>OX579678.1:47446124-52446124 GCA_951230905.1 Cheilosia variabilis
CGATGCAATCGACCGATGGACTTCTCTTTTTTACCTTTTGCGAAGGCCTTGCATTCGTAGGATTAAAGTAGTAAGGTGAGCTCCGGTACAGAGCTAATCCAGGCCATAATATTGAAAGAAGGCGGAAAAGACGACCTCTTTGCTCCCGCATGATGGTCATGATAGATGACCAAACTCGGTTTTTTGCTCACACAAACCACATTGAGCTCTGACAACCTGAACACGACTCTTTACATTCTTAAATTGGTATACAAGTACGATTACAATTAATTATCCTTATCGTGTTTTAAATCCCGGAACAGTGCTTTGTTTTGAGGTTTTATGGCGAATGTATCAGCGTCGCTGTCTAGTGTCTAACATAGTTAAAGTCATGCGATCACGGGGACCCGCAATCGACCTTGTTGTCAATTTTGTTAGCCAAACAATGTGTCTACCGTTTACGACAAAACAGTGCAGCAACGCCTACTACGAAATATTCGATCGTGATAAAGCAAAGCACGCATCATTTTAGCATGACTTTTATATTGTTGAATTGAGTTAACGCCTTGTTAACATATTTATGGTATGTTGTTAACAAATAAAGTCGAGAGAAAATGATGTTTTCATTTCCGAACGAGGTGAAAGTATTTCCCAATCGTGTGGATCCAAATAGAGGATTTTCACGAAGGACGTTCTATGTTAAACATCAAGGTTAGGCATATGAGTAATATCCATATGGTCTATACGAACGATATCCAATAATAGAGCTAATGTAATAGTTAACTAAATAGTTGGTCAAATAGGTCATAAGACCCTGGGTCTAACTCTTCACAATTATCTGGAGCGAGTTTTTATTTTTGGACCTACCGAGCTATTGCTGAAGGATCCTTAAAAACAGAACAGAACGAAGGAATTTGTTGGTCTAAAAGGACCTCTAATTCATATTAAACAATACTGGACAAAGGTTTGTAACTAACCTTGTTCAAAAGTTGATGCAGATAGCAGATACATAATCTGAGTTTAAGAACAATTTTGGTAAATTCATATCTTCAAATGACTGTGGAGGAAAAGATCTCAGGATCTTTCCTTAATAATGGTTCGATCGATATTTAAAAATATCATTTAAAGCTATCATTATAAACTTGTTATAACGCCTAGACTTTTATTTTGTGACAAGTTCGTCTCTTTCATTTCTGTTCCGAAGAGTTTCACTGTTCACTGCTGGGAGAATAATGTTCCATCTCTGGAATTACTTTGCTTGATTAAGCAAAAAAGCTATAAGCTTCTCTCTTGACGGTCGTACGAAATTCTTTCATCATTCTATATCTGGCATTCGCTGTCGAAATGCCTCTTCCTTAATTGAGATGTTGATTTTTTAATAAACGGACCTAAAAAACTTGGGTCGCTTAGTCTCTCACGAAACTATGCATTTTTTACACAAGAAACAAATTAAGTCACGTAATGCTCGCTCGCAAGTGAGAAAATTTGGCCTCATATAATATTACATTGCCAAACCGCACACTTTTGAAAAATATTCTCAGGAAGTCAAAAGCATTCGTCTTCTAACAAACATCGTAATATAAAAAGGGAATTCAATGTGGCAACAGGAAAAACTACAAGAATCATCTAAAAATCATTGTGCAGAATACCTATATTAATATGATGGCGATGTTTAATCAGTTCAATTTTTAGCGAAAACAATTTAACAATAAATAGTTGGTCCAACACGTCCGTAAGGACCCTAAGCCTAGGTTCTCTCACCCATTCGTTGTGTGTGAGTTTTTAATTTGTTGGACGAGTTAAAGGGATCCACAATTTTATGCCGAGAAGAGGAGCTTTTTCATGACAGTTATGCTTTATGATGTTTGTCAAACGTTCGCGAGAGGTGGCGCAGTGGAAAAGACCTTACGATGTTATTTGTTTGTTTTCGGGGAATCAAACCTGAGCCCTTTCCCTCAGAAGTCCAACACACGAACCACTAAGCCACTGCGCCTACAAATGAAAATGCATTCGAAACCTTTCAAAAAATGTAAAAAATATTTATCATAGAATTAGACCAGAGATTTTTCAAAAACGTTTAAGTGTTTTTTGAATCCATTTTTTGCTTTTTACACCTACCTACCTATTATAAATTATATAATATTTAAAAAGGAATTTGGTAGAGATTTTCAAATCTTTTTATAGTTTTTAAACACAAAACGCAAAACACTCAGCACTAGGTCGGGGAAACTTATTATACCTATGTAGGCGTATGTCTTTCGAGAAGAAAATCAGCGTCATGTTTTTTGTATTGGCCATGTGCCTCAATGTTAATTGTCACCAAGCCCTCGCTTACGTTGTGAAAGCGCTAGTCTCCTAGCCTAAGAAAATTGTTAACTAAACTCACGCAATTCCTTGTGCATTGCTCTGAAAAGGTCGCTTTCACCTTCTACTAATAAGTCACTTGTAATAGAGATCGGGAAACAGTTCACAATTAAATAGGTATTTTTATAGGTATATACCTAATTTATGTGCTCGGTATCCCGAATATCTCTTTCTAACCTAATAATTTTGGGTAGGCACCTTAGAACCAATGTCAAGTTCTCTTTTTTGCCATTTAGGTAATATGATTCTACAAGTTTTGCTGCTGGCCTTAATTTGCGCTTGCAACGCGAAACGAGTTTCGCACAAGTAAGAACAAAAAGCCCACCCATTGCGGTTCTTTGACCAACAGCAAGCGGTACTGTGGCTATTTGCATAGTTCCCAAAAACTACAATCCTCCACATTGATCAATAGTAAATAGAGCTGTTTATGCTCATATCTATCCTACACCTTCATATCATACAATCGAGCAAGTTCAGCCACGCAGTTCACAGATACTCCAATATTTAATCAGGTGTTGAAATGTCAATACAAGACCTAATAGTGCACTGCACTTACCCATGAAGTAGATGTTTGTTTGCCCTGACTCATCATTGATCGATTAGTCCGCAAATCGATAAGAACTGAAAAAAAAATCGAAACCACGAAATAAACCTCTTAACAAACATCAACACAAGACGACATAAAATTTATCATAATTGCCCCATTTATGATCGGACATGTTCATGCATGCACAATCGACCATCGGCAGCAGCAACATCAAGATCTCAAAATATCCCGAGCAAAAGCTCCGCCTTTGCCCAAAGATACAGATTCTCCTGTTCCAAAAAAAAAAACCTTCCCCACGAGTTGCACGTACGATCATTCGATTACCTGACCCATTATCTACTTGCTCTGCCATGATCTTCTGTAGGAGCACAGCATGGAGTAGCAGCAACTGCAAGTGTGTGTGCGCGCGAGTCCAACCAACAAAATGACTCCAGACTTCAGACTTTTCAGAGATACGAAGGAACTACGAAAAAAAAAATCAAAATATCATCAACTTGCTGATTGCTGCTAAAGAACCAAGAAAAGAACAAACAAAAGAAAAGCAACGACCAACATAAAAAAAAACGAATCGTAAAAGGGCATAAAAAACGATCACAGGTGTTCACGATCAAGCAAATAAAATGCATGTACATACACACATGCATCCAAACACCCATCAAATCAAGTTAATGATGGATGATAGTTTTTTTCTTCTCGTTCTTTATTTTGTTCTCCTTCTACTTGTTGTAGATTTTTTTTCTCCACAATCGTTTTTGTTGTATTTTTACGAGATACAAGTTAGAGACGTATGGCGACGCTTTAAATCGCATCTCTGGTGCCGTCTAGGCTGACCCGACTGTTGTATTGAAATTGAAATGAAATTATACTAAAGATGGATTAAAAAAACACACACACACCCAGTCGTTTACTGCTTTAAGAGGCAACAGCAGCACACATGTTATGAAAGGTGTGTGGAGGAGAAATAATCAAAACAAACCTTTTTACTTACCCTCCCTCCAGAGGAAATTTGGCGGGATACTATGATCCAACTACGGCAGCCGATTACATACGAACGAGTACTCAGAGCAGAGACAGAGTTGTTGGAGTGATCGCGTGATCGTTGCGATCCAATTGGAAAACGCTCTTCTGGTAGTTTATGATCATTTTTTCTCTTACAATATTATGTTTTTCAAGAGAATTTTTTTAACAGAGAGCTATCTAGCTATCTCTAATGAAGTTTAAGAGAGTTGCTGCACGGTTGTGAAACGCGTTGCCTTAGCAGCTTTGAAAAAAGTACCATTTCCAATAACCTTATCGGACTGCATTTTATAAGGAATTGACCACAAAGAATAGGTTAGTATTCAGCCGGATAGTTAGCAAAGCTTCACGATTATTATTTACAAATTCTGAAATCAAACAAAGGGTACCTAAAGACTTTATATTGTAGTGTCAATAGTATGACTGGGATGATTATCTATATTACATTAAAATGATTAGGATAAAGATGATTTTTGTTATACATAGATAGGCTGACCAGGACACGTCCTCATTTTATCTAAAAAAAAAATGTGAGGGTAATTTATTGTACCACCTTCCAAAAGAAGTTCGGAACTCTAAAGTTATTTTCATTAAATGGGGTATTGTGCTTAGGATCGGGACAAAATTTTCCAATTTCCCGAATACACAGGATGGTTTTCAGTATAGAACCAAACTTGTGAAAGCAGCCTTTCGCAGCCTAAACCTTCCGAATTCAGCAATGAAAATTGCAGAAAATTTAATGAAATTGATGATGCAGCATGCAGCTACCACCAACTCAGTAACTTCATCTACGGATGTAGGCGGGGAGAGGCCAATCTTATGTATACAGCCAGCTTTCAATATTTTTGATAGACCTTTTACCACCACTGAAATAGTCAATTACTTCACATAGCGATATTGTGACAACCTTAGAATCTTCTACGCTGGCTGGATCCTCCATCATCAAAGTAAGCAAATCTGTAAAAATCATAACACACTTTTTATAAGATAAAAAGCAACCAAAATATATAAACATTTTGCTTACATTACATTCAACACTACTTTTAACAGACTTTTGTGCTGGTTTTACCAGATGACACTACAAATTTCGGACAAGTAGTACTTAGGCTTGCAGATTAAGTTTGTTTTAAATTCGTTGGTTAACTTTTTAATAGATAAATAATTAATTTTCTTTCACGAAACACACGTATTCCTTATCCAAGTCCTTTGCAAAACAAACAGACGTCAAAAACTTTTCCACTCGTCAATACCATCTTTTCTTTTTTTAAAAAAAATCGTCTGAACACGCCCACTCATTTGACATCTCTAATTCTGTTTAAAGTAAATATATCGGTTTGTTTTGTTTTGTTTAGGTATTGTTTGTGTTTTTTTTTTTACAATGAAAAGAAGTGAATTAAGAAACAAAATGCCAAAACGTAAGTGATACTTATTTAAAAAAAAAAAGTACAATCAAACGACAAATATAATCAAAGTCAATGATTAAATCAGAGCACTTATTTCATTTTTATTTTATATTTATAGTTAGAATTGACATAATTTATTTTTATAGCTTGTTTTTTTTTATTTATTTTATTGAATTTGTTAAAATTGATGTTTTTTGTTTGTTTTAATGAATTAAACAAATATATATATACATATTTTGTTATTTTGGTTATTGTTCTTCAATTTTTCATTTGAGATTTTTGAAGGTGTCCTCTTTTTGCTGGTAAAACTTACGGAAAATAGCCGCAATAGTATTTAAAAAAAATTAATATTTTTAACTCTGAATTTTATAACTGATGGTACAATATAAAGGCTCGTATCTCTACCTCTACCCAAGACCACTATATCTTTCACCCAACAGAACAAACTTTACGACAGATTTTAAAAAAAAGTTCTCGTTGAGTACTAAAAGGGACTGGGTTAGCTTTTGTTAAGTATAGCCGCTGGAGGTCCTTTACTATTTTGTGCTCTCGAAATCTGAATCTACTTCCTTTGACCCCTTAAGACTATAGAAACAAAGACTTTGTGGGCCAGAAGTGCTCAATTTTTTTTTTTAAATGGTCTATCTAGGCATAGGACCAGCTCCTCTTATCACTCTCCTCGAAAACCAAAACTTGATACAGCCAAATATTTTAAGGCTTTTTTAAAGAAATTCTGCCTGATAACACTGATTCCATGGCACGAGTTGAAAAAACAATTTGTAGATCGAGATAGATACATCAGGAACCGAGACAAAAACTAATTGAAGACCCTATATGAATATGTACAAGAATATTATAAATTAACAAATTTCTAGTCAGTCTTCTGTCAAGCTGTTTTTTTTAATGATATTGTCAAAAGACTTATCTTTGATTTTGGTCAGGCATTTTGGTACGACAATGGATTTCCGTCAAAAATTTTAAATAAATTTTTTACTCGTATGGTCTTTCAACGTAGACCTCTTACTTTATTAACCTAGCTGGCAGGCGGCAGTCTCCCAGGGATATCCAGCTAGCCATACACGCGCCATTTTAGCAAAATGGCTATATAATTCAAACCTTACAAAATTGTATTGAGACATTTTCATAAAATCCCCGTTTTGTACAAGAAAACAGGACCATTTAGTCAAATTTACGCCTCTAACTTCGCGCTCTAAGTTGGTTAAGGCGAACATTTCACTTGTCAACTTAGACAACTTTGATGATACTAACATTTTAGCACCTTTTCGCATTTTTTGCGAAAGTTGAGTCTTGGACTTGAAGCCTTTCGTTCAGTCACCACAACAGACTATTCCCTTTGCCAAAATGTACTGTGAAGAAGTAATTAGAGTGTCATAACTCTGTACAGTCAGTCAATTATTTGTTTCGGAACCGGATCAAACAATTTAATTATATGTAGTTATAAACTAATGAATGCTGGTATGAGACACTTTGCATTTGCTACAGTGGGCTGATGCAACTTAGCTACGGTCCCGATAAAATTACCGCGCGGTGCAAATTGTGTGTGCGCAAAATTTGAAAAAAATTGTGAAATTTTCAATTTTGGTCAACAAAGTATGTAATTAGAATATTTTAGATGCTTAGCAAGACCAATTGAAATCATCGCCTAGCGATAAATACCGAACAAGATCCGATTTGTTATTTTGTTTTGTGATGTGTAGAGGTTGAGAGCTATAAAACTAACAGACCCGGCTATGCCATATAGCACAGACTGCGTCGAGCCTGACGATTTGTAGTGGTATTCTTTATGATCGCGTAAGGCCGACTTAACATTATCTCTAGTAAACAGAAATAAAGCTTGAGGCGATCAACGATCCTGCAATCGCTGCAGGAACTTTCAGAGCTTTGAATTTAGTGGACCTACTGCTTATTTAAAGTTATTCTCAAGCTAATTTTAATTATACTGGTAAATTGCGCTTGCTATTCAATTTTGAATAAATACTAACTCCGATATTTATTTCCTCTGTCAAACGTCAAATTTGTACTGAATTTACAGAGTTTGAGTAAAACTTTGTGTTGAACTAAAGCCTTGAAGTTGAACTTCTATAGTTATGATTGGACAAATTTTTAGTTTCATTCGCTATTCAACCATCACGTGTAATCGAATTTTTTATTTACTTATGAATGTAAAAAAAGGAAGTTACATCAGCCAAAACATGCGGACTTCTTTGCAAACCATCCATGTAGCGCTGCAGTGCCTTGGCCTCACATAGACGCATGACAGGTGAAGCATGTCAGAACATGTCTTCGTCTGCGCCAGGTCAATTTTATGTTTTTTTACGAATCTCATTCGAATTCAACTCGTGGCCGGCGCAAGAGTGTGTATGCTGTTGAGTCTAAATCTATATGGAGCGACGCGATGAGGATGAAGATCATGTGATGATGACGATGGCGTATAGTGGCTGGATGGACGGATATAAGGTGGATGATGTTGATGATTATTTCCCTAAGGCCAATACAAAAGGCCTAAACGATATTTTATCTTCAAAGACACATCTATATTTATTTATATAAATATATACCTACACTGTGTAGGTATCTGCTTCAGTTGTACAGAAGGAATCCTCCTCACGTTTTATAGCTTTATTCCACTTGAAAGTTGGAAGTAAGGGGTGTGTATTTGAAAAACGATTAGGTACTTACATGATTTGCTATGGAAAATGATTTAAAATTGGTCTAGTGCAGGAGGTGTTTCTAATGAACCTCAAAAAGGAGTATTTACTGAATTATTTTTGGTTAGGTATGCAAAATCTCAAGCCAAGACATTGCGTTTCCATGTTCTTTCACCTGATGTTCAGGGTCTTCTATCTTCTGCCTTTTCTGTCTTCCTTCATCTGTCATCTTATCTATATGTCTTATATGGTCATGGCTATCAAATTCCTACATTCGTTACCTCAATTCAATATATATCCTTGCAAACAACCCCAACACTGATAATAATTATTGATAAGCTAACGCACACTCTGCTGTCGCAATTCTAATCCAAACCACAGATATCGATAAAACCAACCAACCAACAACGTACCAATGAATGTCCTCCTTTTAGGATGGCCCAATCGCTCTAGAGCAATAAGGAACAAGCAACGGATCGACCAAATGATCTGCACAAGGATGGGTTCAATGATCTCACTTTCCATTGCCTGTTGTTAGCTCTTTGGCTTTTTTTTTATTCTAGGATTGAAGCAATAAACAACTGCACACAACCCAAGTACTCAACTAAAGAAAAGTGTGGAATAAAAAAAAAACAGGACCGATCGTGTGCTCGACCAGGTTCTGTGTTGAGGAGATTATCGTGGCTATTCTCCGCAGCCGAGAGCCTGCAACTGCAACAGAAAAGCAAAGGTAACCCTATACCCATCTAGATATGTTGATGCACCCATGTGGCTCAGCATGCTCACGATCCGACTGGGAGTAGTTCTTGAGTTGAGGGTATAGTGGCGCGCAGTTGTGGAGTAGTGAATAGTGGTGCACAAAAAGATTACCAGGTAAAAACCGGTAGCTACTACGAGAGCGAATGGATTTACTCTTCTTGTTGACTTTTTTCCTGAGACGTTGTTTTTTTGTTCTTTTTTTTTTGTTTTATGTTTTATTGTCAATCTTTTTTCTCCGTATATTCATTCCGGTTACCTTTATTCGCAGGGTTTGTTGCGTGTTTTTCCTTTTTATTTGTGTTTGTTTTGTTTTATGAGGCGAACTCTTGCTGTCGTTTTTTTTTTGTAATAATAATAATCTACGGATTATAGTTGTAGGCATAATGGGTATCTAACTTTATCCAAACAAGATGAAATTAGTCTAATTACATAAAGTTTGACTTGCGTTAAGGCTCTAAGGCAGTTCGATAGAACGCAGTATAATTAATTTGTAAATTAAACTGATTTTGCAGCATCCAACGCGAGAGGGCGCGATATGTATGTCTTCTGTCTTCTATCTACTGCCCTTCTCTCTCCTGCACTGTCTTCTGTTTATTTGTCGTTAATATTCTGCCTTCTCTCTTCTGTTGTCCGTGTTCTGTCTTCTACCTTGAGTCGTCTGCCTTCTGTTGTCTTGTGTTCTGTCCACTGTCTTCCATGTTTCTGTCTTAAATATTCTGTCTCCTCTTTTTTATTTTCCGTGTTCTGTCTTCTACCCTCTGCCGTTTGTCTTTTGTCTTCTACCTTCTGTCGTCTGTCTTCTGTCTGCAGTCTTCAGTCTTCAGTCTTCAGTCTCCTATCATCTGTCTTCAGTTTTAGCCTATCAAGATGTGCCTCAAATTTCTGGTAATGTTTCTGCTTGCGTTCACTGTTTTTCTTTTCTTATTCTCGAGTAAAGCACTTAAAAGAGGTCTAACCTGTCCTGTCCTTACCTGTCTGAGTTTAACAAGAAAAACGAACTTTTTCTAACAGTCCCAGGCTCAGATTTCAAAATATGCCAAAGCGAGCTACTTGTACGAGTAGGTTATGGCTTTTATATACAGGTTCATTGAAGACACCGTCTATGAATAGAAAGGCAAACGTAAGTATAGTGAAAGGACTTCGCAGTAGTTCTAGTTCCTTCATGTATAGTGCTGTTTCCTGGACCTCCAGTTGTTATGCTAAAAATTATGTTAAAATTTTAGAAGTTTTTTAAAATATATGTGGTGAAAGACATTATGCGTCCTTAATCCTTAGATCTAAACTAACTTGGCTCCCCGCTATATAAAGCAGCTGTAGAGGCGTACCACCTTCGCACTACCTTCAAGGTTTTTCTCATTCGGCCCGAGCTGTACCTACATCTCTTCGCATTTCATTTCGCTTTTTCGTTTCATCGTAGTTTGAAACTTAAGTGGCTTTTTACTTTTTCGTTCCATCGGAGCTAAGAACTGCCGCCCAACGAACCATACCTAAGAAGTGTCGCTTTATGCTGTCGTTTCATCGTATTTTGGAACTAATGCTCAACGACTTTTCACTTTTTCGTTTCATCGAATTCGATATTACTTTCCAAAGGGACATACCCTAATAAGTCTTACTTCAAGTTGTCTTTCATCGCAATTTGGAAGTAGGTACAATAGCAGTCCTCGTATAATGTTCTGACACTTGTTTGGCACTGCAAATTTCTTGAATTTTATGCTTAAATCAGTTGAAGTTCAGTGGCTAGTTTCCTCCCAAACACCATCGCGAATCCAAAGTAAATGTTTACATCAAAAACCTTGTCGACTTGCTAAAGTTTTGACAGTTGGTTCACACACAGCACCAACGATTGACAGTTTTTCCGCATTGAAGATCGATTTGCTTCGATTATGCGATTAGAACCGCCTTGTATCTACACAGTCATAGGATTATCAGCAGCTCCCAACGACCGTAATAAAATCGCTATCCACTTAAAAAATGACAAGCAATGCAACTACGTAGAACAGTAGTCAATCCTTCAGTCAACATTTGCATTGTAATTTCATTAACAACAAATATTGACTTGATGTCTTGTTTAGTTTCTGATTAAATAATCATCGGCAATGATCGTCTTTTTAATGCAGCAGAGCAGATGCTTGTCGCATGTGTTGCATGTGTGCTCTGTCCTCTGTGCTGTCTGCTCTCTGAGCTGTGCATCGCCCGCTTGACCGCAAGTAAAAGTGTCATTTTTACTGCACGATATCATCCATAATTCCCATCCAATTCCCAATCGGCCGCGTCTCTCAAGTTTATTTGTTTCAGCACGTTTATTTGGGTTAAGGGCTACTTACGATTTTTCCTGTATGTTTGCTTTATTTTTTTTTGCCGTATTCTCTCAGGTGACTAATCGTCAGGCAGTATGGTGATGGCGATGGCGATGGTGAATATACCTACCTACCAATAGCGCTTATGCGAGCCCCTCGGATTGAATCGGATGCATGCAGGCAGATACATACATGCATATATTTATAGCTTGTGTTTGTTTATGCATTGATTCGGTTTGGAACTGGTTTTTGAATCCATCTAACGTATTTTTTTCTTCTTTTCCACTCTTGGTGTGTATTTTCAAACCGAAGGAAAAAAATAAGTCGCAATTTATACGGTTCTAGGTGGGTTAAAGTGATACAGGTGTTCACAGAAATCAAACAAAGGTTCAGTGGATTTTTTGTTGTTGGTTACTTTTTTTTGAAACTGAAAATCCAAATGCTGAGACTTGTGATTATTTGCTGATTGAAATAAAACCCTCGCAGCTATTGCAGATACCTACCTACACAGCAGCGCAATGGTGTGTGTGTTTGTCTTTTATTGTTTTGAATGCAGGCTTTGGTGGTGGTTTTTATGGTAACTGCTGCAATATGAATTTAATTGAGTGGACGTTTTTGTTACACGGAGGACTGAATGGAGCTTTAATTTTCAGCCTAGTTCTAGGGGAGTGCCTATTTGTAATAAGTAAACTTAGGGGTAAGCCTATACACAGAAGGAATGTGCTTACAATGTCGTTAATGCAATTGAAGGAATAGGTACCCTACTTAGGTTATAGACATTTTACAAAGTTGGCCTATTAAACCTATTTTCTCAAGAGCCAGTTATATATTCATCTCGGATGGCCTTATTTCTGGCCGCACTGTGGCTTCTTTCTAGTAAAGTGGATCTTTAAATTCAGTTGTATCTATAATAGTAAAATTGTCAAACGCGATATTCGCCCATAATGTGTGCATGTTAAGGCGCATCGCACCAATCAGCATGGAGTCGTTTTGGTTAGCTGCTTCTTCTGTCTTCCGTCTGGAGAGCGGTAGATCACAATGTGTTTCCTCCGTCTAAGTGCTAATCATCTCCGTATCACGAGCTCCTTACGTATGTTTTCGTTCTATGCATTTTCTGGCATTTTTAGAAGTATATTTGTGCTTTGTGTATAATAATCTAGCCGAAGATGTTGTCCATGACGATTTAGGCACGACTCTGAATATACCCGTAGATTCTATCCATGAAATTCCAAAACTCCTAGAATGATAAGGTCTTCAGCCTCTGTGTTAATATTACCAATAAATATTTTTAGTTCCGACTTTAAATTTAAGTAGTTCATCGGGGGCTTCCCCGTAAATTTAAACTCGAGTCTTAAATAATTTATGTTTAGTACGCTGCAATAACCTTTATTGCTAGCTCACTTCCCACGAAATTTGTCCCGCAGGAGAGTATAGGCTCAAGCTTTTGAATAGCACGCAGTGTGTGCATAGGGTTAATAGCAGTGAAACGTTGGAAAAAGTGATTAAAAGGGATGCAATGTGCGATACTAATAATCATATTAAATGTCAAGGCTTACGGACAATGGCGAAATTTTCCATATAAAATAATCTATTGCGACTTTCAAAACATTCAGTATGGAGGCTACAAATTATTATGAAGGCCCAATTTTATTTGGGAACTTGATCATTTTCTGGAGACAATTGCCGGAGACAAGCGCTCGAAAAACTGAACAAAACTATATAGGTAAGCCGTGTTTTTTTGAGCTTCGTTCTCAGCAAAGCAAAGCAAAGTAAAGTAGGATTTTCATCATGCAATTACTTTTTTTTTGGCTGAGATCGAAGCTCAAAAAAACACGAATATAGATATCAAATTAAGTTCCATTTTTGAGAGATGTAGCGTCGGTAGCGACATCTACAGTTTGTATGTAGCATTCTTAGCCCCGTTGACTGAGATTTAATAAGCAAAGAGACAAAAATTACTTTAGCATTTCAAAAAACGAAAGAAATCAATCATGCGAAGTGAAATTAATTTTCCCATTTTCGCAAACGTTAAAACAACAGTGTAATTAAAATTATATTGTTTTGTAATCATCTTTATAGTTTTGACAGCACCACTGGAGTGTCTTGGCCTCTTGGCCGTATACCTACATGAAGCAAAATAAACGAAAACTTTAACTTCAAATTACATAAAGCAAACATTTTTTGCACGCGCTAAGGATTGAATACAGAGTTTTTTTTTTATAATTTTTGTGAATTAAGGTCATTTACGGTGGTATGTTATTGATATACAAATTCTACACAAAATAATGAAACAAAAGTAATGCAAGAAAACTTTTTGACTTCTTCATAGAATGCCGTAAAATGTTGCCCGCCGAGTTTTGCTATAGCCTTTGACAATAACGATATTTTATACAAAAGTGATGTTTTTTTGAGCTTCGATCTCAGCAAAGCAAAGTAAAGTAGGATTTTCAGCACGCGATTACAACAACTACAACTGAGTCTCGAAGTGTCAAGTAGAGCGTAGTTGTTGTAATTGCGTGATATAAATCCTAATTTACTTTGCTTTGCTGAGATCGAAGCTCAAAAAAACACGGCTAATGACATTAAAAAGCATGCTCCGATGTGAGACCTTCGTTATCAATAATTCTAAAAGCTGCTTTTAAGACCGCCATAACCTTTACATCTTTACTATCTCTGATAATTAGCTCATTGAAAAATTGGCTACCGATAATTGCTGAAGAGACAACGATGCGCTTACCAATTTAATAATTAGTCTAATGTACTGATAAAAAATTTAAAACCCCATTTCCAATTGATCCAAACACTCCGACTCAATGCCCTTAGAGCTGCATAAACGAGTGCGTCTTCAATAGGACTAAAAGCAATAACTCTCGAGTCGTAATAGTGCATATCAATTATTATTGGGGTCAATGTAACGTTATGCGTTTTATTTTTTTAATTTTTTTTCTGTAAAGATAAGCGCACAGCATAAATCAACAAAGTCATTGCCCATTGACCTATAGAGTCGAGGTAATGTAGGAGTCCCACAATTAATTATAAACAAATTAGCTCTTTTTTGCCCATACATGCGAGTGCATCATTCGTGGGCCGTCGCCGTTGTAATAGCCATAGTCGTTGTCATTGTCGCTGTTGTTGTTACCGCTGTTGTGTTTCTTTGAAAGATCAGCACGTGCCGGACCAAACATAAAAATGTAAGCAACATCCTATACATGGTCAGTGAGTGCATCTGCATATGCCCGGTCTCTTCTTATATTACCACTTAAGAAAGAAGAACACTTCAATAAAAATATAAAGGTCACAAAAAAGGTTTATTACAATACAGACGCACATTATACCGTTAGAACATATACCTTACATGATACACTCAGGCTTAGATACTTTATCTCGAGTTTGAAAGTGTTTTGGATTGCGACTTCATTACAAGGCGTAGTGCAGAAGGCAGGAGTGCTGCTGCTGTTGTTGTTTACACGAAACTACACATAAAAATCAAATTTCTGTTTAGCTGGTGACTATTTTCAGAAGTCACAAACTTGCAGCCATTAAAGCATAATCGCTGCTATTAATTAACGAAGCTTGAGAGGTTTAATTAATCTGTCCTACTGCTGCTGTGCTTTTTTTGTTGCAAAATTAATTAAACGTAGAATATGCATGCTATAGCGGGACATATTCTTATACATGTGTGTTTCCTTTAGAGCTCGCTTAGTGCCCACACTTTAGAGTTTGGGTTGCGCGGGCCCACGTCTATTTGTGCGGATGGTGGTTCTTCGTCGTCGCCGTTGGTGTCGTTTATTAAAGGCGCACAAGTGGCGGTAGGTATATCTTGAAAATTTATAAACAAACTTAACCTGAATCTTAGGTCATGTGCGTCAACTTTGCTCATCGCCGGCCGTTGCAATTTCCGTGGCGCATAAAATACGAGTTTTAAAAAAAAAACCGACAAGCAAAGATACTTTTTGTGAGTATATTGAAGACGAGGTGTAGGTACATACGATGAACACTTTCGGTTGTAATGTTGCGTTCTGATCAGATCATCGTGTGATTTTTTTTATATGACACTTTGTATCTAATGTTACTTAGCATCAATTGTGCCTTTGGCGTCTAATAGACTCACCAACTTTAAGATAAGTTATTTGTTCGAAAAATTATGTCAAGGTTTAGGTTAAATCGAAGTGCAACCTAATCTCAAACATTTTGAAGGTGTGGAATTGTGGAAGTGCTCCTCTAAATGTTAGTTGTGTATGAATAAGGCCAAAAGTATTAACAAATGCAACGTTGTCCTCAAAACAAAAATATCTATCAGTAAAAAAAAAAACTCGAAATGCGAAAACTGTCTATCGTTTTCTTCATCCTGTTCGCAAATTTTTAAAAAGTAGTATAAGCAGTGTTACCTCTAGAGTTGTTTTGACTCCTTTTGAACGCCTTTGAAATCTTTTTAAGAATAATTCTTTCAAAAATGTTGAATGATTTTGCTATAATTCAAAATTATTTATGCCCAATTCACAATGTCGCGTTGACGCGCGCGTGCGTTGACAGATTACGTAAACAAACCGTTTATAAATATGCTGCCACACAAAATAGAACTTCAGGCGTTGGATCGACTTTAGATCGTAAATATCGTAAAGTTCAACGCGACGCCTGAGTAGAGCTACTTTCTACTATCACGCGCGTTTGACAGCTTTAATATTTAAATTTTAAAAGCAAATCATGAACACATGGAGAATTTTGAAGAAAATTTAATCGTCTTCGTAAAACAACACGATTTCTTGTAAAACACTAAAATACAAGAAAATACAAGAATGTTGTAAATCGCGATTCAGCTTGGTCGAAAATTGGCAGACAGCTTAACATTGCTTTGCTTTAAGATAATCTAACATTTTTTTTAATATCCATCTATTTTTTTTAGCTGAAGAATGCAAACAAAGGTGGAAAAGTCTACGGGATCGGTTTATGCGGGAAAAGAAAAAGCTAGAGCAACCTTCTGGTAGCGCTGCTAAGAATATGCCACCTTGGGAGCTTTATCCGCTGATGGAGTTTTTAAAGGAATCTTTTAAAACATGAGGGTAAGAAATCAATCGGAATATTTATAGTGCACAAGATACTTAGTAACTTGCTGCGGAAATATGGTTACCATATATGTATATATAGGGGGACAGTAAATTTTTTTCGACTTAAAAAGACTGTCCCCCACAGTTCAAAATACATAAAACTCCCCCTGTTCATATATATTTCACTAAACAAAAAACAGCCACAGTTAACACATGCATTTGAAGTGTTATACAAAGTTGCACAACTGAAACTGAATCCATCCATTCAACGTTAACATTAAGTAAAATATTTGAAAATAGTTCATTATTTTATTGTTTTTAAATCTGAGCTAATTACTAAAAGCATTTTGATGTGTTAAAGATTTTGTTCCCCCTAAAAATGTAGAAAGTATTCGGAAACCGGACCCATCCCATTGAGTTATTACCACAATGAATGAATAACCTTCCACACCTTCCTTTCTGTCAAGTTGGAAGCCACAAACTGGTTATTGATGAGACTAGAGGACAAGATGTGCTTGCCACAACTCAAAATGATCCCTAAGATCCCGTTACGCCAACATTGCCAAATAGACCAAACAAAAGACCTCGACCAGCTGATTTTCCAATAAATAAATTCTTTGGGAACTTGTCGGAGGCACTCTCAGGCAGAATTGTTAAAAATTCTGCTCCGGAACTGGATGATTACCACATGTTCATGAACATGCTCTCTAAGAAGACGAAGGTATGTATACTTAGAACCCATTTTGAAACGCATATAGCTGAAAAAGAACTAATAACTTTACAGATATTGCCGGTGGAGAGTAAAATTCGTCTTCAGGCGAAAATGTTAAAAGACGTGAACGATGAATTTTAATATTTTATTCAAAATAAATTATGTAAAACAACAGAAGCTACAGTAAGTACGATCAGCATTTTCAGGCAGCATGCTTAAAGTGCCATCTCGCAACTGAAATACCGAAAGCATTTTCTATAACACGACGAGCATGCGACAAGCGCTTGTTGAAATTAAGTGATTGAAAACGGTATTTGAGTTCGGAAGTTAGTTAGCTATCCACGCAAAAAAAAAATTTCCGAACGACGATTCAGCGAATACTCCACCATCGCTTTGACTGCCATATGCACCGATGTCAACTGCAGTAAAAATATAATCGGCGTCAAATACAGCAAGGAGACCGATTAAGTGATGGTCTTTATAATTGTAGAACTCTGAACCAGCTCTTGGTGGGCAACGTATATTCTGTGCTTTCCATCTATTGCAGAAACACAGTTGGGCAAATTCCACAAATTTTCAAAATCCTTGGGGATGTTTTTTTCAATTTTCCTCTGAAGGTGGAGATAAATAAAGCGGCATTAAAATGTTCCACAATACGTCACATGTTTCGTAAGCATTAGTAACAATAAAACAATAGTCGAAACTGTGGATAGACCCATACCAAAAATCCCAGCGATAACTTGCTTCGGAACTCCTTGCGATAAGTACCTACAACAAAATCGAAAAAACATACTAAGAATAGTTTTTTTAGGTAAATAAAAAAAAAATACATCAGAACTAGGAATAGTGCAAAACTTGGTGTGATGGGCTTTCGCCAAAATGTTTTTTCCAGCGATGGTTCGATGAGTGTGCTGAAATGTTTCCGGCTCATGCGGGTGATTTTAAAAAACTGTTCCGGATCCTTTGATTGCATAGCCTCATAATTAAGTGCACAAAACCATCGACATCCCGAGTCAAATTGAGCTCTCGGACCCATTGCTCGTTTTCCGCCCTTCTCCTACTAGCTTTGCATGCTTCGTACCCAAGATATCCAAGCATTGCGAACATCAAAAAATCTAGTAGATCGTCGTTATCCATATTTGAAGTTTGTTATTAATGTTTTTTTTATCTGTAAATACACAAATTTTAAATTTACCACAACTCCAAAACTATTATTGACTCACTTGCAGTCTTGTGCATCATTTTTTGTTTGACAATTTGCATATGTGATCGCATTTCAATCTAGGTTACATTTGCACTTGTTCGATTTGATATCATAGGGCCGTTCTTTGTTGGGGTGGCATAGATCCCCAAATGTTTATTTTTAAGAGCTACCTATCTGTTATTTTCAGTGCCAATTGATCAATATAATGTGTCGAAATTACGTATTCTACTTTTTTGTGGAGCAACTACTGATTTTTTTAGATTTTCTGAAAAAAATAAAAATATTAATCATTTGTCTTGTATCCACATTAAGGTTGTTCTTTGCTTTGTTATACTGTTATATTATGATTTTCGGCAATTTCCAATTCGTGCACAAAAATTTCACCTCTAAGAAAAAAGTGAGCAGTCTTGAAATTTGAATTCTGCTCTAAATACATTAGTTAAAACCAAACCGAAATTTTAATCTGTCATATGCCCTACTCCCTCAACGCGCATTTGCTTCAAAGCAGCATTTCGTTTTACAAAATTGTTGCTCGCGCGCTTTGGCATTTAAGATCGTAGTTTCGATAAAGAGTGTTGAAGCGCGCCGACGCGACGCACGCACGCGTTCAGCGCGACATTGTGAATTCAGCATTAGGCTATTTAGTTGAATTAGAAAAATAAATAAATAAATCAAATTATATCGCTAATAAATAACAGAGAGTTTCTTAAAAACAGAAACTAATCCTGAAGAACAACGCATAAGAGGAAGACTTCGCTTTAAGTGGCGTGCAAAAGTTAAAGTTGACCTTTGTCCTAATCCAACCACAACCACGGCACAGCACTCTAAGCCAAATAAAGGCGCTAAAACTATAAAATTTGAACTACAGCTTCAATACTGTCCAAAGTCAGTTTAAAATAAGTAAATACCATGCCCTAAATTGACATCGTCCCTTTGGTGCATTGCCTATTAGTACAACACCATAAACTCGCTTCAAACTTCCCAGTGGAATATGCAAATATTACCCACCTCTAGTGCACACCTGAAACAACAAAAACCCGCGATTCCTCAACACTCAACTGGTAGTACGCGCGGCTTCGGAGCTAATCCTCTTGGCAAATTATGTGAAATTTAAATAAATCCCCAATTTAAATCCACTTAAGCCCGACAAACATTATACACACTGGCAATGGCCAAACACTGGCAATAAATACCCAACACAACGCCCAAGCCCGCTATTGGCACCAGCGAGGAGATGCCTAATAACATCGCGGATCCGGATCCATTATGCCACACTAAACGTACTCCGAACGAGGTGCGCTTTCATTAATGTCGCGCACAAAGCAGCAGCACAAATCGCATAAACAGTGAGCACCAAATCGCTGTGGCACTAGCACCCTGGGGGCCCCTGGCCTCATGCCAAAATTCGCTTCGTTAACAAATATCATTAACACACTAAATCTAATGGCACTTTCTGTGACGTAGTACTACATACATATCCGTACAGCTCGACTGCATAGGTTCCGATGATACTCGTATTATTATTTTATTATTTCAATTATGCGCGTGGTCTTTAAATACCGCGGTTCAGGGCGCTCGGCACGATGCAATATCTGCTGCAGTTGGGCTGTGGGCACATGCCATTAAGTTTTCGCTCGTGTGCTGTTTGCACTGAAGCTGGAGGGTAGGATACCTAAAAATATTCAGACAGCTCAGCATAGAATTTTTGAATGCACACTCAAATTGCAGTGTGAAAACTCGAAATGGGTGGGGGACTACCTATGGAAATGGATGCGAAGAGATGATGGATTCATTGTGGAGTTTTGCGTCCCCAGATGAGTCGCTGCGATTGGGGAGAGCTATGCTCATTATAGGCATATAGTGTCCTCCTTTGGAATGGGCTCGCAAGTATTTCGTAATAAAAATAGATTTATCGTGTGAGAGTAGTAAGTATATCTGTTAAAATTTATTATGATGGTCGCAAGAAGTTGCGCAAAGATGCTGCAAATAATTGGAAAATTTATAAGGGGACCGGGTTTTAGGAGGGCGATGTGAGAAGTGGAGATTCTACGAAGCAGAAGTCATATGTATTTATATGTCATATCATTTGTCAGAGGAATCAATTTGTTCTAGTATTTTGAGAATGGAGACAAATATCCCCTTCGAAAAGTCCGGTCTTTATAAATGAGATTCATGTACTTTCACGCCTCAATTTCCTTTCCATTTACCAGGGTAAGATAGTTAGATCAAGTTCGGAATCTATTTTGTACTCGTCCCCAGGTTTCGTGGGTGTAGGGTTTACTTAAGCTCCCTACATCCTTTTAATGGATAGTTATAAGTGGGGCATTAAAAAATAGTGAAATCAAACCAGCATCGGGGTATATACTACAATTAACTACTTTTGTGTTAAAACTTGGGTTGTAGATATCCAAAAACATCCCCTCAAACTGTAATCTGATTATCAAGGTAAGTTTTATCCCATCTTGAGATTTTTAGTCCAATATGAGCTTTTTACATACGAATCTGAGCTTAAGATACTCAAACCGAGATTTGAGTGAGCGATTGCTTGCATAAGACAGAACATATCAGCTCAGTATTTTCAAATGTATTTTCATCATAATTCAACAAGGAGATAGAGAGACCACGTGCCTATATGTAGGGTTACTACCGGGTAAGGGAAAACCTCTGTTCCCCGCCGGGTATACCAAAGTCATTTGAATTATTCAAAGGGATATTTTGCACAAATATTCCATGAAGCCGATTTCAAGATGGGTTCTAAAACTGTCAGCATAAAAGTTCAATCTCTGTCGTGAACCACTGCTGGTAAGAGGGCCATCCTCGAAAGGAACTTATAGATGTTTTCCAGAGTAAGCCATTTGCTTATTTATAAGCAACAGCTCCGTATCGTTCAAGTCTTAATTCTTCCAATATTTGAGAAAAATGTTGGTAGTTTTGTTTTAGAGTGGCTTCCACGTTCTATCTTTTACCTGTAATTTTTAAATTTTTAAGATTCAGTAAATTTTAAAGGATAAATCAAAAGTCTCTCTAATCATCGAGCTAGGTACGTATCAGATAACTAATATATAGGTTTTCCAATGAAACAGACCGCATTTTGGAGTATTTTCTTATTAATTAAAGGCTTGACAATTGCTGACATTGTTTTCTTAACCTTTTGTTTGTCCAAGATAGATATACTATTTATTTGAAACGGGCGTAATGTCATTGGAGATCTCTCAGTATATTTATACTCTCGGATACCTGTCAGACATTCGCGAGATATTTTTTTTCTTTTCCGGGGGTTGAAACGTCGTAGGTACTTCCCTAACTTGACCATGGGCAGCCACGCCTACCTAATCTTTTAAAGTAAGGAAGCAGTTTCTTTTTCGTTGAACCATCAGATTGAACTGAAGTGTGAATAGGTTTAAAAGTCTTTCTTCATTAGATGCTAGATCGATTGGTTTGGGAGAAAGCCGGGGAAGTGCAGAATGGCTTCACACTCCTAGTCGTCCATTAAGCTTTCACCAAATGCGTTTTAAATTTATGACGACAACTGGCTACTATAGCACTTTTATAAAGTCTTTCGAAGCAGATCTTTGAACGTTACAGATCCAACTCTTCCTAATCGGTTTTTTCATCAGACGTGCTAAGCCTAAATTGTTCACCTAAGGTTTCCTCGAGAGGTGCAGGGAAATAACTTTACCAGCAATAACTTCACATGGGAAATAACTTCACCTCGATTGGGAAACGAATTTCACTTTATGTGGAATTATTTGCAATAATTTCTTCACCACAATTTGAGATTTGAGATTTTTTTCGATTATTACTGGAAAACTTCATATAAAAAAAGTGACTATTTCCCACGCGGAGTGAAGTTATTGCCCGTGAAGTTATTTTCCTGTACAGCTTTTCGAAATATCTTAGGTGGATGATAACGACTAGGTTAGGTTAGGTACGTGGGTTGGCGGGGAATGCTCCGTGCCACACTCAGGTCAATACTGACCCATTGTGATGCCCATTGGGGGAAGAGGTTGTCCCTTACCCATAATAACCCTGAGACTAAGTACTCACTGTGCTATTGCATACAAACCATCCTGTGGATTTGATGAAGCCCATTATCTTGCCGCCGGTAAGTTCATCTACCTTTATCCGAAGATTGGGCACCTTGTCGTGGTGGGGCGGCTTAAGTAGATTAACAGGATGCTAGACCAGGGTAGTGGCCCAACTCCTCTGGTAGAGCTGAATGTGAATTGAAGAACCAAGACTCAATCCGATCAATCGATCAACCCTTAAACTCCAAGATGACTAGTCTGCAATGTCGAGGGAGCTGTGATGAGGTAGGTAAAACTACTTGTTCACAGGGTTCAGGGGTAATTGAACCGCTAATGGAGACTCCTCAGGGGCAGCTCAATCCTCTGTTGTAATTTAGTTGAGTAGGATAGGTATTGGGGATCTCTGCCTATTCGGTCCGTTTAATTCTCCCCTACTCGTGGGTACATATATGGACCTAAATTTAAATAATAAAAATAATATTCCTTCGGAAAACGAGGTGGAAGGCTTAGGAGGGGTCGAGAAGGCGCTGGAAAGTGCTGACATGAACCCGAATAAGCTCGAGGGGTCAGTGGACTCTGATGGGAAACCAAAAGAGTTAGCAGACCAATCGTCAGTGGAGGTGGACAATGCGGGGCAGAAATGCGCCAAGAGGTCAGCCGGAACTGCGGAAGCCGGATTGGAAGAGAAGAGAAGTCCCGACTCCGAGCGGAAGTTGCACCAGCAACTGAAGCAAAGAATGAAGAGGGTCAGAAGGAGGCAAAGATTGGCCTTGGCCAAATCTGTCTCGGCGAAAGGCATAAGTAAGTCGGTTGAGGAGTTGACTGAAATGGTTGCCAACTTGACGTCGACCGAAACCTCTCCAGAAGACGGTGGATCTAGGAAACGGTTCAAATGTTCCGGGACCATGAATCCACCTAAAACTGTGAAGAAGGGGACGGAAGGCGGAAGGGAAGACGGACAGTCTGTACAATATGGGGTCAGTCTACAGGTACCACACTCCAGTGGTTATGTGGATGGACAACATTTACAACGGACTATTAGTCAACCCGGAAAGCAGAAATCGTGCAAGGCCGAGCAACCTGGACCATGCAAGGTAAAGCGAAAGCTGAGCCAAGCTATGGGAAGGAGAGCAAAGCAAGCAGATGCTGCAAAGCCTTACGCTAGGAGTGAGAGAGCCAAAGTTGACAAGGGTGTAAAAACCTTTGCTCAGACAGCGGCGAACGATCTCCAAATGGGTGTTGCCGACATGAGTCGAGAGGGGGGGATAGAAGCTTCACAGTTGAGTATTTTCAAGAATGCTCTGCTGAGGGCTCTTGACTTACTTCCGACAAATGCAGGTGATATCGGTGTAAAGGAGATAACCTTGGAGGAAGGGATTATAGCAATAAAATGCGTAAACCAAGAAACCAAAGGGTGGCTATGTGAGACTGTAGGGAAGATGACCGACCTATGGGAGGGAATCAACCTTAAAATAGACAGGCTTCACATACTAAAGGATGTGGAAAGGTTGATAATCTTCGTTCCCGGTGAACCCGTGAGCAAGGATGTCATCCTTGCCAGACTTTGTCGTCAAAATTCCTGTGTGAAGGACACTTCGAAATGGAGGGTTATTCATGTGGGAAGATACGATGACAAAAAAATTGGTGGAACCAAGCTGACGATCTGGTGTCCGAGGGAGGAAGCGAGGCTGGTTAGACAAGCAGGAGATAGACTCTTTTGCGGGTTGGACATAGCATTCGTGAAGTTCCAAAGATCATCGGAAAAGACTCAACCTGGAAAGCCACCCGGTAGGGCGACGAAGTGATAGACACCATGGAGATGGGATCAACACAAGTCGGGCGGGAGGTGGGCCCGTACCGGGAAAAGCTGAGGGTGATTCAATTGAACCTTCATCACAGCAAAGCAGCATCGGCAATGATGACTAAGTGTTTTGATGAGGATTCGTTTGATATAGCCCTGATACAGGAGCCTTGGATCTTTAGAGGAAAGATTAGAGGACTCCCAAATAGCATGGCTGAGTTGCATTATGCACAAACTAGCGGAAGAATTAGGTCCTGTATCTTGGTGAGGCACGGAGTTCAAGCATATAAATTGCCGGATCTGTGTGCCCCAGACCTTGCAACAGTACGAGTAGGATCAGGTGCGGGAAGTTTTGTCATAGCATCTGCATACCTGCCGTATGATTCTCCAGAACCTCCTCCGACAAGAGAGTTAGAGTCTTTGGTGAATGCATGCAGGAACAGGAACGAGAATCTAATAATTGGTTGTGATGCCAATGCACATAATACAGTGTGGGGCAGCACCAACGATAATTACAGAGGAGAAGCCTTATTCGAATTTGTATCATGCAAGGATCTAGCTATCTTAAACCGGGGAACAGAGCCAACCTTCGTCGATGTGAGACGAATGGAAGTGATCGATGTTACCCTGTGCAGTAGCCAGATAATTGAAAGAATATCAAATTGGAGGGTAATGGATCAGGCTACATTGTCGGATCACAGAGCCATTTCATTTGATGTTTGCTATGGATCTAAAAGGAAAAAAGATCGGAAATACATCAGAATTCCGAAGAACACAGATAGGATAAAATACCTTGAAGTGTTGGAGGAAAAACTGAATGTAATGACATTCGGAATACCGAAAAACACTTGGCATGTAGAATCACAGTTGAAGCATCTGCAATCAGCTGTTGAAGTTGCGTACCGAGTGGCTTGTACACCTACTTTAGTGGAAAAACAAGATCCTGCGCCTTGGTGGTGCCGGGAACTTGAAAAGCTAAAAAAGGCTGCGAGGAAGGCCTTCAATCACGCCATGAGGAGGGGAGAACCCGAAGCATGGGATGAATATAAGGCGAAAAAGAAAGAGCTAAACGTTACTCTGCGACGACGTAAAAGGGAGTCATGGAGGGACTTTTGCTCGAGTATGAGGAGTACATCTGAAGTCAGTAGACTACAAAAGATTGTCTCGAGAGATCCAGTTTCTAAGATCGGACTCATTCGTAATAGAGCGGGGGAGATGGTGGAAACACTGGATCACACAAATGAGGTCCTAATGGAGGTACACTTTCCAGGAAGCTATAAGTCAGCTCAGCCCTGGGCTCCAAGGAAACAAGGAGCGAACAGGATGGATAGGACGGAAGCAGAACGGATCGTGACACCAAAAGCGGTCAAGGGTGCGATAGCAACATTCTCACCCTTCAAAACTGCGGGGCCGGATGGTATATTTCCAGGTCTAATGCAATGGGGTATAGACCTAATTGCACCAAGGCTCAGGAATATATACGTTGCATGCCTAGCAATAGGCTATATCCCGATAACATGGAGGGAAGCAAATGTGGTCTTCCTTCCAAAACCGGGAAAAAAGGACTACACCGAGGCAAAGTCATTCAGACCAGTCAGCCTAACATCCTTCCTGTTAAAAATAATGGAAAGGGTGATGGTGGACTATATGGAGAGTACTGCGCTTAAGATATATCCTTTAAATAGTAGACAGCATGCATACAGGGTAGGTATGTCTACAGAAACAGCGCTACACCAAGTAGTACGCGTTGCGGAGGAAGAGCTAAATACCGGGGGCATTGCGATGACCACTATAATGGACATTGAAGGTGCCTTCGATAAGATATGCTTTGAAAGTCTGAAACAAGCCTTGGAAAAACGTAGGGTTAACCCACTGGTGGTAAGATGGGTGGACAATATGTTGAATACGAGGGCGATTAATATTCAGACGGGAACCTCAAAACTCAGAGGAAGGGTTAGCAGAGGTTGCCCACAAGGAGGTGTTCTCTCACCTACACTGTGGAATATCACTGTGGACTCTCTTCTCGACAGACTCGAGGCGACGGGCATTCACACAGTGGGATATGCCGACGACATAGCAATAATGGCCAGAGGCAAATTCATGGACGTCACAGCAGATATCATGAGGAATGCACTCAGAGTGGTTGAGCGGTGGTGTCTGGAACAAGGGCTCTCCATTAATGCGGCGAAAACAGATCTAATAGTCTTCACTAGGAAGAGGAAAAATCTGGAATTTCGGCCCTTAACACTTTTCGGATCGGAACTAACAATGACTAAGAAGGTTAAGTATCTGGGAGTCTACCTAGATACTGGACTTACTTGGAATTACCATGTTGAGGAGAAGGTCCGGAAGGCAAAGAGGGTACTACATCAGTGCAAACGTGTATGTGGACAGAGGTGGGGACTCTCGCCTAGGTCAGCATACTGGATGTATACGATGATAACTAGACCCATTATCACGTACGCCTCGGTTGTATGGTGGGCGAAAGCCTCTCAGAAAACTGTGAGGAAGCACCTGGATAGGGTTCAGCGTTTAGCATGTATGGGAATTACAGGTGCAATACGTACAACCCCAACATGCGCATTGGAAGTCATCATGGGGATATTACCGCTAGACTTATTTATTAAGAAAACAGCGGCCCAAACGGCACTTCGATTGCATCGAGATGCGAAATGGCACCATCGTGGTACGATCTATGGACATAGGAAGATCCTGGAACTTGTTAAAGACGAGATTAGGGAGCTAAACATGCCTATGGATCGAATAACAAGGGTGCGTATTATGGAAAGAAATCACAAAACTCGTATTGAGAACGGATTACTTCCAGAAAAAAGAAATGATGAAATAGTGATTTTCACGGATGGATCCATGATGGATGGCGGGGCGGGGGCCGGTATCTATTCAGAAGAGCTGGAACTTGCCCGTCACATTAGCCTCGGGAAATACACTTCAGTATACCAGGCTGAGATGATTGCCTTGCTTTATGCGTTGGACTACTTGCTTGAGTGTCAGGTGGAAGGAAGAAATATCCTCATAGCACTGGACAATCAGGCGGTGATCAGATGCATGGAACAAACAAACATCACAACATCACTGGCACTGGAATGCGTACTTAAACTCAATAAGTGTTCATCTAAAAATGAAGTAACACTGACTTGGGTACGAGGACACATAGGGATCGAAGGCAATGAAAAGGCGGACTCCCTTGCAAAACAGGGGTCAACTGAAAAGTTGCTGGGACCAGAACCATTCTCTTCAATTGGCAGAGGAATGGTTGAACAGCTTGTCCACAAATGGATCACGGCAGAACACCTGAGAAGGTGGTCAACCGTGGAACAATGTAGACAAGCTAAAATGGCAATAAAGTGGCCGACCTGCTCCACTCAAAGAAGAGTTCTAAGCATGAGTCGAGGAACATTGAAATGGGTGGTGGCTTTGTCTACAGGACATGGTAATTTCAGGTATCACTTAAGGAAAATGGGCCTTATAGAGGATGATACTTGTAGACTATGCCTGGAGGAATCTGAGACAGCGGCACATATACTGTGTCAATGCCCGGCATTGGCTGGCAGAAGAATGAGGATCTTGGGACATCAATGGGTCGAGACCCAGTCGATGAAACGGATCTCCCATAAACAGATGCTAGCGTTAACACTAGGAATTGAGCCCAGAGAAGAACTGTGGAGAAATCCAGAGAGTCTCTCTGAGTAAGATTTACAGTGGTAGAGAGACGAAAAGAGACCCGACAATGGTGGTCTGATTCGATTATCTCTCGAAATATATATATATATATTGTCTATATGTGTGCTGGAAAGTTCCTCTAGGTCGTGGAAGAAGTGTCTCCCTAGGAATCTGTGTCTGTAGTGTTGGAGACCTGGGCAGTGACATAGGAAGTGGGTTGTGTCCTCAAGAGCTTCCTCATCACCGCAGCCCCTACACTGTTCTTCTTCAGTCAAGCGTAGCTTGTTCATGTGATAGCGTAGAGTATTGTGCCCCGTTATAATTCCTACGAGGGTGAAAAGAGATTTTCTATCCTTTCGCATGAGACTCTCGGTTCTGGCTTCATTGAAAGTTGGCCATAACATTTTTGTGGTATGACAAGTTTCTAGTGCAGTCCATCTAGCGTTCGCCTCTCTTGTGGCTTTCCTTCCTGCTTCAAGCTTGAGTGCGCAAGGCGGGATTTTCACAGAGGGGTCAGCTTGTTCTGATACAGCTGCCGAACCTAGTCTTGCTAATTCGTCAGCTTTCTCGTTGCCTGGAATGCCTTCATGTCCCGGAACCCAGCAGAGCAATATCTTATGCTGAGTGCCAAGAACCCTGAGTTTTTCGCGACAGCATTTCACAAGCTTTGATTTTATTTCTATCGCAGTTAATGCTTTTATTGCTGCCTGGCTGTCGATAAAAAAGGTAATACCTTTAGGTGGTATTGCCCTTACCACAGACTCGCGGGCTGCTGTTGTCCCTGCCATGACCTCTGCTTGGAAGACACTGCTATGGTCGGGAAGGCGAATCGATTTTGATATGCCCAGCGACTCGGAGAAGAAATGATAACGACTAACGAGCAGTGTAGTTTAATGTCAGGCGAGTTCATTATCAATTTTCGGTGACCTGAAACAAATCTAAACGAAATAAGGCCAAATTAAAAATTTATTTTTATTGAAAAGTGAAATCAGTTCAATTTGGCTTTATTTCGTTATGCAAAACGAAATATACAAAAATGAAAGCGAAAACATGCCAAATTGTACTTGTTTCGTTTTCAGTACCTAACAAAATAAAGAAAAATTTAAAATTTGGTTTAATTTCGCTTTAGAAAACTAAATAATGACGAATTTTGGAAATCTTTCCTTATTTCGTTTGGCTTTATTTCACGTCACCTCAATTTTCTTGGATATTTCTAATTACTATGCCCCGGCACCCAGCAAAAGGTGAGTATCGAACGGACAAGAAAAATCACTAAGACATGAGTGTAGGGCTACTTTAGGGTTTACGGAGACCGATTCGATGAACTTGGTTAGGTGTCCGAGAGCCATCTTTAGCGGATATCTTTTTTCTTTTCTTTTATTGGCTTTTTTCTCGTCTGAAAAATGCTATAGCAATCAGAAAGATAGACTATCTTCAATATGTTTTGATATATCTGTGAATAAGTGGATCGATTCATCATCCAAGATTGAATCCTCCTATCAGACCGATTTTGTAGGAATTTTTTAGCTTTGTTCGTTTTTATCGAATTGTAGCTGCAACATGGGCATGGGGAAGTCAATATATTTTTTTAAAAAGATTCCTGAAATAAGAACAGCGACCTGTCAAGTTTTTTTACTGGTCCTCTATGAAATTGGTTGAAAGCGAACTGCTGCAGAAGCGCCGCTTGCCTGATGAATGCTGAAAGCTACTACAGTGGGTGTCAGACGAAAAATGATGTCGAGTGCAGCGAAGGAGTGCGAAATAAATATATCGCTGATGCACAAAATGGTTTTTATTATTTATAACGATTAATCGCTTTGTCAAAGTAAGTTTACCTGACACACATCAGTAAGAAAATACTACGACCACAGCGTATAGCTATTAGCAATTCCTGGTAATAGGGCTCATTAATTCCCTATTTCGCAAGGAAATAGTGCCAGCAAGTTTTCTTAACTCTTGCTTGAATGACGCCTGGTCTTCTGTAACGGGCTCACAACTCAACCTTACCTAGCCTAACCTTCTCTTTAAAATTAGAAGCAGGCACCTATATAGCTTCATTAGAAAGTAGTGTCAAGCTTGCGCCATTTAAAGATTTCGTGTTTCCCGGTGGAGATGCGAATTTAGTTTTGTAAAGGCTAACGGACAATCTGCAACACTTCGCCTACCTTGTTTGCTATTAAGACCGCGTTCTGCATTCCTTTAAGGTGGTCTCTTGAGATGGTAATAACGTCATTAGGAATCGCATTACAGTTCTTGACATCCACGCACGTTCGCAGTTTATTGACAATAATATTCTATTGGAAGGGAGAGTTTGCACCCTTATAATGTCTCTATTTAAAGATCTTCTGGTCTAAAGTGAGCATCAGCTGTAGCTATTTTCATTCAGAGCTAAGAGTCCGTTAACGGTTTGAGATGAGCCGACTTTATTAAATCCTCTCTACTTCTACACTTCTAAAGAGATTTCAACCAAACTATTAATAGAAAGATTATTTTATGCTGTTACTCCAAGCGCCTTTGGCCAAATAGGCTGGGTAGAAGAAAGCCCAATCAACATATAGGAATTTCCTAGTTTGGGAGGTATGTACGACCGCGGTGAAAACTTGGCCTAATACTTGGGAATGATGCGAGGGTATTGATGGTTGATTTCCTAGTTTGGGAGGCATGTACGACTGCGGTAGAAACTTGGCCTAATACTTGGGATGACAGATCGACTGATGTGATGTTGACATCTTGCTGTACAAGCACCACCGAAGATATTATTAAATACCGATATCACTAATCGGAAGCAGAAACCTGTTGATATGCTTCAGCACTTCAGTCCTTAAAGCGATCCATCTCCAAGATTATACTATGGATCGTGTCATTCTGGCGGATTCATATTCCAAACACATTAACCTACTTCCATCAAACAACTGCCACCTTTCAACACCAGAATCACCCCCCAATTCCACTTAGAACGTGCCCATCCACTGACTGCTATAATTACGGCAGACATTCAAATGTGCCGCTCAGTTTTCTGTGTCTATGTCATTTTGCTATATACAAGAGCAACCAAACTGTCCCCATAATTCATCAAGAACACATGAATGCATCTTCTCTCCGCACAATTACGATAAAAGTATAATCACAGTGGCCCCCAACTTGGTGCATTTGGCCCACTTAGAACAAATATCAATACCATTTCCATTCTACGCGCGCTATTGTTGGCGGAGGTTCAATCTTTTATCAGACACATTGTGCAGCAAGGGGTTATGTTGGAATAAATTAATATGTCTCATGTGCGCGCCGCCATCACCGTGTTGTGTACAATAATGTAAACAAAGATATTTCCAGTTGTAGAAAAGTGATCATTGCGTTGGGGCACCACTGAGCGAGATTAAAAAGAAGAAAAAAAAAACGCTTAACCCCAACCCATATGGGCGCATAATGACGACAGGCCGTCGTCGCAACATATCAATTGTAAATGCAATACTGTATACGTTACGTCGTATCTTTTATATGAGTGTAAAGTCGCTGCGTCTCCATTTCTGTGTTCGTGATAAGTTTTAAAATTTAGAGATTTCCACAAGTCGGTCGTCGTATGGCAGCAGAAGGTCCCAACCAGACCTCAACGCTGCAGAGATAACGAAGGCTTTTGAATTGCATCCACCATCCCAATTAAAAGAAAAATCAAAATCCAATTATCAGATACATATCGTCGTGCTGGAGAGGGGTGCTGGCGGATACGTGCGTTGACTTCTTAATGCTTAGTTTGAACTTGCTACGCAAACGGACGCGCCAGGGTGAAGGGAGATCTTCGTCGTTATCTGGGCTAGTTTATGGGTGATTGAAAGCGGTGTTAGATTACATCAATGTGCATATTGGCACCATGACCAAAGAAGCTGATGCACTAATGGGCTGCTGGTGCATAATATCCATTGTCCCGTGCTGTATGTGGGATGTAGGATGTCTTGCAGGCGGGATGCGACATACGTGCGACATTAAGGCGAAACTCAGCTCAAGTGTGTCGAAATGATGTGTCGAGGTCAGTTACAAGGACGACTGTGGACCAACGGAATGCTATTGTTTTGGTTCAGCAAATTAGTGCCAATGACAAATAGGGAAAATTGTGGTCTTCTCAAATTTCATATAGAATACCCTCGGGGTCTTGGGTCAGTCTTGTTTAAGTGTACTTGAGAAGTACCTTGTAAAGTGGTAGTAACTTTATGTGCTGAACATATGGATGGTTTACGCCTGTTGCATTTAACACGTGCGTTCCAGGAATTCTATGGTGCGTTGAGTTTGTTTTCGTTTTACAACTGTGACATGTGTTTTGAATATTTACGCAGTAAAGCGGCCCATACACGTGGAACAAGTGTTGGGATGTACCTTTTGTCAAGTATTTACTCCCTCTTGCAACCGAAAATATTGCGTACACACTTTTTGGTAGATTTATACTTTAACTTTTGAAAAGTCAAGCCTCTCAAGGATAGGCTTCTGCCGTTGTGAGGCCTCACAAGTCACAAGCTCTTGTGAGGTTGATTCCTTGAGAGGTTTGTTGTGATTCGATAACATTTTTCGTATTCTCCGATAATACTCACAACAAACCTCAAAACAAACCTCACAACAAATTCACCTCACAATGGTTAGATTACTATCACTTCAATTTTGTGGGATCTGAGAACGAAATATTATAAATATACCTACACCATTAATTGGATGAAAAAAAACAAATTTATTAAGAAAATATGCGAAATATTGACACTGAAATGTTTTAGAAACGAAGAAAATAAAATATTAACGACATTTGTCACAAATCAAAATTTCCACATTCCTCAGTTTTTTTTATACAAATATTAATTTTTCCTGAAAAGTTAATAAAAATAGCGTAAAATGTCAGGTTTGGGTCTTTAAATGCTTGGAAAGAGGGAAACAATGCCATCAAATACAAATATTGTCATTTGTGAGCGCTTATGACTGGTTCTCTATTTTGTGACTTGCTCCTTAGGATATCATAACTTCGATTGTTTTTGCGGGCCTCACAAGTTGTGAGCTTGCTGCCAGAATACGAGAACCTCACAAAATCAATTTCACCTCACCTTGTGAGGGGTTTGTGACTAGTGAGGTATCAGTGAGGTTTGCCAGAATCGGGCTGTAAGAGTGAATACGGCAGTGAGAGAGTTACAGCATTCATCTAGAAGGCGGATCAAAGTTCCTTTCTAACATTGGCTTACTAGAATCGAACAGATTATTGTTGCCAACAAAATAGGAATCGAAAGAATACAAGTCATGTTGACCATCAGAAACCATCTGAGGGCTTGAAGGTTTTGTGAGCTGCACCAGTCAAGATTGTTCTGCTTAAGGTGGTGCAGAAGAGATAGCCCTATTGGGCCTATAGGAAGACCCTATTTAATTTATAATGAATTTTGAATTTTGGTTGAGCCTTTGCTAGCGACTCTTCTGGATGATAGCTTTGTTTGTATAGGTACTAAATCGCTTAGAAAGCTGCTTTTGATATAACCCGTATATCGAGCTAGAGTAATAAAAACATGATACTGTCTAGTAGTAGAAGTCGCTGATAGGTTTATTGGTACCGTCGGCTAAGGTCTTTGGTTTCCGCATGTTGAACTATTAACTGATCACCGCCTGGTGTGCAAATTATAGACACCTATTTGTATCTTATATTACAGCCAAAGTGGTAGCCAAGAATGTTTTAATTAATTCGTGTGGGGGTGGGCTTACAGAAAGACCTAAGTTATTGAAAAAGGTGCCTATGAACAATTTCCAACCGTATGGATCAGTAGCAGGAGATGTTTGCAGAGTTCAGCATCACAGCGTTGCGGCAGGTAATAGTAAAGAAGTGCGTGTTTCAAACGTTTAAAGTTCAACAAGCCATCAGGGAGAAATGGAAGGACTTTAATATGGGCCTCGACTCCTTAAAACTAGGACACGGAGGAGCAAAAACCTTTGCAAATTGGTTCTTAAAGCACCCGGAGAACAGTCTTGGAGGAAGTTCCGTGAAAAGTTAGAACGTGATCAGAGATCAATGTATTCCGACAGACCATCCGTCGTCTTAGTGGAAGGAATGAAGTGGAATATGAGTAAAGTAGTCAAGTGTCACTTTTTTCGGTGGGAGTGATATCTTATTCGGATGAACCTGGTATTTCTCTCCAAATTGCCCGCAAATTTACAAACAAAATTTAACCGAGTCAGCGTTAAAATCGCTAAAAGTTGTTAAATCTGCCGAGGCGGTAACTCCTGTCAAGTATATTTTAAACCCTAGGTTAAAGGAGCCCAATGGGCCTCGAAAAATCCAAGCAATTACATACAATAGTAAAAAGTGTGTCGCCTTTGAAGAATGGTGATAAAAAGAGTGTTCAAATTATGGGACTATGTATCACCACTTTGAAGTCTCTGCTTAGGTGTTAGCTACACATTGTTGGGTCGGGACAAGGTTTGGGGTGAACTAGTGTGATTTTCGAAAAAGAGCCCCACCGACTTTTTCACTCTCAGAATAGCTTGGAAGGACTTCGAAGTATGAAACACCTGCCAAAAAATATATTTTTTTAAGCCCCGTGGATAGCAAAGACTGTATCCGCATGGTAAATACTGAAGTGTAGCGCAGAAGTATATGGAATTGACGGGCTGGAAGGAAGAAGTTTTGTTCGGCACTATATAAATACCCCTAGCTCCGACGAACTTTTGCAACCTTGGCAAACGGTCCCTGACAAACTGATCGCAAAAGATCACCAGACTAAAATTGTGTCTTAAAAATATTGCTTATCTAGTAATATCCTCATGTACATGATGCGACCTCGTACTCGCTATAATTGCATTTAGATATCCTCAGCTATTCCGACGCATTGTTATACAAATCTCACTGAACATAATAGGCAAGGTAATGGTTCTCTATTCTCGACTCTCAATCCCTTCACAAAGAACAGGTGCTTCTTCAGATATCCACCATACCGAGCGCACAGATTCGGGTTGATTTAAAGCAACGCAACGGGCTAAAGGGATTCCCTATTAAAACGAACAATAGCACTTTATGTGTCAATGCGAATAAAAAGGGGGTTGTCACTGTCATTTAAGGAGCTCGTCTCTTTTCATCGACCGTGTGATAGTCCCAACAATTACGACTAAAAACAGCGTTTTCTTCCTTCATACGCTGATTCAGCTGATATCTGTATCTGTGTCGGATGGATGCGCAACAAACAGATTAGAACGCACGTTCATGCCCCAATACCAATCAATCGGTCGTCGGTCGTATGCTTGTCGTACACGTATACTCCTTGCCAGAGAGACGTGGGAATCAATCAAGTCGAATGCGATACATTTTACAATGCGTCTCTGTGCGTGTCAAATAGGGCGTGATGTCTTCCCAACAGCGATGTAAATTATTTGTCTGCTCAATTGCGTGAGAAAAATACTTTTCTTTTCCAATTACAACAAGCAACAACTTGGAAGTGTTTGCAACAAGTTGTGGCTATCGCATAGTCGGCACTCGATAATTGTGCTGGCTGTTAAGTGTGATGGTGATGGCCTCTTCGTTGCAGGATTACGTGCCTAGTTCGCCGATTCAGCATTAAAGGAAGAAAAAATAAATAAACGAAAGCGAGAACAAAACAAAGGAACACCATCCAAAGACAAGGCGCAACAGATGTTGGAAGACTGTTCTGACATTGAACCTAATCACTAATCAATCGGATTTCTTCTATGTGCCCAAGATTGTACAAGTAGATTCCCGGTCTAAGGTCCTTGCTTGCGCATGATGGATTATGTGAAGTCATTAAAATTTACACAAGATTTTGAAATTTGATATTTTTTTCCAAAAGATCTCGAGAAGAAAGATTAAAAACGAAATGAAAGGGAAATCATATACGAATCCTTTTTGTTGTATGCATGTCTTTTTCCTCTCTTTTTTTTTGCATGCAACAGGCGATCTGGCCAGACAATGTGGCGACGACGATGCTGTATAGCAAGGACTACAATACACATGCCCATATGCAGAGATTTTCTATAGAACACTTGTTCCTTTGGCTGGCATTATCCGAAATGCAGCATCACACGGACAAGTGGCCTTTTCGTTTTTTTTTGTTTTTTTTTGTTTTATAGTAGTCAGCTGGCATTGGCTGTTATGGGATCTCTGATGTTCTGGTTCTGGTAGTGCACAAAGAGAATGAAGATGAAATGGATGTGTTCGTCAGAGATGCGCATTGTGTGGTGAAATCACGTATGGCCAGGGCAAACAGATGCATTCGATTGAGATTAATTGGGAATAGGGTTTTTTCTCCTTTTTGAGAAATGTGCAAAATCAATTTGATATGTCAATATAGGTACGGTGCCTTGAAAGAAAATTGCACAATGGATGAAGGTGTACTGAATTGGAGCTCATAAGTCCGTTGGTATTCACATTGTATTTCAATAGAATAGTAGATTCAAGGGTAGTTGATGAGAGTTATATAGTATTGCCTCTCCTCTTCTACTTAGTATCACAATAAACAACTACAGTGTTGAACTATAGCACCGACGGCTTTTCGCCTTAGCTCTGCCATTACACCTGAAACAAAGAACTCTTAGCAGAATAAATGTTGTCAGTCACTGTTTCTTTTTACTGACAAGACTCAGGTTTGTAGTGAAGCCAACTCCCTAAAAAATAAGGATACTCTGTATAAGATCTTAAAAATCGGAGTTCTGCTCTCTAGAGGTCTAAAGCAATGACCTTTCTAAAAGCTAATAAGGATATGCTTCCGTTTCGAAATAAAAATTCTGTGTAAGATAGGCGGTGATGCGCTATGGAAGTTTACCTTTATAATTTTGTACGAAACTTTTTGAACTCTGATCTAGCCAAAAAACTACAAATCAACGCCGCCAGTTGAGATAGCTAGGCCATGAAATGGAAATGAACGTTTTGGCCCACCGTGTCTTCTATTGCAACAGAAATTGTCAACGCAGTAGAGTTAGACCTTGCTAAAGGTGGCGACCACAAGTGGATATGATCCTCAAGGCCAACTTTGACAGTCTGAGGCATTTGGCTAATGATCTGGTTGAAAAGGCCGCAGTTATGCTAAAGACGCGGGTCTATATTATACTAAATAAATCAATCAAAAGTTTGAACAAAGTTTCTTTATACAGGGTGTTTTTTTTTTAGAGGTATTGAACTTTCAGTTGGCAACACTATTTTAACTGCCGGCCATTTTGTCAGCTGTCAAGTGATTTATTTTTAGTTTGGTTTGCCATTTCATTATGAAAAAGTTGACAAATGGACAACGCTTCGAAATCGTGCAAATTTATTTCGAAAATAATGGTTCAGCTCGCGAAGTTTACCGCAAGATCCGTTCATTTTATGGTCGACATAATCGTCCATCAGAGCAATTAATTCGGTTAACCATGGATCGTTTTCGCACTACGTTTACTCTATGTGATAATACGCATCCGCAGAGACGGCGAACAGTGTTGAAGAGGACTCGGATGAATCGATTCGCCACCGTGCACAGCAATTGGAGCTTTGTCCATCAACTTTATGGAAGATTTTGCGCAAAGATCTTAGCTTACGACCTTACAAGATCCAGCTTGTGCAAGAATTAAAGCCCCGAGACCATGCAATGCGTCGTGATTTTGTTGTATGGGCCGAAAATGAGATTGATATCGATGCTGATTTTCATCGCAAAATGTTGTTCAGTGATGAGGCTCATTTTTGGTTGAATGGCTACGTCAACAAGCAAAATTGCCGCATTTGGAGTGAAGAGAATCCACATGAGACCCTTGAGACGCCATTACATCCACAAAAACTGACTGTTTGGTGTGCTCTAGGGGCTGGTAGAGTCATTTGGCCATACTTCTTCCGAAATGATGCTGGAGAGTCAGTTACCGTTAATGGAGACCGGTATATAGCCATGATAACCGACTATTTTGTTCCTGAATTGGATGGCATGAATGTGGATGAGATGTGGTTCCAACAAGACGGCGCTACATGCCACACAGCGCACGTCACAATCGATTTATTGAAGGAAACATTCGATGAGCGCATAATTTCGCGGAATGGACCTATCAATTGGCCACCAGGATCGTGTGATTTGACACCATTGGATTATTTTCTTTGGAGATATGTGAAGTCGCTCGCCTACGCCAACAAACCAGAAATGTTAGGGGACTTGGAAGCCAACATTCGTGGCGTTATTGCCGACATACAGCCCCAAATGCTCGAAAAAGTGGTTGAAAATTGGACCGCTAGACTTGGCTTTATTCGAAGCAGCCGCGGCGGCCACATGCCCGAAATCGTATTTAAACATTATTTGCATAAAATTATCCTTCCAATAAAGCCAAATTGATGGACACTAAAACGATGTTTTTGTGTTTTATTTCAATTCGAAGTTATATACCTCTAAAAAAAAAACACCCTATATTATAAATCTACGCCTTTGTAATCTTCCCTCAAGACTATAAGTAAGCCCGGCCAAAACTTGACAACGTCATTTAGTTAGGTTATAAGCCAGTCATAGTTGGACTTCTAAATAAATTATACAATGACCCTTTGGCGTTTTTACTAATGCAGCTCGACCGGAAGTTGTTTCTTAATGCTGCCTGTAATATTGCTTGCGGTGGAGAATCATTTCTTGGTACTTCACCTTATTTTGTATTTGTGTTCGACGTCTTCATTCGTTTTTTGCGGGCGTAGCGTATCAGTGGTTAATGTACTGGACTATTCGGGATAGCGTTTCACGTTAAAACCCTAGCAGAAAACCTCAAAAAGATATCTTCGTTCGTCAAAAATGTCTAACAATTCAGTTTCAATTCAGTCGATAAAAAATGACGAATTAATTGTTGATATCTTCAACTAGTTTCAAAAAAAAAAGACTCGCAGGAAAAGGGTTATGAGAAGCTGGAGTTAGACTACTACCTAGAATACTATTGTTCTTATGATTCTTTTGTACAACTCTCTCAAAACTTGAGCTTCATATTTCGGCCACAAATATTCAAAGTACCTATACTAGAATGTGTTTTACAAATCGAGTATCAGTATTGAGACTTTACGCTGCTCCTGCCGTGGTTTCCTTTTTTTTCAATGGTTTTCAAACCTTTAGGAGGTCCACCACATCTCAATACCTACGGCAGAGTTGAAAGTGCTATGAGGACACTATAAGAACACCTGAATCCTAACATCTATAGATTCCAGCACCATAAAAAACTTTCTCGAACGATGATTTTCTTATGAACAGCTTGCACGTCCATTATCGCACTACGAATATGCCGCTCAGAACTTGTAACGTTTAAGCCACCTCACGCAACTGGATATGTACCTGATAACATTGATAACATTGATAACATTGAGTGAAAAAAATGTCTTCTTATTTCTAAAGAGCTCCGTACAGCAACTGATCAATTAGCACCACAAGGAAAGCTTTTACCAACAATATTTGCTCAACCTTTCCATGGGTGCTGCTAAAAATTACACTTTTGGACACCGGGACTGCTACGATCGCTATTAGGAATTATATCCAGGTAGATATTGTGTGTCTACATTTTTGCGATCGTTTATGAGATACCTATTTTATCTGATAAAAATATTCACACTATATCTATAGGCTTTTTAATAACAATAACCTATGTGACCCGCAAGATTAAAAATAAACAAAAGACTAAGTTCAACGACAGAGCTTACAGCCTTCCTTCCTCCTGCCAAAGATCTGCAGGTATCATCTACTATTTATAATCACACAATTAATTTACGCCAATTTGTTTACATCCACCAGCTTTAATGCCTTCGCTAGTCAAAAGGCTAATTCAAAATAAAAATAAAACCCTAAACGACTTCTTTTCATTAATCTCCCTTGTTTTGATCACGCTTTTATGTGTCTTTTGCAACGCACACCGTTTATCATGTCAATCGATGCATGCAGTAACCTTCAACGTCTAGTCTCTGATTCATCCACCTAATTAAATACGCTGGCCATCAAACAAAGACCCAGCAAAAAGGTACACAAAACAACGCCAGCTTTATAATAACGAATTATGTGTCTACGACGGGCTCATTCGTTTGTTTGCCCTTCATATCTCCAGTTTCGATGCGAAAAAAAAAACGAAAAAAGGTAATTATTACACTATAGATAAAATACGTAAAGGTATATGCCTATCCGAAAGAAAATTACATCCTGAGAGTATCCCGAAGCGATTTCTTAAACGAATTATATGCGTAGCCTTACCCTACATGCATCCATTTATCTAGCAAACTGCACACAGTTCAGGAAGAAAAGGTATCCCAAGCCAAAGGAGGTAAAGAGCACACCAGTCTTGTACACCAGTTTCACCATAAAATACGTTACCAATGCATGACAGAAAATATCGCTCGCTCGCGTCTTGTATAAAAAGCGAAAATGTTATAAGACTAAGAAAAGAACTCTCGGCCGGACTAGAACTAGTTTTCAAAATTGGACACCTGCACGGTTTCAAATCTCAAGCACCTACAAATAACAAAAAAAAATACTTACACATCGAACTCAAGAAAGGCGAAAAAGGTTTTTTTTTCCCTCGACCATAACACGATACGGGGAAGAAAAAAAAAAAGTAAAAATAAAAAAACTGCCGAGTATAATATGTAAAAATGGAAGAAGATTATACAGAGAGCGAGAGAGAAGAAAAAAAAACGAACAATCCCAAACAGAAAATACTATATCGTTCGTATCGTATCGTAAATGTAATGGACAACGTGGAGTAGGAGGGCCTCGCATCGCACCAGCACCACCGTCCGTCTTGTATACAAATCGCCGCGCAGAACCTTTTTCAATCGGTTTTGGTTTCGGTCTTCCTTGGCTCTGATTGTGTATTGTCGTTGTGGGCCACTCTGGCACTGCCACAGCCACAGCCGCACATAAATGGAAAGTTGTTTTATTTCCAAGAAATTTAAAACTTTTCGACAATTCTATGGTGTTTCCCTTTTTAAGTGTTCTTTTCAGGGTCCTCCTCTCGAGGGATCAGCCATCAGCGACTGCATGTAGACTGTTGAGTGTTAGGTAGACAGATTGGTTGACCTGGTGAGATTGCTGGTTTAGGGGGAGAATGGAATCATAACAAAGGAGTTCAGTCCCAGTACCAGTTGCAGTCATCTGTTCGGTGTTTACAGTGTATCGTGTATCCTGCTGGCCCTTTGTTGAAGGCCAATACACATTAAAATGGGTTATTGAAAGTAATTAAGAGAAGGATCTATTTATTGGAGGAGAATTATGTTACGATTTAGGTAAATCCTTGCGAAATGATAAATGGTTGCTTTTAAGTGGACACACCTATGTTAAGGTACACCTACCTTGTTCCCATGTGATCGCTATGTGATATAATCCCAATTTATGTCCAACGGCCTACGATAGCAATCGCATTCAATAGTGAACACTTGTCCTTTTTTTGAAGCACGTAGGCGTAATGCCTATAGTACAGCATTGGAGTATTGCTCCACTTGAAAATCGCAGTCGGAAAGGCTTTGCGAAATCTTTTTATATCCGCACAACTGAAATGGTTATAAGAGAGCGAATGTATAAATATGCATATTTTAGATCCTCATGCAGGAGGGCCACCTTATGAACCATCATCGTAGAATCAACAGAGTAAACTTTGACGATCAGTAGGTCTCTATATATGACGACGTTTTTACAAAACTTTGAAAATATCTTACAGTTGTATCATTGTAGGTTTTTGACAGAAAGTTCTACCCGTTCAGTTCAAGAAACGGGTTAAATTTTTTCTTGACAGTATCTCGACAGGCTTGTGTCTGGGAGACTGCATCCCTTCCAACTTCTTCGATCCGGAGCACATTGCTTTCAGTTATCCAGGTTAAACGCTCTAACATCAAAAGACTACTTTTTGAAGTCGAGGTTCGGTCTTCCTTATCGACTTGAGCCTGCGGCCTTTGAGTCGCATATTCACCTAACTGAATGATAGTTTTTACTTCGACGAGTTTTCTACCTGCGCCTATATATACTGCTCCTGTCTATGTCTGTCATTAAATCTCTATCTACTATGAAAACTTAATCTATGAGCAGCATCGGTCGGGTCGGAGTCCATAGTGGATGCCATAAGAGCTTTCTTATGCGGCATTGTGACGGGGCTATGGCTCGGTAGTTCCTGTTACATATAGGACCGTTTTCTGTAGGAAAATACAGTTTCCCTACCTCATACTTGATTGAAGCTTGCAGCCAACCAAACCGTCAGCTACCTATTTGAAGAACTATTATAAACGGTTTTCACCTTTAGAACCGTTTACCAAGCTGGTCTGAAGCTACTTTATAGCTAAACTTTCTTCAGTCTTCCTCACTAAGTCGTTAAATTGATTCTTTATTTAAAAAACGTGTCTTAACTAAAGCGTCATCTATTCTGCTGCCTTCTCTTTCCTGTAAAAGCGGTCATCGTCATATCTAAGCAATACGACTCTTTCACTAGGGTTGGTCTCTTTTCTGCGCTCTTCATAGACTTTGCCTTTATTAGGGTATGTCAAGACTTCAAACGTCAGTATATCTTTTACGTGGTGGCTTGCAGCCTCTTAAACGAGTTTTGAGTATAATGGGTTCTAGTTCACATTTGTGCCTTGACAAGTCTCCCTGTTAAGGTTTCAGATGTTATACCTATTATCGGTTTTGAGTCAGTTTAGGTCTCATTTTACGGCGAAGTCTTTCTCTACACTCAAAAAAAAAGACAATTTTCGTTGGTTTTAATAAACCCAAATATCAAAATCTTTGATTTAAGGATGAAATTGTTGGCAATGGTGTAATAAAATACTTATGGAGCGTATATTATTCTTACGGTAAATACCTGATTCTTGAAAACATAAAAACGAGTTCTTGTTAACAAAAATAATATTTGAACCAAGAACTTTAAACTTAAAATTTATTAAAAATCTCACAACTCTTTCGCTTAACAATCTTTTTTTTTCTAATATACTTCCTTTGCATTGACCCTCCGGGTTAGACGGATCATTGATGTATCCACTCTGCATTCCCTACCCATCTAAGACGACCGATGCACAACTATAGACTGATGTGGGTGCCCATCTCGAAAAATGCAAACGGAACCAGCGTTAATTCAATATTGTAAATTAATCTAAAATAAGCTTTTCCTCATAGACTTACCAAACTAGATAGCCAACTGAGAGCAGAAACGGTATATTTGCCTACAAACTGCCTGTCCTACATAAGATTGCATAAGTGCTCGTGCCTGTACAAATCAAAAGGAGCACCAGTGCTGCCGCACCTATACTTATAAAGGGTGATTTTTTAAGAGGTTTAGAACTTTTTTAAAAAAAAAAACACACAAAATTCGAAAAAATGAATAAAATATTTATTTGAATCGATAGTTTGAACCTTGCAATTTAATGTTTAAAGATAATTTCATGCAAATGTTGACCGCGGCTGCGTCTCAGGTAGCCCATCCGCTGAGTCCAATTTTGGCATACTCTTTCACACATATCGGCCGGTATCTCACGAATGAATGCATGGATGTTGGCTTCCAGTGCGTCAATCGAAGCGGGCTTGTCCCTATACACATTAGCCTTGGCATACCCCCACAAAAAATAATCTAATGGTGTCAAATCGCACGATCTAGGCGGCCAATTGACCGGCCCGAAACGTGAAATTAACTGTTCACCAAACTCGCCTCGCAATTGCGCCATTGTTTCGCGTGCTGTGTGGCATGTGGCACCGTCTTGTTGAAACCACATATCATGCAAGTCAAGAACTTCCATTTCGGGCAAAAAAAAGTTTGTTATCATCGCTCGGTAGCGTTCACCATTGACAGTAACGCTGCGATTCGCATCATCTTTGAAGAAATATGGCCCAATAATGCCGCCGGCCCATAAACCGCACCAAACAGTGGCTTTTTCGGGATGCATTGGTAGCTGTTGCAATGCTTCTGGCTGATCTTCACTCCAAATGCGGCAATTTTGCTTATTTACGTACCCATTCAACCAAAAATGAGCCTCATCGCTGAACACAATTTTTCGATAAAAAAGCGGATCCTCGGCCAGCTTTCCAAGAGCCCATTCACCAAAAATTCGGCGTTGTGGTAGGTCGGCTGGCTTTAGTTCTTGCACCAGCTGTATCTTAAAAGGCTTTACGCCCAAATCCTTCCGCAAAATTTTCCACGTAGTGCTGTAACAAAGGCCTAACTGCTGGGAACGGCGCCGAATCGACATTTCGCGGTCTTCTGTCACACTAGCTGATACGGCCGCAATATTTTCTTCACTACGCACAGTACGTAAACGTGTTGGTGGTTTAATGTCCAACAAAGTAAATTTGGTGCGAAATTTGGTCACAATCTTCCGAATAGACTGCTCAGAAGGTCGAGAATGCCGATCATAAAATGGAAGCAGCGCGCGATGAACATTTCGAACCGAGCACGAATTTTGATAGTAAAATTCAATAATTTGCAAGCGTTGTTCATTTGTAAGACGATCCATGGTTAAATTGCAAACCAAACTGAAGCTGTTTGACAGTGACACAAGGTACTAAACACACGTCAGCTGTCAAAACCAGTGTTGCCAAAACCAAACCAGCTAAAAAATCACCCTTTACAATCTGCTGCTATGACTTCATGTCCATCGGGCGGCCATTCTTATGGTGGGATATCAAGTGTGGGCGATTTTGTTCGGCATATTTTGTGCCCATTAGTTACACGGCGTTCCCATCCCAGTTGAATTTAATATCGTTTTCGATTTGACTTTTCAGATGTTTGCTGCCAAATCGACCATAAAATCCGAATTTTATTGGTTCTTGTGTGTATTGAGTTGACCGCAAAAATATTTTTTTTTCACTCGCAGTGGAAATCCATTTCAATTGATTTTCACACTTTTATAATAACACATTTCGAAATAATTAAATATAAAAACTCGTTTCCATACTTAAACCTTTTTTTGTATATTTTAAAGAAAATACACTTTTTTTGTTGATTTTAATGCTTTAAATTTCGAAATCATACTGAAACAAAATGTTTTAACACCGTTATGGGGAAAACATTTTTTTTATGTCGTGCCGAAAAATATGTTTTAGTTTTAGCATAAATTATAGTCTGTAATTAGTACATAAAATGAACAATAACATACCAAGTATGCATTTATTTAATTCTAAAATATTTCGATATTTTTATTGCTTATACTATTGCTGTCAAATTTGTATGCATTTTGCTTTTTCTGGTAAAGGCCATAATACAAAAATCCTCGTAGATCGCATTATAGCAGGTATTTATGTGAAATACTCGGAACAATAAAAAAATGTTTTGATCACTTTTTGTAGGTATCCCAAAAGCACAAAGATTGCACTTGGTTTTGTTAATTCACAATTTATATTATCTTTTTTTTAGGAGTTTAATCACTTTTTTTTGCTTTCCGATATTAATACTTTTTTTTTTTAAATACTGAGTAGCATTTGCATTTTTCCTCTTCCTAAGTAATTATATACATTATTCAACACTGTTCAGTGTTATTAAACTACAGAATTTCCAATCATATTTTGATTTTTGATTTTGTACAAATTGGAGTTAAATAAACGAATTTGGAAACATTCACCAAGCCTAATAGAAATTTATTCAATGTTCATGAAAATTTTCTAAGATTCACTTATGCCCTAGTGAGCTTGGGTTTGACTTGCATGTTGCTATATCATTTTTTTGACAGCAAAAATAGAATTCATGCAAATAAAACTAAAAAAAACAACTGAAATGTGAATGGATGAACAGTTTTTATTGCCTAATATGGATAGAGAACAAGAGTTATGCTACCTAAATAAACCATAATCTTCATGTACTTTATTTTACATTTATTGTTGTAAGTCTATTTACAAATTGTTTGTTATTGAAATAGTGCCACCCGGCGGCCATTAATACACGTATTCACAGACAGAAAAAAAACGCGTGAGAGAGGGCTGTCGTCATTCAAAATATGCGGGGAAAATCGGGTAGGTGCACGGGAAGTTGACTGCCTAGTTTGGTTAGTCTATGCTTTTCCTTTTAAGGGCTCAGGTTGGATTTCTGAGACCCATTCAGGAAGTCAGTTCCGACAGAGTAGGTACTAAATAGTAGTGTGTTTCCTGTTCAAGACTCCCGCTTATCATCTTAGCAACCCAAGTCTGACGGAACCACTAACTGGTGGTTATTTTGGAGAGCTAAAATCGGTTAGTTGCTACAGCTGCTGAAAGTTGATTTACGTTCCATTTTCAGCCAATATTAAGCTCTATGAGTTATATACTTTAACCAGGACAAGACAAGTTTGTATATTTATATATCTAATAAAGTGCATGATTTGTTGACATATTTTTCTGTTTTGGGGCAAAGACTTCGTTCTAGGGAAAAGAAGTCAATCACGAAAGTAGCCCTCTTTCAACGGCGGTGGTATGAAAAATATACCACGTATTTAAATATTTTTCTATACTTCAATGTGCGATGGTATACTTTCTATACCACATTTCTATGTAAATTTGGGCTTGTATTTTCAAAGAAAAAATAAATCTGATGGAGGAGTATATACTAAATTTTTGGATATTTCGAGAGGACCATCTGTAGTTGTCACAATTGTCTAACGGTTTTTGCAAATTTGCAAGTCGTAGTGCATCGCGAAACTATTCAACTTCAAATTTCATTACATTATAATAATATTTGTTTGCTTAAAACTTATTTTATAAAAAAATATATATAAAAAGTATACCACCACACAAATACACTGTCCGTGGCGGCTAATAAAAAAAGTGTTTGTGTGACAAGGTTAGAATTTTAGTCTACTTGTGATCAAAGTTTTTTTTTTTTTTCAAAACAATATATTTAACAGAATTATTGTTATTATGGCTAGTAAGAAACTAAAAGAAAGCGAGATCACTTATCTGGTTGAACAAAATGATAGTGAAAGTATTGACTTGGCAGAGATTCCATCGGATGATGATTCTTTAGTTGATGACCAATTTTATAAGAGTGATGAAGAAAACGATCTTCAGCGTATTTTTGACATGGTCATCCAAGACGATATTCAAAATCTGGATGTTCTTGATCCAGATGGTAACGATGAAGGACAACAAAATTCCGCTATCTATGTATCAGAAGACGATTTCGACAGCGAAGCCATTTGTTCCACCAAAGTGGAACACGAATAGTGCCATAGATCCCGTGGAAGCTTTCTTAGGAAGAAAACATGGTCCATCTGATATCATTGAAAGTTTTTTTTAGTCAGGACGCTACCTCAATATTCAATGAAATTGTAACATCAGACATTATTGATCACATAGTTTTCCAAACCAACTTGTATGCTCAGCAATCGGGCAAGCGTTTGGTCCCACAAATGCTGCAGAGATTCGTGTTTCCATTGGAATTAACTTTTTGATGGGTATAAAGCCCCAGGGCAGCTATCGAGACTATTGAATACATGATTCTTTCATATCAAACCTTATGCCCGTAAAAAGGTTTAGTTGGATTTTGGGCCAAATACATTTGAATGATTCATCACTAATGCCAAAAAGAGGATCAGAAACATTCAATAAATTGTATCGAGTTCAACCCTTCTTGGACCTCTTGCAAGAAAGATTCAAGTTGTGCTTTTACCCGGGGGAATATCTTGCAGTAGATGAATCGATGATAAAATTCAAAGGTGAAAACATAATATTCGTTATTGTTTAAAATGTTGGTAAATTTTTTCTTTCATTACAATTAGGTCGTTCTACTCTTATTCAGCACATGCCAAAAAAGCCAATCAAGAGAAGGTTCAAAGTTTGGATGTTGTGCGACAGTAGTGGCTATGTTCTCCGCTTCGATATTTACACCGGAAAAAAGGGAAACCTGGTTGAAAAGAGGCTTGGTGAACGTGTTGTTCTAGACTTAACTTCAGATTTCGCAGAGAAAAACCATAAGGTTTATTTTGACAGCTTCTTCACATCATACATGTTGTTGCTTGACCTGAAAAAGAAAAAAATAAACGCCTGTGGAACGGTTCAGCAAAATAGAAAATTTCTCCCAAAAAATATAAAAAGTGATAAGCAATTGAAAAGGGGAGAAAACGACTGGCATGTAAGTGCCAATAATTTGGTGTTTATGAAGTGGATTGATAAAAGAGCAGTTACAGTACTTTCTAACTTCCACGATCCCCAAAAATACGTAAACGTTCAAAGACGACGAAACGACGGTTCACGAAAAGAGGTGGAAATTCCGGAAATAATATCGGACTATAATATGCACATGAATAGCGTCGATAAATTGGACCAACTTAAAAAATAATATGAAGTGAACCGAAAAAGTAGGAAATGGTGGCACAGAATTTTCTTCCATTTTCTTGACGTTGCAGTCGTAAACGCTTACATCATTATAGCAAAATATTCGGGGTACAAATTACCACTGAAAGATTTCAAACTTGACCTGATTTCAAATCTATGTGAACGTGTTGAAATACAACCGAAGAAGAAAAAAGTCAAAACCGAAGTCCATGTCCTAAAAAATAAGCCATTTGTTGACAAAAGGGTTAGATCAAGCTCCTCTCATCAACCAATAAGAACTTCATTACGAAGATGCGCACACTGCAGCAGAGCAGGACACCAAAGGAGGACGCAGTGGATGTGTTCAACTTGTAATGTGCCACTTTGTCTCAGTAAGACAAAATCCTGCTTCAATGAGTTCCATCGTTGAAATGTATAATTTATGCGCGGTGGTATAGTTTCCATACTACGTCCTTAAGCCGAATCCTGCAGGGATAATTTTTAATTTTTTGTCTTTTTTAAATTAAATGATATAATAAAAGTAATTTATAAAAAAAAAATATATAATTATTTGCGTTTTCTAGTATAGTGACCCGGAAAGAGTTAAGGGTCGCCACGATAAACTATCTGCAGACATAAATATTTAGAATTAAAGCCTCATTATATCTTCAACACGGGAAACTACGCTTAGAAGTCGTTCCTATACCCAAAAGACAATCATTATCCCAGTACAGACCCTACTCAATAAGTCAAACGTTTCATATGCAACTTTGTCTCGTAGTAAAGCTACTACTACAACTATCCATCATAGCTTCTTCTTGTGAAACAATTTCCTAGATCAGTGGCCCTTTAGTACCACAGCTAATGAGGCCAATTATCGCTGTAACAAACCTTCCATCTTCCCCGGACGCACTCACATCTACATACATTGTAAGAATAAATCTCACCATCAGTTGTCATATGGGACTTATCAGGCCCATCGATGCGTCCAACAAAGCATTGCATGTGTGTGGCTCAAATCATCGATCCCATAGATCATATTTGTAACCGAAGCCATCTCCAATGGACCATGACCAATTGGTAAGCTGTTGGACACAGTTTAACTGAATATCAGAATTGATTGCAAGTGCCAGCAGGATGGGTAAAGATCGGTCCATCGGTAGATCGGTAGATCGGTAGATCTCGGCGTAGGTAATGCCATGTTGCGTGCGCGCCAATCCAGCAAGACTACATGGCATTTCGACCTCGGCATTGTGTATAAGAATGGTCGCATTTCAAATCGAAAATATACGATAATTAATCTAATGATTTCATGTTGTCTGGCGTTTTTTGTTCTGCGCTACAATGTTGTGCAGTGTTTTGTATCTTTGGACAGATAGCGATAGATAGCGGTGGGCATGACTTGTCATGTCGTCTGTCCAGCACCGGGATGGATAATGTGTCTAATGTGTATGGCAAATGGGCATGAAAATGTGTTTCCAATCGAGAGAGAGAGGAAGAGTGACTGATGCACGTGGACATGTAGATAGGTAGCATATGATTAGCTACTCTGGGACATGTATCGTGTAAAACATATTTTATGCAACGATAAGCGCCCGTGTCGCGCCTCCTTCTTGGTTTTTATATCGTTGTCCCTAGCCCCCACGGGTTTTCCACTGTTTGTAATGTCGTTAGTGATTATGAATCTTTTCTTTTTTGAAATGATTGATGGTCTGTTAATGACTCTCAGTTTCGAACGACAGAAAAAGGAAATCTCTAAATTTTGTCATGTTGTGTGCTGCGTGTACAGCAGATATTCATATTCGATAGCGATTTGCATGTGCGCACACCTTTGGGAAAAGGGGGCATGTGCAACACGTGAGTGCATGCGGAATACTCAATTTAACGATTTTGTATTCAGCGGCCTTCTATCAGTTTCAAGGGTTTCGCGAAACAAAAACCCTGGATGTACAAGCATAAATCACTATAGTGATTAAGAGGGGTGGTATATTGCATAGGGCCTGGTATTGAAATACTCATACAACAGAAGGACGGTAATGATTTTAGTTGGGTTTTTTTGTGCAGTTTTTTGTTTGATAAACGTTTGTCACGTTCGAGTAAGGGGAGGGCATCTTAATTCATTTGATATGTATCTTAGCGATGAATCTGCATATTTGAGAAGTCTTTCGAGATAATAGGGATTTCGTTGTTTTTTTTTCGCTACAAATTATAAATGCATGCCATATCGTCAGCAAATGGGCGCGTCATGAATAAATTATTTAATTAACCCCTAGGAATAAGCCAGGGTGGGAATTAGGTGTACCTTTTTGGATAAAATGCCTCCTTTTTTGAATTGATATACTTGAGCGCAGGTATTGGAAATTGAGTGTATAAACACTGAACCAAATCGCGTAGTCATATCGACGGAAATATTTTGTTAATCATTGAGGAATCAATTATTCGGATCGACAATTTTTCATACAATTTTTCGTGTTATTGAAGATTTAATATTCAAAATAAATAACATTTCTTTAATCGCTGTCCGACTTCATATTCTATTCAAACCAATGAAATTTTGTCATATTGACAAACTGAAGTCGTTAACAAAACGGTATCCTGTATGTGATATTTACGAAATTATGTTGATAATTCGTAGAGTAAACAGTTTTTCATAAAATGTATCTCCATATTGAAGATTAAATATTTAAAATATGTATATTTATTATATTATTAAAGCGAATGAATTTATTTTCATATTGGCAAATAATTCTTCTTATTAGACTTAGTACATATTGAAAATAAATTGAATAGAAAACGCCTATTGCACATGTACATAGATAATAATTAGTTGCGGTTTGTCAGATTGAAGAAAATTCATCAATGCTCGAGCTTGGTGTTGATTAAGATGTTGCAATTTCTTTAATTTAAGGCAATTCTGTCATATTCACATGTTTTTTCAGCTTAACTAAAATTCGTCTATTAACATCTTAAATGTTTTATTCAATTAAAATAATATTCTTTTTCTTAAAGAATAATGGATCTTATTGAATTAAGATTAAACACAATATATTTTTTGATATAAGAAAAGGGAGAGTGGTAAACGTTTTTTGTTTAAATTAGTGCTTGAAACGCAAGTAATTTTTTCTTCGTTTGAATAATTCGTTTTGAACGAAGATGTTTATTGCCGTGCTCGAAGTGATAACTTGTATTCTTGTAAGTGAAGTGGTGCACTGCGGGTTTGTCGTATCGTGTCAAGGAAATCTGCCAATAAGTCGAAGTGACATGTGCTTTTGACATGATTCTTTTCTTTAAATTGTCTTATCTTTTCCATCATATATCAACTACTAGGTTAACATTTCTTATTTGTTTTCAATTAAAAATCTGTCGATGACCCTACCAGTAGTCGATAAAGTAATAATTGGAAAAAGGAAATTTCAACGAGCTGACAAATGTCGAAGTAATCATAACGTCCTTTAACCTTATAATCTCAAACGTCCGTAACTATCATTATAATACCAATAGGTAAAATATTTTTTTCCTACAGCATTATTTGCAAACCGATTTGTAAAAAAATAAGTACCAAATGAAAGGTGAATTTCCGTAAAGACGTTCCCAGTTTCAATAGGACTGGTTCTTATTTCAGATCAATCAACCACGTAGTCGCAACAACCGAAGGTTCCAATGAAGTAGATGTTTAGGCCGGCTTATATAAAATTTCTTCAGTTCGAATCAGAAGTTCCCTACTTTATGTAACACACATGCATTTAGGTACGTTCTGTGTTCATAAGCGCAAAGTATGATTTCTCTATGGTAGTGTGCCTCCATTAATTGAGTCTAATTTTCTCTAGTATGCTATCAAATTTTGACGGCTGGGCTTACTTTACATAAATAAATAATTATTTTACTCAACTTGTAAAATTTTGTAGCTACTTTACAAGAACTCAAAGCTGATCCATTTTTTGTTTTATTTTTATAGAAAATATTAAGGAAATTCATTATCATTTACTGCAGCGCACAAAAATACGTATCGGTCGTTGTAACGCAACGAGCCCATATAGAAGACATCTATATACTAGAGTTGCTCCATCAGAATCAACAATTTATCGCGTTTTCGACGACGGCGGAAATTTAAGTGATCTTCCAAGTGTCTAAACACAAATTGCAACTAAGACGAACGCGAATAATGAACGTTTACATAAAAGTGTCACAGAAGAACCTGGAATTTGGCAAGGAGAGTAGGTATATACCCACTGGGCTATTTCTCGCACGTAAGTGGAGTGTATGTTTGTTTGAAGTCGGAAAACGTATGAGTGTGTTGTGCGTGTGTGAAATAACACATGAATTTCAGTACATTATAGTAGATTAAGTAGATAGGACTTGAATGCTTTTTTTTATTTTGTTTGTATTGAATCAGGGATGGTTTGGGAAAAATTAAAATTTGCTGTGTTTGTTTTTTTGTTTGTCATTTATCTCCTTCCACATCAAAAAAAGTCGCATTGTGTTTGAATTGATGTTAATCAATTTTAGACGGTACGAAGTTCGCCGGGTCAGCTAGTAATTAATATGATATTAAGTTAAAAAGCCCCAAAACGTGGGCGTGTTAAGAAGATATTTTGCTAGCTCAATGTCGGATGCGGTCCACTTCCAACTGCGGGCGCGCCACCGAAGATGATATCATCCTCTACCGCGATGTAATTCTGAAGAAGAGTTAAAGACTCTTCTGGCCGAAGCATTTATGTACAGTCCAACCCCTCTAGGTATGTGTCCCAACCACCTAAGCCGAATATTTCGATTGTTCTTCATTAAAAAATAAGTAAATAGTTGGCGCAACAGATCCGTAGGGACCCTAGGTCTAGTGTCTCACAACCATTCGTTTTGTGTGAGTCCAAAGGCTAATTGAGAAGATCTTTCATGACATGTTGTACTCTCGGATGTTTTTTAGGCGTTCGCTATAGGTGGTGCTGTGGAAAAAAACCCTAAAATGGAATTTGAATTTTTTCCGGAATCGAACCTGAAAACCCTCTCTTAGTAGCCCAACACACTAACCACTACGCTAATCTTCTGTAACCCGTACAATTCTTTATTGTCGATTCTCCTCCAGATTTTTGCGATACAAACCGAGACGAAAAATTACCTCCAGATCGTTGCAATCGAATCAACTGAGGGCATTTTCATTGACAGAGTCCATGCGGTTGCTCCATATAGCATGGCAGTTGTCATAAGAGTCTTGAACGGCATCTTACAGGAGCTTGTAAGGGGGATTTGTTAGTCGTTGGTCTTCCAAACCTAAACAGCGATTGCCAAGAGTAACTCTTCGACTAATCTCAGCATTGATGTCATTGTTGGCTTTCACTACCTAGAAAATGTTGAATGTCCTTTTTGTTGTCCAGCTAGTTTCAATTTTGCCGCTTCCGCCTAAGTACTCACAAATGCACAGCTGACATCTAGCTAAGTTCTTCCGATTTTGTCAATCATATTAAAGTATTCAAGTAAATAGCTATACAGGGTTTTTCAATTCATTCAAGAATAATGTTAAAAAACTATTACAACACAGCAGCAGTCATCCTATGTATGCATACAAGTTTGATAAAAATGTCAAAACGTACCAAAGGCAACTTTCAAGTCAATGAAAAAATTAGTGCGGGTGTCGATTTGGAATAGTCTGAGTATTTTCCAAGATCTGCCGCAGTCTGAAAATTTGGTCTATGGTAAGCTGCTCGCCCTAAAAATACACTGTAAGGATCTCTCCGGTTGGTTACTGATTAATGCAGGCAGAATATTGTGTACGGTGTGGTTGAGACTTTCTCAACTTTGGTAGGGCCTTACCGAAACTTTATGGAAGCTTTACAGAGGCTCAAAAATGAACAAGAAAAATATTTATGTTTTTTATTACAATTTTCAATTCTACATTTTTCTATTTTTTTATCCTATTAATAATTTATAATTTTCATGGAGTTTACATTTACAATCGTTATAATTTACATTTTACTTACATGCGTCGCACTGAGAATCGAACATGGGTCCACCTGCGTAGTAGTCCAATACACTACCCCCCTAGGCTAATTCGTCATAATTAGCAGTGGCAAACCTGAACTAGTTGATACATTTTAGAGTTTCGTTAAGATTTGCAATAAAATTGCAGCTTACTCGACCGAAGTTGTAAGCAAGTCATTTAGTGGTACCTAATTTATTTATGAGTGAAAAGTGTTTATTAAGAATCACATTATTGACATATTTTTCACTGTGCTAAAAGTGTTTTATTTTTTGTCATTTTTCCCCGATTCATTAATTATGGTTTCTTTAGACAGCTTTGATTCATTTCATATGAAATTAATTTTTACCTCTATAAAGCCTCCATATGTAAGCGGTTGACTGCATGACAGTTCATTGCTTCTATAATGCCTTCGGTCAGAAGCTCTAAAGAAGCTTCTAGGAAGCGCTTCGAACCACAAGCTTTATCGAAGCAATTCACTTTCCACACATCTCCAGACAAATTTTCAGAAGTCTAATAGAGATCTATCGAAACTTAATTTCATATCCCTCTATAAAGCCTGTGTTTATGCGTCGTACAGGTCTTACTGAAGTTATTATCGAAACAATTGCTTCGAGGTGGATCAACTTCGGTTAACAAAGACTATAGAAGCTCTATCGAAGCAGTTGCCTACAAAAATTACAAATTTGAAATTTACCGAATTCAAATTGTTGCTTGGGATTTCAGCCTCTGTAGTTAGGGCCGCTCAGTTGTTTTCCTTTCTTAAGCCCGACAAACATACGCTGCCATCTCCGTTTGGTAAACTTCATGGCACATCTAACAAATCGGATTAACCAGAGTGCTTATATGCACGCTTCTGGTCATAGTTGTAATACTTGCGGTGAGAAGGAAGACAACAAATCTTATTGACCTGATCCAATGCGTCTTTATTACAAATGTCATTAGCAAGAAGCCCAACTGACGAAACAACGCCAGCAATATCCATCAACCACAGCCGCTTTAGGACTCACAACTAATAAGTATATGCTAATCAGTAAATGAAAACAAAATCTGCCTTGGATAAGATAGGTTTTAAACTTAATCATTTTATTAAAAATCATTAACCCATGAATCATTATAGCCTAGTATCCTGCTCGCCGTCAATTTTATAGATGGGCCGATGACAGGTCTTCACTCGCGAGATAAATGTCCGGAACATTAAATCGATGTTTTTTTTACAAATAGGAATTTATGGGACACGAAGAAAAGAGTCTTCTTCTGCTTGCTACTATAGAAATTATTTGAGCTGCTGCAGCAATGATAATATCTTCCTCAATTTGTCTTATATCCATCCATTGTTTTGAAAAGATTCAAATCCTGCGATGTCTTTGAAGTTTGAAATTCGAAAATTATATTTTACGCGAATAATTAAAATTTCGTTTACTGATTAAACTGTCATGAACAAATGGCTTTTGTCCCATCTATATGATGTTTAATAATTTAGCCAGCATTCATAGATAGATAGATAGATAGATAGATAGATAATTGATTTTATTCATTTCATACTTAAACCAGTAACAATATTCATTAAAGAATGGAATAGAATAATAGTAATCATTCTTTAACTAAAAAGTTAGTGGTGAATGACACATCAAAGATTTAAAAATTCAAGTGGTAACTGATGTGGGGTGACAAATCAGTGTATTGGTTAAATATAAATAATTTAGTAAATCTCAAGAAAAATCTTTACCCAATTAAAAAAACAAAAAATATATATATATAACGCAAAAAACGTAACAAAATAGAGATAAGATACACTAAGGAAATTACAATATTTATAATTTATGTGTTAATGAAAAAGAAAGAATCTAAAAAAGTGTTTCAATGCAATCATAATTTAAAGTGAACAACCAGTGTTCTACTTTTCTAATATAAGCGGAAAAACAAGATATTTCTCTGATAGAAAAGGGCAATTTATTAAAGAACTTTGCAGCTGTATAAGTATAAAAACGAGAAAAAAGTGTTCTGTTAGCAAAAGGTACAATGACTAAGCTCATATTGTTAATACGAAGGCTATACACTTGGGAATTTCTGCTCGGTATATTACCACTTTGTTTAAAGAACTCTCTCAAAACTTTAAAAACATATAAGTGTCTGATTGGTAGAATTTGCAACGTTTTAAATAAAGGCCAACTCTCAGTAAATCGATTTTTGTTTAGTATAATTCTAACTAGATGTTTCTGGGTTATTAAAGGCTTAAAAGTATTAGCATACGAACCACCCCAGCTAGTGATGCCATATTGTAACTTTGAGTGCGCAAGACCATAGTAAATAGTGGTTAACACTTTTTTGGAACAAAACGGTTTTAACAGATACATCTTACGTGTGATCAACATCATATACGATTTAATCGCCTGGATATGAGTTTTCCAATTTAGATTGGTATCAATTGTAACTCCTAAGTACATACTTAAAATGTTGTACTGATTCAATTTTGAAACAACTTTTTGAGCATTGCATATCAGTTACAAAGTTACTTCTACCACACTTATGAACAGGTAACGAAAATAGTTTACAGTCGGATGCGTAAAACCAAAGGTTGTAATCATATAGATTACTACCATTTGTCATGAAAGACATCAACTTTGTTTTCTCACTTATTATCAATTTGTGGGCAGTAAACCACAACCTTAATATTTCAAGATCTTCCTCGATCCTTGTGACACAATCAAATACAGTTTTGAACTCATAAGTAAACGCTATATCGTCTGCAAAAGCAGTTGATATACCATTTAACTTGAGTTTGAAAAGGGAGTTTATGTATATTAGGAAAAACAAAGGGCTAAGTACAGAACCCTCTTTGGTGTGGAGAAACGAAGGGCAGATTAGGGATGCTAAAATTTAGCGGGAGCAGGATACTAGGCGTATAACTTTAAAAGATAAGGCAGAACTTGCAGCTACACTATTTCAAATTCAGTGAAAATTTGACCACTAACAAAGTTCTATATATAAAAACTAACCAGCAAGTGCACTTAAGACGTTTATAATTCCGCTGGACTTATAAATATCTACTACTCCGTAGATGGACAACAAATAAAGACCGTGTCTCTAGTAGATATATGAGAATCAAAGAAGAACTACCGCCAAGCGCCGTCAACTTTACCTAAAGTGTCCGATTATCAAGTTTAAGGCCATTTGGCAGCTACTCCTCCCAGATAGCTTCACATCAAATAAGGTAAGGCTTTTACAATTGACAAGAATAACAAACATTTCGAAATGCACCCGTAAGATGTCACAATCACAACTGACCAAAAACGCATATCTAATCCATTTCCATATATAACAAAGTTCATCGTTATTCCAGACACAAAAGAGTGCAATGATCCCCCCGCTGGATGTAAATCTTCTTTATAAGGCATAACCCACCTTTTGTTAATTTTTTTCTTATTTTTTTATTTTTTTTTTAATTAAGTCCATCAAGCTAAAAGCCACACATTAAAGTCAACATCATAACGTAATAACTGCCACCCAACACCGCCATTTAAATCGGCTTCTCTGTTGTCTGCAAAGTGCGCTTTTATCCGAACCAACACTAGGACAAATGCGCACGCGGAATTGTCAACGAGTTGGAGTTTTTTTTTTTAACTTAAGTTGGGACGTGCAGTCGGGCGCACACACCTGATAAGTTATTCCTTTTTATGACCCAGACGATAATACCAGTGAGGTACAAAAATGGTAACGACAGAGTGCCTCTTCGGATTAAAATGTGCGAAGAAATTGTGCTTCCGAATGTGCGCACAAAAAAAAGAAGAAGAAGAAAATGCAAACGAAATCCAAAGCGAAGTAATTAAGAAGGCACGTACTGTGGGCATACTAGTAGTTCTTATCAATCTCATCAGCTAAAGAGGTTTGCCTACGCTATTGCATGGGAGGTTTTTATTTTTGTTATGCTAAAGGTTTTCAAAGGCTTTATGTTGTTATTATAGATATTCAAAACGCATGATACAAATTTTTAAATTCTACCGGCAAGAATTGGAAAATATGTGAAGCCGTTGGAGCTATTGGACGCAGCTGAACTTCATTGAACTAAAGTCACTGGGGAAAGTGGCGACATCAAAAGTGGTCATCAAAAGCTGAAAAGGAATTTAATTGGATCCACCCTGGCAATAATTTCTGTTGAGAAATTAAAGCCGAACTATCTTTAAGAAGATTAATAGAAGAACAATTTTTAAGCAGCCACTTTTTCGATTTACTGGTAGCTCTTCACTATACACATAGTAGATAGTCCAAAATTGGAAAAAATGCAATGAAGCTGAATTGACGCTAAAAATCCAAGCAAGAAGTTCAAAACATGAAGCAGTGCCTGTTTTTGGTATGGCAACTTTTGGCATCAGACACCTTATGACGATGGGAATTCTAGAGAATGACGCTTGCACTGTATGCTTGAAAGAAGTGAAAACTTCCTCACACAAACTGTCGCAAAGTCCACCAGTTGCCCAGAGAAGATTAAGCTTATTGACAAATAAGGTGACTATATGTTCTTTTATGGATAGTTTTTTAAACAGCTTTGTTTCTCGAATTTTTAACATGTTTTTTACAGACAATTTGCAAGCTGATAGCTTGTTCATGCTTCTTCTAATTTGACATTCCACAGTAATTATAGACACATGTACAATTGACGTCCGCAGCTGCTCCGAAAGCTAGTAAAAGTAGGGTCTTAGATTGGACTATTTTCGGCTAAGCCGCAGTGCCAATTTGGCTGATTTTAGAACGTCTTATTGTATTGATCAGAAAACTTTCAGCCTATGTAACTTCATAATTAAAACTTAATTATATTATTAAATAAAAAGAAGAACTATTATTAAACGGTTACGTGTGTTGTGCTAAGGAATAGCATGACGTACTTACCTATAACTGATACGATTTGGCCGACTACTCCTACTACTTCTTCTAACATTAATACCAGCAGTCCTAAGACCTTGAAACTAAGAAGATTAGTCATGCAATAAGTCCGATTGTAATTTTAGATAAATGTAAACTGTATGCCCCTCACCACAACCTCTCTCAGAAAAAAAAACCTTGAGTTTAGTTACTGAGCCTTCCGATCTTATTAACACAGACTGTATGAGTCTTCTACGATTCGTTAGAAGCTTAATTCGATAACTGAGTAGGAGTCTAGAAATATATGATCCAGGTGGTACTCAGATAGCTGGCCGCCATTTTACCACAACCCTTAGGTTGCCACACCATTGGAAAAAGTTTCGTTACCCATTTTTAGTCACATTTCAGCTAAGGACATGCAGCTTGTCTGCCACACCATTGGAAATAGTTTCGTTACCCATTTTTAGTTACAATTCAGTTAAGGAGCTGACCTTGCAGCTTGTCTCGAATTAGTCGGAAACCGATCGGTTTTTAAACCATTGCCGCGATCAAAGGGAATCTGCTGTAGCTCAGCTTCTGAACGGTGCAGAAAAATATATGATAGTTCGAAATCTGTTAAATCTGTTATAAATAGTTATGCAATTGCGCATTGAATTAAGTAAAGTCAAAATCAAATATTAGGAAGGAAGAGGTACCTACATCCGTTATCAACTTAATTGCATCTAAGTGTCAAGTGTCCCGTGGCTTTTTATTAGTAAACAAATTTTCGTATCCCTTATAAACAAATTCCACCGTTTTGCAGTGCGGTTAATTCCGATTCTATGAATTAATTCTTGAATTTATAAGCTTTCAAAACTCTATGAAAGTTCTCTTTTAACTGAAAATAGTGCGACAAATTAAGGTCTCTCCACAATCCACAAAAAAGTTCACATTCTCATTCGACAACCTATTCAATGCAATAAAGCTGGCAAGTACAATCCTCCAACTGTCATATTGCTTGCAATCTTTTCTTCTATATATGTAGGGAACGACGTTATGTAATCACAAAACATAACTAACATCATGAGTTTTCAGAAGCGCAACGCTTAATTTATATGCGCGTGCGTCACTCAATGCCAATCCATCTATAGTCAGAGGGTACCAGCCAACCTACAGTGGGTAATCTTTCATCCACTTTGTTCTTAGTACCTTTGGACATGAAGGTAAAAAATTATACCTTCATAAGTTTACCGTTACTGGAAAGTTACACAAGATTGTCTTCGTCAACGACACAACGGCATACAACAAAAAAATGATTGTAAACGCAGAATAACAACAGGAACAAGCGTATGAAGTGTGAACCGAAAATTAGTGTTTCTTCAGGATGCCCAAAGAGGAGCGTACTCGTATGGGGGGAGCAATTGTAAGAGAAGATGAGTTAAGAAGAATACAAATAAAATGCAGGATCCATGCATGTATATAGAAACTTAACCACACTTCATCTGACGATGATTGCAATCAAGTGGACGTTGATGACGTTGAGGACGTTGGCGACTACGACGATGACGATGACGACCAAATGCAATCATAATTACTTCGGGCATTGAATGATAATTTCGGGGGATTCGTTGATGTTGCTTCTGGATTTTGGTATCTCGACAAGAGGTGGTTTCTATATGATTAACGTAATTATGTGGACGATATGTACACGCTATCATTACTGGCTCCCGTGAATTTGGTGAGAAAATAAACACTCGTCTCGTCTGTTTGGGGTAATAAAATGAATTAAGTATTCATTCTTGGTTCGCACATCAGGAACAAATTTTGTTAGTCTTAACATTATGGTGGGTAGGTTTATCAAATGCGGTCTAAGACACAAGTGGGACTAAATATTACGTATTTCAATACCTATTCTAGGACACATCAAAAATATCGAATACCTAAAGCTGCTCATTTAGCTTGCGCCTTATGTCTGACTTAAACAATTTGCTTATTGGTGGTTTGCATAAAAGCCAAGGAAAGGCAGATGAAAAGTTCGATACAGGTTGAGGCAGTATGTGCACGGTTGCCACTTGCATAAAAAATTAGCTACCAAAATTGGAAAAAAAGTTACCAAACCAAGATACAATTTACCAAAAATCTGGATAAAACATTTTTAAAACATAAAAAAAAACATATGTCTTTTAAAATATTCAATTTGGTACATTAGGTTTCTAGGAACTTAGTCAGTCTTTAAGTAGTTAAACAACGACTACTGTATAAAATAAAATAAAATAAAACTTAACTTACTAATGTAATGGTATCTACTATTATCTAATATCTACTTTGAATACTTTTGCTGACGAAAAGCATGATTTTCTGAACTCAAATTATTTTATTTGATTTTAAAAATTGCTTGTTTAAAAACAAACATTTATAAAACATAAGACTCAGTAAGGAACGTAGTAGAAACTTTGTCAGTTTAAGCAATTAAACAACGTCAACAACGTTGTGCAGAAAACTATACCAGCTCTTAGAAGGCATGGGATCATCTACCATTTGCGAGCCTTTTTTCTTATAACTTTAACAAATTAGAGTTTTATGTCTGCAAATAAAAATTATCAAATTACCAAAACTCAAAAAGCAAAAAAAAAAATTACCAAATTTGGTAAAAAAAATACCAAAGTGGCAACCATGAGTATGTGTTTTTTGCTTTCACATAACTTGTGTCATTACAAGTAGGAAATTCATTGCTTTTAGTTCTTAACGATCGCTTATAAAGGGTGGCCCATAATTCAAGCAAAAGGTAATTTTGATAAAAAAAATATGGATCTTTAATTAGAAGGCTTAATTTTTGTATTGATTCATAGAGTACAGATTGGGGTTATGCTTGGAATAGCACATCGGATTAATGGCCGCCACGGCTTTGCTGGCAAAAATGCGTACTCTTTTATGAAATTTTCTATGACCGTTTCGCTTAAATGTGGCTGAATTTCATTAATACACCTTCCAATTTTCTCTTTCAAGGCGTCGGTGGTCGTGGACTTGTTTGCATAGACCTTTGACTTCAAAAACCCCAAAAGAAAGAAGTCCAATGACGTTAATACGCCAGATCTGGACGGCCAATTCTGATCGCAAAAACGGCCGATTACACGATAAGGAGATGACTCATGCATTAGGTAATTGAATTGTTTCTCTGGCTGTATGGGATGTGGCACCGTCTTGTTGAAACCACATGTTGGTAGGGTGACCTGATCCACGCCCAGCAAAAAGAGGACACCTTCAAAACATCAATTTTAACAAATTCAATAAAATAAATAAGTTATAAAAATAAATAAAGTCAATTCTAACTATAATATATAAAATAAAAATAAAATAATGCACTGATTAAGTTATTGACTTTGATTATGTTTTTCGTTTGACCGAATTCTTTTTTAAATATCATAATATACATAAACAAAACAAACCGATATATTTACTTTAAACAGAAATTGAGCTGTTAAATGAGTGGGTGTGTTCAGGCGATTGTTTAAAAAAAAAAGTTGGTGTTCTGTTCATAAGTGAATGAGTTCGGGTACAAATATATTTTAGGTCGTGTTCACACCAGAAAGGTGCAGAAAATTTCTGAATTAGTTTTGAAAATATGTTTTGCTGTAGTTTTGTTTGTCGAAAAATTCCGTAAACTGAGAAATCGCAAAAAGAGGACAATTTGCATATTTTTTCAAAAAGATACCAGAAATAGGACATGTCCTCTTTAAGGAGGGCGTCTGGTCAGCCTACATGCCGGTCACATCCATAACTTGTAATTTAGGCACTAAAACTGGGTTATCATGTAACGATAACGAACAGTATTAATTGTTACTGCCTGACCAGCCGAATTGATGTCAATGTCAGCAATACTCTCGCGAACTGCTTCGATGTTTTCTGTTGAACAAATCGTGACAGGACACCCAGAGCGCTTAAGATAACTAATAGATCCAGTCTCCCTGAATTTTTCAATTATTCTCTTCACAGTTGATGGTTTTAAATCACTATAATGACGGCCATATTTTGTAAATATGTTCTGGTGAGGTTTTCAAAGACCCAGAGCCATTCTGTTGCATCTCATATTTAATAGTTAAATCAAAAATAGTAAGTTGCAAAATGAAGAATGTTGATTATTTCCATCAGGGTGTTCCTGGTGTTCCATTTGATGGAACACTAGGCCTAGAATCTCGCACCCCTATAGAGAGATATAAAACCAAAGAATCGACAGCATCTAACGTCGTTTTCTTCGATTCTCTCTTCGTCGTCCTTCTTGGAATGATTGCCTAATCTTACCTCCTTAGTGCGACCGCCTCAAACATATTAATCTAAATACCCTTGGGAAACGCAGGGTTTCAGTAGATTTTCCCTTCATTTACCGACTTCTCTTTGGCTCGGTCAGTTGACGTATCCTTACAACTCTATTTGCTTTTACACCGACCGTCGTAATCTACGTTGCCGCCGTCTCTTCAATCTTCCAAACCACCGCACCTCGTATAGCTCTAACGAACCGATCTCTCATAATACCCGCCGAGGGTCAACCTAAAACTTTCCATTTTCGACTTCAATCGAAGCATTCCTACACTAAAAATTGATCTCTTTAAGCATCCTTTGACTCAATCCCTTGTGATAAGATGTAGATTTTTAAGTTTAAGTTTTCAACTTTAAGTCATGGCTGTAGCTTCTATTATGCCTAAAATGTGGGAGTTTTGAACCCACCAAAACTGAGGGGAACGGCCAGAGTATTTTCGATACCGCTTTGAAGCAATATAGCTTTTATTCATGAAACTTGGCTATCGCCTTTCATGGAAGAGAGCACGGAAAGAATTGAAAAGCACCAATTGCAAAATTTTGAGTTGCAATTTACGAATCATATATTTCTCGCAAATCACAACGAAGTTTTCATGGATTGATACAAAAATTGGTAATTTGCCATTGGAAACGGCGGAGAATACCAAATTAGCTTAGCTTAGCTCTAAAACTAGACAAACTTTTCGTGATTCTGCGCTTATTTTTCTTGATTTGATCCTAAAATTCTTTCCGTGAGCGGACTGGTGAAGCATATTTTATGTTAAGGAAAATCTAAAAAGAGACAGAGGGACATTGGTTTCTAAAGCACTACAAAAAATCCCCACCAAAGAGATCCGCAATTTGTTTAGAAGCATTAAGCCTCTACTGATTGTGGTTTTCGGTTTTCTAATGAGTTTGCTAATGATTTTTCTTCAAAAGCCAGAAAAACTTTCCATGACACAAGAGGATACGGCTCCTTTAAAGACTTTCATCTATACATCCTTTCGGGATTTGAAAATATTCTTCTTGTGTAAATAAAGTCCGTTCCGTTCACTAGTCTCCTCACAGCCGTTGCCATAGATTTATACGTACTTGCACCTCTTTGACCTCATTCATTGAGCGCAATAAAAATAAGAACCAAATCCATGCCCTTAGGAGCGTTAGAAAAAAAAGAAAGAAAAGAGTTGAAGAAGAGATTTCGGCCCCAAAACTAATGGCCACTCCTTTATACTAATGAAACTTAATTGCGTAAGGCAGGTGGCGGATTACCTTTCAAGAACCCGGTAATATGCCAGAGCACACAATCACAAAACGAGCTCTATCCCCCTCTAATATCCTCTCATAATGCAAAGATTATAGGGTTAGACAATATTTATGCCCTCGCGGCTCGCAGCTCGCACCCATCATCCATCTTTGTTGTCTGTTTCTGTATCGTGTATAGTGCGCGCAACGGAACTCTAAATCTTTTTCGATTTTACAACCAAATGCAGTGCACTTAATTTACCTTGTCGCCCGCTATACCGCTTCTTTACTGGCTACTGGTCTTCCATTACGAACTCATTATGACTGCTGCAGGTGTTAAGTCACTTTCCGATGGGAGTCGTCGTCTCTCTAATCGACCGAAGGGCCCCAGCATCAGATCACATAGAAATCCGGAAAAACTTGATTTCGGTCGAGTCCCTCTGGCTGTTCTTGATTTTATGTTGATTTTTCGAAACGTACTCCGAAATGGACGCCTAATGGAATTATTCATGGCGAATAAACCCTTTTCATTAGGAACGCATCATTGCGCGCACATTAAGTGGTGGTTAAGTACAGTTCCATAATCCATTAACCGCAAGTGAATGACACTTGATCGCGAAGGATCGCCGGCCGGGGCAGACAAAAGAAAAGGGAAAAGCTCCTTCGAAAAGGGAAACTGACACCGTGCGGTGCTGGGACTCGCTTGGCCAGATAAAGTTTAGTCGTCTCGTTCGATTGTACGTATAGAGCGCCTGGAACCTTTATGCATGCGCCCGTGTGTACATCGCCAGAAACTAGAGAAGAGCGGTTAGGTTAGGTTAGGCCAACACACGAGTCCAACCAGTTTTTTTCCTCTCGCAGAACACATGCGATGCGTTCTATAGTTAAGAGGAGCAGGTGTTGGATATCTATCCAATCACCAGTTGCCTATATTGGAGCCAGCGAAAGACTTAACTAGTACCTTGAGTTGGTGGCGTTGCTGTTGCTGTTGCCGTCTAGCATAGAGAAGATCAAGACACACTTTGTCAATTTGTAAGAGTATAACTATAGGGAGAAGCCAAAGCAAATTGCACCCGTCGCGTCATGTGTATGTAGGTACTCGTATATGCCTCTGCAATTGAACATCCAGAGTGCGCGGATACGAGTATGAGATCGAAGTCAGATTATTATCTCAAGTAGAGCTCATCTGGTTGGGTTCTCGCATGGCGTAGGTATATAATATGTAATATGCCAGGCGTTTATATTGATGCGAATAGTTTATCATTATTTGTAATTACACAGACATTTTACTATGAGATTCTGTATGTGCGATGGGCTACCGCTGGAAACCAGTGTATAGTATCGGGTCGAGCCTTGAGCTACTGTGCAATCAATGTGTGTTTGCAAATATATTGATATTGTGCTGCGAGTGCGGAGTGTAGATGTTTATGGGAGGTTGTAAACGCCAAGGATAAAATGTTGTTGTTTTTTTTTTTATTTTTTTTTTTCTAACGCCAGGTGGGATCTCAAAAAGTGGACAGGTAGCCATAGTTTGTCGAAAGTGTTCTTTAATAGGTATAGATTATGATGGTAAAATTTGACTGAAGCTAGATTGGCTTTCTGTGTGAAAGCTTGTTAAAGCTTTTTGGGATTTATGAGGTAATTGTATCGATGCGGAGTTAGGAAATATATGCAGCGACGTTGACGAGGTAGAGCAGCTTAAATACTGTGGATGAGATGGACAGGGCAACAGCACAATAGCCTGACGAGTCTTTGAGTCCACCTCCGAAGAATAACAAACCAGCAGAGAAAGACCCAACCTTGGGTGGGGTGTACAATTGGAGAGCAACCTGAACTAGCCCTGTATATGCGTAACTTAAGGCAGATAGCTAGATCTTTGATGGCGGGAATCTTTTTTAAGCAGTGGTGCAATACGGCGTGTAAACGGTAGCTAAGAAATATTAAAGAAGGTTGTTACCTATAGGACAGCCTTACCAATGAATATGCAGACTTCGCACTGCTCATAATAAGGTTAAGATGAGATTATGAGGTAGGACTTCCATCATCCTTACCTTACTTCCTCGATTTTCTTTTTACTTCAAAATTGGAAAGGTTTACTTGGATGCAGACATCGGCCCTACGAACTAAGTCCCAGCTGGAACTAACTCCCACTAGCCAAAACGAACTAAGTCCCAGAAAATTTCAGATTTAGCTGCCCCCCGTACCATATCCCACGGTTTATGTTCACAGTGCAATCGGTTTCTCCTAGACTGCACACGATTTATTTGCTTTCAAAATGGTTTCGTAATCATAATAGCTGTTTTTTATTATCAGCTATGATCCATATAGATCATCGATTTACATGCATTTACAACAACAGCACATGATCCTGCTTCTCATCGAGATCACGAATCATGATCTGAAAATTATTTCTACTATTTCCGACTAGGTGGCTTGTTTTATTTTTAAATGTTGGTGTGTCTGTAAACGATAGCCACACAATCACGTTGCCAGACTAAAAAATGGAACACAATAAAATCAATTGATTTATTTCGCATTCGAATACACTCCCTGTCCGTATTCCGAGTTATGTTGTTTTTTCTCGTTCTATAAAGGTATGTCCAGACCAGCCAAAGATTTGATAAACTATGAAATACCTACATGTTCAGTAGATATTTCTAAAACACTTATTAAACAAAACAATTTTTATCTAATGCTTAAAAATATTTTGCTGGTTTGGATCTGGACTCCAAAAAAAACATTTATGAAATGTTTCACAGTTACCCTATCATGATGGGAAATAAGTTTTGGTTTACAAGTATCCTTGCAGAAAGTGAGCGCTGTTTTTCGATTATTATTTCTTTTTAAATAAAATAAAAATGTCCAGAAAAGCTTTGAATACCTAATGAAAAAGTGATTCATTTAATACGATTATTTGAATTAAATCGCGTGTCGCGTGATTGCCGAGACCAAAATTACAAAAATAAAAACTTTAGTCGTTGCTAATAATCCCACCACATTATTTTCTTCTAGTCCAAAACAGGATAAAGTTGAAACATTTCATAAACCTTTACCCCCGTATTAATAAACAAATATGCAAAATGTAAGTTAGCTAGTAGACGTCAGATAGCATACAAAAATTTGACGTAACTGCTGAGTAACGAGTTGATAACTTTTATGCAGTGTTTATTATTACGGGGGTTAATAAATAAATTTCAGAAGTCTTTTATAAATGTTTATAAAATCTGTCCGATTTGCTTCAGAAACATTTCATAAACATTTCTGAAATGTTTCGGTTGTCTGGATACACCTTAATATGCCAAGATAAACTCAAGCGGCAGCAGTAAAATATTATTCATGTGTTGCATATTTGAACATAAAATACTAAATTTCAAAAATATATTTGAAAAGAAAAATTATGCAAATTTGATTCAAATATGGTAACACCCCCGACATTGCAAGTGAAATGACATGTGCCTTGTGTGACGTCACGTTGAGAAGAATATTTGCAAGATAGCTGGTGGTAATATGAAGTTTGAAATACCCTGTATTATCTGTTTTGCTTTTGAAAGCAACTGTTGCCACAATTCCAAAATTAAACTTTTCAATGATCCGTTCTGATCACGAATCAGATCACGCTGATAATAAAAACAGCTAATATTTACCTTTTCAAAATACTCAACTCAACTCCCACTTTCAACAGAACTATTTTTTCTTCGAAACAAGTTAAATGAACGAATTCCCACTTTGTCAAATTGGGACTTAATTCATTGGAAATTTGTTCATAATGAACTACGAACTATCTCGCAAACTAAATCCCACTGTAAAATTGGTGGGACTTAGTTTATTTGGCTAGTGGGAGTTAGTTCCTGTTGGGACTTAGTTCGTAGGGCCTACGCAATGCGGTCGATCTATTGGTTAGTTTTGTTTGGGTAGATATAAAAGCTGACATACCCTATCCAGAGGCCGGTTCTGCTGAGGAAATGATCCAATCCTGGCAAGTGTTTTCTGGAACATATCATAGACTGGGTACCAAGCATAGGGCTAGGTTAGATTAGTGTAGGGTATATAGGTAGACAGCATAGGGCTATTTAAAACTTTTCGATAAAAGATGAGCTGCGACCCAATTGAAGTAGTTGCTCAATTTAAGTGATTAAGTATCACGGAAAGAATTTTAGGATCAAATCAAGAAAAATAAGCGCAGAATCACGAAAAGTTTGTCTAGTTTTAGAGCTTAGCTAAGGATTTACTAATTCACGACTTTTTATTCGCAATTCGAGTAATTGTACGAAGTGAAGATATTGACTTTCAAAAGTCAAACGAGAAATACATATTGCCATAACCGATCGCAATTTGACACAAATAGTTATCAATTTGATATTACATGGATTGTAAATTGCAAAAACAATTCGTAAATTACCACTTTTCTGTTGCCAATCACGATTTCCTCCCTTAGCAAATTACAACCATTTAGTCTTGAATTGCAACTCAATAGTGTTGATTTGCGAACTAACAGGGTTGGATTTACTTCTTCAGTAGTTGCAATTTACAAATTCTTAATCGTAAATTGAAACTTCTTGAGTCGTGATTTGAGGCATCACCGTATTAAATTGAAAATGTTTTATCGTGAAATTAGAAAACTTTATTCTCAATTTGCAACTTATATCTTGTGATTTACAAATCAAAATTCATAGTTTCATTAATTTGGTTATTTTCGAATACATATTTAGAGTCATATTTTAAGATTCTTTTTCCTCCTGATATCCAAGAAAATCTTACGGCGCCATATCATTCGGAGACGCCATATGCCATATCATTCGGAGTCTGGGATGGTTTTTTTGGTCTATGCTGAAACTTAAAATGCAAACAAAATATTTAGATCATCTTGACATTGATACGAACCTTTATAATTCTTCTCGATTACATATTTTAGAATCCATTCCAATTTATACTTCCTTCCTAATTGCGAGATGTACATTCTGAAAAAAATACAGATCTATATGCATACTTCGGCGTTTTTGGAATTATTCAATAGGTACTTACAAAATCTATTCCAGAATGACTTATAATTAAAAGTACACAACCTATCAATACGAATTAGTTATACTTAAACAACTTTAACTCGACTGCTTTAAGCAAAGATTGAATACCGACTGCCTGTCTCTGCACCGCCACGCAATGTGTACAATGAAGATTTGGCTTCATGACATTCATCCATAAAGAAAAAGGATTTAAAAGGATTTCGATGGGTACATGGACTATGAACTGTGCATACAAAGATTCCACACAACAGGTAGTTGATTCCATGGAAATTACAAAAAATATTTTGCAATTTACGACTTCTCTACGTCAATATACGTTTTCAGTTTCAAGTTTTTATTGATTCATCATTCAGTGTTGGTAAATCAACAAATATGTTTCGCAATTTGAGATTGTGAAGTGGTGTTTGAGAAATTGACCTATTAGAGTGGTAAATTGCGCCAACAATCTCGCAAATCACTACAAATAAAAGAAGTTCGAATTGATACTTCTAATCGTAAATTTCAACAAAGAGAATTTGGTATTCTCCGCCGTTTTCAATGTCAAATTACCAATTTTTGTATCAATCCATGAAAACTTCGTTGTGATTTGCGAGAAATATATAATTCGTAAATTGCAACTCAAAATTTTGCAATTGGTGATTTTCAATTCTTTCCGTGATATTACAAGAGTAGCCTGAAGGCGGCCCAGAGGGCTTCGTTAATTGGTATCCTTTGCAACTCAGCTCATAGGAAGAATTCCAGAGGAAACACCTCCACCGACCACATTTTCAATTTTTCAACCATCAGTGTGGAGACCGATAAAGTTTCGGCCGACGTTATTTGACTACTCTACTTTGGAGGAAATAGTGTAGTCTGCAAGTTATAGGGAAACTAGATTCTAGGAATGCAATACCTAAGCAGGTTTCTTTGCAAAACGATCCATAGAAACGTAGAATGACCATTAGTATAGATACGATTACCTGGGCGCTCAGCAAAAGCTTTAAGTATAAAATCAAAGACGCCCCAGGCACTGTCGAGTTTGCTTACGTCAGATGGTATAATTTTGCAGCTTAAGTTTCCAACTAGGGAATACCCTCACGTCTCAGACAGGCCATTTTTCCATTACCATTTTTTATTGTTCGTTGTTAGGAAACACTCCGCTGATGAAGCAAGTCAAACGCAGCTCCAGTATTACCCACTTTGCTTTAAGGGCCATGCGTTTAGTCTACCCGTATCCGTGCCGAGCCATACAGAATTCTGTTCGTAAGAAGCTCAACCTCCAATGGTTCCGGGATATCATACTCTCGGCCTTGCTTGTAGCGATGACATCGAAAATCTCATTTCGCACAATCACAATCCCAGTGTGACCTGGAATGGAAAGCATGCGATTGTCAAAGAGTCGAGCATTACTTGCATACCAAGTCAAAGGAGCTCTTGCATTCTTGAGCTGTTCAAGAATGGGTTGCAGGTACAGGGTTGAGCAAGGCCTTTATGGCAGCCTGATTGAATGGCTGTAGACGCAGGCACTCTGACCCGCCACCTATTCTTAACAACAAAGTCGGCAGCCATTTGGTTCGTTGCTTGAAAACCATAGGGGCACTCCTTCCCAACGAGTAATGATGTCTATTTATTGTAGTTGACACCGCAAAATATACCATGCACCATAGCGGTTGAGATAAAACGCCACCTTATGCGGGCAGCCTCTGTTAACCATTGCCATAGCAATATACAACCACGGTCAGCAGTCAGCACCTATGACCAAAGTTCTTTTAATTAGAACGCTCCTGATACAAAACATCGTTGTCCCATCTACAGGGTCCGCCAAATAACTTTTTTTTTTGAAAATGCTATAAAAAAAAACTACTGAATATTTTCTCAAATTTCTTTTTTTATTTGAAGTACAATCCTTCCGGTTAATAATGGAAAATAATTTCATTCAAATGGCTGCCTCGGCTGGCCATGCAGTAGCCTACACGATCGGTCCAATTTTTAAGCACATTATCGATTGTGTGCAGCTGTATTTCACCAATGGCTACACGAATATTGTCCTTTAAAGCGTCAATTGTCTCTGGCTTGTCGGCGTAACACTTATATTTTACGACACCCCACAAATAATAGTCCAACGGTGTCAAATCACAGCTCCGAGGTGGCCAAACGACATCAGCTCTGCGGCTGATAATGCGATCTTCAAAAACAGGGCGCAAAACATCGAGTGTAGCTTCGGCTGTGTGGCACGTAGCGCCGTCCTGTTGAAACCAAATGTTGCCAATATCCTCCTCTTCAATTTTTGTGAACAAAAATTCGTTCAACATGGCCCGATAACGATCGCCATTGACTGTAACGGCCACTCCTTGCTCATTTTCGAAGAAAAATGGCCCAATTATGCCTCTGGACCAAATTCCGCACCAAACAGTGACTCGTTTTGGGTATATCGGCTTTTCAATGTATGCGTGCGGGTTTTCTGTGCCCCAAATGCGACAATTTTGCTCGTTTACATACCCGCCAAGATGAAAATGAGCTTCATCTGAAAAGATGATTCTTTTTTTTCGCACACATTCTGCAACATTACCATGATTTTCAAAGTAATGTCGGAATATTTCCCAGCGTTGTTCAAGCGTATACACAACCATGTTCGTTCAGCGGAAGGATAAAACTAATTATCTGTCAAATCAGACATGAGCTAAGTTTTACCATTCGCGAAATAAGCACTAGTTGAAAAAAAAAAGTTAGATGGCGGACCCTTTATATTCTGTTGTGAGACTCACACATGTAGTCAAAGATCGCATTGTCAAAGTCGATGAAAATGCCCTTGGCGTACCTACATACGTTTCCTATCAGACGCGTGTTCGATTCAGTGAATAGTTTTCAAAGCGCAGTCTTACAGGATTTTCTATCCTGGTATATGCACGTTACGGCTCAAATATAGAGGGTACCACCTCTGTGTAGACTTGCTCATGTGAATTTCGAGCGGTCCCTCCAAGCTTTTTAGCAAAAGATTAAAGACAGACCTACAGCTCTGAGCGAGTAGTGATATATTCAATTTTTTTTTTTGTTTAAATGTCATACCTCGGCGTATGGAGAGGCATAGGAACCCAGACAAGCAATGAAGATTCACTTACGCGGTTAAAATATCTGTTCTAACCCTATGTACGAATAAGTGTTAGTGCAATGCAATTTTGTGAGGTGCGGTATCTCCTCTGTCAAAAATTAAATTTCCTAGCAACACCTGATACCAGTTCCACATAGTATTTAATAAAAGACCCCCCCACAAACTTGTCCGCTTACAGTTACAAACAATTCCCATCCAAGTCTCACGTTTCACACTTTAAGTATTATTTAGCTGTCTATAGATCCTGTTACGTATTGAAAATACCTTAACAGGGTGGGAAATCCTCCATTGTCAATCAAATAAACATTTCAACACACCTACCATACAAATTGTCTGCGAGCGATCAAGCTGCAGCTGCGCACGGCTAAAAACCAAAGCCCACGAAAATTTAAATAAATTCAATTTGTGTGAGCGCCCGTGAGGTACGAGGATGTGTGGCTGTGTGTATATATTCAAATTGCTATGATAATCCTTTTAAATGGCCCACGGCCCACCAAAAGGTAAACTGAACTCCGTTCGTCTAATAGAAATAGATACATTTGATGTCTGTAAATACTTTTGTCAACCATTCAGACGTATATCATCATTTGTACGCTTTGCGCATGTTAAGTCAATAGTTTGTGAGACGATTCCCATCGGGATTCATGTCAACGTTAGCTGCTGCTGTTTCTGCTCATAGAAGAAGGATCGATTTGATGGTCGTTATGTGTATAGTTGTGGTGCTTTTCTGATCCGCAGAGGATAGAGGACAGAACCAAGCACAAATGATCGCTCCTCAGCTCAGTTATGGCTATAGAGTGGAGTGCTGAACGCCGCCGCCATGAACCCATTTATTATGCCTTTTGCTGTGAAACGCAGTATCTCGTTTATCTGAGCCTGGTTTCTTTGTATCCAATATTTTTTTTATTTGTCATTTGTTTTTTTATTTTTGTTATTTTCCTTCTTTAATTCGAAACACTTGCGCGCACAGATTGTGCACAGTATGTATAGAGTGTGTGCAGGGGACGATCATTTCTTTTTTGTCAGGTTTTCTGTTTTTTTATTTTTTTATTTTGTTTTGTTGTGCACGGCTGTTATTGCTACCTGTCTTACACTTAACGTAAAACTCCTTTCAGCCGGGGGCATATCGTGGCGGTGTATCTCAGTTGTAACTTTAGTAGATATGTGGGCATTATGTGTGTGTGTTATTAGGGAGGCTGGAAGTTGCCCGAAAATACACGCATGTGGATCTGGATCTGGATGCACGAATGCGAGTACGAAACAGGCTGTCTTAATACTCGTACTCGTACACCCAAAAGGGCTATACATGATACTGTCGAGAGTCGAGTGTAAGTCGTCGTCCGGTTCGACCGAAGAAATATGAAAAACGAACGAGATAAAGATTAATTATCTTCTATTCTGTGGAATAAGTTGTTTGCTCTTTTTTCGGTTGACTGCGCTTCTACTCTACCACTGACACAGAAGATTACAAAATTATATGTGTCAAAAAATTGGACAGAGCAGTGTAAACATTCAGATGGGATTTTGATCGCTTAAGATACGAGCAACAATATATTGACGATTACAGTATTTTCTTCTTTTTGTTTGTGGTTGGCTTAATGAAGATAATCAATTAAGTACACAGGCACAGATGTGTCGAATAAAAAATTGGGACTTGCACATGGGCTACTGCAAACGCATGTGGAACTGAATAAGAAATAAAGTGGAATTGCATTTGCATCTGGTTTGGGTGTATGATAAGCCAAAGTTTATGAGGAAGTGCTTCCTGAATGCGTTCGTTAGGTGTTAGTCGGGGTGATGCGATTATAAGTTAGGAACGTAGTAAGAAGTAGGAAGTAAAAGGTGATTTCAGAAGTCAGGACGGACAATAACAGTGGAGATGTAATTTGGTGGGCGGGCATGTCTTTTAGAGTTTTGGACCAATTATATCAGAGCAACTTTAAAATAGAGATCACACTTGACGTAAGTATACGTAATGTACTTAGGTATAGATGCAGTGCCTACCAACTTTTGGTTACCTATGTATTACAATTCTTTTAAGTACTTATTTATTTTAAGAAAAGGCGGGTGTTTCTTATTCCATTCTCCCCAGCACTAGTACGAAGAAGTCTCATTTTTTGGATTTATCCTCGCCCAAATCCCTTAACGATAGGTAAGGGGTACAAGAAACACCGAATTAAGGCCGACAACTTAGCTTTTGCACTAAGTTCGGTCCTACTGATGACAGAATGACTTAGCTCTCTCAAAAATGACTCCGAATAATTAATCCGTTATAAAACTTAACATTGACCCTTCCATCGCTCTTGAATAAGGCATGAACGTATCCACCTGTTTGATCTCACTGACGCTGGAATTAGGTTGTCCCTTTTGCCATTATAACCCTGTCTATAAATAAGTACTTTAATCAATTACTCGCTGTTTTTGTTGCATACAATGCAGCGGATTCGATAAAGCTCATTATAGGCGTTTTTCTTGAGCACATAGTTGTCATAAATGCATAAATTGAATATTTATTATGTAATTGTTATTTATAAAATTGGTTAATTTTCAGTTCCATAACAGTAAGGTTCATCAGCCATTTCAACTATTTTACTTATCCTGTTTTTTTTTCTGTCAAATGTGACTGGAAGTGTGTAATCAGCTTTTCACTCAGCCTGCTCAGTCAATTTATTCTGACCTCATAGAGCGCGCTCTGATCGTGCTCTGAATGAAAAAAGAAACAGAAATTCTGGGCTCTGATGTTCAAATGCTAGAATTTGGCCAAATCTCGAGATTTGGCCTTATGACTATGAGCTATATGTCACGACACCGCTAAAAAAGAAACACGAACAGTTCAAGTTGTGCTCTGAACTAAAAAAGAAAAACGCCTTATGTTGTCTACATTGGTATGGTGGAAAGCCCGCCAAGGCCATGAACGAATTGTTTCCCCAGGAATCGGTACACCTGACTTGTTGGAGACCTGGGTTAAGTTCTGTTCTACAAGGTTTTTCTTCCGTCAAGCTCATTTTCTTTATGATTCCTACGAGGGTGGAATGGGATTTTATATTCTTCCTTATGAAATCTCGGTTCTGGCTTCATAGCATTCTTATGTGTGCTTTCTTTCCTGCAGCAATCTTGAGTGCGTGCAAGGCGGGATTTTCACAGAGGGATCAGCTTGTTCTGATACAGCTGTCGAACATTGTCTTGCTCGTCCGCTTTCTCTGGAATGCCCTCATGTCCCGATGCCCAACAGAGCGAAACTTTGTGCTGTGTACGAAGAACCTTCAGTTCTTCGCGACAGCATTCAACAAGCTTTGATTCTATTTCTGTTCATTTTCTTTTCTTTTATAATACTTTTCTTTTATAATACCTTCAGGGCTTCAGGTGGTATTGCCCATACCTTACTCACGGGCTGCTGTTGTCACTGTCAGGGCCTCAGCTGTGGTCAGGGAAGCATAATGATTTTGATATACCCAACGATTCGGAGAAGACACCTGACCCCACCCCGATATCCATTTTTAATTCGTCTGTAAAATAAGGCAGTGGACTGCGTGTTTGTTAAGACTCCGTCCCTCCATTCTTCACTGCTGTGGTAGGCACTCGGGAAAGGTCTTGTGAGCTCCTGTAGGATAGTAGAAAAACCCGTTTTGTTTGTAGCTTCCATTCTAAAGGGTGATTTTTTAGCTGGTTTGGTTTTGGCAACACTGGTTTTGACAGCTGACGTGTGTTTAGTACCTTGTGTCACTGTCAAACAGCTTCAGTTTGGTTTGCAATTTAACCATGGATCGTCTTACAAATGAACAACGCTTGCAAATTATTGAATTTTACTATCAAAATTCGTACTCGGTTCGAAATGTTCATCGCGCGCTGCTTCCATTTTATGATCGGCATTCTCGACCTTCTGAGCAGTCTATTCGGAAGATTGTGACCAAATTTCGCACCAAATTTACTTTGTTGGACATTAAACCACCAACACGTTTACGTACTGTGCGTAGTGAAGAAAATATTGCGGCCGTATCAGCTAGTGTGACAGAAGACCGCGAAATGTCGATTCGGCGCCGTTCCCAGCAGTTAGGCCTTTGTTACAGCACTACGTGGAAAATTTTGCGGAAGGATTTGGGCGTAAAGCCTTTTAAGATACAGCTGGTGCAAGAACTAAAGCCAGCCGACCTACCACAACGCCGAATTTTTGGTGAATGGGCTCTTGGAAAGCTGGCCGAGGATCCGCTTTTTTATCGAAAAATTGTGTTCAGCGATGAGGCTCATTTTTGGTTGAATGGGTACGTAAATAAGCAAAATTGCCGCATTTGGAGTGAAGATCAGCCAGAAGCATTGCAACAGCTACCAATGCATCCCGAAAAAGCCACTGTTTGGTGCGGTTTATGGGCCGGCGGCATTATTGGGCCATATTTCTTCAAAGATGATGCGAATCGCAGCGTTACTGTCAATGGTGAACGCTACCGAGCGATGATAACAAACTTTTTTTTGCCCGAAATGGAAGTTCTTGACTTGGATGATATGTGGTTTCAACAAGACGGTGCCACATGCCACACAGCACGCGAAACAATGGCGCAATTGCGAGGCGAGTTTGGTGAACAGTTAATTTCACGTTTCGGGCCGGTCAATTGGCCGCCTAGATCGTGCGATTTGACACCATTAGATTATTTTTTGTGGGGGTATGCCAAGGCTAATGTGTATAGGGACAAGCCCGCTTCGATTGACGCACTGGAAGCCAACATCCATGCATTCATTCGTGAGATACCGGCCGATATGTGTGAAAGAGTATGCCCAAATTGGACTCAGCGGATGGGCTACCTGAGACGCAGCCGCGGTCAACATTTGCATGAAATTATCTTTAAACATTAAATTGCAAGGTTCAAACTATCGATTCAAATAAATATTTCATTCATTTTTTCGAATTTTTTGTGTTTTTTTTTTAAAACCTCTAAAAAATCACCCTTTACTAGTAAGAGGAGTTAGCAGAATGGTTTTCAATTTCGCGAAAAATATTTTCAATATTTTGTAAGTAAGTTGTAACTTGTAAGTCTTGTAAGTTTTGTACAATCGCTTTATGAAGTTGAAGAAATTATGTACCTAAATGATAGCGTTTCAACCTTTTTCATCCTTATATAGCTGTTGGTGGTATTATTTCCAGCTTTGATCGAGCACAGAGATTTTTCCATCGTCATCATGCGCATACGTACGAGTTTGGCAGTCATACGGAAACTTGATATAGTTTTGTAGAGAGGTGGTGTGTTTTGTTTGGGAATTTCTGTGTGTCTTATAAGACTAACAGGAGTGGAAGAGTTAACCTGTGTTACCTAAATCCGCCAAGATATGAGTCGATGGTTTTAGGCGTGAAATCGACAATATAAATTAAATTCAGGAATCCTATTCGACGGTAGATAGCTCCGTTCATCATTGATCACTTAACACATTGACTGCCAAGGCAATTTTGCGTAAATTTCTTGGGGTGCTAACGCAAAATATTTCGTTATTTACAATTCTGGACAAATAAAACAATAAATGGATGCAATATTAGCTGTTTTTTATTATCAGCTATGATCCATTAGATCATCGATTTACATGCATTTACAACAACAGCACATGATCCTGCTTCTCATCGAGATCACGAATCATGATCTGAAAATTATTTCTACTATTTCCGACTAGGTGGCTTGTTTTATTTTTAAATGTTGGTGTGTCTGTAAACGATAGCCACACAATCACGTTGCCAGACTAAAAAATGGAACACAATAAAATCAATTGATTTATTTCGCATTCGAATACACTCGCTGTCCGTATTCCGAGTTATGTTGTTTTTTCTCGTTCTATAAAGGTATGTCCAGACCAGCCAAAGATTTGATAAACTATGAAATACCTACATGTTCAGTAGATATTTCTAAAACACTTATTAAACAAAACAATTTTTATCTAATGCTTAAAAATATTTTGCTGGTTTGGATCTGGACTCCAAAAAAAACATTTATGAAATGTTTCACAGTTACCCTATCATGATGGGAAATAAGTTTTGGTTTACAAGTATCCTTGGCAGAAAGTGAGCGCTGTTTTTCGATTATTATTTCTTTTTAAATAAAATAAAAATGTCCAGAAAAGCTTTGAATACATAATGAAAAAGTGATTCATTTAATACGATTATTTGAATTAAATCGCCTGTCGCGTGATTGCCGAGACCAAAATTACAAAAATAAAAACTTTAGTCGTTGCTAATAATCCCACCACATTATTTTCTTCTAGTCCAAAACAGGATAAAATTGAAACATTTCATAAACCTTTACCCCCGTATTAATAAACAAATATGCAAAATGTAAGTTAGCTAGTAGACGTCAAATAGCATACAAAAATTTGACGTAACTGCTGAGTAACGAGTTGATAACTTTTACGCAGTGTTTATTAATTCGGGGGTTAATAAATAAATTTCAGAAATCTTTTATAAATGTTTATAAAATCTGTCCGATTTGCTTCAGAAACATTTCATAAACATTTCTGAAATGTTTCGGTTGTCTGGATACACCTTAATATGCCAAGATAAACTCAAGCGGCAGCAGTAAAATATTGTTCATGTGTTGCATATTTGAACATAAAATACTAAATTTGTTTAACAAAAATATATTTGAAAAGAAAAATTGAAATACCCTGTATTATCTGTTTTGCTTTTGAAAGCAACTGTTGCCACAATTCCAAAATTAAACTTTTCAATGATCCGTTCTGTTTTATTTTCGTGATCTGATCCGAATCAGATCACGCTGATAATAAAAAACAGCTATTATTTATTGGCAATGCATCCTTGACGTCTAGGACGAATTTAGTCCTGGCTATCAAATATGATAGCTATGGCACATGAAGAAGTTTTAGTGCAAATTCATTATAGTGCTTACTTTGTTTCTTTTCAAATGTATAAAATCAGTTTGAATTTATAATTTTCCCTTTTATAAATTTTTTATATATTTTGTTGCCCATTGGAGTGAAAATAGTTACCACACATGCTTCCTTTTTTTTTTTTTCTTTTTTTATATTCTATAATTATCATATTTTTATAATTATATTTTTAGTTGGAGCTAAGCTCTTCAAATGTAATGAACTATTTTCTTTTTCATTACATAAAAAAAGTTTATAAATGAATTACCTTATAGAATTGAGTTCTTTTTCCAAAATTATAATTATTTTTAGTTTTCCCTAAACTCTGGGCATAAATCATTAAATATTCGAAATTTGCCCAAACAACAAACTTCTATCTCATCGTATGGTGCCAAACAAAAAGCAATTTATTCTCATACGGATTTTTGTCGTAGTGGCTACCGTTTTTGCATGCCACAGCCCAAAGTGATAACATACCTGGCTTTCATATTTGATAGCCATGGTACCCACGGAACTACTAATGGTTATCACATATGAAATATGATAGCCATGGCAGTCAATGTGTTAAAGGATTTGGAAACCAAATACTCCGAATATTGAAGAACACTAGGTCAAGGTAAGTTTTAAATATTTTTTGGATGGAAAAATGTTTCTGAGGTTTCACTCATCAGGTTCAAGTGGCAGGCTAAGCCGCTAAGGCAACTGCAGCCAAATTTAGGGCCGAGTATAGGCTGATTGCAGGGATACATTCATTCAACCCAGTTTTGCAGATTAGTTGGTTGATGTTCCTTAATTAGTCATTTGCCGATGCTTAAAAATCTCGCACGCTGGACCATCCGCCCCAACAACCTTGTTAGACCTATGTAATATGAACAGCTCTATTTTCACTAAATCTTATTGTTCGTCCGCCCGGAACATTTTGACTATCATTGTCTAGATTGAAAGGCTCAGACTTCTTGGTAGCGGATTTCGTATTGCCTCTGCCCTTAAAAGTTGTTGTTTAAAATTCTCGGCACTGCTTTCGAGCCTGCTTTCTACCGACGTCTGCTCGGGGATTATTATACATACGTGTAAAACTTTTGAACATTGTCTACCAAGTAGCACCGCTCAATAGATTGAACAGACCGTTTTCATTTATCTTCTGAGAAGTCGATGCTCCGCTCTTTTTTGACAGTTTATCTTGCAAGCAACTCCCGCATCAGCAGTTCTTATTTTGGCCTGAAGCATTTATTGGCACTCTTCATAGAACTAGGGAATTTATTGTCTTGTACTTCAGTAAAATCCAGCCCGTTGGTGGTGGCATTTCTGATGGCACTTTGGTTGTAATATTTGTTGCTTGAAAACAATATTTATGGACCTGTAAACTTTGGCAGTTGTTTCTGAAAGTTGTTTAGTTAGATTGGTCATCTTCATCCACTAAAAATGTTCACCAAATAAAGCGACCCCAACCGTTTCGGGAATTTCTCCTTCTTGACTTGTCCAACACTTTATTAAGTTTTTTGTAGAAGTTGGAAATCACCTCAAAAGCAGGCATCAGCCCCGCCTGACTGATCACTTAACCTACATATCTGCTCTTAGCTCTAGCATTCACACACCCTCCTCGTAGATAAGCCACCTAAATTTTGGCCGCCTTAATTGAATGTGTTTCACAATAAAAATGCCACTTCCTATGGTGCCCCGCTATCGATTATATTATATTTATGACTGTTAACACACCAACACTGAGCGAATCAGACCACTTTTATTTTCTTCGTCTTCGTCTTTGTTTTTTTTTTTTTTGATTTATTCTTGCCCAAATGTGGGACATCATGACGACAATATTGATTGCGACACAACGTACCAACTACCAACTTTGTGCTGTCTCGCTTTCGTATATTTTCCTTTCTAAATTTAAAAAAAAGAATGACACCCCCGGAGTGTGAATCTGAATATACACGCACTCTCATACTCGTCAGCAGAAAGTAACACAAAACGCGCAAAAAGTAGGTCACCCACTACAAGCACTACTATCTTTGTTTTGTTCTCGGCCCGGTCTTCGGCGTTCGGCCTGTGTTATCTTGTGTTTAAAATGTCGAGAAAGACACAACCGTCAAGATTGACGACCTCAATAAAAATCTCGAAAGATTCTGATTCTGAAGATACGCGATCCCTTTTACGTTTAACAAGCATGACTGATCGATCGGTTGGTGTTTGCATGCGTTGATGTCTAATCTCGAAGTTGATTTTAATTTTAATGGTCGTTCCTCCGCAGCTTTAATTTGAATATCTGTATAGTGCTACTGAATCTTCTTCTTTGATAACGAGTTGAATTTTATTTTTTGTTCGCTTAACTGATTGTCCACTTGATATAGACAGTCGCAGGTAGAGGGCCCGTCGTTCCAACTTTTAATTTGATGACTCATCGATTGAATCGGGCCGGCCAGTGTGAGTTTATGTATACATCCACTTCCACTGCGGATCGGATGGATATATTATTTTTTATTTACCACATGATCGCTACCCATTCGACTAATACTCAGGTGGAGGGAGCCGGCAGACATGTACTATACAGCACAGTCATTGTTAGTGTTTAAAAAAAATAAAAAAATATTGCAACCAGACGAATGAGTCATCCGTGGAACCATAGGGAAAGAATAGTGTTCTTTGAACCTACAAAACTACCTGTTGGCTTGATTTGTGGTGTAGGTAAAGTAAAATTCGCAGGTAGCTTAGAGCTGGAGATCGTTTGTCCGAGCATTCTTAGGTTTTCATTCGACTTGCCTCTTGCGAAACATAGAAATGCCTCCGATGATGACTCATTCTGTGATCACTTGGATTGTATAATCGGAAGATGGTAAATTGCTTTCTTAATGGCACGGCAATGGGACAGCTTTCTGGCATTATGGAGAGCGAAGACTACCTCACCAAGCTTATAAGTCGATTTAATTTCAAATGCGTAGGTAATTATCGGCTTTGGGTTTTGGCATACCATGGATGAGAGTGCTAATTGGTTGGCCAGTGAAGTGAAACGTGACACCTCGCTTTGTTTGGATTACACATTAGAACGGAATCGGTAATAAAAATTCACAAATGTTTACAGAGGCACCGGGAACATCTGCATAATCTCGGCGGTGAACATGAGATAATGACTCAGTTGAAGTGATGCAAACTGGCAGTCATTGTAAACATTTAAGTTTAGTTGGCAGTGGTCAAGTAGGGGACTCAACGGCACGTTTTATGGAAACGAAGATATCGAAAATAAAGAGTGAAGATAAGATCAGTCGAATCACTTCGGTAATCGGTGATTAATAATTCACTTACTTAAATGAATGGGCTCATGAGATGAGAGGTCATGTAATTTGATCATAGATCGAGATTCATTTCAAGGCCAGTATTTACAAACTTCAGACTGTTTAGAAGTATCCATTCCAAGCCAATAGTCATACAGTACTCATGTCCAGTTGAGACACTTGCATTATTATACATATTTCAGTTCGAAGATCTCGTTTGATTCAAAAACGTACCACAATAATTCTTAATTTGCCAAAGGATTTGAAGAAAGGGAAATTTGCGGTATATCGTAGAAGAATTATTTTGGTGTAGTGGTAGAGAAGTTTTAATATTATTAATTTCTCTGTCCCCCGCCGGTGTTCAAACCTGCGTCGCCTGTGCCACCACTTAGAAAGGAGTTTAGTCCGAGCTAGTTTTTTTTTTTTTTTTAATAATCATATTTAATCCTCACACTAAATATTTTGTAGGTCACAATGGGTAATTTTATATGGAAAATTTCGTAAAATTTAGCCTGGGCACTATATTTTGATTACTAATATAGCGATAAAAGGATGCTCTGTAGTTGGAACTTGGAAGACATTATATTTAAAAAACTACCTGATTCGGTATAGAGCTTTTTCAATGCATCACACACCTTGGGGTTTCGGGTTGACCAATTAATTGTGTAGTACCATCCGATTAAAGGTATCTTATTGTCTCACTTCAGAGTTCGTATGTTTTCGTCTTATAGACTCGACCGATTTCGCTGAAAATTGTATAATTTCCTTTATATTTTACCGGCAGACGGCAGGGTTTGTGTTGAATAAAATTAAGTAGGCGACGCTGGGGCTTCTGCACTTTCGTCCATCGTCACTCTGCAAAGCAAATCGTGCTCTTCAAGCAAATCCTCTGAACTAATCGAATTACCGAAAGTAAGAAAGGAAGCTGAAATTTCAACCTATACCTAATAATAAAATTCCTATATAATACACCTCGAATTTTAAATAATAGTTATATGGGTAGAATCTAGAATACTTTGTGAATTTTTTGGTTTTTGCAGCACTTAATATTTTTCGTTAATTTAAACAAAAAAAATGTACAACATATAGCAGCGGCTTGAGTACGCTCATAAAGCGTTCACATTTTGCCAGATCCAGTTGTAACCAAATTAAGAGTAGTTTTGTTAACAATTTTTTCCTTAATTTTCACCAAAGTTTTGTAAAAATATTTCTTCTTCTTTATATTAAATTCGTTCGTTGCTGTACTTGTACCATTGTAGATAAAACGGTTATCAATGAAGGCTGCAAAAAGTGCATGTCACTACTCCTGAAACTTGTTCATAGTTCATGATTGTCGCATGTAGGAACCCAAGTAACAATTTTACTTCGGTAAGGTTCAAATTTGTAATTTCTGTAGGCAACAGCTTCGATAGAGCTTCTATAGTCTTTGTTAAACCAAGTTGATCTATTTCGAAGCAATTGTTTCGATAATAACTTCAGTAAGTCCTTTACGAAGCATATACACAGGCTTTATAGAGGGTTATGAAATTAAGCTTCGATAAGATCTCTATTAGACATCTCAAAATGTGTCTGGAGATGTGTGGAAAGTGAATTGCTTCGATAAGGCTTGTGGTTCGAAGCGCTTCCTAGAAGCTTCTTTAGAGGTTCTGGCCGAAGGCATTATAGAAGCAATGAACTGTCATGCAGTCAACCGCTTGCAATTGGAAGCTGTACAGAAGCACTTACTCGTACTTCCTCCTAACTTACACATGGATGCTTTATAGAGGTAAAAATTAATTTCATATGAAATGAATCAAAGCTGTCTAAAGAAACCATAATTAATGAATCGGGGAAAAATTACAAAAAATAAAACACTTTTAGCACAGTGAAAAATATGTCAATAATGTGATTCTAAATAAACACTTTTCACTCATAAATAAATTAGGTAAAGTCTTGCTTACAACTTCGGTCGAGTAAGCTGCAAGTTTATTGCAAATTTTAACGAAACTCTAAAATGTATCAAGTAGTTCAGATTTATCACTGCTACAGCATTATGACGAATTAGCCTAGGGGGTAGTGTATTGGACTACTACGCAGCAGGACCCATGTTCGATTCTCAGTGCGACGCATGTAAGTAAAATATAAATTATAAAGAGTACGTAAAAGGTAAACTCCATGAAAATTGCAAAAAACATCTAATAATAGGAAAAAAAATAAAAGAATAAAAAAAAGAAAAATTTATTTTTCTTGTTCATTTTTGAGCCTCTATAAAGCTTCCATAAAGTTTCGGTAAGGTCTATCCAAGCTGTTGAGGAAGTCTTAAACAAGTAAATACTTGCATTAAAGTGCGCCGAATGTGTTTCCATTAGACCTTATGCAGTTAATATTGCGGGAGGTGAAATAGCTTCGATAGCACCTTACCGAAGTCAAATTGTTACTTGGGAATAAGGAATAACTCTCATCGAAGTAAATTCTAAAACTAATGCGGAAGAGAAAAATACCCATTCACCCAAAGATGATCAAAATTGGGAGTATCGATCTTACATTTAAATGCGATAGAAAAATACTCGTAGTACGTAACAAAACACATTTTTGCTGAATTGAATAATTCGTTCAATGTTTATTAACAACGTTTTTACAAAGAAATTAATAAAATTCTGTAAACATTTTTTATAAGTTGAAATTTATTAATTCGTTTGTCTAAGCAACGATTTCTCTTTTTAAATTTGGCTAAACTCCAGAGGTTAAATTGACAATTTTGTATTAAATAAGCTCATTCCAACAACTGCTTTCGTCAAAGCAATAAAATTTGAAGAACAGTATGGGCAGAATTGAAATGTTGTCAATTTTGAAAATGCCTTTTATCAAAGGAGTTTTTATCGAAAATAATCAAGGTTTTATCTTCCCTACGAGTTTTTATTACCCTCCATTCCCAACTTCTTGCTATAGCTATTCTTCAAAAAGTTTGAAATATGTCTAATAGGTACGAGGACAGTCTACATCTACACTAAAAGCAAAACACCTGCTAATATTTTGTTGAAGCATTTTAAATGAATTATTATCTTATTATAAAAGAAAGTAATATTATTTTAAATAAAATATTGGCATATTTTATATACATTAGATACACATTAAATATAGAAATTTCGTTAAATTGACAAAATAAACGATGAATATTCATTCGCAGAAAAATAAACAGATATTTGAATAGTTGCTCAGTGGTTACTATGCTGGGATACTAAGCGAGGGGTCCCAGGATCAATACCCGGAAAAACACACAAACGCAAACATCAGAGAGTGCTACCTACTGTCCATGTATTCGCACTCGGTATACAATTGTAGGCCCCTTCCATTCATGCCGAAAATGAAAACTAGGACTGAGTTGCCTATATGGATCTGTTGCGCCAAATTTGTTCGAATAACCACCATATTTTAATTGCTGTGTGTAGTTTCGGTACCATACAGCAAATAGATAATTGAAGGTGGAAAAATATGGGATATGGGTTAGTACCCTTATTATAATATTTTTTTTATTGCCTTTTTAATAGAAAGTGCTGCATTCGCAAATAACTACTAAATTTATTAAAGTAAGCAACGTTAAGGCTGCAAAATCGATTTTGAACAAAAAAACAATTGATTTCTTTTGTTTACAACACAACACTACATTTTCGGTATAATAAGCAAATCTTGCACATTTATCTACCTATGGAGTTGAGAAGTGTATTATGTTTCTAAATTGACAGCGTGTGTAATGTGTATACTACTAGCAAATATAATTTTCGTTACTCCAATGACTCCTTTTTCATTAACCCAACTAAGGCTACGGCCACGCATTGAGCGGCAAGGGGCAAAAATCTGAGCGGCATACAAATTTAAAACATATGAAATTTTAGGGTTGTGGCCACGCAGTCTGTTAGCGGCGTCGCTCAGCTTGCAAGAAATCATCATGGCAGCAATTTAATGAAATCGAAAAACTCGAGCTCAGAGGAGAGTTTCAGAAAATGATTTAAAACAAACTAAAAAGGAGCAAAGGAGCAATAAATAATCAAATAATAATAATCAAATAAACGTGTTTTTTTTTGTTTTTAATTTACCTTAATGTTAAAACAAGCCTCTGTTCTGCAGAAATTGATTTCTTTCGTTTTGCAATTTTAGTACGAACTTTTTCTAGCAGCATTAACGTACGTAGATATTGTCTGAATGGGTCTTCTTGTTTTCGAAGATTGTTATACAAATGGTGGAATTCGCCATAACCTGATCTTTTTCGGTTTATTGGATGAACACAAAATCTTTTTTTTTTTTAAACTTTAAATAATTCTGTAAATGTTGAAACGCCTTTCTTGTAAAAGACTGCGGTGTGCAGCACTCGACAATGACATTTTCACAACTAATCGCTCAAGAATTATAGCCAACACATGGCCAATACATGGCCAATACATGGCCACTTGCCGCTCAGATTTTTACTCAAATTTTGAAAGAAGCACTTTTTCGCACGTATATTGACAGGAGATATTTTGAGCTTAGTCGCATGTTAGTTAAGTAGATATAGGTACCAAAGTTGTATTTTCACTGCAGGGCTTTCGGATAACTAACACATTTGTGTTCTGCCGTCAAGAATTTGTATGTCGAATCTGGGGATATGAACTGACAAGAGGATGGTCGCTGTGTCAATCAATCAGCGTGAACAAAAATTGAATTTAAATGCAAGCTTGATGCAACCCCCGCCAGCTGTTAAACAAAATATAATCAGGTGCTGTGAGGCACTGTACCTCCCTCGCTGGTAACCGCCTTCTAGTTTCTAGGTGTCAGATACTGATAACAATCGGTATTTGATGTCTACAATTCCAGCCCCACATCAGCCAACTTAAACAAAGTTGTGATACCACGCTCATAATTAACTCACAACTACTACCTACATTGCGACACAAAATACCACATTTACCCAGCAGGGATATACTGTTAATAGTTCGCTTCCGAACACTACCGATATTGAGAAGTATATCCCGCGCCATAATACTCATTTATAAACAGAACCCAATCCAAACCACGCCAATGCGCCTGCAGCGCAAAAGCTGCACAAGTTCCACTTCGGTGAGTCCAATTATAGAATTGCATCAGTCTTGTCTTCGTTGTCCGGGACAATGCGTAGAATGAGTTCAGAGAGTAGCTAACTCATTCACTTAGTCAGTCAGTTAGTGTGTCATAATCTGCCGCCGCAACTAATAAGTGGGTTGATATCTCGACTAATTACATGTCTACTCAAATAAAATCTAAATAAAGGATTATATCATAAGCCAGACGTACCCTTTGTGGTTAGCCGTTAGCCCACCTGAAACCAGGTGAGTATCAACTGCCGCAAACAATGGAAACTGATTTTTTCGATTTTTCCCACAAACATTGGCCGCCTGCCCAACCACCGTGCAATTCTGTTATTACTGTCCCAAGGAGGCGACGAGACATCTTCGTTCTTCATTTTTGTCCATCAGTAGAGTATATCTATCTGATTCAAAGAAAAAGGTTTGGCCGCACAGCAAATAAATCGGGTTTTTTGAAGAAACGTCCAATTAAATCCTGGAACGATAATGATGACAAAAAGCGCAAGCAAGTGTGCTTCTTAGTGCTTAATGAAGTGAATCTGCCGCTAATATTGTGGGAACACGACAGCGGCTCGGACACACCCCTTGGATTTGATATTCTCTTATATTTTATTTTATTTTTAACTGGTGGCCAAGCACGTACACAATAAATTATATTATTATTCAGTTGAGGTTGCTATTGCTATACCCAGTCAGCGGTACTTCGGAACCTAAGCGATAGCCATAAAAGACGAACAGTTTTACCGTAGCGGCGTTGAGGTGCTATTTCGAGAAAACCAGCGTTGCGTATAAAAGTCTTATTCCAACCTGTCCGCAGGTTTTGCACAAGATGGGGGGGGAGCACAAGGAAATGACGTGCCGGAGGCGCTAGTGGACATACGTGAACGAGGGAGTACCTATAGTTAGATTCTTGCAATTAGGAAAAGTGAAATCAAAATTTAAATTCGTTTTTCCGCTAAGTTGAACAAGGGGATGGGTCGATGTGAGAAATTCTATGTTTACACATGTTTATAGAGCTAAACTAATTGGATAGAGGGAGCGGTTTAGGGCGGGGGCTTGCATGATCTAGAAGGGTTAGAAAATTGTCGTTGGAAACTGATCTATCGATAGAAGTGAGACCCAACCATTTTAGGTTAGAAACAGCAAAGTATATTTTTTTATCTACATTTGTATAGGGCTTGGCGTGTTTGCAAAAAAAAAACCTATACACCAGGAAATTTAATTTTATGGAATTTATTTTCGTTAAAAATGTTAAAGATTTCGACAAAAGAGTGCGAATTTTGTGTTAAAAATCGACAAGGGTGAGCTAAGCAACCTTATCTACAACTTATGGGCATGGGATGTTGGTAAATCATTCTTGTACCGGTTTATCTCGATATAACTATAGCTTTGAATAGGTAACAGAATTTCGTGCAGTAAATCATTCCGCGCTCAATGGTCACACTTAATAACTTTGCTCAAATATATTGATTTTATCGCAAACTTGAAGATAATTTATTACTTTTCAAAATCGCACTCAAAGTCCATTAAATCATTGGCGTCGCTACATGTCCCACATGAATGTATTCTTTATAGCCAACACCAATTCAATGTCAAATTGTCAATCACATGTGGCTGACATCAATTTGTAACCGAATTGATTTTCCACCCATTTATCTTTGTTGACAATAGACATAGACGCAGTACACAGAATGCCGCGCGCGAATAGTGAAGACAAGAATTAATTACTGACAAATGTTTGAAGCCTAGAAGATTAATTTCAAAACGAATCGTAAATTGCTCTCAGTGAAGAAATTTTTCTTTGATCTAAAAGCATGATATCCTTGGCACATTGCAAAGTCAAAGATTTAATTGCGGGCCCGGACAAGACCGAAATATTAAAGTGCCCAGCGATAGATCAAATTTTAAGATTTGCCCGACACCCAGAGAGATTGATATGCGAATTGTTTGTGTGTGTATTCGATTCCTTGATGGCTGCCAGATCAATCGTATGAAATGTGAACGCGCGCAACAAAAGTGATCTCTTGCGCAACCTTCTCTACAAGACTGATATACCGGACTGATATTTATGCGGAGCTATGAACTATGCTGCTGTGTGCGGTAATTGAGCTCTATGACTTGTAATTACCATTTTGTTGCTGGCCATGGAGGCTCTTTTAAGTGTACGAAGGAGCCATTTTTTGTGTTATGTGCGGAATCGCACAGCCTGTATGTCTGCAGTGCACATGACTTGAAACATGTATTTTAACAAGACCTAGCGTTATACTTAATAATAATGCCATATATGTTAGTAGCCGAAGCGTCTACAGTATTTTTTTTTAAATTTTGCGTGGAATTGTGTTATCGGGAAAGCTTAGAGATATTGGATCTCGTTGTGATCGATTCTATTGAGTTCTCGTGCAGTTTGATTGCTGAGAGAACATATCGGATCTGGTTTAATTGATTTCATTAGAGTGCCATTAAAGGCCCAGGTCCACCCCGGACTGTAGCGTCACCTTAAGTAAGAGTGCCATTAAGATTGAAGTGCACTGTAATTGAATGGTTGATAGTAATTAAAAATTGCATCTAGTAGATTGCAGTACAAATATATCATAGAGTAAAATATTCTTACACTAGGTGTAGTTTTATTTATGAGTATTTATTGTTCATGTACGATCAGTGACTTTCAGAGCTTTTGGTGGTGAAGAAATTTACTTTCATTGGAAAATCTACACCCACACTAAGGGACTTGTAGGTTCAAGGCCTTTTCTCCGATTCTTATATCGATTTGTGACGACTGAAGAGACAACGAGGCGAATAACGCTGCATGCGACTGAGCGGAACAATCGGAAGCGCCAAAAGAAAATACGATTGGGTTCGAGTAGTTTAAGTCAGCGTTATACCGATGGCCAAAATGATAGAGTCGCCAAAAAAAAGTGTTGTAGACGAGAGTTTAAAAAGGGAGCGTAATAGAAATGAACAAGAATAAAAAGGACAAAACACAAGTCAATTAAAAATAATATCCAAGTACATAGTCAAAGACAGAAAGGCAATATTTCCTTAAATGTGTTGCCAATGTTGAAAAAAATGGCGAAAACAAAGAATTTTTGAAAAGTCGTCGCCGGCGGCCCTGAGGTTTAGGAGATTTTTGTCGAGTTTTGCATTTTTGCAGAAGTTTTTCCTGTTCTTGGAAAAAGTGCAAAACTGTTAGATGAAAAAGCAGTAGTAATGAGATTTGTACTTCAAAAAGGTGTTTTCTAACAAAAGTGTTTTTTTTTTTTTTTACAAAACGACAACGACATGATTAAACTTTCGCAAAGTACGACAGTTCAAGACGCTACTGTACTTAGCACTGCACTGCGCTTGCACCGGAACCATGCTATTCGCGCGAATGCGCTCAAGTTATATTCGCTTGCATTCACTTAGCTCGCGCGAGTGAAATTCGCTTGCACCGGAAACATAGCCTAAATAAATACGTGCTGTACTTTCTTATTAGAACTAGAAAAAAAAGCGATAAAAATTAGACCGCTTTCTAAGGAAAAGTTAAAACAGTTATGGGGTTCGAAGTATTTGTCTGAGACTCAATTAATGGCTGCATATTTAATCACAACATAACATAAACGAATGTGTGTCACGTAAATTCAATAACTTTTGATTTAAAATGTCTATCATCAAATGGAACCACAACTAGGTATATGAATTAAAATCACGCGGAACTTAATTAAATAAAAAATTATGCGAATCGGTAAAAAAATATTCTTATACTCAACTCGTGTAATATCGTTTTAAAGTTCACAATACATGCATGCGGAAATACACCTACGGAAATCCACCTTTCATTTGGTCCACAGTCCATATAGTTCATAAAAATTGGTTTGAAAATTACCCCGTAATAGGTACCTACGACCAAAAAAAAAACGTTTTACTTTATAATAATATTGATTGCCACCCAATGAGCCATATTAATTTATTTTTTTTGCTATAAAACTCTTATTATCAACGCAGCTCTTCTTCCTTGCTTCTTTTATCGTAGTATGCTGTATATGTATGTACAGTGTAAACTGTTCCTGCAAGCTTGGTAACTTCGAAACACAAAAGTGAAATAAGGGAAAAATCACGAAGCAATGATCCGACTGTTATTTCGTTCTACTTTCTTGGAAAATTTCAGGCAATGCGTGTCTAATTTGAGTTCCGATGTTATAACTTTTGTTAGACCCCGTTATTTTCTCAGTTTTTGTTCAGTTCAGTTCAGTTCAGTTGAAAGTAATGTATTTTTATTTTTTTCGAAAACACCAAAAGAATATTATCTCAACTTCGTATTTTGGCAGAATTTTGTATGCAATAAACGTACTTCGGTCCATTTGTCATGGCATGGCTTCAGTCCATAAAGTTGAGCCTTAAACTGAATACATCGAAACTGGTTTCGGTTTCAGGTCATATTGGTATAAGATTAGAAATCGAATAGGTACCTATCCCGATTAATTTGGAAGACTATCTTTGAAGGCCGTGATGATAATGGGGCTGATAAAAATGTTCACATTGAAAAACTATGGTGTGTGCTTTTAAGAGATTTCTGGTTAAAATGATCGCTTGGAAATTAACTGTTTGAATTGAAACCGAGATAAAGCGGGGAGGTTCTTTATATATATTGATTTTAATTTTAAGTTCTTTACGGAAATGTGACATAATTGAATTGAGAGAGTTTTGTCTCCCCCCACTTCAAATTTAATTTAGTAAATATCTTACAGAAGAGATGTTTATAGCTATATATATAAAAGAAACTGACGTCCGTATGTGCACTCATAACTCGTAAATGGATTGTTCGATTTTTACGATTTTGGGCTTATTGGAAGGTCATAACGCTACTTTTTGTCGTGAAAACAAAACTTTAAGGGGATGAACGCGTTTGATTTGATTGTAAAAATCTCAAATCAAACGACGATTTTGAGGGGTAATTCGAAGGCAAACATTCTCATTCTGCGGATTGCGCTTATTTTTGAATGAATTGTCATGCGTCTAGCTGTCACTATGACAATTAATAAGACGCAAGGACAATTACTGAATATTTGTGGCATCAATATTGAATTCACAATTGAAACTCATCGACATTGCTATACTTACTTCAGTTATTTCTTTATTGTATTTAATATAACTTTTGAATAAAGAATTTAAATTGACCAAATACTATAGTAACATGTGCATTGTGCATGCTCGGAATTATTATTTTCATTGCATTAACGAATTTGGGAGGAACAAAGTTCGCCGGGTCAGCTAGTAATGTATGTAAAGGGTGTTTTTTTTAGACTTTTAGTTGGCAGCACTATTTAACTTAACTGGCGGCCATTTTGTCAGCTGTCAAGTGATTTATTTTTAGTTTGGTTTGGCATTTCAACATAGAATAGACTGACGCCTGAACAACGCTTCCAAATTGTGCAAATTTATTTTTAAAATCGTGGGTTCGAAATACGTATCGCGCAGCGCACTACGTCCATTTGACGGTCAACATAATGGAGCTAACTTTTGGTTGAATGGATACGTCAATAAACAAAACTGCCGTATTTGGAGTGATGATAATCCTCAAGTGTATGTTGAGACACCGTTACATCCACAAATACTGACTGTTTGGTGTGCTTTATGGGTTGATGGAATAATTGGTCCGTACTTCTTTAAAAACGATGCAGGCCAGAACGTTACAGTCAATGGTGACCGCTATAGAGCAATGATTACTGACTTTTTCGTTCATCAATTGAACAACCATGATGTACAGAAGCTGTGGTTTCAACAAGACGGCGCAACATTTCACACAGCTCGTGCTGGAAATGTTGGAAAAAGTCATCGAAAATTTAACCTCCAGATTAGACTACGTCCGAGCCAGCCGTGGCAGTCATATACCAGAAATCATATTTTGTAAATTATAGTGCCATGTCATTTCAATTTAAAAAAAATCATCTTTAGTTCTATACCTCTAAAAAAACACCCTTTATTTATAATTATTCACTTTACTACTGAGCGAGGGTTCTCAGGTTTTCCAAGATTTTTTCTCTTGTCTTGCGAACGTTTGATAAACATCCAAGAGTGTAACTGTCCTGAAAAAGTTGACAAACAAAAAAAAAACTGTTCTATGGAGATATAGTCCCATTTAGTACGTGAGTTTTTAGAGACAAGTCGCTTCTGAAAATAATGAGCTCACATCGCAGAATATGGTAAGTTAACACATTTTCAATTTTACCACAAGAATCTATTCGATTAGAATCGCGGTACTTTTATGACAAAAACAAAAAATGTCAATGTCAGCCATTTAGTTCTATCTAAAGCCACTTACTATTTGAAAATAATTTCTTTACACAAACATCTACATTCCTTTGAGTTTGAACCCATTTGCGGAGCCATCTGTTTACAGCTATTGGTTGAAAAAGTCATCGCACTTTTTTGCTGCGATGATGACTAATTGCACAGGTCTCTGACTTTGCTCCATGAACACTAACATGCAATAGGTACCTACAAACCAACCGCATTTTTGTCTACTGACTCTCGACTCGCAGAATTATTTAACAGGCCTATGAGTCACGCCGTAACTTTCATCCCGAGGAATGTTTGTACTTTGTACTTCTCCAGCTTTTCGTATAGGTAGTGGTAGTCATCTGCCATCTACGATGCCTCGTTTAACTGCTACCATTTTTTTCTTTTTTTTCATTTTGTCTTCCATGAGGCGTATAACGTATTGCCCAGAGCAAAGTGTTAGAAGGCTTCCATTAGGGAGAAGGGAATCATCCCCAACCATTTGTAGACATAACTGTTCAGTGCATTGTATGTTTACCTTTCTCATGATCTCCAACATTAAACAATAAGGACAGCGAACAACATAAAATAATCCCAGTTACGAGTATTATTTAAATTTCTTGTCACGACCGACACATGGGGGCACTATGATACCAGCATTTTGATGCACCTTATATGAATATCGAGCGAGAACAACTCTGAGGCGGAGGCCGAAAGTGATTCCTTCATTGTTTACCCCTATCCAACAAAGGACTCCATGAGAAAGTATTTTCTGGCGAGGATATCTGTAAATCAATTTCGACAGATTACTCTCTTCCGAGGAAAATGAGGTCAAGCGGGGTGGGTGCGCTGTGGCTGTATAGCTGTTAGCCGTTATAAATGACAGTTTATTAAGTGAAGATTGTAATCGTCTTTTCTGTGGAAGGCCACTGTCTCTCATGATATATTGAAATATTTCAAAGAGTCGACTCAGTTGACAGGCCTGCTGAATATCCCTTATTTGGACACGGCGAGATTTGTTGTCGCCTGGCGGTGGATTTAATGAAATTGGGACGAATTTTAGTTCGTTGGGTGGAGTGGCTTTTGGTTTGGGGAACGGAGTGGTGGGAGGCGTATCTGCTTTTGTGGAGAAATAATGTTCATTAAGACGAGTCAGACAAACATAAATATAAGCGAAGGGGTATTGTTGTGTTTTTGTTGGCGGTTGTTTGCCTTGAGAGCTAATGGAATATAATAAATTGGTGTGTTGGTATCTACTTTAAGCTGTTTAAGGCAACCAAAATTGGCAGAAACTTATATAACAAATTGGAAACCGTCTGAAGTTCATTAGGAATGTGTAACTTACCCAAGTTACTCGGCTTACCTCTGAACAATTTACAATAAAAGTCCGGAAAATTTGTCAAATGTGGAAATTGTATCATTGGAATACGAAGTTGTGAAAGTAAGTTGTTGCCCTGGGGATGGCGATGGGCCCGCTAAGGTGCCTGCTCTTTTGTGACGATCTCACAACCCCACTCAACCTAACATAACCTTATCTAGGTTTTTGCTATTTTCCAACAAAAATTGATGTCTTAAACGTCTAATACAAATCAGGCAACTTCTGAAGATAAAATGAAGCTGCAAGTGTCATGTCGATCAGGAAAGTTAAAGGGATGAGCGGGAAAAAAGAGGTTGATATAACCAAAAAACAGATGTTGCTGAAAATCAGCTCCAATGCATGAGGATTAGCTTATTGAGGGTAACTCTACGTAAGCTGGGAGCACGTTCATGTGTATAAAAAAACATCACTGCCGACACTTTCTAAGAGGAAACGCAATATCTTTCGAACAACAATAGGACGACCAAAAAAAAAATCTGACACAAGCAGCAAAAACTATGAAAACAGGCCGCAGATGTCAGCCTTAGCTGCGATTATATATATGATTGTGGCTGGAACTACACCGTGATGCTTGATCCACGTTTAAAATATTTGCCTGCTGAAAGGTGTCGTCCGCAAGACTGAAAAAGTAAATCGGCGTTTAAAATAGCCTTAAGGTTATTTTTTATATCAGTTCGTTGCTGTCAATACTCTTCCAATATGTGACCAATTTGTAAATTACTTTGCAAGCTGGTTGTATATTTGTCATAGAGAATGACCCTTAGATCAAGGTCAAAAAATATATTACTATAGTCCGACCTAAGGTTGCTGACGAAACATGGCAACATCTGATAAGGTCAGCACCGTCTGTCTTTACCATTCGGTTAATCCTTTCCTCACCAAAAATACGCTGTTACTATAGTGCAAAGCCTGTCGCACCAAAAAAGTGTGATATTTTGACACAACTTTTTGATGGGGCTTATTTTTTACTATGGTTCTAAAGCTTTAAGATGGTTTAAGAGTTCCCAGTTAAGCCAACCCATACAACGCCGCTTAATGTCACAACTGGGAACCTAAAGGTAGGTGTTTCAAGGCGCAGGGGAATAAGTCCACGAGACATAAGATCATAATGGACTTTTGTTTTTCACAAAGTAACCATAAAAACCCACCCACATTCTAAACACATTAGTGTCATGGATAACAATTTATACAGCCTTATTTATAAACGTATTATAAAAAGTGTATTGCTGCGCAACATTTAAAATGCCTCTAAACGCATAAACCTTATTTATAAAAACTATACAACGTTGTATAGAGGTTGTATAAGCCAAACGCGCTTGGAGGTTGCTTAGTGCCTGTATAGAGGTGGAATAGTATCGATATGTTATTTTGACTTAAAAAATCAGTCACATTTTATTTAAAATTAAATTAAAAATAAATTGGATAGATTGTATCGGCATTTTTATTTTCAATTTTAAAGATTCAACAAGTCGATAAGAAATATGTGCAGATATAAAATATTTTGAGTTGTTTTAAAAATTTGTTTTAATTTGCATAAGACTACCGTTTCATAGGAGCTCCAAGTCTCCCAACTTTTTCTTTTTACTTTTTCATTTTTTAATTCCCATTTGTATTTGAATTTGCATATTTTCGGACAGATAAATGTAATAGATTTCTCCTTTTCATTACTTTTTTTGACACAAGCAATGTATAACTAGTAGGTAGGTTAGGTTAGGTTAGAGTGGCAGGCCGCCTCAAGTGCAACCTCACTTAGGCCAGAGTAGGCCCATTGTGATACCACAGGATCGGTGCTCTCAAAAACTACCCGTTGAACCAGCCGGAGCTTAGAATGAAGCGTTGGAGGCAGTTGATTCCTACGTTCGCGAGTTCGCTGAGATTGTCGAAGAAGTATTCTCCGAGGTGTAGTTTTCTGCGGAAGGACAGTGCTGGACACGTGCAGAGAAGGTGAAGAATAGTCTCCTCCTCCTCCTCGTCCATACAGGTTCTACAGAAGTCATTTGAGGGAAGACCCAACCTGAGAGCATGTCTCCCTATGATGCAGTGTCCCGTGATGACACCTACTAAAGTGTTTACCACGGGTCTATTCAGTGAAGTAAGATTTTTTGAGCGCTTGAGATCCAGCTGAGGCCAGATCTGTTTCGAGGTGTGGCACGTTGTACAATTAGACCACCTGCGATTCGTAGCGCTAATCGCATTTTGCTTAATTAGGAGCTGGCATGTAGCAAGAGGTATGTAGAGATTCTCCTTTTCCGGTAGAATCGACATAGTAGTGCCTTGTCTGGCGAGTTCGTCGGCCATACAATTCCCTGGAATGTCACTATGACCCGGCACCCATATAAGGTGAATGTTGAATTGTTTCGCCATCTCGTTAAGAGATAATCGGCAATTGAGGGCAGTTGTGGAATTGAAGATGACAGACTCCAGGGATTTAATCGCGGCTTGACTGTCGGTAAAGATGGTGATATCCTTTACAGATATTACATTATACCTAAGCCACGACAAGGCCTCTTTAATCGCCATGATTTCCGCCTGGAATACACTACAGTGATTAGGAAGGCTGAATGAGATTTTGCAATCTAGTTCAAAAGAGAAAACACCCCCCCCAACTCCTGTTTCGGTTTTGGATCCGTCTGTATAGAAGCAGACTGATTCCTTACGAGGCGCTACGTCATTCTCCCAGTCACTCCGGGAGGGAATGTAGGTTTCGAAATTCTTAACGAATTGAAACTGAGGAAGGGTGTAGTCAGTTTCTTTTGGAATGCATTCTAATGTATCTAGAATAGATGAGTGACCAGTTTGCCGGCTGGTCCACAAACGAATTGCGTTTATCCGAGTGGCTGCGTTTGCTGCCACTTGTTTGCAATAGATGTCTAGCGGTAGCAGGTGGAACATTACTTCCATTGCCGCTGTTGGAGTGGTCCTAAGGGCTCCACTAATGAATACGCATGCCGTTCTTTGAACACGGCTAAGGTGATTGTAGTAGACGGCCTTCTCAAGGGCAGTCCACCACACGAGAACGCCATACGTAAGTATAGGTCTGATAATGGACACATATATCCAATGTGTAATTCGAGGCTGAAGCCCCCATCTGCTTCCAATGGCTTTTTTACAGCAGTACAGGGCCGTGGTGGCTTTCTGAACTCTCCGCAGAATATTGGGTTTCCAGCTCAGTTTGCTGTCTAAAACGAGGCCCAAGTAACTAGCCGTGTTAGTGAGCACCAGAGGGGTGCCGTTTAGTTTAGGGGGTACAAATGTTGGGATTTTGTATTTCCTTGTAAAGAGGACTAACTCAGTTTTCTGAGGCTTGACCGCCAGACCACAATTATTGGTCCATTTAGAGAGCTTAGAGAGGGCATTCTGCAAGAGATCCCTGAGTGTATTGAGGTGCTTTCCTGAGACAGCGATAGCAACGTCGTCTGCATAGGCAATTACCTTGCAACCTTCCCCTTCCAGTATTAGTAGTAGTTCATTCACCACTAGGTTCCAAAGAAGAGGTGAGATTACGCCACCTTGAGGCGTACCCCTACTGACGAACCTCCGAGCCGAGGCTTTGAGTTGATGAACCTGTTAGTGAGCAACTGGCCCACCAACTCGCCAATCGATTTCTCAATTCCAAGGCCCGCCAGTGCGCCGAGTATTGCCCCTGCTTCGACGTTGTTGAACGCTCCTTCAATATCCAGGAAAGCAACCAATGTGAGTTCCTTGTAATCGAGTGATTTTTCAATGGAAGATACAAGTGAGTGAAGGGCCGTTTCAACTGATTTCCCTTTACTATACGCGTGTTGAGAAGTTGACAGAAGATTTGAGTTGACACTGCAACGTATGTGTATGTCAATCAGTTTCTCTAAGGTTTTTATTAGAAATGAAGACAAAGTAATGGGTCTGAGATCTTTGGGGTTTACATGTGTGCTTTTACCAGCCTTGGGTATAAAAACCACATTAACTTCTGTCCATAACTTGGGAATATGAGCCAAATCCAGGCAACTTTTGAAAATTACAGTCACCCATGGAAGGATTAGGTCAGCGTTCCTCTGAAGTTCGGCCGGTATTATACCATCTGGTCCAGGAGACTTAAATGGCTTAAAGCTTTTTATGGCCCAAAGAATTTTGGTCTTGGTAATAAGACTTGAAGAGCTGCTTGTTATTGGCCTTCCAGAGGACCTAGTTGGTATCGAGGCAGCAGTGCAACTATTAGGGAAGTGAGAGTCCAGTAGAAGGTCCAGAGATTCCTCACTGGTGGTGGTCCACGATCCATCAGCTCTCTTAAGGTAACTCGCTACTTTAGGGGTGGATGCGAGAATTTTCCTGAGCCTGGAGGCCTCAGAGATTTCTTCTATCTTTCCGCAGAAGAGTCTCCAGGAGTTCCGTTGGGCTTTCCTGACTAAGGTTTTATAGGATTTGAGGGCTTTCTTATACAAGATCCAGTCTGAGGCTTCGCGGAATCGCTTGGCCTGATTGAAGAGCTGCCTACATTCTTGACGCAGAGATACAATCTCCTGATTCCACCAAGGTGGTCTAGGCTTGCCCCGAGGTTTGCTTATGGGACAGGAGAAAGACATAGCCCGGTTGAGAGCCTTAGTGAGTTCTTCAACCATGCTATCTAGTTCATTTGTGCTAGTGGGGGGAACAGGAATTCTGTTGATAACAGAGGATTCCACACTGTTCTTATATTTGCTCCAATCCGTTCTCCTGAAATTTCTAAAGACGGGTTGGACATGAGGGAGGCAGTTTATGCCAAATTGAATGTACCTGTGGTCTGAGAAGGAGTGTTCGTTAGACACTGTCCACTCTCTGATATCATAGTATATGGTATCGGAGACTAGTGTGATGTCCAGGACCTCTTGTCTATTACAAGTGACAAAGGTGGGTTCGCACCCAGTGTTGCATATGATTAGTTTAGTACTAATTAAGTAATCAAAAAGTAGCTCACCTCTTTTATTGATATCGGAGCTGCCCCATACTCTGTGATGTGCATTGGCATCACATCCCAGGATCAGCGCAGCTTTGGACTTCTCAACATCAGCAATCGTTTTCCCCAGTAGTGCCGCAGGGAGGGGAAGGTCAAACGCCAGATACGCCGAAGTCAACCAGAATTTCCGCAGTCCGACTTCAACGCTCACTGTCACGGTATCACGATCGCTGTAATTAGGGAGAAGGAAACTATTTAGTGTGCTCTTCGTAAGGATGCAGGCTCTCGGTGTACCTTCATTCCTCACGTAGAAAAGTTTATAGTTGGGAGTCCTGAGTCCGTGCACCCGATCATTAATGACCCAGGGTTCTTGAATCAGGACAATGTCTTCCGCGCTTTTGGATAGCCGCAGAAGAAGAGAGGCCGAAGCCGTTATTGAGTGATGTAGGTTAATCTGAAGTAACCGCAGCATCATTGCTACAATTACCACCAGAAACCTCCACCACGGTGTTGTTAGCCTCATCCGTATCCGACTCTAGTGACACATCAGTCACGGATGGGCTGCCGAGGCCGCTGGATAGATCCAGGTCCGACAGTCCTATACTGTCCATGTCCAGATCTATCCGTGGGGCCAAATTGGAGTAAGAGAGAAGGGGGGCCTTCCCAGGAGCGCATGTGGTATGCATGGAAAAATGTTTTATAAATAAGAATTTTTGGAAGGCTGTATAAATACCTATACACACTGCATAACTATAGAGGTGCTTAGACGCGTTTTGCAAATTCTAATAAATAAGGATGTAAATGTTTATTTTAAGGAAAAGGAAAAAACAAAAATCTGAAGTCAATTGAAAGTCAATTTATTTTCTCAATCAAATTTTTGTTTAGCTTCGCCCAATTTTTGACTTTCATTTTCTCAAATTTTCTGCAGCTAAAAGTAAATTTATTGTCTCAAACAACTTATTGTTTTGGCTTCAGAAATTTTTGAGATAGTATAAGATCACCAAAATAATATTTTGCTTTCCATTTTAAACAATTTGGGCGATTATTCATAACGGATTTATGTCTCGTGCTTCAAAATGTATAGGTATATTAAGAGTGGGTAATTAGATTAATACACCAAGAACAACTAATCGGAAACAAAACCTTGAAAAAAGATAACCTCCTCAAACCATCAACAACTACGTCAGTTGCCAAATTTTTCTCACCAACTACTGCTTTAAGAAATACATCAGAAGCAGCATCGAGTAGCGACATTGGGAGAGAAATTAAGTAGCAAAGATCACACGCTGACCAAAAGAACACTTCTAGTAACGACCATGCCACGACCACGGATTTAACGAACAGAAATATGAACCCAGAATTTTATAACAAGGAAAACTCCTCAACCCGGCTGGCCACCGTGAGGACTTTAGGCCCAAACCCCCCAGTTTCTTTGGGAAATATGAATATGAAAATGAACCAAAAGAAAAATAACAATAACTGTACAAAGACAACAAGAAACGATATCTACGTTTGTACTTTAAACGTCAGGACATTAACGGATGAAGAACGCAAGATCGAACTGAATAACGCGCTCAAAGACATTAAGTGGGATATAGTAGGACTAGCAGAAACACGAATATTGGGTGAAAGGATTATTGAACAAAACGATGGAAACATCTTTTGCTATAAAGGAGAAAGTAAGGGCAAATATGGTATACACGGAAAGAATTGAAAATCACCAATTTCAAAATTTTGAGTTGCAATTTACGAATTATATATTTCTCGCAAATCACAACGTAGTTTTCATGGATTGATACAAAAATTGGTAATTTGACATTGAAAACGGCGGAGAATACCAAATTCTGTTTGTTGAAATTTACGATTAGAAGTATCAATTCGAGCTTCTTTTATTTGTAGTGATTTGCGAGATTATTTGGCGCAATTTACCACTCTAATAGGTCAATTTCTCAAACACCACTTCAAAATCTCAAATTGCGAAAAATATTTGGTGATTTACCAACGCTGAGTGATGAATCAATAAAATCTTGTAATAATTTAACACATGAAACTGAAAACGTATATTGACGTAAAGAAGTCGTAAATTGCAAAATATTTTTTGTAATTTCCATGGAATCAACTACCTGATGTGTGGAATTTTGTTATGCACAGCCCATAGACATGGACTATCCTTACATCCTACATCCTTTTAAATCCTTTTTTTATGGATGAATCTATGTATGTGGTATAGACAGCTGCTATCATAAAGCCAAATCTTCATTGTGCAGAGACAGGCAGTCGGTATTCAATCTTTTGTTGAAACAGTCGGATTGTTTAACTAATTCGTATGGATAGTGAGTGTACTACTAATTATAAAGCATTCTGGAACATATTTTGTAAGTACCTATTGAATAATTCCAAAAACGCCGAAGTATGCATATAGATTTGTATTTTTTTCAGAATGTACATCTCGCAATTAGGAAGGAAGTATAAATTTAATCGAGAAGAACTATTGTAAAGGTTCGTATCAATGTCAAGTTCAAATTTTGTTTGCATTTTAAGTTTCAGCATAGACCAAAAAACCATCCCAGACAAATCCCGTTGCCTCCGGACGATATGGCGCCGCATGATTTTCTTGGATATCAGGAGGAATACGACTATAAATATTATGTATTCGAAAATTTGTAAATTACAAGATATAAGTTGTAAATTAAGAATAAAGTTTTCTAATTTCACGATAAAACATTTTCAATTTAATACGGTGATGCCTCAAATCACCACTCGAGAATCGTAAATTGCGAAATATGAATTGCAAAACGATAAAAATAAGTTGCAATTTACGATTGAAAATTTGTAAATTGCAACTTCTGAAGTAGTAAATTTACTCCTGCCAGTTCGCAAATCAACACTATTGAGTTGCAATTCAGGACTAAATTGTTGTAATTTGCTAAGGGAGGAAATCGTAATTTACAACTGAAAAGTGGTAATTTACGAATTGTTTTTGCAATTTACAATCCATGTAATATCAAATTGATAACTATTTGTGTCAATTTGCGATCGGTTAGGGTAATATGTTTTTCTCGTTTGATCGCATTATTGACAATGGAAAGTGTTGATTCACGACTTTTGAAGGTCAATATCTTCACCTCGCAATTTCTAGAATTGCGAATAAAAAGTCGTGAATTAGTAAATCCTTAGCTAAGCTCTAAAACTAGACAAACTTTTCGTGATTCTGCGCTTATTTTTCTTGATTTGATCCTAAAATTCTTTCCGTGTAGGCTTTCTTATCAACAGAAAGTGGAAAAACAATATTATTAAAATTAAACCATTCAACGAAAGAATAATAGCAGTACAATTAAAAACAGCTACATCGAAGTTGTAAATAATTCAAGTTTATGCCCCCACAGAAGCAGCGGAAGACGAAGAAATTGAGAAATTCTACCTCGATTTAGACACTGCATATGATGACTTTAGAACAGAAACAATGTTCGTCATAGGAGACTTCAATGCAAAAATTGGTATGCCAATGGAAAACGAAGAACTAATCATGGGTAAATTCGGCTATGGACGTAGAAATGCAAGAGGCGAACGACTTATTCAGTGGCTATTTCAACATGGACAGTCTGTGGGAAATACCCTGTTCAAAAAACCAGTATACAGAAAATGGACCTGGTTAGCGCCAAATGGAATTGTCAAGAACGAAATCGACTTCATACTATCGAACAAAAGAAAATCCATCCAAGATGTATCTGTCCTCAATAACTTCTCCTTCAATAGCGACCATAGCGTGATTAGAGCAAAAATCAGACTGAATCATAGCACATTAGGCAGAAACAACCCACAAAGTAAACTTATCCCCAAAATACATAATGAAGAATCTATTAATTTATATATGAACGAAATTACTGAAAATTGCAAAGCTGAAACATTAAGGAACATGAGTACATTGCAAGAATAATACAATTTGTTAGAAGAATCTATAATTAAGGCTTCCAACGCATTCCTTGTAAATAGAATTAGAAAAAAAACCGACAAACTCTCGGATGAAACTAAACAAATCATTAAGGAAATAAATAAATTACAAACGAAAGGCACACTTAACGAAAGAGAAAAACAAAAATGGAAGGAACTGAAAATTGAAGCCAAGCACTCGATTCGTACTGACTTAAGGAAATATAATGACGCACTAGTTAAGCAAATTAGGCCTTTTTTATTATGCTCAAATGATCTATATAGATCATATATTTTCATGGTTTACAACAACAGTTGGATCACGTACTATTGTTGTAAACCGTGGAAATCAATGATCTATATAGATCATTTGAACATAATAAAAAACGCCTATTATAGAAGACACCAAATCTATAAAGAAAGTGAAACAAAGTCTAGCTGATGGCAAAGATTGGATGACTGCCATTAGAAGAGAAGAAAAAGACATTCGAAACAGAAAAACTATAATCGAAACAGCAACGAACTTTTTCAAAGAGCTGTACACAACCTCACTGTCAAATAGAACAACTGAATACGAAATAGCACTAGCTGATAACTATGACAACATTCCAACCTTCCTAGATGAAGAAATAGACAAATCTATAGACGAGTTAAAAAATGAAAAATGCGCGGGAAATGACGAAATTAAAGCAGAAATGCTAAAGATTGGGAAACAAGCTATAACACCAATACTAAAGGAAATATTCAACGAAGTTCTTTCAACTGAGGACATGCCACTTCAATGGACAAAATCTACAATGATACTTATTCACAAGAAAGGAGACAGAGACAACATTAACAACTACAGACCAATAAGTATCATATCAACAATTTACAAAGTTTTTGCCAAATGTCTGTTGAGAAGGATAAATAACACAATGGAAGATAACCAGCCTCGTGAGCAAGCAGGCTTTAGATCCGGGTTCTCGACAACTGACCACTTACAAGTTCTGAACCAACTCATCGAAAAATGCTCAGAATACCAGCAAAAACTATATCTGGGATTTGTCGATTTCACGAAAGCATTTGACACCATCGAGCACACCATGATCTTCAAGTCACTTAACGAACAAGGCATACATCCAAAATACATTCACATAATTAGAAAGCTGTACAACAACAACACTGCAACAATAAGGCTCGAAAGGATCGGTCGCCCTTTCCAATTGATGAGAGGAGTTCGTCAGGGAGACCCACTTTCTCCTGCTCTATTTGCAGCTGTACTGGAGGGATGTTTCAAACACTTAAACTGGAGTGAGATGGGGATCAACATTGATGGAGAAAAACTAAATAATTTAAAATTTGCCGATGACATTACACTAATAGGCACATCAGACACTGAACTGAGAACAATGATTGAAGACCTACGCCGAGAATGCTCAAAAGTTGGACTACATATCAACAAAGAAAAGACAAAACTAATGACTAACGCACAACCATTCCAAATCCAACTTGAAACTGAAAACCTTGAATATGTAGACGAATTTATATACTTAGGCCAATTAGTATCCTTTACTCAACTGACAAAGAAATTGCAAGACGAATAACGAATAGTTGGAAACAATATTGGAATCTGAAACCGATTCTCAATTCTAATATAACGCCGGATTCAAAAAAATACTTGTTCGACGCTGCAATACTTCCAGTCATGAAATACGGTGCACAAACATGGACCCTAAACACAAGAGCGGCTAAAAAACTGCAAGTATGTCAAAGAGCGATGGAACGGTCAACACTTAAAATCTCGAGACTACAAAGGATTACGAACGCAAACATTAGGGAACAAACAAAGTGGACTGATGTTATCAAAAGAGCAAACGAACTTAAATGGAGCTGGGCAGGACACGTCATTAGAATGAACGACAATAGATGGACAATAAGAACAACAAATTGGACACCATATGAAGGACGTAGAAAAGTTGGTAGACCACAATTAAGATGGCGAGACGACATTCAAAATTACCTTAGCAATTGGAGACACGTAGCACATAATAAACAACAATGGCGACACCTGGGGGAGGCTTATGCCCGTTTATATTAAATTCCTAAATTTTTAAATACCAAAATTTGAATTAAATAAATCAAATATTCTATTTATGATATAAATCAATACCTATGTTAACTTTTAAATACTTAAACAACCAAAATATTGTAAATTAACTGTATGAATTATTGTAAGAATTTAAATTTTTTCAAAAGGGTAAATAAAGCTTATAATAATAATAAAAAAAAATAATAATAAATAATTAGGAGAACCGCACTGTTAGTAACCGTGTCCTGGAGGCTGCTCAAAATGACCAACATTGGGAACAGGTTTTCCTCAAATCTTGATACTAATAACTAATGTCAACCTATGCGTAAACTGAGCCAATCGCAGCTCACCTTCTCCGGTATGAGCGTCATTTGAAGTAACTGCTATTGGAATCAAAGTCGTTTGCTCTTGGCTTTGGAAATATTTCGCTGTTGTATTTCCATTTGCCAAATTACTGCACAAGTAATAAAGCTCGATCCTCGCTCCAATAAAATGCCCACAATCACAACTCGATTTCACTGACAATAGCCCATGTGCCATGTACCATGTGCGTGCTAAAAGCGCATAATCATTTTTCTAGCCAATATCTCGCCCCGATTGGACTAGATTCTCCAATTTAAAATAATAACTACAAGTCTACAATCATTAAAACTAAATGAACTGCCCCAGTAAGTAGTGGCGTCCAATGCTCCATCAGCCGCAGCAAAGCCACAGCAGCGCAACGTATACGTAATTGAACACTTGACATACAATCGCTCTCGCTATATTATGATGGTCGTCTACTTTTAATGTGCGCGCTCTGCTGATGTGATGCCCTTTTTTCTCTGATCGGGCAAAACGAAAAAAAGTGCTCCCCTCTTTGACTCTGCAATCAAAAGCCACAGGATCAACCATCTGCACACTGGGTCGCATAAGTATCCGGCCACTATACGAGATGGCCGTAACCCTTGCTGCATGCAAACATAAGCAGCATACGCCGGCCGCTACGAATACGCGTGCAAAATTCTCTCAAGACAAAGCGACGAGGCCATACGACGAATATTCCAGTATGTAGTGCCGATGATGATTATGAAACTGCTAACTGATGGTGGCGATGGATTCAAATATGAATCTGGGCGCACTCTGTCGATTGGAGCACAAAAGCCCCAAAGTGAATACAAGACCGCTGTCTGTGCAGCGGACGTGAGTGTGTGTATTAACCTTAAACAAAAAAAAAAAAAAAATCGAAAACACCAACAAGAACAAGAAACGCATAGCATAGCGTGTGGAGGCTCAACTACGCAACAACAACAACAACGGCAACCAGTATAGCGTGCATGAACGGCTTATACGCCGTCGTCGCCGTCGTTTTTCTCAAATCACTTGATAGGTCAGCGACCCAATGGAACAATAATTGTTTGCGCCCTCTAGCAGCCGCTACTGTACCTCCGTACACTTTCTCGCTCTTCGCGTCGTTGTCGTCGCCAGTACCAACCTCCTCATACTATAGCGCAGAGATATTCGAGAATTAAGGCGTCTGCCCCGGCGTGTGTGTGTGTGCAACCCAGAAGAAGTGTGTGCATCTATTCCAGATGTGCACCAGCCTCCGGGCGGTTCTTCTGGGGGGACAAACGTGTAAGCACAACCAAGTTGAAGGAGCACAACGGCCCAACGGTGGTTGCGAAGCTGATGATGATGTCGCCGCTGATACTGCTGCTAACTGCAATGATGATGCAACTTTGGAAGCACATAGTGAAAGAAAGCAAGAGTTGTTTGATGCGAGATGAGGGTGGCACCCACAAGAGGGTAGCCGCTGCAAGCAACTGAAACTAGGAGTGCCTAAACTGGATGCGGATGGTTTTTTGTTTCAAACTTCCCTCCTCCCACCGAACACCTTTGATGCATGCATCACCCATGGTCATCCTTTACTTCATGGCGAGTGCATTCAATCTAATATGTGGCACTTCACTTCGCCATTTGGTATAATGAGCTCTCGAGTGCTTACAGATAGACATGGCATAAAAATGAACGCTCCGCAAAGCCGATAAGAGTTTCTTGTGTCCCAGACATACATCAACCCAGCTCAGCGACAGTAGGAAGATAGGAAGTGCGTTCGTCTGTTTATACTCGCCATGACTGGCCACTAGACGATTGCCAATGATTATCTGATTGCGTGAATCTGCTCTGCGCCAGTGAGGAGAGAGTCCAATTGCCTTTGTAATTACTCGTAACCATGAATTTTTAATAAAAAAAAGAGCCGACAGGCCTGCTTACATGTATATCGCTAAGTGGTTTGTGCAGAAAATTGCTTAAGTATGGTAAGAATTTTCTATAGCTTGTCGCCGCAAAAAGGACGAAGAGGAAGCGACAGCGCTTTCAACAGGTCAAATCGACTGAAGGGTGCGCTCACTTATAGAGGTGGACATAGTCTTATTTATCCGGCACCGGGACTAGTTGTGCGGTCAGCTTTGCTATTCATATACGCGTACAGTGCGTGTTGACTTATTTCAGACGAGGTTTAATAATTATAGACGCACAAAGAGCTAGCACGAGCCATCGGTCGGTGTAATCAAAGGGTCTATTAGGAGAATTATCGTAGAACTTTGTGTTTGATTACTTACTACAAGTACAGACAGAGGGATTTGAAAAAAGCAAAACATCGCAAAAGGATAGGTAATAGGAAATTGCGTGAGTCTCAGCTGAGTACTGCGATTTTTGTAATTGGATAGAAATAATTGCCGTAATCACTGTGTGATTGACAGGCGTTATGTCTTTACAATTTGCCTGAGTTGGATTGCATTTTGACTTGAGGATGGTGCATCTTGATAATGTGAAGTAAACAGCTATAGGACAGTAGCCAAGGAGGGCTAAGGTAAGGAATTTGTTAAAGCATGTTTCTAAATGGCGCCCGATGCGGGGCTTCATTTTTAGAAACGCGCAAGCTGCAACAGAATAAATTCTGTAATCTTCATTGCACAAAAGGAAAACTAGCTTGCAGAAGACCCTAGATCAATAAAGAATGCAAACCGCCGCAACTAAGGTCAGGATTTTGGAAATCTCTACGAAAACGCAACTATCATTGTAGGTACAACTAAATCGCAACTGTTATTTAAAGGCTAACCCTAATAATCACTTGAATCATTAAACAATACCTAGACCATATTTATTCACTCTCTTTTTTTTTTAAAGCTCCAATCTTTTGTGCCCGTCAAAGGCCAATGCATGACCTGAGACGTTCCTAAGCAATGATGTCTATATGGGCTGCCAGAATTTAGCTAGGATTCTAAGATTTAAGGCGGTACAATAACTTTAAATCAACAATTATCTTACTCTATTGTTCTGACTTATATTCAGGCAGTTTTATTATTTCTGAAAAAATGGTTTCAATACCAGCTTAACGCTACCGTCCTTTGGGTAAAAGCAATTTGCAAATCTCTATCAGACAGGTTTATGAAGCCCATCAGCTTAATTATTGCAGTCTACTGTCTACTGATATGGTCTTGGTCTTATATACAAATACGAAGCGTGATATATGGTTAACTTCCTCTACTTATGAGTACTTCAAATTCGAGTTGGACATGTACGCCGTGCCTACATATAAGGCAAGATCTTCGGCTGTAGTCGATGCGCAAGTTGACTTATGAAAAATTCTACCCCCAGGTGTCAGTTTATACATTTCACGCACTACTCACAAGTACGATCTAGGAAATGTCACAACATACCTTGTCTTACACCTTTTTTGACATGAAAGGTGTGATTGGATATCGTTCTTGTGGCACTTCGAACTCACGTTACGTTAAAAGTGGTCAGATTTGTTTAATGATTCGGGCAAAAGATATCGGCGTAACATTTCTCAATTGCTCAACGGATCATCAAGAAGCCAATTCGGTACATTTGCTTCGTCGAGGACATCACCGGGTAAATAATTTACCATTGCAATTAAGTTTCGGTTTTGTAATGAAATTAAATTAGGTACTGAGTTTGCTTTTACTTTGAGTTTTCAAATAAATAACTTGGCACTCGACCGACTGATCAGAGACCGAGTAGTACAGACGTGTTTTACTGTCTGTTTATTGTGGGGTGGGCATTTCATAGCTTTGACATGTAAGGTGTGAACGCTCATGATATATTATGAAGTTGTATGGACATTTTAGATCTGCACCGTATGTCGTGCTAAATGCCGGTATAGTAAGGCGACTTAGCTCTAGACTTAAAAACATGTTCGAACATTGCTCTTTGGTTTCAAGTTTATTGTTACTAGTCCCGATTTAAGTCTTCAAACTAATAGGTCCTATTATATTTTCAGCTGAGATCCTACATTGAAGAGTGACCCGAAGTGAATGCATCGATCGTCCCAAATTTCTCTCCGTTTTTTCGCACTGGTCCCTGGCAAGCAGTTTTTGTTAACCTCACTAAATTTGAAAGGAAAATAATACATTCTTTAAATTCTCGGCAAGTTAGTTTATGCAATGATTAGCTAGGATAAGAACCATCTAGTCGATGTCTACTTTATGTTATGTTAGAGTGGCTCTCAGTGAGAGAAGCACTTAGGGCGTTAGTCGGTCCATTGTGTATACGACTGGTGGAGTTTAGGAGTTCCTTTGTTGGATGAAGCTTTAATAATGTTAGCAGAGCTGGTATAGCCTAGATCACTCAGATAATTGAGTACTCAGAGTAAGTAAGCCATCCTTAAGTTGGATAGGGCAGGTCAGCTGCAGGGAAGGTGAGTGACGGACTCATCCCCCAAGTAACAATTTGACTTCGGTAAGGTTCAAATTTGTAATTTCTATAGGCAACAGCTGCGATAGAGCTTCTATAGTCTTTGTTAACCGAAGTTGATCCATTTCGAAGTAATTGTTTCGTTAATAACTTCAGTAAGACCTTTACGAAGCATATACGCAGGCTTTATAGAGGGATATGAAATGAAGTTTCGATAAGATCTCTATTAGACTTCATGTGTCTGGAGATGCGTGGAAAGTGAACTGCTTCGATAAGGCCTGTGGTTCGAAGCGCTTTCTAGAAGCTTCTTTAGACCTTCCGACAGAAGGTTCTATAGGAGCAATGAACTGTCATGCAGTCAACCGCTTGCGATTGAAAGCTGTACAGAAGCACTTACTCGTACTTCCTCCTAACTTACATATGGAGGCTTTATAGAGGTAAAAATTAATTTCATATGAAATGAATCAAAGCTGTCTAAAGAAACCATAATTAATGAATCGGGGAAAAATTACAAGAAATAAAATACTTCTAACACATTGAAAAATATGTCAGTAATGTGATTTTAAATAAACACTTTTCGCCCATGAATAAATAAGGGTAACACTAAATGTCTTGCTTACAACTTCGTTCGAGTAAGCTGCAAGTTTATTGCAAATCTTAACCAAACACTAAAATGTACCAAGTAGTTCAGATTTAGCACTGCTACGGCATTATGACGAATTAGCCTAGGGGGTAGTGTATTGGACTACTACGCAGCAGGACCCATGTTCGATTCTCAGTGCGGCGCATGTAAGTAAAATATAAATTACAACGAGTACGTAAATGTAAACTAAATGCAAATTGCAAAAAGTCTTTGAAAATGTTTATTAAGAAAAAAATAAAGATAAAAAAAAAATAAAAAAATAAGAAAATGGAAAATTGAAAAATGTAATAAAAAAAATAAATATTTTTCTTGTTCATTTTGGAGCCTCTATAAAGCTTCCATAAAGTTTCGGTAAGGTCTATCCAAGCTGTTCAGGAAGTCTTAAATAAGTAAATACTTGCATTAAAGTGCGCCAAATGCGTTTCCTTTAGGCCTTATGCAGTTAATATTGCGGCAGGTGAAATAGCTTCGATAGCGCCTTACCGAAGTCAAATTGTTACTTGGGCCTCCTCCTCATCTCTAAAGCTTTTGGTCGATGTCTACGGGTTTCCGTCGACAGATGCCTCTACTCCACTTCAAATCTCTCGGGAACGTGTATCCATTTAGTGTAGTGCATAATTTTTATTTTTTTTTTATTTTATTTATTGTCTTTATTTCATTAATAACTTAAAGTTATACAAAAGTTTAAAACAAATTCAAAGATAGATCTAAAAGATAGAAGAGCATTTAAGTTATAAACTGAAATAGTTATGTACATTCTGTTGTCAAAATTAGACAAGAGGCGAATGTACAGTACATACTAATAAAATTAAGATTTATTTATCGATATATCAGCTATAAAAACAAAAAATAAAAAATACACAAAAAGAAATCAAACCAAATTTGCGCCAATAACAGCTCGATCACTTACAATAAAATAACTTAGTAAACGTTAAATAAAATAGCTAATATAAGTTCAAGAAATATTTTTATTCCAAATATTTTTTTTTTGTGAAAAACAAATTTTATGTAAGAAAACTATTTTTCTAGAACTTGAATATGTCCTCTCTGATTTTTTTTACTAAAATAAAACAATAAATTGTTTTTTTTTAATAAACTGACCTCCAAATTTCCTCCTTTTCTTCTAAAGACCGCATCATTTTACGATAAGAAATATGCACGTGAGTATAATTTCTCAATTCTTACAAAGCTGGAGTTAAATGGGAATCTTGAAGTATTAATTTTCAAATAACTTACTAATAATCCTTTTTTAACTAAATATTTTGTAGGTCACAATTGGTAATTTATATGAAACATTTTGTTAGTTCATAAAATCTAGCCTAGACACTGAATATGATTTTTAGTATTTCGCCAAGTCAATTCCTTTTATCAAACCTAAAATTTTTGGTAGATAATGTTAATGTGCTTTAACCATTTGTGACTATGTTTTTACTTAAAAAAAAGGGTCCTCTTTTATGTAATTAAAAAAATGGTCGACCTATACCGAATTTTGACAGACTCGTATTTATTGTTTACAGATTATTGCTGCCACTGATTAAAATGCAAAAGGATCAGTGATCATGGTTTATCTTCATAGTTTTTGTATTTTACTGCCTCCCCACTTCCATAAACCAAAAAAAAAAAAAAAATATTGAATTAAATACCTACTTTGAAGGTGTATCAACGAACTTTTTTGGTATTACTAGATATCTGTTACCGCCAGTTTTTAATTTGATTAATTTCACCACAACTATTTTTGTGTCACAATAAATTCTTATCTTCTATTCGTACACTTCGAGCACCACTTGGGCACACCGCTACGTCGAATCATGGAATATGCTTCCAGTCTTCATTATTATTATTATTGCTGCAATCTGAAGCTGAGACATGTTAGAACAAGAATGCACATGCACATGTTTGTAGACTGTCGTTTGCTGTAAAGTTAAAATGCGCATCAGGAGGGAATAAAAAACGCGCGCGTTTCTTAATTGTGCCAAACAAATGGCTTTGTCTTTCATAATTTGTGCCAACCCTTTTGTAAAATATGAAAGGGGATTTGAGTGGTTGCATTGCTCATGTTGCCTCGGATTAATTGTGAATTCGCTAATTTCTGTGAAATTCAAGTTAGGACGTGTTTTAAGAAGAAGTTGCAGTTCGTCAGGATTGGGATATGAATATGCATTACGTGTCTGTGTAAAATAATGTAAACTGTGTTACCTATCGAAGGTATACCTACGTTTTCAGAAAATAATTACGAAAAACCAGAGGGTGCAGTCGTCGCGCACCAAAAAGGCACACCAGTCGTCGCGCGGATTACATATGTAATCCTTTTTAAAATTAAAGTAAAACCCGTTAGCTTTAATTTTTTTAAATTTATTTTGCTGTGAAATGCAATTACATATTACTTAAAGATAAAAAACATAAATTATTACTTCATAAGACAAAAAAAAAAAAAATAAAAAATAATTAAAAAAAAATTTTTTCGGATTTCTTGTAGAAAAAAAGGAACTTTAGTTTCAAATTCAGGTTTGTTCTTAAATAAACTAAAAATCTATAAGCTAATTACTTGTTTCTAAGTATGATGAACATATTTACTTGGAATGATCAGGACAAACGAATTTTTGACATGCGGTACATGATCGGCGAGTGCTTTTATTGCGTGCTCTTCCGCATTCATAGCAGCGACCCAAAGAACTACTTCGTGGTGATGCTGAGCTTGACGGCAGAATATTTGCTTGAGGAATGTCTAGAAAGTCTTTTATCTTGAATGCAAGAGCCCTAGGCAATGATTTCTGTTGTATTCGACGGTGAGCAAGTGGTTTCATCCATTCTAGGGAAAGGGAAATGAGAAATTCCCGGCGAATAATATTTTTAAAGTTCTTGTTCGCTGAATATATGCATAGAGCATTTAGAGCACTTAGATTGAGTAAATCATAAAACACAGTTATAGGCCATCGTCTTGAGTTCCTAGACACGTCGTAGAGCGAACACATTTTGTCCACCAGATCCACGCCGTTTTTTGTGCGGTTGTAATACGTGATCATTTCAGGCTTTCGTTTCTCTCCTGTGCTGTCATCTAATACCGCATCGTTATACATCGTGGACAAAATTAGCACCACTTTATTTGATTATGCCACATAGGAAACTAGTGTACACGGGTTGTGAAAACCAAATTTTTAACTGTACAAAGGATGTCCTCTGGCTACTCGAAACTCTTTTGGAACTTCTCTTTTATCTCTCCTTACGCGTAGCAACCAGCGTTGTCTGGTTTTCGAAAAGCTCTTTGGCAACATTGAGTGATGAAAACCAATTATCAATAGTGATGTTTCGGTTCTTACCCAAAACAGGACGTGTTAGTCTCTTCACTACTTCAGAACGTTCATTACTTTGGTTGAAAGGTCCTTCAGGCTGTTTGCCTGGATATCTCCAAATTGCATGTATATGGATAGTGAGCGTCGAGAAGTGCAAATACTTTCACACCATATTTCGCAGGTTTGCTAGGAATGTATTGCTTGAATGAACAGCGTCCTCTAAAGGCAAGCAGCTGTTCATCTAATGTCATCTCGGCGCTTGGAATAAAATATTGTTGAGAATTCATGATGAACAAATCTAAGATTTCCCGTATTGGAGCCAATTTGTCAATTTTAGCACGAACACTTCGGTCACGAATGTCATCGAATCGTAAATATCTGAGCAGAAATTCGAATCGTTGTGAGGACATCGTCAAGTAAATTGCCTCAACACCAGTATGATTATTGTGATCAAAAATCTGATCGCAGCTTGTTCTTCCTAATTTCAAAGCACCAGCCATATAGAGGATACCGAAAAATGCCTTCAGTTCGACATCATCCGTCAATTTAGCATCCCTTATTCTTCCGTATTTATCATCATCTAAATTAATACTCAAGTACCTTACTTCATAAAAAACATGTACATGAGCTATGACATTATGTAATAACTCGAAATTATGAAAAAACCAAGAAAAACAGTTTGACAAAAATACTTACATCAGTCGTCGCGCGGATTACAATAGTATTCCACTTAACTTCACAACGCTCTCGCGACACAACCACACTCGACCGGGACTCGCGATTCACTGAGCGCACGCGTAAACTATTTAACTGTAAGTACTAAAAGAGACAAAAAATAACCACCACTAGTTTTCCGGGAATTCTCAATTTTGCATTGGTGGATTACAATAGTAATCCGCGCGACGACTGCAGGGTTAAGCGGCAATAGCTATGTACTTAATTTTACATAAATTTGACTGCGAAGCATGAAAAGTGGGACTTCACATCAGGATTTAGGACTGACGAAGTGTGAAGTGAGTTTAAAGGGGAACCTAAAGTGATGTTTTTTTTATGGAAATATTCCACGGTAAGACTTTTCGCCGTGGTGTTAACCGTTTCGGCGATGATGATCCTTGAGGTTCCGAAGTCAGTTCCTACCCAGAATTCAATCTTCCTATTTAAATCCGTCTTTCGAGTTCTGGCTTTGATATTAGGCTTTTCAGTATCCAGGTCATTTGTAAGCCCTAGTCATAGATAACATTTGACAGCTCATAAGATCTTGTAACAAAAGTGTAGGTACCTTGCCAAAAAAAAAAAAATTTCAGGATACCGGTAGCGGTCACGGTGGCAGCGGCTGTCCTCGGTTAATAGTATATGATCGTTACAAAACTTTCTTGTTGGACTGACAATAAAACTGAAACTGATTACAACCACATGATCTGAACCGTTTCATCTGACTGATGTTTTACAGATCCAATGCCCCCATTTATGCAGCACAGCGCGGAGTTACCATAAAACCAAAAGCAGTTTATGCTCAATGAATTCGACAAGAATCAGCTACCACTGGGTCTTATGAAGCATATTAAAGGTAACCATTCGTTCGTCTCATTGAAAGGTTGCTTATTTAGTTGCAACGGCATATACTCATCACGTGGTCTTGCAACTATTTGAAGAAGTTCTAGCTTGAAAACGAAACTTTAGCATCGTACAATTGTCTTGGTTTTGTATTAAACCTTCTAATTTGTGAGAGAAGCCTCGAAATTATCCTCTCCTATGCACCCGTATGCCTTTACCCTGCGGATCGGAAAACAAACAAAAATTCCGTTTCATGTTTCGAAAAGTCTGCCAAAGGTTCTCCCCTTTATTGGCGGTCAACACAAGGTTACATTTTTTTTTACATCCCCACCTCTGTGTGGTAAAGATTTCATAATGAATAATGTTAGTTGTGTATGACATAACACTGTTTATCGGCCAACAGCTAAAAGAATTAATCGTTGTTTCACACAGGTATCACATTTGACCTCGGTTTGTCGAAAATAGGTACATGTTTCAGTTACCTACGTATATCTATGTAGATATATTATTGATTTGCAGTCCCAGGTTGCGTAAAAACGAATTGACAGCGTAGTTAACAAACAAGATGGCGCCCAACGTAAGACTATTCTAGTCTTCTCTTTATTTGGCCGCACCAAATGACTGTCAAACGTGAAAAAGGTTCCCCGATTTTCAATACGAAGGCACAACAAGTAAAGTGGTTCCAACACACCCCACATTGAATGCATTCCAACCCCACTTAAGAACTATAAATCTGTTTTCATCTAACAGACAGCCCCTCTCTAGGCTAATTTAAATTTGTTGCATTTCTAAATCAACTCGGTTTTGTTTTGATTAAAAAATGTAAACCATCCTTAATAATAAAATTAATGCCGTTCCAATTCCACAGTTGAAAATTATTATTGACTACATATACATATGTGTCAACTTTCCTCAATTTAATAAAATGTATTACGCAACAATGTGAGCCAGAAACACTCATCAATCCGTATCCATATATGTAGCCATAGCCATCGCAGATAATTTCGTCCACTTAGCGAAAAGAACTGCGAAAACGGAGGCGAAAACTGAAAATTGTGTGTTCAGTTCACGCATCAGGCAAAAAAGCCTCTCCACCCACACAGCACCATCCAGCACTTAACAACCCCCCCCCCCCCCCCCCCACCCACCAAACGAGAAGCGAGAACGGCCCAGCCAAAGAGTGTAACAGCAGCAACCAGAGTATAGTCGCAGCCTGCAACAAGCTGAAATAGGTAAAGTACAGTCAATCATTTTGTGGGCTAGTCGCAGTCATTTTTCTCTCCTTGCTCGATTCATCTATAAGTATATCTGTCCCCCTGCATCAGTATCTTTGGGGCTCGCTTTGGTGGTGTTCTCCTCAACTGGTTTTTTTGGCGTAGTCCAGTCCAGCTCCACCACTCCACCAGCAGCTACATCACACAGCATCCTCACTCTTTTCACTCCACTTCGTGAAGCACAACACCATGCTCTATGGTGCTAGCGACGATTTTCTTGTTTTTGTTCTTTTTGTTTTGATCGGGTTTTTCTTCTCTGTTTTGTTATCATTCGCGCGCGCGTTATTTATAAATAATGTTGAATTTTTTTTTTTATTTACCAAGCCTATGTATATGCCTGCGTGCAGATAGGAATGGGTAGCTGTGTTGGACAGATTGAGGTTTTTTTGTTGCCTTGTTGGAGCGTTTCTTGATTTTTCTTGGTAACATTGGATTGGTGTGCGGTGTGCCTGCCATAGCCTACCTATATCTATACAACGAATGGTCTGAAAGAGCATATCTATCACATTTTTAAGAGAGCTGAAAATGCACTTAAAAATTAAGTGAGAGTAGTTGATTTTGTTTGATGAGTAAAACTAAAGATAGTGAGTGAGAAGCGAAATCCAGTAAGTGCCAGAGAACAAAACATAAACAAAACTCATCCCCAAAAGCCCATTTTTGTCGCCCTTTCTCTACTTTACCTTACAAGTTGTAACTTCTAAGTTAGAACTAAGTTTAAGTGCAAGACAAAAAAAACACTGACTGAACTCTAAGCAACGTGTCTCTTCATTTATATGGCTAGTGCAAATAGTAAGTGTAGCCATTAGGGCCGACGAATGACTAGGGCTTTGTGTGCCACAATTTTGATTACTTAGTATCTTAATCTTGGCATTTGAAGTCAAGGTGCAAGGTTGATATACGACCAAGGATCAAAATCGTGAAGTATACAATTGCAAACTAAGTTAAATTGACGAAGCTGAATGTAGCTGTTCCAAGGCACATAAGTTAAACTGGAGATACATATCTGGACCTACTTACATAAAAATTAAAATAGGGAAACCCTGACCTCTGGAGCACAGAGAAATCGTTAGGTTCCAGCATCCTGCCTTTCCGCGATATTGCTCATTTGAATTGAGTATAGTTTGGGTAATTTCGAACTTTGGTGAGGTGAGGTATTCGCTGTGGCTAAGTGTGCTGAGCCTATAGGCCACAGAGATGATTCAGACACCAGAAAATAACATAGGTACCCTCCTTATATCCAATGCCTTACCGCTCGAGATCGGCACTAAATCTGAATACCCTCTGGACACTCTCATACCTTATATGCCAGTGTCAAGCAATTGCTCGGACACCTAGGCAGGTACTTCTTTAATAACTTAGAGGAGGTTGGTTCCACAAACAATATTGGGACCATAATGAAATTTTGTAGGAAATTTGACTGTTGGTTTGGCTTAGGTTTTTAACCGTATAATGGTTCCCTGGGGATGGCGATGGGTCCGTTTTGGTGACTGGTCTTTTGTGACGATCTCACAACCCCACTCAACCTAACGTAACCTAACCTACCGCTCGCCAAATATTTAGTATAAACTTTATTAACCCATGTAATGACATGAGAAAACATTCCATGAGCGTATAACTTATAATATTTCAGGCCTAGCTAGTTTCTGATAAAATTATCTTATTAGAATGACCGCAATTTTTGATCCATCCACTCGTACGTCCCGAAAGACGTAGGTTGTTAGATGATCTATACTGGTCTGACAACCACCTAACTGAAGCAACAATGACATATGAATTTTAAAAACAAGTAAGGGTTTTTGTGCGGACGATCAATAAACCTACCAACAGATTTTCGCCCGGGCGCCGATGTGTACAGGGAATTGCGCGCGCCGGCTTAACTTCACTGATTTTGAATACCTATCTCTATAGATATAAAGACTAACTGACACTCAATATAGGAACCTTTCTGTTAATTCAATAATAAATATGGTAAACTCTTGAAAATATTTTTTTTTTAATTATACCTAATGAAATATAAAAGGGCGCCAAATGGTTGACACACCAGTGGCGCCTAGATCATTAAGGCCGGCCCTGCGTGAGTGCATTACCAACACACTGAATGTCCATAAAAACCAGCTCATGTAATTCGACTTTTATCAACATTTTTTACTACCAAAAAATAATCATAGCAGTGTTACAAACTGCGGTCTTATACTAAAGGTTAATTTAATGTGATTTTCTTTCCGTGTAATACAAATTTTACTTTTAAAAACTGGATTTCGACGCAAAAAAGTATCGGGCGTTTTTTAAAAGGGAATTTGAAAAGGGAAAAATGAGGATTATGGCGAATAGGCCATGTTTGTTTTTAACTTCTTGTTTCTAGTTTGAGAGCCCTCACTGGGTAGTCTTCGTCCAAACAATCAGTATCGAGAGAAATTCAGCTGATACGTCTGAATAGCATATGGGAAGACTGAATGCTTTATTTTAAAAGTATATATCTACGAGTTTTTCAAAGTTCAGCCTGAAGCTGCCATGTATTAGATACGCCTTAGTTGTGTAATCCTATACATACATTTCGAATTCCCAACCCTAATATTTGCATCTCTCATTTACCTCTTCGTATTGTTATTAGGACTGCATCACTTAGCTGACCACAAAGCTAGTTCAAGTGGATATACTTTATCAATTTCTCATCTTTACAAATGCATCATCTTTTCTCTATGGCATCTCCTTATATAATAACTTTTAAAGAATCATTAGTAGGTTGCTATAGGTTATTTTTTATTCCAAATTCATTACCGAGCTACGAAAATGTTTGTCACTCAACAATCTGTACACTATTGTTGGTGTAAGTTCGGTGCAACCAATGCTAAAAAGGGCATCACAAAAGATCCACAAGGTCTACCAGGCTGTAGTCTGTTCTTTCTTCTTGTACACCCAGACCCAACCTAACTGGTGTGAAATTTCAACAATTTCGACACTTCTGCCAACTGTCATCTGTCATGCACAAGCACTCAGCTTATTTCTGAAGATTGGTAAAGTCATCCAAGCAGTTCAATATCAACAAGGTTTACGTATTGCTTTGCTATAGCATAGCAACGGCAACTCTCCGCTCTGTCTACCACCGTGCAAAGAGAATCTGAATCGGCGCAATAGAGAACATGATTATGTGCTCTTTCCTGCATTCTCTGGCGAACAAGTGGAAATTCCCCACGACGACGAACCGAGAAATAAAAATCAAAACAACCTGCAACGATTCAAAGAGAATCAAATTCAAATAGGAAGGGGAAGCTGAGAGGCCTTATGTAAAAGCGCATGTAAAAGAATTGTTCCTTATATTCTGTTTCTGCGGCTTCTTCTCTCTCACCCATACTTGCGTTTTGTCCCCATGCATCGGCTTCCAATTTTTAAACACGCAAAGGTAAGTTGGATCGGAATACATCACGAATAGAGGCAATATCCAAACAATGCACTACACGTCTTGTTTTGTTTTGTTCTTTCGTTGCACCAGACCCAGAGTCCCGCTGTTGTTGTTGTTGTGCGATGTATCTTTCGGATCTTTACTTTACAATTTTCTTTTAGTTCTGAATTCTAGTCGTCGTTTCGTTCGTCGTCAATTTTGTGTTGGTATATTATTCACGATTTTCTTTTAATGTGCTGGATACACTTCTTGTGTTGTGCATTATTTTTGTTCGTTTATTTATTATTTTATACATTTCCAGAGAGACACACAGAAGACAGAAAAAAGATCATAGAATAAACGTTTGCGGATGCGGAAAGAGAAATAAATCGTCCATATACCTATATGAACAGTTGATTACGAACAGCGAAGCGAATAGGACGTGTGTATTGTTGAGTGCTTACAGTTTGTTTTCGTATCTCTTGACAATTTTTGCCATTCTAAACGATATTGTTATCATTTTTGTTTTATAATTTAATAGTTCTCGATTTGATTAGAAAAAAAAACAAAAAAATTAATGAAAACAATTACAATTCGAGAAGTCTGAGTTTTATTTTCTGCCGACGGTTTTGTGTGTGCGCAAATTTTCTATCCAAACTTTGCTGGAAAGCTGAAAAGGCCAAGAGCCCAAGACAAGTGTATTCAAGAAAATTACGGATTTCTCAAATCCTTTAGATAAACTTCCTCCGTCATATATAAAATACGTCTGTGCCAATAAACAGCAACAAGAAGCACGCGCCTGCAACGCTCCTAATCTTGAACGCTTGTTGCTTAAGAGTTAAATTAAAAAATAAAAAATAAAAAAACATTTTAATCTCGATAAGAAATCAAGTGAATAAACAAAATATCTATTAATGAATTAAATGCGAACTACCACAAAAACAGTGAACGGTTACACTGAAATGGCATATATCATCCGAGGACTTTGGCTAATACGTGCACTCAAAGATCCTGAAATTCATGTTGTTGCTGCCAAAACAAGATAGTTCAACTCTGGACACGGATGTTTCACTAATTTCAAGTGCGTAGTAGTTTGATTTGCAATTGTCCGCGAATTTTTTGTGAAGAAAAAGACTGAACTTGTTAAGGTTAAATAAAAATAAGGAATTTTCTGATTTTATTTGAAAACTGCTTAAGTATACTTATTTTTTGAAGTGAAAATTTGCAAACAACAACATTTTAATTGTGTAATAATGGCTGTGCCATTCTATGTGCCAGAACAGGACGATGGCGGTGATGGTAATAGTACCTCATCAAGCCAATCGCCAAATACGACGACGTCAGCCACCCAGACACCATTACAGAGTCCTGTCAACGGAGAACACTTGGTAATGGCGTTTTGCGAGGCTCTATACAGGTGTTCAATCAACGGTGAGTTATTTGGCTTTTGTCCTTATGTATTATTCATTTGTTATTTGTAAGAATGGGGGTGCTATATCCCGAGAGTCCTTGTGAATATTTTTTATTGACGTGAATTTTGGGGTCGCTTTTTTAGAGCACTCATTTTTATTGGTCAAGCTAAAGTTTTAAAAATTCGGAAACGAAGTATTTTCCATACAAAGGCTGCTATTGTGACCTACAAAACATTTAAAGGGTTAGTCTATTGAAGTCTTGGGGTTTAAAGTTGATTGCGTTAAATATGCAAGCATAACTGGATGCTGTGCACCTAAGGCAAATCAAGTAGTAATTTAGTTGGGGATATCGTTTTCGCAATTTTAGCGACAATTATAAGCTAGTTTATGAGTTACTTCTTACGGCTATAGCCGATTTCATCATTATGTACCTATTCGAAGCTGTTTCTTATGGCTTTCTAGTTGATTTGCTAGGATGTCTATCCCTTCGTCTTTACCTTATTGTCCGCTAATTTGTGTGATGATGCAGTTTGTGTCGAGGATGACATACCGCAAAAATATTTTTTTCGAATAGTTGGGTAGTTACTCAATCAATAGGTAAGTACCTCGGTAGTTTTCACTGAAGGAGAGATAGGGCTTATCGACCAAATTACAAATTATTTTGGTTAGAATGGTTACATCGGCCAATGTCTTCCACCTACAAAATCTGGTCTAGACCGTTGATGGATTGGGAAGAAGATCTTTGTGAAGGAGCAACTGGTTCCATATCCATAGCTTATCAAAAAACCAGAGAACCTGCGAGCTTCAATGTTTTCCGGCACATATACGGAGCCAAACCTGATAGACATATATCTTAAAGCGTTTGCTTGTAAAGCGATCGTCATTGGTTCCATTTCCAGTGAGGATGGAATAACATCAATGTTTTTCTGAAATGTGTATTTCTATTAAGACCATGTCTGCATGCTGATTTCTCTTCATAAAACAGTACAAAATCAAAACGCAACCAAATTAGATTCCATTCAGAAGACCTTGTCCATTATCTCTGAAGACCTGGGGCCAGATTCTGTAAGCCGATAGGATCAAACGTTCTCGTGCAGACGAATGATTTGCCCTATGTTAGACAAGAAAATTTTTTCGTGCACACGAAAACGTTTGAACATTTCGCCTTACAGAATGCCGACATAAGAGACTCTTCATGGAGCTTAACTTTTAAAATCATTTCTATCTGGTTTGCCATTGCACGTGCCTAATAAGACGTCGTCAATTAATAAATAAAACCTACCACCTACTACATATAAAAAAACTTTCGCCTCTAAAGAAAATTTAGCTAAATTTTTGAGTAAATCAGACTTTACGAAATAACTTTTTAATAAGGACACGTGAATTAGCCACAACCGAGGACGCAGTGATAGGGGTATTAAGTGACACTCTTCTCAATAAAATCTAATCCAGTCTTTTTGGTTATTTGCATAGCTCCGCAGCGTATACCCAACCCCCCTCCTACCTTCCATCTCCAACTCTATTTTATTTTATTTGCTCCATGCACTCTAACCTCTGGCACAGTTATAGGTCTTAAAAAAATAAGATGTACGATTTGCCTTATCATCTCGAGCCTAGCCTACGAAGACATTCCTTGTCAAAACTATTGTTTGTTCGCCTAAGGCAATGAAGTGTTCGTATTTTTGATATTGGGTTTTGGCTTGGGTGTTTGGCTCTTCAAAGCTGAGATAAGTCTGATGACAGACGTACAGGGCGCTTGTAATAATTAATTTTATCCTTTGCCTAAAGTACTCTGTTCGTTTCAAATTCGTTGAAGCTCGTGAAAATTTAACCTATACGCTACAGATTACTTTCAGTTGTAGGTACCAATAGCGCGGGGTGCCGAATCCATGCAAATGGTGACGTCCCAACAATCCGTAATGTGCCTGAAATAGGTATTCATACCCTTAGGTCTTAAGAGAGGACTATATGTTTAAGGGCTGCATCATCAGGTTAATCCAGCTGATATGAAGAAATCGCCAGAGGTATACTCAATAAAGTGTAGTCCATTGTAAGGGTTTGACGGAAAAATAATGGATTTTCCATTCTTTGACAGTAGCTTAAGCCCATATAGTCTCATAGTTTGATAGTTTAGGGTTGTAATGGGCTAAACACTAGAACTGTTTCTCTAAAACTATAGCCTTAAATTATACCACCTGCCTTAAAACACATAAATTCCACTTAAACGTCCCCAAAACGTGCTTCAAAATGGGATATGAGTTGCATTTCGCTCGCCTGGTAACAGTAGAACACCGGCATACATACAACTTTTCAGTTTAATCACCAAGCTAAACAAAAAGCAGACACATACTTTGCATAATACCTACGAAATGGAATCAAAACAAAATTGCACATTCACACAACATATACCTACATCTAGACCTAGAGCACATGTTATACCTTATACGTCACACTGTATTATACATCATACTTATTTTTTAAATTTCCATCGCTTTTTGTTGGTGTTTCGTTACGCTTCGAGCAGCTTTTGCTTCAGCTTAGCAGCAGAAACAAATTATTTCTCTTTATCTCTGAACATCTTCAAGTGGAAACAAAGGAAAATTGCGAACAAAAATAGAAAACAAACTATATACACTGACACGTGCTCTCTTCCATCCGCATCTCATTTGGTATTCAGAGATTTTCATACAGCAACGAAAAGACATTACATAACCAAACCACATATAACGAAATTTTGCTCACAGATACTTGTACTTGCCAGCGCTGAAATGTGCAATGTCAAAAGCTAAACAGCTTGAAGCACCTTATGAGAATGTACACACAAAGTACGAGCAGCTGTTTCTATGCAGATTTTTTTTTTATCAGGAATAGGTATATAATTTTCCATCCGTTTTGTCAAAGACTTTTATCCTATTTTGCCTAGCTTTATGCTGAAAATTTTTGTCGTTCCTTTACATTTGATGTTTACATCATAAGTGGCAGCAGTGAAAAGAAGCAAAAAAGCGAACTCTAGACGATGGCAAAAGCTTATTTTGACGTAGAGAATGACGGATGAGGATATCGTGTGCACTTGTCAAACGCAAACGGATATACCTACCATACCAACTTCTCTGATATGGATGAGTAATACAGTAGAGATACAGGGAAAACACGCCTGTCACCCAGAGGAGTCAACTCTGGCGAGTACATTTTTCATAAAAAAAAATAAGCATCAGCTAAAAAAGGATTATTTTCACATGGATATGACATGTGTATTTGTTTTTCTGTTTTAGTTCGTGTCAGTGCATACTGTCACAGTATAGCAAACACAAAAAAAAGATAGTCGAACGTGCAAAGAACTGCACTTTAATAAAAAAAAAAAAAGGAAAGAAAATGTATCTCGTGCTAATTTAGATGAGATGCTTTTCAATTAAGTGAACAGAATGGTGATGAAGAGGATACACCCTTTGAGATGAGCACATTACAGACAAAAACAAAGGCACGAAACAGAGGAGAAAAATAAAACCGACAGACAAAGTGTGCGTGTCCTTCCCAGACAGACGCGCACTGCCGTAGTGATATAATGGTGGCGGCTTTACAACAGTACAAAAGATTGCCTTTTAATTGACGTTTTAGTTAGTAAAATGCGTTAAGATATTATAGTCATAACTATTATTAATGTAAAAACACCGGGGGAATATCCATTTGCATTTATAGAGGAACTGGTTTTGAAATCGTGTGGGCAAAGACCTAAATAGGTATACCTACAACTGTGGGCAGTGTGCATTATGATATGGGTGGTTTATTTTAAAATTGCTTCTGCAGATCTGGGAGACATTTTAATGAGTGACTAATGGCAAAATTTGATCGCTTTGTAGGAAGATTATACTTAATTTATTTTTGAGGTATTTGGCTAAGATTCAGCTACTGGAGGCACATTTGCTATCCCCCAATGACAATATAACATAGATACATGTGTGTCAGTTTGAGTAGGTAACTTCGAAGTCGAAGATCACGCGGATCTAAATTCGATACAATTTTAAAGGAATCGACCAAACGTCGTTTTTTAGTATTTGTGATTACATTCTTATCGTATCACCTCAAATTATTTTTTTAAATCTCTATAATCGTTCGTGATAAGAAAACACTGTATGCGGGAGCTTGCCTACTTCACCTTCTATTTATCATAAAAGTGGTATGTGAAGTATCGCCATAATTGGTACAACCAAAAACGGGTGAGTTATTGCGGACATTTCTTCTAGCTTTTTGTTGGCAGCATATTTGCGTAGTTATATAGTTATTGTCAAATGTCAGTCTTTGCCATTCCAAATAACATCAGCACATTTAAATAATCATATGAAAGCCCAATGACCGTAAATCCGCTTTTAAACTCTGTTTCCAAAGTTAGACCTCGCTCTAAAGTCGGCTCGTGTTCTCAAATGTTGCGTACTAAATTTCTTCTTATGGACCGAAAACCTACGTCCTTTTCAGACAACGATATAATGTACCTCCAGGCAACGCAGACTTATAGTTACAAGTTTAAGAACAGCATTCTTTACAAATACGGGGTGTCCGGTTTAGGGTAAAGATATTTTAGGAGATGACTCATTGCTACAGAGTTTTTTAATTAAAAAACGTCATAAGTCGGAAAAGGTCACCCAAAATACATTTTTTTTTGTATGCAATATGGTTTTCGGAATTAAAGAAAATGCACTACATACGTTCATAGGGATTCCGGCCAATATTTGTTCAATTTTGAACCTCTGTGCTGTATTAGCGTTGTATTTTCGGCTTGGTAACCGAACTGACATTCATTGTGAGCAATAATTTCTTTTTACTCAGTTTGCAAAGAAAACTTTCTGCGCCGTGTTTGAGGTTCGTTCGCGGAAAACACACAAACTACAAACCATTTACACACCAACTGCCATTTAGATACGGCAAAAAATGGAAAGTTTTTTCGTCGATCTTAAGGTCAAAATAACAAGAAGTTCGCGCATTGTACACTTTGGCACTATCGAGCTTTATTTTTTCAATTCCAAGTTCATATGTCTTCAATTTGAAAGTGTCGTTAAGCTCTGCCAATTCTTAAAACGAAAAGAACGTCTACAAAGCTATAAACTGGGTCATTCAATTGAAGGGTTGAACAAACTGTTGGACGCATTTAGTGTACCACCGGCATAACAGTGTGACATTTAACCCAAACATGCTTCAAGATTATTTCTATCGATATGAGGATGACTTCGATTTGGAAGACGCGAAGGATTTTACAAAATACCCGATAATGGCTTCACGATATTTCGAGGTATGGACCGGATGCTAAAAGACTTCTAAAGGCCTGCAAGTTAGCATTTATGTCTTGGGTTTAAAAGAAAAGTGAAATTCTTGGAATCTTAGGGGCCCTAATCGTACAGGATGATGTCTGAAAATATGTCTATACCTAAAGCCGGTGACACATACTACCTATATCCAAAATTAATATAGGTACCTTATTGGGCTTTCGTTTGTCAGGCTTTTCATCACAGCCATTTCCATACAATTTTTTTGGATGCCATCCCAACTTCTACAATAGATTTGAGCTCAACAGAATGACGCAATCTGCCATATACCTCCAACCACACTAAATAGTTACTACCCGAGCAACTTGGCGATAAATTTGTCTCACAAAATCGCCTGGTCGAATGACCACCAAATATCATGCAACAGCAACCGCCATCGATGAATTATTTCTTGTGGCAAGTCTCTAATTTATGGCATGAATCTTACAACCTTACAAACTTTGTAAGTCTATTGTATCTCTTGTAGAGCTTATACCTCACACCTAAAAATCAAATTCACTGTTGGTACATCACAACGATCTTAAATGCTTGCCGTTAACTAAACTAAATCCTTACCGTAAAGCCAAAGAGATTATACCTCTATGAGACAGAAATGTGAGCGGTCCCGATTAAAAGCCACAATACGAGTATACCTTCTGCACACACGACTCCATCCCGCACGACTCTTTGCAACCGCACTATAAGCGCATCAGCATCACATCATCGAACAGACAATTTTCTATATTTAGCATAATAAATAAACCCCATATGCAATTGCAACCCAATCCGTTTTGAATAAAGTTCATAACCCTCGACTGTTCAATAAATGCCAACCGCACTGAGACACTGTATACTCGTACGCTCACCCTTTCTCTAATCGTCATGTTATTATTCGCATTAGGAGGTTAACTCCGCAGCTTAAATAAATTTAATTGAAACGCTAATTAGCTTAATTAACGCATTGTTGTCACAAATCCACTACGTAGGTATATATGTGCGCATAAATTCGATTTTTTTTTATCAACCACGCATTTCAACGAAAAAAACAGATGCACATGTGCAAAACTTAGTCATCGCCATAAAACGACCAATCAAGGCTACTTCTACAAGAGAACGACTACTTATGCCCAAGCGCAATACTAATTGCACTCGGATAACTTCTATTGTTTCGCTTTTCATTCATTAAACTGTTGAGTGCGCCAGCATGTCATATTAAAAAATCGCCGCAGCCCTTGCATCAATCCGCCAGGGACGAAGAACGAATATCAACAAACTGGCAAGTAGCAATGCGGGACTACCAGAGATAAGATTTAAAAATGAATACATTAACAAATGCGAAATAGTCTTCCACAAAGAAAATTCTATAAATACAAAAAAAAAAAAAACTGCCTGGCCTGAGGCTTGTAACAAATTTCCTTTGTCCAATGATGCCATACCAGTGTCAAATAGCTGGTGGCAAACGACGCGAATCCAAGAATTTGCGATTGCGATTACACATTTATTTTTTATTTGTTTTACAGTCGTGGGAACTGCGGCGGAAAATCTCAGTTAATCATTCATACTCACAAGTGAATCGCCAAGTACGACGAAATATTTTTTACGTGCGCGTCCTCAGTCCTCATATAAAGCACCTGTGTGTATACGGACGCTTAATTAACTCCAAATCAGGGAGTACAGTAATCGACACCAGGAAACAACACAAAATGAGCTCTACACCCAATTCTGTTAGAATGTTAATTACAGATGAGTTGAAAAAAATGCGACCTCCCCCCGGTGACAGTTGCAATATACCCTTTTAAATCGTGTGCGCGAAAAAAAAAGTAAACGAATCTTTGTTCGCATTCAGCTAGGGCATTCAAGTTTCGCGTCTAATTATTTCGAACAAAGCTCACGTGCACCGCGCCGTACGGATTGGACGGTTACCTACTCGTACACTTGGGTTTTCATGTCGGTCATGAAAAATGGAATCAATTATTTGTGTGTCGAAACTTTTGCTGCTAAAAAAGGAAATAACTCGCGCCAGGAGGTAAGCGCTACGTTAGCTTGCTGGTGGATAGTAAATCGAGTATTCAACAACGCCACGACTAAGAACAAAGGTTTGTGGTGGTGGTGCGCCCTTTGTTCTCGGGAGAACAAGTAGCGTTTCCTCTATTTACCCACATTATGTCATGACAAGGAAAAATCATCGAAAGGTTGCCAAGCACTCACTCGGTTACGGTTGCCCGTTCTCGTATATGTTATAGTCATGACATGATGTGTGCTATCCGAAAACGGGAAAGTGATCTTACCTTAAAGCCGCCCCAAAAATGGACGAACAAAGGATGTTCGCGCGTTTTCATGAATGACTAAGGTGTTTGGGGGATTTCGATTTCCAAAAGAAGATACAAGGTTCCCGCCCGGCGAGTGACAGACGAGCGGATATAAATCTCGTTATACCCTGTGTCATGTGGTGGTAATGTTGTGCGATTATAACTCTCGGTTATAGCTGTAAATTGGCTTTATTTTTTTGTTGGTTCACTTTGAGGTTGATTGTTGTTTTTATTTTATTTTTAATTAAAACCACGACACCGGCCAACTTAATATGGAAGTGATATGTGACGTGGGTCGCGCCACAATTAACTGGTGATTCTGCATGCCATGTGAATGTCGGGCGGGGGGTAATTAATCATTTTTCAAAATGAATGTGGACTTTTTTACCGTTTGAGGTCAGTTTTCACTTGGAATTGGTTTTGAGTGCGAACGCGTTATTGAGGTCGATGCGATGTTGTCTGTGTGTTATGTCAGACAGGAGGATGCCATTGTCTGGGCGGCTAACTGTTACAAATTTTCGATATAAATCGAATAATTCTTTATTGTCTTATCCTGAGTCATTTTAACTGTCGTTCGGAAAAGCAATTAAGTGGAAGGTGACTTTGACGCACACGGAAATGCTGCGGTTAAGCGAATTACCTACTTATTTGGGTATGTTTGTCATGTAATTTTTTTGGAAAGAGTGTATCACTTGCTAAAATGGCTAAGCGGTATTTTACAAATAAATTTTTGGGAGATGAAACATGTTTTCCCTAATCCTCTGTATGCCCGCCGAGAAGGCTGATTTTCTTAATTGGGACCATGGTACTTTTGCGTTTCGGACGATCTGGTAAAAAGGCTTACCTATATCTGCTTCTTGAGAATGTATGCCAATGGTCTTTGGGATAAAACTGTCATTGGTACATACACCTCTTCTAAAAAAGAGAGAAAATTGCTAGGAAATTAAAGAGAAGTAAACATTTTTGAAGTTGGTAGTTATATTAGCAAGCCGCATTCAAAGCAAATCAAGACCAACATCTCTCCTTAAACCGTATATGGGATGGTCCTGATCCTTTTGAATAAGAGTCGGTGACGGAAGATATATATAGTTATGGAAATCGATGCCTTTTTTGATCACTATCGGGGGCTAACTCGCAGAATTCCGTCATAGTTAGTATTTTGCGACTATTTAGCTGTAATGAGCTAGCATCGCTAAACAAAGGTCGTCGGCGGACACAAATTTTACTTTTAGAGATAATTGATACATTGCGAAAACGAATTTTCTTCCTGCTACAAACATAGGTAGACTCAAAATTTTACCATTAAAATATAGATATTTCCCTCAAATAGATAGCCACCCTTGGATAAATCTAAAAAGTTAACTAGCAAATGAGTCTCACATGTACAATTGACAGAGGTGTCTACACAATACCAAACAGATTGCGAATTTTATACTATTTGCGAGCTGTTAATGTATAGTTTATTTTGGGTATTAGTGTGTAGACTTCACTGCTTTAGCAAGGAGCATGCTGAACTATAGGTAGCAGGATAATGCCCCAGAAGAACGCTAATCTTCATCTCAATTTGATTTATATTATAATGGACCTTTTGCGAATGTTTGAGATATATGCTGATGTAACAGTTTAGAGAATGCTTCTCAGTTCAACCTTTCGAATATCTACTTCCAAAATATGTAGTCTTCTTGGATTCGCCCTAAAAATATAACTCACAATAACAAATGGTTCATGCAAGCTTAGTTTTAAATGAACTTATTTACTATACGCTTTTATAAGCTCATAACTCACTTTCCTGTCTGTCTGTTGTTCTTGTACAATTTTTTTTAAAACCTTTGCTAACTTTTACTGATTTTTTAGAAGCATATTTTAAATGTCCCGCTGTGTTCTAAGTCTAAGAAGCGGAAGCTTAATTAATTAAGTTCGCAGATACTAAAACCCGATATCTGAAGACTTCTAAGTTTCATGAAAAACTTTAAATGATTCAGTGCAATGAGTAGCTGGAGGCTATTTTTCCTAGACTCACATGATCTCACAAATAACCTTACAAAATGTTCCAAATTTGTCGGCTCTCGTTGACTTCAAGCCAACATATCCTATGCTAATATATGTAAGTCCAACCCAATTTTGTTGACAATCTTTTAAATGGTTGTCTGATCTTAAATTCCTTAGTCGAAAAGTAAAGATTGCACGATAATCACATATAAAGAACTTTCTGCTGCTTTATTTTTTATTCTTTAACACACCAGAAAAGATTTTTCGCAAAGTAAAGTGCTATTCTAACTTTTCTTAAATTTAAACCCCAATTCCTATGAACTTAAATGAACTTAAAGTTTGCTGAGTGTCGCTACAGAAGCTCAAACAAGTACAGGTTAAATGTAAAATCCAACAACTTAACTTTAATCGAAGCTATAAAAATTTTTAAATCAGCTTAAATCTCCGTTTTTGGACAGCGGACAACGATAAAGCATATATTCTATACCTTAATCGTTACATTTTACAATACAACTGTCAAGACCGAAGTCAGTTTCGGGCAGTAGTTTTTTTTTTAAATCTATTCAAGTCAAACACCTTAATAGCAGTTGGAGAATTCAGTTTTTTGGGCAACAGCTGACTCGCAAGTCAACAAGCATCTTAAGGTTCAATCTGAGTTTTTTGACAGCCCAAGGGAATCCAATTAAATAACAAAATAATCACCTTGTGACAAATATGTACGTGTCCGACACCCTATCAAGGCAATCCGTTTTGTCAGGCAACAGGTATTTATAAAAATAAAAATGTAAAAATAAAAATAACTAAATTCAATATTAAATAATACATTATATAAAATTTATGATATAAGTAACATAGAAGCCTGCTTAAACAAAAATGTTCATCTTATAAAACTTTCCTCCCAAGGAAGGTGTCCGCAACGGGAGATTTTACTGCGTATATAATTTCTCAAAAATTAATGGATACCCAGGAACTGCCTTCTGAGTGAGGTCTGAGTTTTAGAAGAGTGTCATTCATATGATAATTCTATTCAGTCAAGGGCATGAGAGATGTGATTGACGGGGCTTCACAAATAACTTTCATGAAAATCAGATTTTATTATTCTGGTAGATGCCTAAGAGACTTATTAACTACAGTCTCATTTGTGTTTACAGCGATCGAATACAGTCTGCCCCAAAAGATCTTAAAGTCTGACTATGTTTAAATAATGAAAGAACTTCACTTCCATATCATTTGCCCGACAAATTTATATTTTCAATAAAGGTATATACCTACCTATCCTATATCTACCTCCACTTACTGGCAACACTTTGGTCCTTACCACAAACATTTTTAGTTTCCACTCTAAATTTTAGTAGATCACGTAGTTTTTCCATACAAATTTCGCAATTGTCATCTTCCGTATATTTAAAGTCGAGACTGAAATTTGTTATTAGTACGACGTTTGTCTATAGACTCTATCTCAAGAAATAATTGCCTATATTACATGCACTACAAGGTATACTGCAGTCTTACGTTTTTATCCAAAAGAAACCTCCTCTCTGTGACAAAACAAATGTGTCATCAAATCTGACCAACGATTCAGGTGTTGAGCAGTCATACTGTCCGATTACGGTTTCCGATTACATAGCTACACAATTTTTACTCTACTTCAATTCGGTGTCTGTTGTTAACCTTCCAATCGAGATATTTGTTTTTCTGCTCGTGTTATTCCGACCCCATTACAGCCTCATATTGCTCAGTCACAATCAAAAAAAAAAAAAACTCCTCCCTGCATTGGGTCCCTCTGTCAATCTACGGAAAGCGTCAATGAATTTCACCATCTTGTGAAATTTTCATAACTTCAATTTGCCTTCTGAAAAATCTGCAATTCTTCATAATCGGAAGCAAACGAGTTTTATTATTCCTCTGAAAAAAAAAATATACAAAGAAAAACTTCTTAAATTACAACCCAAGAGCATGAGCATAGACCCACCCTATATCCAGCATCATTTCGACTTGGTTATGCTTTTTTTACTCGTACGTTGTGTCCCATCCAGCTACCCTTTCAATTTATATATATTCCGTCGACCGTTGCATTGGCACAAGTGGGATACGAAAAATGTTTGGTATCCACAAGATACCCTAAGATTACCGTGCACACATATATGTATTTCTTAACATGAATAAATAAATAAATAACGTATCAGTGTTGTTGTGGTGGGCGTGTGCCTTAAAAAATAAATATATCACATGAAAAATGATTATCCCTGTCAAAGGGTATCTAGTATGCACAAAAAAGAGTTATAAAAAACGAATACAAACCAAAACCGGTATCTTCTGGGTGCGCATTCACATAATATAATTGGCACGAGCCAAATAATATGCCCAGCGTTTTATGTTGCCTCGTTATGGCTGAGTTAGTTTATGCTAGACGGATGGGGACTTGGGGATACCTGTTTAAATTGCATTGTATGCCGATGCAGAAATGTGTGTTTTGCCTGCATGTGGATCGTAAATAAATTTGCCACCAACTCTAGTGGTCGTGTGTTCGTTTTATTTCTTTTTTTTATGACCTTAGGTGAATTTTCCTCGTTTTTTTTTTTGTCTTTACAATTTATATGCATTTTCCTGTGTTGCGTTTATTTCAATTTGAATGTGAAAAAGTCAAATTTAGGTGTTTGCAATTATTGTGCAGTGTCAGCTATTAAAGTTTGTTTATTTACTGTGCTTTTGTTGGCTTGAATCCCAGTTGTACGACTGTAAGTTGAGTCGCCATCGCCATTATAATGAGTCATTTGAAAATTGTCTTTGTTCTTTTGGGCGGTATAGGTAATTTCCCTTTCACCTTGAGTAAAATCGATTGGGTTGCATTACAATGTGAGGAAACTTGTCGTGCTTACATTGTCCTTTTTTAGTTGTCTGCTTTTATTCAGACTGCATTGAGCTGTTCGAAGTGATGGGCGTTCGAAATATGGGTAACACAAATAACCAAATAAAAAATGTATCCATTTATACTTTAATTATCTTTAGAAAATACATATAAATGTCAATATAAGACATAGTTTCCGTACAACGTACAACAACGAATAAACTACGTTTTATAAAATATTTGGTCGTTAAGGGACTGCTACGTACGTGTACCTAAGTTTACTTCCTGACAAGAAAATCTCTATAAATGGCTGTTGAGAGGAATTGAAAAGCATCATTGAAAATGTTTAAACATTTCATTAAAATAGACTGACAACCAATTCATGCTGTCGTCCGAAAAAGCTATATACTTGCAACCAATAATTACTTGTGTTTTCAGATTGTAAAGGGTTTTTTTTTTTCGAGGTCTGTTTTTCGAAATGGCAATACTTTTTGGCGACAACCAATTTTAAAACTGACAACTGATTTGTGCTCATTTTGGTTTCACATTTCACTTTACAATTAGGGTGGGTGCATGGCCTCAGGTGTTTAAAAAAACTAGTGAGAAGCTAGGTTATAAGATTCCGCTGATGCGGTCTTGCACCCTGTTTAAAAGGCTTAAGCTTTAAGGATATTGTAACCTAAGACAATTCAATCATATATAAGCCAACGAAACTGCTTTTCTATTATCGTAATGAGGGCTTAAGGAAAAGTCTACAACCGATGGAAGTTCCTTCAGTATTATGCTACAAAGCTGCTGAAACTCCTGCATGGAAGCAAATTTTGGAATCATAAATATCACTGAGCAACAAGTGGATTAAGGCCGGTTTTATTCACTCAAAGTTAAACACAACTGGGGGATTTTTATTTTCAACTTGATAATTTGCTTTTATTCACTCAAAGTTGACTCGCTCAACTTTGGATATTCCGGAGTTGAGAAAACCAAAAGTTGGTCGACTTTGAGTTCGCTCAACTCCCCGAAATAGTAGAAGTTGGAAGAGCAAACTTGGGATTTTATGTTTAAATTGATTTTTTTTGGGGTTTTTGACTGATAGCTCTTCAAATCAAGTGACGAAGGTAATTATTATTCATTACAATTTGAAATAATATATCATTTAAATTATTGTTGCGAGAATTGGCCATAGTCTGATTCGAGCTGTGAAGAGGATGGAGAGGAGGAGAATTTGGTCTGTGAGAGACGGCAATACAAGATAATGACACGGTGACGGACTTGAAAAATGGGACGACCATGACTTTATCTATAGTTTCCGTCTCTCAAAGCGGACGACAATGATGGTGCTCCATATTATTATGAATTCGTTGCCGTGCATCAGGAAAATGTATTGTGCATCGCGAAAGAGTTGGAATTTATTGTATATTTTATTAAGTTCGTAATTCTAATTCGATAGATCGTGTAAATTAAACCAGTAACAAAGTGACAAAACAGCCCATAACTTTTTCGCGAAAGCAAAATTCCCTCAAACCAATTTAATTTTTATAATATGGATATCTACTCTTTAAAGCGAAAACCAGAGACAAAGAATAAAATATAATCAAAGTATGTTTTGCCCGTAACGAAAATGACGAGCGAAATCCAGATCCAAAGTTGAAAGTGCCATATTTTGTGTCATCTGCCACAAATATCCCAGGGATATTTCTGAAACAGCATGTCAGCCAACTTTTGAATTTCAACTGAGGAGTTGAGAATTAAAGTAGTGAATAAAAGCAATTTTTAACTTGCCGCTCAACTCTCTTTCAAATCAACTCCGAAGTTGGTCAACCTCGGAGTTATCGGGAAGTTGAACAATAGTGAATAAAACGGCCCTAAGTGTTTAGAAAAATATTAAATACTAAGTAATCCATTGCTTGAAAAGGAAAATGGACTGGAATTGTTTTTTTTTTGTGAAGGATAAATTCGATCATTGTCTTTTATAAAGGTACAATTCCCATAAGCGGGGAACTCTTGAAGTTTTGTTCCCTTACCTTTTACAGGTATAAGCAGTGAACACAAAAGGCTATAAGATGGCAAGAGTATTGCAAAACGCTCAGTTATTGCAAAACGTGTTTAAAATATGCAAAGGGTGTAGAAATATGCTTGTAAACTGTTTCAAGATGAAACCAGAAAATATCTTTCTTGCTACACCGATTTGCTATTTATGGCACATTTCCAACATCATCCCGACAACGTTATTTCCACTTCTTCCCCACCGCATTCATAATATGACTCTATGCGATTTCCATTTGTTAACTATTACACTGCCTATCATTACAAATTATGTTTCTATACCCATTTGACACGGCACAATATACCACTCCTTAAATGTTCCTATCGCACTGTATAGATACTGGTTCCCGTGTGCACTCTTCGGATCGAGCTCGTCTGTCAAAAACGTGCAGAGTCATCGCTGCATTTACGAGTATTTGCGCAAGCAATCTGGCAAGCTTCGCACTTGTGTTGTATTTGCATCTACTCACGTGTTAGATCAGTGGGTTACAAGTGGCAAGCTCCCGCCATTTTCTGCCACAGCCTTGAAATGATGAAAATCAGAAAATCAAGCGCGTCCAATCGAGTTGAAAGGACAAAGCTACAGTGAATCTGTGTAATTAGTGTTAAAACAATTGACACTCGTCTTGAGTGCCTACTACTGGCCAAATTGTAAGGCGAAAAACCGGACTCTTCGTCGCATTAAAGGCAGACAATAAACAACTTTACTGTAGCATAGCACTTCTATGAATCTTATGAATCCCATTAAATTGCCTTTAATCTCGTCGTGCTCAATTGCAAAACGTGTTTTACGGTGTCAGGCTTTGGCGCATTTTTTTTTTTGTTTTTGTTCCACCGGCAGATATACAGAAGAATTTATAAACAACTTGAAAGACTGTAGTGACGACTCGAGTCCGAACAAGCTTACGTAAGAAAGCCGACCGATTGACATCGCATCGCACTTGTGTTTACAATAAGATCCACGATTGTGGAACAACCTGCGGGTGCATTGTGTGTTTAAATTAAAAACAAAACTTCCAAGGTTACACATGCACCATACGTATTGGCATGACCCGTACTGTATTGTTGTAGTAAATAGGCATCTGCACGTTCAAGAACATGAAACACTTTTGTAATATTAATGTTGGCAGATACATAGTGCACTTTATATTCAGCTACATTTTTAGTCTGCCATGATTCGTGTTACTGTACGATTGATTGATGATGGCCTGCTGAACGCAGCCAATTGACATATTGACATTGTGGACAATTTGTTAGCGTGATATGGAGCGATAATGACTGAATTTTAATACCATGAAGCTATATTAGCACAATACAAAGGGTGGCTCAGCTCAGACACACAGGTGGATTTTATAGATCGTCGCATAAATTAGACACGTAGTTTACATATTTTTTTTTTTATGGAATTTATTTTGATTTTGTATTCTTGGTGGTTGGGTGAATAAATTAAGCAATTGTTGCCCATTGTGCTCTGTTGCTGGAAGGGTTTTTTATGGCTTCAAAATAAAAAAAAATTTGTGGACTTGGAGAAATGTACTTAAGGGACACAAATAGCCTTTGTAAATGGGTTTATGGGTGCAGACTACAGTTACAGCTCTTGACCAAGATGTCGAGTGTTAGAATTCATGGAACTGCTCTAGACTGGCGATCCTATAGAACAGTGATTGCTTGCTCAATTTTTTTTTTCAATTTAGGGGGCGGGTATACTGGCATTGCCTTGGTTTCTAAATTTGGTAATCATTCTATAATTTGAAGACAAAAAAAAAAATTATTTAGCTATCCTTTCATATCTATTTATTTAACCAACAAGTACAGGTTCGACCAGGTATAGTGCCACATATGATATATCGTATCAATCGAGAACAGCTCACTTTTTTTACGTTTTTTAAAATATGTTTTAAAATTGGTCAATACCATCTATTCTTGTCGATGTCTTATAACTAGACTCCTCAATTCTCTCATCGATACGTGGGCAAGAGTCTTTCTTTCAGAGTCAAGTTTCAAGATTTGTTTGGTAAAATTATTCTCAATTATCTTTTACAAGCTTGAAAAACGTAACTGTCATTAAAAACAAGCCTGGCAAACAGCTTACATTATTAACCTAATGAAACCAGTTGATTTATTAGATTTTCTTGATAGAACCTCCTTTTGATTTCAGTTGCAGACGAGTTGAGTCAACTTGAAATTCAGGTACTATTGTCGATAAAAAACCTTTGCATGTGATCAGATTCGATCCCCAAGCCAATTCATATATATTATACCTTAGAGACGCCACCGGGCTATGTGGTGGAGATTTATCAATTGCTTTAAGATAAGCAAGACTCTTTATTATGTTTAAATATATTTTTTAATGACATGATCGATGATTAGATGATTCGATGATTGTTTTTTTTTCTACACCTTGGTCCAATTTTTAAATCATTTGATCCACAAGATCGGTATCCATATATTCGGATCATGCTGCAAGCCCAAACAGGCCTGTAAAATTGATCGATCGTTGGAATAATCGTACACAGAAATGTGTCTTTCAAAGTGAAAAATTTAAGACACGATCGTGCATTGAAATATGCTTCATGCTTTGAAAAATCTAATCCGTTTACACTTTCAGGGCCTACCTACTTTTCTCACTTTAAACAGAAAGTTGAGGCCCTTACACCAGAAAAAGGTGCACTCTGCTGTTCAAAAAGTACATCTTTGGTCTAGGATTGCCAATCCTTGTTATAAAAGGTTGTTAGATTAACTTTTTGGTCATGCATCGAAGATCTCGCAACTCCACTTTTAAAAATGAGTAGTTGACACAACAACTTCGTACAGGACCTAAGGCCTAGTTTCTCACTATATCTATACCATCGGTTTGTGTGAACCTACAAATTTATGCAGAGCCAAACATTGCAAGTAGCTCAGGGGAAAAATCTTAAGATGTTTTTCCGGTGATCGAACCTGAGACCTCTTGCTCTGCGCCACTGTGCCCACCCTCACGTTTTTATGAGCCCAATTATGGTAATAAACTAATAAGTTCCTATGTTCTATGTGGCAACTAAGTCGGCGGAACTATCGATCATCGTCCATGATTTCTTCGTTGGTAAGGGTGCACTTAGGCGTCCCCTGTCCACAATATTAGCTGCATGCACGCTTGGCAAAAATATTGCTTCATTCCAGTCAATGAGCAGTATCTTTCTATGAAATTATTAGAAAGGCACATTTTTTCTAGTGCACTCTGTTGACGAGAGGGGCTTAAATCATTTATACCGAAAAACTTAAGCAGCGTAGATTTTGTAACTATTTTTTTTGTTTAGTATAAACATTGGCAACTCAAAATTGTTGCCGCCTTAAAAAGCACATGTAAGACCTTTCACAAAGGGGCTACATTTTAGACTTACGAGTAAATACACATTGCAATGAAACAGTGGTAAAAGTACCTTCGGCACACAGGTATTTTCGACCAAACTTCTGACGAAAGAAGAAAACTTCCTTCCATCCTGCATTTCCCTACAGTTCAGTTCTTTGATTAATATTATCCGCTCATAAGAAATATTTAATCTATTTAGAAACACTAGCTGAAAATTGATCCTCTAGCAGTAACCTCTCTGGCTGGAAATGCACAATTGCACACCCCATCTTAGCCGTCTTTGTGCGCATAATGACATGTAATACCCTCCTTAAAACTTGTAATTCTTCGGTAATTTACAATCCGCACGTACCCATTAACATACACCAACCTAACAATCTAATTGCATACTAATGCTTATCTGCAGTTGTTGCTGCTGTTCACTGATGTACACTGTTCACAGTGCACACCTCTGTTATATCCGATGCTTTCGACCTAAACTCTAATAGCTTCGAAGTTAAACATTGTCACGCCATATCACACCTGCTATTAATTATGGACAAGAAAAATTGCAAATTTATACTCAAGCTGTATGGAGTATGGTGTACCACCTATCAATCAGGTGCGCAATGATTCAATTTCAATGTCAAATATACTAAGACGTCTGACGTCACTATCACACTGGCTGATGATAATTTACTTAATCGTTTTATGTTTAATGTCATATAAATGGGCGTGGCAGGAGTGTTTTAATTGCTTTTATTGTCATTTAAAACCAATTTTCATGTCATCACTAACCGAGTTGAAGGAGATCATTTTACGAGTACCAGTTACCGCAGTGCCACTATACCATAGTAAAACACCCTTTTTGGATATTATATATATTTTACTGTCATCGCTCATAATGCATTATACATGTTGAGCAGGAGCAATATATATTTTGTTTCTATTCCGTTCAGACGGTATGCTCGTCGCTCTTGCAAGAACAATACCCTCTCGAAGAGAATGCTTGAATGTTTTTATTATTTTATTATCTTTCTCTATTATTCAAGCAGCTATAAAATATGAAAAATAAAAAATAAAAAATAAAAGAAAAACGTAAATTTTATGATACTTCTTCGTTGCGTCTGTCGCTTTGTCTACTATGGTAAAAGTTTTATCGTCTAGAATCAGGATTAACATTTGTGCTTAATTACAATTAAGTCGTCGTTGGTCTTTATTTTTTCTTGTTTGTTTTATACACTTTTTTTTTGTTTTCTTTTTCTTTTTATTGTTATTAGTCAGCAATTATACATATATATAAACGGATTTGTTTTTAATTGCAGGTTCTCCGGTATTCCAATTCCCGCCGCCAGCAAGTCCATCGTGCAGTGTACACAGTCCTTCGGGTTCGTATACCGGTGGTGATGTGTTCTTTCCACGTGGTCGCAGTACGCCAAGATCGCCAAGAAATAGCTTTGGGGATGAGGCTGCTTTCTTCCGCCAACAGACACAGACGCCAAGGATGCATCGTCATACAACAGATGCGGCTAGACGGTAATTAGAAATTTATTTCCATATTTCGTAAATGGGTGGTGTGGGCGAGCTTTGATGAATTTATCTAGAGTTCGATCTTTAATGTCATTCTCGATTCGGTTAGCTTGATTAACAGAACACTGGTTATGCAATTATTTACGCTAGATTTAGATGTCATAAACGGTAGCAATTAAGCTGAGATTTATTTGTCTTGCAAGTTGGTGTATTCAAGGCAAGCTTCCAGTACCTAAGTTTGCACTATTTTTACGTTCAGAGGTAGGTGTAGGTACATAATAATTTTAAATCACAGGAACTTGCTGTACCTTAATTTTTCGTTCGTTATGCGGAGCGGTGACGGAAAATTACATTGGCACTTGTATAGGTACAGTGTTCATGACGCTGTAGTTACTGATGGAAGTGACAAATAGAAGAAAGCAACGCAAAAGGCAGCAGGAGGAAAATTGCGCACCTATAGAAATAGTTGGAACACTAGGTACTGCCTTCATCTATGCTCATTACACTCCGATGTCCAATCTACAGAACTCAGTTTCGCATGAATTCTGTCAGTATAAGGTTGCTTGATACTTATAAGACCATGTATGCAAAAAGTGTTACCATGATGGGCGGATCGGTTTTCATTTTTCGATTTGTTTACAGGTTTTTTAAGACTCCTTTTTCTATATTTGAGTGCACCAAGTTTCATTTTGGATTTAATGTGAATATTCCAAGTTTTTTGGAATATTTAAATCTGAAGGCGTACTTTTTTAACATTATTCTTGTAGATAATATTTCTTTTTATATAAATTTGACAACTAATTTCTCTCGGTGTGTACATATTGAATTTTCATAAAATTCACACAGGTTAATGCGGAATCTACCACACAAACCATAAAAATATAAGGTAGAATAAGTTCAAATGGGCTAGGTGTTTATAGCTTTATTCACAAGAGCAAACAATGGCTGGCGCAAAGGCCGTACAAAAAATTATAATACTAGGCCCCCGCTTTCAAATTTAAGCACAAGAAGAGAACCTTTTTCCTTATAAGTCAAACAATATTTAAAAACCTAAAGTTAATTTCTCTGTAAATTTTAAAATGAGACTGCGTCGACCTTACATCTTTGTTCAGATCATTTATTTTCAACAATTTTTATTTAAATTAATAACAATTATTCCAAAAATAAGTAAATTTCAATTAAGTATAGGCAAATGGTTTTTCTATTTATTTGTTGAAGCAGTCAAAAAAAAATCATTTATATGTCTGTATATTCACAAACTGTTCTACCCTGTAAGAAGAATTTTGTATACTTTCCGTAGCGCGTTCTAGTATGGAAAGCTGAAAGCCCTCGGAGAGTACGTCCCCTTTGTTATAGAATTCAGATTCAAAAATATATACCTGAATCTACGTTTATTTTCCTAAGGTTCTTTAATTCAGTTCCTCTATCCTAAATTGTTGGTTTTCACCTGACAGATGACAAACTGGGTAATATTATGTAAGGGATCATTTGAAGAGCATAAACTTCCTTTACTAGGGAAAATTCTTACAACATCTGATCATTGAACAGAGCTGTTTGCATTTATATTCCTACATATTTTTTCCAAAAGACTAAAGGTAAACATTTTTCATAAGTTACCAAAAACAATTGTCCATCATGAGTAAAATCAAAATGCTTAATCAAATGAACGCAAATTCTAATTGCTCAAGAAATGCAGCTCGACACGATATAAATAGATGACTACAATACCTGGTCAACACGTAGTAGTATATCACGATGTCGGTAGTGTATTTTCGCCATTTTTATTCCAAATCTCTAAATTTTTCGATCTGTCAACGCTTCTGTAATAATGTTGGCGTTCAGAACGATCTTTTAAAAACGCTAGGCTCGAGTGTATTCTTCATATATTAATAATCATTTCTGCTGTCCAGGCTTCGGTTAAACACAACGACGAATGCCTAATGTGACCAAAGTACAAAATATTTAAAATGGAGGTTTGAAATAATTGCAAGGTCCATTTATTCCAACAAGTCATAAATACCCAATGACTCCGCATCAGACAGCTTGTAGGAAATACGTGTTTCTTTATCTCAGCTAGGGGTCTATTTATTATTAATAGGAGTAGTTTGTGTCCCAAATATTAAATTCAGCTCTGCTGAAATATCTATTATTCAATTGGTATGAATACTTAAATATTCCCCTTAAAGAAAATAGACTTGCAAAATTATATCGACGCATTTTGTCTTCCTTAAAAAGGTATATTCCTTTCCATAGAAACAGAGTCGAGTGCGATAGTTTTCAACGCTCTTTTAATTTTGTAAAACAGATTTTACAAATATGGTACTATACAGTATACAAACTCAGATTTTTCCACAATAGGCTCAGTATAACGTTTGAAATATTTAAGATGTTCAATAATTTTTGATGCAAAATTCCATATTTTCGCTATCTACAAACAATCTAGTATCAGCTATAAAACTGTTTACTGTAAGGCTCTCAAATGTTCAAATGCTATTTGTAATTAGATGAACATTCGCAAAACTTGTTAATTTTGTTTGACTTAGTTGCTTAAAATATGTATTGGAATACGACCTGCTTTGAGTCTATATATTCTGTAGGTAAACCGTATGCGATGAACGATGTTTGTTATTAATATAAATTTCTTACCTTAACTTTGAAAAACTTATGAGTGAGAAAAATATGTGATGACGATACTTTCACGTCCAGTTTGATTGCACGTATAGTCAACGTACCAAGGGTATACTAGTCGAAGCGGCATCATGTGCATGACGTTGTCTTGTATTATTCATTCCGCCACAAGTGCTCTGCATTTTCTCATACCCAGCTCTTATGTGTCATAATATAAGAAGTATATCCTACATATCCCCGACATTCTTTGTGAATTATGGAAACCCTTTTTCATTTACATAAGTACGATTAAAAGAAGTTGCATTCAAAGGTAATTCAGACAAAAATGCTCCAAAACCAACTAAATGCCCTCATACAGAAGTTTTTATGTAGGTACCCAAGCCTTATCTAGGCTTTTTTTAGTTTTTGCAGCATTTTCTGTTAGTCCTATCTTCCGCGTTTAAAATTTAAACGTATAAATTTTATTATGAATCGCATTATCTTCATATTGCGTGTCAACACTTTTGCAGACGGTTGACAATGACCTATTCCATTTCCCCATTAGTCACGTTTAAACATATACACCCAGCTTAACTAAATTAGGTCACATATTTATTTATCCGTGTCATATACATATCGAACATTTTTTGCCATTACTTTCACACGTTTATCCATATTTGTGTATCAAACAACAAAGCTACTTGCATGCGTCAGAGTAGGTACACATAAAATGCATTTACCCTCAATCCAGAGCCCCACCACGACCACTCATTTGGGGGTAAGGAATGATTATTTCTTTCAACTCACACAAAAGTAAAAACAAAGCATACTCGTACATATTTTATAGATATATGTATCATAAATAGTAAGCCTCATTTTGTCCGTCCATTTAATTCCAGTTCAAGGCTAACCTCAACCGGAGAAGACGATAATGAATGCCTAAGCGAGCATGAAACTAGTTGGGATGAGTTCGATGAACGTTATGAAAACTTCACAGCGGGCCGTGAACGTCTGCAAGAGTTCAACGGTCGAATACCGCCACGTAAAAAGAAAAAGGACATCCCAAAACCGAAGCCCAAGTCTAAGGTAAGTCTATGTCCCTTTATTACTGTTTAGCCGATGTGGTAGTATTAGGTATCTTCCACAGGCTGATGCTATATACATTCTGCTTTCTGCTGTATGTAAGAATACGCTAGCGTAATCTTATGCGCGCACGTTTAACATGTACTGCGCAATTAGTTTTATCGCAGTTTATTTCTTAAAGTAAAGAAAAAAAAAAGAAACCAAATCCATTCTCAGCGTTTGATTGGAAGTGCGCGAGTGACACGAGTTCTTTTGTGTTGCCTATAGAATACAGACTGTGTACGGTGGATACACTCGTACCCATGTGTAGATGTTGTTTTTTTTAATTCTCGCGCGCATTCAAAGAACACGTGCATTTTCCTACGGTGCATGCTCTCATTGACCCCTATCGATATTTAAATGGAGGTTTTATTGCCATACGAATCAAGCTGTGGAACATGTGTGTCATTGAAGAGGGAGAACCCAGAATACAGCTAGATGCATGTCAGATTTTTGTTCGTTTATGATTTTTTTTTGTGCCTAAACCTAACGCTCTTTAGGTGATTTATTGAGTTTGTTGCGCTTGTCGCTCGGTTCGAATGTTAATGGTTTGTTTGGATGTTGTAATGGATTGGGTCAAGATAAGGAGTCTCGTATTACCATACCTATCAAGTTTCAAGGATTTCTTAATTGTCGCTTCACTTTGTTTTGGTCACATTTTGATCTTTTGTTTTTAATATTTACACCTCTTAGCGGGAAGAAAACCCAGTTTATGTTAATTTAATCGAATGGCTTCCATTAGAGTTGAAAGTGGAAGGTGCAATAGACTCCTGATATTTGGAGATAGGTGCTTACATATTTATATTCATCTTGAGTGTTTTTTGTCTCAGAGCCGCACTGATTTAAACGGATTGTATATGCAACAGTTAAAACGGACAGCGGTAACACAGGTCAAATGATAAAATATTGAGCACATAGAAGCAAATCTTCAGCATGCATTGGTCAGGTAAACATGTTTTAAGACTTTTCAGCGGGAAGTGTAGCCAAAGTGTGGGCAGTAGTCTACATGTCAAAACGTAATGACCTTTTAAAGTACTTACCTATTTTTTTTAAGGGAATTTCAGTTAAAAACAATAAAATTGTTGTGAGAAAAGCCTGTCCAGCTTTGCAGTTTACACATTCCATTTTTATCTGTGTTAATTTTAGAAATGTTTATTAAATGAAATATTAAAAAGGAATGAAAATATAAGAATTGAAAATTGATAATAATAAAAAGGAATTATATCCACAGTGCTACTAGATATTTTAATTTAAGTGAATTTAAGATTTGTTGTTAACATCTCAATAATCTGACCACAGCTTTATTTCATTCAGTAGATATAGGTACTTATCACTCCAATAAAAACACAAAAGACATCCTCTCACAGTAGCACCTTTTTTCAGCCGTCCGCAATCGACATCAAATTGTACGTCCCTTTCATTCGTCTCAAAAATAACTATTCAGACAAACTGACGGTTGTAATAACCAATCCTATAATGCTAATATATTTACCTATAGCGCCATCTATATTTTTAATTTGCTCAGCAGAAGAAGAATATTTTAGCCTAAAAAAAAGAATTTGGAGGTAACTTTCATGTACGCGATAAATTTTGGAAAATCGTACGACTTTTTTGAAAAATGTTACTAAATCCTGTTCCCGTAGGCACTTAAAAGTTTGCATAGGAGAAACTTACTGAAGAATCCATTGGTTCATGAAAAATCTTGAGGATTTCTTATTTGACAGGGAACAGATTGTTTGGCAAATATCGACTATTTGACACTTTTTGCTAGCAAGTCGTCGAGACATTAACCTGCTCAAATATTTGACAGTCGGTACTTAGGTAGGTATATAGTTTTGTGCAACCGTTTATTCGACTTGCAAAAAGTCCCAAAAACTATTTAAAACGATGAAAATCGTAGAAAATATGTCATGCATCGTTGTGCCACTGGATGGGGAATATATAGTGTTTTTTTACTACCGCGTCCATCCACCTTCTTTCGTAATGACCATTTCGCGGCCCGATAACTCTCTGGCTAATCCAATTGCGTTAAACAACATTCAGGATTATGGCCATAAATTTACCGTCCTCCCACTACTATTGCATGTTCAATCGAAAACTTATTTATTCAACCCCCATTATGGGCTTAACCCAAATTCACTTTTATCCTTAAACTAATAACAAGTCCACGTCTTCTCTCAAAAAGAAAACAATTAAGTGCCATAAAATCACTACCGACCTTTTTTTTTCGTAGCACGCATCTGCAGGCCAGAGGCAACCCACATCCATTGACCCTTATAATGATGTTACATCATGAAGACAACGCCATGAAAAACCATAAACCCTGCACTACATTCGTGCTTTCCCATATCCTGAAGAGGGGTCAGTCCAAACACTAATAATTCATTAAACTCAGGAAGTCCCATGCACTCGATATTATAACAAATCATCGGGCGCACGGTTTATTATCATCTACCTAGGACATTTAGATGTTCTCCTTCCATTGTTCAACATCAACATTGGAGTGTCTACTGTCTACTGTATTAAGGGACAGACATGAATTATATTTTTCGTTTCTTCCCTTTTCTTTTTTGGGGAGACATTTAGTCGATCCCTTGGTGGTCATAATGGGTCATAAAATGAATCCAACACAATCGTTGATAATTATTATAATAATACACTTGTGCGTTCGTTGATTAGTTACACATGAGTAAATATGGCCAGGAAATGAAAACAAAAAAAAAAATTTTTGTTCCTTTTTCGTCGGGTGGTGGTTTTTTGTGTAGTGATTGTGGTGGACAGTAGGAAGGAACCAACAGGAAAAAAATAAAGTAATTTATTCAACGCTTGATTGAATGCGTATCATGGCACTTGTATGCACATTTACATAATTTGTCTGAAGGACTGCAGCGACCAGCATCATAAAGTAAGTCACGCGGGCGACATTAATTTGTGAATATTTTTGGTAATATTTTTTTTTTGTCAAAAATCAGCATTTTCGGGAAACAAATGTGGGTTTAATTGCATGTAAATGAATGAGTATCGCACAGAAGTGGTTATTGTTATTTTTGGGAGAATGAACAGATGTGACGTTGGTAATAGAAGATCTGATTTGGGAGTTGGTGTAGTATAAGAGTAGGTCATTGCAGGTGGATTTCAGTCGATGAAACTGTAAGTTATCTTCAAAATAGACAATGGGACATTAAGAGCCAAGGTCTAGCTTATTTGCGCAACAACTTAAGTAATAGTTCTATTACTTAAAATCAAAGTCTGGTCTGGTCTTATTTGATCGACTATCTGAAATAGGGGACGCCCCATTTTGCCTAAGGGTTTGTGTATAAAATTAGCTGCACATTTCAATTTGATTCTTTTTAATTTTTAGTCATGAAAAAAAACACGATTTAAGGAAGCTTGCAAACTATCTCCAATTTTGTATGCAACAATTTTTGCCCAAAAACGAGTATGCGCATTTATTTTAACAAAATAGTTATTACCTTTGAAGCAAACTAATCGGAGAAATACCTCTACAATATTGCAACATTCGCGCAAGATTTCTTGACAGCTTTTCGACTCTGAAATGTCTGAAAACTTAAAAATATTGCATTTCTTAACTGGGAAAACCCGGCTATCGAACTTTTAACATTCCCCGACTTTTAACAAAACGACAAAAAAAGGTTAGTTGACATATCTGCGAAGCGAAAGAGAAAATTCAAAGCATCAAATATGTACATGACAAAATACCTACACCGAGGTTTCATAATCCTATAGATCTCCTCTGATCTCCTTAATTTATCTAAGTCCAACAGCTTCGTAAATTGAATTATATGTCAGTCTATTTGTTTCTTAAAAAATCTACTTTTGTTGCAATTGTATACTGGGGTGTATAACCTGATTGTTTTTAACTAAGGTCGAATCTGCATTATACGCACAAATTTTGTGCGACCGTGCCATGCACTTAAACAGCAAAAAATAAGAAACCAATAGATACCAGAGTCTATTGCTATATACTATTCCGCCGGGAATTACAACTGTGATCTCCAGCATCAAACTTGATCATCACAGCATGATCACCCTGGTCGCATATTAGAACGATATTTAGGTAATTCATCCATAAAATACCATGCCTTCCTTAGCCCACTTATTTAAACCGATTTTTTCAATAATTACATTTCGCTCCCAAATGATTTAAAACCGCTTAAAGATGTTTATTTTTAGGCCCAAAAAGGCGCGAAATGATTAAGAAATTTGGCATCCGCACACCTGAATAAAATGTTATCCGCAACTCTCGCCTCTTCTTCCACTTTACAAAAATTTGCTTACTTCTACGACACAAACTCGAATTTTACATTTTTCGATTTCGATTCAAATTTGTTGATCTAATTTTACAAAATTTTCTTTTACAGGAACAAAGCTTTACTTGGCCGACAGTTGTCACAGTGTTTGTCTTTGCCATGGGTTGTGGTTTTCTTGTCGCACGATGACTTTAAACAAACACCCTACCAACGTCCACTCACTTATCATTGGAAGAATTTCACCAGACACAGAAGAAAATTAGCTAATTTTTCGACAATTGAACGCAAAATGTTTAATTCATTGCCCTCGCGTCGAAACAACTTCTAAACAAAAGCCAACAAATCACTGAATTCCGTTTTATGGAAAATACACATAAAATTGGTTTTTTACTTAAAGTCTGGATGACAAACAGCCAACATTACCACACGCCATTAACATCAAACAAAGGAAAAATAACAGTATCCTGCCCATATGAGCCCACCGTACAACTGGGACTCCTACAAAATATAAGTATTCAATTTTTGTATTTGTAATTTGTTTTATCTTATACACAATTTTATAAAAAAAATACAAACCAACAACAAACTCTCAACGTACAAATGAAAAATAAACTAAATAGTAAACAAAAAGACATAAACAGAAAATTAAATATTTTATATGCATTTTTTGAATACTTTTCTGCTTTGCAAACAGAATACAAACACAGAATGCTTTGCAAACTTGTGTTTCTGAGCAAGAATAACAATAAAACAAGAAAATTAATTTTTTAGACAAATTTTGTATTTTTTACTGCTACGAATAAGAGCAAAGCAAATAAATGCGTATTCAGTATTTCAATTGAATTATAATCTAAGAGAGGTTTAGTAATAAAAACAGAAACAAAAAACATACAACAATTGAACTAAAAAAATAAAATTGTACTAATTATTTTGTATTCAATTTTACAAACAAAAAGTAACCACAATCTCTATAATAGCAATCGCTTTTTTAAATCTAAGTGTAATACAAATATAATCAAACAAAATCTTTAAAAGAAGAATTTCGTAAAATTACTCCTATAAAACGAAGGAGGCATTCTTTTCTTTTTCTTTTTTTTTGTAAGGTGAAACACAGTGTTGAGTTCGTGGAAGGTATGTGGAATTTGGTATTCTCCTCGGTTGCGATTCGAGGGTTTAAACATTTAGTTACTTTTCTTTTGTCGTTGTCATTGTCATATAAATAGAAGTATGACTCAATTCTTTATAATATCTTCCACAAGCGATCGTTGCAATTTTTTTATTGAGTGCGATCCTTAACAAAATACGGTGTTATTCACCTTAAACCCAAAGCAATTGTGATTATACTTAAAAAAAAAATACATATATATATATTCAAGTAATACAGCATTGAAAAATGAAATTTAAAAAAAAAACAAGTATTTTTGAAAGTTATAAAAAAATATATAAATATAATCAACTCGGTGATATTAAAAATTTCACTGAACAATTAATATAAACAATTTTTGGTCATTTTTGACAAGATGAGGTGCTAAGAAAAATAACAGAAAAACATAAATGAATTACCTAAAATTCCCTCGACTTGTTTCTCATTTTTCTTGTCGTTGAAATGAACAAATTGTTTTTTGTTTTATTTTTCACTTAGATTAGATTAATTATTTTGAGTTTGCTTTTCCTCAACTTCATATATTTTAATATTTTTATCATCTTTTAAAATGTAATTGTAATTTAGTATGAATTTTGTTTATAATACAATTGATTTGTAGTTTACATAGCGTAATGGAAAAGTTAAGTGAAAACATAGTTTTTAAATCATTATTTGCTTAAATATAATTTTGATTATAGTATATTTTTGAACGGCAAACATGAATTTACTGCCATTGTGATGATTTTATTTTAAACATAAATGAAACAAGATTTTATCACAATTTTTGTAGAAAATGTATAAATATTTCGCTGATTCGTCGATGAATATGATTAGATTTTATTTTTTTTATTATTGTATTGGAAATGTGTCTATAAATATAATTTCAAGTTATTTCTTATCCTAACAGCACAGGAATGTATTTAAAAAAAAAATGTTTGTTATAGTTTGGAAGTGAATACTCCTTATCATAAATATACTCCTCTTTCCCTTAGCAACCACTGCTTCTTCGGATATATATAGCTGAGCCTGTTTAGCGAATATCTAAAACTGTCTAATAAAACCTTATTTTATGTATACCTTTGATTATCCGACCGATCTCACATATTCCATTTCTAGCTTAATTAATCAGACCTTATTAAGTTATCTATAAAATTTACTGCGAAATATAATGTAGCATAGCGTTGAGGAATGCGCAGACGGATCATCAGCACAATTACTAGGTTCCTTACAGAGATTCAATTTTATAAATTTATTTCCGAGCACCTTCTTTACTCGTAGGATTCGAGGTTAATTTATGCAAACCCAACTGATCATTAACTGATTGACTTTTATTAGGATTTATATCTACTGATGATTGGCTTCCATAGTTTACGTTCTGCTGTCGTTAACTATGGCAATCAACGTTCTTTATAGATCACGGGGGAAAAGAAAAATGCCATTTTAAAAACAGCCTATATCCACTGAGCTGCTGGTGCCTTTTGGTATTTTGAGAATTCTATTTGATTGAATGCTTTCAAAACACCATAAAACTTTTAAAGCACAGTAAATGTAAATGGACACAAGCTGTATGGAAGCTGTATAGGACACAAGTTTATTTTTTTTTAAAGATGCTCACGTCGAAAATAGTTGCTTAGATTCGGGTATACATTGGCCAACCGATGCAATCCTGTCAGATCCACATGGATCGATGCACCATACTTGCAAGTGCCATGACATCACTTATTATTATGAGGTGATGTCATGGCACGTGGCCCCTACTAAGTCGTGATCAGTTGAGATCGGTGATCTTTTATCACTTGCATATGATCACTCTTGGCAATAATCGAGATGAAAAATTAAAGTTGATATCTACATAAACATAAATAAAGAAGAAAGATGTAATGTTCTTATCATAGTTGTACTGTTTGGTTTTTGCAAGATCGCCTATAATCAATGATCATTCAAATGTCAATTTATGACATGTAAACGCAGAGTGTTAGAATTCCTTCAGGCAACTTGCGCTCTGGCAATGGCATTTATGAATTCAATGGCATTTATGAACAGACTTGGGCCGCAGTCGAATGACAATCATGAGTGCTCGTGGTTTCCCAGTTTAAGGCGTTTTCGATTAAACGTGAGCACTACAATGAATACCGATAAATGTGAGTGTATAGTGGTTGAAGCAATTTAAAGATTTGTAAATTCTAAAGTAATTGTGGATAAAATGCTAAGGGTCTTTTTGGAGGCATCAAACGATCTACTGCAAAACGCGAGTATCTCTCAACTTTTACCAACGGAATTCGACGCCAATGACTTTTAAGAGATCTTCTGCCAGCAAAACTTGTAAAATCTCAGTTGTCTAAAATATACTTTTCAAAGTCGTAGGTTTTGTTTCTAAACAGCATTTTAAAATACAAACGTAAAAGAGTAATCGAACTTTCTGACTCAAAATTATTTATCCATACAGTTTGTTTGTTACGAGTATGTAAGTAGGTACAACTGCAACATGTATCCAGAAACAAATTGCGGAATGCAGGTATTTTCCCACTAAGCAAACTTTATTGATCCGGATCTTTAATCGCCTGTGCTTCATACCAAAAACGCATTCCGAAACACGGGGTCTTACACCTTTCAATTAAGTTACATAACCTCTCCCCTACATCCAAGATACGACTATCTACTTACCCCAGTTAATAACAAATCTCTTTGCAAATCCATTACTCACTTCCTTGTGCTCTTTGGATAACAACGAACAGAATTTTTCGAATTGGTCTCAATATAGTAATTTACTGTTCAATAGAAGATATTCATATATTGTTTAGTAATAATTTTTGGTATTTTAAGTTTAAAGTAATTTTTATCATTTCCATCTCCGATTGTAGTGCCACAGACACGCATACACATTTGTTTTTGCTTACCTTAAATATTTTCGTTGGTGTTTTTTTTCATAATTATTCCCATTTAATTTTCTTTATTTTATTTCAATTGCTTTATTTCAAATCCCCTGATATTTTGAAAGCTCATCAAAGCATATTGTGATCATATACTTAATCTTTTGTTCGTTTTTTAAAGTTGAAAATTATTGTTAGAACTTTTGAATCAAACACTTGTTTTTGGAACTAAAACAGACCAGAATAGATATGATTACAAAACTACGGTTTATAAAAATTAAAATTTTTGCTACTAAAAGTGTACATAAGTGCTTCATTAAAAATTCAGATAAAAAATATCTCATTCTCAACTTTTATACAAGAAAATGTTTCCCAAAAAAATTGTTCTTTCAAAAAAAATCCTATCGAAAATGTTTAACGTGCGATTTCAAAAACGATATGAAAACAAAAAGAAACAACAACTTTTTTTTATATACGAAAGAAAAATAATATATATAAAAATTCTAATCGATATTAAAACAATTCCCAAAAAAATGTTGATCTCAAACTTTTTTTTTTAAATAAATAAAATAAAAATACAAATTTATACAAATAAATAAATATATTATATGTTTACACAAAGCAAACGAAGAAATTTAAGTATGAAATGTTATCAGAAAGAAAAAGAGAAATCTCACTATAAGTGCAGATTTTGCTTGTATATATTTTAACTTAGTTTAGTTCGTAAATTGGTTTCAGACAAAAAATTTATGAAAAACAACAAAATAGCTGAATGTGGTCTTCTGAATTATAAATACTGCAATATATATGCAATCAATGACTTGTTGTTCTTTCGTAAATTTTTATTTTATTAATCATTTGACTAGAGAAATGATATTTGATTTTTGACAAATATTGTTGTTTTAGTTGCAATAGTTTTCAAATGATCTCGAAAATTTGGCTCTCTTAAAAAACTTGTTTTAAAAATAAAAATAAAATAAAGGTCGATAGAGCATTTTCTTTTAAGTGAAAATATTTCCGCTTGTTACAATCAAAGAGTTATTATGAAGTTTGTTTTAATTTTTGGTCTCAAGAAAGATTTTATTTGTGCATTGCATCGACAAATTGTACAAATTTCCAGAAATGATTACAAAATATACAAAAAAAAAAGACTAAAATGCATAATTCATCCAGTATATGATAGAAGAATGATTATAATTATTATATCTTAATATGCCATTTGCTGCATTTGATCTGTATATATAAAGTTTATACAAATAAAAAGTATATATTAGTAGTTAAGCGAAATTAGTTTAATTTGAAGGCAAGTTTGATACGTTACAAATGAATAAGAAAAAGCAAGAATTAAATACGAAAACATTACGAAATACATCGACTTGATGGGCCATTTCTTGGTGCCGAATATTTTAATGTAATGCATTACGATAGTGCTGCCAATTTATTTTTTACTTTTTTTATTGTAGTCTTATGTAAGCAATTGTTTTTTTTATAAGTAAATCAATTTGTAAATTTTATAAAGAGAAAATTCTTTTAATTTTTTTTTATATACAATTTTATATAAGAGTATAATTTTTGTTGAGTATTTGAATGTTGTAAAATTAGTTGATAAGGTTTTTTTTACATACAATATTGCAGTTATGCATTGGTGGAAAATGAAAATCTATATGCGATGCGAATGCGGTATAATGATTTATGCACTTTTATAAATATAATAATTATGATCTCATGAATGTTCATATATAAAGAAAAATAAATATAATTCATGCATTTTTAAAGGGTTCGGTTTTAATTAACACTTACATATTGCTGGGGAGAAATTGAAAGAGAATATTTGTGAATTACTGGCGATTGCAGTTTCTTCGGGTTGGAATTGAAGCTTTTCTTTAACAACATTAACCAACGAATTTTTTAACAATAAGAAAAAACATTGCAATTTTTTCCTTCATTGGGGCTTTTTCAAATGCTATTGGTAAGTACCTTTTTGTATTTAGGTGGGGTGACTACTGACTACCTATCTATACGAGGGTCAAGAAACACTCGTATGAGACTTTTTTTATAACACAACATCCTAGAATAGCTGTCAATGAAAGTTTGCGATTTTTCAATGTGAGTGCAATGTGAGTGACCATGATGGTCATGGAAGAGTAAGTTTTTTTGTTTAGTATGCGGAGTCTGGCTTAGGGTAGTGACCCAATCTCTTATTTTAATTTTTTTTTACATCTGCCGCATCAGTTAATGAAATTTATATTATATAGCCCATTACCGTTTTAGATCGCTGTTCTTGATGACTTTGCTACTTTTCCTTTGCCCCCCACCTCTCTCTGTCGCATTTAAGATCGTCTTCAGATCATGAGCTATAGCACATCTAGCAAAATCATCGGCTCTGTCTATTCCAGTCTATTGATGTTGGGTTAAATATCTTCCGAGATACCGAAAGCCATAAAATAACCATAACATTTTACCCTACAGAGCTACACGATAAGGTGACTTAAATGTATAGATCAAATAGTAGAATGTTTTGAAACACGTTTGGACCTTGGGACGGGCTTAATATTAGTGCTACCGTTGCTCCCAGTCCATCCATTTTCTTAATTGTTCTGAGGTTGGTAGATATATTAAGCTTTATTCTAAACCACCAAACCACTGACTCGCAGGTGAATATAAGAAGACCTTCAGCTATATCCCTATATTATAAATTACATTTTTTGATAATGGTCCTCACTTTTTGCCGAAGGTTTATCGCAGAAGTTGCAATTGCAAATAACCGTCAATGCATGACATAACTCAATCGGGCATCTGTTTGCAAATGTCATTTTGTGCAGTTAACTTGTGTCGGGTCAACGTTTTTTTTTTTTTTTTGCAAAATTTGATGACTTTTTTCCATTTTGGAACGAGTCTTCGAATCATAGACAAACCATACTGAGACCCCCAACTCACAATCCTCTTGCCGCTGGCCCCCTCAATTTTTTTTAGGAATAAATTTTACATTTTAAGCAAATGTGCACTTATTCCTAAAAAAAAATATTATCCAAACGTAAAGAACAATTTCAAATTTAACGGATAAAACTCTATGAACTCTGCCAGCAACTTTGCCCACAGCGGAAGTGTCTCATATCTGCTGGGAGTGTGTTGGTGAGCCGGAATTTTTGAAGTTTCGTGACATTTGTCAATACGATTTTCTATGTAACAATACTAGCGCACCAGATGTGTACACTCCATAAAAAATATAGCTTGTAGGCTAAGTAACGGGAAATCGGCCGGAGTTGGTGGTCTCAGTATTGTCTCTGGTTTCCCGTTGAACGTTTGGTTGTCTGTATTTAAGTATTAGTACGAAAAACTATCAGCTAAGAAAGTTTTTTTGTGAGTCCACCCATACCAAAGAGCAAATGATTCCCGATACTAAAATCCCGCCGTCCGCCTACGTGACATTTGCATCGTAACTCCTGCTCTGATCTGCTCTGATCTTGGTGGGTGACATCATTCTATATAGGAGGAAGTGTTGCAAATGTTTAAAAATATAGGTGGCTTCTAATTTAGAATACGTTCTTTCCCGATGTGTTGTGAGTTGGCACATCACTTGACAACCCCCACATAGGCTTCTGTCGTAAAGTCTATGCCTGGTCTTTGCTCAATTTGAACAGAGGCTTATGGTTTTGCATTTGCAGTCAAAATCTGATTGCATCACAATGCAGTTTTAGTAAAGCTTGCATGCTGAGACCGACTATTAATATATAGGATTCTCAGAAGTGTCAAGTTGAGTATAGTTTTGTCTTTTTTTTAAGCTTTTATATTTTGGTTTGGATGCCTTAATATAATAATTCACGAGACGCCAAAATCCAACTATACCAATTTATCTTATTAATGAAGAAGTGATTAAAAGTGTGTACTACTTTACTTTTTACCTTGGTATCATCTTTGGCAAAAAAACGCGACTTTAACCTCCACTTGTATTCGAGTATTATTATTGGCAAGCAGCCGATTGCGACGGTGCAGGGAAAAATCTTTACTTCACATGGGAAACAGCTTCACTTCGATTACTTTTTTATGTGAAATTATTTCCCTGCACCAGAAAATGTTTTTTTTATTCGTTTTCCGAACTTATTTTGGAACACTATAGTCCCCTTAGGAGTCCGACATAATGTATATGTTTGAAATCTCTAGAATTGAAAGCAGTTTCTTCTTTTCGCATTCCCTTTATTACCCTGGAACTTGGAAAGCCGTCTTCGCAACTACCTAAGTGGGTTTTGAAGTTGCGGAATCTTTAGGCTTAAAAAAAACGAAGGAAAATATTAAATGCTGTATTTTTGTTCTGCGACCTGACTGAAAACGTCAACTATGAGTATTTTTTCAATTCTGTTGATATCAAAACACCAAGGTGTTATTTGTTTTCTTATAGCAAAAGACGTCTCGGTCTCGGTGTAGTGAAAGTAATCACCCAATCCTTTACCTGAGAGTATTATTTCAAAATATGGCATATCGCTGGAAATTGAAAAGAGGTCTCTGTTGTTACACAGACCGCAAAGGATTGACAGCTCTGGCGGATGGAAATTAAGTGCGATCGACTTACCTCTTACTTTTAATAGTAGACTGACTCACTTTGTCAATTTAGTTGCTGTTTTTAAAGTATGTTTTCTAAGCCTCGATTATTTATTTCTCTTGCTTACGTTATTCGATTGATGTTTATAGTGGGGAAAAAGGAAATCTTAGGGCTATAGCCTGATGCTCCATAGCCATAGCTAATATAAGATTGAAACTGCAATCAGATGATGAAGACGACCTCTTCTTGAAATAATATGACTTAGCACCCGCTTAGGGAACTTGTCGTTCCATTTCGGCTGCTTCAGCTATATATATTCCAAGTACAGTCGTAAAGCCTTCACAAAACGAAAGATACTCAGTCCCCAAGTAGAACTTATTATTATAGGAGTGTTACAAGGCAAGCGAACGACTTCTTTTAAGAAGTATACACAAACAATTCTGCTTCCTTAAAAGTGTAAAGAATCCACACTGACCAAAAGCACCAATTTTGCTATCGCACAATACATATTCTGCTTAGAGCTGTGGGATATGATTTCATTTGCAGTCTAGTCTTACCTTAAGTGTCAACGTCTCTAGGCACGATGAATTAAAAAAAAAAATATCTGCCACGATCTAGATGATGCATATTTTTTTAAATAGACCCATTCTTGCCTTCCGATGTCAAACAATCAAAATAGACCCCAAAATGTGTTCAATATTCATTAAATTATCTTAAGACAAAGTTACCTATCTGCATATATAGGTATATTGTAGCTACGCATCAGTTTCCACTCACCATGTATGGCAATTCCAGTAGGTAGGTACATTAGAAACATCTCGTTAACTAATTTCTTATGCAAATGCACGTATAAGCTTCCATATGCCATCCCGGTTTAATTAAATGATCAAATAATTACCTGCGACAAATGCAATATCAGAGAAGCTCGTCAAAGTTATGCTAATTACAAATTCATTAGATACAAACTTTGCATGGCCTCGATGGCATAAACGATACCAACATCGAACCGCGACTTGTCTATACTCCAAACCACTACACACACGTCTATCTGTATACATTTTTAATTTTACAACTTCAGGCGGTGTAAATATTCTCTATCTATTATGTATAACTGACGAAGTGGGTATAGTATCTGTAATCATGTTGAAGTCTTGAATCTTGAAGCATTTGCATTTAATATACTTTTCAGCCAGTTTCACTCGTTAATTAAGGATTGCTTGTTATTTTAATATCACGTGCGCAGATGTCCTATGTAAATATGTGTGCGGGAAATATTTTTAATAATAAAATAACTAGTCAGCTTCTGTCCAAACTAAGGACCATTGGTCATTATCGTCATGTTTGTCATCCTCTTTCAATTGACATGGATGTCTAATATCCTTCTAGCTTGTGAATCTGCACAAGCACTTGTGGAAGTTTTACGATTATGAATAGCAAAGATATATTGCATTTCTTGTGGGAATATCTACCTACTCATATAATAAAAGTATCTCGGCAGACATTTTTGATGAAAGTGAGCGAATAAATAATGGTACGTTGCAATTTAATAAGGGCGGATGATATGGGATATGCTGAAGTCTGTGTCAACGCCATGGCATGTCCGGTGAATGAATGACAGATTACGATCTGACCGTAGCCAAAGCAAATTACTCACCGTATTTAATATGAATCTTTGACATGATATTTTATTATATTCCCCTATGACCATATAATGGGTAACATGCAGCCCTCTGATGGAATGTGCACTGAGTTAAGGTGAAACATGATGGAACGGACTCTCGCTCATGTGGAATATTATCTTGACTATGGCCATTCGAGTGGATCACGAAAAAGTGACCATAACATTCAAACATATATGGAAGTCCTATGTTAATGAATATAGGCGACGTTCTTTTGTCAAGGAGAAGAGGTACACTTGAGCCCCAAAGCTTCTAAACGGAAGTAAGGCAACATTTTCCTTAGATACTTAGATATTATAATGTCGTTTGAGAAAAATTATAAATACACAGTCCACGGATGACTTGAACTTCTATAGATGGAGCTTAGATGCATGCGAGGAATAGCGCATTCCTTTAGGTCTTTTCGGAAATGCATTACCAAAGGGAAATTAGTTTTTGTTTTTGCTATATAAGTACACTCGAAAAGTTTTTTTACTTTCAGCCTAGAATTGACTAATTTTCACTGATTTATATAGAAATTGAATAAGTCAATCATAATGTGATGTGCTTAGAAAGAAACATAAGAAATAGAGAAACGACTGTAGACGTATAGCGTACAAGACGCTAGTGCAGTGGCTATTTTCATCTTCACATTAAAGAATCGATTTTTTAGACCACGTGCGGTTGTTTCACATCACAATCAGTCCCTACAAAAAGCCATAAATGTGTATTCTCCAATGACTACCGATCGAATATCGGAAGTCATTTCTGCACTTAACCTCGGCGGTCGGTGACTAAATTTTAGATTTACCATTAGTTCTCCGGTCTCGGTGTGTTGGACTCATAACGAAAGACGTCCTGTCTTTAGGGTAATTTTCCCCGAAAACGATGGAATTAGCTAATATCTCCTACGGCATAAAAATAAAATTGACTTCATCCACATCCTTTTCCAACATTTACATATAGCTGCAAAAACTAGCATTTTGGTAACCCCAAGCCTTTTCTATCATTCTCTGGGTTCTCCCTGTTTTTTGGATGTTGCCTCTCCGCGCTTAGCGGGGTCCTACCAGTATAGCAATAGCAGCCCGTAATTGATATACAGTCTCATAAATTCAATTGAATAATTATTAATGAAAAAATACTTCAAATCAATCGAAACTTTAATACATTGAATGCATTCGAATGATTAAAAAAACGCAAAGAATAAAAATACTTCAAATAATGCACGCAATCAAAAGGTATTACAATCTTTTGACTTGAAGTCTTTCGGCTGCCTCTGGTGATTGCTTCACTTAAAATCTTCAAAACATACTGGGTTTTGGAGTTAATAGTACTGATGTAAACTATTTTCACTGAAATTACAATAATCAGTCAAATGACTGCGACTAAAGTATTGCATTCTTTTACAGCTTTAAGACTAGCTAGCAATTAGAATTTTGTCAGCTGTTTAAGCATAAGCTAAGAGTTAGTATCTCGCTCTGCAAAACATGAATCTCCATGGAAACGTGTTTGGTATTCAAGGAATGGACTTTAAAGAGCACGCGGAGATTTCGCGGAAAAATAAAAGTTCCTTTTTATCTTCCTTGAACGAGTGAGCTCTTGAGAACGCAAGCTTCATTTTTCAGTACATAATTACAACATCTATACTCTACTTGACAATACTGAGATTCACCCTGAATCTTCAATAAGCAAAAGTAACTTGGGAGCGGCTGAATTCTGAGCGCTAGGGCAAATGTATTGCTTAAACTGACACCTTCTTGGTTGGTTCTGATGTTTAAAACACTGTAAGTAAGCTGCTTTTAGCGCCACTCACTTTCAGCAAGCCTTGTATTAGGCATAGACAAACCATACTGAGACCCCCAACTCACAATCCTCTTGCCGCTGGGCCCCTCAATTTTTTTTCAAATTCGCCATTTTGTATTCCTATCGGTGTTATGTCAAAAAAGAATCAGTGTGACATGCAAAAACACACAAAAACTACAAAAATAAATGCTGCCAACCGCGGCAACCGTGGGGAAATGTGACAGAATTCGGGAATTCAACATTTTTACATAACTGAATGCCATTGGTTAGTTATTATTAATTGTAAAAGGCGAATAATTTGATTTGTTTGGTTAGTAAAACTATCTAAAGTTGATGTTCTATATACTAGAAACATATTAGGACAAACATGGTAGTATATTTTCCGCTTTTGGATATCATTAACTTCGATTTTGTGTGTAAATTTTTCTTAAATAATGAAGAAAATTTGCTCAAAATGTTTTCATTTTCCCTCAACCAATCTACATTGTTAATTTTTCATGAACATTTTAAGCAAATGTGCACTTATTCCCAAAAAAAAATATTATCCACACGTAACGAACAATTTCAAATTTAACGGATAAAACTCTATGAACTCTGCCAGCAACTTTGCCCACAGCGGAAGTGTCTCATATCTGCTGGGAGTGTGTTGGTGAGCCGGAATTTTTGAAGTTTCGTGACATTTGTCAATACGATTTTCTATATAACAATACTAGCGCACCAGATGTGTACACTCAATAAAAAATATAGCTTGTAGGCTAAGTAACGGGAAATCGGCCGGAGTTGGTGGTCTCAGTATTGTCTCTGGTATTAGGTTAACCAAGAATACAACCAAAATTGAGGACGTAAAATCAAAAAATCACAAGTTTTTAGCACTTTTTACAAGTATACCTACATACAAATGAGAACCAATTTTAGAGAGCTCCTCATTCCTGCACCACTGCTTTATAGTATTTTATTTAAGTGTCTTTGAAAATACAACCTAGTCCCCGATGCATTCAGAATGCAAATGTATTCGGTTTCCAAGGCTGCTTGCCACACATAAAATCTTATATCCCTGTCATCATCTGACTAATAGAGTTGAATTAGATTCATTTCAGAGTCATTCTCAAAAACTATCAGAACATCGCTTTACCAATGCGTATATCTAGATCTTTAGTTACCTGCCTTTGTGCCAGACTCCAAGTTGGTTGAGGTTTGGTTTCGCTTGTGAGCCCCACCTAAAGTGTGGTCTCCGCCTACTGAATTGCTTTGTTTTTGTTAGACTCATAGAAAGTCAAAAAAATAAATCATCCAGTTATCAGAAGTTGTAAAATTTCATAGATGTGTTTTAGTCGTTCTACGGAACTGTGGCCTTAGAGGTTTAAGCCCAACTCAGTCCGAAAACCACAAATTTTATTTTGGACTTTGTTCAACCGTTTTCCTACTACGTTCTCCAATAGATCTCTTAGCCAGTTTGCAGCTGTCGATCCCTATTGCTTGGTTTATTGATAGAAAGAATAAAAATAGAGGAAAGCCTCTCTGAAGCTTCAAAACCTAACAACTTATATCAGGAATTAGGTGCTCATAAAGGACGAGTGGCTAAGAAGGGAACTGAAAAGGTTGATTTTAAGAGAATAGCACCGACAAACGTCCAAGTTCAAAATAGGCGGGCACAGACGTCTGCTTCAAAACCTAACAACTTATATCAGGAATTAGGTGCTCATAAAGGACGAGTGGCTAAGAAGGGAGCTGAAAAGGTTGATTTTAAGAGAATAGCACCGACAAACGTCCAAGTTCAAAATAGGCGGGCACAGACGTCTGCCTATAAGTAACCGCCAGCTTAATTGAAAGTCTAGATATTGCGGGATATATTTACCTGCAGGTACAATAAGTGACAATCATCACCTGCGGCACTCGAGAAGTTGCATTGAAGGAGCTCCGAGAGCTAAATATTGTTACTTACCCAAAAAATAGAATTATTGCCAAGCAGTTCAAAGTGTTGAAGACTTTAAATTAAAAAAAAAATCGCCCCAAGGATGTTTATCTCTATTCTTTCTAAGCGAACCCCATATTAGATCAATTTGCACTTTTCCGAAATTCCCTGCTTCAATCAATCGATATTCCCACGCTGAGCATTTCCAAAAGCAAACCCCTAGTAAACCAAAAAAAAGGATAACAGCCCATTTGATCCGCAAAGTACATGTCATATTAGCAAAATATCCGTGTCAATGGATATTTAGCATTCGTTCAATTTATTGGGATTTCCATATAGGCAGGCAGACGCACATCAAAGGCACTCCTGTCATTCCACAACCAGCACTAACAAATCCTTTCTAAATGGGTGTCAAATTATACTTCTTTGAGTGACAGATTTTTTTTTTTTCCTTTCCCTGTAACACGCACCGTCAGCATATCCAGTATGAATCTGGTATGCTTGTTGCATGTAATTGTAATAGAGCAGGAGTACGCATATCCTTGCGGCTGAATTCAAAAATTATTAATAACTAATAATTTCAATGCGGTTTCACTTACGACCAACGTTCGGCTCTCATTAAAGTGTAAGTGAGTATTTAATCTGAGCGACATAAGCCCTTATCCCTGCGGACCGGCCAGGGTGAAAATAAGAAAGAGAAAAACAAAACTCCAAAGGGGTGGGTGTAACTATATAATCGTTTACGGATTGCAGTGGATTTTTCATAGTTCATGACGATAATAATTGAGATTTTGTTGGTTTGGTTCTGTGCGCGGATATTATGTTGCATGTCTGGGGGTAATTTTCATCCAAGGAATTATTAGACAGAAAGGACAGAAATAATAGCGGCAAACGACTGTGTTATTGAAATTCGAGACGTTAACGACGAAGACAATATAACGATATATGACATGGGCATAACCTCGCATTCATGTCACGGGGTATAAGTAAATTAGGTTATTACAAGACTCCTGTGATTAGGATTTATTGTTATCAAGGCAGTGTGGTGAAGAAAAGGGATCGGCGCGATGTGGTCATATAAACGTAGTTGTGGACTTATGCGGGTGCTCAAATCCTCCACCTCCTTTAATGCCATTTTCGGGATAGATTCAGTTTTCAGCATGCATGGATTGATCACGCGTTGTAAGGTTTGTTGTTGCTTACGCTCCGGGAAACAATACGATTTTGGTTCAGGGGTGAAATAGTAAAATAGCGTCGTCTGTGTAATCCTCTTATGTGTTATCAAATTAGAGGGGATTTGCTTTAGTATATATATTTTTTTCGAAATAAAGTGAAACAGAAAATCGAACAGAAAGAGCGATGCAACACTTTATGGAGGGGGGATATATTTGGTACCTGAACTTTTTTCGAGGAAGCAGACATTTTATTGAATGTATATCTATATCGGATTAAGGGTGACGCTTAGCGCTTAGGTTTGCTGAAGGAAGTTCGTGCTCCGTGATTGATGACTGCCTAGTTGTGGACATTCGGCTTTATGGAATGACTGATTTCGCAGGTTAACTATTAGACGTTGTAAGACCATATGACAATTTTGGAAAACCTGAAAGATCTGAATACAGGTTTAGATTGCATTGAACTTGCCTATCTCGATAATATGGGGGAAATATTTCAATGCCTTGAGTTTAGAATTGTGAAAAACTTGGCTCATAAAAAAATCTCAGACACATTTTTAAGCACTAAATCAGGTTTTCCGTGGCGAGTAACGTAATTCCAACTTAAAATTAACTACTTTAGATAAACCTAGGAGATCAACTCATTAAATTGTTGATTGATATCCCGCTGATACACTATCCACAGAAACTTATTGAGCAACGATGTCCAACTGAGTGCACGTAGTGGACGGTGAGCATTATGATCGAAAGCGCGTTGAGAAGCAATCCGAAAAGCGGAAAGCAAATAGGAAACTAGGAATAGTTTGATAGTAAGTATCTCCAAGCTAGGAGAAAGCCTTTTCCTTTCTAAAGCTACGTAGAAAATACAATATTAAATTTTTTTAGAGCAATCTGCATGAAGAAAAGTAGTTGGAAGTACAATAAGAAGCAACTCTTAAGTATTTCTGAAAACAGTTAATTTCATTAAAGAAATGAAACTGAGAATTGTCATTTCTGCAATTGAGTGTGTTTAAAGACTTCCCTTTCGATACTTTAAAAATCATATGTTAGAGATCAAGAGGATAGTTTCTATAAATTCTTCTTAACAACTCTCATAAAATTCCTAAAAGTTTCGACTTGGCTGTGATTGTCACTGTTTTCAAACAAAGAGACTGAAACTTGGTAAACTATCATAGAGGAGCCTCACTGCTAAATGGTACTCTAAATATGTATCTTTTAACCTTTTTCAAGCCATTGACAAATATAGTGAATGTCAAACGAGGTTCAGGAAATGGTGCTCAACTTTGAACCGAATCTGCTAAGTTATATCATTGCTACCAGCCGTTGCACTTTAAGAACACTAGTTTTTACAGGTGAACTACTGCCGTTAAATTTGTTGACAAATATACCAGACCTAGAAGCCACATGCAGTCTATGTGACACATATTTCCGGGAAGAAAGTTAAGTAAAGTTTGAAACAATTATACTTTGAGGAAGCTGTAGTAGATAAAGTTCATCATTTTATTAATGGCAGAAATTGCACTACGATGCTTAAATTTTTGAATTCGGTTTTATTACGCTACAGAAATATGTACTACAAATTTAAAGATTTAATGACTATAGACGGAAAGAATTGAAAATCACCAATTGCAAAATTTTGAGTTGCAATTTACGATTTATATATTTGTCGCAAATCACAACGAAGTTTTCATGGATTGATACAGAAATTGGTAATTTGACATTGAAAACGGCGGAGAATACGAAATTCTGTTTGTTGTAATTTACGATTAGAAGTATCAATTCGAGCTTCTTTTATTTGTAGTGATTTGCGAGATTGTTTGGCGCAATTTACCACTCTAATAGGTCAATCTCTCAAACACCACTTCACAATCTCAAATTGCGAAAAATATTTGGTGATTTACCAAAACTGAATGATGAATCAATAAAATCTTGTAATAATTTAACACATGAAACTGAAAACGTATATTGACGTAGAGAAGTCGTAAATTGCAAAATATTTTTTGTAATTTCCATGGAATCAACTACCTGATGTGTGGATTTTTTTTATGCACAGTTCATAGTCCATGTACCTATCGAAATCCTTTTAAGTCCTTTCTTTTTATGGATGAATGTATGTAAGTGGTCAGACAGACAGCTGTAATCATGAAGCCAAATCTTCATTGTACACATTGCGTTGCGGTGCAGAGACAGGCAGTCGGTATTCAATCTTTGTTTAAAGCAGTCGGGTTAAAGTTGTTTAAATTTAAATATAACTAATTCGTATGGATAGTGAGTGTCCTACTAATTATAAAGCATTCTGGAATACATTTTGTAAGTACCTATTAAATTCCAAAAACCCTGAAGTACCTATGCATATAAATCTGTATTTTTTTCAGAAGTTACATCTTGCTATTAGAAAAGAAGTATCAATTGGAATGTATTCTAAAATATGTAATTGAAAAGAATTGTAAAGGTTCGTATTAATGTCAAGTTCATCTAAATATTTTTTTTGTATTTTAAATAGACCGAAAAACCACCCCAGACAAATCCCGTTGTCTCCGGACGATATGGCGCCGTATGATTTTCTTGGATATCAGGAGGCATACGAAAAAAACCTAATTAATAAAACTATGAATTTTGATTTGTAAATCACGAGATAAAGGGTGATTTTTTAGCTGGTTTGGTTTTGGCAACACTGGTTTTGACAGCTGACGTGTGTTTAGTACCTTGTGTCACTGTCAAACAGCTTCAGTTTGGTTTGCAATTTAACCATGGATCGTCTTACAAATGAACAACGCTTGCAAATTATTGAATTTTACTATCAAAATTCGTGCTCGGTTCGAAATGTTCTTTTTCGCTTTTTTATCGAAAAATTGTGTTCAGTGATGAGGCTCATTTTTGGTTGAATGGGTACGTAAATAAGCAAAATTGCCGCATTTGGAGTGAAGATCAGCCAGAAGCATTGCAACAGCTACCAATGCATCCCGAAAAAGCCACTGTTTGGTGCGGTTTATGGGCCGGCGGCATTATTGGGCCATATTTCTTCAAAGATGATGCGAATCGCAGCGTTACTGTCAATGGTGAACGCTACCGAGCGATGATAACAAACTTTTTTTTGCCCGAAATGGAAGTTCTTGACTTGCATGATATGTGGTTTCAACAAGACGGTGCCACATGCCACACAGCACGCGAAACAATGGCGCAATTGCGAGGCGAGTTTGGTGAACAGTTAATTTCACGTTTCGGGCCGGTCAATTGGCCGCCTAGATCGTGCGATTTGACACCATTAGATTATTTTTTGTGGGGGTATGCCAAGGCTAATGTGTATAGGGACAAGCCCGCTTCGATTGACGCACTGGAAGCCAACATCCATGCATTCATTCGTGAGATACCGGCCGATATGTGTGAAAGAGTATGCCAAAATTGGACTCAGCGGATGGGCTACCTGAGACGCAGCCGCGGTCAACATTTGCATGAAATTATCTTTAAACATTAAATTGCAAGGTTCAAACTATCGATTCAAATAAATATTTCATTCATTTTTTCGAATTTTTTGTGTTTTTTCGTTAAAAAAAGTTCTAAACCTCTTAAAAAATCACCCTTTATAAGTTGCAAATTGAGAATAAAGTTTTCTAATTTCACGACAAAACATTTTCAATTTAATACGGCGATTCTTCAAATCACTACTCCAGAAACGTAAATTGCAAAATATGAATTGCAAATTGATAAAAACAAGTTGCAATTTACGACTAAGAATTTGTAAATTGCAACTACTGAAGTAGTAAATCTACTAAATAAACTAGTAATCAACACTATTGAGTTGCAATTCAAGACTAAATGGTTGTAATTTGGTAAGGGAGGAAATCGTAATTTACAACAGAAAAGTGGTAATTTACGAATTGTTTTTGCAATTTACGATCCATGTAATATCAAATTGATAACTATTTGTGTCAATTTGCGATCGGTTATGGGAATATTTTTTTCTCGTTTGATCGCATTGAAAAGTGTTGATTCACGACTTTTGAGGGTCAATATCTTCACTTCGTACAATTTCTAGAATTGCGAAAAAAAAGTCGTGAATCAGTAAATCCTTAGCTAAGCTTTAAAACTAGACAAACTTTTCGTGATTCTGCGCTTATTTTTCTTGATTTGATCTTAAAATTCTTTCCGTGCTTATGCACAAATACTGAAAGATCGTGTTATTGTAATATCGATCTGACAGACGAGTTTCGTCATTTGTTTATTCATAATCTACACTGGATTGTGGTGCGACAAACAGTCAAAAGTATAATTGTCCTGAAAATAGTGTTAAATTTAACTTTCCAAACATAGGGTAAGAGGTCTCTCCCATCAGTTTCAAAAATATAAGGCTGTGACTTGAACTTGTGAACAACAAAGCACAGGGTTTTCGAAACTGTTGCCCGCGACCTGTTTATTTAGTTCAGTCACATCTGTAAACAAGTTGGAAATGAAATGCCCCTTTATCTTTTTGGCCAGACTTTTGTTTAGCTCTATAATAAGTATTAAATCGGGACTGTTGACAGGCTTTGATATATATTCAAATATATTCAATACAAGTTTTTACCTATAGCAGGGCCTCAGGCATCAGTAACTGCAATTTTTTTTCACTTTCAATTAGCAGCACGGTTACAATGTAACCAACTCCATGTAAAATTTGCACAAAATTAAATTTCATCTGACATCAATTTTTATGAAAAGTCCTTCTCCACATCTTACGATTTCGATCGCATTCACCCATCCGATTAGAAAAATCCCATTTAATTGTGAAAGCGTTTTGCAACCGCTTGCCACAAACTCGCACATTCTCTATGAAAGAACCATCCTCCATGATGTTGATAATGTAATTTTCTCTTTAAAATGCCACGTGACAGCTAAAAGCGATTGCTCTTTGGAGAATTGACAATGTTCGACGGCGTCAAACAAAGACGTCGGCAAAGAAAATCCGACACACTCTGTTGAAGTGTGCACGTGAACCAAACAATAGGTGGTCTATAATAAGAAGGGGCGAAGATTATTACAATTTTATTATTAAATTCAATTGTAGCTGTCTTTTGTCCAATGGATCAGTGAGAGAATTTCCACCTTTTGTTGGCTTCGGAAATGTCAATTACTGCACACCGCGAAATAAGCGACAACAGCCACAGCTGGATGCTTGTAAAAAAAACAAACAACTTGAATCAGTAAAACTAGCTAATACCAAACATAACGTTTTCACTTTGCAAACAGAGCGTGTATTGCATTTAACGAATTGTATCCTACGGCGAAAAACCAGTCAGAGAAAAGGGAACTCACAGAAAATAAAACAACTCTTGGTAGATAAATAGGAATTTATTTGAATGCAAATGGGTTGTATAGAAAGTGTGGTGGTGGTGGGTTGCCTTTTCTGTTTTCGTTTTTTTTACGCGGATGTTTTCTAAATTTTTAATTAAAATTTATGTTTGCCCAGACAGTTGGAGGTTGCCTGTATTTATATTCAAATGGAAGCATGTGTGTCCGAGGATGTAAGTCGAATATGATATCACAAAACAAAAAGAAAGTATTTTCGAACAATAAAAAAAAGATAAAACTGATGTCCGAAAACCTGAAGCCCAACAATTTCACATAATTTCGCAATTTGTATATACAGACGCGCTGTTTGGGTCTTCCTTGTACTAATGGGTATGGCGTATAGGCAATGGAAGTGTATTGTGTCGCTGTGCGGGCTAAATAAAATGAATAAATAATATTTAACGCAATCGGTCCTTATAGGAATCTATATCCAGATTATTATTTCACGCGGGTGGATGGGTCCTACAATTTCATGTCATGTATACTTTTTGTTGAATTGAAATGCTTTTTCAGAACAGTCACATTTTTTTGAAAATTAAAAGCTACTTTTTTTGTTAATATTTTTTTTAAAACGGAAACGCCGCCTCTGTTGTATAGGGTAAGTTCGGGCATTACGGCACACCTAACGTCAATCTGAAATATCTTTACTACGAACAACATTTAAAAATTCAGTAATTTTTTATAATTAAATTAGAAATAAGTTAATTTAAAAAGAGTTCACAAAAAACCATATTGCCCTACCTGCGCACCCCTGCGGGCAATATGGCGGGGAGCTTCTATTTTTGATTCAAACGCCCACATCCATCGCAGGTGTTCTTAAATGCAGTACAGGAGTCGTGTGACCACTGTCCACAAAGGACACACGTCCTTTTGGTTGTAGTTGGATATTTGGCATTTCTGAAATAATTATAAATAACTTACAGTTAAAGTACTATTTTTACAATGGATCATTGTAATAAAATATGCATAACATTAGATAGCTATGCAATACAGAACGCAAAAAAGAGCCGAAGAGACATAGGTATGAAACTATAATTTACATGAAAACCTCACAGCAACAGCGCCATATTACACAAAAATCACTTATTCACAACACATTAAAAAAAAACTAAGTTCGTTTTTCGTTTCAAATATTTCTCATTACACAACAAAACTGAAACTGTATACTTACCGAGAAAAGCGAATCCAAACACAGAGCAAAATTATTAAAAACACAAGCACCCTGTAATTTTTTTGTATAATTTTTTTTGTTCAGCGAAACTCGTCGTATTGACTAACAATGCTTACTGGGAATTTGTTCGGCAGAGACTGAATTTTTTGCATTGTTTCTATTTTAATTACGGTTTTGGAAGTATGATATTTTAATTTGCGAGGTGTGCCATAATGCCCGCTGCGCCATAATGCTCGAACTTACCCTATAGATAACACATTAACTGCTAACTTCGTGGCTGATATAACCACAGACAAGTTGTAATGCCTTGATTTGCATGGCTACATCCTTTTAAGGAGCTCTACGGGTTCCAATAAAGAAAATTCTACTACTGCCCTCTGAATTTGTTAAATGGCTGTAAGCTGTAACCTTCTGTTATCTACAATAGCCTCCATTTGTGGATGGGCTTAGTACCTTCGGAAATTTTCAGAAAGAGTCCAAAAAAGAGTCCCGAATAAAAAAGGAGTCCCGTTACGATCTTAATATTTTCTTTTATTTTTTAAAGAAACACTGTTATTTGTTACTGATACAGTTGTAACTCAAATTTAGGTAAAAACAAATTCTTTCGAATTCAACTAAATAGGCTAAACAATTTTGAATTATAGCATAAACGTTCTACATTTTTAAAAGGAGTCCGAATTCACTGATTTTCAAAAAGATGAGTCCGAAGTCCAGGCGTTCGAAAACTATTCAAAGTGACTCTAAAGCGTCCCGAAGGTCACGCTGCCCATACTTCTAAATTAAGTTTTCTCAGTGTAGCTAGTTTTTGAGCCAAAAATTCCAACTACAAGGTTGGCAGCCCTACTGTCGTAGGTGCATTTTACATATATAATAATTATTTTTTTGTACGTACGTTATTCCAGCTGTATGGATTGTTTGATACCCCATGGATATTCCTAAGCGAGCGGCCTCACGCGGTGACACGGATCCGAGTGGTCCAATATCTAATGACTCTGCCGCATAGATCCAGGTGAGTTTGAGCAATGGCATTGATTATGTTAACCTCGATTGCGGATTTTTTGACAAAGACCCTTACTTCAGGAAATCTTTGGTGGTCAATTCACGTCACTGCTGACACATAACCATAACCATACCGTCAGCTTCATGCTGAATATCTATCTTGGCATCCGCTATGAGACACGTAGCCCTGTACCTACTGCTGGAACAACATGTCATCTACCTTCACATCGTTGAATTTGAGCCAAAAGAAATCGGTGGGCAACGTTCTGTAGCGTTCGCCGTTGATGGTGATGGTCTTTAAACGATATTTTTAAATAAAGTACGGACCAATGTCCTTACCAACCAGTCACTATTTGTGGAAGCATTGCCACCGGGTGAACCTCGTGTGGGTTGGCGTCGTCGCATATACGGTAATTTTGCTTGCAAACATTACCATTGATGCAAAAATGTACCTCGTCGCATAAGATATTTTCGCCCAAAGTTGGGGTCCTCTTCCAAACGCTGCGAAGCCCAGTCAGCGTACAATGGCATTCTTTATCGTCATTAAGGATAAGCTCCTGTGTCAGTTGGATTGTGTATTGGTCCAAGTCCCGATGCAAAAATCGCTAAGTTTAAGTGGGCGAAAGACCGACTTCTTGGCATCCGTGACTAAATAATAAACACCAGGTTGGACAGACGCCACCAAAACAACATGGCCGCCATAGGCTGCCAACCAGTCCCAATTGCAAAACCCTTTATGGCGAATGACCGCGTGCTTTTCACAGTACTTAATAAGGGGATATTCCCATGTTAGCCACTATTGGATAATTTTGTGTCACCATTAAAACGCACAAATTTGTGTAGTTAATTCAACTTTACTTAAATAAATAATTTCCACTATGACTAGATTAGCCGAAAAACCTCATCTTTATGTACACAGTTTAAGAGTTAGTTCGTTAGTTATCCTCAAGACCTATACAAGTTACGAAAATGTAAGTACATTCACTTTCTTAGGTAGACCTTCCTCCCCTGCGCGTTGATGTAGTACTCGACTACCCCCTGCCCGTTCGCCACATACACATTACCAGAAATGTCTTCCTTATTCGCCTGACTATTCTCGAGCCTATAGTTGCTGGAGGCATATCGATCTAGGTATGAATTCGAAGAAGAGATCGCCCCATGCGATGCCTTCGGGTAGTCCCTGTAATACGGAGTCCGTCTCGTCGTCGTGGTATAAGTCTCCTTCTCCTTATACCGCCGATTGTAATTAGGCCGATTGAGGATTTTTCCCACACGAAAATATTCATCATTGTCGAAGCGTAAATTTCCCGTACCCGTTCGATCGGGAAAAATCATTTTCGAGCCATACGTACGTTGCGAATCGGTATCGATAAAATTCACCTTCTTCCCACCGCGATAGTCGTCACTGTAACTACTGCCAACATCCCGATCGGATGTAACAGCAGTAGGGAATCGAAATTCCGATTCGTAATTGCTATGCCCACCCCCGCCATCAGCGAGGGGAAAACTTATTGGATTACTGGTCGGTTCAGCGTAGGCCAGGATATTGTTTTTATTATTGAGAATCCTCCCTTCGACTGTCTCAGAACTAGGCTCTGCTGTCGCAGTGGAATTCGATTCAATTAAATCAGAGTCTTCTACCGCATCGTCGTCACTGCGTCGGTTTGCCGCTTGTCCATTTGAGAAGGCCGAAATTATGTTTCCGAAAAGACTTCCTATTCCGTTGGTAACTGCGTCGCTCATAAAAGAATTCAGGTTTCCTTGATTAGTGGTGGTGGCGGTGGGTGTGGAAGCAAGTCCTGTCAGGAAATTAAAAATTGACGGTTGTGATGCTGTTGCTGACGGTGAGTTGTGGTGTTGTATATTTAGGACTGGTTCGCTATCACGTTCACTGAAGAACTTGAAGAATCCACCACGATGGTTGTTGAGATAATAAAGGATGTCATCCTGTGGGGAGGAATTTTATTTTATTTGTTATTATTTTTGAATGGAATGATAAATTAAGCCAGACAAGCAAAATGGTTATACCTCATTTTGTGGACATTTGGAGTAGGTCCGCGCACAACTATATTCACCCCCACTTAGACCCAGTAGGGCAGCGCGCCCAAAGGTGAGTGCTGGCGAGGACGAGGGCAATGATGAAATGAAGCTGAAATGGAATGAAATCTTAATTACCCGCGGGGTTGTACTGCTGCTTAGTCAGTCGTTAGAGGGAAGGTTTTGAAATGATTAATAAGTAGTAGAGAGAAGTATTTACTTAGTTCATCTAAAATTAGTTTTTCATTCGACGGTGTTAGTAGAGGCGACTTTAGGGGTACTCAAAATTTCTAAAAGTAATATTGTAGAATGCGGTCACGATAGGAACACCTTAAAAGGATAATAGTAGATATAAAGGTTGTACGAAAAAAAAACGGACACTTTTGGAAACACACTTCTCTTGGGAAATTCGGTATTGCAATCTTTATGAGAAAAACTCTACAGTGTGTGCATTTTTGTGAAGCTTTATTGAGTTTCAGAGAGCTTTGGATATGTAACTTTTTAAAAAACCTTAATAAATAAGTAGTTGGGGCAATGGGTCCGTATGGGCCCTATTCAATTTTAAGCCGAGTCCAAACGGTTAATAAGAAGCTCTTTCATGACAGTTATACTCTAGAATGTTTTTCAGACATTCGGGAAAGGTGGCCCAGTGAAAAAAACCTTAATAAGGAATTTGTGCTTTTTCGGGGATCAAGCCTGGGACACATCGGTTAGTTGTCCAGCATGCTAACGACTAAGCCACTGTTCCTACTCTGAGAAAACCTAGCGAAAAATGAATGGCAGCAAAATGGGGAAGGGTTAAGTATAGAGTCATCATGAATTATAAAAGCCTCCCTTAAATCGCACAATTTGATCACAAACGTAAAGCCATTCTTTCTTTTGTTCATTTTATTTTGTGGTACATATTTTATCAAAAATGGTTTGGAGTTAAAGCCCTAGCCGGTACGACAAAAAGACGTGTAGGCGTTTAGTAAGCTGTATGAGCGAGTTCAAAAATATCTCTCGCGAAGAAGAGTTTGTGCAGCATCAAAGAGAATGTTTAACAGAAGACTTACACCCACCGCACATCCATTTCAGATGAAAAGCGACATTTGACTTGCCGCTCCTTACTGTTATAAAGTGTGGCATCTTGTCAAATATGAATTTCGAATTTGCCTACACAAAATATTATAGCTAGGAATACTATGTACTTGTACATCCTTGTAGAGGGCATATTTTAATTAGTTTCCTCAAACGGAATGTATAGATATGCCCCTAGGGACGAAGTGTAATAATCCCATTTCGTAGTGGTGAACATATTTACTTACCTCGTTATTACCGGCGATGTAATGAAGCCAGGTAATTGTGCCCGACGAGTGGGTGAGCCCAACATCTGACACAACACCTTGGGTACACACTGCAAATCGTCATTGCGTGCAATGTTCTCCAATCCTAGAATGATTTGCATACTAAGAGGATTTCCGACAGCAAACGGTGCCCCAATGCTGTTGAATAAGCTGCCCAGGGGATTAGCAGCAGCCGTGCCGCCGAACGGTAGAGCGAAATTACCAAATTGATTCGCATACTGGGGTGGGTAAGTGGACGGTCCAGTCAACAACGATGACGACGATGATGTTAGATCGTTTCGATAAGGAGCCGTTAAATGTCCGTCTTGATAAGGACTATAAGATGATGCGGGCGGACGTAGAGGCGGTGGTGGGGGCGGGGTTGGTCTTCGGTTGTAATTGGGCTGTCTGTTAAACAAATAGTTGTCATACGACTGGGCATAGGTGGGCCGTTGCTGATATCTTTGCGGTGGGTAATTAAGATTCTCGTTGTTCGAGTGCTGATACGAAGGCACTGCAGACTGCTGTGAGATGTAGAAATCATTTGCATTCGGTGCATTAGGCGCGTCTCGTTCCCGATTACCAGCAAAGCCGGCAATTGCATTCGGATGTTGCTGATAGGGATAAGTATTATGATTATTAGCGTTAGGTGATGAGAATTCTCCCGTGTTTAGGGCTAAATTGTGTGGATTTGCCTCTTGATTGGTGTTTGAGTAGGGATTTCTATATCCAAATGATGAAAGTTCATTTGGATTGTTTGCACTATATTGTTGTTTGTCTGGGAATTGGAAACCACCTCCGTTGGATGGCTGAAAGCCGGTGCCATCCCAATCGCTTTGACGGAATGTCGATTGCCTGGCTTCGAGGGAAAAGTTGGAAGGTCTGTGAAAAGAAATTGAGACACATATTGTAAATTGATAGCTTGATGTACCTATTTGTAGTTAAGAAGTAGATGTGTGTATAGATTTTGTTTTGCAATGAAGAATTCTAAAATTGAATAATGTGCAAATATCTCTTCCTAAATGAGTATAGGTACTTGTTCTTGTTATTGTTTGAAATTCCGATAGCCATAAATAAAAGCTATGTCCTGTCATTCAATAATACCCTCGAAAATATTAAACTAAACACTGGATTGTTATGCATTTCTACAAACGCTCTCTGTCTCTTCATTTGTACAGATAGATGCAAACATTTAAGCTGCGTTTCTTGGCTCACAATTCGGGGAGCACTTTTAATAATAATAAAATTAGGTAGTAGGAGCATTTTTATTCTTTTTTTCAAAAATAGAATTGTCCTAATTCGAAAAAAGTACATACAATCCCTGGTCTTGCACCAGATATAAATATCAAACACCAATAATAATTTATTTGTTGTTAATTAAAGTGAAATTGTAACGTAAAAATATGGTAATAATATTGTGCATAAGCCATATCCATTTCTTTAACAGTTGTCAACATCTCTACACATGAATTATTTATAATAGAGCAATTGTCAGTAAAACAAAAATCATTGTCGTTATAAAACCCGCAAGACAGGTCTACATTCATTTTTTTTTTTTGGGCGTATGGATTGGAACCTGCAGTTTTATGTTGGCGTTGTATGTCACTTTGTCTTGTTAGTAGAATTATAACTAACTGTGTTATAAAATTGATATTGCCTTATATCTTGGCGAGAGTTTCGCATAATTACTTAAAGTATAATGTTAAGGAACGAGCGGGAGAATATCTACATTTTTTTGAAGAAATGTTTATGTCTTATAGGAACTGATCATAAGAGGTCTCAAGGTGACATTATAGTATATGGAAGATATGAATCTTATTATTAGAAACGTCCTACTTTAAATTGTAGCATGACATACGAGTAGGACTGGAAATATTATAGTACCTATACATAATACGATTGTCGAGCACGGGCAAAGCCCGGAGGGTATAACTTAGAAATGGCGATATTGGTAACCAAATTCCCAGTCGAAGGAAACTGAAGCAGTAATAATAACTCATGCTTAAATTTGGAAGTGCTCCCTCCCTGACCTTTTCCAATTGATGGTTGTTAAGGGGAACAACAATTTTTTTGGAATTATTTCAAGCTAGACCACCAGTTTACTATGTACTTTAAAATATTCGTCACATTCGGCAAAATACGAAGGACGAAGCTTTTAAGCACACAAATGGAATTTTAAAATTATCTTAAATTCTTACAATATTTTATAATATGGGCAACCTGATACTGCTTCTTATATCTGAAGACAATAATAAGTAATTTCCTCCCCACGGGATCTACTTTGAACAATCAAAGAGGGATTCTCATTTCAAAATATCCAGAAACACATGAAAATCATTTGCTTGTTTCTACCATCAAAAGGACTATATTGCAGCTCCGTAGAAAATTGCTGGGATACGTCTTTCATCATAAGTAGATATTATTATTTATTCAGTTTTTAAACAAACAAGTATTTGAGAAAATCTTTTCAAATAAACATAGTGACGAGTCTAAAAATATTTCCAAATAACGGTAGCATGTCTAGACAAAAATGTTTCAAGTGACTGCAAATGGAACAACTTTTCGGTGGCACTATGTTCTAAGTGACAATGGGCCTTACCAATAACCATTTTCGACTCTATATTTTAGTAGTTCACTATTGTTATAATTTCCATACAAATTTCGCAATTGTGAGCTTCCGTAAATTTAAAGTCGAGACTAAAATTTGTTATAGTGCCATGTGCAAAATTTTTTTCTCGTAGGATGTGTTGCATAGTACAATTATTTTTTATATAATTTATTATATAATAGCATAAAAGTTTTGGTGGTTACAACAAATAACAGGGCATAACAAATATCTACCCAGCAAATAATTTTTTTTTTTATTTCTCTCTAGTGTCGTTTGTATCAATGGTAGAGACGTCAAACCAAGATCAAAACGTGGCGCTTGGCACAAATTGTAAGGCATGCAAAAAAGTAATTTGCTGGAAAATAGTCGCTTAATACATTCTTCCGGGAAGGTATCGACATATCTAGCTATTTTCTATGACAATTTAACATCACTGTGATAAGCTGTTATCTACCCTTAAAAAAGGGAGCAGTTTTTTGTTTAACTATTTAAACGGTACAGAGGTTGGTGCACTTGAATTATTTTTTTATTATTTATTTAAGTACAATTACTAACTTAATTACTAATATATTTCATAAGACGTTGGCCCCTCTTAACACATTGACTGCCATGGCTATCATATGTGATAGCCTGTGGTAGTTCCGTGGGCACCATGGCTACCAAATATGAAAGCCAGATATGTTTTCACTTAAGGCTGTGGCATTCAAAAACGGTAGCCACTACGAACAAATCCGTATGAGAATAAATTGCTTGGCACCATACGATGAGATAAACATTTCTGGTTTGAGCAAATTTGGAATATTTAATGTTTTATACCTACAGTTTAGAGAAAACTAAAAGTAATTATAATTTTAGAAAAAGAACTCAAAAGTAATTCATTTTTAAAATTTTTTATGTAATTTATAATTCAAGCTGATTTTATACATTTGAAAAGTAAAAACGAGTGTGCTTCAGACCACACGACTGAAGTAAAACTTCTTTAGCTCCATCTATATGCATGTACTCGCAAACCAACTACTGACTGAGATTTATATTTCATGCATTGGCTATGAGAGGTAGAGAGAAAGAAAATGTGCGTGCGCACTGCTCTCTCTTGTGCTCATACCTCTCTCTCTTGCCCCTCCAGTAATATACGAAACGAAACGTAACTCTCTTTCTTTCTATCTTCACAAACTTATATCTCCCTCTCAACTCCCGTTCGCAATTTCCGTAACGCTTTCGTGACGCATTCACCAACTTACCCCCCAAGTCAAGCGTTATTAAAGAAGTTTTACTTCAAAAAAACTTAACAAAGTGGCAACCGTGCAATATTGCACTGTGGCTTAGATATACGAAACTTAACTGGCTATGAGAGAAAGAGAAAATGTGTGCTCGCACATCTTTCTCTTGCTCCTACAGTGTGATTCAGATAATAGGCCTGCCCTGCAGTGATACCAGACTTTAGAGGCAGGTTATCCCATGGTTAAACCCAAAAAAATCCCTTAATACAAAAATAGAAATTTAGGTACATCTTACACATTTTTAAAACGTTACAAAAAGGAACATAAAATTACATTCGGCATTAAAATAAAAATAATATTCAACATAAATTAAATATCTTATGAATTATTTGAAACTTTATCTCGGTTTCAAGTCTCATTATTCTTGATTTTTCATACAAAAATGACACAGAAATTTGATTTGAGAATGAGGAAAGGCTTTTTTGCATACATTCCAATGCTTACAAAATAAATAAATTTATTATTTTAAGAAATACTCGTGATTTCATTCACACATATGTCATTTTCGAAACAGTTTAGGGAAATAAAAAAAAAAAATGAGAGCATTCAGATATTTTGAATGACATTTTTGTAGACATAAAAATATTTAATTTGATCGTAGGTTGACTATTTTTTTTTTATTCTTAATGAAATGAGCAATTAGGAACAAAATTGTATCAAAAAGTAAAATTCCTCTCCTTTTGTACTATGAGGTCTGAAAAATCCCTTCGTACCTTTTAGCTTATAAGTGAGAAAATCCCGCAAAAAGGCATAAATCCCCCGATCTGGTATCACTGTTGCATTGTGGGCTGTGGCTTAGATATTCGAAACGAAACGTTACTCCATCTCTTTCTATCTTCACTAACTTATATCTGCCTCTCAACTTCCGTTCGCGATTTCCGTAACGTTTTTATGACGCATTCACCAGCTCGCCCCCGAAGTCAAGTGTGCCTAAAGAAGTTATACTTCAAAAAAGTAAGCAATAGTGAAAGAATTTGCACTAAAATTTCATCATGTGCCATATAGCTATCTTATTTGATAGTCAGGACTAAATTCGTCTTAGACGTCAAGGATGCATTGCCAATAAATAATATTGCATCCATTTATTGTTTTATTTGTCCAAAATTGTAAATAACGAATATTTTGCGTTGGCACCCCAAGAAATTTACCCAAAATTGCCTTGGCAGTGGGGGCCTATTGAGCAAAAATAGACTTCTCCAAAAATATGTTTTGAATTATTTAATATTTTCGTGTAAATGGCTGTGGTTAGCGGCTTTAAAACATAGTTTTGACATTTTAGCCCTCGAAAAGGGGGTTGAGGGGTAGTTTTGAAAAATGGCGGCATATCCATTAAACAATTATAATTTTTCTATCAATCAGATCTCAAGTTAATACGACAACAGATTCGAAAGTTTTCGTGTATTAGATAAGAAATTGTGAAAAAGTCTCCAATACAGGACTGGGGTATGGGGGACAAACTCATAAAGGTATCTGGTGCGAAGTTTGATTTTTTCGTTTCGTCGGGGTGGTTCCTATATTTATATAAACTCAATGGCAGTACTCAATACCTGCATGACGTTTCGGTATTATTTTTGGTGAACCTTAAATTAAACTCTATTGAAAATAATACTGTCACTCTCATAATATGAACCTGAGTAAACCAGGAGTTTCCGAAAGTGTCTACACCTTTTATAAATTAATTCACGTCCACTCCACACAGACAAGCCGTTGGTCTCCTAAAATACAGCTTATCGCAAAATCTTTAATAAATTTTATGTACTTGATCATTTTTCCAGAAAACACGAAATGCACACACACAGCACAGCCAAAACAACGACTCACCTTTCCAGTTTGTCAAGCGTAACCGATTTTCCATTTTGTATGCACAAAGTGTACGAAGAAAATGTTATAATTAAGAATGCGCAATGATGCATAATTTCAGCGAGCATTCTGCTGCAAAACTTAATTTGATACCCAAGCTAAATCACTTCCACTTATCCCACCATGTATATCACCAGCTCTTGGGTATAGCAGCGCACAGAACATAATTTGTTAGCGTTCCGAATAGGACGAAGGAGACCCGACTGTTATTCTCACGTGAAATCAAAATTGTGTCTCGCACTTTCCACGTCGACGACGCGACGATATTATTATGATGTTTGCCACAAGTGTTATAGCATAAAACATCTGAGGCACTTGCAATTCAGGATACAATAGCTTCTCGCAGAAGCAATCCGCTATACGCTTTGTGGTGTAGTTTAGAGAAATTCTCTTCAAGAAGAATATTTCACTGCGATTTGCACGTCACTTTTGTTAATTATACACACCCAGTGCCATGCCAGACTGTATGACGTGAATTCCCCGTCCAATTCAACTCAACTAGGATCCACTCCTCAACCCACAAGGTGTGCTCAGTTCACTTAATTATTATACAACAAGAAAAATATAATCTTTTAACGAGAAAAATGTCACTTTAGGTTGAATATCACGGAGCTGCAAGTCAAAGTCACTATATAGTAGCTTCAGCTTGTTGAACGCGCGTACGTGCTCTGAATTAAAGATGAAGCTATCGAATGAGCAGTCCAACGTTTTATGCACATTTATTCGCCAACGACCGACTATGAACTCCAGGTTCGGTGTTTTTCCCCTGTTGCTTTACTTTTTTGCAAGCAAAAAGAAGAAATGATGCGAACCCGAAAAAAAACCCAAATGTCTTCGTCTTGGCCAGTTCCGGATAACTGATATGGAAATTGGTTTTCTTCGGCAAACTATAACAATTTGTCTGCCTTTTCCAGCAGCACGCCTTCGGTTATGGTTGTTGTTAGCTATAAAGACGGTGTTAACTCTGTTAGTCACTCCTGACCATGTTGAGGGTATTCGAGGGGAAAATTATAGCTGCCACCACCATGTGTATTCGGCTGCCAGTGAAAGTTGCCCGTCAAAGTCATTATGGCGATCGTGATACATTACTTCACGTTTGCATTGCCGCATGCCGACATAATGGAATGAAAAGAGGATGAGGTAACATTGGCCTATTAGGTGTGTGACCGTAATGTTATCTAGGGTGTTGCTTGATTGGGATTGTTGTTGAACTGGTAACTGCTAGATGCTTGTGGGTGGCTATATGCGGCATCTATTGCAAACTTTGCAAAAACTTGCTCGAAATGTAAATGAAAGGAGAAGACTTGTAGTTTCTTGTAATTTATTGAAAATTTGTTATACAGAAATGTGTTTGCTTGGCGATGTATTTTTTTGGCTTGTATGACGTATTACGTACCACCCTTAAAAAATAAAAGAAAGTTGGCACAATAGGTCCATATATACTAAGCTTCCCACAACCATTGGGCACATTCAAGAAAATAGTTATCTTAAGTCGACTAGATTGGTCTGGATGAGATGTTACCTGAACGCAAAACTAGATTGGTCGGGAACGTCACTTTTTCTATGTCAGCCACATATGAGAACTGCCAACTTAGTAGTACTTAGTCACGAATTTCTTGACTAGATTCGTCGGCTACCCCTCCATAAACGTCCACTGAAACAGTTGCTCATATGACCGATTTCAACCAATCAAAACCGAGATACATTTTGTCAGACAGCTGTCAGACTTAATAAACTAAATACTTGAACGTCCCCATTCATTCATGTTTTTACTTTTGGGTCATTCTTATTACAAAGGAGATCATTTTCTCGCACTATTACAATTTTGATTAACATAAACAACAATAACGCCGGTGACTTTGTACCCATTCCATCTTTCCAACAATTGGAAACTTTTGTATATAAATTGTTGTGAGAAGCTTGCGTCTTGCCCCAATTGTTTATTTGGCACTGTATTTATACGGATGTTACCTAAGTTTTAAAGCTGATGTGATGCCAGACTTTTCGGGCTGAATTGACCACGATGATTATTAAAAATACCCAACGTTAAAAAAAAAACAAAATATTTTTTTTTTTTGTTCTGTACAAAAATGACCTTTTTTGACCTTTTGGCTAATTTTGCAAAGGCGAAATGCCCACGAAATGGGTAATTACCCACGATCTGGCATCACGGAATGTAAATTGAGTGTATTGATCCTAGAGGTGAAAGGTTTAAGAGGAGCTGAGTTGAGGAAGTGATAAGTGGGAGTTTTAAGTTCAAATTTGGAGGTATAAGTTTGGAAAAATGTTTAACGAGTTGTTGACGTGGACTGAAGACATTTTTAAGAAGTTCTGTAAGGTCATTTATGAACATGCAGAAAAGTATCGATTCTAACATTGAAACATTGGGCACCCCAGCTTAATTTCTCTTAAGAGAGATAAACATTCACTAAAAATAACTTTCGCGGTCCACCGGGAAGATAATTGTATAACAATTTAACTGTTCTCTCGTTTAAACCAAAATTATTAGGATGATTCGCACTATCAAAGGAATGAAAATAGAGTAAAAGCACTCAAACGATTGTAGATCTTTTACGGACTTGTCAATTGGGCTATAAGCTTTTAAAAAATCAATTAACATCCACCTCCTCTGCGACGACTCAAAATAAATGAGATAATTGATAAATAATAAGAGTCTAAAATCAAATTTTTGACTTGCTTACAGGAACCCAACTTGAATGCTGCATAGAGCGGAATTTAAAGGTAAGGTCTATGTGCAGGTCTACTGAAGTATTGTATAGATATGATGTAAGCTCCCAACCCATGTATACCTAATTATGTTGTCCTATTGTATGCGTAACCTACAGATATCACACATTTTTGCATGCCTCCCCCTTTAGCTCCTGCACATATGCACAAGTCGATATTCACGTACATGGCCTAAAAGTATGCCGTCAACATTTTTGTTTGGAAAATTTAATGCCATGAAGGCGACGCGGCGTGAGTTTCGGCACATAATGAGGTTCCTTTCATAGGTGGTCGAAATTCATGTATAAAAATTCAAAATGCGCATAATATATGTCCATACCACATGCCCGTCTTATCTAGCGTTTTTTGAGAACGTTGTTGAATAATGTTGTTGAAAAGAATATGTAAGGTGAAAACTATTTGATTGCTTGTGGCACTTTTCTGTTCTGTCAGGTCCAACACACAGTTACCGGAGTTAAAAACTGTTTGCATTATGTGTCCGTTGGTGCAAAGCCAATATAAGGGGCAAAAACACTGCGTAACTCTTATAATAATAATTCATATTATATAATTCTCTTACAACCAAATTACAATTGCAATTCCATTATGTATGTGCCATTCCTGACGTGTCTTGTGCATTAAAGAACCTAAATGTAGGTTAAAAATCTGCTGAGATATTTTTCATCTGTGAAAGAGGGTTACTTACATGCAACAACATTGGTATTATTTTCCCGTCGTAGCAAAAAACGTCTTTCAGCATTTTTCAAAGCTTAAACTCCTCTTCTATACCTACCTATAAATAAAAGGTAATTTTCGCAATCGTACTCTGTGTGACGACCATGTAAACTGATTTGAGCGACACTAGGAAAACCCCGGACTAGAAAATTACATATTTTACGTTCCCAAAATTATCCGCTTGAGCTAGAACTGAGTTTCAATAGATTTAAAAAGACTCAACCGCTCCCGCTGACGAAGTAAATGGGGAACTACAGAATCGATCAGCAGACAGTAATTTGGGTGCCGTCAAATAACGCCGAATTACTAAATTGACAAAGTAAAATAAAATTACTCCGAATTTTGGAATTCGGCCTCGGTATTATTTCCTTCGGCGTTGTTGCACCGCACCGTATTTTGTATGTAAAATCGGAAGTCGTTTTGTCGAAACCGAGGACTAAATTTGTTGCGCTATAAAACTAGTTTTTATAATATATACGTCCAGGTATACATTTTATATACCAAAGGGCGTTTTCAAACTTTTCCTCAAAATGTAATAAATGTCAGCATGAAAATGCAACTGACTTTAGAAAAGCGAAAGTTATTTCTATTCCAAAAGTATAGGAAAATCTTGAAAGAGAACGAAAAGCTTGAACTTCTTATTAGGTATTTTTTTTTTAGTTTGCTAAGAAACGATTATACATATTTTAAAATTTATAGCTTACCAAACAAATCTTCCGATTAATTTGTTTGGTTTTAAGCTCTACCAAGCAGCGACAGTAGCCGCCATTTTGACATTTTTTAAACGTCAGGGACCCGGTGACGACTTTTCAAGAATTCTCTGTTGTCGCCCCTTTTTATAACATTGGCGACTTTCGGGACACTTTTTGCATATAAAATCATCAAAACTGTTGAACAACTCCTATTGCCCATACAAAGTTGACACATTTAAGTTAATGTGTCCTTAAGTATTCCGTGTCCTCGTTATTCCATTGCATCTCTGTCTTTCATTATCCACTTGGATGTTTTTTTTTATTTATCATCTGTGTTTTACTTTGTTAATTGTGTTCATTTATATTAGGCCCCTTTTTTTAAACTCTCGGCCACTTTTTTTTGGCGACTTTATCATTTTGGGCAAGGTTTCAGAATTTGCAACAGATTTTAAGTTCTGTATGTCTACATATTATTCGAGCTTATTATAAAGAACGCATTTGATACAGAAGTGGCGGCTCAGCTTTGAACCCATAAGTAGCACTATGATGTGCCTTTTCGTTACCACGACTCCTGTGACCTAGTTTGTGATGATTGTTAAGGATGTGATCAGTGCCGGCTCCATCCAAACTAGCGCCTTGTGCAAGATTTTCAGAAAGCGCCCTTTTTTCAAATCTGCACACATCCATAAGTCTTTTCCACATAACTCGGGAGGTAGACTTTCAATGCGTTTTTTTTTATTGAGGTATTTTTTGTTTTGAGATTTTTGAACTAGATTTTTTTGTACATTTTATATGAACGGGGTGGAATATTTTGAAATTATGTAGGTAAGAAGTGAACTAACATAGGTCTGGTGGGATTTTTTATTTTGTGATATTTTTAGTTAGATTCTCCTTGAAGTTGCAACATTGCAAGTGATGTGAGTTAATGTGCAAGAAATAATTCAGCACAGGTATGATGGATGTTGTTATTCTGGGCTTATTTAAACAAGCTTTTTGTTTAAAATGCAAATGGCAGTATTTGTTCGCGCAAAATAAAATTAATTTTTCTTTCCTAGCAATGCACCCCCAGAACTTGGCGCCCTGTGCATTTGGACATCTTGCACATATGGTTGGTCCGGCCCTGAATGTGATGCATTCTGTACTTATATCCAACATGTGGAGTTGAGGAAACGGATTTTATTATAATATCCCTTCACCCGAAATGGCGCTAAAGTCGTCGGAAAAAGTTGGTTTAGTGCCCGCAATCTGGCTCTTGCTAGTGCCGGGCATTTGCAGAGGAAATGGGAGAGAGTTTCTTTCTCATTTGTGTCTCCGCAACGGCGGCAATGAGGGTTGTGTGGGATCCCAAGTTTTTCCGCATGGTCTCCATGGACTCTGGCAATATCTGGGCGGGCTCTGTTAGCAGGTACCTTATTCTATTTTGATCGTATGTAGGCCACATCTTCCTTGATATGACGCTGTTGGTCAACCCCCTCCATTGGAGATTGGCTTTCTGCAGGAAATATGAATGAATTTGCCCTTTGACCACTCCTAGTGGAACGTGGACCCTCGCCGCGAGTGAGCTGTGTAGTGCTGACCCCCGCCTGGCCAGCTCATTACCTGTTATGTCACTTTGCCCTGATACGATAGGCACGCTTCTCGGATAGCCAGTAATTCAGCCTGGAAAATATGCTGGCAAAGTCCGGCGAACGATATGATACTGATATATTCGGCAATTCTGAGTAGAGCCCGGTCCGCACACCACAGTTCATCTTAGATCCGTCAGTGTATATGATCGTGTCGAGACCCTGCACTACTTCATTCCTCTTCCACTGAGCTCTGGAAGGGAAACTACCTGGAAGCTTTTTTTGAAATTAAGTTGTGGTGTGATGTAGTCGGTTGGAAACGTGACCGTGCCGTTTGGTAATGATTCCAGTACGTTGCTGTGGCCATACGGCCTTGCACTCCAGCACCCAGACTCCCCGAGTGTTATAGCGCTGCATATTTCGGTAAATCTTTGATATGTAGGTCAAGAGGTAGAAGATGCAGGAGCACAGTAAGGGCATCCGTTGGGGCCGACCTCATTGCACCCGTGGTGCCTATACTATACTATACTGTTCTTTGCAGTCTTCTTAGTTTATACGGGTATATACGGGTGAATGATACAGTTACAGAGGTTTATTTTTTCATATCTTTCCAAAAAATCGCTTGAAAATACTTAAACCTTGTTGCATGCTACAGAGTGAACGTCAATTAGTTTTCTGTTCAATTTATTTCAATATTTTTGTTTAGTTGTCAGCCCCAAAGCTCAGAGGTATGTAAATACGGCTAGTACAGATCAGAAATCCCAAGCTTACTGGAATCCAGAAATGCCGATGTATATTATTTCCATAACATTCATAGATTCCTATTTCGGCTTTTACACTCAACAAATTAAAAAAAATAAAGTGACCGGCTACGGTGTCATTATTATCCTTTTTATAAACGAGGGTTCTTAATTGTCATTGTCATACACAACGTCGTTTTCCAGTAACTGTTATTATAAAGGGTGTTTTTTTTTAGAGGTATAGAACTTTAGGTTGGCAACACTATTTTAACTGGCGGTCATTTTGTCAGCTGTCAAGTGATTTATTTTTAGTTTGGTTTGGCATTTCCAACATGAATAGACTGACGCCTGAACAACGCCTCCAAATTGTGCAAATTTATTTTGAAGGAAACGTTTGGTAACCGAATAGTTTCACGTTGCGGACCCGTGAATTGGCCTCCAAGATCGTGCGATTTAACGTCGCTTGACTATTTTCTGTGGGGATAAGTGAAGTCGCTAGTCTATGCCGATAAACCCAAAACGATTGACCACTTCAAGGACAACATTCGCTGCGTTATTGCCGATATACGGCCAGAAATGCTGGAAAAAGTCATCGAAAATTTGAGCTCCAGATCAGACTACGTCCGAGCCAGCCGTGGCGCTCATATGCCAGAAATCATATTTAAATTATAATGCCAGAAGATTATCTTTCGAATAAAAAAAATTTCATGTCAATTTGAGACAATCATCCTTGTTTTATTTTCTTTCAAAGTTCTATACCTCTAAAAAAAAACACCCTTTATAAGTAATGTCATTTAAGGTGTGATAGTAGGACCGAGCGTGTGCGACAACGTTGAAAATTTGTACGGACCTACAGTCAGTTTGTTTAAATAAAATGTTTAAGTAGATGCAGGTGCTCAAATTTAACAATATCGACCCATTGCTAATAAAATATGTTGCTTATATTTAGGTAGGTACCCACTATCTTTTATGTATATTCTTCATCCTTGGATAGCAAATAAACCGCAACTTATAGCCATGAATTCGCTACGATGTAAAATAAAAACACCAGCTAATTTGTAGCAAAAACGACAACAAATATATTTATTAAGCTCTCTTAATGCTACTCTTGTACATAGTTTAACAGTATAAAACAAAAGAATGCAATAAATATAAATCAAATATGTATATATGTATTGTTCGGTACTACCTACAGTACGAACCACCTTAATACTATCTGCATACAGAATTTCATCAGTCACAAGTAGGTACGTTTTAAGCATTTTAATATACGACAATAACTTACACTCATAATGCAAGCCAGAGTCAGTCGGTGTGGAACAAAGGAGTAAAAAGAGTTGCACTCTGTACACAGAGTGACTTTGTTAAAATTTTAAATCAACAAGTTAATACCCACCATCGGGCTGATGAAACTCCAGCCAGGCATCCCTAATACAACACCGTCTGCAGTGGCAGTGGGTATGAGCGCAATGTACAAAGTCCAGATGTCCTGCTTGGGAATATTTATAGCACTGTACCTCTATACATGAATGGAATGGAATGAATGAACGACTAGAATGCGAGGACATGGGGTGTAGTGGATACACCGGTTTATGCATCCCGAAATACTTTTGGCAAACACTACACGAGTCCACCATTGAAATTGCAATGGAGATGACGCGCGGAGTGCTTTGGCAGGGCTCTGATGATGCTGCTTTCGACTGGACTTCATAAAGCACTCTTGCCCCCATCGGGTGGTAAAGGATTTTAATATATCTACGTAATTATTTACATGCAGGATAGAAGGATGCGCGCGTGTTGCAATTGTCGTCAGAGACTCTGTTGGGTCCGACGTCCGAGTTTAAATGACGACAAGGGCAGCAACGACTTCACTACACTAGGTATATTTATATATATGGATACGGATACGGACGAATGTTGAACATTATTAATCCCTGGCGAATTGCGGTGGGTGGAACTGTTCGGGTCCATCAGTTTCACACTGTAAGCGTTTGGCCAGGTGCTTGCACAATGGTACATCTCGGATGACATCGCCGATGAAGACCGAAAGCAGATACCACTGTTTCATGCCGGTTGATTGAACTTTGTAATTCCTGCAGAGAAAGAAGGACAAAACAAGAAAGGCATCACATTAGGCATCGTATATATACAACACATACAGAAAGGGGTTAGTCGGGGAGGAAGAGCTCTGCATTACAGCTTATTTGCTTTTTGCTTCCATTGCACACAGGGCGAGTCTTTTTATCGGGTTAGTCGCTTACCGGAGCTCACCAGCATACACTTCTAAATGTCCAAAATTGTGAAGCTTAAATCTGAACATATCTACAAACTTCTATATAGATAAATATATGAGAACGGGGGTAGTACTTTGGTCCGTCATCTTCTTACCGTTTTGTCTGTACTTCCCTTTGGTCTGATGGAATTAAATAGGGACCAGGAAAGGGCGCAATGGTTGCTGAAACAATGCTAAATTTTGACGGAGATATGAGTTTGAATTGAGGTGAATATGAGACACAAACTTAAGTGGGAGGTTGGTCCAAGTATATCTAATAAAAAAAATGGTTACGATTTTTGTAACACGGACTAGCGTGGGTGTGAATATACAGCACATTTTGAAGTTGGTCAAATATATTTGGACTTTAGAGTGCTGCAACTGCAACGTCTTAAATAATCAAATCAGCAATTGCGCACCTAAAAATCGGGGACAGTAGAAATGATGTCTGATTGCGTGGCTCTACCCGTAATTTTTTGGTTTTTGAAGCAGTATGTTGGATGAATTGTAAGTTTTAAGTAAGAAGTAAATAAAATTCGAAGCCTAGTGACATAACTGCTCTGAATTAAACTAGATTGATTAGAGGCGACAGCATTTTTAGACCCATGGTAAATGTATAGTTAGATATTGGCGTGTTTATGATTCTGCTACAGCTTTTAGCGACCGGGTGGAAGAAGAACGATAAGAAACCTAATGTAGAGGCAAGTATACCAGTTTATACCACTTTTAACGAAATACTTGCATATTTTCAGGTAAATTCGAGCAAGTCACTATACCTAAATTGTTTCATTGAACCGCTCGTAGAGTTCGCTTTTAAATGTTCAAACCACTATAGCAACTTTTGCAGATGACACGGCTGTACTTGCTGTCGGAGCAACTTTTGAAATAGCAACAAAAAAGCTCGAAATAGCAATAAACCGTATCTCAGAATGGACTAAAAAGTGGCAGATTAGATTAAATGATCTAAAGTCTGTACATATTAATATTACGTATAAAAACGTACCACATTTTCCAGTCTACATAGACAACAATGTAGTGGAATACTCAAATACAGCCAAATATCTAGGCATGACTCTAGCCGCTAAACTACGTTGGAAAACGCATGTAAAGAAAAAGAAAGACGAGTTGAACATGCGATACAGTAAAATGTTCTAGCTCTGCAATGTTTTTCAATGATTTTCGCTTCCAGCGAACCCCCACACAATAAATCCCAAGGGTCTTATAAAGAGTATCCCTTGTGTTTTCTGACAAGGACTTGCCACTCAATTGCATTTCTAGCCCAAAAAAAAAAGATATGGCAAGTGTAGTTCTTCGATTTTTTTTGTCATTTTCAGAGTTTTTGATGGGCCGATGTAGAAAAGACCCTCGCTACCTCAAAGCTTTCAATTTATTGGTTTGATTATGAAATTTAATATAATTTCTCTCTCATTATTTGTTTACTGGTAAGGGTTTATTTCTCTCATTTTACCTCAAAGCTATAAAGCTATCGATTGCGACCTTCTGAATTATGTCAAGTATTTCTTCTTTTTAGCAGCATACATAGCTATATAGCTGGCCGCAGGTTTTGCCTTGATTCATGACAAACCATTTATGCAGCATCTATTCCAATATTCGCAACCGTGCCAGTGATAGCTCATACAGACTTTTGATAAACCTCAGCGTAGATTCCAAACAATTCTCTCACTTATGACGTTGAAGAAAAAACTTGACATCGCATGGCCTTCTCCAAATCATTTTTATACCCTCCACAGGAAGGTATCTTCACTTTGTCATTACATTTGTAACGCCAAGAAAGAGTCACCGGAGACCTCATAAAATATATATATTCTAAATCAGGATCACATTCTGAATCGATTTAGCCATGTCCGTTTGTCTGTCTGTTGAAAGCACGATAGCGCCCAAAGGAATCAACCTAGGCGAATGAAATTTGGTGAAAGGACTGCTTTTTATCGTCGTCAGGTTGGTATTAAAAATGCGATATGTCGGTCAAGTAGTTCTGGTACCTCCCATACAAAACCAATATTAGAAAACACATGTTGAAAACACGATAGCGTCGAAAAGAATCTACCTCAGAAAAAAAAAATTGTAATGAACCCAAATATTAAAATCTTTGATTTATGAATGAAATTGTTGGCAATGATGGGATAAAATTCTTATGGAGAGTATATTATTCTTACGCTGAAAACCTGATTCTTGAAAACATAAAAACGAGTTCTTGTTAACAAAAATAATAATTGAACCAAGAACTTTTAACTTAAATTTTTTTAAGAATCTCAAAACTCTTCGCTAGCGATCTTTTTTCTTCTGAGTGTAGGCAGTGACATTTTGTGAGAGGACTTATTGTTATTGTCGTTAGCTTGGTATTCAAAATGGATTTAACCACTTTGTTATTAAGTATGTCACACCTATACTGTTTTTACAATAGAAGCACTTTCTAGAAATTTCCCTTGAACAGGTAACAACAGGTAGAATTGTAATTACATAACTCAAAAGCTGATTTTTATTATTTGTTGACCTGTACCTATACCTGTTCAATGTAACATGCCTACAATTTTGCATGACTTGTATGCAGTGGAGGGTATCAAAGCATCAGCCAGGCCGATGATAACAATTTAACTTTTTTTAACATCAAAGCTCTGGTTAAATTTATTTCAGAATTTCATTGAATAACCAGTGCGAAGTCAATATGCACAACCTGAAAACTTTGGTAGGGATGTCCAAACTATAGACATGGCTCTATATAAGTCCTTCTTACATAAGCTGTTTTTCGGCTTTAAAACCGAAAAACAGATGGCGGGAATCGGTCTAGAATTCTTGAAGTTTCGCCAAGATTTGCTGTAGGTAGTGTGAATATTTGGTCCTTTGTGGATTGATAATACCACTTTACTATAAATACTTGCATACCTTAAGGCTGTTTTGGAGCAAGCCACTCTCAACTATTTGTTTAAGCATTTGTCTGGCTCATTTTTATTATAAGAGTGCTCTTACAATGACCTAATAACACCGAATTCGAAAACTCGGCGTTATTTCACTTTGTGAAATCGAAATAAAGCCGTATCTTCGGGGATCGAACTTGAGACCCCTCGGTAGCAGTGCAGCATATACTAACCACTGAGCCCATTTTTTTTGTATTTCATAGGCTCCCTCCAAAACTGGTAAAGAACTTGGAAGTTGCAAGCTTTTAATCGATTCAAGGACTAAAATCACAATCAAAGAGTGCTCAACTGACTGCTCTCAAAATCGAAAATCTGGTTCCATTTTCCATAGTTACATTAACAGCAATCACGTCAAGAACCACCCATGCAGCACATTTTCTGTCAAAAACTCATAAGCATAACCATCTCTCGGTGTTTCGGTGACTTTTTGTCGACGGTATAAGTACACTCCATATATAGTATACATCTGTGTACACTGTACAGCATAAATTAAGTCAAAGCATTTGCCCGATATCATAAAATTTTGACATGAAAACAAGGTGCATGCACGATGAGATGAAACCATCTCTCTGGTACAACAAACCCACCTCCAACTCTTACAATGACCTAAACAGCAACTGAGGCAAAACTTCCATTCCGGTTGTAATAAGTCCGCTTGACTGTGCACAGATATCTGTTCTGTGGACTTGCCATGCCATCACAGGTTAAGGACAAAATGGAAAATCCAAAATTAGAATTGAAACTATTTCTGCATCCTTGCCGGTCGGTGTGGGAAAATTTCATCAGACTTTATGTATCGAAACTGATTAGAGGACAGGGGATTTCTGACACATCCGGAACATCCTTCGGCACCGCACACACTTGTACACGAAACCACCAGTCATGCATGTGCAATATTTCGGACAGTTCCGTTCGCTTCGCCCAAAAGTTCATCCGAAATGATGATAGGTACGACTCGTATGCATAATTTTATTTGCACTACACTGCAAGAGCAGGATTACCACCAACCGACAGTTACTATATGCATAGATAGAGAGACAATTTACTTGTTATCTCATGAGGAACAGCCAGCGCACAATGCTTTCGCAATTGTTAAACGAAGATAACATTTGCGAAACGAAAACCTATTAAAATCTCTAGAGTGGTGTCCAGAGACTCACATTGTATCATTTGTAACGGCGCACCAAATAGTATTTGACTGCCCCCCCGCCCGTCTGCCGCATGTTACACTGAAGTTTTGTTTGAACTTTTCCTTGTGCGGACGGAGTATATCCAGGAAAGTGTGCGGTAACGCCAAAGTTGTCCGTACACCAAAACAACTCAAAATAAAAATGATTTTAACATGTTTGAACTTCGGATGAACTTTTGGCCGCCGCCATTCCCACTCCCGTTGGCTCGAAACTTTGACTTCAAAGAAGGGACACGTAAGTGCACTTTCAGCTGCTCCTCTCCGTCGTGCCAGAAAGTGCATCAATGAATTTAAGTTTTTGTGGCAATTATACAATGCAACTCGTTTTGAAAAATTTATGAAAAATTCGAATCAAAAGAAAAAGGGGATACGGGAAAACTTATTCAATCTTGTTGCTGGCGGGATAACTTTAAATTGAAACGTTTTGTGTGAGGTTGTGCGGGACTGACAAGGTGCAGTAAAAATCTTTATTACTGGCGTCAAGCACTCCAGAGCATCTATATCTGCAACGATGATTTGGACGCAATGATGATTGTTTTGCTTGTCCCTATATTTTCGCAATGGAAACAAAGACACACAGCCATCAAGGAGAGAGATGTGTCCGCGCAACAGATGAATTTACAGATGACTTAGCATTTTCGTATAAAAATTTGATTGGAAATCATTTTATTTGTTTCGATTGTGCAAGGAGCTGCAAGGATTTGTTATTACTTAATATTCAGACTCAGAGGTATATACACAGAAGAGGGTGCATGTTTTTTTGGAGGACTTTATGTCTGCTGCTGTTGCAATTCAAATGGAAAGGAGGCCATTAAAATAAATGGTCATGAAGTACTGTGGAATAAAATTTTATCTATTTGTTACTCTGACTAACCTTAGGATCTCTGGCCAGTCGGGTTGGGCACCTCTTGTGCCGGAACGTGCAGCATGTAAACGGCATGGCTCTTCGAGGATGCACGCCTTTGGCCCGAACTCTTTCATGATTTCCTTTTCTGCGACAAGGGCATCAGCTGCTGTTTGCGAAAGGTAGAAGTCTTCGGGAATGCTGCGAGTACTACGTGAACGGTAGGTAGCTATAAAAAATAAAGTTAAGATATAGTGAACGTCAGGAAGCTTATTGTTTGATTGGGAGTTTTTAATTTAGTATCGCAATCAGTGTTATTGTGATGTAATGGTTTGGAAGTACCAGGGAAAAGGTATACATATTTTACAAAAGACTGATCATTTTGGCGAAAAATATACAAGAAGATGGAAAAATGTTTTGCATAAACCAATAACCACGATTATTAACTTTTGCAGTCAAATTTTGGTTGGAGACGAAAGTCTAGAAAAGTAAAAACTTTACAATATTTGATAAAAAAAAATACGTCGAATTTTCACGGGAGTTAAAAATTAGTTCGAGTTAGAAGTATTTCTGGAAAAATTCGAGTTAGAGGGATTTACTATATTTTATTTAAGTGAATTTATTTAAGGTAAAAAATAGGAAAGTAGGTACATTTTGAACAAAATTAGTTACAAAATTAGTTATTTTTGATTGGGATGTGAAAGTAGCAGTGTTCACCCGTTTAATAAATGATTCTATTTTAAAAAGGCAATAACCAACAACACAAATGTTAGGCACCTGCAATTTTATTGACTTCTTTTCCTATCACTCTAACTAGAACAACAACACAAGTGCTGCGCATTTAATTTTTTAAGTACAATATGTATGTTCATTGTACATATCTAAATGCATATACATATTGTATATATGTATAAAGATAACGTATCGTCGCGACGCAACACTTGCGGGAGGGAGATCTTTTTTTTTTTTGATTTTGTTTTCTTCAGACGAAAAATTTAACTTAGAGGAATATTGTAATAAGTCAAGAATCAAAAGAATATGTTCGAGTTAGAGGGATTTTCGACTTATAGGGATTTCGACTTAGAGGATGACTCTTCCATGCAAAATTGAAGGGAATGCAAAAATTGGGTCGAAAAATTCGAGTTAAAGGGAAATTCGAGTTAAAGGAGGTTCGACTTAGAGGGATTCGACTGTATTTCGAAAATGTGCATGCCTGGGTCGCACGCACTTTAGATTTAATCTCGGGGCAGACAGAACAAAAATTTTATGCAAATCCACTCAGGAATTTAGACTGCAGCGATACATCATTAATTTGCTTTTGATCGTGAAATTATGCGATAAAACTTAGAGAGGGAGAAAATTGTACGAAGATAAATATTATTTAAAAGAAGAAAGCCCCGAATGACAACAGCACTCAATTCGCATATTTTTAGGAGGAACTTTTGTCAAGTGCTTCAAATGTGACTGAACAGCGGCAGAAGCGTTATCCAAGGCTTAGGTGATTCTATCGCAAATGTGCGTCGCTACCATTAAATTGAAAAAAGGGCACAAAGTAGTTTTGCATTTTTTATTTTTCCTGTTCAACCTACAATTATCACTTCCCTTTTCGAAATTAGTACGCAATCTCCTATCTCCCCAGAAGTTGGAACAACATTTGAAAAAAACGTTCATGGTTTTGCCTGAAAAGGTCACGATAATAAGCAAAAAACGTCGACGTCATTCTACAAACAAGGAAAAAAAAACCAAAGTCGGCAATAGGTCTAGCTTTTCACAATGCGCGATACTAATAATTATTTTTACAATGGCAAAGTTTTCCATACAAAATTTCATATTGTGACCTACAAAAAAAAAGGTGAATGTTAAAAATGATTATTAGTAAGGGCCAATTAATCTGCGTTTAGATTTTAGAATTCGAAGGGGTAAAATGAAAAGCTTAATCAAAAGAATTGAAATTTCTGATGTTTGCCTGATCTTCGCGAGAAGTGGCACCTGACACAGTTGAGTATTTTTTTCGGGGGTAGGAAATGATGACCCTTCTACTTAAATTTCAAAGTCGCATTTTGTTCCTTTGCTTGGGTTTTGGTGAATGGCCGATAGTTTTTCCTTTTCACACGATATAAATCATGTCTATCGCCCGATATCATCTTTAAGGGCACTTGAACCAAACGAAATGCGAATCGCCTCGTTTTGCAGGGAATGAGCTGCGTCATTAAATTTTTGACAATATATATTTTTTTGACAATATTACACAACGCATTTCTAAAGATTACATTCACAAAAAAGCCATTTGACGCAGGGAACTATAAGGAAAAATTCATAAATCGAGTAAAGTATATAAATTGGTTGCTATACCTTTACATTAGTAATCATGGCACTATCTAAGCGCTATCTGAAAGTGAAACTGCATACCAAAATGAGCGCAAATCAACTGCCATCCTCCAGTGACACAATCGGGTTGTCGCTGGAAAAAGTGTTGTCAAAAATCGAAAGAAAAATCCAAAAAAAAATTTTGAGTCATGCCCCAAAATAATCTTGCCGCTGAAGCACCCTTCGTTGGGCGTAGGTCTTATGCCATTGTAGAAAGCTTGGCCACCGTTTCAAAATAAAGACTTTTTGCTAAGCGCTCAGGACAAAAGACGTATTTTATCAATAAGCAATCCAATCTCACCCCAGCATTCACATATCTACCTCGACTCAATGTTGCCACATCAAAAACGTCAACTCACTATAAAACTTGCTTACAAAAGTCAGTATCCTAACCGAGTTCTCTTTTCCAAATGTTGTTTGTTTACCGAACCTAGTTGTCCAATCGTTCCTACATCGAAAAAGCTGTCAGAGTCAGTGGCATGTAGTTTAAAAATAAGCCAAGACATGCCTCAGTTGTTGTCAGAAGACTCCATGTCTCCTGGACCGGGCTTATATGAAGACTTGATAAGATATTGGGCCTTATAATATGAAACATATTTGGATTCGATTCTTAAGTTCCAATTAAAGGAATTTCTAAAATTCCAAGAATGTAACTTTGTAGAGATGACACAGTCAAAGCTGGTCGGTGTTTTTGTAAGCTGCCAATCGACAAAAGGCTGAGCCATCCGTTTTATGAATTGTATTTGTAAATAAAATTATTTGAGGTATAGAAAGACATGCCTGCATTGTGTTGATCTTCTGTCACAAACGATTTGAGTAGGTACAAACACGCAAGGCTACCAAAACTAATCCGACTTTCTACCACAAATCGTTGGTTATCTACACATTTGGCAATATGCATACATAATATAGCATGTCCAATCAAGTATACACTCGTCTTTAGCAATAAAGTACACAACTTACTATTATTACTCATTTATTCCAAAATTCCTTTTGGAAAGTCATTCGAGCGACCCGTACGACTGGCACTTGTGTATCGAGGTCGTGGCTTACAATATAAACTTTTTAACTACTCATACAGTGTGAGCGTGTGTATCTGAGCTAAGTACTCACCTGGATTTAACGAGTAGGCCAATTTTTTAGCAAACTGTGATAGTCTCACTGACAACACTATCACTGGAAATCCAATTAACTGAACGGGAAGTTCAAACAATGGATCCGGCTGCTGTGCCCATGCATCGTCCATCATTTCTAAGAAGAATATCAACAGTATCGCAATGGCGGGCAGTGAAAGTGAGAGAATTGTTGATAATTTCATGATGATGGTGGTTGTATTTTTTTCACAGTCAATCTAGATATGCAAAATATGATAATAAAGTTATTTACGCACTCGTCTTAATTAGTTTTTCACGGTGAGTACAATTTTCGGTTTTTTATTCACAGAAATTTAATTTGCATTACAAAGTACTTTCACTGAGAGAGGTGTGGCGCATCCAATTACCGTTTGATAAAATTCACAAAAATGTTGTCCGTGGGCCCTTTTACGAAAAATAATTTAAATTGCTGGTGTTTTTTTTTTTTAAACGCACTCGCTTCACGTGGTTTGGCGCACTTGCGGTACCGTCATTGACTGAAACCCAATTAACTGCGATGGCCAACATCAAAAGTATGCTATAGGCCAGCAGCGAATACGACAATTTTTTTAGACGGCTTGGTCTACAAAAGAAAAACAAAGTATGTGTGTGGTGCCAGCACCGACTAGTGAAAGTTTGAAGCTTTAAGATACTAAACGAAAGACAAGACAACCTGTTAAAGACGAAGGTATTATGAAATTCTGTCTGGTGTTGGCTATTAGCATTGTCGTCGTGTGTGTGTGTGTATGTGTTGAAGAGAAAGACGCCATCAAGAGAAAGAAGACCAGAATACCAAAATCTGTATTTCCTGTCTTTTCCCAAAAGAAGGTGTACAGCTCGATTGGCACACGTACGCCTTGGAGGTGGTAAATGGTCGTAAGCCAGATTTCAGGTCGAGATTTTGTGAAATTGTTGGACTATCTGGTGGTGGTAGATAGTTTGTATGTATGGATACTACTCGGTCAACAGGGGGTATAGCAGTACGATTTGTTGCGAATTGTGTTTACCATGTTACATAATGCGGTTAAGTGAGTTTGATTTGAAATGCAGGTCTCTGGAAGTTGCGCAGGCATGATGTGGAGTAGGCTACATGGGCTCTGATGTGAGAGACTGGTTTCGTGGTTCGGTTGTGGAAATGGTTAGGAAAACGCTGGCGGATGTCGAAAATGTCTTAAGTGTAGCAAATGTGTTGCGGGTTTTAGTGGTTGCCTTCCTGGTGTGGTGGGAAGTTTTAATTGTCCGGGAAATGCTGGGTTTTTGTTTTTCCTTGAAGCTTATCGGAATCAAATTGCTTTAAGGACCATTATTTCGTTCCCCTATGTAATTTGACTGGTGCTCTGTGGGTTTCTTCTATGGCTTTCTCCGCTTTGGGAGGTTAGCAAACAGATTTGGATACTATTACCGTGGCCGTGATTATGTGTGACTGCAATATAGTAATTAGCGTTTTTTTCTTCAAGTGCACTAGCGTAAAAAGCGCTTAGCTTTTATCGATCATTAGTGCGGTCTTCAGCGCTTTTTATTGAAACACTGGCCATGAAAAGCGTTCCCCGGTGATGGTGCGGATACGGAGTGACGTCGCAATTGTTAGGTTGGGGTCAAAATTCTGGATGGGTGAAAATTCTTTTTACAAAATTTTGCTTTCAAAATTCTGTTTTCAATAATCGACTTTTCTGAATTCTGCTTTTCAAAATTCTGCCTTACAAAATTCAGCAAACAATAAAAAAAGGTTTGGAAAATGTTAAAAAGCCCGCGCAGAGATGGAGAGAATATTTTTTTCTAATTTCAACTCCTCTTTTCTTAATTTTTATTTGTAGCCTTTTATTTCCTCCTGGGAGGAAAATAAAAAAATGTCGTGGATATTTTTTAAAAATAAGATTTTGTTTTATTTTTTTAATAGAAATACGAAAGTAAACAAAAGAAGCGACTCTGCTATTGATATTTTTTAGGTATCCGGTCGAAATTCTGCTTTGCAAAATTCAAAATTCAAACTGCAGAACTGCATTTTGAATATCATCCTAATTTTTGACCTCAAAGGCCGTTTGGCTGGTTTTGCTCTGGGTGAAGGTGGTATATAAATCTCCAGATTACCGCAACTACAAGCGGGCCTATCGTGATTCGTGATGTCTCCCATTTAGTGCTCATCCACGAAACCACTTTTTGTGAAAAAGGTGGCCAACTTTTTGGATGATCAGGCAGCTGCATCCGCTGCTTATGTTAAAAATGTTCCTATGTACCGTCGACGAGTTTTGATTAAACCGTTGCAGTTGCTTGATATATGTTCTGCTTACTTTTCGTTTTAGGTGCAAGTTGTGGTAAGTCCCGTGCCATTGCCATGAATACTCCTACCCATAGCCATAGTCATCAGGGGTCTGACTTATATTAAGTCTGCTTTAGACAGAGACTGTTCTCCTAAAACAAAGGTGCATTCTTGTATTCCCAGTTTTTTTAAGCTTAATTTATTTGTCCATTAAAGCTTTCTGTAAATGACAACAATTTTAGTTCCTGAGATGTAAATACTGCAACTGCATTTTCGAATGGCATGGAGCTTTGCTTAGAGACCGTATCCGTGAAAATCAGCCCTCATACCTGAATCAATTTTAGAGCCATACGTATACCAACTGTTGCAGTCGAAAGCTTGACGAAAAATAAAGCACATAATTTTTTAATAGCGGCCGTATATTTATTATAATTCCGTACTATTATAAGTTTTATGTTTTAAAAAAAATTTGTGTTGTTAAGATGCTTGTTGTAACACCAACTTTAGGCTGTTTTAACAGTTTGGGTGGCTTTTGCTATCTTCCTGTGTGTTGAACTCTCCACTTTTTTACCTTACGTTGAAGCATAGCGTGCTTGGGATACACTCTGCAATAACGCAGATCACATCAAGTTCGCTAATTTCACATAACACAGCTATAGCTGTAAGACTAATTCTTTCGCTTTCAAACAAATTTACTCAGCAACGTATTGCATTTTGTTGGTACACCTGCATGGATGGTTGTTTATCCGAATAGATGTGTCTCAGCGCCGGCCTTAACGATCTAAGCGCATGCATTTGGCGCCCTTTTATATTTCATAAAAATAAAAAAAAAATATTTTCTATTGTGTATCATATTTATAATTGAATTAATGAAAAGTGTCAGTGTCACGAAACATTTAATGAAAAAATAATTAAAAAGAACAACTAAAATCTTATAGTTGTTGCTTTTCTAGCTTTTTTGTCAGCATATTGTCTTATAATACTGTCAAAATCTAGGTTCTTTGCCACTTGATTTCCTATGGACAGGGAGGCCAAACTAGTTAATCGGGATCGGGTCGAAATCCTGCTTTCCAAAATTCTGTCTTCTTACACAAAAATTCTGCTTATTTTAATTATAATTTTCAAATGTAAAGCAATGAAATTCTGCTTAAGTATTCTTTTTTTTTTCAACTAACAAATGTAAACGACAAGGAAATACAAGCAGATTTATGAAACATTAAAAATTACTTACGAAACAAGAAAAAATAGATTTAATATTGACAAAAAATTTTAACAAAAAAAAACAATATCTATTAAAAAAAAAAAATGCGAAATTTAATTAAAAAAAGATATGAAGCACTCAGAAAATAAAATTTGTATTTATTATAATTTCATTTGTTTTCTTTTTATACTTCATTTCGGCAGTATAAAAGGACAGCCGACATGATGTCTAATCAAAATTCCTTTGACAATCGACTCCGTAGGATCTGCGAATACTCTAAGACCATTTTACTAGGAGGTTCGTTGTTATTACTGTTACGCTGCGATTGATGGTTTAGTGGACTGACACAGACTTTTCCTCAGTCTTCCTAAGAAATATTAATAGCAGTGTCGCTTCTTTTGTTTAATTTCGGAATTTGGAAGCTGAATTTTGTAAAAAGAAATTTGACCCATCCAGTATTTAGACCCCAACCCTAGTTAATCTTGTTTGGGACATTGTAGACCGCAAGTACATTTTTATCAACTTAGGTTTAGAAAAATTGCGTTCCCCACTTGCAACGGTCACCGGTATTGTTATTGTTAGCAGAATACGCAGCGATTATGATATAGCACTTAAAGATTGTGCTTTTTGATAAAATTTAATGTCTCCATAGGTGATGCCTGATTGTCGTGGAGATAGTGTTGCAGACCTAAAATTTAAGTGCACAACAAAAATCTTCATCAATATCAGATTTAAAGCTCATCGTGAGCTGAGTACTAATACTCACTTCAACAAGATAAGTTCATAGAACTTAATATGCTAAATTAAATATTTCTTTATATCGATAGACATAGGTATACAAATTCAGTGAAGTTAAGCTGACGTGCGCAGTGCCCTGTACACCTCTGCGCCCACCACTCCAGGTCGCAGGTAGCATGTTGTTGTACATTTTTGAACCTCAGAATGGTGGTATTTTGTTCACAAACCTTCGAAAGCAGTGAGGTATAACGATCTGATCATAATTTTATGTATAAATGCAGTGTGTGATCTTTGAAGGGATCACCCAGGTTCCAGGTTGAGTCACTTATTTGTAATTTGGAAAATTTGAGATTATTGCTATTTGCAACTTGAATAGCCTACACAATTTTGGTGCAGGTAGCGCCAGCATCCCTTTTTTTTATACAAAATTATATAATGTAGATGTGCACCTAAGGGTGATACAGCTACAACCAACTACCAATCAATAAGGTTTTCAGAATAATTTGAAAAAAAAAAGATACATACCTATTTAAAATGAAAGAAAATATATTATAGAAACAACGGCAACGCTAACAAAAAAGTAATTTACCATTTTTGAAAGCCAGGAACCTGTTATTTCAAATTATTTTCAAACCAAGTTATTGTTGTTAAAAGTTTTTGAAAAAAAAATACTTTCAAACTTGAAATTTAAGGTGCGAGGTTGAATATATATAAAACTATATTAAAATCTAGAATATAGAAATTTTCTATGTACCTTTTAAGTGACTTGGTATTTTCAGCAAATAAGTCTGACCATCAATAGATTGTTTTTATTTCAAACTTCAATAAAAAAAACTTACCTGACTCTAATACCTATTGGTATACACAACACAGGTGCCTCTCCAACTTATTGATTAAATAAATTATATCCAAAGGCAGTCATTGAGTTCATTGGAGTCTAACACAAGAAATAAAAATGCTTTGAAAAAGAAAACAAATATTTGTGTCAAAAGTGGAATGTAAACGTGACGTGCAACTTAAACAACTTGTTTACTTTGCAATGCTATTGTTGAATAACAAATCTATTGGGCAAGCAAACAGAAAAGGTTCACACAAGAAATTAACTTTCTTTTCATTGCAGAGCCTCTAACCATTTTTAACACCCACTAAAGAAATAATTTCGTTTTCATCAGCCGATATATTTCAAATTGGTAATAAGTGAAACCAACAACAAAATTCACATTCATTCTAATAGAAAATAAAATTTATTGTCTAAAATTGATCATGATGGCTATAAATTCAATTCGGTTTTTTTTTTCTTGCCATAAAAAAACTATCAATCCTTTGGGGTATTATTTTGTATTAAAGATTGTACTCCAATTTGGAGGATATTATTTGTTCGTAGAAATCCGTACGTATTTTAAAAACGAATATTTAGTCCTTTCACAGTACCTGATAGGTAAAAAATTATTATTCTAGGGAAACTTGGGGGAAAGACCTCAATTACGTTGTCAAAACTCCAAAAATAATATTCGTGATATTTCAGCCTTATCGTGAATTCCGAGGAAAATTGCTTTCCCCCGAATTTGTGTGTTCCCAGAAATAAAATCCGCCTATCGCCAATTTCCCTCGAATTCGATTTCCCTGGGAAACCGAAATGTCTCCTTGAAAAGAAAAACAGCTAATTTCGAAAATGTTCTGTCAATTATATTTGGTTAGAATCAAAGATTAAAATTTTATTTCGGTGACACAAATATTTAAAAAATAATGTTTAGCATTGCATTAAGAGTTGTGGCTGAGGAAATGGATGAGATGGAATCTAAGCGACATCGTTCAATTAGAAGACGCTTGAGAGATTGTTCAAATCCGTTGGAATCACCACAATCACTGTATGTAAACATGAAATCTCTTAACTTTGTAAGGAATACAATATCTCTGCTTTTAGTTTCCAAAAATATTACAGGGTTAACAAACCTGCATTCAAGTACTTACTTGATGTTCTACCAACTTCTTCGCCACAGCCTAAAAAATCCATTGGAATTTCACCCATAATTAAATTAAGAGCATGCTTCGGTTTTTTGCTGAAGGCAACTATCAAAAAGGAGTTGTAAAAGATAGCGATGTGGACCTGGCGCAATCAAGTTTTAGCGGAGTCCTTTCAAAGGTTTTAGCCATTTTTGAAAAATAATTGTGCCCAGTGTGGATCAAAATGTATGTCACACTTGAAGAGAAAAGGAGAGTAGCATTGTCCTTCTACGAGAAGCACAGGATATCTGGCGTTGTAGGATGCATTGATGGTACTCACGTAAAAATTGTTGCTCCCTCTGCAAACAAGCATTTGTATTATAATAGGAAGGGGTCTTATAGCCCTACACTGTTCAGTTCACTTTCGACCATTTTCCAAAATCGAGCTATTTCATCCTTGCTCCTTTTATGAAATCCTCTGGCAACGTCTGGACTCGCATCCATTAAATTAATTAAAACATTGAATTGGTGTTTATTTGTTGTTTTTGACATTATATTCACTTAATTTTTTAACTTTTGGGAACCATCCAACTTGCTTTTCATAAATTCTCCAACTAAATAATGACGGAAATTTTAGAGCGAAAATCCAACAAAAATTCCTCCGAATCATTCACGATAGGTATTTTTTTGCAGGGAATTATTCTCCCTCATTCGAACATCATTCACGATAGGAGTATTGGGAAGTACAAACAATTCCGAGGGAATTTTTATTCACGATAAGGCTGCTATAAATTTCCTTATTGGCAACAAAACACATTTTTTTTAATCGGCCTTACTAACAACCAAATTTAGACTCGACTTTAGGGCAATAGTCGAAATTAAAATAAACTGTGTACCAATAATCAAGTTACCTTCGACTTTAAGATAATCGAGACTGTAACTTTCGATCCGGAGAAAGTCGAGTCTAACCCATTATTTAAGTTTAAACGTCAGTCTGAAGAAAAGTCAATTGGCCGTTCTGAATTAAATAAGGTAAGATGAATTGGTAAGTTATTTTTATATGTTACAAATATAAACCTTTTTTGTTTTTCAAACAAAAATCATTTCATTAACAGTTTTTTTCAATGCTCCATTCAAACTCCATTTTAATGTCGTGAATATTTTCAGGTCCGTATGTGCAATGGAATTGTAACATATTGTTATTGTTACTGTTATGGCTATTAATTCATGTTACTTATGTACGTTTCCAACTAAATTACATGTAATATGTCCTCACCAATTCATAAAGTTAAATTTGCTTGTGAACCCTAAATCTTTGTAAAGCCTTCACAACTTATAAGATGTAATCTTACTGTGAAACCATTCTTTGTAATAAATAAATATGAAAAAAATATGAAATATGAAATGGACAGGCAATGCAAGAACTATTATTTGACTGTGTTAAACCACTGCAATGATACAGTCAAAAAACCAGGCATGGGAAAGAGTTGCTGTTTCACTCAAAATACAACCAACTGCCAATTTCAGCAAATTATTTGAATGCTCAGAAAAAAATTATAACGCTTTTGAGTTATACTGTTAAAATTTTGCTATAAAGTCAGATGTAGTTAAAGTTCCGATTACTTTGATTGTTGGTACCTACAAATTAAAAGTCGAAACTATAGTTAGTTTCGACATTAGTTCAACTCGAGTTTACGGTTTGGTTGTCGGTAAGGCCCAATGTCTTTTCTGACACAATGTTTTACATAATATGTCAATCCCTAGTTGGCAGGAGTCCATTCGTTATTATTTCTTTTGATCCCTGCGTGGTCTTTTGCCCTAGTCAATGTCTGGCCGTTATGAGTTGCTCATTAGATGAAGTTTTTCTAGACACTGTATCGCCAGAACTGTGTTGCCTGATGACCGCTTCAATGGCTATGTAGTAGGTCATTTTTCCCTTTAAGGAACGCACCGACGGTCCTGACAAAGTGCTATAAATGCCTAGTTTGTCAAAAGAAAATTGCACTACTAAACTTCAGCTCACTCTCAAAAACGCAGATGTTCCAAATGATAAATACCTCAATATGGTTATGCATTTACATTTTATTGCAAGGATTTAGGTTTTCAGTAGAAGTAATCTAAATGCTTGTGCATATTACAAAAAAAACTCATAAGTTAAACCCTCCCCATAATACAGCCCTCAGATTTATATGCCCTTCTCTTGTCAAATAAGAGATAACAATTTCTTTAGCTTAACACTAAGCAAACATTTACGATTTGTATACAAACAACTAATAAATATAGACACGATTTTTCAAAATAGTTAACATTTTTCTTCTTTCGTATCGGTAGAACATGTTTAATTAATTCTTGTATACAAAAGACTAGTGAATAAACCTTATGAACTATTCAGTCGTATCGCCATTAATTTTTTTTTTTTGTTTCATGCTTAACATTATAATGTATACTCAACAAAATCAAAATCACAATGGATTTAATAATTTCTCCTTTTTTCAATTTATTTTAAATTCACTTTGTATGAGAGTTTCATTAACCTTTTTGAACTAATTGGACAGTGCGGCCAAAGATTTGCACAACCGATTGGACCGCTTAGGTTGTCAGCTGTATGCCTCAGTAGCTCGCCCATATGTGCTGCAAAGTGCCATTTACTTGGTGGACTATTCATCGCTAGCGACATTGTTGAAGAGCTGGAATATAAAAAATAATAATTTTATTGCAAACTTGTTCTTTAAGAAATTATAAGTTGTTCTAGATTGTATCTTAAATATAAAAGTGTAAAGCACTCGTTTTTCGTCAGGCGGCGGCCAATTTTTAAGTGGACTGACCTCGCACAGTAAGGAATGTGAAATAAGAACAAAATCAACCAGTTTTTTAAACAAATAAAACAAATTGAATTATTAATGAGATCAAGTGAATGACATTTAATGACTTATGTTTGTTTGATTTGATTAATTTACTTCCTATGTGAATTTATTTAAATTTGTTCTTACCGAATCATGTGCAGTAAATCCTTTTCTTTGTCTGAAAGAACATATTCTGGTTTCGATGCCATTTCGCACAACATCTTTGGCAAACAAGAATCTCTAATGGCATCGGTTAGCTGTGATTTGGCCAGATTTCTTTGTTTTTTCAGCGCTGCAGGCGATAACTCTTCTAGCTCGGATTCTGGAAATAAACAAGGAATGATACTAAGTACCTATATACTCTCTGGTGACACTGTTTTAACCAAAAAGCTGGTAAAAGTTGAACCAGGACAAATGTATCTCGTACCTATAGACATTGTTTGCATGCTTTTCCCTTTTCATATGTTTTAGAGACTGGGTAAGTAGGTACTTTTGTTCTAAATTGTAAACCTAACTAACGTGTTTAACGACCATTTTGCATAATTATAGCCAATGATGTGCGCTTACAAATATTTTTTTTCAGAATAATTGTGATTTGCAACAACAAAAAATATTTAGTAGGAAAACCGAGAGGGAAACATTTTACCGCATTCTTGGGAAATATATTTTTAAATCTTTGCTGGATTTTTTAGCGAAACAGCTGAAAATCGAGAAAATAAATCTATCAGTTCCATTCTGTCTCTTTTTCACATTGTGCATCGCATTTTATTGTATACAAGTTCATGGGCTGTTCGGCCACTCCTATTTAATTTGAAACAGGTCGAAACGGTTTTGCTTTTGCTGGGTTAACCGCTTAAATTTATCTATGACTCACAAAATTGGAAGTGGAGGTAAGTGAAGATCAAGTCGAACTGTTGTTCGTTCAATGACGATGTTTTAAATATTATCAATTAGTAATTCAGCCCTAGCCCGCATATCAGAGTTTACTGCCCACTCCACATTTTAAATGGGCACATTCGAACTCTTTATAAACTTATTCTAAGTATATATACAACAATTTCTTAGTAAATGTAAATAAGTGAGACAATTATAGTGTCGCGTAAATTAATAAGTTTTGTTAATTTTCATCATATGTAACGAATTTTATGGAGAATATTATATATTTTCCATAAAACAAAACAACAAAAAGCTTTTTAACCTATTACATAATTAATATCACACACTTACTCCAACAATTTTGACGATTTTAATGTCTGTATGAACTATTTAGCTATACAAACTGTTACCGCCTCCGGCCTTGTGACAATGTTGTAGCTTTTTAACAGTTTTAAGGATTGAAGCGGTTATAATTTGCATATTCAGAAATTGCTGAATGCACCCACTGATCATTGCATTCTGAACACGTCCCACAAGCTCACCGAAGTGCAGCGAAATAGAAAATGCGAGGTGTCATTCTTACCCTCTTGCGGTTTCCGGTTTACTCCTCAGGGTATCATTTTTCCGCCGTTTTTCTTTTGCGTGTACCGAGATACACTAATTTGTATTAAGAAAATAAAAATTAATAAAATAGAGCTTGCTTTTAACTCTTAACCTTTTAGTACAAGTGTGCTCTTTTATTTTTCATGCGAGTGCCGCACTTTGCACAACGCATTTGAAAAGGATCAACTGCAATTATTTTATATGGGATCAAAAAATAAATGAAAGTTAAGTTTAGTCAACCAATAATTATATTCTGGTCACAACATAGAATTCCATTGGAATCGCAGATTGGCTTGAGCTGCATTATTCCCATGCAATCATATTACGGATCAGGCTACACCGCATTTTTTTACCTAAACACTCTTTTTTGACGAAGTTAGAGGTTAAATTCAGCTGACAGCTGATATATTATCTTCAGTGTAAAATGTCCTAATGAATAATTTCTAAGGCCTTTATTCTTATTAAAAAAAAATTGAGAGATTAATTAAGTCAACCAACTGTAATGTAAAATGTTAAAAAGATGCCTCAATATCCCGCTACAATTTTTCTAAAATTATGTTGAACCAAATTCGAAATAAAAGAGAAAATTTATTGCGTTCAATTCATGCACGTCAACACGTTTTGTTGTGCAAATTAGAGGCAAGTAAAAGTGTAATATAAAGAAAAAATAAAAAGTTGCCTGGGATTTACAAAATGTTATCTAATAAAGGGTGATTTTTTAGCTGGTTTGGTTTTGGCAACACTGGTTTTGACAGCTGACATGTGTTTAGTACCTTGTGTCACTGTCAAACAGCTTCAGTTTGGTTTGCAATTTAACCATGGATCGTCTTACAAATGAACAACGCTTGCAAATTATTGAATTTTACTATCAAAATTCGTGCTCGGTTCGAAATGTTCATCGCGCGCTGCTTCCATTTTATGATCGGCATTCTCGACCTTCTGAGCAGTCTATTCGGAAGATTGTGACCAAATTTCGCACCAAATTTACTTTGTTGGACATTAAACCACCAACACGTTTACGTACTGTGCGTAGTGAAGAAAATATTGCGGCCGTATCAGCTAGTGTGACAGAAGACCGCGAAATGTCGATTCGGCGCCGTTCCCAGCAGTTAGGCCTTTGTTACAGCACTACGTGGAAAATTTTGCGGAAGGATTTGGGCGTAAAGCCTTTTAAGATACAGCTGGTGCAAGAACTAAAGCCAGCCGACCTACCACAACGCCGAATTTTTGGTGAATGGGCTCTTGGAAAGCTGGCCGAGGATCCGCTTTTTTATCGAAAAATTGTGTTCATTTTTGGTTGAATGGGTACGTAAATAAGCAAAATTGCCGCATTTGGAGTGAAGATCAGCCAGAAGCATTGCAACAGCTACCAATGCATCCCGAAAAAGCCACTGTTTGGTGCGGTTTATGGGCCGGCGGCATTATTGGGCCATATTTCTTCAAAGATGATGCGAATCGCAGCGTTACTGTCAATGGTGAACGCTACCGAGCGATGATAACAAACTTTTTTTTGCCCGAAATGGAAGTTCTTGACTTGCATGATATGTGGTTTCAACAAGACGGTGCCACATGCCACACAGCACGCGAAACAATGGCGCAATTGCGAGACGAGTTTGGTGAACAGTTAATTTCACGTTTCGGGCCGGTCAATTGGCCGCCTAGATCGTGCGATTTGACACCATTAGATTATTTTTTGTGGGGGTATGCCAAGGCTAATGTGTATAGGGACAAGCCCGCTTCGATTGACGCACTGGAAGCCAACATCCATGCATTCATTCGTGAGATACCGGCCGATATGTGTGAAAGAGTATGCCAAAATTGGACTCAGCGGATGGGCTACCTGAGACGCAGCCGCGGTCAACATTTGCATGAAATTATCTTTAAACATTAAATTGCAAGGTTCAAACTATCGATTCAAATAAATATTTCATTCATTTTTTCGAATTTTTTGTGTTTTTTTTTTTAAAAAAAGTTCTAAGCCTCTTAAAAAATCACCCTTTAGTTCAAATATTGGAACAGAAAATGAAAACCATTGGATCTCACGGCCTCCGACTATTATCGCGCCCGATACATATTTTCTTGTTTTATCTAAATTGCAAGCTACTTGAAAATGCACGAAAATTCTGTCGCCTGTAATAAGCAGAAGTTGTTTTGGTTGTATATTTAAACAGGGCAGATCAGTGCCCAGTGTGCCAGACCAAACTTAGCGAAAGTTCAAGGTTCAATCCGCAGACAAAGCAACATTTTTTTGTGTACCTCGCCTGTCGAAGATCTGGTAGCCAATAGAGAAGATCTGACTAATTCAACTCCCATTTTCGGTTCTTTAAAAAAAACATTTATTTTCGTAAGAAAAAAAAGAATATTTGGCGCGAATGGTTTCAATAATAGAGATCGACCTAGGCTCTAACCATTTGCTCGTATACATCTTTAGTCTTGGGATAGATAGAAGTCAACTTATGCCAAGTCTGAACATCCAAACTGGGAAGCTTTCTCAGAACAGAGACGAGAGGTGACCCGAACCCGATAGAAGAAACCTTAATATGCAGAATTAGGTACACAAATATTGTTTTTCGGGGACTCGAATTTGACAGCCTTGCTCTGTATCCTAGCACTCTACCCAAAGAGCCACTGCAACTGCCCTCTCATAATATTTTCTCAAACCAAAAAGGTTCATCTCACAAAGAGCCCTTCTTTTAGCAACTATAATTCGACCTTATCATTATCATACATTATAGAACAAAAATCACGTTTATTAAATAACTCAACGTAATTGGGGCTTTGGCCATGACTTTGACTATCGGCAGACTAGCGAAAATAATGAATGATGTAATCACACCAAACTTGAGCAAAGTAATAGGTAACAATAATGGATACATTGTAAAAACGACTACTTAGGAATATTCACTTTACAATTTCAAGATACACTAACATTGTCTAAGTAATTATATAACGAACTATGCAAATTAAATATCAAAGTCAGCGTTGCCACAAAGTGCACGATCGGGCCTTTTGCCCCCTGTTTTTTATTTTGGCCCTTTGCCCGAGGCCTGTTTAGTTGGCAATTGGAGACTATACCTACACAGTCTAACAAATATATGTATGAGTATTGAGTGCCCTCTCGACTGCCAAGTAGGTAGTTATAGGTAATTAAATGCGTCTTGTTCATACATTTGTAATTCTTTTTTTTTTTACAGTCAGTCGTTTTTTTTTTTTTTTTTAATTAAACTTTTTTTATTTTTATCCTTTTAGCCTATGGCACTCCGTGGAAGAACACGAATATTATGACAGCTCACTCTTCAAAATCGTTCAATCCGTTTAGACTACAGGGCGTTCCGTAGGAACGTACATAGGATACGCCCGAAACACATAACCCTCCCTGTGTCCAGTCGGGTAAAAAAGAAGTGTGCTGAAGACACTCACAACTTTTTAAAGCACAGTCCGAAAAGGCAGGACGATCTAAAAATGTTTCAAGAATATTTTGATCTTAAACAAAATAAAATAATAAAAGTAGTAGCAACTCGATAGTTATTTTTTTTCGAGGTTGTAAATTATTTCATAAAAAACTGGGAAGCTCTTAAATTTTACTTTGTATCAGTCAGTGTCTTTTGATGATAAGAACCCCAAGGGAAATATCCACATAACAACCCATTGTACAAAATGTGTTTTTATTTTCTTAATTATGTTTTAAAAATAATAACTGATTTTAATGAAAGCTTTTAAAGTAAAGCACCAAAAATACATGTGTTGGTGTGAGTCCCTAAATTTTGAAATTTGTTAAAGAAGGATTTTTATGCAAAATATTTGGCCTCAGCTTTTGTCAAATGGCCCGCAAAAAATCTCGAAATGGCCTTAATTGCTTTTTTTCTTCGCGGCAACGCTGATCAAAGTCAACTCTTTGTGTATACAAACCTATGAACCTTACTACTCAGTTTTTCCTATTATGTATTTTTTATTTATTTTGAATTTAATTGCCCTAACATTGAAGGTTTTTACAAATAATTACTTATAATGCTAATTATTTCAGCATTGGGAACAAGAGTTCACTATAAAATAATTATATAACTACATATCTACGTTAGAAATATATGAGATTTGAATTTTGTTTTTGCCCACAAACTATTTAAAACAATGACTAATAATGGGCCAAGCGGCTTCTGAAATGCATAAATTAAGTGATATGTAAATTTAAACAAAAACTCGGCCAATGCGGAAATTTTGTCTTAGGTGCAATATGTTAAATATAATTCTAGTTCCTAATGAATAATTCAGGTTTTACATAAATTGCCGCTCGATCGTGGGCTCAAAATATCTGACTTGTATACTTCCGTATAGGAACTGAGTTAAGTGTATTCAATCATTTATTAAGAATTGTATCATTTTTTTTACGGCTAACGTTCAGTGAATAATTAGTCTCTTTTATTTTTTATTTCCATTTGTGTTATAAGTTGGAAGTGCACAAAAAACGAATTGACAATGAACTCGGGCTAAAAAGCGTGAAGCGTTTAACAACAACAGCACGTGGTTGAGAAAAGGGGTTAGTTAGTTACCAATACCTATACAGAAATTCGAAGAGGTGATTGTCATTAACTGGTACGTAAGTACTTCAACCGATTTAAAGTTTTTTTTTGTTTCTTTTGTTCTTGTGCATTAACAAAGAACGCTCATTTGATGTTAACATTTAATATAGTAAGCTTGCTTGTTGAATTGAAAAGGCTTGCAAACAAAAGTAGGATGAGTTAACAGTTTGAAAAATTATCCAGTTTTACTTTGGGCTCAGTAGGCAAACAAATCAAATCAAAAAGCTGCTCTTTCAGTAAGGTAAGGAATAAATTTAAAATAATGAAAGTATGCCCAATTTTTAACAAAGAAATTAGTTGAAAACCTAGGCCTAGCTTCACCATTAATGTAAAAAGTAAGCGTTATAAGTCGCGCTCATCTGTTTTGTTAATCGCTGGTTGCTGATGATTAATTCTGCATTGACAATTTTCAGCTTATGCACACTTATTACCAAAAAAAATACTATCCACACGTACATAAATAATTTAAAATGTAACGGATAAAATTCTATGAACGCTGTCAGCAGCTTTGCCCACAGCGGAAGTGACATAATATGCAAGGTGCCAGTGGGTTGGTGAGCCGGAATTTTTGAGTTCACATGACATTTGGCAATACGAATTTCTATGTAACATACTAGCGCACATAACATTTGCCACCCAGTAAAAATATAGCTTGTAGGCAAGTAACGGAAAATCGACCGAAGTTGGTACGGTTCGTCTATGGTAGAGACACTCTCTCTATATATTTTGCAACTCCTTCTTAACAGATAAACGGAAAATAAACTACAAAAAATTATCGAATCCTGTTTTTCTAAACAATTTTAATTTAGATAATTAAAGTTTAATGGGAATTACCCTTTTTATTTGATATCCTGGGATAAGTAATCTTTATCCGCTTATAGAGTTTGGGAAATCGCTTATAGAGTTTGGGAAAAATGGGAAAATTTTAAATTTTGCGGGTTCATTTTTGCTTCGCTTTGCTAGAAAGTAGTACGAACAACAGTTGACAAAATGTTGAAGAGAAATTTAACCAAGTTTAGGGGTAACTGGTTGAAATCGTAGACAAAGGTTTTTTTTAGTTTGTGAAAAAATTACTATGCGGCATTAATTGGGTCTACCCCGGGCGGCCCCAGCCCATTCTACGCCACTGTTCTAGGGCTTTCTATTTTTCCGCCTGAGAAGTCAGTGTTCCCGTTTTTTTTTTCACACAGCTATGGGTCAACTCTCGGAGAAGGTTTTATTTTAGCAGAGTGTGTCCTAACCGCTTGATTATTTCGAAAATGTTAGATATGGAGGCATATTTATAGCGTCGATAAGAAGGGTATGTTTATCTGGACACGGTGAAGTCTTTATTTCTTTATTGGAGTAGGGGAATTGTCCTCGTGCTATGTTTTCCGACTGTAAATGCAAAGACGCCCTCCTATCCGAAGTTGAATAACCTTTATCTAATCTTTGTTTTAAATTTTGCCATCGCTTAAATTGAAGAAGCTAAATACTCTTGTTGTCGCAAATAAACCCCAACTCTGCTTTTCACAGTTCATCATCCTTCTGCATTCTCAATTAGTTAGTTCGCTTCTCACGCTCCTTTTAAGATGCAGGCATTCCACATGTGGGTTTGAAGATCATCTTTCTCATTTCATTAGCGGAAGTCGGCGTTATTTGGGCCATAAATATCAGAGGCTTGTTTAGTTTTAATTTGTTTTTTTGGTATTTGGGAAGTTAAGTTCCTAATTTAAATGGCCCGGCTTGCCTTGGTTGTTCCATGAATGTCTCCACCAACTCTTTTGCAATGCGGTAGCTGTGTATTGCGAATACCTATAGACATAAGATTCTTCGAGGTAATAATTTATTGAATCCTTTTTTCTAACCTAAAAAGCTTCCACATCGTTGCTCACAGATAGCTGTTAGTTTTGCGCTTAGATTGTTGTAAAAATTGTTGTGGAAAGTAGTTGTTCTCCAAAGTTGCTTAATAATTCGGCTAAGAGGCTCCGCCATTGATTTTGAATATATACGCCGGGCTGTACGAATAAGAAAAACTCGAGTTTGGAACCCGGAAGACTGAAATTGGTAAAGCGATTTCAATACCTACCTACACAACTATCCTCATTGATTGGTATTTAAAAATTCCCATCAACACTTAAACACTTAAAATACAAATGCCATTCTAAATCACTTTTTATGCATAACTACCTTCATAAGTATAGAGGTCAGATATTCCCACCACTTTCAAAAAACTTCATTCTCTCCCACTCATAAACTGTCTTTATACAGAAAACACCCCTTATACGTATAGTTGATATTTATGCTCACATATGGCTTAACAAATCACATTTCACAGATAAATCAAGCAAACGTTTTTTGCGAGTAACAACTATCTTACTAACCCATTTATGTATGTATCAGTGGCAAACCGACAACTAGTTTAGTTCGATGATATTATTTGGCAATACTTAGGTCAAGTCCCACAGTCGCGATACCAGTTTGTTTGTTTTTCTATACAAAATAGAAATGTTCCGTCACTTTAATTACCCACAAAATGCTTACATAATTTCTATCCATTAAAGAATACAAAACTAAATTTCAAAAAAAATGCATAAAAAAATCAAAAAAGCAAGTTGACTATCGTTAGTCTTCCGACAGTGGGTTTATATATCCATATAATGTATCTACTCATATCTACATATGCATCTCAAGAAAAGATACAGTTTTCGGGATGCAAATTAGGTTGTTAAATTTTAAGTAATTTTTCTGGAAAGTACATTACAATGCAAATGAGATAGAAAGCTTGTGACGAATTTTATATTGTTAATGTTAATGCATGTGAAAGGCGATGTCGCAACGTAAATAATCTTCTAACTGAATAACAAATAGTGTTCGTCAAATTATTTGCTTACCGGTATCAATATTTGTTTGTGTGTTTACACATTTTTTTGATATGATTGAGTGTCCTAACCTTGGAGTAGTGTTTTCGTTTTTTTACGTTGTATTTTTTCTATCACGTGATTTTACTTAAAAGTATTTTAAGAACATATCAAACACTACCTAATAATGAAGAAACACCATATGAGTCATCATTATTTTCTATGGTTTTGAAAGCGAGGAGGGAAACTCCCAAGGGTCTCAAAAATTTGTCGCTAATATTTATGTAAATTGCCGCGTGTTTTTGCAAACGATATCTATTGAAATTGAAAGTGAAACTATGAAATAAAAAATATTTGAAATGCTTACTAGACTAGACATGAACTGAGCCCCGACTATAAAATGATAAACTGCCCAGGACCAAAACTCGTAACCTTTGGTTTAAAATGAGTTGCGTTTCAAATGTTGCAACCCCCTCAGTTACATAACTCCCCCGTTGCAATGATTCTCCTAGTGGCAATGCCGATTTTTCTGTCATTAATATCCAAGGGGAAAATGTACAGCGTGGTTTCCAGGCCGCAGGGTACTGGTCACACAAACAGAAACACATGCTGCCCTTGAAATTTGTTATTAAGTACAGAGAGTAGCCACCCAACAAGTAATCTTATCTTAATCTTGTCTTATTACTGCCGTATTCCACCAGTGCATTAATATATCTTTATGATATCCCGTTTTAGGCCCAAAATCATTTGAAGTATAGTAGAGTACGGTAGTGCTCTTTTTAATAAGTTCTTGGAAGTTAGGAAAGGCTTGGAAAAGATAACCTGACTCGAACGTAGTTTCAGCATCAATTGACTCATTATTTATCTATTATTATTAGATATTATTTATTAACATTAAAAGTAAGGGCCCCTTAAAAGGCTTTGCAACAATTTGGATTCAACACAAGATAAGCAGGCAGGTGAAACTAATTCAAAGATGTTTAAATTATTAGATAAAGAGCTGACTCTTTTGACACCCTCAAAATCAGATCATTGAAAAGCAAGGATAAGGCAAGTGTAGCATAAGGCTCGAACTTAAAGTTTGAACCGGGTTTTTAACAAATTCAATCAGATTATGCGGAATTTTTAGCTTGACCGCAAGAAGCAGGAGAATAGAGTGGGCGGCAAATAAAATATTAAGAACTCTAAGCTAACTACCTGAAGACTAATGAAAGAGAAAGTGGAAAAATACCCTACCACAAGCATAACGGGCAATATAGGAGGTACCCTTACTTTAACAAACTTGGTAGAAATATCCAAGTAGACCGACTAGGCTGGAGAGGTTTGATAGTTACTTTCGTGCCTTAGCCCCAAGTAAGTAAGATTTGTACGGAATAGCTACAACAGTTCTAGGAAAATGAAATGATGATTTGATGTTAAAAGCTTTAGGGCTTTCGAAAAAAATCGGTAAGAATCATTCTTAGGAACTGGCTGAATGTATAGTTTTAGAGCACTACAAGGAAGGAAGGGAATTTACACTGCATTATGTTTGGGGACAAAAACAACACCATACATTATCACGTACTACCGTCATTTGAAACAATCAAACCAACTCAAGGACCGGAAATGTAACGCCGGTATCAAACTTATTCTACCCTATAGAAGGCAAAAAAGCTTCATCTCTTTACAGGCAAGTATTATCATGAACAGTCAATCGCACAAAAAAGAAGCCAAAGTGAAGATACCTTCTCATTCTGTCCAAAAATAAAAACCCACTCTAAACGAGTGATTTTGAAATCTTCCGGCGAGGCCTTGGTTTCCATAAGGAAAACGGACATGTTGTGCCAAAGATTTATTTTCAAAAACCATATAGACCATTCGATCCGAAACCATATCTATTAATGGACCGCCATAAATGCAGCTAAGCAATTTTATGAAATCCAAAGCTTAAATAATTTTTGTAGAAGCTGCATATTCGAGCAAGAACAGAAGACCATTGTACACTATTCTACCAGCTCTTTCCCAAAACGAAAAACTCAATCTCAACCTTCGCTTTATAAGAATTTTAAACTGATTCATGTGATATCGCAAACAATCTCAATAGTCTAAATGAGTCCGCATTTTGTCCCCAGCTATTTTCACCTAAACTAAGACTAAAAGAAGAACAAGCGTTTAAACCAGTCTTTTTCAGTTGTCTTAGGTTGGACCAAGCCCACTAAGCTAGACGAGGAAAGTTGAAAATCCATTTCAAAATGCTTACAGCTTTTGCTAAGGGCTATCCACATCGAACCTTAGGCCCCTTCTAAACATTTTCCACACCAACGGAAAAAATTTATCTAAAGTTCGGAAACCAGGTATTTAAGGAGCTTGTGTTGTAGAAACTCTCGGGACGGTATATAATGTAGCTTGGTAGGTGTATTTCCTCTGGGATTTTAACACCGTACGCCTTGATCCAGTTATCATTCACTGCAGCCACTATGAGCCATACTGCACCCCACAGCTGCAACTTTCAATCACTCCCCTCCCATACTGTTCTGACAGCACTGTGTCGCAAAGTGTGGCGCAGACAATATTCTTTGTTTTCAAGGCGAATGTAGGTATGCGTATAAGAATGTTAATATTTATTTATAAATGCAGCCTTAACAAATAGTTCACTTCCATATTTAAACTTCATAAATACTAACGTGCGAATAAAATATTTACATCAATTACGAACCGCAAAGCTCTAATTAGCTATTCGCACAATACTACTATTAGCAAGTCACTCAACACGTGCACATTTTGATTGTCAATCAACTGAAGGTTAATATTGTACGAACGTTTCTGAGACACCAAAAATTAAATCAAATTGAGCCAGTACCAACGACTTCTAGAAAAGAGATTCAACCAACAAGATCTGTCGCACAACAAATTTCACTTTCTCCTTCTTATGCTAATGACCGCAACTTTACCACAGAAAAGAAAAAAAAAACGAAAGGGGTTTGGCTCAGCTACTACCTACTAAAGAAAAAAAGCTAAAAATGAAATCGAAACAGGTTGCATAACCATACTATTGCCTTAGAGATATAACAAATATTATTTATCCAAGTTGATTAGCGAACTTGTTTTTCAGCTCACCTTCGGTTAGTTCAATTTCGGCTTGTTTTTGTTGGAATTTTCCCGATCCTTGATTGGAGGCAGACTTGACGCCGCGTATGCTACCATATCCGAAGAAATCGCCGAAAATCACAAGTGCCACAGCCGCAAACAGCATGATGCGGAACCTCCAGGCGTTATCCATAATTGTCTGAGAATTGTTTTTCTTTTGTTTATGTCGCCAAGAATGTGTTACTAGATTTGGGGATTTTTTTTAAACACACACCAAACACTAACAGCTGGGCTTGGAAAACATTTTCGAGGTCAAATGAAAAAAGAAACTGATTCACAGACAAATTTATGACCGCACTAAACCCGAATATCGAAAAAAAAAAATTTAATTATTTTTTTTTTTTTGTAAAGAAAAAGAAAATATTAAGCGTCCAACATGCGCGCGGCTTAGCTGTAGACTAAGCTCGCGTTGAATGCATAGTTGAGTTACCTGTGCGAATGTACAATAATTTCCCCACTCAATTTCAGCCAGGTTATCCGATTGATGTACGAGTTCGTTAGTGTGTCTACTTCAGCCAAGTTACTCTTGCCTTTAACTTGATGCGACGGAGTGATGGTTGTTGGCTTTTTTTCGGTACTTTTCTTGTGAAGCATGGTTTTCTTGCAGGCTTAGCAACTTTTTTCTTTTAACAAATGTTTTGGTTGAGAGGTTATAGAATGTACTTCTGTAGAAAATTACACGTCGGTCGATCGGTCGGATGGTAGTGAACTCCGGCTCAACATTATTGCTCGCAAGGTTAACCAGTGTAATGGAGGTGGGTGAGCGACTTTTTAGGTCGTCGCGTATATATAGCTGTGGGCGATTGGTGCAATTAGTGTGGTTGGAGCTAAAATGAAGGTTTAACATGTCAATGAAGTGGGATTACTTTTGTTTTGTGGGACTGTATTTGTATCTGTATCGGTCGGGTGTATTCTCAACGACCAGTATGGGTTGAAGCATTATGGTGTGAAAGGTGCGATTTTACGGAAAGTATGCAACAATAGATGGAGAGCAGAGTAAAGTATAGCCAAAAATGTGTAGAGATGTGATTGGGGAGACCGTTTTATTATTATTGGTTATTCCGAGCCCGAGGTGGACCTGGAATTCAAGCAGCATGTCTCTATTGATCTCCAACTATAGCTGCCAGTAGCTTCCAGTTGCATGTTGATTGAGGTTTAATATTGACGGGTCCCTCTGTCTGGAGCATTGATGACATACGCTCTATGTGACCCAATCATCGTAGTTTGTTATTTTTGACATTACTGACAAGGTCTTTACCAATTCACGGCAGTTCTTGTACGCCAAACTGCTTTCATTAAAAAACGGCCAAAGATCACAAGACCGACTATCAGTTACCCTTAAGGTTCTTTCATCTGCGCGTTCAAGAAGCACATAGCTGGTAAGGGTATTCTGCCTGCAAGAGAGCCCTGCAACTTTCAGTTCGTAAAAACATAGTAATTGGCGGAAAAAAAGCAGAAGTCAGGTCGACAACAAGCAACAACACTTTTAAAGCCAACAACTATGAATTATGATTGTCAACTTCTCAATTGTATTCAATGAGTTAGTGGCGGTGGTCTAGTGTTTATCGCTCAGTTGGTGCATGTGGTGGTTGCTTTAACAATTGACGTCGAATAGATGTGCCGGCCTAAAAGTGGATTTATGTCTTACCAGGTGCAGTGAGTAGGGATAGTTGACTATTGGAGTTCAACTGTTACCTAGAAAGGAGTCTGATGATGAATTAGTGGTGTAATTTGAATCTAAACGGAGGCTTTGTTTAAAAAAGTTTTTGTTCTCACAAATAACACATCAAATGCGGAAACGGTACTAAAATCTGTCAACAGAATTGTCAGGAACCGCTTAAAAGCTTAAATCAAATGTTGTTGATCTCTGTGCTGAGCCTTGGTAGGCAAAGTTTTATCCAATATTTCGATGTTGAATGTCCTTTCCTGTGGGAACAGATATTTTGCCCGTCTTTCTCCCCCGCTTCTGCCTCTATGTCTATACTCACAAATATATCTGATTGCCGAGCTCTGCCGATTATGTCAATGCCTTTTGAGTAAAAATCCCACAAGTATTTCAAATATTACGTCAAAGAAATCGGCGTTTGTGCCCTTGTTAAGGCCTCTTCTGACATTAAACATCTAACATCAAACAGTATTCTTGAGGCTTGGTAGAGCAGCGAGAGCTCTCTGATATCATCCAAAACATGTACGAGTTTCGCTGTAAAACCAAAACTTAAAAGCGTAAAAGGTATAAAGGTAGCCCAGGGGTTTGCGCCCAACAACTCATAGAGCTGTCAAAAATTGTTTGATGAATATCATTGGCAAAGATTGCATCACAAAGTTGAGTCTCTTAAAATGAGAGAAATAAACCCTTAGCTGTAAACAAAATGATTTTTAGATTTGGCCGAAGATAACACTCGAATACTGCAGCAAACACCTGACACAATTCCCCCACAGATTTGGCCAAGAAAGCTCGCCTTTCTGCCCAATTGCCTAGACCAAGAAGAAGATTTGAAGCAGGAAATGTTCCAATCCAATCCAAAATTAGAGCTACAGTGGAAAGCAATCGTTGTTACATTTCTTTTGAATTTGGTCAAATAAGATCTGTTTTCAATTTATTGTAGCTCCAGAGACTGATGGAGTAGAAAAATATCTGATAGCTCAAAGGGGCTGTTCACAAATTACGTAACAGTCCTAGGGGGGGGAGGGATTTGAAAATTTGTTACGGTTTGTTACGGGGGAGGGGGGAAGCTATTTATTTAAAGTTACGTAACCAATTTTTTTCTTTTTATAAAAAAAAATTACACTAAATATAATATTAATGTACGCAAAAAACCGATCATTTTCATGAAATTCATGTGCAAAAAAAATCAATTTTGTTTTGTTATTCGAATAAAAAATTTGTCAAAAAATATTTAAAAAGTGTTTTAACTTTTGTTACGTTATTCCTCTTGGGGGGTGGGGGTCTTCGGAATTTGTTACGATTTGTTACTATGGGGTGGGGGGGGGGTTAAAAAACGGCAAAAAAAGCGTTACGTAATTTGTGAACAGCCCCAAAGTAGTCGGAGAAGTATTGCCTAAAATTGTAAAGTGAAAACCATAAGCCTTCTGAAGTTATTCTTGGTTATAAAATTAAGACATGTAAATACAGAGGTGTAGAGGCATAGAACTTTGAAATGGAATAAAACAAAGAAAGATGATTTTTTTAAATTGACATGAAATTTCGGCAATAACGCGGCGAATGTTGTCCTCCAAGTGGTCATTCGGCGTTAAATCGCACGATCTTGGAGGCCAATTCACGGGTCCGCAACGTGAGACTATGCGGTTACCGAACGTTGCCTTCAATAAATCAATTGTGACACAAGCTGTGTGACATGTTGCGCCGTCTTGTTGAAACCACAGCTCCTGCACATCATGGTTGTTCAATTGATGAACGAAAAAGTCAGTAATCATGGCTCTATAGCGGTCACCATTGACTGTAACGTTCTAGCCAGCATCGTTTTTAAAGAAGTATGGACCAATTATTCCACCGACCCATAAAGCACACCAAACAGTCAGTTTTGTGGATGTAACGTTGTCTCAACATACACTTGAGGAGAGGATCACTCCAAATATGGAAGTTTTGTTTATTGACGTATCCATTCAACCAAAAGTGAGCTTCATCGCTAAACAAAAAATGGACGTAGTGCGCGATACGTATTTCCAACAGAACCATAGTTTTCAAAATAAATTTGCACAATTTGGAAGCGTTGTTTTGGTGTCAGTCTATTCATGTTGAAATGCCAACCAAACTTAAAACAAATCACTTGACAGCTGACAAAATGGCCGCCAGTTAAAATAGTGTTGCCAATTTAAACCTCTAAAAAAACACAACCTTTACCTTATACGCTTCAAGTCACTTTTCATCTGACAAGCGGTTGCTTATGGAAATAGGTCTTGTACCTTTTATGGTTGAAGTTCTGTTAGAGTGTCTATTGGCTTGTCTTAGACTTAACGGGAGGTCTTCAAATACCGAAGTCCTGAACTGTTTTCTAATCTCTTCGCGTAGTGCGTGTTGTGCTATCAAGAAGAATGGTTAAAGGTTCCTCTTGCTAATAGCATCGGCTGCCTCCTTACCCATTTAGAGATATAGCTGACGTGTAGGTACTCGCTTACTGTGGCTGAATTTTGTTTACTCTATGTATAGGAATTCCCCGGCAAGCTTGGTCTTAATGACTTTGGTTTCTAACGATGGCGTTAGAAAGTACACCTTCACATAAGTAAATAAAGTGCACGACTGCGTCGCACGAAACTTTCTCGTTTAGTGCGAGTCTGAATACAATTCAAAGTCATTTAAGCAAATCTTTTTTTCGGGATGCAAGCATTACTTGGTTTTTAGGGTTTTATCGAAATCGAAAATGGGGTTTTCGAGATATGAACAGTTTTTAAAGTGAGCGTTTCCAGTGATTCGAATTGAAAACTAAGGACGCAATAATTTTGGAAACATCAATTTTACTCTAAGTTTGCATTTTGCTTAGTTTTCCGTTAAGTTAGAAATAACCATATTACCTTAGAAATTAATTTTTGTTACAATCGTATTGACCGTTTTCGAGATATGTCCAAATTTCAAAAGTACCGTTACTCGAGTTCTTTTTAGCGGAAAATTGAGTATGCAGTTATTTTTAACTCACCTACTTAAGCTTAAATATCAATTTTTGTTGAAATCGTTAGAGCCGTTTTCGAACAAATCAAACTGGTATGAAAATTTTGTATGGGAAGTACCATTAATATTGAGGTTACCATGCAAAAAAAAAAAACTTCGCCGAACTATAAGCCCCTAAACTTTAAATCCGAAGTTCGAACGAAATCCGTTCAGCCGCTTAGGCTGTAGGCCTCGGGGCATATAGACAGACAGACAGACAGACGGACAGAATTTTGCGACCCATTTTTTTGAGTTCGCCTATCATCGTTATGAATTGATTAACATCTCGAGTTCGAAATTTTGTACGAATTAAATATCTTTCCCTTACTACGTATAATGGAGAAAGTTCAAAAGAACATTTAGGTTCTGAAAAACAGTTTTCTTTTCGTTAGTCATATTGAAATGGAGCGTCTTCTGCGACAGTTTTCTAATCTTGTGAATTTGTCCCACTCTTTCAGCCTATAGCATTGGTTTCAGAACTTATTTTAACTGAGAATTAACAAATTAAGAGTACATACCTTTGACGAATCTTCCTTAAGCATGAGAAGAAGATTCTGGAATACAGGGAACAACTTAGTTCGAGTATGTACAGTACATTGTACATTTTCATAAATAAAGAACCATAAATTTAAGCAGTGGCTTCTTAAAGATACCTTGCATGAAATGAAATGTTCTCCCAAGTGACAATCATGCGTCTCTTGGCAAGTGTGTCGCTCTATATGATAAATCACAGCCAAATGCATGAACTTGAGCATACGTCCTGGCGTTTAGGACGATTGAACTTTAAAAACCCAACCGACCACGCAATAATATAGCTGAGCAAAATTATTTACTCCTTCCGCTGTGTCACGCTGTTGTCAACCACAATAGGAAACCAACGAGCGGTGGCTGGCTGGCTTCGATCTATGCGTTCGCTCGCTCCAAAAGCCGCAAAATAACCTTCCGAAACACGCAAATAAATTAAGGGTCTCTTTCAGAGAGGATGGTGTTACAGGAACCCGAAGAGTGGGTAAGTGGATGCTACTGCCAGTTAGCTTGACGTCTGCATATGAGCATCCATGTGTGAACACATGTTCACATATTTTTCGCCAAAGAACCCTTCTGCCATAGTCTCTGTTCTGGTATACGGAGTTAAATCAACTTATTCTTCGTGTGTAGGTATACGAAGTGATGCGGGAGGCTGTCAGCCTCACACCACCCAATCTGCATCTGTAACATGATGTATTGAAACCGGATTGGAATCGGACAAAAAAGCTTTACATTCCATATATGGATGTAGGTATGTGCACATGTATGTTGACGCACTGCTTTGCATATGTTGACATGTGGTTATGATTTTTCGATTAAATTTATGGATTGGTTGGAGCTGGGAACGGCCGCGCGCATCGGTTACCACCCGAGCCCGACCCCCGCTTATGACGTCAAGTCGCTTTCATTGAGGGTGAAATGAAAAATTGGTAATTTTTTCTTCTTGTTTTTCATGTTGTCGTGTCCGCGATTGTAAAACAAATACGGTTGCCACCAACTTCGGGGTCCATGCGGTGGATGGTATGAGAGTGTAACGCCATGGTAACTCCAACTCTGCTATGCAATTGAATTGATCTGACATATTTTGGCTTTCCGGTTTCCACTTGGGAATGAAACCCCTTTTCTGTCTATTGTGTGATTTTTTTTCGTAGCATTTTGTTGGAGCTACCAGGCGACGCAATATCTCATTTCATGGCTTCCACACACATGGAAATTTATGCCTATTTGCATCAAATTGATTTTGTTTTCGTTTGCTGATTTAATTTCTTTTCAATTTAAATTTTAATAACTGATGAAATCGCGGTAATATGAGATTTATGTGGTTCAACGTGGGTAAGAGGTGAAGCTAGCCGCATGCATACACAGTTTAGAGAACGTATGAGCAGGAGGTTACCTTTGGAAGCCTTTACCGTGATGGAGATACTGAACTCTGTATTTAAGATTTTTTTTTGTGTGTTAGAAAAAGTCTCACAAGTTGGGAGAAGGCTTTTATGTCGGCCTTTTTGAGCAGTCAGTGCCTTACATCCACTTTGCAATTCCATTGTCAAACACTCCTCCAAACTTGACTTGATCATGACTTCTACCTAGTATCAGAGTGAAGATCTTAAATATGGCCAACCCATTTAATTGTTGGCTATGCACAAGAACACCAGGGCGTCAGAATCTTTGATATCTTGGCATTGATGCATTAGTCATGCATCTTTGCGTGGTTTAAGCCACCTATGGCGGAACTCACTGTGAATGAACGATATCTTTATTCCTAGTTATTTCTGCTTTTGGACATGAAGTTGAATTGATATACTAAGATCGCTGGTAGAAAATTTTAGGCTGGCTGAAAACAATCAGGAAATGCTTCGATTTGATGCCTTTAACTACCGTAAAGCGTTGTTATAATATATGGGGAAACCAGCTGTTGCTGTCTCAGTTTGAACCCAAGGGAAAAACGGCGCTAGGTCATCAGTCCACATGCCAAAAGTCTTTTGGCCCATCTGGGTGGTTATAAGTTTCCAGTTGATTTGTGGACTAATAACTCATTCAAGTGGGTCAATGGCCATTATGGAATTTTGGGTATATTATTTTTAATAAACCGAAATTATTTTTGAAGGGATTTTGATAAAGATAAATAACTTTAATCTGATTTAGCACAATCAGTACGAATTTTCGAATGGGGTCCACCTTCCAACATTTGAAAGTGTTGCCAATTTTAACTTGTTTAAAGGGGTCTCAGGTTCCATCCCCGGGAAAAGACCGATAGTACATATATCGCCAACGTAGGACAAACGTCCGACAGTACAACAACTGTCATCAAAGAGATTGTCATAAGCCGTTCAAATCAGACTCATTCAAAGTCGCTTACTTTCGGCCAACAAAAAAAAAAACACAATGATTGGTTGTGAGATGTTAGGCCAAGGATATACGAACTTATTGTGCCAACTATTTATTTGTTTTTATCAAACTATTATATAAAGAGGTAATGTTTGTTCGTAAGAGGTAATTTCCGGAACTACTGAACCGATTTCAAAAGTTCTACTTTATTTTTTGATTTTCCATTTTCCTTTTTTTTATTTTTTGCACTATGTAAATGAAACACTGCGAAGCAGCTTACGTGATAAAAGATGTACCTATTCCAATGAAATCATTTTAAAATTTTACTTTGCTTCATTCAACTTGCCCTTATATTCATAAAAAAAGCTTAAAACCGATTTTTACCTTTTAACGACCGCAAAACCAATACATATTTATGAATTTTGGTATAGGAGTAGATGGGACGTCTGAGAATGGCATTGGCTACTTTTTGTGAAAGTGATGAAGTAAACGAACAACCAATTATTTCTCAAGTTAGGGACAGCAAAATTCATCATAAGTATCTATACTTTTGGTAAGAAATAAATATATTTGCCGCGTATTTTACCAATGAATTTAAATGTGTGGATCTGATTGGTTGGATAGTCTTGGACCCGACTTGTGGCGCTGTTGTTGATATAAATATTTTAACTGAGTTACTCGAAGTACTAATTCTATGCAGACGAAATCGCGGGTACCTACTAGTGTATATATAAAATTGGGAAATTATTTGCCCGAATTACCAAACCTTGTTATCATCGATTGTCGGATCAGAAAAATTAATTTCAGGATGAAGCTCAAGTTGAAAATATCGCTTTGTCAAAATGCAAGAAAATATAGACGGATTCTATTGGCCTTCCTTAATTCTCATACAAAGTCAGTCTGTCGTTATAAATTCGAGTATAAAAACACTTACCTATCGTCAGGCCCATTTATACTAACAAATACGGTTTCATCCACCATATCCCACATTCCGTTGAGAGAAAAAATTTAATTAATTTAATCTTTATGCACATCGGCACATATTTGGGTAGATGAATTCGATTGCGAGCGCATGTTCACCACCAACCATTCGAAAACTATAGGTGCTATACACAAGTGGTTATGGGCTTATAAAAATGCTTCCCCTTCGCTCATCTGTTGGCTGGCATGTTGTGTTAACAATAATAAAATGCCCAAAAGTAATTCCGTTAAAAGCTATAACAAAATTTTATGACAGCTTGTAAAAACTATGCACACATACGAGTACGAGTTTATGCAAAGCCTGATGGGTCTCTTACTATATCCTATCTAGTTGGGATCCTGATGTTACAATTCTAGTGGAATACAACAATTTTATTGTACACCCCATTTGAATTGGAAAACACACACTGTGAAGGGTCCCTTCGTGATTTAACTATTGCGAATATAATTACTGTGCACTAGTAAGAATTTTACAATGCGTCGCATCACCTCATCCTTATAGTGGTTAACTACACTCTATTGTTTGGAGGCGGCGGGTTTTTATCGTTTCGTTGAATTGACAAGGATATTAAAATGAAACATAAACGGAATGGTTTGCTTGTTCGATGTCTGCATCAGCACGCCTACATAAACGAAATCTTTGAACTAGACGAGAGATAACGAATGTGTGCGACTAATAAAAACGTAGATTTGATATGCCAAAGGCAGTGCGTCTATTTCGTTTTGTTGCCTGGAAATCAGCTATTTGACACATGACGGAGAGTTGAGGAATATAGCCTGTTAAATGTGGAATCCATTAGAGAGACAATAGCAAAGTGATATTCATAATTAAATCTAATTTATGGGCACACTTTTGCTTTTCATTTATTATAATGTGTATGCGAGTACGAGTCCTAATGAAAATTATATTGTGATGAGTGATGACTGATGAATTTGCTGTGTGATGCGCCAATGAAATCATTTGCGTAAAAAAGGGGACAGACGACAGACGAATATGTAGTTAAATATTTTATTTAAGTTCAGTGAGTTCGTCCATACATTAGGTCCGTAGTTCAAACGGTTGACAATTATACTGTCGTATGTTTGTCAGTCGTTCGAGAGGTGGCGCAGCGGAAAAAACCTTAAGATGGAATTCATTTTTTTTTCGGGAATCGAATCTGGGACCCCTCGATTAGTATCTAACAACTAAGCAACTGACAAATTTTATCACAAACTCAGTGACCCGGCAATCATCAAAATCTGAGCAAAGTGCTTTTTTATTGCACATCAACGTTTTAAATCTTACAACTTTAGCTCACATGAGTCTTGTTTTCGAGTTCTGCCACCACAAACATTCTTATTTTTTTATGTTCAACTCCTGTCATTAAAGTATATAGGGGTCAATGTGAGTGTTTGTAATCAAATTCATAATTTTTGACAATTTCATTTAAATATTAGAAGACCTAAAGAAATTTTAAGAACAGCATTATTGCGTTTCTTATTTGTCCGACGACTTGTACAGCGTTTAAAAATTATTTAAGGGATAGAGGACCTTGACTCGTTTCCAAATCCCCTGAGGAATCTTCTCTTTAAAACTCCCTTTTGTCTTCTTGCAGTAAGTTGTTTAAGCCGCTAAATCCGCCTCTATCAGCATGGAAGTAGAAATTCGAATTTTTCATCATTATCATCAAAATTTAGGCCTACCTATTTAATTTATAAAGTCTGCCAATCGCTTTTTCTTAAGGCTGTGAAGGTATTTGAGTAATAGAACCCTAAGGGAGCTCTAACAAAACAGAATCTGGCTATGAATGTCACTGTGCTACTTTATAGCTCCGAAGCTGGGACTGTATTTATCCTACACAGCTGATGAAGCTGTGCCCAGTCGCTTCAGGTATAAGGATTATTTGTAGAATGTTCGGTCCCGTTAATTTTGGGGTCTTGGAGGAGAAGGTTCAACGACGAACTGTATAGCGACATCGATCTAGTTAAAAAAGCCCACCAGTCGGCTATCGTCTTAAAACGTATAAGCCCCAATGCGACCCGGAGAGTCTTCGAGCCAAGAAGAACAACGCAGTAGAGGAAGACCTCACATATTGTGGAGCGCAACTAGAAGGAGAGCTCAACTGGCTTATAGTGCGCAACTGCAGGTAGTAATAGGGTAAAACTATACAAAACGCCCCAGTTTACAAAACGCCCCAGTAGTCTGGCACGCACACAGATGTTGTTATGCAATAACGACCAAACCTGTTCAAACAAGTTTCAATCGTTCGCCAACTGTGTTATTGGTAGTGTTCTGTGTGAGTGTGCTGTCCTGAAAAAAATTACAAAAACAAATTTTGGCGCCAAAAAATATTGCGACGAGTACAGTAAAAATTAAATTTTTTCAGAAACTATGTACATTATTATTAAAATGATATATATATTTAGAAAGTACATAAAATTGGCTTTTTAGTTCGTGTTTGTTAATTATTTTAAATCAGGTTGGGTTGCTTTACTTTCGCTGGGGCGTTTTGCGCTCAGAAATTTACAAAACGCCCCAGTAATGTATTGACATATAACACTCATCAGAAAACATGCAAAAACGAAAAATTGTTGAACAGAAAAAAAATGAAGAAAACGAAAAGTACTGAGAATTACCACAAGACCGTTTCTACAGAAGACTGGATTCAGTGTATATCTTGTCAGGGTTGGTTGCACGAGTTTTGTACTATGTACTACATACCCAATTGCAACAGCTTCTAGTTATTTACTTATTTATTTATAATATTTGTTCCTACTTTTTCCTTGGGGGCGTTTTGTCACTAACGCTGGGCTTTTTACCTAACGATTAAGTTACAAAGCGCCCCACTTAAACTTTTTTTAAAAATATATATATAGTATATGCCACCATATTTTTCTACAAATGAAATTGCCAAATTATGAAAAAAGACTGTTAATTTTCTATTTAATAAAAGAACTAGCATCTTTGTTTGTTTTTTTGTTTTATTGTTTTATTGAAGATTCTAAAAAAATGGGGCGTATTGTATAGTTTCACCCTAGTAATAGCTAATGACCGACCCAATTGGAGAGCTTTGTTATTTAAGTCATCGGTTCAACCCGAACTGCAGTACTTCAGTTTGATTTCTTAAAAAAATGCACTTACTGCACTTTTGTGTTCATAGGTCGAGTTTAAATTTACCCATATTGACCCTAAGTCATTTATGCTTTTCACCATTTGTAGAAGTTTGGCAAAACCTCCAAGTTCATAAGAAACTTCTTCATTGCTGTAGCATATTTTCAGAAACCATCTTTGGGTCTCTTTTTGAGCCGACACCAATATGTCTGTACAGTTTCTATCACCCCTATCGAACCCTCACTATTTCTAAACTTAGGACTACGTCATAGGTTATGAGGGCTGTGTGATGGTCGAACATTTATCACTTGCCCTTGGAGACCTTAAAAGTCCAGCCCCTGTATAGAGTGAGACTATATATAATAGATTGGATTAAGCCGAAATCCATCGAGTTGGTGCGTATACTCAGGTTACGCGTACTAAATTTAGCGCGTGTAGGCTTGATGATGGCTTTATCTAATTTCGGCCATAAATTACTAGAGATGGAACATGTGACTGCTTTAGCGATGTTCATTTCAGACCCTAATCCTGCCAAAGAATTTTTCCATTCGTTACCTTCTTCATTAGTAAGTCCGGGAAGCCAGTAGAATTTGGTCAAATGGTTCCTTATGGCAATAAGTGACTCACGATATTTATTCAACCGCCTTCTCTATATAGAATCAGTTTAATGGCTGCTTGACTGTCAAAGCAGGAGAGCGAGGTGACCTGTGTTCTATGTATCTTGTAGCTTTTTTTATTCCCAGGATTTTAGCTGGGTAGGAAGGTTCTTATTTTACTAGTAACTCCGGAAACTAAAAAGCTGCTCCTGTATACCTATCTCTATTTTTGAGGCATCCATGTAGATTGCGGTCCCTAAGGTCGTTACATCTATACCTACTAGTAAATACTGCCTAGTACTAATTAACTGTGATGATTTCTTCAGTCACTCTTCTAACCTGGACCTAGGTACTGCACTCTCTTCTTAACAGCTGTTAAATGAAGAATACCTGTCTCTAAACTCAGTTGTTCGGAGGTAGTTTTCAAGGTGCCCAACATTCGAATTCACCCACAAATGACCTAAAGATAGGGCTGAATATGAGAGCGAACGCCTTGCTCAGTGCCAGGCACCTTACACCGCCACCTTACCACCAAAATATTCTCCGCCGTCCTACCTTTTTAACATGCCTAGCCAATCTATAATGAAAATGGCTTTTAACGATGAGCTATAAAATTTATCAGTAAGCGCTTTCTCTGGTAGAAGCTATTATAGAGCATAAAACTATCCAACAGCACCAACTGTTCCGTAATCATTCTAATTAAAGGTAGGTTTATTGTAGGACACAATTTATTGCCAACCAACATGGGGAAGATCAAAACGATGATTGTCCTGCTCATCAACATCCCTTTTTGGATAATTATTCGAGACAAAGTTGAACAGGAGAATTATTATATGACCACATCAAATGTCAGATAATTTACTACCGTTTCATAGTACCCCAGATACGACTATAGAGAACAACGGATTAGACAAACACATACGACATACGAGTATAATGTTGGCCAACACCCGCATATTAAATAATATCAACATGAGCTATAACACAGTCGAGTAAGTAATGGACAGGACATACATTAGATGCGAGTGAAGTTACGTTTTATGGGGTTTGGGCACACAGGGACACCCAATGGAATCCATTATGGTTAACCGATTGATGTATTACATGTGGGTTTGAGTTTGAAACATTTGTCATAACACGGTCGGCTGTTGATTATGTCAATATTGCAAGTACCTAATGTCCCCTGGGTAAAGTGAATGTGTGCTTTACCCTAAGGTGTATCAACATAGATACGTAGATATGTAAAGGCTGTAAGTGTCTTACTTGGAGCTAAATTTAAGTTGAAACAGAGTGGCGGGGGATTTCTCGATTGCTTATCGCATCCACTTTGATTAAACTGATGCTCATCTATTTGTCAATAAATTTCCATGTTAAGAAAATAGAGGTAGTTATAGGTACTCGTGCAATTATTCATTAGCGCCTCAAGGCATTACAACTTTTGCATTACAAGGTTCATGTCTTAATGGGGGTAACTTAAAGCAGTCAAATTTGATTCGATTTGCATGTTCTTCTGAAAGTTTTCTTGTTTTCACAAATTAAGTAAATAAAAAAATTATTTATTTTCGCTGTTAATTTTATCATCTCTGATATAACTTCGGTTATATGGCTATATACGCTGGGTATTTTTATATTCACTTTGTTTTAACATTTTTAACGCCAAGTAGGAGTCACCGGAGACCTCATAAAGTATATATATTCTGAATCAGGATCACATTCTGAATCGATTTAGCCATGTCCGTTTGTCTGTCTCTCTGTCTGTCTGTCCGTCTCTATGTTGAAAGCACGATAGCGCCCAAAGAATTGACATAGGCGAATGAAATTTTGTGACAGGACTTATTTGTATTGTCTTCAAGTTGGTATTAAAAATGGGCTATGTCAGTAGTTCTGGTGCCTCCCATACAAAAACGATATTAGGCCCATGTGTCTCTCTGTCTGTTCTTCAATGTAATTACGTACTACCTCACATGCCTAACATTTTTCATGACTTGTATGCAGTGGAGGGTATCAAAACATCGGCCAGGCCGATGATAGCACTTTTACTTGTTATTTTTTAATTTATTTCCGAGTCCATGTATTTATTCAGCGATTCATTTAAAAGAAGTAAAAAAAAATATCCGTCGAATTTATTAAACTTTCGAAATTATTGATACTTTCCATATAACCAAGTACAATAGAATGTTTTCCTCATAAAGGGAAACGATTTAGAAGAAGTTCAAGAGTGGAGCTCTCAACAGAAATTCGTATCCGGTATTTCGCAAGTGGATTTACCTAACTAATTGATAATCAACACTATACCTACACAGCCTAGAAAAAATATGAGTACCCTCCGTTTGCCAAATAGTTAGGTAAACTTGAATGTGTCTTGTTCATTTTTAGTTCCTTTTTTTTAGTCAGTCGGGTTTTTGATATTTCAAATTTTTTTCTTTATTTTTATCTTTAATAATAGCCTATGACACTCCGGGGAAGATTACGAATCGAATGACACCCTACTCTTCAAAATCTGTCACGCCGTTTAGGCTACAGGGCTTCACGTTGGAACGCACATAGGATACGCGCGAACCACATAACCCTCCCTGTGTCCAGTCAGGTAAAAAACGCAAATAAGTGCATTTTTATGACTTCTTAGAAAGTTTTCAATCGATATAATATTCATGATCGTTTTGATAAACTCGTAATAAACGAAAAAGTTCCGTGTGACCCACTTGCACTATTTGTCAATGATGGTGAAATGTGTGTTCATATAAAATACCAAAAGTTGACGTTACACGGACCAGTTTGTGATATCCATATATTTTCATCGAAGTTTTTAAAGCCGTACAAAAAAAACAACATTTTTTAAGCAATAGTTCGACATTTGTTTGACATCAAAACGAGTACCTACGGTAGGTACCTATCCTTTTTTTTAAATGTCCATACTACTGAATAGATTTAAAAAAAAATTGTTTCGAAAAAACTTACAAAAATTTAAAACAAATCGCAGGTGAGTCTCTAGTGATAACTGTCCTCTAAAAGATAAAAAAAATAACTTTCTTTCAGTATAGGTACCACTTAATATCGCAATCTGTGTTTTTTACCCAGAAATCTGGCAACGATATCGTTCTTGCACTTAAACATTTCATACCCTATACCTTCGATTTCAACCTTCAACATAAGCACATCGAACCATTGCAATCAAGTTACCACTCCAAAAATAACTTCCAAATACAACCCCGTTTGGTATATGCCTTCGTAAAAGTCCTGTTTATATCGGCTTGCGGCCGAACCATGTTTTAATCTTGTTACAACATATTTACAACATCCCACAGAAAAAATTCACTTCGAAACTGGTTAGATAAAAACCACTTAATTGGCCCGTTAATTAAGCATTCGAAGAAAGGAATCATTTGCACATATTTATGAGCGCATCAATAATTCAGAATTTAACCCTTTCAGCAATCACTCTCTGAAGTCGTAATCCAATTCTGCAACAACCTTTATGGGATTAAAAATTATCCCGAAAAAGCAAATAAATAAACCGTAAATTGAAAACTGTCCACAGGAAAAAAAATTGAAAAGGGTTCACCCCTGAGCCAAAAACTCATCCAATTATGTTGCCTGGATAACTAACTATGCTACCATCATTTTTGGGTAACCATTACGACCGCCAGTTATCAAATTTACCGCCACCTCCTTCCCCGGTGCGGCTTGGCACTTAGGCACACTGTCACTGGCTGTTTATTTTCATAGTTAATTGACCAAATTTGTCATCTCTGAAATCAGCTTTATTATTTCGAACTGAAACCAAAACAGAGGTACACCATCAGCCAACAGATGCTCGTTCACTAAGCAGCTAGGAACACCCCTGCATATACCAACAACAACAACAGCAGGGGATGGGTGAGTGATAATGGTTTCGTTTTGTAATTTTGTATAATTCGCCTTTGATGTGTAGTTTTGTTTTTGTCGACAAAAAAAAACAACAACTTTGCATCCAGGCGAATCTTCGCCAGGATGAGAGCATTTCTGTGTTCCACGGGAACACATGAAAATATTATCCCAACGTACTCCCTCGAATGGGTATAATCTGATGACAGCTTTTTATATCCGTCGATTGAACTTTGTTTTTCCTCTTTTCTATGGCATCATAATATAATCCGCTGCGAGTGTGGAAATGTGACGTACGATTAAGGAAAGGATACGTGATTCATACGAGTGTGCGGCAGGGGTGGCACTGGCACAAAATACTGGATCATTTGGCGCAGCGAATCAATGGACGGATGATAAATCTATTTCTTTCACATGATTAGCGCTGTATTATTGGCTACAAAGCGGACTGGAGTCTGAGTGAGAGAGTCCTTTGTGTATGGCAGCGGTGTTTTTTTTTACAAAAAGGAATGAAAAATTGACCGGAACCAGGTTCATTTTTTATTCCCAATAAATTCTATGCAACGCTTTTGTTAGCTGATTCATTGTGTATTGTCGGATGCAATATTTTAAATTGGAAGCGATTTCCTTTATCTGTTGTCCGCTTTAAAATACTATACACAGAGAAATGGATTCTCCGCAGCGATTATATTTATTTGAAAAGGGGTTTGGCTACGAAGTCATGAATTTGCAATTACAACTGATTTGGGGGAGGGCATCGGACATGTTTATTGACAGGAAGTGCACACGAAGTGTACTCCAAGTCTGTGTTTTCTAAAGGATAATTTGTGCGATCGTATTGTCAAGAAGGGACATTAAGTTCTATGAAGAATTGAACAGTGATACAGAAAAATATGTAGTAAGCCGGAGGGTTGAAGTGTGGAATTCGAAAGAGGCAGTGGGTAATCTTTAAATAATCAAAAGTAATGATTACCCAGTTCTTTTACTCCGTCATTATGTGGTTTTAAAATTTGCAATATGGACCTAAGCATTGTTTACAAATTTTATGTTTTGAAAGCCAGATCTAAACTTTTTCTTGATTCGATTACCCTCCAACTTAAGTAGCATCAAGCTGTTCAAATGCTCAAAATACTAAGAAACCAGTAATGGTGCAGTTTTTCACAGTGACAACTAACAGCAGTCTGTCAAGTCTACCCAGGACACCCCAACAAACACCACAGATAAAGGCTGTTTTTTTTAGAGGTATATAACTTTAAGCTGGCAACACTATTTTAACTGGCGGCCATTTTGTCAGCTGTCAAGTGATTTATTTTTAGTTTGGTTTTGCATTTCAACATGAATAGACTGACGCCTGAACAACGCTTCCAAATTGTGCAAATTTATTTTGAAAATTATGGTTCTGTTCGAAATACGTATCGCGCACTACGTCCGTTTTTTGCTTAGCGATGAAGCTCACTTTTGGTTGAATGGATACGTCAATAAAAAAACTGCCGTATTTGGAGTGATCCTCTCCTCAAGTGTATGTTGAGACACCGTTACATCCACAAAAACTGACAGTTTGGTGTGCTTTATGGGTCGGTGGAATAATTGGTCCGTACTTCTTTAAAAACGATGCTGGCTAGAACGTTACAGTCAATGGTGACCGCTATAGAGCCATGATTACTGACTTTTTCGTTCATCAATTGAACAACCATGATGTGCAGGAGCTGCGGTTTCAACAAGACGGCGCAACATTTCACACAGCTCGTGCTGGAAATGTTGGAAAAAGTCATCGAAAATTGAACCTCCTGATTAGACTACGTCCGAGCCAGCCGTGGCGGTCATATGCCAGATATCATATTTAAATTATAATGCCAGAAGATTATCTTTCGAATAAAGTAAATTTCATGTCATTTACAAAAATCATCTTTGTTTTATTCCATTAAAAGTTCTATACCTCTAAAAAAAAAACCTTTATAACTACACGTCCGAAGAAATGAGGAGCAAGCGAAACGATGGATTCACTGGAATGAAGAGTGTTTCGTCAAGCCCGGACTACATTAACTTTTGGTTGGTGGGTATTTTTGCACTTTTTTATACTTTTGCTGTACATTTACTAACCAAATATTATTTGCCAAGATTTTTTAAAAGGTTGAACTTCCTGTATACCTAGTCGACAAATGTTTGTCTGGATTTGAAGACATTCGGAAATGTAGGATGTTTATTATCGGCTTTTAGGAAAAACGTTTGAGGATTTGTTGAGACATAACATTGAGGTACTTACTTACTTACTTAAGGTGGCGCTACAGTCCGGGGTGGACCTGGGCCTCAACTAACAAGCGTCTCCAGCCAGCACGATCTTTGGCCAGCTGTCTTCAGTTTCGCACGCTAAGTTGGTTAAGGTCCCTTTCCACTTGCGCGAGTTATGTTAGAGATAACAAGTAACAGCCAACACACATGTCAACTGGATGGCGACGGAATATCCTCACTATCAACGGACCAAACAAACATCCCAAGTATCTTTCTGAGAAGAGATTAAGAGAAAAGGAATGACCCAAGTAAACAAGATAACAATCGTTATCTATTTTTAGGTATCATAAAAACAGTATCGATACCTCATATCGACGAAGTATATATATAGGAACATTTTGGTTCCTTTAGTTAGTTAATTATATCGTAGAGAAATACTACATGTTACTTAGCTCCTAAGACATTTTAAGTAAAATAAAAGTACATTATTTTAGCTAAAAGATTCTTAGTAACTTATTTCGCGCGCCACCTGAGTCGCGGTCTTCCTCTACTGCGCCGTCTCTCGGGTGTGGATTCGAAGATCTTCCGGGCCGAAGCATTGACGTCCATTCGCTCTACATATCCCAGCTACCTCAGCCGTTGGACCTGCACTCTTCTGGCTAGGTCGATGTCGCTGTACAGCCCGTACAGTTCGTCGTTGTATCACCTCCTCCATTCACCGTCTATGCAGACGGGACCGAAAATTACTCGAAGAATTTTTCTCTCGAAGTAACCAAGAGTAGCCTCATCTGCTTTTGATAGAGTCCATGCCTCTGCACCATAAAGTAGGACTGGGATGATCAAGGTCTTATAAAAGGTCACTTTAGTTGTTCGAGAGAGGGCTTTGCTACTCAATTGCTTTCTTAGCCCAAAGAAACAGCGATTGGCAAGAGTTATTCTTCGTTTAATCTCAGCGCTGGTGTCATTGTCTGAAGTCATAGCGGAGCCTAGGTAGACAAAGTCCTTTACCACCTCAAAGTTATATCTGTCTATGGTGACATTTTGTCCAAGACGTCGGTGTTGGGTGTCCTTTCTTGATGACAGCATATATTTACTTTGTCTTGCCCTCATTGACCGCCAAACCCATCTTTGCCGCTTCCGTCTCAATGCTCACGAACGCGCCAGTGACATCACGTTGCGTTCTGCCGATTATGTCGATGTCGTCGGCGTAAGCGAGTAGGTGGACGGACTTTTGGAAGATAGTGCCTCTGGTTTTAGCGTTTGAGTTTTGCACTATTCTTTCAATAACGATGTTAAAGAAGTCACATGACAGCGCATCGCCTTGTCTAAATCCTTTTTTGACATCGAAGGTCTCGGTGAGTTCTTTACCGACCTTAATGGAGCAGCGTGCATTCTCCATTGTCATCCTGCACAGACGGACGAGTTTGGCAGGGCTGCCAAAACTAGACATTGCTCTGTATAGCTCGTCTCTATCAATGCTGTCATAGGCGGCCTTAAAATCGATAAAAAGGTGGTGGGTATCGATTTGGACTTTCTGGGTTTTCTCCAAGATCTGTCTCAGTGTGAATATTTGGTCAACGGTAGACTTTCCTGGCCTGAAGCCACACTGATAGGGACCAATCAGGTTGTTGACGAAAGGCTTCAGGCGTTCACACAACACGGCAGATAAGACCTTGTAGGCGATGTTAAGAAGACTTATACCTCTGTAGTTGGCGCAGTTCAGAGGGTCTCATTTCTTGAGGATCGGGCAAACAATGCTGAGGTTCCATTCATCGGGCATACTTTCCTCCGACCATATTTTACAGATGAGTTGGTGCATGGTCCTAACCAAGTCATCGCCTGCCGCTTTGAATAGCTCGGCGGCTAGGCCATCTGCTCCAGCGGCTTTGTTGGACTTAAGCTTAGATATGGCTATGTTCACTTCGTCCAGGTCGGGTAGACGGAATTGTTGGTGTTTATCGTCCAGGTTGAATGGTTCATTCTGCCTGACAGCGGGGTTTTGTTCGTCATCGCCGTTAAACAGTCTGCAGAAGTAGTTCTTCCATCAGCATCGACTGCGATTCTACTACGATGTTCCCTTGTTCGTTCTTGCAGGCTTCGGTTCGGGCTCTGTATCCTTGGGAGGTTCTTTTAAACCTTTGGTAAAACTTCCGAATCTCATTCCTGCAGTAGCATCTCTCTATTTCCTCGATCGCGCGCTTCTCATGCTCTTTCTTTTTCCTCCTCAGAAGCCGGTGTTCGTCTCTTCTCTTCTGCGCGTAGAGCTCACGGGCAGCTCTTGTCCTCCTTTGCAGCGCCGCTTTGTATGCCTCTTGTTTCGCTGCATGCGCTTGCCGGCATTCGCCGTCGAACCAGGGGTTTCTTTGCGGTGGTCGGGTGAAACCCAGCACATCAGAGGCGGCGTCTCTAATGGCTATTTGGCAATGGCGCCACTGGTCTTCAATATTTGATGGTGGCTGCATAGGACATCTTGAGAGACTGAGAGAGACTCGATCGGAAAAGGCTCTGGAGATCTCTTGCGATTGTAGCCGTCCGACGTCAAACTTCCTCACAGTATTTACTTGTCTTGGCGGTGTTCGGGATATCCGCAGTTGTACCTACCTTGGCTACAACAAGGTAGTGGTCCGAGTCAATGTGGGCCCCTTGGAACGTTCGGACATCCATAATACTGGAGGAGTGCCTTGCGACGATCGCAATGTGGTCAATCTGGTTGACGGTTGATTGGTCCGGAGATCTCCATGTGCCTTTGTGAATATCGAGATGCGGGAACCGCGTACTTGCTACGACAACATTTCGCCCCGCCGCGAAGTCGATCAGCCTAAATCCGTTATCGGAGGTGGTGTCGTGTAGGCTGTACCTTCCGACAGTACTACCAAAGATCGCCTCTCTTCCTATCTTTGCATTAAAATCACCTAGGACAATTTTAATGTCATAGTTAGGGCACAGCTCGTAGAACCTCTCTTTGGTGTCGTTGTTGTTGTCGTTGCCGCCAACGACGAATCCACAACCAAATAAGAGCTCTTTTTGTTGCCGATAGCAGTCGCCATAATATATATCGCAGTTGTTCATCCTCTTCCTGCCCGGAGCTGTCATCCTGACGACACCGTTGATTCAGTCTAATGACTTCATCCGCCGTACGTCCTCTTTCTGAGGGGCTCATGTAAGACCTCTGAGACTTGGTCAGGCAGTCATTCCGACAGAGCATTATAGTGTTGCTATTTCCTTCGTGTTCAACACTCGCGCTTATAAGTTCAGCAAGTCATGCCCTAATGGGCAGACCAGTACCCGGTGGTTACCACTTTGAGGTAAAATAAGCACAATTGATAAGCATGAAAAGTTGCAACAGCTGGGCACCGCCAAGTTGATGCCAATCAGTGTCTACCCGATTCATGCATACCCAACCACCATTGAGGTAGGTATACATTAATGTAGAGAGAAGATAATGTACAAAATCGGTTAACGCATTCAGGACTTTAAATATGATTTTGACTAGTTCAAGGTCATAATTGGTGTAAACCTAATTCAGAAGTCAAAAAGCTGAGGCATCAAACCATCAAATCACAGTTCCAGCTAATATGGTTAAAGAAATGAAATTGCTTGAGTGGATTGTTGTAAGCGTTTGAAATTCCCGCACATAGCACATGGATCTGTGTGGAAAAAAAAATTTGTGATCAAAGGCATTGTCTAGTATAAAATAAATGAGGCAGAGCAGTCTAGCACGGGGCTGGAGCTTGTCGTACTGTGCGTATTTTGGACCCTGTTTCTCCATCAACATTCCCCCATCGACAAATTCCACACGAAACATAAATCGCTCGCCTAGAGTTCTCAGTTGAACTCGCCGACGATCAAAAGTCGTCTTCTCTCGAAGCGAACGATACGTGAATTTCTCCGCTTGTATTAGTGGGAACTGTATTTTCTCTGTGAAATCATTTGAACCATTGTTTTACTTTATTAATTTTTATATCCTTATTTTGTTTGCACTCGCTAACTTCTGACAAACATCAAAACTCACATCTCGTAGTAAAATTGTGGTCCTTTCCATTCCCCCGTCAAAGTTACATCTAAAAGTTCAACCTACCTTACCCACATAAAAAAAGCAAGCTCTAACAATGCCTTCACTTAATCACACCGTAGAAGGTCGCATGGATATCACACTAACCTCATTAAAATGTTTCAGTTTTTCATTTGAAGTGTAAGCTGTCTGCAAGCCAAAGCGAATAGAAATTTATGTAGACCGACAGCATACCTCGTATACCCACAATAAAGCATTGTAGGACAATAAAGGAAGAGTCGTCTTTCTTCGCTTCCCCCTCGTTACAAAATTCCCATTAAAATATTCCAAACAAAATAACCCCTTTTCTTTACAAAAGCCCAACAAAGCGAAGACTTCCTTTTATTGATATACCCTTATGAGTCTCCGTAAAAAAACGGCTCTCTTTATGGCAAATCCAAAATCAACGATTTTAATTGATTGGTCCTATTCAATTTAAAATTTATTTCTTTTTAATGTGCGAATTCCTCAAGTGTAACAGCTAAAGTTTAACGATACGAAACGAGAAGATTGCGCGACACACTTTACTGTTGCTTTCTATAAAAAGTATACGCATTATATTGCCTCACATATAAAGTTTGCCCAGATCGAAACTCAAGATATACAGGCCATTGTGCAATCTTAGAGGTATGACAGTTAATGCCTTCGACCGTCTTAAAATCTCTATATATCTGATCATAAAGGGAACATCCCCATTGATAGTCGACTCATATAATGCGGACTTTATCTCCCAGAGAAGGTGCTTTTTATTTTGAAATCAAAGAAATTTAACTACCCATAGCCTCGCGCTTTCCATATCCTGTATAGGGAAAAAAAATAAATTAAGAATATAAACAGCATCGTCACCAATAGCCACCCACGACGATGAATGCTTATTCTCTTTTCACGCTTCACCACTTTTATCGCGTTCCACATGTGAAATTTTATGATTTCTCCTTTTAATTTCATTTCCATCCGAAAATTTATACACAACATTAGAATGAAAGAAAATTACAAAAAAATCCGTTCCTTCCTTTTTTATATGCTCCATCTTTGGAGTTGGCAAAACCAAAGTGAATACATAAAATGTTGGTGGTGTCCTTTCTGCAAATTATTGCCTTTGCATATTTCGCAAGCGTGAATAAAAGAAAAACGGTATACGATCTATAATAATGGGAGGAGGAATTCTCCATGGCAAAGTGCAATTTATTCGAATATCAAGGATAATTTCCATCCTCGTAAATTTCACCAGATAGACGGTAATAAAATAAGTTCAATTAAAATCATCTCCATTTACACAAGCACACCAAGGTGCAGGCTACGATACGATACGTACTACCGGTATTAACTGCAATTTAATAGTATTCCTATCCCTATCCCCATCCATCTGTATGTAGATCGAAAGAAAATGAATTACCGATGGGTAATGAGCTCCACGCTCCACGGCACAGTGTGTCCCTTTATCTGGTTCTTGTATCCGGGCATGCGAAAAGTTGTATTTCATTTTAATTTTGTACAGAAAAGAAGAAAAACCAAGAAGAGCGCATTAAATTTAAGGATCAAGTTTCATGAATGATTTTTTTTCTTCCTTTTCAACTTTGCTTTCCATTTTTTTTTTTTGAGGTTTTATTTTTTGTTTGCAGGGAATTTGGAAGTAATCCAGGCAATTCGTGCATGGGCGGATAATTAGGAGTGCGGATGTTATGGGCAAAAAAAATTGATTCCGGAAGATGGGTAACAATCACCGTAACAAGGTAATTTACTGTGAGCAGAAAAGTTAACTACTTAGACTTAGTGTACTGTAACTTTTTGTTTGGTCATTTGGAGCGTCTAATTTTGTGACAGATAGCTTTTGATGGGTCACTTCTGTACATAATCCTCGCTACGGAACAGTGGACTAAAAATGATTACAACTTTTGAAGAGCTGATGCAGGACTAAGCGGGACAGTTATATAATGCATTGCCTAATTAGAGCCTGTGGGTTAATTGGTCTTCTAGAATCCTGCCCACTTAGATAGCTTTCAGAAATATTTGCAAAAAAAATCCAAATTCAGCGAAATTTAACAAAGCTGACAGTTTTAGTCTAATTGCATTCGGCAAACTACTCCCTTAAGTGGGGGCAATATTATTGTTGGCAAAACTTTCTGATCTGATATACATATATTATGTCCCTTAGACGGACAAAAATAGGTCACAAGTCTTAAAATTCCACAGCATGTTTTTTTTTCATTATATACCTATTTGTCTTTGGCAAAAGCTCTTGCTTTGGCACGTGGTGTGTGATTTTGTGCTATCCGAGCGTGCTTTTTCGTTCGATAGTTAGTTTATTTTACACAGTTAGTGCAATCATTTACTGCTGTCAAAGAAGGTTTGATGATGAAAAAAAGTTTATTTCTATCAAGGCGATAAATGTAGTCGATTAGGGTTTTCAACGCGTGTTTCGATGCTTTTTTCTCTAGTTTTTTTGACGTGTTTTTCTCGCTTTTCTTGACGCGTTTTTATTCGTTTTACACGTACAAGGTGGCGCAGAAGTAATCCTCCTATCAGAAAATGCTATAAATTTTGCGATTGGCCCCTAATGTCAGTTCTGTTTTGACATTTGTGTAGTAAACACATGCGAAATACACGTTAATAAACAATGTTACGCTACACTGCTCCAGAACGCGGAATATTGGTGACTATTTATTTGAGCAATAATCGGTCGGTGACTTTGGCACAACGTGAATTTTGTCGCAGATTTCCTAGCCGTCCAACGCCTACTGGTGAAACACTGCGACGTTTAGCCGCTCGCCTCGAAGAGACTGGCACAACACGAGATGCTGCCAGGCGTGGCAGACCCCGGAGTAGCCGTTCTGCTGGAGGAGTCATCGGACCTTTCTTCTTCGAAGACGTCGCGGGCCAAACGGTTACTGTGAATGGGGAGCAGAGCAATGATCAACGAGTTCTTTTTGCCGCAACTTGATGAATTGGGATTGGAAAACATGTGGTTCCAACAGGACGGTGCAACGGCACACACTGCACGTGCCACAACCGATATGCTGAAGGATGCATTTCCCGGGCGCCTAATCTCCCGTTTTGGCGATTTGCACTGGCCAGCAAGATCGCCTGATTTGACCGCTCCAGACTTCTTTTTGTGGGGCTTTTTGAAGTCGCGGGTTTATGTCAACAAGCCTCAGACTCTTGCAGATCTTAAAGACAATATCCGTCAAGAATGTGAGGACCTATTGCCGGAAGTTTTGGCCAAAGTGACAATCAACTGTGGCGGCGGCCATTTAGATGACATCATATTCTCGACTTGATGTAAAAAAAATTAAAAGACCAAATAAAAATAATCCACAAGAAGAATCAAAGTTTTTAATTTTTTTTTTAATTACAGCCAAAAAACATCGGAAGGTTATTTTTGCGCCACCTTGTATTTAGAAGCGTATGCTAACGATCGCCTTTTTGACGCGGTATTCGATGCATTTTGTTACACGTTTCAGAAGACACGGAAAGTCCGTTGAAAGTTACAAACTATCCGAAAATGTAGAGCTCCACGCCTGCAAAGTTTAGTTAGCTTTTCAAGTTCGAAATGGCGCATTTAGGACTAGCAAACGGTTTTTGAAAAATGACGGACATTGTATTCAGGACGAATTTATCAAAGCCTTCTTTACGAATTTAAAACACTTTGTCAAGTCACTTTAAGTTTGACAGGTCGTTCGTGGTCACCTGTTCGTTTACCATATCCACCGGGGGGTATCAAGTTCGATCCCAGAAAACACACAAATCAAGGCAAATAAGGCCCACAGCTGAAGCCTAAACAAAAAATAGTTGGCGCAACAGATCGGTAAGGACCCCAGGCCTGGCTTCTCGAAACCATATTAGTTTTGTGTGAGTTTTTTTTTATTTTTGGGACGAATGGAAGGGGTATACTGTATGCCGAGTCCAAATGGCAAAGTGAGGAGCTCTTTTATGACAGTTGTACTCTCGGATGTTTGTCAGACGTTCGCGATATGCGGTGCAGTGGAAAAGACTTAAGATGTAATTTGTGTTTTTCCGGGGATCGAACCTGGAACCCCTCGCTTAGTAGTAAAAAATACTAACCACTATGCCTACATTGTGAAGCCTAGGCTCCTAAATATTGGCAATGGACATGTGAATTAGTAAAGGGTCTTTCACTAGCGACTTCACAACTTTAAACTTTCAGTGTGAACGCACCTTTAAACCGACTACCGAACTGTCAATGTCAAAATATTCAGTAAAATCAACATTTTCATCAGTACACGAAGGAACAATGTTTACAAATAGTTAAAATTTACTACCGAAATTCCGAATCGGTTGTCGAAACTTTTAGGGAGTTAACTATATAATTTTCATTGCAAAATCATCCTCAGCGATGAAGCGCATTTTTGTTTAAACAGCTTCGTCAATAAGCAAAACATGCGTTACTGGACAGGTGAGAACCCTCATGTGCTTCATGAAACAGCATTTCATCCCCAAAAACTCACTGTCTGGTGCGGTTTTCATGCCGGTGGCGTCATTGGGCCGTTTTTTTCATTACGGTAAATGGTATTCGCTACAAAGCCATGTTGGAACGTTATTTCTTTGAGCAATTGCATGAATTGGACATCAGTGATATGTAGTTCCATCAAGACGGTGCCACAAGCCACACAGCGGACGGAATAATCGAGTTATTGAAGTCTCAGTTCGGTGAACGTGTTATGTCGAGAAACGGACCCGTCTATGGGCCGCCGAGATCGGTAATTTTACGCTTCACGACGTTAGACGCCGGCGACGTTAGAGGAGCTCAGAGCCAAATGTGCGGCCGAGTCATTGAAAATTGGGTTCAACGTATCGACCGCTTTTTGAGATATCTCAAGTATTATCTAAGTGGAATTGGCAGGGGCACTTTAAATATGATAGTCCTTCACCGCAGTCCACTGAGACGATAAGTCATAAAAAGGAAAACGTGATTTTCAGTCGAGTTCGTATGAGGTTTCATCTGTATGCAATCAATAGAACCAAACTATTTCACCACCCCCACCAATCTAACACTACTCAGCTACAAAGTAATTTCCTTATCGACGGACGTACAAGTGTAAGTAGTCATCTCTTTGACTACATATTTATCCAATATTCCTGTTCCAGCACATGTTTCACTCATAAATGCGTTTCATAGTCCTGTAAAATATCTGTGACAGCTGAGGAGCACATTCAGTTGTCTATGCCCTGTCGTGCATACACACATATTTAGACATTACATTATCACTACAATTGGAGCGGGGATGGCGCTTTAACCGTCACCCCATACACGTAATGTGTGTGCCAAAGCCAATACCCAATCTAATGTGTGCTTCTTGAAATCCTTGAAACTCGTAAATTGTTCGCCTGATTTTACGATTGAATTCGCAGCAAATCCCAATCCCAACACTGTCTGACAACAGTCCGGAACAAAACACTGACAAGGGCTGCAAGTTATATGACTCCTGCAACTGTTAAATCGATTCATGTTTTTATTGTTTTATTTCCGTTAAATAGATACGTAAATTTCGACGTTGAGATGGAATAAGAACACGCCATCTATTCTGTGTAATAAAACGAGTGTCAGATTCAATTAGAGTCCTTGTCTGCTTGTCACTTGCGTATATAAATATGTGAGATGGAAGAACGGATGTGGGCGACGTTGTGTATGCTGTATCAAATCCACCTTGTCCTTTGTGTGTTTTTGCGTAATCTGCTGCTGACATTTATTTGAATTTATTAATCAATGCCGTGCATCTATATCGTGGTGCATGTGTGATGTCTATACTGTGTCCGGCGCATCATCATTTGGATGTGGTCGATCATAAAGATGGCTATGTTGTAATTTGTGACTTCATCTCGAGGTACGAATTCTGAATTTTACGAGTGTTCCTCGTGGACCAAATCCAATTTCTTTATGTTGCGTATATCGTATGTATATTTGTGGACTTTGGTACTTGTACTCGCCTTTTTACGCGAAAAACTATTAAAATCTCGTTGAATGTGCACTGGACTTTAATTAATGTTGTATGACATCCTTTTGAAGTCTGCAGATGCTGATTGAGGCAGTGGTCTACCCCGGATTGTGAGGGCCATTTACTGTTAAAGTATAGGAACAAGTAATTTTTTTTTCTACTCTTTCTACAATATGTCCTACTTCAAACCGATAACAGAAATATCTTTTCACGGTCCTTCCTTCTTCCAATTCACTAGGACTTTAGGAACGCTAACGTCCTACATCTGCTTTTAATCAACCAAATCCCTTTTTACTCATTAAGAACAATATTGTGACATTTTGTATAACTAATTTCAAGACACACCGAGTAAATATGGTAAACTGGCATCCTTTACCTACCCCCACAGGAGAAGCAGAGTCAGAGGCGACGTGTCATTTAATTAAATGACTTAAAGGAAATTACCCGTCACTTCTTGTTGCAAGACATTATACCCAAACACATCTTCTACTGCTGTGCACTTATATAATATCGGTTATCAGTTGCCGATAGCCGCTCATTAGACGAGCCAAGCCAACCTACCTATACACCCTGGTCATGTACATAATATATTTAGATGCTTATTTAATATGTCAGAATTAAATTCCCCATACGCACAGGCGAGTGCACACTTTAGATTGACAATTAATTTTGCGAGGCCTTATATTAATCGGTCATTTAGCAATTAGTTGTAAGGTGATGCTGTTGCCTGGGCCGAAGATGGGCAATATCCTGGCAGGGATATTCCAAATGTATAAGCATTGAAATGCCATTAGATAAGGATGCTGTCATTAATCGTATCAAGTTTAATTTGCAATCAACTAAGTAAATTATTTCTCTGTGTGTGGTGCGTGTGTATGTACTGTATGTCGCTTCGATAATCATAGAATTTGTAATTTCATTAAAATAGCTGATAGCGAATTAACATGTAACCGGCACGAATGTCTATAAGTAGGTATGCCGAGATGTTTATCACCGAGTGCAGGCGTATCATTGCACCGGATGTTTGTGCGTAATTAAAATGGAGAAGTCTTGTAAATTCTGTGAAGTTGGATATGTGAGGGAAGACGACTCATGTCGACACGCTTAAATGGTGTTGAATGAGGACTGAGGAGGTGCAGTGGAGCATTTAATCGCGAGACATGTTGTATGAGATTATTTGAGGATAATTATCTGGGATGGTTGTAAATCAGATTGCTTCTGTTGACGGTTGGAAAGATATTTTTAGTTTCATATAAAGGGGAAACGGAACACCAGTAGAAAAAAACAATTGAACATTTTTATGCATCACTAACTACTTTTTTAATTTGTCAAACTGTACAATGCGTAACTGGTTCTACGCAATTGCTCCTTACGTATTGACTCCCAATGAAAAAGTCCCTAATGAAGAAATTCATAACAATATATGGAATCTTATAAAGGGCTTTTCAATAAGAGCGCTACAAAAGCTTTTTTAAATGAAAAAAAAACGGTTTTAGATATCAATGAAAATGAAAAAATATTCCTGTGAAAGTACGTTCGATGCCATTATGTATGAAACTCGATTTCTTTTGCATGGCCACCACGGGCACGCTTGCAGAAGTCCAGACGCTGAACCCAATTTTCGACGGTTTTCAAGCATAAATCGGCCGATACTGCTGCAATTTCACGCTTGCAGCAGTATATGGCCACCACGGGCAACGCTTGAGAACGACGTGTGAGAGACACATTTGGGCTTTCTTCAACTGAAGCCTCAGCGGCAGCAATATTCTCGACACTACGGGCACTTTTTTGTCTCACTGGCACGGGAACATTTTGTACTGTGCCTGTGGATTCAAATTTTTCCACTAGACGCTCAATTGTTGATCTGCTAGGACGATTATGACGACCATAAATTGGACGTAGCGCTCTTAACGTTGAGGCCACTGACTCCGATTTTCGGTAGTAAATTTTAATAATTTCGACTCGTTGTTGGCTCGTATATCTTTCCATCATGAAATGGCAAACCTTACTGAAGAGAAATGTCAAAAGAGCGGCAAGCGTCGTTTGCTGTCCCTGTCGCTCTACTTTTGTAGCGTCCCTGTTGAAAAACCCTTTATATAAATAGGCACTTTCACTGTCTTAAGCATAACATATTCGCTTGATTTTTTTTGTTGGGAAGATTGTGCAAATATGCAATGCTGTCTGTAATTTGTTTTCCAATATGGTTGAATTTCTACCACTTAGCGCACTCTAGTAATTCTTAATTCTTGGAATGAAATCAGCCCTAATTCAGGATGAAATTTCTGCTATCCTAACATTTAGGAGTTATTTCATAATGACACAATCCCTAAAATTAAAAAAAACGAAAAAAAGTTCTAAAGTGCAAGTCATCTATATTTTTTTAATCTATCGTCGAAATTAGTACAGTTTTATTTATATGTTTGGATGTTGTCAACCACTATGGATCAACATACATACAGGGCATCTAATAAAGTAATTCTCATTCAAATGTTTTTTTTTTTTTTTTTGTGTTGGGCATTCGCTGGAAGTAAAAAATCATCGAAAGACATTGCAGAGCTATACGCGAGGGATGCTTCTGCAATAGTGATGGACTTTAACTAACTCATCTAAAAAAAACTCCCGGGGGACTGACATTCGCCATCCCGAATAGGATTGCACCTAGTCGTACGACTAATCAGCAATTTATTTTTGAATTATTCAATGAATTTAAAGAGATAAATCCGCCGTTTGTCGGATTTTTAAATTTGTTTTGTTTGAAATCAATACCTAATTTCTTAGCCCTAGCCCAATCTTACAGATCAAGTGGTTTTATCCGTCTGAATCTCCTGATTACATTGTCGTTATTTAAAAGTTCTGTTATTTCTGTGTTTACGTGGTTGAGAAGCCGATTTCTATGCCTCCGAGCAACCTTCTTAACCTCATCTTCAACCATTTCAACATTTAGATCTCTATGCAGATCGGCGTTGCGTATGTACCAAGGTGCATTAACTATGTTCCTTAGTACTTTATTTTGGAAAACCTGAATTTTTTGTAAGTTTGTTTGGCATGTGCATGCCCACAATTGGAGCCCGTAGGTCTATACTGGTTTTAGAACTTGCTTGTATAGCAATAACTTATTGTAGTTGGACAGGGATGAGTATCTCCCAATAAGCCAATACATTTTACTGTATCGCATGTTCAACTCATCTTTTTTTTTTCTTAACGTGCGCTTTCCAACGCAGTTTAGCGTCTAGAGTCATGCCTAGATATTTAGCTGCGTTAGAAAATTCTACTACATTGTTGTTAATGTAGACTGGAATGTGTGGTACGTTTTTATACGTAAAATTAATATGGACTGACTTAAGGTCTTTTAATCTAATCTGCCATTTCTTAGTCCATTCTGAAATATTGTTTATTGCCGTCTGCAGATTTTTTGTTGCTATTTCGACAGTTGCTCCCACAGCAAGGACGGCTTCTTCACTTTCAGGCAAATCGCTAGTGAAGAGTAGGTATAAAACTGGACCTAGCACACTGCCTTGCGGTACACCAGCTTTAATCTCTCTTAATGTTGAGCACTCTGTATCTTGCTTAATTCTGAAGAATCGATCTGATATATAAGACTCCAGAATGGTTGAATACTGCTTCGGCAGTTGCTTTTGTGGTTTGTGTATCAGTCCTTTGTGCCAGACTTTATCGAAAGCTTGTGCTATATCAAGAAATACTGTAGAGCACACATTTTTCTCTTCAAATGCTTTTTCGATTTTATCTGTGATTCTATGCACCTGATCAATTGTAGAGTGCTTGTTTCTAAACCCAAATTGATGATTTGGAAGTAGCGATTGTTCATCAATAATTTTTTGCAGACGTTTTGCCAGCATTTTTTCGAATAGCTTGGACAACATTGGTAGTATCGATATTGGGCGATATGAGGTTACTTCGCTAGGTTTTGGTATCATTATTACCTCCGCGACCTTCCACATGCTTGGCACATATGACATATCTTAATTTAAATGCAGCATTTATAATCTGCGCTAGTTTTTTTTAACCTTTTCGAGGAAATTGTTTTAAAATTTCCCCTGTGATTAAATCGAACCCTGGGGCTTTTTTTATGTTTATGCCTTCTTTGATTTCTTTGGCAAGTTCTTTAGCTGTTACCGGCCGAATAGGTCTGTCTTCCTCGCACCTTTCTTCGTTTCCTTGATAATCTTTACCTTCATAAGGTTTGAAAACGTTTTCAAGGTACTCTGCAAAAATATTTGCTTTTTCTTCTATGCTTTTTGCCCAGTTACCTTCTCTGGTTTTTACGGGCGGAATGTGAGCTATTGGCCTGTTCATTTTCTTTGTTGCCTTCCAGAGCGAGTAGTCGGTACTAGCATTATTTGTAAGACTGGTAAGATACGTTTTTAAAGACTCGTTATCATTTGTAAGACTGGTAAGATACGTTTTTAAAGACTCGTTATTAAATTCTCTTATAGATTTTCTGAGCTTATTATTTAAGTTGTTCAGTGTGGTTTTGTCGCTTGGCGCCCTTGTCTGTTGCCAGCGTTTTCTAGCTTTCCTCTTTTCTGTAATAATTTCACATATTTCACGAGGATAAGAGTTTTGTTTAATCTTGTTTGTTCTTTGGGGAGTTGCAGCAAATGGAGCTTCTTGTATATCCAGTGTAAATATTTGCACTGCTTCTTCTAGTTGATCTTCTGTTTGTATAGCTGACGATAGTTGGATACGTTCTTCCAACTTCTGCCTAAAGTGGTTCCAATCAGTCAGTCTATTAACTAGTTTAGGGCTATGTTCTTTTATTATTATTCTATCGCCAAGTGTAAGAAGTATTGAGGAATGATCTGATTGAAGATCAGGGCCTTCTTCTATATTTATTTTATTTGAAGATATATTTTTGGATATAAAGAAGTCTACAAGATCTGGGGTTTTATTCCTATCTGTAGGCCAGTAGGTAGGTTTCCCCGTTGAGTGATATTTGCCGCCGACTTCTTTAATAGTTTCATATAATTCTCTGCCTCTAGTATTTATTAATCTAGATCCCCAATATTTATTCCTGGCATTAAAATCCCCTCCCGCGATTAATCGATTGTGAAATATGCGGAAAAGACTTTTAAAATCATTTTTCTTTAGTAAATATATAGCTAGGAGAGCAGTATACTGCTGCAACAGATATTTGCCCACTACTCGTTTCTACACTTATGGAAATTCCTTGGATGGCACATGATTGGAATTTTGTTTCAATATGGTGTTTTATCGTATTCTTTATTAACACTGCAGCCCCACCTTTTGCACAGTTATGAGGATGTGGGGAGTGATATAATTCATACCCTTGCAGTTTAAAATTAGTTATCAATTTAAAGTGTGTCTCGGAAATGAGACATATATCTATCTGGTGTATGTCAAGAGCCACTTTCATCTCGTCCTTGCGACTCTCGATGCCATTAGCATTCCATTCAAGAATTTGTATTCTATTCATCATTCAAATGTAGCTCACGAAGCATTTGGTATACAGTTTTAAATGCTTACATGTCAACAAAAGTGTCTTTGGTCGTGTGCTTTATTTGACGTCCTCATGCTCTTCACCATCTTCTAAGTGAACATCAAAAGTATCTTCGCCCGGTTCCATTTCGACGCATATGTCTTTTTTAGGAAGCACAGTTTATTATGTTGATAAACACAACTGCAGTTATTTTTCCTGCAAGCAATTCCCTACTGGCTTCTTAAATTTTGTACATACAAAGACTCTCTTATTTTTTCAGAACCATAGGAACCACAGCTGTAGGTAAGGTGTTCATAATCTCTACTTTTTGAAAATTTCCTTCGTTTGTAAATATTTTACAAATTTGACGAAATTCCCACTTTTTTATCAACCGCCCCAAAACACCATTATAGGCATTTATGGCTGACGTTTGTCCGAATATGCTCATAAAAACGGAGAATCCTTCTTGTATGACCTGCAAAAAAAGTTAGTAAGAAAAGAAAAAAAGCCAATTGGTCTGTATTAACCTTTTGCATCCACTAATTTTCAAAGTAGGTGAAGAAGCTCAAAAAGACTCCCTCAGCATCAAAAGTATTCACACTATCTTTTATAATTTCATAAGTCGTTCTTATCTGAGTAGATGGTAACAAGGGCAAAGAAAGCAATTTCTGACAAGCCTTAGAGCCCGACTTAGAACTTCGCAAAAAGTATTACAAATCTTTAAATTTGCTAGTTCTTGCTAAGTTTCCGCCTATTGGTATTGGCTGGAAGTAACGGAACCAGCAACAGTAAATTTGATCATCGCTACACCGAAATTATTCTTCATTCTTCTTCTACTTCACTAACAACGGTTTGCCACTGAAAGTCTAGAAGGCATATCCAGTCTTTTCTTCTTAAATAGCCTTGAGACGTTAGAGAATTTCTTTGCATTCTGTAGCAGATTAAAGCATTTGGAAACTTGCCAACCAAATGCCAAACCCGTCCGGCTTTGCCCGTACCCAGAAACCGTATTGCTTAAAAATGTTTTTATTATCTATTGGGTGTCCCTAAACTCACGCAAGATTTGAATTTGCCGCCATTTGTCCGGCAAGTGTTGGCAACCAAAAAGAAAAAGAGACAGTTTGACAGCTAACAGCTTAGCGTTGTTAAAATGAAGTTCTACGCCAAAGAGCAACTTGTTGAACAATATTTGGAAAATAAGGAAAATTATATTACATTTTCGAACAAGTTCATTCTTAGTGTTGGAGCTCATGTTAAGCTTGATGGATAAATCGTCAAAACTACCGCATTTGGGGTTAACACGTGAGTATCCAGCTTAGCTTTTTTTCCAAAATGATACTGGTCAAGAAGTGGCTGTTTCAGGTGTTTGATATCGCGATATGATAACCGAGTTCTTTCTGCCTATACATTAAATGATATTTATGAGGACACTATGTGGTTTCAAAAAGAGAAACAATTCATTCACTGCGTGAGTAAGTTTCTGGCGGTGTAAGGTTAATTAATGCTGTTAAAAAAACACACTTTATAAGTTTCTATATTAATATCAAGCAGTTGGTTAAATTCAGCAGGGTAAGTTTGTTATTTTTAAACAAGTTTCCTTAAACAAGTCGGTTATTCTATTTGTATTTTTGTATTTGTATTTTATTTATTCATATCATATATGTATCATAAACTTAGAACTATTAAACAATGATTATTGAATATTCGTGTTCATTCTTTAACTTGAAGTTAGTGGTGAATGACACATCAAGATTAATATTTCATTTGTTATTTGATGTGGGTTGCCAATCAAATATTAATTTAATTCAGATTATTAATTTAGATGAAGCAAAAGGGGAAAAAAATCAAAAATTTAATTGATATTAATAAATCATAAACGTAACAATTCATAAATAATATAAATTACAATTTCATTTCATATTACTAAAATTTTGTGCTGTTGATGAGATAAATGATTTAAACAAAGGATTCAATAAATTCATAGCTTAACGTGAATAGCCAGTCTGTAACCTTTTTGGTGAAATGTGAAAAACGTAGCGTATCTCTTACAAATAAAGGCAATTTATTAAAAAAATTTGGAGCCGAAGATGTGTAAAAATGTGTAAAATGTGTTTTATGTGCGAAAGGTACATTTACTAAGTTCATATTGCTTACACGTAGATTGTACATTTGAATATTCCTACTAGGAATATTTCCGCTCTGCTTAAAGAATTCTTTTAAAACTTAAAACATATAAATGCCTGATTGGCAGAATATGCAATAAGAACAAATAAGAACCCCCCCAGCTTGTTATGCCGTATTGCAACTTCGAGTGTGCAAGACCATAGTAAATACTTGTTAAAACTTTCTGAGAACAAAAAGGCTTTAATAAAAACACTTTACGTGTGACCAATAACAAATAATTTTTAATCGTTTGAATATGATTTTTCCAATTTAAATTGAAATCAATTACTACACCTAAATATTTCAAATGTTGAACCGATTCGATTTTGATGCAATGTTCAGTGCAATGCGCACCACCTACAAAATTACCTTTTCCACACTTATGTAAAGGTAAGGAAAACTGTTTACAATCGTGAGCGTGAAACCATAAATTAAAATCATTCAGGCTATTTTCAGATACCTTAAAACACATCAGTTTAGTTTTCTCGCTGATAATCAATTTATGATAAGTAAACCACAATCGTAAGATTTCAAGATCTTCATTTATCTTTACTATACTATCGAAAATAGTTTCAGATTCGTACGTAAAAACTATGTCATCCGCAAAAGCAGTTGAAGTACCATTTAACTTGAGTTTGAAAATAGAATTTATGTATATCAAGAAAAACAGAGGGCCAAGAACAGATCCCTGAGGAACACCGGTCTTTAATTGTCTTGGTTCACTTGAGATCCCTTCAATAATGACACTTTGTGTTCTATTCCTTAAATAAGAATTTAGCCAATTAAAAATGTTGCCACGAAAACCAACTGACTAACTCTGTAGGAGCTATATTAGCAGTATTACTTGGTAGTTCTTAGCCAAAAGTTGGTTGATTTTAAATCAACGCTATGACTAAATTCAAAAATTAAATAAAACAAAAAAAAAATGCTTTCTTTTGAATTCAAACTTGGCGTGAATTTGGGGACAATCCTTAGAACTAGATCGTCATCATTATATTAAATCCTTTTTTGTCGGTCTGATAACGGCGTTGTTCCCTAACCGAATTTAATAAATAAGAAACCAAATAAAAGCTGAATTTCTGAAGGTAAATTTTAGTGTAAATATTTTTTGACTCAAGGAATAAGAATTAACAAAACACAGAGTTATTTATTTAAATACATACATATCAAGAATAGTTTTAAGAATTTTCAAGAGGAATTTTTCAAATATTTTTCTCGTCCCTGTCACTGTCATCTTTCAATTAAGTCAAAGTCATGAATCAAAGAAATACAAGCTCACGACATTTGCATAGTTTCCTAGTTTGGTTTAAAATTTGACCGCTTATCGAAACCGAATTATGTATGGGGTGTTAAATTGCAATGTGACATACATTTATTTGATATAAATTGTGACGTTCTTTTGCACTATAAGAAACAATTCAAAGATCTTGTGACAAAATATTTAACACATGGCAACGTCATGCACGCGTTTTCTCTTTGGACCATGTATCTTGCAACGTTTGTATATACCTATCCAAGCAAGGAGAACGTGAACAAATTGACGCAAAGAAATCATTCTTTCATGAGTAACGATCAATTTACGTAAAGCTAAAGCTGAAGGCAGATGGCGTACCCAGGATATAACAAAGCTGCGTTTGCAAATACAGCAATCTTCTGACCCAGACGAATATACTGTCAGCAAATGTTCCACAATTTTTCTTCAAAAACTAAAGTATTTCCACTCCACAATATTATTAGTGGGAAGTTACGTGAACGCTCTATAAATGCGCAATGATGCCGCTAGCAAGTAAATATAAATGCACCAAAGTAATATACGTAACAGCCAAAAAGCTTTTTCGTAAATTAATATGCAGAGGTCATTATTTCGAATTAAAAAAGCCATATTTACCAATTGTAGAGCGACTTTCATGACACTGGGTTATTCGGAACGAAAATACGTGCTCGTTGCAAAGTGCACTCTGCATAAAAACTCGGTTCAATAAACCTGATGAATGCATATATATATATATACATAATGGACAACCCTTGATTATCGAAGCATGCATACATAATTGAAATGTACATTACAGTGTTGAATTTGGGGCATTGCCTCGTGTAATTGAAATGAACGGGGCTTATACAATATGCAAGTCACATGTGGGGGCACCATAATTATCGATGATTTAAATTCGAGGCGTTAAATTTAATTTTAATGAAGTGATGAATGTAGGTCGAATTTTTAATGAGAAAATTCAAGTTGAACATTTAAACAGTAGTGAAGATTGTGCCAATTTTGAAAATTGAATTACCAGACAATTCCGCTCATAACTTCAGCTTAAATCGTCACAAAGAGACCAGAGAAGGACACTAATTAAGCGATTAAATTAGAGTCGTTCCCCACAGGACGGACACCGTAAAACTATTGCACGAATGCGCACACACAGACACTATCCAGCAACATAATTTCCGCTTAAGAATTGTTTAATTAAAAATTCACTACGTGCTCTGCGATGGCTGGTTTTTTTTTCCCTTCTCTTATTTACCTAATACTCTGTAATTAGCACAATACCCAGTGCAGCACGGAGGACAACAAGTGCGAAATTTCATTACAAAACTGGTACACAACCTGTCTGGGTTATTTTCTGCTAAAACGAAGAAAGAACCAAAGCAGTCTTCTGAGTCGACCTGTGAAAATGAAAATGTGTACTCCTCCGTCTGTAATTTCCTCTCTCGTTCTTGTTTTTATTTTTAAATATAAACTTTCCCAGTGTCTTTCAATATGCAAATTGGTATACAATTAAAATCAAACTACGGTCGTGGTGAATCAACACAAGGAGCAGCGGCAGCAACAACAACTGCATTTCGGTCCTTCGTGCATTCTAATTTTGGCGAGAACAGAAGTGCTCGTATAAAACGCGCGCCGCAAGTAATTAAAGATAAAAACGCGGTAAAGTTGTAAAACTTTCAGCCACCACTGCTGCGACCAGTAAAATACTTAAAATATCATCTTGCCGGCACAAGTCCAGCATGGGAGTCGAATCTGTCTTTATCCTATATCTCCTTCGGGGATAAGGATAAGGATGACTGCGCGATGCATAGTGCGGTCGGGTTAAATTAGCCAAATGGTGTACGCCCGAAAATCCATCCATCTTTTACGGTTTTCATATAGCGGGCAATAAAACATAGATGAATACAAATCATAAAGAAAAATTCGGTGTGTATCAAGGATCGTAAAAGGCGAAGGCATGGTGGTGGTTTTTGATTGAATGTGAAGTTGAAACGTTACTGTGCAGTAAAGTGCTCGCAAGAAACTGGTGTATACATTTAATTATAAGTGCACAAGGCATAAGTTTTATAGCGGTTTGATGAGGACTTGAGTAAATGATTTAATCGGCGCAAAGTAGATTGGTTTCGGTGCCAGCTTTCACCCTTTAACCCTTTGGGGGTGTTCCGGTTTTTCCTTTTTTCATAATTTTCTCGGGCGCATCGTAAAATTATTAGAGAAGCTACGCATTAAAAATGTTTATCCCCGAGACGCATCCTTCATACAGGGGGGCTTGTTATTTATTATTAATTTGCAGACCTCTCTTGACGGGTCACAGAGAATGGTTAATGATTTAAGTAATTTCAACGTTTTACGAGTTATGGGTGAGGCAGTAAATTTACGAGTTGTGTTCTTCTAATTAAAATGTTGTCTTCTATTATTCGGCTAGTGTTTACCATTGGCAAATAGTATGTCCAAGCCACCACAAAGAAATATAAGACCTATTTTACTTCCAGAGGGTAAAGACTGTGTCCCTTTTTGCATATATAGCAAGTTTGTCGGTATGTTTTTCAGTGGCCAAGGTCTTGTTAAAATATAGTCGCTCAAAAGTTGAGTTAGAAACCATTGACGTGGATTTATGGAAACTCTAAAATGTAATTGTTTTCAAATCGGGTATACTAACAGAAAGATGGTGGAAAGCTTTCAAACTACGATGGCTTACCAGCGGACGTTTTTATTTATCGGACAGGAAGGGTTTGGCATGTTATCTACGTGAACCTATTCTAAGCTGAAGGTTCGACAATCAGCACCATGTAGATAAATCTTGTCATATATTGTGGCTTTTGGTTGAAAAATTTGATTCCAATGTCCTAACTCGAAAGTTTAGTTGGCTTGCCTTGCGCGGGAAAGGTAAACCCGATAAACTTAAAGCAATTATTAGGGCATCATATATGGTTCTAAGTATTTCGTTCTACTAAAGAGGAAGGCTGTCAGAGGAATTTTATATACAAAGTTCGACAAGGATGCAATTTTTTCAATTTTTTCGTTCCGCCCTGTTAACGAGAAGCGGAGGAATTTGACGGAAGCTCAAATATCGCGACTATATGAATGACATCACGGCTATCCACGGAATCCATTTTAATAATTTCATCAAAATGTTGTCCATAGACTGGCTTAAAGCTTCTCTAACATTCCTCTCCAGAACCGGAAAACAGCCAAATACCACAACAAACCACCCATGGGGCGAAAAGAGAGAGAAATAACCTTATTTCACGAAAGACCGTTTCCAACATTAAGGCTGTGTATGAGGAATTATGCCAAAAAATATAAAAAACCGTTGACCATGAAAAACTACGCTATTTTATTCAGACTGAAACGTGCGAGTGAGCCAGATTAGGTTGGCAGATTGCGATCAAATACAATCTTAGTTTTGATCCATGTTAAGCCCTATGTTTTCCTAAGAAATTCCTTAGAATTGATCGAGTAAATTTAAAGTGATGCATTTAGAAATTCACATTCAAACAATTTTATTATATGAATGAATATATAATACCTATAGGTAGATCAAAGAAAACACAGTTTTTTCTTAGGTTTTATAATTAAAAACATCATGTTTTAAGAAAGCTGTTTCAATTTTTGTTAACTTTGCTCTCGAAATTATTTTAATGTAAGTTAACATTTTGGCTTACGAAATTTTCGAAACCAATTTTTTAATTACAATTTTGTTATTTTTAACATAGGGTCATGTCCATCTCTAAAGTTTTCCCTTAAATTTATTCGGGTAGGTGCAACATATAGTAATACGAAAATAAAAATCGGTGATTTAAACCAAAACACGACAAACATGCGAAAACAGTATGAATATGACAGATAGGTTGCTTTGCTATTGCTAGTAGGTAACTGAGTGTCAAACAGCTGTCGATACAACAGCGTTATCAGCAAAACAACAAAATGCAAACACTTCCTCTTTATGAAACCGTTATACATAGGGAAGGTGAGTCTCGTTGAATAAAGTTTGCTGTAAGTTTCTCACAAACAAAAGCAAACACTCTTAAGAAAAAAGGGGAAATTCCTTTGTTCAGGGCATGCGCAGTACGAAAATCACAAAAAACGTATCAATTAAGATTTAAAAGTCTCAGGGCCTTAGCAATAAACATTTTTAGTCTCGACTCTAAATTTTCGAAGTTAACTGTGGCTATATTTTTCATATATTTTGCAATTCTGAGCTTCCCTAAATATAAAATCGCGACTAAAAATTTTTACTGCTACGGCTCTCAGAGTCCAGACGGAGGGAGGGTATAGAAAATACCTCGCGAGCGAAAGAACACCCATCGCTAAGCCTGGCATGAAGTTTTTGTACGTGCCTGGGTCAAGATCCTACGCCCTCCAGCGAGCTAAAGGACCGGGACTAGCATGCGAGCACAGACCCAGAGAGAGCGCACGTAACAATAGGTAAGCCTATAATAAGAACCAATAATTTATACTTTTAGCAATCCCACTAATGTTCGGAAATGCATTGTACCTAGATGAAAAAGTGAAAGCCTTCGTAAAGTATGTACTATCCGTTGGAAAACCCAAGACCCAAAGACCCAAAAAAGTGCCTGCCCTTTTAATCTGTAAGACTATATTTAAAATGTCACGACTTGCAAAATTCGCTATTTATTTGAAGTATTGTTATATCGGCAACAGATAAATCAAACAACAACTCCTATTCGATGTTGCACAACAGCTGCAGTTGCAACACACTTGTTAAAAGTAAATCAAAATATTTACAATAATCCAAAGGACAGCAATCCCATAAGCAGTTTACATGCCAGTGCGAATCACCAGGATGTACCTATACTCCAACCGTATTATAATGTTACATCATTAAACGGCAACAATAGTGTGAGTAATACAGTATTCAATTCATGCATACAAGTAAATACTGCAATTCAAAGTTAAAAGCCGATTTCACAGTACTTGCCCGGTGTGTCCATTCCCATGGAATTAAACCGCATTAAGTTTCCACATCAATCCGTGCGTTAATGAAACCATACAAATATGGTGGACAGTTTTAAATCAACCCCAGTTGTATCTTCCAAAGGATTATCAATTTTTCTGTTTGTTTATCAAAGCAGACCTTTTATTTGTTATCATAACCATATTTGTTTGCACAGGCTGTAGTGTGTTGACCACCAAACCACCAACCACTCCTGTCGACACTGGAATTAGTAACACGTTAAAACAGTTTTATGTGTGTGTTGTTCCATTAATGAAATTGATAAAGTTACTGTTGCCATGGCTATTTAAATCCTTGTGCGATTTATAGTTCACAGTAGCCGTAAAACTGTTATATTTCACTTCCTTTTTTTTCTGAAGCTGGCATCCTTTCCGCCACGGAACCAAGCGCCGTATAATTCGCAATAAAATTCATGGCAATAAAATTGCAAACTGCAGGAGCTACTACCAGCTTTTTATCATATCGAAGAGATTCGAAAAAGATTTGAATAGCACCATTACCAATCGAAGAAGTCGAGTTTATAGCCGGCAGGAACTCGCGTGCATATTCATCCGATGCGATGTGTGCATGTGGGTCCGTATGTGACTGTTAAGTAATTGCACATTTTATGGGGAATTTGTCCAAGTACCATGCTGTATACGATGACAAGGACTCTGAGTTTGAGTGTATATATCGCAGGGAAAATCATATGAAAATCATTCTCTATTTGCACTAAAGTATGTGCGGCAATGAATACGGTCGTAAAAATTTGCATAAGGATATGCGACAGATCCCCTTTTGGGGCAAAAACAAACGATTTCTCAAAAACCCGAACTTTACTATTTTTAATGGGATTTTCTTCCTTTTCCATGGAGGAATTAAAAACGGGATCTCCTTTGTACTTGAGCTGGTGTGTTATGGTGTCTCTCGTAAGTTTTCGGTGGAAACAAACAGTCCGCTTTCACATTGATTTATCCGTTGCCTTTGGGACGATATATCTTTGGGACAACTACATATACACACACGAATGGCATAAGGTCAGCGCATGTGTTCCTTCTGTCTGGGCAAATCGTGTTACAAATGGTTGTAAATTTTCCACTTTTAATGCACCGCTGTCATGTTACAGGCGCCATGCAACAGCTAACATTCGAATAAAATATATTAGTGCGAGGATTTAGTGTGCATGCTTGTGTTGTGTTCGTTGTAAAAGGATAATGTTATGACCTTTGTTTTGGCGAGCTCGCTAAGACAAATGGTGGCTTTAGTTTGTTGTGCAAAAGGGCTTAGAATCTATTGCACAGTTTTTGGTTTAGGAGGTGAATTATAACACAGATTGAGTCGCTAATTTAAAGTGAGACATAATGAGGGTATTACGGATAAGTACGTATTAAGTTGATTGGGTTAATGTAACCATACACTCGAATTATATGAAGTAGATAGGTACATCTATTGTTTCACATGTTTTTTCAATTCGCTAAAAGAGTTTCGGTCAGTGCAATTGTGGAAAATGGGGGTGAATTATGTTGACGCTGCATCAGCATCGGTATTTGCATATCGAATAAAACATAGTAAAGGAATTCAGTTTATAGGTCTTTTTACCCGACTGGACACGGGGAGGGTTATGTGTTTCGCGCGTATCCTATGTACGTTGCTACGGGACACCCTGTAGCCTAAACGGCTTGACCGATTTTGAAGAGTGAGGTATCATGATATTCGTATTCTTCCCCGGAATGTCATAGGCTAAAAAGATAAAAAAAAGGTTAATTTAAAAAAGCAAAAAACCCGACTGACTGTAAAAAAGAAAAAATTAAAAATATATGAACAAGTACCTATAATAATAGCCCTTAGTTTCCTGCTTTTTCGATGCCTTGTCCTGGATTTCGTTGATGGAACCGCTTCTTGTCCCCTATAAGCCAGTCACTTACAAAATAACTTCATTCTACTGTATGCATCATATACACAAACATTCATGATTTTAAATATTTTCAATATAGATGGTCTTAAGGAAAAAGTCGGTCAAATTCCTACTAAGCTATTACCGCAAAATATATACCTACCTGTACTAGAAATTATATTAATTTATTGCGAATATATATGAAGCCTCAGTTGAATGTCTGATAGATCGCAACTGATAGTCTGTTTTGCGGACTCCAAAATATGTTTGATATGTGCCTACACTGTTTTATTTCCTACATTTCCACAGATGTTATTTTAAACTAACAGCTCTATAACGTTTCTGCGAGTTTTTTTAAATTAACAATTTTTAAAGTTAAAACTAGCTACGCCGTATTTCTACCAAAGCTCTCCCGAGTAGCGAAATACCAATAGCCAATTCACTCACTTTTGGCCATCTCTACTTCAACCATGTCCTATGAATATAATAGCCGCTTCAAAACAAAACTCCTGCCCTACATAATATTGTATATATATTGTCACACTCCATCTGTATTCAGCTTGTAACCTCAGACGGCAATAAAAATCATCCTCGTAGTTCAGGACTGGTCTTTAACTTGTTGTTTACCCAAGGGTGGGATTTCCACGAAATTAATTTGTAACCTCTTTTGTTTGGGGTGAAACGATGTCATCATGCGACTACGACTACACCATGGCGCATAAAATTCCATCTGCGACTACATGATGCGAATGTGCGTCTTAAGGCTTTCGCAGGATGAACACGAATGATTGATATCTTTGCACACTTTCTATTTGACCAATAAAAGCGATTTTCGGTCGGTCCAACAGACGGGTGATTAATTATTCGCGACATAACTTGACATTCCGGTATAAGTCAAATCCTGTACAAATATTTGTTACACGAGTTCAAGCATCCGTTTGCGTATGATTCGGATTCGGATTCCACAACCACACACAGCCTAATCTATTTGCTCGATTGGAATTGCGCTACTTATATGGGAACTGGAGAAGATAAATCATTAAAACAGGTTCCGCATTTCGCTTATCAGCGAAGGACTAAACCAGATTGAAATTCAATGGGCGCATGGAAAGGAAATTGTGATTAATGAGCGATTTAATTAGTTCGAGCAACAACAATCTGGTTGGGTTAACCCTTTTTCTTTATTTTATGCGACATACAAGAAGGGATCTCTTATTATCCGTGTGTCGGGCTCACTCAGAATGTGGTCTCGCACAAGGGATTGGACCGAGTGTGGTAGACTTCGTAGGAGTTTAGTGAATGCGCTGTCAAAGTGGGGGATGACGACGCGTCTTTTACGGAAGAGAATTCCTTTTACCGTCTCCCTGGCTGTTTCTAGGGCTGTTATCGCTGGAAATCTTCAAACAGTATTTGCATTTGTATTTAATTTGCACATGTAGGTACATAGTTTGCAAATTTACTCACCTCAAATTGAGTGTGTTCATTAGGTCCCGTCGTGTTGAGACGAAATATGGGTGCACCGTCGTGAAGTCGATACAATTTGCGAGACCTTCCTGCCGGAGTTCCTCCTCTAGAGCCAGCATTAGTCCAGTCACTGCGTACTTGGTGGCTGTGTAGATTGTAGCACCGGGCAGGGGATGCAGCGCTGAAATGACCTGATAAGCTTCGATTTAAAGGGGCTAGTGTAACTTACCTGACATTGACGATAGTTGAACTATGTGTCCCCGCTTTTTGCTTATCATCCCTCCGAGAAATGTTCTTAGTGTCTAGGTTTATACAAATAGGAATGGGTCGTAATTTTAATTTATAGTTTGACAACTGAATTTGATACCCAGATGTTTGCGTTGAGGTTGACGGCCACAACTCGTTCGACATCTGTGCAGTCACCTTCTCTCAGCGAAATTAGAGGCATTAGACCGGCGTTGTTCACTAAAATATCAACCGGCCCTATGGACGCTTCTATTGCCTGCTTTAAGTCTTCCACCTCCATTGGTTTTGATACGTCAGTCTTAAAAAGAAAAAGAATAAAAGTGCAAATAAAATATCGATTAGATATTGGCAAATGTAATGGGTATGCGTTCGTCGATCTAGCGCAGTATTCGCTGGATGTCTAGCGGTGAATGTAACGCGTCAATAATTTGCAATGGTCTGAAACAAAAATGACTTAAGAAGGACCGCAGTGTACAAATTATGTTGAAGTTTAATGTCATTTTCCATTGGTTTCGCTCGGGGATCCACTCATTTTGAAACCCAATGGAACAAGAAAACTGCTTCTGGTTGAATCCACAAATGTATTGGTGAAATGTCACAACACAGTCCGCTGCTTCCTGCTGGCTTGTATAAAATGCATAAATTGCACTTGTGTAATTGCTTCTTGAGTGGATTCTGACTTCAATTTGGGAAGTTAAATTCTCTTCTCAGAATGACCAGAAGAGTATTTTTTGGGCCAATCGAATTTTTTTCGATTTCAGACTCTTTTTTTATCCAATGGAAAACAACCTAAATCACCAGTGCACTTGATGCGTATATCACCATCGTTAGGTGATTGTTTAGAGCACATCAGGTATGCAATATGAACGCAGTAATCAGGGACGCTTTTTCACAGAGAGATTTGTCAATTTCAATGATAAATTTAAAATTAAATTTGTATATAGTACAATGTCGCAAAGAATTTGAATGAAGTCTAAATTCACCGTTAGTAAGAAAAAATTCAAATATTTTGACGAGATTTTATGATCTAACAGTGATAAGTTTTCTCTATTTTGAATAATGCAGTAGATTTGATTTTATGGCCGCTGGATTCCATTTCAAAATAATTGCGTAATGGATTAACTGAAAAGTACTACAAAGTGGCAACACTGATCTCGATCAGTAACAAAAAAGTTATCACACGTACACAAAATTACTCACTGAATATGCAATTGACTTAATATCGAACTTCCTCAGCATGGCCAGAGTCTTTTCGGACGCCTTTTCATCGATATCCGCTATGATAATATTGCATCCGCATTTTGCCAACTCCATTGCAATTGATTTTCCAATACCATTAGCACCGCCCGTGATCTTCACATACAAATAACAAACCAGTTAGCATCGATTTTTGAACAAAGTTAAATATAATTTTTAAAAATTTTACTAATGCATTTTGTCCCCTAATCACTTTGGGACCTTCCTCGAGCAATATATTGACTGGGAGTTTGGCCAACTTGAAGAGAATTAAAATGATCACTTTCACTAAATCGATAAATACCCCAACAGTCAGTAGTAGACTTTCGTAGAACGTTTTTTGTTTTAAGGGTGGCGCACTTAGATACGGCTCTTTTCCAGCGCTATGAACGTTTAACATCTTAACGATTTTATTGCACGAAACGTTTGCATTGTATACCGATCTGTGAGTACTGACGACGTTTTGTGGCTCGGTACCTATATTTATTACCTGTTTGCCTTATTATAGTTTGTTCGATGAGGTGAGGTGTAAATGGGTAAATAGTCATTGACTAAACTATGAATTGAGTACCTACATTAGTGTATAATGTATTGCAGTGTTTTCTGGTTATATTAATGTTCTACTTGAAAATAGCTGTTTGTGAAGGTCTATTGAAATCTCAACCCTTGCCCAATAAGTAAATATTATCCATTTAATTAATTTGTTTGTTTCTGCTAAAAATGTTGCTAATTCAAGGCACTCTTAGCGGCTGTGTGTAGTCCAATATTCTTGCAATATTTTTTAGAAGACAAATATACAGATAAAAGAGCGACATGAAAAATATACTCGTACATCCTACGAAAAGTTTACGCTCAAACGCAAAATAGTTGGCCTACTTTTCAATTATTAGGTTATTTATTTTTCATATACTGCCAATGGAATAAAGAAATGTTTCATAGTAAATTATACCAAATCAAACAAAATTTAAATAAGCCAACGTTACAATATTCACTTTCATCTCACAGATGGGTTCATAAAAGTTGGTCTACGATCTTTTGGATGCAAAATTCTTTTCTCTGTGATTGATCTCTGCTTTTATGGAAGTTGGCATCAGTTTCATGTCAACCATGACGAGTGGCATGGCATTATCATGAGACTTAAGGGACTAATACTAAAGGTATTTGAAGCGGGATTGTCGAGCTGTAAAATTGCTGAAAACTTTAGTATTTGTCAATGCGACGTCTTCAATCAAGTGCGGGAGACTATATTTTCCAACAGGACTGTGCTTCTTGCCATACAGCTAAATGGACAATGACGTCATTAACTGCGCGAAGCAGTTCCTTCCAATGGCCTTCCAGCAGCCCTGACCTTCTTCTCGAACCTGTTTGGCATAAAATGAAGCCAAAATTGCGACAAGAACCAGCTCGGACTCTTCCAAACTTTAGGGCTAAGGTAACGAATAACTGGGAAAGATTTAGCCCCAAAGAGTACCTAAAATCTGTTACACAATTACAAGTATTTTGCGTTTGTGCTCGTAGCCCCTATATAACCACTTTTGTCTTCTCTGTCGGATTAATAATTGTTCGGGCCTATTAGGCTTATAACTGAAATTTGTATCAAACTTAAGGAAATATTTTTTTCACAGCTTTCGAAGGGTTGAAGGTAAACAATTTCCGCAGTACCAATCTTGAGTGAACCATTTTCCCTTTTTACGATTTCTTAGGGCTTTTCTATAACCGATTTTTACTGTCTCTACACATGTATCTGGTAACTAATTTTAAAGGGGGCAAAAAGAAGCTTCTGGGAGCGTCATTAATAAAAGAATTCAGATCTGAAACTGCTATGTCACAAAAAAATCATCTTCTGGTGATTCCGAGAATATTCCCGATTTAAAATCACAGAATCTAATAAAAGTCGCTGCAGAAATAATGAGAAATGTATTTTATTCAAGCCAGCTGGTAGTTCGAAGGCAATTGAGTATAGTATGCAGATTCCTGATTAACCAAGGAGATCGTGTATGAGCCTCTAAGCATCCAAGTCCTGCTCTTTAGGTACTGACGATTCTATCTAAAGCAGATTGAACCAACGCACTAGAAAAAGACCTCGCCTTTAGTGGCGCAAACAAGTAATAATCGACCTCAACTGACTTAGAGTGCGCTTTAGAGACATTTTGCTAAGGGCTAACTTGAGAGGCTTGTTAACTCCGTCACTAGACAGCTTTGAATCTGTCATACGGAATTCTCGCTCTTAAAATAAGGAAAAAATAATAAAAAATAAACCTAAAAGGATATAAATATTTGTTTTCTTTCTCAACCTGAAGAGAATTCGAGACCGCGTACGCTTTTCTTTAAATTTCTTATTTTAAGACGAAATTCAATAATTTTTAAGCTCTATAATAAGGGTTGCCTCACGTTTAAAAATATTGTTATTAGGTGCAATTAAATTATCACTCTATTGGAAAAATAAAATTAACCACTTTCTTCGCATTTAGTAAAAGCCAAGGAAGCAACTTTAAAATAACTATTTACTTGCTTTGGAGCAGAGAATCGTCCCTTGGCACAGCCCATTTCAGAAACACGCTTCTTAGAACTTTACCAAACTTAACAAACTGGATTGAAATTTTCTTCAGAATGAGTTTAAAAATTTCTCTGTGCATGAAAATGAAACACAACACTTATTCCGATGGTCCTTTTTCACACCTTTTTGCTAAAATTTGTATTTCATTAGGAACTTTCAATGAATTGGATAGTCGCCGGTATTTATTTTATATTTTAGTGTTTCCCATTATTGGGAAATATTTGCTTTTAGCGGAAGAATTTTTATATCAAAGTCTTGGAGCACTACTTCGAATTTGAGTTTATTTTGCTTTTCAAAGAATAATGAGAACATTCCAGGAGATCAAATTAAATTGACTGACGAGTCTGAAACAAATTTGGGCGCAGCCAATTTGAAAGAATTCGTTTGTTAATTTTTCGACAGACAACGTTAGGTATTTTAGTTTTGAAAACAAATCGGAACGCGCTTGTGCCTAACTCTAAACGAAGAACGGAAAGTTCCGAAATTTGAAAACTTCAGTTTTCCGTCCACCAAAATCGATTCTGCTTACTAATCCGTGTCTCGTTGGGTGTGGTACTCCATTTCTTCCTGAAACTACATAAGCATCAGCCAACTAAATGGAAAAAAGTCTTCACCCCCCCTCCAACACACTAAATCATCTCTCCCATCAAACTATTTGTCCACACAATCCACGCCCCTAAGCCCTCCCCATACAAACTTCATCCAAATAAAAACAGAACTACTACGCACTCTCATTTTCTTAACTATTCGTTAATTGTCCCGCACAAGGGTAATTATAATTAATGAACATAGACTTCCGAAAGACCACTTCGCACTCCATAAATCTATCTTTTCAATTAATTAAAAGGATTAAATCTCGATGTTCTACAATTGCCCCCGAACACCGACAGCCTGCGATGTCAAAAGAAATAAGATTTATTTATCTGACCTAAATTTCTTTGCCCCTTCGTCTGCACGATATCTATAAACAATTGTTCTCCTATGCTGCGAATATCTCGAAATGTCCATGTTGATTCAAATAAACAAAAAGAAAAAAAAAACGGGAAGCTTCGCACAGAAGATGAAAAATGACTTCTTTCCTCTGATATTTTTATTGCTGCTTTATCTGTCGCCAGTCAAACTGCACAAAAGAAAAACATACACTGTCAACATATATACTTGAATGCTATACATCCCCCAGATTGAAAGGAAAATTAGATATTCCATTTAGAGATACGGAATTTGGTCAGAAAAAAAAATTCCTAAATGTTTCGCATTGTCAGTTCTTATCGCAGCATCATTTATCTCCGTAACCAATCTCTTGTTGTTGCCACAGCTCACAATTCAGAGGCGAAAAAAGGGTTGAAAGTTCAAATGCATCGGGAACACAAAACACACAAAAATCCTTCTTAAATCTCAAATTGAACTGCGAAATTCCCTCAAGCACAGTACGATTTGGTAGAGTCATGCCTGAGTTCAGGATGTAACCATACGCTAAGCCACTGTCATGTCATTATCGGATGAATCCCCATTTCAGCCAGCACCATTAATCAATAGCATTAATTGCTAATACCTTTCTAAATGCTGAGAGTACGAGTAGGTATCCCAATCTGAGACGCACAATCATGGCAGGCACATGTGGGACTGAAGGAAGCACTTGTAAAAACAGACGAAAGGGTTGTGCCAGCGTTTTTCATTTGCATACACTGGGGGTATGTGTTTACCTTTTTAAGGAATTTTCATATATAGTTTTTTAGCTTATTAGAAAAAAACGAAAGGAGACGAAAATTAATGGAGGATGCCACTGTTTCATTCCGTATGCAAATCCCATTTAACATTCAGTGGGTATGAGGATACCCGCGCTCCTCATCATTATCACACCAGATCCATGGCAATCTGAAAAGCAAATATAACCAAGATTACCATAAATACATATGCAGACCTATACCGATACTGAACCTGTGTGAGTTGTTAATTGCGCTCAGCTTAATCATTTTTTTTTTTCATCACCGAGGTATAATTTATCACAGAGTTGGATATGGGAGTTGGATAGGATACCAAGTGTGTTCTGCTGCTGCTTCTAATTAAATTCACTCATTCACACATCATCGCAATGTATTGTATGTAATATCCTTGACAAAATGAATAATTACGTGTTTGAATTGGCGCACACCATCAAATGCAATGATGACAGGACCTCTTCTGGTATCATTACTCAACCACAAATCTATTCAAATGGCTGGAAGCCATTTTGATTCCTCTATTCATATGCAAAATATTTACAATTTTTAACACACCCAACAAAAGACTGTTTGGGAGCATCCTTTATTGTTTGAAAATGAAACTCTCTCTCTCTTATGGCACACATCACCTTCGTTTGTTGACACTGAATGTGGTGGGTTACCACTTACCACACACGAAATATGTTGGCAATCAAAGTGATGAATGCGCTTACTTTTGTCTATTCGGATGAAGGACTTTTGGATATATGGCAGGTACTTAGTGCCGGCTAGATCAAATGGCTGGCTGTTAAGTGCAAAGTTAGTCAATTGTGAAACAATTGTCTTCGCATTCATGTGCGGAACAAGAGTGTTCTGTTTCATGTTTTCTTATTAATTAGTTGTCATAAGTAATGTCGGTTGGAAAGTGTCATCGGTGTTAGATATATAGTGGGATCTTTGTATATGGTGCGTGCTTGGGGTGTTGTGACAATTTCGGCAGATGCGTCAACTGGCAGCTTACACTATCGAATTCAACTTCGAGGTATTCATACTTACGCGCCCCTTGTCATCATCTGCATCAATTTTATTATTCACCTTAATGAGATACTTGTCGCTTGAGCACAATTATATCTCGGAAGTGCCTTCTCCATCAGCAAGCAGCCTTCGCTCTAAAATGTTTACCTAATGCCCTCTTCCATCTACTATTTACATCTTGAAGGCAAAAACGAGTATGAGATGCACTCTCTAACCAATTGCATATGTGCACTCTCGCACTCGTATCCCTCTCTTGATATAAAGCAAACATCGTATCGCATCGCATCTCGGAGATGAAATGTATCTGCAAATAAACTTTGCTTTAGCGTGCGCCGAAATGCATATTTCATCAGGGCAAATGTAATTGAGATTTGTCGACAAGCAAATAAATGTTTTGCGGGCTCAAAGTGCATTTGGCAAATTACAAAAGTGCACACCCACGACATGTGTCTAGGATATTTTGAGAGGATCCAAAATGCAATTGCATCCTGTGCGTAACCATGCCTCCGGATTGATTTATGGTTTCGAAGACTAATTACTTCTGGTCATCCTTAGACCCAGTCGGCAGTTCCCTTCTGTATATTGAGAGTTCCAGTTGCATTAGCACCTCAATTAAATTTTGCAGCAGAGATATGGATTCCTTGCGTAAAGCGTAAGCGGCCCCTTCGTCAAAATTGCAAAATCTATTGACAAAGGGGGTTGCATGGACACAATCCGTATACAATATCGCAGACGAGCGAGTATCCTTCTGATTCATGTGCTTGTGCATATTACAAAGGGATGAGTTGTAAAAAACAATTCTCGCTGGACACGTTACCAAATACAAATGCACTTCATACATATACGACGATCATTACAATTTGAAATGGAAAATGAGACGACGAGAGTTTACCCTAATTATCCTTTATTTGCCATTGTAAATGATAAGGACCCTTTGCGATTTTTTCCAGACAAGGACACACGAGAACAATTCCCAAAGAGCACCTCCATTAGTGACCACGATAATTGCCCCAAGCTGCTTATACTTGCGCTGGCTTCTGCAAATATCAAATCAACCGTTTGTTCGGCGTCATCGTCGTCGTCGTGTTCGTCCGGGCACTTGTGTCAAATGTACTACACATATATACCGACAAATGTTCGAAGGACTTCTTTATTCGCAGTCTCACTCGGTGGAGTCTGGAGTGTGAGCGGAATAGAGAGATTGAGATGAAAACTGAGGTTTCGCAATTAATTTCGACAATAGAACTTTGCTTTTCGTGGACGTATTTTTTGGTTAGGATCGGGTGAGGATGGGGGAGACTCTGTTTTGGGGTCGTTCCTTTTTTTGTTGGTGTGTGTTGGACAGGAAATTGCAACATCAAAGTAGTCAGTACAAGTATTTTATATTTTGCTTGCTTCATTTGCATGAACAGCAGGACCCTCCATAGTGGATTTGGAGAGTATAAAGTATTTTTCATGGTGTTAGGTGGAAAAATTCATAAAAGATAAGTGTTATGGACATTTTTCCTTTTGCCTTTGGATACCTATCTGGATATGCTTTTCTCTTCTTTTTTTGTGGTACCATCCGGTTGGAATGGATTTGTTAAAGGTAAGCTTCTGGTGGTATGTGCTGTTTTGGCTTTGGTCTGTCTCGGCTTAATTGATGACTTTCTGGAGTTGGATTTAATTTAATGGCGGCGATAAGACCAAAGCTATTGGGGTACGTGACCAAGTTGTTACAGTTGTTACAGGGAGGTATGTATTTTAATCATCAAACTAAATTGGAATATGCTTGGCAGAGTGGTAGACGGTTGAAAAAAAAGCTTACCAAATAATTGCCAGGGACTGTATGGCCAACATTTTAATTATTAACTAAACAATTTTAAAAAATGTGTAAATGTCCTAGACTAAATATAACCTGTCTTTACTCTGCTTCTGAAATATGTATGATCCCTTCAAATCAGACCATAGTTCACAGTTCCTTGTTCGCATTTAAAAACTATTTTAACTGAAAAAAAAAAAATACTTACTTGAAAAACACATTTGTCGAAATTTAACATTTTTCTATAATGATAAATGAGATTTATCAATGCAACTAAGTTTTATCATTTTGAACGATATTTTGCCAAACGGATAAGACATTTACTACAAAATTACTTTGTCAGATTAACAAAACAAAATTTTCAGTTATATTGTGTCAATTGAAGAATTTTATTGTTGAATTAACAAAGTTTTTGTTATATCCATTAAAACAGAACCGAAAATCAGTTTTGTGCAATTGACAAAACGTATGCAAAATGTTTGTTAGTTTGTTGAATACTATAAACATTCTGTTGAAATGAACAATTTTATTTGCAGATTTGATAAAAATGTTGTCGAATTAACAACACAAGAGTTGATTCCAAAAAAAAAAAAATGTTGACGGGGTAATCCTTTCATGCTATGCTTTTGATGGCGTCATTTATTATCTGACACCCGAAGTAAAGTTAATGCGCATACAAATTACCTAAAAAGTTAAGTTCAACATTCTAAAAGTAAATAAATCCGTTTATGGATGAGGACAGGAAAAATGGAAAACATGTAGACGACCCCTTAGATATAAATTGTTAAGAATTGCAATTGGGTAATATAGGATTGTTAAATATGCATTTTATTATCTTAAATGAAATAGATCGAATTTGACTTCAACGCTATGTTCCCGGATTCGTCAACCGAAGCTAAAAGACGCAACTTCAAATAGTGAAGTTTAAGGTATAGCGGATCTTTTTATTTAATTTTTTTAATTTTATGTGTGAGTGTGTACATTTTAATATTTTCTATGATGTCAAGTAAAAATGATGTAATGTATAGTTCCTTTTTTACCCGACTGGACATGGACACAGGGGAGGGTTATGTGTTTCGCGCGTATCCTATGAACGTTCCTACGGGAGTCGGGAGTCCCTGTAGCCTTAACGGCTTGACCGATTTTAAAGAGTGAGGTATCATAATATTCGTATTCTTCCCCGGAGTGTCATAGGATAAAAATATAAAAATAAAAAAAGTTAATTTAAAAAAACCAAAAAACCCGAAGTTAATTTAAAAAAACCAAAAAAACCCGACTGACTGTAGAAAAAAAAGAATTAAAAATATATGAACAAGACGCATTTAAATACCTATAACTAACTACCTATTTGGCAGTTTGGGTTTGGTTTTTTTAAATTAACTTTTTTTATTAATAAATCTAATTGCTAAACTTATTTGTTTTACGTATCATTTATTAATACCAAATGCTATCCTCATAACAATTTATTTGTTCAATCAAAAAATTAAAATTATAGAACTAAGATAATAATTATATATAACCAGAAATATTCTTATAGATTCAACAGAAGACAGCTGTAGTACTGATAGATTATTTCTGTAATTTCAACAATATGTGCTGTTGACTTCAAAAAAATGCATACGCAGAAATAAACAATTTTTTGTTATCACAACAAAAGTCTTAAGGCAAGATAAAACTTATTAATATTTTGTCAATGAGACATTTTGTTGGAGGTATATTGACAAAAAAAAAATGTTGAATCAAGCATCATTTTAATCAAATATACCATGGTTTTATTTTCAGTGTATGTAATTCTAAAGAATGTTACACAATTTTAGATATTTACGTTGTTTAATTTATAAAAGAAAAAGCGACATCTAGTTAATGATAAAGTTCCGACCCTCCATTAAAAATAATTATCAAAATGGTGTAACATCATTGAAACGAATGTGGTTGGCCAACACCTTGCAGAATTTAAATTATGCAATAAATTACAAACTTTTAGGGGTACGTATATTGCATTTATTTATGGGTAAATGAGGTGCTCCATTGAAAACAGGCTCTAATCTAAGATGAACATTTTGGTTCATATTTGGGTACGACAAAAAGAACGCGTACCTATAGCTCATTAAAATAATAACAGGGCGGATTATCCGTATGACGAATTTGATAGAAAAAGCAGTAACTCACAACAAAAGTCTTGTGTCTAGAACTTTTAATTCAAGTTATTGTAAACCTTTGCCATACTAGCATTGAGCGTTAAGATCGTTGAGATCTTAGCAAAGTTATAATGACCTAGTGTATCCTTTTGCATCCATCGGTGAACATTGAAAGCTGCCCGTGCTGTATGACAACGCTTTGCATCCACTGTAGCTCTCAAAGCCCTTGACTCATCTGTCATAAAATCTAAACTCATTTTAGAAACATTCACAACAATCTATGAACTTTCTAAAAAAAACCTAGTCATCCTCCACTGGATCCCAGCCCATAGAGGATTTGAGGGTAACGAATCAGCTGACTCACTGGCTAAAATCGGAGCAACCACTCCACTTATCGGACCTGAACCATTCTGCGGAGTCAGCAAAAACCATTTCAGGAACTATACTAAAAACCTTTCTCGTACCGAGTCAAATGAGATCTGGCATAGTACAATTGGGCAAAACTGTACCAGACAATTTTTCCCCAAGTTCTCCCCCAGAAAATCACTCTTTCTGATTAATCTGGACAAAAACAACCTGAGAATCCTAACAGGAATAATCAGCGGTCATGGCCTCGTGAAAAAACATCTCCACCGCATTGTCGTCTCACCGGACCCTATATGTAGACTCTGTCTTGAGAGTGATGAATCCTCTCTTGCTCTTCACATACTCACAGAATGTCCGGCTCTATGTCGTCTCAGAAAAAGCATCCTTGGCGATGAAATTGTCAATTCAGTAACCCTTTCTGACATACACCCAGAGAAGATTCTTGTCTTCCTGACCGCCTCTGGAGTGTAAAGATGGCTCTAGGAATCTACCAGGGTAGGCACAATAGGCTCCTTTAAGAAGCCGCAGTGCCAGAGCCCTCCTTGAAGGCTCTCCCGCTCTACAATCTAATCTAATCTAATCCACTGTTAAGTGCCCCGAATAGAGAGTCTAAAAACTCTATCTAATGTAAATTCGATAGCCAGTCTTTTTTCGAATTTGGAATGATTCTGATGCAGCTTACGATTCTATTTCAAGTCCAAGTATCTAGCACTATTGGAGAAAATTAGAGGAGAGACCCTGAGTTTGGATTACGAGAATGTTGGAATTTTGTATTTTTTGTAAAAAAAAAAAAAACAAACGCATCTCCGTTCGTGTCAATGCTAAGACCGTAGATGTCTACCTACCTAGGAAAAGTTCGCGTGTGTGTTAACCTGATACAGAAACATCGACATCGACCGAATAGGCAACAACCCGCTACCTTCTATATTCTATTACCTGGACGATTTTGTTGAGAACAAAATTATCGAGTAGTAGACAGCTCCCTGAGGACTTCTCTATTATGCATGTCTTTTAATGGGACTACCTCACACTAGCGCATTGGTTGTGAATTTGTGCTTAACAATACAGCAGACGGATTCGTATATTCGTCATTGATAATCGATTCAGCGTTAGTGAATGCAATGCGACTTCTATATAAATAAAGCAACTAGGCTGTCTCAGACTTGCCTTTTTCATAGCCATCGTGACCAAATACCGAGCTCATACATACAAGATCTTTAAGATGTTCGGCTAATAGGTCCAAGATCTTTTAGAATTGAGTGCGTTGTTTGACCATAAAGACAATACCTTTATTGGAGAACGGGCTCTAGTTAGTTCAGCCAACGTCATGCAGCGTTTCAGTATTCCAGGACATGTTCCATTTTGTTATTAAGGAAAAATTACTTTTCAGTCACGTGAAGTTGAACAGTTGAAAAGTTTTTCATCATACATAATCGCTGTCTGTATTTAAAAAGAAAATTAATGTCCATTATGAATTTCGTTATCGTTGTTCAGCTTGTGGTTCAACTGGTGTTTTTGAAACAGTTTTTCATCGCCTAGCAGCTTGACGGTTGTTCTTAATGTTCTGGCAGAAGTTGTGCAAGATCTACAGTGTAATTTTCTTACATCTCTTAAACACCTAAAGTTAAGCTCTGTTCGTTCCAATCCGCTGGCACCCTCGTTGATCTGAATCTAAACAAAATCTGGCAACAGAGGTTGTTAAGTTCAGGCGGACATTTTCCTTACTTTATACTTGTCCCTTTAGAGTTTAGAGGACTACCTACAACAGAGGTAAGCACGCTATTCAGGTTTCCTATATATTCAACTGCGTTTCCGATATTATTTCTAAGGAATGAGTTACAGTTGGATACATCTTAGTATCCACAAGTAGAATAAAAAAGTGTTAACTGGTTGGGAAACATGTGTGCGTCTATCTTCACTAACCGGCGTAGGTAGGAATTTATTTTATGTTATTTTGTCCTTAAGAATCCATTGACTCTTTTAACAATTTGAGGTTATTTCTAATATAATTTTTTTGAAATTAGTTTAAAAAAAAGCGACAATCTAACGTCACAAGAAACCAGATCCAAGATCCTATACATAGTCTGAGAGGACCTAATATTGTTGTCTTCTCTCACAGCATGATACTTTAAATCCACTTGACAAGGCCAGACAATGGTTTAAGCGAGAAAGTTTACTATCTGCCCCTCGCATAGCGCCGACAAAAATTCCATTCTATGCGATAAAAAATATGAATTACATGTCCAAAAATGTGAGTGGCATTTCCCCCTCACCACCTGCCTTACTCCAAATTAAAATAGCAGGTGATAGGAAAAAAAATCCAGAAAATACCCGTATTTGATTCACCCCAACAATATTCCGAAACGCGGAGCTCCTTATCGCATTTTTAATGAATTGCCCAGCGAATGCAGTTCAGAACAGCGAAGAGAAATGGAGAAAATATGCACGAAATTAAAATCCATTCAAAGACTTCCTGTGCCTGTCCGAGACGAGTTTCTTCGTCGTCCCGCATTATGCTCACAGGCAGAGCCTTTCACGAATTTTTCTCGTTATTTCAAGTGGCCTTTGTTCCCGCTATATACGTTATACATTATACACTGTTGCCCGCTAAGTGTATACCACTCACCGTCATCATAATAATCATAAAACTCAACGAAGACGGAAATGAAATGGTAAAAAGTGAATCCTTAAGGAATTTCATATTTAAGACGGACGCCGGAGATCTTCAATCACGGTCCCACGCCCCACAGATACCTTTACAAGAAAAAAAAAAAATACTATCCAGTGACAGTCCTTCCTATCTAGAACAGAGCGCCCTTCCAAAGTGACACTTGCATTGGGATGATCCAAACACAATGGAATGGAAACCTTTCATTTAACCAGCAGAGAGGGGAAGGAGTGAAGTGAAATGTATTAATTAATTCCCTGAATCACATTCTTTCAATGTTTTCATACACACGTACAGCACTTACTCGTAGTCGTAGCAAATAGCCATTGGTATCTGTTTTGTATCTATGACCACTTCGTCTGCTTTCTGCATGTTTAACTTGATGCGATAGGGAACATAATGACTTGGACGGAGCGGGGGATTATTTTGCACGTTCTCCTGTCTTCCTTGTGATTGTGATCCGAAAAGGAAGAAAGTAATAAAACGAGAGATGCTGACACACACACACAATGGATGAGTTCTTCCTGTTCAACATTTTTGTGCGGCCACGTTGTGTATCCAAATGTTTTGTATCTATTCGCCTTGGACCCGGGTGATATCGGTAAATTAGAATTTTTCATTAAAATAAGTGTTGCAACCATTTGACTGACAGACATTTTTTTTTCCTCTCCTATATCTACTCCTATGTGTACGTCCTTGGTATTAATATCAACGAAAGTGGTTCTATCTTGAGTACTTACCAATATTACTGTGTGGGGTCGCCTTTATGCCGTTGATTGTTCTTTTCTCATTAGGCACGGTGCGGTCCTTGCGATAAGATGCTATTTTCTGCAAATATTGGAGGGTTGGACAGATTACTTGTTAATGTAAGGAAGCCGAAGTTGGGGGCGATGCCATGGCGCTGGTTGAAAGGTGCATTGTTCTAGAAGGTGATAATTTCCGATGTGGCTGTTCAATTGCTTGACGTTTCATCCCTTTTTTCGTATTCCTTCATTGTTTGGACGGTTAGTGGATGAGTATGGGCTTTGGTCGCAGAAGCTAATAAAACCGAGAATGTTGTAATTAAATAGCTTTGTGAGGATTTGCGTTGTAATGCAACGGAAATAAGTTCAGGCGGGCGGGGTTGTTTGATACTTCCGGTGGATTTGATAATGTGCCAAGATCAAATTCCAATTTGATGCGGATAATATGACGTGAAGAATGCCAACATTTGATTTTACGACAACGACGACAATGACCACGCATCTTTCGAGGAATGTTGCGAAGATTAATTCCCTAATTAAGCTGCGAGGAGATCGAGTTGGAGTAGATGTTGTATCTAATTACGGCGGGGCTATAGGAATAGACGAATAGGAAAAGACGAATGCGTAACAACAGCACTGAAAAACTACATTATCAGCCGTCAGGAGAATCATTAAGAAGAAGGGTACACTGCCTAGCTTATTCAGCAGACAGTACATAGTCATCAAGCTTTTTTAACCACAGGCATCAATCTATATCTCGGATGCCAATTGGCAGTGTTCTCTTACTTTTTAATGTCACTTGACTGTTGTGTTGACTCTGAATTTCTGCTGCTCAATCCTCGAATCTCTGTATACCCGTTGAGAGAACAGGAAATTTACCCGCGCAGCAAGCTTAATTTAAAAGATCGTGAGCTGTAAAAGTGTTTAAGACCTCTTTTTACTCAAACTAATGCAATTAGGTATGGTGTTTCTTGTGAATGATTTGGTCACAAGCCACAGAGAATATGGAGGTGCTGACGTTCTTTTTGCAAAATTCGTTTTCGGGGTTCATGTTGTTTATCTCTTCCTTAGTCTGAACAGCAGAAAGTTAAGAGTATCGGTTTGGTTGAATACACGTTTTCTGTACAGAGTCGGCAGGAGAGAAGGTCTGAGAATAAAGATGTTATTTTACATGCCAGAGGCCCTTCGAAAGCATTACCACCCAAGACTAAGTTTGTTCAGCTCAAGCAACGTTTTTGGCTTTGAAACGGATTCTTGCTTCTTTCTTGGATTTGGTCTAGCATTCAGGAATGATATCGTCCTTCTATTTCATAATTTTGTAATGTATTTTACCTCGTTGTTCGGTCGATCTCCCAAAGCCCGGTGACCATTCGTGATCTTCGAGGCGCTAAAATCGTTGGCACTTTAGAGCTTGACTGTCTGAAAGGATGTATGTATATGCTTACCTTATGCAGTCGTCAGCAGTCTTGAACACATATCTCGAAAAAGAACACTGTTCTGTAGCTATGTGGAACCTAGACCCCTAAACTCGAGCGCCTGAAGCATCTCTCTCTATCTTTAAACTGTCGATGGTTCTCTAATATTGACACTCACCTGTAAAACATCACGGAATCTTTGGCCAGAATATGACAGAGTATGGACCATCTAACTTCTACAGTTTGACAGATCGTCGCTGTCTAAGCTGGTAGGGGATCTAACGGATCATAACTATACAATGGATCCACAAGGACCTATGTTTGGTACATTCGGGCTCCTACCCTCATCAGATACTATGTACTTGCATAAGTATTTTGTTCTTTTATGGGTTAATGTGCCTCATGATCCGAGCATACCTAATGTCCTGGAATTTTACTGGACTCATCGCAGAACTTGCAAATGCATTGTTCAGATATATCCAGTTTCCTGAGGTATTCCTTGAGTCTACAATACCCTGGTAGGAAGCCCTTCAGGCCGCACTGAGCTATTTGACCTTTCCTTCTAAGTCAATGATTGGGTTACTCAGCTTAATTGGATTTAGTTCTACCTGCATCCTTTTTGAAAACGCTATCAATGCAGTTTTTGATGGACTGGTAGTCAATACTTGAATTTATTTAAGTTGAAGGGGTTGCTCTGAGTAAAAGGAAGCACCTCGGAAGATACTTTTTTAACAACTTAGATGTTTGGGAAACTTGACTTAAGTTTTAACCGCTATGGTGCTTAGCTTTTTTTTAAATTATACTAGAACCCCACTCAACCGAACCTTTAACATAACATAGTCGAAGACTCTTTACATACTCTCCAGTATAGTTTTGTCATATTTATTTATCACCTGCATGAGATTGCATATTAGGTACCCCGATTGTATAAATGTATCTAGAATGTTATCTAGAAGCGCATGATTAAAGTCCAAGGGAGAGAAGAGATGTATCTCTCTGAGGAACTTTTACCGGTTTATGGTCAGTGGGGTGATATATTTCCTAATCATAGCTTTATTTATGACCTCAAAGAGTGTACCTATTGTAAGTAGCTTCTAACGAAACGTTCATCTTTGTCGCACAATCTTCGACGTAGGGTAAAGTCGGGACTCGGGCAGTTTTGACACGTTAACGAACACTTGGAAATATTTTAAAATCCAAATACAATTTAAAATTTTCAAAATTTACATAAGCTACAATATCATTTTAGCAATATAAAAGCATTAATGGTTAATCAATATAAATATTTTTTGCATAGCTGTATAGGGGAGGCCTGTGAGAACTTGTTCATTCGAATATTTCTTACGGAATTGAGTGGTAATTTGTTGGCCTTTCTGTTTTTTATTTTTTTTTTTGTGTCTTTAATATTCAGTGGTTCGTTTAATACCAAATTTTAGGGCAGCACTGCTTATCGACTCTGTTGTCTTGTCTTGTTTCATCGATGTTGCGGTGGGAATTTTCTTTTTCTTGTAAATATTTGGCATTTCTACATTCTACAAAAGAGTAAGAAGTTTTTTTAGCACACAATTTTTATTTTGACTCATAAAAGAGGATTTGACACTTTGTCAATTCAATCTCCAGTAAAACGCGATCAACTTATCTTGAAAAAGAGAAGCAATCGACGCCTATACCATCTAAGGAATCCGTTCAAACACCTAAACTTAATAACACTCCAGCTGAGAGAAAAGGCACTGCCAACAAACCAACACCATCCACCAGCAAATCCACAGCAATCGTGACTATATGCGACTTAGAGGAACGACTAGTTAAGCCACTTGATACTTTGTATATGATTATTAATCATATTTCCATCGAAATAGGTTCTTTGCGAAGTGATTTAATTCAACAAATTGCATCGATCGAAGAAAGACTGTCTTCGCACGTCAAAGAAGTCGACATATCTCTTAAAAACCTAAAAGAACGGCAAGAGAACGTCGAGTTTTGTATTGACACAGTCGAGAAGTCCATCCAGTCTCTACACGCGCAAGAAGAAGAGATAAAATCACGAATAGTTAATTCATGTACATTGGAAGAGGAAGTGACTGATCTCCAAAAGAGATGTGAAGCTTTCGAACGACGGGAAATTGCAGCTGATGGCATAATTTTTGGTGTACCCCAGCTACCAAATGAAAACTTAAAGACTATTTTTCACCATCTTTGCCACAGCATCGAATGTATGCCCCCGCCATTGAAAGGCATATTCCGTAGTCGAAGAGCACATTCAAAAAGAGACAAAACTGACTCTCCCATCGTAGTCAAATTTAACACTCCTCGTCCTCGTGAAAGAAACTCCGTTTTGCATGCAGTTGCCCTTTTTTGCAAAAATCACAGGCAGCTAAGCCTCCAAGATGTGGACATCAAAGCAGAAAACAACAACAACATCTATATGTACCGGGAGTCTCACTAAAAAAAACCGCTCCATTACCAATAAGCCGCGCGTTTCAAGCGCAGTAAACAGCTGTTTTCTGTTTACACACATTTTGGTGCCGTTTATGTGAGAGAGAGTGCAGAAGCTAAATCGATATTGGTAGAGAATGAGCGATTGTTAAATGCCATTGCCGCGAGGTGCCAGCTGAAGAAGACGCAAAATACAACCAATCAACACTGATCATCATCAACAAGTATAGCTTATTTCTTTGTTTTTTCATTTCATTTATTTTTATTTTTGTACTGTTTTTGCTTGAAATTATTCCCAATGCCCCTTTTCTTAAATCTATGTTGCTTTCTTGAGGAAGAGAAAATTTATGTTCTTAATCTGAGTGTATTACTTGGTTTCGCATCATTTTCCATCTCAAATATAGATTTGGATGAAAGTAGAGTGAGTTCCATCGGTAGTGGTAGAGAGTACATGGTTCGACCTATGATCAGAGTTTTTTGTAATCATAGCTACGGTCTTAAGGTCTGCCATTTGAATGCGCAAAGCTTAAACCCAAAATTAGATGAGTTTAAAGACATATTTTTGTAGATTCACAGGTTGATGCGTGTCGGAAACTTGGTTTAATAAGGATGTGAGGGATGCTGCATATGACATAAGTGGATACAGACTCTTTCGAGCAGATAGATGTGATCGTACTGGTGGAGGCGTTGCAATATACGTTAGAATCGGTTTGGTCTGCCGACGAAAATGTCGTTCGCCGAAAGGGTCTGCATCTCAATATTTATTCGCATGTATAAGTCGGGGGGGAAAGAAGTATTTGCTTAGGTGTTGTAAAGGGTCCGCCAAATAACTTCTTTTTTTTGAAAATGCTATAAAAAAAAACTACTGAATATTTTCTCAAATTTCTTTTTTTATTTGAAAGTACAATCCTTCCGGTTAATAATGGAAAATAATTTCATTCAAATGGCTGCCTCGGCTGGCCATGCAGTAGCCTACACGAAGATGCCGATTTTGCCAAAAAAATCATCTTTTCAGATGAAGCTCATTTTCATCTTGGCGGGTATGTAAACAAGCAAAATTGTCGCATTTGGGGCACAGAAAACCCGCACGCATACATTGAAAAGCCGATATACCCAAAACGACTCAGTGTTTGGTGCGGAATTTGGTCCAGAGGCATAATTGGGCCATTTTTCTTCGAAAATGAGCAAGGAGTGGCCGTTACAGTCAATGGCGATCGTTATTAGGCCATGTTGAACGAATTTTTTTTCACAAAAATTGAAGAGGAGGATATTGGCAACATTTGGTTTCAACAGAACGGCGCTACGTGCCACACAGCCGAAGCTACACTCGATGTTTTGCGCCCTGTTTTTGAAGATCGCATTATCAGCCGCAGAGCTGATGTGGTTTGGCCACCTTGGAGCTGCGATTTGACACCTTTGGACTATTATTATTTGTGGGGTGCCGTAAAAGATAAGTGTTACGCCGACAAGCCAGAGACAATTGACGCTTTAAAGGACAATATTCGTGAAGCCATTGGTGAAATACAGCTGCACACAATCGATAATATGCTTAAAAATTGGACCGATCGTGTAGGCTACTGCATGGCCAGCCGAGGCAGCCATTTGAATGAAATTATTTTCCATTATTAACCGGAAGGATTGTACTTTCAAATAAAAAAATAAATTTGAGAAAATATTCAGTAGTTTTTTTTTTTTATAGCATTTTCAAAAAAAAAAAAGTTATTTGGCGGACCCTGTATATAGACCAAATAGGAATATTGATTTGACACCTATTTACGACGCTTTGGAAGAAGTTTCGACTTGCGCAAGCAATGTAATTGTTTGTGGTGATATTAATAGTAATTTGTTATGTGAAAGTAATTTAAGTGAAAATATGCGATTGTTTGATTTAAAACCCATGAATTATCAAGTCCCTACGCACTTTACAACTTCCTCCAGTACACTAGTAGATGTCTTTTTTGTAAATAATTCTGACAAAATATTATTTTATGACCAAATCTTTGCACCAGCTTTTTCGAAGCATGATTTAATATTTTTGACGTATGAGTTTGATATTGGCAATGATGCAGAAGCATACACCTATACATACAGAGATTTCAAAAATATTGATATGCCATCTCTTGAACAACATATTAATTTGATTCCAGGGAACCTTATCTATTCTATGCCCTCTCCAGATGACCAGGTTAAATTCTTACAAAACAATGTAAATCTTCATTTCGATTTACACGTTCCAATAAAAACTGGTATTATAAAAGATCAAACAAAAGCCTGGTTAACGAACGATATTCGAGAGTTAATGGCTCAACGTGATGAGGGGTATCGACGATGGAAACATTTTCGGGTGGAAGAGCTTCATCAGGATTATAAAAGACTACAAAATAGTATTGTTCGTGAAATACGTAATGCTAAGACACAATTCTATTCCAACCGACTAAGTTCTTCGTCAGGTGGTCATAAGCTATGGAATGAAATTCGAAAATTAGAAATCGGGAAGCAAAAAGCTACTTATTCTACCGGAGTCCATCCCAACGAACTAAATCGAACGTTTTTGTCAAACCCCATTTGCAATGATCCAGATGCTAACTATTCAATCGAGGATGCTTCGTCACCGATTGCTACGTCTTTTTTTTTTAATAGGGTCAATGAATTGGACATAGTCGAAAGTTTTCTTTCTGTGAAGTCCAAGGCTGTAGGTTTTGATGAATTAAATCCGATTTTTATTAAAGCGATTTTGCCGTTACTGTTACCGTTTGTAACTCATAATCATTAATATTGTTTTTATGACCGGCATTTTTCCCAGCGAATGGAAATTAGCAAAAATAATTCCAATACCTAAGAACTCTAAAGGTGAAGAATTCAGACCAATCTCCATCCTACCTTTTTTATCTAAAATATGTGAAAGACTTATGCATAATCAGCTTAGTTATTACGTTACTCAAAATAACTCGTTGCTCCAAGTACAGTCGGGTTTCAGAGCTAAACATAGCTGTACAACTGCTTTGTTGAACGTCATTGAAGATATAAGAGATAAATTAGATAGGGATAATGTTACTTTTCTGGTACTCTTAGACTTTTCCAAAGCTTTTGATTTGGTTAATCACTCGATTCTGCTCAGCAAATTAAGACGCTTTTTCTCAATTTCCCCCACTGCTGTTAAATTAATATCATCCTATCTAAGTGAGCGAAAACAGGCCGTGTCACTAGATGGCAACCTTTCCGATTTTCTTCCCCTAAGGCAAGGAGTTCCCCAAGGCTCTATTCTAGGGCCTCTATTGTTCTCCATATATATTAACGATATTGCTTCGGTCATATTCAATTCATCGAAGCATATTTATGTCGATGATATACAAATTTATCAAAGCTGTTCCTTGGGCTTAATTGAAAATTGCGTCAGTATTTTAAATGAGGATCTGAAACGAATTTCTAATTGGTCATCCAAATGCGGCCTGATACTTAACCCAACGAAGTGTAAGTGTTTATTTATTTCTAAAAAGAAATTAGATCTGTCTCACTTCCCTCATTTAATGCTAAATGACTCTGAAATTTAATTTGTTGAGTCCTCAAAAAATCTAGGTCTTGTCTTTAATAGAACGCTAACATGGAATAACCACATAAATACAATAGTAGGGAAAACTTACGGTATTCTACGAACCCTATGGACTGCTCAAAAGTTTATTCCTCTTGAAACAAGACTGCTACTTGCCAAAACGTTAGTTATTCCTGTACTTATCTACGGTTGCGAAATTTTGTATGGATGTGATGCCGAGAGTAGAAGGCGGCTTCAATTGGCTTTCAACACTACTATTCGTTATGTGTAGTGTTTAAAAAGACATAGCCACGTCTCACATCTTGCAAAACACCTAGTTAACATGTCCTTTTGTAACTATATCAAATTAAGAACAGTCATACTTCTGTTCAACATACTCTTAAGTAGACAGCCTTCATATCTTTATGAAAAAATCCAGTTTCCGGCATCTAACAGATCCTCTTGTCTGGTACTTCCGCGTTTTACATGTCTAACATCCGAAAGACAGCTTTTTGTTTCTGCTATCCGCCTTTGGAATTCACTCCCCGTAATTTGCGAGAGCTAACTAATGCACGACGATTTAAAAACGAACTTCAAAATTTTCTTAGAGACTAAAGCAACTCACTTTCTTCCCATCGCTATCCCTCTTTAAGCAGTTTCAACTTTAATTGAAATTAATTTAAAACGAATTTAAAATAAATATTAGAAAAACCTTGTTAATATAAATGCTGTCTAACTTAACTTTCAAATCATTTATGGAAATTAAATTCTAAACAATTTATCTTTCACAGACTTATAAGTGAATTCTTACTGTGTAAGCATGTATGATACAATAAATATTATATTATATTATATTATATTATATTAAAAATATCAAATCCTCCTTGAGGACTTTTGGGACTAATACAAAAAAAAAACGTTTGTAATGGTGCTCAGGATAAACTATTGTTTATTAATGATTTTAAAACGAATGAAGGTGCACTACATTGCACTTTCAATGTCAAAAGCTACATAATTAAAATATTACAGTGCTTTGCTTACCATAAAAGTTAGATGAAATGGGCACAAAAATAAAAAAGACATCCACTTCGCTTATCCCTAACTCGCAGTGATTGTTTATTTATCACTCAAACCAATCGTTCCAAAAAAATGTTTCTCATCATTTAAAGTGCTGCCAAAGTCTTAGTTTTTCAGAAAAGTTTTGATGTCAATTCCTCCTGCCTTTCAAATCCTCCCGACCTTACTCTATACTTTTTGCGGCTACATTTTCAAGTGGCCTTAATTCGGTGTTTTTAATTGTTCCCCATCTTGTTGTCCCCCTCTGTCACCTCACATCAAGTTTTTTTTTCTATTTGCTCTAGTTTTTTCCGTTTTTTGGCCAATTTCCGCCTACACCCATTAAAGATGCTTTATTATCTGACCTTCATGTAATTATGTGCGTCGTTGGACTGTTTTCAGTCACACTGACACGGGAACCACCTTCTTCGTTGAAACGCTTTCTAATAACATGGACTAATTACCGACTAAGCAATAAGTGTTAGGCTTAGGTCCTTGCAATAATAATCGGGGAGTAATACTTTGACCAAGATAAATACCCTTAGAGGTAATGCATATAAACATTCTTCTTTAACGTTTATAAAGGCATAGAGAGCCTTTGCTTCAAATATATTATTACGCAGTTGTCATTGTTCGACTGATGCGTACGTCAGTTTTGGACAGACTTACCAAGTTAGTAGGCATACGAATTAATCCCCTTGCAGCCGGTTCCCGTCAAGGAACTGGCCTATTTTGTAGATGCAGGACTTTCTAAATGGTTTGTATAAGGAAAGGGATAACTCTGACGAAGGATTATGATTTAGTCAGTTGAACAGACTTCTCTCTAAAAACTATCTTAACCTTTGTCATATTAATAACTGTGTTTAGCCTAGGAAAAGGTCTGATTGGTAGACCCTAATTATCTGAGCAATGTGTTGATCTACGCTCTGTTAAAATAGACGTGGATATAGACTGCAACTGTTGCTGGCGGTTTAAATTGAATAAAAGAGGAGATGACCTATCTCACCCAAACTTTCTCGTGACATACTTTTGAGGTGACAAGCTTACGTTTCATTGATTTGCCAACCAACATGCTTTCATACAACCGTTCGTGACTCAAATTTACCACCATCTGAATTAATTTTAATATCCCACACCACTGTCCGCTGTCCCTTGAAAATAAATCCACACTTGAGCATGTTTCCGGAATGAAACCTCTTTCAACAAGTTGATGCCATTCTCTGAACTCATTACATTCCACACAAAATTTTTGTGTTGTGGTCTGCACAATTTCGGCATGTTTTCCACAACATCGCCATTGTCCGGTGCGTCAAACTCTCGAAGATTCTTCAAATGCATCCATCCTCATGCAGATGAGTGGCACTTCATGCACGGAGAAGAAAAGCGTCCCTTTTGCCACACCACCACTTAAAGGTGGTGACTTCAAAATATAAAATATATGTATACTCCATCCAAACAAAGGAAATCCTCTGCGTATGCTGTGTGCGAGATTAGGAAAAAGCTTCGAAAAGAAGCAAAGGACTTTTATTGCAAATAAAATTCAAAAGTGAGGGGTTTTTTGCCCCTTTTCTTTGAATCTTTATAGAGAAGCTATTTTAGAAGATTTCTATAGCCGTAACGTAACGTGCATGGAAGTGATTCCGTCTTTAGTCAAGTGGAAGAGTTCTGTTTCGGAAAAACCGAACACAATTGATTTTCATTTATGTGTGGATGTGGTATACGTTTGTGCAAGTAAATGTCTTGTGGAATGGAAGTAAAATAAGTTTTCTGTTTGAGGATTTGAAGAGCGGGCAGGTCCTTGGAAAAATGCTGAGTATAGCTGTTAATATTCAATTGGATGTTTGATCTCTCATTTCTACTCGATTAACGATTTATGATTCTCAGTTAATGTAGAATGTTACTTATAGGTACCGCACAATTGCATGATGGTTAATCGGACTCATTTACTGTGGAAGGAAGATCAAAGGTTCAGATTCAGTGTAAGCTGCGACGGCGAATACTTGTGTACTCTGCTGAAATGAAATCCATTTAATTTACTTCCTAAACGTCTATTTTTTTGTTTTTGATTAAAGAACAAAAAAGGAACAGCTCATGACATTCTAAAAGAAAAAGTTCATTAATTACATTGCATTCTAGGGAAAACCATTTGTAACAATCCGAAATGTCGGCCGACAGAAAAACTCTTTCAAAGGTACATGTACAAATAGATCGTCTCAATTTGCAAGAAGTTGAGTTCATCCACCGCAATCTCTTTCTCAGATTGCTAATCATGGTCGAAGAAAAGCATTCAAAGTATTTGTAGTAAATTTTCATGGTCCCGATTTGGAAGTCATGGAAAAAGTACTCGCCAAAGAAATGGTAGTGGATTCACGTAGAAAAATTCTTGCAGTCACGCTGAAGGACGAGGATTTTCAAGGAGGGTTTCCCGATGGTTTGTCCCTGTTGCATGAAAATAAAAAAACCGATTGCCTTAATGAATTTGTTTTGTGATATTTTCCCTAAATTCAATGTCCATGTCCAAAGATTCCAAAGGAATCCTGCAAGTAGTACAGGATCTAGACAAATGCGAGAAGCATTTTGAAACGTTTTGGCCAACATTGAGCAGTGAACTTGAAGACGATTTAAGGTGTTATTGGAAAGGTGGTGGGCGAAAAACTGGTGAAACTCTTAACATCATTCCGGGGAAATTAGGGGATGTGTTGAACATACAGGTGCGCGTGTGATTATATATGGATTCATGAAACTATGTAATAATTTTTTTGACCTTTCAGGCTGATGGTCTTGAACTAGATATATGCGACTTCTTTGTTGTGATATTTGGCAGGTTGTCTACTCATCAGATTGTTGAGCTTAGGTAAGTTTTTGCATACAAAACGCCTTAAAATTTTACACCGCTTATTCTTTCAACCTCAAATTAACAAACCAAACTGAAAAGGTTATAACCTTGCCGACTGTGTTTAGAAGTGAAAGCCACAAAAATGTAAAGTTTCCTTGAGTACTTTTTTATAGCTATCAAACAGCAGTTCTTTGTTCAAGTAAATGTCTTCCATTGGTTTGACTCTTTGATCCACTCATTCTGGAATCCAATAGAACAACAAAACTGCTTCTGAAAGAATTCACAAAAGTATATTGGTGAAATGCCAAAAAGTAATCTACGGCTTTTGTTGTCAGCTGACGTTTATAAATTACATAAATTACACTTGAGTGAGTGCTTCTTGAGTGGATTCTAGGTACTTCAAATCAAGAAGAAAAATTCTCTTCTCAGAATCACCAGAAGAGTATTTTTTGTGCCAATGGAACGGTTTTCGATTCCCGGACGCTTCTTTTTGGCCAATGGAAAACGACATAAGGCTATTGGCGTAAGCAGTAACAATTTTCTTTCTAAAAAAAAATTTTAGCAGAAAGCGAAAGTGAGAAAATTCGACTCAAACGTTGAAGTTACATAAAGTTTATGGTCTGGGATTGCACAACTGCCATTGAAGGTAATTGTCAAACAGATCAGCTCAATCTGTTATGTTAAAAAAGTGGTCCCAGACTGTGAATACTGTTTTCCCCTTTTTTTATCAGCAAAGGCAATTTTTTTTCCCCTAAGTGAAATTTGCCTTTATGAATGAATGTGATTGAATTCAGATACACAAAAATGTGTATCTGTGTGAATGAATTCAGATACACAAAAATTCATACGTAGACGTTCTATATTAACTGCTTTCTTTTATATTTAGTGTGAACATTTCATTCTGAGTAAACTTTGAAATTTATTTGCATGGAAATAAGTTTTAATTTTACTTCTAAACAATTTAAGTTTCAAAGAAATTTTTGATATTTTCTCCTTTTTTTAAGCTTTCCCCTCGGTTTCCCCTTTTTCATTGAAAAAGCGCCAAAATTGGAGCTTTTCACTATCCAAAATATTACTCAACCGCGTCTGACGTTGAGTGGAATGCACAGCCCAGGTAGGCAAAAGTCGTGCTAGGTATGTTTTCGAAGATCTCGACACAAAAAGTGATAGCTCTGGTAAAACATTTTGAGCGTCTCACATTACATGACAAAAACGTTGCATATGCGTTTCTATCGATAAATATTTCTTTCAAGTCCATTCAAATTCGAAATTTATTTCATCTCTGTCTCGAATCCGGAAATCGTTTCACATTGGATAGAAATATAAGATCGTTAATGGAAAATTCATAAGAATTATATAGGTATAGTTAAACTTAGAGTAAATATAAAATGGCTCCACCCAGTGCTGGGCTTAGACCAACTATCGCACGAAACCCTAGCACATCTCAGAAATTTGGTTGAAGAAAAGGATGCCAGATTGACACCCTTAACATAAGGCGTTTTTCTTTTTTAGTTCAGAACCGAGCGCGCTCAGATTTCAGATCGTTCTGATGTATTTATAAAACACATAGCTTTAGCACATAGCTGTCATTTGTATAAATTGAATATTTGTTAATTTTTATTTATTAAATTGGTTAATTTTCAGTTCCAGAACAACCATTCGTCCGCCATTTCAACTATTTTGCTTATCCTGTTTTTTTTTTCTGTCAAATTTGACTGGAAGTGTGTAATCAGCTTTTCACTCAGCCTGTCAGTCAACTTATTCTGAGCTCATAGAGCGCGTTCTGATCATGCTCTGAAAGAAAGAATAAACACAAACTCTGAGCTCTGATAGTCTGATGTGCCTGAGCTAAAAAAGAAACACGAACTTTTTGTATAACAGTTCAGGTTCTGCTCTGAACTAAAAAAGAAAGCCCGGTCTACAAAAAGGAGGACCTCTAAATCAGTCCCCTTTATCACATAGAAGATCTAGACTCCTGAAGCTGTTTTTCAACACATTGATTAGCCAATCAGAACTGTTATGGGCCTGGTAGAGGAAATTACATACACAATAATTATTGGCACGGCTAATATTCTCCCATTGTGAGCATGGCTCATATGTAAGTACCTAGCCGATTTTTTTTTCATGATGGAGATTGAAAGAATTTAAGAAAAAAAACTTTAAAAATTCCAGTTTCAAAAAATTTGTGAAAATAAAACAACAAAAAAAAAACTTGCGCGATTATAGCTATTTGTCTACCCCCGCAATTGAAACGATATAAATTTCAATATCCTAAGTACAACATATTTATAGTAACGCCTTGCACCTTGGGAAGTATAGAAACTTGGTGAGGATGTTGATGGGCGAAATCCCAACTGTAACCAGGTTGTTTCCTCTAACCGAATCGCGTATAGAAAGATTGAGCCGTACGCGCAGGATAGTTGGTACTTTTGGCGTATCCAGGGTCAAAGATATTTCACAGTGAACCTTCTTGCGAGCGTTAATGTGCGTTTTAGAGTTAAAAACTTATTCGATCACTAGGTACTACGCATTTTAAAACTTCCCTTGACTTAATAATTCCGCACGCTGAAATTTTCATGCTTTCAAAACTATTTTTCTAACCAACAACATGCCCGACCTCAAAGGCTCCGTCTTGCCTGCAATTTTAGACTGCTTTATCTGTGGCAGACTCCACCTTGTTGATTACCTTTCTACCTTGTGGCGGTATTAATATATTTCTCAGAGGAGGTCCAAAGGCTGCGGGAACTCCAGCCAAGATTGATTTAATGGTACCAAAACATCCTGTTTATGAAGTACCTCATGACTTTATTCGACAAGTAGTACGGTTCTTCCATTCTAGCCAGAGATCGATATGTTTAACTTTGGGCGTTACTACTAACCAGTATTTCGTTGTCGCCCGCACCACCCTGTCACTAATATTGTTTCTACTACTATATCTAAACGACCGCCTGTATGACATCGACGGTAGAACGCGATTTTTTAAATCCTGACTGATCTACAAAGTTCGTCTATCCTCTGCAAAAGCGCGAAGTCTGCCAAATAAATATGCTATCTTATGTAGGGAACTCCTCTTCAACTCAGTAGTTGGGTTTTTATGGCTTAAGGGAGACTCCCACCCAGTGTTGTATATCGTGGGATTTATCCCTTTTTGTGGGAATTTCGATGTCCGAAAAGCCTTCCGTGGTATAAAGGGAAAAAGGACCAAATCGTGGGATTTTCAGAAATCTAGCAAAAATCATTCAAACTATAAATTTGTGGTGAAATTCTATCAAAGCACCTATATTTCACCACGATTATCAACACACTGAATATCCATAAAAGCCGGCTCATGTAAATCGACTTTTATCGAAATTTTCTAGTACCAAAAAACAATCATAGCAGTGTTACAAACTGCAGTTGTTATACTAAAGGTTAATTTAACGTGATTTTCTTTTCGTGTAATACAAATTTTATATTAAGAACTGGATTTTGGGGCAAAAAAGTATCGTGGCATTTTAAAAGGGAATTTGAGTACGGTGAAAAGAGAAAAATGACCACGCTTCGTGGGATAAATGAAGAGAGAGTGCTTCAATATTGCTCCCACCTACTACTCCAAGCACTAGGTTTCTTTTGAACGTCTTTTTCGGAATGGCAACGGGTTCGGGCGCCTTTTTGTCGCCTATTTTCCTTCGTGCTTCGAATAGTTTCTCCGACAAAACCGCCAATTCCTAACAAGTCTTTTAAAATACCTTTAGAAAATTATTTACATTCTTGAGAGGTCTTTTCTTTCGCTCCCTCAAGCCTGAGTGTATCCGAACTGTTTCCCTTTGAATTCTTCACATGACGTACTACAAACAAACACACATGTTAGCTCAGTCGAAGGATGGATTGTATGTGCCCAAGCAATGCAGTTATAAAATGCATTTAAATAAGCATCCGTATCCCAGCTCCCGTCACCTGCACATCTCCACGTCGATTGTAAATACATTCCCTTGCAAACTGTTTGAAACTTCCACAAAAAACTGCACACTCGATCAACTTGCTTGACACTGGAAAATACAAACTTTTCAGGCCCCACCCCCATGTGTGCGCATTTACATTTCAACATTTTAATCTCCTTCTTCCAGTGCAAACATACCCCTGCAGGCTATAATTCACTTCATCCCATGTCCGGAGGCTGACTTGGAGGTAAACTTTCCCAAACTGCACAAGGATATCGATTTCTTGAAGAAATCTCCATTCACAAAGAATGTTGGTATTTTCATCGAATCCTTGACGACCGCAACTGAATATCTGCACGAAAAATACTCCAATGAAATTTACGATCATTTCACATGGTACTTGTATGACATTGAGATGTTAGCACAACAATTTACCGCTTACCAGGCTGACTTTGTCGAGATTAATGACGAAGCAAGCACCTCCTCGAGCCAGGAACTATTATTAGCACTGCCCAAGGAAGAGCGGTCAACAAAGGATGATGCAGCATCAGTTGGCGTGTATTTACACAATTTATGCAACAGAATCGAACATCGCACAGACGTGGATGGGAGGTGCTCCCTTTTGCATGAGACACCGTTTCTTGAAAACAATTACGACAGGATTATCGTCGAGGAGGGCAATGAGTTATTACGGTCCGCGTTGGCAACGCAGATGGATATGGTGTCCTATTGGAGGATAGTCGATCTGATCCTGAAGGAGGTCGAAGATGTTGACAGGGGTGGTGGAATAACAACAAAGTTGTCAAAATTTTATGAGGTTTTGTCGTGGGAGTCGTTCGTTCAAAGACTGACAGCCGAGAGGCGTTTGTATGATGAGTGCTATTGCGTTCTTATGACAGACGAATGTCAACTATATACCCTGCAAAGGACAATGAACAAAGTTGTGGAGACGAAGGCGACTTTTCGTCTGCCGACAAAGCTGGGCTTTAGGGACTTTTGCGAGTATTCAGCTCAAGAAAAGCCTCCCAGAATGACGAAGTTGTTGACAGGCTTGACGTTCGACGACACCTTACATGAGCTGGGAGCTACTAAAAAGGTCTACCGATTTGAGGGCGGCTCCATTTGTTGCACTTATGACATTTGGCGACACAAAGACCCGAGTTTATCGCTAGAAATCCGGTTGTTTGAACACTCGGTATTCGCTCATCGCTGGGAAGCTTATAAAGAAGAGTTTTCACGAATCAGGGTTCTAACGAGGAATGGAATCGCGTGTGATGTCGACAACTTGGATTGCCCGGACATAGCTATTCACTGGCCAAATGATTGTCGAATTCGGTATGTGAGGAATGACAAGACTCAAGCTGTGGAGCAGCGATATCAGGGATTAAGGAGGCTTTTCACTGAGCAAGGCTGTGTTATCAGCTATCTTGAGAATGAGACTATTGAGGTGCTGACGCCCAATGGAGTCGTCTATAAGTTGTACGGAGACAGCTTTACTCATGAGGATGGGCCAAGGTGCAGCCCAGTCTTGGCTAACGTAGAAGAAGAACTGAATTTTGTCAGAAGTCTTCGAAACTACGGCATAGGCTGCAATCTTTTCGACGTAACGAGGTCTGACGGTATAAAACTGCGAGTGATGGGTGAAAGTGTTGTATGTGTTGTTAGCTTCTTCAAGTTACCTCCTATTGTATCTAACCCATTTCCAGGTTGAAGAGAAGGACCACTTCTTGATCTACGAATGGATGGACTGCAATGAACATGAGTGCTATGCAGACCGCGATGACGGTGTTAAGATGATTTGGTCAGAGGGCGCCTTCAAGTGTTGCTACCCTTGTGGTATGGTGATAACGACCACAGTCGTCGAAGACACCATAGACATGGACTTTGGTGAGTACAGCTGTTGAACTTCGAAGGCCTCTACATGTAGCACTCCCATTTTCAGAATGTCGCAGTAAATCCACTGAGAACATTTTGAGAAAAATCAATCCGACTCTAGTTGACAGGGTATGCAAGTTTGTTGCTCCTTCAGCTTCAATCCTTTTTCGTAAAACTTATCAAGCATGAAATTATTGTCTCTCAACCTCCTTCTAGGTTGCTAACAAAGCCAAAAGACACGATACCTACGTAACGTACCATGTGAACTATTTAATGCAGCATAAATATTACGCGAGTGTCTGCTTCTGTGGCGGAGATAAAATGGTAATATATTCCCCGGATGAATTCAAGCTCGTCCTCAAGGAACAGAACCGTGTACTGATTGACATTGAGGAGACGCTCTTCTTTCGTATAACTGCAGGCGTGTGCACTATAGCTACAGGCGCCTCCACGCCGGAGGATAAGTAAGTCTTGTACCGCATTCACATTTGAATAAAAAAAACACACACATAGAGAGAAATGCGTGAAGATTTTACGGAACCATAAAATTATGTGCAAATGAGATGATGATGATAAGTTATATACAAAAGGGCTCATTCCACTTGGTGTGGCGCATTTGTATTGTATCCGTTCGCTCTGATATGCCATTGTAGTTGGCTTTATTATTTTTACGATGTTCAAGGATTAGAATGCGCGCACCCACTATTGTTGGTCTATACGTTTCGCCATTATTATGCAAATGGACGTGTTATCAAGTGGAAAATTGCAAATGCAGATATCCCATTCCTTGAAGGATAGTTTGTGAGGTTAGTTGAGTGTTTCGCAGATAGGTACGTTTATTTGATAGGTAGGGACTACTTTTATTTTAATCTCAATAACAGTTTTCTTAAAGGCGTTCTATTCAAACATAAATACAATATTTTACTTGGTCATTTCAGGCAGATTTTATTAAGGCTGAATCTCAGTCCCGAAGTGGAGGAGATCCTCACCTTACAAAGTAATCATGCATCACTATCGCTACATAAAAAAGGAGAGATGATATTAACAGGATATGATGGACTAATTGCCCCTCGTCAAGAAGAACTTGTGTTTTTGGCTAAGCGAAATAAATTTGGTAAGCCCTTGGTCTATGATCATTCTTTCAAAGAGGTTTTATTCTGGTATCCATATTATATAAAGGACCCAACCCATAGAATCCGTTGCTTCCGTCGCTTCAACGGAAGATGGAACGAGCAGTCAACAGTCCCATAGAATCCGTCGCATACGGTGACAGCTAGTGACAGTTTATCTCATTCTCTCTATATTTCCACCAATGAATGCACATCCACTCACGCTGTGCCAAATGTCAACGGGTGCAACTAGTGATTCCAATCAGGATCAAAGTTTTTATGCCTAAACCCGATAAAATATTATGCCTTTTTGGGGAAATATATAAAAATTTCATATTTTACTATGGTAGTACATACATACAACGAACCAATTGTGCAAGGTTATACAAATTTGTTAACAAAATGTTTGTCGCGCAATAAGTAATTAAACCTTTTTTGCTCTCTGTATTATAAAAAGCTTACAGAAGATTTTGTTCCCACTTTTATGTATATTATAATTTTATTTGACGTCGAGTAAGTCAAGTTTAGAATTGGAAACCCGGCGCAAAGTTTCGAATGAAAATGAGTGATGCGACTTTGATAAAAGTACTAAATTTACAAGATGCATTATTTGTATATTGAATTTAAAAACATTTCACAAAAATGTATGCGTTTTTTCTCAAAATTATTCCTCAATGCCTCAGCATCGAAATTATGCCTCAGTTGGCAGAAGTGGGTGCAACGGACAGAAAAGTAGAAAGTAAACCTACTGTTGCATTCGAGCTGGGACTCGAAATAATAAATCGCTATTCTGTTAAACTTTTCTAATAAAATCACTTTTACGAATTATTCTAATAATTCACTTCAAAACAATATTACTTAAGACAGAACTTATCCGATTTAAACCAATCACTTCTGTCGTTTTCCATTGGTTTCACTCGGGGATCCACTCATTCTGAAATCCATTGGAACAACAAAACTGCTTCTGAAAGAATCCACAACAGTATTGATGAAACCGGGAAGTTTCTAGATTATTCCGGTTCGCCCCCAATAAACTCGCTGTTTTATGAGCTCACTTAATTCTCCACTTATTTGATAGATTCCAGTCTCCCATTGGAAGTGGAACTTGTTTAGTGAGTAATGGGTTGTTTACGTTTCACCATTCAGCTATCCAAGTTAAGCTGTGATCAGATTTTTACTGAGACTGCTTCGTTTATACCATTGACAAATCATACTGAGACCCCAAACATGCATCCTCTTGCCGCTGGCCCCCTCATTTTTGTTTTTAAATTCGCCATTTTGTTTTCCTATCGGTGCTACGTCAATTAAGAATCCGTGTGACATGCAAAAACATACAAAAAATGCAACAATAATTAATTAAAATGTGACAGAGTTCGGGAATACCATATTTTTACTTTACTGAATGCCATTGGTTAGTTATTATATATACATATTGTTAAAAGGCGAATAATTTGATTTGTTTGGTTAATAAAACTATCTACAGGAAATGTTTCACATATAAAAAACATATTAGGACAAACATGGTTATGTATTTACCTCTTTTCGATATCATTAAGATCGATTTCATGTGTACATTTTTCTTAAATACCTGACAAAGGTTTTTATTTTCATTTTTTTTTATTTTTTCATAATTTAATATTTTAGCAAATGTACACTTAGGTACCTAAAAAAATACATCCACACGTATATAAATAATTTCAAATTTAACGGATAAAATTCTATGAACGCTGTCATCAGCTTTGTCCACAGTGGAATTGGTATATGCAAGGTGCGTGTGGGTTGGTGAGCCGGAATTTTTGAAGTTACGTCACATTTGTCAATACGAATTTCTATGTAACAATACTAGCGCACTTAGCATTTGCCACCCCATAAAAATATAGCTTGTTGGCAATTAACGGGAAATCGGCCGAAGTTTGTGGTCTCAGTATCTGTTTATACATTCTCAGATCATGGAGTGCGCTTTGATCATACTTTAAAAGAAAATTTGAGTTCTGTGTGTTCTCTTTTCAAAAATCAAATCAAGGTCAGACAGAAAATGATCCAAAAACATTTATTTATCATCAGGATTGGCCTTCTTGTCGAATGAAAAGTATTTCGAAGTCACTAAAAAGGACAAAAATAATAAGACTTACATCTACGATACTACAACCAAATTTGTTCAGCTGAAGCCAATTTTACCAATTGGTGAACAATTTTGCCTTGCAATGCCTGAAATTGAAACAAAATTAGAGAATTTTAAGACTTCTTGTCATAGGGGATCTAAGAAGCTTGAAGAAGTAATGGAACATGTTCTTTCCGCGAGGTAAGTTGTCAGCAATTTGAATAAAATTGTTACATTCATAATACACATAATAAGCTTTTCTTTATAGAGTTATCCAGAAGCTAGATAGTATTCCAACCGAAATATGCGGCTTAGTTCAGAACTTTGAATTTACTAAAGCTACCTTGGGAAATTACTTAAAAGAGTAAGTTAAACGTATTTGTGGTGATTTCTTTTGAGTATAACTTTCAATTTTGGTCTGGATTTTACAAACTGTCATAATTTTTTTTTCTGAATATACAAAATGAGTGACAATTTGAGCGAAATATGTAAATAAATGACAGTTTGCACGAAAATTAGTCCTAACTTTAGTTATACTTAAACAAACCGACAAGCACTTCTTACCAGATTCATAACTAATTCATTCCCCAGGGCACTTGATCACTTTCTTGGAAAGAAAATCAAGTCAAAACATTCTCCCAAATGGAAAACCAAAATTGACACCATCAGAACAGATTTTAATTTAAAAAATCAACGAATGACAGTCTACAATTCCATGTTGCGGAAAAATAATTTTCCCAAATATCATGAATTCCTAAAATGTAACGGCGATCTGAAATTAATTGATGTTAATAAATTTAAAATATAATTTTAACATTGATACACATTCCGCCATCTATTCACTCAAACCAAAACTCATAGTTCAGAATTGTTGCCGTAGCCTTTCGTTCATCTCTGCCGTAAGAAAACTTTTTGAGCACAACATAAATCCTCCTGTCAGATGTCAAATAACCTCATTCAAAAAGACGAAAACACCTTTCGTTTTTGTTGGTCATAAGAAAAAGGAAATCTGCTCGTCTTTTCCATTTGTGACAAACAACCTTTTAAACAATTTTCACTCACCCTGCGTAATGTCCGCAGAAAATGGTAAGAAGAATTTCAAAGCAATGCCAATTAAAAAGGAACCCCTAGCGATTAATGGCTCAGCCGACGCAGCGGCAGCACTTCGCCTGTCATCGTTTTCAATGCCTCGCGATTTGACTCTGGGGGGCGCATCTCGTGGTGGACGAGGAGCCGGCGCCAACAAAAAAGTCTTTACACCAAATCTCAACGTCACTCGTAATAAAAACGCGTAAGTTGCTTAAGCATGAGTTCACTTACAAAGTACATACTCTCTCATTCCATAGCAATGTGAAAACATCTAAAGACACATCGGTTCGCGGCAGAAACCGTCCCGATCGTGGTAAATCGGATCGTGGTCGTGGCCGAGGTGCAGGTCGCGGCAGTGGCAACCTCATCCAAACGGCTGGGGTCTTCTCAGAAGGTGCTGGCGCCCTAAACATACGGAAACACATTTCAAGCTCTTACAGCCGGTCCGACGATGCCCCATCGGCCATGAGGAAGCCAACCCTTATCAAAAGGGAAGGCGGCATGAAGATTGACATCAAGGCTGAAGCGGATCACATTCGTGAGTTGCTCGGAGACTCGGATAATGATGACTTTGAGATTGGCAACTCTGATCCGGATTGGATTCCAATTAAACTCAATGAAGGTGAGTCGTAGTTAGATCCTAAGACAAGACCGCGTATTTGAGTAGAAATTGTGTCCAAGAACACGCACTCCTACCATCCAATGCTATAGAGACTCGATATCTATTAGATTGGATTGCCCTCATTGTGCTTCAGCTAGAATAATTGTAAACCCTGTAACTAAACCTAATGCACTGCAAATTGTCACATATTCGCAGCCAAATGGAAAGAGTTTATAGTTGAGAAAAAGGAAGAGCCCATTGAATTGGAAATGAAAACCGAAACAGAAGATGCAGGTAAGACTGATGCGATGCTTGTCGGGGCAGCTCGTGTGTGCTTGTTTTGCTTGTTTAAGTTGGGGCTCGCATTTGTTTCAAGCGAATTTGTTAATATTTCGAACTTTGGTGGGCGAAGAAATGTTGTACGGAATGGTGCGCGAAGAAGAATCAATGGTCAATCTTCCTCATCCATAATGAAGAGTATGCTGCCAACTTTGTGCCAAAATTCCAGTATTACCATTCTGTCGTGTGCAGCTGGATCTACCTTCTCCAAGTCCCAACATTTCCCAGGCGATTTCTCATGAACTCTTTCATGAACTATCATTCAGCAGTACTCTCGCCATTATTCGGCGTGCGGCTCGCCTTGGTTCCTCTCACTTGTGTTTGAAAAATACGAGAGTTTCCCCAAACGTTCGCTAATTTATTCGCTTTCGGCTCATTTGGCATATATTATTTTCCAGCATCGCACTCGCAATAAAAAGTTAAAATTTTCGAACTTCATATCGTCTTTCTTTCAACAGAAAAACCCGAGATTGTTCTACAAAAGTTGCAAGCGATGCACGTGAATCGAACCAACAGCAACATGCCCCGTTATCCAGCTTCTCTTGATGAGTTACTAACCAATTCTCTGCCGCAAATATTCATGATGCAGGTGAGACAACGTAAGATACGTCCATCATAATACATACTCTCACTGTTTCCATTTAGTTGCCAGATGTGTTACCCTGCGTGGACACTGACGACAGTCCGGAGAACCAGCCGCCAAGCACCAGCAAAGAACAGCCTTCCGTGGTGAGTTGCAACAACAGCTTTTTACCCGTAAGTGAATTAACCCAAATATATTTCAGCCTGAACCGGTGGAGAAGAAGAACCCCCTTAAGGAAATGGTGGAGGGACAAATAGGTAAGCTGGTTCGCTACAAGTCGGGCAAACTAAAACTAGTCCTCGGTGATTCGCAATTTGATGTCACCATGGGCATAGAGACTGGATTTCTTCAAGACCTCATGTCGATAAGCACAAATCGGGAAGAACGAAGCGGTAACATGATCAACCTAGGACCGATTCAAGCTAAACTTACTGCCACGCCCGACTGGGAGTATTTGTTGCGGCAAAAGTGATGTCAAAGATGGCCAACTAAGCCGGGATATAACTCATCACCTATCGTTCAATGTTTCGTATGACTATACACACGCTTGATATATATATATACATATATAATAGACTATTTGTTAAACTGTTGATTTAAGCTAGATTTTTATTTTTTTTTATAAATGAACACGAACTAAGTCGACAACGTATTGTGTGTGTGCAATTCTGATCTAATTTGCAGCTTCCAGCAGCTCTGTCTGTGGCTGTTTCGACTCTGGAGCACCTCCAGGTACAGTGGCACGTCCACGATACATGTTACCTCGAACATCAATAGAGAAATTGTAATCGACTGGATTGGCGAGGGCAGTTTCGATAGCCGCGTCAATGGTCTCACGTGTGATGAATGTTTTCGCCAATTCCTGCAAGAAAATAACGATAACAGTTCTATTCGTCATGTAAATGAGCAAAATGTCCCACCTTTTGCTTCTTTACAATCTCTTCGACTCGTTCGAGATGTTCCGCCTCCCTTTCCTTGGCCAATTCTAACCTTTCTTTTATGTACTCTCGGCGAGCTTCTGCCTCCTTTTGCAAACGATGATCACGTTCCTTGCCGATTTGGTCATTCCAATTTTTATTTAAATCCAAGCAACGTTGGTGTTCGGCTTCCTCCTGCTCGGGCGATATAACCAAGTGATCGGCGGTCGAAGTGGCACGAATACGCTCGGATTCTTCACGGAAAAACAAGCGAATCGATCGCATTTGTGTTCTAAAACAATAAATAATATTCGTGTTAATAATTTTTTTTCATATATTTCTCTAAATATACTTGTAATGATTATGCAATCGAAGTAATTCGAGTTTCTCGTCTTCTGGCTGAGGCTTCTTTACGGGAATGAGGAACAGCTTGCTCTTGGCAACTGGCAGCCACCGGGGCTTTCGACGCCATCGTACAAATTCCAGACCAACTGAACAGTTTGTAAATTTGGTTTCGGTGTTTCGTGCAAGCACTGTCAGGCCGGAGCGAAACATATTTTTGGAGTTATTTGTTTGTTTTCTTGACTGGAGCAGTATAACTTTGCACTTTTTTATAGGTTACGATTAAAGAAAAGAAGTGACATTTGAGATATAAATATTCACCACTAAACTGGTACAGCGGCTGTTTAGGGGAACACTCACGAGTAAAAAGAAAAAATTTTGCATATAGGTGGCGTAGTTAAGCAAATTAAATAGATTCCCTTGTGCTAAAAACAATTTTCAGCAGACATCGTTTATTGTCGTGCTGTTCAAAAAAATGAATTAAAATAATGTTCGTTAACCAAAAGTGGAAGCACATTGGGCAGTTTCGCGTTTGTTCATAATTTTTGCAAATTGAAGTTGGAGATTTTAGTTAAAATCTCTTCATTAAATTCATTTAGTACCAACGTGAAGTATTTAGAATAGAGCCATCTGTCTTCCTGAATAGAAATATGTGGCTCTGTGTTAGCGACGGCGAATTTATGAGAATCCGCATTATTTCGTAGCTTCGAGTTCATCTGACACTCTGACAGTCCCATTCGTGTAAAAAAAGAATCGCCAATGATTTAGAAAGTCTAACGCGAAAAAAATGTACAGTAAAGTCTCGCTAATCCGACTATCGCGCTAATCCGAACCTACGTTTTTTCTCATTATATGCTCTACAATCCGAATCTACCCCAATTTCTGTACGCTGTAATCCGAGGTACAGTAGGTAATTCCAGTTTTTGCCGTTATTTTCGCGAGACTTATGACGACTATAATTATGAATGGGTACACACATTCTCATTATGCATTCTTGCTTTCAGGCTTTTACATGCGTGAACATACATACATACATATCGAATACAGATTTGCATTTTTTTAAAGTTATTTTTTAGTTTTCTTTAAAGTAGTATATATATTGCAGTTTTTGGATATATATATATATAAATATGGTTTTTACGTTAAATAAGCAATGGTTTTCTTTTTCTCGTTCTGTACTCATTAGTCCGAATAATTTGATAATCCGAATATCCCCTTGCAATAATTGACTCGGATTAGCGAGACATTACTGTACTTTTTCACTTTAGGCGTTTTTCTTTTTTAGTTCAGACGACAACCTGTTATACAAAAAGTTCGTGTTTCTTTTTTAGCTCAGATACATCAGAGCTCAGAATTTGTGTTTCTTTTTTCGTTCAGGGCACGATCAGAGCGCGCTCTACATTTTTAATAGAATAAATTGACTGAGCATCCTGAGTGAAAAACTGATTACACACTTCCAGTCACATTTGACAGAAAATAAAAACAGGATAAGCAAAATAGTTGAAATGGCGGACGAACCTTGTTGTTCTGGAACTGAAAATTAACCAATTTAATAAATAACAATTAATAAATATTCAATTTATACATGTTTTTACAACAAATGACAGCTATGTGCTCAAGTGTGTTTCATAAATACCTCAGAACAATCTAATAATAATAATGCTCGTGCTCAAAAAGAAAAACGCCTCTTGACTCTCTCAAATAATACCGCTAATGTTATATGTTATACTAATAAATAGATGTAGGGGACCATCCCTCTGGGGTATAAGTGCTGTTTGTGTGCTAGATAGCTACAGATTTTAAATGGATCACATAAAGCTGTAACTTTGAATCACTGCTCGACTAAACACTCCTATTAAGTTCCCTAAGCTATAAAACACAACACAACCACAAAACTTGTTATATTTAAATAAACTTCATTTATTCTAGGACTAAAATATTCCATATACAATTTGTTATGCAATTCATCATCGTATAGTTTAAGAAATAATAAAAATATTGTTCAACAAAAAAATATATTTATAATATACTTATTGCCTACAATTAAGTTTAAAACTAATTACAATTAACGTGTATTTATATATTCAACAAACAAACAAAATATTTTGTGCCTGTTTCTACAGTAATTACATTTAGTATTGTGAGATAAAGTTTAAATATAATTAAAAGTAAATAAATTGAAGAAAATCAAATACCTACATAAAACGTTTCTATTTAAATCACAGTGTCAGCAACGAATATCAAATTGCGGATGATGCTTCGTGCTCCACCATCGGACGGAATCGTTTGCTGTGTTACATAATAATGTGTATGCTTTAAATATTTACTTCAGTTTAATTGCCTTCACTAAAAACAAAATCCAAGAGTGATGGTGCTACAATATTTTAATTTATGAAATAATTACAATAATTTATACATACATCTCCCAAAAGTGTTTTGTACTTACACACAAGTGTGTTTAAAATATATTTTTTTTAGTTCGTATAAACAATTATCTACGTAAATCAATGGAAGACAATTATTATTTAAGATTTCCTTCGAGGCTAATGTTAAAATATAAACAGACGCACGTTAAATTTATTAAAAATGTAAGTTTTTTCGTTCGAAAACTTTGCTTTAGCCCGGTTTTTGTGTTTTTTTGTTTTTAAGGATATGCCCCACCGGGGGGCAATGAACATACATCGTACAGAGTTAACCAATCATTAAAAATTAAAATATATTACTAAGAAGAAGAACTCAGGACTTAATGCAACAATTTATGCAATATTACTTTTTACACAGTCTTTTTTCTTAAAAACAACGTTTAAATTTTAAACGAACTATAAGGTAGGTTGGTGGTGAGATATATAAGTAATATACATTTGACGTTCTAGACTTCTGTACTATGCGTTTGTATTCGAACTTTTTTCACGCTGCCATTACGATTCATCGGAGGCGAATGTCCTGATCCTGAGAAGCCAGGATTTTGTATACCCAGCGCGTCTTTCGGACGGGGTTTCTTCAAGCTCGACCGGAGTGGTGATCGTGTCACTGATTCAACAGTCGAACCATTCGAGACACTTGTCACAGTAGTGCTCATTGATGCAACACTGCCACCGTTTCGAATACCACTGTATGGTTTACCCGACGCATCTGTCACGGAGATTCCTGCAAAAGATAACATGAGTTAAAAAAATGAGCTGATGGAAAATATGAGCTATATACCCCAATGGTAAAATAGAACTCACTTGAGGATGTGTATTGATTATGGGAAAACAAATTTCAAGGTTTGAAGCTTGCTTGCTTCACGTTCGATCCTTCTGGGAAATATTTCGAATTTAGGTGGAAGTGAATTTATTTTCATTACTTTAATCCTCATTCTCATAACAAACTTGGCAAAATTGTTGTCAGAAGATCGGTATCATCGATAAAAGCCATAATGACTTAACCCAACTTTGAATGCTTAACTTGAGGCAGTCTGCTAACGACGGAACTGATTACAGAAATTGATTTTTTAAGTTACTAATCTTAAAACACTTGAAGCTTTTTGGCTTGGAAGTTGGGAATATTACCAAATAAAAGCAATAAAAGGATGGAGGAAATTGTTTTTGGTTATATTTCCTCCAAGCCTCAACATATACAATACAATACAAAATATTTGAAAGCAAGCAACAGTTACTGGCATAGCTCTACGTCTAGTTGTGTGATCTTCAGTGATCTCAGTTCTTAAGCAGTCCAATGAAGGCTCTGCACACACCTCAGTTTAATTTAAAGACACTTCGCAGCTAAACTGTCAAATGTTCAAATGAAATCGCTTTTTTAAAAAATAAAAGTCTAATGTCGTTTTCCATTGGGCAAAAAGAAGCGTCCGGAAGAGTCCGGAATCGAAAAAATCACTCCTGAAACCGTTCCATTGGCACAAAAAATAATCTTCTGATGATTCTGAGGATAGAATTTCGCTTCTCGATTTGAAGTCAGAATCCACTCAAGAAGCACTCACACAAGCGTAATTTATGTATTTTATACAAGTATTTTTTGGCATTTCACCAATACTTTTGTGGATTCTTTCAGAAGCAGTTTTGTTGTTCCATTGGATTTCATCAGAATGAGTGGATCCCCGAGTGAAACCAATGGAAAACGACATAAGTGACAGAAAACTTATCGAAATTCAGTTACAATTATTGTTGAAAACTATAATAAAAAATCTTTTTCATGTTCGCAGTCAGCACTGTTACGGACGTGGCCGTTACTTGCATGCAAGTCTTTTATTACAGTTCCGCCTTTATCCTGTGGTTCTAACCAGCAAGTTGTTTTATTTACCTTTACCTTGTTGAAGTTGCTTATGTTCGGCTTTGACATAAGCTACAGGAAGCTAGCATGAAAAGTAGCAGCCTGCAATTTTTTCTACGCGGAAGAGGATGGATCAAAAATGAAAGCTAGGTATAAGTAGCTGCATTAAAATTTCAGGGATCTTCCTTCTGAAATTTGGTAGCTCTTTTGAATCGTCTTATCTACTAAAATCTATATTCAGAAATAACTCTGACTTTCGGAATAGACATGTTTAAACAGAAGGTTTCTTGAAAAGAAAGATTTGCTGGAGAAAGTTTTGAGACTGGCTTGCTTCTGGAGAACTGTAACAGTGCCAGTCTTCTTGCGGCGGGCTCTGCGTACCTACCTACCAACGAGATTGTGTTTGTGGTTGAGCTACTAAATTTTGTGGTGTAAAATTGAAGGTTTGAACTTGGATGCAGCCAATCCAACTGATCAGCCGCCTTGGTATTTCAATTGCCTGCTTGAGAGCTGGGATTTGATGACGTTAGATTTATTTTTTCGTGGAAGTGTCCTTAAAGATCGATGTTATGTAATGTTATTCAGGAACGACTCGAACGCATGAAGCGAATATCGTCCGAGGCATTTATGAGAATGCGCCAGAAACAGTCAACAAGGTCTTAAAGAATGGGCAGGTCGATCGGATACACTACAGCGAATCCAGCCGAGGTAGCCACGTGAATGAAATCGTATTTCATAAAAACAATAGGAATGTTAGCTCTTCTTAATAAAGCCACAACATACCAAAATAATAATATATTTTCGTTCACTTTATTTCAATTTTAAGATTAAACTTCCTTTTAAAACATTGTAGCCTAAAGAAGCACAGGCGCTACAATTCAGTCTGTTTGAGAAGGATTTAAAACCTTCTTTAATTTTTTATTAATTTTTGCTATAGATTTCAGGCGCAGTAAAAATATATCGCCTACGAATTTTCAAAATCTTGGCATCCCAAGGTACTTCAATTTTAGTGTTTTTACATTTTGCTTTTTAAAAGAAATTGTCGTTTATATTTTTTTTTAAGTTTGTAAAAATTGAACGTGTATGATACTCAAAGCTCTAAGCCTCTATTGGAAATAACAACAACTGAGATCCATAATTTTGCGGACCCCGCTAGAACAAGACACGACACAAAACTTAATGTCTTTATGGACATATAAACTGTTCGAATTTTTTTCGTTTCAGATTTAGATATCAGTTTAGACAATTTGGCTTTTAAAGATGCAACAGAAGGAAACCATTTATCAGTAAGTGTATTTTTTTCCATTATTTTACACATGCTAAGGCAAAGGTCCACTATGGACTGTTAAGGTTTAAGACGTAGCACAGCAGGTAGGTATTTTAATTTCCAGCTTGCGGCTCACAGTAGCAGCTGCGGCTAGGTATTGTTTCGGAGGTAAAGGGTCTTTCATTAGCGACTCGACAACTTCAAACTTTCAGTGCGAACACACCCTTAAACCGATTACCGAACTGTAAAAATATTCAGTAAAATCAACATTTTCATCGTGGTGAAGTACACAAAGGAACAACGTTTACAAATAATTAAAATTTACTCCCGGAGTCGTTGGTCGCAACTTTAAGAAGAATTTCATCGCAAAATCATCTTCAGCGCATTTTTGGTGAAATGGCTTCGTCAATAAGCAAAATATGCGTTACTGGACAGGTAAGAACCCTCATGTGCTTCATGAAACAGCACTCTCGCTACAGAGACATGTTGAAACGTAATTTATTTAAGCAATTGTTTGAATTATACATTGGGTTTCCGTGGTGGACATATGAACGAAGTCGTATTCCATTCATAAATGTTTTGACAGTAGTTCAAGCCAATAATATTTTTTTTGCGATATCTAACGTAGTTTGGATTTTATTAAAAAAAGAAGTTGTCAAGTCCTTAATGAAATACCCTTTATATGGGTATGCTTTAAAACAAGCTAAGAAGAGAAAAAATAAACCATGTGGGGAGGTTTTTTTTTTTAACGATTGATAATTTTTTCACTGTAACTGATGAAATGGCGTCAAAAGTGTCAGAATTGCTAGTAGCTGTATCATCTTTGTATACCTAATACAAAACAATTAAAAAAGAAAAAATTACCATTTTTCGTTCGTCCCTCCTTGAAGCCGGGATTATTAAATGTGGTAGCATTTGCAGGTGATGCGTCTACTCCCCCCATTGTGGGGTCTCCTTCAGGTTTTCTTGAGAAAAGCATATCATAGACTGACGCCACAAACAGGGCCAGTGTTAAAACTATTACAACTATCTGCAATTTGGTTAATTTTTACATCTAAATTAAAACCTTGGTGGATATGTCAAATAAACTTACTTGTAAATAAAATGAGACTCCCCGCGTTACTCGGAATCCGTAATTTTCTGAATCGTCTATCTGTACAGCAAACAAAACGGTCGCAATAATAGCCAGTAAGCCTGAAATTGTCCACAAACAAAAATCGCATAAATTAAGAGGCTTGTATTTTCTTGCTTCAACTCACAGCCAATTAGAGCTAGAACCATTTTGGTCATAACCAAAGAAGTATACTTCATCACAACCTTCTCCCTGGATGAAATCATTGCTATCTGTATTATTGCCAATATGCAATAAATCCCCAACACAGCCGAACTCAGTACAGCCAAAAGGCCACTGATATAAACAGAAGCTGAAAGTACACAGAATGTTAAATTTACACTGAAGCCAAAAAATATTTCAAGACCACTTACAGGCAAGTTGAAACTTGGACACATCACTGCCACATTTCTCTCTGTTGTAAGTAAGCTGTTTGCACACTTTAAACGGACTAAAGTATCCTCTGTCGGAATCGTAATATCCACCTGCAGATTGGTAAGCGTTAGTAATACTCGAATACAAATATTTGTGTACCATTTTGATTGGAATTGTATTATTTACTCACCCGATGGACTGTCGTAGTAGCCCCATATTGGTATTCCAATTGCGGCTGATGCTAATGCAAAGCAAATAAATCCCAAACAGGTTAGCCCCGCAGCGTAAATAGAAGTTCTCGGTCTTGCCATTTCAACTTCAGCATAATTATACTATCTGTTTCGGTAGTTTATATTAGTTTTTCATAATCACTACTTCATTAATTCGAACAGGTTTCCTTTTTGTGTTGTGTGTAGAGATATCGATGAAACCAGTCTCCAGCAATCCATTGAGATCTGAAAGAAGAAAATATTTTGGTTAGATGTTGTTATTTCGAAATAAAAATAGATGAAACGAGGGACTGTGTTTGACGTCAACAATAATGTTTAAGAAATTTGCATAACAATGCAAATGAACGGTTGGAATTTTAACTAAATTTCAAATTAATTCAGATGTTTTGACACTCTTATTTTTACTGAATAGCTATTTGTTCAGCTTATCGATGAAAGTAGCTCATATGGAGTCACATGACTTTCGCATTTTAATGCACTGTTCACGAAACTATTAAGTACCTATCTTTTATGCGTTTGCTTTAACTATTAAAATGGTAAAATTGCAACTTAATGGCATACACCCGGGAATAAAAAGTGATGGAAAGGCGACTTAAGAAGTTATAATGAATCGAATATTGTTTGAATAGCGTTCATGATTTTGCGCGCGAAATAGATTTAGTGGATATATACCCTATTAATAAATAACTAACAATACGGCAGCAAACACTGCAAGCAAGCCCGCAGACCAAACTTTCAACGAATGTCACCAACTAAGAAAAATATATAGTTTTGTAAGTCTCGGAAACAGATGCAACCTAGCTATCGAACCGATAAGTAGGTACAAGTCACAATAGACCAGGCACCACAGTTGGCCCATCGCCATCCCCAGGCAAGCTTCGATAACTTTGCCTGCATTTTGAGCAAGGCAAACTATGAACTTTTGTCAAAGGTCTTAAGTAACTTTCATTTAATACTTAAGTGATTGACTCTCCAATCATCTCAAAGTGGGGCCGCCAGCACTCCAGAAGGTTTAAAAAGATCTAAAATTTGAGCTGAACTCATCGTTAAAGAACTTCCAGTAACATAAAAGACATGACCAAAACTGTGCTCCAGAATATCTAAGTCTCTGAACTTTATTCTTGCATTTGACCGTCTTCGGACTAGTAGCCCACTAAGCAAGTAAGTGTCTTATAAATAACACAACAATATTGTAAATGGATGCAAAGAGTTCTTCTTTAAGTACAAACACGTATATCTGCATCAATAATTAAATACAGACTTTTGGCCACGTCAAATATGTTAGTAAACGAGATCGTAAACAGGTTCAATCCAAGAGCCTCTTCTGGTTTTTCTTGATTTTAGAGGTTTCGTGTTTAAATTGTAACACTGTTTTAGTGACAGCCGATTTGACTCAAATCATATAACTGTCTTCGGCAATCATTACATTCATATTCAATCACTTGTATTCCTTTAAGTTCGTTTTCCAGTCACTGTGAATCATTTCCAGTCATAAACCATCATTTGGATTCCTTTTCATTTTTTTTTTCAATCGCTAATTCGCCACCATTTGCATTTATTTTCAACCATTTCCACTTATTCCAATCATTCATTTGCCACTTAAATACAACTTCTGACAATATGAAAACACTCTAAAGCCAATGGGGACATAAGAATCTAGTTTATTAAGTCTGACAGCTGACTGACTTAAGGTCTTTTAAGTTTTTATTTGTATCTTGTATGATTGGTCACGTGAAAAGTTTTTTTAGTTAACGTGTATGAAGGGGTAGCCGACCAAAAATAATGTAGTCAAGAATTTTGTGAATGATTATTAATTTTTTAAAAAGAACAAAATATAATATTGCGAATGCAGACAAAATCTGAAGCGCAGATTTCTGGTCGTTAAAAGTCTGCAGTTAGGTTAAAAATCTGCAAGATACAGACAAATCTGCACTTATGGCAACGCTGGTCTGACGTCCAAAAGAGCGAGCATCAAATAAGCGAATTGTACATTTTTAAGCCAAGCTAAGCTGTCTTAATTAATTACATTTTTTGACAGCCGCCCCCCAATCCTTATTTATTTTTGACAATAATAACTCAAATGAGAAAGGCTGCACTGTGTCAATATGCCCATCTGCTAAGCCTGCCCAAATTGCCTCTATCGTATTCGATTGCAATACAACTACCAGACATTGCTTGCAAGACAACCAAAAGGCGCACATAAGGTACCATACCAATTTAATTAATCACATATTGTCAAGAGAAAGAGTAATAAATCTTATCTCGCCCAAAGGCTTTCTTCCTACAAGCACAACCTCCGCTAACACCCTCAGTCGCAGTCACCGCCACCAACAGTAAATCAAAAATGTTAAATCAACACACATTTGAAGAACAATTCAACTGACAGATTTTCAAAATAGATACCTATATGTAGGTATGTTGCTATAAAAATATGTTTGTCGTTGCGCTACCCACTTCCATTATAATTCCATATAAATATAAAATGTTCAAGTAAAAAAAAAATACTCACTGTTCAATTGTCCAATTAAAACCAACAAATGAAATTTGGAGCTTCTTTTTATGACTAAGAAACTATAAAGTTGTAAACTCTGGTGAAAGTTATTTCTGTGTGTTGACTTACAGTCGCCACCAATTGAATTGATTCACCGTTCAACAAACTTCAAGGATGGTACCAGTGATAACATTCCACTGCATGATTAGGCCGCAAATGTAATGCGTGCTTTACGCAGAACTGTGCGTGCAACAAATCTGTTAAAGGAATCAAATTTAAAAGTCAGTGTAGACACAAGTTGAATCTGTTGTATAATTTTCATACCGTGCCTGTTAACTATTAAAATCGCTTTTTTCCGATAACTGCTGGGGCTAGCACATCCCCATCGAACTAGGCCATAAAATTGATATCGACGAGTAGAACGGCAATACGAACTAAATTATAACTGTAGTAAGTTTCAAAAGCAGAGCACTATATCGATTTTTTGTCGTTTCTATAGCGAAACTCCCTAGCAAGTATAATCAATAGCAAGACTTTCTCCATTAGCAAATACACAGTGACTTACTAACTGAAAACTGAGTCACAAGGCAATCGGTCTGGCAAAAAGAAAAGTACAAAATGCCTTCCCCGTTGGAAACATAGGCACGCATTTCGTGAATGGGTGACATGTAACTGCATTGTAAAAACCGACACACTCACATATATGACACACTTTTTGCATGCTGTTTGCAGGGGTAACCTTGCATTGTCATCAGTTTGTCGGAAATTGAACTTCGGCGAACAAAAATGTTTTGACAGTAGTTCAGTTCTTGGATGCATTTCAATTTTTTTTTTGTTGGACTTGGAAGCAATTTTCAAGAGTGCCTAATTACTCTATGACAGTTCTTGGATCAATTACCTAGGGCAACTTGTGAAAATTACACTAAATGGTGAACCTCACTGCCTACTCACCACACTCATGCGGGTTGGGCATAACGACTTTCTGCTACGAGTACGTATGCAAAGTTAATTAACATTCGTTGTGATAATTTATGAACTCTTGGGCGACCAAGTGACTGCGCTACATGTGATTTCAATTCTCTTCAATGGATTATTAATTATTGCGAGCTCAGTCAATCATTTTAGTGAAACGGAACATTGTATTTATATATAAAATACATAAGCATTAAAGACAAGTTCAAACTTACAATCAATTAGTGTAGGTAGCGTAAATGAATAGATAAAAAAAGAATGAGATGAGCCCGCCATTAGTCTTATAGGTCGCGTTCAAAAATATGTTCAATTAGGTATATAAATCTGCCAAAAAATTATCCTGCTGTTGGCTGATTTGTGAAGGCTTTCTTTTTCTTGGGATTTACGAACGTTTTTAAAAGGAAACAAAAAAACAGAGATTTGTGTGCTTTAAATTAAGTAAAAAAGCATGCAAGGTTATTTATCAGACACTTCGGAGAGTGTTAAAAGCAAATTTTCACCAAACAATTGTAGTTCAGGACGTGTGTTAATTGGATTAAAAAATTACAAAAAGCTTATTTTCTTATGCCGAATTCACAATGTCGCGTTGAACGCGTGCGTGCGTCGGCGCGCTTTGACACGCTTTATCGAAACTTTACGATTTGAAATGCCAAAGCGCGCGAGCAACAATTTTGTAAAACGAAATGCTGCTTTGAAGCGAAGTCGCGTTGAGAGTGTAGAGTATGACAAATTAAAAGTTCGGTTTGGTTAAAACTAATGTACGCAAATAGAGAGCAGAAGTCAAATTTCAAGTCTACTCTCTTTTTTCTTGTAGCTGTCATTTTTGTGCAAGAACTAGAAAGGGATTCTCCAAAATAGATAAAAAATCATTCATAACAGTAATACAAAGAACAACCTCAACAAAGATACAATACCAATGATTAATATTTTTTTTATTTTTTTTAAATTGTGAATTCGACATTAACCTATCGCCTTTTCTCCAAAAGGCAAGCAAACAACGACTTTGTTGACTAATTTTTCACGTTATCTAATTGATTAATACCCTACAATTCAAGAAATCTGTTGTCTAAGGATTCAGTTTGATTAAGTTTTATTTTCGAACTTCACTTACTATTAAAAAAATAGTCAAGGATAAATATTTAGTTATATTCTGTCAATATATCAAATCTCTAGTGATTGAAAACATTTCCACAAAAATTGTTTACTTTCAGCATGAGCGAGTAGATCATTTCAGAAAACTTCATCCAGCTAAAACTGACGATCATACGACATGACGAATAAAATATAGCTAAGCTTGACGTGGGAATGTGAACCAGATGCCCTCTGTCTATTATCCATTTTTATTATGAGTAATTCCTAGTGACCTTCAGTTGAGTGAAAATGGTACACATTTATGTGACAATGACATAATTGTATCGCAGAAGCAATTCAATTTCCTCCCGTCACACGAACTTTATTCATTAATTGAGGAAATGCATTCAGTGTCACATTCTCGGTGACACAATATTGACATCCATAATGAAAATGATTGATTAAGCCGCCACGATTCACCTGCTAACTCTTGTTTGGTATTTGGAATGCTTTGTTGAAAAAAATCTTTAGTTCCAGTTATTTCGACACTTCAAGACCCAAACTGTTCTTTTTGCTGACCTTGTGCAAAAATTTGCTGCCTCCAATTATTAGAGCTGTTAGTGTAGCTGATTCCCATATATGGGAACCGTGCCACTGAAATGGAAATCTCGTTAATAATATCCGGTAGCTGTACATACTTTTCCAAGGTAGAAGACAGCTTCGTGCTGTTACCGACCCGTGACGATTTAACAAGTGCCAAATTGATTTGTCAGAACTGTAGTCGTTTTTCAGCTTGAGATATAAAAATCTACAAAATAATCTGCAAAGAGTCGAAAATTGTCACATAGTCATCATTTTGTAAAAGTAACTTCAAGTAGATTTGAAAAATTAAAATTATGCTTGCACGTAAGCAAATGCCGAGTAATAAGTGATACCTTCAAAATGACTGTTCATTAACTTAGAAATAAAATCAGTGATCGAAATCGACATAGGTAAGTAGATACAATAAATTGAAGGTGAGGTATTTAGTTTTCTTAACGGAATGGTCTTCTATAATGGTAGATATAATGTGTTTTTATGTACCTATATCTATACCTACAAAACACAGTATTTTAAATACATTGACATAATTAAGAAAGTAAAGTTGGCCGACTTTTTGAAAAGAAACATTTTCTTTTTTATATTTAAATGACAGTCCGTGATACTAATAATCATTTTTAGTGTCCAGGCAAAATTTTTGGAACTCATAATGGCGAAATTTCCACTAAAGGTGTTTTTTTTTTCTCGAAATCTCAGGGATGTATCTGCCTCTGGTAAAATATTGGTCTCTTCCATACGTCGCCATAAATTTATTTTCACACAAACTATGGTTTGAGAAGTTGTTGGACTTATATCTGCTGCTTTGAGATCTTCCCTATAGCATGACTGGGTCTGTAAAATCAGGAGGTGAATTATTTTGATTTTAAGAGGTGATTTTTTTAGAATCGACAGTTTCTCCAGCGAAAACCAACGGTGAAATGGAATGAATATATCTACTCAATCCACCAACTTCACCCAGTCGAGCTGCATGTACATTACCTTTTCTAAATACATTACAGTAGGGACGTGAAGTTGAGACCACTGTTGGTTAACAGTAAGGAGTTACATTACCGGTTATTCATGAAGAAAGCCGTAGAGCGCAAAGCAAAATAAATATGCCCAGAGGTCTCAGCAGAAATAATTGTGGACTGGTGACTTTACTGGCAGCTTACCGTTAATCAACAAAGGAATACATAATCACAGGGCCCTATATTATAAAAATTGACAAGTAACAATGCCCCTGTTCCGCTAGACGACTAGTGTCATGTCAAATTACTGAAACTCTATAGGTATAAAAAAAAAATTGATATCGAACCATTGGGGACGGACAAGTTTCTAGTATAGTAAGGCCGGTTTTATTCACTCGAAGTTGAACACAACTTGGGGATTTTTATTCTCAACTTGAGAATTTGCTTTTATTCACTCAAAGTTGACTCGCTCAACTTTAGATTTTCAGGAGTTGAGAAAACCGAAAGTTGGTCAACTTTGGATTCGCTCAACTCCCCGAAATAGTAGAAGTTAGGAGAGCAAACTTGGGATTTTATGTTTAGACTGATTTTTTTTTTGGGGTTTTGACTGTTAGCTCTTCAAATAAAGTGACGAAAGTAATTATTATAAATTAAAATTTCAAATAAAATATTGTTTAAATTATTGTTGCGAAAATTGGCCATAGTCTGATTCGAGCAGTGAAGAGGATAGAGAGGAGGAGAATTTGGTCTGTGAGAGACGGTAATAAAAGATAATACCACGGAGACGGACTTGAAAAATGGGACGACCTTATCTATCGTTTCCGTCTCTCACAGTGGACGACAATGATGGTACTCCATCTTTTGATTAATTCGTTGACGTGCGTCTAGAGAAGGTATTGTGCATGTGCATCGCGAAGAGCTGGAATTTATTGTATATTTATTAAGTTCGCGAGTTTCTTGTTCGATAGATCATGTAAATTAAACCAGTAACAAAGTTGCGCTGGGAACTGCTGCAAACAACACATAACTTTTTCGCGAAAGCAAAATACCCTCGAACCAATTTAATTTTTAAATGGATATCTACTCTTTAAAGCGAAAACCATAGACAAAGAATAAAATATAATCAAAGTATGCTTTGCCCGTAACGAAAATGAGAGGCGAAATTCAAATCCAAAGTTGAAACTGACATATTTTGTGTCATCTGCCACAAATATCCCAGGGATATTTCTGAAAGAGAAAGTCAGCCAACTTTTGAATTTCAACTGAGGAGTTGAGAATTAAAGTAGTGAATAAAAGCAATTTTCAACTTGCCGCTCAACTCTCTCTTTCAAATCAACTCCGAAGTTGGTCAACCTCGGAGTTATCGGGAAGTTTAACAATAGTGAATAAAACGGCCCTAAGTCTTGATGTGTACAGTCAATTGAGAAGCTCTTTCAGACAGTTATACTCTCGGACGCTATATTTACTTGTCACACGTTCGCGAGAGGTGGCACAATGAAAAAAACCTCAAGTTGGAATTTGGTCTTTTTCGAGATTCGAACCTGGGACCCCTCGCTTAGTAGTCCAACACACTAACCACCAAGCGACTGCGCTGATAGTTTGCTATGTGGCTGACGTATGTAAAGTGACGTTTCCGCGCAATCTAGTTTTTGCGTTCGGGTAACATCTTCTCGAGACCAATCTAGTTGACTCAAGATACCTAATTCATAAAACCTACGTTAAAGTTATCAAGTGGCTACAAAGGAGTTACCCCAAATTTTTGTATGCAAGCTGACGTCTGTTAGCTTACTGTAACCTCCGTACATTTGTTTTTAATAAACATTTGTGCTCTCCGAACTTTTTTTTAACTCGAAATGATTTTGACGATTTAAAATTTGAGACGTATGTATGAAAAAGTTCTTCTGCATTTGAATTTATTCGCGAACTTATTATCACTTTCACTAAACAATATAACATTTTATATTTTAGCTCCTATCTGTCACTTGACTATCAACATTTAATTTCAACAACATTGTCCATAAAATATTGACCATATTCAAAATAAAGGCTGTTTTTACTGTCTCTTTCTAATTCCTTTGAAATTCTTTACAATTCGTTGATTAAATATCGGTAGACTAGAAAATTCTTGACATATTGTAGAGTTGCATAAAAAAGCCGCCAGAAAAAAAGCGTTTTTATATCCCGACTATTAACTGAGCTTTAGAAGTTGTATACTAGTTATTAAAGAAGTAAAAAAACAACTTAATTCCATAGGAACACGTTCGTCCATGCTAATAACGAGTTTTGCTCTTCGATTAAAATTAGTTCACCATGGCTTATTTTGTACAGAAAGCCGATTCCTAAAGAGTTCTCATAATTTAACGTAGACCCTGAAAATGATTACTACTGGCATAAATACTGATTTATATTTGGCATTAGAATAATAAAATATCCTTTTTTAAATCCCTACTAATATTGATGTTTACCCGACTAGCAATAAACATGAATCAACTTCGTCGTTATCTAAAGAATTAATATAAATATTAACTACGTTCCTACTTATTTACAGGTAGGTCTTCGCTTCATAATCATGGAGCAATTTTGTCCCTAAATGGAATGCATTACCCATTCAAATCTGACGTCAGTAAAATTTAACTACCAAGTAGCTGCTCACATCTGCCGACAGGTGCCCTGCACAGTATACAAAAATAATAATAACAATAATAATAAATAATAATACCAGCAGAAAATCTTCCAGACCCCAGACGTTGCCAGAAACTACATCCAACCATGAGAGTGACTTCATATAAAAAGCATTTGAAATGAGAACGAGAAAAAATACAAATTGCCATTCCGATGGGAAAAACCAAACAATGCACTCATGCATATTACTTTCGAGTAGTACCGACCGCACTTACAAGTATGATGTACGTGTATTGCTTTTGTTATTCCCTATCCCACTTATGGGAGGTTGCAACACGGTAGCCTAGAAAACGTTAGAAAATAAATTGTTCGGCTGGCATACAAAATGCACTCAATCCATTTTATTCGCAAGTAGTTAACGCGTTGCCATTCAAATATTAAATAATTACTTTGTATATCCAATTATTAATATGTACGTTTATTCATGTGTGTAGTTATAAATATTCGACTACAGTGCTGCATACAGGTTTGGCTCGGCCGCAAACAACTTGCCGGTATAACCACATTCCAATGCGCGTTGGCAATTCACAACAAATACGGCGAAATTCATTGACCGTAGAAAATAAATCCGCCAGCACCACCCCATACATTATTTTATTACGTATACCTACCTCTGCCATATACTCATACGCATTTGGTAGGTATAGGTGTTTTGAAATGGAATTTCAGTGTAATTGTGGCAGACAATTAGTGGAAGTGATTTAACTTTAGTCTGCAGATTTGTTTTAGCCATGAAAGTGTTGCGAAGGAAAAAAAAAATTAAATATCAAATTTGACACCTATTTAGTTTTTACCACACCCACATGTTGAAGAGTGAATAAAAGGTGCATACGAGAACATGCGTTAAATAAGGTGCTACTTTACTTACTGAAAGAATGACCCATCTATCCTTTATAAAAGACTCAATTTTCCGCCACCAACTCTTTAATCGTCAGGTGAAATTTCCATAAGGGTGAGAGGAGAGATGATGGGCTTATTCTAACCAGTCTTGGAATCCGGGTTGGCGACAGGCGTAGAACGTGATCAAACCACCGAATGGTAAATCTTCAAATTTGGCCACAGGTTCGAGCTATAATGAGGAAAACCGAACCTCCATTTAAAACCCCAAGCATCCTAGTGAGAGCCTTAACACTAATATGGTCTGAATGGCCAAAATAACTAAAACTAAATAGCAACAGTATGCTCTTGATCGCAAAAAACTCTTCACGGATTGAGCGGATTGAGGAGCCACTAAGTAAAGTAAATAAAGTAAAGTACTTGTTTATGATGAGAATAGTATATTATTTGCAGGTAAAGGTGTGGGAAAACTGCTCTTACCAATCAAGTGGCAGTCAAGCTCATACGATTAAGCGCCACATGGTTATTATAGTTCTTGTAGAATACAAAATATTGTTCGCGCAATTTGAGGAACACGGCTTCAATTGTCTAATTGGATTCGTCCTCCAAAAGTTAGTTTTCTTAACTTTTTTAGGGGCGGCTATGAACACGGATAGCCTTCAGTAACTAAATTTAAAATGTTGACCAGTTTATTATTTGGTAAATGTTTTATTAAAAAAAATCGCACTGAAAAAAGGCTTCACCTGTATAAGTTATATTTTCAACGTAGTTTTCAAAATTCCGTTTGAAAGAAGAATCCCAGACCAGGGTTGGCATTCTGTAAGAAGAAACGTTCAAACGTTTTCCTGTGCACGAACGATAAACTTCTACAACTTAAAGAAAATCTTTCGAGCGCACGAAAACCTTACAGAATCAGATCTTAGGGGTCGAATCGCCACATTCATAAGCCCGTTGCCAACTATTTATTTTTTAACTTATAGCCGGGGGTTTTTGCACCTCAAACTCAGCACCTTTCTTCGACCGCCTGATAACATTAGATAGCTGAAAGATAGTTTAAAGAAACGTTGTAAGAACAAGGCACGTTTCTGTTATGAGTTATGACCTACAGCTTATAATTTGAAAAAAAAATAAAAAATATTGTTTATATTAAAAAAAATTTGGTCTGTCCAATATTTCGAGTTATCTTTAGTGACTGTCTTTTATTTTGACAATGAAATCATCAACAGTTTAGTGTTATAAGAGCTGCCTAAATAAATGTAGTTGCTAATGCTGATCCAAAAAATTCAGCTCAACAATTTGGAAACACATTTACGACGGCAACGCAAGGTCACATGTAGAAAGGAAAACCATTTAAAAAATTCTAGAGCTTTGTGAGGAAATTTCAAACCAGATACCAAATTGTAATGATTTTGCATCAGAATTGGTCTCTCAAGAACTTTCATGGAAATCAGTATTTAAATATTATGCATGTCCAAATGGCAGGAGAAAAGCTTCTCGCAGAAAATAACATGATGGACTAGCTTTTTAATAGTCGGGAAAACATTTTGGTTTCTTAGGCAAAACTGCGGGCCTTCCCTCTTACTTAGTGCAAGAACTGAGCATGCGGGCCTTGTGGGCACAAACGAGAGTTGGGTAAGACTTCTGATTTTTTTTTAGAATCGGATAATAACTCGGTGAATTTTTTCATGACAAAATTTTTGCAATGAAAATATTAGAATACTATAATTGAATTTACTATTTTTCAAGAGAAATAGACGAATCTAAATAGGTTTGCAAGATTTTTTCTTAATCCCGGGATCTTAAGATGGTATAAAAATAAAAGTGTAGTCCAGCTTAAATACACTCTGTTCCAACTGAATAGATATCAAATCAATGTGGCTCATTATTTCCACATAATGTACATGAATCTATCATTTCATGCTGCTAACTGTTTGTCTAGATGTTGCCAAAGGAAATAAGGTAGAATAATTCAAAAAGCACCGTTATTTTTATTATGGCTCTCTTGTAAAGCATTTCATACGGAAAAATGGATTTTTTTTTTTCATCAACTGAATAGGTGAATCTTCATTGTTCATGTGTGTTCCGAGAAGATTGACCCTTTTAAAAAATGTTTGAGTGAATTTATATATTAAATGGTAATTTGTTTGTAAATTTGGAGAGCGATGGGTGGAGCAAAATCACTTAGCAGTGTTGAGAAGACTAAGGTCGAATTACTTAAGGAACAAGGATTGACCGGGCTGTATCTACCAAAATTGGACGAAACTTTAACTTGATCTATTCGTACTTGAGAAATAAAGAGTGGTACGGGAAAAATATGAAAGCATATTATAAAACGGCCACAACAGCGGTTGATAGAAGAGCAATTTAGCAATGTGCTTCCAGTTCCTGTTACTCAGCTGCGAAAATTAAGCAAAAAGCGGATTTTAGTTCTAGTGTTTCGACGGTAAGAAAAGTGATCAACTGTGCCAATCATTTTACTAAAACTACCGTTAAACCATCAGCGGAAGTGTATTCGTTTAAATTTTTATAGGCATCATATGACTTGGCAAGCATAATGGCGTTACGTTGTTTTTTCAGATAAAAAAAGTTTAATTTTATTGGACCTGATGACTTTAATTACTACTTTCACGATGTGAGAAAAGGGGAACGTTTTTTAGAACTGTTGAACTCGAGTTCCAGACAGCAAATAGACCGCTATAGCTTACAAAGGAATGTTGGAAAGAAATTTTCCTAAATTCAATGATTTTATTGGAGCGATAAATTGAACTTTTCAGCAGGACAACCTTATGGAAAACGCATGGGGATGATTAGTCCGAAAAGTGTACGAGTCTGGTCATCAGTTTGAAGACAAAGGATCTCTAATTGCCGCCATTTAATTAGTCTGGAAGGAAATTTCGCTAGACTTGTTAAAGTCACTTTATGATTCCATGCCAGACCGAAATTTTGAACAGAGGAGGCAGTACCCACTACTAAAGGGTGATTTTTTAAGGGGTTTAGAACTTTTTAAAAAAAAAAAACACAAAAAATTCGAAAAAATGAATGAAATATTTATTTGAATCGATAGTTTGAACCTTGCAATTTAATGTTTAAAGATAATTTCATGCAAATGTTGACCGCGGCTGCGTCTCAGGTAGCCCATCCGCTGAGTCCAATTTTGGCATACTCTTTCACACATATCGGCTGGTATCTCACGAATGAATGCATGGATGTTGGCTTCCAGTGCGTCAATCGAAGCGGGCTTGTCCCTATACACATTAGCCTTGGCATACCCCCACAAAAAATAATCTAATGGTGTCAAATCGCACGATCTAGGCGGCCAATTGACCGGCCCGAAACGTGAAATTAACTGTTCACCAAACTCGCCTCGCAATTGCGCCATTGTTTCGCGTGCTGTGTGGCATGTGGCACCGTCTTGTTGAAACCACATATCATGCAAGTCAAGAACTTCCATTTCGGGCAAAAAAAAGGTTGTTATCATCGCTCGGTAGCGTTCACCATTGACAGTAACGCTGCGATTCGCATCATCTTTGAAGAAATATGGCCCAATAATGCCGCCGGCCCATAAACCGCACCAAACAGTGGCTTTTTCGGGATGCATTGGTAGCTGTTGCAATGCTTCTGGCTGATCTTCACTCCAAATGCGGCAATTTTGCTTATTTACGTACCCATTCAACCAAAAATGAGCCTCATCGCTGAACACAATTTTTCGATAAAAAAGCGGATCCTCGGCCAGCTTTCCAAGAGCCCATTCACCAAAAATTCGGCGTTGTGGTAGGTCGGCTGGCTTTAGTTCTTGCACCAGCTGTATCTTAAAAGGCTTTACGCCCAAATCCTTCCGCAAAATTTTCCACGTAGTGCTGTAACAAAGGCCTAACTGCTGGGAACGGCGCCGAATCGACATTTCGCGGTCTTCTATCACACTAGCTGATACGGCCGCAATATTTTCTTCACTACGCACAGTACGTAAACGTGTTGGTGGTTTAATGTCCAACAAAGTAAATTTGGTGCGAAATTTGGTCACAATCTTCCGAATAGACTGCTCAGAAGGTCGAGAATGCCGATCATAAAATGGAAGCAGCGCGCGATGAACATTTCGAACCGAGCACGAATTTTGATAGTAAAATTCAATAATTTGCAAGCGTTGTTCATTTGTAAGACGATCCATGGTTAAATTGCAAACCAAACTGAAGCTGTTTGACAGTGACACAAGGTACTAAACACACGTCAGCTGTCAAAACCAGTGTTGCCAAAACCAAACCAGCTAAAAAATCACCCTTTAGAATCAGCAAATAAAATACTTTGATAAGAAAAACTTTCACTCTTTTATTTCATTCCAATGGCCGTTTTTTGTGATTTCATTATTTGTACCTATTCAGTTGACGCAAAAATAAACTGCAAAATCTTGTACCTATTCAGTTGGAACAGAGTGTAAATATACTCTGTATCTGTTAGTAGAAAGTGTTTCCTCTATTTAAACATTTAATAAACTATATCACACATCGATCTATATGGGTTATAAAAATACAAGTTGACCCACATGACAGTTACAATTATTGACAACAAAACCCAGCATTAAACTTCCGCGCTAATTCGAAATTTAGAGTAAGCTCAGTGCTTAAAAAGGGGGCAGCCCAGTGTTCAATGATACTCGTATACAGTGTTGCCAGATAAAAAATCTGAAATCTTGTTTTTCCGACACAAAAAATCTTCTTTTCAAGATTTAGTTCAAAATATAAAAAGAGCGAAATTTAAAATACAATTTTGAAGTACTTTACTACTAAGACATACTAAACCATTTTTCCAAAAACACGTTACATCAGTTATTTTATCAATTTCGTTAAAAGCATGTTTCCTTAGAGTTGATGAAAACGTTAGTGAGACAGAAATTGTGCATGGGCTCTGTTCGACTCACATTTTATATAATAATGGAATTAAAAGAAAACGTTTTCCTTCAATAGAAAAGGTTCTTTTAATGTGCTAGATTTAAAAAGTTCTTGAAATTTGATGATTTCGAGGTAAAAAGTCTTGTACCTACTCCTACATGTTTTGGAGCTCAAAAATCTTGAAAAAAAGATATATCTTGTAATCTGGCATCACTGGTCGTATATCGATAGGCTACCGCATTGCGCACTGTAGTTCCAAATCAAAGAAACTTAATGATGTGCTGGGTGCTGCTGAGGTTGGATGTCAATTTTGTTTTTAAAAAGTTAACAAACTTCAGTAATTGGTTGATAGATATAAAAAAAAATTAGGAATCCCAGGCGACACATGTGTCTTGTAAAATGGTTGACGTTGCGAAACACAAAATGCAATCATCTACAGTGAAATTATTTAAATTGGGAGACCATATGCAAATATCCAGGATGGTTTTGGTGCCAAAACAAAATAATGTGTGAAATATAACTCACGGTTTCATATTTCGCTGCAGAATTTGTAAGAGTAGATATTACTGCGCCTACCAGATTAGTGGATTAAGACTGAAAAATAAAACAATAAACTCTACATTACGTCTCTTTCTATTTTTTAATAAAATGCAATGACGTTCGCGGTTCATTCATCGAGAAGAACAAATTTACCTAGTTGTTTGCCGCAGTTAATTTGTGCAAGAATGAGCGGCATTAAAACACAATTTTCGACTGCACTATGACTCGGAACGTGTTAAATCAATAATTAATCACGATGCATTCTCAACTTGTGCGGGGCTACGAATTTATACGGTTTGATCACATTCCAATAAATTATCACAATACCGTTGTGAACAACATTAATCTATTTATACTTCGAGTCGCGCATACTTGGAATGAACTTGAACTCTTTTTAGGTGAATCCACAAATTCATTAATTTGTGTCTAGAGTCCACATCTATTTTGTTCTTACTAATGAAAAAATATCCAAAGAGACCACAAACAAAAATTGAAGGTTATCTCCCATTCGATCTTAAAATATAGTAATTGGTTTCATTAATTTAATATGTTATTGGACTCGTCCCGAAAATAAATTTAGCACATATCGCCGGTCGGTACAACCACGAGTATATCGCAAATGTGTGTGCGATTTATATCACATGACCAATTAGCGTTGTTTACACTTGCTCCGTTAAATGAATTTGTTGGCTCAAAAAACATACTGAGAGACACAAATAATTCAAAACAAGAACTACGTCCCGACATCCGTGTCTTTATGTTCAAACATTTCCTGTAAATGAAAAGAAAAAGAGAAACTCCACACCAACAATAGATATTTACATATTTACACGGTAAATTAGCTGCCATAGGTAGGTGCACTCCATTCCTCCTATACCATCGCGAGATGCATATAAAAACATAAAAAAACCGAACCAATGTAAAGAAGTAACCGTTAAATCCAAGATGAGATCCACTATATGGTGGAAGCCACATACTACAAGTAGGTCAACCCTAACGACGTTTACTTTTTTGATTTATCACCACATGATCAGAACCGTGATGATGATGATGATGAGAATGCAGATGGAAAATAGAAGACCGGGGCCAAATACAGGAAGTTGAACTCTGTCACTTAAATAGCCCGGACCTGAATGCACTGTCTTCTGACATTTTGTTGAACTTTCAGTTATTTTTGTTGGTCTCTTTCTCTATGAAAAATCGTGATAGTTGTTGCAGACAAGAAAAAAATTTCAACATCCACCCTGGTGGTTTCTGAATAGAATCCACTGCCGATAATTATTCAAGACATCACGACACGGAATCTGCACAGCCATCGCTTGCATAAAGGGCCGACAGTGGGCTACGTTACGTGACAGAGGACGCAATTTATTAAAGCTCACAAGACCACACGACTCAACTGTGGGGAAAGATACTCTCAGCTAGTGTAATATAAATTGAACCTCAAGTCACCAGCCGCGCTTCGATCCATTCATTGACCTCAGGTGGATTTCATTCTTCTTCCTATTCGGTTTTTCACCGTCTACGCCGAGGTTTTCGTTCTCTTCGCGTGTACATCTGCATCTTTATGTTTGCGGGGATAAGTGGTGATCTCTTGTGAAATATAATATTCTGCCGTAATAAAGTTTTCTTCATCATCATCGTCGCTGCGGTCTTAGAAATCACAACGTTCATCTACAGCTTCGTTCTACTTATAGGTCTTTCTTGTGTGGTTCGCCAAGTGAATGGGTAGAGGTAATTGAGTATCCGAAAAAGAAGACAACATTCTAATGAAGAACATATGGCGGCGACACACAAGTGAAAAGAAAAGATACATCTTGTGAATGTACTTGTATAGGTACCTAGTTAAGATATAACGGCGAGGAAAGACAACAATCTGCACGATCTTAATCTAGCAAAAAAGTCATTGTTATCCGTGGGCTACCACTACTGGCAGATGTGTTAGATAACGACTTTATGTTCTACTCGTATCTAGGGGGTACCTACAAATAAATTGCGATGATTCAGGCAAAGTTACTTACTGTGTGGAACATTTTGAAGAAGTCTATCTCATAAGAGCGTAACGTAATGTACGTTATTATGTTTTGTGATTCCTTCTCCATTTCTATATTTTCACTTAATGTGGCAAGCATTAACATAATGGCTGCCAGTACCCAACTTCACGAGTGTTCGAAAACAACAGATGCACTTCTCTTTTGCAGCCTATAAGTAAAGACACAGAAGCAGCTGTCAAACTTTTATTTTTATTTCCAAAGGGTAGTTTGAAAACTCTGTCTGATGGGAGAAATATGTGTACGGCAACGGATATTAAGCTGATCACAAAAACGGCTGCAAATAGTTTCATAAATGAAAATTATATCGTATCACAAAGTAAACATAAAGAGACCACAAAATAGCATCAACATTTTACCCCCTGCAGTTGCAATGATTAAACCACAAAATCAGCGTCTGCTCAAGTTTAATTTGACACAAAGCCCTTTTTAAGGTTACGTACCCAAAGGGAAATAAAGTGCACGACTGGGTCGAAAGTAACTTTCTCGTTCATCAAAAGTATTAATGTAAATGGAGTGTGAGTATTGAGTAAGCTCCGAGTTGTTGGACATATATTTTTAGGGTGCATAATTCAATATGGTTGAAAAAAAAACTAGGGAAATCTATATTTTTCAAAAATCCATTTTACGATAATACAGAGAAAAACTGAGTTTTCCATTAAGTTAGAAATGACCATATTACTTTAGAAATTAACTTTTGTATGGACCGTTTTCGAGATATGTCCAAATTTCAAAAGTACCGTTACTCGATTTTTTAGCGGCAAACTGAGTATGCAGCTATGTTTACCTCGCCTACTTAAGCTTAAATATCAATTTTTGTTGAAATCGGTAGAGCCGTTTTCAAACAAATCAAACTGGTGTGAAAATTTTGTATGGAAAGTACCATTAATATTGAAGTTATCATGCAAAAAAAAACGGCCCCGAACTGTAAGCCCCCAAACTTGAAATCCGAAGTTTGAACGAAATCCGTTTAGCCGCTCAGGCTGTAGGCCTCGGGACATACAGACAGACAGACGGACAGAATTGCTTAAAATCTCGAGTTCGAAATTTTGTACGAATACAATATCTTTCTCTTACTACGTAATGGAGAAAGTAAAAAACGGAACCTTATTAGTTTCGCTTTTGTCCGTCCGAACCCACTAGACTAATTGTGTTCCTAGGTTTATCTCAGAAACTAATTGACGTAGAAGTCTGAAATTGGCACACAAGTTCTGGCATAACCTCTAGGTAAACGACAAATACCAATGGTAGCGAATGACACTCGCACTGGTATTTTTATTTCTTGCTTTTTATTTACAATTTCTATTCATATCGTTTTGTCGGAAAAAGATTTTAGTTTTCCATAGCAAGACTAGAGCACCATGCAGCAAAGCGAGAACTATTTAAATGCACTACACAGTTCAAACGACTACTGGAATCGTATTTATAAAGTGTGAACGCCTGTCAAGTGTCTGGTCACGCGGGCTGTCGCAGCGCACTCTCACGAAAGACACATGAGTGACCACCGAATGGCCGAATTTTTGTGACGTCACCATGTCAAGATTTGCCATTAAAAATGACACATGTAATCGTAGCTTAATACAAAAGCTGTTAGAATCCAGCTTTATCACTCTTTGAAAGCTTGATATATATGCGTTACATTAAAATTTATAAAAAGGCAGCTAAAATGTCAGCTGCGCCCCATGTAAAAATAACCAAACATGACTCTTCACAAAAAAATTTAGATATCACCTGTTCCATCCCATCAGAACGTGAGCAGTTTTAGGTTGCATAACCCTGATGTTCGATTCACACCGTTATGATTCACAAAACACATGCACAGCATACATACAGGTATCTATTTTTAAAGCTATAAGTAGGTAGGTGCCAACATATTTGTATGCATCGTCACTTTCATTTTTCCATCCATCATTTTCAGGCGCCAAATCAAGTTGCATACTCATAATTCGAGCAAAAAGAAAAATATTAAAGTTCATGCACCTATTCATACGGTTGCTGTTCAAAGTATATTCAAAACTTTCTTTCCTCTTGGTTTTTTTTAGCTACCTTTGTCGTATCAATTATGAAAAGTGTGAATAGGTTTTAATAAACTTAAACACGACTTCCCCGCTCACCCACTGTTGAAAGAAAAAAATTGTAAAAACTACCAGTTTGAAAGGTAAACAAAGATCCCACTTGTCAGAGTAGCTTTCCATGAAAAGACAACTGCTACGAGTATTACCAAACAAAATGGAATGTGTTGAGGTTAATGGAAGGTGTGTGTATAGAAACAGCTGAAGTCTAATTTGAATGGCGGAAAAATTCATTAAAAGTACGACACTTGATGTTTTTTTTTTTATGGTATAAGTATCTATTTCATTTATAGGAGTTTATTGCCAATTTGATCAACGACTACCTCTAGATGCTTCCATTCCATAACAGTCAAATGACAGATAAAAAACTACGTTAATAAAAATTGAATTCAGCTACATATTATATCATTTGATCTTAGTTTTTCCACCTACGTGCGAAATCGTTAAAAAAGAAGCGGATAGTAGAAGAGTGTTCAATAATCGTGTATGTTACATATGCATTCCCACTTACAGTAGGTACAGGGTATGCGTCTTAAATACATTGATGCATTGGAAGAATATTTAACTATGTGTATGAAACACCGCTTTAAGCCAATTCGATATAGGTAAACTTATAAATTGTGTAAACGTGATGTGACAGATTTGAGTAGGTGGTCATTGAAGAGACGACAGAGGACTGTCCATAGAAAGTGCATGTTTGCTCATGTAAATTATATACAGGCTATTGACTATAATCACACTTGAGCATTTAAGCAGCGGCATTTGAGATACCGCCAACGCAACTTTAACGCGGAGAAGTGATGTTTGGCAGTCAAATTTTCTCAGTCGCATGCAAAAGTCACTGTTTGAAAGGTCCTTTAAATGAAAGCTTGAAGTGGTTTCTTAATTAGGTAAAAAACTTTTACTTTAAAGAAACCACTAAAATCCTTTTTTCGGATTTAAGAAACTACTTCAAGCTTTCATTTAAGTCTTATAAGTCTTAAATGTAATTCAACAAAAATATATATAATGGTCGTGACTTCTTCCAGCGGTTTATGTTGACGACTGAGGGATTTTTTTTCTCAAGAAGGCGGCTTGAAAAAGACACCAACGGTACGATTACCATTGTTATTGCTGACTTTACACCCAGGTTAAATCACCTCAGTCTTGCAAAAGACCAACAGATCAGTTGGGAATCACATCTGTAGGTTGTTGATAAATTAACCCAGAGCCGCTACAAATGCCAACGATAACGACGCTGCTGTGTTTGAAAAACCTTTTTTAGTATCCAGGCTAGATTTTTCGAGTTCACAATGGCGACATTTTCCATACAAAATGACATTTTGTGATTATTAGTAAGGCCCTCTGACAATAACCTGTTAAACTGATGTCGATTTTTAATTAAATATTTCCAGCTGCTGAAATTTTTAGTGCCATTTCGGTTGACATGATGAAAAACATGGTAAGCATATTGTTGCTGAAGAAATTCAAAAACAAAAAAAAAGAACATCACCATGTTTGTCCGTCCCGATAAAGCACATTTATCATGCGCTCTGAACCACCCTGTCTGCTTCACTGTGGGTCTACTCATTAAGCTGCGAACGCTACTAATTTGCATGTGAAAGCCCGTGATAGTCCCGCTACGATGACAACATATTTGACTGGAAAATTCTGAATGACAGTGACAGCAATTTAGCTATACAAGCTCGCAGACAATTCGATACATACGCGTCCGGTTGGCCAGCGTCAAGCTCGCTCAACCATACACACAAATGCATATAAACTTGATGCATTCCACATATACACATGGTAAATAAAACTTAATTTCAATTGAAGCACCACCAACAATTTAATTAGCATATTCTTTCATCGCAGTCAAATGAACTGCAAGTGGAGTATGAAAATACGACTGGTATGCTCGACTGTGTGGTCCATTTAACCAGCGTAAGTCGAATTCACTGAGACGAAGCCAAAAACCAACGAACTAGTTACATGCGGTAAAAGTGTGCCATGATCGAATTATTGTTATTAATAATTTCTAACCATGGTACTGGATGTGTCTATTAGGAGATTTATTGATTTTGACATTCCTTTGCGGTTAGGGGTAGGGCTGGTTCAATCGCGCGTCGTTTGTAATGCGAGTCACGCTCACGAGTGCTGCAAATCTGACCTTTTACAGCATCTTTACCCGCCCTACTGACCGATTATTATGCAATAATAATTGTTCGCCTGTGCTGTGTGTTCACATTTAATAAGTTTCCATTTCAATGGTCGGGTCGAGTCTCGAGTCCGATGCTAATGGGGTGTATGTACGCCGAACTGTATATATACGAGGTTACGGGTAGAATACGACCAGATGAATCATATCCAGCATGGGAATAAATTGTGTTATTGTTGAAATTCAATTAATAATAGTACAATCTTCATTGTTCTCTGTCTAGAACAGTTGGAAAATGTTCTCAACACTTTAGCTAATCGTTTCAAGATCGCTCGTATAGTTTGGAGGTTAGGTAGGTATAGACAGAGAGACAGCACTCACGAGGCGACTTTACGTCAACCAAATTCAAACAATTGGCTTGGAACTTAGTTTTTGTTCTCAAGCTATGGTATTTACAATAATTGGGGGCTCACTGGCGAATGATTTACTTGTGAATTCTTTTTAATAGTTTAATTTGTGGGACTTTCATTATACCTACGTTTTTTGTCAACATTTCTCACGTGTTTTCTTGATGGCGTGTGGAATGTATGACCTAGTCAATGGGTGCTTTTCCAGTAAAGCTTGTAAACACATTAGCTTGTTTGTAAAAGATTATTGATAGTAGTAACTAATATTGTACTTTTTACAATAAAGCTGTATGTCAAGGCATATTTTAAACAATCGAACCTTTTCCCAAGCGTTGTTTGAATATGACTCGAAGCGTATTAAAACAATTAGTAACCAATTGATGTACACTTACAGCTCATTATACATTTTTAGCTTGAGAAATTTTGGAAAACTCAACAACAATGGATGTGCTTGTGACATTGCGTGCTTTCAAAAAAAAAAATACCTTAATAACAATATGGTATGTTATCTTAAATCAATTTAAATAATTTTTTTTTTCTGTAGATAGATATTCGCAACGGATTCAATATATTTTCATCAAAGTATGTATAAACACAAGTCTCGGGGAGCATTTAATCAATTTTATTTAAAAATCTAGAATGGGAGAGTTAAGTTACAAAAAAGCAACAACACACGCACCAGATACCTAATCCAGAACGCCTTTTAGTAGAGCCACAGTAACAATCGAAGTAGAGGATATTCAAGGACCACTTCTGCGGACTGTTAAATGGTGAAGAAGATCGACGTTCCGAAATGAAGTATTGAACATAGGCGATGCAAGCAAAGACTTCCTACCAATCGACCAATATGAAGAAACGAACAACAAGCTGTTTAAGGCAGCGGGAGGTGACTTGGTGAATACCATATAAAATGGCTCATCTCCAAGATTTAGTCGGAAGAGATCAACACAGAACATTTTAAATTCACCAACTATGTACAACTATGTATATATGCATCATTCTTCTGAGCATGACTACAAAACCCTCGCCGCTCCATTAAGGTCAAAAACAATTTTACCGATACCTTCAATGTCAAAAAAGGGTTTGTCACGTGACAACCAGCACTGTCATGTGACTTTTCAACATCTCATTTAAGAGAATCTTGCGAAACTCACAAACCTGCCAAAAGAGTAGATTGAAGTATGTTCAAATATCCATACGCGTATGACAATGACATTATTGGCATCAGAACTTAGTAAACTGTCACTGGTGGAATTATAAATATTTGTCAGAATCGACAAAATGGATGAATCGTCGGCCTCAGCCTCGGCTCCGCTATAAACTCTGAGCCTCACTAATAATCATTTTTAGCACTCACCTTATATTTATATATTTGTAGGTCACAATATGCATGGAAAATTCACTAGGTATGTTGAGTTAAAAAAATTCGAAAAATTTAGCCTGGACACTTAAAACGATTATTGGTATCGCGGTCTGAAAAAGGCATCAAATCAGAAACGAAATATAGAATTAACGTTGCCAATCGTACATGTCTGATATGATAAAATTAGATGATTTTGACAGATAGATGTAGCTAATGGCAAATTAGCACGAATGGAATGGTATTAGAACACATAACGACTATTATGCAGTTTATTTAAATTCGGCGGTGACAGGCTGTCATTTTGTATAAATCTATTATGTCAAACTCTAAGTATGTACAAAAATTGACATCCAACCAATTTGCGCTATAGCTCTAATCATTTATGCTAGATGTGAATTTGCTTTTGTAGAGTTTGACATTCATTTTTCCCTGTTTTAGGATTTTTATCGCACATTCTTTCAAATAGTCATTTACTGATGTCGTTTTCGATTTGGCAGAAAGATCAATTTTTTTGAGAAAAAATCAATTTTTTTTTTGATTGAGATTGCTTTTCATGTTCGATTTGCCAAAAAAATCAATCTGTTTTTTGATCTGAGATACTTTTGAGAAATCTCGATTTTTTTCTCAGATTTCACACATACTTTCACTAATACCAATGTGTATGACACACAGCTGGCAGCTACGAATTGTTTATCGTTGGAAGGGTTGCTACTGAATTAATAATTTTTCGAGTATATTAAATTATTTCGAAATGCGTTGTTATAAATGTGTAAAAATCAATTGAAATGTATTTCCAGTGCAAGTGAAAAAAATATTTTTTGCGGTCAACTGAATACACACAAGAACCAATAAAATTCGGATTTTATGTTCGATTTGGCAGCAGAAATCTCAGATCTCAGATCAAAATCTGAAAAGCCAAAGCGAAAACGACATGAGACCTTTAATTTTAATATAAATATAGGCAGTGCTACTGCGTTAATTCAACAATTAGGCAAACACAACAGCTTTAATATTTTAGACAAATGCCAGATAATCTGGTAGCTTACAAAAAAATAAATTCACAAATGTCAGTGATAAATGCTGACAACTACACCCAACTTTTAATAAAAGATTAACTAAGTTGTAAGTGGTGGATCCTTCTTTCAATAACCGAGAGGTGAACCGTGTAATTATTGACTGTGTATAGTCAGTCAATAAGTCGCTGTTTTCAAAGATAGCACCCTGGGAGGCTCCTTGAATCTATAGTTCGATTCTTCCCATCTACCTTCGACTCTTTTAGGTTAACCAAATGAACACAAATTTTCAAATGTTTACCAAAATGAATACCTATACATATAACACATTAAATTTTCACCAAGATTGAGTGAGTTTTCGAATTAATTAACCAAATGTGCGTCCTTTCGCGAAATGAGTATTTGCTTGGCACGCAATTAGATTGATGTTACTTTCAGGTTCATTGAAAATTTCCCTAATTAATTCAAATTTTGTTATCATATAGAGGTACGCATTCGTAATACCACCTCTTCACAACTGCGTGGAGCTGCTTTTCTTTGTCTCCTCTGTATAGGCCTTTGCATCTAAATTAACAATGAATCTCCTCTAGCCATGCGTTAAAAATGTGAAAGCGTGAGAAAGGACTTTCTGTGTTCTTGTAAAACCTCAACCAGTCGTTTGGTTGACAACTACCTACTACTAACTATAATAATACAGTGTATAAAACCAGCCAAAGAGCTCAAAATGCGCCAAGAATTAGGAGTACAAGTAGAAACGATTATGCCACCAAGCTCACGAGTCTTTGCCTTGATACCATTACCACACAGTCAAAGGAAGTCCATAGACCTCTTGTTATAATTAATTTCACGCCCATATCCACCACACACACGTTTATGTTTGCCTACACATTTTCATGGCAAAGAAGAAAATGAAAATTCGTTTATGCTTTTTTACATATAAACTTATATTTACATATACAGAAAGTTGGGCTCTCTGTATGGAATTTATTATCATGCAGACTTATTTGTTTTTGGTTTGGTTTTTACTTCTGACGACTTGAATCGAAATAGGTCAACGTAAATTGGGAAAGCGTCGTCTTCGTCGTCGTGTAAAGCACGGCGGCTAATGGCGTCGGGTCGTGGATACTCGTACTTCGTCTGGATTCTATTTCCATTTAGCATGCCATGCAGACACTATCTTGTCCAAGTAATTTATATGTGTCACGAAACTATTACGTCAGGCGAATGCAAAACGAGAACACTATCCTTTTTGCGAACAATGGCCGTGGCTACAACCGATGGCAAATTGAAAAGGTCGTAATGGGGGGTTTTACTTTTCACCTTAATGTTTATTAAAGTGTGCCGATTGACGCAGAGGACCTGGACAAAAATAAAATTAGTAAGCAGCAGCAGCAGCATGTGTAATGTGTATATAAGTACCTACTTACATACGTATGAATGAGAATCGTATTCCACGTGTCCTTGCTTTCTATTAAAACCAAATTTGGGAGTGCCCTTTGAGTTCGGTCCTCGAGTTACATGCACACAAGCATTTAATTAGGTCAATGTTGTTGGTTTTTGCGCCAGAATATGATTTGTCTTTTAACCTATTTTGAACATCATCAGGGTCCGAAAAAAAACTGCGATAAACCTCGACCTTGCATTCGATTATGAAATAATTTTGTATATAGGATAGGAGCTAGTAAAATACCATTAGTTAAAAAGCTGTCTCCTAAAAATGCGACTTTATGAAAAAAAAAAAACACTGCAGAGTATTTTTACAGGGTGCCACAAAACAGAGCTTTCTTATTTGTACTTGCTATAACTTATTATTTCTATACTAGCTGCTCCACGGCTCCCCAGTCTGAGACTTTCTCAAAACCAAAACTCCATAAGCAAATAACACACCAACCCACTCCGCGGAATTTTCTGAGAAAAAGAACCAAAAATATCGGCTTTGCCGTTGTTATTGCAGTCAGAAACAAAGGTAAATCGTTATTTCAGCCGGAAAAGGCGTGCTAAAGCTTGGAGCTTGAAAGTATACTTTCTCTTTGCTTAGCCAATAGGGCTAAGGTCCCCATTTCCAGAGAGCGGACAATGAAAAAAACATATCATATTTTTCAGTCGTGACAGTTTGCAGCGCAACTGTTAAAACCGGAGCCAATTTCGTGCAACAATAAAATGCGAATCAGATCTTTATAGTCAGCAATACAGCATCTTGTTGCACGTTTATGTCTAGAAGAAACTTTTCTGTAACCGTCAATGAGCCAGCGACCACAGTCAATGTCAAGCAGCTTCTTCTGACGGAGCGGAGGTTTGGGTTTGGGTTTTCACCCTTACTGTCATCAACTGCATACCCATCTTGACAGATGGTTCAAAGGCGGAGAAGAAAACTTGAGAAGTTGTCTTCTAAAAAGCTGAATATAAACGGGTCTTATACCTACTCAGTATCACTTACATGACTGTAGTGTAACACGGGATACTATCTAGAAACAACAAGCGGCTCAACCATCCTAGCGGTGAAGCTATCAGCAGTGGCAATAGTTTTGTAAAATAAAGGTAGTTAAGGGTTATTGTGATCTTTCATAGCGAAGTAATGGCGGGATAACGATGACACCGAATTTATTATAAGACGTGCTGTGGCCTTTCCAATCTGGGTCATCATAAAGTGTAAAACCAGACAACAACATGACATTCTAGCGGCTGAGCGAACATTTCACACGAAGCAAGCAAAACTACTAACCTTATCTAACCTTAAGGTAAAAAAAATAAAAATGGTTACCGCAATAGGTCCGTGTAGGTTCCCAAGGAAAAATTTCTCTGATTCATTCGTTTTTTGGAGTTTTTATTTTTGAGAGGAATGAAGGGACCAACAATTTTCTGCCGAGTTTGCATTTCTCCGGCAATCGAACCAGAGACCCCTCGCTCAGTAGTGGAGCACACTAGCCACACTGAGAAACAGCCTTATGGTGTCCCATGTAAATAAATTTAAGGAAGTAGTTAATAAAGTAAAAGTGTGTCTCGATATAAGTATGAATGAACTTTAGCTATACAACGGTTCAAAGCCAGGTCCAGTTGAATGGTCAACTTATAAACGCTCTAAAGTTGAAATGCTGAAAAGTTTTTACAATACATACAACAATTTGTAAGCTTTTTGGATTTCGAACATCAATTCAAAGTTTCTAGCTCAATCCCTCTGCCACTGAACCATTAAGCCCACTTTTCCCATACAAACACAAGTAATGCCCTCATTTTCAATACTTTGCACAGTTCTTCTCTTAAACAAACAAAAAATAAACTTATGTCTACAGGTGTACCTTACCTACTGCTTTTCATGGGAATTTTTTTTTAAATAAATCGAAAAATAGCCAGTTAGAGTTAGCATAACAAGAACAGGTCATAAACTGCTGTCTCACAACAAGCCACCATGATGTCATCCTTTTAACTTGTGTACATCCGCTGCTGCTGTCGGTGTGTCATCGGGTCATCAGCATGCAGGACAGGTTTCGTTTTAAATTTTGCGAAATGTCACAGAGCCCATCAGACAACAACAAAAAAAATGGAAACAAACCCAAAACTTTGTAAAGGGCAATTTAAAAAATAAACCGTAGGTACCTACCTTCAACTCAATTCTGCATTGTTGACCATCAACAATTCAATCGTAGACGGGAACTACCAATCTCTCCCTCACGCGTGCGGAAGTGCATTCAAGTGTTGTGTTGTGGTGCCCAGTTCCACAGCCCACGCATCGAATGTCTCCCTGAATTTCATTAACAAAACAAAAAAACAAAAACCGCCCAAAGCCCGCACCCAATTCAAGTTAATTTAACTTTTTTTTCATACCAATACCGTACGTTCCACCTGGATAAATCTCGCCCAACCAGCCAACAGTGTGGAGCGGTTTGGTTTAAATTCGAATGCTATTGTGACTCGAATAGTGCACTGCATTCCTGTGTCGTAGATAGGAACACTCGTGCCAGGCCATGGGGTAATATTAAAAAATAATTTATGCACATAACGGTAAAAAGAAAGAAAAGGGAAACATTTTTTTTTCTGTTGAAAAGAAATGCTACCCACAACCCACTCTAAGCCCCGTATACAGAAATCGAAATTTAAGTTCATTGGCCGAACAAAATTTGGTCAACACCGCATAAAAGAAATAAACAAAAGAGCCCAAACATTCAAACTATAAGATGGATATAAGAACAATGCGACGAAGAAGAGAGCTTGTGGGGTTGAGAGTTTTTCTTTTTGTATACCACCACGTGCGCCAGAAGAATACCCCTTTTCCTTTGTAAGTTGCATTTGATGTGCGGATACATCCCGCTCCTCTGATAAGTTAAAGATAGGTTTGTGCATATGATTTCTGGTTATAAAGTTTTGAAAATCGTTTTGAAATAATCTTGATTGTTGTTATTCGTTGAATTGACTTTGTCATGATGTATGGCGACACTTTTTGAGCGACACCGTTATTAAATATTTTTTTATGAAAGCGTGTTCAATCGTTTGGAGCGTGCGGGTTAATAGAGCGTATACAATTGAGACGGGGTATATATACTAAAGTCGTAGTAGAAACTACCAGCTAACTTGTTTAAGAAAATGTCAAAGACAAGTTTGAGATTAGTTTGCTTGTATGACGGCATTTTGTAATTCAAAGCTTCTGGCAAAATCGGTGGTAAAATGATTTGATCGTGTGAAACGTCACCTTCTTCTTATATTACGGGAAAGCATTGTTGATGGAACAATGTATCAACAGTGCAAGCCTGCCTCTTTTAGGTTGACAAACCCCAACAGTTGTCTGTAATAAATACAGTCATAAAAATTGTTATTAATGAAGAAAGTCACACTTAGTTATGAATTTGCAGATGCAGCAAACGTCAATTCTTGACAAATCACTCAGTTCTTCAAAATATCCCTAGGGGGTCGTTGCTCATAGTGACAAGCACGGGAAAGGTACGAATAAGACAAACAATATTTTGTTTCCGTTCCTCTCTGTACAGCTCCTATGCGCAAGTCCTAGCATTTAAAAGCCACTTCCACGAGCATTCTTTTCAGACAGTTACTCGCGTCAAAACAGAACGAATTTTATTCCGACTCAGGGAAAGAAGTCTCCCTGCTATCTTTCTCTTGAAGCATGTAGTCTTGTTCTTGAGCTAGCCTTAACAGAGGTAACTGTAGCCACTTCTTCAGTATTTTATAGTTGAATGTCTTTACCTTGTTCCTCCCTTGTAAGTCCTCAAATTTCTTTTTCCATTTTCGTTGCCATTGTCTAAATCTGTTCTGACCCTAATTTTTAATATTTTCGGACTGAGCTTTACATTCGTTTCGACCCAGTATAAAGTATAAATTGTAATTCAAATTTGTTAAATAATATGAATGATATTATTCATAAAAAGCATTTAGCATAGCGTCATTCGTGTACACGGTATAAATGGAAGAATATTAGATTACATTTTTAATACGCACTAGGTCAGTGGCGGATTAAGCCAGCGCGGGGCCTGTAGCATTTGCAATTCTTCTAAATTGAATTTCCGCAAATTTTTAAAAAAACACTGTTCTTATCAACTGTAAATTGGATTCAATATTCATTAAAGTTAGGCATTCGCTACTCTTGCTACGTGGCTAATCCGCCACAGCACTAGGTCTGTTTCATTTACTTTTCGAACTCATCAATAAGAATGCTGTTGCCGCTTTCAAAAAAAAAACTAAACAAGTAGGGGAACGCGTTGAACCACAAATTTTGGAAAAGCATGCACACAGACAGACAATGACAGCTTTTACATGGTTACTTTAAAATGCAATACTCATTTTACTATTTTTCCCTGTAAAATATTTAATTTTTTTTTGTTAAACAAAATACTTCCTTAAAACTAATAAAAAATATTTAAACAAATAAAAAACTGGTGCAACGGCTCCATATATAGAACAAAAGCCCTAGGATCCCCATTGAACCCTAGGCTACCATCCAATTATGTTTGAATGGTTTTTTTATTTTTGGGACAGATAGAAACTAGAAGTTGGGACAGATGGAACTAGAAGTTGGGACAGATGAAAACTAGATGTGAAACTAGAAGTTCGACGACCATTTAACAGCTGATTCAAATGTTCAAACAAATCCCGTCACCTAAAATTTGTTTACAAATATTAGTAGCTCTCTTCTGAGCCTATGAATAAAAACGTCGGAATTGTAGTCTTAACAAAAGTTGACTAATGCGAGAAACAAGCAGCTTTAAAAGTCACTGGACAACTGATTTTTAATGGCTAAACATTCAAATCTAGGTACATCGACGCTAGACCAAAATCGTAAATACGATTTTGCTGTACAAATGCTACCAACCTTTCGTCGGTTCTTCTTATTTTCTGCAGAAGCCTTAGCGTACAAAATAATTTAAGCACAACTTTTTGTTTAGTAGGTAATTTCTTATATTTGAGCCGTTTATAAATGAATTAGAAAATAGGATTTTAACTTTTCAGTTTCCAGTTAGTTTAACGTTTTCCAGGAAAGCGATACAAATTTGGAAACATTTTCTTGCAATCAACTTAATACTTTTTCCACCCCTTGATACTCGTACAGTTGAGATCGTTGATTTTACTGCTGTATTTATAGACATCAATTTACTGGAAGGCGTTTTAGCTGCCGAAAAAATGCGTCACAAAAAACCCCCTAAGAGCAAGTCGACTTGTACAAATTTTGTACGCAAACATTTTCCCGACGAATGGAACAATGGCACAATTATTTCTATTGGCAAGTTGATCAGAAGTAGTTTTTAGTAAGATAATGCATAAATGGAAGATTCTTAAATTCACATGCCTTATTTTTTTGTATGTAAAGTATTTTTATAATTCAAATAGGTAAAGGCCCCTAATTTGAGCCCCCACCCAGTAATGAGCCCCCTGGATGTTTTTCGTTCAAAAGCTAAGCTCCTGTTATTTAAAACATTGAAAAAAATTTTTTTTGCCATTTCCGTTATTTCTATACTTGTATTGTTTTAATTGTTTTCTATATGGGGTTTTCCCAGTTGGTAACATAAATTCGGTAAGTGCGGACGTTTCATTCGTGTGTTGTGCAAAAGTGTTTTTAGTCAGTTTTGTTAAGAAAGAATTTTTTAAAAGCAAGTGGGTAAGTATTTTGTTTATATTTTATATTAACTCATACATGTTTATATTAACAATTAGCATTCATAGCAATTATTTTTATATTAAAAGTTCTGGAAAATAATTTATTTATTAAAATATAGTTGGGGCTCACAACTGGGATTCAAAAACAATTAAAACCCAAAAATGAGCCCGGGGGGGCTCACTATTCGACGAGCGCGAAAAAACTTTGTTCCATTTACGAGCCAGGCCGATTATTATAAAAAATATTTATAAAATTACTCTGTGTGTTAGTTTTAAGGTCTTCAATTATTAAATTTGGGGATAAAGTAATTTAGTACAGATATTAAAATGGCTCTTTTTTGATTTTTCATTTTTATAAATTGCAAAATTAGTCGAAACTATAATATTATTCGTATTAAACCCTTAATAATACTATGTACTCACTTTTGTATATTTGTTTTGTCTAATATATAAGATATCTTACGTGAATGTTTTTCTATTGTTATTAAAATTATTATAATTATTTGGTAAATTTTTTGATTTACCAACTTATTTACAATGGATAGAAAGAGAAAATATAACGTTGAAGACATTGATTGGGCTTTAGAGGATATTAAAAATGGTCTTTCAATACACGCAGCTTCAAGACATTATAATATTCCAAAACGTTCTTTTAAAAACCAAAAAGGACCCTTAACAATTCTTACAAATCAAGAGGAATCACAAATAATTGTAAATTGGATTTTTGAAAATCATGCAAGAGGCTTTCCAAGACGGAAGCATGAAGTTTGTGGTGTTGTTAAGGAGTTCTTAGATGCTTGCCCCAGACAAAACGTTTTCAAAAACAATAATCCTGGACGTAAGTGGTACATCGGATTTTTGAAAAGGCATCCTGAAATAGCCAAAAGAACGCCTGAAGCTGTAACTCATGCTAGCGCCTGTGTATCTGAAAAGGATATAAGGGGATGGTTTCAGCAAATAGATGAATACTTCTTACGAAAAAACTATGGTGATATTATAAAGGACCCTTCTCGTGTCTTTAACGGAGATGAATCAGGCTTTCTTGTATGTCCAAAAGGTGGATCAGTTTTGGCTCCGAAAGGCGCAAGAAATGTTTACGAGTCAGATAAAGGCAAAGCAAAAGAAAGTATAACTGTGATGTTCACTTTTTCCGCCAATGGGCTAATAATAAAGACAATGATTATTTACAAATACAAAAGAATTCCAAAGGAGGTATTGGATGCGATCCCAGACGGTATAATGTATACCAAAACGGACTCCGGTTGGATGACTTCTGAAGCGTACCTATATTATATCGAAGAAGTATTTTATCCTATGCTTAAAGAACAAAACATTCAGTTTCCTGTCATTCTTTTCGTCGATGGCCATAAAACTCACCTAACATTTGCTCTTTCTAAAACTTGCGAAAAGCTGAAGATTGTTCTGATTTGCTTATATCCTAATTCGACTCGAATACTGCAGCCTGCAGATGTAGCGGTTTTTAGGCCTATTAAATTAGGCTGGACAAAAGAGCTTCAGCTTTATAGGGCGTTAAATATTAACGAAGAACTATTTTCAAAAAAACATTTCGCACCAATGCTAAAAAAAGTTGTATATAATTATACAAAAAAAGAAACTATAGAGAATGGTTTTCGAGCTTGCGGACTCTATCCTTTCAATCCAAATACTATTGATTTTTCTGTCTTGGAACTCCCCATGAAAAACCAGATGCACTCAATGAACATCTTACTGAAACTGTAGCTGGCACTCCAAAAAGCATAAATTTAAATAAGTTTATCGAAATAATTGGAGATCAAAAGTTAAAACAGCTACAGGCTGGAACAGAAAGCAATGCCACGCATTCTGAAGATTTAAGCATACTCTATAAAATTTACGAGGCTTTGAAAACGAGTTCAGAAGAAGTTGCTGTAAGTAGGAACCTACCTTTTAATTAAATTAGAACTATATATTATTAAAATATTGTATATTGTTTTATAACTTAGGTAAATTCAGATATTGAAAGAACGCCGGATCGAAACGACGTTGGCGTTCTTCATAACTTGGAACATGCAAGCAGTTCTCCAGTTATTTATCGAAATTTTACATTAAACCAGGTGGTTCGCGACCTAGAAGTTGGAGAAGAAGTATTTATTTCAGAGGCAGAAGAGGTGGTCACTTTTCATACTCATGTAAGTAAAAATAATATTTTATTTTAAAGCAGGCATTTTTCAAAACTTTTTAAAATTATTTTGTGTTATTATTTATAGATAAATAATGCAGATATTGAAGTTTTTAACCAATCCGATATTCCCAAAATTCGTTTCGAAAAAAAACATAACGATGTTTCAAATAACGAATTGGTGAACTTCCTAAGACCTAAGAGTCATTAAAACACCAGCCCGGAAGGGAGTTCGAAATGTTGAGCGTCAAAGCTTTATTGTTTCGTCTACCCCATTTCAAACATCTTTACAGACTAAAATAGATCAGAAAATCGTCGCTGAAGAATTGAAGATTGAGAAAAAAATCAAAAACTCGTAAATCAAATCCTTAAAGCAAAAAAAAAGAGGAAATCCGTAAACGAAAGGCACAGAAGGTGGAAAAAAAACATAACAAAATTAAATCTACACGTTTAATTTGCCTAAATCCTAAAATTACATCTGATAAGGAAAACGGCAACATCAGAAAAAAAATAAGATTGAGCGATGGTAAGTACTAATTACAAGATATTTTTAAGTTAAAATTAAAATTTTCTTTTATTGTATTGATATTTAGAAGTTGCATCGTTATCTGAGCGAGTCCCATTGTCAAGAAACTTGCCGAAAAGTAACGTTAATGAGGCTCACGTTCGAAATCTATTCATATCCGAAACTGTTCCTAAAAACGCAGAATTATGCCCTGCTCCTAAAGAGTACACAGAAACTGGACTTTGTTTCGACTGTGGGGCCAATATATCGAAGACCGAACGAGGAATACCATGTTTCATATGTTCAAAAGATTACCATATTAAGTGTGCCAAAAAAATATCGGAAGAAATTGATTTTTTTAGCTGCAAGAGATGCAAAATACATTAGTGTTTAATGTTTACAATCATCTACTAAACTTAACTATTAATTTTATTAAATTATTTGTGCAATGTTTTTTTATTTATCATCTTCCTATTTATCTAAACTGAAGTTCCTGATATTTATTTTGTTTCGTTGAATAATAAAACTTAAAAATACAATTTGCATTTTTGAAAGCAAAGGTTATTTTGATAAAAAAAATGGATTTATATGCGGGCTCGTTATTGGAACGGAAAGAGCTCAAATAAGGAACATTGGGGCTCAGTACTAGACCACTCCGGATTTTTTGAATATTTTCATTTTACTCAAATCGTATCAAAACTAACAAAAAGATAAGCCATTTAAAAACAAAAAATGAATCAATCTTTTATAAAATGAAACAATTGTTTCGATATATACAAACAGTTAATTTTGCGGAAGCGGCAAATTCAAAACTATCGTTAAAGTGGCTCACTACTGGGGCTTTTACTACTACATTTTAAGACGAAGGCGCAGCTATACTCAATCTGTGGCCCGCCAAGCTTTTACAACTGGCCCACCTAACACAGTTAAATAATACAAATATACTAATAGAACTAAAGAATAAACCATGAAATTAAAATTAAGGTTCTTATTAACAGCTGAGTAAATATATTTATGTTGCGTTGTGGCCCGAGGCACCACAGCTAAAACGCCTTTGTGGCCCCTATTGAAAAAAGGTTGAGTATGGCTGAGTGAAACTATTAAGTAAGAGTGGTAAAATAATGTTAAGCAGTAATTTTCTAGTTTTTATTCTTGAAATTGTGTTTTTCAATTCCTCATTTCGTACGTTAGGAGATTTTGTGACATCTTTATACTCAGTCTAAAAAGAAGTCAATCAGTCAGTTGTTGCAATTGGCCAACGGCAGCTGTCACATCCCCGTATGCTGAAACCGGAAGACCTGGCCCATTTCGCCCAAGGGCTCCCACAAAGAGCCTGGTCCTCCAGGTTGGGGGTTGTACGCCGGAATAAGCTGTCAGTTACGAAGCAACAACAAGCCTCGGATACGGATGAGTTTACTGTTGACGAACCTGGCAAACGAAACAAGAACAACGAATTTCGGATTTCGGATGGAAAACCCAGGAACTTCAAATCGATACCCACCACCTATTCATTGATTTTAAGGCCGCCTATGACACCACTTATAGGGAAGAGCTATGCAGAGTCTGGTTTTGGCATCCGTGCCAACTAGTCCGTTTGTGCAGGATGACGATGCAGAATGCACGCCGCTCCATCAAGGTCGCTAAAGAACTTACAGAGACCTTCGATGTCAAAGAAGGATTTAGGCGATGCCCTGTCATGTGACTTCTTCCACATCGTTCTTGAAATAAAAACCTCAACATTAAAATAAACCTAACCAAACCAAAATGGCGGCCATACAATATTAAAATAAACGTATAGCTTAAGAATGGAGTCGTACATTAAACTGTCAGGGCAGTTTTCAATAAATTCAGATGGATTTGTTCTCTTGATTAGCAAAGTAAATCTCTAGTAGGTACATATCTGATAGTCTTAACTTGAAATTTAGTCGAATATTTGGTTTATCTTAAAACAAAAAAAACAAATCATATTGCAAAAAACTGCAGCGCTATGATTTCCCTTGTTTTATCATCGGAACTCCAAACAAAAGGTAAATTTCCCACGAATTCGCAACACTGAACTGAAAAAAGTGTTCACCATCACCGGAAAATAAAAACTGTAACACACCAAGTCAGCCACCTGTCAGACTACTAAACCAGAGTTTAAAATGTCTTCAATAAATTAATATCGTATCCTACAACTAAATTCTCTCCTGAAACCATTGGTTAGCCTAGTTTTTCGGAGTTAATTTCGATGACGATCGTTTTAAAAGTTTACGCCGGCCAGTCAGCACTTAACAAAAATAATTATAGCACTCTTAATTACCCTGGCTATAATTTGGCTTAAAACAATTTATCATGTTCATAACAAGTGATGGAGAAAAGAGTGTAGCTATTTTAGGAACCTACCTATAAAATATTTTAGCTGACCAAAAATAGAAATTTATTACCACAATCAATTATACCACACCACCCTCCGAATGTGACTGAATGTTGTTACAGTCCTTTTTGATATACTACGTCATTGTTCGTTTACAGAAAGCCGCTCACTCGTGTTGCTTGTGATTTAATTAGTTTCTGATTTAATTAGTGTATTCCTTGGATGTGGTACCTTGTAAAGCGTTTGCTTTTGCCTTCACTCTGGTGTAAGTCAAAGGAATTCAAGGAGGAGAACTTCAATTCGAATTTTAATAGCACTCATCCACTGATGATTTTGGTAGACTCACTTGGTTACAGCATTTAAATTATATTTTTGTCATTATGCAATGTAATAATTGGAGGCACTTACCCCACAAATTCCAATTAGCATTGGAAGAGAATGCTCCAGCTCTGAAAATAAGTACCAGGCTTACTCGGGTATACTTTTCTTTTTACCTAGGCATTCAAAGGTTAAGGACTTTTTAGTAGAACCGATATGTTTATGTGACTTATGTAGTTATCATGTTGGTTGGGTGGGAAAGAGCTGTCAATAATTGTAATGTTTTTTGATGTGTTATTTTTGAAAAGAAAAACATCTTGCACAAAAAGAGTTTGGTTGTGTAGCTATTTCGTGATGCACCACTGATGGTATTAATTAGATACCTTAAAGTGATTACTTGAACACACATATTTTCTTGTTGAAGAGACAACTTTGTGTCTTTGTCTTTTCTGTTAAGTAGTGCACAATCATCTCTGCGTGTTTTTAGCATTTTATTTCAAGTTAGGCTCTGGGAACGCTCAACAATCTTGTTTATTAAGCTTGAAAGATGTCAACTTGATTTGTTTCAGTTTTTATTGGCCTAGATTGGTCACGTGAACAGTTTTTTTCAGTTGAGATTTATGGAGAGAAAATATCAACACAATACATGTTTCAACAATCAACATTTCAACAACAATTCAACAACCCATCTACAACACCCTTACAAGTATGCTGTTGCAACCGCACCAATACTCTTTAGCCATAGTATTCAATCCTTGCTTACTGTTTTTTTGGTATTTTTTTAATCATTGCAAAATTGTGAAATGTTCCGCAAAAAAATTCAAGATCAGACTTTACTTAAGTTGCGCCAATAACAATTAGCAACGCTCTTCCTTTTAGTTGCCCTCGAGACTATTTTTATCAAACCTGAAAGCGCCTCAAAAAATCAGAGTATATAAGTATGGCAAAACCAAAAGTACCTACCTAGAGGCACAAGAATGGCATACTTTGGCAAAGAGGGGGATATAAATCGATGCTTTTACTATATCTCTCATTTTCGTCAGACGTTTGCGATATGTGGCGCAGTCGAAAAAGGGAAAAGATAAATTTTCAGAATGTTTTTCGAGCCAAGGTTGAAAGCGACCATTAGTTGCAGTGGTTCACTCTTAGAGTGGTATAATTTGTGAAGGCTTGGTGTCGATCAACGTTTTGTATAGACATACAGCCGGATTCTTCAGTATTATATTTACCTACTACAGGAGTAAAAGCTGTTCGGTTCCTACGGATTGTGAGCCATTCGATTTATTTACACAAAATGCTTCAACTATATTATGATCGGCTACAGCTTTAAGTCACCATATAGGGGTTGCACCTAGCCAGGGGTTTCTTTTTTATATATGAATGAGAGATTCAAATGTACTACCACCAAGGCAGCTTTGGTGAAGAACGTTTCGAATTGTAGCAGCTGCTGACTTGGTCATTTTTGGGCCCTTTCAGACTGATCTTTAGCAGGCACTCGAAAAGTTTGTGGACGTCCGTGTCGATTGTAGTCTCCAGAACACCTGCTTAATGTTTTTGAGTCAGTTGGAGGAGTTTAAGTATCGCCAGGATAAGTGGCAAAATGCTGGATTTTCCTAGGATAGGTCAAGCTGGCCTGGTAGTAGAAGACTCACGTGGCGCACACAAGTGAGGGAACCTTAACCAATTTAGCGTGCGAAACTGGGAGACAGTTGGGTAGATATGGTTCTGGCTGGAGGTACTTGTTAGTTAAGGCACAGGTCCACTCCAGACTGAAGCGCCACCATAAGTAAGTAAGAACCGTATTCTTGATATCAAACCTATAAGCTGTAGGTTTTTTTCTAACTATGGTGAGATTTTGACCGAACGAATAATATCTACTTTTTTTGCTGGCATGAATCGCAGAGTTCGTACAAGGGACACCAGAGGTTCGCAATATCGCGCAGCTACTTTCAAACGGGGCCGTTGCTCCTTCTCTTTGGTGCCATTAAGTCCCTAATAAGATGTTTGGAACAAGTCGACATCTCTTGTCTACCCTTATGGGGATCGGCCCTGACTTTTATTAAGAGCCGCTGGCCAAAAGTCGAAACTTCCGATTTCGTTCTCCAACAGTCTCTTTTGTTATATGTAACCCTAAATGCAATATTTTTCCACCGGACTATCCCATAGATTTCTACATTCAACTCGAAAGTTTCTAAACATTCTGAGAAGAATTGCCACTTCCTATCGTACAAGTCCATTCCGCTGGCAATTAATTTGCATTTAAATATTCGGCGGCCAACGATAGAAGGAAAACAAGTTCAACTGCTGGCAAACTGCTTGCCTACCTGCATCATGGTGTCGTTTTGTCGTTAGGCTTTAACAACTTGCCTAAGAGGTAGAAATTGCTTCGATTTATTTATGCATAGAACAAGTTTTTCAACAGCCTACCACTTTTATGCCGAAACACAACAACTTGTTCGTTCATAGTTAATTCCTCCCCACCATACATGCTAACGATGAGAAAACAAGCTAAATGTAGCCGCAACGCACTCCTGCGATGCCACGCTTCCATCCGCTAGAAATAAACGCACACTCTTGGAATTCGATAATTATAATTGATTTCGAAATTCCATTAGGACGCAAAGTCCAACCAACACCGCTTCTACTTCCCAAAATTGTCTAATTTTGTCACACGCGCCAATACAGAAACAAGCTGACAACGACAAGTTGTGCAAGCAGTCTCCACCGTATCTAAAAATGAAGACCGAGTCCTACACGGTTCACGATCGGGCGAAAAATTTAGATTCGTTTATTTTTAGATGCGCGGCGAGGATTATCTGACAAGTTTATTGCTCATTCAATTCAATGGTCTTTGGCAGAAGGGGCATGCCAAAAGCGGGGATCCTCCAGCACCCCTTCGATCCGGCGTGCCCCTGCGAAATGTTCAAAGCCCTACACACACATACTGTTAGGTTTGGATGACACAATCAAACACATTCACTTTACAACTACACACGCTTAACACACCTGAATAGCATTTGTTGTTAACCTGTTTCTGTGTGGGGCTGACTGCGGTACACACCTCGGCTCAGCTCATCCGTCTGCTTGATTCCCGTCCCAATGAATGACTCTTTGTGTGATGATTTGGTGGTGGTGGTTATGGTGCCTGGTCCAGCGCGAAGCTACCCAAAGGTATTCTCGGCTTAAGGCCCTAAGTTGCGCGCTCAACAACTGGAATGCTGAACGTATAATATGGAGGGCCAGTAATAGTGGTTTGTGTCGTCGATGATGGACACGCGGGGTTTGAAGGTGAAACAGAGAGGAAGGGGGCCGATTTCAGTTTGCAAATGTGTTTGGCAGCGGTTCGCGATTAAGCCACAACGACGACGACAACGGCCCGAGAAGTGATCGTATCCACATGCCACAGGTAGCAGTACTCGATGTACATATGTGTACGTGAGAAGATTTGGTGTTAATTTTTTTTCTCCACTCTACTGCCTTTGCGAGAAGCCGCGAAATTGCAGAAAATAAATTCACGACCTGAGCGCGACGGCGACACGACTCACCCAAACGTAACGAACTTCGCTTCCTATGAATTTCGAACAAGGAACATCACATTTGAATTTGCTTCGCTTTCACGTTTCCATTTTAATTTGCCGTTAAACACTTTTTCAATATTGGCTTACTTTTAAATTAATATTTAAAGTATATCACTGGTTTTTTACGTGGCGCAAAACAACGCACTGAAAGACCGCAACCGAAGAGACACAGCTAAAATATCCGAGAATAACAAACAACTTGGTGCAAGCCAGAACTCCAACTGGAATTCCAATATGAACGCACTCGGCACAAACACAGTTGATGTGGTGGAACACTTCGCTGGCATGGAGATGTGCGATGGTGGATCTGGTTATGGCGCGGTAACAGTGAGCGGTGAGGAGGTAGTAGAAGATAGAAGCGTAGTGTATTGAAGCCAACAAGTCGACAACGAACACAGCTGACACACCTTGCGGAGGCGATGTGCATGAGCATGAGCCCAAATGGAGGAGGGGATGTATTTTGTTTGCGTGTCGTCATTAGTTCTCGGGTCGGGACCGGGAGCTTTGGCAGTACTCTGTTATGTGTATTGTCGCCATTGTCAACGCAACAATTTGGTCATGGTTCATACCTGCTGTATGAAGGCAGTGTTGCTGAGCTAATGTACTATGAACGGTAAAGTACTTCTGTCTATTCTGAAATAACTATAATTCGAAACGCGGGGATAAACGATAACATAGGCGCCAAAAAATGATAACTATTTTTTACTATGCGAATTTAAATTTCAAATTAAAATTTTATAAATTGTGCTTCTTAAATTTCGAGTGTGAAAGTATTGTTTTCAAAAACTATTAATAGAAATAAATCTAATAATATATGAAGGACCAGATTCCAGCATTACAAAAATGCTGTAAGTAAAAGGAAATATTTCTATATATTTATTTATATAATTATTCATTTAATGTATTTTTTTTAAATGACGATCCCGCCTAAACGGAGCGAGATAGACTACCCTCATTCCATAGAAAAAAAACTTCTACAGAGAAAACAAAATTCTTTTAATTTATCGACGTCTAAGTTATCGCCCTCGTGCCCGAAAAGAGGTTTTTGTTACATCACATAAGATATAATTTCAAATTGAAGCTTATTCCGCGAAATTCATTTCTAACATTCTCCGTTTCGATCGAGATGAGCTTTGGGTCAGATTTCGTTCGGCAGATCAAATACTCACATTACATTCAAACAAAATTTTTAACGAACTTCGCATTAAAGTGTGTCATTCGCGGAAATTTGAGTTTGGAAGTGAACAAATGCGATAAGTTTAGCGCGCAGCCCGAACAGTTTTTTTTTTTTTTCAAATCAATATTGGATTTGTGTATTAAAAAGAAAAATATTTTTGGTTTTTCGATTTCCGTATTTTTTTATTCTATTAATAAATATTATCCAATGACTTTTGGCAATTTTCATGTGTATTCGTTATAATTTACATTTAATGTACTAACATGCGTCGCACTGAGAATCGAACATGGGTCCTGCTGCGTACGCTTAGTAGTCCTATACGTTACCCCCTAAGCTAATTCGTCATAATGCTGTCATAATATACAGCGGTAAATCTGAACTACTTGAAACATTTAAAAGTTTCGTTAATACTTGCAATAAACTTGCGGCTTACTCGACCGAAGCTATATAGCATAGCAAGTCATTTAATGTCATAATAAATAAATATATAAATAAATAGTTGGCGCAACAGGTCTGTAGGGACCCTAGCCTAGCTTCTCACAACCATTCGTTTGTGTGAGTTTTTAATTTTTGGGACGAATGGAAGGGATCTAACAATTGTATTACGGGTCCAAACGGCTAATTGAGAAGCCCTTCATGACAGAGTTATACTCTCGGATGTTTGTCAGACGTTCGCGAGAGGTGGCGCAGCAGAAAAAAACCATAAGTTGGAATTTGGGTTTTTTCGGGATTCGAACCGGGTCCCAACCCCTCGCTTAGTAGTGCAACACACTAACCACTAAGCCAGTGGCTTAGCCATTTAATGTCATACCTAATTTATTTATGATCGAAAAGTATTTATTCAAAATCGCTATACTAGCATATTTTTCACTTTATTAAAAGTGTTTTATTTTTTGTCATTTTTCCCTGATTCATTGAATGATAGTTTCTTTATAGGACAGCTGTGATTCATTTCATATGAAATTATTTTGTACCTCTATAAAGCCTCCAGAAGTAAGTTAGGAGGAAGTAAGTGTAAATGTTTGTTCAGCTTCCAATCGCAAGCTGTTGACTGCATGACATTTCCTCCTGTCAGAAGCTCTAAACAAGCTTTTTGACAGCACTTCGAACCACATGCTTTATCGAAACTGACGATGATGATGGTGAAATTGATTTTGTGAGGTTTTCGTATTCTGTCACAGTCACAACCAGGGATGCCAGATTAAGGGATTTTTCCCGTTTTTCGAGATTTCTTGCCCCAAAAGGGAGAAAGGGGAAACTAACCCAGAAAACGGGAAAAATAGTCACCCCAAAAACTTTCACCTTTCAATACCAAAACTACTTTTTACAACGTTCTTTCTGATGACACATCATGATAAATTCAATAAAAAAGACACGTAATGAATATAGCCCTTAGTTTTGACATACCTACGCTTCCATCTTAATTTTTACACTGAGTGGAAATAAATAAATAAAAAATATTTCCAGTTTCCAGTCAAGTTGCCTTTGAGCTTGATAGATTTGTCATTTGGGTGTGGAAAAAAATCGCGTCTCGTTTTTGTTGTTTTATTTTACTATCCTTGGACTGGAAACTAGATACCTAGATACTTATTTTTGATACAAATTTATTGAGGCTAGTCTAATATAATTTGAAATAAAAGTGATTTGTATAGCATTCTAAGATAATTTTGTTTTGATGAGATTTTATGTTTAAAAAATTGTTTTTTTTTTCTTTTTGAGAACAAAAAAAGGGAATAAAAACTGGAAAAAGAGGTATTAAAAAAGGGAAAAAATATAATTTTGGATGAAAAAAAAGGGAATCCACATGCTAAAAGTCTGGCAATGCTGGTCACAACTTGTGAGTGAGGCTCACAAAAACAATCGAAATTGTGATCTCCTTTCCTATGGAGAATGGAGCAAGTCACAAAATAGAAAACCAGTCATAAATGAAAATATTTGTATTTGATGGCATTGTTTCCCTCTTTCCAAGCATTAAAAGACCCAAACCTGACATTTTACGCTATATTTATTAACTTTTCGGGGAAAATTAATATTTGTTAGAAAAAACTTAGGAATGTGGTAATTTTGATTTGTGACAAATTTCGGTAATATTTTATTTTCTTCGTTTCTTAAACATTTCAGTGTCAATGTTTCGCATATTTTCTTAATTAATTTGTTTTTATTCATTCAATTAATGGTATAGATATAATATTTCGTTCTCAGATCCCACAAAATTGAAGTGATAGTAATCTAACCATTGCAAGGTGAATTTGTTGTGAGCATTATCCGAGAATACGAAAAATGTTATCGAACAACAACAAACCTAAGAGCTTGTGACTTGTTAACGGGCTGTTAAATAACTTTCCACAAATCTCCTCACACATTTTCAGAAGTCTAATAGAAATCTTACCGAAACTTAAATTCAAATCCCTCTATAGTCTGTGTAAATGTCTTACTGAAGTTATTATCGAAACAACTACATCGAACAACTTCGGTTAACAAATACTATAAAAACTCTATCGAAACTGTTATTTACAGAAATTACAAATTTGAACCTTACTGAATAAATGTTATTGCAAAAAAAAATCGAATGTGCTCATGTGAAAAACAATTTTTGCTTAGATTTTTATTTGATAATAAGAAGGGGTTGCTTTAAACCGAACCTTGTAACAAACGAGTACAATAATTGCATTTGATGACGTTTGAGAATCCCAACTAATCTCAAACGAATAATTTGTTTTGCTGTTAAGGGGGTTGCATACAGCTAGAATGTTACATATCAGTGGAGGTCTCAAATTCGATCCCCGTTCAGGCTAAGCTCGTCCCAAAATATCGAAACTCAATAAACGAATGGCTGTGCAAAGTTAAAGCTATGTAAAATATACTTTTAGTTACCTGCTCCGCCAAATATTTATTAATTCTTTTCAACAGATTTTGATTAAAATTAATTTTTGTTGTATTTGAAGTGACACTCCCCGTTTTTCTATCTATCCAGTTTATTTTTTTTAAATGTACGGTTCCCCATACAAGCTTTCATCCCCTATTGTATCCCCTTAAAGTTTTGTTACCGCAAGAAAGAAGCCTCTGTCCTTCCTTGGGGCAACACAAAATCGTGAAAATCGAACTATCCGTTCTCGAGTTATATCTAATTTTTGTAGATAATACGCCTGTTACCGTACACGATAGATTTACAAAATATTAAGAATGCCTTCGAAATTTTACAAAATCCTATTACGGTATAAAAAAAGGCTATTAAATGAAAAGAGAGAGAGTATTTTAGAGAATCTTAGTTATGCGTTCTCAAGAAACTATCTTTTCGATTCGTTTCGTGTAGATACTCCTTAAAAACTTCACTTTTGAGCACTCTTTCAAAGTTCAATGTTTTTCTGAACAAAAATACAGAACGAGTCCTAATTTTAATATGATATCACGTACTACGTGACTGACTCGCTCACGAATGCGGTAATTCGACCACTGATATAGACTTTCATTAATTTTAAGGACTGCTAACTGAAATTCGTGCTATAAGTATAGTGCTAGCATTGTGCTTCGTTTGGAATTTTTGAATCTTTTTGAAAGATTGTAGCCAATAAATCTCACGAATATTCCCGTTCATAGTCTCAAGGTTAAAAGTGCATTTACATTTGTAGTATCCAACGCCACACAACGACAATGACATCCATCAAGAGCACACGAAATAACGCTAGCTAAGCTGACCATCATCAACGATGCAGTCAGTCGATGCCTAACCGACGCATCCTACGCATTATTGACATTAAGTTATACACTGAAGTCTTTTCTAATAAATTATTAATTATATACCGACTTGACAACATTGTTAAAAGTTGGATCCATCACTTGCAATTCTTCTAAAATACTTGTCGGATATATTTTTCTATAATCCTACAAACCTTAGAACTGATATTCAAGTTTGTGGCTTGGGAAGTTGTATTAATTAATACAAATATCTCACAAAACCTGCAAACAAACATGGAGTAAGTATTAATCTCATATAAACGTTTCTTAACTCTAATCCGATCTTCATTAACAGCTCTGTTGAAAGTCACACTTGCACAAAAGGATGCTTTAACATATTTCGCCTGCATTGGCAGGGCTTGCTTATATTGGGCCCGCCCATTATATTTCTTCCTGTAATGCTGATGAGTGAAGATATGGTGTGTCCCTATTATTTAATTCAAATTCGTGTGTTTTAATAATTTCTCACATCCAGGCCAACCGATGTATGTATTTGTTGCTCGTAATGGCTGTCTACTGGATATCTGAGGTTATACCCCTGGCGGTTACTTCAATGCTGCCGGCACTTGCGTTCCCCTTAATGGGGATTATGGTAACCTATAGCCTATAGGTCTTCAATTCGAAAGACTAATTTGTATTTTCTCTTTCAGACCACCGAAGAAGCTTGTCGTCTATATTTCAGAGACACGTTGGTTATGTTCGTGACAAGCATTATGGTTGCGTCCGCTATAGAATATTCAAACCTTCACATACGACTGGCCGTCAGGGTTTTGCAAGTTGTCGGTTGTAGCCCACGAAGGTTGCATATGGGCTTATGTAGTGTCACAATGTTCATGTCCATTTGGATATCCAACTCGGCATGTACGGCCATGATGTGTCCCATCATCTCTGCAGTTTTAGAGCAGTTGTCAGCGGTATGTATGGTTAATGTTGTATTTGGAGAAAACCTCCTTATGATTGATTTTGTAACAAATAGCAAGGCTTGGTGAAACAGTATCACGACGATGACTTGGAGCTACCCAAAGCTGAGTAGGTACATCTTCCCTTAAAGTGGTTTACTTTAATTGATATTGCTTTTCAGGCGACGTCCTTCGAAGCTAGGAAACTGCTTCTATTTAAGCGTGTCCTATGCCGCTTCGATTGGAGGCTGTGGCTCCTTAATTGGCACTCCCACCAATCTCACATTTAAAGGAATTTATGACGGGTATAAGCAGAAACATATGCACTGCGACGAGGTTTATATAAAAAGATTTTATTTCCAGTCGATTTCCCGAAGCTGGTGACAAAATGGAGTTCGGAACATATATAGCTTATTCAATACCTTTCGTCTTGGCCTGTACCTTTTTCATGTATCTTGTACTGGAGGTTGTCTTTATGGGATTGTTTCGGTAAGGAAACTGTTTACAGGTACCAACACTGAACATGTGGTTGATAAGAGTTTACTAGGCCCAATAGCCAAGAAGCCCAAGAGATCAAAGTTGGCAAGGAAGGCGAAGAAATTGGCAAAAAGGTCATCGATGAAAAATACGCCGAACTAGGCCCTATAACTACTCACGAAATCACTATTGCAATACTTTTTGTACTGCTGATTGCGCTATACATATTTAGGAAGCCGGGCTTTGTCACAGGATGGGCAGAGCTCTTCGACTCGCCGTAAGTAGAAATTTCTTTTCAGTTCCAGGTTCAACGCCAAAAAAAATAACGGACTGAAAGTATTTTTCCTTTCTTATTCGTTTCACTCTCACGAACTGTCGGTCTGTCATCATAATAACAAACAAAACAAAACGAGCCTAGAATCCTAAACGGATATACATAATGTTAACATATTTTCCTTACACAATTTCTTGCAGCCATGATACGTTTTGGTGAATTATTGATTTATTACATTTATTGTTATTGTTAACTATTTTTTTGTATGCATTTAGTCCTTTAAAATATGGGTCCAATAATTTCAATGTAATCGCATAGCAACTTAAGCTTGATTACGGCTCTCTTTGATGAATCCACTGTCAAATATAGAAGTTGAAACTCATATGTCCTAAGAAGTGTCCATTCAGCTTAGTATGGTCACAGCATAAAATTTTAATGTTAAAAAGCACATTTAAGGTGTAGGTGTTCGCAATAGGTACCCGATCCCAATGAAATAATACTAGCAGTGGCTTAAGCTGGATTACTTCTCTTAAACTTCGGCGAATATAACAGTTCTGATAACGATTAAATTTACAGTTTCTGACACTGACTAGTTTTCGCAAAGTGCATAGTAGAACTATGATATTTCCCACAAAAGGAGCGTCAAAAGTCAACAGTTGTTGATTAACTCACGCAAATGCGAAAACGATGGCCGAAAGCGAACTGTCCAATGAACTCTCACTGATAATATTTAACTTTGACAGCGCGACGGACACCATTCTCATAAAGCAGTTATTGCAATTTCCTGAAATTAGCAAATGCCCAAATTGCAACGAAACACTTTTTGAAGTAGATAAATTGTATCCTATTTTTTAGCTCTATAAAAAACTCAGCGCCAACCATCTTCATTTTGATCCTGATATTTGCTCTACCGGCCAATTACAAGTTTCTAAAATTTTGGAATGGTAAGTGCACTAAAATGCAACATGCCTATTTGATTAAAAAAAATTATGTTAACCTAATTGCAGCTGAATCACTTGAAAAAACGCCCGTCCTACTAACGTGGAAATTTGTCATCTCCAAAGTTCCATGGGGCCTGATCTTTCTAGTCGGTAAGGTGGATTAATGCGATGAGATGCCAAATCAATGTTATAATTTTGAGTTCGAAACTGTGTTCTTAAGGTGGTGGCTCAACCCTTGCAGAAGGTAGCAAGGTAAGTGGAATGGCAACAAAGCTTGGCAAATCACTATCTGTGCTGGAAGTTCTTCCGCCAACAGTTCTACTCCTGGTCGTTGTGACAACTGCGATAATTCTGACAAATTTTAGTGCAAATGTGGCAATCGCCAATATTACTGTTCCTGTTTTAGCTGAAATGGTTAGATTAAATACTTTTGTTGATATGTGTTCAAATATTTATCCAAATCTATTACATAGGCGGTGGTAATGAAAATCCATCCGTTGTATTTGATTTTCCCCGTTGGAATGGCTTGTAGCATGGCATTCATGTTGCCTGTTGGGACACCGCCCAATGCTTTAGTGCAGGGCTATGCGAATATTGAAACAAAGGATATGGTGAGGAATTTGCCTTTGCTTTTTTTATTTTTTTTAGGGTGTCGTGTATTCTAGATAATTGGAGGATTCTTACCATCGGTTACCACCATCCTTTCGATATGGATCATGGCCGAGACATGGGGTATGGTTATTTATCCGAATATGAGTAAATATCCTGACTGGGCAGATGCTGAAGTTAATGACACGAAAAGGTTATTGGACGAGTATTGGCTGGAAATTTAAATATGCTATATAATACACTATTATGTTTCATTTGCTTAATCACTAATTGGCCACCTTATCCCAAAAATAAATTTCCAAATATATTTTTAACTGAAATGACGACTATCATTGCATAACCGGAGGATAATGAATTGGCGTTGCATACTTTTGGTAAGAGAAATAAATAAAATTTGTAGTATCAAGCGAAACCTAAGGCTTCGAACACTCTGCAATATATAACGATTGGACGCAATTAGATACCATTATTATTTTCGACTTTAAAGAGGATAAAGAGGATATTCGGGCCTTTTCATTCGTTCAAAGCGGAGGACATCTCTATTACGTTTGGAAAGTCAATCCTATTCGAAATTGAAAAAAGTAATATGAAATTATATTAGCTGTTTTTTATTATCAGCTATGATCCATACAGATCATCGATTTACATGCAATTACAACAACAGCAAATGATCCTGCTTCTCATCGAGATCACGAATCATGATCTGAAAAAAAAATTATTATGAAATGTTTCACAGTTACCCAATCATGATGGGAAATAATTTTTGTTTTACAAGTATCCTTTCAGAAAGTGAGCGCTGTTTTTCGATTATTATTTCTTTTTAAATAAAATAAAAATGCCCAGAAAAGCTTTGAATCTTCTAGTCCAAAACAGGATAAAGTTGAAACATTTCATAAACCTTTACCCCCGTATTAATAAACAAATATGCAAAATATAAGTTAGATAGTAGACGTCAGATAGCATAAAAAAATTTGATGTAACTGCTGAGTAACGAGTTGATAACTTTTACGCAGTGTTTATTAATACGGGGGTTAGTAAATAAATTTCAGAAATCTTTTATAAATGTTTATAAAATCTGTCCGATTTGCTTCAGAAACATTTCATAAACATTTCTGAAATGTTTCGGTGGTCTGGATACACCTTAATATGCCAAGATAAACTCAAGCGGCAGCAGCAAAATATTGTTCATGTGTTGCATATTTGATATATAAAATATAATATAAAATACTAAATTTGTTTCACAAAAATATATTTGAAAAGAAAAATTATGCAAATTTGATTCAAATATGGTAACACCCCCGAGATTACAAGTGAAATGACATGTACCTTGTGTGACGTCACGTTGAGAAGAATATTTGCAAGATGGCTGGTGACAATATGAAGTTTGAAATACCCTGTATATGTTTTGCTTTTAAGAGCAACTGTTGCCACAATTCCAAAATTAAACTTTTCAATGGTCCGTTCTGTTTTATTTTCGTGATCTGATCCGAATCAGCTCACGCTGATAATAAAAAACAGCTATTAATTACATTTCATTCCGCTTTTAAAATAGGTAGAACAAAACGTTCGTTTTCGAAAAAAACAGGTGAGTAGAATGTTCAATATATGCAACAGTTTCTACAGCAGCTGGTGGCAAAAAAGGCATATTAAAGGTGTTGAGCAAAAAATTAACTGTTCAGAGGAAAAATTAGCAAAAACTCGTTCGAAATCGTTTACTCAAATTTCCAAAAGACTGTGTACATGTGCAGCGTAAATAAGCAGACGTTGTACAAGTATCACTGAGGGAAGCAATAGAACATTCGTATTGTATTCCTGAGGTTGTCACTTTAAAAATAAACTCCACACATTTTTTTATAACATTACACTACATTTTTATTTTACATTAAAAATTAACAAAATATTGTGTTCACATAATATATTTTCTTTGTCTTTCTTAAGTTTAATAATTGTTTTTGTTGATATATTGTATTTTCAGTTCAGTTATAAAAAAATAAAATAGTTAATAACATAAATCATTTTTCGTCGCCTTTCGCTTTCATCTCACAACTAATTAACTATACTCGCTTCTTTTATTTTATTTTTGTGGTTTTGTTCTACATTAGATTTAACTATAAGTAACATTAACTTGCTTGTTGTAAGTTTTGTATAAGAAAAAATTCCTCGAGTTGCCGCTTTTTTGCCTTAAACATTATTCCTGTCATGATATCGATTTTTCTTGAACAATTTTTCAGTTTATTTTGTTTTCTGACACTAGACCAGCTCAATGTAGAGTTAGACAATTATAGTAGAATATCGAAAAGTTGATTGGAACATTGTTGTATTTGTTTGTTTCTTTAAAAAGAAATGCATTTAAGAAGAATATATATGAAAAGGACATGTTAAATGCACCTTGAGTTTAATTTTTAAATTTTGTATGCTCTTGGTGAATCATTTTTTGGTGGATTTTTAGAAACCTGGCAGTGCGTATATAAACTCAATGGTCGGCCGCTTATTTACATGTTTCACAAGAGACATTTGTTTCATTTAAATAGTAGGTATTGTATGTATGAAGATAATTTAATTTACATAGTTTAAATGCAGTTTTGAATGTTTCCTCAAAAAAATTAAAATAAAATAATAAAACATCTCTCCTGAAGACACTTAAGCAAATCGATAACTCCTGTTCTAAATCTAAAAGGGTTTACACTCCTCTCTTCATTTAATCTGGTTTTACTAAAATTAAAATCGAAAATCATTTCATTCTAATAGAGAATATTATGTTAGCGTTGTTGCATTAACAATTGCACTAAGTGTTGCATTGACAGCTGCTTTCGCTGTTGCATTGACCGATTTAGCTGCCGCTAAACGTGCCCACTCGGGGAATTCGTTCAAATCGGGATAGACGACCATGGCCCATGTTTGGCAAGAAATAAATAGTACAACCACACTGATGATGGTTGGACCGATACCAGCTATAGCCTAAAAATTAAAAAATAGTATGTTATCAACTGCCCAAGACAAAACGGATGTATGCCATTAGTTTACCATATCTTTAGTTCGTATATGAGCGTATCCTGCGACAAGAGCATTTGGTGGCGTACTGACGGGCAAGTGGAAGGCCATACTGCAAGCCAGACCTGCGGGAAGAACCAAGTATAGGGGATGGATTCCAACAGCGAGGGACTGAAATCGAAAATAAAATTTTAATCAAAATTCACAGAAAAGTCCCAAATAGACGGAGTGGGTGCGTTTTTTTAATTTTGGATACATATTAATATTTATATTTGTTGTTTAAGTATTTCTCTTTAATATTTTTTTTTAATAACTTACCATTTCAGAAAGGACGGGAATAATAATATTTGCAACAGCAACGTTCGAACTGAATGCTGTTAATATAACAGCAAACACGATAACGATAAACAATAGGGCTGGTTTTGGAAGACCATCCAATGCACCAAGTTTGCTGCCAATAAGTGTGGCCATTCCACTTTTTTTGCTACCTTCAGCTAGAGCGAAACCGCCGCCAAGCAAAAACACAAGACCCCATGGTACTCTCGATTGAATGAATTTCCATGTAATAAGCGAGGGAGTAGGCTGGTTAGGAACTGGACCTGAAAGTAGAGATTAAACAAACATAAGTTAAAAAGAAATATATTTATAGACTGTTTAGCCGACTTAAAATTCAAGATCTAAGAAGTCACTCAGAATAGCAGAAATTTGACACCGAACCTAAACGATTGATATGAGTAAGAGCATGTCAATGACAAGATGCACAGTGGCAGTGTGACAACAAAAATCCTGGTATTGGTTTTTTCAAATTAATGTTCCAAAGACTTTGGTGCTAAGAAACTACATATTAACACATGAACCATGGCAATAACATAATAACCAACTTCTTCTGAAATGCTATTTGCATCTAAGCAAGTATTTGGTATATGTGGATTTTGCTTTGTAAAATAAGCCAAATGGAAGATTATGTGAATCACTTACGATGCATAAATGTAGGTTACTAGAACTGATTGATGGTCTTGACTGACAGAAATACAACAATAGAACACAACACTACATACCATTTCTGCAGCAGTATCTCATGAAAGCGTAATTTGCTGGCAAAATAAAGCACATCACCACGACAAAGATTGTTGGCATCGAATTGCGGACTTCCCTAAAAATAGAAAATAGCGAGATTGAGTCACGTTTAAAATCTAAGATAATTCAGCAATGTTAATATACTTGGTGTTGAATATATCAGCCCATCCAGGACGACGGGTAAAGTACATAACCACCATTAGTATAAATAGGATCATAACTTGAATTTCGTGAATGGTCATCGGTCCCAGTTCCTTGTATCTTTGATCGATAACTTTTCTAGCAACGTCAGCACCGTCCTTACCAACGTTGACCTCAGCGGCTTCTTTGCTTTTGGGCCTGTTATGGAGAAGAATTATGGTTACATATATTTTGACTTAGTTTTGCCGACCCAAAGTATCCGATGTGTATTTTAATTTGGAATGTCTGTGGTAATACTAAAAAATTGCGGTCAAAATAAACAATTCTGAAGAACGAATGATGAATATTCATATGAAATGTAGTGCACACAGCCAGTATGTTAGCATGTGCCTAAAAGTAGGGATAACCTAGTAAAGTAATCCATCTAAAGCCCAACGTTTCAAGCTTTTGACTTAAGTGGATTAATTCCGTCCGGTTTGCTGTGATTGGCTCCAGCATAAGTTGGGAAGATAAATTTGAGATTAGAAGATTTACTTGAACAGGGCATACTTTTTTCATTCGGGGATACTTTGAGTCATCATCTGCAGAACAGTCTTATTCACTGAGCTTACAAACTTACCTGAATAGACCCATAAAGTGCCATTGCAGGAACACATACATTAAGAATGTATAAATCAACATCGATGGCACCGAGTAGAACATGAATTTCGGGAAATCCATGACGGATGTAGAGTGGGGGAAGCGAGCCTCATAAATACCCTTGAATGTCAGATTGGTGGCTGTACCAATGATTGTACCACAACCGCCCATAGACGATGCGTATGCAATTCCAAGGAAATAGCAAAGTGTGATCTTTGTTGGATAAGGTGGTCTATAAAAATTAAACAAAATATTAAATTTCAAAACAAAAAACCTATTATAAGCTGAATCTTACTCATCATCTCCGTCCGTCTTGTTGAGGGCCTTGTATTTGGGTGTTGTGTACATTTGGCAAAGTCCTTGCTGTTAGTTAAAAGCTATATTATAGGTAATTCTTTATATATAAAATCTGCCAATACTTACAGCTTGAAGTTCCTCCAATACAGCTTGGATAATTGGGCACATCATAGCGGTGCACGCAGCGTTCGAGATCCACATAGATATAAACATGGTCACGGCTATTAGGCCAAAGTGGAGTCTGTAATGAGAATGGAAAATCAATTAAGTGATCTGAACAAAAAAAAAAAAAAAAACGCACTATTGGATAATTGTGGTTACGTGACCATTTTACAGAAACGCGATATGCTAAGACGAGAACAAGAATGATCAGTGGGAAATTGAATTATAACTTGGCTTTTTGTTTGACGGGTTTAATGTTACTAAATGCGATACTTTTCTTGAATGTAATCAAGAAAGTGATAGGTAGCCGACGCGGCGTCTACAACAGTTTGTTGAATCAGTGGGTAGAGTGAACTTGAATAATGCTTTACCACATCGATTCAGCTAGAATGCAGGAAGTCAACTATGATCGATTGATTGATAAATGGATAGCCCCTGACCTCATCCCACAAAACAAAGTGTAGGGAATTACTGAGGAAATGTATCCCCTCAGCTGTTATCATTTATCAATCTCAAAGACAAAAATAACTTGTAACCTTAAATCCCCATACCCTGTTTAACCAAATCTAGCCTCAAACTCGAGCTTCGATTGCTTAGGACCTCAACAAAATTCTTTAGAAAAGCGAGAAATTTACATTCGAAAAAGCACTACTGGCAGCAATTATGTCGCAATGCGAAAGTGATTGATTCAAGCCTCAATCATACTGATTAATACCAGCAAATAACAAAAATTAATAGTGACCCATCGACGTGAAGCATTGCAAGAAAACCAAAAATGCTATAAACACTTGTTCAACAATGGAGACGAAAACTAATAACATTTAGCTCAAAGCCTACAACAAGCCTCTTGTTTGTTGGAATGATAACCATGATACGCTTACGTTTTATTGGTTGGTTTTTTTATATTTAATATTGAAAGAGCACTGATAGGGTTAAGTGGGCTTAAGCTGCTGTCAAAAATGGTTGAAGATAATACAAATATGACATGATTTTATTCTTTTAAATTATTGTTCACAATAACAATTCACTAGACCCCTATTATATTTCGAATAGAGTTATAAAAAAAGCTGTAGTAGATCAGTTCGATAATTCTGTAATAAAGACGTTAGAAATTATTATTATTATTATTATTATATCTTTATTGTTTCACAAATAAATTATACAAACAACAAACAAATTATAGCACTAGCTACCAGGGCTTTAGGCTAAGATATAGAAATTAAAATATTTCTTCCAGTGCAGTAGCTTTGACCCGTGATCCACTATCCGACAGCAACTACTTATGTTGAAAGTTACAGTGACGTCAAAGCATGTAGAAAGCACATTTATTTATGAAGTGTCTGACAGATGACTACAAAGTGAGAGCAACTTTGTAAAGGAAAAAAAAAAACGGAATTATTGTTATATTTCACTTTTTGTGACTAAAAAACGGAATAATAAAGAAATACCAATGGGGTTTTAACTCTTAACCCCTCTTTCAATTGCCTATACGCAATCGACTCCATAATTGTCGATTGTGTTGAGTGATTTGTGGTTTGGTATTGGGGACGTTCAAGAATATAGCTTAGTAAGTTTGGCAGCTGAGCTAAGTGGATGTGCTTTAGTTGTATTTCCCTAGATTTCTCACGTTGGGGGTAGGCGACATTTCGTTCATGTGGCTGACGAAGGAAAAATGACGTTACAGATAAATCTACTCAACTTAAGTGTCAATTGTACAACCAATTTGAGTTTTATCTTAATCCACACTGCAGCAGTAACTTACTGTTGGTAACAGTTATTCAAAAAAATTCAAAACGAATCGAAAAATATCAATCTTTAACGAAATTAGAAATGTGAAATCAAAAATCGACGAACGAGTTTTTTGATCGATAAACAAAAACCACAATAGAGGCCTTAAATATAAAATGTTTACACACATTGTCGATCAGACCGACAAGTCGTGCCTTAACGATTTAATTTCACTTTCTTCGAGTCTCTACTGTTCATACTCAATCTACAATGAGGCTTCAATTGTTAATGATTCCCATGTATCAATTCTAATTGCCTTGTGAAAAGATTTTGTGAGATAACCTTTGTTTAAATATGTTAATCCCAATATCATTCCCACATAACTAATATCATTCACTTCGTCATTTTCCTAGCCGCAAGCACCTATCGAATAATATGTACAATTTTAAAGCTCAATTGAAATTTCTCAATGAAGCTCGCTGAAATTCCCCGCCCATAACTGAGTATATATCCTCAAAATAAACTCTTATATCTAATTGCCCGTAATTAATATCACGTTCGACCAATTTGCAATCCCATTCCATGAGTACCTAACCCTTACTACGCGCCATAATTCAGTTCTTATTAAGAATTTGTATCTTTTTTAATGGGAATGACCTCTATCCATGCATATATACGGGGTGTGTCCGCCAGTACACAAAAGTGTTGTATAATCAACACAATCTATTTAAAATTGTAATTGGTTAAATGATATTTGCAAAAAAAAAATAAAAACACAAAACACTGTCATTTTCTTACCGTCTGGGACTGCAGCCCACAATTTGAATTACGCGCAACGCAAGACGCTTGTGCAAATTACAATATTCCACCGCCAGTGCGACCATTATACCGCCCATGAACATTACCAGTGTGTCTTTGAAGTACAGTCTACATGTTTCGTCGGAACTCTGTAAATGAAAAGTGACAAACGAGAGTGATCAGCTAAGATTATTTAAGAATTGATTTATTGCAATACATACCATTATTCCCATTAGAGGGAAGGCTACAATTGGAAGCATCGATGTTACGTAGAGGGGGATAGCTTCTGTGACCCAAAAGATGGCCATAACTGCTAGTAGGTACATGCATTTGTACGCCTGAAAATAACAAAAAACAAACAATTATTAATTGGCGACACACTTTCAAATGCCTTGACATATAAATGTACATAGTTGTATATACCTATCTGTTGTTCTCGATTTGCAAAAATGTAAGCATTTGCGTTGCAATTTTAGAGAAAACCTTCAAACCCGACCCGCAGTAAAAAGAAATAAAATCTGCCCTCGAGCAATGTCAATATGTATACTTACTAGCTACTACGCTACGCTTTAAAAATAAACTAACAAAATGCCATGTCAAGTAAAAGTTGTATTCATATAGACACAATTGGCATATGGAGGTAAGTCAGAACGGCTTTCAGTGAGATCAAAGTTGGAAAGGAGAACGTCTTGTAAGTAAAATCAATTGAGATTCAAAGTCAATGGTGTAAATATGTTAATGCAACGAGATTGATTCATGCTTCTTCCGACAGAATGGAATATTTATTTATAAAATAACCTCATATTTTTTGAGGGTGCATGTTAAACTTTTCTGCCGACAATTCTACTATTTTCGCAGGGGTTACATTTCCATATTTTACTTAATAAACTGAATATCAGATTTCGCCAACAATTATAATCCCTTACAAAACTCAATATAAAAACTATTGAAGAATTTTGACATCAACTTTACATATTGCTTGTCATCTTCAACTCAACGAAACGCGAGCAGTCTTCGTTCATAGTTCTAGTTCGGTAAAACGTCTGTTTCTTTACTTTTGTAGTAAGAATGTAAAAGACTGTCAAAATGGCAGTCGTGGAGATAAATTCTCTCACAGAGAGAGACACTTACGAAAAAGTTAGGGAACGCTTTTGTAGTAAACTATGAAAATGACAGCTACATAATTCAAAAATTCAAAAAGTTGTACGAAAAGTCGTTAAAATATAATATAAGCTCGAAGAATTTGCTAATTACAAACAAATTTTGATTCATCTACCTAGCGATGAAAGTGATTCGCAATTAATCGAACTTCTTCTTCATGAATCCGAGTACATATATGGAAGAGTTTGTACTGTACTACTACAAGCATTCGAGGAGAGGGAAAAACGACACGGCATTAAAATTTACGTGGAGGAGATTGTCCTTTCTTACTCCTTACAGCGAGGAAGAATTTCGCCCCCACTTTCGAAAAGAATCTAAGGAGAACATTTAATTTTATTTTTCCGCCTTTTGATACCATTTTAATACGCAAGAAATCAAAACATATGCACTCATATGTCAAATAGGACAACAAATTTTAAATCAGCTGTTAGCTGTAAGGTGACTGACAGCTTTTTCAATTCTTACACCAAGAAATTTGTTGAGTAAAAATTCGTAAGATTCTCAGTGGAGGGGTAATATCTTGCTCTCTCGATGACGCTCTCTTTTACGAATTTTTCGAGTTAAGGAACGGCATTGAGTAAAAATTCGTAAAAATTCTTAAGATTTAAAAGTAAAGGAACAGACCTAAAGTTAACTCAATTTGCTAAAACGTCAGATTCCACCAAACCGTTTCTGTTCATATTTTCTATTTATAAAACATTTTTAGCCGTCTGTTAATTATATAATAATTAATATTATCTTCAGCTGATTTGCGGACATATATACCTAAATTCACAAAACTCCAATCATGAAACAGAGATCCCTTTAATACCATGCTCTTAATCAATTGAAATTCGGTGCAAAAGAAAAAGTAAAGAAAATAACAAGTCAACAGGATTATTTATTTGTATCGTATGCGATGCCTACGAGTGTATTTCCTCTAAATAAAGGGTGATTTTTTAAGAGGTTTAGAACTTTTTTAAAAAAAAAAACACAAAAAATTCGAAAAAATGAATGAAATATTTATTTGAATCGATAGTTTGAACCTTTGCAATTTAATGTTTAAAGATAATTTCATGCAAATGTTGACCGCGGCTGCGTCTCAGGTAGCCCATCCGCTGAGTCCAATTTTGGCATACTCTTTCACACATATCGGCCGGTATCTCACGAATGAATGCATGGATGTTGGCTTCCAGTGCGTCAATCGAAGCGGGCTTGTCCCTATACACATTAGCCTTGGCATACCCCCACAAAAAATAATCTAATGGTGTCAAATCGCACGATCTAGGCGGCCAATTGACCGGCCCGAAACGTGAAATGAACTGTTCACCAAACTCGCCTCGCAATTGCGCCATTGTTTCGCGTGCTGTGTGGCATGTGGCACCGTCTTTTTGAAACCACATATCATGCAAGTCAAGAACTTCCATTCCGGGCAAAAAAAAGTTTGTTATCATCGCTCGGTAGCGTTCACCATTGACAGTAACGCTGCGATTCGCATCATCTTTGAAGAAATATGGCCCAATAATGCCGCCGGCCCACAAACCGCACCAAACAGTGGCTTTTTCGGGATGCATTGGTAGCTGTTGCAATGCTTCTGGCTGATCTTCACTCCAAATGCGGCAATTTTGCTTATTTATGTACCCATTCAACCAAAAATGAGCCTCATCGCTGAACACAATTTTTCGATAAAAAAGCGGATCCTCGGCCAGCTTTCCAAGAGCCCATTCACCAAAAATTCGGCGTTGTGGTAGGTCGGCTGGCTTTAGTTCTTGCACCAGCTGTATCTTAAAAGGCTTTACGCCCAAATCCTTCCGCAAAATTTTCCACGTAGTGCTGTAACAAAGGCCTAACTGCTGGGAACGGCGCCGAATCGACATTTCGCGGTCTTCTGTCACACTAGCTGATACGGCCGCAATATTTTCTTCACTACGCACAGTACGTAAACGTGTTGGTGGTTTAATGTCCAACAAAGTAAATTTGGTGCGAAATTTGGTCACAATCTTCCGAATAGACTGCTCAGAAGGTCGAGAATGCCGATCATAAAATGGAAGCAGCGCGCGATGAACATTTCGAACCGAGCACGAATTTTGATAGTAAAATTCAATAATTTGCAAGCGTTGTTCATTTGTAAGACGATCCATGGTTAAATTGCAAACCAAACTGAAGCTGTTTGACAGTGACACAAGGTACTAAACACACGTCAGCTGTCAAAACCAGTGTTGCCAAAACCAAACCAGCTAAAAAATCACCCTTTACATCTAACATACGTTACATATACATATACATATTCCCTTTACACCCATATAATATTATAACACTTAGGTTATTCGTACTACTGCGCGTACGACTTAAATTCATTGTTGTATCAACCCGCAAGCAAGCCAGCAGTGCGAGAGATAGTGTGACAGATAAAATAAATTTGGGTTTTTTATGAGCAAAGCTCTTTTTTCCCCAACCAAAATTTAATATAGTTTTATTTAGATCGGAATAGTTTCAGCCGTTTCCAAGTTCCTTCGATACATTATTACTTAGCGGAGCGAGAAAATTTGGCAGTTTACTCACCACGACATTCGTAAGAAATAAAAACCGAGGCTTTTTATTTACAAATAAACATTTCCTTAAAGAGGGGGATTTCCCCACGATCTGTGCCACTAACACTAAGTCAGACCAGAGATCTTCCTCAGATACCAGATGCAGTTCGTAACACCTCCTCAAGTAACGTGTGTTAAAAAATTAAATAAACCAATTGTTTGAAATCGACATTATGTAGGTACTTTCTATTTCTTATAATTTGGCTTTAGAGACTGTAATCAATTTATTAATTTTCGTCATGATATCCTTACGATTTTGAAAACAAAAAACTAAACTCGTGAAAGACAGTGCGTCTATGTGTATTTGGCAATCGTTTAAATAATGTGCTGGGGGTCAACTCTGGTTCCGTGAAAAAGTGAAATAAAAATGTTTTCACCCTTTCACCGCAATTTCGATTCTCGTTCTACGAAAATGTGAAACCAAACATCAAAACATTTTCATTTTTTTCACATACTCATTTTCAAATGAATGGTTTTTAGTGACAGATTGAAAATTGAAAACAAAATTAAACTTTTTAGATATTAGGCAAATGTAGAAATTGATAGCACTTTTTATTTTAGTTTATCTGAAAACTGTCGCGGCAGTCTTGTTCACCGATTTTAGTCAACAAGTATTTTTTACAATCCGGATGTTAAAGATTAAGCTCACTCCCGAAGTTCATTATTTCGTTGACATTTGTCCTAAAGGATATCGGCTTTAAGTTCATCTTAAAAAGAAAGAAACGAGAAAAATTATATTATTCCTTGACAAAGGTGACATTCACCTTTTAATATAAAGTAAAACCAGCTTTATCTGCATACCTTCGAGTGTTACGCTTATCGTAACTGGTTTGGTAAAAAAGACGTAATTCGTTCAAAGACATATCTACGTAGAAAATCCATTAAATGAATGACTGAATTAGACATGACAATTTGTTAAGTAAAGGCGAAGCTGATCAATGACTACAACGCCCATAATCAGAATGTGGTTTGGAATTCTTTAATTGCATTAAAAACGGGAAGTGCAAATTATGTTAAATGTTATTCAATAAGTTCATGTAATGTAATACACAAGAAACAACAAAGTCTAAAGTGCAAACTTAAAGTCAGCCAAACAAAGACAAATATATGCAGGTGGTTTCTTGTTTGTTTTCATTGCACAACCCAGTTACTGATCGAGTGCTGTTCTGTAAACACTTTTTACAGTTGTACACACTGTCTTATTTTGACAAACATGTGCATATCTCTACTACACCCTCTCTTTCATGTAAATGCCAACATGTTTGTTTTCGTGTATTTTAAAACTAAAATTGAGAACTTTTTATAGACAAACAATTTCTATTGCTCGTCACTTTATTTCAGAAAAATCAGTCAGTTGCCTGTTTCGCAAGTCACGCAGTCAAAACTGTCAAACCAAGTACAGGCCTTTTTAACTATTCTCTAAGTATTGCGTACCAGTCGACAACCGTATTATCCACAAAAATAAATGGTAAATACCTACGTAATGTCAATACGTCAATAAAACCAGCGCGCTAATCGATGCTTTTTGTCCACGAATATTTTGCTTCTCCGGGTTCCTTCCAAATTTCACTATTATAACTAAATAACCAGCGACAGTTTATGTAACTTGCAACAGCTATTGTTACTCATACACCAGTTTATATTTACCTTCATAGGGGTTCTAATGGGTGGGTTTGACAGCAACAACTTGTAAAGGAAAGCAATGTTGTGTGCGTTGACAGCCGTCAACAGCGAAACCAACCGGATTCTTTTCCATTATTATTAGGTAATTTTCCCTCCTTCGAACTGTCGCAGTCACAACTGTAATTGTTGTAGTTAAAATAGTTAACAAAGGCGAAATTTGGAATGCACCTCTAATACATAAAATGGCGACCGCTCACACAAATTCACAAAAGATGTGTCAAGAAATGCAGTTTATTCTGAAACTGTCTAGAAAAATACTATCAATTCGGTGTACTGAGGGGGCTAACAATAGGTAGCATTTATTGTTTTCCTAATTTGAAATGTCAACATGTTTCAAATTAATAGGCAAATGAGTAAGCTATAAAGACTCTTTCAAATCTTTTCGAAAATGAAATAAAAGTGGTAAAATAGAATACAAAGTAATATTATCGCAAAAAGTGTTGTCAATTCGAAAAATAATAAACCTCTAAACTGACTAAAAAAATTATACCTATCGGAATACGGTCAATGACTTCAAAAAGTTTATTTATTTCAACATTTCCAATGTTTTAAAAATATTCACTTAATTGCAATAGTATACTTACAGGGGTATCATTCATCAGTATTATAGGTAAACATAGAATTGGTACTAAGAATACGACGAGTCCCTTCCAATGATTGGCGAAGAAATTTATGTATGACACTTCCCTTTGCCGCACTTCCTTATCATCATTTTCCGCTCTTATCGTCACTTCCATTTTGAATGACGATTACCTGAAAATGAAAATTACACGTTATTAAAAATAGGATCTTAAATGAATGATTCTCATGTGCTTTTGCAATGAATAGTTTACTTTATTAATGACTGCTTCATTAACGAATCTTAACTTGCAGGATGTAATTATTTAATTTAATGAATTGTGGGATTTCCATACAAATGTACTTAAACTAAATACGATTCATTAAAGCGCATAGCACGGGATTTGCATTAATATTGCACAGGTTACCCGCAGACTTATATAAATACCAAGTACATAGTAAGAACCCATTTAAAGTTTCGAATACATCAATCATTTCGAATGGATAAGTATATTTCGTTCATAATACTTTACATATTTTTAACGAATCAATTCCAGAATTAACTTGCGCAATAATTTAACATTAAGCTTGCATAGTAAAATGTTTGATTTTAATTAACATTTGTAAAGAATTTAATTAAGATATTTTCTGAAAAAAAAAATGCATAAAGCTCTTTGTTTTATGACTTGTAACCTCAATTAGTGTAACGCGACCTGTCAAGATGACTAAATGTGGTGAATTTATTTGCCAAACATAAATTAAAACCATTGAGTATATTTTTTTTTCTGACAAAAGTGAGATGATTTACTGGCATTTACAAGAAATCGCTGCCATATTTTAAAGTTTTGTTCTAACAACTTAAACCTGTTTCGTTGTTCGGGCGGAATAAGTCAATTAATCTGTCATGGTTGGGTCGTGACATATGCATCGACATTGATTAGATTCACGGAGACTTGAGAAACAATTAGTTATAGTTGTCAAACAATTATATCAATGTTTACCGATTTATTATTCCTCTATAGTCTATTACTGACTATAGTGGAACAATAAATTGATTCAGAAATATGTAAATTAAATTTCTCTTTCATTGAAGTGTGAGACACACCTAGAATGATTAAATCGTAATCTTTGCTAATGCAGTTTGAAGTTGGTTGGTATTTTTGCCAATGAGTCATCGACGCAGACGAGGTAGATAATATTTGAGTTAATGAAAACGCAGCAACATTTTTAGTAAGAGGTCGAGATCAGTCTCAGTGTGATCTTGAAAACAATTCACGTAGTTCATTGTAGTTTGCGGGGGGTTTGCAGGTAAGTTTTTAATTGTTGATCGAAATAGAGAATAATGCATTTTTTTTAAACTATGTAACTAAGTTTATATATATCATTACGCCATAGTGTCTAACTGAGTGGTTCAAGAATATATAGAGCTTTTTTCAAAACAAATCAGAGATAGCTTGGTAATCTGCTGTCACCACAAGTGAAAGCTGATATGACGTCTACGAATTAGCTGATTGTTCCATTGACGCAGAAGTTAACTTAAATACGAGGAAATCATAAACTTTAAATAAATTCTTGTGACATTTCTCCACAAAGTCGTTTAAAGATTGCCGAACAAATTATTTTCCACAACCAATGGCATATGAATCATAAAAGTTGACAGACGTCAATCAAACACGTAACTATCATATCGATTGATGTTGGAAACACTTCAGTTTCTTCAGACTCGATATCGCTTAGAATTTAAATGAACATAAATCACGCCCATTTGACAGTAGATTACTCCGTGTCGCAATGTTCTTCCTGACAGAAAAGATAAATAAATTCCAATGCACTTTTAAGCGTTGGCAGTAATAGACTCGGAAGATGCATTTGATATTTCAATTTTGTTGCTTGACTTAACTAGTGTTCATTATTAGGGCTTAATTTTAGAGTGCAGATACACACTTGGCCTATATGGTCTGAACAGCATTGCTTCAATAGCTCAAATAAGTACACAACTTCACGAAGTTCATAAGCATTGACTGGTGTAAAAGAAATGGGTCTACATTTTGTAGTTTTAAACTTTTATTACAATTTTGTTACCTAGTTTTTCAATCCAAGTGGACCAAAATATATCAAACAACAGAAGATATGACGTATTCCGCCTTATTCCCTTTGCCGAGTTGAAGGAGATATGATAGCAAAGTGAGGCCACTAGCAGTTAGTAAGTTCTTTAATTTCCGTACGTTAATTTAAAACTTAAACGTATGAATAGACTAGCATGAAGATTGCTGTTACTGGGTATGAATATAAATTGAATAAAATATAAAGTCATAAGATTGATGACGGCATTGCATAACAAATTTAAATGCAGTTCAGGATATTTATGAGCAGTAGCATCATGCTCATGCATACAAAGCGATGGTTTTTGTTGGGCAGATATAAATTTGCTATAATTGACGTACACAAAAATGGCATCAACTAGCTAACCAATTAATAAATTTGCTGTCGGCAGACATCACATTCCTTCCTCACAGCTTCGTAAGGATTTCACTAATTTAACTATTATTAACTATTAAGGAGTTATTTGGCATGCAATTATCAACAAAAAATCTAGCCAGTTCACAGGTTATTGCAATAAATATTTGTGAAAGAAAAAACACACAATACAAAATATTGATAATTTAAATGTTTATTGGCGGACAATAAACTATAAGTTGTGTAAATCTAAATTAGTGTGAATTCCGTCGTGTCTCGTTAAAGTAGTTAGAATTATGTAGTTTCTTATAGCGTAGAAATCAAGTCATGTAAATACAAGTCGGACCTCAATGAAAGCTGTTTATAAATCTTTATTCCAAATATTTAAAAGTCTCTTGGTGCATAAATAGATTTAAATAGACTTCGGCTCTCGCCAACTATGTGTTTATGGTTTTTTTTCCTTTTACTTCTTTTCTTGTGCTATGTTAGAAATCAGAGCTAATTTTTGCTCTAGAGTCTACCCAAGGCATACAGCTACGTTTTGTATTTGTATGGTGATTTTTTTTTTAAATAAGAACGTAACAAATATTAAACAAACGGGAAGCCATTTGACGTTTATGAAGGTTATAATTTCTTTTCAAGGCTTTGGAAAAGCAAAAAATCAGGATTTGACATAGGCGAATGAAATTTTGTGAAAGGACTTCTTTTGATAGGTTGGCATTGAAAATGGGCTATGTCGGTCAAGTAGTTCTGGAACCTCCCATAAAAACCAATATTAGAAAACACATGTTGAAAACACGATAGTGTCGAAATGAATCGACCTAGGCAAGTGATATTTTGTGAGAGGACTTACTTTTATCGTCGTCAGGTTGATATTAAAATTGGGCTATGTCGGTCAAGTAGTTCTGGTAATTCTGGTTGGTAGACAAAACCAATATTAGACGATAGCGTCTGTTGCAACGCAACAAACCGACATCTATTACAAAGGTCGACAAGTTGATTTGCCGTCGGCAAAAACTCAGCTCACTGCAGCGGCTGACAGAAGAATAAATAGAGCAACCGATCTCCCAAACGAAAATTTGGGTGCTCAGGAATATCAGCAGCAACCTGACGCGGAAGCCAAGCAGTGGTGTTGTGTAGGAGGCGCCATAATGTCTAACAAACTCTATGCAAAAAAAATGCACTACTTTGGTTAATTGTCTCCGCCCACTGAGCAACACGCGTCAACAATGTGTGAGTGATGGCTAAACCAGCTGACCAGCGCTTAGCGGTGAAGACGTTTTGTTGTCACTACTGCGAAAACGCATAACAGACAGGGAGATCCGCAACCCCAGGGCAATGACCAGAGAAAATGACTCAAGGACAACTGGATGCGAGGTTTCTTTCGGACATGCAAAGCAAGAATTGACATTCCCAATTGTTAGATCAGAGCAGCAAATAAAGATCACAACGTATTAATAGAAATTGTTAGTGTCTTTTATTTTTTCTGCGATTTTCCCGTCGGCTTTTCAATATTGATCGTTGTGCTAGACCCGCCGGCAATTAGCAAAAAAAGTCAGTTCACAAATAATTGTGCTAGTATCCTTGCGTTACATTGTGGTCCTTCGAGCCGGATATAAGGATCTAGACAGGATCAGTGCAAAGAAAAACAATTAAAAGACAGTACGTGATATAAAACTCCAGTGCGTTAGTTCAATTTGTACTTAAAGTAAATTGATCGTGTGAGTCGGTAAAGACAGTCGATTTTTTGGTTTTGGTTCCTTTGACGATCTGGAATTGAAGACGCTGGTGCAGCGTGGGAGCAGCGCTCAACAACAGGTGTGTGGCATTTTATAACTCTATATATATTATATTATATATAATTAAATCAATCTTAAATAAAATATATAGTGTGTGTGTGTATAATCTGCGATTAAACTCGTCGCCTCCATCATGAGTAAGGGCAAGATTTCAAATTGGGTAGATGCGATTCAAACAATTTCGCTTGAATTAGAAGCCGATTACGCGGCATATGTAGACTTAGCTAAATCATCGAAATCAGTGCATATGAACGAGGCGCGTTTACTCAATTTGGAGACATCATTTGATGAGGCTAAAGGTCTGCATCAAAGAATTGTAGCAGCGCCTAGTGATGAGGCGAAAATTAAATATATGGAAGCACTTACGTTTCACAAGGTTAAGGAGTTATATTATAAATATTCATCTGAATTGAAAGATCAGTTATCCACCACCGAGAATCATAACCAAACTCTGCTCAACCACTCAGTGGCTGCATCAAAACTCTCGTCGGTTGAAGTAAAGCTTCCGCCGATGAAGATTCCCACTTTTGATGGTTCGCTTCAAATGTGGCCTGAATTCAAGGGATTGTTTGAGAGTTTAGTAAATAAAAACTCATCAATATCCGACGCCCACAAGCTGCAGTATTTAAAGGGAAATTTAAGCGGAGAGGCCGCACGTATGTTGCGAAACACCGACACAAATTTTGAATCAGCTTGGGCTTTATTAGTTAAACGGTTTCAAAATCTTCGATTGCTGAAAGACATTCAATTTAGATTGCTCTTTGAGCAACCAAGGCTAGTGAAAGAATCGGCAGATGATATTAAGTTGCTATTAGATACAACAAACGAAGCACAGCTTGCTCTGAAAAATCTAGGAGTGCCCGTGGAATCCTGGGAAGATGTGCTCATTTTCCATACGGTTCAAAAACTTCCGTCAATCACTCGAGGCTATTGGGAATCCCATATCTCGTCTTATGTCGACTATCCTACATATAGTATTTTAGAAGATTTCTTGCTTACACGGAAAGAATTTTAAGATCAAATCAAGAAAAATAAGCGCAGAATCACGAAAAGTTTGTCTAGTTTTAGAGCTTAGCTAAGGATTTACTGATTCACGACTTTTTTTTCGCAATTCTAGAAATTGTACGAAGTGAAGATATTGACCCTCAAAAGTCGTGAATCAACACTTTTTATTATCAATAATGCGATCAAACGAGAAAAACATATTGCCATAACCGATCGCAATTTGATACAAATAGTTATCAATTTGATATTACATGGATTGTAAATTGCAAAAATAATTCGTAAATTACCACTTTTCTGTTGTGAATTACGATTTCCTCCCTTAGCAAAATACAACCATTTAGTCTTGAATTGCAACTCAATAGTGTTGATTTGCGAACTAACAGGGGTGGATTTACGACTTCAGTAGTTGCAATTTACAAATTTTTAGTCGTAAATTGCAACTTATTTTTATCAATTTGCAATTCATATTTTGCAATTTACGTTTCTTGAGTAGTGATTTGAGGAATCGCCGTATTAAATTGAAAATGTTTTGTCGTGAAATTAGAAAACTTTATTCTCAATTTGCAACTTATATCTTGTGATTTACAAATCAAAATTTACATAGTTTTATTATTTAGGTTATTTTCGTATTCCTCCTGATATCCAAGAAAATCATACGGCGCCATATCGTCCGGAGACAACGGGATTTGTCTGGGGTGGTTTTTCGGTCTATGCTGAAATTTAAAATACAAACAAAATATTAAGAATAACTTGACATCGATACGAACCTTCACAATTCTTTTCAATTACATATTTTAGAATAGATTCCAATTGATACTTCTTTTCTAATAGCAAGATGTAGCTTCTGAAAAAAATACAGATTTATATGCATAGGTACTTCAGGGTTTTTGGAATTCAATAGGTACTTACAAAATGTATTCCAGAATGCTTTATAATTAGTAGGACACTCACTATCCATACGAATTAGTTATATTTAAATTTAAACAACTTTAACCCGACTGCTTTAAACAAAGATTGAATACCGACTGCCTGTCTCTGCACCGCAACGCAATGTGCACAATGAAGATTTGGCTTCATGATTACAGCTGTCTATACCACATATGTACATACATTCATCCATAAAAAGAAAGGATTTAAAAGGATTTCGATAGGTACATGGACTATGAACTGTGCATAAAAAAAATCCACACATCAGGTAGTTGATTCCATGGAAATTACAAAAAATATTTTGCAATTTACGACTTCTCTACGTCAATATACGTTTTCAGTTTCATGTGTTAAATTATTACAAGATTTTATTGATTCATCATTCAGTTTTGGTAAATCACCAAATATTTTTCGCAATTTGAGATTGTGAGGTGGTGTTTGAGAAATTGACCTATTAGAGTGGTAAATTGCGCCAAACAATCTCGCAAATCCCTACAAATAAAAGAAGCTCGAATTGATACTTCTAATCGTAAATTACAACAAACAGAATTTGGTATTCTCCGCCGTTTTCAATGTCAAATTACAAATTTCTGTATCAATCCATGAAAACTTCGTTGTGATTTGCGACAAATATATAAATCGTAAATTGCAACTCAAAATTTTGCAATTGGTGATTTTCAATTCTTTCCGTGTATGCGAGCAAGAACCTTGGACGTAATGGGACAGTCATCATCAAATTTAAATCCAAATAGATCCACATCGGGATCAGTTCGTGCGCATAATGCAACAATTCTTAAATGTTCAATGTGTCAGGGATCACATTCCATTAGGAATTGCTTCAAATTTAAGTCGTTAAATGCGAAAAGAAGACAGGACATAGTGAAGAAAAAGAAGCTATGTTTTAACTGCCTTTCAAACGCGCATTTCACACAAAACTGCACAAGCACCTTTACGTGTTCTACGTGCCATCAAAGGCATCATTCATTATTGCACATGAACTTGCCAAATAATGCAATGCATGCTAATCAACCCGCTCTAATTGAGCATATCTCATCACCCGCTCAAACATCCTCCTCTTCCTCTCAATCTCAACAGTCGGTACTATCAGATAATCCAACGTCCTCCAACACAATTGCTTCTGCACACAACGCGTCCGTAGCCGAAAACAACCAATCGAGCCCTGTTCTTCTGGCTACTGCCCTCATTAAGGTTTTAACACCTGCTGGCAAACCGTTGTTGCTGCGAGCGTTACTGGATCCTGGGTCCGAGGTTTCTTTTATCTCTGAAGCTGCCGCACAAATACTGAATTTAAAAAGAGAAAGGAGCTGTATCAACATCGTTGGCGTTGGAAACACTAGTGGAAGCATAGCTAAGCACAAAGTGTTTCTTACGATATTCTCAAACGTAAATGAACATTTTAGTTTACAGCTTTCGGCTTTGGTCCTACCCAAACTTACAGCTTGTCTACCACAGCACAAGATTTTAGGTGCTCAATGGAGCCACCTCAAATCTATAGAGCTTGCGGATCCAAGGTTCAATGAACCAAGTCACATAGATGTCATACTGGGTAGCGAAGTTTATCCATCAATTCTACTAGAAGGTATAGTCAAAGGAGAGCCAGGTACCCCAATGGCTCAACGGACTGAATTCGGATGGGTTCTATCTGGATGTAGTTCGACTAGCAATGGACCAACCGCTATATCTCTCCACGCAGTCACAGAAGATCCGTCTATAGACAATCTACTACTAAAATTCTGGGAACTAGAGGAAGTTCCAAGGAAGAAAATTCTGTCACCGGCAGAAGAAAAATGCGAAATACACTTCTGCAGGACTCATCAGCGTCAGGCAGATGGTAAATATGTTGTGCAACTGCCCTTCAAGGAAGGAACACATCCAGTTTTAGGTGTATCTCACAGATCAGCTCTCGTCAGATTTCTCCAATTGGAAAGAAAATTCCAAACGAATTCGTCCTTTTATGAAGAGTACAAGAGAGTTTTTAATGAATATAAAGAGCTTGGGCACATGACGGAGGTAGACCCCACGTCATTAAACAGTTCTCACTATTTTGTTCCACACCACGCAGTAATAAAGGAATCCAGTTCCACCACAAAGCTGCGTATCGTGTTCGACGCATCGTGCAAAACGTCCGACGGCTCGTCATTAAACGACCATCTCTTGGTTGGCCCAAGATTACAAGATGACATATTGGATCACCTTGTTCGCTTCAGGAAACATAAAATCGCCTTTGTAGCAGATATCAACAAGATGTATCGGCAAATTTGGGTGCCAGCGAAGGATTCGGTCTACCAACTCGTTTTGTGGAGAGATATGGAGGGAGAAGAGGTGAAGATATACCGGCTAAATACGGTCACATTCGGCACTACCGCCGCACCTTATCTAGCCATACGTACTCTTCAACAACTCGCAGTCGATGAACGAGACGACTATCCGATTGCATCGCGAATCGCTAGAAAAAACTTTTATGTGGATGATGTCATACACGGGGCAGAATCAGAAGAAGAAGCAGAGGAGATGTATCGCCAGCTCACAACAATGTTGAGATGTGGAGGTTTTCCATTAAGAAAATGGGCGAGTAACAGCGAAAAGCTTTTGGCATCCGTTCCAGAGGACGATAGAGAGGTACAAATACCTCTTTCATTCGACGAGGGGAACGCGATAAAAACACTAGGAATTCAATGGCATCCTGGAAGGGATAACTTTACGTTTAAACTCTGTCTTCAGGAATCAAAGAAGATTACAAAACGTACTATATTGTCAGAGATCGCACGGCTTTATGACCCAATGGGATGGATATCTCCTTGCACGATCATCGGGAAAATCTTAATGCAAGATATCTGGAGGGAGAAGCTTTCGTGGGATATGGAACTTCCAGCAGAAATTGTCTCTGCATGGCTTCGGTTAAAAAACGAGCTGAAAACACTAAATTCCATCGAAATTCCCCGATGGACCAACATCACCAACGGCTCACGACTCGAAGTCCACGGGTTTTGTGACGCGTCAGAAAAGGCGTATGCTGCTACAGTATACGTTCGAGTCATGACCGGAAATTCAACCCATATACATCTGTTGGTTTCGAAAACAAGAGTCGCCCCACTAAAGAAAATATCTCTGGCACGTTTGGAGCTTTGTGGAGCTCTACTACTGGCACACTTACTGGTGCACACTGTAAAGACGATGGATCTTCGATCAGCCAAAATATTTGCTTGGTGTGACTCACAAATTGTACTGGCGTGGATTAAAACCGCCCCATACAACAGAACCACGTTCGTTGCTAACAGGGTGGCGGAAATCCAGGAACTCCTAGACCCTACGATGTGGAACTACGTCCCGTCGAAGGACAATCCAGCGGACATAGCGTCAAGAGGACTTCTTCCAAGAGAGCTCAAGGAACATCAACAGTGGTGGCATGGACCGGCGTTCCTGCAAGAGTTTGACGAACAACTTCATCCGCCATACGAAATGAAAACCACGGACTTGGAAACGAAAGCATCATCGACTTCAAGGGTAAAAAACGATTTCATCGCATCTGGGTACCCCATCAAAAATATTTTTCAGCTCTGCGTGCATTTCACAACCCTTGAAGCGAATAAGCTCTTCACACGCTTTTCATCTTTACAGCGCTTGCTTCGAGCTACGTCGTACTGGCTTCGGTTTTTTACCAATTTGCGATTTAAAGCGAAGAAGGTAACATCGCGGATATCTGGACCACTCTCAGTCGACGAGATCGCATCCGCCCGACTGCGATTGATCACCTTAGTTCAGCAAGAAGTTTTCGCTGAAGAGATCTCAAAGATCTCCAAAGGTGAAACAGTTCCAAAGGGTAGCAAATTGGCGAGACTCTCGCCAATCATCGATGAGAAGGGAATTTTGCGAGTAGGCGGCAGATTGGAAAATGCTAATTTGCCCTATTCACAGCGGCATCCAATAATATTGCCTTCAGACAATTTTTTTTACATCACTCATAGTTCATGATGCTCATATGAGAACGCTGCACGGAGGTCAGCAACTCATGATGGCAACGCTCCGAACCGAGTATTGGATTATGCATCTTAAATCGAGCGTGAAAAGTTGTGTACATAGGTGTCTCAAATGCTATAGGTACAACGTCACACAAATGCAGGAGAAAATGGGTAATTTACCCGCCTTACGTGTTAACCAGGCTCGCCCGCCGGTAAGTTCATCTACCTTTATCCGAAGATTGGGCACCTTGTCGTGGTGGGGCGGCTTAAGTAGATTAACAGGATGCTAGACCAGGGTAGTGGCCCAACTCCTCTGGTAGAGCTGAATGTGAATTGAAGAACCAAGACTCAATCCGATCAATCGATCAACCCTTAAACTCCAAGATGACTAGTCTGCAATGTCGAGGGAGCTGTGATGAGGTAGGTAAAACTACTTGTTCACAGGGTTCAGGGGTAATTGAACCGCTAATGGAGACTCCTCAGGGGCAGCTCAATCCTCTGTTGTAATTTAGTTGAGTAGGATAGGTATTGGGGATCTCTGCCTATTCGGTCCGTTTAATTCTCCCCTACTCGTGGGTACATATATGGACCTAAATTTAAATAATAAAAATAATATTCCTTCGGAAAACGAGGTGGAAGGCTTAGGAGGGGTCGAGAAGGCGCTGGAAAGTGCTGACATGAACCCGAATAAGCTCGAGGGGTCAGTGGACTCTGATGGGAAACCAAAAGAGTTAGCAGACCAATCGTCAGTGGAGGTGGACAATGCGGGGCAGAAATGCGCCAAGAGGTCAGCCGGAACTGCGGAAGCCGGATTGGAAGAGGAGAGAAGTCCCGACTCCGAGCGGAAGTTGCACCAGCAACTGAAGCAAAGAATGAAGAGGGTCAGAAGGAGGCAAAGATTGGCCCTGGCCAAATCTGTCTCGGCGAAAGGCATAAGTAAGTCGGTTGAGGAGTTGACTGAAATGGTTGCCAACTTGACGTCGACCGAAACCTCTCCAGAAGACGGTGGATCTAGGAAACGGTTCAAATGTTCCGGGACCATGAATCCACCTAAAACTGTGAAGAAGGGGACGGAAGGCGGAAGGGAAGACGGACAGTCTGTACAATATGGGGTCAGTCTACAGGTACCACACTCCAGTGGTTATGTGGATGGACAACATTTACAACGGACTATTAGTCAACCCGGAAAGCAGAAATCGTGCAAGGCCGAGCAACCTGGACCAAGCAAGGTAAAGCGAAAGCTGAGCCAAGCTATGGGAAGGAGAGCAAAGCAAGCAGATGCTGCAAAGCCTTACGCTAGGAGTGAGAGAGCCAAAGTTGACAAGGGTGTAAAAACCTTTGCTCAGACAACGGCGAACGATCTCCAAATGGGTGTTGCCGACATGAGTCGAGAGGGGGGGATAGAAGCTTCACAGTTGAGTATTTTCAAGAATGCTCTGCTGAGGGCTCTTGACTTACTTCCGACAAATGCAGGTGATATCGGTGTAAAGGAGATAACCTTGGAGGAAGGGATTATAGCAATAAAATGCGTAAACCAAGAAACCAAAGGGTGGCTATGTGAGACTGTAGGGAAGATGACCGACCTATGGGAGGGAATCAACCTTAAAATAGACAGGCTTCACATACTAAAGGATGTGGAAAGGTTGATAATCTTCGTTCCCGGTGAACCCGTGAGCAAGGATGTCATCCTTGCCAGACTTTGTCGTCAAAATTCCTGTGTGAAGGACACTTCGAAATGGAGGGTTATTCATGTGGGAAGATATGATGACAAAAAAATTGGTGGAACCAAGCTGACGATCTGGTGTCCGAGGGAGGAAGCGAGGCTGGTTAGACAAGCAGGAGATAGACTCTTTTGCGGGTTGGACATAGCATTCGTGAAGTTCCAAAGATCATCGGAAAAGACTCAACCTGGAAAGCCACCCGGTAGGGCGACGAAGTGATAGACACCATGGAGATGGGATCAACACAAGTCGGGCGGGAGGTGGGCCCGTACCGGGAAAAGCTGAGGGTGATTCAATTGAACCTTCATCACAGCAAAGCAGCATCGGCAATGATGACTAAGTGTTTTGATGAGGATTCGTTTGATATAGCCCTGATACAGGAGCCTTGGATCTTTAGAGGAAAGATTAGAGGACTCCCAAATAGCATGGCTGAGTTGCATTATGCACAAACCAGCGGAAGAATTAGGTCCTGTATCTTGGTGAGGCACGGAGTTCAAGCATATAAATTGCCGGATCTGTGTGCCCCAGACCTTGCAACATTACGAGTAGGATCAGGTGCGGGAAGTTTTGTCATAGCATCTGCATACCTGCCGTATGATTCTCCAGAACCTCCTCCGACAAGAGAGTTAGAGTCTTTGGTGAATGCATGCAGGAACAGGAACGAGAATCTAATAATTGGTTGTGATGCCAATGCACATAATACAGTGTGGGGCAGCACCAACGATAATTACAGAGGAGAAGCCTTATTCGAATTTGTATCATGCAAGGATCTAGCTATCTTAAACCGGGGAACAGAGCCAACCTTCGTCGATGTGAGACGAATGGAAGTGATCGATGTTACCCTGTGCAGTAGCCAGATAATTGAAAGAATATCAAATTGGAGGGTAATGGATCAGGCTACATTGTCGGATCACAGAGCCATTTCATTTGATGTTCGCTATGGATCTAAAAAGAAAAAAGATCGGAAATACATCAGAATTCCGAAGAACACAGATAGGATAAAATACCTTGAAGTGTTGGAGGAAAAACTGAATGTAATGACATTCGGAATACCGAAAAACACTTGGCATGTAGAATCACAGTTGAAGCATCTGCAATCAGCTGTTGAAGTTGCGTACCGAGTGGCTTGTACACCTACTTTAGTGGAAAAACAAGATCCTGCGCCTTGGTGGTGCCGGGAACTTGAAAAGCTAAAAAAGGCTGCGAGGAAGGCCTTCAATCACGCCATGAGGAGGGGAGAACCCGAAGCATGGGATGAATATAAGGCGAAAAAGAAAGAGCTAAACGTTACTCTGCGACGACGTAAAAGGGAGTCATGGAGGGACTTTTGCTCGAGTATGAGGAGTACATCTGAAGTCAGTAGACTACAAAAGATTGTCTCGAGAGATCCAGTTTCTAAGATCGGACTCATTCGTAATAGAGCGGGGGAGATGGTGGAAACACTGGATCACACAAATGAGGTCCTAATGGAGGTACACTTTCCAGGAAGCTATAAGTCAGCTCAGCCCTGGGCTCCAAGGAAACAAGGAGCGAACAGGATGGATAGGACGGAAGCAGAACGGATCGTGACACCAAAAGCGGTCAAGGGTGCGATAGCAACATTCTCACCCTTCAAAACTGCGGGGCCGGATGGTATATTTCCAGGTCTAATGCAATGGGGTATAGACCTAATTGCACCAAGGCTCAGGAATATATACGTTGCATGCCTAGCAATAGGCTATATCCCGATAACATGGAGGGAAGCAAATGTGGTCTTCCTTCCAAAACCGGGAAAAAAGGACTACACCGAGGCAAAGTCATTCAGACCAGTCAGCCTAACATCCTTCCTGTTAAAAATAATGGAAAGGGTGATGGTGGACTATATGGAGAGTACTGCGCTTAAGATGTATCCTTTAAATAGTAGACAGCATGCATACAGGGTAGGTATGTCTACAGAAACAGCGCTACACCAAGTAGTACGCGTTGCGGAGGAAGAGCTAAATACCGGGGGCATTGCGATGACCACTATAATGGACATTGAAGGTGCCTTCGATAAGATATGCTTTGAAAGTCTGAAACAAGCCTTGGAAAAACGTAGGGTTAACCCACTGGTGGTAAGATGGGTGGACAATATGTTGAATACGAGGGCGATTAATATTCAGACGGGAACCTCAAAACTCAGAGGAAGGGTTAGCAGAGGTTGCCCGCAAGGAGGTGTTCTCTCACCTACACTGTGGAATATCACTGTGGACTCTCTTCTCGACAGACTCGAGGCGACGGGCATTCACACAGTGGGATATGCCGACGACATAGCAATAATGGCCAGAGGCAAATTCATGGACGTCACAGCAGATATCATGAGGAATGCACTCAGAGTGGTTGAGCGGTGGTGTCTGGAACAAGGGCTCTCCATTAATGCGGCGAAAACAGATCTAATAGTCTTCACTAGGAAGAGGAAAAATCTGGAATTTCGGCCCTTAACACTTTTCGGATCGGAACTAACAATGACTAAGAAGGTTAAGTATCTGGGAGTCTATCTAGATACTGGACTTACTTGGAATTACCATGTTGAGGAGAAGGTCCGGAAGGCAAAGAGGGTACTACATCAGTGCAAACGTGTATGTGGACAGAGGTGGGGACTCTCGCCTAGGTCAGCATACTGGATGTATACGATGATAACTAGACCCATTATCACGTACGCCTCGGTTGTATGGTGGGCGAAAGCCTCTCAGAAAACTGTGAGGAAGCACCTGGATAGGGTTCAGCGTTTAGCATGTATGGGAATTACAGGTGCAATACGTACAACCCCAACATGCGCATTGGAAGTCATCATGGGGATATTACCGCTAGACTTATTTATTAAGAAAACAGCGGCCCAAACGGCACTTCGCTTGCATCGAGATGCGAAATGGCACCATCGTGGTACGATCTATGGACATAGGAAGATCCTGGAACTTGTTAAAGACGAGATTAGGGAGCTAAACATGCCTATGGATCGAATAACAAGGGTGCGTATTATGGAAAGAAATCATAAAACTCGTATTGAGAACGGATTACTTCCAGAAAAAAGAAATGGTGAAATAGTGATTTTCACGGATGGATCCATGATGGATGGCGGGGCGGGGGCCGGTATCTATTCAGAAGAGCTGGAACTTGCCCGTCACATTAGCCTCGGGAAATACACTTCAGTATACCAGGCTGAGATGATTGCCTTGCTTTATGCGTTGGACTACTTGCTTGAGTGTCAGGTGGAAGGAAGAAATATCCTCATAGCACTGGACAATCAGGCGGTGATCAGATGCATGGAACAAACAAACATCACAACATCACTGGCACTGGAATGCGTACTTAAACTCAATAAGTGTTCATCTAAAAATGAAGTAACACTGACTTGGGTACGAGGACACATAGGGATCGAAGGCAATGAAAAGGCGGACTCCCTTGCAAAACAGGGGTCAACTGAAAAGTTGCTGGGACCAGAACCATTCTCTTCAATTGGCAGAGGAATGGTTGAACAGCTTGTCCACAAATGGATCACGGCAGAACACCTGAGAAGGTGGTCAACCGTGGAACAATGTAGACAAGCTAAAATGGCAATAAAGTGGCCGACCTGCTCCACTCAAAGAAGAGTTCTAAGCATGAGTCGAGGAACATTGAAATGGGTGGTGGCTTTGTCTACAGGACATGGTAATTTCAGGTATCACTTAAGGAAAATGGGCCTTATAGAGGATGATACTTGTAGACTATGCCTGGAGGAATCTGAGACAGCGGCACATATACTGTGTCAATGCCCGGCATTGGCTGGCAGAAGAATGAGGATCTTGGGACATCAATGGGTCGAGACCCAGTCGATGAAACGGATCTCCCATAAACAGATGCTAGCGTTAACACTAGGAATTGAGCCCAGAGAAGAACTGTGGAGAAATCCAGAGAGTCTCTCTGAGTAAGATTTACAGTGGTAGAGAGACGAAAAGAGACCCGACAATGGTGGTCTGATTCGATTATCTCTCGAAATATATATATATATATATAACCAGGCTCGCCCCTTCCAAACATCAGGAGTAGATTATGCAGGTCCTGTGCAATTAAAAGCATGGAAAGGTCGGTGCAGCAAAATAACGAAGGCGTATATCGCAATCTTCATTTGCTTCTGTACGAAGGCTGTTCATCTTGAACTGGTAAGTGACTACAGTACATCCGCCTTTCTTGCAGCATTTAAACGTTTCACTGCGCGTCGTGGGATCTGCGCAAACCTATATAGCGACTGTGGAACCAACTTCAAAGGGGCTGCAAGAATCATGGAGTCAGAAAAGTCACACATGTCCAAGCAATGGACAGAGGACATCGCCATGCAGTTGCAATCTAATGGAACAACATGGCACTTCAATCCCCCGGCAGCTCCGCACTTTGGTGGACTGTGGGAGGCAGGGGTAAAATCGATGAAACACCACCTAAAGCGAATCATCGGCCATTATACTCTCACCTTTGAAGAATATGCAACCATTTTAACACAGGTTGAAGCTTGCCTGAATTCGCGACCACTTTGTCCAGTTACCGAAGATCCGGATGATTTATCTGTACTAACACCAGGACACTTCTTAATCGGCGCATCGCTCAACACAGTACCCGAAAGGAATTTGACCGAACTCAAGGAAAATCGTTTGGATAGATGGCAACTGATGCAGAAAATTCAGCAGGATTTCTGGAAGAAGTGGAAATCCGAATATCTCACTCGGCTTCAACAGCGTCCTAAATGGCTTACGGCCAATTTTAAGCTAAAGGTAGGGCACTTAGTACTCCTGCCGGATGAACAAACGCCTCCCACGCTCTGGCGACTCGGCAGAATCGAAGCAACACACCCGGGAACTGATGGAAGGGTACGGGTTGTCACAGTCAAGACCGCAACCACATCACTCAAGCGTCCGATTGCTAAGCTTTGCCTCTTACCAATGCTTAATGAATAAAACACACACACACACACACATACACATGATAAAATAAATATTAGTCTTATATATAACTGAATTATAATGAATTTAATCGAAATTAACTAACTCATCCCTATAAACCATTATTGCCACATGCCATTCACCACACCTTCTTTCACCTTCTTTACATGTACTGGTACCTGTCCACAAGTTGTGGAGCTTATCGTCAGAAGAAAGCATCAATCAACATACAGCTGTAAACGAAGGTCTTGAGGAAAAAGCAGATGATGACCAAGGTCTCTTCCTGTGGCCCGGCAGGATGTTGCAACGCAACAAACCGACATCTATTACAAAGGTCGACAAGTTGATTTGCCGTCGGCAAAAACTCAGCTCACTGCAGCGGCTGACAGAAGAATAAATAGAGCAACCGATCTCCCAAACGAAAATTTGGGTGCTCAGGAATATCAGCAGCAACCTGACGCGGAAGCCAAGCAGTGGTGTTGTGTAGGAGGCGCCATAATGTCTAACAAACTCTATGCAAAAAAAATGCACTACTTTGGTTAATTGTCTCCGCCCACTGAGCAACACGCGTCAACAATGTGTGAGTGATGGCTAAACCAGCTGACCAGCGCTTAGCGGTGAAGACGTTTTGTTGTCACTACTGCGAAAACGCATAACAGACAGGGAGATCCGCAACCCCAGGGCAATGACCAGAGAAAATGACTCAAGGACAACTGGATGCGAGGTTTCTTTCGGACATGCAAAGCAAGAATTGACATTCCCAATTGTTAGATCAGAGCAGCAAATAAAGATCACAACGTATTAATAGAAATTGTTAGTGTCTTTTATTTTTTCTGCGATTTTCCCGTCGGCTTTTCAATATTGATCGTTGTGCTAGACCCGCCGGCAATTAGCAAAAAAAGTCAGTTCACAAATAATTGTGCTAGTATCCTTGCGTTACAGCGTCTATTCGATTATTTTTGTTAGCTTAGGCTCTCTCATATTTACAATGAAAATATCTCCAGAGACAATGCATATGGTATTAGCCAGCCAATGTTTTTTCTATCACTTTTTTTCTATGAATTCGGCCTTATGGCAAAAATGTAAAAACCATTTCAGGTCAATTTTAAACTTAGTACTTTCCAGAATTTTGCGCAATATAAATGATTACCCGTACTTAGGTCGTAAAATTTTAAGAAAACCTAAAAAATTTACGGAAGGGTTATAATAGTCAATAAATAATAAAAACAAATTTAAGAAAACCTACAAAATTTCCTTAAAAGCTATAATGATACCTTGAAAAGGTAACAACAGGTAGAATTGTAATTAGATTACTCAAAAGCTGATTTTTATTATTTGTTGACCTGTACATATACCTGTTCAATGTAATTACGTACTACCTGACATGCTTAAAACTTTGCATGACTCGTATGCAGTGAAGGGTATCGAACAATCGGCCAGGCCGATGATAACACATTTATTTGTTGCATTTTTCGTTGGTAGATTTAGGTACACATGTTGAATACAAATAAAAAAATCGAGCCAAATCAACTTTGTTGGGTCGAACCACATTGCTACGTTGCTGCTCGGTCTTAGCCAAACAGTGTTAATTTTGGTCTGTATTTTATTATTTTTGTTTAATTTTTTTATTATACCTAACTAAATAAATATGAAAATATTGTCAAAACAAAATCTAAACCTAAATTATTCATTTCTAAAAATAAATACGTTTCAGTAGGTAATTCCCGTAACCATATCGACACAAAAATAAAGCAAAAAAAAATGGTCTATAATTATACACCCGGATCATAGAGTCACAATCATTAATACAGGGTGTATCAGATGTTAAAACGCGTGGTTTTTTTTTTAATTTTTTCAAAAACAGTCTAAGGAAAATAAATGAATCATTTAATCATACGATTTTAAACATCACGTAACATATAGATGCGCAGTAGAAATCATAAAAATGTTAGCAGGGCTTCAGATAAGGCCGAAAATGCAACAACAAGATTTCAAAATAGAACGGCAACGAAATGTAGGTTTTGTATTTTATTTAGAAATAATACTGGATTACCAGAATATGTTTCGCAATTTGTAAGCTGAACGTATCTCAATAGTGCTGCATGAAACTCTATTCTATTACATAGAAATATATATATAAAAAACAGAAAGTATAATTAATAGTTATGGATAAATGCATTTTTTAAAGACAAATATAATTTATCTGTGAAAAGAAAACAAATATACAAAACAGTAGCTATTAGAGGCGGAGTCTAATTAAAGAGAAGTACCGAAGCGAATTCGCTATAATGAACACAGTTCTCCACTCTAATTCGTTATAGTTACTAAGTTTCCACACTTATTCGATGAATGAGTTGCATACTCCCTTTGGTAGGAGCTAGTTATTTAACAAAAAAAAAGTAATTGAGCTAATTTTTTAATTGTGCCAAGATATAATCGAAATGGATATGGGAAAAATAATTACACGATATGTTTATAAGATATATCTATGAAAAACTTATCAATCCTGTTTGAAGTACACAGATATTCCTCGTTCACAAGTTCACAACAAGATGGCATCTGGTAATCCTATTCGCTATTCAATGAAACTGAGACAAATGTGATAAGACGTTTAATTTTCATCAAACCTGGCTTCATATAAAAAATAGTTCGACGAAAGAACTTTCTTAGTGTATCAGAACAGCAATAAATTTTTATACACATAAGCGGTTTCCAAAAAATGCAGTATTTACTAGGAAAATGAATAAGTTCGGGTTATAAAGTTAAAATCATTTGAACTAGTTTTGAGAGCTGTCTACTAAATACGACTTCTTTTAAATTTAAGATTTTCGGTGCGAGAAATAACCGACAAAAAATAGATGAGTTAAAGGATGATAATATCATTTATATTATATTATATTATATTTATATTATAAAGCTGATGCTATACCATATTTCTAATATTTTTTTTTATACATCAGTCAGACAATCAACCAATTTGTAGCACCCTGTATGCCAAATAAAAAACTGATTTAATCAACTTTATTTTATTTCTTATTTTTTTATTTGTTCATAATCATAAGGTCATAAGCAGATCTTGACTCAACGGACGACATATTCATGATTGAGTACAGGATCCCCTCGTCAAACCACAACGTGCTGCAGACACGAAGCTCCGTCGCAAAAGCAAAAGTAAAATAAATAAAACCAACAATTTCGCATATGGGAAATATTTTTTTTTCTATCAGCACTTAGTTTAAATAAATTTAACCGACAATGACAATGATGTACTTCCTACAAATTGTTACCACTCAAGGCAATTTTGGGTCTTTCATTATTTGTTGTGGGAAATCCGCACACACAATTTGGAATCTACGTGACTTGGTTTGCATTATAAGTTGACTTTTTTCAAAACCGGCAATACTACAACATAAATACCCGATCGAAATATCGAAAGATGGACCCCAGTAATTAAACAAATTTAAATTCTAAACACACGACAAAAGTGGACAACTTAATAAAAAAAAACTAATAAATATATGTATTCAAAGTGTCACTAGCGTCATTTTGCCGTCACTACAAATAAAACAAAAAAAATACAACAATACGAACCAATAATGTATCACATTACTTCACAGTCCGACTTTGAACTTGAACACCCATCTATAGCTACAGCCTATCTTCCACCGACTTTGAAGCCTTATTATGCGCACAATTTTATGACCGCATACATTTTTTATTCGCATGCGTGCGATATGTTATTTCAAACCAAAATCCATTAACCTCAAACACACACTCTATCTATGAACTATACGGCTTGATTGATTGAATGGAAACAACTAAACAAGGGGCATGGACAGGCCCCCTTACAATTTACTATTTCTACTACTCACTTGGCACAGAGACTGTTTTCACTGCTGTATCTTTGGCAACGCGCACGTTCACTTAATTGAAACCGAAACCAAGTGGAGTCGTAGTTAAATACTCGACACTATTACAATTTAATGCAACACTCTGGTGAAATTATTCTCACGTGTGCGTAGGAGTATATATCTAGACTTGATGCAACAAATCAATTTAGAACATAAATCCTTTCCCGTGCAGAGAAATCACGTAGAATGCGAGCGCGTAAAGTCTTCTTATAGCAAAGACAGTGACATTTGTTGTGGCAAGTCTCGACTTCTGAATCACATTTCGGCGGTTTTTATCTTCTCCCAGTGGTAGATGGGCGAGTATATATGAATGTTGACATAGCCAGTAATTTATGCATCACGAGTCAAAACTTTCGCGTTTTGTGTGAGCTATCTTTGCACTAACATACATGACAAATTTACATAGTCACATGCTTTTCACAGTTTTAGGCTCGTGGGGGAATGGAAGCAAACTGAACGACTTCTTACGCGATAATTGCGTTAATTTCCTTTTGCTACAAATGGCTTTGAATTTGACATAGAGATGTTATATGTCAGAAGGCGTCCACAACTCATCCAAATGTTTCAGAGAATCATGTTCACGCATTACGATTGAAGTGCATAGCACGCTCTTTGCATGTAAATTGTTACAGTCGATATTGACAGATTTTATTACCACAAAATGACAATGGCTGTGCGTTCCGGTTTGACAGGCGCGTTTTATTGCGGCATGTGCCCGCCATCGGGAAAATTTGTTAAATAATGTATTTGTTTGTCGTGCTAAATTGGAAAGTATGGGTAAGTAAATCAAATCAATTGTGGACAATTGATTGTGATTTCGAATAGAAATAGAATTACAACACTATCTTTGGTGTCGAAAATAGATTAGAGACAATACCATGGGGTATTGATTGTGATTTTGATGAGAATACTGATGGGGGGCGATCACAATGGTTATTGTGAATACGCTTTATTTAATGCGTGCTTTCTGCTTTGTATGAATTCGTTTTTAATGGTTGTCTTCGTATGGTATCTGTTTGTGCCTCCAATTGCCACATATTGTGGTAGAGCTGAAGTTTATTTCAATTATTATTGCTCTAGATATGAATGGTATAGCATAGTGATTCACATTTTGTGAACTTAGGTAAGGTCGGAAATATGCAAGCAGCCAGTTCAAATCTGGGCACATGTGACACCGGCTGACTTGCGTGTTCTTAGCGTTATTTCACTCGTCATCACGTTTCTATAGGTAAATTCATAATTATCATGACACATCACGTAGGTATAACTACTTCCCCATACTAACTGCGTTCTTCAGTTTCTGTTATTTATAGCCTGAGGAATCTTATGACTTTGGCAGAAGACGCTTATCACATTTTCGATCAGCATGCGCGGTTCTGCCGACTAAGCATATACCTAACCTTCACAGAAAAAAAAAAAAATCTGACATATTGCTTTGACAGTCTGTTATCATGTCATTGATATAAGTTTGTGTAGGTTATCGACGAGAAGCGCGTGCCTATAGTAAGTTTGACTTTGAAATTTGATTAAGCAATTAGCTTGCGCGTATATGTTTATCGTATAGTCCCTTTGACAGATTAAAATCCTTAAATGTGTGGTTAGGGTACAATATTGAACACACAATAAATTAACACCTCAAAAATGGAATCAGCTTATATGAATACATAAGTAAATAAGGTATTCTTCAGCAAATTAAACATTAAAGTAAATTGATTGTAAAGGTGGGTGAGGAATAATTCAAATTGGACCATGAACCTCGTTTGCTAAGGCATAATAGTCTGAGGTTTATTTTAGAGAATTGATTTGCTTGTGACATAATTTCGCAGGTATTGCGGACATTTGTAGATTCATCCGCGGTTGCTGTGGTCGAAGAAATGGAACCGATGTTGCCAAAAGATAAGACTATCAACTCAAGTGAGAAAATTCTTTGTTTCATTTCTGATAGTTGATGACTCTTACAGATGCCATATTTGTGTGCCCCTCCAAAGACCGAAAATGCCATAATTGAGCTTTACTTAATTTATCTTCGATTTGCACGTTCTGGTTGCGCCCTACAACTGAGCTGAAGGGAGCTGAAGCGGTTTCTATTTATGAACATAGCCGAACAGTGCTCTTTACTTTAATTTGTGCGCTGATTCGATGAAATCGTGAGTAAAACTTTAAGTTCGTATACCTTCTGAATGAGTTGAACGACTACAATGAAATAAAAACGAAATGTTGTTCTACTAAGCCCTTTGTTATGTATGAGAAATCTGGATTGGGTGGTTAGCTTTGACGTGATGCGGCAACAAATCCTCATACAAATAGCAAACAGTTTTATCATTATGCAGAATAAGTGCCAAAGCAAGCACTGCTTTCCAATGCAATTGCGATCAACTTTCGAACTCGCATGAACGGACTTGGATGAACGGAATGACAACTTGATTTGCCTGACGACTTTTGCGTCAATTTGAAAAAGTAAAAAAAAGCTAGTTCAGTGCTGATCTTATCAACGCTTGTAGATGGATACAATAGGTGCTTGAAAGACTTGCCTACATATTGCATTGTATTAAAGCCTCTTGGTGTCCTGAACAAAATTGCGACCGAGAAATTTACCATTATATGTTACAAACATATGAAGTCTTTCTCCTTAATTCCGACCTCATTTTGTGTGTGTCTTTTCCGTTCAGCTTAAAAATATAAACACTCGGAAATGGGTCGTTAGGAGAAGCAAGGCTTAGGGTCCTATATGGACCTGTTGCTCTATCTATCTAGCACCGAGTTCCTTAAAAAAAATCTAAAATCGGCCTGCTTTTCTCGCGTCTTTGAGCGGGCTTTATTAGGGAAGGAAGTTCGAGGACTCTCCCATGACCAGGCGCACTTGTGATACGACTCCGATTCCGACATCTGCCCATCAAAAATTGTTCGAGAAGCCTCTGAATTTGCGGAAGTATTGTTAATTCTCAAAATCCAGAGCTTTTCCTTAAGCACTGTCAAACCCGTTAAATGTGATTACGCTCTTTTTTATAACTTCAAAATAGTTTTTAAGAAGTTTAAAACAATTCCAAAAAAACCCACCCATCTGCTTATTGCATAGAAGACAAACGCAAACATTCTGTCATAGATTTGGATTTTCTTAGGTCATAAGGGTGCAATCAAAATTTATTCAATGCGAGTGTATGTGACACTAAAAACACTTACACTTCAATTACTGCATCACCATAAATGCTTTATAAGTGCTAAAGTAAGCCCAACCAACCCAACACGCCACTTTATGAGTGTCAAGTCTTGCTGGGGCATAGATCAACTGCGCTCATTCAAATTTATTATTTACACTCGCTCATACGAATACCAGCATCAAACAGCATAAATGGATTCCGTCACGACTGGGGCGGACTTAGTCATTTTCTAGACAGGCAAACCAGCTCACAGCAGATTTATCTTCATCTAATAAACGATATTGTTATCAACAACAAACGGGCGCCATTTCTTAAAATATCTTTCAAATGAATTCTGTCATATATTACCTTACTATTGACTAAGACGTCCGTAAAAGAAAATCTCCCAGAAATATTTGTCAACTTACCTCAATTAGCATACATTACTCAATGAAGTCCAATGCAAGTTGAGATTTTCTCTACAAAAGTTTACTTAGCGGTCAATAAAATTATAATCCATTAATCTGAACCCATAAAATAATTATTATATTTAATAGAGCTTCTGTTGAATTACTTGGATGTCGCTTCTATTAATATAACCGAAGACATTTGTATATCCCGTGATATTTTTTTTGTATAAATGATTAGATTGCAGAGTTTTATCTGAAAACGGAATTCCGACAGCATGTGATAATGAATAATTAGAAAATACTACCACTATCTAGCATCAATGCTTTTTAAGCACTTAACTATAATGCATAATGTGAACAATAATATTATATAAGCTTTAAACGATCGCTTTTCAAGGTTATACATATTCGTTAGGTTATCGCACACATTTTTGTGACAGCACGCTTTAGGTGGAAAGCCGCCGTCAAGATTAAAAATAGCAAAAATAAAAAAATAAGAAACCAATATTTTTCTGTTCTGTTTGGCTTGGAAACAAAAATATTAATAAAGCAAAGGGGAAGTTTGACAACGATTCTTACTGACAAGATAAAGTCCTTTCGCATCTGTATGTAAGTATTTTGTTGTTATTATGTTTTTGACAGTTCAGCAAATTGGTTTAAAAATAATCAGCAACTGATTAGTCGTTTGAACGAATAACATGTGACGGAATTTGTTTCAATTTCGTGGTTTAAATAGTTATGGGTCCGCAAACGTGAAACGTACCTTTCATTATTGAAAGGAGTATCAAAAATCAATGGTTTTCATTATTAAAAATTGCAGTTTTCTTATTCCCTTGCTCTATGTTGAAAAACCACTTAACAATTAAAATTGTCTGAAATTGATTTTCTAACACTGTTAAGATAAATATCACAGTAATACTGCATGAGATCGTTGGGCACTAAAGTACATAGATGTAGCAAATTAGTTACAATCTTGTGGCAGCAATTAAAAAAAGTAAGCTCCAAACTGTAGGGCTGCCGAAATAAGTAAGTATTACCTCCAAGAGAATCTAAAAATCTATAACGAGGACAGTTTTTACTTATAAGGAGAGAATTGTCATTCTGTTTAAAGTTGGAAGTCTCAGTTTTGTTTGTTTCTTGTTTACACTACGCGCACGCGCACAATTTATCTAAACAACTGATTGTAATTATTAAATTAACTCGTTATTTAAATAAATAAATTTAGGACCTAAATATATACACGCACAAACTTACGTTGCCTGCGTTGAGTAATTCAATTCCACTTAAAATTGAATACAGTTACTCGGTCCAGTTAAAAACGTTTTCGGTATGAAAGAGCGGCTACTTGACTCAAATATTATACCATTGGACACTACATCAAGCATCGGATGTTGAGCAACGCAAACTGTACACACGTCCGCTGATAGCTCTTGATATTGTTAAAATGTAAATGATATGTTAAAGATTAAAATTTTAATTAATTGTACAATTATAAGATTGTTATTCTAGTACTTTTGTCAACCACCACTGTTACTTTTTTGAGAGTTTATTGTTTGGTGTCATTGTTTATATTCGAAGTTAAATGTCAAAATTCCTTAAATGTCAAAATGTCACAAAAAAACGCCGCTTTTTTTGGCGGTAGCAATGTTATATATTATACTTCCAATTACTATTAAAGCGATTTTTATAACGAGAGGTGCGATTTTTTATTTCTATGCAAGAAAGTGTAAGTGACGTCGAATTTATTCATGTTATCAGTAAGAGAAATTCTGACAAATTGTCATGAGAGATACTGACACGGTCGCTAAATTTATACGAATAAATCATATTCGTTGGTTGAAAAATTAACACGCCGAAGGCAGTCCCATTACAAATTCAATCACCGAACATTGGCGGCGTTCCCATCGCATCTAATTTAGATAAATTGTTCTAGCTAAGACATGGAACGGCCTGCTAAACGATAAGGGTGAAACAAGTTTTCTTGTCTTGACAGTCCGATGTTTAGTTTTGTTAGGTTTTATTCCTCTTTTAAGCTAAACAAAGAATTTAGTTTGGTATTAAATAGCAGAACTCAGCTAAATTTCGCTACAAAAACACAAAGATACCAATCATATGCCTAACGATATTTCGCGCTAACAAAGGCGCAAAAAAGAACGTGCCAAATCTGTCAGTGGAACGATTTTGCAAAAATGTCATGTGTCTCGAATAAGCGATGGATTTCATGGAACTATACGTTAAAGTTGACGTAGCTTGTAACTCAACAAATGCGTTCCACGAAAGGTGTTTGTAAAAATCGACCCAACTAATTCGTAATAAAATAAAGATGTTGTCCCACCACACTGACTGGAGTTGGTAATTTTCAGCCCTGTTTCATGAGACACGTATTGATACAGTCTAGCTCTAGAGTATCACTCTTTGCAGGTCGGTACCTCGGTAGCCGAGATAAGTAAAATGGAACAATATACATAATAGCTATATATTAAAATAATCTGCGTATTTATTTTACAATCACATATAAAGATTAACCATCTAAAAGGATAAGCATTTTCTGTGTAATAATTATAAAATGTCTTTGAGCGGAAATATTTTATTTACATACTCGTTTCATATCCTTTCCTGAGCTGGGAAGTCAAATGTTACAACAACAGGTTATCTACACAACGTATAATCTGGTTCTTAAATTTATGCACAGATATTTTATTTTCGCCGAAAACCTAGATCCGTCAGTTTGTTATTATGGTTTTTTTTTTTGCGTGGATTAGCAGCTTTACCCTATTGAACTACATAACTTGCGTCGACCTTGAAGTGGAGAACTTAAAAAACTTGTATAAACAAATAATGCGAGTCAGAGTGGGTTTGATTTTTTGTTGATTTACAACAAATATTTGTAAATGCTATATTCTATATGTTCTTATATTGTAAGAGATTACAAATTGACTTAAATGCGGAACAGCTGATAACGTTACTCAGTAGTTGATAAATAAGTGGAATAATTTGTTGTTTTTCGCTTTCGACAAGGGAAGGAAACCCTTATACATCTGCCTTTGTTCTTTAAATACACATGTAAGTGGAAATGCGAGAGTGTTTCTGTTTATATTGCAGATAATGACACAAGAAGTAAAATTTTGTGTAGCATTTCTTTTCACTCTATAAGTGGATTCAGTTTTCAAAAGTAAGGACGTGATTCACTTAAGTAAATAAATAAAATATTACTAGAGTTATAAAAAATTCCCTTCATAATGAGCATCGATAAACTTCAACCAATGTTCATCTATATAGAAATGCCGTATAACTTGTCTCCGTTCAAACTATTGCCCTTAAACTTTAAATCTGCTACCGAATATTTTACTATTCTTTTTGACAAAGCGTTTGGAAATTTATTCCAGTCAAATTACAGACTAAATTTGTATTAAATTATATATTTTAGTTTCTCTTTACATTATTTTTGACATATAATATCATTTTTGCTACTAGAAAAAAAAACACTTATCAGCTGTAACTAAAATCTAAAAACATGTTGTATTACAAATACCTACTGAGTAGAAAAAAACCCCTCCAGGAACTGAACTGTTGACTCCAAAGTGCTCAAATACACTTCAAGTTACAATCAGTGTAACACTAAAGAATCAAGAGCGGAATTATTCCTTATTCGAAACGCGTGAAAAGGATTCATTTAAAACCGAGATGATAAACGTCACACCGAAGATATTTACATATTTTCTGGCAATGGGATTCAATTCAAGCCAACTCTATTCACACAAGTTACTCGACGACATGCAGCCGAGCGCTCTAAGGCAAATCGAATTCAAATGCATACTTGTTTCTTTAACTGTCAAAATTTAGTTAGGGTGTCCCACTTTCACTCGGCGAGGTAAGTCAGTGTTAAGATTTCTGTACTATAACAGTCTGCAAAGAATGGTTCTAAAATTTACCTCGAATTCCATACAGTTCGGAATAGAGTATGAAAGCTGAAATTGTTTGTTTTCGTTTCTTATGAACTCCTACGGTCAAATGAGTCAAACGAAATGTTTCTTTTCTCAGTATAGTGCACGTTATACGTATATAGGTCGTCAATTAAAAATCACCAGTATGTGCCAAAGTTGCATGTTTTCGAAAGCTGGTGATTCTTCAGAAAGACAAGCAAAAAAGACAAATAAACAATGTAATAAAAATAAATTTGTAATCAGCTTGTAAAAGATAAGAGTTTCGATATTCCGGAAAAAAATCACACGATCCGTGCATCTTTAAATAATTGTTTGTAGGGAACTTTATCTAGAGAGCAATATGCATACGCCTTTAGAATGCCCTTTCATCGTCTGTACTGTGTCTCAGCATATGTACGAATACAAACTTTAAGTTCAACAACTTAATTCATGGCCCTTTTTCCATGCATACGACATCCATATTCTCGTAGCTACGTGTGTGTATAATAGATATAATAATCGAAATGATGCCAATGTCTCTTCTGACGCATTACGATTGAAAAATAAAGTGTTCGATTGATTTTTTCGAATTCCGAATCTAATTGAAATTAATTGATTTGTAAATAATAGCTTTTGCAATGAATGTTTACAAATTGTAAACAACTCATTTAGTCTGCAAAATCCCTTGAGAATCGCGCGTTATATGGGACACTTTGTAAACATATAAAAACTAATTTATTACCCTTAAGCCATAGTTACACCTAACACTATTTGTCTTTTGTATAACCAAATACCTAGTATTCGTGTAATCGTGAATCATATTTGTCATGTGGTTTTAAATAAATATTAACCACAAATTGTAACAGAGCGTTAATTTTCATTTGCGCCTTGGAATACATTCGGCTTAGAACAAATGCATTCACTAAGCAAAATGTATTTATCTGATCCAATACGTCTTATCAATAAGCATAAACACATAGAAGTAAATCATTGCGCAATACTGTCAACCTTTGTTCTCTTTGAACGATATCAGTCCCGCAAGAAACTATTTACTGGCAAAAAAGATAGCCTTTATCTATGACTTTGATCGAGTTACGGGGAATAATCCAAATTAAGAAAAAAAATATCATGGTACTAGTAATGCCGTAAAATACACTCCCAAAAATAAATGCGATGAAACTATAAAGACACACGCCTTGCATGTTTTGATAGAAAACTGAAATATTAATCTGGCATAAGCTTAGTACGCTACTCGCAGCTAAACTATGCTCTCATACAAAATTCAGCAAAGTACTTTAGCTATCCAAGCAGTAGCTACGCACTTCGCTCCACAGTTTTTTTTAACTCGCGTATTAAATGTGCGACACATTTTCGTATTATAACGAATTTTGACAGAAAGAGAAAAAGAACTTGAGTAGATAGTAGATAGTACATACTATTAGTTGTCAACGCTCTTATGCTAAACAAGAAAATTAAAAAGCCAACACGCCCAACCTTTAACCTGCGACTCGCCGGCGCGCGTTTCACATTTCCTTTTCATTGAATTGTAAATTGACAGACGATTATTTAAGAATGAGAACGAAAGCGAGAGAGGGCGTTTCACGTCCCCTTCACGTTTTGTTTCACGAATTGCAGCATTGTGAATTTGTGAAACAGAAATTACTTGCACGTATATATATATATATTATATATTTGCCTGGGTATGTTTTTTTTTTGAGTAAAGTACCTTTTTTGTACGGAAACACAGCATTTGCACTCTACGAAGACTTCCAGTCAAGTTTATTCAGAGATTCAAATCGAATAGATTTTTTTCATTCAATAATTGAATGTTCAATATCGCATTGTATTCTTAAATTCAATCGAATTGATTTTAGCGTCATTCGAGCAGAAGTTCGAATGGTTAACTAATAAACATATAATTTGATAAAAATTAAATTTGTTGTGATCTCTTAAGCTTTCTAAATAATTTCGAAAAGAAGATGCGCCAGTATATTCATTGATAACAGCTTTCTTTAGAAAGCAAGAATGAGAACACTTTATTAGAGTGGAAGTTTTAAATTCGAAGTATTTTCAGTTCGTTCGCATGTACATTGGCGTGGCGTGAGTATGTGTGTTTTGTATAGTATAATTTCCTTCAAAAATGTTACATTTTTCTTTAATTTAAAATTTCTGAGCGGGTCTTCTTGTAACATATCATAATTTAATTTAACGTTACTAACCTTAAACTATATTATAAGATAATGTTATGCCTTAATGTGAAAGCATTCAAATAAAATTAATGAAATGAGATGAAATATCGAAATTTTTTCACTAAGACGCTCAACATCGTCTTAGTCCGCTTCGAGTTGAAGAATACTTTCGATCGCCGGTGAGAGTACATCTAAGAATCGCATAATGTTTCTGGGGAAATGCTTTGCTTCGTTGCGATATTAACCAAAGAATAGCCGGGATTTCCTAAGATTCACGTAGAGGAATCAAATGTGGACAGCTTTCTAGATGAAGCACGTGCAAATACATAGAAGAACAATGTGTTAACTTTTAGGGGATCGATATAAATGTATGAGTTATGTGCTTCCAAAAGGAACAAAAAATATGAGATATGTTTCACATCTATAGAACTTCTGTAAGGATGTTCAAATTGAGTCTTTCTTTGTCACGCATATTAAAATTCAACTTTAAATCATGTGCGTGCGGTTCATTTTAAAGACTTCTTCATGAATTTCTACTTTCCTGTCTGGTTGAGGAAACAAACTAAATTTTATTAAACCGATATCAATTATTAAGCTAACAAGTGACACAGGTGAACATTTCATGTTCTTTAATAGTGTTCATAGCTTCTACGAATTGTTTCGTTGTAATTGGTCGGCTTTCAACACGCAATCAACAATTTAACGAGCCGAATAATTTTTTTTTCTTATATTTTATGGAACTTGTTACGCTGGTAATTGGAGAAGAGAACCATAAATCAGCTCCCTCATAAAGAAAAATTAAAAGGCGTTCAATAATAAAGAGGTGATAAATTCGGGTAAAGCTGAAGGGTCGGAAATTAAATTTTTAAGCCTGGCTAAAGACTCTAGGTATACGAAAAATCCAACCAAGCCTTAAACACCCAAATTCTCCAAATATAAATCTTTGCATTTATTTGGTCCGAAGAGACTATAATTTAATACTGTGAATTAAATAACCGTTTCTCGCCGATAAGATATTTTTTTTTGTCACCGACAAACATTCTTTGCCAGCGATAAGATAGCTATTATCAATTATTTAAATTAGCTGTGTCTTAATTAAGTATTGTCGAGAAAATAAACACTACGATTAAAAAAAATTGACGAAAACTTATCAAATTTATATCGAAAAGTCACATTATTTGCTGATAATATCGGAGAACGTGTTAGAGATAAATCGTTAAGAGATATCTTTATCCAGCTGGTTCTTTTCGGTTTGGTAAAAATTGGATATTTTTTGTCACCTTATTAGGAAACAAGCAACATCCATCCGTCAGCTATATAAAACTTTTCTGAGACAATTAAAAAAAAATATCAAAATCGTAACCAGATTGGGAAAAGGACGAAAAACAGCACGTGAAAGCAAACCTGTCAAATGTACCTAAACCATTTGCTGAATAACCACCGGAGATGGGTGTCGTCGGTGAGATATTAAATAAATACACTAAACCAAAGGAAAATTTAATTTCAGCGAGCTAAAAACACCTACCTCATACACACATACTAGAATTTTAGCTAAAATGAAGATATGATTGAAGAAGATAGGATTGATGTCTATTTGTTTCTCCATTCTGTTAGGAAGCTTAAAGTTTTTTTTTCTCTGCAAAAGTTTTAAGGTACAGCCGAAGTTTAGAATGCAATGTAATTCAATTACCGCACTGTATCAACACTGGTCGCAGATATGATTGTGCTATAGCGTTACCAGAATTGTCCTTAAGCGAATTTCATAAATACTGCGTAATGTAACTTAAGATATTCATGCGTTGATTTGAATACCTTAAAACAAAGCCGGAATTGCTTCGTAAAATAGCGTCAAATGAAAACTTGAAAACAACAATCACAAAAGAAGATATATATATGGAAAACGAACACGATTCAGATGATGGAATTTACTGCTTTTTTTGATTTCCTGGTGAAATATACTGGTTTTGGTCCGAAAAAAGATACGAGCGTTATTCATGCCAAACAAACATATCTATTTGAAATATACATTCTAAAATAAACCCTGCATTCTTTTAAACAAAATGCGGAAAAATTTAGCTTGTTAATTTTGTGATATTCAATATGACAGCTCACAATAGCAGCAATTACTGTCATGGTTTGAAGCAATATGCGCGTAATTTTCGAAATATGAATTTGGAGATTTCAGTAGCCCTCTTTGATGTCATTTAAGTTAAATTGAATAGCCCCAAATGTCAACCGATAATAGTTTTAAAACGACAACGAGCAAATTATCTACATTCTCTTTGTCCACATTGAAACCGCTTGCTTTATAGCTTAAATTAATTATGGTGACTTGAGGAAGGAAAAAGAGACTCCATAATACAAGCCCATGTGGTGTTTAGAACGTATAATTAAACAGAATACCAAAAAACATCCAAAATACAAAAAATATTTATTTAAATTGACGCGGGTGATCTTTGCCAAATACATATAGCTTAAAATTGTCACATTTTACTTCACGATAATAAATTGGCACTGCGTTATACATATACATATAAACAGTGAACGCAATTATCAATTAAGGAAATTTAATGGAGTCACAGCTGTGCAGGCAGATTTAAAATATAGCGCCACATTGAATTTTTGGAATTTTTAAATAGATCAATGATTGATCAGTGTTAATCTTTTGTTGCTAAGTAGGTACGAGTAGACCACAAATTTTTGCGCGCATGACATATGGTCGCTGGGATCTTCATGAATAAACATAAATGCTTTAATTTTGTTGTTGATGTGGATGCGTATGTATTGTATATTGGAATATTGAGGAAATGGAATTCACTAAAATGTCAGCATGCTTTGTAGCTTATTGACAGATCAAGTGGATTGGCATCAAAATTAAAATCAACAGCCGATAGCAATTGTGTTTGGTTGGAACGCAATTAACACAAGCTGATTTTTTTGTATGTTGCATAAAATAATTTGATCTTAAGGTAGTTGATTTTGTTGGATTTTATTGTGCGAATTGTAAAAGGTTTTTTTTTAAGTTGAAGAGAAATGAAAGAGCAACCCAAAAGACAGTTTATTTTTACTTACGCCAAGCGGCGCATATGTTTTCGTAGGTACAGAAATCGTAGCTCAATATTTTAAAATTTTCAGCTATATATTTATATATATGTATTTATATTTAACCACTTGCTCTAGATCTCTAACCAATATAACTTATTCGACATCCCGCTAGTCATTTAGCGGTCAATAGAACGTGGACATTATCACTTTTGAGTGCTTCGGACATGCTCACTGGTAGATCACAATTTTGTAAATCTTATACCTAAGCTGAAGTGTGGAAGAATGCAAACAAAAAAAAACTCAAACTCAACTCATTAATTTCACCCCTTGTAAGAGTCGTATGGCTTTTAATTTTACAGATGTCTGTGAGGTTACTCGTGCGAATAAAGATTGATGGCAATGAATTGAAATGTTGTCAGTGGGAGTACATTTTAAGATGGAAAATATCGAACACTAAAATGTCTACGTTTATGCCGAAAGAATTTAACAGGACATCTACACCGTTAATATGTAGAAATTTCAATGAAACGGACTTTTCTTTTAAATAAAAGTCAGTGAGCTTTGCTTTTCAAACTAATAAACTTGTCAAAAGTCAACCGATATCATTTAGGAAGCTAATTCCATTTTAAAAAATGCCTATTAAAGCCTGTTTTTCATGATAATGAAATTTGCGCTGTTAAGATTTTCTTATAACACCTTCGCCGTCAATGTGATTCGTGTATGAAAACTATAATCTTGATAATCTTGAGTTTCGTAGAAATTTGTGACGCAAATTTATCGTAATCAGATTACATTTCATCAACATCGCAGTAAAGATCCACCCATTACTCTTTCTGGGAATTCAACACTTAAGTGAATGAGTTCAAACCCACCGCTACACAATTGTACTCACATGTACTCGTAGGTCACCTTTTCATTCTCGGTATACCTATAAGGTATATAAAATATGTATAATTTACAACATGTAAGAAGGTGCAGCAGCTGCAAGTGTCAGCAACTGTTGAGAGAATAAAGGAAAACAATTTGCGCCCCTTGCACCTAAATAGGCATATGCGTCAGACACTGTCAGATAAACATGCCATGTGTCTATAGACATACGTCTCTTTTTAAATAGAACTAAGCAACAATAATATTTTTGCAAATGGTGCTACAGAAAAACAGCACTTCCCTGATCCTTTGAACTTTGGTCTGGACTAACAACAGGCGCTGAAGTCGGTATCTATGCTATAACCACCTCAAAGAAAGTTCATTTTTTTTTACTGAACTTTATATCACTTGTCAGTAATTATCGAAACAATTAACCAACCCGAAATACATGCCCAGTAATTGCTTCTAATGTGGTGCAATAAAATATTTGCTCTCTTATCACCAAACAGTGATAATCAATCAGAAGCTTATTATTATCAAGTATATCACTCATAAATAGGTACACAGCACGCACAAATTCATATCCAAGAGGCAGGGTCGGGTCCAACTGCTGTTTTTGGTTTTGTTATTATTAGAATTATTTTTTTTCAGCTGATAAGCTGTTGTATAACAAATTGTTTTAACATCCAAAATACAAGGTCAACCAAAAAAAAGAAATACTCAAGTGGTTTAGTATACATATTTATTTATGTTTTTTTAAAATATAACACGCATAGCAATAAATTTTGAAAATATTTGAGAACATTTTCTTTGAATATTCACCTCGACATGTCTTCTGTATGATTTCCGGCGAGATTTGCCAAAGGAAATCAAAAACACTACCCAACAATACTTTTATTTACATATTTTCATTCTCCTTACAGACAAAATCTGTAATGGTCGTTCTCCTGTTCACAAACAAAGCCCCAGGAACAAAGTACATACACATACGAGTATATAGAGGTAAATAGCAGAAAGCAGAACGTTAAGAGCACAACATAACCATTTAAAGAAGAACAGTACAGTGTTCGCCCTGTGTGCGGAAAGAAGGCAAACTACTTTTTGAATTAAAATCAGGAATTAGGATAAAATGCACCACTGAATTGGACACTTACAGACATATAAATTAAAAATAGAAATTTATCGGAAGATCGCACTGATTTTTCTATCAAACGTCAGTTGCTATTATTACGAATATGCATATAGGTATGTTGATATTAATTCTTAAATTTCTACATTATTGCACAGAGATAGAATTATTTCCTGATTGTATAAAAATAAAACTCACTTTTATGGATCACAGAGGTCGGCAGGTATTTATAAAAATTCAATAAGATAACTTTGCGGAACACCAGACAGAACTGCTCACATTTATCGGTTGCAATCGGGTGACAGACACCTTTGATAATAATATAGGAAAAAAACAAAACACCTTACGGTATTTTACTGCACTATATTTTTGTAAGTTCTATCCAGCTGTAGGTTCAGCACATTTTTTTTAGGAAGAGTTTCCAACTAAACGCACATATGTATATAATATCCGCAGCCTGGCAGAGTAACGTGCCGTGCATGTGGTGTATTACCGCCGACGACCGATTATAGTACCACTTTCGAACGTGAGAGTTTCAAGACTGATTCGAATTGAACGAGTGAACTGTTGAATGGCGCGCGGAAAAGAAATGAACGATCGCTCTCGATCGTTATTCCTGGTTTCCCGCCACGCCACCCCTATGACTTGTTACAAATACAAGCAATCGCTGGTTGATCGCTGACGCTGGCCAGCAACGGAATAGAACAAAACAGAACACAAGCACAGAAACCAACAATCCAAGAAATTTACTTTGACGACCGCCTTCGGCCTGGCTTGGCCTGTCTCCATAATTTTTCGTTCTTTTTGTTGTATTTGCTAATAAATTTCCACACTGTATGTTAGCAAGTATAAAGTACAAAACTGTTCGTACTGCACGACGCACATCACACTCAGACCAGACTCACAATACCACAATCAACCAGGAGAATGAAGAATGAATTGAATGTGTTCGAAAGAAGCACTGCCAGAAGCCAGACTAAATCGTAATTATTAATGGCATTTGTGGGTATCGGACGTTGAGCAGTCGATCGAGCGATTTCTTTTGCGATTAGTGATCTCAGATCGTGGGACTTATTTCCTACTTCAGGTATTTCTAGCGATCTATTTATATAGTTTTATGAATCTTTTTTAATTTCGTATTTTTTGTTTACACTTTAATTTATAACTATCTACATAAATTCAACTTGGTAATATCTACGTGCGTTTTGGCTGCTGAAAATAGAAAATTTGAAACGAATTTTACTTCAATTTCAAAAATTTTGAAACTGGAAATATATGGTTTAGAGGTTGTTAAACAAGTCACACTATAACTGCTGCAAACACTTTTCGGAAAGAGCAAAATACCGATTTGTTTCTTTAAGTTTTAAGTTTTGGTATGCGCTTTAAAAAAGGGTGGCAACCAAACATTGCGCCCAATAATGCTGCAATATTTAAAGAGTATTCGAAGCTTAAGTGGTATTGCCAAATCTTAATTTTCCAGTCATATACTGTTTATATAATATATATACAATATACATATATATGTTATGTATACTGCTGGCTGACTGATATGCGAATTTGGGCCCTGTGATGAAGACATATAAAATATATGAATTGAATCTTAACCATTTTAAAGGCGATGTATCATGTGTCAAAGTTTTCCGCATTAAGTTTGGTCTGTTAAATGAAATGTTTTGTACGCAGGAATGTCACACACCTAATTACAGTGCTTCTGTTGTGTATGTTGCGTACCTGTAGGTACGTATCTGTACCACTGAATCTGTAAAAACAGATAAAATAAAATTCAGTGGTTTATTCATTAATTTTAAATATATCTGATATAATGAAAATGGGAACCGATGTTACTCCATGGATTGACTGCCAGCGAAAGAGAGAGGTTAAACAGGACCATGTGCCCATTTGACATGTAGACGGAAATAGATATGTCGGTAACCATTCTCGTATAGGTGCGCTGATATCGCTTAGTTCTAGCGTTCAGGAATATATAACAGCTTCTCCAACCTTGACAAACGGCAACACAGCCTGTTTGCGATATCCGTAATATTGAAAAAGTGTCTGCCAATTGCCGATAATAATACTTGACTACGGAAACAGTATTCTTTGCCTTAGTTAAGATTGCGCTTGAAGTTCGGAGGCTTGGCGAACCACGGTCACAACCAATACTCGTTCAAACGTGCCAAGTTGTTTCAGTGGCTTCATTATAAGAAAGGTACCGAAGAATCTTTCTGTCAAAACGCCAAATTTGGTTTTCATTCACTTTAGGATAACCTTATTAGGACTTCTTACTCCTTACTAATATCAAGGAAGGCTTTACTTCTTAGTTTAAAGCACAATTAAACAGCTATTGTCAATAGTTATCACTCGCTTAGAGCGGTTCTCAGGTTAGACTAAGTTCTTTATTACTACGATGCTAGTCTGCAAATCATAACGCTTTATTCGAGGTGTCGATATAAAGCCTATTCTCGATGCCAGTAGATATATACTGCTTCGTGCCGCCGTTCGATAGGAGCATCTACAAAGAAATTTGATTTTTACACCAGTGGTTATCGAAATGGAAGACCAGGCCTGGACTACTGGAAATTGATCTAAAAACACGCTTAATTTATTTCGAAACTTTAGCACTGTCAACCGGCAAACGTCAAACTGACTTGTGTAAACCTTTCCCTAATAGAAGTTTTGAGCCATCTGGCAACACTCTTATGTCTTTTATCTGAATAAGAACAAGTGCATATAAAAATATCGAATCGATTTAATCACTCGATCGCCCCTGTTATCATTGGTCAACCGTATGAAAGCACTTAATTAATAAATAAATGTAAGCAATTTCAACATAGTAACGCTATCTGAGTTTGGCTGCCAAGCAAATACAGTCTCATTTTTCGAAATCAGTTAATCTTAAAAGAAAGCCAAGCAGCGTCAAAGTAGGTAGGCTAGGAACCGGCCGGCAGTAAGGAAACCAGAAAGATGCTGGATAAATACGCGCATGCAACACACATTTATGTGCCTATTGGCACGTATCACTACTGGCATGCTACCTGTTTCCATCGATCTGTGTGCTCAATCTGTGGCTATATATCACTTGGAAAACAGAAGTACAGGTATGGTTTTTGCTAAATGACAGGAACTAATACAACGGTCCAGTGAAAGTATGGATTAATTAAAGAAAAATATACATATGTAATGCAGTCGCGCCATAGTTAGAAGTAGGAAACATGAGCAGTAATTTAAACAAACAAATCATTAAGGTAATTCGGGTGCAAATTTACATCAAATCCGCACGTGTGTCGCTGCCGACGTACTTTTTTGATTTGTTTAGCTTTTGGTAATTAACACACTAAATGTGGTATCCACTTATCACGATTGCAATCGATTCGAGGTATTTGAACTTTCACAGCGATGTACCTATGAAGTGTTCGCTTAATATGGTCAGTAGGTACAAAAATCCTATCGACGCGACACGGAAACAGAAAAGTTCTTTTGGACAACTCTTCAACTAGTCAGTCACCTCTGCTCTGTGAAAGTTACATAACCAGTTCCTCGCGGCGGCGTTTAGTGGTGGAAAAGTTCTGCTTTCCTTATATTTTGTTTGAAATTTATGTATCTAAAACGTGCTATAAAAATTCAGTATGCGCCGGCAGAGAAGACGCCAAAAACTTGAGATTACCGGGAATTATTCATGACCGCCTATATGTCTTTTTGATTTTACTTCCGATGACATTTCTACAAGATCTTATTGAGATCATGTCCGAAAATTCTTTCACTGTAAAAGTTTAACGTTCAACAGTTGAGCAGCCTTTGAAAACTTAAATGCATTTCATCGATCAGTCGATCGGAGTGCAACGAACGATCACCCTTTCTGCACTCAAGTGCGACGACCGAACACGAATCACGAACTCCGCACCGACTGGTAAACCAGTTCTGTTTTTCTTTTACTCCAGCTGCAGTCTTTTTTATGTTTTATTTATAGAAGTTAGACCAGGGGCCCAGAGGAAATAATGTCAATGGCATGACATTGTGACCAGGTTACGATGACGAAAAAAAAAAATAAAAAATTTCGCGATCACGACATTGACATTTGGAGACACTTTTTCTTTGGTTGCATGAATGACTAAGAGAAATTCATGTAATATACCTATGAATATACTCGTATATACAACGAATGGCTTGCGGTTGTTGTAAGGCTTAATTTAAGGCGCAATTGATTGCGCACAGTGTGGGTTTTAAAATGTAGCGAACTCACATGTTACATTACAGTCATAGGGACATACCTACTTTTTATTAGTAATTTCTTGACAACGTGGAAACCCTTAGGATTTTTTGTTAAGTTTTGTTTGTGGAAAAACATTTGGAGTGGGTTTATTTTTGCAACACTTTTGATGATCGCCAACCGCCATTTATTAGAGACCTTTATTACAGATACGTTCATCTAGGGAATTTAACTTCGGATTCGTCTTTCCCATAACGTGGCAGTAATATTCTAAAACAACTTGAGAATGAGAAAACCACTTAAAAAACGAGTCAAAGGACACATCAACATCATCAATATCATTATTATTATTTGTATGTAGTACACCGCAAATAGCATTAGAAGCAAAGCGGGTGTAGGATGCTCGACTTCAAATCATCAGGCTCAATTTTTTATCCTGTAGGGTCCACAAAGAGAACGCATGCCATAGCATTTCTAGTAAATAGTATGCGTTAAAAGTGGTTCAAACTAACGAAGCCTGGACTGTTCTGTTTGGTGAAAAAAAAACTAGCAAAACTTAAAATAGAAAAGAGCGTCAGAATATAATTAAAAAAACGTCAAAAACGGTACTCAACAAACGGCTAACAAATTCGAAAAACTTAACGCCATAGGCTTATAGGGCCCATCAAACATAGAGCGACAAAAATTAACCAAATAATTTATTAAAGAACAAAAAATTTACAGCCAAAACTCGTCAAGAAAACGCCAAACAATCTTAGAAGTAACTTCAATAACGTAGGTACCAAGTTGTTGAAAAACCATAGAAAAAGCGTCAAAATAGCAACTTAAACAGTGGCCAAGAAATTGGGCAAAAGAGGGCTGATAATAGATGGAAGACCGTCGTATTGACAAACCAACATAGAACTGGAACAAATAAAACTAGTCAACCCATATAAATGCGGCCTAAAATGAGAAGCTTTCTCAAGTATCGCAAAGGAAAATAATTTTAAATGTTATTTCCAGGGGTTGAACCCGTCGCATATTAGCACATTTAAATACTCAAAAACTGAATTCAACAACAGCCATCTTTGGGTAGAATTCTACTTGTCGTTTACAAAAAAACAAACATTTTTCTTTTAAAAAATTGCAGTAATTAAAATAGTCCAAAAATGTTTGCCGTTGATTGAATTGTTGAACAGCGCTTGCTTATGACTGACATGAAGAAAATGTTGTTTTTTCAACCTCGAAAAATGATGATGCCTGAGTAGAATGATTAGAAAGCATCTGATTCCAAAACCTCCGTTGTTCTCAGATTCATAGCTCGATTCAGTAAAAACAAATTTTAAACCACAGTAAGGTTCCATTTCTGAATTGACAACTCTAATGAAAATATAGCTGTCAAACTGACAACTAGCTTTGCTTGGCAACGGTTTACAAAAGTGGATTTAAACTGTCAATAGTGTGGTTGAAATAAGATACAACAAACTTTATCAATAGAATGATTTGGGGAAAACTAGCTTTTTGCATTTCAAGACGTCAATCTAGTTAACCTAAAAAAATGGCAATATTTTCTTATATGCTAGCTACAGCACTTTTTTTAAAGGCATTTTATTATACATAATATATAGTCATTCCCATATCGTATCTGCCAACCTTTCAACTCGGTGATTAAAACCATTTAAACACATTAGGCGCTACATCAATAATCTCGCATCAGATCTTAATAGCGTCATTAGTGAACTCAAATGGACTGCGATTATATAAGACAAAAACGAGGGTCCATCGACAAGCCATATCTCTATAAACATGACATGACAAATTAGTGATGTACGAGTACGATAATGGAACTTATTATAGCAGTAATGTGATCATGTCACCAACTAGGTATTACCGATCAGTGTTTCATCAAACCCTAAGACAACAAGAGGCTAATGCTCCTTCCTAAAAAAAATCAGGTTTTAACTTCACGGAAACTCCGAATTGAAAATATTGCTTTTCTTCTTAAATTTAAGGTTGAAACTAAAAATATTAATAAGGCCGAAAACAATTCGATAGAGGAATAAGTTTAGACTCGCAGTATACTTAAAACCAGCATTCATTTTCAGATAAACCAACATTAAACTTTGTAGAATTTACAAAAACATTTTCTTATGAAAAATAATTCTTAAAATAAATCTGAACCCTACCGTGATCAATACATCGATATTGTATCAGACTCTTTACTTATTAAGGCCTAATCACTGAAACCGAACACAGCAAACGACTTAAACAATCAACAACCAAGTCGCAACCAATTAAGATGTTCTACAGATACGAGTAATTCGAAAGCAAATAGAACGCTCTATTCATTATTCCAACGTGTATATAATTCTATTTCGAAATAATACTGAAAGACAAATAAAACACAATTCAACTGTTGTTAGCACTGTTTGCACAAAGTTTTTGTTTATTAACGCATAGGATTTATCACCCAAGATAAACGTATCTACCTAACTATATCTGAATGCAGTAAATAAAACTACAATGGATACAAATATTGCATGGTTTCCATTTACATATTTATAATTAGTTGAGTTATTCAAATTTATTTTCGTTTCTTTCTTATACACCGTCATGGTCATTTGTTTATGTCCATAAGAAATCTCAAGTATTCCAAACTAATATTGGTGGCTGGACCTTAAAGTCTAAATAGACGTGTATCTAACACAAACTTTTGTTTTGGCCGAAAACTAAAATACTAAGTAAACATATACCCAGTCTTTAAATAAAAATAACAACGTCAGTGCTAACATTGGGGTGTGGCGTCTCGGTGTATTTATAATGTATACGTACTCAGGATTAGTCAAATTCAAATAAGTTGTACAAACAGACAACTGATTTGTTCCTACAAGTGCACGTATTGGTTTCTGTGGAAGTTGTTAAAAAAAATTAAAAAGGAAAAATAATATTACAAACTTGAAGAATCATGTTTATTCGTAGAGCTGACACTTTCTATTTTTGCAGGCGCACTAATAAGTTCTAGATTCGCACGTGACGCACGTATAAGTTTTCAGTCGACTTTATTTTCCTGAAAAGCTTAAATAAAGGCTTTTAAACAATTTTGAACTAAGTAAGTATTATCATATTCAGATATTGTGTTAAAGTTTTCTGCAAATAAATTTGCAAATTAAGAAGCAAGATTATGTGCGACCTAGTCGTCTCATTTTGACAAAAGTACGTCAAATAAAATGTTTGCTACAATTTGTTTTAAAATTATACTTAAGTTTTAAATGAAGACAAGGATTCGGTGTCAGTGTCAAATTTGAAATTTGCCACATAAAATAGAACAAGTATACTTAGTCTTTTTAATGGAGAAAGGCTTATGTAAAATAATGAATAAAAATTGTTAAGTAAAGTGAACACAAGTAAAGGGTTTTTTCAACAGGGACGCTACAAGAGTAGAGCGACAGGGACAGCAAACGACGCCGAATTTCTTTCCGCTCTTTTGACATTTCTCTTCAGTATTGTTTGCCATGGAAAGATATACGAGTCAACAACTAGTCGAAATCATTAAAATTTACTACCGAAAATCGGAGTCAGTGGCCTCAACGTTAAGAGCGCTACGTCCAATTTATGGTCGTCATAATCGTCCTAGCAGATCAACAATTGAGCGTCTAGTGGAAAAATTTGAATCCACAGGCACAGTACAAAATGTTCCCGTGCAAGTGAGACAAAGAAGTGCCCGTAGTGTCGAGAATATTGCTGCCGCTGAGGCTTCAGTTGAAGAAAGCCCAAATGTGTCTCTCACACGTCGTTCTCAAGCGTTGGGCATTGTGTGACGTCGTTGTGGCGAATTTTGCGAAAAGATCTTGGCCTACATCCTTACAAGATTAAATTGACGCAAGAACTGAAGCCGGTTGACCACCAGAAGCAGCGTCGTATGTTCGTGAATTGGGCTGAGCAACAACTTGAAAATGATTCGAATTTTCATCGAAAAATCATCTTCAGCGATGAGGCTCATTTCTGGCTGAATGGCTTCGTCAATAAACAAAATATGCGGTATTGGTCAGGCAGCAATCCACACGTACTCCATGAGTCATAATTGCATCCCGAAAAAATTACGGTTTGGTGTGGTTTATGGGCCGGCGGCGTCATTGGGCCGTACTTCTTCCGTGATGATCAAGACCGGCACGTTACTGTGAATGGGAATCGCTACCGTTCAATGATAACCAAATATTTTTGGCTCTAATTGGATGATATGGACTTGGAGGACATGTGGTTCCAACAGGACGGCGCCAAAAGCCACACAGCGAATGTCACAATCAATTTATTGGAAACCAAGTTTGGAGAACGTGTTATCTCACGAAATGGTCCAGTCGCTTGGCCGCCTCGGTCGTGCGATTTGACGCCGTTAGACCGATTTAGGCTTGAAAACCGTCGAAAATTGGGTTCGGTGTCTGGACTTCTGCAAGCGTGCCCGTGGTGGCCATGCAAAAGAAATCGAGTTCCATAGATAATGGCATCGAACGTACTTTCACAGGAATAAAGAATTTTATTGATATCCAAAACCGTTTTTGTTTTATTTAAAAAACAAATTTTGTAGCGCTCTTATTGAAAAACCTCTTATGGATGAATCCCATAACTATTTTCACACAGTAATCAATTGAATTTGGATAAGTATGTAACAACAAATTAACCAATTCTCCGAAGTTGGATTTGGCATAAACTTGCCTTTTTTTCTCTCCTTCCCAACCAGATCCATTTTTAAACCTTTTGTGTCAATATTTGCACCGGAAAGAAAGCGTTATGCGCCAATCAACAAGAGACCACGTACAAAGCCGCCATTTCAGACACTTAGGAAGTTTGATGGGATAGATAAACTAAAGTTTGAATAAAGTTTGACATACATATGGGGCACACCTACAGAGAGCAAGGTCAGCGTTTATTTCGATACGGATTTGTGGTTTAAGGAAGAATCAGACAAGAAGTCATAGGCTGATTGCCAACTTTAAAAACATTATTTGATTTGGGATCACGGCCGACAGAAGAGAAATATGACTCCACCAAAGAAGAGCTCTACGGCTTTTTTGAGAAGATATGCAATAAGTTCCTGGCGACTTTACGTCCCAATCGGAATTGCTGTCCACAGCTTACTTAACTCGTAAAGACTTTGACCACTATACTCAAATAGAAAACTTGACGGGAAAGATGCTATCGCAAGAGACCGAAGAAGATTTGAGTAACCACATTCCCTTTAACCTCTTAGCAAACACTTCGCACACACTCATCAAGCGCAGAGCATCAGTACAATTCAGCAACTCGTCCTCATACTATTAATCAGTCCTCACTAAGATCAGAGCCTTTGAGAGTTTTGCTCGCATGCATAGCGAAGGACTCAACATGGACCCTAAATAGGCGTTTTTCTTTTTCGATCATTATGAGCGCGCTCTGAAGCGAGCGTGCTCAGATTGTTCTGAGGTATTTATGAGCGCATAGCTGTCATTTGTTGTAAATATATGTATTGAATATTTATTAATTATTATTTTTTAAATTGGTTAATATTCAGTTCCAGAACAACAAGGTTCGTCCGCCATTTCAACTTTTTTGCTTATCCTGTTTTTTTTTGTGTCAGGATGCTCAGTCAATTTATTCTGAGCTCGTAGAGCGCGCTCTGATGGTGCTCTGAAGGAAAAAAGAAACACGAATTCTGAGCTCTGATGCATCCGAGCTAAAAAAGACATACGACATTTTTGTATAACAGTTCAGATTGCGCTCTGAACTAAAAAAGAAAAACGCCTAATGAAACAGAAAAAGTACGATAAGCGATGGGTCAAAACTATTGAGATGTGAAACTGCTGTTTGATTCGTTCAATCTGGATGATAATGATGGTGATGATGATGATAATTACACTGTTTATCCACCCGAACTAGACCAAGTGAAGAAAACGAGTCCAAAAAGGCTGCTGGAAAGGATGTCCTATCGGCCAAGCTTTTCGGAGCACCAGGAGATAACTTATCTGTAAAGTTTGAAACATGATCAAGTCAACGTGAAGGTTCAATTTTTCAAAGGTCCGTTTAACTATTTGTGTGTGCCGATAATAAATTCTGCGATGGAGTAATGACTGCCACCATCAGGTACTCGCGCAAAATGTCACAAAAGACTTATATATAATTTCGAATAAATTAAGGACTTTGTGTTCCCATATAGGCACCACTAACCCGCAAAATATCGTCGGTGCAAAGATCAAACAAACAATCACTCTGATCAATCGCTGTTTTCTCGGGCTAAAAGGCATAAGGAAGCTTCATGTCATAGAATCAAGAAGATATTGAGAAGAATTCAACCTGTTCAAAAAGATAATACAACGAGTCTCTTAGGCTATTACTGATGTTTCATTTATTTGCACATAACTGGGAGGTGTTAGGACTGGTGGTAGCTAGGAACTAACCTGACTAGAAACGCTCACTGGCTGATGCCGCGTTTCACCCGGAAGACAAAACAAACCTAAATATTTGAAAAGGCACCTGACAGCTCAAAATTGTGGATGCTTCTTTTGCTAAATTTTCTTTTCAGTGTTTCATGTTGAAGAACAAACCTGACAGCGTATCCTTGTTGAAATTCCGTTTTGAAATTATCTTTTTATATTAAATAACGTTTTAAAATCGTTGACGAGCTTGCTAAAAGGTCTACCCACTATTTAAAGGACATAATTGAGAAACGTGATTCATTTAACTGAAGTAATATTTATAATTGAGCTAGCTTAAATGCGTCCAATAGTGACAGTCACCACATCATAGCTTCTTTCCACTTTGTTGGACCTTCGCAAACAACATTTTTTCGTATTCGCCAGAATTTCGTTCTCTAAACATGCACTACCTCTTTTGCAGACAGCCTTCCCAGCCATCATGATTGTAAACTTTCCACCGATACCTGTGAGCATTTCTCAAAACATAATCAGTAGTTCTTATCATATAAAAATAATGAGGACACATAAATATAACAATTAAAAAAAATAAATAAAACCAATATTGCCTACGGAAATTTCTGCAAATGAGAGACAAAACACTCAATCATCTTTGTTGATTCATTTCGCCTACACGTAATCAATTTGCAGTAGTGAATTGTGTAAAAATAAAAGAGAGCGTCGCTATCATCCAGTGCTTATCAGGCTATGAATATATTTTAATTATTTCGAGGTATTTAACGTTCACTATCTACTACACCAGAACACACCCACAAACGTTCGCATTTATACAAGCGAAAAACCCAATTCGCATTGTAATTACGTAAATGAAAAGCGTTTAAAAAAAAGTTACGCCTTCTTAATTTTCACATACGATAGATACACCTCGATGACCTTGGGCGCTACATACGTTGAAGTATACAGCAATCTCCATTCAAGTTTGTTTGGCTAAAAGTATCACACACTAGGCGATTAATTAGGAACTAGCTTGCATAAATGCCAAAGAACATTATGACTGTTCTTTGTTTGTGTTCCTTTGGCTGGACGTTACATAGCCAACTTAAAGCACTTCAAGTGTATATCCATAGGTGTTCCGTTGCGTAAAAATAGCACACCGACACGTGATTCGCGTCATTGCAGATGAGATAATTTCAAAAATCAAATAAAATCGTCTTCCTTGCTGTTGTATGTACCTACCTCTGAAAATAGCCAAGAACTAAACACACAAAATACAAATTTTTCTGTTCAAGGTTTCCTTATCCAAAGTCAAGTCGAAATATTGAACTATGGAACATTTGACATTGTGCTGTGTGAATATGAAGGCAGAATCTACTTAGAATCGCGTACATAAACAACATTCTGTACTTATTTATGTAAATGATGTGTTTTTTTTTATTTTAAGAGCCTCAAATAGCAGTTTTAATGATAATTTTATATAATACATTCGAACTTGTAAAAAACGTTATTCAAGCGGGTAAAATCAGTGACGGCATAGATGGGTTTATTTTCCTCTCTAAAAATACGTAGTAGTAGAAATAGTAAAACATATGACAAACATGCTCGTAGCTCGTATATATGACAAAGGAGGCGCGTAGTTTGAACGATGTAAACATATTTACTACGGCTGTTTCAGGTTCAGATAAGGCACTGGCGATAGTGATGAATCTGTTTTGGCTGGAGTTATATACCAAAGTGTTTATTTATTTACATATTTGCCATACATACATATTTTTGTGGGATGTTTGCACGTGCAAATGAGAAAAACATTAACAGAGACCCAAAACGTGCTTATCTAAATAACCTGTTAAAATGTTGTCGTAGGTCTTTTTTTTATTGAAGCTTGTGCCGAAGTGCGTTAAAATTAGGAGGTACGGGTAGAAATGAAAGGCAATGGCACACTTAAATTTTAGATATAGTTCAGATGAAGGAATGTCACTCAAAGCTGCAGATGTAGGCCAGAGTTGCCAATATAATGGTGTTCCCCCCAGAGTTTTTTTTTGGTCGAAATTGTTCTATTTTATTTGTATTTCGTTTTTTTATTTTATTTTTTTTATTTAACACAATCCTCAAGCTGATTTGCTAGAATTATTAGAATTCATTTAAGCGTATAGAAAATGTACATATAGAAAAACAAATTTAAGAATGACACTCTGGTTGATATTAAGCACGATGGCGATAATTCGCATCGCATATTTTTTAATTCATTGCGTTTTAAGTGGTTTTCTTTTAGAGAAACAAAAAATTCACCTCTTGGAGAATCCGTAACTTATTTATGGAATTGAAATGACAAATCAAGTTTCTTCTTTATTTAATGTCAAATTTAGTTTTTGGTTATGTGCTTTTCTGCTTAGATTTTGTCTTCACCAAGCTCAACCTAATAGGTAATAGGTTTTATATTATAAAGGGTGATTTTTTAGCTGGTTTGGTTTTGGCAACACTGGTTTTGACAGCTGACGTGTGTTTAGTACCTTGTGTCACTGTCAAACAGCTTCAGTTTGGTTTGCAATTTAACCATGGATCGTCTTACAAATGAACAACGCTTGCAAATTATTGAATTTTACTATCAAAATTCGTGCTCGGTTCGAAATGTTCTTTTTCGCTTTTTTATCGAAAAATTGTGTTCAGCGATGAGGCTCATTTTTGGTTGAATGGGTACGTAAATAAGCAAAATTGCCGCATTTGGAGTGAAGATCAGCCAGAAGCATTGCAACAGCTACCAATGCATCCCGAAAAAGCCACTGTTTGGTGCGGTTTATGGGCCGGCGGCATTATTGGGCCATATTTCTTCAAAGATGATGCGAATCGCAGCGTTACTGTCAATGGTGAACGCTACCGAGCGATGATAACAAACTTTTTTTTGCCCGAAATGGAAGTTCTTGACTTGCATGATATGTGGTTTCAACAAGACGGTGCCACATGCCACACAGCACGCGAAACAATGGCGCAATTGCGAGGCGAGTTTGGTGAACAGTTAATTTCACGTTTCGGGCCGGTCAATTGGCCGCCTAGATCGTGCGATTTGACACCATTAGATTATTTTTTGTGGGGGTATGCCAAGGCTAATGTGAATAGGGACAAGCCGCTTCGATTGACGCACTGGAAGCCAACATCCATGCATTCATTCGTGAGATACCGGCCGATATGTGTGAAAGAGTATGCCAAAATTGGACTCAGCGGTTGGGCTACCTGAGACGCAGCCGCGGTCAACATTTGCATGAAATTATCTTTAAACATTAAATTGCAAGGTTCAAACTATCGATTCAAATAAATATTTCATTCATTTTTTCGAATTTTTTGTGTTTTTTCGTTAAAAAAAGTTCTAAACCTCTTAAAAAATCACCCTTTAGGTTATATATAAAACCTTTTTTTTAATCGCGTAAGAGGACATTTTTTTTTAGAAAAAAATAATTATCCAGTCAAAAATGGTTAAAGCTTTAACTATCAACTCTTTAATTTTTTTGTAGGTTTGTAAAAAGAAATTTACTTGATCTTTGAAAATCAACAAGGATAACCGTCTAACTCCAGCTTTGTAAGAATTGAGAAGAAGAGGAAGATGTGTTGTTTTCTATTAGTAAAAAATCAGAGAGGATAAGCAGCAAAAAAGAGGACGAATGGTTACCTTAGTAATAGGTAACATTTGGAAAACGACAAATATAGTCGACCATTTTCTAAACATTGTTGCAAGTAATATCTCCGAATTAGGCAAAAACGTGCTTTACGAGCTGTTAAATTTAAAACCAAATGATTTTCAAATTAAGCTCTTCCAATTCGCTCCTTAAAAAAAATCAATTATTATTGTTTAATTTAGCGATCATTAGTGTTAAGCCATTTAACTGATTATTTCGTTCAAAATCACTTGTTAATTATTTTGACGGCAGAAGTGACGGAAATGTTGCTAAAATAGAACAATTGTTCTGTTTCGAAAAAAATTTAAAAACATTCTGTCAAAGCAAAAAGCAACTTTAGCATACGAATTCTCTATGCACCGGGCATATAAAATATACAGTTTTCTTTTGCAGCAGGTATATTTAAGGTAATTTTCTAATTTGACATTGACAAACTAGGTCTTCTCAATTTCTTTTTGTTACAAATTATGCCGCATTTACACGGTCACACATTGCCATCACGGAAGATTAAAGGGATGATAAATACTAAATAGCCGTGTGATTGAAAGGGACGGCATTATCTAACACGCAAAAAAACGTGACACGTTTTTTGTCGGCCATCTTGTTTACGTGCTAGGAATTATGGGAAAGCTATGCATGTTGATATTTTTATAGCGATGTCTTACGAAATTTCGCTTTCCTATAAAACAAAATGGCTGCGGGAAGTGATGAACAGATAATTATTTATTTATTTCGTATAACTGATTGATGTATTGTTGGTTTAACTTACTGGAACTATAACCACTCTTATTTCACATGTTTTAAATCAGAAAAATGAAAATAGGAATGTTTTCAAGTGATTGTAGAGATGCTGTTCGCCGGAACTTGTGTTTGTTTCCTTTTTACGTATCTATAATTATGGGTAGAACATCCATGACACTTTAGACGTCACTTTAGACGTCTGATTTGTGATCTCATTCTTACGCCTTTATTAGCTTGACTGCGGACAAACGGATTTCTCTGTCCCGTCTCGTGCAAAAATGCGCGTGCATGATGGTGTAAATGCAACATTAAGCGTTGAGCTACTTCGCTTCTATATATTCTAAACTAGTACCTCCTTTGGGCTGGGCACAAATCCTCATTCTTCAGTCCTTCACGTGGGCGCCCGCCTGAAAATGGCTAACCGGTCAAATGGTTAGTGTCAGCCAAGGATTTACGCTAACGTCTCAATCGTTTGACGTGATCCATTAGTTTGAGGTAGGAGTAAACCTTTAAATCCAACCTAATTCCAGTGGTGGTGTGAGCAGATAGCAAACCGTACCCAAGGATGAAAGGCTGGAGGTAAAACCAGTCGCGTACGAGCTCCCTCCGACGCTCAGGCAAGGTCGGTTGTAATAAGTGCCCTATCTCGGTAAGTCGGCTCTGCCGGGATCGACTTTCTTTCCGTACCTACTCGTGGGACCAAAATTTAAAATGAATAACAACTTAAACAAAAAAGAAACAGAAACAAAAAAAACAAAAAAGGAAGAATCCCTCTTAGGGACCTCTTCCGAGGAGAACCTACTAGCCTCCAGCCAGGAGACAGTAGTTGAACCCTCAAGCCTAAGGAGCACCAGCCATAGTACTCCTTCAGGCAGTCAACCTTGTACCTCATCCATAGCTTCGGCAACAATAGGGGCCGAGGATACCAGACATAGTATCCAAAAGCCACCCAATAAAAATGATTCAGCCTCAACTGGGAGCACCAGCCATAGTGCACTCAAATCCAAAAAGTCCTCCGGCTCCATCTTGAAGTCAAGATACACTAGGGCTGTCTTTATTCTTGCAAAGATTGCGAAGAACGAAGAGACTGGTGTAACTGACGAGAGGGATAAGGAGGACAAGATTAAATATCAAAAGGTGGTCGACGAGTACGTTAAATACCACAACAATCCGAAGCAATCACAACAGAAAAAAGAGAGCGTGAAAAGAAACAGGTCCCAAGATGAGACCTCTCACGCCTCTAAAAAGTCGAAGATTGCTCCGAGACTCACCAACCTTCAAGGCCCATCCACTTCTCAGGCAAACAGGACCTTCACCGAGGTGGTGAGGGATCACCTTCAAGTTGCCATCATAGACGAGTTGTCTAAAAGTGGTAATTCCATCATGTCACACTGGAGTCGAATTAAGGCCAAACTATCAGAGATGGTTGTGGAACATGTTCTCTCTGGTGTTGATAGTAGACAACCAGGTTTTGACTGCGCGGAAATTGTTCGAGGGTACCGGGTGATTAAATGCGTGGACCAATACTCAAAGGATTTTCTTGGATCTTGCATAGCCAAGATTGGCGAAGCCTGGGATGGCTTAAAGCTTAAGCTCATCCCAGCCAGGGATATCCCCACGAGACCCAGGGCACGTATTTGGTTACCCGTGATGAAGATAGACTCTGAGAGTCTTCTGAAGTGCCTTAAGATGCAAAACCCGCAAATACCCATGGACGACTGGGCTGTAATTAAGGCAGAAGCTCCCCAGAAAAACAGCCTATCTTACCTGCTGCTCATCAACGAGGAGTGCCTAGGGGCATTAGAAGCGGCTGACTTCAAGCTCAGGTTTGGCATAAGGCTAGCCAAACTAAAAAATTTCCGTTCGACAGGACCTGAAGACGACACGGACGACGTCGTCGCTGCCAACAAGTTGTTGGAGGACCTGGCGATCGCCAGTAAGATCCAATAACCATTATGCTGAAAGTCATCCAAACGAATCTCCAGCACTCGAAATGTGCATCGGAGAATCTTTTGGTCTTCCTCAGAGAGGAAGACATTGACATCGGCATAAGAAGACGACCATAATGGGCCTCTCAGACAGCAACTACAACCTTTTTTACAAAAGAGACGTCGGTAAGCCCAGAACATGCATTTTAGCAAAAAAATACATTAACGCTTTCCTCTGTCCCAATTTTAGTTCGGGTGACTTAACCGTTGTTGAGGTAGAACACACCCAAGGACTTACTTCACTAATATCGTCCGCCTATATGGCACACGACAGACCATCCCCGCCAGAAGAAGTGGAGCAGCTTACTGCAGCGATACAGGTGAGGCAAGGCAACCTCCTTATTGGCTGTGACGCTAATGCAAGACACCATCTCTGGGGCAGCAAGGAAATCAATGAACGTGGTGAGTCTTTATTTGATTTTCTTTTAACTGCCGATCTATGCATATGTAATGTAGGTAACACCCCAACCTTTGTATTTCCTAGCACAGAAAATTATAATGGGTGGGAAGAGGTGTTAGACATTACACTCAAAACAAACAGTGATATCTTGAGGGTTGAGAATTGGAGAGTCTCCAACTTAAAGTCCTTCTCAGACCACGAGTGGATTCTCTTCAATCTTAGTATCAAGGTATATACTCCAGTCCCATATAGAAACCCAAAAAGAATTGACTGGAAGAAATTCGGTCAGATCTTAAAATCTAAACTGCCTAATATCCCACACCTAGAAATTTACTCAGGTGCAGAACTGGACACAATATCGTTCGCACTAGAAAGGGCGATGAATACAGCCTTTAAGGCATCGTGTCCCGTTAAATACAGCAAAAAAACCTTACCGCCGTGGTGGAATGATGACCTAACCATCCTTAGAAGGATGACTAGGGACATTTTCAATATCTGCTACAGGCATAAGTTCTGGCAACCTTACAAAGACTGCCTAAAGTTCTACAAAAAATCTATTAGATCAGCTAAGACAAAAGCATGGTCCGAATACTGCCAATATATTGATACTCTAAAGGAATCTGCTTGACTCAGTAAGATTCTATCCAAAGTACGCTCAAGTCCATCTTTCATTAAGAGATCGAACGGAACCTGGACAGAATCAACTAAAGAATCCTTAGAGCTTCTACTCAACACTCACTTTCCTGGTTGTAAAGATCACTGCGAAACTCCGTCCAGTTCGCGGGGGAGTTTTCCCTCGCACAGGGAAGAAGTTGAACGCATTATAACCAAGGAAAAGATCTCCTGGGCCATTCACAGTTTTGCTCCGTATAAATCACCGGGACAGGACGGCATTCTCCCCATCATGCTGCAAAAACATGAAGGGATAGTGCTGCCCTTACTCGTTAAAGTTTACAGAAGCAGTATCCTACTAAATCACATACCTCAGTCTTGGAAGTATGTCCGAGTAGTTTTTATTCCGAAAGTCGGCAAAAGAGATCACGAATCTGCGAAGGACTTCCGACCTATTAGCTTAACCTCCTTCATACTCAAAACTTTAGAACGTATACTTGACCTTCACATAAGAACAGGCCTTGAAAGGTCTCCCTTATGTCACTCACAGCACGCATACCTCAAGGGCAAGTCCACGGAGACCGCTCTCCATGAAGTAGTGCGTACAGTTGAAAGGTCGCTTCCCCATCATCAATACACCTTAGCTACCTTCTTAGACACAGAGGGCGCTTTTAACAACGTACACACTGAATCGATCCAGAAATCTCTCTTAGAACTTGGGGAAGAGGATTTCGTTACTTCATGGATCATTTCCATGCTGAAAGCAAGGATCATTCAAGCAAAACTTGGTAACACCCTTTTAACCAAATCAGTAAGCAGAGGAGCACCTCAAGGTGGGGTAAATTCGCCACTCTTATGGATTATGGTACTCAAAAAAATTCTGTCAAGACTCGACAGTGAAGGTATTAAAGTCGTATATATGCGTATGCGGATGACGTGGTTGTTCTAGTATCAGGAATGTTTCCGAACGTGATAAGTGAAATCATGGAAGGAGCACTGGGTAAGATAAGCGGGTGGGCCACAAGTTGTGGTCTTAGCGTTAACCCAAGTAAAACTGAACTGATGCTTTTCACCACCAAAACCAAAATACCAACCTTCTCACTTCCCCGCTTGAATAACCAAAATCTTACTCTATCCTCCAGTGCCAAATACCTAGGAGTCATCCTCGACCCTAAACTCAACTGGAAGTCAAATATCGAACACAGAGTGAAGAAGGCAAGCATAGCTTTCTACGCCTGTAGTAAAACTTTCGGCAAGAAGTGGGGTCTTCGACCAAAGATGGTTCGTTGGATGTACACAGCTGTCGTACGTCCCATCCTCACATACGGATCACTGGTATGGTGGCCCGCCTTAAGTAAAGCATATAACATCACGAAATTAGGTAGAGTCCAAAGGACAGCTGGTATTGGTATCACGGGAGCCCTACGATCAAGTCCGACCGAAGCGCTCAATGTGATTCTTAATTTCCTGCCAGTGGATCTGTACATAAAAAATATTGCAGCGTGTAGTGCAGTTAGATTGAAGGAATCTAAATGTTGGTCAGAAAGGCCTTATGGCCACTTCAGAATCCTAATGTCCCTTCCCGACGGAATAGGACGCTTATCTACAGACTACACAGTACCCAAACTTATCCATAAAAACTTCTCTGTTAGATTCCCCTCTAGATCAGAATGGGAGGAGAACGCGGTCGTAAACGAATTCGACATTCCTATCTTCACAGATGGTTCCAAAATGAACTGTGGAGTGGGAGCGGGCATTTTCTCAGCAGAGTTAGACATCTCCACATCCTTCCGCCTCCCCAACGCAGCCAGCGTCTTTCAAGCGGAAGTACTCGCAATCAAGGAGGCGTGTAGACTGCTCCTTAACATAACCACACTCGGAAAAAAAATAGGCATCTTCGTCGACAGCCAGGCCGCTATTAAGGCTGTCGGTTCTACCAAATCAACGTCAAAACTTGTTGTGGATTGCAGGGAGACATTGACCAGGGCTTGCCATCGGTTTGAAATCACCCTCGTCTGGGTTCCCGGTCATAGGAACATAGACGGCAATGAAAAAGCCGATGAACTCGCCAGATGTGGCTCTGCTCTTTTATCTAGAACGCGTGTAGATGTCGCCCGACTAACGGCAATTAGTACGGGCCATTGGCCCTTAGGAACTCACGCGGCCAAGCTTGGCATCCCTCATAACACCCACTGCCGTAGCTGCACTGACACAAAAAAGAGTGAAACAGTATTTCATCTTCTCTGTGAGTGTCCGGCACTAGCAAAAACCAGACTCAGTGCACTAGGTCATCCCTTTTATGATGACCTTTCGGCTATCCAAAGTATCCATTTTAATAAAATCATCAAATTTCTCAACTCCACAGGCTGGTTTTGAGCTCCCTCAACTTCCTTCCCCCCTTTTTATCTTCTGGTTCCGTTAGTTTGTGGTCTCAAAACGGCGCTCAATGCGTTATTTGTGTTTTTCCCTCGTCAGTAGACGGGAATACAGCCACTTAAACCAACCAACCAACCAGTACCTCCTTAACAAGCTGGGGGTGGCGATATGCCCGCTATTGTGCCTGGAGTTTTGTGACGATCTCACAACCGCACGAATCAGAAACAAATTCGCAACTATATTAATATAGTCAAAGTGAGTAAATAGAAAACAAAAAAAAAACAAGTTTGCACAAAAAATAAATGAACGCATTAAATCCAATTTCAATATCTAATAGGTTTGTTTGCTTGTTTTAAACTAACAGCCCGATTCTGGCAAACCTCACTAGTCACAAAACCCTCACAAGCTGATGTGAAATTGATTTTGTGAGGTTTTCGTATTCTGGCAGCACGCTCACAACTTGTGAGGCTCACAAAAACAATCGAAATTGTGATCTCCAATGGAGCAAGTCACAAAATAGAAAACCAGTCATAAGCGCTAACAAACGACAATATTTGTATTCGATGGCATTGTTTCCCTCTTTCCAAGCATTTAAAGACCAAAAACCTCACATTTTACGCTACATTTATTACCTTTTCGAGGAAAATTGATATTTGTATTAAAAAAACTGAGGAATGTGGAAATTTTGATTTGTGACAAATGTCGTTAATATTTTATTTCCTTCGTTTCTAAAACATTTCAGTGTCAATATTTCACATATTTTCTTATTTATTTGTTTTTATTCATTCAATTAATGGTATAGATATTAATGACTTTAAATCAGTTTGTCGTAAACAAATTAATCTCACTAATACCCCCCTTCTAATCTAATTCTAATAAATCAATAATTATATTTTAATCAATTCGTTCTCAGATCCCACAAAATTGAAGTGATAATAATCTAACCATTGTGAGGTCAATTTGTTGTGAGGTTTGTTGTGAGCATTATCGGACAACACGAAAAATGATATCAAATCACAACAAACCTCACAAGGAATCAACCTCACAAGAGCTTGTGACTTGTGAGGCCTCACAACGGCAGAATCGGGCTGTAAATTTACAAGGAGAATGCGGGAAGCACGTGCAAAAATGTAATGTAGGTACATATATAAATACACATGCATATAAATATTATATGACGTGACAACCTATCGTAAACAACGGCAAGTAATTATAACTTGTAGGAGTAATTATTAAGGTTAAACTGCGTTCTACAGAACGTTTAACAAAGTGAAAACAAAATTCCGAATAAAATTTCCCGTCATTTCACTACGGTTACTATCGGTAGGCTAAGATATCAATACTGGTTACATACAATACTGATTGCAATAAAACAAAGCTGGAGCTGCACTAAATGTCATACTTAATATAGGTACACCCGAATTCAATCTTGCAATCATATGAAGCTGGAGTTGGTTAATGTTTAAACGTATCTAATCATATTTCAGAAAGTTACATACCTACCATTCTTAAATGTCAAATATATAGACGTCAAGTGTCAAGAGTGTGAAACAAGCAAACAAATTACCGAAACTTTTCGTAAATGGAATGTTTTGTGATTTTTTTGATTTAATTTAAAATTTAAATGTACTTGGCGTCATTGGATTTTAAAAATCTTTCTTTCTCTACAATTTCTACTTCGATCGCAGAAAGCTTCCTCAAATAGAGGTTTTCCTGCATTGACGTCTATGATATTACGTTTAAAAGATTCTAGAATCTAGTTCTTTGAAGTCCACTAAATTGGTCTGGAAAAAAGATTATGCCCTAAAAACTTAACTTTTCCAGTGTCAGTCTCGTAAACGATCGTAGGTTACCCCTCCACGAACGTTAACTGAAAAAAAAAAAACGGTTCATGTGATCGATCTAGGCTAATCCAAAATGAGTCACATAAAGTCAGCCAGATTTGAGACTTACTAAACCTGAACGGCCCCAAAGAGTCCTGGTAATAATTCGAAGTTTTAAAGCAAACAAAATTCGATAGTCGTGTCCACATCAATATTAAATATGTAAGTAGTCGGTTTTTATTTCAAATACATTATACCTACACATTTTTTACAGCTTTTGACACTTTATGCAGATCTGTGTTCTTTTGATTCTTTTTTTATTGCTGTTGACCCATCAGTTCAGCTTATTAAGCTTTATGATCACGAAAAAAGCATTTGCAGCTATGTCAATTGCTTTTATTCATGGGCTGAAAACTGACAGCTAATTTAGCTTAGATCCCAACACCAACACCCAATCTAACTGGAATGAAGTGAAGAGAGGTGACAACTTTTCTCCTGAGTTGTTCTTTTAGCGAGTACAGTTTTTAAACGAAAAAATGAGTCGCAATCGCAAGGTTAGGCCAAAACCCGAATCGATAAATTATCATTGACAATATTTGCTTGCAAAGTCGCACTCGTTGCTGCTGGAACCTGGAAGTGAAGGTGAATCATGCAATTGTCATTTCAACCATATAATAAATATTCACATAAATGGGAATAGGTTCAATAGGACAAAAGCCAAGGATTTATTCCATTTGATTATACGGTAAGTACATAAACAAATGAATTAAAATTTGAAAAAAAAAAAAAACCAACCCTCGCAGTCGGTAGGATTCGAACCTACGCTCCCAGAGGGAATCTGATTTCTAGTCAGACGCCTTAACCGCTCGGCCACGACTGCATATCACAAACTTTGGCAAATTGTGCATTTTACAGCATGTAGATTTATATAGCCCTTGTCATGTCATGTCAAAACATGTACCTACCGATGTTTCTCACAATGTGGCATTTAAAACACATTTTCATTCATGAATGCACAGTAGGTTTAAACGATGACCTTGAACCGAGATTTCGACCTCAACCACGGAATAGTATGTACATATATGTTATGTGAACAGATAAACTCACGATGGAAACAAGGAATGGTGAAATGAATTAATGATAAGCCCATGTATAGGTAAGTATTAGTCATTCAATTAGCCGGAACATAATGTTGTGGTAACTTCTCACAGTAATAAAAAATTCGATTGCAATAAAAACGACATCAATGGTAATGTACTTACTCCGTCGCTATTTGCCAGAAACTGAACTTAACTCGCACACTTTCCTCCTAAATCGCCACTAAAACTAAACGCAATAACTAAAACACCATCAAGAAAAACAAACAAAACACAGAGAACTCGTCACAATTCGAATACTATAAAAACAATTTTTTGCGATTTGTTTGTTTCCTCTGTTTCCGCGAATGCTATTCAATGAAAAAAAAAAAAAAAACAAAAATAAAACTGTCTAGTCTCCCTTTTCAATGACAGAAACTTCACGGCCAATGACGAAAACTCTTATTTATACTCCTTTGTGTGGTAGGAGGTATAGTGGTGTAGATAAGACTTACATATATGTAACTAATGCGATTGCAAAAGACAAACACGCCAAATAGAGGATATTATAATCGACATAAAACACGTGCGAACGGCGACTAAAACAAATATATGTACTGAGGATGAACAATTCTATTGAAACGCAAATCATATGTAGAGAAAATATGATTGAACCCTAGGTGCACGCACACTGCACACCTTCTAATTTTAATATGTATCAACAGCCCGCTTTCCCAAACGATACTACATCTTCATACCGACTTAGTATAGAGTACAAACGAGCAACAAAGTCGAAATCGTCCTTTTTGTCGGCATTTTGTGTCTCCGGCTTTTTTCAACCACTTTGTTTGGGGAAATTTACTTCATCGAAAAAGGGAAGTTTCCATTTTTGTTGAAGGTACACTTTTGTAGGGTTTTTTGATTGATCCCTGCGGCCTTCAAACTTGAAAATCAAATTAACTAACCCAATAACCGAACCATTTGAAAATAAATGTCGGTTGCGTTTGAATTTGAATTTCAACTTACAGCGTGTCCCGCCTACTTTTGCTTATTTTTCTTTCTGAATCTGCCGAATTGTTTTCAATTGTGCCGTATTAATTATTGTACGTACATGTATTACATCTTTCATTTTACAATTTTCGAGAAAAATATATAAGATGAAAATGAAGTCTTCTAGAAACCTTCGGAATTTAAAACAAATAAATATCTAAAAACGAGTTGAATTTTAACTTTTTTCTTGACGAGTTTAATTTTTTTTAGATTGGGCCTATTAAGGCTCCATTTTTTGTTGATACGTCTTCGTATTTTCCATTCCATTTGTAGCAGAAAATTTGCACCCTTAAAACGCTAAACCAAAATTTTGGTTAGTTTTTTTTCAAGTGGCGACAAATTGCCGCAATAATTTAGTTTTATTTTGTTTTCTCCCTAAAAGTATGCTGTATTATCTAGGACTCAAAAGTCTTGATTGCGGAACACCCCGGCGTCCATCGTGTCACTTCATGGAAATAGTTTCCAACCTCGAACTGCGAACATTAAAAGTAAGCAGATCAAAGCTACGAAACCGTCCTAGCGAATGATGCCAAATTATCTACAAGTTCGCTAGTCCATCACTGATCACCTGGGGCCTTTTAGAAGAAGTGTGGAATTCAATAAGTAATAAAATCGCATAAAAAATTATCATAAAAACCTTTTCTGCAAAAAAAAACCTTTACACTAGATAAAAGATGAACTCCTCAACGTCAAAAATACCTAGGTACATATTGTGAATGCACAGTGCTATTCTGATGCTAGGTTATGAATGCTTTTGCGGTGTTTTGTATTTTTTAAAGTAAAATTGAAAAATTATAACAAAATATATTATTTTACTTATGTCGTTCTCCGGAATCGAAAAAATCACTTCTGAAACCGTTCCATTGGCACAAAAAATACTCTTCTGGTGATTCTGGAGAAGAGAATTTCGCTTCTCGATTTGAAGTCAGAATCCACTCAAGAAGCACTTACACAAGTGTAATTTACGTATTTTATACAAGTCAGCCGTAGATTATTTTTTGGCATTTCACCAATACTTTTGTGGATTCTTTCAGAAGCAGTTTTGTTGTTCCATTTACAGAATGAGTGGATCCCCGAGTGAAACCAATGGAAAACGACATTATACTGCGGGTATAATAATCAACTAACAAAGTTCAAAACCGAAGCTTCAAACATGACAACTTGAGCAAATAATCGGATCTGCTGTTTCGGCAATTTTGTAAAATGCCATAGTGCAATTACTAAACATTGTCCGTAGTATTTATAAAAAAATTGCAAGTATGAGTGAGAACAGAACAACTGCAGTAGGTACCCATAGCCAGTTGATAACTTTACGGGGGTATATATATATATTGGGCCTAATAATCATTTTTAACCCTCACACTAAATATTTTGTAGGTCGAAATGGGGAGTCTTATGTAGAAAATTTCGCCATTGTGATTTCGGAAAATTTAGCCACGACACTAAAAATGATGTATCGCGCATTGTTACATTTAGTTTTATTGCTTACATTTTACTGATGCCATAACATAACGAAGCATGGATGCAAGAAAGATTTCCAGTTCGGTAAGTCTGACAACAGTCTTACAATATTTGAATTCCCTATGGTTTGACTATTTAACTCTTTTTTTGCTTAAACGAACTTCTTATCAAAAACTTACCTAAGACTCCATAAGTTGCTTCGTATTTAAAGTGGTAACACAAGTAAACATCAACTGAGTAGGTACTTAAACAAGGACTTCTTGACTAGATTCGCCAAATAATCCCCTCGCTTGGATTGTATATCAAAACTGTGTAACTTTTTTAATATTTCTTAACCAAGCTGCAGTAAATAGTGTACGAGTAGTTGCTGCATTTATTTCTGACAAGTGTATGTCACCCAGTAAATAATTATTTGTGACAGTCAAACAATAATTTTGCAAAATTTGGATAATGCGTGTGCTGAATAAGTGGTGCCATTTTCCTATTGTTGTTGTGCGAAATATGGATAGCGTTGTCATAAAAGCGATGCGATGGCATAAGTCCCATAAGGCCAAATCTAAAAAAAATTAATGTGAACTTATGTCACTTTCACAAAACGTCATGAAGTCAAGTTTGCTTTATGTCACTTTCCAATGTGCAGGCAAATAACTTTACCTCCAGAGGAAAATAATTTCACTTTCTTATTTATGAATAATCAAAAAGTAAATTCGCCTCCATGCCCCCCAAACATAATTTCATACATTTTCATAAGAATTTTTTAAGACGAAGGCGATTTGTTTTTTATCACCTTCTCAAATTCTAAAAAACAAAATGCCTTGGTCTTCAAAATAAATAAAATAAATACGTATTTGAAAAATATGAAAAACTACATTTGGTGTTATGTTTCACAACAATTGGGCCTTGTGACGCTTTGGGAAGGCGACATAAGACCATTTTTCAGATTTGGTCTTATGTCGCTTAGCCTTATAAAGGGTGATTTTTTAAGAGGTTTAGAACTTTTTTTTAAAAAAAAACACAAAAAATTCGAAAAAATGAATGAAATATTTATTTGAATCGATAGTTTGAACCTTGCAATTTAATGTTTAAAGATAATTTCATGCAAATGTTGACCGCGGCTGCGTCTCAGGTAGCCCATCCGCTGAGTCCAATTTTGGCATACTCTTTCACACATATCGGCCGGTATCTCACGAATGAATGCATGGATGTTGGCTTCCAGTGCGTCAATCGAAGCGGGCTTGTCCCTATACACATTAGCCTTGGCATACCCCCACCAAACTCGCCTCGCAATTGCGCCATTGTTTCGCGTGCTGTGTGGCATGTGGCACCGTCTTGTTGAAACCACATATCATGCAAGTCAAGAACTTCCATTTCGGGCAAAAAAAAGTTTGTTATCATCGCTCGGTAGCGTTCACCATTGACAGTAACGCTGCGATTCGCATCATCTTTGAAGAAATATGGCCCAATAATGCCGCCGGCCCATAAACCGCACCAAACAGTGGCTTTTTCGGGATGCATTGGTAGCTGTTGCAATGCTTCTGGCTGATCTTCACTCCAAATGCGGCAATTTTGCTTATTTACGTACCCATTCAACCAAAAATGAGCCTCATCGCTGAACAAAATTTTTCGATAAAAAAGCGGATCCTCGGCCAGCTTTCCAAGAGCCCATTCACCAAAAATTCGGCGTTGTGGTAGGTCGGCTGGCTTTAGTTCTTGCACCAGCTGTATCTTAAAAGGCTTTACGCCCAAATCCTTCCGCAAAATTTTCCACGTAGTGCTGTAACAAAGGCCTAACTGCTGGGAACGGCGCCGAATCGACATTTCGCGGTCTTCTGTCACACTAGCTGATACGGCCGCAATATTTTCTTCACTACGCACAGTACGTAAACGTGTTGGTGGTTTAATGTCCAACAAAGTAAATTTGGTGCGAAATTTGGTCACAATCTTCCGAATAGACTGCTCAGAAGGTCGAGAATGCCGATCATAAAATGGAAGCAGCGCGCGATGAACATTTCGAACCGAGCACGAATTTTGATAGTAAAATTCAATAATTTGCAAGCGTTGTTCATTTGTAAGACGATCCATGGTTAAATTGCAAACCAAACTGAAGCTGTTTGACAGTGACACAAACAAACACACGTCAGCTGTCAAAACCAGTGTTGCCAAAACCAAACCAGCTAAAAAATCACCCTTTATATAACCGGACACATATAAGCTAATATAGAGACAGTTATTGATAGAATAACTGTAAACACGTCATTAATGCACTTCATTAAAACCTCAGTTTTAAACGCATCCGACAGCTTTCGATAAACCAGTGTTTGTTCTTGTTGCTAAACGTATCCATTGATAGTGTTGAAAAAAACTTAACTATTATTATTTATAGAATTGAGCTGCAGTAGTAAGCTACACACTTAATTTATTATGTTCCCAAACTAATCTAATCAACAAGCTACACATTTTTACCTCCAACCCGATCAAACTATAATTTTCAACAACAAAAGAAAAATCCTAAAAACACGATCGGTTTTTTTTATATAATACTTGAAAAAAGTATAGACAATAAAAAAGAATACTCGTCTGTATCTACGAATACTTTTCCCTACAAACAAAAAAATCAATTCCATTAGTATAGGGGTCACTAAACCATCCCATTCGCATTCAACTGAATCACAAAACCGTAAGTAATTGGAGGAGAGAGCTGCAAACATTACGCTTGTGCCCTTTTGCAAAATCCCTTTTTTTCCTTCTTTTCACGCATTTTTGACAAAAAAATAAAATTGCTACCCCATATTCTATCAAAAGAGGGGACATTTTTGAATGCCCTACCATCTATGCCTATAAAGCTACTGCTTGCGTAATATTTTGCAACAGATTTCGTGACTCAGTGGTTTCATTGCCCATTGGGACATTTGAAAATATGACAGTTCGATTGAGAATTGATAAATTATAGTGGTGGATGAAACTTTAGTTTATTTACTTCAAATATGGAAGAAAGTACAATCACAGACCAACAAATCTAGGTGAATGACCTATTAAAAGTTGCTTCTCATGACTTGTTTTTTCCTTTACTGTTAACCCCCAGACGATTCATTTTTTACCTGATGTATGGATGCAAGATGCACCCTTGTGTTATTTCCCCTTTGTTGACAGAGCAAGACCTTAAGATTCATTAAAGATCAAGCCGAATGTGAAGAAACAATGAAAATGAGCGCCAGTGGACGAAAATTCCCATGCATTGAATGTTGGCGGCTGTAATTGTAGAGCTGTGTTCTCGTTATTCATGTATGTAAAAAAAAACAACTCGGAGGGTAATCGGAAATACGGTAAAAGAGACATGTTAATAAGTGAATAGAATATGAAGCGGAAGTGATCATTGGGTGCAAAGCAAAAACGTGGCAACTTTAGATATGCTTCTAGGAGGAAGAATATAGAGATCTCAAAACTATAAATGCTTAAAAAACTCTCTCAAGAAACAATTTTAGTTAGGACATCCTGAATATTAGCAAATGTGTTTATCAGGTCAATTAAAATACATTATACTATTTTATCAATATAAAAGTGTTCATCACAAATGGAGAAATTAAAGCTGCCAAACGCCAAAAATGCAGCAAGTAGTCTCAATTAAAATGTAGATTTTGACGGTCTTTACATTAGCCACAGTTCGCTGCACCTTTTTGACATTTATCAATCTTATTGACACTACTCTTAAGGAGAGAGGAGATCCATTTTTTACGAGAGTTTTGAATATCGCATATTTGAATAAATAAAAAAGAAAACCTCCGAACCTAAGATAATTCTTTCGCTAGGTCGCTTGATAACAAAAACTTGACATCAATCAAAAGAAGGCAGCTCATGCACGATGAAAAGTAAAATAAAAAAACATCAGTCGCAGGTATTACTCAATATCGTGCAAGAAAACTGTCCTCGCTTTTTTATGCGATTGGAGTCTTTTATCTTGCGATAAAATATAAATAAAGTCATTGTGACTTATCTTTCGCAATACTTTGCGCTTTAAATCACACAGCCTTGGTGGACTTGCGTTCTCTGAATACCTACTGCATAACTAACCATATTTAGTCTTCAACTTAATTTTATTGTAGTAACGAATGGGTGAGAATTGAAAGTGATTAAAGCAAATAAGTGAATATCAAAATCAGCAAAACTTTATATGAAAAATATTCGAAATTAGATGGACGTCCAAAACGAATATTTGTATTAATATTATTATTATATTAGCATAAAAATAAATTCGTAGCTAATAAAATGATTATTAGTACAGTGCAATGTCATAAACATCTTTGATGTCGCCACGAAATATGCCTACAATTGGATCCACATCCGAATATTAGCTGAGAATTATAAATGGACCCAAAAAATGTCAGACATAAGGCTTTAATACGAGCCCGTGAGGATATTTTTTCTTAAATGTTTAACTATTAGGTACTTATGGGTATAAACAAAAATGTTCAGACAGCCTGGAGGCAGATCACGTTAGACGATGATCATAATAATTTATCTTTAAGCCGATTTTTTTTTGATTATCATAAGTTTTCAATAAAACTAGATGCAGCTCTTAAACTCGTTATTTGTGCACTTAGTTTTGGAGGTCTATCGTTTCAACGCCAATCGTCTCATAAGTTAAGCGATTTTTCTAGTGAGGCATGCTTCAGTATCATACAAATTTACTCGAAGGCACACAACACAGCATCAATGCTGTGAGTAAAAGAGACATAAAACTACAAAGCGCGCATGATTTTTATTCCTTCAATCATATTCGAATGTCAGAATGTACCATCTGACATGAGAATAGGAATAGTCCAAACTGTCGTAATTTTGAATTCTTTTTCCATTACGGCACTTTATCTCTCTAAAGAAACTCTTTTTGGATTTTGTTAGCATAAAACTCTGCATGGAACATTTAAGTGGCCAGTGCTACGAAATGAGTTTCGTCCCTAAAAGACAGGTGAATGCATTAGTAGACCAACCATTGCAGAGATCGGACATAGGAGTACGTGCCACTAATATTCAAAAGATTAATGCTTGATTTTATTCACGGCTTGAAAATGACTTTTTCGATCACTCATGCGAATATTTTGAATCCAAAATGAATTTTCGGTATTAATGGGAATTGAACTAGACCATCAGAACAAATATTGAAATTGTTTGACATTTTACCGAATTAAGTCGCTAAAGTCCATAGCTTGCAATGACATTTTATTTTTGGGCTTATGATCCGAACGAAGGCCTCTATTAATTAATTATATTTTAATCTCTTTCACTGAACTTCTGTGGATTTTCAATTCACAGTTCCATTGTAGGATCGTTCAAAGGCGTCGTTAGTAAAAATTGAGAAACATTGCTCGGTTGTAAGTATATATATTTAATAAGTCAATTTGATATTTTTGAGATACTCTAACCCAGCTCCACGTTAAATGACACTTCTCACTTTTGTGGACCTCAAAAAGACTCAGCGCCAATTATTGACATTATCCGGATGGTTAAACAGTGCAGAGTATAATATCTTAGCAAAAAAATGCACATGATGGGCTTCGATTTACATTTTCCCATGAACCTAAAACCCACCATAGTTTAGTTACATGCCATCGCATCACAGCGACCGCGCAAATCAATGGAAATGGAAAGTTATTGATCAGTTGAATGCTGTTGTTATAATTTCGTTTCGTAACAATTGGGTCGCCAAGGCTCACAAATAACTTCTGAAGGTCTGTTCCACTGAGCCACCTTTCGCTGACAAACATAAACGATTATAACTGTCATGGAAGAGCTTCTAAAATTAGTTGTTCGGCATAAAATTGTAGGTCCCTTCCATTAGTCCCAAAAATAATAACTCACGAAAACGAATGGTTTTGAGAAGTTAGCCCTAGAGTTTGTGTACCCTGGTGCAACTATTTATATAGTTTTAACAACTAAGTGTCCTTTAATCAAAGACTTTTCTTTTCTGATGACTAGATGTAACCATTTGAAAAGACTGCCTATTATATTTTAAAGCTTCGAATAGGAATGGAAATGGAATTGCTGATGGGATATGGAAAACCGATTGGGACATCGAAGGGAAATTTGTCTTGATTTCATTACTCCATTTCGCTATAGGTTGCATTTATGCTATTGATCTACGTCCCGATGAGTCTTACACCGTGAGGGGATCGTTTTGCTGCTGAAAAATATTGCTGTATTTGAATTTGCAAATTTTATAAACCGTGGGTGCAATTTTATTTTTAGGTACAGACCTTGACTCATATTTCTTCGTTTGCAGATTCTGGTAGTTTTTAGAACACTATTGCAGAAATTAAACTATGTCCAAGGAGTTACGAAAAGTAAATTTTGAACTTGCTTTTTATCCGAACCGCAGATTTAAGAAGCTTTAAGTTAGTCAAGTTTAAGTTTATTGAGTATATGCTAACACAGTAAGAGTACATTACTTATAATTCTGTGATAGTTAAATAGTATAATTACATTGATAATAAAATAAAATTCGAAAGTAAATAAGACTTGGAAAACAACTTTACTAATATTTACATGATAAAAATAAAAGAATTAAAATAAGAAATAAGAAATAAAATTAATTTGAATTTGCTTGAAACAGAGAAAAAAAAAAAAACCTAGTTGTTCTGATTTGATAGGAAAAGCCTTAATTCGATTCTGAATCGACGTGTATCATTCAGCTCTCTTAGATTGCGCGGAAGTGAGTTCCAGAGGCGGATGGCAGCAATGAAAAACTGTCTCTCAGATGTTAAGCAAGAGAAACGTGGAAGAATTAAGCAAGCAGATCTGTTGGATGTTGAAAACTGGATTTTACTGTAGAGATACGATGGATGGCTTGTTTTCTCATCACAGTTCTCCTTTTGAATATAGACGTCTATCAAATCATAGCCCGTTAGAGTTACAGCGGCAGTGGAGAAAATGAACATTGTTTGTGTTTACTTTTCTTTTTCACGTGAAAGATAAACTAATTTCAGATTAATATTGAACTAAGCCTTTAATACACTTAATTAAATTCTTGTCGATGAACTCCATCTCCACTTTTGTCTGTTTTTCCTCTTTTTTCAGTTTCGTGTGAAATTAAGAAATATCCGATTGCAAATTCAATAACTTTTGTCTTCAGTCTTTCAGGCTGAAATAGTTAACATTGTCAACATATTAACTTATTAAATGGAGTGTGAGATGCCGCCAGTCAGCCAACGCGACCAAAGTTTCAAACAATAAGTAACACATTGAAGACTGTCATTCCACACACAACAACTTCAAACAATAGTGACAACCCTGCTAATTGCATTGACACATCTTTTGTATCGCAAAACGGGACACAATACGACTACTGAAAAAGAACTAGTAAATAAATGCATGTTGAATACATACCATACCATCATCCCTCTAATGTATGCATGCACTTTTTCATCAAGAAAAGATCAACAGTTGTTAATGAACTCCAAGTGAACTTAATTCATGACCTTTGAAACAATATAAACAGAGCCCACTTGGGATTTTACCTTGTACGCATATTCTCGGATATCCGACAGTGACATTTTGGCGCCACTTTGCTTTCAAGCTGAAACTTGACAGGAAAACGTTAACGATCCTACTTGCACAAAAAATACAAGTAAGTACTGTTGAGGAATGTTTTTTTTGGCGTCTGCGTATAGAATTCAAATAATAATGCGTCTACCGACGAAGGTGTTCCTTTATTTCGAATTCAAAACGCCAGCTGATGCAACTTCTTCAAAGCCCTTGTATACTTTTCCAAATGTAGGTAATGTAAAAAAAAACCCTTCACACCAGAACAAAAGGATAAAAAAGGGGAAATGATTAAAATGAACGCGCGCGAAATTCAAAACCCTTCACCATAGTGTACGAGTACGAGTGCGTCTGCGATGCTATATAGGGGATGCTCAAGGTGCACCATCCGTTTTTGGTATCCCTAAAAAAGAAGCCCGCGCGCCTATGGGTGTACGCACATACAGCCAAGTAAATAAAACATTTCCTGCTGAATTTAGATTATAAGATGTGCCGTTGATTACAACGATGACGACGCAAAAATTACGTATCAAATCGCACACGCACACAACCGAATGATTTCCAAATCGCATACCCATTTTTAACGAAGGGGTGCTTGCTGCGTGAACCTCTGGATTAGAGATAAACAGAAAATTGTAAAAACTAGAAAAAATATAAAAATCGGGGAAAGGTCCCTAAAGGGTATATCACGCTGCATATGTGAGAAACACTCGTATGTGTGTTTAATTTCAAAGGATGCTTTTTCTGTAGTTTTTTAAAAAAATAGGGTTGCACAGACAAGTCAGCAAAAAAAAAATAAAAAAAAAATCCGAGAGGAGAGTTTCACACAACAAAAAAAGGAAAAAACGGAAATGTGTGTTGAGTTTCCATTGTACACCGGTCCATTGACAACAACCCGTTTCTACCACTTCTACGCTGTGTAGTTCTTTATCCGTCGGAAGGTAAGGTTGCTTTTTGAGATTTAGTTCAAATTCGTGCCCCTTAAAATTGGTTCTAAAAAAAAAAACAACAAACAACCAAATTCAAAAGCCAAAAAGCTGTATCCTCGTATTCCAATGCGTGCGCAGGATGTGGCAGTTCATTTTAAAATTTTTTACTATCAATTGGGTTGAGCAAAAACCAGCGAGTAAAGTGAAATGTCTAAAACGTTGAAAGGGGGTGACTCGCGGCCCCCTCCCTCTCACAAGCACGCCTTAAAGCCCAGCAAAAGAAAACGACTGTGTTGTGTTTAACTAAAAAAAAGTGACGAATTGTGTGTGGATTTTGCGCATTTTAAATTTTTAAAATTCATAAATATACTCGAGAACTGTATTAACCTCTAAAATAAATTTAAAAAATAATTCCCACGCTCGTAGATGTCGGAAAAAGTGCCAATATGAAGTATTTAAAATAGCAGATGCAGCAACAAAATGGAGTACGTTGAATTTTAAAACCGAAATGAAAGTGAAAGTGCCTCCAAAAACGCCAAGCAAGGTAAGTTTGCCCGCAGAAATGTGTAAACAATAGATTTCTGCAGTTACTTTTGGTATTTGATGCGAATTTGCCGATTTTCGCTCGCAGTTTTGTGAAATTTTTAACTTTAAATCCATGTGCATGAGGTGTGATTATATAGTTTCAATGGCGGCATAAAGGTTCACAACCATCACATACCGGGTATGTGTAACTACCATTCATAGTTGCACAACAGCGGCCATATTTGATTTTGCGATTTGGCATTTCGGCGTTTTTTTAGCAGCTTAAATTGCATTTAATTTGATAAAATAAACAAATTTAGTTTCAACTCATTAGCGCTGTAGAAAATCTTCACGTTGTAGTTGTGCACACGCTGACAACAAAGAGGACCGTTCAGCCAGTGGCTTTGGTGAAGTTTGAGCGAAAAGAAAAATTGTGCAATGTCAGCATTGTCGAGCGAACGAACGCTGAAAGTGGGCCAGAGTGTGCAGATCCTTGGTAGGAACACACGGGGGCGCGTTGCCTACGTAGGGGTGACAAACTTCGCAGCCGGGAAATGGGTGGGCGTTATACTGGACGAGCCGAAAGGCAAGAACAATGGCACCGTCAAGGGGTACTGCTACTTCAAGTGCTCGGACAACCACGGGGTGTTTGTGCGGCCAAGCCAGTTGATTTCGATGGCAGAGATGCCCACTGCTGTGACAGCGGCAACACACGTTCCATCAGTAACACCTAAAACCACCAATCTCAATCGTACTAAAAGTTTTCTCTCTTCCAGCAGCCAGAGTCTGTTGAGTTCGCCGACCACTTCGGAGCACCTTCGCAGCAAGACGACGGTGAGTCCGTCGGAATCGTTTGGTTTCGTGGAGACGGGCTTTTTGGAGATTCTTCGTCCACAGTTCACTCCGGGCCAGCCGATGCGGTCGCCGTCATTCACCATGATAAACAACGACGAGCAGAAGGTGGTGGATGACTTGAAGGTACAGGTGCGGGATCTGTCGCAGGAGCTGGAGTTGATAAAGCGCCAGCGGCAAGAAGAGAAGCGAAAACTGCTGGAGTGCGACAAAGTCAAGATCCAGTGCGAGCAGCTGCTGGAGTTCAAGGTGAAAATTATGGAATCGCATGCGAATCTGCAGCGTGAACTGCAGCGAGTTCGGCAGGAAGCCAGAGAGACTGCGGAGGCGAAGAGCAGATGCATTCAGGAGTTCACGGAACTGTCAGAGAACGTGGAGCTGCTGACATTGGACAAGGAAATGGCCGAGGAAAAGGCCGACACCCTGCAAATGGAGCTGGACATCGCCTTGGAGCGCATTGAGGAGCTGACGCTGGACGTGGAGATTCTCAAGGATGAGACTCAAAATCAGCCACTGTCGGGCGACCTTGTGCTACCATCCACTGTGGAGTTGAAGAAGCTCCAACAGCACAATCACCGTCTGAAAGAGACCGTGATACGACTGCGAGATGTGATCGCTCTGGACAAGCAGGAACTGCTCAAGGTCACCAAGGAGCTCGAGACGAAGGCGTCAGAAATCTCCGAGCTGCAAAAGATCAAGGTCAAGCTGTCGATGCGCATCGACGCGATGGAGTTTCAGATCATGGATCTGCACGAACAAGTAGATGCGGCGTTGGGGGCCGAGTCAATGGTTGAGTCATTGACTGACAGCAAGCTAGAGCTGGAGGAGCGTGTGAAGCTGATGGAGGAAGAAGTCGCCGAACTGGAGGCCCTGGAGGAGATCCACGAGCAGATTATCGAAAGCAACCACGAGCTCGAGATGGATCTGCGAGAGGAGATCGACATGTTGAACTCGAGCAATAAGGCCTTGCTGCGGGACAAAGACGCAGCTCTGGAGACGATCTACGACAGGGATGTGACCATCATGAAATTCCGCGAGCTGGTGAAAATTCTGAACGACCAACTGAACGCCCGGGAGAAGGACCTCGAGGCGGCCGCCGATGACTTCGTTGTCATACCGCTGGAGAACGAACCGAAGATCGACTTCAACAAGCTCTTCACCGAATCGAAGGCCTATAGCCGCGCCATCGATGTGCAGCTTTGCCAAATGCAGCTTTGCGAGAGCAAGGACCTGGTCGACCTGTTGCTCAGCTTTATGCCGGATGACTTTAAAATGCGTGGCGGCGACTATGACGCCATACAAGTACTGCTGCTGCTTTCGCGCCTAATCTTCAAATTAGATATCATCCAGAACGAGATTCGTGAGAAATTCCCCTCGACGGTGGACTTCGACAAGGATGCCATCTTCGAGGGATTCTCAATTCACCGATTCGCCTTCAGGTCGAGGTGTCTGTACCACATGAGTAGCCTCCAAATGATTCTGCATCAGATGATCTACGGCCTGAACAACTGTGAGCACGATACCCTGATGCGGGCATCCATTTACAAGTCTGAAATGCTAAACAACGAAAAACATATCGACAACATTATCGAGCTGCTCAAGTCGGGACAGCTCGACGAAAACTCGCCGACCGACGACATCGAACGGTGTTTGAATTTCTTCAGTGTCATGTACTCCACGATTATCCACCTCGATGTGAACGATCTCATTAATGAGCTCCAGCTCTACACTGACATAGTGGAGACCTTTGAGCGGGGGTGTGATTCGATTATGACCAGCGCAGGCGTCATTCAAACCCTCATACAGGTGGGACAGGAGACCACAGAGTCGTACTGCCTTTTGCAGTTCCTCATGGAAAACCTGGCCAAATTCAAGGCCAACTTGAGGGCGCTCAAACGCAAGCTGCCCCGGGAGAATAAGTACGAGTTTTACGCGATTTCTAGGGACCAATTTAACGGCATGCAGGTGGTGAACGAGACGTTTGGCAAGCTGTTGCAGATTTTACACTGCACCGCGAGACAATCCGTACAGGAGATTTCCTCGACAAAGTGCGAGGACTCATCAGAAGTGTCCATTCATCATGACGCCCTGTGGCAGATGCTGTGCAGCAATTGCGCGAAGATCTACCAGGAGACTGACAAGAGCCCGGTGACCAACTTCCAGTTCGTCATCGATGTCATCAACGAGGAAATGAGCCATATCCTTCAGAATATCCAGCAAACCGAGCAGGTCAATCTAAAGAACGTCAATACCAAGTGCATCCGCTCGAATCCGGTTCTGATTCGTGCCAATCAGGTCAAGCAGCAGTTGGAGGAGACCAAGAAGCTCACCGTCGCCCTGGAGTACCGAGAAGCCGAGGTGAAGCAGTTGAAAATCTCTGCCAAGAAAAAACTGAATGAGCTATCCGAGATGCAGGTGCGCAAGGACATGGCCGAGCGAAATATTCTCAAACTCCAGCACGACTTTGATGTCGCCATAGAATCACTCAAGCAGAGAATCGAAGAGACCCAGGATCAGATTGACGTTCGTGAGCGTGCCTGTGCCGATTGCATCAGCGGTCTGGAGGAAAAAATAACCACCATGGAACGAACCACCCTTGAGCTCAGAGAACACCTAAAGACAAAGGCCTGCACAGCAACCATCGACGATATCAATTCCATGCAGGATCTGTCGCTCCTCAAGACCGTTTTCAAGGAGGAACGTCGTGAGCGGATAAAACTCCAAGCGAAAGATCTTAAACGCACCCTTCGCAGCCTTGAACCAATCTACTTACCACGACCGAAGGACCAGCAACTACACAGCCTGGAGAGGGAAATTCGAATGCTCAAACATGACTGGATTTTATCGCACATCGTAGACTGTAAGCAAACCAAACGGAATCTAAAAACTCAATCCGAGACACTGGCCAAGGATGTGCTCAGTGAATACTTTCGAAGGAATCCACATCGAGCGGCTGCATGTGATTTTTCCACATTTCCTAGTGTTGAAGTAACTAACGCATTTCATGTTAACTAAAACTTTTACTTTTATTTTAGATAAATTTACATATACACTCATACACATAAAGGGGGTTTTTTTCACCAACAATTTAATCGTATATATAGAAAAGTCATCTTCTTAGAGTATTTCATTTGGTTTACCATTTATTAGAGATAAACTATAGATATTGTTTATAAATTAAAATTATATTGTAGAAATCAGATATTATGTACTTCCAAGAGAAATAAAAAGAAAAGTAGACATTTAATTGCTGTAGTGTGGTTGAATCATTTTTGGATGAATCGTTCATCGTAGTTTGTGATGATTCCAGTATATAGAACAAAGCATCCAGCTCACAGGTGAGTACGAGTTTTTTTTTAGCTTGGAGACATACTTTTTTAATTGGTGGTTTAATATACGTATTTGTTTGTGTTCAACGTAAATTGTTTGCTGTAGTTCGATGTGAGTCTGGGTCACAGCTGGTAAGGGAACTTCTTCAACAGTTCGATCCTATTTTTATAAATAAATTTTGCTTCAGTTATTTTTCAGTGGATTTAGAAACTTCTTCACATGCCCGAAGCATCTCAACCTATGAAACCAAGTCCTTCTTTCGATCGCTCTAAAACAACAGATATAGAGTCGCAGCTGCTATGAAGAGAGTTTTATTCAGCACTTATTTGTTCCTTGGAAGAGAGCTTTACGATTGTCGTAGCTAAAGTATCGCTCGAAACGGATGTTGCTTTTTATAAATTGGGGGTTATTTACAGTATAATTGCGAAACTAGTAAATTTTTTTTTTTCATTTTCGAAATTGCTGTATTTTTAGCACATAGCAAACCATTGGAAGAACTCATTCTTACAGATGAATGTGTTAAGAACGTTTTTAAACTTTGTTTAAATAGAAACAGAATGAAAGTGATCCTAGTTTCTTTGATTTTAGCCTATCGTCTTCCTCTTTTCATTCTCCAAAAACTCTTCAATAGGTATTTCCCAATAAGCGACTTCAACCATTTCATACAATACATGAGTCGCTTGCAATTCTCTTATTTACTCAGCAGCAAACGAAAAATTCTTCTAGTGCACTCAACGCAAACGAAATTGATGTCACTTGTTTCGCTGGGAAGTATGGAAATAATTGAACGATCAGTAAAACGCATTGGAACGAAACAGCGCAAAAAGATTCGAAACATTTTTTTACAATCTCTTTCAAGATTGCGTTCTTTTAAAATCAAAAATTTTTGACAGTCTATCGAGTTGTGTTCAGTTAATAAATATGGAGTTTTTTTTCTTCAACTACCTAGTGTATTTTTTGGTCCTTGTTATCCTAGTGCCTTACAGATATTTATGTAGTTTTTGAAGAACTATCAAATCAAAACTAACTCATTAACGCATCACTTTTTTCGAATATTCATATGTAAACGGTGCGAAAACGAGGTGTCCGACTGGGTCATGGGTCACACAGTAAACAGAAAATTGGCATTTTTAGTATTCGCGAAGCATTTCATTAAATTGATCCGACCGCCGATTTAAAAAAAAAACTTCGTCTTATCTGCTTTTGCTAGAGAAATTTAAAACCACAATATTGTTCGCTCGAATTAAGTGAACTGTCCCGAAATCTATTCACAATCAACAAAATATAGTCGCAATACACAAATCGGCAAATAAAAATTGCGTTCGTACTTGAAACTTGAAACTATAAATTGCTACTAGAAAACTGTAATTTGCGAACTGCTGCGACCAATAAAAGTGATTACGTAAAATCCAAAAATGTGCGAAAATTGTATCGATCGCAATAGTCCTTAAGATGGTGATCAATTCATCAGTATGCCAAAGTGTCAAACATAAAACAGTAACAAAGGTAAACTTCCACTTGTATAGGTAGATCTGTAATTGGCGGATGACATGTTTGGTCGTTTGAAAAAAAAGATCAATTGGAAATAACAGGCCTTTTTTATTATGGTCACATGATCTATATTATATATTTCCACGGTTTACAACAATAGTACCATGGAAACCAATGATCTACGTAGATCATGTGAGCATAATCAAAAAGGCCCAACAACAAATAGGCTGACATTAGTTGTCCAACACTGACAAATTTTGTTTGGCAATATGTTAAATGTTTTGTCAATGAAAACAAAAAATGCAGCAGCAGTTTTTTTTTCCTATTCAAGATGTCATAACCCTTTCATTTTCAATTGCCTCTTATATCCATTATTAGGGAAGGGGCAGCTCTTTGCCCAAACTTCACGTCAAAATACGGAGTCTTAAAATAGACAACCTTAATTTGTTTTGCTGTCTGCAATAAAAGTGAATGCGAAGTTTAAGTATCTGGTTAAGTTAAGTGACAGATGAAAGCGCGTTAAATACAGCCATCAAATGAAAGACTTCGTTAGTTCCAAGAGGCATAAGTGATGATTGCCTGTTCCTGGCTTATTACAAGTAGATGGCAGCTAAATTAAACCGACCCAGAACCGCCTGGCAGCGGTCGGTTGAAACAACACATCCCAAATTTATTACGACCTTTTCGGAAAAGTTTTCATCTAAAGCCTTTTGCATACCGGGCTTTTTGAAATAGGCTTTTAAATTACACCAAACGCAGAAAACACAGAAACCACGCAAATGGAAAAGATATGACCAACCCTGAAAATCTTCGATTTTTAGGTTCGCTTCGAATGTTAGCCAAGGTTCTCGAAAATGGTCTTTAGAGTTGTCTTTAAATGTGTTGAAGACAATAAGATTAATCCGGACAGTCGGTTTAACTTTAAGCGAAGTATGAAACTACGATTATCAGTGGCTGTTTAACATTCACGCAAGCGGGATGGGGGGTTCTTCGTGCTGCAAGAAGTGAATTCAACTTTACATCTTGACTTCAAAGACGACAGTAGACTTAAAGAAAGACGCCTGCTAAAACCGATTCGCAAGAAATGATCAGCCTGACTAAAAACCAATCGTCTGCTGCTGAACAAGAGTTCTCGGAAGGTATCTTGGGAAAATAGTTCCTACGGACGGTAAAACAAAATTAAATACTGTCAACCGGATTGGTAAAGTAAGGTTTGAGCTTGGAGTTTTTTTTTCCACTGCACCACATCTCTCGAACGTTTGACAAACATCCAACAGTTTCACTGTCATGAAAGAGCATCTCAATTGGCCGTTTGAACTCGGCATAAAATTATAGATCCCCACCATTCCTCCCAAAAATGAAATATGCGCACAAAAGGAATGGTTGTGAGAAGCTAGGCCTTAGGGTCCCTACGGACCTGATCCCAACTACGGGGTGTCCACCGGGAAGGTATTCTACTTTGTTTGTTTATAATTTTTGATTAAATGAAAGAGAACGGATCTTATATTGATAAATGTTTTATTTAATGTCGGCAATTATGTATGGAATACAATATCAGGTAAATGTCCGCCTCGGTTAGTCTCACAAATGCGAGCCCTTTTGAGCACATTTTTCATTACATTCTCACACATTTCACGCGGTATTTCATTAATTTCATCACGAATATTTTGTTTGAGTTGCTCAAGCGTTTCTGGTTTTTTTTGCATAAACCTTGCTTTTCAGATGTGCCCACAAAAAGAAGTCCGGAGCAGTCAAATCAGGCGACCGTGGAGGCCAATCAACATCACCATTTCTTGAAATAACTTGTTGTGAAAAGAGGTCTCGCAGTAATTCCATTGTAATCCTGGCTGTATGCGATGTGGCACCGTCTTGTTGATACCACATGTTAATCAAGCCCAAAGCATGAAGTTGTGGCGTTAAAAAGTTTTCAATGATAACGATATCGCTCCCCATTCACAGTTACCGTTACGCCGTTTTCATTTTTAAAGAAGTAAGGTCCAATGATTGCTCCTGACCAAATTTCACACCAGACTGTAACTTTTAATGGATGCAAAGGTGACTGATGAATAATTTGAGGGTTTTCCATTGCCCAGAACCGACTATTCTGTTTATTCACATATCCATTCAAATGAAAATGTGTTCTCCCAAAAATTTCACGTAACTTTGTCATCGTCACAGTAATCGATGATTGATTTTGATAATATTTTTCCATAATAAATTTGCCACGTGTCTACTTCACGACTGCCAAATATGAACTGTCAAGACTAATGTTTACCAAAATGGCGGCAAAACAAAGTAGTATACCTTCCCGGCGGACACCCTGTATTTATTTATTTTTCTGAACAACTTTTTCTAACAAGAATGGACCAACCCAGTGTTCACAAACTTTGAAGACTGTTTTCCCCTTTTTTATCAGCAAAAGTTTTTCAATCATTCGAAACAAGTTACTCTTTTTTCCACTAATATAAAAAAAATGTATATAACTTTTCTTACAAACAAATTTAAAATAAGCATATAAGATAAAAATATACCTCAATCATATAAAAAGTCAAAACAAGTGAGTGCATTCAGACACACAAAATTCTTACGTAGACGTTCGATGGCTGTTTTCTTTCATATTTGGTATGAGCACTTCATTCTTTAAAATTTGTCGTAATTAAAACCAGTTTTAATTTTACTTTCAGACAATTTGGGTTTACAGAGATTGTAGATTTTTTTCTCCGTTTCTTAAGCTTGTCCCTGGTTTTCCCCTTATTAGGTACCTACTAGTTTGGTTAGTATTTTAAAAAATCCATTTCGCACTTATTTCCTTCTATAACTCTTTTAAGATGCGTCAACTTCGTATGTTATTAAGCTCATCATCAACTTAACTCAATTTAATATTGTAGAAAACGACGACAAAAGTCAAGAAACACAATGCCCTCCTCCCACTTGTTCTGTTGTACATGTATGAGTGTAGATAATTCTTAATTCTTATTCTATAATTCAATTGTAACCTACCAACCTAAATCTGTGGCTAACTGAATGGCCAATCCAACCAAATTTGTATAGGTTATGCAAAGTGCATCTTCTAATTGAAACAGTTATCACGTAGCATTCAGCTAAAGCAAAAAAAAAAAACCCATTCATTCACTTGCGACAACTACATTGAAATGATTTTATTTTGCAAATTGTATCGACCTTTTTGTCAAACCAAAATCCAAATGGACTCTTGAACTGTGTCAATCCAGAAAACACATTAATAATCCAGCAGATAACAGTCACACGTCGAAAATTAAAATCATTCTGATACTGTCAACGGCATCAACACCGTCAACGCCATCTGAATTAATATAATTAGCTGCAGAAAAAAAAAACGACTGCAAATTGCCGACACGTCCAGAATTCGAGTGCTAAAAGCCTTGTTGTACCTTCCTATACTATGTAGTCATACGCTCACATGCATTGTCTAAACTAATAGTGCGCTTATATCGTTTAAAGTGTGAAATTCTATTTCTAGAACGGCAGTGTGGAAGAGGAGGTTATACCTCCGTCTTTGCTAATTTCGTCAGTGGGTAGTTGAATGTCCTCTATCTCAGAGTGCTGTGTCCTGATATGTGGATGGAATGAGGCATCGGCCTTCCGCGTACACTAAAACAATCAACCCCAATTATTCAGTCAACAAGGCAATGCCATCAGCAAATGGAGAGTGCCTTTTCGTAGCTCATATGTATATATATATGGGTAGGTACCATTTGCCGAACTGGAATGTATTTCATTTCAATTTTAATTGGAAAACAGTTACACGGAAAATGCATATACGGATTTGCATGAAAAAAAATATTTTTCAATGCCGAGTAACTTTGGTTGGTGTGAACATTTTATATACATACGAGTAAAGATGACCCTCTAAGAGGTATTTCGTTAATTTGTTCAGTTTTGATAAATAAAAACAGAACTTCAGCCCATTAGATTCCACCCTTGCGGGAGTGGAGAAAGATTCTTCAATCTTTTAACCTAAAGCAAACTCTTTGCAAGACTCGTAGCAAGCCTACCAGATGAAAATTAATCTAAAACTACATAAAGTTTGTGTGTACGTTGTTTATTTTGTAAATTTAAGAACTTCCAATCGGTACATATAACATTTACAGTATTCCATTTCCGAAAGTTTTTTTTAACGTTTCTTTTCGGTAGATATTGTTTAATAAATTTTAAGCATTTAGTACAGTCAATTCCAGGTGACAGTTAAATAGGAATTTTAGCATTTAGTGACAATTAAATACGAATTTTCAGATTTGTCAAAATCCTAGTTTTAATTGCTGTTTTAAAATTAGTTTTCATATTTATTTGATTTATATATAAAAATACTCTTACTAAAAATAACATTGAAAAGTCTGTTTTGAATGATAAATTCTATAAGATTATTTGTATACACATTTAAAAAGCGATTAAATATGTTCGCAATATTCCACTACTTCATGTACCTATAGATTGAATTATTGACTTTTTGGAAACATTTAAATTAAATTTCAGCTGCAACATAAACCCAACATAAAAATTTGCTAGAGTTGCTGGCAACCCATATGCTCGAAAGAGTGTCTCAAAATTGGACCGAAATGTACGCGCTTTTTTAAAACCGAGGAAGCAATATATGTCTAAAATTATTGAAATCCCATTTAAGACATCTTCATGTAAACAATCATGAATAATAAAATTTAATTCCATGCATTTTTAACTGGAAAAAGAACAGCTCTTTAAAAAAAAACACATAACGAACCATATTAATCAGTTCCAATCTCTATCAAACTTTTCTCTCACCAACTCACCGAATCGTCAAATAATTTCTGTAGAAGTTGTAGAGATGAGGAGGATGTGGAGACTATCCTCCACTTTATCTGTACCTGCTCTGTTCTTTCTCAGAGGAGAAAACTTTACCTGTGGGCTATCTAATTTATTGATCTTGTTAGCACCGACTTTAGAAGTCTTTATTAGAGGCTCAAATTGGTTTTGCGGTGAGAACATCGGATTTTTGATCTAGACACCGGTTCTCTGTTCTATAGAGATGTCCCACCCAATGTCTATATACATAACCGAATGATAATGACTGAATAATATGGCAGATTTTAAAAGGAACCAATAATTTGTCCTTGACATTTAAGTTTTGTTCGTCTCTCTCATAGTGAATTAAGCAAGTCCCATCCCAACCATTTATGCCTTTTGCATGAAAACTCTTAGAACATTTCGAATAATCATGTTAAATTTTTAACTATAATAGTTCATAAAATGTATGAGTATGCGCACTAAGGGCGTATGTTACGTAGGACATACCACGTGTTCAATTTAAAAGATTTAGTGTAAACAAATGGAACAGGAACAAATAGTAGGTATCACTTTGATTTAATTATCTGTCGGTGTGAATGACATGCATTGACATTGACAAAGTCTATAATGCAGTTACGTTAAGTCCCAAGTTCAAAATGAATAATCTAATAGTCGATCGGTATTTGTGTCCGTGCAAACGCGATTCTTTAAGAGAATTGACAAACAAAATGGGGTCCGAATGCAGAGGTTAACCATGCTATTTAAAATAGGCACGAACAATTTCTGAAGAAAAAACACTCATGTATGAAATGCAAACTCCAAGTATGTAGGTAGGTAAAGAAGAACCATGGTTACGTGCATGCACCCCTGCATTAAAATTCAAACTCTCCACAAAAATGAAAATGTAGCACCAACTCACGACTCACCCTAACTAACCGACTAAAATAAAATACAATTCCAACTTACCAATAAAATGTTACAGAGGGTTGCACCTATACCTATATGTCATTCAATTGGTCAGTGGTCATCACTATACCTCTATATACGAGTAAATAAATGACCCTCTAAAGGACAAAAGAACAATGGTATATTTTTGAACATCTTCGATTTGACCAACCAAGGGAACGCTGATCGATCGACGTTTTGCTCAATTTTTCTTTTTGAAGTAGATATAGAGGTCACTGAAATACACAGGTACAGTCAGTGTTAATAAAATAAAGACATCATTTTATTCAAGAGTTTTAATCTTTATAGATTTCAACTAAGTTCAATTAGTTTTGCAAAATACGTTTAAAATGTTTATTTTTTATTTTTAAACAAATGACGTTGAATGACATATATTGCGCAATACTAAATCACCTTTAGTGTCCAAGCTACGAACTCACAATGGTGAATTTTTTTCATATAATAATACCCATTCTGACCTATAAAATATTAAAGGTTAAAAATGATTAATGATGGGACTTACCATTGTTTCTAGTTTATGAATAACGAGTTTCTGACCAAGTACTGTATTTTAATTACTCTTGTACTCTTAATAGGAATTTTAAATTTTAGCCATTAATAAAGGATCGTTTTAAAATTTTCTGCTCTAATTTCTTTTTAAATTTGACCATCGACATTTGAAATTTGTATCCCACGGTAACCTTAAAAACCTCATTTGATATCCAGGGTTACCCAAGCAAATTTCTTCGTGCACACGAAAACGTTTGAACGTTTCGCCTTACATAATGCCGACCCAGGATACATGGTAAGGCGCGTGGCAGCAGCCTTGTGATGTATTTAAGCGCACAAGATCTCAAGTCTCAAGGTCACTTTCCCGGCAAGAAACAAGCTTAAATACTTAGCACGGCCTGAAACCAAGTTGCAAGATAAATTTAGGATGTTATTTAGAACGATAGCTTTAAGCTGTAAACCCAAATGACTAAAAAATTACAATCTTGGATAATTCCCCCTCTCAATAAAATAAAGCAACAGCAATAGCCATTGGACCGATTTTCATACCGCACTTAATCTGCAAAAGGAACCGTTGCGGGTATGACAAGTACCAGCTTAACCTACGTGAAGATTTTATATAACTCTCAGTTCCGATTCATGGGTTGTTTGCAGCGACATGTCTATCAATGTCGAAATGCACGCACAAGAATGCTAATAACCCCCCCATTTTACATATTACACAACCATAAATTTGTCTACCCTTTTAACTATGTCGGTACAGAGGTATCTATTACTACGGCCCCTTTTATCTGGCATAATATTAGCATCGAATAGGAAAATATGTGTCAACATGCCTTCTAACCTTTGATGAGACATTAAAAATTAACGAACATGATTATGTTCTTTAAATTCAACACCGTTGTCAACTCCAATAAACTGCCAGTGGCAGGTTGACAGTGAGGAAAGTGGCACTTTCCAAATAAAATAAAAGGTTGACACATCATTGACAGCTCCGATTATATTTAATGGACTTGAACTTCTATCCAAATCGTAATACGTTCGCCTAGCTCAACGAACTATAGCGTGTGCAATTCCTCACTGCAATCTCTTAATTGTTTAGCCATGCATTTATAATATTATTTTCAAATCTACGAACAACTGTCAAAGTGTTGCTTAAAATGTTCATACTCATGCAGCTGTGTAGTGGCAAATAGCAATTGCGACACCAGTACAAAAGGAAACAGAAATCCATTTGTTTTCTTCTTTCATTTGGGGTCGGAGGGACGGAAGAAGGGACGAGGCGAAGATCTCACGAAAATGGATTCCATTCCCCAAAGGGGGGCGAGCTTGCTGACTTAACTAATGTAGATATCAATCGCAAGCGACATCGTAGAATTCAGTGTGCGGCAGTACGGCAGAAACACGCTAAAGATTTACCTATCCTCTGTTATCCATTATTGTGGAAACAGAAGCCAGAGATAAGCCGTACCAACGATTTCCTACAATTTGACAATTGATGTCATTTATTATTTATACGCTTAAAACTTTTCCTTGAATTCGAGTCTGAAGGATTGAATTTGGCTTAAATTAGTAAACAACTTTGTTGTATCGTGCCAAATGCACATGCGGTTGAACTCGTTTGACGTTTTTCTTCGAAAAGTTGGTTGTGCACTGTTAAAAGTGCACTGTGATGGGTTTGACTTGACGTGTAAATTTTAATTGTCATCGGTTCATTAAGGCATCTATATTGAAAACATTAAATTGAACTAGATTGCGATACTGTTTGTTTATTTAAGCGGTCAATGTCAATTATCGGGTGTTTATTCCTTTGAGTGCAGGAGGCGTTATCTGTTCAATTTAGGAAATACATAAAGAACTCTTAGCATAGCAATATAGGCAGGAATAAGTTGCCGATCGAAACAAATATTTGAACACATTATGGGACGAGATCTACTGCATATTTTTGTAATAATCTAAATATTCCAGTAAGAAACAGAAGTGCCTACCAACTAATTTTCGCTTTCCTCTAAACAATTTATTCCTCTGAACATAAGAAGACGATGCTGCCAAATGTGTACCTCCAAGCGTTTTGCGAAGCATTTGAAAACTAATTAGGATCAAGGAATTGTACAACGCGCAAAAAATATGTACCTACCGGTTTTCTGCTTTAGACGCTTAATTAGAAACGATAGGCACTGCAGATTTAAAAGGTGTGCACAATCCAATTTGATATACTTTTCTTTACATTTTTTTCTGTTAATATAAATTATACGAGAGTGAGAAGGTGATAACAAATAGTTTCCGTCTTTTGCCTACATGCATCAGGAATTCTCCGAAAGAAGTTTTCTTTCGCCGGTGATTTCCCAGGCGAATTTCTATGGAAGAATCTTCGTCGATTGACCAAAATTCAATCGGAAGAACTAAATGACTTTAAAAGGGTGGTAATGGAGGTAGAGAAGAATATTTGACACAGCTTTGTATTTATTTTGAACAGCGTATTTCATTTAACATTTTTGATCAGTCATAACCGGCTTTCTGTTAAACACAAGATCAAATTTATCGCCCGTCACTTGCCGTGTTTCTTGTTATTGCACTAATTTCGAAAACTTAAAGGGATTCAGTAGGCTAACAACATACAAACATCGAATTGTTTCTCTTTGGGCCTTAGCAATAAACATTTTTAGTTTCGACTTTAAATTTAAGTAGTTCACAGTGGCGATATTTTACATACAAATTTCGCAGTAAGTAGTGGTTATTAGTATCGACGTTGGTGAGTAACCAGAACTGACAGCATGGTTTTGTTTCTTGTGCTCAAACGTCAAATTTGGAAGCATCAAACAATGTACGAAAAACTGTTTTATCTAAGCTATTTGTGGAATGTTATGAAATTTAAGTTGACTTTTTCATTATTCTACAAGGATGACACTGGAATAAAATCACTTTCGTTACTGCTCTCGAAATAATAGTGGCCCTAACACAATGTTTATTTTTGGCATTACCAAAAAAGACAGATATATAGCGGGCATAAATAAAGGATTTACCAGACAACAAAATTCGGATCGACAATCGACGTATATGGAAACTTATATATTGTAAGGGAGTTCATAGTCGGCGCCCTAAGGCCAATGTTTAGACTTTAGCGAGCGAGATATATCAAACGATAATAGGCCACTTGAGCTTATTCATTCAATCCCCATTAAATTATAATTACCTTTTGCTATTTGGGACACAAAGTAAAACAATACTTTGTGGTCTCTCACTAGAAATATTCGGCGACGCTCTGTCGAATGTTTCTTTAAACAATCCATAACATTTTATGGACCAACACATTTATCAATCTGAAATGCCTTCTGCAATTAAATATACTTTGTCACCAATGACAAAGATTCCTCGATGTCGCTCTGTCGAACACTTGTGTAAACAAACACAATGTTCGGACCGACGATTGTGTTACATACCGAGGTAACATTCTAGATGAAGAGTTTTGACTCAGTCAGTTGTAGATCAACCCGCGAAGAACTATTCTACTTTCCATCTTCAGTCCCCGAAGTTAATAATAAAATAAATATATTTTTTTGTTAAACCTCTAAAATAAATAGTTTTCTGGCGCAGTCGGTAGGATCGCGAGTTAGTACACCGAACTAATATCGGAATTGATTTGAGAATCATTTTTTTTGTGTGATAAATAGTGTGAATACACACCGAGCGAAAATCGGTAGTATCAAACAAAAAAAAAAAAACTCGAACTCATAGTGCTAACGTTGCAAAGCAACAATCATCGCGATTTAAATAATTAAGTGTGAGTACAGTTTAAAATAAAAAGTGAAATAGCGAGTTACAACTCGAAGTAGCAAAAAAAAAAATTAAACAATACCATATTTAATATTAATGTCAATCGATCAACTTAGTAGACAAGTTGAAAAAGATAGACAAGTGAGAGGTACTAGGGGACAAAACGAAGAAGTGAGTGATAGTGAAAACGAGACAAGAAACCAAAATAAAATGAATTTCACATTTAGTGATTTAATTAAAGAGGCACGGTCTATCCCAGTATTCAAGGGAGATGATTCGTACGCCCTCTCATCGTTCTTAAACGAAGCTGATTATATGATGTCAATGATTCAGGATGCCGGACAGTTGGCATACTTGCAGCGAATAATAATATCGAAGATCCAGGGAGAAGCGTTAACTACAATATTGAGATTGCACCCAGACAGCAGTTGGAGCCAGGTGAAAACTCAACTACAAAGGACGTATGGCGTTCACGAGGAATATGCAGCTCTAAAGGAAAAAGCAGATGGGATAAAATTTAGTAATATTCTAGTAATAACAATGATGATGATAATGATAATACCGATTAAAGCGGATATTAATATAGAAAGACTAGAAACAGAAAGTGGACATTTGACTCTAAGACTTGACGACACTGACATTATAGACGACTTTAATATATTATTACATACAGTTGACCTAGACGAGATAAAGAAATTAATATACGAGATTGAAGTTGATATAGCCACAATGTTTAGGAATGACAAAAGATCATATTTATTAACAAAAGAGATAAATAAGATAAAACATATTTATCTAACAATAATACCACACAGACATAGACGAGGCTTAATTAATGTAGGAGGAACAGTAATGAGATTATTATTTGGAACAATGGACAACGATGACAGGAAAGACATTCAAGAACATTTGAACGCATTAGGAAACAATACATATTATACCACAGAAAACCTCAATAAACAAATATATATAAACAACATTACAAACCAGAACATTGAAAGCTTGAAAAATACGATTACTAGTGACAGGAACAAAATATTGGAAATTATAAATCATATACAAAACAATGAACAAAAGTATTTAAAAGATATCTACATGAATCAACAATTAATAAGAATAGGAATTTTGAAAGATGAAATAAGTAAAATTCAAGACAATATCCTTAATGTAAAAACAGGTCAAATGATAAGAAGCATCCTAACTAATGAAGAAATTGAAAAATTTGATATTGATATCTTAAAATTAAAAAATATTAAAATAGCAGTAGGAAAATATAAGAGTACTTTGGCATTTATATTAAAAATACCTAAAACCATTGTAAAGGTACATAAATACATAATAACACCATTAACAAACAAATTGTTTGAAGAATTAGAATTTGAAACACAAACTGTTGTAGAATATAAGAATGAATATTATGAAATGAAAAATGATGTTGATAAAAGAAATCTAAAATTGGCCAGCAAGTGTATACAAAGCTTATTTGATGGAAAAATATCTTGTAATAAAATAAATAGTAATAAGAATAAAATGATTGAACTAGATGTTGGTGTATATCTAGTTAAAAACAATAAAGATGTAACTCTAAAAAACACATGTAATAATCAAACATACATTCTAAATGGAAATTATTTAATTAAATTTGAAGATTGTACAATAAATTTGAATGAAATAATAAAATAATAATGAATAATCGAAAATAAAATTGAAATATTTAAACAAATAATAACAATCCCTAATTATAGTAATATAACTAATGCTAATCTAACACTCTCATTTGAAGAATTGCAAATGAAACAATACGCAAATAATGATCAAATAAGAATATTGGAATATCACAGAAGAATACACTCTTTCGGCTTTGTATCAGTAGGAATAATAGTAATAAGTGTAATATGTATAATTGTAATACTTTTTGTAAAATGTAAAAAGAAGATGGACAGAGAATTTAAAATTAATATTTCAACTCCGGAGAAGTTGAAACTTAAGGAGGAGGGAGATATATCAAACGATAATAGGCCACTTGAGCTTATTCATTCAATCCCCATTAAATTATAATTACCTTTTGCTATTTGGGACACAAAGTAAAACAATACTTTGTGGTCTCTCACTAGAAATATTCGGCGACGCTCTGTCGAATGTTTCTTTAAACAATCCATAACATTTTATGGACCAACACATTTATCAATCTGAAATGCCTTCTGCAATTAAATATACTTTGTCACCAATGACAAAGATTCCTCGATGTCGCTCTGTCGAACACTTGTGTAAACAAACACAATGTTCGGACCGACGATTGTGTTACATACCGAGGTAACATTCTAGATGAAGAGTTTTGACTCAGTCAGTTGTAGATCAACCCGCGAAGAACTATTCTACTTTCCATCTTCAGTCCCCGAAGTTAATAATAAAATAAATATATTTTTTTGTTAAACCTCTAAAATAAATAGTTTTCTAGCGCGATTGCGACATGAATGAAAAAACACGGAATTAAACACTTTTTTGAATGAATTTAACCTTTGACAGCGCTGAGTAGGAGCAGTCCAGCAGTAAGTCCTAAAAAAAATTGTGGCAAATGTGAGAAATAATGTCGTTGATTGTTGAAAAAAACTAGATTCCTGCTAGCAAAGTTTCCTGAATAAGGTTTCTATCCGCTTGTTTGTTTATAAATACGAATACACATAATTTACGCAAATTGCCAATAACAACAAGGTATAGGTCGTTTCACCCTCTGTTGTATCCTGGTTTGCTGCCATGAGATGGCTGAATCCCATTTAGATCAGCCCAGTTTTAAATACGCTTACCTGGAATCCAGTATCACTTTAGGCGTATATTTTAAGCATAACTTAAATACCAAGTGTACTTATCCAGACATCTATATCTTTATATTCAGAATGTCAAAAATACATTCTGTCACAGATTTGTAAGCCAAAAATCATCAAGATGCGCGACGACGTAACGATTTAGTTCTCTGCAATGGCGTGCTCGATCGCATGACTGTTTGACAGAGTTCTTCTATTTCGATAGAAAGCCATGACGGACAAGACGTAATTTACATTAAAGACATACCCACTCATAGCTTATCTATGGAGATAAAACTATACTTAAACTTTCATATTTTAACATACATGTTAGAAGCTCCTATCTTTTCAAAACCGCTTTCTGCCCATATTGTATTTAAAAACGAGCTTGTTGAGCGATAAATTGTATGGGCCCCATATAGCATCAGCCAATGAAACAAAAGTCATGTGCAAACAACGGCACGCTTATTGGTCCATAAAAGGCTTTGCATATCATCCCGTGGAAGTATTGCCACAACGATACAATTGGTATATAATCTGATTTTAATAACTATATACGGAAGTGCATTATACTCTTAAAATGATCTGAAAATTTATACGGTACAAAGCTTCACTTTATCCACAGGTGATGGTAAGCTTATTCCATAATATGTACGCTCTTTACAATATGCGCGAGGGATGCATTTACCTTTACAAACTGAAATTTTACCCAACGAATAATTGGGGGGTTGTAAACTGTATTTACTTCCTCAGCACACATTGTCACACACAGCATTATCCTGTGTATCCATTGGAGCACACAAACAACATCAAATAATATATTCGAATGGTAAACAGATGTGCGGTGGGATAAAGCTCTATTGAAGCTATCCACTCTTGAAGTTTTGTTATGATCACAGGATATCTGTTCAGTCCGAATTTCGTTTGCAGTGCAAAGTGAGTTCTCACTCCGTGCAGACATCTCAGATTTGCTTGGTCCTCCATCCAATCAGCGTTAAATTTTTTTTTTACATTCTAAAATAATACCGTTGCTTAATTTTTGTTCAAGTTGTGAAAGTAAAGTGGCGTTCAATTTATGTAAAGGTAGCGTTTCGAAAATGTAACAAACAAAGGAATGTAGAACCCATTTTAATTACAATCACAGGGATACACTAAATATTTGTTAGATTTGTCGTAATGCAATTTAAAAAGCAAACAATCACAGTCATAGACGCCACCGAGAATATGGGCAACAGGGATCATTTTGATGATGACGACGACAACGAAGAGGACTCATCGAAGCGGACTTGGTAAATATTAATATAACAATGAAAACGAAATTGAACATGTAGGAAGCTTGCTGAAATTGGAAGGAATTTGAACTGTGAAATTTGTTTAAATAAACATGACATTTGTATCCTTTTGATTGTTGCTCAGAAAGCCCTTTTAATTGAGTTGGCTTTCGGGCAATAATTAAAAACAAACAAGTTGTCATCGCGTCGAAATAAAATTATCTTACTGACATTTAATAGTTTAATCCATACACATTCCCACACAACTCAAAATTAATTTATAAACATTTGAAGGGTTTCTGACCCCGTGCCCGAATTTTTACTTTAAGAAAAATATATTAGTTATAAATATAGCAAACAAACATCTTACGTTACATATTGCTTGGAACCAGTTGATAAGTTTTACGCAGCCTTTATTAATTATGGGGTAATTGTATAATGCAGTTATGTACTAAAATAATATTAAAGTAGATGTTATGTGATTAATTTGTATTATGTATGTATAGGTAAATTTTATTTTCGAAAGTTTCGTGTGAACTGTTTTTGTAGCACTCTCCCATTCTACTACGAACTGAAACAAACCAATCAGATAAAGCTTTCAAATAGCAAAGGGCCGATTTTAACGAATAAAAAAAAAAAAAATCAAAAGAACATACAATTTTATTTGTTGTCCAATTTGATAGGATATAGGATAGGATATAACATTCGCGAATCGCGATCCATCTTCACATTAAAAATAGCCATTTAGCTAAATTGAGTTAGCTGACACCTATTGATAAAAGTTTAAAATGCAAACGTATTTATTTGACAAAAATACAGAAGGGCGTGCTTCACTCATAAATACTCAAACTTAAGGTCAGCGATGCACATTCCTTTGTTTTTTCATTTGTAAAAATATAAATGACACAATAATCATTACTAACATTATTGCGCTCGTTGCAGTAATGATAACAGTTTTCCCGCAAAGAATAATTAGATGCTTTATTATCAGTACTCATTATACGGGTCATTCATTTCGTCGTTTCAAGTTGGTAGCGCTGGCATTTGCGACCTGTCAAACTCAGCTGTCATTTGAAGTGTCATAATATAAGTTGAATATTTGCCGTTTACGAAAATGGATCGCTTAACAATTAAAACTTACTGCAAAGACGGGGCAACAAGCCACACAACACGACCAATTATGGCTTTATTGGGTGAGAAGTTTCCTGGTAATTTCACGTTTTGGTTACGTAAATTGACTACCAAAATCATACGAATTGACACCGTTAATAATGCTGGCATTCAAGAGGTTAGTTAGTTTAGTCTTAGTTTTGATTGGCCTAAATCGTTCAAATGGACAGTTTGTTCAGTTGACTTTTGTATTATTCCGACTGGAAGGAACAACTTATTTTATACGTAAAATTATTAATTGACTATTTAATTTTATACGCGGATGAATTTATATATTTAAAAGAGTGGTTGGTGTACTAGGGTTCAAATTATAAGAACTTTGAAAAGAAACATTTCGAAAGCATTATGTGCTATCTATCGGAAAAATTGCGATATTTACTTGTATGTCAATTATCTATTCTTGTTTTTTAAATAAAAAAAAGAAGTTATAATTTAATTCCACATGCAGTAGGCTAAAATGAAGAAAAAAAAGAATTAAGGTTTTCAAATAATATATAATAAATAATTTTAATTTATACAGCCTGCTTGCGTTCGATTTTACAAGAAAGCTTTTTTCATTACTGTGTAATGTTTCATTTACACGGTCACACATTCCTCACACGGAAGATTAAAGGGATGCTAAATACTAAATAGCCGTGTGACTGAAAGGGACGACATTACCTAACACGCAAAAAATCGTGACACGTTTTTTGGTCGGCCATCTTAATTACGTGTTAGGAATTATGGGAAAGCTATGCATGTTGATATTTTTATAGCTATGGCCTACGAAATTTCGCTTTCCTATAAAACTAAATGGCTTCCGAATTGATGAACAGACAATTATTTATTTATTTCGTATAACTGATTGATGTATTGTTGGTTTGATTTACTGAAACTAATAACCACTCTTATTTCACATGTTTTAAATCAGAAATAGAAATGTTTTCAAGTGATTGTAGAGATGTTGTTCGCCGGAAATTGTATTTATTTCCGTTTTACGTATCTATAATTATGGGTTGAACATCCATGACACGTCTAGGCGTCTGATTTGTGTTCTCATTCTTACGCCTTTATTAGCATTGACTGCGGACAAACGGATCTCTCTGTCCCGTCTCGTGCGAAAATACGCGTACGTGATTGTGTAAATGCAACATTACCTAAAAAAAATGTAATTTGAATTGTTATTCGTAACTATATCACCCATTTTTGATAAAAGGCAGTGTCAAAGTGGTAGAAACATATTAATTTATATTCACTGCATGCAAATTAACGGTCAAACGTCAAAATTCAAATTTTCCTAGTGAACATACCCAAAACAGTTTTCCAGGATATTTGAAAATTTTATGAATTTCGGCGGTGAATTCACCAATTTTCCGCCATCTTCCGGGTGAATTCACGAACTCACTTATTCTAGTATAGAAATGAGAATGTATGAGTGACTTCATGAATTTTTCGTGAAAACAGCTTGTAGGCAGCCGCCTTTCCACTGGAAAGATATATATCTCTGTATTCCATTATCTTTGGTTCGGGAATACCACATTTTTTTCATTATTGAGCGCCATTGGTTAGTTATTATAAATTGTTAAAAGGCGAATAATTTGATTTGTTTGGTTAGTAAAACTATCTAAAGTTGATGTTCTATATACCAGAAACATTAGGACAAACATGGTTGTGTATTTTCCGCTTTTGGATATCATTAACTTCGATTTCGTGTGTAAATTTTTCTTAAATAATGAAGAAAATTTGCTCAAAATGTTTTCATTTTCCCTCAACCAATCTAAATTGTTAATTTTTCATGAACATTTTAAACAAATGTGCACTTATTCCTAAAAAAAAATATTATCCACACGTAACGAACAATTTCAAATTAAACGGATAAAATTCTATGAACTCTGCCAGCAACTTTGCCCACAGCGGAAGTGTCTCATATCTCCTGTGAGTGTGTTGGTGAGCAGAATTTTTGAAGTTTCGTGACATTTGTCAATACGATTTTCTATGTAAGAATACTAGCGCACCAAACGTGAACACTCCATAAAAATATAGGTTGTAGGCTAAGTAACGGGAAATCGGCCGGAGTTGGTGGTCTCAGTATTGTCTCTGATACATAGACTAAGTCAGTCTATGGTCTCATAGTCAAACGAAAACTTGTTGGTGCTCGGTGTGAATGCATCAAATTGGGCCCCAAAAATAATGTTGGGGTCTTAATTGAAACAATTAAATAAGGCCTCAGTGAAATTGTATCCCAAATATAAGCAATATTTCTTGTTGTTGTTTTGTATGCACATTTTTGGGGCCTAATTTCCCTTGTAATTTATAGTCTTATTTCCTGGGGCTTTATTTCGTGGAGCCGTTGTAAAACCGAAGTTAAGAGTTGTTCCGAAATTTTATTATTTTTAAATTTTCTTTAATGATTAACGATTGTATTTTTTATATTCACAGCATTTGAGATGTCTTCAGAAAGCTACTTTCACAGACTTCAAAACGTAATTATCAATCGATTACGATAAGCGTCAACTGGAACAGATGCGACATCGAAATGCATTAAACCATTTTAATTGTTAATTTGCAAACGAATGGTGGTTCGGGTTCGCCCATTGCCGCATTGTGTTAGGGAAAAAAGCTTAAAATCATATACTACTTAATTGTTTCTATAGTACAGATCCATTTTACGTTTCTAACACTCAACTCAGGATTGGAGTTGGATACTTGAACGTGAGAGCCGCAAAATGAAACAACAAAAAAATGTACATATGCATTATATACAGTTTATTAATAAATAAAGAAATTAAAAAAATGTTAGATCAGTTTTTCTTGTATTGTTATTTAAAAACAAAGGTTTGCCAAAGGTTTTTGCGCTCATTTTGAAATGACATTTTATAGAAGCAAAAACTAGATCAGTCTTTAATTCTTCATTCGTAAACAGGAATCTGCACACAATGATAATATTCACCTAACTATGCCACTTATGGATAAGTATCTTAGAAATTAATATAGGACGTATATTTTCCTTATATTTAAGTTTTAACAATGCCAAAGTTATTTTGCATTTCAAATAAAAGAGGTGCGATCACTTCCACGTTTTACTTAAACAACAAACAATTTTATAAATGCCTTCTGTCTAAAAGTGAGACAATAATAATTGAAAATAACGTTTGTATTTTCAGGAGGTTGACCCTATCTCACTCAGTAGTCGGTCGAACTACTGTACCAAAACGGAAATCATTTCTGAATCTGTTGCAAAGAGTTCCCGCACGCATTAAACCAGATAACATAAAAAGAATAATAATAAAGAATACAGTGCAATGTGCAAATCTGTAAAAACTCAGATGTCTAAAGTAAAAACATAAAAACTTCATTTTCGCATAGAAAAGAACTATGGAATAATAATTGGTACATATGCAAATTTGTTTTTTTTTCTTGAATTAAAACAAGCCCTGGTACGTACGTGAGCCTTGAAATCGTAACTGAGCTGAATCTATAATGAAAACCCACAGTAGATCTACGTTGTTAAATGAAAATCCACCGCATCTATTACTTTCATTTTCATAAGATGCTACTGTCCAACAGAAAAATTCAAAATTATTTATAACTAGGTAGGTAGGTATTTTTAAATTTCTCATATAAAACGGCATCGATGACGTCACTCACAAACCTATACTGCATATAGAACACACCCAGGCAATTGGTATCTGAATTCTATCCACGGCAGTGAACTGACACAGACACGAACTAAAACGAACAACCCCAATTCAATGAAATGTCAAACATGAACGTCAAGTGAAAGAAATTTGACCAAGCAAATAAAATATAATTTGTTTCTTGCTCTGCCTTAAAACGTTTGTGTTTTTATTTCAAAGTTTGAGGGTACAATCACATATAATTAATATTTACAGACTTACTGCAACCAAGTTCAAGTCAATTTTACCATGATAGAATCACCGATTGTTCTAATTGCATCTGAAGGAAAGGTTAGCCCGTTAGAAATAATCAACAGTAAGAAATACAACCGAGTGAATCATGTATAATAAATCAAATTGTCTTGCACCTCTTTTTATGCAGAAATTCGTAAAGTTGACGAAAAAGAAGATCATGTGTCCATTGACGTTGGTACTCCCCTTAATTACAAGGCGTACAAATACAGTTTAACAACGAAGTACTACAAGACGAATTTGCTACTACTGCCGCTCGAAACCGAACTTGATTTAGTGCCTGCGGAAATAATTGAAAGCGTCGAAGCCTTCCTGATTTATTTCGATTCTGGAAATGTATGCATCGCAATAGATCAAGTTAAAGTTGTCTTAAAGCGAATTTTCTTTTTAGCGTGGCTTTTCAAAGAGGTTTAGCTTCTACGCGGACTTTGTAAAATCTCACCAAATCGAACTGGGTATTTTGCTTTGTGATCGGCTGTATGACGACTCCAACGAGGGCATTACGTACAAAGAAGCCAAACAAGGTTGCAATTTATTGTTCGATGTGATAGAATTGGAGCGGTCAAGAGAAGAAGACGAAGAGGATGATCCAAACGATCCACTTGGCTACGATGAGGTACAACAGGCCTTGAGAAGTTTCGTTTGGTCTAACATTGATGTCAGCTCTGGTGGTAAGATTGATTTGGCTCGAACTGGAAGCATAAAATAGTTTTTTGTTTGTTTGCCTTGATTTAGCCAACAAAAACTTTTTGAAAACAATTGGCCTATCATCGCCGAACAATGCTGAACCAAGTTCAGATGAGAATTCCGTTGAAGCCCAATTGGAAATATTTGAAAACCTACTCTCCCAAGTGCAATCGTTTGGTGCAGAGACGGCAACATGGTCGCGGGATCAGGTGTTGGACCATGCAGAGAAACTCGCCGAAGAATTCATTCGAATGATGAATGAGGATGGTAGTGTCGATGACGATGATGATGACGGCGAGGATGATGGTGTCGCGGTCAGCAACGATGTGAATGGGAGCAGCAAATAGCTCAAATTTGTGGTAATGGGTTTGAAGGCTTAGATACAGTTAAATTATATGTTAAACATAGTTTAGAAAATATATATGAAGATATTATATAACAAATATTCCAAGACAAAATAAACAAGGGAAGAACGTTTATAAAGCGATGCTGAGGTGTTTTTATTTAGTGTTGCAACAATACTGACTGATGTTTTGCCAAAAAATGTCTGAAATAATACGGAAAACTGAAAAGCAATTGAATGCGGATAAAAAAATCGTTTCCTATGCCAGTTTTTGGAAAACCAATAAAACTAACATAAATACAGAAGTCTACTGCAACTCTAAAAAGGTTTGGCCGACCAGTGTATTGTGATGTGCATTTAACCCCCATTTTGTTTCTGAATCGGAAAGATTCTCCCAATCCAAAGCCCGCATTGGGCGCCAATTTGTAAAAAAAAATATTTTATGAGGAATTCTTAGAATGTGTCTTATATGTAGGCCTCAGGACATAGAAAGAAAGAAGTTTAATGAAGTAAAACAGGGACAGACCGACACGAACTAGAGATAAATGTCGGAACAGAAATGCATAGCTTTGTTTTGCAGGAGACACGAGTTGTTCTACCGATTCAGCTGCTGCAATAAAATAACACTGAAATGTTATTCAATGGACAAAATATCACAAATAATGTTAATGTTTCCTGTAAAAACGTTGTTTAGAGTTGATCTTTCTAACTTTAAAATAATTCTTTGCAAATAAAAAATATCAAACGAAATTTGCATCTGATTTTTAAATTTTTTCACGAGCATACTACTTTGTTTGATTCAAAGTTAGAGAATGAGGCGCTGTTCATATTCTTATTGACGACTGGAGGTTCCAAATTGACGGTCAAATCAGGGACTAATGAATAAAAAAATCGTTTTCTAATTTAAAGCAAAGAACTGAATATACTCGTACATTTTACCGAAAAGCAAAATTCATGGTGAGGAAAACTAGTATTCTAGTTAAAACCCCGCAGTGCAAAATAGTCTATCTGTTCAAGATCAAGAATATTCTATTTAAATAACTCCTAAGGAGAGGATATGATTCTCAATATCAATATCTGCGAGTCGTCAGGGGACTGATCACGTAGGACGAGGCCCTTGTGGACGATATCGTTTTTGATATTAAAATAACTTATATTCTGGGTGATTTTTTTTGTAATTGTCGTCAGCTTCCTTTACATTTGGATCGAATAAACTCGACGAAGCTTTCAAACTCATCAGTTTCGCACTAGTTCCTAGTTTTGGAGGTCTAAGATAAATAAGTTGTTTGGGTGGGTAACGTTCAAATAAGTACGGAGAACTACAAGTTACCATGCCAAAGCTTCAATTAGACGGAGAATTGGCTTTGTTATATTTACTCAGCTCGCCACCTACTTTACGAATATACAGCCCTTAGAATAGATTAGATAATAATGGGGGCTGTGTCAGCAAGCGTTGTTAAAGTGACTATTTCCTCGCCAATGATGTTCTTTCTGAGACGAAAGAGAACCGGACATTCCATAAGTATGTGAATACAGGGGTCAGCTTCTGTAAGGGGAAACGAACAAATGTTTTCGTGCGCACGAATGATTTGCTATATGTTACACAAGAAAATTTGTTCGTTCATACGAAAACGTTTGAACGTTTCACCTTACAGAATGCCGACCCAGGATTCGTCACTCCTTATAGCCCTTAAAAACAACAGATCGAGGATCTTTAACAGCTACTTATTACTTCTACGATGAACTCGAGAATCTGAAGATTGTGGATCTTAAAGAACTTCTGAGAGTACTCAAATTTGGGTTTATCTAAAACGTTCTCCATTTCCCTAGTTAGTCCTAAGACAAACAGAGAAAAGAACTCTTGAGATTTATGTAAAATTCAACTGGTTCTCCAACAGGTATTTCACGGATGGTCCCCATAACCGTCACAATGGACCCCCCTGATACTCTAAGTGTAGCTGTGGCAGCTTCCCCAAGAGCACCCATTTTACTTAGTTTTTTTTTTTTTATTAATATTCTTTCACAATTGTTTGTATTTAAAACATTTATTTATTAATACAAAATATATCAGATAAGTGATACAGAGTTACAAATTACAATTTATTTGTTTTTTTTTTTTATCATTTCTTTATTTCTCTTTTTTTTTTGTTTTGTTAAATATTTGTTTTCTTTTTCATATATTAATTTTGTATATTTATTATTTTCGAGATTTTAAAAAGTATAAAATATGTATTTATGAACAAAAACTAGTTCCAAATAAAGAGACGAAATAAATATCAAAGGAAAGTGAATAAACTTAATTGGCGTTGAGATGTTCCAAAACTGTTATATAATTGCTTCAAGGTGGGATTTTTATGGGTGCATTTTTTTGTTTGTATAACAGATACTTAACGTGTCGGACAATATTGTGTATCAAATGTATCAGTTCTTGGCTTAACAAGAATTTAAAATGAAATTATGGACAATATAGCTGATGAAGGCAACTTGTTTGAGTAACACTAAAACTAAGATCAAAGTTCAAATTTACAATTCTGGTCCAATTAAATATGAAACAGATGGATTTGTTCTTAATTTAAATTATTGTCTGACGATGGGGGCAAATAAAATTGAATACAAATCAAATTTGTCAGTTCAATGTGAGATACAAAATAGAAACTCAATTTTCGATTGAAGTGATGAGATTAAGGTTAATCGTTTTTTGTTTTGCAGTTGCTCCTGATTACAGCTTTAATAAACACTTTTGAAAATAAGCTGTGATATGAAATATTTTTTTATTTGTTGGGGAAGCACAAACTTATATTGCGTAACCTCGTTCACAACCTATAGCAACTATGCCAAGTCTTTTTGTGTTGTTGTTTTCAACACGCAAATGAATTGGGAGTTTTTTCACCAGGACGATATATACCTTACGCGACCTACATACCGCTCTCACATACCGAAGTGTGTTACTGGCGTTAAACAATTGAAACTACTGTTCTAAAGGCAGATTAAAAAAAGCCTGGCCCTTCATGTTAGGTGCAGTTCTGTTAGAGTAGCTTCCCGGTCATGTAAAAAAAGAACTAGTTATGGTAATAAAATGATATACGGCAAACAAGATAGGAGCTACATAAAATCTTGGGTTGTTCCCCAAGTGGTAAGCGCCATTAAGGCTTACAATCTAAAACTAAGTCTTTATTTGTTTAATTCCTTAATACAAATTCAACACATTATAAAAAAAAAATATTGTTACACTTAGTTTCGAACAGCATAGGTCTTTCCAGGCGGTGAAGACGTCTAAGAAATCGAGCGTATGATAATTGCATTTCTGGAAATATTCAACATGTCGATTCTGACTGCTGCCAAATAATAAAGACTTCGAATGTACAACAAGAAGCTTCGAACTACACTAAAGAAGTAGGCATGAGAGTCTATAAAGACCGCCTATGGGAAAAACTCTTTACTGTGCATTTACTCAACACTGACGCCGTACGCCAACAGTGGTCCCTTACCGTGACATCATCAAATAAGTAAATACCCGTAACCGCCAAGCTAGTAGATAAAGAAACGATAGTGCTGATATTAGGTCACAGACGATGCACATGTTAAGGACACCAGCGTAGGAAGACGAAGAATTGAAAAGAGGTACTAAGTTTGAAAAAATAAAAAAATTAGTAGCCCCCTCTCAAGCTTTAAACTGAGCTTTATTGGTTGACCCTTAACCCGCGCGCGAAACCCAATTGATTATTTATAAATCATCTACATAGCCATATAAAAATCGAGTATCATGGCGTCTACAACAATAATGCACAGCGGTTAGATCGTTCGTGTCAACGGTAAGATTTATATATCGACCCTATGAATAATTTCTCTCAATCAATCGTGTGTGTGACTTCTCTGTGTGGCTTTTTAAAGTAAGTTATACTCTTAAATGTTTTTGTCAGATGTTCGCAAGAGGAGGGGGCTCGGAAAAAAAGTGTTTGGTTGAACGGAACGCTTCCAATACAAAAACCACTGCGCCTGACAGCTCTACAAATACGTTAGAATCTGCTGCCTAACGACACAAATCCACAAGTAGTTCATCATGCACAAGTAATTCAGAATCTCGACAGCGACATCTGTCAGACGTGATTCACCCTTCGGAAATGCCATAATTGCTATGTATAACACCAACAATTTTTTTCTGTAGGAAAAAACTAAAAAAAAACAAAAACAAAAAAAAATCTTTCAATAATGATAACTATAATGTGTATATAGACTAGATTATTTATTTCTAAGAAAAAAAAAAAACAATAATAATTATAAGCTTTATGCTGTGTATATATACATCTATAGATTTTTGTTTTTCTCCCTTTCTCTCACTTCACATTGATGGAACCATTTGAACGATTTTATGCAAAGCAAATGTACAAAAATTTGTAATAAAATCTATTTTGTGTATAAAAATCTATTTCCTGTACTTAGTATAGAATAATAATTGAATTGAAAAAAACAACATTCTGTTTCTGACTTCAATCATATTACAATTTCGCTAAAATAAAACATACATTATATAAATAGAGTAAAAAAATCGAGTTAGTTTATAAAAGAAAGCAAAAAAAAAAAAAACACCCAACTGCTGCAGATATTTGATTTAATCTCACATTCGTTTTCAATTACATTTATGTTCTATTCCTAGTTAATATTTTGTGCAATACTTTGACGTTCTTCGCGCGCGCTTAGTTTTCCCCTTCTCTTCCGTTTTTCCATAGAACTAACAAAACAAACTAAAATACTTGAGAGCTAGAGCAATTTATTCGATTTATTATAATTATTTATGAGATTAACTTATAGTTATTAATAATGCAAACTAATTACGATTAATGCAGCAATATAGTTTAATGTTTGTTTCTTTCTCTCCTACGTTTATATATATATATATAAATATGGCGTCACTTTTGTTTATTTCTTTTCTTTGTATAGTATAAAAAAATTAGTAGAAAAAAAAAACAATTTGCGTATATAAATATTTATAAATACCTTACAGTAAAAACAAATAAAAAAAAAACATTTGTTTGCTAAAACAAGTAAATATTCAGTTGTGTGTATGTGTATGGTCAGAGTTGGTTTGTATATTGTGTTTCTTTTTATTTACTTTCTTAATTTACATTGATAATATTTATATATATTTTTGTTTTTATATGTTTTTGTCCTTTGGTAGCTTATTCTAGATACAATTAATTTTTATTTTTACTCAGCAAACACATTGTTATTTATTTTTCGTCGTTTGCACGGGTTCTTTTCTTTTTTTTTTCTTTATCTTTTGAACATAAAATGACAACTTATTGGTTAGGCAATAATAAACAAATTATAAATTAAATATTTTAGATACGTCAAGTCTTGCGTATGAATAGAGTACTTTATACAATTATTGGGTTTACTTTTATGTTCAGTTTTCACCGTTTGACACCACTGCCATGTTGTGGCAATTTTTCCTTTTTTTCTTTTTTTATCACAAATAGATTTTGTGCAACAAAATAAAATTTAAATAAAAACGTACACAGGTGAAATACACATTTTATAAACATAGTTTAAATGAAAAGCGGCGATTTGTCAGAGAAACAAACTATTAACAGTCAGATGGCGACTCCGTGGAGAGCTTATGCAAATCAGCGTAGTTTGCAATCGCACGATGTAGGAACTCGTACTGCGCCTGTAAGAAGTATGTCGGTATGTAGTTGTAAAAAAAAAAAACAATTTAAGCAAAGCTATATAAAAAAACAGGAACATTTTTCTTCATATTCTCAATGATGATGGACAAGATGAACAATCATCCAGCATTTGTTTCTTCTGCTTAGAAAGGCAATTGTGGGGTTAAGATCTTCCTTGAATTCGAGGTAAAAGGCTTTGCAATTGAATGGGTCGATGTTGGCAGCCTGTGGCGGCCATGTTGTCTTGGTGGCAGTATGTCTAATCTAGTGTTTATTCAGTCACTGATGCCAAATCACCATGGCAAGTTACACGATTAAGCAGCACGGCAAATATTAAAACTTTATCACCAAAATGAGCAAACGTTGCGTGCTTTGCCACCATTTTAGAACACATGTGGTGGCCCATCAAAGTCGGCTCTCCAAAGTTTGGCCGCCAAATTCGAGACAACCTGTTCGGTAAACAATGAGACAATACTCGTACGCCAAAGGAACGCCAGATCGATGGAAAACATTGCCGCGATCCATGAAAGTGTTCAGGTGAACCAGAGGCAGTGAAATCCTCGCCGTACACAACGGGGCGAATTTTGCGACGGGACTTGGCCCTACAACCGTAAAAAATTCAACTGACCCAGGGGATCAATATGTTTTGTGTAACTGTCCGCTCGGTGCTGATATCAGGGATCTCCCTATTATGAGCATTGACTGCGGCCCTAAAGGGCCCAGACCGTACAATCAGTTGATGCTCTCTCAATATTTCCACCAATGAAAGTGCTTCCTCTCATGCTGTGCCAACTGCCAACGAGTGCAGCGGACAGAAAAGTGTTAAATTATGTTCACATTCATTGTAGACCTACTTCTACTTGTTTTTATTATATAAAAGTTAGAAGTCATATGTACGGAGAAATATTATTTATATTTATATTTTCTTTGTAACTTGTGATCGAAGTTTCAGAACATTATTTAAAAAAAAAGTAAGGTAGTAGAAAACGTTGCCGCAGCGGACGTAACAGATTCTTTGCGTTGTGTCAAGTTGATTCTCTCCTTTTTACATGACTAAGAAATTGTACTGGAGCAGTATTTGTACTGCCCTGGGGCGTGGCCAAAGCATTTCCTTTGACCCCTTCTATGGGAGAAGTGAGCCGTCAGCTCTCCATTTCTGACCCAGAATCTTATAGTTAATGTACGCAGTTTTTTCGCTGATTGGGTTTCGGAGTGTTAGGAAGATGATCCCAATTTTGTCCGAAAACCCATTTTTAACAACGAGGCGCATTTTTGGATGAATGGCTATGTCATCAAAATTGCGGTGTATAGGGCGACGCCTACCCACACGAGGTTTACCAGGTGGCAATCCACAAAAAAATCTGTTTTGTCCGTGCAGATCTTGTGCCGGTGCGGTTTCGTCATTGGTCCGTCAGTCAGAGGCCATCAATCAACGGCGAGCGCTACAGAACGATGTATACCGATTTCTTTGCGCCCAAATTGAACGGTATGGAGGAAGATAGCTTGTGGTTCCAGCAGGGCGGGGCTTCCGCACACTCAGCAGACGCCACGATGGACATTCTGCATAAAAGATTTGAGGGTATGGTTATAAGTTACCTCTCGTAGAAGTGACATGAATTGGGAACTAATATATTGGAAAGTGAATTGAATGCACTCATTAGCGTAGTGACAGATGACAGTATAACTTAAATATAAATAATAAACAAACTCTTCTTGCTTACTCCATCTTATCAGACGTATTTTACTTTGTTCCTGATGAACAGTCAATTTTACTTGGTTCAATGGAAGAAACCTTTCAGGTGCAATTTGACCCCGCTAGACATTTTCTTATGCGGGGTTTCCTGAAGTCGCAGGTCTATTCCAATAAGCCGCGATCGACCGATGCCCTTTAAGCCAATATAACCAATGCCCTCGCTCAAATTCAATCGGATCTATGCGACAGAGTTATTTTAAATTGGACCACTCGGATCCACATTTGAACAATGTTATATTCCATTATAAAGGGTGATTTTTTAAGAGGTTTAGAACTTTTTTTAACGAAAAAACACAAAAAATTCGAAAAAATGAATGAAATATTTATTTGAATCGATAGTTTGAACCTTGCAATTTAATGTTTAAAGATAATTTCATGCAAATGTTGACCGCGGCTGCGTCTCAGGTAGCCCATCCGCTGAGTCCAATTTTGGCATACTCTTTCACACATATCGGCCGGTATCTCACGAATGAATGCATGGATGTTGGCTTCCAGTGCGTCAATCGAAGCGGGCTTGTCCCTATACACATTAGCCTTGGCATACCCCCACAAAAAATAATCTAATGGTGTCAAATCGCACGATCTAGGCGGCCAATTGACCGGCCCGAAACGTGAAATTAACTGTTCACCAAACTCGCCTCGCAATTGCGCCATTGTTTCGCGTGCTGTGTGGCATGTGGCACCGTCTTGTTGAAACCACATATCATGCAAGTCAAGAACTTCCATTTCAGGCAAAAAAAAGTTTGTTATCATCGCTCGGTAGCGTTCACCATTGACAGTAACGCTGCGATTCGCATCATCTTTGAAGAAATATGGCCCAATAATGCCGCCGGCCCATAAACCGCACCAAACAGTGGCTTTTTCGGGATGCATTGGTAGCTGTTGCAATGCTTCTGGCTGATCTTCACTCCAAATGCGGCAATTTTGCTTATTTACGTACCCATTCAACCAAAAATGAGCCTCATCGCTGAACACAATTTTTCGATAAAAAAGCGAAAAAGAACATTTCGAACCGAGCACGAATTTTGATAGTAAAATTCAATAATTTGCAAGCGTTGTTCATTTGTAAGACGATCCATGGTTAAATTGCAAACCAAACTGAAGCTGTTTGACAGTGACACAAGGTACTAAACATACGTCAGCTGTCAAAACCAGTGTTGCCAAAACCAAACCAGCTAAAAAATCACCCTTTATATGATATATATAGATATGCATTTCAAATAAAAAAAAAGTCTCGTTAGCTTGTTTAATTGTATATAAAGTGTTATTTTGACACTGACAGCTGTTTCCCGCTCGAAATCTTGACAGAAAGTCAGAATCATACCCCCGCGGAACAAAATGAGTCGTTTTACGCTTGAACAACGTTGGGAAATATTGAAAACTTATTTCCAAAGTGAGTGTTGTGTTGCCCAAACAGTTCGTTTTTTTGAAAAGAAGTTTTGGCCGAAATGAAGCACCCACCGTGCCTGCTGTACGCAAGTTTGTGCAAAAGTTGACTGGCATACCAGTACTAGTGACAACACTCATTTTCCTTCACGAAAATCAACTCGCCATCGATCTCAACAGCTCAACATTTCACGCACTAGCCTGAGCAGAATTCTGCACAAAGATCTTGGATTATTCGCTTACAAAGTCCAATGGAGTGACAGAATGCGCTTCTGCGAAGCCAGCCGAGGCAGCAACTTGAACAACGTTGTGTTCCATAATTAATGGGAATGTTTGCTGTTACAATAATAAAGTCATAATACATGGGAACAATTTAATTTTGTTCATTTTATTCCATATTTTGCATGGAGGGCCCACCCTGTACATGGAAAGCATTTAATTTTGTTCATTTCATTGCATTTAAAAAAAAAATTGTATTTGGCCCACCCTGTAAATGTCCTCAAACGCTGAGCATGAGATTTAGTTGGTGATCGCGTAAAAATGTATAAGTTTTCTTCATTCATACATGATGCAGCACGATTACTAGTAGGGTCACCCCATAAGGGGCTCTGTCAGCACTTTAAACTACCCTCTATGGCTCTGCCATATATGATCTGACTTCTGTTGTAGTCGTTGTAGTCATAGAAGGTTTTCAGATGAAGTTTTCGATGTAAATACAAAGAAGGTACAAAATTACGTCCTCAGACAGCTTCTACAAAGGATAGGTTATGTAAAAATAGGTGGCTGTCCAGAGAGACACACTTAGACCAGATTGATAGGCCCTTTTTGATACCACATGAGTTAGGGAAAGGGAAGATGGTCAGAAGAATTTCTAGACCGGTGATACTAGTGGGAGCCTTATTGCTGCGTGTATGCTTGGTGACCGAAACAGTCTACCCCGCCTATAATCCTCAAAAAATCTCGTCAAAAGAAGAAACTGGTTTTGGGCAGAAGCAGGGACTGAAACAATCTACTCTTCTGCTACATATTGAGTTGGTCAAGGTGGAGGTGACCAGTTGACGATTTGTGCCGGGGTAGGGTTTAAATGCTTCGGTTCTTCCTCCGATCTATAATCAATAGGAAGGAGAATAAATGCGGGGAAGCAGCAGTAATTAGAGCAATCAACCCTACTGCTACACAAAGCATTTATTCGGTGTAATAAGTTGCTCAAAAGTTGGATGTGACCGGGTGACGATTTTTATTGAATATACGAAGGGTGACAGTACAGTCTTTCTCCTGATTATAACTTAACTTATAAGACAATATAATAGTGCGGGCCGAAGCGGTGATTAAATTAATGAGCCCAACTGCTTACACCGAGTTCGTGTTCTTGCTCATTGAAGCCATTTAGACTTTGTTATGTATTTGCTGATGCATCGTATGTCCGGTCCGTGTGAGACAATTCGCTAAGGTCTTGAAAGCAGTAACAACCCATAAAAATCGATTGGAATTACGCAAAGCCTTTTTGTAGGCTTGCGTAGGCAGTGTCCAATGATGACACTCTCAGGGTGTAACTCTTAAAGCGGTTCAAAACCAGTTCTGGTGAAGTCTTTTTTCTTCGCTGGAGATGTAAAATATAATAGTGTAATTCCATGTTTAGCGAGTTCATCAACATTACAATGTGGATGGCATAAAGATCATGCTTCGGTACCCAGCTATGGTGAAATTGACAGTCTAGCGCGAGGAAGTTTATAGACTGATCCCAAGCACTTGATTGGATATCACGTTTTCCTTCACCCAAAATAAGACAATTCTATCACCTGAAATAAGCTAGTGGTAAAAAAACGTAAGGACAGTCTGTTAAGAATCGAATTTTCATCAGCAATAATCTTAGTCGAACAATTATAAATATTCTTCGTCAGGTGGGATTGACTTGTCCTCGGAATTAGCCCAATATGTTGGCACTTCTCAACCCCTCAACATAAGCCCGAAACTTTAAATATTCCGTTCCTCAGGCGTAAAAGCATAAACTCAAAGAGACAAAAAAAGTAAATAAACACGAAATTCACTTACATATGTGTCCAAAAGCATAGCTCGCTGTGATCGCAATTTCCTCGCAGTTGTGCAAATGTCAATCTTTTTCTCAGTCCTCAGTTGCTGCACTAATATACACATGGCTACAAATATTGAACTTCGATCCGTTCCCAGACTACAAGAAAATGAAAAAGCAAACAATACATTTGTACGTAGTTTTACGATAGATAAACACGACTATGCGTACCTGCAGTGCATCGCAATTGGCGTCGATGTTGAGAAATTATTTTCGGCAGCGTGATGTTTCTGCGCTTGATCAACCAACTCAATAATACCTCGACACACCTCGGGCACCTCGCCCTCCACCGTTGGCCAGCCATTGTATTGGAATTGTGTGACTTTAATCGTATCGTCAATTTTACAATTGGTCACATTGAACTCCCTTCGAGTGTAATAAGGACAACTCTCGCTGTGCATGTACTTGACCAGAATATGATCGTATTGAATTTCGTCGTCTGCCCAGTACCTTGGACACTTTGTTGGACCATCACCAATCTGTCGAGTAGAAGCAATATTAGAAGTTATGTATTCGGCACTGTAAGGCACACTTACCTCTGATATCATTACAAGAGTGGTTATGCTTTGCTCGGAAACCATTCGCCAGAAGTCGCCTATAGTGTTTTCTAGGGGATCTTGCGTTATGATGAAGGACTCGGAATTATCATAACCTTCGATAAAGGACGCGTTAATATAAGTCGAATGTTCTCGTGTTGGAATCGGATTCAATATGACCTGCAACGGAGACCTTATAATGGGTACAGCTTTCTTTTATATCACAGTAATCAACTTACCCGATTGCGATCGTATGGTATAACTAATTCACTACGATTCTTATTCATATTCTCATCACCACTGCCAACTGAACAACTCTTGTTTGTTTCATCGGCAATCGCTTTGATTTTCTAAAACAAAACAACCGAATTAGTTATAGTCTCATCAACCCCTACCAATAGCAACCTTACTTCGAACTCATACTCGAGCTTGCACTTCTCCTTGCTGTCATTTGGTTTCTGTTTTAGATTCTCGATTGTTAAACTTAAGCCTCTGGCTAGAATCTCTGTGTTGCCATACTGAGCAATGTCCAGCAGAGCTCTATACAGAAATATGTATTGTTTCTGAGAGAAAAAGAAACAAAATCTATTACAGTTCGTTTCAAAGAAACTTTCCAAAGCTGCCAACTCACCAAGGACTGCACCAAAAAGTTACGCTGATGACGGAGATCGCACACGGTATTGAAAATCGACACTTGATCCTCTTCTTCCAGCTGCTGTATGAGCGAATCAAGCGCAACTAACGTACCTGTTCGACCAACACCAGCACTGCAATGTACCAAGATTGGACCACGTTGCACCGAGTATACCGAGTTGATTTGACGTATAAACTTAATAATGCCGTGGGGATGCTCGGGTGCCATGAAATCCTTCCACACCAGGTAGTGATACTGTGTTATTTGTCGTCGTTCCTCTTCGTCTTCATTGCTGGCACTGCGCTTAAATACGTCCAAATTACGTACTAAAAAGTCAGAGAATCTCTGCTCAGAGGCAAATGTTACGGTAATGTCACCAAACTGTTTCGAATCGGTGACTTTTTCTGGCCAATATTTGGCACACTTGGCCTTGTTGTACTCCTCGAGGTTGGTGAGCATGACAATGATTTCAAGATGCTGTTCCCAGATCATGCGCCAGAAATCACTGATGGTACTTTCCATGGGCCCCTGTGCACAAATGAATTTCTTTCTCTCCTTGTAGCCAATGACAAAGTTGGCGTTTATATAATCCGAGCCTTGCATTCCGTTCAGCTGGGAGAGTTTTACTCTTGTCTGGTCGTAGGCTTTGATGTCGGGATAGCGATTTTTGTGGGAATTCTCTTTGATGTCCGAGTTTTTGGTTGTGCGATCGTTAAAGCGACTCGGAAGCATTTCGTATTCTCGTAGGAAGCCATAGTCGGTGTCTTTGTGACGATTTCTGTACGATTGTGGAAGATCCATTTTCGCAATGGGCCCAATGTCAGCCGGCTTAGCCAAAGCGGAGCCAATAAGGTGGCGGTGGTTGCTGGTGCGACCTCCGCACAGAGCGCGACTGTAGAAAAAAAAATAATAATTGAAAATTTTAATTGAGATTGAAGGGATTAGTGATGAAATCATTTCAAACAAGCAAGTAACGAATAAATGACATTCTTCCTTTCTATATGGCGACTAGTTAAAGAAAAAGGGTGCAGGGAACTTTGGTGTGTCTCAAAGAAACGTACAGTTAGAAGGGTTCAACTTCTTGCAGATGCATAGATGCAGTGCTAATTACAGCTTAAAAATCGCTACCAGTACTAGAAAGAACGAGGCACTTACTCCTCTGTGACTCATCTCTTAAAATTGCCAAGAGGACACAGACTTAAGTGGCCTACCCCACGACTGCATTTTCTTTCTAAACCTATACATCATGTGATGCTGGTGAATAAAACTATCTCACTTATTAGAATAGCAGTATGAAGTTAAGTTTGATGCTGCATGATCGCCCTCCCCGCCTTTGCATCCTCATAAATTTTAAAAGGATTCGGAGAAAATTACGCAGCAGAAAGAACGGAAATTCGTAATTCGGAAAGTAGTAATTTCATCTTAAAAATAATCGTGTACAATGGCCGCTCGATAAAAAACAGTTGACTGCAAATTTCGCCGCGTTGCCATAAAAACAAAAAAATTCATCGGGGATGAAATGACTATGTGAGAGCGGAATAACACGCGATATATCCATCATTGAAACTTTAAGGAGAAAAAAAAATCAAGAATGAGACCAACCTCCAAAGAGGAGTGGCATCATCATCATAGGAAGAAGAAAATGCCGTCATCAGAATTTCTCTTATTTATCATATCTCCATTTCGCGAATGCGTTATATGGATAACATAATTAGATCCTGAGAACACGCATGCGTAGTGAGTGAGACACTATTGTGAAAAGATGAACAGAACTGCCATAAAATTCCAAGAGAACCAGACAGCTCTCCAAATAAAGATAGAGGAGTCAAATTTGCATATTGGACATCCAGCAATGGATAAATTTCGCCTGTAAAAACGAAAAAAATGAGTTTTCCTCTACATCTACATCAACAAAATTGTTATAGCAATGATAGAGAGAGATGATACCGCATACCGGCCCTTTCTCTTTATTGTGTAGGCAGATACAGGATGTACCTGATTTAATGGATTAATATCAATTAAAAAGGCAAGTCGAATGGAGAGCTAAGAAGTTTTACCAACTTACCGAAACACACCAATCGCATTAGCGAATGAAATATGACAGCAAATGAAAGGGAGTGCGTCAATTGGTGTGCGCAATATGGGAGTACCTCCTAGATCCACCTTAAATTACCAGCGTCATCAGCCATTGATGTATTTCCGAGACTAATGGCAACCGACGTTCTCAAACAAACAACATGCTCTCAACTCCAACCAAAGCATCATTAAAAATGTTTTCGAATTTTAAGATGACTTTCAGTGTAAGTAATTTTAGGCTTATATATCTGAAAGTCTCTAATTAAAAGTGCGGTTGCCCCAAGAAGTCTTTTGTTATAAAGGGGTGCAGATTGAGATGCAAAGGGTGTCACACAAGGTTGTATACTCCCTTGCAGCCTTGCAGGTGTTTTGGGAGCGTAACGATAAGTACAAATGTGAAAAGTTATGTTCATTAAAAACTGTACTCTTTCAGGGTTATTTGTACGCAATGAAAATTTGGTTGTTGGCCGACAATAAACTAATTTCCACGGTTCATTCAATTCATCGGCCCTCGAACTGGCTAGGATTTGTTCACGAAGTCTTGCCTGCAAATTCCTCATATGAATACTGGTATCCAATCGAAGCTATGAACAAAATAAGTGAAGAAAAATCCAACTCTTACCTCAGTGAATCCCGCAAACTAATCACTTCATCGCCTTGTCCAGTATTCTTCGTATAGTATCGATGCATGAGGCACAGTGCAATCAGCAGCAACAGCACTAATCCGATTAACACGCATAAAACTTGCACAACAATATTTAGCACTAGCGACACATCATCGCCATTGTCAAAGACCTCGGCCACAGTTTGTGGATTGATCGTTTCAAAATAATTACTGTACGCAATCAGAGGCTTGCTGGCGCCCGGTGGGCTATCCTCTTCGCGAACTACAAAGTGCATGTATACATTATCAACTGGCAAAGCCCAGACTTGTATGTTTGCTTACCGATGACTTCCACAAACCCAGTGTAGTTGCTGTTCATGTCAATCTCTCCATCGAACACCTCATCGAGCACTTCTTGGAGCAAAACAGATGACAGAACCGTAGTCGTTTCGACAGCGTCTTCTAGATTTTGTATATTCTGTCCAACTGCGTGCTTTGGATTCCTGCGTCGACGACGCTTGTTGTCCAGAATTTTGGACGCTGCTTGTGTGAGATTCCCAGCTCGGTTTAACTGTTCGCGTTGGCTTAGCTCTGGAATTATGGGAATGGGATGTTCTAAACAGAAAACAATGTGAGGCATTTTGGAAGAAATACTTTTTGAAACAGACACTTACCATCTGGTCTTGCAGTTGTTGTCGTTGTCGTAGTTCGCGCCGCGGGAGCGTGATAGATCCTGCGAAAGGGAACTCCATCGAGACATTTGCGACAGTGATTGTCGCCTATATTCTGGCTAACTTCGTCTGGATACATTCGCTTGCCGTCGCCGAGAAATATCTCCGAACGGTAGGCCGCACCGGGGAACATCTCAGCTATGTACGCTCCACCACGAGTGTTGTTGGCATTGTGGATCTCATGGTAGGTGGACACATTTAGGTTGTCCGCAACGGGAAGATCCCGATTGTACTCTTGCATGCGTACCAAGTAGATCCGATAACAGCAAATCGGACCGTTGCGCTCACTTACTCGCGGCATGAATAGTTTTAGTACGCACTTGTCGTCGGATGTCTTCACTTTTGTCCAGATAATGCGGCCAATGGAGTCGGGCAACGCAACTGGCATTGTACACACTGCAGTTGCGGGTTCGCCAGTCTTTTTACGACGTGTCAGAGCTGACACTGTCACCGAATAGTTTGTATTTGGATTGACGCCTTCGTAGACAGTTTTATGGTTTGGCTCATCGACTCGACGTTCCTTTGGACCCCATGTTGCGTTCAACAGCCGTCCTTCCATTTTGTAGCTGGCCGAACCCACCAGCTTAATCGAATACGAGACGACCTTTCCGTTTGGTATTTTCGGAACATTCCAGGCGACACTTACCGCACTCTGACGTGAGATATTGCACATCACATGCAGATCGGTCGGCTGACTGGCTACTCCATCCATTGTCGTGCCATTAACGACCTCGGACCAGGGTCCACACTGCTTTGTTAAATCGCTGCAAGCTCGTACCTTAAACTCGTAATCAGTGGCAGTCTTCAAATTGTCGAACATGTATGGAAGATTGCGACTGTTTTGATGGTAAATGGCCTCCTCCACAATACGAGGACTCTCACCCGGTTCCGACACAACCAACTCATAGTACTGTATGTATTCCAGCAACTCGGGCGATGGCGGGGCCCAACCGATTGTTATTGTCGACTCTGTATTTCCAGTGGCCTCCACTTTGGGCACAAACACTGGATCTTTCTCCAGTGTACGCACTGGCTGATGATACTGATGATGAATCCCATCGCCTATGCTGTTCTTCGCTGAGATTCGCAGCAAATAACTCGTGTTCGGCAGAAAGTTATCCAAAACATACGACGTGTTCTTCCCCCCAATCACATGATTGTAGTACGTAAAGGTGGGAGCACCCTCCTGCATGAACTGCACGAAATACTTTTGAATCGGATCGTTGCCGTCGTTAAGTGTCCAGTTGAGAAATATTTTATTTGCTCCAACTGCCTTCACATAGTCAATGCTGACTTGCGGCACATCCATGACGAGCAGAGCCATCTCTTTGCGCACCAACTCATCGCCTGACGGTGAGAGTACAACGCATCCATAGGTACCGTTTTCCTTCTTATAAACTTCAGTCAACTCAAGGGTTACGTTCACATGGGTGCCATTGACCAGTGTTACATTTGTGCTACTGTCGAGAAAACTAAACGAAATTTCATCCTTCAGCCATTTTATGTGGTTCCTAATCGGCTCCAGGGGATATACCTGAATTAGGCAATACAGCGACACGGCTTGTCCGATTTTTCGTTTAATTTTATTCGGGCTACTGGCTGATACTTTCGGACGAATGATTGGCTGTATAAAAAATACACTTTCGTTGGGCTGATCGGGGTCGCCGCTGCCGCCAGTGCCGGTACTATGGCATGTGTAGTTGCCTTCGTCGGAGATTTTCACACGATGGATACTTAGATTGTGAACAAAAGCAGTGGCCACGGCTGCATTCGTTGTTTCCACGAGCAGGCCATTTTCATCGATATCGTTAACCGATTCAGTGGAGAGATGGTATCTGAGAGGGAGAGAGTTATAATGAATTACAATAGTTATTTCTTTGTATTTATTTTGATAAGTAAACAGAGATGGTGGGAGCAACGCTAGAAGAATGCAGTTCGTCGTAATAATTCAGACTAAACCACATTCAATTATCTCATGGAGCGTGTCTTCCTCTGTTTCTTCAAAAACTTTTGGCCACTAAATGATGTAAGTGTATGCTATAAGATAGACGGACCCCAAGTTGTGCCGCACTTGCGCTTACTGTAGCGCAACACTCCCGTGATCGTTAGCGTATTTTATGTATGAGTTTTACTTTAAGCTTTTATTAAGAAGATATTTGACTGGTATTAATTTAAAACTCTGCATGGATCCTAAACAAATACTCCATGCAAAAGTTCAAGTTTTTCTCGGTATTAGCATTGCAGTAAGTAAGAAACGTAATGGGCATTAAAGACCTTGCACATAATAACGCACTTTGGCTTAGACTAATCAAACGCTAAATGGCTTACCCCTACATATATCTTTGTAAATTAAAGTCCGCGCAGTGAATTGTTCTGATTAATTGTCGCACAGGCACAGCGCGTGCACTGTATAAAGAACGTTTGCCAACTTCGTATAAACTGTTCTTAAATTACAATATTGAGTGAATACGGTACATGTAATTGTGTTGTCTCTGTCTTAGCGTATTATGAGAATTTTTCACAGGATTTAATGGAGACCAGTCGCAATGGACAGACGATGTAAATATTATCGGTCACTACCAGCGAAGAACGGGGAAATATAATATTGTGTATTATAAAACATAAACTAGATGGACAACACATTAAAAGAGAGACAACAAGTGAAGGATTACTTAAAATGTGAAACACTTCTTCCAAGCAAGGTATACCCAAGGCAAACACCCTTAACAAGGGCCCTCGTTTATATCCTATTTTAATATCCACATCTTGTGGCATTTAGGTAGCTTGTAGGGATAAAAGCTTACAGAGTATAGGTATATAGTTCTTTGATTCTACCAATGTGTATAAGCTGGGACAAATTTTCCTACTTCATCAACATTACCATTGCTGGGAAGGCATTATCAGAGAGTACAAATTGAGGTTCATAGAGTCCCAAAACGAAATTAAGTGGAAATGGCAATAATAGCTATGACCATCGCGACTTTCAATTCCTATAAAGCTCTATTCTTTCAGGCGGTAAGTTGCTTCACTCTTAACGCACGCTTAGTCGAACACACCCACTACGTCTTCTGATAAGACAGATGTAATTGCATCGACATATATATGCACTTTTCTGCAGGATTTGTTGCGTTTCGGTAGCTCAAAACTTCTGCTTAAAGATCGTAGTCGTGATATATACATAAATTACTCACCGGAAGTTAAGCCTACCAACATTCAAGTATACTCAACGATTTGAGGAATGTATTGACTCAGTTGTGGCCAATATTTTTAACCGCGATTGATAATAAGATGATAAAATCAGCTACCTTTTTACATATTTTTGGGAAAGGGAACATGGACGAGATAGATCAGTAAGAAATTACTGTTTTTTTTTTAGAGTACCTACCAACAGGAATCTCTTTGTGCTTACCTTTTCTCCTGGCTGGTGATGTTCTTATCTTGAAACGTCCACCGAACATGATTGCTGGACGATGTACACTGTACAGTGATGTTTTTTCCGAGCTCCACATTAATCTCTTCTGAAAAAAGTACACAAAAAAACAGCCAAGCAGAACTTATTTGTTTTAATTTGTTGAGTCAAAGTGCAAACTAGCTACTCGTTCAAACTATAATTTAATTAAAAATTCCTGCCGACGATTATAATTAATAAAGCGAAACAGTTTAAAACGACGAACAAATATTAATTCATTAAGTAAAACCAAAAATAGGATTATCGTAGCGGCACTAGTAATCAGTAGTAGGAAGAGGTGGAGTCAGTGGTCACCGCAGTGCCAATTGTAAAACCTAGTGCGCTGGGCCTTAGCGTAGAAAGACCAACTTGTATACGCCGAACATCGCTCCACCGCCACTTTTGCTCTAACACATTAATTTCGTGGTCGTGTACTATCATCCAAGTTGAAAGCAATAGGAAAAAGGGTAGACGTCGAAGACGACAACGAGGAGGATGTGAATGTGATGTATGTGATATTCATATGGGGGTGGGGTGGAGGATATGAAAATTCTAAACCTTTTCCGCAAACACGCAAACTAATTATAAAGTGCAGTTCCGCTGATGAAAAAAGTGCATGCAGTTTAATGAAATTAACTCACCCTGGCCGTCAGAGACTTGAATTTGTTGGAAAATACAGAAAATTGTAATTAGAATCGCCGAGAAAAATAATAAACACCGCCGCCCTTCTGCAGCTTGGGTTTGCTGGAACATGGCGAGGCTGTGCTCTCTGCTGCTACACTTTCGGCACACTATACTTTAGCACTTCAATTTTTTTTTTTCGGCACTTTTCACTAATTTCACAGGAACAAAACACCGAAACGTTTAGTGAAATCGAAAGTTAATCATTTTATTTAAATTTTGCAAAAGAATTTTGTCACTTTAATTCGGTTTTTCTTCAGTTTTCACGCAATTTTTCCGGGACTTCGAACAAGTGTTGGGCAAAACAAAGATCTCACTCACTTCGGTGCCTCTGTATTCGATGGAGATTTTGTACGCACAAACACACCTCTACAAGAATTCTAGCTTATGAGAAGTTGTGTACGGACAGAAAAAATTGACATGCCCTGAATGACTGTGTTCAGTGGGATTTTCGGAACAAATTCGTGCCGGTCTTGTAGTGGCGACATCTGCTGAATGATAGCTGTACTGATTGTTTTAAAATTGTAGTAGAGTTACTACACTGGGATAAAAGGTGTCAATAAAGCATTTTAAATTTAAATATTTTCGTTTGAATAATTAAGGGGTCAAACTATAATAACTTAATACATTAGTAGCAGCTAGCAGAAAAATCTATACAACATGAAAACACGAAGCTCTAAAAACAAAATTTTCTTTTGCGAACGACAGTAAAATAGGAAATGACGCGGATTATTCTTGTGCTGATGTCTGGAACTACTGTCATAAAAAAATGAAACATTTCAATGGAACGACAGATATTTCATTTCGCTTAGTAGGTTCCTACTGGGAAGTAAGTTATTTTCCTTAAAACTGTTTCTTGTCTGCTGTGATGTAAAGAAGCCAAAGTTCCGATCTATGTTTTCTTACACCCCTTGACCCCTACTCAACATGAGATAATTTCTCTCATAACGCTTACCTATCACTCTATTTCACTTTATGATTGGATGTAAGCTACCTTTCTCTACGATTATATGTCGACATGGATAAGATAACATTAGCTGTTTTTTATTATCAGCGTGATCTGATTCGGATCAGATCACGAAAATAAAACACAACGGATCATTGAAAAGTTTAATTTTGGAATTGTGGCAACAGTTGCTTTCAAAAGCAACACAGATAATACAGGGAATTTCAAACTTTATATTGCCACCAGCCATCTTGCAAATATTCTTCTCAACGTGACGTCACAGAAGGCACATGTCATTTCACTTGCAAAGTCGGGGGTGTTACCATATTTGAATCAAATTTGCATAATTTTTCTTTTCAAATATATTTTTTGTGAAACAAATTTAGTATTTTATGTTCAAATATGAACCACATGTACAATATTTTGGTGCTAACGCTTGAGTTTATCTTGGCATATTAAGGTGTGTCCAGACCACCGAAATATTTCAGAAATGTTTCTGAAGTAAATCGGACAGATTTTATAAACATTTATAAAAGATTTCTGAAATTTATTTATTAACCCCCGTATTAATAAAACTGCGTAAAAGTTATCAACTCGTTACTCAGCAGTTACGTAAAATTTTTGTATGCTATCTGACGTCTACTAGCTAACTTACATTTTGCATATTTGTTTATTAATACGGGGGTAAAGATTTATGAAATGTTTCAACTTTATCCTGTTTTGGACTAGAAGAAAATAATGTGGTGGGATTATTAGCAACGAGTAAAGTTTTTATTTTTGTAATTTTAGCCTTGGCTAAATCGTATTAAATGAATAACTTTCTCATTAGGTATTCAAAGCTTTTCTGGACATTTTTATTTTATTTAAAAAGAAATAATAATCGAAAAACAGAGCTCACTTTCTGCAAGGATACTTGTAAAACAAAAATTATTTCCCATCATGATTGGGTAACTGTAAAACATTTCATAAATGTTTTTTTGGTGTCCAGATCCAAACCAGCAAAACATTTTTAAACATTCCAAAAAAATTGTTTTAGAAATATTTATGGAACATGTAGGTATTTCATAGTTTATCAAATGTTTGGCTAGTCTGGACATACCTTTATAGAACGAGAAAAAACAACATAACTCGGAATACGGACAGGGAGTTTATTCGAATGCGAAATAAATCAATTGATTTTTTTATGTTCCATGTTTAAGTCTGGCAACGTGATTGTGTGGCTATCGTTTACAGGCACACCAACATTTCAAAATAAAACAAGCCACCTAGTCGGAAATAGTAGAAATAATTTTCAGATCATGATTCGTGATCTCGATGAGAAGCAGGATCATGTGCTGTTGTTGTAATTGCATGTAAATCGATGATCTGTATGGATCATAGCTGATAATTAAAAACAGCTATTAAAGGGTGATTTTTTAAGAGGTTTAGAACTTTTTTTAAAAAAAAAACACAAAAGATTCGAAAAAATGAATGAAATATTTATTTGAATCGATAGTTTGAACCTTGCAATTTAATGTTTAAAGATAATTTCATGCAAATGTTGACCGCGGCTGCGTCTCAGGTAGCCCATCCGCTGAGTCCAATTTTGGCATACTCTTTCACACATATCGGCCGGTATCTCACGAATGAATGCATGGATGTTGGCTTCCAGTGCGTCAATCGAAGCGGGCTTGTCCCTATACACATTAGCCTTGGCATACCCCCACAAAAAATAATCTAATGGTGTCAAATCGCACGATCTAGGCGGCCAATTGACCGGCCCGAAACGTGAAATTAACTGTTCACCAAACTCGCCTCGCAATTGCGCCATTGTTTCGCGTGCTGTGTGGCATGTGGCACCGTCTTGTTGAAACCACATATCATGCAAGTCAAGAACTTCCATTTCGGGCAAAAAAAAGTTTGTTATCATCGCTCGGTAGCGTTCACCATTGACAGTAACGCTGCGATTCGCATCATCTTTGAAGAAATATGGCCCAATAATGCCGCCGGCCCATAAACCGCACCAAACAGTGGCTTTTTCGGGATGCATTGGTAGCTGTTGCAATGCTTCTGGCTGATCTTCACTCCAAATGCGGCAATTTTGCTTATTTACGTACCCATTCAACCAAAAATGAGCCTCATCGCTGAACACAATTTTTCGATAAAAAAGCGGATCCTCGGCCAGCTTTCCAAGAGCACATTCACCAAAAATTCGGCGTTGTGGTAGGTCGGCTGGCTTTAGTTCTTGCACCAGCTGTATCTTAAAAGGCTTTACGCCCAAATCCTTCCGCAAAATTTTCCACGTAGTGCTGTAACAAAGGCCTAACTGCTGGGAACGGCGCCGAATCGACATTTCGCGGTCTTCTGTCACACTAGCTGATACGGCCGCAATATTTTCTTCACTACGCACAGTACGTAAACGTGTTGGTGGTTTAATGTCCAACAAAGTAAATTTGGTGCGAAATTTGGTCACAATCTTCCGAATAGACTGCTCAGAAGGTCGAGAATGCCGATCATAAAATGGAAGCAGCGCGCGATGAACATTTCGAACCACGAATTTTGATAGTAAAATTCAATAATTTGCAAGCGTTGTTCATTTGTAAGACGATCCATGGTTAAATTGCAAACCAAACTGAAGCTGTTTGACAGTGACACAAGGTACTAAACACACGTCAGCTGTCAAAACCAGTGTTGCCAAAACCAAACCAGCTAAAAAATCACCCTTTATATTGTTAGATGTTTGTGTTTTTCTTGTGTAAATGCAATTTTTTGAACGGTAATGGTTAAGCAAGATGTAAGATTCCACTGCATGCCAAGTGGTCATAACAATGAACATTTTTAAAGTAATGTGCCAGTTGAATGGTTGTGATGCATTTTATGAGAACACAAACGTTCTCACTTAGCCTCTCACAATCAACTTCTACTCTCACCTCCCCGTTGGTGACTGGTGGGTGCCTAGCACCTCGGCTGGAGACTGGGTATCCAACCCCTTTGGAAGGTCGTTGGGGTAGCAGACGGGAGAGGGGGAGGAGTGTCTTCTCACTAAGACACTTCCTCTGGTTCCAGACTGCAGCAGAGGAATTCCCTTGAGGGAATCAACGGTGGCGTCTACAGTTCCAGTCAGGTCGAACTATTAGTGTTTTCTTCCCTATATGAGCTGCTTCGACATATTCGGATCCCAGGTCTATAGATATATCCAATACTGAGCCAGGGTGTTGGAAAGGAGCTAGTGGCGGATGAACCCTTCATGGGCCAACGGCAGCGCTCATATCCCGAAGTGGGTTACTGGTGCCGGTAACTCGGCCCCTCGTCCAAGGGGTATAAAATGGAACTGGCCCTCCAGGTTAAGGGTTGTGCGTCGGGGTAACTTCCCTACCACGGAAAAACCTTATTAGTTCACAAGCAACTACAGGCCTCGGAAAAAGATGGAACTACTGTTGACAACCCTGGAAATCGAAATAACCGCCATCCAGGAAGTGCGATGGGGTGGGCCGGGCAAAAGAAGGATGAAAAACTGTGACATCTATTACGGTGATTGCTTTACGGAGCAGAAGCAGTGCTTATTTGGATGTGGATTTGTCATACGCGGCAGACTTAGGCAAGAAGTCTTGAGCTTTCGGCACGTGAATGAACGTCTTATGACAATCCGCATCAAGGCAAAATTCGCCAACATAAGCCTAATATGCGCTCATGCCCCCACAGAGGAAAAGAACGACGCTACCAAAGATAGTTTCTACGAGCTTCTCGACCAGACATACGAGCAATGTCCTAAATTCAGTCAGTCAGTTGACTAACTCTCGTATGCATCAGTCGCTTTTTTTTTTTTTTTTTAATTTTTTTTCTCAGTATGCCTAGTTGTGTTGCTTTATGTAACAAAGTTGAACCCATCGATTATTTTTCGTGTGGTGTCCGCAATTCTTTATTGCATTTTACTTATGCAAAAATTAAGAAAACCGATTATAGCTCCATTAAATCCAAAAAAAACTTCTTTATCAAATGTGATAAATGTCTTACTAATGTGCTAAATGACTATATAATTAATATGGATAATTTAGTGCATGGTGTATACTCTTAAATTTAAACTGCCTAAAGAATGATTTTCCCTATTTGTGCAATATAAACAGTGAAGTAGGTGTGTCAACAAGAAGTATGACTAAAGAAGCGGTTATTGACCTTACGACGAAAAATAGCCAAAATAAAAAGTGTCCCCTTGCTCCCACCTTGCACAAAAGGAAATTATCTCTCTCATCAATATCTAAATCAACTGCTCTGACTCCAAACTCTCGTCCACCGTCCACTGGTATGAACAAGAACAAAAGTTTAAATGGGAACTACGAAAACAAACCGTTTTTTTTTTAACACAGCTGCTCACGTCTCATCTCATGCACTTATCAACAAACATAAATTCAGTGACGATAGAAAGAATGGCGAAAAAGAAAACCAAAATATTGAGTTGGATGTTGTTGTTGCTAATAAGGTTGCCGATATCAGTTTCGTTGCCGCTGCGACTACCACTGCTGATGGCGATGCACCCCGCGCTGCTACTGCTGTTGATGTTGTTATTGGCGATGATACTGTTGTTGATGGTTTCGTTGACAACGCTGCTGACGAACCCATCTCTACTCCAATGCTAAACGATCGTTTTAATAAAAATGATGTAAATATCAACATAAATAATGAAAACCTTAATTCTAGGAGACAGAATAGAATTAATAAACATCGAAATGATTGTTTAATGGGTAGTGGAATTAGTGATTTAAATACGTTAACATCTTCCGTTTGGTTACACATTTCGAAATTTAATGTAGACACCAAACCTGAAGACTGCTCAGTCTAATATTCCCAAAAACTATTTTAAATGTTTTAAACTAATTAAAAAAGGATTATCCTTAAGCGATGTTTCTCATGTGAATTTTAAACTGAGTGTCCCCTCTGATTGCTACAATAAACTCATGAGTGACTCTTCTATATGGCCTATGTTCGTTAAGGTGAAAAAGTTCTTAAATCAACCAAAAAACGAGGATGCAACCCATTCTGTAAATTTGACGTAATAAACTATGAACTAAAAACCGTTCCCGGACCTTCAAAGGCATCTTAAAATGGATTCAACGTTGCTGCTCCATCAAGTAATTTATCATTTTATTATCATAATGTAGGAGGTATAAGAACCAAGCTAGATTCATTGTATCTTACTTTAGCATCTTCTTCATATGATATTATATTATTAACTGAAACTTGGTTAACTGAAAATCAATTAACATCCGAATTATTTAACTCAGATTACACTGTATTTAGAAAAGATAGATCTTACTTATCTACTGGCATGGACAGAGGGGGTGGTGTTCTTATCGCCATTCGTTCGTCCTTGTCATGTAGAGAAGTACAACTAAACTCAAATATTATATCTACCACTAATTATGATATTGATCAACTGATTGTTTCGTTGACGATAAATGGAAGTATTGAATTATTTATTATTATAAATTATATACCTCCAAGGAGTTCTTCTGATTGTTAGGTATAATATATTTCTCCAAAATTGTAAAACTATTCTCGAAAACTTAAATCCATCGCAACATATTATTTGTATCGGTGATTTTAATCTAGGAAATATTAAGTGGTTATTTGATTCAGATGATAGTTATCTAGTTCCATTTGATGTAACTTCTGGAATTGAGATTAATTTAATTGACTTCTTTAGCCAGTTTGACCTGATACAAATCAATTATAATTTTAACAGCTTAGGTCGAATTCTTGATCTTATTTTTGTAGATAAGGAATTTAATATATATGTTGAAAAATCTGACACTCCTATAGTTAATAACTCTATACATCATATTGCATTAGAAGGAAACTTATGTTTTTTTACTTTTATGAAAAATGTTCAAAATGATAAAAATGTTGTACCTAATTATAAGAAGGCTAACTTTGATGCAATGAATGATTACTTTGTGTCTATTCCTTGGGAATCGCTTTTATCTAAAACAGAATTATATAACGCTAATGATACTCTACTATCTATTATCAATTAGGCTGTACGTAGATTTGTTCCAAATAAAAAAGCACTTGGAGCAATCCTGCGATGATGCTCATTTGCGGTCCAAGCATTTGACAATTCAGAAAGAATTCGATACACTTAATAAGTTTTTATATCGGCCTTACTTATTCTCTATTGAGTGAAATATATTAATACTAAGCGTAAAAGCAATGGGTATCCAAGCTGTATGAAGTATTTGGACAAATCAACGAGTGATGTGGAAGAAATTTGTAACTTCTTTGCTGTTTATTTCTAGTCTGTCTACTCCACAAACACTCCATTAAATGTAAATTCTTCAAATCTTTCTACCATCGTTAATATAGGGTCTATGGTCTTGTCAACGTCTGATGTAGAATCAGCCCTATTAGGTTTAGATACCAACAAAGAGGGAGGTCCTGATGGGATCCCACAAATTTTATTATTTAAATGTGCGTCTTCTTCAGCCATTCCGTTATCGACTATTTTCAACCCATCGCTTATGAAAGGCGAATTTTTAGACTGTTGGAAATTGTCTTATATTATATTTTTTATATTTTTAAATCTGGATCTAAACAAGAAACGACAAATTATAGACCAATCTGCAAAATATCTGCTCTTCCTAAAGTATTTGAGAAAATAGTTTGTGACAAGCTTACTTTTCAATTAAAAGATTTTATCTCCGATTTCCAGCACGGCTTTATTTCTGGAAGATCTACATCCACTAATCTTACATTAATGACGAATTATATCGTAAATAATTTTGAATCTTATCGTCAAACTGATATAATTTTCACTGATGTTGCAAAAGCATTTGACCGTGTTAATTATCATATTCTTTTACACAAACTGTTGGAACTGGGTTTTCATTCCAAGTTTATTGATTGGATTAAATCTTCTTTAACATCGAGAGTTCAAGTTGTTAAGATTGAAGATCATCATTCTAATCAAATATTGGTTCCATCCGGTGTCCCACAGGGTAGCCATTTAGGCCCATTATTGTTCCTGCTTTTTGTTAATGATATTCCTAAATTCTTTAAAAATTCTCAGTGTCTTCTTTTTGCAGACGACCTTAAACTATATCGTAGTATTAAATGCTTGGATGACTGTGTTTTCTTAAATGATGACTTGAATAAACTGGCAGAATGCTGTAATACAAACTTCCTGCATCTTAATATTTCAAAATGCCAAGTCATGTCTAGTTTTCGAAACATTTCTCCGATATTGTACGATTATCATATTGATAGTTCTTCTTTGGATAGAGTAGCACAAAAGAAAGATTTAGGTGTTATCCTTGATACCAAACTCTCCTTTCTTCCTCATATCGACTACATTATAATCAAATCCAACCAAATGTTAGGATTCATCAAAAGAAATAGTAAGGAATTTACAGATCCGTACACTATAAAGACTCTTTTCATCTCTCTCGTTCGATCTTTGCTTGAATACTGCAACACAGTTTGGAACCCTTACTACAATAACTCGTGTGTAAGAACCGAAAAAATCTAAAAAAATATTTCAAGATTTATGTATTATAAACTTCATTGGGGTACTGTTATCCCATCTTATGAAACAAGATGTCGCTTATTTGGAATGCAGAGTTTGGCAAATCGACGTGCTTATTTGGCGATAATGTTCATTAGAGATATACCTACTTACTTATCATATTAAATGTGCACAACTTCTAGCACTAATTTCTATTCGTGTTCCCACTCATAATTCCAGAAATTATGTTCTTTTTTACGAGCAATTTCATAGATGTAACTATGGTCGTAATGAACCGGTTTCTCGTTGCATCAGAGAAGCAAATTCAGTTTGCACTAGGTTAGACTTTTTCAGAATTTTCACCAGAGATAGGTACCTTTAAGATTTATGTTTTGAATGTACTTAGATAATCTTGAAGTTCGGATATATTTACTATTAGCTGTAGTGAATAATTGTTTTCTACTAGTCTATAAGAGAACTTTGTTCTTCGATTGATGAATAAATAAATAAATAAATAAATAAATATGAGTTTAAAATAGTGTTGGGCGATTTTAACGCCAAAGTAGGAAACACAGCCTATACACGACACCACGTCTGGTAACGGACCGAGGTTGATTGACCTTGCAGCAAAACAAAAGGCATATAAAGCGGCGCTGCAAAAGAGGACTAGAGCAGCTCGCGAGCTGTACGAGCAAAAGAGACGGGAAGAACATCGGCTTCTCAGGAAGAAAAAGAAAGAGCACGAGAAGCGCGACATCGAAGAAATTGAGAGATGCTACTCCAGGAATAATGTACGGACGTTTTCCAAAAGGTAAAGAGAATGTGCCAGAGCGACAAATCCCGTACAGAAACCTGTAGAGACATCGAAGGAAACCTTGTAGTTGAATCACAGTCGGTGCTGAGAATATGCAAAAACTACTTCTGCAGACGGTATAAGGGCGACGAAGACCAAAATCCCGCTATCAGACAGAACGAACCATTCAACTTAGACGATGATAGCCAAAACTTCCGTCCACATGATCAAAATGATGTGAAGATAGCAATATCCGCAAGCTTAAAACCAACAAGGCTGCTGGGCCTGACGGTTTACCCGCCGAGCTTTTTAAAGCTGGCGATGACTTGCTAGAGAACATGCACCAACTAATTTCTAAGATTTGGTCAGATGAATGTATGCCTGATGAATGGAATCTCAGCATCGCGTACAAGATCCTATCTGCAATATTGTGTGAACGCCTAAAACCCTTCGTCAACAATCTGATTGGCCCCTATCAGTGCGGTTTTAGGCCAGGGAAGTCCACCTTCGGTCGATCAAATTTTCACACTTAGGCAGATCCTGGAAAAAACCCAAGAAGTCCCAAGTCGGAACACAGCGAGCTGTCACTGGCGCGTTTGCAAGTACAGACACAGAAGCTGCTAAAATGGGCCTAGCGGTTAACGAGGGCAAAACCAAGTATATGCTGTCAACAAGAAGGGACACCCAACATCGACGAATCGGGCAGAACATCACAATAGACAGCTATAACTTTGAGGTAGTAAGGGACTTTGTGTACTTTGGCTTTGCTATAACATCTGAAAATGACATCTCATCAGAAATCAAACGGAAATAACTCTTGCCAATCGCTGTTTCTTTGGGCTGAGAAGGCAACTGTATAGTAGAGCCCTCTAAGGAGACTCGGTATAAGACCCTCATCATCCCAGTCCTTCTGTATGGATCTGAAGCATAGACTATTTCCAAAGCGGATAAAAATATCCTTGGTCGTTTCGAGAGAAAAAATCTTCGTAAGATATTCGGTCCCGTTTGTGTTGACGGGTTTTGGAGGAGACGATTCAACGACGAACTAAACGAGCTGTACAGCGACATCGACCTAGTCAAAAAACTGCGCATTGGACGTTTGAGATGGCTAGGACATGTAGAGCGAACGGACACCAACGCTCCGGCCCGCAGAGTCTTCGATTCCAACCCAGAAGGTCAACGCAGTAGAGGAAGGCCTCGCCTTAGGTGGCGCGCACATGTAGAAAACGACTTCAACCAACTTGGACTGCGCAACTGGAGGCAGTTGGCTAAGGACCGGGCTAACTGGAGAGGCTTGTTGGTTAAGGCCCGGGCTCACACCGAACGGTAGCGCCACCTATTTTTGTTTATATGTATTAGGTATTATATAGGTAGTTTACTGCGATTTGTCTTGATTTGGCATTGCATTACCAGTGCTGCCATAATCCACTCTGAAAATACAATTACAAATGCCTTCACTGACCAGCAAAGCTTTTTTATGACAATACCAGTCATGTGGTATTATTTGTAGACTAGGACAGATTAATGTGCAGAGAGGACGTTCAAGTATCTAGTTTAGTAAGTCTGATAGGCTGGCTGACTTGATGTGTCTTATGTCGTTTTCGATTTGGCTTTCATATTTTGATCTGAGATTTCAGATTTCTGCTGCCAAATCGAAAATAAAATCCGAATTTTATTGGTATATTTTTTTCTCATAGTAAATAACACATAGACAAAACACATATATTTTTTTAAGTAGGTATTTAGTTTATAATTGTTTTTTTTTGAATAATATCAAAATACACGTAGGTAAATAATAAAATCTAAGTAGGTAAGTACTACAAGTACATGATTGTGTATATGTTCAAAAATTATACAGTGGGGTCAAGTACTTTGCCAGCAAATATAATATTACTTGTTGCCTCGTCCATGATCAAAAATACAAACGGACGATTAACGTTGAACTCTTCCACAGTATCACCACCAAACTTGTTGACAATTTCTACGTCTGTAATGAAAACAAAATTTCAGTATTCCCATAGCTGTAGGACAGTTTTTTTTGTATTATCCTTACCAGTTGCGGCGAATGCTGTAGTTCCCGTCTCATGAACCTCGATTCCTGCTTTTTGAATAATACCACTGACCTTCAGATTTCCGTTCAACGATGACCCTTGTACAATACCGCCTAATGCAGCAGTATCGGAGAAGATTTCATTTATACCCAGCTGCAGAGTGAGTTTTTAAATTAATATAAACGTCAATTAGTGTTTTCAGTTTAATTTACCTCCTGGAGATGCTCCTTCATGTGTGAGGTAAAATCAAATTTGAATTTTGGAATTGTAACCTTAACCGTTTGTTCGGTCATCAGCCATTGAATTCGCCTTAGTGAGTCACCTTCCATATCTCGAATGAGTGATTCGATGCCACCCTTGGCGTCAGGTAAAATGACTGTCATCGAGAACTTCTTACCCTAAAATGACACAATATTTGGTATTAATAAAAACACTTTATCAAAAGGCGCAATTTTCTAGAGGTAAGTCGTATTATTTAATCGGCCCAATGGGCCCCAGTTAGCAATTGAGTGATCACTGTGGGTAACTGTCCCTAACACCCCGACTCCACACTCCACAGGAGATAATTTCTCTCATAATGCTTATCATGAGATGAAATATCTTGTATATCTTGTGGAGTCACTCTATTTCATCTCATGATTGAATGTCAGCGATCCCTCCCTACGATTATATCTTGACATGGATGTCTGACGTGAATTTGACAGATGTTTGTTTTTTTTTTTACTTTTCGTCTGGAAATGTAATTTTCTACACCTACAACCTTCCTTGCTGTTGCGATACGAAATGAAGTGCCATGGCATTATTTGCCCAACACAGATAAAAGAAAATTGTATGGTAGGGTAGACTGGGTTCGGTTGAAACACAGGCCGGTTGAAACAACACAAATATCTCAGAAGCCGTTCGCGCAATGTGTATGAGTATTGAGAGAAAATGAGGCAGAAACCAGTGCATTTACGATATTCAGCCTTGCTTCTATCGTCGTGCTGCTTGGCTGCGGACTGAAAGCTCTTCTTTTTCTTGAGAAGCTAAAGTAAGTTTTTATGTTTTTTTTATTTTTCTTTGTTGTGTGAGTACCATTCAAATGAGAATGCTGAGTGTTTTTTTACTGTGTGCAGAAAAGAATGTAGAATATAATAAAGTGATATGCAGAAACATTTCCGTATTGTTTATGTTGTTTTGTAACTTTTTTTTGTTAGAAAAGTGGCTGGGGACAGTTGAAACATTTTTTATGGGGACGGTTGAAACAATGTGGTTACATGAGCTGAGGTTCTAATGCCACATAGCCTGCCTCCTACCCAAGCTGCTGAAGAACCTTTGTCACTAGCACCTCAAGCAGAGATCCAGCAGGAAGATATTCCGGTACCGGAAGAAACTACACCAGGAAGACGCAACATAAATGGACAGCAGGGCTCGCCAAGACCATGTAGGTAAAATTACACAAGCACTACTTTCAAGTGGTGCTAATGTGTTTTCCCCGGAAATTGTCCGACCTCTACCCAAGGCTCTGGCAAATAGAAAGTCCACGATCTACACTGATACCCCGGAGAAGAACCAAATACAAAAAGAACACTAGAAAAAATAAGACCCCACAAGAATCTTCAAGCTCAGAAGACGAGGAGTACTATTGCCTCATTTGTTTGGTTCCGTATTTTGAGAGCAGATCAAGGGAAAAGTGGGTGCAATGCATCACATGCAAAATGTGGGCCCACGAAGAGTGCACCGAAGGTGGCAACACCTATGTCTATCACAACTGCGACTCAGATTACTGTGAGAACTAATTTTTATTTATTTTTTTATTTTCAAGACTGAAACAAGTTCCTTTATCTTAATTTAATGAAGAAAGTTTTTAGTTTTTATTTATTTTCTGTTATTTATTTTTTGTTGATCTATTTTTAATTAATTAATATAAATCCTTGAATTAAAAAAATATTGTTTAAGTGTGAAATAAAAAATTAGTTAAATACGTTAGAACGTAAGATTTTTTTTATTTGAACGTGTTTTATTTGACCCCACTCTTTGTTTCAACCGCCCCTGGTATGGGGACAGTTGAAACAAATTGACTTTTTCCATAAAAATTGATGATTTGCTTAAAAAGCACACTATGAACTCAAATAACCAATATTTAATTTATTAATGCTTATCCTATGGGCGATAGAAGACAAATTGTTTCAACCGTACCCAGTCTCCCCTATAGATATCAGACGTTTAGTTGGAGAGATATATCTCTAGTAGAGTCGGCAAGTTAAGGAAATATTCCAGATTTTGATACCCAACTAAACAGATACAAAAAAAAATAACTCCAAAAAGTAATGAAAAAGTTACCTGATATGGCAGTCTCACAACCTTAGCGCTCCACATAGTTGATTGAAAGTACCAGAACTTATCCTCAATTGTCATGTAATTTGCCCGAATTTGTTCAGTTGGTTGCCTGAAGAACACACTCTCGAAGATTTCGGTAAATGGCGTCCGCCATTTTCCATCGAAATATACAGCGTTTATTAGCAGCAGCACTGAATTTTGTATGTTATCTACAAAATTCAGAAAAAGATATTTTTTTTATAAGGCTAATTAAAACATTTTCATAAAAAAAATACTCACCACTGGTAACCAAATTTTGCAAGTGTCCTTCTGTTATATTACTGCACCATTTATTGATAATATTAGCAGATTCTTGGGCTTCCGAGAAATCCAAAGGTTGGACATCTGTTTGGAAGCTATTCTTCAGGGTTTTCTGGTATTGTTCTCTCACTCTTAAGCTATTGCGGATGTATAATTTAGTTCCAATATTAAGTGTATATTTGTCACTGGGTTCCTATTAAAAAGTTACTGGATTAAATGTGGCCGCTATATGTGTATCTTGTTAAAAAGGTACAAACCATAAGAGAAGTCAACAATTCCTTGTAATGTTCCCGCAATGTAAAAGGAGATGTTGATTTGTGAAATATAGACGACAATTGATGCTTTGTTACTGATTCGGCATCAGCAGCCTCAGACAAAAGTGCGAGAACCAATTTAATGGAAAATGGCGATATAACGACATTGGTGTTCTTCTTGGTGAATATTTCCTAAAATGGTTGCAAATAAATTGTTTTAATATTTTTGCATATGAGAAAAAGGTTTACAAAAACTGTCAGTAGAGATTAATGTGTCAAAATTATAAAATTACAGTTGAATTAACTAGAGCAATAGACGGAGATAGGTTTCCAAGAGAAAATTTACTTTAAATCTTAAATTAAATCAAGTATATTCACTTTCAATCGAATGCATTGATAGCTTATGAAACGCGACCACCCGGTTCATATTTAAAATTTGTAAATTTTAGTGAAGATCGTCATAATAGGACGACAGTCATCGCTTAAAGTCTACATTTTTTTGAATTAAATCACAATTAATGTCGTAGCATGAAAATTACGCTTGAAATTATATCCGCATATTAATAGCCAGATTTGTCATTACCCGACCAAGCAACTTCCTAAATGATTCATTAATTTTGAGCACGTGACGTTGAATAATTCACTGAGGTTCAAAGTTGCAATCAGATTTCTCCTTTAATAACAACACTAAATATTTGGGCCGCCAGAAAGAAACAGAAATGCTCTGCACCTAATTTAAACCCACTCATCTACTTTATGGTAGCAGAAGGGAATACAAAACACAAATTATTTGCATATGTGGGTAAGTAGGTAGGATTAAATATGTATCTTCTCTGAAAACGGGTTTTTGAAAATGACCCCTTTTAAGTTAGTGGCACAACTTGACAGCAAAAGTCGAGAGAAATTGTTGATTTTTATTTTTAGACTTTTTCGCGAAGTTGAATACGAGCAGTAGGTAACGCTGTCAAGTGTCAATGACCTATGGCAGTGTTAAGGTGTCAAATTTCATTGGTCAATAATATTTATTTATTGCGTAATTCACTCAGTTGTTAAGTTGAAGCTTAACAAAATTGAATCTGATATGGTAGATAGTAAAAATAAATAAAACCACAACAAGTTATTGCCAAACCTAACGAAATAACAAAATCGTATAGTCCATAGTCATTCTTTACGTTGTTTATCTAGACAGATCACTTTCAATAAATTTGGAAATAATTGTTTTACGGTGACAGCATGTTATTGTTTTTTTTTGTGTAATTATTGTAATAATAATGATTCGATCGTAAGACAGTTTTAAATCAACAATTTCTTTACAATATTGAAAACTGATAACATCTATAAATAAACACCATAGCGACGTGTTATGTAGATACGACTACATAAGTAGACTCTAGTCCTCTCAATCCGTGACACGTCGTGCATTAGAAGTTTATAAGATAGTTGCGCCTTGACGTACCTACGAAAATGCTCTATGCAATTCTTTTACTTTATGGAAAGTGTTATTAAAAAATATAAAAAAAACATTGAATCATGAAATCTACAAAATTTGAGTGGCTTTTCAACCTTTAATTTTGTTTTGTTTTTTTAATTTCTTCGAATGGTCGAAAAATAATGTAAATCAATTTCAAGGATATTAAATAATTGGGTTCTCAGATGTGTAATTTTTAGTTTTTATTTTTAGAAAAATTTAATTTCCGGTAGAGGATTCCATTCAAAACTAGCGGGGAAATCGTATGCAAGGTAGTTTGCTTAATTGCCGCTACATTCAAAACTCGAGCTGAAAACATTAATAGTTAACCAACTTTTCAGGCAAGGTATGCTTGAATTTCAGCAACTTATAACTTCGATATAATTACAAAGCTGAAGCAGGATTACTTCCAAGTTTCAAATTTTTTGAGGCTTATAGTTCTTTTATTTATTTTCTGGTTACATACAAGAATGCAGATAGCCAAAATAACACTTAGACAAAAACTAGATAATTTAACGAGTAGCAACGAGGTCAAATCCCGGTCTGTGATAAATAATTTATCATTTCAGTTTTCACAGCAGTTTCATTTATTTTACTACCTATTTTACGATGACTTAGGAAAAATAGGAAAAATGAGATTTAAAAAAATTGTAAGCTAAATGTTCTTGCTTCAGCTATTGTTTTTGATAACAAAAACTCGTTTTTAAGATTTCGAGAATCAAGTATTCAGAGTATGAATAATATAGTCTCTCTAACAATCTGATTCTTAAATCAAAAGATTTGATATTTGGGTTTATTTTAACCAACGAAAAATGTTTATTTCTGATTGAATACGAGTTATGCGATCCTCGAACATGATGAACTCTCAAAAGTGTACTAAAATGTACGAACTGATAAATCCTGTAATTTTTGTTCTCTTTCTGTGTTAATTCAATTTGTTTGTTCAATCTATAATGTCGGAAATAAAAATACGAGTAATTTATAACAACAGTCGTCATATTGAACAGTTCCGATTTATCAATTCGTTGTTTTCTTTTCAACAAAAACAATGTTTTTTTTTTTCTTAAATAAACTAGCGATTGAGAGATGGTTATAACAATTCGAAGTTATTACTGAGGAGTAGGTACTTATCTAAACAACTTTATAGATTTTCGAAACGCCTTTGTGTGGATCGAATAAATGAATTAACATCATTAACGGGTTTCTGAAACCCTTTGTCCGAGTTTTATGCATTGTAGGTCCACGTCGCTTCTACGTTCATTTTACTTAATTTTTTCATAAATCGAGAATCGAATTAAGCGTGAACTTGTGAAAAGACTTTCAGATACATGTTAACAGAACGAGGATTGACCCAAGGTATTTTTTTTTGAAGAGATGAATGAGAAGTAACAAAATTGAAAGATGCACCTGTGGGTTCTAAGAGTGCGTCTACATAAAAGTCATAACCTGCCGCTATTGCTGAGTGATAGAAGCCTAGTTTCTACAATTGTCAGGGCGAGCTGTCATTGTTTATGCTATATCGAACCGAAGGGCTAATAATAGGGTCTACTTCAAACATATCAAACTTAACGTCAAACAAAATTTCTTTTAGGACAGACATTCTGCAAAATGGTGCCAAAATATTGACATCAGGCGTTTGATGAATACAAATAGTATTAGCTTAAAGTTTAAACTTAATTGGAGAAGAAACACTAAAAAACATGACGTAGTATATACCGAGCTTTCCAACTGCTCGCATCCGTCACAATGTCCGCATCCTTAGTAGATACCATAATACAGGAACTATTTTTTAATTGTGTTGCTTATACAATTCATTCTCTATTTTCTCTTTTTCTTTTATGATGTTCACATTTTACACATCCTCCACATAAAGTAGGTGCACACCACAAGTGGTACACCATATTTTTAATTTTTTAGCATGTAGGTATAGGTACGTCAAGCGTGATTCCCTACCTTTTCATTTGTTCCGTCAAAATAATAACATTATGAGACACTATATGTACTGGACCACGAATATTATCTTTTGTTTACAGTTTCGGTATGGTTTCGTGCATAAATTTAAACACAAATTTTTAATAAATACATTTACGACCACTAAAACAGCACGAACTCAAAAATCACTCACTTGCATCGCGCCACTTATGCAACACAGAACAATATTCCATCAAATTTCTGTCAGGCTTTAGCTAATCAGTATTTTTAGTCAGTTAATTTGGTATAGGCTGGAAATTTGTATATTGAGTTGATTAATATTGGGTACTTACTTCTAGTAGCCTCCAATCGAAATAGTCGCGGTTATCAATTTTATACGGCTGAAAGTCATCATTATCCCAATAATCTTTGTCGTTTATCTGCGTTGGTGTTGCGGTTGGAATACTGGTCGGAATGCTCGGGATTGTGGCCGATTCCATTCCTCCATTTCGAGAAGACGCTACAATATCAGCTATATATTGCGAGTCCCAAATCGAGCTTTGCCTAACACTGTTTTGACAATTTGCAGCCGGGCATAGCGCAAAGACGATCACGCCAACAGTAACGAAAACTATCGCAAACAATAAAAAAAAAAAAGTTAATATTCCAATCCCAAACAGAGTTACATTCGTTGGTCTCACCGATTTGTGGTAACATTTTTATGAAGCAAAGAAGATTCACAAGATGGTTTCTTCAGAGAACAGCGGCTCACGAGAATGTGCGTCACTGTTTAATTGCGATTACTTTCTGAGGGGCAGACAAGTTTGGTTTTTATTTTTATTTGTTGTTCGAAGTTTAACACGAACAACTTGAACTTAAGTACATAAATGTGAATTGTGGAGAGTACTATACTACGGGCTAGCGGATGAGCACCGGAACGCGGCTGAGTGCGACTGTTTACTGATGTATGCTTGAGTGCTACGCTCTGACTGATGCTATGCTATGCAGTCAGAAATCAGAATCTTGTTTTGAGTCGTTCTTGGTTTATTATTATCTCTGTTTGTCGGGTATTCCCAATAGGGTTACCATGCCCAATGTAATTGAATCTTAAATTTGTGACCTTTTTTGACCGCTGTTAGAGTAAATCGGTTCGTGCACCCGAAAACGTTTGAACTTTCTTCTTACCCCGGTTGAAGCGGTTTCCAATAAATATTGAATTTTGAATTTTGTTGACGTTGACATTAGTGGAAATTGCAATTGTAAAACTTGTCTGATGTACCTTTTAACTACGAGCTTTTTATACATTTATATTAAAGTTAGGAACCAGAAGAAATTTCAAATCGATTGCAATGACCGAGAGACAAAAAGCAACGGGAACGAAACAAAATGGTCAGCTTCTGCAGCGGAAGTAGTTAAACGTCAGTAATCCTTTGTACATTTTGACAGAACACTAACATCCGACAAACGACAAAGTTTAATATATCAAAAAACTTTAGCGTACGGGATCATGCTAAACATCATCTATGACAGCGTCACAGAACCTCTGATGGATTCCGAATTGATCATTCTACACTGAACACTGTTTTAATGCAGTTAGGGAGAGTGTGAAAACTTTTTGGGAATGACGTGCAAACAAGAGTTCCCTTACTTTCCGGCGATGCGGTACAGCCCGAGGTGGACCTGGGTCTCTAGTGGCTACATTCCTCTTGTGCGCGACACCTAAGGCGAGGTATTCTCTTACTACATTACCCCTTTGAATTGTAATCGAAAACATCGTATAAGTCTAACTCGCACTTTTCTTGATTGGTCGATGTCATTATACAGCTTTAAGATTTTGCTTCTCCATATCCCATCAACCATAGATAAGCCATACTGAGACCGACAACCTCAGCCGATTTTCCGTTACTTGCCTTCAAGCTATATTTTTACGGAGTGGCTAGTATTATTACAACGCTAATCGTATTGAGAAATGTCACACACCAATCCAGTCGCACCTAATATGTTGGAGCGTTCATAGAATTTTATCCGTTAAATTTAAAATTATTCGTAGCCTGTGCGTAGTAGTTTTTTTTTTAGAAACAAATGCTTATTTGCTTTAAATATGAAAAATAATAAATGGAAAGTGGTTGTGGAAAACTAAAAAAAAAACTTTTATAAGTTATTTAAAGTGGTAAACACATAGCCACGTTTATCCTTATATGTTTCAAATATGTGAAATATCTCTTGAAGATAGTTTCATTTACCAAATAAATCATATTGTTCCCCTTTTAACAATATATAATAACTAACCATTAGAATTCAGTAATGTTAACATTTTTTATCTATCACATTCCGCCAGCATTTTTTTATTTTTTTGCATGACACATGGATTCTAATTCCACATTCCACCGATAAGAAAAAAATGGCGGAATTTGAAAATATGTTGATGGGATCAGCGGCAAGAAGACTGCAATTTGGGGGTCTCAGTATGGTTTGTCTATACCGTCAACGAACATGGGACTGACAATCACTCGACGAATTTTGATATCCAAACAACCAAGGACATCTTGATCAGCCTTCGCTTGTGAGGGACAATAAAGATCTATAAAGGTTATCTCCATAGTGTTTCCTGAAAACTACTATTTATCCAATTGGCTTTTTTGGTCAAGTAAGGCGCGATTGACAAGCAAATAGTTCTGCGCTTTATTTGTAATGTGATGCTTAATCATTTTTAGAGTATATAGCGGAGCGACCTTAAAGGAGCAGCGACCGTCAATTTAAACAGTCTGATGATGAAATTGACAGTCTCCATCCATCCTTAAGATGAAGTGAATTTAGTTGCATACGATATGATATTTATCAATATCAATCAATTTAGCGAAAAGTACAAGATTAAGCCGAATCCATAAATAAATCACAAAATTTAGCATTTATTTGCACTTTTGTTAAATTACAGCCACAGCAAAAATAATTTCGAGCTCACCTAAGTATATTATGCAATTAGACCCAAGAAAAAAATAGAACATCCAAATTACGCACCTGTAAAATTTGACTTTCCCAAATGCTTCGCGAGCTTTTTTGTTTTCTTTTCAACAGGTTTAAGTATTTAGTAAAATTAAGCGACAAAGACAGTAAATGGTGTGACAGTGACTGACACTTTCGTGGGAAATATTGACAGCTTAATTGAATTCGTTGCAAATATGAAGTAAGTATGATATGCTAAAGCTTAACACTTCTTTCAGTCGGCCATCTTGTTAATAATTTAATAAACTATGGGCACGATCAGCACGTTCATATTTTAATACCGAAAGTGTCAACGTGTTCCGAAATGGTTTCCTAAAGTGCCATTAAATGTTTGTTTGTTTTAAAAAGAAGTATCCGTAAGTACATTTATTTTATTTACATTTACTGAAACAAATATGTATAATATGTTCTAAATTAATAAATAATACAAATATTTTCCGTTGATTGCAAACAAACTGTTAGACAGAAAGGGAAACCTTTATTAATTAACAGTTATGACAGTTCGTCTATTTCAAAGGATTCATTTGTTATCTTATTTATGTAATTTGTTTTATCTTTGTATTTAAAAAAAGTATAACATGTGTGAATATGTTGATTTCTCAATATACGTTAATGTATTATGGGAAAACTGTTTTTTTTTTTCAAAAAAAATTAAAGTGGTAACCCTGATAGATTCAGGTAAACTTCATCACAAAAACTGCCTGCGGTCTAACGCACAGAACTGATAAACGGTTTTGAAATAAATAACAAAATAATAAAACCAAGCTGGGTCTTTCCATAATACACACCACGAGATTGTCCGCACGTTTACTGGATCTTCAAAGTCGGGGATGGGATTTTCAGGGAATATTTACTCCATAATATAACTGACTGAATTTGTTGCATCGCAATTTAATGCTGTAGCCGACTTTATAAAGTACACCAATGCCAGCAATTTTTGCACGAAGTTCTTGCAAAAATTTCTAAATCCTTTTCTATCGAATCTTTGTAAATTATATAAAATGTGCAATAAGAAGAGTGTGTAAATCTGCTCGCGTAACCCGCTCCATAGACTTATTTAGAAGAATGAATATCTTGCCTGTAAGACATTTATACTTTTTTAAGGTCCTTAAAAAGTTCTTCATAAGACGTGGCTATATACGTAGTACTATATCTAACACCTATAATCTACAAGCAACACTAGCACGGTCGTTTGTATTCCTCGTTTTCGCACTAGCAGCTTATTGAAAAACGTTTTTTCAGTTACATCTGGCAAACAATTTAATAGTCTTCTCGAACTTATACGTATCATTCGAATTGCACCTTTACCAGAACTACTTGACCGACATAGCCAATTTTGAATACCAACCTAATGACGATAAAAATAAGTCCTTTCACCAAATTTCATTCGCCTATATCAATTCCTTTGGGCGCTATCGTGCTTTGAACAGACAGAGGCCGACAGACAGACAGACGAATATGGCTAAATCGACTGAGAATGTGATCCTGATTCAGAATATATATACTTTATGAGTTCTCCGGTGACTCCTTCTTGGCGTTACAAATGTAATGACAAAGTGAATATACCTTCCTTTGGAGGGTATAAAAACAAGAATGCGCCGTGGCTTACACCATTGCAATAACTCAATCGAAGAAGGAATTGTGGTGCGTACGTAGCTTTCTCAAGACGATGGACTCCTAAGCTTACCATATTAACGAAATGCGTATTTTATATATCAAACGAATCTTTCTTTTTAAAGAAAGTGGTTTATATTGTACTTAAAATTATACTTAAAATTATACACTTAAATCCCCCGTGGCAGCAGTTACATAAACAAGTACAGCTGCTATAATAATTATGTCTTCTTCGATTTTGTTGGGGTTTTTTTTCCTGATATTCAGAAAATATTTCCACAAATTTTTAGACTATCATATTAGTCATACAGACAGTTATTGATTGTTATAAAATAATAATTTAGGTTTATACGTCATTAAAATATTTAAGTCCAACGATGACGGACTTACCGTATCCCTTTGTAAATAAGAAACCGATAAATAAACAGAGACAATAATCGAAAATCATATGAATCGTCTGTCATCATAAATGGCAACCTCTACAGGTCTTATCTGTCTTGTTTGAATGTTTACCAATGATACTGGACGATCATTATCTTTAAAAATCAATTCTACTCAAAACAAGCCGATAGTGACTCATTTCAAGTCAAACTCAATTTGAGTCGATTACTAGGTTAGTACATAATTGATTCTTAATCGAACTATAAATCTCGCATTAATTAACGGGCGCAGAGTTTCGTGATGAATGCAAGATGCAGGCATTGGCACTGGACACCACTAGTCTACTCCATAAACATTTTTGCAATATCATCACGGGGAATATTTTTTGACTCACATGAATAATTTTTCATACGAAATTGAAAGGGGTGAGCGTATTGTTTTATAAATGAAATAAGTTCTTGAAATTTACGGATACTTCAAAGAAGGGGTTTCCCGCCGAGTAAATCAGCGGGGGTATTAACTTTTCATTAACGAAAACATTTGCAATGAGATGTCAAGTTGATGAAGTAGGAATTTCTTGAAGACATCCGTTTAAAAGATATGAGTTTTATTTAACTTGGAAAGAGACTACTGTTAGTGGCGCAATGAATTAGAATTTCCTTTCTGTCAGGCTTTACATATAATTCAGCGCACAAATTGCACATTTAAAATCATCATTTAGTATTGCTAAATTATTATTTGTGTAGGTTGTTTTTACAACTTTGTTTCTGTTTTTATATTTTTTTAAAGACTGTTACCATCTGACAGCGACTGTTCCTAAAGAAACCAGGTTTGTCAGCGTTGTTGAGCCTTAAGCATAAACTGAGTATTAAATAGACCATCAAATCGGCTTACTTAAGAGAATTTGCCTACAAGCTGTTTTCTGTGTTACTACATCTGTGGGAAAGTATGTGTGCCATGTTTTAGTAAATTAGCCTCACGTATACACTTCCACATAGTAACCTGACAGTCATTGAGTTTTTTTCTCTTATTACACCTCCCGCCATTAAGATTTTTTTTCTGCTTCACATGTATTAAATTTTATTTTCAAAATTTGCGGGGAGGCATCTGGCAGTTTAATACTTAGTTAATGGCCTTAAGTCTATAAGTGATAAATGAATTTTAAAATCAAACTCCTTTGACAGTTAATCCTTTTGTAAGTTCTATGTAAGCAAATTTGTACCTACAGTCGAAGGCTGTTTTATTGAACACCTATCTCAGCAACGTACAGAAGAAGAATGCGCAATGCGCATGAAAACAGATAACATTCCCACTTTGTGAGATTGTTGTATATTTTGTTGTGGGTCTCGGGTCTTAATTGATTCCAACGTTCTTCCAGTTCCCTCCTGCTGAAAGTGAATGGCGCTAAAAGCGCTTTACTGGCTATGTAATTAACGCATTACCAGAATGGTGTCAACTTAAATTGCGGCAATCAAAATACTTGGGATAAATACCTAGTGAGAACCTCCGAAGTCTCAAGTGAAAAAGAGTTGTTTAGTTTTCTTTGCTAAAAAAAAGATGTTCGGAAACAAGCTTACTATACCCACTTCACACACAGGTATGAGTAGATACGCTTTTGAAGCATCAGAATATGCAAGGTAAGCGTTGACAGTTGTGTTATCTTACAAACTTATAGGCACAAACAAACATATTACGAAGACCCAAATAAACAAATCTATGTGTTTAATAGCAGCTTTATTCAAATAACGCTAAGAGTTTACTAAAAGAGCTTCCTAAAATTTCAAGCGCCCTCAAAAACTTTTCAGTTAAAGTCGTGTCGTATGAATTTAAAAAAAAAATTGGCTAATTCAAATTTGGGGCAAAGAGCTTATGCTTATACAAAAGGGGAATGTATCTCTTTCTAATAGCGCGGCGCTAAATAACATTTTAAGTGTTCATGTCCGTTTTTATGCACTTATAATGGCGGCATTGTGCAAATAAAACTGTTAATTTTACTTACTTACTTCCTTTGTTTGTTTATAGTTTTTGATTAAATGAAAGAGAACGGATCTTATATTGATAAATGTTTTATTTAATGTCGGCAATTATGTATGGAATACAATATCAGGTAAATGTCCGCCTCTGTTAGTCTCACAAATGCGAGCCCTTTTGAGCACATTTTTCATTACATTCTCACACATTTCACGCGGTATTTCATTAATTTCATCACGAATATTTTGTTTGAGTTGCTCAAGCGTTTCTGGTTTGTTTGCATAAACCTTGCTTTTCAGATCCCCACAAAAAGAAGTCCGGAGCAGTCAAATCAGGCGACCGTGGAGGCCAATCAACATTGCCATTTCTTGTTTTAACGATTAAAACACGTTGGTTTATCGAATATAATCTGACAATCCCTTTACAATAAAAATAAAATAAATATTATTTGGGTTTTTAATAATGTTCTGCCCTATTTACTGGTACTAACAGCATATTAATAAAACAACTGAATCTTATACTATGTTTCCACCGGGCACTAACCGCGAGATTTAGGGCAAGAGATTACAAACAAATCCTGAGGTGTTTCCACAAAAAAGAAACAAGATTAATTTGACGTTTCACCAAATGTTGTCAACTACTGTCAAATCGAAAAACCCAAAACTGTGATAATTGAAAAAAAGATTAACCAATTCAAAAGTTTAAAGTAATAAAACATGAGTTCCAGAAATCTTAATATTATTGGCTTAATTTTACAAAATAAAATTAAAGTTTTGATGGTTGCTTTGGCTAGGAGAAGTCTCTCAGAAATAAATTCGTTTTTTTGTATGACACAATGTCAAATACAGCTCTGTTTGCTTTGTATTTTTGACATCTCGAGATGTGGAAAGTGTGTTTACAAACCGGACTGTATATGCAAACCTGGTTGATAATCGAGATTTATTTGTTATCTCCCTTTTCATGAGATTAACTTCCGTATGTTAAATCCCGAAATTTATGCGGGATTTACAGAATTTTTTCTAAATCTCGCAGTTAATCTCCGGTGGAAACGTAGTATTATTCCATAAAGCGGGTACTACAGTAGCTTACCAAAGGTCATCTTCTTCGTTAACACATTGGCACCCTCTCACTAAAATCTCCTCAAATTTCTTTGTCGGTTTTAGAATAAAACAAATTTGTAGAAATGTATTTGCCATTATTTTTTTATTTTGTCGATAGTATATTTTAAATTAAGATTCGTCTCTCACAAATATTTATAAAATTATATATAAACAATATAAAACCAACATGAAGTTTGTGGTCCCAGATTTGATTAGTTATAATGTTTAGTAAATCTTTGTTTGCTTTGTTCTGCTTTTTGTTTTATTATAAAGAGTAGAATAGTAGTTTGTGGGCAAGCTGAAGAACGTACAGTCTAGGGATAGTACATAAAAAGTTGTGCAGTTAGAAGAAGAATGAAAATCACCGCCAAAAGTTGGAGTTTGTACAGACAATATCATACAACTTCAAGCTTTGTATGTGAGAACGATGAACTACTCTGTGACAGTACACATCACCCTCACTGGTGATGCGAATTTGTATCTGAAATCTGAATGGAAAACCAAAGACAATACCACAATCGATAATTTGCTGTTTTTGTTTGTTTTTTTAAGGACACGCTGACTATTTGACGATCCGTCAAAACGCACCTAATAACATCTTAAACACCAATGCATTTTAGATATTAAGACCGTCAAGATAATATAATGCTTGGCATAATGTAAGTTATAGATATCATAAGATTTTCTTCCATATTTTTGTTTGCTTTGTTTCTTATAGTAAAGAATTTATGTTGATATAGTTAATGTATTTGTATATTTATTTTGTACACATACAATAAACTTACGATTAGCTGAGTAATTTAACGAATAATGCGCAAATGTATGCTAATATAATTTGGCTATTTATGTATAATAATATTAATATTATAATTCTTAAACCTATACGTTTATTTATAATATTATTTGTAAACTGAAAGTGGCCAATATAATGTAATAACTAATTTTACCTCCTTATTGGATGGCATCAAAATGTGACGGTGCTGAAATACATTTCTACAAAATAGGTACATAAATATTTGTTTCTCTTTTTATTAGCTGCGTGAGCTTTTTCTATTTAAAATATATTCACTTACAAATCATATACAACTACTTTATAGTGATTTATATTTATATTTTCTTTTATATAATATATATATATATAAATGTTTACGGTGTAACATCACAGTTAATGAAAAGGCAATCAAATTATTCATAAAATATAGCTCGGTATTTCTTCAGTATTAAAATAAAAATAAAAAAAATAAAACAATTGCGACCATAATACGAACAAAATAGGAAGCGACGCACGGAATACAAAAGATACATAGGGGTTGAGTATTCGTCAAGAACCACTTGAATATAAATCTGATCGCTTCATACGTTAAAGACAGAATTAGTTTGAAAAACCAAAGTGCTTTACTGAACCTACGATGACTAATGTGGTAATCGATTGGGCACTCTCAGAGCACTTTTTTGTTCTAGGCCACTTTTTGTGTTCAATTGGTACGAAAAAAAACAATCTTTTTCCGATTTGCTCATGTGGATTTTTCTCAGAGGTGCTTCAGATTTACCTACCAATACAAATGCGTTTAAGTTTGACAACTAGTAGAGTTTGTTTACGTTTTCGTGAAATTTTTCAACTGCAAAGAAACACAAAGCATCGGTTTTGATTTATTTTTTTAAATTATTTATGTGCAAATGTTTTCAAATCAATCTGGGTGCAAATTTCGAATGTTTTAATATAAAATATGACCAGTGAATGGAAAACGCTTTGAAAAGTGGCGAGACTACACATATTCAAATCAACACGAATATCAACAAAAAAAAGAGCAAGTCACATTTTTATGTTCGATTAGACACGCGAAATCTAAAATCTGAGAGCGAATCTGAAGAACCCCAATCGAATACCAGTATGAAAATCTTATTCTATGCCAACTAAGAAAAAGCACATCTTAAAAACGTCAGATTTGAATATTTGTTATTGTGATTGGAAATAATTTTGACAACGTTAAATTAAATCATATGTAGGTATTTCATTCAAAAGTAGTACATACTCCTCGTAATGTGATATTTTGTATTCTGTTTCCCTGTTTTTATATTTTTAGAATCAATGGGGACGTTCGGATACCTAGTCAACTAGATTTGTCTGGAATAGGCATACGAACGCGTTGACTAGGCAACTTTAATTTTTAAATAAGTACGCTTAAATAATGTAACACGGTTGCACACAACACAACAACACTATTGTAGTGTTATGCGAGCTAATGTTAATGTTAACCCTGCGAAAATTCAAAATTTGCAGAGTAGCTGCAGAAATGACCCCTTTTTTTCTTTTTCTCTCACCAGCCCTTTTTTGACTTTTCAGAACTCTCCATGTCAACTGAGTATGCAGGCAGGACTGCAGGATTTTCTTGTCTAAATTTTTCGGCTTCTCCTCCTTAAAAGTCAACTGAGAAAACTTTTCACGTGACCACCCTGGTGTCAGACTTACTTAACTAGGAATCCGATCGTCCTCAAAAACAATTGCCACTATCACAAATGGAGGAACGCCAGCGAAATAAACGTTTGATTTTGCTTTGCTTTCGTTTCTTGATACTGCAAAAATAAACTTATTTCCCACTATAAAAATGTAGTTCTCTCTATCCCAAATATTTTTAACAAACTCCAAGTCCACTTTTTTATAAATGGTTAAAAGTCAGTTTTTCATTTTGACTTAGCCGTCAAAAGAATGCTGTGCATTTTTGTATGACTAAAGCCCGTATGACACTATATTTTTTTTTCATTATTATAATGTTGAAAGTCAGCGGTGTGTAAAAGAGACTAAAATTGTATTACGAAAGGGGTATCAATTGTTTGCAAAACAACCGCAAATTTGCAATCGAATTTATTTTCAAATAATTTCGAAATGTCAAAAAAAATCTGCCAGCACCTGAAAAATGTGATTTGAATACATTTTTAATGCATTTTTTTTTTTATGTTTCTACATTAATAAAGTTGGTGTGTACGCACTCACTCCTATCGGGAATTTTCGTACTGCTCTAGTTTCATTTTAAAAGCAGAAAAAATGCAAACAAAATTTACTGTCATACGGGCTTAAGAAGCAAGTATTTCGAATTATAAACCAACAATAAAGCTTTTTATCAGTAAAATGGATATGTATTTAAATAATTCTGTTCAGGAAGCCTGCACAATAAACCCCACATAAATTTGCGTATCACTTCACCGCGTTGTTATTGTTCACAATTAGTTCTTGAGCGTGACTCCGCGACTGGCGAGTCGCCTACGAGTTCGTGTGCGAATCTCAGGCGATATATGTCCTGATTTTTTCGAATATCAGCAATTCATTAATTCCTTAAGCTTAAGTTTGCTTCTGCTTTTATTTTGGTTCTATTGGCAAGTTTTCTCCAAGCTATTCATTGGCGTTATCATACTGTCATCATACATTTTCAGACTTTCGATCATGCTCACAGATCAAAGGTAGGATCAGAATTGTACTTTAAGTTTCCGTCAGTGCTGACTATTGTCGGAGAGTCTTATAATATGCATTATGTGAAAGCAAATAAAGCTTTCGTTTCCAAACAGGAACTGACAGTCTTACGAAATGTCCGAATAAGTATACGTAATCGCAAGGGACTAACAACTCAACGATACCAATTCATAGGCGTTTTGCATTTGCACCGTTACGTACGTAGCAATATACAGTAATTACTTTATTTAGTGGCGTTTAGTTGATATGGAAAGAGGGCGAAAGACTTTAAGTTTTCCCAATAATCGGGTAAACATATCACTCGAATGAAATCATGTGTTTTCAACCAGATTATTGTCCTTCCTTTAACGTAGCCGAGTTCAAAATTGGCCAGTAGCGTTTTTTTAACTGAATTTCCTTTCAGTGAGTGTGTCAATATTTCAAATCTTTTGACGTTTCTGTGTACTCATCTTCAACTCGATTTTTCTTTCAATTCAGAGATATTCCAAGCTCCGGTTGACGTTATTCGTTCGTTAATCAGACTAAAAGTCAATTGGAAAACTGTGCCAGAAAATGATCATTTAGCATTTGACAAGTGAAAAGTTCATAGAAATTTACGAAGCAGTTCTGACGTAATAAGGCCAATGGTAAAGTAAAAACAATTCCAAATTATAAACAAAATTAAGGAATACGAAATCATAATTTACATAGAATACATCTGTATAGACATTACATTTATATTTAATTACATACACCAATAGTTTAAAGAACACGGTACCTGTAGCTATACATCTACAATATAAACCGTTCACTAAAAGTTTTAAGTATAAAAATGTTTAGTTTAGTCTTCATCATCGCTTTGTTGAGAATTTAAATGCTTCATTCTGTAGAAAATTTCAAAAAAGATTTTTTTTTTGTTTCTTGTATATATAATAACTTTATCATTATTTATAATAATATTAATATTTTTAAATATTTTCTGTTTCTTTTTGGCAAAATATCTTTATTCGAACAAACATTCAGTTCCAATCAACTATATAAATAGATAAAGTTCTGTCTCAATTTTGTTTTCTAAAACGCAGCGTTTAACTCACCACTGCCAGTGTTTGTAAGCCGTCTTCGAGGATGCACCTTTCCACTGCCTTAACGAATTAAGCTTCTGATCATAATTCATGTACGTCCCTCTTGCTCCAATAATGGTGGCTATTACCAGCACGCTGTGGGCTGGTGTACGAGTACATGTTGTAGCCGGGTATGATGTGCACCCTAACATCGGCAGAAGGTCGACATCCTTCAGTTCGTTGCCGTCTCGCCACGGAAACGGTAGTCTTGCAACAGCAATAATGGAATAGATTAACATATGCATTGCGGAAGTGTCGATTTGTCAGGCAGTAGATGACATTGTGGAAACACGATTTACTCAGCCCGATCCAGAAGGTGTTGTAGAAGACTCTATTGGGTATGGCAGCCACCCAACCATATGCCAAGACAATGCCAAAAGGAAGCCAAAACGCCACAAAGATGATGTAGCTGTAGAAGTTGGTTTTGGCCAAATATATGTCAGATGTGTACAGCATGCTGGGCTTGAAGTTTTGCGATTTCACGAAGCTCTTGGCATCGACAATGATCTTCATATGTGTGTAGAACGCCATCAGGATGGGAATGAGCATGATTAGGGCGATTACAGCCGCCGAATAGGGTAGCGGTTGATTTTTTCTCTTCTTGCAGAAGTCGAAACTGTCCTCGAATAGGAATTGGCCACCAGATACTGTCACTCCGATGAACCAGACGAACAGGAGGATAGCTGTGGTGCGCTTACGATTGAACCACGGTCGTAGGTCCTGTGGGGTGCACAGCCTGTTGTAGTTCTCAATCGCAGTCATCTAAAAGCAGAAATGCGAAATATTTTTAGTTTGAGTAGGTGGAGGGCTGTTTTCAGTAGCCATCGTTAGCTGTGGTGAGTTGTGGAAGAGGAGGTACTACATTCTACATAAAAACACCAAATCTACAATACTTTTTGGCAAAATTCTTATCAGATATAGGAATAAACAAAGAGCTTTACTAAGTTGAACATTGAAAACGACACCAAGGTACATAGTAACTACAAATGCAATTCAAATCTAAGCATTAAACATTTAGACATATAGAGAGATGTACCTATACTTTTAAACTACAGTGGCATTGACTAAGTGGACCTCAATAGGATTATGTGGGTTTTAGCTAGTTTCAAATGGTAATGGAAGTCCGCCTAAATTCCATCTTATTCTTAAGCTATTTTGTTGCGTAACGAAATTTTAATAAAATTGTATATTGGCTAAAGCTATATTAATCTCATATAATCCCTTTATATGGTTAGCTCCGGCATCATGTCGATTATAACAAATTGTCTGTCATTTATGCTCTTACCTTCTATGAACATAGCTACACGATCATTCCCCTGTATTTCCATCCATCCATCCATCGCGAAATGTAAATTTTGTGTGAGTAGAAAAGGGAAGGGTAGATTGCATAGAAAATGCTCCGAAAATCCACTTAAAAATGTATTTCTCTTATGGGCTTCAATAAGGTTCATTTCCATGGCATTGCGCTTTCGATACAAATTTTAATTTTTTATTTGCCTTCCGCTTGGACTTGCATTTGAAAACGTTATGTCGTTTTCCATTGGGACCACCAAAAATCTTTTTCAGATCTCAAGGGCCCAGCCCATAGAATCAGTCGCAGCCGTTGCGTCGACGGATCCGTCAATATTGACGGATTCGACGGAACGAGCAGTCCCATTGAATCCGTCGCATATGGTGATAGCCAGTGGTTTAAGTACTCTGTCCTAATATTTCCCACGAAACGTAATAATATTTCCCTATTCACCGTACTCAAATTCCCTTTTAAATAATTTTGTGAATATATCTTTCTTTTAAAAGTAAAATTTATATTTTACGGAAATATAATCACATGAAATTATACTTTTTTTAAAAATCGCAGTTTGTTAATATTTTTAATGATTACCTCTTTGTACTACAAAATGTTGATACAAGAAAATCTTGCTAAAAATTGATTTACATAAGCTCTTTTTATGTACAATCTGTGTGTTAATAGTCGTGGTGAAATGCAGATATCAATTTTGATGAAATTTCAAAATTTAGTATTTTTTGCAGCTTTTTATTTTTTCCCATGGAAGAATTTTCAGAAATCGAAATTCCCACAAAAAGGAAGAAATCCCACTATATAAGAATCCTGTCGACAGCCAATAACAATTTCTCTCATGCTCTCAATATTTCCACCAATGAAAGTGCTGCCTCTCTCGCTGTGGCAACTTTTAGCGGAAGCGACGGACAGAAAAGTAGAAAGTAAACCTACTTTATCCGTCGCATCCGGGACGTGCGCTGCTTATGGGTCACCTTCAGGGTTGCCAGAATTTTGTTTGCTTTAAGCGCCCAAACCTTAAAAAATTAAATTTAGCCCAAAGTCGTTGCTCAGGAAGAAGCCCAAAAATCGTTTAAAATTTTTCCAATTCGTAAAGTACTTTTTTATTTGTATTTATCCCACTACCATCTGCAACTGGCCTTTGTGGCTTGTGTGCTTGTGTCAAATCAAAGGGCTTGCAAAATAAATTGGTGTGCCTGCAAATTAAACGAATGTTCGATGTCACTTGACTGCAAAAGTGCTGCAAATTTTAAAATTGCGGGCTTGTTCGAAAACATTTATTTTTTGTAGAAATAAAACAAACAAACGATATGTAGCCCAAATTTGTGTTGGGCGCTCATTGAAGAAATTTCCATCGTTTTTTAAGAAAAAAGATAGCCCAAAATACGATAAAGCGCCCAATCTGGCAACACTGGTCACCTTCCATAAGCTACTGTATATTCTATAAACTTGTCAGTCGAAAACGTTGCCGCAACGGATGCGACGGATTCTATGGGTTGGCCCCTTCAGATTTAACGCGGCTCATGGAACATGCAACGAAATTGATCTGCTTTTGTAAATGGATTAGTGCGTTATTTGACAGCAATATCAGCTGTTCAAATTGCATTCGCTTTCGGAAAAATCAACTATGGATATCGACATGAAAAATGTTTCCCCTGTTGTAGATACAAATGGAGTAGTTTCGGTGATTCATAGTTTCCAGATGATGAGGAAGGCAATGATGATAATAATTCCTACAAAATTATATCCATGGCAATTGATGTATTTCCTCATTTTGGTTTTCACGAAACTTTGCGCATTCGGTTTAAAACAAAATTCTTACAATGACGTAAAACAGCTGTGCAAGGTATATTGGTAGTTGTGGTAGTATGTGTAAATCTGAAAAATATCGAGATCTGCAAAAATTGATCCGAATCGAAAAAAAGATTTATTTTTTTTGCCCAATGGAACATGAAAAGTGATTTAGATCAAGAAAAAGATTGATTTTTTTGTCCCAATGGAAAACGACATTAGAGTTTTCGGCGTTACTATTTCGCTATCTGTCAAAATGCCTTGCATTCCATACACAAACCTACATGGGATTGACAGTCAATCTAATTATCACGGTCTTAATGAACTAGGCCTGTTTGTTTGTAAAATTCCATTTTACAGTTTGGAGGAAAAAAAATATGCGATCATGAACGCATGCACTTATTTATTTAGCCGTTGTCGTGGACATGCATAATCTGTAAACTGTTAGAATCCAATTTGAATATGGAATCGTTTCCCAATTATTTTCAAAGACAAATAAACAGACGGGACATAAACTTTTTTCAGAATTGTTTCTCAATCCAAATGCTTAAAAAAGTTTATTAGTCATCATACGTTATTCAAGTAAAGTTATTTAATTTTACCAGGAATTTATTTCGTTTTCCACTCAATTGACGTGATAAATGAACGCCGATGAACACGGTCAAAAGACTGACGTTTTTAAATGTTTTAGCTCTAAATCATGAAAACGGTGAATATAGTGTTTACAACATCTCCGTTGCCCATATATAGATGCTATATAATATAATATATATATATAATATATAAATACCAATATTAAATTGTTCTTATGATTGATTCTTAACCACTTCCAATCATGTACACCTTAAACCAAAATAAAAAACATGCCCTTACAGATAAGAAGCTCCTGCTTGTCCTTGTACTGAAAAATTTTGTAAAGTGTAAAAGCTTATTAAAAGCACAGTAACAGTAAGCGCTTATAACTCTCTAACTACAATTTGCGAAAACTGCCTGTTACTGAGAGCTGGGGCTCAATTCTCGATCTGTGAAACAATGAATCGAATAAATTGTTTTCACATTCGCTCTCACGCATTGCTTTCCTTTTTTCGATTCACTCGGTTCTAAAACGCGATTCTCGCTAAATAAGTGAAACAATCGCGATGAATTCAGTATCTCACACTGTGTTGTGAACGAGAATCGAAATGGCGGTGAAAGGGTGAAACCATGTTCGTTTCACTTTTTAACAGAACTAGAATTGACCCCCTGGAAGGCTGGAACTGTCATATCAGACTAATTAACCAGAAGTGGATTTTATTAACACTGTTCTAACATTTTATAAACAATTTCTTTTATTCAGAAACTCTTAGACTTTTACCTACCTACCTATCAAAATAAGAAAACAACCAACCAAACTTTTGATGAATGATAAAGTTTTGTTCGATCCAGTCGCGCACTCTATTTTATATACGCTTCTACATATATATCCAAAACTAAAAGAACTGATGTTTTTGAAACAGTTACGGTTTTAGCCTTTTCGCCATGTTGCACATTATTCTTCCCCCTATCCACCACACAAATTCATTCGTTTGACAAATTTTATTTGCTTTCTCGCCAAATTACTTCACCTTAAGTTCTTATGATTTAATTTCGAAGTACTTTCCAAGTATATAAATATCAGGATCCAGGAAAGCGTTATATAATTGGCACCACAATCATAATTGGCTTCAATTTTGTTTTTTTAAAATTGAGCTGCACGATACCCACAACACACCGATTTCTTGTTGCTGACCTTTAATAATATTACGCAACCAACTTTTACTTGTACTTTATTTTCCCTTCGACGCCTTCAATGGAAATTGGAGGTATTTTGAGGAATTGACTCAATTAAAATTTGCACGACATCGTGCAATTATTTCTAAATCGTCACCAACTAGGTACAAATAGTATGACAACACTAAAAATTGAACACAATTAAACATTCACTTCTAACGTCATAGCTAGCTGACACTTATAAGTAGGTTATTTATGAACAAAAAACTAACAGACAGAAATAGGCACAATAATTAGTACAGTGTATTGCAATGTATAAATAAATAAATAAAAAAACCAAACACACGTATACACACACTTGACACGACAGTGAGATTTTGGTTTTTTGTTTTATTTCGTTTGACCCAACAACAAAATTAAAATTGTTTATTTACTTACTGCCAATGATAATATACTGACTAAGAATGCACAAGTAGCAAGAAACCACTGTACTTTACACACTGTCATAGTGTCTTCAATGTCAGCTAATAGGACAATCGTGGAAGCCGGAATCAGAAAACTCGTAACTAATAAATCAGCTAGAGCTATGTTACCTATAAATGCATTTCCTGAAATAAAATTTTGTTTTTTGTTGTATAGGTTATGTTTCATGTTTCGCATTTTTACTCTTCGCTTGAAGTGTGTAAATGATAAAAATTACAAATGTTCCCAAATATAAGTAATACAAAAATAACGCCTACAAATTTGAAAATCAACGAACAAATTGAAAATATAATTTATTTGATTATATTTAAGCTGATTACATGAGTTGTCAACTATATAAGATATATTGCACTATTTGCTTTTAAATACAATTTACTTTACAAAATCAAATGTAACATAGATAGGTATCCAATTGATTACTTAAATTCAAAATTTTTGTAAACTACTGTAAAACTGTTTAAAGAAATCAAATAGTTCTCCCATAATTAACTGAAAAACCAAAAGTTAAACTATTATTCAAGAAAATATTCACCTGCTCGCTTTAGATGATCTTCAATCATGATTGATGATATCATGAATATATTGCCAACACTACCAATTAAGGATATGCATGACAGTATTAGCAATCGGGTCATCCGCGGCCATTCCGGTGCCAATGTGACAGGAGAGAAGTCATGCTTGTGTTTGTAATGATGGTGATGACTGATGGCGGCGAGAGCTTCTGCAAAAAAGGGAACAGCTTCTGTCGTCGTATTACTGTCGCCATACTTTGGCACAAACAATGTCGTGTTCATTGAACTAAAAAGCTGGAAAACAAATAAATAAAACAAAATCTTTATTAGACAGTAATGTAAGGTTCAATAATTAAACTTTTAAAGATTCCACAATATTCATTTTTAAGAAGCCTGGAACTTTTGTTAGTCGGCGTTAATATCTCCAAATTTAATTGAGAGAAGGCCGCTGTGTCTGGATTAGGTTAACGAACGCGTAAAATTGAATTAAGCATTTCCATTATTTACTTGAATTGCCAAATGATCCGTCCCAAGTTCTTTTACGTTTAGATCAAAAATTGTTGATTTAATTTCCCGTTGCTGTCACAAATCTCACTCTCAATGGGCATTGGGTACGTTTTGGCGAGGATTTATTAGGGCAGTCATATATGGTTGTGATTGTACGTGTCTACAACGTAAAGTAGCACAATGCTGTAACGCTGTTAAGTATTAAAGAATTCCCCTGCATTATCTGGTAAATTCGTACAATTGTTTGTTACAATAGTTAACAACGAGGACTTGAGACGAAACATCAGCCGAACATTTAAATCGGAACTGTTTGGCTAGACTGATTTGAGAACCTACTAAACTGGATGTCTGTATGTCACCAATATTTGTCAGATGTTGCCACCTGTAAACGTCATCTTAAAAACTGATTACGTGATAAATCTAAGCTTACATTAATAGATACGCTTAAATTTAATGGACTATTTAATCCGACTTAATAATTATTTGTGAAATACAAATTGGATTTAAATGAAGTTTTCTTCATCTGTCAGAACTAAAGGCCTTTTTTACTGTAAAGAAATATCTGTATAGTCAGAGTAGAATGCTATTGAAATTGATCCATTGCTACTAATATTCTCCTTGTTTTTACAAATTTTGTTATTAGTGAGATATGTAAGGGTAGTCGGGTCGATGCCATTTAGGTACACTGATTTGAGTAAAGCGTTTGACCAAGTTCACCACAAGCTTCTTCTTTACAAATTTGAAAGTTTAGGGTTTCCTACAGTGTTTCTTAGATGGCTCTCATCCTATTTAGGAAACAGATAAAAACTTGTAATTTTTCGAAGACACTTATCCAAAGAAATAATGGTAGCGTCAAGTGTTGCTCAAGGAAGTCACATAGGCCCACACCTATTTATTTTATTCGTTAATGATGTTGTCAAATTTGTTCCACATTGCGATATCCTGATGTTGCCGATGATTTCAAAATATATTCTTCAGCAATTATCCGAATAGTTTTGTTAGATTGAATGCACATCTCCAAAACTTTGTTTTGTGGTGCACTAAAAACTTGTCCCTTAATGTTAGCCAATAGAGGATGGGAAACGCTTAAACGTTGTGCTAGGGTGCTCACCAGCTCCTATGCGCTTAAAATCTTATAAATATTTGTCGTTTGTTCGATCACTGTTGGAATATGCGTCTATTATTTGGTGTCCATACTACATACTCATGTTGTAAGCATCGAAGCAATGCAAACAAAATTTCTTAGGTTTTCCCTCAGACGTCTGATTTTAACAACTTACCCCCTTATACAGCCCGATTACAACTTATCCGACTCAAGTCTCTTGAGGTTAGGAGAAAGGCGTCAAGAGTTGTTTTTCTCCACAGAATACTCATTGGGGAGATTCACTGTCCTGATATCTTAAGTCTTGTAGGTCTCAATGTTCCATCACTTAATTTGCGTAATAACAGATTCTCTTATGTTTCTCGTTCTCGTACTAAGATCCTCCTCTTTAAATGGTTTAATGTTATTTTATAACGTGCGTCTTTAGTTGACATTAATATGACAGTACCATTAATGATATCCATTTTGTTTTATTATTTTCAGTTGCCCAAACTAGTTTTCAGTTTTGTACTTGCTTTTTTTCTGTATTATCGTTACTTCTTAGTTTTTCTTTCAATTTACAAAATTGTCTCTTATTTCATTTGTACTATGCTACTTATTTCAAATCCAAATTCCTCATGTCTAAAAAAGGTCTAGTACTTTGTTGACAAACAAACAAAGACAGGTTGAACATCTCTATTGAATTACACTTCTTTGGAATTAAATTGAGTTCAATGAATAGTTAGAAGTTGATAGATTTCCGGGTCGGCTTCTTGATTGTTTTTTTTTTTCTGCACTAATGATTAAATCGAGTTGGTCCGGTCAGATTTTCTCAGTCAACCAAATCAACCAAAGCAGGATGTGGACACTCGGCAATCCTTGATTCTGTCATTCGACCGTACATCCAGTACTTTTTCGCACACCAACAACAAAATACACTGACTAAAATTTCGCTTTTGCCCTTTATTTATACCCTGACCCTATTGCAACAAAAAAAAAACGGAGTAAAGTGTACCCCCTTCCTTTTGACAGTTCGCCAAATGTTAGTGTTACTGGCTGTCCGTACCTTTGCTTCGTTGTTGCTAGAGATTAGAAAAAGAGTGTTCACGATCTGATAAAATAAAATAAAATTTCGCAATTTTGCTAGACCTGTTACACCGAATCGTGAATAGGTACCCCTATTGTGATTAACGATAAGGCCCATTTTTCTTTTCACTTCACTTTTGATATGCTATGGAGCATTTAATATCAGCAGTTGCTCCTTGTGAACACGGTGGCTCAGCGGGTAGTATGCTGGATGATGGATACATAGATGAAAACCCGAAATGTGCCTACAGCGCCTGTTGAGAATTTTTCGAATTTTCCTTTTTTCTACACCATAACTGATTTAAAACAAACAAAACTAAAGAAAAATCATTAAAATCATTAAAATTCGGTCGAGCCGTTCTCGAGGTTTTTACCACACTTTCGCATAGCAATTCATTTTATATATTTATTTAAGGGAGTGGCAAGAAAATCAACAGTGTGATTGAAGACACTATTGATTATCGATATGGGAATTCGAAGCTCTGATAAATCAAAGCGATTATCACTTTTTACATTTTGGCATCCCAATTTCAATTCTATGTATTTAGTGTAGCGGAAGAGGCGCAACATTAAGTACGAAACAACGCCGCTCCATACCTTTTGTAAGGCTTCTAATGACGTCACAGTGAATACTCATATTTAGAATAAATTTCAGTTTCGCGCTGTCATAAATTGAATAACTTTACCTCCACTCAAATATTACTTTAATTCTTAACAACTGAGTAGCCATCATGTCGATGTGACAAAAGGGGAACCGATTAAAAGCAAAAATCATTCAGCCAAATTTGTCAGTGGCATTTGTTCACATAAGATCATTAGATCGTATGGGACATGTCCATTCCTTATGTTGACAACAGGAACTGTCAGAAGTGATCATTTCTTCAGAAGTTTTATCTCTTTTTTTCTGATACATTTTGACATTGTTCGCCTACACAGGCAAATATGAAACAGACTAGATGAAGCCCTATAGGCGCAAATTTGTTCGCGCGTATAGAATTGTAGAGAAAAATCAATAAAACTCACCTCTGACCCAACGACTAATGATTACACGTGTAGTCATTCACCTGCGCGACTGTGCCAATGAAGCCTCGATAATCGATACACGTAAAAAACGCTCTGCGAGATATTCGGACTGTAGTTTGCAAATGGGATGGGGAACACCAGAGTAAACTGACGCACCTATCTATTTCGCAGTTCAAAGGACTTCGGCCGTGTGCGGTTTATTTTTTTGCTTTTAGTTCAAGCCCCAAATATCCTTAGCAGCCTAAATTATTCGCAACAAAACAACCAGCTCATTCTGCCATCTGCCCAGTCAATGTTGTACATGCACGTGTTGAACGTCGAGGTACCTTGTATATCCTTTTCCTTTCGTTTATTTCGATGGGTTTGCTTGGGGGGAGGTGTTGGTAAGCCAAGCCGATGGAATGTCAACACTGTCGGCCCGAAAGGACGAACCCAATAATGAATATTGTATTATTGGATGTGCTGCAACAGTGTGTATGTATGTTGTATGTAGAACAAGACAATTAAGAGGTAGTTTGCAAACCAGCTAAACGATATAGACGGCAGCAGCAACAACAACAGAAAGAGCTTTGATGTTTATAGGGTTATATTTTTCAAATAAGGGTTAAGACTGGGTGTATTTTGCAGAAATTGTTATTATCTTTCTCGTAATGAATATACCTACGTATTGTTAATTAACATTCTGTTTAGGTGAGCTAGTTTAATAATGTCGCGGTTTTGTGTAGGTATAAGTTATGAATTCGAATTGTAGTTGTTAAGTTTACTGGCTTTTGATGGTATAAATTACACACGGAGTGAAGGTGTTTACACAATACTGCAAGACTGGCACATGCTTGCGTGGTGATGTGTTTACATTTTATGATTGCATTATGAGAATGTGAGAACATGTGGGGAAATTAAAATTTTTACGCAGGCTCTTAGGGATTTTGATACTGGGTGAGTTGGTTGAATTTAGCCCAATACTCTGCTACATTTCGAAATAATGTGATGTACGGGAATCCTCCAAATGTCACATTTAAGCAGTTTGGAGTGCTTATTTCTAGCCCCCGTACCGAAATTCTGTTGAAAATCAAGTCAATCTAAAAAAAACAGTTTCAGATTTTGTATAGTTTTAGATTGTACAAATTGTATCAGTGAAAACGCATTAGCCAAGTAATATTAATGCTTCCAAACACTTCCACAATTTTGACAGTTTGTTTTAACGAGTTGGCTTACCGGGGAATCACATTGGCTGCAGTTGTAAACCCTCTGAAAATCGTTTCCAACTACGCCCTTGGGTGTTGTAAATTTTGACAGATCATGTTATTTTAAAGACGAAGGCAAATAGTTAAGAACCACTTTCTCAGCCTTAGACACAACATATTCGCTTGATTTTTCTTTGTTGGGAAAATTGTGCAGAAATGCAATGCTGTGTGTAATTTGTTTGCCAATATGTTGTGCCAGGTCACTAAAATGGTAGAATTTCTACCACTAGGCGAACTCTAGTTAACTTTATTTAACTGCATATTTCTATATTTTGTAAATATCGGCAAATTTAAGAAGGACAAGATATTCTGATAGATACTAAAACAAAAGAACAGCGGTTTTCAGTGACACTTTATCCAAAAGGATTTTCGAAGTCAGAAAATGAATTTAGCGTTCGGGGGACAGCTAGTTTAGTCTCGCTCGAGCTGGATAGTTACTTTACGAACTTTTCACATACTATGGACAATATTCGGGTTGGGTTCGATATCCCGCTTTTTATAATACCGATTCTTAAAATCCCGTTATTAAAATCCCGCTTTTTATAATCTCGCTTTTTATAATCCCGCTTTTTTAAAATCCCGCTTTTTAAAATCCCGCCTCTTATAATCCCGTTTTTTATAATCCCGTTTGTTATTATCCCGCTTTTAGAATCAAAAGTAGTTGTTTTATTTTAAAAAATCGCGCGATTTTTTAAAATAAAACAACTACTTTTGATTCTAAAATTTTGATGAGAAAATTTAAATAAATCAAGCAATGAGTGTTTTTTTGAAATGCAGTTTATTTTAACATTTATCATTTTTAGAGGAAGTAACAAAATAAGAAATAAGTAATATCAAAACAAATTTTTAAGTAATAAATATGACAATCTTCAATAATTTAAAAAAAAAGAAAGTAATGTTATATGATATTCTGCAAAAGGGGTAATAAGTAAATTGAAATAAATTAGGCAATAAATCGCCGCGATTTTTTAAAATAAAGCAACTACTTTTGATTGTAAAAGCAGGATGATAAGAAAATTAAAATAAATTAAGCAATGTGTGTTTTTTCGAAATGCAGCTTATTTTAACATTTATCATTTTTAGAAGGAAGAAGGAAGCTTACAGTAAAAACTTAAAACATTCGGATGCATTTTCTTTTTGGTCTAGTATTTTTAATATTTTTAAATATATAATATGTAATAATATAATAACAAAGCGCATATAACCAACATCTATTTTCTTGATAACAATGTTTTGTAAAAACACGGGATTGGCGGGATTTGGCGGGATTTTAAAAAGCGGGATTATAATAGATCGGGATTTTTAACAAGCGGGAATTTAGAAGACGGGATTTTAAAAAAGCAGTATTTTAGCAGACGGGATTTTAAAACTTTTTTTTCGGGATTTTTGAAAAGCGGGATTTCAAAAAGCGGGATTCCGATACGCTCCCCAATATTCTCTTCGGTCTAACTAAATTTTTGTCAAGTGAAAAAGGGTTCTTTAGTTCACTAAACAAATGATGTGAATATTTAAAGGGATTATGTTAATGGACTTTTTGTCGAATTTTTCTTTCCGCTGAATATAAATCAATGCTATTCCCCGATACGAAACATTTGTCAAGGAGTGTATCGTCGAGGGAGTAAGATATCAGGTTTCGTTAGATTGACTTCCAGCTTGGACTAGTAGTAGGTCCATTGAGATACCGTTGGATGAAGAATGAATCTGAATCTGAATCCTCACTCGCAAAACCAATTCGAGCTTCTTATGAAGCAAAGTCATATGATCAGCTGTTTCAGTTTACGATGGTGGAGGGTTAGCCGAAGAATCTAGTCAAGAAATTCGGGACCAAGTACCAAGTTGACAGTTCGCATATGTGGCTGCCGTAAGAAAAGTGACGTTCCCCACCAATCTAGATTTTGCGTTCAAGTTACAACTAGTCCAGACCAATCTTGTCGACTTAAGATAACTAGCTTCTCAATGTCCCCTATAATGCACAGTTTTTTCAGTTGTTATTTATGGATTTATTTCAGCGGAGTCCGACAAATTAATTTACAAATTCCCCCACTAAATAATAACTGACATATCGATTATATGACTTTACCATCAAATAATTTTTTTTTTTTGTTAGTAGTTGATTCAAGACGACTTGTATTTTTAAAGTAGGTCCTCCACTGAGCATTTAGCTTATTTTTATAACTTAAAAAAGTAACATGAAGTGCCTAAAAGTTGACAGACAATTCAACCAAAAGTTGTATTCCTGCTAATAACTTATTTGGGAATCAGGAGACGAAATATATAAAAATAGCGACTTAAGCTTAGCCAATGCAAATTCTAATCTAATCTAAATTTATATTTATCTAAAAATCAAATTTTAAATTAGAACATAAGGTGCCCGTAAGGAAAACTCCTAAATAATTAAATTCAGGCAGAACTTTTGAAAAATACGATCTCACTGTATAAAAATTCCCCGCACGAAATGTACGGAAAATTTATTTTATCTAATTTTCCAATTTCTTTTTAAAATGTACCAATTTTCTCCGTACGTACCTTTTTTGGGCGTAGATAGACACAACAAAGAAAATATAGCTCACATCGGACGATCCGTTCTCGAGTTATGGTTGGTCTTACGGATGCAACTTTGTTTTAAATATAGAGATAAACAATTTCATTGCGGTCATCGAATATATTAAGAGAGTCTGTTAACCACTTCAATTGATGAGAGAAAAAGCAATCTTTCGTTTCTTAGCAATCTACTACTTTCTGTAAATTTTAATCGCAACCATTTTGTGTTCTGTTAGTTTCATATTTGCGATGAATGGAAGGGATCTACAATCTTATGCCGAGTCCAAACGTCTAATGGAGAGGCCCTTTTATGGCAGTTATACTCTCGGATGCTTGTCAGACTATCGCTATAGATGTGGCGCAGTGAAAAAATACCTTAAGTTGTAATTTGTGTGTTTTTTTCGGGAATTGTACCTGGGACTATTCGCTTAGTAATTCAACACACTAACCACTAAGCCACCGCGCCTACCACTGCCAATTTTTATTATCAAGTTTAAATAAATCCCTAGTTTTTCAAATGCAATTGCATGCAAACACATTTTAATACTTATATTTATAAGATCTAAGGGAATATTGGAGCTTGGAAACTCTCCATACCTACGGCAAAAAGTGCAGCTTTAAGAGCATAGGAATATTTCACTACCTCAAAATTCTATAGACTAATAGACTTCCCCTTAATGCGAAACCTAGATTGATCGCTATTCACTTTACCTCCGTCAATAGCATGTAAAATAAAATGCCACCTGTGCACTATGTTAAGATATGTTTAACTTGATTTGTCTGAGCCTGATAAGTAAGTCAGCCACATCACCTCAGCCAAGTAAACCTCGCCCTTCTGGTTGATATTGCAAAATTAAAAAATCCAAACAGTGTAAACTTATTTAGCACTTGTTTGATGACTTACTCGAGCATAAAAATGCGTATGCTTGAACATATCTAACTCACAATCCATATTACTTATGCATAACCACGCAGCCAATGTAAAAACCCTTAATGCCCGACAATGTATCGCTTAAAATTATTAACCACCTCCCAGGCGTTATTAATTATTGAAGGACACTAATGCAATTGACCCAGTTAATGGCATACGAAAAAAAACCCTCCAACATTCCATTAGAACACATTTTCGTCCTCAATTTGTTCATGACACTTTCCACTTTGCATATTAGAAAAAAACAAACACAAATTGCAATCCCATTATCCCTTTTGCGTCGCTTTCATTTAATTCCGCACTTATGACGTCCTTAAGTTGACAACTTAAAAACGATTTCAATCCCACACGGTCGATACTGCTCAGAAGGACCGAAGTGTCACCACTGAGCTGTTATTTTCAAGTAGGATATTCCTATTTAACCGACAAAATGCCTTTCGATGATGTTGTTGGCCACTCGGGCGTATGCGTTACATAAAAAAATAATGCACATCATACCCACACTAAAAGTTGTCTTTTCTCAGGGCGTGGTTGTTCCACACAAAATTAAGCAGCACAAATCAATGCATTTGGTTAATGTCTACTTTTTCTCGTAATCTATCACATCATCCGGCCACCCACCATAAGTCCACACACCCACATATAATAGTCGTCGAAGTATTCGTCGCGAAGTATCCACGCCGATGTCATATTAGGAGTTCAGCAAATAATTGCGCTGGCGGCGCTCGGGTGCAAATTAGTAGGACGATGTGATGATTTTATTGTGCATCCCTCTATACAAGTACTTGAACCACCACCCACTGCGAACAATGACAAAATACCGATTCGACTACTACCTATGTACGTGTATTTAACGACGTCCATCAAAGGTGGGTATGGACACTCTTCATGGGAATGCCCAACTGCGGTGAAAAGTTTATTCATTTATGTCGAAAGCCGACCAACTGATTGTCAAGAAGTTTATTTATCAACTAAACAGCTGGAAGTTTCCTTAATCGATTCTTTTAAAATCAAACAGGATCTTCTGAGAGACAATGTAGATTCTATATATGAACTACTACTTACCCTTTGTTTCTCTGCGGTGTAGTGGATTTTGGTTGAAAATGTGTCCAGCGATCAGCTTTTCTTGATTTATTCAAACTGTTTACTGATAAATATTTTTTTTATTTTTTTTTGAACTGAAAAGAGGTCACAAGTCACAACTTTCTGCACCGAACTGTGTGAAATGAATGGATGACGAAGGATAATGATTTTCATTGATATACTCCAGCAGCAGGAGTAGACAAAGCTTTTTTCTCCAATGCTCCCAATGCTTCTTCTTGTTTTCTTTATTTCTTAGTTCCCTGTCTATCGGCGAGAAAAAAAACTTCAACCGGATAAAGGGAATTCTTTCCTTCGAATAGGAAAAATCAATTTCCCAAATGCTATTTATAAAGAAGTTAATAGTTTGAATGATTTTAACCGGTTAATAGGTCGTCTTAAAGTGATTACTTTGGCGAGTTAACGAGTCACTGGTGTTGGTTTTGATTTTTAATTTATTAACTTCGTGAGCAATGAGCTGGATACGGATAGTTTGTCACACTATGTATAGCTTATGGGTACATGTGGCTTGTGGAAAGAATGCGCTTCGACCGGCTTTTCCATTCCACCCTTAGTATGTAACTAATGAAAGACATGAACAAATAACGTTGTTAGACTGAGTGCTGAAAGTTGAACTCATTATTCAAAGGACAAAGCTTTCGGAACTCTATTTCGAAATTAAGTTCTCTCATAGAGCTATAGAGGCTCTTTGGTGATACAGGACTCTGTTGGAACTTTTAAAATGGCTGTTGGATGACTCATCTATAGCCGAATTCTTTGTTTTGAACATTTTGTTGTGGTCTTTTATTGTCTATGGAGCTGCATGTGTCATCAGTCATCACTCAAAAAATAAAGTTAAAATAAAAATAATTCGATTGACTTTCTCTAGTCCTCAACTCGAACTCTTTTTACTCCTATATTACTCAGATATTTATTATGTGGAGCGTGTAAAAAATAAAAGCTAAATTTCAATAAATCAGAAAAAAATCACACCAGCTTATGAACGATTCACAAATTGCAACCATGAATGATGGAAATTATTGCAACTACAGATCTGACACCTTCTTCATCGAATGCACTTGAGACTTCATGCGATGACGTCGATTTCAAATTTTCGAACTTACTTATTTGAGCTCGAACTGTTGACTGCCACCCTCATCCCACAGCGCCCCTTTGTTTATAGTGGTGTGATGCTTTGTATAGTGTCACTAAACGTTGTCCTATTATTAATTCTAGTACGCATCCACTGATCCTGATCCTCATTCCAGAGAAAGTTAAACTTTCGGAGTAAATGTAAACAACTTCGACCTTAGTTTACGAAATGCGAAATATTAAATTTGTCAATTTGAACAATTTGAACAAATTAATTCCGTAAAAAAATATTTTATTTAAAAATGAGGAAGCAAAACAGCTGTCAACATATTTGCCAACTGCAAATCAGAGTTTGCCTGTATTTTTACCCTATCTATTTAAAAGAGGTTAACTGAGTTCTTTGTGAAACTATACGGGAGAGGCACATGGTTTTGTTAATTGTATAATGGAGTGCAACGCTTTCGAAATAATAATAACAATAGTTATGAAAGTTTTCCTATTCCATGCGAATATCCTAACTCTAGATATTAACTCTATCTTAAATGCGAGTAAAAACGGAAACTATTCATGTGTGCAATACTGACGTGCACAATATTCTTCTGACCAGCGTTAGTCTACCTAACTAATTAAATCGCTAGAATAGGTAACGTATCGTTCATGTGTTCCGTATTCAATGGCTGCTGTCATGCATGTTTCAATGTTATTATTTCTTTTCTAAAGATTATACATGCGAGGTCTCAATTGTAATACAATCTGACTGAAAGACACAATCAATTGAGAACGAAAATTTGTAAAGAATAGAATTATTCAATGAATGTCGTGAATATGGCTTAGGTTTTGAGGATTATGCTTGCAATCTTGTATCATCCGCCGTGGATATCAGTTCGCTTACGCGAAATGTCTGCCGTCGTACGATCAGTTATAATAGTGTTCGCTTTGATTGTTGCTTTATCGGTTGTGAGCACAAAACAAGCTAATTCATGGTATACATACAAAATTTAAAACGTTCACCTATGTATTTGCTACACCTTGAGTATTTGTTTTCCTGTTTTAGTTCAGATTGCATAGATTCAACGAGTGTGGTTGGATTGATATTGGCTCGAGGTGGTTCCAAAGGAATTCATAAAAAGAATCTGATGTCTGTTAACGGTGTGTCTTTGCTAGGACGAACGATTGAAACTTTGAATGCATCGAAGCTATTTCCCGAGATATGGGTATCAACCGATGATGAAAAGATCAAAGAGGAAGCTATTAAGTGTAAGTGTAAATCCATATTCTTAGCTCGGTATCCTTCATTAGTAATTTAAATATACGCTGACACATTATTCAAGTCAATCGCAATTAACAGACATTGTGTTCCATTTAAAATCTAGCTATGGATATATGACCAAAATTGACGAATTAAGTAAGGTAACACAGAAACAATAATTTGACGAAACCACAGCGCTTTCTACATAACCGGATGTTAACCTTTCCGCGACGAAAAACACAAACAACGTGATTTCATGAACGAAAAGGGCGACGAATAGTTTCGCTAACAAAGAAAGATGGCGCTATACATAGATAACAAAATTATTTCAAAACTACATTTCCTTTATTCCAATTTCTACTCAGTAGAAACTAATTTATTTGTCACTTTAATTAAATAAGAACTTGAAATCTCTTGTAAGAAAACAAAATGAGCAAGGAAAACTGATCAAATTTAGACAAATAATAGATAAACTCCTTATTGATCTTTTTCTCAAATTGAAAACCATCTGACCATTATTTCCATAAATAAATACTTTGGAACAAAACCAATATCCCATGTGTAACGTACTTTCCGATTCTCAATGGAACACACCTAACATTTAAGTCAAGCAAACAGATCTAGAACTACTGACAATATTAATCTGACATTTCGTTTCCCAGAATTTGAAACTTCAAACAGATATCGTTGTTCCCGCAAGGCAAAATCAAAATTTATATACAACTTTTGGAAGTTATCAATTAAAATAAATTTATTACAATGGAAATAACATTAGCTTTAATAAAACCACATGTTGTGAAAAATTCGGTGGCCTTGCAACACATCACCGACATCATCAGCAGGCATTTCAACGTGCTCCAAACAAAAGAAGTTACAATTACGAAACAACTAGCAAGTCGATTCTATGAGGAGCATCAAAGTCGATTCTTCTACGATCGCCTAGTCACCTTCATGGGCAGGTAAAGTTTAGTCTGGTAAATCTTTTAATATAGAGTTGAGAGTGTTGTAATTTCAGTGGTCCATCGGTAGCATTCGTACTGTCATCTAAAGGTAGCATTGCGAAGTGGAGAACAATGCTAGGCCCAACCAAAGTATACCAAGCAATTTATTCTAGCCCAGATTCAATACGAGCTTTGTATGGTTTATCTGATACCAGAAATGCCTGTCACGGTTCGGATAGTTTGAAGTCGGCATCTCGAGAGATTTCAATAATTTTTCCTGACTTTGATTTCGATGAGGCGCTGCGAAAAGAATGTGATTCTGCGCAAAAGGAGCGCATTTAGTGAATGGCATTATAAAGGTCATAGATTATTTAGTCTTAATCGAATTGATACAATTACGCTGAATAGTTGACGTCTAAGCTTAGTACAATAAAGTGTTTGTGATTGTTTTTGATGATGAATAATGAGGTTTAACTGACTGTCTGCGCCGGAAGAGTATTGTTAAAATGTATAGTGAAAACTTGCCATTTGAAGCGGTGTTCTTCCTTTTGAATTCGATTGACTTTTGCCTCAGAAATGATTAATATATCAGATCATCTCGCGTATAGATGTTGATTTTCTTGCAGCGGTGGCACCCTTATCTATGATTGCGTTTATGAGGAGTACCTTTACATTCCCAGTTACGAGCATTTTCGTTAAGTTATCATAGAACACTTAATATTCAAATCTCTGCATATTTTTTGTAGCCGCCGAATCGATATGGCCGCTTATTGTGAACGACGCATAAACCAAAAATAGAAAAATTCCGTCACGTCGTGCAACTCGATTCTGTCTCGGGTTTCAATAGCTTTCCCAGCAACACTTTAATTAAATTTTTCTTTTCTTTTTCGTTTCTTAGATGGAGCACTTGTACATATACGTCCGGATAGTATTGCCAAAGATGCCACCACCTCAATAGCAGCGGTTCGAGAATTCATGGACAAGCACAAGACGATTAAGAAGTTGGCGCTCTTTCAATGTACTTCGGTGTTCCTGAAGCTGGACTATGTCATAAAAGCTTTCGAACTATTCAAAACGTCTGAATGCGTTTTCGCAACCACTAGGTAATACTCCGCTATGAATATTTAAATGTCATTCAATTGTAGGAACCTGCACTGTTATGTTAATTCTTTCCAACCTACTACCTACCTTTTTAATATTGCTTAATGTTCTATACTATAAATAATTTATTAGTGTACACATAAATTATTATTGTAACAAAGAAAGAAGAGAACCATAAAGGAGATGTTAGAAAGAACAGCCGCCTTCTACTTTCCGCACTTGACATTCCGATTTCTGAATTCTAATAATTCTCTTTTATTTTTATAATAGAACCTTCAAGCTACGATGGTCACTTAACGCTGATGGCAGTCTAGTCCCATTGAATTTCGATCCGAAAAATCGCCCAAGACGTCAAGATTGGTCTGGAGAGCTGGTGGAAACTGGAATGTTTTACTTTGCAACTAGAGAGCTCATTGAGCAGAATGTTTTTCAAAGTGATAGGTAATATGAACGGAAACAGTTTTCTTCTGTTTAGATCTTTTCATTTTCCTCTATATTTCATACAGATGCAGCAATGTGGTCGTGTCATCCAAAGACGCTCTTGAAATTGACACAATGAACGATTTGAACGTCGCACGGTGCATCGTGGAAAAGGAAAATCTTCCTCCAAATAGAAATTAAGTTATGCAATGAAAGCAATATAAGTGGGCAAATATATGCGTTAAATATGTGAAGACTAAGGTTAAATATTTTCGATAATAAAACTGTAAAAAGTTTTTTGGAAGAAATGTTTTAGCATAAAGAAAGACAACACTAGTCTGGGCAATCTTTAGCATAAGAGTTTTATTCAGTTCGATGGATATGTATTATGGAGTTGAGTGCGCATGGTATCAGATAAAATGCATTGTGGCTCGAGCCTTGACCGATCGATCTAATAAACTAGGGACTTTTGTAGTTTTTATTATCTTGCACTTTAATAATTTTTTAACCTAGTATTTCTATATCGTAGATACGTTCTTAGTTCTAGACACAAACCAGAATCAAATGTTGTTTTTCAAAGATTTTTACGACTAATGACAGCTAGATGACACTACGAACACGAAGTGGTGGGTGTATAGAATTTGAAGGAATAAATACATTTTTTTTTTTTTTATGTAAAACCATGAACAAGAACCCATTCGCATTTGGAGACGATATTTTTTTTTTCAATATTCCTACCTTTGTGGGTTGAAAAGAGGTTAAATGGGCATTAACCACATTATGGCTGCAATTTTGTTGTATGAATGGGTACGTTCAGAGCTCTAGTATGCCTTGAATGTTACTGATATACTTTGGGTACTTTATTTTAAATTGCAAAAGGCACATATTTGGGTCAAGTCGTCTTAAGTTAACTAGAACAACTATTTTACTTGAGAACGCGAATGGCTACTTAAGAGGCCTCTCAACTGTCATCTTGATACTAAATCGAAGCAAAACTTAGCACAAAAAGCAACACCGGATGATATGGGATCAATTGCTCGACTTTTAATAGTCCAATGCCTTCCGAAAAGTACGTCATTCTATTCCTTGTACAGTCCTAGTGTGCCTCATTTCGACAGTTTGTATCCTTGATTTAGTTCTTTCACTCAGTACCCTATGTTATGAACGTTTAGGTTAGAATATAAATAAAAACAAATCGAAGACAAATAGCCTAGTTTGACACAAAAGGTTGGTCCTCGTGATAACAAAATGACCTAGCTGGTGCAAAATGGCTACTGTCATTCGTGGACTAAGCAGCTGATGTGTTTACAAATAAAACAAAAACAAACACGATCAGCTAATGTCAAAAGCCGATGATGCCAAATACTTGAAATTGTAATTTATTTATTGTGTGTTGTGGTACGCTTAAATTATGCACCAAATTTAGAAATAGAGACATGTTGCAGTGCTGCGGTGAGTGCAAAATTTTCGTGTACCTATATAGATATAAACATGTGTATTCTAATCATTAAACCTCTCTACCGGTTTCAGACGGCCTGTCAATCTTCAGTCGATATTTATAACAGCCCCACCAACAAGTCTTTATCAGTCAGCAAAGAGATGCTTTATCATCATTTGCAGAGCTACGTAAGCCTATCTGTTCGCTGAAATTTCAAAAACATGACCAACAACGGAATTGGGTACTTAAAAGCCATGCATCATGTATACCTACATAGCGACTGTCTGCATACAGTAACATGTTTACTAAACCAAATTGTAAATATTAACCGATGTACACCGCAAGTCGTTTAATTAAAACACCAAACCCCCTTGTTTTTGAACCAATTAGAAACGTCATCATTACCGCCAAGTTAAGGTACAGCCGCCTCGCCGCTGCATGAAGATTATAAGGCCAAAAACATTTATAACTCAAGTCAGTAAGTATATACTACGAGTACGCTACCTCTCAGGTATAAGCAATCATTGCTGCATTTCGATTAATTAAACATTCTAATTGCACCGCTAGAGATCTTGTTGGCGGACTCAACTGCACCGCACCACCATCCACCATCGACCCTTGAAAACACTGAAGTGGTGTTGAGGTTTCACCTCCAGAGATTTGCAATTCGCTCGTTAGGCACCTACTTCGACGAAAATGCTGCCCACTAATTAATTTGCAAATTGCCATTTTCATGGAAAATTATATCCTCTGGGGCAGATTAATTTAATGATTTATTTAGATGACGCGCTGTGATGGTTTCCCTATTGCATTTCCATCCACCACCATTACCAGCAGCACATTTAGCTGCTATCAATTACATTTCCGCCACTTATTTGCGCATCCTGCTGTGCTACGATAAGCATCATTTGGCTGAATCCAGTAAAAAGAGGACGGCGCTGAAGTGTAAATCTTAGCATAAGGACATAAACGTAAATAAATGATAACAAGTAGGGATTGTCATTAAAGTACTACTTACTTTTATTAATAATATTTTGTTTTTGTTTTTTAATATTGTTTTTTTTTTTACAATTTCTTATCTATATATAGATTCTGTGTACATGAATTAATCTGATAATTTAGTTCGGTCCTTTTATTACAAATTAAATTATTAAAAATAATAGAGACTCTAGTTCTATTGTGGTTTATTTTATTTGCTACATTATATGATTTTGTTGTTTTATTTCAATGGAAGTTGAAAAAGAAAAATTAATTTCAGTAAATCAGTTGAGTATTTGTTAAATAATAAATTTGTTTTCTTATTTAATACTGAAGTTGTTTTATTCATCTTAAATAATGTCTAAATCAGACAAAAATCTCATAAATTGCACTTTTCAAGTGGGGGAAAACAATGTCGATTTTATTTGTTTAAACAATAATTGTACCTTAGTCTAAAATTTATTTTGAAACATGCCGAGCGATACCAATAATCATTTTTAGTATTTAGGCTAAATTTTTCGAACTCACAATGGCGAAATTTTCCATAAGAAATTGCATGTTGTGACCTACAAATTATTTAAGATGAAGGTCAAAAATGGTTATCAGAGGGGCCCAAGTTGTATACAGCGATTAAAGTGGGATTTAACTTTTATTATTAGGTGTACGGCAAAGTGGTCTTAAAGCGAACAAAAGTGGGAAAAATAAAAAAGCATTTTTGTATGAAAGTATGAGGTAAAAATTAATCATAAAGGGTGTTTTTTTTTAGAGGTATGGAACTTCGAAGTGAAATAAAACACAAAAAAATCGTTTTAATGTCCATCAATTTGGCTTTATTGGAAGGATAATTTTATGCCACTAATGCTTAAATATTATTTCGGGCATGTGGCCGCCGCGGCTGCTTCGAATAAAGCCAAGTCTAGAGGTCCAATTTTCAACCACTTTTTCGAGCATTTGGGGCTGTATGTCGGCAATAGCGCCACGAATGTTGGCTTTGAAGTCCCCTAACGTTTCTGGTTTGTTAGCGTAGGCGAGCGACTTCACAAATATCCAAAGAAAATAATCCAATGGTGTCAAATCACACGATCTTGGTGGCCAATTGACAGGTCCATTCCGCGAAATTATGCGCTCATCGAATGTTTCCTTCAATTAATCGATTGTGACGTGCGCTGTGTGGCATGTAGCGCCGTCTTGTTGGAACCACATCTCATCCACATTCATGCCATTCAATTCGGGAACAAAATAGTCGGTTATCATGGCTCTTTACCGGTCTCCATTAACGGTAACTGACTCTCCAGCATCATTTCGGAAGAAGTATGCCCCAATGACTCTACCAGCCCCTATAGCACACCAAACAGTCAGTTTTTGTGGATGTAATGGCGTCTCAAGGGTCTCATGTAGATTCTCTTCACTCCAAATGCAGCAATTTTGCTTGTTCGTAGCCATTCAACCAAAAATGAGCCTCATCACCGAACAAAATTTTGCGATGAAAATCAGCATCGATATCAATCTCATTTTCGGCCCATACACCAAAATCACGACGCATTGCATGGTCTCACGGCCTTAATTCTTGCACAGGCTGGATCTTGTAAGGTCGTCAGTTAAGATCTTTGCGCAAAATCTTCCATAAAGTTGATGGACAAAGCTCCAATTGCTGTGCACGGTGGCGAATCGATTCATCCGGGTCCTCTTCAACACTTTGCTCTACAGCGGCAATTGTTTCTTCGGTGCGCACTGTTCGACGTCTCTGCGGATGCGTATTATCGCATAGAGAAAACGTAGTGCGAAAACGATCCATGGTTAACCGAATTAATTGCTCTGATGGACGATTATGTCGACCATAAAATGAACGGAGCTTGCAGTAAACTTCGCGAACTGAACCATTATTTTCGAAATAAATTTGCACTATTTGCAAGCGTTGTTCATTTGTCAACTTGTTCATGATGAAATGGCAAACGAAACTAAACATAAATCACTGCTGACAGCTGACAAAGTGGCCGGCAGTTAAAATAGTGTTGCCAACTTAAAGTTATATACCTCTAAAAAAAACACCCTGTATAAACACCAAAGATGCAAGACAATTGAAATTCATTTTATTCGGAGCGGGTCTATAGAAATAACAAGACAATGCACTTGGCGATATTTCTCACTGAAGATTGTGCCACCTGAACTCACTCTTTTTCTACGTTTGCGCACATACGAAACAACAAATGTAATAAGTCACAACAAAATACATACATCAATTCAGAACTGTGCAGGAAAAAGTTGAGTTGGTGTGACCTTCATTGACAGTACCTAGTGATATTTTTGCTTCCAAAATGAGTAAAGTCATCTCTCTTCAATCTTAATTTCAACTGTTTCGAACAACTTTACGACTTGCAATATTGGATAACCAATTTTTTTGTATTATATATCTATGTAGATACTACAAACCACCACTCTGTAACCTCTGAGAGAGAGAAAGTGGAAAATAAGATTCGCATGAAAGCCAACAACAGGTGGAAAGAATTAACTACCTGCGAAATATCACGGAAGATGTGGCCGGAATACAATCCATGTCGGACTAGCAAGCTAATTCGGTTTGATAGAACGTCGTTGTATAAACTGGTAGGGGCCCTAACGGGTCACAACTTCCTAAGAAACCACGCAATGAAATTAAAACTCAAGAATGACGATATATGTAGAGGTTGCGGAGACGAGGAGGTACACGAGGATACACCTCACTTCCTCTGTCAATGCCCAAGTCTTTGTCACTTGAGAAATAGAACACTTGGTAGATATACTACTTCCATGGCATACATGAACTTTCGGATGTCTCTCTATCTGATCTTTCCAGATTCATAAACACATCAGGATGGCTGGACAAAGTCGAGTAACCGTGAGGGAGCTACTATCATCGCCAACAACATCGGCTAATCCTCAACAAGGGCATCACAATGGGTCCACATGGACCTAAGTGGGGTGCTGCGGGGCTTGCTCTGCCGCATCCACCCGTAAACCTAACCTAACCATATGTTGTAATACTAATGTGATGCATAAAGCGAAAACTAAGATTTCGCCAAAGAGAACATTTTTACAAGCAAACATTTTTTAACACTTTGAAATTTATGGTTGTAAGTCGTGCTTAAATGAATGTATAAAAATAAACTAACGTAAAAGATATAGCCATAAGCAAAACAAAAAAAAGGGAAACTTTTTGTACAAGAGCAACAAGACAGCATTTCTTATTTTACTGACATATTGTTGAATGTTTTGTTAATAAAAAGATAGAGGGCGATATTAATAATCATATTTAATGTACAGGCTAGATTTAACGAACTCACAATGGAGAACTTTTTCATATAAAATTACCTATTGTGACTTACAAAATATTAAGTGCGAAGGTTAGAAATCCGTTGTCTTTCACATGCATATAGCACTCTTCGCCGCAACGTCAACCATTTCACATGAAAAATCGCCCGCGATTCTTAAATTAACTTACTGGCGAACAAGAAACTTGAAGTAAACAGAATGAAAATCGAATGTTTTGGTGTTTAGTTATAAAGTTACATAAGAAGCAAGTAGGTTAGCCGAACTAGTACATTCGCACTTAAAATTAATATATTTAGTTTTAGACATCCATCAAAAATTTGTTTGCTGAAGTGGCTTAGTAACTGTTTCGATCAATTGAGTAAAAATTACATTTTTACAGACCGAAAAATGCTGTGCAAAGGGTATAGTCTATGAAATATATTTCATTTATCAGAGTCAAACTACTGCAAAGTATTTGGAAAGTTTATCTCGAACTTCGTAAAAATGAAAAAAAAATTTTTCTTAATGTTTGATTATTTTCTCTAAAGTGAATAAATAAAATGCAAAATCACAAGGAAAGTAAAATTCGACAAGAAAAATACCAAATGTAATCAACTTTAAAAATGTGTTCTTAAATGTGCTGCGTAACAGCGCACTGGTCACTACATACCATACGAAGAACATTTCAATTGACAATTGCTGAAAATGCCTTTTTCTATCCCAACAATTTGTAGTTCATTTTAAGCCAATGCTTCTACCCTGGTTGATGACTGATACGATGACTTGTTCTCTTGCAAAGAATGCCATACCAACTCCAGTTAAAAACTGGTGAGTGGTGACTCTTCAAAAATAAACAAAAGCAAACTTTGTGTAAACAAATTTGAAAACATAACACTACTTCACATCGTTCAAATTAACCTTGTATTAAATACAATTAGATTAGACTGCTTAAAAAAAGGATTTTACTCAACAATTTGATTTTTTTTTAAATAAACTCTCTTTCGCTACTAACGGCAACCGAACGGCAATTTCTCTTTGACGTGCAATAACTGAAAACTCAACATTTTACAATTTTAATACTTATATATGCATAATACTAGAATCATATTCACTATGCCATATGTCATATTGCCAGGCATGAATATCGTTTTATTAATTGTGAAATTTTTCTGGTCAAAAGATAACCGTTAGCGGTCTCCGAAAATCGCCCCCTCCTCCACCGCCTCCGGCACCGGAAGAACCTACCACTCCAGCTGCTGCCTGAGCATATTGTGAATAGCCCGAATAGTCAATCTGACTGTCATTGGGTGAATTAAGTTGTGACTTGTCACCGGTACTGTCCAGATGGGGGGTTGGCTCCCTGTCGTCTAAACTGTTGTTATTGGGATTATTGTTGTTATTGTTACCACCACCACCACCACCACCACCGCCGCCACCAATGCTAAGACCGTTTAACAAATGTTGATGTTGTTGTTGCTGCTGATGGGCAACAGCGGCATGCTGTTGCTGTTGGGCACCGTAGATTTTCGAAATGTCAAAGGCATAGTTGGCTGCACGATCCTGGTACATCTTCGAATCGAAGTATGCCTTTGTGAGGACGGTCGGATCTAAGTACGCACTGTAGGCGGCGCTAGCCTGTGCGGCCTTTGACGAGTCATACAAACTGCCAGCCGCTGCCGCTGAACTTAGGTACGAGCTGCGATCCAAGGCGAATTTCGGAACATCCATTTGGCTGCCCATTGATGTCTGTAAGGAGAAAAATAATTCGTTTGTCAACCAACCATATACACAAAGACAGTTGATGTAATCTATATAATGTAACAGCAAGTGACCCTTCTCGAGCGTGTCAATGTAAACAATCCAACAGGCGTAACACAAACTTCAAATCATCGTCCCTAACATCCTGTAATTCGATCGTGATATTGAGTGGGAAAATATTTTTTGAAAACCTGCTAGCGTGAGGAATATATACAAGGATAATTGAGGACAGAATGCAATTAGGTGACTAGGCGTATTTTGATTGTTTGAATCGAAGTAGGGGTTCTGTCTAAATGCTGCTGTTAGTTGAAACATCCTGCTTCATCGTTCGAATTGCAGTGAAAGTACTTACCTACTTGGCAAGCAATGAGATGTGCAATTTGAAAACGATTGGCTAATATTTCTGACTCGACGTATACCGTTTTTGAGAAATTATACGAACAGCTTTTCGACTCGTTTCCCGAAGTATTTTTGTCGCGTTTTGACGCATTTTAGGACGTGTTTTGGACGCGTGCTTAGACGAGTTTTTTGACGCATTTTGGCACGTTTTTTGACACCGTTTTCGTAGCGTTTTTTTAAATGTTTTAGAACCGTTTTTTGACGCGTTGCTCGAGACATTTTTGGAGAGTTGTTTGGAAGCCGAGTAATTTTTTAGAAGTTTCAATTCTGCGATGAAGACTCATTTTAGACATTTTAAATCCGCTGCTGTAGTGTGTAGTGTTCCGGATACTTGAGTGTTTTCTTTACAATTTCACCTCAGGGAAACATGAACATTCTTCTACCTGACATCACGTCTAAAATAATCAATGAAACTGAAACCCTTTTCCATAATCACTCGGTTTAAACGCTATACGGCGAGCATAATGACTCACTCGTTTCTCATACCAAAGTGATTCAAATTCAATCAAATTTAATTACAGCTCTTCGCATAAATTACATGTGTACAAAGACGAATGCTTGGCAAAAGCAAACAGCAGAAGCAACTGCAGAATGGTGGGTGCAACCCGCAATACAAATAACACCTCACTTGGAACTGAAAGTGCCAGTTAAACACTTGCAGATTTCTCCCTTAATTATACAGCATTTCTGTATTTATGTGGATCAAACGTTTCAACACGTTCTACCTATTTATTATCGCACCTTTGAACGGTGCGGAGGTGGATAGATGAGCTGTCAGTGGGTTTCAGTTTGTCTTCAAAGTGTGTAATTAATGGGGATGCACCAGCACGCATGTACCGCATTTAAAATGAGCTGTCAGTTGTTTGGGGCGGTGTTTTTTTTTTGCCTGAATGCGTACTCACGGAGTGATTTGTGAAATACCCATTTTCCAAATGGACTGTCACCGATTTATTACGAGCACAAAACTACCAAAAAGCGGATGTGAACATTGAACAACCACCTTTCAATGGGTATGAGGTTGCACTTTTCACTTACCGAATTCCCACAATCCTTTCCATGTAATTGGAAAATTACACGGTACCTGCAAATGGGGTGTTTCCTTAAAATCAATCGATAACCATCAAAAACGATGTTCTATCGAATTAAATGCCCAAAACAAACAAAATTCTGAAGTCCTCCTGTTAAACGCACCTCGCCAACCACTCTGTACCTTTGTATATGTGCAGGTGCTCCAGAAACCATTCCGCAGATGCAATTATTGCTCTTTTTCCGAGGCAAACGGACGCACAAAACGCGCCAGAACAAACAAGGTGTTGAAATGATGATGGAAACGTTTTAAAATAATTGACGAGCGACCAAGATAACACAGGAGGGCGGCGCGGCGGCTACTGCTACTGTCTTGGCTATGCCATTCGAATAATGAAATTACCAATTCATCTGGCAATGGAGAGGAAGATGAAATGGAATTCCTTTCGCATTTTGGGGAATTATTTTATAATCTGTTGCCGCATACCTTTTATCGGGGATGATGTTGTTTGCCTTTATCCTCCTTAGGGGGGTTATTATAAAGCGTTCGAGACGGGAAGGTCTTGTGTATAATTATTACACTGTTTAACATTTTGATTGAATACTTGGGCTTACCTGCGATGTTGGCGGATTCGACTGCGAGAGATGACTTCCTAAGTGATATGCTGCTGGCCCCGGAGCAAAGTAACCCGGTGTAATACCTGTAAGTGGATGAAGACAATTTGAGTAAATAATTGTTGTATGAGTTGGCTCTTTTTGATTTTGTTTCTACGACTATACGTAATATTGGAGCATGAACATAGGCGTTAAAGGAATGTCCGCAGGCATTCGGAAGAGGGTATTTAAACAAATCTTCGAAGGTCATGGAAGTTTATTAGATCAACATGATAAGGAAGAGGGCAGTGACCTGCAATATACAATTTTTGATGTTATATCAGTTCTGATAAAAATCAACGATACCGATGGCGTCCTGTGAAATAAAGATCCTACATACTCCTCAAATGCATATACAAGAATGACTATAGACTCAAATGGGATTGACTAGTCCAAAACTTCAAAGGAGGATGTGAGCAAGTCCCTAAGACTGCACTTACTCCTACTCCCACTTCGTCTCTGTTGAAATTTATTTTCTCGCAAAACGAGTGAGCTAACTAGTTCCAATATTTAAACTTTAGACATCAGTTTCAGTGGTACAAAGGCAAAGTGTCACCGTGGTACGTTTGCAACCTCAATTTCGATTCTCACATTTAATTGATTTTTAACACTCTTTCCCGTAACTTAAAGCTGTGAAACTTAAAACCTTCTCTCACCGATCTCTTAAGAACAAAAGACCAACCACTTTTACGAAGCCTATTTGCGCCTGGGGGACTTACATCTTCGCTCTGAGTATCGTCAAGCACGAAATAGCACGAAACGACGTCAGAGAAGAGCTATACCGAGTGATCGATTTTCCAACAGCTCATAAGATGGCGATAAGAGGCAAAAGACTTCTGAGAATCGGCAGCCTTACGGCGGTCAAATCGCCAAGTTAATGCTATCAATGCATCAATAAACATCTTCATTGTGATCACATGTCGATGGGTAAATGTAGGCTTTGAATACCGAGCGTATATGTAACGAGAAGAAACTGAAAAATGCCCAGAAAAATCAAATTGAAGTTGTATATGCTTAGCACAGTTGGGTAGAGTGTAGGCAGAGCCTATAAGGAGAGCGCCTGGGCCCAAGTAAGAAACTCCTCTTCACTGTGCTTCAGACGTCACCAATCATCATTAATGTAGCCGTAACGACCGTCAACTCCTTGCCATCACAAAGAAAGAGCTCATTATGTTATCATTCTGAACAGTGTCCACCGGAAAAAGAGGAAGAAGGAAAGAAAGTCGCTCTTCAGCATCCAAGGTGATCAGACGACTTTGAGAGTGAGGCAGTGAAAGCGAGTGAAAGTGAATAAGTAGTATTTTTGGACAACAATATCCAATAAGCCATTTGGCTCAGTGGAGCAAGTATCGGCTCTGACGCAGGAGGAGCCTGGTTCGAGTCCCAGTGGGGGAAAACTTTTTTTAAATAAATAGTTAAATAACAAAAACAAGAAGTGGAAGTGCCGCAAGGCAATCAGGCGATGGACACTGGCCAGCCAAAGGTCCCGCAAGGAGATGCCCCGTTGGCAAAGCGAATGACAAAGCAAGTCAAAGTAAAATTGCAGCAATTGGGAGCAGAAGGCACTACAACAACAACAACAGCTACATCAGAAGCAGTTCCATCAACAAGTGCAGCAGCATTAGCTGCACTAACAACCAAAAGGGCAGCAATAGCAGCACCAATGATACCAGCAGAGGTACAGTCGCTGGATTCAACAAAAGTTGAAAAGAGGCGACGAAAGCTGAAGCCCATACCGAATTTGTCAGCCAAGAGGAAGACGAAGCAAGACGGAGCGGCGATGACGTCAAAAGCAAATACGTCAGAGGCCGAGTCAACCGATGATGACACACTCAGCTACTCGTACGAGTCCGAAGGGGGCGAAGGTCGGTATGTGGGCGAAGGTAATTCGTTCCAAGAGTTACTGGACGCCGTAGAAGACCAGGAGCAACAACAACAGCAAGAAGACGATGAAGAAGAAGACGAAGAAGCCCAGCTCGATCGTCTGATCAAAGAGCTCCTCGCTAAGAGGGAAAAATTGCGCCAGCAAAAGATGCTTCAGCAACAACAAAAGCTGAAGCAAATTCAGGCTGAGCAGCAACAGCACAAGCAAAAACAAAAACTGCTGAAGCAGCAGCAACAACAAGAGCTGATAAAGCAACAGCAAAAACAAACAAAAATGCAGCAGCAACAGCAACAACAACAGAAAAAGCAGCCGGCAAAAAAACAGCCGCTGCCACCGCAACAACAACAGCAGCAGAAACAGCAGCCGCAGCAACAGCAGCAGCAGCAACAGCAGCAGCAGCAACAACAACCGCAGCAGCAGCAGCAGCAGCAACAACAGCAACAACAGCAACAGAAGCAGCAACAACAGACGAAAAGAGTAAAAACACCACCAATAAATGTGAGTTATTTAGACATAAGTGATAGTATTAGGTTATGTAGGCTAGTTACTAAGAATTTTTATATTAAAAGGCTAAACGCCACTAAACACATTATCATGTGCACTAGTATGGAGGAGCACAAAAAAGTACGCGCCGCTCTGGAGAAAGCTGAAACCGAGTATTTCACTTACACTCCAAAAGGAGAAAAACGGCAAACGGTGCTGCTTAAGGGTATCGACCCTAACATAAAAATAGAAGAGCTTGAAAAGGAGCTCAAGAATTATGAGTGCGACGACCTTAAGTTCGTGGGGGTCAAGCCGTTTTCCTCGCCTGCGGACAGGGGTGGTAGCCGCAAATTACCATTCTTTTTGGTGCAACTAACACCCGACAGCAAAATTGATAGTCTGAAAAGGATCAGATTCCTGTACTATCATGCTGTACGTTGGGAAAAATTGAAAAGGTCAGATCGCGTACTTCAATGTATGCGCTGCCAAAGGTTCGGGCACGCCGCAGCTAACTGCCACATGCAGTTCAGATGCGTCAAGTGTGACAAGGACCACAAACATGGGGAATGTGCTTTAGGTAGCGATAGGGTAGAAGATCGAGGCCAGCTCTCGTGTGTACTCTGCAAGAGCTCAGGACATCCCGCTAATTTCAAGGGATGCCCGAAGTATCAGCAGGTTAAACAGAATGTGCAGGCTCGAAAACAGAAGTCTGAAGAAGAGAAGGGTCGAAAGAGTCGCTCGTTCTCGAATTTTGTTGCACCCAATGTGTCCTTTGCCCAAATGGTATCTGGACCGGGTAGCACAATAACAAAAAGCGCGCCGAAGGTTCCTACACCTGAAGCGGATCTGGATTTGAAAACGATCCTTCTGTCATTGCACGGAAAGATCGATCAATTCCAGAAACAGTTAAATGAGCAAGCGGCTCGAATAGACGTTATCTATTCGACGCTGTTTGCCGAGTCTGCCGCGCCATAAATATGATGGGTACGCTGGACGAGGTAAGCTTAAAGATCCTTGCGGTGAATGTTAATTCACTAATCCGGATCGAGAGAAGGAACAATCTTTCCAATCTGTTGGAAGCCGAAAAGCCAGATGTTCTTCTGGTTAGCGAAACTAAGCTAACTCCGAAGCGCAAATTAGGCTATAGAAATTACCATGTAGTTAGAAGAGACCGGCCCCTCTCCACACAAGGAGGTGGGGTCGCTATCTTAGTACGTAAAGGCTTGCGCCATAGGGTCATATATAGCGGGGACGTGCGAAGGTTCCAGGTGCTGGAAGCATGCATCGTATGCATTCCCCTCAATAGCCAGAGGCGGGTGTATGTGGTGTCCCTTTATGCACCTGAATCTCCTCAACGCATTGAATTTTTAAATGAGATCGAGACGCTTTTTCGTTGCTTACAGCTTCAATCGGAAGACAATTACTACTTTTTGGGCGGAGACCTCAATGCTAAACATGCGGCATGGGGAAATGATATTCCGAACCCTAGGGGCAACCAGTTTTACGACTGGTGGCGTCATAATATGATTGAGTACAAACTCGAATTGTACGCGACGGATATCCCGTCTTTCCCTAGAGATGGTTCTTTCTTGGACTTGGCGCTAGTTGACGATAGACTAGAACTAACGAACACTGATCTAAGCACGCGGAACTGTTTACGAGCGGTTGAGTACGATAGTGATCACTACGGACTTGCCGCCGTAATACGGATCCCGAACGAGCAATCGCAGCTGGAGCAGTACGACCAAGTGCGTTCTTTCGATTACCGAAGAGCGCAGTGGTCGCGCTTCTCCAGAGTCGTAAAGCGCGAGATACGCTCATGCGAGATCGACCCACCGACAAACAGGAACTTAACGAACGATGAGATCGACAGTCATTTACGGCAAATGAATGTCGTCATCAAACAGACAATGGAGCGGACTATCCCTCGGGTAGGACGCTCCACCGACGAAGAACAAACTGAAAAGTATCGAAACGCGACAATCGATGCTCTGTACAGACACAAAAGTAGACTGCTCTCGAGGCTTAAACGGCTACACAGACAGTTTACCGACAGGAACGATCCCGAGTTAAGGACACTGAAGTCGATGATCAAAAACTTGAAACAGTTGATCACCGAGAATTACAGAAAATCTGTAAGTTTGTATTGGGGCAATAAAATTCGGGCGATAAAATCCAGTTGTCCGAAAATGTTCCCACAAATAAATAAACTGTTCAGGCGGAAAGATCACAACGACATTTCATGTGTCCGAATACCTCGGACGAACGAGAACAGACAGACACTACTGACTGCTGGCATAAGTCCGGAAAGTGCTGACTCGAACGACGGTTTTTTCGTGGTCGAGGACCCGCAGGAGAGGGTGGATTTGATTGGAGCTTTCTTTGAGGCTGTGTATACGGTGAACAATCCAGTTCGCTGTAATCGCGACCTCGAGGAGAGGGCCTTTCTTAACCACTTTTATCTGCGGACCGAAATCCAAAATTGGCGATCCGAGAACAACGGTTTCACCGTGTTCAATGACGACAACCGTGCAAATGGCACAATCGCCGATGCAAGTTCTCATCTGTTCGTGAGAAAAGATGAACTCCGGTGCATCTTCGAGTCACTGAAGAACAAAAAGTCGGCGGGAGTGGACGGTGTCCCAAACGTCGTATTAAGACACCTGCCGCTAGAGGCGATAGATATCTTCACCACGCTATTTAACAATGCGCTGAATAATGCATATTATCCGGCGCAGTGGAAAATAGCGGTGGTACACCCTATCCCGAAAAAGGATAAAGATAGGACAAACCCTGCTAATCTTCGGTCAATTAGTTTGCTCCCGAATGTTAGCAAGGTATTCGAGAAAGTCGTCAATAGATCTCTTTTAAGATGGGTTGAGGAAAATAAGATTATTCCGGAGAACCAGTTTGGGTTTAGAGCGGGGCATGACACTATTCATGCCGCGTCGAAACTGGTCTCCGACATTCAATGGAACAAAAGTAAGAACCAATGCACGGGTGCCTGCCTGGTCGACTTTGAGAAGGCCTTCGATACCGTATGGTTGGAGGGGCTCTTCTATAAGCTGACCAGAATGGGCATGCAAAAACCGTTGCTGTATATGACTTATGACATGCTTGTGGGAAAGAAGTTCGTTGTCAAAGTTGGCAATGTGACTTCGAGCAGGGCTTTCGAAATTAAAAACGGCTTACAACAGGGAGCAGTGAATTCTCCGATCCTGTTTAATGTTTACACGAGTGATCTGGTGGGTTCCCTCAGACATGCTATAGCGTACGCAGACGATTTAGTAGCGTACAGGTCAGGATCAAAAATCGAGGTCATCAACATCCTTCTGCAGCGTGACTTCGAGCAAATTAAGAGGTATTGCGATGATTGGAAGTTGAAAATCAACTTCCAAAAATCGGAAACAATCCTGTTCAGAACTCCATTGGCTGGGGCCTCTAGGGATACCAGAAAAAACTGGAAAAAATTAACAATTATTGGACAGCAGGGGCGACCATTGGCGGTGAGAAGCGTAGTCCGGTATCTTGGCATCTGGCTCGACCAGTATCTGTATTTTGATAAACATATAGATGCTTGTCTTGCTGGGGCTAAGCGGGCCTACGCTCTGACAAGGAGACTGTTTCGTAGCAGTCAACTTGACAACAGGGTGAAGGTGATTTGCTACGTGGCCCTTATAAGGCCTATCATCGCTTATGGCTGTCCCATGTGGTTCAATATAGCGCCGTTCTATATGGAAAAGATTCGGGTGTTTGAGAGGCAATGTCTCAGGGCCTGTCTAGGGTTGTTTAGAACTCCCGAATCTCAGTACATAAAATACTATCCCAACGAGACCCTATACAATGGGGCTCGACTGAATAGGATTGACAATTTCCTTATTAAGGTGATTCGGAGGCACGTTGCGAGGGCGATGGCCAGCGATAATAACCTGATCTCAGGGGCTTACTACCCCAATTTAATGTACCATGAGAGTACGCTTCGGTCTGGCTTTATCCCGCCTGAGGCATTTCTTCATGTTGATATGAAAGGGTTAGTCCAGAAAAAAGATGGTGTGCCGGTATTGTACCACAGCCACCGCGGCGCGAGGGATAAGCGGCTCATCCACGACGGGTACGCCGCCAATGCTCAGGAGCTCCTCCGTTTTAGCACCGCAATTGCGGATCGGGACAAGGTCGATACGTTGAAGCAGTTCACCGAATTTTGGTGGCTTGAAGAAGAGGTGAGGGTGGATACGCTCTCCCGGGCCGGTGCGCTACTTACGTAGCATCCTCCTTAGTTTTAAGCTAGAATTTAAGTTTTGTAGGTTTAGGCTTAGAGTAGGGGGTCCTTGGGAGAGCCGGGCTAGCCAGCATGAAAGAGTGCTACCGAGACTGGACCGACGCTTAAGGCGTCGCTCGAGTCTCGGCGGCGCGTATGTGCACCTTGTTGGCGGCTGCCAGGCGCCCATGGACGCAATCAGGATGGTGACCAATCGGAGAGATTGCTCACCACCCTGATTATAGGTATTTTAGATTAAGTAGCTTAGGTAGTTTTAAGTAGTTTTAAGTAATAAAGAATAATAAAGAATTCAAGTTTTTAAAGTTTCTTGAAAATAAAAAAACAAAACAAAATAGCGATTGATAGATTTAAGGCCGAAAGGCAATAGTTTTAAGCATATTGTTAAGTTTAGAGCGCTCGCTAAGAGCCAGTAAGCTAGAATAAGATAAATGTTAGTTTTTAATTAGATTTAATCGTTTTTGTCTAGAATATAAGTTTAAAGAATGAATTAATAAAAAATGAATTGAAAAAAAAAAAAAAAGAAGGAAAGAAAAGATTCTTAATAGAAAATCGCGACTCAAGGTCTCTTAGCGCAAAATAGATCGTTGATTCCGGGCTCTAAACAACATGAATAGATATTTTACATGAAAGCCGGTACACTGCCTACAGACTTTAAAACTAATGTTGTCAGCGACGCAGGGAATAGTAGGTTAATTGTGTTTTATGTGTTTAAGCAGCAAAACAAAAAGATGAGTACGGTATCCGAGACGAACTTCAACTCTCATGTTTTGGATCAATTTAGCAAAACCGAGTAAACAGCTTGGACTCATCTCTTTATATACGAATGCGATGTATTTTTGGCAGCTAATTTAAATGAACGGTGAAGAGAGAGTGATGTTCCCAGAAGGAACCCAGCCATTCAAAAAAGACTACCCAATACGTTGGACTCTAGTTTAATATCAGAGCTCTTTTCGGGGGTGATATTTTGGTTTATAGCGTATGCACCAAGTTATCAACCGAAAACTGCATAAAGACCAGACTAGACTTGAGCAACCACAATGAAAAAGCAGTTCGAAATTGAGGAACTCATTTGATTGTCATGCTGATAACATTCAACAATTCAGTAAGTTGACCAACTACTACTGATTCGAAGGATGAAATAAATGCTCTACAGCCAGTCTTGTTCTACTACCTATATAGATCTTTCGGATGCTGGGCCTGGTATTTTATAGAAGCGGAATGCGATGGTACACCATCTGCTACAAATTGGTTCGGTCTTTAATCATAGTGTTGTTGTGTTATAGTCCTTGTCTTTTCAGCAGAATGAAAATGAATCTTTATTTTGGTCGCTGGCATCTCCTCGAGGACCTAACACCACGTGTTATGATTGCATAATGTCACCAAACGCCAATCTAACTTTAAAAGCGATTTTTGTGTAGGTATGTTTGTGTTTATTGGTCATAGCTTATTTTTGCTATGCAGCTGGCGCAATATTTTAAAGCATAGTTACAAGCCAAAAGCACTAAATCAAAAAAAATAGTTTTGAGTAATCAATTATTTAAGATTCATTTTCTTGTGAAAATTCAATAATAACTTTTGTTCGTCAATGAATCCCATTAAATACAAAATTGACATTATGACACTTATTTCCAATATTTGTTTTCGTTTTTGACAAACCAATGTGATAATTATTTGAGCAAAAGCAAAAAATGAGCTGACTTAGTGCGTTTTGCCTGCAATGATTTGCAAGTAGTTCGTAGATATTTAATACTTTTTTAAAACACAAATAAATGGAAGCAACATGATTATAGCTCAAATGTAAACACAAAAGCTTTATTAGGAAAATAACAAACGTGAAAGAATAAAAAATAGTAATAAAAGAAGTGCTTAAGAATAATTGCATATCAAAAATAGATATTATTCAATATCACTTTCATCTAAAACATCTGGTTCTGTATTTGAATTATTGAAGTATTCCCGGTTTATTTTTTTCGTATCGAAAACATTTAATTTTAAGCCAATTAATAATAATAATTAATAATTTTTGGCCTTCGATGTCCCCTGTCTTATATTTTATTAAGTTTTCGGCTAGTAACTTTAAGTTATAACAATTTTCAAGCTTCATTTTCCGAGTTTCATAAGGAGTTTTGTTGTTTGGGCACACGAACTCTTGCAGCTCTTTGAGGCGCAGGTCCACCCCGGACTGTAGCGCCACCTTAAGTAAGTAAGTAAGAACTCTTGCAGCACGGAATATATTCAGTCAGTCATTGATGCAATAAATTGGCATGAACTTTTTTTTCTCTATTTCTCTATGGCACTATGCATAGAATCAACTTCCATGTAAGAATGACCGCTTTCTAAACAATTTTGTTCAACAACGTGTAAATAAGATTCTTGCACCAAATTTTAAAAAAGTGCCACAATATTTGCGTTCCTGTTTTGGCCACCACAAGTATCCGAAAATGTTGAAAGCTCTTTTACGTGTTCATTGCCATTTACCTCTGACCAAGCAAAACAAAAAGCATAATTTGGCAAACCCGATTCATATACTGTAAAGTTGTGTAGTATAAGCTTCCTCTTATTGTGTGTTAAGGAAACAGAAAGTCATTTAATTTGTCTTGCGTTCCTCGTAAATCGCACTAAGTCAACTTAGTGCGTTCTTCCAGTATTAAGTATGTTTTTTCTGACTTCGTGCTAAGTGAAACCTTAAATAATTCATTATGGGTGTCTACTACGACTTTGTGTGTTATTCCAGTACATAGTTATCATCGTTCTGAACCGTTTTGCATTTAAATCTAAAATTCTCAAAAATGTGACTTAGTGCCTTTGGCTTGTAAACCAACGATTTGTCTTTCGGCAGACAATATATACACACCAACATGTTCCAAATTCTGCAATCCCAATATGAGTAAATACTAAATCATTATTAGTATTTGTTTTTGTACACAATGTGTCAAACCCTCTATAACGAAGGCCTATATTAATGCCTTAATGCCTATAAAATAGGTGCTATTTAGATTCAGGAAGCAGTTTACAATATACCCCTTATTCTTCGACTGTAATTAAAGCGTAAAAACAAAACAGTGTATGTGCCCAATAGCACCATCCAAGTGCTTAGGTATTGATTTGAATTTAATCCGACCAGAGGCGCATGTTTCTACAACTCGATACCTGTTGAATCTAATTTTGTAGAAAATGTTTGTTGTAATTGTCGCAAGCAGTATTTTCAAAAGAGGTTTAGTTAAAATCCGATAGGCAAGCAATGACCTCCTTAACTCATTAAACCGCGTTAAGTGTAATGGGGAACTTTCCAAAATGGAATTGGTTGTCCCGCAACCTGACATCTACGGCTAAAATCGTAATATCTTGATACCTATGGGGAAAGGCGAAGGTGTATTTTAATGCTCCATGGCATTAAAAATAATGCGTGACGATTATCAACAACTCTATTATTAAAGCCGCGGAAGTCCATTAATTCATGGACCAACTGTTGTCTCTAAATCAATCCTGCATTGCTTGATTGTTCCCAGACTGTGATGAGTGTTTTTCATATTTTTATCAGCAAAAGTTTTCCTTTAAATTTGAAAAAAAGTTCTTCTCTTTCATATAAAAATAAACATATTATCAATTTACTGAACCATACAAAAGTTTGAGTTTGAAATGAGATCCATTCTATTAGACACAATATTTAATGCATTCAGATACACAAAAATTCTTAGGTAGACATTCGATGGGTTGTTCTGTTTCATGTTTAGTATCCTACGAACATTTCATTCTGAGTAAACTTTGCAGCTTGTTTGTTATAAAAATGCGTTTTAATTTTCCTTTAAAAGACCTTAAGTTTCACAAAGATTTTTCCCTTTTTAAGCTTGTTTCTCGTTCTCCCCTTTTTCATTAGAAAAGACGTTTTTACCCTGGGATCACCGGTATAAACACGCAGTGCCAGAAACAAAATCAAACCATTGTCGGTTCCTGGGCAGCAGAGAATTGATGATGATGAATGAAAGAGATACTTAACTAATCAAAAGAGGTGCGGAAACTAGCTTTTTAGATCCAGAACTGTTCCATAGAACCAGCTGCATTTTTGGCTATAAATAGCTCGGATTACAAAATGTTGATATAGAATAGAATAGAACAAGTTTATTTTGAATTCAAAAACAAAATTTACAATTTTCGAAAAATTTTAAAAAGCGCGCGCTTTTGAACTTTTTCCAAACCTTCTTATATGGTTTGCAAAATTTTGTAAAGCAGAGATGGAGAGATTTGTAGCCTTTTATTTCCTCCTGGGAGGAAAATAAAAAATGTCGTGGATAACCACGATACGAAATGAAATTTAAAAAAAGAAAACAAATGAAATTATAATAAACAAAAGTTTTAATTTCTGACTGCTTCATATCTTTTTTTAATTAAATTTCGCATAATTTTTTTTTTGCAATAGATACATATTGTTTTTTTTTATCCAACATTTTTGTCATTATTTAATCTATTTTCTCTCGTTTCTTTTTAATTTTAATTTTATTTTTGTTTTAAAAATTTAAAGTAAACAATTTTTAGTGTTTTATGAATTTAAAATTGTTTTTTTTTATAAGTTGTTTACATTTGTTAGTTGGAAAAAAGCTGAATTTTAAGGCTTTAAATTTGAAAATCAGAATTTTGTAAAGCAGAATTCCGTTAAGCAGAATTTTTGTGTGAGAAGACGGATCCCATTCAAATAACATCCCAGGTCTAAGAACAGGTCAAAAGAGCCATTCAACAAAAATGCCGAGAAAGTGTTCAATCTGGCTCTATGCAGTTAATTAACTCCAAATGAAATATTTCCTAATGAAGGTACTTCTAATAATAAATGCAATAACTCCAAACTTTTTTAATGAAACAAGTCCTAAAGCAAATTGAAATAAGTCCCAATCCAAAGTGGAAGTAAGTCCAAACATTTAGGAGTTACCTAATTCATTATGAATTAATTTCTAATAAGAAAAGATGAAAAAAGTCCCAAAGTGGTGGAACGCAACATTTGTATTTATTTAATGAAACGTGTTTACATAGTTATCTACTAACTAATTATACACTTGGATGTTGTCAACTACTATTGATCTGCAGATAGGACATCTGCTAAATTGATCTTTAATCTTTATCAGACGGGAGCTTGTTGAAACATTCGGCACACAGTTTTAAATGCTTGCCTGGGAAGCATCTTTCGAAGATCTTATAAAATATGCCAAATGCTTAAATTTGATTGCAATGTTTCTCCTTATTGCTTGACAATAATGAAACCAACAACCGTAAATTTGACCAACACTGAAACTTTGAAGCGATCGCGTCGACCGCGTTGACCGCGCCGTCCGCGTCGTCCGCCGAGGGCGATTAGTTATATAGGGGAGGCACGCCAACAGTGAGACATTTTTTTTTTTAAATTACTGTAACTTAAAAAGTTTTCAAAATATTTTGAAATTCTAATATGTATCCATTTGCGTCGTGTTTCACCTTAACTTTTGCATATCAAATTTAGTATTTGTGTTTATGGAATAGAATTGGTGATAAAAAAAGTCTGCAAAACTCTTTTGTCAACCACGAAAAATATTAAAGAGCAACGGCTTAATAAAAAAAAAATACAGTTAGGAAGGCAAAATGTTCTTACAAATTGCTATTTTAAGACAAATGAAATAACTCACAAAGCCGTGCTGATGAAATAAGTCCTAATTTGAACTTATTTCATCTGCATGGCTTTGGGAGTTATTTCTTTATGAAATAATTCCTTACACTAAAAAGTGTTATAAATCCAAAACTTGATGAAAATAGTCCCAACACTTTGGAGTTCTTTCACCTGCAATAACTCCTAAATTGATATGGAAATTCTTGGGACTTATTTCATTTATTTTTTTTGGAGTTAATTCCTTTGCAGTTAATTCGTAGAGCCGTTCAATCTACGTATAGTCGCAATATCAGAAATCTACCAGCCCGAAAGACCAGCCCTATGCCAAGGGTTCTTCTTCAGAAAGAAAAGTCCAGAAGAACAAATGAAATCCTCTGCTGACGAATACATTCTAGCCACTATATAAAAGAAGTAAGGTATATATCTTTCTGATCTTTTTCGCATAATAGATCTTAAAGGGCGAAGTGCCTTACTTTGCATTATCGACTCAGAAAGTAAAAAAAAATACTGAGAACACAATAAATTGCTTAATTTGCAGCAATATCGTGATGAACAGTTTTGGAATCTACAGGCAAAACGTTCATCATGGAAGCTTCTGACAGTTTATCCACCCTATGGGAAAAGTAAGTCGTGGGTAACCTTATCGTCCGGTTGGGGCTTTATCAGACAGAGTATATGATCTAGTTTCCTCCATACATAATATATTTTATTGTAAAACGTATATGGTGACTGTTGAGCTTTTAAAAACGCTCCAATTCATGCAATCTCTTCCCATATGTAGGCGTTTGTAGTCTGGGGCCGAATCGAGTTAGGTGAACGACCAGAACCTACCTGAAAGAATCTGTTTTTTGTTGGTATTTTATATTTACAAAACGACCTCATTGATCCTTTACGAATGCAATGATTCGTCACCTGTACTTACTGAATCTATTGTGCCCATGTGGTATAAAAATCTGAACTTCATCAGTAATTTGTTGCTTAAGAGGTAGGTACATATATTTCAATTTATTTTCTTCTTTAAATATCAAACTGTAATATTTCTAGAAAAGTTACTGTTCAACAATTTAGTGGCCACATTTCCTGCAAATGAACTATAATCCACATAACACGACTATAGGTAGGTACACAAACGACGAACAGTAAGTTTCCTAATCTTACATTTCCTAATTACATTCACCAGGTATCAAATAACTGCGCTGGCTGCCTGTCATATATTTATAAATGCAAAAAGGCAAAATTTATCATCTCGCTCCACGGAGCCGAAAAAATGCCAACCACATCCTTTCAATTCCCCAATCATGGACATGTATATTAAAACAGAAAAAGCCCATTCTCATACTAAAACTTAAACTATACCAGTAAAGGTTCTGTATAGTTCGTCGTATAATATCCATAACGACGACGGAAGCGCATATTCGCCAAAGACGAATGGTTCCGTATCACGACACAATGGACTTGACAGAAAAGTGCACCCAACCAACCAACCAACCAACAATTTCTGTTCCGACTTTTACAATGCGAACCTTGTGTAATGTATTCCTTGTGGGGATCACCCCTGTTTTTGTATATTCCATACACATTACACATGGAGCGGGGATTCAAATTATCATTCGTCATTTCTGTGCATAACATCCTGGAAACAATATCAACAACAAAACCCACAGAACTTCCATAAGCAACACGAAAAACCGAAAATCGGGTATTAAGTATATGCGCCTAACAAGTTACAACCCCCTGCTCTCTGGGGGGCAGACGGATTGCTGCCTTAAAATTCCTTCCATTTGCATAATTGCGTATAGTTGCGGAAAATAAGGAAATAACTACATATGGTGGTACTACTTTGGGTGTATGAATAAATTTAAATTTAGTAGACCTACCTGCTCGCAGCGCCTCCACTGGCACTGATGGATATGGCATTGGATATGGATAGCCGTCACGACGCAATGCCTTTGGCTTTCGTCTGGGACGATATTTATAATCGGGATGCTCCTTCATATGCATAGCTCTGTTGATTGAAATAAAATTATGCGCACAAATGTCAAATCGAAATACAAATTTTAAGGGAGTTGGGTATGAGTGACTTACCGAAGCCGCTTGGCTTCATCGATAAATGGCCGTTTTTCGTCCTCGGTTAGTAGCTTCCATTCGGCACCTAAAGGGAGAAAGAGGAGTGTTAATTAGATTGCTTCTCAAAGGCGCGATATATTAAAAAATTCAATTACTGGGCTTATTAAAGTTTGTTTAATTTTTGACAGTCATACTTTGTGATAAAAATGTATTATAAAGCTGAAAGTAAACCCTAAAAGGGCTGGGGCGGGTTATTTGACAGATTGATAAATTGAGCATGTCCTGTCTTTTCTTTTTGTAAAATACTACTCTCGGGAGAGGTGAAGCTATAACGCTTAAAAAGTGTCCCGGAGTTTTCCCAAGAATAGGTGCTACTCCTGCACTTAAAATGTAGTAGTCTGCAGTCTTTTAGAAACATGTCGCCAATATTCAAATTTAAATTCATCAAATATGAGTGGAATACCGCCCACCTTCGTAAACATAAAAAACAATCATCAGTGGACAACATAAAGTCATGAACAATCTGTGTGAAAAGAAAAGATCAGTTTGAAATGTTCTTAGCGAATAAATATTTTATTTCATGTGTAACAAGCGATCGGTCATTAGTAATCCTAGTAATTATGTTCAGTTATAACGTTGCACTAGCAGTTAGTTTCAACAAGAATGTCAAATGAAAGGGAATAAACAACTACAGTGACTTAAAAGAACTTTAGTTGGAGACTTTATACAATGATAAACAACAGCCGTGTATTTTTGAGCTTCGATCTCAGCAAAGCAAAGTAAAGTAGGTCTTTCATCACGCAATTACAACTCTACGCGTGCTGAAAATGGCAATTTTGTTCGCAAACAAGGTCGCTGTAAAGATCAGTGCCGAGGTGATCCAAAAAACATTACATCTGATCTCGCCAAGTCGTCACAGAAATCGTTCGTATTTTAATTTCCAAATAATGACAACACCTTATGCAACATACGAAGTCCTTATTTAAACTTGTGTGTCATGCAACTGTAGCTTTTTGTTTGAGTGTTTAATCAGATCAGTGATCGTGGGCCCTAATTCATACACATTTTTGTGGCAAGAAAGACGATTCAATCGGTCATGATTTATTAGAAGCTAGTTTGTTGGGTAATTGAACAAGTTACTTCCGGTTCAACCAACAGGAAAACTCACTCACTCTAATGTTGTTCGACTACCACAGAAACATTTGACAAACATCCACGAATAAGTATAACTGCCATTGAATAATCTTCACAATTAAGCAGTTTGCAACAGGTCCCTTCTATTCGCCCAAAATTCGTCTTACATTGAACTGTTCCGCCAAATATTTTTTTTAAACGATAATTTTTAAGGAAAAAAATCACAGAATTTGTTGATTAAAAAAGAAAAAAACTGGATATAACTTTTAAGAACGAAAACATTGTTGGCCACTTAGTTAACAGAAACAGGTAGTTCATCTATTGATCCAAGAGTTTCTGTTAGTTTCTTCTGACCTACCATGGGGACTAGGCAATGAGTTTCAAATTACCCCACGACCAAAGCACAAATTACACCTTAAGGTTGAATTCAACTTTCCAAACTCTCGCGAACGTATAGCTCCAAACTTACAATGTCGCGTTGAACACGTGCGTTGGCTCGCTTTGACCCGCTTTATCGAAACTTTACGACTTTAAATGCCAAAGCACCCTAGCAAAAAGCTGTAATTTTTGTGCAAGAATTAAAAAAGGATTCTCCAAAATAGATAAAAAAAATCATTCATAGCAGTTATGTAAAGAACAACCTTAACAGCGATACAAGACCAATGATTAATATTTTTTTTTATCCAAGAAAATCTAAAGAAAGAAGTATTAGCTCCACAAATAAAGGTATTCGTCATTTTCACACACTAAATTAATTAATTTACATTAAAAAAAACATAATATAAAACTTGTGTGTGATAAACATTAATGTTTCTGTGCCACTCTAACTAAGACTCTAACATGACATCAAATCGAACCATTCAAAATTCTAAAGTTGTCAAACGCGCGTGAGAGTAGAGAGTAGGTCTACTCAGGCTTCGCGTTGAACTTTACGATATTTACGATCTAAAGTTTATCCAACGCCTGAAGTTGTATTTTGTGTGTCAGAATATGAACGCTTTGTTGCTACATAATCTGTCAACGCACGTGTGCGTCAACGCGACATTGTGAACTGGGCATACGGCTATAGCTCTTAAGGAAGCTTCTTACAATCCACAACGTTCGGACTTAGCATGAGTCAAAAAAATAAAAAAAATGCACACAATTCTTTTTTTTTTATTTGAAATATTGTTTTCAAAATATTACTAATTGGTCTGTCTCAACTAGTTTTTGACATATGAGGCTGAGGCTATCGGTAGTTTTTGTGAATTTTTGTTGGCCGACATCCCTGTTGGCAGCACTTTTCTCCATCCGTAATACGTAAACCATAATAGCCCACAATTCTTATGTTCGTTATAAGTATTTGTTGTATTTTACGTGAAATTTGGTTTATCTACGTTACGTAAATTAAGAGTCAATCCAAATAGGATTATATGGTCTTGAGCTAGTGTCAAATATGACTGATTCCCTTAAGTTCAGTCAAACAAAATGGACCGCTAATTCTATACCTACGGCACACATTAAGAGTATGGACGGATATTAGCTTAAGTTGAATTACTGCAATGTAATGTAGTTGTTGTTCGGTTTATATTAAATTGTAATATCAGCTGTCATTCACCTTCCGTTTCAGTGCAAGTCATGGCAATTATGTTCATTTGAACGCCGAATTGTACAGATACAGTTGTCAATTCCATAAGCTCGAGCATTGTCACTTACCGTATATTTTGACATTTGCAATCACGTTCGTAATTATAAGTTTAACATGTAAAACGTTAATTTCTTCATTTGTGCAAGTATCAGGCGCTTGTTCAATCGACTGCGAAGTTCACGGTTCACTTCAATGCAGAAATGTCTTTCTTAAATTGAATCCATACGAAGATTGAAATGTCAAAAAAAATTTCAAGCAACAAATTAAGCAGTCGATATAGTTAGATATAGCTACAATTGCAACCAAAGTTTAAGCTAGAAGTTTAATTTTGTTAAGCCTCGATTTCTTCATTTAGACAATTTTTTGAAAGGTTATCGATTGTTAAAGCATTGCTTCATCTCGCTGTTTAACGTCGACTGGAAACTGCACTGAAACCTCCTCAAGGATCGTACTAGATTTGTCTAATGTAGACGGCACACTCCAAGTACATTGTTCAATTAGCTAAATAAATTCAATGTCACATTCAATTGCACTTACGATAGTAATTTCCCAATAAGATCTCTCAGTGTCACCGCCATTCCGTTTGTCAACTCTCCTTACAAATGGACAACCACCTACGCACAGACACATCAAATATTAACAATCGATTAGCAAAGTGGCCAAGTAAGTAGTTCTAGTTATGAGGTCCTTTCGAGTGTTTGTTAACACAAACTTCCAGGTGCCGACACTTGTCCCCGTATATTTCCAACTTCTATTCAACTACCTATATATGCGGGCACTTCCTAAGGATAACATCGAAAGGTGTTATATAACCATACAGAAGCTGTCGCCCGAGTACAAAAGTAAGTTCCCCCAGTGTCTGGCACCTGGCCCACTCTAGACAACTGGCTGTCATAACTATAATCCTTAAAATGGTGTGTTTGCATTTATGCTGTGTGCGGTTACTGCAATCTGCAATCTATCAAAGTAAACACACACCGACACTACACTGAGCCGGAGGAATTGTCCTTTCGCCCCCGCATTTCCAGAGAATATTCCTTGCTGATGAACGAAAGACAAGTGGCGAAGACGTCCTTTTGTTTGTGGCTCGATTCAACATGAGTGCGGTGGTGGGCGTGTGTTTGCCCTCGATGCCTGCGATTGAGCTACTCAAAAATTTGATATTGTTACAGGTTGCCACTGGCAAGGATATGAGTGGTAATTTATTATAAATTTACGAGGACGATGGTGCGGCTGGTGGAGTTGTAGGTCTTGTCTATTGTGGTGAGTTCCACGTAAGGAAAGACGACCATTTTTGAAATTTTCAAATTATTTTCTCATTATACTGGGGGCTCAGTGAAGCATTTCGGTGCGTGGTTTGGGGTAGTACATCCGTTTCTGAAGGGTAGTTATACTTGTCAGCGAAAAAGACAACATAGCACAATGGCAAATGACAAAATGGCTACAAAGAGCAGAAAATTTCATATATAGGGGGAAACGGGAAAGCCAACAGCAAATAAGGAAACTGGCATTTCTTTAGAGCTACGTCTATTTTATGTAAATTCTGTGGAACAATGTGGACTGTGACACGGACCTCTATCTGATGGAGAATGAGTATCTGAACTGTAGAATTTATTGCGAAAAAACAGAGGTACTTACTGAGGTCTTTAATGGGCAAGAACTTTTTAAGGACAGAATAATTTGCCGATACCCCGAACGAACTTCAAGAGCTATTGATGTAAAGTTACCTGTCCATAGTGCTTAATAATTGCTTGGAGTTGCTTCCTGGGAAAGGTGATATTTGAAGGTACTTCTTCCACATAGGAGGTACCTGTATCAAAACCCATGAATTTTTGACATATTTTTTCGCAATTGCTTGTAATTGGTCCATCTAAGCCGTAATACTACAAAACCGGTTTGTTTGATATCTCTTCCAAATATGTGTGCCTTTCTACTATATTGAGGTATAGCCTAAAACCGTTTTGACATGAACCTTTCCACAATTTTACAATTGTTGCTTTTAATTGCTTCAAACGGTCTAGGCCACAGATAGTTTAGTCACCCTTAGGCCAGAGTATAGCCTTACTCAAGCATTTATAGCTTTAAGTTTTTCAATAAATAAACCATTCCTCCTCCGAATCGTCAATGCAGATTTTTTATTTTATCTTTAGATCGCTTGCAGGGAGATCAACTCTGATAAACGCGTACCTCTCAATGATTCAGTATTCCTTGCTTATATGGGATCTCTATTTTGTAGAGATTTTCCAGCAGTGGTTGAATCAACATAGCTGTACCATGACTGGCAAGCTTCACAGTCGTGCAATTATTTGGAATTGTCCTATGGCCAGGCCTGACGACAAACACTTAGAACCCATACGTCGTGTCAGGGGTTTAATAACGTATCTTTTAAGCCGATCATCACTGGAATTAAAAAATCCAAAGTTTTGAACCAAGAATGCAGTCACTTCCACAAATCTGCGAACTATCGACATGAAGCCGTTATGAATCTAGCACGGAAAGAATTCAGAATCACCAATTGCAAAATTTTGAGTTGCAATTTACGATTTATATATTTCTCGCAAATCACAACGAAGTTTTCATGGATTGATACAGAAATTGGTAATTTGACATTGAAAACGGCGGAGAATACCAAATTCTGTTTGTTGTAATTTACGATTAGAAGTATCAATTCGAGCTTCTTTTATTTGTAGTGATTTGCGAGATTGTTGGGCGCAATTTACCACTCTAATAGGTCAATTTCTCAAACACGACTTCACAATCTCAAATTGCGAAAAATATTTGGTGATTTACCAAAACTGAATGATGCATCAATAAAATCTTGTAATAATTTAACACATGAAACTGACAACGTATATAGACGTAAAGAAGTCGTAAATTGCAAAATATTTTTTGTAATTTCCATGGAATCAACTACCTGATGTGTGGATTTTTTTTATGCACAGTTCATAGTCCATGTACCTATCGAAATCCTTTTAAGTCCTTTCTTTTTATGGATGAATGTGTGTATGTGGTACTGCTAGACAGCTGCAATCATGAAGCCAAATCTTCATTGTGTACTTACATTGCGTTGCGGTGCAGAGACAGGCAGTCGGTATTCAATCTTTGTTTAAAGCAGTCGGGTTAAAGTTGTTTAAATTTAAATATAACTAATTCGTATGGATAGTGAGTGTCCTCTGAACCCTGAAGTACGTATGCATATAAATACATTTTTTTCAGAAGTTACATCTTGCTATTAGAAAAGAAGTATCAATTGGAATGTATTCTAAAATATGTAATCGAAAAGAATTGTAAAGGTTCGTATCAATGTCAAGCTCATCTAAATATTTTGTTTGTATTTTAAATTTCAATAATACAACTATGAATTCTGATTTATAAATTACAAGATATAAGTTGCAAATTGAGAATAAAGTTTTCTAATTTCACGATAAAACATTTTCAATTTAATACGGTGATACCTGAAATCACTACTCAAGAAACGTAAATTGCAAAATATGAATTGCAAATTGATAAAAAAAAGTTTCAATTTACGACTAAGAATTTGTAAATTGCAACCACTGAAGTAGTAAATCTCCCCTGTTAGTTTGCAAATCAACACTATTGAGTTGCAATTCAAGACTAAATGGTTGTAATTTGCTAAGGAAGGAAATCGTAATTTACAACTGAAAAGTGGTAATTTACGAATTGTTTTTGCAATTTACAATCAATGTAATATCAAATTGATAACTATTTGTGTCAAATTGCGATCGGTTATGGCAATATGTTTTTCTCGTTTGATCGCATTATTGATAATGAAAAGTGTTGATTCACGACTTTTGAGGGTCAATATCTTCACTTCGTACAATTTCTAGAATTGCGAATAAAAAGTCGTGAATTACTAAATCCTTAGCTAAGCTCTAAAACTAGACAAACTTTTCGTGATTCTGCGCTTATTTTTCTTGATTTGATCTTAAAATTCTTTCCGTGAGCCTATTATGGTGATCAGTATTTCGAAAAGTTCAGGAAATTGTTGCCATACGTGATTTAACCCGGGGTATTTCGAAATACCTCTCTGTAAGGATTATAAATAAAAGTCTTCATCATAAAACTGAGTTTCTAAAATGTCTGTTAAACATAGCTCTGTGTTAAAAGGTATACCATAAGCCATATTATGAGAGCCTTCATAAAGGTGCATTTTGTAGTTCGTGTCCGTGATTCATCATTTTATGTAAAACTACACACATTACCCTCAAAACTAGACGCTTTAGCGTAAGTCTTGTCATACGTAGGTATTGATTGCTTCAAAATGCTCCCTCTTAACGGACTGACGCTCTTGACAGCATATAAACCAGAAAAGTAGAAGACCTATATGCAACTTTGGAACTTAAATAGACGTTTTTATTTTTAGGTTATAGCAGAGCCTGAACTGTAAAAAAATTGTATTATGATCAGGAGCATCAGAGCTCTGAACTTGAGTTTATTTTTTTCGTTCAGAGCACGACAAGAGCGCACTCTATGAATAAACTAAAAAATATCAGCGCACCATATTTTGACATATAACCATATTTAGATAAGAGCTAACACAAATATACAGCAAATAGTATGGTGAATTGAGAATCATATGACAGCACGTGCACAAAAAATGTGTGTTCATCAATATATCTCATTGCACTAAACGCGCTCAATTCAGTGATCTACAGCGAACAAGAAAGAAAAAAAACATTCTTAATAGAGCCCTTTACACAAGACCCAATCGATCAGAAATTTGTCCGACGTTTTATGTTTTTTTGGGTGTATTTTTGACTGATGGAAGTAGCGGCAACCTAAACCTGGTTCTTCATGAAGGGCAACAATGAATTTTTCTATACTTTTCGTCGTCATTAAATATTGGCAGCGAGCAAGGCAGACGTAAACTTCATAAGGAGTCCAGTTTGGTAGAGTGCCAGACCAAATCAATAATCCGAGTAGGTAATGAAGAAGCTGATGGGCTTGCTAAAAGTGGATTAAAAGGGCACTCACATTTGGCCTTAAAATCTGTAAGATATCCCCTGAGTACGCTTGCAAGAAAGAGAGATATTAAATCCATGAGTAGAACAAGGCTACGCTTGGCCAGGCTAGGCTAGGCGATGTAAATATATACATCAGGAAAATTATTTGTCATTCGAATAATACTATTGTCTGAAAAGGAGTCATATACGAAAATATTTTAAGCCGCCCTAATATTAAAAAAATATATCTGAATTCTAAAGATCCTTCACGCTTTGGCTATAATATAGTTTTTCTTATACTCATACATAAAGATATACTTTTCAAAATTCGATCTACTAACAAACATTAATAAATAAATAATAAATAATTAAATAAGGAAGGGAATATATATGGATAAGCAAATACAAAAAAAAATGATAAAGATTGGAAAGAAAATATAAGAAGCACATAATTAACTGAAGTTGAAAAAAATATCACAAACATTTTAAACAAGAACAAAATATCCTAAGCAAGTTCATACAAATGCTACCACCAAATAAAACAGCTTAAGTTTTTCTTTTAATTATAATTATTATTGTTGTTATTTTATTGTTCTCATCATTTGCTACTGTTCAAGTTTTTATTTACTTATTTAAACAACATTCCTCTTAAACGTACTCAAGATCTCATGCGTACGGACATCAAACAGGATCAGAAGGTACATATTGAAATTTCTTTCTATTATTTAGTTAACTTAGTACATTTTACGAATATACACTTACAAAAATATTCAATTTAAATACTTTTAAAATTATAATATTATAATATTTCCTATATTATAATTTTAAAAGTATTTAAATTGATTATTTTTGTAAGTAAATATTATAATATTTCCTATATTATAATTTTAAAAGTATTTAAATTGATTAGTTTTGTAAGTGTATATTCGTAAAATGTACTAAGCTAACTAAATAATAGTAAGTAAAGTAACTTATACTTTTTCTTTTATTTAAACTTAGTTTTAAAGAATATCTAATTGAATACTTTAATAGTAGAATCTAAGCCATGCTTCCTTATATAATTATAATTTAAAAATTGTATCTTTGAAAAATTTAATAGCCCAAAAATGACGTATAAGTCACTGAGAAGACGCGCATTGATTATAAGGGTAGATATACCTACAACAAATGGCCTTGATATCTACATGGATGGGGAGGGAGGCTAGGGAGTCCTATCAACAACATAAAGGGCTCCAGATCCAAGAAATTTTATTTCCCCCCTTTGACCAAAGATACCTCTAAATTTATTCTAAGATACTCTTTCAAATTGGTTAATTTTTCGATTCTTAATTATTTGTACTATATGTACGCTGACCATCCTACATTTATTTAATAGGACAGTCCTTTCTTTTTTATCTCTGTCCTATATTTTGTTCTTTTTAATAAAGGACGGATTTTGTCCTCTGTTTTTGAACCTGTCCTTTTAAACACTGAACAAAAAATTGTTTGCATTTAGGGCAACTAAGAAAGTTATATTTATACCACAGTAAATTACTGAAAATGTGGACTCTTACAAGTCGTTCGGTTACAGTAAAACTAGGTGGTTGACTTAAACGCCCTAACTAGAATCAGTAATAAAAGTGTTTGGCCCACTTAAGGCACAATTTTTGGAACAAACTAAATGTCCAACAGTTTATTAATTTCTTTTACTGATCCATCTGCTGAAGCTTGGTTATTTTTCGCACATTGTCAGGCCACAATGTTTCACGTTGTTGTTACACATATTGAGCCGGAAGTATCAATGGTTATCAAAAAAACTGCCTTTGCGTAGTTTTTAAAAAGCTCTTAAAATTAATTACTTACTACTTACCTTTCACACTCTTATGTGAATTTATCCAATGAAGAAAAACTGTTTATATTTCTCATTTCGTTATCTTAATGTTTTTTTTTATATTTATATTTTACATTAAACAAAAAAAGTTTGGAAGCATATTGATTATTAGGCCTGTTTTTTTTGGTTCGATCTCGGCAAAGCAAATTAAAGTAGGATTTTCAGCACGCAATTACCAACAACAACGCTCTAGTTGACGCATCGAGACTCACAGTAGTTGTTGAAATCGCGTGATGAAAATTGTACTTTACTACGCTTTGCTGAGATCGAAGTTCAAAAAACACGACTATTGTTCTTTATTTTCTTTCGACAAATATGGTCACCGCCTCAGGTACTTGTAAGGCGAACTGCAGCCTACTGGTTCTGGACGTAATAGGAATAGGAGTAATAATGCCCAAAATCCTTCGACAAATGGAAGAAATGCCAATCGATTAGTGTCAAGAGTCGATACGATGGATGTTTCCATACCATTTGTGGACATCTGATGCAGTCTTCCTTGCAGAGAATGGTACGAATTGCTGAATTGAAGTTAGAGAGTTTTCATCACCTAGTACGTCTCTAAGGCCCGAAATCAACTTGTTTTAAGATTCGAACCTCTCTCGAGCTCATCGTCGATGAAACGTTGTTGATGAGTTGTGCCAGCGAATAGTACTAGCAGAGGCAGCCATGATTTTTCCTGCTTCTTTGTTTTTCTAAGCAAATATATTCATATTCACGGTTCTATTTAAATAAATAGAACACTATTCCCCTTATCCTTGATCCTTTTCTCCAACAATACAAGAAACACAGCAGAGGGAAGCAAGAAAAAAATAAAATATAAAAAGCTCACATAGAAGATCCCTCAACAACAAAAGCCAAAGAAAAGCAAAATGAAAGGAAAATAAAAAAATCTTGTCATTGCATTCACTGTTTTATAAATAAGAAAATTCAAGCCAAAAGGATTGTCATGGGCCCCAATAATGAAATGTGAAGAAGAGTTTCGAGAAAATTAATGAAAGAATCGCACACCGACCCAGCCCACATTCCATTTGCGCGCACTCATTCCCTATCCCTATTCTGTGTTGCAATTGTATATTCACAATCACTCCGACAGGCCGATGCGATGACAAGGACAACACAACCCTCTGCACACACAAAGCCACCTACATTTTATTTTATTTCATTTTTACAAAATAGGGAAAATCTTAAAATCGCACAGCGACTTAAGAGCGCCATCTATTGAGCAGATTTTCTGTAGGAAATGTTTTATTTCCTACATTTGTGCACGAAGAAAGCATGTTCCTCTTATGCAATTGTTCTCAACAAACTCATACACATGCGGGTCTATAGATTTGGTTCATCCCCTGTCATCGTGACATTGTGTCTCATCCCAACTCCCCATTCATTGTGACAAGAAGAATAATCCTTTTACTGGGGCCTTCTGTTACCGCCTCACCACCCCATCCATAGGTAGTCTTGTTGCTGTATTCGCATATCCTTTGCATTCATTCATTCCATTCACATTCACACACAGAGTGCAGAGAAGAAGAGAAGAGTACGTAGAGTATTGTTGCCTTTCTTGTTTCTCGTCGACAACAAGGACATGTATAAATACACAATGGCAGCGGGGATAAAGGTGAAAAAGAGACGCAAAGCACGGGATGTTCGGAGTCGAACAATTCCAAGGATTAACAACAACAAAAACTAGAACGAAAAAGATTTATTCTCTGGCATTGGTCCTGCTGTTCCTGTGCTGTGTGACAGACTATACAGGCGCAGGGCGTTCTCTTTCTTCCAAAGTCTTATATCGGTATATACAATATACCCCGAGTATTGTACCACAGTTTGTAGCTATCAGTAACGATGACGGGGCGGACGGGTGGGGGTGGTCTTACCAAAAGGATTTTCACGAAATACAAAATGAAAAGCTTTTCACAACATTGTCAAATGATGTTCAGTCATTCTATGTAAGACAATAAATATTCTATACATAGGGAGGGATGCATATGGAGGCCCCTTTGTCCCGCAGTACATATAGGTACCCTTGTAACCGGTGATGTTGAGGAAACTCATGACAACCTAACGAAATAAATGACGACATCATTCAAAAGCATCCATATGCAGCAGTATAATGAGAAGTTTCCTTGAAATGAATGCACAACATTATAAAGGATATGTTATGTACCCACATACACAGCCATGTGCTTGGGAAGGGAATATTGCAAATATATGTTCACCTGCGTGTTTGCGTATAAGGAACGTGATACATTGAATGGAGAGCCCCATTGTATGGGGACAATCTGTTAAGAGGAAAGTTACACAATCATATGAAAGGATTTGGAATACCTACATTTTTCGAAAGACGCAGAGGGGAGGGACACACTGGTTTCTGTTGGCAGTTTTCAGAGTTATTGTACAGGGGCTTGAGATGCGGCTTAAATTTAAATTCTAATTAATGTCAAATAAGATTTATAAGAATAACGAGATTTGACTAAATAACATAGATTGCAGTTGTTTGTTGTATCTACGTCGATGGAAAGACCTTTCTAACTACATCTTATGCACTTGCCAAGTAACAATTTGACTTCGGTAAAGTTTAAATTTGTAATTTCTGTAGGCAACGGCTTCGATAGAGCTTCTATAGTCTTTGTTAACCGAAGTTTTTGTTTCGATAATAACTTCAATAAGACCTTTACGAAGCATAAACACAGACTTTATAGCGGGATATGAAATCTCTATTAGACTTCCGAAAATGTGTCTGGAAATGTTTGGAAAGCGAATTGCTTCGATAAGGCTTGTGGTACCAAACGCTTCCTAGAAGCTTCTTTAGAGCTTCTGACCGAAGACATTATAGAAGCAATGAACTGTCATGCAGTCAGACGCTTGCGATTGGGAGCTGTACAGAAGCACTTACTCGTATACTTCCTCCTAACTTACATATATGGAGGCTTTATTGAGGTACAAATTAATATCATATGAAATGAATCAAGGCTGTCTAAACGAAACCATCAATTAATGAATCGGAAAAATGACAGAAAATAAAATACTTTTAGCACAGTGAAAAATATGTCAGTAATGTGATTTTAAATTTAAACAAACATTTTTAAATAAATTGGGTAACACTAAATGTCTTGCTTACAACTCTAAAATGTATCAAGTAGTTCAGATATACCACTACTGCAGCATTATGACGAATTAGCCTATAGGGAGTAGAGTATTGGACTACTACGCAGCGGACCCATGTTCGATTCTCAGTGCGACGCATGTAAGTAAAACGTAAATTATAACGAGTACGTAAATGTAAACTCCATGAAAATTGCAAAAAGTCTTTGAAAATATTTATTAATAAGATAAAAATAAGAAAATGGAAAATTGAAAAATGTAATAAAAAACATAAATATTTTTCTTGTTTGTATTTGAGCGTCTATAAAGCTTCCATAAAGTTTCGGTAAGGCCCTACCAAAGTAATAACCTACTGCTGATAAATGTGAGATGCTTCTTTTGCGAAGCAATAGCCTACCGTAGATGTTAATTGCCTTTCAGACGAAGAAGTTGTGTTTTCAGTAAGGTCTATCCAAGCTGTTCAGAAAGTCTTAGACAAGTAAATACCTGCATTAAAGTGCGCCAAATATGTTTCCATTTGGCCTTATGCTTCGATAGCACCTTACCGAAGTAAAATTGTTACTTGGGTTGTTGGTTTGTTTACCTTGAATGCAAGAAGTGTTGGTAGCAAATTTTTTTTCTGCTCTTGAATGTAAATATTTCAAGAGCTCCGCACTACTAACATAATCGAAGCTACACTTCGGGATATGTGAGGGCCACATCCATTAACCCTTTCTGTAAGCTCGGTCTTGAACAACTGCCTCCAGTTGAGGACTCCAAGTTGGGTTCATTTCCACACATGCCTGTCACATATGGTGAGGTCTTTCTTTATACTGCGTTTACTTAGCGTCAGCCAATTCGATGTCTCTAGACTGATGTTGATGGTATACAGCTCGTAAAATCGAAAAAAAAACCGTATGCAAACGGAACCGACTTTCCTACGAAGAATTTTTGTTTCGACCAAGGATGCCTTCATCTTCTTTTTAAGGAGTCCATGATTCAGTTCTATAGAGCTGGACTGGACTTATAAGTCGTACAGAGTCTCTTTATCTCTGGAAAGTGTTTTTTGGGACTCCCTCAATATTTTTCGCAGGAAGCGTAATCGGTTTTTCCCTTTTTTATATTAATCAATGATTTTTTGTCAAAAAAATAAATAGTTGGCGCAACAGGTCCGTAAGGACCCTAGGCCTAGCTTCTCACAACCATTCGTTTTGTGTGAGTTTTTCATTTTCGGGACGAATGGAAGGGATCTACAGTTTTATGCCGAGTCCAAACGGCTTATTGAGAAGCTCTTTCATGACAGTACTGCTCTCGGATGTTTGTCAGACGTTCGCGAGAGGTGGGTGTGAAAAAATATTAAAGTTCGAATTTGGGTTTTTCGGAATTCGAACCTTCGAACCCGATACATTCCTGAAATTCCCAAGATTTTGCTGCTTTTGGCTTTCTCCCACGCGGAAGGCTTTTCGGACATCGAAATTCATACAAAAAGGGATAAATCCAACGATATTATAACACTGTCTGTGGGGTCTTTACTATGTAGTTGCCTTCAAAGCCTTCGTTCGCTTTCTAGTAAAAAGTAATTTTTAAATGTAATATAGGACAGGTCTCTAAATACCTCAAAGGCTTAGCTGTATATAGTGTGGCACTTGGTTTCGTCTTCATTAAGCACTACCTTTGCTTTTATACGGGCAAACGCATGTCCAAAAATACAAAATGCAACGGCTCAGTTGACTTAGCTACATCGAGTGTAAGGTCAGCAAAGCACGAGTCTTAACAAGTCCGTAAAACCACCCTTAAGAGACAACGCAGTTGAAAAAGAAATGGTCGGGGTAGTAGTTCTGGCGGGCACAATGACCAATCAAACCAAATCAAGTTAGGCGGAGACATTGTTAATCGGTTGTTTATCCCGGACTGTAATTACCATGTGAGGTGAAAGGAAAGCAAACTCAACGGTGACAGCACGCGCTTTTCAATAACTTTATTCCGCCTCGTTCCTTATTTTATATAGGAATGGTCTAAGTAAGGTCCTTATGGACCTTGAAGTAGCAGATTACAGGTATGCAAGACCTAAACTTTACTTTGCATAACTCGCCTCCATAGATTTTGTCATAAGCCTTCTGGTGATTTTTTCAAAAGACTTGCCTTGGTGTAAACGTTTGATGGACAGTGGACTTTCGGTTTTTGCTATGTCAAATGGGACTTTGCATGCAATAGGGGGGAGACTGATGCCTCATATGTAGTTGGCGCTACTGAAGGAGCTTCCTTTAAAAGGATGCTGCGATTCAATTCATTGCGGATACATCCCCAGGTGCTAAAAAAAACTCGGAGGTTAAGCAGCTGTGAGACTCAGCTGTCAGTTGGTAATTAGCTTCGTTGTTACCATTGTTAGCAAAAAGCGGATTTTTTCTCCGTCTCTTTTGCTCGTGGAGCTCGCTAGTAGTTCTACGTCATTTTTGAAGCCCAGCTTCATGCAACTCTTATATTCCAGCATTTTCTACTGTACAATCTTCGATAAGCCCCGCAGCAAAGCCCAATTCTATTACCAGCCCAAGTGTCGTTTAGGTAGTTCTCCTAAAGATGTTAACCTTTCCTATTTTGAGTCGTAAAAAGTCATATTCGAAAGCGTCATACTTATCCTCAAAACCTTTTAATTTGTTTAAAAAATTTTAATGTGAATTAGGGCTGGATTTAGGAAAAAAATCAGAAAAAAGACAAAGAGCCCGCAACAATACTTTTGCAGGAAGCAAGCTAAGAAACTTCTATGGATTTTGTCATAAGCCTTTGGAATCATTGCAAACGCGATGATGATGAGGATCGATTTTGACTTCGGGTTTTTTTCCAAAAGACTTGTCTTGCTGTGAAAATTTGACAAAGATCCAAATATTCTACGATGCATCGTAGTGTGAGCAAAAGGAAACTCTAACGTGTTTCGTAGCGGGACAAAGTAGACTCTTAGAGTCTACTCTACGCATATATCTATAGAAGGTCTCTGCAGATTTTGCCATGAGCGCACTGGGCATTGACCCACAAAAAAACTAATTTTTTTGCAAAGTACCTATTATCGGATGCGGAAATACAATCAGCTCTTGTCTATGGATTTTCCAATGTGACATGGAGGGCACTGTAGGACCAATTTTTTCTGAGACACTTAAAAATTATGCGAAGGAGTCTTCATGCGAGGGAAATGAAGATATACCTTCCTCTCCACGGTTTAAGCAAAGGAGGTACAATAGACCAAAAGATCTCAATTTAAAATACCCCTTCGTCGAATAAAATTCAAAGACCTACTCAAGACTTAAGCCGGCAGAGAGAAGAATCATTTTAAAAGACCCACTCAAAAGATACTCACGAGGTGCTTTTGTTTTTTTTTTTAAACCTGCAACCATCACCTTCCCCCCGCATCTAAATAAACAAATTGATAAAATCATCAAACCCATTGTCACTACATTTTACGAATAGAGCTTATCCGTTTTACACATCTCCCAAAACGACGCCCAGCTCAGCCCTTAATTGAAAAGGACTGGTCGCACATCAACCGCATTGCAACCCACAAAGTGCCAATTGTCATATCGCTGTCACATTGTGTAATGTAGCCCAAATGAAATGACGAAAAATTTAAACTGTAACCAGCCAGCGTTTTTTGTGTGATATCCATTTTGAATCTCTGTTCGTTTATTGTCTGTCAACTGTTTCCTGCTCTTCTGATAACGCACTCTTTGGCTGGTGTTTGGATGAACCGAAGCACATGTCTGACGCGAGGTTTGTTTTATTTTGTGTATCCCCCTGCGTGTGTCGCACATCTTCATGTCGCATTATTGTCAAAACGTGAAAAGGATCAGACACGCACCAACACAATTGGATTTAAATTAGAAAATTTTTGCCACAAAAAAATTGTCGGTTCACCCCCTAATAAGGCTAATATTTAAATTTCATTTCAGACTGCCCCCAGCCGCAGCTTCGTCCTAATTGCTCGGACTTTTCACTGTTTTATTGGTTGTGTGCTTTTTTTTTGTCTTCTCTCTTTTCGTCTGAAGGACTCTCGAGTGGCATACAGACAGTAATTAATGACAGTTGCAGAGTGAAGTAGGCACGCCGCGCGCCGCCGCTACCACCGTCGACTTGCTAAATCACATTTGGCATATGGCAAATGAATCGTCAAGTGCAAAGTTCGGCATAATGGAACCATTGTTTAAGGATTCATTTCAGTTTTTTGTTCTCCGTTTTGATTTGGTCGCTGTGTGTGTATATACACTGCGTAGACTGGTACACCTTCCCCCGGGAGTGAGTTCTTATTCCACGCGCAGTGACGAATGTGATGTAGGCACAGGGATTCACTTTTAACAAAACAACAACAGGGCGAGAACGCCTCACTACAATGCCCGTCGAAAAATGTTATAAAGGAAGTTTTTTTTTTTCTTCTCCACTTCGAAGGAAGATTACTTAATTTTGCGAAAGAGCCAAAAGAGGGTGGGGAAAATGGGAAAACAATCTATCGATAATTAAGATCGGCCTATTGTTCGTTCATGTCCTGAACTGGGTCCTAGGTGGTGAATCTCATCTGACTGTGAAAGGGGGTTTTGTGTACAAGATTGAGTGGAAAAAAAGGTTGAATATCCTGTGCTTGGTCTAGATGCCATTGAGAATTTTATTAGAGAACAATCAAATTGATTAGTTCGGTTCGTGCACTGTGCAATTGACAGGTGTTTGTTTACGCCCCATGCTATGCGAGGGTTTTTCGTTTCCTTTGTTATATTTATTTTATATATTGCATGGCAAAGAGGGTTACGTCTCATTCTTCTTGGGAAAAATCATTACGGGTTTTTAGTATTGTATAATAATTTTTCTGAATGGTTAACACAATAATGATGGGCTGGTTAATGGCGCACCCTTTATTATCTAATCACGGTATGAGTGGTTTGTTGGGGCTTAGTATTAATTTAAATAGTGTTTGAAAATGCGTCGATTTTGTCATCAAATTTTATGTGTATCATAACCTAGATCGTTCAATCATAAAAATGTGGGTTTGTGTCCAAACGGGCTGTATGCTAAGGGAGGGCTACTTTTTTTGGGTGTTTTGTCGGTTGAGAGTTGTTCTCAAAATTACAACTATTTTCTGTTATCCTGTTTAGCATTCCTTTTCGAAAATATTATTCTTTCCCTATTCAGCAGGAGAATCAGAAAGAACAGACTTCGATGTAGCAAGCTTGGTCACATCACAACATTTTTGTTCGCTTAAGTGACAAAGTCGAATGCGATATTTGAGGAGAGAGGGCGATTACAGATCTTTCTTTGTGATTGTCTTACCTTTATTTGTAACGGGATAAACCATAAATATTAGGTGGATCTAAAAATGTAGAGCTTTAAAACGATACACAGCATTTTTCAATATTTATTTTATCCTCTGCATTTCGTATTATTTAAGTTTTGGAAAATGGTGCACTATACAGTTCTGCAAAAGCTTTTCGTCAAATATTCGGCAAAACACTTTTGTTAAAAGGACGCAGCAAAAAGTCTAACATTATTTGCGCTGGTAACTTAATGCATCTGAAGGATTTGTTTCGGTGAGAAGGTTCTCTGTGTTCTACGTCCAAACTATTGACGAAAGCCCAATTTCGCATTGACCTGGGGACCAGTAAATCATCAACCGGATGACTTTGCGGAGAAATTTTGCATTTGATTTTGCGTTATGTTTCATACAAATCCTAATTGAGTAACCAACTGCTTGCCGGAGACTCAACATTATTTGCCAGCTATATTTTTTTGAAAAAAAAAATGGATTATACTACACGAATGATTTAACGAAAACTTTAAAAAGTGATGGATTTTTTTTTGAAGGCTGAAGTAGGTATTGCGGAAAACAAACGAAATATTGGTGACTTAGAATGAATGGTCTAGACAATATAACCTACACATAATTTCATATTGATGCCGAAGCAAAGCTTCAATATTCATAACATTTTTTTTTATTTTTTATATTAAGCACGCGCTAAAGAGGATATGACTACTCTTATAATGTAGTATGAAATACACAGCGCGGGCATTAGGGAAATGGGGACAGATTAGACAGGAGATACCGATGCACATTGGTCTTAAATGCCTGCAAACTGTAACAAGAAGGAAAAACAGAGCTTGATAAAGCATTCCACATTCGTGTTGAACGGCTTATGAATAATATTTCGTAGTACGACCGAATATAGGCTTAAGGGTGAACAGATGTGCATTCCTAGCATGACGAGTATTGGGTTGAATTGTTGAGGTGGAGGAATGCAGCTGGCAATTTCATTTGAGTACTGTTTGTTAAAATAACGATAGAACAATGAGAGACACGTAACATTTCTACGATGTTCAAGCGAATTTATAGAAAGACCATTATTCGTATCTCCGATTAGTTTAATCGCGGGATTTTGAACTCTATCTAGTAAGTGCAATGTGGTCTATGGCGCACCAGACCAGATATGGGAGTTATACTAAAGTTTTGGGCGGATGTATGTTTTATATATTATAGCCAGATCAGAAAGGGTAAAATATTGCTTGCACCGATTGCGGAAACCTAGACACTTCGCAGCGTTTTTAGCGACTTCATGTATGTGGTTGTTTGAACACACATACCGAGAATGGAGAGTCTTTCAGTTTCGGCAATGCAAGTGCCATTCATGGATAATGGCTGTAGATTCAGATTTCGCTTTAGAGACAGCAGACAGCATTGTGTTTTAGAAGTATTAAATTCCACTCTATTAGCTGAACCCCATTTTATAATGCTGTCAAGGTCGGAATTTAATGAGCTTAGCATACGTTGCCTTTCCAGTTCTACGGCCGAAGAGCAGGGACGTGAGTCTTGAAACGAGTATGAAAAGCTGAGGGTACTGTCATCAGCGAAGGAGTGAATTGGATTAGAAGTTGTAGACAAAAGATCATTTATGAAAATGAGAAATAGAGTCGGAGACAAAACAGAGCCTTGGGGAACAGCAGTATTTATTTGGTGAATATCAGACTTGAAACCGTCCAAAACAACTTGAATTGAACGACCAGAAAGGTAGTTTCTAATCCATTGAATAAGAGACGCATCGATCCCATAAGTACGCATTTTCGACAAAAGAGCATGATGCCAAACTCTGTCAAATGCCTTTGAAATGTCAAGCGCAACAATCTTCGTTTCACCGGAGTGATGGAGAGATTGGTTCCACTTCTCGGTGAGATAAGCCATCAAATCACCAGTGGATCTATTGCTACGGAAACCATACTGCCGGTCATTAAGAAGCTTCCGTGATTCAAGATATTTCATAAGCTGACGATATATCAGCGTTTCCATGACCTTAGAAAAAATGGACGTAAGTGCTATGGGTCGGTAATTGGAGGGAGAAGAAGAATCGCCTTTTTTGGGAACAGCCTGGACAAATGCTGTTTTTCACCTTCTCGGGAAGAGTCCAGAAGAATAGGACAGATAGAAAAGCTTACGCAATGGTTTTGCCAGGTTGGAAGAACACCTTTTCAGAACAATGGGGGAGATACAATCTGGACCAGCGGATTTACTTACGTTCAGATCATAGAGTACTCTCGCGACTGTACGAGTGCGAAAATGGATTTGTCCCATAGTAAATTCGACGCTCTCAAGTACAGGTGGAGACAAAGCGCAATCAGGAAGCATTGAGCTAGCAGCGAATTGCGCTGCAAACAGATTGGCTTTATCTAAGGAGGTGACGGCTGGTATGTCGTTGTAAATGAGCGTTGGGATTGATGAAGAGGCCGAATTCTTTATGTTTTTAACAAATTTGGTAAGCATTTATTAAATAAACAAAAAGTTGTTCAGATTTAAGTCTCACTTGTTGCTTTTTTTTTGGCCTTGCTTAAGGTGGCGCAATAGTCAAGACCCTATCGAAATATGCTATATAATTTTTGCAAATGGCGACAAATATTAATTGTGCTCTCACATTTGTGAAGCAAACAGATACAAAATACACATCGATAAGACTTGAATCTCTTTACTCCTAAAGAATGCGGAATAATTGTTTCGATTTTTTTTGCGGAGTAATTCGTTCGACTCCTGAATGCGAGGAACAATTGCCGGAAGTTCTGGCAAGAGTGATGGAAATTGGCATAAATCTGGCCCAAATTGTAATCAATTGTGGCGGCCAATTTGTTGGTACAACAAGAGAATTAGACTCAGCTAGCCAACTTCTTCCATTGGAGCGCTTAAAGTTGATTGAGTCACTTTATCCAAGACCTTTTTCTAATTAAACGTTACGCTCTTAGTTCAAAATGTGTTACAGTGTAATCAGATCATATTAGTGGCCAATTTGATGATATTTTTTTCGTGAGCTAAAAAAACTCCCTACTATTAAAAGGTGATACCCATTTTGAGCCATTCTTTTGAAACCACATTCTCTTGTAGAGAGATTCGGTTCAGCAATCACCGTTCAATGTTTTGTAGGCTTTTGGACTCTTACGACATTTTTGGAAAAAATATTTCTCTAACGATACCTAATAGCAAATAATGGGTGTAGGTACATGTTTTCCTTTAGGAAAATGTTGAGACATAAAAAGAAAACGGTACAAGACCCAAGAACTTAGATCATAATGAAATGAAAATCGTTTGACTCAGAGTTCTAGAACCGATCAGATCTTGAAAGACAAGGTACGCGAAAAAGAATAAAATCTTCCACAAAGTATTTGCGTCTACCATTTGTTTCCTCATTAAGAATTATTTGTATATAAATAGAATAATTATATCAACCTACGTCTATAGCATATAATAACCTTTGTGCTCGTTTTATTTTTTGGGGAGTGATTGAAGGGTTGGGGTCAAACTTCTGGATGGGTAAGAATTCTTTTTACAAAGTTCTGCTTTCAAAATGCTGCTTTTCAAAAGTGCGCGCTTTTTAACATTTTCCAAACTTTTTTTATTGTTTCCAGAATTTTTTAAAGCAGAGATGGAGAGAACATTTTTTTCCAAATTCTCCTCTTTTCATAATTTTTGGGAGGAATATAAAAAATGTCGTGGTTATTTTTTAAAAATACGATTTTTTTTTATTTTTATTATAGAAATACGAAAGTAAACAAAAGAAGCGACACTGCTCTTGATATTTTCTAGGAAGACAGAGGATTTGATTAAACATCATTTCGGCTGTCCTTTTATACTGCCGAAATGAAGTTTAAAAAGAAAACAAATGAAGTTATAGTAAATAAAAATTGTAATTTCTGACTGCTTCGTATCTTTTTTTAAATAAATTTCGCATTATTTTTTGAATAGATACTGTTCTTGTTTTTTCTTGTTTCTTTTTAATTTTAATTTTATTTTTAAAAATTAAAAGTAAATCATTTTTAATGTTTTATAAATTTAAAATTGTTTGTTTTTATATCTGATTTTTTTTCCTCGTCCTTCACTTTTATAGGTTGGAAAAAACAGAATAAGCTGAATTTTATTGCTTTAAATTTGAAAATCAGAATTTTGTAAGGCAGAATTAAAAAAAGCTGAATTTCGTTAAGCAGAATTTTTGTGTGAGAAGACAGAATTTTGCAAAGCAGAATTTCGACCGGATCCCGTGATTGAATTTAATTTTTCCGCTCAATCAGTACTCCAGCATAGTCCAATGTCCAACCACTGATTCTATGCACCTAGACCAACCCCACTTATTTGAAATTTGCGCATAAATATATCAAATTAGAAAATACAATAGCGCCACATTGTAACATCAGTGAGTTTGGCTTCATCCTATTGGTCAGATACTCGTTAACAGTCAACAGAAACCCACACGAGATTTCTGAAACTCAGAAAATACATGCAACTAATTAGCTACGAAGAAATAAGTCATTTTAACCAGAGCGTTCCGCAGAAATATACCTCCAAATGTAATTACCGCATTTCTGAAATGCATCAGTTCACTATTACTGCCATCTACATGTCGAAAAAAAAACCTCCAACATTTTCGATATTTCTTATTACAACAACAAATTACAATCCATTCGTTATTAATTATAAAAACATTACTTTCAGTAATTAAAAGCTATTAATAAAGTCGTCGTCTAGGTTTAACCCCTTGACACCAACACGCTATGTGCCCTTTCAACCCCTTGTAGCATGTAGCTCTTCGCTGTATTCTTTCTTTTCATAATGAACCAGTGAACAATACTGCCAAACAAAGGGGCGAACAAAAAAACAAAAAAAAAACTTTCAGTCAACAAGACCATGGAGAGAGGGAGTCTGGAACAGAACGAAAAGTATTTATTCCCGACTGTCTTGCTTTGTGATGCATATATATAATATATATATATATAATATATATATGCATGCCTGTTCGGGTGGCTGATGATCCGACTCCGACGTCCTCCTGCCTTTTTGACTTTTCAATTATTCAACTAAGTATTCATTCCATTTATAGAAATAAAGGAGAATAGCTTCAGGAATTTTCGCATTGTTTTAAATGGACGCATTGTTGAAGTTGTTCTCTATCTCTTCTTCTCTCTCTATTATGTTGTCTGTGTCTGTCGAAAATCACTGCTCACTGGATAGGTAGCTAGCATGTGCAAAACCATATTCTTTGAACGAAGTCGTCATCGCAAATGGAGGACGACCTCATCGGGACATTATGGTAGTAGGTAGGTATCAGGTGGATAGAAAGTTGTTCTCTTTTTTAATTCTACAAGTGCAGTGAAATGGAATGCTGAGCTAAAATCAGAGATAGGTGTGTGTTGCTGTAGGTATGGGTATCTCCCTTGAACAATGAGTGTAACTAAGGCCGGATTGATTGATGCCATAACTACGTTTTTTATAGTACGAAGTTCTATTAGAATACCCCCAGAACAACTTTATTACTGTTCATGCCTCAGATGATTTTTGGATTAGTTCCTCGAGGACTTCTCAGAACCCATGAGAAATCCCCACATAAATGATGATTAGACGATTTTTTGATCAGTTCTTCCATCACTTTTATCGGTTATTTTGACATTGGAATTCTGTTTAAAATAATTGCAGTTTTTGCCATTTTTCGAAAAAATCAATATTCGCTCCAAATTCACTGATAAACGTACATAATCTATTCAGCACTCAGGCATGTTGAGCCCATACAAAACAAATATAGGAAATAGCTTTCAAAAATTCGTCGTGAGCTTCGCAACTCCTTTGAAAAAAAGAATTCAACAAAAATTATGGAATCTAGCGAGATTTTCAAACTAAGTTTACCCAAGCCCCGGGAGCTCCTGGTTATATGTTTAGTAACCCCCACGTCTATGTTCAATCCCCATAGGACCGGAAAAGTTGAAGTTTTCCGCAAGTTAAACTAAAAATTTGCAAACTCACTGGCTGTCAGTTAATCACAGAATTCCTCGGATTGACATGTTTACCATACTCGGCACGTTGCGCCAAACTTAAATCACTTTAAGTCGTTAGCACACACTTATTGTCCTTGTTGGCGGGTGAATAACACTAACAACAACAACAACAACGAACTAATCCGCTATTCGTTTAACTCCCCAGAAGCCAACAATGAAATTACTTGCAAGGGTTGTCATTGTTCGTCTAAGCTCATACACAACGCCCTGTCTCGCAGTTGATATGTGTTGTGACGGGCATAACCAGCATCATATAGATGGATGTTGAAAAAAAAAAAAAAATCGCCTACTCATCTTCCGTGCACATCACCCCAATCCACCGCCGACTGACAAAGACGTGTGTCTTCACTCAATTCCAATCACATTTAGACGCCACGTGCCACAAATCATATTCATCCTCGCGCCCCATGTACGCATATAGCCAGTGTCTGCCATCTGAAACGGAAAATCTCTAATAAACTCCTTCATACAGCGACTTGATCCTGAAAACACAAGGATTTCGACATTTAAACTCAAAGCCAAGTGGAGGGTGTAAAGCTGTCGACTGTCCTGTCACAATAAAGATAGTTTCCCGAATATCTTCCAACAGAGCGAAGGCAACAAACCACAGATAGAGGCATTTGCTGAATCCCAATCAGGGCGCCCCCTCGCTTTGCGAGATGCGGCTTGTAACGGCAGATTAAAATTATTTAATTTCCTAATCAGAATCGAACCGATACGAGTATATATGGAGCTGAAGGAAAAGTTACACACCTTCATCTGGCATATTGCGTAAGAGCCAACCCACCCGCCATTCAACTGAATTCAATTTAAAGTTTTAGATCTTCTCTTGGCTCTATTGTGTTGGCGCAAGGACTTCTGTGATGTGTTTTTTTTTTTTCTGGGAGCTACCTATTTTGGATTTTTTTTTCGTTTGTTGCGTTCGTATGCCTTCATCATTCGCAGCTGAAATTGAGGAAAATATTCGAACGTGTTTTTTTTACTCCCATGTATACTGTACGTCCTTTTGCTGGACGGGCATGGATGAGTACAAAAGGACTTGTGGATTGACATTTCTTTGGTGAATGGAAATTTTGAAAAATAAAACGGAGAAAGAGAAGAGAACAAAACTTGGTATTGAGAAAATCCATTATGGGAATTGACAGGATAATATTTGCTGTCAGTTTCAGCTTGTTGTTACACGAGCTAGGTATATGGTCGTAGGTTTAGAGAACTATGGGGTAAAGGGATATTTTCATTATTATTTTAAAATTTCAATGGGGATATGATATTTAGTTTTTTTTTCTCAGTTCAGCTTGATTTGGAGTTACTAAAGTTTTTAATTTGAGCATGTTCACAGGTGGATGTTAGGCAAGGATCAGCAAAACGCACTTTGTTAGGTCAATGTCCTCGCTTGGTTGAATTTAATACACATTTCTGCGGCGATATTTTGTTCTTATCGCATCCTCTTTAGAAGAAATCATAATTTTTGCCTTTTTATACGTTGCTGAAAAATATAAGAATTTTGTGAATAGTGTAACTCGTTCGCATACAATCAACACTTTATGATCCTTCGAAAACCAAGTTTGCACAACAGCTCATTCGTATTCAAAGGACGGAGCTCTCAAACTTGTATCTTTTGCGCTGACTTGCTGGTTTTAGTTTTTGGAGGTCTATCATTAGACTGCAATTTTCTGAAGAGCCCCGTCAGTAGTACGTATGTACGTATGTACTCGTTGGAAGAACAGAGCGTGAAATATGGGATGTCATTTTGACTGATAGGGTTTGAGTTCTTTTCTGATGAAAACGTTCAATCATTTACGCACAAATGAAGGTTTAACTTGGTGTAAATTTTAAAACAAAATACGTTTTCAATCGTGTTAAGACAAAACTTAAACGAAAAGTATTACATACACATTTTGGTTTTTTTTTTTGCTTCATGTAATTACTTATAGCTACAAAAACGAAAGACGTTATTATAGTTTCTTGCTAAACGAAAGCTTGTTTGCTAACGTTTTTTATTTTCTTCGATTAGTTTGACCATGTAAACCCCACTTGGGCCTTTCACACCCAACCAATCTTAACGAATAAGAGAGCTGCAAGGAGTCTCAATATAAAAAGTAACTATTTGTCGTCAATATGGCCGTGCGGCTCATGACTTGATTGCGGTGACTGACCCAACCATGAATAATAAGTCAATGAATGAGTCGAAAGTCAGAAAACCTATATTCAGTTCAATTGCTTCCCTTTAAAAAGAAAGCTCCTTAAACTGTGAAAATTTCCATAATATATATGCAATAAAAGTTACACCTCTCCTTCAATGTTTACAACTAAAATAAATAAATACTTGGCACAACAGGGTCGTTCTCAGGACCCTTAAGCTAGTTTTTGCAACCATTAATTTTGTGTGAGTTTTTCATCTTTGGGACGAATGAAAATGAAACTTTATGCCGAGTCCAAACGGCTGACTGAGAAACTGTTTTCAAGACAGTTGTACACTCGGATGTTTGTCAGAAGTTCGCGAGAGGTGCGCAGTGAAAAAACCTTGAGTTGTCATTGTCAAGACAATGTGTTTACAATTATTACAATTGTATAGAGTAAAACGAAAGAAGTTCCGTGAAACAAATTTTCGTTTTCACATGACTTTTTTCGTTTTCTGAAATGCGAAAGTGGTTTTCTTTTAATTTTTTTAATGAATCTTAACCCATAGGTAATACTTTTTTTTTAAATACAAAACATAGCTATATTTGCCAATATAATTTAACGGATTAACCTTCATAAAAAGAAAGAAAGAGACTGCCCGAAAATTTGATAGGTTATACGTATATGACAACGACTGTGCAACATTATTATTTCCTTCTTTGAGACCTACACATCCCATTTCGGAGTAATGCTTTCCGGCGTCTTACAGCAGGCACTTTGCCGTTACTCGATTGTATATTGCTTTACAAACTTTTTCTACTACCAATGTAGTAAAAATTGTGGGTATCTCAGATCTTTCGCATACAAAACTAAAGTAAGTTTTAGTCGAAATTTTGGTACGCAAGTGTTTCTTATTGAAGCCCGAAGATTTGGTTTAAAACCCCGTTTTTAGTTCCCGTGCTTAAGAGTCTTTTGAATACTTCATGACCTGTCGTGAAAATCTTTATAAAGTCTTCTGGGAGCAGTCCCCATCCTGCGTACGAAATGGATGGCTAGTCTACCTCAAGCGGTTTTTGACATATGATTTTTTGATTTTACTTGTTTAAGATCTAAACTACTCCAGAAATTTGCTGGGGACCATAATCTCGTACAACAATTTACGATTTATACCCCACCCGTTGGCTAGGCTACAACAATGCTGCAACCGACACTATCAACACACATTTTAAAATCCAATCCTTTGTTTACCAGCAACAAACATCAATTACGCCCCATTAGAGTGTATACAGAACATTCCAATCCGGTCCTCGTCCTCAGCCACGAGATAATTCCTGGAAAACCTCACATTGCGAACGCCGTTGCAACCCCCAATATTCAATTCGCTTCGCCACCACCCTCCGGCTAGGGTCAAATATTTAATCTACCCTTAAATAGAATGTAATTTTTGGAATAACATCAAGTGCATATTTGCACGCTCAATTGTTCTGCAAACACAATGCCTGCACGTATGCGCGGGGTGGAAATTGAACAGGGGAGTGGATCGCAATCGACATATGTTGGCATTTCGCAGACGTCTCTAATATTTTTAAAGTGACATTTGAACGGACTCACCTAGTCTCTTGGATATCTCCGAGTTGTGCATCTTGGGATTGTCCTGGGCGATTTTGCGCCGCTGCAAGCGTGACCACACCATGAAGGCGTTCATCGGGCGCTTGATGTGCTCCTCCGCCTGCCGCTTCGTTGTGTTTTGTATCATCAAACTAAAAAATACGTCACTAGAACAAAACGGTTTGGTTGTTGGTTGGTTTGCTTTTGTTTTGTTGTTCAAAGTTATTTTCAATGCCATACACGGTATATGAGGACAAAATAGGGCTCTATGGTGTGTTGGAGGGAGCAAGCAGGACTCTCTATATGTACAGTTTTAACTTTAAGCTCTAACACAATGCAATAGCAAATAGAAAATGACTTAATGCGGATGTGGTGCGCGCATAGAGAACACAAATCGATGCCGGCATGTGACAACACTGACAAACTATTACTGGAGGAGATGGCATAATTACCTGGCGCTACTTCCGCTGTTCATCAGGCTCCCCATGTTCTGGTGTAAATTTGTCATCGGCGATGATTGCGAATTGTGATGTGTCGCAGCAGCGTGCGGATGATGCGGGTGTGGGTGGTGATTCGAGTGCGGATGATGATGTGAGTGGTTGACTTGATGGGATGCAGCCGAACTCTGATGGTGGAGGGGATGATGATGGGCTGTGGTGTGATGGTGGAGCGAGGATGATGACGAACTCGTTGGCGGTGATATTGACAGCGATGCCACCGATGAGGAGGGTGTCACCGATGAGGACGCTGATGAGCAGGCGGCTGCTGCTGCTGCCGCTGATGCGTGCAAGCTAAGCGAATTCAATGCCAACTGATGGTTGTGGTGTGAGGTGCTGTGATGATGCGAAGACAATTGGCCGGCCGACGAGGATGAAGACGATGCGGGCCCGGAAGAGAGGTGGTTTTGCAGCGACTGACCCGTCGATATTGACAGTGGATGCGCTAATGATATCCCCGACAGAGATAGAGATGGTATTCGGTCCATCATTTTGTCCAATTTCTGGAAAGAGAAATGGAAATTGGTGTGAGAATGGAGTCAGGTATGAATAAAAATTGCTTAGAGCATGGAAAAGTTCCTATTCCGAGATTACATCTTTTTATTTTATATTTGTATTACTGCCGGATGTATAGCAGTCTGGATTTTTTTTAAATCTTTCAATCAGAGCAGTGGTTGGGATATTTAACATTTGAACACGATGCCGTGTTTGTAGGGTTATTGCAACTCTTTTCATAGGCGATGTAATGAATAAACCGTTTCTTTTTCGCCTTAGATGCTTTTAACAAATTTTGCCTCTCAAAAGGTCAGCCTCAACCCATTTAAATTTTGAAAAGTTGGACACTATAGAAATTAGATTTTAAAAAATAAATTTGTCCAGAATGCAACTCGATGTTTCAAGTAGAAACAGCATTTGGGGAAAAATCGAGAGAATAAAAAACGTTGTTGCTAATTTTATAGCCAAGAATATATTACACAGGCATTAGACTTCTATCTAACTATAGAACTGCAAGATTTGTAAAATATTCATTCAAAATAGGGAATTTTAACATTCAGCTATGACACGTCGTTATATATATTTTAATCGGCATCAGTCAGTCCAAGTTTTAAATAAGTTTTGTAACGAACTGGGAACCAACCATTTAACGTTGCATTCGATAAAGAGCTGCCTTCTTCCTGTCTAAGACCTTAGAATTGGGACTGGTTTAAAAATAATTAAAGAACTTTTTTGAATTGAGCTAAGGGTACAAAAAAAAGTGGCGACAATCACAAAAAGTTCCTAAAATTATAAAAGGAAGAAGCATTTATCTTTTAAAGTAATATAAATATAGAAGAATTTTGTAAAATTCTAAAATCGACGTTTGGCTATAATCTCCGACAGGATGGTGCTATGTGCCACCAATATCGAACAAAACAAGAAGATATTGCAGGCAAAGGTTTCACTAAGAACGCCCTTAGACTTTTATTTCGGAATTGCAATAAATATCTGGCCTATTCCAATAAGTCACTTTAAATGATGATTTTTTGTGATCAGTGTTCAACAACAACTTCTCCCTAGTTTTCAATGCTAAAATTAGCCAAAATTACAAAATGAGAACATTAGCAGAAAGCAACCACGTCGTCACCTTGCACACTATTCAACCTTGTAATCTTCCTTATAATACTTACCTTGTCCTAATGGCTCAAGGAGACCCTTAAACAAAGCGCAACACCTATAGTATTCATGCCTCGGATTAAAACAATAATCCAACATCGCGTCGTACCGTATTTATGACAGTACATTCCCCGACTGTCAATAAATCATAATCACTGATACTCCTTCTCTGGTAACAACTTCTACTGCCGGGAGGTAAGCCAACAAACAAAAAAACCAACAACCATCGTCGAAGATGGCTCATATATGCCCAGTTGAGAGCGCTAAGACGACTTTATGTCAGGCACGTACAACTACAACAGCCCTATACCGAACGTGCGGTCAACTAATTGGGTGATGATCAATAGTGGACAGATATCTCGTCGAGAGGTGTTCATTCATCGACATTAATTGTAATAAATTATCGTAAATACACCACAGAGTCCATTTGTAATACCTGATTAAGTAAGAGATTTGTTCTCGGCCATTGTGCTCGATTGTAATTAATTCATTCTGAGCGCTAACGCTGCTGGCGGTCATATACGTACTTTCTTACTGGTCGTTTTTCTTAACATGGATCATGTTACTGAAAAATTAACCACAACAACAAGTGGATGCGCACAGACCTGTGCGCGGAGATGTAAATTTTGACCGATGTATACTCCCCGGCTTGGAGAGCAGTCAGGAAGGGGTCTTCTTCCGCTAATCCATCTTAAGAATGGGCATTTACGATTTCATTCATAAAATCAGAAACGCAGTTAGAAGGAATTTTTCTTACGGCACCTGAATGGGTTTGTTTTGGTTCGACAGTTAATGATATCCACTTTGTCGAGAATGGGGGGGTTCTAATAAGATTTGGTTGATCTATCATTAAAAACAAACTGCCTTTGTTGTGAATTTACTGTCTCACTCTCAAGTAGAAGTTGTGAGAGTTTATAGAAATAGAAACAGTTCGCTGTTGAACTCTTTTGTTTAATTGAGTTACTCAACAGTTGGCCGGAAGATAATGAAATCAACACGATCTGTCAATAGTTAAGACTAAGTAGGGTTTAATTGTGTGCTAAATGAAGCTCCCAACAGCACTTAGGCAGCTTAGAGTGCCAGCAACAACTTATCGAATACAAATTTGCAAGCGGACGACGTGAATTGAGTCACTTTGTTGTAGAATTGTCTTACAACGACTTGTGTTGTCAGACTGTTGAAGCAGAGTGGACAAAATCAAAGCAAGTTCGTCAATTTTGTTTAAGATATTATTTAACCGGTTTGTATGAGTTCGACGAAAAGCCTTCCTAAGCCAGTAGATATAGATGTAGCTTGTGATTCTCCTTTGGTAAGAATTTGCAACTCCACCCAATTTTCCACCATCGCTGGTACTGTGGAGCTATGCTGTTCAGTGGACTTGGTTCGTCCCGATTACTCAGTGTGTTCAGGCAGTCCACCAGCAAACTATACATCGACACGTATAGGCGGCGAGTGATATAGGTCGTAGGGCCCAATTTTCCCAATGGCAACAGAGCTTTTTATATTCTTCGACTTTCAGCTTAACTTTCTTTCTAAAAGAAAAACTAAGTGTTAAACTTCATAAGGAAATGTCGAAATTGTACCAATAATAGATAGAGGGTCATTGTACGGAATTTTGAGTATCCTGGAGAAGAGGTCATGTTCAGTTTTGTGGAGGTTTACGCTCAATCCAAAACAATTCGCCCAATCATTTTAACTTGCTAAGGGCGTGTTGTCTAAGTCCCTATGAGGATTTTGAATGCTTTTCTTATACGGCAACAGCAACGCAACTGCATAAGCAATCGCCTCGCAGTCCTCCTCTTCCAGACATGAGGTAGCGACATAACTCATAGCTCTCGATCTACTGTCACTTAAAATTTTCAGGGTACATACCTAACCCAAATAATACAGAAAAATTTGATAGGTATGTCGAAAATAATATTATTAGTTGTCCTTTTCCCACATATTTTAATTAAAGTAAGTAGCAATAGCATGTGTTAGCGATCCTAAGATATAAAGATTACGATACTTCCTTCAGAAGTATCACTTTACAATTCACTATTTTAAAGAAATTTTCAATAACAAAGAAATAAGAATTGCAAATTGGGATATTCCACTGTGCACATAGATACTTTTCAAACGAGTCTTTGGTCCACAGTGTCATATCCGCAAATTCATTTCCCTAGCTGTGTCTTCTTAAGGGCGATACAGATAAGTCAATGATGGTCTAGTTTTAAGTATTTTGGTCGATAATTAGTATTCAAACTAAACACTAGTGACTCAAACTTTTCATTCATATCAGCAATTCATTAACCACCAAGTTTCAGAGAATGGGAGATACTTACTTACTAACAGATCTAACTTAAGACCCCTCCATCTAGTTTAAGGAAAGTGCTTCAGAATTTTTTACTTTCGAGCAACTAAACTTAATGCAAGCACTTTTTCGAACTTACAATGAAAGTTTTACTTGCTGCGACCACTTTCCTTGCATGGTTTGACTGTGCCTTGAGAGTTATAAACTGAGAATGAAATTAACCATCTCGTGGTTACTAAAAGCGCCTTCTATGTTCAATATCTAAAAATGCAACGATTGTACAATCCTTAACACGAAAGGAATCCGCATTCGTACGTATTAGGGTATACAAAGTTGTTGCCAGGTGAATTTTGATCATATGACCTTGAGCTTTTAGAAGAAACAATAAAAGACTTCGATCTTCGATCTTTCAGATCTCTTGCTCTCATGTAGGGAAAGCTTTTGCTTGCTTTTTTGTATCCAAACAACGTTTAGTTTTGTGCATGAGATCTAGACAGCTCTTCAGGATTATCGCTGTATCACCGGTAGGATGACCCGAAGTCATTTTCAGTACGGTTGGTATTATGCCGCCTGGTTCGGCGCATACTCACGGTTTCAAATTTATTTTCCCGAAATATATTCATCCTAGCGACTAGTAACACATGAGCTACCTCGGATATTTATGCGAGCAGCAAATTATGTGATTTCGCACTATAGGGACCGTCGAAAAGTTATTTGCCTTTTTTTTGGCATGGATGCGGATTTTGAGAGGACTTTTCTTACGTTAACAACCTCGGTTTTTATAGCCTATGGGCTACAGCTACAGCGGTAACAATTTAGAGAGTGATGCTAAAATGAGACGAAACACAAAATCTTTTCGTGCATAGCTACTGGAAGCATCAGCCACAGTACCATTTTTCTCGGAATTCTCCAGAATTCGTCGAATGGTGAGCTGGGAAAGAATCTCTTTACAACCGTCGGCGTGGTAGTTTTCGGATCGTTCCGCGAAAGATCTAGAATTTTGAATTTCTTTCGCCTTTAGCTAAAGAACTATGTCTTTTTCGTACAACTGGGCCCCAAAATCCCCATCAAACAAGGTATGCCCTAAAATGGTGAAACAAACATAAGCACCATTCAAGGTTTTTTTTCTAAATAAATTCGGCTGATGCTAAAACCGTAGATATACATACTTAAAATTTGTACTTGGAATATTCCTATTATAGAGACTTTCCCAAAAATATAAAAAAAAAAATCTGACCAAGAAACCCAAAAACCAGTTCAAATTTAAAACGATGGTTGCACAATTCTCCAAAGCTATAGCTTTTTCAGCATATAAGCCTGACAACTGAAAACGATATGCCAATCGATATAGCACTACGACCACCATCCACCGACTGCCGCTGATTGTGTAATAAATTTATTTAATCCACTCCTGAATTCCATTCCCTTAATCATTAAAATTGATATTTTCAAGAAGGCACGGGGAACACGAAAATAAATAAAAATAAACTACCTACACCCACTAAAAAAAAAAGCCCATTTGACCATCCGAATCTGTAGTTACCATAGGCAGGTATCCTTTGGTTACTGCTGCTGGCGAGGCACAGCGACCGACAGCGGAAAAAATGGAAGCATTTCATTTTTATTCCATTCTGTACACTGTTTCTATTGTTCACGCGAAGAAGAATGACAAAACATCCGTGCAGAGAGAAGCGATATACGCCAAAGCAACAAACAAAAAAAGAATGTGAAAAGAAATATTATCACGCGACCAATTCAAAAACAGCAGGACATTTCTTACAGCAGAAGCAGAAGCGCGCAGTGCAGCCATGTTGCGACCATGGTCACGATGCGCGCTGTTGTCGCCCGGCTAACTTGGCCGTTCGCAGATATAAGAGAGAGAAACGGTGTGGATGTGACAAACGAACAAATGGGAAAATTGCCAATTTTTATTATGTGCTTCATAAAAGTGGAAACTCCATTCAATAAGGATTAACCCAGTGGTTAGTCTACGTAGCCGTGAGTTTCGATATTAACCACACGGATATCGTAGTGGACGGAGAACTTTAGCAGAGCATACGGCGACTGTGTTGGTGTGTCAGTGATGACGATGTTCAACCCCCTGTGAATATAGATGGATTAAAAAAGACAAACAGTTTCGCAAAGGATTTTGATTCAATAATACATCATCTGTATCATGACGAGAAATTAGGTAATGGCTCCCTTGAGCTGGGTGTCGGAAAGAAGGCAGTTCTAAATCGTCATTATAAAGGTGGGACATCTGAACGTGATGTGGTAATTGATGCTGCTCGCCGTTTTTTTTTTGTGTGCAGCCTAGGACCTATACCTAATAAAATGTATTTACCTATATAATGAAAATGAACCGAGAGGATGGAAGACGGCTGTATATACTTTTAACTCACTTGAAAAATAAAAAAGTAAAATACCTCCACTCTTACCCCTCCGATGCATTGAATATAGGTTCAGTGTTTTCTATCTCCGAAGTTCTACAAAAGCTTTTTCTGTTTTTTAAGTCAAATTCTCATTGGATAAACAATATTGCTTGAAAATCGTTGCTACCTTATTCTATCGGATGTTTGTCAGGCGTTCGCGAGAGGTGGCGCATCGGAAAAAAAACATAAGTTGGAATTTTGTTTTTTTCGGGATTCAAACCTCGGACCCCTCGCTTAGTAGTCCAACACACTAACCACTAAGCCATTGCGCCTACCTTATTCTCTCTTTCTTGGAAAATTAGCTTTTTTCCTTTGCAAAATAGGTTCACAAGCATCAGGTTTTTAGAAAATGAGAGATTCTGTAAAATCTATTCCATGCGCTTCCGTCGAGTTTAAGGGCAGCTCTCACACTGTTACAGAGAGTAATCGCTTATTAGAAGGGCAGGTAGAATGCATCGGACTGTTCTATGACCTTTGAGTACAAAGTCCAAATTTCTATAGCTTTCTAAAGGATTATGCTTAGCATTATACCCCTGCTATCGATAAGTGACAACATTTTTCAACTTTCTGTTGTTTAGGCATTTAAACTTAACTATGCGTGATCTTATTTATGATAAGCTTCCCGAAATTCAGACATGAAATAGAGATGTGAACTTGTCAGAAAAAGCTTTTTCTTCCAACAAAAATATTGTACCCTAATCTTTAGACTATGAAAGCTGTTCTTGAGATAAAAGACCTTTCTGCTGCAAAAGCCTTTTTTTAAAGCGCAGCGTATGGATAATATGATGATCTTAAAATGAGAAATGACATTTTTTCATAAAGATTTAATTTCCTAATAATTAAAATCACAGGTGAGCTACCTACTTTTAAAAGCGTATAAAGTAAAAGTTTTACTTTCTAAAATAACTGAACATATTTGCTACAAACCCTACTTTTTAAGGTAGTATGTGAAGGCTTTTTTAAAGATTTTTATAAAAGCTTTTTTAAAAGCTTTCTTAAATCGAATTTAGCCACAAAGGTTTAGTTGCTATAATATTATTAAAGCTATATGGTTATATAAATTTTCTAGTCTAAATTCTGTTACCACAAAAAAACATTTTAAAAAGTTTAATATGAGCATGAAAGCTTTTTATTTTATCTCCTTTTAGTTGTCAATGCTTTTGCTACAGAGTTATTCTGACAGAGTTATTCCCCATATTTCTGCTTGCCTAGTGGTATAGAAATTCTTCCACTATAACGACCTGGCTTATACTCGTATACTGTTTAAGATTACAATTCAAATTAATTGTATAATTACTAGATTGTTATTTTAGTACTTTTGTGTATCAGCTCTATTACATTTTTTGAGTATTGTTTGGTATCATTGTTTATATTCCAAAAGTCAAAATTCCATAAATGTCAAAACGAAGTCACAAAAAAACGCCGGTTTTTTGGCGATAAAAATGTTATATATATTGTATTATTACCAATAACTACTAAAGCGATTTTTATAACGAGAAGTGCGTTCTTTATTCTTTTGCCAGAAAGTGTAAGTCTATTGAACTCTGCAACTAAGGGCTTATTGGCCTTCATCAGGGAGGTCATACATCTCTTAGAATAACCTTTTCCCAGAATTCAAGTTTTATAAAGTTTCTTGAAAATAAAAAAACAAAACAAAATAGCGATTGATAGATAAATGTTAGTTTTAAATTAGATTTAATCGTTTTTGTCTAGAATATAAGTTTAAAGAATGAATAAATAAAAAATGAATTGAAAAAAAAAAAAATAATAACCTTTTCCCATTGATACAGAAGATCTTTCAGGCAGTGCCGGCTCCAGCCAAACTAGCGCCCTGTACAAGATTTACAGAAACCGCTCTTTTTTCCTACTTGCAAACATGCATAAGTCTTTTCCACATCACCCAGAAGGTAGACTTTCAAAGCGTTTTTTTTTTATTGCGGTATTTTTTGTTTTGAGATCTTTGAACTAGATTCTCTTGTAAAATGTAAGTGGATGTGCAAGGAATATACCTACATGAACAGGGTGGAATATTTTGAGATTATGTAGGTAAGTGGTGATGGACAGGGGTCTGGTTTTGGAGTCTTCGTGGAAAGCGAGAACATTAGACTACACTACCCCTTAGGTAACCATGCGTCTGTCAAGCGGAGATGTTCGCTATCCTTATGGCGATGCGCTATATTGAGACAAACAGGTGGAGGTCTAGAAGCATTTGCGTTTGCAGTGATAGCCAAGCTGCATTAAAAGCGCTGCTTAACCCTCTTACCTCGTCTAAGTTAGTGCTCGAGCTCAAGCTTTCTCCTAGCATTCGGTAGGAAGGCTAAACACAGTGAATCTTGTTTGGGTCCCAGGTCACACTGGTATCCAGGGAAATGAGATCGCTGATGAGCTTGCCAGGCTGGGTTCAGAAGAATCTTTCTCAGGACCTGAACCTGCGTTGGGTCTGCCTGCATCTGCGGTTAGGGCTTACATTGATACTTGGGTTTCCCGTAAACACTTGGTGCTGGGTGCAGGCAGACTAAACGACTGCGTCCGGACATCTGTAAAAGGTCGGCGTCTTTACTTCTATCCCTTAGGAGAATTGACTGCAGACTGCTTGTGGGCGTCCTTTCGGGCCACCAAGCTTTTGCCAAACATTTAAATGTATTGGGCTTGAGCGACACCACCATCTGTCCTGCTTGTGGAGAGGACGACGATACAGCGGAACACTTCCTCTGTAGCTGTCCTGCCTTTGCTCGCATCAGGTGGCGGATCTTTGGGGCTGATGTGGTGAGTGCCGAACATCTAAGCTCTTCATCACTGAAGCTCCTTCTCCTCTTTCTTCGAAAGACGGGAAAACTAAGTACATAAAAGTAAGGTGTCTGTTTGGCAGTACAATGAACCAGTAGTTGTGTCTGAGTGCTCCAACGGATAGAAACAACCTCAAAAAAAATAAAAAAAATTTAGGTAAGAAGTGGACTTGCATAAACCAAGTGGGATTTTTTATTTTTTAGATATTTTGAGTTAGATTCTCCTTGAAGTTGCAACATTGCAAGTGATGTGCGTTAATGTGAAAGAAATAATTCAGCACAGGTGTGATGGATGTTGTTATTTTGGGCTTATTTGAACAAGCCTTTTGCTTAAAATGCAAACGGCAGTATTTGTTTGCGCAAGATATAATTATTTTTTCTTTCCTAGGTATGCGCTCCCAGAACTTGGCGCCCTGTGCATTTGCAAATCTTGCACATATGGTTGGTCCGGCCCTGCTTTCAGGTCACAGGTCAGCCAACATGGCATGGGATTTAATAAAACAAAACATTTTGTGGTTATGGCAGTGAAATGGGTTTTTTACTACATATTTGTCTCCGCCTATTTATTTAACATATAAAACACATATTTCTGTTGGAAGGACTCTATTTATCGCCTATCCAAGAGGTAAGTCTTCCACCTCACCTCGAAGTCAATTAAACAATCGCCTAGCACTTTTGTCCACTCTGAACGATGATCGCTAGGCCACCAAGTACGGAATACAATAGCGAGAATGACATAAATGTCTTCGACCCATAGTAGAATGTCGTTGCAGTAGATATTTCTGATCGGTGGTTATTCCAATCCCGCCCGCGCTCAAAGTGCGTTTATGAGGGAAACTCGTTCCACTCCTTCACGCTCCCAAAGCAAAAGTGACTTCTTTCCAGAAAAGTGACTTCTTTCTAGAATACAATGACATAATTAGCTTCCGGTCCAGTTGCACTCCTTCCTTATTTACAACCTCTTTATCGGGCAACTAAATCTGGGCCCTGCTTCTATGAATGTCACCTACGCGCTACACCTATAGCCACCGCTCTTTTGTGCTACTGTAGTGTCACTTTCCATTTAGTGGAAATGAAATTTCAATAACCATCCGTACGGTTATATTTCTCTCAAGAGACCAAAAGTCCCATAAGACACACCTATCTTCATTTATAATTAATAGGTACTATTCGATGCCAATTTGAAGGCTCTCCCTCTTCGTAATAAATTCCGTCAAATGCCTACCACACTTCCACTCTGTCCGATATGCTAATCACCAATTCAAAGATGTTCATCAAAAACATTTATGCGGCCTACTAAATTGTCCACGAAATACAGTTCCCCTTTATAAATGCAAATGTCTATCCTATGCACCAATGTGTCTGGACAAAGGAAAACCTCTATCGGTTCCAAAATGTCTGGACCGGCCGTTCTCTTACTGCGCTGTGTCGTGGTCGTCCAACTATGTGGGTTGCATTCGAAAAAAGCAACAACTCACACACATATATACATATATATGTAGTGGGAACATTCAATTCATTAAAAGGGATTAAAGAATCTCGTTATTATTCTTGTCTCTGGGTGTCGTTTCATTTTTCTCTTTCATTAACTTTTATCCGCACACAACCGAAATTCCATAAAGACAGATCGTAAAATTATGATCACCTACACCACCTGCTGTGCGCTTCAGTATCGGTCTCTGGCTATTGATCCCGATTTTGGACAGAAGACAAAAATTGTACCCAGCCGATCTGCGAGGTCCCGCGATGGACATTACACACATTTTTATATCCACTTACGACTGCGCGTTGCGTCGCGTGGTGAACTAACCAAATTGTGAACAACCGGCCAAAATGCCCCCTGGTGGTCATAATTAAATACTTTCACACTCGAGAACAATCGCAAGAGCACGACTTCCTTCAGAAGTGTTTATTTTTTTAATTAAAAAAAAAAGAGAGATAAAAATGAAACCCCACCAGGAGAATGAAGAAGCCGGCTTCCTCCTCCCTATCACTGCAGGACAGACTGCATACTGAGGCCTGTGGATCGAAAAATGAAGATGAAAAAACCAGCAGCGATTGGGGAAGGACAACTTTGTGAAACCCTGTGGAACTCTGTGAAACACTGTGAAACAGTTGTGTGCGATGGGAACAATGATGTGCGCGTTTCCAGAAGCCTACACAAGAATGCGATACTGTTCGCAACAGCAGCAGGAGGAGGATCATCACTCTATATGGATGGTGTTGCGTGCATAACTCGTGATGGAAACAGGTTGTTGGCGTGGTTTGTGTTTCATTAGACCTGTCGCGGGCACTAGTTTCAAATAAGTTACGCAATATACGTATTCAACTGGGATACCTAGTTCTAAATTTTTATTAATGCATCGGGCTGCTCAGTGAAGGTCTGGGGGTGTTCTAGCCGTTGAACAGACCCGGTTATCGTTAAGAAAGCTGACGTTTTGGGACGCACGACGAACGTACAAAGGTAGGGCGTAGATAACGTTGCTATAGCCAGCACAAGGTTTCACCACTACAATTTTCATAAAAAAGAGTTGGCCAAATTTATCATGTTACGATTCTAGACCTACAATAAACCTTCTTATTGCCAATGTAGGAACGCGAAATACTTTAACCGCAGACTTGATGCTGAACGGCTTCAGTCCCAAAAAACTGCTAGATGCCGTATATAACCCCATATATTCGAGCAGCCCTATATTAGTCCAGCATTCAATGTCGAAGTGCAGTGTTATCGATTCCTAGAGGGCATCTAGGTCTCACCCGTGACCCGTCTAACTCCACAATGCTCTACCCGCTTCAAAGCAGAGATGGACGAGAGCGGCCCGTAAGATCTTCACGGAAAAGAGGAGGAGCTTTTACTTTTAAGGAAAAAAACAAAAGAAGAATAAGCACGCGTTCTAGGAAATACTGACCTGCTACCATAAGGCTACACGGTTAAAAATATTGGTGTGTTTTTTAATACATCCGCAGTATTAAAGGTCCATGCAATACAAGAAAAATTGGTTTTCAATATTTCCAAATTATTTAACTTTTTCTGTAATATATTTATATTCAAATTTAATAATGTAAGACTTTTCGTATAAACACAATTTGCCACATAATATAAAAGAGAGATCAGTCGACTTTGAACGCTTTATTTAGACTAAAACTTAACAATGATCAGATAACTTATTATACCTTGTACATAGAAAGAACAATGCGAGAACAAAATTAACGTTAAACATTTCAAACAGTGTCGCAAATCATACGATCATACAGTTCTATTTTCCAAGGAATGCATTTATATAAATTATAAATTATATAGGTGCATAGATTAGCGTAGACAGGGTGACCTCAAATAGAAATAGATAATAATGCGATTGCACATTTCAAATAAAATATGAATATTGTGTAACTGTTCAAATCTTCAAAACACTTGCATTTGGTTTTAATAGAGGATCTGAACTAAAGTGATTCGATCTAATATATATCGATATTACTTTTGAACCCAAATATATTATTTTGTCGCTTGGTTAAGAATTTAGTGTTAGTTTGAGCGTCCTATTCAATGAAGTGGATTATTTGGATAAAGTTTTTTTTTAAAGAAAAATGTTTAAAAATACAAACAAGTGAAAGTCATGCTGGAAACGGAGTTAAATTTATATCCAATGAGAATATTCTTCTTACAAGTAAGTAACTTTAATTCCAAAGTATTCTTGTAAGAGGTTATAATATTTGCTTTTTTTAAGCTGTGAAGCGCAGAGATGTTCGTAGTGGATTTGCTTTTGAAGATAAGGGCGGTCTAGAGCTTCGAGTTCATTGCCCCAGAAATATAGCTATTGCATTCCAAAAAGTAAGTAATTGACTGAAAATATTTCTAGAAATTTTTACATACTAAAGGAAGCACAGCGGCACTCTATAGGATTATTTTCAAGGGGATAAAAGACCAGGGGAATTGGCCTACGGTTGACAATTTTCTATTGTAATATTTAAAACCAATAAAAACAAATATTAAAATAAAATATTTTCGGTGTTGAAATATATCCCATAAATATTTAAATCAAATCTAAAGAAGTATTAAGATATAATAAGATTGTATCATATTTGAATATTCCATGGGTTTATGAAATGCAAACAAAGCATTGAATTTGAGGTGAAAGTATTATACATATTTTAATCTGCAGTTTATTTAATTCGAATACAAATGTATTAAAATTATTTAATTTTTCAATGTAAATAAGGGCTTGTTTTAAATACTTTTATATTGAAAACCATCTCCATCTATATTAAAATTTAATATTTCAGATATTTTGTAATATTTTGTAATAGCAGACTAATTTAAAATTAATAAATCTTTTATTAGTTGTTTAATTTGAATACATGCAAAATTATTAAATTTCAATATTTTCTCTGCGTTGTCCTATATACAACCCCAAAAATATTAAATTTAACGCCAGGATTTTTAACCGTGTAGCAGTAGCAGTAAAAGTTTCACCAAAAGGTTACAAGAGCGTGAACTTGTCAATCAAAAAAACTATCTGTAGATATATGAGCAACAGAACTCCTTACTTTGGCAGACTGTTGAACAGCTAAAGCATTCTAAGTTCAGCTGTCAGACAAAACGAACCATATTGATATCTATCGATGATAAGAGACAATAATTACATTTACCCGATCAAAATGAAGTGAGGATTGCACTATCTTAATTAAAGGCGTACAAGACTGCTGAAAGACCTAACAGCCGTAGGTTCTATTTAAGGCAGCGGTATAGGTAGGCGACTTAGTGCAGAGCATCCACCAACTCATCGACAAGACTTGGTCAGACGAAAGTATGCCTGATGAATATGGGGATCCTATAGAGGCATCAACGATTTTAAGACCGTATAAAATGACAGCATCTTAGAGACGAGCTATGCAAAGCCATGTCTAGTTACGGCATCCCTGTCAAACTTGTCAAATTCTGCCAAATGACGATGAAGAACGATCGCTGCTTCATAAAGGCTGGAAGCAAATTACCATGATCTTTGATGTCAAAAACGGATTTATAGCTAGCCAAACAATTTAACATCAGTCGTCATAGATATATAGGTCATGTGGAGCGAATAGGTACCAACGCTCCAAACCATAGAGTCTTCGAGTCTTACACGAAGGTACAACGCAGTAGAGGGAGACCTCGTCTTAAAGGACACTCACAAGTAGAAGAATACCTTAACTGACTAAGAGCGTGCAATTAGAGGCAGTTACTTAAGGACTGGGCTAACTGGGGAGGCTTGTTAGTAAAGGCCTCCATTCACCGCGAACCGTAGCGCCATCTAAAAAGAAAAGCAGCAGTAGGTTGTTCAGTTGAATTTTACCGCAACAAAGTGTGCTCTCTATGCTTTCTTTCCCTACCCATGGTCCATTTTTTACTTGGGTTAAGTACTGAAGGACCTGATGGGATGTGGACCAGCTCCTAGGAGCCTTAAGGGTACTACCAATTATACTACCAATTGTGATGAGGATACGAGTGTGGGACCAATCATGCAGTTTAATTTGAATATGGTGGCATCGCTTAAACAACTCATCTGCATGGCAAACCACCTCTTTGAAGTGAGTAGCCTACGCATGTAGTGCATGAGTCGGAAATTTTATCGGATAGGGTTAGCCGTCGGAAAATAAGGCCTTCGGTTATGCATTTATTTGGGACCAAAAATAATTAATTCCCACTCAACTCATCAACGAGACAAGTTATCTACGGACAACTCATCTACTTATAACTAATCCATTGATTGATGTTCCCTGAAGTATGTGTTCGCCTCGAGTGAAGTAAACCAACAGTCGCGTACAAGTGATCTATCGCGGTATCGTGGATGAAGTTGCGGGCTATTACAGTTGTGACGTAGATGAGCTGTACGTACGTAAATACATGCATCAGATGGAGTTGTGCGAAAACTTCACGCGCAAAATTGTTTCCTGTTCCTTGAGACACGCTTTGAAGCCCTCTCTTTCAAAATGTCCTTCCATCTGAATCACAACCATGGTCATATTTCTCATTACTCGTATTTCACTTTAAGAACAAACAACAAACGAATTAGTCTGGCAGACTTGGCGCACTGGCACGTGCCCTATAATGTAACTCTATACCCCATTGTTGTCACAACAGCAGTTTGCTTTAATTTTTAATTCACTCGCGAGCAAAGCAAGACCAAGACCGTAAGAACTCCCGCGTGTACACAAGTTCCACTCTATCAATTAATTATACGCCTCTTATGACGACAGAGTTCTTTGTGTGCGCCTTTTGTCCGCCACTGCGGCCACTTACCCAACGAATTTCACCTAATTAAAAATAATTCATCCGATTTTGATTTACTTTCTGTGCAGCGCTCGTTATTCTGCTTCGCCGATAGTGGCAGGTCCTTTAAAAAAAAAAATAATAAACTGATTGATGTTGAAACTTTGTACAAACATTTTTGAATTTTACGGGTACCCCATTCACTTTTGCAAATGACGTGGAGAGAGATTTGGATTTAAGTGCGGACTGCACACATATCACACTCATCATGCTGACATTCTAACCGGTGTCCTACTAAGATGTCCAAGAGTGTGGTACCGAAACCCTTTTCCCAAATAAATGGCAAAAGTATACAGCCCACCCTCATCAACAACAAAAGCCTATTGCACCCCACAGGGGGCACCAACCAACACCAAACCACACCAACCGAACGTATGTTTTCGGCATGACGAAGGAGAATATTGTCCTACAGGAGGACCGCATTAAAATAAACATTTCAAGTGCTTTCCGGATAATGAATTTTCGTCCCAATTCGTTTCGGTGTGTCCAAGGAATTATAACACCCCATCGTCGTCGTTATTACGACGGCTATTAACTGGGACACCAGAAGCAGAACCGAACCATAGCCAGGACCCTTGGTGGAAAGTTTTTTTTTTTTTCGAGTGCTGTGTGTATATATTGTGTTCTTTATATTTGGAAGTTCCCTTTTCTTTCCCTTTAGCCGGTTTCTCCTCTTTTCAGTTTTGTTTTATGACGGCCATTGTTGTATGCAGATTTTAGACTTCTGACGACGACGATGAGGACAGTTTGGGACTTTTTCTGAAGGACTTTTAATATTCTCAATCAATTAGCTAATTGGTATTCGATAAAATCTGCCTTTGGCTGGTGAACAAAAATGCGTTTACTACTTTTGCACTCCGTTTTGTTGAAGAGCACTTAATATCAAAGGATTGCCATTGGGAGGGATTATTTTGCTGTTGCGTTTGGGTGGAGGGCTTAATCGTTTGTTTGACGCAGAAAATTCAGCTATAATCGGATGAGAACGAGACTTAACGGGTCGGTTGGGAGATGCTGTTGTGATGGCTTGTTGAGTGGTTGAAAATTGTTTATACCCACAGTTTGGTTATTAGTTAATTCTCGGTTTGGGCAAAGGGAATGAAATTGACTTTGCTAAGAGTCAATCTGGTTGGAGTTTGAAGCTGAGCGGCCGAAAGTTTATGGGAGGGGACCTCTGTCATCCCAGGTTTTGGATGTTGCTTGCATATATTTTGGATTGACATGCACTTCAACTTGAAGGGGACTAGAATTTTCGGAAACTTTTAAGGTTAGGATCATAGATTCTAGCTGCCCCAACTTGTTCCCTTTTAAATGTATCCATTATGGGGATCTTAAAAGCCGGAGTTTGACTCCGACCGAAGCATGAAGTACTACATGATTAACCGTGCCGGTCATGCCAATTTCGGGAGTGTCAGAGAAAGTGTTATTTGGTCCATGTGATCTATATAACTCGTCTCTCCTGTCGACAGTAGTGGACAGTAGTCTGACTGTAAAGTGCCGAACATTATTGTTTTGGTTTAAACCTATTTTTTGAGGGGTTATTAATCCAGTGAGGACTTCTGTGCTATAGCTGTATATGGACATGGATAGTTACGGGCAACACCAGAAATTCCGATGCAGGCCAGGCTTTGAAGGATTTTTCTTTTCGTTTGCTTAATATACTTGCTTTTCGTTATCTGTGATAAAATTGGCATAAGCATAGTCAATTGTTTTGTTGCGAAAATCAGTGCCGGCTTAAATATGGGGCAAACCAAGCAGATACTTGGGGCGCATGGGGAAGAGAGCTCCCTATCTTTGTTCAATTAGCTAAAAAAGAATATTAGGCACCCATAAGGAAAAAATGTTTTGTTATTGAGCTAACTTTGACAATCGCGCATGCTCTAATAACATTAATGATGATCCGCCTTTCTATGTTGTAGCTGTACGCTTGAGGCAGCAGTCGTTTTTCGTCATGGTGAAACAATATCCTCGATAACGAATGTGCAACTAAAATGCGAAAATGTTTTTTTAAATTAAACTCCTTTCAAACACTTTTTGATGGCTTTTTAGTGATCTGAAACTGAATGAAGCTCTTTGTAAATTATATAATCAGTATCTATATAAAGCAAAGGGCGCTGAAAGAAATCTTGTTCTTGGCTTGGAAAACTTTATTTATAAAATAAATAAATTGCGCAACAGGTCCGTAGGGTCCTAGCTTCTCAAAACAATTCGTTTTGTGTGAGTTTTTTTTTATTTTTGAGACGAATGAAAGGGATGCACAATTTTATGCTGAGTTCAAACGGCTAATTAAGCGTGACGGTTATACTTTTGGATGTTTGTCAGACTTTCCCGAGAGGTGGCGCAGTGGAAAAAAAAACCTAAGATGGAATTTGGGTTTTTCGGGATCAAGCCTGGGGCCCCTAGCTTGTAGAATGACGAGTGAAAAAAGGGTACTACCCTTAGCTGGTTATGCCACCACTTCTGTCTCGATGGAGATAGTGGGGAACTGGAGATAGTTATAAGTTATAACCCAATAACTACTAGGATGGTCACTCTTTGATATGACACCAAATATGGACTCATATGTCATATATCCAGTATCATCAAAAACAACTTATTCAGTATCCATGAAAGCATAATCTAGCTCGACTTTGCAGAGTCCTTTTTCTGAGATAATAGATTTAGATAGACCCTTTTCATGCATGATGACAGTCCTGATATATACTCCTGTATAAAAAAGTGTCAATTATTAATCCTTCGCTGGATCAGTTTCACAAACTTACACCCCATTTAATTTTGACTGGTAATAGTCTTAGCACTTATCATTGATGTTGATTAACGCCGAGAACCTCGACTATAGAAAAGATGAGACCCAAAAATCACATATTTTATAAGTAAACCCATCTTTTTGAATAGCATAATTATTTAGATCAACCTAAATTTCCTTCGCTGTCAAACGTTTACAATGAGCTTTGTTGATGGAAATGACAAAAGTTGGAATAATGGGAAATTAATGTCTTTTAGGGAGAAATAGAAGGTCGGTATCATATGCGTTGGTGTAGTATCAATACGGGCCAGAAACATTGCGTCACCTTTGGGGGTTACAGAATATCTAATCATTACACATTACATTAGATGTAATTTCCGGAACTACTGAACCGATTTCAAAAATTCGTTCACTAATAGAAATCTACGGGATAGAGTATTGCGATAGGCTACTTAATTTTTTTGATTTTCCATTTTATTTTCCACTGCGAAGCAGCTTACGTGATAAAAACTGTACCTATTCCCATGAAATCATTTTAAAATTTTACTTTGCTTCATTCAACTTGCCATTAAATTCATAAAAAAAATGCTTAAAACCGTATTTTGGCAATACTTCTCCGAATATTGAGCTATTCAGCTCTTTGCTCCAGCTCCATCGATTGAAAGCATTTTAAGTACCTACACACGACATCACGCCACAACTCCACTTAACTTAATTTTGTGTGTGCGTATTACCTATCAGATCAGGGGTGAAATCCCGTTAGGTGATAGTCACTTTTGTGATAGTCAAATGCGATAGTCACATCATTCTACGTATAAGGTGACAGCAAAATAACTATACAAATATGGCATCACTTTGTTATTTCAAAACATAGTTTTGTTGTCAGTTGTCGTTTTTTGCACAGAAAAATTAAGGTAGCCTTGTTATAAACCTAATATTGTAAATGCGAAATTAAGATTTTTACCTTCTTACGACCGCAAAACCAATATTTATAAATTTTGGTAGTAGATTTTTATTGCGAAAACAACACGTAAAGGTGATGAAGTTGGGGATGCAAGTTTAAATGACGAACCAAATTATTTCTCAAGTTAGGGATAGTAAGATTCATCAAAGCTATCTATACTTTTGGTAAGAAATAAATACATATGCCGCGTATTTTACCAATGAATTTAAATGTGTGGGTCTGATTGGTTGGCTTGAAAGATAAGATAGTTTTGGACCCGATATGTGGCGCTGTTGTTCATATAAATATTTTAATTGAGTTACTCGAAGTACCTCGCGGGTACCTGCTAGTTACCTTTAAAGGTAGACTTCTGGTGCATCCTTCCCTCTTTTTAATGTATGTGTACCTTTTAAACACATGCTGCAGGTATTTTTGGTTTGGCTTCGAACTTCCGCTTCAAAATCGTATCGAACACTTGATCGGAGAGGAAGGTAGTTGGTTATAAAAAGAGGGGCTTCCTAAGAAGTTTATGTTTTCACTGATAGCAGTGGTACCTAACCAAATCGAAAATTTGGCTTAACTACATAAGCAGAAATGAATTTTCAGTGCTATGCTGTGGCTTCATCTGCTAATGTGGTGGATTATAGAAATTAACATTTATGTAAATAAATTTTTAGCCTATTTCTGAGAGCGAACAACGTTCAAAAGGATGACCTAAACTATAACATGGCACAACTGAAGCCAGCTGGCTGCATTGAGAACTTGGCCCACCCGAGCTTTGTTACTATTTTCAAAGCAAAGAAACTGGGGGCTGTATTTTTATTATTTCATTTAACAACAATTTTTGTGTAGGATCTTGCAGATTCAAGTGAATTTAGTCATTTTTGGACTCTCTGCCAGCGATCTCGGGATCGCACAGTACAAATCCTCCAGTCGGTCCTCAAGTAAAACAAATGTCGACCCAAATGTTATAGTAGCCAGCCTCATCTATAATCAGAACTACCTTCCATGTAAACATTAGCCCTCCACAGCCGCCATTATAATTGTTGCAACTCAACCATAAACAAGTGAATACGTGATGAGCACAATGCACAACCCCTATAGCAAATAAGACAATAGCCAACCCAAAAGGTGTCTCTGCCCAGACCTGCTGTCTCAAACAAAAAATGAACGACACCACACAATGTCCCCTTTTCTATTAAAAATTCACATTCTATCAAACCGCGGCCATGTTTGGCTTCCTGCTGATTGCAGGGGTTGTGCTGTGCAAGTGTATACCTCTCCTCCCAGCGAGAACTTCTTTGTATTCCATTTGTATCTATCCAGCTCCATCAAGCCAACAAAAAGAATTCCCCGATCACAACACCTGCGCATTGTCTAGTGTCTCTTCCGCGACGTGTCCTTATTTTCATTCCTACACACAGACACACACACACACCACATGACCGGGTGCATTCGTTTAGCCACCAAAATGAACACAAAAGACTGACAGAAAAGAGAAAATACTCCGAAAGATAATAATTAATTCATATCCGCAAATGTTGAGAGGAATTTTGAGCTCCAAAATTAAATTGCACAATACCCAGCCGCCATTGTTCGTTAGCAAGCCTAATATTCTAATTAGAAACAGACAATGCAGTGGTTTTTGGTTGCGATGCGCTCTATAAAATGTTGAATTCTAATGCAGATGCACCAACCAACCATTCAGCTTTCAGCATATTAATTCCAATTTGTTGAGTTTTGACTTTTGAGTGGGCATATCAAATATCTATTGTCCCTCTCTATCTCTCTCGTGAATCTGATTTAATTAAGGTAGAGCCGTACGAAACTTACACCAACAAAACCTTGTTGTCCGTCAAAAAGCGGACAGTTTTTACGGCCCAAAATTGAAATGTAATTTTCCGGAAAATCTTATAACAAATTGCGAAACAACTTGAATGTTATTATTTAAATCCGACGGTCGTAAAAAGTGCTCGCTGGATTCGTTAGCATGAAGGAGGTTTGTTCAGATTTTCTAGCTGGTCAGTGGCCTGTGATAAAAAAAAAAAAAAATTATTTCGAAAACGTTTCAATTGAATATGTAGTTCCCATAGATGGAGCTTGTATCGCACGTATATTATATAGCTGGGCAATTTATTATTGTGCACAAGTTTTCGTGTGCACGTTGTACTCGTAATTATTGTGGGCTTTACAAAATTGATTTATATGCGACGTTTATTAGTCGCTACAGCTAGTGGTTCAATTCAAAATAAATAATATCCATTCGCTGTCTGTTAACGGTAGTAAACGCAAATCATTAACCATCATGGTGTATGGTTTTATGGATAATAAATTAATTATTCGCGTCTACGAATGCTTTCCGAAAATATTTATGTTTGCCGAGGTAGATGGCGTAGCAATAAATTTTAATTTCAGCTTAAATATCAGAAAACTCTGTCCGAGTTTAACGTTATTTTAACACTTTTGCTGGCACTCGAATAAAGCTCCCACAAAAGTAGAAAGAAAGCGTCTTTCTATAGATATCTAAGCAGGCGTAACAAACATGTAACAAAACTCGTGAATATCAAATTTAAGTTCAATGAGGCATTTTATAAAAGAAAACAAGTAAAAGTGTTGTCATCGGCCTGGCCGATGCTTTGATACCCTCCACTGCATACAAGTCATGCAAAGTGTAAGGCATGTGAGGTAGTACGTAATTACATTGAACAACAGACAGAGAGACACATGGGCCTGATATTGATTTTGTATGGGAGGTATACCAGAACTACTTGACCGACGTAGACCATACAGATCCTGATTCAGAATATATATACTTTATGAGGTCTCCGGTGACTCCTTCTTGGCGTTACAAACGTAATGACAAAGTGTATATACCTTCCTGTGGAGGGTATAAAAAAAAACAGCCATATCGAGAGGTAGAATGAAATTTTTCTTTATACGGCCATCAAAAGTTCTAAGAAACAAAAATCTGCATTACTGATATTTTTAAAGTTCAGTTGCTTAGTCCTTGATGTAGCTTGTGCCGTCGACGGAAAACTCTGGACGGAAAAATACCGAGCCCATGTGAAGGAATTCCAAATTATTTTTAAGGTAGGGCAAAAGAGTCTTAACTCATAAAATTGTAATAGCTTCTTATTCAAATAAATTAGAAATATAATTTTTCCTCATAAGTAGGTAAGTGCCAATTTATCTTTATTTTAGAAGCTATTTTCAGGCATAAAACATTTTCTTTCGTAAAATAATTGGAAAATTTTTATTGGTTAATTTATTTGTATCCACAAAATTTTCTGATTTATATACGAACTCTTCTTATTTTCTGTACATCAAAACTACCTACCTACAATTACATCAAAGCCTAATTTCCTAGTTAGGTAGTTCAGTTTCACGGCCTGTCAGAAGGAACAACTTAAATGTCTTCCAATGGAAATGTTTAAATATTTTGATTATCAGAATTTTACTATTAAAAAAAATTCAAAAACGTATTTTATGATGAATTGGTGTGGTTCGAAGTAGCTATTTGTTAACAAAGTTAACCTATATAACCTGAAAAGATATATGGAGTTCCTTACATACAGAATTGGTCATTTGAGCTCAGTTTAAATATACGTCAATCTGAGCCAAACTTCCAGCAATGCTGTCGATCCAAGCATATGAAAAAATCGTTCTGTAATACAGTGAACATAAATGTATAGCTCATAGCTTTTCTTGAAAGACGCTACATCCGAAATGCAAATTCGGATACGCCAAGGCTAAGGACTTACTTTAGAAGTTTTCGAAACGTTCGTCGAAATTAAAGTGATGTATCATTAGGACGTTTCGTTGTTCACACTGGAGTTTATTCCGTAGTTTATTGTTTACTTCCAAGTTGATTCTCGTAGGCAGGAGGTCTATGGTTTTGCGAAAAGATCATATCTAAAGAAGGTTACTGAGGGAACCAGTCTATTGGTAGCTTAAGTTTTTTGTTTCTTTCCTATACATAAATCTATGGCGTTGCTAGTATATTACTTAGTGAAATAATGTCCAGAAGGAGAAAGTGAAGAGGTTTTTTTGAGCTGCAGTTAGAGAGTGCACCTATGATTTTATATAGGCTCGCCAAACGGTGAGTCTTTTGAAGGGTCCTTTGTTGAGAGGCGGGTACCATCCAACAATCCAGTACTGGCTAGTCAGTCTTATTGCCGCAATGTAAAAGAAATGTTGGGATGTACTTATTGTAACTCCCGACCATAAACCATCCTGTGCTTCTAGTTTTTGCAGAGCAAAAAAAAGTAGTTAGGTATGTAAGGACAACTTTAATTTTATTGCATAAACCTAAGGCAATGTTTAAAAAAGGTTTTGGAGTAAGTAACCACACATGTGCATTTTTTCTTGTCTTCCATAATTCGGCGATGTGTTTCTGGATCACAACCCCCATTATGTGTTTGGTCTAATTGTGGAGTCATTGGATTCTAAGGCACTCTGCAAAAGTCGGTGAGCACGTTTCAAAAGACACCATATGGACACCAATGTACATATAGTAAAAGAATAGTCCATCTGAAGCCCACTTTACACGGTAATGGAGTAAGCATATGACCTTTCTGATATGATGAGTCGCACTTGGAAGTGCAATGGTCAAATTTGTGAACCGAACTTGATACGGCTTTTCAAATGAAAAAGTGCAAATGACTTTTTTGACACCAGAACTGTGGCTATTCTATTTGAGAAGTCGTATGGCAACTGTGCACCTTAATCATTCGCAAGTAAACGTTATTTCCCTTTCAAATATTCAAATATTCTCAAACAGGAAGTCATATAGCGGTGTGAACAACGAAAACAAAAAACCCTATGGTCTTTGAATTATTGATTTGATACATCAATGTCACATGTAATTTGTATTATTATGTAAGACTTAATTAATAATAACATCGGTATAATCAAGAATCGCTCTTGTCAATTTTTGTTTCAACAGGCTTGGAATGCGACTGGGAAGAGCCGAAGCCGACGATTTGTACGCACAAATCGCTTATTGTTACCATCTTACTAGCGGCGTTCTAACTTTTTTTTCTTAGTCCTTGATGTAGCTAGGGCCGTCGAGGGAAAACTCGGGTGGATAAAAACCGGGTTCATGTGAAGGAATTCCAAATTATTTTTAAAGTAGAACAAAACAGTTTTATCTCCTAAGATGGTAATAGGTTCTTATTCAAATAAATCAGATTTTGGTTTTGAATGTTTAGAAGCTTTTTTCAGGCATAAATCATTTTCTGTCGTAAAATAATTACAACATTTTTATGCAGCAAAACGACTTACAATTACATCGAAGTCTATTTTCCTGGTTAAAGGTGCTTCGATACAATAGTAACAAAACTTGAAACAAGATCTTGTTCGCTAGGTTCGTGCAAGGTCGCTAAAGGAACGTTCAGCACTAGCTAAAGTCACAGGTATGGTGCAAAATACACGCAGAGAAACACAAACATTTACTAAAATTGTATCCCTGTTCTGAGAAAAAAATGCATTCAGAAAACTCAATAGTGAGAGGTCTTCTTCAAAGTTGGCGTCTTAGATATGTTTCAGATGGATTATCTCTTCTTTCAAGCCTTCAAATACGTGTGATTTGTATTTTTCGACGAAACTTGTTGCCGCATTTCAAATCTCACTTACCTGTTGTGTTAAAAATTGCCACAAAAAAAAGTTTCATTCAAATTCTTCATTGCATGGAACCGACAAGGAATTCCAGCAAATCAAACATCACATAAAAAACGTGTTTCTCTCTTATTTCGTTGTTTTTTTTTGTCTAATTTTCTTCGAGGTTCGTCTTTAATTCAATAGTCTTTTTCGGAGCGATGGAATCCCTCCCGCAACTGTTTGGCATTGTCGTATAAAATTCGAATCATCTGTAAATCGGAGATCAAACTCGGAAGATTTTAGCGTCAATAGTGACTTTTCTGCCTTTCATATTATCATATTTAAAAAATAAGAAAACTAGGTACACATTAATTTTTTTGTTGTGAATTTCCGGGCAGACAGGTCTCCAACAAAGGTTTTCAAGTCGTACCTGACTATAGAAAATGTTAATTAGCCAAAAAAATAAAGGTAATTTATAGTTTTCCTAGCAGATGACAGGTCGTTTTTAATTAGGCAAAAAGTAGAGGTCAAAGAATAGATTGTGGTACCTGCGCCATTTCTTAAAGGTTGAAAGGGGAAAAATTTGTTTATATAAGAAAAAATCAGTTTTGTTACAGATAAAACAAATAAGAAAGCCGTTGATATTAAATAGTCCGTTGAACAATCAACATTGTGATCATCCGAGACCTTCAATTCTGCTGTGGCCAAATCTAAATTCATATGGAACAGAATGCTGAAAATTTCTTGCGACACACATTGAGGACAGAATGACATTTATCCACGCAGCTCTTCATCTCTTTGTTATCGCCTTTTTTTAGCCCATTTCTTTACAGTCGGATAAACGAAGGACACGAATAGCCCTTTGATATGGAATTCGAAAAAAAAACTTGGAATGTAGTAGAGTTTTCTAGGAGTCAAAATTCGGGGAGCCCACCATACCTACTTTGACTTAAACTTTGGACGCGGTATCAAAGTGGTTTAATAATTCTCCTCCTGTCCAAACTGTGGTCTTTAGTGGTCTTCAGTTACCTGACAGTTTTGGTTGTATTCCCATTGCATGCAGGTAATTTGTAAATGTTTTCGAAACTTATATAAAACTTTATCGATTGCCACTTTAAAATCTGCAAAGATGGCTGGCACGTTTGCTTTTAATAGAATAGAATAGGATTGCTGATACTCGTATGTTGTATAAGTTGGCAATTATTCTGAAAGAAAATTATTTTTCTTTGACCCAATTATGGATATGTACCTATAGATATCAAATTTTCATCAAATTCAATTCACTACTATACCCATCAATGAAATGCATAAAAGGTGCCTAAGCCCTATAATGAGATACTTTGCAAAATGCTGTCTCTTTTTTCAAAAAGGTAAAGGTTTTGCTGGCATTTTAGAAATTTCTTTAGATTCACTTGTGTCTATTCAATCGCAAATCACACTCATCAACAAGTGTAAACAAGCTCGATCATCTAATCTAAACCAACCAACAAACTGCGACAACTATAAGCTTGAAAGATCTCGTTCATATAATCGGTCAATATAAAAGAAAAGATTCGCCATTACCTACCTACACCTATTTCACTTGCGTAAACGTGTGATATAACAAACAAACAAAACAAATCGACCGCATTATCGCATCCATTGTGTTCCCGAAAAGATCCGATTTCAAATTCTCTTAACTTGACTTGAAGTCAAAATGGTAAAAAAAAATAAAAGAAACCCCTCTTCCACAGCTTGCGTCTCGAATCGGATTTATTGCTACTCACCTTGACCGTTTTGTCATTTCCTGAACTCGATTATTGATGATTATGGGCTTTTAATTTGTGCTGTTGCTGTTGTCTCCCTTCTTTCTATTATTTTTTAGGTGTAAAATGTGTAAACTCACTTAAAACACACAAAATCAAAATCACACACAATTAAGCTTCGTTAATTCACGATCTTCTTTTTTTCACATTCAGACGCGATCACAATTAGCTTGATGATTATTATTATATTCCCCCTATAACAAGTCGATAACAAGTTTATAGATGGCGCACAAGGTGTTTCTACTTGAAAAATGCGATTTACCGTCGGCTAAGAGCAATATAATTAGACACTTGAAATTCGCAGAAGGAATTTTCGGTAAAAGTCCAATCGGGGTAATTCGCGTTTACTATTATTTTTTCTCTCTCAACAATGACCCTTAACTTCTAAGCTTCAATTATGCGTGCGGGCGTGAAAGACAGTTGCGATTTATTATTTTTGTCGCCAATAATAGCGCGCGCGTTTGTTGTGTGGAATTTTCCCACAAGCTCACAACTAAACTTGCAAAAACCTTCAACTAAACTGACATTTCTATTTGTTTCTTCAATTCACATTTAAGGAATTATTACTTTTTTGAATTATATTTTTTGTTGTTGTGTTTTTATTTTTATTTTTCTCTCAGTTTTTTATTTTCTTTTATTTTAAGTAGATACCATTCCTCAACTGTATGTGTGTGTTGGTTGGTGTTTCTGGTATTCTCAGGGAAACACAAAAAAAAACCCGTTCTGATGTTATATGGGGGAATTTGAGCTTGGAGTTTTGGGATTTTTTTCTTCTCTCTTATGGATAGCACTGCCGACGCCGAGTGGAGTACGTAACGAAACTAACCAACCAGACTAGGGAGGGCAGCTAAAAACCAGCAATCTGGCTAACAAATACACGTGTGCAGTGTTTCGGGCCTGGAGAAGGATTTTATTTTGCACGCCGCATGGGTATATTCGTATGGGTGTATCGTGTATGGTAGTTGTGTGGAGGATGTACCCCCAGATGGGAGTCGGTGTTTGTGAGTGCGCATAGTTGTGTGAGAGTTGGTGTTGTTTGGGGTGAGGGTGGGGTTGTTGCCAGTTTGTTATGACCACCTATTCGCGGTGGTCTAATGTAAACAGTATTTTCGATTCAAATTTGGCTGCGAAATGACATACGTCTGGGAGTCGGAGTGAAGGGGAGTTTTTTTTTTCTTTGTACATGGGGTTGGTTTTTTCGGGGGTTATTCACATTTAACTGGGTGGAATAGGTATATGGGCTATGAGGTGCCTAGTTTTAATCGATTATTTGACAATTGAATTTGTAAGGAGATTTTCTCTGAAAAAAAAAACTTTGTGAGCTGGACAGTAGGTATATAAGTGAAATGTGTAGGAATAGATTGAAAGGTAGGTAGGTAATAATATTATAGAAAAGTAGGTAACTACTTAGATGTCACGATAGCTAAGTAATTAATTGATTTGACTTCGAAAATAAGTGACGGTTGCCTTTACTGTCTAGTTAGGCGCATTAAAAAAAACCGCTACAAAAACAACAAAATCCCGATCTAAGCCCAACTTTGTAAAGAAATGGCGCCCAACGCCACAATCAATCAATCATTTTTGTTAAAAAACAACATTTCTGGGGCGACGTATGTGGGTTCCATGCTAAATGTGGACTATCTACCGAGAGGATCCCGGGATAACGCCTACAAAATATTAAACTGACTTGCATTGCAAGGCTTCAGGCCTGGCTTCTTAAAACAATTCATTTGTTATAGTGTTTTCTTAGAGGAATGATATGTACGTAAGTACGTACAGTTTTATGCCATGTGATCGTCTTAATTGAGGGGCTTTATCGGGACAATTATGCTATAAATATATATACCAAATGTTATAAGTCTGCCTGATGTTTGCTAGGAACAATGTAAAAATGAAAACAAAAAATAGTTGGCGCAGCACGTCCCTAGGGACCCTAAGCCTAGCTTCTTACAACCACTTGTTTTGTGTAAGTCTTTTTATTTTTGGGACGAATGGAAGGGATCTACAATTTTATGCCAAGTCCAAACGGTTCATCAGTGATACTCTCGGATGTTTGTCAGACTTTCGTGAGAGGTGGCGCATTGGAAGAAACACCTTACGATGGAATTTGTTTTTTTTTTTTAGAATCTCGTTAAGTAAGCCATAATGAGCCTACAAATGTATAGAAAATTTAAGTACTTAAACAAAAAACAACTAAAACATTAATTTTTCCAATTGGTTGCCACTTTTCTGTCAGCAATCCAGTATGCCAATGGTTCGAAGTGCACCTACCTCCAATACAATAATAGTGGCTCAGTGGTGATAGTATGTGCTCTATGTGCGAGTGGTCGTCGGTTCTTTCATAGTCAGACCCCATTTCTCTAGTAAATGTACCTACAGGGGTGGTTGACTACTAAAAAACAAAGATAGGTAGTTGATCGAAATTTTCGCGACAATCAAAGGAGATGGAAGTTTCTATCCATTTTGAATGGGTACTCGGTTATGAAAAATAATTAACGTAGTGCTCAGAAGTCAGCCAGAGGGGCTGAGCCTAGGATAATTGTAAGAAAAACTATTTAACGAAAAATATTTTTAACATTTTAAGTTATGGAACAAGAAAAAAAAATTATCAATAACATACATATAATCACAAATGGATTAGAATTAAATTTGTATTACTTTTCCAAAATCACCCTTACTAATTTTTTTTTTTTGAATGCCACTCGTTTTCTGCGCATACATAAATTGTTCACGCCTAAAGCTGGACCAGGATTGTTATGCAAGCTTTTGGACACAGATAGAAGAAATGTTAGTCAAGTGGGTTATATTTTTCGGTTGGAAGAAATACCAAAGGATTTACTATGGCGCTGTACTTTGTATTCCAGAAGCTGATTACCGGCGGGGGCTTAGCTTACACGCCATCACTCTATTGCACCTTAATATTTCTTTAACCTCTCGCGAACGTGTTAGGATTATGACTACCCGGGGAAAGCATCTTAGTTTATCCAGTCGGGCTCGGTATGAATTGAAGGTTCTTCTTTTCATTTCAAAAAGATGATTATAGCTGGTTGGTTGGTTTAAGTGGCTGAATTTCCCTTTACCTGACGAGGGAAAGACACAAATAACGCATTGAGAGCCGTTTGGAGACCACAACTCACGAAAACCTGAAGATAAAGGGGGAGAGGCGTTAAGAAATTTGAGGATCTTATTGGGGGATGCCAAGCTTCGTATGCATGGGCTCGCAGACATTGTAGATGACATTGACTGGATTTTAGGATTGGGCTTTCATTGCTTTATTTTGCACTAACCATAGGTCCTATATTTGTTGGATTTTGTTGCCCGTTTTCGTCTATTAGAAGCTATGTAGTAATGGTATCACATACCTATCCATTACAAAGGTCGCTGATATGGGAAGCTCAAGTCCAAGTAGACCCTTATCGGATCGAGGGAAGATGTCGTACTCTGTGTCTACTTAAAGAACGCTTATACTTGATTTTGCATTTAATATTCCGTCTGCAAATCCAAGTACATTATACTAGAGGATAAATGAGATTAAAGCGACCAAACGAACAAATTATGTATGTATATGGACGGGCGACCATGCATACATTTTCATTGCTAGCTTCTGCTTCCAAAAGACTCTAATATTTGTCCCCCGTTATTTTTAAGACAAAGGATTTAATAAATAAAACATGTCATATGTAACTTCCTAGGGAGTTGAAAAGCCTAATAATTCAAGAGCAGCATGGTTTGGTATGGCGTATCTCGACTAAAAGGCTCAAGGGCCACAACTTAAATCGAGATATAGGTAAATAGCGCACTGATTCGCAGCTCAGTTATATTATCTGAGCTGTCGATACGTATGGGGTTACAACAAGTGACACTACTAGGCGCATACAGCGAAAAATACGATGACTATGGTTCTAAGAGTGTTCCATTCCTAGGTCAAATAATGAAAAAATCGTATTGGTTGGCAGTGGTTGGAACGAGTAAGACAGCCTTAGATTTCGTTCTATGGAGCTATTAGAAGAATAGTTTTAATTACTTTTTTTGGTCAGCAAAAAATATCTTGAAGACATATAAATCGAGTGGTCTCATGCACAACAAGCTCTACAAAAAAAAATAATACATATTACCAAAATTCCCACAATAGGTCTGAAAAAATCTTACACTCAAAGATCGTTTGTTTCAGATTTTGATTAACTATACCACTTTCCAGTGGATATCATTGAAATCCGTGCTTGAATAGAAGTAGGGGCAGAGCGGTGCACACGGTTGCGATCAGTTTTGACTCCTGAAGATGGCAAAACAACTCAGGGGTCTTTTATATGGGCAATAGCCCGAAAGACATTCTAAAAGTGAAGCTATTAGCTTTAGTTGGTAAATTAAGTTGATGAAGAAGAATCTTCTCCATCACCACACTCGGGGCTGGTGGACCCATTGCGATGAGCATTAAGGTGTAAGGTCTACATAGTGTAGTCTTGTCGGTACCTATTTAACTTTCAGCTAAACTGATGTCCTGCAAAGCTCCGAGGAAGATGCACTAAATCATTTTGTACCTTTTATGGATTCAGCAAGAGACTGGAACAGCCTCTAGTGGGCTGTCTTGATTTCTGAAGAGGTTTTTACAACTTTGTTACACGATTTCTTTTGAAATGTTATAACAGCTTCTGATGTGGACTCATGAGCTCTCTAATAATACTCTCACAGCACTTTTTACAAGTATACTCCAGCGAACTATTACTTTACTCAAATATTTACTGTTTGTTCCCGTAGCTTGCTGTCATGATACTATCTAGGTAGAGTAGTTACTTTATTTTTAGACTACCTACCGAGATTCCTTGGGTCGATGTAAAAGCCATGAATTTCTGAGTTAGCTTACCCGCACAAAACAGAGCTGGATCATTTGCTATGACTATCGTATGTCTTCAGTCTCCTGGGATCTTTAATGCTAACAGGCCGGGCCACAATATATAAGAAGGTATATAGTAAAATGACATCAGAGTCACAATCACAGTTTCAATTAAACAAAATACCTAGGTATACGATGCGGAATGTCTTAAACTTTAGGAATAGGTCTATGGGTATATTTAAACATGTTGCGACGATTGGGTAGCGGGCCAGACAGCGCAAACATAAAGTGCCTTAAATTCGTCGTGCTGATAAAGAGCAACTATTATTTATCCGCGCAGTGCTAAAGTGGTGGAAAAGGAAGTTCAACAGCAAAGTCTTTCGCAGGGGATCAACTGTGTTTTGACTTTGGTACCTACTTACATATTCAAGAATATCCAATATTCAGTAAAATAGGTATGCAAAATGTCGCATAGACAAAAATTAACCTCACTGCAAAGACAAACTCAACAAGAATCGCCCCAAACTATGTACAATTATATGGCGCCTGTACTTCTGTAGAAATTCGATAAAGTCACGTTCGAGGAAATGATGAACTCCTACTCGTACCTTACATCCAGTAGTGGAGCAGCATCATTCTAGATCCACGAACCTTGTAAAGAAAGGTGCGACCTTTGAAAACGAGCAATTAACAGAGTCCGTATTCCTAAAGCTACACATGCCACTTTTTATGTGGCTCACGTTAGTACCTCATATGAACTTACCTAAACAATTACCGCAGCGTATCTAGAAAATCAACTTTAAAAACAGGGGAACATTTCTACTGGCGGACATGATTGCTTTAATCGTCAATAAATCTGTGGGTATACCAAGGTACCTACCCAAGTAGCATTTGACGTACTGGTGTCAATTCGTGATCCTATTTAGGAACTTATGTTTCGAAACAACGAAGTAGCAGTTCCTTTTTTGTTTCGGAAGTGGCGCAACACAAAGTAGGAATTGTTTTTGAAGCAAATCCTATATAGCATCTTTGAACACACAATTTCAGCCCAAAGCGTGAGGCCACAACAATTTTCAACACAAATTGGGAAAAATGCCTTATTAATATTTAATTCTATTATTGTGTATGATGTATGTATACCATATAGTTGTGATGTGTGATATTCATTCATTTTGTGTTATGTACCAAAATAATATTCTGACTGCATCAACCATTCCATTATTAAACAGAAAGCAGCTATACTGAAATTTTATGGGGAACATCATTTTGCCTTGAAATGTTACTAATGCACTTCGAAAAAAACCTTGATCCTTCCAAAATAAACTATATTTAATCAAAAATCTCTCTTATAATTATTTATGCTAGTTTAAATGCTGATAAGGAGCATTATAAAATTAGTATAAAATAAATCTACGATGTCTATTATAGGTATACCGAAAGAAAAAACCTTAGTTGAATCAATCACGTTTCATTGTTGATTGAAAATCCACTGAAAATATTCAAACTGAATACGAAAGTGGTTGTTTCAAATAACACTGCGTGCTTGAATCAACTAAGGCGGCGTTGTTGATAACATTTTTTTTAAAGATCATGAAAATGGTTGATTTGAATATGTTCCTGATTGTTTCAAATATTAATTAATGTTTTATGAACAACTTCGTGTTTGATTTAAGGGTTAACCAACAATAAACGTGATAACATGATAAATCAGCCTTTTATCGATCATAAAAATAGTCAATCATAGACAACAGTTGTTAAGGTATCACGATTGTGTTCGAATAAATCGGTATTGACAATTAATAACTTCAGCAAAGCATGAAAATTATTAAAGGATCACAAATATTGTACGGGCATAACGTATTAAAGCAATTAGCAACTCCCGTACGTTTCGGTTTAATCAACCACGAATGTTGTAAAACTACCACGCACATATTCAAATTGAATATTAATGTTAATTGTCTCAGCAACCACATTCCATTGCACTATGCGGTATGCTTTAGTGTTATAGGTACGCAGTATTAATCCATCAATCAGGCAACTCAGAAGTTCGTAAAGGGAAACAATTTTATTTGCGAGTGAAAATTTAGTTTAGTGGTTTCGTGAAGTACATAATATGTGTTATCATCGAAAGTTTTCAAAGTGTTATCATTCGTAAAAGTTTTCGTGAAAACTGCAGAAATAAATATTTTTGGTAAGAATTTTAGACATTTTTTCCCAATAAAATTTCTTTGTATCGCCCTTTTAGGAGTACTTTTAGATGATAACCTTGGCCTCAATACAGCTTTAATTCGCAATATTCTTACCGTATTTGCAGGTGCTCCAAAACAGAAATTCAAATCAATTCTTCCGGTAACCTTAGCAAGAACAAAACAATAAGTGTAATTTATAGAAGTACAAATCTTCATGTCATATCTGCTATACCTATACCAATAGAATATTAATATTGAAAACATAACAAAAATTTTGTTTTTTCTAATAGAAGTTTCACTTTGAAGGCGAAAATGGTTGCTGCTTTATAATCGTACTATGTATGTTTAAAAATAATTCGTCTGCAATTTCTTACACGACAATAGATCATCAACGATGGTGGTATATCAAATTTAAGTAAGCACGGATATTTTGAAAACAAGATTTCTGTGTTTGGTACGTATACAAGCCATGAAGAATATTTCATTAACAAAATTCGGCGTAAGTAACAACATGAACATATTATTGTTAACAGTACACACAATGTGAACAACATTGTTAAACATTTTTGATGAACAATATTCGTGTTTAATGAACAACACTCACATACTTGTGCAAATAGGGATATTTTTATGAAAGCACAAACATTTTACAATAACAATGTTAGTGCTCAAAAGATCACGCGCAAAAATCATGAATGTGTTTAATTAACAATGATCCTACTTAACTGTAAATAAAATAAAAATAACACGATTGTTGCTAAATAAATACAAAAATGCTACACTAAACAGTTTCATAATTAAAACAAACACGTTTGCAATGTTTATATCAAAACGGAAAGTATAGTTGTTGAACAACGTTTATGATGTTTGAGAATTGAAACATTCGAACACGAAGATTGTTATTTAAATACGTTATGTGATTGATTTAACACAAAGTTGACAACGGGGTTGTTGATTCAAGGAATAAAAATTGTAACGTTTTGATAAAAAAATTGATCACGCCACCTTTGTTAAAATAACAACGTTCCTTGGTTGACGCATTTTTAAATAAGGTTTGTGTTTGATTCTACAAATGGATTTCTTTCGGTGTATAGACATAATAATAAAATCTATTTAATTACACAAAATCCACCGAAACTGTAACTTTAAAATTTCTTATTTTCCATATTCCTTTTTTTTTTAACATAAAATTGTTTGATTGAAGAATCAATGTTTCATTGAAGAAACAATTTTGACACAATAACTTAGCTGTGTTGATATAAAACTCCAAGATAGGAATATTCCGAAATGGGGAATGTTACCTAGCATGTGTAAAAAATGTAACTTGTTGGGAATATTTTCTGGTAACAAAAGCGTCTTAACGACGTCGCTCATGACACATGACACATGAAGTCGCAACATGCTCCTTTCTCTGGTTAAAGCGCATTGCTTGCAAAAACAAATAGGTATGCACCATACGTACCCATACTGAGTACAAGAAAATGTGTCAAATGTTCTCTGTAAGTATTTCTATATAAAAATATCCAAACACAGAAATGCGTGTAAAACTCAGAATTACGATATTGAGTGCATGTACCTAACCTATTCATAATTTTTTAATTAGCACGTGCCGAAGTTAGGTATAAAGGGTAAAATAAATCGTTACAAAGAAGTGCGGAAATGTCATTTTACAGGGTGACTACCTATCTCTTTAACTATTTTGAACTGTCAGAAATAGGTTCGCACCAATGAATATCTGAAATTAATCCATGGACAGAATACCTCCAGAAACTTAAGCCCTGTTTACAACACATCTACCTACCTTAAATTATAGCAAGTAGGTATGTATTTTATCCAAATATTTACCATTCGTTTTACACACCAATATCAAAAAAAAAAAAAAATTGTTTACCATTACTTTGCATTCAATGTAGGTAGGTATAAAGAAAATCAAATAATAAACAAAATCAGATGTCATGCAGCTAATCCTCAAGAGCCGGTCGATATAATATTAACACGATATCCCCGACGCGCAAAATACGCAGGTTTCTATAAATTTATAGGAAAATCACTTCACACAAGCAAAAACACACAAGACACAACACACTGCGAGGCGAGATTATAGGTACAATCCCTGAATAGCTGCAGCAGTAGCTAGCACTGTTCTCATTCTCCTCTGTATCTGGAACCAAAATTCCGAACTGCTGTTGCAGATGAATACCGCACAGAACCGTTTTAGCTTCCTTTTGCCATAATCTTCTCATTGTTGTCTGATTGGTTCACTGTATTCGATTTGTGATTGGTATTGTCTTAGGGCGAAGCTAGAAAATTCCTTAACACCACACGACAGAACGAAAAGAGTAGGCACACACGGACCGACAAGGAGTACCTATGCTCCCCCATACACATGGTAAACACTGATAGGACAGGGAATGGAACGCGCCAAGTCAAAATGTACTCGCACTTCTATCTGACAGATCCATTCGGTTTTGTGTGTGACTCACGTGTACGAATGCGAGTGTATTTCTGGGGGAGAACTCCTCCAATACACTCGAATGGATGTGAACAGCACAGCAGCCTCCTGTAGTGGTGGTAAAGACCGGTTCGACGGCATGGTGTCGGCCGAGTAACCAGTTTGTCAAGAGCGGAGCGCACAAGTGCACAGCAGGTGGTTGGTATCTGCCCTCACGGAAGGCGTTTCCAATTGGAGTTGCCACTGTGTGGATGGATTTTGAGGAGGAACCTTGGCGTACGCACCCACCCTCTATATACCAAGGGTCGCCAGCATCCCCTATGGCCCGGATCTGGGGAAATTTCTCTCTCACATATATTTCGGTTTGGAGAAAAATGTGTACCGCATGTGCGTAATGGAGTTTTTTTCTCGTCTGTTTCCTTGCGCGATTTGTCATCGCTGATAAGGTCTACTCAGGGAGTGGGTTGGAATTGAAAAGAAAATTCTAATTGGACACAAAGAAAATCTCCAATTGTCGGATAAAGAGAGACGCAAGGGCAGAAGAAAGTAAAGCACGGGTACGAGGACGAGTACGAGTACTCAAATGCACAACACCAGAAAGTACGAGTAGGTACGAGTAAGGTTTGCACGATATATCTACCACTACCTATCTGCATAAGCGGAAGAAGCGGAGAAAAGAATACGGTTTTTCAGTGAAGAGAATGGATAAAAGACGTATAAAAGCCAAACATAAGGCGTGCGAAAACTTTCGCAATTCAGTCGAGAATAACAGATGAGAACTCGTTTTTGCTTTTACCAAGATAACTATAAGTAGGTACCTACCCATTGATGGATTGCATTATGAGATGTGCGTCGAAATGGTTCTCGATTAAACGAGTGGCTAAAAGTGTATGCATAGGTTAGGTACCTACCTATCTGTGTTACTGAGCTGAAGTGGAGTATGTAGGTAGCTATCTGGTTGAAAGTAACGAATATTTTGATGAGTTAAAAGTGCTACTTTTAGGTAATCTATATAGGGAATTATGCGGTCGATTTTCGGGATGGGTTTGAAGCCGCCCCCGAAAATCTAAGCAAAAAACTAAAACTTTCTTAGATCTTGTTTCTGCAATCCAGCGCACAAAAGAAGTTCTGAATTCTCTTAAGAACATCAGAGAAAATGCCGACGATTTTTTCAAAGAGGCTTTTCAATCTGCATCCCAACTTGCCGAGGACATCTTTCAAGTTGAACTAAGACCTCCAAGAACTTCATTGAGACAAACAACGCGTTCCAATCCAGAAACCTATTTTAGAGTGGCTGCTATACTGATTTCTTGCATAGATTCGTTAATACAAAATCTTACGGACAGCTTCATGGTCAACGAAGACGTTCTACCATCGTTTCAAGCTCTTCTCCCAGGTTTTGCTGCAGTTGAGCGAGTGAACGAGATGGAAAAGTACCTGCATGTATTTTTCATAATGCAATTTCGTAGTCAGTTGTTAAAGCTGAGGACATTCTTTGGTGCGAAAAAATATTGTCGATTGATACCTAATTTTGTCGAAGTTTTGAAATTGCGTGATATATGTGACAAGACTTACTTTAGAGGTATAAGATTCTTGCTTACGGTTTTGGCCACTTTTCCAGTGACCACAGCCAGTGATGAAAGAACCTTTTCAACTATGAAAAGAATTAAAACAGTGTCCCGAAGCGTTAAGGGGAATGCAAGATTAAGCTTACTTGCTTTGATATTTGTTCATTCGGATATTAATGTGGAACCAGATAAAGTGATTGCTCTCATGCAAAAAAAAAAAAAATCAAGAGGGTTCTGCTTTGAAAAAATGTGAAATAATTTAAGTAATATGTTTAAAAACTAATAAAATCAATGAATTGGAATATATTAAGTTTTTTGCTTAAAGAGTTCCTCGTTAGATTTGGAAGCAAGTCCCCCGAAATCAAAATCATAGCTACGGCACTGCTACCAACCTAATGCTTGTTTTTTTCTTTAGACGGACATTCCTTGAACGGAAGCATTCCGGCTTCGATTTACTTGCTTTCTTGAAGTGGTGGGTAATATTTTAGACCATAGGCAAACCATACTGAGACCCCCAACTCACAATCCTCTTGCCCGTGGTCCCCTCAATTTTTTTTCAAATTCGCCATTTTGTTTTCCTATCGGTGTTATGTCAAAAAAGAATCCGTGTGACATGCAAAAAAATACAAAAAATACAAAAATAAAGGCTGCCAACCGCGGCAACCGTGTTGAAATGTGAAAGAGTTCGGGAATTCCCAATTTTTTTTATTATTGAATGCCATTGGTTAGTTATTATAAATTGTTAAAAGGCAAATAATTTGATTTGTTTGGTTAATTAAACTACCTAAAATAGATGTTCTATATACTAGAAACATAGTAGAACAAACATGGTTGTGTATTTTCCGCTTTGGAAATAATTATTTTCGATTTAGTGTGTAAATTTTTCTTAAATAATGACGAAAATTTGCTGAAAATGTTTTTATATTTCCTCAACTAATCTACATTGTTAATTTCTCATGAAAATTTTACGCAAATGTACACTTATTCCTAAAAATAATATTATTCACACGTAACGAACAATTTCAAATAATTCGGATAAAATTCTATGAACTCTCCACGGAAAGAATTGAAAATCACCAATTGCAAAACTTTGAGTTGCAATTTACGAATTATATATTTCTCGCAAATCACAACGAAGTTTTCGTGAATTGATACAAAAACTCGCAATTCGACATTGAAAACGGCGGAAAATACAAAATTCTGTTTGTTGCAATTTACTATTAGAAGTATCAATTCGAGCTTCTTTTATATGTAGTGATTTGCGAGATTGTTTGGCGCAATTTACCACTCTAATAGGTCAATTTCTCAAACACCACTTCAAAATCTCAAATTGCGAAAAATATTTGGTGATTTACCAACACTGAATGATGAATCAATAAAATCTTATAATAATAATAATAATTTAACACATGAAACTGAAAACGTATATTGAAGTAGAGAAGTCGTAAATTGCAAGCATTTTTTTGTAATTTCCATGGAATCAACTACTTAATGTGTGAAATTTTTGTTTACACAGTCCGTAGTCCATGTACCTATCGAAATCCTTTTAAATCCTTTCTTTTTATGGATGAATGTATGTATGTGGTATAGACAGCTGCTATCATGAAGCCAAATCTTCATTTGCACGTTGCGGGTCGTTGCAGAGACAGGCAGTCGGTATTCAATCTTTCCTTAAAGCAGTCGAGTTAAAGTTGTTTAAGTATAACTAATTCGTATTGATAGGTTTTGTACTTCTAATTATAAGTCATATTGAATAATTCCAAAAACGACGAAGTATGCATATAGATCTGTTTTTTTTTTTCAGAATGTACATCTCGCAATTAGGAAGGAAGTATAAATTGGAATGGATTTTAAAATATGTAATCGAGAAGAATTGTAAAGGTTCGTATCAATGTCAAGTTCATCTAAATATTTTGTTTGCATTTTAAATTTCAGCATAGACCAAAAAACCATCCCAGACAAATCCCGTTGTCTCCGGACGATAAGGCGCCGTATGATTTTCTTGGATATCAGGAGGAAAAAGAATTATAAAATATGACTCTAAATATGTATTCCAAAATAACCATATTAATAAAACTATGAATTTTGATTTGTAAATCACAAGATATAAGTTTCAAATTGAGAATAAAGTTTTCTAATTTCACGACAAAACATTTTCAATTTAATACGGCGATGCCTCAAATCACTACTCAAGAAACGTAAATTACGATATATGAATTGCAAATTGATAAAAATAAGTTGCAATTTACGACTAAGAATTTGTAAATTGCAACAACTACTGTCAAGTAGTAAATCTACTCCTGTTAGTTCGCAAATCAACAGTTGCAATTCAAGACTAAATGGTTGTAATTAGGAAATCGTAATGTACAACAGAAAAGTGCTAATTTACGAATTGTTTTTGCAATTTACAATCCATGTAATATCAAATTGATAACTATTTGTGTCAAAATGCGATCGGTTATGGCAATATGATTTTCTCGTTTGATCGCATTATTGATAGTGAAAAGTGTTGACTCACGACTTTTGAGGGTCAATATCTTCACTTCGCTCAATTTCTAGAATTGCGAATAAAAAGTCGTGAATTAGTAAATCCTTAGCTAAGCTCTAAAACTATACAAACTTTTCGTGATTCTGCGCTTATTTTTCTTGATTTGATCCTAAAATTCTTTTCGTGTGCCAGCAACTTTGCCCACAGCGGAAGTGTCTCATATTTCCTGGGAGTATGTTGGTGAGGCGGAATTTTTGAAGTTTCGTGACATTTGTCAATACGATTTTCGATGTAACAATACTAACGCACCAAATCGTGACCACTCCGTAAAAATATAGCTTGTAGGCTAAGTAACGGGAAATCGGCCGGAGTTGGTGGTATTTCCGTGTCACGAATCTTCAAAAATTCTGCTCACCAACACACTCCCAGCAGATATGAGACACTTCCGCTGTGGGCAAAGTTGCTGGCAGAGTTCATAAAATTTTATCCGTTTAATTTGAAATTGTTCGTTACGTGTGGATAATATTTTTTTTAGGAATAAGTGCACATTTGCTTAAAATGTTCATGAAAAATTAACAATGTAGATTGGTTGAGGGAAAATGAAAACATTTTGAGCAAATTTTCTTCATTATAAGAAAAATTTACACACAAAATCGAAGTTAATGATATCCAAAAGCGGAAAATATACAACCATGTTTGTCCTAATATGTTTCTAATACATAGAACATCAACTTTAGATTGTTTTACTAACCAAACAAATCAAATTATTCGCCTTTTAACAAGTTATAATAACTAACCAATTGCGTTCAGTAATGAAAAAATGTGGTATTCCCGAACTCTTTCACATTTCCCCACGGTTGCCGAGGTTGGCAGCATTTATTTTTGCATTTTTTGCATGTCACACGGATTCCTTTTTGACATAACACCGATAGGAATACAAAATGGCGAATTTGATTAAAAATTGAGGGGGCCAGCGGCAAGAGGATTGTGAGTTGGGGGTCTCAGTATGGTTTGTCTATGGTCTCAGTATTGTCTCTGCTTTAGACTATAGTCTCGCTTGTGGTCGAAAATCTACTCTACCCTACCTTTTCTGTGCAATATTTAAAAACCTAGGGTAAAGGCACCAGTATCCAAACACTTATGGTATTGGTGAACTTTGACTTCTATTAATAATAATTGTCTTGCTACAAGGTGGCGCAAAAATAACCTTCCGATGTTTTTTGGCTGTAATTTAAAAAAAATGAAAAACTTTGATTCTTCTTGTGGATTCTTTTTATTTGGTCTTTTAATTTTTTTTACATCAAGTCGAGAATATGATGTCATGTAAATGGCCGCCGCCACAGTTGATTGTCATTTGAGCCCTTTTTATGGCATTTTCCATCACTTTGGCCAAAACATCCGGCGATAGGTCCTCACATTCTTGACGGATATTGTCTTTAAGAGCTGCAAGAGTCTGAGGCTTGTTGACATAAACCCGCGACTTCAAAAAGCCCCACAAAAAGAAGTCTGGAGCGGTCAAATCAGGCGATCTTGCTGGCCAGTGCAAATCGCCAAAACGGGAGATTAGGCGCCCGGGAAATGCATCCTCCAGCATATCGGTTGTGGCACGTGCAGTGTGTGCCGTTGCACCGTCCTGTTGGAACCACATGTTTTCCAATCCCAATTCATCAAGTTGCGGCAAAAAGAACTCGTTGATCATTGCTCATCAATCATCTTCCTCTTGATGGTGATTAAGGATGGCTTGAGCTTGAGCGTTCTGGAGCAGTGTAGCGTAACATTGTTTATTAACGTGTATTTCGCATGTATTTACTACACAAATGTCAAAACAGAACTGACATTAGGGGCCAATCGCAAAGTTTATAGCATTTTCTGATAGGAGGATTACTTTTGCGCCACCTTGTATAAAAGCTACCGCAAAAAGTTAAAGTGTTTACTAAAGTAGTGATATTTCCTAATAATATGACATTCATACTTAAAATATTGCATTGTGAATATTTATAAAAAATCCGGACACTTTTATTTCCGTGTCCGGACTTCACATGTCCCAGAAAAATCTGAAAAATCCCCAGATTTAGTTATTTTCTTAAAAAAAAACCCACATTTTTTTTTTAATTATGTAGGTATTGAAAAGCAAAAAGTAAATTTAAGACTAAATAAAAAGACAAGAATTTAAGGAATAAAAAAGTTTTCTAATGTATATGTAGGTTTTAAAAAACAGTTAAGTAAATTCAGATTTCAAGATTTAATAAGAAAAACTTAGCCAATAAGTAAAAATAATCAACTTTCAGAAAAAAGTCCTAAAATATAGTTCTAGTTGTTTTTGTATATCTGCTCGTGAAAATTTTGATCATTTCATCGGAAGGGGTAAAATTGATACATTTCGATCCAGGAACAATCACAAATTGGTTCTGGCAAGAGACAAAATACAAACAAAGTCTCACTCTATTTATTACTTCCCATATGATTGTGAACTTTTCGCAAATGCAATATTGTGTGATTAATGTAGCTTTAGATAGAGGTTTATTAATACACTTGCACCAATGAATATTCCAATGCGTTGGAATATGGAATTGACATTAAATGAAACATACTTTGATTTGGTTTGTTGGTGTTGCGTTGCTTTATAGCTTTTAAGGTTCACTTGCGATACTTTTTAGTGAGAAGAACAAATTAATTGAATGCAATTACAAAAAAAACTCCAGATAATATTTATAAAAATTACAAAAGAAAGTTATCGCAAAAATCGCAAAATGCTTAAAAATAAAAAAATAGCACATCAAACTTGATTTTCACTTGATTTTTAATATTTTTGGTTAGGTAACACAAAACAATGACAAAGAAAAAGGAACAAATTTTTGATACAGCAATAATGGTTGTATTCGGTGTTTTCGAATGGGAAGAATTATATTGAATTAGTATTTTATTTTGTTTTAATGATTAATAAAAAAAACATCGCAAACATCGCAAATTCTAATTTTACACCGCAAAATAGAAAAAAATACCACGCGTTTTCCGATATATCGCACAATCTGGCAAGCCTGCTTAAGCCTCGTGTCTTTATCGCAATGGGATCTCACTGCATTCAAGCTGTAAATTAACAAAAAAAATATATATGTCCTGGTGCCTTCCGTTGGGCGCCATTACATTTTAATCACTTGCAAGTGCGCCTTTCCCCTTTTCAAGCCAACTCTAAACGTTATCTCTAGCCACCGCCCATTTATATATTAATAGTAATATTCGCACATAACCATTGCAAATTGATTTTCACACGTTTTCATGGAACAGTGTCAACCACTGTGCACACGATGAATTTTTGAACTATTTTCCAACTGTCACACAATGGCGAAGGAAAATCTTTCCCGATCACTAGAACTGTTGTGTTGCTTCGACCACGTTTTAAAATTTAAAAAAAAAAAATCCATGACAATAGACTAAAAGGTTGCAATTGGCACCCCTTTCACAGCAGCGTTGCTAAAAAATAAAAACTGACATCATTTGGCACTTAACCGCAACTCTTAGCTTTGGGATTCTATCACCACCACCGCCACTACGAGAACGGGAAGCCAACAAAAGTCGAAGGAAAACTGCGAGAAAGGTCATTTGCAATGCGAAGACAGCGATTAAAATGACAAGCCCAACCGCTCGCCGCCCGAAGGCAGTAAATCAAAAAGTTAATGAACTTATTAGATTCCATTCACAGGACTACACATTGATCCTGTTTATATCGATGACGGTTGAGTGTTCTTGTAACCCTTTCAACTACCCCCCGGGCCAGTTGGGATTTTCCTCTATTTGTTAAATTTCAATTGTGCCATGCAGCAAGGCGACTCACAAAGGGGTGGTGTTATCACATTTGCCCACTGCAGATACTGTAGGTTCAATTTTTTTTCAAATAGTGTGCGAGTTACGCCCCAAATTGAAATAACGATTTAAATAATATATGGTTTTTTAAAATTCAATCGATTTTTATCGACACTTTGTCATATATCCCCGAAGGAAGGGGTGAATCTCTGTAAAGGGTGAGTCGATTGAGAGACAAGCCAAATGACTCAATTATGCCCAATTGGCCGTGTATAGGCACACAGACGATCATCTGCCACCCGATGAAGCAATAAATTTAATTCTAATTTACAAATTTGAATGTGTATCCGTTGTTCGGCGGGAGGTTTCCGCTTTTCTTTTTCGCAAACTACTGCAGATTCGGTATAAATGACAATGGGAATTTTTTACCCAGGCCTGTATCCGAAATGGATAAAAATTAATGACCGTCGCAAAATTTCGCAAATATGCTGAATATTGAAACTATTATAACATCTGCGCGCAAAATTGTGTGTCGCATTGTAATGGATGCCATTTTGGGCTGTTAATCAGCCACGGTGAGAGAAGGACTTTTAAATTTACATATGTTGAACTTTAATCAATGATGCTTAGGTGAGATCTTGAACGGAGGCTAGCAACCTGTCATCAAGTGTACAAGAGATGTACCCTGACGAGCTAATCTCCAAGAGATATTTCAAAAGACAGTACCTCATGCATTTGCAGTGCCTAAACTAATCAGCTGAAAGAAACACTCAGAAAAGTAAGCCAAGAATTTTTATGTTATGTAAACAACTTTGGTTGTATCAAAATAGTCAAATCCAGAACTTTTAGCTGTTTTGAAAAACTCAAAATTCTTCGCTTTAATCTTTCTTATTTTTTCTGAGTTTTCTGACTTGATGAAGGCAATAGTGAACGTTCTTAAGAAGCACCTGTAGGCGTACTTTTCCAAGCATTGCAATGTTGAACCGAATGGAGGAATACGTATATGCCTGTGATGCTGAATACTGCAAGGCGACTGCACTCAGAGTGATAGAACAATAGTGCATAGGCAAGGACACATTCTTTGTATTAATTCCGCGATGACATGCAATCATCTTTACATAAAAAGTTTGTACGCGGCTACAAAATACTAAAATATAGGCATTTGATTTAACTTTAAAGAAATAAACATTTTAAGAAATGTATAATATAGTATATAATATACTTACCAAAGCCATATAACATCACCTCAACCCAGATCTTTATTGTCATACACAAATTTATTGAAATGAAAAGCATTGTAATAAGTTCAGATTAAAATATAATCAGTCTGAGTGTTGTATTTTAAGTCAACTCTAATTTAATTCTAATAAGTTTCTGTTTGAAATATAACTTTAATATTCTCGGGCATAGATTGTAGAACTAGAATACTAAATTTTAATATTTCTAGATTCGGAAAAACCTTATCAAAATGAGCATATTAATGAAAAAAATATTGAACTTTAATATAAAAAAATATAATGTAATAAATTGAAAATATTAAAAAAATATTTTTGCTGTATTGCATACACCTGTAATACTGACGCGGTATTAAAAAAACACCCTCATATTTTTAACCGTTTACAATTTATCCGTGGTATAGGTACCGTTGGACTAGCTCTCTGCAACCAATCATTCTTTAAAACACTGCGCCCACATCATCTTCATCCAAAATCTTCCATCGACCTCTTATGACGTAGAGCTCAAAAATATCTCTCAACCTTTTGAAAGGTTTTCAAATTACTGTCAGCTATTAAGATTTTCAAATACGATCACTTATGAAATAGCCCACTTTGTAATTTTATACATTTTTCTATCTTTGTCAGAGGGAAACCTTTTTATATTATTAGTATTGGTCAATCAGTGAGAGAGAAAACTTTCGCCAAGATGTGGGGTCTTCGACCAAAGATGGTTCGTTGGATGTACAGACACAGCTGTCGTACGTCCCATCCTCACATACGGATCACTGGTATGGTGGCCCGCCTTAAGTAAAGCATATAACATCACGAAATTAGGTAGAGTCCAAAGGACAGCTGGTATTGGTATCACGGGAGCCCTACGATCAAGTCCGACCGAAGCGCTCAATGTGATTCTTAATTTCCTGCCAGTGGATCTGTACATAAAAAATATTGCAGCGTGTAGTGCAGTTAGATTGAAGGAATCTAAATGTTGGTCAGAAAGGCCTTATGGCCACTTCAGAATCCTAATGTCCCTTCCCGACGGAATAGGACGCTTATCTACAGACTACACAGTACCCAAACTTATCCATAAAAACTTCTCTGTTAGATTCCCCTCGAACGCGGTCGTAAACGAATTCGACATTCCTATCTTCACAGATGGTTCCAAAATGAACTGTGGAGGGGGAGCGGGCATTTTCTCAGCTGAGCTAGACATCTCCAAATCCTTCCGCCTCCCCAACGCAGCCAGCGTCTTTCAAGCGGAAGTACTCGCAATCAAGGAGGCGTGTATACTGCTCAGTAACATTACTACACTCAGAAAAAAAATAGGCATCTTCGTCGACAGCCAGGCCGCTATTAAGGCTGTCGGTTCTACTAAATCAACGTCCAAACTTGTTGTGGATTGCAGGGAGACATTGACCAGGGCTTGCCATCGGTTTGAAATCACCCTCGTCTGGGTTCCCGGTCATAGGAACATAGACGGGAATGAAAAAGCCGATGAACTTGCCAGATGTGGCTCTGCTCTGGAAGTCTTTCCTCCGCTGGGATACGTGAAGAGAAAAATCTCCCTGCACTTCTCCTCGAGGGCGGAGACGAGATGGTCAATCAGATGGCCAAACTACGATGATGCCAGAACTAACAACCTTTTATCTAGAACGCGTGTAGATGTCGCCCGACTAACGGCAATTAGTACGGGCCATTGGCTCTTAGGAACTCACGCGGCCAAGCTTGGCATCCCTCATAACACCCCCTGCCGTAGCTGCACTGACACAAAAAAGAGTGAAACAGTGTTTCATCTTCTCTGTGAGTGTCCGGCACTAGCAAAAACCAGACTCAGTGCACTAGGTCATCCCTTTTATGATGACCTTTCGGCTATCCAAAGTATCCATTTTAATAAAATCATCAAATTTCTCAACATCACAGGCTGGTTTTGAGCTCCCTTAACTTCCTTCTCCCCGCTTTTATCTTCAGGTTCCGTCAGTTTTTCGTCTCAAAATCGCGCTTAATGCGTTACTTGTGTTTTTCCCTCGTCAGTCGACGGGAATACAGCCACTTAAACCAACCAACCAACCAGGAGCGAATTTAAATACCCTGTTGTTCAGCCTGAGCGTTTATAATTATAAACTAATTTTAGTAAATTGTAAATGTTTTCTGATTTTTTTTGATTTTATTCGTTAGAATACAACAATGCAAGTGGTTTTTAAGTCTAAAAAACACAAAATCGAAAATAAGTGTCATGTTGTGCTACATGAATAATCAAAGAATATTCAGCGCCGGGAGGTATACCAAAGCTTATGGAAGTAAGCCCCGAGCACGCAGCGAAAATTAATTATTTAAAATCAACCATCTATGGTTACTACCATAAGTAATTGCTTATAAAGCTCCTACAGAGTTAAGGAATTGAAAATAACCAGGTCAACTTGTTTCAGGAAGCTCGGTTAAAAATAACCGATTTATCAATTTGCTCGGTCGTAAATAACAAACTTACTCTGTAGAATTTAACCATAACTGGTGGATATTAATCTAAAAACTAGAGATGAGCACAAAATCACTACCTGTGATTTAATCACAGTGATTGCAAAATCGCAATCACTACCTGTGAGCGACTTTCAATTAAAGCGTGACTGTGATTTTTCACTCTTTCCTTTCGCACTCGTTCACAATCGCAGTCACAGTTTGAAAGTCACGACAAACGGAAAGCACCCACAGTAGCACAGTCGCGACACAAATCGCAATCACAGGGCAAACAGCGAAAGAGTGAAATAAGGCATACACAGAAGAATCACAATCACAAGGCAAATGGGGAAATAGCGAAACTGCGACTCAAAGTAGCAATAAGAAAGTAGCCACTCGCGCAGCAGGTAAGGGAGCAGTGGTAGTTTAGGTCATAGGTGGTAGGATAATTTTGCAAAAGAAAACTGAAAAAAGAATTATGATGAACTGGAGAGTCGGAGTTGGAGTGATTGTGTTTTATGTAAATATTATATTTATATACATTGGTTGCATATATCTTTGTTATTGCTAAGGTAGGTACCTAATTGGGGTAGTTTTGATTTTTTAATCTTCTTTTTGCGTATGCTGCGCTGGATTGTTGTTGCATCTTGAATTTTGTAATTTGAATGCGAGGTTGAAGGAACAAATGAGTATTATTCGCGAATTTTCGAGTGCATTTATGTTTATTAAAAATAAATGGTTATATATTTAATAAAAAATTGGTAGGATCAGACTGTATTTGCCTGGAAAATGCATAAAACATAGCATGGAAGTACCTACAGTGAGTTCGCGAGTCAAAATCACAATCACAGGTTAAATTCACAGTGATTTGTAAATCACAGTCACAGTTTTACCTGTGATTGCGAGATCACGACTAAGCTCATCTCTACTAAAAACGTGGTGGATAATAACTGATAGTGGGTGTTTTTTTACAGGAGCTATACATTTAACCTTTTTATTTCTGTAGTTTTTAAAATTGAATATACTGCTTTTTTTCCACAGTTTTCCATTTTTTTAAAAGAGCAAAAATCGTACAATTGTGAGCGTGAAGGTTTGAGCTTTGATCAAATAATTTATACGTTGATATCTCTACCCAGATAATTAGAGCTATAAATTGTTTATTGAACTCATACTCATTTCGACAGACGTCTGCTTCAAAATCGTTTACATAGTCGTATTCCTACCTGCATCTATGGAGGTTGCAAATTTGGAGGAGAATGAGTCGACTGTACATAGTCGCCACCATCATATCAACCTTCGTACTAATGCGAGTGATAGAAGCTCTCAAACTCAAAGGAGCCTTCCAAAACTCCAATGACTACCATAATTAGCACCATGACGACGATTTAAATTAATATCGCAGATTGTTTCCTCACCAAATCCCTAAACAAATGTCCCCTCTTCCTAGTATCTCCTTCCAAGTCAAGCAAATCCTCCTAAAACTCGCAATGGAATTTATCTCTCGGATTACTACCTCTTAACTCGTTGCCTGCGAGTCATCCGCCGAAATGAAAACAAACCTTAAGCAATCGACGTGGCCAGATGGCGAGAGACTTGTTGAGTTTATCCGGGCGGCTGAGTATCGTACTGTCGTCCAAAGGGTCAGAAAAAGCGAAATCCCCGAAAGGGATGAATGAAGTCCTCCACCGCAAACTTCCTTTATATTCGCACTCCTCCCCGCATTCAGTTTGTCAAAGCCGCACAAATACCACGAAATACAAAGCTCTTTGGTAGGTACATAGCTATATGAGTAACTTAACCATCAACGCCTTGCGATTTTGAGTTAATTAGTATCGCCGGCGATTGTTTCCGTTAGCACTATGCGCTCTCTTATGCACCGGCAAAGAGTGTGATGTTAATTAAAATACACAAAATACAAGAACAAGCGTCGTATCCGCACGTTTGACAGAAGACCTTCGACACCTCGATTTGAAAGGGGCTTTGTTTAGCCAAAAACACATAGACGTATAGTAGGTTGGGCATACCCATTTTGGAGGTTAGTTCTCGCTCAATGATCATTTTAATTGAAAATGACGATTGTTCCAATATTGAATGGCATCCGTCGGGTATATAGAGGTAACCATGGTGCGCGCTGGCAAATGGAATTTGACTGAGGAAAGGAATTAAATTGCATTTCCCCAAACACACATAAATGTATATAGATGTGGAAGGGCAACCTGTCGTGGTTAACAAACCGAAATTTTCACGCCAACGCCGTATTTATTGTGTGCAAGGCGAATCAAAGCACAAGCACATAGTCGCACTTCACGTAATTCACCATATATTGCGAGGAGTACCTGCCAACATGCAGAATTGCATAATGAGTGCCGGAAGGATGCTTATAAGCATTATAGCTGCGAGTAGCGAGGCGAATACGTGCAGCTTTGAAGGTTGAATGCGTATATTAACTTTGGGTGCTGGGGGAGGTAGTACTGTGTAGTTGCAGGGTGTTCAAAAATGTCCTTAAATATATAGCAGCCCATTGGTATGGGGTGCAGTTCCTTTAAATTATTAAAGATTTAAGGAGAACCTATACATTTGCTAGGTAAGATCTGAGCCACTTTCAGTTTAGACCGCGAAAATGGGGTTCAGACCTCTCAGAAAGGTACAATTTTCTGCTTCACGGGGCTGTATTCTCTGTATTCCTCTTATTGTGATAAATGATGAGGCTCGACTTTAATGACTGAAAGCGAAGGAACTCCAGTGGTCCCATTGAGTTAGATAATGATCTAAAATGGGGTATCAGTTGTCAATATTTTGTTGCGTTCAAAACGCTCCAAAAAAAATAAAAGTGTTGTCGTCTCCCACCTTCCCACTTTCCGACCCATCCTTTCTTTTGACCCTTTCGTCCTTCCACTATTCTTTTGAGGAAGTAGCATAGCCGATCTTGCTGGGTGTATTAAAATACCCAACGATCGTGCTCGCCATGTCCCTCGGGAGGATAGCAAAGCAGGTACCCCAACAGCCCAATTGGATGGGCAGGGACGGACGGTCCTAAGAGAGAGAGAGAGAGAGCTCGATTGAAAGACCCGAGACAGAATGCATCACGGGCGAGACACATACAAACTCAACAAAGTCGCCCTCAAACATACGAAACACAACAGAGCCCCATCCTATAAAACATATATCCACAAACTCAAGACGACATCAACAGAGGATACGAAATGTCCACCTCAACGTCAGCAGCCAGTGGCTAAGGGCCCCAACATAAAGAATTTATGTGTAAGAAATGACACACTATCGGCTCATCCCCAAACCCCAAAATCTGCGCGAAAACCCACGTAACTAGAATAGGGAAAGAAAAGAAAAAGTACGAACTAGTTTTTTACTTGCAACCTCTGTCACCAAGATGCTGTTTTCCATAAATAGGAACAAGGTCTCATGATCCCTAAGCAATGTAAGTCCCTATAGCTCGCCTGCTAAAGATCCTTTTGTTTGGTAGGGGGAACAAGATAGGACCGCTAGGGGAATAATGTCGCGAACGAGTTCTAACACGGATGTTATTCAAGCGCCAGAATATTTTAAAGTTGCTCAATTGAGTAACATCGCCAAAAAAATAATTTATGCACTGAATGTAATGTGTGAAGAGTGTGTGCGAGTGCGTTCAGTGAAAAGTCGGAGATTAGGGAATATCCCTAACACTCGGGCGAATTCACCAAAGAGCGCAACCAGCATGACTGAGAGCAAGAACGGGAGTCCGCACGAACCTCCGCCAAAGAAAACGGAGTGTTGCAGTCGCGGACAAGAATATAGTCCCGTTTTGCTGAGTGTAAGACAGTATGTATGAGAAAAAAAAGGAAAAAAAGGTCACTTGTTGGTTAACTGCGAGATCGGCTAGACGCTAGAGTAACATTCGTATAGCGAACAGTTTTTTGAGAATTTTTGTTGAGAAACATAAAACCTGAATTAATTTTCATAGTAAAATTAGTAAACGTAGTAAATTTAGAAAGTGAAGATCATAAAAGAAGGTGAATAGAGGAGGCGAGCAAGGAGGAGTACAGGCGGCAGGACAGGCACAAAATTTCCTACCAGGACAGGTCTTTGGGGACAAAGGAAGCAAAGCTAAGTAGAGTGTTTTTTTGTTCATGTATATTTGTGGAATAATTTAGGGAACCGCGTTAGTAAGGATTGTAAAGTGTTAATTGTATTACGTTGGTTTTCGTTTCGGTAAAAATCCCGGAAAAGCGGGACACGCGACCCGTTCATCCAACCGTAAAAAAAATTCGGGAAGTAGCGATAGTGAGTCATTTCATCGGCGACCACTTTTTTTGTCTTACCACCAAACAAATTCGCTAAATAAAACGCCATTTCTCCTCACGGAGTTTTATAACGAAGGGAAGACCGATTCTTTTAATTTTTCACTCGTCCAAAATTCGCTCTTAATTTCGTCATCGGGAAGTTGTTCGGTAAGGTTTCACAATTCCTTCAAAAAAAGATTGTGTGGCGCCCACTGTAGTCCAATTAAAAATTGGATATACCATCTCCAAGGAAAAGGTTAAGTACGAGATACGTTTCAGAACACATCAATTTAATTTAATTGTTAAAGCCCTGAACCCACCCCAGCTGAGCGACCGAGGTGGTAGCATCCAACCGGCTACCTGTTGCACTTTTCCCCCACCATATACCACCGGCGAATTGCATCGACAATTTGACATTTCTCTACCCATACCCATTAGCGACTTTCAACCCATCGGCGCAGCGGCGGCTGCAATTTTTCTCGTGTTTTGTTTTCTTTGACGCAACGTAGAATCGTTTCCTTATACCCGGAAAAGTGTAACAATTTGATTTATTGGCTTAAAGCTGACGGATAAAAAAAGCTATTCACTGGAATCTAACAGCTATGCAGAACTGACAGCGTTATAGGTTCGCTTTTCCTGAAAGAAGCATTTAAAAATAAAAAATATTTCCGACTTTGCGAGGAATTAAGCACAATCCTCCGGCAATCGGTGAAACTGAGTCACAAACCAACGATAAGCGAAGATAGATACACATTTGTTAAGTACTTTTGATAGATCTGTAACAAAATCTGGACGGACTGGTTGACATGTATGCGCGTAGCCTAAAGTAGGTTTTTGTAGATGTCTACACCACACGCCCGTACTTAAGCTGTAAATCCTGCAAAACTGTGCTTCAAAACCTGGGTTTTTCGAATTGCTGAAACTTTTTACAGAAGACTCAGCAGTATGAGAATCTTTGGACAACTTTTAGCAGCAAGTGAGACTCTTTTATGAGTCGTCCATTCAATGAAAAACCTTACGAAATTTTCATCAACCTTTGTAGATAAACATCAAAGACTGAAGGTGGCTTTGCAATTTAGACCGCCTAAGGGCTTTAAGTCCAATAGAGAGGACTTATCGCTCGGCGTACGTAATTGAAGTTTGAAGGCTTTTATAGCTATAGATCGATCTGGTTGGGCTCTTGAGGTCTATGTTTGAGTGCAGTCGCTACTGTTTGCCTAGCGAGAAAAAATAAATGGGTCGCTAAGGCGAGGAGTTTAGCATGGAAGGGTAGCTTCGTTTGGTGCCCCAAAATAATGCATACATTGCCAATTCCTACTTCTATTAAAATCTATTATCACAAGAAGCATCTGCTATCTAAATTCCCATACTGCAATCAGAAAAAAACAGAATGATTCTTAAAAAAATAACAAAAATCTAAAATCAAGCCTATGCAATATTAAAATCTGAATCATATCACCTGAATAATTTTGTTTGCAAACAAATACCATGATCGAACAAGAATTATGCTCTCCAATCAAACCCAAATAATCTTAAACTTGCATGATGGATTAATGCGCATACGAATTGAGGCCACTAGAAACAGAGTGGCCCAAGTAACAATTTTGTGGTTTTGAGTTTATTGCAACAATCGCTATAAAAAATTCATATTTTTAAAGCAAGAATGGCCCAACATTGGTTTTCTTATAATTTAAGATCCAAACGATCATGATATATACGAATTTATATTTTCCAACCAATGTAAAACTTGCATGATGGATAGATAAAGTTGATCCATTCCGATTGATATCTCGTACAGTTTCCGTGTTTCCGTAGTTCAGTGTTGTTTAAGTGGAAAATTGTAATAAAGTGCATGTGATAACAAAAATTGTGGTATTAATAATATTTAATTAATATAAATACAATTGTAATAAAAAATATGTCTGATTTTAATAGTCCACCCTTACTTTTGTATCCATTAAATAATGGAAGGACATATTTTAGATTTAAGACCATTTAATATTTTTTTTAATAAATAAATATAATTTAAAAAAAAATAAATTGTTTTATTTTCTTTAACAGAAAAGAGACGGAGTTGATAATAAATTCGACAAATAAAACTGTGCAATCTTAAATTGGGATATGACCTTCTTGAAGCATTCCGAAAAAAATTAATATACCTGAGGATAACTTGTTCTTATTTAAATTTTTATAAGTTTAGAGTTATTATTCTGAGTTTTAGGGAGCATTATTGTTACTGCTGATAAACAGATGAAAAATAACTTGATTTCGAGCTTAATTTAAACTCACACATTCTCCATTGCGTTATGTTTGAATACATAGGCTTAATTTAAGTTTCCAACGATTTAAAATCAAGTTGTTGCATTCTTCGAATGAAATGACTTTGGTCTTAATTTAAGCTTACACGTTCTTAAAACTGTTATACAACAATCTTAAAATAAGAATTAAAGGTTAACCAAAAAGCATATACTCAAAGTAAGATTTTTGTAGTTGGATTACAAATTTCCGAGCTTAACACACTTTCGCAAGGGATAGGCTTAATCTGACACTTTTTTCCCCTGAGTGCGCGCATTCTGGCTAAGCATTCAACGTGACACCGCAGCTCTATACGTATTGGGTGAGTTAAGCTGACAAACCGTCCAGTTAGCTTCAATAGCGGGTGTAAGCATACCTATAATGACCACGAGCAAGACAGCAGGACCATTTCACCTGGCAGTACAAGAGCCAGCTTTACACTTTGAAGAAGATACGATAGTCCGGTTGGATTCAAACTTTAAAAAGTGACTAAAAGTCCCCAAAATCTCTAGAAAAGTGTCTAATTTTGAGAGGTCTCAAACTTTAAAAATATCTCCAAACGCCAAAACCAGTCACTTCGCCCAGGGCCATTCAAATTTGTTCTTCAATTTGCTTCTATTATAGACTACCTTGTGTGACCATAACTCCGCGACGAATAGGGGAATTTCAGCTTTCACTTTTAACTGAAACAACTTGATTAATATGTTTGCCACTTCAAATCGAAATGGAATTTCGGAAACAAACCGCCCCAACAAACTAAGTCCGACGTGACTCACTTTCCCTCTCATCCATCCAGATACCTACCAGTAACAGATGGCATAAATCCACTCACTTATATGTAGGTGAAAAAAAAAAACAAATTGAATCAGATTAGTGCCAAATCATATTTTGACCAAAAAGGATACGCGAGCAATAACAACTCTCCGTCTCCATGCCACTAAGACGCTGCAACAATACCCCTGCATGACATGAGTGTACTCATTTCAAGATTCATTGGATACCCGTCCGCAGTCCACTTAACTTGACCCTCACACGATAGCGTAGCATCAATCAATCAAAAAATGTTCGTTTTATTGATCATTCAGCATGACTATGCAATACCGAGTCAAGCACCAGCATTCCAATCGCCTTACTCAGGCGAGTTTGCATACCCGTACGCGGGCTACTGGGGCGTCATTCTGTCTGGCAGAACCACATGTGTGTGTCTTTTCCCTTCTCTAAACAAGGCTTATCGACAATAGGGTTTCGCATTATCTTAAGGACACACTTGACGATAAGCCAGAAATGTAAAAAGAGATGACATCTTGTGCATTTGCAACCGCACAGAAAAGGGATAAGTATCTGCTTTCATTTTTTCTTATTATTTGCACAAACAATTGCCAGAGGAATTAGCAATCTTTTAGGAATTTGTGTGTGTTTTTTTTTGTTGCTCGACCTCATCTTAACGGAAAACCAATTGATACTCTTGAGATTAGTCGCTAGATTGCCATCAACAACGAAATGCATGCACATTTTTTGTGCTGCGGGAAACACACAGCCGAACGTGTATGCGAGAAGAATTGCAAACGACAAAAGAAGGATCAAGATGACAATTCCAGAATGGCATCCTTATTACTGCAAAACCAATCGAACAAGGACAATGAGATGAGATAAAATTTAATACCATCGTTTGCTTATCCTGGAGTCTATACTGCATATGGTGGACCAATTTCCTTTCACTCTTTGTGGCCCGTCTGTCTGTCCGAGGTATCAATCGATGTGGCAGTCCATCTGACAGTTGTATCTTTCAGGTTCAATGGAATTCGAGTTCGATGGGATCGATCACATTGTCGAATTTGAACTCGATTCGAATGGTGCTGAACAAAGGCGGCGACTCTTTGTGGCCATAATGGATTATGTCCTTTTGCGATGAGGTCTTTCTGTTGCAAAACAAACATGGGGGTTATGTGTGTTTGTCCTGGACGAATTAGAATATTTTGAATACGAAAATAGGTGAATTGTGCAATTGTTACATGCTTAAGGACGAAATTCAATTGGAGTTTGGGACTTTGCGGATTTGGGAATCGGCGCAATTGTCAAGCGATGGACCGGTGCCGTGGGCTTATTGAAGAAGTGAATTGCTTCGCCAAGTCAATTGCATTTTTGAGCGGCTGGGGGCCGGCTAAGGAATAGTTTGTAAATATGCTTAAAATTTGATCAAACGGTTTAGATCTTGCAACCGAAAAAGTGGTTCTTTAATCTTTCGTAGAAAGCTTCGAGTGATATGAGTACAATATGGACAGTGGAGGATAATGTTGGGTGGGGAACCTGTACTAAGCAATTCATGATGGCCAACATTCAAATTTCTCTATAAAGATTTCGAGCAACTGGAAAAAATTCTTTAACAAAACTACTGTGCGGAGTAGTGATTTGAATTTCCGAAATCCAGGAGTGATTGCAAGTCTGTGTTACGAGATATTTAGTACATGTGTGTGTAATAATTGTATTAAAAGCAACAAACCCGGGCTGGTTAAGCCTTTAGCAATATAGACTAAGGGTTTCTTGAAGAAGTGTGTTTCATTAGGCGCTTCCCATTTCATTTCATTTAATTTATTGACTTAGAAACTATCTTTTACATTAGACTTAAAGTCCATTTGCAGCAAAATTTAATACAATTTTTTAAGCTAAACAAATATGAATTACATTAAACAATTGAAGATAAGCAACATATTGAACATATTAACATATTCGATGAAAAATCTACATTATTAAATTTAAAATTAACAATTTATGAGCAGAGAAAAACAAAAAAAAAGGTAAATTAACAAATTATTGAATTATGAATGACTAGATGTCTGAATAAAATGTTTTCGAACTATTTGGTACCGTGATGTCTTCGTTTAAGTATCTGGGGGTAAGGCATTCCACTGCCTTCTAAATTTGTGCAGGTAAACTTTGGCTGTACAAATATTAACGATCTTGACGAGGTAGACAAATTTATTTGTTCATAAAGATAGGAGGGTTCCTTGTTTATTAAAATGTTATTTAGCGTCTTAAGTCCGCAATACTTAAAATACGTATACAAACTACATCCAATTTATGCTTTTCGAGCATGAAAAAGGGGAAAAAATAAAAAATCTCTCTGAAACTTACAGCCCGATTCTGCCATTGTGATGCCTCACCAGTCACAAGCTCTTGTGAGGTTGATTCCTTGTGAGGTTTGTTGTGATTCGATAACATTTTTCGTATTCTCCGATAATGCTCACAACAAACCTCACAACAAATTCACCTCACAATGGTTAGATTACTATCACTTAAAATTTTGTGGGATCTGGGAACGAAATATTATACGAGTATCTAAACCATTAATTCAATAAAGAAAAAACAAATTTACTAAAAATATATCCGAAATATTGACGCTGAAATGTTTTAGAAACGGAGAAAATGAAATATTAATGACATTTGTCACAAATCAAAATTTCCACATTCCTCCGTTTTTTTCATCAATTTTCCCCGAAAAGTTAATTAATATAGCGGAAAAGGCCAGGTTTGGGTCTTTAAGTGCTTGGAAAGAGGGAAACAAAAGCAATGCCATCAAATAAATACATACAAATATTACCATTTGTGAGCACATATGACTGGTTTTCTATTTTGTGACTTGCTCGATATGAGATCACAATTTCGATTGTTTTTGTGAGCCTCACAAGTTGCGTGCTGCCAGAATACGAAAATCTCACAAAATCAATTTCACCTCACCTTGTGAGGGATTTGTGACCTGTGAGGTATCAGTGAGGTTTGCCAGAATTGGGCTGTTAAATTGCTTAAAAGTAAAATTAAAACGAATTTCCATTACAAATACATTTCAAAATTTACTCAAAATGAAAAATGTTCAGACTAAATATAAAAGCAAACAGCCCATCGAACTTCTACGTAAGAATTTGTGTGTATTTGAATGCATTCATTCAATTTGACGTTTTGTCTCTCTAAAAGGAAAGAAAATAATTTCAAATTCAAATTTCATGTAAAAATAAAGGCAAATTTCACTTAGGGGGAAGAAAATGGAAACTTTTCTCGAATTTAGGGGAAAATTATTGCCTTTGCTGATAAAAAAAGGGGAAAACAGTTTTCACAGTCTGGGACCACTGTTTTCGAGTAACTTTATGTGATCGAAGCGTTTGAGATTATAATATGTATCGGATGACATTATTAAATGCTACAGTTAAATTTCTTTTTGTTTCGGAATTATGACCACAAAAAATTTCACAAACATATTTTACGATCGGCATAATTATTGATTTAGCAAATTGCATTTTAAAATGTTGAGCGGTAAAATGCTTGGATAAAGATAAGTTTCGCAGTCAGCCATAGATCTTACCGATTGACAACCGTATATGATAGTCCCAACTAAGGGTAGAATCGAACCAAATACCCAACTTTTAAGTAGGTATTTCTTTATATTCAAGTACTGTTCTTATCTTAAGTATATTATCGGAAAGTGGGCAAAATGGGCAAGTTTATTCTTGTAAATAATCAAACATTTAGACTTTTTTGGACTAAGTTCGAGACAATTCTCTTCTGATCAAGACGTTATATTTTTTAGATCTCTATTTAATTTATCAGCACAATCTTCGATCATTCCAAGCTTGTAAATAGATTTCTAGATCATTAGCTTACATGTGCAATTGTGTAGTGAAGAATTTTCTACTACAAGGGAAGGTAATAAACATTGTGAACAACAATGGGCCAAGTATTGATCCTGGGGTAGATCAAAGGAAAGTTCTAAGAAGTAAGACAAGTTGCTATTTATGCCAACTGTCTGTTTTCTATATGTGAGGTATGAGTGCATCAGAGTGGCGGCAGAGTTTTGAAACCGAAAATAGTTCTTCATTTTGGAAACAAGTATTTTACGATTTACCGTATCAAACGCTTTAGAAAATTCCATCAGTTCAACAAAAGGTACAGGGTCTTTGTCCATAGACTTTACCGACAGTCAAGCCGCGATTAAATTCCTGGATTCTGTCATCTTCAATTCCACAACTGCCCTTAATTGCCGATTATCTCTTAACGAGATGGCGAAACAATTCAAAATTCACCTTATATGGGTGCCGGGTCATAGAGACATTCCAGGGAATTGTGTGGCCGACGAACTCGCCAGACAAGGCACTACTATGTCGATTCTACCGGAAAAGGAGAATCTCTACATACCTCTTGCTACATGCAAGCTCCTAATTAAGCAAAACGCGATTAGCGCTACGAATCATCGCAGGTGGTCTAATTGTACAACGTGCCACACCTCGAAACAGATCTGGCCTCAGCTGGATCTCAAGCGCTCAAAAAATCTTACTGCACTGAATAGACCCATGGTAAACACTTTAGTAGGTGTCATCACGGGACACTGCATCATAGGGAGACATGCTCTCAGGTTGGGTCTCCCCTCAAATGATTTCTGTAGAACCTGTATGGACGAGGAGGAGGAGGAGACTATTCTTCACCTTCTCTGCACGTGTCCAGCACTGTCCTTCCGCAGAAAACTACACCTCGGAGAATACTTCTTCGACAATCTCAGCGAACTCGCGAACATAGGAATCAACTGCCTCCAACGCTTCATTCTAAGCTCCGGCTGGTTCAACGGGTAGCTTATGAGAGCACCGATCCTGTGGTATCACAATGGGCCTACTCTGGCCTAAGTGAGGTTGCACTTGAGGCGGCCTGCCACTCTAACCTAACCTAACCTTGTCCATAGAATACCCTAAGTCGTCAGTAACTTAGTTCCGGCAATAGCATGTCAGATATAGGTATCAGCATAAACATATGAAAACTCGAGCCAGCACTTCGAAAGTATGCAACTGGTGCCACCTGCTGTCGAATTTTTGTATTTTTGTGTTAAAAGCTACAAACTTGATCATGTTGGGCAAACTATATAACCAGGGGGTGAAAAAGTGAAACGAACATCTTTTCACCCTTTCACTGCTATTTGGATTCTCGTTCTACGAAAATGTGAAACCAAACCTCAGAAATTTTCATCTGAATATTTTTGTTTGACGTTCTCAATTGCAAGTGAATGTTTTTAGTGAGAGTTTGAAAATTGAGAGCCTGTAATATCGTACAACACAAAACACAATGTGCGAATAGTGCGATATTGAATTCACAATGATAGTTTCACTTATTGAGCGAGAATCGCTTTTGAATGTGAAAACGATTTATTCGATTCACTCTTTCACAGAACTAGAATCGACCCCCAGGTGTGTACCTGTATATACTTCTACATCCCCACTGTATTTTTTGTTTAACTGGTAAGTAATTCACCTCGTATCGCTAAACTTAGCGACTAGTATTAACCTCAAAAAAAATTAGTAAGCCTATGACTACCTGAATAAGTCTCAGAAGCCTTTTATACACCCATCAGAAGGAGCATGTACGGCAGATAAGTTAAGTTATTGAAGCAACAGTTTTGTCAACAATTAATTTGACAGAAATACCTTAATTGAACTACTCCAAAATTTATAGAGTCAAAGTTAGTGAGCATTTGCTCAGCTGAAGCAGAGATGGTGGCAGTTGAACCTTGTGGGGGATAACTGCTGTTCTCTTACATCTGGACCCTATCATTTAGAGCCTGACTTTAGGCTGAAGTTTGTAAGTCTGTAACTTCCCTTCCACTGCGAAAGAGGTGCTAAAAACGATAGCCTCGCATATATTTATTCAGCCTTAAACTGGCCAATCGAGGTGCAATAGAGCAACTACCAAAGACGTTGCAGGTATATACAAATTCGATGTTACGGCAATGGTGTAAAATGGGATGGGGAAAGCTTAAAATGTCAAGACCCGTAATAACAATCGAGGTAAGCGTCTATTTTCATGCATTTTTATTATTATAGGGTATACATACAAAAAATCATAGGCTTCCGTATAATTTAAGCCTTTAGCTGGCAACAAGGGCAACACCCGCAATACCTGAGGATGCGTTTTTCTATCTTCATGATAAGACAAACGATATGTGCCCGAATTATGACTTTAACGTATGTATCGAAAAGATGGGCTTCTTTGGATCTACAGTTGTAAAGTTAAACATAACCTGCACGACAAATCCTCCGGAAATGACATGTAATAAAATAGACTTCTCTGCGGGACAAAACGCAAACATTGCCATTGAAATTCAGAAAGTCGTCAGTCGAGACTTCTAAAATCCAATTGGATCTGTTTTCTTACCATTCGAAAGATCATGTCCAAATCGCCCTTTGCGACCATAAGGTCTACTGCCTCCTGTATCGAAAGCATGTGATACAACTATAATTATCTCACGTAGATTGTTTGCATAGCCCTCTGAAAATTCTTATTTGAATGGCTCCTATGCCGTTTGTGTCATTAAGTAAGCCTTGCATAAAATCCTCTATACCCTCCCATTGTAATGCGTCGCATGAATGAAAACAACCTCTCCCCCCCCCCCCACAAGAGGTAAATCTATATAGCTTGCGCGCCGACAAAAACGCCTTTAATTGTTACTTAGCTGAATGGACGGGCGCAAAATGAGGACAATCACATTCAGGCCGAACACAGCCAGAGACAGAGACCATTCAATTCCATTCCAATTGTCATCTATTGCATTCTTTCCAATACACCTAGCGCGCTGCTATATACCCATTCGCCTTTATACTCCTTTATTTTCATTACCATCGTTTTAATCAGTGTACCCATACACCATGCACTTCTCCCCATATACAGGTGCACAATGCTGCCCCAACAAAGCCATTTCATCCCACACACACTCTCCTATGGATGCTTTCAGTATCTATTCTTAAAAATGATTTTTTTTCTTTCACTTCATCATTCATTAATGAAAAGCGCACGTAAAAAAACTCCAAACGATGATGAATTTCGCATATTAGTGAAAGGCGATTTTTTTTTTTTTTGTCGGAGGAAGATCCTTCCACCCACACGACTATAGAACTCCAGAGAAAGGTCTCTATACACTATACATATAATATTCCGAATGAATTCATTTCATGAGAGAGGGTGCACACAACACGAACGTGTGTGAAGTACGACTTGCATTTCATTTCGCTCGATTGACGCAGACAATGGGCCATTCTTCGCCCCCGCATCACACTGGAGCGCACTATTAAGCTGTGCGCTGCCTCTAAAGTGAAATTGTAGCCTTTCTAAATTGTAGGATATAATCATTGCATTAAAATTATTATCAACTGAATGAGGACGGATGGGGAGGATGAGGAGGATGGAGAGGAGGAGCCCACCTCAACACCGCCGGCGATAATTGTTGAAAATTTACAAAAGTTTGAAACGGCGCGCGTGAATTCAACATGCATCACATTATGCGAGTGTTGCGAGTGATGCATTACTGCAGATATTTTGTTTTGTTCGTTCTATTTCTCTTGCTGTTTTCAATTTTGAAAGCGCGCGTATTGTGGAACATGTGACAAAAGTTTTGCATTTGCCACTAGTTTATTTCAAGGCGCTACAGTGCGAACAATTACTTGCAGTTTGCGAGAAGAATGCGATAGTAAAGTTGTACTGAGGGAGGACTGAAATATGTTATGGATGGGAATGTGGTAATGCCTGTGAATAGCCCAACGAGGGAACGTTTGGTGATTTTACACTTAATTAAGGTATACTACTTTTGAAGGTCGGTTGTACTCTATATGCGAAAGAAACAGCTCGTTTCTGAAACAAATGCACTTCTGGTCACTCCATCTGGCGGCAACAGCTTTCAACTCCACTATTTGTACCTAGCCATACGTATTGCGGTTCAATTACAAGAAGGTATGATGGACCATGGACACGTTTCTGGGGCCCAACTTTTTTTTAACAAGAACCAAATTACGCCGTAGTACAACATAATGAAACGTTGCTGTGTGCTCTTTTTTAGGCCTTTGATCCCGAGTTGCAACAATCAGTGACATTTAGTTGAAAGGCTCTCTGTTTTTGATAGAGACCGTAAAATGCACTTCAGTGATATGAAATTAATCAAAACAAAACTCACTTACGTCATTGCCAATGATGAGCCACGTGGTGAGGCATTGAGCAGGATTATAGCCTTCGTCGCAACATTGCATCAGGCTCTAGACGCACTTACGGCACCCTTTTGGCAAAAGTGTTATAGGTTGTGGCGCTTGAAGACACCAGTCTATTATTTACAGTCCTTCCTACTGTAAGACTGATAAAAAGCTGAAGACTTGCTCAAACACCGCCTGCCTTCATCAGCCAGAAATGTCTTTAAGCTCACTTCGTCCATGGGGCTCCTGAGTGCAGAGGCAGTCAAGCTCAGTGGCTAGATTCGTGGCCATCAACAAAATATCTCTGAAGTTAATCTTTTACATTCGTCTGGGAATTAGTTGGGAATGAATTTGACGCCATTGTTGTCATATATTATACAAGGTACTTGTAGCAACTATATTTTATATGGTGGCATGACCTATTTCCTTGTCGAAAGGAGAAGCCAATATGATCTTAACCTGACTTTGAATGCCTTCGTAATTTTAACACAGACCGTACAAGGATGTAGTTTGTCCAACATTTTCGCTCAAAAATGAGCAGATTTGGTTTTTGGACCCATTATTAAGCGCTTTTTTGACGCGCTTTGAACCGGTATTTGGACCCGTTTAGTGACGCATTTTCTTTTAGGTGTTTTTGGACCCCATCCTGATAAGTTTTTAGGTGCACTTTGTAGTTGATTTTTTTTAAATGTCTTTTAGACGCAATAGATGCGTTTTTTTGCCACGTTTTTGGACTCGTTTTTTTAAGTGTTTTGGGACGAGTTTTCGACGCGATTTTGGACGCGTTTTTGACGAGTTTTTATGACACATTTTTGAACGCGTCTTTGAAGGTTTCTTGAACGACGGGTGTTTTGATGAAACGGGGTTTGGACGCGTTCTCGAAAACGGTTTCTGACACATTTTCAAATCGTTTAATTCAATTTTCTGTGCAGGGATCGGTTTTAGTCCAGAGCTTGATAAAGCGTCTAATAAATCACAAACATGCCAAACTTACCAACCACTGCCAGTGGTCGACAAAGAAGGCTTAACAATTCCAACTTGTAATATCCCACACACTCTAAAATTTTAACTCAAAACTAGGTAAATATAATCATCATCTTCATATCCAGCCAACAGCTTGGAGGACTTATTATAAAGAAAATGTTGCAGCAGGTCATTGCTTCCGACAATCACGTCTTATATATTTTTTTACCTATACCCACCTATAAAACACGATAAGATCGCGGTATTTGAAAAAGGATTGACAGTTGGCACTTCTTCTCACGATATTCGAGCACAGGGAAGTAAAGGCGACACTTTTCGAGGACAAAACGTCTTCTTTTGTCCCAGAAAAAAAGAATAGCATCCTTTTACATGGTTACTTCGGCGAACAGATGCATATCGCTCCTGCAAGGGTTGATGCGCGTTGTAAAACTCAAATCAAATTGAGACAAAAGGTGGAAAATAATAGAGAATCAGAGGCGTAACTGTTTCCTATTGAATGTAGATCAAGTATATTTCGTGTGCATTGAAAGGAAAGGGGAAAAAACGTCTTTTAGTCATTCGTACATTATAACTGACAAGAGTGCTTGTTTTGCGACAGCGAGGCACCGTGTAATTCCAGCCTTTATCCGCGCCAAAGGATGAACACAATCATCGTGCTGATTAAAAATTCGTAACGGCTAACGTGCTACTGTTAGATGCCTATCAGAGCGCATTCAAATCAGAATCCTTTCTGTTACATTATATCGAAAAATCATATATCACAAATGCAAATCCTCCAAGGATACTATTCACTTGAAGATGCTTGAGGTTTCAACGCCAAATGCCCTTGCAGAAAACAGATCGTCGCATTGTGCTCGCCTATTGAAATGGAAAACTGTACAAGGCTCCTTATGCTTTTCAATGTCCTTGCACACACATGTTTCGCGTGTAATCGATACTTTATTGGACAATCCGAACGCTCGTTCGCAATTGACTTCTTCGTTTGCATATACGCCATACACTTATTCAGGGACGAACAATCGATGATTTATATGCATGCGCGCTGTCCTTGAAAAGGATTCATCTCGAATAATCGTTGCCATGCATCCTTTTGAATAAATTACTTTTCTGCTTGGCATTGTCTCTTATGTATGTGCGGGGAAGGTGACACGCATGTGTGTCTTGCCACAATGGGAATCCTTAAAAGGTGCACACGCACTTCAACCGATTGGACAAGGACTTTTTAATAGTTTCTCACTATTATCTCCGCCGTATGTGGCCGCATCGATGAATGACAAAAATGGAAATCGTACCTATCCTCTGAGGGGATTTTCAAATTCGTAATGGTTTGATGACTGTTCAAACATCGTATCGACAGGGACTGTGGAATTGAATGAACCAGCGGGTGGACTAAGTACCTATGTCCATTGTGGGACTTCCTGAACCCAGTCAAATATCACTTGGTGCGGAGAATAAAAAAGGATTTGTCAATGAGTTGAACAAATGCATGAATGGAATGGCATGAACGAATCAATGCGGTTATGTGTACCTACTTGACAGGCGAGTCCTTTCATCGGACACGAACAGACATTTTCTATGGTTTCAGTGATTTCGCCCTTTGTTGGGGTGGTATTATCAATTAAGGAATTCTATATAAGGTATTTATGGAATGAAGCTGAAGCGCATTGTTGGGGCACGTTTGGGTTGTCGCCTAGAAATATCACCTATGCCCAGGTTGATGACACAGTAAAATTGCCGAATGTATGCAAGCAGTGCATAGCATATACGAGTAGATATGTGTCGATGGAACATGACAAAAGCCATTGTGTTGTACCCTGGCAGAGACAATTGAAATAGGGACATAGACTTTCGAGGGAAAGTGAGATTTCATTATAAATATGCTGATGGATCCAAAATTATTGAGGGTCAGGCATAATACTCTTGCGAGTGGTCCTGAGACTTTCGGACACAGGCAGTGTAGGTTCTGAGCAACAATTGAGGGCATAAGACCAAAAATGGCACATCAATCAGGAGAATTGATAAACAGCCTCTTCTGGCGTTATTCCTTTATGATATCTGCATTGACCGATTGACGTCTATGAATTTACCTGTCGTTGGCATATTCTTCTCCTACTGTGTGAATGCCCATGTTTCTTCTATAGTCTGTCGAGGAGAGAATACAGTACATAGGTACAGTGATATTCCACAGGATAGCTGAAAGAACATCTCCGTGTGGGCAGCCTCTGCTTACCCTTCATCTCAATCTTGACATTCCCGTCAGAATATTTATTGCTCTTATGTTCAACATGCAGGCGCAGTGGCTTAGTGGTTAGAGTGTTGGATCTAAGCGAGGGATACCAGGTTTGAATCCCAAAAAAAAACCCAAATCATGTTTTTTTTCACTGCGCCGCATCTTGCGAACGTCTGACAAACATCCTAGAGTAGTACTGCCATGAAAGAGCTTCTCAATTAGCCGTTTGGACTCGGCATAAAATAGTAGATCCCTTCAATTCGTCCCAAAAATGAAAATCCCACACAAGACGAATGGTTGTGAGAAGCTAGGCCTAGAGTCCCTACGGACCTGTTGCGCCAACTATTTATTTTATTAATGTGTTCAACATATTGTCCAGCCACCTCACCATAAGCAATGGAATAATCCTATGACTCGCTACAGCTCTATTTCTGTAGACGTGCCTGATCAGTAGGTTTGCAGTCTTCTATTCAAAATGTATATCTTAAGCGCAGTATCCTACGTTTTAAACAGAAAATAGTTTTAGCTAACCGGTCTGAAGAAACATTGCTCCGCCGTTCCCTAAAGAACAAGTCTGATCTTGAAAGCTGCATCTCTGGGGACAACCTCTTGTAGTCTACTGACTTCAGACCTCCCCTACGGTCTCAAATTTGCAATGTTAGCTGTCGGACCAAGTGCCAAAGGAACCTCTACCTTGGTCTAAGAAAATCCTAGCTATCCGGCCAGCGCCCCCTAGAACTTTTGTAGAACTTTCGAATGCCACAACTAATCTTTGCAAATTCACTTTCCCTAGAAAAAAAATGCAAAGTTTCCTTAAAAAAGTCACATAATAGCAACCATACCTACACCTCAAAGAAACTGTTCTTGGACCCAAATATTTTCACAAATCTCAAACAAAAGAGACAGCACCTAATCACCGCAATAATACGTATACGCTGTGGTCAGTCCCGCTAACAAAGCTGCGAATTTAAAATTGAAACCGTTTTCTAAATCTCACTCTATCACCGTTGTTGTGTTGAAAACAGTTTTCTTCTCACCAAACTGGGTCACCTATAATCATTTTCGCAATAATACCCATAAGCCACTTGGACAATTGCCTCATGTCACATAATTGGATAATTACGTAAAATTGCAGTTCCCCGCCAGAGAGAAACTACCAATAAACCGCACAATTACCATTATTCACTTGTTTTCGCCAGTGGTCCTCCAATATCGTGCAATAATCGGATTTGTTCAATCGGCCATATGACGATCGCATACCTACGGCCGGCTCTGAGAAAAACATTCGAAAACATTTTGTTAGAGCACTTTCGGTGGACAATTGCGACAATTAAAATGAAAATAGAAACAGACAAAGAGTCGAAGTAACCAACAATACACGCAAGTAGCCCGTGCACAGTTACGACCAACAAAAAAAAAAAAGGTAACCGCCTCAAGAAAGCTGATTTTGTATTTGTATCTAGTAGAGAGAGATACCGCGATAATGTCTTCAATGTATGATTATTGTCATTATGCTTCTGACATCTAGTGGACACCGCAGCAACGGTACTCGAAGAACTCGTGGAAATAAAGCCTTCTGACGGCCTGCTGCTAAGTGCAGCACAGTTGTGGCTGTATTGTGTCGCTCATAGGATTGTAACTGCCATTTTTCGATGGCTGCCACATTGTTGACTCACTGAATTAACGTACAGTAGGTTGATTAGGTAAAATAAAATCCGATTGTCCGACTAGTGGCCAAGTAAAAGGTGTATAACAAGAAAAATGCGGTGCGTCCCTTCGCGCCGCATGCCACCTTGCTTTTGGCCGGTCGATAGTATACCCTTGGTGCGGTGCTTATAATTGAATTGGATGATTCGACAGTTTCTGACGTGAGTGGACTTTTGTTAAACAAAAATGTGGATAGTGTTTCTGTTTGGGACACAATTCCAATGCGAATGCGGGTACAAGAAAGCGAAAACAACCGCGCGAGAGAAGAGGAGGAGACAAAAAAAAAACTCTTTTGTTTGTACTGCGTTGGCCAACAGTGGTTTTGGCAAACCGCCAAAAAGGCTGACAAACACCTACCATTTTGTGGAAGTGCTGCCTACTTCAGCGGTGGATATTGCGAAAAGGAAAATTTAATAGTCACAAAGTAAATTGTCAGTAGATACGCAAATAATTATACGATTGTGTCCGCGGGGAATTAAGGTAATCAAAGTTATTATTCGGACACAATGAAGACGGCTCACAATGGCAACTGGCAGTGTTTGGTTAATGTTGCCAAATTGATTATTGTTAATTAAGCGCCTTGACAGAAATTTCAAGAATTTCGCCGTCTTATCGTTTCCCTGGTGGACAAATTTGTAAAGTGATTACTTTTAACACACTGGCATGATTTGAGGTCCATAGCGCGGTCTCAGGAGCGAATTTATATATCCGCCAGATTTTTCAAATTAAGTTTCAAGTCTTGTACCAAAGCCATGACTGCTGTTGTGGTACCCACTGATGAAATATTATTGGGATCCAAAAGTAAGCGAAAAATGCATCGAAAAACGTGTTTAAAACCAGTCTTAAGTGGCATCCGAAAACGCATCGTCGAAAGCCCGTCCAAAAAAACGCTTCAAATTGAAAAAATACAAAAAAAAACATTAAAATAGATTCAAAAAATGTATCAAAAACACTTTAAAATATCGTTAAGAGATGGGTCGAAATATGGCTGCAAAAAAAAGGGGTTAAAAGCATTTCTAAAAAAATATCTGAAAACGAGCAAAAGAATAGGTCTAAAATGATAATAAGAAAAAACTAAAAAAACTCCGTAAATGCGTCCAAAAACCTGCTTAAAACTTATCCAAAAAGGCGTCCACAAACGGGTTAAGAAAATGCGTCCAACCCCAGTAAGAAAACCTGTCAAAAACTAATGAGAAATGCATCCAAAAAAGCACAGAAAAATTAAAAAACGGATCAAAATTCTGACCACAACCATCCAAAAATAGCGTACAAAAACTTTCAAAACACTTAAAAAGTTGCGCCCAAAAATGTCTCCAAGTCTGAACGGGACGTGGAAAAAAACGTTGAAAATCCAGGTTAAAAACTCCATATTAAAAACCTCTCTAAATATGTGTCAAAAACTAGACTAAAAACTGTTCAAAAACGCACCAAAACAAATCAATAAAAGCGTTAAAAAACGCATCCCAAAAAGGGTCGAAAATCATTAAAAAATTGCGAAAAAAGTTTGAGCTGACAGTTCTATATTCACTGAAACACCGTTTTGGAGCAGATCTCGCCTTTCCCACCACAGCTGTTGGGTATATGATTTATTCGATAACGGGATGAGAATTTGAATGTAACCAGTTGTGAAAGTCCTTCATATGAGTCTCCACTGGCGACGTATTCTCAAAATCAAAAACCAGTTCCTCCGCAGATGTTAAAGAAGATCGCTCCTCACTTCCTGGTCCTCTCAGATGGACATGAGAAAATAGTTTCTCTCATTTCTTTATTTACAATCGAAAGATGATCTTCAAAAGGATACTGTGTGTTTTGTGTTTTTTCTTTTCATTTCATCTCCGATTTCCGAAAATGCGCTGACCCTAATTTTGATCTACATTCAAGTTCCGCTGTTCAAAGAAAATAATTCATAAGTACCTACACTCACGGATGGCGGATAAACAAAAGCGCTGCTATCTGTCAAAAACAATCACAGATAGGCACATCAAAATCTCACATCCATCAAAAATCGAGATACCAAAGGACGAAGCATCTCTACCTGCATTATAGCTGCGCCGCATTGAATAACTCAAATGAGCAGACAATGCACAATTATACTGACCCCTGTTCCGTGTGATGTCAGATTTAATTCACATCGGCATGAAGAAGATCCTGTTTTCCCTCTAGGCGCGCGAAATCGATGTCACTCTTTGATGTTGATGATGAACTTGTGTACCAAGTGGACTTGTGACTTTGATTTGATTGCGTTTACCTTTGTCAGGGAATTATGCCCGGAGGTGAGCACCTCCTGTCCCATTTAGGATTCATGTCCTTCCGCGTTCACAAGCGGGAATACACACCATTTAAAAAAAAGGGACAAACACTTTGTGAACCGGAACAGCGACGCAGTCTCATTGCTGCGCCAGATCATCAACTCGATGAAGATGAACTCTTTTGATGGAGGGCGAGAGGCGTCCCAGCTAATTCACGAAACCGTTAAGGATCCCGAAAGTAGACCATAAGACGGTAGAGATTTTTTTTACGCTTGTCCTTGTTCTAAGCAACCATAAAGAGGCAGCAGCAGCAAAACTAATCAAGGGGTGCGCCACGTCGTCTGCTTTTGATTAGATGCGAACAAGAGGACATCTAAGCATCCTTTTCTGTCCCCTGTAGTATTTCCATTCAACCCTAGAGCTTCTCATTTTTTTTTTGCTACTCCTGGCTACCTTTTTCATGTCCTTTTGTTGGGTTCTTTCGGCTAAGATTTATTTAATTTTGTTTCAGAGTTCCCATTGTCTTGGTATGACCAGCGTTCGCTACGTTTATCACACAAATTGCCTGAAGGGGTCAAATCAGGATACCCATTCACTGTTGAATCGTCGCATTGTTCGACCTGGAGGGTATATCGTTTATTAGCCTTGTATTACAATCTAATGTCGCGCCAAGGGCCAATCTCTGGCGAATCTTCTTCTTGAGGTCGTCCTCACCTCCTTTCGGTGATTTAGTGTGTTACACGAAATTAGGCAATCGCACAAAAACGTGGCGAAATTTATTGGATCGCTATGCGTATTCGGTTTTCTTTTTTTCTAATCGTTTATCGTCGTTTCGGGGTTTCGGAAAATTTCCCTAGTGATTTACGAGTGGGATCGTGATGTAGTTTTTGTGCGACGATCCAAATTTTGTCACAAGATACGTATTGTGTCTAATTGTGTTCATAAATTGTAGATGCGCTATAGGAATGGTGCTTCCCATGGAATTTGGCGCGATTTTTGTTTTTAGGCTCTGTCTTATTTTGGAGGAAACTTCTTTAGTTCTAGGCGGTATCTAGTTGATTCAAAATGTCTCTATGGGATAGCATTGGCATCGAAAAGGACTAAGAAACACAACCCTCAGTCAGAAATGTAATATAGCTAGAAATGAGAAGGAATCGTCGGGGTTATAAAGTCGTACAGGTAAGTCTTGTCCTAGGGCACCACATGCGATGAAGAAGAATTTACCGTATAGGTAACAGGCGCTTCGTTCTGCACAGCTGGTAAAAAATACTACATCTCTATAGTTGGGTCATACCTATGACCAAAGATCTTCATGCAAGGCCATAATGTATACCAAAAAATGTCACTCCAAACATCCTGTAAAAACTTCCACGATCACCGAAAAACCCTAAATTCCATTAAAAAGTTTTTTTCTACAGCGCCACCTCTAACAAATATTCGAGAGCACAATTTGCCATCGAGCCGTTTCGACTCGGCATAAAATTCCAGATCACTTCCATTCGTCCCAAAAATGACAAAATCACACAAAACGACTGGTTTTCGTATAGCTGGGCCTAGGGTCCCTACAGACCTGTTATGTTAACTATTTATTTATTCTGTATCCTCATTCAGATCATTTGCCAATCGATATAGTGTTGGGGCTAGAAAAGACGGAAACTGAAGAAATCCGAAAGCCTAAACAGCCGCCCAAACTTTCTTGGGAGGCAGATAAATTGAGCGAATATGAAGCTAGGCTTAACCAGAATCTACATCAAGAGGGAGACCTAACTAAGGGCGAGATTGAGATCATAAAATTATCTTATCCTGAACGCCCACCTCATGTGGCGAAGAGAGAAAAATTGTTTGAGACTTTACTCCTTAAAATGTATTTAAAAAAAGTTTTTAAAGAAAAACGCGTATACGATTTCAGAAGGGTGAAGCACTTAGCTTACGTATTCAAGGAAGTCGGAAGAAATTTGAAAGGCGGTAGAGCAATTTAATGGGACAAAGCTTCAAATACGTATACGTGTCGAATTTAATATAAACGTTCTGCAGCATATGTACTTCAAAACATTATTGAATCCGGAGATTACGGTATCGCCATTTAAAGGTTTTCGGGCTCCTTAAAATACTAACAACGAAGTATACAACTATCGCTGAACTTTTAAGTTGATAAAAGAGTACAAGGTATTATGCAGAATCTACGCATTACTTGGTTTCTTAAAGTGTTTTCGAGATATGAGCAGTTTTTGAAAGTATAGCATTTTCGGTGTTTCGAATGGAAAATATAGGACGCAATAGGTTTGAAAACATCAATTATAAACCAAGTTTGGTTTAAGTCCTAAAATCCGTTTTTGAACAAATGAAACTGGTTTGAAACCTTTTTATGAAAAGTTTCATTAATATTGAGGTTAACAAACTCCAAATCGAAAGTTAGAACCAAATCCGGGCACCAGAGTTGCGTGAACCACTTTTTTGAGTTCCTCCATCATCGTTATGTCAGAATTGATTAACATCTCGAGGTCGAAATTTTGTACAAATACAATGGGGCATATTCATAGTTATACTATACCTAGGTATACCTGGCTCTAACTAAACTCGAATCTAAAGTTAGCCCACAGGTAACTGCTATTCATAAAGAATTTGGCAGCTCTGTTTAATTAAATCCGAGTCTAAAGTGTATTCTATTACAAATCTATTACATAAATACTTTCTGACAGCAAAAAGTCAAACGAATTTAAAACTTGTAATTTGCTATTTGTTGTGGTTCTGCTTGGTTCTGGCTTTTTTTTTTAACAAAAATAAGTTATACATTTTAGTGCGAACATAATTATGTTTTGTGAGGTGAACAAAAAATATAAAATTGCAGATGACCGGCAAAGAAAATATTAAAAGAGCAAGAGAACAAAACTGGTCGGAAGCAGAAAAAGAAATGCTGTGTGAGTTGGTCCGAAGGCATTTAAATGCTTTGGACGATAAAAGAAACGATGTCAAAATGATTTCAAAAAAAAAAGCTGCATGGATAGATATTCAAATAAATAGCGAATCCCGACATTTTTCCTTTAATTTTTTTTATATATTATTCACGCGCTACGCTATTTTATTTATTGTAAACCAAGTATCACATCATTTGCGAAATTCTTAACTTTTGTTTTCGTTCACTTGGTTTTTACGTCTAATGGATTTAAAAACAACTTAAACATACGTTCTCTTGTGTTTAATGTTAGACTCGAGTTTTTCGTTTAGGCATGGGTTTAAATTGTCTATGAATAACATAAACTCCGGTTTAGTTTAGTTATAACATTGTTATAGCTTGTCAAAGATCTATGAATATGCCCCAATATCTTTATCTTACTACGTATACGAAAAAGTTAAAAATAAATCGAAGTCTATCTATATCTATCTATCAAGGCCTTCTGCATATTTTTGTGATCCTAGTCCAAAGTCAAAAACTTATTTCTTATTGTCCGACAATTTCCGCAAGGAATCTATTTGCACTTCTTAAGCATAGATTAAGCTTAAGTGATCCTTTGGACATTAGCTTTACTTTAACTGGCGAAGTAGGTGCTCAACACTCAAACACAACAGACAAATCTGAGATACTTTCCGTAAGGTTGGAATCGAAATTTGCATGTCTGCGATGGAATGTTATACGCAAAGCTCAGCGAATTTTGTTCCTTAAAATGCGCGAACAGTCGCAAGCTCTGTTTGTGTTCCCGAACTAATTTATTAAATTTTGCCCCAATGCTAATAAGCGCTCCGCATCAGTTATCAATGGATTACTCAGTAGCTATGTAAATTTTTTGCGCCATTCGAAGTCTGCTAGCAAAACTAAATAGATGGGGATAGGTCATTTTTAGTTCGAGTTTAGTTTCGCTACATTTATCTTTAAAAGCACATTGCAGCAATTTTCGAGCCCATTCGATTGCCACCGCCAGTACTGATATAAGAGTATATCTATTCCACCTAATTACAACTCTCGTTCTTCCCTAGCTACCAAATTTTAAATCCGAGTTTGTGACCAATACAGCTACTGCTGCTATGGACTAAATCAGCGTCATATATCCAAACCAATGTAACCAGCATATAATACAAACAGTCATGTGTATATGCAATGCAAGCATGTTGGATGTTTGGGGCATCAGTTTAGAGATTCTTCTCGCGTGCACGTTGCATTCTTGTTTTTGTCTCATTTCTCGTGGCTCGTTTGGGCCTCGTTTACCTTTTGTTATTCCATGTCAAAGTACATTATGGCCCATTGTTGAGCGGAACGTTTTTATGAATTACCATGGTGATAAATCATCTTATTTATTGTTGATCTGCCATTTCGTTCGTTTTACTTAACTCGTCTGAGGACTGAAGAGAGACCACTACGACAACGACGATGATCGTTCTCAACCAGGCCTCTGCCGCACAATGGTGGGTGGAGAGGATGTTTTGGTAGACTGCCAGCCCCCCTACCTCACTCTGACTAAATTATCATTTTGTGTATTCCTCGCGCGCAATTGTTGCGCTGGTGTGATATTTCATTTTAAGTAGTTTTTTCCTCACACTCGCAGATACTCTTGCTTTTGATTTTGATGCCCTCTGTGATGTTTGTTTTGTTCGTATAGTGTAGTTGTGGGTACAGCTCTATACTCTTGTGTACAACAATTCTTTCTTCGATTTTATTTAATAAATATACGCGCCGTGTATAGATTGTTTAGGGCCAGCAGATAACACACGATTTTTGTTTTGGTACCACTGAAAGTAAAGAGAAGAGAAAACCCCATCGCACAATGGCAGCAACAAATAATGATAACAATGACAAAGAATGCGGTATGCAGCTTTTTAGTGTCAAGGTGGAACAATGCGGGAACAAGTCGCTTATTAGAGGCGCAGGGGGAGGATGGAACGTGCGTCCATCCATCAGATTGCCGTTCTTCATAAGTGCGGTGTTATTATTTTTGTAGTTTTGGGGTTTTCTGTTTTTTTTTTTTTTTTTGTAAACCGCTGATGGGTGCTGGATTATCGCGGATTAATTAAAGCTTCATTGTCGACGACAGTAGTTTTCAATCTGCTGCTGGAGATATAACAATTAAGTTTTGAAGCTGCCGATGGAGGAAGACACACACTCGTACATAGTTGTGATTCGTTTTACTAGGTGGGTGGTTAATTATTCATCAAGGAGGTGGAATATTCCAAAGTGTCGGCCGTCGGTCGGTTATGGTACCCAACCGATCACCGTATTCGAAGTTAGAGCGAGATTTATGCAACAGTTGCAGCAGTGATGGCCCCTTTACAACCGATTTTTCTATACAAATTTTGAGGGTTAAAATAGATTTCAAGGCAAAGCTGAGTCTTATAGTATTTTTTTTCCATTCCATTTCATTTCATTTATGCTTAGAGCTTCATTCGTATAGTCCAACAATCGCTGATTCTGTTCTGTCTCACTGGACAGTTATCTCTTGCACCAGGAGTCTATTCTTAGCACCACTTTAATGGCTTAATGATGCAAATTCAGGGTCATTGCTGTAAACAAAACCGTCATTAAGACGGTTACAAACAAAAAGACCTGTTTACAAAAAATTACGTCCAAAATCCTTGTCAAAAATTAATTGACAACAGGATTTCACTTAACTGATACTGCGGGGAATAGATTTCTGAATTAATTCTGACCGAAGGTGGATGTCGAATTATCTGAGCTCAGTCTCTTATTGCGCTACATACTTTTGGCGATATTTTTATACCTTTCCGCTGAACATAAATAAGTGAAGGATACGAGTCTGACGAAGATAGATAGATTTATTCAAAGTATAATTCATTTGTAGTACAATAGATTAGATTATTTCTTCTTTTACAAATTTGAGTAGGTATACTATAAAACTATAAAAATTAATAAAACAAACGGAAACAATAATTTGAGTGAGTACACCTTTATATATTAAAAAAAATAGAAAAGACAATCAAAATTTAGGTTTTTAGTAATGAATTATTTTGAAACTAAAGCAAGCACTCTGCGGCCATTAAAGGACCAGTGATAAGTGTGCAGTAAATTTACTTTTTCCAAGAGACTACCAGCGGCAAATAGAGCAGCGCAGTTAGAAGGTCAAGATAACTAATTTTTTGAACCGCGATGATATGAGAAGACAACAACAATTATCAGAGAGGCAAGACAAAATTATGGGACAAATAGTTTATATAGAAAGCAATGCAAATTAAACGAGAAAAACGAAAAAAGGGTACCTATGTGATCAGGATACAACATTAAGTAATGTTTCTACTTCGGATCTGGAAAGAAACCATTCTTTTAGTGCTTTTAAAAATCTGTATGGCTGTGTAACCAATGTGCATATAAAGGGTTTTTCAACAGAGGGACGCTACAAAAGTAGAGCGACAGGGACAGCAAACGACGCCGCTCTTTTGACATTTCTCTTCAGTAAGGTTTGCCATTTCATGATGGAAAGATATACGAGCCAACAACGAGTCGAAATTATTAAAATTTACTACCGAAATTCGGAGTCAGTGGACTCAACGTTAAGAGCGCCACGTCCAATTTATGGTCGTCATAATCGTCCTAGCAGATCAACTACTGAGCGTCTAGTGGAAAAATTTGAATCCACAGGCACAGTACAAAATGTTCCCGTGCCAGTGAGACGAAGAAGTGTCCGTAGTGTCGAGAATATTGCTGCCGCTGAGGCTTCAGTTGAAGAAAGCCCAAATGTGTCTCTCACACGTCGTTCTCAAGCGTTGGGCATCTCTGTGACGTCGTTGTGGCGAATTTTGCGAAAAGATCTTGGCCTACATCCTTACAAGATTAAATTGACGCAAGAACTGAAGCCGCTTGACCACCAGAAGCGTCGTATGTTCGTGAATTGGGCTGAGCAACAACTTGAAAATGATTCGGATTTTCATCGAAAAATCATCTTCAGCGATGAGGCTCATTTCTGGCTGAATGGCTTCGTCAATAAACAAAATATGCGGTATTGGTCAGGCAGCAATCCACACGTACTCCATGAGTCATAATTGCATCCCGAAAAAATTACGGTTTGGTGTGGTTTATGGGCCGGCGGCGTCATTGGGCCGTACTCCTTCCGTGATGATCAAGACCGGCACGTTACTGTGAATGGGAATCGCTATCGTTCAATGATAACCGAATATTTTTGGCCCAATTGGATGATATGGACTTGGAGGACATGTGGTTCCAACAGGACGGCGCCACAAGCCACACAGCGAATGTCACAATCAATTTATTGGAAACCAAGTTTGGAGAACGTGTTATCTCACGAAATTGTCCAGTCGCTTGGCCGCCTCGGTCGTGCGATTTGACGCCGTCAGACTATTTCCTGTGAGGCTACGTCAAGTCTATGGTCTATTCCAACAAGCCAGCGACGATTGATTGAAGACTTCGTACGAATATCGAACGTGAAATTGCAGCAGTATCGGCCGATTTATGCTTGAAAACCGTCGAAAATTGGGTTCAGCGTCTGGACTTGTGCAAGCGTGCCTGTGGTGGCCATGCAAAATAAATTGAGTTCCATACATAATGGCATCGAACGTACTTTCACAGGAATAAAGAATTTCATTGATATCCAAAACCGTTTTTGTTTTATTTAAAAACATTTTTAGCGCTCTTATTGAAAAACCCTTTATTAGACGGCAGTTTATTAAATATAATTGGTGCAATATTTGAGAGCAAACGTCTACAGTGCTCTTTTCTTACAAATGGGACTACAGCAGTGGTCATGTTTCTAAGTAAATATACTTCATTTATTCTTAAGTTAATATGTCCACTTCTTAGAAAAAATATATTTTTAAAACTTTGTAAATATACATATATCTGAGAGGTAATATTTTTAAGGATTGAAGCAACGGAAGTGATGGTTCGTACCTATTTCTATTTGATATCACTCTAACAATCGTTTTATGTGCGCCAATTAGAAGTTTCAGACTAGTCACATATGCACTACCCCAACATGCAAGTCCATAATCAAGTCTAGATTGGACTAAGGCGTAGTATATTATCAATAGTAAATTGCGTGGAACCAATTTGCGCAAATAATAGAGTTTACTTATTGAAACGTAAAGCAGTTGTTTAATGCTTTTGATATGTGCTTTCCAGTTAATATTAGAATCCAATAGAACTCCTGAATATCTGAATTCTTTTACGAACTGCAGTTGAAAACAATTATTTGTTGAGCAATTAGCCCTAGTACAAGCAGAAAGGTGGTGGTAATTCAGATCCATAATTACATTATTCGAGGTTATTGAGAAATACATGGTTTTGGATTTTTTGCTAAGTATCATCTGATGCAAGTCAAACCACTTGCTGAGCAAATTTAAATCCTGCACCATTAGTGATCTTAAAACATCCAATAAATTTGTTGCATAGGGCAATGCTAGGTCAACAGCATAAGCAATTATTGCTCCGTGGAGTTTCATACTAAAGATGGAGTTAATGTAAACAACGAAGAGAATCGGTCTAAGGATAGAGCCTTGAGGTACACCCACATTAGGGCACACTACCTCGTCACTTAAAACTCCATTTATCTTTGTACGCTGCCTCCTATTAAGTAGAAAGGATGCGAACCAATCATTTATCTACTCTCTTCGGATGCTAATCAAATACTGTTGACTATTGAAGATTGGGAAGAAGCAAGTAAGCTTGATTCATACTTTCCGAGGTTCCATTTGCTGTCGAGCCGATTCAAAATCACGCAACTTCTTCCTGTTTTTAACTACAGCAACACCCATTTAGCATTTGGAGCTACGAGTGACCCAAGCGCTTCTTTAAACTGCATCTAAAGCAAAGGAAGTGTCTAATACAACTGAGCAAATATTGTGGAGACTCTATAAAACCGTTCAGAAATATGAAAATGTTGCGCCGACCAGTTGCAGTCTTTCCGAAGAACTTAGTATCTTCGTCTGTAGTAATATTTTCAAAACGTATAGCTAAAGGTAACCCGCACGAAAAATAGTTAAGGTTGGGACTATGTTCCCTCTGGATGAATATGGGTGGTCAGTCATAGTTACATATAAAAAGAAGTATTTGAGCTGAACAAAGAGCCAACCATATTAAGCCAATCATAATCAAGCAATTCATTGAGTTGAGTGATGTATTTGGTGTTTCTGTTGGTTGAGTTTGATCCACTCTGAACTGCAGTGATCCTCATCTGAAGTAAGTAAAGAGCTGGTGTAGATAATCCTATAAACAAATTTGGGTCCAGTAACATGTGTCAGAAATATGATCGCGTCAACATACTAAAATCATTTAAATACACTCACTGTTAAAATTCCTGAAGAGGACATACTGGCTTCTCGCAAAGTGGTTCTCAAGATCTCGATCGTCGACGGTACGCCAGGAATATCATTCCAAGTGGAGGCCCGCCTTTAGCGTGAATTACACTTCTTGTGTTTTATCAATGACAAGCCGTTCGTGGTCCAATTCAAATGGCTGTACCTTTTTCAGATTCGAATGCATCCCAACAAGGAGTATATACGAGGTGCATGTGTCATTGTGGGTTCTTGTTCTGTTCTGTATGCTGGTCGGCATACAAGTGGACGCCATTAGGTCTCGGAAATTCCAGACACTTTGAAGCCTCATGCGGCGAGGAGAATTGTTATTCATCTTGGCCACTCTCTCTGATTGGGGTCATTGATGGTTCATAAAGCGGGAGATGATCAATTGGCTATCGGTTGTGTCTCTGGAATGTGATTGTTCTACGCTTCTGTCTTTTGTGAGAAGTGTTTCTATTTAACTGATGGTTATGGATGTCTATGGGTGGAGTTGAAAAACTCCACGAAGACGGCAGACTTCTTCCCGAAAATGTACCAACCACGCACCACTACACAGGGTTGGTGACTTTAATTGAATTGGTCTGAATGAGTCGCCACATAATCGGATTACTTGGTGACCATTTCACGCATCAAAAAGTCGTCCCTTTGAGCGAGCCACATTCACCGACAGAAAAGGACCTTTCTTTGCAAACATTTTTTTTTCTCCCTGCACTCAGAGAAAAATACTATAATTTTAATATGAATTCCTTTTATTTTAATGTGTTTTTGCTATTAAAATTAGTCAATTTGATTTTTCCTATTATTAGTATAGTTCAAAAACTATTGAAGCTATAGTTCCTTTTGATAATTATTTTAATTATATTATAACATTAAACCAATGGTGCATACAATTAAAAAGTAATAATATGTCCTATTATTTTAGTTGATTCCTCTTTTGTGTATACACTATTAAAACTATTGTTATCCACATTAATTTAAAAGGAGAAATACTTTTAACTCAATGTGATAATGTTATTAAATCAATTCTGCGCATACTATAGTTTTAATTAGTTTTCAATATTAAATCAATGGTGCATCCAATTTAAAATCAATGAGATGCCCCATTATTTTAATAGGTTGCCATTTAATGTGAATACACTATTAAGACTATTGTTATCCACATTAATTTTAAAGGAGAAATACTTTTAACTCAGTGTGATAATGTTATTAAATCAATTCTGCGCATACTATAGTTTTAATTAGTTTTCAATATTAAATCAATGGTGCATCCAATTTAAAATCAATGAGATGACCCATAATTTTAATAGGTTGCCATTTAATGTGAATACACTATTAAGACTATTGTTATCCACATTAATTTTAAAGGAGAAATACTTTTAACTCAGTGTGATAATGTTATTAAATCAATTCTGCGCATACTATAGTTTTAATTAGTTTTCAATATTAAATCAATGGTGCATCCAATTTAATAACAATGAGATGCCCCATTATTTTAATAGGTTGCCATTTAATGTGAATACACTATTAAGACTATTGTTATCCACATTAATTTTAAAAGATAAGTAGTATTATTTCAGTGCGATAATGTTATTAAATCAATTCTGCACGCACTTCAGCTTTAATTGGTTTTTGTTATAAAAGCAATAGTTCATATAATTGAATCAAATTCCGAAATCGATACTTACATTCGAATAATATTGAGACCAATACCTCGCTGAAAATAAAATTAAGCCCTTCTGAAAATAAATAAGTAAGAACCTTTTTTTCGTTTTTAGCTTTAAGCTTTTATTGTAAACACATTTTCTTACATTAAATGATAAAAACTTAGTTCTTGTATACTTAATGTTTTTTCTTGAATCGAAATTTATGGTAAAGTTATTATCCTTTTTTTTCATATCAAAAGTACCCACTAATAAAAACATAAATATTTTTTTTTTACCTTTAGTACAATTTTTTTAAGCGAAATGCTTTTTTGCTATTATTAAGTAAATGTAAATGTATCGGTGGCCCATTAAAATCTAAAATGCTTTCTAAAAATGTTGTTTCCACATTTTTATTTTCCACAATATATGACTGCAAATGTTCACTAAAATGATTTATTCTCCACTGACTGCAAATCAAATGTATGGTTTCGTCATTTATTAACATTTGTTCAATTTCAAAAAGTAGGACGTTGCTAGAGATTGATTTCGTCAAAAAGAAGTGTTTTTTATAAAGTTTCCCCCTAAATGTAAATTTTTTTATGCAACGCGCGTTCTTCAGTTCTATCTCGTTCCGATTAATATTCCTAAAGGTTTCGCTGAGATCAGACACAAAAATATCCTTTTCCAGAAAACTTAAATCTTTTTCAAAAAATGTTTCGTTTGAAAGACTATGTGCAAACTTTAGAGCGGCTTTAATCGAAAGTGTGTACGGAATATTAACTCTTGAATTAGTGACTTTAGCAGTATTTTTAAAGGGTTTATGAAGTGCTTCAAATCGCATGCACCATAAATGCCTTAATGGTCCACACTTACGAATTGCAGTTGGATAATGTAGTAAAAAATGAAATTTTGGTTTTAATGTATCTTTAAATAATACCATATACAAGGAGTTATGCTTGGAAATGAGATATTCCAATGTTTTTAAATTATGCCCATTGAAAACCGGAAGCATAATTAAGTCTACTATTTTGACTAAAATTATAAAAAAATGCCATATTTTGTCATTTTCTGGCACCAAGTCACCTATCATTAGCGAAAAGTAATTAACAAATGTCATTGTCTCACGTGCAGTCATTTTTAAGGAATACGATTTCAATCCCGCCAACGTTAATGGGGGTGAAATATTACCAATTTCTGTTTCCCCGTAATCAAACATTTGCTTACGGAAGTTAAAATTATCCAATGAAAATAATTTTGATGATTCAATGAAATAAAGTAAAATTTTTGAAAGATCGTATCTACAAATGCCTTCAAAAATATCGTGCATAATGTCACAACTGAAATTATCTACCACATGGAAAGATGCAATATCATTAAAAATACATTTCTCCTTAATCCCTGTGATTGCTTCATCATTTAAAGCTACGTCAACATCATAATTGAAGACATCCCGAAATGCTTCTTTTCGTTCTACAATATCTGATTGCATCTCCGACTTTTTTCTTTTGCAAAACCGACAGTAGAAATTTGAATTGAAGCTTGTCGAAAATCCCAAAATAGTGTTGAGACCTAAATTATCACCAAGAACAAAAGCTAAAACAAAGTGAACATGAAGTGTTTTATTTTTGGCAGTAATAGTGAGACCCATACTTTCTAGTTTCTTGATTTGATCAATAAAAGGTCTTAATGTATAACCATTTCCAAATTCGGATCTATCTTTTGTCTTAAAAAATCCAGCAACAAATATATTGTTTAGCTTGGAAAGATGGTGTTTCGGAATAGTAGGAAAGCTGTAGTATATACCACACACTGATTGTGCTTTAGCATGTGAGCCTAAGGGATTATCAACACCAAAATCGTCAAAATATAGGAGATAAGGTAAAACCAACTTTTCATTGAATGATTGAACTTTCGATTTCCAAACACTTGCATTTATCAAATTACGGAATTCACCAGAGCTTTGGTTTTCTAAATCCTTCGTATTCTTCAAAGTTTGCTCTAAGATATCACCAGATTCAAAAAATTTCTTAAACTGAAATTCCAAAGGCATGATAACCCCTACTGTTTTATTTGAGTCTAGCGTTGGCGAATTATTTGTGATTATTTCGCAAACCTCTTCGTTGATTACATACTGCAATGGCTTCTGGTAAAACCCTACGTGTTCCAATTCATGAAAGAGTTTATATTCAGTATTAATGTTTTTAAAAGGATGATGGCACTGTTGTAGTATATTAAAAGCTATTGTTCTATTTTCATCATTTTCAATTAGAGGTAAAATGTTGGATATTATAATGTCTGCTAAAGGGTCTGTGATTTTTGTTTCTATTGAATTTATTATACTAGCCACATTTTTTCTGTTCATATTATTATTATTATGAAGCTCTAATGCAAAGTTAAGTCCTGTGTTTATATTCGTACAAGCTACTGTTTTTGATTCTGCTTTTTCTGCACCAAAGATGTTATTTGATCTATCATCCGGATTCGTATTCCTCTGATTGTGATCTTTTTTTGTAAAATACTCTTTGCTACCCGATGGTTTGGGATCATCCTCTTCATGAAAACCTACACAATTTCTATGAACTCTGTCTAAATGCCTTTTAAAAGAATAAAGATTTGCAAATATTTGAGAGCACTTGTCCTGCTTGCACTGAATATGATCATTTTCTTTTAGAATATGATATGATTTTATATGATTCGTTAACATTTTTGAAGAAGAAAATTTGGAAAAGCACAGGTAACAAAGCATTGTGATAATGATAACTACGAATGTATCAGAAGAGAACGAATGATTTAAAATACAAATGTAGATATTATGAAGATTTAATTTTTCAAATGGTTAATTAAACTTAATATGTTTGAATTTTTTTCAGTTTCAAAACTGTAAAAAAAGTTTTCTATGAAAACATAAACATTTTTTCCCTCGATTGGGTATTTAAAGTTCATAATATTAAATAATTTAAATGTTGTGTCTAAACACTTCAAAAAACTTGAAAATTTATATAAAATACCGTCATAGAAAGTATAGTAAGCTTCCAACGTTGTCAATTGCGGTCCGATGACTATTATAATTGGTTGAAACGACATATGTTTTTTGTAGTATTTGTCCTTTAGCTGATTGATTTTTTCGTCATACTCTGCAACTGTAACACAATGAAGGAGTGTTGAATTTTGCGAGTCCACAATGCTAGGCTTCCACTTTTTTGTAGAGGACGTAGATACAATTGAGGACTTTAAAGCGGCATGCAACAGCAAGAAAATTAGACAGTCGCGAGAGTCTGAAAATAAATAGTTCAACAAATTGTTGGATAAATTAGATTTACTTTAATTCTACTATGTATATATTTTAAACCAAATGTGCTATAAAAACTCTACTTTGGATTAGCAATGGTAACCTGTTAAAAATTACTTTATTAACTTACTGGTATCAATTTCTTTTTCCAAAGCATCAATAGTACTCCGCGATGGCTTATCTTTTATTACAGTTTTGAGATATGGAATTATTTTCTCCATAAAAATCGGCCAGTTGTTAAACAATGTCGATTGATTTTTGGGAAACGTAATGTTGTAATCAATCTCAACCTGTAAAATATGTTTTAAATATAAATAAATATTTTTTTATTAAATATAGGTAGTTTTCTTGAAATTACCAACAAATGCCCAAGACTGTGCTTGAAAAGTGGCCATCTTTTTAATATGTTTCCACTGTCAGTCAAAATTTCTTTTCTTCGGATGTTTATCACCGCCGCCCATTTTTCTTCTACTTCCGTCCATGGCTCATTGTTGTGAGATAGCCAAATAATTGTGTCTTCTTCCTTTTTTGAAATAGGATGTTCTAGAACAGCAATTTTTTCAGCTTGTGGGGCTAATGAAAATGAGTTGTTTTAGAGTGTAAGAGAAAGACCTAATAGACAAAAAATTATCTTACCAATTAAAGTTGTTTCTAATTTCCTGATTTTGACGCGTGCATTTACTGCTTTGTCATGAAGTTTGCCAATAGGATTGAGTCCACGACCCCTTTTCTTTAAATAATAATCCTATTATTAAAATTGGAGTAATAAAATATACAAAAACACATCAAAAACGAAACAAATCAACGAAAAACTTTAACAAACAACATAATAATATAAATAAAAATAAGGGCAACACAAAAGGCTTACACTACATTCTGAAGGAAAAACTGCTTTGATTGCATTTGTACTATTAACTACATCACCCATTTTCATTTGTACTTTTTGGTGTGAATAGTTGTCTACAATAATAGACGTCAAGGACTCCCTGTGGCTATCGGTCAACATCGAATTTTCCTCATAATACTTTTTTATGGCTTTTCCTCTCTCGGACTTATCTAACAGCTCCGTCAATTCTACATTATTTATCTGAGCAGTACTAGTGCACCTTGAAATGCTGGTAGATGGAGAACTTGGCGTGTAGGATTGAGACTGTGAAGAGCAATATCTGTCAATCCATTCTCTTGTTTTATCGCTGACGGATATTGTACTACACTAAATAAACAAACATATAAGTAAGCCTAATCATACAAAAAACTACAGAAAAGTAAAGTAAAAATGTTACGTTTTGTCTCCATGTATTTAGATGGAATCTAAATTTTGCTTTTGCCCCTATATATTGAATAGGGAAAATATCGTCAATATCCTTGTCAGTAAGCAAAAGAAGGCTCTCCATATCAACCCCACACGCTTTGTTAAAAATATAAAAAATTAATTATATACTAAAAACGAAAAATGCTTAATTTTACCACTAAGTCGAACAAAAACTTTTTCTTCTAATCCAAACGTTTGGCAAATCAAAGTTCTAAGCTCCTCCAATCCGTCGGCTGCATTAACGCAACTTGGATCTACAGTACTACCAAGAGCTATGTCGTCCTCATCCATTATTATGAACTCCTGGAGGTTAAAATCATTTTCCTCATTGACTTCCATTTTGGTCTTATTCTAAAACTCTTCTTCTTTCTATTTCTTCTTTAAACGACAAAGAGAAAACAAAAGCACTAAGTCTATGAAATGCTAAATAAAAACATAAAGGATATATTATGTTTTCTCTTTGTTACGACGTGTTAGATTTAATACATTCTATTAGATAGTTTATTTTGAATGAATCTTTTAAAAATACTAAGTAGATTCGGGAATTTCCAAAAGGAATCGAAGGGAACAATTGGTGTAGGTTTAAGTAAAACCATATAGATCATAATGTATATGTAGAGAAGTAAACGTTCTATGAACACGTGCAAATAGTAATAAATAAGGCATTAAAAATATATACGTATTCAGTAATGCATCCTATCAAATCTATATTAAACGTAGATTAAAGCATATATTTGTGGATCGTTCAATTTTCTTCATTTCAAACAATACGTAATTAACTTAAACTAACAAAATAAAGTGCAGGACTGGGTCCCACGAAATTTTCTCGTTCATCAAGGTGTGGTTGGTATCTCGATAAATATCCGATAAAATAGCATATAACATATTAAGCATTGTATAAGAAGTGAAAACTGATTACCTCACATGAATTCAACAGTATATCAGATACAAAAGAAGTCATATCCTGCTTATAATATTAATATTTTAAAATATATATATATATTACCAAAGATTGCAATTATAACTCAAAACACAGCAATAATTAACAAAAACTTACACTTTCTATTTCGCAATTTAACTTAAACTGTAAAAAACACTTATTATAATAGATCCACAGTCCAAACACTTAAACGTATACTGACAGAATGCCATCCGTTCAACAAATGTTAGCAAAAAGTAAAACGTGGATGCAATAGTAAATCACATGAAAAAACAATAGTATGAGTACTATCAATCAAGGATTCAATAGTATTCCACATGAAGAAACAATAGTATGTGTACTATAAAACATGAATTCAACAGTATATCATATGATATACAATAGTATGCATACTATAAACAAGAATTCAATAGTATGTCGTATTAAAAATCAATAGTATGCGTACGATAAAACAATGTGCTCGATACTATAAAATTAAATGTTATTGGATTTACAAAAGTACCTACTATTAAAATATATGTGTTAAGAATATAATAATACTAAAGAGAAGAATTATAAATAAAATAAACTTACCTTTTGCAGTTATATTATTATATTCACTTCATAAATTTTTTATGACTGAGGATTTCACTGATCGATTAACACACTACTACCTACACTGACCGTATGCAATAAACAATCCTTTATTGGATTTATTTAACTGCTAGTTTTTATTTCTTTTTAAAGTTTCTTATAACAGATGTAATAAAAGCAAACAGGAAAGTTAAAATCCGGCTGGAACTAATCGCATGGAAAAGTTATTAACAAAACTTTGAAGAACATATCTATATAAATATTCAAAATCATTTACGGACGATTTCAGCTAAAATGCCTGGATGTGTATTTACTTGAAATTTCGTATCCGAGTTGACTAGAAATTTATATGCTATGAGATAACGTACGATGTTTTTTCAAATGGCAAATGAGAAATATGAAATGATGGCGTTAACAAAGTTTTGGAAAATAGTAGATTTTTTTTTTAATTTAAAATATTTACGCATTTGAGCCAACCCACGGTGACTGTATTCTTAGTAGCCTTATTGGTAGAATTAGTGTCCTTTTTGTGATGTATTAATAAAAAATGGAAAAGAAATTTTCATACAGAACTCAATTTTGTCTATATTTTTTTTTAAGAAAAATATACGCTACTTGTCATTGCGTTAGAAATGCAAAAGCAATAAAATGGAGTCTTGACCCCGTCATGGTATGCATTTTCTGACTTATAAAAAAGTAGATTAGAATAAGTATTAATTAATAATACATACACACCTTTCATAATTAATGAAAATATTAAACCTTATATATATAAATATGATTACAATATCCAATTAATATTAACTGCATTATCAAATATTTATTTATATTATAGTATATATTATTATAATGCAATACGCTGATACTGATTTAGCATCAAACATTTGAGTAAATGGTATAATCATATTAAAATAATAATATTGCGCATGTGCAAAAGCATAATATATCCAACTAGTACATTAAAAGTATAAAAGGCATTATTTTTCAGACTACAATGGGTTCTACTATTGACTCCATAGTTCGAATACATTTAGTTCCAGTTAAGCTGAAAATCTAAAGTTTTATACCATTCGAGCTATATGATCGTAGATTAGTATCAATAAGATTGACAATATTGAAAACTAATGGTATTATACTATTGCCGTTAATAGGGTAATACATTCAATATTAAAGTGAATTTACTATTACATTAAAAGTATATCTATTTAATTTAAAAGTACCACTTTGATTCTTAACAATAGTACAAAATCATATAAGAATTATTACGTTAATGGGAAAAACCTATTATTTCGCGAACTATAAAATCAATAGGCGTAGTTTTGATTTTTTATAGGATTTTTTTCTCTGAGTGTGTGTACGGTTTTTTTATGCTCAATCTTCTTAGATCCTTAAATGGACAATTTGGACACTCGAAGTAAATCAGGGGATCTTTAACGAATGGATTTCCTCAAGCAAATAGCGAAATCCTTGGCCCAACTGGGGGGGCGACATCACTTTTGTGTTGTGGTCAGCTTATAGTGCGTTACTAATAAACACACATTCGAGCAGATAATGGGGCGCAGGGGGGAGGAAAAGCACAAATCCGGGTTTTATGAGGGATAAAGGACGTTATATGATTCCTTATTAGGGGGACAATCGATAAGTAGTGCGCCGCACACAAGTTGTGTGGATTATTGAATAATTGAGTAAGTAGCCATTTGTGGGGCGCTCGCCATTCTCATATATGCCCAGATATTGACTGATGCCGAGGGTGTTTCTGGGTTAATTGGATACTTGTGTGAGCTGGGAACAGGATGTGTCTCATTAGTATGCAGACAATAGCACACGTCGAGCGTATGTGCGCAATTATTATGAAACACAATTGTCACCGATAACGCGCATTATAGCCAGGTATATCCTGGGCTGTCCTTTGTTTGGTTTTCGGGTTAAAATATGCAAATCAATTGTGTATTGATATTTAATAGGCCTGTTGCGCATCGGTTCGGTGTAAATGTTTGCATGCGGATAAAGGATGTGTAATGACAGCCAGGTAAATATGCAAATTTTTTTCAATTGTAGATAGCGTTTTTCTCTCTATGCCATAAGTGAAATTCAAATGGTAATGGAGTCGCATGTGATATTATGTTTTGATGGTTTTAGGATGCGCACACGTTTTTACGATCTTTCATGTCCCTTTTACGGGGAAATTTGTTTTTTTATTGCGTACAGGGATAATGGTAAAAGTTAAATAACACAATAAAATAAAGTTGTCAGCGGGAAGAAGGGAAAGACCATCGAGCACAAACCAAGGACGCCTATATACGTTTTAACTGCGGAATGGTGAGGAGAAACAGCTCATACTGTTGACGAAATGCACCAGCTAGCCCAAGAACAAACAATATTTGTCGTATCTTGTGAAAATATAATGAGCATAATATTAAAGTTTTGACATATGGCACTAAGTCGTGTCAGGCATGTAGCTTACATTTTCAAATATGCCCATCTAACAAAGCTAATTTACAAGAAATATCTAGTTGTAGGATCAAGTTGTTGGAAGTTATAAGTGCACCGACTTAAGATCACTACTTCGCACTTAGCTAAGTTATCACAGTTATCCTATACCAAGTCGTTTATGGCTAGACTTTTCGGGAAAGAGTCGTATCTCTATCTAGCAGATTTGTTTGAGAAAATTGTTTAAAGCCTTTGTCGCGAGCGAAGCCGAACACTCGCCATGAAAATGATTGGTGAACAAAATGCTTCGTACATTACTTACTAACCTGAATATCAGTTTAGTGATAGATGAGTTGCAGAGGTATGTGAAATGGCAATGGGTGAGTTGGATAAAGGTGATCTATACCCGACCGCTGCCTTAAGTGGGTCGTGAGCGTGCTCTATAGATGGTGTTTTGATTTTAGAGAAACTGTAAGCGATATCGTTTCCCAGACGTTCCTACTCCTACATAATATTAGCATTGGTTCCGTGCTGCAGTTTCAACATCTTCTATTGCTTTTATAACAACACCCCACGATGGTTGTCATCCGCAATGCCGATTATTGACACTTCTCTTAGAATCGACAGACGGAGACTTTGGCTAAACATATAGCACTCCACGGTAGGGTACCTAAGAGCTTATGGCACACGCGTCAGCTATTTTGTAATCGTTTATCCCATAATCTAAAGAAGATTCTATTCGCTAAAAAAAAGATTGTTGCAAAGCTAGTCCGGTATTTAAGTGCGTCTTGTATACCTATCAAGCGTTATAACAGCGCAGCATTTTTTGGTTTGGATTTTAGTTTCTAGAGTAGGTGTTTCAAAATGGACAGCGGCTGCAGTTACAATTTCTAACTAAACTCTTTTTGTAAATGATATGGTATTTAGTGCTTCGAAGGTTCCCAACAAATTCCCTCATAAACAGACGGTGAATATTTCTCAAATTAAGTTGGACCATCCTCTCCCGTGGCCTTTGTATGGCACATTTTCTGACATAAAAACAACCGATAAATATTTGTATAAGTATGAGGCATTTCGTAGGACCAGCTTTTCACAAAAGTTCCTTTGTCAGTTTTACATTATTTTTGTTTATGGGGCGAATGGAAGTGTCCTGCATCTTGATGCCATTCAGATGAATTTGAAAGCTTTCTCAGAATAGCTGTACCCCGAATTTTCGTCAGACTTCGGGCAGTGGAAAGAGCCTTTCAATTTAACCGGTGGCTCTTTCTTTTGCAGTCCAGTGGACCTTCTTACGCGGACACTTTGTACACTTAGACTGGCCATCAATATCTATACAGTCCCAACCTCAACTATTTTTCGTGGATAGCTTTTAGCCCCATCGACACGTTTTCGAAATTATTACTCCAGACGACGTTAACAAGTAGAATGGCTTTGAATGTATAGACGGTTTCTTAAGTTAATTTGTCCGCTCTTCCATAAGTGTATTGTAGGCAAGTTTGTGAGCTTGCAGTTTGAAGTCACCGACATACCCAGTCCGGTAACACTGGTGAATTATTCGCATCGGTGACGAATCGATTTCAGGAGTCGACCAATATACAGGGGGGAAAATAATGCAGTGTCGAAAAGGGGCATTGAATAATTATCGAATTTGGCTTAACGTTTTGATACCAGGGCTACGATATCTAAACTGTCCCACTCTAAGGTCTAAGGGACTCCAATATCGCAGGCACTTCTCTGTTTAAAATCACTTCAAATGTGTCAAAAGCAATGTCAGGTTGAAGTTGGAAGGTAGAGGCAAATACCATCTCCCTCATAGCCCGTGAGGAAGGCCAGACGAACCTCCGCGGATGTCTTTAATGGTGTCTTTTAACCAATTCTGCGATTCGGTAACCCCAGTTATTTGCACTTGGGCTATGTTTCTGTACTTAAAGGGAATATGTTATTCTTCTGTACACGAACTTGCCACCCTGAAATGGAAGCGATCTGTTAGATATTATTTTTTTTTAATTATTTCTACCACTTTCATTATTTCGGGACTTATCCGTCTACCTTTTATATCTCTATCTGCAACATTTTTCCGCTCAGTCTTGTCGCTCTTATTATGACTTCAAATATTTTCTGTCCAAGGTTGTAGATTTCTATACATCTTCATATAAATAGTTGTTTGATTTTCTTATTTCCTGGTATATAGTGAAACAAATTACATAATCATTTGTTCGAGGTGAAATAAAACAACGAATTTAAATTCTCAGAACGCACCCATCAGCTGACAAAAACTCACCAAATACACTAACTCTCAGTCAGTGTTCTTAGCACTCTCTCTATATTTTACCCACGAAACGTGTGCATTCTTCCCTTTTCACTAAACTCAAATCCCCTCAATTTTTTATGAAAAAAACTTACATTTAAAAGTTAAAGTTGTATTTTGCGGACAGAAAATCACATTAAATTAATCCTCTCAGTTTGCTAACATTATAATGATTATTTTTGGTACTAGATATTTTAATTCCCACAAAAAGGTAGAGATAACTGTTTTTTTTGCTGCTTTACACGTATACACAGACAGTACAATCAGTGATGCCATATTTCGAGATTTTTTTTTCAAAATATGAACAAGGCTTTTTACCTCAAACTCATCAAATTTCAAGATTTTTGATGTCAAGAATTTTTTAAATCTAAAAAATTAAACAACCTTTTCTATTGAAGAGAAACGTTTTTTTCTTCATTCTATTATCATGTAAAAAGGGAGTCAAACAGAGCCCATGCACATTATGCACAGTTCCCATCAACTTTAAAGATATATGAATTTTAACGAATTTAATAAAATAACTGATGTAGATAATATGTTTTTGGAGAAATAATTAAGGTAGTGATAAACAGTGGATGGAAACTTATCCAATCTTAAAAGATTTTAATTTATTTAATTTTTATTTATGGCTCTGCAAATGTTAAAAAAGAAAATATTTCTGCTGTGGGCTTAAAACAGTGGAAAACCTAATCCTACAAAGGAGTTGTTGCGCTGATCCTAATGTAATCAATTAATTTTATGTTATTTTAGTTCAAATATGTATAAATAAACGTGTTCCGAAATTTAAAAAAATAACAATAATTTATGACCAACGCTTTTTTATCGATATTTATGTATTATGTATAGGTATGTATATAATTTATACTATAATTTTGTCGAAAAAAATAAATATAAGCTTTATGTTAAGTACTTCAAAATTGTATTTTATTTTTCATTCTTTTAATATTTTGAAAAAATCTTGAAAAAAAGATTTTATATTTCGGAAAAACAAGATTTTCAGATTTTTCATTTGGGAACACTGAGTACAATTGAGAGCGGGAGGGATGGGGTAATATTGAAAAATTTATTGATTGTAGCATTGCATATTTTAAATCCCGTAGGTCTTGAGTTTGGGCTAAATTTTTGTCATTTTTCAAACGCTCAGTTCCGAAATGTTTCTATCATTCTAATACTGACCAAATCCACATTAAGCCCATCAATCTAGCCAATTAACCAACCTAAGATAATAGGTCTTCAATACATTTTTTTATTTATTCTGCAATGTGCCTACTCCTGGGTAACATTTCAACACACACTGCGCCCTCTGCCTCACCCTCAATCCCTCACAGACCGTACATTTATATCCATTCAGCGCAAAAACGAAACCCCATGGCAACATTCCGAACGCATGATTGCTCATTTGCATATTAAGCGATTTCAACAAAGGCTTCCAGCTTAGGCCGCACAATACACCGAAATCGAAATAGACGGCAAGGAATATGAAAATATGATTGATCTATGAAATTCCCCAATTCGGATAAGAAGACACAACAACGCGTGAAGGTCCTTAAAGTATTCTCCTGTTGGAAAAAAATAAATATTCAAAAGCAGGAGCACAGGGATTTCTGTGAGCGCTACCAAGGATACGGGAACCTTTTATCGAAAATAAATTCCGCAATAACGATCTGGATCTCCTTTTGGCAGGATTTGTGGCCGCTTTTGCTCGCTTTGATGGCTGGTTGTCGTTGGGAAAAAGTCTCAACTTCAAAGGCTGCGTCTTTAAACTGTCGCCCGAGTAAATCCACACGTTGCTAGAAAATTTCACCGAACGACATTGTGACTGCAACAATGCGGTCGCCCATGGTATCATTGATGAGAATAGTATAGCCTTGTGTGCAGAAACTGAATCACACTGCCAATTGGCATGAATGGCTGGAATGAATGATTTTCTATTTGTCCTGCTGGCACTTTGTTTCACTCATTGTAACCCATTACGCAGGCGATTGTTTGCCAACGCGAGCCTCACCCATGAATGATGGTGTTAGCAGGAAGAAAATGTCCGCGTCGCCTTGGAACAGCCCACACCTTTTCAATAGGTAGCCATAATGTCGGCAAAAAAAATGTACATATCTACGCAATGGACACTCAGGTGTTGGATAGCCCTTTTGAATGCGCCTTCGTTTGGCGATACTTCGTGTCGAGTATGTGACTGTGAGTCGCTGGCCGTTCTTTGACTTCGACTTTGAGAGTTCGACTGCGACTTCGATTCCCTTGGGTGATTTCAATGCCTCAGCATGGGGCATCGGTGTTTTGTTTTCTCCTCTTGTGTGTATCCCAGAGCTGGTGCATGATTTATAAGTGCGTTTTCGTTTTTTGTTTGTCCTGTTTGTTGGTGCCTGGTAAGAAAGACTGTGAGCTGGTATATGGAGGTTGATAAAAAGGAATAAAATAAGTGGAATCGAAACTGGAATGTGTCACCACTACCAACTGCGCACTTGGCCAGGGGAAACTTGCTGACCATTGTAGTGACGAAATGGCGGCGACTGTGGTATGTGATAGGCGGAGTTAATGTTGGGACACACTTTTTGCTTTAGATTAAGGAAAAAATTCGTTCTCTCCTGAAATTCAAGTCGTCTAGTTAACTGTGCAAATTGGCGATTTCGTGGAGTTGGCAAGGGAACCTTTGGGTATGGAAGACGCTGTGGAGTCATGATCACAAATTTTTCCTATTCATCTTTCATCTATATATACCTGTGTAAGCTTGGCCCAAAATAAACATAAAACAGCTAATATGTCGAAATTTGGCAGCACTGTACTTTCAAATGTTGCGACAGTAACGGCAAAAATGGGTTTGATTACTAGGTATATGTGGGTTCAGCTTGGTAAACGCTGTTAACATGAATTAACACTAGATCGACGAATCAACAGAACATCCAAGTTTTGGGGTAGTTAGGGCTCTAGACTCTGACGAAGTCATTTATATCAATTCCATATCAAAGTAGGAGTTACATTTGCCAATCACCTATTCTGTGGCTTAAAAATTCAGTGTATCGTAGTACGTAGTAAGGCCTTGTCCAGAAGCTGAAGGGAAGCTCTGTTTAGGTAAGACGTTTATTATCTTAGGCGGATAAGCATGGAAGTTATATAGGGCGGATGCATGTGTAAAAGCAACATTTTTAGAGTGATTTTCGGGTTTGTAAATGAAGATTGAATAGCGATTTCTATTAGCTGTACAGCACCGAGGTTAAATAAAATGGGAATCAGTGGTCTATAATATTTTGAGCACGAAGGTAGAACGAATCGACACTGAAGCTTCAACCTACCTACTGAATGAATCTTCGATTGCAACCCGGATTGACAATGGAATAGTGGAGCATCTTGCCTAACGTGGCTCGCATAAACAGCGGGAAACCAAGCCAGCTTTTGGAGTGCGCGACTGGAGCCACTTAGGAACCGGGGACCGTGCTAAATAGTAGACTGGTGGTTTAATCACCATCACTCAGGGAAAAAAAACAGATAATCAGTGTCGAGTTAAGGCTATCCGTTGACGAAAGTCTGTTGTGTTCGGAAATTCTTAATCCAACGTCAAAAATTTTACTTTTAGTTTGTTTTTTGGTTAACCTTTAATTCTTATTTTAAGATTGTTCTAGAACAGTTTTAAGAACGTGTAAGCTTAAACTAAGCCCAAAGTCATTTCATTCGAAGAATCCAACAACTTGATTTTCAATCGTTGTAAACTTAAATTAAGTCTATATATTCTTAAACATAACACAATGAAGAATGTGGGAGCTTAAATTGAGCTCGAAATCAACTTATTTTTCATCTATTTATCTGCAGTAAGAATAATGCTCCCTAAAACTGACAATAATAACTCTTGAAATAAACTTATAAAAATTTAAATAAGAACAAACATAAGAACAAAAATTAAAATAAGAATAAATATTAATTTTTGTTTTCTCGGAATGCTTCAAGAATTACATATCCCAATTTAAGATTGCACAGTTTTATTTGTCAAGTTTATTATTAACTTCGTCACTTTCCTGTTTAAGAAAAAAAAAAAACATATTTTTTTTTAAATTATATTTATCTATTGAAATAAAAATGCTTAAATGGACTTAAATGTAAAATATGTCCTTCAATTATTTAATGGATACAAATTTCTGTACTAAAATCAGACATATTTTTTATTATAATTGTATTTAAATTAAATTAATATTATTAATTCCACCATTTTAGTTATCTCATGCACTTTATTACAATTTTCCACTGTTTTATTTTTTGAAAGAACACTTAACTACGGAAACACATAAACTGTACGAGATATCAATCGGAATGAATCAACTTTTTCTATCCATCATGGAAGTTTTACATTGATTGGAAAATATAAATTCGTATATCATGATCGTTTAGATCTTAATTGGTATGCGCATTAATCCATCATGCAAATCCGTCATGCAAAAAATAATTCAGCTGATATGATTCAGATTTTAATATTGCATGAGCTTGATTTAATAATAAAAAGTTTGATTTCAGATTTTTGGTACTGTTTTAAGAATCATTCGATTTATTTTGAGATTGAGAACGTAAGATTGAAGAAAATTAAGAATAAGCGAGATCGGACTAGAATTTAGCATGCGATATTTTTCTGAGTGACTGTAGCACTGTAGGGCTTATGGAGATTCCTATAAGTTTCTTCAAACGAAACAAGCAGTCTTTATAGCCTGAAAGCTATCTTATCTATAAATATATGTTTGTAGACCTTAACTAACTTTGCTCATACCTACCTTGAGGTCTACGAAAATAGACAGCAGTTTGGATAGTTATAGAAAAGATAGATCTTAGGCTATAAAGACTGCTTGGTTTCTTTAAAGAAACTTACAGGAATCTAACAAGCTCAGACAAAATGCACAATCAGCTTGTAGAGGATATAATGAAAAACAAACATTCGAAGAACCATAATCCCATGCAAAGTAGCAGGTTCCAAAAAGCTGTTTCGAAGATTCATTGTCATTCGTGAAAATAAATAGACTTTGAAAGAATATTGCTGTTTCGAAGATTCAATGTCTTTCGTGAAAATAAATAGCCTTTGAAAGAATATTGCTAATGATGCAGAGTTCAGTTAACATTAGATAAGAGTCCAACGATAACAACTTGGTTTTTATTTCTCTTTTTATTAAGAATGTTAGCATTAAGAATGAGTCTAATCGGCTCCCTGCCGCATCGGCTCAGCTTGTCAGCAGCCCCTTAAAGTCAAAACAAAGCTGGTACTGCGTGTGATTGTATATTGCTGCTAGTAACGACTTACACATTTTCCTATCAAAACAGTTCCCCAAAAGAAGAATTCGTTCACCAGCGAGTTCATCTGAGAATATTAAGCGATACATGAATTAATCGTATTGATGCTGTAGCAAAAAATTTATTAAGAAATCATTGCCCCACCTAATCTTTTTTACAATTCTTCTGAGGAGACTGCTGCTTCCGTTCTTTTCCCTGTTTTGAAGCTATCTTTAATTAAAGTATATAGCTTTAGGGAAGAACCAGCTCTGTTTGTCTTTAAAACTTCTGCAAATTCTTACTTTCAGTGCTGAAAAATTTTGAAGTGTCTTCTTTTCTATATGTTGGGACGAAAGACGTCGCACGTTCATAGAAAATAACAGAAATACATCTTATTGTCGTCCGAATCTATATCGTGTACCATTTGTAATTTCACATCCTTCCGTCTTTCTTAACCTTTTAGAAAAACACAATTAAAAATGATAGCCTAATGGGTTGCCCAGCCTTAAAGACAAAAAAGATCTATTTCCGAAGATGTTAAGGAACCACTAAATAAACATAGCATTGAGTGCTTCTGCAAGTGATTCAATCCCTCATTTCTTTGTAACCTTCCAATAGGAAGTCGGAGCTAGTGCATTGTATGGCATTACTTTTTATTGTTTTTTACATATGTTTGAAGCTCTCCACAGGTATGACATAGAATCTTTGACGATAATAAAGACAAAAAACATGGTTTTATTGCTTACAACCAAAAGAATTTTGCTCATTCGATTTTCTACCATGTATGCGCCTCTTTAGCCTAAAACTTTGTGAAAGGTTCCTGTAATGCCAATCTTTACAGATATGGAACTGTTCATCATAAGCTCTGTTGAGCACTGTACCGGGCAACTATTAGCTCAAGCAAGGTACACCCATCTGCTGACTTGCAGTCTCTACAAAAGGCAAATAAACTCAAAGACTCTGTCCCGTTTCTTATACACGATCGTCGATATTTCCCATAAATTAATGCATTCGAAACTCCGTCCGTGCAAAATCTTATCGCCATTTCTATATCAATCCGTCAGCTCAGAAAGTATATACTAATTCGTCTCGCCAATTTTCTCATAAGGATCAGCGGCGATCAATCCAACAAAATTCACTGAATCGTTCCCTTGATCATTCCTCGATCAGAAACTAGATTTCAGGAGAAACCCTCATCAGGTATCACCCCAATTATGACATTTGCAAATTTTAATCCCATAACGAAAATTGATGCGCCCGAAGGCATATGCGGATTCCATTCAAATATTTTTAATATTTGCTAATCCTTCAACTTGATTTCGTAGCAGCAAAAAAAAATCTTGATTTTCTTTGTTTGTGCTACCTGAGCGATCAGGAAATAGTATTTTTGATCAAATCAAAATGTTGACACTCTTTCGAGAAGAGTTGGCCAAATAAATAAGACCAACCAAAGGGTTTGCACGATTCTAACGCATCCAGTTGTGTGTGTTTGTATACCTAAGGGATTTTGGTTAGACTCTTGTTTTATTGATGCATAACACACCTAAGAAAAACAACAACCACAAAAGAGAAACAGAAAATGTACAAATAAAACTGGAACAACAACTTCGGGCTATGGCTACCTTTTTGGGCGAATTATTTATTATTCAGTCGGTTGGTCTGATTTCCACATTCGTTTACTTAATCCGACACTTAGGAACCGGATTAAACAAGGAATACAATTTTTTCCAAAGGAAATGTAAAGCAAGTTTTATGTGAATCATATATTTGCGACATGTCAGAAGTAGGTACTCGTACATTGCGAGAGCAAGGAACTTTTTATTTGAATGGTGTGAAGAAGATTGGAGGTGGCACATTTATCAAGTCTGGAAGGTGTCGTAGGGCTTATTTTTACCATGTAGCAGACCAACATGGATGAGTGAGGCACTTCCGAACTGAGACCTATAACTGGAAGATGTCTTTTAAATCACTGTATAGATGGACCACTAGCCGAGGGGTACCAGGTTCGATTTCCCAAAGACAAAATTCCAACTTAAGGTTTTTTTTCAACTGCGCCACGCCGCCACCTCTCACAACAGTCTGACAAACATCCGAGAGCATAGCTGTCATGAAAAAGCCGCTTGAACTCGGCATACAATTTAAGATACCTTCTATTCGTCCCAAAAACTATCCCACACAAAACGAATGGTTGTGCGAAGCTATAAGCCTAAGGTCCTTTCGGACCTGTTGCGTCAACCATTTATAATTTTTTTTTTGTAATAGCTATCAATTTAAGAATCAGTCACCTTAGAATGAAATGAATGTAGGTCCAGTTTCACAGAAAAGAAAAAGCGATGAACGGGACCTCTGGACAAACAATTCTTTTTTCAGAAATTCCCAAGATCAATAGCACACATAAAAAGCAGTATTTGGAGATGGAGTAAGACTTTGCTCTTATTATAAGCATTTGAACTGAAAATTAAAACTTACCTCCCAAGTAACAATTTGACTTCGGTAAGGTGCTATCGAAGCTATTTCAAGTCCCGCAATATCAACTGCATAAGGCCTAATGGAAACACATATGGCGCACTTTAGTGCAGCTATTTACTTGTTTAAGACTTCCGGGACAGCTTGGATAGACTTAAAACACAACTTCTTCGTCTGAAAGTCAATTAACCCTGAAAGGCTAATGTTCGTCGATTCGATGTCGTCGCACTCGTAATCTTACAGCCTCTCTTCAACCCGGGGACATAGTGTAACGTGTATTCTCTAATTAACTCAGTCACGAATACCAATGCGCTCTTGTGAATGACTGTTGTGCGCGGTATATAAAACCAGTTTTCAATTTGTTTTTATTTTTTTAATCGCCCACATTCGTCCTTTAGGACTCTTGCGGATCTTGAGGAAAGAAAAATGAGTTACTTAATTTTTTTTCCTTATCATAAGTTATTATTAATTTAATATTACTAAAGAAGACTTTTTTTTTTTTAGTTTTTGAAAACATATTCATTTTAGAAAATGTTGTGCTTACTTTAAAAGCTGTTTATTAATAAAAATGTTTCAGGAAAAAAAAAGTAGAGCTTTATGTACTGCACAAAGCTTTAAAAAAACATATTTTAGTATTGTTCGTCGAATCGTCGAATGATTAGCTTATATTAGGGGCAGTCCGTAACTTTAGCTTTCTAGGGTTAACATCCACGGTAGGCTAATGCTTCGCAAGCATCTCACATTTATCAGCAGTAGGTTATTACTTCGGTAGAGCATCACTGAAACTTTATAGAGGCTAAAAAATGAAAAAGAACAAAATATTTATGTTTTTTATTATATTTCTTAAATTTCCATTTTCTTATTTTTTTATTTTTTTATCTTACTAATAAATATTTTCAAAGACTTTTTGCCATTTTCATGCAGTTTATATTTACAATTTACTTACATTCGTCGACACTATCCCCTAGGCTAATTCGTCATAATGATGTGGTAAATAGGAACTACTTGATACATTTTAGAGTTTCGTTAAGACTTGCATTAAATTTGCAGCCTATTCGACCGAAGTTGTAAGCAAGACATTTTGTGTAACCCAATTTATTTATGGGCGAAAACTGTTTATTTAAAATCACATTACTGACATATTTTTCATTGTGCTAGAAGTGTTTTAGTTTTTGTCATTTTTTTCCGATTAATTAATTGATTTTAAATTTTACCTCTATAAAGCCTCCATATGTAAGTTAGGAGGAAGTACGAGTAAGTGCTTCTGTACAGCTTCCAATCGCAAGCAGTTGACTGCATGACAGTTCATTGCTTCTCGGTCGGAAGCTCTAAAGAAGCTTCTAGAAAGCGCTTCAAACCTCAAGCTTAATCGAAGCAATTCATTTTCCACACATCTCCAAACACATTTTCAGAAGGGTAATAGAGATCTTATCGAAACTTAATTTCCTATCCCTCTATAAAGCCTGTGTATTTGCTTCGACAAGGTCTTACTGAAGTTATTATCTTCAATTACTTCGAAATGGATCAACTTCGGTTAACAAAGACTATATAAGCTCTATCGAAGCTGTTGGATACAGAAATTACAAAATTTGAACCTTACCAAAAATTGTTACTTGGGCTCTGGAGTCTACGCTTTCCCCACTTGGGTATAACATTTTTCTGAAACCGCTTGTGCTTAGCATCGAATAGGAACCAACTTGCCACTTTGTCTGTGCAATTTTCTAATGCCCCAGTGGACTACTTCCGCCTTGTTGTTTGACTTTTAGGCTTGATACTCGTACATATATATAACAATATCTACCACTCCTTACAATCAATTTCAAATATTGAACCATATTGTCGCATTCCCCTGCCACATTGGATATATCATTAGCATCAACAAATCCGTCAATTTCCATACTGCATCCATGAGCCACGAAGGAATTCGCATTTGGGTACAGCGGAAATTTACGTACATACATGGTTTCACGCTTAAGACCCCTCATGTCCATAAATTCGGCTTGGTGTAGCTGCCACTTTTTGCCTTTGGCTCGCATCCATTCAAGGGATTTAGTTCAATGGAGATCGGGTCTTGTTGGTAGGAGCAGTAACGTGTTTCATTCAGTACCTTCACGCAGATGAGGATTAAAATGAAGACCGATGGTATATCGTGTTCGTATACATTCTCATCCATCGTGCAGAATAGTGGCTCTAATGGAGCCAGCCTCAGATCAGTGAAATACCGTATACGAATAACTAACTCATTCACGAAGGACATATACAGACAGAGACCTACCAACAACTATTCAACTTTCTGTTTCTGCGAACACTGTGCCATTGGACTCATGGTGGACAAGGTCCTTTAAATTGATTCAGTACACAATTCCATCGGATAAACGACGTAATTTACCACTGTAAGCCAAGTAAAGCCTTGCCATGCCATCTTAGTTCGCAACTGCAACCGATGTTCATAAATATTTGGCAACATGTAGTACATGCGATTTTCTGACATTTCCATGACGCAACCCTTCCGTATTAGCAAAGGCGCAATCGAATCGAATCGCACAAAAAATAATTAAAATTAAACAGCGAAACCCTTTTCACCTTTCGAGGTCCTTTTGCCGTGAGTCATTGTGCACATGCTGAAGCTACACACAGCCAGACACAAGGTAATCAATGTTTATTGTTATTTGTGAGTTTCCATTCGATGCGGTAGTCACATTCGACAACGTCTTACAAGAACTACAACACATCCCCTCTGATTATTTGCGGAAATTCATTAAATTTCCTTGCCATTGCCGGTGTCAACATGGAGATCGACAAAACGCAATCGAGCTGAAAAAAGGGGACAAACCCCTCACGATCGCGAAACGAGAAATACCTTGACATTGCGCAAATTGCTTGTACCTATGCCCCGAGTGTGTGTGTGTCAAGTTCGTGAATTGTCACACATTGTCTAATGAATATCCTTGCAGTGAGTTCCTATATTCGATCGATATAATTGATCGTTGATCATGGTGAATGGTAAAAGGGTCGTTCGGGTGAGCCAAGATGTCACCGAAAAGGATTCCTTTTGTCTGCCAAAGAAAAGGGTTGCGAAAAACTGTACTTTTCGGTCTGATTATGAGAAAACTAGATTTTTATGCTTGTGTGAATTTTGTCAGGCGAAAAGGACATTCGGATTTTTGCAATAAAGGGTTGCCTGATCGGTTCTTGTAGTTTTCCTATGAGAACATCGGTTTGTCTAGGTATTTTTGAATAAATTGAATAAATCAATAATCAATTGAAGCCTATTCAGGATCTGATTGTTTATGTGGATGAAATTGATATTTTTGTAACTGACTCTGGTTTTTATGAGAAATTTTATTGAAAATATTTAAGCGGCTGTGGGAATTCAATTGGCTTGAGGATGTTTTGCGATGTGCCAAAAAGGCCAAAGGGTTTGTGGAATTGTTAAGCATCCTCAAAGATGTACCGAGTCTGCCTGTAACCCACTTTTAATAATCAAAATCATCACCAGCGTCTTGGCTCTTTAGCGACCTATGACAATTCTACGTTAGGTTAAGTTTAACAAGGGTATGCACGACTCAAAAGTCGTCATTGATCAAAGCTACTGATCTTTGAACAAGATCAGCATCTAACAGTGTAGGGAATTGGGTACCAATCCATCAAATCTGTACCACATGGAGTCAGTAGCCAATAAAGTCTCGCAAATTCAAGTCTTTCCTCTGCTAGGTGTAAGATGTCGATATAAGACTCTCCTGCGAAAGGGATGTGTACTTGAAAATTGGGTTTCTATGTCAAATATATAACAGTGTGTATCCACTGTTGCAAAACATCAAAAACTTCTCTAAAAACATATTCTAAACCTTTATCCGTGTCACACTTGGGTCAGTACTAGCTTACTGTGATACCAGTCGGGGGAAAGAGGTTGTCCCTTACCGGCAGTAACCCTTTTAATGCGGGTTGTATAATTAGCTACTTCCTACTGCGTATCTACAAGCAAACTCTCCAGAAGTTCATGATCTTGTCTGTATGGATGTGCTAGATAGCCCTCTGACTTGTGGAATGCGAATCTCCAAAGGAATTTGTTCATAGAACGCTGACGTCCTGAACAGTGACATTCGAAGTGGGAGGTGTCCTCAAGAACTGCAAGGTTCTTATTCTCTCAGTCGCATTTTCCTTATGTTCTACCGCAGAGTATTGTGTCCCGTTAAGATTTCTACGATCTTTTCTGTTCTGGTTTTAAAGAAAGATGGCCATAGTCTTCTTTTTTTTTTAAACCTTTTTTTTCCAAGTTCGTCCGCTCTTTCATAGCCTTACACAGGAATAACTTGGACTATGTACGTGCAGGTGGACTTTGTCTTTTGAAGGCTGCAACTGATTTGTACTTAAGAGTTTTCCGGGTCTTAGCAGATGGCGCGCCATTCCACAGAGCTACCAAACAGTCGGTCTTTTCTAAGCTCGGTAATCGTATATTGTCAGTCTCATAGACGATTTCAATAGGCCGCCTTGAAGCTGCGTTTTGATGCCGTTAGAATTTTTTTTTTTTTTGATCAGTGCTCTTTAAGATGGATATCGGACAATCCAGAAACGCTGCTAAGAGAGAAAATCGTCCGAGCGATTCGTGGAGACAGAATCGGAATCATTCAAAAAAGTCTTGGGAAATTTGGTTGCCAGGCTGGGCTACTGCAAAGCCATCTTCAAAAGTCAGATGAATGAATGCATATTTCATGAAGCTAATGGTAATGTTTTCTCTTTCTAACAGAGCCGTACCTGTTTGCATTCATTTCAGTTGCGTCTGCCCACCCAAGGTGGAACTACTACCATCATTGTAGGCGGAGAGTGTCACCTGAATAGGAAAGGAGATTCAATCGACAGGCTCTGAGAAAACTGTCCACACAAAGGTTCCCAAAATACACCTTCTTCTATGCCACCTAAAGCAACAAACTGGCAGTCGGACCATTTTTGAATAAAAAAATCCCACTCCCCAAATGAAACCCCACAATAGATCATTTTACTGGCCAATAAAAAAACACAATCCATCGCAAATTGAATAGGGTCCACTGACAATATATTCAAAAGTTAACTGCCACTTCGCAGGCCGACTTTCCAGATACTCATAGCCCGCAGCGACCCCAGACCACTTAGAGCTTAATCTTTCATGTTGCCACCAAAGGAGTTGCTGGCGCAACAAAAGCCCACAGGAGAATGCATTCATTAATAGAGAATTTTGGTGGCCAGCGTTAAACCATAGTCACCATAAAACCTCGAGATCGAGATCCGCCTTTAAAACGTTTTTTTATTGACTTTCGAAGAAAAATATGAAAAAATTCCTGCAACGCACACAGGTAAGACATTCCACCAACTCCCTTTTGTGTATATGAAAAGACCAATAAATCTGCAGCAATTAATACTGAAACAAAATTGCTTCACACAGCCCACCTACATGCGGCACATGTGGCACACAAAACAAAAGAGATCAACGACAAACTGAAGTTTTTTCCTCAATTTATTACAACCGCACGCACGTCGTCGGCACGGATTCCATTCAATTCGGCCGACATCCGAGAAAACACATTCATTTCCAATTGAATTTTCCCATTCAAGGTATTGCAACAATATTTGGACTGTGTATGTGTGGAGTGTGTGGAGCAGCCCGTACCACCATCCACCACTCGATGGACTCCAAGCCGAATCGGGGCCTTTCATAAATTATAATTTATGACGTGCGCGTTAGTGCCACCTCTATTGGCCGTCCATAAATTCAGTTAGCTTTACTATTTGTGACACTTTACTATATAGCGCTTGACACAATGGCCGAAAGGGAGAAAGGTAAAACAGCCGACGAGGACACACACACGCGGCCCACCTCGGCCCTATAAATAGACAGCGATCGCGCGTATTCAATTCGAATTATTATTGGCAATAATGTTGGCTGGAAACAGAGAGCTATCCTAACGCGCAGTCACAGTCTTCTTCTCGCGGTTGTTTATGTCCTTTTTTTCTGCTGCTTGACAAAGCCTCCACTACACATTAATTGTCTGATTGGTGTGTACTATACGTTGATGGTGGGTTTTTTTTTTTTTTTTGTGGTTTTGGTAATATTTTGATCAGATGCGATCATCAGGGAGAGGGCTCAGTCGACAAATCCAATATGCAAGCCGAGATACAGCACACGGATTTGTGGTCGTCCCGCTCCTCGGCCGCTGCTGGCGCATATTTTGTTCAACAGAATGTGTCTCGTATACAAAGCGCTAATGCTAATTTATTGCTGCATCCATGTGAGTAGGATACCTACCACTGTTGTATACCTACATGCACTCAGCTCTGTCGCGATCTGCGGTATAGGACTGGCTGTGGCTGATGGAGAGGGAACGTGCTCTGCTTTGGGAAAATGTCTCATTGTGCGGATGTCAAGTGCTTTTACCGTCATTTGGATTCGTTTTGGCAGTTAGATATGCATATGGATTGGGAAAATTACCATCGCGATGGTGAATATATTTCACAGCGAGACACTGGGCCGCGTAAAGTTGCAAATGACATTTGTTTGTCAGACGCGATTTATAATCAAGAAATTGAAAATTATCTACCTTCTGGTGGTGTAGTGTGATGACGTTTTTGATTTTTAGGACACACGCGTTTCATTACATTTGGAACAGCAACAGCATTTTTTCTTAAGAAACCCACGAAGCAAAGCAATTAGAAATGATAAATTTAAGTCGCCAGGTTGATACCCCTGTTTAGTTTACTTTAAATTTAAATGAAGCAAGTTTGGTACCTACTAAGGTATGGCATTGTAGTCCACGGTTTACCGTGGCACTTGAAAAGCAGGAGTTGAAGCTTGAAGAGCTTAAGGCGCAAAGTTGAATTTGAGATAAAGGCTTAGAACTACCTATAATAGATTAAAACTTAATGAAACATTACCTATTGGTAAGTTTTAGAAAGAATCCGATAGCACCATTTCATCAGAAATTAGACGAAGAATAGCTTTGCCCAATCGCTGTTTCTATAGGCTGAGAAGGCAATATGACGATCGCGTAGAGCCCTATCGCGAAAGAATTTTCGGCATAGCATCTCGAACGTCCCGGCCCAACTCTTTTTCCTCCAAGGCTTAGACTTAAGGCTAGGCCTTCAACGGATGAACATTTACAAGCGGTTGCTGTGGGAGAGATATTGTTCGCAAAATGACGGGCTTTGGAAAAGGCCAACCAACGACGAACTTAGAAAATTGTTCAGCGACATCCGCTTAGGTTAAAAACTGCGCATTAGTCGTCTAAGAGGTCAGTGACATGTAGAATGGATGGAACCAAATACCCCTTTGCCAGTATAGATTTTTAGATCGTAAGAACGCAGAAAATTAATAATTAAATATAAATAAATGAATAAGAAAATCCACCTTTGGTGGTGCTTATAGAAGTAAAGGGTGTTTTTTTAGAAGAATAGAACTTTAAGTTGGCAACACTATTTTAACTGCCGGCCATTTTGTCAGCTGTCAAGTGATTTATTTTTAGTTTGGTCTGGCATTTCAACATGAATAGACTGACGCCTGAACAACGCTTCCCAATTGTGCAAATTTATTTTGAAAATCATGGTTCTGTTCGAAATACGTATCGCGCACTACGTCCATTTTACGGTCAACATAATTAAGCTCACTTTTGGTTGAATGGATACGTCAATAAACAAAACTGCCGTATTTGGAGTGATGATAATCCTCAAGTGTATGACTGTTTGGTGTGCTTTATGGGTTGTTGGAATAATTGGACCGTACTTCTTTAAAAACGATGATGGCCAGAACGTTACAGTCAATGGTGACCGCTATAGAGCCATAATTACTGACTTTTTCGTTCATCAATTGAAGAACCATGATGTGTAGGAGCTGTGGTTTCAACAAGACGGCGCAACATGTCACACAGCTCAGTGCCACAATTGATTTATTGAAGGAAACGTTTGGTAACATAGTTTCACGTTGCGGACCCGTGAGTTGGCCTCCAAGATCGTGCGGACAACATTCGCCGCGTTATTGCCGATATACGGCCACAAATGTTGGAAAAAGTCATCGAAAATTGGACCTCGAGATTAGACAACGTCTGAGCCAGCCGTGGCGCTCATATGCCAGAAATCATATTTAAATTATCCAGAAGATAATCTTTCGAATAAAGTAAATTTCAAGTCAATTTAAAAAATCATCTTTGTTTTATTCCATTTCAAAGTTCTATACCTTTAAAAAAAACACCATTTAGAAGCCGACCTCAACCGATTGGGAGTGCGCAGCTGGATACGAAAGAGCTGGAAGAAGAATAGGAATTACTGCTCCTCGAGAATTCAAATACAACTGGTGTACATTGTACTACCAAGACGCAGATCCAGTATATTTATTTTTCTGGAATTTCCTCGACTTTCGAAAGAAGCCGAAAATGCGCTTCAACTTCAGTAAACATCAGCGCCAAAGATCTGCAAACCTGATCCGAGCCAAGGCAGGGCAATTGCAAAGGAGATGATCTGAAATACGGTTGGCCTCTATTAAATCATCAGAGTAGGCACTCGTGCCCTTTTATGCTCCGAGACAGTTATAATGTTGCAACAAACATATGCTTTGTCGCCTGGACACAAAATTGTGACCATAAGCATCTTAGTAGACGCAATTAGAACTCTTACCGAGTACAAAGGAAGACCCAACGCAGGTTGAGGTCCCGACTAAATCAACCTCTAATCATCACCTGCCGGAAATCTTGTTTCTTGCAAGCCGAGTGTTTTCTGGGACCTAGACAAGAGTTAAATCCAATCTCGCAAGTGAATTCGAAGAATTCTTGCAATCCCGAGCTATTTTGGAATGGGTTTGAATGGTTGAGCAAGTTTTAAGGGCAGGGTGATGCAGTAAGTTCGACTCAGGCTCTTTTTATTTAAAATTTTTAATGACTTAAATTACATTGGCATGCTTGCCTAACGAATAGCGAAGTTTATCGTTCTCGGAAAGGTCTTTGCAACTGAGAGCGCAAAAAGCAGTCGCATACTTAAGCTAGAGCCCTCTCTGCCGTACCACCGAGCTAGATACGGTCTTATAAAGCTGTCACAGAAAATGACCAAGAACCCTTACACTGCCAACTGAGAGCTCCCTAGATGACTTAGACTTGACATGCTTTGCAAGATGTGTCTTATCCAGGATCACTCACAGATATTTCGGTGCATAGGAGATTTGGTAGCACGCCTTTCCGAGTTAGACCGATCACAATCTTCGGTTCGTGAAGAGAACAGCCCGGGCTTATAAAGATTAAGCGAAAGCTTAATTTTAGGGTAGTATTAATCGACCAATTCCATAGAATCCTATTAGCCATCTTAGATAAACTATTTTCAATGATTGTATAGCTTTTAGAGTTCACTGGTAATTCCCCTTTTTGAATTGCCATCACAGCAATAATCTACCTCGAAGTTTGCAGCTGTCTATTGTGATTGTGTCGTTCTGTTCGACTCCGCTGTTGGGTGTCCCTAGTCATTGACAGTATATGTATCCACTTGGCTTCGCCCTTAACCAGCTTAACCCACTTTAGGAGCTTCTGTTTCCAATGTGGTAAACCAGTGACAGCTGGCTGTGTTTGTTATGAAGTTTGTCAATATCATCGGAGTGTGAACAGACTTAGTTCCGGACCAGTTTTTCAATATCCTGTTTAATCTATGTTTATCATAAAAGGTATTGGATCCGGAGGAGAATGACTCCATTGACATCTGAACCTGAGCAGCTTCTGAACCTTAAGTAACTTCAATGAGTAAGTTCTGTGCGACTTAGTATTGTACCTTGGCTTATATGGTTTCCAACACGAGTTTGATGTGTCTCTAGTCATCCTGCCTTACTTGACCCCCTGCAACTACCTCTCAAAGCCACCTGACTACAACTACAAGTGCGACATTCCGTTTCAACTTTCATCAGCCTCTACAAAGAACAGCAATAAACCAAAAGCCTCCTGCGCAAACACCATTATTCCCATTCACACTTAAGTTCGGGTCCAATTTTCCACCGGTTTATCCAGCACAACAATGCGCCAAGCCGGGCAGGACAATAACACACACGCACCCAACCAATTACATAAATTTAATTCAACAAAAGCAATTATATGACCGCCTTCATTGCGCCTGATGCCGAGAGATGCTTGCATACACTTAGAAGATTTCATCTGTAGAAAAAAAGGCGCGCATGCCCACCTTACTAACCGCGCAATTGCGTACATTTAAGCATCAAGCGTCAAACACCATGTAGGCAGACGGTAGACAGTTTAATCACACACAAAAGGACATAGGCGCGATAAAAATCATCCGCTTGTACATTATTCTGCGTAATTGTGTGTCAACGATTTTCTACCTCATTGTGGGAAACTTTATTTCCTGGGCTACGAGTATGTGTGCGTGTACATATGGTGTGGTGGTCCATCAAAAGATTTCCGTCGTCTCTTCGAAAAATTGAGGTGCTACCGCATCGCAATTGTAATTTCTATGTTAATTTTGTCGGAAGGAGGCTTCTTATTCGATGAGATGGTATCGGGGTAAAGGTACCTTCGAGGGAAAGTTTCATTACTCTCCGTAGTGAATGCGGAAGTTCATGATATAAGGTGAACGAGACAGGGCGTGTCTATTTCAGATCATGATGTATGTCCTTGCGGATTCCATTTAACATATCAGTTTTCTCAATGTCCTATTGAAAAACCCTGTTTTGGCAAACGCCGTCCACTTTGAAGCCACCCATCAAACCGGCTGAATGTCAGCTTTAGTGCCACTTCATTGAGCCAACATAATCATCAATGGAGGGCTTTCTTCCATAGGCCCTTTTGTGTAATCACTGCCACTCTCTCTCTCTCTCTTTCAATGTGTATCTAGAGACACAGAGACAAAAACCAATAAAGAATACTTAGAGCAACATCATCGGTCCACTTATCCAGCATCCATACTCTAGAGCTCTTCTCTAATTCGAATTAATGGCCTCCTCCTCAAAGGTATTACACATTTGAATAACTGAACCAGAGGGGAGACCGCCAAAGCAACAGAATGACATCTTGATTGTCCAAGCGAGATATTGTGATACACCTGAAGGCATTTATCTCATTTATCAAAGTCCATTGTTCATCTGCACGTCATTAGAATGCCTTGGTGGCTTTTATGCTCGAGAGTGAGACATTGAATTGGAGTGGCATGGGGTCGTATCGCGCTTTGAAATTCTTAAGAACCAACAACAAAACAAAAAAAATGCATATTCCAACAATATTGTGTATATATCCCACACGCTCCTCGAGGAAGTCATCATCGTTAGGGACTTGTACGTATACCCTAAGTCTTACCCCTGGATGTGAGACGTTTATTTATTTTGAGGTAGTCGGGAGGATCACCTTTTTTCTTGGTTGGCATTCAAAATTTTTATTGAGGCTCTCGCTCTAAGTGATCCTGTTTTCTTCGTGAGTGTGTATATCTATTTGGATTAACAGCGAGAGTATGAGGTACCCCCCGGGGGAAGCGAAGCTGGCACTTGATTGCGTTCGGAATAATACGAGATTAATAGTTTAACACTGACGGAAGAATGCGTCTCATCACACCTCGGCCATTGTGGAGGTGGCTGTAAAAACAACAGCAGACGGTCGAGGGTTCGGTTTTCGGTACCGCCGCGCCGCAGCCAATGTGTCTGCGATAATGCGAGACATTGTGGCACCAAGAGAGTGTAGGTACGGAGGTACTTCTTGCCAGATATGTATCCCGACGGGGTCGCATTTAAGGCTGATCTGAGGCGAGCGGCGCTGTAGTGTTGCTTTTTTGACTGCGGTCTTTGAGGTTTTTTTATAATTTTGCCGGACCGAAGAAAGTGGAAAAAAGCGATTCATAGTATATTTTGGCTCCCAATATAATGGGCCTTGGTATTTAAATAATTTGCAACCCAGACGCGGAGGGTTAGTGTACTGGACCACTGAGCGAGGGGTCTCAGGTTCAAGTCCCCGCAAAAGACAAAATTGCACATCTAATCTTTTTCCACTGCGTCACGTGCCACAAATGTCTGATAAATCTACGAGTGTACCTAACTTTAACTGTCCAGAGAAAGGTACTCAATGGCGGCGTGTGTCGGTATCAAATCTCGTTTAATTATTCCCGAAAATACGAAGTAATGCAAACGGAGATTGGCCTATGTTGTACCAAATATTTCCATATTTCTTAAACCTTCATTTTAAATTCAGTACAGGTCACAATATGGGATATGGCGTCATTGCGAACTTGTTAAGATTAAACTGACTTGTTGGTTCATATTGAACGGACAATTTTTAGGCCCTGAATGTTGTGAAATGCTGTTTAGCACTGCTGACAACTTAGAGGAGCCCATTACTTCCATTCATCATCTAAGTTATACTTAGAAGCTATTTGAAGTGGTGTTTATTTCGGCCAAATCGGCGACAAAAACCAATTGTGACTTCAGAACGTAGTAAAAATGAGATTAAATTATGTGAACATCTTTTTTTTCCTATATATTTATGGGTGTATTGCAATACAAGAGAAATTGATTTTCAATATTTCCAATTTATTAAACTTTTTCTGTAATACATTTATATTCAAATTTAATAATAACCCGGTCTATACTAAAATAATATTTCAATCCACAACTTATTACAATTAAGTTATAGTTGATTACAGATTACAGTTAGATTACATTTTAATACGAACTTATTTACGCCATTAACTTCAATACATTTGCATTTGGTATTAATACAGGATCTGAACCAAAGTGATTCGATCTTATATCGATATAACTTTTGAACCCAAATATATTATTTTGTCGCTTGGCTAAGAATTTGAAGTTAGTTTGAGAGTCCTACTCAATAGAGTTTATGATTTGGATATAGTTATTTTAAAAGAAAAATGTTAAAATAATACAAACAAGTGAAAGTCATGCTGAAAACGGGTTAAAGTTGATATCCAATGAGAATATTCTTCTTACAATTAAAGTAAAACTTTAATTCCAAAGTATTCTTGTAAGAGGTTATAATATTTGCTTTTTTTAAGCTGTGAAGCGCAGAGATGTTCCTAGTGGATTTGCTTTTGAAGATAAGGGCGGTCTAACGATTCGAGTTCATTGCCCCAGGAATATAGCTTTTACATTCGTAAAAATTAAGTAATTGACTGAATAACATAAAATTAATAACATAATTCGGGCATACATGAGTTCTCCTTCATTTTAATTTCTAGAAAAATATACCTACTAAAGGAAGCACAGCGGCACTCTATAGGATTGTTTTCAAAGGGGATAAAAGACCACGGGAATTTGCCTACGATTGAAAATGTTCTATAATAAAACAAATATTAAAATAAAATATTTTCGGTGTTGAAATATACCCCAAAGATATTTAAATCAAATCTAAAGAAGCATTAAAATATAATAAGATTGAAATTCCATGAGTTTATAAAAAGCAAAAGAAGTCTTGAATTTGAAGTGAAAGTATTACATTCTAATCTGCGGTTATTTAATTCGAATACAAATGTATTAAAATTCTTTAATTTATAAATATAAATAAGGGTTTATTTTAAATGCTTTTATATTGAAAACCATCTCCATCTGTATTAAAATTTAATATTTCAGACATATTTTGTAATAGCAGACATCATTTAAAATAATAAATCTTTTATTATTTGTTTAATTTAAATACATGCAAAATATTAAATTTCAATATTCTCTCGGCGTTCTTCTCTATAAAACCACAAAAATATACTGTGCAGCTGCCTTACACTCTTGCTCAATATCTGTGACTTTTTCTCTGCACCATGAACTGGTTCCATTGCCTCGCTGGTAGGTATTTGCGATCTATGAGTAGGGCATTATGGCGCACCTAACTTCAATCTGAAATAACTTTACTACGAACAACATTTTTAAATCCATTTTTGTTTTTAATAAACTATACAAAACAGTAACATAAATAAATTAAATAAAAATAATAAATCAAATTCATTAACAAAAAATAAATTAATTTAAAAATAGTTTATAAAAAACCATATTGCCCTACTTGCGGGCAATATGGCGAGGAGCTTTTATTTTTTATTTAAACTCCCACATCCATTGCAGGTGTTTCTGAAAGCAGTGCAGGAGTCATTGGACCACTGGCCACAAAGGACACACTGCATCCACTCTTCCCTTTTGGTTGTAGTGGTGTAATCTTCACCACATCCCAAAATCTTTGAGCCCATCCGACTCGTTGGCGGATATTTGGCATTTCTGAAATAATTTTAAGTAACTTATAGTTAGAATACAATGGATAATTATATAATATGCATAACATAACATAACTATGCAATACATAAGAGAAATAGGTATGCAACTATAATTTACACGAAATCTTCATAAGGGCCTTTTGGCGCACCCGAGCCATAATGCCCTTACAGCACCTGCGCCATATTACACAAAAATCACTTATTCAAAACACATTAAAAAATAAAAATTTTGTTCTCTTTTCGTTTCAAATATTTCCCGTTACACAACAAAACTGAAACTGTATTCTGCATTCCACTTTTCACACCGAAAACCTGCGTTGTATACTTACCGAGAAAAACGAATCCAAACACAAAGTAAAATTATAATTATAATTATAAATTATACATTTTTTTTGTTCAACGAAACTCGTCATACCGACTAACTATGTTTACTGCGCACGTGTTCGACAAAGACTGAAGTTTCTGCATTGTTTTAATTTTAATTAGAGTTTGGGAAGTATGATATTTGCGAGGTGCGCCATAAAACCCGCTGCGCTATAATGCCCGAACTTACCCTATTCTGGGCGCAAGGCTGCATTTTCTTATCAATATTGTTTTATTGTGGGTTCCATTGGGAAGCTCTACAAGTTGATTTGTCAGTAGAAGCGGAGTAATACGATGGACATTTTTTTTTAATCTCAAATCAATCATCATATCGAGCTTAAGACACAAGCATGCTCTAAGATTAAATTATCCATTCAACGACAGACTGTGTGGACAAGTAGATAGTGTAGCGGGTTTGAAAATTAGTCCGGCAGAAACCAAAGTGTTTAAACAGATAATAAAATTTGCCTACTCAACAAATCCAGACAGGACCATAAGACCAGGACAGACAACCGTTCGATTGGATGCATTTTATGGAACAGACCTACAAACCTAGGCCATATATGTGAATGGCTGAAATGAGAAGCTTTCTCAGCACCCGGATCTTTGATGAACGTCCGTGAGATATGGAGCAGTCAAAATTGCATTTGTCCAACCAGACTTAGTAGTCCAATCCACCAATAAAAAAAAACATTGGGCAACTACTACTACCACCATCACTGACTACCTTAGGTATGTAGGGTGAGGACCACAGCAAGGGGCCAAATGTGAAGCGTGGTTTCGTAAGGCACTTTTATACTACAAAGCATAGACAAACCATACTGAGACCCCCAACTCACAATCCTCTTGCCGCTGGCCCCCTCATTTTTTTTCAAATTCGCCATTTTGTTTTCCTTTCGGTGTTATGTCAAAAAAGAATCCGTGTGACATGCAAAAACATACAAAAAACCGTGGGGAAATGTGAAAGAGTTCGGGAATTCCACATTTTTATATTACTGAATGCCATTGGTTAGTTATTATAAATTGTTAAAAGGCGAATAATTTGATTTGGTTGGTTAGTAAAATTGTCTAAAGTTGATGTTCTATATACTTGAAACATATTAGGACAAACATGGTTGTGTATTTTCCGCTTTTGGATATCATTAGCTTCGATTTCGTGTGTAAATTTTTCTTAAATAATGAAGAAAATTTGCTCAAAATGTTTTCATTTTCCCTCAACCAATCTACATTGTTAATTTTTCATGAACATTTTAAGCAAATGTGCACTTATTCCTAAAAAAAAAATATTATCCACACGTAACGAACAATTTCAAATTAAACAGATAAAATTCTATGAACTCTGCCAGCAACTTTGCCCACAGCGGAAGTGTCTCATATCTCCTGGGAGTGTGTTGGTGAGCAGAATTTTTGAAGTTTCGTGACATTTGTCAATACGATTTTCTATGTAACAATACTAGCGCACCAAACGTGACCACTCCGTAAAAATATAGCTTGTAGGCTAAGTAACGGGAAATCGGCCGGAGTTGGTGGTCTCAGTATTGTCTCTGCTACAAAGTGTAGTATGACAAAGAGTGGTTGCGGAAGGCTCCTCGAAAAAGCTCGAAGGTGTGTTTTCCTAAGGCGCACAAATTGTGGTTTCTGGTGCGCGGTAGCCAGCAGTGTATCGAAGCTTGGGTTATAAATATAGCTCGTATCTATAAAGCTTTCTTATACTGTTTTTAATACTCCAAAACTGCTTACCTAACGCTTTTTTCTCAAAATACTGTGTAATTTAACTTAAATTTAACTTAAGATATTCATGCGTTGATTTCTTTGAATACCTCAAAACAAAGCCGGAATTGCTTCGTCAAATTGCTGTAAAGGGCAAATACAAAACAACAATCACAGAAGGAGATATAGAAACGGAAAACGAAGACGATTCAGATGATGGAAATGAATTGTTCGGTGGCTAATTTGCTACGTTTGTCAATTTTCATTGAATAAAATGCATACTGCTCAAATTTTTTAATTTATTTTAATTTTTTGGTGAAATATACTCCGCGATACTAATAATCATTTTTAGTGTCCAGGCTAAATTTTTCGAACTCACAATGGCGAAATTTTCCACACAAAATTGCACATTATGACCTACAAAATATTTAGGGCAAGGTTAAACATGATAATAAGTAAGGCCCACTGCTTTTGGCCCTAAAAAAGATACGAGCATTACGTATACACTTTATTGATCGATGGAGTTGTTCGTGTCTTAAGGAGACCATTTCGAAATGATGGTTTTGTCACTGAAGTAACTTAAAAGCCGTGCTTGAGTCGGTTTTCTCGATTTTGGTAAGCTAAAACTTTCAATATAATTATTTTAGCAAAAACTTTCCAGGAATTTTCGCACGTTGTTAAAGGATAGAAATGCCTATTGGGGTCCATTAACATTTTCCTACTGCCACTGTCATAAAAACCCTTTCAACAGACAGTTGTTTAAACATTCTTAGCCATAGTCAGCAATGCCACTGCCACTACCAATAATAGTTCAAATAGCCTGCAAGAGCTTGTAACCAAGTGGAACAAGAACAAGACTTCATCTCAAAGACTGGATAAATGATAAATCTCGAATTAAATGGCTGACGGACTTTTAAGTTTTATAACACCTGATAAGAATGGTTAAAAAAAAACTTTGATCTTCTTTTTTTTTTTTTGTTAGTTTGAAGCTTTTTTCGACTTTAAAACGAATGATGATCAATATGTGCTTCCAATAAAATGAATATAGTGACGGCTTAAGGCAGGCCTAGGTCGGTGGTCACCTATACGCCGAATGAATCAATCTCAAAACGCCAACACAAAACACGAGGTTTGCTTGAGCATGATTTTACATTTTCTTCAAACGGTAATGGCAATGAAGCTGAGCTCAAACTTGTAAGTTGTTGATTTTTCTTCTATCGGTCGCTGTCACAGCACTTGTGAAGTTGTGAAGACAGAAACGATATCCTATAGTCGCTCCGCTCCAATGCCGATAGAATTGATTTGGTTTGCTTGACGGAGATCGACTAAATTTTGCAACTTCCTAAAAAGAAGCTTAGCTCTCATCAGATAAACTTGTGGTATACAAAAAGTCCCAACTTCCAATCCCCCTGGAACTCATACATTTTTTTCAAATTTCAGTTTGTCCCTTAATGTTCTATCTACAAAGCACCTGCATCAAGTGCAATCTATGCGAGTCAACAGAGTCGTTCATATTGCGTTCACTAAATGTTATCCGCAAATATTTTGTACCTACGAGAACACTCTGGACTTTTAGTGATAGATGTATTAATATGAGCAATTAGCTATATAGCAATAACAACGCAGCTAAAAATATTTGGGAAAGCTTTGGACAAAGAAGTCCTTGAAGTTTGCGGTCTTACTTTTTACTGCTGACATTCTTTTCAGGAAAAAACTCAAAGAGATATTCAAACCTTTTCGACAAACACTATGTTACACCATTTACATAGAAAGAAGGGGGCGCTGATGAAAATGTGGCGCCCACAAGACTTAGTCCACCACTGGAATACACGATTCATAAAGCGGGATCTATCCCAAACGGCCAACTTCGATTGCAAATCTATCAAACATAACATCAGAAAATACTCACTCTATAAGAAACAAAACACTATAAGAACATGTCCCGCATTCAAACAATCACAGCCAATCAATACTTCATTACATGCGATTTGAAAAATGCTCAACCGATGAACACGAATGCAAATCCACTCAAAGAGGGCATGTTTTTTATACACCATTGCTAACATCTAATCAAATTCAAATTGCATTCGCTTCACTACCACCATTGTTGTCCGTTCTATGCCAGGATATCCATATGCAAAATACAATATCGATCATTCCTTTGACACTGACATGTGTGAAATTGCAATAGCACAAATGAATCTCACACCGGCATAGGCATATACGAGTATATGCGATTTTGAGAAATGCAAAATTAAAAATCTTCTCATCGTCTGACAAATGCAAAATAAAGGATCTAGCCGAGGATAAAGAAACTATAACAACATCCAAAGGTGACTTCGTTTCCATGCCAAAGGATTCAAATTGATTTTGCACAATATCGAGGAAATATTGTATTTTCTTTGATATTGTGCAGAATAACAACCGAACAAAAGGAAACCCAAAAGGGATCAGTCGACAATAAGAAAACAGTTCCCATCGCTGGCGCTGGATGCATCGATCGCGTAAGAGATCCTAGCCAATATCGTGATCATGATTGTGACATTTTTTCCAGTGCGCGTGCAAATTAGGGTGCGCTTCTTGTCTTCCTTATAAAGTTGCGCATCGCAATTTTCTCTCTATGCAATAGCAGGAGATTGTGTCTTTGCTCGAGTTTTTGTTATTTATGCGAATTAAATTGACGGTAAGGAAATGCTGTCTCAGTATAGGGTTGAGTCTGCATGAATATTTTTATAATTCAATCGCAAAGAGTGCGTATCCTGTATAAAGATTCAATTAAAAATAATCCTTCGTGTTATCCTATCGGTTTATTGAGTGTAAGGAAAAAAATACGCGCGCATAATAATTCTCTTAGAGAGGGTACGGTGTGGGGAGGTAAACTCTCAAATGTTTTCGAATAATGTAAGGATTTTACTAAGCACATTGAAACTCCGAAACTGAAATTCGATTTCACCAAATTTAGTTTCGATTTTGAGAATTTGCAACTCTTTTCAAAAGCTATACAGTATTTTTGAAGCTCGTTCTGTCGAAGCTAGAAGATGCTGCGCTTGAAGTAGATTCTCCGCATCCACCTTTTACAGAAATCTTTAAATTACGAAACCAAAGCACTGTTATTTAAGTACTAACTCCAAAGAGTTTAAAGAGCCGTTGGAAAAATACATCATGTCCATATGTTCAGTCTGCGGAAGGCTATTGGACCGATGACAATTCGTTGTACCTTTTTTTGTAAACTTTGCCCTATGGAATATGGGTGTTGTAAATTTTAGTACCGGCTTTTAAATTTAATGTTAGTACGTTAGGCTGACTATAGATCCCACTCTTTGATACTGATGTTCATGTAGCATTATCCATGAAAAAAATATGCATTTTTTAAACCAGGTTCCGGTGACACTTATTTTAAATACAATTTCAGCAAGATTTTAAACAATATAGGTAGCATGAATTGGTTAGATAATTATTTTTAATTTATTTATGGAAACTGTAAAAAATAGCAATTGATTTGATTACACCTAAAGTGAAGTCTGCCGAGGCTAAGTAAGCCCATTTGGTTAAATGATTGAATCATACATTTAAATAATAGAAACAAATAAGGCCTATAAGCGATTCCGTAATAGTAACGACCCGGAACTTCTGAAAGATTATCGATTCTTTAAAAACAATTTGATGTTTCAAATAAGTTTCTTTAGAGATAGTATGTTCTTTCTGTCAAATCTAATTTAAGACAAATCGTAAACGCTTTTGGAGCCTTATTAATAGCAAAAAGCGATCTAATAGTATTCCTAACTGTATGCGTCTTAATAATGCAAACTGTTCGCTAACCACTTTCAGTCAAATTGCTCTTTCTTTATTCTCTTTCTATATCATGTCACAATAATGACTCCCAATGTCTCTAAATGTCAAAGCCTTTCTTTTTATCGTAACCTCGAATTTCCTTTAAGCGAGAATACCCCCCCGAACCGGTATTTCATTCAAAAAGGATCGGCGAGTTATTTTTTACATAAAACTTTGCTTTTGCAAGCACATTGAGTCTTTGGTTGCCGAATGTAATCAGATATTAGGTTTCATATTGCGGAAATCTTCGATTTTTAGGAATATTGTTAAGTTTATCTTTGTGTTAAGTAATCAAGAACAGTAATCATTTGATTGAAAAAAATAAAAACTAAAATAAGTCTGATCTTTTTCGATTATCTAAAGCCTTGCTTCAAAGAACAATGAAGACAGTTGCTGTTGACGGTATAATCAACTCCTAAAACAAAAAGTAATATAGTCAAATATTCATATAAAAAATAATTAATTTTGCTATGCTAAACAAAAGAAATAACAAACTTTAAAATATGAGACTATAAATAAGAATTAAGTAAACTTAATAATTAGAAAGAGCAAAGTGAAGGAGATTATTTTTTGGCCAAACAAAACTGGCCAGGGATAAGCTACCGGTCTGAAAGCGAAAACCTAAATTATTAATAATTTATGCTAAGCTGTGATGTGGATTTATTGTGTCGTTCAGACGATCAGTGCAGTTGATCAGGGGTTTCTATGATTTGTATACGTTTGGAGGATGTTGAATTTTTGTATTTGAGAAAATACAAAATACGTACCGATGTTGACCAAACTTCACTACAGAACTTTTGGGCCAATATCGAAGACAGCCTGGTGCTCGGGGTTTTCGAGAACAAAGCTAACATACTAACTTGGGGTACATGGTTTACTATTAATAAATTTATTTTTTACCTACTTACTTCGATGAATTGTTGATTGATCCACAGTCCGTAGTGGATCTAATCTAAATTTCTGCAGTTGAGGCACCTTTCCACTTGTGCACATTACCTATGGCTTTGTACGTTGGTTAGTACCATATGGTTGGCTTTAAGACAGTTTTCTACTCTTCAGACGTGTACAATCTACGATGATGCGTTAAAAAAAGTTGGTAATTGTAATTGAAAAGTTTTTTTTTTAGAATATTTCCACAAACATATTGCATAGACACAAGAAAACCAATTTTTGACGTTCAAAAATGATGCCAATGCAGGAAGTTTGTGAACCTTTGCGAGGTAGCTTATTAACCCTTTTAGTTTTTGGCAGGATAAGAGCACATAGCATTGGTGACACCAGCCTTCGAAACCTTTTAAATGATTTTTGAGTTAAAGTTTGATTGGCCATATTAGCGAGGAGCAGGTTATGATTATGACGATAGCGACTTAGGTTCAATAAACCATTTTGAGAGGGGATAAATGTCATATTTTTATGTAGGTTATAACAGTTCTTGTTTTTTTGTTTTTGGAAGATATGCACGGGGAATAACACTAAGTTCTTCTGTTGACACCAGATACTCATTAGAGTTGTTTCGTGGCTGACCTCAATGAACATTTTTGTATATGCAATGAACGAGGTTACTATTTTTTGCATGCCCATTAGAAAGCAGTCTATAGTTTCAGAGGCTGCATCAAACACCACAGAGCCAAAGAAATGATTTAAATGAGCTACTCCATTGCTTCTCTATAGTCATACCTAGTCCAGTTGTGGTCAAAATTCTAGATGGGTCAAAGTTCTTATTACAAAATTCAGCTTTCAAAAATTCTGTTTTCATAATTCTGCTTTTCTAAATTCTGCTCTCCGAAATTCTACAAAATTCTACAGAATAAAGTAAACCAGAGATTGAGAGCGAATTTTCTTTTTTATCTGTTTTTTTTCCTCTTTACTTATTATTTTTTTTTAAATAATAATTTCGTATTTTTTTTAAAGTTTTTTTTTAATACAAATTCTGTTTTTATTTAAATTGTTTTTTAATATTGAATGTAATTTATATTGTTCCTTTTAATTTAAATTTAATATGTATTAACTTTTTTTTTTTTTTGTAATATAAATTCGAAATTGTTTCTTAGGGTTTTTTTTTTATGTTGTTTATAAATATTTGTTAGTTGGAAAAAAACAGAATAAGCCGAATTTTATTGCTTTAAATTTGGAAAGCAGAATTTTGTAAAAGCAGGATTTTGTAAAGCATTTTTGTGTGAGAAGAAAGAATTTTGCAAAAGCAGCATTTCGACCCGCTCCCCTCTATAGCTTGTGGCGAATGATCAGTCCGACTTTCTGAAGACCCGTTCGTACAATAACGAGTATGAACCATTTTTGACAGCAGTGGAAAGAGGTAGATCTTTAACGTTTTAACAAAAGTCCGTCCAAGTCTTCATTTTGACAGTGCTGATTGCTAAACGAATAATAGCCCAATCTCTGGTGGGTTAGGGCCATTTGAAGGGTTTGCCGACTTCTTATATAAGCTGTTCTTATTCAGCTCTCCATCCTGGTACGTTCCTGTTGGCAAATATGTAAGGACCTAATGCGCTCCGCAATTTTTTTTGCAACACTCTCATATATACGTAACTCACAATTATGTTGGAGATGTTGCCCTACACTGCCTAGAATATTTGTGGCTAGTGTGCCTTGAATCGAATGATAAAATAATGGGTCCTTAATAAATCAGAGCCATTTTGAAGGCGTAAGGTTTTCAATTTGCAAAACCATGGATGATAACATTTTTTCCAAGAATGTAAAGCGGGTAATAGAACTGTATACCTACCTATGTATTATACGAAAAGCTGAATCCCAAGTCTTGCGAAGAGGTAAGGCTTGGTAGAAGCAGAAATAGCTTCGTAAAAAAATTTTAGAGGGATCAAGTAGCACTTTTGTAGAAATGCGTTCAAAATACCATCGTCATTGGTGTGGGCAGATGGTGCTACGATTGTCTGCCATCAGGAAGTACTATACAAAAAGTTAGAGGAGAACACATTCATACAATAATCTCCGACATAACATTTAGGCTCACCTGCTCGAGATAAAAGCCACAACATCCACAAAGATCCAATTAATCACGGCATCCGCAAAGAAAAGATGTGACCATGTTTCTAAAGTAGCAGAAACGACACTAATGCATTGAGATTGGCAGAATTGCACAAGCCCTTAAAATTCATGATATTGCAAGAAGCCTCAATGTCAAGGTAAATATCCAATACCATGTCCAATTACATAAAGAGAATGTGCAATAAACTTTGCTACCATATAGACAGTCTTAAGGGGAAACCATCTTGGATAAAAATTCAAACTCAAGTCGCAATTTCGCAAGGAATTTCGTCGTCGATATAGGTATGCTGAACTTTTGAGTTCCAATAGGCCTGGTACACCGTTTTAACCTCAACCACTCTCTGTATGATTGTAAATAGCATTCGTGCATCAATCTACTGATCTTGCTAATGATCGCTTCCTCAAACTCTTCGACTCATGCATCAAACGTGATTACAATTTAAATGCACATTACGCACCTACACAGCGGGTATCGGTTTGTGTTGCCCTTTTAAAAGGTCCATCTCACACGGATGAACAAATTTGCCCAGTCATTAGATCCACAAAAGTCGAAAAAAGGCACCCAATTGAAAATAAATTATTGTCAAACGACTTCGAACCAAGAGTAAATTTTTCGAACATTTTTCGATCGACACAAACAAAGTCCTATTCGTCTCACCCATTTTCTTGAATGAAACAGTCTGTCAGGCAATGCCCTCGAATTGGAAAAAAAATTCATTCAACTAAATGACTTCAACGTAGAATCGATCCATTGATCTATTGTGTCCGTCCAACAGGATTAGTTCCCTACCCCGAAAACCGATTGTTTCGTAAATTATTTATTTTTGACAGGAAAATACAATATTTTTGATTTCATTGTCATTGTCATTGTCATTTTCACTGGGACATGATCGCATGAAGTGGTGTGGGATTGTGAATCTCCTATATAGGCATACACAATGAAGAAGAAGAGAATGTGTATTTAAACCATTAGAGAGTCGTCCTGCTGTCTACCTGAATCTGGAATGCGATTCCTGCCGCCCGGCTGTCTGGTCGGACTCGAATGCGGGAGTGTGTGGCGACATACTGTCTGGAAAGTCAGACGCTATTCAGAGAAAATCCTTAGGCTCGGTCGGGCACCCGCATTTTAAATTGTTTGCATATACATACCTATATGTGTATGGGATGGGTACAGTGGGAAAAGTAAGAAAATTTATAAAGTTGCTCTCGAGAGGTATTGTCGATCTCAATAGAAATTCGGAACGTGAAGGTGGATTTGGTCATTCATTGGCAATCGGCTTGGAAGTACAGTCGAAGAGAATACCCCCTTGTTCGTTGACACAATGCGGGGTAGTTTTGTTGCATTATTTGTCTTTTATATGCGTGGCATTTATTAGGGAAGGATCGATCACCATTAGGCCGGTTTTTCAATGCGCAAAGGACTTTTATTGGTAGCGGTGTTTTCTTAGACAAACATAAACGTCCACAGTTGGTTTTGGAAGTATTTATAGAAATGCACAATGCATATGGTCTCTGTTTGTGGTGTGCATTTTGCAACTGCAAATTAAATCAGCTTCAAAGAGTTGCTGATACAAAACATGTTTTATATATAGCTGGCCAATGAATGCGAAGGAATCATAATGCCAAATGGTCAGTAGCTATAGGTGAGGGTATAAAAGGCTTTCATTGGCAGCCTTCTTAAATCAGTGCTGTATCATTGGAGATCTGCCAACTGCAACAGTCCAACAGTGGCTTGTCTTTCTAATAGTAAGAGTTGCATTTTGGTGGACATTTAAATTACACATAAGCTGGCGGGGAACCTTTGCTTTTTACACAATTTTTTTTTTTAATTCCCTGCCCAAAGGCTGACTCAGCGCCCTAAAATACCTATTGTATCAAAGAGGGGTGGTTTAGACTAAGAGATGATTGACCTCCCTATTGAAGGCCAGTATGTCCTTAACAGCAGAGTACCTTAGTTCTGCTGGCGAGAGTATCTTTTTGTTGAAGGTACGTCTACTTAACCAGTGAAGTGCCGGACAATCACAGAATGAGTGTTCAGAGGATTCTTCATCAGGCCACAGTGTCCTGTTAGAAAGCCCACTAGCTAACTAATATCTTCCTTTTGAGTTTAAGGATTTCCTTGTAGAAGTAGGGCCTAATTAATCTTTCGGATTGTCGTAAACAAGGAATATTATCCCAGTGGTTTTGTCGGAGTTGTTGTTCCCACACATTGATAAGCCCTAAAGCAGTAGCCCAGTTGACTCTGCAATATGGTTGTGGTCCAAAAACGCGCATTCTGATTCAGCCCACGCAAGTTCGTCCGCCAATTCATTTAATGCAATACCCTGATGACCAGGTACCCATGCAAGTCTTACTCTATTGTGTTTGGATAGGGCTTGCAGGGCATCATGACAGCACTTTGCCGTAAAGACGCCAGCACCCACTCCAGACTTCATCTTTGATCCGTCAGTGTATACCAAACCAAACTTTTTGAGTATAGTTTCAATAAACCATTGGCCCATTCTGAACGGTGCAGTATATAAGTATAAGTAAGCACCTTACATTTTTAAAAAATTGCCGCCTGATGTAGGTATCCAATCTGGTAACACATAGAAACCAATTCTAAAAAAACTCAAAGACTGGTTACTTTCACTATCTGATGTTGAAACTCTACTTCAAGTTATATCTTGACATAGTACTTATTTACACTTCATTTCGTTTACTAATGATGTTATATTACCTATACGCTTTCATAAAAAAAAAAAAACTCAGAGTGTACTATTATTATTTCCATATTTTGTTCTTTATTACTCCAAGATTTCGGTAATATTAATAATTGTAATAACGTATGTAATCTTAAAAGAATTAAAATATTTAAACAATGCTATACACTTATATCTTATGTATTATCGTTATATTATATTATGTATCTGTATTTCTAATCGAATCTGATATCTTGAAATAGGAAATAAATAAATCTAATCTAAAAAGTATTTACAGGTGTCCCACATGGTCAGCTTTAAAGTTTTATTCCAGTTGCAACTAAGTAGCGCTACGTTCCTAACCTTCCTAGATGTGCAATGGAGAAATTCCAATTATAGCTTCTAGGGCAGTTGTTAGGCAGATGAGCATTGCACCTGTTCAAGCGCAACGCACCGCAACTTGTTACTTACCTCCGAATATAGCGAATCTTCGATCTCATTGAGATGTGGGAGACTGCCAATGTTCTCGTTTTTCCATTCTTCTGGTCCGATATTCATGTCTCGCTGCTCACGTTCATTATTCCTTTGGGTAAACAGTAATTTATCATCATACCTCGGGTTCTTTTCCTTCTTTGGGCTTTGGGGTGAACGTGACTGGAAGCACTAGTTGTTTCTCTTAAAAGATGTCGCGGTATTGGGAATACAAGCAATGACTGTCTGGTGGAGATTTTTTATGTCTGTACGTTATAACTACTGCATCGTTCAAGCCGCCGCATCCCCCACTTTACAAACAGCTGCTTTTCTGTTACGAGTTCAACTGATATCTCGACAACGGCGGTGTTAAACAACTCTTCTCACAATATTACATAGACGACTTGGCAATAAACGTTTCAAGCTATTTAAGTGTCCCGAATGTTTATGCAATCCTACCCTGACTGAATCGTTAAATGTGAATTTCAAAAATTCACCGTATTGTCTCACGTTCCCAACCTCGCTTGAAGAGTTAATCGGCAACCACATCTTAGTGGTAAGGAAAGGAGGACATTAGTCTACATTAGAGCGAAATCGTGAGACCAACTCAAAATGAACATATTGTTCCACGTGATACAGCTAAATAAGTATTCCAAAAACAGGTGGCAGCACATGCGGCTATTCATATCCAATCCTTGTTTTGTGGAGGTTCTCAAACAGGTCACTCGTATCTTTAACAAAAAAAAATGAATGCACCTAAAAGTACACTGCTTACATCTTCCACCCTGCTTCAAACTTCAAATTCTATTTCTAAGCTTTAGGACCGACTATGAGGTCGTGATATACTATCTCGTCTGATTTTGTACAGACGGGCTCAAAACGTAAAAAGGAGTGCAACGAAGTCAAGATCTAAATTGCAAGATCTTCGCCTTCTAATTGCTCTGTAGAATTTTCCAGACGGGGAAATCATCATGATTAAAATAGCCCTTCATGGCTGACTTAAGTTCTTTCTTTGTCGAGATAAAGTAGGGTTTTTTAAGTCCTTCACAGATGGCCTTATAGCAACTATTTGTGACTGCAAGGCGCTGCAATCATTGCTGATTCTAAATCATTCTCGCAGGTCCGGAACTTGTCTGAAGAAACCCGCGCATACGTAGCAACCTTCATCTTAGCTCTATATGTATACAGGGTTAAGATCTTTATGGTCCTCTTCTGCAAGGAACTCTTATACTGCAAATTATTTAAAAAACGAGATTGGTGCTACGTAGCCTAAAGTCATTCTCTATTTCGCCGTGTTCCATGCCTGCCAATACCTCCCATATGAGGAAACACAAGACATTCAGTCGAACCCTCTCCAAATATATAAAAATAAACCAACTCGAACAGAGACTACTGCCTACCATATCCCTTCAGCCATTAATGAAGTGCTCTTCTCAAAAATGAAAAAACAAATATTTACTCGTTAAATCCTTGTACGCGTACACCAAAGACCAAACTGATATACAACTTGTTAAGTAAACTGAAAAATTGTTTTTCCTCGGTTAATGGTAGAACAATACTCTGAAATATTTCACATGTCCACCTGGACATGGACGGACAGGCAGACAGTAAGGCAGAGAGAGATAGAGACACAGTGATTCCTCTTGGCGGGATACTAATAATCTCTAGATAGATCGATATACCTGTTCCAAAGGATCTTCTATTGACCGATGGACAGGGGAAACAATAACAATAAAAGAAATGAAAAGTCAGTCTACAGCGGAGAACAATGAACGGAAACATCCTACGCACTCATGAGGAATTCTCACAAGCTAGACAATGGAATTAGGTAAACAATGTTACGAGTATGTGTATGTGCTTAGTTCACATACCGGTGTGCTGGTGGTGCTGGTACTGCAGCGGCGACAGACTGTCTGGTCTTGTTATATTATTGGGATGGGTTTTTCCTTATAGGCACATAAAGGACAGGTGCTATGTTCACCGACGGGATGTTTGATTTCACGTAGGAATTTAAGGTATCAATTCGGTTGTATATGGGTGAGTATTTTTCACTCTGATGATAAATTGCTTGATATTGATTAGTTGTTTTTGTGTTAGCGTTTCATTAGGACTTTGACAGATTACATAACAGCTCTAGAGGCATATTTCGATAGATACCCTTTGAAGGAACAGGAATTGCTTTATTAAATAAAAAAATAAAGATAGGTAGGACCAACCTCAGTCGTGGTCTGGCGAGATCTTCATCTGATTAATTTTTGTTACCCTTTCTAGTCAACAGTTTGACAGGCTTTGTATACCCATTTCGACTGTTATAAGGAGCTCTTGAAAATTGTAGCCGGGGAAACTTTTTCCATAAACGTTCCTTACCATTGTCGCAATCTATGGAGTATTCTGTTGTCATCCACAGAAAACCGAGTGTAAAATTGTTCAAGAACTTAGGCAAAGGAATCTCCTAAGAATAAGGAGGCTTTTTCATGTGCTTAATATACCCATATTAATGTGAAAATAATGATACATCTTCGTCTGTTACCAGTGGACGTGAAAACTTTACAACTGATTTCGATGAAACCTTTTTAGCAATATTTCTTAGGACTTCGAAAAAGACTGTAGGCTATTTCGTTCCTTGCCACGCCTACTTTTCGAGATTATTTTTGACCAAAAACCAATTTATTTCAGACTTTATTACCCTCAACTTGTAATTGTGTACTTCAATTACTTCTTGTCAATACAGACAAAAAAAAATTACTTAACATAGCCAGTACTTTCATAAATATTTTAAGATTTCAAACTGCTTTTATACAGAAGCTGAGCTACAGCTAAAAATCAATTTTGTTTCATCAAATCGCAACTAATGCTCTAATTTTTGGTTCTTCTTTGGGGTGGTGGGTGCGCATCGAAAGCGCCGTGAGTAGTCATCTCTGTTGGACCGGAACAAAAGAGAAGTACTTTCTTAAAAGTCATCACTGTTGACTTTGCTTGGCTGATGATTAAAATCCAACCACCTGCGGGTGGGCACATCAAAGACCTACTATTGAACACGACTGTACCCATCGTGACAGTGCATCGCCATTCCACACTGCTGCCTCGGTATATCCATATATACGCTTTAAATAGCACTCCCGAACTGTATTTTCAAGCGCATGGAGTATACAGCTTAAGAAATAAGTTCACAAAGTCAAAGGCTCCCTTTAGGTTTATGACGAATCCCTATGTGCTCTTATCTTTAAAGACAAATGTGCTTGAGTTTAAGCTTTTTTTCACGGCTCGTGTGGATCACCTCGTAAGTAATCTCAGACAAAGAGGGTATATCTTGCTTCTGATTAAGTCAGGCACGCCATAATAGGACGTACCTCGCATCAATCATTGAACGTTGACGAGCATTTATGCACTCAGGGAAAAAATGAGATAAAATCAAGATTGTCAGATTAAGTCTGCCGTTAACGAAGGTCCGTTAAGCTCGAAAATTCGTCATCCGAATACAAAAATCTTACTTTGAGAACATTATTTGATTGGCCTTTAATTCTTATTTTAAGATTGTTCTATTATGAAGAACGTGTAAGCTTAAACTAAGCCCAAAGTCATTTCATTTGAAGAATGCAACTACTTGATTTCAAATCGTTGTAAACTTAAATTAAGCTTATGTATTCTTAAACATAGCCCAATGAAGAATGTGTGAGCTTAAATTGAGCTCGAAATGACCCTATTTTTCACCTATTTATCAGCAGTAAGAATAATGCTCAATGAAACAAACTTACAAAAATTTAAATAAGAACAAGTCATTCTTATATTCTTTTTTTTTCGGAATGCTTCAAGAAGGTCATATCCCAGTCACTTTCCTTTTTAAGAAAATAAAACAATTTATTTTTTTTTTTTTAAATCATAATTATTTATTGAAACAAAAATGCTTAAATGGACTTAAATTTAAAATATTATGTCTTTCCATCATTTAATGGATACAAATGTAAGGGTGAACTATTAAAATCAGACATATTTTTTATTACAATTGTATTTATATTAAATGAATATTATTAATACCACCATTTTTGTTATCACAAGCACTTTATTACAATTTTCCACTTAAACAACACTGAACTACGGAAACACGGAAACTGTACGAGATATCAATCGGAATGGATCAATCATGGAAGTTTTATATTGATTGGAAAATATAAATTCGTATATCATGATCGTTTAGATCTTAATTGGTATGCGCATTTATCCATCATGCAAGTTTAAGATTATTTGGGTTTCATTGGAGAGCATAATTCTTGTTCGATCATGGTATTTGTTTGCAAAAATAAAAGCTCGTTTAGTCCCGCAAGACTCAATGGTGAAGATGTTGTACTTTGCTGAGAATGATAAGGGCCTGGACGCTAGATCCTAGATTCACTAAATTGCTGTTGCCGTATGTAGCCCATTTATACAACTCTATAGACATATCTTCTGGTTTTCCAAGAGATTAGAAAAAAGCCAAGATTATTCCGTAATTTCTAGAAAGCAGTTGGAACTTTGGTTGACTAACATTTCTGTAAAAAGCATTTGAAAAAAAGGGGTGGTTCAGCCTTTTCTCCTTAACGTTTCGCCCCATCCGGACTTAGACCAAACAGAATTTGCTAGACTGCAAGCAGTAGATATAACACTTCTTCAGCCAGGAAAAAAAATTGTCAACCATTTTCGTTGGTTAAAATGAAACCAAATACAAAATCTTTGATTTAAGACTGAAATTGTTGAATATGGCAATAATGTAATAAAATACTCATGGAGAGTATATTATTCTTACGAAAATTACCTAATTCTGGAAAAATTAAGAACGAGTTCTTGTTACCAAAAATAATATTTGAACCAAAAACTTTTAACTTACAATTTTGTAAAAATCTTAACTTTTCGAAAACGTTTGACAAAGTTGATCACTCCATACTTTGTTCGAAACTTAAAACAACCTGGCTGTCCCGTCAACATCTACGAAACAATTTTAGTCCACAGAACTACTTTATGTATCTCAATTCCTTGAAAAATAAATACCGAACTAGCTTCTACTGGTTTTCAACGATTTTATTACTGCGATATCTCCTGCGTGGTGTCCTAAATATTCCAGAGACCAATTCCAAAAGCTTTCCTACTCCAGAAACATTTTCCTTTCAACGAGGTCCTACTAATGTGGTGTTCGATGTCAGATAACAGATCACGGTTCTTAAGATGGTCCCATACATCTGCAAGATATACTTGAAGGTACTTCCAGGATGTATTTCCATTTGCTCGGTCTAAGCGACGCAACTTGGCAAACAAATGAATAGGTATGTTAAAATGCGTTTGTCGGATTTTTCTCGAGTTGGTCAACCATGTTCTTAGTGTGGTTGCAAATGGATTTGTTCACATTTGAATGCACACTCAATCCAGTATTGGACGTAAAAAGCACTCGGTAGATATCGCTTTGTAGACTTGACTGAGATGTCAGCAGCAAGCAGGCGCAGTAGAAGGCTAACTAGGGAAAATGGTGAAAACGTTGCCCAATCCTCTGCACTGCTATACTTCCAACAAACAAGACGTGTTCGCGGCAACACACTCCAACCTCGAACTCAAACGGATTTGGACAAGTTGGCCGATTTTTAATACAGCAGTTTGCGGATTCCATTGTGTTACGGCTGTTATTCTTAGACTTGTGGTCTCTTGTATTTAAATTTTTGTGTTGAAGGAGGAGCTCGGTCACCTTGTGTTAATCAATATTGATGTTCACATTTTAGCTTCTAATGAACACCATACCATTCTTCTCCAGTGTTGGATGTGCAAACGTCGAATCTTTCACTCGACCTTGTTCTATCAGAAGATGGTAAATATTTCCTAAGCTCCTTCTAACCAAAGTAAGAGCTGCCTTACATGCAAAACATATCTTTGACAACTTGGTCTCAGTGGGTACTCTCCAGAACTCTATTTAGTCATCCAAATCAGGTACTTAGGCCTTCCATTGGCCGTCCAAAAACATGGTACGCCATATACCCCGCAGTCTTCACCGTAAATATTTAATCTAACACTCGACACGAACAATCCACGTCCAACAAAGGACCCTCAACCGATGCACTATAGTCCAAACAATAGGTACACATACTCGAGCTCGACCCAACAAAACAGCTCAAACAATCTGCAACAATTGCAGTTACACAAATGCAAACGACCGTAAAACGCTAATCTGTGTCATGAATTTTAAAATAATCAACCCAAGGGGATCTGTATAGCTGTACTCGTCCTCGCACCAGCATCCCTCTGCGAGAGCCGATATCTCTTCACGGTGATCCGCAAAAGTGCTTATACGGTGCGACCCGACCCCCCTTGTACACATCGCATACAGCACTCAAGGATCAAGGATTTCGTTAGATTTTTCCACACACATGCAGCACCGGGCATATGTAACACGCGCATCAGTTTCCCCCTATAGAAACACGCAGCAGCTATCCAGAGCTACAAGGTAAAAACAACGCCAAAGGATATATCCTTAATTCGATTTTATTGTTTGTTTGTTGCAAATAAATTTACCATTTATCATTCCACCAGTTTTTTTGTTGGTCCTCTCCACGGCCTCACTGTGTGAACAGAGGGATTGTGTGTGCTCGTTTGTTTTTTCAAAATTCGTTTCGCATTCATGTGTGTGTTTTGATGGTCCCTTTTGTTGGATGGATGCTATTTAGCGGAAAATGCGTTCAAATTCAAAACCTGAAATTGGAAATCAAAATGAAATTCAAATGTCGGATTAAATTCCCTCACAGAGGAGATGACGACACACCGAAGCGAAGGATCGAGTGAAAGTTTTGAAATATGATCCGGGAGGGTGTGAAATTTCATCGGAATTCACATCTGTCAGTGACTTAGTGTCCCACGCGAACTGGCATCGTTTCTGTCTCTCTCTCTCTCTTTGTTGAATGGGTTCCGTTGTCAAACAAGGTAATTACAATAAAACAATAAACAGCCGGGATAATACACTCTAATGCTAATTACTATTCCCAGGAACTGCTAGTATCCCTTGCACAAACAAAACAAAATTCTAAGATGTGCGGCGTGATTCGGGAATTCCCCGAGGGACAGACCGAGTGCTGGACTGTCATCGAAGGGATTATGTGAATTTGCAAAACAATAAAGGATTTATACAGTTTGGGTGTTGGATGCGTGTATTTCTGACCGGGCGACGGGCTGTCTGGCGGGAGCGTTTGACCTTCTTTCAGGATATAAATTAATACAAACCATATGGTGGATACTCGTGTGTTGTGGGGGAAAAACCCTCTGCTTACCGAAAGGATGTGTGCAACTGCATGTCTTGAAATGTACTTAACGCACAACAATGGCATGGGCTCACTCCTTTTTGTGTTTACGGTTGTGTATTCCATTGTGCCATTGGAATTTGTCATTTTACAGCAATTTACAGATAAAGGACGATAATATTCGCATTTTTATTGTCATTTGACAATTGTTTAGAGCGGGCATCAGCAGCAGTAGAGATAAGATCGGATTTGCTTACACAGAGTAGCATATGGAAAGCAGTGTCCATCTGGTGACCCGAATTGGATAGTGTGTCCTTTTGTGTACGAAAAATTTAACTATGCCATTGTTGTGATTGCATTGTTTGTTGCGATTTGGATTATTTTTTTGTGTCAATATAGACGAGGCAACTCCGTCTACTCATGCTCTGTTCAACGGATAACGGATGAAGTTCCTCTACATTGTCAATAGCTTTTGAAGTAATCATCTTCTAAATGCTGTCTATTTGATGGTATTTTAATCTACCCACCAAAGGAAAGTGTCCTCATTCAGGTATGAAGGCGATGAAAGCTTCAAAAACCAAGGTACCATGCCACCTAATTCTTCAAATTCAAATATGACACACAAATGTCATTGTATTGACTATCGAGGAATAATTTTATGGCATTAGACGATCTCTGAAACACGGTTCTATTAAAAGAAAAGAAAAAATAAAGCGCCATCTGGAGGTATAAATTTGGACTATAGTCTATCTAGCAGCTGAGGTCTTATATTTGTCTTAAGTCTAAATGTACTCATGTCTACTCATTATAAAATAGCAAACCGAAGCTAACAAAAATCAACTGTCAGCTGTCACATTGGTTGTCGCTGGGAAAAGTGTTGCCAACTCACAAAACAAAACTCTTACATAAAATCTTTTTATTTATAACCGTAACAAGACAAAATTTGTTGTGGGAATGTAAAGCAGCTTTATATGCTCCGTATACACTTACACCCGCATTAATACGGCCAAGCGAAAATTCCAATCTGAAAATTTGGCCATTTTTCACTTTACAAAAGTAAAATAAAGCCCTATTTCAACACTTGGCTTTATTTGACTTTGGCAAAGTGAAATAAGGCCAAATCGGCATTATTACGCTTTGATCTTATTTGGCCTTATTGCACTTTAAAGAAGTGAAACCACGCTGAATGTGGCTGTCCCGAATGTTAGTTTCAACTAAACAATAATTCTTCTTTCTTGGAGCTTATAATTTTGATATATACAAACAAACATAAGTAGATTCTTTTTTATGTACATATATGTAGATTACCTGATTGCTTATGTGTATACATGTACGTATCCCATCCCAAAAATACTAATTTTTAACATGTTCAGTAAAAATCAAATAAAACAAGCAGTATAATCAACAGTTTTTTTTTTTTGTTTGTTAGTCATTTACAAATAAAAAAATGCCCAGTTCTCCAAAAGCAAACAAAAAGGAAATTGGAATGTTTAATAATAAGTCATATCATTTTAGCAATAAATTCGTGTGCTACTTTGAACAATTTGTTTACAAATTCGGCACAGAATTGGATATTATCTTTCATGTATTTTTATGAAATTTGTGTAAAACAATCTAAAGAAAGTGATTACGAGGTTGTATAAGAATTGAATTTTCCTCATGGAAAAAAATAATAGCAACAAATTCGCTCGAATTTTTTGTTATTCATATTTTCATTTCATAAGAAAAATTTAAAATTATTTTTCTTATGAATTATGCTATTATTTTTGTATATTAATTTTTCTTATGCAAGAAAATAATAGTAAAAAATTCGCGCGAAATATTGTCATATGCTATATAAAACCATTTCAATCAGGTTGTGAAAGAAGGCCAAATTTTCAGATTTGGCCTTATTTCGCTTGGCCTTATTTCACGGCACCAGAAAGAAAAACGATATCCCCTCTCTAACTCGTGTTTTAGCTAACAGACGGATAGTGACCTTTTCCTTTTGTTAACTTTTCTTCTTAATAAACGTATTCCATCTCCATGTTAGCTATTCGCTCTGTATCACCTAACGCACGACAGCACTACACTGAATTGTACTAAATAGTCTAGTACATCTGACATATTCGATCAGCTGACCGCGACACTGACATTCCTGAAATTTTCCGATTTCATTTAGCCTATCTATCCGATTTAAGAAATCTGTGAAATTGGAGTACATTTGGGAGCAGGGCCGGACCAACCATATGTGCAAGATGTGCAAATTCATTTTACAAAAAAATCTGGTCCAAAAATCTCAAAACAAAAAAATACCTCTTTGTTAATCTTGCACAGGGCGCTAGTTTGGCTGGAGCCGGCACTGTTTGGGAGTATCAGTTTTTAAAATAGTATTTTACCGCGCAATTTGATAGTCGATTCGATAATGGGCCTATTATCGACGTACATATTTTTTTTTGACGTTGAAAGACCAGATGTCAATTTTGAGTTACAAGTACCTGTGCTAAAGAGTTATTCGGTCTCGAAACATGAAGTTAACATGTGTGTTAGCACTAACACGCCGCTGCTCAGCGTTTATTAATACAGGGGTTAGACGTTAGGTCACTACTTTGTACCACGAGATGAGTCTATAACCAATGGGTTCTAAGGCTACTCAATACCTAAATCAGTCTGGAGGCACTTTAGGCATGTATTGACAGTTTTTCAAAGATTGTCAATAAAATAAATAAAAATATTCGGGGTAGAGCATTCTTCTTTTAAATTAGTTGCAGAGATATTAAAAAAATGTTTCGCATCCTGTCCTTTATATCTACAACAGTTCCTGGGAGATGTCATTATAAAAAAGATTTAACGCTCTGTCATATTGGATTATGAAGCGTGACCACAAAAGCTTTTTCCTCTAAACCTATCTCTATGAAGTAGTTCAAGTTGATGAAGCTGTACATGAATGAGGTGCCTCTTAGTTGTCGTTCACTTAATCAGGCGAAGCTAATCTATATATAAAATAAAGAATGTTTTTCAGGGTCATAAGAAGTCCAACGTCTAAAATAAGAAGCCATCAGCATTGAATGTTTGATAATATTTTTCTGGGTTATGTCCATATTGTTTGTCTGTAGCTTGTGTAGTTGTTCGCCCATTAACTTTCAGCGTCTTCCTGCTTTTCTTGACTTTCAATTCAGTAATAATAATTATTGGTATAGCGACTTTAAATAACTTCAAATAAAGCTGTCACTTGGTATAAAACTGAAGGGCAATAATCTCGCAAGAATATAACTTTATCTTTAAATTGCAAATTTCTGTGAAATAGATCAACAGAAAGATGAATTTCCGTAGGGGAATCCCAGGCGAAATTGCCATACCGCAGAGTTTTCCTAGTAACCTTTAATACGTCCACCATTTATAGTATGGAAATTTTCCCATGTCATTTTATTCCATAATTTTTTTTTATAACGTCACACGATCTCCTTCTTTCAACGGAATTTTTCCAAGCCAAACTGAGAACAGTGAATTTGTATCCTTCGATGGTGTCAAGGTGAAGTATCTCCCTTTCAGTATTCACTGTCACATTTTTTCCATAGGACATAGGTAGGGGGAGACGGGGATTAAAGTAATAGGGAATGTTGTATCATTTAAAATTTAAAGGGTTCTCCTTAAAGTTAAGAGTCGCGTGAGCGGGAAAAATGTTGGGCGTCTCAAACGTCGTGTCTACTTAAGTTACTGATCGTCAGTTGGAGCCGTACTATGTGAGGTCCGTAAAACTTATTTTTTTGGATTGTATTTTTGGTATTGCTTTTCACATGCAAGGCATACAGTTATCTACAGTGTAGGTTTTTTTATAGCATGCCTTAATCTTTTGGTGAAATTTGTGAACCTTATGCTTTTTCTGTTTTTAACTATACTTACATGCATCAGGTCCAACAAAAGGAATGGTTTTTAACCGAAACTCCAAAAACAATCGTTTCTTAAGGAGCAAAATGAACGCATAGCAAAAAAGATCGCCAAGACACAAGAAAATATCATTTTTTTATTAACATTATTGTTAGTTTTTTTCTTTTTTTTTCTCTAGTGATTTTTGCTTTTTTAATGAATTTTCTTAAAAACAGGTAACATAAGTGTTTTTTAATCATTGTTACAACTTACAGGCCTGTACCAAGAGTAAGTTGTAACAACTCCCCTTTTAATAAAAAAACTTCGATATTCAGAACAAACTTTTTTAGCGAATTTTGTAGCTTAAATATTGTTGTTTGTTTTAAAATAGGTTTGACTGACTTATTTGCAAAATCTTTAGCCCCGCTCTCCCCTCCGTTTCTAAGAACATAATTATAATCTCAATGTCATATTGCCGGCACACTAGTAGGTTAACCAGCATGTTTGATGAGCGCATTCGGTTTCTAAACATATGCAGCACATGTGTGTCACTTTAAAGTTGTGAAAAATGTTTGCAAACAAATTGAGTGTCACGGTAATAAAACATTTCAGGCGGTCGAAGAGAAAATATTTTTGTAAAATTTTTGTAAATTTTTGTTTACCGTTTTTAAATCTGACAGATTCGAGTGTTGTTTTTTGTACCCGTTTTGTTCCAAATATAAGACTGCAACGAAAGATCGAAAGTTATGTAGTGTCTATACTAGAGCACCGTAGACCCGCGACGCTTTACGGAATTGAAAATTATGTTGATGGTGATGATCCTCTCATTATAGGATCGCATTTCAATATGCAAGCTGTTGATGGAGGGTGAGGCGAGGAAGCTACCGATGGTATTCCGGAGAAGTATTCGTCTACAATCAGAATAGGTATCTTCATCCAAGAAGATCGAGTTAAAAAAAAATAATAGGGAACTTGCTTCCGAAACAACCAAAAGCGGTTATATTGGCAGGTGGTCAAATTAGAATCGAAGACTGACCTATTTAATGTCTTGAAAGAGTTTATAAATTCGTTCGACTATAGTGCTTGAAGAAGACTGAAAGTCTAGCTTGAATATCTCCCGAAAGCACTATTTCACGTAAAATAATTTCCATTGATTTTAGGTTTAGCTCCATCATGCAGTTATGGGGCGATCACCTCAGACTTCTACGAAGCTCTTAGAGGTGTCTGTTCCATGTTCATCATGTCTCGACATTTAATGTTGTTGTAATGCTCTCTTCAATAGTCCCAATGATTTTCCTAAAATTATTTGGGACGTTTAACGAAGGATTTCATGTATAGTAGCTTAATTTTGTTATACTTCTGTTTCGATGACAACCTTGTGATATCCCAGTATGGTACCCAGTCCATGGATTAGTTGGAGTGGAAGGTATATTTATGATCCATATTGGCACGGCTTCCATGATACAAACCCAAAGTTATGGATCGATCTTCTCGCAGTTTCAAGGCACTCTTGGTCATAACAGGTTTTTCAAAATTCTGTACGTTTTTGGAGTCAGTTTTAAATAATTCTCACTAATCTGCTGACATATTGAATGGAAAAAGGTCCATATTGCTAGGCACCCCATGGCATTTCCTCCAAAAGCGTCCCAAGGAACTACATATCTATCTCAACCAACGTAGCACATAACATTCCAGCATTCAGATTCGATTGATTGAATGATTTGAAAAAGGAAATATTATCCTTTTCCAACCAACTTCTCTGCGAATTTGCGTTTTTAATTCACTCAACGAGTCAATATACCCCTGGGAGAGACCTCTTCAAATCATACTGTAAGCCATAATAACTAATGACTCTCTGCAAAAACATTTCACAACCATTTTTCCACTTCTGAGTTCAATTTGTGGAAAATCATAAAAGAAATACAGCAGAACTGACTCAGGAAAAACAACATTTCCAAAGTGCTCTCCCATCATCGATGCAACCACAGAAGACTGAGAAAAATCATTTAGCACAAGTGAAACACTGAAACGTTTTCGAGTGGAAAACAATTTTTCCACATGACTTCTGTGCGATTGCATCAGAGAAAAGGAGCAAGAAAAACCCACGCGCAAAACGCCCTTGCAAAACTGTGCACCGCAAAAAATAAAACTTATTAAGTGCTAAAGTGGAAAACGCTGGCGTATTTCCCTTCTGTATATAGGCATTCGCGGAAAAAAAAACACAATCAACTAAATCGCAATTAACTTTAGTCCTTGCTGTGCGCTGTGCGGGTATATGGTGGTGGTGATTAATTAAAATGGCAAAACTTGCACCGCGAACCGATCGACATGATACAATTATTTCCTTTCAAATGCGTTCCGTTTTGCAGGAGAGCTGCTCTTCGATTGGCCAAAGGATCTCTTTCTGATTAAGTGGAAAATTATTTTCGAAGCAGGTTTCCTTTCAAAACCGAGACAATTAGGTAAAATTCACAGTCAAACAATGAGGCCACAAGAACCCGCCCGTTTGTGCGATTGTCCGCATGGAGTAAAGTCGGTGATTGTTTACTCCTTGTGTGTCACACGAGATTTTCCAACCACCATTATGCTGGAGGATAATTCGGCGAACAATAGTTGCACACACGTTCTCGGCCAGATGTCCGAAATAGAGCAGTTCTCGGGCTACGCAAGTATGCCATACTAATCAGGGCTTACCTTTGAGTATGAAAGGACCTCCCAAAATGACTTGCAACAAAGGATGTGCGTTCGATTTTTGTCTTTATTTTCCATGAAATGACAAACAGATTGAATAATGAGAACAATTCCCAGGCAATTGTTTATGAGGGTGAATAGATGTTGTGACCATTGTTGCAAGTGTCTTTTTATAGATGGAAGAAAGGCAAGCACTCTTTGGTAGTGGAATGGGATATTTTGTTATATAACCACTGAATCAGTTTGAGTGCAAAAGAAAATTATGGTTTTACGAAACAAACTCTACTGCAGGACTTGCTAATGGAAAAAAGCTCTAATCGACTCGAGCGGAGCTGATTCGCGCCACGGTAGTGAACAATATCAGCAACTCTCTACGACTTTCTTGGTATTATTTTCGACACGAATTTTAGTCTCAGTGCTCCTGGAATTGGTATCCTTTTTAAAAGAAAGGACAATGTTTTATGGTGTTAGAAAAAAAAACACAAAACTAGGAATGACTTGTTCGCTGCGAGCAATAGCTTACTGAAACACACACAAATTGCGTCATGAGCCATGAGCTGCTTTTTGCAACAGCTTATCCTTTCGCCAATATCTGACAAACGTCTGAGAGTTCCTATAACTGGCTTTAAAAAACTTTTCAATTTGTCCGTTCATACGGCACGAAGTTGTAGCGTTGTAGGTACTCTTCAATGGTTAAAAAAGTCACACAAACGAGCTTGTGTCAGGAACTAGACCTACGATCCATATCGACCTGTTGTCCTTATTATTTTTCTTTAAACAGTATCTCAGTCTTATTTTTATACCCTCCACAAGAAGGTATATTCACTTTATCACATTCTGAATCGATTTAGCCATGTCCGTCTGTCTGTCTGTGCGCCCAAAGGAATTGACAGAGGCGAATGAAATTTGGTGAATGGACATCTTTTATCGTCGTCAGGTTAGTATTGAAAATTGGCTATGTCGGTCAAGTAGTTCTGGTACCTCCCATACAAAACCAACACTAGAAAACACATGTTGAAAGCACGAGAGCCTCGAAAGGAATCTACCTAGGCAAGTAAAATTTTGTGAGAGGACATGATTTCATTGTCGTCAAGTTGGTATTGAAAATGGGCTATGTCCGTCAAGTAGTTCTGGTACCTCCTATACAAAATCAATATAAGGCACATGTGTCTCTCGGTCTGTTGAAAACACGATAGCTTCCAAAGGAATCAATATTGGCGAATGAAGTTTAGAGAAATGACTTTTTTTTATCGTCGTTAGGTAGTATTAAAAATTGGCTATGTCGGTCAAGTAGTTCTGGTGCCTCCCATACAAAACCAACACTAGAAAACACATGTTGAAAGCACGAGAGCCTCGAAAGGAATCTACCTAGGCAAGTAAAATTTTGTGAGAGGACATGATTTCATTGTCGTCAAGTTGGTATTGAAAATGGGCTATGTCCGTCAAGTAGTTCTGGTACCTCCTATACAAAATCAATATAAGGCACATGTGTCTCTCGGTCTGTTGAAAACACGATAGCTTCCAAAGGAATCAACCTAGGCGAATGAAGTTTGGTGTAAGGTACAAAACCATACGAAACCAATATAAGGGAACACATGTTGAAAGCTCGATAGCTTCGAAAAGAATCTACCTAGACAAGTAAAATTTTGTGAGAGGACATGATTTCATTGTCGTCAAGTTGGTATTGAAAATGGGCTATGTCCGTCAAGTAGTTCTGGTACCTCCTATACAAAATCAATATAAGGCACATGTGTCTCTCGGTCTGTTGAAAACACGATAGCTTCCAAAGGAATCAACCTAGGCGAATGAAGTTTGGTGTAAGGTACAAAACCATACAAAACCAATATAAGGGAACACATGTTGAAAGCTCGATAGCCTCGAAAAGAATCTACCTAGACAAGTAAAATTTTGTGAGAGGACCTATTTTTACAAAATCAATATAATGCCCACGTGTCTCTCGGTCTGTTGAAAACACAATAGCGTCCAAAGGAATCAATCTTGGCGAATGAAGTTTAGAGAAATGACTTTTTTTTATCGTCGTTAGGTTAGTATTAAAAATTGGCTATGTCCGTCAAGTAGTTCTGGTACCTCCTATACAAAATCCATATTAGGCCCATGTGTCTCTCGGTCTGTTGTTCGATGTAATTATGTACTACCTCACACATGCCTAACATTTTGCATGACTTGTATGCAATGGAGGGTATCTAAGCATCGACCAGGCCGATGATAACACTTTTACCCGTTAATATATTCGTCAATAACATCGGCAGAAATTAAACGGAGGATAATTCTTGCCAGTCGTTGTTTTTTTGGGCTGAAAAGTTAATTGAGTAGCGGAGCTATATCCCAAACAAATATAGGAAGACCTTAATCCCCAGGCGCTGAGGCTTGAACTCTACCTAAAGCGGATCAATATACATCCTCGCTTGCTTTGACAAAAAAATTCTTGGTAAAGTGTTCGGTCCCGTTTGCGTTGACGGGCCTTCGAGAATAATATTCAACGATGAACTATACGTGCTGTACAGCGACGTCGAGCTGTAGTCAAAAAGTACACACATCATCTAAGATCGCTGAGCCATGTGAAACAAATGGACACCAACACTATGGCCCGAAGAGTATTCGAGTCTATCTCGGAAGAATTACGCAGTAGAGAAATAAAGAGAAGACAAGTAGAAGCAGGCGAAACCCGATTTGGAGTATACGTTACGTTAGCTTAGGACTGGGCTAATTAAAAAGCCTTGTTAATTGAGGCCTCGGTTAACACCAAACTTTAGAGCCGCCAAAGTGAGTGAGTTTCCTAAAACAAACGTAAATTTGTCGGTTTCTACAAGAATATCGTTGCGGTCACAGCTAGACCAATACAAATAGAGAATTGACATGGAAGTGCCAACAAGTACCTAGCAAAAATGTTTGACTAGAAACAGCGTTACTCTACACAGCTGATCCACAATATATATATATATTTCGAGAGATAATCGAATCAGACCACCATTGTCGGGTCTCTTTTCGTCTCTCTACCACTGTAAATCTTACTCAGAGAGACTCTCTGGATTTCTCCACAGTTCTTCTCTGGGCTCAATTCCTAGTGTTAACGCTAGCATCTGTTTATGGGAGATCCGTTTCATCGACTGGGTCTCGACCCATTGATGTCCCAAGATCCTCATTCTTCTGCCAGCCAATGCCGGGCATTGACACAGTATATGTGCCGCTGTCTCAGATTCCTCCAGGCATAGTCTACAAGTATCATCCTCTATAAGGCCCATTTTCCTTAAGTGATACCTGAAATTACCATGTCCTGTAGACAAAGCCACCACCCATTTCAATGTTCCTCGACTCATGCTTAGAACTCTTCTTTGAGTGGAGCAGGTAGGCCACTTTATTGCCATTTTAGCTTGTCTACATTGTTCCACGGTTGACCACCTTCTCAGGTGTTCTGCCGTGATCCATTTGTGGACAAGCTGTTCAACCATTCCTCTGCCAATTGAAGAGAATGGTTCTGGTCCCAGCAACTTTTCAGTTGACCCCTGTTTTGCAAGGGAGTCCGCCTTTTCATTGCCTTCGATCCCTATGTGTCCTCGTACCCAAGTCAGTGTTACTTCATTTTTAGATGAACACTTATTGAGTTTAAGTACGCATTCCAGTGCCAGTGATGTTGTGATGTTTGTTTGTTCCATGCATCTGATCACCGCCTGATTGTCCAGTGCTATGAGGATATTTCTTCCTTCCACCTGACACTCAAGCAAGTAGTCCAACGCATAAAGCAAGGCAATCATCTCAGCCTGGTATACTGAAGTGTATTTCCCGAGGCTAATGTGACGGGCAAGTTCCAGCTCTTCTGAATAGATACCGGCCCCCGCCCCGCCATCCATCATGGATCCATCCGTGAAAATCACTATTTCACCATTTCTTTTTTCTGGAAGTAATCCGTTCTCAATACGAGTTTTATGATTTCTTTCCATAATACGCACCCTTGTTATTCGATCCATAGGCATGTTTAGCTCCCTAATCTCGTCTTTAACAAGTTCCAGGATCTTCCTATGTCCATAGATCGTACCACGATGGTGCCATTTCGCATCTCGATGCAAGCGAAGTGCCGTTTGGGCCGCTGTTTTCTTAATAAATAAGTCTAGCGGTAATATCCCCATGATGACTTCCAATGCGCATGTTGGGGTTGTACGTATTGCACCTGTAATTCCCATACATGCTAAACGCTGAACCCTATCCAGGTGCTTCCTCACAGTTTTCTGAGAGGCTTTCGCCCACCATACAACCGAGGCGTACGTGATAATGGGTCTAGTTATCATCGTATACATCCAGTATGCTGACCTAGGCGAGAGTCCCCACCTCTGTCCACATACACGTTTGCACTGATGTAGTACCCTCTTTGCCTTCCGGACCTTCTCCTCAACATGGTAATTCCAAGTAAGTCCAGTATCTAGATAGACTCCCAGATACTTAACCTTCTTAGTCATTGTTAGTTCCGATCCGAAAAGTGTTAAGGGCCGAAATTCCAGATTTTTCCTCTTCCTAGTGAAGACTATTAGATCTGTTTTCGCCGCATTAATGGAGAGCCCTTGTTCCAGACACCACCGCTCAACCACTCTGAGTGCATTCCTCATGATATCTGCTGTGACGTCCATGAATTTGCCTCTGGCCATTATTGCTATGTCGTCGGCATATCCCACTGTGTGAATGCCCGTCGCCTCGAGTCTGTCGAGAAGAGAGTCCACAGTGATATTCCACAGTGTAGGTGAGAGAACACCTCCTTGTGGGCAACCTCTGCTAACCCTTCCTCTGAGTTTTGAGGTTCCCGTCTGAATATTAATCGCCCTCGTATTCAACATATTGTCCACCCATCTTACCACCAGTGGGTTAACCCTACGTTTTTCCAAGGCTTGTTTCAGACTTTCAAAGCATATCTTATCGAAGGCACCTTCAATGTCCATTATAGTGGTCATCGCAATGCCCCCGGTATTTAGCTCTTCCTCCGCAACGCGTACTACTTGGTGTAGCGCTGTTTCTGTAGACATACCTACCCTGTATGCATGCTGTCTACTATTTAAAGGATACATCTTAAGCGCAGTACTCTCCATATAGTCCACCATCACCCTTTCCATTATTTTTAACAGGAAGGATGTTAGGCTGACTGGTCTGAATGACTTTGCTTCGGTGTAGTCCTTTTTTCCCGGTTTTGGAAGGAAGACCACATTTGCTTCCCTCCATGTTATCGGGATATAGCCTATTGCTAGGCATGCAACGTATATATTCCTGAGCCTTGGTGCAATTAGGTCTATACCCCATTGCATTAGACCTGGAAATATACCATCCGGCCCCGCAGTTTTGAAGGGTGAGAATGTTGCTATCGCACCCTTGACCGCTTTTGGTGTCACGATCCGTTCTGCTTCCGTCCTATCCATCCTGTTCGCTCCTTGTTTCCTTGGAGCCCAGGGCTGAGCTGACTTATAGCTTCCTGGAAAGTGTACCTCCATTAGGACCTCATTTGTGTGATCCAGTGTTTCCACCATCTCCCCCGCTCTATTACGAATGAGTCCGATCTTAGAAACTGGATCTCTCGAGACAATCTTTTGTAGTCTACTGACTTCAGATGTACTCCTCATACTCGAGCAAAAGTCCCTCCATGACTCCCTTTTACGTCGTCGCAGAGTAACGTTTAGCTCTTTCTTTTTCGCCTTATATTCATCCCATGCTTCGGGTTCTCCCCTCCTCATGGCGTGATTGAAGGCCTTCCTCGCAGCCTTTTTTAGCTTTTCAAGTTCCCGGCACCACCAAGGCGCAGGATCTTGTTTTTCCACTAAAGTAGGTGTACAAGCCACTCGGTACGCAACTTCAACAGCTGATTGCAGATGCTTCAACTGTGATTCTACATGCCAAGTGTTTTTCGGTATTCCGAATGTCATTACATTCAGTTTTTCCTCCAACACTTCAAGGTATTTTATCCTATCTGTGTTCTTCGGAATTCTGATGTATTTCCGATCTTTTTTCCTTTTAGATCCATAGCGAACATCAAATGAAATGGCTCTGTGATCCGACAATGTAGCCTGATCCATTACCCTCCAATTTGATATTCTTTCAATTATCTGGCTACTGCACAGGGTAACATCGATCACTTCCATTCGTCTCACATCGACGAAGGTTGGCTCTGTTCCCCGGTTTAAGATAGCTAGATCCTTGCATGATACAAATTCGAATAAGGCTTCTCCTCTGTAATTATCGTTGGTGCTGCCCCACACTGTATTATGTGCATTGGCATCACAACCAATTATTAGATCCTCGTTCCTGTTCCTGCATGCATTCACCAAAGACTCTAACTCTCTTGTCGGAGGAGGTTCTGGAGAATCATACGGCAGGTATGCAGATGCTATGACAAAACTTCCCGCACCTGATCCTACTCGTACTGTTGCAAGGTCTGGGGCACACAGATCCGGCAATTTATATGCTTGAACTCCGTGCCTCACCAAGATACAGGACCTAATTCTTCCGCTAGTTTGTGCATAATGCAACTCAGCCATGCTATTTGGGAGTCCTCTAATCTTTCCTCTAAAGATCCAAGGCTCCTGTATCAGGGCTATATCAAACGAATCCTCATCAAAACACTTAGTCATCATTGCCGATGCTGCTTTGCTGTGATGAAGGTTCAATTGAATCACCCTCAGCTTTTCCCGGTACGGGCCCACCTCCCGCCCGACTTGTGTTGATCCCATCTCCATGGTGTCTATCACTTCGTCGCCCTACCGGGTGGCTTTCCAGGTTGAGTCTTTTCCGATGATCTTTGGAACTTCACGAATGCTATGTCCAACCCGCAAAAGAGTCTATCTCCTGCTTGTCTAACCAGCCTCGCTTCCTCCCTCGGACACCAGATCGTCAGCTTGGTTCCACCAATTTTTTTGTCATCATATCTTCCCACATGAATAACCCTCCATTTCGAAGTGTCCTTCACACAGGAATTTTGACGACAAAGTCTGGCAAGGATGACATCCTTGCTCACGGGTTCACCGGGAACGAAGATTATCAACCTTTCCACATCCTTTAGTATGTGAAGCCTGTCTATTTTAAGGTTGATTCCCTCCCATAGGTCGGTCATCTTCCCTACAGTCTCACATAGCCACCCTTTGGTTTCTTGGTTTACGCATTTTATTGCTATAATCCCTTCCTCCAAGGTTATCTCCTTTACACCGATATCACCTGCATTTGTCGGAAGTAAGTCAAGAGCCCTCAGCAGAGCATTCTTGAAAATACTCAACTGTGAAGCTTCTATCCCCCCCTCTCGACTCATGTCGGCAACACCCATTTGGAGATCGTTCGCCGCTGTCTGAGCAAAGGTTTTTACACCCCTGTCAACTTTGGCTCTCTCACTCCTAGCGTAAGGCTTTGCAGCATCTGATGCTTGCTTTGCTCTCCTTCCCATAGCTTGGCTCAGCTTTCGCTTTACCTTGCTTGGTCCAGGTTGCTCGGCCTTGCACGATTTCTGCTTTCCGGGTTGACTAATAGTCCGTTGTAAATGTTGTCCATCCACATAACCACTGGAGTGTGGTACCTGTAGACTGACCCCATATTGTACAGACTGTCCGTCTTCCCTTCCGCCTTCCGTCCCCTTCTTCACAGTTTTAGGTGGATTCATGGTCCCGGAACATTTGAACCGTTTCCTAGATCCACCGTCTTCTGGAGAGGTTTCGGTCGACGTCAAGTTGGCAACCATTTCAGTCAACTCCTCAACCGACTTACTTATGCCTTTCGCCGAGACAGATTTGGCCAAGGCCAATCTTTGCCTCCTTCTGACCCTCTTCATTCTTTGCTTCAGTTGCTGGTGCAACTTCCGCTCGGAGTCGGGACTTCTCTCCTCTTCCAATCCGGCTTCCGCAGTTCCGGCTGACCTCTTGGCGCATTTCTGCCCCGCATTGTCCACCTCCACTGACGATTGGTCTGCTAACTCTTTTGGTTTCCCATCAGAGTCCACTGACCCCTCGAGCTTATTCGGGTTCATGTCAGCACTTTCCAGCGCCTTCTCGACCCCTCCTAAGCCTTCCACCTCGTTTTCCGAAGGAATATTATTTTTATTATTTAAATTTAGGTCCATATATGTACCCACGAGTAGGGGAGAATTAAACGGACCGAATAGGCAGAGATCCCCAATACCTATCCTACTCAACTAAATTACAACAGAGGATTGAGCTGCCCCTGAGGAGTCTCCATTAGCGGTTCAATTACCCCTGAACCCTGTGAACAAGTAGTTTTACCTACCTCATCACAGCTCCCTCGACATTGCAGACTAGTCATCTTGGAGTTTAAGGGTTGATCGATTGATCGGATTGAGTCTTGGTTCTTCAATTCACATTCAGCTCTACCAGAGGAGTTGGGCCACTACCCTGGTCTAGCATCCTGTTAATCTACTTAAGCCGCCCCACCACGACAAGGTGCCCAATCTTCGGATAAAGGTAGATGAACTTACCGGCGGCTGATCCACAATAAGTAATTTAGTCCATTTATCTTTAAGACTCTGTTTACGTACATGCAGTGTAAGCTCGGCAAGCACCATTGCTTCATGTAAAAATCTTCAAAAATAAAACATAGCTTGCCCACAACTGCACGTGGTATAGCGTAGCGACCTGACCAACAAGAATTCTGTACCGGTACCGGTGAGCGCCTCCCCACTGTGATAGGAATTTACAGGGCATAAATAAAAATCCACTTTAACAGAATCTTCGTAGACCGACAGACGACGACGAAGCGGCTTTGCTACAGTAAGCAGCACAGCAAAAAAAAAAACATTTCATTAAATGAACCATGCAGCCGAGACAAGGCATCGACAAGGCAACACCTCCTACTCCTACAACACACTATGCACACAATCAAGCAAAACACTCACCGAACACCGATCGCGCAGCTCGCAGGTGAGGCTTGCAGTTGGAGTGCCGCTGCCCGAGACCAGCAATAAATATGTCAAAAGCGTTCGACTTAAGCACCCGCGTTCAGTCACAGAGACATAAAGATGCTCTTTAGCCCTGACCTAATCCATGATTTAGTTTTGTTTTAATGCGTTCATCTCTTAGTGGCCGCGAGTGGCCTGATTTGATGGCGGTACGCCCCCGGCTCTCGCTCCCAACACCAATAGATTATGAACCTAATTCTATCTGAACTGAAGCTGAACGTTGCCGGCTGGCCTGCTGGTTGTTTCAGAGCGTCTAATTGTGTTTCGCTTTTGTGTATGTGTGGTGATCGTTTAGTCACGCTTTTGGGATCGTTATAAAGGGTGAATTGTTTATGCCTGTCATCCCATATCATAATTTTGTTATTCTTTTTGATTTTTCGTCTTAACTGTTTTTTTTTTTTGGTTCTTTTCTTCTTTTTGTTTAATCGGTTATCGATATCGAATCTTGTCTATTTTTAAGCACTATATTTTCTTGTAATTAAGTAAGTCCTCTCTTTGTTTGCGGCTAGAATGGGCGAACTTCACTGTGCAGTGCAGTGGTTTTAAGTGGAGACCTGGAAATTGGTATTCATATTTCTTGTTGTTTAATTTGAGAGCTAAAAATTACAGTCCGAAATCCGTTTAAGGCTTAATCAGAGAGATTGAAACTGTTATCGCATTTATGTCTTTCAGTAAACGACTATTTTACTACAGCTTTATTTCGGATAGGGATAGCCAGTAAAAAGAATGAGGGATTTTCCAGCTTTTTCCAGTCGAAAATGTATAAATCGGTTAAAATACTGACGGCCTTTCCAATTGAGGTAGCTTAAGTTGTTGGAAGCGACTTGCTTCATTTATAAGCTGACGGCGAAAGAGTCTTTAACTTTCCAGAAAATTAAAGAGTTGAAGTGTGACATGGGTTCCTTTGATATATTTATAGCCCAGGCTAATTTAGTTGTACAGGACGATATTGTGGATGAATCTGTTGGATAATTGGTGCTCTATTTACAAATTATTTAAACAAACTAATGACTCTAGGGAGCTTTTCGCAACCATAAGGGAAATCTCTTTTTTGGCAATTAACGTGTCCTTTCAGATGTTCGTCAGTGCTTCTCAAAATTAGTTAACAACTGCAGTTGATGGAGTTGTAAAATAAGAAACAGATAGAGATAGACGCATCAGCTTTGGACGTATGGATATAAGTTCAGTTGGCAGAAGAACCATTAAGCAAGGTCTCGAATATCGCTCCCATCTATGGAGCACATCCCCAAAACTTTGAATTACTCCTTCCGATGCAATTGACATTTTATGTCCTCTGACATAGCCACTCAAATTTTTAGCAGGAAGGCGACAGCGACAGCCTTTAGAGGCGGCGGTTTTAGAGCAATATGACAGCGGATCAGTAGATCAGAACTAGTTGCCCCGCTAGTGCAAATATTGAATATATTTATAAAGGGCGCACTCAGAACAAAAAAATGTAATGCCAACAATTTTCGTTGGTTATAAAATGAACCCAAATATCAAAATCTTTGAATTAAGAATGAAATTGTTGGCAATGATGAAATCAAATAATTATGAAGAGTTAATTGAGACTTAAAAACGAGTTCTTGTTAACAAAAATAATATTTGAACCAAGAACTTTAAACTTACAACTTTTTAAAATTCTCAAAATTCTTCGCTTAGCAATCTCTTTTTTTCTAAGATGGGCTCTACGCAGAAGCACTGGTTACATTTGATTCCATTTGATCTCTCTCGAAAAGGTGTCATCAATGGACTTGTATTTTCACATATTTTTGGTGTATTTTGAAAGGACTTTTTAGAAGTTATATGCACAAGGAGATTAAAGATGACATTCATCGCGTTTGTACTTGACACTCATAAAAATAAAAGCTCAATCATCTGGAAGCCTGATGAGCGGTTGCAGTTCAATGCCCTAGCACAAGCTGCAGATGAACCGCCCATCTCCCACAAGTGGAATGTCAGATCCTCCCTCTCTACCGACCAAAACTTCATATCCACCCGAAGACCTCCAACACAGTAAGTCGTCGGCAATTTTCGATAATTAAGACCACCATGACCAGCCAACAAAGCCCTCTCATATCCACATACCTAGTTGAATACACCGCTCAAAACCCATTCGCTGCTTGACACGCGAAACAAATCCGTAACAGCATTCTTAAGCTACACTCGTCCATTGACGGTGTCAGACCTTTCTGACACTCGCTCAATGACATGATTAATCCGCCACTTAAATTCATAGGTAAAAATTAAATGGACGCAGAAAGGCGCGCGCGCGTTCAATTCGGACCGCAGGCCATACACTGAACGCGAACGGTGACCAGTGTCCATGTCGCATGTCCCCTGTCCCGTCGTTTAGTAATTACAACACATTAAACTCCTACTGGCATTGTTCTTGACTCCTTTCATCCATTAAACATGCATAATGTCCGGCTGTCGGATTGTCTGACACAATCAGTTTCATACGCTGGACGCACATCAGCTACACACACACTCCGAGTGTCTCAGAAGTCCGAACTCTTAGATTAGAACAAGACTCCTCTTGTGTGGAGAGCGTGGTGGAATCTCGCAAGCAAGTAGCTGCTACCGATTTCCTCGTGTTCGTTGATCGTGTTCGCTTTCCGTCGAGTTGCGAGTATTTGGAGAATTTTGTGACACTTATCGGCCCCCGACCATCGCTGGTCCCCCCCCCAGACAAGATATACCTGTCGGATTATCGATCGCATGGCCGTGTGTATGCAGATCGTTTCTCATAAAAATTATTGGATGCATACACCCAGCCAGTTGGTGTCGGCATAAATTAAGGTGTGGTTACGGAGGTGGCTGTAAATTTGAAAAATACAAAAAATGTGTCATATTCGCCAGAGGAAATTAATTTATTTTCAAAATGGGGCAATAAGCTGGCGATCGTCGCCTTTGTCTGACGGTGGTGGCAGAGGATTATCGGCGGATCAAACAAAGGCGAACTAATTAAGTTTGCAGCTCGTTTTGTTGCATTCAGATTCAGAGCAGAGCAGAGCATCGGTGCGGTGTTGTGCGTTTGCTTTAAAGGATACTCATTTGAGACTTTGTTGCATTTGACGTTCGGTGCTTTTGTATCGGCTCATTAGGGGCGATGAAAAAATTTATAAGGAGAATAGAGTTCTTTAAACGGTTATCCAGATTAATTGCATATTGACAGGAGTTTCAATGGGGTCTATGGTTATAATGGGTTCACTTTATTTAAAGTTGCCAGGCAGACTCTGTCCAAAGGTGGAGTTGTCGAAACTGTCTATTACAGAGGGACGAAGTGTTGCTAGGAGCACTGTGACGTTCCCAACCAGATGTGTCAGAATAGATTAAACACAAAGAGGTTTTAATAAAAATAAGTTGCACTACATATTCTGCGAAGATTTGAAATGAAACAAGAATGAAGCCACTTCTGTTGACCTTAAAAGCTCCCCTTCGGCAATGCATCAAATTTTGCTTCGAAGAAGATCGTCATCCACTTCAAAAGAGACCTTTGTTCCTTCCAAACTACAGTTTGTGAGAAAACACAGAATGGTCTTGAGTTTTAAAAACTGCAAGGAAGACTCTATTTTAGGCGCGGTAGATTAGTGGTTAGTGTTTTGGTCCCAGGTTCGACTCCTGAAAAAAGCCAAATTCAATCATAAGGTATTTTCCACTGGGCCACCTCTCGCGAACGTCTGACAAAAAATCGAGTTTTTTTACTGTCATGGAAGAGCTTCTCAATTATCCGCTTGTACTCGGCATGAAATTGTAGATCCCTTCCATTCGTTCCAGCAAAAAAGACAAACTAACACAAAACGAATGGTTATTGTAGGCCTAGGGTCTATTTATTTTTTTCAAGCAAGACTATTAGAAAACCACTACAAGGCCTTTGGGCATCATCTTAAAAATTCAGAAGATTTTTTTTTAATATTTTGCGGCGCTGTTCGCCGTAAGAAACAATAAATTATCAATTGCGTCTTAACTTAGACTCATTTTCTTGCTTGCTATTTTTGCTTTATGTATACGCTAAAAGAGACGTACGAAGGAGCGAGCGAGGTAGTATAGAGGCTAATGTTGGTAAGGCTTAAAGTTCCGACTGGTTCAACAGATATTTCTTTCTCGAGTTCGGCTTAAAACGTTCCTAATTCGTAATCACCTTTCGATAAGATTTTATAATTTATACAAATGGCGTCGTACGTCAATCATATTTGACATTTGTGAACTAAACAGCTGCAGTATAAAACAGACAACCAATGGAGCGCTATACTCCGCAAGAGCGTGAAATAATTAATGGATATTGTAAAGCAAGCGTTAATCTCCCCTTTTGCCGATTTGGCATAGCCAGAAAGATAGTCATTTATTTAATTTAACCATCCAGTTTTGACCGGAAAATCTTGCGGAAAGTCATGGAAAATGCGATGAAACGGGCACAAAAGTGTAACAAAACTGGCGGCAGCCACTTGACGGATATCATCTTTTTCACTTAACAGAAAAAATTGTAAAATTCCAAGTAAAAATTTCCATCACTCAAAATCATTTTGTTTTTATTTAGCAAAAAAGAAATTGGAAAACAAAATTGAATGATGGATTTTGCGCCACCCTGTGTGTATATACAATATACATGTAAATTTTCTTTATGTTATTCGTTAGCATCTAAGCCGGTCCGGCCTTCATAGCCCAGTTTCAGCCCAGTCAATTGTGTCCCAATGTGGTAAGATCGGTCCCGTGTAGGAGTAGATGTCATGTGAATTTAATCGATCACGGCGATCATGGCGATCGAGGCACGACATTGCTTTGGACAAATCATCGGAATCCGCAATAAGGTATCTTCGAGTCAGAACGAAGGATTTTTCAAATGATTTTTTGTTCTGTTGTATAGGTCTGTAGAACGACAACCAAAATTAGGAGCCTTCAGATCTAGCCCCTTAATTATATTTTACAAGCCGACCGAGATTTTTTTTAAAGAAGATCGCTTCTTAGTAGCAGAAGGTATTCGCAGCTCAACGCAGTTCTTGCTCCCAATAGCTGGCTTGACAGAAAAATAGAACTGCATATCACTGAAGTAAATTTCCAGTAGGACTTAAAAATAAATCCCACCAAAGTCAAGCCTGCGGAAAGTAATAATTAATTCCAATTACAGCTATATGCACTTCAAAACCGCTTGTGATGCCCATTGGGCTTATTTTTTCTTTTCCAAACCGTTTGGCAATCGTTTTAGCAACAAAGGCCCAAATCAAGTATGTATATAGCTTCATACCACATCCTCTCTGTAAAACAAATTCATTAATGCGAGTTGAATGGCCCAACAATAGCTCCACTCAACACCAAGTCCAAAAGGACTTTGCATTTATTAACAATTTGATCGCGCATATTTTACCAGGTACCTACTACCTATAGAGAAAATAGCAACACAATGGCGAAAATAAACCCCCAAAAGGAGAACACACAAGTTAAATGCAAAAACCAACACTTCAATTATACAAAGAGGACGAAGAAAGCATATCACACAAAACGCAAGGCACTGCTCTAAGCCTTTCATTTGCAGTATACCTAGGTATATACTGCGCAAATTGTTCGCATTATTGCATTTCGTCAGTTTCTCGTTTCGAAATGTATGGCAGAAAGGCAAAGTCCTCGACAAACCATTCATACCTTTATAGGCGGAAAAATATTCCCGCAGAAAGGCAAAATAATTGTAATTGCCGTCCGTCCAACATTTCGACAGGCACTCCATCGGCCATTGAAAAATTGTGCAAAATATATACACCTCATTTAATTGGAGAGGCTCGACACAGAACTCACACAAACACGCATACAGCCATTCGTCCTTTGGTTAAATGCGAATAAAAAGGATTTGTGCCCAGAAACTTGTTAAAGAAATGTATACACGATTGAAAGGAGGAAATATCCTTCAATGGGATAAAGTCACAATCGACCGGGAGACGAAAAGAGTGCTGCCGCACAGTTTACCCATTTACCACTTGCATACAGTGTACAACAGGGGCCCTCACTCGTTGCAAAAAGGCTCATTCAATAAATTGGCAGTAGTGGGTAGCAGCAGCCATTCTCTGGCCCACTCAAATGTTCCATATAATAGAGTGGCTGCTGTGCCGCGCGCCGCGCGCCGTCACTACTCTACTACTACTGGCTTTCTCTGTGCTTGGTCCAATACACAAAATTTACATTATAACTGTAATTTTAAATGCCATGAAACCCTCTTGACATTTCGTAATTGTTTTCAAGTATGGCAAAGGATTTTTTTTTCTTTCTCTGCCATTCATCGTGTAGCATGGTTGCTATGCTGTTGCCTCCCAATACCCCACTATGTGGTGGTTGTGGTCGGTTCTTTGGAATAACTCTGCATGTGAAAAGGACGTTTTTTGTGCCGAATGAAAAACACAACTTGGGCTGCTTTGCTGGAAGAGCACTCTCTTGAGGTGCGGCTACACTTCGTCTACCGCATTTGAATGCGGTCCCTGTGTATGAGTGCATGTGTGTATGCGCTTTTATTGCAAAAGTTAATAAATGCGCTGAAAGGACTTTTTCAAAATGAGAAGCGAACAAACTTGCCATTCTATGAAATGTCACTCGAAAAAGTGACTTTTGCAGAATGCGCATAGGGGGTGAGGTTTTTTTTTTCACAAGTGGCATAAGCTTTTGTTTCTATACTGTATAGGTACTTCTCATAGGCTTGTAGTAATATAGACGATAGCTGATGCTGACCATAAGCAAGGCCGGCCAACACCGACTGTGCGATATTTATTGTTTAGAAATATAGCGATTGTTCCAAAAAGTGAAGCGTACTTTTCCGTTCTTGTAACAGCTGAAGTCAAACACTTTCATTAGTAAGAGTACAAAATCTTTCAGAAGCAAGTTCAACTCTGCCTTACCAGCTTATCTAATTGTTTAAAAACTTCTATCAGTGCACTCGAACGTCAGACAAAACTACGGGACTATGACTATGAAAGGTTCTCAACTCAGTCAAAAGTCCCATCCACTGGTCCCAACAATTAAAAAAAAACAACATTCAAAGTACTACAGACCTTTTGTATATTGAATAAAGGGCCTTTCATTAAGGACTTAACAACTTATTTTTTTTTTAAATGCAAAGTGTTTGAGATATCTCAAAACAAAAATATTTTCGCTTGAATTACTATCAAAACATTTAGGAATGGAATTCGACTTCATTCATATGTCCACCACGGGAATGTATGCAGCGGTCGATATGCTGAACCCAATTTTCGATGACTCGACAGCACATTTCGACAGATACGGCAGCTATTGCTCGTTCAATATTGGCTCTGAGCCCCTCTACTCTAACGTCACCGGCTTGTTGGCATAGACCAATGATTTAATGTAGCCCCGTAAAAAAAAGTCTAGAGGCGTTAAATCACACGATCTCAGCGGCCAATAGACGGCTCCGTTTCTCGAGATAGCACATGAGGGTTCTTACCTGTCCAGTAGCACATACTTATTTTGCTTATTGACGAAGCCGTTTAACCTAAAATGCACTTCATCGCTGAAGATGAAAATTGGCATTAACGCTCTTAAAGTTGCGACCAGCGACTCGGAATTTCAGTAGTAAATATTAATTATTTGTAAACGTTGTTCCTTCACCATAATGAAAATTTTGATTTTACTGAATATTTTGACGTTGACAGTTCGGTAATCGTTTTAAAGGTGCGTTCACACTGAAAGTTTGAAGTTGTTAAGTCGCTAATCCATTTTAGTGTCCAGGCTAAATTTTTCGAACTCACAATGGTGAAATTTTCCATACAAAGTTGCATATTGTGACCTACGAAATATATAGTGTGAAGGTTAAAAATGATTATTAGTAAGGCCCAATAAAGACGACGGTCGATTTTCGCTCTTTTCAGCTAATCAGTGCTACCAGACGTTGACTAATGAAAATTCCCCACTAAAAGCTAAAATTTCCTTTTATTCCCTCCTACTCTCTACAAACGAACCCTAGGTGGCCTCAACCGGCTTGGAGTGCATTATTGGAGATAGGAGGTAACTAACTAACAAGGGGCGGACCAGCCCTGTTAGTCAGTTACAAGATGTGCAAATGCACAGGGCGCCAAATTCTGGGGGCGCATTGCTAGGAAAGAAAAAATAATTTTATCTTGCGCGAACAAACACTGCCATTTGCATTTTTAAAAAAAAAAAAGGCTTCTTCAAATAAGCTCAAAATAATAACATCCATCACACCTGTGCTAAATTATTTCTTGCACATTATCTCAAATCACTTGCAATGTTGCAGCTTCTAGGAGAATCTAACTCAAAATATCGAAAAATAAAAAAACCCACTAGACATATGCAAGTTCACTTCTTACCTACATAATCTCAAAATATTCTGCCCTGTTCATGTAGGTATATTCCTTGCACATCCACTTACATTTTACAAGAAAATCTAGTTCAAAAAACTCAAAACAAAAAATACCTCAATAAAAAAATCATGCAAATATGAAAAAAAGGCGCTTTCTGTAAAACTTGGACAGGGCGCTAGTTTGGCTGGAGCCGGCACTGCTCAAGTGCTGACTAAGGACCGGGCTAACAGGAGATTCTTATTAGTTGATGCCTCACCCCGAAGTGAGTGAAAGTAAGTTAAAAGAAAACGTTGAGTTCTTTCAGAAACCTAAAATTGCCTTGAAAGTTCCAGATCCCCACGAACCGATTGAATAATGAAAGGTGGGTTTTTCTTTATGATATACTTACTTTTGCTAGAGCTTGAACCATGCATTGGTATATGAAAGATGTTCTCCGTTTTCCCCCAAAAGACGCAATGAGTGTCAACGTCATTGGTAGTAAATATACCATACTCTACAGTCTACACGGAAATACTACGTACTTTAGTCCCATTATAAAAGGTGCGATTACTCACTTAAGTGAGGGTTAAACCCTAGGGCGATATTCAATTAAAGACGGTCAGTGAATTTCCAACAGAGATTGTTGATCATTTGTATGGCCGTTCTATTTCGATATCTGATTCATTTAAGTTGAGCATTCCCCTGCGACAACTGAGAAACATTTTCAAAACTTTTCCTACACATACCACAAAACAAAATAAAGTGCACGACTGGGTCGCACGAAACTTTCTCGTTTAGTGCGAGTCTGACTGAAATTCAAAGTCATAAGCAAATCTTTTTTTCGGGATGTAAGCATTACTTGGTTTTTAGGGTTTTATCGAAATCGAAAATGGGGTTTTCGAGATATGAGCAGTTTTTAAAGTGAGCATTTCCAGTGATTCGAATTGAAAATTAAGGACGTGATAACATCAATTTTACTCTAAGTTTGCATTTTGGTCAAAATCATGCCGTTTTGAGGTAAACTAGGGAAAACTATATTTTTCAAAAATGACTTTTTTCAAAATTCCATTTTACGATAATACAGAGAAAAATTGAGTTTTCCATTAAGTTATAAATGACAATATTATCTTAGAAATTAATTTTTGTTACAATCGTATGGACCGTTTTCGAGATATGTCCAAATTTCAAAAGTACCGTTACTCGATTTTTTGCGGAAAACTGAGTATGCAGCTATATTTACCTCAGCATTATAAGCTTAAATATCAATTTTTGTTGAAATGGTTAGAGCCGTTTTCGAACAAATCAAACTCGTATGAAAATTTTGTGTGGGAAGTACCATTAATATTGATGTTACCATGCAAAAAAAAAAACAGCCCCGAACTGTAACTGTAACTTTAAATCCGAAGCTTGAACGAAATCCGTTCAGCCGCTTAGGCTGTTGGCCTCGGGACATACAGACAGACAGACGGACAGACGGACAGAATTTTGTGACCCCTTTTTTGAGTTCGCCTATCATCGTAATGTCAGAATTGATTAACATCTGGAGTTCCAAATTTTGTACGAATACAATATCTTTCTCTTACTACGTAATGGAGAAAGTTAAAAACGTATACGTATGCGTCAGTCATGTAAATGTCACCGCTGTAAGCGCGCGCGATAAACATATCGTTGAGGAACGATAGATGTCGCAAAAACCATCTTAATGTAATGTACCGTGGAGTAAGTTAGCTTAAGCTGCTGTGAAACTGCATCGCAACAACACAAAAAGTGACCCATTCCAAGTGCTTATGGTTCAACTTAAGTGATTTTTGTCCATTTTTTGACAACCTAATCCAGTAACAGTTGAACCTAAATGAGAATTTGGATATAGTGGGTGAGATAAACCAGTCACAATTCCCTGTACTCTATTTGTCACTCTGCAAGTCAGAACAGAAAACATCTGGATTTACACAAACGCCTCTATCCTGATGATCCCTAAATACATTTTAGTCGATTAGCACCTACCAACATGCACTTATGCGCAAACGTCACATAAATCAAATCAAATTCCAACATTATGCATCCATTTGTACTCATCAATACCAGGATATGCGCTGCACATCCCGGATGATAGCTAATTCACATCAATAGTCGCACAGACATTACGAATTGTACCCTTCTTTGAAGAATAATTTACGACAATCGCCGACACAGCAATTTGTGTTCTCTCACAATGGCACAACAATGCTGCTGAGTGCGGACCATCTTTCAAACATTGCCATCCCCTATTCGCTGGTCAGTGATGTGTTAGTAACAAACGGTAAACAGTAAACAATAAAATGTGATCCTGATCACTAATGATCGCTGTGAAAAATAAATGATGCTCGCACCGAAACAACCGAATCGAATGTCAAGTTGCATTAGCACACGTAAATCGCTCTGCACCATTAATGACGCGTCACGCTTGCTTACGACAAATTCAATCACAAAGAGGCATCGATTTAACACAATATCTATGAGCAACACCCGACTAAACAATGCAACAACACAAGAGTAATATTCCCGAAGATGTGTGTAAAAATATATTTTCGGGAAAACCCGGTAAAACATGATCATTTGCAGCCTCGGTACGAAACAGCGAAATCGAACAAATGAAGCAATTACCGCGGGTTTGTTTGTATTCAGGACAAAGGGACTCCGCCGAATATGAAATGAAAATGAAACCCACCGATTTTGTTGTGATACATAGTGGTAGTCATATAGTCAGCTCCCAGCGGCGAATTCATGCTGTGGATGTCCTTCGAGCTGTCAGAGTGAATTAGGCTTGTGAACTTCGCACCCCATTCTGGGCATAAATGGGGTTGTTTATATTTTCTTCTCTCATGCGAGAGGATGTGCAGCTCAACTGATTTCTCATTGAGATGAGACATGAGATACATTCGACTGCCGACGGAGATATAGATTAGCGTGCTTTTTGGAAGGGACTGCTGACGAAAGGGCGGTTTGTTTTAATAAGTTCAACAGTCTGGAAATAATTTTATTACCCGGATTTCGTTTATATGGTTAGCTAGTGTAACGTCATTTTAAATGTGCTGTATCTGGTTTGTGTACAATGCCTCAGTCGGAGATTTTCGCCGAAGGATAAGAGAGGCAATTTTAAGGGGGAAGTGCATGTAGATGTGGTTAGGAGCTCCCATTGATGGATTGATGTTGGAGATGGACTTCGAGACGGAAAGATTGAGCTTGTGATCTTGGTCAATTTATGATGTTCTTCGAGGAGATTTTAAGGAGAAAAATCATGCATCGTCCTATGTTAATGTGAACCTCTACTAATAAGTCGTTCACAAACGGAATATGATCACAAAAGTAGCCGTCTATATACCATACATGGGGCAAAAACTATAACTGGCTCTATACCTACCATGCCCGTTTCATTTACCACTGCGCTTCGACTTAGACTCAATTGGGCATTGTTTTCTCTACGTCCTAAAAGTGGCCTCCATTAATTAAACCAAACAAAAGTTACTTCTTCTCTATAGAGTATAGGTACAGATGCCCCACAAAAATACTACGGTGTTGCTTTATTCCATTTTGCACTCGCTGCGCTTTCCCGGCCGGCAACACTCTAAAACTTTTTCCATTATTATTGCGTTTCAATTCAATACAATTAAATGTCATAATTATCGCGCGCTTTTATGAATTCCATTATATCCTGGGTACCTATAATACAATCAGTAACAGAACCCCACCAGTACCGCAGAGGCTGAAAAACTTTTTCGAAATATTCTGCACGGGAGTTCGCAAAAAAATAAACGAACAACCAGTTAAATTAATATTTCCCTCGTTTGCCATTATCCACGTATATGTACAGCACGGGGGGAAATGAAAAAGTTAACAATTATAAGCTAACCCCGACCCACCCCTTTATGGAAATAAAGTTGAAACAAACAAAACTCGAGGCATATTCTGTTGTGATGGAGACTGCGGCAAGCAAACCACTGACTGGTGGGGCTATAAGGTGGTAGGTTAATACTTGGTGACCACGAGCAACCAAACGGGGATAACAAAGGATAAGGGCACTGTTTTGCATTTTATTGTGCATATTGTTGGCATTGATGAAAGTGCGATAGGACTCAGGCGTATAGTTGGGGCGGGTGCATTCATTTTCCTGTAGGTTCGAGTATCTACGATGGTTCTTTTTTTTGTCGATGAAAGTTTTTCCTTTCATTTTCGGGCACTAGAAGTTTTTGAAAGCGCACTAGGACCCCATTATGGCCGCAAAATAAAAGTTCATCACTGCAATGAATGGGAAAACAACGGCCAGTCTGGGTTTTGTTAATTGGAAATATTTTATTTTGAAAAACACATTTAAATGGGTATGACAAAAAAAAATAAAGTCCACGACTGGGTCGCACGCAACTTTCTCGTTCATTGATTCGTAGGTAGGTAAAAAGTTCAGAAGCAACCGCACATGAAATATGAAAATAGGAGGTGTTAAATAAAATTCACTTTTAGGTTAGTCATTTCAAATAACAATGTGAGCTTTTATAAGTTTTAGCTCTCAGTAACAGACAATTTTCGCAAGTTCTGGTTAGAGAATTATAAGCATCTAATGTATAATATTTATAAGCTCTTACGCTTTACAAGATTTTTAAGTACAAGGAACGGCTGGTTCAAGGTGTCTATGATTGGAATTGGAAGTAGGGTTTTGCCGTAGACTGATATCTTTACATAAATATTTTGTATAATTTGATAAAAATGTTTTGCTGGTTTGGATCTGGACACCAAAAAAAAAATGTATGAAATGTTTCACAGTTACCCAATCATGATGGGAAATAATTTTTGTCTTACAAGTATCCTTGCAGAAAGTGGACGCTGTTTTTCGATTATTATTTCTTTTTAAATAAAATAAAAATGCCCAGAAAAGCTTTGAATACCTAATGAGAAAGTGTTTAATTTAATACGATTATTTGGATTAAATCGCGTGTCGCGTGATTGCCGAGACCAAAATTACAAAAATTAAAACTTTACTCGTTGCTAATAGTCCCACCACATTATTTGCTTCTAGTCCAAAACAGGATAAAGTTGAAACATTTCATAAACCTTTACCCCCGTATTAATAAACAAATATGCAAAATGTTATTTAGCTAGTAGACGTCAGATAGCATACAAAAATTTGACGTAACTGCTGAGTAACGGGTTGATAACTTTTACGCAGTGTTTATTAATACGGGGGTTAATAAATAAATTTCAGAAATATTTTATAAATGTTTATAAAATCTGTCCGATTTGCTTCAGAAACATTTCATAAACATTTCTGAAGTGTTTCGGTGGTCTGGATACACCTTAATATGCCAAGATAAACTCAAGCGGCAGCAGCAAAATATTGTTCATCTGTTGCATATTTAAACATAAAATACTAAATTTGTTTCACAAAAATATATTTGAAAAGAAAAATTATGCAAATTTGATTCAAATATGGTAACACCCCCGACTTTGCAAGTGAAATGGCATGTGCCTTGTGTGACGTCACGTTGAGAAGAATATTTGCAAGATGGCTGGTGGCAATATGAAGTTTGAAATACCCTGTATTATGTGTTTTGCTTTTGAAAGCAACTGTTGCCACAATTCCAAAATTAAACTTTTCAATGATCCGTTCTGTTTTATTTTCGTGATCTAATCCGAATCAGATCACGCTGATAATAAAAAACAGCTATTATAAAGACAAGTATTGAAATGCCTATCGGAAAGTCAAGCTGTCAATCAGCAAATCAGTTCTCGTACAGATATATGGGTGCAGGGAAATAACTTCACTTAAGATAAGTGAAATAATTTCCCACTCTATAGGTGAAGTTGTTTTCCATGTGAAGTTATAGCCCGTGAAGGTATTTCCCTGCACCTCTGATATGGACACCTGGAAAATTCATAAAAAGGGTGACTCCGGTGCACATGTTGATTTTTGAATGTAGGTGAAGTCAGAAATATAGTCGAGTGCCCATGCATCGATGACTAAGCGAAGAAGTGGCGGGACTATAGGTACTCCATATAGGTACAAAAATTAGCTACTAAAGCTATTAATGCTCTCTATAGTGGTCATCTTGTATTTGTATTTGTCATAGTGTAACACTTCCTTGAAGGTCTCCCTGAAGGCAGACCGTACTGGATAAGACAATCGCACTTAAGTTGCCTGATATCCCATATTTCCTTGAAGCGCCCAAGTCGTTTGCTCATCATTAAAAACAATCCTTGTCCAATAGTTACAAATCCAATTACCGCAACTCGCATAACATAAGCAGCACCTCAAATATTTCCTGGAACTGTCCCCTTACTCTAGTCCAACATCTCTTCCAACAAGAGACTATATCCAAACATTGTCTGAGTCAACACAACGTCCGTCTTGTACGCGTCGTTCACCGTCCAGCCGGTAGCACAATTCCGGCCTGCCAAAAAAAGGAATCATGAACAGATAGAGCTTCTCCATAAAAAAAAACTGTATATTTCCTTATTTTATTAACAGGCTCGTGTTTCAAGCATTAGAGACACACACATCCCGGCTAACATTCGCTGCTGGCATAGACCATCTCCTCTAGGTTTCTGGGAAGAATTCCACATAATCTCCAGCACCGAAAAAACGAAAGTGTGAATGAATACCTCAAACAAAAGGTAACTGGAGCTGTTTGTATCTACAAAATCAAAATTTCTACGTTTTTGATTTTTTTTTCATCATTTTTGTTGAGCACAATTGGCACCACTCAAAGGACAATGGCTTGAATGGTGTGTGCGGATCTTCAATGTCATCCCCTGTGTGTGAATTCAATTGCCCGCCGTTTTATAGCCGATTTACTATTGTAGTCCTGTCAGACAGATAGGCGCAACAACAATAGATGTTGTGTACATAGCGTGTTGAAAATTCGGGGATGAAGTTCTTGTTATATTTTTTTCTCTCTCTTTCTCTTTTTTTTTGCGCAACAATAGGTGAAAAATAAAACTTTTCTGCGATTGTTTTCGAGGAAGTACAAAAGGGATCGTATATCTCGCGAGGATCGGCATGAAAATTACTCGCTCTCACCTTGCGTAACGAGGGTCTCTGTCTCTGTCTCTGCTGTACTGAAATGGAAATAGAGCGCAAGTACGAGAGTACTTGCAGAGACAATCGGATGTTGTTATCGTACATCTACGCAGGACAAATAGTGTGGAACAATGAATATTTGTTCCTTGGCGCGACTTTGGGTAAGTAAGTAACAAAATGTTGAGCGCTTTCGAGTTTAGAAGGCCTCTGTCATTTCAAAGAGTTGGATTTTAAAAAAGAAAAAAAAAACACACAAAAAACTGATAGAAGTCGCTCTGGTTTGATTTTAGAGGAACTTTTGACGGTGGCTGTGCGGAGTAAGCTTTTGAAAAAGAAAAGTTTTAGATACTGCCCATGGCAACACTTTAATGACTGTCATCTTATTTATCATTAAACCGCATATTGCTGAAAACGGTATCTCGTATAGCAGTATGCAGGATGAAGCCAGAATAAACCACTTGTCAGTTAGCCAGCATACAAGAAGGTCGAGTTTCATTTTCGTCTGACGAGTACATTACATAATTTTTTTTGTTAAATTTTACAAGACATTTAGCGACAAATGGGGCTGACAATGATCTCATTATGGCGCAAAGTGTTGCAAGATACCCTGTTTAACTAAAGCCACGATCTGTAAGCCACTGGTAGCGGCTTTGCAGGTGTATTCTAAACGTCAAATTTTGTCGACTTTGGTAGTTTGGTTCGTCAACCAGTTTCTGCTGGGAATCAGAAAACATTTTTTAAAGTAATTTGGTTGCAACTGGCTTAGACAATCTATTCATTCTTTGCTTTCTTAAGCCTTAGACCATAGAAGTCCTCGACTTTATCAACTTGCTAGTCCACAAGTTCCCATTTCTGGTAGAAAATAGTGAAAATGTCCGTGCCTTACCATCTGCCGCAACCGAATCACTTCGAACGTGCCCTATCTGTATGAAACCTTGCAACCCAATGTCTCACCATCACTGCCAGTCAAATACTAAAAATCGACTTGAGGTAACAAACACATGCAAAAAAAAACTGTAACACTTCGCTCGCATTAATTTAAAAATGTACGTATCCCTAGCACAAGGCCTCTGGAAGTTTCGACATAAATTCTCAGTTTATAGTAACGAGACCACTTCATTTGGCGCGCAACCGTGCGAAATGGCCAGAGGCCGCAAAATGACCAAATAAACGTTTCGAACTGGCCCAGGCCGCAGGCAAACGTTTTACTATCGACAGATAATACAAAAGCCATCATAACCATCATCTCGCTGATCGTAAAGAGGGTGCCATCGTTTGCAGCATGTGCTATGCCACGTCGAAGGATCATCTGCATATCGCTTGGTGGCAATCTTTGTGTGCTAAATGTTGAAGCTAACTAAAAACCCCCGATGTATTTACCTTTTGTTGCTGGGGTCGTAAACGGATCGTGAGCAGGCTTAAATGTTCGTATACACACATTAGAATGCGTAGGATCGTAAAGGACATAAAACCGTGAAATTCATCTGCTGTCGAAGGAGAGTATTTGTGTGCTAACAAGACGCTCTGTTCGCAGTTGTTGTGCGCCTAATTCATTGCGTATATAACTTGTATTTGCTTCGCGCAAAGTGTCCAAATCCCTGTCTGACCTTTGGCCTGGTGATTTTTATTTCCAGTCTCTCTCCAACAGCAAATTGAAATGGAATCCTTTAGATGGCTCTCATCTCATGGCCAGTGTGTGTTAGGGTAAACGTTTGTTTGTCTCTTTATAAAGCTTCTGAATGTTTTCCTTTCTTCTTTGGGCGAGGGTTCAGCGGATTCATAGAGAACGGCTTCTGGTTTCTTAGAGTATAGGTACGCATGAATGGAATCGCAGAAGATGGACAAACAATGGACAGCCGTAAGGAAGACGAGCAAAAAATCGTAGCACATCGTACAGCAGATGCACAATGTCTGTTTTGTGTGGAAATACTGTTGCTATTCTTTTGCGATATTTTTGCCCATTTTTTTTTTTTCATTTTGTTGTTTGGGCACAATAGCGTGCGAACAATGGAACCTTAATATCGGTGTAGTATGTCGTATGAGTGATACAAGTTTATGATGCGAAGTCCTTTGTTGGTTTTTTCTTTTTGTTTAAGCGCATTTGTTTAATGTCGTGAAATGTTGGTGGTCGGATTTACTGGTGGCTTTTATTTCACTATTTGCAAGGACCTATGAACTTTTGAACACAAACACATTTGTAATGTTTTAGGTAGTTGAATATGTGGACAAGACACAGACTGAGAAGGGGCTGTAAGTCAGTTATTAGTGGTTTAACTGCATAATTTAGCATAGAGTGTTCCAATGCCAGACTTTAAGGAAAGTCTGAAACTAATCAGTCAGCTGCAGGAAAATGGGAAAAGAACAACTTAACAAGCACAAAACTACCGAGGCTTGATGATGTTTTAACAAATTATAGACAGAGGCCCAGGAACTTGGAAATGCCTCTTTTTACCAAAGGCATTGAACTTATTAGCCTTATCTTAAAAAGGTTCCCTATTGACAGCTATACCAGATTAGTATTTGTTCTAACAATCACCTTATTGTCTATTTCTCAAGATGTTCAAACACCATCCAGTGAAAACCATAAAATATTTTTATTTTGATATTTATTTCGTTTAGAATTTACAGTTTGTTATAGCACAATTTACATAATTAAGTACAGAGATATGAGAAATTTATGTCTTTCTACTGGAAAAAGTTTACAAGTGACGAAAAGAGAAAAAAAATATAAATAGAAATTTTTGTTTGTGAGGAAAACAACGACTAAAAACCTCAAATTAAAAAAAGAAAAAAAAGAAAAAAAGTAATAATAATAAATAAAATATACATAAATGGATAAATAAATAAATAAAATATACATGAAAGCGTAAATAATTAAAAAATATAAATAAATAACTAAACGTTATATTATATGTATATATAATATTTATTTATTTATTTATTTATTTATTTATTTATTTATTTATTTATTTATTTATTTATTTATTTATTTATTTATTTATTTATTTATTTATTTATTTATTTATTTATTTATTTATTTATTTATTTATTTATTTATTTATTTATTTATTTATTTATTTATTTATTTATTTATTTATTTATTTATTTATTTATTTATTTATTTATTTATTTATTTATTTATTTATTTATTTATTTATTTATTTATTTATTTATTTATTTATTTATTTATTTATTTATTTATTTATTTATTTATTTATTTATTTATTTATTTATTTATTTATTTATTTATTTATTTATTTATTTATTTATTTATTTATTTATTTAATTATTTATTTATTTATTTATTTATTTATTTATTTATTTATTTATTTATTTATATAAATAAATAAACACATGAATAAATAAGTAAATAAATATATAGATACACAAATTAATATAAATGAATAACAATAGAGAAACATTTAAGTAAATATAAATATATTTAATCTTCTCTGTATCGTTCCAATTTTAGTATAAATGAATAACAATAGAGAAACATTTAAGTAAATATAAATGTATTTAATCTTCTCTGTATCGTTCCAATTTTAGTATAAATGTTCTGCCGAAGCAAGAACAAAACCATAAAATAAATATTTTCAAATCACTCTCTTTTCTATAAGTACCTAAAATTTTAGTAACTTATAAAGTTTTGTCAGAAAAACATTCAAACTTGCACCGAAATCTAGGCAAACTCGTTTCAAAAGACGCTTATAAGAGGTTATAAACATTGTCGCTCCTTTGGGCGAATTTGTATACCCGTTTTTCATAACATTCTGATTCATATTTAGATCGGATTTTGAAAAAGCACTTTGAGATGTTTTTAAAAGCAGATTTTTAGACTCGTTTTCAAAACCGACTTAACCCTTTTCTTCTCGAAGACAAGCTCTTCTGCCAGTATAAGAGATCACTTTCAATCGTTCCCAAATTTGGCTTAAATGTATCGTTCAAACCTTGTTTATGCTTGAGATCAGACATGTTTAAGTATTAATTTATGCGACTTCTAGAGCGTAATCCCACGCGATATCTGATTCTTTGATGTAGTTTTAAGACAGGATCCACCCTTCGTCATTTCTGTATAAGTACTCATATATTTATCCACTTTTCATTTTAGACATAATGTGGTTTTTCATATGATGTTTTGACTTCTTTTCAGACGCTATTTGGATTCACCCTTTAGAGAAGTTTCAAGCAGTTTTTCTGCTTTGAATAGTTATTGACATATTTTTATCGCGTTTTCGATTCGTTTTGATGAATTGACGCCGTTCTCGACAATGGTCGCTTCTCCAGGTATTGGAAATCTTATCCCTGAAACCAAAAATTATTTTTGATTTCTTTTTGAACTAGTTCCCAAGCCCGATATTTCTTTTAGCACTGGAATGAATCGATAAAAAGCTAACAGCTCCTTTTTCAGGCAGTTTTTGAATAAGACCAGTTAGACCTGTCCTTACTTTTTGATCTGTTTGCACATCATTTTCTTTTTAATTTGGACTAAGATTTGGATGACCAAATATGATTTTTTGACTCACATTTTTATTCCTGATTTAGTAAGTATAGATCATTGCGAAAGGCGGTCATACTGCATAATGGCGATATATCAAAAAGGTCACCTATTTTCAAAGGGTTATTGACTCGTTTTTGACATACTTGTACCGTGTGATCCCGATTTTTAGCTTTTTATTGATTTCTGATTTTTTTTAAATAAATTTAAGTGCTAAACACTTGCTCAATGAATAAATTTGACACAATTCACAACGACAGTTCAGTTAGAGAAAATTTCGTCACCAAAATAATTGTCTTTTTAGCTGGTCTTCAGGTGGGTCTTTTGGTAAAATTTTGAAGACAGTTCTTGAACTTGCATTTTTTGCTACTCCAAAAGCACGGTAATGAAACATTTTTGACCATATTTTTGGGCAATATTTTAACACGTTTTTGGTCGATTTCCTGCTTCAATGTAAGATACTATTTTTGACCGCATTTAAAGTGTTGTTTTAATTATTTTCGTGGGCATTTCCAACGTCCATAGACTCAGTTCTTAAGTAATATTTTAAGAGGTTATGGACAGTATTTTTATACAGTTTAAGTAATTCCCACGACCCATATTTCATCACGTTTTTGGATGGAATATTTGACCCGATTTTCAATACAATTTAAAAATTGAAAAAATTGCATATACCTATTTTACGGATTTTTTGTGAAAATGTCTACCTTCTTATGAAAAATCTGGTTAAGTCTGACTTTTAACAATGTAGAAAAGAATATTGCATTGCTTTTACAGAAGAATCTCAAGCCCTATAGAGAATTTAACACATTGGGAGGACAGTATTCCCATAGATATGTTTAGAGAAACATTTTAGATAAGGTAGTACTTGACTCACTACAAGATTCTGAAAAACCTGGCAGCTTTTTGGAAAGATTCTTCCTCAAGAACTTTTTTGACGAAGTTTCGGGAACTAGAAAATTGAGCCCTTGTCTTATAGTAAACCACTGAGCAACATGAGTGTAAAACTCATTTCATGAAGTTTAGGAGCATCTTATTATACAGCCTTAATACGCTTCTTAAACGAAATATAAAGTATAAGTGTGAAGTTTTACGTCTATATTTTGACAAATAGCCCATTGCATAGTGCCAAAGTTTCGTCAATCATCAGTTGACCCGTCTTAAGGCTCTAGTTTCATTGGTTAGTCATAAATTTTTGAAATCGCACGGCAGACAATTGGACAGTGTTTACTGTGCTAAATTCAGATACCGTCCAAAACTATTAAAACAAGTAATGACTCAATGAGGAGAGGGTAAGGTCAACGGGTCTATTTTTGTTCCGTGGATAGCTTTTTAGTGAATTTTTAAAGAGAAGTCCTATCTAAAAAATGTTTCATATGCTTTTCACTCAAGGCTAATCACTTACGAGCCCTATACGACCTTTCTATTGATGCAGGTCGAAAAGGTCTACCTATAGCCATATAGCAAAAAATCCAATGTTAACATAACCAAACTAGTGAAAGAGCTCTTCTGACAAATATTGTCACCAGATAGCATCAAGCAGCCTCAATATAGTGACCAATGAGTATGACCAAGCCGTAACCTGTCTATCCACGTTATAGCACAATAACGTATTTTGGGCATATCATCAACACCATTCCGCGATAAAATAGCCGGATCAGAATGGATATTGAAAGTTAGCTTCTTAAGGTACAGCAACAATAGACTTTCAAAGGTTGAGCTTGAGGGCTTTGAAAATTTCTTCTCAAAGATTTGTAGTTTTCCAACATATTTTCGACAAATCTTGACCGATTTCTTAAAAAGTAACTATTAATACAAAAAATCAGCTTATAACTACGTTTCCACCGGAGATTACCTGCGAGATTTAGAAAAATGTCTGTAAATCTCGCATAAATCTCGGGATTTATCATACAAAAGTTAATCTCATGAAAAGGGAGATTAGAATTAAATCTCGATTATCAACCAGGTTTGCATGTACAGTCCGGTTTGTGAACACACTTTATTACACTTACAGCTCGAGATGTCAAAAATACAAAGCAAACAGAGCTGTATTTGAAATTGTGTGATACAAAAAAAAAACGAATTTATTTCTGAGAGACTTCTCCTAGCCAATGCAACCATCAACATTTTCATTGTATTTTTTAGAATTAAATTATAGGCCAATAATATGTATTTTAAGACTTCTGGAACTCATGGTTTATTACTTTAAACTTTTGAATTTTATCACAATTTTGGATTGTTCGATTTGACAGTAGTTGACAACATCTGGTGAAACGTCAGGAAACGTCATAGTCTCATGCCCTAAATTTCGCGATTAGTGTCCGGTGGAAACGTAGTATTAGGCCTCGAAATTATTCTCCACTGTACTCTTCTCGGTGAAATTGAAAATGACAAAAGGTACATAAATTATCTGTCAGTCGTCCAATTTGTTATCATTGTAAAAGGTATTACCAATTCGAAAAACAAACCTTACAAAAATGATGTTCCACTTGTTTAAGCACTATTTCCAACACTGTTTGCGAGATTTTATAGATTTTATAAAGCTTTCTAAAGCCTCGTGGAAAGTCAATTGAGCGACTTGTGCACTTTTGAAAATTGCCTGGTAATATATTTTTAAGATGGCCAGATATGGTTCAGTGGTAAAGACTTAGTGAAATTCTAAACAAGTTTGATAATTTTCAGCTTTTTTAACCGCACTTAGCCGATTTCTGAGTTTTCTTCAATAATTGCATTCAACACCCACCATATGGAGATGCATACGCACTTCCACAATTAGGTAGTTCCACTCAACTCAATGCCTACTTACATTCCCTTCATTGGAACAATCCCATACAAAAACCGTTGACCCCGTTTCACATCAAGCCAGCCAGCCTGCACCTCTATAGAGCACGCTCCATTTGAACTCCCCCAGCCCAACAATTGATTTGGGTTATCCAAATAGATTTTTCTGTTACGTAATTGTTATTATCGACGAAAAAAACCAATCAATAAAAACAACGGAAAAAAAAAACAGCCGGACATTAGTGTCAGCATCGACAACAATGCAGATGACCGAAAGCGGGGGGCAGGCTATAAGCTGGTGTGTCATTTCTTTGTGCGCCGTCTATTGAAAAGCTATTTCAATTCAAATGCGAATACTCGTTCGTCGTTTTAGTAGCACTAGTAGCTACACTCATCTATCATTGACCACTGAACCGGATTGAATGTTTTCGACAAACAGCACAAAAAACACCCGTCCAAATAGATAAATGTGTTCAAAGTTTTCAGAATGCGGCTGTCATGTTCGGTGGGTCTCGGTGGCAGAACGACCCACCGACCGATTGAACGTGCAAAACAATAGAACCTGTCTATTCAGCAGAATAACATTAGTTTCGATAGAAAATCCAATTCATGGTTCGGCTGTAATGGCATGTGATCGGGCACAGTGTACATGGGCAAGGGTTTGGCGTTGTTCATGCATCCAAACCGGAAGAGTGCGTGGCAGCGATTCACACGAGAATGTGTCGTGTGATCGGCTTTCGAAAAGAGCGGGTTATCACTTAATGGTTTTCAGTTTGTAATCATGGTCCGAATAGGATCCCCGCATATGTGCGTGTACTATCATCGGACAATGGCCATCAATTAGCTGCAGGAATTACCACAGTAAAAGGTCGCCGTCGCCGGCACTCGGTTTTTTAAAGCCGAAAATCGCATCTGCGGCCATCATTATCATCATCGGTTTCAAAGCATCTATCTGTATCGGTATGGCTTTGGAAACAATCTGGGATTGTTTTTGTGCACGGTCATACAAAGCAAATCCCATCATGGCATCGGTAATATATATTGTTGGCGGGACTGGGACTCACAATTTTTGTTGTCGTATAATAATCTCACCTCCCTGAGAAATGAGTTGACGAAAACAATCAGCAGGACCGGTCGTTTGTTGTTACTCAAAGTGAGATAAATTGACACGCAATCAAGCCGAGGAGAGTGCGGCACTTACTTGATGGCTCACATACGAGTATGTTAGCAGATCATAAATCATATAGCAAGTCTGGAGGTAGGAATCATTAGGCGAATCTTTGCCGGAACAACAAATGATGCGGAATTTGGGAATGGGTGGTGTTTTGGGTCTCTCTTTTTAGATTTGGACATTTATACCGGTTCGGCAATCATTAGTCGCAATTACGAGGAGCCTGGTGCTGAGTACATATTGTGGTTTGTCGATTGTCGCACATATTTTGTTTCGGTAATTGTCGTGGTAAATATTGTAAGGATAGGACAAACCATACGAAATTGAGCTCTTTTTAGTGCAATGGAACTCTCCGTGATGTAAGCTGAGAGCTGTTAGTCTTCCAGCCTCGTCCATAGACCAGAGCTTTAGCTTTTGCCAGGTCTAGATGTCATCTTGTACAACAAAGCTTGTCTTCAGTCGTAGAATGGTATCTTATGCTGAGTGCCAAGAATTGTGCACAGCTTTTCTACAAAAAGAATCGCTAAGATTTGGCGGTCAGCAAAAGAGAAATCCTTTGATGATTGATCTAGTTTGGGCCTACAAGAAAATGCCAAAACCGCGGTTTACACGCGCAAATTAAGTTTGTAATGATGACACCTTGGTTAAAAAAAGTAGCACAGACCTTTCAGTCTTATTTTTACACTGACAGCTGTTGCCTGCTCGAAATCTTCACAAAAAGTCGGTATCATACCTCCGCGGAACGAAAGTCGCTTTACGTTTGAACAACGTTGGGAAATATTGAAAACTTATTTCCAAAGTGAGTGCTGTGTGGCCCAAACAGTTCGCTTTTAAAAGAAGTTTTGGCCGAAATGAAGCACCTGCTGTACGCAAGTTTGTGCAAAAATTTCGTGAGACTGGTATGCTAGTGGACAACACTAATTGCCCCCGTCTTCGAGAAGATAATGCGTCCACAGAGAGTGACATTTGGTGCGGACTGTGGAGTGGTGGCATCATTGAACCTTTTTTTCGAAAATGAGCCTGGGAACAACGGTGCGGTCAACGGTGGGCGTTGCGGAGCCATGTTAGCCGAGTTTTTTTTACTGACACTGAAGACATGGACTTAGTCGACCTCTGGTTCAATCAGAATGGCGCGCAATGCCACACAACCCATTCCACAATCGATCTTTTTCGCACCAAATTCCCAAATCGTGCGTTATCAGCCATCTTGGCGATGTCAATTGGCCGGCTTGGAGATGCGATTTGCCCCCTTTGGACTTTTTTTGTGAAGAACCGATGTTATGCCAACAATCCGGAAACGATTCAAGCACGTAAGGCCAATATCATCCAAGCAATCCGTGAGCTACAGCCCGATATCACCAACAAGGTCTTGGAAAATTGGAGTGACAGAATGGGCTACTGCGAAGCCAGTCGAGAGAGCCACTTGAACGACGTTTTGCTCCATAATTAATGGGAATATTTTGCCTTACTAATAAATCTATTTATAATACATGGAAAAAAATTAATTTTGTTAATTTTATTGAATTTAAAAAAAAAATTGTAGGACCAAATCCCCTCAATCTTCAATTAGTAAGGTAATTTTAGGTACGAAACAAAACAGAAACGTCCCATTCGGCCCCTCATTAGTTACGTTTGGGTAGATGGAACAGCGTGCACTCGGATGTACCTCACATAGGTCTTCGTGGACTATAAAAGACTGCAGAAAGACGGCTTGTTGGTAGAAGTCTTCTTCCTTTTTACATTATATTGTCCATCCGAGATGGAATTGCAGACTTTTAGGGTATCAACACTGATATCAACTCTAGACAGCTGAAATGCGTTACGACGCTACGTTCCGCGTGGACATAAGGCAAAACTATAATATGGCTCTCCAGTTATCACGATCATTGGCTTATTGCCTCCAATTGCGCCTAAAGCAAGTGTTTCCCCTACTAAGCTGGGACCCCGGGTTGAAATCGAAGACTCTGGCTGGAACTTTGTTGTTTATTCGCTCCACATGTCTGAAACGCGGTCCCTCTGCAGCAGGTAGAGCTCACTGATAAACATAATACTCCAAGGCCCGTTAAGTCAAAGCAAGTGCGACCGAAATCACTTAAAATTAGCGGTACTAATTCACAACGAAACTCATTTTTTTCGGTTGTGTCAAAGTGGTAGCAAATCCGACAATGATGTCAAGGTTAACATCGAATGTTAGCTTTTAGATCCCTTTTCGACCCCAAAGCACTTGTTGAGATTGTGCCCGACTGTAGTTGAGCAGAGAGCATTTTCTATCCACATTCTATAATAATTTGGGAAGGCTGGCAAAGCTTGACGTGGGTCTACAGTTGGTTTATAAATATGGCCTGTCGTACATATTTTTTTTATCCCTAAAAATACCACTGCTTTCATCGATGTTCAGAGAGCCTTAATTTGCATTTTCTGTCAATCATGCGAGACTGTACTACCTCGAAGGCTGGTCTTGCTGTACGTAGAGCTAGCTGCAATAATGCCAAAACCTACATAGCACTTTCAACTGTAAAGCCGTCGCTTAGTTTACATTTTTTTGTGTACTTTCCAGTTCTTTACTTAACAGTCGTCGCCAATATTGATTCAGCAATTTCACAGAAAATCCATCAGCCAATTTTTAACATATGTTTTGGGGAAGCCTCAAACAAAAGTTTGAATATTAGGGAAAAGTGGAAGCAAGATACCATATATCACTGCGACTGCGGCCAAAAGTGGGCCTATTATGATTTCCTCCAATTAGGGCTCACTTTTGATAATGAACTTTGGTGATGAATTCTAGTAGATCTTTGAGTGGGATGTCAGATATGTCCTCTGCCTCAGGGTAGAAACCTAAATGATGTTGACGTATTTTGACCTATTAGACAGTTACAGTTACAAAACGTCTGCAAGTGTTATGTTATTCCCATAGTCATAAAGTGTTTTTTGACTTGGAAATGTCCAGTGAGGAATCCTGTGACAAAACAGCAAAACACCGACAAGAAGTAGAAGCGAGTCATATCATAAATGGCGCCTAACTTGAGGCTCAACCTTTTCATGAGGTGCCAGTCGGCGGGGAAAAGCTCATGAGTTGTTGTCAGTGTACTGGAGTAAAGCTGTGTATAAAACTGCCTACTAAGTGATCCTTTTCATAAATGGCGCCCAATGCGAGGTTTAATATTAAAAAAAGCTTTATGAATTCTCTCCAGTCGACAGTTTTCTATATACATAGCCCCATTAGCTCATATAATTAACCGTCTAACAATGCGGCATTCAACTCTCTGTGGCCGTGGTGTTGTGGTTAATGTGCTTGCTTATGGACCGATGTATGATAAGTTCGTATCCCAGCAGAACAATGCCAAAGAACATCGGCAAAAAAGTTTGTCTATGCTACTATCTTCAATAGAACTTTCGCTCCAGAAAATTAAATAGGTGCTTATAACTTGTGAAACGGTTCGTCCCAATTAAGAATTCGCCAATTAAAATGTGTAGATAGATACTCTTTAACAATTCCAACCTAAATCCATCGCTTTAAATAAGCACAATCGACCTCCTAAAGGACGGACGATTACACTCTCCCACCACCCGTAACTCTTTTCGCCAGGTATCTGCGTCCGTACGCAGATTCTGAATCTGATCAGCTTCTGGATCAATTACAATAGCCTTCACTTATCAACTTATTCAAAACACACCACCACCATATTGCCTGCCTTATGGAGGAACTTTCCAATTGCCAACAGTATTGTATCAAAGATACAATCATAGCGCTGATTGTGAGGTTGCCGGAAATAGTCCTTGTTAATTCATTCAGCGTATTGTTGAGTGTTTTTGTGTTTTGTGTATATTATTGCGCAACCCCCTCTTCAGGCATATATTACGGCTCGCATTATGTGGCAATATGTGTTTCATTCAATTGCTCTCCAGGATAAACACAGTTTTCAAAAGCACCACTTAAAAGACCACGAGGATATAGTTTCCCGCATTCATCCTGCAACAACAGGGGATGGGGCGGCAAAACTCATCATAAATCCAACGCGCATAAAAATTGTTTCACCATAACTACTCGCGTAAGGTAAGAACGAAAAAAAAAAAAAAAACAAATCCACCCCTCCTCGCAAAATCCGGATATTCACTATAAACAGGATCAAAGCAACAACAACAGCAAAATGAAAGAGATGAGATAAGAATTAGAATTAAAGTATCCTCAATTTGAATTGTTACAGTGAAGAGATTCTTTTTTTTTTTTGGTCGATCTTGATCATGGTCTGTTGGATGAGGATAACGAAGAGGATAAGGATGTCCTAGATAGAATTTTTTAACCGGCTTTTGTTACATTCAACGTTACGCAAGGAGATTTCTGTTCTCTCATGACTCGAGGGCAGGGAAGTTGTACACTTTCGCGCATGATTGCCGGTGTATGTACAGCGCGAGATAATATATCAGATACATATCCTGTATCTGTGTGTACATCTGTAGAAACAATTGCGTTGAAGAAGAGCTCTGCGCCATATAGGGTAGGGATGATAAGATTCCTTTTGATTAGAATTGCGTATGCGGCACAATGGATTTGGTAAATGAAAGGCTGCTCGGTTGATTTAACCATTAAAAAAAATAGCAGACAGAGGACAACTGAACAGAATTGGGATTTGTTTGGCTCTGTCGGATTGGTTTGAGTAAGCCGGAGTCTTAGGCAAGTGATCGTGAAAGGAGGACCGAATGTAGACGCCGGTGGATACAAGGTAATAATGTGTTAAAGCGATATGGGATCATGAGGACCGTCTGTGAAATAAAAATCATCTCGAATTAGGATTATCCACTTCAATTGATAACCGAACGGAAGGAAGTGCGCGAGCAATCTTTCGGCAATAGGTAGGTAAGGGCCGTCAATTCAAACGAAACTTTAAGAGAATACTGGGTCAAGTGATTCAAAAGGTATCATACTCTTGTATCAGCTTTGGGGTTTTGTTGCTGGAGATATCCAACGTTGGGCGCCATTTTATGGCCAGAATTTGTTTGTCTGTTCTTACTTTCAATTAAGATTAGATATTGTTCGTAAATGAGATACTATATACACAGTTAAGTTGCCAGGACTCTTGCCATAAGACTTACCATTAATCAGTACAATATTCCGAAATCACCTGTGACTCAATAGGGCTATGTACTGCAAGATTTCCTCAGTAAAGTAGAATCTTCAGCACACAGTTACAACGGCCACACTCTACTTGACACTTTTCAGATTCTACGAGGACAATTTATGCATGGCATAGGTAATGAGAAATAGGCTTAATTGCCTTAAAAACCTCAGGTAAATATTTTTGTATGGAATGTTTTGACCAGGTATATGGCATTGCCAAGAACTGGCACAATTTATGTACGGCATAGGTAATGAGAATTAGGATAAATTGCCTAAGGGCCTCTGCTTAGTTCTAAGGTAAAGATTCGCATACCATACTGATTGATAGGAGCCATCTGCTAGAAGCCACCTGATAGGAGCTACCTGTTAGAAGCCACCTGATAGAAGCCGCCTGCAACCAGCCAATCAAAATTTATTTTCGTGTATTGCTTCAGAATGTACCGTTAGGTTCAGAAACAGTGTCCAAATTACCTTAGTTACTAGGTAAATGTACCGAAGGCCTAAGCTGATATTCTGGATAAATTTTCATCGACCATGCAAAATTGCCTTAGTTCTAAGGTAAATATATAACATCTAAGGTGATATATCCTCCAAAAAATATCTTCGCTTGTTGCATGCAAAGTGTTTTACTGACCTTTGTTATTTGTGGACGTATTTTGTTAACGAAAAATAATCAGTGATAAGAGTTCATATATATATATAAATTATAAAATCATTATAAACAGTACAGTGTGGAAACCTAAAGCTAAAAACAAAAATTTAATTTATCGATTACTTGTTCTTCTGATAAAAAGTCAACTCCGAAGAAATGTCTTCTTGTTTCCCGCAGAATTGGGCAAATACCCATAAAATGAAATACATCCTCCATTTCAGCTGTATTGCATACACCACAAAGGACGGGTAGGTCACTCCTATGTGGTATATAATTTAATTGCATCAATTCACCTCGAAGCTTCACCATCATTGAGATCATCTCTGTACTGTGTTCGTCCCGAAAGTAGTTATCTAAGATCATAACATAATCGACTGTACAAGTGTACACTAGTCTATGAGTTGATTCCGACGCCTCGCTACAGCACCTATCTCTAAATTGCAGGTCCAGCTTTTGCGCAAGGTCCTCAAGAATTGGTTTCCAGTTTTGGGGTGTTTCCGCGTTGAGATTCAACTCCATTCCACAACATTGTGCCAACTCTAACCAGTCGCCGTACCCACTAGACCTGTTATTAATTGCCCTTAGGGCCACTTTTTTGGGTAGACGATGGTTTTCCATCTTAAGCACTTTGAGCACGTAACCGATTTGTATTCTGAAGGTTCTTATAAATAGGAGGAGCCCCGTTTCAATCGCTACTTCAAGTCATAGTAATAATATAAAAAATATCATATAACACTTTTTTTATTATATAAATATCAAATTTTGTTTGGTTACTTTAGTTTCTAGGCTAACTAAGCATATTAGCCAATTCAAGTGTTTGGAAAAAAAAATACCTAAATTTTGAATCCTTCATGTTACCGTAAGCATCATTGAGAAGGTAAGTAAGGTAAGTATACCTGGTCAATTTTGGCAAAACAAATATTTTTGCATTGTAAGATGACACTTTCCTTAGGTAAAAGATTAGGCTAAATTCAGCCTTGGCTTAAGGTAAGACTCTATAGACAACCTGGCATACCGTTACCAAAAACTAGGTTGATTTTACACATGCTTAAAAAGTTCGGTTCTATAAGGAATATAAGGTAAGTTATCTTAGAACTTACCAAGCTCAAGATCGCCTTAGATACCGCGATTTAGGATGTATATGGCTGGATGAATGTAACTAACAGAAAATAGGTCTCAGTGTTTCTACAGGTGATCTCCTATGGAAGCAGCAAATAAAAAAATAAATTCAAAGGCAAAAAACAGAAACCGTGGTAACACCCCCAAGATGGCCGATCTTTGGGCCTTACCTCTTAAACATTATACCTACGTAGGGATGTATGGGTATTTTCTTAAGAGGTCAGGTTTCTAAATTGGCAAAACTTTTTACAGCGGCAATTAACTCGAAACTAAGTCTGGCTGCAGTAAAAGCTGGGATAGTCCTCTGGACCAAGAATCGATTTCCTGCCGTTTCCTTGACGTCCGAATCCGGGCCTTGTCATAAGAGTAAGAAGTACAGGGTGTCCGCAGGGAAGGTATACACCAAAACCTCGCTTTGCGTCGTTTCGATTTGCGTCGTTTCAAAGTTGCGTCATTTAAAACTTTCCGTGGTTTAGAAGCTGCGTCGTTTTTCTTTCAGTTTGCGTCGTTCAAAATAAATGTTGTGGTTTCGAAGTTGCGTCGATATTATTTCAGTTTTGCGTATGGATCGAGAATCAAAATCAGCGGAGAATGCCACTTAGCAAAATGATCATTCAAAGAAAAGCCTGGACATTGTTTAACGATCTGAAAGAGAGTTCTCCTTTATCAAGTGGTGAATACTTAGAAGTATTTGAAGCAAGCCAAGGTTGGTTCGAACGTTTCAAGACTCGGGCCAACCTACATAATGTCGCGTTGAAAGGAGAAGCAGCTAGCGCAGATATTTTAGCTGCAAACCAATTTAAATTACAATTAAAAGCCATAATTGAGGAAGGTGGATATTCTCCTAAGCAAGTTCTAAATGTCGATGAAACAGGTCTATTTTGGAAACGCCTACCAAGGAGAACGTACATTTCCAAATCTGAGAAATCTTGTCCTGGATATAAGGTAAGCAAAGATCGGCTTACACTTCTTCTAGGAGGAAATGTAGAAGGTGATTTTAAATTTAAGCCTGGCCAGTCTACCATTCTGAAAATCCAAGAGCTTTTAAAAATGTGAAAAAGTGTGATCTTCCGGTTTATTGGCGTGCTAACAAGTAGGCGTGGATGACTGCAGCTCTATTTAAAGATTGGGTAGAAAACTGCGCGGTTCCTGACTTAAAAGCTTATTGTTCCGTTCAAAATATTGACTTTAAAGTGTTGTTGTTACTAGACAACGCTCCTGGACATCCAATTTATTCAGATGAATTTTCCGAAAATATAAAAGTTATTTTCATGAATCCAAACACCACCTCCATCATACAACCAATGGACCAAGGTGTAATATCTAACTTTAAATGTTATTATCTAAGACGTACGTTTAGTCAGCTTATCGCAGAAACAGATGGAGGAGATAAACTAACCATGAAAGAGTTCTGGAAAAATTATAACATCATGATGGCTATCGAAAATATAAATTTGTCTTGGATAGAGGTAAAAAAATCAAGTATGAACGGAACTTGGCGTCAAATATGGCCAGAATGTGTTAGTAATAATACTATAGCAGAAGTTGATGATGTACCAACCGTTCTTAGAGAACTTGCCGAATTAGCTGCAGCAGCAAGCTTTGAAGGTATGGAGGAGGGCGATATTGACGAGTTATTGATATCATACGATGAAGAGCTTAATAACGAACATTTGATTGCTATGAATGTTGAACACGCGTCACCGGAAGATAGTATTGTTGCACCTGAAGTGGTTGTTGAAGAAAAGAAATTAACAACTGTTCTTATTTCGAAAGGGATGCAACTTATTTCCCAGGCAATGGAAATATTTTCTGAAAATGATCCTGAAGATACGCGTAGTTTAAAAGTCACAAAATCTATGACAGACGCTGTCAATTGTTACAAAGAAATTTATTTGGAAAAAAAGGCAGTGACAATTCAACAAACTATGGACCAATTTTTAATAAAACCAACACGTCAACCAAATCAGTCGGTTGAAATATCCGCTGAAACTTTAGATAAAATGAATTAAATCTGAATAAAAACTTTAAAATGAATTAAATCTTAACATAATAACAAGGTATATTTTCTGTAGAACTTTTTGATTTTTCAACTATGTAATTTATTTGGTTTTATGAAATATTTATTTTTTTATTAATTGAATAAAGAACCGTTATTTCGATTTGCGCCGTTTCGATTTGCGTCGTGTTTTTCTGGTCCCAATTAACGACGCAAAGCGGGGTTTTGGTGTACTACTTTGTTTGTTTATAATTTTAGATTAAATGAAAGAGAATAGATCTTATATTGATAAATGTTTTATTTAATGATAAAATGTTTTAACGATTAAAACACGTTAGTTTATCGAATATTTTTCCATAATAAATTTGACACCTGTCTACTTCACGACTGCCAAATATGAACTGTGAAGACTAATGTTTACCAAAATGGCGGCAAAACAAAGTAGTATACCTTCCCGGCGGACACCCTGTATTTGGGACTAGCTATATATGAATAGCTCGGTTTCGCTGAGCAGACTATTGGGAAACACATATAACCCAAAGGTAAGCAACCATGGCTCCTTAGGTCAATAAAGCACTTGGCAGATACACTTCGACAGGAAAGGTAGATAAAGAGCCCAGAGTAAGACCCACACTGTTTAGGTGTGCCACTTAAGTTTCACAGGTTCTCAAACCTTATATGCGAATATCAAAACCAGACATTAACATATTCAAGAATATTTTTAAGTCTCTTCCGTTTTTGACACTCTGCTGATGAGTGTAGTAACTCCTCAAACTTTTGGCCCAGTGGGGATCAATCCCGCTTAGTGGATCGCTTAAAACCCTTAGCCTACCACTTGCCATGAGCCAAGGCCGACTTTAAGTAAATAGTTCCCTTCGAAAATAGCACCTTCCCACTCTAGAAGCTGTAAACTCATTATAACGCTTTAAGTTAAACCGTAAATAACCACTCACAACCATAACAAACAATTCCTCTTACCTCAAAGACATACACAGGACTGTGCAAAACCTTTCTTTTGAAGTTAACTCCTTGCCTTTGGCACCGCAATACTTTACACTTGGTGCATTATTCTCCACATTTGGAACAATCATATAAACATAAATCAAAGGGCATATAATATATAGCCTTGCCCGCCCTACTGTGTGCCACAAGGTGTTGGCGAATCAAAGCGTACAGTGTTGTGCTGCCGCGCACCTTAAATGCGAAGCCTCCTAATGCTCAAGCTGCATGCAAATTAACGCATATTAGCCTCAAAGCCTTTGACGACTTGCCATGGCACAGACTAGAGGCGCATATACTCCAAAATGTCGATTCTAGTGGAGATGGCGATGCGATGGCGACTGACGACGCGACAAGCTCTTATCTTTGTTTATGCACAAAGGAGCTCCCGCAACTCAAGATCCTTGCTGAATCCGCATGTTGGTGCGGCAAATTGCTGCTTTAGAGAGTCTTTTGCCAGGTGAGCCTCCTCTAAGAAAAAAAATAAAAGGTTGTGGAACAGATCAAAGTGAAACAACCACAAGGACATGCAAGCAAGCTACTTTGGGTACATATAGAGTTATGAAACCGCATCGTTTCAAGAAATCTCTTCCATATATCCACAAGGTCAGCTGTGCCTCCTCTACGTCGGCAATTAATCATAATTTCGATATCCGTATGCATTCAAGCGTGAGTTCTGCTTCCTTTCACAACAAACAAGGACACAGCACATCCCTTAAATCAGTGTAATGGAAACTCATAAAGATGTCATTTAGACAATATTCGATGTGGCATTTTGGATTATTTCTCAGAGCCTTTCTCGAGAGTTTCTCTTGTTCGCCGTTTCATAATTTCATAATTTTGGACAGCAGAGGGGGTTTGTTTTTATTTTTCTTTCAATTTTTTTTTTCGCGTGGTAAAGGATAATGCGGTACTTCATACGGTGTGGCACACTCACACCCATTAGAGAGAAATTATAAATAAATATTATTTATCGTTCAAGTTGGTGGAATGGATTTTTTCCTGATTTTTGGCTGTCTATGATTTATTTGAGCAAGCGAAAAAAAAGGACACTCGTGAGACTGTGTGACGGCTGGGACTTTATTTTTTACTCCGGCAAATGTTTTGACAAAAAATGCCGGGGAAAATTGCGCATAAGTGCTCTCGAGACGCGAGAGTGGAAAATTAAGTTCGTTCTAACGGGAGTAGATATACGAGTTTATCCCTATCGTTAGTTATTCTCTTTCGGGATAAACATTATCATTTGGATGCGCATCGCCCATCAGGGGTGCGTAGTTGTCTGGTGAACACGCGACTTGCCAAATTGGCATCTAATTGAAAGTAGTTGACAATTTGGGTGACGTGAAGTGTGGTGGATGTTTTTTTTTTTTGTTACAATTAGCCATGTGTTGTCGAAGTAGATGGCTATTTTCGGTTATGTATGTTGTACTTGGTAAAAACTGAACAGAAGCAGCGTTTCACTTTATTGCGCCCCCATAAAGTGAAATTGAACTGGAATTCTATCTCTGAGACTTAGAGTGAGATTGAAAAACTACCAAGGGTATCACACAGAGACATATAGTTGCCCTCATTTACTTATTAACACTTACTCTCGATGATAATATTAAAATTTCATCGAGAATATGAATTGAACACCCAAATCGCTTACGTGGTACGGGAAAAAGATATCGAATATTATGCTTGATTTTGGAAACCCTACAGAACGAGCAATCGAACTTAAAAATCAAAAGTAACATTTAACAATCACGATGTTCACCAGTCGAATAAGGCCAGAGGCGGTGCAAGCACAATTGTATCGGACATTTAAACCGTTGTTCGAGTCAAAAATAAAGAACGACTAAAGTATAATTCTGCCAAAGTTAGAGACAAATTGTTTTAGGACACCCTTTGAACTGAATTCCCGGTTGTCAGCTTTGTAGATATTTTACAAAGGTTAAGACAAAATAAAAAACGTTTGAAAGATGGCAAAAAACTCATTACCTTGCTAACAAAGTTGATTAATGATGGGATCCGGTCAAAATGCTGCTTTCAAAATTCTGCTTTGCGAAACTCTGTCTTCTCACAAAAAAAATTCTGTTTTTTTTTGTAATTCTGATTTTCAAATTTAACGCAATAAAATTCCGCTTTTTTTTAACTAACAAATGTAAACGACGAGAAAAAAAAGCAGATACAAAAAAAAAACAATTTTAAATTTATAAAGCATTAAAAAATATTTAATTCTAATTTTTAATTAAAAATAAAATTTAAATTAAAAAGAAACAAGAAAAAATAGATTAAATATTGACAAACAAATTTAATGAAAAAAAACAATAGGTACATATCTTTAAAAAAATTGTTGTAAAAATTACAACTTTAATTTATTATAATTTCATTTGTTTTCTTTTTATACTTCATTTCGGCAGTATAAAAGGACAGCCGAAATGATGTTTATACAAAATTCCATCGAAAATCTACTAATACTGTTACACTGCGATTGATGGTTTAGTGGACGCATGCACTAAAAAGTCGAGACTAAGAAGTTGTAAACAAAACACTTTGTAATTTGCAGTCGGTAGTTACGCATAGTTTTGTTAGTCTGTGTAGGTAGCCTCCCATTATCAGTCAGATGATTTTGTTAAATACACATTTTTTGGTTTTGGCAAAAACACTTTTCCGTTCAAGGCCCTCAGTAACGAATACAATTATACAAACAGTCATAGAAGTTGCATCCACATTTTTCTGGATCAGATTGCATTGTCTATCAAACGTCGAACCCCTTCACTGCGTGTCGTGTTAAAGTTTTCATTTTCAACTAATAATAGGCACAGTCGGCTGATTGTTACCACTTGCATTGTAGAATTAGTTCCAGAATTGCCTGTGTGGCACAAAACAAACGGAAATAATTAGCCACCACTTCATATCGGAGTTCAAATGTAAATAATTTAAAAAGCATTGCAACTGCAAATCTCTAATATCTACAATCTGCGACAACTCTGCTCTGAATCCATATACTCGTAGGCAATAAAGGAAAAACAAATGGAAACGTTTTTTGAAATAATAGAAACAAAGGATTCATCATTAATTGACTGACATGTACTGTGCGCGCTTTCACAATGCGATATAGTTGATGTGTAGAGGTATCTGATTTATTTAATAATTGAAACAAAGAAATGAATGGCAATGACACGCCATCTGGTCATTGACTACACGCGGAGACACTAAAAACAATTCGCAACGTTAATGAGGAAATTATTGTTTAAATTTGCTAATTCAACAGCCACAACAGACAGTCGTGGTATGAGTGGTATAGACGGACCTTCCGGTGAAAGCAAGTCTAATTACTATTTTTTTTACTGTGGTTGGAATGATGTTATCTGGGAGAACAGGCAACATTTTAATTTTTGGAAATAATTCCATCGGTGGATAGCCAAATGTGCATGATATATATGCCATGTTTAATTCGAACTGCCGGTGAGGGTTTCAGAAAAGTGCAGTAAGCGGTTCGCACTAGAAAATCGATATTGATTAGTTTCATTGCTTATGAATAATAATCCGAACAGCTATCTCATCCTGGGTTCACGTAGAGGACGCCTGCATGCTAGTAAAGGGTTTTTAGAGGTATAGAACTTTAAGTTGGCAACACTATTTCAACTTGCGGCCATTTTTTCAGCTATCAAGCGATTTATTTTTAGTTTGGTTTGGCATTTCAACAATCAACATGAATAGACTGACGCCTGAACAACGCTTCCAAATTGTGCTAATTTATTTTGAAAATCATGGTTCTGTTCGAAATACGTATCGCGCACTACGTCCATTTTACGGTCAACAAAATGAAGCTCACTTTTGGTTGAATGGATACGTCAATAAACAAAACTACTGTATTTGGAGTGATGATAATCATCAAGTGTATGTTGAGACACCGTTACATCCACAAAAAGTGACTGTTGGGTTGGTGGAATAATTGGTCCGTACTTCTTTAAAAACGATGCTGTCCAGAACGTTACTGTCAATGGTGACCGCTATAAAGCCATGATTACTGAAGTATTCGTTCATCAATTGAACAACCAGCAAGACGGCGCAACATGTCACACAGCTCGTGCCACAGTTGATTTATTGAAGGAAACGTTTGGTAACCGCCAGCGTTGCCAGTTTGGGGGTTTTCCCTCCAGATCTAGGGGGTTTTTTGACCGACGGGGGGAAATACGGGGGGAGAAATTATTTAGGGGGAAATCTGGGGTTTTCTTTTTTATAATTGCGTTCAAAAAAGTATCGTAAGTGAAAATTAAAAGCTATAAAGCAAAACCAACAAACCAAACAAATTCATGTTCCATTTATGTCAATTCCATTCCAGCGCATTCCCTATTGCCGATATACGGCCACAAATGTTGGAAAAAGTCATTGAAAATTGGACCTACAGATTAGACTTACATCCGAGCCAGCCGTGGCGGTCATATGCCAGAAGTCATATTTAAATTATAATGCCAGAAGATTATCTTTCGAATAAAGTAAATTTCATGTCAATTTAAAAAAATTATCCTTGTTTTATTCCATTTCAAAGTTCTATACCTCTAAAAAAAAATTCAATTTAATAAATAAGGATTTATGTTTTGAAAATAAAAATACTTTTTCTCTAACGAAAATCACATAAAAAGTCGACATTAACGTTAAACCATTTATTGCCAAAATAATTTATTTGTAGTTTGATAACATTTCTTTGGACGGATTCCAATCAACAGCGCTACTATTCCTTATTAATTCTTTTGCCATCAAAACTGAATTGAAAGTGGATGTCAGCAAAGTTCTGCCCTGGCACTGCTATGCGGAAAACATAAAATGGAGCCTAGAAATATTTTTAAGAGGGGAAATATGTTAGTGTTTAAAGTCGTTTTTAAATTATTGAATGTGGAGCACCAAAAATCTTCAAATTTATGCTCTTTTGTGTAAAAGTTTTAGTACAAAAGAGTTTGCCATTCGTCATCCAGATCATCTATGAGTTTTTTATCAATTAAATTTGGGAACAATTAAATGAGTGGAGCAAGACTTGTCTTGAAACTTTAACCTTTTCCTTATTTGCGTTCATAGTTCAATGTAGTAATCTCTACACTTATTTTTTACACATTGACACTACAGACATTTCAAATTGTGTTTGCATGACAAATGCAGCAATAGTGCTACACTACAATTACTATACTAATAAGAAAAAAGCTGGAAATGGAATGTGATGTGAATTGTGAATGAGAACATAAAAAGTGATGCCATCTGTACATTTACGAAGACAACGAACTGAAAAAAGCAATACAAAAGACAATGCAAAAAGGAAAATGCAGTACAAATATTGCTTTTGCAGTACGTTCGACAGCACTGGTCAGGGTCACTCGAAGCAAAGGATCCACACAAGGTGTATACTTCATTCGCAATTATCTGCGCTTTCCTCCGCTGTAGTAGGATTTACATGTACATGTACATACACTTCGCTTCAACTGAATAAGCACAAACTTTTTCTAAGCTACCTTGTCCATTTTTTCAAAACCTTGTGCTTTTATTTATCATTTGATGATGCTAGCTGTTTGCTTATGATGTTGAGAAAATAAATCAGAAAGAACAACTCAAAAAGTACCGCTATTTTTTCTCTCTTGCTCTCTTGCAAAGCATTCAATATGAAAAAATGCGGTTTTATTTTGCGTCAACTGAATAGACACAAGGTCATTATCTTCATTGTTTATGAGAGTTCTGTGGAGATTGACACATTAGATCAACAGTTGAAGTGCTTTAAGTGAATGTTATTTGATTAATTGCATTCCAAAGAAAAATGGGTAGATCAAAATCTCTAGATAGTGTCGGAAAGAGCTAAAATCTATTTACTAAAAGAACAAGACTAACTGGGCGTGCTATAGCTGACAAAATTGGACCAAGTTTTAGTATTGTCTATTTTTATTTAAGAAACAAAGATTCGTATGAAAAAAAAACATGAAAGGATGTCAAAAAACGGCATCAACAGCAGTTGATCGAAGAGCAATTTTAAGATGTGCTTCCAATTCCTGCGACTCTGCGGCAAAAATAAAGCAGAAAGCCGGTATTACTGCAAGCGTTTCAATAGTGCGAAGGGTTATTAATAGTGCCAATCATAGACAAACCATACTGAGACCCCCAACTCACAATCCTCTTGCCGCTGGCCCCTTCAGTTTTTTTTTCAAATTCGCCATTTTGTTTTCCTATCGGTGTTATGTCAAAAAAGAATCCGTGTGACATGCAAAAACATACAAAAAATGCAAAAATAAATGCTGCCAACCTCGGCAACCGTGGGGAAATGTGAAAGAGTTCGGGAATACCACATTTTTGTCATTACTGAACGCCATTGGTTAGTTATTATAAATTGTTAAAAGGCGAATAATTTGATTTGTTTGGTTAGTAAAACTATCTAAAGTTGATGTTCTATATACTAGAAACATATTAGAACAAGCATGGTTGTGTATTTTCCGCTTTTGGAAATCATTAACTTCGATTTAGTGTGTAAATTTTTCTTAAATAATGAAGAAAATTTGCTCAAAATGTTTTCATTTTCCCTCAACCAATCTACATTGTTAATTTTTCATGAACATTTTAAGCAAATGTGCACTTATTCCTAAAAAAAAATATTATCCACACGTAACGAACAATTTCAAATTAAACAGATAAAATTCTATGAACTCTGCCAGCAACTTTGCCCACAGCGGAAGTGTCTCATATCTCCTGGGAGTGTGTTGGTGAGCAGAATTTTTGAAGTTTCGTGACATTTGTCAATACGATTTTCTATGTAAGAATACTAGCGCACCAAACGTGAACACTCCATAAAAATATAGCTTGTATAGGCTAAGTAACGGGAAGTCGGACGGAGTTGGTGGTCTCAGTATTGTCTCTGGTACCAATCATCTAAAAAGAATGAAAATTCAAAGAAAACCACCACTTAACGAGCAACGGAAGGGTATGCGCTTAGAATTCCCTGGACTCCATATGAGTTGGAAAAATGATTGGCGTTCCGTAGTTTTTTCGGATGAGAAGAAGTTAAATTTTGATGGCCCTGATGGGTTTAATTATTACTTCCACGATGTGAGGAAAGAAGAGCGATTTTTGGCGCGGCATCATAGTCGGGAAGGTGGTGTTATGGTATGGGGAGCAGTTACCTACTATGGCGCCGTTGAGCTTGAATTCCAAACCTCAAAAATAACTGCATTAAGTTATAAAGGAATTTGTAAACAAATTTCCCTAAATTTTCCGACATTTTTGGTCCCATAAACTGGACTTTTCAGCAGGACACCGTTCCCATCAAAAATTGGATAGAGGAGCAGAATGTGGAATTGCTTCAATGGCCGCCGTACTCACCCGAACTGAGCCTTATAGGAAACGTTTGGAGCCTGGAGCGAAATTTCGCTGGAGTACATAAGGAGGCTGTACGATTCCATGCCGGAAAGAATCTACGATGTTATTATGAATAAAGGGGGCTGTACCCACTAATAAAAAACTATTTAAAAAAAATTCTTGTTTCATTTAATCCTAATAACTTTTATTTCCAATTTCAATATTTGTGTCTATTCAGTTGACGCAAAATAAAACCGCATTTTGTCCATATTGAATGCTTTGCAAGAGAGCCCAGAGAAAAAGTGGACAACGCAGCTTAACAAATTTTTGTGCTTATTCAGTTGAAGCTAAGTGTAGGTATATCTGAAAAATATATATCGTACAATTCACACTCCCTTTTTGGTTGAAATTTTCAAATCCCCAGCAAGTGAGCGTCATTCTAGGGGGATCTTGTCAAAATGATCGCGTAACAGATATAAGACTTCTCGACACAGAAATAGACTTTGCCTGGGAGTCTTAACTTTTGGCGACTTAATTACTTACCTGTTGGAATTTGGCCTTAATTGGCAGAGTCACCTTATCGTTGGCCTGCTTTGCGTCCCACTTACCCATTCATTCTCTGCCGTTTTGGTCACTCTCTGTTTTACCTATAGAACAAAGCCATACTAAGTCGTAGGACCTATGACCTGATGGAACCACGCATTCTGCTATATAAATGTATGTCATATAAGCTTGGATGAGCAACCCCTCTTAGTCGTATAAGGCCTCACTTAATAGCGCGTGTTTTATTCGCTCGATCGAGTTTTGCCACTGAGACTTAGACTTGCATAATCATTAGCATTACCTTGACTGCACCAAATAGAACCAAATTTAGCAATGCAAACATCAATTCCCATCCAAACACGACTACTTACCCATCAGTGATCCACTTCTTCGTCCCGCACTATCTACATAACATATGAAACGTTTAGCTATACGTTTGTTCCACTTTTCAGGGACGGTTTCTCAAACTCTATTGTAAGACGCTCAACTGCGATTCAAAATGTGATTAACAGCTCTATATATGTGTGTTCGGGTATTTCAATAATCTTGCATAATCCCCGCGTAACAACACGCCGCCGCGCACTCTCTATACTCCACAAAAGGTGTTAAAACTCGCCAAAGCAACACAAATCCCCACACAAAAAGCCCCTCTAAAACAGGCGAAAAAAAAGACAAGCTATCCGCTGCTAAGCCCCCCATTGTCACGTATTATTGTGAAAATAATACGAAAATAAGAGTTTACTTTGGCAAATATTGATGTGGAACCTATGTGTGTATATGGCCAGTCCAGCCCGTTCATCTCGGACTCTTTACACCCGGCCACAAAGGCGGACTTGTTCCGAATTTGAACACAAATGTGCCCAAACAATTAACCGAATCAATTTTCTAAATGGTAAGCCATGCGGATAAGAGTCACCACTAATTCCATCCACAAACAGGGCCTCTTCTCGTCATTAACACTCGGCCATATTGAAATCGATGTGGAGTACTATACTGTCAGTTAAGTACCTGCATAGCTAGATGCAAACAAAAAGACGCAGTAGTCGTGGCGTGGACATTGGACGACACTGGACGGATAATGCAAACACCAGTGACGCCCCAAACAAACTGACTTTCAAATGTTTGTAAACGCCAACGACAATGACCAGACAGACGCACAACAAACAAGACCCAAGGAAAGGGAATGTCACTGCGCGTGTAACGAGCGATGCAAATATTAGGCGATCTTGTTAGGTTCTAAAATCCTTACTATAACGTGCGTCTACTCGTGAATGTGACGACTGTCCTGTGAATGTGCTCCCTTTGTGATGGTTGCATAACAATCGAGACGATGGTGTGATGGGGACAGAAAGTGCAGTGGCATTTGGTATGTCTTTAGGAAGGCCCCTCTAATTGGAATTGTAAAGTCTTGTCGCATTTTTCTATATATACATGTATCTTTAAAGAACAAAAACACTCGGATGATAATTTGAGGGTCGAAAAATGTACGTTTTCGGTTTCGGATGATTTGGGTGCCATGTGATAATTTTAACAGACATCCAGAGCACAAAATGCGAGCTAAGGTGAGTAGGGCTTAGCCATTAGTCAGTGTCTTGGGATGCGCAGCTAAAACAATATTTACCAACGAATGATGGTTGCTTCTGGGAAATGGTATATGATGAGGATTTCAGTTGTATCACTCACCAGGTATGGGGATTCTTAGACACCGCACGGTTGGAACTTTGGGTGCCAAATCACTGGCAACCGAATATAGACATTTGATGCAAACCTGACTTGTAAGAAGATCCTGATGTCCACCTTATACTTCTATGTACTGAAACTATCCAAGGAGGCAGATCCTTCTCTTATTAGGCGGAAGCAAGTAAGTCAGTATAGGATTTCAGGTGCATTACCAAGTGGTTGGCAATCAGGAGAGGATGCCAAATCAGACATTCAATGCATAACTGGCTTATGGGAAGAACCGGATGTCCACTTCACCACTGGAACTTCCCTAACGAATCGAAGACACCTCTTCTTAGGCAGAAATAATAAGTAGTTCAGCAGCATAAACCACATAAACCGACAAATCACTTGAACGATGTGAAAAAGCGTTCTAAATTTGTATCACCATTGTCTTAAGAACTGCAATAAAGATCCACTTTAAACAATTTTGTAAATTATCATCCAATAGTGGGCTACTCAACTCAATGGATAAATAGATGCAAATACAATCACAGAAATTTATTGAAAAAAGACCCATTAGGCGTTTTTCTTTTTTAGTTCAGAGCACAACCTGAAATGTTATACAAAGAGTTCGTGTTTCTTTTTTAGCTCAGATACATCAGAGCTCAGAATTTGTGTTTCTTTTTTTGTTCAGAGCACGATCAGAGCGCGCTCTATGAGCTCAGAATAAATTGACTGAGCAGGCTGAGTGAAAAGCTGATTACCCACTTCCAGTCGGCCTGGCCGATGCTTTGATACCCTCCACTGCATACAAGTCATGCAAAGTCTTAGGCATGTGAGGTAGTACGTAATTACATTGAACAACAGACAGAGAGACACATGGGCCTGATATTGATTTTGTATGGGAGGTAGCAGAACTACTTGAGCGACATAGCCCATTTTTAATACCAACTTGACGACAGTACAACTAAGTCCTCTTAAAAAATTTCACTTGCCTAGGTAGATTCTTTTCGACGCTATCGTGTTTTCAAATATTGGTTTTGTATGGGAGGTACCAGAACTACTTGACCGACATAGCCCATTTTCAATACCAACCTGACAACGATAAAAATAAGTTCTTTCACGAAATTGCATTCACCTATGTCAATTCCTTTGGGCGCTATTGTGCTTTCAACAGACAGAGAGACACATGGGCCTAATATTGCTTTGGTATGGGAGGTACCAGAACTACTTGACCGACATAGCCCATTTTCAATACCAACCTGACGACGATAAAAAGAAGTTATTTCACCAAATTTCATTCGCCTATGTCAATTCCGTTGGGCGCTATCGTGCTTTCAGACAGACAGACAGACGGACAGACAGACAGACAGACTGGCAGACGGATATGGCTAAATCGATTCAGAATGTGATTCTGATTCAGAATATATATACTTTATGAGGTCTCCGGTGACTCCTTCTTGGCGTTACAAATTTAATAATGACAAAGTGAATATACCTTCCTGTGCGTATAAAAATAACAGAATAAGCAAAATAGTTGAAATGGCGGACGAACCTCTTGTTGTTCTGGAACTGAAAATTAACCAATTTAATAAAAATTAATTAATAAATATTCAATTTACACATTTATGACAACTAAGGGTCCGCCATCTAACTTTTTTTTTTTCAACCAGTGCTAATTTCGCGAATGGTAACACTTAGCTCATGTCTGATTTGACAGATAATTAGTTTTAGCCTTCCGCTGAACGAATATGGTTGTGTTTACGCTTAAACAACGCTGGGAAATATTGCGACATTACTTTGAAAATCATGGTAATGTTACAGAATGTGTGCGAAAATTGCGTACGGAATTTGGAAGAAGAGAAGCACCGTCAGATGAAGCTCATTTTCATCTTGGCGGGTATGTAAACAAGCAAAATTGTCGCATTTGGGGCACAGAAAACCCGCACGCATACATTGAAAAGCCGATATACCCAAAACGAGTCACTGTTTGGTGCGGAATTTGGTCCAGAGGCATAATTGGGCCATTTTTCTTCGAAAATGAGCAAGGAGTGGCCGTTACAGTCAATGGCGATCGTTATCGGGCCATGTTGAATGAATTTTTGTTCACAAAAATTGAATAGGAGGATATTGGCAACATTTGGTTTCAACAGGACGGCGCTACGTGCCACACAGCCGAAGCTACACTCGATGTTTTGCGCCCTGTTTTTGAAGATCGCATTATCAGCCGCAGAGCTGATGTCGTTTGGCCACCTCGGAGCTGCGATTTGACACCGTTGGACTATTATTTGTGGGGTGCCGTAAAAGATAAGTGTTACGCCGACAAGCCAGAGACAATTGACGCTTTAAAGGACAATATTCGTGAAGCCATTGGTGAAATACAGCTGCACACAATCGATAATGTGCTTAAAAATTGGACCGATCATGTAGGCTACTACATGGCCAGCCGAGGCAGCCATTTGAATGTGAAATTATTTTCCATTATTTACCGGAAGGATTGTACTTTCAAATAAAAAAAGAAATTTGAGAAAATATTCAGTAGTTATTTTTTATAGCATTTTCAAAAAAAAAAAGTTATTTGGCGGACCCGTTATGTGCTCAAGTGTGTTTCATAAATGCCTCAGAACACTCTGATCATGCTTGCAGGATGATGGTGACTTAATTTCATACGAATATTGCGCCACTGCAATGGTGCAAATTACGTCACAATACTTTTGTGCAGTTGGCTGCTTACCATTTAACAGACCAGCCCTGATTTATGCAACGACCTTCCGTTGAAGCATTGAAGATCTCAAAATTGACTACAGATCAATATATAAGAAAGGAACCATGGATTCCCAAAAACTGTGTAAATTTACCTAAGTGGTCGCGTTCGCGTTAGCACCATCTTCAGAACTCAGCGTAGACTCTATCTCAAACCTCATGCCAAGCCAGAGCTTAGTTGGATTGAAGTCAGACCGTCTCTGACCATCTATAGCTCGAAAAACTCGGAGCGCTGAGAATTCTTGCCATTGTTTGAGATTGTCTCATGCCTGTGTGCATTTAACATTTTTTTTAAGACAGTTCACCGATGTTCCACTATCGGCACCTTTCATTCCCGGACATTATAGGTCTCTACCCCCGTGATTTCTTCTATAGCCCTTGGAATTACTATGGCACCGCATTGTAGGGCATTGTCGACTCAAAGATTCGTGTTTTGTTCACCATCCATATCAAGGTTCGTCGTATAAGCACCGAACTGAAAGTTGAGTCTTGATCGAAGGCGATTCAACGACTTGGAAACCAGTGTATGATGGTCGGCAGTCACGGTGTCTCTAAGACTGTTGTGAAGCAATGAGAACACTACTTCCATATTTGTCTGTCCTAGTGCAGACCTACATATATCATATACAATTAAACATGCTCACAATCGCCTACAAGCTTCCATCATCGTATGGATGATGCTGTATGTTATCAGCAAAGCGAATTGCCTTTTGACGATATTTTGTTACAAAAATGTAGTTTCTGACGCAAAGGTGTTCCTTTTTGTAGAATATTTCGTCAAATTCGTCTGGAAGTACAGCACCATTCGACTTTTGCACCATCTTCCCTTTGTTGAACATCATAAGTGCCTTGCCGCATATGCTTACAACTCCACCGTCGATCATGGTCTCTCCAACAAAATCCAATTAGGATTTAAGCTAAGTAGGTACTTGGAACTCACAAGACACACCAAGAGATTGTTTTTATTGACAGCAGTAAACTGCGTAGACTTTTTGAGAATTATGAACTGAAGCTACCTCGGCGCCATAGCCCGGGATAGAACTGAACCTCAACCAATAATCCTCCCTGGTTAGCGCACTCTGTTACTGCTTCTTGATACATCTCTTCAATCTTCGGTGTAAGTAGGGTAGACTGCTTCAATCTCACTTTTCTGCTTGGCACCAGCTTATACTTCCCCACGACCGTCAAAGGTTATAGGCGGCGGGTTTTTTATTTGTGACACTCCATCTATATAAAGTTTTTGCACAAAAAAAAATTCCACTTATGTTCAATAAAAAACTTGAGCTGTGCGGTACTATTTCCTTAATGGCAACGGTATTCAATTTCTATGAAGTCGCATTTTTACTTAAGCTGGATTAGTACTCCAACGTATAATTCAATTATATGGTTTTTCATTAAGTTTCTTTTTCTTATCCGGGTGTTATCTTTCCTTCATTTCGTTAGATGCTGTAACAGCTGTCATACACACAACTATTAAAGTGACAGTTGACAGATTCTCGCAGATGGTAACAACTGTTCTACTCGTTAACCAAATACATTGACAGTTAAAATGTAGAAATAGTTCTCAAAGTTGTAGCTCAAAGTAGCTATGCATCTCTACGTGCAAGGCACATTTATTCAGCCTTTTTTAAGATCCGGCTAAACTTAAGCTAAGTACGCAAACTTAAATTTCAGTCACAGCTCATATGTGAAAAATAAGTTCGATATTGATGAGTTTGTGACGTCATTGAGAAGTGCGTCAGCTGGTTTGACTACACGCTGTATTTGCTTTCTAGTTCAATGCCATCATACTGTCCTTATCAGGAGGGCTACAAAAAATGGTAGACGGAGCTTATCGAACGTGTCAAACAAAGTTTCAAATATTTGTCAACGGTTTTGCTATCAGGTTGGCCAATTGCTCCTCACAATCAGGGTCTGTACATGAGTCTTATAGAGATGTCAAGCCCCATGCGGGCTTCCACAACGAACTTTGTTATAGGTTACTAAATATTTAAAAGAGGTCGATGGGTTTCAAAAGTTGTTCACCAGATCGGCCAAAGTTGTACAACATCTAATAGGTCTTTAGTTTAATCAAAGACAGTGGGGGAAGAAACACGGATCTTTGGTCAAAACGTTTTATAAAGAGCAGTTCCCAGTTCATATCATCTTTTGGAAATTATCTGAGCTATCCCATGGTACTTTTCTTGTGACGTTAGCCTTAATGGAGAGAGGTAAATGTCCAGAGTGGTTTTCAGCGAGCACTTCAAACTGACGTAAGCTTTCTTGAGGTATAGCATAAGTATTGAATATGGAACTTCCTGACCATCCCCCAGTGACGAATATGAATCCACCATTAGAATCACCTCCAAAGCACTGTATATAACAAGAATGCCTAGGGTTTCCAAAAGTTCGGTTGGTTATACTAAATTTGGTCCGAAAAATGTACTTAAAAGGATATTCTTATTTTTTTTAATTCTCGCATTAAGATCACTATGCACACAAAGCTCTAGATCCCTCGCCCACTGATGCAGCCCTGATCTGATCTGATACTTAAACGAGCTTATAATTGAATGTAGTCTCTTTTTGGAATTAAAATGATCCGGAAATCTGGTTTATTTCTCGCTCACTGCCGGATTAACCTAAGTGAACGATGTGTACAAATTTTAAGATCCGGATAGTGATAGTAAGTGTAAATTGGAGGTTTGCTAGTTTAGATTTTTTATAAAGCAACTTCAGAGATGAGCGGCTTTTGTTGTTATGTATCTATTTAAATTCTAGGCCCCTCGCTCACTGAAGTGATCGCAAAAATTATCTCAAGCAGCTAGCACTGTGACTTTAATAAAATTCTGCCCGCGATATTTTTTATTTTTTTTTTAAATATTTCTGACTCGCCAACGCGATAACGAGGCACTTCGACCTGGGTAGATCTATTGTGCCATAGGATCAGAAAAGGTTTGTTTAGCTTTAGGCTATTAGAGTTTCTACTTTCCTAATTTAGCTGAGGATGATTTCAGCTGAGGATGTCTTTACTTCTTCTGGGCTTATAATTTCCCTGAGAAAGAAGTTCCTTCTAATACCACAAAGGGCTGGGCATTCACATAAAATATGCTCAGTTGTTTCGTCTTCTTCAAGACATAGGCGGCACTCCGAAGAGTCGGCTACGTGTATTTTATTTAGGTGATATCGCAAACCATGGTGCCCTGTTAGGTAGCCAACTAGATTTTTGGCATTATTTCTGAAAGGTTTGATTACTTTTTGGCCTGTCTTAGGCCTGGGACGCTTTCCCAATGTGAAATACACTTGTTGTGTTCCCAGCTTTTTATGGCGCGCGATACTAATAATCAATTTAAATGTCCTGGCTAGATTTTACGAAGTCACAATACCTACAAAATATTAAGCGTGATTATCCTCCTTCCTCTCACTAAAAGGCTGTGAGGGGGACAATCTTACGATTGACAACGATTACTCACCTTGCCGTGGTGTGGAGGCTTAAGTAGAGCAAACCATAGTAGGTCGGCTAGGTCGGCATTCGCCATCTGCCATATAGCCTACCAGCTCTACGAACTAAGTGGTAATCAACCCGTCCTATCCCATCCCTCCTTTCTCATCCCTTCACTCCCCCCTGGGCTGGATCAAGGCGTCAGACGTACCGTGCCGAGGATCAACCAGGCCGTGGGCCCAGGTCTCAATAAAAATAGCGCTGGTCGAATACGGTCTATCCAGATACCGGGCGCCCTCTGGATTAAAAAGCCTTGTCTGCATAATGCGGGGCTCTGTGCAGATCGAACTTTCTTTCCCTAGCTACTCGTGGGATCAAAATTTCAAACCTAAATAAAAAAACTAAAACCAAAATAACAACTTCGGCAGTCAGCGGCTCCATCCCCATGCAACGCGTGGAAGAGCATCTGCAGGAACTCTGCATAAACGATGCTGCCAGTGATTGCTCGTTGCTTTCAGACGAAATCACTGTTGAACCTACTGCTGCTTTATGCAGTTTTCCGCGTCCCCCTACACCCACACCGGCAGATCTTAGAGACAGGTCACTTGGTCGCGAGACCAAGGCAACTTTGCGCATATTTGCCAGTCTTCACTCGAAGGCGGAAAAAATATGGACCGAGCCGGAGAGAGCTTCATACTCATGGGCAACGCCCTGAGTATTAGAACACGCGAATAGGGACCCCACCCCCTCAACTTCAAAGGTCTCCATCCGAAAAAACCTTCTGCCCCACCGCTGGGCACAAAGAGACCGCTCGTAAGAGAAAGCCAGACTCGGAAGACTCGCCCCCTAGCTAACAGCTCATCGAGGGTTACAGGGGGTAGGACCGCAGTAGCGACTGGATCTGTACCCAAAAGGCACAGATCCCTTGATGAGGTGTCCAACGCATCGAAGAGGGCTAGGAGCTCCACCGTGGGTTCCAAATCCTTCTCGAACGCGGTCAAGGACAACCTGATAGTCGCGGTAGTGGACCTGTCGGATGAGGAAGGTAAGCTCACTTACGAAAAGTGGGGACTCATAGAGAAGAGAGTGATGAACTGTCTCTGTGAGTATATGACCAGCAACCAGCAGCCCATCATCTTTAAGGACGCTGGGTGGCATCAGGGATTCGTCAAACTGATCGCCTGCGACGATCAACGTTCGGTCGACTTCATCCGGGCAGCCATCGGTAGCCTCGGTGAAGTCTGGCCTGGGGCCAAGCTCGAGGTGGTGCACCGGAATTCCATCCCCCACCGACCAAGAGCTAGGGTCTGGGTTCCTCTCGAACCACGCGATCCCGCCAAAGTTCTTGCCCTTATGGGCTTCCAAAACCCGGGCCTTCCTGTCAAAGACTGGAAGGTCGTTGAAAATCCCCGTGGCTCCGAGGAGGAGTCCAAGAAGACGGGTCGCTCGGTGGTCATCTTCATGTCCGCTGAGTCTATCCCGATTCTCAGGGATAGGAACTTCCTCATCAACTTCGGCCTGAAGGAAGTAGAGTTAAAGCTCTTCAGGAGAGATGACCTTCGCAACGCTGCAGCCAACGTGCCCAGCTCTCCCGCATCATCCTCGGCTGACACCGATTCGCCATTAGAGGATCTGAATGCTACCATCGTGGAGAAATCTGTATCGGATAGCAATGCCGCTAAATCTGATACAGATTAATCTACCCCACTCCAAATTGGCAACCGCCAACCTAATGGTCCGCCTCACCGAGGACGGACTCGACGTTACCCTGATACAGGAACCGTGGCTCTCCAAGGACCGCGTAACTGGGCTCAGGGCTCCCGGCTATACCCTCTACTACGCGGAAGGTAAAGGTAAAATCAGGGCATGTATTCTTGCTAAAACAATGTTAAAACTTACTTTCATCCCCCAGCATAGCACAGGCGATCTTGCTGCAGCGCAGCTAACTCCGAACGACGGCAATCCGGTTTGGCTGGCATCTGGATACCTTCCATACGAGGTAGCCAACCCGCCATCTGCTGAGCTACAACGGATGGTCAAGGAAGCGGAGGACAAAAAGACCGGAATTGTGATAGGGTGTGACACAAATGCACACCATGACCTATGGGGCAGTACCGACACAAACCCTCGAGGTGAGTCTTTATTTGGGTATCTAGTAGAAACTAACCTAGTAATTTGCAATAGAGGGGATAGTCTAACCTTTATTGTTAAAAACAGGCAAGAGGTAATAGATGTTACCTTAGCCTCTCTTAATATTTCCTTGGCTATTTCAAAGTGGACAGTATCGGACAGTCCATCTTTCTCGGACCACCGGTACATTCACTTCACTCTAGACAGTAGCTTCATCCCCAAAAAATGTTTTTACCGCAACCGTAGGAAAACAAACTGGGTCAAACATAATACAATCGTATCTGCGAATCTAGCTAACCATAGACCCTCGCCACCTAGCGATCAGGCCGAACTAGATTTGCTGAACAACGTACTCACCTCAGCCCTGGATAAGGCTTTCACGGGCTCCTGTCCTCCCACCATAGTGAGAGATGGCGGGAAACCCCCGTGGTGGTGCAAGCAACTTATTGCGCTTCGCTGCAAGGGCAGGAAGGCCTTTAACAGAGCCAAAACAACGAAGCTAGACACGGACTGGGAAGCTTACAAAGACAGCCTACGAATCTTTAAAAAGGAAGTTCGTAAGGCACAACGTAGCTCCTGGCGCAATTTCTGTGAGAACATCAACAACACGAATGAGTGCTCCAGGTTGCGAAAAGTCCTTTCTAAGTCCACCCCTGTACCTTGTGTACTAAAAGACCTCAATGACCAATGGGCAGAATCAGAAGAACAATCGTTGAATCTGCTCATGGATGCCCATTTCCCTTCCTGCACGCCTGTCACTGGTAATCCTGACTTCAGTACGGATGCCCCTTTGGGTACCCTTCCAAAGGCAATCACCATTTGCGAGGAAAAGCTGAAGTGGGCCGTCAACAGCTTTGAACCGCAAAAGTCTCCAGGTCCTGATGGCATCTTCTCGGCGCAACTACAGAACGCCCTTGACATTGACAGTCTTGGGATGATTCTGGCAGGTTGCATAGCCCTGGGCCGCATTCCTTCGTCCTGGACATTGGTTAAAGTTGTTTTCATTCCTAAAGCAGGTAAGACCTCACATACACTTCCAAAGGACTTCAGACCAATCAGTTTGTCCTCCTTTCTATTGAAAACACTTGAGAGGATCATCGACCTTCACATTAAAAGTACTGTTGACCAAGCGCTAATTTCTAGCTCTCAACATGCCTATCAAAAGGGCAAATCCACTGAGACCGTCCTTCATTCAATCGTCGGCTCGATCGAAGGGTCTCTCTCATTCAAGGAATATACTATGGCAGTTTTCCTGGACATAAAGGGGGCCTTCAATAACATAGAGACTCGTTCGATTATTCAAGCCTTAAACAAGCTAAATATTGGCGAACAAATATGCTGCCTAATCGGCCATATTCTCAGCCGCAGAAGGGTGACAGCCACGTTTGGCAGCAGCGCTGCCGAAAAACCGTGGTACCCCCCAAGGGGGAGTGCTATCTCCACTACTGTGGAATCTAGTTCTCAACGAATTATTGATTTCTATGGAGCTTTCCGGATGCAAAGTCGTGGCCTACGCGGATGACGTCGCCTTACTCACTTCAGGAAAGTATCCACAGACTCTTTACGATATTCTGCAACTTGCGCTACGTGAACTAGTCGCCTGGACCAAAAGCTGTGATTTAAGCGTCAATCCGACAAAAACGGAGCTAGTTCTATTCACTAGAAGGGTCAAGACTCCTCTTATCACCCCCCCTAATCTCAATGGCACTCCACTCGAGTTTGTCAAAAGTGCCAAGTACTTAGGGCTCATATTAGACAGCAAACTCTTATGGAGGGAGAACATTGCCGAACGTTCTAGGAAATCCCTAGCGGCTCTCTACTCCTGTAGGAGGGCTGTCGGCTCGAGATGGGGTCTCCAACCAAATATAATGCATTGGCTTTATACCGCGGTGATCAGACCGATCAATCTTTACGGCATCGTCGTGTGGTGGCCGGCCTTGGATAAAAAGAAGACTCAACGCCTGGCATGCATCAGCATTACGGGTGCACTGAGGACATCTCCTACCGCGGCTCTACAAGTAATGCTTAATCTTCTTCCTCTAGACATCGTCAGCAAGGAATACGCCGCTAACGCGGCTATCAGACTCAGAGAAGGTAAGCACTGGAGAGGACAACCAACTGGCCATGCCAGCATCCTCCTACAGACATGCCCCTTACCCTCTATTACTGACTATCTGCCTACGAAAATCGACTTCGAAAAGGGCTTTAAATGCGAAATACCTGACAGATCCCGATGGGACTCACGAAATGTCCTACACGAAGGAGCACTGTCAATTTTTACGGACGGTTCCAAAACATTAGAGGGAGTCGGAGCAGGGGTATTCTCAGAAGAACTGAGCCTGGGCCTCTCCTTCTCTCTCCCGGTACACTTTAATGTCTTCACAGCTATTCGTCAAGCCACAGCGTGGCTGTTGATTAATGAAATATCACGCAGGGATATTGTCATATATATTGACAGTCAGGCTGCCATCAGATCCTTAATATCCAGCGAAATAAGATCTAAAGCGGTGGAAGATTGCCGCGTATCTCTTAACGAGATAGCTGGACAGTACAACCTTACCCTTTGCTGGGTTTCGGGACACTGTGATATCCCAGGGAACTGTGCAGCTGACGAACTTGCTAGATTAGGCTCCTCTGTCGTTGATAGTGTTAGTCTGCACAACGTGCAGGCACCGCTGTCTTACGCTAAACAAATTATCAATGCGAACGCAACAGGGACAGCACGTCATAGATGGAAACATCTAGGATACTGTGATGTTGCCAGGCTTACTTGGCCGACACTGGAAAATAAAAGATCCAAAGAGCTTCTACGTCTCAATAGACGTAGTATTTCATTGGTCACTAACGTCATCACCGGTCATTGTGTTCTGGGCAGACACGCGCAAAGACTTGGACTGCCACATAATGACTTTTGCAGAAGCTGTAGGGATGAGGAGGAGGACGAATCCGTCACCCATCTCATCTGTAGCTGCCCTGCTCTATCCAACCTAAGGATGGCGCACTTAGGAAACTACTTCCTCAATGATCTTAGTGACCTATGCAATATCAGCGCTGCCAGCATTCTTGGCTTTATCAACGGTAGTAAATGGTTCACAATGAGTAACCAGTAAAGGAACCCCTAAACACCAGTGGTATGCACAATGGGCCGATCAACGGCCTAAGTGTTTCTCTCACCGAGAGCCACTTTAACATAACATAACATAAGCGTGATTATTAGTAAGGCCCTTTTGACTTGGGTATAGGCAAACGATTAAAAGGTGATGTAAATTATTTTTTTTCTCTCGTAACTGGCAGATCAATGCCGCTCAAGTGAAATATACACTACACAAATTCTGGTTCGCTACCTGATATGAATTGGAACTGTGCTAAAGGCGATGCAATGTTTTGTTATGTGAGGCATATAAATGATTTAGGCACCTCTTCCGTTAAAGAGTGAAGTGGTCGCGATATGACCAGCAACTATGTGTAAATAAACCAATATTTCTAATTTAGCCAAATGGTATTATGAACTAATCAAAACGGAAATGCATCCATTTTCCATAACACTGTCCGATCAGTAGCAGCTATGTTGCACATCACACCAGTGAGCTTTGGCATTACATACCACTTCTGATGCGACATATATAACTTCTTCAATGAGCAACACTTGCACCCACTGATTCCAATTACATTTATGAAATCAACTCATCATTAGGATGGCAACTACACCGTGATCACTTGACGAAAACAAAGCTTACCCGCATCTAATTGGTGTGCGCCAAACTCCGATGCGACACTTTTCGCCATACAACGAGCTTCGCTAATGATACACAACTTTCGTGCGCACAAATAAATTCGAAAACTAACACTAATTATGAATATCGCATGCATTTTCTATCATGGATGCCAATTGCACTTCCATTTCCATTTCCAATTGGCACCGGTCTCTGTCCCATCATCGCATCATCATCAGATTCATGTTGGCATTCATGCGGATGCACAGGGGATTAATTAAATTTTCATCAAATGCGAATTAAATTGCCGTGATTTATGGATTTATACGCTTCGTGTGCAACTGCACAAATTTGTCAAACATACACATCACCACTGACAGCGTCGTAGTCGTCGTCGTCACCATCTTGATGCGGTATACACATAGTCGCGGTTAACATCATCATCTGGTGTCTCTTCTCTGCTCACCCGGTGTTTTTGGTGTGTGTGTTGTCGAACATCATCATTAACAACCACTCGCGGGAACTTTGCATACACTAATACTAACCCCCCGCAACCGGGTGAGTGTTACCAATTTGTCAAAAAGCACCCCGGCTTTTGACAATGAACGCGAATGGTTGCACAGTCGGCTTGCAGGCCATCGCCATCAGCGAAAACACTTGAAAAGGATTAACCCCCCGTGTTGCGGCTTTTTAATTTTATTCAATTTATAAATGCACGGCAAATGTTGCTCTAGGGACGACGAGATTCGATGTTTAACCAGGTGAAACTGTCGCACTGTTGTCGGGGTGTTAATCTCCGACGACATACAAATACAATATCGCTTTCAAGTGTTGCTGAGGATATTTTTTTTGGCAGGATCTCTTCTCTAACGCGAATGATTTATGGCTCTCTCCTGACTCTTAACTACGTGCGCGCAGTTATTATCCTGTTTGTTAGAATTTGATTTGTAGCTCTATCCATGGGGGAGGTTTAACCACCCATTCTTCGGTGCGTGCGTTTGCGCGTCCTTTTAATCCCTGTATGGTATGTGGGAAAAAAATCCAACAATTGTTTATGTTTTTATTTATTGCAATTTGCTGGGTGTCCATCTGACTGCATGGATGTAGATGGACCATCCCATTCATGTGCACTTTGTCTGGGTGTAATTTATCTCTTCGTGTTGAAGGAAAATGAATTATTTGCTGTAAAATTAGGACTACTTAGAGGGACCATTAGTATACGGATACATTTGCATAAATTTGTCATAATTTCATTTGAATTTTATTGGTTTTGTTAAGGTTTTTCTATTTGGTGCTCGTAATTTGTGTGCGGACAGCGGACATGGGGTGCGGTATTCTTTCATTGAATACTAAAGAGAAAGAGGTTGTTGTTTTTGAATGACTTTTGAGTTGGTGCAAGTGATGGGGTGGACCTGGAGATGGAATTAAGTCATATTTCGGCCTTCGTTAAAAATAAAGAGATCAGGCAACCCTAGACCGGACCTACATTTTGGTAAATATGCTTTTGTGTCAATATTTATTTTTGGGACCAACGGAAGTCTTAGTTAGGTTGGGCTGATGGACAATCTCAGTGTGACAAAAGAACAGAGCTCAAATTGCTTTCCATGAAAGCAACACCAACTATTACAGAGTAATGCGACTTGCTTTAGTCACAGACCCTATTGAGTGGTAGATCTTTAAAAGCTATAAAGCGGCTCCTTCGATCGAAGACGTCCTACAACAGTGCTAGATATTTCGTTCTACACCGTGGATGCTTTGGAAAGGTATAACCTTTCATTACAAGACCTTCAATCTACTCCCATATTTAGCAATCTTCTGGGAAAGTTATGAAGCTTGCTTTGTGTAGGGGTGGTCCTGAATGAGGTGCAACTTGGCCAAAATTGATCCATTGTATGCCACTGTGATGGGCATGTGGGTCACATGTCCGTTCCTGAAAGCTATCACTTTTTTTTGATAAAGTTGTAAATTTTTGTCACAATGGCATATTTAAGATCGGGATACAAGGTAATAACCTAGACCTAGCGAGACCTGGCAAAGTACATAAGAATTGCACTAGCGTCGCCTTCTGTTCCTCATCCCTGTAGCTCCTGTAGAAGTTATCGCATCCGGTGATAACCAAGGCTATGATTTTTTTAACGCGAGAATGCTAGCTTTCTTGTGGTTTATAAGTCCGGTGAACCTTTCATGGTCTAGGTTTTAGCTTACAGATGCGCATATTGATGCAGGAAAGCCCATCTGAGGTTTGCCTGTTCAAGTTTGTCAGGGGAGATAGGGAATTTTGCAATCGACTTTGGCGCTGCAATGTTGGGTACATTCTCCAAACTCTACAGTTCTATGTTTGTTAACAGTTGACGTGAAAACTACTGCGCGGATTGCGAAAACCCAATTTGAAATATTTCTTCGAGAACTATAGGTATAGGTCATGTCGCTCCTTGCCACTCCTTCTTTCTGCTGTCGTTTTTGGCAAAAATTTATTTTTTTTCTGACTCTGACTCAGTGATGTCAGATCGTGGGTAATTACCCATTTCGCGGGCATTTTGCTTTCAAAATGAGCTAAAAGGGCGAAAAGGGCGAAAAAAGAGTTTATTTTGTTGTTTTTTTAACGTCGTCGTGGCCAAAAAGGGCATTTTTGGGTGTTTTTGACGTGTATCGTGGGCAATTCAGTTCGAAAAGTCTGGCATCACTGCGTCTGACTCACAATAACTCAAGTGATTCTTATAATCCATATGAAAAAGAGAGGAATACTTAAAGGGGCAGAGATTTCACAAGTTATTCAAAGCTATTAATGAGCTCTTTGCTGTATCAAATCCGAGCTAAGCTGAAGACCAAAGTCTAACTTGACCAAGTCATCAGGGAGCCCTTCAGAATGAGGAATATTTTCCGTCTTATAATACGGCTCTCTAGAGTTATGGGAACAAAAAATAACTCCTGCTCCTAATGGGGGTTTGGAAAGCTTGCAAGTTGCAACTGTCCACCTGTCCAAATAATATCTGCTCCTAGTGGGGATTTGAAACATTTGCAACTGCCTTAGTTTTTTATCGCTGATGGGATAGGGAGAGGTGCACTATGTGAAGGGTCTTTCACAATTAGCGTTTTTCAGCCCATGATCCACCTGAATTCATTAGACCACTAGGTATATTTTGAGTGTTTTTGAGAGCGTTTCAAAGCCTATCAGCTTGTCATCTTCCCTCCGGCAGAAAATGTGTCAAAATCAACGTAGTTATCGGAGTCAAGATCCCTTTTTATAAATCCGCCAGTCCGCTTATTTATAAAATATATATACCTACTAAAAAACACCATTCGCAGCCTCTTTCTCGACTTACACCAAAAGGGTTCAGCAGATATGATGGACCGTCTATGGTGGCTAGTCTTTTGTGACGATCCCACATCTCTACCCAACCTAAACTATAACCTAACTTTGACCGGCTCCGAGAAACTGTACATACCTCCCTTGCAACACACACTGTTCATACCTTGATCAGACTTTCAGACCGTCTGCCTAAAACCAAACCGCACGCCAAATTGGAAAATAATAGCAATCCGCTGTGTTTCACCTTTGCATCCATTTGCCACCTTGATTAATTATCACTTAAAAGAGGAAAGATGACGACAACGAAGCAGCAGACACCACCACGAAAGACACCTATACCAAATGAAAGCTTCCGCATCTCGTCTGCCTTTCGGTCTGTACTGTTAGTAGGTAAAGCGCGCTGCTATACTTTCAAACTGTTTGGACACATGCGGTTTTTTGTAATTGAGAAAATAGAAGTCGAAAAAACGACAGCGTTTGCCAAACGCAGCATGAGATCGCTTCGTGAATGGAATTGAATTTCACGCTCTCGCTGTATTGAGCTGTACTACTTGCGCCTTACGGTAGCCCCTCGTCAAGTAGCATACGTAATGTACCTAACGTTGCTCTGTAAATTAATTGAAAATCTTGAAGTTGAAGCTGCTTTAAGGTCAAATGGAGTCAAGTGGAACCCATGTGGATTGTGTTGTGTCTTTTTGCCACAAATGAATGGGGCTATCGTCTAAAAACATCCGTTAAGTTCTGCCCGGACACTGATATAGTGACAACAACTCTGTCTATATGGGAACATGTCAACCGACATTGTCCTGCTGCAGTCGTCACCTGTGTGGATCGATAGTCATATTGTATTTCATAATTTATTCATGACCATTGATCCACAGACGAGCACTATACTCGTATCTGTTCGGTGTATGTAGGCACCTTCTCACTGGCGATGACATTATCCATCAGAGAGATTTTAATTCAACTCCGGGCTGGCAATTGTTGCCAAAAAAACAAGCTATATCAACCCTTGCATATCGTTAGTTGTCTGCATGCGGACACACAATATGGTTTGTGAATAAAATATTTAATATCAATTATTTGACATTACTGGCAGTGTGCTGTCAGAAAGAGTGTACACACACACATTGCTTTATAGACGAGTTAGGGTGGTGGGTATACATGCGCGTATTACAACGAACATTGTGTGTGCCCTCAACAATATGCTAATGAATTTATGAGAGTCGGTGGCCAAGTTGAAAATGGTCGAACAACCCCCATGTTGGGTGCATGCACCCTGTGTGCGCTCAATGGCATGTTATATCATGCGGTACAGTGATTTCTCGTCAAAACTTATGTTCGAGTGTTGAGGGTGTAAATTGGGTGATTACGGGGTCGAAATATCCTTACAGAGGGCTGTACGATGGCAGACCAATTCAAGTGCTGAAAGGGGTGTCCGCTGTGTCCTCGGGCAGGGATGATTATAACGTGGGATGGCACTGGTGGTGGTTTGTAATGTTTTGCAATAAAGTGGTGTTAAATAAAATTTAATAGGCGCATATGTAGTCAGTGGTGCAAATGGGATTAGCTTGGCTTACGACTTATTTTTCTGTTCAAATTTGTTTTGAGGAGAGTTTTGGACATAGGTTATACTGGATTGGAAGGAGGCTGCTTGTGGGATTGCGAATCAGTCTACCTACACCTGGATGGGATTGTTTGAGGTGCAGCAATTTTGTTGGGGTATTCCGGTTGAGTTGGTTTAAAGACGACTGATCGGGTCAATTAAGAAAGAGGAGGATGTAGAGTGCCAACCGAATGTAGACCCACTTAATATATTTATGTGGACGTTGCGCAAGAAATGTCAGTGGGGCACCTCTCTGAATGCACCCAGGAACAGAAAGTGTAGAATGCATGAAACGCTTTTGGGCGACTTTACCTGCTACAGATAGTGGACTTCTGACAAGTTCCTGAGCGGATTACCTACGTGATTCTGAACCTGAACTTCGAAGATAACTTTGTATAACTTCAACCCCTAAAGACGGACTTGAAATTCCAGTGCCGACAAAAGTAGGTCTTCAAGGAATAAAAGTCTGCATTGGTGGATCAAAAATGGAAGTTAAGGTACAGGAACCAGAGTAGATATTCCGCGAGTCATTGATGAACATAAATGACTCGTACAAACTACCCAATAAATGCCGCGGCTTCCAAGCTGATATAATCTCCATCGACGAAGCAGTAAGTACTAAGTAAGCGTGTAGGCCTTGTTATAACCTTGAACCTTGTAAGGTTACAGTAGATAGTCAAGCAACTGTCAAGCCAAGGGAAACAATAGAAAGCCGACATCAGACATTTCTTACAATAGGGTTAAAGTGGTGGAGGTGATATATTATATCAAAATACTGAATGAAAAGGGAAAGCTCAAAATTTTAACAGGCAATCTAGGAGTGGATATTAAAAGCTATTCGACGAATCAATTTCAGATGCCTACCGCTACAGTGAAGCTTGAGGAGGCTAAGGCCACGCTGCTTTCCTGTGGCATAGGGAGAAGTACGAATGGCATTAATGCTGAAAGCAGATACATCAGGCCACAACTCAGCCAAGGCTACAGACGTACAGACCTATTAGTCTTCCGTCATTTCTCCTCAAGGCATTTTTAAGGATTCTCGATCTACCTTTAAAAATAAGTGTGGCCACAGAACAATAGAAATTTTATGCGAAGCTCAGCTCAGAGAATATCGATGGCAATTGCTCTTCAGGAAGTAATCGAGAAATTAGAAAAGAGCCGATACTATAAGGCATTTTTGGGCTGAAAAATGTTGTCAGGGGAGGCAATTAAACGTGCCCTCTTAAGGATAAATGTCGAGCCTACCAATTGGGCCTGCCAAATGCTCATCACGAGATATCAATTTTAGACTCGGGCATAGTTCAACAAGAAAATTGTTTACCAGAGTTACTACACAGGGCTATTTCTCTCATTCTCTGGGATTTCGTTCAAACTTCGGATTTAAGGTTTGGGAGCTTACAGTTCGGGGCCGTTGTTTTTTTTTTGCATGGTAACCTCAATATTAATGGTACTTCCCATACAAAATTTTCATACCAGTTTGATTTTCTCGAAAACGGCTGTAAAGATTTCAACAAAAATTTATATTTAAGCTTGAGTAGGTGAGGTGAACATAATTGCATACTCAGTTTTCCGCTAAAGAATCGAATAACGGTACTTTTGAAATTTGGACATATCTCGAAAACGGTCCATGCGATTGTAACAAAAATTAATTTCTAAGGCAATATGGTCATTTCTAACATAATGACGAGCTCAGTTTTTCTCTGTATTATGTAAAATGGATTTTTTAAATTTATTTTATTCATTTAAAATTTAGTTTTCTTTAGTTTACCTGAAAACGGCAAAAATGATTTTGACCAAAATGCAGACTTATAGTAAAATTGATGTTTTCAATCTTATTGCGTCCTTAATTTTCAATTCGAGTCACCCAAAACGCTAATTTTAAAATCTGCTCATATCTCGAAAACCCCATTTTCGACTTCGATAAAACTTTAAAGACCAAGTAATGCTAACGTCCCAAACAATAACTTGTACTTGGTTTTCAGCTAAATAGTTAAGCAATACTATTTTTCAAGCTAAACTTTGCAATATTTGTTAATGTTTTTTCTGCCAAATTTTGACCGAAATACATATTAAAGATAGTATAAGCATTCTAAATAAGATCTCCTACTTAGTTTTTCTCAGGAAATTCTAATAGTGACGTGTTATAACATTAAAAATTATTTACTTTTAATTTTTAAATTAAAATAAAAATTGAAAGAAAGAAGAAAAAATAGATTAAATAATGACAAAAATGTTGGATAAAAAAAAAATATAATGCGAAATTTAATTAAAAAAAGATATGAAGCAGTCAGAAATTACATTTTTTATTTATTATAATTTTTATTGCTTGCAGAATTTTGTAAAGCAGAATTTTGAAAGTTGTATTTTGTAAAAAGAATTTTGACCCATCCAGAAATTTGACCCCAACCCGTTTCAAAGGCCTTGTGGCCCGATAGAACAATATTATCAATATTAAGAACAGCGATAGTGATAGTGGTACTGACTGGTCACTGGTATTAAACCATACGGATCCATGCCAGTGTGCAGGTATTGTGATGGCCTACAAGTCGCATAGGTTACCCCCTATCTACCCTGTGAAATCCATTCCGTGGCTCTAGAAGATACTTCCTTAGCAATTTAAAGGATGTTTGTTCCCTTAATCAAAATTTATGTCATAAAGCTTCTGTTGGACAGTCAAGTGTGGCGGGAAATCGGGGTAGGTCTCTGACCGTGAAGGTTCCTAGCACAAATTGAGAAAGAGTTGTCGGAAAGTGAACCTTTACTGCCGTGAACTGACAAAGTATCCTCCATTTAAGCCGATTGAGCGAGCCACCAGTTATGCAATACAACAGAGAGCATGACAGTGAATTTCATGTTCCTTGCAAGGTTTTGGCGGTCTCTTCGGTCTTCTTATCCTCCCGCGCAAACGGTAATGTTTCTACAGGTTCATGCTTTGTGACTGTAATGCAGCATCGCACATCATCGCATATCGACAGGAACACATTCCTCGGTAGACATATACTTAGAGCCTCTTAATCTTTATAATGGGACGATTGCAACTTATGCATCTTTGGTCTTCGGTATCGGCGGCGTTCTTTCGCCCAAACAAAACCAATTGCATCAATGAATCTAAAGACCTTGACAATAATTTTGACAGCCAAAACTGTCTGCTGTTCCTCTTTGTCGACACACTGTTTATAATTGTCTTTCCAACTTGACATCATTAAGTCAACCAGATCGGGGATAGGTAGTCAATCACCCGCGCTGAGTTATTGTGACCGGAAAGTTTTGTTCCCTCGCCTAGCACCTAGCTGTGTTGTCTGTCGGAACTAATCTCAAACTCACAGCCTATATATATACACCCGTTCACACTCATTCAGTGGGCGGCCAGAGAATGTTTTCAAAACCAATACACTACAATCAAAGAATCTGCAACTGCGCATACGATTCGTCTGAGTGTGTTGAGTGACAAATGGATTTCAATGCCTCTTCGGCACTCAAATGCCGAAACCTCAATTGGTTTCAATCTATTCCAAGTCACGAAGTGCACACTATACACACGCACAGAAGTTGCACAAGAATCTCTCATATAGGACACATGCATAGTGATATAAATTGCTACTGGGAAATTGTAAATCATCCGGTATGGTGCTGGGTCCAATGATCTACTACCACTGCACGCAAAGGTGCTGGGCCCACGTACTATTTCATATGTCAGTTTGGGATTGGGATGCATTTGAATGTTGGTAACTGCGATGGGTTTGACTAATGCAAGCAAATATGAATATAAGGACTGGGCGCTAAATGAATGGAGTTGCTAAGGTTCACAAGGTCGGACCTGATTGCAAATCGAATCAGAATCGAATATCCCTGGGAAATGGCGATTAATCCATCAAACGCACGATCCAATTTTTCGAATATGAAACTCATAACAAGGCTGTTAGAGGATTAAGGTCGTTTACTATCAGCTGAGCTGATGTTGCACTCCATTCATGTTGTCATGCACGTCTGTTGAGAGTAATCGCCAAAGAATGGATGCTTCCGCACGAAATTGGAACACGCCAGGATTATTGCCTGCCAAGGAAGCAAATGCCAGGGAAACCGATCAAAGGCAAATGTTGCGCGTGTTGGTTATTGTTTGCCAAACGAAATGGATTACTAGGATTTCATGTTTGCAGGTGGTTATGGTATTTCTGATGCAATTGTGATGTATTTTTTTATGAATAAGATTCAAAGGAGTACAAGTTTGTTTTTGCAATAAAATCGTCCTAAGCGATTTAAGCCTTTTCTTCGCTGTTGCTAGATTTGCTCCTAATCTGCTGTAGAGTTGTTTCGTCGGCAGATTGTCAGACACCAGCTGCTTCAATGGAATCCCTGAGTATTACATCGTCTCTATATGGCATGGATTTGTCCCTACAGTGATCACTCTACAAAGGACAGACCAGAGACATATGGGCTGTGATTATTATGGGATTCCAATTGATGGCCGAAGGTGGTCCGGCTCAGACACTTAGGTTATACTCACGTATAACCAACAAGCAGTTGAGAATGAGGACGGGCAAGTATTCCTCCAAGTTCTCTGTGGTAAGATGAAAAAGCGCTGTCTTCGAATCAAGCTGCCTGGAAAACAAATTAAAATAAGTATCAATAATAAGTATTACGTTGCAACGTTTTAAGTAAAATTTCACCATGGATATGATAAACACATCGCTTATAACAAACGCATATGGAAACACTGTAGACTTTGTTTCAACTTCAACAACTTCTGCTGTCAAGTTGGTGGAGTATGGCCAGCTGTGACATTCCTGGTAAGCGCTGTTCTCTCGTAAGATCTGCCATAACACTCCATATGCAGTGTTCCCAGATGAAAAATGTGAATATCTTGTTTTCCGGAAAAAAAAAATGTTTGAATATTTTTCAAAATAAAAAAGAACGAAGCATAAAATACAATTATTTTGAAGTACTTTATATAATACGTATGCTTATTTTTTTCGCCAAGATTGTAGTAGGTAGATAAAAAAAATTTGGTTATAATATAGAACATATATATTTGAATTAAAATGACTTAGAATTATTTCATTGCTTACATTAAGATCATAGAAATCCGCTTCAAGCAACAAATCCTTTAATCATTAAACTTTAAAATGTTTCCGTGCTCAAACGATTACGAATAAATTGGCGTTTAAAGTTTACAGCAGAAAATATTCTTTCAACAGTTGTAGAGGAGGAATGTATAAGCGATAAAATATTGAAAAAGTTTCCATCGGCTGTTTTTACTAAAAAAAATGTTACCAAAAACATATTACATCAGTTATTTTATCAAATTCTTTATTAAAACAGAAATTGTACATGGGCTCTGTTCGACTCACATTACACGTAATAATGGAGTTAATAGAAAATGGTTTACTTCAATAGAAAAGTTTGTTTTAATTTGTGATATAAACAATCTTGAAATTCGATGAATTTCAGGTAAAATATCTTGTTCATATTTTGGAGCTCAAAAATCTTGAAAAAAATTATATATCTTGTAATCTGGCATCACTGTCCATATGAAATTGCCTCTGACACTCCGGCTTGCAAAGATAACCAAGACATACAAGACATCCAAGACATAAAATTTAGCACAAGCAGGATACTAGGCTTAAGGGGCTAATAACGACTTTGAGTAGAGACCAAACGGAAATGATTATAGCCCTGCAAACTATCCACAGTAACGAATAAATTACAAACGTCGCAAGAAGACTGTTGGCCAAGAACACACAGAAGAATCCCCTTTTTGGGAGTTCCTAAATTCTGGAACTTTGATGTGCCATTAGGGAAAACAGTTCCTCCTAGACACCGAAGTAGCTGGCAGACGGTCGGAGATGGCATGAGGAAGTTCCATAACTAAAGGTGACCTTTGCCAGCGATGATCATAAATCACCTTAGCTAAAAGTGAAAAATAGTTATAGGTACCTTGACAATGCCCCAAAAGACCTATAGCCCACAAGTAACGAGAATGACCGGAATGTCGTGACTATAGACACAACAACAATGCACATCATTCAAAATATAAACATTTTGGAAGTTAGAATTATAAGAATATTATTCTTAGATTGAAGGCACTACAGTCGGGGCGAGGTTTATAATTGAAAAGTCGCTTAAAAATGATGTATAGGTACTGATCCAAAAAAAATTGTATGTGCGTAGATGACCAATAACGACATCAGTCCTCCTTAAAAACATTTTATGCCGACTGCGATTGAATAAAAACGAAATGTTGCTCCATCAGGGCCTGTGTCAGGTCTGAGAAGACCCTACGGATTGGGTGAGTAGTTTAAACATGATGCGCTAATTAATCCACACACAAATAGACAAGCGATTGGATTATAGGTGTGGAGAGGCTAAGGAGAGAAGACTAATAGGTCGTCCACACTGTCAACAATGCCATCATGGGTTTCGGAAGACGTTTGACTTATGACTCCGTTCAACAAGTCAGTAGCCAGCTGATCGCAAAACGGCGACTGCGGCGATAAAGTCGAGAAATTGACCAGAAGGAAACAGCTTTTAGTCAAAGCTATACTATATACACAAAGGGCATTACCAATAAACATTTTTAGTTTCGACTATAAATTTTAATAGTTCACTAAGGCTATATTTTCCATACAAATGTCGCAACTGTGCGCTTCCGCAAATTTAAAGTCCATACTTAAATTTGTTATAAGTACGGCGCAAAGTGTTTAGAGCGATGCTCTTGCACCAAAGGCGAATAAGAAGCTCAGAAAAGCATTGTCTTCCTCCAGAAATATTCAGCACTCCGGGACGTGCGTTTTGTTAAAGAGATTTTCCAAGCTATGATGACCTGTAAGGTATCCTACAATAATTTTTTCACATTTCACCTATAGGTAGGTTTAAATTTATATTGGCATTATTGTTGAATGTCTGAATGGGTTAGATCTTAGATGTTCCCCCAATACACGCGGTGTGTTTCCAGTTCTGTTTTAAAATCTGGATCTACCGATCTTTGTGTGGTTTTAGAAGGTCTTTTGGCTAGTTCACCCCCTTTTTCCCTCAAAGCTCCCATTTTTTGCTTTTCTTACTGGGACAGAGAAAGTGCTAAGGTCCTATTAAAATCACAATAACCATTAAAAGCAACATCCAGACTGCACAACAACCAAAATTGGTGCAACTGCCTTGCACGACGTGTGCAGTAGCTATATCAGACGGCTGTCTTGCAAAATGATAAAAAAACTTAATCAATATATAGTCAGGTGATTCCCCTAGTCCCTCAATATAATCATCCTATATCATCCCATCGAAAGAGACATTCATATCATAGCTTCCTCCACAAGTTGTATACCTATCTGCCTATTGTACCCATTGCCAAAACATCTGTTCAGTTTTTTTACACATTGTTGGCCCGAATTTTTTTTTTTCTTACACCTGTGTGTCAATTTTAACTTTTTATTTGTTCAGATAGACGATACTTTACGAGGGCAGATAGAGACAACGCTCGTCAACAAATGCGGGAATTATGTATGTGGAATGGAAATTGTTTTAAGCGAATAAACAACAGCGCCATTGTGCATATTGTTTGCCTCGAACAAAACACTTGACTTTTTTATGAATACTAAATTAATTATCCGCCTTTGTGTGCTAATCAATTTAAACAAGCTATTCAGCGACAAGCTAAAGGCGACAAAATATCTGTTGTCTTCTTTTTTTTTTATATTTCCATTGTCATTCTAATGGGGGACTATAGTATCTACTACTTTGCGGATTTATGCGAGTTTGATGTGATTTTTCGATTGGGAATCTGGTAAAGCCGATGATGGTGTGGGCGACTGACAGATGTGCCTTGTCCTCGAAAGCCCCCCGTGAGGACTTCATTAACCTCAAACATCGCTGAAATGAACAGAGTCAATATGAGCTGTTTTTTTGATGTTTTTTTCTTTCCACTTGGTAGTACTATTTGCACAATTGGCGTGGCTCTCCATTGTGTGCGAGATTGTTGTTCTGTGTGGAGAAACAATCAAGCCGAGGTTCACTTTTTTGATGAAGTATATCGTAAAGAAGATGATCACCTCTTAGCCAAGCGGAATCTTGGAGCGGTCATAAATTGGGATTTAACCATCGGAGGCACATCCGCGACTCCACACCAATTAAATTGATTGATTGGCATTTTCGTGTGCTCTCGAGGTGTGTGCGTATTGTGTTACCCGATGTTTACAAATGTTGACAAATTGTCAAATAGAGATGTGACTTATGCGGAATTGTTAGAGTGTGACAGAATTTGAATATGAATACACGGCTAAAAAGATGGGAGCCATTCGAATGGAAAGTGCCCAGAAAATTGAATTTTTTCATCGTTTATCATATTTAAGGTGTATTTTGATTTTTCACAATTAAAATAATTTATTTTGTACTCGTAAGCCAGTGTGACTGAAGTTGTCAATGAATTGGGTATATTTTTAGAAATGCTTTATGCCATTTCAATATAAGTAGGCACCTACTACGTAGGTTCAGGTGATGACTTATCACCACAATTTGAGTCAATTTGCATTTTTGGGATGAAAGGGTATGGGACCTAAAACAAAGTTACAGGCGTTTGTGAAATATGAAAAGTTAAATTGAGAAGCTGGCCATTTTCGGCTGGCTGATTTGGGTTTTTGTTTTTCTGTTTTTTGATTTTTCCTACGCAATTGCAACAGGGTCACCTCCACTTCTATACTTTTGGAGGTATTTCTGCAGCGTACGCAGTATTTTTTTTTTTGGATGGATGAGATTGTGTAATGAAAAGTTTGTTAATCGATTTGCGAGCAATTTAGTAGATGTTAACGGCTGCAGGAAAATAAGAAAGAGAAAATGAAATAACACCCCAATTTGCTTTGCATATCAATTCAATTTTACAATCTTTATGTACTATTTTTAATTAAATATTGCAACATTTCTTCGTAACATTTTCTTGTTTTCTTATTCATTAAAATGAATTTGTAAATAATAAATGTAGAAATAATAAAAATTTGGTACAAAAAATCGCGCGATTTTATATACCTAGATGACTAGGAGCTGGTTAAAGCAACCTTTGGAAGCTAGTTTCAAAGTTCCGTCCATTAAATGCCTTCTATTCGGCGTTGGTATATTTTCCTTTATTTCGCTTATTATTTTTAAAGACGAAAATATACAAAAAGCATGTTTTTGGTCTTCAAAAATTAAATAAAGCCCCAAAAATTATTTTTGGGGTCTACTTCATTTCTTCTTTTGGGGTCTTATTTCATTATTAAATAAAACCCAAAATTTGTAGCCTACTTTCATTTTCTCTTTTGGGGCCTTTTTTCATTGGGGCCTTATAGCCTGCAGCCATGTTAATGTCGTCTTTCCTCTATATGATCGACTCTTCAATTTGTGTCATCAATTTATGTGAATTTTTCCTGCAGCAGTTGTCTGCTATTCAACATAGATATGGGCTGTGACCACCAGGGAGATATAACCATTCGTCTTTTTCGGCCAACAGCACTCAAAGATATAATTTGTGGCTCTATGTGAGTTTGACTAAATGGTGTACTTGTTGTTTGCATGTTTTGCTGCTCGACTTTATTGCAATAGATTCAGCTTTGCAATCAGATAGCTTCAGACCTGTTTGACTGAGTCATAAATCATATACGTCTACTGAAGCCTTTGTTGGAATTGTTGGCAGTGCGAACGCACCATTAGTGTATCTAACTATGTCTAGTACACTTGGCCTCAAGCATCTCCATCTATCTTGAAATTGCTTGTCTGTTTGTATGTGGACTTTGATTAGTTAACGCATCATATTAAAATTAACAACTCAATTCATATGGACTTCTCAGACATGACACAGGGCTTGATGGAGCAACGTTTAGTTTTCATTCCATCGTAATGGGCCAGCTCCTTGAGAAGATGCACGAATTTGTGGGGAGAAAGTCGTTGTCGTTGTCGATCATAAAGGATTTTTCAATTGACAGCCAGTGGCGGCCATGCTGTTTTGGTGGGCGGCTATCTATTCTGGTGTTTATCATTCAGTCGCTGATGCCAAATCACCGTGACAAGTCAGTTGATTGACCAGCACGCGTCCAAACGATAAAACATTATTATCAAAATGAGTGTTCGTCGGTGCAAACGTTATTGCACTCATTTTGCGGCAGACGCGGTAAGGTTCGGTACCTAAACTTTCAGCCAAAACCCGTCAAAGGAACACCAAATCGGCCGAGAACATTGCTGTTGCAAAAAGTCGGCCCTTCGCAGACTTCAACGTGACGCATTTTTGGATAAATGACTAACTTTAAACAAAACTATTCAACTACTTACTTAAACTATGTTTAAGCAAAACCCTAAAGGTTAAATTTTCCGAACTCACAATGTCAAAATTTTCCATACAACATTTTAGGTTATAGTGTAACCTGCAGAAATAAGGTGAAGGGTAAAAATGATTATTAGGATCTAAGGCCCGCTCAGTTTAGGACTTTCATACGTGCAATGGACATCCACAACTTATTTATCTTCTGCTGTCTATGAAAATACAGCCAATTTGCCAAATATTTTGGGAAGGAACGATGGAAAACTATTCCTTGAAGTCCACTCGGAAAAGTTATCTACATGGTGTCCGCCGGGAAGGTATGCTACTTTGTTTTGCCGCCATTTTGGTAAACATTAGTCTTGACAGTTCATATTTGGCAGTCGTGAAGTAGACACGTGGCAAATTTATTATGGAAAAATATTCAATAAACCAACGTGTTTTAATAGTTAAAACATTTTATCAAATTCAATCATCTATTACTGTGACGATAGGCCTGTTTTTTGACCTTCGATCCCAGCAAAGCAAAGTAAAGTAGGATTTTCAGCACGCAATTACAACAACTACGTTCTACTTGACACTTCGAGGACTCAGAGTAGTTGTTGTGATTGCGTGCTGAAAATCCTACTTTACCTTGCTTTGCTTAGATCGAAGCTCAAAAAAACACGCCAAAGTTACGTGAAATTTTGAAAGATATTTTGAAGAAATTGCAAGAAATGGCGATGTAGATTGGCCTCCACGGTCGCCTGATTTGACTGCTCCGGACTTCTTTTTGTGGGGATATCTGAAAAGCAAGGTTTATGCAAACAAACCAGAAACGCTTGAGCAACTCAAACAAAATATTCGTGATGAAATTAATGAAATACCGCGTGAAATGTGTGAGAATGTAATGAAAAATGTGCTCAAAAGGGCTCGCATTTGTGAGACTAACAGAGTCGGACATTTACCTGATATTGTATTCCATACACAATTGCCGACATTAAATGACACATTTATCAATATAAGATCCACTCTCTTTCATTTAATCAAAAATTATAAAAAAAACAAAGTAGTATACCTTCCCGGCGGACACCATGTATAAACAGTTATACCTAAGTATTAATATTAACGGTTCCTGACCCGCAGTTTTTTATCCATCAATTAAATTCAAATAGAGTTCGTCTAGCGGCAGAAGTTCTACCATTATATTGACCTGGCTTATACACAACATATTGGTAAACAAATTACAGACGGCATTGCATCTCTGCACTATCAACTACCCAACAACACAGTGAAAGTGGTTCTTAACTATTTCCCTTCGGCCATTTATATATAAGAGTTAATCCTATTCCCGTTGTCTTTTGTAAATTTCCGCACAAAACCCGTCGGCAATGCAGACTCCAACTGAAGGGTCAGCAGACCTACTTAAAGATACTTACACACGTCTAGATTTCAAGGCGCTGCAAATAACAAAAACTCAAAAATGCAGCTTACCATTTTCGACTTAAAGCGTTTATCTGTCAGTTGTCAGCCAACCATTTCCGTCAAAACATGAATGCACACGTCAATCGAAAATAAAACCAAACGCACAATTTTCTTTTATCAATAAAAAACAAAGGAAACTTTATTTACAATCTTTCAGGTGTTTTTGCTTCTTTTTTTCTACTACTTTAATATATAATTAATATTTTTGTTGTTGTTGATTTAATAATAAATATCTCTGCCATCTTACAAATAATTCAGTTTTATGTTCGCCTCTATGTACAATTCGCGACAAAGATGAAAATTTCTTATTAAGGTATAAGTCTTACGCTAACAAAAAAAATATATATAATTTTCAATAACAAACAAATTAGTAATAGATTTCAATTACAATATTCAATAGTGTAATTCGTGTTCATTTGGATTCGTAACAAACAAAAAGTCACCCTACAACTAGCTTTAATAGATATTTTACAATTTGAAATGATTCTCTCGTTTATAAAACTACAATCTACTACATTTTACACAAAACAAACATAGCTAGGTATATGAGACTGTTTGCGTAATACAAATAAATACAGATTAATAGAAGAAATAAAAATACTGTTGCTCGCTGGACAATCACTTGTTAAGAATATTTGTTGCTCTTGCACAAAGGGGGTGTGCGCGTGTAGAGTCCTTTGAAGTTGTACTAAGTCTGACCGATTTCGCAGTTTAGAGGGAGATCCTAGTAGAGCACCGGTACCGGTCGCCGGAGCGCACTGTCCATGGAGTCGACCATGTTGTTGGGTGTGAGTGTGCCCGGACTGGAGCCGGGCGAGGACGTCGACGAAGTGTTGTAGAGTCCGTTGGAGTGCGCCGCATACAATGACGGCGCGGACATGCCACTGTAAATGCCAGAGTAGAATGAGCTGAGCGTGGTGGGTGGCAGTTGTGAGGCCTTTTGCGCCTCGTGGTGATGCTGATGCGACTGATTGGAGGCGGCTGCCGCGGCAGCAGCTTGTGTCTGGTGGAGTTTGGACAGCGCGAGCGGGTCGAATCCTCCGAAATAGGGCACCGGGTAGGGTTGATCCAGATGGTGTGACGGCGCAAAGTACGGTGGCAACTGATGGAAGGGATTGTACGAAGCGGGCGAGCCGCCGTTCATTTGCTGTTTAACATTGCCGGCGGCACCCATCTGCATGCCCTGCGGACCCGCGTGCAGGGGATTCTTTGGCTTCCGACGTGGTCGGTACTTGTAGTCGGGGTGCTCCTTCATGTGGAGCGCCCGCAGGCGCTTGGCCTCGTCGATGAAGGGGCGCTTCTCGGACTCGGCCAGCAGCTTCCATTCGGCGCCGAGGCGCTTGGAAATCTCCGAGTTGTGCATCTTTGGGTTGTCTTTAGCGATTTGCCGTCGCTGCAGGCGCGACCACACCATGAACGCGTTCATGGGGCGCTTGATGTGTCCATCCTGGCCCGGTGAGGTTGGATGGTGGCCGCCACTGACACTGCCGCCGCTCGAATTTGGAGAGTGGTTCTGCTGGCCATGCGACATGGGATGGTTGCCCATGCTGGCGGTGCCCATGATAGGGTTGCCGTTGCTGGCGCTGTGTCCGCCGACGGGCGAGCCGCCCATTGCGGCGGATATCGCCGCCAGGCCGCCGCTCTGTGAGAAATGCATCACGCGCTTAATATCCATGTCGGACGGGCTGAGCGTCGATTGGGGAGCGTAGTCGCCGGGTGTGGGCATGTCCATACCGCCGCCCGACAGATGGAATCCATACTGTGGGTGCGACGATAAGGTTGCCATTCTCGATAAATAAATTTTGCCTGAGTTAGCAGCGACCGGGTTTATTATTTCAAAAATTCGCTATTTGCGGCTAATTTATCTATACAAGGGAAATTCACTTCACTTTGAGCACTTTTGAGGTTCGAATCTGGTCTAATCGATACAGTTTATCATCACGCACTGAAAGTATCTTTTTATCAGGAGTAACAACGTTCTAGATGCAACACAGAAATTGATTTTGTTTTTTTTTATTCTTGTTTGTTATGCGGTTAATTATGAACAAAAACAGAGAGAAAGAGAACTGAACTCGACAAATGTATCTCAGTGACTGACTTGACTGTGAAATAATTGATTCTGACACGATCACTGAGTCTGCCTGAATGCCATCGACTTGTGTACCGTATGAATAGATATAATGCACGTGTTTTTTTTTGTATTGCCTGCAAACACAGTCACAGTTGTTGGCTGTCTCTCTCTTGACTGGGGCATGTGTTCGGGGTGCGAATGGGACGCCTGTTGGGCTGGGTTTACCCTGTTGAAATTCTCCTCACGCTGGATGGCGACAGAGCGATAGAGCGCTCTCGGTCGCTCGCAGGTAAGAATTGGATTAGTATGCGTGGTGGCTTTGTGCTGCTGGAGAGAGATTCTCGGGCAAGAATGCCTTCTTAAATGGCCTACCACTGTTCAGGAATTGTTTCTGTTGTACGTTGAGCTGGTTGGGCATTGTTCGAGTGAAAGAGATAAAAGGAAACAACACAGGGGTGTGTTCCTGTGTTTCGTTGTGTTCCCTTCATATACCGCGCGCACGCACATTTATCCATTCTAACCCTAGAGCTACCTATATACAATGCCAAGTTTCGAATTGTGAATTCGGATTCGGTGACCAATCACAATTGTTCTTCGGTGTGAATTGCTATTATATACACGGGATGTGGTTATTGTTCAGTTGTTCTTAGTACTCAGTGAGAGGGGGCAATCTCTACCAAACTTGGTGTTTGTTTTTTTCTTCTGTGCTTACAGTGGGGAACTCTCTTCCAATAGAGCTGTTTTTTTTTTTTATGAATTTTGCACTTTTTCGAGTGTGTGTTTGCGGGAGGGGGCTGCTGGCTTTGGTGGTGTGCATCTATGGGTTGGTTGAAAATGGATTTTTGTATCTTTGCAATTGACAAATGACAAGTGATTGGAGTGGATTGAGTTATATCTAGGTTTTTGTTGTTTATGTAACACTTTATTCACAGAATGGTGCATTATCTGCATTCGATAGCAGTTAGGTACGGGTAGGTATACGCTTAATTTTCGTTCGAATTGTGATTTGTTTTCGTTTTGTTTATGTTTTTAGATGTTTGTTGTTGTTTTTTTTTATCAGTACATAGTTTGGGAAAGGGGGGAAATATTTTAATTGAATAGGTTGGTATAGGTAGTAGGTACCTACACCTACCTAACGGAAATTGAATTTGGACGTGGCGAATAGGTGAGTGGTTGGTGTACCTACCTTTCTACTAATTGTATTGGGGCTGCTGTCTGGATGGAACGTAGCTCATTCCTTAGCTACGTTGAAACAGGACACGGTTACTTACTAAGAATTTTTTAAATGGGTTTATGTACCTCAATTCAATTTTAATTTTTTTTACGGTGCCACCTCCCGCGTACGTGTAACAAACTTTTGAGAGTAGGTACCTATAACTGTCATGAAAGACCTTCTCAATGGCCGTTTGCACTCGACATGAAATTGTAGATTCCTTCCATTCGTCCCAAAAGTGAAAAGCTCAGAAAAAAATTAGGTAGGTAGGTATGGTTCTGAGAAGCTAGACAAGGATTCCTACGGACATGTTGCGCCTAATATTTGATTATTTTTATTTTTTTATAGGGGCCTATAGGCATCTATTTCCCCTAGTTTTTATAAAACTTGTCTTTTACATAGGTGTAGGTCTGCATAGCATGGTTGAATCAAGACCGACATCGACATCTGTCCTTCAAGTATTTGGTGATTAGATTCGCTTAAGCAAAAAACAAGAGTTACGAAGGTCGACACGAGCATTCTATATCCGTCACACTTGTAATCGATAAACAGGGGGCAGATTCCGTATAAGAATAATCGTCAGAACGATATCGTTTAACTTTGATGACCATAAGAAGTTATATTCTGCCCGAATTTGTATCACTGTACTTATACCAAGTCAGCTTTTATTACTTTTGTGGAAAATTAACTGGATTAAGGTCTCAAACTCGGAGTTCTGGCACTTAGGTGCTACTTTTGGAGGTCTATCGTTTCGACGATAATCGTCTGAAAAATTACGGAATGAGTGCCCAGGATAAATGGTGACGATACTTACGTTCGTCTGAATTTAATAACTTCGAGCCGAAGCTTAAAGTCGAAGAGCCTTGAAATTCGCCATTTTCACAACGTACCTATTTTGGTGTAGGTTATGTAAGGTTAGGTTGCGAGCACTGCAGTACATACCTACCTGTGTTTAGGTCCATGTGGATCCGTTGTGATGCCATTGTTGGGGGTTGTTAAGCGATTGTTGTTGGCGATAAGACGATAAGACCTCTTGTGATTACTCGACCTTGTCCAGCCATCCTAATGTAGGTACCTATTTATGAACCTGGAAAGATTTGATAGTGAAACATCAGGAAGTTCATGTGTGTCATATATAAAGGGTTTTCCAATAAGAGGTGTTATTTTGGTATTCAAAGAAAAAAGCTATTTTTTGATGTGATGTATTTATTATTTCATAATAAAGAGGAAGGTATGCCGTTAATAATGAAAAACAACATTAGCCAAATGGCAACCAAGAGCACGCATACAGGACCATATCCTTTTCATGAAATTTTACATAACCAAATCGCAAAGTGGCTGCCCTATGTCCTCGATAGCCTCAAGAATTTTATCTTTGAGGTCTTGACTCGACGCTGGGCTGTTGGCGTAGACCTTATCTTTCACATGGCCCCAAAGGAAGAAGTCGCAAGGTGTTAAATCAGAAGATCTCGGTGGCCAATTGTGATCACCTCTTCGAGAGATAACACGGTCCGGAAACTTTTCCCGTAAAAGATCAATGGTTTCGTTGATTGTGTGGCACGTAGCGCCGTCTTGTTGAAAGTAAACGTTGTCCAGATCAATACCATCCAAAACTCCATTGGTATGCCCAATTATAAAGAACGACGAAGAATGGACAAACCTGGGTTTTCTTCAACACTTTGGGCTACAGCAGCAATATTCTCAGTTGTTCTTGAGCGACGTGCACGGGTTTTATTCTTCACATTACTAACTTTTCCCAACAGCTCGAATTTTTCCACCAATTTCTGTATTGCGGTCCGACTAGGTGCTTCACGACGACCAAAAAATGCTTTAGTTTTGCGAACTGTGACCGCAAGATTTTCACCATTTTTGTAGTGAATTTTAATAATTTCAATGCGTTGTTGAAGCGTATATCGTTCCATTTTTAGTAATGGCGTAGTTTCTACTTGTCAAATGTGAAAGAATAATAGCTTCAAAAGTGACAGCTACCGAAATAGCAGGTCATTCACAATAACACCTCTCATTGGAAAACCCTATGCTTAGTAACTTCCAAGTGAAACAGACTTGGTCATTGACATCTCATCCCCGCAGCCCCTGCATAGGTCAGGTAGGTGGGTGATCTTGATAAGGTCCGGAACCTATTACGGCCGATAGGCATTAGACGAAAATTCTATATGGTCACGAAATTAAATAAACTCGAAGCGAGAATGGTCGTTCGATTATATGGAAATAGCCTAGAAGTCTATCGAACTTATTAGGCTTCAAGGCACTCTAAAATCTAAAATTCCAAATATAACCTTGAGGAACCATATAAAGAGTTCTTAGTTCAATCTACACCCAAAAAGACGCGATCAGTCCAGAAGGATTGATTCGCTGTCTCTGAAATCAAAAATTATTGCGATTGAGTGAAACTGTGCATGGGCCATAGGTATATATCGGATAAGTTTTTAACAAATAAAAAAGATATATTTTCATAAATGGATAATTTCAGAAAGATTAATATCAATGTCAATTCAGCAAATTATTTTTAGGAGCCAACAAGTTATTAAAGAAAAACTATAAGGCGGGCCTTTATTAAGGCCACCTTCCTTATTATCGTCATCGAGATTCAATTTTATTGCACAGTTTTTTAGAAAGACATGAGACATTAAGGCCCCTATACCAGTTTATAACGACGTTCTATCAAATCGCATAAGGTGGGTAGGTAGGTAGTCCGACTCATGTTGTATTCTGGCCATAGCTTCCGTGATATTCCGAAGGTAGTTAATTCTTTTCACCTGTTTTTCATGCTCTCTCTTTAATTTAGTGTTGTGGCTTGCTCGACTTCAGCGCCCGATCTTGATCCATGACAGATCCATTTTTGTGCAGTTCACCAGCCATCCCACTGGCGGTTTTGTTCCTGGTGTCCAAGAATCTAGCAGAGATCGAGATGCGTTGTATGCTGCGTGCAGAGAACCTTAAGCTGTTCGCGGCAGTGGCGAACTACCTACCTACCTTTGATTTGATTTCAATAACAGAAACTGTTTTTATAGCTGCCTGCTAGCTCTCAATGAATATGGTACGATACCTATTATCGTCATTTGGTATTGCCAACATTGACACTATATCGGCAGCTGCGGCCAGAACCTCCGCCTAGAAGATACGTCTGTGATCAGGCAATCTGATTGGGCGCTGTATACCTTTTTAGTTCTGCGGGAAAAATTCCGCCACCGGTGTAAGTGCAACTTATCAAGAGCTATATTAAATTATGTGGTGTACATGCTTCTCACTAATATTCTTATACTGATTTAAAATTTAAACTAGAAACGACCTATAAAAGAGGCTTATATGGAAGTTACCCCGTTGATAAAGCCACTGCGCTAACTGGCCACCATATCTCTTCTATATGGTTCTTGAATGTTATAGGTATACCTAACGAGTAGCTACGTACAACGTACCTACGTATTTTTTAAATGTGCCTGTCCTGAATTTGTATAATACGCGCACGTCCTCCAGGTAAGGCCTGATGAAATCTGGTTGAATCAAGTCCAGCGTCACTACTTTACGTATATGGAGGCTTTTAAGATAATTAAGAATCGGAAGCGAAAACAAGAACATCGTAATCTTCAAATGACGAAACTGAGCCAGAGTGCTCGCAATAATAGTGTGGAATTATTACCTCCTCCCCTTCTTTCTGTTTTTCCAGTGCTGTAGCCTGCTTCAAAATCTTACGAGGAATTCGTGAAACAAAAAACTGTATATACCTATTCCAACTCATTGATTTTTAATAGTTTTCAAATCTTATGTACATTTTTTTAAAGCTGAAGACGTCTTGATTTTTTTTTTTTTGACGTGAGCTCAATCACCTTATCTGGATCCACAATTATATCCGAATGAACAGATATCATAGCAAGTGAGTTTAATCTCAATCATAGTTGAAAAGGTTCTTTCAACACTGGCTGGAAACGTGGTCAAAACCGTCAGCAATTCTTGTCCATATATCAAACAATTTCAAAACTTCAGTAGAAGGATCACTCGAGGTTATTTTTTCGCACCAAAGAATGTAGGTAGGTACTCAGCTTTCACAGGTTTCTGGATTGGAACGCCTTGTTTGTTTCAATAAAGATCTTGGAGCTCTTAATTCAACTTCAAATAAGTCCTCGGCAAGTGGGGATGCGGATTGAAAAGCCTCTCTGAAAAAATCGTCGGCACTTTCACTGATGTTCTTAAGAGAATTCAGAACTTCTTTTGTGCGTTCGATTGCAGAAACGAGATCTGAGAAAGTTTTAGTTTTAGGTTTTTGGGGGGATCTTCAGCCCCGTAAGCCCCCTCCACCACTCCCCTGGTTACGTGTCTGCGGTTTTCCTGCTTTATCTGCCCCATTCTGGGCGTTTCACTGCATCAGAGTGGGGAGGAGGCGCAGCATATGTTAGTGGATGTTAATTTTGTAAATTATATTTACAGAGGCGTACGCAGAGGGTGAGCTGAAGGTCTTTTGAAACAATAGACGACAATTGGTCGACGAGCCTTGCGAGCATAGGCTAGTCGCAAGCTAGAAAAGTTACTTACAGTAGGAAATGCAATTTCAAAAAGGATTTTAGACGTGAATAATCGGACACCATACCCAAGGAAATCGGACCAAGCTATATGAATAAGGTACATACCTACCTATGATATTTTTAGGTGACACTACCCTTACAAAGCAGTCAGGTACTGATTTTGGCCAAAAGTCATCAACATTCCCACCCAGCTTCTGTATGCGTCACTCAATTTCCAAATTAGTTCTTTCTGGTTCTCTTTCTATCCATTTGCTGACCCCCTCTCTCTTGCTCGGTAAGAAAAAAAAAAAAAAAAAAAACTCAACTTTCATGTAGACCTATAGAAGGACCTTCGCTCGTCCATGTAAAACAAACCTTATCCCGCACCATAAATCAATAAAGCGACAAAATTTTAAATGCTTAAACTCAAAAACTAAAAACAAACCTAAAGCCATTAGAATAAATACTCGAGGACTACTGCAATAAAGATAAGAAAACACACGCATATCTCGCATAATTTATTGGCCGGTCAATAAAGCGCACAAAACTCACGCCCTAAAAAGAAAGTACGAAACACACAAAATACCCGAGGATATTATAGGGCGCAGTCTTCACCCGTCCCAGGTATGTAGATGAACATGAGAAACGCTTTCTGAAGAATTAGGGGATTAAAACTAAATTGACGCTAATTAGACCGCTCCGCCCGAAAGTAAAGTCCCGGCATTGTTATACCTACATTTTAACTAAGAACTCATGCAATGCATTCGTATGATCCGTCCATGACCGGTCATTTATCACAGGTCTCAGCATAATACCCCCGGAGGCTGAGTAGTGAGTATATCCCCAAAGGACCTTCCTTAGGCCGATGATGCTTATCAAGGAACGTATACAGTCCGACAGCGTTTTCATTGAGTCATTCCCAAATCGGAATTGAAAATCTCCATCGTATTCAAATCAACACGTACGTTACGCGTAACCCACATATATACAATGTCCTTTAATAATGGAAGTCCATAGACTTACATCAGCAGATTGATGGGACACGAAATGGAAAATGTTCAATGTCATTGTAGCATAATCGAAATCGAGTCCCAACAACGAATATTATGTATATTCGCAACAAAGAACAACTATAGGTACATAACAAATCGAGAGAAATATTTTGAGCGCACAAAAAATGAATGCGCAGTGTGTAGGTGGATCCTGAATCAATTTACAGGATTCCAGTTAATGCAGGGTGACCGGTGAAAAAGTTCCTTTCATGGGACAGAGGTTGCATATTATTACCTCTTGTGCGGTGAAAGCGGAAACACCATCTTCATCTTCACATTCTACTTCCGATTCAATTATGGTTTCTTTTTGGGCATATCAATGGTGCGAGATAATGGTTTGTGCATGTGGTCAGCAGCAGGTCGTTTTGGACGGAAAGGTGAATAAGAATGAGGACTGTAAGCCGATGGATGGACATGGACTGGATAATGGGATTTGTTCGGGGCGGGATGTTTCTTTTCTTTTCAAATGATTGTGTGCGTATATAGAGTTTCCTTGAAGCGATAGCCGAGATTGTATGATTGCAAATATTCAATGAATTGGAATGGGAATGATTCTGAGAATAGTCGTGGGAATGATCATACTTCCGTATGTTTTTTTTTTAGTTTACTTTAAGGCAACCCGTAGTTCAACTGGAACGGACATGCGTTTATGGATCGATTGATATACGGAAGATGTGTTTACTTTATCGGACAATGGACAAGCAATTTATTGACTTAACTACGGCTTACACAGGCCTTGGTGACACACACCTGCTGATAGTCGTTCAGTGACATATTTTGTTGTTAGTGAACTGTAAGCCCATCATTACAGTAGGTATAAAACGAAATAAAGAAGCAATTTACAATTTTTTTTTTAGCATGAAAAGTAGTTCGAAATGTACTGAAGTTCTGAAGATTCAATGTATGAAAGACTGACGAAATTTTTTTGGAGAACGAATGCAAAAATCCAACTATTACAACTGCAACGAAAGGCTGTGGGTTTTAGTGGATAGGTTGAAGTTTCAAACTCAGCTTTTTGTTACTCCTGCGATTTGTCCCAACTCAAGTTCGAAGCATTTAAAGGTGACAAACTTTACACCTTCACCTTATCTTCCGCCGACTTATCTTCTGGATTGGGAGTAGGTTTTGGTACTTATTCGTCCTGTCGGCCTGCTCCCGGTGTTTTGAAACTGCCTTAGATAGAACTAAAAGAACTTGGTTGCCTCGTCTTTTCTACGTCTAGCCGTAGGTCTCCATTTGTCACCAGATGCTTTAGAATAATGGGGTGGTAGGGAGAGCTGCCTTAAAAATAAGTAGGTAAGAGTAGCTTTTTTAGCTGGGGTCGAAAAGAACTTCCATAAAAGGTTTACCCGAGCAAGATTTTTTGTTGTGTGAAATTGGTAGGTACAATAAACGAGCTACGCTCACAAATGCGGCGAATCGACTCCACGAGTAAAGGATTATGCGGGCTTAAGCTAGTGTCCTAAATTTTCCTAAAACTCAGTAGAGCTCAGTCGACCGATAACATACTTTCATTCGTCACTACTTACGATTTTATATTAATCGCACACAGGCTTAATATAGATTCTCGCTCGTCCTTAAAAGTTGTCTTGTGAACTATTTGATATTCTTTACTGCCATTTCAGGACAAGGGAAAGCACTCTATCTACTGGTCTACAGAACACCCTCCAACCTCCTTCCATCCTCCAGTAGACTAGGGTATCTGAAGCTGAGTTTGCATTGAGCCATCTTGGGCTTGTTATGTAACATATACCTATACCACTCAACATAACCCATTGATCTCTTCCCAATTCTTTCAACACATTAAAGGACTTGGCAACCACCAGTAAACGTTCCAAACAATTGAACCTCAATCAAGGAAATTGTAAAGTCCCACACACAAAACCCTTTGGTATCCTTTGAAATGTCTTGCGAGTAAATGCCGACAATCACTGTTTGTGTGCGGTGAAAGAAGTCTGATCAGAAGAAAGAATCCTTTCATGTGACCGAAGACCAAACACCGCCACTGCCACTACCACGCTACAAATAAGTGTAAGTTAGGGTTGACTTTCTTTGACTTCTTTCTTAAATTAATTAATTTCTGATCTATTCCCAGTCCTATTCAATCGGGCGATTCATATTTTACAAGTGATTAATCTGAACCCCCTACCTGACTACCCCACTTCACCCTCAGCTCATTTATGCTGAACAACCATGGCAAACAAAATGTTACACAGCATTGTTAGAGTGTCCTTTGATTTGGCAACCATTTATATTGACATTTAAATTTCCAGGACTCAAGCAAGTTCGTTTCCCCCATTATACAACAGCCATTGGGCGTCAAACGTTTATTTAACGAATCAAATGAATCTCACCCACTTCACAGAGTGCGCGTCCTTGTATCCAGACACTTTTCGCAACCACTATAGGAACAGTGTATACGAATGCAATCGTCCGTCCTTATGCCGCGAAAGAGTATAGCGATATACCTATGCACACAATCAAATAGAATGACAGTGCAAATAGATTGCTTTTGAATTTTTCATCACAGCGAGCGTTAGCTAAGGTACCGTACCGATAGAAGAAAAAAAACAAATTCCCGCTCTGTGTGTATTAATATTTGTTCAAAGGACAAAGGCGACAAATTCTTCCTAGTACCATGGTCGTCGTTCTCTCTCTATGATCATGTTGACAAACGCAGGTATTTCGAAAACATTTTTATTTATTTTCCAGAGTACGTCGCGTTGTAACGTCAGTTAAGGGAAATAAGCTCCTTCGGTTGTGTGCTTGGTCGGAAAATTTCTAATCTACATCTCGAGGAAAATTCAATTAAATTCACACCTGTAAGGCTAGAATCACATAATTAAACTTGAATTGCGTGTGGGAAGAGAGCGTATAATTTTGGAGGGCTGCCAGCCGCACCGCACGAGGGTGCTAAAATAAAATCGTAACTCATTTTGATTACAATTGAATCATACACACTCTTTGCTGGTGTGGTTTATGTTAAATAATTGACAGCGAGTGGGGGATGTATATTGTATATGTTATGTATATTCATATATGTATTGTATAATCAGGCAAGAATAAGATAATGAGGATTTGTATGGTCATTATACAGAACAAACAGGACTTATTTTCAAGAGCAGTGTTTTCCATGAATCCCGTAGAAGGCGACATGATCCGTTTCCAAGCTTGACTTCAGCTATTTTTTTTTTTGTTGCTTTTATGAAGTCCTTTGATATAACCAGCCAAGGGGCAACAAGACTTCCATTTTGGACTTTCAAGATAATTAATGCAGCTTCTTCACAGTTTTACTTTTTGACCCAATTGCAGATTACGTCGTTTAAGTCTTGTAACCGATGCTTCTTCGCCACCGGGCGGACTTAAGACCATTCCATAGTTGTAGGTAACCAGTCAAGACCCTCAATATGTTTCTCTTTTCAGCTCAAGTATGACATTTCGAAAGTAAGCCTGGATTTTGTATCTTCTTCTTGGCTTACACGAAAGGCGGTTTAGTTATTTCCAGTACTTTAGTCAGGTGTATGACAAAAAAGAACAAGAGGATGTGACCTTTCCTTCAAACGCATTTAGCTCTAGCGTTTCTTTCTTGCTGTCGAAGCTTTAGGCAGGTTTTGCAGCTTGCAAAGTCGTGAGATGATAAATGTGAATCATTTGCCAGCTTTGTCTACAACCTACCTCATATCTTATTCAAGGCATAACAAGTCTTGCTCCAAATGTCCTAAAACTCGTCTTTTTATAACGCACTTATATAAGGTTACTCAATGAGGTATCGTGGTAATAGAGGGCTTACCGACCCTGGCTGCAAAGGTCCTATGAGCACGTATAACGTGAAACTCTGGAACTATAGATTAGGGGATCTCGCAGACTTTTAGTTCACCAACGTAATCTGCCTTTCGACTGAATTAACTCTGTCAGAGGTGGCAGCTCGCAGTCTTGCGAAGGCTTGATAGACAAACTTAAACTTGTGTATACAAAATCAGGGATGGAATTCTGTCAGATGAAAACGTTCAATCGTTTTTGAATGCACGAGTGTGAACCTTTATATGACTTTGGAGTCGAAAATAATTTTCATACACGATTTGATTTCTTCGTTTTTCCATTGCGTTACATATTTTCAAAAATGACAGACATTTTCGTTTGGCATACCTAGTAGTTTTTTTAACTACTTCCTCAGTATAAAGTTCACTTGCGACTCCTTTCACACAAAGAAAATACGTCACCTGTCAAAAGAAAGCTTAATGCCACCCAGTTAATAGTTGGCACCACCCAAGTAACAATTTTACTTCGGTAAGGTTCAAATTTGTAATTTCTGTAGGCAACAGCTTCGATAGAGCTTCTATAGTCTTTGTTAAACGAAGTTGATCTATTTCGAAGCAATTGTTTCGATATAATAACTTCAGTAAGTCCTTTACGAAGCATATACACAGGCTTTATAGAGGGATATGAAATTAAGCTTCAATAAGAAATCTATTAGACATCTGAAAATGTGTCTGGAGATGTGTGGAAAGTGAATTGCTTCGATAAAGCTTGTGGTTCGAAGCGCTTCCTAGAAGCTTCCTTAGAGCTTCTGACCGAACGCATTATAGAAGCAATGAACTGTCAAGCAGTCAACCGCTTGCGATTGGAAGCTGTACAGAAGCACTTACTCCGTCTTCCTCCTAACTTACATATGGAGGCTTTATAGAGGTAAAAATTAATTTCATATGAAATGAATCAAAACTGTCTAAAGAAACCATAATTAATGAATCGGGGAAAAATGACAAAAAGTAAAACACTTTTAGCACAGTGAAAAATATGTCAATAAAGTGATTCTAAATAAACACTTTTCACTTATAAATAAATTAGGTAATACTAAATGTCTTGCATATAACTTCGGTCGAGTAAGCTGCAAGTTTATTCCAAATTTTAACGAAACTCTAAAATATATCAAGTAGTTCAGATTTATCACTGCTACAGCATTATGACGAATTAGCCTAGGGGGTAGTGTATTGGACTACTACGCAGCAGGACCCATGTTCGATTCTCAGTGCGGCGCATGTAAGTAAAATATAAATTATAAAAGGTACGTAAATGGTAAACTTCATGAAAATTGCAAAAAGTCGTTGGATAACATTTAATAATAGGAAAAAAAAATGAAAGAATAAGAAAATGAAAAATGTATTTTTCTTGTTCATTTTTGAGCCTCTATAAAGCTTCCATAAAGTTTCGGTAAGGTCTATCCAAGCTGTTCAGGAAATTTCTTCAAAGAGCGCCCAACACAAATTTAACAAGCTTTGTGTAAATTTTGTTTGTTTTATTTCTTCACAAAACTAAAGAAAAAAAAATATTTTCGAACAAATCCGCAATTTTAAAACTTGGCAGCCCTTTTGCAGTTAAGTGATATCGAACAGTCGGATAACTTGCAGGCACATAAATTTATTTTGCAGGCCTTTTGATTTGACACAAGCACACAACGACCAAATACTTAGGTCCCGGCTGAGCTCCATTATAAACCCATTGAATAACAAATCGTTTACAACGACATCGCTTACAACGACCGATTTTTTCCATGTTTTGAAATAAAATATTGGTTATAACGACTAAGATCGACGCAGCTGTTGGTGCGACTGCATTTTTTCTAAAACGGTAAACTATTTATGGGTCTGTACATGCGATGTATCTGTCTAGACACATGTTACAGCTCATTGTTTGTTGAGATATTATTATTCTTTATAATTTGGTAGCTGGTTTTAATATTTTCTCGGTCAAAATGCAACAAAACATTTTTTTTTTTCAGAAATAGGATTTGTTCAGCCAACAATCGAGGAAGCGCTAAATTCTGTACGAACTTTAAGTACATTCTGTTTATTTAATGATCTTGGTGGCAAAAATTTTACAGAAAATATTGTATTGATGGAAAAAGCAATTGAAAAAAAGTTCATATCAACAAAAACTAAACAATCAGATATTTCTACTTTTTTTAATAAATAATAAATGTATGTACTTTGTAAATAATTCTCGTATGTATGTACATGTACTGTACATATATATGTCTGGTACAAATAAAAACAAAAAAATTGAAAACAGATTAATTTACGTATGCACCTTGATATCGGTTACAGCGACCTATCGCTTATAACGACCAAAATCGTCAGTCCCGTTATAACCGATTTTGACTGCATTTTTACAGAACTACATTAAACATTCTACAAATTGAAAGAGAGGTGTGTTGAAATTTATATAGATTCAAGGGACTGTCTATAAATAAACTATGGATGAATTAAGAAGTTCAATACCCAAACTAGATTGAGCAGTAAAATGCACTAAGCCTCTCAAATTATTTATCAGTGATATTTAAACCTTTTTGCCAAACAGACTATTATTTCGATACATCTACAACTTTTCAACTGATTAAAACTTTAAACAGCCTTTACTCATGGTCATGCGTCAGGGCGTAGAAATTTTCTAAATCAACAACAACTTCCAGGAAAGCGAGTCCAAAATATACAAAAATACTCCCTCGAAATCAGGATAAACCAAATCCCATTTTCCCTTTAAAACAATAAAACATTGAAACGCAACCGTAAACAAGAGTCTCATATGATTTTATTGCAACGCGAAACGAGCCCTATACCCATCCATATATATATACCGAATCTACTCTAAAAAGCAAGGACATCATAGAGGTTACAAGAAAATAATCCCCACACACAAACTATACGTCAGAAGTCCTAGTTTTCGAAAACAATTAAGCAATTTTCGCTAACAATGCATTTAAAAAGGCATTCCACGGCGTATGGAAACGACACACATTATCAGGCCTTCTCTCGAGTCGTAAAATCATTGTTTATGCATACATTGATCAGTATTGTTCCATGAACTGTTTACCATGTATGTTGAATGGATGTAAAGGACCTTTTCTTGGTCGCTTTCTTTATTATACGCGCCTGCTAATGGACGCAACTGCACCGTGTGTATAGAGAATCTCTCTAATTGTAAAATTTAATTGCATTTTATTGCGCGGCATTCTCTTGGGATCTTTACTGAGCTGCTCCTAGAAGCGCGGGTACCAAAGATTATTATGAGTATAGACCTGCTTGCAAGGGCGTACCTATTTGGTTTGGCTGTGTCTCGCAGTCAGTATTACTGGATATAATAAAGAGAGGCGGGCTCATTGTAAATTATTGTACGGCTTAGAATTGAACAATGGTTGACTGCAATTATCGAGAGGGATTCATGTTTTTGCCAACGAAATTTTTACGATAAATTGATTAAATATTTGCCAGACGGTGAAAACGGTGTGTCAGAGTCGGAGACAGCCTTGACTTGTCGCGAATAGAATGTAAATTGCGGCACATATTACGGTCCGGCGATGAAGTCAATTGGGGTTTTATGGTCGACTTTTCAACGAGATCTAGGAAGGCTATTATTTATTCAGACATGTGGCGGGACATATTGAAGTATAGTTGACACTCTAAGGATAGTCGCTGGAATTGAGTATAGTGTTGCAATGTCACAAGAAGTTAGCTACAGTAGGTTTGCCAAAAACTGGACTACCTATACCGAAAGAATATTGCAGTACAGATCTTCAGCAATATTTGAGGGGACCACGCGATAAAAGATTTATTTCATTTTAAGCCCATAGTGCTTCGGTATTCTAAAATAGAAATGCATTTCAAAAGTCACTGATTACACACTCCACCACCTTCACTTCAATGGCAACTATGAGCCTATACGCTTTACGACTGACTTAAAGAGAGAGTAGGGTCGGAGTAGGGTAGAAAGCAATTCAAGACTATTTGGTTGCCGGGCCATCTTTAGTATTTGGGTTGGCTTATAGTACCTTACTTTGATGAATCCAGTGCCGGCTTTAAGGGGGGCGCCGAATTGTTCAGGGCACTGCGCGCGCCAGCTTAACTTCACTGAATTTGAAAACCTAGGTATATGTCTATCGATATAAAGAAAAATCAAATTTAGCGTATTCAATTTTATGAGCTTATCTTGTAGGAGTGAGTATAAGTCCTCAGCATTTATCTACCACAACCTGTCTATATGATCAACTTTATCTCTGATATTGATGGAGATTTGTTGTGCAATGAAATTTTAGGTCTGCAACAGGGTCTCCACCACAATCAGGCAACATTCAATTTTATCAAAAAGTACAATCTTCAAGAGTTATATCCCAACACTTAAATAATATCGATGCGTATTCTGTTAACAATATCAGTGACCATTGTAAGATTAGCTGATGATTTGGGCTCACTGCTCATTGAAAATCAAAAGGGCAGAAAAACTAGATTTTGACTGTCTAATTAGGTAATATGCTGACAACTACAACTATAAGATTTTACTATTTTTTTTAATTATTATTATTTTTTTTTCATTAACTGTTTCGTGACGATTCAATAAGAAATATGGTACACAATTGAAATAAGTTTTTTTTTTAATTATAATGAAATATAAAAGGGCGGCAAATGCATGATTCGCCCTGGGCGTCTAGATCGTTAAGGCCGTCCTGGATGGCTCAATCATACCAGTACAATTAAAGTACTGTCCGCAGTAAAACTTTTGCGATTTGCCAACGTTTGACAACGGCTGTCACTGGCAGAGTGCGCTCAATGCGTTACTTAAGAGTACGTACGAGCACAGATTTTGTTGGTCGCTTTCAACACAGCTCAAGCCAGGGTCCTAAGATTCGCCCAACGGATAAACTTTTTTTTGTTGTTTAATTTAAACCTCTGGGGGTCATCGCAACTCATCCATTGACACCTCACACCCGTTATACAACTCACCTACAAAACTACTGAACTTAATGTCAACTCCCATGGTCATTTCATCCAACTTTTAAGGAAAATTGTGTCTCCTAACCAGGGGCAAATGGAAAATTCCCAATACAGTAACGCTACAGCACATATTGATTTGAAATCGTTGCTCGATTCAATGCAAAGTATGTTCAACGCGAGCTCAGACCACCTGTGGACTTGTTGAGCAACGATTTCCTACCATCTTTAAAACATTGGTTAGATACAGCTGAGAGCTTCGTATACCAAGGTTGAACTTAACTTATTGGATCCAAAAATGTCTCTCGGGATCCGTCTGAAGATCAAAAGACGATCGTATAGATCATGTAGTTTCGATATTTCAGTGAGCATTTCTGTAGAAACTGTATTGAATACTGCTCGCAAGCTCTTGCCTTAACCAATGGAGTTGTGCGAACCTATTAGGATTCCAGGTCTTTTTCGAATAATGCGTTCCTTTTATTTTTTTGTTTGCTTAATTCTAAGATATTTAAATAAAACATAAAATGTTAAAATAAAACTTAAATAAGCGATTTTGTTTTTGGGGGAAAAAAGGGATTTTTATTTTTGGGAAAGGGGACAAAAAATATCCTTTTGGTGTTCAAAAAGGGGGATTTTTTTTTTAATCTGGGATCCCTGGGTTGTCGCACAAAAGGAAACAAATGCGGGTGGAGAAATATCGGATGATTGCATTATTCATATCTCTGTTTACATCATCCTGCCGAAATGATCCTGAAACTTATTGAAGTTCGGCGCGTAATTGTTACTAAATGCAATGCCAACAAAGTGCAGGACCTCTGTGCGAGTTTGGCAGTGTGCATGTATTCCCATATGCGAGAGAGATACTTGAACAATTCCATAAATAACATTCGCATCACACAATGGATGAATATGCGTATCGATTCCATTGTGCGTGTTTGTTTGTGTAATTCTCGGTGTATCCATCGAATCGTCCAACTATCGATCCTTGATGCATTGATATCACTCGGAGCTCGGAGAGATAAAAGGTAGGTATACAAACTATGAATGAAACGAATGTTATGTGTTGTCATGGATGCATTGCAATTCACCTGACATGGAGGATGTTGTATAGTTGTAGGTGAAAAGTGTGTGCATCACCCTTGTACAAAAAACCGGATATTCTGTTTGGATTTTGTTCGGACTCTTTTGTTGGCCCTTTGTGTTGGAATCCATTGATCCTTTGTTATGTTGAAGAATTTCACACGTCCTTTTATGGGTGAGTTTTGGATTTTGTTGTTGCTGGTAGTCTTCACCTCCTGGTAGGACAATGCAACGAAAGGTGTGCGTGGTTTAAATGAGAAGTATGGATGCATGTGTGAATGAAAATATTTTATTTACTAATTGGTTGTTATATATGGTTTTTGTGGAATTGCAACTGAATGCTAGAATAGGATGGTGCAAAGGAGTATAATAGAACAATGGAGGCCTTGGTTGGGAGAGTGTAGGTGCTTCTCTAGTGAATCAAATTTTTGAATCTGCTAAGGATGCTTTTATTTTGCATATGAAACGTTTGAAGGTTTGATCTGCCATCAAACACAATGTCAACTGTAGTGAATAAACTGGGAAAGAGAAATAAAACTGCTCGTGAGTTTCTAAGAGACTTATGAATTATGTACGTAGGATATCCTTTAACTTATGGTCCTGAGAATATGGGAAACTATATTCTGCCCACCAAACTCTTATAGGCAGAACAGATTGGTTCTAGAAAAAGCCCATGAAGTCTAAATAATACTCGCGATCTAACCGCGGCGTTTGGTATCAAACTATTGACATAATAGCTAAAAGAATCAAGGTACGACCTTCCAAAAGCCTACTTTAATGTTGAATACCTCGACTTCGTTCACATAATTTCTATAAAACAGCAAGCATCAAACAGAAAATGCTGAAATGGGCTGGGCTGCGGGCACGCAGTGAGTGATTGAGCGACGTCGCTCTGCCCATTACAAAATCGCTTATACGTAGCCACCGCCGTAGCCGTATGCGATTTCATATCTTTTCTTTTTTCTTTTTGACGCTCAATCGAGGTGTTGGGCGTACGACTAACCTAACGAGACTTCACCTCTGAAGCACAACGAAGCAAAAAAAGAACCCACATTTGGAGTCGCTCGCGATTGGAGAGCGACCTGTAACAACTTGGAGTTTGTTAAGTTGTAGACAGATAGCTAGTGACCAATAAAATATAAAATCTATTTTTTCTTGTTTTTTTTTTTATTTTTATTTAAAAATTAAAAGTAAATAATTTTTAATGTTTCAGAAATTTAAAATAGTTTTTTTATATCTGCTTTTTTTTTCCTCGTCGTTTACATTTGTTAGTTTGAAAAAAAGCGGAATAAGCTAAATTTTATGGCTTTAAATTTGAAAGTCCGAATTTTGTTAACCAGAATTTTTGTGTGAGAAAGCAAATTTTGCAAAGCAGTATTTTGAAAGCTGAATTTCGACCGGATCCCTTATAAATGACGGTCATCGAAATTAAAGCCAAGTAAAAATATGCACCCATCTACTGCAGTAACATTTTAAGGCAACAATTTTCACAAAAGTTCACGTCTAAAGACGCAGATATGAGATCATCAAAGCAGGAACTCTATGTCAAACTTACCAAATGTTTGGTCCTATCCTTGGTCCGCAAGGATTTTGCCATGAAGGCTATAAACGAATAGATTAGGATGGGAATAGTTCACATTTTCTGTCTGTCGTACTAGATGTTCCCCTTATAGTAGGGTTTCTACGGCCCTCGTGCGCCGTAGAAAGTAAAGAGGCGCCCCTCTGAGTTATTCACAAAAATTGAAACTTATTTTGCCTTCGCGCTGATTGTAAGCTGAATTTAATTTTTGTGCCTATTTATCTATTTTTTCATTCTACTGTTTCTTTTTCAAATAGCTGGGAAAGGTCGTCGTGACAAAATACCAAACTTGTAGGTGCACCGGGGGCTGAAAAAGATTGGGAACCACTGCCTTATAGAAAGGAAATACGACACCACACTTGGACTCAGATTTTAATTAATAAATAAATCTGAAGATTGACTGCGCTTTGAAAGAGACTATTCATGGAACGCTGAGTTTGATTAAAATTGCAATATGTAAGCCAATTTAAGCGATTATATTGAAATGAGTTAAGCAGTCCATTTGCAAGTGTTTGACGAAATTTTAGTGTCTTTTCTACCAATTTTGACAACTAGTTTTAGTCTTACTATGATGGTTGCCCCTAAATCTGGCCTTCAGAATAGTTTCTGGATAACTGATCAGACACTGCCTCTTTTAGAGGCTATTTATAATTTGTAAGCCACGTAAGGTAAGCAAAACATGTAAATAAAGATACATTTTGAGGGCTACTACAGAAGATTGGAACATTTGAAACGTTTTACCTTGGGGTAAAGCATAAATTACCTACATAAACAGAAGCGGAGTACCTGAAATCGCAAGGGATGCAAGAAAAATCCCTATTACGACTGCATGGGAGTAGTCCAGCTCAAGCCAGTATACGATTACAGCAAAATTGTACTAACATCATGAGCACATTAGAATCAATGGTCTCATTTCCAAGATTTTCACCAAAATTGACTAGTTTTTCGACCACTTTTTGACACTAACTTAAATTCACATAATCCTACTACCATTGACTTTACCATGACTAACGCCAGATTCCACAAAAAACAGTTTTCACCACTGAACTGCAAATGAAGTTGCGTTCCCACTCTTGGTCCAATTAAATATTTCGTACACCTTTAAAAATTGTATAAAAAATTCCTCATTCCAATTCACTGATCTGAAAGTGACATATTGCTCCCTTCAAATTCACACCGCCACTCGTGGGCGTTTGAAAAAAAAAAATACAAAAACGAAACTCTCCCCCAACTAAGCTAAATATGTTATTTTGACGCAAAACACCTTTTTCCCAGCGGGACACATACTCGCATCGCAGTTCTGTTATACTCGTACTATTTCCGTTCCTTGTTGACAGTGTCAATTTTCAAATGATCCAACCGCACCCTGGGCAAAACCGCACAACAAATCAAAGAATAATTATTTCGCCCGAGGCGATTTCCCGCCACCAGCAGATGGATGATACAATGTCCTTCCCAAAAGTGGGTGGATATGCAGATGATTTTGGAAAAAACTTGCATCCAACACTGTATACAGTTCACACTCTCTGCTAATTGCCTCGGTCAGACGCGCACACAAATCCATCACCAGGCAACCAAAATATGCCAACTACTGTTCTGTGGCCATACACAAACCGTGGGATCCTCTCAACAAATCAACCGCGAAACCTTACTTATCGATTTAAGTGGCCACTTCTATAGGTATAGTAGGTATATGAGTATTTAAAAGGACGACGATGTATAACCACTTGATGGTTAACGCGTCTGAAATCCGTTTAAGTGGTTTCAGCGAGGGAATTCCTCTGCCAAGATACTAGTGTTTTACTGGTGGGCTTTTCTTACGCAGGACCCCTCAAGGAAGTGCTGAAATATGTGAAGGATTTCGATTAAGTTTGGACCGTGTGTATTTAGCGAGATCAACCCCTAAGTGGTTATAAATGCATTTTTGGTTTAACTAAACGAAATTTGCATTGTTTTTCGCTTTGCAAGGACTAAAGGGGAGGCACATTTTTTATTATTAAATTGCCATCGTCGATTACTGAAGAGCACTTGACTGATTGCGCTGTTTTGTTTGGGAAGGAAAAGTCCGTATACCTTGTGGGAAAATGCCAGGACTTTTACGGCGGAGTACAAGTGATGAAAAGTGTTAAAACGCATGCGGATTATGACACGCTAAAGAGAATAAGAAATCATTTTCTCAGGACTTGGATGGAGGTAGTGCAAGTCTTGAGAGTCCGCTCATGCATGTGCTTGCAAGGCATTTCGCACAGGAGATAAATTACTGGAATCGCCTCTGGCGAATTTCGAATCCAGTTCGAGTCCTTTTGGCGATTCTACGCATGAGAGAAAGAGTATAAGTAGGTACCTACTTCAGTTGGCAATTGAACAATCATCACTGCGGTATAGCGTCCCCTGGCAGAGAAGTCTCTCTTCTAGATCTGCGACACCGAATAGTGTCCTTTCTTTGTGAATCATGTGATCTGTCAATATTTAAGTTTCGTTCGAGTTTTCTTCTTCTTTTTTGTGGACAAAAATAAGACGAACAAAATACGAGCAAACACGGCTGAGTGAACCTGAAAAGTGTGCAAGATAAAAACATCCTTTTGAGGATGATGAATGGATAATTGAGCTCGCGGAATATACGTTTTTAATAGAGCACAGCATTTAGCTAGGAGAAACATCTGTCAGAGTCCTTGAATGATTGCTTAAAAATACGCTTCTTTGTACTCTTTCATGGACGTCATCAATGTCATGTTCGATTTTTGGTTTCATGAGTGATAATTGATCTCAGGAGGGGACATGCGGTTTTTGTGGAAGTAATTTCGTTTTGTGTGCTTGATTGGTCTTAACCCAGTTGAGTAAAGTGTTTGTTGTCGTTGGATGCCGTTTGTCAAACAGTTTTATCCACGAGACTTGTTTCTGAGAGTGTGGCCAACGAGTTTCCTAAATAAAACCAACCACACAAATGGTTGATACCAACCTCGCAAATGCCACTATTTAGAAGAGTTTCTTTCACGGATTTTCCAGCAGCTGATTGCCTATATAAAAGTGTCGCCACATCACGGTAGGTTATTGCAGATCAAAAATTGTAAAAAAAATTCCCACCGCATCTCTAACTCGTCGCAGCCACTTCTGCGAACTCTTTCCACCCAAAACAGACGTGGACTGGTTAAATTCAGTTCTCCCCACGTGATGACTGTTTAGCTTAATAATGCGGTACAACAATGGAACCGCAGCGGCGATAATGATAGTTTCGCACTGTTCCTATCCAGGGGTGGACCCAATCATAACACAGCTCTGGACTTGAGCTGTTCCACTCACTGTAGTCTGTACCTTGAACTCATGCTCTCGCCATATCGATCGTACAAAAGGATAATTACACACCGTTACCATCTATTCAACGGGTGTGTATGCGCACGCAGTACCAAAAGAATATGTACACACAATCAACACCCAGCAGTATGATTATAGACCTCAAATTGCGATCATTGTTTGGCCATAGTGTAGCAAAACGTTTGAAAGCGGGAGTTCCTGCAACAAAAAAAAAAAGAAGAAGTGAATGGAAATTAAGTTCAAACACTCGTGTTGCTGGATGAAAACGCCCACTTCCTTCTGGCATTCATTTGTTCCCGATCAAGGACATTGAAAAACTCTTTTCTTTTCCTTATTCCCATTCGCACCTAGTCCTATTTTTTTTAATAATCCTATTGTGCGGCATTGTTTTGTGTTTGAAATTTCATCACCTTTGTGTCCTGTGTGTGTTGGAAGTCGGAATATTTTAGTTCCCACTCAATTTTGTAGTCATTCTTGGATTGAGTTGCAGGATGGGTGGGAAAATTTATAAAAAAAAGTGTCTTAGGTGTTGGAATTTGTTTTAATATCGGGTGCGTGACTTCGTATCGTCCGCTAGCAGATTGATCATGATCAGGCTTTCAGTTTTCCGATCTCCCACACTTCATAAATGGTTCCCAAGCTGGCCAGTAGCTGGATGGCTTTTGGTTTGGACCAGGGGTGGAATTACCGCATCCGTGAACTAGCAATAAATCACTAAAATTGTTTTAATTTTACAAGCAAAACATTAGCAAATTTAGTCACGTAGAACTCGATGCTACATCGCGGATGCGGCTTTCTAGTCTCAATCCACACCATCAGGGTTTTCTTCTATCACACTTTATCCAGACTTATATCTATCTCATCGACTTTTACAAACACCCGACAGAATTCCAGTCAGATACGGCCATATCGCTGACAAAAAAAAATTCCTCCCTTTACTAGACAACTCTATGCAGAAGATTTGAAAGGAAAATCAGTTTCAAATATACTCAAGAGAGTTCAAGAAAAGCAGAATGAAGGCGTTTTCATTGCCTAAAATCCACCAGATAAACTAAACCTGCTATAGGGCAGTACCAATATGCCCTAAAAGTCAAATGGCGAAGTTCAAAACTTCAATTTGTTTGTGGTAGAAGAGAATTTAACCAAGCTACAATTTATACTTGCTCCTTTTTAACGAGTTCAGCTAGAGTTTGAGGATGCACAACTTGCTGTTATGTGCTCAATGACATTTAATTGACTTTTGCACTCCTATTTAGTATCACGAACATGCAGTCACTAATTTTGTCGCTTAGCTGAGAACAAATGAAATTGTAGTACCGAATGGAAGTTGGTGCTGGGTTTAAAAGAACAAAAAAAAAAACCTCTTGAACCGTTTTTTGATTTGGGAGAGTGGAGAAGATATATTCACGAAGTACATATTTGGGCAGTACCAAACAAGAGGATGTAGTACAAGAAGCCAAAACACGTCGACTACAATAACTCGACCACATCAAGCTACCTATAGCATAATATTGGTATGACAATGATTATCATTGAATTCCCGCTTAATATTCGAACCGAATCTTAGTTTGAATGACTGAGTCTTCGCGAAAATAAAAGTCCTTAATAGATCTGTTGTATTCTATATAACAGTGAATTTCTGCTGGTGCAATGGAGTTTGGTATAACAGAAATCCACAAGTCCGGCTTATAACAGCAAGTTATAAATAGGATGTACAATTTTTTGGAAAACATGGTGGTAATCTAAATATTCGACTTGTAGCTTTGTATCGAAGAACTACACTACCTTCGTAGCACACAGTTTGGGACTACAACTACGACTTATTTTTTGTGCCACAAGTATGTGCCTATGCTTAAAGTATCATTTTCATGAACAATTATTATAGGTTTGGTTTCTATGGGCCAATACTACTTTTGTTTTCGTACCGCTACAAGAACGCCATAAAGGAAAGCTACTTGCATTTGTAGTTAATGTCACATAAAATGTCTTCTTTCTTTGTGGAGCTACAGTCGCGACTTGTGGCTTTGTGTTACAGACCTGGACTACAAACTTTTGTAGCTTTCTGTTTTATAAGTTCATTGGCTCGGTAAAGACGCAACTAATGCATAATGGAACCCTCGGCCGAGCTTATCGTAAGAGGTCGTCTTAATTGTGAAGGAAGATTTTTTCTGAGAAAACATTCATACCTACAGCTACTCTCGAAAAGATTCAAATGTGTCGCTAGTAGACAGTCAAAAGATTGATATCAAATTACAGAATTTTAAGTTCAAGACTCTCATGCTCTTCAAGAATGAAAACTTGTCTTAAGCGACCAACTATTCATTCGTACCTCTTTCCAAAGTCCTAGCTGATGTCTCTCATCCCTTCTTGACAAAAACCGCACATTTACACAAGGTCAAACAGAAATATAAATACGTTCCCTAATGCAAATCAATTCATTGAAGGGAAACTTTGTTTGCGAAAGAAATCAAAAGATCGATCTGATATCCTTTTTCAATGGAAACGCGTAAATAATGAAGTTAAAAACGCTTTCGACCCTCAGGAGCTACACGTCCTCATGCTCTTCTCATTATTATTTTTCTCGAATTCGATGACAATTTATAGGACTGTGTATTTATACAACAATCCTTGCTGTTTGGATGCAAATTTTTTTTCTATTCCCCAGTCTCGTTTAAATTGTCACAATCATTCAAGTTTTGATCCCATTGTGGATATGTTTCCATGGAAGAGTAAGAAGAAAAGGGAATACCAAAGTAAAAGAAGGAAAATAATAAAAACCAAAAATTGTGTCCATTCATGTTCGCATATCGGCTCCATGGAGAAGTTATAAACGAACTCGCTAACAGTTGTACTCGTGAATAAATTGTTATGTGCTATAATTTACAGGTTCTTGCCTTTGGAAAGGACACCCAGAATTACCCAAGGGAATATATTGTAAGAGCTAAGAAAAATGTGGAAAAAAGGAGCTTTGCATAATGTTGCGGTGCGGGCACAAATCGATTCAAAGTTTCCGATAAGGAAGAAATATGATTATTTGTTGTGTTGATTTGGTTAACTCAGGCGTTGATAGACCTTTGAGAGTTCTTGGCCCATTGAAGGGGGTGATTTTTGGAAAGGATTTCCACCCACAATCGCGTTGGGGTTAATGATTGAACTGGACGATTATCTTGTGTTTAGAACTATGTGTCCTTAATGATAATGTGGCTCAAGTTGGGGGTTACACTTGAGAAGGTATTTTGACGTTTTTTTTCAAAACTCTTTGACTTTGTAGAACTACAAACGTTCATCTCGGCTCTATGTGAAGTTATTTGAGTTGATATAGTTCTTTCAGAGGTATTCCTCCAACGAAAGACTGTTTCATCATAGAAAAGACGTCAGTGGAGGCATTTCTTCAGTTGAGTTTAACGATTGAGCTAACCGACGTTATCAGACTTGTCAAAAACTATACCATTTCTCTCAGGATAATGACGACATTTCTAAAGAAGTTTTCAAACGAACACCTTGTGACTTAAAACAATACGACAGTTGACAAACACAAGAACACAGCCTAAGCGACACAACTTCGGACAACGGATTTTCGGAAAATAGCATTTCTGCGGCTTTAACTAGTGTCCCAACTGGACGAAAATTGACCGAAGCTCACTCTAAAACGCTTGAAATTAGCTAATGAACACGACGTTCAACTTCAGTATGTAATTTGCTTAAGTTGAACCACTCTCATGCAATTTTGTCATGGCGCACCCTTTAAACTAAATAAATTTAGCCCCCTGACGACATACCACAATGCATTAGTTCTTACATCTCAATTTTATAACGGCAGTATGTCTAGGGATAAGCAAATCGGAGACCAAATTAATAAGGTTGCTGTTGATGGAGAAACTCACCCCGACACCAGTATTCTGGATGTCCGGATATTCTGTGATTCTGTAGCAGTGACTTCGGCCATTTTCATAATTGTTCGCGCCAAGCCAGATATAAAGATATTGTGAATATCACATCAAGGTACCTACCACAAAAATTCGTGAAAACTTGAATATGTAATCATACAGCGTTTTGAAAAGTTCTATGTTCTATGTTCAGTTCTATGATGAGTGTCGATATGTATAGCAAAACGGAGTAGGTATACTAGGTGAACACTATAATGAAGGTTTCTCGAATAAAAGCTAGACGATATTAAGCGGAAGAGCGCAACGATTGCGCTCAGGCATTGCTCAACTTCATGCGACATATCTACGAACCAACTAGGCTTCAGGAAAACTCAATTTATCATCTGCCGCCGCATCATTTTCGAGGTAAATTGCTGGACTTACTCGTGACAACCTCTTAGTAGTATTATTTGGATATTATCCAGCGTTGTAAGAGCCAACTTTTTCTTTAGCAGCATCCCTAAAACTTAAGCCTATGCAGAAACCCAAGATGCACTGTCCATATATGGATAAGCTGGCCAATAGTTCAGGTTTTGTCGTATACCTGAATGAGCTGAATAGTGGATAGTTATATAAACTAATTCTGCGAGATTAAAATGAGTGTTCCAATGCATAGAAGAAGTCTTATCAAATAAGGCATCAGATTAGGAAAAAAACATTTCTGAAAACTGGCCCCATTAGGTTATGTTCAATGAGCGGATTCTAAAAACAAGTAAACCTGAACAGCTGTGCCTACCAAAAGAATATTAGTCTTCTCAATATAAGGTACTTCATGAAGCTTCTTTACTTTACTTAACTTTACACTTGACTCTTACATAGCTCCAGTCTCTCCACTAGGTAATTTGGCAATGGCTAACATTTGTATCAAAATGTAAACGTCATTCGATTACAAAAAAAATATTAAAAAAAAAAACATAAACGTTATCCAGAAATGGAAATTTACTCGACTGAACGCAGTCGCAATACAAAAGCTGGTTAAAACGACTCACAAAGTGAACGCACCCATAATCTTAGCATTTATTGTCTTTAAGAAATCAAAACAAACTCCCCCTTGTCGTTTTCATTTGACTAACGTGGCTCAAATTTATGTGAAATGGCTCGGAGAATGATTCAACCGCAAAATTTCTCTGGAACAACGCTGTTCCGTGGCTAAAGTTGGGTGAGCTTGCTCTTCAATTGTACGCCTTAGTAAGTCGTTCTCCCGTACGGGTGAGATCAAAGATTCATCTGACCAACATCACTGCATAGGCCGTAAAGGTCGTCGATATCCATCCATCGATACAAACTGACTAAAAATTTGGTCGAGAGAATGTAAATTTTGAATATCATCGTCCAGATTGACCAAGTCACACTGCCTCTCAGCAGATTATTGTTGGCTTTATCTCCGCAGTAATAGTCTGCAGAAATGTCCTTTCCAAATCATTAGGAGCGATTGTATGACTGCATTTATTGAGCTTGAAGCTGATGGCCAAATATACCCTCTTTGACAGATTTCGCGCCTGTATGTACAATAACTGTCTTTGGAGGAAGAGATTCGTTTTTAATGGGCAAGTACCTATATCAGTAGAAAAAAATCTGGGAATTAAGAGCATCACATACAGTTAGTGCACGGAAGCGGCATCACCGAACTGCTTTTCAGACTCTGCGAATCTAAGTCAGAGGCAAATTACCAACAATAGGAAAAGCACTATTATCGTCAAGATACCTAGATCTTACTGTGACAGCGGGATATCGGTTATTATCCCCATTCAACAGTTTGTCTGCCAAATTTTTGGCAGCGCGACTTGTATTCTTTTACAGCATTTCCCTTTTCGTTTTTGGAGGCTGCAGAACTGGAGTATGGCCTTGGCATGTCCTGTCATCGTTTCGTACAATTTTCCGAAAAGTTTTCTCTGTCCACAAAAGCGCGTGTTGAGCTTTCTTTTGACATCAATCTGTGTTCATATCTTTTTATCTCTTACGGTTTAGTTGTCGATGCAACTCTTCTTCTTTAAATCCCGTAAACATTGTTGCACGAATAGTAGCCCTCAAGTTTCATAGGATGGAACGTATCACTAAAGTCTCAGCCGTAGAACATGGTAGACTTAGAAGTTAGAAATGAATATGGAATTGGGGGCGACTCGCAATGCTGTCATCTGTCAAATCAGTTTAAGGAGGAAACAAAATCATGGCTCTTCAAGTTTTCCATTGAAAAGGCAAAATCCACTTTGGCAACCTATCTATGCTGCCCAAATAAGCTGTGAGCTCGCTCAACTAAATATACGCACCCTTACAATCCTCACAGAACAGGACATGACAAAACACTTTTGCACTCACATCGGTATCATCCCATATATGTATATATGGATGAGCAGACAAACTGTTTACATTTAATAAATGTTAATAAACAAAATTCCAAGTCGCTCACACAACACATCGAATGCTGGCTGCTCTCAAGGATATGGGCAATTAGTCGTTTCCGGTTGCGAATGTTATGTATATTTAAGTCTCCGCCCGCTCTCAATAACAACAACAACAACAACAGCGACAGCGACAAAATCAATTTCCCAACGCAATCGTCAGAATCTCATAAAAATGTCACCGCATAATGGCACATAACGGAAAATATTATAATTTTATTACTACGACTGAGAGAACAGAGAGACCATAGATGGGCGACCTTAAAAAAGGATCGTCTATAATTTATTAACTCATTCCCCGCGTGAGCTCGCCCCGAACTATAGTATTGTAAAGGCGATTTGGTGGGGGGATATCTTATTCGAATCCTGCGCCTGCACCTCGAAAAGTATACCCACCCAACGAAGATATGGGCTCGGTTTCTTTCTGGGGTGTCCTTTGGTTTTTGGCTTTTTTGAATTATTGCCCTCATTTGTGGATTGTTATGATAATTCAAATTGGTCTCTTCCACTTTCCGCACACAAGTCAACAATGCGCGATAGTGACATTGCCGATTGTCAGTTATATACATCGTATGTCCATACGCTGGGAGTGATGCCAAATATACGAATACAAGGGGAAAACTGCGAAGAAAAAAAGAGGGTGGCACACACCAGTCTACACAACTTAATAATAATAAGGATAATAATGCCATTAAGAGCATCGTTTCTACGGTTTAATGTCTCAATTTGATTGTTTGTTTGCGGATTTGTTCGAATGGAGTCGTTCAGTCGGGTGGATGTGTTTATCCTGCTAAAACGTGGGGCTGGGGGATGTCAGATTGAATATGTCCCCTGGCTTTTGGCTTGGGTGACTCGCCCTTCTTCTCTGATTTTTGGGCCATTTAAGGTTAAGTAAATGTATTGTTTGGCGAAAAGAAGAACAAGAAGTTCGAATATGTTTGGGCGCATTGTTGGGTAATGGTGATGGGTTTTAGCTGATGAATTAATTCCCAAGGGGAGGTGGTTCTAGGTTTTACCTAGGTGCACATATTTTTGACGGAGACTTAGTTATTAACACTTTCAAATATTTCCCTTTGTTACATAAATATTATAAAACTGTAATTATTACTGAGTGGAATGGTTTTCCACTTGAAATCGATGGGCCTTACTTATAGGTAACCATCTAAAACAATGCTTATATGTTATATCCATAACATTGAAAATTGAAATAAATTACGATATAGGCGCAGGCTCATTGCTGAGCTAAGATTTATACAAAAGAGTTGATAAAGCTTATACATGAACCGGAGTTTAATTTACGACGAACATTCCATAGCACAATGAAACCAGTACAACAACCAACACAATATTCGTTCAGTTATAATATGTCTTTAAGCTAATTTCGGCACCCCCAGTTGGTTTATTACAATTTTTACCGAAAAGTGTTTGACGACAAAATTATGGTTGGTTGGGTTTTAAATATTAGCAATCCATTTCATTATTCAACAACTGTTAACATCATTAGCTGTTTTTTATTATCAGCTATGATCCATATAGATCATCGATTTACATGCACTTACAACAACAGCACATGATCCTGCTTCTCATCGAGATCACGAATCATGATCTGAAAATTATTTCTACTATTTCCGACTAGGTGGCTTGTTTTATTTTTAAATGTTGTTGTGTCTGTAAACGATAGCCACACAATCACGTTGCCAGACTAAAAAATGGAACACAAAAAAATCAATTGATTTATTTCGCATTCGAATAAACTTCGTGTCCGTATTCCGAGTTATGTTGTTTTTTCTCGTTCTATAAAGGTATGTCCAGACCAGGCAAACATTTGATAAACAATGAAATACCTACATGTCCCATAAATATTTCTAAAACACTCATTAAACAAAACAATTTTTATGGAATGCTTAAAAATGTTTTGCTGGTTTGGATCTGGGCACCAAAAAAATATTTATGAAATGTTTCACAGTTACCCAATCATGATGGGAAATAATTTTTGTTTTACAAGTATCCTTGCAGAAAGTGAGCTCTGTTTTTCCTGTTTTTCGATTATTATTTCTTTTTAAATAAAATAAAAATGCCCAGAAAAGCTTTGAATCTTCTAGTCCAAAACAGGATAAAGTTGAAATATTTCATAAGCCTTTACCCCCGTATTAATAAACAAATGCAAAATGTAAGTTAGCTAGTAGACGTCAGATACCATGCAACAATTTGACGTAACTGCTGAGTAACGAGTTGATAACTTTTACGCAGTGTTTATTAATACGGGGCTAAAAAATAAATTTCAGAAATCTTTTATAAATGTTTATAAAATCTGTCCGATTGTGTCCGATGTGTCGCGTGATTGCCAAGACCAAAATTACAAGAATAAAAACTTTACTCGCTGCTAATTTAACTCGCTAAAATTTTACGTAACTACTGAGTAACGAGTTGATAACTTTAACGCAGTGTTTATTAATACGGGGGTTAGTAAATTTATTTCAGAAATCTTTTATAAATGTTTATAAAATCTGTCCGATTTGCTTCAGAAACATTTCATAAACATTTCTGAAATGTTTCGGTGGTCTGGATACACCTTAATATGCCAAGATAAACTCAAGCGGCAGCAGCAAAATATTGTTCATCTGTTGCATATTTAAACATAAAATACTAAATTTGTTTCACAAAAATATATTTGAAAAGAAAAATGATGCAAATTTGATTCAAATATGGTAACACCTCCGACATTGCAAGTGAAATGACATGTGCCTTGTGTGACGTCACGTTGAGAAGAATATTTGCAAGATGGCTGGTGGCAATACGAAGTTTGAAATACCCTGTATTATCTGTTTTGCTTTTGAAAGCAACTGTTGCCACAATTCCAAAATTAAACTTTTCAATGATCCGTTCTGTTTTATTTTCGTGATCTGATCCGAATCAGATCACGCTGATAATAAAAAACAGCTATTGATGTCTCGTCATATAGACTGGCAATCAACTTAAGTGGGTTCAACAAGCAAACAATTGTAGTAGTTCTGGGTTGACGTTCCTTGTGAATTTAATAAGGCTTATACTTTAAATAATATAAGAAGGTATTGCGTTAACAAGACGAGTATAACTTTCGGCGTCGTTGAAGTTCAACCGAACGAGCAGGTTCTGTTGTTGGTCACCTTTTTCCTCATTGCTCGACTCAACTCGTCGGACGGGGGCTGCCTTCTCACCATAGAACACCTGCTCCACACACATTTTGTTTTCGTTTAAAAAACAAATAAAAAAAAAGAAGAAATCTACGTTAATTTCACTGCGGAGTGCGGACGGATAAAATTGACTAGAAGATAAAAAGGGAGATTAACAGGAGAGTTACTGAACCGATTGACCAGAATTGTGTTTTGGTTAACCATTGTTGTACAGCGCTCAGTCCCTATTACTAGTACAACACGCAACACAATATTCGTTCAGTTCTATGTCGCTAAGCTATTACTGTAAATGTTTAGCTTTAACATGATGTAACATGATGTAGGGGAAGCCGGGGCATAATGGGCCCTTCAAGGATTTTTTAAATGAAAACTTCAAATATGTCTTACTTTATATACAATTATAAAGTAAGATACATAAAAATTAAAAAAAATACAGCATGTTTTTTTAGGTTGAGAAAAATGGTGGGGCGTGATGGGCACAGAGCTAAATGTGGCTGGATTCATTGTCAACATAATCCTTACCACAGGCTCTGCAGGAAATCTATCCTTCTGTAGACTGGGAGTATAAATACCCACAATATAGACAATATAGTTGTGTGCCCAATGCTCTCCAGCCATGAGTATTTCAGCGGCAAAATTATTTGCTTTTTCATTTTTTTTCGGCTAGTTCATATGCCAGTTCTCGAAATTCCTCACTGAAAAGTCAAGCAAGCGCCCTTCCATATCCCTAAGACACTTGGCTAACTCTTTTTCTTGAGCCACCGAAAAACCAGGCTTAAAATTTCCCACTTTTGTTACAACAAATGGAAGGTCGGGGTATAAATCTCTTTTCTTTTTAGGAATCTTTGCACAGTAGTTCAAAGAATTTCATAGGCAGCTGCAGCTGCTTTGCAACTCATATTATTTTTTTTAGATCTTCAACAGCTCGTCGCATATTATCTATGCTCCATTCTTGCCGATAAGTCTTTCGTACATACTTGCGGACCATTTAAAACAATACCTAAATAATGCTGACAGAATAATATAAACAAATAACATGAATGGGGTATAACGTTTAATGGACACCCATGCCCAATAAATGAGTCCATTCTTCCCCAAATTTTATTCTACTTAGATAAATGTATTTTCAACCTAACCGTAAAAGAGAAATAATTTGATTTATATAAACTAGATTTACTAACTTTGATATTAAATGGAAAAAAATGCAATTTCAAGCTGTTCTTCGTTTTCAAAAACACACTTTATTTTGCTTCAAAATAACTTCCACTAATGAAAAAGCTTTTTTTTGCCACACATGCCACTTCCGTTGAAAAAAAGGGTTTTTAACACACTTGCCACCGGTAAATTATGCCAGACAGCTTTCTTTCCAAGTTCCCACTTTACTCGACAGAGAAATGCAGCGGGGGCCCATTTTCCGTTTGCATGTTATGCCCCGGGTTCCCCTACTAAATTTAGATTCCTTTTTTTTGTGTTGTGCACTTTATTATAAGGTTTTTAACTATTTTTTAGCCAGTCATAGGTATAAAAAGGCTTCGTTTTTCAACTAGTTATTTAGGTGCCTTTTTTTCTTTCTTGAAACTGGCGTTATTGGGAACTACTCGATGAAACTGTCTTATTGAACACCTATTTGCGCAATAAAAGATTTCAAATAAAGATTTTTTATAACGTTCGACAAATTTCTCCCAAGCCCCGCTCGCAGAAAGTGATAGGCGCTGAATCAAAGTCACTTAAAGTTTAATGATAATGAAAAAGTGTTTACATAAGGCGCTGCTGTCAAGTCATTTACTTGCGATAAATGCGTAGTAACAGTTTTGTAAGTGTCAAGTAGACTATAAGAATTCTTGTAATTTGCGTACTGAAGATGCAACTGTGCTTACTTAGCTTTCCTCCAGTGACGTGCCGTGGTGCTTTCAGTAGGGTGTTCACTATATTTTCCACCGTAGTAAGATAGTGTATTTTTTGTCCTATTCCAGGACCCTATACGAGGACGTGATAGACAACGATATCCTAACTAAGTTTTTTTGTAGGTAAACTTATATTTGTTTTTTCCTTTTTCTATTGGGAAACAATGTGCTTATTTACAGCAACTCTAAAACGATCAGATAATTTAAAAAAAGAAAGTAAGGCCAACAGAAAACTTTGCTTATAGAATGGCAACCACGCAACCAAAGCTTGAATTCAAAATTTTTTTCATGAAAGTTCCTAATAAAGATATATTAAAATTTGGAGAAGCTAGTGTTGGCCTAATATAATAAATTACATATTTCCAATTTATCAGCCGAACAGCTGTGAAAATGGTTTCGCAAGTAGCTTTTCAATTAAAGCAGTTGCAATTTTAAAATATGTATTCGAATACCTATTCATATTTTTTTTCAGTTGCTGCAACCGACCTCTATATTCTATTCCATATTTATACACTCAGCGGACCAGAATGGGAATGAATAATTATATAAAATTCCAGGTTCTGCAAAGCATAGCGCACCACAGGAGAACGAAGCACTAGGATTTGAATGGGACTCCGGCTCTGGCTGCTATAGTATAGTTATAGTTGTATGTTGTACCTTGCATGATCTTGTGTTTTGCTTGTGGGCACACCGCACAAGCACAACAACTCTATGTTTTTCATGGTGGAACAAAAACGAAAATGAAACACAAGAAGTGCGAAGCAAAATGGAAAGAAGTGCGCTTGATGCAGGAGAACACCAAGCCAGGTAGATTTATGAGGCAAAAAGGGTTTTTTATTTTTTATTTTGTCTTGTTTTTTGTATGCTATTTTGCCTGTCCACGGTGCTCTAAAGCGAGATGAACACCCCGAACCGATAGGTGAGTTTCATTACAACCAAGTCACTTTGACTGTGAATTGGAATTATTGATACAGGGAGATTTGGATTTTGGTTCGATACAATTATTTCAACATGTTGATTTGAACTATTAATTTACAAATACTGGTTAGTTAATACATAATTTATTGCAAAGAAACAGAAATGAGTGTCATAATGAACTTAAGCTCAGTGCATTATAATAATGAATTTGGTTAGGGTGTGCAGAGAACACCTGCGCACCTTTGAATAAACGTCACTGCTTTCCTCCGATATATGTTCACTAAAATACGCCTAGTGTTAAAACCTACTAGTTATGTGTCAGTGAGTGTATCCTCTTAGAATGCCCCCAAGAGACTGTACACGGAATACTACTGTTTTTATAGAGAGGCCAAAGTACTAAGAAAAATGTTGAATAGAACATTTCTTATGATTGCGCGGATTAGCTATCCGTCAGCTAATCGTCAGATTTTTTGCAAACAATTCCAAGTTTTACTACTATACCTACATATATATAATATACACGACTGTATAGTGGTTTAATAGGTAGTAATGCGCAACGATAATAAATGTAGGTAGGTACCCTCCAATTAAGCATTTTATCAAAAGACGTGGATGGAAAAGAGATAAAGTACTCGTGCAAAAGGTTTAGAAATTAATTTGGAGGTGTTTTAACCAAGGAAACCAATATTAATTTGACGTTTCACTAAAGCCACCCACAGCCCTATAAGTTTGATAAATGCCAACAATTCACTAATTTATTCTGCTCTATATAATGAATTGAAAGATATTATATAGGTATACATAGATATATATATATATGTATATTACAACTAATGTCTTTTTCCTTTTGGCAAACATATCAATTTTTTTTTACTCGAGATTGGTTTTTATGTTCGATTTACCAAAAAATACATTTTTTTTTTGATCGAGAAATCTCACTAATACCAAAGTTTTTGACACACAGGTGGCGGTTACGAATTGTTTATCGTTGGAAGAGTTGCTCTTTTCGCTGAATTATTAAATTTACGCGTATCGAAGCGAGTTCTTAAATTAAATTATTTCGAAATGCGTTGGTAGATATGTAAAAAAGTTTTGAAAATCAATTACAATGGATTTTCAGTGCAAGTGAAATAAGTGTTTTATTTTGCCGCCAACTCAATACACAAAAAAAACAATAAAATTTGGATCTAATGTTCGATTTTCGATCTGAAATCTCAGATGCAAAATCGAAAAAAAAACATAAATCAAGTCATTCGTTTGTTTTTCCTTTTTTTTTGACATCTGGAGCAGTACTATATGTAAACGTGGTTGGTTTTCATAATAAGTTTTGAATTACATATATTACATATATTATGTGAATTACTAAATTTTGTATGTACGGTATAGCTATATCTATAGATTTATGAAGTTTTTTTTACTGCACATAAAATAGCGCAAAATTTGAGTCAATAGAACAACGAACATAATGAGTTCACGGCTATATATAGCTTAGTAAATCTGAAAGCTGTCTGACTTGATGAACGTCAGTCTTGATTGGCTTAGATTGGTCACTTGAATAACAGCATTTTCAGTTGGCGTTTATGGAAGGGTAAGCGTAGCCGAAGAATCAAGTCAAGATATTCGTGACTGAGTACTAAGTTGACAGTTCGCATATGTGGCTGACGTAGGAAAAGTGACGTTACCACGTTACCGACCAGTCTAGTTTTAGCGATCAGGTTACATCTAATCCAGGCCAATCTAGTCGACTGAAGATAACTAAATTGTTTGAATGCGGTCAATATCTGGTACTCCTCCATCGCGACAAGAATTGCCCTGGAATTGCACATTTTTCTTCAATAAAACATAGAAAGGGCAGTTATTTTCTTCAATCCAAAGCGACATTAGGAACACCGAATTAAAACTGTCAATTCAGTTCAGGGGAACGACAACTGGAACAAGGATGATTTAAAGAAATAATTATTTTTGACAAATGTATGTAATAACAAGTACCAGAACAACGGCGAATAACAATTTAGTTGCAAAACTCCTTGTTACAATTGAAGAAAACAAAAGTTTTTATTTTTAAGATGGTATCTAAATGGCTTTAGTGTCATCCCTGTTTTGACATCTCCAAATGAGCGATGCGATTTTGGACATTTATATATGACGCTCATTTATTCATATTACATGAGGTCAGCTATTTTTAGATTACCTAGTTAAAATATTCCGCCGCACTGAAGATTTTTTGCTAAATTGACATTTTTGTGGGAAAATACAGTATAGTTCGCGACAATGTCACTGCCTATTAAGAAAAACAAAAAAAAAAAACAAGTGACAGCTCAAAAACTTGTTGGGAAAGAAACCAGATTTGTTATGTTTTATTAAACAATTTCTGAAAGGTAATATGCAGTTAAATGCAAAATGCAGAAAGGGAACATTGCTGAATGGGAATCTAGTGTGTGTCATTTATTTTTCCACAGGTTTTGTTTTTTTCCGCGTAAGCCAATAAAGAAGAAAGAAACAACAGCTTTTGCCTTATTGTCAGATTGTATAATACAATGACTGTAAATGTCTATTTACATATACCTAATACGTGGGTTTTTGGAAAATCGCCGCCAAATCTATCATTGGATATAAGTCGCGACATTTGAATACAAACTGACATATCGCCTGAGATTCCAAGATGTATGTTTTTTAAGCGAACAAAATCCTCCTTCCGCAGCATCAAGGCGAAGAATTTGCGATCCGTCTACTTTGCCGGCTCATAGTTTGCCTATATTCACAGTTGGGATGGAATCATGACTTTCCTCTGGGACGAGTGTGAATAATCTTTAAAATGCGTTATTATTGTTCGCAATTAAATAATTTATGTAAGTGAGATACATAGAGTACAAGATCTTCGCTTAAAAAAGAAAAGTGCAGGGTAAATGAGCGAAGTTTCAGAGAATCAGGGAGGAGTTTGGTTTTATACTTTTCATTCCTGATTTTTGCAAAAGTTTTCTCTGAAACTTCGCTCATTTACCCTGCACTTTCACCTACGAGAAGATGTCACTACCCGTTGCTAAATATTGTCTGATTATATTTATAGCCAAGTATACAGGCAAACCACCTAGGAGTATATTCCACTCATGTCTACTCATCAAAATAACTATTTAGTATCATGGTCTTATCGCATGTCACATTCCCCTCTGTTATCAATTTTGAAAGCAGTACCACTTTCTATAGTTCGCATTCACATCTCTTGTGGCAATAATGAATTCTCGTCCTCCATATAAATAGCTGTCGATACTACAGAAGCGATGATAACCCCGCACTGCATTGTCCAATTTCCGGGGGTGACCATCCACATACTGCTAGATAGTGGATTTAGTTTAAATCATATTGCGCTCGCGTCGGGATGTCGTTACTGCGGCTCGGGTTTCTGGTTTGCGCGTTTCTCTTGTGCTATGCATCCGCGGCGAATGACGATGACTATATGTACGAAAATTACGACGATGTGCCAGCTTTAACACCGCCTCCGACACAAAATCGCTACCAACCTCAACCTGTTCCCGTATCCGGGTCGAGTATAGTCTCCATACCAAAGGGACACGTAATCCACGGCAAGGAACTGCGCACCGCCTGGACGGGTAAAACGTTCAATGCGTTCTTTGGCCTTCGATATGGCAGTGTGGGCCGTGGATTAGCAAGGTTTCAGGTGAGTTGGACAACGTTTCACCGAAGTATATGAACCTATTTGACCGATTTGTATAATATAGAGAGCGCTACCAATGCCAATTCCGGAGGGGGTCACAGATGCAACAGTTGAACCCTTAGCCTGCCCATCGTTCCCAGACTTGTTGAAAGTTCAAACGGCCGAGCGGCAGGGTATCAATGTCGCCGACTGCCTTACACTGTCGGTCTTCACGCCAAATGTAAGATCAGTGTGGAATGTATGTGAGTCGTATGTGCATAAAATAAAATTATCCTGCAGGTCCACCAAGCGTATCCAGTCATGATCTATGTCCACGGTGAGATGTTGTTCGACGGCAGTGCTGAGGAAGCCAAACCAGAGTATCTGCTCGAGAAAGACGTTGTTTTGGTGAGTGTGAACTACCGCCTCGCGCCATTTGGCTTCCTGTCTACCCAGACGGATGACATTCCTGGAAATGTTGCGCTTTCGGATCTTGAGATGGCCATTAGGTGGGTGCACGAGAACATTGCCGAATTTGGTGGTCACCCGAATAGCATTACGGTCTTTGGACAGGCTGGTGGAGCTACCCTGATTCATGCCTTGAGCTTGAGCGAAGTGGTAAGGTCTCATAAGATCAAAGCTAGCTTTTATAAACTACATCGCTTCTCTTAGATAAACCCGACGATATTTGATAGATTGATTCTTCAATCTGGAACCGCTCTGAACCCTCTTTTCTTAGACGAGGATCCACTGTCCAGTGCACGAGCCATTGGCAGAGAAGCCCATTGTCCCTACCACACGATCCAATCGCCGTACGATCTGAGTCAATGCTTGGGACAATTAAACACATCAGAACTGCTCACCGCCTTTGTCGAACACTGTGTAAGTTAAGGGCCTGCTCGAAAGTTCAACAATAATATATTTAAGTGGGCTCGTATCAGAAATAGACAAACGTCTACATAAGTTCAGTGAAGTGTTTAACAAAGGCCTGTATGGCTACGATATACAATTTTATCGCTTAAGCTGCCTTACTCCCACGTAATCTATCTTCCTTTCAGACTCACAACGAAAAACGTGGAATCTACTCCTACGGTGGATTTAAACTCGCTGTCGGTGACAGGCTTGGCTACATTCCCGTCCACCCAGCTCTAATGCTGAAGAACTTCAAGTATCCCCTCCTGGCTGGCCTAACCAAGGATGCTGGAGCATTTATTCTTACAAGTGAGTACCGATATCTTTGAGGCTCCTTTTAATCAATTCCTATTCCAGGGAAGTACGACGAACTCCTTAGCCTAAACAGCAGGAATATAACCGACTACATCAATGTCGTCCTTAAATACACAACAGTTCCCAAGTACTATCCAATCTGGAGGAGCTGGGCCTTGGAGTACATCTTCAGTCCCCAGGACATTCAGATGCCGATTCTGAACAACTTGGCGAGTGGATTACTAGAAGTAAGTATCTGTACTCTTCCTACGGTTGCCATTGATTACATTTGTATGTGTTTCATCGCAGCTGATCAACCTCATCCTTTATAAGGCACCACTGATGGAATCCATCAAGTCATCCTGGCGCAGTAACGCCACATTCTTGTACAGCTTCGATTATCGTGGACACTTTCACAGATTCCCAAGGCGCCGTAGTCACTTCCCATATGAAATCGATGCGAATTTGAGCGACGACAATATGTACTTGTTTCCGTTTCCCGAGGAAGTCAGCCGGTTGAATAGCCAAGATCGAACTGTCGCCCAGTCAATGGTGACAATGTGGACGAATTTTGCTGCCATGGAAAAGCCCGACGAGAAATGGCCTCAGGTGAATAATGAATACGGACCGTTTGTTCGGATAATCAGAAACGGCTTGGAATTGGACTACCACTTTGGGGAAGGTGTTCCACCACCGGATCTCTACAGAGCACTGCGAATGATGAATTCAACGATGAACGGTAATACCAGGCGGTTCAACGCACGTTACTAAGCGGGGCTATTATTTTTCATATCATTATAGTATAGTGTTAATTAAAAAATTAAATATTAAGCGCATTAAAGATTTGGAAGTGACTATCTCCAGCCCGGACGTACCTGCTTCATACTGTCAGTTTGTAATCTGGTACATTTTTCCATTTTTCACAAAAATATATTAAGGGTATTCACTTAATCTCTTAATTTTATGCAGCCCGTAGATTCATAAATTTCTGCGGTGCTTTAAGTGAACACCCCTGGAAAAAGCAATAGAATAACTATCTATTCAATTAAATTCTTACCGTCATTGCTGCAGCTCTAAATACATAAAAAGCAATTCTCACGACCGCTTGTCACAGTTGGACATTTTTTTTAATTTGCGTAACTTTCCGCAGTCGATTTCCGACCCTAATTGATCGCGGAAAATTATGAGGCCTGCGTAAACTATTCTCCATACAAAATCTGACAGTTCACTTACGAGGTGGTAAATTTCTGAAGGTTACGCAATTTATGATTGTTTTACGCGCTTAAGTGAATACCCTTACTGATATTGTCTCAATGCCCAAAGAACTGCTGCTAGTTTATCAGCTTAAAGCAGGGGCTTTGCGTTACACATCTGAAAAGAGAGCAAAGGTGTCTCGCAATCTTGGAGGCCAGTTGACAGGTCTGAAGATAATGATGTTGTTGAAATATATTCGTTACTGTGTCATCCGTGGTATATAAAAAGTAGAACAATCAGAGGCAGATTCAAGTTGTACTTAAGCGACTTTGAGCCTACTTCAATGAGCGCTAAGTCTGTTTGCATTAGCGGTCAGTTGTATGTTATCGTAAACACAAATAAGGTTTGCACTACCAGAAATATTGCTGCTGTCAATAAATAATTTTTCAAAGGACAACACATTTTCGAATGACCTAATATTTGTGCCAAATAACAAATTAAGCTTAGTACGCTGCTCGAGCTAAACAAAACTTTAGCTGCTCTCCAACTTTTCTCTCCAAACATTACCTAAAATTCTAGCTAATTTTTGGCATCGAGTAAACTGTGGATAAGTGCCCAAGAAAACAGCTGTTTTTCAAAAATTCCTTCAGAAATTCAATTCAACTATTTTAGATTCTAGGTACTTTTCTTCGAGGTTGACATTAAAAAAGCGTATCTTTGCTTACTTTTTCACAACACCAAAAAGAAACAGAACACAACGATCTGTCAAAATTTAGCCTGAGAAAATGTGCCGACACATTAATTGGGCACGCCTAATTGTGACAGATACATGAAGATCATTCTGAAACAAAATTTTGATTTTTCGGCTCAAGCTGTGTATCACTCGGGTAAAGGAATTCGCTAAAATATAGCTCAACTAAATTTTATAGAGAATTTTGTATGTGAGCCAAAATTTAGCTCGATCAATGTACTATACTTTGGAGTTTAAAGTCACATCTTGAAAAATGAGTTTTGCTGGGCAAATTCCTCTACCTTGGGAAAATACCCTTTCAATAGTAACCAACTATCATTAAGTCAAACGATCGATGCTTAACAAATTGATATGAAATAGTTACTGGCCCACTAGAAAACACGTTAAATAAAGATGCAATGTATAGATAGCATAAAGTTTATATTCTTATACCCTTCACAGCACTTTTGTCAACATCTTGATACCAGAGACTTTACAGAATACAAAATACACCATAATTCACTAACCCAGTTTTCCTAACGTAAGCAATAGAAGAGCTTAGTAAGTACACGAACCCACTTAGCAAAATTGAGTTTTGCTAATGTAAGCCCTAAAACAGCTTACTTAATACACGAGCCCACTTCGCAATCTCAAAATAACGTTTTCTAAGACCCGAAGATTCCGTATTTGCTCTGATAACTATAATACTCGTACTTAACTTCAAGTAATCGGTTTGTTTACCCGAAAAGTCGTGTGTTCTTGTAATAAGCCTCCCTTATCAGTTTGACACCGTATTCCTCGTCGTTTGTTGTTGCAGTAAATTCCTTAAAATAGTTTCCAGCGATAGTAAGCGTTTCATCGATTTTCAAATACGGTCCATACAATGTGGTCATCGGCGGCCAATATCCTCCACGATTGGAGGCCATTGGGTTGCCGCTGATAACAAATGACGTCCACAGCTCAACCATTAGTTTGGCAATCGCTTCATCAGTTGGACTAAGCGAAGCAACATGTTTTGGATAGGGAAACAGATAGAGCGCTTCATCGGTCAATGAAACGCCTGCCATAAATGGGCTTTGATTGTTGGTTTCTTCATCTAAGTCAGCGTAACGATTGAATTCGCCGCGATAATCAAACGAGTAAAGGAATGTGTTATCCGGCAGGTGTTTTCCATTCATATTCAGCGCAAGGAGAACGGGCAACTTGTGCAGGAGCGTTCCGGCCATCTGCAATAAAAAACGTGTGTTAAGTGGTCGCGTTTTAAAATGTTTGTTTGTATAGATGTGCTCCCATTGTATAATAAAATACCATTAATCCAACTTAAGTCAGTATTCGATGACGAAAAAAGGTTAGGTTTTTGATTATTTCCTGGATGGTTGGCCCTTTAAGCTTATATCTTGACAGTCATGCTTTGTTACTTACATCGATTAACCGTGGTATCAGTGTGTGGAAAGTTCCATTCTCCAGCAGCATACGATTGTAGAAGTCATGCGTCGCAAAACTAGTCAGCAGCATGTTTGAGTCCATGCCAACAATTTGACGCATCACATGGTTTATGTAGTCGAAGGAATTGTATTCATCATCCGGAATTGTTTTTTCAAAATCGTTTTCGAAAATTTCTAAACACAAAGATGGCTTGATTCATTTTTTTTCAGATTTCAATGCGACCACTCACCGTTTAACAACCGTGATCCAACATTTTTCGGGCAACCACCCATGGCTGGGTATGTAAAGTTCGACACCTGTGACATTAAAATCGTCGGATGCACTGGCAGCACTGGACTTGGGCCTCCAATAGTAAACTGAACGCCTCCGGTGCTACCGGTACCATTTAGAGAACCTGCTACCTATAAGGTTTAAAAATTAGAATTCCAACAGTACGGCGGCTTGTAACGCAACTCACAGAATGCTCCACAAATCCCATCAGCAGCTGCTTTGTACTCAAGTTCATGAGACACTCGTTTAGATCGCGCAATACGCGCATTTTACATCCAGCCCGAGTGGCTATATTGCGGGCATGCCTTCGAGGATTTTCATCCAAAAAGACGGGCATTATCGCCGATCCGGAGTGATAGATAACTTGTTGGAAGAGTCCGGGTTCCACCTTAAGAAATAATTAACTTTTAGTCTTTCAGCTGATCCTATTTTTGTGAGCACTTTGTTGCTATTAGACTACAAGGTGACAGTTTGGTTATTGAAGAATTGGTTTCAATGAATAATCCAACTTAAGCTACTGTGCGGATAAGTAGAGGTTGTACAAATCGCTTAGATAAAGGGATCCTCGTCACATTTAAGATAATTCACAGTACTCAAGTGGATTTGTTACCAGCTTAAGCCTTCATAATTTTCCATATGTCCCTTAAGTCTAAGGCCAACTTACCATTGGCGACAATGTCAACACATGAGCAATTGCAGCACCGCCAACCTGTCCGGCTAAAGTAACTTTTTTTGGATCACCACCAAATTTCGAAATGAAGATCCTCACAAACTGTAAAGCCAAGAATATGTCCATAACGCCAGCATTTCCAGGTATTTCTTCGGTTTTCGTCGAAAGAAAACCAAATGGCCCGAGACGATATTGGGGCACAACTAAGACGATGTCTTTTTCCAGCAGGTAGTCGGGTGGGGCTTCAGAGTTGCTTCCTTCGTACAAGTATTCACCGTGAATGTACACCAAGACAGGATATTTCCCTGTGATCTGAAAGTTAACTTTATACTAATGTGCTCTAAGTTAATGTACGCAGTTGTCATACATTTGGAGTAGTAATTGTCATAGTAAGGCAGTCTTCCAAGTCCGTTTCGCCTTGATCGCCATTGTTACCCTCCATTGAACTCAGTGTCAAAACTGACGGACAACCAATTCTTTCTGAAGTTGCATCGTAAATATCCTCCCATGGTCCTACTGGGAGAGGAGGCTAGAGGGAATGAAGAAAACGGAGATTATTTGTTGGTTTTAAGTAGTAGGTTTATAATACATACTTTAGGCTAGAGCTAAAGTTAAAGGTAAATGAGGCACATCTTCGCTGCTGAACGGACAATTGCAACTGCGATCTGTTTATGCCTACAAGCTACACAAAATACACAAAGCCACATGAATGGAAGAATCAAATAACGGCTCTTAAGCACGTCTGACATTTTTTTTGACTTGAGGATCCAATCTTCTCATTTGAATGACATCGTTACTTTTCTTTCGCATTGCCTCAAATAGAAATGTTTAAAAACTGAACACGTACTGATTCAAATGAGCTGTCAGTTGATCAGAATCATAATGTGGCCATTCTAGTAAGTACGTCAACTAGACTTGTCTGGACTTGGCTTATAGGAACGCGCCAACTTGACTTCTGAACTTGAAATGTCAACCAAAGCTTACCACATTACATTTACTGCTCACATATAATTTTAAGATTAGATTTATTTAAAGAAAAGTGGCGGAATGAAATATTAATGCAGAAAAACGTATGTGGTATTCGAGTGGGCGCTCTCAGAGCACTTTTTAACTTTCTCGATTACGTAGTAGGAGAAAGATGTTGTAATTCGTGGAAAATTTCTAACTCGAGATGTTAATCAATTCTGACATAACGATGATAGAGGAAATCAAAAAGTGGGGTCGCAAAATTCTGTCCGTCTGCCTGCCTGTCCGTATGCTCCCGAGGCCTACATTTGGAGTTTGTGGGCCTACAGTTGGGGGCCTTTTTTTTTCTTGCACGGTAACCTCAATATTAATACCAGTACCATTTGTTCGAAAACGGCTCTAACATTTTAAGCCAAAATTGATATTTGAGTTTAAGTAGATTAGGTTAACATACTGCATACCAAGATTTTCGCTAAAATATGGAATAACGGTACTTTTGAAAATTGGACGTACATATCTCGAAAACGGTCCATCAGCAGCTGCTTTGGAACAAAAATTAATTTCCAACTGTAGTAGTTTGTGTAAGAGTTAAGCATGCAACTCACACAGTTAAACTAATTTAATCATATGCAATTGTTTCCATATACCTACATTTATAAGTTATATCTTGTTGTAAGTGTGTGTCGCTGCCTACCTACTTGTGAAGAACAAGAAAACCGGAGTGAAATAATAAAGAGATCAGTTTTTGGTTGTCATTATAGCAGAACGGACGTGTTTTACTTGCTCCTTAAACTTTGTCACCCGGGAAACGTGCCTACAAATTTTCAGAAGTTGGATACATCCCTCGCAATTAAGTATTTACATTTCCCTTGTTCGCGAAAAAAAAAAAGCACAAGAGTGTCGTTATCGCCAACTAAATATTTTTTTTCTCTTCCGAGTCAAATAAATTTTTCGTACCGGTAGTCATAAAACTGAGTGTTCACCCCAAAACTTTATTGTTCGTGTGTGTGACCTGTGAAAAAAAAAAAAGAAGAAGAGAGATAATTTTTTTTTGTGCGTCTACTTCTTCGTTTGCAATGGAAAACACAATAAATCCAGACGAGTTCACCGTAGCAGAACTCAGAAATTGGCTGCAACAGTTAGGTATGCCAAGCAACGGCAACAAAGCCACCCTGGTTGTACGCCTCAACGAAGTATCAGCAGACGAGCGAGGCGAACGCCCGAACGACAACCTAACAGGAGGAGAGGGACGACAACAAGAAAACGAAAATGAACAACGGATAGAGCAGATGGCAAGAGAGATCGAATTACTAAAAAGGGAAAAAGAAATCATAACGAGAGAAAACGAGTTACTACAACAGATCGCAAAGGCAAAGGATAGAGGGGAAATTAGCGTCACAGACGGAGGTGAAAGCAGCACCGCGACAACAGGAGAGGCAGACATAATACAAAAGTTCGGTTTGTGGAAGGAAATGTTGCCGGAGTTCGACGGGGGATCAAACGTTGATGTGTGGCTAGCACAACTGAGGAATGTCGAAGAAGTTTACGGGGTGGAGAAAAAAAATTTGCACACTCTTTTTGTCGCCAAGTTGAGAGGCAAAGCCCAAGAGTGGTTGCACGCACAGCCAAACTTCCTAAAAGACAACGTCGATGATCTAACTGTAAAGTTAAAAGAAGTTTTTGGCACAAAGGAAAACCGGATGGAGATAAGAAAACGGTTCGAAAACCGAAAGTGGAAGGTTGGTGAAACCTTTACGGAGTATTTCCACGACAAAGTGAGACTGGCAACTGGATTGGAGATGGACGAAGAAGAATGGACCGAATATGCGATTGAGGGATTTTCCGATGACAACATGAGGTTATATGCCCACGTCCAGGGGTATACGACAAAGGCGGGACTACTCCGGGCGTTCAGCAAAATTGTTCAGCGAAAAGTGCAGACAGGATCGACAGCTAGTACGTCTAACTACAGGCAAACGGGATCGACAACAAGTTACACGGCCAGAGATAAACAGACAGACGGACAAAGAGTTACAATCAGGTGTTACAATTGCAACTCGGTGGGACACATGGCGAATGCGTGTTCCAAACCAAAGAGGGAGTACGGGGCATGCTATGCTTGTGGCGCCATGGGACACAGAGTTGCGACCTGTCCCGAGAGGAAGTCGGCGGTACATCAGTTGTCAGAGAACGACAAGTCCGAGGATTATGTAAGGTGTTTGCATTTTAAATTTATAAATTATGACGAAAGTATTCCCTTAGACTGCCTCGTAGACTCCGGAAGCCCGATAAGTATGATCAGAAGATCATGCGTTCCGACAGACACGTCCATACATAAATGTACCACACAAAAAAAATATTTTGGGTTGAATAAAAGTTTGCTAAAAATATATGGAATGTTGTCTTGCGTTATTTTTTTTAAAGAAGTTGGAATAGAATTAAATCTCGCGGTAATAGACGATGGGTCGACGAGTTATGAGGCAATCTTGGGGAGGGATTTCCTAAGAAGTTGAAAATTTAAACTTATTTCACAGTTAGAAAATAATACGCGTTGTACAAATGAAACAAATGATAGTGAATACTTTGAAAGACAACTCATGTCAATAGATTGTAAAGAAGATGATAGTTCGAAGTTAGATTTAGACGTTGATGAAAACGTAAGTTATGTTCATAAAATAAAGTTGGAAACATTGTATAGATCAAACTATTTGTTTGCCGATCGCCCCACAGAGCCGGTGATTAAAACTCAAATGAATTTGACGCTAAATGACGTGAAACCGTTTCATTGTCGACCACGTCGTTTGTCGTATGCCGAAAAAAACCAACTGAGCTCATTGCTAGACGAATATGTTAGTAAAGGGTATGTTAGAGAAAGCGAGTCTGAATACGTTTCGCCGATAGTGTTGGTGAAGAAGAAGACAGGAGATCTTAGACTGTGTATAGATTTTCGTACGTTAAATAAAGTAACCGCGAAAGATAGTTACCCGATACCGGTAATCGACGATTTGTTAGACCGACTGGTTAATAAGACCATTTTTTCAAAATTAGATTTAAAAAATGGGTTCTTCCACGTATACATGCATGAAGACGCGGTAAAATATACGTCGTTCATTACACCGTTAGGGCAATACGAGTTTCTAAGAATGCCGTTTGGCCTTAAAAATGCGCCATCGACGTTCCAGAGACACATTAATAAAATATTTGCGGACATGATTAGAAAAGATGAAGTTATAGTATACCTAGACGATATAATGATAGCTACAACAACATACGACGAACATTTTAGAATACTTTCGGAAGTTTGGAAAAGAATGGTAGAAAACAGATTGGAACTAAGGGTAGATAAATGCAAGTTCTTACAAAAGAAAATAAAATATTTAGGTTTTACGATTACGGGAGAGGGTATACAGGCAGATGATAGGGGTATCGAGGCCATAAAACAATTTCCGGTTCCACAGAAGACTCATACGGTACAGAGTTTTCTAGGTTTATGTTCTTACTTCCGTAGGTTTGTCAAAGATTTTTCAACCATAGCAAAACCACTGTACGATCTTACCAGGAAAGATAGAGAGTTTAAGTTCGGTGCCGAGCAGTTAGAAGCCTTTGAAAATTTAAAAAATAAATTGATAGAAACCCCGGTGCTGGCGCTGTACGATCCCAAGGACGAAACAGAACTACATTGCGATGCGAGTGCACTGGGGTTTGGGGCAATTCTGCTACAAAGAAAACAAGACGGAAAGTTGCATCCGATTTTTTATTTTTCAAAGAGAACGACTGATTCTGAAGCAAAATTCCATAGTTTCGAGCTAGAGACACTGGCGATAATAAGTGCCTTAAATCGTTTTAGAGTCTACTTACAAGGTAAACAGTTTAAGATAGTGACTGATTGTAATTCATTAACCCTGACGTTGAACAAGAGAGAACTCAACCCTAGAATTGCCAGGTGGGCTCTAGAACTACAAAATTATGATTACACTCTGGAACATAGAGCAGGTACCCGAATGCAACATGTCGACGCTTTAAGTAGGTCGACAAATATCCTGACGCTCGAGACGAATACGTTCGAAGAAAATTTGATAGTATGCCAGGGTAAAGACAAACAGATAGTTAGGGTTAAGGAGTTGTTAGAAAGATCGAACCATAGTCTGTACGAAATGAGAAACGGAGTGGTGTAAAAAAAAAAAAACGATGGCAATGTTGGGTTTTGTGTACCGGAAGAAATGGAAAGTCACGTCTTGTATAAATATCATGATGAGGTAGGTCACGTAGGTACAGATAAAGTGTTAGAGTTGGTGTCGAAAAGTTACTGGTTTCCCAAGATGAGAGAGAAGATAGGGTTGCACGTAAAAAACTGTTTGAAGTGTATTGTCTTTTCGTCTAAACAAGGCCGCGGAGAGGGTTTCCTTCACAACATTCCTAAAGAAGAAAAGCCGTTTGCGGTGGTACATGTTGATCATTATGGTCCAATAGACAATTCGAGGACGGCTAAAAAGTACATACTGGTGGTGATAGATGCCTTTACAAAGTTTGTAAGACTCTATCCGACTAAGACGACAAATACGAAGGAAGTAAATCGGGCGTTAACAGATTATTTTAGGGCGTACAGTAGACCGAAGTATGTTATATCGGATAGGGGTAGTTGTTTCACTTCTGCAGAGTTCAAGGAATTTTTGTCGAAACAAGGTATTCAACACATAAAGGTTGCGACCGGTTCCCCCCAGGCGAACGGTCAAGTGGAAAGAGTAAACAGGAGTTTAGGACCAATGATAGCTAAGTTAGTCAGACCAGAAGAAGGGATATTTTGGGACCACGTGTTAGAAGTAGTCGAATATGCACTCGATAACACGGTGGGCAGAACTATAAAAGAACATCCGAGTGTAATGTTGTTTGGAGTGGATCAGAAAGGCGGGTGGTCGGACGAACTTAAAGAAAACTTGACAGAGTTAGACTCAGGAAACGTGCGCGACCTGGCGAGGACACGCAGCAAAGCAGCGTTAGAACAAAAAAAATCACAGGCATACAACAAACGATATGTAGATAAGAAACGGTGTAGGCCCACAAAGTATGACGTAGGGGACTATGCTATGGTAAAAAATTTCGACTCGCATCCGGGCGCGTCTAAAAAACTAATACCCAAATTTAGAGGACCCTACCAGATCGTAAAAGTTTTACGTAATGACAGATATCTGCTTAAAGATGTTGACGGTTTTCAACAGTCGCGACTACCTTATCAAGGAGTGTGGGCGGTCGGCAATATGAAACCATGGTTGAACAAGAGTAAAAAGAAAAACTGATTGTAATTATAAGTCTGCAAGATCAGGTGATCTTAAGGGTCAGGACGGCCGAATTGTAGTAGTTTGTGTAAGAGTTAAGCATGCAACTCACACAGTTAAACTAATTTAATCATATGCAATTGTTTCCATATACCTACATTTATAAGTTATATCTTGTTGTCAGTGTGTGTCGCTGCCTACCTACTTGTGAAGAACAAGAAAACCGGAGTGAAATAATAAAGAGATCAGTTTTTGGTTGTCATTATAGCAGAACGGACGTGTTTTACTTGCTCCTTAAACTTTGTCACCCGGGAAACGTGCCTACACAACTTAATAGCAGACTCAGTTATTCTATATATCATCATTCAATGCATTTTTGGAGAAAGTAATTTTTTTTAAAATTTGTTTTTCCGTAGTGAAAACGGTGAAAACAATTTTGACCAAAATTCATACTTAGAGTAAAATTGATGTTTTCAAAACTATTGTGGCCTTAATTTTAAATTCGAATCAAGAAAAGGCTTTTTTAGGTATGATAAAACTTCAAAAATAAATTAATACTTAGTACATCCTGAACAACATTTTATACTCAGTTTTCACCTAAATAGTTAAGCAATAGTATTTCTCAAACTAAATGTTGCAAAATTTGTTACTGTTTTGTCTGCACAGTTTTTCCAAAAACCGCTCTATAGATTTTGATCAAAGTACATATTTTATGGTAAAATAGATCTAATAAGGATCCCATACTTAGTTTTTCTCAAAAAATTTGGATAAATACGTTTTTTAGTTATTTATCAAAAATTAAATTTATGAAAAATATTACCCACTCCTTCTTTTCTTCAATCATATTGAATATTCAGCCTAAAATAATTCCAACCACTTGGAGCTTTACACAATCAGAAACTCCCACTCCATTTGCACCCCCATAAACGTCCTTCGGGATACTAAGCTTTTAACGGATAATGCAAATTTAAAAACAAATCCCTGAATTGCTACATAATCCTCGATACTAATAATCAATTTTAGTGTCCAAGCAACATTTTTCGAACTTCCAATGTCGAGATTTTCCATACAAAATTGCATATTGTGACCTAAAAAATATTTAGTGTGATGGTTAAAAATGATTATTAGCAAGGCCCAATATATCTATGTAAAGAAATCAGTCTATCGCGAACACTACTTCCAATTTCAATCATAGGCAAGAGCTTAAAAATAGTAGATTAGATGAATATACTTCTATAACCAGTGCCTGTGTTCTGTAATTATCGCATCGATATATCTATCACTAAAACGATATGAATTGAAACAAAATGCCATAACTGTGTGAATCGAAAAATATATATCATGGAACATTTCGATATGAAACGCCTGGAAATTTGTGATATATTCAGGTTCCGTAATTATCATGAGCGATAAAATATTCACTTCAACTGTCGAATTTTATCACGAAACTCAAAGATTGCGGTTAGGTATAGAGTATTAAAACAAAAAATTCATTTCATAGCGCTGTTCTAATAGTGCGTTTATTTGTGATGCTTCCCACACGTATATGCATCATGAGCAGCTCCACCAAACCTTGCAAATCCTCCTAAAATCTTTAAATTGTAATCACATATCTGAAGTGTGGGTGTGAACGCAGTTTTCATTGTTAAATTATCAGAAATGTCCCATTAAAATTACCAATTGTACATTCTTTAAATGGTAACCCTTACGGTTTAAAGTACCAATTTTCTACGTCTTGCTTAGGTATTGTAAGTCGTGTCGTGCACTAACTTTTGGTTTATCTCATTGTATTCCTGAGGGGTTTGAAACTTGATGTATTTGGACATCATTTTGTTTTGCAAAACATCAGCCACTTCCGAAACCACTCGAGAAACCATAGTCCTACTAATAGCCGCAGAAAAATAATGGCCCACATCTTTCTGAAAGGACCCAGTTGCAAAAAAACAAATTTAATGCAGCACAGACCCGAATCGGGATTGGAATAAATGTATTCCTTTGCCCATTGCACAAATGTGGACTTAGCTCGTCAATAAGTATCCGAGCTGAACCACGGGAAAAACGATACAATTCCCGAAATCTTGCTTCCGGCATTTCAAAAGGGTTTGTGCTATCTCTTAGTACATGCCTTTGAATCCGTAACATGTTACGCCTATCGTATTCTTCACCAAAAATTATTGAAAAGCTAAACATTTTTAAAAACAACGATACTGAAAATCACTGTGAAACAATTTTCAATTTTTATTGTTTTGTTCAGCAGTATTTTGACAGCTTTGGGAAATCTCTCCAAAATTCCCATGACATTAAAAGTTACTACAGAATACTTTTCGCATAGAGTTAGAGAACTCCAATATTTTCCAGATGCGATAAACAGAGGAATGTTTTGTTCCTAAGTTTTCGATGCGAAAAGTTATCGCATGAGTTACAGAACATGGGCACAGAACTTGTGAAAATTTCCTGTTACTGATAGCTAAGACTTATAAAAACTCACATAGTTATTTGATATGTACCTACTGTCATATGTCATCTCAAATGAATAAGCTAAAAGTGAATTCTATTTAACGCTACCTATTCTAATATTTTATTTACGGTTGCTTCCGAACTTTTTACCTACCTACCAATTGACTCAACCAAACTTTTGATGAACGAGAAAGTTTCGTGCTACCAAGTCGTGCACTTTATTTTGCTCTAGGTCACTTTTTGTGTTCGATTGGTACGAAAAAAAAAATCTTTTTCCATTTCAGAGCACTTTTGCGAATCTGGATTTCTTCTCAAAGTTGCTTCAGATTTACCGTTTGAGTTTGACAACTAATGGAGTATGTTTACGTCTTCGTGCAATTTTTCAACTACAAAGAAACGCATTGCATCGGGTGGTCTATTTTTTTTTTATTATTTATGTGTAAATGGTTTAAAATCAATATGGGTGAAAATATCGAAGGATTTAATATAAAATTTAAGCAGTGAATGGAAAACGCATAGAAAAGTGTCAAAGGCTTCACATATTATAATCGCACGAATATCAACAAAAAAGGAGCAAGAAGTGACGTTTTTATATTCGATTATATACAAGAAAACTGAAATATGGGAACGAATCTGAAGAAGACCAATCGAATACCACATAATTTTGTTGATTTCATGTCTAAAAACGCACGGCATTGTGGACACGTTTCAAAGATCCATTTCCCGCTCAAAAACATATTTGAAGTTTTAAATACGTGACACAAAGTACCTAGTTCAAATACATGAAATTGTGTCTAGCGAAATGCATGATCCAACAAATATGGTAGTTAACTCGAATAAAACTGTTCTTGTCAGTAATTCAATATTTGGAACAATGAGAACATTTCCTAACAGTCTGCGATTGCACATCACCCACTGCAGCTGCTGTGCAATTTGTTGTGACATTTTTCACTTAGTTAAACAATGACACAAATATTACAGAACTTAAATGAAGTGCGACATTAAATGCAATTGCAATTTGCATACACCCCTGCACGCCTGCACTTCGCAATTTTTCAAAGTTAGCATGAGCTACAATTTGTTTTTATCGATGAAGAATAATTATATTCAAATTCAATATTTTCCACTGAGCTATTGTTTTGTTTAAATAGGTAGGTAATTTAAATATTTCTTCATGTTTGTGTAATTGACACTCGTTCGAAAAATATGTAGTAGAGATGTGCAAATATGAATGAATGATGTTTCCATTCTTGTTACTAATTTCACTTAAAGAAAATGTTGAGCATTGATATAGTTATGACAACAATTTAGGAACTCTTCAGTGCTTTAAAGCAACAAATGTGTACTTATGGGCATTCAAGTACTACAACAATAATTTAATCTTGATACTTGTTCCATTACATTTTCTTTAAGTGAGTATTCGGTTTTATTTTACTTTGGTAATTAATGTATATAATTAAAAAAAAAAGTTACGGTCACCGTCATAACTCAAAATTATAACATACAAAATGTTTCTTATCCGGTCAACGATTGTCAAATTATTCATAGGTATTTACAGCCAATTCACAACGATCACCATACTTAAATATATATTCACTTAATATATGTCACATTAAACACACCTTAAACCGATTGGCACCTGTTGGAGATTCCGCGTATTTAATATCGACAAACTGATAGACTTCGCGATTTGTCCATGCAGTTTCGATTATGCGACCCTGGATGAGGCCCAATTTGGGTAATTCCACAATTGTATAATCCTCATATGCAGATGACACAGAGATCAATGCAAATATCCACGATATTGCAAGCGCTTGATATGCCATTTTGCTATACAACAAATAGTTTAAGAACAGTCTTAGAACGAGTCGGATCAGAGACTAACTTTGGGCCATGAATATTTGCACCTAAGAAATCTTTTATTTGAAAAGTTTTATATATAAATATATTATGTATCTACTGGTATAGTGCCAAATTATGTTAATTTTTGTAATCAGAAACTAAAATATGCAAAGCGAGGTGCCCAATTTGTGCTGATTGTAGGTCAACAGACTGCCTTTAGGCAGGTCATTCCCTTGCAAGAACAACAGTAAAGAAATGGATGTGACATGTCGTGAGAGGATTTTATTATATCAAATTTATTCGAGTTCGGAAATGCTAACATCTGGCTTAGAGTTGATTACTATGCAAACTCAGTTAAGGATCAATGACTTACTTAGTAAAAACTTTGTAATTTTGGTTGAGCTGTCAGTGATGTGTATTTTTATTTACTAGTCTCGCTTGTGGTCGAAAATCGACCCTACCTTTATCCAATTCTGAAAACATGCCACAAATTTCAATATTAAAAAATAAGTTTTACTCATGATTTTAATTTTAATACGTCTGAAAATGTATATAATAGGTAGGTAATGTGTCTTAAACGTTTTTTTCATTTAATTACTTGCCATTGCCAGGCATTTTGTGTCATCGAAAGTTACCTGCCTTAACGGCAACATATACACATGATTTTTTGAAAGTGTACATCTATATGGCATTACCTCTGGAACGATATTAGTTTCATTCTCTTTCTTTTGCAATAAATACAAAAAAAAAGTGTACGGAAACGGACGTTCACGTATTAATGTACCTAGTGATGATATACCTACTTCCAGAATTATCTGATTGCCGTTGAAAGTGATGCTACCTTAATATAAAGCCTTGAAGCTTTTTGGATCCACTGGAGACACGATAAAAAAAGCTTTTATTATGATCTGAACCTATTCTATTGATGCGAGGTACTTACATGTACCTACATTCAAATATAGGGCAAGTTTAATAAATCCGCATATTACATGCAGGTATTCTAAACTAAATGTCAAACACGCAAGGGAATTACAAAATATGTGTTTGAGAATCTTTACATTGTTTTATATAGAGGGAAATCTTAAGTAAAACTCCGTTTTTTCGACTTATTTATAAAAACTAGTTTCGTTTGTGGTCGAAAATCGACCCTACCTTTTATTGTGAATGGAATACTTAAACACATACAACAATAATTTTCGATTGTTGTTTTTTATTAACGAAAAAGCGACATCTATAGATATCGAAAAAATACACCCCTTTTACTCATGATTAACACTTTAGTACGTCACTATGAGCATTTAGAGCAAACAATTTATGTCGAAAAATGTTTATTTTTATAGTAACATATAGCAACTGTATGCTTACTTTTAGGGGTAGGTAATCTACATAAAAGGATATTTTTTGAATACGTTACTATGGCAATATGGGCGACAAATTGAATGTCACCAAACTGCTTTCAATTAACTAATAAGTTTTTGTATGGAGAATTCTTAACTAAATTTTACCAGTCTTAATGGTGGATATGTCCACGATATTTTGTTTGTGCACATCTATGGCACAGTACCTTTCGAATGATATAAGTTTCATTCTCCTCATTTCATAATAAATACTAAAAAAGGGTACAGAAACTTTAGATGTTCACGTATTAATATAATGATGTATTCCTGTAGGTAATTATTGAGGTTAGGTAGGTTGAGAATTAATAACATTCACTTAAGAAATATCAATTAAACTTTAGCATTGCTTGTAGAGCTATACGTTGACGGCCTTAACGTAAATGACATTAATTTAGATTGGGTGATTTTATATTATTAAAAACTTATATCATTTAATCAATTATAATATAAACGGAATCTGTAAGTCAAACGAAACTTATCTCACAAGTCATATATTGATATTGATAATACGATACGATTTAATGCAGCTTAAACCAATAATAAAGTTAATTGTCTTCTATTTGTGGCACAAATAATTAAGCCAACTTAAAATTGTAATGGTTGACACAAAAGGCATTAAGTACCCAATGTTCATTTAATTTCATGAGAAAAATCATTTAATTTCTACTATCGCGTGGGAATTCGCTTGAGATTGGAATGGAAATTAAACATCTCTTATCAACCCAAAAAATTGTCGACGAACTAGAGGTAGAGGTAAAAGTAAGGTAGGGTTAATGGATCCAATTCGCGCCTGGCAGTTGATGTATATTTGCAATAGCATAATTCAAGGACTCCATCTTGTGAAGTCAAGTCCAATCTGATTATATCATCGAACAAATTTAAACTCATAGAGGTGGTGTTCGAGAAAGATTTGTCTGATTTATGAAGACTAATCTTGGCGGGTTCCAAACCTTCACAGGGGTATTTTTATTTATTTATTTATTTAATTTAATGAATGCTTAAAAACAGTAACATATATTATCTTATATGTTTGTTATATGCTAATAAATGAGACAATATTTAATTTCATGAATACTACCAGCTATATCTTCAGTTAATATACAATTTGTTATGTTAATATTTACATATTTACTGAAAAGTAATCCTTTAATAATTGTTTAATACTCGTTATGTTCTGTATTTCTTTAATGTAACACGGTAGAGAATTCCACAGACGGACAGCATTGACAAAAAATGTACGCTCCGATGAAAAACAAGACAAACGAGGTTGAATCAATTGACGGGACCTCTGCGAAGATGTTATCCTAATTCTTACAGCACAGTATTGAGGTTGTTGTGTTACCAAAAAATCTGATAACAGTGTCACAGTGCAAAGTTGGAGATAGTTTTCGAGCAAAATTTCGCTTTCGCTAGTATTTTTGCAACCAAGGTAATGACCTAAAAATGTATTTTCATGCTTAAAAGCCAAATTGCCAGTGTCCTTTATATTATTTGCCACGATTCAGACCGCTTTCCAAAGAGTTCATTTGATTAGATAGTTGTTCCTGAAACTATATCTACGTTTTGCCGTTTATAGATGGGTAGCTTAAGTGTGAAAGTGCTGAAAAGTGTTGATCCAACATGTCCAACCTACGCACCTGTGAAGGCACAGGAAACATCTACGTCAGCCCCAGAAAAGACCAGACCTTACTTCCATCTTATAAACCTGAGTGTAAAACGACATAACGACACTCGCATTAAGAGAATACTGTACCTATTTGGCAGGCAGTCGGACGGTATTCGATACTCATACATAAATATTTGTTAGACTGTGTAGGTATAGTCTCCGATTGTCAATTAGTTAGGTATAGGAACTTAAATGCGTCTTGTTCATATATTTTTAATTCTTTTTTTTTTACAGTCAGTGGGGTTCTTTTGTTTTTTAAATTAACTCTTTTAAACTCTCTTAATTGGGGATATGATCTCGAAGGTGTTATATCAAGTTAGGCGTGTCAATGACTTCAGCATTCATTATATTGCGAAGGAACTGTGTTACCGACGCCAGCTTTTTTTATGGAAACAGCGACTTTTGTTTCAAACAATGTTTCAGTTGATGAGACGAGATCGCCAAATTTCAATCTTGATTACAAAAAAAGGAGGTACAATATAACTGGACTACAAGCCAATTTCAAAAAAAACTTGAACAGCAACCCAAAATAAAATAAATAAATAAATGTATTCTGCAAATATCCCCGTGTGCAACAGGGCGTACATCGCCTCATGTTATATATTATTAATGACTTAATCTCTAGCTGGGGCCACTTAATACCCCATAAGATCTCCACCAAATGCGTTGAATATTGAAATACCAAAATATTTCAACAAAAATTTCGAAAGACCTTACTGCTCTTAATACACACTTTCTTCAGTTCATTTGCATACTTATTTGATGTAAATACTCTAACTAGTCCGCACGAAACACTTTGACTATTAGTCACGTCTTCTAAAATCAAGTTTGGGGCTTAGATTTGAAAATATGTCATAAATATTTATGAGGGCTTACTCTACAATATCAAATACATACGTGAGGCATTTCGACAGGCAGTATTTACGCTTAAGTCCGCTGGCGGAGAAGTCAGACACTCAATCAAATCAAGCTGAACACACACACTTGACCGAAGGAGAATACGAAAACCGATTGCCAATTTTGTGGGTCAAAGAACCGAACCAGATATAGATAGTTTCCATTGTTTATATCTGCTCTCCAAATAGTTATTGATTCAAATTCCCTCAGACAACAATAGTCCCATCGCTATACCTGACCATGATCATAGGATTCAACCGCTCAGACCCGGCTTCCAAATATAAGTGCCTCGTTGAGAGAAACGACAGATGATTGACCCCTTTAGAACGATGCAAAAAAAAACGTATTTTCCCCATCTGAAGAACTTCTTGATATACCTTTGGATACATCATTTGGCGTTACAGATCTAAATGGAAGATTTCTTCTTGGCAAATCGCCACCTAGAGATTTAGTTTGATTTGAGCTTCGGTGGCACATACTCGTGTAGGTATGGCATCGCTGAAATTAACGTCAGCCATTCTGATGGCGATTCTGGCCACAATTGTGTGCAATGGAAAACAGCTGGTTCCAAGGCAGTTTCAGCCATTGAATGGGGCATTCAATCGATATATCACTATCGAAGTGCCGGAAGTCGGACGGCTACGGGGACGTGTTGCACACACTCAGTGGAGCCGAAAGACGTTGTATCAGTTTGTTGACATTAAATACGGTAAATCAACTTCCGGTGAGGGAAGATTTAAGGTGAGAATTTGACAGAAACTGTATTCACAACCGATTCTAAAGAGAAAACATGTAGCCTTCGTTACCGGCGAGCCCATGGAAGGATGTGCGGAACGCTTTCACACCGCGAAGAGGATGCCCCTCCCTGCAGGATAAGTCATACGTGAAATTAGCTGAAAAGAAGAACAAAGACGTTGAGGACTGCCTCTTCCTATCTGTCAACACCAAGTCGGTGAGTATACATCAACTGAACCTAACTACAACTTCCTGATTCTATGCTCTCCGTAAAAGTTCAAAGGGAAATCCCCAGTGATGGTTTATGTGCACGGTGACTTCTTGTACGAGGGCAGCTCTTCAGAAGCCTCACCAGGCTACCTTCTGGAGGAGGATGTTGTCCTAGTGTCGATTAGGTACCGTCTCGGGCCGTTTGGTTTCCTCTCCTCGATGACCGAGGACATGCCTGGAAATGCAGCAGTAACTGATGTCATCTTGGCCCTGAAATGGGTTCAAAGCCATATCGAAAGGTTTGGTGGTGATCCGTCCAGAGTGACCCTCTTCGGACAAGTTGGTGGAGCTGCTATGATAAACGTTCTTACCATGAGCCCTGCTGTGCCTGCGGGACTTTTCCATCGTGTCATCTACCAGTCCGGTTCGGCACTGTCACCGGCCTTCATCACTGATGATCCGATGGGCGCCACAAAGGACTTGGCTAAATATTCTGGGTGTAAAAATATTCAAAAGGTCGATGCAATCAACAAGTGTTTGCGAAACGTGACTGCCAGTAAGCTGTTAGAAGCGTTCAGCATTCATGGCAATGTCTATGCCAATCATGGCATTGGCAGTTACGGTGGTATTCAGTTTGTGATCGGGGGTCCAAGCGGCATTTTGCCAGAGCATCCTGGTAAGCTGTTAGCCTCGGAGAATTTCCAGAACTATCCAACCATGGGAGGCAGTGTTAAGAACGCTGGAACGTTCATTTTGAAAGGTAGGTTTCCCTATATAGACGCGCATGAATGATCGTGAATTTATTATATTATTATATATTTGTTATTATTATAATGGTTTTAGACATTTTCGTTGACAACTTTAATGAAACTGTACCGGATGACGTCTACGATGGCACGGGATACATAAACCACGTTATCGCGCAAACAAATGGCGCCGATCCCACCAAAGCTTGGAGGAAGTTCGCTGAGGCTGAGTTCTTTACCAGTGAGGACATCAAAAACGGAAGCTTTTACCGCATGATACCTGGATTAATTGATGTAAGTTTTGACAAGCGTATCTAGATTTCCTCTAGCTCTTGGAGTTCACGCAGTCCACGTGTGTGGTTCACTACAATTTCTCAGCAACGTGTTTCCAATTGCCTTTGACAGCGTTCCCTTGTAGCGCTACAAAATGTAAACCTCACTGAATGTAGGCGCTTTGCCACTTTGTAGTGTGTGTCTACATCTATAGCTCACTTCTAAGCTAAGCAGCAACTTTTCAACTACCATTTTACAGCTCTGCAACTGTGGCCTCTCAAATTCTGTAGCTCACCGATTTTAGGCTAACTTCAACTGCTTGGCCTGGTGCCATTTATAGACTACCTCCTGCTAATTGCTAAATCAGAAAACTTTTCCAAATTCTCTCCTTCCAGATGTGCGGAACGATTCCCTTTAAGAACCCTGTTCTTCTGGCTATGCAAGCCAACGCAAAGAATCTCGCCAACAGCACCTATCTGTACAGCTTCGACTATGTAGGGGAATCAAACCGCTACAACATTCAGGATGACGACGAGCCCGACGTGATGCCATTCGATCTCGGGGTCTCGCTTACCGATGACAACTTATATCTGTTTCCCTGGCCATGGTATGCAGAGATCTCCAATAACCGTGATCGTAAAGTGGCCAAACGAATGGTGGCGCTGTGGACATCTTTTGCAACAACCGGCATACCAAAAGCAGCGGGTGTGATCGATTGGCCACCAATGACCGATGAAACGGGTCCGTATTTGAAGATTGGCAGAACCGTGAGTGTCGGAGAGAACTTCTTGGATGAGTATTCGATTACCGTGAAGGAGGCCAAGATGAGCTACAGTCTGGTGAATGAGGAGTATTTCGACAACTTGGAAGTTGTTGATCCCGCTGCTGATAATAAGGAGGATCTAGAAAATCAGGAAGTGACTGATGAAGACGTAGATGCCGGTGAAGAAGAAGATGTAGAAGGTGAAGTGGAAAGTGAGCTACCACCGAAGAGAGAAAAAAATGGAAAGAAGAACAAGAAATCGGAATCTGAAACCGAAGCAGAATAGAAGTTAATTTCGTGATTTGTAAGCATGGCGCCTGCGTCTTGCAGAGCTTAACAGATTTGTGGTTTCATTTAAGTAATAAAGAATTGAAATAAAAATGTATAATGGATATACTAACTACCTTCGGTTGTTAAATTTAAACATTTTGTGCCATCTGCAATTCTTTGTTGTACTATTTTGCCCACACATAGCGAAGTCTCGAAAAACTTTGGCACCAAATGCGTGGCTGTATGCCCATATCTGAATTTCATATTCCGAATTTCAGTTATACTGTGGAACCACCCAATAGAGGAAGTTTTTGGACTGTCTTAAGACGGTTTGAATTGGATTGCTAAGCCAAAAGCCCCTAAGCCCTAACAAGTTCACATGTTACTACATACATTACCTATCAAACAGTTCATGGATTTGGCTTTTACGAGTCTGCTTACAATATTTTCTTCTTAGCGAAATTACTCCAACACAGGTAAAACAATAAATAAAACAAAAAAGAATATTCAGTCGACCGTGACAGGACTCGAACCTGCAATCTTCGGATCCGAAGTCCGACGCCTTATCCATTAGGCCACACGGTCATGTCGAATGAGTAGACAAAAAGGTATTTGTTCCAATGGTGATGACGTTTGATTTTCGAAAAATACAAAACAGTTTCGAAACTGAAAATGGTTGCAATATGTACTAGATTTCTTTCGTAGAACATCGAATAATTTAGACACAATAGGGGCTGACAAGAAAATTACACAATCACATACACAACCTTTTCAACACATTCGGCCTTACTAACAACCAAATTTAGACTCGACTTTAGGGCAATAGTAGAAATTAAAATAAACTGTGTACCAATAATCAAGTTATCTTTGACTTTAAGATAATCGAGACTGTAACTTTCGATCCGAAGAAAGTCGAGTCTAGCCCATTATTAAAGTTTAAAGTCAGACTTTGTAATAAATAAATATAAAATATGAAATGGACAGCAAATAAAGAGAAGCCGCAGCATAAATTAGACGCAGGCAATGCGAGAACTATTGTTGACTGTGTCAAACCATTGGCTGATATCATTGATAGCAAAATTAACCAAGCATTGGAAACAGTTGCTTCTATATTTCACTCAAAATACAACCAACTGCCATTTTCAGCAAATTATTTGAAAGCTCAGAAAAAATTATAACGCTTTTGAGTTATACTGTTATAATTTTGCTATAAAGTCGAATGTAGTTAAAGTTCCGATTACTTTGGTTATTGGTACCTAGAAACTAAAAGTCGAAACTATAGTTAGATCTCGCCTTATATTCCTGATTCTACCTCAGTCGGCTTTATTTATAGGTATTAAAGAAAGATATCGATCTGATGCTCGCTTATCATATATGGCTATAAAAATCAACACTTGCGAAAGTACCATAAATAAAACTGCATAAAAAATCGTTTCATATAAAATCTCAAAATTTTATTGACAACATTTCAATAAATCTGGTAAAATGTGAAATCATTAAAACATTTTAAGACATTTATTTCATAGAAACGACTTTAAACAAAAGAAAAAAAAATCAACTTCAAAAAGTAAAATAAGGACCCCAAGTAATTGTTGTACAAGGCAGGAGAATAATCGTTATCCCTAGGACTACTGATTAATTCTTACGAGTGATGCAACACAAATGCTACTGATACACTAGGAAGTTCTCCATTTTGGTGACACCTTTGGCAAACTTCTTGCCTTCTTCGGTGGGAGCGCTAAAGGCGATTTTGTCCAAGGGAATCTCCTCGGAGAAGATTGTATATAATTGCACGGCTCGAATTAGTTTTGATGCTATGTGGAATCGCCGATGGAGCGGTGAGACCCATATTCTTGATATTCCGCATCTGAAGAAAGAGCAAAAGATGTTGCATTTAAAATCAACTGAAAATGACAATGTCTTGACTGCACTTACTTGGCTTCAAAGGTCTCCTCGGTGCAGCAGTCAACACCGTTCATTGATATGTATCGATGGGCGTTTGTCAATGGCTGTGCCAGACAGACCCCCACGATTTGGCTTTGTCGCACTGCAAAGTAGGCCTGCAAATGGAAGGATCGCATTAGAAGTGATGTGTGTTTATGGGTGCAGTATTGTTTGTAAACTCGCAATAGTAATTTACTGAATAGCCTCCTTGTCAATACAAACGAGCATCAAGTTTGCGATCAGACACAACACAACCGAAAAACCGTCTACTCACCTTGAAACAAGTCGGCAATATGTAGGAAGAGAATCCCAATTCCTTATCGACAAGTTTGAGGACATCTTTCAAACGCTCCTGGCGTTTTACATGTGACTTCTCCGATATCCGCAGAATTCTCCCATCAGGTCCCCATTCAGGATATATTTGCACGATATCCTCATCGATCCATGACTTAAACTTGAGTATATACAGCGAAGCGTGAAACTCTTTGTGCAACTTCTCCTCCTCCGGCTCGTGAACAGTGTATACCAGTCCACATTGTTTGCACTGTCTGGCACCAAACTGCTTCTGCCCCGCATCGATTTGATACTGATTAGAACCCATGCCAGCGTTCCACGTCCTACAAGGTTTTCTTGTTGATGTCTGCTGCACAATAGGCTGGCAATGTCCCGGATAAAAAATCGGAAATAGTTTCTCAGGCGACGATTGCAATGCTTTTTGGTTCTGCTTATTTTGATCGGGAATTTCCAATTCCATACATTCAGCAGATGTTTTGTTGAATTTGTGTAGCTCACGCTCTAGATCTTCGGCGCTGATGTTGTGTGTGGTGGCAACAATTTCTGTGATTATGCGATCGGCTTCTTCGTGCCTATTCGCATAGTCGGCTATGAATATCTGAAAGTTTTCCTCATTGCAGAGGTTGTTCTCGATGAGGAATTCAAGAAAATTTCTCTGGCGATCGATTTCCAAGGGATCTGTGGTGTTGTAGGGTATTCGTTCGCGGTAGTCATCTGCATTCTCACCAAGGACAACAACCAGTTCGTCGACGATTTTTTGAGCCTCTTCCTTGTGATTCTCGGGATCGCCAATGAATACTGCAAAGTTTTGTTCGGTACAAATTTTATTTGTTATCAAAAAGTCCAAAAGGATGTGCTGTTGTTCAATTAATTCTGGATCGCTGGTGTTGTACGGTAAACGGCTACGGAATTCATGGTACTCACTGTCCTGTTCGGAACCCGACATACGCATCTCCTCCTCAAAGGAGCTGTAGTCTTCAGTTGATAATGTCCTAGTAGAGAGGGCTGATTCGATTTGATTGATTCGATTCAATGGCAGCTCTGCTGTGTCCTCTTCAATAGGCGCAATTGCCGATATGTCAAAGTTCTTTAAGATTTCATCGACTTTGGCTTGCTCTGATGAGAATTCGTTAACTGAAATGGAAAAGCATGGATGTAAGTGGGCGGTAAAGACAATTGCAACCTAAACAACAACTCACCGATAGTGTTCCTCCGTTTGGGTTTCTTCTTAATTTTCTTCGGCTCGTGCATGATGGAGAATTTGCCATTGCAGACGGATGCTTTAATGTTGTCCGTGACTTTAAATTCCTTTTTAGTCGTGGAGCTGCCGGATTTAAAGAATTTCCTTCCCGCCACTGGAGTTGGCGGCCGTACCTCTGGTGTCTCAACTACCTCAATGACATCCTGCTGCGTAGCTGAATCTTCGAGTTCTGTATCGGAATCACTGCTACAGTCAATGTCAGAGAACCCTAACGACGTTTCACCTACTTCATTCATGTAACACCTGTTCGAAGCAACCGGCGTATTGGCGTTGTTATTATTGCCATCGTTATTCGGGCCAGTAGAACTACTATAACTGCTGCCAATCGCGCTCAATGGTTTTGCCATTGCGATGGGATTCTTAGCAGATTTTAATATTCGATGAACGTTTTCGATTTGATCCTTTTCCTCGCGTTTTTCGGTCAGCAGCTTGCGCAACTTCTCATTCCGTATAGTACTCAAAATTTCCATTACATTGGCTTTGGTTGCCGTCACTGCAGTGTACAGTTTCTTCTTTGGCTTCCGACGAATATTATGGCGAACACCTTTGTTTATCATCAATCCCAGATTTCGCTTGTGATCGGAGCGTTTGTGCTTCTGTGAGCGTTTCACGACAACAGTTGTCGGAGGGCTTCTCAACGTAGGTGAGGTTTTGGCACGCGAGTAGAAACTCTTTGTGGATATAGAACATCGTTCGGGTTTGTCTAACCGCCTGACTTTCGCCATTGGACTGCGCGCAGTGCCACCGGACTCTGTATGAATACGTTTTGTGGCCAATGTAGGAGGTATATCGTTACGCTCATCTTCGGAGGAGGATTCCTCAATGACTTCCTCTTCGTTGGGTTTCTTGCTTCTGTTCAAATTCATTGAACTCGTGAATAGAGCAGGCAGTTCGTCACTAAACGCTTTCTGCAGCGGTGTTCCCGGAATATTCTCCTTGCCATTGATAGCTTTCGATGTCGATGGACTGGAATTAGTCGAGGTAGGTGATCCATTTTTGGGCTTTAAACTCAAACGCCTACTGCGACGCAATGGCGATGTGATTTCAGCTTCCCTCGAAGCAGGGGGACTTTCAGGTAACTTCTCAAATATATCATCATCTATACGCTCTGGAGAGTAGTGATTATTATTCGAGAGAAAACTGATTCGCTGTGGTGTTTTTGATAGAAGAACCTTCACCGAGTGCATCTTTGAGTTGGTATTCTTGTTTATTTCATTGTTGTTATTCAGAGGAACTATCCCCTCAAAGGAGCAGTTCTCCTGTTCAGAGTCTGAGTTGATTTCAATTACCTCACTATCTGTGGCAAATAAACTTTTCTTGCGTTCGGAGAGTCTTGGTGTCGGGTTTCTAGGCGGACGTTGCCGCAGATTCCGGGGGGTCTCCATTTAGTCGACACGCATTGGTTAACCAGACAACTCTGTAAAGTAATTTTATGTTTTGCAGAGCACTTGCAGCAGTTAATTATTTAACTAACTTCAACTATTCAGTTTTATTTGTACAATTAGTCAGAAATAAATCAATTAATTACCGCGAAATGCACACAGTTTACTGGAGAATTTGACATTTGTGCGTAGAATGGCGGGAAATCGTAAACACACGACGTATCAACAAATGTCGGTATGGTAGTCTGATGGACATAAGTGTCATAAGTGATAAGAAAATTGAAATCATATGGTGGGATATTTGTATTCGAGTGAGACATTGCTTCTCAAAGTTAGATGTTTAGATGTACTATGTACATACGCAATTATTTCGCAAATCTTCGGTAATTTCAGTCAGAGACAATGGTTTGCCTATGATTTCAGTGATTTACATAATTTGTATGCAGCTGTTTGTTGTACATTGAAGAAGGGAATTATTTGCCCAGTCTTTGAAACATTTTAGGAAGGAGTGGTGCACTGTGAAATGTACTCTGAGCTCGAGTATCGAAATGGTAACAACGACACAAGGAAAAAAATTAAAATACAACTAGCTGATGCTGAACCTGTAAATTTGAAGTTGCAAATAATATAATAAAAGTGACAAACATTGCGTGCCGTGAATGTTATTTTTGTATACGTTTACTGCGTGTTTGTATTTGTTGTACGTGGGTTTGCTAATCCAGTTTTAGTTGTGCGAGAAGTGAACAATAAAGAAAGTCATTTCCGGTTCCTCTGGAATTTAAAGTCAATTGTTGCGATTTTGATAGATCGAACCGAAAAAGGAAATGCGATTGTTTGAATTGGTATTGCAAAATGTCCCACCACAGGTGAGCAACTATGTTTATATCTACAAATCAAACTAAATATTAAATAAGAAATTGGTTCCTTTCTGGCTTAGATATTTGACAAAAACCGAAACTTTTAGTCAATCAATGGGCAACTATGCTTGTATTTTATTTTTTAACTCTGAGCCAGTAGCATAGTTATTAACTGAGATTTTGACTGCAAAAGGAGTTAGTGGAATATTTATCTATATATATACATAGCTATTTTAATTTTAGAGAAATAAACCAAATATTTTATTAAAAAAAAACCAACCAAATGCAAAATGGACTAGACTTGTTTGCAAAGTTAATAGGTAACAGAGTTTGGAATAAAATTTCTTGACAAATGAAAACAAATGAATTTCAGGTGAATATCCATCGTTTGACAATCCATTAGATAGTGATAGAGTTATAAACACTATGGGCCTTACCAATAAACATTTTTAGGACTCTTAATTTTAGTAGTTCACAGTTGCTATATTTGACATACAAATTTCGCAATTGCGAGCTTCCGTAAATTTAAAGTCGAGTCGAGACTAAAATTTGTTATTGCGCAATCTATACACACTTTGCGGCTTCTAAAATATATTTGTTTACAAATTTGTTGTTCCTATTTTTTTTATTAAACACTAACTGACCCGGCGAACTTCGTTTCGGCAAAATTCGTTAATAGCTTTTCACCACGCAATTACAACAACTTCTGTGAGTCCTCGGGAAATCGGATTCACGGTCGTCATTTTTCTTTTATATATATCGAATAATATGTATATAATATAATATGTATATAGATAAAGATATAGATGGTTTCCGAATTCGATCAACTTTTACCTTTCGCTTCGGGCTCTCCACGCCACCACCTCTTCAAGATTTAATTTTTGAGTTTATCTGAGGAAAACCACCGACGATGGTAAAGCGTAATGAAAAATATACGTCGTAGCTTTATTTAACACAAAAAACTATATACATAGGTACAGTACCTACATAGAGTTTTGTTCAAAAAGGATTCGCGGATAGCATAAGTAACGATTGACACTTAAGAAAATTTGGTTAAATACCGCCGCTAGTTGATGACTAACAGAAAAAAAACACTTGTATTTAACACACAAATGCAATATCAATCTTGCAACTGTGCATTCTCGATACACATATATCAATCAGTTGTAATGTGCTGCCAATTTTAATTAAAATTTCCTTCTCAGCCTCAAACGAGCACTCCATGGTCTTGCGTGCTATCAAAGCTGACATGGCAAGATTTACTTCCAGTCCATCTTGTACATCATCCAAGTCCTCGTCAAAGGTTTTAGACTGTATTTTAAGCTATAAGAAAGAAATACAAGATTTCCATATAGGTAAACCAAGAATCTTTATACTAACTTTGTCCACAACACAATTTTCTTGAACTGAGTCATTGTTCGGCGCCAGTTTACAATTTTCCACCGTCGAAGGTAATTGGACATCAACAGTTTGCTGAGCAAAACTCATTGGAGTCTCAACGTCTTTCATCAGTTTTTCAGACTTAACCTCAGCTGCGTGTAGGCAAGCGTTAAATTTCTCTTGAGCTTGAGTTTTTGTATACAGTCCGGACTTGTACTTTCGGACGCATTGCCTGTAATTCAAGTTGATAGCTTGCATTAATGTTAGCTGGGTATCGGTTTGATATATCTCCTCATTTACTTTCTGTTGTCTGTCAGCGACGACAGCTAACATATCATTATAACTATCCTTGACGTAAGTAATTTGAATACTTGCAATTCGTATATCATGTCTCATTTTTTGTTGCTCCAAGAAGGCATAATCCTCGACGTTGATATTGGCCTGTGACATAGAAATGTCTGTATTTAATAAAGACTAAAATTATATAAACATTTTTTACCAATGAACAAAGTAACTTTAGCAAAATGATTAAGAATGGAAGCTGATATTTAAGCTGCATCACTGTTACAATATTGTTAAACACAATTAGTTCACGTTGCGAGTAATGCCGACAATACACTGCGATAGTTGATTTTTATTTATTATGACATTTATTTATTATAGGCTAAACTTTACTGTCATCGACTATCTTATCAGAAAATAGGCATAGTCCAATCTGTCAAAAGATAGAGTACAATCGAAGTCTTTCTCTACGAATCTTTCAACAATTTGTGTACAGATATCATAACTTTCTTTTGTTTAATTTTATTATGTACAAAAAAACGTGTAGCCAATCAATATGCATTGCATTCTTTCTTGTGTTACACTGTATTTTGTGAATACATACATTTTTAACATGTTGCCAATAATAAATTACCGTTTTCAACAAAGAAAAAATAAATACATACGGAAATCCACATTTTACTTGTTCGATATTAATTAAATTCAGATTAGAAATGTAAAATGTGAAATGAAATCTCAAAGAAAAAAATAATTTAAATAGCAACTTAACCATACTTAAACCAGAACTATGCAGAGAGTTCAGATAGGTTTAAAATAATCCCCATATCTTGACCCGAGAGGTAAACTTGTGATGTTTAACAGAGTGTTTTTTTTTTGTAATACAATTCTTTTCTCTTTCCAGCGAATAGCTCGAAGCATCGTTCAGGCGGTTTCCAACGCTAATACTGTAAGCATTTCGACAACTATAAAGCATTTCCTGCATTCCATTATGGATGCCATTGGATTTAACTATTACGTTACAACGGAAGAGATCTCTAAAATGCAGTTCCGGTGGCCCAAAGAAGAGGCGGGCTACTTCATATTTCACTATGAACATACTGTTTTTGAGCGATATCGCATATTTTTAGAGAAAACTTGTAAAATTATGAATCAAGAATGTCTTCTGGAACAAATGGTAACGATTATCACAGCTTTCATAAATTTGTGCAACAGCATGGAGGAATCATGGGAAAATAATTTTAAGGAACCATTTTCTTTAATAAGTAAGTGCATAATATTATGTTTGTCACAATCGCCCGCGAGAAATTTTTTTATAACAATAAATGAAACAAATGACTTGGTTAAGACTGATACTGTCAATTCGGAATCGTTCTCGACTAGTTTGCTTCATTAATAATACTAACGAAGTACACACAAGCATAATAATGATCACTGTGTCGACGTTTGGTATTATTGACGTACTTAAAGACTTTGAACATATACAAAATTCTAGTTAATTTAAGTCAACTCGATTGATCTACTTAGACTAGATGTAGCCTGAACGGTAAAGCTAGATTGGTCGGTAACGACACTTATCCTACGTCAGCCACGTACGAGTATACGAAATGACAACTTAGTAATCAGTCACGAAATTCTTGACTAGATTTGTTCGCTACTCCGTATTCCTCCATAAACGTCAACTAAAAAAAATGTTTACAAGAGCAATCAATTAATCAAGTAGCTGATTTTGGCTCTTTTCTACATCGGAGGCCTATCTCATAAAATTCGATGTGTCCGTTGAGTCAATGTATTTAAGTGACTAGTAGATAAGATATAATTCAGCTTATGATAGGTAACACATAAGCAACGTATATTCCGGTTGCGATGGATAGAGTGGGTTTAATTTCTCCTTCTGTGTCCGTTGAATCCGATGACAGTTTTCACAAATTGAGATAAAAAATAAAAAAATAAATATGGCGCAAAAGGTCTGTAGGGACCCTAGGCCTGCTTCTCACAACCATTCGTTTCGTGTGAGTTTTTCATTTTTGGGACGAATGGAAGGGATCTACAATTTTATGCCGGGTCCAAACGGCTAATTGGAAGCTCCTTCATGACAGTTATACTCTTGGATGACGTTCGCGATAGGTGGCGCAGCGGAAAAAAACCATAAGTTGGAATTTTGGATTTTTTTCGGTATTCGAACCTCGGACCCCTCGCTTAGTAGTCCAACACACTAACCACTAAGACACTGCGCCTACAAATTGAGATGGATCACATTTATTGTTGAAAACGATGACAGTTCATTAAAAAAAAATTCTGTGCAACAGATGTAACACGGCTTTAATGGGACTGTTGAGTATTTTAATGTTGAAGTGCTTTCAACATAAAGAACCCAACGAATTTGTTGTGTTAGGCTCTTCAGAAGTACGTGCAGAAAATCGTGTCCTGAACAGTCTCGCGAAACAAGAAGTAAAGCAGTCAGACAGCAATTGTACTGGAAAGTAAACACACCTATAATGTCTTTATTTATGTTATAAACGAGTTTCTAACAAAAACCTGTCAAAGCACTTTCTGATTTTCGCTTTCCACTTAATTTTTATGAACCAAGGAACACACTATAACATTTATGTATAACCTAAAACTTTCTCAGCCTATAGGTATGTATTTGAGGCGACACCCGACATCATTCAAATGACTTCTGCATTCTGCTGCTACTAAAGCATTATTTATGCCATGATCCACTTACCTCTCCACTTAAGTGAGAGCAGACAAGTAAATGGTGTTTGATACTTGATAGTGCACCTTTAGGCGCAAAAAAGGGATTATGTACAATTTACTACTTAGGTCCTTTAGCGATTTCCCTGTGTAGATTTAACAAACCTAAATAACTCAACAGACTTCTGATACATCTTACAGGCTATTCTCTCCTGTATTCAATGCACAGGATAAGAAAAGACGTAGCTGATCCGCACCTGGTTTTGGATGATATTTGTCATAGGCTCTTTAAAAACGCTCAAAAAGGACTTGGGTATAATATTGAGCAACTTTCTTGATCCATTGACAGCTACAAAAAATTTCAATTGCAGATATCCTGACTCTCATAAAGTAATACTGAAGGGACTCTGCCTACTGTTGGAAAAGGACTACGATTGCTTTCAGCGTTTCGATGAAGACATTTTTCAGTTTTATAAAAATTGTATGGAGTACGAAGTATGTTATAAGTCTATTCAAACAAACACACCTAATCCAGACGCAGCAAAAAAACAACAATTTATTGGTTTATGAACGTGTTGGAATAAGGCGTGTTTGTTTTGTAAGCCTATTCATTTGTGGAAGTTCGATTTTACCTGTTTCTTTAGTTTATCGGAACAAGAGAAAATATTTTCATTTATATGAGAAATGCTGTCAATAATCGGAACATTGAAACTGCACCAAGGGAGAGCCTAGTCAAATTCTTAACTGATGGTAAAATGATAAAAGCCTATTGTGTGTTCGCTGAAAATGGGACGCGAAATTTAGTTTGCTCCTTGCTGAAGTTTCTCAATTCTTTGCTCAAGTAAGTATGTATGAGTACAGCTAATTTATTATATGCACATGCTTTGGAGTTTAATTAGGTGGTTTATTGCAAGCTTAAAACTCAAACTTCTACTATAGCTACTTGCCAGTCCTAGAATGCTTCACGCGAGAGCAGGTGCACATCATTTTCAGTCACGCCTTGCGGGAGCACACAAAAAACCGCTCTTTATCAGTTCAATTCTATATGACCTACATGAAGAAGAGCTTTGCAGACAAGCTGATTTTCCGGGACATTCTTGAATTCTTTTTGATGAGAGCTGTAAGGTTATTTTTGGTCGTTAGGTCATTTTTAAGTCTTAATTGTTGTAGGATAACATAGATCGCTTGGATGACTTCTTCGGATCACTGTGGGAAAAGTTTTCATACATGACTAAGTTTCATCCATACTTAAGGATTTTAAAGAAAGCGGACTACAGCGACACTGTCTTGAGTGTCACAGCACAGTTTGCTTACAGGGTGTACCAAAAATTATACAGCGAGTGTGAAGATAATGGCAAGTTGGACATATAAAATCGTATCCATGGTCAAGTCATGATCTGTATCCCTTTTATATAGACGGATATGCTTTACGCTTGAGCAAGTTTCTTCTGGAGCTACCTTCTGGTTTGAACTTACTGGGGAACAAGTTTCAGATTCGAGGCATACTTTTGCAAATCTACTCGATTACGGATCCTGATCTGGCCATCGTTACTATAAAGGACTTTCCAATTGTAAGATTATAGTAATACTGAGTTTGTCTACTTATGTGTAACTATACATAGGCGGCGGACAATTTTATAAAATACGCCTTGCAATACCTTACAAAATGCGATGGGGACTTTACACTTGCTCAAAATACCGCTTGTTGTATGCTCAAGTGGATGGAATTTATGAATATGCAGGATGAAATGGAGTATTTCGCAAGCAGTGTGTATGAGAAGTACAAAGAACTGGTGTCTAGTTTATCGGAGGTATGTAAAACGTGAAATGATCTGATCGTTATGTCTGATTTTGTTCATCTCATAGCTTACGGAAGATCAGGTGAATATTTTGGAACACGCTTTAGTACTACTGTCCGTTTTTTCCGATACATCATCGGCGTTAAATGAGAAAGACGTATTCGAACTTTTGTCAGATTTGCGAACGCGACTCATCGAGTCAAATATGTTTCGAGAACTATCCGTCAAGCACGATTGTTGCTTAGGTAAGTCGTTATGCCAAAAAAAAAAAAACTCCAAACTCCATTTTATGCAGCACTTTGCCCAAATGTCACAGATTCACTTGGGATAACTACCTATTCCGGATGTCTAAATATTTTATCAGTCATCTGTGCACAAATAACCCCCGACGAATCGAACACTGAGTCGTCAGTGCTGCTAGGGCAGGTACATTTATTTCTAAAGTATCTACTTGACTGCCTTGGAGATGACAATCAGTCTGATGTCACAATTGTTTTCGCTGAAGCGGTAAGATTTTACACCACTCTCTATCGCAGATGGGTTAAACCAATATTTTTGTCAAGGCAATGCGAGCATTATGCGACCTCTACATTGTCTTTAATTTCGAAATGGAACGACCTGTATATCACATTATGGTTAGCGCTGTGAATAAATACGTTTTCAACGCATCAGTGCCGACTGCTGACTCACTACGACAGGTGGAGCTGCAGCGAAACATTCTGCATTGCTTCAATCTGCTGCATAAATTTGTTGAAATTCCAACGGCTATAACCTGGAAGGTTATAATCCACTATGGGATAGCAGCAAACTTTGAAAACGAACTTACAGAACTTATGGACATCTTGTTCGATTATAATTCCGAGAAATTTAAGAAGCCATCCCTGTTCACCTATGTAGTTCCGGTGGCCATTTATAATTTATTTCAACGTCGCGTTCGTATTACACAATTTTGCGTAAGAATTCATTCATTTGGGTATTTCATCCTCTCATTTTCTGTCTCTCTATAGAAAGCAATAAAAGCTTATAAGAAATACGTAGAAAGTAAAATACCAGACCGAACCCAACGTATAATGAAAGTGCACATTGTTCTAACAATGATTGATATGATTGAAAGGGCAGTTAGGGCTGGCGGTATAAATCTTCAACCAAATCGAATTGAATTGCTGTCAAATTTGAATATTCTTTTGACTGATGTATACGAACAAGATCGGAATTTGATGTAAGTAGAAAGATGGTAGCAGCATAGTTAGAGGTGAACCTATATTTTGTTTGCAGCTTAACCCAATCCAGGCGATTGCAGAGACACACATTGTCACGAAATGAACACGATACATTGGCAACATTTCAAGAGAGGCTATCGCAGTAAATTAATTTTGCGATTTTTCATTTTAAAAAACAAACAATTAAACAAAATAAATTTATTTTCGTGGATCATGACTATTATTTCAATGAAGAGGAGGTTAGAAACGGGTAAGTGTAAGGTTACACTCGTATAAGTGATTCTTGAGTGGATTCTGGCTTCAAATCGAGAAAAATCTTCTCAGAATCACCAGAAACGGTTTCAGAAGTGAGGTCCAGACTCTCCCGGACGCTTCTTTTTGTCAAAATGGAAAGCAATATAATGAGCCGGACATAGCTGAGAAAAATAATGTATTACAGACTGAAACAACAGTTTAAAATGAACTGGATGTATTTGAGTTTTCTTGTCTTGCAAAACGTATGAGGGACCAGCTGATTCTAAACTCTAAGTGCTGACTTCTAAAAAATACACCTTTGGACTTGGATCCTAAGATGAATAGGACAATATGACTTCTTCCTCTACTGCAGTGTTTTCCAACTGTGGGTCGCGACCCCTTAGGGGGTCGCCAAGAGTTCCAAGGGGGGTCGCGGTTGAAAGCCAGTAAGATTAATAATATAATATAGGTAAATAAGTACTCTCAGTTGAAAAAAATTAAATGACAATTCTGATGCGCACTTCTGAATTCAAAAAAATGAATACTGTTATTGCAAGGCCTTCTAAAATTTTTTCTTTATGCAATGCGGGAGAAAATTTCATCACAAATAAAATCTTGTGTAATTAGACCGGGCTTGGAAGGGGTTCTGTGTATGAAGCTTTTTAAATAACATTACACATTATAATGTGGGGTTCTCCAAATTTTTTTTTCTTAACAAAGGGGCCGCGTATTTAAAAAGTTTGAAAACACTGCTCTACTGCATTCACACTGGAATATAATGGCGTTTTTCATTGGGCAAAAAGAAGCGTCCGGGAGAGTCCGGAATCGAAAAAAATCACTCCTGAAACCGTTCCATTGGCACAAAAAATACTCTTCTGGTGATTCTGAGAAGACAATTTCGCTTCTCGATTTGAAGTCAGAATCCACTCAAGAATCACTCACACAAGAGTAATTTATGTTATTTAAGCAGCCGTAGATTATATTTTGGCATTTCACCAATACTTTTGTGGATTCTTTCAGAAACACTTTTGTTGTTCCATTGGATTTCAGAATGAGTGGATCCCCGAGTGAAACCAATGGAAAACGACATAATATGCAAGCCGCATTGATGGATATCAGAGTGTCAATGCAGTAGAGGGAGACCCCGCATGACGTGGCGCGTATAACATAAGTAGAAAAGAACCTCATAGTTAAAAAATTCTAAAAAGTGGTACCTACGAAAAGTTGTTAGATAAACTCGAAGAATTGACTATATAAGTTGATTAGAGAAGGTGATGCAGAATTAATCGAATTAATCGAACTTCTTTTTGATAAATCCGAGTATGTGGAAGAGTGTATACTGACTACCATAGACAAACCATACTGAGACCCCCAACTCACAATCCTCTTGCCGCTGGGCCCCTCAATTTTTTTTCAAATTCGCCATTTTTTATTCCTATCGGTGTTATGTCAAAAAAGAATCAGTGTGACATGGTGGCTGGGTGTGTATTGTTACATAGAAAATCGTATTGACAAATGTCACGAAACTTCAAAAATTCCGGCTCACCAACACACTCCCAGGAACTATGAGACACTTCCGCTGTGGGCAAAGTTGCTGGCAGAGTTCATAGAATTTTATCCGTTTAATTTGAAATTGTTCGTTACGTGTGAATAATATTTTTTTTTAGGAATAAGTGTACATTTATATTCATATTCATGAAAAATTAACAATGTAGATTAGTTGAGGAAATGTAAAAACATTTTGAGCAAATTTTCTTCATTATTTAAGAAAAATGTACACACTAAATCGAAGTTAATGATTTCCAAAAGCGGAAAATACACAACCATGTTTGTTCTAATAATGTTTCTAGTATATTATAGAACATCTATTTTAGGTAGTTTAATTAACCAAACAAATCAAATCATTTGCCTTTTAACAATTTATAATAACTAACCAATGGCATTCAGTAATGTAAAAATATGGTATTCCCGAACGCTTTCACATTTCCCCACGGTTGCCGAGATTGGCAGCATTTATTGCAGAGATGAATGAATAAAAGAGATGGATATCTTTCGTACGTCTATCCATCGCTATCTATCGGATAAATTGCGATATTTACTTGTATGGCAATTATCTATTCTTGTTTTTCAAATCTATAAAAGTTATAATATAATTCTACGTGCAGTATTAAAATGTATATATTAATAACAATAAAAACTTTTCACGCCGAATTATAGTAGATAGCCTTGATAGATTAGTACGTGGCTAAAATGTTGGATTTTGCTAATTATATGTAAATTGATTGGTAAATAATTTTAATTTATACAGCCTGCTTGTGTTCAATTTAACAAGAAAACTTTTTTCATTACTCTGTTAATAAAAATGGAATTTGAATTGTTATTCGTAACTATATTAACCATATTTGATAAAAAGCAGTGTCAAAGTGCATTTTAATTATATATTCACTGCAAGCAAATTAACTGTCAACCGTCAAAATTCAAATTTTCATAGTGAACATGCCCAAACCAGTTTTCCAGGATATTTGAAAATTTTATGAATTTCGGTGGTGAATTCACCAACTTTCCGCCAACTTCCGGGTGAATTCACGAACTCACTTATACTAGTATAGAAATGAGAATGTATGCGTGACTTCATGAATTTTTCGGGAAAACAGCTTGTAGGCAGCCGCCTTTCCACTGGAAAGATATCCATCTCTGTATTCCATTATCTTTGATTTATTATATGTTTTTGCATGTCACACGGATTCTTTTTTGATATAACACCGATAGGAAAACAAAATGGCGAATTTGAAAAAAAAAATTGAGGGGCCCAGCGGCAAGAGGGTTGTGATTTGGGGGTCTCAGTATGGTTTGTCTATGCTGACTACAAGAGAAGAAAAAACGAGACTGCTTTAAAAATTACGTCGAGGAAGAATTTCGTCGCCACTTTCGCAAAGAATTTTGAGGAGAACATTTAATTTTATTTTGCCGCCTGTTGATACTATTTTAATACGCAGAAAATACAAACATAAATCGGACAACAAATTTCAAATCATCTATCATAAGTCAGCTTTTCCAATTCATACACCAAGTAATTCGTTCAGTAAAAATTCGTAAGACTCTCATGACTCCCTTTTACGATTTTTCGAGTTAAGAAATAACGTTAAGTACAAATTTGTAAAATTAAAAAGTACAGGAACAGATTTTATGTGTACTTATGTCTAGAAAGGGGAATTCATGCACTTCCATTCAGGAATTTTTAGTCTATTACATGTATTAACAAATTAAAAGGGATTTTAGTTCAAAAATTGCTGGGGACATCAGATAGGTAGATCGGGTTGTTAAGTTGCTAGAAAAAGCTATCGCCAGTGTTCACCTGCATAAATGTTCAACAGTGAGCTACTGAGTCTATCATGCCAACCCCTTCCTCTCTGCTTTGATGACCGGTAAGAAATCACTTAAGGTATATTTTGTTCGTCGAAAAAAAAAACATAACCATCCAAACTTACTTCCTGTTGCACAATCCAAGTCGTGGGGTACATTGCGAAACACAGGCGTTGCATATTAGTGGCTTTTTCCTCGAGCTTTAAGAGTTAATCACTGCGAATCACGCCGTCAAGTGGATAAACTTGCCTTCACATTAGCCTTATCCCTGTAAGCTACTAAGAGTTTGAAGACTTTTTGCTTTTTGCTTTAGCGTAGGATTGATAAACTTATTTAAAAAAGAAATGGGGCTCTACTAAATATATACAATGGCTATTCAAATACTAATACTATTCAGCTTAAATTCATAAATAACTAGTTTTGCTCTTTTCTTCAACGACAATTATTATCTTTCTTAAACACACATTATTAAGAGTGCTGTCATTGTGGATTCCACCATTTATGACCAACGAATTGTAATCAATTCAATTTTGTTTTCTGACTGCTTTTCAATTCATGAACCGATTTAAATGTTTTATTCTTGTATTATGCAATCTGTAAACAGTCTACAAAACACACCTAAATTGCATTATTTAAAAAAAAAAATTACAACCGTCCTACATTTTTGTAAAATAACTATTCTTTCCTGTACCATATTATTTTTTGTTGGTATCGGTAGAAATATCATTTTACTTCCTAAAAATGCCTTCTTACTTTGCGATTTGCAGTGTATAAATATAACTGAAGCACCATGTTTTCATTTTAAATACATCTCCCACTGCCGAGCTAAGTACATAATCTATTGAAAAATAAGAAACCACCCACACTTGTTTTATATTTATCTTTATTTTTTATTTTATACGTACAAGAATTTAATTACGCTGTTTTTATTATAAGCAAATGAGTTTTTTTTATTATTATCATTTTGTTCGGGGGTTTGTTTTCATTCTTAATAATATTTCTTTCTGTTGCTGTTTTTTTTTATTTGTAATGTCGATTGAGTTCAAAAGTAAGAAGAGCAAGTCTTTTCAAAAATAAAGAAAGATTTCATATTTCCCTAAGTCAAAACAAAAAAAAAAGAAACAGAACAACGCTTAAGAGATATTCACGTATATTATGTGTGTGTATGCGCAGTACAAAATAAAATTTCTTAAAAAGTTTTATCATTTTGCTGTTTTTGATTTTTTTTGTATTCTTTTTTTATTTTTTTTATATCTTTTTCTTGTTCTCAACATTTTTTTTAATATTTATAATAATTTTTCTTGTTTTATTTTTACTATAATGATCTTTCCATGTTATTATTATTTTTAAATTTAATATCAATACACAATACGTAATTTTATTTTATTTCTATTTTTTTGTTTTCCTTTTAATTAATGCTAATATTTATATTTGTTTATATTTTTTTTTGTATGTAAAAATCGTAAAATAAGGTATACAAATTTAATGTAAAAATGAAAAAAAAAACTAAATTTATATGTATATGAAAAATAAAATAATAATATCTATAAATGGGAAGTTATCTATGAATTAAATGTATATTGGTATATGTATAAAATTTTGACAATGTTTTCTTTGCTCATTTATAATTATGGTAATAATAATAATAATATTTATGCTACATACATTAAATAAATATATGCGTTTTTATAATTTTTCTTTTGTTGTTCTTGTCCATTGATTTAGAAGTATTAAATTACAAAATTGTGTTTCGATTTATCTTTTACCACTGAGTATATGTAGGTGAAAGTTGTAAGGATTGCTGTGTATGTGTGTGTGTAGTCTGTTTGGTGTAACAAAGAACCGCTGATTTGTATAAGCACCACTAATATTTCAAAAAAGAAGAAGAACCTACACAAAATGTATAGTTTTACCACGAACTGGTAAAACTGGCCACGAATGTTTGTGTCCTTTAAGAACAAGCAGTAACTATATGTATACAATTCGGTTTTGATATATTTATTATTTATTAGTATAAAACACACTGAGCACTGAGTATAAAATTTATAAATCTATTCTTGGTAAATTTTAAATAAATTTTATTTTCGAGAAGTCTGTTTTCTTTTTGCTCTACCCTCTAGCTTATAAAAGTTTGAATAAGTGTTCCCAGACAAAATGTGGTGACGTTGTTTTTGATTGTTTTTTATGTTCTTATGTTACTTTTATCCGTTTGTGTAACTATTTTCGCTTGAATTTTGTTCTAGAAAAAAGTATCAGCTAAATACACACACTTACGTTTTTGCTTTTTTTGTATTTTTATTTATTTTCACATTTATAATATATTTTTCTTTACAAAATTGTCGACAAACATTTTACAATATCATCATAAAGTAGTTAAAATAATAAGTAAAAACGACTTACAAGGTATATACTTATATTTATATATTTACTTGTCTCAATTTACATTTAATGATATTTAAAAAAAACGCGACGTTCTTTAGTCCTGTACTAATGCATGTTAATTTTGTTTTATATTCTATAAAGCAAGATTTCTGTTTATATAAACTGATGTAATTTAAAGAAACAAATAAATATATAAACAAAAAACAACAACTACACATATGAGAACTAAAATTTTGTATTTTGAAAAAAAAAAACTATGTAAAAATAAAATTTGTCATGTTGCGGTAACATTTTCTGTTTCATTCCATTCGTTATACAATTTCCTCTTCTTTAATCTTAGTATTTGCACACAAATTCGTTTTGCCCTATAATAATAATAATACAAAAAATATAGAAAACCAAACAAAACTGCTATTACAAGCCCATGTTTTCTTTGTCAATACTCTCATATTTTCCCAGCTTTTAATATATAAATATATTTTTTAATAATAATTATATAAACAAAATTAAAGAAAATTAAGAATGGTCTATAAATCAATCGTCAATTGTTTTGGTTATTTTACTAACTTGCTTTATATAAATTTTGTATTTTCTTGTTTGTTCTAATACATTTTTTTTTTGTTTCTTGTTTTTACTTTTATATATATAAATATAAAAATGTTGTCCCTTAAATTTTGTTCTTGTTTGACTTATGTTGATCATTGTTTGTTTTTTTTTGTTTTGTTTTATAATTTTGAATGATTAGTTTATATCTATATTTATGATTTATTTACTTCTATAAATATTTATATAAAAAAGAAGGGTGAGTTATGTTTCTCTCTGAATGTGTAATGTGGGGGTTGATGATGAGTGTGTTTATTTAGCCTCCTCCTTTTCCTTGTTTTCTTCCGTCTTTTCCTTTTCGTCGGACTGTAAAAATATTTAAAAATATTATGAATATGAGAAAAAACAAGCTAAACAATCATTAACCCTTTTGTGAGATAGTCCCAATAAGAACAATTTTATCGAATGCTAGCCCACCTCCATCTATATAAGTGATCGTCGAGCGATCGATGCAAGGCAGTCTATACTATAAATTGTGTTAGAGCAGAAGTGTGTCGGCAATATTATATGTATTAAAACAACTCGGCTATGAAACGTCGACTGAGTGAGGGCGATTTCTGAGCTATTTAGTCTATAAGCAACAGACGGACTGTGAAAATCGTAAGAAAGAGCATCAGAGGCGCGGGGATGACGACATAGAAAGGTATTTTTCGCAAAACTAAGTCTGCACGCTTTAAAAGAAGATTCAAATAAAAATTCGAAGGGTTGTAGAAGCTAGCGCTATATAGAGCTAGCTGACTCGTATCATCCGTGTAGATGATATTGGAGAAGCACTTCTCTAGCAGGTGAAAACGACCACCATGATGTACCATTGTAGATCATTTGACTGATCCACAAGAATGGAAACTGTAAGCTGAACTATTTGTTTACCGACATAATTGGTCCAATTCTAACCACTGCGGTTTTAGACTTGGTAGTTCCACAACCGACCAAATATTCGCACGACAAAAGTCATGTATGGTTCTCAAATCGTTGTCAAGGTCCTCAGGTCTTAAGTGGTTTAAATATTTCAATTCCCTAGGAGGCATAATGCAACGTCAACCAGAAGAGACACGCAGCTTCATCGAATCGCACTGAACGTGACACCTGTAATGTTCAGGTTCGAATGACCGCGAGTCTATCTACCGCTATATACTCTGACAACGCCAGAGAGTCGTTGAAAGCAAGGAGTTGCACTTTCCAATCGCTGCCAATGGACTAGGCAAATCAAACAGAATGCTATAATTGACATCTATAACGTATGAGTAGTAAGACTAAGAAGCGATAATTCTTCAATAAGTGAAGAAGAAGAATTAGGTTCTCCATTTTTATACTTTTACTAAAAATATTCATTCACTTGCTAATGAAGACGTTAAAAAAATTATTCATATGAAAACTTTTGAAGTTCGCTTCGAGAATCGAAATTGCAGTGAAAGGATGAAAACATTTTATTTTAAATTTTAGCAAAACGAGAATTGACCCCCTGGTCAGAAAAGTGTACATAAGTTTTCTAAGATGACTTGGACATGGTGAGCAAATTAACGTTCCGATCCGAAGCAAAGATTCCTCGTTTTTAACCCAGAGCGGACACGCAATAGGTATTTCGCACTTATCCATGGAAGCCCCAACTGATTTTGTGTGCGCAACTGAGGGCAGTTGGCTATGCACTACTCTAAGATGTTCAGCGAGCAGGGTGGCCGGTTGCTGTCTACGAACTGTAAATTTAGGTATACCGTTGGGTGGTCCTTTCTGATACCACATGGAGCAATGTGGATGGTAGCGCTATAGAACACCTACTCAAGCCAATTTGTACATTTATAAACTAATTGAGGGAAGTTGGGATTTTGTTGGCCAAGTCACCAAGATTCTAAAGATAAAAGTGTTAGTGTATTTGGAGCGTTATTGGTTGACGCCCAGGTCCAACCAAGATTATGGCACCATCTAAGTAAGTACGTTCTTTAAAAAGCCTACAATAATTCATATTTGCATAGTTATGAACGAAATCTGACGGAAACACTCAGTTTTAAAAGGTTATGTTCATTTTCTCTCAAAAAATGTATCTACTACGACCAACTCCGTACTCACCTTGTCCTTTTCTAATTCCTTTTCGATTTTCTCTGTTTCATTATCTTGCTCTGTTGACTTTTCTTGTTCACCCTCCTTGCCTTCCTTGGCTTCAGGTCTGGAATAAGAAGAAAACACAAATAACTCATTAAAATACAATTCAGCATGAACAACTGAATAAAATACTTACTCTGGCTTTGGCAGATGTGCATTCAAATCTAACTTAGTGCAGATATCATCCCAATCGGGGAAGCATCGCTCCTTCATCCGAGACACATGACCAACCAAGTTCGGACATTTCTCAGTCATGAAATCACGCAGTGGATAGGCGATATCCTTCGATAGATAATGCAATTGTGAGAGGACGGCAAATGCAACCACATCCAGGGTAGTTGGTTCATCACCAAAAAAGAACGGTTTATACGCCAACATATCGCTGAGCACCTTCAGGTCGTTCTTGCCGAATTCCTCGATTTCCTCGGCACTGTGTACACCGATGCCATGAGCCTTCAATTTTTTGGTACCCTGGAACCACTGTACGTGAGAAGAGACGGCCACAAAAAGAATGGGGAAAGAATTGTTTGAAAATGTTTAAAAACTAAATATAAGAAATCATAAACGTAAGAGTTAACAAAATAACCGTTTGTTGTTAGCGAGCCGCGTATATACCGAACCGTATTTTCATAAATTATTTATTGTTCTTTGTTTTTGAGGATATAGTGTCTGAGTGTCAAAGGAGAATGTGTACAGCAGTGTGTTTGGTTTGTGTGTGTTCTATACGAATCATCACCAACAGCAGTCTACTTAACTCTGATCCCTATTCTTCTAATATTCATTCCATTTCTCATGAAAAAGTGTCATTTTATTAAAAGCGAATCGAATGGAATGTTCTTACACTTTCTTTTCGTCTTGCCTTTATCGTCTTCATCTGACAGCAACAGCACATAATTCGGAATTTTGATAAAGCATCAACACACAAAGGTCACAGGATTAATTAACACACGCTCGTCCAGTGTCCAAGTGTCGACTTAGTTGACCCAAACTTTCAGGATGAAATAGCACATTTCACGATTTCTTTCATCCGATAGACATTGCCCGTATGGAGGTACATGCTCGCAACAAAGTGCCCCATGTTTGGGTATAATCGCAACGCATAAATCAAAGCAATAGAGCGTGTCGTGTCGGTAGTACAACACGGTGCTATTTTCATTTCGCGCAAACTTTCTTCCATGACGTTGATGATGAGATGACGAGTTGTTCATAAAGTGTAACAAATCAGTTTTGATGCCGGTAACCCAGATAGAGGAATGAATTCGTGCAATGATGTCGTTTGCATTGGTAGCTATGGATTTTCTTTTCATCCTCAATTTAGCAATGCGTTCAAGAAAACTGCGCACACACTGAAGCCATCAACAAAAAAAACAACGGTGAAACACTGTTGCTAAATTGAAAACGCAATTTATGCGGTTGTATACGTTGTACGTCCATTCAGTACGAAAGTGAAAAACAATCTCAATTTGCAAAGAGAACTTTTAATCAGCAGCGCGCATTGACCGCTTATTAGTAGTCTGTATGTCTGTTCATTGTATGGGGTCCAAGAGGTCTAGTTCAAATAATAATATAAACTCACGCATAAGGAATGGTTACGCAGTCGAACTAGACCAGTTTTCGGTACGGCTTCAGGTCAAAATAGAAGTACCTGCAAGTCACCAGAGGAGGTAATGCATGTTTGGCAGTATTAAAGCTATCACCTTAATCAGTTTTGGGCGTCAAGTTTAACAGCGATTTATTGTACATATACACTATCGTATAGTGCCACAACAAACAAGCATTTTGAATCAGTTAACGTTCCAAAAACTACAGAACCGGTTTAAAGTTTAAGTCCGATCAGCTTGGAATTTTGCAAAAATGACTGTAATACCCATCTACTCAAACAGATTCCAAGAGTCCCTTCGACTACAGCTACAGGCTAAAGTATCGGCTGATAGTTGAACAAACTAAAGTATCAGGTAAACTCAAAATTCAAGAGTTGGACAGTACAAACTGGGCAATTGGATTTACACAAATTTAAAAGCCCAGCGGTAAACAATTCTGAAATTGAATGCACATTTGGTACCTAATCGTTTTTTTATGTACACCAGGATTACACCCCTGTGATCAATTGGTCGAATTTCAATCACAAACGTGATCGAATTATTCAAAAAATTAAACAATGACTTTGAAGTAGATGACATTCCATTTCAGAGTTGTAGGTGCCTTTGAAATTAAACTTGGACAGACTTCTGTTCTTTCTGTACCAGAGATCCTACGCATTTTTGTTTACTTCTTTACTTTTTCTTTGTTCTATGCATTAGCCAGTTGATACCGCAAACTCAGCAACAACATCGTATGCGACCTTTTTCTTTGAATACAAAAGGCCAATGGAAACTTGCTTCCGTTCCAGTAATTTTCTATGGCAACTGGTAGCGCAATAATGAAACCAACTGCCACCGACCACAATAAGTGATATCATCGCCTAAAAGATATCGATATCGTTTTCAATCTATCACTACTATTTGCTGCTGCTGCTGAGACGTGATTCTCAATCAAACAAAACATACAAAACTCAAGCTACACCCATGCGAGAGTGAGTGCATGTAGGCTCATAATACAAAGAAGCATTTTTCAAAAGCAATCACAAATCTATAAATCTATGTTTTATGTAAGGCAGTGTGGTATTATTAGTTTAGTTTTAGAGGAACATTAAACTAATCTCTTAATTGCTGCAAAAGTCAAATTAATTCCATAAACCGCACTACAAGCAAATTCAACTAACAAATAAACAAAACAATATCTAAAACTAAGCAATAAACATAAACAAAAGTAAAAATAGAAACTTTCAACATAAAAGCAATAAATTAAATTCAATATAATATAGCAATACGATGATGAAACAATAATAAGAATCGCAAACGAAAAAGTACCGAGACTCGTACGAAATACAGGAAGCGCTTACTTTTTATGATTTCTTACTTTAAGCTCTGTTTACACCTGCTGTGTGTATGGTGGTTGTATTATTTTGTATGTGAAGCTACTTTAACCGTGTTTGTGTTCGAATAAAACAAAATTACATTTTTAGCGCAAAACAAAAAAAAAAAAGAAACCAAATTGAAAAAAAACCCAACAAACATGTGTTTGTACAGAAACAAATTCAAAAGTGAACATAAGTAAAATGTGAGTTGATGATGATGATGTTTGGTATGTGGAAGGAGCAGGAGGAGAGCACAAACAGGAAGATGGTGATTATCAATTTTTGTTGTTGCTATACAAACCTTGCGGCCGAATGAGATCTTAAAGAAGAAATTCAAAATCGAGTTTGGCCATCGCAGACCCAACGCATGCTGCAAATTGACTTTGTAACCCTTGAGCACATTGTCTGGGTATTTGGCACGCCAGTAGAAGATGATCCAAATTAAATGATTCTCCAACATTGTAATCATGGCATACGAGACGTTACGCTGCTCGAGTGTAAGAGCTGCGTCCAGATCCTTCTCGTACTTGGCAGAGAGTTCCTTAATGATGATGGCTGAGTCGGCAATTTCCTCGCCGTTGAGCTCAATGAATGGCAGTTGTCCTTTCTTGGAGCGGAAGCGCATTTTATGATCAACATTCTGAAAAGGAAAAAACAAATAACGCAATCAATTAGTAGTTGTATGGATGAAGGGAGATGGTGTTGTTGTAGGTGCGCTTTGAACGCAATGGCAGGATGTTGGAGACAGTTTTTATAACTTTGTTGATGCTCTGCTGGGGTGGGGTGTTTATGGACGACTAATGAAATGATATACATCAGTAGTTCATCCTACATAACTTAATTGAACTGAAAGGACAACACCCATGGAGTATAATCCAATTGTGCCCCTACAACTATATGTTCAATTGAAATTCTTTCTTTAAACTAATCTGTAGAATTTTTAGTACAGCCATTTAAAGAAAAAGTTGATCGCCTGACAGGAGACCGCGATCCGTTACCGCTTGCAAATGAACCGACCGATCGAATTGGCTTTACAGTTTCGGCCCAAAATAAAACCGTATTCAAAGTTGTTGATAAATAACATCTGTAAAATGTTTTAAATTCTTCCCTTTATTGTTCGTGTTTCTGACTGCCGGAATTTGCTCATATGCTGTCCACGTCCAATTGATCAATTTGACTAAAACCTCTATTGATCAAAAATGTTTCAATTTGTTGATTAATAACATCTAGGCATAAATTAAAAAATTCCTCTTTGCTTGACGATCAAGCACGATTTTGACCCTCAAAATCTGTATTTCGATACGAATGTTCAAAATAAATATTTTATATACGAGTTCGTCCATTGATCATTTCATTCATTTGTTCATCTTTTTTTTTTTTTATCCCTTTGCGGGACCCTGAAGGCGCAGTGGCTTAGTGGTTAGTGTGTTGGACTACTAAGCGAGGGGTCCCAGGTTCGAATCCCGAAAAAACCCAAATTCCAACTAATGGTTTTTTCCGCTGCGCCACCTCTCGCGAACGTCTGACAAACATCCGAGAGTATAACTGTCATGAAGGAGCTTCTCAATTAGCCGTTTGGACCCGGCATAAAATTGTAGATCCCTTCCATTCGTCCCAAAAATGAAAAACGTACACAAACGAATGGTTGTGAGAAGCTAGGCCTTGGGTCTCTACAGACCTGTTGCGCCAACTATTTATTTATTTATTTATTTTATTTGCGGGACCCTTATACACCTAGTTGACCAACTCTCACAACTGTTGAATGACCCAGAATACTTAGTTAATCAACATGTTCGAATTTGAAAAAAAGAATAGTTCCTCGAGTGTGTTAACTACGCTTTCATTGTGGTTGCTAAAAGAATTGTCTCATGATCAGCCGTTGATCAATCCACCAGGATTCCTGTTAAGATTCTAAACATTTACTTGAGCAATTGATGAAACATATTATAATGATCAAAAGGGTTTCAATCCGTTCATAATCAATTGTTGATCAATTACATAAATGGATAAATTTAGAAACACATCACTGCAATGATGCTCAAAAATATATCGACCGACAAGATTCGTGTTAAGGTAAAACATGGCTCTTAATGTTCAATTGATCAAACATGTTTACATTTTTGCATGATCAACCGACACTCCATATATTGCATTGATCATACAGAGCAAGACCTGTTTTAGGACTTGCAACTTAGAGCACAATTTTTCGCTGATTTGTGCTGAAATATTAAGGAAAATACAATTTGTTGATGATGTTTTTGAATGGTACAAACAGAACAATAGCAAAAACCCTTTTCAATGATTAAAAGCCTTACTTTGCTGTCACGAAAAGATTTTTGGGCTTGACCAGGACATGAACAACTTTTTGGATTGGACACAGCCATAAAAGTTTGGAATTGTATCGAAGTTAAATTAGAATTTGTTTGTTTAGAATTTGAAACAGGATGACTATCTGGTTGGAAGCGGACGCACTATTTTCACCGGAAATGTAGTCTATCGTCATCTAAATTTTGTTTTACAAATTTATGATGGAGTAAGTAAGAGTTTGGAACGCGGCTAAACATGTCTGCATAAACTCCATGCATGGGTCGATGCCTGAACTATATCAAGTGCTTTTATAAATTTAAATATAATTTAAGGGCATAAGGTTTTTTATGCGAATTTCACTACCAAACACAAAAGTCATTCTCGGTAATAAATAGAGGACATAACGACAATGTTGATTCCAGAATAAATTCCGTGTTCCAGAAATAAAGGGTGATTTTTTAAGAGGTTTAGAACTTTTTTTAAAAAAAAAAACACAAAAAATTCGAAAAAATGAATGAAATATTTATTTGAATCGATAGTTTGAACCTTGCAATTTAATGTTTAAAGATAATTTTATGCAAATGTTGACCGCGGCTGCGTCTCAGGTAGCCCATCCGCTGAGTCCAATTTTGGCATACTCTTTCACACATATCGGCCGGTATCTCACGAATGAATGCATGGATGTTGGCTTCCAGTGCGTCAATCGAAGCGGGCTTGTCCCTATACACATTAGCCTTGGCATACCCCCACAAAAAATAATCTAATGGTGTCAAATCGCACGATCTAGGCGGCCAATTGACCGGCCCGAAACGTGAAATTAACTGTTCACCAAACTCGCCTCGCAATTGCGCCATTGTTTCGCGTGCTGTGTGGCATGTGGCACCGTCTTGTTGAAACCACATATCATGCAAGTCAAGAACTTCCATTTCGGGCAAAAAAAAGTTTGTTATCATCGCTCGGTAGCGTTCACCATTGACAGTAACGCTGCGATTCGCATCATCTTTGAAGAAATATGGCCCAATAATGCCGCCGACCCATAAACCGCACCAAACAGTGGCTTTTTCGGGATGCATTGGTAGCTGTTGCAATGCTTCTGGCTGATCTTCACTCCAAATGCGGCAATTTTGCTTATTTACGTACCCATTCAACCAAAAATGAGCCTCATCGCTGAACACAATTTTTCGATAAAAAAGCGGATCCTCGGCCAGCTTTCCAAGAGCCCATTCACCAAAAATTCGGCGTTGTGGTAGGTCGGCTGGCTTTAGTTCTTGCACCAGCTGTATCTTAAAAGGCTTTACGCCCAAATCCTTCCGCAAAATTTTCCACGTAGTGCTGTAACAAAGGCCTAACTGCTGGGAACGGCGCCGAATCGACATTTCGCGGTCTTCTGTCACACTAGCTGATACGGCCGCAATATTTTCTGCACTACGCACAGTACGTAAACGTGTTGGTGGTTTAATGTCCAACAAAGTAAATTTGGTGCGAAATTTGGTCACAATCTTCCGAATAGACTGCTCAGAAGGTCGAGAATGCCGATCATAAAATGGAAGCAGCGCGCGATGAACATTTCGAACCGAGCACGAATTTTGATAGTAAAATTCAATAATTTGCAAGCGTTGTTCATTTGTAAGACGATCCATGGTTAAATTGCAAACCAAACTGAAGCTGTTTGACAGTGACACAAGGTACTAAACACATGTCAGCTGTCAAAACCAGTGTTGCCAAAACCAAACCAGCTAAAAAATCACCCTTTACTTTCGACACAATACAATTCGAATGAAAAATCCCCAGCGGCAAATTATTTCCAATACCTCCTACCGACCGTGATTTGAAATTCTCTAGGAGTTTCATCATTATTAACAATTCCAATACAAAAAAAAACAGAAACACCCACCCACATGGGAATAAATTTCGTAACCATCAAGGGATAATAATGAGAGCACACAATTACAAAAATGTATCCTTAAAATAAATATAAAAATGCTCAGCTGGGGTAGGGATAGACATGATTCTTCTCCAAGTCCGCTGTATTTTCCCTTTAAATTCACGTCACTATACACAAAGTTGCTGGTTTCATTTTTTATTTTCATCGATTTCTAAAAAGGACTGATGAACACACAACGGTACAATAAACGAACGCCCATAATCGATACCCATCCCAGACGATGGTCATTGTTATGATGGAAAGGACAACAATAACAACCACGTCTGCGACGTATGAACGGATTTTTGATAAATTTCATTCGGTGCCCATAATTTTGCGCAAAGTTAAAAATATATAAAAAAAAACCCCAATGGATCGAGGATCGAACAATGGGTTTAACCTTAGGCAAAAGTTCACGTAGAAATTAATCCTTGGAAATTCAAAACCGTTCGAGTTCGGTGAAATATTGTATTTCCTTTCCTCCCTTTTGTAGTCTCAAAATTTAAATTTTCGTACCTCTACAATCTCTACATCACTTGCGCTGTTATACCGAAAATTGTGGTGTCACGTTTTTTATTTTTATTTATTTTCGGTTGTATCCTGATTTATATTCCGTTCGTGTAGTTTAAGCAAATTTGCAACTCAATGAGTTTATGATGGGCTTCCCCCGATGTCAAAGTGGAAACAGGCACAGGACACAGGTATAGTCATAAATTTCGTAAAATTCTCCAAGCCAACAAAGAGAAATTGTCGACCCAAATTTTACGGTTAATAAGCGGGGTGTAGAGTAGAAGCCTCTTAAATAAAAAAAAAAAATGGCTTCATGCATTCAGTGAACATAAACAACAACGACCCAAAACCACAAACATTACTTTTGGTTTTCCCGTTTTTTTTTTATTTAAAAAAAAAATAAAAACCTCCCTCTCAAGTGGGAAGCGTTTCTGGTGCTTTTGCCTCCTTTATTCATCTGCGGGGACATGCAGAAGTTATAAATTATTTTCGAGTTTTTATTTCCTGATGTACAAGCCATAAAAACAGAAATGTTTAGGCCTATTTCATATTTAATTAAATATTAAATTTACACAATTGAATGAAATAATTTTTTGTGTGAATCACAAAATTTTTAAATTTGTACAGCCGTTACATTGTGAAAGTAAGAGCCATACGCAGCATCAACCCCTTGGCGTGTAATGCCCACTTCGCACTTTATACAATAGGCTCGACATCAGCATCCCCTAGCTGAAAACATTCCATTTCATCAATTTCAACCCCTTTCGGAGGGTTTTGCGAGGAATATTGGTTTAGAAAATTGGGCGTTTTGTACCACGAGCATGACCTCGATGGTTGTGTTTTAAGTGCGTCGTCTCACTTCTCCGTTTTTGGTGCGAGAATAATGATTTTTTATGAATGTTGCTGATGCGATGAGGGACCCCTTTTTTGTGGCACTGAAGTGTAATCGCATTTCAGCATAAGAATGGGTGTTACACTAATTTATTCACACTTTTCGTATCCAAGGGATGAAAAATATGTGTGTATACGCAAAAGTAGAACAATTAAATCGTTGAATTGAAAAATGATGATGAAATGCGAGCAATGGTTTTCTTTGAATTGAGGGCGGAAATGGTATGGTGTTGGAAGCTTTCAGTTTGCTATTGATTTAAGTTCAGTATAAGGGGTTTTGAATTGCGTTAGGAGGTCAACTTTTAAATGTATAACCACATCTGTTGGTAATATAAGATGTCGAAAAGAAATTGACAGTTGATGTGTAGATACAGTTTTCCACGCCATTGATTGGGCTTCAAGTATGTGTAAACCGAAGATTATACATATGTATCATGTTTCAGGGGTTGTGGCGACACAAAACTGTCGTAGGAATAGTTACGCGAGTCCACAGATGAAGCAGCATTTTGTCGAAGTTAGGAGCAAATTTGGTTGGCATTTAAGTTTCGAGGCGGCATGTTAGAAACTCATCACGACATCTGTTTTTTTATGCAGGAGATTTAAGGAAATATCCAATTGTACAGAAATGAAATTCTACGTATTACAGAAATTAAGTCGAGTACTTTCCAAAATACAAAGACATTTTTACGCCAGACTTAAAGATATACGACCAACTCATCAAATGTACAGCTGATATACGAACATTTAAATTATGGACATTTCATCCCCAGATATGTACAGAAATTGAAGGCATTTAAGGGAATCTTTCAGATTACGCTAATTAATGCTTTCATGCGGATCTTCATGCGAATGTTGAGCCGGGGTGTCATTGGTCCACATTTTTTTTGTTATGATATTAGAAAGGCTATCACCACAGGATAATACTAACTGATTTATTTTGGCCCAAATTGATCGATATGGAGGTAGGGAGACTTGTTTTACCACAGATGAAAACTCTGCAGGAACGATGTGAGGGTATAGTTATCTCTAGCACAGGTGACGTGAATTGGCCACCAAAATCTTGGGACTTGATCCCGCTAGACTTTTTCTTATGTTTTGTTGGCTGAAGCCGATAGTCTATGTCAATAAGACGCAATCGACCAATATCCTTACAGCCAACATAACTAATGCCATCGCTCAAATTCAGGCGGATCTATGCGGCAGAATTATTAAAAACTCGACCACTCTGATCCGTACCGCCGTGAGAAGCATTTGAACGAAGGTATATTTCATACATAAAAAATGACATTGGCCTTTTAATAAAAAAAAAAGAATGTCGTTAATTCCTGACTAACAGCTTCTTTTATTCCATTTAATGATCGAAAAAAAAACCGTCGAACAGCTAAGAAAGACAGCTAAATAGTTTGTTGAAAAAATGTGTTCTCCCCTGTCAGGGCTTAAATAAACTTTGAAGTCTGGCCTATCGACACATTTATGTGCGAAATATGCAGCTGTTATGTTCTGATTGCGCGTTTGGTCTACGCAGAATCGCTTTTGGGCGTGGTATGATGGAATTGGGTTATTTGGTCATTAAAACTTCATAAAACAGCTTCACGCGACATTCAAGTTTCCTGATTGGCACAGATTGGTGAATGTAAATCAGTTCTCAGTCCAATTTCCGATTCTCTCTCTCACCAACTGAGTTAAATAAATATCCTACTTCGACTGTGTATGCCGACTGTCTTATAATACTGCCGCAGTTAACCTTAAACATCCATTTCGTCTCCTTCCTATTTCATCTGACGGATAAACAACAAAGTCCAATTATGTACCGATTTCTTTTACCAAGAAAGTCAAAGTGGATTTGTCGTAAAATTAATGTAATTTCCATGAGCCAGGAAATGGATACCCACCCAAAAAAAAAAGAAAGACAAATCGCCATCTTTTCCATCCTAAGGCCAGTTCCTTCCTGTTTCGAAAAATGTAATGTAAAGCTACTCTGTTCAGATGCGATGAGAAGCTATGTCTATTAACACGTCTTCCCTTATCAAACAACGCAAAGCTTGCCCAAATCCTCGTATATATTTAGGTATGTGTATCTGTAAAAAATAAAATTACTAAAAATAGCTTCACTATACCTACTCCGGCGCAGCACTCAAATATGAAATTTCATCTGAAAACTTTTTCTGTACAGCTGACTCGACATCTGAGTATACAAAAGGACGAACAAAAAATATTTTCAGTGGGACGACGCCCTTTTGCTGTCTCTGATTCGAGTGCTCTATTTACCGCACACTTTTAGTGAATAACTACCATTGATTTGCAAAACCTCCGAAGGACATGGGCCGCCTGGGTGTGAGCAAAGTATTTCTCAATACAAATGTGATTTCCATTTCTAAACATCATGTCGGTTCAGTTATGACGCCATCTGCTGAAGCACTCTAGATAGTATGTGACACGTAACTTAAAGAAACGTGCCCCTGCAATTTGTGTTTTCGATCGCAATTTTGCGATAGTAAAATATACGTTCGTTGTAATTTATTGGTGGCGCCCAACAGGCTGCAACACTAGGTATATCTACAAACAGAGCCTACGCCATTATTGCATGCATTTGAACAATTTCCAACCCCTTGCAGGGAAATTAAATTTAATTGTTGTGTGTGCGCGCATATAGGCGATATGGAAGCTCTCCGACTCTCTAACAATGTTGAGCGCCCTTAGCAACAAGCTCCAATTTTCCACTACCGTACTGCCGTAGTGAGTCCAATTCGAGCGCACAATAGCCGCTGGAATTGCAAGCAATCACGAACATGCATACGGGGGGGAGGAAGCGACATTCAAAATAAGAAACAATCCTCCTCCCAAGTCCTTTGTATTCCAAAATGTCCTAATTACAGTGCTGCTGGCGGTCCCAGCTCCCAGGCAAAAACGGACACCTACACCAGCACACTGCATAGTATAATCAACAGGATTTTCGGAAGAATAACAGGGAATCGATAAAATACCTGTTCTCTGGTATACAGACACAACCGAGGCGTTGTCCTTTTTCATGTTTCGTTTCCACCGCAATCCGATAGAACAGTTTGAAATTTCGAATCGGGAAAAAGAGCGCCATGAGCTTTTTCAGGAGAACACCATCAAATCCATGAATCTATCCCGTGCTTTTGTGCACGTACACGAGCGAGGAGGCTTTTAAGTTTTTGTTGTAATTTTGCCGGCATCGTCTGGAACAGCCATTGCTACATACTCCACATCTCCTTGGAGGAGATATCCTCGTTTTACGTTTTTTTCCTGCTTTAATTGCAGTGATTATAAACGCCGCGACGCAATGGTAGGCGAAATACCTATATTTGTATAACAAACGAAAAGAAAAAACAGGCTTGGCGTTGAATTTTCCGAGCGTACCGGTTACACGTGTCGATTTTATGTCACTCCCAGAGGGTGGTTATTTCAAAGTATTTCCACTTGGGGTGGATACGCAAACCAGTTCTTGGTTAAAATTGACATAACGTGCCGAATGGTATGAAATATAAAGAGCCGTATATGACCGACTAATAACATTTAAACATGTAACCTAACCTTTTAGATGTAAGATTCATAGCGCATCGAATGGGGTGCGAATGCCTGGGCGTAGTGTACTCGCGTACCTACAAAATGTTGAAGGGAAGTTGTTGGTGTTTTAATGTGGCTGTACTTTTTGGGCAAGTAGACTTTTATGAGTTGTCTGTTGGCGCTCTTCAATAATAGTTACAACCCGCAATTTGGCCATTAATCGTGTCTCAATCAGGTACAAGGATAGGTAGTTCCATTGAGTTTGAATTTATTGATGAATCATGTCCGCTTATATATTACCCTCAAAAGCGCTCTCCCCTTTCATACAATATATAGAAGGAAAATAGTAGTAAACGACTACGAGTAGATTGGAAAGAATTTCAACCCAGCGGTTATGAACACATTTTGACAGTTCATAAACGTGAAATATTTTTTTCGATCGAAGAAAATCGCGAATTTTAAGTGTTTCTGGTCAAAAGAATAAATTAACACTATGTGCTCCATATTATTCTTAAGAAAGGGGACAAACGATCTACCTTTGGGTATCACCGGCTGCTCTTAAGAAAATACAAATATTTTATAAGGTGATAGGGCCAAATTCAATCTTTTAAATTTTACAGTCTAGTTTTTAAATGATCTTCAGCTGAGCTTGTGCCGTTTAATGTCTTACAATACCAATTGCACTTGTTGGCTTACAGACTTATAGATCCTGTATGACCACTGATGTGATTTGCTCATTTGAAATCGTGTTGAGTGCATAAAACGGAAAAGCGGTAGTCTAGGATCAATATTGATTTCGGCATAACCTTCAAACAGAAAGATGTAGTTGAAAAAATGTAGAAAGTGCTTCAGATCTGTTATTTTACTGTCCAATGTTTTTGATCAATGCTTAGCTTAGTTTCTAAATCAGCCGAATTATACATTTTCTGACTGACCAGAGGCTTTACCTTGCAGGACGTACACTGCCGATCAATCAAATAGACTCAACGTGTTCTGTCTTTGACACTTTAATTTTCTCTTTTATGCAGAAAGCTACCACCATAACCTTTGTTGGATTTTTTTGAGTGGAACATTAGACAAGTTTAAGAGATAAGAGTTGGCTGCAGAAATTGTACAGTTATGATCTATTTCCATTTCGCTTTGCCTATGCCAATGAAAAATGGCTTTTTAGCTGATCACCAGAATAGACTTAGAGGCTGTTATTTTAGTTTCCGATTAGCTGTGCAAGTGAAAAGTTTAATTTTGGTGCCTATTTATTTTTTTAATTAATTCAACACAAAATGGGTCGTGGTGCAGCAATAACTTCGGAGGAAAAAGGCAAAATATTGGCCTATCGAGACAGCAATTTTACAACCAGGCAGATAGTAGAAAATATCTCTAGAAGTCAGACTGTTGTCAGTCATTTTCTGAGAAATCCATTAAATTATGGAAAAAATATGCTTGCGAAGAGAGACGAATTCTCCGAGAAGCCTCAAACTCAAAGTGCTCTGCAGCTAAAATTCGACTGAACTTGGGAGTAAATGCAAGTGTAGCTACCGTACGGCGAGTGATTTGCAAAGCAAAACATTTAAAGAGAACATAATTAAAAACAAACCACCGCTAACCGACGTTCGTAAGCATGCTTGCTCTCTTTTTGCTCGGAGTCACATGACATGGAATAGAGATTGGTACCAAATCGTTTTTTCTGATGAAAAACGCTTTAATTTGGATGGACCAGACGGCTTTAACTACTACATCCATGACATAAGAAAGGAAGAACACTATTTAACCCGTCACCATAGTCGTGAGTGGGGTATAATGGTGTGGGGTGCCATCTCTTACTATGGGGCATTTGAACTGCAATTTGTTCAAATTGCATTTCTAAGATGAATGCCATACGCTATAAGGAGCTGCTCCAAAAAGTATTTCCATATTTTGCTAACATTTCTGTAACCTTGATAGAGTGGCCTCCGTACTCTCCTGACCTCAATATCATCGAGAACTTGTGGGGATGGCTGTCGCGTAAAGTTTATCAATCGGGTAGACAATTTGAAGATATTGAAACATTAAAAAATGCCATTAAGAGTGCCTGGAGCGAAGTCTCATTGGATCTTTTGAAGTCCCTTTACGATTCAATGCCTAACCGAATTTATGAAGTGAAGTGGTGGCTAAACACATTACTAATTAAGCATTATAAAAATAAAAATAAGATTTAACACTAAGTTTTCAGAAGATTTTGTCATTTATTTTATGTAAGTCTTTGAGTCTATTTGATTGATCGAAAAAAGTCACCATATTTTGAGGTTCACCCACAAAAAATAATATTAAGAAATAACCTTCCCACTTAAAACGCTAATTGTTGTTTGGTTTATTTACGACCTAAATACTTAATAAGAAAAAAATATGCTTTTTCAAATTTTGTTCGTTTTATGGTTAAAAAAATACAATATTCGGCAGGTACCTCTACAACCGCAAAGAAAATGCTGCTGTGAATAAGAAACCTACCGCCCCATTCGTCTGCAAAGATTTTTATGGGAACTGGCGCTTAGATGAAAATGGAGTAGAGCCCAATAGGCTTTTTTGAAGTATCACATTGGATCAATGAATGTGTCAACTATAACTGATATCAAGTCTAATATGTCTTTGAAAAGAGCACACATGAGAGTGTTGCTGATTCGAAAGATGGGTAGTAACCTAGTTATAATTATTTTAGAATTTTTGAAATGCTTTTATTAATCAAACAATACAGTTTTTAGTTTAAGTTTAAGGACTCACGTTGGGCGCTAACTGCTAATAGACGCACATTTAGATTCGATTACCATTTTATAACGGCGTCTTTTTAATGCAAAGATACTGGCAAAATCGATAGTTTTCAGTATTCGTTTTCGACTACTGAACCATCGATGCTACAAAACGGTAGAAGGGATTCAAATGGGCTTGCTTCCATGAATAGAAAAGTTTCGAAAATAGTTATATATAAAACTTTTCAGTTTTACAATTTTGTGGAAATTAACAAAAAGTCGGTAAGTAGCAATTTAAGCTTAACAGCTTTCCAAAAACTGTCCCATGCATCGTTTCGAAAGTTTGAATGGATAGACCCGCTAAATATTTAAATACACCCTTGTACCTTGAGTTACTAAGCAGAAGCTTGCGCAAAACATGGCGGTCCATCTTCTCTAACAGTTGCAATATTTGAAGAAGCTTCTCCAAGAATTTGATGTGGATTTTCTTTTAACGCTTTGGGCAGTTAATTGATACGTTTTGTTAGCTTAATGCTTTCAACGTTTATTAGAAAATGTACTCAAATCTGTTTATTAGATTCAAGGTATTTCCGGTAGATAGAAAAGTTTATAGAAAGTTAGCTATGATGACACCGATTTAAAACAGGCAACCAAGCACATGCTATATTTTGAAGCTGACTTTTATCCAAGCACCTGCAAGATCAGTTTACATTAAATTTGAAATGCTTATCCAAAGGATTATATTCAGAAAATTATGTACAAGTTTCTACCAATTCTCAGCGCATGAAGTTATTCTTTCTTAAAATGCATGGTGCATCGACCAACACAGCGGAAGAAGAAAATCTTTACCCTTTCAATCATAAAACTTCCGCCATAAAACAAATTAATTTACCACCAACATAATTAGACATGAATAGACGGAAAGAATACATAAAAACTACCGGCCTCCTATTTGCTGTTAAGAGCTTCGTAATAAAAACGCGTTTAATTAGCCATTTATGGATCTTTAAAACACAAATTTAAAGTGTCACACCCTGTCGCTTTGGGCAAAAAATTACGGTAATAAATTGCCCCGCAAACATTTCAGTTCATAACCAAAACCTTGAGTACGAGCATACTACTCATATATATGCCTTGTCGATAGTCTACCATCTGCATGCGGCATAATTGTTTTAAAAGTCAATTTCAAGCACAAGATCCTTTTCCTTCCTCAATGGCGTGTGTACAGTATTTTTTTCAACTGCATTAAGGAAATACACCAAGTCGAAGGCAGACAATGGAAGGGTTGAAAAAAAACTACCGACAGACTTTATGGCACCTCACGCAATCCCATCAAGTACCCATTTCACTCGTGACGGGGCTTAGCGCTAAAAACGAACTTTTCCCCATTCGTAATCATTTTAACTGTTGCCTTCATGTCGCCAAACAGGACGTCAGGCCGCCAGTTAAATAGAAAAAAAAAACAACAACCAAGAAATTAAACTGACTATAAACATTCCACGCCAGGGGTGTAAATCTGTCTAAGGGTTGTTTCGGAACGGGTAAAGCAACCCCGCCTAGTAGTCGCCGCCGCCGCCACCGACGGTAATGGTTGAGCCTCAATGATACCATTGTTGGTTTGTACAGTCTTGTTGCGTGAAGCGACACCGATCGTAACGCGCTATCACATCCCTATTGGAATTGGACGTATATATAGTAAAGGACTGACACGCGCCGGTCATACTTTACTTGTTTGAATTGAAACCGCCTTGCCTTTGATTTGATTACCTTTAAATTGAGTTGGGCCGTTCTATCTGCATTGGGTTTTCTTCTGAATAAATTAAGGCGCCCAACGAGTGTTGCTATGCGCGCCGGTTAATTACACTGATATGAATCATAATCCCAAAGGGTAGGGCTCTGAACTGTTGGTCGATTGTTGCCGGTGATGGGATGAGTAACAGTGGCGACAGCGGTCAACGAAATCAATTTTAAGGGAGCGGATATCAAAAGGTGCGGTTCTTTGAACTTGCTTACGAAAAGTGTGAGTAATTCTCACACTAGTAAGGGAAATAATATTATAAACGTGTAAATAGTAAATATTCCCCGTCCCGTAGTGGCATGGATAATGAAATGATGTGAGAGTAATTATTTGTATCTAGCAAGAGTTTAAGGTGGGGTTGGTATAGCGCACAGGAGTCCGATATCAAAATATTGGTAGGGCTTAGCATTTTCTATTAGCACAGCAATGAATGGAAAGTGTATGAATAAGGAGACTATGTATTAAATATGGACTTACGCGTATGAAGTCCTCGATTAAGATTGTCTCTTTGTTCATATAGAGGCGCTCATTGTGGGGCTGAAGCGTCTGAAGCAAATAGTGTCAAGTCAATGTCTCTAATATTTTAAATGGCCCCGACGACAGTCCAGAAGTCGAAACTTTGCCGATGATAGATAGATATATCTGGCGGTCCAAGGGCATAAGACTAGTACCAACCAATTAGTGACCACCCCAAAACAAACACTTTTAAAGGAGGATACTTTTGGCCAAATGTTTCAATCTTGCAGCGCTATTTGTCAAAAATACTTAGCGCGCTCCTCAAACTTTCGAGCATGTGTACATAATATCGGAAACCGTTTAAAATGTTTGGTATCTATATACTACTTGTCTAGGCAAGTTCTTAGCGTGTCGTTTTGCAACTCTACTCCTGCTTAATGACTGAGGAATGATTGGCCTGGGGTGAGGCAATTTAACGATTGGCGCCCAACGTGATGCGATCAATTTCAACGTAGGTGGACATTAAAAAAAAAACCGCAAGTTCATTTGCAATTGATTAAACGTATTACCTTATTTCTGGCAAAATAAAGTAAATGGTGTACTAGTTTCACTAAAGCCCATAACAAAGGCATATTCGGATAGCTACAATGCTAACAATAGAATTCAGTTGTAAGTTGTACCCTACTTTGCAAAAAGTTGAAGAAGACTCCGATCCGAACTTTATAGAAACTTCGACTACTACGGCTGGGAGTTAAGTGACAATTTCAATTCATCTAAACGAGTTCAATTTACTACACTCATAGTGCGGTTTATGGACATCAACTCATTCAAACTATACTTCCCGTCCACTAGCCTATATAACCATCCATTCAACACTTAGCATAAGGCAAATGGTGTAAGTGAATCTCCTACCACAACTAAATTTGCAGTGCTCCAAAACGAGGGAAACACATGGATATTCAGTCATCCCTCGGAATGCAATTTCGATTTAACTACTCAAAGGGCTAAATTGAAATTGCAGTATTAACTTCTCTTGAATGGAATTCGCGTCATAGCTGTGGCGAACAAATTGATGTTGTTAATGGTATTTAGCAGGTAATAATAGTGGAAGACTTTAAACTAAACTACTCTATTTGGTTAATGGTTTCCATACACTGTGCAATCAATGTTTGGAAGCTTGGAATGTGATTATTTTGCGCAAACGGTTTGGAATTGCTATAATTACTGATGGCCATCTATAAGACGCTCTTTTTAGATGTAAACCATTTTTGGGACGATTTTCGATTTGTATTGCCAGTCCAATTGTGATAATAACCCCTTGGGTGACAATTTTGATCATAGCGAATGTGTTGACATCGTCTTTGGATTAAGAACAGCTATTTTGAAGGTTATTTTATTCAAGTAGCTAAAAAATAGCTTTCTATCTTCATTTCTAAGTTCATAGCTTAAATAGATATTCGAGAGACATCACAATTTTGAGTCGCCGAGTTTATCTTTGAGCGATCTCTCTGGATAAAGAATTGTGATTTTGGGGGATTTATCTAATTATTTCTGGCAGGTCTCCTAAATGCGTGCTAAACTAAAAGTTAGTGGGCGGTTTTGGAGTACAAACCCTTTTATTCAAAGAATAAATTTGCAGACCTGGCTTTTTGGTGAAGTACAGCTTTTTGGGAGTAATATATCTTTATCTCGTTGGTTATAGGAATCATTAAACTGGGTTTAATTTTTACAAATCCCATTTCCTTTATCTTTTAAGAAAAGCTATTTTAGAGGTTTAAGATTTATGTGACTATTCAGAGCTACACTACATGCCACAATTACAAGCTGTACTTGAATTAAATATGGATAACAGGGTTGCGTACGCTGTTCTATAAAACATGTTCAAATGAACGCTATTTGTTCAACTAATTGTCACAGCAGAGGGTTATTATTTGTATTAAAGGTAACAACATCGTCCTAAATGGTGGGCGCAATGACTCAGAGATTTATGTGCTTGTCTACTGAGGGAGAGGTCTGAGGTTCGATCCAAGGAAAACACAATTAACTACAATTAACTACATTTATAGTATGTTTTCACTGCGCCGCTTCTCGGGAACGCCTGACAAACATCCGAGAGTATCTATAAATGTCTTGCCCTCTGACAGGAAATCTGATAAGTCCTGGAAAAGCTTCTCAAATCAGCCGTTTGGACTCGGCATCAAATTGTCTGTTGTGTAATAAAATTAAACAAAAGGAAATGGTTGTGAGAAGCTAGACAAAGGGTATTTACCTACATGGACCAGTATTTTTTATGTTCAACTAAGACCAATATCAATCGTGATAAGATGACCACCAAAAATAAGTAAGGCTGCGGACTTTAAATAGTACAAGAAAGATGCCCAACTCCGCAATACTTCGAACAGGGATTTGTTTTGATCGACCAGAATGGGGAATGGTCCCTTTTCATTAGCTGCGTTTATTTGCAAAATGGCGATCAGTTTCAAACTTTTTGTACTTAAATTTGACACAGAGCGTGTGTAGCGTGCAAAATATCAAAATAACACCCAATTCTCTTCCCTAGCCCATTGGCACGTACATATTTAAATAGTATAAATAAATATTTTCTCAACACTCCAAGATCGATTTATCAAGGACTTACTGGCCCCCTAATGTTTACCAAAAAATTTCTTATTGAAATATCATCTACGCCTCAAAGCCATGGCTAGTTTCTCCAATAACAAAAAGCTTACAAGGAAAATCAATCCCATTTCCATTTAAGGCTATGGGTGGTAATGACATACCATTAGAAATAGAAAGCCCTTCCTACTATGAGGCAATAAAAACGTTCTCGCAATAAAATAATGTTCCCTTGTTCGTATTGTTGTCCCTATATAGCTTCCGAGTAAGCAAACTGAATGAACCGCTTTGCTTCTAACATCCGACAGAGCAAATCCCTGATGGCCAATAAAACGTGGACGTCGCTTTGAGCTAAGTGTATAGAGATATACGTGTTACGTACATATATCAAATGATACATAATATTAATTGATTGAATTTTCATAAACCAAAGAGGGTGTGGACCACCGTTGGAGTGTATACAGAAAAGGATGTGCCAGTTGAATTTGGCTCTTGCACACAATTCAATTTAAGCGTACACATTCCCCTAGGATACCTTCCATATGTTACTCAAAATCTCCACTTTATTCAAATTAGTCTCGACGAAATGCTTGATTGAATTATTATTTGAAGAAGCTTTACAGATCCTTTTGATGGTTGTTTCTTTTTTTCGCTTCAAATCCTCATACGACTTCCAATGATTTGAGTTGAGAATACAAGAAACTTGGTTTTTTATTTCTACAGAAGGAAAAGTTACATTCTGAGAGTATTTTCGTCCTTTTGCTTGTTCTGCTTTCCAGAGGGCAGAAAATAAACACAAAGCATATAGCATTTGAAAAAAATAAAAGGATGCGAGACTTCAATCCGAAGAAAATACAAAAGTTTTTCGCAATGGCTGTGGTTGGGTAGTTTATTTCGCAAGTTTTTGTTCCTTTTTTTCTTGTTGTTGATGCCACAGGACATAAACCAAGTTTAAGTAGATGAATATTTTAATATATTTGCTCGGGTTTACCTCTAGGCGTTTTTGTTGTTAAGGAAAAGCTTTCAAAAGACGAAATGTTACTGAATCAGGTATGTGCATCACTCTGAGAGTATTTCAGTGTTTATTTAGTTGTGAGTATAAGTCCTGCGAATTCCCTTTAGAGACGGATTAAGAATGTATGAGTTAGTTTAGCGATTGCCAAATGCCAGCGGTTAAGTAAGTTAGATGTAATTTATATGGTACACTCAATTGATAAATGTAAATCTAGAATTTACATTCGTTGCGTCTGTTTCAAAAAGCAAAGGAAAGCCTGTCTTCTTTTTAGGCATTCAAAATTCAGAGTTCGTCCAGCAAAACCCCTGCTCAACCGCCCGACTGTTCTTTATTTCACATTGGTTCCAGCATAATTTAAACTACATCTACATCCCACTCTTATGACTCAACGCCAAAGGACTCTTTATATCATTCCGCTGATGGGCTATTTTTGAACGGATTACTATTTTCAAAAGTATGCTGGTTCCGTTGTTTATACTTATCTGATTCATCTCAAGTACAAACCTAGAAAGAAAGAAAAAAAAAAACACATTAGACACTGTGTTACAAGCAGATATTGTTTACTGTAAAACAAAACTATTCATCCGAATAAATGTAAGCAATCAAGCAAAACACGCAACAGGCGCCCTCGAGCACTCATCACACGTGGGCAGCGAATCTCAATCGCGCCAAAAGAAACAAAATACCAACGGCCAACACTTTAAGCCTCAAATCGTGCAAAACGCGTGTTGGCCCCTTGTATATGAACTGTGTCTGTTTTTCTTCCCCGTTGTCTTTTACATTGTATGGAAGACGCCTGTCTACCGGAATTAGACTTTCCTTTCGATACGAGTATCGGGCTATAGCCCGTTCATGGGCGGGAGAACGAAAAGCAATTAAATATTCGGTGGTGTGTAGAAATGTAATTAAAATACCGTAACGTACGCTCTGCGTACGAAAACGTAAAGCGCGTATGTTTGCGGTGAATTTTCGCGCGAGCATATCGTTTTTCTTTTACGATTATTATGGAGGTGTATATAGTACCGTGCATCGATTTCCGCTCCGTTTACAGAAATTCCTCAACATATTTGTGTGTGTAATACAGGGAGGCATGAATATTCTTAAGTTTTATGCGCCTATACCCATAAATGTTTTTTTGGCCGGAATCTAAGAATACAAATATGTTTGATTACGCGAGCATTTGGACTCGCGCGTAAGCAGATGTGTGCACAAGTTATTCCATAAAAGCTGATGCTATATTGCTATGCTCGTACAATATTGAGGGCTTTGACGAGAGAGAGCGACTACATGATTTGGTAAAGTGTTTCTTTTTTGTTAATTGTGTAGTTTTATTGGTTGCTAAGTACCGTTTGGAAGATTAACTATTTGCCTTTATTTATGAAAATAGTTTAGATTGTACTCGGATAAAGGCCTTGTGGGAAGTGCTAAATTTGATTCCTATTTGACGGACACTTTTGGAAGTACTAGCAGTCAATCCTGCTGAGAATTTGATTGTTTGTAATTGAAAAAAAATTAACTTAGAAGGACTTCAATGAAGACGAGGCTGTAGCAGAGGGCTTTCGATGTGGAATTCTGAAAGAATTACAAGTTCATAGCTTAAGTTGATTTAAGTTCATTTGTGATTCACCTGAAAGGGCAAATCGAGTTTGTAGCTTCGATGGTTTATGTGTGTACAGGAGGTTTTTATATACAAATCTCGTGACGATTTAAGCAAATCTCTGACGATTTTTTTCTTTTGTCCTATGATTTTGTTTATAATTCGGTTGAATTATAAACAAAATCTTTAAAGTGTTAACAATATAGAAAGTATGGCTGTTCGAAACTGCCAATATAATTTAAAAGTGACTCGGTATTTCGTGTGTTCTTGACTGACTCCCTATTCCAAGGGCCTACCAAGTTCTATTCCCTTCATTTAGTGCCTCCACTGCAGTGAGTCTTGAACTCCTAAATACGACCAATTGCATAAAAATGATCTAAAATACGTAGATACTCTAGAAGGCGCAATAACAGTTCGGGGGCGAACCTGAACAACAAATAACATGATTCTCCAGGCAGATCGAACTATGGCAAGTGGCCTTCAGTTGCGACTTTAGAAATGATGATATGGATAAGTGAGTACGTATAGATCGATTTAATTATATGATACGTTGGTTGAAAAGGCTAGCCAAAGGTCGAAATACAGATATGTGCAGTTTCCTCTAATGAAATTAGGTACTGAGTGTTAGATGAAAGGCTTTGAGCATCAAATCTGTCAGCAGGTATATAAAGGGATCTTCGATGAGGTTCCTTAAACAATGTTTAATAGAACTTCATCCTTTATAATGGTTGTATGACTGACTGTTCGTAAGATCATTGCCAAAAACGACCGTGGATTTCAGTCCCATCACCAGACAATTCTTTTTTCATATATTTTTTTTCAATTTCCCAGCAAATTGGGGAAGCAATTTACTACCAACCAGCAGCTGTTAAGTGATAGTGACCACCCAAAAACAACAAGAACATAGCCGAAAGTTTTTAAATCACTAATTTTCCTCGCTCTCGTGGGTGTCCTCTTTTGTGTTCCTCGCTTTTTACAAACTCATCCAAAACTCGCACTCAACTAAGTCCTTGAACATAAAAGAACGTACAAAAGTTCACAATTATTTATATTTTTTTTATTTATGCAATCCTCTGTCGCTGATGAAAATAGTTCAAACCCCATTAGGCTTAGGAAGCTTAAATTTAAAACATAGGTAGATTTTATAGGAAATAGGTTCACGACTACATAACCTTAAACCTTTACAGATTTCGCCAACAACAACAAATTTATAAGTAACAGAAAATTAAATCTAATGTTAAAATAGGATCAAAAGATTAAGATGAGGCGAAGGAAGTAATTTTTGCTCGCAAATGGCTTTCGACAGAATCTATTTAAGATTGTCATCGCCAAGATGCGTTTGAAGAACGACGAAGTACGTCATAATAGTGTATGGGGAAACAACTTGAACTACCTCTCGCATATCGCTCGAATTTTGCTAACTTTAATAATTTAGTTAATTTGAAAAATTGGGATTGTAGAGTCACGCCTATAAACAAATTCTTTTCTACCATCCAGTAGACATAGGCAAATATTTTGATAACCTACACTGCGGTGTGGCATTGTTTCGTCTTTTTCCACACCATTAATTAATCATAATTTCTAATAATTCGATCCGAAGTTAATGGGCTTTACGAAGGTGTTTACACCAAATGAGGCGAAATTAATTGCAGCTGTATAATCGCCACCATATGAATGCAATTCAGTCAAAACTCTGTGAAGTACACGAGGTTTCTCTTTGTGTGTGCATGATGCACATTGCACGCTGTGGCATTTCTATAGCCCATATACCAACTTCCGATTTAGCTCTTCGAATGTGCCTACCTGCGGTTGCATATGGCATATTTTCACTCCGCACGCCATATGAAAAATCAAATAACAAGTACTAATTCATACAACAAAATAATGTTTTCCCGCCCAACATAGTTATGTAGAGGTACCTACTAGGCAAATGAAAATTTTGAATGCATTACAATAGGATTCAAAGGCTGAGCACGAAGTGTTTTTATAAATGCGTTTGGAATATTAATTTTGTAGGTATATAGAATGGAATGCCATGCACTTTTCTTGTATTGACTGCTTATTGTTTTTAAATACACAAATTGTTTGCGTTTTAAATAGAAAATATTTGAAGCAGTTTAATTTACATATTGTTTTTTCGCTGCATATTTGCACGAATTTTAATATATTGAAATGTTTTAACTACCTTATTAGTGTGTGGAAATGTGTTGTTTTTATGTTAAATATTCATTTAAAGACTAGTTAATTGTTGCTGATCGCTGGGTCTTTTAATTTACAATTCAATGTGCTCCTCTTTAGAGTTCTTCTTGGGTGGACCCAACCACATTCGTCCGCAAACAAAATTAGAAATCGTTATGGGCCTGTTATTGAATAAAACTTATGCACTCCAAATTTTCTTCTTTTTGAGGTTAAAAATGCAGATGTCACCTGAAAAATGATTTCACCTGAAAAATACGACTGGACTGAGTTGCATAAAACTTTCTTCCTTCTTTTCAATTTCCCAGCAAACAACTGGGTGAAGCATTCGATCATGAACGTCGTTAAATTGTGTTTAAAAATAAAAAGAAATATACTAGTTTTAGTATTTTCGTTTAACCTAATGAATGCCTCTGATAGTTTACGAACAGAGATGAACAAGTGATAAGTGGATACCGGAGAAAGATGTGATATCTGACAGAGTAATCAAATGTGCTTCGTCGACGATGATGAGAAATGACTAAACAGGGCCAGAGTTTTTGGTCGAGTCTGCTCTAAACAGTGCAGAGGATAGAAAACTGCATACAGACAGAGAGGCGGGACCCCGTTAAGTAAAGTAATTTTGCATCCATCTTCGGGTTCGTAGTTAATGTAAAGATGCGGTCAGTTTTCAATCTGTCTCTATTTCGAATTTGATTCAAACGATTTTTGCTGTTGATCTTCCTCATGTGGTGTTAAAGTTGGCTTTGGCATTGCTGCGTTAATCAGTTCGTTCGTTACTTCAAAAACTTTGATACAATGATGATGATGTTGATATAGATATGGCCTAAATACATTGATGATTATTTCATGATCTTTTCATGTATACCCATGCCCTTTAAGTTGTTTAATAGTGTTCTAAAAGTTTAAACTTATTAACTTGTCGCTATCACTTTTAGAAAGAGTAACAAATTGCTTTCGAAACACGGTTACACACGAGGAAACGGAAAAGAGGTAGACTTTCACGATTCCTGAGATCCTTCGGAACAGGAACATGATTTTAATTCGTCTTCCTATTCTAGGTTCACCAGCTTACCTGCATTTAAATGTTCGTGTAATATACCAAGGCACTCTTAATGCAGCAATTGTTCAATGGTCCAATTAATGCTGAAAGTAAGTGAAGCATAAACCGGTTTCAAACACTTTGTCTTAAAAATGCAAGAACTATATTCGTAAATGTTGGGATTTACTGCAGCTGCTTGCTATTTCCCTAAAATCACATCAAAATTAGTCTTTTAAGCAGAAAGTGATGTAATACCCCACTCAATGGTATGGCACAACTTCGTTTACAAATCCACTTTGAAGGTTTCAATTGATCCGTACCCCATTAAAGGAAACTGCATCTTCAGTTCTTTATATTCTCCCAGACTTCCTAATTAACGTGAACTTCCCTCGACCATCACTGGATACTTTTACATAATTTATTCTTCACTTTCAAGACCAACAACAACAAAACAAGAAACATTAATTCCGACTATTTAACTGCATCTGCCCAACACTTAAGTGTACCGTTTTTCCGTCAGTCAACTGTCATTTTTGATTGCATCAAACATTAAAAAAAAAACAGAGAAAGAGAAAAACGGCTCCTTTCACTTTGAGAAAATCCTACACCGCGCGCCGGAAGTATTGATTATACGAGTACTCCGCCGCCGCCACCATGGTGCACGCATTGATGATGAATGGACTTTGTAACATTTCGCATTCAAGTGGTTTCAGTATTTTCTCAAATAAAATTGACACCCCATTCACGTAATTTTCTATAGCTATATATACTAATACAGTCAGCTAATGCATTATACTTTTGAAATGAAAATTGTGATTAAGTGATTTCACTTGCATAATCATATGCATATGCGATATGCACATTCGATCCATCCATACACACACGGCAATGCGCAATTAATATAGTTAAAGGCATGAGAAGTAATCGCATCGGAATGTGCGCGGAATGCGGCTTTATTTAAATGTTGCAACTAACACTGACTACGCCTTGGTTTTAGAAGCTCTAATGGGGCTGGTGTGTTTTATATGCGCAAAGGGGCTGGTATGCGGTGACTGCCACTTGGTATATTTCATAATGAATTATTGTTTTCGTCTTTTGTTTCACATAAATATTGAGAGTAGTATACAGTGGAGGTACTATAAGTTCCTATCTGTGTTGTGAGTAGAGTTGAAAATAACTTCACAAGATACGGATTAAGTCCAATGTCTCAATTGTTCACGAGGATTCTTGCTGAAGTAGTAAACCCTTTGTTGGATTGTGGAATGGGAATACGGGATACCGAATTAACAACAGCTTATGTTTATGGATTTGTTTGTTTTTGATATCCGATTGGGGTAGCGTGGAATCGGTTTATTTGTTGTTGACTCTTCGGAACAGGAATTCAATGCAAAATTAGACAGATAAAAGTGGGAAATTTAGGAAAGAACAAAAAGTATACAAAATATATCTAATAAAAAGAAAAGGGATGAAGGATTTTACCGCGCTATAGGGTTTTTGTTTTATGTCCTGCAACAAATTTTGACGAAACAAAAAATGGGGAAATCAACTACTGAAATTAATCTGTCGGATGTCCTTTTATCATAGAAATATATTTTAAAATAACGCTGTAGTCGGTACGACAAAGAAAACTACAGTACTTCCAAAGCCTGTCCGATATTTCCAGCAAAAAGGTGCGGAGATAAAATTTGCGTTTACCTGGATCAATGCACAGTGAATTCAAGGAATATTTTGTCACAAATTGGCATTTATTCATAGTCAATCCAACTTGTTTCAATTACGGTCCTCGTGGGTTTTTAAAAATAACACGTAAAAATTTGGAAGTGAATAAGTGGAGTGGCTCAAAGAAAACGGGAAGTTCCAGATTTTTTTACCATAAATTCAACATTTTTGTCAGTTTTATTTAATCCGTTTTTTTTTGACAGAACAAGAACTTGTCCACCAACAAGCTATTTCGAACTACATGACTAACTTATCTTCAGGCGCCTTTAAGCGATTGTTGTAACAGTTGAATTCTGGTTCTTGAAAAGACGTGTCCTGTCAGAAAGTGAACAACCTTGCACTTAATTGACAAACCGCATCCAGCACCAACTGTTAGATGGGCGCCAAGCCACAAAATATTGAAATTTTTGCGATTTTAGGACTCTTCTCCATACTTTATTGATTTTTTTTAAAATACCTGACATGGAGTGAGCCACCTTAAACTCCGCTTCGCTGTTAATTGATAGAGGGCTTCCAGCAGCACCAGAGCAATGGGAATCAAACTAAACAACAGGAATAAGAATGACAACTGCAAATAAGATTAAATAAATGGCCTCCGCCGCTCATTTGAGAAGGACCCAATTTTAAATTGGTTTCCCAAAAAATTCTCGCTGGATTTCAGTTGCTCGAAAAACATTACTTACAACCAATTTGAATCTTCTTTTACCCATTTTGTAGGTCACAATAGCAAATTTTGTACGGAAAATATTTGCCATTATGAGTTCCTAAAATGATCGCCATCATTACTGATAGTTGACATAATGTTGTAGCGACTATTGTTGCATTTTTGTGAACTACTATCTTTCACTTGACTTCTGTCAGAGAGTTTTACAGCCGCTTTCCCTCACTTTCTTGACGGAATTAATAGGTTTATGGGTTTAACTTCTAATAGCCTGTGGATAACTCACTAATCCGTATAAAATTCTTTCATATCCGCTAATTGCTAACGGGTGCCCGTGCATATGCTTGTAAGTAGTGCCTTCGCGGATATATGGTCGTCGTCTGGCGGACTGGTGACCCAAAATGTTTAATTAAACAAATTGAAAAACACTAATTGCGTGCAACCACTGAATGTAACTGCATCAACTACATACTATTTGAGAACAATACAATAAAATCCATTCAAAGGCAAATTTCAAATTTCCCTCTTGTTTTCTACAACTGGACGATGCGGTACATTGAATTCAAATTGCATTTCTGATTTTTCTACACTTTTTTTTCACAACATACATAGTTTATAAATGGATGCACAACACCATGATGTACAGATGAGTGAATATTTATGCATAAGTATATTGCATGCACTAATGGAAAGGAAGAGTACTTCTGTCGAGCAGTGGTTGATAGAAAAATATGTTTTTTTGGAAGCCAAATATGTACATAATATTGTACGAATCATTGTTAAATAAACTACAGTTTTACTGCGAAGATGTTGATCAAGTATACATACAAATATAAAGAAGTGCTTCATAATTTCCAATGGGCCCTACCAATTAGCATTTTTAATCTTCGTTTAAAATATATTGTAGGTCACAATAGAAGATTTTATATGGAAATTTTGTTTATTGTGGGCATATAAAATTTATCCCGAACAACAAAATAGATTATTAGCTGATTTTGAGAGTGATTGTGATAGTTGGTATAATAATTGTGAATTTCTTATGCTTTTGGTAAGTTTTTTTCATTTAATTTGCGATCATTTGACGTATAGAAGAACAACTTATGTGCTAAAATATTAGCTATCACTATAAAAGATCTTCAAACAGATATTCAATCAAAGACAACCGAAAAATAAATTTGTATAACACCTTTTGTTTCATTCCATTGACTAGTTTTATACCGATTTAGATCTAAGAGCCAGAACTAAGTTTTTCTTTGACTACTTTGGTGATATTGACACAAGTTGTCAGACCTCAGGAAAAAGCCTCCGTGCATGATTATGTGCGGTCATAGACCACCACTTTAAAACAAAAACAATTTCCATTTAGGAGGTAAAGAGTATATCTTATAACAACCCACAGCGTTGACATCATATTTTTTATCAAAGGTAAAAATTGCCATTTACCCTGTACGATATCTTAAACATTGTTGTAATGTTGACGGCTTTCGAGTCATGTGTATATCTTTTTTAAAAATAGGAACCAAAGCATTCATCTTTATCGTAAAAGAAATTCATAGTGCGTCAAATTTATGGTGATTTCTACTTCTTTCTTAATATCTTAATATATGCAAGTCTTCGCACGTGCCCTTAAATTCGGACAGTTTGAAGAATAGCTTCCTTCTTTGAAATATGTTCTTAATCATAACTAAAAAACATTAAAACTCATTCAACTCATTTCTCTCTTTTAAAAATAAATTCTATTTACAACTTCAAATTCAATGACCCTGTTTCCAAAACACACAATTAATCTAAACAAAATTTGCCAGTCAAATTCTCCGTTCCAGTAAATTTGCTCCGAATTATTTTCAATTAGTAACACTGCCAAGAGAGTATACCTTAACGCTCTTGGACTCATCAATCAAATTGGGTGTGAAAACAAAGTAATTGGTTTAATTTCTCGGTCGGATTGATATGGCGAGGCACTATGATTGTGAAAATGTTTTGGCTATCATAACCGTTTACAATTCACAACAGTCTCATGAAACTTGTAAACAGATTTATTTATGTTAGGCACGACTATATAGATTTTCTTTATTTCACATTACAGCCAAAAAAACAAAAAAACATCAATGAAAATGTTTCTGTGTAAAAAATGCAATTTCACGGTGATTTAATTTTATCAAACCATTAATAACTCTTGGCGTAATATTACAATGGCGAGTGTAATGCTATTATATGCATCCACAGTTTGGCAATGAAAATTGTAATGCAGAACAAAATAAAACAAAAGCGAAAGAATGCAAGGGGTATAAAATGAGCCATATCCGGTGATAAGTTCTCTTCGGAGTCCAATAATTGAATTGTTTGGAAAGTATCACTACTAATGGTAGATTTGTTTTATTCAACGAAATCCAGTTGAAATTATTCAACCTTGGACTTCGTCAAATTGATAGAGAACATCCGTAGTCGAGTAGAACGAGAAAATGGTTTTGAAACCCCTAATCATTTCGGACACCAAGTTACATGATTTGGGCCCAAATATTTATGTAGAATCACAAGCCTATGCAATAATTGAAGATGAATAAGTCGGGAAAACTTGCTTCTGTCACTCTTTTCGTTTTCATTTTTCTATTCGCAAACGTTTCAAAATTTTGTATTTTTGGAATAGTTTTCATATTTTGAAGAATTGTTGTTTTCTTTTCAAAAATGTCCTGCGTTTAAAGACTTATTGCTTGTATATGTGCATACAGATAAACTACAGTATCTACATACTCTCCACTTGAAAGGTTCCACATCTTAGCAACCTGTTTTAGCGACATAAATATAGGTATACATATCTCAAATATTTTTCCAGCAAAAAGTAAACATACAGAAGTAAGAAACAAAATCCACTTGTATTTTTCCTTTAAAATGCCTGTTTTTTGAACTTCGATCTCAGCAAAGCAAAATAAAGTAACATTTTCAGCACACAATTACAACAACTTCGATCTACTTGACACTTCGATGACTCACAGTAGTTGTTGTGATTGCGGGCTGAAAAAACCCTGCATTACTTTGCTTTGCTGAGATCGAAGCTCAAAAAAACAGTCCTGCATCCTCAGAGTTCGACTCTTTGGTGTGGTTTCTTGAGCGCCAGCCTCATTGCATCAATAATTTCTTCGAAAGAGGAATATTTACGTATTCAGGGAAGTGACTACAGAATTCAGCTGTTAGAAAATCCTTAAAATTCCAGTAGTATAAGTTGTTGCACACTCAAAATGATCCTCCGAATAGGCAGATGACCGAATCTTGTAGCCAATTCTGGTAATAATTGGCTTACATGAGGGCGAGATTTACTCGGCCTAAAAATTAACTTTGGTTCATTTGGTTTTAGTAAAAACTTACAAATGATATTCATACAAAAAAAAAAAAAAAAAAACAGACCGTGTCACCCTAAGGATTAGGGTCATACTTCCAAAGCGCAGCTAAACTCAATTAGCTAATCCGACTTAATGCCTCTGCATCATTCATTCCACTCAACGGTTTTCATAATCTGCACTTTTACAAATAGCCGACATCCCTCTGCTGTTACATGTTGTGCACATTTTGTAAAAATAATTCGTGCGACTTAATAAAATTAAATGTAACAGCACAGCAATTCTTTTCAATCGAAATGGAATTTTTTAAAGATCCGACAATTTGCGGAAGATGAAGATAAACCATCGTCCAACAGACACATTGTTTCGCTGATAACCCCTCCTCGTCGTCGTTTAAATTCGAAAGACGACGACGACAACGACGACGAAGGAAACGCTGCAAACGAAGAAAAATAACAAAAAGTGATAGATAAATGGGATAAGTGCTTAATTTGTAACAAACCCTTGCATTGTGCTGTACATTATTAAATTTTATTTATTTCAACATCTTCGGTTGGTCTTGGGCTGCTTTATAAATTGATAGCGTTCATGGAGTTGAATTGCATCTGAAGATACGCAAACGGCTTCACTTGAGCGTCGTCGTCTCTCGCACTTGAAGTAATCATCAAAAGGGCGAGGCGAATGAAGTCAATCCGTTGTCATATCGTCCCAGTGAACTGTGTGTGGCTGTTTTTTTTTAACGACATTTTTCTTTTAAATGCGATAATTTATAACCCTTTACCAGGGAAAGACGTATCTATATCCCCTTTAAGATGGATATTCCATACCAGTACCATATTTTATCGGTCTTGAAGCAGTTGGCATCTGTGCTGCGGTCGGTTGATGCACCAGCTTTGTAATTTAGGTTGTGTAGGCGTGGCGCGTTAAATTACAATCAAGTGAAAAATAGCCATGACAAGAAGTTTCTTCTTTTTTTTTTACTTTTGTATAATTGTCGTTACTGATAAAGTGAAAGGATCTTCTTGTGGTATGCGCTGGGGGTATTTATAGCTATACGTATACACAAGCGGATACATCAGTTCATTTATGTGATTGCGCAGTAAATAGAGAAGATTACGAATGACGATGGCGATGACAATGAATGTGCGCACAGGGTAGAAACGAAGTATGGAAAAGCAATGACTTAGGCCAAGAGTGCAACAAAACTGCACTAATGTTGTGGTTATGTGTAAATATATCGCGTTATCATAGATCTAAGATAGGGGCATACCAAGCGTTCTTATCAGCAACCAGGAGGCGTCTTCACAGTAAATATTTGTTCGAATGAAACTCTATTGGATGTAATGCTTGTATATTTCAGTGTGTTTGCTCACAAGTTGTTTTCAAATTCGTAGATAAGCAAATACACCGGCGTTATAGGCAAATATTTAGTTAGGGACTTTGCGGAGGTTACGTGGATCTGTCAACTTTCAAGGCAAACAAAAGTGCGTTCTCGGCTTGAAAGGTAGGCATATCTATTTTATACGCAGCCAGAAATATGTTTGGCACCTTTTTTTTTTTTTTTTTAATATTTACGACATCGAAACGGGGATACACAGTCAGGGGCATGACTTTCATGAAAAAATTGGCTGCTCACAAAAAATGGCGTCGTTGGAATAAAATACTTTTTCGAGGAATAGTGAAATGGAAGATACAAACAAATTTTATGTTAAAGTCGAATCGGACAAGTTTTTCCTCACATAACTCAACTACCAAATTAAGATTTTTATCAACAGTACAAAGGCATGGAGACGAACTTGCGAAATTTGTTTGAAAGTCGATTTTCGCTGCAGCTACCCTTTTCTCTTCTATTCACTCAAAATGTACTTGTCTCCCTTCAAATCAATATCATAAGAATGATTATGTAGCCTCGCACAAGTTCAGGAAGATTCGAGGTTAGATATAGTAAGAGATCGTTTCGAGTGAGATTTGAGAAAATTATAAACGAAAACAGGCATTTTCAGTTATTATGTGCAATGCGGTGCATTATCGGGAGTAGAAGCGTTTCGAAAAAAAATCGTACAGTAGGAACCCTCCCCATCAGTCGGATTTTGTATGCTATGTTAGTTAAAATATTTCAATTGACTTAGTTTTGGTTTTTTTTTGAGATCATTGAAATCGACAATAAGCAGGTGTTGTTAGAATTTGAATTATACATAAATAGGACTTAAAGGGTAAAGAGTAAGATCCACGGCAAGGTCCTAATATAAAGATACTTTGGTTTATCATCTATACAGATTTTCATTCGCCATTCGTTAGAAAATCCGATAGGTAAACATGGGATTCGACATATCAATGATAGGTCTCCCACTCTATTCACTTAATAGGTCACCCATCAACCAAATTGAGAACTGCGACTCTTAATAGGCTATTTTCCTTGATATTAAAGTTATAATTTGTGGCCCTTAAACAGGAAGACAAATATGACCTATCTAAGGGCAGCGAAGACCAAACTTGGTATTTCTCCGTCTCTATTGATGCTGTTGCGAAGATATCTTGATCTTGAAAGATTATAAGGTACAAATATGGGGCACACACTGAAGACGAGCGATATCTACAGGTACCTATTTTTACATAAATCAGTCCCTAAACCTTCAGCGGACTGGGCGCACTCAATTGCTTCATAAAATGAGTTCATAGATCGAAAGATCTGTATGGCCAATTCTGATCGCAAAAACGGCCGATTGCACGATTAGGAAATGACTCATGCAGTAATTGAATTGTTCCTCTGGCTGTATGGCATGTGGCACCGTCTTGTTGAAACCACATGTTGGCCACATCCATATCTTGTAATTTAGGCACTAAAAACTAGGCTATCATGTCACGATAACGAACACCATTAATTGTTACTGCCAGACCACCCGCGTTGTCGAAAAAGAATGGTCCGATAATGCCTCGAGCCCAAAATCCGCAGCAAACAGTCACGCGCTGGGGATGCATTGGTTTCTCAACAATTAGTCGTGGATTTTCTGAACCCCAAATGCGACAATTTTGACGATTAACGAAGCCATCAAGCTGAAAAAGATCTTCATCACTGAAGATGCTTTTGTTCGAAAAAGCTAACAAACCTTCATTATTTTTAAAATATTGCTCAACAATGAAAATGCGTTGTTCTTTTGTATAGCGCTCCATTTTTACTAACCCTGAAATGTCAGCTGCCACATTGTTATCTTTTTCTTCCGTTGGCATCACTGTACTATTAAATGTACTATTACGGGAAACCCTTTACAAATCAAATTTGGCAAATGTTGTCAGTGGAAAATTTCTATTGAACAACCTCAATTAACACTACTACTAATAGGTATCCCTTCTTCAAACGAATAAGCTGCAATTGTACGCACTGCCGTCAAAGTCATGGGAAACACCACACCCATTGCACAATTGAAGTGGAACGGCATTACACTATACTCTATCACATTTGCATACTCAACTTGATTAGAAGCATTTGCCTTGCAGATGATATACAATAATGTGTTGCGCATTTCGAATTGTCACTCGTTGTCAGATTTTAATTGAGCGTATAAAACATAAAATGTGGTGTACTCCAGAAAAATTATATGCCACGCTGTTTGTCACTTTTAATTTGTCTCGCTTGTGTGAATTTCCTTTCATTATAAGAAAGTCAAGTTCACGCTTAATATGAACGAAGTCATTATACTAAAATTGCACAACAGTTGCTTGGGTTAGACGTTGCAAACCTGCAGTTTTACGACAAATTTCTCACGCTCTAATGGCAAAGATGCTAATGAGGAATGCGGTTTTGTAAGTCTTGTGTCGGCGCCCTCTACCATTATTACTTGAAAGTGCAACTACCTACTGAATGTACTTAGGCAAAACTATTGCATCAGTATCGCGATCGCCCTCAATAAAAACGTCGTCGTCTCATTAATCATACAACGCTATCGGCTGTCATTGCGTTGATACAATATGTAACTCAGCGCGCGCACAATGACCCCCGGATCTAATTTTCTTTTCATTATTTTTGACGTTGTGCCGGCAAATGCGATTATTATGATTAACACTAAAACTATTTCTGTATACATGTGTTTCGCTTGATAAAAAGTGCCGCCACATATACTGCTGCTGCTGGTGTTACACGAATCGCTCGTCGAGCTGTATACATACACCCGGCAGACATGTTATGATTCATGTTACGTTACACAAAAAAAAAGTGTCGCACCACACTTTCTCAACGCTTGAGCTGAGGTTTTTTTTCGTGTTTCTTTTTGCGTGCGCTTCGTTCGGCCAGTGAACTCGGATTTTTCTTTAGCTTTTGGTTGTTTTTCATGGCTAACCTTCACCTTAGCTTTCCTTTGTGTGCACATTTGTTGTTATTTTTACATTTGTTGATATTTCAGCGTTTAGCAGGTACCGGTAGCTTGAGTGTTTTTCATTAGACGACAGTGACGACGACGATAGAATTAGCTTTCACTTTCTATTCATACTGAGTAGAGTAGTGAGTACTACTGCGCTACAGACTACACCTTCAACTATACTACAACACTTCATAGCCACACGTGTCTGGTTTCTGGTAAAGACCGAACGGATGACAGTATAATCTCATATCCATGACGGTAAATTTTTATTCAATTACGGTAGTGGCGGCGCAGCTCGCAGCACGCAGCACTTGAAATTTTCGGTGTTTTTGACTCTCGAGGGCGCACAAATCAAATAATGTTCACCCCAACCCCATTGTGATGGATGACGACCGAAACACAATTTATAGGCTGAAGACTGCCGACGACGACGCCGCTACCGGAATCTTTTAAAAATGGGCGAGGGTTATTATTATTCTTTTTTTAGTGCATTATTTGGTTTTGTCATTGTCGGCATGAATTTTATTTTTGAACATATGCGGCCATAAGAGCGGATTAGATTATTCACGCTACCACTCACACATGTGTTATGCATGCACTTTGCGTGACATGTCATTAAGTAATTAAGAAGACTTTATGTGCTTGTTATATGTCAGAATCTTTTTGAAGCGTAATTATTGTCTCTCTCATGTGGTTCTTTCTGTGAGGCAAAGTAGTGCCAATGAAAAATGTATTTTTGACAGAAACACTACATTTATGCACTTTTAGTAGTTCATACCAGTTCTTTTGACGCACATTTGGCGGTTCGTCATTTGGAAAAATGTTCGCCTATTCAACCGAATTATAGAGGGTTTTTCAGTATACCTTTTACGTTGCAGACAGTTCTATGCAAGATCATCTATTGCAATTTGAGTACAGCGATGTATATAATGTATACTTTTCGGAACTTTGTTACTGCCTTTGTTGTGTTTGTCAGAATTAAAATTGACAGACACGTATGCCTTTGCATTTGTGAGTTCTTCAGCAACAATTTGTGAAAAGTCGACAAATGTCAGTCTCAACTTTTGAGATATGTTTCTTTAGTAAAATATACACTCTTTAAACTGTCACAACTGTCAATGTCGTCGTACATTTATTTAAAAACACGTAAACTTGAAGTGCAACTCCGATTAAACTGGGTCCATATAGGTACGTTCACGGTTTGACGTTTGAATCGAACGTAATTTAAATAAATTGATTGAAGTCGAACTAAATTTGTTCTCATCAAAAATGGAACACAGCACATTAACAAAGTAACGAGTAACAAGTAGTTCTAAAAAAAAAACATTAAATGCCAAACGAAAAGTTACCAGATGAAAAATGAAACTGGTAAAACGAATTTTACACTGCATTTTGATATACAAACGGTGTCCTCGGTATGTACGACCTTTTAAGTACAGTTTTTTTAATAAATCGCTTTCCTGATGGAATGTCAAAGTTAGTTTTATGTCAGGGGCATTCGAAATTTTAGGTAGGTAAAACATTTAAAATTATGACAGTATAAACTCTTGATGTAATTAAAACAAAGTTATCTGTTTAGGTACCTCTACAACATTTCTTACATTCTTTTCCAATAAAAATACTCCAATCCTTGAATAAGTCTGAACTTATCTACACTTTAATAGAACACATTTCAGTTTCCTCGAACCAGCATCATGCTCCAAAAGCAACCGCAACTTATTCATTATTGATGTTACCGTTTTTGATTGCTTCATTATACAAACCTAAACTAAATAATCACTCAAGTGAATTTCAAAAACCATTTGGATATCAGCTGAATTTACATACCTGTAAAGAAATACAAAAAAAGGATAAATGAGTCATTACCTACACACCTCTTAAAACAAACAACAAAATGTAGGTTTTGTTTATGAATAAAAACAGCATTTCCGGTTGCTCCATTACCATTTCAAAATGCAATACCCAGCATTCCAATCGATTTCAAATAATTCACTTCCAATGTTTACCGATTGAAATTTCCAAACCAATTTATATAAATAATGCCCTAGCGCCAGAAGTAAACCGAGACACACCCTTCAACTCAAGTAATCATTGCTTGGTTACGTTACGTATTTTGATTTATACATTAACTTGTTTTATAAACAAAAAACAATTGTTTACGATTGGAAACCACGTACACAATGACTCAATTTTTAAGTGTAAACAAGACAAGATGTGCAACAAACGTTGTAGTAGATACACAAATTAAAAACGAGAAGAGAGGGACTAATCGAAATTCCATAAAGAGCTTGTGTCAGATCTTTCTACACAATAAACAAAGGAACGAGAAAATGTTGCCGCTAGCGACATTGAACCACCTTGCGCTTTTCATTTCAATTTTGGTTGGTTTATGACAAAGAATGATGAAGGGTTTTATGCATTTTCTATACAGTTTATACAAATGTAATAGGAGCGAAAAAAAAACAGAAAACAAAAAAACCGATGCAAATGACTTTTTAATTTACTGGGTATCTTTTTTTTTAACTAATAGAGGTAGCAATTCCGACACCTTTGAAATGTAGCATAGACAGTTCTTTAACTTGTCCAGGAATGTAACTGAGGTCGCAGCTTGCTTTTGCAGCGAATTTTCTACGACCAAGAACTGAAATTACTTCGTTGAACGATGCCGCTACTACCATAGATTTACTGTGCGATCGATGCAAAGACAACATTATTTAGCGAATTGGTCACCGAAATCGTACAATTTGATGACACTAAAAAATCACAAAAAGCAGTTCTTTATGGTGCTGTGTAAACCTCTGTGGTGTTCCTATGCTGATAAAACGGGACCAATTTAAGCCTTTGAAGTCAATATTGATATGAATGATGAGATAGAACAATAGATTTTTAAAGGAGTTTGTTTTTTGTCCAGCATCACTTGAGAACCATTAAAACGGTTGAATCTTGGAACAAATACACTGCTCGGCAACAGAATAGCTTCAGAGCTTTGTCAAAAAGTAAATCGCTTCACAAAGGACCTTCATCTAGACATTTTTTTAACAAACGAGTTAACTTATTTGTATGTAGGTGTGTGGAATTTTGGAATAAAAAAGGTTTAATTTATGTATCCCCATGGGTTGAACCTATAACCCATTCCTCAGTATCTTATCACACTAACCACTGATAGCTCTGTAAATGTTATCTAAACCTATTCTATCGAAGCAAAGTACATAAATATAAAAGTATATGTCTCAACTGCAAATTGTTTTAAAATGGATTTCTTAACAAAATCAATTGCGATCTCAATGCTCAATAACTATTTTTACCTCACTATCACACTTGATGACATTTGTAGGTATAAGACGCATTTAAAAATAGCTCTTCCCGACGATAATATCGCGTATTGTTGTGATCGGACAACGGACAACGCACATGAAAACGAATTACGCCGCTTGCAGTTGTTGATCTTTGCAATGAACCTTATCTCATAAAGATGCCATTAATCATTTCAGGCACTCGACAACAATGCTCACAATAGCCACTGCCGCAGCAGTCCAGCCACTGTATTCAATTACAAAGACAATATAAATTTATCGGTCGAAATTAACCCCATGCGCGCGGTTTATCTCTGTTAGCGCAGTCATTCATGCTACTCAAGTAAATAACCACATTTGGCTGACCTTATTTTGGGGGGGCATCCCATGGGAGAAAATTGTATATCTATATAGGATGTATACAAATGCGCTGATATGAATGAAATTATGTTTTAATTCAGATCTGAGTAATTGGGTGAAGAAACTTAATTTAATTTCTCAATATACGATGAGTGCGTCTGTTCCGCTTTAAAGGGAGCAGCGATAAGATTATGGAATTAACTAAACATTGGTTCCCACTGGGCTGACGAACTCTGAACGCCGCCTCACCCATCTGAGGCATTCCAGAACCGCGAGTACTGTCTGATGAGCAATTAAAACAAATATCTTACCACTTCTACATTCCACATGTCGGTTAATTCACTGAAGACTGAAAGTATTTAAAAAAAAAAAACCGTACATGTCCCGCCAACAGAACTGAGCAACTTGGTATATATTCGAGTGGACGCATCCAGTGTTTACTTATGAATTTCTTACACCGATCGGGTATAGGTACTCACGGCGGTGGTAAACCTCTTTGAAAGTGAAATTAATTTCACTCAAAATTACACTGCTGACACCTTTCATTTCGGTGTAATGTCTGTAACTTCAGTTTGTGTGTAAAAAAAAGAGACAGATAATGCCACAATTACTTTTTTTGGTTTGTTAGCTCTCCCGGTGGGACACTAAATTATATAATCTGCCTACATGTCAACATAAACACCATGCTTGTACTCTCTCTATTCGTTGTCAAATTATTACCATCAGCGGTGTCAAATGTTACGGTTCGTGTAGGAACTATGACTATATTTGATTTGAAATTCAGTTTTCCGTGCGGTTTGGCGACTTTTTTTTAAAGATTAAGCCTGATTCAATGGTTGAAGACAACCGGCATTTATATCTTGTGAATTTCTAAAACAAATCGGTCACGAAAAGTAAACGGGATAAGGTTGGTTTGTCGGCTTTTATCAATTTTGATTCAGTATTATTTGTAGACAGGTTTGATGTACACATTGGGCTGATAAATCCTACTTCGAAATGCATACACCCAAACGAGAACGCACCTGAAAGAGTGGACAATTTATTGACAAAAATAAGCGTTACTGAAATAGCTTGCTGTGCCCATATTGATAAGGTTGACACGAATTTTTATAAATTTTCGTGGAATTCGTGTTGTGTGTTGAATACATCTGGTCATCACTTTAATTTTAGGGAAGAGATTGAGTGTACGTTTCGTCATAATCGTAGAGTGCAAAGTGAGTAACTTAAATAAGTAGTTTGCTTACGCAGAAATGCTTCTAACCGTCTGAAAGACATTTGCAGCTAGTCTGATTGTGCGCCCCAAGTCAATACAAGTTCCGAAGCCCAGCTGTTTGTGAGTCGTTTATTTTTAGCGCGAATGGAAATCAACCTTCAACTTAACGCGCTGAACAAACGCCTGATATAAGAAGCTCTGTCAAGACAGTGGATGTTTGCCAGGCGTTCGTAAGAGTTGATGTTGTGGACCAAAACTTTTGATATGAAGGCTAATACTTAACACGCACTAACCACTGATCAACCATCAGATCATGGTCGATCATGGACAGTAATTTATCTGCACGATAACAACTAACGTGTGCGCCATCTTGTATGTCGGTATGTAAATATAATATATAATAACTTCTGACGGGAATTCAAATCGAGTCACAATACCTGGGCCAAAATAAAAGACTTGAGGAATGTTGTCTTCAGAACGACAAGGTATATCAACTGCCTTCTCTAACGCACATGCTTTTGCGCCATGGAACAGGACGAGGATGAGGGTCTCATAGAGCCTCCTTCTTGATTACTTACACATGGTTCTGAGATTGTCCACCTGAAGCTATGATATATAAGTCTCTGTGCTGGTCTATAAGAAACATGCTGACCAAACTTTTAAATACGCGGTCATTGAATAATTAAAGAAAGACTGAATTTATCAATAGATATCGTATCATAGTTATTTGAAGGTTTACTTTGCACCGATTTCTAAGACCTAAACCAACTCATTTGACTCGACGGTTGTCACAGAGGTGAGAGAAAACATACGTCCTTACATTTAAATCTTTCTTTTTTTCCAATTCTAAACAAAGCCTCCAAAGGCCGGCCCATTCATTTACAAAATAACTCGTCATTTGCAAAGTACAGATTAAAAGTCAAAAGCCCGTCAACAATCGTGTTCGTATATATAAAGAGCTCGGGGTAAATTTGCATCTCCGACGAGAAAAAAAATTCAGCAAAGAGACCTGTACTCCAACTCCACTCTGAAACACTAGAATATTCTAGTGAGCGCGCACCTCGCAAAGGGAATACATTCGAGGAACTAGAAAATAAAAGGAACTACAAAAAAAAAAAACGGAAAACAGAAAATCCCGGATACTACCTTTTGGTATGTAAGTCATTGAGTTGGAGGGGCTAAAGCAAAATCGGCTTTTAGCCAAAGCAGAAGTTTAATCCAATTAACAGTCATTGACAGTGCCGATCGGCGATTTTTTCTGTAAGCTGGACGACAAAACAAACCTCTAGCCAGCAATCAATTATCTCCCGCAGGAGGAGAGCCAACTGACGAGGGAATAAAATTGTGCGCGCATGTCAAATTGCCATAATGTCGGGTTAAAGTATTTTAATCCTCACCGCTCGTATATGGAGTGTAACGTCATCTGGCGCAATGTCCTAGGTGTGTCCTCTCTAACCCCCATTCCCGCATGTTGTTTTTCTCCAATTGAAAATTTGAATCGAAATGGTAAAACTATAATGAGACCGAAAAATGGGTGCGGGTACCTACACCAACCACCAGCATTCCATGTCAATCTGTCAAACAGCCACTATTTATTGTGATAAAATATTTTTATATAGCCCCGTTCGATTCTAATGCAATCATATTGTGCACTTTTAATAAATTAAGGAGCCAAAGTAAAAGTACCTACATACTCAAACTCGTTCACCCTTGTAGTTTAAATAGCGTGCATGAATATGTGTACACTCATGCATGGAAAAAAGAAAGAATATAAATTTCCGACTTCTTACATTCAAAATGGGTTTTGCCATTGTGTCATTTTGCTGCATGTGGGTTGAGGGGGTTGAAAGTCGCTGGTGGAAGTTGGAGGTTTTTGGGTGGAGGTTGATGTTCAGTTTAAATTTCACAAATGTAATTATATGTAAGTAAGCAAACGATAGTCATCGTCGTGTCGTCTTTGTGTGTACTTGCCGTTTGCCGCGCGCAGTCACAACTTCCCCTTTGTCGTCAACTGCCATTAAAGAAGAACCCCACCCTTATCCAGAGAACGATAAAAAAAATGAATACAGTACAAGATCTATACACACAGATTCAGTGCCGGCATACTCAGGCACACACGCACACCAACTAAGCACACTTTTCATTTTTCCAAGTGCATTGACTTTTGGTAACACCACCGCAGACCCACCCCATGTGATAGTATCCTCCTAGCTTTATGCAACGAATTGAGATACGGAACGCTCCGCTGTGATGTGATGGGGGAATTGCTCTACTCGTCGTATACACTTTTGAGAGTTTCGTCGACCCAGACCTGATTGCGTTTTATTTCGTTCCCTGTATAGCTGCATGTGCAGTGGCATGCTACGACTAGGACTGCCACTTGGGATTTCAATGGACAACAAGAAGGGGAATTTATCTATTTCCAACCCTAGAGCTAGAGTTAGAGCATGCAACCTCACACGTTATCTTCATCACGTTCATAACACGCTGACGACGGCGACGACACAAACAAATGTGAAAGATACAAAATAAATTGCTATATTCCCTCCTTCTCATTTTATTTGTGGGTGGGTGTGGAACGGAGTCTGTTGCCTGTTTGGGAACAGCTTTTGCCGGCTGCATATATAGTCGATGGAAAATTTGCTATATAACTATGAACAGTTCACATGCTTAAATCCAATGCAGACACTTTTGTGTTCATGGAAAAGAGAAGAAAAAAAAATAGAGAGTTCCGGTGAATCTTTCACTTTGGATGGTGGGAATTTAAGGATGCATTTTACGAGCATAATGAATGCACATGCGCTGGCTTCGGTTTTTTTTTTTTTTTTTTCTTATAGGCAACGCTTAGTTCTGCAGCGTTTTGACACTTTATAGAAACTTTTACGTTTTCGAAGGAGCTTTTGTGGAAATAGTAAAAGTTCTTCTGCCACGGGGCAGCGTGATGCCATTAAACCCTTTTAAATGCCAGGGGGATTTTCAAAATGATTCTACGTAGATATAGGTACCTAGTACTTGTGAGAGATGAAAACTTTCCAACTGCAATATTGGACAATTTATGAGGAATAATGAAAAAAAGAGATCTACGACGCAATTTAAAATATAACTTTTAGGTAGGCCCTTATTGCAATGAATAATAAACGCTTTCTGTCAGTTACATTTAAATGGGATCTTATCGTTCGTTGCCTAAAACACTTTCTTCAAAATCTTTCACTTTCATAGGTATTCACTGAACAATATTACACCTATAAGAGTTTCGTAAGACGATTTATATGTGGTTATTATTGCCGATTTAGGAGCGCTTATAATTTACTATGAATGGTCCCACCTACTCCGAAAGTAAAGAGCGATCGTTTGACTTAAGCTGTTCAAATATGAAAGCAGGCGGACATGTGCAATTTAAAGAAATATAACAGCATTTGATTATTGTTGCATATATATATATTTTTTTTTTTTTTTCATAAGTTTACTTTAGTTTTTATTGCCAATGATTTTGGAAATTTGTCGGGCAATACATATTTAAAACTACGAGTATGTTTTGGTTGGACAGTGCTTTAATATCGTGGGATTCTTTTTTACATTGCGCATTATGAAAATAAATACATAAATGTAAATACAATGGGTGGTGGGAGAATGTTTTTTATTAAAGGGGCATATGAACAAATATATCGTTCCTATTTCTACTAAATTTTCTGTCCAAGTCTGTAGCCTTTTAATAAAGTTAGCTATTTTGATGCTATTAATCTTTAATTTATATTAATCAGTGTAAGCCTTAGATAAAAGCTCACAGTTACGGATATTTCCGATTCTTTATTAATTTTTTTAAGAGAATTTGGGAACAAAGGTAAAAATCGCAGTTGCTTGAGGGAAAAATTATCCAATGGATATACTAACATTGCTCTTGACGATGAGATTAGTTAAAGAGCGAAAATAGCTATTATTGGTACACATCAATATTTGAAATTACGAGCCTCAAAATATGACGGTTATCGGATAGGTGTTGACGACTCTTATCTCTACATTAAAGTTCACCTGATTTTCGAGTCATCCTACCTAATTAAATTAAATGAAATGAAAAACGTTGGTTTACCGAAAATTTGTCCATTATAATTTTGCCACGTCTATACTATGCGGTGTCGACTTGACAGACATCACGCTTTCTGACGAAAGTACAGTTTTCTTGATTCCTAATACATAGGTATATTTTTTTACTTTCCACTGTCATAAAATTCAGCATAGTTTGAAGTTTTACAGTGCAGCATTTGTGTGGATAATAATAACGAATCCGCCGGCGCATCAGAGAATTGCCGTTAAAAAAATGAAGCGTTCGGAAGCACACTGCCACTGAGAGCGATATCTTGTTTTAAAGATAAAATTGATAATAATCAAATATGTACTAGCTTTTTCCGAATGAGAAATATTTCAGGGGCAATTTTATATAAGCACGACAACCATGAATATGTCAGTAAAACTTGTTCAAAATATTAAGTCATGAATTCCAATCCATCGTGTCCGTTGCGGCAACGTATTTAACTAACCGATTAATAAAATATATGCGACTTTATGGAAGGCGGCTTATAGGCAACGCATATACTTCTGTGTCGAATGCGAAGGAAAGAGTGGGTTTGCTTTGTGTCCGTTGACAGTTTTCATAAATTGAGATTTAAATCATATTCATTTATTGTTGAAAGTATTTAGAGATAGGAGAAACTGTCATGGTCAACGTTGATAATACGACGGAGTCTTTAACTTGGGACCAGTAGATACTATCCTGCATTTCGATACATTTACGAGGTGCCTCCACGTTTAGCTTTTTGAGCAAGATACGTTAACTATAAGTGAATTAGTTGTTAACCAGAACTGTAGCTTAATTAGTTGTTAACCAGAACTGTAGCTTGATCTAAAACTAACTATTTCTAGTATATGGCTAAAACATATTAAATTAAAAATTATAACTGCACTTCTTACTCCTTTCTGAGGCGTTGACTATATACTGAACTAGATGAACTTCGGCGTTCGACAAGCAGTGTTCAAATGCTGACGTTCGGTTTAGAAGGATTATGTTTTGATATGGCAACGCAACGCCCAGGTGGATAAAAAAAAAATGTCTAATATTAAAAGGAAGTGCTGGATAATGTCATTAGCTCGTGAACTGGACTGCATCCTGGCCTGCCTTTAAACATCTCTGGACTTTTTTCTGTGAAATCCAGTTGATCTAAAGACAGTACACAACCATTCCTTGGTTTGTAAAATATGGCTTGTCTGGACACAGTTCTTTAGATACTCCTAAGCATAAGTACAACTGTTAAAATATTTAATTCTATTATGGCCTATGCTGCCTCGATAACCTTTAACCAGATACTCTCGAAAATCGCCTATTATTTTTGGTATTTTGTTCACCGACTTAGGTAAATCCATCAAGCACCATGAGCAAATAAGTGAATACTCAGTGATTACGATTACAAATCACCAAGAATACCATTATGTATTTTAAACACGTTTCATCGTTATTCATGCTATACATAGGAAAATCGATTACCAAAACGTCAATATCTTCCGCGCATGATATTCAACCGAACGTGGGCAACACTCACTAGACAAACCCGTATATCCCCCAAAGCAATCAAATGCACCCATCCTACAAGACTCCTTCAGAAACAAATTCCTACCAAACATAGATACATCTCATTTGTTACATTACAACCCCTACGCCTTCTCTGTCCATGGCTCCTACAGACTCTGAGCTTAGATCCATGGCAGCCTTTCACATCTTAGATATCTCAATCATACTAGTGCCACAATCCACTCGCTGCTCTCATATGTTGCATACAAATAATATCACACAGATGTCATAAAATTACCAAGAAAAATGTCCAACTTATGATTTAATACGAATATATCGCATCTCGCTCGCATTCAAATTCAACAACTGCTCATGTAATAGAAGATACTCTACAGTCCGTTCATACTTTAGAAGCACACAATCGACAAATCTAACTACTCGCCCGGCACATACCTACAGACAATTGTTCCTAATCTATTCGAAAGTTCTGTCTTTGTGAATGTGTATATGCACATCACTGATGGGGAGGGGTGAAGTGGGATAGTGGAGCGGGGGCTTAAGCAGCGACCCGCAGTACATTGACCTCTGCCGTCATCGTCGTCGTTGTCGTCGTCGTCGTATCTCTATTCCATTGAACCAAGTTTGCATCGGAGCAGTCAGTTCAGCACACCACACAAGAATGTGCAACACTCGTGCGAGGGAATCTAGCTTGTAATGCTGAATGTTGTTGTCTTGCATTGGCATTATATGGCATAAAACATAAATCATGCAAAAAGCAAAACAGAAAACTAAAAATAATAAAACCTTTTTTTTGTCTTATTCTCGGACAACAGAAATCTTGTTGCTTAATCAGGTTGTTGGATTTTTGTTTGTTTGTTGTTCTGTCGTTCTTAAAGAATTCAATTGAACCGGCAGTAAAGGGACGAAGAGGAGAAAGGACAGTTTTTTTTGTTTCTTTTCTTGGAAATATTATTACATGTGTCATGCACATGTTTCTTTGTGCACACATTTAGCGAAACAACATGCCGAGCCGAAAGCATGCTGAGCCAAGAGGTTAACTCATTTAATCTTATGGAGAACTGGAATTTTAAACTAACCTAGATCTGGCGTGTGGTCAGAGCCGTAGCTATAATATATAGAAGTCCATAAGAATGGTTTCTGATGGTTGGTTTATTATACAAAAAATAAAATCCATCCAATAATAGCACAGCTCATGGCAAACCTAGTCGCGCAATGAAATTTTTGCACAACAGATCCAGTTTTTGACTTTCATTCGTGGTCTTGTGTTATGGGTTTAAGTGAAGTGGTTTTATTATTTTATTTTTGTATTATTCCTGCGGTAAGTCGGCACGTTTTATTTTACACATTTAATTTACGTTCTTTGCGGTAGGCAGTTAGGTAATAATCGAGTTATTTAAGTTTAGATGATAGGTGAACTGTGTGATATCTAGAATTGATCACCAATCAATATTAAATTGGTCGGATGTTAGGTTTAGATGCAAATCTATGGCGACTAAATTTAGTAATGGATGATGTACATCATGAACGACTGGTATCGTTAAATGCGGATCAACTAATCATAGGTTAAAACTCTAGAAACTCGTCGGTGAACTGGTTGGTCGGTCAGCATTTCCGTTACTGTTAATTAATGTAAGCACTTGGGCATCACCTATAAAGAAAATTGCTTAAGATTATGGCAGAGCCCAGTTTATTAGAGAGCGACAATTATTCGCGAACTAGTGATCGAGAAGACATTGGGGTGACACAATAACAATGGTCCGGATACGTGACACTCAAAATTGTACTAGACTTTCACTGCTAAAATTCGTTAGCGTCAAATTGATTGATAGATGTCAGCAAAAATGATAGGCACGTTTTTTCTGAAGCAATTTTTTCAAGAAAAACCAATAAACTTCGCTTTTAACGACTTTTAACATCATTAGACAAAATTTCAGCAGAATATTTACAAAAATAGCAATTTATTCCTGGCACTTAAGCTGGTATTATATGGGCCTAAGCTTATGTAAAAAATGGACATCCATTTAAGTTCTTTAAAATTGTCACTCTCCTGTTATAGATTACATATCGTTACGAGACGACATTCAATTTTGACGCAGCCGAACATTGACTTAAGCTGGATCAATCCCCATATGGAATACTTTTACAGTTCTCTCTTAAGCCTTTAGATACGCTTTGATTGTCTCCCTGTATTCTCTCAGGACAGTATATTAACCAGAAGATGAGACTGCGAAAGCTAAACTGGCGGGAGTAGTGCGATTTTAAGCCTGTACGAAACAAGAGCAAATTTCGCTACGAAAAGCACAGTTCGGCTTTTTTAAGAAAGCTTTTATCTGGTTCTTAATGGACAACAAAAAAGAAAACAAAATAGATAATCTCAATACAGAATCTACAAATATCTTTATCTGAAGGAGAATCGCCTTATCCGCGACTTTTTTATTTGCTTCGTGTTACATTGGCATGATCCACTGATCGTAGGCACCCTCCCAGCCGAACTATACGACTTCATGAAAATCAAAAACCATTTCATATTCTTAGTAAGATCGGAAGAGTGTATGCCTCATGAATGGAACCACAGCACCATTCGCTCGTTCCATAAAAAAGCAGACCCTCTAAAGCAAGGCAACTATAAAGTCACAGCAGTCTCCTTATAGCTTTGCAATAAAGATCCTGTCTGCAAAACCAGTTCGTCAACGAATTGATTGTGTTCACCCAGTGCAGTTTTGGGAGCGGTCTGATATCCCCAACCGACTACATATTCACACTTAGACATCAGATTCTAAAAAAAAACAAGAAGAAAAAGCCGACACTTAACATCTTTTTATCGATATTAAGGTCCGATGATACGACAGCATTTATTTATAAAGACGGGCTATATACTCGTAGCAACATGTCTAATTTGACATGCAGTATAAAACTGGGATAGCATTGGTGCATCCGTGGACAAGTTGGAGAAAGTTACATAGTGTGTTGCCATAGATTTGTAGGTTTTAGTTTTTGGCCCAAGCAACCATGCAGTTCTCGATTCATGGGAGTAGAACTTTGACGAATGGTTCTAAATAGTTTCCCAGTCTATTTTCTTTATCGCTCGATAGAATAATTGGCTAATCGGCTAATAAATTCAGGCATCTCTCTTAGTTACAAATAATTTGTGCAGATTATATTTGTGTTTTGAAGAGTAACACTTCCGCTTACATTTGCGTTTTGAAAAGTAACACTTCCGCCCACAGTCGAATGGTGCTCCGTGTCAATTTCAATCGCCGGACGTTGACATTTGGACTGTCCATTATATGTCAAAATTGCACCGCCTTTACAGGAAACCTTGTACTACCCACGTGCGTGCAGCTAGTTCAACTCACAACTGGGCCAATTGGTGTCATGAAACCCGACATTTAATAGAAGAGAATCCGCATTAAGTGCCATGCCTAAAACCTTTTCCCCGAGCGCATAGCGTGCCAAGTACCTCAAAGCATGACAACGGGTAAACTAAAATTTGACACCAATTATCTAAAGACTAGATACGGCCTACTATCTGGCGTCACAAACACTTTTACTGTTCGTTTACAAGATTCCACACTTTAAGAGCAATGCTTCTTTGTAGCCGATTTATAAAGATCCGTAATCTAAAACAGAAATTTATGTCTTTTCACTTTATGGTCAGATGTGGCATCCTCCATCCTCATGCCGCATAAAATTTCGCTGTAAAAACAAACCAACAGTTAAGTATAGTCTTGTGTCTCTTATCTCAGTTATTTTTTACGTCTTTTACGTTTTTAAAGTTCCAATGAAGCTGTTCATTTAGAACATACCTTGCGGTGCAATATTGTTTTACTGTTAATCACAAGTAGATACATACCTGAAATGAAAAAAGAAGAAAACATATTCACTTTTAATAGATTAATTAAAAACAGGAGCAACTACAGCTATATGATATGTACATCTAAAACGATAGCACAGAGTTAAACTGAAGACTTCAGAGACTGTGCTGCTACAGTTTTCCCCCTGTCACATTTGCGCACATATTTTATCTGTTTTTATTTTAGTTTTCCTCTTTTGTGTTGCGTTTGTGGTCATTGGTTTTTGCGGCTACCGGTTTAAACGTTATGATAGACGTGAAAGTGGGTAATACACACATATATACAGACATAGTGTATGCAAATATTTAAACGCACTTAATTGCAGTCTATGGATCTATTTTTAGTTGCCTTGACAAATACTCGTAGTCGAGTTTTAGTGGCTTTCATTTTGCTATACTTTGTATCTATATGCAAGCAGGAACCTAAGGCTAAACATCCTTTACGTGTGAGCGCGCACAAGATATTAATTTCACACCCACGCCCTATTAAGTTATATAGGTACCCCCAAGAGACTCGCACTCTTGACTATATCGCTGAAGAGTGTATGTACGCGAAGATACAAGGGGAACACAGAGAAAGCCTCCTTTTCGTTTCATTGAACCCGAAAAATATAAATCAGTGTTTTATTGAGCGGAAAGAACTACATCAAGGAGAACGAAATGGGGAACAATTGATGGGCATACCCTTTTTTTGCTGTCGAGTGTTGGTGATGATGGTGGTTCTGCTGTTGACTATCTGACAAACAAGATCACGAACCTTTTCATTCAATCACGTACACTTAATGTTATCCAAGGACACGAAACTCTTACCTAGTGTATGTCACTTGTGGGGCGTGTTTTCTTTTTATTTTTCCTCCCTCCCTGTTGTATCTCATAGATGAGCTTCTTCCCAAAACCACTGCTCACAAAAGAACGAGAACTTTTATGTGGTTAGGGGTTTTATATTTCTGGACGCAAAGTAAATAAAAACAAATTATCAATGAGGGCGCGCGCAAAAGGGGAGCGCAACATTGTTCTCAACTTTGCCTAACACGTTACACCCATTCCCATCCACTCAACCGTTACATCGTCTGTCATTTAAAAATCGATTTCACCTGAACGTATAAAAAGCATCGATAACATCGTGCTTGTATCGCCGTCAATGGTTTGGGATACAAAGAGGTGCTTCGTAGGTACATCTACTTCTATAGGTGGCATTCTTTGTTAGTGGCAAGATGTTTCGGACATCCGTTAGAGCTCCTTGCTGAACTCTGTGCCATGTGTGCCCAACCCTGTTTGCTATCGTTACCTATCACATGTACTTTTTGGTGTTATGAATGGGAAAACGTTGATGTTGTTAGTTCGTGAGTTAGGGTATTTGGTTTCCATTTACCTGTTATCCCTCGGGGGTAGTACCTGACTAACTGGATGAAGGATTTCGAGCTAGGGCATGAGGAGTAATTTGTTTTCAGGTTGTGAACCAAACGAATACTTCTAAGGATTGACAAATAATCAGGCACCTAGTCAGGAAGTTTAAGCCGGTGCTTTATCGGAAACGCACACCAGTGTGCGGTTATTAAGGAGACATCAATATGCATTGTGCTCACATTTTTATTGTTTGAGGTTTCATAGGAGAAGAAAAACAGTGTGTGCGCTTCGCACAGTATTGTGCGCAAACTGATTTAAGCAAACGTGCGTTGTAACTGTGCATTTTTATTTTAACTCTTCTACGTGCAGATGAAGCACTTACAAAATACAATATTGCACATTAAGTAGGTAGATAGGTGAGATGGGACTCTGCAGCGGCAGAACTGCTCGCAGCCTTCAGTTTGTGACCTACTATACATGCCGTCTGATTGAGACGTGGCATTAAGAAGTTTGCCAAACGATCCGATATGAAGCATCAGAATAAACAAGCCGAAGGTTGAGTCCAAATTCCATCCGGACTGTATCCCCACCTTGGTAAAGGCATGTTTCTTGGTGTTAAACCTAAATTCATGCATTTTTGAAAGAGATCGTTTATAAAATGACAGTACCTTTATGATATATAGTGAGTAGTGCTGGAACTACATTATCAGCATATTTTTTGACATATAAGGAAAATCAATTTGACAAATGTTACATATTTTGTTACCGTCAAGTAGATATCTATTAAAACAGCTGAAACAAAAAAAAATAGGAGAGATTAATGTCAAAAGTTGCTGTTAAAAATGTAAATGCCAATTTAATTTCATGGGTAACTGCGTTCCACAGTTCACAAAGAAGACAAGAGCTAAGGTAATTCTGACTTCGATGTCAAAAAAGAAATAATGTCAGCAAATAAACTGACATATATTTTATATATCAGTGGCATGACTGAAATGATGTCTCGTGGTGACATTGTATAAAGTTACATTTCTGTTGTTTAAATGTATCCAAGTCCAAAAACAATTCAAACGTATTTATATACAATATATCTAACCGACTTCTTCTGCAGTAGATTTTCTGTCAATAAATATCTTTGTCATTACTACTAGTCGCTATATACGGAGAAAAACGTTTGTTTACACCTATATGCAGAGTTAAAGTAAACAAAATTCAACCAGTGCACGACAAAACGGGCAGAATTTAACCACTTCAAGTAAAACAAAAACCGTATAGGTACCTCTTGCAGACATTGCAAACGAAATGTTATTGTTCGATTATCTCGAGAATTGTGTTTCACTGTGTAAACATTCAGTTTCACTTGTTACTAGAAAAAACAACAATGGCTGAAAGAGCACATTCTGCGTTTATTTTTTTTACTAAATTAATAAACATCGTGACATTTTCACATCCGGTGATGAAAAGAAATAAATTAGGTGCTCGAAAAAAGTCAAACAGGAAGTTTCCAATAAATCTGTATAAATCAATTCTTCAGAACTTTGACACAATGGCATTTTTGTTTGTGTTTGCGACAAAGACGTTTATGTCTCATTCACAACTGACTCATGGGTGAATGAAATTTACTTAAAAAAAAAGCAAAGCAAGTGCAACGTTACTCATCAGAATTATGCGGACTTTTGCGATACAATAACAAAGTAAGTCTATATTTAAAGACGCGATTACAATTAACAGACTGGCTAAAATAAATATGCTCAAGTATGTCAGTTCAGCTCAGAGAACGCTCGTCATTACTTTATGAATGTCCGCTTATCATTTTTCACTTTAACCCGGGGGACATGTACTGAATTAGTAATACTGCGTTGATTGGATGTCATAAACTGTACTTGTTCTGGTACCCAAACGCAAGGTCGAATATTAAACGCACTATCTACCGTACGCCCTACGCCGTACCAGTGAGCGTACCTAATTTCTAGACGGAAAGAATTAATTGTTGAGAGCACCTCTGTTTTAGGTGGCGTCCCGTCAAACAGGAAAAGGATTCTCGTTGTCGTATACATACTTTTTGGTGTTATAACCTCAAATGTGCATTTAACGATGCTTACAACTGTCAAATTGTTTTTCTTTCCATTATTTTATTGAGTGATTTACGATTAACGGTCTGAATTTTATAGTCAATGAGTTTAGGAAATGAGTAATGTTTATGGGGAACTAATTTAGAGAATGTGCAGGTGGGTGATAATGTTTGGAAGTGGAATGGAAAGCGATGAATGTATTATGAAGTTGTTGGGAATGTGACAGCGAGCATAAAATAAAATTAAGGAAGCTTCTTAGACTCTACTTTATGGCTTAGTTTGAGATTTTGGACGACACACTTAGAACCAGTCTACAAACTGATTAATTTGAATCCACAAATTTTATGTATTTTCATACAGTTTACTTAAGGATGAAGCTGGCTTAAGCTTAGGTCAAAAATGAACGAAAAATGTAGTCAACCATTTGAATAGAGCCACTACTCTTATTATGACCACGATGCACAATTTCAGTAAGGGTATTCACTTAAGCGCGTAAAAGCCTCATAAATCAGAATTTCTGTCAGATTTTGTATGGAGAATAGTTTACGTAGACCTCATAATTTTCCGCGACGATTTAGGCTCGGAAATCAACCGCGGAAAGTTGCGCAAATCACAAATGTCAATCTTTGACAGACTGTTGTTTGTTTGTTTGCAGTTTTTTTTAGGAAGATTTCAAAATGGTAAGAATTCAAGTAAAAACATAATTTTGAGTACTTAGAAATGAAAATGTTTATGATATGCAGCAAAACGAAAAAAATAAATTCAAACGCACTCGCGATCTACGCAATGATATTTCCGAGGGGTGTTCACATAAAGCACCGTAGGAAATTTATACATCTACGAGCTGCATAAATTTATCAGGTTAAGTGAATACCCTTAGTGTAATTACACATTTGCTCAAAGTGGATTACTTCGATGAAATTCTGTTACGGTTCTCTGCTGCGTAAATCTAATTAACAGTTGCTGAAACGGCTCTAAAAGTACCTTTCCGAATCCCAATATCATAATTACAAACGATTTCAACAAATTTCATTGAAGCCTACAACACAGTTACGGCTTAAAGGGTAAGAGAATTCCGGCTGGCGCTATGCTGTAGGAGCCGGGGTCAGAGGACCGCGATATCTTGTGAAAACAAAAAACAGAGTCGTGTCGTCTGTGGTTTAAAATTGTTAGGCCAACTTAAGGTAAATGGAAACGCACACAATTTTTGCATAATTTCTTTTGACAGTACGCTGCAGTTTCTTTTACGTACTTTATTCAATGAAAAAAATTGAGAGTATCCGATGCGGTTTTATTTCAAAGTCCACAAAAGTCGGCGGTCTATTCACTAGTAGTTTGTGCTGCCAAAGATTGTTTCGGCAAAGATTGTGCGGCCACATTTCTTTGCAAATTTCACGCACACCCATCCATGCATGAAATCGTTTGCATGCCAGTAAGAACATTTTACTTGACTTGACAACAAAGATTCCCTGCCTCTATAATTTGTGCATTCAATCCAATTTTCCTTTCCCGGTACCAACACAGTTCCTAAACTAAGAAGGGGAGAACATCACATTTTTGTTTGCATAAATAAATAAAAAAACAAAACAAATCCGAAAAAAAACATCTTAAATATCAGTTGCAACACTCATTGCCATTCCCATGACATGGTGCATAATCTCTACAAAAGACAGTAAAAGTGTAAAACAAAAGAAGCGTACAAATTTCAGCCATAAAACGTTTTTCCCTCCTTTGTGTGCAGAATATCTATATAGGTATACAAAAATATTCATTTTTATCGTCACGGTCATTGTATCTTTCCTTAATTGTGACACTTTAGTAAAGGGAGGTTTTTTCCAATAGTATTGTCAGTGAAAATGTTGCAATCATGCACCAGGAAGTTTTTTGACTCGACAGTCCACTGACAAAAGAACAAACCTGTAATTTTCGTACACATCCATCTGAGTAGGCTGTGTGTAGAAATGTCCAATCCCTATACATCGACAAGGCGTATCAACTGGAAAAGATCTCCTACCTGATTCTCTCGCATGGATATTTTTAGCACCAGTGTTGCCTTGAATAATAACAAAAACACAATCTATCTTGAATTGGGATGGGATCCGGATCCTTTTTGCTTTTATCTTATTTATTACATTTTTTACTTGTTCTCTTGGCCGTGTCCGCTGTGCAAGGTTTTATTTCTGCTTTTTGCACGCGTACACAAATACCCCCGAAGGTTAAAACTTGTTTCCTCGACTATCTCGTATCGCCTTTACATGCGACTGCTGGTGGCTGGTGATAGTCCAAGTCCATGTTTTGGTTTTTTATAATTTTATTTGTACGTTCGCAGTCGGTCAGTAAACTTTCCCTTTGTTTTATTAGAGCGGTCTGTGGAGGAGCACTCGTCTACGGCTTTGGTCATGCATGTTTCTGTTATTACTCTCCTTCACCAGTACCCCTACCCTATGCTGGGGTAGTAGGGATTCGGGATTGTATGCATTTATAAGCGGCGACAGGCAATTTGGTTGCCTATCTCAAATGGAAACCAAGGTAGGTAGATGGCAGACACAGCACACAAGGCACCGACACCGAGAGACCATAAATTCAGGTAGGGCATAAATCTTTAAACTGGCCGCAATCATTTATCATAGGAGAGAGGATTATGTGTAGTTGCCTCTATCATTCGTTTCCATGCACACTCACAAGAGATTAAAGTGAATACGGGCATGTTGGCATGGCCAGAGTCTTTTGTCGTTAATTAGCTGTCCAGCCATTAGAAATTCATGAAATTCCTTTGATCCATGACGTGACATTGAAGTGATGAATTGAGAGAATGAGACTTCAATAAATTTCGTGTTGTATGTGAAGCACTCCCTAGGTAAGGTATGGTTAATTTTAATGGGTATGTAGGTATAAAGTGAAATTTGATATTTTGCAGGGGTAAATAGATTTCGTAAAATTGTCAGAATTTTTACTTGCAAATGTGCAAAAGAAAAAAAAACAAGAACTAGCGAAAAATTTGGGATCGCTTGTTGTCTTTTGAGGTGGGTTCTGTGAAATTCCACGTGAAAATGACATGTGGTCGGTCATTGAAGATTGAAGACCTACTTGAGGTAAATTTGTGACCGGGTACTAGTTATTGCTCAGTTGATGTAATCAGTTGACTGTGAGCCGATGACTAAGGTTCACTTCCTGACAAGGCGAAAAATAGTACGAGCCTTATTAAAAGAAATGTAATTGTTTGATGAGTTAGGTACCTATAACTGGCGTAGTTGGAAACTCCCAGCAAAGTATTTTTTAAACACGATTTTGTCCTTGTAAAAAAAAAAGCCACAACTGACTTTAATAAATATCCGACAACGTCACAGAGATGTTTCTTCTTTCATAATGTCGTTACTATAACTCTAAATAGTGACCTGTAAATTTTCTTTCGACAAAAAGAATCTTTGTAGAAAAAATGCGAGAAATATATTAGGTAGGTACCTACCTACTGGTTGTAGGCTTTCTAATGTTTCTTTAAAAAGGAGATAGAATTAATTTCTTCGGGATCCAATTACGTAGGTAATTATGAGGGATCGTCATAAGACTGGACGCTTCTCAAGACTCAACCGACACTCCATAGCTGTCGACTAGGTTTATATCACTAAGGTGGTATCGTAAACCGTGGTGACTTATAGAATAACCTTGATATTATGGATCCTTTTGGGAATGTTGTTAAAGCACTGAAAAGTTCGTTGGGCTGTCATAAACATTTACAGCCGATTTGTTAGTGTTGCTACAACAAAAGGGAGCTAGGTAATTTGTAAGGGTTTCTGAACCCCTTCTTGGCAGTTCATCATCTTTTTTGGTTCCTCTTATGACCCCAGCAACCCACAATGAATTGGTTCTAATCCTAGAGCTTCGTATTTCTACAGTATTGAGGTAGTGTTAGAATGATTTAAAGTCAATGGTGGCTTAAGAAATTCATAGGTAAGTTCTCTTTATTTAAACACTTCAAATGACGCACCTGCGCAGAACAGAACGAAAAGTAGGACTGGCATACGTGTATGTATACCTATCTATGACCTGGTATTCGTTTATAAGTTAGAGTGACCATAGCTTTTAAGTTTTGTGACAGATCAAAAGACATGTCAGATCTCTTTTATCACCGTGTAAAGTCGACATCAGCGTTTTGCTCACCAATTCAATATTCTACAGCTGAGATTTAACAAACGAGCACTAGTTTTCGGTCGTTTAATTTTTGTGTTAACTATAGCTGGGTTTGTTTGTTAAAATACATTTGCGCTTCGATTACACTGTTTTACAAAATGTCAATTACTGTAACTTTATTTGACAACAGTGGACATTGTAATGTTTTTCGACACATTGCGATATGGTCAAACATCACAGTGTTATGGAAATGCAGTGTGACAGGTTACCTTTATTTAAGACCTCGTCAAAAAATATTGCACCGCAGGTCGTTTTTTTCCAAAAAATTAAAACCAAATTAACTTCAAGTGACAAAATTTTCTAACAAAGAATTTGCATAAGAATGGTCATTTGTTTGGTATCCAATGTGGTAGAAAAAGCAATTATTATTAAATATTAGTAAAATATCAAAGAAAAAAGGTGGTCAAATTTTAAGTGTTAACTAGTTGCACAGCATGTCAAACTTAAAGATTTTTAAAAAAAAAAAAAATTTTTTTGATCGAGATTGCTTTTTTATTTTCGATTTGCCCAAAAAATCAATCTTTTTTTTGATCTGAGGCACTTTTCAGGAATCTTGCTTTTTTCTCTGATTTACCCATACTTTCACTAATAAAATGTGTATGTATGACACACAGTTGGCGGTTACGAATTGTTTATCGTTGGAAGGATTGCTTTTTTAACTTTTAAACTTTTTAAATTATTTCGAAATGCGTTATTATAAATGTGCTAAAATCAATTGAAATGGACTTCCAGTGCAAGTGATAAATAAATTTGTTTGCGGCCAACTCAACACAAACAAGAACCAATAAAATTCGGATTTCATGTTCGATTTGACAGCAGAAATCTGAAATCTCAGATCAAAATCTGAAAAGCCAAATCGAAAACGACATTATCTAAGCAAAATTTTCAAAACCAAGTTTTTTTGGATGAATTATTGTATATTTTTTAATGGTAGATAGATATGGTACCTTTTCACTTTCAAGTCTTTATGTACATTTTTTATTTCTTGTACAATTATCGAAACGAACCAACTGTCAAGAAAAAGTAAAAATTCGGCGGTAATTGGAAGATAACAACTTTTGCCTCCTCTGTTGGTTTCAGTTTTAGGTAAGAACTTTTGTGTGCGGATACGGAAACAGATCAATTGTAATGTAGTCAAAAAAAACATAATTTTACTGAAATTTGTGTCAAACATGTTACACTATACCCATTAAATAATTTAATCGCTCATTTACTGACCTAAGATTGCGAAAATTGTAATAAAAAACTTGATTACAAAGTAAAATATTCGTTTATACCTATTATCTCATTGAGATTTGGCAACAACCTGCGGAAACGTCGAACGTCCACACATATCGCATCCATATGCTGGCAGTGAACATTGCAGCCAACTCCAGTTTATGCCAAATACTAGATACCTACTGTAATGTTGGAACAAGTCGTCTTGTCTGCTCTCCCTTTCATCGCTCTTTCAATAACCCAAAGCCAGTTGCTTTTTATATACATATAGTCATAGATATGACACCAAGTTGTAAGACACCCAACTCATAAAAGAGGGAGTTCGTCGAAAACGAAACATATTGAAGCCATATGTTGGGAAAACGATTTCACAGATTTTCTTCTCATGCTCAGATTCAAGTCGGTACATACCCATCCTTTAAGAAGATGTCGAACAAACGCACCAGACAAACCCAATTAAATAAACCTAATAATATTAAAAATTAAAACCAAACACCCCAAACCGAGGAGAAGAAAAAGATTTAGGATTTTCTTCCCACACATTTTCAACATAAAACAAAAAAAAAAAAAAAACAAGAAGTCTTCTCCACTTTCCAGATTCCAATATGTTGTGAGAATCCCAGCCGCAGTTTTCTTTCGCTACTACTACAATCGCCATCCCTCTCTGACTACCTACTCTGATTTTCTCCATTTAAGGATAAGGAAGGAATGCAAATGTGTATGTGCCACGGGAAAAACCAGTTGTTAGGCCGTGTCTGTAGATACGGTACCAGCGTTACCACTTGTACTACATAGTAGTACTGTGCTACATATTTGCTAGATTTTTCAACGCCGTACTACATACTACATCGTTACCCTAAGTACTACATTTCTTAAGCTCCGTCTAACCATTTTACTTTTTTACGAACAACAGTTCGAATTTTGCCCCTTTTGCTTTTATAACTAAATAAAATTTAATTTAAATAGATTTAAAAACTTGGCATAGTGCAAATCTTCAACTCGCACACAAAGATATCGCAAGGAATGGGAAAACCAATTTTCGTGGGTCGAATGAAGGTCTGGCAAACGCTTTTGTCGCGCTTGTCAGAAGTCATTTGTTTGCAATATGACTTTGCTTGTCAGACAAGAACTCTTACCCATACACATTTCCAATTATAATAGTGCAAAACAACTCCAAGTGTGTCCGACTGTTTTAGAAACATAACATATTTTGTTTGTTATACTACCTACTTAATTTAAATTTCAATAGAAAAAAAAAAACAGGTACTACATTTTTTTTGAAAATGCTACATTTTGTTGGCTAACGTACTACATTTGCTAAAGATTTTAGTGGCAACGCTGTACGGTATACATACAAATTACACCACACACTGCCGACTCCTTCGCACTGCAGCATACACCCTTAACATTATTTCGACTGATCCACCATCCACACAATTTTCACTTCTTTAAATAATGATTCCTTTGTGTCGGCGTAGGAAAAATATTTTTGTTAAAGAATAAAATAAAAATAAAGTATGGATGATTAATTTTCATGAACTTACCTCATATTTTAATCCAGCCAAACGCAACCAAGTTTCCACCTTCAGACAATACGGTGACAAAGATGGCAGCAGTGGGGTACGCGAAAATTGGTACAAATAGATGACATCCTTTTCGAAGTTTGTCTTGTGGACATTGTACTTTGGCGGCGCTTCGGTTTTCGTCACAGTCGTATTGTTTGCAGCGTTCTCGTGGTTCTCGCCAGCACCCTCCTTCTTGGCCTCGCCATCGGCTGATGGAGTTGAAGCGGCGTTGTCTCCAGTCGCAGCATCTCCACCCTCGCCCGCTGCAGCGGTCTTATCATCGCTGGCAGCGTTGGCGGTAGCATCGCCGCTTGCGGATTTGTCGGCCGCTACAGCTTCGCCGGCATTGTTGGCGACTGTTTCTTCTGTTTTATTTTCAGCGGCTGGTGGTGCAGCGGCTTTTTCGTCGGCGGTTGCGTTTTGTTGTTGGTTAGTTGCTACTTCAGCTGCCATTTTTATTTTATTTCAAGTCAACGTATACAATGTTTAAAAACAGTTTGCTGTGAGATGGGTTTTGAGCACTAGGTGTTTCTTTTTTTCTAATTTACAGATTTGCACTTAAATTAACGGTTTTTTTTTTTTTAATTTTTCTCTTTTCGATATTCACTTTCCGTTAAGAGAGATTTTTTTTAAATTTAAAATTTCGGCATAGGGACACTCAACTAGCCCGACAAAGTGATGCATATACAAATTGTGTATATAAAATCCGTATGTGTGTGTATATAATTCTGTACAACAGAAAAAACACAGAGAACACAGTCTTGCACTTGCACTACAATTAACAGTTAGGCCCAAACAACTAAGAAAGAACTGACAGCTAGGAATGCTCACACTATACTGAACAAATATTGCGCCGCTGGAAAACTCTAACGTATTCTGCTTTTGATTTTTCTTCAATTCACCACACACACACACATTTCAGCAGCAATAAGAAAGCAAAGCGCAGAACAAGCGATAACAAAAAACAAAATACAAATCGAGCCAAACGCGGCGCAGAGGATGTTGAGTGGAATGGTAAACGGCAATGGTGGTGTTGGTGTATGTGAATGGTGTTTGGCCAGAGTGGTGTATAGTTAGGTTATGTGTATTTCCCCATGCAAAGAGCATTTATACAGATACAGTACAGCATAAAAAGGGATTCTTTTCGGAATCGGAAATTATGCTGTTTGCGAAACAGACTGGGAAATGGAATGGTGTGGAGACAAAAATGCACTGGCGAAGGAGAACTGCAGAGGTGATATTTTTATAGCGTGTATTTTGCGAAAACTTCTCCTGTTGAGTGTGTTGGATTCCGTTGGAGTTGCTGTTGAATTTGTGCGCATATGGTAAATTTTCTGACTGAACTTTCCAACGACAACGGGGATCTGTTGTTGAGTTGATAGAGTTGAAACTGTGGCGGAGTACCTTTTAATTATTTCTACAATGTACTCTTCTGCGGTTCTACCGAAGACGAGGACCGAACACCGACTTTGGTATGAGGGAGAGTTGCCATTGTAAAACAAAATGTGTTTAAATAGTCACTTTTGAAAAAAATCATTGGCTGGAGTATGGATACCTGCATCTTGAAGGGCTTAGCTAAAATATCAGTCACTACGATAATTTTATTAGGTCTGTTTTTTTTAACACAAAATCAAAGCTAAATAATAAAGACGCATTTGCAGTAAAACAGTTTCCTTGCAGTCAAATCTGTGGTAAAGTGGTATTGGTAAACTGTGCCTAGGTGGGTACAAATGTTCTGTAATAATTATCACATCGATATACCTATCTATTACTCAAAGGATATCCATATCACATGACGCTTTCTGTAACTCTGTGAATCGAAAACTATATCACATGGAACATTTCGATATGAAACCCCTGGAATATGTGATAGGATATTCAGGTTCGGTTACTATCAAGAGTAATAAAATATTTACTTCAACTGTCGAATTTTATCACGACATACAAAGCTTGCTGTCATAAAGTATTACAAGCAAAAAATTCAAATGGCTGAAAGTCAAAAAGTAAGAAATAATAATATAAAATAACCTAAATAACAAGAATTTTATTTTGTAGAGGGGTTCAAAAAAATTCACGGGACAAACGACAAAACTCCCGGCATTTCAAAAGAGTTTGTGCTATCTCTTAGTACACGCCTTTGAAGCCGTAACATGTTACGCCGATCGTATTCTTCACCCAAAGTTAATGAAAAGAACAAAAAAAAGAAAAAATAACTCTACAAATGACTGAAAATCGCTGTAAAATAAATTTTAATTAATTTTTATTGTTTTGTTTGCAGTATTTTGACAGATTTGGGAAATCTTTTTAAAACTTCCATGAAATTAAAAGTTGGTAGAGAATACTTTTCGTGTGGAGTTAGAGAATTCCAATACCTATTTTCCAGATGCGATAAACCGCGGAATGTTTTATTCCTAAGTTTTCAATGCGAAAAGCTATCGCATGAGTTACAGAACATGGGCACTGGTACCTATATTTTGTTGGTTGTGTCGTCTTCTCTTTGTTCTTTTTCGCTGAAAGTGAATGGGACCAAAGTTTTAATTAGATATTGTTATGAAGACATTACCCGAAAGGTGTCAAAATGAACTACAGCTGTTAAGCGACTTTTAAAGACTCACTGAAAAGACTATCGGGTAGCGTTTTTTTTTACCAAAATTACTGTTTATAAACATGATTTTAATACATCATGACTCAAGGCCAATCCCATTATTAATAACCTTCCCATTCCGTTTTCTGTCGTTTTTTTTTCATTGGCGCTCGGAGTTGCTACCAAGAAACCATGCCACAGATTCTGCGCTTAGTCCCGCGTCGCCTCACCACGAGCTCTACGACCTTCCTTTTCTTGTCGTTAGTCCGTTTTATCGGCGGTCGGAGTTGCTACCAAGAAGTCATACCACAGACTATACATTCAGTCATGAGCTGCCTCACCACGAACACTATCCATCTCCTTTCTTGTCACTTTTCAGTTTCAGCGGGGCTCCGAATTGCAGCCAATGAGCCATATTAATTTCTACCCGAGTTGCCCACCATATGAGCTCCTTACCACCTTCCTTTTCCTATCGCTTTTTCGTTTGATCGGAACTACCAAGAAGCCATGCCACAGGCCACACTTTACGTCCAGTTCTTAGTCACAAGCTTCCTCAATACGAGGGCTACCACTTCTCCTTTCCTGTCGCTTTTTTGTTTCATCGGTTCTCAAAATTACTGCAGCGTTATCCCCTCTCGTTTTCTGTCGTTTTTTCGTTTCAACGGAACTCGAAATTTTTGGTAACGAGCGCTACCTTCTCCCTTTTCCTTTCACTTTTTAGTTTCATTGGTGCTACCACGAGTTACACATACTGCTTTCAGCTCGAGCTGACTTCTCACTTCTCACATTTGGTAACGCCCTCCGTTTTCCTATCGCTTTCATCAGAGCTCCGAACGAAATTGTCAAAATATTGACATTTCGCTTAGTTTTCGAGATACCTAACCTATTGACTGCGGGAAGCGATTTGAGTTTCCTTATAGTAATTTAAGATCCCTACTTCTCAAACTCACACCATGTGTACGTTGACAGCACCAGAGATCGTCATCTCTATAACGCACGTCCCCCGATTGCACCGACTTAAATTGTGTAAAGCTATACATACAAATAAAAAATAATAAAAGGGTATCCCAAATAAGACGCATTATGTAAAAGAAAACCCCCCACCAACTACATGCGGAATCCACAGATCACGTACCTAGTGCAAAAACCGATTTATTAGACTATTGATTCAGTGCGGCCCAACTCTATTGTGCATAGGTACGCCAATCGATGAATGGAATTTCGAACGATGCCTTTTTTGGGAAGCTGGGTCGCCACCGAGCACGAGGAAAGCGCGCTCACCGCCAAATACATTTCGAGTTAGATTATTTATTAAAAACAAATAACAGAGAAAAACAAAACAATGCGACCGAGTGTGTGAATGAATTTTCTTTCCTTTCCGCCCCCCGGCCCACTCGCACCCCGTACAAGTTCGTCAAACTCATGTTCATGCACGTTATTAGTATTCCATTCAACAATTATTCCATACGTATGGTCTGTATTAGGACATGAATCTTCACAGCGGCCAAAGATAGATTTATGGCTACAAAGTAACATGAAACATTTCGAAATGTGTCCGGCAAGAGATTTACTTTTTGAGTTTTTCCACCAGCCATGTCTGTTCCACCTGTTACATGAATCATGTATTCGCCCTTTAAAGTATAAAGGAAAAATTAAAACAATCGAGAAGACACCCAAAACAGTGTATACTATATAGTCGGAAAAAGGAGCTCATCCATACAACCACATGGGAGGAGAATCGATTTTTCGCCAACTCATGGATGCTGCAATATGCGAGCAATCCAATTCAACTATACTGAACAATCGCAGGTCATGTGCAATGTGCATATCCATATATGTATGCGATTATCTGATAAAGTAGATTAGGAATATATATATGCAGCTCAGTCTGGGTCTTAAATGTTTTAGTAAGATTTAAAATCAGCCCGAGGCCAGATGGGGTTATGTATATCGCAGATACTAGACAGCCAGCCGCGTGCAACAGCCTGCCAGAGAAACGATCTATGTGCTTGTATCATGTGTATAAGTGCACATTCGAGTGGGCATAGACGCTTATGTATAAGGCAAGACAATAAGGGCGTTTCTTAATGCTTAATTTAGTCTTTTACTCAAAATTTTAAGCAGTTTGGTGTCTGTCTGTTTGTCAGTGTTGATGGCGGACATACAGTCATACCAACTATAGGTATAGCAAACACCCTTGACTTTCTTTAAACAACGTCGGCGAAGGAGTATTCCACTTGAAAATTGCATCGGAGACTCATCGCTTACTGCGAATGCACTTTGGCATGTTTGAGGGTGGGTCGACGGACTTAGGGGTGAGTTTGGAGCAGGTTATTTCAAAATGTGTAGTTTTGTGCGACATATGTTTCTTTTTGTTAAAATGAGTTTTAAGAGAAAGTTACCAATATGTTGGAGAAAAATGTAGGTTAATGGCAGCCAACTCTTCGGTGAGTGGTCTTACATGCCATCATAAAACTTGTAACCAGTATATAGTCTTAAAATTCGGCAAGTAAAATGAATTTATTTGCTGACCTTGCAAGTCTAGATTTTTGAACAGATTCAGGCAGTTTCTTTTCAAATTTCCGTATTCAACTGCAACGTTTGAAGAAAATTAGTTGTCCATTGTGTTATCTTTAGGAATTTGTACATTTTAAAATCAGCATTCACCACGAGGAAGCAGCAGTCAAACGATTAACACAAGTCCAAGCACCAACATTTCCCATTGAGGGATACCTGTGACCCCTTAACGATAGTTTTGAGTTTACCGCTTCCGCAAAATTATCTGTTCGCATATATAGAAACATGAGTAGGAAGCTTTCTCCGGCTCGGTCCATATTTTTTCCGCCTTCGAGTGAAGACGGGCAAATATGCGCAAAGCTGCCTTGGTCTCACGACCAAGTGACCTGTCTTTAAGATCTGCCGGTGTGGGTGTAGGGGCACGCGGAAAGCTGCATAAAGCAGCAGTAGATACAACAGTGATCTCGTCTGAAAGCAACGAGCAATCACTGGCAGCATCGTTTAAGCAGAATTTCTGCAGATGCTCTTCCACGCGTTGCATGGGGATGGCGCCGCTGGCTGCCGAAGCTGTTTTTTTATTTTTTTTTGTTGTTTTTATTTAGGTTAGAAATTTTCATCCCACGAGTAGCTAGGGAAAGGAAGTTCGATCTGCACAGAGCCCCGCATTATGCAGACAAGGCTATTTAATCCAGAGGGCGCCCGGTATCTGGATACACCGTATTCGACCAGTGCTATTTTTGTTGAGACCTGGGCCCACGGCCTGGTTGATCCTCGGCACGGTACGTCTGACGTCTTGATCCAGCCCAGGGGGAGTGAAGGGATGAAAAAGGAGGGATGGGATAGGACGGGTTGATTACCACTTAGTTCGTAGAGCTGGTAGGCTATATGGCAGATGGCGAATGCCGACCTAGCCGACCTACCATGGTTTGCTCTACTTAAGCCTCCACACCACGGCAAGGTGAGTAATCGTTGGTAAAAATAATTGACATACAAAACCAATGTGTACCACCAATGTAAACCACTTAGTAAACTTAACTAGCTAAAAAGCCCACAGTACCAACACAAACAAACCCACCAAACAGTTTGAAACGCCAAAGTCGCATCTGTACTCACTGCACCGATGCAACAAAAAACTAAGCACATTTTTGGCAAAATAATTTATTGGAATGCGCATTCTGAATGAAGTGATAAGATTTAGTTCTGGAACATGATGTGCATCTTTAGGATTGTTGTATCCAGCTGTTGGAACTTGGAACGAACCAACTACCACACAGAATAAGATATAAATGAAGAAGGAATGAACAAAAGTTCGCCCCTTATGCAACATTGCATAGGGCCAAAGGGAACGCGGAAAGGAACAAAGACAGAGTCTCCTAGGCTTCGACGTTTTCCATTCTAGACAGGGTGGTGCTGTCACATGGAGCATGGTTATTTTTTTCTCTACTTTATATACCAGCAGATACGTTCCTTGAAGGACTACAGACAACTATATGTGCATAATGCTCCTCCTTGTGGCAGTACAGCAAACAATTTTTTTTATACCTACATTTGTCCGACAGAGTCCTTGTACATGATTAAATGTGCAAATGCGTATGGGTAAGGAGAAAAAATCCAAATTATAACGAAGTAGAGAAGCTTGAGAGAAATGATTTCCTAGTTAATAATAAAATAATTAAGTTAATTATAAAAGAATTATGATGGTGCCACTGTGCGTCGTCATCGTGATACTATACAATGTGTTTGTAATGCTACTATTGCTGTTATACAGAACGGCAGATCGTATTATGGGGGTATAAAGGAGGTACCACCTATATGGAAATAAATTTATTAGGATAAATTAGGGGTGGTGGTTAATTGCTTGTCGCTCAATAAATAAAATCATACGAATTCATTATATGAGGGCCAGTGTATAGTTCTGTAAGTAGATACGCATTGCATTGTATTGATATTAATTGGACACACGTATTGTGAGGGATTAGACTTATTTTGTTCGTTGGTCCTTGTGTTCTGTATGCCTTTGAACACAATTTCTTCAACTTTACTGGACCTTGGATGCGATTAGGTGGGGTAGATAATATATTTTCTACACTGCTGTTCTGTCAAAGTCATTTATCAACAAGTAGCCAGATAGGCCTAATTTAGGTGATATTAACAAGTAGTGTAAAACAAATCACTCTTAGATATAAATACATCAATGGTTCCTAGTTCTGCTTTGCCAACAGGTGGCTAATTTTTTACGGAGTAACCATAATAGCATTTTATGAAGGTAATCCAGCAAAAGTCAGCATGTGATACCAGGTTATTATTATATCACATACTTAGCCCATTTTGAATAGATTTGGGTGGGTTTTCGCCGAGTTTTGGCACAATAACTTAAGTCCACTTAATCCTGCTATATGGCTCATCCTTTAGACTAACTTAAGAGCTGTTTACATAACATTTCCAAGTTCTACTCCAGAAAATTATACAATAGGTGTGTTTTTTTTAGCTTCTATCTCAGCAAAGCAAAGTAAAGTAGGATTTTCACTACTCGAGTCGCGGCGAACTAGCTTTGTTTTTTATGATATGACCAAATATCTGCCAATAAACATGGTAACATCGTTCCGTGGTACTGCCTTCAGTGACATCATATGGGAAGCTTTTCCGAGGTTGCGAAGGCCTCCGCTTTTTATTAGAAAGCCTGACAACGTACACTAGGTATTTTTTTCAGAAAATCCTTGCATATGCCCAAAAGTAACTTGGTTCCAGCTGTTTGTTTGGCTGATACTTAAGGCACTTTTGACAGCAGATTTAGATTAGAGATAGTATCTTTAGAATCGCCACCAATCCAGCTGTAAGTGTGGTTGTCATTGCACCTAGTTGTCCCACAAAAGACTAAGTATGGCGAAATATTGAATTCGTAATGCCCGACTTATATTGATAGCATGAGTGACATAGAAATTTTTCAGAGCGACAACAGTATTTCTTTTTAATTGCAATAATTTCAGGAACCAAAAATAGAGCTGCCCGAAAAACCCCCGCTTCGCATAACCTTGTCTTCAGATTCCTCACCACTGCGACCACTCTATAGTACAAGTCCTGCAAAGGTCCCCCTTTGCACGCAGTCTTATGTGCTGACATCATCATCAATTATGTCTCCGTCGTTACAATACAATTCATCCCCGTACCCCACCCACCCAAGATTCATCTTAATACTCATATGCACTTTATAATGAAAACATGGAAAAGAAGGAAGCCAGAAATTAAATGATTGCATTACATGGTGTGGAATTCATCTTGGTCACATCATACAGAGCCAGAGCCGGTCACAACTGCATTCCACATTCAGAGTCGGTGGGGCACTACTTGTTGCAAGCAAGATACTATCATTTGGGTGTAGCACGCTCCTATCTGCGATCTGAATGAAGGAGGGCATTCTATTGCGACTCTGGTCTAGTATTCGTATCGCCTATCAAAGAGCAGTGGGGTTCTAATGGGGTATGTCATTATTTGTTCGTTAAGATTAAGATTCGCCAGCCCTCGCCAGCCCTATACATTCGGAAGAAGTGTAAATCACAGAAACCCAACTCCTCAATCTCATTCACTGTACAATGGAACAAGAACCCCGGCCAAGTGTCGGACAAGTGGGGAGGCTTAAGTGAAAGAAATGTTTTCACTTGTCCAGCATACGAACGAATATACGAGTAGTGCTCAGTTCGCAAACTCATGAGCATTATCATTCCGAACGCATTTTAGGAATCAGTATCTTCTTATTTTGGTGGTGGCTATATATTCATATGCGCGCCCTGTGTGTGACACTGACAACAACGACAGCGTTGATTCGTTTCGAGTGAAAATATGTCCCTTCTTCAGGCTGCTAGACAAGACAACACCAGCCTTCGTTCGTTTGGCCGTTTCCTCTTCGGGCGATTATTTCCGGCATTTGGTCAGATTAGTAATTTGTCTCATTTGTATGTGTGTGCCGTATCGTTTGCTGGTGGAGTCGGAGTGGTGAGTGGATGCGATTTTCTATGTTGGTCAAGATTTTTTTTTTGTACATTCATCGCGAATAAATGAAAGTTCTCGTCTTGCCACAAGTTTTGATATTGATTTTAGTAGGCCTTCTGATGGGGGGATATCTGTTGAATTATTCGAAATGGATGTGAGGCGTTTTATGTGGCATAGAAGAATTCTGAGTGAAATTAAATTAAATAATACATAAACTTTTCAAGCAGCGGTTATCACAATCCAGAATCGTACGCTGCCAATTGATGAATTAGGTGTGCGACTGTCTTAGAACTGAGGGAAAAAAGTGGTTCTACTTAGAACCCTGATGCTGAAGTATGGCCTACCTAAATTGAAATAGTTAAAATAAAAGGGAACTCTTTATTCCTTTTTTTCTTTATTTAGCGCGGATCCTGTTAAATTCCTATATAGCTTTTATAATTAGTGTTCTTGGGTTCACGAAAAAAGCAACAAAAGCACGTTTTCGAAATAATAAAAGCAACACATAGGTAAAATGTTCATGATTTTCTAAGTTGACTTTTTCAATGTGTATATACTGAGCAATGAAACAAAAATAGTTCTATAAAATTGGAGCTTAACTTCTTAGCGTTCAAGCAAGACCAACCACTTAAAGTTTTGAAGCTTAGATATTCGCTAAATTCGGAAACGGAAAACTAGAACTAAATTTGCAGCTAACATGATTTAAAACATAATACGTTAGAATATAAATTATGTTTTCTTTAAAAGATTGTATTCAATATAATTTTAAGCACAACCAACAAACTAATACTCCCTCTTTGAGGGGGCTTAAACTGGAACCCATCGGTCGTTAGTCCAGCAAAAGTGTGTTGTAGAAACTTTTTGTTTGGCTGTATTGTGTAGGGGAAACTGTAATATTATTCGTTATACATTATTGTCTGTAAAAATGCATTGCCAAAAACTGCTGGTCCTCGAAGCTTCAGCAATCTGGTCACAAGCTTACAGTTTAAATACAATAGCCACCCCCAGTGTACTTATACATTGTGCAAAAGATACCTACTGATGTTTGTTTAGTGATAGTACTATATAGTGAACAAATTTAATCACTTATTGAATATTTTTTAAAATTTGGAGATCAAAAATGAAGAACAACACAAAGCTGTACCTTTCTATGCTAGCTTGTTCTGAAGTTTTTGTTGTAACTGCTGTTCTGTACCAGTTTTTTTTTTTTTTTTTTTTTTCAAAATACCGGTTAAGGTCTTAAGGCTGTCTTTCGCATCTCTGTTTCAGCGGAGATTTTATTACTACAAACTTTTTTCTCACTAGATTCTATTTCAACAAAAGTCTTGTGCTTATGTAACCTTTTTCGAGTTCCGAAACGAAGTGATGCAGAAAATAAAAAAATATTTTTAGTATTACTCGTTCACGAATAACAAATACTATTTAGGTACCTGATCAAAAAATGTAGCAATAATTTTGAAACATTGTTTTGGTATACATATTTCGTTCCAAATCTGTAAAAATATTTTAGAAATCTTAGATTCATTTTAAAATTAGCTTAAAAAATAAACAAGAATCCACTAACGGTTTGCCAATCCTCAATGTACTCCTTGAATTTGAGCTCATAAATATCTGACAACCTGCAGTATTTTGATTGATTCTGTTTTCGAAATCTACCTCCCATGCAGGGACTAGATTTTAAGACTAAGTAAAGGGTGATTTTTTAGCTGGTTTGGTTTTGGCAACACTGGTTTTGACAGCTGACGTGTGTTTAGTACCTTGTGTCACTGTCAAACAGCTTCAGTTTGGTTTGCAATTTAACCATGGATCGTCTTACAAATGAACAACGCTTGCAAATTATTGAATTTTACTATCAAAATTCGTGCTCGGTTCGAAATGTTCATCGCGCGCTGCTTCCATTTTATGATCGGCATTCTCGACCTTCTGAGCAGTCTATTCGGAAGATTGTGACCAAATTTCGCACCAAATTTACTTTGTTGGACATTAAACCACCAACACGTTTACGTACTGTGCGTAGTGAAGAAAATATTGCGGCCGTATCAGCTAGTGTGACAGAAGACCGCAAAATGTCGATTCGGCGCCGTTCCCAGCAGTTAGGCCTTTGTTACAGCACTACGTGGAAAATTTTGCGGAAGGATTTGGGCGTAAAGCCTTTTAAGATACAGCTGGTGCAAGAACTAAAGCCAGCCGACCTACCACAACGCCGAATTTTTGGTGAATGGGCTCTTGGAAAGCTGGCCGAGGATCCGCTTTTTTATCGAAAAATTGTGTTCAGCGATGAGGCTCATTTTTGGTTGAATGGGTACGTAAATAAGCAAAATTGCCGCATTTGGAGTGAAGATCAGCCAGAAGCATTGCAACAGCTACCAATGCATCCCGAAAAAGCCACTGTTTGGTGCGGTTTATGGGTCGGCGGCATTATTGGGCCATATTTCTTCAAAGATGATGCGAATCGCAGCGTTACTGTCAATGGTGAACGCTACCGAGCGATGATAACAAACTTTTTTTTGCCCGAAATGGAAGTTCTTGACTTGCATGATATGTGGTTTCAACAAGACGGTGCCACATGCCACACAGCACGCGAAACAATGGCGCAATTGCGAGGCGAGTTTGGTGAACAGTTAATTTCACGTTTCGGGCCGGTCAATTGGCCGCCTAGATCGTGCGATTTGACACCATTAGATTATTTTTTGTGGGGGTATGCCAAGGCTAATGTGTATAGGGACAAGCCCGCTTCGATTGACGCACTGGAAGCCAACATCCATGCATTCATTCGTGAGATACCGGCCGATATGTGTGAAAGAGTATGCCAAAATTGGACTCAGCGGATGGGCTACCTGAGACGCAGCCGCGGTCAACATTTGCATGAAATTATCTTTAAACATTAAATTGCAAGGTTCAAACTATCGATTCAAATAAATATTTCATTCATTTTTTCGAATTTTTTGTGTTTTTTTTTTTAAAAAAGTTCTAAACCTCTTAAAAAATCACCCTTTATAAATAAGTTCGATACAATCTAGTACTGTTTTGCTGAACGTAAGATTTTCTACTTTTTCTATTGTAGTCCCAGCTCCCAGCACACTGTTCCAATATAATGGCCTCTTTGGCTTTAGCTAGATTACTTCCATGGAATCATTTGACACTCTTGGTAAATTTGACAGCGATCTGACAGTTGATGCACACATTTTCCTATTCTCAGACATTTTTTTTTACAAAAGTATGAGAAAGTGCGATGATTTGCCAAATGGTATACCTAAAAACTGTCAGATCATAGTTAGATATTCCAAATGTCAATTTGTAAGTGAATTTTAATGTAAATAAATTTACTACTGGTGTTTGTTGTGTAGTATTTTTATTTGTTGATCCCTTCATTGAGCATTTAAAGTTGAAATATTATTTTGTTTCGCTAGTTTTGTAGTTTTCGTGCCAAAGCCGAACGATTATTTTATAAATTTTTCGGTTGTAACCAATCACGCGTTTTTTGTTTTTAGTAATTTAGGTTCGCGCTGAAATAATTTTCAATTACTTTATGAAAGATTTCACATTTTTGCAAAAAGTATGGGAACTGATACATTCTCTAGATATAACAACTTGCAAATGTCCAATAAATAACTGACAGCAAATAGGCTAGGAGCTCAACGAAAGGTTTTGATTTTTAGACGCCGAGGATGTAGGTAATTAGTTTAATATAACATAAACTATGTTCTTGTAATTATTAAGTTTACCTAAAATAATGTGATTTTGTTCAATTGAGAGCACGTTCACAGCGCCAAATGTACAATTTTCAACAGTCACCGAGATGCAAGGTAACCTGAAATGGAAAGCTCTTTTTAACCTTCTCATTCGACTAGGCGTTGAAGGGCACGTCTATGTTATGTCTAACTTTAATATTTATTGTGCCATCAAGGAAACACTTTAAGCCACATACATTTGCATAATGAGTGAAATTATTTTTGGCGGAATAATTTTAGTATCAAAAAAAAATACATAAAATTGATGACAAGTTCTGTAGATCCTTTCAAAGAAATTTAAGTTTTATTTGCTGCCACTACCCCAACCCCAAGCAAAACTCACGGACCAAAGTTGGCTGGTATTTTTATGAGGAATAAGTTTTATTTTTCTACGTCTTTGTGGTTGCAATATCATCCTGTTTGACTGAAAAAGAATTTGACTTGCGTATAGTGTCAAAAATATGTTGCAAACAGATTAAGCGCGGACTGCACTAGGAGTAGAAATGTACGAGTAAGTAGTTACCGAGCTATTGAGTTTTAAGTAGGGTTGCCAGCTTTTGCTCGCAGCTCGACGGGACAAATGGCAAAAGTATGAAAAAACTCCGGGATTTCGAAATTTCACCCGGGACAAAAGAAAACCGCATAATATAGGATACCCAGTAAACTATTATTTTGTTTTTTATTTAAGTGAGTGACTTTTGCGTATTTTAACATATGGGTATGTTAACTACGTATACGATGTTTTTTTCTTGCACTAGTTTTTTTTAATTTGAGTCGCAACCCGGGATCCGGTGGGACAATGGAAATTATGTTGAAAATCCGAGTCTGGCAACGCTAGTTTTAAGTTTCGAGTATGTAAATGGTCCTTTATATCAACGATTTTTAAACTGTGGGCTTATGATGCGTTTGTTAATGTCGGTAGGCACTTATTTAAACCGATGTGGAAGTGTCATGACTTCATTTATATATAAATAAGAAGGTTGGTGTCAAAAAGTCTGGGAAAATTCGATGCTAATGCGTCAAAAAACGGGCAACTTTGGCCCTAAACTCTATAGTGCAACTGTAGGTACCTATACCCAATTCGACAGAAATGCTTCTACCCCCAGAAGGATCAAATTAGAGAGAGAACATTGTGAACGAGTCAAACAATGCAGCAACCATATAAAAACGCTGCTAATATAATTTAATGGAATGTATGACAGCTTTGAGTAAGGCCCTATATGACTACAGAAAGCCTCCAATTCCAAAAAAACCTACTCGTACGATTTATGAACCAATGCATTATTGGACTGAAGTTCATGCACACAATACCCTTAAGATCTTCACCAGCTGCTGTCTCCGCCAATTTGCTCTCTACTCCACCCTTGCCGATCGAAAGAGACATTCGACCTTTTTGCTGTTTTGCAAAGCCCATGAAATTAAAAATCCATATCCTTTACATTTCAATTTAGCTAAAACAACGTGTAAACATCTACGGCCAACTAAACATCGTCCATGTGTCAAGATACATACCTACGATACCATATGCCTACCAACCATATTTAGGCCAAATAACCATTACTTCCAATTGACTTAGTTCCATTTTCAGACATGGGCGACAACGATGTACAGCCCTGGACATGGACACTGTCGAGAATCCAATTTTAAAGTTTCTTTATTTTGTTGCTCTATACTCGTATATTTATCTGTGCAAAGGCTTTTTTTAAAGGACCCAGCGCTGCCAAACTCATAAAGACGTATAAACATGACCTAATCTAAAGCAAATCAGAAAATCCATTCAATGCTCACTCTATAAATATTTAAAGCCTGCCATATGATGACGGGTAGCCAGTACAATGACACGCCCTATTTCAGTCGAAAAAAAAGGATTTCTCATCTCTTTCCATACATTATAGTCGGCCGGCGACGATGAAAACATCCCACGCAAAAAAGCCAACTTTTCCATGCGAATGCGGAGGTGGACGTGGAGTTGGGAGTTGGGACTTGGGAGTTTGAGAGATACATCAACTAAACTGGGCAGACGGAGAGTGGAAATAAAATATATATCACACACACACACACGCATCAGCCAGAGCCAGGTCCAAAAGTCGAAGAGGGAAAGAGGGAAGGAGCCAGATGATAACATTTAGAAGGAATATCCGATAATAGTGCGGACTGCGGAAGCGGAACCAATGGTGTCGATTCCGGTAACCGACTTGGATCAGAAATGTCTCCCACTTAAGTTCAGTGCCAAAGAGAAAATTCCTTCAAAACGTATGCAGTGAAGAAAGGACACTTCCATAAAACAATAATGAATATGGCACTGGCACTAGCACACACCCATCCTTTACAACCGGTTGCCGGCCCTGCTCGTAAAAAATTATTGTGTTCGACAGCAATTAAGCCATGTCGTGCAATTTGGCAAAAATGCTGTGCGCTGAAGAGGACGAAGCAGGAGATAATCACTTACCAGCGATGTAGAAACAAGGGGCCGACGAACATCGGCTCAAGTGGTATACACATTTTTTCTCCAGTTCTCTCATTGCCTGCTCTCCATTTTCGTATCATTTGCATTCATACGAAATTAATTCGCATTGTTCCTTGAATAGGAACAAATAAAATCACAGAAATGGGGGCCAGGCCAACCACAAAAAGCGAAGAGCACCCGCAAATTGTGGTGAGTTTTACTTACATTTTTTTTTCCATAAAAAACTGACATCTGCCCTGCACCACCTCGCAATCGAAAAGGGAATAGGAGAAGACCCAAAAGGAAAAATAAAAGAGAACTGCTCAACAAAAGAAGACCCAACTTGGTGTATGAGTATGGCGTATGGGTTAACAACTCGGCGCACACCAGTACGTCAAAGTCAAGTGGGGGCCAAAATGTTGGGCCCCATGAAAATGAATACACATTGGAGAATAGCGGAGACTGGAGAGATGTCCGCGAGTGGGAGAGAGAAAGAGCGTCGCTTAGCAACCAGGGTGCGGTCGGTTCGGTCCTTTCCCATTGAACTTGGCTTTTTGATGGAGAATCCTCGATGCTCATCATGGTGATGATTATGATGGTGGACTAAACGAAACGCTCAATGGCTTGAGAAGCTCTGCCTTGTTTAAAGCTACCAGCGACATAGGTTTTTTTTTGGGGTCTTTTATGTCATTAAGGCTGATTATGGATGCGAGACGGCAGTGGAATTTGCCAGTAGCTTTGTTGTTCTCAAATCTCAACTCCTGTCGACTGTCGAGATAGAACGTGAAAGGTGGAAGTCGAGCACCGTAAGAGAGACCAGAGACAAAATTGCATTGATTTTAGAATTGCTCTGATGCGAGATACCTACGAAAAGAGATTGTGTGGTAAGTTTCAACTCCATTTGTATAGCGATAGCGATTGCGCCCACATGGTGGAGCTGGATGCTAGAGCAGGAGACGTTGCGTATCACTTCCCCTAACAACGACAAAACAAGAACATTGAGTTGAATTAGTTTGTGTAGGCGAACGATGTGGGGAATGTAATGGGACTGGTGATATGTAGAGGAGAACATAATTGGTGAAATGGTTGGTGATTGCGCGAATATGCATTCAGAGGAATGCATTATAGAAGAACACTTATATTGGGGAAATATGTTTGTAAAAACATACAGATTTGCCATTTTAGGCTGAAACGGTAGTAGGTTGGCAAATTTTGACGGGCTTTTGAGGCCGAAGTAAAATAATATTCAAACGTAGGTACCTACTTTTAATTTTTAGAATGATTTGCTGTGCAACAAATGGGCGTACAGCTTGTTATACCGCAGGTTGTTGTTCTAAAACATAAAAAACAGGAAGGTTGATATTTACGGATGTTTTCTGGAAGGATTTGAGTCAAAGTGTGCACCTATTAATTTAAGGCTGACGTTTCTCAACGAATTTAATGCCAAAGAAATCTTATATGTTGATTGACGACTTTTTTAGCACTCACCCTAAAATTAAGGTTAGCTTCAAAAACGTTTAACAGCTAAAATTCTTGAAAATTATAAAGCAAGTCGATATAACCATGAAGATTCTAAACAATACTTTGCTTTGCTGAGATTAGTTTAGACTAAAATGCTTGGGGGAGGTGAAAGCAGGTTACCATATCAAGATTAGAGCTTACTCATGATGCCGGACTTGGTGATAATTCCCAGTTGATCTTTGAGTGAGCTGTCAAATATGTCCTCTGCCTCAAGGTAGATGGTGTTGACGTAGTCTGATTAGGCAATTACAGTGACACAGAATGTGTACTGCTCATTCTTCGTCTTCGTTGCCTAGTCTGCTTTGCTGAGACAGATGTTCAATAAATCACGCTTAATGTAAACAGGGTTTAGTTTTGCCTGGTAACATTAGGTTAACTAAATATTTTCTCATGTAATTTTTGTCTTACATAGTAAAATTTCTTACCCGTAAAAGGTGATGCCAGTTCCTTACCTTGAGAAGGTTCCTCGCATAAGTTACTGACTACGTTAGTTACACCTTATATCTCACTAGATGTCAGCACTATTATTTTACAAATACTACAATGGTTGGCTTTTTAATTCACATCAAGGCTTGCATAGTTATCAATTTAGTTGCGTCGTGTAAACTGACCCACCCGATCGCTCCAGTTTTCGCCCAATTATCTGGGGAAGAAATACTGAGCACCACCAGTGTTGCCAAATAAAAAATCTGAAAGTCTTGTTTTCCCGAAACAAAAAATCTTTTTTTCAAGATTTTGTTCAAAATATAAAAAGAGCGAAATTTAATATACAGTTTTGAAGTACTTTACTACTAATACATAAATCACCTAAATATCAATAAAAAACACTTTGGTCATAAATTATTGTTAATGCTTTTTGAAATTTTGGAACATGTTTGAATTAAATTGACTTAGAATCGCAATGCTTACCTATATCAAGATCATAGAATTTCGGTTCATTAAAGCTCAACAAAAAATTCTTTGTAAAGATACAAATTTCAACAACCATTTCAGTACATACGAAACCATTTTTCCAAAACATGTTACATCAGTTCTCTTATCAAATTCCTTAAAATTCATGTTTCCTTAGAGTTGATGAAAACGTTAGTGACACAGAAATTGGTCATTTCTGTTCGACTCACATAATGGAATTAAGAAAACGCTTTTCTTCAATAGAAAAGGTTAGTGCTAGTGCTAGTGCATGCATGCGCTATGCCAGCATTCCAAATTGCAGCCGCAGTAATTTTCCACTATCCAAATAAATCTTTTAAAACTCAAATAATCCACCCATTTGTATTAGCCTATCACAAGGACTCCTAGCCACAAAAAGGTATTGAAACAAACACCTCACCCGAAAACAAATTTACTGACAATCCAAATCGATAAAAAGTTTTGTTTCTTCTAAGTGAATGAAGTTGTCAGAAACTTAATAACCCCACCCTTATCGATTTCTTACTCCAAACTCTATCAAATTCCATTCATATGAATTCGTTTAGTTTTGCTTTAAGCGGGCGGAAAAGCTACCTTACAAATCTCTCTCAGCGCGATGACTCAAAAGATTTCCACTTCACAAAATTTAATAACCTATCCCAAATAGCAACAGAAAACATCCCTCACAGTGGCCTGCGTCCGTCCGACAACCACCCTTCAATTATCAAAATTGCTATGACTAACACACCAATTGACTCATTCATATATATCCCCTTAAGGACTCGACAACTCACGGCTACAACTGATCGCAGTCATCATCATGCTCCTCCTCGATGGATTTGCTACTGCCAATGCAACGAAAAATCCATCCAAAACATTGCTTGCCTTTCTTCCTTTATTCTTGAATCCGTCCAGGAAGGCGGCTGCTCCCTCTTTGCCTGGCACAAACACAGAAGAAGAAAAAAATCGGATTTCATCCCTTTCTTAGTCATCGCGGAGGTCCTCAGTCCTCGTACTTGTTGCTATGTCTGGGCGGGGCGGACCGCTAAGCCTCATACCGCAGTCAGTTCTCAGTTGTGATGAGGGGGCGCCCCAACGCCGACAGGGAATTATGTTTAACGTCCGAAGCAGGATTGCAAACTTTTTCCTGGATGCGTAATGGAATTTCATCATTACACAGCCGACAGCATTCGCATCATCATATCGGCGACGACGACGACGAAGTTGAAGTTGGAGTATATCCGTGAAGCAATTTGCGGACATAGACTTCCTTATTCTCGTCCTTAGTCGTTCTTGTGTCGTGGTTTAATCGGGTATAGGCAAACACACGTTTCGCCAATAAAACATTTTTTTTTTGTTTTTTTTTTTTTGCACTCCCATTTTATGTCAGTTGTGCGTGAATTCACAGTGGATTCTGCTTTGGTGCCATTCGGCTTGACTCACACCAATACAAATTTAGTTTGTTCTTTTCGTATGGTGTTGGTCTAATAGTGCGCGTAAAGATAAACGCGCGATGAGGAAAATCAAAAATATATGGAGTCATGCTCGGGCCAGATTTCAGCTCGGTCATCGTCCTGTATTCACATGTGTACACCGGGAATACACTCGTAGCTGAATATTTCATAACTATAAATGGAGCATGACCTGACCACAATCGTTTCACGTCACGATAACTTTCAAATGAAAAATGTTCAATTGGTCCTGGCAAAATGAAATTCGTTAGATACAACATATAAGGTGACTGGAGGATACTGCTGTGCATTTTTGTTTTATTTTCTTGTGCACTTCACTAATGGGAGGATTCCGAACTGTGCAAGTGGAAAAGTTAATAAAAAGTTTTCCAACGACTGTGTGTTTAGAAAATGTTCTTCGGCTTCGTCTCGTTCTCGTCCTCGCAAACCGAAAGAGCGAGTTTTATGAGTAATTTTACCTTTAGCGTGGATTTTGTTATAAGCAAACTTTGATGAATAGCATAAAATTATATGATTATTGGGTTTGGGTTTGATGTTCTTAAATGAGATTAATTTTGTTTTTTTATAACTCGAATGTCAATTGCACGTAGTAAAGTCGAAAGGTGACAAATTGCGATGCTGAAATGTGTTTGCATTTGGATATGACGATGAAATTTGACATTTTCGTGGAGACGATTGAGATTTCTTTAAGAAATCAAATGGAGAGGCCCTAGACGTTGAGTTTCTAGGGTAGTCAGCCAGACAATCGAAACAGTTTGCGAAGTTAGCATGCGTTTTGCTTTTGGGGTGTGTAAAATATTTGACTAGCTTTTTTATTTACTGGGCGGAGGACTTAGCGTGTTGGATTCCTGAACGAGGTGTCTTTGATGGATTGCGAGCTTTCTCTTAGGTATATGTTTTTTTTAGGGAGGTGTATGCCTTTGACATGAAATAAAGCTATGGAATTAACAATGGTACTGACTTTAAGAGAAAGATAATCATATAAAACAAGACTGGAGCATAATTCTAGACTAGTTTTTCAAACTGTGCATTTTTTTGGAATATTACGGCTTCAAATGCGACAATTTTGCTTTTGAGCCAAAAATGAAATTTGGGAACTTTGTTGAAGCGTTTATGTCATATGACGATATGAAATTGACACTCTTAGTTAAATGCATTCACTTTGAAAGTCAGTCATGCGACGGGGACATGAGAAACAGATCAGCACAGTATCTTTGACAATACGAAAAGCCTTACTGCGACAGCTTAAGTCCTAAGCATTCAGGCACAGCGATAGGAGGCTATGGGTCTAATTTTACTGTAAGAATAGTGACATTTTCTGTCAAATTAACGTTTAAGGCCTAAGGGATCTATTATTACAGATATAAAGTGCGTCACTTGAGCAGAGAGCAGAAATTATGTTAGCATTATGATGCTCCCACTTTTCGAGCAAAATAACTTTTCCAGATAGATCAAAATTTGTTTGTCTCTGGCGGATCAACGCACGTTCATAATGGATAAACCTAGCTAATCACAATTTGAACACATGAGTCTGGAGACGACGTTCCAGCAAGAACAATCTCTTCTCCTCCTTTTCATCGAAAATAAAGAGCTTGGAAAGATATGTCGTACTTGTTTGCTAAAGACATATCCTCCAATGATCTTTATTTCGTGATCCAAACGCACCTTTTCATTAAGATAACGTAGGAAGAGATACGCCCGTTCACCAAATTGTTAGGTACTGTTTAAAAACGTTCGGTTCGACTGTGCGATGAAAGGGTCGCAGGTGCAGGGTGTCCATTAATATAAATCCTCCTCCTCTCGGTCTTTCTAAATCATCTTGGACAATCAGCATACAATGAGTAGACGAGAGCCGGTTCGTTCAGATAGGTACTACTCGATTGAGTACTTCATGTATCTTGTGTTCCTTGTGCGATATTTGCGAGTCTCATTTTGGCAGCTAATGATCTTATTCTCCTGGTCACTACCCAAACTGATGACTCTTAGCAAGAGACTAAACAAACCGAACTGAAGAGAGATGGCCTGGGTCTGAAATTGAGTTTGGTGCTCCTGATAACAGATCGCCTTAGCTGTCGCTAAATAGCACCATTTTCACCAATGCTACTCTGTACGGCGCATGCTTTTGCACTTCTATTGTTTTTAAATAAACTCCGATAGTTATACTAGAATCACTCTACCTCTTTCAGTTGAGACTGCCCTAATACAGTGAGTGCATTACAAAGGTGCTCAGGAGACCTTAATTCCAAATTCACTTTTAAAACCTCGTTGCTTTATTGAGGAGGCACCACCTATATCTTGTCGATATTTGTATAAAGTCCTCCCCAGCAAACTTCAAGGCTTTCGAAGTCTCGATGCTATAGGTGCCTATCCAAACTTTATGCCGCACTATGTGCAGAACTAATCCGCCTTCTAACTCCCATAACGATCTACTGGAAAACAGATGGAAAGCACGCCTAGCCTATGTTCGAGTTAAAAATGATCAGTTGCTGAGGGAGACAGGGCAAACACCCCATAGGTGCTCGCAAACTGTCATCCGTCATGTCTGACTTCAAATACCCCTATTTGATAGACTTTGCCAAATACGAGACTAGCCTGTATCGCTTTTCCCTCTTTGGGTGAGCGCTTTTTGAAACTAATGTTGTGAACAATTTTATGATAATAATGTTTGAGCGCTTGGTATTTCAAAAAAAAAAAAAACATATTTCTAAGTCGTTTTAATAAGTGCGTACCTTGCTTTATAAAAGCTCATATATAGGTACCGTATGGTTAGGCAGGTAATTGGGAGCTCTTGTGGCAGTTGCCACAGCTTCATTTAGTACATTGTGTCCAACGCTAATACTGATAATAAAATGAACAAGTCTGCGTATAAATAAAAATAAAAATAAAAAAAAACTGTATCCACATGCACAAAAATATTGAATATAATTAAATTTATAAACAAGTAGTAACAAAAGCCATAATGAGTTAAAATTTGATCTCAAACAAGTGATTAGACTAATTGGATTCTGTCTATATACGCATACGAGTGTGGACATGTATCTTCATAACGTACGCCTATTGCTATACAGGGAGGACATGCAGACGTTTCACAGGAATAACAAACATCATTAGGCCCATTCGAATGTTTAATGTAAGACGCGTTCTGTGTGAAAATTCCGACACTTTCTCGACTAATTAAAATGTCATTTTCAAGTATGTGTACGTAGTATCACAAATTTACGAATATATAGAGTATGCTCGCATCGTGTGTGTAAATTAGTCACGCGGAGAGTTTAATTAATTAACTTCAAAGCGCGCTGCTTATAAGGATGGTGTTGAGCAGCGTTAAAGGGCTGGCAGAGGGCAGCATTTTTGTCATACGCCAAGTAGCCCAGCAACAAATTATAGAGATGCGTGCTAGATGGTCGGCCAGGGCTGGTACGTACTCCAACTTTCATCGTTGTGAACACAAGTGATCATTTTATCATGGCGAGCTTTGGCATATTTATATTGAGCTGTGTGTGACTATTTTGGTCATCGACTTACCGGCTATCAGGGAGCCCAACATTTCTCATCGAAATGCGTTTTATATGTCAACGTCTGATTGGCACAGGCGAACATATTTCTGATAATTGTGGAATCATCGGCATCGATATTGCCTCAAAACTTCGCCAACTGAAGTCTGCTTTATAATGGGTGAATAATTTGTGAACGTACTGATTGGCCTCTACCAGTGCGGTTTTAGGCCTGGAAAGTCGAAAATCGACTAAATTTTCAAAATACGATAGAAAGAGGAGAACACCCAAGATGTCAAGATCGATGCCTACCATTTTTTTTTAGATATTAAGACCGCATTGACAGCATTTGCGGAGATGAATTATGTAGAGCCATTGCATGTGAGAGCTCTCAACAACATTGCAATATTGTCAAAAGTAAGCTCAACATTGATAGCACCCTCAGAAACTAGATTGTCAGCAAACTTGAAGCAAGATACATTTTTGCCTAACGTGTGGGGTCTTTAGCCTAGAAGCTAACGCCTCCAGAGACTCTCCTCAAGAAGAAGTCATTCTCGCACTACTTTGGTCATAGTTACAAATGAAGAACAGTGCTTATGCTAATGACTGCTAATGATATGGTTCTTACTGAATAAATAAATGGAACCCTCAAAACCCTTGGTTCCTATATCTATTAACTTGCAATCCACAAAAAATCATAGTCGGGTAATTTTCGCAATCAGACTAAAAATACAGCAGTTTATCTGTTTGACTTCTTTTTATGGTACAACCCTCAGAATATCTGACAGTGATGCAAAAGTCATAGGGCTTATACTCGGTACAACAACTAAACAGTAGGCAACGGTGACCTTTCCTCCGGCTGCAGGATTTTTGGTAAAACCTGGAGACCATCTCCCTATGGCAGTTTTGTATGGTTGCTGACAACTTACAATGCCGCTTACCCAAATGCTTTATAAAATCTCCAGGGGGTGGCAATGGAGTAGTGGATAGAGTCACTGGAGTACAACGGACCTGGATTGGTCTGAGTGAGATTTAAAGTCCCCTTTTCATAAAGAAAGGCAACTCCAATTCCCGGACTTGAGTGAGGCTATATCCTCGACCTGCTTCCTCTATATATTTTTATATATTCATCGGCAGGCATTAGCGCCAGTGCTCAGAGTGCTGGACTACTTAGCGAGGGGTGCTAGGTTTGATCCGTGAAAGGCGATTCTTTTCTCAATACCACATGAGAAACACGTGTCTCACGAAAGAAGAGTTCAGTATAATCGGTGGTGATAAGAATTTCTTGAAGACAGGAAGTCGGTATTCCGCTATTTCTTCCAAGATATTTCTTCCAAGACCTAGACGAACCTTCCAGCACATCAACAGCCATGATAATGGACTTCATCAAAACCGCAGGTTCTAGGAGAACGAATAGATGGGGTCTCAATAGGTAAGGGACAACCTCTTTCCCCCGAAGGCATCACAAAGGTTCAGTATATTGATTTGAGTGTGGCATTAGGCACGATTCAAATTTATATATGACTACCAACACCTCATTCGCATTAGGATGGCGGGAGCTCTATCTATCAATTATCAATGTTGAATTATACTGATAATGCCTAATGGTGGTAACTTGGTCATCCTCGCCGTTTGCGAATTCTAAATTTTCAGCTGTATGTCTACAAAATTCCCCTGTTCGTCTTCGAACTTCAAAGCCAAGACATGACTTTCAAAATCCAGCTTTTTTCTCTAGGACCTGTATATTGTATGCAGCGTAGAGAGCTATGCCCTGGCTTTGCTGTATGAGCTCTCCGGCTTTCGGCCTCAAACTTCTTTCTTTCTTCTTGATGGTCGCCTGGTGAAACCTATGGTACATCAGATCCAGAAATTTAGATTGTCAAAACTGCCGCGAGGTAATCTTCTTGATTTGAATCTGGCTACCTGTGTCTTATTGAGGTATTGAGAGAAACACTCTGGCAGTATCTTGCGAGGTGATCCTTTCGACGTCTAATTTTCTCACAGCGTTTTCTCCTTGTTGGACTGTACAAGTCAACAGCACCTCACCTACAAGGTAGTTGGCTTGGCAGTGTCGATGTTGGGATTTTGAATATGCGGATCTCCAAAATAATGGAGGCATGACATCTATATCGATCAAAACGCGATCAGTTTGGCTTATCGTTTTTTGATTCGAGGAGATTCACCGGCGCGTTTGCAAATATTAGTGGGTATATGCTGTCAACGAAGGCGCACACAATATTGACGAATTTAACGAAATGTCATAAAGGGTGATTTTTTAGCTGGTTTGGTTTTGGCAACACTGGTTTTGACAGCTGACGTGTGTTTAGTACCTTGTGTCACTGTCAAACAGCTTCAGTTTGGTTTGAAATTTAACCATGGATCGTCTTACAAATGAACAACGCTTGCAAATTATTGAATTTTACTATCAAAATTCGTGCTCGGTTCGAAATGTTCATCGCGCGCTGCTTCCATTTTATGATCGGCATTCCCGACCTTCTGAGCAGTCAATTCGGAAGATTGTGACCAAATTTCGCACCAAATTTACTTTGTTGGACATTAAACCACCAACACGTTTACGTACTGTGCGTAGTGAAGAAAATATTGCGGCCGTATCAGCTAGTGTGACATAAGACCGCGAAATGTCGATTCGGCGCCGTTCCCAGCAGTTAGGCCTTTGTTACAGCACTACGTGGAAAATTTTGCGGAAGGATTTGGGCGTAAAGCCTTTTAAGATACAGCTGGTGCAAGAACTAAAGCCAGCCGACCTACCACAACGCCGAATTTTTGGTGAATGGGCTCTTGGAAAGCTGGCCGAGGATCCGCTTTTTTATCGAAAAATTGTGTTCAGCGATGAGGCTCATTTTTGGTTGAATGGGTACGTAAATAAGCAAAATTGCCGCATTTGGAGTGAAGATCAGCCAGAAGCATTGCAACAGCTACCAATGCATCCCGAAAAAGCCACTGTTTTGGGCCATATTTCTTCAAAGATGATGCGAATCGCAGCGTTACTGTCAATGGTGAACGCTACCGAGCGATGATAACAAACTTTTTTTTGCCCGAAATGGAAGTTCTTGACTTGCATGATATGTGGTTTCAACAAGACGGTGCCACATGCCACACAGCACGCGAAACAATGGCGCAATTGCGAGGCGAGTTTGGTGAACAGTTAATTTCACGTTTCGGGCCGGTCAATTGGCCGCCTAGATCGTGCGATTTGACACCATTAGATTATTTTTTGTGGGGGTATGCCAAGGCTAATGTGTATAGGGACAAGCCCGCTTCGATTGACGCACTGGAAGCCAACATCCATGCATTCATTCGTGAGATACCGGCCGATATGTGTGAAAGGGTATGCCAAAATTGGACTCAGCGGATGGGCTACCTGAGACGCAGCCGCGGTCAACATTTGCATGAAATTATCTTTAAACATTAAATTGCAAGGTTCAAACTATCGATTCAAATAAATATTTCATTCATTTTTTCGAATTTTTTGTGTTTTTTTTTTTAAAAAAGTTCTAAACCTTTTAAAAAATTACCCTTTATAAGTCAGCTAACGCTTTGAGTTAGGGAGTTTATCTACCTTGGGTCCGCTCTGATATTCCTTTGAAAACGTCATCAAATCTGAAATCAAGCGAAAAGGTAATAGAACCATAGTATACAGCTGCATGTAAGTAATAAGCCAACTTAAGCCAATGTATTGTATTGTGATTTTATTGAACAATACATTTTTTTACAAATTTCGTAAATTTCAATATTGCATTTGCCGTCAGCCGGAAAAGAAAGATATACAATCTATAATATTCATACATATGTTATTAATTTAAAAAGCTTCATATATTATTTGCTGTCGATATTTTAAGGATAGCCCTATGTAGCTAGCTAGTGTTCTTCATTAAGTTTTGAGATTACTTATCGCTTGTTGTTAATGTTTGTTTTCCAAAATGTGTTCTTCTGATCACCTTCAATATTGGGTACACTCCGATTAAATAATACACGTCTTCTATAGCAGATTGCATAAAGAACATTCAGCCTCCTCGTTTCGGTTGGTAATATGCGGCCTATAGTTCAACTGCAAAAGTTCCCCTCTGGTCTTGAATATCATCGAGATTGTGTTGATAGTATTTTCATTGTGGAAGTAATTTTTGTCACCTAGGTCATATTGAAGCGTACAATACGAAAGTCTAGTTGTAAGACTCTGCTGGGCATTTACTCGCGTTTAGAGATTTAGATACGGAGGGATAAATCAATTTTTGTCAACAGTGTCAGCAGCGTTTCTTTCCATGTTGTTGCATTGTGGACTGTTAATTGGACATCATGTTCGTTGCATAGTCTACACCATTCATTGAAGAATTGCATTTTATGGCGTATATGATGCATTGCGACGATATGTGGCAGACGTTGGCTCGGAAGTGACATTACTTTTAAAATATACAAAAAGTGCAGTCTTAATGTATACTAGGTGGAGCATATAGTTTGGTGTATTTTCAGGAGATCTAAATAATTTCTTAATGAAGTATCTCAACAATTTTCCCACTTCTTCGTATTGGTAGATGCCCCACACTTGGGCAGCAGAGCACATGATCGACCTCACCACTGTCTCATAGATTTTGTATTTTGTGCCTAAATCCATATTTTTTTGTAAGAAGTACGCCTCTCCAACTATAATTTATTGCTCTTTTTGCCTCTTTTAGCTTTTAAGGTCAGACGTGGTGTTATTATGACCCCGAGGTACTTGTACTCTCTTACCTTTTCTAGCTATTTTCCTTGACAGGTCCATCTATCATCCCTTGCGAATCGCCCTACACCATTCCGGAATACCATAATTTTGGACTTGTTGGTGTTGACTTGCAAGTTCAACAGGCTGCAGTATTTTTCCAATTTATTAATCATGATTTGCATCATGGTTGGCGTTTCTGATAAAATAACTATGCCATCAGCGTACATAAGGAGTTTTACATTTATCCCGTCAAATTAAATTCCCCCAGGCAAGCACTTTGGTAGATCATCCAGGAACAACGAAAAGAGTAGGGTACTCATGATGCATCCCTGTTTAACTCCCGTCCGCGAATCAAACCAGTTTGATACGTTGTGACCATTCCACACTGCCGTTTTGTTCTCTTCGTAGAGACTTTGTATGACTTTTAGTATTTTCGTTGACAATCCCAGATTAGAAAGCTTATAGAAAAGCGATTTTCTGTCAATAGAGTCAAAAGCTGCCTTAAAGTCCACGAAGAACGCATACAATTGCCCTTATCGAGATAAGTCCTAGCCATAGAGGTCAAAGTAAAGATGCTATCCACTGTGGATATTCCTTCTGAATCCCGCTTGAAATTCACTGAGTAATTCGTTTGTCTGCACCCATGAGGTCAGCCTATCCAAGATTATTCCGGTGAACATTTTCATTATTGAGTTCAGGAAGCTTATGCCCCTGTAATTACTAAAATCGCTGCAACAAATAATAATAAATAGGGGGTCCCCGAAAAACTTTGAATCCACATTTACAGACACTTTCCAAAAGACCGCGTTATAGCTGATGAAGTAGCCTTTGATTTCGGCACGTACGTGTTTCTGATAAAAAAAAAAACAATAAAATTAGCTGCCAAGATAATTTTTCATTTATAAAACCTAACACCCATCGCCTATTTTCAAGTATTTTGGCAAAACACTTCACAGCTTCACTGCTTCCCACTCGAGCATCTAACGCATTTTATGCCCTCGAGCATATTTACTGAAAAAAAAAAAAAAACAAATCCAGTATATCCAGAGTATAATTCCTCTCTCTAGACAGTGAAATTTCACTGCAAGAAGTTTGTAATGTATTGCGACGCTGTAACCTAAATAAAGCACCAGGACAAGACCGCATTCCCTACGAGTTTTTTAAGTATTCGACTCGGGTGAGGTACCAGATAGCTTTAGAAGAAGCATAATATTTCCATTGCTGAAAAAAGGAGACCCTAATGACCCGAACAATTATAGAGGTATTTCCTTCATGAACACCGCTATGAAAATATTCACCGGAATCATCTTAGATCGCCTGACAAACTGGATACGGGAAAATGATTTACTGAGCGAGTTCCAGGCGGGTTTCAGAAAGAAGTACTCAACTGTAGATAACATATTCACCCTGACAAGTATCGCACGAACTTACCTGGATTAGGGTAAAAAGCTCTATATATTCTTTGTCGATTTTAAGGCAGCTTTCGATACTATCGACAGAAAGGCTTTGTTTTACAAATTAAGCAATCTAGGAGTATCGACGAAAGTTCTTAGTATTATACAAAGCCTGTACAAATATAACAGGGCTGCGGTATGGAATGGGAAACAATTATCCAACTGGTTTGAATCAGAGATGGGGGTTAAGCAAGGCTGTCTTCTGAGCCCACTCCTCTTTTCAATTTTCCTTGATGACCTTACAACATTTCTACAGGGCGGAATCGTATTTGATGGAATTCATATAAAGCTTTTACTTTATGCGGATGATATTGTCATTATGGCGGAGTCCCCAACGATGATGCAAATGATGATGAATAAACTGCAACATTACTGTACAACGTGGAACCTTAAAGTCAACGTAGCTAAATCTAAAGTAATGGTTATTAGAAATGGAGCTGGAAGGTACGCAAGGCAGGAAAAATGGTATTGGCAAAGTGAGGAAGTTGAGATTGTTAAGACTTACAAGTACCTTGGAGAAACCTTAGCACCTACAATGTCATTCAAATACCGCCTTCAAGAAAAACTAAAAGAAGCGAAGAGGGCAATCAACTGCAACTGGAAGGTGATACTTGGCAAAAAAAACATCCCACCGAGTTCTAAATTCAAAGTTTTTGATGCTGCCGTTCGATCTATATTGTGTTATGCTGCACAAGTTTGGGGTATCTCTCGGTATGACGAAGTAGAAAAACTTTTAAGATATTTTTTTAAAGAAAATCTTCAGGCTTCCAGAAAACACACCAAATTATATGTTGCATCTGGAAACAGGACTGCCCCCTCTATACATATTTACAATCAGGTTGCATTTTAAGTATATATTGAACGTAATGACGCTTCCCAGCCACCGCCTCCCGCATATAGTGTCAAAACACGCAATCCGTGGACAACTTCAATTTTTCGAAGAATGGACCAGATTGAGCGCCGAACATAATGTTCCGATAACGGAATATAATGCAGAAGTGTGGAAAGGAAATATCCAGGAGCTGTTAAGGAGAGTCGATGAAGCTCATCGCGCGGAGTGTAGAGCCAGAGCACAGCAGAGTGAAACCAGGTTAACGTATCGAATACTCAACCACGATCTTATGGAGCAAAACTACTTCCATGATCAAAATAGTATAGAAATTATTTCAACAATTTTCAAGGTCAGAGAGGAACTTCTTCGTTTAAACTATATGCCACACAGATCGGACAGCAATTCAGATTGCAATCTATGTAATCTACGTGTGAAGCAAGACATTCAGCATTTCATCGGAGTTTGTCCTATACTAAGAAGTATTGGGGTAAATCTACACTTACGGAAGATGAAGTTGTTTTGTACTTAAATGGTCAGGATTGGAATGCACTTTCATGTTATGTAAGATCGGCTATGAAATATCGACTGCAAATTGTAGATGAAGCATTTTAAATGTAATCTTTTTTGTGTAGCTCTTTTAAAATTAAAATTGTATTTCAAAACATTTTAACTTTTATAAAAAAAAAGTCTCTCTTTATCCGGCTGACGGCACTTGCCAATGCACGTTATTGTGAATTATGTGAAATGAATGTATTATATATATATATAATTAAATAAAATCACAATTTAATAATAATAATAATAATATAATTCCGATTAAAACCAATAAAGCTTCCTACACTCTCTTCTCATTCAATAAATAAGCGTCCTGAAAAAAGTCCCACTTATTCATATACATTCCCCACGTTTTACGATTAATTGCTTGTGTCCGGGGATCGTGTCTTATTTAGGCTCCGTGACCTTTTGACCTAAAACCCACATGAAAATGGATAAAAGAATGATAATTAAGCATTTCGTTCTCTTTGGCTTTCTGTCACCATGGAATCTCTACTCCTCCGGTCCGAGTCAATGGCATGTATTTATAGCTACGCTATACACACCCTTGAATAATATTCCCGCATATTTGGCTGTACTTCCTTTCGCGCAAATAAGAATGGACAGAGAACGGTATTTTTTGTGCCTTTCTTTTGATTGATGGCTTTATTGACAAACACAGAGTCACTTTGTTGCGGCCCGGGCGAGTGTGTTTGATTATATTGTAGTCGGATCGCTGGATACACAATTTGGCTCCGAAAGCATATCCAATGTCGAAGGTCGTGTTTTATTATGAGACCGTTGAAGGTCGTCTCATTGGATTACCTAAGCATATGAGAGGACCACCACCAAATCAGAGGCAACAATTATCCCTGATGATGAAATCTCAATCGGTTACTTAAGGAAGCTCCCAAAATTAGGGTCTGGTCTGTAGAGAGATTGTGCGCCTGCATACTTGTGTTTTGTGTATGCGCCCTTTGTATCGGATGGTATCTGGAGGATTAGGGAAACCTTTTCCATCGACTCTTATTGATGTCTAAACCGCTTCTAATTGTTGCTCCCTCATTAAATGGGGGTCGCAGCAAAATTTATGCCTCAATGAAGAGATATACATTCTATGCCTAAGTATAGGCGGCATGGACGCGTTTGAAGTCGTCTGATGCACACTTAAAGGCTGATGGTTGATGTACTTTGGCATTCAGTGTTCTATTAGGTTACTGAGTTGGAATTACATCTGGGGGCGGGCTATTAATTTTGAAAGTTCTCCAATTAGACGGATTTTGTACTTCAGCAGAATTATTCATTTCATCTCAGCCGAAGTAATTATGTTCAAAATTCAATTAAATCGTTTTTTAGTGTGGATCGGCATTTTGTCGCTGCTCGTAGGTTGGGTAGGAGTTATTTCGCGTTGTATAGGGGGCTAACTGGTATACTGAAATACGTGTGACGATAGGAGATATTGTGCCCATCTTAAGCAGCAAGTTTGAGAGCACTACCTCCACAAGTAATTGGAAGAAATGGTGTCATGCTACTACAATTGCCCTCTACGCTGAAGAAATTCCCTCTAAAGGAGAGGTATTTAGGTAGACACCCTTACATCGCGCCCATCATGAAGTACATTTCCCACTTCACCATCAATTCCATACGTACCGTACATCACGTTTATATGCAAAGCTAAAATTAAAATTCCAAAATATGTGCATGTACAACACGCACAACTACGAGTACTCGCCGAAGCATGTGCCGTTCGAGCGTGTGAATTCCGAATTCCAAATTTCATAATTTAATTGTTTTCCCTTTAAAATTGCATCGCTCGTGATCCTTTTCGTGTTCCTAAATATTCGACTATAGACATCGTTCACATATGGACACTAAAACCTACTCTCAATTTAATACCTATAAGCAACAGGAAAAGCAGACAAGAATGTTCGTTGATTGAACAGCATAGTTGTGGCTTCGTTGGTGAATTTAAATGGAATGTGCATTTCCGGTCAGTTGCATCTCCTTTTGTCAACTTCCTGTGCTAGTAGTACACTGTGTCGTCGTCGCGTCGGTCGGTCGCAAAATGCCAACTTCAGTATTAGGTCTGTAGTGCACTTCGGGTTTGTTAGCATGGTTCTTCTCAAGTCGTACTCGATGGCACAAAAGGGAAACACGAACAAAACCAGAACACACTGCGCGCGATCAATTTGCAAGTGAAATTCCGAAAGTATGCATCCGAACAAAAAAAAAGAAGAAAAGACACAAACACTTGACAAGCTCCTCAAGAAATTGTGTACACACACATTCGAGGGAGGGAGTTCTCAACTTAACATCAATTATCGTGGGCATTTCGCAAAGAATAGTTTGTTGCTGAAGAGGTATGTATGTTGTGCTCATATGCATGGGGGATCTAAGTTCTATTGTTGGTAGAGCTGCCTTTATTATTGGCAGTGCATATTAAGTGGCAGAGGAGCAATAATATTATCGGGGTTTGGCTTGGTCATCGTTGTCTTATAAATATAAAGGGAATATGGAAAATGAAAGAGAAGAAGAAACGTGAAATGGGATACAGGAACTTAATGAATAAAACTGGTGTTTACTTATAGGCTTGTCAACCATTATGTCAACTAAGCGCAGTCAATTAGAATGCAACATTTAAAAGTCATACAATATTCAAAACCTTTTTTAAAATGAAAACAAATTTAGAAGTTCTAGGATTCTCTAACTTGATCATGATCTATTCTTCGTTTTCGTTAGACTTCCCAATATATCAAAACTAAGCTTCACGATCTTACCAGGTAATAGACGCAAAGCTTAGAAATTTCAGCTTCTCTAGAAAATTCTAAGCGGTGATATGTGACCGTCAAATGATCAGCATCATGAAATTGGCATAGAAGCAGGCTTTTATTTCAAAGTTAAGCTAAATGGTTACTTGGGCGAAACAAAGAAGATTGTATGGTCTCAAAATGGGACGGTCCGATTAATTATGACCGTAAATAGCACTTTAAAGGATTCAAATCGAGTCTCCCCTAAGGCCAACCCTCAATTTTAATATATTCGTGACCGCCTGAATTTTGAAATCACAGCATTTTTTAAATTAGTAGGGAGTATTCGTACCTTATTATTATTATTAAATAAGTCACGTTGACGCTTTTACTAATATAAAATATACGAAATACTTTTAAATTGATCGTATCGGTTTATAATGTTGAAATCATTCCAACTGAGCATATTAAACATACGCTATCTATAATAGAATTCTGTATCCACTGTAATTGCTTGATTGCTAAAACAATTTTTTTTTAGTTTATCTGGGTCAAAATTATGTTCTAACCTACATTATTTACCTCCCATAAATAATGTCACTATTATTTCTGTGCCTAAAAGGCAAAACATCTTATGTCAATTTTGTCCACTTTTCAGGAGAGCAATTTTAAACTTATGCAAGGCACTACTGTTGATGACTTAATCCATTTTAAAACAGTTATAACTTCCTCATTATTCGACATTTTTTCAACTGCCTTGGCTTAAGAAATAGAGTAAGGAGAACACAATTCAAATAGCGTTAAACAGCTAAAACATCTTAAGTCGACTTAAGATGTTTTAACTTTTAGGCACAGATTTATTCAGAGGGTGATATCTAACATAAGAACCACTTTATGGAGTAAATTCAAAATATGTAATATGTATAAAAAAAATATTGGAACGTGGTGTGGATTCTATGTTTATGTGTAGTACAAGTGGTTCGGGTACTGAATATGTTGCTTCCAATATCCTGAGCAACAGCCACTATGGATTGCGGATAAAAATTCAAAACTGGTTTATGTATTTGATAAGTCATGGTTTGTGCATAAGTATGCACAAAGTGGAGTGTGCGTCGCAAAAGTGCTCTGAAATCTGAAGAAGATTGATTTTTTTGTACCAATCGAACATAAATAGAGAACTAGAGCAAAAAAGTGATATGAGAGTGTCCAATCGAATACCACATTAAGATTCGACCTCATTTCAAATTTCACGTGTCAAATAAAAAAGTGCCACAAGTGGGAAAGTACCCTTTGAAGTAAATGTCAAACTCTAACGATGTAGCACAAATGGTAAGAGCACTAGCGCTAATTTTTGGACGCAATTGCTTTATAAAGAGATTGACAATAATTTGAAGAGTCGCTGATGGTCTGGTTAAAAACCGAGTACATATTCAAAACATTACCATTTTTATTGGCAGCTATTTTAAAAAAGGATCTCTTGTTTTTGAAAAATTTAAAAAGGGAGGAATAAATAATTCAAAGAAACAAGAAATAATTATTATATAGAATTTTGTTATCAGTTGTTGTTTCTTTTCCGTTTCCATTTCCTAATATTACAAAATCCTTTGTTCCCACCATTCCATTTACAGAAACTTCACGCATTGGTGGGTGGGCCAGCTGCCTTCAAGTCGATTGCTAAAGGCTTTCACGGATTATTTGAAGCTCTCCGTGAGTCCGCAGTTTTGTAATAGCCCTTTGATAAATCCGGATTGTTTTGTATTGATATTTTTGTTCGTGATTTCCCTTTAAAATAAAATAAAGTCATCATATCAATAGCCGTGTTTTTTTGAGCTTTGATCTCAGCAAAGCAAAGTAAAGTAGGATTTTCATCCCGCAATTACAACAACCACGCTCTACTTGTCACTTCGAGACTCAGTTGTAGTTGTTGTAATCGTATTTATTTTTTTTAGTTATACACGGTCCGCCAAATAACTTTCTTTTTTTTTTTTTGAAAATGCTATAAAAAAAAATACTGAATATTTTCTCAAATTTCTTTTTTTATTTGAAAGTACAATCCTTCCGGTTAATAATGGAAAATAATTTCATTCAAATGGCTGCCTCGGCTGGCCATGCAGTAGCCTACACGATCGGTCCAATTTTTAAGCACATTATCGATTGTGTGCAGCTGTATTTCACCAATGGCTTCACGAATATTGTCCTTTAATGCGTCAATTGTCTCTGGCTTTTCGGCGTAACACTTATCTTTTACGGCACCCCACAAATAATAGTCCAACGGTGTCAAATCGCAGCTCCGAGGTGGCCAAACGACATCAGCTCTGCGGCTGATAATGCGATCTTCAAAAACAGGGCGCAAAACATCGAGTGTAGCTTCGGCTGTGTGGCACGTAGCGCCGTCCTGTTGAAACCAAATGTTGCCAATATCCTCCTCTATCGATGAGGATGCCAGTTTCTTTCACTTTTTTCACAAGATAACGAACATACGGAGCTGACGGTGCTTCTCTTCTTCCAAATTCCGTACGCAATTTTCGCACACATTCTGCAACATTACCATGATTTTCAAAGTAATGTCGCAATATTTCCCAGCGTTGCTCAAGCGTATACACAACCATATTCGTTCAGCGGAAGGATAAAACTAATTATCTGTCAAATCAGACATGAGCTAAGTGTTACCATTCGCGAAATAAGCACTAGTTGAAAAAAAAAGTTAGATGGCGGACCCTTTACATCTTTGCTTTCAGCATAACTTTTCCGGATGGTAATTAGATATCGAATACAATTTCAGAAATTCGAATGTATAACGAAAGTAGAGTTGTGAAGTACGACATTTCCGATTTTCGAGCAAAGGTATCTAGATAAATGAAAATCGGACTTCAATTTTCGACTTACTTAATTTTCGAACGACTTAACTTTAAATCGAATTACAGAGTGAGGCCCCTGAATATAAGGTTTTTTGTTCTAAATCTAGGTTTAAGTGACAAAAACTTTCCTGAAAATGATGCAATTTGTTAGATTCGTCTACCAAGTATGTGCCTTTGAGGGAAAGTACGAAAAAACCTATTACCCGGGAGATAGGCTTCCTCCAAAGAAGATAGCCCACGACTTTCCACGATTGCGGGGTATTCTTGTTTAGGAACTTTAACCAATACAAATTTCTTAAGTGCTACACTAAGTAGTTAGTAAAGCTACGCTCGCACACCTTGGGGAATAAAGGAACTCCTGTAGAGATCTATTCCCTGTTTGTGTACATTCATCCAAATATACTTACACAAGTCGCTGTTGCACAACATTACAGGAGTCAAACTTATCGCCGCTTTGCTTGAGCATATAAGCAACAGTCACCACGGGATTCTGAGGAGGAATTTAATAATTTTCACAGCCAAAAGTGGCCCCACACCGGCAGTACCTCAGTCCCACAGGCTCGCATTAACTGAATGGCAATATCGAAGAGCTATGTCGGCACCACCTATAGCCTTTATTACTTAACTTGATTTCAAATGTTATGGACCCAATTTGTAGTTATTTTTTCGTCAAAGTCGGTACGCGACTATGGGAAGGAAGTGTAGCCTGTCGATTAACCCCAAACGCGTGTTAATTTGTCAGGCACCCTGTAAGTGAAAATGATAAATTTGGCTTAATTGAGAAAACCTAAGATTTATAATGACACGATAGAGAAGTTAAATTTTGTAGTAACGAAGACAGTTTTAATTTTAATGATCTATCATATATGGGACTTATAAAAAAAGAATTGACCGTCATCCTGTACTCTGACCTCTGATCGATGTTCTTAGAATAACCAGTCCGTTGCAGTTGGAAAAAAAACATTCTCCTCACTGTCGCCGATTATAAAATAAAATTCCATTTGATCAATGCAAGCGTTTTGCACAAAATTATCCGAAGAGATTTTTATCTAACGTGGAAAGTTGTGCAACCAACAAAAGCACAGCTAATAGCTCTGCGAATGCACTATAATCCGCACAGGCACAAAAGACTGGTTTAGCCATAAAATGCCGGCTAAGATTCTTTCAACTAACATAACAATTCGCAACGCAAAAAATAAATACGTGCTTTCACAGCACTAATGGATGGGTATACGACTGCTACTCGCATCTAAGTGTCTTTGATAATTTCACTTAAGACTTGGAAATGTCCATCAATCTATTCGGAGACTTGCAGTTTGTTAGCTCTATTCGCAGCAAACGTCATGACACACATTCTTATCAGATGCGACTGACAATCATTGGTCGGCTGATAGATCACTTTACAAAACCAGTTGGGCTCGCAAAAACGGCGGCAAATTAAAAGGACCTACAGCAAAATCAAAACAAAATCAACATTCTTGTGGATAAAAATGCGCAACAAATCTCCGACATTTAAACGCCCAACTTGATACACATTGAACCAAGTCTGACGAGCGACGGCAACTTGCAACACAGCGACAACCTATATTCAGGGAACATAAACAGTTATTTATGCACTTTTAGCACATGTATAGTCGCATATACTCTTTCTACGTCATTGTAGGAACAGCAAATGGCCTTAGATTGCAGTAATCGCCCACAGCAGCGCATGTGCAGCAGCGTAACCGAATGCATTATAAGCCCCAGCCCCCCCCCCCCCACCATCTGTATGTATATTTGTGTGTTCGTATAATATAGCCAGTTCCAGTAATCCGTAGGAAGAATTATGAGGAAATTACTGCTGGAGCGAATAACTAGTTCGATGCATTTTGCTATCCACAATCTGCCACACAGTTTCGAAGAAAGAACAAGTGAATGAAAAACAATTTAAATGGTCAGACTGGTTATGCAAGATTGATGCGCTGCACCTGTACCTACACATGGATTCCGCTAAATTAATTCAATAATATAATAGCCACCTGAAATGAATTTTATGCTCCAGAAATAAACAGATTTATTTCTTCGCCGAGAAGTTATAGTGGACAAGGAGAGATACTCACACGTCGTTGGAGCTCACTGTAAATGGTTTTCAAATGCGATACGCTCGGCTGAAGTCGGTGGAATCTATTAAGTGATCTTGTCATAGGGTACCGACAATTTTTACTACAAACATACGTAATGTAGTTTTAATGGCACTGACAGGAGCACTTAAGAGTAAGCTTTTGACTTGTGACTAAGTAGGCTACTCAACAAGCCAACGTGCGAATGTGAACCAAACATCACAGCATTTCATTTGCAAATAGAAAGATGCAAAAATTGACATTTGAACATTTTTAATAACTTTCTCACTTTTAAAATTTTTGAAACTTCGAAACTCGACAATAGTACTCCAACACTCCAGCACAAAAAAAAAACATGTTTCAAATATTGACAGACAAATGGACGGTGATTGATCTTATGCTGAATCTGTTCTAAAAAATATTAAGAGCCCTTCAAGAAAAACTGTCAAATTGTGACATGTATTATCCTTTTAAGTTCGCATATAATCCACGCCCCTAGGAAGCTATGGCGTTTAGAGTGCGTTCACAAAAAAAAATACCTCTTGATATTCGACCTTCGTTATTCATTACGGTTTGAGCAACCCTTGAAAGAAAAATACAAATTTGTGCTGCATGTTCCCGGAATTCTTTTTTTAGAGCTCGCATAATCCGCGTTGTTCCCGCATGCATTCGCAAATTATTCTTTTACTGTTTCTTCCACTGGCACTTGTCGCGCGGTCAACCATTTCACCCGTAATAAAATCGACGGCCATTCTTCTTCATCTGCGCAAAATCTTCTTCCTGGGAACAAGAAGTGAACGATATGAGAATTACCTGATTTGCTGAAAAGAGTATATTGGAAAATTATGCAGCATGCGATATTTTTAATATCAGTCTTATATGACTACATATTTCAAAAAGATGGAGCTCATGCCTGCATGTCACTCTTTGAGCTATCCGTAATAGAAAAAGCTTTCCCTAGATATTCGCATTTATTTCGTTCGTGTGGCTTTTTCGCAAATCACAAACCACTTCAAACGAAACATGCATCGCTTGCGATTCTTAGATGAGCGAAATCTTCTTTCAGCAAATTTGCAGCGAACGAAATACGAAACGCCCGGTTTAGTGGATAGAGAATGAATATGATCAAGTATGTGAGGGATAATCAATCATATCCTTTATTCCTGCAAATGGGAAAACTTTTTTACGTTGGATAACAGTTTTTGTTTTTATGGTTTCGACAACACCCCACATAAAAACTACCACTTAATTTCTACATCCTCTATAATTATTAAATTCAATTCAACCAGCAAGTTCACTCAAACTATCATTAGCAAAGTTTACAGAAATGTATCTTCTCACCTGAAACTAGTTGCCTTTAAAAACTAACATGGTTTCAGCTATTTAACCACGCAGAGTAACGCCTTTGCAAATTGTTTGCATTTAAATTCCTTATCGAATAAAATGAAAAATGTTCTCCAGGTGACCTTTCTCACACAAGTCAGCCAAAGTGAGCAGCATAGCCTGCCAGCTAAAATCATTAAACTTTTCAACAGTTAGGTACCACCAACAAGATAGCTCGTAAAGACAAAGAATATGATTGATTGCGTTCAAGCGTGGAATTCACACTCACCACCCAGTGGAATAAAGGTATGTACTATTATATACAAACACAGATTTGCAGTAATAATTGTGTATAGTCTGTCCGCTGAACCACTGGTAATAGAAGTGCATTAAAAATAGTTTAGCCCGGCTCCACCGAGCGCCTGGCTGAAATTATCTAACACAGGCGATAAACTCTTGACAATGAGACCATTTGCAGGCGACTTGTGCTCATAGGTATCGCTATATATGTAATGGGCATCTGAAGGCTCTTTAAGACGAAACAATTAACTGCGATAATGAGCCAATCGAAAATTAAGTATACATCTATATTCTACAGACATCGAGAACCGCTTGATGACAGGAACGGCGATGAGTGTCTAGCTAATCTTTGGATCAAGTCATTCAAGGCCGCACCGCATGGAAGTCGCATTTCAGCTACGGAGGCGAACTTGTTATTACACACTGTGATCGCATTGGCGGCTAGTTATGTATAACAGCTGGACATTCGTCGTTGTCTATCTGCATGCAGATAGAAGTGAATCAATGTATTTCTGACGACGACAAATATTGAGTGTGTGGCTGTTTTGAAGTAAATATACCTACTCGTAGCCCGACAAATAGCTAAAACAAGTTACAAATCGCGCTAGGCTATTTTTAATATAAATTGCCCACATGCCTGGGTACATTTTGTACTTTTGGTACTGATTCTAATTATTTTTACATATCAATGCTGTCATGGTATGCTCTTGCAGATCTGTACATGTTTTTGTTTTTTTCCATCGCAATTTGGTAGCAGTGATTCTAACACATATTATCCGTAATTTGTTCTGTAAATTGTATTTGCTTTGCCTCTAGTTTATGGCTCGACTTTGAAGGACACCTCACTGGATTCAGGGAAACATGTTTCTGTGCAGGCATCAAGCTCTTTCTCGTCTGATTCGGTTCAGACAAAAAGCCGGTATCTACTTGTCTCATGGTCAGTCAAGAGGCTCTTGTACTCGATCCACAAACAATGTCCAACGAGCGTGCGTTTTTTTTTTTTGAGCTATCAGACTGTTGTTACACAAATGCCTACCATTCCCCTCCAAGAGGTCGAAAATCTAGTACGGGGGCTTTTTAAATAAGGTGACTGATGACAGTACTACTACTACTGGAGGCGCACGTTCTATACAATTTTCCCATAAACACGTTTTTCCTAGTAAAAAGTCGATGAAATGGAATATTTATTTGTTTACAAAAGCTTGAAAAAAAAATCGCCAAACACGTTGATTTTCATTCAAAGTCAAAAGAGCCTTTAACAGGGTAAAATCAAGTACCTAAACTTAAATAAATATTTGTCTTTGTTTCCTCAAGGAAAGTTTCTATTTTTGTAGCATATTTCAAAAGAGGAAAGTTCCCACCAAAAGAGAAATTTTCTACCAACTGCCATCCCTAGCTTGGCATGAATTCAGTGTTACCATAAGTGCAGCTCTTCCATTTTGCAGACTTTTAACCTAGCTGCAGGCTTTTAACAACCAGAAATCTCCAGAAATCTGCGCTTTAGAATTTCTCTACATTCGCAATAATACATATAATATATATTTTTTTTTTCGTACCTTTTTCTACCGCAGTTATTCTCATGTGCCTTCAATAGAGCTGGTAAAATAAGGTGTTCTATGGAAAGTGTATGAAAAACTTATGCAGCCTAATGTGACAAAATTTATTTAAAAAAAAAATCTTCAAATCTTTCAAATGAAAAAAATTAAATGATAGTAGTTAAGCCAACGCTCGTTGTGTCTGAAAAAAATATTTCAATAGGTCGTCTTAAACAACACGAGATCCATAATTTAAAATTTTTTTTAATGAGCTAGAAATTTTTTGTCGTTCCGATTACGTCATGAAGACGTGTTTCATTTCAGTCGGGAGGCTGTAATTCAATACGATTCAAATTAAATTAAGCAGAAGTGCATACTGAGCGTTCGGACTATACCCCTATCGAAGTAGATTAACTTTGCTTTTGGCAAGATTTTTTCAATATACTCCGCCAGTCCGCTTGATCCACAATTTGGTTCGACTGAATTAAAATAATGATACACTTAATTTAGTATATTTGGTTTTGAAACACATTTATCATTATCATAACATATCCCTTTCACGCTAGAAAACCAAAGTTGATCTCATTCTCTCCTCGTGCCGTGTTTTTTATGTACCTAAGAAAAAGGGTCGAACGGCGAATGTAAGGGATAAACAATATTTTGCAATTGAATAATCATTAGAAAAGGTAAATCTTGTTCGTCAAGAGGCCACGAAAAATATTTCAGTTTTCGGAAAAAAATGTAAGCTTTAATAATTTTTTACCTTGAGTTGATTTTCTGTTAGATACCTGACTTACTTACATATTTTTTTGAAAATGTTTATAACTTTCATACAACTAAGAATCTTCTTCGCTAAACTAGGATTATTTTTTTTTTATATTTATATTTATGTAGGTACTTCGAAAAATGCTTTCTCAAGTTCGAACCTGTCTATTTCGTACAATTCTTGCAGGTAAAGTAGAGTGATTTGTTAAAAAAGAATTATAAGAAAGGTACCTTCTTAACTTTACGCCAGAACGCGGACAAATTTTGTCCGCTAGATCAACTTTAAACTTCGACATTGTTCAGATTATTTTTTTATTTAAAATTCAATCAAGTGGACACTATATATTATCTGAAAAGTAAGTAAAAAATCAGCTACACATTAGCTTATTAGATTTGAGAAAGAAATGGACGCCTACATTCTGGACAACTAGCCAGATCTTTTCCATTTTTTTTTTTTTAAATTTCGAACCAATATCGAATATGTTTAGATTTTAACGAAAACTAAAAGAGTATGTTCTAATTTATGTGATGTTCTTAAATCCCATATAGCACACATTTAACAAAATTTAAAAAGCCCCGCATTATAGGCAAACATCTTGGAGGTTTTTTTTTAAAACACCTTATAACCGAAATATATTATGTTGAACCACCTTAGAAAATTCAAATAAATTCTGCAGCATATTACTATATGCCTACATTATATAAATATACGCTCTCATGCGGTTAAAGAAAGTTTTAATGAATTCGGGTCGTTCCGGCATTAATAAATTCATAATTGGAAAAAAAAAAAATTAACAAGAACTTAAAAGACAGTTGCTTTCGATGAATACTAATTCGGAATATAAACGCGGGAAACATAAACATTACCATAGACGTATCGATTTAAACCAAATATCTATACAAATATTTTTGTTAATGTAGAAATGCGTAAACTCCGCCAGGTAGGTTCTTCAAAATGAGAAAACAAAATAATACGATGGAAGTGACAGTCCATCTGAATTTTAATATCTCACTGGCGTTGACCACATTCCACTCAATTGAAAAGACTTACTCAATTTAAGATCTCCCACTCGTCTGTAAGCCTCTCAGCTAGCTGCGATACGGGCCATTTACACCAAGTTCAGAGTTAGGCCTCTCACCACCCAACTGTGCTAGATTTATTTCCCCATTTCTCATTCTCTTTGACAAGCATGGAGGCACTCAACTAGAGGTAGAGGTGGCTTCTGGCTATGGCTAGCTGGCTGACAGGTTTAGTTCGTTACCACAACTTGTGGCTCAGCTCAAGATCACCAGCAGCACTCACCTGAGATTTGGATTCGGTTTTCAGTTGCTCAGCGGTTCCTGTCGCAGATACTACGTACATACTTGTGTGGATACTTCGTCGCGGTGTATCTCAAGTGAGGCATCTCTCTATCTCGGGGTTTCTCGTGTGCGCTTTCGAATCTAATTCAGACACGTTCGCTACTTGTAGTTGTATATTATAGACGAATACGATACAGTCACAGCGACTTCTCCAAGAAGATAATTTATTACTGTATCACGGACCGTTGTTGCTGGCAATATTGGTTTACACATTTGTTTAGTTTCTCTATTTTGTATTTGTACCCATTATACGTGTGTACCTGGCCATTTCATTTCGCTATTTCGTGTGTCTTACCATGTGTATCTGGTTCTCCGACTAACTAAACTATACACAGTGGTAACGTAGCATTTCGCAGTTCGTTGGTATAGTGATCGCGCGCGCTGCCGCCGTGTTTTGCGAACGTCGCGTCCGTCGTCATCGTCGATTCCGATATTTTAACATTGAGCTGAGCTAATACATTTCACTTGGTAGAAAGTTGTACTGGTTTTTAATTTATTTCATACTCCGACTGGTTCGTTCGGGTTGACGACGCGACGACATTGACGCGCGTGTATACTTGCTGCTGCATCTTGTCGTACGTACGTTACATACATTGTGCTAGTTTACACGGTGCAACTATAGTGGCAAATCTGTGTGCAAAAAAAAGAAAATAAAGCAAAAAAATTAATAAATTGATCGTGTTGATGGAAGATTATTATTTAACATGGTAAAATGCGATGCTACATTCAATTGGATGAATGAAAGTTTTTCTATGGCCCCAGCTGTGATAATAAAGTGAAATTTTTTTCTCCACATCGCACATATCGACGAAAGTTGTTTGACTTGCATCAACTATACACATACACAGGGGAGCGACGACATTCAATTTGGATTTTATAGAATTTGGATTAAAATCACTAATCAAAGCCGAAGTCGCAGAGACAACAAGTTTTCATGTAAGTATTGGTACGGACTAAGTTAGAAATAAGCGTGCCAACTTAAGGATTAATCTATAAGCCGCCAGGTTAGTGCTAAGGCTGAGCTGAGCGCACATACACTTAACTTTGTGTTGACAAATTATGCTGCACAGCTTATCTTCGATCTCACCTAAATAAGGTATGCGTGCGGTGTTGAAAGCGGCAAACCGAACCGACGATCATTGATCTTTTGGGCAGATCTCTTTAGGAATGTCGAGCTTTTACAGACTACACTGTGTGTCTGCACTTGGTTTTGATTAATGGCTGACATTCATAGTTTGGATATTATGATGTAATGGGTACTGTTTTATTGCTTTGGCAGTAAAAAGAGTTCCGTGGTGGGTTTAAGTGGGTATGCAATGTCTTGGAAATTGTTCGCAAACCACAGAGCACAGAGTTTTTTAGTGGGTTTTGCGGAGCGGAATTGTTTCAAGTCACGTATGTTGTGGTTAAAGAGAGTTTATTTTGTGCACTGTATAGGGTCATAAAACACTGACTTTAACGCAGTGTTTTTATTGTGTCCGTTTTATACCACTCAAAATGTATACTTACTTGCGTATAGGTATACCTATTCCTGTTTTAATTTAAATGTTCAGTCACATCTGTTATTTCCTGGTTTACAGTTTTGTACACCAAATTTTGAGATCGAAAATTTTAAATTGCCTTATAGGTATTTGCACAGCTTAAGAAGTGGATAACACAGACATTTTTAAACTTCTCGGGCTCGCATGCCGATTTTTGACCAGAATAGGTATATGAAGGGCTTAGCGACATTTTCAAACTTTTGAGTAATCAGCATTTAAAGTTTTGTTTTAACTTTTTTGTTGATAAAAATAATTTAAAGTATGTGTAACCAATTTGAAGCAAATACAACTCAAGTGTTTTTCATGTTAGTAATCTTATGTAGGTATTAAAAAGAAAGGATTTGCGAAATATTTAAAGTTTTGTGTATATAACACCTTCATTCACGAACTTTGTTATAGTTGGTTATTCTTTTCTTAATTTATTTATTTGCTGCTTTTGTTTTTCGTATCAGGACCTTCTGAAATTGCACTTAAATAGAACCGGAATAAATTTAATCAGGTCTTAGAGTTTGTGCATTTTGAAAACGGAGGTGAATGGTATTCCTTGAGTAGGTAGTGCAATTTTCAGTTCTCACGTAGCACCTTCATGTTCGAAATAAAATTCAAGTATATCTTCTTTTTACCCAACTTGTTGCATATGAAGGGCTTAACACATAGAGGGAGAAGAGAAGTTCACATAAGACAGAAATTTAAGTTTTCATATAGGACATTCATCTGTACGGTAAAAAGCAAATTCCAAAAAAGGTCCTTCATCTTCTAAGCATTCTATATATTTTTTTTGGCATTGGGGAAGAAATCTGGGAACCAATCACCAAAAGACGGCATTTCTATATTCATTTAACACACCAAGATATTTTCAATATAGGTATCCTTAATTTATTTCAAAATAAATAAAAATGTGCTAGTTGTATCAATTTCTTTTCACAGGCATGGCCTTTTTTCAAACTGTAAAAAGTTTGGTCTTAAATATACTCCAGTACATAAAGAATATTTTTTACGAAATTAAAGCTAAGTATAGTCACCAGAAAAAGGTTGTCCTATTGTGACTATTTAAATTTCTTAACGTATACAATTTCTAAAGCAATGAAAATGTGCACATCTATTCATAAATCTCAATTTGGTTAGCAGAACTCATATGCCTTGATCAAATTGAGAACATAAATCGTATTTATAGATTTACCCCTGATTTGTAAATAAACTTGCCTTAAGCGATACTTGACAGTCGCTTTAGAGATAGCCAAACTTTTTGCTTCTACGTAAATAGTTGATGAACCAGATAGCTTCTTAAATCTATTCGTTTGAATGAGTTTTTACTCTGCAGGCGAATAATCTGCTACTTAAAATGATCCTTAAAATACTGCTGCTCGTATTAAATTTTAGCGACCGTTCTTCTGTCATACAGACTACCGATAGATGGGACAAGCAATTATATGCTATTGGTCGTTGAGTACTATTTTTGGGTATTTCTGCATTTTATTGCTACTATCCTGCAAAGTTTTTCAAGTATTCCACAAACAGCACACCGCACAGTTTGGAAAATGTAAACTTTTAGTGGGGATTTAATGTACCGATCAATTATTGCAGAAGCTAAAATAATAAAGATTTGTGATTTATTATCGAGTATGAAGGTGTATAAAAAAATGACCATATAATATTTTTAATATTCGTTCATTTATTCTTATCAAGTTAAAAACTGTACATGCGAACACAATAAATGTTTAGGTAAGCTTTGAACGTTGAACCTTGCTACATTTTAACATTGAAGACAACTTTAGGGGCTAAAATTTAGCGCTGGCTACTAAATACTCACCAAAACAATGTGACTGTTATTTTCAATCCTTGTAAATGACCTTACAGGATTTCCAGCACAGTTTAACTTGAAATTATGTGTTTGTAATCTCTCAGGAGCATACACCCCATACACGGTGCAAACAAATAGCTATTCATTTCTATATTGTCCCAACGCGCTAATTCGTATGAGATTTAATTTAATTGAAGGACTTCAGTCAGATTCACTTCAGATATGAAAGTTGATCTAACTTGGAATATGGTGCCACTTTTACTAGCTGGTGGACCGGGAAAGTAACTTTTGTCATTTCAAAAATGTTTGATCGAGAAAGTGGAGTTTTGAAAAACTGTTAATCCATCCGTGGACAATGGCGTGTATTGGTCCCTTAAGTAAAATTTGTTTGTTCGAGCGATGAAAGAAATTCCATACCTCCCGCTATAAAGCTTCTTCTTTACTTACTAACAATCAATCTTTAAGTGTCATTTGCTAAAAGCGTAGGTGTTGTTTTTGTTCAAAATTCCGAAATAGTCCATCCGTCTAGAGGTTTGTGTCTAAGTTATAAAGCGGATTTACTTTTTATTTTGTGGCTGCTTACCCTCTTTTCCAGTGAAAAGTTCAATAGTAATTGTGTTGGACAACCAAGCGATGGGTCTCTGGTTCGATCCCTGCAAATTATATAACGAATGGTTCTGAAAAGATACGCCTAGGTTCTTAGAAGGGAAAATAAAAATAAGCCCAACCACTTATTTATTTATTTTACTTATATTGACACCTTGAAAAACGGCTCATTTGCTTGAAAACGAAAATAAAGTCCAACATATATGTAAGAAACATATAAAAAACAACGAGATTTGTTTCTTATATCCGAGTTGTTCTTATACGAAAACTACTGATGTAAGAAACAAAATTTCTTATATAAAAACAACCGATATGAAATATGAACGAACAAAAGCAGAAGTCAACACGAAGAGAGTATGTAGGACGATTTGCCGGGCTTTTTCTACTGACAGTAGCAAAGCTGTCATTGTCATTGAAAGGTGTATTCGCATCATACCGTAATTCGTTTACATGCATAGTCGAGCTGTTTTTGCATTTTAACTGAGATCCAGCTCAACAAAGGAAAAAATTATGTTTCTTATATGTGTAATGATTTCAATAAAATAACAAATTGTGTGAATAAAAAAACGTTTCTTATATCCGAGTGATTCTTTGAAGCGAGTTTCTTATATGTGAATATAGCAAAAAAATCTCCGTGTTTTCACATGCGTTTCTTAAAAGCGAGTTGTTCTTATAAGAATGTTTCTTATATCCGTGTTCGACAGTAACAAACATTAATAAAAATGTAGGTTTTGGTTAATTTGACTAATTTAAAAAAAAATACTTACTTAGTTTTTTGCTTATTTCTTTCCTACTTCACTTTGTATTTAAAATATTTTCTTGAAAACACTAAAAGTTTGCATTTATAAAATTTTCTTGAAAACACCTCGATAGGGAATGCTGCGTTTGATCCAGTCGTGCACTTTAATAACAGCTAGTTGTGCCCGCGACTTCCGCTTAGACCACTAAAATCTGTACCGATACTACACAGGAAGGTATATTCACTTTGTCATTACATTTGTAACGCCAAGAAGGAGTTACCGGAGACCTCATAAAGTACATATATTCTGAATCAGGATCATATTCTGAATCGATTTTGACATGTCCGTCTGGCTGTCGGTCTGTCTGTCTGTTGAAAGCAAGATAGCTCCCAAAGGAATTGACATAGGTGAATGAAAGTTGGTGAAAGGACTGATTTTTATCGTCGTCAGGTTGGTATTGAAAATGGGCTATGTCGGTCAAGTAGTTCTGGTATCTCGCATACAAAATCAATAGGCGTTTTTTATTTTACCCACATGATCTATATAGATCATTGATTTCCACGGTTTATAACAACAGTACGTGATCCAACTGTTGTTGTAAACCATGGAAATCCACGATCTATATAGATCATTTGAGCATAATAAAAATGGCCTAATATTAGACCCATGTGTCTCTCTGTCTGTTGAAAATAAGATAGCGTCCAAAGGAATCAACCTAGGCGAATCAAGTTTGGTGAAAGGATTTATTTTGATTGTCGTTAGGTTGGTATTTAAAATGGGCTATGTCGGTCAAGTAGTTCTGGTACCTCCCATACAAAATCAATATTAGGCCCATGTGTCTCTCTGTCTGTTGTTCAATGTAATTAGGTACTACCTCACATGCCTAAAACTTTGCATGACTTGTATGCAGTGGAGGGTATCAAAGCGTCGGCCAGGCCGATGATAACACTTTTACATGTTTTATTTATAGTCTTTTACTTCCAGCTTACTCATTTTCAAAGTCAACGGAAAATTGAGCAACAAACAAACGAAAACGCGGCACACGATTACCATTTACCAGAATCCCATGCACAATGAGCGACACCTGTAAACTGAAATCAAAAATCAAAAAGTTTGCGTCAAAAAAAAATCGTGTGTCCCGTAATGGACCGACAATGACACTTCCCCTTTTTGGAACATTAATAAATGCATTTTCTGAATGAGTTGGCCAATTACTTTTCTTACTGTCCTTACTTTTGGTGGAGCTTACAGACCGGGGTGGACCACAGCCTCAACCAACAAACCCCTCCAACTAGCTCGGTCCCTAGCCAGCTGCCTTCAGCTCCAGTTGCGCATACCAAATTTGGTTGAGGTCGCAATCCATTGGTACTCGTCACATAAGGGCGGTCTTCCTCTGAGTGGATTAAACTCGGCAAGCTGGCGAGTTGGCCAATTGCTATGAAATACAAAACTCCATGTAAAGCAATATTTTTGTCTCAGGAACTCATAATGACTGCGTTAGTAGTTGTAACGCGATGCCTTTACAAATCCCCATACAAAGAGACAAATTTGATTTGATATCACATTTGATTCTCATTTTCATCACTCAGTGGAAAATCGCCACGACCACGCCATCTACTTGTGTATGTCAGTTCATAAATAATTTTAATAATTTTTCATCAGTAAATTGGTTGTCGTGTTTATGATTTCGGAAATACGTCAAGGCTTGTGACCAAATATGGAACCAAAGATCCAAAGCTTCTTGCCATAGGAATGGGTTTTATATTTGCTTTTTTTTTCTTGTGAATACATGGCTGAATTAACGAGCCTTCTCAGAATAGTTGTTTCTCAGACGTCCTCAGAAAAGTGAAAATACATTTACCTACATAGTAGCACAACACTCAACCTCTAAGTCCCTACGATTATAAGAAACACAATCAGAAACCATCGCGGTTGTAGTTGGCACGCTAATTGAAATTTGTAGTAAAATTTGTAAATTTGGTCGGTTAATTTTCATATTCGCGAAAGTACTTCCGGGCGAGGTAATTGAAATTTACGTCTCTTCCCAATTGGTAAATGTTTATTCTACGAATCAAAAGTGTCTCTGCTACTCATTTGAATTTACATATATTTAAATACCGCTCGGCCATAAAAATAGTACTCATGACTGCGAATGTATAATGTTATGTTCCATTCTCACTGTTGCCAAGCAAAGAAGTGAAGGCCTCTTCAATTAGTCTGTATGGCCTAAAGTCAATTTGCGTTACACTCTTTTCCTGACGTAGTCACAACTTAAGTACCATTTATGAATTTGGTATTTTCCTTCAATCGCTGCATGCGCGAGCGCGCCAGCAGATATTCTTTCTGCAATCTCTGGAGAAAAATCTCTTGGCCAACATCACAGAGATCGCTAAAAGAAACAAGTTTGCCTTATACCTACCTTCGCAGAGCTTGCCTTTTATTATTATTATTATACCATTTGCTTGAGTTGTTTTCTTTATCTCCGGAATTATGATGAAAATAAAATGAAAAAAGAAAACCACCAAAGAGTATAAATAGCTATATAAAAATGGAAATGTTTTAAGGTCGCCTTCAATTAAATAAAAGAGCATGAAACCATTAAAGCACATTGTTGTTGGTTAATCCGTAAAAACTCTAAGTGCTCTACTCCATACCTACTCGTATGAGAACTCGTGTTCGTACTCGTAAAGAAAACAGCGAGTGCCACGAGTGACTAGGTCATGTAGGTACAACGTTTTTGGGGGCATTAAACAATACTATTATTTTTCACTACAATTTCAACACTTCCATTCAACTTGGAGGTTCATATTCTTGAAACTGATATAACCATTCAATGCTGTCATGTAGCTTCGAGTCTGTTTTGCAGATCTTGTCGATTGAACGATGTTAATTGCATCGAGTTATGCACGCAGCCTGTGGTAATGTGCCCGCTAATGCTAATGATGCCCATGCGGACTTTATACGTCTTATGTTTATGGAGTTGTAAAAATGTTAATGCAATACTTTGGCGAAGGCATGCATTATAATAATATCTGCGTTACAACCGGAATGCGGGGATGCTGCGTAGAATGCAATTAACATGTGCAATCTGGATAAAAGGAAACAACGCGTGGATATTCCTTCTGTCACTGAGCCATCGCATTATTCAGTTATATGGTAATGTGTACATGCATATAGCATTGGGATGTGCCTACCTGTCAGTAGCGAATTTTATTTAGTGTTTTCCTCAATGACAGCACAACACATGAAATTTACATTTCGCATTGACACTTTTAAGGCGGCTGACGAGTGGTTTATAGTGCACGCATTTGCATTCACCATCGAACGTGCGTAGGTTCGGCTTTTCTTGTGGGTATTAATTTATTTGTAATAAATATGTATAATGAACGCGTTGAGCATGAAGTCGGTTCTTAATTAACTATTAGTGGTACCAGTTAAACCCATTTAAGAGACTAAATGAAATTAATACATTTTGGGCATTCTTTTGACCTGGCAACCGCCAATTCTGCAACAATTTTTACATGAGATTGTTATAGAATTTCAAATAAAAAAGCTTTTCAATAGAAGTGTTACTAAGGGGAACTTTTCGTTTTGTAAGGATTTAAATGAGAGCTAAATGGAAAATGCCTGGTAGCAAACGAAATCATGTATCAGATAAGTGGGCTAATTTTATAGGTTCTCAAGCATTCTGTGGAATAGGGCATCATCACATCCTCAGAAATAATTTAGAAAAACTAGTAAAGAAATCGTGCCTAGAACTTAACCGAACACTAAGCCATAACTATCCAGAACTATTCAAGGCAATTTAACCAAATATATTTATATGCAACATTCCACACGTGCATCAGTCTGACTGTGCAAAAATAACCTCGGTATCATTGAGTTACGGTGTATTTTAATGAAAACCCTTGTAAGTAAAAAATGAAGGTCATTTAAAAAAAAATAGGGAACATTTTGTCAACAACGTAGATTTATTTTTTTTTATTAAAAGCACTGTTTCGTCATCTAGAGTGAAATGAATTCACTTTTAAAAGATTTTGAAATTACGGGGGTTGTTTATTTGAATAAGAATACAAAATACGAACTGAAACTTTATTAATAAAATGCACTATTATTTATACGAAAGTTATCGTCTACACATCAAGTCTTGATTGCTTAATTAATGATACATAAATTGAGGTCATCGCTCGCACCGTAGTTCAAGTGGCGGTTTTCGCTTAGGCGGTTATTCCGTGAATAAACGACGGCCCAGATGTTTTGTGCGAGGTGTCGCATTTCTTGTGTTTGTTGACTGGCGGAAGTGGGTCTGTTTCGCAGTGACGCATTTATTTTAAACAGGGGTAATTGCGCCAACGAAAACATTGTTAAGCTTCTGTTTGTCATGTACATATATGGGTTAACCACGCGTCCCATATAGCAAATTGAAGTTTCTGACGCTTCCTTGAATTAGCGTTTAATAAAATACGAATACTCGACTAAACGGCCATTTTGCCAAGAATGCTGTGTTGGTAATGGCCCTTACTAATAATTATTTTTTTACCTTCACACTAAATATTTTTTATGCAATTTTGCACGCAAAATTATTTCATTGTGAGTTCGAAAAATTTAGCCCTAGACACTAAAAATGATTATTAGTATCGCGAAATGCAGTTGAGTTGCAATAGATACCTAACTCTAACTGGGTGGTCCGAAAATATTGATTGAATTTTAAACGTAAATAAATTTTTGTTTGCTAAAAGAATTTTGAAAAAAAAAAAACAAAGTAAACTTACAGCTTAATCTTTAATAATTTTATGTGATGTTGAGAATTGTAAAGAACATCGTTCATATGACCGGTATTTTAGCTCTGTTGGAAAGTAAAACGATCCATTTTGTACCACAGATAATTGTATGCTACTGTGCGTTGTGAACATTTTTAGCTCCAAATAATGTTTGGTTTTTAAAGAACATGTTATTTAAAAGAAACCCACCAGATAGCCCATCCTTCATAATTTTAACCAAGATAAAATGAGATGAGGGTAACCGATTGAGCTTACTGACTCGTCGTCTTTTTGAAGGTCAACGGGAAAAGTACTTGCCATATATTTGCTTAAATAAAACTTAGTAATTCTTTTTATGTCTTGAAAGAATTGGGGAATATTATGTTAACTTTTCCTACGGGCAAAACTACTCACAGCGACATTTAAATTGGAGGCGAAATTTCTCCTAGCAATAGAAGAAGGCAAACATTCTTATGCTACTAGCTTTATGCACCATCAACCAGTAAATTCTCTCTACATAACCTTTATGCAGGTTTGTTCGTCTGGTGCTATGATCCCGCTCAGGTGTGATATGTAAATCTTATACAAGCTTGTCATCTTAGTAGACAGTTGAACTCATAGGTAAACATGGGATGGTGCATGCGCGTCACCATGTTTAATTTGACGATTCAGCGGTTGAGAAATCTTAAGCAATATACATTGTGCACTATAACTTGTTTCACGAAGCACAAAGAAGGCTGAAACGTATGTTTATCGTTGTTATCAAACCTTCATACAGATGTAAAAAAAAAATTCCAATCCCAGAAAACACAATATTGTCTGGGTTGATTTTCAGAGTTCACTGGAAAACATCAACTAAAATGGCATCAACACGGAAAGAATTGAAAATCACCAATTTTTTCACGCAAAATTTTGAGTTGCAATTCACGAATTAAATATTTCTCGCAAATCACAACGAAGTTTTAATGGATTGATACAAAAGTTGGTATTTTGACATTAAAAACGGCGGAGAATACCAAATTCTGTTTGTTGAAATTTACGATTAGAAGTATCAATTCGAGCTTATTTTATTTGTAGTGATTTGCGAGATTGTTTGGCGCGATTTACCACTCTAATAGGTCAATTTTTCAAACACCACTTCACAATCTCAAATTGCGAAAAATATTTGGTGATTTACCCTCACCGAATGATGAATCAATAAAACCTTATAATAATTTAACACATGTGAATTGAAATCATAAATTGACGTAGAGAAGTCGTAAATTGCAAAATATTTTTTTTAATTTCCATGGAATCAACTACCTGATGTGTGGAATCTTTTTATGCACAGTTCATAGTGTATTTACCTATCGAAATCCTTTTAAATCCTTTCTTTTTATGGATGCACGCATGTATGTGGTATTGCGAGACAGCTGCAATCATGAAGCCAAATCTTCTTTGTGCACATTGCATGGCGGTGCAGAGACAGGCAGTCGGTATTCAATCTTTGCTTAAAGCAGTCGAGTTAAAGTTGTTTGAGTATAACTAATTCGTATTGATAGGTTGTGTACTTCTAATTATACAGCATTCTGGAATATGTATTGTAGGTAAGTACCTATTGAATAATTCCAAAAACGCCGAAGTATGCATATAGATCTGTACTTTTTTCAGAATGTACCTACATCTCGCAATTAGGAAGGAAGTATAAATTGGAATGGATTCTAAAATATGTAATCGAGAAGAATTGTAAAGGTTCGTATCAATGTCAAGTTCACCTAAATATTTTGTTTGCATTTTAAATTTCAGCATAGACCAAAAGACCATCTCAGACAAATCCCGTTGTCTCCGGACGATATGGCGCCGTATGATTTTCTTGGATATCAGGAGGAAAATAAAATATGACTCTAAATATGTATTCGAAAATAACATTTGTAAATCACAAGATATAAGTTGCAAATTGAGAATAAAGTTTTCTAACTTCACGGTAAAACATTTTCAATTTAATACGGTGATGCCTGAAATCACCACTCGAGAATCGTAAATTGCAAAATATTAATTGCAAAATTATAAAAATAAGTTGTAATATACGATTGAAAATTTGTAAATTGCAACTACTGAAGTAGTAAATCTACTCCTGTTAATTCGCAAATCAACACTATTGAGTTGCAATTTAAGACTAAATTGTTGTAATTTGCTAAGGGAGGAAATCGTAATTTACAACAGAAAAGTGGTAATTTACGAATTGTTTTTGCAATTTACAATCCATGTAATAACAAATTGATAACTATTTGTGTCAAATTGCGTGTATATGGCAATATGTTTTTCTCGTTTGATCGCATTATTGATAATGAAAAGTGTTGATTCACGACTTTTGAGGGTCAATATCTTCACTTCGCACAATTTCTAGAATTGCGAATAAAAAGTCGTGAATTATTAAATCCTTAGGTAAGCTCTAAAACAAGACAAACTTTTCGTGATTCTGCGCTTATTTTTCTTGATTTGATCTTAAAATTCTTTCCGTGTAATATTCCTATTTAGGCATCGTTTCAAAGTACTGGTACTGGGTACGCGACAATTGACACAATCAGGGCTCTAATAATTTATGTGAAATCTCTTTCACAAATGCTCGCCTTGTCAATGGTTTTTGTTCATTACGACTGCTATGATTCACGTGGATGATAAAAGAGTTGCGACTATTGACGTATAAATTGTTTGCAAAAATGTAGCATGGTGGCTCAACTCATAAAAAAATTGAACACTATTCATAAACATATGAATACGTATCTTAGACTCCTTGCACGTAAAATATCTAAAACTAAACGTCTATGAAACAACGAAACATGCGTGACACTAAGCTCTCTTTATTTTAGGAATGTACTGAGATGCACGAGAGGGTCTGCGAGATCTATGTTTATGAATCTTGTTGACCTAGAATTAGTTGCAAGAAGCTTTTAACGAAAAAGCTTGCTCTAACTTCCCATCAATCATAGACATTTTTAACCTACTTTACTAACTGACTGTATTAGACAGCATGCATTAAACAATGTCAAACACGTTAAAATAAAGCCGTTCGTAAAAAAACAATTTGTAACTTTATCTTATATAAATAAATAGGCAAAGGGAAATAGTTAAGAACTATACTTTCAATGCCTTATACACAACATATTCGCTTGATTTTTTTAGTTGGGAAGACTGTGCAAAGATGCAGTGCTGTGTGCTAAATCCAGTATCCAGGTCACATATTTAAAGTAGGGTTCAGGCTTTTTTTTACGAGGTAATAACCAAAAGTAGACATATTCTCAACAAAAACTGAATTGTAGCTTTGTCACGTAACACTATTAAAGCAAACTTTTTCTGACTATTAATTTTGCGCAAATATGTTCGGTAAAGATAGGGATAAAATGGCGGAAATCATTTATAAATTTTTCTCTTTTTAGTATTTTTGATTTATTTTAACAACTCTTGCTAACATTTTTATTCTGAAAGACTTTCGGAAAGTTTTTTGAATATTTTACACTAAACACTTTATATCGATATTGCTGCGTGAGTAGGAAAGAAATTGCAAATAAAATTTTAATAAGTTTAGTAACCTTGAGATGTTTTTCGATTAAAACAAACCTAAACATAAACTTCATGCAATACATACAGGCTGACACCTTAACACTCTTGCTCGCCTTTGCGCGGTACTAATTATCTTTTTTAATGTCGAGGTTAACTTTTACTATCTTAAAATGGAGAAATTATTCGTCTATAACATATTCAAGGCGAAGGTATAAAATAATTAGTTGCAAGGCCCTCTCTTTCTGCATTTTTTCAAGACTACAACAAAAATCTCTCAAACCTTGTCATAAATTTTAAATTGAAACTAAAAACGTCTGATGAAATTCTCGAATTTTCACGGCCGTAAAAATTATTATTAGGTAGGGATAAAGTCTAAAAGTGTGCTAAATATCTTTTGGCTGCTAGTTACGATAACTTCTCATGTGAACAGTCCTGAAGAAATACGCGTACCTTCTTCGCCGTAAAGTTATTTCCCTTTCCCTTTCGGTTGCTCTAAACCGAAATCAATCAAGTTGAACGCCAGCCAACGCGTTTAAAAACGACTGTCAATCATTAGTAGCTCTAATTTCCTATTTATCTTTATGAGCCTGGTACAATTCTAATCCCAGTCTACCATAAAAAGTAGCCACTACTTAGCATACAAGATTTACTGCGCCTGCTGCTAAATTAATTAAAAGAACACGTTTCGAAATAAAGTCTTACAAATATGAGCACCCAATGCACAAGCGGGCCAACAAAATCCATATGAATATTCAAGTTCATTGGTGTCTGTAATCCCAGCTCTTGACTTTCCTCTAGGTTTTCCACTTTTGAAAACTCTTTCATGAAAAAATTCCGAAATTCACGAAAAAGTGATCATCGAGCGTGCGATCTATTAATGAGCACACCGACCGCATCTTGAAATAGCTAAAATTAAAATAATTTGCATTTCATGAAAACGACTTTCTTTGCTTTTGCGGCACCAACCGAACGTGACCGGTCTTTGAAGCCCGCTGATCAGCGAATGCTGCCCACTTTTGCCATCAAATCTATTCATTATATTGACCGCAATGGTGGAGCCGCAATGGTCCATTACGGTTAACATGTGAGTGGCCTTGGAAAATGTAATTTTTCTCTTTTCTCATTTTTTTTAGTTAACTTCAGAATTAACGCATGGATGTCTTGTGCCTACGTTTGGTAAAAATCAATTTGTCAACAAAAACGAGGAGGGAGATAAAAATTTCTTATGTCCGCGGGTGTAAAAGCGAAAGCTGGGAGCGAAAGTTTCTTATTTTTCACATAATAATTATTAGCGTTCGTCTATGAGCAGTACGCTGTTGTGATTTATTTTCACATGTCAATCAAGTCGATGTAAGTAGACATCTTAACGATTAGAGGTAAGACACAATGAGCACTGCAAGCACAGATTTGGAGTGGATTGTTAGTGTTAGTGAACGGCGGTATGATGTTTGCAATGAAAGTATTCACTTTAATGTGAAAAAGATCGCTTCACTGGTTAATAAATGCATGAAGGTAATCAGGGCCAGACCAACCATATGTGCAAATGCAAAGGGCGCCAAGTTCTGGGGGCGCATTGCTAGGAAAAAGAAAATAATTTTATCTTGCCCGAACTAATACTGCCATTTGCATTTTAAACAAAAAGCTTGTTCAAATAAGCCCAAAATAAAAACATCCATCACACCAGTGCTGAATTATTTCTTGCACATTAACTCACATCACTCGCAATGTTGCAACTTCAAGGGGAATCTAACTCAAAATATCGCAAAATAAAAAATCCCACTAGACCTATGCAAATTCACTTCTTACCTACATAATCTCAAAATAGTTCACCCTGTTCATGTAGGTATATTCCTTGCGCACATCCACTTACATTTTACAAGAGAATCTAGTTCAAAGATCTCAAAGCAAAAAATACCGCAATAAAAAAAAAACGCATTGAAAGTCTGCCTCCTGAGTGATGCGGAAAAGACTTATGCATGTGTGAAAATATGAAAAAAGGGCGCTTTCTGTAAATCTTGCACTGCACAGGGCGCTAGTTTGGCTGGAGCCGGCACTGAAGGTAATAAATATATTAGCAGAAACCAAGCAAACGGATTCAGTTATCATTGGCGGAAGACATGGGCAATGGGCATGGGCATTCTTTCGCAGTAGATTATTTAACTTGTATTTTCATTGATCAACAGCTCCGTTTTTTGATTTTTGTTTTGAATTTGCAGTCCGCTTAGACTTTTAATAATGTTGGTCCCTGTAATCAAACGAAGCTGGGTTTTTCTTTAGTAAGGTTCTAGCAAATAGTTGTGGTTTCAGGATCAAATGCCTTTTCAAAGTTGAAGGTTATATTAACTTAAAGTGCAGTTAAATTTCTCCCCTTTTTTAAACAAACCTTTACGATTCTCATTACATACATTCTACGTTCCCTCGGGCGAAGATTTAAAAAAGGCCATCTCGCAAGTCAGTCCATCCGTATGGGTTTGCTTTTACTGCCTGCAGATTAAACTGGCTATTTTTTTTAAATTCTGTATTGGTAAGCTTAGATCCTTAGATCCGTTAGACATTGATACCACTCTAAAAGTGTATTCCCTTACTCGTTGCAACAGTTTGAGCTTCTCATGAAGAAATCCATTTAACAAAGCTCTTAGATGGAGTTTTTTATGTAAGTATAGAAGAAGGTCAACCTTACCTATCCAGCTTCTGCAAAGATCGGTTGAATATACGCTAAGCTTGTTGTAAACAATTCTACAAGGCACTGAATATTGAAGGTGAAGGTACATACTGACATGCAGTCTTTCTAGAAAGATCGCACTCATGTGGGGCTTCAAACATGTTGAGCCACCTGTCCACTTTAGGTTTGTTCTTTGATGTCTGGGGATGGAGATGGGCCCGTCCTGGTCAACCTAACCTAACCTAACCTTAATGTCGTCTAATTTCATCATATTATCGATTGGAACATCGAATGCACGTTTATCTGATGGAATATTTAGTGAGACACCGCTACCCCATCTCGCCGGCTAGCAGTCGATTTATATAGATTTTATAGAGAGAAGTGTGAAGTTCTTTAATGCCGTTTCGCTATCCGAAAAGATGCAGTTGCTTAGTTACGTTTTTCGTCAGCCAAGATGAAACTTTTTTAATCGCCATTATTTCCGGTTTGAAAACGCTTCAATTATTGGGAAGGCGGAAAGAGAGCGCATGATTTAACTGGTCGGAGAGCACACCTCGACCTAGACCGTCGATAGTTTTTGATCTGGCTATCTTTCCCCAATGATCTGCAGTTAAAATGATGACTTGGAAAAATTCTTACTAGTCAAATTGTAGACCAGCACTCTCCGCAGCGAGTTTTACGTGTCCCTCAAAGAGGATTAACATATTTCAATCAGGTTTACTGATACCTAACACTAGTTTTTATATTCGGAACGTCCATTTTCCCATACTGAGTTCGATTCATCAACATCAACCTGGCGCAAAACCAGCCCACACACAGACAGGTCGGGCTGGATATTCTCAATGGAAATTTACTTTTAAGGCATCTACAAAAATTCAGTCAGTTGAATTAAATGGTTTGATATGATGTTCATTAACCTTTAAATGTGATCCTCTAGATCACCATGATCGATTTTTTGGACGAAGTGAAGTTTTAAAGAGTTCACAGCGGCTCTCTTGTTAAATCGAATTATATTGCATACGGAAGGAAAATTGAGTACCACTTCTGAATCTATAGTTGAACAGATGCGCATGCAAACTCTTTAAATTGGTTTTGAGATATATTTTCTCACAACATATTTGCAAAATTAGCGATGATTGGCATGACGTTAGTAACAGCTTCAATATGGGGCTGTAATCGATTTTATTTTCAATGTAAATCATAAGAATTAGAAACTAACACAAGGAAATTGTTGGCGATTCGGACAAGTTTAGTTTTTTTCACCCTATTTTCTATTGCGGTACTTGTAGTGGACCAGTCGTGATCCACTCGTGCTCTCTATTTCTGTTTAATAAAACAGTTTCTACCAATTTTAATAGAAAATGGATTTTGTTGTACGGAATGAATGAAGTACATTAAATATGCAAGTACAAGTTAGAAGATAGAAGTTAGTTAAAAAAAAATTATATCACTGTATTATATTAGTATCTATATAGGAAATGACTTTCCTGTTTTCTTAAATCGGGCGACGAAGAAGATGACATAGATAATTTTGTAGCGGCGAAAATAAATCGGTTTCGGAACAGCGTACTATAAAAACAAATGTATATAACGATAAAAAAGTTACCTAGTATTATTTAATAACTTGTAATACTCTGTTATTATAATGAATCGTATCTCCACTTGTGCACTTAATATATTTTAGGAACTGATTATATTATGCAAATATCTCCCTTTGCATCGCTTTTCGCCTATGCAGATGGTTTTGTTTAGGAAGCTGTCAGCTCTATTCCATTATTCAAATGAGCAAGTGGAACCTTACCTTACTAGTAATCATTTCTAACCTTCACCATTAACATTTTAAAGGTCACAATAGACAATTTTATATTGAAACCAGTTTGTGAAATTTGGCCTGGACACTAAAAATTATTATTAGTGCCGCGCGGTTAAATTGAGGTCATTAGCTTAAATATTTTATAGGTCACAATTTTAATTTTAATGTTTAAACTTTCTCTATTGTGCATGGACACTGAAAACGATTACCGACTAGTATCGCTCAATAATATGTTTTTAGCGAATCGTTTACACCATCGCAGATGTGATTACTTAAATCCAAAAGCGGATTTAAAATTTCATTTTGCAACAAAACCACAGATCAGCTATTGGCAACGAAACATGTCTTTCATTGTTGCTTTATTGTTAATGTTTTGTTTAATTTTTTGTGTGTTGCGCCACAAGAAAGCAAGCAATTTTCGACAACGACGGTTGATCGAAACAGTTTTGGTTTTGTTGCAAGCATGTGTTTTGTTTCGCTTGCTTTGGGTTTGGTGTGTGTTGTCTCATAAGGAACAATAATCTCTTATATTTCACGAAACAAAACGTTTTGTTTGATCCCGTGTGTTTCAGCCTAAGCAGTGAACAATTTGAAGAGGCTCTCATATTTTTAAAATTTACAATGTTTTTTAATTTGTGAAAATTCAAATTCTGAAAAGAAGAAACTGCAGTGCATAACGAAGCCGATGCAGCAGTTGCAAGGTTTGTTTTTTAGTTGGTGCTTTTCAAAACAGTGTATCATTTAGGGCTTTGCTAAAGTGAGTCTAGCCGAAAGTTCACCATTTAGGTGATTTTAATCTAGTGGATTGCAATTCTAACAAATTCTGTTTATTCTCTTAAAAATTGTTTCATGAGGTTGCTAATACCTAGCTAGGCTTTTGTGAATCGGAGTAAAGCCTGAACTTAAACGAAACAAAAACTAAGCGAAGTTTAAAATAGAGAAAGCGTGGAAACTAATTTAACCACACAATATTAATATAAATAAAAATATAATATTAAGCCAATTACTAAAAATAAAAACAGCTCTTTCTGATCATTAACTTTTTTAATAAAAACTCAAATGATACTTCTCACAAAGTATAATTAACTGGTGGTTTTTTTCAGGTTGGCAGCACTGGTTAGTAATGGCGTCCAAACGTCATCTGTCAAAGTGAAAAGTTTTCAGTATACTCTGCCATTGAATCATGGAAAGACTTACAAACGAGCAACGATTGCAAATTATTGAAATTTAGTATAAAAATGAGTGCTCTGTGAAAAATGTGCACCGTTTGTTACGACCATATTATGGTCGCCATAATCGACCTGGTGAATCAACAATTTTTTGCCCCAGTTGGCTGAGTTGAACTTGGTTGACATGTGGTTTCATCAAGACGGTGCCACATGCCACACAGCTCGTGAAACAATGGAAATGTTGAAGGATGAATTTGGTGAGCAGCTTATTTCTCGAAATGGCCCTGTGAGTTGGCCGCCAAGATCATGCGATTTAACGCCTCTTGATTATTTCTTGTGGACAATCCGAACACGATTGAAGCCTTACAGGATAACATAACACGCGAATTTGGTGTAATACAGGCCGAAATGCTCGAAAAAGTGGCGCAAAATTGGACCTTCCAAATGGACCATTTGAAACGGAGCCGCGGACAACATTTACATGAAGTTGTCTTTAAAACGTATCGATTGTATCGATTACAATACAAATTTTGAATATTTGATGCAAATTTGAGTGTTTTATTCGATTTTTAAAAATACTACGCTTAAAAAATCATCCTTTATATAATTTGAGTTTAAATTTATAAAAAAATATTAGCAAATTATATGTGACAATTCCAAACTCTTTTCGATTGGAATTTATTTTAGCGACTAAAATCGCTTACAATTTTGATAAACCTCTGGCTAAAGGGCGGTAATCTATTCTATAAATAAGAACTTTTTTGAGCATCGAAAGCTTGAAACTAGAAGAAATATATGTAGTGCGCGATACTAATCATATTATTATGTATCCAAGCTAGATTTAACGAACTCACAATGGCGAAATTTTGCCATATAAAATTACGTATTGTGACCTACAAAGTATTTAGTGTAGAGATTAAAAGTGATTATTAGTAAGGCCCGTTATTTTCTGCCTTTTGTACTCTTGATATAGATTTTGCGCCACTTATTCATTGCTGATGTAGGTGAAAAAGTGAAGAGACAAATTTGTAACCCTTTGTAATATTTTGGGCTCTATAAGTCCACTATGTGAACAATTTTGAGCAAAAATCGTGCCCTGTTAAATAAATAAATACATAGTTTTCGCAATGTGTTCCTATTTGGCTCTAGACCCAGCTTCACAACTATTTGATTGAATTGGTTTCATTTGTTGATCTAAAAATATTATATAACGAGTACGAACGGATTTATACCTACTCTTTAGATGTTTATTAAAAACCTGCCAGAGGAAAGGCAGTTTTAAAACCCTCAAGGTGCAACTCCGAATATACTGATCTTATAGTTTTTGTCGAGCATTCCTACAGGATCCGGCTGGTAAAAGAACTAAGGCCCAAAAACCATATATCGCGAAGAATCTCTTCTGCAGAAATGGGCTGAAAGTCTCTCTATTTGCATATTAATAGTTTCTTTCACTCTATGGCTAAATAGTTTATTTTGAGAGTAGAATTGCCGCATATGTAAAGTCCACAAGAGACTTTCTAGAGAATAACCCCAAGGGAGTTGTTTACTTGAATACAAATTTGAATGACGTCGGTGACGTCATGGAACTAATGGGGTTCCATTGTTAAATGCTCTTTCGGCTGATCAAGAAGATTGAAGGGCGTTCCACTTAACTTAAAGAAATTTTCGCTAAACGTTCACAAACTAGCAGCGCAACAGTCTTATACCACAGAAAGACCATTATTAACCAAATTATTTTTCGATCTGTAACAAAATTATTTGAACACATCCAGCTCCATTATTTATTGGCACTTGAAATCCATAAAAAGAACTCCAATTAAAGAGATATCTTATATGCATCTCAATTGATCAATCCGACTCACGATTTGAAAGAAAACAAAAATAAAGTCAATAGCTGATGTGCTTAGATGCTATAAATTCTTTATGAAAATTTAGCAAACACTGTGATCATTGAAGGCGCTTAATCCGGCGCTCGCTCAAGGTTTATTCTGCTCGAATGATTTTATTGCAGCTAATCTTCCATCCGGCTGCCTACTTATGTATGGCTTCGAAATGAGGTGTGCTCAATAATGCGAATTATTCATTTGGAATAATAATGAATTGTTTTGTCTCTCCAACCTATACGTAGAATCTCAGCTTCGAGTTGTCGTCGCTTCTTTTGTATTCGCAAAATTTATCATTCAACTCGAGTTCCAGCCATTCCGCACAAATCAGCACTCTTGACGTTGAGTGTTCTTTTGTATTCTTTTGCGGCCCAAAAGGCATTCGCTCGTTCAGTAAATCAATAGATAACACAAACGCTGTGGGTTTTACGTTTAACACAGATGTCAATGTGTCAAAATGGGGCTTACTAAGTATAAAATGGCAAACGTTTTGCCAACGAACTGGTAATAGAAGTCATGTAAAACACACCTGTCTTATGGTCATCGTATCTAATTGCCCAATTTGCTTGGTGGATCTTCTGCTTTAACAAGTATCTTCTTAGCGCTCATTATTTATCGTTTGTAGGAACACATTATGTATACCTATACATCATCAGAGAAATTGTTTGTTTTGTTTTCGTAGGTATTTCGAAAAGCGAATGCGTTGTGATTACACGGATGGTCATTGACCACGACTTGAACTCCAGGTAGCAATTCACATTTTTTTGTCTTTCATTATGAGTTAGTAAGAAATTGTTTGTTTTGTTTTCGTAGGTATTTCGAAAAGCGAATGCGTTGTGATTACACTGATGGTCATTGAGAGATGAACTCGAATGAGTGAATTGACATCAAGATTGAATAAATATGGTGGCATTTTTTATTGCCAAAGTAGATACACGCATGAAATGCAAAATAGGTAGATAGGTTTTGTTCTGCGTTGTGAATCCGTAGCACCGACACACGATTTTGATATATTTATCAGTTGAGGAAGTGGCTCAGTGATATATACTGTAGTACTGAGCGAATATCTGAGGTAATAAACGTGTGCTATCATTATCCAGGTCCAAAGCATTGATTTTAGGCAAATACAAATTAAATAAATGCCCGTCATCATATTCAAAATAAATATGTTGCGCAATCTCATGTCATTCATTGTGGATGGAGAGGTTGTGTCAGCTGTTTATGTAGGTAGGTATCATATCAACTGAACCTTATGCAAAGCCAATGTCTTGCGCCATTCCAGTAATCGCATCAATGTGGTGACAACTGGGTTTTCATTCAAACTCTGAAACGGTAATATTTTCTGCTCAGCCAGATAGATGAACACGAGTTGAAGCTTCTTACTACGCTTAATTTTTTTGAACTAAATTCTCCACAGTTGTGCGGGCAGGCCCTTTATATAAGTACCAAAAGCAGTACAAAGTTGACAAAACATTTCCGCAATATTTTCAGAGGCTGTAGCCATCTGGAGCAAATTTATACAATTGCTGGATCCATTTTCTATGTAAACGTGGGCAATTGCTGTGAATTTCTCTTCCACCCTCAGCATTAGTTTTACATATGAAATTGCAAGAAAATCAGCACCTGAGTAGCTGAAAGGGTATCTGTTTGTCTTTCTTCTTCTAAATACCTGTATAAGTAGACACACCTCTTGCCATAGAATCAACGTTCTACCAACCACACGCTATGTTAAGATGTGTTTTTTTTTTTCTCAGTTAAGTTAATCAAATGTGTTAACGCATATATTTAAATGATACCAAAGTTTAAATTCTATGAATTATATTTAATTTTATTCCGAACCTGAATGCCTACTGATTACATAACAAAAAAACTGCGCAAATAAGATCAGTCGGTTTTGTGATACGAAACCGAAATTCGCTGGCCTTAAGAAAACTATCGTGAGTGTTAGTTTACCCGGTTTAAAGAAAATTAACTTTTTCACTTGCGATACCTATGGGTCTGCGTGGATTTTTAGTTTCATAAATTTATCGCCTGTGGTTCCAAAACTGTCTGAAAGTCCACTTGATAATAATCCCGTCTTTCACCCTGTTAACCAACCTTTACAACAGAAAATAGAGATATCTATACAAAATGATTAAAAACTCACCAAATCTAGTGCAGCAGTCCTTGGGTAAAGTTCAAACAATTTCAAAGAATCCACCCAGGAATATTTGACCCAAAATTACCCAATTTTCATTCGTGCGTCCAACAAGGGAGTTTGGATAACCTTTTATGGCCAAGCCTTGCTTAGTTGAACTTCTAAATGTTCTTAACAGCGAACAGGGTTCAAACTGTGTTATCTGTGAACGAGCAATATGTGACGAACGCAAAGCTAGTCCATAGTTGTAGCGACTCGACCTAAAAGTCGTAAGTCGCTATCGAACTTAATAAATCAGCAAAGACTGCGCATGCTAATGGACCCACTTATAATGTGAAACCCTGGATTACCCTAGGCCCTAGAGCTATGACTATTTGCTTGACATCAAAAAGTTTTTTAAAATAATTTTGTAACTTTACCACTACGGCAAAAAGGAGATTAAAAGTTAAGAAACTTATAATAATAGCGCAAAATTACAGTCGGATAAAGCTCTTTGAAACTAGTTTAGTACGTTTCAAACCCACTTGGGTATTCAATTTAAAACCAAGAAAAGTACATTTTATACCTTAGAATGGACTTTCAGCCATTTGCCATTTCAAAATAGCAAAATTAAAACTTCTGAATCGGCAGAAACAGCTTTAAACATAATTTTTAAATGAATAAAATCTAAACATAATTCATATAGCATTTTATTTTGTTTTGTATTCATTTGATATTGTCCAAGAAGAAACCCACTTTATATGGAGAATGTTTTTACATTTATGTTAGGTTTTGTTTGTTTTTGTTTGCAAGAATTAAAGAAAGTTCTTGAAAACTATCACAGATAAAGATAATAGAGTGAATCCCGGATAACCGATTTCTAATCGATTCTAGTTAATAGAATGCCAGCTAATTAAGAGTTGACCTTAATTGTAGGAGGGTTAAAAAGTGTTTATAATTAACTTAAACGTTAAGCACCGGATTTGAATTTACAGTGTTGTTATTTAGTATCTACTTATCTCCCCTAACATAAGGTTAGGCACTTGTTGCGCCTGATTTTAAAAGATTTAGGATTTTTGTGGATAAAGTTTAAAGCTTGAGTTATGTCTTCAAAATTGCTATAGTATGCACCGGATTTAGGTCTTATTTCAATATCTTGAGTCTAGGGTGCCTTCAAGAAAAACTTCCACTGCGTATGAAGTGATCAATCAGTTTGTTTTATTTGTAACCGCATTATACATGTTAAAACTACTTATCCAATCCGTATGGATTTTTCAGACAAACATCGCGAATTCATTATTGATATGTTAGTCGCATATGACTGATAAATTTGAGTCACTTAACTATGGCATAGTTGACACTCAGCCCCGCTGAAAGGAAGGTACAGGACCTTAGGTCCGTATCAAGTGAGTTCAAATAATATATGCCATCAGCTGGTAAATATTAAATTAATTACATCATAGCATGCTATACAAACCAAAACGGTCGGTCAATTTGTTATTGCCAATTACTAGGCTAAGATGCATGCAAAATAGATAGGTGCTCCAAAGTATTTATAAGTACTTTCAGTTTCTTATACTTTCACATTGAGCGTAGAGAGATACGCTCGAATCTTCATCGCCTATTCGGTACCGCTGGAGGTCTTTGTGCTGCTTAACTGATTATCTACAAATACAGCACAAGTAAGTAGTAGGTAGCCATCAAAGGCGCACACAATTTACAGAATATCTCCTCGACCGAAGAGGCTTTCAGCACAACACTCCTCAATAGCTTCATTTAACCGTGAAACTATATACTTACAAATTACAAACCATTATTGGCGCTGAGCTCATGCATGCGATTGCGCAAAGATCACTCCACTGCAATGGTACCAATTGGAGGTGGTCAAGCAAAGCCTTCGATTAAATTTGATAGTAACACGGAACACGTCTTCGGGGTACAGACGAAAAAAGTGAAAACTGCCCACACTATATTGTGTATGCCCTCCCGCATAAGGCATAACCATATCAACAGACGAGGGTCAAAGAGGGAGGCATGATTTTCTGCCCATAATAACTTTTGGCATATGAAGTCATTTCATTGTCATTCAAAGCGATGTTTTTACTCGTATTTCGGTCTAGAACCAGTTTTCCCCAATGGCTAAATGGTGTCACGGGTAAGGTATGCGCGCGCAAGAAACCGCTAAATACCTCCAACGAATGCATACACACATAGATCTTATTTATGTGGTTCAAAAAGTAAAAATTTCTTTGACATAGAAAATACTTTGGATATCGAATTTAATTATAAAAATCTAATCTATGAAACCGTATGGAAAATAAATTAACCGACTGAATGCAGGGAAAAAAGCTGTTTGGAACTTGTGTGTGAGCTGCGGACGAGTTCGAACACTTTCACTACAGCCAGAAGTAACAGCATATAGCTAATAACACAACAAAAGGAAAACAAAAACCCATACAGTGAACGAACTTGCAGCAACAGTGAACAGACAACAGACAAGTGTGGCGTTTAATTTTAATTAATCGCATTGAATGATTGAGTTCGGTTTAATTTTTTCAGGTGTTTGCTTGTAAAGTTCCAAATTTAAAGAAACCGCATGATTTCAGTTTAGGCTTATGTCACAGTCAGCCAAGGTGTACCTATGGTTTCTGAAACCTATTGACATTATGGTGCGAGGTCGTTGTGCTTGCTTCGGAAAAAGAATAATATTTAAATAATTGTGTGGGATCTTTTTTTTGCGTACGGATTAGGTTTTGTGATTTTTTTTGGGAACGGAAAGGTTTTAGGTCCGGTATACAATCCTATTGGATACCACAGTTTTTATGGGATATCGTTTTTTGAGGAGGATACGGTAACTAGGACAGCGGTTAAAAAAATTGTAAGCGCGTTATAATCCTAATGTGTTAAAAATGGAGAAACTACAGACCTACATAAATGGTTGCTAAAAGTAAATGGCAGGGTATAGGGACCAATACGGAGTTTATTTTTATTCCTGATACATATGGGTATGTATAATTGGTTTTGCCTTCTATCTATTTTAGCCCCTGCTGTTAACATACCCGCAAAAGCCTCAGTGACAGCTAATTAGGTAAATATTTCTTTCAATCCCGATTTTGACAATCGTGGTCGTAAGCATATATGGAACTTGAACAGGCTTTTTAAAGATTGTACTTCAAGTGTTAATTTTAGATTTTCTCGCAATTCTTCCACCTATCATATTGAAGAAAGTAAAATGACAAAGCTTAGTTTCATAGACAAACCATACTGAGACCACCAATTCCGGCCGATTTCCCGTTACTGCCTACAAGCCAAATTTTTACTGAGTGGTCACGATTTGGTGCGCTAGTATTGTTACATAGAAATTCGTATTGACAAATGTCACGTAACTTCAAAAATTCTGAGTCACCAACACACTCGCAAAAAATATGAGCCACTATGAGTTTCAATAGAATTTTTTCCGTTGAATTTGAAATTATTCCTTACATGTGGATAGTATTTATGAAAAATTAAGAATGTTGAGGGAAAATAAAAACATTCTGAACAAATTTTCTCACACGGATTATAATTGACACTACACCGATAGGAAAAAAAAAACGGCGGAATTAGAAAAAAAAATTGAGGGGCCAGCGTCCAAGAGGATTGCGAGTTGGGGGTCTCAGTATGATTTTTCTATGGTTAGCTTAGGTTAGACGCAGTATTGTGAGAAGAAACGTCATAAGACACTAGGACCTTATGATCACTGGGAAACCCATCATTTAAAAAGATGAGAAAATCTGATGTATGCATGACAAAACATCACCTACAAAAATAAGAAAAATTGGAGCGACCGGTTTACATAGGATCCAGTGCCTAGCTTCTCACAACCACTAGTGTGACACACACTGAGTCGTGTGCTGTTTAATTAAGTCTCATTGAATTGGGGATGAAAGTGGGTTATACTGCATTTCCATCAAGATGTATTAAGTTTGGCCGAGACAGAGGTAAAAGTTTCCTTGTCACGATTACGTATATTCCGCATTCTGTCGTCGTCCTATAAATATTAGCCGGCCACCATTTCGGTAAACGGGACATTTTTTTCCTGGAGTTGAGCCGGGAACCTCTAGCTCAATAGTCCATCACGCATACCGCTGATCGCCTGAATATACCAACTGCGCAGTTTGAGTATTTGCTTGATGGGTCTTAACAGCGCAATACTTAGCCCGCCTTTAGTTCCTCTCCTACACGTTTCCAATCATCGAATAGGCAAGCTTCTCTCGTCAGACGATTTACAAAGGAGCTGCTGCATGTACCCCACCTAGCAGACCTCCCATTATTTTAAGATGTTAATTTATATTGAGCCAAAATTTTGTTTTTTATTTGCAGAACTCAAACCCACCACCCCTGATATGCATCTAACCGACAGTATACGAACCCATTAACGATGACTTCCAAATACGAACGTATCAAGACTGAATGCAAAAAGAAGGCCATTCACTGGGAAGACCCCGATTTTCCTGCGGTCCAGACGTCTGTGTTCTACTATCAAACGCCACCGTTCACATTCCAATGGAAGCGGATACCAGAGATCGCGCCGACGGCGTCCTTCATGAACGAAGGCGAAAACTTTGACATAATTCCCGGCAAAATGGGCGATCGGTGGCTTGTCTCCTGTCTGGGCGTCTTATATTCGCTAAAAAATCTCTTCTACCGTGTTGTGCCAGCCGATCAGAGTGTCGAAAATTCCCACGGGATGTTTCGATTTCGACTCTGGTGGTGCGGTGAATGGGTTGAGGTGCTGGTAGACGATCGCCTGCCCACGATCAATGGCAAGCTCGCGTTTCTGCAGCCACAAAAATCGAACTGCTTTTGGGCGTCGTTGCTAGAAAAGGCTGTTGCTAAGTGAGTATATATACATGGAAACCTTTCTGAAATTTAGGTTTAATTTAACGCACTCCCTAGGTTACATGGGTCATATGAAGCTCTCAAGTACGGAACACGATCGGATGGTTTAAGTGATCTCCTAGGCGGTATTGTTGAATGTGTCCCGACTAGAATTAACAACGACCCCATCCGCCCACTGCAGCTGCGATCGTTTTTGGACACCACGTGCATTGTGACTTGCATTGCTACGAAGGTCGCCAATGGGCAGTACAAAAACATCCCCGAACGGCTGCCGAACGGGATTTGTGTGAATGTCAACTACCGGCTGTGTTCCTTGGATAAAGTAAGCTTGACGCCAAAGCTCCAGTTACATTCGCAGCAACGGAGATGTTTTTCTTTTCTAGGTGGAGACCCTTCTGGGAGACGCTGTCCAACTGGTGCGACTGAAAGACCCCATGGCCTGTGAAACATTTGGCACTAAATCAGGCTACAACGGCGAATGGTCTGCAATGTCACAGTCCTGGGACAGAGTGTCAATCCAAGAGAGAGACCGACTTCTGGGTCAACTGGATGTGGGGGAATTTTGGATCTCATTCTTGGCGTTCACGCAATCCTTTACGTTTCTGGAGAGCGTCCACCTCGACACAGACACCGCCAAGGACGAGCTGTCACTGTCGGACCGGCCCAAACGGTGGCAAATGAAGATGTACCAAGGACAGTGGCGTCGTGGAGTGACAGCCGGCGGCTGCCGGAATCATGAATCGTTTCACATAAACCCCCAACTACTGCTGAGTATACAGGAGCGAGAGGAAGTTGTCATAGCACTGAATCAGCATACGGCTATCGAGCCAAAAGTCATCGGTTTTACTATGTACAAACTGAACACAGGTAAGGATGGAAAGAGGTCCAACAGAAAGGCTATTGTTCTATCCGAAGTTGTTTTGTTCTAGTCAATAAAAATAAACTAACCGAATGCCTGCCAAAGGAATTCTTCAAGAGTCAAGTTAGCTACATCAATTCAGACTATGGCAACACGCGACACGTGAGCTACAGATGCAACTTAGACGTGGGGAAGTATCTGCTCATGGCGACGACTTACGAACCGGGCGAGGAGTCATGTTTTACTGTGAGAATATTGGGCAGTTCGTTGAGATTGTCACAGCTGGAGACGCAGACTATGATGCTGTTGGATCCTTTCCCAGCACTGAATCTGAATAACGAACCCGATAGCGCCAAGGTGAAGAAGTGCCAGTATGAGCCGGTGTTTATGCAATTGGCCGATGAGAATAAGTAAATGCGAAGTGGAGTGTAGTTAAAATGTTAATTTGTATGTCCCTTTTTAGATCGATAAATTGCTTTGAACTGCAGGAACTACTGGAAGCGTGTCTGCCCAATGACTACATAAAAGGATGCGCCAACATTGATATCTGTCGACAGGTTATCGCCTTGCAAGACGTGAGTACATATAGTGTGAGTTAACAAGTACTATATGTAAGGTATATTTGGTTCTATAAATTGAATGGTAAATAGGGATGCAGGTGACCGCCGGACGCTTTCGGATATTGAAGTGAACTGCCAAGGAGTTTAACCAAATGTCCGACTTAGTAAAATGTGTAGGATTTCTCAAATTACCATGTAGGTATCTAATGTCTGACAGAGTTAGTTTAGCCACCTTCAAAATGTGTAAAAGTTGACACCAAGTATAGAAAAACCTAGCCTTAACGCTTATTTCTTCACTTCGAAGCAAAACTTATAAATGGTGTAATTCATAAGCAATTAGCAATCTAGGTACTTTATTTTTTTGTACCTAAATACTAAAAAATAATCACGAACTTGTTTTTGACAGTTCAAGCTCTGCTCTGAACTAAAAAAAAAACAGCTTAAATCAAACAATTATAGGCTTTAGAATGACCAAAATTGGATTTGAGTTCTTATCAAAATTAATATGACTGACTAATATGTTGAGTTCAGTTAAATTAGCTTAAAAATTCTAATACAGTAAAATGCTGACATAACCCGGTGGCATTCAGTTGAAAAATCTAAGAAAAAATTTGATTTCTGAATATATTTAGTTTTAAATTTATTATACCAGTTTGATCCACTCCGTAAGGATTCCCCTTCAATGTCAATTGTGTCAATTTTATTATAAAAAACAATGTGATTCACTATGTCTAAAAAAACGGTGAACATTTTTCCTACAATTAACGACTAAACATACAAATTTCCCTGACAATGCAATATAACAAGAATGGCCGCGTTTCATTGACCGCTAGATGTCTAGCACATAGGTAATATTCGAGATGTAGGGACGCTTACTTTATTTAAATTTTGTTGACGAACCCATTACTTTTATGTAATACAGTCGAACACGGATATAAGAAACACTCGTATAAGAACAACTCGCTTTTAAGAAACGCATGCGAAAACACGGAGATTTTTTTGCTATTTATTTATTTATATGAACATATAAAAAGTGTTCATATAAGAAACTCGCTTTAAAGAATCACTCGGATATAAGAAACGTATTTTTATTCACACAATTTGTTATTTTATTCAAATCATTACACATATAAAAAAAAAACATAATTTTTTCCTTTGTTGAGCTGGAATTCAGTTTAAATGCAAAAACAGCTCAACTATGCATGTAAACGAATTGCGGTATGATGCGAATACACTTTTCAATGACAATGACAGCTGTGCTACTGTCAGTAGAAAAAGCCCGCCAAATCGTCCTACATCTCTTCGTGTTGACTTTTGCTTTTGTTCGTTCATATTTCATATCGGTTGTTTTTATATAAGAAATTTTGTTTCTTACATCAGTAGTTTTCGTATAAGAACAACTCGGACAAAAGAAACAAATCTCGTTGTTTTTTATATATTCCTTATATCCGTGTTGGACTGTACTCCAAATTTGTTTTTACTTTTGTAATTTAATTTGATTGACCGCTCAATTTGGGTGTCCCTAATTTTGCCTACACTAAATAAAAACTTCTCTGAGGGAGAAATTTGTCACAATTTGTCCTAGAGTATGATAAATGATAAAACTTGTTGCAGTATTGGGTTGATCTAAAACTGTATTATAGAAGTACATCTGAGACTTTTACGTCTTCTGAGGCAAGAAATAGAAAATGTTCTTTAACTTTTAAGGAATTCCATTCAACTTTTAGATATGCGTAGTCGAATTTGTTGTTATTTGACAAAAATTTGTGCCGAACCCCGGCTTGAAAGTTCCTTAAGGCGTCGCTAATTTATTACACTGACAATTTTGTGGAATACTTTTAAAATTATGGAAGTTAGCTATGAGAAAATGCAGAAACGACTAATGCAATATCCATTAATTTTTTTTCGTACATTTGAAGTTTAATGTTTTGATGTTTGAAAAGAAGTAAACCGAAGTACCTATTAGTACTCGCGTTTTTACGGCTGGTATATTGCATTGTGTTCTATTACTCTAGTCTAGAGTATATATTATTGCTTAAGCTGTCAACGCAACAAAGAAGCGCACCTCTGAAAATGGTAACTCATTTTTACAGCAACGAATATTCGATCTATAACTTTAGGTCAAAGTTGGTTCAGTCATCGTTCAGTCTCCTTAAATGTGATCATAAACTGTTCCAGTGCTTGAAAGCAAATCGTTCAATAAATAGCTAAGTTTGGTGTAGTTTCAATTTCGAAAACAATATGACTCAGGCGATCATCTTCATCGCTGATTAAATGATTAAACTAAAGCATTTTAAGCGACTTTTAGAATTTACTTTAAGTTTCATGCGAAAAATCATATTTTTATAAAGTTTATGTAAAATGTAATAAACATAAAGTCCGTTTTTTGATTGTTATCTGTATTTGACCAAAACTTTTGTTCAGTGCACACCACTATCCACTTTCGGCTGCTTCAAACCTTTTCCAAATAGCATTCACACTTATTTATCTAAAGAGCTCAGTTTAATAAGCAGCTTAGCGGCACATACCTACTTCAACACAAGCTTCTTAGAGCGTAGTTCTGTAAAGTACTCTCGGTAGAAGAAAATAACTAATCCTCTTCCAACTTGCTGGAAGTAATCGTTTTGTATCAATTCAATCGAATTACAAAGGAGCTTGCTTTCTGAATTTAGTTTCCATTTTAAAAGCGTGACACTTGGGTAATCTCTGAAGTAAAAATATGCTTAAGGCCATCACATCTGACAGCCTCTTCTGGGAAGCGAATTCATCTTGTCGTCTTTTTTATAATTCTCCTATTCTTCAATAAATACTTTCTAAAGGGTGATTTTTTAAGAGGTTTAGAACTTTTTTTAAAAAAAAAACACAAAAAATTCGAAAAAATGAATGAAATATTTATTTGAATCGATAGTTTGAACCTTGCAATTTAATGTTTAAAGATAATTTCATGCAAATGTTGACCGCGGCTGCGTCTCAGGTAGCCCATCCGCTGAGTCCAATTTTGGCATACTCTTTCACACATATCGGCCGGTATCTCACGAATGAATGCATGGATGTTGGCTTCCAGTGCGTCAATCGAAGCGGGCTTGTCCCTATACACATTAGCCTTGGCATACCCCCACAAAAAATAATCTAATGGTGTCAAATCGCACGATCTAGGCGGCCAATTGACCGGCCCGAAACGTGAAATTAACTGTTCACCAAACTCGCCTCGCAATTGCGCCATTGTTTCGCGTGCTGTGTGGCATGTGGCACCGTCTTGTTGAAACCACATATCATGCAAGTCAAGAACTTCCATTTCGGGCAAAAAAAAGTTTGTTATCATCGCTCGGTAGCGTTCACCATTGACAGTAACGCTGCGATTCGCATCATCTTTGAAGAAATATGGCCCAATAATGCCGCCGGCCCATAAACCGCACCAAACAGTGGCTTTTTCGGGATGCATTGGTAGCTGTTGCAATGCTTCTGGCTGATCTTCACTCCAAATGCGGCAATTTTGCTTATTTACGTACCCATTCAACCAAAAATGAGCCTCATCGCTGAACACAATTTTTCGATAAAAAATCGGATCCTCGGCCAGCTTTCCAAGAGCCCATTCACCAAAAATTCGGCGTTGTGGTAGGTCGGCTGGCTTTAGTTCTTGCACCAGCTGTATCTTAAAAGGCTTTACGCCCAAATCCTTCCGCAAAATTTTCCACGTAGTGCTGTAACAAAGGCCTAACTGCTGGGAACGGCGCCGAATCGACATTTCGCGGTCTTCTGTCACACTAGCTGATACGGCCGCAATATTTTCTTCACTACGCACAGTACGTAAACGTGTTGGTGGTTTAATGTCCAACAAAGTAAATTTGGTGCGAAATTTGGTCACAATCTTCCGAATAGACTGCTCAGAAGGTCGAGAATGCCGATCATAAAATGGAAGCAGCGCGCGATGAACATTTCGAACCGAGCACGAATTTTGATAGTAAAATTCAATAATTTGCAAGCGTTGTTCATTTGTAAGACGATCCATGGTTAAATTGCAAACCAAACTGAAGCTGTTTGACAGTGACACAAGGTACTAAACACACGTCAGCTGTCAAAACCAGTGTTGCCAAAACCAAACCAGCTAAAAAATCACCCTTTAGAACAGAATTTCACTTAATCTATTGATCTATATTTTTTCTTTTAGAAAACCGGAACCGGTCGAATAAACTTTGTTCAGTTCAAAACGTTTATGGTGAATCTCAAGTCGTGGCAGGGTGTATTCAAGATCTACACAAAGGAAAAGGCCGGCGTATTGAGGGCGGAACGCCTTAAAGATGCTTTATGTGATGTTGGTTTCCAATTGAATACGGAAATCATGAATGTGCTTATGCATCGATACATTCGGAAGGATGGCACACTGCGCTTGAGTGATTTCACTTCGGCTATTCTACATCTAACAACTGCATTTGGTAAGGTCACATACGAATTTTTCTTTTAAGAGTGAAATAAAATTTAAATTATTGCAGAAATCTTCCAAAAGAAAGACCATGACCAGGATAATGTAATTAAAATCGAGATGTCCGACTGGATCAAGTCGGTTATGAGGTGCTAAATTTAAATCCGTACATAAGTGTTCTATAAAATGTCCTTTTTTGTGTTTAAGAATTTTTGTTAAGGTTTTACTCAGTAGAAAAGTTTTTTTGTAATTAACATTGTTATAAAATTTAAAAACTTTTATGATTGTTAGAATATATATTTAACTATACAACAAACTGAAATATTAAACAACTGTAAAATATTTTAATTTTATTTTTTAGGCGAGATTTTATTTATTAAATAAAAATTGAATTGCGTTTGTTCTAATATTGTGAAACGTTTTAATGCGGTTCCATATAACTAAGGATGACATGACAAACCATTGATTTATAAAGTAGGAGTAAAATTAGGTGCTCTAGGACATTTTCTTTTTTTCTATTACTTTGTTGAGAAGGAGATAAAGGTATTCCTTCTACAAACATTTATAAAGATAGGATCTTCTATTATTTGTTAAATTAAAAAACAGCGTATTTTTTTTTTCTATCGAATCAATCGTAAGCGGGGAACACAATATCTGATAAATGTCTACATTGGTATCTGTAACAAACGGTACCGCATAAAGATTTTAAATGGCACACAATTGCGGCTCTTCTACCCGAATGACAGTGACAGGTCACAAATATGAGCGGTTGACTACAATACATAGATCAGAATAGTTCTTACTTTAATTACAACTTTACGAATTCAGGCTTTATATTTGAAAGGTCAAATAAAGGCACCTAGGTAAATATATATTTGCTGCAACAGGTGCTGTAGGACTAATTTCGCACAATCATTTTTGTTTCTGCGAGTTTTTGACAATAGGAAGGAACCTAACATTTTATGCCGAATTTAAAAGACTGGATTGGGTAAGTTTTTCGGGGTAGTTATACTCTCGGATGTTTGTCAGGCTTTCACGGGAGGTGAGAGGTCAGACTATTCCAAAAAAAATATAAGGCATTGTTTGTGTTTTTACCGTGGTCGAACCTGGAGACCTCTCGCTCAGTAGTACAGAACACTAACCAATGAGCCATTGCACCCACGAATAAAGCCCCCATGGATTTAAAATCAATACCTGGTGTCGAATCGCATCGTCCGTGAACGAGCATTACGTGACGGAATTTGTTTTTGTTTCACATGTAAAATCAACTTACATCCGTGAACGTATATAGCTCGTTCACGGAAGTGGCGATTCGACCCCTGTATTTTTATTTCAACAGTTTCGGTTGCAAGAATGAAGAGCAATGAAATTTGCGATTGTCCTACCAGTGGGACGTCATTAGTTTCTTAGACTACTGAGCTAAGTTCAACCCCCGGAAAAGAGCGCAGCAGATCGCGAATATCTGGCACATACAACAACTCTGAAGACTTTTTAATTCAGCCACTCAAATATGGTCCTATGAGTTGAAGGTTCCCTCCATTCGACAAAAAGTAAACAAATCTCTTTAAACTTCGGAGCACAGATTATAGCCATTTTGAAGCAAAATCCGTTTAAGATTCTGCAGTCATATATATAACAGCTGACGGAACACGGGAAAACAACTTCACGTCATAGTAGTTTTATATAAAGACAAATAAACTAAATCTATGCACTATGCCTACATAATGGCATCGATATGCCTGTCAAACGAATAACAAATTCCGATAATATCTCACATACACTTTGTTTTATTTAAATTTAAAGATAGGAAGCGCTTAATGAAAACCCCTTTACATTCAAGCGACGGGAATGACAATTTTTTTTTTTTCGTACTGACAATGGAGGTGGGATTGGACGTGCAAGTTCGTCTGAATAGTGGGGCTTTGGAACCAGAGACAATACTGAGACCACCAACTCTGGCCGATTTCCCGTTACTTAGCCTAAAGGCTATGTTTTTACGGAGTAGTCACGATTTGGTGCGCTAGTATTGTTGCATAGATTGTCGTATTGAAAAATGTCACGAAACTTCAAAAATTCCGGCTGGCAGAGTTCAGAGAATGTTATCCGTTAAATTTGAAATTATTTGTTACGTGAAGATAGAATTTTTTTTAGGAATAAGTGTTCATTATACATGAAAAATGAACAATGTAGATTAGTTGAGGAAAAATAAAAACATTTTGAGCATATAAGGCATTGTTTGTGTTTTTACCGTGGTCGAACCTGGAGACCTCTCGCTCAGTAGTACAGAACACTAACCAATGAGCCATTGCACCCACGAATAAAGCCCCCATGGATTTAAAATCAATACCTGGTGTCGAATCACATCGTCCGTGAACGAGCATTACGTGACGGAATTTGTTTTTGTTTCACATGTAAAATCAACTTACATCCGTGAACGTATATAGCTCGTTCACGGAAGTGGCGATTCGACCCCTGTATTTTTATTTCAACAGTTTCGGTTGCAAGAATGAAGAGCAATGAAATTTGCGATTGTCCTACCAGTGGGACGTCATTAGTGTCTTAGACTACTGAGCTAAGTTCAACCCCCGGAAAAGAGCGCAGCAGATCGCGAATATCTGGCACATACAACAACTCTGAAGACTTTTTAATTCAGCCACTCAAATATGGTCCTATGAGTTGAAGGTTCCCTCCATTCGACAAAAAGTAAACAAATCTCTTTAAACTTCGGAGCACAGATTATAGCCATTTTGAAGCAAAATCCGTTTAAGATTCTGCAGTCATATATATAACAGCTGACGGAACACGGGAAAACAACTTCACGTCATAGTAGTTTTATATAAGGACAAATAAACTAAATCTATGCACTATGCCTACATAATGGCATCGATATGCCTGTCAAACGAATAACAAATTCCGATAATATCTCACATACACTTTGTTTTATTTAAATTTAAAGATAGGAAGCGCTTAATGAAAACCCCTTTACATTCAAGCGACGGGAATGACAATTTTTTTTTTTTCGTACTGACAATGGAGGTGGGATTGGACGTGCAAGTTCGTCTGAATAGTGGGGCTTTGGAACCAGAGACAATACTGAGACCACCAACTCTGGCCGATTTCCCGTTACTTAGCCTAAAGGCTATGTTTTTACGGAGTAGTCACGATTTGGTGCGCTAGTATTGTTGCATAGATTGTCGTATTGAAAAATGTCACGAAACTTCAAAAATTCCGGCTGGCAGAGTTCAGAGAATGTTATCCGTTAAATTTGAAATTATTTGTTACGTGAAGATAGAATTTTTTTTAGGAATAAGTGTTCATTATACATGAAAAATGAACAATGTAGATTAGTTGAGGAAAAATAAAAACATTTTGAGCAAATTTTCTTAATTATTTAATACTATATATGTTCCAACCGGTTGCCGCGGTTGGCAGCATTTATTTTTGTATTTTTTGTATGTTTTTGCATGTCACACGGATTCTTAATTGACATAACACCGATAGGAAAACAAAATGGCGAATTTGAAAAAAAAATTGAGGCCAGCGGCAAGAGGATTGTGAGTTGGGGGTCTCAGTATGATTTGTCTATGTTTGGAACAACGGTTCCTGTCGACGTTAAAGCAAGGACGTGTGCAAGCTCAAGTTTATTTATATACTTCATTATTTTGCGGACGATATTGTGCTGTCAGTAATGGAGTTTTCGATTGAAGGAAGGAATTGCCTTTTCCATCAAAGGAACGAATCTAGAAGTGCTTTCTATGTTTTCTTTGTTTCATTGAAGAAAAAAAGTGCACTTCCAGGTCAATTCTTAACACGATAGAAGTGTCTGAGATATTTTTAAGGAATTGACTTAAGCTGACATTGCAAAATTAAAAAAAAAAAAAAAAGAGCAACAAGAAACCAAATCTCGCATACGGATGTACTATGGGGTATGTATACCACTATTGCCAAAGTGTTCTAACGAATTTCACTGAAAAGAGCAATTCTAATTCTGAATCTCGGGGCAATTTCGGGACACAAAGGAGGGTTGTATGGCCGGATCGGTAATCAAATTCTACATATGTGGCGAAATTATTGTTTTGTATGCTAAATCCACTTAATTCTGGCTGAAGAGTGCGCCACAATTTAAAAGCTCTTTGGAGCCGTGTTGCATAAAATATCATTAAGCTTGTATACTACAGAAAAACCATGCAAACACCAAATTTCAATGTACGCCATGTTTTATTGATCATCTGTCTCAACAAAACAAAGTAAAGCAGTTAGAACCAGAGACAATACTGAGACCACCAACTCCGGCCGATTTCCCGTTACTTAGCCTACAAGCTATATTTTTATGGAGTGCTCACGTTTGGTGCGCTAGTATTGTTACATAGGAAATCGTATTGACAAATGTCACGAAACTTCAAAAATTCTGCTCACCAACACACTCCCAGGAGATATGAGACACTTCCGCTGTGGGCAAAGTTGCTGGCAGAGTTCATAGAATTTTATCCGTTTAATTTGAAATTGTTCGTTACGTGTCGATAATATTTTTTTTTAGGAATAAGTGCACATTTGCTTAAAATGTTCATGAAAAATTAACAATGTAGATTGCTTGAGGGTAAATGAAAACATTTTGAGCAAATTTTCTTCATTATTTAAGACAAATTTACACACGAAATCGAAGTTAATGATATCCAAAAGCGGAAAATACACAACCATGTTTGTCCTAATATGTTTCTAGTATATAGAACATCAACTTTAGATAGTTTTCCTAACCAAACAAATCAAATTATTCGCCTTTTAACAATTTATAATAACTAACCAATGGCGTTCAGTAATGAAAAAATGTGATATTCGCGAACTCTTTCACATTTCCCCACGGCTGCCGAGGTTGGCAGCATTTATTTTTGCATTTTTTGTATGTTTTTGCATGTCACACGGATTCTTTTTTGACATAACACCGATAGGAAAACAAAATGGCGAATTTGAAAAAAAAAACTGAGGGGGCCAGCGGCAAGAGGATTGTGAGTTGGGGGCAGAGATGAATGAATAAAAGAGATGGATATCTTTCGTACGTCTATCCCCCCAAAACCCATTTGTTTATATTGTTGTTTTTGTAATTTCAATCCCCGTCTGTGAATACGTGTGAGCTACGAAAAAAGTTACTAATGACAGACCACCAATCAAAATTCAGAACGGACGGCCGGATGTCATAAAACAGCATAATTTTGTATTCACCATATGGTGACACTCTCTTTTAGATAGGTCGGTTCGTTAGATATACGATTTTTAGGTTACCTCCAGAATCACCCCATTGAATTAATCCGACTGGAAGGAACAACTTATTTTATATGTGAAATTATTACCTAACTGACTATTTACTTTTATACGCGGATGAATTTATATATTTAAAAGAGTGGTTGGTGTACTAGGGTTCAAATTATAAGAACTTTTAAAAGAAACATTACGAAAGCATTATGTGCTATCTATCGGATAAATTGCGATATTTACTTGTATGGCAATTATATATTCTTGTTTTTCAAATCTAAAAAAGTTATAATATAATTCTACGTGCAGTATTAAAATGTATATATTAATAACAATAAAAACTTTTCACGCCGAATTATAGTAGATAGCCTTGATAGATTAGTACGTGGCTAATATGTTGGATTTTGCTAATTATATGCAAATTGATTGGTAAATTGTAAATAATTTTAATTTATACAGCCTGCTTGTGTTCAATTTAACAAGAAAACTTTTTTCATTACTCTGTTAATAAAAATGGAATTTGAATTGTTATTCGTAACTATATTAACCATATTTGATAAAAAGCAGTGTCAAAGTGCATTTTAATTATATATTCACTGCAAGCAAATTAACTGTCAACCGTCAAAATTCAAATTTTCATAGTGAACATGCCCAAACCAGTTTTCCAGGATATTTGAAAATTTTATGAATTTCGGTGGTGATTTCACCAACCAGAGATGAATGAATAAAAGAGATGGATATCTTTCGTACGTCTATCCCCCCAAAACCCATTTGTTTACATTGTTGTTTTTGTAATTTCAATCCCTGTCTGTGAATACGTGTGAGCTACGAAAAAAGTTACTAATGACAGACCACCAATCAAAATTCAGAACGACCGGCCGGATGTCATAAAACAGCATAATTTTGTATTCACCATATGGTGACACTCTCTTTTAGATAGGTCGGTTCGTTAGATATACGATTTTTAGGTTACCTCCAGAATCACCCCATTGAATTAATCCGACTGGAAGGAACAACTTATTTTATATGTGAAATTATTACCTAACTGACTATTTACTTTTATACGCGGATGAATTTATATATTTAAAAGAGTGGTTGGTGTACTAGGGTTCAAATTATAAGAACTTTTAAAAGAAACATTACGAAAGCATTATGTGCTATCTATCGGATAAATTGCGACATTTACTTGTATGGCAATTATCTATTCTTGTTTATTAAATCTATAAAAGTTATAATATAATTCTACGTGCAGTATTAAAATGTACATATTAATAACAATAAAAACTTTTCATGCCGAATTATAGTACATGACCTTGATAGATTAGTACGTGACTAAAATGTTGGATTTTGCAAAAATTATATGCAAATTGATTGGTAAATTGTAAATAATTTTAATTTATACAGCCTGCTTGTGTTCAATTTAACAAGAAAACTTTTTTCATTACTCTGTTAATAAAAATGGTATTTGAATTGTTATTCGTAACTATATTTACCATTTTTGATAAAAGTCAGTGTCAAGGTTTTAGAAACATATTAATTATTTATATTCACTGCAAGCAAATTAACTGTCAACCGTCAAAATTCAAATTTTCATAGTGAACATGCCCAAACCAGTTTTCCAGGATATTTGACAATTTTATGAATTTCGGTGGTGAATTCACCAACTTTCCGCCATCTTCTGGGTGAATTCACGAACTCACATATACTAGTATAGAAATGAGAATGTATGCGTGACTTCATGAATTTTTCGGGAAAACAGCTTGTAGGCAGCCGTCTTTCCACTGGAAAGATATCCATCTCTGTATTCCATTATCTTTGTCACCAACTTTCCGCCATCTTCCGGGTGAATTCACGAACTCACTTATCCTAGTATAGAAATGAGAATGTATGCGTGACTTCATGAATTTTTCGGGAAAACAGCTTGTAGGCAGCCGCCTTTCCACTGGAAAGATATCCATCTCTGTATTCCATTATCTTTGGTTGGGGGTCTCAGTATGGTTTGTCTATGGTTAGAACCTTCAGCACGCAATTAAAGCAACTACATTCTACATCATTACTTTACACTTCTTATTCATCTCAAGGGTTTGGCTGCACGTTAAACGTCTGGGACCATCATTTTTGTGATCTGAGCGTTCTCACAAATTTTTTGGTGTTACCATTATTTGGTTTTACCAATTATTTTAAAATGCGATTTTTAACATACTATTAGTACGTCTGGCAAGGGCAAGCGCGTTAGACGTCTGGGACCTATATTTTTGTGATCAGGGCAGTCTGTTCTTTCATTTAATACCTTACTCAAGTGGTTGTATAAAATTTTAGAAAAAAAAACACGTTTTTAACTTATTATTACAGCTGCAACTAATCGCTGCCAGACTTCGACGTTTGAGTTTACTTTTTGGAGACCTTTCTATTCATGTATCAGTTTTTTGGTTATACATTCACGCCCAAAATTTGCTGTGGGCTCTTGGTCTAATAGCTGTGCTAGCGAACTGCCTTAAGCGCTGCTTACTTTAAGCGAGCGAGTTTTAGTAGATCAATGAATGAAAAAAAAAGTCTTGACAACCAACAAAGTATAACTTTTTATAATACCAGCCAATCACCAATGGGACTCCAATTGTTTTATTTTACTTTCGTCAACTTTGCTTTATTTGCTTTACTTTGCTTAAGTGTACAATAGAACAGGCCTATTATCTCCGCACATTACGTTCGAGATAAGGCTGTTTGATTTGTAATCATTTGATAAGAGTCTACATTAACTTGACTTGAAAATTGATTTGATCCAAACTCGAACCCATCGATACGTATGTAGGTAGGTACTATAAATATCACTCAAAATTATAAGCTCACACAAAATGATCGAATTCTCTGCCTCGTAACTGAAGCAAAACTGTCAAGCATTGGTAACTTAAAAACATTTTATCGTCCCATCTTAAATTCCAACCAACGACAAGAATAAGTACGAACTTCTTTAATTAGGTAGACACATTTTATTTTTAAAAATAATAATACAAATACCGAACGCGCAAATATTTCCTATCGAGGGCACATTGCATGCTTCCCACCATCGATTGGCAACAAAGCACCGGTAATAAAACTCGCCGACTCACTGGCCAGAAACACTATTGCAGCTGCTACCTCTGAAACATGTCCAACTCGTCCCAATGCATGTGTACCTTTGGAGCGTTCCAAGTACTCGGCGTAGGTACTTTCATCCATACCGCCGCGTTTGTGTATTTCTGTGACAACCACCCCTGGATTAACCGAATTCACGCGAACATTTTTGGCCGCCACCTCCAAGGCTACACATTTTGTGAATTGGTCCAAGGCCGCCTTTGATACACCATAACTCAGGGAATTCGCAAACGAACGCAAACCAGCTACACTCGACACATTGACAACGTTGCCCTGCGATGAGATGAGATGGGGTAGCACCAACTTTGTTAGCTGAAAGACCGATCGTAGATTCGTATTCAAAACTGTGTCGAATTGGTCGAGATCAATGTCAACAATTCCTCCGATTGCAAGAATGCCAGCATTATTTACCAGCACATCGATTTTACCGAATTCTGCGAGAGTCTCATCGACGATCTTCTTTGCGTCTTTTGTGACATCAGTGTCAAAGTACACACTCAATGGGAAGAGTTGGTCATGTTTCAGAGGTGGCAGCTGCTATAGTGTTTCTATCCAGTGAGTCGCCGCCGGTAAGTTCATCTACCTTTATCCGAAGATTGGGCACCTTGTCGTGGTGGGGCGGCTTAAGTAGATTAACAGGATGCTAGACCAGGGTAGTGGCCCAACTCCTCTGGTAGAGCTGAATGTGAATTGAAGAACCAAGACTCAATCCGATCAATCGATCAACCCTTAAACTCCAAGATGACTAGTCTGCAATGTCGAGGGAGCTGTGATGAGGTAGGTAAAACTACTTGTTCACAGGGTTCAGGGGTAATTGAACCGCTAATGGAGACTCCTCAGGGGCAGCTCAATCCTCTGTTGTAATTTAGTTGAGTAGGATAGGTATTGGGGATCTCTGCCTATTCGGTCCGTTTAATTCTCCCCTACTCGTGGGTACATATATGGACCTAAATTTAAATAATAAAAATAATATTCCTTCGGAAAACGAGGTGGAAGGCTTAGGAGGGGTCGAGAAGGCGCTGGAAAGTGCTGACATGAACCCGAATAAGCTCGAGGGGTCAGTGGACTCTGATGGGAAACCAAAAGAGTTAGCAGACCAATCGTCAGTGGAGGTGGACAATGCGGGGCAGAAATGCGCCAAGAGGTCAGCCGGAACTGCGGAAGCCGGATTGGAAGAGGAGAGAAGTCCCGACTCCGAGCGGAAGTTGCACCAGCAACTGAAGCAAAGAATGAAGAGGGTCAGAAGGATGCAAAGATTGGCCTTGGCCAAATCTGTCTCGGCGAAAGGCATAAGTAAGTCGGTTGAGGAGTTGACTGAAATGGTTGCCAACTTGACGTCGACCGAAACCTCTCCAGAAGACGGTGGATCTAGGAAACGGTTCAAATGTTCCGGGACCATGAATCCACCTAAAACTGTGAAGAAGGGGACGGAAGGCGGAAGGGAAGACGGACAGTCTGTACAATATGGGGTCAGTCTACAGGTACCACACTCCAGTGGTTATGTGGATGGACAACATTTACAACGGACTATTAGTCAACCCGGAAAGCAGAAATCGTGCAAGGCCGAGCAACCTGGACCAAGCAAGGTAAAGCGAAAGCTGAGCCAAGCTATGGGAAGGAGAGCAAAGCAAGCAGATGCTGCAAAGCCTTACGCTAGGAGTGAGAGAGCCAAAGTTGACAAGGGTGTAAAAACCTTTGCTCAGACAGCGGCGAACGATCTCCAAATGGGTGTTGCCGACATGAGTCGAGAGGGGGGGATAGAAGCTTCACAGTTGAGTATTTTCAAGAATGCTCTGCTGAGGGCTCTTGACTTACTTCCGACAAATGCAGGTGATATCGGTGTAAAGGAGATAACCTTGGAGGAAGGGATTATAGCAATAAAATGCGTAAACCAAGAAACCAAAGGGTGGCTATGTGAGACTGTAGGGAAGATGACCGACCTATGGGAGGGAATCAACCTTAAAATAGACAGGCTTCACATACTAAAGGATGTGGAAAGGTTGATAATCTTCGTTCCCGGTGAACCCGTGAGCAAGGATGTCATCCTTGCCAGACTTTGTCGTCAAAATTCCTGTGTGAAGGACACTTCGAAATGGAGGGTTATTCATGTGGGAAGATATGATGACAAAAAAATTGGTGGAACCAAGCTGACGATCTGGTGTCCGAGGGAGGAAGCGAGGCTGGTTAGACAAGCAGGAGATAGACTCTTTTGCGGGTTGGACATAGCATTCGTGAAGTTCCAAAGATCATCGGAAAAGACTCAACCTGGAAAGCCACCCGGTAGGGCGACGAAGTGATAGACACCATGGAGATGGGATCAACACAAGTCGGGCGGGAGGTGGGCCCGTACCGGGAAAAGCTGAGGGTGATTCAATTGAACCTGCATCACAGCAAAGCAGCATCGGCAATGATGACTAAGTGTTTTGATGAGGATTCGTTTGATATAGCCCTGATACAGGAGCCTTGGATCTTTAGAGGAAAGATTAGAGGACTCCCAAATAGCATGGCTGAGTTGCATTATGCACAAACTAGCGGAAGAATTAGGTCCTGTATCTTGGTGAGGCACGGAGTTCAAGCATATAAATTGCCGGATCTGTGTGCCCCAGACCTTGCAACAGTACGAGTAGGATCAGGTGCGGGAAGTTTTGTCATAGCATCTGCATACCTGCCGTATGATTCTCCAGAACCTCCTCCGACAAGAGAGTTAGAGTCTTTGGTGAATGCATGCAGGAACAGGAACGAGGATCTAATAATTGGTTGTGATGCCAATGCACATAATACAGTGTGGGGCAGCACCAACGATAATTACAGAGGAGAAGCCTTATTCGAATTTGTATCATGCAAGGATCTAGCTATCTTAAACCGGGGAACAGAGCCAACCTTCGTCGATGTGAGACGAATGGAAGTGATCGATGTTACCCTGTGCAGTAGCCAGATAATTGAAAGAATATCAAATTGGAGGGTAATGGATCAGGCTACATTGTCGGATCACAGAGCCATTTCATTTGATGTTCGCTATGGATCTAAAAGGAAAAAAGATCGGAAATACATCAGAATTCCGAAGAACACAGATAGGATAAAATACCTTGTAGTGTTGGAGGAAAAACTGAATGTAATGACATTCGGAATACCGAAAAACACTTGGCATGTAGAATCACAGTTGAAGCATCTGCAATCAGCTGTTGAAGTTGCGTACCGAGTGGCTTGTACACCTACTTTAGTGGAAAAACAAGATCCTGCGCCTTGGTGGTGCCGGGAACTTGAAAAGCTAAAAAAGGCTGCGAGGAAGGCCTTCAATCACGCCATGAGGAGGGGAGAACCCGAAGCATGGGATGAATATAAGGCGAAAAAGAAAGAGCTAAACGTTACTCTGCGACGACGTAAAAGGGAGTCATGGAGGGACTTTTGCTCGAGTATGAGGAGTACATCTGAAGTCAGTAGACTACAAAAGATTGTCTCGAGAGATCCAGTTTCTAAGATCGGACTCATTCGTAATAGAGCGGGGGAGATGGTGGAAACACTGGATCACACAAATGAGGTCCTAATGGAGGTACACTTTCCAGGAAGCTATAAGTCAGCTCAGCCCTGGGCTCCAAGGAAACAAGGAGCGAACAGGATGGATAGGACGGAAGCAGAACGGATCGTGACACCAAAAGCGGTCAAGGGTGCGATAGCAACATTCTCACCCTTCAAAACTGCGGGGCCGGATGGTATATTTCCAGGTCTAATGCAATGGGGTATAGACCTAATTGCACCAAGGCTCAGGAATATATACGTTGCATGCCTAGCAATAGGCTATATCCCGATAACATGGAGGGAAGCAAATGTGGTCTTCCTTCCAAAACCGGGAAAAAAGGACTACACCGAGGCAAAGTCATTCAGACCAGTCAGCCTAACATCCTTCCTGTTAAAAATAATGGAAAGGGTGATGGTGGACTATATGGAGAGTACTGCGCTTAAGATGTATCCTTTAAATAGTAGACAGCATGCATACAGGGTAGGTATGTCTACAGAAACAGCGCTACACCAAGTAGTACGCGTTGCGGAGGAAGAGCTAAATACCGGGGGCATTGCGATGACCACTATAATGGACATTGAAGGTGCCTTCGATAAGATATGCTTTGAAAGTCTGAAACAAGCCTTGGAAAAACGTAGGGTTAACCCACTGGTGGTAAGATGGGTGGACAATATGTTGAATACGAGGGCGATTAATATTCAGACGGGAACCTCAAAACTCAGAGGAAGGGTTAGCAGAGGTTGCCCACAAGGAGGTGTTCTCTCACCTACACTGTGGAATATCACTGTGGACTCTCTTCTCGACAGACTCGAGGAGACGGGCATTCACACAGTGGGATATGCCGACGACATAGCAATAATGGCCAGAGGCAAATTCATGGACGTCACAGCAGATATCATGAGGAATGCACTCAGAGTGGTTGAGCGGTGGTGTCTGGAACAAGGGCTCTCCATTAATGCGGCGAAAACAGATCTAATAGTCTTCACTAGGAAGAGGAAAAATCTGGAATTTCGGCCCTTAACACTTTTCGGATCGGAACTAACAATGACTAAGAAGGTTAAGTATCTGGGAGTCTATCTAGATACTGGACTTACTTGGAATTACCATGTTGAGGAGAAGGTCCGGAAGGCAAAAAGGGTACTACATCAGTGCAAACGTGTATGTGGACAGAGGTGGGGACTCTCGCCTAGGTCAGCATACTGGATGTATACGATGATAACTAGACCCATTATCACGTACGCCTCGGTTGTATGGTGGGCGAAAGCCTCTCAGAAAACTGTGAGGAAGCACCTGGATAGGGTTCAGCGTTTAGCATGTATGGGAATTACAGGTGCAATACGTACAACCCCAACATGCGCATTGGAAGTCATCATGGGGATATTACCGCTAGACTTATTTATTAAGAAAACAGCGGCCCAAACGGCACTTCGCTTGCATCGAGATGCGAAATGGCACCATCGTGGTACGATCTATGGACATAGGAAGATCCTGGAACTTGTTAAAGACGAGATTAGGGAGCTAAACATGCCTATGGATCGAATAACAAGGGTGCGTATTATGGAAAGAAATCATAAAACTCGTATTGAGAACGGATTACTTCCAGAAAAAAGAAATGGTGAAATAGTGATTTTCACGGATGGATCCATGATGGATGGCGGGGCGGGGGCCGGTATCTATTCAGAAGAGCTGGAACTTGCCCGTCACATTAGCCTCGGGAAATACACTTCAGTATACCAGGCTGAGATGATTGCCTTGCTTTATGCGTTGGACTACTTGCTTGAGTGTCAGGTGGAAGGAAGAAATATTCTCATAGCACTGGACAATCAGGCGGTGATCAGATGCATGGAACAAACAAACATCACAACATCACTGGCACTGGAATGCGTACTTAAACTCAATAAGTGTTCATCTAAAAATGAAGTAACACTGACTTGGGTACGAGGACACATAGGGATCGAAGGCAATGAAAAGGCGGACTCCCTTGCAAAACAGGGGTCAACTGAAAAGTTGCTGGGACCAGAACCATTCTCTTCAATTGGCAGAGGAATGGTTGAACAGCTTGTCCACAAATGGATCACGGCAGAACACCTGAGAAGGTGGTCAACCGTGGAACAATGTAGACAAGCAAAAATGGCAATAAAGTGGCCGACCTGCTCCACTCAAAGAAGAGTTCTAAGCATGAGTCGAGGAACATTGAAATGGGTGGTGGCTTTGTCTACAGGACATGGTAATTTCAGGTATCACTTAAGGAAAATGGGCCTTATAGAGGATGATACTTGTAGACTATGCCTGGAGGAATCTGAGACAGCGGCACATATACTGTGTCAATGCCCGGCATTGGCTGGCAGAAGAATGAGGATCTTGGGACATCAATGGGTCGAGACCCAGTCGATGAAACGGATCTCCCATAAACAGATGCTAGCGTTAACACTAGGAATTGAGCCCAGAGAAGAACTGTGGAGAAATCCAGAGAGTCTCTCTGAGTAAGATTTACAGTGGTAGAGAGACGAAAAGAGACCCGACAATGGTGGTCTGATTCGATTATCTCTCGAAATATATATATATATATATATATCCAGTGAGTCGGCGAGTTTCATTACCGGAGCTCTACTGTCCGTCGATGGTATTATTTATCAAATTATATATGTCTGCCTCAAAAGAGTTCAAAAGTAGATCGCTCATGGAAGACAACAATATCGTATATAAAAAAGAATGTCTTTGATTAAATTGATTAGTGTCAATTAAGATGATTAAATTTGCTGCCTACGATTGTTTTCGAAATTAAATAGATAAGACTTTCAATTAGAGATTGCCGGATATTGATCAACAATAGTCGTTTTTCATTTTACCCACATGATCTATATATCTATTGATTTGCATGGTTTACAACTAAAGTACGAGATCCAACTGTCTTGTAAACCATGGAAATCAATGATGTATGACAGATCATGTGGCCAAAATAAAACAGGTCTAATGGGTGCTATTTATAGATGGCTCTAATATAATACTTATGATAAAAGTCGTACATTTCAACCTGTCAGTACACTATTTGTCTATTGCTTAATTCACGCTACGAAGGGTCTTGTTTGTCTATTAAGTGGAAAGTGGACTATAATAGTGATCTAAGTGCTAAAATTATGTTTTTACTATAGTCGTGATTTTTTGAGCTTCGATCTCAAGGTAAGATTTGACTGTATGCCAAGTGGTCATAAAATGACAATTTCTGACAGTTCTCCTGTCAAAATATAGTCATACAATGTAATGGGCATATCTCATATGCTCTAATGACCTAAATGCCACACATATGACCAGGCTGATTTTGACAGATAAAAATGCCCATATGCACTTTATTGAAATTTCGTTATGGCATTGCTGGCATTTTTGATGGAATAAGAATTATTTTGTTGTCATCGGTGTTTTACTGTTTCAGTTCTTGGGATTTTGATTTATTTTCGTTCTCTTTTTTTGTTTATTATTCAATCTATCATTTGTGTAAATTATTCAATTGCGTCTTTTCTTTGTAATTTGTTTAGGTTTAAGTAGTGTTTTGTCCTTTTCCAGTAATTGTGGCTATACTATATACTTTTTCCTGTTGTGAACATTTGTTTCTGTAGAAATTGTTTGCTATCTATTGCTTTATTTTAGTTATTTGTATTTTTCTTCATATATGTTATCAGCCGTATTTATTAGATTTCCTTACGACGCCTCTACGATGTTGTTTAGTTAAACATCGCGTAAAAATTTACGCAGCCTCTATGTGGCTTTGCTGAAATTGGTATTTATAAACAAATGTGCACTGACTGTTTACTACGCAAGGTTGGTGTCTAATGTCGTTTTCGATTTGGCAAAAAAATCAATTTTTTTGAGAAAAAATCAATTTTTTTTTTGATTGAGATTGCTTTTCATGTTCGATTTGCCAAAAAAATCAATCTTTTTTTTGATCTGACTCTCTTTAGAGAAATCTCGATATTTTCTCAGATTTTACACATACTTTCACTAATACCAATGTGTATGACACACAGCTGACAGTTACGAATTGTTTATCGTTGGAAGGATTGCTTTTTTAACTGAATTATTAATTTATCGCGTATGGAAACGTTCTTTATATTAAATTAGTTCGAAATGCGTTGTAATAAATGTGTAAAAACCAATTGAAATGGATTTCCAGTGCAAGTGAATAAAAAATATTTTTGCGGCCAACTCAATACACACAAGAACCAATAAAAATCGGATTTTATGTTCGATTTGGCAGCAGAAATCTGAAATCTCAGATCAAAATCTGAAAAGCCAAATCGAAAACGACATAAGTAAGTTTTCATTGGCTCGATTGCTTATTTCACTTGGTGTATATTTTGTTTGTCATTTTACCCTTTTTACTTCTTTTATGGGTCTGCTTTTGTCTTTTCGTCTTTTTCATCTACATGTCTTGCATTATTTTTCTTTACAGCATTACCCTACTACAACATTTGTTAATAAATAACAAATGCCTTAAATGACCATCAAGGCAAATTTATGACCATTTTTTGGACATATACAGTTTTGATAATCCTGACATTTTGGTCATTTGACAGCTAATCTGGTCATTTGCCTGTTGGCATTCATGTGCATAATTGGCCTACAGTCTAATCTTAGCAGAAAGCAAAGTAAAGTAAGATTTTCAGCAACTACTTTGAGTCTCGAAGTGCCAAGTAGAGCGTAGTTGTTGTAATTGCGTGCTGAAATTCCCACTTTACTTTGCTTTGTTGAGATCGAAGCTAAAAAAAATAAACGACTATAGTTGTTTTGGTAATTTCAATCCCTGTCTAGGAATACGTGAGAGCTAGAAAAAACCAATCACCTTGCTTTTATGGGTATCGCCTCTGTTCAATTGTTTTGTTTTTCGTATTTAATTTGGTTAAGGTTAAGTTCGAACGAATTTTTCATTCGTGGGTTTGTGGATCGCGACTTTTTTATATGGATTCTGAATAAATTGTTACAGTTCGCAAAAAGAATTTTCAATACACGGGAACATTAGCTGTTTTTTATTATCAGCGTGATCTGATTCGGATCAGATCACGAAAATAAAACAAAACGGATCATTGAAAAGTTTAATTTTGGAATTGTGGCAACAGTTGCTTTCAAAAGCAAAACAGATAATACAGGGTATTTCAAACTTCATATTGCCACCAGCCATCTTGCAAATATTCTTCTCAACGTGACGTCACACAAGGCACATGTCATTTCACTTGCAAAGTCGGGGGTGTTACCATATTTGAATCAAATTTGCATAATTTTTTTTTTCAAATATATTTTTGTGAAACAAATTTAGTATTTTATGTTCAAATATGTAACACATGAACAATATTTGCTGCTACCGCTTGAGTTTATGTTGGCATACTAAGGTGTGTCCAGACCACATTTCAGAAATGGTTATGAAATGTGTCTGAAGCAAATCGGACAGATTTTATAAACATTTATAAAAAATTTCTGAAATTTATTTACTAACCCCCGTATTAATAAACACTGCGTAAAAGTTGTCAACTCGTTACTCAGCAGTTACGTCAATTTTTTGTATACTTATTTGTTTATTAATACGGGGGTAAATGTTTGTGAAATGTTTCAACTTTATCCTGTTTTGGACTGGAAAAAAATAATGTGGTGGGACTATTAGCAACGAGTAAAGTTTTTATTTTTGTAATTTTTGTATCGGGAATCACGCGACACGCGATTTAATTCAAATAGTCGTATTAAATGAATCACTTTCTCATTAGTGAGAATTTTTTAACAAAATAATAATAATCGAAAAACAGCGCTCACTTTCTGTTGGGAAACTAGTAAAACAAAAATTATTTCAGATCACGATTGGGAAACTATGAAACATTTCATAAATGTTTTTTTGGTGTCCAGATCCAAACCAGCAAAACATTTCATAAACATTTCATGAAAATTATTTTGTTTAATAAGTGTTTTAGAAATAAATATGAAACATTAAGGTATTTAATTGTTTATCAAATGTTTGGCTGGTCTGGACATACCTTTATAGAACGAGAAAAAACAAAATAACTCGGAATACGGACAGGGAGTTTATTCGAATGCGAAAACAATCAATTGATTTTGTGTGTTCCATTTTTTAGTCTGGCAACGTGATTATGTGGCTATCGTTTACAGGCACACCAACATTTAAAAATAAAACAAGCCACCTAGTCGGAATAAGTAGAAATAATTTTCAGATCATGATTGTGATCTCGATGAGAAGCAGGATCATGTGCTGTTGTTGTAAGTGCATGTAAATCGATGATCTATATGGATCATAGCTGATAATAAAAAACAGCTATTGCTGTAATTATTAACTTTGCCATTTAAATCAATTGAGGCTTAGTTTTTTTTTATCGGTGCGAACGACCCATTAAACTAACAAATCTGTGGTACGAAAAGGTTGCGTACCTCTGCTCTGACAGATAAACGTCAAACAAATGAGAAAAGTCAAACACTGGGAATTTGTTTTTTTTGTTCAAAATAATTATTTTGTGTGTTTTCTACAATGAACAAAGTTAAATCAAATATGAAACGGCTGGAATCGCTTCTGCTTGAGGAAGGCATAGCAGCGGAAATAGACACAGCTGAAATTGACTTTTCAAAACTCTGTCGCACCTGCTTATGTGAAACAACCGACAACGATTTGGGCAACGAATCTCTCTGCATTATTAATGCTAATGGAAAATTGTTGCGAGTGTACGATATGTTTGAAGCATCCACTGGTCTAAAGGTAAGCACACCTAATCCATACTTGTGGCAATACAAACTGTTACTCTACTCCACGCAGATAGCATCCAATGACATGTTGCCTCATCGTCTTTGTAGCGCCTGCCTCAAGCTTGTCAACAGTTCGTACACATTTCGCACACAGAGTCAACGCGCCAGTGCGATACTGCAAAGTCTTTTATGTCGAGTCAAAGAAGAAGCGGTGGACTTAATTGAAGATATACAGCTAGTGGAAGACGATCCCGATCCCGAAGCGCTTGATCCAGTGGAAGATATTCAACTGGTTGAACTTTCTGAATATGTTTCCTCACACGAAGCAGATCTCCCAGAAGAAGAACTCCCAGAAGAATACCTACCTGAAGAAGAACTGCAAGTAGAACCCCCAACAAGAGGCGTTGAAGAAGTAAACCCACAGCCAGATGAAATCGAATCCAGTGGGGAGTTGAATCGAAATGAAGAAGTATCTGTGGAAGAACTGTCGTTGGATGAAATGTGGATGGAGGACGATATAATGATAATCGAGAAGCTTGAAGACACATCCGAACCAGACGAGGAGTACTTGTTTTCCGAACCAGAAGATAGCAACCAGAAAGTTTCCGGTTCCACTGGCAGGTTTGCATGTCAATTTTGCACCATGGTATGTTAATTTACGCTTTTCATTGCAAACATACATATAAATGTGTTTTTTCCAACAGGTTTTCTCGTTGCAGCGTGATATTATCCAGCACTACAAGGACGACCATCCCAAAGAGAAGCCCTTCAAATGCGGCGAGTGCTCGGCTTGCTTCTCGCACATCCAATCCATGCGACGCCACAAAAAGACGCACCAGGCTAGCTCGAAAGAGAAAATGTGTGCACTCTGTAGCAGAATGTTCCATAGATCGGATGACTTGAAACGCCACATTCGAACGCATACCCACGAGCGACCGTATTCATGTTCCAAGTGCCTGAAAGCATTTAAGCAACACACCGAGTTGAAGGATCACATGCTAAGTCACGCGGAAGGTAAAATGTACAAATGTATACCTTGTGCGAAGGAGTGGCGATCTCGCAATGGATGGTATCTGCATATGAAAGTGCATAGAGAGGGAAGTTCAGCTAAACGGAGGAAAAGAACAAAAAAGACTAATGCTGAGTCTGCGGATGATATATTTGAGGCTGATAAGATAAACGTTTCTAGTCTTGTTGCGGTGCGGTAGGGCATTTGCATAAGCCAGGAGGTACTACCGCAGATGCTTGCCAAGAGATAGCTGCTGGTCAATCTACCTATTAGTTTCAGTCCAAATAAAATTTTAGATTATACATTTTGCGTTTCCTTGACATTCCTAAGATCAGCGTTTGTTTGCGAAGCGTAGTTTGTTGTATTATTATAAGCGTTAGAATTAAAAGATCAACTTCTTTAGAATAGTATATTTCTGACAATTAAAAGCAATTTCGAGATAAAGAGCTGCGCACTTGCTTTAACTTCTTATTTAAATGTGTAAAACCTACTCACTTAGCTAAATGTTTCTTTTTTCCTCTTCAATCTGGTGTTGGTTCATGTGCAGAGTCCAGCCCTGTTGAGTTGTCCACTGCTTAGCGCAATGCGTACAGTAGTAAAAGTCGCCGATGTCATTATTTGTGTGAGTCAACATATGTTCCTCTAGCTCTTTAACCTGTAGGAACTTCTGTGAGCAGTTGGGACAATGGTGTTGTCCCCTATGACACGTCATTGTGTCAGCTTCACTTTGGCTTTTTGACTTTGCCATGCGCTGGCATTTCTGTTGTTGATCCTGAAGTTTGGTGCACACCCGAATCTTTTCCTGCGGTTTATCCGGTTTTTTAAAGCAACTAGCGCGTTCCTCCGACTGTTGCCTCGGAACTGGTTCCACATCTTCTGGACAGGTTTTATAATGTAATAAAAGTTGGGGGTAATAAAGAAAAGACTAAATCAAATGATTAAGCAAGCTTCTCAGTGTTGTTGCAAAGGGATCGCTTACCTTCTGACAAAACATACATTCCGATGGATCCTCTTTCACACTCCCATCAGGATTAGAATCAGTTCCTGCTTTATTATCTTCAAACGGTACTATCAAAATTACAGACGAATTCAATCCTCTGCCAACTCTTTCATTTGAGCGACACTCCCTATTATGTTCCATTTTATCAAAAGCCTTATCATTCATTTGGTTTTGGGCTTCTAGATTTTCAGTTTTCTGAAAATCTACCTGTATCGTATTCATGTTCGTTACTACATCATCCATCGTAGCACCGGCTTCGTTTCTGACCAATCCTGCGGATCTAATAATGTCTTCAGCTCTTTGACTTTGAGTACGAATCGTAAACGAGTTGCTTAGAAGCGTCAGACAGGTGTGGCAGAGGCGATGAGGCAGCGTGCTATTAAAATCAAACTTTCTAGGGAATTTAATATGTTTTCTGGAAGAAAAATAACCATCCTCTTACCTTATGTCCAGTGGCTACTTCAAATAAGTGATATAGAGGCAGCATCTTTCCATTCGCAGTAACGACACACAGGGTCTTATTGTTCATATCATTTTCGCTGGTATTACAAAGGCAAGTCCGGCAGAGTTCGGACAGGTTCACTTTTTCCCCTGATACATTCACGGGTAGGGTTTCTTCTGAGAGCAAGATAGAGTTTAGGTAACTTTTTTTTGAATCAAATTCAGATCTGTTTTTGCTCATTTTGATGGGCTACAACATACAATAACAATAAAGAATAAACTAAACAATTTTTTTGTGTGTCAAGTTTCTTAAAAGATGAAATGAATTGAAAATGGAATTATTTGAGTTCCACTTTCCACAACATTATATTCCAATTTCCAGATAACATCTAAGGGGCTGTTTAGATTTTTCGATTGATTGAGGTAAGGTAGTTCTGAAATTATTGTGCCAAATTAACGGGTCGTCACATTTTCTCAAGCTAAATTTGGACATACAAGCAAGGATGTGTTTTTTTAATGACTACTTTGACAAGGAGTATTTAGATTCTGAAATAGTTGAAATAAGAAAGAATTATATTTTTGAAGAAAGTTTTGTGTACCAGAGATGAATTAATTAATAGAGATGCAAATATTTTGTACGTTTATCCATCCAAAATTCATTTGTTTGGCCGGTCACGTATCCTGCTTTTATGGTCATCGCTGTTCAAGTGTTTTTTGTTTCGTATTAAATCTACATTACGTAATACCGAATTCTAGCATTAAAGTCCAACTCACGATATATGCCAAAACTTAGCTGGGATTTTAGCTTATATTTGGAGAGAAACTTTTGTTTAGCTCGAGCAGCGTATTAAGCCTTACTTGAAAACAACATTGGGTTTGCAAATTACATTTTCTTAACTTAGGGCATTTGATTGATGCAATCGCCTTTGTACATATCTCTTTTAGTTTTCAGCCACTGCAGAACTGCTTGCTTGTATTAAAAAGTTATGCATATTAATGAATTAAGTAGCCTTTCGAAAACACTACAAAAACAGATTACTGCAGGTTTCTGCACAGGAATCCCCAAGCTTAAGGAACAACACAATAAGAGTAGGTAGCAATTGGAAACAGATTTTCAGATTGGTTTGCAAAAAAAATATGAATTTGAAACAGGACTGCAGTTTCAACCCATCCATATTACCTATCTAGAAACTAAGTTCATTGGGGCCGAAACGATTGCGTCTATTATTGAAGTACACCTGGAACTTGACAGTCTTGATAACTTGACGCAAAGCATTTCTGCAAGCGCAAAATATTATCTAGGTACTTTGTGTCACTGAAAATATACATTATCTCTTTGATTGCAATCAAATTAATGAGGCCATCCGTCAAGTTTACATTGAAGAATCGATTGCATGCGACTATACAAGAGAACAAGTATTAGAGATACTCAAAACAGAAGGGGAGCTATTTAGAACCTACAATACTGATTGACGTTCCTTCACCAATGCCTTGTTAGAACACGAAGTGCACCAAAAACACAAAATAATTGATCTAATCAAACTACAACGCTTAGTAAGAATAAGTGCTTGCCAACATTTTATATCTTAATGACAATCGTTCGGCAAAACGTCATTTTTAAAACTGAACAAAATTTATATAACATTCTGATGACCTTACTCTACAAAGATAAGTGAATCCAACATAACATCTACCACAACTAACTATTTAAGGGTGTCAGTTAATAAAACGTGCGAACATCGTAACACCCTTCCCTGGCACGACAATCACTCACAAGGTGGCATGTGTGCCAAATACCGTCTGTCTGCATATACTAAACGCTCTATTGAGGTGTTTCAGAGCGTCTCTATGAAGTAATATAACCATTCCCCCACCGCCCAAGGAGAATAACAAAAAGGACCACCAAGCACCAACCACCTGTTAACGTTTGAACGAAGCCTAAATCAATTTCATCGTCACGAACCAAGTTGGCCTCCACCCCGAACAAGGGAGGAATCGAAACTTTTCTTGCCCCCACCACAGGCTGCATGAAGCCGTAATGAGTATACAGTTGACAAAAATACCAAAGAAAATGTTGCCCTAGCTCCTGGTATATCTCAACCCTTACAGCACTTCGTATTGAAGGGTGTTTATCACGAAATATCCTCCAAGTAATATAGACTTGGTCACGCTATGCTTATTTTTATGGGCCGCATTCGAAAATAGATCGAATTGGAGCTTCGATTTGAAAAGAAGGACCACACAATGACGAGGATAATTCAGTCGGAAGAAGTCTGCTAACAAGACAACTTGTCGCGAAACCGTGCACCATGTCCAATCAGTTATTTTTTCTCAGTTTAGCTGACATATTCTCTGTCTATCCGAAGACATTTCGCGAGCTAATCGCGGTAGAGGATGTGAAACGAAAACTTGAGGGCAAACTGGCCAAAGATCATATCTACCTGCCAAGTGATGAGGAATGGCAGGAGCGGGTGTATTATCGTTTGCTGGACGTGCAGAAACGGGTCAACGACGCACTGGAGAGTGGATTGTTAGTATGATAGCTTAGTGATCTTTTGTCACATGAAAATTAAAAAAAAAATGATAAAACTGTTTGGCAGCGAGAAAATTTTTTAATTATTTTTATTATGCCATTTAGAACATTGGAAGAGATCACAAAGAAGAAGGAGAGACCAGTGTTTGATCCTTTGTTTGTAATAGAGAAATTCAGTCCGTCACAGACTCCGAATGGAAGGTTCGATGTACGGAGACGTTGTGTACCTGATCATCCGATTGAGTTCATCGATAGTAATGTCCTTGGATGTTGGACGTTGGAAAATATAGCGAAGGCAGCGAAATTGTTAAGGAAACCACCGCTGCCAGTCAAATTCGGCGACGAACATGAAATGCGAAGGGTGTACTCGCTGATATATGATGTATTTCGATGTGAGTATTTGTGATATTATATTTGGTCAGGAAATGTGTATGGAGGACTTTGTGACTGGAAGTCCGCAATTCTTTGAGTTCAATGTATGCCTTAAGGGCAAAATATCCACAAGTATTCCGATACGTCTTCGGGCACCTATCCAATTTTTAGATTTTGAGTACCTACATATTTTCAAACAGTTGATAATATCAATAAACAGATCCCATGTGCGATAACTGTGCAAAAGTCTTTTCGAATCGTATTATGACATTTCAGTTACTTTTCCACGTTCAAAAAGCTAGTTATCTTAAGTCGACTAGATTGGTGCGGACTAGATGTACCCTGAACCATAAACTAACTACCAGAGACAATACTGAGACCACTAACTTCGGCCGATTTCCCGTTACTTGCCAACAAGCTATATTTTCATGGGTTGGCAAACGCTAAGTGCGTTAGTATTGTTACATAGAAATTCGTATTGACAAATGACACGCAACTTCAAAAATTCCGGCTCACCAACACACTCGCACCTTGCATATACCACTTCCGCTGTGGCCAAAGCAACCGACAGCGTTCATAAAATTTTGTCCGTTAAATTTGAAATTATTTATATACGTGTGGATAGTATTTTTTTAGGAATAAGTGTACATTCGCTTAAAATATTTATTAAAAATTGTCAATGCAGAATGGTTGCATTCGATTCGAACATAAAAGCATTTTGAGAAAGTTTTCTTCAGTTATTAAAGAAAAATTCACACAATAAATCGATCTTAATGACATCGAAAAGAGGTAAATACACAACCATGTTTGTCCTAATATGTTCTAGTATATAAATCATATATTTTAGATAATTTTACTAACCAACCAAATCAAATTATTCGCCTTTTAACAATTTATAATAACTAACCAATGGTATTCAGTAATATAAAAATGTGGAATTTCCGAACTCTTTCACATTTCTCCACGGTTGGCGCGGTTGGCAGCATTTATTTTTGTAGTTTTTGTGTGTTTTTGCATGTCACACTGATTCTCTTTTGACAACTGACAAACTGAGGGGGCCGTGCAACCGTGGGGAAATGTGTGGGGACGTTCAAGTATCTAGTTTAGTAAGTCTGACAGCTCTCTCACTAGATGAATCTCGACTCCGATTGGGGGAAATCGGTCGTGAGAGCAGATGTTTCAGTTGACGTTTATGGAGGGGTAGCCGACGAATCTAGTCGAGAAATTCGTGACTGGGTACTAAGTTGACAGTTCTCATATGTGGCTGACGTAGAAAACGTGACGTTCCCGACCAATCTAGTTTTTGCGTTCAGGTTACATCTCATCCAGACCAATCTAGTCGACTTAAGATGACTAGATTCTTGAATGCGGCCATGAGTTCGGGGATACCACATTTTTTCATTACTGAACGCCATTGGTTAGTTATTATAAATTGTTAAAAGGCGAATAATTTGATTTGGTTGGTTAGTAAAACTATCTAAAGTTGATGATCTATATACTAGAAACATATTAGGACAAACATGGTTGTGTATTTTCCGCTTTTGGATATCATTAACTTCGATTTCGTGTGTAAATTTTTCTTAAATAATGAAGAAAATTTGCCCAAAATGTTTTCATTTTCCCTCCACCAATCTACATTGTTAATTTTTCATGAATATTTTAAGCAAATGTGCACTTATTCCTAAAAAAAAATTTTATCCACACGTAACGAACAATTTCAAATTTAACGGATAAAACTCTATGAACTCTGCCAGCAACTTTGCCCACAGCGGAAGTGTCTCATATCTGCTGGGAGTGTGTTGGTGAGCCGGAATTTTTGAAGTTTCGTGACATTTGTCAATACGATTTTCTATGTAACAATACTAGCGCACCAGATGTGTACACTCCATAAAAAATATAGCTTGTAGGCTAAGTAACGGGAAATCGGCCGGAGTTGGTGGTCTCAGTATTGTCTCTGCTTCTGAGTTCAGGCATAAACTAACTACTAAATAGACTGACAGCTTCAGCCAAAAAAGAAAAATCGCCTACAAGCTGAATTTGACCTTGGATGTATCCCAGTTTGAATTCATGTTTTGTGCCTAAGTTAATCAAAGGGCTCACTCATACTTGAAAAAAACCAGCCTACACTCTTCCGGTTTAAACCGGATGTCGGTAGGCTAAGGTGGGCTTTCATTTCGTTGTCGTGTTGCGGCTGTGTTGGGCAAATAGCAATTGTTCTTATGTCGTTTTCGATTTGGCTATACAGATTTCTGCTGCCAAATCGATTATAAAATCCGAATTTTATTGGTTCTTATGTGTATTGAGTTGGCCGCAAAAATTATTTGTTTCCACTTCACTGGAAATCCATTTGAATTGATTTGTACACATTTATAATAACTCATTTCGAAATAATTTGATATAAAAATCGTTTCCATTCTCGAAAAATTAATAATTCAATTAAAAAAGCAATCCTTTCAACGATAAACAATTCGTAACCGCCAGTTGTGTGTCATACACATTGGTATTAGTAAAAGTATGTGTAAATATGAGAACAAAATCGAGATTTCTCAAAAGAGTCAGATCAAAAAAAAAATTGATTTTTTAGCAAATCGAACATGAAAAGCAATCTCGATCAAAAAAAAATGTATCTTTTTGCCAAATGGAACTTTATAAAATGAACTAAAACGGTTTTTTTTACTTTTGTTAAAAGAGATTTTGTAACATGAAGCTTTTTTTTTTGTATATATTAATGAAAATACACTTTTTCTAGTTGACTTTAATACTTTAAGTTTCGAAATCATACTGAAACAAAAAACATTTTTTTTTATGTCGTGGCGAAAAATATTTTTTAGTTTTAGCATAAATTATAATCTGTAATCAGTACATAAAATGAACAATATGTATTTGTTTAATTCTAAAAATGAATTCGATATTTTTATTGCTTACACTATTGCTGTCAAATTTGTATGCATTTGGCTTTTTCTTGTACCTAAAGGCCATAATACAAAAATCCTCGTAGATCGCATTATAAAGGGTGATTTTTTAAGAGGTTTAGAACTTTTTTTAAAAAAAAAACACAAAAAATTCGAAAAAATGAATGAAATATTTATTTGAATCGATAGTTTGAACCTTGCAATTTAATGTTTAAAGATAATTTCATGCAAATGTTGACCGCGGCTGCGTCTCAGGTAGCCCATCCGCTGAGTCAAATTTTGGCATACTCTTTCACACATATCGGCCGGTATCTCACGAATGAATGCATGGATGTTGGCTTCCAGTACGTCAATCGAAGCGGGCTTGTCCCTATACACATTAGCCTTGGCATACCCCCACAAAAAATAATCTAATGGTGTCAAATCGCACGATCTAGGCGGCCAATTGACCGGCCCGAAACGTGAAATTAACTGTTCACCAAACTCGCCTCGCAATTGCGCCATTGTTTCGCGTGCTGTGTGGCATGTGGCACCGTCTTGTTGAAACCACATATCATGCAAGTCAAGAACTTCCATTTCGGGCAAAAAAAAGTTTGTTATCATCGCTCGGTAGCGTTCACCATTGACAGTAACGCTGCGATTCGCATCATCTTTGAAGAAATATGGCCCAATAATGCCGCCGGCCCATAAACCGCACCAAACAGTGGCTTTTTCGGGATGCATTGGTAGCTGTTGCAATGCTTCTGGCTGATCTTCACTCCAAATGCGGCAATTTTGCTTATTTACGTACCCATTCAACCAAAAATGAGCCTCATCGCTGAACACAATTTTTCGATAAAAAAGCGGATCCTCGGCCAGCTTTCCAAGAGCCCATTCACCAAAAATTCGGCGTTGTGGTAGGTCGGCTGGCTTTAGTTCTTGCACCAGCTGTATCTTAAAAGGCTTTACGCCCAAATCCTTCCGCAAAATTTTCCACGTAGTGCTGTAACAAAGGCCTAACTGCTGGGAACGGCGCCGAATCGACATTTCGCGGTCTTCTGTCACACTAGCTGATACGGCCGCAATATTTTCTTCACTACGCACAGTACGTAAACGTGTTGGTGGTTTAATGTCCAACAAAGTAAATTTGGTGCGAAATTTGGTCACAATCTTCCGAATAGACTGCTCAGAAGGTCGAGAATGCCGATCATAAAATGGAAGCAGCGCGCGATGAACATTTCGAACCGAGCACGAATTTTGATAGTAAAATTCAATAATTTGCAAGCGTTGTTCATTTGTAAGACGATCCATGGTTAAATTGCAAACCAAACTGAAGCTGTTTGACAGTGACACAAGGTACTAAACACACGTCAGCTGTCAAAACCAGTGTTGCCAAAACCAAACCAGCTAAAAAATCACCCTTTATTTATGTGAAAAGCACAAAGAGTGCACTTATTTTTGTCAATTAATGATTTATATTGTCTTTTTGTTAGGAGTTCAATCACTTTTATTTGCTTTCCGATATTATAATACTTTTTTTTTTGAATATGAATAGCATTTGCATTTTTACTGTTCCTATGTAACATTATTCAACACTGTTCAGTGTTACTAAACGACAGAATTTCCAATCATATTTAATTCTGTACAAATATGGTATTAAATAAACGAATTTGGAAACATTCACCAAGCCTAATAGAAATTTATTCAACGTTCATGAAAATTTTCTAAAATTCATTTATGCCCTAGTGGAAGCTTGCTCGCGCATAGGAACCTGACAGATGCCTGACAGTTCATTCTGTGGTAACATTGGAATAAATTCAAATAATTCAAATAATTGCCCGTTATCGGGACGTGTTAAGAAAGCGGTGGGTATGGTGTGGTGAATTTAGTACCAAATTCTATGAAACCGCATAGGTTAGGTAGGTATACGTATAAGGATTTGATTCATTTTACCTAGATAATCTATATAGTACGGGATGTTTACATCCTTGTTGTAGAAAATCGAAATTGATAAACTATATGAATCTTTGACAAAAATAACAAAAAGCTTATTAATATAAAAAATATCTGATTTCTAATGATTATGAATCGTATAGGTACATTAAAAGCAAATAAATTGTAAGCAACAAAATGTTTATTTCCAATTTTGCTTAAATACATTTTGAGTTTCGTTCTTTCCCGTAAATTTTAAAGAAAATAAATTTTCGTTGATTGTGTCTACTAGACTTTTTATTTTTATTATAAATGAACATTATTCATATTCTCGGCTGACGCAATTGATTTCAAATGTAATTTCATTAATTATGTCAATTGTTCCAAATTTTCTAATAAATTTAATTTTTTTTTTAATAAACGGAATCTTCATGAAAAGATTATAACTAAAAACTCATATTATTTCAAATCTTAATAGTCGTAATCAATTCTTCTCTTTAAATTCTTTGCCGTTTTTCTGTGGACATTCACGGTGAAATAATTTTTCGCCAGAAACAGCAAACGAAAACAGACACAATAATTATAGGAACAAAAATATATTATTTTATTTCACACATCATTCATTTGTTTATTTATGTTGATTACATTCGCTATTATACATTTTGTAGAACATCTACATGTTTTCGTGGTGAAATAAAACAACGAACTTAAACTCTCAGAACGCATCCACCAGCTGACAGAAACTCAGCAAATACACTAACTCTCAGTCAGTGTTCTCAGCACTCTCTCTTTATTTTTCATACGAAGCGTGTTAATTTTTCCCTTTTCACTAAACTCAAATTCCCTTAGTTTTATTTATGGAAAAAACATACCTACTTTAAAAAGTAAAATTTGTATTATTCGGAGAGAAAATCATATTAAATTAATCTTCAGTATAAAAATCGCAGTTTGCTAACATTATAATGATAATTTTTTGATAATAGAAATTTTTGCTTAAGGCAAATCTCTTTTTTATGTACATTTAGTGCGTTGATATTCATAGTGAAATGTAGTTCGACTGTTTTTCTGACAGATTATTGATAGTCCAACAATTAAGACATTTTTTCCTCTTACGCAGGAATGTTTTTCTAAAATTTAAATTCGCACAAAAAGGTAGAGATACCACAATGCAGGAACACTGCTGAATGTCAGTATTTTATTACTCCTTCCACCTTTTAAAAATTCTTTTTTTGCTGCTTCACACGTATTCACAGATAGGAAATTTAAGAGAGAATTCTATTTTCAAAATTTTCGGGGGGAATCGGGTAGGTGCGCGGGAACTGACGGTCTATTTAATACTTAGTTTATGCTGTCAGTCTATTCAGTATGCCATAAACTAAGTATTAAATGCTTAGTTTATGGTTTATGCTCAGAAGCTAGATCGGTCGGTAACGTAACTTTTCCTACGTCAGAAACAAATGCCAAGTGTGAACTTAGTACTCAGTCATGAATTTCTTACTTATATGATAGTTGTAGGTCAGTCAAAACTGAATCACATCAGGTCAGCCAGCTGTCAGGCTTACGAAACTAAACTTGAACGTCCTTATAATGACATTCAAATAAACAGCCATTAACTGGCTAAACACAGCCGCAATCGGGCCCACGTTCATAAGATTCAACTTGATTCGTATTAACCCATCAGGATGCATCAACATGATCAACTTGAATTATTTCAAGATCAATGGTCACAACAATAATTGTTTTTTTGACGTTTAGTCAACGAATTAAGTTTCTTTTGCAATATTCATCCATTCCGTACATTAATTTTTCACATTTTTGTAATTTTCTTCTTTTAATTTCCGTGACACTATTTATTGACAGTAGCTGTCAAACAGCAGCAAATACATACCTCTTAAAAGTTGGTCATTATTATGGTCTACACCAGAGGTTCCCAAACTTATTTTTCTTATAGACCAGTTTCAAAATTAACCTGGTTTCGGTGGACCCCCTTTGCTGCTACATTTTTACCATATTCCCAAAACTCGTCAAAAAATGTGAAGATTAGATCTAACGATGGAAATGTGTGTCGCGGTTGAGTTCCAAAAGAAAAATGGTATACTTTCTTACGTTCCATTTATTCGTATTTCGTCGTATTTCATCACTTTGCACGTCTGAACAAGCCTTGCGGGCGGACGGCGGCGCTTTCCACTGAATATCGAATATGCAAGTTTTTACAAGTAACAGTCGCTAATCTTCTTAAAATAGACTACTCAAACAAATTAAGGGAGGTTTGAAAAAAAGGAAATTAATGCTAAATAAACAGGATATCTGATCCATGCCTAACTGAAAACATTTTTCTTTACTATCGAAACCAGATAAATTTTCGTCACTTACAACTGATGAACCCCCCATTTTTTGTCATGCCAACGTAGACCCCCGTCGAGTTTCCCGTGGACCCCTGGGGGTCCACCTGGACCACTTTGGGAATCACTGGTCTACACTCTGGCTGCGACTCGTTGATTGGATTCCATTGACGGGTAGAGATGATGACTAGCATTGACATCTTATAAAATTATCTGTCGATTGACATTTGACAACTGTAACTAAACAATTCTCCGATATGAGTTACAACTACTCCATAATATTTTGCTCAGGTAGTACTTATGCCCATGCCAAGCTCGTGTTAAAACCAGAGACAATGATTTCTGACGGTAAATGACTTTGTCAATGGCCGCATTCAAGAATCTAGTCATCTTAAGTCGACTAGATTGGTCTGGATGAGATGTAACCTGAACGCAAAAACTAGATTGGTCGGGAACGTCACGTTTTCTACGTCAGTCACATATGAGAACTGTCAACTTAGTACTCAGTCACGAATTTCTCGACTAGATTCGTCGGCTACCCCTCCATAAACGTCAACTGAAACATCTGCTCTCACGACCGATTTCCCCCAATCAGAGTCGAGTTTCATCTAGTGAGAGAGCTGTCAGACTTACTAAACTAGATACTTGAACGTCCCCAATCTGTCTGTCTGTGGTTTAAAATTTTCAACCTAACCAAAGTGTTCGCCCTTGGAATAACAAACATTAAAATAAAAAATTAGCAAATTGCGAGGTAATAATCATAGACAAACCATATGAATCATCTACCTATGGCAATAATTGATATTAGCTTCATTACCGACCTAATGTGGAGGTAAGCTACAGATGACTCTGCATAGAGGAATCACTAGTTAAACAGCACAACTTTTCCGGAAGTAAAAAACGAATTTGTGCTTTAGTAAGCTAGCAAACATAACATAACTTTGAGGTTAAATTAGATTAGGTTAATTTTGCGGCTAGGTAGAGCACTATGGGCTTCCCTGTACTACACTTATTTATTTGTGGACCCATTGCGGTGTGATGCCCTTTGATTGGGATTTTCCGTTGGTGTTAGCGCTGATATAGCCTCATGTTTCTCCACTTTGTTGTAACCCGACGCTGTACAGCCATCTTGATATCGTCAAAACCCTGGTAAAGGTCAAACTGTCAAACATCAGAATGTTCTTCTATGTCACAGAACAGAACATTAGGCAGCAATTCATACACAAAAAATAGCCATCGTCCTATATGACGATAGTGTGCTTCTATATTTTAAACCCTAAAGTAGTAGCATAATCGAAGATCTGGATCACCAAAGTGAGCCCCTCGGAAATACTGACAGTAAAGCTTTGAAGTCAACCCTGACCTGCTGTAACCTGACCAATGGAAGCCCTTACTGTTCCCTCAGAGCAGTTGGTGACAATACCTTCAATTTAGAGATAGACTTGAAGTTTGATAAACTATAGTTATACGTGCAAAGAATGTGACAGACACTTTTCTTAAATGTTGGTTACTAATGTGGTTTTCAATTGGGCGCTCTCAGAGCACCTTTTATGTACGTATGATACAAAAATGCAATATTTTTCAGATTTCAGAGCACTTTTGCGAATTCGGATTTTTTCTCAGATCTGCTTCAGATTTAGCAATACAAGTACGTTTGAGTTTGACAACTATATTATGTCACTATAGTGGAGTTTGTTTTCGTGAAATTCAAATTTTTCAACTGAAAAGAAACGAATTGCATCGGGTTGATCTATTTAATTTTAATTAAATGTACAAATGCTTAGAAATCAATCTGGGCGAGCATTTTTAATGTTTTCATATAAAATTTAACCAGTGAATTGAAAACGCTTAGAAAAGTGTCGAAGGCTACACATATTCCAATCGCACAAATATCAACACAAAAAAGAGCAAGTGACGTTTTTATGTTCGATTAGACACACGAGATCTGAAATCTGAAGAAGCCCAATCGAATACCGCATAAATCCGCTTCTGGTGCACTGCCTAAATTTCAAAATTCCATGGTTGGTAGGCTGTGGCATCTACGATTTCCTTCATTAATTGGTATTGGGTTTATATTTACTTGCGTTGATTTATCTTTCTGCATTCTTAACTCGACTAAAAAAGAAAAGGTATAAGAAAAACCATCTTGCCCATTTTGTCAATCTTTCTTCCAAAACGACAGTTGATTTATTGTAATCGATAATACTGTAGGCTGCCATTATCTGACATCTTCCCCTTAAGATATGCAACGTTTTCTGTTTAAACAAATGGTATCTGCCTAAAAATAATAGTCGATCAATTTCCAGACCTTGTCAATCAAATTTAAGGCTACTAGCTAACTGTCTGCCTTATTCTATGTGTTCCCTGTTATCGATTGTTAACTTTGCAACCTCAGTCAATACGATAATAGTTTTCGTGTCCCTCAACTTATTGTTACCAATAAATCGAGAAAATTCCATTGAACATGCAACTGATTACCCGTAATCCGTAATAACTTCTCCATTTCCAATATTTATTGGCGAGGGTATTTTTATATGTAAGGTTGCCTTTTTGCGATACAATTACTTTTGTATATCGATTATACCAGTCTTATACTTTCAGATAAAGTTGTCATGGGTAACGCCTTAACAGATGTATTATTTTATGCCCATTATCCAGAGGTATAGTTTTTATGTATATTTGCATAAATATTTATGAACGCCTCAGTTTCCCTTAAGTTAATGTGTCAGGAGACCCGTATCTGGTTGATGCTTTTCGAGTTGTTTACAAGGCATTTTCTGAAAAGGAAGTCTGAACAAATTGAGCTGCAAAACAGGCTTTATAGAGAAGCCGAAGTATTTGGTAAGCTAGGCACGCAGATGCATCAGTAGATCTCGTCATTTATTTAAATCTCCAGACATAGCTGAGTCCTTGTGGAAGCATCGAATTCGACTGGCAGCATCTATATCCCGAATGCGAATCAGGAGTGGAGCTTTACAGCTGTCAAAGCTGTTGCCGTCACATTTACAAAATGAAAAGGTCGCTATTGCTGCAGCTAATCCCATCGTCACAGGCTGGATCAATCCTTTCCTTTTGGAGTAAGTGGAATTGTTGTCTTTCCCTTCTTGCATATAAAGTTCATGGGTCATTATGAAATAATCCACAGAAATAAAATGATTGCGGAAATGTACCTAAAATCCCTCGGCCTCACGGAGGTCGTCCAGGGCGACAATATCACAGAGCAACCACTCCAGGAGAACCAATTTAAGTGGGATACAATTTGCCCGCTATTCCTTTCGTTACTGCCACACGATAGAAGTGAATTTGCCCAAACCGATCTTATACGCAAGCATTTTCTCATTATGCAGGTAGGTCCTCGCTACGTATGTAACTGCCTTTTATATCCTTTCCGCGCAGGACCGAACGTTTGCCCTTGCTCCAGCGATAATCTCGCAACTGCTCGACCACTACGAGCTGGAAGGTGATGTTGTGCAGACGCACGTTTCTTCGCCCCGATCCACCGCCTATCTAGCCTCACTATTCAGATCCATTAATTGTGTGAACGAGTTCCTCGCGTATGGATGCGGTTCCATGTTGGAGGAGTACAAAGCATACATGACGACACTGGGAATAAAGAACGTGCGCCTCTTCGCTGAACCATTTATCTCGATTCCCCTCGAGTCTCAAAAATTTGGCACAGTTGTGGGGGTCCTCGCTACACCACCGAACTCCTTTAGTGCAGTCGCGGATCCGATCGATTTGATATGCAGCCGTGGTGGTGATCTTAAAATGCTGCAGGTGATGACTGAATCCGAAATTGGCGACGATGGTAAAATGCGAGTTTCCCAAATTCTAGAGGAACAACGGGAGACCCTGCGTTTGGCTATGTCCCGGCCACAAGTTCAGTTCGTTCTCTATCAAACCCACTCTGTGGTGGGCTGTGAGAATCAAGATATGCTCCAGTGGGCTGTTGAGAATGTCAATCGAAATGCGTTCGAGAAGCACCTACAATACTACAAGGAGCTGAAGCGGTTGGAAGCGTTGGCCGAAGCTGAGGCGGCTGCTATTCCCTCAGCGGCAAATATGCTATCCCCACGCAAGCGCACTGCAGGAGGAGCATCAAGTGCGACCACCAATAAAACGGATGAAACACCGCAGTCGAAATTGCGCATCGAAAGTCGAGAGAACTCTTTTCAATCGGAAGAGACGCTGACACTTGATGGCAACGATGACTACTCCCAGCTCATCAAGGTACCCAAGACTGATGAGTTCGAAATCACAAAGATCCCGGACGTTTGCCTGAATCAAGATGGCTGCCTGAATCTTGTGACCATGGGCTGCTACATTGCCTTGGTTCAGCGGAAGCAAATAACTCGGCTGAACGCCAAATATTTAATCAAAATGGCCGAAATTCGAGGGCTGTTTGGCAAGTCAGACCGGGACAAGAGTGCAAAGTCGAGGTCGTCTAAAAAGCCGGAGAAAGTCGAGTCAAAGAAATCAATCGAGACAAAGGTGCCAAAGAACAGAAAGGCTGAACAGGATAATTTGGTAAGTGATGATGTTTGAATATGCGTCTAAATTCCCAACCGGTACTTTCCTTAGATTCAGCGAATAAATCAGCACACTCATACAAGCTTCATCAGGTCGAACGTGCGAAAGAAATCTGCAGTCGAGTCCAAGTTTTTGCCATTTAACTCGGCAAAGCGTCGGTGCACCCGTCACTCGAAACTGCACCGAGAAGGGTCTTACGAGGTAATTGAAAATTGTCATCTTATAGTCCAGAGGCTAAGTCAAGCTTTCCCCCAAATAGTCGAGTGCCATATCATATGATCCTAGAGCAAGGAAATGGTGGCAGATATCGGTCAAGTATATTCAAAACCTTCTGAAGCGATTTAAGAAGAAAAAAGGCTGCGACAATGACAAGACCGATATAGCAATGTTGATCAAGTGTTCCACATATCCGCTGTACCTGCCATGTAGGGATAGGAAATTTGTCATTCCCAAGGAGCCATACCCTGTATCTATGAATTACTTAGACTTTGACAGCTGCAGTCAGGATAATATGCTCAGCAGTGATTTTGGCAGGTAATTTCTTAACAATCTGTTTTAATCGCACGGTAACTTGTAATTGTATCCTTAAAGTGCATTGTCCATGATTATACCCGAGCTCTGCGGATTTGAAAAATCAAAATTTTGTATACTCTTCCTGCCCTCAAGATTATATGCGAGACCGTTGGGCTTACTTTACTATAGTTGACGAGCTGAGGATTGTTTTTGAACTTGATTGGCCTTTAATAAAATCGGACTTACTGGTCAAATTTTACGTAGGAATATTTTCAGGAAACGTTTTTCGAAAACCCTAGCACTTGGTCAAGCTAAGATACTGCTGAGATATATGAGACTGAAAAATACGGCTTTGTCTTGAAATCGCCTTTTGGATCAATGGAAACACAGCTTAAAGGGAATAAGCGTATCTTTATGAACTTCATAGTTGAGAAACTTTTATTGAAGAACGAATTTTTCAAGCACCTGGGTTATGAACTTAAAGTTTTCAAAATTTGAAGAGACCTAGTCGAACTAAAGCATTTTCATTTAATTTTTATATTTAGCATTAAAGGGATGCAACAAAGAAACAAAATAACTTTTCAATTTCGTTTCAGTATTTTGTTAAAACTACAAAGCATCGAATATCTTTAACTAAATGATTATAATCCAATTTTGATTTTATTTCAGGCTTGACAACGATCGAGGCTATTGGACTACGTAACACATTTTATTAGTTTGTATTTGTAATAAAATAAAAATATTAATTTATTTTCATTTCATTTATCCTTTTTTTAATTTTCAAAGCAACAAATTTGGCAGCTACAAACGCAGTATTTAAAAGCAATCTTATATCTACATAGGCGAAAGAAAATAGTCAAGAAACACTTTCACCGCCCTAAACACAAGATATGCTCTTGATTTTTTTTAGGAAATTTGTGCAGAGATGTAGTGCTGTGTGTAAGTTGTGTTCGATTATTTTACATATAAGCCCGGTCACATTATTGGTAGAATTTTCTATTACTGGGCGGTCTCTAGTTATTTATAATGGCTTACAAATAATTTATATCAAACTTCTTAATAAGACCTAACGAAACTTAAAGTCAGTCAATTAAATGGAATACATAATACCTCAAGGGTGAGTGCAACACCAAATCTCTTCAGCTTAAAGGCCTACATCTTTCTCATGGAGTTTCCGGAAAGTGTAAATATTTCTTAGAATTAAATGTTTATGCAAAACCGGTCCATCTGAATTTCTTCGAACAACCCTCATGACCATTAATACAGCGGATAAACAGAAAACTAAAAAAAAATATTATTCAGTCTTCTCCTGCAAATTAACAGAGCTTATAATTTGAAGTAACCGCTGGCGCGTTGGCGTTGCTACAACTTTAGCTTTGTTAAATCAGCCCGGTCACTGTTGTAGACAGTAACGAAGCGTTATACTTATCGCCCCCATTTCCCACACCAACAATTGGCATTCAACTGCAAAATTCCTAAACAAAATATCAATCAACAGATTAAAGTTTTAAAATATACGATTTTATTAAATACATAAATAGTTTTAACAGATTTCTAAAATATTACCATTTTTGGTTACTCGAAAAATAAAATAATAACATTTGTACATACACATATACATAATGTTAAGCTTATACTTAAACTATACACAAATTACTACAACGAGATATACAATGTGTTAAAAATAATTAAATAATTTATTTAAATATAAATTTTAAAGCTTTTCTTTATGTGTTTCGATTCGATTTGTTTCACTGGATTTTTTTCTATTTTATATTACCACCTCGATACGAAGTGAGAGGTTCTCTATCTGAATGGTGATATGTGTCTATAATTTGAATTCAGGCAGTTGGGATGAATTTAGATGCTATATTGGTTCATTTTTATGCGCTATTTTGTAATGATTTACAATTCCTATAAGACGACTAAAAAGAATAATAATTTAAAATTATTTATCACATGGACATTAAGTGTGTGTGCTTAAGAATAAAATAGGCTTTGAATATACAAACTGTGGCGCTGCTACAATGAAGCAAAATTCTAAAATGTGCCCCTTTTATGGCGGTGGTTAAACCTCGTCTATAAGCTCACATCCATCGGATGTATACCGTCGTCCATAGTTGAGTCATAGCGACTGCTACTACTTCCTACACCGTTGGTACCGTTTGCAAAACGTATTCGTTTCTTTGTATGCACCGGACACGTACCATTGCCATAGATGAGGCTGATGTCGTCGGATGTTGCTGCAGTGTTAATTGGAGTGCTGCTAGCCTCCAGGAACTGCGACTCAGATCTAAAGTCGTTCAAGAAACTTGAATCGTAGACCTGAGTCGCAGGTAATTGTCAATCGTCCGGATCTTTAAGTTTCACATATAGGCAGCATGAGAGGATCATCCCGATGATATGTATCAAGCAGATACCCAAACCAACTGCTCCGAGGATGGTCAGATGCTGGCGCATCTCATCCGTAAACTGATAGATGCAACCCTAGTCAAAAAAGAAATTCGCTCATAATTAGGTATTTGAGTTTGAGATCGCGAAGCTTCTTACAGTGTAAGGAATGTTGCTCGGGTGATCGCGAAGTCCACAATCCGTTGTCTGGGTTATACAACAGGAGTCGGGTACGAGTCGTCCATTTGCCGGCCATAGCACATCGGTTCGATTGGACGACAACCAGTCACTAGTTCGCCAGTCTTCAAAACGGATGGCACCGCAGCATTTGTACTAAAAATGAAAGGATGCATCATAATTGTAATAGAGCTGGGGAGCATTTTTTCTATTTACCTGTTGTTGCATTCGATCGATGGCGATCGTTCGGCTTTCATCAAAGCCATAGCTAGTAAGAAAGGTGGTGTTCAGGGTTCGCTTAAGTTCATCTTCGAGTTGGGTTTCGTAAAAGTATGCAAGGCCGCCAATTATCAGCTCGAGCAAGAAGACTAGAACCAGCAGGAATGTATACTGAAAAGAGAAAAATTGAATTCGTAGTAAGAGGAGCTTGGTTAAGTAGAAACTGAACGTAGAAAAAAGCAGATCATCATGGTTGGGAGATAAGTGAACCCTTCAAAACTCTTGACCTTCCGAAACCGGCTCTAAAAAATCAGGGAAAATCCCATTAAGAAGAAGAGAGATGTCGACCTTGATTCAAGCATGTCATGCTGGACCTAACCAAACCTCCGAAGCATGGACCGTTCGGTTCAAATTTACTTGCTTTGAGAAATTTCGCAGAATGCTGAGATACGGTCTGAATTTCTGTAGAACTTTTATCGCAACGAGTCGTATTAGCAAACATACCTAAGTTGTTTAAGAACATATATTCCTTGCGGGTAGCATAATAAATTGAAAACTCTAATTCTGTAAGTATTCCCAAGGATAAAATTAAAATTGAAAGCAAATGGCTGTGGGAAGCTAGGCCCTTAAGCACTCTTTTAGTTTCCCGATATGCGTAGCGCGCAGGTTCAACAACCTTAAGACCTTCTCGTATCTGAATACCAATTAGTCGCATTCAAATCAACACAAACTTTTTTTGGAATAGAAAAAAATGATCAACCAAATTTATCTCGTTACATTGGTTTTTATTTCTCTTTAAGTCGCAATTTTCGCCACTTCCAGAAGTAAACAGAATCTTGTAATGTGATTCAAAAATCACGACCCACAACCTACGAAACACAAGGAAAACAATTTCAACATCACGTACACTTCGTGCGAATTGGACTAACAAATACGAAATTCAAATTTCAATTCAACTCGCTGACGTTTGCTATAAATGTGCATGTTAAGTGCTAGTTTCGACCAAGCACATCACATTCGTGATATTTTACCAAAAAACAATTCACCCAAGCACCTCCGAGGCCAATAATTGTATCCACTTACGTAAGCACATCGCAGTTACTTCCGTATTACTAACATCCACTTAGACAAAGTAATTCAATCATCTTTGGACCATAATTTAAGATAATCGTTTCCAAAAGACTAATTCCGCTGGTAAGAGCCTCAAAGTACCTTTATATGCATATGTGGGGGAGTCTATCATTACGATGATGATGCGGGCCTTGTTCAGAGAAACGCTGCAATGCATATCTGCTAAGCGTCACGATCACCACAAATCACAATCACACACCAGTGTGGTAGGTATGCACAGAGGAGGATCGTTTGCGGCTTCTAATTTTGCCAGCACTTTGTGGACAAGAATAATCTGTGACCTTAACCCTTGGCCACGTAACATAGGTGAATACTATGGCAGCCATCATAAGATGGAACATGTGTAAAACTAGAAATATGAAAAGTCATCAGCATCGGATGGCAACAATTGAATTATAAATAGGTGCCACTGAGCGCTGAGCTCATACAACGTGATGATGTGTGCTTCCCAGATGCTTTGACGTGGGTTACGTGGACGGCTAAGCGCGCATTGGCATGTGCATTTGTAAAGTGAATGCGATCATCTGGAAAATAGGTGACGGGGGGAGATTCTTTCATTTACCAACAATTTTATTTTATTTTTGTCCATTTCGAGGTGTCAAAGAAGGGTCGACCTTTTTATAGAAAAGTGTGGATTTTATGTTGAATCAGGTACGTTACGGTTGAGGTGATTGGTGGTATTTTGGAGGTTTTCTTCTATTATTTTAATTGTTTGGTAATTTCATATGTGAAATTGAATTCATATCAAGTAGAGACGTTTACATCGGTTGGAAAATGTGAGCTACATTGTGGCTTCAATTAGAGCTGACCGAAGCCATAAACAAAGTATAAGATCCTCAGCTCAGACAACTTAAAAGAAACTGCCTACCAGCTGTGTTCCGTGTACTATTTGAAAAATTATGACAGCCAATACTTGTGCATAGTAATTTGTCAGTTCAATCTGTTGTTTTTTTTCTTTTATCCTACACCTCCCTCCATTTAGAATTTTTTTTGTGCTTCACATGCTTTCAGTTCAGAGTTCACAGATAGGAAATTTAAGAGAGAATTTTATTTTCAAGATTTGCGGGTTACCTGACCTGACAGTCTATTAAATACTTAATTTATGACCGAAACACCGCAGAGTGGTCTTGTCATCGAAAATGTTAAAGCAGAATCTTATCTGGTGAAGCTAGTAACGCAATTGTTTTTTTCGTCTTACAGATTGTGCATAAAATCAAAAAGTCGTCTCTGTATGCAAGTTGCTGATCAACTTTAGGTCTTAGGCACATGGAAATTGTTGACAGTGGCCATGGTGAAGTAGTTAGAATGTTTGCTTATTCCTCGCGGGGATAAGGAGAACTATAGTACTCTGCCAATAACTATAAAGAGATTAGAGTAATATCAGAGTTTCTTTTAAAAAGGGGTTTCTGCTTGTAGTAAAAAGAGAAAAATAAGAATTCTTGCAATCATGAAATCGTGAACATAAATTAATTACTATAATATGCCACTTACTACTTGAATTAACAGAATTTAGTTGTAAAATATTATATATATACATCTTAATATGAAAGTATTTAGTATTGAAAATGTGTGTCTAGGACTAAAATCGCAATTACATTTTTTGCTCTCACAACAGCATTATAGAATGCAAATTGTTTTAATGTGGAGGTAAAAAATAACTTTTTTTAGGAATCAAAAAGTAGGTATATTGCAAAACAACATCTCAGGTAAGTAAAACATAGAAGCTGCAAAACAAAACAATTTTCCAAATTTGTCAATAACAGAAATCGTTTACCTACATATAGGTATGGTAATATTGCACAAGAATAATAAATGCGCATATTCTCAGAAAACCATAAAAATTGTATATAGTAGAAACTCGTAACAACAACACCCAATAAAGCGGTGAATCGGATATTTCCAAAGTCCCGGCAATCCCCGGTTTAACTCTAAGTAGTTTGTAATCGGTTAAAACAAAAGAGAAACAATTGGCGCAACAGGTGTAGGAACCCTAGGCCTAGGTTTCTTGTGAGTTTTTCCCTTTTTGAGACGAGTGTTAGAACTATAAAACCAACATCTGTAGGTTTATAACAACTAGTTTCGCTTGTGGTCGAAAATCTAACCTACCCTTTATAAATATGTAATGCTAAAAACGTACCACAATTTTCGATATTTATGTTTTTTTTTATAGACGAAAAAGCGACACCTAGATATCGAAAAAAAAACGCCCCTTTGAAAATAATTTTTATAACATTTTAATACATCACTGTTACAAAAATTTAGAGCTAAATATTTGTCGAAAAATATTTCCCATGGTAAAAACAAAAGTGGTTGTCAACACCTCGCAGATATAATATGCCCCTGAATTAAGTTATACGTACTGTTGCTTTCTTGTAGGTTGCAGGAGAAGGCAAATTGCATTCCTTCAAAAATAGATTCTAATCTAAGGATAAGGTGAAATATTATATATTTGAATACGGCGCCATGGCAATATGGCGGCGACAAATTGAATGTCACCAAAATGGTTTCATTTAACTCATAAGCATTTTGTATGGGGAATTGTTAACTGAATTTTAACAGCCTTAACGGTGACATATACCCAACATTTCTTGTTTGTGCATTTCATAATAAATACTAAAAAGTGTACGGAAACTTTGAATCTTCATGTATTAATATAATGATTTTAAATAAACATCAGCGCCTGCTCAGAAATAATAATTTCAATAATATATATTCTGGTTTGTTTGCATAAACCTTGCTTTTCAGATATCCCCACAAAAAGAAGTCCGGAGCAGTCAAATCAGGCGACCATCAACATCACCATTTCTAGAAATAATTTGTTGTGGAAAGAGGTCTCGCAGTAATTCAATTGTAATCCTGGCTGTATGCGATGTGGCACTGTTTTGTTGATACCACATGTTAATCAAGCCCAAAGCATGAAGTTGTGGCGTTAAATAGTTTTCAATCATAACGATATCGCTCCCCATTCACAGTTACCGTTACGCCGTTTTCATTTTCAAAGAAGTAAGGTCCAATGATTCCTCCTGATGACACCAGACTGTAACTTTTAATGGATGCAAAGGTGATGAATAATTTGAGGGTTTTCCGGGTTTTCCATTGCCCAGAACCGACTATTCTGTTTATTCACATATCCATTCAAATGAAAATGTGCCACCCAAAAATTTTACGTAACTTTGTCATCGTCACAATAATCGATGATTGATTTTGATAAAATGTTTTAACGATTAAAACACGTTGGTTTATCGAATATTTTTCCATAATTAATTTGCCACGTGTCTACTTCACGGCTGCCAAATATGAACTGTCAAGACTAATGTTTACCAAAATGTCGGCAAAACAAAGTAGTATACCGGACACCCTGTATATATAATAAAACAAAAAAATTACATTAACAAAAAAGCATTTTCTTACATGAGCAGGTATACGGCTTTTTATTTTTATTCTGTTCATGTACAAAACAGCCACAAATTACTGACTTATTTCCTCGGTAATTTTATCGAATTTAAAACAATTGTTTTTAGAAAAGTAGGTATATAAATGTTTTTTTTTTTTACCTGATATAAGGATGAGATTCTAAAGTCCCTTCGACATCGTTATAGCCGATTTCTACTGTACTTCTCTTTCGTGTCGCTTCAACAGAGAAAACTAAGCACACAGTTGTTTCGATGTGATCCCATCACTCAAAAGCAGCCATGATCAATAAAACTGTGTTTTTTTTTTTTTTTAATTTGGCCCTGGTAAAGTTTGTTTTGTAACTCAGCTTCTGGATGAAGCAGAAGGGTGATTAATAGCTTAAAATATTTATGTTGGTAGTTTTTAGAAAAAAAGCGATTAAAATTTATTTGACAACAATTAACTCAAAACGCTTTTAAAAAATAGCCTTGGCAACAAACCAGTGTAAAAAAAAGTGTCTTTAAAATTTGCTATAGTTTTCACGTCAACCCATTTAGTTTTGTTGTATGGGTTCCACATCGACAAAATAACACATTTAAACCCATTCGCTAAAAGTAAATATATTATTCAAAAAGTGGCTCTTAATTCAATATTCAATTTCAATTGCAATTTATGTATAAAGGAAAGTACAAGTAAGAACATAGTCTTTTATAGTACATGTTTTTTTGGAAGAATAAAACATAAAACTTAGAGACATATAAGAGTAGGGGTGTGAAACATAGAAAAAGAGGGAGATGTAGTAGAAGGAAAAGCTGTAAGAAAGGAGAAAGAAAAGAATATTCAGGGAAAATAGTTGTTACTGGTGTTAATTGTTACAGATACCGTTACCGTAGTGCAGCATTTTTAAATTTGTTAGCTCCAATTATTTGCTTAGTTATGATCGGGTGGGAGTTCCAAGGTCTAGTTGTATGAACATGAAAAAAGAGGCGCGAAGAGTTCAAATAATAAGACGTGGGTATTACAATATTCCTGGTGGATTGAGAAAATTGAAGTTTCTTGAAGAGATATGCAGGGGATCCATTCTTAACTGTGCACGAACTGGCAACACCTGAGACTTAAAAATTGTTGAAACGTACAGCCAAGTACTAGTTTGTGGTAGTTTGTGGTATGATATGGGGATCATATCAACGCAGACCATATATATACCTAATGGCATCGTTAAACGCAATAAGCAACTTGGTTTGAAAGCGGGAGTCAAGTTTACAGTATACAATAGTTGAATAGTCAAAAATTGGAACGAATAAAGTAGAAGCTGGAAGACTTCAGAGTTTTCGCAATCCGGCATATATTCGACCATAATTATACAATCATTATCCATTTGAATACGGACTCTTTCAAGGCAAGATGGACTTATGAAAACTAATAATAAAGCGGCTGACCTATGTTTACTCAGGAAATATTTTTGCAAAAGTTTTTTTTTTTTTAATACTTTTCCGACAGAGATGCTTGTAAATATGTTTTATTGTTATATCTGCACTTAAATATATTAAATATAATACAGCATTATTCCAAACAGCTTTAGAAAAGCGCCTGTCTCTCATGCAAATGACTTTGGCCTTATTACCTCATGATACTTCCTCATCACTCATCGGGAGTTTTTCAAATTCCATTGGCAGACGCATTCATGTCTAATTCAGCAAATTATGTCTTCATCATGCCTTAACTCAGGTTAAATTTAATTAACCTAAAAGCATCCGAACATTACACTATCATAGTCATAGCACCCGGCGACAAGCCTTTAAATGCCGCTTCACAACCACGCATGTTGCGTGCGAATAACAAATTACACTCTTACTCAGCGTTTTCCTTTGCACCATTCAATATATGCTAACACTTGAACTTGAACAGCAGCGAATATAAAGTCAAACGAGCACAAAGCACACACACCCAGTCGTACTCAGACTCATTACACCAAGTGGCTTACATAATCCGTCAAAGCGAGCACTGAGCATGGTGCCTGCCCGTGTATGTAAATGCGTAATTATACGCGATGCATGGCACCTAATTTTGACACCTCTGCCACTACCCTCGGAGTTAATTAATTTCTTCATTGACAACACTGCGAGTATATGACATGGGTATGAATTAAAGGCGGGCTTCCGATTCGGAGTGCCTTCCATTGACCTGCTGATGACAATGGCGTCAGCGAAATTTGAAGCACTCCGTCTGTATACACCTTGTTCGTGACAGGGGTCCCCAAAAAGGTGCACACAACTCGGCGGCGGACTCCCCGAGTGCATGACTGCGATCAAGTCTTTGGGGGAATATCGGGTTTTTTCTTTTCTTTTCAATCAATTAGTGCATGTGTGATCACATCAAAGAAATAGTAAAGTCAACCTGTCAAGGGGAACATGCACGACTAAGATGTTTGCTTATGTTAATCGACCGGTAGGTAGTTGTGTTGTGTCATTGGGCCTTTGTTTAAACGTTTCTGAATGAGTGGCGTTTTCCTCGAACACGCCGCGCTTGATTATGATTCAATAATAATGAGTGTGTGTCATGATTAATTCGATTGAATAGCATTTAAATAACTAAATGTCAAAGTGGAATTTGGAACGGGTTTGGAATAACTCGCTGGGAATGATCGCTGATTCGATGGATTCATCAAATCAGTTTCTGCGTTGGCAGTAATTCATGATTAAATTGGGTGGATTGCATCGACATGGGGATAGCGACTAACAACTTAATGAATGGGTTTTGATATTGATCGCACGATTTGAACGCATTGCATGCAGGTTCTTTTTTCTTACCAGAATTGTTCGCTTGAACTCCTACTCGTTGTATGGTCACCCGAGGTGAGCCCCGGGTGTCTGGAATGAAAACAAGAAAACAAAGGGGTTTGACGCCTTTGGTAGGTGTTTGCTGGAAATTATAACCAAAGAAAGTTTTAGTTTTTAAGAACATATTCAAACTTCCCACGATCGCTGAAACCGGAAAGTATTTAGCTTTGGTAACTGCACGAGCAAGACCGATTGATAGATCTGGAAAGAGAAAGCTCCTGTTGCAGAAACAGGCCTCAACAGGTTCACAGGAATGATGTGCTTCTTGGACTATAGTAGATGTATATAGTCGATGCAAACGTCCATTATAAGCTATCGAAGTCTTTTAAGGGAACGGGACCAGGGATGCATTTTTATAATCAAAGACTCGTATTAGGGTTATGATTCACATTCACTTTTAAAGTGTGGTTTTAAGTGATTAAGTGATTTTAAGTCGCTTTACACTTCGTGTAAACATTTGTTCTAGAGAGATGTGGTTGTTCGTCTACTGATAAGCCCACCCACAATATGGCAAAACGTATTCAGAGTACAGGCCACTTAAATGTTTAATCCTTTGATAATTATGCCTGCTATTTTATACTTGTCAGACATTGGGGGGAGGGGAGTGTTCCAAGATGGAACGTGTAATAACCTCTCGCAAGTATAAACTATAAACTTTTAAAAATACAAAAACAAGAGGGCAACTTAAAAATGTGAATCGAAATCATTCTTCGGGATCTGCAAACGGGCACAGATTTTTGCATGGCGCAATAAAATTTGAGGAGGGTATGTTAAAGGAAGTGTTTATACTGAGAAACGGTATAAAGCTGACAACTTTCTCAGAAGCCCTTAATTGAAAAGGTCAACTAAAAAGTCGTTATCAAACATTGCTTCATAATTCAAGAACAAACACAAACCGGCTGTACCCAAACATAAATATTTGCACGAAGGCAAAATATTGTGACGGGATCGCATTATAACAATACCAGCTTTTTGTATCTGTTTCTACATAGGTACCCATGTTATTCACTGTCCGTCTCATTAAATTAAAAATCCCTTGCCCAAAAGACTAAAGCAGCTAGCGCGTATGGCGGAAAGAATATGAGGGAAGACAGTTTCTATGTAACAACTGGCTGCCACAAAGCTACCACAGACAGCTGGATACTTCGATGACATATTGACATAGCAACCTGAATCTTTACCAATCAGTTCCTAACGAACCATGGCGGATTCAGAATTTTTCACCTATCGTCCGGACGAAGAAGAAAAAGTAGGGAATGTAATTTTGCATTGCCCACTCTTTATAAGAATGGATGCAGATCTGTCAAATGCAAAATCATATAATTGGCGAGATGATCTTGGCAGAGGAAGCAAATCAAGCCAGTTTTTGACCACTTCCATGATTGAAATGCAAGTAGATAGTGACGCACTGAGACCAAGGTGGGCAAATTGTGATACCAAAGGATCTATCGATTTGAAAAACTACCCTTTGAAACAGCAGGGGTTTATTATTAAGGAATTCAAGGCTTTAACTTCATTTTAAACTTTTAATGAAAGCCAAAATTTCTGGGAGGATCTTAAAATTCACACTCATACTTACAAACAATATGATGGCTTTCTGCTCGTAAAATATTCCAAAGCATCCGAGAAAACCACCAATTATAGCCAAAACTCCAGCTACCGCTAGCCCATATGTTCCGACTTGATACGCTATAGACGCCAGCAGCGGAGCGTAGTGTAATTTCCAAAATATCGTCCACACAGCGACCCCAGATACAGCGATTCCCGACATCTGCAACGAAAAGAAAACATTCATTAGATTTATTGTCTGCCTACATTTTGAGACCTCACAAATTGGCGGCCTACCAACATAGAAGGCCATCGAATAAGTGCCAATCCGAAATGCCCCCACAGTCTTAGGTACATATAATGCAAATTTTAAGCACCAAATCAAGGAGCATTCACCTACGTCCCATAAAACTAAACTAACCGAATGCGCATAAACGTCCATTAAGACAAACGACCCGTCCAACTATTATTCTGAGAAGCGTTCCAATAGAAAACCAACCGAACATACCGTCTAACTACACGGGCACTTATAGAGCCAACAGATATCGATTAGTCAAAGCTCATCGCCGCGAGACTGGGCGAGGCCTCCTCCCATTCATTTAACCTCCCCATTTCCGAAAGGTAGTAGTTATTCAGTTAACGTCCGTCACCCATTTATCACCCGTCATCAGTCACTTATGTCACGAAAGCCGGGGCAAAACAAACAAACTCACACACACAGACCTTTCCCCGCTCGCCTCACCGGAGCAATAAAATGCAAATCGTAAACAATTATTGTTAACATGGCCCGTGCAACACGTTCTCCACGAATGCAAATCGAAAGCAGACATTTCTACCGACTGAAGCAGTGTATTGCATACCCTGTTGAGAGACACAGTCTCTTTATGCGTTCACCTTGCTGCGCCTGCGCATGCGCGCAGCATTCAACAACGATGTCGCGCTGATGACAGCGGCAGGCTTACAAACTGATCACCACTGGGCCTCTGCGTCTAGGTCTATGCTCTATGGGCAGCCGTTAACTATGTCAGATCAATAGAAGTTTCAATGCATCGAAGTCGGAGTCGGAGTCGAAGTCGGAGTTCGCAGCGTAAAGGAGTTTCGACAAGTCAATTGGAAACGTAAAGTGACGTTTAGCTGACAGCGCACTGCCTCAGTCGCGTTGGAACTTTAATTTTTAATGTCATCGAATTCAACTTTCACCTGATGCTGTTGGCTTTTCCAAACACCTACGCCACGCTCTCTGGAAAGGTGTAGTTTATGGAATACCAGAGGGGAATTAAAACGGGATCACTAAGAGTTCAATATCGCTGTGTAGGTATTTACGACAAAGCAATATTTAGGGCGTCATCAAATTTAATGCAGTTTTTGGCCAGCGCCACTGACTGGAAAAGTAACCATGAGCTGTCTTCTGTTTGGAGATGGAACAGGTCATCTGATTTGGTCTGGGGTTTTCAACTGATAATTGAATTCTTATCCCCGATCGTTGTGCGCCAGAGATGAAGACGAATTAAGTCATTTGACCGTAAATGGAAATGTGTGCGTTGGCTGAGATGCATTTAATGCGATCTAGTGTAGATCGTTAGGAGATTTTTATCTCCTGAACAATTTTCCCACATTAATGATGAGGCAGAGGAAGGGTTTCTACGAAGCACCCAGATGCATTTGGACGAGTGATCTTTAGTGGCATCTCACGCCTTCGAAGTTAATTGTTGATTTGATGTGGATCAACAGGTGAGCTGTTGGTGGATTTTCTAAAAGCCAACACAAGGAGTAGTTCTAGTGATGGACTTGTTATAAATACCTGTTTGCTTTTAATGGTTTCCACTACAGGTCTCCACTGGAAGTACTATTAAGAGTGATGTTTCCAACGCTGAAAGGTTGAGTGTCCTTACATTTATTTTGTTTTATTGAATTTTTAAGAACACTAGGGGATCTTTTGACGATCGTGAAAAATTCGCACTCGCTTTAAGTTTTTTGTAGGTGGAACAGGAATAATGAATCTAGTAAGAACGATCGATAAGCAGCTTCCACCTTAAACATCCCACTTTTATATCACAGAATGCAACTATACATAGTAATTTAAAAAGAGTAAGGGCGTTGGGACATTACTGAAATAGCAGACTCAATAACTTCCAAGTGTACGACTATTAAATTAATTTTGGACAGAGTTGTTTATTAGGGTCTATAGGGCTATAGACTCACTCGTCGTTCTATATCTCGTTCCATTTTACTGTCTTCAAATGCTTGGCGATCTTTTTTAATTCCGAATTAAAATTGTGCAAAGCTGTAATAACATGGAAATTGTGTCCAGCACCAGGGGGAACAACGTGAGAAGTCGACAATTCTTACAAGCTCCTGTTGAATTTGTATGTTGCATTAATGAGCTACAGTCGTAGAAACTAGGAGTACAACTACTCACAGCGCTGTGTTATATTATGTTCTAGGATGTTCCAAAATTAAGTAAATATTTGTCAAATGTTAAAAAAATGAGAAACATTAGAAAAAACCGTTCCCATGTTGAAACTTCCAAAGTCAGCTTCTTCTGCAATATTTTCCATATTTTTGTAAAACTATTCATGATATTTGAGAAACATTGAAAAAAAAAAACAATAAAACAGTGAAAAAACGTATGTTGTGTTCAAACTGTAACCTCTTCATCAGTTAACTAAATCAAGGTAGGTACTTATACCTCTGAGGGGATGTATTACTAAGTATATCACCTGCGAAAGGCTTGAAAACGCTATTGATGAGCACGGCAACAAAAGTAGGGATCGGAATCCGTATATAATACTCGTAGGAAAAGTCATATTTCAAGTTAAATCAAGAGAATACCCATTAATTATTTTTATCGGGCGACAGTTCTGTTTTCATTCGGTTTTTTCATCTTCTCTTTACATGTGCAGGGTGTTTTTTTTTAGAGGTATAGAACTTTAAGTTGGCAACACTATTTTAACTGCCGGCCATTTTGTCAGCTGTCAAGTGATCTATTTTTAGTTTGGTTTGCTATTTTATCATGAACAAGTTGACAAATGAACAACGCTTGCAAATCGTGCAAATTTATTTTGAAAATAATGGTTCAGTTCGCGAAGTTTACTGCAAGCTCCGTTCATTTTATGTTCGACATAATCGTCCATCAGAGCAATTAATTCGGTTAACCATGCATCGTTTTCGCACTACGTTTACTCTATCTGATAATACGCATCCGCAGAGACGTCGAACAGTGCGCACCGAAGAAACAATTGCCGCTGTAGAGTAAAGTGTTGAAGAGGACCCGGATGAATCGATTCGCCACCGTGCACAGTAATTGGAGCTTTGTCCATCAACTTTATGGAAGATTTTGCGCAAAGATCTTAGCTTACGACCTTACAAGATCCAGCTTGTGCAAGAATTAAAGCCGGGAGACCATGCAATGCTTCGTGATTTTGGTTTATGGGCCGAAAATGAGATTGATATCGATGCTGATTTTCATCGCAAAATTTTGTTCCGTGAGGCTCATTTTTGGTTGAATGGCTACGTTAACAAGCAAAATTGCCGCATTTGGAGTGAAGAGAATCCACATGAGACCCTTGAGACACCATTACATCCACAAAAACTGACTGTTTGGTGTACTTCTTCCGAAATGATGCTGGAGAGTCAGTTACCGCTAATGGAGCCCGTTATAGAGCCATGATAACCGACTATTTTGTTCCCGAATTGGATGGCATGAATGTGGATTAGATGTGGTTTCAACAAGACGGCGCTACATGCCACACAGCGCACGTCACAATCGATTTATTGAAGGAAACATTCGATGAGCGCATAAGTTCGCGGAATGGACCTGTCAATTGGCCACCAAGATCGTGTGATTTGACACCATTGGATTATTTTCTTTGGGGATATGTGAAGTCGCTCGCCTACGCCAACAAACCAGAAACGTTAGGAGACTTGGAAGCCAACATTCGTGGCGTTATTGCCGACATACAGCCCCAAATGCTCGAAAAAGTGGTTGAAAATTGGACCTCTAGACTTACCTCTGTTCGAAGCAGCCGCGGCGGCCACATGCCCGAAATCATATTTAAACATTAATGGCATAAAATTATCCTTCCAATAAAGACAAATTGATGGACATTAAAACGATTTTGTTGTGTTTTATTTCAATTCGAAGTTCTATACCTCTAAAAAAAACACCTTTTACATCAAACATAATCAAAGACAAAGTAAAAGCACGTAAATGACGTTTCATCGTGCTAAAAATGCCGCCACAAGTGCTTTGCATTTCATCTACTACGTCACAATACAAGTTAACATACATTTCGGTCAAATCAGTCAAACAACAAATTTTCTTTGGTAAATTAATTCATCCTTTATGAAATGGCGATCAGTGAACTGGTAGATATTTGAAATAGTATCGTTTTTCATTACGAGGCCGAAGGATGAGAGAGAGAATGTTTTGGGTCGTTCCAGGATCCCAAAAAAAAGCAACCGTTTAGCAATTTATACAGTTAATGTTTTATTTTTAAGTTGAAGCAATGTAGATAGATATATTCAAAATAAAATTTTATTGAAATATCCAGCACGTCTTCGTCTACGTTGTTCCATCCGATCGGTCTGATTTTTGAGCATCCAATTCTCTGGTTGAGCACACACAAATAAGTTCCAACTTTTTAAATATTTCTAAATAATTTCTAGATCAGGAAGTTTTAAACACTACGTGACGGAACTGCAAAATCTACTAAATATTTATAGAAATTTGGAAGTAAAAATAAAACAGATCGGGAGTCGAAAAATCTCTATTTAAAAAAAATTAGAATTGCGTATTAGTTCATCTAATGACATCCACTTTTTTAAAGTTTTATATACCTAGTTAGGCAATATGCAAAAGTACCCTCAAGAGATCTGTTTACTAAAGCTGAATTGTAGGTCCTGGAATAATACATTCCACGCATGATCTGAGGCCAAATCGCTTTATCTGTAAATAAGTGTTATGCGACATAGTTCCGAGACTGTTCGATTCGACTTGTCGTCGGCCAGATCGCCTAGCGTTATTTATATCGAGGATCTGATGATCTTGTAATAGATCGCTCTCTGATTACTTTTAAATGCTGACAATTCCCATTTTTAATCTCTGCCAATTTTCGGAAACGTTTGTGCCAAGTTGGGGAATACATAAATCTCTTACAAACCTACCTAAGTGTAAACATTTTGACACTTGTTTGTTTTAAAAGTAGTTGACGGATCGGAGCGGTTGCGTGTAATCTCTTGGCTCTCTCCTGACTGATTAGAGCAGATCTGTCTTGTGGATTGTCGTTCGCAAACGCAGTTCAAAAAAGTCGTATTATCTAAGAAAGTTCTCAGCGAGCCCACTTTTGTCAGAATTTAATAAGAGCTACCTTTTACAAATTGTTTTCTGTGTTAACTTTTACAAGAACCAAAAAAACTCTGCGTACTCGTACTCGAATACTTCCGTCACAGCGACAGGTTAACATATTTTCCAACTGGTAGCACGGTCCAGATACTCACGAGTGTGGATTCAAAATTCCACTCCGCTCCACTAAACAAAACGCCGATAACAATTTAACGACTCTACTGAACTATCTGTGCCTGCCATGCTTTATAGGTATGTCACAGCTACAGCTAGCGACTGACTGCGTGCAACGTTTAATCGACCCTGTCCGCTCTTTAGGAATGAATTATTTTTATGGCACTTTAATTGGCTGGATGGTGTCGCGGCCGCTCAAGTGTTGCTGCTCGAGGGCACATTCCATACAGAATTCCAAATGTGTGTTCCTAAAGCGACAACATGCCACAGGTACGCTACAGGTTAGACGTTAGATGCATGGGTGGCTCTGGCTATATGCAAGTGGTGCGCCTGCTGCCTTACATAATATCCAGAAAGACTTTACTACATCGTACCAGTCACCAGAAACAAGAATTCCCTTTTAGGGATCTCTCACAGTGATAGCTAACATTCGTTTGATGCATCGGCGACAAGTTCAAAAAGGTGTGGGTGAATATAAAGTTTTTTACCATAGGCTGCAGGAATAAGACAACTACCCGCTCCACACTGGCGCTGTTTCGTTCTTGTCGTTTGGTAATACGGATTTTTCTCTTCCTCCTTTTAAGTCATATATATTTATGAGACCATGTGGAGGAACAAGTGTTTGGATTAAGAAATGTGACACGTAGTTGAGCGCACACGAACGTGTTCGTTTAATAGGATGGAATTTTATGATCATCTCCTATAGTCTAGTGGTGCAGCTGAATGGGTTTGAGGCAAGACATGCAAGCGACAGACCGCTGAACGTGCCCATTTGTGCTTTAAAATTACCCATCGTAACTGATCGGATTTCCTCAAAATTAAATACCTACCGCGAAGTGCTGTGTGTGATTGGTATCTGGGATATATCTCACGTGAGGTCATCAATGAATGCGTCCATTATTAAGGGGTATTAATGCGCATAACATCGTCTAAGTAGTTTATGAGGCAAAACATGATCTTACTGGGTCCTTATATAAAATTGAAAAAAATAACGAATGGGGCAGTAAAAAGGAAAAACACGATCAGTTTTCTGATCAAAACAGACGTTTGACCCGGTGATGGTTTCACAAAACTTTTCTCAGCGATGGATATTGAATTCTGAAATAAGGAAGTTATGGGTTGGAACTTGCATTTTAAATGTAAGTTTTCATCGATACGGAATCCATGTGCTTTTCGTCGGGAAATCCGTTCGAAGTACCTACGTCCATGCAAGGCTTTCTGCTGACACTATATCCAACGCCTTTTTGAAACAAAGTGACTTGGAGATAAATATTCAAAGCAGTGGGGTCTGGGAAATAATGATCCACATGGTTGATGTGGACACTGAATGCTTGTCTTTAAACTATTTTCAAATTAGCTAGAGCTAGTTCAAGCGAGTACCTAAGTTCAGGCCTCGGATAACCCCAAACTGTAGAGAAGCCTTAGTAAGTAAATACTTCAAGCTAAATCAAGAACGCACCTGATTGAACCTAATATTCGAGGGACAGTTCCCATCTTTTGTTCAGACATTACGTTTAATTTGTTGCACGATCCTTTTGTATGTACATAACAGGAGATAAAGTGGAAAGAGACAACACGTATCATAGGCTTTTTGCACTCATCGGGGAAGTATTTGCCTTTCGCTTTCGCTTACAGAAATCAGAATGCGTGTCCATGCAGACGGTTTGCCGATTTTTGCCGCTGCTAATGAAAAATTTGTGTGAATACCATGCAGAGTCCTGTTGTTCTTCAGCGCTTTGATCATATTAGTGATATTTTTAAGTAAGTAGTGACATTTGGTTGCATTATATATCAATATATATCATTGTCATCGGTGTACTTTCGGAGCTGAGCTGTGAGTTTCGCAGAAATGTTTCAAGTAAGATGTTTCAGAAATAACACGGAAACACGTCCCGATATTAAAGACCTTTGCTGACATCAAAATTCTCCGTCGTGATTTTAGCAACCTTTATTTTGGCAGCAAGAGTTCTCCTGCTAAACTGTCATACCCAGTTAAGATGGAGCTAAGTTCAAAAATATCCTTCCATCTTTGAGGGTAGTTTTCACTCTTCATCTGAAGAAATCATTCTGTCAACGGTTCTACAGTCACAAATACTGAGCCCTAAATTTTATCGCATTAATTTAAGTGTTACCCCTATCACAATTCATATATGCGCTCAAAACCTTTTGCTCTCCAAATGAAGAACAGCATCACTCACAATTTCTCCCGAAATGATAAATTTCATTACAAGGTAAGTGGTATACCTTTAGTTCATAACGGAGATGCAAAAATTCAGCGTCTTTTCTTACATCAGGGACAAGGTCTTTATTGAATGTTGGCAATCTAAAGGCCACCCAAAAATATGTACCACATCAACCGCCAGCAAGCGCCGTTGTAGTCCACGAGTTTGGGTTAACAAAACGATCGGCGCATGCGGCGAACCAGTTCCAACCAAAAATGCAACCGCAACGATCACGGTGGCGGCCAGATATACATGAATACTCTCGAAAGGTGCAGTTCAAAGTGATGATCGTGGTTACAGTAAAAGAATTCGGTGCATCATGTGGCACAAATCATGTTGCTTTCCGTCGAAGTGGGTTTTATTTCAATTTGACTTCTGTACTGTGTATACAAATACAGTGCTACCGAAATTGTTCCAAGGAAACACGACCGACGGGTAGAGAAGGTTAATTAAATTGTGTAGAGCTACAATGATTCTTGCTGTTGGTCGTCGTGGTTTTCAGATTAATTGACCAGGAAATTGATTTTTTTTGTATGCGCCTGGGGAATGTATGATGCGAGATGGTATTGTAATTGGATCGGAATTGATGATGTTATATTGAAAGTAGAGCTTTTGTATTACCATTCACCAAACATGAGTCAATCTGTACTCGACCTTTTTCTATCAGGAATATCAAAGGTCATAAAAAAAAAATAAGTAATGTGCCCGAATGGGTCGCTCAAAACATTTCGTTCATAGCAAGTTTATCCGGAACAATCGTCCGAATTTAAATGTCAATAGTACCTAATCATAATTTCATTTTGGTTATGCCTAACAAACTAAACCTTAATAAAAATATCGAAAAAATAAAAATAAGTTGAACAGCAATACCTAAAACTCGATCAATATTAGGTTAGGGAGCAGTTCATTGGATGCCTCAAGAGAGTCACCTTACAAGAGAGGGAAAGATAATAGAGTACTTCTGGTACGTTAGAGCTTGAAAAACTTGCGTTCCTACGCTTCGAAACAAAACTGCAAATATTTATTACTCATTTATATAACCAAAGTTTTTTCCGGCTTAAGAATTGACATCAAGTGTGCATTTCTGCCGAATATATATACATACAAAAAAAAATTGGTGTTGTTCTGTTCGACTAAAATTGAATTTGACTGCATGTCCTTAAATGCAAAAACTGCTGAATATATTCTGGTGCATTTATCAGATGCCTAAAGAGGATACCTTGGCCTACAATCTCCACTTTGTTTCAACTCTATATCTCTATAAATTCCGGACAAAAATTGGAGAAGATTAATTTATTTTTTCGTTTCGTTTCGCTATTTTCTTTGTAACGCTTTGCGTTCGAAAATACTGGGAGCATTTAAATATAGGAAATACCAGCTAAAGGACATCTGCAGGTACAACTTAGGATATCCATTAACTCGATGACTTAAAAGGTTTTGAATTAAATAAGCAAAATTTGAAACATTTCTACGATTTTCACCTGGGTAAGCGGATATTCTCTTCTTCTACATACTTCATTCTCAATGTCCATAATGGTTTTTGGGACTTCAAGGAAATTAAATAATTATAGCAACGACTGGGTTCAAGATCTTTATTCCGCTGTGGTCCTATACAAAAAGAGACCGAGCAACCAATTTCCAATTTCATGTACATTTTTCTCGTATTTATAAAGGGAAATTTCAAAGGGAAATTTAGCTTACATTAATAGCTTTTACATTGAAATTAATTTTAAGATAATTAACAATTGCAACCATATTCAAGATTTCAGTTTTTATTAAGTCTTAAATTTACGATAACGATTAGGTTAAGTTTTAATTATGCATGCACTATGAACATCCTGCCCGCCTTGAAGAGCCGGACAAATTAAAAGAGCTCTTCAATGAACATACATACTAACTGCGCAATATATTGACATCTCTTTTAACCTTATTGTCCATTGGGACAAGAAATCAATCTTTTTTTTATCTAAATCACTTTTCATGTTCCATTGGGCAAAAAATCAATCTTTTTTTCGATTCGGATCACTTTTTGCAGATCTCGATATTTTTTCAGATTTACACATACTACCACAAATACCAATATACTTTTAATAAACAGCTGTTTTACGTCACCTTAAGAAGTTTGCTTTCAAAACAAATGGGCAAAGTTTCGTGAAAAGTTAAATAAAGGTAAACATAAATAGCAATGGATATAACTTTGTAGGAATTATTATCTTCATTGCCTTCCTTATCATCTGGAAACTACGAATCACCGAAACTACTCCACTTGTACCTACAACAGGGGAAACATTTTTCAAGTCGATATCCATAGTTGATTTTTCCAAAAACGAGTGCAATTTGAACAGCTGATATTGCTGTCAAATAACGCACTAATCCATTTACAGAAGCAGATCATTTTCGTCGCATGTTCCATGAGCCACGTTAAATCTGAGATCTGAAAAAGATTTTTGGTGGTCCCAATGGAAAACGACATAAGAAAAAAAGAATCCCATAAATGAAATTTCAAATATGTATTTAAGGTTTGTTTAACTCTGTTTTGCTTACAAAAAAAAGTATCTATGAAAGATATGTCAAATAGGTATAGGTATCAGTGATACCAGATCGTGGGTAATTACCTGTTTCGTGGGCATTTTGCCTTTCAAAAAAAACTAAGAGCGTTTAAAAAGGTAGTTTTTTATCTCTCAGAACAAACAAAATAGTGTATTTTGTTGTTTTTTAGCGTTGGCATGGGCAAGAGGGGCATTTTTGGGTATTCTAACCTCAGTACAAAACAACACTTTTGGCTTTGCGAAAGGTCAGTTTTAGCACCCACAGATGAACAAGTCTCTTACCTCAATAATATTATATTAGGGAAAATTCCTGGTGATATAACGTCGTACTTGTCCATAAATGCTATTTGCATTCAAGATGAAGCAGAAATTATCTGGTCGAGTTCTTAAATAGCATTACAGCCCATCGCATGAATTAAAAGATGGAGTTCCCATTATGTTGCTTCGCATTTTGAATCCCCCTAAGCTTTGTAATGAAACCAGATTGAGAGTTATTTCGTTGCAGAAAAACCTTATTGAGGTGTTAATTTTAACTGGGTGTGGTAAAGGATACCAAGAATACCTACAAATAATTCCCAGCAACTATTCATTTCAGTTTAAACGGATTGAATTTCCTATTAATGTTTGTTCTGCCATGACCATCAATAAGTCACAGGGTCAAACTTAAAGAAAAGCGGGAGTTGATTTAAGCAAGAATTGCTTCTCGCACGGGCAGTTATGTGTAGCGTGCTCCAGGGTAAGTAAATATCACTATCTTTGCCGATAGAAACAACACCGCTAATATAGTAACATAAGCGTTTCATTAATAAAAAAGTGAGTTAAATATTATAAAATTATTTTCTTTCATTTTCACTGTCCCAAGAATATTAAGTTATTGCCGTTTTAAATACGACCAGGTGCAATGCCATGAAGATGAAGGCAGAGCTGACTCAGTCTTCGGGAGGTTTTTTAGATCGGGTTCAAGTCCCTCACTATTACAGAAGGCTCCCTAGCATTACACCTCTGCAATGACTTTCGATTATTTTTCCTTCCAGGGATTATCAATCAAAAAATTGTGGCGCCTACAAGACAGCAAATTTCTTAAATTTTTTTTTCCCATCAACTGTTCTGAAACCACATTTTGCACGGGCGAAGCCGGGCGGGTACAGGTAGTTATACATTATATTCTTTTCGCATTTTAAAAAACCTACACGGAAAGAATTTTAAGATCAAATCAAGAAAAATAAGCGCAGAATCACGAAAAGTTTGTCTAGTTTTAGAGCTTAGCTAAGGATTTACTAATTCACGACTTTTTATTCGCAATTCTAGAAATTGTACGAAGTGAAGATATTGACCCTCAAAAGTCGTGAATCAACACTTTTCATTATCAATAATGCGATCAAACGAGAAAAACATATTGCCATAACCGATCGCAATTTGACACAAATAGTTATCAATTTGATAGTACATGGATTGTAAGTCTTGAATTGCAACTCAATAGTGTTGATTTGCGAACTAACAGGAGTAGATTTATTACTTCAGTAGTTGCAATTTACAAATTCTTAGTCGTAAATTGCAACTTATTTTTATCAATTTGAAATTCATATTTTGCAATTTACGTTTCTTGAGTAGTGATTTGAGGCATCGCCGTATTAAATTGAAAATGTTTTGACGTGAAATTAGAAAACTTTATTCTCAATTTGCAACTTATATCTTGTGATTTACAAATCAAAATTCATCGTTTTATTAATTAGGTTATTTTCGTATTCCTCCTGATATCCAAGAAAATCATACGGCGCCATATCGTCCGGAGACAACGGGATTTTTCTGGGGTGGTTTTTCGGTCTATGATGAAATTTAAAATACAAAAAAAATATTTAGATGAACTTGACATTAATACGAACCTTTACAATTCTTTTCTAATGGCAAGATGTAACTTCTGAAAAAAATACAGATTTATATGCATAGGTACTTCAGGGTTTTTTGAATTCAATAGGTACTTACAAAATGTATTCCAGAATGCTTTATAATTAGTAGGACACTCACTATCCATACGAATTAGTTATAGGTATTTAAATTTAAACAACTTTAACCACCCGACTGCTTTAAACAAAGATTGAATACAGACTGCCTGTCTCTGCACCGCAACGCAATGTGCACAATGAAGATTTGGCTTCATGGCAGCTGTCTATACCACATACATACATTCATCCATAAACGATTTAAAAGGATTTCGATAGGTACATGGACTATGAACTGTGCATAAACAAAATCCACACATCAGGTAGTTGATTCCATGGAAATTACAAAAAATATTTTGCAATTTACGACTTCTCTACGTCAATATACGTTTTCAGTTTCATGTGTTAAATTATTACAAGATTTTATTGATTCATCATTCAGTTTTGGTGAATCACCAAATATTTTTCGCAATTTGAGATTGTGAAGTGGTGTTTGAGAAATTGACCTATTAGAGTGGTAAATTGCGCCAAACAATCTCGCAAATCACTACAAATAAAAGAAGCTCGAATTGATAATTCTAATCGTAAATTACAACAAACAGAATTTGGTATTCTCCGCCGTTTTCAATGTCAAATTACCAATTTCTGTATCAATCCATGAAAACTTCGTTGTGATTTGCGACAAATATATAAATCGTAAATTGCAACTCAAAATTTTGCAATTGGTGATTTTCAATTCTTTCCGTGTAGTAAGCAGTCATCTAGCACACATCTAAGTTAACTTAAGTATGAATTTATATTGAAATTGTGAAATCCGTTTTGGGGCAAACCTTGAAAAAGTAAATTCCAAGCAAATAAAATCCCAATTGTCCTGTCATCGATTTGCAGCTTTGAATAACCCGGACTGAGTATATAGGGCTCTAAGGGTCTAAATCATTCGTGCGTATTAATGGTTGGTGGAAAATATATGAATTTTTATGCCTTTAACTGTTAAAACAAAAACTTATCACTCAATGGACCAACACACCAAAACACTGCGCAACCACTGTTAGGTATGTATGATAATAAAAGTGATTGAATACATTCAAGTACAAACTTGTGCTGAATTCAGGCCTGTACCCTTCCCATCAATATATTTAAAACGTTTTGAAAATGCCGGATACTAACAAGCAACACCATTCAGGACATAAAAGTGATTGAACCTCGTTGATTCCTGTTCAATGCATATATGGAGCAAAAGGTTCGGTGAATGGTTCATTGCAAGATCCCAAAGACCACTACATAGAATCTACAGCCGCTTGAGTCATTATTTGCAGGTCGACAATTAAAGGTTTTTGTTTTAATAAGGACGGTATTAAAGAAACACTTTCTGTATTTGAAAGGCCCATGTATACTATTAGGTATGGAATAAAATTAAAATGACCGGCGGCACTGCCGAATCCAGGATCCAATAGTATTTTATAGTGCTTAGGCTATTTTGTTTTTTGTTCCCTGGAATAAATTGGTTATAAGGATTTCAAAACACAGTATACTTAAAACAATCTCGTAATAGGGAAAAATTCGTTTTTATGGAGAAGTTCAACTGAATATAAATGGTTTTAGGAGTGATAGATATGTTAATTTTGACTGCACGCCTTTTATATACCAACTTGTGAAACATATTGCGCGGTTGTTATAATCATTTCTAAATTTAGTTCACATTTTAAATTATAAACTGAAACGTACCTACAATACTTTGAATGAGAAGGCCAAAAACGTGTTAAGTAATTTCCACTGTCAATTTTTGTGGATCATATTCACAGAAAAAGAGCATAAAATTCAAAATCTCTTTTTGCAACAGTTTTCTATGACTCGTTACTAGACGAGCTAGATTTTTGTCGGTTTCTGAGTCATAGCAATAGCATCGTTTTTAATCGTATTAAGAATGGTTCACTCAAAATACAGTATATTTTACGTAACCCAAAGCAAATCTAAATTCACACTCCCCCACGAGCCCCAAGTACAGTGCATAAATTCGCTTCGATCCCCGTGGCACTTAATTTGCATTGCAACCATTTTGTCCGTCATAAATATACTACATAAGTTAACGGCTATTAATCAAGAGCACTTTAAACAAATGCAACTATTGCATCCCTGCCTCCAGGCACATATATAGCATAAGTCACCACAGCAATTCCAATAAACCTGAGCTGTTTGTTTCCGCTATCCGCCAACTTCCTATACAGAGACATACAATAGTTTTGTCATTTCAACTCAATGCATACGACGGGCTTAGCAAATCGATCAAAGCCCGTAAGCGCATTCACAACGTGTAGGTGTTGCTAACATGCTCGGACATTGCTATGGACATTAGTTCGTTTTTAAGACGTCTGAGCCTCACCATCGATTGTAGGTTAGGCTGTAGGTATTTTCAAGTCCAATTACATCCATTAAATAATTATTAGCTCCATTGGCGTGTATTGATATTCATTGTGTGTCCGAGAACAACTCTTGTCCAGATAATATCCGAGGCACCACCACACGACTCAGAGTGCCACCACCAGCTGTGTGTGGTGTGATCTATGCCGCCACAAAAGGCCCGGAGGGCACGGCTTTTAAGTAAACAAACGCGCTGACAAAAATCTCTCAGATTTCTGCCGCTCTAGTTGGTTACTGATGGATGGCTGGTTAAATGAATTTGTTGTTCGGGTTTGATTGGAAATAATGTTTGTAATTCACATGGCGCACAAGCAAAGTGTTTGCTCTGAGGTTGTTATTATACGAAGTGCGGTTGTTGCGATTATTTTGAGCGGTTTTTGAGCCATTCAACAGAATTGGCCCCGCACAAACGTTGTAAACAAGGGCGGTGTACTCATTGGTATGTTAATTGTGGCCGACAGTTTGTTATTAGAACTGGATTCATAAAATCACATTTACAGGCATTGACAAATGAATAGAATTTTGTCGTACAATGAACTGGAGAGCCCTATTTCATGAGGGTCTTTGAATGGGCTAGGTGTCAATGAAGACGTTCACTTTTAGTAGGGAACTAACTAACTTATCAGATGAGGTAACAAAATATTTCGATTTAGAAATGACCACTGTTATCAGTGTCGATACGCATGTGACTGCTTAATGCGGTAAAATATTATGTCATGATTGTTAAAGTGTCAAACTGTCGTTGATTCATTTTATGGCTCTGGTGTCTGAGTTGTCATAAACTATTTTGGTTTCACTGTCAGGTGAATGACATGCAAAAAAGTTTTAATTAAAAAATTTGTAAGCTCCTGGGAAGGCGTGTGTCATGCGACTCTGATGTAATGGATTTGTTTTCGTAAATTTGTGATTTATCAGAATTAAAAATAAAAACTGAAGAAATGTAGCAGATGCGTCGATGGAAATCTAGGATTAAGCTTTAAAGGCAGAAATGAGAGAATTTTTCTAACATGCACGAGGTGTCAAAAAGCGGCTCGAGGATATAACAAAAAAATACCGGACACTTCGTTTAAAACTTGACGCGATGTCTTCCTAAAAGAAGGTACTCGTACATCAGCGAGGAATCTTTTATATATTATAACGAACCAATGACTTGATCGGACAAGATACCCAATTGTTATACAAGCAATTTTGTATTGCCCTTTTTTAGGTAGCGCTTCCGATTAGTCCTTTTTTTCTCAAAATGATGTGCGCGATTGAGACGGGACTGGACTTTTAATATAAAAATAAAAAGGTCTAGCAATGGTTTGATCTACATATGTATATAAGACCCTAGGACTACCCTCCCCCAACAATTCGTTTGTGTAAGTTTTATTGGAAAGAAACACTCACGCAAAACGAATGGTTGTGAGAAGCAAGAAGCTGCGCCAACCAATTTTTTTTAGTTTTTAACTCATGCCATCGCTCATTTTAACCGGACCATTGGACCACTTGGACCCGTTGCACAGTGAGAAGCTGCGGAGCTTGTTTTACTGCATTTTGACATCGACCTGTCGTTATTGAAAGCCCCTTAATATCAGCCAACTCTAATCCTCACTTTCCACTGTCGAAAGCATTAGCTTCCATCAATTTATCACATAAAGAGTTCATCTTAAGCTTGACCGGTGAGTGGTGACTCACAAATTTTATAATATATATAGGCTGTTTCGGGCTCTAGGTTCAACAAATGGCTGTTTTTGTGTTGGTTCCGAAAAACCTAAGAACAACAATAAGCTCCCATCAAACTCATATCATAGACCGATTTTAACCACCACCCTGTACTCAGTCCAGGTCGAATATCTTCTGACTAAACCGTTATTTCTTATTTTTTCCAAGTCATGTAGACCTAGACCGTTTCTCGAACCTAATCTCTTGTCATCATCAATCTTCCCCCGGATCCCAGATACCATATAGTTCCCAATGGCAAAAGACATGTTAATTCTTAACGTTAACAATGCTAACAACAAAGAAAAACAAAATAACTCACCAGAAAGACAATGTTAAAGATATGCAGCATACACTTGATCAGGCTGATACTTCCACAACAATGGGAGTTGCTACGTTTTCGCTTTGTCGTACTGTAATGTGGCATCTTATCGACGGATGACGTCGTTGTCTTTGGATCTATCTGGCGCAGCGCTGAAAATCTATATTTCCTCGAATCTCAGCGCGGATACACTGTGACAGAGACGGAGTACTATATACAGTTGTGGGGAGGGATACCTTCACCTTGAGCGGCTCCCAATCTAAATATTCAAATTGTCCGCAAACCCGTGCGAACATTCATCGCCGGTAAGACTGCACACGGCTAAGAAAAGTTATTGCCCGCACCGAAGCATGACCGCGTGATTATATACGATTCTATTCCAGTAGTGTCCACCCCTAACCTAAAATTTTAATGATTTCCATTTTAGGGCGCTCAGCGCTAACTTCAAATTTATGCTTATTGGAGGTTAGTTCTTTTTTGCGCACTCTCTTTCTCTGTCGTTTGGAGATTGTGATGAAACAACGTTCGGTTCCCGAAAAAGGGAAGAGGTGTGCTCCTAATTGGCTGTTTCCCAAGATTTACGTTTTATTTCTTATTCTCTTTGGTTTGATTTATTCAATTTCAATTGATTGCGGTTTGGTGTCTGTTGTGGGTCATTCATTATTTGGATCGCTGGCGTGCTATATGCCATAGTGATGTCGTCGCTTTTATGGTAGTTGACGTTGGCAATTATTTCACGTATGCTACGTCAATTTGTGATGTCTTACTGCGCTGCGCACGAGGGGCCGTTTTTGTGCCGAACAAAGAACAGAGTTGTCTTTTTGTCGCTTTTAATGGGATTTATCGTTGAAGTGTTTATCGGATGGCGCCCTAATCTGAAAAGAGATGAAAAGAATAGAAAAAGATTATAGGTTTCCCTTTCATGAGGTTGGGATGGAATTTTATTTTCGGAATGACATTATCGATCGATTATATTTTATTTGTTTTATTTTGATTTCGAATGCAGATTGTGGAGCTTTATGCCATTCGCCGGCCGACGCGTCTTGTGAGGTAAGGAATGGGATAAAGACTTGGGTTGATCTGTGTCGCAAAGGAAGCCGAAATTGGTATTGTTTATAATTATAATTTGGGTAGGAAGGAATGTATATACCTAATGTGATCATGATCATATCAAAATGTCTTCGGATGGTCCGTATTTTTTGATATAACAGACTGAGCAAGTAAATGTGAAGGACCGCAGTTAAGCAATTTTTTTAACAAGATTTTTTTTTAAATAATCCATGCAAATACCCGTGCACATAAAAAGGATGACCTTGCAAAAGTTGCTATTGGTTTTGTAAACCAAGTGGGCGTAGTGGCTCCATAATTAGTCGGCTTGACAACTGGGGTTTGACGCCCGGAAAAACACAAATTTCACCTTAAGGCTAACGTCTGAACAACGTAAACTGTTCGGATTTGCCATCTAAATTGTAGGTCCCTACTATCCGTCAAACAAAACACTCACTCAAAGGATTGCCTATGCTAGATTTTACTCAGGGATCCTCTATAACCTGTGGTGTCAACTATTTATTTATATTAGATATTTTCATCAAAAAGATGTAATAAAAAAACTGTATAAAAACCGAGATAAAACTGTATGAAATTTTTAAAAACAAAAGGGAAATTGCTATCCTGCAAGGTTAGTAGCACTAGCGCGACTGGAAAAAGTGAGAGGTGACAAGTTGAAAACGTGAGTATACTATTTATACTTAGAACTTTGAGAGCATTTCGTGTATTTACTATTTACTATGCCTATTTAATTTCACATTTGGATCTTTAGAGAGGTATACTCTTTCTAATATAGGACTATAGCATACATCCCTTCTTGTTTAACAGTCTTTTTTACAAAACTAGAGTCCCCCGGAGGTAGAAATTCTACCACTTTAGTGATCTGGCTTTTACAACATATTGAAAATTACAGACAGCATTGCATCTCTGCACATATTCGCACAAAAAAAATCAAACGAAAATGTTCAGTTTAAGACAATGAAGGTGGTTCTTAACTACGAGTATTAGCCTTCGCCTATTTATATATAAGATAATGAAAGTGAATAAAAGTGGAATTTCGTGAATTTAAAGCTGGGTTCACTTGGATCGATGGCTTTTTATTTGAATAATAACAATAATTTTATTGCTTTCCCAGATTTGTTGTCCGATGTCATTGATTTTATGGAGAGAGACCAAACAATTTTAAGACCTTATTGGAAGTTCGTTCTTTTGCACCTACATACTCTGCATTTAAATTGTGGTTGAGAATGTTTGAATAACGAAATCTCAGACAACAATTTGTTTTTCCCGTTGACATGATTAGATTTAAATAATTTTTACAGCAAAATTGTCAGAAAATCTGCAAATCTTTCAAAAATTTATCTGAATCTATATTAAAGTCGCCCACTGTACCACTAACATGCAGCACGTTGGAAAAACGCTTTACATTCCAAACCTCAAGGCGAACGATTGAATTACATTCTCGCTACGGATTTACCTGAACTATTTGCACTATTTGTGTATTCTGTGGGGAAGTAGCGCGCAGTTGCAATGAACAACCAGAGCACACCACATCAGACTGCATTTGCATATCCAATTGTTTGTGGCTAACGCTTTGAAGATTGAACTCTTAAAGAACAAATCATTACCGTATATCAAATTACGATGAGATGCATTGAACTCGTAATCCCCTCTATTAATATTATTCTCATCAATACATCATTTGTGGCTGATTTGTATTCCCTCAAGGCTCTGATTGCTATATAATATTTCTCAACCCCATTAAATCATTCCCAATTCAAATTGAAATGATGCCGCACAAAACGGCTTACGGTGGCGCGTCTACAGCTTTCAACATCATGTGTGTGTGTGACAGCAGCTGGAAATCTCGACAAGACCCGGGGAGCACAAATGCGCGCATAATTGGTTTAATTTAAATCCAAGAAATTCCCTCAATCAGCATTGATTTTTATTGGATTTTAATTTGATTGATATAAGCGGGCTATCGCCGCAGTGCGATGTTTGTTTCTACTATACGACGCTGGTGGCACGAATATGGAAAGCTTCTGTTTTAATTACAAGTAGGTATGTTGCATATTATTACATAATAATTAACTAAGTACTTTGAGTTTGTTTATAGCTCAGCAATTATTAGTAATACAATCAGTAATGGTGAATGGTAATTGTTGTAAAGTAGGCTCAAACTGTGTACGTGATTGGTTTTTAAGTGGACGTTATCGATATTAGTGATGATCTAAACGGTTGTTTTGAATGAAATTTCTATGACGTTTCAAACGCCATTGAAGCAATGCCGAAATTCAACTGTCTTACAGTCTTTTGCGATTTAGTTAAAGACGTAATTGCATCCACCCTTGCTAAGTTTCACGATTTTACAAAAAAGTGTGCAACTACTTATGACGTTTTTGATTTGGCTTTTCAGATTTTGATCTGAGATTTCAAATTTCGAACATAAAATCCGAATATTATTGGTTCTTGAGTTGGCCGCAAAAAAAATTATTTTTTCACTTGCACTGGAAATCCATTTCAATTGATTTTTACACATTTATAGCAACGCATTTCGAAATAATTTAATATAAAGAATCGTTTCCATACACGAAAAATTAATAACTCAGTAAAAAAAGCAACCCTTCAAACGATAAACAATTGACTTTTTTGGCAAATCGAACATGAAAAGCAATCTCAATCAAAAAAAAAAATTGATCTTTTTGCCAAATCGAAAACGACATTAAATACGCCGTCGACGTTGACGGAAGATGGCGAGCTGTCATTGGTGCATTTGCAAATACCTATAGGAAAATAAGTGGCATAGATGCGCTTAGCTCTGAATGAGAGCTGTCAACGAGAAGCCGTACAAATCATCCTCGAATCGGACAGATTGTCACAAATGCGTCATATTTATTGGGGGAAAGAGCGAACTATTGCGATAATGTTTCAACGCACCAACGCAGGTAAATTTGACAGCATAGTGAAAGCACCACGGACTGCAAATTTTGTGATGACCTTTGGACAAATATAAAACTCATAGTTTTACTACTACAATAAATTACCTGGTAATCGTATTCATTTGGGCTCTGTTTTTGATCTTTCATTTGGAATAGTATAGTTGCGATGGGGTTATCTAAGAAAATGTTCAAAAGCGCGCTCTTTTTAACATTTTCCAAACCTTGTTTGCAGAATTTTGTAAATTTTTCTAATTTTAACTCCTCTTTTCTTAATTTGTAGCATTTTATTTCCTCCTGGGAGGAAAATAAAAAATGTCGTGGGTATTTTATACAAACGACACGATGATAGCCACATTCGCAGACGACACTGCTGACTGCTCCTCTATCAACTGATGGATGCGTGACTAAATCAAAAGAAAAGATACAAAATTCAGTTAACGAGATATGTGATTGGGCACAACGAAGGCGAATTAGACTTAATGAGTCATATCAATTTTACAAATAAAAATATAACGAACGTTCCAGCGGTTATTAATAACCAAGTAGTTCCTTATTCTAACACAGCTAAGTATCTGGGTATGAATCTAGATACTAATCTGAAATGGAAGGAACACGTGAAAAAGAAAGTAGAATTTTATTATGAACCAATAAGAGGCGTTATTGTGAATGACCCGCTATTTCGGTAGCTGTCACTTTTGAAGCTTTTATTCTTTGACATTTGACAAGTAGAAACTACGCCATTACTAAAAATGGAACGATACACGCTTCAACAACGCACTGAAATTACTAAAATTCACTACAAAAATGGTGAAAATCTTGCAGTCACAGTTCGCAAAACTAAAGCATTTTTTGGTCGTCGATGATTAATGATTTTTTATGGTCGGAGTTGGATGGTATTGATCTGGACAACTTTTACTTTCAACAAGACGGCGCTACGTGCCACACAAGCAACGAAACCATTGATCTTTTACGGGAAAAGTTTCCGGACCGTGTTATCTCTCGAAGAGGTGATCACAATTGGTCAGCCCAGCGTCGATTCAAGACCTCAAAGATAAAATTCGTGAGGCTATCGAGGACATATGGCAGCCACTTTGCGATTTGGAAAATTTCATGAAAAGGATATGGTCCTGTATGCGTGCTCGTGGTGGCCATTTGGCCGATGTTGTTTTTCATTATTAACGGCATACCTTCCTCTTTTTTTATGAAATAAACATCCGATCATTTATCTCAAAAAATGGCATTTTTCTTTGAATACCAAAATAGCACCTCTTATTGGAAAACCCTTTATAATCAGATACTGAAACCTGTTTGGACATATGGTATCCAGTTGTGGGGTTGTACAAAGAAAACAAATGTACGATATTATATTCGTGGATTAAGAAGAACTAAGCCTCACGAAATTATAATCTAAAAAAAAATGAGAACCCGTATTTTAATTATAATACCTTCTCAAACGCAACTGAACGCTGAAACTAAAATCATTTGTCGATCTTTCTTTGAATGGTCATGAGGTGTTTTTAGTGCGGTTAGAATCCCACACTACACTGGGTTTCTAGCTCCATTGTGTGTTTCGAGATTTTGATTAAACATCATTTCGGCTGTCTTTTTCTACTACAGAAATGAAGTATAAAAAGAAAACATATAAATAAAAGTTGTAATTTCTGACTGCTTCATATCTTTTTTTAATTAAATTTCGCTTTTTTTTTTATTTAGTATATTGTTTTTCTTTTTATTCAAATTTGTTGTCAATACTTAATCTATTTTTTCTTGTTTATTAATATTAATTTTATTTTTATTTAAATATTAAAAGTAAATAATTTTTAATGTTTTATAAATTTACCATTGTTTTTTTTATATCTGTTTTTTTTTTTCTCGTCGATTACATTTTTTGCTAAATAGTTATAAAAAAGCAGATAAAGCTGAATTTTATTGCTTTAAATTTGAAAATCCGAATTTTGTAAAGCAGAATTTCGACCGGATCCCATTTCAGCTGCTTTCAAACGATCGGTACTTTAAACCGCCAAGCTTGAATACTGATATCCTTACTTCTGTTTTATCAGGTGGACAGCAGCTTTTTCTATCGTCCTTTTTCATATTGAATGGTATATACGTTTTGGCTAACAGTGGGATTTTGGCCTTCGTCGCTGGTCTTAGTCTGCAGAAATAGATTTGCCACGGTCTCAGCACGGTGCACAAGTTTCCTTTCGCATGTGTCATGTCAAAAGGTTTCTGTACGAGATTTTCTGCTCTGGAACGTTCTCTTTACCTTCGATCAAAAATACTTATTTCGCACTCACAAATTTATAAAATTTCGCTAGTTTGAAACATGCTTTCATATTTCATAGAAACGCGTCCATTAAATCAACTCACCTGTCTGAATATTTCTAGTGTCATATCTCAAGGAGTTTCTGTTGAAAAGCTATCAACAAAATAACAGCTTCACTCCACCTGTCATCACCGTATTCCCAGCCTGAGGAGGCAGTAGAAACACAGAAACATGACCGCTGCAGCAACCACAAACCAAACACGAAACTGCATCCTGTCATGTTGATGTTAATACCTGCGTTTATCAAAATAGATAATCCAAGGCGATAGACTCTAATTAAATACCTCTCATGGATGTCAACTTTATAACGAGACCCCGACTCACATGCAATTCCTCGCATTGCCATCGGCTGACTGCGACTGAGACATGGCAAAGTCTCGTCCCATAACACTTCGGATCCATGTCCACATAGCGCGAATCCTTTCTCTTGGCAGTGATGGTGTCCATCACCAATCGCGCCGCTGTCATAATCAAGTTCTGCTAAATTAAAAATGTTATCCCGGCCGTATGCAAAAACCTCAAAGGAAATTAGATTCAATTTTGATGCTGAGCCAATTGCACGCGCTCGGTAGAGAAGTTCACACCATCGCATCGGTTGATGGCTTGTCTGCGGAATTTGTCTACTCAAAGCATCTGTCACGCAGGTGTAAATTTGAAGTGACCACGAAACGCTTTCTTCTAATTTCTCAAGATTGCGTGCGTGAAGCAACGGACAGCGGCGCACTCCCATGGTTTCTGGTTTCGCGGTCGTGGTCGTGGTATGCGTGCCTTAATGATGACGGAGCCGATGATATATGGCAAACCCGGGGTTGTTGGCGGACAAATGCCATACAACTGCCATAGATGGAAATTCATAACTGCTCACTGTCGCAGTGGTAGCAACAAACTTTCACTCACCCATCATAATAGTTGTCACAGAAAACTTCTCATCCTCAACGCGTCGTCAGTTGAGTGGTGCGCTTGAGTTGTGGCTAAGTCCTTTATTAGTGTCATCTTTGCCTGTCTAACATCCCGAAAAGCAAAATACAAGTATCTTATGTCTTCTACCAAGTGTCACCTAGAAAACCGGATGAAACGCAATACGTTTTAACTGTGCGGTTTACGGACTGTACACTTGGAAGTGTAGCCATGAATGAGAGACAGACAGGCGGGACTTTGCGTGTGTGCACAAGACCTTATAAACGTGCGATTCACTTCTCATTACACGCACTAGTAGTGACAGTCGGAGCGCTGAAATGTCTTCTTTCCTCCATTTGAGACGGCTTACTCTCGGTTTTGGGTAGTCGAAGCACATAATACGCCGCTGCTCTGGTTAACATCGTTCTCGCATTTGCCAGTGTCAATGCGATGTTGACAATCATGGTGATACTTACACCTCAATAATATACACGCGACGTAGGGAATAACAGCTAGAGATCGACGAAGAGACCGGAGATGAACGTATATTTCATAGGAATCACCTTCCTATCGAAGAATGGCCTTTGGTGCTCGGAGGTGAGCGATGCTATAGGTGTTGCTGAACAGTGAGCGACATTTTCATTAGTTTGTGGGGATTGACTGAGAATACGATAGAAATTACTTCGAATGGGGTTTTCCTAATTTTTTTTTTATGTCGATAGGTAGGATCCGCATCAGAGACATACCTGTCAACCTCCAAAAAATAGTCCTAACAAATTTGTGGCCGGTTTTCATCTCCGCCGGCAGATTTTCTGGCAGATGTGTCTTTCTCTACATTGCGACCATTTTCCGGCCTGCGCGAGGCAATGGATCTGTTACTATCAATGTCTTTGTCTAAATTGAGCGTAAAATGCTCTTATCCTTCTCATTGGAAAGAGGCATTGAAGTTGCCCATTAGGATATATTAATATATGTTAACACTATCTTTAAGAGCCGCATGAACATTATGTAAGAAGATTGCGTATACTCTTACTAACAATTTGGTGCATAAGTCTGCATTTAAGCTAAAGTTTTAAGATCCCAGCTCTCCCTCCTAATGGTATCCACCCCGAAACTCTGTCTGTTACAGAACCCTAGGCATACACACATTCACAATAGTAATGCACTGATGGCCGTTTGCTTGGAGCCGTTTCAAGTTGTCCGCGACCGGCTTTTGAGCTTAACAACCCAAGCACCAACCGCTTCCAAAGCTTTCACCCTTTATGCCTGGCTACAATGGGCGGCCTTATGCCGAATTCACAATGTCGCGTTGAACGCGTGCGTGCGTCGGTGCACGAAACTACGATTTTAAATGCCAAAGCCCGCGAGCAACAATTTTGTAAAACGAAATGCTGCTTTAAAGCGAATGCGCGTTGAGAGAGTAGAGTATGACAGATTAAAAGTTCCGTTTGGTTTAAACGAATGTATACAAATAGAGAGCAGAATTCAAATTTCAAGTCAACTCTCTTTTTTCTTGTAGCTGTAATTTTTGTGCAAGAATTCAAAAAGGATTCTCCAAAATAGATAAAAAATCATTCATAAGAGTAATGCAAAGAACAACCTTAACAAAGATACAAGACCAATGATTAATATTTTTTGTTATCCAAGAAAATCTAAAGAAGTAAGTATTAACTCCACAAAAAAAAGGTATTCGCCATTTTCACACACTAAGTTAATTAATTTGTATTCAAAAAACATCATATTGCTTTTTAAAACTTGTGTGATAACCTAATAAACATTAGTGGTTCTGCGCCATTCCAACTAAAAACGGCAGACCCCATGACATGAAAGCGAACAATTCAAAATTCTAAAGTTGTCAAACGCGCGTGAGAGTAGAGGTCTTCTCAGGCGTTGAACTTTACGATATTTACGATCTAAAGTCGATCCAACGCCTGAGGTTGTATTTTGTGTGCCAGCATATGAACGCTTTGTTTCTACATAATCTGTCAACGCGACATTGTGAATTGGGCATTATTTTGCAGGCTTGGATATTTCTGAGGTATATTCTGATAGTATAGTGCTATTTGTCAGCCATGTCTAGGTGAACCGAGACATGATGCTCAATCCAATCACGCTTATGAGATTTTTTTTTTATGGTTTTTTAAATGTAACTTAACTCACAAGTCGTTACTCGATCATTTTAGTTGGACTACATTATGTTCAGCATTATCCTTGCTTGGACAACCGTCATAAGACTTGTAAACAATTGTATGCTGCTGGGGAAGGCCCTACAGCAAAACCTCATTTGACATGACAGTTTTCTTTATCCGATTCGACAAAACGTTTCGTTTTTAAGAATGTTCTTAAAATTGTATAGGTACTTTAACAGATCGCCTCTCTTGAATGAAACTGTAATTCGATTTCAACTTGCACTTAGGATGAGAAGAAGACTTGATTATCCGACAAAAACATTGCAAGCAACAGCAAAAATCAAATAACGGCACTCAAGTGTTTATCTCCATATTCTATTCAAGATTTGGTGGTTTAGTGGTCGTCACTCAGTTTAGTACAGGTCGCAGTCCTAAGAATAGTGTGTTGTATAGAAATATACAAGAAGAACTGACTGTCAGAATTCAGCTGTTCAAACAAAGCAAAGCAAAGGAATCTGCTGACGAACTAGTAGTGTAGCTCGAAATAGCTACAACTTCTCTCGAAGAATACTTACATCAATGGCAAAACTCGACAAAATTTCCAATAGCAAGACTGTTGCTCAAAAAAACATTTCCGCCATACAAAATCATTTTACCCAAGAAATGTATTTTACTAGACTGTAAACTGTCAAGTGGAATAAATGAACTGACGTTTACAAGTTCCTCCTTTGTCAAGTGACCCTTTCGAGAAATTCTTCGACAAACTATTTACGTTCGTTTCACACTATTCCAGGTTGGATATTTCACAAATTTGACTAAAAAAGACTGAATAAAAAGAAGTACGGGAACAGATGTAAAAATCAGTCATTAAACTTCAAATCGCTCATTTCTTAATTTTTATGTGATACATTTTTATTTAACTAGTCAGGCCACGGGTAAGACGAATACCTGCTTTGATTGTCTTTGACTAAATTCGTTTGGCAATTATAAAGTCTCGGTAAACATTGAGCGTCTAGAGCAGATGTGGTGGATGTCTAATGTCTACTGTTGAACGCACCCATCTATCGAGCATTTGCTGTTCGACCTTTGCCTTTCTGGCTGTATATTTAAAACAATAAAATATTGATGAAGATTACCCTGTTGCGCCAACCATTTCTCTTATTTTTTTTTACCGATATTGAATGTTGTACACCATGAATAAGGGAATAAACCCTTCCAATTATGAAGTACTTGTGAATCACTAAGCAAACGCGGTATTAAAATAATTAAAAAACAATGTCGAATGCCGGACATGATCCCAATTAATACCGCCCATGTCCAAAGCGATTTGCCAATTATTATTGATAACCTTTAATCCAATTATCTGCGAATTGTTTAGCATTTGAAGCGCTCTAAACAAAATAACAATTTAAAAAGGCTGTAAAGTTGAAATTTCTAAATAAGCCATATTCAACAAAAAGTACACCATCTCCTTATATGGCGATTTGACTTTTACATCCACCCGTCGGTAGTCGGCGTCGTTGGCGTTGTCAGCGCTATAACGTGCGCTGGTATACTCGAATGCACGTTGTGCGCATTGCATAAGCCTTTGCTACAATAAATCGATTAGATCACCGTAACTAAACGACTAAGCTCCTGGCACATCAAAGAGTTTCCCCATTAATTGCACAAAAACTCGTCAATCTGTAGCAATTATGTTGTCCCATTCGCGGTTCCAGTCAACTGGTTGGATTTGCCTTCCATATTTGTGGCAACTTTTGCACGCCCGTCCTGTCGCCACTGCACTTCGTCTGCCATAACTCAATTTGACTGTTTTATTGAAAAGTTATCGGGACAGTGTGACGCTTAGAACAAAAACGCGAGCAGGCAGTTCTGTTCCCAACCCTCGAGACTACCCATAATATAGAACGGGCTGTGTGCCGCCAAATCAATTTAAGCATGCTGCAAGCCTGCAAGTACTCGTATCTAGGCCATTAGAGGCGCGAGGAATCACAATTCGTTATTAATGTGCAGTCAACAATGACACGCCGCACTCTAGGCGAAGTGGAGTAAAGCTGCAGACAGTCGGTCGGATGATCGTAATTTAAGGGAACACAACAACACATTCGAGTGCGTCCAACTCACAAGTATTTGAGTTGTAAGCACGACGGCCGTCATGTGCGTAGAAATTGGATTCATTAGAATGCGTTTGCGGAAGAGTATGCACATGCACACGCACAGCAACGCCAAAACAAACAATCTGAACTCGACTCGAGCTGAAGTTGTTTATCTTTTGTCTGTAAGTAGGTAAGGCACCCTATAAAAGGCGTGCTCCGTGCCCGTTTCGAATAGTTCCCATGTTTACGAGATATTCGAGAGGAAACACACTTGGATGGTGATTTCTGCTGACGTACGAGTAGGTACCTATACATTTATTTATGGCTTTGAATTCGTCCAAAAATGCGGCCCACGAATGTGGTAAATATTTGTGATGTTGGTTGGCACCTTGCGGAATGTGCACGCATTTCTATTGAACGGAGGAGTGTGGTTTGGTAGACCTAAGTAGGTTGCTTGGAGGAAAATTCGGAGAACTGTTTGAATCTGTTAATTATGGTAATGATTACAGCGGAACTGAGAGCAGTAAGCACCCCGAAAGCAAAATGACCATAGGCAGATAGGTAAGGTACCCATACTTTGCAGTGATGCCAGATACTTATAAATGGAAGTGTGTGACCAACATTTTGTGTTTTTAGGCACAGAGTACATTAAGGGTCATATATACAAGCAATTTTAAAAGTCACACCGCAACACTTTAAATTGTTTGACATTAACTTACGGACCGAAAGGACATCTTTAGTTTTCCCGACTCAAGGACTAAAGGAAAGGCTGCATAGTTTAGAAATAGGTTAGCTCTCATTTCCTTTGCCTAATTATTATCATATGGGGCAACGGAAATTTCTTGAGTGAATCCACCCACACCACATCTCTTTTAACAACAGATATCTTTCAGGGTACAACTCATGATGAGTTGTGGCAGTATCCATAGGACATGGTTTGACTATGCTCATCGAGAATCAACGCCTACCGCGGAGTAGGCTTGCTTCCAATGCGAGCTCAGCAGTTTTTTGAAATTTGATGAAAGTACCAATAATACATTTACTTGAGAGGCTACTTACCAAAATAATCGATGTTAATTCGAAATGAGTTGTCATCACCGTGAAAATCCAAAAGGATCTTGCACTTTTGAGGCTTCTCTTAATGTATCTAAGGGACTAAGTAAAAACAGTAAGCTATCACCATAAGTGAGCTCACTACGCCTTGTGAAAAGGACGAATGATTTTCATTTTAAGGAGAGTGACTGGAAGCGCATTTCTAGGTTAGCTTAGGTTCGATAAGGTATACAGGCTGCAGCTAGCGAAACCATACCTAGGACAAAATAGGCCCATTGTGATACCACAGCATTTGATGATCTCAAAACCAGCTTTTGAACCAACGGGAGCTGGGGGTCGTTAGCAGAGAAATCCAATCTTTACTTATGTAGCGAGAGCCATGTAGAGCTTTTACTTTTCCGGTAGTTGTGTCATGCGTAGCTAGTTTGTCGGCTATTTAAATTACCATACGTCCAAAACCACCTGCGCTTTTGCGAAAGTCATATCATCTCATCACCAGAACTTAACAAACGGTCGTACGAATGACGGTAGGTAGAGAGTCAAAAACGCCATACCTAAACTTATAACTGTCGTTTCACATTCATTACATTCCACCTTAATTCCAGATTAAATATCTGTGACCCTTTATTAAGCTTACCCTTGCATCAGAAGAGTTAGTGTTTCATTACTATCTCCAAACGCTAACTATATAACTGTTGTCTATCGCGAGTTGAATACATTCTTAAAAGTTGCATCGTCCAGAGCGCCCTCTATAAGTGCAAGGAGAATGGATAAAGTAAAGTAACCGCTCTTAATGTAATTTGCTAAAGAGATTGCCTGAGGCTTGATGGAAGGACATATGCATATAAAGGGTCATTCATTTTTCGGTTTCGAAAGTAAAGCTAAATAAAACACACACAGCAATATATATTTTTGATGAAAATTTTATTTTATTATAATTGGACTGTCTCATTAAGTGTGAAATACAATATCATTGAAATGGCCCTCGGGAAGATTCACAGCATGCGGTTCTTTTGAGGTAAAATCGCATGATCTTGGTGGCCAATTGACGTCGCCAAAACGTGAAATTACACGACCAGGAAACTTCTAATTGCTCCTAATTGCTCGTGTTATGTGGCTTGTTGTCCCGTCTTGTTGGAACCACATATCGTCCAAGTCATGACCTTCAATCGTCGTCCAAAAAAATCGGTTATCAATCGACCATATCGCTCCGAATTGACTGTAACCGTCTGCTCATTAGGCGTTATTTTTTAGTTCAGAGCGCAATCTAAACTGTTATACAAAAATGTCATGTTTCTTTTTTAGCTCAGATACATCAGAGCTCAGAATTCGTGTTTCTCTTTTCCTTCAGAGCACTATCAGAGCGCGCTTGACACTTGCACTTGCAGCAGAAATATTTTCGACTGAGCGTGCATTGCGATGATGCACAGGCCTAACGACATCAGTAACGCTTCCACTCTCTTCAATTTTCTTCACAATTTTGTCGATTATGACGACCATAATCATCGCGTAATGCGCGAAATGTGGCTACGTTTGAATCACCACTGTTAAGCGATCTATTATCTTAAATGGCAAACATTCAACTAATATTACGACACTTCAAATGACAGCTGAGCTTGACAGGTGTCAAATGCCAGCGCTACCAGCTTGAAACCACGAAATGAATGACCCTGTCATTGACTTATTATTTATATGGACTGCAAGTGAAATGTCACTTCGATACAATCTCTGCCCAGAAAATGACGCCAACATAACTAGCGCTCGTGGTTCTATGCGAAACATAAGTGAAACAAAATGACAACCATCTTGGATTTCTCCATAGAATGCTAGAGCCACCTAATGGGCGTGAGTGGATTTGCCAAGTGAAACAGTTGAAATTCAAATTGTTGAGGCATTGTTTACAATAGATGTCATCTCGAAATTGTGCTAGTTTAAATAATTAATAATAGATGGAACCAACAAAATTTGAATAAAAAATCGTTTTTCATTGTTTTTTTTTCATCGTTTTTTATGTTGTTTTTCATTATTAATTTTAGAAATATGATGTAATAACACTTTAGCGTATATTTCAATCACATTTCTGATCAATAAGTACTTATAATTGTCAAGAATATCACATTCAAGCACATGAGAATTTAATTCATCATATAAATTGCTTAGAGCTATATTTCTCAAAGTAATTATATCTGCAACGAAATGGAAACGTCTGATGTGAGTTTCCAATTTATTCCGCTCCGAACCACGAGAGCTAGCGCTTATGTTGGAACCAACGCGAAGTTGTCTACTAGCAGTCCATATATAATAAGTCAATGGACCCTGTATTATAAATACATCTTAAACACAAAAAAAGACTTCAAAGTCTTATACTTATATCGAAAGCCACAGATCCCATTGAGCTCAGATTTTCAATAATCTTTGATACTCGTATAACAACGAGAGTATTTCTGTAAAGCATCTTGAATGCTGCGAGGAAAGATTCAACAGCTTGTATAAAGCCTCTTTAAAGCAACATTTTGCCTAAAAAATATATCATTAAGTCCAGTGATAACATGTCAAAAATTGAATTTCGTTGCAAACAATTGTTACCGTACGTTTTAATCTGGTAACAGATCAGCACCTTGTAGGTAATTGTGTAATTGTTAGCTTAAGAAGAACTTTTAAATCCCAAGACTTATTTTCATTATGACATCACCATATTGATACAATTTGTTTTCGGGCCTCAATTCATGTAACAAAACTATACCAACATACATTTATCACAATTCCAGTGAATTCGAATTCGACTGTGTTTACGCTTTTCATATCTTTCACGATTCATTACTGTTATCATCTACCATGCGATTTATGCTCTGCAAATATGCCAAGAGTGCGTAAAATAAGTTATCTGATTGTTATATGTACATTCTGGTGAGTAATACAATGTATTTGCCCACGTAAAGCAGAACATTGATATACAACATTCACAAGAGATAGCAACTATTATTAGGTGGGTACAAGGGAAAAACTGATATAACTATCAAATAGTTGTCATGTGCAAAAGGGAAAAAACCTTATAAATATATCTCGAGCCTGCATGCCAATTATCTATAGTAAAACAAAATATTCGATAATTTACAACACTGCACCCACTTCAAGGAAGAAGTTGGGTGGAGGCGGCCGCAACAACCCCTTTTCGATGCGACCGACGACGAAGGCAACAAAAAGTCACGTTCCACCCGCGTCACGTGTCAATTTTCAATTGAAAATACAAATTTAACTTTAAGTACCTACTGCACTCACAAAGCAATAACGAGAGACTTTCGGGCATTGATTTGTTGTTTTTCGTGAATAATATTACGCTGCGGCTCTGGGCCGGCCGTTGGCATGACATAGCACAACGCCACTCAAGCCAGTCGTCGTCGTCGTCGGTATTAATGCAATTCGACACCAATTATTAATGCCAAGTTGACACATGGACGACCAAGCGTCTGTGACATTATTTTGAAGCAGTTGGTATTTTTTCTTATTTTAATTGTTGTGCTAGTTGCCAGATGGACAGAAAACGTATCTGCTATAGTTTACTTTACAACCTTCATCATAAAACAACAAACTAAACTACGTATAATGGCGGGCTGTTTATGACTGGATCGCTTATGCCAGCTTAATGAGGACTGATTGAAAAGTATTTTTATGCGGTGTGGTTTTCGCAGAATAATAATTTAACTCACTGAAGTCAAACGGGAGGTGGTATTGTTTCGTTGAAGCTGGTTGGTAAAATAATTTAAAAATGTATTTCGAGTATATGTACCAATAGTAAAACGTTATGCGGCGATTCAATTGAATGGGATCTGTTTGACACTTCCATATAATAGTTGGTCTAGATTTATGTTGAATGCAAAAATTGCATTGCTGCTAAACTTTACTTTAATAACATTAGACTTACAATCGAAATGGCATCTAAATATACTCCGTCGATAAAATCTGGACTAGATTCGTCAGTTATGTCAACGAAAAAACTATTCACGTGGTTAATCAATGTTAGGTTAGACGCTGGGTTATGAGGAGAACCCCCGCAAGACACTGGAAAACTTAATGGGCCCATCGTGGTGAATCTAAGTAATGAAAATCCTTGACACATCGCGTCAACCAGTTATCACAGTTTTACTAACTAGATTTTTGAATGCTCTCGCAAATGGTTATAAAGACCATGTTTTTAAAATACAGCATAAATGAACTCATCTTTCAATTCGAGAAATAATTAGAAATTTGTTCTCTCAAAGAACAATCAAAGTCAAAGTAGGTAGAGATAAAATTTACAATAAACTTCGTTTATAAAATTAGTACGAAGTTAATAGCAACCATGTAAAAATTACAACCAATTTCCTATTGTTTTATATGACAAACGGACGAAAAAACTTACGTTCACGCACAAGAGCAAACCAAGAAATTATGGTTTTCCATAAGAATCCCTAAACGAGTTTTTACCCGCCTGAACACAGGGAGGGTTATGTGTTTCGCGCGTATCCTATGTACGTTCCTACGGGACGCCCTGTAGCTTAAACGGATTGACCGATTTTGAAGAGTGAGGTATTATAATATTCGTGCTCTTCCCCGGAATGTCATAGGCTAAAAATATAAAAATAAAAAAAGTTAATTTAAAAAACCAAAAAACCCGACTGACTGAAAAAAAAAGAATTAAAAAGATATGTAGAAGACGCATTTAAGTACCTATAATAAACTAGGTATATAGTCTCCGATTATCAATTAGTTAGGTATAGGTACTTAAATGCGTCTTGTTCATATCTTCTTCTTTTTTTTCAGTCAGTCGGGTTTTTTGGTTTTTTAAATTAACTTTTTTTATTTCCCTATATAGAGCTTCTCGCAAAACATTATCTTCGCATACATATACATACCTGTAAAATCATTTGATCAATACTTGTGCGTATAAAGCTGACAGCTGTCAAAAAAAGAAAAAGCTCTATTGGAAGTGGTTCGCTTTTGGTTTCTGTACGAATACATTCATAACTTTCTTTGCTTGCAATTTTTCTTTCTATTTTATTTGTAATTTGTTATAATATCCTTTTTACCAACCTTAGAATGGTGTGTTATTTTAAAATGCAGTTAAAAAATCGATAACCAAAGCAATATTTGACAATGAAAATTTTTTGTGCTAATATCTTAGAACTAATTTTGTTTACAAAGCAAATCTTTCAAAAAAAGCTATTGCTAGTTTCATAAGGAAAAAGTTAAATTTTTTTATAATATAGTTCCTTAAAAATTTGTCCGGACATAAGCAACAAACTCATCTGTAAATTTTATAAACAACAATTTCATCAAAGTTGCGTAAGGGCTTTTCAAAATGCAAAATTGTCATTTTGCGTTGTATTTATTTGGTGCACACTTTTGCACTCGGAAAACCAAATTTACATGTTCTCGTTTCAAATTCGAAATTTATTCCTTCTTTTAAGTCGTACAAAAACGTGTTACAAATATAATGACAAAAAGTTTAAGCTTTTTTTTGGAAAAATTAGCCAAATCTGAGGGTTTTTCAGATTTATCTGGGGGAAAAAAACACTAATTTTGGAGTAACTGCGGTTAAATAAACATACCTACGAAAAATACGTCCGAGGTATCACATATCCCTTGCAATTTCATACAACTCATCTAAACTATGAGAAAACTGAACTTCAGGTCAACTCATCCATTTAACATTTATTTATGCGTAGTTTTTCAAGGAAAAAATAAATCGCTTTCTAATCATTAGAGATGATGCCAGGAAATGATGAACTATAGTTAAGACTCTTTACATAAAGCAAAGCCGACCAGCCACCCCAATAAAGGTGGATGAAATGTCCGATAAATGTGTAGGCCTGCCTCCAGACATGTATCGCGTAGAAAAGCGGTAAACATTTGAAAATATTCAGTTGACAGCCTAAGCTTCTGCCTAAGAATATTTTGTAGAGAATTCTAAAATATTCGGCTACACTAAGAAAACCTACAAACATCGACGATCAAATTTTGAATTCAAAGACAAGGAGAGTAAAAATGTTAACCAGCTATGAAGTTAAATTTTATTTTCAATATTATGTAATCATATCTATTACGAGGCTTGCAGGCATTGTAAGCTCTTCAATTTTAAGGTCTACATTTTTATGTACACCTTTATAATAAATCATCAGTAATTATGTGGTCTTAAGTCTTTTGATGTAAATACTACTGGAAAGAAGTCGATGAAACTTTCTCTGAAATGTTTATTGAGATTCCGAGAAGATTTAAAGGTATTATTTTTAGTACTTTTTGTCAGCTTTTTTTCCCAAAATGTATTTTCTTTTTTGACGTCACTGCCTTTAGCGTGCCTTTACTCAAATAGTTCTTAATCCGTAGGCATTTGATTTCTACATGCTCTCATTTGTTTAAAAATAACCCTTCAATTCAATCAGCGCACATTACACATAATCCAAAAATCCTTTTAAACATCCTCAACTTCGGAAATACAAATGGCTTACGCTTAATGCACTTTCACACATCGAATTAGACCATCTGCAACATCAAAGTAGTTTGGAAATTTCAATAAAACTCCACAACTGCACGATATCTAACCTTCATCATCTTTTGCTTTTAAATTCATAGCTCATGCATTACACCATGTGATTGATTTCATTTCGTTAATTTTATAAATAATCCTCCTAGTGAATGTGGTATATCTGGCGCCAATTGCTAAGTCAAACAAGAAGAACGCATGCTTAAAAATCCCTTTCAGATGCAAATAGGCAGCACCACGGTTCCACTAGCCACTTAGCCGGTGTTGCGTCACTCATTCAGTCCAGAGTGCGTTGGTGGCAACGAAATATATTTCAAATTGTAATCAACAAGCAATAAATTAGTTTAATGTGAACAATATATCGCAAAGGTCTCGCCCCTGTTACTATTACATTTGTTGCGCCTTATCAGCTAGTGCGTCGCAAAATATTGTACACCCTATAATGGGTACAAAACTGCGTTCTCGAATCGCAACAACCTGTTTCATTGTCACCCTTATAAAGTGCGGTGGGTGCTCGTATTTTGTGCACTCTTATTTGTTTTACATACGCTTACAGCTCGGCGGTTAGATAAGCTCGAAGCTGGGCGGATCGTCGTTGTACAGGGCATATGCATTTAAATGAGGTTCCCCAGCAGCCTTGTGTTTAAACAGAGCGAAATTGCGAAAGATACAAACATACATATCTCAGTATGCATGCCGGCAGCATACCCGTACTACAAAGCGACACATTTTTGTTTACTCAAGTTGGCAAGTGTTCCGATCGAGTCGAGACGCCGTGCTATTTTAAAGCATTTTTATTCTACACAACCAACTTCACCTGTTGAAAAAAAAAACTGCGCGTATCTACAAACTACAACAACTCAAGCTGAGTAACGCAGATACAACGCATCTGATAAGAGGAACGCACCGCACCGCAGACAATGATCAAAGTCTTTATTGTTTTTATTATTGTTATCAAAATGGGATTTAGGTCAGATTTATGGTTTTATTACGAGTATATGATATGCTGTGCGGTCTTCGGTATCGTCGGTGTTCGTGGGTGGGACAGTTTGAAAAATTACCCAGGGTGCGGCTAATTGCGGAATTTCTAATTAGCCACTTGATATGAGTGCGTGTGTCCGATTTTATCGAAATTTACAAACCCACACACAAGAGTATGTTTTCGGGGCGGATTTTACCTCAGGGAAGGTGGACATGCAGGAGCAGGTAATGATGTTGTTACTTTGACGAGTGAGTTCTTATAGATGCAAAAGATTATCGTATGCTAATATTCGCGCTTTTGACGCGGGGCTATTAATGCGCAAACCTACTTAAGAAGGTAGGTTTTTTCTACAATGAAACTGTGAGCTGTCGTGTCCGAAAAGAAAACCAAGTCCAAAGACAATGTCGCTAGATTTTGTCAAATTTAAAAGACTTTTATTTCAGATTTTTATATGTTAATACTTATTAGTTACCATGTTTATTCTTATGCAAAGCTTGAGAAATAATGCTACCAATTAGGAATTTAATGATTTATCTAGTTGATATTGAGTTTTTCACGAATTATTAATTATTATACTTTTGAGTTTAAAACAACATCCATTGGGAACGTTCAAGTATCTAGTTTAGTTAGTCTGACAGCTGTCTCGGTTCCGATTGGATGAAATCGGTCATATGAGCAGCTGTTTCAGTTGGCGTTTATGGAGGGGTAGCCGAAGAATCTAGTCAAGAAATTCGTGACTGAGTACTAAGTTGACATTTCTTTTATTATTGTCATCTTAGAGATTTGACAAGTGACTTCTATAACCGAAAAAAATATACCTAAAAAATAAAATTTGCACTTCAAATAAAATAAAATAATTCATAACAAATGGTTCGCTTCCCGATATGCCGACTCAATTTTGATGATTCCAGGACAAACTATGTAAAAGAGATGTAAATGGTAAGTGTTTGATATTTAAAGGGTGATTTTTTAAGAGGTTTAGAACTTATTTTAAAAAAAAAAACACAAAAAATTCGAAAAAATGAATGAAATATTTATTTGAATCGATAGTTTGAACCTTGCAATTTAATGTTTAAAGATAATTTCATGCAAATGTTGACCGCGGCTGCGTCTCAGGTAGCCCATCCGCTGAGTCCAATTTTGGCATACTCTTTCACACATATCGGCCGGTATCTCACGAATGAATGCATGGATGTTGGCTTCCAGTGCGTCAATCGAAGCGGGCTTGTCCCTATACACATAAGCCTTGGCATACCCCCACAAAAAATAATGGTGTCAAATCGCACGATCTAGGCGGCCAATTGACCGGCCCAAAACGTGAAATTAACTGTTCACCAAACTCGCCTCGCAATTGCGCCATTGTTTCGCGTTCTGTGTGGCATGTGGCACCGTCTTGTTGAAACCACATATCATGCAAGTCAAGAACTTCCATTTCGGGCACAAAAAAGTTTGTTATCATCGCTCGGTAGCGTTCACCATTGACAGTAACGCTGCGATTCGCATCATCTTTGAAGAAATATGGCCCAATAATGCCGCCGGCCCATAAACCGCACCAAACAGTGGCTTTTTCGGGATGCATTGGTAGCTGTTGCAATGCTTCTGGCTGATCTTCACTCCAAATGCGGCAATTTTGCTTATTTACGTACCCATTCAACCAAAAATGAGCCTCATCGCTGAACACAATTTTTCGATAAAAAAGCGGATCCTCGGCCAGCTTTCCAAGAGCCCATTCACCAAAAATTCGGCATTGTGGTAGGTCGGCTGGCTTTAGTTCTTGCACCAGCTGTATCTTAAAAGGCTTTACGCCCAAATCCTTCCGCAAAATTTTCCACGTAGTGCTGTAACAAAGGCCTAACTGCTGGGAACGGCGCCGAATCGACATTTCGCGGTCTTCTGTCACACTAGCTGATACGGCCGCAATATTTTCTTCACTACGCACAGTACGTAAACGTGTTGGTGGTTTAATGTCCAACAAAGTAAATTTGGTGCGAAATTTGGTCACAATCTTCCGAATAGACTGCTCAGAAGGTCGAGAATGCCGATCATAAAATGGAAGCAGCGCGCGATGAACATTTCGAACCGAGCACGAATTTTGATAGTAAAATTCAATAATTTGCAAGCGTTGTTCATTTGTAAGACGATCCATGGTTAAATTGCAAACCAAACTGAAGCTGTTTGACAGTGACACAAGGTACTAAACACACGTCAGCTGTCAAAACCAGTGTTGCCAAAACCAAACCAGCTAAAAAATCACCCTTTATAATAAAGTGCTCGGTGCTCGGTAGAAATGTTGTAACTTTAAAATGCATTCTACTCCATTGGACAAAAAAATTGAACAGTGCTGTTGTAAAGTGATTCAAAATGTTCAACCAATGCGTCAACCACTTTAATACATGTGCTATCTTTTAGCTAATATAAATAAAATATGACACAATTTTGTAAACACAGACAAATAGTTTTACGTCTAACAAGAAAAAAAATCACGAATGTCAAAAAGTAACGTCCCCGTTTTCGCGTTCAGGTTGAATCTAGTCCAGGCCAATCTAGTCGACTTAAGATAACTAGATTCTTGAATGCGGCCATTGGCATACACATGTCATCTGTCATGCCGGCTCATTGTGGTGTCACCTTTGACAACAAGCGTATATGAATAGTATTTGCGCACATGGTGTGTCAAGGCTCATTATCAACAGCTCGAGACCTCTACCTCTCTCTATGATTTTTCGAAAAAAAAAAAAATACATATTACATATGTATGGGCTTCTAGAGATAGCAAGAAACTTCATTTGGGAAACATTCAAATGTCATCTAAAATTCGTATGAATTACTGATAAACACCTAAAAAAATCCAGTAAAACAATGAACTCACACGCCACCCGTAATTCTTTGTTATTCAAAACCCAGAATTTCTTCTATTTTGATACTTAAGCGGGTAGGGTAACCATATTGGCAAACGAGGAAAAGGAGTACAATTTCCTGTAAGTAAATAAACCTTCTTAAAAGGAAAACGAAGAGAAAAGGCATACCCACTTTTTCTGCATGAAAAATTAAGCTACATTTTTACCATTAAATTTGGGTTGGTATAAGTTGTAAGAACCTGTCAAATAGAATATTTGAGATTAAAGCAAATGCAAATAACCATAAAACCATTTTAATCCAACCGTCCCCCTTTTATATACCAAAAAAAGATTAATATTTCAAAGGGGATATGCGTTATAACAGTATCAGCCTACATTCATTTGTCATCACATATTACTTTTAACAAAAACAAATTGATAAGCTAAACAAAATGCAGCTGCAAAAAATTCGTTCTTTTCATATTCTAGGTTACAAATTTATTTCTTTAAAAATACCTACTTTTTTACAAGCTCAACAAATTTTTTTGACCGCAAAAGTGTCAATAAAATGTGTGGCAGATTTAAACTAAATACATAGTATTATCTATACTCGAACTTCTAAACGAGAAGAATAAAAGAAGAGGAATAATTTTGGGTATATATTGAGACTAATATGTGTGCATTTTAATTGAGATACTTAAACTAGTTCAGACTGAGCAAGTTAGTGATAAAAAAATGGCTAAAGGCAATTAACCGGGTGAAGCACTTAACCGGAATACAAGTAGAATAAGTTATGAGTCTGATATTTTCGGACACTTAAGCGGACAAGCAACAAACAACTAACTATGTATAAGGAAACAGGGGTCGAATTACCGCATCTGTAAACGGGCAATTCGCAATATGCTAATTTTATATGCAGAAAAAAAAAATCGGGTGCAATATAGCTTTACTTTTTGAAGTGGTGTCTTTCTCAGCTGTAGAAAGAAAAATGTTTTCTTCTCTTTATTCAAAATTTTGGAAAATCCATCAAAATGCAAAACTATTTCTACTGTTTCAAAACCGATTTCTATGAACTATGAACCAAAATAAAGGTTAATTTTCGTAGATGAATTACTGCATGTATAGTATATGCAAATTTTAAATACAACGACAATTAAAATAAAGTAGACGTTTTGCCAGATTTAGTAACACGTGATTGATAATTGATAGTTTTGGCTCCATGTACTTCAGTTGTTCATTAGGTGACTCTGAACGTTTTAAATAATAATTTCTGATTCAAAGCGTTCACAAGTTTAGTGTGTCTCCATTAGCTAAGCCTTAGCCTAAAAAATACTATTAGAAAAATTCACCTGTCAACGAGAACTTAGATATTCTAAGGATAAGCTCTTTTTATTCAGTGATCGCGTTCAAACTGCATTTTTCAATCCGATACTACGCAAAAAGATGCAATTATCTTAAGTGACACATTTTCTTCAAATGGTTTTATTTGTTGACTTAATCTTATGTGCAAACACAGCGCAATGATTTTTCCAATCAATTGTATTCTTTCCTCAATCATCAACAATGACTTGCATTTCCTCTAAACAGTTGCAATCGTTTGCATTCTTTAAAAATCTTCGTTCTTGGACTACCCTATTTACACCATTGTATTGTATTGTAAGTAATAGGCCCCGTACACTGCGACCAGAAGAGATCTATTGTGTTGGCCTCTAATGTTTAACCCAGGGAGCTGTTGAGGCTCTTTATAAACCCCTTTACACCATCAAAGTACATTTGTCATAGACATATGCAGACCTACCAAACATAAATACAGACTGCTAGTGAAATTTAATTTTCAATAATACTGTTTTACACCGGTTAAGTGAATAAACACATTATGCGCCATTTATAAATTTTCACAAGAACAAAAGCAGACAACTGACATTGGGCATATTCGAAAACGTTGCTATCTTAAGTCGACTAGATTGGTGTGAACTGAGCTAAATTCATGCTAAACGGAAAAGATCGTTAACGTCGCACGCGTGAGGCACAAATACGAAATGTCAAATGAGTATTCGGTAATAAAATTTCTGAATAGATTAGTCGACAGCCTCCCATCAATGCGAACTGAAAAATCTGTTCACCGGACCAATCTAGCCCAATAAGAACTGTATCACATCAAGTCAGCCAACTATCAAAACTGGATTTTTAAACGTCCTCTTCTTTCACTTTTTCCCATTCGTTTCACTTAAGTAAAATAGGGACTACCTGTCGCAAAATACCGATAAATGGTTTTAGCTTTTTGTCTACGTTACTATGAATATTTAAACTTTGAGATGGCATAGTTTTTGACATATCCACAGTATAAACATGAGTACTTCACAACATCCACAGTAAAAGAACTCGTTTACTTCGGATACGTCAAAAAGAGGCAACCGCTTCTGTGTTCCTTCGTTTTGGACATTAACTATTAAGCGGACCCTATTGTATATTGATAGTTAATAGATTATAAGGCAAAAGCTTAAATTGTTGCGTTTATGAATTTGTTTGTTTCTAGTTTCAACTAAGAAATAATGTCAAAATACATCGCAACAATTTAAGCTTTTGCCTTATAATCTATTAACTATCAATATACAATAGGGTCCGCTTAACCGAACTCGTTCGAAAGCGTTCATTATGTGCTAAAGTTAGGAATATATGAGAGTTCTTTTGTCATTCGTACCGAAAGTTCAATTAAACCGGGTTCACTTTAAGCGGGCAGTATAGTGTGTTTGCAAAAATAAGGAAATGCTTAGATTTTTTGTTTTGATATCACAGACGAAATGAATCAGTGGTTAGTGTTTTGGATTATATTAGTTATATTAGCCTTGTCCAAGGTTCAACCCAAAAACCCAAAAAAAAAAAATGCATATTACGGGCAAAACTTAGTTTCTTCAGCCCATCTTTTGAAAACGTCTGAAAAAGAAGCAAAAGATTAGGTACACTCTGTTCCAACTGAATATGTATTTACAAGCTTTTTCAAATCTGTGTGGATCATTATTTCCAGATGATGTACATGAATCTATCATTTCATGCTGCTAACTGTTTGTCTATGATGTTGCCAAAAGAAATGAGGAAGAATAATTGAAAAAGCACCGTTATTTTTTCTCTGGCTCTCTTGCAAAGCATTTCATACGGAAAAATGCAGTTTTTTTTTCTTCTACCAAACTTTCATGTCCTGCGGACTATCTATATCTGGATTGATCAATTTTATACGTCAGAGTTTGGCGTGTATTTTCCTCAATAAATATTCATGTGCTATTTTGAATGGCTCATTGAATAGCACTTTACTACTTGACTTTCAATTAGAAGAAGTCTTACTTGAAACCAGACAAAAAGACAGAAAAAAAAAACTCTTTTCATTGACCTTCTCCCCATAGGCTACATTAACATCACACTGTTTCCCTCCAGTTGAGCAACAACAACAAATCCATTAAAAATTCCAATCCAACGCAAATATCACACAAATCGATTCCGCGTCTGTTCCATGCGTGATCTGGTAAAATCCATCACAAAACATGGCTCAACGTGGGCGACGAGCCACACATAGCGAGCTCTTCTTCTGCTGTGCGGTTAATAAAATATTTACTGACCTTTATCTTAATTACTTCTCGATCGTGGCCGAGCAATGAATACAGAAGAAACTTCTTCTCCGATGAAATAGAATCCATAATCGAAAAAAAAGTATCTAATGCAACACATGCCTTACAACATCTGCTCCTCGCTGGAGTTCATTTATAGTAAGTTTCGTTACAATGCTGTCGATCTATGTATTTCAATGCTACTCGCGCTATCCAATTGCGCAAATTGAGAATAAATAGCTCGAGAATACTATGACCGACTTTTTAGCAATTTTTTTTATTGTGGATTCCATTTCGCAATCCATAACGATGATGAGAAAACCGAAAATGTGCGAGTGTAATTGGTAGAGATACTCATAGATGATGTAAAAAACCATCCGGGATGATGATCGATGTTTGTACAGAAAAGAGTAATCGTTCTATTTACGTTTTGTTTTGAAACAACAAAATATTTAAATTTTCGACCAAATTAATATGAAAACGTTAAGCAGAACGAATGCCATATAATCTTTGTCAAGCTCAAGATAATTTTTTTCTAATTTTAGAATTCTTATGTCGACAAGATGAAATATTTATACACATTTGCAGTCGCGAAAGTATTTGTATTCAGATCTATATTCGCAAATATGTATAGGGGTAGCTAAGGCATGAGCTCTGCTGTTTGGGGCAGATATGATTATGCAACTGCCAGTTTTGATCGCAAGGCGAATTGAAGATTTCATAACAAAAGTATGCCTACGAAAAAATATGATTCACTTTGACATACCCTTACGTGTTGGACGGTTAGCGTGGTTGTCCTTGGGAAAGGTTGCATTTCTTTTCTAAAAAAAAAAGGAAAAAATTATAATAAGTTGCCATACAATATTTTATAAAATATTTAGGTATGGCTGCTGTCATTTTGGGGTATTTATTTATATTTTTTTTAAAAATTTCATATTGTCAGCTCTTACCTCCGACAGTTTTGTTTGAACTGGTTGTTTGAAAAAATGAATATATGTAGCTCTACTTCAACCTTGCGTTAACGAAAATTATTGCACCAATAATCTACTCTTAATTCATTATTTCAACCGTGTCGTACAGAATTTTGAAATATTTAATCCTCAGAATTAGATTCTTGCGCGTTTACTTATAATTTTAATGCAACGTTTGAAATTACCTCTTTTATATATGAGTAATGATCATAAAAAATGATCTGGCGACTAATTAAGTTTTTAGGTTTTTTTTAAGACATTAAAAGCAAATTCAAGGAAACTGTACTTATTTTCAAATAAATAAAAGTGACGCATGCGAGCCTTGAGTAAATATAAAAGTGTAGCTGACAGTTATCAGCCAGAGGTTAGAGGTAAAGTGACGGAGAACCCCCAGACTTAACTTCGAGGAGAATAATATATCTTTGACTACTTCCTTGAGAGTGTCGAAGAACTGGGGAAAGACATAAAAGAAAAGGATGAATGCTGAATGTAAAGCTATCATGAAATCGGTATATACATACCGACGGACAGAAGATGGAGTCCGCTACAGGGGCAGATATCTACTCAAAAATAATGCAAATCAAGAAGTACTGGAGACTACCCGTTACTTGTAGCGTTTTTCAAGCGGAGGTACAAGCCATAGACAAAGAAGCAAGCTACATAGCCAACAGCAATATTCTATTTCCGAATATATATCTTCGTAGACAGCTAAGCCGCTCTTAATTCGATCATATCCAAAATAGTCAAATCGTATTGACGAAACATCAAAATTTATTGACCAAATTTTTCCGCTACCACTCCTGAAACGGCAACTAAACAAATTATATGATTGATCAATGAGCCGATTCAATCACAACGTGAGTTAATTTTGCCACATTCAAATTTCGTATTGACGTCTGTCATGGAACGTCAAAAATGCTGGTCTACATTTATTGGCTACCCTGTAGAGTGTAGAAGTGACAACTGAAAGACTGCAGTCATACGATCAATCGAGGCCACTGGAAAACGTGACAAATCTTATCAGAACTGCACAAATCCTATCAAACTATTAACCAACTAACTAAAGATCCAGACCTACCAAATTTGAGAGGTCGCAGTTATTGCCCTGTCACTTTTGACTTCAGCTGTCAAACGAAATTATCTCAAGCTTCACGAATTTTCGAACATATGTAAGTAGGTACTACCAGTACTAGTAAATATTGTTAAGTAACATTTTAAACGCATGGACTAGACAAGGTACCAATAAATAATTCACTTGAATATTCATATTTCGTTGCGAGAAATCATGACATATTAAATGCCATTAACGATTTATTTCTCCCCAAAAAAACACACACACGCCAACCAGACACAAGTGGCTCGATAAAATAAAAATCTGAAGAGCCACAAGCTTGGGTACTAGAAACACCCTGTTAGCCATTACATAACGTGAAAGGTATGCCAAAGGCATTTATGAGGAATCACTTGCGAATTAAAAATTATTAAACCGCACATTTAACCCGACCAACCCATTCATGGCTTAACAAAATCTCAGATCATCAATCTAGCCGATCCAATACATCTTCTTTTGGGGGAAACCACAACCAAAAATATCTCATGTTTCTCAATTATACAAAAAATACCAAAACCCAACGGAGCCACTCTTCGAATTGCCTCACTTAGCAACAAAATTGCCGTCGTCCACGTCCATGCGTAAAATCGTTTCCAGTATTTTAGCCTCGAGCCAAACTCTGTCGGACGGAGCTCATTAAAGTTCTGTTTTCTCTTCTCAGTCGAGTTGTCGTTGAGAAATAAAACAAAAAAATTATTCTGCCAATAGGTGTCACATTTTGGGAGGCTTTACTACAAGCTATCATTAAAATACCAACAGCTGGTGATACAAGGTTCACCATTCATTACTTAATTACTTGGGGTTCTGTATTTAGGTTTTTAAGTTTTTTTTTTTATTTTTATTTTGCAATTTACAAGTTGTGAGGTCCGCACTGATGTGCAGCCAAAGACATCAATCAACTCGACCTTAAAACCCAAAGACACCGTCCAACCGAACTTGTATCTCATGTTAGTAGGTACTGGCTTCTGTGCCGGCCGAGTGTGGGATCTTTAATTTGGTAGCAGAAAAAAAAACACTGTGGTCTCTGCATGCAAAATAAAAATGACCATAGCCACTCGGGATGTATGCTTCGTTTAATTTGTTAATAACTAAGTAATGTGCCATAATAACATGTCCAACTGGTTAGTAGGAGAAAAAAGATCCACTTCAGTGACTAGGCTTAGCTAATTTAGAAGTCGCGCTCAACGTTGGCTTATTTCCAACAGCGAACCGTATGCTTTGAGTGTTAATGATATTTCAAATGACGCATCATCAAATCCTGACTAATTGCCTGTTATAATGAAAACCCATTACGATGGAGCAGTTTATAGTGAGCGACGATTTTATAGATTCAAGTAATTTGTACTGAATTTATTTGGGTTCAGCTGGCAGTAAATCTAACCGGAGAAATTTGTCAGAAACTAAAATTTGTAAAAACAAAAATATAGGACCCATAATTTATATTTTTTATTAGCACAAATGGGAAGGTCTTACACAAAGCATATAAAAGGTTTGTTAACTTAAAACATAACTCTCGAGAGAGAGAACACTGAAAGAGCTCTTGACATATTTTGGCATTTTTTGACCAACACAACAAATTTTAATTTTAGTCTATGTCCGAAAAAAAAACCAAAGCCATTCGACGACACCTTTCTATCAATGATTTACCACCGATTTTTTTGCACTCGAACACCATTCTCTGACTGTAACGGTTTGTGACGACGCGCCAAAATGACATGTCACGACTCAATAAACATCAAATATTTTCACAGTCTACCAATTCGTTTCCTAAGTCGCCACTCCATGCCGTCACCTGATTGATTTGTAGTATATTTGCATAAAGTCCTAAAGTCACATGCACATGCAAAACAAATTGAACGAAAAACAAAATTTTGGAAGTTCTAGTATTAATATGTTAACCTTCTGCCTTTGTTCATCGTTGATGTTGATTTTCTCAATCTCATAATATAAAGTTAAAAAAACTAAATGTTTCAATACAATCAGGGCTCTAATCGCGTAATTTATGAAACGATAGTCGTCGAACAAAACGATTGAACAAAACGACATCGTTTTTAGTTTGCTTCATATAACATCATCGTCGCATCGTTTATCGTTCTCGTTTTGAACAGTTTGAGCATGACTGTACCCAAACTTTGACAACTTAAAAATCGAAAAATGTATGGAAATTGTTTTTTTTTTTTTTTGTTATTTGTTTATTTTTCTTCGTTGGTGGATATGATATTGGGATTTGGGAACTTAATGCAGAAATGGATAGTTAGCAAGGAATATGGCCTCTACAAGTATCAAAATGCAAGTATGCAAACACTTATCTACGAAACCAAACAGCAGCTAGTAGTGTGAAAATGGATGATTCACCAGAGAAGGTGAAACGGATACACAAGAGAGGATCGAGTTGTAACAAAGTATTCAATGAATGCTATTTTATGATTTTATTACTGCATGAAATTATAAATCAAATAAGTTAAATTAACTTGATATTCAAAAAAGAATGCAATCACTATCTTTTTGCAAAGAATGAGTTTCTATTACAACTTCGATAAAAGCAAGTCCCTTTCCAAAGAGAACATAAGTTGGTGCCTTCCGTAAAATATTTTTTTTACTTTTCTTAAACCTAACTAAAACTGAAAAACATTAACCAAAAACAATGAAACGATTACAAAATAGCCATCGTTCAATCGAATCGTTTCGACGATAGTATTTGGCAGTTGAATTCGTAACGTGAAGCAACATTAAACGATGATCGTCCAATCGTTTCAACGATTATCGTTTTTTGATTGTTACACAAAGTAGAAGCATCGTCGAGACGATGTTTTGTGCTTACGCGATTAGAACCCAGAGCGCTGAAGAATCATTATCAATTTTTATTTATTATTACATTAGCTAATAGAAATTTATTAAATTTTCTTTCAATTTTTAATTTACTAAACCCGAAAGACAAATAAATAATAAGAGAATTTTTTTATTAAAAATAAGTTATTTTAAGTTTAATAGTAAACTATGGAAATGCGATTTTTATTTTTTTTTATATTTTATTGATTTTTGTTAGTATATGTAATTTTAGCTGAAAAAAATATTTTGTCTGTTTCTTTTTCTAAAAAATAAAATTGAATGCATCTTTATACGTTTTATTTGGCTGCCATTGGCTCATTTCATATAGTTCAATATAACAACAGTTTATACTTATCGCTATTAAATATTGCAGTTTTATGCAGTGGAATGCATAACTTGCGAGTGGAATTATCTATCTTAATAAGAAATGTAAATTGTATAGAAAAATCTATTATCGATTTTTTCGGGCTAATTTTTTGTTTCGATGTATCGATGTATCGATATGAATTGGAATTATCGCGCATCACGAAACTGAATCACCTAGCTGTCTAAAAATTACCTCCGCCTAAGGAAACCTGCAAGTCCAGCAAGGCATTACATCACTTTAATAATATCCCATGAAAAAATGCATTGAACAATGAACAGGCTATAACATCTTTTCAGATTTGTTCAAGTTTACCCGGCTTCCGCACAAAGACGGCCACAAACCTTTCGAGTGTGCGCTGAAGTCAAGCAAAGTAAATGTAAAATTATTTAAACTGTTTTATTGCTAAAATTAGTCGTACAACATAATTCAAGCCCAGTTTTGAGAAAGTCCGAAAACATTGTCCTATCCAGTGTTGCCACTAAAGTCTTTAGCAAATGTAGTACGTTAGCTAATAAAATGTAGCATTTTCAAACAAAATGTAGTACCTGTTTTTTTTTTTTTTTATTGACATTTAAATTAAGTAACAAACAAATAAATAGTAATGACATAACAAAAATATAATTTTAATTCACAAAAAAATAACAAAAAAGAAAAAAAATACGTAAATGACAGCATTCAGCTGAAGATTTGCACATACTTTAGAGTGACGCCAAGTTTTTAAATCGATTTATTTAGTTATAAAAGCACAAGGGAGAAATTTGAAATGTTGTTCGTAAAAAAGTAATATGGTTAGACGGATTTTAAGAAATGTAGTACTTTAGGGTAACGATGTAGTATGTAGTACAGCGTTAAAAAATCCGCCAAATATGTAGCATAGTACTACATATGTAGTAAAGGGTGATTTTTTAGCTGGTTTGGTTTTGGCAACACTGGTTTTGACAGCTGACGTGTGTTTAGTACCTTGTGTCACTGTCAAACAGCTTCAGTTTGGTATGCAATTTAACCATGGATCGTCTTACAAATGAACAACGCTTGCAAATTATTGAATTTTACTATCAAAATTCGTGCTCGGTTCGAAATGTTCATCGCGCGCTGCTTCCATTTTATGATCGGCATTCTCGACCTTCTGAGCAGTCTATTCGGAAGATTGTGACCAAATTTCGTACCAAATTTACTTTGTTGGACATTAAACCACCAACACGTTTACGTACTGTGCGTAGTGAAGAAAATATTGCGGCTGTATCAGCTAGTGTGACAGAAGACCGCGAAATGTTGATTCGGCGCCGTTCCCAGCAGTTAGGCCTTTGTTACAGCACTATTTTCATTTTTGGTTGAATGGGTACGTAAATAAGCAAAATTGCCGCATTTGGAGTGAAGATCAGCCAGAAGCATTGCAACAGCTACCAATGCATCCCGAAAAAGCCACTGTTTGGTGCGGTTTATGGGCCGGCGGCATTATTGGGCCATATTTCTTCAAAGATGATGCGAATCGCAGCGTTACTGTCAATGGTGAACGCTACCGAGCGATGATAACAAACTTTTTTTTGCCCGAAATGGAAGTTCTTGACTTGCATGATATGTGGTTTCAACAAGACGGTGCCACATGCCACACAGCACGCGAAACAATGGCGCAATTGCGAGGCGAGTTTGGTGAACAGTTAATTTCACGTTTCGGGCCGGTCAATTGGCCGCCTAGATCGTGCGATTTGACACCATTAGATTATTTTTTGTGGGGGTATGCCAAGGCTAATGTGTATAGGGACAAGCCCGCTTCGATTGACGCACTGGAAGCCAACATCCATGCATTCATTCGTGAGATACCGGCCGATATGTGTGAAAGAGTATGCCAAAATTGGACTCAGCGGATGGGCTACCTGAGACGCAGCCGCGGTCAACATTTGCATGAAATTATCTTTAAACATTAAATTGCAAGGTTCAAACTATCGATTCAAATAAATATTTCATTCATTTTTTCGAATTTTTTGTGTTTTTTTTTTTAAAAAAGTTCTAAACCTCTTAAAAAAATCACCCTTTACAAGTGGCAACGCTGGTCCTATCCTACAAATCTCTGGAACAGTGGAACGTTTAGAACTACTCTAAGAGCTCTCCTTTCGACAAAAACGCGGAAACAATTCAAGTTCCTTGACGGTTTTGTTTTCTTGGCACCTGAATCTACACATTCGGCTTTTTTAAGGCAATCCTTAAATGTTTACATTAAATTCATATCCCTTGGTTGGTATCTACCTACTATAAAAATTTCTTTATCGCATGCCAAAAACTTGTATCATCAGATGACCTGTACCACTAAACTCAATTAAAAAATCCGCAAGGTCCATTCCATACTAACAGGCAGAGATAATGACAACAGATTCATTAACCCAATTTATAGGTCACAACACAAATGAAAATCGTTGAATTTGATTGCACACGAATTAGTGATATAATTAATGGTGTATCTTTTAAAAACGCCCCCTAGTGTTCATTTGCGGATCCTGTCTTTGTTTGCAGATCATGACTTTTCACTGTAGATTCACCTACACTTTTAAAATGACTCTTGTTCTAGCAGGCAAATGTATTACAACCCTGCACTATCAAAGCGGCACACTCATCTTATAATGAGAGTATTTAATCAGAGATTTAATCGATCGTTAAAAGATACCACTAGCACGATTATGAGTAGGCGCGCACTCAGCGGTACAGCAAACAGTGACTCTATGCTTATATCCGTGTAGTGATTCTCCACACTTTAAACATCCATTTCCGGACGCCGATGGCGGATTAGTAATTATAGAAATATTTGTTGGTGATTGCTTTGTGTGTTTTTTATGGCTTTTAGATATACAAACAATAAACATACAGAGAAGAAATCAAACTCGTTCGGGGTCAGTTGTTATACATTGTTGCATATATGAGTAAAGTTATATGAATGAATAGAAAATTTCCATAAACGGAAGCTAGATTTGTAGCCGTGTCGTAAACAAATTGATTGCCTCAATTTGATGGTTGTTTATATTTTTGAGTGTTTTTTTCTGTTTTTATATGTTTACAACTATGGATGGTCGATGGCTAAAAATCAAGGGTCTAGCAGACTTTGTAATGTAGCCACTTGTTACTTATATGTGAACACATAGAACCCAAATGATGGGGTGGTATTGTTGAAAATTTAAAAATTTCATTAGAATTTCAATAAAATGTTTAAAATGCAATTTTATTAATAGCACTGTTTTATTTAATAATTAGCTCAGCAAAGTAAATTGAGAAAAGTTAGATGAATACCCAATAAAACAGTTCACAGTCAAACTTGTAATTTAGAGATATAAACTGATATATTTTGCTGTGTGTCTCGTCTTTAAGTTCCATTGAAAGTCCTCCCAGTTCCCTCTCGCTGAATGTGGACAGCGCTAAAAGCAGTCTTCCAGCTCCAGCATTTCCATAAAAATATTGCAAACACGCGCCACGATGAACTCCTGCTCAAGACCTTCTACTTCGGATAACTATGTACCTTCCAAATTGCGAATCTAGAAAGTGTTATTCTTGTAATTACGTGCCTAAGATTCCACTTTACTAAGTTTTCCTAAGATAGATGATCAATAAAACACGCATTGCATTCAATTAATGATTACATTTAGTCCATTTGAATCCATTTCTGTATTGGAAATGGCATTTTGTGGAAATGGAACGCATGGACTCGCGAGTAAACGTTAGAGGCGCTACATAAATGCCAAATTTACATAGAAACATAATCAAAAAACTATATCTTGTCGAAAGATATATCGAAAATAAGTTTTGACTTAAGATAAAAAAATAAAACTTCTTTCTAAATATTAAGCGTACATATATATCTTTGGAATAGATGTCGCTTTTAACTTGGCGGTGACATGTGTTTCCCGACTTAACCGCAGTGAAATTGTTCTGTTCATATTTCATTGCTCGTCATTGTTCAGGTTCTTCTGAAATCTGAAGATGTCAAAATTATGCAGTCAATCAAACTAATTAATCAATTTTTTCCCAGCGCGTTGAGGTCTCATCTGAGCTAAAGAATAAAAACTTTTGCTTTCAGTAGCTAAATCCAATTTAAGTTTGTGTCCCGCATTTATGAACACTGCATTGCTGAAGAGTTAAAAAACGACTAGGTGCGATTATTTAAACAAAGGAGCAACTCAGGGGTCTGATTCTTTTTGAACGTTTCGCCAGACAGACTGCCAACCCAGTCTTTGTGGGATTTTGGGATTTTGGGAGATCGGATAAAATTTCTTCACTATTGCCGAAAGTTTCCATTAATGCCTCTTCAATGGGTTTATATAGTTTTACTTCTAGCGATCCTCCGCAATAACAAACATTTTAAACTCTCAACTGAGTCTCAACGTATCTTAGATAGTCTTATCTAAAAATTCGTAAATAATGTCATAATAACCGTCAAAGATATTTAAGATTATTTGAGTTGATAAAAAAAGGCTACGTACGAAAATATATTTCGAATTAATTTATTTCTTATGTAACATACCTGCGGTACTGTCAAGCTATTTCTTCTAAACTTTGTTCAATATCACAAGCACATTAGCCAATATTTAACTCTACCTAATAAAAAGAACTGCTTCATTAGCATAATTTACCTGAAAACGAGGAAATCAGCGATGATCAGTCGAGCTTCATAATATAAACTATCCCTATCGCCGGCAGAGGGTTTGATTTGACAATTTGACAGTTTAAAATAAATTTAGGTGTAGGTGTGTTGGTTGAAAATATTTTACCGCCGTTTAGATTGTATGCTTGTCAATTCGTCAGCAGTTTATATATATAACAAAGCATAACTTTATCCAAGCATAATGGTGTTTTAAAAAATTTCGCTACTCGCTTTCTCTATCCGGTTCAAGATGTAAATGGGTGTGTTCACTTCCTCTAGCGTGGGTTGTTTTGCCGGTGCTCTATGCTAATTAGTTAGATCCACGAATGTTTGTAATTTATTCGGTAATATGTCGATTTGTTGTAAAAGTCGTTATGTTCGGAAACTATTAACACGAAGTTTGTGTGATTGTGTGGGAACAGATATAACGTGGATCTCACTGACATGACATTTACTTGGTACTCTAACGTGATAATCGACAATTTGAATTCTGAAGAACAAAAACTGGAGTAAATAACGTAGCCCCATTTACCGAAGAACTTATTTCTAAGAATAAATTCAAATTAACGTTATGCTACATAATTTTATCTGACATCAAAATTTATATGACATCAAAATAGTCGGGAGTGCGTATTCTGTCATGGGATGCAGATGGGCAGCAACTTTACAGTCAATAAAATCCTGAAAATCACGAGATTTAATAGATTTTATTGAGTTTTTGGTTACTGGAACACGCTTTAAGGCGAATCTATTGCGTCAACGGATACATTAACGTTTGCGGAATAGTTTTACAGGCTTAATGGGGCCGTTCAAAACTCTAGTCTGACATGTTATACGCGAAGGATACAACGAATTATATGGGTTAAGCCCAGAGTTATTTTATATCATAAACCATCAGCAGCGTACTTAAACGCTTAAAAAGGAGCGAAATGCGTATATAACACTATTCAAATGGACCACCAACGTAATACTAATAGTATGTAAAAGGCGGGTTTCAGCGCAATTTTCAGACACGATGAAAATATAGGATAAAAAGCCAATATTTTTAAAAAATAATGGTAAAACATCAATAAAAAATGAAAAACTGCCATATACTTAGTAAAAATTATTGTTCCAATATAGAATATGCCTACAGTATTAAATGTCCAATATTTTATAAATGAGGATTTATGGTAAAGTAAATCAAAGAAAGTTACTACTTTTAAATGAAGGGTGATGAGTATATGTAGGGTGATGAAGTATATGAAGGGTGATGAAGTATATGAGGCTAGTTAAAATGAATTAAAAAAAAAAATATTTTTTTTTTAATTCATATTAAAATTCAGTTTTTTGTAATTCAAATTTATAAAATTTACCTAAAATTGGTTCATTATTCAAATCTTTGATTGAATAAGTAATAGGATGAGTTAAATGAATTTCATTAATTACAAAAATTTCACGAGTCCAATTATTTTTGTATTTATTTTCAAACATTTTTTTAAAAGCAGAAATTCTTACTCTATCTCCTATGCTAAATACTTGTTTTTCATTTAATTCTTTAACAGGATACATTTTATTTAAAATTTCTTTTTCATTGTCTTTGTTAACTTCACATGGACGCATCCCAATAGTTCTATGAACATTTTTATAATTATATTCATGTAAAATGTTATTAATAACATCAATCCAATTAGTATTTTGTTGAATTTCAAATTGAATTTTCAGTTTTTCATTTATTGTTCTATTAAATCTTTCAACAATTGAAGATTTTTTCTCACTAAAAGTTTGATATATTTTCATATCATATTTATTCAATACTTTAGTAAAATTTGAATTTAAAAATTCTCTCCCAGAATCAGTATGAAGTAATTTTGGAGGATTAGGAGCTTCTTTAATAATTTGGGAAAATGCATCTGCAACACACTTCCCTTCTTTCATTTTTAATGGTTTTATCCAAGCAAATTTTGAAAACGTATCAATAACATTTAACATATGGTTATACCCTTTATTTATTTTTGTACCTACAGTAGTCATAATAAGTAAATCAGCAGCCCATAATTCATTTATACCTTTAGTTATTATTTTTCTTCGTTCAAAATTTTTTCGAACGGGTTTATGTAATTCTTTAGCTACTTGTAATTCCTTATCCATTATAAAAAATTATTAAATATAAAATTTCGGATTCGGATTTAAAAACATATCTTAAAACTACAATAGAATTGAAAAATAAATTCAAAGAACAAAATCTTAACAGAGTAATAAAACATGATAAGATAAAAGAAGATTTTGAATAAATTATATCACCATTAAACCAATCTGTTGCAAATAGCCATAATTTAAATGAAGGTTTAAAAAACTTGAAAATGAGCTTAAATGAAGCTTTACCATCAGCAAATAATTATTTAAGAGCTATTAAAGAAAAACAGGATGAACAAAGTGATCAGGTAAAAAAACTGCAATATGATTTTTCAAAATTACTACCATCAACATCAAAACAGCCAGAAATTGTTATATCTAGCCCACAAAGTATTGAAAGTAAAGAATTTTATTCACCAACAAGGTTATGATAAATCAAAGAGAACTAACTCAAATGCTGGTAATAAATATATGAATTATATAAGACCAATAATAATAGAAAATAATATTTTAAAAGATAAAACCGGATCAGGAATTGAACAAAATTTTAAAATTTTTACAAAATCTCTAGTTGAATATGTTTATTGGAATGATATTGATGAATTAAAAGCCAGATTATTATTACTCATTGGTGAAAATGAGGCAGGTAATGATAGTCCTAAAATCCATAATGAAATTATGAATATAATTGAAGAATTAAGAGAAGAAAATATAATTTAATTTTTTATATTATATAAATGGGTATTGATAAATTCGGCAGAAAAAATAATCATTCGAATTATCCAGGTACTTCTATTTTGAATAATAAAATAAAAATATTGGAAAGTGAATTTTCAAATTTAAAAACAGATATTAATAAAGACATTGAAATTTTAAAGAACGATATGCAAAATTTAAAAGTAGATCTTAGTAAAGACTTCGAAATTTTAAAGACAGATATTCAAAATTTAAAGGTATTGATAAAAATATTAAAGATATAAAAAAAAATGTAATTGATAATATTGATAAAGTAAACAATATTTTTTCAACCATAGAAAAATTGGAAATAAATATTCAAAGAGGTATTACAGAAAATAAATATTCAATTACAGACATTGAAAAAATAATAGATGACATGGAACAAAATAAAAATAAGATATCTAAATTTACACCATTATAAAATGTTTGCTTTGTTTTATTATTAAATGAGAAACGTTCTTATTAAATGAGAAACGTAAAATGCAGCGTCCATATTAAATGAGAAACGTAAAATGAAACGTCTCCTTAGACGCTTGTTATAAAAGTGGGTTCTAGCTTAAGATTTCAGTTTTATGATCCTTCACATTTTTTCTAATTCTTTTATTTTAAAATGTCCGTGTGCTAATTTCAAAATATTGTTTTCATTATCCCTATATAAATAAAATTTATCATAATACGGGGATAAACCAATTTTTTCGTCTTGTATAGTATATATCTTCAATTTAATCGATCTTATGCCATGAATAGTTTCCTTTTTAATTTCCAAATTGGTCAAACAATTTTTATAATCATCAAATTTCAATGCTTTTATATTAAATTTCTTAATTCCTTTCGATATTTTTTTTATCAATATTATCAGTTCTAAATGAATACATTTTTGATCTCAAACCACAAAATTCTCTAATAGGTATTCCATTATATTCATCTTTGAATTTTCCTGGTGTTTTCTTATTTTTGTTTGATTTTAATCCATCTATAGGGAAATTATCTATTAAATCACTAGTATCATACAAATCTATTTCTTCTTTCATATCTTCATAAATGTCAAATTCAGTATCGTTTAATGATTCAGCTTCAAAATAAATAATAAATGAATCAGTATCTGTACCTAACAATTTCATTCCATTTCCATATTTTTTCTTAAAGTGAACATAATATTTAATCATTAATAATTTTGCTAGATCAAGAATAGCCATTCCTCCAAATAATGGTGTATTTGTAGTAACTAGTCTTTTTTCCAAAAACGATTACCAAGTCATTATCAACAATTTTTCTATTTTGATAACTAGCTCTACTTATTAATTTTTACATTATTTTTGAACTCCTTACAATTCTTATATTTAATCTATTTCTTACATTCTCCATTTGTTTTCCAAATACTGAATTGTTCATTAATTTAAAGAAGTCTTTTTCAAAATCATTATTAGCCTGTTTTCTCAGCTCAGTATTTTTATCAATATATGGTTTTAACCATGCTTTTTGATGAGATAGAATACCTCTATGAATCTTTAATAGTTTAACTCGTTGTTTTAAATATTCTTGTAAAAGTCTTATATTTATAACATATTTTTCTTTCTTTTCCAAACTACAAATAAGTTTTTGAATTCTCTGACTAGGTTTTGAACCAATTTTATTAGCTATCATTTCATGCTGTAACCTTGATAATATTTTTGGTGTTTCATGATTCGGTGCAGGTGCATAATCATTAAAGAAATCATGCAATTTTTCTGGAATTTCTTCATCAACTTCAAGATCAATAGAAATTTTACTTTTTTCAAAGTCTCCATTTTCAATGTATTTCTTTGTGATTGATTGAAGTACTCCATTAGATAACCATTGGTGTCCTCCAATAGATAATTTTCGACTCATCGCCCAACCATACAAATGCATCCAAATACATTATATAACAGGTTAATTTTCTCGAATCATAAATACCTTTTTCTTCAGCATCTTTTTAACATAATTTATAAACTTGTTCTATTTTATCATTATAATAATAACAATTATTTGCTTCTGCATGATCGTGAATAATTTGTGATATACCTCCTCTTATACCTTTTTCATAAAATTCATACATCCCAAATCAGACAATAATTCTAATTTTTGTCTAGTAAATTTTAAAGCAGCATTAAAACTTAAATGTGGAGCGCTTACATAATGAATGGGATCTAAATTGTAGTTTTTGTGGCACATTTCTCTAAAATTATCAAAAACATCTGCCAATAAAATTACATCTAATTTTAGATATAAATTATGATAATCTTTAAAACACCAAGAATCTCCGTTTTTGTTTTCAAAATAATTCCATAATTTTTGAGCAAATTTATAACTTTTCTTCGATTTATTGCCGGATAATTTTGAATTAAATTCTTCATATTTAGGTAATTCTTTTATTTCAAATTTACTTATATCATCTATAAATTCATAAGGATAAACACCTTTTCTTAGTAAAAAACATATTTCTTCTTTCGGAATATCTTTAAATACATAATTAAAATTTTTAAGATGATCATAATTTACTTGCTTTTTAATTTCACATTCATTACAATACATACAATAGTCATATGCATAGATTTTATCATTAATTACTTTAAAAGATGGTTCCCTTAATCCCCTTATTTTTTTACAATGTGAACAATATGCAGAGTTTATGTTTAATAAATTTTTAATTGCTTTATCTAAACTACAATTAATAAATTCTAAAGAATCTATAAATCTTAATTCAATCAGATCATCAGCTATATATTCTTTCAAATTAGTTGATTTCCATTTAAAACAAGCCTCACTTTTTGGAAAATTATATTTATATTGACATTCCAAGTATAAACATTTTTTCCATTTAATTTCACCAACTTTAATTTTGTTTTCTAAATTGCCTAAACTTTTCAGTACTAGTAGCAAAAACAACAATTTCTTTTGCTTTTCTATAATCATCAGAATCAGATTTTATATTATCATTATCTATTTTATCCATATTTGATAAGATAAATTTACTATCATATCCCTTTAAATTATGAACTACAATGTTAAAGGCTTTCGGTAATTTACATGCAAAATTACATTCTAAACATAAAGCCATTCTATAGGCCCCCGTTAAATGATCATGATCCCACATTTTAAAAACATTTTCATCATTAAAATTAGCATGACAAATTTCACAATTTGTAGCCTTTTCAAATTTTTCTATTGATTCTTTAGTTTTATATGCTGGTTTGTTGATTTTAATTATTTTGCTATATACTTTAGCTATTAATTTAAGATGACTATGAAAATTTTCTATCTTCTATCTTCTGTTGGTAATTTACAACGTTGAATTATATCATTTGATGTATTATCAAAACAATCTCGCTTATGAGTTTCCAGTGCAGTATCAGATTTAAACTTTGTAAAACAATTCTTACAAATAAATAATTGACGTTTCGCATGATGAATTTTTCCACTCAGAAAACCTGATAAATTTTTAATGGGAATAAAATGACATTTATCATCTTTTTCTAAATACAATACATCAACATGTAATGTATTAACATTTGGATCAAAAGATTTACTTATGTATAAACTTTGGATTTGCTCAAAATCCTTATATGATTCATCATCCTCAAAATGATAAAAATACATAGTAATATTAAAATAATCTTATAATTTTTTTATATTTTATTCTTCTATTTCAAAGGGGTATATTATATTTAAATTTCTATAATTTTCATCATTTTCTATTTCCATCAAATAATTTGTATATTTTGATGGTCTTTGAGGATCGTTTACAATATCCCTTTGATGTATAAAATAAAGAATGGTATATAAAATGCATTTATTATCATTATTTTTAATTTAAATTTTTTTATACAATTTTTATTATTGAATTCAATAAAATCACCCCCAATAAGCGGTTGAGATACATCTCGTTGAACACCAGATTCAACAATATAACGAAATTCATAGCTTGTGTTTTGTGTTATTCTATCCTTAAACTTCTGAATAATATCTGCAACCATTTGATCAAACACTTCTAAATAATTTTGTTTATTTACTAATCTTATAAAGGATTGAATATAGAAATCTTCATCTTGCTCATTTCTAGTATTTTGTTTTATTATACGAATAAATAAACAAACTCTAAAATTTGAATATCTATTATGATCTCTAAAAACATAGTTTGTATAATAGTTTCTAATTCATTGAAAATAAATCCCTATTTTCATCATTTCTAAAAGTAATATCACTAACAAGATTCCCAAATGCTCTTCGTTGTTCTGGTACACGTACTTCAACATTTAGATTACGAATATTTTCCGCTGGAAAATCATATGAATCAAAATTATTAAAAAAAGATTGAATGATGGATTCATTATGATTAGTGATACAATTTTTAATAAGCATTATTAAATCATTCTTTCACAATGCAGCCCACCCCGAAGGCGGATTAAAAATATTTTTATATCGTCTCATCACTTCTCTTAGTTGTGAGACTGTCTTGTTAGATGTTAAATTTGGGTGTATACAATTTTTCTCCATTTATTATAGAAAAAAATTTATAAAAGAATTAGGTTTACAACCATTTTAAAAAATATAAATAAATTTTCAGTAAATTGTGTAAATTAAAAGAAAAATGTGATGTTGATGCCTCTGTGGTATTCTCTTCTTTCTTACACTTAGCTTGATGATATTTTGTAGAAAAGTGTCTTGCTTTAGAATATCTAACATATTCTCTTCCACATTCAATTTTTTTCTGTATTATATTTTAAATATCTACATCGTTTACAATACCCCTTACCATAAAACTCAGATAAATCTTTTTCAATTAGACATGTTAAACATATTTTTTTGCCATTCATCGGAGATAATAGAACTTTTTCCCCATTTACAGTTCGGTAATGTAATCGTTTCTTAACTGTTTTGTCTTCCATTTTATTATTTATTTGTGTTGTATATTTTTTGTAAATAAAAAAAAATGTAAACTTTTAAAAACATTATTAAAAATAATTCATTCTCCTAATCAAATATTTCTTTAGTAAGAAATATAAAATTATTAAAATACTAATGATTATAAAAAATATAATTAAAAATAATTTATGCTCATAGCCAAATATGTCATTATATAAAATGTTATCAATATAATCAAAAAAATTTAATAAAGTCATTATATATTTTATTAGTAATCATATATATATATACATATAAATATTAATAATATATATACATATTAATTTAATTGGTAAAAAATGTGAAATTTTTATTTATTTATTTTTTTTATCCAAAACTTGTGAGCCTCCCTTGGAACTTGGTACGTTAATAGTAGTTACTTTATTAATATTATTGAATCGTGGACCAATTTTACCAGACTTCATTTTCTTTCATTCTTCTGCTGTATATTCTTTTACACCTTTTTTAGAAAATAAAGGTTTAAAATCATCATAAAATTTAATATCATTCATTGTTTTAGTCATATACTTAGATAATTTTGTATCTTTAGGTTCAACAATAATTGTAGAAAACATTGAATTTAACTCCTTTAAACCTGTATTATCATTGTGTTTTATTGCTTGTTCTCTAATAATATTTCTATATTTTTTTTCTCTTTCAATAAATTGTTGAATTATATCTTGATTTTTAAAATTTGCAAATTTTTAAACATCAATTGATATTTGTTGATTCTGTAAAAAAAAAAAAAAACTTTATCAATTTTTTCAACTATTATATCTAAGTTGTTATAATGATTAGTTACTAGTTCTTTTAATTCACCATGCTTTGATATTAAATCATCTAATCCACGTAATGCTACATCTGTAGGAATGTAGGTTTGTATTTGTTTATCCATTTATTATAATAAACAAATTATTTTTTTAAATCATACTATTACACCATACCATCACACCATACAATTACACTATACTGTAACACCAATAAACCATACCATGACACCAATAAACCACACCATTACACCAATAAAAAATATTCATTAAATAAAAAAATGTCTAGAGAAGAAGAAATAAGAAATAAAATAAACACATATGATTTTAAAGAAGGCTCAGTTAAAAAAATTTGTAATATTAATAATGTTAGTGAAACTTATGTTTTATAACAAATTATAAATTAAAAGGAATAAAGATGCTTTAGGAAGATTTACATTTAAAAATAACTCATTAGATAAAACCCCTAATTTTAACAATTTTAATAAACATGAATCATTTAATAAAAATAAATATACATCATGTATTGAAATGAAAAACAAAATGATTAATAAAATTAATGGACAATAATTTTAATTAAATTACTTATTTTTTTTATTCAATAAATGGTAAGACATTACGGAAGGGGTATTTTAAATAGTTTTATAAATAATCTCCCATTTGAATTACATAGTCCAGGTTATAATTATTTAGGGCCTGGTACTAATCTTCATTTGAATGAAGAGAAAGATATACAACCAATTAATAAACTAGATGCAGCTGCAAAAGAACATGATATTGCATATTCAAAACATAAAGATTTAAATAAAAGACATGAAAATCTGTAAATTTACAGTTTAAACAAAAACATGGAAAATATTTTAAACATCCTATTTCATTAACTGATGATCAACAAAATAAAATGTATGATGCAATTAAAAATAAAAAACCTATTGAAATAAAATTAGAACCAATTCAATTAAAAAGAACTAAAGAAAGTGTAATGAATGAAACTTATTTACCATTATCTTATCAACAAATAAATGCAATTAAGAAACATATTAAAAACGATATGAAAACTATTTTTACTTTAAAATTATCAAAAACCCAGTTACAGAGTATGAATAATAATGAAAAAATTGGAGGTTTTCTACCGGCATTAATTCCTTTAATTCCAGCTATAGGAGCAGCAGTAACAGCTGGTACTTCTTTGTATAGAGCATACAATGATAAAAAAACTAATGAAAAATTATTAGAAGAAAAAATTCGTCACGATAAAGCTTTAGAAGAAAATGCTATAAATGGGAAGGGTTTATTCCTTAAAAAATCTGGTGAAGGCATGTTACTAAAAAAAAAATTTAAATAGATTCAATTCCAGTAAGGCCTTTAAGTAATTATGATTTAAAAAAATATGCAAAAAATTAAATATTTCTAATTTTCGAGGTGTTTTTATGAAAGATAAATTACCTAAAAAAATTAAAGATCAAGAATCTGGTATCATAAATTTAGATAATTTTTCTGGAAATGGTACACATTGGGTTGCTTATAAGAAAAATTTTAATTGTATTGCTTATTATGATTCATTTGCTTTAAAAAAAATTCCAATTAAAATTGAAAAATATTTTGAAACAGATAAAAATACTATTCTTTTAAATAATAATACTGATCAAAAAATTAATGAAGTTATATGTGGTTTATCTTTGCCTAAAATTTTTGTTAGAATAAATAAATAAAAAAATATGGCTACTATTTCTTTGGATGGAAATTCGAGAATATCTTGTGAATTTGATGAACCCATAAAATTAGATAAAAATTCAAATTATGAAATATGTTTATTAAATTTTAGTACTTATAATTCAATTCCAAATATATCTGAATTATTAAAAAATAATGTTTTGACCTATTTAAAAAGTGGTCAATTGATTGATATTATTTTTCCAACTGGATCTTATGAGATTGATGATATTAATGATTTTATTGATGTTGATTTGAAAATAATAATAAATCCAAATATGACTACTCTAAAAGTTGAAATTTTTAGTCAATATGAACTAGATTTCACAAAAGATCAATCAATTGGTTCTCTATTAGGATTTAGTAAACAAATTATTCCAGCAAATACAGTAGTAGAATCTGATTTACCAGTAAATATTATGAAAGTTAATTCTATTCGAACTAAATGTAATATTGCAACTGGTAGTTATGAAAATAAGAAATTAACAAATGTAATTCATGAGTTTTTTATATATGATAAACCAGGTGAAAAAATTAATGAAATTCCAAATAATTTAATTTATTTTCCAGTAACTAATAATTCAATAAGAGAAATTGATATAAGAATTGTTGATCAAGATGATGATTTAATTGATTTTAGAAATGAAAAAATTAGTATTAGATTACATATTCGTAAAATAAATTAAAATTGTTAAATTTTTGTATTATTAAATGAAATCAAATATTTTAAGCGAAGAAAAAGATATCGATAAAGATAAAGATATCAATTTTATGATAATATCCCAGCTAATAATACCCAACTTAATACGCCTGGTAGATCAATTATAATTGATATTAATAATCAAGACATAAAAACATTTCCTCATAAGAGTCTTTTGATTATTAGGGGACAATTAATTGTAAAAGATGCCACTAAAAAGATTTTAGATAAAATTGATATGAAAAACATAAATTTTGTAAATAATGGATTATTAAACCTGTTTATTAAAATTTCTTATTCAATTAATTCAATTGAAAATCCAGGTATTACAACTACTCTTAAAGGATTATCATCATTTTCTAATGATTTAGCCTTAAATAATGCAGGTTGACAAATATTGAATAAAGGAGCAGTATTTAACAAAAAAGGTTATTTTTCTGATTGTATTCCCTTGAATACTGTAATGGGATTTTTTGAAGATTATAAAAATTTTATTTTTAGAATTAATCAAAAACTAGAACTTATTAGATCGAATGATTATAATAATTGTTTATTTACCGATCTTACTGATCATACATTTGAAATTAATATTTCTGAAATAATTTGGAGAATGCCACAAGTAAAATTTTCTGTTGAGCTTGAACATAATATAAATAAACAAATTTCTAATAATACAAATTTCAACATGTATTTTAGAAATTGGAAATATTTGTATACAAGCTCTATTCCTAGTGTAAAAGAATATACTTGGAGAATTACAACCACAAGTGCAAAACCTAGATATTTTTTGCTTGCTTTTCAAACAGATAGAAATCATGATATTAAAAAGAAAATAGTAAATTTGATTTATGTAATTTAGAAAATGTACAAGTAAATCTTAATATGTACTACTAAATATCCTAATTCTGAATTGCGGCTATCTTATGAACAAAATAAATGCGATATTTTATATGATATGTTTTCATATTACGGACAAAATGAGCATAATAAACCAATTATTAATTATAATAAATTCTTAAGTGAATATCCTGTTATTATTATAGATACTTCTAAACAAAATGAAGTAATTAAAGAAGCAGTAATTGATATTAAAATTGATTTTAAATGGTGTAATACTTTTCCAGCTAATTCTATAGTTCATTGTTTAATAATCAGTGATGATAGTTTTTCATATAATCCATTAACAAATCAAGTCATGCATACGCAAGTATAATTTTTTTTTTTATTAAATGAGTTCAATTAAAATCAAATCTTTGGACAAAAATTGTAAATTAACTATTAAAAATTTTGACAACTTTAAACCACCTGAAAGGGTTAATATTTTATTTCCAAATATTATTAGAGCAATTATTTGTGGGCCAAGTAATTGTGGTAAAACTAATGTTCTATTAAGCATTATTACAAAAATTTACCATACAGATATTATCATTTGTTCAAAAACTTCTTATCAAGACAAATATAAATATTTAGAAAATTTAATTGAAAATTATAATAAAGTATGTGAAAAACATAACTTAGAGTCTAGAAAATTTCAAAGCTTAACATTAAATTCACTCCCTCAACCTGAAGAAATTCCATCTCATTCAGTTGTAGTTTTTGATGACATTTCCACTGAATCTCAAGATATAATTTCTAATTACTTTGCCTATGGCAGACATAACAATATTTCTTGCTTTTATTTAAGTCAAACATACTCTAAAATACCTAAACAACTCATTAGAGATAACGTAAATTATATCATATTATTTTCTCAAGATAAAACTAACTTGAAACATATTTTTGATGATCATATAACTGATCTAAATTTTGAAAATTATTGTAATGCCTGCTGGAATGAAAAATATGGCTTTCTTACAATTGATAAAGAAAAAGAAACAAATGCTGGAAAATATAAAAAACTACTTGAAGCATATTTATTGACATAGATATGACATCACAAAATTGAAAGAGAATGTGAGTGCAAGCAAGCTCAGTTATCAGTTCTATTTTTAGATTTTTGCAACCGCAAAATATTTCCATTACTTACTTCTATTAGAAGTGGTATACCATCAAATTTTTTAATTAATTCCTCATGATAGGTGGGAGAAAATAAATTTAAAAGTAGTAACTTTCTTCTACTAACTTCTCTAAATTAATTTTTCACTCATCACCCTACATTTAAAAGTAGTAACTTTCTTTGATTAATACATTTTAACTAGCCTCATATACTTGATCACCCTTCATATACTTCATCACCCTACATATACTCATCACCCTTCATTTAAAAGTAGTAACTTTCTTTGATTTACTTTACCATAAATCCTCATTTATAAAATATTGGACATTTAATACTGTAGGCATATTCTATATTGGAACAATAATTTTTACTAAGTATATGGCAGTTTTTAATTTTTTATTGATGTTTTACCATTATTTTTTAAAAATATTGGCTTTTTATCCTATATTTTCATCGTGTCTGAAAACTGCGCTGAAACCCGCCTTTTACATACTACTAATACTCAATAAGGTGCTTGTATTGACGAAAGTAAACTAAAAGTGATTGACACATCGCTTTATACTCAAATGTCATTAACTGTCAAAATAGTGCTTAAGCAGTGCAAAATTAATTGTGCATGTGCATTCTATACGTCTCGAATAGACGGCCAAACCCACAGGCAATCAACTCCTGGACTTCTCACAGTTTTGACTTGACGTTTACCAGCACCTGGAATAACACTTTAAGTCGAATCATACATAAAGACTTTGAAGCTCCATTGAAATGGGAACAATTTCTGTGATTCGCTGAGTTTATACGTGCTGAATGATGACTGTCCAAACTGTAATTTTGCATTACTGGCACCACACACGATGCCAACATTAAAGTCCACTCGTGAATAATTTTTTGGTCAAGCGCTTTGATTTACAGGCGTACACCTCCATTTGCATTTCGCACTTTAATGTCCTCGGGTTTGGTCTTGGGTGTCATATATTCCACATCAAAAATGAAGAAATAAATGCTGCTCCTCCGACTGCCCGCGGTTAAAAGAACAAAAAAAAAAAGAAGACAAATGACCACAACAGGCATATCATTGCATTACCCACCCACTTTCGTGTTTTGCGCGTACGTCACACCGCCAGACACGAAGGTGACAGTGACAATTGATGGACATACATATGGCAACTGATTCAAATGACTCGTGCCAAGCCATAAAGCTTGGAGGTAATTTCAAAATGCATTTCACTGTGCATGATGTGATAACCATACTGCACTTGGAGCCAACTGCATTTGGTATATTTGACAACATTTCTCCTCAATTGACAGCGCCAAGTTTTGACAAGAAAAAAATGTCATCTTGAATCCGAAACCATAATAACACCCACATCCATATAATGAGTTCGTACGGGACAAGGTATACAAATCAAACAATTTTATGGTCACCTGGTGTGATTTCAAGTCCGAGTTTGGGTCAAATTTCCGGTTAACAAATGAAAGCCGTCTTCGGCGTCGCGTCGTGTCGCAGCGTTTGAGTAGGCAGCGCGCAGTTGAAATATTTAATTGCATGCAAGTGTTGTGATGATCGTGATGATATAAACTCCTCTAACAAATAAAAGGGTAAGCAATTAAAAATACTACTTAAGCTCCTGGTTATCGAAACATGGATCTGGGTGAGCATTTTATATGCGGTAGATGCACACTTAGCACCATGGAGTGCATTAGATCATTTACGCTTGTATGGGGGGGAACGCAGCGCTACGCTGTCCGGCCTTGTGAAGTAGTTATTCGCGCACCTACGCTCGGATTTTTGTTTGTTTTCTTTACTTTGCTCACACACACTTGAGCGGGCTAAGAACTGAAAAGTGGCATTAAGCTCAAACACACATCCATATGAGAGTGAGCTCAACGAGTTAAGGTGGCGTAATGCTCATGATGTAGGTCTTTTTTTCTTCTTAAGAATCTCTTGAAGTAAACACCAGTTTATAATATTTTGGACATTTTGATAGGCTCTGACATTTTGTTGGCAATACATGTGTGGGATTGCAGTCACCCGTGTTGACATTCAAGATAAATTTGTTTAAGATAAGTGCGATTGCGACACGACACGAATTTGCGACTCTGCCTTGGGAGTGAGTTTGAATGAGAGCGCTGAGCGGATAACCTTAACTAACAAATTGATTTAAGAGGTTTATCGCCAATTGAGTTAGCCGATTTGGGCCAATGCGTGAGAATAATTTTCCTGTAACTGACAGATTTATAGTTTAAAGATGGATGCGAAGTGGGTATTCGGCTTCGATTTAATTTTAAAATGAAATGGCAAGTGTTCTTCTCAGTCATCATGTACCTAATTGATGATTTGTTTGATGTGCAAGCCCACTGTCAATAATTGAAAAAATACCTCGCTGATGTATGAAAATGGTTATTGGTAGATAATCGGTACGTTTAAAAATCGAATCGATTTTTATTTGGACGCGATATTACCTATGAGAATTAGATTGGTCGGTTAAGTCACTTTTCCTACGTCCGTCAGCCAAACCTATACAAAATGTCAACTTTGTGCTCAGTCAGAAGTTATTGACTAGATTTGTCGGCTACTCTTACATAAGCGCAAGCACAAATAACTGTTCATATGAACCGTCTAAGTCCGTCTGTCAGACTTTTTAAACTAGAGTTTTAAAGATACCAATCTAGTCAAATGCTAGCGCAGTGCCTCCATAAAATCTCTGTGTGCTTATACTGTTTCCATTTCTATCAAAAGAACGAATATAGAAGTGCTTTTTCTATGTTTTCTATGTTCCATTGACAAATAAAGTGTTCATCCAGGTCAATTCTTAACACGACAGAAGTGTCCGGGATATTTTTAAAGAATTTCCCTGAACTCACCAACACACACTAGCAACATGTTTGTTGTGTGATGTGATTCGAAAATTCGCAGTTACCAAGCTAAATAAGACCTTTTAAAAAGATTCATTGCAGAAAGGTAATTTAAAATTCATTAAGTTAATTACTAGTTAGGTATAGTATAACATAACCCCAGAATTACAGTAGCCCCTTTTATAATATAGATTCTAAAAAATTTAGTTTTGTATAGAAGTTACAATTTAGTCTTGAGATATATCTGGTTAATCAAGAATATAGTTGAGGTTACGGTTAGCAGCTTGGAAAGAAATAGTTAACCTTTAGAACAATTAACTATAAAAATAGGTATTTGTAAGTACGAAAGCACGATAATAACCAATTAAGTGAGATTATGGAATGAACAATATTATGGACTTGCCTGAACTTAAGATAAGTGGAGAATATTTAGAAGATATCGACTGTTGCTGTACGCGTGTAAAACAAATTAAAAATGATTAAAAATGTTAGATAACTCAAATTTTGCACGTTGAATGTGTTTTATAGTGTAAATTATTATTTACACGAAAATGTTTTCATTCAGCAACTTTCATCGACATTTAAGGTGGATTTACATGGCCAGACAAGTCTGTGAGATGTGAGTGGGGTGGTCAGCAATAAAAAGTCGAGGAAAGGTGAGAATACCGTACATATCATCGATAAGAGCGAATAGTTGTGCGAATAATTTTTTTTTTTGCTTGAATGACATGTAAAATCGTAAAGCATTCCATATTTTTAAAAATCCAAAAAGGTTGACTTCCAAAATTTACTCAAGATTTAAATTTTACGACAATTTATTGTGCGGTAAAGTGTTGCTATCGAAAACAAAAACGGCAGCGTGACAGAAAATAGTTCAGAGTTATTAAAAATTAAACGATGAAATGAGAGAACAACAGCAAAGTCGTGAAGGTAATTTCATACAAAACCCTAAACCATAATCCACATTTCATGAATCAATAAAAATGTTACTATTGTAACATCGTAATGCGAAGCTGTGAATAGTTCAGCTGTGGAGACTATAAGGGAGTCGTTGAAGGGAAAAGAGCTCTAATAAAACTAAGAATTAAGTAGAACGGTGTCGTCTTTATCTTTGCACTGGTGGTTTCGGCTCGATTTGCTATTTGGGTTGTTGCTCCGCTCGGTCATATTTCACACTATTTTCAGTTCTAACATGTGTTCCCTATCAAAATTACTTCTCATTATTAGCATTATAGTTATAGTTTTAATATCTACTTCCATGACACTTCAAGGAGTAAATGTCAAATTGAAATAAGCGTAACTATTTATTAAAACGATTTAAGTTGTCCTTTAATGAATAACCAATAATCTTTGGCTCCGAAAACTCAGTAGGTAGTTTTTTTTTTCCATATATTCAGAAATCTTACGGAATTTTACTTTATTCTGTACCTATGAGTACCTACGCGTATTCAAAAAACACATACATATATCTTGGGGATACAAATTTCTCTGTTTGTCTGTACGGGAGCGGATCTACTTTTATGTAGTCAAAGAGTGTTGCCAAATTTGTTTAAAACGAACTCTATTGCTCTTGATGCTAGGCTTTATATTGCTTAATACTGTGAACGAATACGTGAAGCAGAATAAGGGCAAAAAAGAGACAAAGACGCTGACACTCACAATTCGTAATTCTCTTGTCATTGGTTTATTAATTATTTGTCGGCAACGGACATATTGGTTCCTTTATAACTTTTTATGCGTGTATGATATTTAGAACCTGATTGAAGTACAACAGTTTCTTGTTTGCAAATGTGTTCTTTGTACCAAATTATTTGCAAGTTTTACTTTGAATGTGTCAACAGCGGTCAGTAAATATATTTTCCAAAGTGACATATGACATATGAAACAGCAACAAAAAAATGATTCTCTCTACTTCTAAACAAATTCCATGGGAATGCGGATGTGGTCAATTAAATTTTTTTAGACATGTTAATTCTCAACTTGACAAACGTCATTAATTTTAACATTTGTTCGTCTACGTTTTATGAAAAGCGCACCTTATCATTTTAGAAGATGAAATTCTAGAATGTAGCCGGGCATTATTTAGTCTGTTCAGGCCCTAGGTCCACCCCGGACCTTAGGAGCCACTAGATTGAAGAATTGTCGTTCTCCTTTCTAAGGGTTCTACTGCTTTACAGTGGTTTCGAAAACAAAGTTTTGGGTTATATCGAGCGAAGGTGGAGGAAAGACACATTCGTGTTTTTATAGATAAACTTAAAAAATTAGCCTTTACTGTAAACTGATGAGCATTTGAAGTGATACGAGCTTTAATTGAGCGCAAAAAAAAAGTTTTTGAAAGTGGAGGTAGGATAATGAAAGACAAGGAACATCACAGACTATTTTCATTTTTATATTATTATACGGTATGCATTATGCATTATACGGTTTATTTGTTGCTCGAATACCAAATGTTTAAGATAAAGGTACAGTTACCTACAAAAGAACGAACCCCACACATTTTATAAAGGTGGCTCTTATTTCTTGTTATAATCTATACAAACTGAAAGTGGGAATCCCCTTAAAAATTATATTGCACTATCAGAAGAACCACTTAATGCATAGTTTGTTCCTAAGAAGCTGTTCAAAGGGGCTTCTGAAAATTCTCAACGATATTCCTTAAGCGGTTGTCAAGCAAATTCGCAATACACAAACAATCGTTTACATTCATGAGAAATTTGGTGCTTAAGTTGCAAGTAATGTTGGAAGACTGCCGGCCAGCCCGCAGAGGTTAAGGTTTTTTTTTTTTTTTTAAATGTACACAAGTCTTTGAGTACTATTTCAAATGAACCAGTCCGAAAGGCTGTCAAAATGTTTTGGATTGTGAAACTTGTGGACTCATAAATGAAGTAAACATAAAATTTAAATTTTGTGAACATAATTTTTGCTTGTATGTAGTCAGAGACAAAGTCAAAATAAAAAATACATTTATGACGTTGATTTGTGTTAAGAAATCCGCAACGACGGGTTTACATTAACTCTGACCCTGCGTAATGAACGTAACAACATAAGATCCCCAACTCTCCATTCACGACAAGTTGTTAAATTTTTCAACAGAAACAAGGATTTATGTAAAATGTCGTTATTTTTTGGAATTACGTATTAGACTGACCCACTTAAAGACCATTAAGGACCAGTTTCCCAAGCACGAAGTCTTGGCACATTTCGTATTTTTAACGACAATTTTTAACAGAAGCCCCTTCCATCTATGAAGACTTCCTTCCTTCTGATACAAAAATGCCTAAACTCAGACACCCAGAAATTGGAATTTCCCCAGTATTCCTCTTGTCTCTGATTGAGGAGGTAGAGGTTACCATCTCATTTTGAATTATGGAAAATTCGGCCTAGAAAGGTGTTTGTTCTTTTTTCTTTCGTTCATTAGTTATGACATCGAGTCCATACGACACTATAAAATGTAAGCATCATATTTAAAGACATCGCCTTCATATGAAAAAAGTAAGTTATTCTTTTATATTTAAGCACACAGTCAGACTTCAACAAAATTCTATTCGTTCTGTTTCGTTCATCTAATTAAACAAAGTATCTAATTAACCATGGATTTGTTTTCTCCTCCTCTTTCTTTCCACTGATAGTGTTAATGAGGCTTTGATCGACGACTGTAATATGCAGTTTTTATTCGACTAACGAACCCATGCTATTCTTTATCTATGACTTCAAGATCTTAAAAACAGAAAAATTTAAATTGAAACCAAAAATATATGCGATAGGAAATTTATTACTCAAATACATTTAATTCTAATCGGCAGATGCACGGTCAATTCAAATTCAAATATTCAAAACTAGTAATAGAACTATTTTGTGATTTGATTTACAAATCAAAGGAAGTAATAAAAAAATTAAGCGCTGCGGAACTTTTAAACTCAAACAAGTTGCGGCCGCAAAAAAAGTCCATAAAAACAAAAACCTCCACACATCTGTGTAAATAATTAAAAGTCAACTAGACGTTACGAAAATAGCTGCAGCTACTCGCGTACATTACGTGATTCCCAAACAAATCATTTCGGCTGCACCTATACGAACTCGTACTCGTATAGAAAATAATCCAATTGGAGCATTTCATCCCGTCGCGTCAGTCGCCACCCGCTCTAGATCTAGAGTCTGATTCTCCTCATCCGACAAGTCGCATTGTTGCTCCAAATTGTATAAATAGTAGAGGAGACTTGCGTGCTGCATAATATGCGAACAAGAATGTATTGGCGTTGTAATTAATTTCGTGTTGGATCCATCTTTAGACGATGGACGCACACATCTGTTCGTGTTCGCCCACGAAATTCGCGAATATGGCGACTCAGACACTGCGTCTAAACCAAAACAACTTCTGAGATACTTCCACTAGTGGGTGATAAACAAAAATACACGTCGACGACTCGGTTTGAATTAATTAAATCGAGATAATAAACAATTTTTGATAATCATTTCCCTATTGGGAAGTAAGCTTTGTTTGAAAAAAAAAAAAAGGAGAATGATTCCATCGAGTGCATATATCCAATAATACCTACGCATATTTCCTGGAGATCACCATTCACCACACACTCAGATTTCAGATTTAAGATTCAGATCGACCGATCAACGATGGTTGCTTATTATTCTTTGCGCAGTAAGTGCGGGTGGTGGTCCCAGAGATGTGATTATATTTCCAGCAGCCAGAGCTAAACATAAACAAAGTGTCCGACTGTGTGAGGTAAGCATGGGGCGCAGTGAACTTTTCGCGGAAGTCAAGGAATGCCTGGGGATGATACTTATATAGACGCAACAGGTTCTAGTTTTTTTTCAGTTGTCAATTTGTTGCAATTTGGAAACTGCAATTACCGCTAGAGCCATGCACGCAACCTCAAAGTTAATTTGTTAAAGACCTTCCGATATTTGAGACCTATATTAATCGAGTTCTAGTAGGCAGCTTTTATGCAGCCATTGAAAAAAACAATGGGGTACAAACTACCAAGAGTACTAACAACAACGAGAAAGATTCTCGACACAGTTGTTTCCTTCCATGCGTTCCAAAAACAAAAGCTTACACAAAACGAATAGCTGAACCATCTTTATATTTTTGATGCCATTTGACAGACACTCAAATTTGTATTAGCTGTCAATTATTGCCAAAAATTTCGATTTCGATATTTGCACCCACCTTCTTTGTTTACTTGCCATCTGAGCATATTCATTTGGCCCTATAAATCAAAGAACATTTTGTTTTTTGTTTTTTTGAACTGTCAAAATTTTCCTTTAATAAAACCTCACAACCTTTTCTCATTTAGCGCAACTAAATTGCAAATCTTTCGGATTGTCCACGACCCAACGCTACATAGCTAAACCTTGCACTGTGCTTTTTGGAAAAAAATTGTCAGTTTTTCATTTCGTAAAGCTTCAGGCTGTCAAAAAGCATTAGGCGCTGTAAAACAGTTTAAGAATATAACTTTTTACAAGATCAATAGATTAAGCGAACACTTTTAAAAAATTGTCGTTCTCGTACGTTTTGGAATTTTAGCTCCCGAAGAGAAAATATTTCGAAACAGTTTTTTTAAAAAAATTCACTCGAAAAAGTATGGGAACAGACGTATTGTCGGACGAAATGTTAAATTTTGTTTGCTGTCAGAAAATACGAACGTTCGAAACACTTGTTTGCTAATTCTGACAGAAGGCAGGCGTCGTGTTTTGCATTTAGATTGATAAATAAAAAAAAATAGTTGGCCTATCTTCTCACAACCATTCGTCTTGTGTGCGTTTTTCATTTTTCATTCCAACACACTAACCACTAAGCCACCGCGCCGAGATTGATTACGGAAAAAAATTCTTTTAGGTTTATAAAGGGGAAGTCGACAAATCGTATGTGCGGCTGATGTATTAAAAGTGACTTTACCAACCAATCCTAGGTTTTACGTTCAGGTAAAATCTAGTACAGATAAATTTGATTGACTAAAGACGGCTAGAGTTTTGAATGTGCTAGGTGCATATGGGTACTGTCAAATATTCGAAAATGAAAAACTGCCGACTGAAGTGTTTGACAAGTGTCAAATTACAGTCGAAGCTCGATTAACCGGAATGGCTGGGACCGATAATCGAAAATCACGGTTAATAGATTTTTCGCTAAATTTATTTATAAAAAAAAATCTAAATTTGATGACACTTTATTTCTTTACCTTATAAAAACAAAAGCAAATATTATATTCATCAATAAACACAACAATTCATTTTAAATAAAAAAATTTAACGATGAAGGAAAATACATACATACATACATACATACAACGTTATGACGAAGAACTAATAAATTCGAAATTTTTCAAAATTCAAGGATAATAGAGTATATGCCGGTTAGTAGAGTTACTAATGGGAAATTAATTGAAAATAAATTTGCATAAAAAATGCCGGTTAACCGAATGTCCCGGTTAATCGAGTCACGACTGGGTGTTTCCGTTCATACCTGCGAATAATATTCGCAAAATGTTAAAGTTGGAAGAGTGGAGAAAGATGGAAGGAAAAAATAAAGTAACACCAACAGTTTTTTTTATGTTTGTAGTTAATTATTCCGCTCATGACAGTTTCTATTTCATAAAATTTTCCGTATGAGCACTTGATAATAAAAAACTGGAAGTTGGCAGTTTATACATAAAATCAGCTTTTAAAAAATGAACCTTCAAATGAGCCTGCAGTTATGGGTTTACTTCAATCGATAGCATTGTGCTAGTTATAAAAAGGAAACTAATACCGTGTGGAAGTTTTAATCTGATTCAACATTTCTCCTGTCTGCAAGTTTGTGTGGGGCTAACACTTCGGCAGCAAACCGCTTGTTCATTATATGATACAATGTTTTTTCGGTTTTCCCTCAAACAGTGATTTTTGGTGGACATCTCTGAGTAAATTTGGTCCAATACTTAGCAGACAAACAACCAGTAAACTGTAACTGCCAATTGGATTTAACAAATAATGTCAAAATAGGTTAAAATCCCAAAATGTTTTTCCATAAAAAGTTCTAAAATTAACCTAACCATTAAACTCGAATAGATAAGCAAAAACCTATATTTACCTACCCACTTTATTGCAAAACACTAACAAGCTTTCGGCCGGTAATTCCACGTTTATTAACGTCACCGATTTGCATAAAGAGCTGATAAAAATTAAAACATATTACCTCCACCTACACCAATACGTGACTTAATGAAGCTAACAACTCCTCCTTTCGATTAAGTGTAATATGCTCAAAAAAGCTCAACCACACACGTATCCGTCTCAACTATATTATGACCATAAAAACTTTAAAAATTCCATCTCCTCTACTAATCCGTATAGTGTATAAATTTATTGTCATGTTCTAAAACATTTTGTAGCGCAGACAAAATATTCAAAATGTCTTCAGCAGCTTTGTTATCTATGCAGCACGTGCATCTCTTTTGTGTGAATCTTAGCCGGAGCATATTTCACCAAAAAGTCGACCCACGCTCTTATAGGAACGGGCTTATCAGCAAAATTGAAAACCCAAATAAATAAATCCAGGACTTAGGAGTGGTGATTGATTTTAGGTCGATCCAGTGTGATATAAACACTATAACAAATTAGCATACAAACAAAACACACGGTCCAACTGACAAACTTAATTAACTTAGCCATAGCTATGCATGCTAGGCAATACCAATAAATCACGGGCCATTAAATTGACCCCATAATTAACAAATGTGTCTGTCATAGTTTCATATTCCACTCGCATGAGATTTACAAACCATATACACACTTAGTGATAGTGAAATACTGTTGGTAGGTAGCTCTATGTATAACAACAATAATGAACTAACCTTGAACTTTTTCCCTGCAACCGGTTCCGATAGTGCGAATCTGTTTTATAATCGAACCGCCAGCCACTTATAGAATTCGCATTAGAAACAGAGGCAGTTGGTGGAACTTATCTAGTCCAGACCTCTTTTCAGTTTTAGTACAGCTGTTGTGAAGCTATTTCGTACTGATAATAGTTAATTGGCAAAACAAATATATAAGTCGGTACAGACAGGGAGGGTAAAACATCAAATATTGATAACGATAGTGATATACTAAAAGTGGAAAAGACACTCGCGGAAAATATACTTGTTATTATAAAACAAATATTTGCTGAATGTATTTACACCTAAGCTGCATCAAATGATTTTAATTTACCACTTTGTTGCACAATCACTTTATTTTCAGCACAATTCACTAAACACGTAGGTATCAAACAGACGAGTACCTTGGTATCTCAAAACTCGCAAAGTTTTAAATATTTCTTGACGTAGGATGGCGAATATCCAGCGGAACACACATGAAAACGCGGCGGAATATGTCGAAAGACTAAAAACAAAGTCCAACAACGCGCACCCAATAAGCTGTGCGCAGTGAAATATGAATGAATTTGTGTACACTGCATTGCCGACGCCGACTAATGGAATTGGAATGGAATCGGAAATGTAAACAAGTAGTGAGAATCACAGCTGTTTTTGTTTATCACTAATTTATGCGAGAAGACGAGTTGTTTTTAAACAAAAACGAGTTTCGGTTGCAACGTGCTATTGTTAGATTCATATAGGAATAGGTTTCTTCTTAATGTTGCATGTTGTGTTGAAGTTTGAAGACAGAGTTTAGTTAGGGCGACAGGGTTACCGTAACGAGGCTTATTTAGAAATTTTAGTATTCGTTGCAACTGCCGAAATTTACTTTTTTTATGTTAGGTGAAACAACTAAATGTTTTAATGTTGACGTTTAAACATAGCTCAAAAGCATTTTCGACTCATTTGTTAAAAAACAGTATCAATCTCGCCCAAGTTACAAAACTAGTTAGTTTATTTGGGTATCAAACCTACCTAATTCGGTTGTTGCGATCAGAGACAATACTGAGACCACCAACTTCGGCCGATTTTCCGTTACTTGCCTACAAGCTATATTTTCATGGGGTGGCAAACGCTAAGTGCGTTAGTATTGTTACATAGAAATTCGTATTGACAAATGTCACGTAACTTCAAAAATTCCGGCTCACCACCACACTCGCACCTTGCACATGCCACTTCCGCTTTTCCCAAAGCTGCTGAAAGCGTTCATAAAATTTTGTCCGTTAAAATTGAAATTATTTATATACGTGTGGATAGTATGGTTTTTAGGAATAAGGTACATTTGCTTAAAATATTTATGAAAAAATGTCAATGCAGAATGGTTGCATGAAAATAAAAAAATTTTGAGCAAGTTTTCTTCAGTTATTAAAGAAAATTTCACACAATAAATCCATCTTAATGATATCGAAAAGAGGTAAATACACAACTATGTTTGTCCAAATATCTTCTAGTATATAAAACATATATTTTAGATAATTTTACTAACCAACCAAATCAAATTATTCGCCTTTTAACAATTTATAATAACTAACCAATGGCATTCAGTAATATAAAAATGTGGAATTCCCGAACTCTTTCACATTTCCCCACGGTTGCCGCGGTTGGCAGCATTTATTTTTGTAGTTTTTGTGTGTTTTTGCATGTCACACTGGCGAATTTGAAAAAAAACTGAGGGGGCCAGCGGCAAGAGGCTTGTTAGTTGGGGGTCTCAGTATGGTTTGTCTATGGTTGCGATTTTAAGCCATCAGTGCTAGTTGCAGTTATCTACTATTTTGAGGTTAGGTTTGAGCGAGTTTTCAATTGCGCAACATTCTGGATCCCGATGATTAACAAACTTTTTTAAGTCGCAGTTAACCGCGATTCAGTTTCATTTTTAAAGGTTAAGTTCAAGCGAATTTTTTATTCGTGGGCTTGTGGATCGCGTCTGTATTATGTGGATTGTGAATAAAGTGTGACCGTTCGCGTCAAGAATTTTCAATTCACGGGAAAATTCCTGTAACTGCAAATTTCGATATTGAAATCAATTAAGACTCAAATGTTTTTTTTTTGTATTAGATGTTAGATCAATTAAATATAATGCTTTTTTAGTAGAACAAATAGAAATTTTCAATTCATTAAAACAATTTAATTGATTTATTCGCACTTCGCCTACTCTCATTTTGCGTTCATGTGAATAGTCCTTTAGATCAATTAAATTTGGGACTTTAGAAATAGTAAATCTGCAACTGCTTGAGAATTTTGTGCAACATTTGTTAAAAATTAAAATTTTTGAAATTTTGTGTATAATTTAATAAACGAAACTATCAAAAGGAAGAATAAGAACAAAATGATGTTCAAGTCTGTCATATTATTATAACTTAGCAATAACTAAACGCTAAAATCTAATTTAAGTGCATAATTTTCGGAAACTTTGCTTTAAGTTGATTACATTTATGGAAGTATTCAAACCATTTGTTTAAATATGCTAGTCAATTTAAGAACATTCGATTTTTGATTGCGATGAATGTTGGGTGAATTTTAATATTTTTACCTACTGCAGGTACATAGCATAAAGTCAATTTCAATTGCTTAACTTCAACAAGCCCATATTGTCACTTCTTACAAGTCTGCTACACCTCCACAACTATACTATAGGCGTTTTTGACATGAGATCTCAATCTTCTTTTGATTTTTCGTTTCGTGATTCGTGCATGACCAGAGCGCACTCTAAGGTGAGCATGAATGGATTGAATAGTCTAAGTACAAATCTGAGCAAAGTATATTTTGACAGATAAATCACATGATTGCTGATCTGATCAACGAAACCAGAATTGAAAAAGTCTATCAGATTAACGAAATAAAACAGTTAACTGTGCGGTGTGCGCATTGCTTATTATAATAGCCACATGACATACACCAAATTTTTATTTTTGAACACACATTTTCATAAATAAATCGAAATGCTCTCTGTCTGATCATGCAGTATAACATTCCTCGACACTCGACGTGCTCGAGGCTTGCTTATTGCTTTATTCTAAACAAGAAAAGGTTAACGCTAGCATGCATCTCTATATAGATCACATCAGTCGCATGAATTCAGCCATTGGTGTACAATTAGTGTGAAATTGTTCTTTTATTCACTTTCGGAGCGCTGCTTTTGACATTTCGATATTGTGTATTAAACATTTAACAGATCATACAAGCTGTTATTATTTGAGTATTGCGTTGCATTGTATTCGCCCAAATTGTTTGCAGTTTTGATTCACTATTAACAGGCCTAGCTTAGCCACAAAATTTAGTTTTAAGCCTTTGCCGCGATCAAATAGCAACAGCCATATATTTTTGACTTTATCAAATCGAAATAAATTAGCGGTACACTAAGTATTGTAAGTAGGTAAGTCTCTAATCACAACCTACGCCTAGTTGACTGGAGAAACTCAAACTATTTGTTGGTTAACGTATAGAAGGTCATACAAAACTAAAACATAGCTCTTAATGCGCAAACTTTATTAATTTACAATTTATAATTAATTTAATATAATTTTGACAGCTAATCATATGACAGCATTCATGTGACAATTAAGCAAAGCTAATTCTATTTCATACCGATCGATCATGATAGCGGTGCTCTGATATCAATAATACCTTCTTCTCTTTCCTTCTAAGCCCTAATTGTCTCTTCTAAAAATGAATTGCTCCAATCTACAAACGAAACAATTCCAAAACCTTCATTAAAATAAATTTGTTTCCCCAAAGTGACAACAGTACCGATTAGCCTCGCCAAAAGTACATCAATTTTAATCATCACAACACTTTTTGGTGCGTGATAGCTCTGCGACTACTCGCATATCTAGCACAATTTAATCAATTCTCATTAAATGCCACCAGTTGCTGACAATTAGGGCGTCCAATTCAATAGACATATTCGGTATTCATCCCAACCCAGGCCATAGAACTACATAACATACAGTCGAACAGTGTGCAAGGTATCACCAAGAATAGACATCCGTAACACTCATTTCTGAGGTGATGATCAATCATGTCGCCCAATACATTGCCATTGGGCTATTGAACCCTAGGTCAGCCTCTATAGCTCGACAGTGTTCAGATTGAATGTACACAAAAATCCACACAGCCCAAAGTAATCAAATTTTAGAACACTGGCGTACGCCGCTGGAAAACTAAACTGACTGTGAGTTGTATCTCAAGTGGTAACAAATTTGTCGGACAAATATTGTCTGTAAATAACGACAGCGATTTCATGAGATGAAGGCGACCGAGAAGCCGCGCATTCAAGTGTTATGTTTATCTAAACTCCAGAAGAAGCCACTTGAGACGCAATAGCCAATATGTACAACTCGTTGCTCTTAATTGGTCACAAAAAGCCTGATGGCGCTGGGGCAAAATGGAATTGCTTACGTTTACGCAGAGAAATCTCTAGGGAGAGAGAGGAGAGACCCATTGGCCCATCAGAGATGAAGAGACAATTTAATCCGGGCCGGGCTGTCTGCGTCTGTCGGTCGATACGATAAAATTAAAATTCGATCAAAAGTCTCTGGGGCGATTCGACTGCGTACTTGTACTTGCGCGCCTTTATATCAGAGGGAAACTTTATCGAATGCATTCCAATTAGGATAATGGGATTTGGATATACAGTCCTACATCGGAGTAGATAACCCAAAAATGGCTTAATTTAATTTTCACTTAATCTAACGCGTTACCCGTTGAATGGATGAAGGTGCTGCGCGCACATAGTCGTGGTTAGTGGATTGTGGACTGCTCCTTTTTGGGTGGATTGCATGAGAGATTTATACTCGGTCATATTGGTGGGGATTTATTAATTGGAATTTAAGGGGATTTTCAGAGATAGACACTTCAATGCAATACTGCAGTTGCATTTTCAATTGGTATCAAGTCATTGCTGGGGGAATCGGAAGATTGTTTTTTATACATATGCGTATGTGGAAAGTGGTTTGCTACGAGTAAATGGTTTGATATGAAGTAGCTCACGATAAGACAGATTTAGGTCAGCAGTGGGTGAGGGTTGGGTTGTTTTGATTCACAAATCGCTCTTACACGTTCCGTGATTAGGGTATGTATAAATTCGTTCAAATATTCTGACACTGCGTTTTGTGTACATACATTGTTCGTGGGCTCTATCGGGAAGATTGCACTTTGTATAAATCGAACAGCTCAATCTTTTAAACAAGCCCTTTATGCGAGTCGACGCGTTGATTTTTTTTAACATTTCTACTGACAACTATTGGAATCGCTATGCTCAAGAAGAGCATGGTATTTGCACAAACATAGGAGCACCTAGATTTAAGACTTAGTTGAAGGCAAAGGTTGACGATCACACTTGAAGCCGAAATCGTATCAAGGTGAGTAAAAAAAAACTCAAGATCAAAATGGCGATTGAGACTGTTGTAGGGATTTTTTGTAAACGTTTTTTCAACGACACCAATCTTTCCAATTCAACCAAAAATTGTAAGTTTAATGGATAGCCCTCGGTTATAATAAAATCGACATCAGCGCATCTTTTGATCACAATTGCATCAGCGTTTGTTTTTATAATACAACAATGAAATTATTTAAACCGATCTAAGGCTATTCGAAAATGGAAGGGCCCAGCATTTAAAAGGCAAAGTCACAGCTCAAGGGCGATATTAAAAAACGAATACTAGAGTTGCCTCTTACTTGCTTACACTCAGGCAAATTGACTCAGGTTTTGGCGGTTGGCCCGCTATATCCCTATAGTCTTTCGTGATAAGCTCATAATTCTGCACAGCCTAACCTAACATCCATCAAAAGGCAAATGGGCCGATCTGGGTGCATGGAAGTGCATTTTCTAAGCCAATCTTTGGTATTGTGATGCACAGCCCTTTTTAACAATTTAGACTAAGATGTGCTAGCCTCGGTGGGCACCTTAGAAATGAACTCGGAGGCTCTTTTCTTTAGGAAGGTTAATATGCTGCAGTCTTATTTTCTTACAACCCTTCGAATTGAAAACCACTACGCCAGTGGAAAGTAGTTTAGGACCCCCCATTTTTAATTTTTAGGAGCTCATCTAAGCAACTCAAAGTATCATGTATAAGCAGTGATATCAGTTCAGATCGAAGTTTTGATGCTTCAACCCAAAAAAATGTACCCTTTTTGGTAAAAAAAAGATACAAATTGGAAATTTTACATATAAAATACTTTAATTTTTTAACAGAATGTTGGTCGATCGATAGGTTATTAAATTAAAAGGTTAGAAAATCAAGTAGAGAATTGGATTGGACGCACGGTTGTAAAAATCTTGTTCAAATTTAGCCGTTCGGGTTCGGGATCGAGTAGTTGCGAGAAGCTTTGGCCTTGAGGTTCTAAGTGGGCCTGTCCGGGCAACTATTAACTTATTAATATGTCGGTATATGATGTTTATTACATCACTTGTACATAATAGTTCCCTAGCCTAGTCTATAAAAGGTCCGACAATATTCGGATTAATTCACATCTTCGATTATGGAAAGCTCACATAGTTTATTAGTTTATTAGTTTATTATTATTAGTTGTTTAGGACGTTTCGAACGCCGAATGATAAAGTCGGTACCTATTCTTTTTTCTTACGATGACGATGGCAAAAGTTTGAGCTAAACCCGCACAGCTTTGTTCAAGTTGAGAAAATATAACTTTTGTTGATTTCACGTAGCATATCAACAACTATTCAGTACCATCATCGGCTTTGGACCACATTCGTCTTTCAAATCATCGCGGTTCAGCAATGTTTTAATTGAGCTTGACTGGCTTATAACTATATATAAGTATATAATCTGCCGGATTTAAGCATAACTTGCACAAAAAAAGTGGCACGAGAAGCCTTCATACTTTGTGTAAAATTGTGTTCCCACTTTTCCTTCACAGGGACATAGCCAAAACCTCATAGTACCTCGTTTTAAAAACTTAAACATTTAAAAATCACTTTCCAAGAAGCGACACAATTTTTCCGATCATTCGAACCGTGTATATCCATTATAATAGGGTCGAGAGTATAGAATGTTTCCCTTATCTTCCGTAAAATGTCAAATTTTTCATTACTATAGCCATAAAGCCTTTTCTAGACCTTTTAAAAGGCTATAGGATAACGCCTACTATAAAAAGAAATATATTAGTCTAGTAGTACTGTCGGACCAGTTTTGACATCCGAACTAAAGCAGATATACAGATTTCTTTCGTTTCATACAACTTTGTGTGATCATAGCCGCATCGATTGAATTTTGTGAAGAAATATAAACCTTGAACCTTTTATGCCAAAATACACCGCCTATGGCTCAACAGCGTCTATTTGCTTAATAGACATGACCACTTAATGTACCTTCGGCATTCATTCTCAAAGACATCTGGAAATAATTTATTTTACGACTCTTGCGTGCCTTAAATGAAATCTTTTGTTTCATAGGTGAGTATGACCGCAGAAAAACATTTCACACCATATGCACGGTCAGTTTGCATTATATCTTGGTAACTACTTGATGGCAATGTGTGTCTAATAGTCTTCCTCGCAGTTAGTGGCACAATTCGCACTTTTCCTCAGTAACCACTTACACTTAGCATTTAGAGTTGTACCTACCGAATGAATGGAATCCTTCCGCATTCCGTCAGCACAATTTTAAGGCGCTCTTTCATAGACAAACTTCACGTACAGTTAAAAACATTTGGATGAGTTGCAATATGTGAACACACGCAGTGGTTCTAGTACAGCACCGAAGAGGTAGAGCGTCGATGTTAATTTTCATATTTAAGTGTGAAGAGAATTTTCTCCAAAGTGGCCCTTCATTTGCATCTCAAGATGATTTCGGCTTTTGTTTGTTTTTGCCTTGGGATGCTGCTGCTGTTGCTGTTACTGTCCATCTGCATAATGCAACAGATGTTACTGATGCAATCCATGACGGAGAGATGGTATAAGGCGTTTTTATTTTTTAGTTCAGAGAAATTTATGAATTTGCTTCATTCAAAGTCAATCTAGTACATTTTTACCATTTACCATCTATTTCGGAATGACCGATTTTTGCTACAATTTTTGATTTAAGTGATTTCTTTTTTAATATTTGCTTGTGTGAGGAGACATTTTATTTGGTGAATGCACCGTGAAATGTAAAATCTATATCCAACAGTTTGCTGACAGATTTTAGCTGTAGGTAGTCTCAAAAATAAAAAAAAAATAAAAAAATGCACACCGTGATGAAATATTTTCTGTATTTTTTCATGTCTGTAGTTCTCCATTTAGGTGATCAGTTGATTTGACAATTCAGTTAAAAAGGCAGTGCATTGAGATATCAGTTTCAGTTCGGTGATCTGAAAAGCTTTAATTTTTTTTCTCGGGAGCAGTCGAACGTTGGAAGACATACATCACGTATATAGACGAACTTAAATGGGCATTTCAGGCTATTAAATCAAACAAATTATCACAATGCTTTGACACTTTCGTGGATATTGACAGCATAATACAAGAACTTCAGTAACTTTATTACTGAATAACTCATAATAGGGGTCGTCGTGAGTGATGTTTAAGGACGCTTCATCTTGTTTTTGACAGGTTTCCAACAAATATATTGCAACTTTTGTACCTTTTTTATTTCATCATGTGCGGATGATCTAAGTCTTGCATTACTTCATTGAGAAGATTATACAGAAACCAAATACATCTCACTGGCAACACCTAGCGGAGTTTGCTATAAATTGGCGTCAAATAACTACCTTAGCAATAATAAGTAGATTTCATTAGATCACCAGAGATATTTGCAAATCATGACCAATTAGTATGCGGACAGAAAAAAAGCTAAAGTGAAAGTGCTTAGGCTTTTTTCAATTCCTAAATTCCCGAGTACTTTCTATAGGTAGGTACCTATCTATACTAAGCAGTTTCCATAACCAGTTACAATTTGTTTCTAAAACTGGCCATTTCTGGCGTTTTTTTTAAGATTTCAATCACGAAACAAACAACAATACCCGTCACAAAAAAGCGCCATTCGGGCACCGGTTTGAATAAATGCAAATAGTTCTGAAAAGCTTGTTGAAAGAATTCAGTCCATCATCTCTTACCATCTAATAGGGTGACAAATTTAAGAGAAAATCCCTCCCGGCGAGTTTTAATAGATTCATGCGGAGAACCAAATTGATGTCCAAAAAGTGTGTTTTGATGTTCGTTATTTTGTTTTACTACCTTGACTCGGCTCAATTCTTTTCATTGTCCCCTCTATATGCACACTCACTCTTCTTCTTCATTGTTATTTTATGTCGGAACTTTTAGCATCCATCACCACCGTGGTCCGCAAAGATGTACACATTTCTTTGACCAAATTTAAAAGTATTTTTGATGCTGGAATTTCTATTGAATTTAGTTTGAGCTCAGCTTTGGAATTGTTTAGAGGCGGTTTCGGATCAGTGAAATTCTTACCTGTACCGCAGCTTTGTCAAAATGACCGTGTCACGATGCGAGGAAATTCTTCTCGTTGTTTTGTGCTTCCTGTCGGTGGTGCACTTTGGTGAAGGATTATTTTTCAATTCGTGGTATAATCATGTCACCAGTTTTCAAGAAAATGAGTAAGTGCTGTTCAAAAGTGAAAGAAAAAACCTCCGGTTGGCCTGTGCTTGAATATAAATAAATTTAAATAATTGTGGAAGTGATGTATAATAAACGGTTGCAAAATTCAATGAACCCCATGAGAGCCTATGTATAAATATAAAAATAAAAAAAAGTACAAAGCAAGATTTTCTCAAACCGAGGGGAGAAATGGTGAACGAAGAACACCTAGGCAGCTGTGTTTGCCTGGGCGTGAATATATAAAAGTGAGAGTTCATGGAGTTATCTGCCAAAATGTTGGTCTCAAATCAATGCTTTTGTCTTTCGTTAATCATGATTTGTTTTGCACTCCTCTTGGGTAGGTTGTTTTGTTACTCAGCGAATTTAAATGATAAAATAAAATGTGATAAAATTAACAGTAATGATGTGGATTTTTTTTAAGTGGTATTGACATTGAATTTGGAACTGATTCAGTTGACAAGGACTTGCAAAAGGAATCTGTTCGTGCCTTAAATTAATTTGTTGGTTATAGAATATCCCATTTTATGGAAAAAATTCTTTCTAGAATTTGTTGGACGAATGATTTTGTAGCAATTTGCAGTCAGTTTCATTCAGCCATTACTTCAGTTGACAAACAAAAATGACAAATCAAAATAGGTCAGTAGAAGTAGAAGGCGTGTTAAAAAAGACACTGGGCAGAAACAAGTTCGTGAAAGCTGCCAGAATCAGACAGTGGAACATCATCAGCTGCTCTTTAAAATGCATTTCAGATACATACGCGATTGCATAAACAGATTCCTTGAATGCAATTGCATAAGTTTTATTTGCTGACCCAAATTAAAGCTACACCGATTGCGAAATCAACTCAATTTGAACTGTTTTAACAAAATCCAATAGAATTCACATCATAAAACAATCAACTGACATTTCACAAATCTATTCCACTGGGAAATCCATCAACATAGAATACGTCGTGGGAATAGTGAAAAGTCCCATTACATTGTCACATAAGTATTCGGTCCACAAATATTTTTGTGCCGATTTAAATTGTCATCAGCGATGCTTTTGAAAATCTCGAGCAATTAATTCGTTGCACTTCCATGACAGTTCTTTAAAGCACTTGTGTAATAGTGGTAGACACCATAATGTGAGATTTGGTTTTTTGTAGTTTTCTTAAATAAATATGAATGTTTTAGCAAATCAATATCATTTCAATTTAAGTTTTCATTCGGACACATGATTGCATATTTTTGGATGAAATAGCGCAAAATCTTTTTCCAACAACACAACAAACATTTCAATCTGACATTTTACCAGTGTGTGTTGATGAGTTTAGGGCAGTTCTTTAAAATTATCCCGGACACTTTTGACGTGCTAAGAATTGATCTGGAAGTGCACTTTTTTCAATGAATCATATAGAAAACATAGAAGAAGCGCTTCTAGATTTGATCTTTTCATAGAGAGGGCAATTCATTTCTTCAATCGAAAAAGCCATAAATGAGCTCTATCTTAATTTGTTAATGTCAACGGATTCAATGGACATAAAAGTAAAAAGTCACTGAACTTGTTGAACACTTTGCGCCAGAGACAATACTGAGACCACCAACTTCGGCCGATTTCCCGTTACTTGCCTACAAGCTATATTTTCTTGGAGTGGCAAACGCTAAGTGCGCTAGTATTGTTACATAGAAATTCGTATTCTCAAATGTCACGTAACTTCAAAAATTCCGGCTCACCAACACGCTCGCACCTTGCATATGCCACTTCCGGTGTGGACAAAGCTACTGAGAGCGTTCATAAAATGTTGTCCGTTAAATTTGAAACTATTTATATACGTGTGGATAGTTGTTTTTTTAGGAATAAGTTTACATTTGCTTAAAATATTTATTAAAAATTGCAAATGCAGAATGGTTGCATGAAAATAAAAATAAAAACATTTTGAGCAAATTTTCTTCAGTTATTAAAGAACAATTCACACAATAAATCGATCTTAATGATATCGAAAAGAGGTAAATACACAACCATGTTTGTCCTAATAATGTTCTAGTACATAAAACATAAATTTTAGATAATTTTACTAGCCAACCAAATCAAATTATTCGCCTTTTAACAATTTATAATAACTAACCAATGGCATTCAGTAATTTAAAAATGTGGTATTCCCGAACTCTTTCACATTTCCCCACGGTTGCCGCGGGGCAGCATTAATTTTTGTATTTTTTGTATGTTGTTGCATGACACACGGATTCTTAATTGACAGAACACCGATTGGAAAACAAAATGGCGAATTTGAAAAAAAATTGAGGGGCCCAGCGGCAAGAGGATTGTGACTTGTGAGTTGGGGGTCTCAGTACGTTTTGTCTATGGTTGCTGCCAGCGTTCATCAAAATTTAACAATGTAGATTGGTTGAGGGAAAATAAAAACATTTTGAACAAATTTTCTTCATTATTTAAGAAAAATTTACACACGAAATTGAAGTTAATGATATCCAAAAACGGAAAATACACAGCCATGTTTGTCCTAATATGTTTCTAGTACCTATATAAAACATCCAAATACTATCCAAACAAATCAAATTATTGACATTTTAACAAAATAATAATAATGTATCAATGGCATTCAGTTATGTAAAAATTTCACACGGATTCTTATGTTTCAATCGGGAATCCACTCATTCTGAAATCCAATGGAACAACAAAATTGCTTCTGAAAGAATAAACAAAAGTTTGGTGAAATGCCAAAAAAATAATCTACGGCTGCTGTCAGAATAGATATGTAAACCATTATTTCAAAAATTGGACTGCGAAATTCTCTAATCGTATCAGAAGCTTTTTGGGGACGGGTTGATGTTGGCAGCCTGTGGCGGCCATGTTGTTTTGGTGGCATCCGTCTAATCTGGTGTTTATTATTCAGTCGCTAATGCGAAATCACCATGACAAGTTAAAGAATTGAGCAGAACGTCCAAATGATCAAAATGTGCAAACTTTGCGCGCTTTGCATCCATTTTATGGCAGACGTGATGGCCCTTCAAAGTCGAATTTTCAACGTTTGGGTTTGGTGGCCAAATTCGAGAGAAACGGTTCGGTAGAAAACCAGCCATAAATTGGACTAACCCGATCCGTGACACAGTGAGAAGCCGTAGCAATTTTGTTAACAAAATCGAGTACACAAAAAAACCGTAGGTATTGAAACTTCAAGAACGTAAAATCTGTTTTCCAATTTACTACCTATAGAAAAAAATGTAAAGACAAGTGAAAATAGTTAAATCCGAAACTAAGCAGTCGGGTAAAAATAGGAGTAAGATTTGTCTTTGGGAAGTACGGAAGTACGGCGGACGAAAAAGGAGTACAAAACTCTGTTCTCCGTTTCAAATATTATTTTTATATTTTTCCAGAAGTTAATATGGACGAACCTTCTTCCATTTAAGATTTCCCGTCATGTTCCAACCATTCATTTGGAAAATACATTTTGGTTTGATACGAGAAAAAACTCATACAAATACATTCCCGACTTCGGTTTGGCCTTCTTGGAAGAGAGTAAATGCTAGTTTGACCTATATATAAGGAAATGGACTTCATACTAATTTATACGTTATAAAAATTAAAAACGTCAAGATTCTATTTCGAAAATATGCCGAGGAGATGAAAGCGGAATCTGCTCCTTTAAATTCTACACTAAATATTTTGTAGTAGGTCACAATCACAAGTGTCACACTAAATATAATTATTAGTTCAGAGTGCATATTTACAAAATGGCGCCCCGAAAATGGATCCAGCGAAATGTTCCGAAGAAAGCCCAAAAATGTAAAAACATAGACTAAAAAAAAACAAAACAATGTTCTAGCTTGGCGATCTTTTTTTACAAATATATGTATGTATCTGCCAGTAGGTAGTAAGTGGTAAAATTATTTTAAAACAAATTTAAACCACAGCCTTAACTTATGCACACACCTAGTGCTCATTTTTGTTCAAAGGTCTTAAAAAAATGATTTTTGGTAACTTATGTCTACGACTGAGTTTACGAATTTTATTTAACATGTTTTTATTTCATAAATATTTACTCTTATAAAAGACTGCTCTACTTATTTTTCAGTAACTGCAATGGAAATAACACCAAATTTGCGATTATCATTCATGGATGGAGAGAGAGTTGTCGCGAGGAATGGATGGTGGATCTTAAGAAGAGTATGTTCCTCACCGAATTTGTATACTGCAGCTTAATATTTAATCTCTTTTAATTAGATCTAGAAAAGTACCGCGGAGAATGCATCATGTGTATGGACTACGAGCTGGCAGCATCGATCCCGCACTACCTGATGCTGGCAAATCATGTCAACTACTTAGCGACAATCCTCAAAGAAAAGCTAGAGGAACTTGAAGACCGGGGATATGACCCTGACAATGGCTACATTTTCGGTTTTAGCCTGGGCGCGCGAATTGCAATACGAGCAGGAACCATGTTCGGATATCAGAGGCTTAAAGAAATCGACGGTAAGCTTAAAAAACCTACAACGACAAACTGCTTGTTAAATATTCCCTTTCTAGCTTGTGACATGGCCGGTCCAGGATTTGATTTCTTCGATCGGTTTGATCCTACAGCGGCTGCGCAAAACGTTCAGTGTATTCACACGAGCACAGACAAGGGAACTATGTCACGGAATTGTCACCAGAACTGGAACATGGGCGTATGTGGAATGTATCAAGTCGGAGCTGGTGTTCTGCCTGGCACCTTAAAGTCCCATGGTTTGTGTCCCCGATTTTATAATTCTGCGTTTGTAAACAATTTCTACGCAGAAATTGTTCCGGAACAGTGTAATCTTATTTCGGCAATACCACAACTTTGGCCAAGCAACTACAAAATGGGCTACATGGAGCAGAGAAAAAACCAGGCCCGTGGCGAGATGTATGCAGCAACTAACAGTAAATATCCGTATACGACAAATACAATCCAAATAACAGCCGGGGACATGATACAACAGTTGAATGGACGTTTTGTTATCATTGTTAATAGACCAAATCATTATGTGATTTATTATAGGAGTTAGGGAGTTTCTGTAATGTTTACAGAGTTTGATTGACTGATTAATTTAAGGAACATTGTAATGTATATGCAAGTCATTATTGTTGTTCTAGTTATGTTGGAATAAATGTAATTTCATATTTCGCAAATGCTTAGAAAAATATATATCAAAATAGTTATCACATCAAAAACATTTGGAGAGTTCGTTTTCGTTTCATCAATTTGCTACAGATTTGAGTGACGGACTCTACGACATTACAGCGGCCCTACTCTGTATCTCGTTCCGAAGGTAAAATTTTTCAAAAACGAATTTCTTCTACTTCATCTTATTCTAGACCATGTTTGAATATTTAACAGCACCTTTCACAACTCATATTGCGTATTTGGTTTGAGAAAACTTATGTTTTTGAGACAATTTTTTTTTATCTTAATTCTGCCAATTTTACCTTTTTTGTAGTTGAATGAACTCGTATTATTTTAGGAAGCCTATACAAAATTCCGAAAAACGAAGGAGGAGTTTGTCGGTTCCATCAATGCAAGTGCAGTTTATTGATAATTGCTAATAGTATGGTCAAACAGAATGCAATGTTTGCGTTATGAAAGCATTCTGTTCCTCCAATTATTCAAATTCTTTGGCTTAAGAGAAGTGTGTTTAACACAAAACCTAAGTTGCAATCATTAACGCTAAGCGAAGCGTTGTATTCGGTTAGAAGTTGAAGACAAGACATGAATACAGACATGAACTAGTTTTGGAGTTTTAAATTTGCTAAAGGGGCTAGGTATGTTTACTCTTATTAGTTTGAAGTACACAGCGCGGGCATTAAGAACATAGGGATAGATAGGACAGGAGGCATCGATGCGCATTGGTTTTAGATGTATGTAAATTGCAACAAGGAGGAAAAACAGGGCTTGGTAAGGCACTCGTGTTCTACGGCTTTTGAATTAGTCTCTACAATTCGATGGGCATTCCTAGCATGACGAGTATTGCGGTTCAATTGTTGAGGTGCAGGAATGTATCCGCCTTTGGGCAAATGAATGCGTTATTTCGTCTGTTGACAAGTTAAACTCACTAATGTGGTATTCGATTGGTCGTCTTCCGATTCGCTCTCAGATTTCAGTTTTCGTGTGGCTAATCGAACATTAAAACGTCACAATCACGAAAACGTTTACAAATTCCACTAGTTGTCAAAAGCACTTGGATTGGTAAATCTGAAGCAACTCTGAGAAAAAAACCAGGGCCCCTACTCTCTATTTCGTCCCATTCGAAATAGCTTTCCCCCGCTTTTAAGTAGGTACTCTGTAATAATTTCGGAATTCTAAATGCGACATAAGTCCATTTAATTCCACTTTCGAAATACAGAGTAGAATAAAATTCGTTTTCGAAAAATTTTACTTTCGGAACGAGATACAGAGTAGGGCCCCAGATTCGCAAAAGTGCTCTGAAATCTGAAATGAACATAAAAAGTGACCTATTTTCTTTCACTTGTAAAATGAACTTGATTCCGTGAACGTATAGCTCGTTCACGGAAGTGGCGATTTGACGCCTATTTTCCACCTTCTTGGGAAGAGTCAAGTACAGGTGGAGACAAAGCGCATTTGGCGAGTGAATTGCCGACTTAGATTGTTTTTGTTTTTTGTCTTTGAGGATATTTTCTTAACTACATCCCTAAAGCATAGTTTCCAATATTCTTCCCATCCCCACTGAGATTACCATTAAAGTCACTTAAAGTATTTTAAACTTATTCCTCATATTAAGTCCCGCCCAATGGTATAGCTAGTTCGAAAGCGGAGCCATTTTCTATTATTATTTAACAAAAACTCAACAATTTTGTACTGTAAAGTATATAAATATATGTATATTTCTTTATTATTTTGCTGATATCATTTAATTTCATTTCATTTATAATAATACTTAACAATCTAGACAACATCACGTTCCAAGTTATTTTTTTATTATTTTTTGCACTCCATAGACAATTTATATCCATCAATAGTTTCGACAGAAACATAGTTACATAGCAAAATGTACATTGAATGATACTTTTAACTTACTTCGAATATTGGTATAAAAAAATGTGTAAACTACTGCCAAGCAATGCATTAGTGTGCGACGTAGGTTATCATATCACCTACTTCGTTTTGAGCAAGCGAAAGAGTTTTTAGTAAAATAAAAGAAAATGTAACGCTCCGGGATATTATACTGATCATAAAATTAAACAAACAAATGGGATTAGTGTAAAGTTCCTGGGAAAACAATAAATTGGAATGAATATGGTGATGGGGCGCGGAAGGAGGGCAGGGGGCTTTTTTAAGCATATACACAGTTCGTACAATTATGAGAAATGTATTACGAATGTATACAAAATGATGAAAAAAAAAACAGAAAGCTGCAGTACGGTAGAATTAAGTCTCTAAACAAATTGTCGATGAGCTTCTTGCAGCTTGGCTACAATGTTGGAATAAAACTTGATCTGTTCTTCGATGAAATCCTTTAGCGTTTCCTTTAAGTGCTTGTCGCGTTCGTCCCGGAAGTGGGTCATCTCAGCCATGACCGCATACGACATTACATCAACCCGACGGTTTACCTCGGCGAGTTGTGCATTGCCCATCTTCTGTTCGGCTACCTGACGTTCACAGTCCTTACGCTTTTGCACTGCACCTTTGTGTGTTGACAGGATGTCAGGAAAACTGTTTAGCACTCCTCTGCAAAATAGAATTTTGATGCTCGTTACAATTCTCAAACTCTGTGTGTGTAACTCACCTATAAATGTGCAATCGATCCGACAGTGGTATCCAATCGAGCTTGGGCTGCTCGCCGCACAGTTGACCAATATTGATGAACAGCCCACCAACACGGCCGACATTTTCCGCCAGCGATGGACCAGATGATGGGGCGCGCCTTTCGTCTATGTTTAGGGCTTTGGCCAAATCGGACATACCATCGCCAATACGCTGGAAATCCTTTTTCGATTGGATTTGGTTGCGTTTCGTTTGTTCGGCCGCTATGGCGAGTAGATTTTTCACAGCTCCATCCATTAGATGGGAAAAGTTGGCGCAACTTTCCATCTGTGCCTCGACAAAGGAATGAAGGAGTTGCTTTTCGGGTGCCGATATTGCCCAACAGTATGTCACACCGACATAGGTGTCGCGCTCGGCTCTTCTTTTGCCGGATTTCCAGATCTTATCATCGGTACATGTGAGGAAGTGATACCACACTTCGCATTTCGAGAGAACCGGATGACGACAAACCCAATCGACGAACTCCTGCAGTTGAACACGACGATGTTCGACGAACTCCTCTTCGTAGCGTCCAGATATTTGCTTGTCGGGTAGCGGTGGAATGGGAATCAGGCAAAATTTGTCAACCAGTCGTTCGTGCAGCCAGTCAAAGTGTTTGTAGCGGCGGGAGACCTAAAAATTAGGTAAATATTAAAGAGATTTGATTGCAGGAGAAGGAGCGGTTTCTATTAAAGCGTGGGCGACGTTATGAACAGTTCAGACTCAAACTGCACAGGCCTTTAAATAGGGTCCCACTCACAGCCTAATTCGAAACATATTAAGTTCTACGCAGAATTCTGCTCCACATAAGGTTAGGTTAGGTTAGGTAAGGTGGCTGTCTGGAAAGACGCACTTAGACCAAGTCTGTTTAGGTCCTTTGTTATACCACAAGGAGGGGGAGAAGGCCAGAGTGTTATATAGACCGGACATGCTAGTGGGCGCATTATTGCTGTCTATATGCTTTTTGTCTTCGGCTTCAATCCGTCCTCGTCCTCGAGGCTTTTATGTCTATATAGAGTACGATAGCTCTACCGTCTATCGCAAAAAAGGCAAGTCTGCAGGCTGCCTCGCGAATAGCCATGATTTCAGCCTGAAAAACGCTACATTGGTCTGGAGGACGTAAGGCAATAATAATTTCGGGTGATAGAGAATAGACTCCACATAAAGAGTGGAAACCATTTTCCAAGATTCACGCTATCTAGTGGATTCGACAACAAGAGATATGTATATTTGACTGAGTGTCTAGTTATGGTATCCCTTTGCCCGCTTATGTATGTGGACAATGGAGAAAGGTCGTCGTTGCAACTCAGTCGGTAAAGACCTAAAAAATGCCATTGATGTCAAGGCGATAGATGGACGCGATGCAACGATTAGCTCACAAGTTACACGCGAGGCACAATACATTCAAAGCAGCTGTCACTTGTACGTTTGCGAGAATAGAAAGAGAACCAAAATTACAGAACAGACAGCTACAACGTTGCGGTAAAGCCTCTACTGTGTAGCAAAAGTTCATAGAGATCAACTAGAGAGACTCTTTATAAGTCATTAATCAGACAGTCCTACACAAAGGCGACTGAAGTTGGGGAAGTACACCGTCGTTTCGAGAGAATGAAAGGTCCCATTCGTGTTGCGTGTACACAGACCTTGTAAGAGGAATACCAACTATCACCTATCCCAGCGATCTATCAATCAAGTCAAAAACCAACTAAGCATTCAAACACTCCCAGGTCAACAACGCAGTAGATGAATACCATGCCTAAGGTGGTATTTGGTTGGTTATGGCCGCCAACATTTACCCCTTACTGTAGCAATTCCTAAAGTAAGACACACAAATTCACAAAAGATCTTCCTGGTACTCCAAACAAAAAGGAAAACAATTGCTCCAATATGATCGAATTCTACACTCGAAATCATTCTTGACAACAACAAAGTAGGTATAGCCCGTAGCTACAATGTTTACAACGATGCTAATCACAATGTCGCACAATTAGGGGAGCTGTTGGATGAAGATACATTCTCCCAGCAAGGAGCTGCATGTGTGCCCCATGATGGTCACCTAACTCAAAATCATAGGCAATAAGTCCGCACAGGGAAACATGAGACGAAAATACAGATAGCATGCATCACCCATAATCTGAAGCCTTGAGCACTTCCTATAATGGTGTCAACGATTTCATCGAAACTTTGCATGACTCAGCCGTGTACTCAACAGAGAGACCGACAAAATCAATTGTCAAACGAGCCCAAGCAACAATTTTAGTCAAAATTCCAATCGATATATTTATGTCAACAACGAAGTAACCGAAGATATTTCCTTATCAACTATCCGTCATGTGTGTTAATATCAACAAAGGGCTAACTTGATTCGGCTATAATTAGAGTCGAATAATAAAAGCTTCTATTGCACGCACATAATACCGAATGCCCGTGAGGTTTGTAATTAAATTTGATTGTCGCACCGGCCATAGAGATATACTCCTCACAATATTATTCATAGCTCACCGAAATGTTATTAAAACTTGGCGTAAGCTGATACGCAATAAAGCTCTTCATTCCCTTGAATTTGGTCTCCTTTTTCGGACTGGCTACACGAACTGTATAGTGCTGGTTGTTCGGCTGCCAGTGATAGAAACTGTCAACCTGTAAAACATACACTACATCGCTGTCGGCGAGCTTCTCCTTATTGACCAGTCCGAGGATGTAGGAATCCGAACTTTTTGCAAACATGCCTGACTTCTTGACCGTGGTCGCTGTGCCGGCTGTGCTCATCGAGGACAGTGACACAACGTCATCGTTTGGCGCAGCAGGCAGATTCTTGGTATCGTAGCTACTTCCCGAATGCGATAGTCCATATCCGCCGGATGGGTGTCGGCTGGCAGCGTTGCTATTCTGTCCTGCAGAAGGCCCAATTTCCGAATAGGTTTCGTTGTCTTCATCCCAATCGTCCTCCCAGTCATCGCCTTCATTGTAGTCATCAACGGCTTGGTCGTATCGCGGTGGCTGTTGCGCTGCTCCTGCGGCATGCGTATTGCTACCACCATTTAATTGCTGCGCAACTTCAGCTGCGGACATAACCTCAACGTAGGCGGCAGGGAACAGTCCCGTCTGACCTGTGGAATTTTTGCCCTCCCACCAGCCTTCGCCGACGTCTGTTCGCGTGACAGTCAAAATATCGCCGGGTTTTATGGAGATCTCCGATGTGCCCGGCTCACCACCAAATTCGTACAAAGTTTTCACGTACGATGTCATTGCTTGTGATTTTTGCGGGTATTTCCCTCACAGTAACTGCAAAAAATGGATAGCATATATCAATAAATCTGAAAGAAGTCGATCAATAACATCCACAAGACAGAGCAGAGAGCTAAACGAGCACAACACTTCGCCCCGAAACCGAAAGACCATGAATCACAATCACACGTAATTTATCCACGAGCGATTAAAGTAAATCGCTACGCGTTTTGTTCATATTATCTTTCGTCGTCGTTGTAGTTATTTTCCTTTTTCGGCTTTGTTCGCTCCGCAAGCGAGTAAACTTCTGGAACCGCCCCTCACTTTCATTGTCGTCTCGTCGATCGCTTTGTTTCAGCTCTTAATTGAAGCTACCAAGAGGAGATTCTCCACCGATGGATTTACATGATAATTGGGAGCAATATGCATTGCAATAATAAAAATCTGCTTAAATTAACGTGGTGGGGGCCACAGCACAACGCGAACAAACCAGTAGGAAATTGTGAAAAAAAAACTAAATGACGTCACTGAACACAAGCAACAACTCTGGCTGATTGGTTTTTGGTGCTGCTGGCGACGGTTGTGGAGAAATGTTTTGCTCGTTTTTTTTCCTCTTTAATTTACTCACTTCTTCGCCACCTCTTCCTTCAATAATTGCACTTTATAGTTTTCAGCTCTGTGTTATCAGTTCCTAGCACATTTCACCAGATAATAATTTATCACTAAATAAAGAAAACGTTAACTTATTTATCTATAAACCTCGGTTTAGTGTTAATTGTTGGACAAAAATAAGTGAAAAACACAGACGACCGTCACCGTGCGTACGCACGTCAGAAAATCTCTCGCTGAAATGACTGACAACCCACTGGAGAAATGGGTGGAATTTTTCATCGAGATATGTCAAATTGGACAGCAAATATGACACATGTCTGTACTAGTCTATCACACAATAGATGGCGCAGTAGCCAATTGCCAAAAAGCAAATAGAATTGAAATGTTTTCGAAATAATTTATAATTTAAATAAATAAATTTGAGCTGTTTCATTTTTCGGGCCGGGTTTCCATTATGCGCACTGACCAAAATTTTTAATTTTTTTTTCTGGCTTAAAATATAATATTTTTTTCTGGAGGAAATGCAATTTTTTAAAATTGTTTGTTTATTTAATTTTATTACTTTGTTGTCAATAGTGATAATTAAATGTTACAACATTTTACAAAAGTCCACCGTTACATATTTCGCATGTTTTTCATTTGTTTAAGTTGAGAACAGTGCTGTTTGAGTAAAAATCACCTGGCGCTTTAAACGAAGTTAAATAGTTGAAAAAGTGTATACCAAAAACTGTCTGTCAGGCGCCTGTAAGAAAGTATTTTGTATTTAAACTATGGGGTGGGTGGCTCGCTTCGCTCGCTAACAGGGTTTTATTTTAACCCTTTTTTCACAGAGTTTAGCTGCTCACGCGACTTCGTCACTCCACTACGGGTATGTCGACAACTGTCAGGCAGGCGCCTGGAGTTAAAGTTTAATTTAGTATTTAGCAGTAGGTATAATATAAAAAAAATGGTAAATTCACCAAGATTCAGTTAAAGTCTTGCGAAACAACAAAAATTCAAAGAATTTCGCAAATAATGGATTGAGAACCCGAATAAACAAAATGTTATTTCAATTGGAGCTGAGAATATAGTGAGTAACACAAAAAATGTTCTTCACTACGGTCCGAAGTCCAAACTATAGGAAGTCGCAATGGGAAACGAAAATGTATGTTTGTGGTAAATTCCAGTTTCCTTAGCTTTTTACGTGTTTTTTGGACTAAACTTGGATAGAATTGAAGTTTTTGGCTCTCGTTTTTTGTTATACACTTTTAATTCGTCTGTGTAAAGTTTTCACTCAGGTAGGTGGTTTGATCTAAGACCAGTAAAAACAAAAACACAATCCTTAAAGTGTGTCGGCTACAATTATAAGTTTGAGACCAACAGTAGGTCCGTGACATGAACCTAAAGCGCACTGCTATTTTGATATTTTTGCTATTGTGTTTAATTGAACACCTACTCGAAGCTCAAACGGCTAAACTGTTATTTATAATAGTTTTAAATTGGAATGTCTGTTAAGTTTGTGGTAAAAATAAAAACGGTATGCCCTACTCGGAAGCCCGATTTGTAACTACTTTCACCCAAATGACCCGTATATTTGCACCCAAAACTGTACCCATACTCAATGAAAGCGTTTAAAATTTGGCCATTACAAAACAGAAAGGACTTCCAAATATGTAAACATATTTCCATTACCACAACAATATCTGCAAGCATATTGGTCATATATAATTTACATACTATTTCCTCCAAATTTTTACTTTGCAAAACAGTCCTACCCTTCTTTTTCATTAATGAGCGCTTTTAAAAGGGTCAGAGGCAAGGGGAAGTTAAAAATAAAAATAAAAAAAAATAGTAGGTAGGTACATAGCCTTAATGTGGACGAAGTGTCCTGTTCAAATATTTCTAAATAACGCAAGAATTAGGTGCGGCCATTGAATGACTATAAATAGTCTAGCGAAGGTGCTACGGGTGGATGTTTATTCAATAAGACTTGACACACAGGTTGTTAGAATGTGAAATGAAAGACATGTAAGGAGTCCATTACTCCAACCCTGATTTCGTTAGTTAGATGTATTATTTTTACTTTAATTGGCCAATTTACATAATTTCTGAGACATACCTGCATGCAATTTAACTATTAGCATGAGTAAATATATATAACTACATATATTAAACACACTCAATGCAAGGAGTAAATTTAAATTCAAAACCAAACTTACCATATACATTATTTGATTATCCGTTGACATCTTGAGAAATTTAACTCTTTTTTAGGGTTTCAATAGTTCCATTTTTAATTGGTAATATAACGCAAGTATTAACACTGTGATTAACACACCGAACACGCACACCAACATTTGTGAAAATTAAATAATAAAACTAACGTCCCAAAGATAGATTAACTGTTATCACAAAGAGGAAACTCTCCCGATGGACGCTAAATTCCTTCAGTGGCAGAGGACCAACTAAAAAGGAGACAATCAGCAACATTGATAATAGCCATATTTTATTAGAATCCACATCCGCTGAAGCACAAAATATTTTGGGTTTGAAATGGGGTGGAGGACTTCATTCTTCCTGCCACACAGTTATTGTAGGGTGATGGTTTTTTGTTTGCATTTTCTTTCAACTATAGTACGGCTGAAAAAAAAGAAACTCATCGAGGAATAGAAAGAAAGTTGGCTGCAGTGTTTTAGAAAAATGTTTGGCATATGCCAGTGTGACTGACGTTTGAACAATTAATTATTTACAATAATCACATCTATCAGCAAATCATTTGCTTTTATGGGCATAGTGCTGTTAAATTGTTTTGTGTTTCGTATTGAACTTGTTTGGTTTTTATATATAATATTAATGTATTCCATTATCTTTGCTCATGACTATGCTTGGAACTTTCACTTTCCGTGAGCGGGATTCAGTATATCGATGAATTAAAGCAGTAGTCGGGACTTGGGATGGGACACACTTAACAAATTATTTCAGTTCATACCATACCACTTTTCCCAAATGTGTCTGGAATATTTTACTGCGTTTTTTTTCGCTTAACTTTGCCTTTTCAATAAAACACGCCTATTAATCACGTACTTGGAAGATAAGGAAGTAGTATAGCTGCGTTTCGATTAAGGAAGAACTCATCAAGGGTATAAATTGATTCCATTGTATTACAATATAACACTTTCTATCTATTTTTTGCATTTGTCACACAGAATAAAAATATTAAAATGCCAGTGCTGCCTCGATCACATACCTGCTCTCACAGATGTAAAATGTCAACAAGGAATGGATTCCACTAACGATTTTGTTTGTTTATATCTATACGCGGGAAGCACTTGTCTTGTTCTAAAGTACTTTTTACCAAAAATATAGTGAACTTCACATTATTCTATCTGCTAAAGGCTAATCACAATGCAAGCAATTTGTCGCAAACGCTTACGTTCTGATGATAATCCATACGAGTTTCAAAGTAAAATGTTTGTCAATCAGCAAAAGATTGATTTAATGAATGACGACAAAATGAAAGAGATCCACAGTAAGTTTTCCATTTTCTGAATTATATCCTCATATGGCTGTCGAATTGAATTAATCGTACTTAACATTTAAGGTAAAACAATAAGTATGCTCTTCAAGGGTGCAAAAAACGTAGAAAACAATAACAACGGAAAAATGCTTGGCCCCAATGAGTTCTCTCAGCTGGTTACTTTGACTGGCAGTGGTAATTTGGAATTTCTTTGCAAAGACAAGGTAGGCACACTTGCATACTTTATGAGTGAATTTTCAGTTTATTATAACTGCTGTCTCTAGCCTGAAGGATTTCCCAAAGAGAAACTGAAATCTAAATGCTGTGGCAAGAAAGCGTTCATTAAGGCCGATTGTTTCAACTGCAACTTGGGACTCTGTGAGTTTTGTGCGTCGTCCTGCATTGGTTGTGGCCAATTCCTGTGTGGCAGTTGCATTTTGTTGTTGTGAGTATGCTTAGAGTTTATTCCAAGTTTTAGTCAAAAACTTATTTGTTATTACAGCGAGTGTGGTACTGCCGAACAGCCGATGTGTGAACGCTGCAAGATGTTTAACTAGAGGCGAACTTTTCATTAGTCTAACTAATGAACGGAATCAAAGTAGATGATAAATTGTGTTATATTTAATTGTTTTAAAGCAAACCTCGTCGTATGACGAGGTTTAAAATATATTAAAATAGCAGAGTTGTAAGATCTAATGAGGTGGGTCAGTTATTTTTGGAACCAATCCAATAACTAGGTACATACTGTAGTACGGTGTATATGCCAGAGACAAACGTTTTATACAATAATGATTATCCTATATTTAATTAAATCAAACCTCTGCAGTAGATTATTGAATTACAACAAATTGAATCCATATACTGGTCAATTGTGAATTAGACGTAAAGGATGGATGTAAATGCTTGGCCAGTACCAAGAAAAAGAAGAAAAAGGCAAAGAAAATAAATTATCCGCGTTAAATTTACTGCTAGATATATTTCCCATCCCAGCCCGCTATAGCTCTAGCACTGGGGTTTCTGTTCATTGCCAAAAATAAACATAGTACCCATAACATTCATATTATTCTTAATTTTAAAGACGCACTACGTCCACACTTTTATTTTATCTTTACATGGGAACGAATTAAATGCGAACATCTCAGAGAACCTAATGCCGATGCATAAATATAATCGAAGTGGCTATTTGCATGTTTAACCGTAGCCGTCGACCTAAGCCGTGTCCCTAACGTCGTGCGAATAGCATCAGCCAAATATAATATGAAGCATAGACAATAATAGTATGATTTCATATGAAAATACCTAGTACATTCCTAAGAAACGATATTCAAGTTAAATTGAGTGGATTATTTTATACTACATCAAATATGCGAAGAATGCGTCGTAGCTTTATATTTTCTTAGTAGGACTAGATTTTCCATTCACAATAACTGCTCATCGATCACCTTAATTTATTTCATTTGCAGAATTGCGCAATTAATTATAAAATAACCTTCGTTACTGTCGTTCTTACATTTTCAATTTAAGATCCCTGGTTCCTTGCCTACAACACTTGCAATTGCACCCTTAACTTGCAAATGTAAGCATCGCACAGCTCAGCACTAGCACCAACATTAAAAACAAAAAACGCTATTGGCGTTGTTGTCAGTGGATATTTTTTTCTTTGAAACGTCAGCTACAAGCAAAAAGGGAAGACGTGTCTATCGGCGGCGTGCCCATCAACAAAACTTGATCCAATTCGTGTAATAATTACGAATAGTTAACATAAATTTAATTAAATAATAACAAAGCACTAAACCACCTTTCAACGAAGATAAAAATGCATACAGTTCTGACTCGTGGAAATGCCACTGTGGCGTACTCTCTTAGCGTTCTGGCCTGCTTAACATTCTGCTGCTTCATCTCGACAGTGTTCCTTGACTATCGCACTGAATCGAAGATTAACACAGTTAAAGTTTTGGTGTAAGAATTCTAAAACTATCACATTTCGTCCACACATAAGTTTTCATACCTTTTGCAGGAAAAACGTCCCAGACTATGGAGCATCGCGGGAGAAACACGATCTTGGTTTCCTCACATTCGACTTGCAAACGAATCTCACCGATCTCTTCAATTGGAACGTAAAGCAGTTGTTCCTATATTTAACCGCTGAATACCAAACAAAGGACAACGAACTGAACCAGGTTGTGCTGTGGGACAAGATAATCTTGCGTGGCGAAAATACCGTCTTGGACTTTAAGAACATGAATACAAAGTACTACTTCTGGGATGATGGCAACGGCTTGAAGTGAGTTTTTCCCCGAGCAAAACCATTATTCAATTGACTTCATTACCTTTCTCTAGGAACAACAATGTGACACTCTATCTGTCGTGGAACATCATCCCAAATGCAGGTCTCTTGCCGAGTGTGTTTGCTCATGGATCGCATGTATTCAAATTTCCAGAACACTACTCGGTGTCACCCGTTTAAGACTTGAAAAACCTTTATAATTCCTCTTCTGTCCTATGTTCGAGTTAGGAAATCAATTCGCTTAATTTCGTTTATTTTTAGAGTACACAACAAAAATAAAACAAATTTCAAGAAGAACATGTTAGTTGGGTTTATTTGCTCTCTTTACACACTTGGGTGAGTAACTTCAGGACGTCTTTTTCCCGCCGTAACGCCTGCTGGATGCATATGTCCATTTGATCCTTGTTGAAGGGTGTGCCGCCGGGTTTGAGGATGAAACAGACTTCGCCATTGCAAATGGCGACATTAACCACAGAGCTGGAGAGGGCCTCCTCCTCAGCAGTGGGATCCGTGAGTATGATATTGCTAGAATGAGAAATAAGTTGTGATTAGAAAGGAAAGAGGCTTTTAGTCTATATCATGGGCAGTATTAGAACGGGAAAAATAGTTATCAATAACAGTTCTATTGTTATCTTAACGGATCAATACTTTAAACAAAATGTTAGATAGATAACCATACACTAGTCATCTTATGTAGCTAAATGTCAGTGCAAAACGTACAAGTAAACTTACTCATCGAAAACCATTAGAGTTGTGGACACCGGGACAGCTCCTATATCCAATTTCTTCTTGACACTAGTGTCCGCCTCGATTCGATTAATCTTGACATCATATTCGATTGTTGGTAGCTCCAAATTTTTTAATGCGGCAACACAAGCTATCAATGCTGCATCCACAATACACCCATCATGGTCCAAGCAAATAATATCACAATGCAATGCCCAAACAAGTTTCTCCTTGTGTATGCAAAGCTGTTTTAGCTCCAAGCAATTGGAATTAGTAAGAATATCATGGATGGCAGAGCTAAATACATCCGAATCGTCATTAGATCCTGCTCCACTGCGATATCTGGGCGAGCACATCTGTGGCAGTTCCACATTGGGTATGAGAAACCCGTTCTCTGGTGTTAAAGCTCTAGGTTTGGCGAGCTCGGCTCGTATTCCACAAACCACACTTGTGTTCCCTATTTTAACTACTGCCGAACCATCTGCGGTGATAATTGAGCCAACATTAATGCCGATTGGGCGAAGTTTGTCGAACTCTCTGCCATCGGGGCGAATGTCCTTGTTAAGATAGTCGCGGTAGTATTTCACTGGATGAATTAATCTGGATTAATTGATTTAGATGATTAGATGAGATCGTATTGAACAAATGTTTCAATTACTTGTATTGTTCAGCCATTGATGTGTTTAGTTTATTTGCTACCAAGTTTCTTTGCAGCTCTAGAATGTAAAAGAAATACCAAAAACCAACAAAACAAACAAGAAATAAATGCACGTGCTGTCAACCAATACAAACTGTCAAACTGGAAAATTTGACAGCCGGTTTTGGTGAACAGCATGTTGATAAGAATAAAGCATTGCCATATAGATAGTTTTGTAATAGATTTGTTAAAGAATTAAATAAACTAAGAGGATATTTAAAATGTTAACGGACGTACCTTCTAACATAAAGTTTATTAATTTAAGGTTTCTAGAATCCGCCTGTCTTTCTAGTATTACCTATGTGTCATAAATTATCTATTCTACCTTGAAAATAAACTCCTATTACAGTTGAAAGTTGAATAACCTGTTTTGAAGGCAATTTTAATATTCATTCCAGCACTCGTTACAGGTAAAATGTTAAACTGTGACAGATATTTGGCATATCAACCCCGCAAATCTGCATATTGTTTCTTAAAAAGTTTGCGTAATCTTCCTGTACAATGCGCAAAAGAATTATCCAGTGTCGATATGTTCCCTATTCGTCCTGCTGCGTATATTATGGCCATTGTAGTGGGCGGGACTCTCAAAAGAACTCGCCGGCGAATGATAACGAAATCTTCCTTCAGTCGTCTAGTGCAAATTTGTTGACGTTAGTCATCTAGCGGGCAATGGAACGCGGCCAATGTTGCATAGAATTGATGTGACAATACAGTTTGAAATGCTTCTTAATGTCCACACCAAATTAAGTTGCATTATGTAATATACATCTTCATTTATAGAGACGTTCGAGTTAAACCCGTTTCACAAATTCCTGTCACGATCGAAAATTAAATCAGCAACATGCTTATAACAAACCATATCACTGCGCAAGTCATAAAATCAAATCACTCAACTCTTTGATTAACATGACTTCTGGTGTCATAGCATCGGGTCGGAGTCAACTTTACGATCATGTTTACCACATTAGTTACCCCGTAATGTTGTACCGAAATGTCAACGCGCGCTGTCTCTTCATGCCTACCTCAATGCCTTTATCAAACAAACGGGAGAGGCTATCGCGCTGCGCATCAAAATGCAAATTTACCCTCGTTGATGGTTATTCCCGCGACCAGCTAAATCATGTTCGATCGTAAATTTACGATCGCATAATTTCCAATAAAATCTGAATTTTTATGGCTTCATGGCGGCGCGAACACACGCGGTCTTCTGCCATCTTAAACTTCGCCGTTTTCATCATTTGCATCGGTCCGTTTTAGTTTCATCAGCGATATCCAGACTTGGCCATAAAAATCATTGATCAAGTGACTCGCACAGCTCGGTTGGGTTGGGCCACATGATTACCCTTTCTGGAGCACTGAACGCGCTTTTTTTTTAATCGATTTTAAGCTACTGATTGGATCAATAGGTTGTCCCATATCCATTCAAAGTCAGCTGGAGGGCTTGACTGTGACTGTGACAAACGCAGCGGGTAAAAGGCTTTTCCATGTCGCCATGTCCTGAGCGACTACGATACGACTATGTTGGCGAAAGATTAATTTAATAAACGTTTAGTTTATGAGCGCCCAACGTGTAAAGTGGATGGCCAGGTGGACTGTATACAGTTGGGTTCTGGACAAAGTAGCTCGTCTGTATGCAAACGATGGCAATTTTCTGCAATATCAATTCAAGAGTTAATGTCTTTATCGATGTTGTGACGTGACGATGGGTGAGTACAGCAGGAGTAAATTGTCCCATCAATTGTTATTGGATGCTCGTCGCGCCGATTGAGATAGGTATGTGGAGATAATTTTATGAATGCCGGAGAGGAAACTCAAATTTAACAGTTTATTGGAAACGGTTTCTAAAAGTGGAAGGTATTCACTTAGCAAAGTGGTGGAAAATGAAAACACCCAACGACTGACGAACAATTTGCACCCACTAAAATAATAATTAATTTGGCGCCAAAGGCTTATGACTTTTGAAAAATCAGAGAGGGGCAATCAATAACTGCGTAACTAAGATGTTAGATGTTGGTAGTAGCAGTAGCGCATAATCTTTGAAAAGGTAAGAACAAGGGAAATAAATCGTGACAGATGAACTGTGGATTACATTGTGGTCTTCAGTAGGACTATTAACTGCAACAGAGTGATCTGTCAATTCACTCTACATAATTATAGATAATGCGGTTCATTTTGAACTACTTTTCGTCGCTTTTTTTTAAGGTGATTTTCCGCGCGTTTTTGACGGGTTTTGGAGGTCTTTACTAACGCTTTCCACTCGTTTTTTGCTCATTTCTTCCAGTTTTTCGAAGCGCTTGTTTTTAACGCATTTTGCACAAGTTTTTTTTTTAACGCGATAGGCGATCTTAAACCGTAATATGATTTCATGTGAGTAGATTCATCCGGTCCCCTTAAAATACTATAGTTGGTCAGCCCACATGATAAATGCTAAACGGATGTAACTAGATAAACCTAGGTCTGAACGCGCTCCAACTATCCCAAAAGTACTCATTTCATTACACACAACAATTGTGGAATTTCACATGGAAACCACGTGCACCCCCATAACCGCCATAACCCAAAGTTATTAGGGTTGAGCTCATAAATTAATGGTCTTTGCTTTAAACTACTCATGTAATGACCATCGGCTACGTAGCTTGACGCCCTTCCAATTATCCGAAAATAGTAAATGGAACACCACCGCACCGTATATACCTCACCCTTATCGATTTCGTCGACCACACATCTCAAAGGGTTAACATGCAAATGTGACAGGCTTTAAGTCGATTTCTTTTGTCGGCCCCACCGCGCGCCCTCTACTAAATTAAGTTCCAATGTGCGCTGTGTCCGAGAACTTCTCGTCGTCCATTTTAGCGTCGTGTCCTGGTGGTTCTTCATTATTCAACCAATTATTCCTTTACATACTTCCCGCATCCATACACACACACACAAAGCCACACACTAAACGCTGCTGTTAATGCTGTTCAAGTGCGTGCAACTATATCGGCAGAAACTTCCAAAAGGGTTCCTGCCCAACATTCACTAACACGCTATAACAACAACCGGCGATTTATATGCCCACAGCATTAATAGATTATGAGAGTCCTGTTCGTGGTATAGATACAGAACGAAACACACTGCTGGCTGACCAATGTCCATGCTGAATAATGCATCCCCAAAGGTAAGCACTTACGTGTCTGTATCAAGGGGGTGCAGGCATGGAGGGTCGTATCGGGTACCTGTATAGCCTGTAATTACATGCGCGCGGGGTGTATAGCTCCTAATGCATTAAAGGATATGTGTGGACCTCATTTGCATATAGGAGTACATATATCGGACAGGAGTGGTGGGCATAGTGTATTGGCTACCTAAGCAAGCGTAAGCGAAGCGAGTGCATCCATCCTTTGCGATAAATTCGATATAGAAATCGATTTGTGGCATTCCGTTGTTGGATATTATGTAGTGCGTGTGTGTTTCGCTATTAACATCGATGGCATGTCCTTTGTCCCTTTTTTGTGTGTTGTCAAATAGAAAAGTCCTTCGAAGTTATAAGTAGTGCGACTTTTAATGGGTGGGTGTGCATGGATGTGTCGAACAGATGCTGCACAATGAACGGCTTGACAGCGAAATAGGGTCTGTGTCTTTTCTTTCCAAAGAGTACATGTTCTGTGGAATGTTTAATTGAAGGACATTACACTTTTTTATATAAGTTATAGATGTAATTTGAGGTTTTGAACACTTTAACGCATAATTGGATGGATTGAGAGGGCGTTGGCTGTTGGTAATCGACCGGGTATGACTGACATTTAAGGTTAGGCTCGAAATGCATTGGCAAAATATACCTACATTCCTCGATATATAGAAGGACGTAAGCGGAACCATTGTTCAAGCCACTGAATCGTAGATGAGCTCATTTGAACTCATACTATTTAGTTGGATGCTGACCTCACTATGAGCCCTGTCTGTGCTGGACTATCTTGAGATGGTCAAAGAACTGATGGGTCTGAAGAGCTCAGAGCACAAAACAAGAAGAGTACCGACAGCCCTAATCAAGATAACCAGAGGGCGGCTCATCTACAAACGAACGCCCTAAAGTAGGTATTTAGAGGTCGAAAGAGGTCGATTTAGAATAAAAATAGAAGTGAGCTCATACAGGATCAAGTTCGGAGAGGTAAAAAAAACATATTGCCAATAAGAGTGGGACGAAGGCTTGTAAAAAAAATAAATAGTTGGCGCAACAGGTCTGTAGAGACCCTAGGCCTAGCTTCTCACAGCCATTCGGCGCAGCGGAAAAAAACCATAAGTTGGAATTTGGGTTTTTTCGGGATTCGAACCTGGGAGCCCTCGCTTAGTAGTCCAACACACTAACCACTAAGCCACTGCGCCGGCTTATGGAGATGAAAAATAACCAGTAAAGCTCTCTTAAAAGCTGTTAAGCGGCAAAGATGGTAAGGTAAACTAGTCAAACGGTATTCAAACACGTGGCGATACCAATTTCTTAACCCTAGTCTAAAAAAGCTGCTATATGAGATGGCCTATGGAGAGTATAAGTAAAAACGTATACCAAGACTTTCTTAAAAAAATATATGCCTGTTCTTTATTTACTTATTTAATTAGTGACGACCCTAGCACTTACAGGAACCTAATGTAATTTGCATGCTTTTACAGTAGGTACATAATATAATTATTGTCCAGTGAGCGGCGGATGTAAAATGCTAAAAATAATTATTTTTATTTAAAATGTAAGATTTTTAAAACACATTAAAATTATATACCTAGGCATTCAGTACGTTTATTTTATCAAGCTATTTATTGGGACAGTGAAAAATAAATAGCTTGATAAAATAAACGTACTGAATGCCTAGGTATATATATATATTTCGAGAGATAATCGAATCAGACCACCATTGTCGGGTCTCTTTTCGTCTCTCTACCACTGTAAATCTTACTCAGAGAGACTCTCTGGATTTCTCCACAGTTCTTCTCTGGGCTCAATTCCTAGTGTTAACGCTAGCATCTGTTTATGGGAGATCCGTTTCATCGACTGGGTCTCGACCCATTGATGTCCCAAGATCCTCATTCTTCTGCCAGCCAATGCCGGGCATTGACACAGTATATGTGCCGCTGTCTCAGATTCCTCCAGGCATAGTCTACAAGTATCATCCTCTATAAGGCCCATTTTCCTTAAGTGATACCTGAAATTACCATGTCCTGTAGACAAAGCCACCACCCATTTCAATGTTCCTCGACTCATGCTTAGAACTCTTCTTTGAGTGGAGCAGGTCGGCCACTTTATTGCCATTTTAGCTTGTCTACATTGTTCCACGGTTGACCACCTTCTCAGGTGTTCTGCCGTGATCCATTTGTGGACAAGCTGTTCAACCATTCCTCTGCCAATTGAAGAGAATGGTTCTGGTCCCAGCAACTTTTCAGTTGACCCCTGTTTTGCAAGGGAGTCCGCCTTTTCATTGCCTTCGATCCCTATGTGTCCTCGTACCCAAGTCAGTGTTACTTCATTTTTAGATGAACACTTATTGAGTTTAAGTACGCATTCCAGTGCCAGTGATGTTGTGATGTTTGTTTGTTCCATGCATCTGATCACCGCCTGATTGTCCAGTGCTATGAGGATATTTCTTCCTTCCACCTGACACTCAAGCAAGTAGTCCAACGCATAAAGCAAGGCAATCATCTCAGCCTGGTATACTGAAGTGTATTTCCCGAGGCTAATGTGACGGGCAAGTTCCAGCTCTTCTGAATAGATACCGGCCCCCGCCCCGCCATCCATCATGGATCCATCCGTGAAAATCACTATTTCACCATTTCTTTTTTCTGGAAGTAATCCGTTCTCAATACGAGTTTTATGATTTCTTTCCATAATACGCACCCTTGTTATTCGATCCATAGGCATGTTTAGCTCCCTAATCTCGTCTTTAACAAGTTCCAGGATCTTCCTATGTCCATAGATCGTACCACGATGGTGCCATTTCGCATCTCGATGCAAGCGAAGTGCCGTTTGGGCCGCTGTTTTCTTAATAAATAAGTCTAGCGGTAATATCCCCATGATGACTTCCAATGCGCATGTTGGGGTTGTACGTATTGCACCTGTAATTCCCATACATGCTAAACGCTGAACCCTATCCAGGTGCTTCCTCACAGTTTTCTGAGAGGCTTTCGCCCACCATACAACCGAGGCGTACGTGATAATGGGTCTAGTTATCATCGTATACATCCAGTATGCTGACCTAGGCGAGAGTCCCCACCTCTGTCCACATACACGTTTGCACTGATGTAGTACCCTTTTTGCCTTCCGGACCTTCTCCTCAACATGGTAATTCCAAGTAAGTCCAGTATCTAGATAGACTCCCAGATACTTAACCTTCTTAGTCATTGTTAGTTCCGATCCGAAAAGTGTTAAGGGCCGAAATTCCAGATTTTTCCTCTTCCTAGTGAAGACTATTAGATCTGTTTTCGCCGCATTAATGGAGAGCCCTTGTTCCAGACACCACCGCTCAACCACTCTGAGTGCATTCCTCATGATATCTGCTGTGACGTCCATGAATTTGCCTCTGGCCATTATTGCTATGTCGTCGGCATATCCCACTGTGTGAATGCCCGTCTCCTCGAGTCTGTCGAGAAGAGAGTCCACAGTGATATTCCACAGTGTAGGTGAGAGAACACCTCCTTGTGGGCAACCTCTGCTAACCCTTCCTCTGAGTTTTGAGGTTCCCGTCTGAATATTAATCGCCCTCGTATTCAACATATTGTCCACCCATCTTACCACCAGTGGGTTAACCCTACGTTTTTCCAAGGCTTGTTTCAGACTTTCAAAGCATATCTTATCGAAGGCACCTTCAATGTCCATTATAGTGGTCATCGCAATGCCCCCGGTATTTAGCTCTTCCTCCGCAACGCGTACTACTTGGTGTAGCGCTGTTTCTGTAGACATACCTACCCTGTAGATAGATAGATAGATAGATAGATCTTTATTCAATATAATAATTAGTACATACAGTCATTGAGAAAATCTTGAATATTTAGGGGCATGACATATCTGTCGTCTGCCCGAGTGGCAAAGTTGCTTGAATCTTTTACAGTATAATAATTTTTTTTTTTTTTTTTTATAGTTAAAACAAAATTGAGAGATTCTTATCTCTCTTAAATCTTGAGATTTGTAAAGGTTTGATTTCAAATTGATTCTTTCTTATATATTTTAAAAGGCTTCATTAATTACTTTGGATCTAATGTTACTTTTCTGGTACTCTTAGATTTTTCCAAAGCTTTTGATTTGGTTAATCACTCAATTCTTCTCAGCAAATTAAGACGCTTTTTCTCAATTTCCTCCACTGCTGTTAAATTAATATCATCATATCTAAGTGAACGAAAACAGGCCGTGTCACTTGATGGCAACCTTTACGATTTTCTTCCCTCAAGGCAAGGAGTTCCCCAAGGCTCTATCCTAGGGCCCCTATTGTTCTCGATATATATTAACGATATTGCTTCTGTCATATTAAGTTCATCTAAGCATATTTATGCCGATGATATACAAATTTATCAAAGCTGCCCCTTGGGCCTAATTGAAAATTGCGTCAGCGTTTTAAATGAGGATCTAGAACGAATTTCTAGTTGGTCATCAAAAAGCGGCCTAATACTTAATCCAGCGAAGTGTAAGTGTTTAGTTATTTCTAAAAAGAAATTAGATCTTTCCTATTTCCCTCATTTAATGTTAAACAACTCTGAAGTCGAATTTGTTGAGTCTTCTAAAAATCTAGGTATTGTCTTCAATAGAACCTTAACATGGAATAATCACATAAATACTATAGTAGGGAAAACTTACGGTATTCTACGAACCCTAAGGATTGCTCAAAAGTTTACTCCTCTTGAAACGAGATTGCTACTGGCTAAAACGTTAGTTATTCCTGTACTTATCTACGGATGCGAAATTTTCTATGGATGTGATGCCGAGAGTAGAAGGCGGCTTCAGGTGGCTTTCAACTCCACTATTCGATATGTGTATTGTTTAAAAAGACACAATCACGTTTCACATCTTGCGAAACACCTAGTTAACATGTCCTTTTGTAACTATATAAAATTTCGAACAGTCATATTTCTTTTCAACATACTCATATGTAGACAGCCTTCATATCTTTATGAAAAAATCCAGTTTCCGGTATCTAACAGATCTTCTTGTCTGGTACTTCCGCGCTTTTCATGTCTAACATCCGAAAGACAGTTTTTTGTTGCTGCTATTCGCCTTTGGAATTCACTCCCACGTAACTTGCGAGAGCTAACTAATGCACGACGATTTAAAACCGAACTTCAAAATCTTCTCAGTAACTAAAGCAACTAACTTTTTCCCATCCCTATCCCTCAAGCGATTTCAATTTCAATTAAAAAAAAAAAAAAAAAAAAAAATGAATTTAAAACTAAATCTAACTTAACTTTCAAATCATTTATGAATAGTAAATTAAAAATGTTTATCTTTCACAGCCTTATAAGTGAATTCTTACTGTGTAAGATGTATGATACAATAAATATTATTATTATTATTATTATTATTATTATTAATATGTGCTGGCGTCAGTATAATAATCAAAAAGTAGCTTCCAATCACCACCATTCAGAAAATCATGCACCTCTTCCTCCTCTAAAACATTTTTTCCGAAGTAGCCTCGCCTTATTTCCTTTAGAATTGGACAGATTCCGATGAAGTGATACACATCTTCCCGTGCTTGTAGGTTACACAAGTTGCAAAGACCTGGACCCTCGTTTCGATGCGGCATGGCGTTCAGCTTGATGAGCTCCCCTCTAATTTTGAAAATCGTCCCAATGACATAGCAGGAATAACGACTGTTGAAATAGTTGAGCTCATTTAGATTAAGGTTAGCCTTTGAGTAATACACTCTTTCTGTCGACGCACGAGCTTTTTCAATAAAGGCATATCTTTCGTTTTCGTCAGTGAGCATGATGACTTCGTATAAATCCTTTTTCCAGTTAGCTATGTTGCTCACTTCCCAGTTCATCGTGACACCACAATCAGCCGCTATCTTTGTCCATTCCTTGATAAAGAGAGTTTTATTCCGTATTGCCTGGCGCATTATCAGATTAGGCAGCCTGGAGTTATTCATTTTTGCCACCCTTAATAGATAGTCAGCATTCAATTTTAGAGTTGAGATGAACATTGTTGGCAGACCAGATTCTAAATTATACATATACTTCGGTGTAATAATTGGTAAGAAAAAAACTTTTCTTAGAAAGAAACGTAGTAAATATTCAACGATTTCGAATTTCTGTGCACCCCACACCTGCGCTCCATAAAAGAGAATGGCCTGTGCCGTTGCATTAAAGACTTTATACTTTGAGCTAAAAGATATCAGTTTGTTGCAAAAGATCCTTTTCCAATTCGAGCAGATTGCTGTCTTAGCTTTTTCTAGTTTAGTTTTAAGGTGTTTTTCCATTTTTAAATTAAATGTCAGATCCATGCCAAGATAAGAGTACTTTTTAACAACCTCCAGTGTTTGTTCTCCAAATTTCCATTTTTCACCTCTTGCTAATCTGCCAGCTCCGTTTTGAAATATCATCACTTTCGATTTTGCGACATTAACTTCCAAGTCCCATAGATTGCAATACTCAAACAGTTTATTGATCATCATTTGAAGAGCGCATGGAGTCTCTGCGAGTATAACTATGTCGTCTGCGTACATTATAGCTTTTATTTTTGAACTTGCAACTTCAACTCCACACGGTAACCAATCCACTATATCATCCAAAAATAGTGCAAATAAAAGGGGGCTCAGATTACAGCCTTGTTTGACTCCGCTGTTTATTTCAAAGCTTTCAGATTGCTCTTGACCGTTGTATATTTTCGCTGTAGTTTGCTGGTATATCTTTTCCAACGCTCGCACGAATTTAGACGAGATTCCGAGGTTGAACAACTTATAAAACAAAGCACTTCGGTTAATCGTATCAAAGGCTGCTCTAAAATCTACGAAGAAAGCGAATAATTTCTTCCTTTGATCCAGTTTTATTTGAGCAATTGAAGTTAGGACGAAGATATTGTCAACTGTAGAATACCCTTTCCGAAATCCAGCCTGAAATTCACTGAGTTTTTGGTTAACATCTACCCAGTTATTTAATCTTTTATAAAGCAGAGTCGTATATATTTTAACTGACGAGTTTAAGAAAGATATACCCCTATAGTTAGCCGGGTCACATGGATCCCCTTTTTTGTAAATTGGCCAGATCAAAGATTCGTAAAACTGCTCTGGCAATGTGCCAAAATTAAAGATTACGTTCAGAGCTTGTGTAAGATGCTTTTTGAATTTTTCGGAGTTATATTTAAAGAATTCTGCCGGAATACCATTATTTCCTGCTGTTTTTCCGTCTTTTAAAGTTTGTAGGGCATTTTCGATTTCTTCTATTCCAAAATCTGCATCCAAGTATTCATCTTTAAAGCAAGGTTCGGGATAATACCATACTGTTTTCTCTGTCAAGTAAAGTAGCGTTGAGTAGTGTGCCCGCAGATCATCTACTGCTATTACAGCATCTTCTTTTTTATTGTTGTTCCCATTTAATTTTCTTGTCAGCGACCAAAACTCCGCAGAATCTCTACTTTGGCTCAATATAATTGCCATTTCTTCTTCATGCGCTCTTTTTTTCTCATTACATATCCGTTTGTACTCTTTATTTGCTGTAACATACTCCATTTTAATGTATTTTCATAATCTCAATAAATTCAGCAGCGCAAGGGATCTCTTCCTTAGACTTTCGCATTCGTAATCATACCAAGAAGATTTTCTTCGAAAATTCGTTTTTGTTTTAGGAGAATTCGTTATTTCTAATATTATTGATTCCAGGTCACATAGCGGAATATAGTTGACTTTAGAAACAGTTTCCTTGAGGCTAAGTTTAGTATCTATCATGCCTGGTAATTCATTTTTATAACTGTTTTTCCATCTCAAGCAACTCCTTTCTAATTGTTTTTCACCATAAGATAATTTCTGAATGATCTTCTTACAAATAGTGATTGTTATTGGAAGATGCTCAGAATAAGTAGCATCCCCAACCATAAAGTCTTCAAATATAGTATGCCAGTCTCCACTTATCAGACCATAATCTATTGTTGAGCATCCTTGCTTTCCAATAAAAGTAAATTCTCCGTTTTTGTCCCCTTTTGCTGTTCCATTTAAAATACTCAGTCCGAAATCGTGACATAGTTCAATTAACTTTTTTCCTTCTGCATTACACTTTAAATCTTTGCTCATGCGTTTTTCACTTAATTTTACAAATTGCGACTCCATATCTGCTGTTCTAGCATTAAAATCCCCTAATATACACAAATTATGAGCTTTCAAGGAGCATAAAAAGTCATATAACACATCATAATCTTGTTGCCAATGGTTGCAATTAAGGTAAACGGGTACTATATAATAGAAGCTATTAGTGTTTTTAATTTCTACATAGAGCATCTCTTCTTCGATTTTAATTTTACATACAGGGAAAACATTTTTACTTATAGCAGTAAGTATTCCGCCACTTGCTCTACCTCTATTGGATGTTCTCTTAGCTGGTATCCAAAAACATTCGTACGAAGTAAAATACTTTTCAAATTTTTTACATTTGTGTTCTTCTGTGTGTGTTTCAAGCAAAAAGATGATATCAAAATTAAATAAGTACGTAAAAAAACCAGGAAACATTGTTTTACTATTCAGTCCACCAACATTATACGAAACGATTTTACAATTAAAACAAATATTTACTTCTTTGCTAATTTCCTCAATGACTACCCTGTCCTATTGACTAGAACTTGAACTACTCGTTAGATTTATATGGTTCTGATCTTTGCTACCATTAGAGATGACGTTTGTAGTTGTCAAAGGGTTGTCATCGGCTTGATATTTTGGTAAACAAACTTTGAATAGATCAACGTGGAAATTGAAAGTATCGCAAATTTTTTTAAAACCACAGCTATTTCCATATCTCAAACCTATTGCTTCTAACCAAGTAAACTCCATACTTTCGACGACGAGCTTATCATCTTTTACAACAGCCTTCAAGTTTGGTTGATTGCGCTTTATAATTTTTCTTACATGCAACAGATGTGCCCTCCTTCTCCGTATGCTGTGTGGATAATCTTTTTGTATTGAGATATTGGTGTTTTTTAGTTTGTTAGTGTTTTTTAATATTTTGTACACATTTTCCTTACTGTTTAATTTAACAATAAAGTTTTTGAATTTAGAGTTCCAAGATTTAATTTCTTTAATTTCATCGATGCAGTGATTGTTTGAGTCGTTTGACAATTTGGTGCATATATCTACAACTTGTGCAGTTTGTTGTTCATCTTTTGCTTCGACATACCTACCCTGTATGCATGCTGTCTACTATTTAAAGGATACATCTTAAGCGCAGTACTCTCCATATAGTCCACCATCACCCTTTCCATTATTTTTAACAGGAAGGATGTTAGGCTGACTGGTCTGAATGACTTTGCCTCGGTGTAGTCCTTTTTTCCCGGTTTTGGAAGGAAGACCACATTTGCTTCCCTCCATGTTATCGGGATATAGCCTATTGCTAGGCATGCAACGTATATATTCCTGAGCCTTGGTGCAATTAGGTCTATACCCCATTGCATTAGACCTGGAAATATACCATCCGGCCCCGCAGTTTTGAAGGGTGAGAATGTTGCTATCGCACCCTTGACCGCTTTTGGTGTCACGATCCGTTCTGCTTCCGTCCTATCCATCCTGTTCGCTCCTTGTTTCCTTGGAGCCCAGGGCTGAGCTGACTTATAGCTTCCTGGAAAGTGTACCTCCATTAGGACCTCATTTGTGTGATCCAGTGTTTCCACCATCTCCCCCGCTCTATTACGAATGAGTCCGATCTTAGAAACTGGATCTCTCGAGACAATCTTTTGTAGTCTACTGACTTCAGATGTACTCCTCATACTCGAGCAAAAGTCCCTCCATGACTCCCTTTTACGTCGTCGCAGAGTAACGTTTAGCTCTTTCTTTTTCGCCTTATATTCATCCCATGCTTCGGGTTCTCCCCTCCTCATGGCGTGATTGAAGGCCTTCCTCGCAGCCTTTTTTAGCTTTTCAAGTTCCCGGCACCACCAAGGCGCAGGATCTTGTTTTTCCACTAAAGTAGGTGTACAAGCCACTCGGTACGCAACTTCAACAGCTGATTGCAGATGCTTCAACTGTGATTCTACATGCCAAGTGTTTTTCGGTATTCCGAATGTCATTACATTCAGTTTTTCCTCCAACACTTCAAGGTATTTTATCCTATCTGTGTTCTTCGGAATTCTGATGTATTTCCGATCTTTTTTCCTTTTAGATCCATAGCGAACATCAAATGAAATGGCTCTGTGATCCGACAATGTAGCCTGATCCATTACCCTCCAATTTGATATTCTTTCAATTATCTGGCTACTGCACAGGGTAACATCGATCACTTCCATTCGTCTCACATCGACGAAGGTTGGCTCTGTTCCCCGGTTTAAGATAGCTAGATCCTTGCATGATACAAATTCGAATAAGGCTTCTCCTCTGTAATTATCGTTGGTGCTGCCCCACACTGTATTATGTGCATTGGCATCACAACCAATTATTAGATCCTCGTTCCTGTTCCTGCATGCATTCACCAAAGACTCTAACTCTCTTGTCGGAGGAGGTTCTGGAGAATCATACGGCAGGTATGCAGATGCTATGACAAAACTTCCCGCACCTGATCCTACTCGTACTGTTGCAAGGTCTGGGGCACACAGATCCGGCAATTTATATGCTTGAACTCCGTGCCTCACCAAGATACAGGACCTAATTCTTCCGCTAGTTTGTGCATAATGCAACTCAGCCATGCTATTTGGGAGTCCTCTAATCTTTCCTCTAAAGATCCAAGGCTCCTGTATCAGGGCTATATCAAACGAATCCTCATCAAAACACTTAGTCATCATTGCCGATGCTGCTTTGCTGTGATGCAGGTTCAATTGAATCACCCTCAGCTTTTCCCGGTACGGGCCCACCTCCCGCCCGACTTGTGTTGATCCCATCTCCATGGTGTCTATCACTTCGTCGCCCTGCCTAGGTATATATTGGGACAGTGGTTGGCGAGGTTTGCACGTAAGGAAACCAGGGGTTAGTCTGTAAGGGACGGCCCAAGACCGTTATACGTGGTGAAGAACCACACCCTGCACGAGGTGCCACTGCTTTAGACTGAATATAACGGATCTAGAGGGGAATAACTCTATAAAACCCGTAATCCCGGGTTAACTACCGCGCCCATGGGATGTATGGCACAATGTTATGTGTCTTTTAGCGGCGAACTCTAGATACCTGGGGACCTCTAGTTTCAATCCAAATTCCCCTTTTCTGTATACAGGGGGTGAGTACAGAATGACATCTCCTTCCCCCTTACTCGTGGGTCCAAAATAGAATCTTTAAATAAAAAAACACAAAACAAAGGGACTGGTGTAATTGAATCGGGCACCAAGAACTTCGGCAACACCGATTCTCATACGAATATGACGGAGGAGGAAGAAAATCTCTTACTCCAAGAACCGTCGACTAGTAGGGCAGCTTCGGTTGAGGGAAGCGTCAGAACGGTTGACTTCGGACTCGAAAAACTTTTTCTCGAGGAAGATGACAACCGCTCGATCGCCAGCTCATCCAAATTCTCCATATCGTCTACAGCTTCAATTAGGAAAAGAGTGCTGAACTGTAAGATGACAAACAAAGACTTCAAAACGCCCTTGATTTTCTAGAAAGGCAGTCCAGGGATATTAGCGTACTTCATGCTAGTATTCCTGAGGCGGACCCTATGGAAATCTCGAGCGAGGGAGCTCTTATGCAGCCACCAATGCCTGTGATATGCCTTAGCCTATCGGGGCACGGGTCGGCTGCATCTGACCCCGCAACTGAAGTGGACAGAAAGGACGTTGTTTCACCGGGAGAGGCGGACTCGACTCTGAACAGCGCAGTGACTGTTGTTGACAAGTCGAAGCCAAAGGACAATGAAAGTTTGGACTTAACCGAACCCTCATTTGTCCCCGCGGCGAACACGACGGAAGGCAACAAGCTGTTCAGAACAGTACAACAGACGGATCCGCTAAAAAGGAGGAAAAACGCGCGTCGCCTATTAAATAGGTTTAAGAACCGCGATCCCAGCTCCTTCACGGAGAGGGAAACAGCGCAGTTAGCTAGGGCCCGGGAGACAGTCAAGTCTACCGAAGACGCATGGCGCAGCAGCCTAATAGCGAGGAGACAGAACCCAATCAACAAAGGGAAGTTGTCTGGACCAAGGGAGGAATGCCGCTTGCCTTCCGCCTTGGGAAAGGCAAAACCCGTAAAATCGGGTGCCGGCCCAGCTAAGGACTTGTCTAAGGCTGAGCAGACACCTGGTTGTTCGAAAAAGGTTCTGCCTGTTAGGAAGGTAGATAGGACGACTTCTGGAGGGGCCGGCACAGGATTGGCCGTAACGGGGGCGAAATGCCGATTGCCTTTCACCTCGACTGCGGTTGATTCAAAGTGTCAAGGGGCTGCCTCGGGTAAGGACACGTCCAAACCCGGGAACGCTCCGGTGGTCTCCAAAAGAGGTCGCAACGACGACACGATCTCCCCGGTAGTAGGTAGGCAGGCTAAAAGGCTGAAATTCGCCGAAAAGGTGAAGGAAAGTCTGCGCGTCGCTATTGTCGACTATGGCAACCCAGACCGGAAGCTCTCATCCAACCAATGGGAGCTAATAGAACAGCGTATTCTTGATGGTGTTAATGACGCCATTGTGAGGGCAGATGGCAAGCCTCCACTATTTGGCCAGCTATCTACCTTCAAAGGATTCAAGACCATGGAGTGCGACAACCAGGAGACCTTGGACTGGTTAAAGGGCTTCATAATCAACATGAACGCACCTTGGTCAAAAGCTGACCTGCGCGTTGTTGACAGGAAAGAAATCCTGAACTTGACTAAGCCAAAGGGTATTATCCGCATGAGAGGACCTTACCTACCCGTTGAAAGGATAGAACGGAATCTGCAGTTCCTTAACCCAGAACTACAAAGCAGAGAATGGAAAGTCCTCGAAACGGGTGAATATACCCAGAATGGGATGGACGTGACTATATTACTGTGTCACAAATCGCTGCCGCTACTCCGTAAGCAAGAGTTTAAGGTCCGCGTAGGCATAACGCGGTGCAAACTCCGGCTGCTAGCGGCGAAAGACAAGGGAGAGCAACCGACTACCCGTGATGAAGATAGCGCAAATAAATCTTCATCACAGTAAGGCGGCCAGCGCCAACCTCGTTCTCCTTATGGAAACGAAATCCATAGATGTCGCCCTGGTTCAAGAACCCTGGATTCTCCGGGGAAAGATATGCGGGCTGAGCTCCAAAGATTTGGTTATATACCACAACACACCAGAAAATGGTAAGTCACGAACATGTATTGTCGCCAGAAAACAGCTTAAACTTTTTCTTCTACCTAGTCTCAGCGGCTCGGACCAAACAGCAGTCAAATGGGACAGGGCAGGAAAAGGCGCGCTGGTACTGGCGACAATCTACATGCCACACGAAATAGACAATCCACCTCCAGAGCTATCCTGCACACTCGTCAAAACAGCAGAAAAGGAGGGATGGGATCTGATTGCTGGCTGTGATGCTAACTCCCACCATACGCTCTGGGGAAGTACGGACATAAATGTACGAGGTGAGTCCCTATTAGAATTTATAATTAGCAACAATCTCTTAGTAGCTAACATTGGCAATGAGCCAACCTTCGTAACTAGGAATAGACGTGAGGTGCTAGACTTAACACTCTACAGTAACTCACAGACTCTAACTGTGAAGGAATGGAGAGTCTCCCTTGAGCCATCCTTCTCAGATCACAGAATCATAGAATTTCTAGTAGACGAACAGTTAGTAGGCAGAGGCAAACTCAGAAACACAAGACTCACCAACTGGGACACTTTTGTCTCAGAGGCCGTGAGGAATGGTCAGAATCTTAAAAACCAAGAAATGAGATCACCAGACGAAATTGATGCATTCACAGATAATTTGAATAAAATCCTAAGCAATGCATTCGAGGTAGCCTGTCCTCTACGGACAATCAGGAAAAGGAATACTCAATCGTGGTGGTCCAAAGACCTCCTTGAAATCAGAAGGAAAGTTAGATCTCTGTTCAATTTGGCCAAACGCACTAACTTACAGACAGACTGGGATCTATACAAAGCCGGTCAACGTAAATTCAAAAGTGCTGTCACAAGTGCTAAACGCACAGCCTGGCATAAGTTCTGCAATGAAATAGAAAGTACTACACGGAAAGAATTGAAAATCACCAATTGCAAAATTTTGAGTTGCAATTTACGATTTATATATTTCTCGCAAATCGCAATGAAGTTTTCATGGATTGATAAAAAAAATTGGTAATTTGACATTGAAAACGTCGGAGAGTACCAAATTCTGTTTGTTGAAATTTACGATTAGAAGTATCAATTCGAGCTTGTTTTATTTGTAGTGATTTGCGAGATTGTTTGGCGCAATTTACCACTCTAATAGGTCAATTTCTCAAACACCACTTCACAATCTCAAATTGCGAAAAATATTTGGTGATTTACCAACACTGAATGATGAATCAATAAAATCTTGTAATAATTTAACACATGAAACTGAAAACGTATATTGACGTAGAGTAGTCGTAAATTGCAAAATATTTTTTGTAATTTCCATGGAATCAACTACCTGATGTGTGGATTTTTTTATGCACAGTTCATAGTCCATATACCTATCGAAATCCTTTTAAGTCCTTTCTTTTTATGGATGATTGTATGTATGTGGTATTGATAGACAGCTACAATCATGAAGCCAAATCTTCATTGTGCACATTGCGTTGCGGTGCAGAGACAGGCAGTCGGTATTCAATCTTTGTTTAAAGCAGTCGGGTTAAAGTTGTTTAAATTTAAATATAACTAATTCGTATGGATAGTAAGTGTCCTACTAATTATAAAGCATTCTGGAATACATTTTGTAAGTACCTATTGAATTCCAAAAACCCTGAAGTACCTATGCATATAAATCTGTATTTTTTTCAGAAGTTACATCTTGCTATTAGAAAAGAAGTATCAATTGGAATGTATTCTAAAATGTGTAATCGAAAAGAATTGTAAAGGTTCGTATCAATGTCAAGTTCATCTAAATATTTTATTTGTATTTTAAATTTCAGCAAAGACCAAAAAACCACCCCAGACAAATCCCGTTGTCTCCGGACTCTATGGCGCCGTATGATTTTCTTGGATATCAGGAGGAATACGAAAATAACCTAATTAATAAAACTATGAATTTTGATTTGTAAATCACAAGATATATGTTGCAAATTGAGAATAAAGTTTTCTAATTTCACGATAAAACATTTTCAATTTAATACGGTGATCTCAAATCACCACTCGAGAATCGTAAATTGCAAAATATGGATTGCAAATTGATAACAAGAAGTTTCAATTTACGATTGAAAATTTGTAAATTGCAACTTCTGAAGTAGTAAATCTACTCCTGTTAGTTCGCAAATCAACACTATCTATTGAGTTGCAATTCAAGACTAAATGGTTGTATTTTGCTAAGGGAGGAAATCGTAATTCACAACAGAAAAGTGGTAATTTACGAATTATTTTTGCAATTTACAATCCATGTAATATCAAATTGATAACTATGTGTTATTTGCGATCGGTTATGGCAATATGTTGTTCTCTTTTGATCGCATTATTGATAATGAAAAGTGTTGATTCGCGACTTTTGAGGGTCAATATCTTCACTTCGTACAATTTCTAGAAATGCGAATAAAAAGTCGTGAATTACTAAATCCTTAGCTAAGCTCTAAAACTAGACAAACTTTTCGTGATTCTGCGCTTATTTTTCTTGATTTGATCTTAAAATTCTTTCCGTGTAGGGAATCAGCTAGACTTAGGAAGATCCTATCCAAAGAACCTGCGGTTCCAGGTTATCTTAAAGACAACAGTGGTAACTGGACGCAGTCCTCTGAAGAGACTCTAAGTCTGCTTCTACAGACGCACTTTCCGGGTTGCATACCAGCAACAACCGTCCAGTCTATTTCATGCATAGCAACTACCGCTGCAACAATTCCAGGGGGTATAGTAACCGAGGAAAAAACTAAATGGGCGATCGATACGTTTGCACCGTTTAAATCACCTGGGGTTGACGGAATCTTTCCAATCATGCTCCAGAAAGCCAGGTCAATCGTTATACCAGCCCTGATGAGACTCTTCACACGCTGCCTGGAATGCGGTCACATTCCCAAGGTATGGCGAGAAGTAAGGGTCGTTTTTATTCCGAAGGCAGGCAAGTCCAGCCACACGGCTGCGAAGGACTTTAGGCCGATAAACCTAACATCCTTTATCCTGAAAACCTTCGAAAAGCTTTTAAACGTTTTTATCCGCAGCCGGATTGACAATGTGATATCAACGGCACAACATGCTTACATTAAAGGTAAAGCAGTTGAGACCGCGTTACATGAGGTCACCGGCACCATAGAAAAGTCCTTAAAGGACAAAGAATATACGCTAGCCGCGTTCCTAGACATTGAGGGAGCATTTAACAATGTCAAAACGTGCGCAGTAAAGAGAGCGCTACTCAATTCCAACGTTGACCAACCGCTTATCAACGTAATTGAAAGCCTTCTTAATGAAAGAAAAATTAATGCAAAACTAGGCGACACTGACCTTAGAGTGACAGCCTCTAGAGGTACACCACAAGGAGGAGTCATATCCCCCCTACTCTGGGTCCTTGTCAGAAATGAAATACTAGTGAAACTCGAAAATAAAGGGGTCAAGGTAACCGCTTATGCGGACGATGTAGTAATACTTGCTACAGGAAAATTCCTACCTACCATAAGCGAACTGCTAGAAAACGCATTACGAACACTCAATACGTGGGCTAAACAATGCGGTCTTGGAGTCAATCCACAGAAGACTGAATTAGTCTTGTTCTGTAACAAAAGAGTGATTCCGAACTTCGAACCTCCAAATATTGAAGGCATACCCCTCAGGGTCGCCGGGAGTGCTAAATATCTGGGTACAATCTTAGATAGGAAGCTTAACTGGAAAATGAACGTCAATGAAAGAGTAAAGAAAGCTGCAAACGCTTTCTACGCATGTAATCGAATCTTCGGCAAAAGGTGGGGACCAAACCCTAAAATAATTTTGTGGATGTATACGGCTATTGTGCGTCCAATACTCACGTATGGAAGCTTAGTTTGGTGGCAAGCCACAAACAAAGCATCAAACCTCAAAATAATGACCAAAATACAAAGACTAGCGTGTATTAGCACAACCAGTGCAATAAGGACAACACCTACGGCTGGAATGGAGGCAATCCTCAACCTGATACCGTTAGATCTTTATATGCAAGAATCTGCAGCCAAAAGTGCCCTTAGGATCAGCCAATCTAAAAGCTGGAAACCCTATAAAATGGGACACGCACAGATTCTGAACAAATACATGGGAGATGCTGTAACTTCTGACTACTTGTCTCCCTACCTTGACTTCGATAAACCATTCTCTTGCTATTTTCCCAGCAGAGAAGAATGGAACACAGATGAACCCACAAAAAGAAAATCGATATCCATCTATACAGATGGTTCTAAGATGGACTGTGGAACAGGTGCTGGAATTTTCTCTGAAGAATTGAACATACATCACTCGATCAGATTACCTGATCATAGTAGTGTGTTTCAAGCGGAGGTTCTGGCTATCGCCGAAGCTGCCCATATGGTGTCAATGTTGGAAATACCAAGGGATGATATTACCATATTCATTGACAGCCAGGCGGCTATAAAAGCAGTGTCTGCTATTGAAATTAAATCAAAACTAGTTCGCCGCTGCCGTGAAGAGCTTAAGGTTCTCTGCTCGCAGCACATCACGCGCTTATGCTGGGTTCCTGGACACAGGGACAAAACCGGCAATGAAAGAGCTGACGAACTGGCTAGGAATGGATCCGCTATGGATCAAGATCGTGCGATCAAACTTATCAGGCCACCACTCTGTAACCTCAGAGAGAGGGTGGAAGATAAGATCCGAATGAAAGCCAACAACAGGTGGAAAGAATTAACTACCTGCGAAATATCAAGGAAGCTATGGCCGGAATACAATCCAAGTCGGACTAGCAAACTCATGCAGTTTGACAGAACGTCGATGTATAAACTGGTAGGGGCCCTAACAGGTCACAACTTCCTAAGAGACCACACAATGAAACTGAAACTCAAGAATGACGACATATGTAGGGGGTGTGAAGACGAAGAGGTACACGAGGATACACCTCACTTCCTCTGTCAATGCCCCAGGCTTTGTCACTTGAGATACAGAACACTTGGTAGATACTACTTCCAAGACGTATATGAACTTTCGAATGTCTCTTTATCTGATCTTTGCAGGTTCATAAACTTATCAGGATGGCTGGACAAAGTCGAGTAACGTGAGGGAGGAATCTTCATCGCCAATGGCATCGGCTAACCCCTCAACAAGGGCATCACAATGGGTCCACAAGGACCTAAGTGGGGTGCTGCAGGGCTACTCTGCAGCATCCACCCATCAACCTAACCTAACCATTGGGACAGTGACCCAAAGGTGCATATTATGCTCCTAACAATGTAGCGCTGTAGGAAGAAATAGTTGTAGTAGGCTATGAGTCATAGGCTATGACCTATGAGCTATGTCGCTGTTGACTAGGCACCAGCACCGGGCTGTAGGCTACGCGTGTCACTGTCAGCCTCTGCGGTGAGATCTGAGATGGTTGTAGGCAGTGTTACCTTCGGGACGCTTTAGAGTCATTTTGACTCTTTTTTGAACGTCTGGACTCCGGGCTCATATTTTTCAAAATCAGTGAATTCGGACTCCTTTTAAAAATGTAGGTCGCTCTGGCTTTAATTCAAAATTGTTTATTTTATTTAGTTGAATTCGAAAGAATTTATTTTTATCTGAATTTAATTTCAAATTTATCGCTAATAAATAACAGTGTATCTCTTAAAAAAACAAGAGAAAATATTAAGTTCGGAAAGGGACGCCTCTTTTGGGCTCTTTCTGAAAAATTTCAGAGATAACACTGGTTGCAGGTGCATGATGGGTTGAAGTGTTGGCACATCAATATTATCTACCATTATGGGATTTTTTATTTTCATATTTTTCTCGGAAATTCTTTTGGATTGATATTGTTGACCTATCGCTTTTGCAAGTTATTTGGTGTTCACTTATACATACAACATTTGCCTGATAAATGCAAATGTACTAGGTATATCGTCGATCCACAAGAACCTCTTAATTGTGCCAAATATACCAAGATTGAATAGTCATCAATCTCCTTAAGAGTGCATAGAAGATCCTGTCAGATATTGAACTGTGTGAATATTGGAAGCCATTAGTCAAACGAAGTAATTAGGACGTACCAGTAAGGTTTTGGGCCCAGCCTTAAAATAAGGCCATATTATTACGACAGGTTTTGGGAAAACTCAAAATCCAGATCGATGCCCCACCGAGGCCTTCCAGACACCAGTTACGTAGACCCATGCGTAGTTTTAACATCTCTGGTGCGGAACTTGTCTGTGGGGAACAATCGGTGCTTCATTAAGGGCGGAAACGATTTCACCAAGCCCGACTTAGGTGTCCATTTGAGTGTTTCAACATCACTTTATACAATTGTGCGAAGCTAAAAAGGCTGTCATCTTGGCATCGTTTAAAAATATACGTCAAGCCTTCAGAGACTTTGGCTTCAGACTTCTAATGGCTGGTTTAAGAACTGTCTGTGAAAATTCGATCGCAATTACTCCGACTCCGGCCAAAGCCAGTTCTAAACACAAGAAAAGTCGTTTTCCATATTCTCGCTGTCGTTGCGGCCATTAAGAGCCAGGGGCCGAAGGATATTCTTCGAACAATTTCGCACGGTGGTACCAAAAGTCACAACTTTTCAAACGAAAGATAACTTTAAGCTTGCAGCCCCGGTGAATATATGAGTCAGATGTATAGGTTCACCAGACCAAGAAGAGCAGATCCAGGCGGACTATTGGAAGGTATGTGAGGGAGATGTAGTCCCTTATTTTGTTTGTGGATAAAGTAAGTCTCCGTCTCAATTCAATCTCCCCGATTACTATGGCGTTTTCAGGGCTGGGCACAAATCTCAATCTTCAGTCCTTCACGTGGACGCCCGCCTGAAAATAGCTAACCGGTCAAATGGTTAGTTTCAGCCAAGGATTTACGCTAACGTCTCAATCGTTTGCCGTGATCCATTAGTTTGAGGTAGGAGTAAACCTTTAAATCCAACCTAATTCCAGTGGTGGTGTGAGTAGATAGCAAACCGTACCCAACGATGAAAGGCTGGGGGTAAAACCAGTCGCGAACGAGCTCCCTCCGACGCTCAGGCAAGGTCGGTTGTAATAAGTGCCCTATTCAGCCTCAACTGGGAGCACCAGCCATAGTGCACTCAAATCCAAAAAGTCCTCCGGCTCCATCTTGAAGTCAAGATATACTAGGGCTGTCTTTATTCTTGCAAAGATTGCGAAGAACGAAGAGACTGGTGTGACTGACGAGAGGGATAAGGAGGACAAGATCAAATATCAAAAGGTGGTCGACGCAATCACAACAGAAAAAAGAGAGCGTGAGAAGAAACAGGTCCCAAGATGAGACCTCTCACGCCTCAAAAAAGTCGAAGATTGCTCCGAGACTCACCAACCTTGAAGGCCCATCCACTTCTCAGGCAAACAGGACCTTCACCGAGGTGGTGAGGGATCACCTTCAAGTTGCCATCATAGACAAGTTGTCTAAAAGTGGAAATTCAATCATGTCACACTGGAGCCGAATCGAAGCCAAACTATCAGAGATGGTTGTGGAACATGTTCTCTCTGGTGTTGATAGTAGACAACCAGGTTTTGACTGCGCGGAAATTGTTCGAGGGTACCGGGTGATTAAATGCGTGGACCAATACTCCAAGGATTTTCTTGGATCTTGCATAGCCAAGATTGGCGAAGCTTGGGATGGCTTAAAGCTTAAGCTCATACCAGCCAGGGATATCCCCACGAGACCCAGGGCACGTATTTGGTTACCCGTGATGAAGATAGACTCTGAGAGTCTTCTGAAGTGCCTTAAGATGCAAAACCCGCAAATACCCATGGACGACTGGGCTGTCATTAAGGCAGAAGCTCCCCAGAAAAACAGCTTATCTTACCTGCTGCTCATCAACGAGGAGTGCCTAGGGGCACTAGAAGCGGCTGACTTTAAGCTTAGGTTTGGCATAAGGCTAGCCAAACTCAAAATTTTCCGTTAGACAGGACCTGAAGACGACACGGACGACGTCGTCGCTGCCAACAAGTTGTTGGAGGACCTGGCGATCGCTAGCAAGACCCAATAACTATTATGCTGAAAGTCATCCAAACGAATCTCCAGCACTCGAAATGTGCATCGGAGAATCTTTTGGTCTTCCTCAGAGAGGAAGACATTGACATCGGCCCTGGGTCAAGAAGACGACCATAATGGGCCTCTCAGACAGCAGCTACAACCTTTTTTTTACAAAAGAGACGTCGGTAAGCCCAGAACATGCATTTTAGCAAAAAAATACATTAACGCTTTCCTCTGTCCCAATTTTAGTTCGGGTGACTTAACCGTTGTTGAGGTAGAACACACCCTAGGACTTAATTCACTCATATCGTCCGCCTATATGGCACACGACAGACCATCCCCGCCAGAAGAAGTGGAGCAGCTTACTGCAGCGATACAGGCGAGGCAAGGCAACCTCCTTATTGGCTGTGACGCTAATGCAAGACACCATCTCTGGGGCAGCAAGGAAATTAATGAACGTGGTGAGTATTTATTTGATTTTCTTTTAACTGCCGATCTATGCATATGCAATGTAGGTAGCACCCCAACCTTTGTATTTCCTAGCACAGAAAATTATAATGGGTGGGAAGAAGTGTTAGACATTACACTCAAAACAAACAGTGATATCTTGGGGGTTGAGAATTGGAGAGTCTCCAACTTAAAGTCCTTCTCAGACCACGAGTGGATTCTCTTCAATCTTAGTATCAAGGTAGATACTCCAGACACATATAGAAACCCAAAGAGAATTGACTGAAAGAAATTCGGTCAGATCTTAAAATCTAAACTGCCTAATATCCCACACCTAGGAATTGACTCAGGTGCAGAACTGGACACAATATCGTTCGCACTAGAAAGGGCGATGATATCCTCCGCTGGGATACGTTAAGAGAGAAATCTTCCTGTAGGGCGGATACTAGATGGGTGAATCTGACGAGCTGTATCATTTCAAGAAAGATATGGCCAACCTACGATGATGCCAGAACTTTTATCTAGAACGCGTGTAGATGTCGCCCGACTAACGGCAATTAGTACGGGCCATTGGCCCTTAGGAACTCACGCGGCCAAGCTTGGCATCCCTCATAACACCCACTGCCGTAGCTGCACTGACACAAACAAGAGTGAAACAGTGTTTCATCTTCTCTGTGAGTGTCCGGCACTAGCAAAAACCAGACTCAGTGCACTAGGTCATCCCTTTTATGATGACTTTTCGGCTATCCAAAGTATCCATTTTAATAAAATCATCAAATTTCTCAACTCCACAGGCTGATTTTGGGCTCCCTTAACTTCCTTCCCCCTTTTTTTATCTTCTGGTTCCGTTATTTTGTGGTCTCAAAACGGCGCTTAATGCGTTACTTGTGTTTTTCCTTCGTCAGTAGACGGGAATACAGCCACTTAAACCAACCAACCAATCATGGCGTTTTCAGACAGATAAATGATTGAATGAAAGTGCGATATCTGTTTAAGATATCTGTATCTTCGCGAATAGCCAAGCCACTAGCGCTAGCGATAGCACAAACCTTATGTGGATGTCCGGAACTACATGTCTAGCCTACAGATTTTGCCAAAGCCGGATCTATAAAACTTTGTACACGTGTTTGCTTTCTCGGCAGTAGGTACCCTTCGTATTATAATCAAGCATGCAACAATGGATTAAAGAAAAAAACACATTAAACCTCGGTAGGGATGCGTTCGTCTTTTAGTATGTTGTACTTACGAGTATGGCCATCTGCTAAGCTGTATAAGTACTTAATACATGATTGGATAGTTATAGGCAAGCTTAAGAAGCCCCGAAGCCTCTTAATCAGTTCAAAATTGGTGAGGAAGGTTAGGTATACTCTAAAACCGATTTGGGTTCCAGGTCACACTGGTGTTGAGGAGAACGAGTTCCGCCGATGATTTTTCAAGACAAGTTTCAAAGAAAGCTTTTTGGAGACCCACTCGGGATCTTGGTGGATTATGCAACACTCACGATATTGTGATTCTGTCGAATGTAGATATCCAAACAGGTTTCCATGTTTTAGAGGTTTAATAAGCAACATTGAGTCCAGTATTTTCTAATGAATTCACAACCCTGTACAACTTAACCTAACCTAGTCTAGCCAAGGAACAAAACAGCAAATATATCCGGATGTCGTTACGAAATGTGCAGATCTTTGTCACTAACGCGACTTTTTGAATAATTTTCTCTTAGGAACTCCGTCACTGATGGGTGAAAATAAAGCAATAGCAGTTAAAGGAAGTACGTAGCACGACCTTTGTAATAGTCTCAGCTCCATCCCTTGATCTCCAAGCTTGAAGCTGCAGCAAGACTTGTTGCTACAGTCATAAGCGTGTAAAAGTGAAGATCCGCAACTTCCTCAACAAGTAGCTGACAGGCAACATAATCTTCCATCAGATCCCCCTCAACCAAAAACCACTCGCATATGCACAAACCGATTAATCAACACTATCGATCCATTAAAATGCTGAGCAATTAAAATTACAAAAGTTCTCCGTTTGCAGAAGCAGGACATAGCAGCGGTGCCACAGACAAAAACGAAAAAAATGTTTTAATTAAATGCAAGTCCTTTTGGTGTGTAAACACCGCTTATCTCTGTCCGGCGACGACTCTTCGTGCACAATTTGTCCTGGCACCAACATCAGTTGGTACGTCGTGTGCGCTGTTACAAGCGTTGTTAACATATCGTCGGGTCATTGTGGAGTTCTTTTCCCCCAGACAGAAGTTCATCGCCCATTTGCATATTCCTCCTTCAAAAGGCGAGATACGAGTATCGCTTCCGCCACCAGTGGTCGTCGCGTCCAATTAGATTGCACAAGAAAAACACCTGATATGCATATTTGTGACGAGGATTCTAGATCAGAGCGTTTAATTAGCATCGAACAAGCGAGGACAAAAGATGAACCCTTTCCGACTGTTTTGCGCGCGCTTTTCTCATGTCCTTTTGATCCTTTCATTGGAAGTGATAGCAGTTCTAATGGCAGGCAGATGGCTTTTCATTTCAAAGGATTCATGTGACATCTACAGCGACTGCGCGTTGAAAAGGCTCCAACTTGTAATGGCGTTTTAATCGGTGGAAAGTTTCAGCTGTCATGATTTGTTGAACTGCACTTGCAGACATATCTATACCTTGCACGTTCACCAAACATAACAGTCGTCTATTTGTTCCTGGACGCGACTTCTCGCTCGGCATACTAATGCCTACACACATTTGCTACCTCATTTGCGCTTGAAAAGAATCTCGAAGCTAGTTCGTCTCAATGGAAACGCAACTCTTTAGCAGTTCGTGCCGTTACCCACAACTGCGGGTACATAAACGGGCGACACACATATCATTAGTTCGGCATTGTGAATCGCGCACAACCGTCTCTCATAGCTAGTGGCCTTGGGGTATTTACGTATCTCGCATGTGAACGTGTGTGCCATTTGTGGCTTCCTGTCTTCGTATCTATGAATGTACCCAATTCATCAATGCGACTTACGAAATCCATCACATCACCGCCCATCACATATATACAGTCACACACATGGAAGGTAGGTGCGTGATCTCCGATGAATAGTGACCACAAAACCTAATGGTAAATCAAATCCGACCACGAACCACCACCCGGAGGGGTATCCATGGGCACTGGGCAGCAGCAGAAGCAACAGAATACACTCTCTACACAGAAGCTACAGGTTGATGCTTCGAGCACAGATTGTATAAACGGAGTCGTGATTATCATTATCCTGTCAAAATGTGAGCAGCGCTGGGATTTCGTGCGTCAGATCATTCACCTGTGTGTCAGGGGTAATCATCTGCAACTAGCATCCAGTCAGCCATCCCCCGTCTAATCACCATTCAAAGGAGCACAGAACAATTAACGCGCAACAGTTTGCTTGGAAAATTGCAAACATCCTTTCAGGGACTGATCCGCACAAACACCGCACACCCGTTCAATTGGGAATCGAGTGTGTGTGCGTGTCATGGAATTATCTTTGGAAATGGCATTATAATGAGAGTCCGTGATTGTTTCTGATCGTCCACAGTAGCAAATTCCTTTTGAAATTAAGTGAAATGCGATTGGAGTTGAGCTCTAAATTGATGCGAGTCGGAGCTTGGTATTGATGTGCGTACCGTGGGATGCCAGGAGTGGTTTTAATCACCGATTCGCATCAGCAGATAGAGACACGAACGCATAATTGTGTTGTTTTCTCGCCGATAGGTGATGTAATTTAGAGCAGGCGACATCATGAGGGGTAGCAGATGGACCCATGTGAGCTTTGGCGTTCGCTTTATAAAAATTTGTGTAAGAACTTTGTCAATTCATGCGTTTGAGGTGGGAGCACCGTTGAAGAAGGGGAACTTCTTCACTACAAAGAAGGGCATGCAAGTGATGCAGCCTTATATGGGTCCTCTGGCACAAGCGGTTCTTGAGTTGAGGACAGATGTTTTTGTAGGTTATTTACGAGCTGTATACTGCAGTACACTAATCTTGTATACACAACTGGGCAGCCTAATAAAACCAAAATCAAAAACCAAACATGTTGGGGCCAGTGCTACCAGATTAAAAATCTGAAAATCTTGTTTTTCCGAAATAAAAAATCTTTTTTTCAAGATTTTTGTTCAAAATATAAAAAGAGCGCAATATAAAATACAATTTTGAAGTCATTACAACTAATACCTACATAAATCACCTAAATATCTATAAAAAAACGTTGGTCATATAAATGGTTTTTGAAATATTGAAACATATTTAAATTAAATTGACCTAGAAATTAATTGCTTATATCAAGATCATAGAAGTTCGGTTCATTAAAGCGCAACAAATCCTTTGTAAAGACAAAAATTTCAACAACTGTTTCAATACCTAATCAAACGATTGCGAATTTTTGTTTTATTTAAATTTACACCAGAAAATATTTTTTCAATATTTGCAGAGGAATGTGAAAGAGATAAAATATTGAAAATAAAATCTTTTAAGACTGGACTCCTCAAACATTTTTCCAAAAACATCAGTTTCATCAGTTATTTTATCAAATTCGTCAAAATTCATGTTTCTTTAGGTTTGATGGAAACGTTATAGTGAAACAGAAATTGTGCATGGGCTCTGTTCGACTCCCATTATATAATAATGGAATTAATAGAAAACGGTTTTCTTTAATAGAATAGGTTCTTTTAATGTGCTAGATTTAAAATGTTCTTGATATCAAAAATCTAGAAATTTGATGATTTCGAACTAAAAAGTCTTGTTCATATTTTCGAGCTCAAAAATCTTGAAAAAAAAAGATATATCATGTAATCTGGCATCACTGCTTGGGGCTACGACTTTGTTTGACATAAGAAATGCCATCAAAGAGCGAACAGATTAGGGAAGCGCGGATCCGAGTGGTCCAACTTTTAATGACTCTGCCTAAAACATCCGTCTAAATTTGAGCGATGGCATTAGCTATGTCGGCTTTAAAGGTCATGTCATGTCCGTCGTGGAGTCCGCTGTGTGGCACGTAGGCCTGTCCTGCTGGAATCACATGTCGTCTATAAATCGTTGAAGTTGGGCCAAAAGAAATCGGTTAGCTTTGCTGATGGAAATGGACTCACCATCTTAATTTTTAAAAAAGTACGAACCAATGACTCCGCGTTCCGCACAGAGACAAGTTTTTCCATAAACATGGCCAAGATTATTTTTTCTGGTTTTTCACTGTATTATTGCATGGGAATATCAAAACCAGGACCAGAAAAACATTTTCAAGTGAATTTACACGAATATTCGTTAAAAACTGAAAAATGTTATAAAAAATGTGATTTTTTTTAATTTTTCTCAAAAAAATTTCATGATATTTAATAATTCGATAATCATACATTAAATATATTGAAGAAGAAAAAAACAGAGAATAGGTAATGAATCAATCATTGACTTGTGAAACTGGAACCAAGTCTAGCTTGCTTTACCTCTGCTTCTAACAGAAACTGGAGTAGGTAGGTACTTATATCAGAGGGAAACCCATTTTTTGTTTTAAGGCTTAGTTCCCTCAAACCACTTATAAATGGTTCAGAACAAACCAAAAGGCTTACATCTTTCATATTTGGCTGCCTCCAAAACTTTCTTGAAAAACGTTCTCGAAAACGCTGTATGTCTTTGTTTCGTGACGCGCTTCTGCAACTGATTCGGTTCGGACCAAGTTTTCAGGATAACGTGGATAACATTTTTCTGATTCTATAATAGCTGCATAGTTTGAATATTATGGTTATTTTGTTTTATTGCAGAGACACTAATAAGATTGTATTGCAACTTCGTTAATTTTCCTTCAAAAAGAACTATTGAAAGAACTTCCTCTGCTGTATAGGTATAGAAGAATCCATTTTATTTTTTGAAACCTTTTTTGGTACTTTTCATGAAAAAGAAGTTGAAAAGATTATGTATTTGAGGAGTTAAGTTTTCCATGTTCTCGAAGCTGCATCTGCGCAGCGTAAGTCTTCTTAGAACGTAAATCTTTTGTTTTACTTTGATCTTTCACTTAGGTCCAAATTCGAAAAATCATGGGCCCCGCATGGAAACGAAATTTCACCTAGTAACCAATTTGTAGTTTGTTTTAAGAAGTTGTTGTAATTGCTTAATGCACTCAGCCAGCTTTTTTATGTTTACGGACGAAATCAGTTAACATTTTCTTTGCTTGCTCTGAAATTTCAATATTCGTCTCCTTTACCTTTTCTGGGAAAAAAATATTTTTTTTCTTTTAATGTCACAAGACCTACCGCTTCTAAAAAAATCAGAAAGTTGATTGAAAGAAAAATTAAACTTGATCGCGATTCTGTGTCAAAAAAAAAATATAATGTACTTTTTTTTCATCGTTCTTAACAGAGCCTATATTTTAAAAGTAGCAATGATTGTTTCTTATTCGGAAAACATTAATCTTACTTTTAAGACTGCTTACTTTATTTAGGAAGCATTTTCAATCAACATATATTTTCATTATCAAAGGAAAACAAAAACAAAATAGGTATTTTTCTTACTGCTCAAAAATATTATCTTAAATAGTTTTAAAACTTACTTCACACTTAAGTTATTGCAAAAAAGGGGCCATGTTTTTTGAGCGTATCCTATGTCCGTAAAAAAAGAACTAAAAGGTTATGAACAAAACACATTCAAGTGTAGGTACTTAATTATTTGGCAGTCGGAGGAAACTCATATTTCTGTAAGGCTTTTGATAGTCGCCGATTGTCAATTAGCTAGACATAGGTACTTGAATGTGTCCAACGAATGGACAAAATAGTTCTTTTTGTTTACAGTCAGTCGGTTTTTTTTGTTTTTTAAAATAACTTTTTTAATTTAATATATTTACTACAAGAAACAGAATTCATGTTAAATTATCTTACAAAGCGCCCAAAAAACTGTAAAAGAAAAATAAAGCAAAACTACTTTTTATCACAAACCAAACTTGCTACTGCACTCGTTAATTGAAAGTTTGCACTTTAGAAGCACCCACTGTTTAAACAGTTGAATATTTATTATTTGGACATGCTGCTCAGTCTTGAAACAGGGCGAATTGGCATCAGTGACTGTAAAATAAATACCAGATTATAGACAGACGCTGCCAAAACAACTTGACCGCCACTGGCTGGCAACATCTATACGCGTCAGAATTGAAAAACCCTTTATATGGAGGATACGGAAACAATCTTGGATGATGGAGCTGTCGACTCTGGGTAGGTAGGTCGACTATAAAAAAAAATGCGGATGTACAGCCTAAAAGGGGACAGAGCCGGTCTCGTTCATGCAAGCATAGACTCTTGAAATGTGCTAATGGAAATTCAATCCTCATTATCTCAGCAAAGCTGTTTTTGACTTTTACAGCGAATCTAAAAAGGGTTCGCATTACCGCACCTGTAAGCGAGCAAAACGTCACAGAATTGGGTGGAGATCACATGCCAAACTGAAACATATTCCTCCACGTAGTCTTCATTCATCCCTTGATTAGGCACGATTCTGTTTAAATTGTTAAATTGTGGAAAAGCTCAGAAAAATGCGGACAACTGGAAGGCATCATGTCGTTATTCTCATTTTTATGAAACCAAGCTTCTATTTCCACAACATATTTTGTCTACCGCAAATGCTCCAAGTCTGCTAAACAGATTTGATTGCTGATTTTGCCGGAATATTTGGAAAGGACACTTCGAATCTACATTATTTAAAAACTTCTATAGTCAATTAATTAACACGAAGGTGATGACCGGATAACGACCGTTTACATAGATTTGATATCAGTAGGTATTGAACCAGCAGTCTTCGCAAAAAAAAAGTAGTGAGCATTCAACTTCCTTGCCCACACATTCTCGTTGACGTCCCTTTTAATTACGTCCACGATAAGCACAAGCATACCTGAGCTGGGTAGAAAATGAACCTCCATCTCCCATCAATTTGACTAGTCGCGCTTAATTGACAGATGCATACAATGTCAACACTTAACTTCAGTCTATCGATTTATTTAGTCTGCGTCTACCTGAACACGCATTCCACTTCCACGCCCTGATGCGAGGCATCCATCGTCACCAGAGTAAACATACAAGCGCACCGCGCACACTGAATGCAACTCCTCGTAGATGTTGCAAATGTAACATTTTCTTTATGCAAATTCGAGTGTGGTTACATCGCTTGGACCGTCGAAAACGAAATTAATTATATTATTCCAACTGATGAGCACACAACATTCGAAGCACGAGCACCGTATGCCCACCTCCAGAGTCCAGAATAATCAACCGCGGGAGAACCAGAAACACTGAATGGCTGCCAACTGGTAACTGCCACCTGAAAGCCCAACCAACACCTCCGCACAGACACACACTCTTGGCCGTGGCATGCATCCACAACCGAGGTGTGATCTTAGCTCTCAAATCCCACTTGGAGCACAGTAAACGACGTGAACTCCAATCACTTGAAGCATCCTTCAGATTGATTACATTTCCGCCGATTGAAATTCAATTCACTAATTCCACAGATCCACATGCACACGGCACACATACGACACACACGCATGTGCACTGTGCAGAGTCTGCCTGACAGCCTGATAGACTGACTGGCTGCTGTTCCAGCAAGAGTAGTTCTCAAGATGAAACCGAATAAACTGATTACGATTACGCGTGCGAGAGAGAGAGAGATGGTCCACAAGTGGCGCGCGAGAAGTGTCCAGTGCCCAGTGCCCAGTGCCCAAGACCCACTTGGGCCGTGTGTTGGGACCGTGGCATGTTTAGTCTTCGATCATAAAGTGTGTAGGTTTTCGAGTGGCACTTGGGCCTCTGCTCTCAAGCAATCAGATATTCTCTGTTGATCCTCTGGCTTGCTGGTTTCTCCTGTGATGGGTAATCCTGCGTCACAACAATAACACACTGGCTGCGATGGGTGATCTATGGCATTTTGGGTGGCATTTTTCCCCCACTCAAGACTCAGTTGCGACAATAATACGAAACAGAGAAGATTACGAAGGTGCACGGCTAAGGGGCATCGTCTGTCGTCTACCAGATGTTTTCTTCAATTTGGATTATGGCCACTTGATCCCCGGAGGCGATATACACTCTTGTATATGGCACGCGTATCTATATATTCGTCTTAAATTATAACAAAATGTTTCGAGTGTTGATTACTTTCTAATCAGCTTAGCGATTTTTAAGGTGTGGTTCACGCTCACAAGTGGTTCACTTTTATTGATGGTGAGAGGTAGCCAGTTGTTAGTTGCCATGGTAATGAGAGTTATGTGCAATGACTTCATTCCGAACGAATAATGCACGAGTGGACAGGTAAATTGATTTGAAGTGCCATTTTCCGTTTTGGATGTATGCATTTGAGGGAAGTTCTTCGGCAGGAGAGTGAGAGATTGGAATTTCCAACTCCTACATGCTGGCAGCGTTGCCAGATTGGGCGCTTTATCGGATTTTGGGCTATCTTTTTACTTAAAAAACGATACAAATTCTTCCATGAGCGCCCAACGCAATTTTGGGCTGCATATCGTTGTATTTTCTGCTTTGTTATTTTTAATTGTTTTATTCTTTCACAAAACTAAAAAAAAAATATTTTCCAACGAACCCGCATTTTTCGTTATACGTCGGAGCTTCAGAGATCTTCCGATTGAAATGCTTCCACAGGACAAGAGAAACACATCCTGCATTGAACTTTTGGAGGATCAATGGAATAAATTGTTAGTATTTGACTGGAAAGTTGTGTTTCCTCTCGAGATACCACAAAATCCAGAACATTTTTGGACTTAAGTAATTTTTAAAGATTTAAGTTTGTTTGCCATCCAATTACTGACACTTCCAGTAAGCAATGCTGTAGTAAAACGAGCGTTTTCTTTTATGAATTCCATAAAGACCAAAACCCGAAACAGATTGTCGACGGAGTCTCTTGAAGCTTTACGCATCGATTCAACAGTAAAAAATGTATGGTGCAAAGACATCAGAAATGATAAGCAAATTTACTTCAGACATTTATGCTGGGGTTAGTGATGATGATGAGGATGAATATTAACCGAAAATAGCTATCATATCTTTGTGATTTTTTTATTTAAGTTTTTTCTACATATCATAATATAATATATAGGTATACCTACAAAATGTTCAAGATCTTTAATTTATAAGCAAGTCATTGTGATATTTTGTTTTGTTTTCGTTAAATAAAAATAAATGTTTCATAATAAAATACAAGAACTGACTTTTATTTTCAACGATATTTGGGCTACTTTCAGGGCAACGATATTGAGCTACATTTTTTGAATGTTTGGGCGCCTAAAGCCAACAAGCTTCTGGCAACCCTGCATGCTGGTCGTTGGAAAATCTACATTACAGGGGGTAGAGCTTCATAAGCTGTCGCCATGAGAGGTGTTCATGTTCAATCACAGTAGGTGTTTTTTTTTTAAAACTCTGTAGGCAGGCAGACTGTACCTACTTATGTCGTAACGAATGTAAAAAAGGTAGAAAATTCACTTTTCCTCCTGGTTTCTGAAAAAATTAAGAGAAACCTGCAGAGTGCGATAGTCACATCTTTATTTCTGGGGCATAAAATGACATCGGCCGTCATAGAAACCTAAAAAACTAACGCCCCTCTATCGAAGGGTACGAAACTTCGAAGTTTTCGAAAATTTTAAGAAAAACCTGGAAACCTGTGTATGCCAAATTTTTACTATTACAATAACCGGGCTCTGTCTCATTTCGATATGCTTGACTTTAATTTTATTAAATTAAATTTCAAACAGTCACAGTCACAGAACATACGCATTTCTAATAAAATAAATAAAATAAGCACAAACCTGAAAGTGCGTCCGCATATATATTCGTTTGCATGCGGTAGCCACTCGGCTTCAGTCTCTCCAGTGTTTTCGATCATAAGAGTCAAACACAGTTTAAAATATTTCTGAAATGAAGAAATATTTAAGGCGAATTTTGTTGTTTTCGATTTTCTATTTTTCTAAGCTAAGTAAAAAAAAACGAAAATTTGTATGCCAAAATTTATAGGTAACAAATATAAATTTAGCAACTTTTTATTTCGATGCGCGATAGCCATTTTATTGTTAGCATATATATACGGGGCCTACGCATACTCCTAGCAAAGAATCGTAGCCCCTATCAAAGTATCTGAAAAAAGTCTAAAAGTTCGAAATGTTTCTGAAATTATTAAGAAATAGAATGGGAATGGGAAGTATGTCTGCGGTTTTTTTTTATTTAGTGTGTTTAAAAATAAATCCGCAACTGCTTTATAATAGCCATAAAAACATGCCTTTTACTGAAGTTTCTGAAAAATAAGCAAAAACCTAGAAGGTCGTCTGGAAATAATATTGTTTTTTGCTTGTAATTGCCCTCTAGTCCTCCTATAGTGAGCTTCATTGTAAAACAAACAAAAACACAAAATCTCTGCCGACATCTGTAAAAAAATTAAGAAAAACCTGGAGTTTATTTGGTATGGATTTTTTTAATTCACACTTTGCTTGTTATGGTTTTGGGTACATAGAATCCCATTAGCCTACCTGTAGAAGCGTTAAAAAAAATACACACTGTAAACATTTCTGAAAATATAAAGAAAATCCCGCTCAGCGGATCTGCGATCATTTGTTATGATATTTGATATTTCTGTTTTTAAGCAACTGGCGTCAAATTTTCATTGCTAAAACACAGGCCTCTATCGACTTTTCTGAACAAAATTAAGAAAAATTTTAATTATTTCCTGCTTTTTGCTGTTTTTTGTTGGCTAAGGCCACTCTTTATTTGTGCAGTGCGTTTGTTTATAAAATTGCAAGGGCATGACTATATAGACCATAATATAGACGCCTTCTATGGAAAGTTCTGAAAATAATCAGCAAAATCGTCAAAGTAGTTCCGCGTTTATAATGTAGGTATTTGATTGTTTTTGGGTTGGGATAGCTAGGATTTATTTTTGTGGATTATTTGTTTATGGAATGGTATCAGCCTTAAAATTTACACCTTCTATAGAACTTTCTGAAAATAAGAAGAATCTGAAAGAATTCATCCCACACATTTTGTTGTTTTTAGTTTTCGACAGCCGATTCAGTTTCCCGACTGTATTTTAACATTAAACGCATAAAAACAGTATCCGTGCTAAGGGTTCTGAAAATATTGAGCTTAAATCTAGAAACTGCTTTTGTGTATTTTATTTTTTTTTAACTCTCAATATAAAGCCCTCGGAATGCATTTATACATCAAACACTTTGTCAAACTTTCTTTCACAACTAAGAAAATTCGATTGAGACTGTGGATTGCATTGCTTTCGGCTTGGAATACACAGATCGAAAAATGACTATGTAAAATCACTTAAATTGTCTCATTGGACTACTTAACTATGAAAGCTGATTAAAACGAACGAATAACATATTAACATATTTTTCAACAGGGACGCTACTAAAGTAGAGCGACAGGGACAGCAAACGACGCCGAATTTCTTGCCGCTCTTTTGCCATTTCTCTTCAGGTTCTCTCAAGGTTTGCCATTTCATGATGGAAAGATATACGAGGCAACAACGAGTCGAAATTATTAAAATTTACTACCGAAATTCGGAGTCAGTGGCCTCAACGTTAAGAGCACTACGTCCATCTCGTCATAATCGTCCTAGCAGATCAACAATTGAGCGTCTAGTGGATAAATTTGAATCCACAGGCACAGTACAAAATGTTCCCGTGCCAGTGAGACAAAGAAGTGCTCGTAGTGTCGAGAATATTACTGCCGCTGAGGCTTCAGTTGAAGAAAGCCCAAATGTGTCTCTCACACGTCGTTCTCAAGCGTTGGGCATCTCTGTGACGTCGTTGTGGCGAATTTTGCGAAAAGATCTTGGCCTACATCCTTACAAGATTAAATTGACGCAAGAACTGAAGCCGCTTGACCACCAGAAGCGTCGTATGTTCGTGAATTGGGCTGAGCAACAACTTGAAAATGATTCGGATTTTCATCGAAAAATCATTTTCAGCGATGAGGCTCATTTCTGGCTGAATCGCTTCGTCAATAAACAAAATATGCGGTTTTGGTCAGGCAGCAATCCACACGTACTCCATGAGTCATCATTGCATCCCGGAAAAATTACGGTTTGGTGTGGTTTATGGGCCGGCGGCGTCATTGGGCCGTACTTCTTCCGTGATGATCAAGACCGGCACGTTACTGTGAATGGGAATCGCTACCGTTCAATGATAACCGAATATTTTTGGAACCAATTGGATGATATGGACTTGGAGGACATGTGGTTCCAACAGGACGGCGCCACAAGCCACACAGCGAATGTCACAATCAATTTATTGGAAACCAAGTTTGGAGAACGTGTTATCTCACGAAATGGTCCAGTCGCTTGGCCGCCTCGGTCGTGCGATTTGACGCCGTTAGACTATTTCCTGTGGGCCTACGTCAAGTCTATGGACTATGCCAACAAGCCAGCGACGATTGATGAACTTCGTACGAATATCGAACGTGAAATTGCAGCAGTAACGGCCGATTTATGCTTGAAAACTATCGAAAATTGGGTTCAGCGTCTGGACTTCTGCAAGCGTGCCCGTGGTGGCCATGCAAAAGAAATCGAGTTCCATACATAATGGCATCGAACGTACTTTCACAGGAATAAAGAATTTCATTGATATCCAAAACCGTTTTTGTTTTAAAAAAACTTTTGTAGCGCTCTTATTGAAAAACCCTTTATTTCCATGGAGAAAACTTAATGGTTTAATTAAGAAAATCTTATTAATTTTTTTAAGAGGTTTTCGTATTATTCTTACCTGGAAAATCGTATTAAATAATACAAATAATATGGAACCCTTGCTACTTTTAGCCTTAATAAGTCAATGTTATGAAAAAAATAACGTTTCAAAGGAAATTTTCTCAAATCTATAAGCTTTCTCTTTAAAATTTAAATTTATTGTACGGCGCATTTTTACATTGAATGATATAAAAATATGAAAACCTTATTAATATTCGGTTTTGAGAAGACGAACTTATCAAAACTTCTTCCTTGTCTAGACGTTAGCATTCTTAGATCAATTAGAATTCCCTCTTGGAACAAAACCTTTTTTTATATTTTATTAAAGTGCCGAACGCAATTGTTTTCAGATTTAAATGCGCGCGCACGTGTCGAAAAGTAAAAGTAATATAAATGGGTAATTATATTTATAATTCGAAAAATATGAGTTAATCTATGAGTGCACCATTCGGTTTAGGTGAGAAACATGAATTTGTAAATGTACCGTATTTAATATAGCGAAAAAGACGTTGATGAAACGCAAGCAATTTACAGCTCCTGGGGTCTGGGGATTAGGTAGCTAATGGATATGAACTGGTAAGTCCTACTTCATAAGCATTTTAATGCATTCACAGTAAATTACAATGTAAAACAATTTCGAAAAATAGATTGACATCGATTTCGAAACCGCATTCATCCCAAGATATGACAAGTTGCATTCCAAAATGCTATTGTATTTTGAAGAGTAAGAGGAAGACGGAATTTGAAAAGGTAATCTTTTGTAAAAGATAAATTGAAACATTTAAATCATTACATAATTAAATTTTCTCTTTAATTCTAAAGATTCAACTTTTTCGCTTCCAGAAATGATACAAGCAACAAAAATGTCTGCCATTCTTTGATAGGAAGAAGTTCAAGAAATCCTAAATACAACATTTTATAAATCTTTTTGATACCCTCCACTTTGTAATTACATTTGTAACGCCGGAGACCTCATAAAGTATATATATTCTGAATCAGGATGACATTCTGAATCGATTTAGCCATGTCCGTCTGTCTGTCTGTCTGTCTGTCTGTCCGTCTGTCTGTTGAAAGCACGATAGCGCCCAAAGGAATAGACACAGGTGAATGAAGTTTGGTGAGAGGACTTATTTTTATCGTCGTTAGGTTGGTATTTAAAATGGGCTGTGTCGGTCAAGTAGTTCTGGTACCTCCTATACTAAATCAATATTGGGCCCACGTGTCTCTCTGCCTGTTATTCAATGTAATAACGTACTACCTCACATGCCTACAATTTTGCATGTCTTATATCAAAGCATCGGCCAGGCCGATGATAACACTTTTACTTGTTTAAGATCATTTTAAGATGTAAAAGTTTCACAAATAAATTTTTAGTAAGTTTTCCATATATTTTTCTATAAGTTACCCCTATTGCTGCTACGAGGTTTTAACCTACTTTTTAATTATTTTTCATATTGTTTCAAGATGCCGTAATATCAATATTGTTAAAAATATGTGTGGTTTCCCTATAAAAAAATTCATCATCATTTTAATAAGATTTCCTCTATTGCTTTAATACGACTTTCTTCTTGGATGAAAACCATAGGTAAATCTTGTAACTTCGGTTCTATTTCATGTGGTTGTTTTCGCTGTCCATTGAAAGTGTTTGCTTTTAAATTGCCAACTGCCTTTGCTTACCACTATGTGTTGCATAAAAATACGACTTTTCTGAAAAAGAAAATCAATAAAGATCTTGGAAATGCATCCGCGGATTTTGTTTAGTTTGCCAGTGTATCTATTAATTTAAGGTGTTTATTTTTCCCAGTAGTAGACAAGAAGACACAAGCTTTTTATTTAACCTTTTCTGACAAAAATTAAGAAAAAACTGGAATTTCGTCTGTTGATTTACGCTTTGCGATACCAATCTTGTCTCTCCGGTGTTTAATATTTTGAGCTTTTGAATTGTTAAATGACAACTGACTATAGCTATTGACGAATTGATGTTGACATATTGTTAATGTGGATTTCGACTCAGATGTCTTCTTGGTATAGCTATACATTATCGGCCCAATTTCCTTGCAACCCTCTAATCTGCTTGTGGTGAAGAAGTCAGGTGAATTGTAAGTCAACGGTCAGGCGCCGCTATGGCGCGTCCTACGTCGAAGTTAGCTTCTCTCGCTCCAAAGCTACTTCTTTCTCTCAACTCAATTCGGTATGGAAATCAATTGAAATTGATGCTGAACTTCTGCCACCAATGACTGGCTCTTCTTCTCAGAAACTATACAAATGAGTCCAGTTCGAGAAACACTCTTGCGACACACTTCATTGCCAAAAAGTCTCCGTAGATTGTCAATTTGACTCATAAGACAGACATACGGATACTTTGTGTTTGGAAATATTGTGCGTTCACCATAGAAATTAGCACGTATAAAGTCACTCAATGATTGCTCTTTTTAAGTTACCTCATCAAATAAAGTAAATTCTCATTTACTTTGTGGCTTGCTGTTAATTACTGCAATTCTATGTTTTTTGATATTCTCTTTTATGTTTATTTTCCCCACTCAAAGTCTTATCATTGTTTCTCGGTCACTTGGATTTGGACCAGCATCGAAGGCGGTAACAAAAGATCTGTTCAAGGGAATTCGTCTTTTTTCAATTCTTACTATAAGTTGGATTTCGTTTTCGCTGACACAATTAGTCGTCAAATTATTCATCGCTTTAAGGCTCTCAAACATCTTTAACCTTAACCACTACTAATTTCACAGTAGCTAAGTTTACTCACGATTTTCGAAAGAAAACTTTCTCCAAATACCTCAACCTCCATCTATAGGAATGTTGCTCCCATCACACATCTCTTGCATGGATAATTACAACCAATTTGCATATCTTTTCTCATAATTGCCAATTTTTGTTCGTTTCCCTTTCTTTTATGTTAAACTACAGCTTACCACCTGTGCTGAGCCCAACACTTTTGCATGTGCACGATGGGTTTTAGTGCGCGAAGCCCACCTCTATTGCCGCATTTAACCATTTTAATCGCGCAACCCTTAGCAAAAACACTACAAAAAAAATTCAAAAAGAAAATGTGAACAGCGGTGTTGCACCTATGAATTTACAGTTGGCCTCTCCCGCTCCTCAGTGAGGAGGAAAACAGCATAATTACCCTATTAAATCAGCGCCCGAAACCTGCAGCTCGCAAGCATTGTTATAGACCGTATAAAGGTATATGCAAGCGGTCGTGAAGATGGTATAATAGCCGTGGCTGAAACTGCTCCTTGCAGACTTGACTGCTGCTCCGTGCGGTTGGCTGGCTCTTTGGTGCGGTTCGAAGTCGTCGTTTTGCGTGCTGCAGATAATTAGATTAGATTACCATCGGGCAATTAATTTCAGATAATAGGGGCCGAATCGTCCGAAGGGTACCATCGGCTTCCGCCATTACACAAACTTTGCAAATATTTTGCTTCTTTCGCGAGGCCACCTATCTCTCCGGGTATGTTTGTAACAAAGGTTACACATGCTTCCCGGAACAGAGCACAGTGTTTTTCCGCTCGCCTGGGCAGTGGTCATTATGCTGGCAAAATACACTGCTCCTTCGTGATGGTTCCGAGGGCGGGATATTGTTTGCAGAGAAGTGGTCACGACTGTGGGTAAACTGGGCCTCACACAAAAATTTACCTCGGAAATGGAGGCAATACCGCGACTTATCACACCTAGCATATTGACAGCGAGATACTGTGTCATTGGGTGCTTAGTCAATCCCTCCCACCCCTGTGCAAAGCTGTCTGATTCCGTTTTAGCTACTCACGATTAATCCGTTTAATTAAGTAGCGCGAGAGCCGCTAATCAAAAACGCACACCCAGCTGCTTAATTGCAGCCTAATGAGATTTTAGCCAGCCTTTGGATCTAAAAAGAAATCGATTTGACAGTTCGTTCAATGCAAATGACACCCTTACCACCCGCACAATTTAGCTGTTGGCAGCAGTCAAAACTACATACAGTTTAGGTATTCCATTTCATTTCGCCCGAGTCTAAGCATGTTAACATTCCAGTTGGGTTGGCAATTTCCAGCTCGTTGAATCCAATTAGGAACCACCCCAAAGGCAAGACCCACCAGAAACCCAACCAAAGAGTCAATTCCGATAGACAGTTGTCCACATGTAGATGCATGTGAATCGGTACGCGCACGGGTATTGGCTTTCTCCGGTCGGAGCACCAAACAACCGTCAAAATGCTAATCAATGAGGTGTAGTGTCATGTTCAAATCGGATTTGTGGCAGTGTTCTTTTTCTCTGTTTCTGACTTTTTAATTTATACCCTCAACACTGTCCGGTATCAGGCCCAAATGGGCGACGCTGCGGCGGACTATCACCTTTGATGTTACAACGATGTGTTGTATGGGTACGAGTACAGCATTTCAATTGAGTTGCCAGGTTGACATCAAATTAGCGGTGCGAACAAGTGTCTGGCAATATACCCGTAAGTCAAATACAATATAGCTGCGTTAGAGATATTGCTTGAACCTCGAATGTTATCCATATAATATGCAGAGGCATGGTAAAGAAATAACAATAAGCTGCGTTTGTCTATGCTGGGCGACATAATTTCCTTGACTTTGGCAACATTGAAAACATTGAGTTACAAAAGTGGCGGCATTATTGTCTGCGACTGTGTCACTGGGGTGCGGAAGCTTGCATTATTGATTTGCATGTATGTCGACCCATATATGATTGGAGCGGCCGGTGGTAGATGAATGGATGTACCTGTATTTGGTGTGGGGAATAGATATAGATATTGTGCATAGATAAGTTTGAGATGATAGACAGATGCATAGTCTAATAGGGCCTGAATTGGAACCAGAAACCAGATGCACGGAAGCATACCATCAAATCAACACAAAAGAACTAGCTTGTTCTTCAAGAGAATATTACACAAGTTAAATGGTAAAATGCCCTGTTCTTGAATGTTTTTTGTTTTGTTTTCGAGGCACCTCATGTTTATGTAGGAAGGGTTCTCTGATTGTGGGAAAGCGAGAACTGACATCGCATCTCGATAAGCTTTATGGAAACAGACAAACAATCCACATCGCTTATCATCAAATGTACAACTGCTGACTCACAGAAAACGAGTCGAGTAGGTATGTGTGTGCAGTGCCGGCTCCAAACTAGCGCCCTGTGCAAGATTTACAGAAAGCGCTCTTTTTTCATATTTTCACACATGCATAAGTCTTTTCCACATACCTCAGGAGGTAGACTTTCAATGGGTTTTTTTATTGAGGTATTTTTTGTTTTGAGATTTTTGAACTAAATTTTTTGGCAAAATGTAAGTGGATGTGCAAGAAATATACCTAGACGAACAGGGGGGAATATTTTGGATTGTGTAGGTAGTGAAAGTGGGATTTTTTATTTTGCGAAATTTTGAGTTAGATTCTCCTTGAAGTTGCAACATTGCAAGTGATGTTAATGTTATTATTTTCGGCTTATTCGAACAAGCTTTTTGTTTAAAATGCAAACGGCAGTATTTGTTCGCGCAAGATAAAATAATTTTTTCTCTACCTAGAAATGCGCCCCCAGAACTTGGCGCCCTGTGCATTTGCACATCTTGCACATATGGTTGGCCCGGCCCTGTGTGTGTGCAACCAAACGAGTATGGTTTCATCTGGTTTAGAGAAAGCCCAAAGTGCAGTGCTATTAAGTAAGACTATAGGTCTTGTATACAGAATTTTTCGGAATGGCGCTTTACTACTCCTGCCTCCTGAGCCGAAAGAAACAGCGACTGGCAAGAGTTATTCTCCGTTGAATTTCTGCTGAGATATTGTTGTCCGAATTTATTCGAATGAGACATGCCTCTAGCTCGTTTCTATCACTGTTGTCATAGGTGACCCGTGAAATCTATAAAAAGATGGTGAGCATCGATCTGGACTTCTTCTTTTTTTTCCAAGATCTGCAGTATTGTGAATATGTATTTATGGTCGGTTGTGGACATAATGGACCTGAAACCGCACTGGAAGAGGACAATGACGTCGCTGAAGAATGGTTTCAGGAGCTCACGGAATACAGCAGGCAGGATGCAAAGTATTCAAAGTTTAGGATGCAAAGTATGAAATTTCGCTATAGTTGGCGAAGTTTGAAGGATCTCCTTTCTTGTGGATCGTGCAGACAATGCTGAGGTAAGATTCATCAGCCATGCATATATCGGACAAAATCTTGGATTCCATTTGTAACATGCTCTCTACCAAGCCGTTTCTAACTGTCTAGCTGTCTAAACTGTCTAGGCTCAGCAATGTCGTTAGCTTGCATATTCCTTACGAATATTTCCTCTATCGTCGTCTATATTAAATATTATACATCGTGCCTAAAAGTCTTGCAGAAAGAACTTTTCTACAGGCTCCCGGAAATAACGCCAACAAAATTTCTATACAATTATTTTTTCCTAGGAAGAAAAGCCCAACGATTCCACCAACTCAACGAGGATCCTTTGGGGTGCTTAAATGCATTGAAACTGCCCGCCATAGCGCAGACGACTTTTTAAGGACATTTGCCGGTGGGGTTTACATTCACCCCACCTGTACAAACTACTGCCAATTTTGGTTTCCAGAGGTATTTTCCGATATAAGCCAAAGGCGAAAAAATATTGTGCAAAGGCCTATCGTTGGGCGCCCATTTGTCTTCTCATCGCTGTCTGTTTCTATTTCACTTTGGAAATGTATAATTTACCAATCGAAGAAATGTATTTTCCCACACCATGCTTTACTGTTAAACTGTTACCAACTTCCCACATTTTCATTGCAAACAAACTGACAACCTGTTTCAAGAAACCGAACAAAACTCCCACCTATATAAGCGGTTCTTAAATCCCTATTACCACTTGCTAAAAAAGAAAACCTCAACAACTTTGACTGCGCACCCAACCACAGGCTTTTTGACCTTTCAAACATTTTGCCTTCAGCCAGACACGAAGGATCTCCTTCTCGAAAACAAAAAAAGGCGTCTTGACTCTTCCTCGAGTAACATCGATTATCCTTCTTTACGTTCTCGCAAAGTTAAACAAAGGTGAACATGCTTAGAAACACAACACAAAAAGTATCCTGTAGCTACGTACTCGACAGACAAAAAACGGAGCAGATTGCGTGACCACCGCACCGACAGCCGAATCCAATCACGAAAGGACCAACAGTGCAGTGGTTTCCCCATTGATTGAATTTCAAGTGTATACATCGCTGCGATGTCCTTTGTTCTGGCATTTGTTGGATGCGTTTAAATGTCACGCAAATTCACAATGAAAACAATGCATTTCCAGCTGTATAAGGATGCGCCTTCTACTAAATTATACCTATGCACTCGTATAAACAAATGTTGCATGGCAATCCAAAGAAAAGGATAATGATACGTCTTGCGCGCTAAAGACAAATTGTAACTTAGAACCAGCAGAGGAATTATTTTCACACAAGGCGAGAGTCCGAAGGCAAAACACACGAAATACAGGAAGGAAGCATAGTCCCGGGCAAAAAGGGTTAATAAATTTCATATTTGACACCAAAAATGACGCTAATTACACACAACCAGCCTGTGCAATAGAGAAGCGGTGGCTTCTTCGCTGGACAGTGCCTTGGTTCCTCTTCTTAACACGTAGCTGTGCGCTTGCCGCAAATGAGTGTGTGTATAGTGATAGTCTGGCTATATGCATGCTTGGTACTTGGTATGGTAAAAGGGTTTTAAGGGGCGAAACCATTTTGAGGTCTGTTGGTTTTCTCGAAATTTATATTTTCCGGTTGTTTATTTGCCGGAGAGAGAAACATGATATCTGAACTGAAGACGAAAAATTCAAATTCTCAGCTGGGAAAAGTTTGGAAAGTCGCTTTCGGTACAATTTGGGAACATTTTCACTGTTATTATGAGTCTCGTATAATTATACGAAATATTTATTCAATTAATTGGAGATATGAAGTGGACCCAGACTGTGTAACAGGGAATTGGGTGTGTTTACATAAATGGATTAGATTAGTAGACGATGGGGTGGGGGTTTATTAGAGTTTTTGACTGACAACTGCACGTGAAAAGAAAGGAATAGGAAAGTTAGTCGATAGGGCGACTTTGTTTGGTTGTGATTATGTCAGGAAGCAGGGCTCTTTCACAAACCTTTATACAGAAGGACCAAACAATTTCGAAATAAATAAATCTGTTCAAGAAATTCTCAGAAAGGACCGAAAGGTATGTCTGTGGCGACTAATACACGGTTAAGAGAACTGGCGCTAAATTTAATATTTTTGGGGTTGCATAGGTAGGTATATTCCTCAGCGTTGAGAAAATATTACAATTTATTATTTTGCATGTATTAAAATTTAACAACTAATGAAAGATTTATTGATTTTAAATAATGTCTGCTACTACAAAATATGTCTGAAATATTAAATTTTAATATAGTGGAAAAGTTTTCAATGCAAAAGTATTTAATTTAACCCCTTATTTATCTTGAAAAATTAAAGAATTTTAATACATTTGCATTCGAATTAAATAAACTGCAGATTTAAATATAATACTTTCAACTCAAATTCAATACTTCTTTCGCTTTTTATAAGCCCATGCAATATTAAAATATAATACAATCTTTTTATATTTTAATACTTCTTCAGATTTGATTTAAATATCAATATCATATGTTTCAACACCTACAATATTTTATTTTAATATTCATTTTCATTGGTTTTAAATATTACAATACATACATAGATAATTGTCAAGCGTAGGAAAATTCCCGTGGTCTTTGAAAATAGTCCTATAGAGTGCCGCTGTGCTTCTTTTAGTAGGTATATTCTTCTAGAAATTTAAGTGAAGGAGAACTCATGTATCTTATTATTTATACAGTCAATTACTTACTTTTTGGAATGTAATAGCTATATTTCTGAGGCAATCTCTAGACCGCCCCTATCTTAAAAAGCAAAATCCACTAGGAACATCTCTGCGCTTCACAACATTGGATATCAATGTAACCCCGTTTTCAGCATGACTTTCATTTGTTTGTATTTTAAAAAAACATTTCTCTTTTAAAATAACTTGATCCAAATCATTCAGTTCATGGACTAGGACGCTCAAACTAACTCTAAATTCTTAACTAAGCTACAAAATAATATATTTGGGCTCAAAAGTAATATCGATATACAGGGTGTCCGCCGGGAAGGTATACTACTTTGTTTTGTCGCCATTTTGGTAAATATTAGTCTTGACAGTTCATATTTTGCAGTCGTAAAGTAGACACGTGGCAAATTTATTATGGAAAAATATTCTATAAGCCAACGTGTTTTAATCATTAAAACATTTTATCAAAATCAATCATCGATTACTGTGACGATGACAAAGTTACGTGAAATTTTTGGGAGGCACATTTTCATTTGAATGGATATGTGAACAAACAGAATAGTCGGTTCTGGGCAATGGAAAATCCTCAAATTATTCATCAGTCACCTTTGCATCCATTAAAAGTTACAGTCTGGTGTGTAATTTGGTAAGGAGGAATCGTTCGACCTTACTTCTTTGAAAACGTAACGGTAACTGTGAATGGGGAGCGATATCGTGATATGATTGAAAACTTTTTAACGCCACAACTTCATGCTTTGGGCTTGATTAACATGTGGTATCAACAAAACGGTGCCACATCGCATACAGCCAGGATTACAATGGAATTACTGCGAGACCGCTTTCAACAATAAGTTATTTCAAGAAATGGTGATGTTAATAGGCCTCCACGGTCGCCTGATTTGACCGCTCTGGACTTATTTTTGTGGGGATATCTGAAAAGCAAGGCTTATGCAAACAAACCAGAAATGCTTGAGCAACTCAAACAAAATATTCGTGATAAAATTAATGAAATACCGCGTGAAATGTGTGAGAATGTAATGAAAAATGTGCTCAAAAGGGCTCGCATTTGTGAGACTAACAGAAGCGGACATTTACATGATATTGTATTCCATACATAATTGCCGACATTAAATAAAACATTTATCAATATTAGATCCATTCTCTTTCATTTAATCAAAAATTATAAACAAACAAAGTAGTATACCTTCCCGGCGGACACCCTATATTTAAATCTAATAACTTTGGTTCGGATCCTGTATTAAAACCAAATGCAAATGTATTGAAATTGATGTTCGTATTAAAATGTAATCAGATTAGATGTTTATTTCAGGTCAACAACAACTTAATTGTTATAAGTTCTTGGTTGAAATACTATTTTAATATAGACCGGGCTAGATTGTAGGACAAAAATACTGGATTTTAATCTTAAGAGATTAAAGTTCGGAAAATTCGTATTGAAAGGAGCATTTTAATAAAACATTATTATTAAATTTGAATATAAATATATTCCAGAAAAAGTTTAATAAATTTGGAATATTGAAAACCATTTTTTTTTGTATTGCATAGACCTGTAATACTGCGGATGTACCTATTAAAAAACACCCCATCTTTTCAGCCGTGTATTCACTTTTTAGAAGCATTTCTGTATAACTTGCACTAACTACTTAAGTCTTAATCCTTTCTAAATTAAGCGCACACTAGTATCATCGCATATCTTTTAGTTACACAGTAATGTACGTACTTAGTATGTCAGTGGTTTGTTAACCGCTTCCTATATAGATTTACCGAAGTCGCGTTAATATTCACATCGACCGGTCGCCTCCTCTCCCGCTAAATTTAAACATAATTTTGTAGCTTATTAAGTAAAATTAAACAAAACTGAATTATCGCCATTTTTGGAAAGAACTCTTTATTTTAGTAATTGTTCGCAATACCATCTCCACATGCCTATACCTATGTAGTTGCTAGGTAATCATCAGATTAAAAGTTAGTATTAAACCTTTTGGAACCGGCCTTCTTTGGTTCGATCCCGAGTACATTCAGTACACAGCCATATCGGTTATAGACGGAAACTCAGAGTGTTTAAGAGTTTCTCTAAATAAAAACCCTCTAGAAGGACTTTCATCTTGTTGGTAGAAAAGTGTATCAGCAGCCTAGAAGCTTTAACTTATTGCAGCCGACTATTCTGATCTGAAATCATATTTAAGGTTGCATTAAGAGGGTTATTTAGAGGACTGTTAATAGAGAAGCAGAAAGCTCTCTGCATTTTATCTAATGCAGTTGAGTACATTTTTACTAATAGTTGACAAAACAGTTCAGCCAGTATGAAATGCGAAGTTAAGCCTAACTTCTTACAAGTCAAACCTGTAGACTGCATTGACTGACTGGATTTTCGAGAATACCCGTATATTTAGACATTTTTATGGAGAGCGAGGACTGCACTCCGTGTGATAGAGCAATCGTATTTAATACAACATGCTTAAATTGAGTCTTCGATTCCAAACCAGAGATACCTATCTACTTTAAATACTTTTGCTGACCAAAAGCATGATTTTCTAAACTCAAATTATTTTATTTGATTTTTAAAATGACTGTAGTTATAAACAGAAACAGAACATTTTTCACAGTTCACTATCTGTCAAAAGAAGAAAATGAGTGCATTCAGTAATTTTTTGAATTTGCAAATGCAATGCGTTCACCCAGAAACAGTAAGGGCGGGTTTAAATGAGGTGCTAGTTCGTATTTTTGGTGCTCCTGCTCAAAAAGCTACCATAACCAGATTGAAATTACCAAATTACCAAAACTCAAAAAGCAAAAACAAAATAAGATACCTAGGTAGTTATTCACTGCGCTTCAGCTTTCTTTAACTAATTTGACGATAGGGTAGTTCGCGACAACATCAGCGTCAAATAAGAAGAAGAAAGAATTCAAGTGACAGCTAAAAAAACTTGTGGGAAAACAGAACAGATTTTATATAGTTGTAGGTAGTATAATTATGTTAAAAAAAATACTGAATAGTATAGAATAAAGTACAAAAAACAAGATAAAAGCATTGTAGAACTTACAAATGATGATTATCAAACGTTTTTGGTAGCAGCTGAGAAGTTAAAGTAATGAGAGTTGTGCGCTTTTTAACAGTAGGTATTTGAACAAAACAATTCTCTGGCGATTATAAACTAGCTTTGTTATCCTAAAAGATTTTTTGACGTTTCAACCAAAAATATAGCTCATCTGTGAACGGATGGAAGTCGCCAAACACTCTATTGCCGATCCAATGTCACTTTCTTTGTCTATTGTTGTCATGGCGGCATTCGCAGAGCCTCACTTATCACTTACTATATCAGAAGGTTTCTTACTAGCTTGCAATTTAAATGTTCTGTCCAAAAGAGGAGAAGACGCTGCGGTTGAGATTGTCGCCTTGAGAAGGTTCAAAGTAAAATAGCGGTTCAATTGAAAGCCGCCATTTTAGTTACTCAATTTAATTTAACACTAAGAGTACCTATTTTCCATACATTTTTTGTATACCTATCTAAAGCCCGAAGCAAAGCTGATTTTGCTTGTCGATAATTATTTATGAAAGAAAGAACTGTGGAAAGCATAAGAACTTCATTAAGTAGGTATATAGATACTTTCACGTGTTATTTATGTACTTACTCGGTTTTAGGTTGGAGGATCAAACCGCGCCTTTGGAACAACTAAGTAAAACTAGGAACTCCAAGGTCGAAGCGTTCTTTTTTGTTTACCCAGATTGTACCTATCCAATGGAGAATAATTTTCCTTGTCATTTTATTATGACACCCATTGCATTGAAGAAGTAGTAGGTAAGCGACTTAATTGCTTAGAAAAAATCTTCCGCAACTTGGGAAGTAACTTTTATGTTGTTGGTAATTAACAGCAAATTGTTTTCATCAACATTCTTGTCTTATCAATAATTGCAGTTGGTTGAAGCATTCTTCTGGAATGAATATCTTATGTGTTCCTATATGTACTAACTGATCCAAGTAGGTGCCTAATTGTTAAAGAATTTAAGCCACGCATGTCGTCCCTACTTTCCCCAGCCACCCGAGTTCAAATAAAACATCTACCTATACACATTTCTATTCAGCCAATTATTTCCTTCACTCTCTGTTCAATAGAGGAATAACAAATTCAGCGCTTTCTCGACATGAACACAAAAGAGAAAGAAGGCACCACGCCCACTACCCGCATCAGACCTTATGAAGTGTCACTAATGCGCTGTTGCAATTGCGACACCTGAACACCAAAACTAAACAACAAAAAGTTCACCTCATGCACATGCCACCAGTCCTGTGCCGTTTGGATACAGCCCACATAATATATACTCTCTAATTAGACGCTAATGGCATCTGACAGGCAACCATTTTTTTATCCCACCGCCACTGGAAACGAAAGAGACCGACACAAAACTGCCGCCGTCGCCCAATTTGAGTGCACTCAATATAATTTGAGTGGATTCCAGTGCTTGCTTCCAGAAATCTATACAGCACTATACCATCTCTCTTTCACACACCCACTTGGAGGGGGACAACAAGCTTGCGAGTAAATGCTCATCGGCTGAGCGCGTAGCTCTGCCTCCTTAATGTCACTGGGTAGGTAACTGTGATTAATCGTTCAATAGATATGCGCAAGAGCAGGTAAACTACTGTTTTTGGCCTCTTCTCTTCCCGTTAACTGGTTATTTTAGTTGGTTATAATGAATTTCCTCTTTACCTTTGATTTTCGTCCGCCATCATCATCATCAATGTGGTCTGGTCGTTGTCGAGTCTTCCCCCGAACAACAGTGTTTGCTTTGAAGTGCGACTGTGAAACTTGAGCCGTTCGGTGATTTCAGTGCAGTAACTGTGGTTTACCTGTGTGGATCGTTTGATTTGTGTTGTGATCGTCGCGTCATTGAACGGTGTTCTGAGAATACCTACAAGAACAAAAACAAAACAAAAAAACTTATTTCTCGTTTCGTGTTGTTTTCTCGTCGGTAACTGTGACAAGTGGTTAAACTGAAAAAAAAATTAAGTGTTTTTACTGCGACAGACAGTGACTTTTTGGATAAGTGACACAAAAGTGACAGAAGGTGTTCGTCATTAGTAAAGTGCGTTTTTGTTTTGGCAATCATATTTTTACTGCATGTTGACAGAAGATAAGAATACCAGTCGCTGGTCATGTTGATTGAATCGGGTGTGAATCGTGAATTTGGATCGTTACCATCATCAGCTCAGTGGAAAATGGAGCCACCGAGAATACCAATGACAGGTGGCGCTTCAATACCGCCACCTCCACCAAATGGTGAGTGTCAAGTGTTTTTTTTTTTTTTTAATTTTTAAGTGCAACATACCGACGGAAGTTTTGGTTGAAATTAGTAGGTACCTAGTATACGGAAATGCCATTAATTGTTTGTGGTGTGGAAATGGACCAAGAGTGCTAAGGGAAGCAAACACTGATGACCTTCAGCATGCAAAAATTTGCCTTTAAGTGGATAAAAACGGAATGTTGACATTTCCTTGATTAAGTTTGACAAGCCCAAAAACGGAATTTGGCAGTTCTTTGGTTGAGTTTGACAAGTTCACTGTCATTAATCAATAGAATATGCCAAATGAAATAGGTACAATCGTGTTTGTGTCGTGGCCTAGGTACTTGCGAAATATGTAGGTATGACGTTTAGGTCCCTTGCTCCCTTATTCTTAAACTAACAGAAATGTGTCCACCAATTTGTATTGAAGTTCAGTTTAAGTTTTGCGAAAATTGAAAGCCAAATATGTTTCTTAAGTCAGATACCTACTTTATAAGTATGGGTCACTTTTGCGTACCTATTGCTTGACAGATTGATACATGGTAACTTTAACTAAACAATAAGTCAACAAAATATAATACCTGTCATCTATCATCTCGTTTAGCATTTTTTTTTATAACTTCCATTGGTTTTTGGCAACGGTTAATTTGGTTTCTTTAAAAAAAAAAACTGCCAATGCTGTGGCATCAATTTTCGTCTGGCAGCGGTATGGAAACTTCAACAATGATTGCGTTTTATTAAAAAAATCGCAAATGAATACAAAAACTTGAAGCAGTTGTCGGTTAAAAAAACAAGAACTCTGTTAACCAATGTGACAGCTGAATTGGGAGATTAGTTTAGTATTTTTATGGAACCTCGAAAATGAATCGCAGATCCAAACTAAAATGATTCAGTTTTTATTTTTACATATATAATATTTTTTGACGTTTATTTATGTACTTTTTGTTACTTTACTTTCGAACCTTATACATTTTGTGAAGAGTCACTGAAAATGTTTTATAAACGCAAGCAGTCCAATCCTTATCGAAGTTGTTGTCAAATTACTCAAACGCAATGAACTGTCAAAATCAAAATCAGTTGATTTGGTAATTCTTGTGCAACCCTTTTACAAATAAAAGAGATTCGCAAAAATGCCTTACAATCGAAAACTATACATTTGTTCGATATCGTCTCTTACTTTTTTTTATACGAATACGATTCGATGCTATCTGTCATCAACCATCATGTTTACACCTAACATACTCGCAAAACTAAGTTCAGTATCAAAGGATGTGGGTAAAGCATTATATATACATTTACTTATAGATTTCGAGAGAAGTTTGAATCAGACCACCATTGTCGCGTCTCTTTTCGTCTTTCTACAGTTTTTTTTGTTCTGCTAACTTGATTTCGTAAATTAGTTATTTGTTGAACACTTCACTCTCCGGTCACATATTTTACAAACACATTTCTCATATAAATATTCCTCCTTAAACTCATTAAAATATAATAAGCTGTCAATTATTTTTTAGTTGTTGAAAAACTTCGACAGGTCGAAAAGTCAACTGAGTATTTGTCGAGTTCACCTAATAAAGGGTCAAACAACGATTTTGAAGGTCTGTTCTTTTTAATGTAGTTAATCTTGTTTTTAATAACTACCTACATATATTCAGAAAATATCCTGATGGAAATATACATCCTGGTTACATTTATGACATTTCTTGTTATTTAATATTTGCTGTTGTGCGTAGAAGAAATTAAACTCGGAAAATTAATGAAATCCAAGTTTCCAAACATCAACAATATACCAGAGCACAATAATTATTAAACAAAATCTGTTTCTGCATACACTTGTGTCATTATTGAGCATATGTGTCAACAACACAAATTAAATCTCCCCCATACTGGCTCGTAACTATATCGGACTGCCAACTACAGAAAAAACCCATAAAGTACTCATTTTAACAGTCGTAAAACTTTGCATTTATTTGACATTTAGACATTAAATCGTTCGACAGAAAATGTATGCATTTACTATATAACGAACGGCAGTTAGTATGTATAACTACTGCAATGAGTATTCGAAAATGACAGTTATTGCACTGTCAAACTGAGTATAAGCATTAAAAGCTATGTTCACTCAGTCTAAGTGTGCAGTTTTAATAGCGCTGTACATTCATTTCTATGGGAATGAATGTGACAATAAATTCAGCAGCCTTAAGACGTCAAATTAAATGTAAGTACCTACACTGTAAACTAATGCCTGCTGTAACTTATGGCAAAATAGTTTATGATGTTTACTTTTTGTGATAGTAAACATTTAATAGTGTCCCATCAACTGTCGTTTGTATTTTTGACAGTTGTTGTCATTGTGCTGAAAAAGCAGTCGCTTAATTAAATACAACCGTCGGTTTGCGTGTTTTTATTTTTGTGCCGAATGGAATGGACCTAAAATTGTATGCCAATGCCGAAAGGTTGCACTGAGAAGCTTTATCAGAACAGTTGTACTTTCGGAAGTTTGTCAAAAGAAAGCCCTTAGGATGTTCTTTCTGTCTAATCACTGAGCCAAATAACTAGTATTCCGCGAAAATCTGTCATAGAGAAGAAAATTTACTCTATCCAAAGTAGGTGTAAGCACTTTAGGCTACTCCCGGTCGTAGCTAGGCACTAACCACAAGTAGTGTCAATAAAAAAGTAGCAGGCAGCTGTAGTTTTATTTCCTTATTTTATTTATCTCTATCGAATCAAAGGTCCTCCTGCCTGTCAATCAATTCCAATTGCTGGTAGAAGGAAGATAGATAGAAGGACACTAATTGTAATATCCATAGGGAAATTACTCGTTACTCGTTATTTTGGTTAGAGAATTTTTTCTTTTCTATCATTTTTGAAGACCTCGGATAGGCTCTGTGCTGTCAAATTAAAACATCGATGTTTGAACATGATTCCATCCCAGTATTGGTGCTACCTGTCAAACAAGTAAAAAACTGCAATCATAAGTCCATTGTGCACATCTATTGAAAACCATAAAAATAAAATAGACCAAAATTGGAATCAGGTGTGATCATAACATATCTAGTCCGCTGTGGGCGAACTTTTACTTTCCGAATGACAGAACTACCTAAAAAAATTCGGGCGGGGCTGTTTTGGGGCACACGGCCAGTGGCTTAACGTTAAACTATGTCATGTCAGCGAGTCGCTTTTAGTGTTAAATATTGAAATGAAAACAAGATTGACTTCGTTGTAAATATTTTAATAAAACACTGACACTGAATAGGTATTGCATATATGGTTGGTATCTTCACTCGTTAAGTCCATTGGTACAGGTACAGCAGCGGTAAATGTTCTCGTGGAGTCGGCGTCGGTTGCTAAGCCTGTCTTGGCAGCTTTGAGACGCTCCCAAAACCTCCGCACTCTCTCAGCGTCGGACATTGGGGTACCTATGCGTGGCCCATAACCAATTCTTTCTGACGATAGCCGTGATCTATATTTCGTGGTGGCTGTTGCACGGGCTGAGGACGACAAATCGATTTTTATATTTTATTTTACACTTCCTGCTTATGTTTAACTGCAAATATTGTCAAAATTCCACTTTAATTTATTTGAATAGATTGGTCTAAATAAACTCTGTAAACACACGAAATAACCGCCGCGCTATCAGTTGGGAGTTGCACTGAATATAGGGGAGCAAGAGGCGTCGGTTTCGGTCATTCTACGCAGTGCCCCAACCCGGCGCCGGATCTACCATAACGCAAACTCAAGGTCATAGCTAGAGAATGACACTGAATTCATGTTTCTACTACTAAGTTTTGTAATTATTAAGGTAGGTACTCGTAATTTCGTTACGGTCCACCTTTCTAACCTGGTACTCGTATGTTTCGATTTTAAAGACGTCAGAAAACGGGAACGGCTAAAGCAAAATTTTCAATAAACCTCAGTTAATTTGCTTCATTTAAAAGATTACGGAAAGTCATCAGCAGAAGTTTAAAAAAAAATCACTTAAGATTGGAGGGGAGATTTTCCGCTTTCCCTCTCTCTCTTATTGCTTTCTTAATTTTGGGGAGCTTTACGTATGGAAATATGAAACGATGACATTTCCTGATTTCTAGATTGAGAGTGCTACATTTCCCGATGAAATTTCGTTACTCTTCAACAACATAAATTACAGCCAGGCCACAATTTAATTATTAATAGCGATGATGATCCAATTGCTATTGAATGCTTACTTACATTTACAAAACTGGCAGCTAACCGCAGTTATAACCTATAACTAAAACTAAAACGTCTCAATACCAACCTATCACCGGCGGCGTCAATTGTCACATATACACTACAAAAACTCATTCCGCCGGTCGACTGATGTGGTTTTTGTGTACAGTAGCGACAACCGACCAGGCTCGGATGCTTGCTGAATGTCAGCGGAAAACATCGAGTTCGATCGACAAGCCTGTCACTCAAAATGAGGGTGAATATTTAATGATTGCTTACAGAATCTGTCATTTCGATTCAAGCCGATACAAGCTTTATTTTCGTTTGCTCTTTCGCATGTAATTATTGCTATACCTTTAGTTGGGTTTGTTAATTGGGCTCCAGTTTCATCACGACTGATATCACATAGCTATTTGACTAAGTAATGAATTTGCCTCTATCGAATCAACTAATTTTTATTATCTTTGACGAAATGTCAAAATAGCACTTATCTTATATCAATGACAGTAATTGTCAGGCATCGCACTCAATTTGACATTGACATACCTGATTTTTAAGCAACTCTTTCATTTCCATTATTGATAGGTAGGTAGTTTGGTTTCACTTTTCTTATAGTCCGTTAAGCTGCGATTAAATATTCCATTTTTCATGTCAAATTTTGACATGCCGACGTCATTATGACGTAAACCTTTGTCCTCAATTTGCCACTACGTGTGATCGCCGCGACCTCTCACGAAAGACACACGATCGACATGGCCGACATCAGCATGTCAAAATTTGCCACGAAAAATGGCTCGTAGCTTTAGGCACCAAATCGAATTTGAAACACGAGACTTTTCGCCCTTTTTGTAGATTTTATTTGATTGGGTCAACTTGCAAAATGTAAGACGACTATAAAAGTTATTTGCAGTACCCACCGCGCATTGAATTCATAAAGTTTGTGTTGCTTTTGGTCTATCAAACACTTATGCATCAGGAATGGATCAAAGCTTGTAAGATAAGAGCTGCTGCATTCATTCCACTCTAACTGAGAACTAAAGAAATCAGAGTTCGAAATTAGAAACAGAGTGAATTTGATAAGCTTCAGTTGGCAGTTTAAGTAAAATTCATGAAGGTATACCCACAAGAGATAAAAATTCCGTTGGCTTCTGATCCTATGTTATTCGTTGCTATATGATTCGGTATCCTAAAGTGAGATATTGAAAATTCAGTGAACGCGACTAGTCACCAATTCACCAATACGCACTTAAATTACAGAGTTCGACACAGTCAAAGTCAATTTCGCATGCCATGTCATAAGGTAATTATCACTATCCATTGAATTATTGCCCCTTACTCAGTTACTATAAACGAATATGACTGGTGAGTGTGAATTATGACTCAATTCATTTGCAATTGGTACTTTAACATTGGCATCAGACAGTCGAAGTTGATGTGAAAATTCAGCAGATTTACATGGATTATTTTGTACCTTGATGAGGTCTCCGATCAGGGCTTTGAAGTTTCTATTGGCAAAGAAGCTTAACACTAATTAAATTGTTACTACGGTCACATTGAGCAGGACCACTATTCTTTAATTGTCGAATGTAAGACCTACTGACGTGTGCATTGGACAGAGTAACAAAAACTCAGCGGAAATATAGGCCTATTGAATTAGGTTGTCCTTTAAGTTCAGGTCTTTTATTTTTAGTAATTTAAACCTCTACAATTTGCCCTTTAATCACTGAGCTATTCAATGACTTTTGGTGATTTAAAAAGTTTCTTACCAGTTCATTGTGTTGCGATCTTTTGACGTATCATAAAAGGCTCTTTCTAACAAGCTTCGCTTTTTAAATATGTATTGTAAGTTTTCGGTTATTATACTTCAGTAATAGTGATGAATAGTTACTGTGACTTTCTGGATCAGTTTATTGAAACAAATCTGTTTTTACAGTCTCTTACAAACAGAAGAAGCAGTATTTTTCAGCCGTGTCCGCCTACCGGGTGTCAAGCTTTCATTTAGGGCTTATCGGTGTGCTCAATAATCATTATAGAAATACGTGCGGCTTCTTAAGGTCACCTATGAAGGCAGTTCGAGGTCTAACACACTCTGGAGGCATCAATTTCGATAATATACTCGTACTGGCTACCAACTGGAGGCAGATAGCCAAAGCTCAATCTTACTGGATAGGACAAGGTGCACCCCGGAGTGTAGCACCAGCTAAAGTAAATTTTGTTTACCGCATACTCTTGCCATCGATGATCTTCACCCGATCAACCTCTGTATTCTTGGTGTCTACATATATGGCGTTATGTAAAATACGCTGTGGTCAACAAAACAGAACCCATTAAAGACTTCGCGATCTTTTATCCGTGTCCTATCTGAAGATTTCAAGTGCAGGTTGCTGAACCACCCGACCCTCTGCCATGTCGTGCAGAACTAAAGGTTTGCTAAACGAGTGTTCTTCCTGACTGCTCATGAGAGCAGCTGTTTCAGTTGACGTTTATGGAGGGGTAGCAGACGAATCTAGTCCAGAAATTCGTGACTGAGTACTAAGTTGACAGTTCTCATATGTGGATGACGTAGAAAAAGTGACGTTTCTGACCAATCTAGTTTTTGCGTTCAGGTTACATCTCATCCAGACCAATCTAGTCGACTTAAGATAACTAGATTCTTGAATGTGGCCAATAACTCAGCAAATTCAGCATATTTTGGAAAGTGAAAAATTTTCGAAGTGTGACGAACGAATGTCAAATAACTTTATGTGACATCAAAAGTTATACCTATTTCGGTTGTGAGTCAAACAGGACTCCAATTTCAATATTTTTGTGAACTGTCTTTTTTTTTTTTGTTATAATGAACACGCGCTAAAGAGGTTGTGACTACTCTTATGGTGTAGTTTGAAGTACACAGCGCGGGCGTTAAGGAAATTGGGATGGAGAAGATAGGAGGTTCCGATGCACATTGGTCTTAAATGTCTGCAAATTGCACTGAGGGGGAAAGACCGAGCTGGGCAAGGCATTCCACATTCGTGTTGTACGGCTTATGAAAGAATCTCTATATTTCATAGTACGATCGAAAGTAGGCTGAAGGGTAAACTGATGGGCATTCCTGGCTTGACGAGTATTGCGGTTGAATTGTTGAAGGGGTGGAATGCAGCTGGCGATTTCATCTGTCTGTCAAAAGTCAGTTTTAGTCGCAACCTTAAGACCACCTTACTTTATGTTCCACCTGACGTTTTCTCCATCCATCGACCACATGCGAGTTCAGATATATTGTCCGCCCTTATCCACTGATTTCTATCTCAACCGCAGCACTGACAAATGACCCCTCAAGAGACAAACCACATGGGTGCCGCACCAGACCCCTTTCACTCAAACCTACGCTACACTCAGGTCATTAGAATGACAATAAAAACCTCGATAAAAAATCAATACCTCCCAACAACCGGCGGTGGCTAATCCCACAAACTGCAAAATTAATTGGTCCACCGAAATCTGATCGACTATATTGTAAACAGAGTGTCATCGAAACACCATCCAACCAAAGCAAACCCAAAACCAAATTACCATTCCAATGGGTGAAACATGAAACAAAAGATCCACCTAGATCCACCGACTAGATTAGCCGATTATCAGCTATCAGATTAGATACTTTGACCCGTGTTGGCCAACTTGGTACAAAGACCCAGCGAACGCGCCGCATATTTATGCGCGTGATCTCATTCGCCCAAAACTATCGAACAGTATTAATGTAATCGGCAACAGTTCAAAAATAAAACTAGGCCTATATGGTAACGGCCCGGAGAAAGCTATCTATTTCTCTCAATTGATTTACGATTGATTTTTATATAATCCTGACAGATTGTCGAGCGCTTACTGGTCGAAACTCGATATGCAGCGAAGTGGCGCAGCAAATTAGCAAACCTAATGAAGTTGTTTGGCACATTCCGTCTAATTTGTGACTGGGTTTTCTAGTTTTGATCGTTAGATGGCGTGCGCTAACCAAAACAAAATAAAATCGTATACAAATAGAAAAATTCCGATTTTGACAGAAAGATGTTTTACAACGACCGACAGACAGAAGTTGAATAAAATGCCCATCACGCTGCCCATTCAGATGGAAATTCAATTTGAAAGGGAATTAATGAGGTGATTTTCATCTCGCATATACATACATCCGCCTTTGGAGGTTTTTTTTCGGTTGTTTTTTGAAAGCCTCACAGCCTAACCTACCTTTTCTTAATGTGGCTCCAAATTAATGACAAAAAGATGAATTTGCTTTGTCACAATTTATGCGTTATTATTTATTTTCGCCTGACTTTGGCATTCTTTTGACAGGATGGAGTTTTATGGCCTATTGCGGATGATTTGATAGTCCCTTTTGTTTTATCTGAGCTTAGGTGATCGATTTACATTAGAATGAGCGGTTTAGTTGATCTTAACAATGGCTGCCGGATTGTTATTAATCAATGAATTATTTCAGTTGTGTTTTTTATTGGAATTTGTGAATGGGATTTCTTTTTGTTTGCCCTTCAGAAACAGGATGAGGGGCCATTGGTCTTTGTTTAAGATGCGTAAACTAGTCGAAAAGACTATGGAATTTATGGGCTTTTAAGCCCTAGAGTGGCGTAAATCCCTTTTAAATTTATTAATTTTTCTAGTCAATTCGTTAAGGTGGGTCACAATTCACAAAAGATGTAAGGATTTGTCTGATATGTCTATATCGAATTGTTATTTTAATTAGGAGAAAGGTGATTTTGGGAAACGATAAATTAAGCAACACATTTGCGATGGAGTTATGGGTTTGGGCATGGTGAGTAGCAAAACAATCCGCAGTTGCACTCATCGATAGACGATAGGTATGGCAGTGGTCGAACAGATTTTTCTGCCATATTTTGAAAATAAAACAAGTAAAAGTGTTATCATCGGCCTGGCCAATGCTTTGATACCCTCCACTGCATAGTCATGCAAAGTTTTAGGCATGTGAGGTAGTACGTAATTACATTGAATAACAGACAGAGAGACACATGGGCCCAATATTGATTTAGTATAGGAGGTACCAGAACTACTTGACCGACACAGCCCATTTTTAATACCAACCTAACGACAATAAACATAAGTCCTTTCACCAAACTTTATTCGCCTAGATTGATTTATTTGGACGCTATCGTATTTTCAACAGACAGAGAGACACATGGGTCTAATATTGATTTTGTATGGGAGGTACCAGAACTACTCGACCGACATAGCCCATTTTTAATACCAACCTGACGACGACAAAAATAAGTCCTTTCACCAAATTTCATTCGCCTATGTCAATTCCTTTGGGCGCTATCGTGCTTTCAACAGACAGACGGACATGGCTAAATCGATTCAGAATGTGATCCTGATTCAGAATATATATACTTTATGATTTGTTAATCGCAATCGCAGTTATGAATTTGCTTAGTCGAGAGTTTGATGGATCCCAATTTATTTTTATGAACTTTTTCATATTTCGTCTTGAACGGTGCCAGTCCCGACTGTATTTCTGATGTACCGATGTGAACTGATGAGATATCTTATAACTTTCTTTTGAAGTGCTTTACCTGAGGGAAATAATAAGTCCTGAAGAGCAAAAGAAGTTCCCTGCTTGACACATTTTCAGCTCCTTTAATTCCCAGTCTGAATATATTTTTGATCCTTTTGACACTATAAATGTTTAGAAGTTGACAAAAATGTCAGCGTCCCTGGGATCGGCACGCGTAGCTCAGGTTATCGGTATATCACATGCAAATAACAGTTAGGAATAGACAAGACTGGTCCAAGGGCGCTTCTCTAAGGCGCACTTGCAGCTATTTCTTGATAATTTGAATGTTCAACATTCAGGAGTTTACATATCGCGAGATAAGGTTATAGGCATTCATTTAGCCGTTTAGTTAGAACTTGTCATAAATTTCTATAAAGACCTTATTGCCACACCTTATTCGATGCGCTTGGGAAATGTCTAACATTAGGTACGGCAGAGCAAATTTTATATTTTTCGGTAGCATATAATGTTAGTTTTTTAGTTTTTCTTCAATATTTGGTTGTTAGTGCCCGATTAGGTAATACATCCTCTCAAACATTTTAAAAATAATTGTCTGAAGCGGCTTTGTTTCCATTTGGTGGTTGTCCTGTCCTAAGGACCATTTGGGATGACTTTCCCGAAATGTTTTGTAATTTAAGCACTACATTTTTAGTACGAATAAACTTAATTACTAATAATTAATTATCACCAACAATGAGGTTAGAGTACCTATATACAAAAACACAATCACCTCTGCTTAAAATATCGTAGAGCATCTGCTGGCTATTTAACTACTCAATTACAATTGCAATTGTCGCCTTGTTATACAAGCCTGTCGTGTGCCAAAAGGGAAGATTTCACTTTACACTCAAAAAATCATACTTATCCGATTCTAATCCAAATTATTAGCTTCAAAAAAACATTGTATTCACCCCAATCGAAAAGTGGTTTCGCCAAAAATCAACATTCAGCTAATTTTTGAGAGCACAGTTTGCACCATTATTAAAAAAATATGTAGCAACCTAACTACTCAATGACATTTTTCGGGTAAAATAAATTCTACGACCATTAGTCTAACAAGTCTTAGTTCTATTTACAATTTATTACAAAATATTTATTTTTTGATTTATAATAAGTTGTTGATGTGTAAATACATTTAAATTCATAAGGTTTCTTACAATAGACAGCTGATTGAATAAAAGGAGTCCCGTATGCAGCTCAGACGAAAGTTATGTACCTAAAAACGCCATTTGCAACACAACTGTTTGTTTCTTAAGGAAATCTTCAATGATTTTCCTAATTTCAAGTTCCGAGTTGATAGAATTTGATTTCCCAATACTTTAATTCAGTTAAATTTTAACCTATATTGTCAAACTCTATTGACAAGCACCTATAGGTTCATATTTCTTTCTTTTAGTTTAATATAGGTCCCGCCCTTACGAGCTGTAAAGTAATCGAACTAAAGTGCAAGACAACAAGGCCTTGACCGTTAGTCAATGGTGTACTGCACAATTTTGATCCATTAATTTTTTTAGATAACTCAACTTTAACTTTGCCCAAATGCAAGACAAAATAATTGTTACTATAACCATCTAGGCGCATTAACTTTTTTTTCAACTTGTTGCTATCAATCTTATACTTCACAGAGTCAGAGTGAATTATCCGAAATAAAATGGAATGCCTACTGAGCGGATTGAACTAAAATGTTGAACAATTTAGAGATTGTTCTTTTAGTTCACTGGGCAAAGAACATTTTTATTGATTATAAGGTAGGCAGTGAACCTGAAAAACTTGCTGTAAAAGGCGCTTAAAAATTGTATGTACAATCATCTAAGCAACCGACTAGAAAAATATGTTAAAACCTTGCCAATAGTAACCTTTAAGAAAACTGTTTTAAAACGGTCTGATATCGAAATGTTCTCAAGAAATCGCATAAAAATGCCCTACAAATGCTCCTAAAATGAGCGATTTATAAATAGCTTAAAAACCACATAATACGAGTATACTCAATTTAATATTCAAAGTTTGTTAGAAACTGGTTCCAAATTGATTCAAATAGTCACACTAAACGTCTTAAAATAAACGCTTCAAAGTAGCCCAAAAAAGAAATTAAGTCTCCACAAGAAAGCTCGTCATTTGAAAAGCCCACCAGAAATCGTCTAAAATGTGTTACAAAAAGGCCTCAAAAGAGGTTTCGAAACAGCCTCAGAGACTCGTCAAATATCTAGTCGAAAATAGCGTCAAGATCATGAAACCATACCAGAATGCTGATGAAAAATCCACTTGAACAGTGGACAGTGCACACAGGACATCACAGTGTGCTTCAGAAAACGAGTCGAAAACGGGTCAAACATTGTCTTAAAAAGTTTGTGCGAAATGGCCTAAGGAAGTGTTAAAAAAAACCTGCATAAATCCTAGTTCTCAAAATGGGCAAAAATATTCATCAAAACGCGTTGAAAATGCGTCAAAAAATTGTTCAATAATAGGTTCAGTCACGTACGTGGTTTAAATCGAAGGCAATCGATATAAATCCATACAATTGCAGAAAGTCTCTTGTATACACGTTCTCATCAAAAATGAGAGAAAAAAGAGAAAATTAGCAAAATAACGATTAATGAGCAAGCAGCAGCGTTCCCTGTCCCTCCCTTGTCGTTAGGCAGAGTTCTCATTGCGGTCAGGGTTGCCAGAAGTTTGTTGGCTTTAGGCGCCCAAACCTTGAAAACATTTAGCCCAATATCGTTGCCCTGAAAGTAGCCCAAATATCGTTGAAAATAAAAGTCGATTCTTGTACTTTATTATGAAACATTTATTTTTATTTAACGAAAACAAAACAAAATATCACAATGACTTGCTTTTAAATTAAAGATCTTGAACATTTTGTAGGTATACCTATACTATATATTATATTATGATTATGTAGAAAAAACTTAAATAAAAAAATCACAAAGATATGATAGCTATTTTCGGTTAATATTCATCCTCATCATCATCACTAACCCCTGCATAAATGTCTGACGTAAATTTGCTTATCATTTCTGATGTCTTTGCACCATACATTTTTTTCTGTTGAATCGATGCGTAAAGCTTCAAGAGACTCCGTCGACAATCTGGTTCGGGTTTTGGTCTTTATGGAATTCATAAAAGAAAACGCTCGTTTTACTACAGCATTGCTTACTAGAAGTGTCAGTAATTGGATGGCAAACAAACTTAAATCTTTAAAAATTACTTAAGTCCAAAATTGTTCTGGATTTTGTGGTATCTCGAGAGGAAACACAACTTTCCAGTCAAATACTAACAATTTATTCCATTGATCCTCCAAAAGTTCAATGTAGGATGTGTTTCTCTTGTCCTGTGGAAGCATTTCAATCGGAAGATCTCTGAAGCGCCGACGTATAACGAAAAATGCGGGCTCGTTGGAAAATGTTTTTTTTTTTAGTTTTGTGAAAGAATAAAACAATTAAAAATAACAAATAAAAAAACAACGATATGTAGCCCAAAATTGCGTTGGGCGCTCATGGAAGAATTTGTATAAAATTTGCCAATCTGGCAACGCTGATTGCGGTCGATAATTGTACTCAAATGGGTCTGAAGGTAGTACGCAATAATGCACCTAAAACGGCTTTATGGTATTTTTCAATTAGAATCGGAATTTGGTTTATAAGAAATTAACATTTAGGTATACCTACTAATACATTTTCAAAAGTTTTGTTTTATTTGAACCTACATTTTTAATTCAGTAAAAAAATATCACAAACAAAAGCTTATAATTCAACAAATTAATTCATTTCAGTTATGTATCGAAATTAAAAAATAAATTATAAGTTATGTAGTTCAATATATATAAAAATAAACGAAAAAAACGCGAGAGCTTGAATTGGAACATGTATCTTGTAGTTTAAGAGCCGGTCTGTTCACAGCTGGTTAAATCCGTGATTACCATAGATTTAGATTGACCCATGATTTTAAATCTGTTATAAACGATGAGTGTTTGTTGAACGATTTTTGACTTTGGTCACCAAACCATAGCTTTGCGACAAATCGTTCCACTTTTTCAGTTTATTTGTCAATTCAGTGATTGACCGAATCTATAGCTACATTTTTTTTGTTTCGCGGGTTCGTTTGTTTTTGATAAGTAATTAGTTAAGGTATTTTATTAATGTATTTATTACGATTACTGAAATCGTTTAGTTAGATTACAAAAATTTGTTTATCACAAGAATGTCATAATCGTATGATACAGGCGTTTTTTTTTAAACTGAAGAATAAAATCTTCTTGGTGTGAGACAATAAGCAATTTTTTAAAAACAAAACCGAATTAAAGCTACAACATTGTTTGCTCCAATGAGTGCGCTTTATCTTAATATTTCAGACCTGGCATCGACTAAAAATGTTGAAAATAATCTTACTTCATCCTTCGCATCCATTATTGTGTTGAGGACCTACTGTTACTTTTATTCAATTCGTGTACCGTATTCTATACAGCTGTCAATTTAAAACGTCTACGAAACTGACGAGACAGATTTTATTAGTTCAGTTCAATACATCTTGAGTAATATAGACGTTTATTGTATTATTTGTATTTTTTTCCCCACAATACTGTACAAAGTATTGTTGTGTATAGCAGCAACGTCAAAATTAATACCTACGCAGTCCTTAAAACAACTTGAACAAACGAAATTCCAGAAAATCGTTGGTTACATCTCATTAACCGCGCAAAATCGGCTAGTTATCGATTTCTCTGGTTAACTAACCAACCCAACGATTCTCTAGTTAGTATTTTGCTGAACAAACACATTCGATGATTACCAGCTGAAATAACCGCAGATTAAAGGCAATCAAGATCGAACAAGCCGGCCTTTAGTCTGTTGTTACAAATAATTTTGGAAAAGTAATAAATGAGTTATTGATATGAATTAACAAAAGTGGATCCAAAGTAGTACCGTACTCAGTTAGCAAAAATGTACTCAAAAACTAGAAAACACTACAATTGTAGCACGGGAGGAAACGCTGCCAAGCAGTTCCTCTCTTGGCTCAGAGTATTTCAATCAGCAAGTATCGATAAATATAAATATGTCAAATGCACAAAGTTAACAAGAAACAAATTCAAAATTCGTCCTTAAAGTCAATTGCACTCAAAAATAAAATCTGTGAAAATAAAGAAAATTTGGCGGTGGTCGAATGTTCTCCCAGAAAGTTTTATATGTTGCAAAAAAGTATGTTATAGATTTATTTGTGATATGGATTAAATGTCAAAGATGTAAGTGGCTCATAGTAGCTCGAAGTCTATCCACGTACTTTGAATATATTTTTAGATCTCTGAGAGGGTTTCGGTATTTTTTTTTAATTTGTCAGATTTTTAGTGCTTGGCTCTGGAAAGTACGCGAACAGACCTATAATGTTCAAAACTGACGCAGAACTGAACCAAAATAACAAAAAAAAATGTGTAGATACTGCCTTAAGAACCGGTCAAGTGAACAAACCGATTGTCCTTCCACCGCATAACGTCTCGCAACACGACTGCATCGATCTCTGGCTTTGATTTTTTGTGCTTCTCTATCACTGTCCCTGGCTATAGCCTCGGAGATCTGAGTCCATTTTCAAACTTGAGTTCAACATTTTCCGTAAGCACCTCCTTAATTAATTGTCTGCCTACATCTTTGCATTCAGAAACGCCTGCTCCTCAACTAAAATGCTTTCCCCCTTTCTACTTGCAGTTGGTCTCTCGCCATCGGTACAAATGCCTGGATCTGGGCTCTTCGCTGGAGGATCTCCATCACCGACAACTCTCAGCGCGCTAGTATCCCAGCAGCGAATACTTGAGCTGTCCCGCTTCGGACTGCGCGGCTATGACATTGCCCAGCACATGCTCACACAACAGGGTGCAGTCTCGAAATTACTTGGTAAGTTACTGCACACACTCTGTGCCACAATAATCCCTCAGCTATAGCCACAGACAGCACTTAGTCCAACTAAGCACTGGTCCGAAGGAGGGTACCTATAATTTCCGTCTCATCATTTTTCGGTATCAAGCATGAAATTTATGGCCGCCTCTTCGGTCCTGGTTCCTCGCGAAATGATGAATGTATATGGAGAACGCCAAAGAGGACCACAAAGAACACCAAGGAGGGTTTGTTTACGTAATCGGACATAACAACCCTATCATTAGCTGTTGTGTGGGGTTCTGGCCCGCAACCCCAGTGTTCCATTAATCAGTTGATGGCAATCGCTTGATAAAGCTATTATGTGCGCTGTGGCTCCCTTTGTTGTTCCCTGCACACATGTGCTCACTGTGACTACATCTCTTGTGTTGCCTTTCAGGTTCTCTGCGACCACCTGGCCTAATTGGTGGCTCGAAGCCAAAAGTAGCAACACCAACTGTGGTGTCCAAGATCGAGCAGTACAAACGCGAGAATCCGACAATATTTGCTTGGGAAATTCGCGAGCGTCTGATCTCGGAGGGTGAGTAGTCGTCTTTGGTCTGATTGATATGGGAAGTTGATGACTAACTGACGGGTGGGGGTCTTGCAGGTGTTTGCACGAACGCGACAGCACCGTCGGTCTCGTCAATCAACAGGATTCTGCGCAACCGCGCCGCCGAACGAGTGGCCAGTGAGTTCGCGCGTACCGCCGCCTATGGATTGTATCCGCCGCATCCCTACGGTGGGTTTACGTGGCACCCGGCGGCAGCAGCAGCGGCGGCGGCCTCCAGTCAGCCTCACTTCTGGCCGACAGGACCGAGTTTGTCGACGATGCCGGTCGGTGGGTCACCGCTCACCGTGTCGAGGCCGATTTCGCCTGGTTCCGGGAGTCATGACACGCTGGAGTCACCCGACGAGAATCGTCTCATTGGTAAGTAGCCCCACAAAACTTGTGTCCTGTCGACTAGAGACTAACTTTGACTTGCAGATTCGGACTACCTGGACGATGACGACGAGCCAAAGTTTCGTCGAAATCGCACCACCTTCAGCCCGGAGCAGCTGGAGGAGCTGGAGAAGGAGTTCGACAAGTCGCACTATCCCTGTGTGAGCACGAGGGAGCGCCTCTCCAGTCGGACGTCGCTGAGTGAAGCACGAGTTCAGGTAGGAGAATCTATGTCTAATAGTTATAGATCACGCATCCTTCCTCTCTCTCTCTCTGTCTCATCCGCTTTTGTTTCATGTTTCTAACCTATTGATGCCGGCTTCGCTGAGAGTTCAGCAGCTAAAGTCGGCATGCTGCTTTACCGCTGTCGCTAGCGGGCGCACACAAACACACACCCATTGCTAGTGTAAACTTTTTTTTGCGAACTAACCAAACATCCTTTCATATTGATCGAATTAGGTTTGGTTTTCCAACAGAAGAGCGAAATGGCGCCGGCACCAACGCATGAATCTGTTGAAGCGACGTTCCAGTCCATCGCTGGGCCAGCAGCAGCAGCAACAGCAACGGTCTGTCGCCGATTCGCCACCCATCAGCAGCAGCATCAACAGCCACCAGCATACCATCCGTACTTCCGGCAGCGAGGATCACCCGCATGGTGCGCACCACCACCACCACCTCCACCATCAGGTGGCGCAGCAGTCCTCCTCCTCCGAAGCTACAGCCAGCATCCGATCATCATTGACCCAGCATCCGCATCACCATCACCAGCAGGCGGCTACGCAGCCGTTGCTGCTGAACCACCATCACTATCCCCATCAGCACTACCCCAGCCTCAGTCCGAAATCGTCACCACCAGCAACAGCGGCACCGTCATCACCCCCGACGACAGCGACAGCGTTAGAGAGATCTCCCACAGTCAACCCATCATCCGGCACAGCATCAGCTCCATTATCAATGGGCGGTGAGCGCAGTGCGTTCCGGTCACTGGTCGCCGGTTCGCCGTCGGCCGCCGCGTTCGCACTCGGTTTGGCGCGACAATATGCCGTCGCTGCGTCACTATCGCAGCAACACCATCACGCCGCCGCCGCCGACGACGATGGCTCGGACTCCGATGAGGAAATCAATGTGCACGACGATTCGGACGATGATTCATTGTCGGCCGCCGTTGTCGTCGGCCAGAGCCTCAAAGCGCCTCTCCAGTTGACCAAGCATGACCGTTAGCTCAATCAGTGAATTAATTATTAATCTTTTCCTATACACCAGTGTAATCGAATGTGTTTGTGATTAAGTTGTAAGCAGTAGATACTGAGATACATTTTTATTTTTATTTTTTTTTTGTTCTTAAGCCAAAGCTAGCTGTCTCGTTTTGCTCGTTCGTTTAATGTGTTAAGCTACCTATCCAGTTTGCAATATATACATGTGTATGTCATGACTCTGCGAAGATGAATGGACGTTTATTAAAAGAATTTTAAGATAGAAATCTCTACATTTGTAAGATTGTAGGCAATTCTAGGTACTAAGTAAAGTATATGAGTTGATGTTCTTGTGAAGGCGCTCAAGTGCTACCCTATATTGAGCGTTTTGAGTTCCAGTTTAATCGACGTTGAATAAATATGATTTAAAATTACACCACTGAGTTGGGGTTCCTCTGTTTTGGGAGGGTGCTTTTCAGGTGCAGCTTTGAATATTTGACAGGTAAGCCAATGCAGTCTAGAGAAGGTAGGTATGCTGTTAGGTCACCACACTGAAAAGTCGGGTGGACAAGTGCGAAAAGCACAGAAGGTTGGGGGAATATCATGCGACTTTTATCTCATGCGACACGTTTAATTAATTGACATTCGGTTCAATGGAACATATTTGGAGTCTGGATCAAAAGTATCTCGAAAGTGCTCAAGTTCTTGATATAAATGTCGTTAGTCATGATAGAATACGAGTAACAGCAAATTGTGGTCGATCTTAGCTGAATGAGTGATAACAACTATCGGCTGAAACTTTAAATTAAAGTTAAAAACTGGAAAAAAATTTCTTAAATAACAAAAGTTACAGATATATCATGCGAGCTCCGATATTTATCTCATGCACTTTTCTAGCAGCGATTTGGCTGAATAAAAAATAATGAAAGCCATTACACTTATAAATATCAACTCTTGGAATGGAGGAACAAACTTAGACGAGGTAGTTTTAATATATACTATCACTGTGATTTTTAGAGCAAATTGTTATGGTTTTTATTTTTTTTTTTTTAATTTAGAGGTAAAATGAATTAAAATACAATTAGGCCTGGAATAAAATGCAACAAATTGCTTATACTCTGAAAGTCGGGGATATAAAATGAGAGTACTTCCAATTTGTTCCTCATGCGATTTTAACAGCGACCCGTTCCAATGAGTGCTAAATCTAGAAAATCGTTGCAGTGATATTTGGAATAGATAAATAATAATAATAATAATTATTTGGATGTATCGCGCGGGCTCGAAGATATTTATAAATATATCTCAGGAAATTTTTTTGACAGCGATCTGTTTCAAAAATTGCGTCTTTAAAATGCGAATAAAAGCGGTACACTTGTGACATGTCTCCAGTGAAAGCCAGAAAACCATGCTCTGATACAAATGTCACATGCGATGATAGTTTTTTTTAGAGACTTGTGATTGGTTTTTGACCAAATCAGAGGCAGAAATTATGTACAACCATTGATCGTAAAATAAAATAGAAAAATATAGGCGAGTACTTTAATTACTCAAAGTTGTGGTACATCATATAAATTCCGAGTTCCTATGGTAAGATTTTTGTTCTCCTATATAGTGATTTATTTATTGCTTTGAAGCACCATGAAAAGTAATGAAAATAAGGTAAATTGCGGCAAGGAATCGGGACGAAAAATGCATTTTTCACGTTTTACAGCGAAAAAGCTGCCGGGAACATACATAGATAGGTGCGAAAAATATCTTATGGAATTTGTTACAGAATTTGTTCGAATGCGCGATAAAAATTTAGACATCGCGACTTAAAATTATGAGAGTTTGTAAACAAAACTAAGAAATATTACTCAACTCGAATGTGATACCCAAAATACCTATATCCAAAATTGCGGAATCAATGTGGCCGCTTAAACTGAGAAAATATTTGCACATTCGCTGAAGCAGATTGGTGGATTTTTGATTGTGAATTTTCTGTTTTTGTATACACAGCTTTAGGGTGTTGCCTCCAGACGTTATCCTCTAAAAGCCACATCTTCTTAACGTGATATACCTGTAGTTAGAACAGGGCCGGACCAACCATATGTGCCAGATGTGCAAATGCACAGGGCGCCAAGTTTTTGGGGCGTATTGCTAGGAAAGAAAAATTAATTGTATCTTGCGCGAACAAATACTGCCATTTGCATATTAAAAAAAAGCTTGTTCAAATAAGCCCAAAATAACAACATCACACCTGTGCTGAACTATTTCTTGCACATTAATTCACATCACTTGCAATGTTGCAACTTCAAGGAGAATCTAATTCAAAATGTCGCAAAATAAAAAATCCTTCTTTAAAAATTACTTCTTACCTACATAATCTCAAAATATTCCACCCTGTTCATGTAGGAATATTTGTTGCACATCTACTTACATTTTACAAAAGAATCTAGTCCAAAAATCTGAAAAAAAATACCTCAATAAAAAAAATCCATTGAAAGTCTACCTCCTGAGTTATGTGGAAAAGACTTATGCATGTGTGCAAAGATGAAAAAAGGGCGCTTTCTGTAAATCTTGCACAGGGCGCTAGTTTGGCTGGAGCCGGCACTGAGTTAGAACGACAACTTTTAGCCTATGACTACAGTGTCTCAATGAGATTATACACTTGCATTTCTATTGCCTTCCTTTTCTTGTGTACATTATTTGGACATTCTCCAATAAATGAAATACAATTTTCCGGACTAAGAAATTTCAAGACTGGCCCCTGCAACGGACGGTACAAAGATGTGTTTCTACAAGTAAACAAGCACTAAGCACTGAAAAGGCTTTGATATTAATGACGGTTAAAATATTTGCATATACCTATGCATTTCTTTTTATGTATTGTACTATTTAGATACTGTTTTCAAAAAGATGTATGACGTTGGTTGTCTTAAATTTATGGGGAGGATCTACCGATGAAAATAGATCAGTCAGAAGATGTGTATGCTTCAGTAAAGGAAGCGAGGCGAACAGAATATTGTATACCCAGGGTTTGTTTTCACTGTCGATAAATTACGGTCTCCAATATAACGTCGCACACCGTATAAATAATATCGAAAATTGCAAGGTATGAGATGTTTAGCCTGTTAGGGACAACAGAAGGTCGTTTGCGCAAACTCCTATTGCGACTTGACTAATCGTCTATTTTTGGTTCCATCAGGGCCGTATGTCTTTTAGGAAATGGCGGTCTTTTATAAATTTGTAGTTATAAGTGGCCAATGATCCAGTTCCTATTGCAATCTTGTAAAATAATGTTGTCTAACATCAATAGACTTATCATTCGTACTTTTAAGTAGAGCCTTAAAACTCTTTTCGTAATAGTTCGACGGCGCCTATTCAAACTCTCACACACGGTTAGAAACTTTGCAACTTAGATTACTCACAAGATGCAGGCGTCTTCTAGATTCCTACTTATTAGATTAGACGGTTTGATGAAGACCAACATCTCTCCCTTACCGGAATGGGCGATTACGTGGCTAAAGAACGAAATATATATTTGAGTGCTTGGTAACTTACTGGTTATCATTTACAATTTTCGTTGAAATCCAAACCAAACGTCAGTATCGGACTCTTAGCCAGAAGATTGTTGATTCAACAGTCTTAGCGGGGGCTATGGGAATCCGTGTTCTGTAACTCATGCGATAACTGTTCTTATCTAAAACTTAGGAACACTTTCCTATCGTTTTAGTGACAGATAATCGATGCGATAATTACAGATTTTGGGCACTGGATTAGTCTATGCCTCTTCGTGGGACCTCATCGTAATCATCGCTCCGATATGTCAGCTAGTTAAATATAGTTCAAGACGAATTGACCTAAGCCGACGGAAAATGTTCAGAGCGACAACCCTTAATGAATAGAGCCTTACCCATGATTTATGTCAACTTGCAGATTGAACTGTATGATTCGCCTCTATCTATTTCTGACGAACATAATAGACGTTTGTTTCGAATATACTAAAGTCGCCCATATCAGTTGAAAATGTCGCATATTTGACACTCCGTCCTCATTGGAAAATTTGAACAGTTCTAGGCAAAAACCCCTCTTAAATCGAGTAGTAGAAAATATGTATGCAGTGGCTTAGTTGTTAGTGTTTTGTACTACTAAGAGAGGGACCTTGAAAAGACCCAAATTTCATCTCTTGGTGACAAACGTCCAAGAGTATAAATGTCATAAAATAGATTTTCAATTGCCCGTTTGGATTTGGAATCAGCATGAAAATGTATATCCCTTCCTTTCGTCCCAAAAATTAAAAACACTTACCAAAACCAATAGTGGTGCGAGGAGCTAGATCTATTGTTCCTACGCCAACTATTTATTTATTCATTTTAGCAGAAAATATGTAGCCAGTCACTGGACTAGCAACTACTGCTCAGTCACATGAACAATTTCCTTCATATCTCCATCAATAGCGAACAAAAAAACATCACAGCTACACCGGAACGACCTCGCACCAAGTGCTTCCTTTCACAAGAACGCGTCGCACTAAATTTCATTTAAAATTAAATCGAAATCGCTTCCTTTGGCAAAACACTTCATCAGTGTTATCAGATGATGGCAAGTTTCCCACTTGTCCAGTTCCATTTGCGAATGCTTTACGAAATTGCCATTTTATCACCTAATTAGTTGGACAACTCGCTCTCATAAGTTACCCCCAAATAGCCCATCAATTAGGCGATCATCTGCATCTCTCTACCATCGCAACGCGCGACAATTCCCATGCCAATCCGGTTGCCTAAGCTCATCCCGCCAGCTAAATTCAATAAAAACCCACAGATCATGGATAAGGTCGGTTGAATTAATTGATTAAGCAAAACTCGCCGTCTACGTAAAAATAAAAAAACCAAATGAACACATTTGGCCGCAAACCAAGACCAATCGACCATAGGTGCGGGCATAAAGATGTCAGAGCTGACCATCATCGCGATGCTAATGCTGATGACGGCAGTCGTATGTGGTTCCCGTTGTGTGTTTGTATGTCGAACTGCCCGAAAATAATCAACCTGATGAAGATGTACCCGCAGTGATGCCGATTACCATAAGCATGACATTTTTCGAACTCGTATATACTTACGAGTATCTTAAACAGAAATCAATGGCAGTCGACACACAAGAAGACGCGACAATGACTTTAATGATGTATAATCGAAGTTTTAAGCTAATGGATTCTAATTCTAATTCTAATTCCAATTCTCCGAGGATGTCGCATTGATTAAGGCGCAAAAGGGGGATTGATGGCTGTGAGAGTCGTGGGTTTTGTAATTTTCTGTTTGAATAACAAAGCCCGGTGAGTTATGGGTTTCAGTGGAAGCTGCGAGGGAACTTCAACCTCGCGATGTATGGCGAGTAACCAAGTGGCTTTACATACGGCCATTTGCTTAAGATTGTGATTCGAAAGATTTATTGTTACTATATTGTTTGTCTGCATTAAAGTTTGAGTCTCAGTTAGTATCCACACATGCGGATGCGGATTAGCCAGAAGTCAGCAGAGAATTGGATTGCCTCTAACTTCCGTTGAGAGGTAAACAGTGGCGCAGATGAAAGGGCAACGCCCTAACTTCCTGGTAGGGACTGAAATATTTTTTGGAACTGCGTTTATAGCTATTAGGAACATTGCGCCAGTAAAATACAAAAAAAAATAATGTAGTGGCAGAAAATTTATCGACAGAATATTTCAAAGGTTAAATGGAATGGACAAACAAACTGACGGCTGGGACAAGAAACATTTGTCTCGGAATAATTATTGCTGAGTTCTTTGGGTTCCGGAGAAGCACATTTTTTGTTAAAAGCAAATGTGATTACTGGTTCTCTTGGAACAATGACTTATGGTCATGACCCATGTTGGCAAATATTTCACAGCCATAGAGGATGATGTGTTATATGGACAAGCAAAAAATTAATTTTATATTTGTTTTGAAATAATTGTATGTCAGATGAAGACGCCGGAGGATGCCATCGATTTTGGATACAGTTCACACAGAAAAATTAATTGTAATGCTAAAAAACTATCAAATTTTTTCATTTAAGAATGAAATTGTTAGCAGTGATATAATAAAATACTTATGGAGAGTATATTATTCTTACGCTGAATACCTGATTCTTGAAAACTTAAAAACGAGTTCTTGTTAACAAAAATAATATTTGAACCAAGAACTTTTAACTTACAATTTTTTAAGAATCTCAAATTTCTTCGCTTAACAATCTTTTTTTTTCTGAGTGTTCCTTTTCATATGTCAAATTTCATCAAAAATTGTCAGTAAAAACTGGGAAACTCTTGCGATAATTGAGGAAAAAACTTACCTGTCCCATCTTCTATTGATCTACAAAGCTACCTAGTTGTTTAATCGGATCCAATTTTGCGGTTCTGGTAAATAGTTGCAGCATACCACTCTGCCGCTCAAAAGTGTAAGGAACAGAAGGATAAATAGGCTTTTCCGGCACACACAAAAGAATCTTCACTGGTCGTTGCGAAAATCCATAGATAAAGCTTTGACCCTTTCGGTATTTTGATGCCATATGGCCCATTCTCTGTCTCCGAGTATATTTTTTTGATCTTCTTTTCTAATTAACTTTCTGAAGTAGGTATATTATGTTCAATCACTAGAGGCAAAAGTTCTGGTTGATGGTTGACGTTCTTTTGCTTTTAGCTCTCGTGCAAGAAAGGACTGCAGGATTTATTTATATATTTACATCGACAATTGTCAAATACATTATCAATTTCGAATTTATTTGAATAATAAAAACATTCTCTCAAATAAGTAAAGTGCACGACTGGGTCGAACGAAACTTTCTCGTTCATCAAAAGTTTGGTTGGTTGTTTTCTTATTTTATTAAGTAGGTAGGTAAAGATCTGAGAACCGATGATAAAAGAAACGGTGAATACAATATAGGAAAGGGAATAGTAGCTGTTTTTTATTATCAGCGTGATCTGATCCGAATCAGATCACGAAAATAAAACAAAACGGATCATTGAAAAGTTTAATTTTGGAATTGTGGCAACAGTTGCTTTCAAAAACAAAACAGATAATACAGGGTATTTCAAACTTCATATTGCAACCAGCCATATTGCAAATATTCTTCTCAACATGACGTCACACAAGGCACATGTCATTTCACTATACAATTCCCTGGAATGTCTCTATGACCCGGCACCCATATAAGGTGAATTTTGAATTGTTTCGCCATCTCGTTAAGAGATAATCGGAAATTGAGGGCAGTTGTGGAATTGAAGATGACGGAATCCAGGGATTTAATCGCGGCTTGACTGTCGGTAAAGATGATGATATCCTTTACAGATATAACATTATACCGCAGCCACGACAAGGCCTCTTTGATCGCCATGATTTCCGCCTGGAAACTACACTACAGTGATTAGGAAGGCTGAATGAGATTTTGCAATCTAGTTCATAAGAGAAAACACCCCCCCCAATTCCTGTTTCGGTTTTGAACCCGTCTGTATAGAAGCAAACTGACTCCTTACGAGGCACTACATCATTCTCCCAGTCACTCCTGGAGGGTATGTAGGTTTCGAGATTCTTATCGAATTTTGAGTCAGTTTCTTTTGGAATGCATTCTAATGTATCTAGAATAGGCGAGTGACCAGTTTGCCGACTGGTCCACAAACGAATTGCTTTTATCCGAGTGGCTGCGTTTGCTGCCACTTGTTTGCAATAGATAGATGTCTAGATATCTTAGGTCCATGGCCGCTGTTGGAGTGGTCCTAAGGGCTCCACTAATGAATACGCATGCCGTTCTTTGAACACGGCTAAGGTGATTGTAGTAGATGGCCTTCTCAAGGGCAGTCCACCATACGAGAACGGCATATGTAAGTATAGGTCTGATAACGGATACATATATCCAGTGTGTAATTCGAGGGGCTGAAGCCCCCATCTGCTTCCAATGGCTTTCTTACAGCAGTACAGAGCCGTGGTGGTTTTCTGAACTCTCCGCAGAATATTGGGTTTCCAGCTCAGTTTGCTGTCTAAAACGAGGCCCAAGTAACTAGCCGTGTTAGTGAGCACCAGAGGGGTGCCGTTTAGTTTAGGGGGTACAAATGTGGGAATTTTGTATTTGCTTGTAAAGAGGACTAGCTCAGTTTTCTGAGGATTGACCGCCTGACCACATTAATTGGTCCATTTAGAGAGCCTAGAGAGGGCATTCAGCAAGAGATCTCTAAGTGTATTGAGGTGTTTTCCTGAGATAGCAACAGCAACGTCATCTGCATAGTCAATTACCTTGCATCCTTCCCCTTCCAGTATTAGAAGTAGTTCATTCACCACTAGGTTCCAAAGAAGAGGTGAGATTACGCCACCTTGAGGCGTACCCCTACTGACGAGCCTCCGAGCCGAGGCTTCGCCCAACTTTGAGTTAATGAACCTGTTAGTGAGCAACTGGCCCACCAACTCGCCAATCGATTTCTCAATTCCAAGGCCCGTCAGTGCGCCGAGAATTGCCCCTGCTTCGACGTTGTTGAACGCTCCCTCAATATCCAGTAAAGCAACCAATGTGAATTCTTTGCAATCGAGTGATTTTTCAATGGAAGATACAAGTGAGTGAAGGGCCGTTTCAACCTATTTCCCTTTACTATACGCGTGTTGTGAAGCTGACACTGCAATGTTTGTGTATGTCAATCAGTTTCTCTAAGGTTTTTAGTAGAAATGAAGACAAAGTAATGGGTCTGAGATCTTTGGGGTTTACATGTGTGCTTTTACCAGCCTTGGGTATAAAAACCACATTAACATCTGCCCATAACTTGGGAATATGAGCCAAATCCAGGCAACTTTTAAAAATTACAGCTACCCAAGGAAGGATTAGGTCAACATTCCTCTGAAGTTCGGTCCAGGAGACTTAAATGGCTTAAAGCTTCTTATGGCCCAAAGAATTTTGGTCTTGGTAATAAGACTTGAAGAGCTGCTTGTTATTGGCCTTGCAGAAGACCTAGTTGGTATCGAGGCAGCATTACAACTATTAGGGAAGTGAGAGTCCAGTAGTAGGTCCAGAGATTCTTCACTGGAGGTGGTCCACGATCCATCAGCTCTCTTAAGGTAGCTCTACTTTAGGAGTGGATGCGAGAATCTTCCTGAGCCTGGAGGCCTCAGAGATTTCTTCTATCTTTCCACAGAAGAGTCTCCAGGAGTTCCGTTGGGCTTTCCTGACTAGGGTTTTATAGGATTTGAGGGCTTTCTTATGCAAGATCCAGTCAGAGGCTTCGCGGGATCGCTTGGCCTGATTGAAGAGCTGCCTACATTTTTGACGCAGAGATACAATCTCATGATTCCACCACGGTGGGTTAGGCTTGCCCCGAGGTTTGCTTATGGGACAGGAGAAAGACATAGAGGTCTTCAACCATGCTATCTAATTCAATTGTGTTAGTGGGGGGAACAGGGATCCTGTTGATAACAGAGGATTCCACACTGTTCTTATATTTGCTCCAGTCCGTTTTCCTGAAATTCCTAAAAACGGTTTTGACATGAGGGAGGCAGTTTATGCCAAATTGAATGTACCTGTGGTCTGAGAAGGAGTGTTCGTTAGACACTTTCCAGTCTCTGATATCATAGTATATGGTATCGGAGACCAGCGTGATGTCTAGGACCTCTTGTCTATTACAAGTGACAAAGGTGGGTTCGCACCCAGTGTTGCATATGATTAGTTTAGTACTAATTAAGTAATCAAAAAGTAGCTCACCTCTTTTATTGATATCGGTGCTGTCCCATACTGTGTGATGTGCATTGGCATCACATCCCAGGATCAGTGCAGCTTTGGACTTCTCCACATCAGCAATCGTTTTCCCCAGTAGTGCCGCAGGGAGGGGAAGGTCAAACGCCAGATACGCCGAAGTCAACCAGAATTTCCGCAGTCCAACTTCAACGCTAACTGTCGTGGTATCAAGATCGCTGTAATTAGGGAGAAGGAAAATATTTAGTGTGCTCTTCGCAAGGATGCAGGCTCTCGGTGTACCTTCATTCCTCACGTAGAAAAGTTTATAGCTAGGAGTCCTGAGTCCGTGCTATGGAGTGTGTATACATTTGTAAATACAACGTGCATAAATATAACATGCATGTTGTATCACTCACACACTCATTACCATTTCTGTAAATGAGAACATGGCTGCAAGCACTCAGATGAGGCAGTAATAAAGAGTCAGTCCAATGAGAATGGTGTTTTAATTAGTAGGTATTCATTGCCACATGGCGCAGCCGGAAAAAGTACCGGAAAACTAATATGATATTGCGATCGAGGTGTAAAAGTGAATCGTGCAAAGGAACAAATAATATAGAAGAAAATTGGCGTTTTCGAGATATGAGCAGTTTTTAAAATAAGCGTTTTCGGTTATTCGAATTGAAAATTAAGGAAAACATCAAGTTTGCATTTTGATCAAAATCGTTGTTGCCGTTTTCAGGTAAACTAAAGAAAACTAAATTTTAAAAACATTACTTTTCAAAAATCCATTTTACAATAACACAGAGAAAAACTGAGTTTGTCATTAAGTTATAAATGACCATATTACCCTAGAAATAAATTTTTGTTCCAATCTTATGGACCGTTTTCAAGATATGTCCAAATTTTCAAAGTACCGTCACTCGACATTTTAGCGATATACTGGTTATGCAGTAATATTAACCTCACCTACTTAAGCTCAAATATCAATTTTGGTTAAAAACTCCAAATCCGAAGTATGAAAGTCCGGGCAACCGTTTACGCTGTAGGCCTCAGGAGCATCTTACTACGTATTAGAGAAGGCTAAAAATTATATGCTCAAATATACGTTAAATCAAAACTGACTAACTGATTTAAATGCTCAATTTACATCTAAGTATTTCTGCTGTTCACTTTTCTACTTAATGCAACTATAGTCTTAAAGTTGTTTGCTAATCTTCAAAGCAAATGCGGAGAAATAAATTTTTCAATTTTTTTAAGAATATTGCCCAAAAAGGTAAAATTTAAAAAATTCAATATTAGTCTTCATAAAATGTAAGTTCCAATAAAATGAGTCGAACTTTAATCAGCTTTCCTAAAGGATCTCTTGAGACTCAATTCTTCAAAATCGTCAGAACTTATATTAGGCTTTCATAATGCCCATGAGATCTACACGCTTAAAAATAATTAGTAAAAAAATACCGAGATAAAAATGTTAAAGGCATACTGTAAAAAAACACACTTTATCCGTTGTAATCAATCAAGTTACTAGATTAATATCAACCAATCAAAATAATTTGTTTAAACTCCACAGAGTACCTTAGTTTGTTATTAACGACTGAGGAAATTTGGAGGGGAAATTTAAAATCGGTTATTTTTAACCGTATTTCCTTAAAAAAGCTGAGTAGATCATTTTTAAGCCACTAACTTTGTATATTAGCCATATTAAAAAGTATTACTTGGTCATTTTAACCGAAAGTTGTTTGATATTAATAACTATACACAATTTTTTTGCGTGTATAGTTATTGCTCCAGTAAGACGGACGTCATATGTGTCAAATATTCACGAACTGATTTGAAATTCAATAGAAAGAAGTTGTTCTATTCTATTGCGGTTATTCTTACGCTGAATACCTGATTCTTAAAAACTTAAAAATGAGTTCTTGTTAACAAAAATAATATTTGAACCGAGCACTTTTAACTTCGATTTCTTAAAAATCTCAAAATTTAACAATCTTTTTTTTTTTCTGTACGTAAATAGTAAATTTACTGAGATATTTAGAGAGAGTATCTTTTCTTGCCAAGGTCTGGCAAGCATCCCATGAGTATTAGTGTCACGACAAGGCCTTTTAAGGCAAACGGAGTTGGATACGTAAGAGTAAAGAAATTAAATAAAGTTTAGTTCATATACCACGTACAGGCTGTACATTTTTCTTTTAACAGTCCCCTTAATGAGTCCCAAAAATAAGCACACCCAGAAGTATATGATTGTGACAACCTACGCCTAGGGAGCTACATGAATCGGCTGTGGCAACTATTCTCCTTTTAGTTCTAGGTATATCTTTCAGGCTAGCAACTGAAAAAAACGTCCCTAAGTCACGTCAAAGGTCAGTACCTATGGAAAACAATTCTCCCCCTCAAAAAACAACTCAGCCCAACGTCGAATCGACTAATTGAAACCCGCAAATGCCACCCACCGCCCACAGGAGAATGCCAGTATGGGAAACTGTTGCAAACTACCGGCAGACAAATTCCCATCAATCATCTTTTGCGTGCATAAGTTTCCTCAAAATGCCCATTTATCCCGAACTTAATTTGCATTTTGTTGAGCGACCTGCGGTGGAGTCATCGTCGTCATTGCCATCAGGCACTGCCGGCATCGAAGCTGCACTAACGCTCGTTACAAAATTTACCCATTTTTGTGCAACATTGTTCGGTGTCTCTTCCGCTAAATAGCTCTTTAAAAGTTGATGGCTTTTATGGGCCATTTGGCCGGTCAGCGCACGACATGTTTCCACCATTCGTTCCATTTTCTGTACGTACCCCACCACTATGTGTGTATACTCGCCAACAAAAACAATAAACCAACCGAATTGACCATCAATTGCAAGAATGTTGCCGCAATACTGACTGTCCGAATCATGGTCGCAATCCGCTTATACATCTCGCTGAGCCTTTGAAATGTGTTTGGTATTTGTGCGTCTTGCGTTGAATGTGCGCTTGAATTGCCACACGGGATATTTTGTTTTCTTGCGCTCTCCGACCTTGTTTACGATCGCGCCTCAAGGAATCGCTGCCACATAAATTGGTCGTAAAAATGTACCCCAGGTCTGGCACTGGGTGTCCTTTCGAGAGACGAACGCACTTCCTTGATGGATTCTTGTCTCTGTGTCGTCGCTGTGATTTATTTGTCTTTTAGCTGTGCAACAGCCAATAGAAGGTCCATACTCACACATCGATCGGAGGCTTTATCTTGAGCACTTAAGCCCGCTGGACACTCACGCATTCGACGGCCCTTCCATATGACGGTTAATTACGCCAAAAGTGTGCGTTTTTATTGCCACAGATAAAGTACGATCCATAAGTTTACGATTATGGGCCGCACTGGGTGCTCTCTGCAACATTGTTGCGCGAATTAAAACACTTGGTTCTTACTTTTAAAATTAAACAATATTTATTTGGAACTATGTCCTTTATTATTGAAATACTTTTTACTAATTCTAAAAGGAGCTTAAGGCTACTATGTAGTTACAATAAGACTATCGATAAATTCATCATACAGTCGTATTTATATACTTTTCTTATCTATCTACAAGGAGACCCAAGCGTACAATCGTCTTGCTTGATAATGAAGAAGAGATAATATTCCAACATTGTATACAAACGATATTATCTCTTTTACATATGTTATCATTGTAGCGTTGTGTGCAAGACTGTACTAGAGACTAAAGATATCATTGAATACAAATAATGTTATCTTTTTTCTCAATATGCTTTGCTATGGATACTTAACTCCCCCCCTTGTTAAACGAAATCGTCCCGATTTTTCGACGCTATTTTTAACATCTCTCTTTCATAAGTTTTGTTATATGCGTCAATCTTTTTTTGTTTTTGACGATCTGTTATACATTGTATAGTTTTTATCATTACGTACGTAAATGCTAAAATAACAATCAGTGTTACAATTGTGTATATAGTTGATAATATCGGTTTTTCTTCAAAAGGAATAATTAGTTTTTTTAAAGTATCTATGTTATCGAATTTGTATATTGTATCTTCTTTAATTATTTGGTCGATGTAAGACTCTGAATTATGATTTCTTAATATAACTTCTTTAATTTGCTTATGCATGTTTTTGTATATTTTATCATCTAGATTTATAGTATTTTCATAAGTAACTAAGTTTATACCATTAATTGTTTGATTATTTAGCTTATGCTTACCGCTTAATAACATAACACCGGATTCAATTTCTAAGTCGTAATCGTATTCTTGTTTAATGTTGCATTTTGAAGTTATATTCTTTAAAAGTGGAATAAGACAATTTTCTTCTTCAAAGTTAATTTCACAAATGTTTTTACTTAGATGATTTTGACAATTTCTTGTTCTTAAATAAGTTTGGTTACATAAGGCAATTGTTTTATCTGTAATGATTTTTCCATGTTTTGAATTTAAGGGTGTTACTTTATACAATTTACATGATTTAATTAGAACTGGATATTTATATATTGTGATGAAGAATTCATCAGTTCTAGCTAATAATATTTTAGAGTACTCAAGTATATTTATTATGGGTACTTGAATTATTTCATGTTGAATAATATTTTTAATGTCATCTAAGTCTAGGCTTTCTGATAAATATTCATTATTTTTTGCTGCATTAATTGTTCTGGTCAATAATAATAATTGTTCGTACACTTGTTCTATTACTAAATGTTCTTTAAGGCTCTGACCTTCGAATTGTTGCAAAATTTGTTCGAATCTAGAATTTATAGTTTTTTGTTTATTATTGTTTTCTATGAGATTATTTATACTCGTTTCTATGTTAACTAAGTCATAATGGTCAGGATTACCAAACACATATTTGAAAGCTGTTCCTAAAAAGTTAATTGATCTAGTATGCCTAGTATGTTCTTGTAATTGGTCTGCTAAATTCTTAATTTTACTTAACCAAATTTTTTCTTCTTGTGTAGGTTGATAGTTACTAGTTACGATATTTACGTAAGGTTGAAATATCGAAGTCAGGTTGGTGGCATGTAACAAATAAGTTTGTTCTTTGAATAAATACACGTCATCTGTTTGCGTAAGTATAAACTTCTTGTTTAGTAACTCAGTTATTTGAACGTTTCCTTGCCCTTCTTGACTCTGTACAATTCCTAGTAATGTTAGGAATATTAATATTTTCGTCATCTAAAAAATGATAATTCTTTATGTTATCCTTGTGAATTTTTATTCCCTCTTTAGAGATTACAGTGTCTCCTTTATCTTCTTCTACTATTCTTGTTATGTATCTGGCGTTAGATTTCTTTCTAAGACCTGTGATTCTTACCATTATCTTATCTCCTTTTTTATATTCTCTGTGTCGAGTTCCTTTATTTAGACGTTCGATCACTTTTTTGGATGCTGAGTTTAGTTTATTTATTATAATTTCACTATTGCTATATTTATTTTGATTAAAGAAAATGTCTCTAGGTTTCAAACCGGTAACTGAGTGTATGGAATTATTTAATTCACGCACTGTTCTAAATATTTCTTCGATAAGTCTTGTTTTATTCTGAATTGTGAATATTCTAGACAGTTCAGTTATTGTACCGTTTACACGTTCTACCTGACCGTTCGCTGTCGATCTGTATACTGGAGTTTCTACTTTAGTTATGTTGTATTTCAAACACATTTGGTTCACCATTTCTGTTTTGAATCCCTTCTCGTTATCTGTCATGAGTCGTTCACATTTTGGGAAATAATTAGATAAGACCTCTTCCATAACGTCGTACAGTCTGTTTCGAGTTTCGATTTCCCGAAGGATTGTATATTTAGAATACTTATCTACTGTTACAAGGAAAGTATACTTGTCGTTGAAGTATATGTCCATATGAATGTGTGTTCCCACATGTGTTGGTATTTCTGAATTATTCAGGGGTTCTCTGATAGGTTTTCTTTCATATTTTCCAAATAGACATGCTATGCATTTTTTGTTGAAACTCTTTGCTTGTTTATTTAGATCGGGCCAGTAATATTTCTCTGAGATTTCTTGTATATTGTTACGTAACCCTCGGTGTGCTCTTTCGTGAGTTACCCTTACAAGTTTTAGTTGTTCCTCCAAATTTGTCACGTCTTGAAGTTTTCTTGGTGTGAATATAAATCTTACTAGTGGGAATTCTTTTTTTATGTTTTCACCATATTTGTATATGTTTTCAAATTTCGTATGCAAAGCTACAATCTTTTGGGGTTGTATAACTTCTTTCATCTGCCTTAGTAAAGAGTCTTTGTCCTTAAACTTTATTATGAGTCTTATTTTGTTACCAAAATAGATTTGTGTTTCGATATTATTTGTTATATCTTCAATAAGTTCGAACTGTGCAGTGTATGCATTAAAAGGCTGATTCACAGTTTTTATTATATCATTAGAAGAACTTTCAGCTGAATGTGCTGTTTCTATGGTAGAAGTATTTATGCGTTGACGTGATAATGCGTCAGCTACAAGATTTAGGTTTCCTGGTTTATAAACTAATTTTGCTATTAATACTGCGAGTTGTTCCATTTTGAACTCGTGTCTGTTGTCGTCGAATTTGTGTGTTTTTTTTTTTTTTTCCACATATACACTTTCACTGAATTGCTTTGCTGCTTCGTACGAAGGAGCTATATTTGTACCTGCTATGCTAGGTAATTCTTGTAACCGGTAACGCGAGTGTTCTGTTTATACTAGATTTCACTACTTGTTCCCGAGGTCCGCTCGATTGAAGTTAAAAAGTATATTTAACCTCCTGGCAGGATCGCCAATTAAAACACTTGGTTCTTACTTTTAAAATTAAACAATATTTATTTGGAACTATGTCCTTTATTATTGAAATACTTTTTACTAATTCTAAAAGGAGCTTAAGGCTACTATGTAGTTACAATAAGACTATCGATAAATTCATCATACAGTCGTATTTATATACTTTTCTTATCTATCTACAAGGAGACCCAAGCGTACAATCGTCTTGCTTGATAATGAAGAAGAGATAATATTCCAACATTGTATACAAACGATATTATCTCTTTTACATATGTTATCATTGTAGCGTTGTGTGCAAGACTGTACTAGAGACTAAAGATATCATTGAATACAAATAATGTTATCTTTTTTCTCAATATGCTTTGCTATGGATACTTAACTCGCGCTGAGCAATCTAGCTTAAGCGCGTAAATATGTTGCAAGCCGATGCCATAATCCCGGTGTAAATGACTTTGGAGACACTTTCGCACCGCAAAGGGGAACGAAACAAAATTCAAAGAGATGACGAGCGATAACGGCGCGCCGGCCATCGTCGTATACGAGTATGCAGGTAGAGATCAAAGAGTGTGTATATATTGGTCGGGACAACACGATGAAGAATCAAACGCTGACAAGGAGCATCGTCCCATTTGGGAGACCAATTAAGAGGTCTCGATTAGGATTTCAGGAAAATTCGGTTCACTCTTTGTTTCGGCTTACTCGTTTCTATATGCGTGAACAAGCGCACAAGTGTCCAGTGGTCAAATGTCGCACGGTGTTTGTGTGAAGTGTGTGCAGGAAAGCAGGATGTTTGGATGCGCGTTATCGCCTCGATCTTGGAGGAGGGTTGTTCTTCAAATTGGTTTTCGGTTGTTTGGGTTTTTTCACCATATGTTAAGAGGCTGGTCGCTGATTTATATTGTCAAAGATGCTGGGCGCGAAAGGGGGAAGAGGGAGTGAGAGATGAAATGTCGTCAAATCTACGAAATTTGGTCGAACATCTTTGGAGTATCGCAGAACTCAAATTTGTTCACGGGATGTGTAGTTTCAGCAGTCTTTTGATCTATTGGCTGGTAAAGATAAATCCTGTCCTTATGTCGGATATTTACAAATCGGACATTATTGAAACCGGTTTAAAGGTGTAGATCTAGATTGACAGGCGATAGGTTACTTTTGCCAAGGTTTTGCTTAGCCTTCGAGCCGTTAAACATGGGATAACCTAGGGCAGACCATCATCGAAAGCTTAAAACCTTTTCGGAAAAGAGCGAGAAAGTTGTTTTAGAAAGCCCATTGTCTTGGCTTATGGGATCAATATCGGTCTCGGCTAACTCAAGAGGTTAGGTTAGTGTACGTTATTTTAGATTAGGTGGAAAGGCACACTTAGACCTCAGTTGCAGGTCCATTGTACAACCACGTGAGTAAAAGGTGGGATAAGATGCGGCCCGAGGTTTTTAGAGCTCTGCTGATGCAAGCGAAAATCTTTCTTAATAAGGTGGAAGAGTCAGTTGAGCTTTATAGAACGAAAATACCGTGGAGTAATTGGACACCAATGGTCTAGAAGCATCAAACCCTCTGTGTTATAAAATACAATAAAAAAAGTTGAATTTAAATCACTCTGTAAAAATAATTTTAAAAAGTAAAAATGTAACGTGTAGTAGTTGATTACACACAAAATAGAACTAACGCAACGGGAGAATATAAACAATACGCAATATTTTGTAAATTGAAAGTTGAACACACAAACAATAGTTGGAGTCTCTATTATTATTTATTTTGCAAATTGCTTAAACCAGAAGACAAGCTGAACAATTTCTTGGTCACCTGGCAGTGGTCATCATCATCGCTGATCACGCACACCAACGGGAAGAGTTTCTCTGCGCTTCTTCATAGAACAGTAGACAGGCTGAACAATACATTGATCGCCTGGCTCTCGTCTTCTTCGTCGGCGACAGCTCTACGTGCACTCCTACCACACACACGACACACCCCGCAAGCACCCCGCTCGCATCACATAATATTTGAGCTCGACAGTCATTTCTACCACGTAGCTGAGTTTGAAGTCTTTTTAAAAACTAAATAAGAGTTGAACTAGTATATAGACAACAGGTCTTCCGGTGGAGTTTTCGTTTTTTTTAGAAGTAGGCTTTCGACTATTTGACCCAATCCATTTGAAGTGGGCCTGTAAAAAATTGTATCTTCATCACTACGATATAAGTACCATAAGTTGTTTTCTTTATCCTTTTCTGATTTTTTTTTTTTGGAAACCGAAAATGAGTTCTGTTTAATTTTTTATTGTGTCCTACGTTGGCACTGGGCACATTTAAAAATCGAGTCTTCTTAAATCGACTAGTTTCTTAACATAGTTTTTAAGATGTCGACACTTGGCAGAAATAAAAATTAATGAAATAAGGGAAAACGAGGGGAATGCTTAAGAAAAGGGGGAAAAATCAAAAATCTGCTGATTGCTTAAAAGTCAAATAAATTTCAAAGTTTTGCTCAGAATGAAATGTTCAAATTAAATTTGAAAGAGAACAGCCCATCGAACGTCTACGTAGGAATTTTTGTGTATCTGAATGCATTCACTTAAGTTTTTATTTTATTTTAGGTTTTTATAGAACTAGCTTACTGATCCTTGCATAATATGTATATTTTTATGTTATAGCTTGTGAATAAAGACAGTTATAGGACGGGTTGGGTTCGATATCCCGCTTTTTATAATACCGATTCTTAAAATCCCGTTATTAAAATCCCGCTTTTTATAATCTCGCTTTTTATAATCCCGCTTTTTTAAAATCCCGCTTTTTAAAATCCCGCCTCTTATAATCCCGTTTTTTATAATCCCGTTTGTTATTATCCCGCTTTTAGAATCAAAAGTAGTTGTTTTATTTTAAAAAATCGCGCGATTTTTTAAAATAAAACAACTACTTTTGATTCTAAAATTTTGATGAGAAAATTTAAATAAATCAAGCAATGAGTGTTTTTTTGAAATGCAGTTTATTTTAACATTTATCATTTTTAGAGGAAGTAACAAAATAAGAAATAAGTAATATCAAAACAAATTTTTAAGTAATAAATATGACAATCTTCAATAATTTAAAAAAAAAGAAAGTAATGTTATATGATATTCTGCAAAAGGGGTAATAAGTAAATTGAAATAAATTAGGCAATAAATCGCCGCGATTTTTTAAAATAAAGCAACTACTTTTGATTGTAAAAGCAGGATGATAAGAAAATTAAAATAAATTAAGCAATGTGTGTTTTTTCGAAATGCAGCTTATTTTAACATTTATCATTTTTAGAAGGAAGAAGGAAGCTTACAGTAAAAACTTAAAACATTCGGATGCATTTTCTTTTTGGTCTAGTATTTTTAATATTTTTAAATATATAATATGTAATAATATAATAACAAAGCGCATATAACCAACATCTATTTTCTTGATAACAATGTTTTGTAAAAACACGGGATTGGCGGGATTTGGCGGGATTTTAAAAAGCGGGATTATAATAGATCGGGATTTTTAACAAGCGGGAATTTAGAAGACGGGATTTTAAAAAAGCAGTATTTTAGCAGACGGGATTTTAAAACTTTTTTTTCGGGATTTTTAAAAAGCGGGATTTCAAAAAGCGGGATTCCGATACGCTCCCTTATAGGACGACTTAAGTTTTTTTAATTTTTTCATATAAAAATGAAGGCAAATTTCACTTAGGGGGAAAAAAAGGGGAACTTTTTTCAGATCTAGGAGATAATTATTGCCTTTGCTGATAAAAAAAGGGGAAAACAAACAACACAGTATGGGACCACTGCAAGTGTGTCAATGAGTATGGTAGAAAGTATGACGTTCATAATACGAATTTCCTGACTAAGTACTGAGTGTGCTAAAAGGGTGTGGGCAGCCCAACAATAGCATAAAGCTCATCTGATGGTTTCGTAGTTCATCAGTTCGCTCTATAGTCTATACTATTTGGAACGATGTCTATGTCCACCTGCACATACCCTAATTGCCTTGGCTCATTAGATATGTTGGCTCTATTAGATATATTTCTCGGTAGGTGTACCTATGTGACCACAGTATGCACTGTTTGGACAAGTCCCCTAGGCTTTATAAAGCTTTGGCTATAGGTATGCCAAAATTTCATACACCGGTGCTACAACTTACAAGAGATAAAAAGTGAATTGCTTTTAAAAATGTTTTCAAAGGGAAACGGGGGGTCTCCTCCATCAATATCGAAAACAACTTAGGGGTCTGACATGCCATTGAATAGTCAGCTATAGCTTTGGGTTGACATCTTTCATCACCACAACGACTGCAAGTGACACTGCAATATACAAAACCGGTACAAAACTTATTTCCAAGTCGGACTATACTGAGGAACTCAGGAACTATACTGAGTTGCTTTAGGAAATTCCACACCAGCTGCCATCCCCTCTTCCATATCCGATGACTGTACAACTCTCTTGATGGGAATGGCTCTTTGATATTTGAGGATGTCCAACAGCAATAATTTTTCACACGACCATTTTTTAAGCGCCATTCGTTGTCACTTCCAGTTGCCCAACGATCGCGGAATTATTTATGCTCGCCCATCGATTACCATGCCATTCGCATCATCTCCATAAATCCTTCCGACTCATTGTCACACCTTATCCATTACCAGCTCCAACTAGTTCCAAAAATAGCCACTTACTTCAGATAAATAACAACAAAACCCATCTCATGGTTTCAAGTCAAACGAGAACTACTGCCGATCTGCCGCCAAGACGAACAAAAGAACCCACCTAATCGGGCGGAGATAAAACAACCGGCAGCCGTCCGATGGTCAGGTATCATCGCCTCCGCGCTCATTGTGAGTTATTACCACCACACTCGCACGCATATAGTTTTCGACAAAACATTTATCAGTCGATAATGATCAAGACAAGACAATCCCAATTGATAATGATAATGATGATGACGACGGAATTGATTATACAGCGGTCCAGAAACGGGGGCGGCAAGAAGCTGGTAATTAAAATCGCCATTCAAAGGATGCTTCAAACTGCTTTTTCTCTCTGAATTGAGCGCTTTTTTTTTTGCCTTTTTGGTAACCTGCCCAATTAATCAGTCTTAATTTGGAGGTGACTGCGACTGTGACTTCAACACAAGTAGTGGACGTCTAAATTATGAGAGGAAACAGGACGGCAGCGCATTTTTTTTTGTTCTGCGCGTTCGGCCCCCAAAATCACGCATAAATCCAGCGATCGTTTTGTTGGGAAGATTTATACTGATCATATGCGACGGCGGTAAATTAATTTATTGTGCGTGCCGCGTAAGCATATGTTAATCCATGCACACATGTTGCGCCGACGAACAGTTAGGTATACAGAGCCGCTGGCTCATTTGTTTCTTTATGCAGATGGATGCATAGGTGCAAACGGTTACTTCAGAGCTTACAGCTATATAGGCCTGGGATCAGTTGGAAGATTTTCCACAACTGATTATAGGCGGTCTGTTTAGGCTTGGCCGAAAATCGCTGTAAATCTCTGGTGACACTCTTATCGGCGTATGGACGCATTAATTATTTTCTCTCCTTTTAGATCTGATCTGATACAGTTGAAATCGTTGTTCTACGCGCGTTGCAGCGCAGCGGGAGGAGATAAGATGGGCGAGTGACCACAACTCCTAACGAAGTCGATTATCCTATTAGTATCGGGGATCTGTGGACTGGTGACATTTTCGGGTGGTTATTTATTGGATTCACTTAGTGTGGTGATGGTGAGAATGTCGGGCTGATTTACTGTCGCCTTACACTTGGAGAACTTAAGTCGAGGGAATTTGTCAGGGGCAGATTGGAATTACCAGTTCGGAGCTCCACTCTTTTGTTTTTGGTGCGGTGGTTACAAAAAAAAATAAAAAATGTAGTTCCTTGTTTTAGTTAAGAGAGCGTAGATAAATTTGGTTGTGGTTGTTTTAGTCGGAAATATAGGAAAATAATGTAAACGATGCAGGTATAGACCTCTTACTTTGAAAACCAAGGACAGTAACTGGACAAAAATGAATTTAAGCAAAAGTAAACACTTTTGCTGCCCATCTTGGAAACGTTTTTCATCCTTACGAAGATAGGGATTATTATTTGGAGGGGAGCCTTGTTAAGACGACGAGCCTACTGCTCCTGTCACAGCTTAAGAATTTGTCACGGGGCGTCACTTAATTCAAAAAACACTGAAAAAAACTGTGTATTTCGAGTTATGAATGCAGGAAAAAGTAAAAATGTTCCCATAACCAGACTAACCACGTAGTGAGTTTATTCGAAAAAATGTGACTGAAAAGACTAAATTGAAGAAAAATTGAGAGTTGGATACCACCAATTAGGCATAAATCATCTAAATATCTATAAAAAAAAAAACTTTGGTTATATTAATGTTAACGCTTTTTGAAATTTTGGAACATATTTGAATGAAATTGACTTAGAATTTCATTGCTTATCGAGATCATAGAATTTCGGTTCATTAAAGTTTTTTGCACTTTGTAAAGATTCAAATCTTAACAACTGTTTCTGTACCTACTCAAGCGATTACGAATTTTTTTTTATTTAAATTTACACCAGAAAATATTATTTCAACATTTGCAGAGGAAGGTGGAAGGGATAAAATGTTTAAAATAAAATCTTTTACGACTGGATATGCGAAGTTTACATCCACTGTCTTTACTCCTAAAACACGTTAGGTACATCAGTTATTTTATCAAATTGGTTAAAATTAGCGTTTCTCTAGAGTTGATGGAAACGTTACAGAAACAGATATTGTGCATGGGCTATGTTCTATAATAATGGAAGTAATAGAAAACGGTTTCCTTGAATAGAAAAGGTTCTTTTAATTTGTTAGATCAACAATTTCTTGATATTAAAAATCTTTTTAATGAGTTTGAGGTAAAAAGTCTTGTACATATTTCGGAGCTCAAAAATCTTGAGAAAAAAGATATAATTTGTAATCTTGCATCACTGATGGTCAGGCTTATTTCTTTAAATATGGAATAAAAATATAAAAGTCAGAAAAGTCACTATTGAAGTTGAAATTAATACTCTTTAGAGTTTGATCTCCGATTCGCACCTGATTTGAATTTTATACGAAAATCCCAATCAATATTCAATTCCCTAATGAAGCTTTTTCGCAAAACTGAGATACGATTTTCCCAAATGTTTGTGTTGCTCTGCGTGTATTTTGCACAATACCTGTCACTGTAGTAAGTATAGTGAACGTTCCTTTTGCGTCCTTGCAAGAATACAACATTTTCATCGCTCGTGCTCTTCACGAAATCGTATTTCAGGACGCATTACTCTTTGTATCGATGCACCTTTAAGGATCACTTTATATTTCCATAAATCTATTTGTAGGTAGGTTTGCTGCCCTGAAAGTTAGAAGAATTCGTAAATGAAAGCGAAAATTTAGTGGTGGCCAATAACAGTTTAATAATTATTTTATAAATAAAAATGTTTTATTCTTGAGTTGCCCATTTTTTTCTGAAGTGAAAACTTCTTTAGCCGCGTTAACCATTTTTGAGATGGGATAAAGCCATTGAACTCGCGACACCAATGTTCCGACACCAGTATTCGCGTTGTCAGCAACTTTTGACGAAAAAATGCTTAGCTTGAAAAAAAAGATGTCTTTTTGAATAGTATAATGCCTAAAATATTTATTTTTGGTAAAGTGGAACAATAAATCAAAAATTAAACACAAATATAAAAAATAAACAAAAATAATTTTTATTGTTTCTAATGTCATTCCACTTACTGGAAGTGGAAGCTGAAATTATTTTTAAAGAATGACAGATAGAGTGATTCATTGGTATTCATTTCGAAGAATACCAATTAATTAAGCTTCATATTTCATGCACTTACGTTTTAAGCAATAAATTCCAATTTTTGTATGTAAAATAATATGCATTATTTTTCATGTACAATAGCGCATTAAACGAATGAAAACTGTAATATAATTTGTGCAATAGTAGTATGTATATGTATAATAGTATAGTATAATAATGAATAAAAAAAACACTTAATTTAAAAATATTTCCTGAAAATACAAACGTAATTGTTCAAGTTTTCACTTCTGTCGGCACTACCGGAGTGCCCCTTTTTTTGTGTTAGTCTCCACCCAAGGAAACTATACCTACATACGGGGAAAAAATTTAAAAATTTTAAGGGAAACTTACAATTTTTTTATACAGTGGAAGTCGCTTAAAACCATGGTGTAGGGACCGAGAAAAGGCGGTCATTATAACCGGCGGTCGGTATATTCGATTTTATTTTTAAATTATTCAGGAGGAAATTAAGTTTTGTTTTATTTCAAAGTTTATTAAAAAAAACATGAATTTTTTGTTAGCTTTTTGTAGAGGCAATTTAAATAGGCAGTATTAAAATCTGCTTCTAAAACAGAAATACTATTAATTGTGGTCTCACCAAATACAGTAAAACAAACAAAAGTCCTCAACATTTCAAAAGCTTTTAATGCATGTAGGAGGAAAAAAGTTATCTTCTAGCTCATCATCATCTTCATAAAATATTATCCTACCTTTACAAAATTGAAAACCTTTTATCGAAAACACATTAACCGCAATTAAAACTTAGAGCACATGCCCGAGCGACACATCAAATAGACTGCAATAGTATTCAACAAATATGAGAACAGCTGCACAATGTTGAATGTTCATGTTAATCGGCGATGCAACAAACCGGTTTGTCACTTTGTAAAATCACAAAAATTTGAAGGTGTGTCTATAATTTTCTCTCATTCCGTCGTTATAAGCGACTACAACGATCGATTTTCTTTTGCTCGTCATATACGATGATGTTATATCCGATGGTAGAATAGCTAAAATGTAAAGAAACAAACCAAATGAAAGGAAAGTGGACATTGTAAGCGACTATTAATAAGCGAGGTCGTTATAAGCGACTTCCACTGTAGTTGATTTTGCACACTTTTTGTACGGGGAATTTTCTGTTCGTAATATGTAGATAGATATACGTACAACGAGATCGTATTTGTAAAAAGTTGTGCCTGATTTTGGAGATTTTTTTACGGGAAGCATTTGTCCTAATTTGAAATATGATTTGTCGGTATTTTGTGAAACATTGATTCTTTGTTCATAGCTAATTGTTCAAGTTGTTTGTGTTTCGCCTTTGATTTTAGTATCTTAATATTGTTAATCGTCCGCATAGTTTTGTGATTTTTCCATTGATTGAAGTTCAATTTTAAGTGGTGAAGTGGTGAGTTTATCGAAAATATTCAACGTTTTTAGTGTTTTCAGTGCATTTGCGAATAAATAATTTTGTTCGAAGATAATAACTCGATCGACCTTGTACTTCTTTCAATATTAGGGCGACGTTATGCTGCTAACAAGAAGATTAAGCATTGGCGCATGCAGTCAAAGTCGCCGTACAAATTATAACGTTTACGAATAAAAATGCTACTCATCCTTCTGTATTCATGTTTTGCAATGCATTTTAATACTCCAATACAGCTAAATACCTAGATATGACCATAGATGCTAAATTGCGCTGGAAAGATTATGTAAAGAAAAGGCAAATGACTTAAAAAGCAAAATGGGGAAACAGGGAAATAATAAGCATAATTTTTGTTTATATAGACAAGTTCTAAGTATGGACAGGCGGGAATGCTGCATATGGAAATAAAATATTGAAAAACAAATTAAAAATATTTCCAAAGAAAGTATACAGCGGTATGAATCATGGTATCTGGTATCTAAGATACAAGGGTGGGAAGGAAGAAAAAATATGAACCCAAAGAAAAAATTTTAAGTCTTAGACTCCATTGTATCAAAGGAAAAAGGAAACGGCTAAAGGATTCCGATCGAAATAAAATTATATTAAATTTTGGTTGGGAAAAAGAGCTTTGCTCATAAAAAACCCAAAGTTTATTTTATCTGGCACGCTGTCCTTAGCACTGCTGGCTTGCTTGCGAGTTGATACAAGAATGAATTTAAGTCGTACGCGCAGTAGTACGAATAACCTAAGTGTTACTTACAATATTATATGGGTGTAAAGGGAATATTATATGTATACCTATGTAATGTGTGTTGGATGTACTTATAGGAAATACACTCGGTTTGCTACTGGAACCCTTTAAAATTTGGAAAAATAAACTGCCGATTGTTTCAACGACTGGGTGCTTACCAATAAAGGAAGATGATAGGCGCTAGCCAGTTTAAGAAGATTTAGGTTAAAGGTCCTCACTGTTCGTTCAAAATGGTGTCATTTTTCATCAGCGTATTAAGGTACTTTTCATTAAAAATGTATGCTAGATTAGACTTTATTATGAATTAGGAGAGCCCTCAGGGGGCTCTGCCACTACGGCTTCTCAAAGGAGCCTATTGTGCCTTCCCTGGTAGGGTACTAGAGGCTAGAGACATCTTTTCACTCCAGAGGCAGTCAGGAAGACGAGGATCTTCTCTGGTTGTATGTCAGCAAGTGATGCTAAATGTGGAACGAATACAGCCTTCCATACAGTTTCCGGCTATACATTGAATTCGTTCTAGACTTTTGACCGTGGTGACTTCAGTGGTCTTCGTCCAACAGACCACAGCAGCATAGGCGATCGCTGGTCTCACCACGAGCGAATTAAGTCAGTGCATCATCCGAGGTCTTATGCCCCAGTTGTTACCGACCGCAGACTCGACGACAGATCCATAAAGATCTGGTGGTAGGGTATTTGGTGAACTTTTTAAGGGACAGCAATTCAATTTTTGTTAAGCAACGGTTTTAAACAAAATGTATTCAACTCCTAAGTCCCATCGCCATGTTGTAATGTTGCAATTGAAAATAAAGTCAGCTACTTGAAGCAGGCCGGCAAGAAGATTAGACTTGCTAGTACGTTATTGGCAGGGCAATACACCAATACACACTTTCATTTAAGGACTTTCGAACCACCATTGCAGTGCAGTGCAAACGTTTTACAATACATTACCTACGGCTGCGACACAAATCGCTCGTGAGCTTATACCTACCTATTCGTCGGACAAGAAACCATATTTTTCAACCGCGCATTAACCCACAACGCGACCTTACATACCCACAAACAAAATCCCAGCCAAACCATTTTGAGGACTCGACTATAATGCGTCCCAAAGCGAACATCCATTGGCGACATACCCAATGCTCGTCCAATGTGTCCGCAACTCTCGGCTGTGTTTCCTTTCCAGAACCCATCGGAATGTCACCGTCCATTCCGACCGCGACACTCTGATTTGACATATGAAGAACGAAATTTCATATTTCCACGCTGTGTGTGTGACAACTTTGCGCCGCATTACAAATGGTTGACAGTTATTAGACAACCATCAACAATCGCCATCATCAACCATTTTTTTTTTCCTTCCTTGCCCGGATTCTCTGTATACACAGATGGGGTGGTTGGTTTTTGCCCAAAAACGGAAACCATACAAAGGTGTCACTCGATATGTTGTTGCGCCGCTGTCCAAAGGAAGCGGGCGCACATCAAAATACCACCATTCACACCACGCTACTATATACCTACCTTGTGGTCATTAGAGGACGGACAGGCGACGACGAGTGTGAGTGCTGCTTGTGCTTTTAATAATGGCTGTCATATGAAATTCAATACAACTTTCGATGTGCTCCCGATGATGGTGTGTTCGGACTGTGGAGTGGCTGCCATCGTGCTGTTACCTTTGCGTATCTCCTGGTTATGGGCGGGAGGAAGAAAAAAATAAACGCAATTTACTGAGAAATTTACTGCCACGGTAGGAGTCCTGATTTGGAAGTCCACTGGTGGTAGGAGGTTCCCCGTTCGTCTTATTATGGTGGCATATGCCATTTTGTCGCCGCCGAGATGGAGTTTGAGTCCTTCTATGGGATCGAGACATCAAAATATTTGTCCCTTCCACTCCGCAGTCCATGTTCGGGAATAAATTACTCACAATTGCTGTCCCCAATTAATTGTGTACTCGCACTGAATTTACAGCCTCTATATGGAGACGGGCAGTTCGGATCTTGTTTCGCACTGAGACTCTGAACCAGCTTATCCACATTAAGATCAAAGATAAAACTGCCCTCGGCGGACTGATGTTTAGGAAATCGATAGAATCTCTTGCAGTACCTCAACTTGATGCGGACACGTATGTTCCGATACTCGTAAGACTGCGGCGCGCGCACATATGAAATTTATGACCACATTTAGCGTGAAAGGTTGAGCAAAACATTCCAAAGTCATTTGTCCGCAACGAGTGCAGCGCGCTTCGTGTTAAGTTGCTGCGCGGTCCAGAGACATCAAATTCAAATCGAGTCTGTCTTTGTGTCGCGCCCCGTTAAAGGAAAGGATATCTCCTGCGGGGAGTTGTGAACTCGAATGCGGTTCTGGTGGTTTAATTTATCGATTAATACGCGGCCGGGCATCGCATTTGGAGCATGTGTTGCTAGGGCAAAGGACGTGGGTTGGGTGTACCTATGTTTTTCGAATGTAAAATGCCGGTTTGGCTTAATAAATTGGACTCAGTCGAAGGGGATTTATAGAAGGATTTGTCTCCGTGGTATGTAGCCGTGGGGTGAGGTTTGTTCATATGAAAAAGCTGTGCGAGAGTAGGAAAGTCCTGCGAGTGGACTCTGGCTTCTGATTTTTTGAAGCATGGCTGTACCTGAATCATGGTACAGCCATGAATGATGCCAAATTGGAAGTGATTTATATGGTGCTATGTACGTACTGCCATTCGAATAATGCGTCTGTCCCTCTTGTGTGAGGCTGTGTATATGTCACCGTTTCGACAAGGAAGCTATGAACAAATGCCTGTGATGTTTTGCTCAAGGCAGTGGACAGATGTGTGTTTGGTTGTTGAAAGTATAAATTCAGTCTTGTCACCGATTACTTGACGATCAACCAGTTTTGAAGGCACCTGTTGGCGAATTCGATGCCTGGGCTTGCTGAGAAGTCACCAAAACGCGGTGTCTGATTTTGGCAATTCCTCAGGTCTATCCAACTTAGCCGCAGCAGAAATCCCCGTATTCCTGTTAAGGATATAGGCAGTAACTATGGCCGGAAGAACAGGCGGGAGTAATTTTAGGCCTTTTGAGTAGCAATGGTCAGTGTCTACCTGTATTTCGCATTGAGCACGGGTGGACGTGGTCGTATCGAGAGCGACGGTATTGTCTAAGCATTTTTAGGACTCGTTTATAATGAAACCTCTTGCATTCTGTTGCAAAGGCAGAGTTTAAAGTCAGTAGGCTTCGAGTGCCCGCAAAGCATGTGTCTTTGGTGAAAGGTTGTTTTTTGTCGCACCCGGGCAAAGGACCTAATTAGCCGGCGCATGTGCTACAACCATCTCGGATATAGTTTCGCTTATATGCCGCTCCATTGAGTTAATAATGGTTTTATATTTTTGAACATCTCTGGCAACTTGTGGCTGATTGCAAATCACCTTTTTGAAGGCAAGAGGTGCCTTGCAAATGGGTGGAATCGCCCTTTTGGAATTTTTTTTAGCCGAACGAGTACATCCCGAAAAGAACGTCCGTCATAGGAAAGCCGGCCTACCAAAATTATAGAGCCGCTATGTCTGGGCTGTGTGTTCTTTTCTATCTAAACACTTTTTGTTCAAACAGCAGCCTTATAGGAATGGACGCCTTGAAACCACGCATTCACAGGTGTTATTCAAGGGCCTAATTCCACCATAAACTTTATGATTCACAAAGTACTATTGAGACGTAAACGTAACCCATAGCTGATACGAAATAGACACTTTAGCCAGTTCCAGGCGGCACCTTCTCTCGTGAAGGGACTCAATATTAAGGACTTACACTACTTGGACATTGCCTCATTAACCGCTCTCATTCTCATTTTCGAAGTCGGCTGGTTTGTGTCAAACAAATTATGGAAATAAATTGTAAAAGATTCTTTCTTTGGATATAAATTGTATAATAATGGATTCAATTGCCTTCGCAATAATTGCTGGTCAAACAAAGACCACCAGGCGAAAGCGAAATCTGAAAATTCAGAAAAAACTACTTCGAGACGCTTGTGATCCCCTTGACTTAGATAAACTAACATATGAGTATAGTGAAAGATAAAACAACGTAACTTTTGACTCAATAAGCCCGCATTCAAATATGTCTTAGAGGAGTTGAAACATGAGTTTGACCCGGGTGTGTTTTCGTGCTCTCAACCGCAGCAGAGATTCTACATCCATACGAAACAACTTCATTTATTCCTGATGTGTAGGTCTCAAGTCCTGCCAGCTTAATCACCCCTTCCTCCAGCTTTGAGAAGGTATGTTTCCGGCACGCTCCGCCACCAGTTTTTTATTTTCTACCAGTTTGCTTTTAATGTATGCCTTGAAAATAAATTCGTTTACTCAATTTCATTTACCTTTCTCCAAAGCTCACTTTCTTGTGAAGTTGGCCCCAGAGCGTTTAGATCAATTTTAACTTGATCCCAAAACATCGTCACATCTTCTTTTGATGCTTTTGTGTACCCTTGGGCAATATCGGGCTTTTCGCTTAATAATTAGAAAAGCCTATCATATTGTGCCTTAGGTATTAGTTGTTTTTGCCCTATTAAAGCCACAAATATTATTAAGAATTCCAAAAAATTGGTAAATACTTACATTTCAAAAAAAAAACACAATCTATTAGTGCATAAAAAACTGTTTTTCTCAACGTCCCCGACGCAAATTACTTGTCGTAGAAAAAGAGGTTTATTTTCCACTTCATTCGGATTCAGTGATACCAAATTTCACGAATTTCTAAATTCGTAGCGGATTTTCCACTAAGAATCCACTACGAATGGATTCCATGATGTATTTTTTGGGATTCGTAGCGATTTTTCGATTACGACAGAATTCATGACAGGGGTGATTATAAGCTTCTTAAAATAAATCAAAAAAATCTCTTTACAGACGGCCCGAAAAGGTCATTAAAAGCACCTCCTAAGAGGGCCTAAAATGACAAAGACCTGCTCCTTGTTTCCGCTTTATATTTGTTTGTTAGCAATTATGTTATCTTCTTAAAATTAGTACATTTTGTACTCACTTTCTGAGCGGCATTGCCAGAATTAAATGTTGTTCCCAATTTCAAATATAAATGATTTATACACCACCGAATATAACGAATCAAAATTCTCTCGATAAGTGGATGCAGATTTCGACTCGCAATTTAACACACTTGAATTTAATGCAAATGTTCAACAATACCTCACAAAATTACTTATTTCAAGGTGTTTCGGCATAAAATAGAAAAACACTATCCACTCGCATATGACATATTGAGTGTCACTTGGCCAACCGAAACCATTGACTTCCAATTCAAACATCTCGTATATGCTGATTATCTAAAAACACTGTTCATTGTTTCATCGATAGTCGATAAATCATGACAGTCCATATAAACATATTCTACATTGTCAGTTCAATAAATTAGTGAAATGTCACATTGGTAGAAAAAAATGCTGTCCAAATTAACAGGAATAATTTATTGGCACTCCCTTCTCCGGTTATACACGACAAAAACCCAAACTGGCTAATTAGAATTTAATTTTGTGTACATATTTATTCATAAGATAAAATAGAGGAAACACAAAACCATATCCCCCTGTGTAGTGATTAATGTGCACCAATTACCGCAGATCCATCCAGACGACGACAACAGATATTGTCCTCCAACTGCGTGGATGGCTGAGCTTGGTATTTTTGTTCAATTCTAATTGCAGCCCAGATGGAGTGCTGACATTTGGCATGCTGTGAAGGGATGCCATCGCACATTCTTCACCACATAATGGTGGGCTATGTCTCCCTGGGATAATTAGACAAATTACTCAAAACAAAGACGCTCTGCCTTTTAAATGGCCGAATTTGTGTCCGGACAATGGGAACAATCGGGCAACCCTTATAATCGATAAATTATTCAAATCGCCGATGGCAGAGCTCGGCAATTTTTCAATTAAATCCTCGTTCCGAGTCGCATTCGATTCAATTAGAGACTTTCACACGGATGGCTGTAGGGATAGACACACAGATTTGTGTGGGTTTTGGACATAATTTAATCGAAACCAATGTCGCGTCCAGTGTCCGATTCCATGTCAGGCCCAGCACCTGTTGTCGACTCGTATAAATTTAGATAGTGCGGAGAGACCGATCGATCGAGTTTGGATTATTTAAATTTTTGGTTTATTTTTTTGGAAATGGAAATGATTTTGGGGACCCATTGCGGGACACGTCTTAATTAAGATGCGATGTTTAGCGGGAAGCATCACAGCCCAGCAGTGTGTGAATGTAATAAATGCTCGTGTCTTGTTCATCGAATTGCTGTGAGATACATATTCATAGGCGCGATGAGATGAGGCACAAATACTTTGAGATATATGGCATAAGTTGGACTTATACATTTTCCACGGACATGACATCGCGCATGTTGGCCATGGGGTGGGAAAATGGATTAATTTGGAGGTATTTCGTTATATCGGAACTACTTTCCGGTTGGGACGTGAGTGAAAATGTATGTAAGAGCGGAGCAGAAGCAGTGCAATGGGTAAATTCGGTCGGGAGTCCATGCTGCCGAAATGTGATTTTTACATGCTACTTGTATAAAAGATGTACATACAGCACCTTGTCATCTACGAAAGGGTCCTGGAACCAATAATTCGAAGCTGCAAGTCCACAAGTAGCACAAGTTCATCTTGACTTTGTCTACCGGCAATGATAAAGTCAGGATTGAATTCATAAATTGATTTACAGCTTCTTTTCATACTTGTTAGAAATTAACTTCCATAAGTAATACTTGTTTTTTTATCTTACAGGACAATGGTTATTGGTCTGATTACCTGGAGTATGTGGCACAAAGTAAAAACCTTAAAACAGTTCTTGTTCGGTAATGGAAAGCTTAGCAATTGATTAATAACTTTGTGTTCTTAAATTTTATCACTCTTGTTGAAATTCATTTTTGTTACAAGTACTTACTTTGAACTGTTATAGCCCCGTGAAGACTATAGCAAGTAACTACAAATGCACAAGTCTTGCAAGTACTTGCTGAGTAAGTAAATATAAGCGATAGTAAGATCAGCACTGAACTTCTTACTTTGAGTTACAGAAATGTGTCACACTCTTGTTAAAAATGCACTTTTTCTACAGATGCTTGCAAGTACGTGTTATGGGTTCCATAAAGTAAATCACTCAGAAATAAAATAGGTTCCTACCAATTCTATTAACAAGTACTTGTTAAATCCATCAACAAGTTACAACTATCAACAAGTGAGGAAAATTGATGAGATTTCTTTTACAAACTCCATCTCTAAATACTTGTAAAAATGGACTTGCGGCGGTGCTGTGTTTAAAGCAGCAAGATCCTAGAACAGGAAGCAGCAAGAGCCCACAGAACAAGTGGATCTCCCAACTAGGGTAACAAATTTCTGTTACTTTCTCAGACTTTAACAAGATAAACTTTTAAAGTGTCAGTAAAGAAGCTCGCAGGGTAGAAAGCCAATAGGGAGGGAAAAATAAAGGAAGCACTAGCGAAGAATGCATCATCCTATTCTTGTGAGAGAGGTACACAAGCAGGGAATGCCTGCTAACCTAACTCCTTCAGAGAATATGGAGACCAAGCTCAGGAATGCTGTTAGATGGTCCTAGAGAATTTCATTTATAAAACGAAGGCAGCTATACGCAGCTGGAAAAGAGAGCACCGGAGCATTCGAAAACCCGCAAAGGGCGACTGCAACCTAGAACCAATTAGTTATAGGAAAAAGATACGTATAGACAGGTAAAATTAGGGAAGATGGACATGAACACCAACCAGTAATGCCATTTGAGGCATAATTATGACTTTTAGGCATAATTCCGATGCTTGAGACATTGAGGAATTATTTTTAGAAAAAAGGCATAATTTTTTCTGAATTGTTTCTTTAAAACCAATTCATACAAATACAATTTAAATTTGGTGAATGTAGTACATTCTTTGATCAAAGTCGCATCACTAATTTTGCGTAATGCTTATTTACCAATTCTCTACTTGACTTCTTCACCAAACACAAACCTTGGATTACAGAGGTCAAAAAAGGTTTAATTACCTATCGATTGACCAACATTCTGCTAACAAATTTTAATCACCATGTAGGTTCGTTGCACTGCCTTTGTAAAATATCCAATTTTTATCCAATTTTCTTCGGGCTTAGATATAAAAACTTCGATTCGGGTTGGCATCACTACACCAAATACCAATCATTTGCATTCATATGTAAACGTTGCCGTCTCCAAATGCTCGCAATCTTTTCAAAGCTTTTCCAAATATTTTTCAATCATTCGCAACCTTTCGCAAGCCTTATTTAATTTTTTTTTGGAATCCTTTGTGGTCAATTTCCATTTACTTTACAGCCATTCGCAATCTCCAAATACTGTTTTTTCATCTGGAACTATAGACAATCAAAATCATTATGAAAGGCTTCGGCCAGCATATGGTTTCTTACAAACATAACGTAAGTTGCTAAAATGCTAAACCATGTTTGATATTCTAAAACTGGAAAATTAAATAAAAACACGAGATACTTGCTGAGCATTTACGAGTTATGTGACAGAAAAAATTGAATTTTTATAATCATAAATACATAAAAACATAATCCTTACAAGGAGAAAATACGCTACATTTTACAGTTTTTCTGCGATAAAGCCGAAAATGCAAGTCAGGTGGCTGAAAATGTGCAATTTTGGTTTCGGCGATTCCGTTCCGGTAATTTTGAGGTTAAAGATGAACCACGCTCCGGAAGGCCAGTTGTCAAAAATGTTGATAAAATTATGGAAATCGTTATAGCCGACCGTCACGTAAGCACTGCTACCTTCAAAATGGCAGAAGGTTACCCAACAAAATGGCGCATATTCGACTTAGATCGGATCATTCTATACTTATATACTAAATAAACCCTTCAATTTCATACAAAAATAATGGATTTCTTTATACTATACCTATTATTTATTATTCCTTAGCAGTCCACCTTGCCCTAACTATTGTGTAATGTGTATTTGTATGGTACCTAAAATTCCAAACAAAGCTACACTTGTCAACCTCATAAGTTATAACTCTTTCACTTTCATAAATGCCTACACCTAGTGACAGCGAAATTAAGTTGATGGGACAGTACATAACAAAGAGAGCAAAATAATAAAAATCTGTTTTAGTACTACCACTGTGCTGTCATTGAGAAACATTGCAATTCTTGTAGGACTCTTGCCTTGATTGTTTCAAACTCCTGCTTTTGAGATACATAACTCATAAAAGTATGAAATTGACTGTGCTAATTTGAATCAGATTTCCCGGCTTTTGAAAGTAGCCTTTTTTGCTCTCAAAGGCCGACAAATCGATACCAAATGATTGGGAATAATGCCATTGGTTGGAAATAATTCAAATTTTTGGAAATATGAAAATGATTTAAAAATTTGGAAAAAGACGAACGACGAGCGCAAATGATAAGCCAGCAAAAAATATTTGCGAAAAATAGAGCATAAATGGTGGGAAATGATTAGAACAACTGATTGTAAGCTATGCAAATGATTGGAAACATTTTTTTTCAAATTGAAAAGGATTGCAAATGATAGTAAATGATTGCAAAAAAATCGCAAATGATTGCAAATGATTTCAAATGGTTGAAGCAGGTTAAAAATACAGAAAAAAAGAAAAAATTAATAGTAAGGAATGCGAATGATTGCGAATAACTTAAAACAAACAAAAATGATTACAAATGGTTAAAAATAATACAAATTTGTTCAAAATGGTTGGAAATGAGGTCGCATAAGACTAATAATGAACGATTACAAATCACTGCGCTCATATGACTTCATTCGTTTGGTAGGTGCAAAATGACTGCACCTTCACTAACACAGTGGAGTAGCGTGGGTTGGAGCCGCCCAACTTATGCGGCTATCATACACTAAAAAAAAACTTTGTCTAAGGTTTCAACCAGATATACCTACACACGTATGTCAATAAACTTGTTAAAATTTTGTCAACTGTTCTCCGTAATACTTTCTAGCAAGTGAAGCAAAAATAAAGCTGCAAATTTAAAATTTGTATTTTCTTCAGAAAAACAGGATTCAATTATTTTTTTTTAATATATTTTCCATTTATTTATTTGCTTCTTTAGCTTTTAAAAATATTTTTAAAAGCCATTAAATTAAGTCATTAGATTATTATTATTAATTAAATTCATTCAAAAGTAAATACCTAAATAATTTCATCGCTAAAATTTGTTAAGCAAAGTCATTTTTAAAGGAAAGGATGAAAGCATTTTATTTAGTTTTAAGTAAAAGGGAAATAAGTCATAAATGTATGTACATAATGCAGGTAGATATATAATTAATTTTGTTTTATTTACATGAAACTTTTTAATTTATTTACAGAAAAATTCCTTAAAATTTTATTTTCCTACTTTTCATCAGGCCAAAATCTCTTATTATTCTTTCAGTATCAATGGTCTCTATGATTACCTGCTCTATAGCCATACCCAGATTAGAAAGCCTTAGAGTGTTCATTGTGGACCAAAAATGCTAGCTGTTTGTATCTACATTATGTATGAGAAACAACTATACCTATTTTTATCGTATTAGGTACCTGGGTAATTAACTTTCAGTAATAAAGAGCACGTCAAACGAGACAAGACTGCAAGTTCTATTGCCGACTAGAATGTTTGTTAATGTTTGCAAGCTTCACTTCGTTTGAGCAAAATAATACATAATTACACGAACTCAATAGGAAAGTATACCTGAAATGTTAGCACGCATCTGTACAGTAGGAGTTGCATATTATGTAGAGAGAGCGTCTCTTCTAATTACCTATATTAGACACCTCTAATACCCTAACAAAAGCAAAAACAAAATAACTTATTCGCACGGACTCCAGTCTCCAGTTGTGTTGTCATTTCTGATAAAAAGTAGTTGCACACTAGGAAGCAGCGTTCGTTCGACATTGTTGTTAAGCAACACAAGGAATGTCTGATTACTTACTGTTAAGCAGTGTTAATGCTGGTAAGCTTTGTAAATAAATTCGTTGGGCTTAAAATATATATATTTATATATCTTTATATAGGTATATACAAGTTTAAGTCGCTCCAAATTGCCGCCCCAAGCAAAGTGGCGTCAGGGCCTGTACACCCAACCCAAGAAACGAGTTCAAACGAAGCATCAATGAGACGTTTTACCGCTCTAATTCTAAATCCTCGCCCAATATTATACACTCGACTATCCACCATCACATTCACCTCCTCCACATCCACAGCACACTCAGCCGCGACTGGAATAAAATTCTAAAACAATCACTTTTATAACTCTCTCAACAATCACCAGACGGCCAGCGGTAACCTTCAATTAATAAGCAATCATCGCCAGATAGCCTCACATACACAAATCCACACCACACCGCTTAGATTGCGCGACACCATTCCAGTATCGCTAATTCAAAAATTATGCAAAGCATAACGCGACCGCGAAAATTATTCACAAATTGATTTGGCAATAAAAATCAATGATCCTGCGCACCACCTCAGGGGCATCCTGATGCCATTACACCGCGCTTCGATTTCTGTGCAACCTTTAAAATGTCCACCAGTTACCATTTGGTCCGGCCGAGGCCATTATTTGTTCGCGCTGCTCCTTCAGGCCAATGCTGATGCTGACTGCTGCTCGGCTGAGTACCTGTATGCATCTGGAGACAGATTTAGTGTATGCGAGCTTTGGAAAATCATGTCGGGTTTCACCTCTTTATGAAAACATTAAACCGCGAAAACTCCGCCGATCAAATGTCTCTACGTATGTACTCCTCGGATCCTGCGCGCAAGGGATACACATACTCATCGAAAACAAGTGCTTTTTTTTGTCGACTTGTCGACTTGTCTCCTTGGGCTAATTGGATTATCGGTTTATGGTTGCATCTTCATATTCGTCCACATACGTGATGGGCTCGGCCAGCATTGGCAGCGCATATGTTATTGGCGTGGTAAAAGTAATGGAATCGCTTATTGCAGTGATAACATATTTTTTTCTGTGCGCGAACGATTGCCTTTTGGCAGTTTTTTGCGCACCAATTGTTCGAGATGGAGAGAATGAAATTCATCCGCACAGCCAACCATTGGATGCAGGAGATGCAATGCGGCAATTTAGATGCAAATTGCGAAGCCATAATGATTATTGGAATGTGTGCATTGAGGCATTTTCTCTAAGTGGTACTTAATTAGAAATCCATTGACTTTACACTCAGGGAAAAACGGAGATAAAACCAAGACAATCAGTGTCAGATTAAGTCTATCCGTTGACGAAAGTCTGTTAAGGTCGGAAATTCTTAATCCAAATACAAAAATCTTACTTTGAGTATGTTTTTGATTAACCTTTAATTCTTATTTTAAGATTGTTCTATACCAGTATTAAGAACGTGTAAGCTTAAATTAAGCTCGAAATCACCTTATTTTTCACCTATTTATCAGCAGTAAGAATAGTGCTTCCTAAAACTCAAAATAATAACTCTTGAAAAAAACATTTTAATAAGAACAAGTTATCCTTATATTAAATTTTTTCGGAATGCTTCAAGAATTTTTTTGTTGAATTTATTACGAACTGCGTCACTTTCCTGCTCAAGAAAATAAAACAATTTATTTTTTTTAAAAATCATATTTATTTATTGAGGCAAAAATGCGGACTTAAATCTAAAAAAAAGTCTTTCCATTATTTAATGGATAGAAATATATGGGTGGACTATTGTAATCAGACATATGACATATTTTTTATAACAATTGTGTACATATATATTAAATTATTATTACTAATTCCACCATTTTTGTTATCGCATGCACTTTATTACAGATTTATTTATCGAAAGAACTTTTAACCACGGAAACACGTAAACTGCACGAGATATCAATCGGAATGAATGATCTTGTTTTATCCAACATTGGAGTTTTTCATTATTGGAGAATATAAATTGGTATATCCTGATCGTTTGGATTTTAATTGGTATGCACATTAATCCATCATGCAAGTTTAGCATTATATGGGCTTTATTGGGGAGTATAATTCCTGTTCGATTCTGTATTTGTGTACAAAAACAATTATTATTCAGATTTTAATATTGCATGGGCTTGATTTAATAATAAAAAGCTTGATTTTAGATTTTTTGTATTGTTTTAAGAATCATTCGGTTTATTTTTAAATTGAGCACGTAAGAATGAAAAAAATTAAGAATAAGCCTGATCGGACTAGAATTTAGCTTGTGATATTTTTCCGAGGGTAGGTACATATGTTTGTGGGCTGCGGCGATGTGCATGATGTGCATGATAGTGATGCTTGAGGACATCTAAAAGTGATATTTAAACTTTCACAATTCGCCAAAATCGTCGACAAACCTCACAAATTTAGGCAGAGGGTTATTAAGCGCGTACAAATGATATTTGCCTATTTTGGACTACCAACTATTCCGACCCGTGAACAGAAAAACTGAAGCCTTACATCCTCTGCGATCCTAGGATTGCTGCTTGCACTTCATTAGTTCTCAAGAATCGTTCAAATCATTTTGGCATCCTTTTGTAGCTTGGTCTATGAAACAGAGGTTCGAGGCGCATGCTAGAAATTTGTCCACTTTTTCTGCGAATGCCATAAAGAGCTCCTGACGATGGATAATTTTATGTACGGATTTGAAGTCGATGAAAACATGGTGAGTCTCGTCTTGAAAATCGTTGGTCTTTTCCAGCATTTGCCGAAGGGGGAAAATTTGGTCTACCTACAGTCGAAACTGTTAGGTGGGTCTTCAAAGTCAATTTTCCAACGTTTGGTGGGCAAATTCGAGACATGACCGCTTCGTTAAACAATCAGCCAGCACCCGTATGTCAAAGGGAACACCAGATCAGCTGAGAAAGCTGCGGTGGTCCTTGAAACTGTACAAAAGATATCGAGGCAGTCAATTTCCCACCGTGCAAAAGAAGTCGGCCTTTCGCAGACTTAACACGCCAAATTTTGCATCATGACTTGGGCCTACATTCGTAAAAAATCAAACCGACTCAGGAACTCAATGTTAATGACCATAGACTCCAATTCAGCGACGAGGCTCATTTTTGAATGAATGGCTATGTTAATAAGCAAAATTGCCGTGTATGGTACGACGCCAACCAACATGATCTTAGCCAGATGGCAATGCAAATTGGACCGCATATATTGGCCTTTCAATAGAATTCCCTTAAAACCTCACACACAGCTTCTTTTATTCCATTTCAACATCAACCCGTCTTTATTGGTAGGTAAATCCTTTAAAATCGTAAGATCCATCAACACTGATGTGCAGGGTATGGTAGAGCAGAAAACACCTCTAGTCACTGGGTATAAATGCTGGCTAAGATTTCACTAACATATACCGACAGGGTTTACAGATCCACGACCGAAATTACTTTCCCTCGACGTGGCCACAATTAGCAATCTGTACCTCTGACACTACAAGTCAAGCGCCAAAAATAGGAAAGTCATGCACACTTTACTCCTGTGTTGCTCACTTATAGCAAATGCCTCCTGAACCGCAAGTTCATGACCCTCCGACAGCGAATCTTCCACCGATTAATAAGTCCGGAAGAATACAAATAACTCACCCAACTTTTTTAATTAAATTTATTTCAGGTGAATCCACTCATTATCGCCTCAATGTGGTGACAAAGCATCGTCTCCGAACAGATACCCCAAAGCTAACAAATAAATAAAATCCAATTAGCCCCCACCGCTCATTTTCTCACTGTCCTACAGGCGTCTTAATCGTAAATTATTTTAAATGCTAATACAACGCTCTCCGCCCCAGAATATCGCTTTAAAGTCAAATAAAAAAATAAAGAAAACGCTGTAAGCCTTCTGATACACCTCCGAATTCAAACCGACAAACACTGGAAAGCCACCAAATAATAACAAATGTGATCAATTTAGACCTGTTACTTGGATCTGGGACTGAGGCTGATACTGTGACTGGGACCTTTCCGACAAATACAAGAAATTGTAAAAAAAAAAACAACAGAGCTCCGAACAACAACACTATCAGATGGAATTAAGTTGTTTTGCTTTTGTACGAGAAGCGCCCGACCCATTGATTCCATTTTCGGTTGCGTCGACCGCAAAAGAAAATCTCCCATCCAATTCGACGATTTAAATGTAAAATATCGCTTAAGATGGTTGTTTGGTTTTTTATTCTCCTGTTCTTTCGTTGTTGGGTTCCTTTAAATTCAATTTCCATAAACAAAAGCAAACGACAACGCTTTGGGTTTGAGTACACAAAATACGCAGACCATCCGAAACAAACGAGACGAAGAAGAGGTAGTTGTCAACTGCGCGGTCTTGTTCTTGTTGGAGAATTTGAATTGTAATTGAGTGCGCTCGCGCGCCTGAACTGATGTCAGGGGTAACAGCGACATGGTAAGGAAAGTGGAACACGTTTCGGTTGATAAGGCGGCGAGGATGAACTACGTTAAGTCTCGTTCGGGCTGAAGTGTTGATGGGTGTATGAATGCCGCGGGAGAGCTGGCACCTTATTTCAGGGAAGGGTGATTTTTTTAACCTTGAAATTCGTAGGACATTTGTGGTTGGAGGGTTGCAACATCTTCTTCTTTTCGTTCAATTGGTAACCCATAGGATCTATTGCGAAAAGTCAGAGTTGTACAACAAGAGTCGTTGGATACCTGCGGCGACCTCCAGTGAGTTTTCCATATAAAGCGAACTTGACAACTTTTTTTTAAATAAAATGCCAACTACTTGAGATATAAAAAAAAAAAAAATGTCTTGAATTACTATCAAAACATTTATGAATGGAATTCGACTTCGTTCAAAATGTCCACCACGGGAACGTATGCAGCGGTCCCAAGGTTTTACCCAATTTTCGATGACTCGGCCGCGCATTTCGACCGTTCCGTCCGTTTCTCGAGATAACACGTTCCCCGAACTGAGACTTCAATAACTCGATTGTTGCACCCGCTGTGTGGCTTGTGGCACCGTCTTGTTGGAACAACATATCACTGATGTCCAATTCATGCAATTGCTCAAAGAAATAACGTTCCATCATGTTTCTGTAGCAAATACCATTTACCGTAACGTGCCGGTCATTTTTATCGATGACAAAAAACGGCCCTAAGAAGCCTACGACATGAAAACCGCACCAAACAGTGACTTCTTGCGAATGAAGTGCTGTTTCTTGAAGCACATGAGGGTTCTCACCTGTCTTCTCACCGCTCTTAAAGTTGCGACCACCGAGTCGGAATTTCTGTATAGGTAAACGTCGCTCCTTCCTGTACTTCCATTTACTTTAGCATGATGAAAATGTTGATTTTTCAATATTTTGACATTAACAGCTCGGTAATCGGCGTAAGGGGCGTTCACACTGAAAATTTTAAGTTGTCAAGTCGCTAATGAAATACCCTTTAGAACTTTAGAATGACACTGTTATGAACCAAAAGTCAAAGTATTTATAAAGACGACGGGTGATCTTCGCTCTTTTCAGCTAATCAGTGCTACCAGACGTTACATAACGAAAATTCCCCACCAAAAGCTAAAATTACCTCAGAATGCATCAGAACCGATCTTCCATCCTTCCATCCAAATAAGACCTTTGAGAAGCGCTTCTCTGACAAAGACTGGTAGGTGTGGCAATGGGAGAATCTAATGGACAAACGAAAACTATGACGATCGGTCCTTTGAGGACTTGCATATACAGCAACCTGAAGAGGGCCTGGCTGCCAGAAATCCAAATTGAACAACTTTACTGAGGGTCATGTGGAGCGCCTACTGGTACCATGGCTTCCCATTCATACTGAGCTTCAAGGAGTTCCAGTACAATACTGGTTGGCTACATGGATCGTCACGTCTGTCCCAAGGGCTAGGCTCATTCGGCACGCTTTCATGGGAAATAGCCTTTGAGAGCGGATACAGTTCACATCTAAACTCCGACACTCGCAATGGCTATATACACCTTCAGAAAGAGCTACTGTTAGGTCGAATCATACAGAAGTCGGCATTTCTAATAAAATCATAAACATTAAGCACAGAGTTGGCGATGCCATTGCCGCTGGCAAGTTTTTGTTGAAGGACGGCACGGGACCTTATATATCCACATATAATGAAAAACTTATCGGCAAAGCTTCGCAATCGGCTACAGTTGAATACTTTTTTGAACGATTAAGGACACAACGACTTCTATGAGATGGAGAAAGCATCCGAGCATAAACGTAAAAATCGTAGATATCTTAATACCTGTATGGATAAGGAGAAACAAGCTCTAAAAAATGCATATCATAGATTTTGTATGATCTACCATAAAAAAATAACAAGAAATAACAAACGAACTCTGAAAGAAATGAGTGGTAAAAGCCTAAAGGGGAAGGACAGCCTCTTTTTCTCCACCCCAATAGGGACAAATTTAAGATACCTCATCCAAAAAGCACACATGTAAAATCATAAGCCAAACGTCAACTTTAACTGATTATGACAAGTTTTCACTGAGGTTTATGCGGAAAGTCAATAAAAAGTGCTGGAATGGCTATATTCTATTCGTACGAAGACTGTACAACTTATATCTTATATCGAAGGATAGCGTGGATTACTCAATGCAGACGAACTTGGAAGGTATATCATAGGAAAAGAGACCATGAATAAGGGTACTAAAATCGAAGCTACTGACAATGATTGGCTGAAAAGTTTGCGTCTTTATAAGCTGATGCAAGGTCGAGACAACAAAACCGCCTCTCGCGGTATGTAGCGTCCCTTATTGGATTAGGTGTTTTGTCGGATCTTAAAATTAGGCACAGATGATCACTTATAAATACATAACGCATCTTATTCCACTATCTAGTCGGAAATGTGAAGAGGGCCGCAACTGGCTGGTCACAATTTATTTAAAAAAAAAGGTCAAGGACATCTTGAAATGAGGATTAATAACTCGATCAAGTGCATTTTCAATCGAGTGTCAATTTACAACTTCGGATCAGAGCACTCCTCAGACAAGTAAACAGCAAATTAAACCTAAAAGCAAAGTTGATAGTTTTTTTTAAGAATTTTACTCAAAATATTAGTTTTAAGTTCCTCATTACATAAAGTTTAAATTACAAAAAAAAAAATTAAGTCGCCACACAGCCAAATTTCCCAAGCTGTGTTTATAGGTGCTGTCATTACCATTCTTCTCTGGCAACTAATGGAAACGTTGCCGCACGCATTCCCATCTATTGCTGAATGAAATGAAAGAGAATTTCTCAGTGAACGCTTCATAAAACTTTATGCGCCGCATTGTGGTCCAGTGAACCCCGTCTATCCCAAAACAACCTAATCATAAGTTTAACTCCGTTCACTTTGTGAATATATTTGAGTATTTTCCTTGTTTTCTCAACCTTCATGGTCTCCTCCCAAAGGGAATGGCTCACTTTCCGCACCATAACCTTCTGATTATGTCATCAAAAATCTCTCCTCGCACAATAGGTAATACAGATTGTCATCTATGACCGAAGACATCACCATCTACTTACCGGTAACTGCTTACGACCAGCATTAGTGTCAATCGTGTCACTATATAAACTGGTATGAGGTTTCGGATCAGGGCCAAATAGTTGCATAACCAAATTAATAGCACACCCCTTTCCATATACCTTATCTGACTGCACAGGCTCTGCACTAAGCCGAGTGTTCACCTTTGGCAAATCCAATTAGAACGGCAGCAAGCAGCAGTATTACATTTAATTGCGATCCGTCGCCCTGTCGATTCGATGTGCATTTGACTGCAAATGCATCAGTCATGTATCTATCTCTCTATGTCTCTATGCGGGATTATGCCAAATGTCACATGGAATGTGTGAACAAATCAAATCTAGGGCGGGTACAGTACAGCAGTACAGGGCTAGGACAGTACTTATATAATCGAAAGTGCATAACCGGTGGATGTAGGTGTCTACTTGGTAGGAAGTCCTCAATTTTTTGAAAATCAGCTCAAAGTGGACTTGATTGAAGGATGTACTCCTCAGTGTGTTCTGAAGCACCACACAACCTAAGTCATTCACTCAAAGGCACTCCCAACTATTGCCCAACAGCCTAAGCTTACTCCACACACGTCGCTGTCCCGTCCTGAACTCATATATACCCATCATAACTCACTCCCAGATAATGGCCCATTGAAGACGGGTATGAATATATATATTGCACCCTAAATCCCGCACCTGATGTAACCGCCCTTTTACATGGTGAAAAACAACGTTCGACCCAAACAAACCGAAATTTGCATCCGAATGGCCGAAATTAATGCTAATACTACAAAATATGGGAAGCAAATTTGTATATTAAATTACAAAGCAATCCACTTAATACCATAATTCACTGATTTTATGGGCATTCCGCTCGCTCCGATATGGTAATGGCCACACCAACGGCACAGAAACAGAATTAATCAAAACAATTAGGGGGGAAAAATATAAACAAATTTCCATACACAGACGGCGCGGATTTAGTGGTATCCAGCGGAGTGTCTCTTTAATTTGGCCAGCACCCGGTATTATGCATGTAAATGTCTCGAGACCAATCAACAGGCAATCACATTCTCTCGTAGTGATAACGGAATTGATCGGAACTAATTCGATACGAATAAAACCGTGTCCAGTATGTGCCAACAAACACGACACCTATTTGGGCCCATGGCGATTGGCGCCGACGCGACCGATCGGTTGCGTCATCGCGGCGATGACGAATCGTATGCGCTCAAGTGCGGTATCCAACCGGGCAGTGTGTCTATGGGCTTGTCTCTGGTGAAGGATCATAACTACGATGAGACGACGACGCGCAGTTGGGCGGGGGGGAGGATGCTAATGGGCCACAAATTGAAGGAACTGCAACCGCGGCAGTAAATTATGTCAACGCGACCATCACTGCCCCAGAACAATGGATCGCGCATGCGTACTAGGAAGTCTCCGACTTGAGTTGGCTTTCATATGGCCCGACTGTGGTAACATGTCAATTTGTGCTGGCAACCCAGAGAGTGGAACATTAAAGGGCATTCTCCTGTCCATCGGCAGTGCGTTCTCGGATGTGTGGACACCTTTCAAGTGACACTGCTGCTGCTGCTACGTAAATATGCACAGCGGATCTGAACGAGTGTGCGTGTGATTCCGGCGAAGCAAAATGTTAATTTATGAGCCCATTTGGATGTCCGAAATCCGGTGGACACCGAGTGACACAGTTGTCCGGCAATGATGACAAGATTTTGAAATGTGGGACGTGTGTATGTCTAACGCAGAGGCTTTTGATTTTCACCGAAGCGCACTGCCAGCGTTGTTGATCTTGGCAGATATATAGGGAGTGGGCTACGCATTGGTTGTGTTTGACTTTGAGTGGATGCCAATCAGAACAGTGTCATGAAATGTGTAAGTTTAAGACCTTTAGTCGGTTGTACAATCGGCAAAATTTAGTTTGCACAAATCGGTAGAAGGATTCCACTACCAGCTAATTGGAACAGTCAAAGACTGGACTGCGGACCGTTGTTCTACCGCGGAAGACATTTTCGTTTGTAAGAGTTTCCTTGATTTTCGCAGAATAGTAGAACCTGCTTAAATGATGAGGAGATTTTGAAACAAGAGCTTACTACGTCAGTCTCAATGATCACTTACCTGGAAAAGCAGTGACAATGGTCCTTTTACAAAGCGGTCGTAAATTCCTGATTCAATTAAGCCCAGCATATAAATCTATCTGTTGGGCCAAATTTATTTGAGTTAAGTCACGCTACAAAAGGCGATCACGTTCTGCATCACATTTAAAAGCATTGTCATTAAAAAATAAACATGTTGTTGATGAATACGGTCCGCTCTGTGGTATCGAAGTAATGCTACAAAGGGCGACGATGTTGCTTTTCAAAGCCCTTCTTTGACACAACATGTATGTATAGGCTTACCTCGATATGTTTGTGGCTTGTGATCGCAATTTTTAGCGTGCGTTAGTTTTTTCATCGCTTTTGTAGCATATACCTATAGTCACGCTCACCCAGAAAAAAAACAACGTGAAATCAAAGAAAACCACTTCGGTTTAAATATTTTCCAGAATGATTTAGCATCGACTATACGAACATTTTTAAAACAAAGTGGTATGACATTAATTCCAAGGGTTTCCCTATTCTAAGAAGTACATATTTTTAGTTTGATTAAATTAACTATGCAACACTTTAAAGCTACGTTGAGAGTGTAAGAAAACAGCGGCAACACTTCTAGTTTACCTATATGTTATCACCTGTAACGTCTTCTATATGTACTTTTACCTATGGCTTATATATATTTTCGAGAGTTTTACACAAGAGCATTATACAGTAAGTCTGACATACGGGGCAGTTCGATTTAGACAGATATTCCGAGAAGTCCTTTGTAAATAAATGTTGTTAAAAAGATTAAACTTGTGTAATTGTTTTATTTTATTTCTGACCGTCCTTACAAGAGTAGTTGCAATTTTTAAATGTAAAAGTGAATACGTTTCACTATGAATCTAGGTTGACCTAATTAAAAATTACATTGCGAAAAGGAATATTCCTTATTAAAGTTTATTCAACGTTAAATCAAATGGAACATATTACATTTTAGTTTAAATTTTTTCCCTGGGTGATAACCTATGAGATGACGGCAAAACGCGAGAAGATTACTTTTTCATACCATTTCGTAGTCGTTATTTGTAGTGATGCATTCAGTTTCATTGCGTTTAAGGCTACCTTAAGTCAAAGTTTGTCGCTATTTAAAAGTTATCGATTTTCCTAATGATTCTAATTGCATTTATCTGCAGAGTCTAGATGGAAGTCTGCAAAATGAGATGAATTTGTTTCTCGCAGCTTTTTGTAGTCTATCGGCGTTGGTTTATGTAGCAGAACTTCTTTAAGTTTTGCAGCCTGTCTATGTCGCGTTATGTGGTTTCAATGCGATTGAAGGATTTTGCACTCTATAAGACCAATTGATTTATAAGCCGTCGACGGAAAAAAAGGAGGCAGTGGTAGTCGGGTCAAAATCGCACATGGGGCAAGACCGTTTCCGTACTACTTTGTATGGAAACAAATTGGTAAAACTGTAAATGGTAACATGTGGCTTGTGGTAAAGCAGCTCATATCTGCCAAGATAAGGTAGTTCGGTGAAGACGCATAAAGTTATGATAATTTTTGTCAAAAAGCAAAGTTCGGATTCCTAGTTAAGTAAGTTTCTATTGGTCACGCGTGAATAGTTTTTGCAGTTGACGTTTATGGAGGTAAAGCCGATAAATCTAATCATGAAAATCCTGCCTGCATTTCGAAAAATCAAATCGAGAGGACAAAAGCAATTCAAGTTGCGCAGTCAACGCGTTCGGTGAAGATGTCACGTATGTGTGTGACTCTTGAAATTAAACTGCATTTCTAAGGCAGAAACCATTTTCTCCTTGTAAAAATAAAATGGGCCGCTTTTTTGTTGATGTGTTTTAAAAGTTATTAAAATTCTTCTTAAGTTATTTATTTATTTGTCATAATACTCAAAGTACCTAAATCAAATATGAGACTTTCAGAATGAAGATTTTATTTTCGTTAGAAAAGGTTTTTTAATTGTTTATAAAGCGGACACAGCAAATATGCGGTTTTGCCCCCTCTTCCCCCAAATGAATTTTGCAGCTTCATATGTTGCGTTTCGTATCCGCGTGAAACGAAACTTCGTCCCCTTGTAGCGTTCACTGTCGCATTATCCAATGTTACCACAGAAGCGTTTGTGTAGCACAGTGTTGCTTTGTAAAATGAAAATTATTAAAAACTGCTTCTCATACCTCTAACGCAATTAAAAGCGACATCTGACTTATGCCAGATGACTTCATTACCAACAGAAGGACGCTTACCTTGCACATGTGAATCAGGCTCCTCTACCCCGAATCACATCTCGGAATGCCAACTATTCCCGTCCCAGGAAAAAGGGAATAAATCAAATTTAAATAAACAAAAAAAAAACGAAACCTTCTCTTCCCAAATACACAAAGATCAACAAGCTGAGGAAACAAATCACTGATTCATCCTCCTCTCCATTAAATCTTAATCCAGCACCACTCTGCATTCAAATCGAGCCAATAAATTTCATTAAGTCAAACAATAAATCACCGAAACGATGCTCTTGCGGCCCCAAATGACTCTCGACTTGGCTCTCGGTCGTTGTGTATCGTAGGCTAGAACAACTTAATTAATTCCAAGCCAACAAAAAAAAGTCCCAAACCCGATCTCGAAAAAAAAACCAACCAAACCCACTCCAAGACACACCGTCCAAAGAGCAATTTAATTCACTTTGTTCGATGAGCATTATCAACCAGATAACAGATAAATTTGGTCAAATTCACGCTTAATAGGGAAGACGAAGACAACGACTACGACGATGATGCTCCATAAAAAAGAGATGTTGCCTTCGAAAGTATCGTTCGGTCCTTGGGATCGTGACATCTCTCATTGGGATGTGAATTTGAATCCGAATTCGAATTCGATTCCCCCGTTCCTCGCGCTTATACCTGAACCGATAGATAAATTAAAATTACCGCGCTCTAGAGTAGATTCAGTCATAAATTCGGAGATCGCTCTCTGTGTATATGGAGGACGGTGCGAGCGCACTACACCTTTACGAGGTGATAACCATCAATGAAGCCACTGAAATGGACGGAGATCTTTGTTTTTATTTTCGGGAAACTATTTCACTTCTATTGCCACTAATGCCACTAACCCAAGCCGAACAACTCCTCCCGAAGGCATCACAGAGATGGATTTGGTGATAGTGTGTCCGGTGTCGGAGTCGGCACGGTGAAAGATGAATTCATTCCATTCGGAGAGGCGTGGGCCGTTTGTTTGCTATATTGCTGACCGTTGTCATGTATCGCTCCGGACCATTCAACATACAATTAAAAATAAATTTATTTTTGTTTTTATTTCGCATGATTGTCGAAAATTGATTCTGACCGCTCGCTTTTCGTTGTGGTTTCTTTTCCCGGGGCGGTCGCCAAAAGGGGGGACATTTGTATAATTTTATGATTATTGATGGAACTGGTTCTTATTGAGAGAGAGCGAGTGCAGTTAAGCGGCGGAAAATTGTCTTAATTATGCAATTTGAATGGAAGGAGTGGAAAGTGGGTGATAACAGGCGTCGTAAATCGATGTTTATTTAACAACAACTAAGGGAGGCTGGTAGATTGGCTCCTTAATTGAGCCAGTAAATGGGCTTTTTGGGATCCACATTTCAGTTTTTTTTTGTTTATCTAGGAATTGTGTAGTTTAGTAGTTTTGATGATCCGAAGAGCTGTAGCTGTGCAGAGCTAGAACCGAAGAGACCTTCTTCAGACTTTGACTTTTGTGTTGCATACCTGAGGATAGCGCAGCTCATTTAGAACTACCCTAAGAGCTTAATCGCGCAGGGAAGCTACTTTTCACACAATTTGGTTTTCTGACAAATGGCTCTGATTTAAATAAAAAAATAATTTTTGAAACAAACTTTCGGACCTTCTCCCTCAGCGCGTTTTACTTTTCAGGGTGCATTTTCGGTGCGTTTTTCATTACGTTTTTGAACTGATTTTCGGGACGTTCTTTGAGGCTTTTTTCATACAGTTTTCTGGATAGTTCTGGAAAGTTTTTTGAGTACTTTTCCAGAGTTTTCTTAAAATTTTTTTGCTGTTTTCAGATCCTTTATTGAGAGTTTTTGGGCCCTTTTCTGGAAGGTTTCGGAGAAGTTTTTTGAGCACTTGTCTAGTGTGTTCTTAAAGGTTTTTTTTTGTGTTTTCAGATCCTTTTTTGGGCCGTTTTTGAATCGTTTTCGGGTCATATGTTGAGCTCAGCGTTTTTAAAGCGTTTTTCGGTGTGTTTTTTTAAATCCCTTTCGAGACGTTTTATTAAGCATTTTATGGGTTTTTTGGTAGGTTTTTCGGAGCATTTTTTATTTTTTTTTTCTGAGATATTAGTTGGGCGGCTTTGAAGCGCCTTTGTTGCTGTCGCTTGGATTGTTTCTTTGAGCGTTTTCTGGGACATTTTGGGGACACTTATTTGTGCGTTTTCACAAAGTTTCTTCTGCACGTTTTGGAGCGACCGGTTTTTGGGTCACTTATTTTAATAATTATTTCATAAATAATTTTTAATCGTGTTGGTATCTATATCTTGCGAAAGTTTCCAGCATTTTTAAGGTTCTTTTCTGATCATTTTTGTGGCCATATTGGCTGTTGTTTTCGGATGGTTTTATTAAGCATTTTATGGGTTTTTTGGTAGGTTTTTCGGAGCATTTTTTATTTTTTTTTTCTGAGATATTAGTTGGGCGGCTTTGAAGCGCCTTTGTTGCTGTCGCTTGGATTGTTTCTTTGAGCGTTTTCTGGGACATTTTGGGGACACTTATTTGTGCGTTTTCACAAAGTTTCTTCTGCACGTTTTGGAGCGACCGGTTTTTGGGTCACTTATTTTAATAATTATTTCATAAATAATTTTTAATCGTGTTGGTATCTATATCTTGCGAAAGTTTCCAGCATTTTTAAGGTTCTTTTCTGATCATTTTTGTGGCCATATTGGCTGTTGTTTTCGGATGGTTTTTTTTTAAATCATTTTGTGTTGCGTTTTCTCCGTGGCATTTTTCGACGCGATGGTCATTTTTTTCTGTTTACCGGCAAATTTTAAAATGTGTTTTGGTAGGGTTTTGCTGACTCTCCTTGCGATGTTTTAAATGTGATTTACAGAACATTTTTACCCATTTTTTTAAACGTTTCTGCAGCGTTTTCGATTTGATTTGTTTTCATGTTTTGTATTGTTTTTCAAGACGATTTGGAAAGTATTTGAAGTGTATTTTGGGATGTTCGGGGATGCTGTGATTCGTTTTTTTTTTGTCCTTATTTAGAGATTTGTTGAAACTTTTTCGATGCGTTTTTGAACCGTATGGTGGGCTTTTTTGGTGTTTTTTTTTTTGGGAGCTATTGAAGTGCTTTATTTTTTTTTTAACCTTCTCTTGGGCCATTATTACGGTGTTATTGGGTAGTTTTTCGAGGCATAAGGACTTTTAAAATCGTTTCTTGAAGGCATTCGTTGGTTTATATTTTTGGGACGTGTTTTCGGACTTCGTCGGATCGTTTTTGGGGCACGTTTGGGGGACGTTTGAAAGAAGTTTAAATGAGCGGTGTGTGGTGTGATTTATGGAGTGTTGTAGGTTATTATTAGGGGATTTTTAAGCAGCATTTATTGAAGTAGTAAAGGGGTTTTTAGGTATGATTTTGGGGGTTGTCTGTGTCATTCTCAAGAGGACGTAAGTCAGTGCCCATCGAGACCTTGATGGAAAGTGAATCTGTCAATGGTATATGTCAAGACATACTACAAGAAGTGACAAATAACGATAAAGCTACCCGTCAAGGGTTTGTGGGAAAATGAAGCAATCAGTAATGTTGTTGAACTTGTAGGTTAACAAAATCGCTACAGAATACCACGAACGGCGATACAACGATGTAACAAAAGAAACTGCATAAAGTGGCGATGAAACACCACAAAAAGTTGCGAAAAAATGTCATCGCTTTTGTAGCGTTGCAGCAAATGAAATTGTTTATCTTGCAGGGCTACAAAAAGCGTTAGCCACACAAAAGTTTTAGCCTTTTGTTGCACTCTTTAGGTAAAACTTTATACTCTACTTGAGCTCTTAAAGGTAGATACATTAGGTGAGACGCAGTATTACAAAACGCAAGACGACTGAATGGGATGATGAAAGTAGTGGACTATTATTTTATTGAAACTCGTTCCGAGTGTTTGAATACATTAAATAAGACCAAATTGTAGGGTTTCCGTGTTGCATGGAAAATATTCTAAGCTGATCCTTAATTTAAAAAAAAACTCCAGTCGATGGCAGTTCTCCCCATTCGAGCAGCCACTTCTAAAGGAACTATTAGTTTGCAGTTAAAGGAAGGATCGCCTACTACATAATAGAAAATTGTTCTGCTTACATATATTATCTATTTTTTCTGTCTGAGTTTTTACAAAAAATACGTTTTGATTCAATGAATTAGAATGAATTCGAACGGTCAGGTCATCAGCTGCATGGAAAAGCACCCCCACCACGAAAATCAAAGGTGTTCACTGCGTTGGCTGTCACTAATATTCATACTGCCGGACGGTCTATCTGCGGTCGTAAATTCTTAAAGATGACACACACCTTTCTCAGTTCCCTTTATGGAAAAACACTTAGCCTTGTTCCCCCATCTTATTCCTCCACACCAAAGCCATGAGGAGGGACACTGATGCCCACTGCCAGTCGCCCAGCAGAGCGCAACTGACCTGCGTTTTTTATAAATTGACTTTTTGCATTTAGCTTACCTGCCTCGGAAGCAACCAAATATAATTGAATTATTGAAACCAACTGCGCGAATATTTTGTCGCATTTTTTTGTGCGTCTCCCCTCTGGATCATAAGGACATCATTAAACCAGAACGCAACAGACCCTGAACGGTGCAACTTTTTTCTTCTGGCTAACCGTTGCTGCGACCGTTTTGCACCCATCGCACTCACAATCAATTTCATCAACTGTCATTCGTCTTGTCTCGGTGTGTCTCCCGCGAGAGCCGCACTATCAATAAAAACCATCCTCGCCCGTCATCATCATCATCATCGTCGTCGTTGTTGTCGTCATTGTCAAAGGCACAGTAGCATTGCAATCATAAAATATTCATTACATGACATGACTCCCTGTTTACACATTTCAACAACATAATCATGAATTTATTTCACTTTTGTTATGCGCCTCCCGCCGCCCGCCAAACCCTTCATGGTCGTTCTGTGGAAAGGACAACAAAAACTACATTTATGCCGAAACCAATAAATTAAGCCACCAGCGCGCAGATGGCCTCCTTTTCGAGAGTACAGATGGGACACGATACGATTCCTACGAACGCATTTCCAGAAGTCAATTGTGGCGCGTTCAATGGTCAACTGAGGCAGTCTTCGTATCTGGTCCTGTGGCGCATAAAAACGCTCCCAGGGCCCGGTTACACTATTCGCGCACACACCAGACACCAGCGCAGCGCACAGTGACACTAATGGAATTGTGAGAATCCATTTGACCCCTTTTGCGACCGCAACCGCAACAGTCGCGGATGCGAGGGCAGAACCACCAACGGACAACGGACGGCAACGTTTAAGGGCGACCGCGGAAATGTGCGTGCAAAATTTTGATTTGAGCTCGTAAATTAATTCGGTTAATTTGCAGCCAACAATTGTCTGTCCAGCTGGATCGTGGTGGATTGTATGTGCGCAATTGACCCTCTGAGTGAGACACATACCTACACAGACAGGCTGTTGTGGGAGTACTATGCCGAGATGATAAATTGGACCGATAAGCGTTCCACTGGTGTTTCGGTTTAAATGAGTTTCCCTCTGTCCACGCCTCTGTCAATTCGAATGACCAAATGTCATTCGATTCGGGACGAGTTGGCTGTCCGTCTTTAAGAGTTCTCCTATATTTTGGGGGGCGATACGGGTAACCCATTATTTGTTCTACTTTGGTGCAACCACAAATTGCCTCGCTCTATGTGTCTGGGGCGGGCACAAGTGACCGAAAATTAATGGTTTGTGGTACATTTAAGTGAATTTGATTGTTTCGAATGTTGGCCGAGACGGGGCGGGCAGGGTGTTATTAACTTTTGTTTTTCTTTCAGCTAATTTCCATGGTAATTGCTCTGTGACTACTGTCGGTTCGGTGTTATGGTCAAGAGAATGCGAAAATGGTACGGATGTTGGAAGTGAGGTAGCAGGGTTTGAAGTCCTCTGGCCAATAGGTTTATTATAGATATCGGCTAGTAAAGCGGTAAGACATTCAGCTATACCTGTAGCTTTGCTCCTTTAACAATCTCTAAGAGTCTGAAAGGTAGTTCAGCAGATAAAGCAGGTAGTTCAAGTAGACTTTGGGTCGCCATAGTGGAGCTGATGGTCCAATCTTCAGGAAGTCTATCTTTAACTCATACCTGATGGATGAATTTGTGCGCCCCTTCCAAACACCTCTGCAGTTAATGAGCTCTGCTGGTCAACCATCACAGTTGGCGGTAACTTTCTTTTAGCTAAAAAGGGACAAATACGGTTGGTTCCATTTGCCATTGGAAAATGTCTTGGAGGAAGTGGCAAGAGAGAATTTGCTTAAAGCAAAAGCGGAGCTTATCCTGCTGCTTGGTGAGTGGAAGAGAGCCGAATCTTGATGTTTCTCTGAACCTCCTTATAGCATAAAAGCAGCGTAACGAAACTACAAGGAACGCAATGCAGCGCAACTTCTTATTTGGCTTTTTAAAGCAAGCTACTGATGTTGTTACGTTCAAGCGAATCATGGATGTGCTGGAGCTATGGTATAGTCTCAGCGAAGGTTCTCCTTCGTCTCTTGCGCGATATTATTAACTTGCTGTCCATGTTTTGCTCTGCCGCGTCTTAACATGGGCATCTTTTGCCATAGCTTTTTGGGTTAGCAGAGTTATTATCATACCACCGGTCTTATTCTAATAATGTCGCAGTACCGAAAATACATTAAAAACAAAATTGAGATTTGATCAGTCTGTATACCTAGGCTACGCCAGGAGTCAAGCTGCACACTTCAAGAAAAACTGCAATCATTTTACGAGTGTAACTATAGTCTCTGTTACTGCAATCAGAAATATTCTCTAGACAATTAGCGGCTGTAGGTCATTCAAGTTGCATATCAACCCAAAAGAATTTAGACCCATAAGTTTGTCATCGTTTCTTCTGAAAATCCTTGAGAAATTATTGATCGACACCTATATACGCTGCTTTGTAAAGGATGAGTCGGTTGAAACAGTGATATCAGATCGGGGGATTTATCCCTTTTTGCGGGATTTTCTCACTTAAAATAAGCTAAAAGGGTCAAAGGGATTTTTCAAACGTCATAGTGCAAAAAAAGGGATTTTACTTTTTGGTCAATTTTTGTTCCTAATTGCTAATTTCATTAAGAATAAAAAAATTAGTGAACCTACGATGAAATTAAATATTTTCATGTTTACAAAAAAGTCATTCAAAATATCTGAGTGCTTTCATTTTTTATTTTTTATTTCCCTAAACTGTTTCATAAACTGACATATCTGTGGTGAATATCTTAGCTCACCGCACACACACTAATGAGATGAAATTTCGAAAAAAAACAACAATTTGACACATATATGACATTAATAATTACTTTCGTCACTTTATTTGAAGAGCTAACAGTCAAAAACCCCCAAAAAAAATCAATCTAAACATAAAATCCCAAGTTGAGCGAGTCAACTTTGAGTGAAGAAAGCAAATTGTCAAGTTGAATATTAAAATCCCCAAGTTGTGTTCAACTTCAAGTGAATAAAAAACGGCCTAAGTCTTTGTGAATATTTGTTTATTAAACACATTTCGTAGTTTTTATATGATTATTTTACCATCTTTCCACTATGTCTCCCCTTAATGTTTCATCTTTTCAATTAACAAATTCCAAAACCATTGCATAAGTAGAAAGCTGAACAAAGTAAACCTCGTTGGGAGCCTATTGTGATGGCATAGTCACTGAGCCACAGCGTGTACTTCTTCGCCTAAATGCATTGAATTAAAATACCCCAACAAATTGTATAAATAATATACCCAAAGCCAATTGCACTGCCAATTAAAAAAATCCCCACAATTTTTCGTATAATTTACTCCAAGACCGAATAAAAAACGCAGTTGGAAGCAGAACTAAAAGTGACGCCAACAAGGAATTTAATATACTGATTGCCGTTCGAAAGCAGCCGCCTTCCAGAATTCTCCTATCACAGCGCCCAGCTGTATCATTAAATTCCCCTAATTATTTCAAATAGCAACAATTTGCATTTAACCCATTTTCGATTCTCTTCACCGTTCTGCAGAGTGTGCGCTAAATTGCAAACCGCAATTACGTCTACTACCAGGAGCATATGCGCCCTTTTCAATGGTACAATGTCACACACACAACTTGTATGTATAGTAAACTTGGCGTGACAAACAACAATGGCGCCTGTAATGTTGTGGCAGAGGCGACAGATGACGTTAGTGCATCGCATGGTTTTTATAGAATTTTGCATGCTATCGTGAACCGACTCCAATCATGACAAGAAAATTGTACACCACCTTAAACGGTAGGTAAATGTCATGCATAGTCATTAGATGGTTGCCCGTACTCTTGCAATTTGTTTGTGGAACAGAACACACTCACCAACGCACACAACAAACTCTACAGTGACCGATCAAAGGAAAAGATCAATCGCTACGATCGATAGTGACCGCGCATCCTAATCGTGTCACCGATGATTTGACACATATCCAAGCATCTGTCATAAGCCGCCAGAAGTTTAGATGCCACAAACTGCCGACCGACGTTCCCATCGCACTGTAGACTGCGAGAAAGGTCGACGATCGACAAAAGCCCCACTCAACCTCCGGCTTAGTGATCGCGCTCACTTAATGGCGATTTGTCGTCACAATGATGCGGCTTTTATCGTATTTGGGCTCCATAATCCAATTAAGATAGCCAGCGTGTGCAATTGATCCTATTTTACGGTCCATTTGATGAGATAAAGCGGGAGAAATCATTCTCCCGCCTCGATAATCTACTTGAATTTCAAATGAGCCAAACCCGATCGACCGGTACTGTGTGCGAGTCTATGAAGACGTTTGCGCGTGCGCGCCGCATTTTAATCATTGATCATCGCGTCCAATTATTTGCGAAATTTTGTCACATAAATAAGGGAACCAACAAACAGAAGGAAACAATGTTTTCACCTGTCACAGACAGGGATCGCCGAGAAACAAATGTTCGCTTGCACCCCTCACTGCACGCTGTATGCCGTGCGAAACGGTAGCACAAATGATGTCTTTGTAGGCACCCCTCGACCGGCGGATGAGAAATTTGCACCCCTGGCAGGTACGTTCAACAAGGTGTTAATTGAATTCATTTTGCATTTGCATACGAGTATCAACGGCAAGGACCCCCCTAGTTGGAGTGATCATTTTAATCGGGGAAATAATTGCTTTCCAGGGATAAAAGCGAAATTGATGATGATGATGAACACAAAATGAAATGTCATGTCAACAGCGATTGTAATCGCTGGCGCAGTGGCAGCGGACAGTTGTCCAGACAATGAGAGAACATGTTGATTGTCATGGACGCACATGCGGACATATGCGTTGCTAGGGTACGAGAATATTTTATGCGACGATTTAACATGTGACTTTAAGCGGTTTTTGTGGTCATAGGCAGTATAAGTATCGTGTTGTCTTCAGGGAAGTTCGGACAATGTACAAAATTGACAGAAATGATGAAAGGAAATCAAATCTGAGCATGGTGAGGGCCAGCGTTACATGTTTTCTGTGTCACATCTGGTATTGGAAAAAAAATGTCCCGCACTGCGATCTTCCCAATCGTACGGAGTGTACAGTGAGTTAATATAGCTATGGTAGTTTGGCCGCTTTATGAACTCAACTCTGGTATCACTTCTCCGAGATTCTATACTGCTATCTAATATCACAAATTAGATGCTGCTTTCGCCTTTTAAGCTAATATTTTTTCTTTCTATATCTTGTTGGCAGTGCGCGAATAATATTGAGAGAGTCTGGCTTATAGCGATGTCCTCCGAATACATCCATGTTAAAGTGATGAATACGCTTGGGCACAACAATTTCACTATTTTGAGTGCAACGCCATAGAGGACATGTTTTCAGCAATTTGCTTATCGAGCTATCCAGTCTCCCACTGATCACTGCTATACGACTACACGGAAATAATTTTAGATCAAATCAAGAAAACTAAGAACCACGAAAAGTGCGTCTAGTTTTAGAGCTTAGCTAAGGATTTACTAATTCACGATTTTTTATTCGCATTTCTAGAAATTGTACTAAGGGAAATATTGACCCTCAAAAGCCGTGAATCAAGACTTTTCGTTATCAATAATGCGATCAAACGAGAAATACATATTGCCATAACCGGTCGCAATTTGACATAAAAAGTTATCAATTTGATATTGCATGGATTGTAAATTGCAAAAAAAAAGTCGTAAATTACCACTTTTCTGTTGTAAATTACGATTTCCTGCCTTAGCATATTACAACCATTCAGTCTTGAATTGCAACTCAATAGTGGTGATTTGCGAACTAACACGGTAACAGGAGTAGATTTACTTCTTCAGCAGTTGCAATTTACAAATTCTTAATCGTGAATTGAAACTAATTTTTATCAATTTGCAATTTACGTTTCTCGAGTAGTGATTTGAGGCATCACCGTATTAAATTGAAAATGTTTTATCGTGAAATTAGAATACTTTATTCGCAATTTGCAACTTATATCTTGTGATTTACAAATCAAAATTAATAGTTTTATTAATTAGGTTAATTTCGAATACATATTTAGTCGTATTAATAATTTTTTTTTCTCCTGGTATCCAAGAAAATCATACGGCGTCCGCAGACAACGGGATTTGTCTGGGGTGGTTTTTCGGTCTTTGATGAAATTTTAAAATACAAACAAAATATTTAGACGAACTTGACATTGATACGAACCTTTACAATTCTTTTCGATTACAAATTTTAGAATCCATTCCAGTTTATACTTCTCTTCTAATAGCGAGATTTAATACACTCACTATCTATACGTGTTATACTTTCGTCGTTTTCGATTTGGCTTTTCAGATTTTGATCTGAGATTTCAGACTTTTTCTGCCAAATCGAATACAAAATCCTAAATTGTTTGGCTCTTTTTTTTCCCTTGCACTGGAAAGCCATTTCAATCGATTTTTACACATTTATAGTAACTCATTTCGAAATAATTTAATATAAAAAATCGTTTTCATACTCGAAAATTCAGTTAAAAAGGCAATCCTTCCAACGATAAACAATTCGTAACCGCCAGCTGTGTGTCGTACACATTGGTTTTAGTGAAATCTGAGAAAAAAATCGAGATTTCTCAAAAGAGAGTCAGAGCAAAATAAGATTGATTTTATAATAGTGATTTTTGGCAAATCAAACAAAAAGCAATTTCCATAAAAATAAAAAAAAAATTGATTTTTTCTCAAAAAGATTGATATTTTTGCCAAATCGAAAACAACATTAAACTATTTTGACCCGACTGCTTAAGCAAAGATTGAATACCGACTGCCTCTCTCTGCAACGACGCGTAAAGTGCACAATGAAGATTTGGCTTCATGATTGCAGCTGTCTATACCACATACAGCCATTCATCCATAAAAAGAAAGGATTTAAAAGGATTTCGATAGGTACATGGACTCAGTGATGACAGATTTTTCGGACTGAATTGCCCACGATACACGTCAAAAATACTCAAATATGCCCTTTTTGCCCATGTCGACGTTAAAAAACAACAAAATACACTACCCTTTTTTGTTCTGCGAGATAAAAAAATTTCCTTTTTCGCCCTTTTAGCTCATTTTGAAAGGCAAAATGCCCACGAAATGGACTGTGCATAAAAAAATTCCACACATTAGGTAGTTGATTCCATGGAAATTACAAAAAAATACGATTTCTCTACCTACGTCAATTTACGTTTTTTTACGTTTTCAATTCACATGTGTTAATGTGTTGGTAAATCAGCAAATATTTTTTGCAATTTGAGATTGTGAAGTGGTGTTTGAGAAATTGACCTATTAGAGTGGCAAATTGCGCAACAAAATCTCGCAAATCACTACAAATCAAATAAACTCGAATTGATACTTCCAATCGTAAATTTCAACAAACAGAATTTGGTATTCTCCGCCGTTTTCAATGTCAAATTTGGAATCCATGAAAACTTCGTTGTGAATTGCGAGAAATATATAATTCGTAAATTGCAACTCAAAATTTAGCAATTGGTGATTTTCAATTATTTCCGTGCACGTTATTGAACTCCCTCGTCGCAGAACTAATAGCCCTCTTCTATAAGTGGGATGACCATTTTATAACGCACAACGACATAAAGCTAGCTCTCTCCTCAGCTAAGCATTTGGTGAATAGAGAGGACGTCGTCCCAACTCAACGTGTCATCGGGCAGTGGAAAACGGTTGGACTTCAAATCTAGGATCAATATACGTCGTTAAAGCTTTCTGCCACTCCCACAGTGTTCTCTCTAAAATTCTGTCTTTGCAAGGAATCCAGTTTTCTCCAATCTAGCGAGTCGAAGTCAACCCGTTTTCACAATTCTCAAAAGCCTTTCCAATCTTAGAATCAATAAAAAACAAATGTGAACAACTGATTAGAACGTAACTTTCACAAAGGAGCTATAATCGTTGCATAGGAAGTTCTATTCTTTTAAGATCTAGACTTCAAATTCCAATATCTGTTTGGGGTGTGAATCTAGAGGTAGCCGAAAACGAAATTTGACGCAGCAGAAGAGGCTGTACATATTTGCTTGAATCTATAGTAACAGAAAGAAGGGTTATGAAATCTTTGGCGTTACCGCGGACATTATGTTCAAATATTTGCATCGATATTTTTTAATTTAATTTTTAAATTTAAAAATTACGTCTCAGTTTTATCCAGAACCGAGGTTGGTTTATAGTTAAGGAAATACCACGGATGTTGTTGCTAACGATGAGATCTCCGAAGTTCATCAAATTCTTTTGGTCCATATTATAATTAACTCCCATCTCAATGCTAAAATATATCTAGCTCCGATCTACAGATCAATTTTCATCAGCGAAATTTTATTTTTCACACTTGTTTTCTTCGTGCATCTTTTTCATACAATTTTTTTCAGTTGAAGCGTTTGGTCAATCAATGTTTGTTAACCAACTTGCTACGTTTTGGAATTTGACAGATAAGTGCTTGTCACAAATGTTACCTCTTTGTGCGACATGGTTTCGATTCAACGACACCTGCCACTGTCTTTATTTAAAAAAAAAATGTTGAAGAATTTCCAATTCAATTTCCATTCACATGAACAACCGCTGTATATTTCTAAGAATTCACAGCTTATACACCTTGCCAACATAACTAATGAATTGTATTCCCAAACAATAATCTCAATCAAATAAATCGCTTCCACTTAATCAGACAAACAAGACATAAGATATCGCAAACAAATCACTATCAGAAATATGTCACTCATCTATATCCTGACGGCAATCCTTATCCAATAATATGAGAGCATTGTTGGGATATTTACGTCTTTCCCAGCCATTAATAACACTAATAGACCCTCGAAAATCGTGTCATACCCACCGACGACGTGATATCTCAATGCCGTACGCTCTCCAACAAGGATGCTGATTAATGACTAACAATCAATCGAGAGCGACAAGTCGGGTCACACCGACGCAAGTAATTCATTCAGAACTGAGAACTCATAAAGATCCACATCCTTTGTGTGCAACTGAGTTTTATTCTCGTCCTCGTATGCGTGAAAAATTGCAAAAAGAACTGGCTAACAATGACACAAATGCGTGAATTATGTTACTGTCAAGGATGCACCGAATTGTGCTATCAATTTCGAACTAATTGAAGTTGAAGGTAAGGCTGTCTTTTTGTGGACAACGGCAATCACGCATAACTAATCCACGGGAAGGATTTATGGACGGCCTCGACTTTTAATAGCGACATTCTGAACACTCTTCTTGTGTTTTTGATAGTGATAGTGATAGTGATAGTGATAGTTATAGTGATAGTGATAGTGATACTGATGGGTGATGGTGATTGGGATAGTTAAAATCACAAAATAGCTAGCCGACAGCTAAGAAAAAGGATACTGCTCGCGGATGCTGATGTCGATGGTGATAGCAATTGGGATAAAGCAAGCACAAAAGTGCTACATAAGTCTAACCAGAGGCGATACCTTAAAAAAGGATACTGCTCGTATAGGGTGCTTCGTGGGGTATTTTCAATTACAGCCATTTATAGCCGCTTAAACTCCTTAAAAACTTCCTCATATGAAGTGTTTATGTACCCCACATAGGGGGTTCACTATAATTTCCGTCTCTCCTGCAACCTTTTGAAGATGACTCCTTCTGGCCTTTCACATTTAAGGTTAAACACTCCGCTATGTCGCTCAGTAACACATCTACCTATTATTAACAACCTAGCATATAATTTCCTTTGGGGCTAATCCCCATTTAAGCACTCACCATATGCCCAATCCCTATACTATACCCAAAATACCGCTTATAAATGTTTAACTCTCCACCGGCACACCAACACCCAACTCCACACCGAGATACATATCTTTAAATATATTGTTCCGATTCTAAATAATTAATTGCAAGGCAGTTTGTGAGCGACCGTTTTGCTTCGATAAAAGATTTAATTGCCATACGGACCAAGTGTGTGCGTAATAGATTTTCACACGTTTTCCATTTTCACTGTCCATACATACGGTGGCTGGAACGTCTATACAAACTACCGGTCACGGAGTATGAGGTACCTATGCCGTATGGATGTACTTTTAATGGATACTCATTACAGATGTAATTGTGGTCGTAATTTTCAGGTGACAAGGACATGTTTTGTAATAGAAAAAAAAAACTTTTAATCTTTGTTAGTCAATGTTTCGAATTGTTATTCGATTTCGAGAAATATATCGCATGACACCAACTTCTTTTTAAATTCGTTGGCTATTCATGAGGTTTTTTTTTTTTTTAATGGATGGTCAAATCAATATTTCAAAAGACTGACGTTTTAACCATCGTTTCGACCTTGCTCTGCTTCGACGTATTTGTTACTGTGAGTGGCTTTATATGGAGGTGAAGATTTTATGATTTAACTGGGAGAAGGGAGTTTGTGAAGTTATGGAGAAGTTGGGTTACAAGTTTGTGTTCAAATGGACAAGTTTGGTGGAAGTTTGTATGCAGCCACACCATTGCGGTCGGGCTTTCCTCAAGCGAGGGTTATTCTAAATCATCATTGACAACTGGCGCAGTGTTTGGAGTGCTTTTCAAAATTGAATGTATCCCCGTATCGTTTAAAGAAAAAGTTTCGTCATATACACGATATCTAACACAAGAGGGGAGACATGAACTAGTCCAAGAACTGACCCCTAAAGGACCCCAAAGGAAAATATGTTCCTGCTCCTTAAAGCAGAGTTTCTATCTGGTTTAAACATGAATGTCAATGCACCAGTAGTTTTGAACCGATTTTTTGATTTAAGTGAGACTTTCAATTCAGTTTCTTACCAAGACCTTTTCGAAGGCAGCTTTCTTCATTCGAAAGACCTTTGGATATTCAGTTCAAAAATATCTGGACGAATTTATGAAGCTTTTCTGGATTTGATTGAGAGGTTTTCTCCAACTCACACAATTTGTGTCTGTATCTGCGGGGCTTTTTGTATTTTATTGCGGGCTTGCTTCAAACGTTGTAATTTACAATAATGTACAAGCCTTAGGCGTAGCTAATTGCTTTGTAGGCAAGATACTTAGCTTTGGTAATAAGTTAATAATTGGCCGTAAAGAGAAGGTGAGGGTTTAGCCACAATTAGCTGTACCATAATTTAGAACGCGCCGCTGCATGTTTTAGTCTTGGGCGTACATCTCAGACGATGGCAACTACACGTTGTATCAATTTGTGTTCGTTACAAATTTATTTCCATTATCGCTGTGCAGCCGATTTTATGTCACAATCTTTTACATATTTTCTTTGAATTAGTTCGACTCCATACACAGTTGTTTTTCTTGTCTTCTAACATTGTGATGCCAAAAAGGCAAAAAGGCCAGAGGACAGAAACTATCAACATCAGCAACACGTTTGTTGCTAAATTAATAATCTCTTAAGCGACCCATCCACTTAGCAGTGTGTTGTTGAACTGTAACGGCTGAAAACAAATCTCTGCTGGCCATTACAATACATCTGACAATTAACACTTGTGCAGATATCTTTAACATTAGGCGTTGTTCGCTGAAAAGATTACATAGTACATCAGTAAATACCGCAAAAGTATGGGACTCACATACCACCTTGTGGAACACCAGCAGTCTATAGATAGCCAATCAATCTCCAAGTGCACCACTAGTAGGAAGATATCAAGACTTTACTTTTTATTGGAGTATCCAAGTGATGGAGGCTTACATTTGACACGACATAGGCTATTTATCCATAAGGCAGAGTTATAGCTCGCCAATGTTTAAGCTTTTCCCAAATAACTTATACCCACTTACGATAAGTTTCCAAAACGCGGTTTAACCACAACTTTCCGTAAGGCCCTACGAGTCCTGCTGTCAATCGTTATTTATCCGTGATGGGGCTCGCAGAAGTTAACCTAAAGAAGACCTTTGGGCAACGGCTTTGAGAAGGCAATTTGTTTTGTGGCAGAAGAAGGTATTGCGATATAAGCGCGGGTCCGTGATACCCTATGAATAAGTGTGTTCTGGGAGGCTAGGCTTGGTTCTTCGCTGGAACTGACTGCTGTCCAACTACGAGCGTTGTTAATAGTCTTAGGAACAGCTAAACTGCAAGAGATCTCCCCTTCATTTCAATGACTAAGTGCAAGTCCTGTAATTGGATGTCATAGTGGTCCATTTGAAAATAAAGGGTGATTTTTTAGCTGGTTTGGTTTTGGCAACACTGGTTTTGACAGCTGATGTGTGTTTAGTACCTTGTGTCACTGTCAAACAGCTTCAGTTTGGTTTGCAATTTAACCATGGATCGTCTTACAAATGAACAAATCTTGCAAATTATTGAATTTTACTATCAAAATTCGTGCTCGGTTCGAAATGTTCATCGCGCGCTGCTTCCATTTTATGATCGGCATTCTCGACCTTCTGAGCAGTCTATTCGGAAGATTGTGACCAAATTTCGCACCAAATTTACTTTGTTGGACATTAAACCACCAACACGTTTACGTACTGTGCGTACTGTTATAAGATCCATATTTGCAAATGGACCACTATCAGAATAGCTAAATTTCGCTGCACACAGTTCCACGACTGTTCGTAGTTCCAGACTGGAAGGCTTTGCAAAAAGGGTGAAGAAGTGTCAGTGACAGTAGGTACGTTGCTTGAGCCCTTAAATTTTTCTAAGCCTAAGCGTGGTTCCTAGGTGAAACCACCACAAAGGGTGGCAGAAGGAAGTCCAGTGACAATTACTTAAGGCCCTTAGTGTTCGAAGCCTTAACGTATTTCTTAGGTGAAACCACTGTTTGAACTGCGGTCCAAAGAGAGGTGTTGTTTCTGGATCGCAGATATAGCCCAACAAACCCGTGAAGCCACATGACCAGATTTCGTTTCACTGAGGCCCTTCGACTAAGCGTCCAAATAAGGAAGTGATTCCGTGATGCTAGTGCTGCTGCTGAAGTAGTTGTCAAAATTCAGGAAGCAATATTTCAGCGCTGTCTTAACAGTGTAAATGGAAGAGTTTTCTGGATGCGCGTTGTCACCGTCGATTTTTAAATTCACAAATACCGGGGCAAAAATCGCACTTCAAATAAAAAATATCTGCCTGATCACAAAGGGACTAACAGCTGCACGTTAAAGGAATTAGCCAAACTTATCCAGACGCTCGCTCTGTATGGCTGCACTTCGAGTGTGTATTTGCTGGAATTCGGTTGCATTTAAAATTTGTCGCCTTGTGATACCTATCCATTCTGCTTCTGTTTGCCTGTATAGGTTGTGTAACTCAAAAACATTTTATGAATCAAAAAATAAATCACGTTGTCATACCAGCTACTAGCGCGACGTGTATGGGCCGCTTTAAGCAGACACCTCAGACTTGTCCTCATACCCGATTCGCTTTATCAGTGTGTCCGCTAATGAGTGCAACCTCAACATAGCCAATCAGTCACCGACCGTGGCTAATATGGTAGTTGTTCAACTCGCATCCCGACGAAGAATTGATTCTACTCGCCGGTCATGGTGTGGAATGTATGTGGCGCCAATTAAGTTCTGTGCGCAGCAAAGACAAACAGCTGCCACTAAGTAGGTATCCAAACAACCTGCACACCGTATTAGCTATTCACAGACACAGTATACCCGCCTCCTATGTGTGTATCAATCAAGGGATCGCAAAAAGGAGACTTTTTGAAATTCAAATTAAATGTGCGCGGTCAGATTAGCCGCCCGTCAGATAGGTGGACACGGTGTTTTGGCAGATGATATACCCACCATCAGACAATGCTGCGAGTGATTTGGCACAAGCTCCGCCAAAATTGATTGATCGCGTGGCAGGCGTTTAGACACACTATGCCCCAAAGGGGTATGCTTATGATTACGCCTTGCACCTGCACGCGCTGTGTGTGCGCCGCGGTTTTTTTGGCAGCACTCTGTATGCAAATCAGGACAGCTGGACGAGCGGAGACCGCGGCCGAGACAATAACGCAATTAGCACCTCGCTCTAGTTCATTCACCGGCGCGCACTCTGCGTGCTGATTAGCGTCCTCGCTCTGTCATCCCCTATCAGAAGGCAATAAATCTCGTCGTGATCCTCGCGCATGCATAAATCTTCGCGCCGGTGCCAGCCAAATGCGAAATCCGCGTTCGAAGAATCCGCAATAAATCAAAATTATCTTCATTTCAATTGAAGATGCAGAGATGACGCTGCGATGGTGTGATGGTGCGACAGTCCCATCTGTGTGCGAGGCTGGCCTTTGATTTTTATGGGCAGTTGACTTTTGTCCTCGCACCTCGCACACATTGATCTTCTGCCGGTTATAATGCACGTCGACCCCGATTCGATGTAATACGTGAATCACGGCGCACTACCCATCATATGCAAGTGCACCCGCGTCATAACTCAACGACGAAAGGCGTCCTTCCCCCTACATACGAGTACATGTATATACAGATGGAGGAGCACTCGCTCGATTGTGTATGAGCACGCATATGTTGCATATCCGTTTGCCGTGCACATGCAATGTTTACCGTTGGGGCGGACCTCACCTGACCGCCCCACATCATCGACCATATCGTGCATGGAATCAGCCCTAATTGCACACTGCAGCGACCGACCGACGAGGAGCAAAGCCTCGAATGGACATTTGTCAAAATGTACATATACAGCGCGAGGTGCAGTGGGGTTTCGCGCAAGGATAATGGGTCATGAATTATGGCCGCTATCGCATGGGGTTAATCTGAATGTTTGACCTCGCCGGTGACTCAGCGGGGCAAAACAAATGTTCACCAAGGACATCAACATCAACATCATGGCGGCACAGGGCACAGGGGTGGTTTTTGTGGCCATAAAACACACCGTCAGCCAATAAAAACAGTTGAAGGGTGACTCGGCTCCGCTGCGCTCAGAGGGTAATTCAATTAAGGCGAAGCCACAAAATGTCCTGTTTTTCTAGCGGTGCCATATTTGAATTTGCCAGTTTTTCCTATATACCCGGCCGGATGGCAGGACACAAGGAATGTCATCACAAGTTGAATTTTAATTCAAAATTTTCGCCGTTTTTGCAAGGCGCTGGCTGTGCAACGATAAAACGATATTAATGCAACGAAAGGAAGGACAATGGGCTGTCTGTCGCTAGGCAAGCATGACTTTCTGGCATTTTTCCCCGTTAATTTCTGGGGTTATGACGAAGTTTTTGCATCACGTTATGGCGGGGACACCACCGGGCAGGTACAAATTGCTGTGTCAGGCTGTTTGTTTCGGCGGCCATTTATCATGTCGTCTTCATGTCAGGAGTGATTTTCCTCAACCTTCTTCGAATGAATTAGGCTGGGCAATTACACAGAAGGCCCATGGGCACGCAACTTTTTGACGTTTGTGCGTTTTTTTCTTAAAAAAAAATCGATTGCATGCATCTCGTACAAATTGCGCTACTGTTTGGGAGAGGAGCAGGGAGCTCGCCCTTAGCTCCAGCACGCAAATGAGGGGTACAAATGCGCTTAATGCCCTCTCACTCGAATGAAGTCGGGCACGAGGAGGTCTTCCGTCTTCGGTATTTCGGTCAGCGCTTTCAGATGAAAGGAATCGAGCACGAACAGATTTATGAGATGTGAGCTAGGTGCTGCAAGTTGGATGGAAAAACGCACCAATTAGGCAACTCGGGGGAGCGCCGCTATGCCGAAGGATGCCAAATAATTAGGCTTTCGTGTTTGAACTTTGATTTTGAGATCGAAGTCGAAGTGCGGCTGCAGTGCGCAGAAGGAATGGCGTGTCGGAGCGCCTGCAATGCAATTTGAATGGTAAGTGAGGAGAGAATGAGTGAGTGGACGTATATAGTGGCGGCGAAATGGCAATTGAGGTCAACGATTGCATGGTCGTGGAGAACACGCTCACGACATTGCTCACTGATCGTCCTTCGATCAAGTAGTAGGTCTAGGTATATGGACATCAGAAAGGCGCCGAATCCGCATGCTACTGGATCGCGATTGGTACCATTGTGCTGCGTAGGGTTTTGTGAGAGTCCTCTCATGCCCTTAACAAAACCTTCACCTAATCCGTATGTACAAAACCTGCCGCCGGACAATTATTTTATCGAAGGCATTCAATACATTCTTTTGCAGTTTCCATGGCCTCCATGCATATCACCATCTGAGGCAATTCCGCTTATAAGAAAGTGGTGCAGAGGACTGAACGCCGTAGTTGAGAGGTTTATCTACTGCCTTGTCGTTTCGAGTGCTTCAGATATCAAAAGAAGCCTTAGGTAGAGAATTAAGTACTAGTACCTGGCCTATAGAATTTGTAGTCTTGAAGCTGCAAATATCTGCTCAAAGTCCTGGGACGATAGGAATCGATGTGCCGGCTTTTTTGGTTGACACTTAGGTCCCAGACTGTAGAAAAGTAAATAAGGCGCATAGAAGCTGTAAACTCAGAAGAAGCATTTGCTACAAATGCTACATATTTATATAGGCTCGCGTAGGGAACAGTCTTTGAAAGTTTCCTAAAAGTAATAACTGGCTGAATGAGCCTCAGAAGTCTGACGTGAGCTCTTCAGAAGGTGTCTTTGAAGTGGCAGCTACCTTACATGACCTACTTTGACATATCTATTTGACGTCGAGGACAGTATAGGAATCATCCAGGACTATTTACGCTGCTAAAGCAACGACATTTGGATCTGTACGTCGAGTGTTCCGGACTCTTAATAGACGGCGAACAGCACTGGCCCTTAAGAAACGTCGGAACTTTGATGTCTGTGGTTTGATGAAGAGCGTCATCAAGTAAATGAAGCAAAGCAACTCGCATATAACTGCGGTGCGAAACATAGGAACGGAACGGCTCACGGTCAAGTGACGAAAGGACAAGCAGTGATGTTCTGGACCAATTTTGATAGCAGAAGAATCTTATGACCTCAAAACTAACCGTTGAACCAACTAAAAGGAGCTTTATATAAAGCGGTAAATGTAGCTCATGCTTATAGTTAGATATATCCGAGCCGAGAACTAGTTTTCTTAAAGACATGGCGTTTTTTAGAGCAAAGAGAAAGAACTGGGAATGTTCATTAGGATGTAAAGAACAGTCTTTCCCTACACCATCCAAGCAGCTTCTGGAGAAATCTTTCAAATGACATGCCTCCCAATGACCGCGGTGCCCCACAATGCAAGTGTGTTCGAACGGAAGAACATGAACATGGAAAGCTTTTAGTACAGTCACAGTTAGTGCTGAAACATGGAAAACCATCGCTGCAGAATGCAAATCTGCGAAGATGTCCCAAAGGGATCCGGTCGAAATCCTGCTTTCAAAATTCTGCGCTGCAAAATTCTGTCTTCTCTCACAAAAATTCTGCTTTACCAAATTCGAATTTTCAAATTTAAAGCTATTGCTTTTTTCTGCTTATTTGGTTTTTTTTTCCAACAAAGCAGATATTAAATAAAAACTATTTTAAATTTATAAAACATTGAAAATTATTTACTTTTAATTTTTAAATGATGTTTAAACAAAATTACTTCGACAATCGACTCTGTAGGATCTTCGAATACTCTAAAACCATTTTCCTATGAAGTTCGTTGTAATTACTGTTACGCTGCGATTGATGGTTTAGTGGACTGACAAGGACTTTTCCTCAGTCTTTCTAAAAAATATCAATAACAGTGTCGCTTCTTTTGTTTACTTTCGTATTTCTATAATAAAAATAAAATAAAATCGTATTTTTAAAAAATACCCACGACATTTTTTTATTTTCCTCACAGGAGGAAATAAAAATTAAGAAAAGAGGAGCTAAAATTAGAAAAATTTTCGAAAGCTGAATTTTGACCCCAACCCTGTCCAAAATTATGATATCTGGTAGTATGAACCATGTTGACGATAAAAGCAAAGTCTTCCATCTACTTCAACAAAATGGATCGAAGACGGCAAAACAGGACTGCTGGACTAGATTATTTAAGGCAGCAGGAGAGGAATATGATGTAGGCATAATCAACATCTCCAAGATTTGGCCGGGAAATCGTAAAATAGCATGTCGAATGAATACAACCTCATCATCATTTTTATTCGATCCCACTATATCAGTCATCTCAACATCGCGTAAATAATATCGAGTCCGCCGATATGTGTGAACGCCTGCAACCATTTGTTAACAAAATGAATGGCTCCAACCAGTTCAGTCTACAGCCGACCGAATATTTACACTTCGGGAGATAATCGAGAATACCCAACATTTCCAGATTGACACCGAATATATGTTTACCAATTTTCGGGCCGCATATGACAACATTTTTAGAAACGAGCTGTATAGAGCCCAGACAACGTTTGGCATCCCTGCAAAGCTCTTCAGGTTGTACAGAATAAAGATGGAGATAGCTATCTGCTCCATTTGGGTCGGAACAAGTTGAGAGGTGGTGGACAAGTCGATGCACTGTCATGTAACTTTTTTCAAATTAACTTGTGCTATTATTGGCAGAGTTTATAGCTAAATTTTAAATACAGTAAGTATCACATCAAAAGCCAAGCAAAGAAATACTCTTGCCAATCAACAAAGTCTTGAATTGAAGGGTATATTTAAAGATATTTATAACTCGGTACGGAGACAAAAATAGGCTTGAAAAAAATGGTTGCTTCCGATGATGTATATAGAACCAATGGCGAATGGAACTTTGTTAGGATTTTGTGTCCGCCTTGCTCGTTATTTAATTTTACTCACAGAAAAAAAATATTTATTTTTAACTATTTTCATAGTAAAAAACCGGAACACTGTTTTAAATAGTTAAAAAATAGTAATGAATGGCTATCTATTATCATTCTCGATTAATAATTTTCGTAAAATTAACTGCTTAATGGTGAATATTACTAGATAAAATAGTTATTTGTAACTATTTTATTGTCAGTTGATTTTTCTTTGAAAACTAACTATTCGATAGTCAAAATCATCTATTCAACAGTAAAATCTACTATTCAATAGTCAATGTTATTAATAATAATAGTGATTTGTGGCTGTTTTGATTTTCAATTGATTTTCTTAGAATCAACTTTTTGATAATCAATTTAACTATTTAAGCAGTAACATTATAAAACATTGCTCATAGTTAAATTTGGATTTATCGAATAGTTGTTGAACGACTATTAGTATCGTCATCTTCGATACCTGTTTTGGAAACGCTTATACCTGATAGTTTTTTACGTACCGCGAATACAAGAGGAATAATAAGTTCCTTGAAAATTCTCAAAAGAATCAACAACAACGAAATTGTTCTCAAATCATTTTACATTTTATTATATCTTATATTAGAACTTAACAAAAATACAATCAATATACAAACAATTATAAATATTTAAGTATTATTATTTTTTGTCGTCCTCGATTGGCTCACAGGCATCAGTTGTCTGGAGAATATTTTCACTTTGATTTGTTAAACGTATTTCATATCCGCCACTGTTGACAGATTGCAGATGAACGATTTCTCCACTGGCGTCGAGCACTTCTAGATTTAAAATAATAATAATTAGAATCGTTTTCGTTATTTATTTTATTTAATTTTTTGCTAAATTCCTTACCACTTATTTCTGAAAACAACTTTTCTCAAAGGACGCTCAGCACAGAATGATCGACATGCAACAAATAGATCGTGACGCGCAAGCGAAACTAAATACTACTACATAGTCATTTTCAACTATGTGGTAGCTGTTGTGTATACCATCGTGCATTAAACTAATGTACTACTATTTCATAGTAGAAAGCTATATTTTCTTATTTTGAAAGCATAGGTATATGCTTCAATATCAAAATAGTCACAATTAGCTAAATATTTTGTATAGTCACTAAATAAAATGATTGATTTTTTAACAATTTCTATGTTATTTTTGTATAGTCATTCGACAAATTTCTTTGGAATTCATAAAATGACTATGGCAATAGTTACAAAAATAACAATTTTTTTCTGTGAGTGGTTACCGTATCTCCTTCTTTATCGATGTTTAAGTCCATTTCCTCAGTGGCAAATGCTGTGTGAGTTTTCCTGTTTCAACAGTAGATGACGCTTCTAGAACTGAATGGCAACAAACTATATTTCAAACATCAACCGATCACAGGTCCTTTAAAAAGGGAGCTTATTCTAAAGGGTTTTTCAATAAGAGCGCTAAAAATAAAATAAGAGCGCTACAAATAAAACAAAAACGGTTTTGGATATCAATGAAATTCTTTATTTCTGTGAATGTACGTTCGGTGCCATTATGTATAGAACTCGATTTCTTTTGCATGGCGACCACAGGCACGCTAACAGAAGTCCAGACGCTGAACCCAATTTTCGACGGTTTCGTACGAAGTTCATCAATCGTCGCTGGCTTGTTGGCATAGACCATAGACTTGACGTAGCCCCACAGGAAATAGTCTTACGGCATCAAATCGCACGACCGAGGCGGCCAAGAGACTGGACCATTTCGTGAGATAACACGTTCTCCAAACTTGGTTTCCAATAAATTGATTGTGACATTCGCTGTGTGGCTTGTGGCGCCGTCCTGTTGGAACCACATGTCCTCCAAGTCCATATCATCCAATTGGGGCCAAAAATATTCGGTTATCATTGAACGGTAGCGATTCCCATTCACAGTAACGTGCCGGTCTTGATCATCACGGAAGAAGTACGGCCCGATGACGCCGCCGGCCCATAAACCACACCAAACCGTAATTTTTTCGGGATACAATGATGACTCATGGAGTACGTGTGGATTGCTGCCTGACCAATACCGCATATTTTGTTTATTGACGAAGCGATTCAGCCAGAAATGAGCCTCATCGCTGAAAATGATTTTTCGATGAAAATCCGAATCATTTTCAAGTTGTTGCTCAGCCCAATTCACGAACATACGACGCTTCTGGTGGTCAAGCGGCTTCAGTTTTTGCGTCAATTTAATCTTGTAAGGATGTGGGCCAAGATCTTTTCGCAAAATTCGCCACAACGACGTCACAGAAATGCCCAAAGCTTGAGAACGACGTGTGAGAGACACATTTGGGCTTTCTAAAACTGAAGCCTCAGCGGCAGCAATATTCTCGACACTACCGGCACTTCTTTGTCTCACTGGCACGGGAACATTTTGTACTGTGCCTGTGGACTCAAATTTTTCCACTAGACGCTCAATTGTTGATCTGCTAGGACGATTATAACGACCATAAATTGGACGTAGCGCTCTTAACGTTGAGGCCACTGACTCCGAAATTCAGTAGTAAATTTTAATAATTTCGACTCGTTGTTGGCTCGTATATCTTTTCATCATGAAATGGCAAACCTTACTGAAGAGAACTATCAAAAGAGCGGCAAGAACGGCGTCGTTTGCTGTCCCTGTCGCTCTACTTTTGTAGCGTCCCTGTTGAAAAACCCTTTACAACCTCTCTTCCAAACCTTTCTTTCGGACATTTGCCCTTTGTGCGGCTACCGACGGTATTTTCCGCTTTTATCTTCATACGAAGTGACTACTGACATACTGCGTTTAGGATAGAACTTTTTCTCACATCCTAAGGTGAGTTGTTACTAAGGTGGGATAGACACCTAGGGCCCAACCAAGTGCCTCCAATTGCGCATCCCAAGTTGGTTGGGATCCACCTCCACTTGTGCGCACCACCTAAGACAAAGCCCTCCTTTGATACGTTGCCGCTCTAGGTTGGAGTCCAGCATTTGTGTCCATCCGTGCTACATGGCCTACATGCATTTTAGACGACTGATGCTCAATTTTGTTAACTACAGGCGCATGTCGCTTACATCATGGGTGATTTCTCAAAATAATTACCAAAAATGTCACCGCCTGTGCTCCTTTCAATCAGCTCCATCAGCACCTTGTACGCACTCACTGATCCAACTGTCAAGCAAACCGTGCACCCCAGATAATCATAATCAAAGGTGACACCAACTTACTGGGACGCGCAGTTCGCATGCAAAATATTAAGAATTTGTCACATATACTCGTAGCTACATGTATACGTGAAGCGAAAGTATCCAGCAGCGTTCATCAACACGCGAAAATCGTTTCTTTCATTGAACTGAAAAATTCTGGATCAGCCTACACGTACCGGGTTCCCGCACTGTCCAATGTCCATCCTCATCAAATCGGTTAATTCGGATAAAAATAAAATATCTCTGATCGCAGTTGCCATTGTGTTGTCGCACGCATGACATGCTCAGCTAAAGTTGGCTGGAATCGAAATGAGCTTCATTCGTTCCCAGGATTCATAACTTCGAATCAACGAAGGGCGAACCAATTCGAAGTGATGGACCATATATCGTTGGGTCCGCATTTTTTTGGTATATACAACACACGTCGAGCATGCATCCTAAGCGTTTAACAAGTTCCTGGTTCGCATTTGAGGTTTAATGCCCCGGGCCCGATTGTCTTAATTCGCGTTGACAGTTTCTTTGGAGTTTTCATCGCCTTCGCGTATGTATATGACGATTCGAAGGATCAGGTTGCTTGATTAATTCCACGGAGGGAATTGGTCTTCTTTTCTTAGAAACTGTTTCTTTTTTTAAGAAGTCTCCCACATGGGTGATATTTGAAATCGGTCTAATGACGTTAATCCTATTAATGGGTCCTTTGCGCATCATGCGAACAGGAGTTTATGGGAAAATTATTTGCAAATGTTGTGAGATGTACCTATATGTAATTATGGGGTGGTTAAGGAGGGACGGTTTAGACATACAACTGCGAAAAGTGGTTGCTTCGGAGAGGTTTTCCACCGTGCGTCCTTTTTGGTTAGTGGAATTGGGGCTTTCTCAAGTTCTTTTGCTTTTTTTTACCACTTAGACCTAATGGTTGAACTCAATCTTTGTCTTAAAATGTTGCTTATAGGTAAAGTAAGTTTTGTGGGCTGGCGTGGAGGCATGGCAAACTGCGGAATTTTCCTTTTGTTTGTGAACAATACTAACTCAGACCGATAGACCGCATTTCTCGGTCCCAGGAGTCGAGGATGGCGAGGGCTCCATTTAATTGCTCGGCCAATGTTGGCATTAACACAACGTCGTCAGCGTAGGCAGCAAACCTTACGCCGGTATGCCAACGTTGCATAAGTGCCTCGTTTAAAACAATAACCCAATAAGTCGGGTCCTGGGGAACTTGAAGCGGGTTCTATTCTATCCTCTGTAATCAGATCCGCATTATAAAGTTTGTTTATAAAAAAAAAAAATAAACAAATAATCTTTAAATTTCTTAGTAAAATAATTTATTGCTCTTACCGCCTAAACGTAAAAAAACTCATTTTCATGCTGTTCCATTGGTGCATATTGGTGCAAAGCTGTCTCTTTTATTTGATTGAAGGAACCTACTTCATGTTGTGGTCAGTGAAAATGATCTCAAATCAACCACTATTGGCAAGGAAATATTGGTCCTTTTATTTGGAAAACTGCTCTGTATGCACGTTTATTTTTATGAACAGGTACTAAGTGCCTTTGCTTCTGAAAAGTGGTGCATATCGACCACAAATGGCAGCACTGGTAATACAAATTTGGTGCATTAATGTCGCCAGCTGCCCTCAACTAAATGCACTGGCAAGATAAGCTTGGTGCAGCGCGGTCGCTCTGTGAATGCGCACGATTATTTAATTTAAGGGACTTCGTGTTGAAGTCGCTACAAATGTCGCATGCCAACCATGTTTGGTAGCACTGGCCAGTATATTTTCATTTGCATATTTTCGCCCCGTTTTGTACCTACCGTCTTAACCTATCTAGTCATTCTCAATACCTTTCTCTTCTAAACGCCGAATAAAGAGAGAGCCGCCAGTACTAGTAATCCTACTCGATAACAATCGGTATGAACAAAATAAATACGTTTAGCCCGTGTTATTCCAGCCACAAACCCTCCAACGACCGCACATCACTAACTCAATTCCAGTTGCCAGCAAATCCCACTGAGTCGCCGCAGCTTGATTCACACACATCAAAGTTGCAAATCGAACTTAAAAATCCATTCAAGCTCAAATCAGAGGCCAAATTAGTTAGAAAGCGTTTATATAGCAACTTATCGGTTTTGAAAAATCGCAACAATTTAACGATCAATTAAAGTCGCAACGTGCCATAAACACACACACACACTCCCATGCATACTTTTAACAGCCACTGGCAACATTCTATCTTATCGGCAACAACAACAGCAACAGAACCTTGTGTCGTAAAAACATCCAACTTCCAAGCTAAATTGTGTGGCGATTTTTATAACATTCGGTAATTCAAGCTCACATTTGAGGTAAGCCCTCTCGGCTCCAAATCGAATTTCATTTTAACGATCAATAAAAATCGACAGCGAGACAATGAGACGTCCCGATGGTGTATAGTGGCGCGCAGTGGCACTGGCTATATATATAGGTACATTGTGAGCCCACCTTCGACGAAAACCATCATCAGCCAGTTGTATAGAGCCCCGGCCCGGCACCCCGTCTCCTTTTTAATGTGTGTATGTGTGCTGCCAAATGAGATTGGCAACATTGTTGCGGGTGTGCACAATTAATTGCCCCACAGTTGTTATAGGTAGTCGTTTGGTTCATGTTTGGTTCATATAGCAGCGGCCGGCCGGCGGTGTTAAGATGAGGACTTGCGCTGCTGGGTCAGTCTTAAAAATTTCGCTGCAAATAAGTAACAAGGTGCTCATTAAAAACGCCATTAATGCAATAAACCGAAGAGCAAACATCGATTAAACAATATTTATGAGGCTTCAGTGCGATGCGGTTAGCACTGTTGCAACATGCATACCTAAGGGTTTTTGTTTTATTCTCATCATACTGTATGTATAGTACAATGTTGCAAGTGCAGTGGTGGGCTTCCATGTGACTGCGCTTTCTTACGGAGGCATAAACAGCATTAGTGTCGTGATAATTGAGAGAAGGTACTTTGTTTATGATTTGGCGGTTAATTTTTCAACTTAGCTATGTAGACTCACTTTCTTTGAGGAATGAGCAAAATGTAAATAGATCTGACATGATTATCTTTATTGGAAGCCCTTGCTAAAACTGTCGAATATTTTCCGGTCCGATACCCCAAAAGGCTGTGGAGTATTGATATGAATGGGCAAATATTAGAAAGGTGGCAAAAACTACAGTCCAGGAGCTAGGCTTATAGGTTTTATAAGGCCCTGTTGCGCCAAATATTTGCTCACTCGTTAGGTAAAATAGATAGGGTCTAAAGCCGAAAGGCATATGCATCACAAAGACACAATGATCGACCTTTTCCCTGTTTACATCTTGGGCAAATGAGTTGTGTCCAAAATGACACAGTAATGACTCCGCACTTAAAATTTACACTGATGGATTTAATGTGTCGGAAGGTTACAGGTAGGTCGTCTCTTTAGTACTTGGAATCAAATTTTTCCTAGGTCACCCTGACCTAGCTTTTATTCAGGCCAAGCTCGCACACTTGTCTTGTAAAGTCATACAGCCATGAAATATTTGGATCTACACCAACAACCATATCAATGCTGGTAGGAAAATATACCGGGAATATCGCATCGTGATTGCGGATAGATTTTGAGGTACCCTGAGCTGGGTTCCAAGACATTGATACTCACTTAGCTGACATCAGTGAAAGGCATGCCCCCTTGGAATCAATTTTTTTTTTTGTTTTTGGGGTTCGCTGCAAGGGAAAATCATCGAAAAACATTGCACAGCTAGAACGCGAGGGATGCTTCTGCATTAGTGACAGCGAGGGACTTTACCCCATATAAAAATCCTCCCCGGGTGGACGGACTTTCGTCATTCTTTGTATTCAATAAAATTCTTTCTTTATAGGTGAAAGAAGGCAAACCTGGAAGAATGCCAAAATACCTATCATACCTACTTCTTTTAATAACAAAAATTAGCTTCGTTGTGAGAGCAACAACTGCGCACTGGATTGATAGTTGAGCACGCATCTAGGAGCTGCAGAGACAAGGAGGAAAAAGAAACCACTCGAAGCTCCTTTGCATCTATCGAACTTGCGCAAGGCTTATACTTGGGAAATTACTTCTGCAAAGACCCTTCAAACAAATCATTACAGAGTTTAAATGGGTTAAGGATCGAATACTTTTTTGTAGACCCCATCAAATTTTCGATGGATAGATTGCTTTAATAACCCATTTTGATCCGCACTAGTTTTTTTTCGAACCGACACGCTGTTAGAGGCTTTAACTAGGGATTGACTTCTTCATTTACCCTTAAGCTAAGGGAAGTAATCTGCATACCTGTATTAAAAAATGGAACTTTTGTGGCTCAGGCACACGGTGCACAAATGAAAAATCTGGTCATGTTTTTGTTGAGCTCTTCTTTAAATAAATCCCCGTCCATCCAAATCTTTGCACCGGAAAAAAAATTATTTTGTTACCGAACTTAGTTCAGTTGGCTTACAAGTTTCAAAGTTGGTTTACTTTGCTAAAATCTGTTCTGTCTTTCATAGTAAAAAGTTATGACAAAAGTCAATCTCAGTCAATCTAAGCCTTGGATTCAAACGATTTTATACCCGTGGACCAAAACTAACAGGGTTTGTCAATACTTAAGTGTAATTAACATATTATCTAAGTTAATTCTCTGTCAATCTTGACACTTGTCTAAAAAATTGTTGTTAAAGTAAGTTAAGGCAAATTTTGATCTTGGTCCAATTGGGATACCTACCAATAATATTAACGAATGTGTAGATCATGTATAAAAAGGCGTAAATATATTTTCGTTTTATAATTTGCCATTAGAGCTTTTCATACCAAACGTCAGATGTTGGGTTTCTTGTATAATACTTATATTGAATTTGAACGTAGAAAGAGCCCTCTTTTAAATGACGAGCTTACGTTGGATTCATATTTAACCGAAAAATTGTGCGTAGAAAGTCCTAAATAATTTCTTAACAGATCTTGTAGATCGTGAAAATAGCACAGCGTCAAAGATTATGATTCAATATCTATCAAATAAGCTTTACTTCAGACTTCAATGTTGCACCTTAAATTCTTTGAAAAAGGGGTAGGTATAGCTAGCGCTAGTAAAACACTTAGAAGGATCCAGAGTGATGTGCTTCTTTATTGCTTCCTTTATTTTTGTTTACCAAGCATGAGAGATCAAAGTCAATGACAGTCAATGGCAGTCATGAGCTGCAGTTGTATCTGATCTTCGATTTTTATCTCTGTGTCAATTGGATGTGCCAAATAGGTTCCTCTGTTCTAAATCGTTAATTTGCGTCAATTCTATCAAATTTTGATATGCTATATCATAAAGCTTCATAACTGCAAACGACTTTTTTGTCTTTTGGATTTTAGCTGTTAAGTGTAAGTTTGTAAGGACGGTCAGAAATAAAAAAACCAATTGCACAAGTTTAATCTTTTTCACAACATTTATTAATAAAGGACTTCTCGGAATGTGTGTCTAAATCGAACTGCCTCGTATGTCACGAAACTTACTGTCTAATCCTCTTGTGTAAAACTCTCGAAAATGTATATAAGACGTAAGTAAGAGTACATATAAAATGTTCATATAGAAGACGTTACAGTTGATAACATATTATAAACTAGAAGTGTTGCCGCTGTTTTCTTACAAGTTTGTTGACTAAGACACCGATTTGAATGTCCGCATTGAATATAGTTCTAAGCGAGACTAAAAGATGTCTTTAAAGTGATAAAATCTGACCTTAAGAATTAAAATTTCCAAGGAGAAGTTTTTATTTAAGCAAAAGGTTTTGAAAGCACGATACTCCTCGATTTCGCTGTCATTTTTCTGGCTTTAAATTGACGAAGCGGAGCGGAATTAAATTTATTTGTGAACGAAGAATATTCAATAGCGGCGACTTTAACAAACAAAACATCTTTATGCAGGTTCCGCGAAAAAAATTATAGCTCCTCATGCGATTGCTGAAGATCTTGCTACAACTAAATTCTAAATCGATGAGTTCAGAATGCTTTTTTGTCCTTATTTTAAATAAGAAGTATGCTCAAGGGTGTGCGGTTTTTTCTTACATCTCTCCTCGTAATTGTATCAATTGTAGTTAACCATGTTCACAATCATTGATAAATCTGTGGTCACACGGAAACAACGCTTAGGCCTGTTTTTCTTAATTTTCAGGAGAGCAGCTTAAAGTTTTTGACAAACGCGTGAAATTAAAAATGACTCTATTGACTCTGGTGACTTTTTTAAAGATACAAAGCTGAACAAAATTTACAAAATAAATTTTAGTATAGGTACGCTGAATCTAATGGCGTCAGAATCTCAATTTATGGTTTGTAGCCACAGACATTTTCTAGGGTCCTTACAAGCTTCCAACACACCATTCGCAGTTCCATCAGCAAGCTTCTTAATATTTACCTGGAACAGTAAGCCCATGCAATAAAAATTTTACCAACCATCCATACCGTCACCGATACCGACGTGCTCCGGTCCACTCATCCAATTATCACCGAAATGCAAAGTCATCCCTCGTCCAACCGAACACAAACACAATATAAGAGGATTTATGAGTGTGAACAAATAATGTCCTAATCTCTGAACGAAATGTATCTCGAGCCTGCCGCACCACCATACGAACATGACTTGAAGCTAAAATCAAAGAAAGTGTCACTGGCCATACCGTAAATAAATTACGAATGTAATTATGAAAGGTAGGAACTCACACCTCCGATAAGAGGCGTCGTTCGCATATACAGATGCTGTGGGCCCGGTTTTTTTTTATCCGTTTAGCATGCCATAATTACCTGGCATAAAGTGGCCTTAATTGGTTTCTTGATGTGACCATGCTTCGCTTTATCAATTTGCCTTTTCATTTTTCTTCCTTTGCCAGGGAAAATATAGCCAGCTATACTATGTGTGCACATCCTGAATGGGTGTCGCGTCTCTCGCTGCTTTGGCGCGTAGAACTTGTTTCAGAACTTTGTTGGGAGATTATCCCAGAATAGCAAGTGAATCCGATAAATTGCTACATCGAGAGGAAGATGTTATTCGCGATGAATGAAAATAACCAAAAAATACAAATAAATAAAGAAGGAACGATGTCTCAATTCAAGCACAAACACTCGACCGACGCGACGCGATGAGACAGAGACGCGGGAAGTTCAATGCAATAAAAGGAAGACAAACGTGGCATTAATTTTGTTTATGGGACAAGTTTTAATGATTAATTCGGGATGGTTACAATTCTGCGGTTCACAGTCGTAAATTTCACTCGAAATTGATTGAATTTTTGACAGCAACATCAGGTACCGAGTGGAAGGGGCGAATGCTTCGTGGAGAAGGACTTTTACAAAGAAGGGTATTGAAATCCGCACTGCGAAGGAAGACGACAATAGTGGTTTGTGGGAGTCCAAGGAAGGGGCTCATAAACGTTTGCATTTTGGTAACGGTTTGTGCAAAAGGGCGGCTAAAAGCTGCAGCAAGCAAGTAGCTTCGTTGTTCCGCTAGGGTGACATCGGGGATCTGAACTCCATACATCATGTGAGGCAGTGGTCCACTTTCTGGTGTGGAAACATAAATTGCATGCATTTTCTCAGTTCAGATTTAAGGCGTTCTGCTGCCGGAGAAACTGGAGCACTCAAGCATGACTACAATGGTCTACTGAAGGACGAATCCCTGTACTGACTTGGACGGACTTTCGAGCACCGATTTGAAGCGTTATTGGACGCGGCTTTGGGAGCATTTTTTAAACGTTGGTGGATCAGGTTTTCTACGCTTTTTAGCCTCACCCTCTACAATCAGCTTTAGTAAAAATGTACAGAATTAGTGAAACGGTACCAATAAACAATAGGACCTCCGCATTTGCTAGTGCAACAACTTTCTTAGAATATATTACATTTTTGTCATCGCAGAACTTAAATTTCATAATTTGTTTTCTTGAAAACCAATGTCAATGGTTTGTTTCACAGCGGGGATTTTATTCTAAGAAAAGGAATACATAAATTGCAAATTAATTTGCCCAACAGATATCGTTCAAAGGCTTTTTGAAGCTTATTATAACCAACAAACAAAACACAAAATAGGAAATGCACAAAATATCCGCTGATCTGTCAAATATCATATGCAAATCAGTAATGCCCTATCATTCGTTCGGATACAATTTTCGTTACTTTTTCTAGTACGCTTTACTTTGTTTTCTTATAAGTCACGATTGATTTCTGAGCCAATGTATGTCGTAATAAGATCTCTTTTTAATTATTCTATAAACGGAACATAGTTTACTAGAACGCTTTTATTTATTCGTAGGCTGATGAAGCAAATCTAAGCTTATTGGTATAGTCTAATGCTGATGCATTTACACGGTCACGCATTCCTAACACTGAAGATTAGAGGGATGCTAAATACTAAATAGCCGTGTGACTGAAAGGGACGGCATTACTAACATGCAAAAAAACGTGACACGTTATTTGGTCGGCCATCTTGTTTACGTGTTAGGAATTATAAGAAAGCTATGTATGTTGATATTTTTATAGCGATGTCTTACGAAATTTCGCTTTTCTATAAGACAAAATGACTTCCGGAGGTGATGAACGGACAATTATTTATTTATTTCGTAAAGCTGATTGATGAGTTGTTGGTTTAATTTAGTAAAACTAATTACCACTCTTAGTTCGCATGTTTTAAATCAGAAATAGAAATGTTTTCAAGTGATTGTAGAGATGCTGTTTGCCGGTACTTGTGTTTGTTTCCGTTTTTCGTATATCTATAATTATGGGTAGAAGATCCATGACACTTTGGGCGTCTTATATGTGATCTCATTCTTACGCCTTTATTAGCATTGACTGCGGACAGACGGATCTCTCTGTCCCGTGTGAAAATAAATATAATTTGATCTTTCAAAAATTGAAAGCCGTGGACATGGACATTCTTCTACACAAAAGCTGTCATATGTTCTCCTCTATAAATTCACACTAAATAAAACCGAATTCTGTATAAGTATCTTGAATTCGTAGTCCTCCAGAAGATCCTAAATTTATTAGTTCGCGTGGATTTTGCTGAATGCTGACAATTCTTGTATCTATATTTTCCGCGAAGTCAATCTTTTCACGCCAACCAATGATTCACTAGAAATTCTCATTCTCGGGGAACAAACTTCTTTTTCAAAAAGGTTTTGGTTGCAGCCTAAGGAACTGAGAGTTGTACAAAAATGTAGATATTCAGGTATGAGCGTTCCAATCTTAAGTGAACAGATATTTTATTCTCTTTGCGACGACTCGTAAGAAAGTATTGGAAAAATCCCAAACTTATATCAAATTTATTTTTTAGTAAGCATTCGTTACTTGCAAACTAAATATTAAAAAAGGAAAACCAATCAAAAAGCTAGAACAAGTTCAACAAGAGCAGAGAAAAGCATTAACCAAATCATTTAATCAAAATATTTGAAAAATATATTTCAAGTGTTCAGAAATAAAACAAAATGCAATATTTTTCAATTTTGTGCATAAATTTGTACGAATTTGTGTTTGCTAGACCTAAAAACCACTTGCATTGTTGTATTCCAACGAATAAAATCAGAAAATATTTACAATTTACTAAAATTAGTTTATAATTATAAACGCTCAGGCTGAACAACAGCGCATTTAAATTCGCTCCTTTTACGAAATTCCATACCATCATTTAGGATAGTTGGAAAACACTCCTCTTCAAAACGACATTTAGGGAGGATTTATGTAGCTAATGCACAAGATAAACATGGGTTTCTCAACATTAACATTTAACCCTACAGCTATGGATAGGTGCAGGGAAATAAGTCCACGGGCAATAACTTCACATGGGAAACAACTTCACATCGAGTGTTATTCCTAAATTTGTGGTGAAGTAATTGCCCACTTTTAGTGGGAAATAGCTTCACATAAAAAAGTGAAATCATTTCCCTCTCAAGGTGAAGTTATTTCCCATGTGAAGTTATTTCCCTTCACCTCTGGCAACTATATTTGCTTATTGGTAAAGGGATCTTGGAAAGTGTGGGGTCTTTGCGTAAGCTGCCAGACTAAAGTTGACTTTTGGTAAGGCCCAATGGCTTTTGAAAGTCCCGGCAGTATTTCTACCCATCAAGTGAGATATATTAGCCTGCAGCGAATGATTTGACTCCCTGCGATGAAACAAAAACTGAATGTTGCTGTCGTTGTCTAAGATATGTAAATGTACACGATGGATTCCGTGATGTCTGGAAGGAAAGTAAAAAATCATATGAACCCTCATACGTAGAGACTACCCAAATGTGTAGGTAGTCATCCGTCAGTCATTGAGAGCCACCACGAGTCTCCGATCAAGCAAATGACATATCACATCAGCTATTGTTCAAAACGATATCTCACGTAGATTTCGCGTTTTTAGCCATACTCCATATAGCTAGCTCCCCTCACCAGGCAAACGCACTACTCCAAATGCAATACCGAGTGAATCCACCCATAGCCAACTACATACATAGAGAAACAAAGAACCATTACATCTCGTGTCACATTCCAATTGCCAACTTATCCAACCGTTTAAGGTTAATCGAATTCAGTTTCATAAAGCATACCAATCGTTGTGCTGCACTCCGCACTGAGCGGATGCATCTGGAGCGGTCTCATGCTAAATTGCTTGCAACCTCTATCGCCAAGCCCCGTCACCTTATGTGACTGCAAACCAAGATAATCTCTCCTATGTCTGATGTCTGAGATGGGATCTATCTTCTCGGCAATACCGTTATATAGCTCAAGTCACCCGAATCTCTGGCGGTTGGAGTACGTACTTAATTGCACCAAAGTCACCATTAGACAAAGCAGCAACACCAAGTGCGCCGGCCTCTCTAACAATGTTCAAAGTAGGTATCCATATAATGAGCAGCGTTTTCTATTCGAAATCCTCATAAATATAAATGGCCGCAAAGAGCCGTTATAATTGCTACAACTATACACCGTGGCATAGAACGGCTGGTGGCATGCAAATGTGCATGTGCAAGTTGGTAGCAACAAGCACTCCAGTCAAGGGAACAATGAGAGCAAGATCCTTATCACCGGGCAGGTAATTCTGTTCAGGCCATGTTATCCGCTGTACAGTTTTTTTTTTCTTTGTTTTTGTTTGCTTCTATGTTTTGCATGCGCCTAAAGCGATGGATGGCTGGGTACTGGGTGACTGAATGGATGGGAATGGGTCTTTTGTTTGGCCTATCAGAGTCACATTGTGTAGCATTGGTGGTGGCTGGGTGGGGTAGGTTGAGGTAGGCTGAGGCAGGCAACCAGAGCGCGAACGTAATTAAGGTTTCGAGAGTGGACTTGTACGAGCGATCCGATGGGCGAATGAAATGTCATAGTAAAGGGCTATAGCTTTGAGGAAGTAAGACTCTGCTCCGCTGATAACTCTAGAAGTGACATCAATTCATAAAACAAAATAAATATTAAGCGATTTGCAATCGCTGTTTCCATCCATTTGCATCAGTCCTTAACAAAAGATCTCTGCGCCATTTCTATGGACTATTTACAACGTTTGTCTTGATGCTCTTGATGGGACTTTGCTTCTCGTTAGTATCAACCTTGCCGCTTCTGCCTCAGCAGTAACAAATGAATCAATGACAGCTTGCAGAGTTCTTCAAATTTTGTCGATGACATCGGCGTATGTGAGTCGCATTTTCTAAGAACTTTACTTACACCCACAGACAATACTGAGACCACCAAGTCCGGCCGATTTCCCGTTACTTAGCGTACAAGCTATATTTTTATGGAGTGTTCACGTTTGGTGCGCTAGTATTCTTACATAGAAAATCGTATTGACAAATGTCACGAAACTTCAAATATTCTGCTCACCAACACACTCCCAGGAGATATGAGACACTTCCGCTGTGGGCAAAGTTGCTGGCAGAGTTCATAGAATTTTATCCGTTTAATTTGAAATTGTTCGTTACGTGTGGATAGTATGTTTTTTTAGGAATAAGTGCATATTTGCTTAAAATGTTCATGAAAAATTAACAATGTAGATTAGTTGAGGGAAAATGAAAACATTTTGAGCAAATTTTCTTCATTATTTAAGAAAAATTTACACACGAAATCGAAGTTAATGATACCCAAAAGCGGAAAATACACAACCATGTTTGTCCTAATATGTTTCTAGTATATAGAACATCAACTTTAGATAGTTTTACTAACCAAACAAATCAAATTATTCGCCTTTTAACAATTTATAATAACTAACCAATGGCATTCAGTAATAAAAAAATTTGGAATTTATTGTATGTTCTATTTTTGTATTTTTTGTATGTTTTTGCATGTCACACGGATTCTTTTTTGACATAACACCGATAGGAAAACAAAATGGCGAATTTGAAAAAAAAAAACTGAGGGGGCCAGCGGCAAGAGGATTGTGAGTTGGAGGTCTCAGTATGGTTTGTCTATGCTTACACCGAACGATGGCGTTTTTATCAACACTTCTTGCGGAGCGCCGGTTATGCCAAAGCTAGCCATTGCTCTGCATAGCTTATAATTGCATGCAAGCTATCAAAGACTACCGTCGCGAAAGTTATCTTTCAAGATGTGCCGAAAGTGGGAAAATTTAGTCGACAGTGGACTTTCCCAACCAAAAGCGAGCCTGAAAACCTTTTTCGTTGTTGACCCTCCGTTCTAGACTTTCACCGACAGACTCTTGTAGATATAGCGTGGAGACTTATGTTTCTGGAAGTCAAAGGGATCTTCTTTCTTCAGGACAGTACACTCGATGCTGAAGTTTCATTTGTCGGAGATAATTTAACCTGACCAACATTTGGGAAGACTTTGGGCCTTCTTTCATTTTCTTTTTTGGGGCCTTATTTCCTGCAGCCAAGACTTTGCAAGCTCATTCCTGGAGTGACATCCCCCTTCTTCTCATAATCAAAGGTATCCTAACCAGCCTTTTTCTCGACTCTGGTCATTCTGTGTAGCGTTAGAAAATAAGTCTCTTAGTTAGCATGAGCTCGTCGAAATTCGAAATATAGGTCCCCTCTTCACGGTCGTTTGCTGGAACCTAACACAACGCAGGCGGCACTTCCGATGGCTTCCTGGCAACGCTACCAAGGGTATTCTGGGTTTGAATCTGATGGACCGCAAACTGAATCCAATGGATTGAGTGAAATGCGGTTGACAAAGGCTCTACCAGTCTTTTCGACGTCGAACTTTCTTACAGCATTTTTTTTTGACCGCAGACTATAGGAGTTATCCTCAAAACCGATGTCGATACCTCGGAGAGTGTATGCACGGAAAGAATTCTAGGATCAAATCAAGGAAAAGAAGCGCAGAATCACGAAAAGTTTGTCTAGTTTTAGAGCTTAGCTAAGGATTTACTAATTCACGACTTTTTATTCGCAATTCTAGAAATTGTGCGTAGTGAAGATACTGACCCTCAAAATTCGTGAATCAACACTTTTCATTATCAATAATGCGATCAAAAGAGAAAAACATATTGCCATAACCGATCGCATTTTGACACAAATAGTTATCAATTTGATATTACATGGATTGTAAATTGCAAAAACAATTCGTAAATTACCACTTTTCTGTTGTCAATTACGATTTCCTCCCTTAGCAAATTACAATCATTTAGAATTGCAACTCATTAGTGTTGATTTGCAAACTAACAGGGGAGATTTACTACTTCAGTAGTTGCAATTTAGAAATTCTTAGTCGTAAATTGAAACTTTTTTTTATCAATTTGCAATTCATATTTTGCAATTTACGTTTCTTGAGTAGTGATTTGAGGAATCACCGTATTAAATTGAAAATGTTTTATCGTGAAATTAGAAATCTTTATTCTTAATTTACAACTTATATCTTGTAATTTACAAATTTTCGAATACATAATATTTATAGTCGTATTCCTCCTGATATTCAAGAAAATCATGCGGCGCCATATCGTCCGGAGACAACGGGATTAGTCTGCGCTGGTTTTTCGGTCTATGATAAAATTTAAAATACAAACAAAATATTTAGAAGAACTTGCCAATAATAAAAACCTTAACAAACCTTTTCGATTACATATTTTATAACCCATTTGATATTTTAGAGTCCATTTCAATTTGTTCTTCTTTTCTAATTATAGCGAGATTCTGGAAAAAAAAATACAGATTTATATGGTTTTTCAGCTTTTTTTTTATTATTATTCAATAGGTACTTACAAAATAAATTCCAGAATGCATTATATTCCGTTGGTTAGTATACTGACTATTACTACGAATTAGTTATTCTAAAACCACTTAAACCCGACTGCTTTGAGCAAAGATTGAATACCGACTGCCTGTCTCTACACCGACACGCAATGTGCATTGTGCACAATTGAGATTTGGCTTCATGATTGCAGGTTGCAGGTCTCTAGCAATACTACATACGTACATTCATCCATAAAGAAAAAGGATAGGTACATTGACTATGAACTGTGCATAAAAAGATTCCACACATCAGGTAGTTGATTCCATGGAAATTACAAAAAATATTTTGCAATTTACGACTTCTTTACGTCAATTTACGTTTTCAATTCACGTGATGTGTAAAATTATTATGAGGTTTTATTGATTCATCATTCAGTGTTGGTAAATCACCAAATATTTTTTGCAATTTCAGATTGTAAAGTGGTGTTTGAGAAATTGACCTATTGGAGTGGCAAATTGCGCCAAGCAATCTCGCAAATCACTACAAATAAAAGAAGCTCGAATTGATACTTCTAATCGTAAATTTCAACAAACAGAATTTGGTATTCTCCGCCGTTTTCAATGTCAAATTACCAATTTTTGTTTTGATTTGCGAGAAATATATAATTCGTAAATTGCATCTCAAAATTTTGCAATTGGTGATTTTCAATTCTTTCCGTGTGGACTTCCAAAAGAAGGCATGCATTTTGTCGATCGCAATATGGTCAATCTGGCTTATAAATAAATAAATGGTTAGTGCAACAGGTCCCTAGACACCCTAGGCCTAGCTTCTCACAACCATTCGTTTTGTATGTGTTTTTAATTTTTGTTGAGAAGCTTTTTTATTACAGTTATACTCTCGGATATTTGTCAGACGATCGCGAGAGCTGGCGAGGTGGAAAAACCCTTAAGCTGAAATTTGAACCTGGACCCCTCGTAATTTGGCGATCATGCTCGTAGGTATGTGCCGAAGACTGTTTTGCATAAAAGTTAATATTTTAAAAGACTTCACAGTAGTGTTTGTGCTCTCGGTCATCTCCCTTCTTCAATTCTCCATTCCTTAAATCCTCTTAATCTCTAACTTTTCCAATGAATACTCTTCCTCATGCACACACGAGACATGGATGTGTTTTTAACTGGGAGGGGACCTACGTTGCCATGAGAAATGTGGAATTGATTCTGGCCTTCTGACTTCTAAGTTATATGTTTAATTTTAGTATTCGTTTGCTGTCAATGAAAACTTCACAAATTTTTTATTTATCATGATCCCATATGGTTCCAGGTAAAAAAAATAATGAACTAAGCCAAACACTCACACATCATAAAAAATGTGTCGGCTAACATCCCCCAATTAAGGAATGCAAACAATGATTCCGCCGGAAAATGGGAATGGAGGCAGATGTGGTAGTGTATTAAATTACCACACACAGTCTTTCGATGCTTCCCACCTTCTTACAAAAAGAAAATAATCTTCGCAGTGACATTCGCACTTGGCCGGCTTTTAATCCTTACACTAAATATTCGCCATTGTGATTTCGAGAACTTTAGCCGGGACACTAAAAATGATTATAGTAGCATCGCGGTGTATCAATAAAAACACCAAACACCCAGGCAAACAGAACAGAAACTCAAAAATGTGTCCCGATTCAAATTGACATCTAAATCATATTTTTTTTTTTTGGATAAGGTCTCGCCCTCGCCTTAAGTGTGTCACATCATTTGTCGATTCGTCAATGTCTATGACTATACAAATAGATTCAGTCAAAGACATCCGACAGCCTTCCGTCCAAATCCCCATGCATCGGGCCAATTAATTACCAACCATCGCTTTCCAATCATCGATTCTTCACGGCTCATTCGACAAGCGCTACCAGGTAGTAGCTGCATTATCGTCATCAAAATTCCATAAATCTCCCACCCGCATAGCGGCAGCGTCACATACTCCGCCCCGAAGGCATCCGCGATGTGAAATGCCATTGAGGAAATATTTTGACAAATCGCCACCACTCAATCAGAACCACAGAAAAGATCAATATAGACCGCCCGAGATGGGGATGACTAACACGCAAGGATGCAGTGTATGGGTTGAGTTTTCGGGTAGTAGGTAAGAGTTTTTCCCAACCACTGTTCGGCGGAAAATGGAAAATCATCTCACTTCTCACATGTGATGACAGATTATGTGACATTAATTTAGGATTCATCGTCGTGGGTTGACGTGTTTTCTGTTTCTCATTTTTTTTTTGCCCTCCTCCTTCGGCGGATAATAATGTCACCTCAGGTGCATAATCTTCCATTCATATGAGTTTCGATCACACGATGATGCTGCTGATGATGATGTGTAGCAAGGACGTGTGTGGAGAGTTAAGTTTTCTTCTTTTTTTTTTTCATTCTAGTCGGGGCCTGTTTGTCATATAATAAGGATGTCATTATTATCGGCATCGTTCCCATCGACAAGGACGATGTGTATCGGCTGAGATTACACGAGTTGATAGTGACTAATTGTGGCCCATTAATATGTTCAGTTGATGTCCTTGACAGGTTTTATAAATCAAATGCGGGATAAATGAGGCGACTTCTGACTCTCTATAGGCTGATGTTTTGTGTTTGATGTTTGATGTTTGATGTTTGATGTTTGATGTAATTTACGCGCTTAGATAATATAGCGACAGCGACGCGTTCGATTGCCAATGAGGATGTGGCTCAGCTTGTGGTGTTTCCTTTTAAGTGCTAATTCGTCCGACTTCATTGCAAGTTGAGGTAGTTGTTGGAAGTTTAAAGTAGTAATAGAGAGAGAGAGAGAGAGAGCGATGCCATATATGGTATACTTGATTTAAGGGTTTTCAGACTGAATATTACTCCTACTCTCTTTGATTTTTACTCGGTTTTGTAACGTATTCTCAATCTAAGAAGGCGCACAGTAAAAACATCTTCTGAAGTACGTGCATATTCACATTTAGAAAACGTGGATTCAGTATAAGACATTAATTTCTTGCCCCTTAATTACAGTAGTTAAGGATGGAACGTGTTGATAGTTTAATTTTAATTGCTTTCGATCTCTACAGCTTATTCCGTCTTTGTTAAAAAAGTGTTCGTGTAGCGTCGTTTTCGTCCCAGTCCCAATTGATAATAATAATTTTTGTCAGTCTAGTGATTGGATATAAAATATACTTTAGGATTGCGATAAAAATAATAATGAAGAAGATAATGAAAGACTTTTGAATCTTGTAAAAGAGTTCGTTATTATAGATATATATACAAGGTGGCGCAAAAATAACCTTCCGATGTTTTTTGGCTGTAATTTAAAAAAAAAAATGAAAAACTTTGATTCTTCTGTGGATTATTTTTATTTGGTCTTTTAATTTTTTTTACATCAAATCGAGAATATGATGTCATGTAAATGGCCGCCGCCACAGTTGTTTGTCATTTGAGCACTTTTTATGGCATTTTCCATCAATTTGGCCAAAACTTCCGGCGATAGGTCCTCACATTCTTGACGGATATTGTCTTTAAGAGCTGCAAGAGTCTGAGGCTTGTTGACATAAACCCGCGACTTCAAAAAGTCCCACAAAAAGAAGTCTGGAGCGGTCAAATCAGGCGATCTTGCTGGCCAGTGCAAATCGCTAAAACGGGAGATTAGGCGCCCGGGAAATGCATCCTTCAGCATATCGGTTGTGGCACGTGCAGTGTGTGCCGTTGCACCGTCCTGTTGGAACCACATGTTTTCCAATCCCAATTCATCAAGTTGTGGCAAAAAGAACTCGTTGATCATTGGTCTGTAGCGCTCACCATTCACAGTAACCGTTTGGCCCGCGACGTCTTCGAAGAAAAAAGGTCCGATGACTCCTCCAGCGAAAACAGCACACCATACAGTGACTTTGAGCGGGTGTAATGGCTCTTCGTGGGTTACACGCGGATTTTCAGTGCCCCAGAAGCGTAAATTTTGCTTATTTACGTACCCGCTAAGATGGAAATGGGCCTCATCACTCATGATTATTTTTGATGAAAAATCATCTTCCTCTTGGTGGTGATTAAGGATGGCTTGAGCGTATGTTAGACGCGATTGGCGGTCAGCAGCTAACAGCTGATGCACCGTCTGGACTTTGTACGGAAACATCTTCAAATGTTGCACCAAAATTCGCTGTAAAGACCGTCGACTGATACCCATTTGCGTGGCACGTCGTCTGGTCGATGTCGACGGCGCTTCCATGACATCTTCGGCTACAGCAGCAATATTCTCTACAGAACGGCTACTCCGGGGTCTGCCACGCCTGGCTGCATCTCGTGTTGTGCCAGTCTCTTCGAGGCGAGCGGCTAAACGTCGCAGTGTTTCACCAGTAGGCGTTGGACGGCTAGGAAATCTGCGACAAATTCACGTTGTGCCAAAGTCACCGACCGATTATTGCTCAAATAAATAGTCAGCAATATTCCGCGTTCTGGAGCAGTGTAGCGTAACATTGTTTATTAACGTGTATTTCGCATGTGTTTACTATACAAATGTCAAAACAGAACTGACATTAGGGGCCAATCGCAAAATTTATAGCATTTTCTGATAGGAGGATTACTTTTGCGCCACCTTGTATTTATATATAAAAATATTTATTGGGTAAGTACTTTTATCATTAACCTGCAGTTCTTATTTGAAATTAAAATATGTATATTTATGTTAACTTTAGCTGGAAATGTCACATATAAAAGTCTTCCGTATCTTTACAAAGACGGTCTATTGGTTATTATACATGTAGGATTGGGGGCTGAATTTCTGCAAAAGTCATTTATATGGAAGAAGTGAGTACCTCATTTCTTGGAATAAAAAAAAAATATTTTTTCATGTTGTTCCTGTTAAGTACAATACCGACGATGAAATAATTTCAGCAAGCTCAAAAGTGAGTGCTTGGCTCAATACGGAAGCCAAAGAGAAAGGGCATAGTTCAACTAGCCAATTTTCATCTAGCATCGCTTCTTGTTGTTTGGTAAGAGAAAACGTTTATTCGATATAATTTTTTGGAAAAATCTTATATAATTGTGTCCACGTATTTCGATTATTTTAAAAAAATGTTTCCCTTTCTAAGGATCTAAACAATTTATTAAAGCGTTACATGGAAAATAGGTGGTCGATATTTGGGTAAAGTGATGTTCGTTACGTCAGTGTAATCTACTTTGTATGAGCAATGCGAATTTTTTGAAAAAATGCCAAAAATTGATTGACTTTTGAGCCAGTGACTTGGTAAGTACAGTATGTATGTACACTCGAAATTATTCGAATGTATTATGTTACTGTTTTTTTTTTATAAAGGGTGATTTTTTAGCTGGTTTGGTTTTGGCAACACTATGGTTTTGACAGCTGACGTGTGTTTAGTACCTTGTGTCACTGTCAAACAGCTTCAGTTTGGTTTGCAATTTAACCATGGATCGTCTTACAAATGAACAACGCTTGCAAATTATTGAATTTTACTATCAAAATTCGTGCTCGGTTCGAAATGTTCATCGCGCGCTGCTTCCATTTTATGATCGGCATTCTCGACCTTCTGAGCAGTCTATTCGGAAGATTGTGACCAAATTTCGCACCAAATTTACTTTGTTGGACATTAAACCACCAACACGTTTACGTACTGTGCGTAGTGAAGAAAATATTGCGGCCGTATCAGCTAGTGTGACAGAAGACCGCGAAATGTCGATTCGGCGCCGTTCCCAGCAGTTAGGCCTTTGTTACAGCACTACGTGGAAAATTTTGCGGAAGGATTTGGGCGTAAAGCCTTTTAAGATACAGCTGGTGCAAGAACTAAAGCCAGCCGACCTACCACAACGCCGAATTTTTGGTGAATGGGCTCTTGGAAAGCTGGCCGAGGATCCGCTTTTTTATCGAAAAATTGTGTTCAGCGATGAGGCTCATTTTTGGTTGAATGGGTACGTAAATAAGCAAAATTGCCGCATTTGAGTGAAGATCAGCCAGAAGCATTGCAACAGCTACCAATGCATCCCGAAAAAGCCACTGTTTGGTGCGGTTTATGGGCCGGCGGCATTATTGGGCCATATTTCTTCAAAGATGATGCGAATCGCAGCGTTACTGTCAATGGTGAACGCTACCGAGCGATGATAACAAACTTTTTTTTGCCCGAAATGGAAGTTCTTGACTTGCATGATATGTGGTTTCAACAAGACGGTGCCACATGCCACACAGCACGCGAAACAATGGCGCAATTGCGAGGCGAGTTTGGTGAACAGTTAATTTCACGTTTCGGGCCGGTCAATTGGCCGCCTAGATCGTGCGATTTGACACCATTAGATTATTTTTTGTGGGGGTATGCCAAGGCTAATGTGTATAGGGACAAGCCCGCTTCGATTGACGCACTGGAAGCCAACATCCATGCATTCATTCGTGAGATACCGGCCGATATGTGTGAAAGAGTATGCCAAAATTGGACTCAGCGGATGGGCTACCTGAGACGCAGCCTCGGTCAACATTTGCATGAAATTATCTTTAAACATTAAATTGCAAGGTTCAAACTATCGATTCAAATAAATATTTCATTCATTTTTTCGAATTTTTTGTGTTTTTTTTTTTAAAAAAGTTCTAAACCTCTTAAAAAATCACCCTTTATTTCCTCAATGAATTTTAAAAGAATAAAAAATGGAATTGTTTATAAAATGAATGCCGTTTTTTTTAGTTTACATAGCAGGTCCATTTATAAAAGTCAAATATTAAGAACGTGCTTCTTAAATCAATAACGCTCCACAATAACAACAAAAAATATAATTACTGCCTTGAAAATATCAGATCAGTGTAGCATCGATCAAGCATTCTAAAATCAATAGCAGGCGATCATAATAATAATCAAAATCGTTATGAAATTAAGAATGCCGAGTAAATTAATACAAAAATGATTATATTTAATTTAATGATAAATATCGTTTTAAATTTAATTATACTGCGCTTGAAATAATAAATTTCACTATCAATTTAAGCACCTATAGTTACTTGAAAAGTTCTTAAATTAAACATGCGAATTCTATAAGTAATCAGCGCAATTTATTCGTCAAATTGAATTGAAGTTCCATTAGAGACGTTCCAAAGTCTTAGCATACCTACTCCCATTGATTGGCCGAATGTTAGGTTAAATTGATTCTCAGTCGCAGACACCAACCGATGGAAGCCACACAGTGTCAAGCGAATATTAGTTGCGACACTTTCATTCCACTGCACATTCGCACCATCGCGTCATCGCCATCAGCGAATTTTTTTCGTCAAATCCCATTTTGAAAATATTCCCACGAAATATTTACTTTTGTCACGCCGCGCCGACGGCCAACCGATAAGCAGCTTTACGGTACAAACGCATTGGTAACATAACCAAACGAGACATAATCCCATAAAATGTAACCACCCGCTGAGCTTGCGGGTGTAGGGTTTCAACTGTAGCGATGGACGCATACCTAGTTTCGCTAAAAGCACAAGCCGTCAACCGGACTAATTTATTTTCACGACTCACCTGCTATCATATTCCACGTTCGCATTCATTTCCCTCAAACCATATATGTGTACAGACGCCTAACAAGCTGCACAATTTGCACATCGTAAGCGCATTGCGGTCCATCCACACGCCCATCATTCAATACGCTGCATCCCACTTAAGGACGCGGGTATACTCTAATTTGTGGCGGAAAAATTGCCATGTCACATATAAATCTCGATTGTCGTCGCAAGGCCCCTCGCTTAGATAAGCCATCCCCGCCGCCCCTGTGGCGCCCAGAAGCTGTGCACAACCCAAACCAACCGCCCATGTGCGCGCAATTTGTGAACGAAATTAACCGATAAATTAATTCGTTCGCACTGGCATCCAGATCGAGAGCAGCGCAGCGCATATCCTCGTTCCACCATCGTACGCCTAGGGATCGCGTCCGGGGACGAGCAAAACTTGTGAATGGACTTGGATGTTGTGGTCTGGTCTTTGAAGTCAAATTAAGCCATAAATTCAGTATTTATCTCTTGGGTGTTGTTTGCTGCCCGTATGAGTGTGAGTGTGCTGTATGTCTTGTCACATCACCACCACCAGCACGAAGGAGAAAAATCGTTCGGGATAAGCCACCAGCGGTACTGGCAGTGGTATGGCTCTAACATCGGGCTGCAGCAAACCAGGGAGAGATGTGCCAATAAATGTAAATGACCACTTTCATTATATCATTGGAAATTGTGGTGGCAGCCATAGGCTGGCCTTCCTATATCCACGGTACATAGTACACGCAGTCAGTGTGCAATATTTATTCGCAGAGTCGTAAAACCAAGATAAGTGGTGGTATCGATCGTCGTCGTCGTCCGTCGTCGCAGATGTGGTGCTTGTTGTTCACTGATGGAGAGGGACAACATGACTGGGTAATGGATTACCTTCGAGTCGATAAGATCTCTTAATGTCTTTGACAGGATTCCATCGGAAGGTGATAGATAATCACTCGGATGGATTCGAATGTGCCAACGATATCCGTAGCCGATATCGATGTGCGTTCCGATCGAGTTACAGAAATGTGATGTCGGATTAGATTGGGAGACTGAGCAGGCAAAAGAGCTCTTTTAAGGTGGCAGACATTTTGAGGCTTCAATGGGGGAAAGGAGGTGGCTTGATTGGCAGAGACTTAAAAACTAATCAATCGAATTAATCCATGGCCAATTTTTCCACTTCTGTACTTGAACATGACCCCCAAGATCGTTGAAGTCACCCACTAATTAGTCGTCAGGGAAGGTTTTTTGCAACTTTCGTTCAAACTTTGGAAACCATCGACGATCATCGATTATACCGATCATGAAGCGGAAGCGATCACATAAACGCTCGAAGTTCCATTTCGCCCATCGCTGATCATTATTGCTATGATCGAAGCATTGATTATGGAATAGTTTCGGGTTCAGACACCATTTTCAAATAAATAGCCTCACCTTAGATCCATATTAGCTGTTTTTTATTATCAGCGTGATCTGATCCGAATCAGATCACGAAAATAAAACAAAACGGATCATTGAAAAGTTTAATTTTGGAATTGTGGTAACAGTTGCTTTCAAAAACAAAACAGATTATACAGGGTATTTCAAACTTCATATTGCCACCAGCCATATTGCAAATATTATTCTCAACGTGACGTCACACAAGCACATGTCATTTCACTTGCAAAGTCGGGGGTGCTACCATATTTGAATCAAATTTGCATAATTTTTCCTTTCAAATATGTAACACATGAACAATATTTGCTGCTAGCGCTTAAGTTTATCTTGGCATTTCAGAAATGGTTATGAAATGTGTCTGAAGCAAATCGGACAGATTTTATAAACATTTATAAAAGATTTCTGAATTTTATTTACTAACCCCCGTATTAATAAACACAGCATAAAAGTTATCAACTCGTTACTCAGCAGTTACGTACAATTTTTGTATACTTATTTGTTTATTAATACGGGGGTAAATGTTTGTTAAATGTTTCAACTTTATCCTGTTTTGGACGAGAAGAAAATGATGTGGTGGGATTATTAGCAGCGAGTAAAGTTTTTATTTTTGTAATTTTGGTATTGGCAATCACGCGACACGCGATTTAATTCAAATAATCGTATTAAATGAATCACTTTCTCATTAGGTATTCAAAGCTTTTCTGGACATTTTTATTTTATTCAAAAACAAATAATAACCGAAAAACAGCGCTCACTTTCTGCAGAGATACTTGTAAAACAAAAATTATTTCCCATCACGATTGTGATTGTGAAACATTTCATAAATGTTTTTTTTTTTTGGGTCCAGATCTAAACCAGCAAAACATTTCTAAGCATTTCATAAGAATTGTTTTGTTTAATAAGTGTTTTAGAAATAAATATGGAACATGAAGGTATTTAATTGTTTATCAAACGTTTGGCTGGTCTGGACATACCTTTATAGAAAGAGAAAAAACAAAATAACTCGGAATACGGACAGGGACTTTATTCGAATGCGAAAAAAATCATTTTGTGTTCCATTTTTTAGTCTGGCAATGCGATTGTGTGGCAATGGTTTACAGGCACACCAACATTCAAGAATGAAAGAAACGACGCAGCCGGAAATAGTGGAATACATTTTCAGATCATGATTCGTGATCTCGATGAGAAGCAGGACCAAGCTGCTGCTGTTGTAAGTGCATGTAAATCGATGATCTATATGGATCATAGCTGATAATAAAAAACAGCTATTGAGTCACAGAAATTTCAATTGGTTCGCAGATTATACTTTCTAGCTTTTGAATAGACTATTTATGACTTTTTTGCATCCCAGTATAGCGATCATTGTGCACCCTGCTCGTGCTTTATTGATCGTTGATCGTGGTCGATCATTTCCAGTCTCAGTATTTATAGATCAGCCTATCAAGTATTTCAGGCTTAACTTCGTAGGAAAAAACAATTTGGAACCACAAATGTGTGTTCATTTTAAGACTCAAATGCATGAGCCGATCATTGATCACGTTGTATCGACCTACAGTCTCCATTGTATTGACTTCTACTTATTGTCGTTCCTATACCCCGAAGTGTTACCGAAATATTGTTCAAAATTCTGCTAGCATTACTGAATTGCTCATTGATCGTCAGAATAGTGATCGTTTGATTTCTGTTGAATCAAGTTCAAACAGTGATCGCGATCATGTATAGCCCCCAACACTGTATCCAATGTACGCAGTATAGTGTGAGTTATCGTCAGCGTTTGTCGTATTGGGTGGGAATAATATGCCACAATAGCGATCACAAATAATAAAAATCGTTGATTTCTGAGCGGACATCTTGCACATATCAACAAAATTTGGTAATCATTCCTTCTTAACAACACAAAGTTAAGTATTGTAGATGCGTTTCATTGATGACATATACCTTCCTAGCTGCCAGGAAAAAAAAGCCAACGAATCGCCTATTCAATGAATTGAAGATAGAAGTACCAAGTAGGTATGTCACTATCTGAGAAGTTGGATCATATCAAAATAGATACCTATGCTCCCATCCGTGATCAATATTTTTTTCTCTGATATTGTATAGTTCGATCATTTGGAGGTCCATGTTTCTATGTTCGCAACTTAATAACATATTAAAATATATATATATATTAAAATGATCAACCACTGTCGATCGATATTTTTATGAGACATATCATGGTGTGTTCAGATTCATCAACAAACAGATCATCAAACGCCTTATCTTTCGAAAGAGATTTCGAAGATATGGTTTCTTCATTTATCACTCCAACTTAGTGTTACAAAAAATAAAAATAAGATTATCGCAGTTCAAGGCTTATGGAAACTGGTTCTTTCTTCAGCTGATGATCAGTAAATTTTTAACTTCCAGGGTTTATTTGGAAAGCCTAGCCTTCTATGCTATATGTATAATAATATGATTGTACGAGCGTTTATTATAAAAGCATAGAAGGATAACTTATACCTTTGACAACAAATTTGATTCTCCGACGGTTTATTGATTTGTCACAACCGGTCCTAGTCGATCTTCTTATTTTTGAAACCTTCGCTCGAAGTACTCCGCTGATCATACAAATTCATAGAGCACTGAGATAAACGATGATCATTCAATGCCGCTTTTCCGTCAAACCTATAAGAGTCGATGATCACCTACCTCTTTTTTGGCTCGACTGATCGCAAGTTCCAAAATGTTGCCACATATCTTTTTAACAGTGTTGCGATTTGCCATTTTCGGATGATCTGCAGTTTTGTTCTCGTGTTGACCACTAGTTCAGTGATCTCCTTTCGGCTTTACAGCGGGTTAGAGTGTAATTCCTAAGCAGTGATCATCAAGCGCTTAGGATAAGTTATGATGATCCTTTTAAAATCATTGCAGCCAGTGGTCAGTGTTCTCAAATTAAGAGCGACCATGAAAATGAGGCTAACAACAAAAGTCTCCGCATGAACTATAAGTTAGAAACGATGCAGGGATCCTTATAACCAAGAGCTAAAAAAAGTTGGTTAGTGCATCAACCTGCTCTTCGGAGCTTCTACCTTAGTAGATATGCCGAGAATATTTGAGTTCAGAAAGTTCAGTCGTTGTTTTAGACGCTCAGGGCAGTGATGGTTATAAGTGATCGCCGTCACAAAAGTAGGTATAGATAAGAATTTTATTTAATGAAATCTTAGTGAGGAAGAAAGTATTCCCAAAATCGCAAAAACTGTCAACTTTAGCACTGTGATCGAATAATTTTTAAAAATATCGAATGCTCTACTGTCAAGTGATCATGGCGCAACAGTGCATAGTTCGAACAGTGATCAGCATTTTTCTCGCAAAACCCTGACTTTGGACTGGATCAGTTTTTATCAGCGGATTCATAATTCACGACTGTCCTTGAAAATCCACTCCTACTCGATTTTACCATTAGGCATTTCGCACAGCCAAAGAAGCTAATCTTCCTTCACCGCGATCAGTAAACATATACTTTTCATTCAAACAAGGGCAAACTAAGGACGTTCCAAATCACTTAGCTCCATAAAATACCAGTGTTTCTCATGCAATTCTGATTGAGAACGGGCCAAAGCTACTTCCTAAGAGTTTCACCCGCACAATTCAAGCGTAATGGAAGATCACGCGACCATCACATCACAAATTGTCACTCTATCCAAAGTAAGTATTGCCTAACTGTCACCGTTCTGTCAACCATCAGTTGTTGCGTCTGCCTGTCCCTTTGCATCATACAAAGATCGCTTTCACTCGTCCCGACCATCAATTAACCGCGAAAGATGCCGAAACATCAGCCATCGAAGCGAAGCCATCCTCCATCGTCTTCGCTGGAATATGCTTTACCTGCATGAACGCATGTGCGTGGTGCGTGGATCAGCCCACTTCCTTTTGTCGCCACCGCGGACGATCGTTGACCGAATTTTCCCGCGCCATCTTTTTACTCAGTTTGGTGGGGGAGAAAATCTTCGTAAATTCGTCAGTCGTCGTCTTTTAGCCCCGAAAATTACCATCTGCGGGATCAATCAAACGAAAACATGGCTCAGGCTACCTAATTTCATTTAATTTGTATCTATACTCGTCTCGCGATCTCCAAAAAATTGACTTTAATTTGCCGCTGTCACGACATCTATTGTCTGCTGGTCGGTAATTGTTTTCTATTTGTGATCATGGTTTTTATTTTTTTCTCATCTATTGCGAACCTAGATACATTTTGGAACTATGAGTGTGACTACCTAGAGAGATATGTACCTATGTCTGGATTAAGTTGTGGCCACAATCAATGGTAGATCGGTCGATCGGCCGTTTTGAGGGCAATTGACGGCGGTAATTGTTGTCACAAACGCAGTTACCGAAACCATATTAAATGGGAATTGCTATCCAGAGCTGCTTGCCACGATCGAGGCATAAAGGTGAACAATTAGCAGTTGTGCGGTTGGATTTGGGAAATTGGATTGCGTGTTGCGTGATTGGAATAGTGGTTGCCAGGTTGGATGAGTTGTCATGAATTTGGAGCATCTGCAGGTTCGGGGTAGTTCACAATTAGTTCTAGGAGTTGGGTTTGGGAAAGCCAAGGGCGGACGCACCTTGCAGGCGTAAATTTTGTTACACCAACAGGTAAGCTCGATCCAATCTCTGTGTCGTTCCTTAGCGGAGCTAAGATTAGTTGTACTATTATAGTCTTGGATAAGGCCAAACAATGTCGTTCAGGAATGAGTTATGTTTGACGAAATTCGTTTTTATAGCATAATTCCGTGAAACAAAGCGACGATCACCCCCAAAATTCTTTGCTTGATTCAGCCCAAACGCTTAAAAAGTGCAATTAAAAATTATCCTCTTCAACTTTCAGACTAACGGCCCAAAAGTACTTATACGCCGTTTTTGATATTCTGCGAGATGAGAACATCCTGAGAACAAATGGAATCCACCTTTGAGAGAGAAGACTAAATGTGCGCCTTGTGTACACCTACACAGCAGTCAAAACGTCCCACATCTTCCTGAGCCAAATTACTATCCAAAGCTGCCCAACAAAACCTTTTTTTATGGTTACCATGCCTCTTTGCCACTGTTATGCTAATATGCCATTCATATTGATAGAAAACCGTTTGCACGTTTGCCTAAATGCCAACCTCTCAAACGACCGATCACCATTACCCTATATCCAGAAGACATCTGCCCCAAATCGAAGAAAAAGCCTCTTCTCGTTCTAACAATTTGCGCAGCTCACATCACCAAAGCTCCACTAAATCAAAGCTTAGGCCAACGGTTTCCCTCTATGCCTTTGAGGCACATTTTGGGCTCAATTACGAAACGTTTTCTATTCTCCAAATATACACAAAAACCGCACGAATCATCATTTGCATACAAACAATGTGTCACCGAGCGCATACATTGGTGGCAATTACAACAAGAGGCCAACGTCTAAAGTCTAATCCTGATTAACACAAAGAAAATTCAAATCTCTTGCCTACGTGACAATAGGCTAGGCTTTCGTTATTTATGGGAATGTTAATTAAATTTCATTTGATAAAAAAAAGAATACTGAATCACAAATTAGTTTGGAGAGGCATATGGTAGCGGAAGATCGCCTCTAAGAGCATCTGTCTCCAAACTGAAAACGTCTCAATAATTTGTATCACTAATGGGTTTACGGGTGCGACGATATGACTGCGGTGGTGTGGGATGATATTGTAAATAAAATTACCGCGATAGGGAAATGTCAGAAAATCACCAGCGCGATTTAACATTGACAGATAGAGTTGCTTTGGTGTGGTTTTGGTCGTCATCGTGCGTCGCTGTGATGATTCAATTTAAAAGTATCAATTTGACCGATCATCAGCCTGGTCGGTTGCAAACGAGTGTGGTGGGTGTTGATGGGCGCGATTAATGGCACTAGCTTTTAGGTGAGCTATAGCATATGGACAGACATTTGTAATCAGAAGTGGTGACTACAGATGACATGTTCATTGAATGGGTATGGCGATGACGAGAGATCCACATACTCACCAATCGCTTTGGAGCGAAAATGGATTTTACAAATTACGAGGCAGCATTATGGCTCTAGGTAGACACCTAAAGGAGTACCACCTCAAATCAAGCAACCAGTTGGAACCTTTATTCCGAAAGGATAATATGGACGATTTTCTTACTTCAGGTGGTTTGCAGTTCACCGGCAAATATTATGTACTAACTACTGATTTACCTTCTTAAACAGTATGGAATGGATCTGGAGCACCAAACGAAATTATAGTTCATCCACCACGGTCTTTAGATTGAGATACGCACTCGGTTGACGTCGCCTTGGACTTCTATTTCTGCATTTTTCTACGGGTTAACATCGAAGATTCCGTGCAAGTACGGTTGTTTCTGATAATTTAATGATTAGGTACGTCCCGAAAGGCTTTTGTGAGTGTATTTGGTTGGGTAGATCTACATGGGGATGCCCCATTTTTGAGTTAGCGAACTAGATTTCGCATAGATCGAAAAACTTTTCACAGAAAGTACCCAAGAAAATGACCCATAGGCCATTTACACTGCTGGACAAAATAACAGGTGTATGCACTTCTACATTTTGTTGTTTCAAAGTTATGTCACGCCATTTACCCATGCACTAAAGTAAAGGTTCCCACTTTGAAGCTTATGTCTTAGTGAAGATTTTAGTGACTTTAATCGTAGCAGTGCGTTTAACGGGAGTACGTCGAAGCAAACTCTTTATCTTCGTACAAGTTTTTAGTTGGACAAAAAAATAGGTGTATACAACGGATTTAAAGTGAAAGATATGTAAAAAAAAATTAAAATTAGCTTTGGTTGCTAGCGATTTAAAAAAGGTTTGTAAAATACTGCGGATTTAAATTCCAAATTCCTTGAAGTACTGCAATACTATTTGAAACACGAGGAAGACCAAGATCAACGACAAAAAGCGATGATCAAAAAGGTCGTAATAACATCAAAAAAAAGATCCATTTAGGTCTTCACGGATCATTGCTGCGGAAATGGGCATCAATGTTACATCTCGGACTATTCGTTGTAGATAGGTAGAAGCTATAAGCTGCTTGGACGAGTACCTCGTAAGGTTCCTCTTCTCCGCAAACAAAATTTGCAAATGAGGAAACTTTTTGCGGATACTCACCGCACATGGAATGGAACTGATGGGAAAAAAATGGCGCAATATCTTGTGGAGGGACGAGACGAAGGTGAATTTGTTGTCCTGCGATTCTGGAAGAAACATTCGTAGACCACAAGGAAAAGAGTTTAACGAAGGATACATATGGGGGTGTTTCTCCTGGAACGGTGTCGGTCCCATCTTTCGAATGGATGACTAAAAATGATTATAGAAATAATTTAGAAAACTGCATGCTGCCATATGCAGACGAAAATATACGTCTGATATGGCGATTTCAACAGGACAATGATCCAAAACACACATCAAAATTGTTGAAAGAATGGTTTCAAAATAACAATGTAGATATACTTTAGCATGGCCAAGTCAGTTCCCGATCTCAAAATCATTGAGAATTTATGGAGCGAACTGAAAACTGGACTTATCACGCATATCGACAAATAAAAACCATTTATGGGGAAATTTCCATGATATTTGGTATCAAATACCCGCTGAGACTTGCCAGAAACATATTTCATCAATGAATAAAAGAATCCAGGAACTAAAAATATGGTGGTTATACAGGATACTAGTAATAGTAATACACAATTCCTAGACTTCTTTGTATTAAATAAAATCTCTGTTTTATTGTAGATTTTCCTGAACACACCTATTATTTTGTCCGCGAAGAATTAGAAAACATGGCTTATAATTTCATTATATTATTATCTATAATTATTATCAAGGATTACAATGTAAGATAAATTACATCCTAATACTGAGCGCTAGCTAGCAGGGCTTTCGGCTAAATTTCATTATAATTTCATAATGAATATGAAAATTGGACTTATATAAATATTTATAATTTTTTTTTTTTGCTACGTTTCGACATAAAGAAGTGAAATAAAATTATGTTTTCAATTTTGTTTGAAAAGTGTTTAAAAAACACAACCCACAAAAACAAAGCAATTTCCACACCTATTATTTTGTCTAGCAGTGTATGTATGATTGTGTCAACTATTGCCCACCAACTGTCAGAAACACAATAGATAACATTTTTACTGATGCTTTCTTTGCGTCTGCCTCCTCCACGTTCGTAAAAATGGAAATTAGGGCTCTAGAGAATCATTTTTGGGAAAAAAAGCATCAGAAATAACATAAAAACAATCACTTTGGTTGGAGTCGATACTAAATATTTCAAACAGTACCACACATTCTTCGCTTCTTTTAGGTGACTTATGTGAGCAACTTTGGTACATTTAAGTTTTTCCCATGACGATCACTGTAAGAATTTTAATAAAGCTTGCTGTAAAATTTGAAATTTATCCAGCTTATGAGAGAGAAAAGCCTTAACTTATAGCTTATAGAAGTATATATCAATCAGGTATAGGTACTTCAAAGCCAACGCATAAACTCCCTCAGAAGATCTCTTAACACAAACTGTTCAATCTGTATTCGGGGAAAACGGAGTTAAATCGGTGCCTCGAAAGCGCTCGACTTTATCACAAAGGCGTTTTGTTTGCTCTCCTTTTGCATGCATATATTCTTATAATGCACAGCTTTGGCGCAAGACCATTTCGATTTTTAAGACCTAACGTTGATCACATTCTTGGCTCCTTCTAGACTGAATTTCAGCGCGCTTTCGGTGATGTGATGCAACATCAGTCTTCTCTTCTATAGAATTTGCCTCTGATTATCAATGTCGATGGCGGATGACCGATAACTTTGGAGGGCCCACTTATATTATAAGCACCCTACACCCGGCGGCTTTGTAATGGACACTTGGGCAGCCAGGACTGATGGAAATAGAAGAGGTAAACAAATGAAAATAAAGTGCACGACTGGGTCGAACGTAACTTTCTCGTTCATCAAGATTGGTGCAAATGAATTGAATTGTGGGATTTATTTTTAGGATGCATTTTCAACATGATTGAAAAGAAAGAAGTTGGTAATATTAGCTAAAAGGAAGTTTTGCGTAGCTGCTATTGTACTTTCATTTTAAGTGGCCCATTTTAATTATTTCAAAAATATACCGTAGAAATGTGAACACAGATCGAGATTCGCGTACTCATTTTTGAGAAATATTAATAACGTCACTATTAGAATTTTTTGAAAAAAACTACGGGATCTTATTTGGAATACTTATATTATCTTTAGTATGTATTTTGATCAAAATCGTTAGAGCGGTTTTTGTAAAATTTGGCAGACAAAACAGTACCAAATATTGCAATGTTTAGTTTGAAAAATACTATTGCTTAACTTTTTAGCTGGAAACCGAGTACAAGTTATTGTTCGTGATGTAATCATTACTTGATTTTTAAGGTTTTGTCGAAATCGAAAATGGAGTTTTCGATATATGAGAAGTTTTTAAAATTAGCGTTTTCGGTGATTCGAATTGAAAATTAAGGACGCAATAATCATCACATCAATTTTACTCTAAGTTTGCATTTTCGTCAAAGTCGCTATTGCAGTTTTCAGGTAAACTAAAGACTAAAAATTACTTTTTTCAAAAATCCATTTTACAATAATACAGAGAAAAACTGATTATGTTAGAAATGACCATATTACCTTAGTAAAAACCAGAGAAGGTAACTGGGCAAAAAGCATAGAAGAAAAAGCAAATATTTTTGCAGAGTATCTTGAGAACGTTTTCAAACCTTATGAAGATAAAGATTATCAAGGAAACGAAGAAACGTACGAAGAAGACAGACCTATTCGGCCGGTAACAGCTAAAGAACTTGCCAAAGAAATCAAAGAAGGCATAAACATAAAAAAAGCCCCAGGGTTCGATTTAATCACAGGGGAAATTTTAAAACAATTTCCTCGAAAAGGTTTAAAAAAACTAGCGCAGATTATAAATGCTGCATTTAAATTAAGATATGTGCCAAGCATGTGGAAGGTCGCGGAGGTAATAATGATACCAAAACCAGGTAAACCACCTAGCGATGAGTAACCTCATATCGCCCAATATCGATACTACCAATGTTGTCCAAGCTATTCGAAAAAATGCTGGCAAAACGACTGCAAAAAATTATTGATGAAAGATCGCTACTTCCAAATCATCAATTTGGGTTTAGAAACATAAGCACTCTACAATTGATCAGGTGCATAGAATCACAGATAAAATCGAAAAAGCATTTGAAGAGAAAAATGTGTGCTCTACAGTATTTCTTGATATAGCACAAGCTTTCGATAAAGTCTGGCACAAAGGACTGATACACAAACTACAAAAGCAACTGCCGAAGCAGTATTTAACCATTCTGGAGTCTTACATATAAGATCGATTCTTCAGAATTAAGCAAGATACAGAATGCTCAACATTAAGAGAGATTAAAGCTGGTGTACCGCAAGGCAGTGTGCTAGGTCCAGTTTTATACCTACTCTTCACTAGCGATTTGCCTGAAAGTGAAGAAACCACCATAGCTACTTTTGCAGATGACACAGCCGTCCTTGTTGTGGGAGCAAATGTCGAAATAGCAACAAAAAAGCTTCAGACGGCAATAAACAATATTTCAGAATGGACTGAGAAATGGCAAATTAGATTAAATGACCTTAAGTCAGTCCATATTAATTTTACGTATAAAAACGTACCACACATTCCAGTCTACATTAACAACAATGTAGTAGAATTTTCTAACACAGCTAAATATCTAGGCATGACTCTAGACGCTAAACTGCGTTGGAAAGCGCACGTTAAGAAAAAAAAAAAGATGAGTTGAATGCACCTTGGTACATACGCAACGCCGATCTGCATAGAGATCTAAATGTTGAAATGGTTGAAGATGAGGTTAAGAAGGTTGCTCGGAGGCATAGAAATCGGCTTCTCAACCACGTAAACACAGAAATAACAGAACTTTTAAATAATGACAATGTAATCAGGAGATTGAGACGGATAAAACCTCTTGATCTGTAAGATTTGGCTAGGGCTAAGAAATTAGGTATTGATTTCAAACAAAACAAATTTAAAAATTCGACAAACGGCGGATTTATCTCTTTAAATTCATTGAATAATTCAAAAATAAATTGCTGATTAGTCGTACGACTAGGTGCAATCCTATTCGGGATGGCGAATGTCAGTCCCCCGGGAGTTTTTTTAGACGAGTTAAAGTCCATCACTATTGCAGAAGCATCCCTCGCGTATAGCTCTGCAATGTCTTTCGATGATATTTTACTTCCAGCGAATTCCCAACACAAAAAAAAAAAAACCTTAGAAATCAGTTTTTGTTACAATCGTATGGACTGTTTGTCTAAATTTCAAAAGTACCGTTATTCGATTTTTCAGCGGTAAACTGAGAATGCAGTCATGTTAACCTCACCTGCTTAAGCTTAAATATCAATTTTGGTTGAAATCGTTAGAGCCGATTTGCTTCGCTACTTAACAACCGTTGCATCTCCCATTCACAATATGCGAAGATCTGAAGAGAACATAACCCACTGACGACAAAATGCGGTTATGTGAACCTTGAAAGTCCACCCAAAAGTCACACTTTTGTACGATTTTATCTTTTTTCCAGACTACCTTGAACTAATCCTCGTATTTAACAAATTCGCCTTTCGAATTGCAGCTAATTGACCACGCTACACGGTGTAAATTGCCTGCTCGATTACGCACACCTGCGGTATTTCCCATTCAATTCGATAAGTAATTTGCTTGCTTTACGTGTGCGCGATCTTATTTCAATAGCTTCACTCCGAGTGTATGTCGTGTGCGTCTCTGTGTGTGCATATGTAATTACACAACAATAATAAGAAAATCTATAAAAATGCAGAAATAAATATTACAAGAACGAACAGGGAAATTAACTAAATTGCCCCGACGACGACGAATCAAACAGCTACAACACTGGGTCCTCTAAAACGAATTGACCGCATTGTTTTGCCTCATTCTTACACGATTACAATTTTTCTCTTTATCGAGTATTTTATGCGCAAAAAAAAGAAAGAAAAGAAAAACACTGTGTGCTGCCTCTTCCAATGGTTTTATTTGATTGTTCAAAGGAACAAAAGTCACGCAATGTGCACTCGAAATGTAGGCTGGGGCAGGTAGCAATCACAACAACTACGAGTAGTTTAGCTATATCCTCCTTCAACCCGGCTCTTATAAATAATTTCCCATTCAATGTGCTATTTCCCTTTTGTTTGGTTTTTTCTTCTTTTTTTCTTGTAATTTTTAAAGGTTGTAAACATTTAACAGATTGAACTGCGGAAAGGACATTTTTGGTTTGTGGAACAGAAATTAATGTCGTTTTCGATTTGGCTTTTCAGATTTTGATCTGAGATCTCAGATTTCTGCAACCAAATCGAACATAAAATCCGAATTTTATTATTGCCGGAAAAAATTTTTTTTCACTTGCACTGGAAATCCATTTGAATTGATTTGTACACATTTATAATAATTCATTTCGAAATAATTAATAATTCAGTTAAAAAAACAATCCTTCCAACGATAAACAATTAAATCTCAATAAAAAAAAAATCGATTTTTTCCTAAAAAAATGTATTTTTTGCCAAATCGAAAACGACATAAGTTTACTAAGCATAAGCAGAATCTGCGCGACAGAATTGAAACTGATTTCCTTAGCTGTTTTGATAAGATAAATTCAGCGCCAGTGCCTGTCTTGGAGTCGGTTGTTCTTAGTTTTTTTTTATTTAACCTTAATAGTTTCTTGTCGATGACGATGGGCACTCTATGGTGCCTGGTCTTTTGTGACGATCTCGCAACCCCACTCAGACTCAACCTAACCTAGGGTTTTTTTTTAAATCAGTAAGAAATGTATCACGACAAAGTGAGCATAGTTTTTTGATATTTTTTTTTTAAAGGAGTTTGTGTTAAAAGTTGTGGATTTTTGTCGAGTTGCATCACATTTAGAATCAATATAGTTGTTGAATCTTAAACTAGTTATCAAGAATAGGTCTTCAAATTCGATATTTTAGAAATTACGCCAGCTATCCATATCTTTAAAATGTATGTACTATTCCAAGGGCCGTCGACAGGGGGGAAGGAAGGGGGGTTTCCCCATGGACCCGGCTTTTATAAGGGGACCGAAAATTCGAAACAAAAAACTTAATTGTATGTATACTTGATTTTTTTATTTTTTAAATATCGAACATAAAAGGCAGAAATGTCACTATTGACGCTGAAAATTAAAATCTTCAGAGTTTTATTTCCGATTTCCATCTGTTCGAGTTTTATTCGAAAATGCCAAATAGTTGCGACTGCATTAGGAGAGATTTCATCGCACAGAATAAGACAATTAAAGAGGTACTTCGAAGAAAATCCAGACAACGAACCAACGAAATAAGAGAGAGAAACACGTTTTCGTGATATTTGATTCGATTAGAAAAATGTTGTTATAACAGGTGGCGCAAAAATAACCTTCCGATGTTTTTTGGCTGTAATTTAAAAAAAAATGAAAAACTTTGATTCTTCTTGTGGATTATTTTTATTTGGTCTTTTAATTTTTTTTACATCAAATCGAGAATATGATGTCATGTAAATGGCCGCCGCCACAGTTGTTTGTCATTTGAGCACTTTTTATGGCATTTTCCATCAATTTGGCCAAAACTTCCGGCGATAGGTCCTCACATTCTTGACGGATATTGTCTTTAAGAGCTGCAAGAGTCTGAGGCTTGTTGATATAAACCCGCGACTTCAAAAAGCCCCACAAAAAGAATTTTGGAGCGGTCAAATCAGGCGATCTTGCTGGCCAGTGCAAATCGCCAAAACGGGAGATTAGGCGCCCGGGAAATGCATCCTTCAGCATATCGGTTGTGGCACGTGCAGTGTGTGCCGTTGCACCGTCCTGTTGGAACCATATGTTTTCCAATCCTAATTCATCAAGTTGCGGCAAAAAGAACTCGTTGATCATTGGTCTGTAGCGCTCACCATTCACAGTAACCGTTTGGCCCGCGACGTCTTCGAAGAAAAAAGGTCCGATGACTCCTCCAGCGAAAACAGCACACCATACAGTGACTTTGAGCGGGTGTAATGGCTCTTCGTGGGTTACACGCGGATTTTCAGTGCCCCAAAAGATAAACGTCGCAGTGTTTCACCAGTAGGCGTTGGACGGCTAGGAAATCTGCGACGAAATTCACGTTGTGCCAAAGTCACCGACCGATTATTGCTCAAATAAATAGTCACCAATATTCCGCGTTCTGGAGCAGTGTAGCGTAACATTGTTTATTAACGTGTATTTCGCATGTGTTTACTACACAAATGTCAAAACAGAACTGACATTAGGGGTCAATCGCAAAATTTATAGCATTTTCTGATAGGAGGATTACTTTTGCGCCACCTTATACTAACTTATGAGAGACATTTTTTCTCTGCCTGAAAATCTCTATATGTATAAAAGAGAATGACGTCCGCGTGTGCGCTCTTAGCTCGAGAACGGATCGTTCGATTTTCATTTCGATTTTTCAATTTTTGGCTCGAAGAATTCGGCTAGTTTGAATGGGGAAATGCACTTTGAAAAGAATAAACTGGATAGAAATCGAGAAATGTTACTGCAAATACAACAGCTCATTGATTTCGGCGGTTTCTAATCTGATTTGATCATGCCGCCAGTGAGAAGATCAACCCTCTGACGTCGCAGCAGTAATGTATGGCCAAGACGACTTTTCCTGATCCAGCCGAAGGCTCAGATCGGAATGTAATCGTTCAGAATCGAGCGAATCTGTCGAAATTTCGAGAAAGTTTATCACCTTAACAACGTGCGGTCGTCCAAACTGGACACCGAAATGGACAACAACTCAATCGAAAACAGCAGAGCAGCACATGCGGTTTTTCGTATCTGCATTTGTTCGAAAACGGATGACGCTGCACATGGACTTTAAAATTTGTTGTTGAGTCGAAAAACCGCCAGGTAGCGCTGCCTTTCGTTTCGTCAGTCCAATTTAATTTGACCGACTTTCTACTGCGTGATATCTTGAAAAAAAAAATTGCATTTTGAAGAGTGAGGTTAACCAACAGCATTTTGATTTCGTTTCGGTACAATTGGATTTCGGTAATTTGCCACACAATTTGAAGTTGAAAGACGGCTCAATTATAATTGAACGAAACGCGTTTGATTGTGAAGAATCTCAAATCAAATGTCATTCAAGCGACGGTTTTGAAAGGGAAATTCAAAGGCGAAGATGTTCTCACGCAGCGGACTCCGCTTATTAAGAACGATTTGCAATTCGTATTTAAGTGTCTTCAATTTCCTGTGTGTCTTGCTTTCGCTATGACAATAAATAAATCGCAAGGACAATCGCTGGTTGTTTTTTCAATTTTGAATTCCCATGTTTCCCACAATGGTCAAGTTGTATGTGGCGTGGCGTGCCACGTGTCGCCAAAGCTCCTGCTTTGTACACGTGTACGCGCCAGATAATAGAACGAAGATGTTGTGTAGCAAAAGGCACTTCAATGAAAAAGCGGAAGGTTGGCCGACAAGTGAATCATTGTAGTTTAATTGGAACATATGTATCTATCGACAATTTTATTCTTATTGTTGCTATTGTATTTAATATAACTTTTGAATAAAGAATTGAAATTGACGTATGGCCCTCCCAAGTAACAATTTTACTTCGGTAAGGTTCAGATTTGTAATTTCTGTAGGCAACAGCTTCGATAGAGCTTCTATATTCTTTGTTAAACGAAGTTGATCTATTTCGAAGCAATTGTTTCGATAATAACTTCAGTAAGTCCTTTACGAAGTATATACACTTTATAGAGGGATATGAAATTAAGCTTCGATAAGATCTCTATTAGACATCTGAAAATGTGTCTGGAGATGTGTGGAAAGTGAATTGCTTCTATAAAGCTTGTGGTTCGAAGCGCTTCCTAGAAGCTTCTTTAGAGCTTCTGACCGAAGGCATTATAGAAGCAATGAACTGTCATGCAGTCAACCGCTTGCGATTGTAAGCTGTACAGAAGCACCTACTCGTACTTCCTCCTAACTTACAAATGGAGGCTTTATAGAGGTAAAAATTAATTTCATATGAAATGAATCAAAGCTGTCTAAAGAAACCATAATTAATGAATCGGGGAAAAATTACAAGAAATAAAATACTTCTAGCACATTGAAAAATATGTCAGTAATGTGATTTTAAATAAACACTTTTCGACCATGAATAAATAATAAGGGTAACACTGAATGTCTTGCTTACAACTTCGGTCGAGTAAGCTGCAAGTTTATTGTAAATCTTAACCAAACTCTAAAATGTACCAAGTAGTTCAGATTTAGCACTGCTACAACATTATGACGAATTAGCCTAGGGGGTAGTGTATTGGACTACTACGCAACAGGACCCATGTTCGATTCTCAGTGCGGCGCATGTAAGTAAAATGTAAATTATAACGAGTACGTAAATGTAAACTCCATGAAAATTGCAAAAAGTCGTTGGATAACATTTAATAATAGGAAAAAAAAATAAAAGAATAAGAAAATGAAAAATGTATTTTTCTTGTTCATTTTTGAGCCTCTATAAAGCTTCCATAAAGTTTCAGTAAGGTCTATCTAAGCTGTTCAGGAAGTCTTAAACAAGTAAATACTTGCATTAAAGTGCGCCAAATGTGTTTCCATTAGACCTTATGCAGTTAATATTGCGGGAGGTGAAATAGCTTCGATAGCACCTTACCGAAGTCAAATTGTTACTTGTGACTTTTTTTGTTATTCAAAGCTATAGATGACAATAATCTGCATGAGATGGGGCTTCAACCAAACCGCAGTTATCGGCTTGTTCGAGGTGACGTTCTGGCAAGAAGGTGTTTCCTGGACCTTTCAATTTGCACGGTGGTGTTACGATTTTGAATTATATTGTGAAGAGCTACGTCAAGATACAGGCTGTCTAATTCAAAACAGTACCGATGGATTTTACCTATCTATGGAAAACCCCTAGAGATACCACTGACACTGAAGGCAATCTCATCCAAATACCCCACTTTGACTCACCGACCAAATGTCGTCGGAAGCATCTGTCTAAACTGTGCCCCATCAGCTCCTACTCAAGCAGCTCTTAATGCGCCTAAGTGCCCACCTGTCGCCCTGCACTCCTAATGATTACAGATTTTTAATTTTATTAGAAAATTCCAGCCTCGGCACGCGATTGACCGGCACAACCGCACACTGTTCACAAAAAACCGATCATTCTAAACTTCACCTGCCGCGCCTATAGAGCCTGCGTGCGCGCCCCTAACCCGCCGCCTAATGCATTCCCAAACAACCCCAGAGGCCACATACCCAAACATAGTTATTAAATTAAGATTCCACCGCGCATACTACCATATTGGCCGCTCCAGTTCCGAGCGACCCTTAATGATGACCACAACCGACTTTGAGTTGGTGGAACCCTTTTCTCCTCCATTCGGTTATCTCCTCTGACTACTGATGTAGCGGTGGAAATTCCTTCGGCCTAATGGCGGGGACTTACTCAACTCATCGCGGCCAGCACCTGCACTCGGAATAAATTTGTCCGGAATGCCCGCGAATGGAATCATTAATTACCGCATGATTTTGAACGAGAAAGTGATCTTTGTTGTCCGTTCTCGGTGGTTGTCGGTCCAGCATATGGGATACAGTCAATCTCGCGGCCATAAGTCACCCCGCCAGAAGCCCGTTCTGTAGCACAGTCGCACACAGTCCTGACTTGAAGGCTCGCCCTAATGAAGATGTTAAGAGCACAGCGCAACATACTTTTTCTAATCTCTGGCCATTATTTGTCGGCCACTATCTGAGTATCTATGAGAATGCGTCTGAGTCGAGAGAGGAATTTTCGCCTCTTCAGTGGTTGTGGTAGACTAGGTATACGGTATACCGTGCCGCCATAGAGTTGGCCTGGATGCGTCTAGAGTGTAAGTTGGAGATAAGTTGGATGCTTACATGGCCAGTGTCGTTTGTGGCTCGTTTTCCCAGCGACACGAGATAACGACGACTGTGCTCGCAGCTTTGAGTGCGTGTAAGAAATTAATGTAACGCGCAGAGTTTGGCTGGGATTGGTTGGTGTAGGTGCGAGAGACGAGGAACTTCCAGATATTCTTGGGTAGTTCTGTGTGATTTCTTACTTAAAGCTGCTGATAGCGACGAGCGCATATCGGTTAAGTGTCACTAGGCGTTGAATATATATGCGTCTGATTAGGCGGGCAGACGGTTTTGTTTTGTTTTCCACTCAGTTGAAGCCGCCGTTTGTCTGTTAATTTGTTGATTTTCAAGCAACCAATAGGTTGGTTGAGTGTGGAGTTATAGAGATCGTCAGGGATTTTGTTATTTGAATTAAGTGCAAGTTTTGGGAGCTTGTGGTCTTGCAGTGGCACTGTGAATAGCTCTGAAAAAGCTGGTGCTAGGCTACGGCAGCTTAAGTGGTATAGGTAAAAATGAGCATTAAAATTTAACTTTGGATTGAGAGGGCTTAAGCTTGTCCTGAAAACTCGGATCTGAGTTCACTTTATTAAAAGGCATGATCACGACATACAATTCCAAGGTTTCCAGGATTAATTGCCAATAATCTAGCTTAAGCCAACTATTTCAGTTGAAGTCCAATCTTTGATGCTTTGGATAGACAGGTGGGTTGAAGAGTGGAAGATAGCCCCACCTCATCGCGGACATGATCAAATGACTATTCTTCAAATGATTTAACTGAATACCCAATACCCATTGAGAAATAACGACCTTCTTCTATAAAAGATAAATGTAATGCGTTATGTCTACAGAATAATTTTCAACGACATGAAAGCTGGAAATTTGGTTAAATATGGAATTTTCGACAATTCCGGTCAACTTTGAGTCTTGGGTATTTGAATCTTTTTATACCCTCCACAGGAAGGTATATTCACTTTGTCATTACATTTGCAACGCCAAGAAGGAGTCACCGGAGACCTCATAAAGTATATATATTCTGAATCAGAATCACATTCTCAATCGATTTAGCCATGTCCGTCTGTCTGGCTGTTGAAAACACGATAGCGTCCAAAGGAATTGAATTAGGAAAGTGAAATTTTGTGAGAGGACTTACTTTTATCGTCGTCAGGTTGGGATAAGTCGGTCAAGTAGTTCTGGTAATTCTGGTTGGTACAAAACCAATATAGCGTCTATTCAATTATTTGAATAAAATGTTGTGAGATTATTTATTTTTAAATACTCCCACAACAATCAGAGGAACACAAATCGACTGGGCTTTTACAAACATACCCATTGATAATATGACAGCTACTACATGCGAAACCGTTCATAGCTATCATGAAGGCATTATTTTGCGTATAAATTAGAGTAAGATCAAATTATACATACCTATTCTATATAACAATATATTTTACTATAAAAAATAAAATATTACAATAAATTATCTCTTTAATTGCATTTTTATTAGCTAGTCCCTCTCATATTTCAATGAAAATATCTCAAGAGACAATGCATATGCTATTAGTCAACCAATGTTTTTTCTATCACTTTTTTTCTATGGATTCGGCCTTATCGCAAAAAATTAAAAGCCATTTCAGGTCAATTTGAAAGTTAGTACTTTCCAGAATTTTCCGCAATATACGGGTCATACAATTTTAAGAAATAAAATGTATTAGTCAATAAAAAATAAAAAAATTTAAGAAAACCTACAAAATTTCCTAAAAAGCTATAATGTTACCTAGAACAGGTAAAATTGTAATTAGATTACTTAAAAGCTGATTTTTATCATTTGTTGAACAATGTAATTACGTACTACCACACATGCCTAAAACTTTGCATGACTGGTATGCAGTGGAGGGTATCAAAGCATCGGCCAGGCCGATGATAACACTTATACTTGTTCGTAATTAATTTTGTTTCGAAGCTTAACATCATACACTCAGAAAAAAAAAAGATTGTTAAGCGAAGAGTTTTGAGATTTTCAAAAAAAATTGTAAGTTAAAAGTTCTGGGTTCAAATACTATTTTTGTTAACAAGAACTCGTTTTTAAGTTTTCAAGAATCAGGTATTCAGCGTAAGATATATACTCCATAAGAATTTGATTACATCATCGCCAACAATTTCATTCTTAAATCAAAGATTTTGATATTTGGGTTAATTTTAACCAACAAAAACTGTTGGAACTACAATGTATTTTTCTGCGTGTACGGCTTTAAATCCTTGCAAAGTGATTTCTTGTGTCTTTTACAAAACCTGCAATAGTAGATTGAAGAAAAAGATTTAACGAAGCCTAACGCAGTGTTAAGTCCCAAATGATCACCAAGAATCAACGCTAAAAAAATATGACTGTCTTATAAGATATATTCTCGACATTTGTTTGTATTCCTTCGTTAGCTAAGCAATAAAGCTTTCGATTTCTTCAATTAAGATACTGAAGCATACGTCATTTCCATATGCTGCACTATTTTTGGATTCAAATAAAATAAGCAAAAAATGTTTTCTAGTTATGAAAGAAATTCCTGGGGTAGAACTGGAAAAGAATAATACACTGTGGTGAGGTTTCGATCTCCTCTATGGGCCCCTAAAGGGTTGTTAGTCTCAAAATCATCAACAAAATATGAAATAAGGAATAGCAATGTTGTGCACAGAATAAATGAACGTTGCGTGGTAAGCAACAATTATATTTAGCTTTCATTGGTACCATTATAGACTTAACATAAGCACATAAGTTAACATAAGCATTTTGTACCGTATACAGTCGAACCCGGATAATAGCACTACTCGTTTAATATCACACTAATGCGAAGCCAGTTGTCTTTTTTGTACAATTTGCACTGGCAAAAAACCTTTTGTTAGCACATCGCTTAATATCACAACTCGCTTAAAATCACACAAAAAATATGCTTACAAAGAAAAGCTGCATGCAATTTTGCCCGCTTATAGTCACATTTCACAGTCCATACGCAATATGTATGGAAGTCGTCTTCAATGCAAAAATGGGGTGTGTATGTACATTTTCTTTTGTCGATTGTCTTAATATATGTGACTTTTACTGTTTGTGACTTTCTCACAGTGACTGATTGATGCATATGCTGGACTTCCGTGTTTATTATAAATGCCTGAATGTATAAAGGTCACAGGCCGCTTAAAGTCACATTATTTTGTTGCCCGTTTGATGTGATATTATGCGGGTTCGACTGTACGTAAGCTAACATAAGCAGCTAACATATGGTATTAGCTATTATTAGCTTATATACCATAGGCAATTTAATTGTATAAATAGAGTTAAATTAAATAAGTTTGTCCACCAATCAACTTGTTTTAGATTACCCCCACCAGAGGTAAAGTGCTTTTCAGGAGCCAAACAAATGTCATCTTTGTCATAACCAGAAGACTTTTCTTTGCACAGTTTTCCATTAATAAAGTCATATGGAAATTATTTTTGCTCCTTTGCAATTTTATATTTTCAATTGTTTTTATTGTCTTGTTCATAAACAAGATCATCTGCGTGGATACATATAGGTCTGCCTTCTGAATGTACCTTGTATTCCAAAGTTTTCTCGACTTCTAAGGATGCTGGAGAATAGCTTCGAGTCGAGTTGTGACTTTTAGTTGCTGTTTACTTAGAGCTGAACCATGCACTTCCTGCCAGCACCCATCAATACATACATCTGACGCGCTGATTTATGACCCTCCAGTCGATCTACCCAACCTAATGTCATGCAATCACAACATCCTCTCAGCATACTCCCATTAAATTACTACAAACGACCATACTCGAGCTCGCTGCATCTTGCGTATACACAGTTCTGCCTACATAATCGGCCCGTCGAACAATACCACTCGCATGATGACTTAATCATGGCGGCGGCGTGGACCCATGTGCAGGGTGCATCCTAAGCGATTATTCCCAGCAGAACTGCACCAAAACAAAAGCTATTCAATTAGACGCCATGAATCACGTGCGTGGCGCTTCGCAACCGCTTATTTTCGAGTGTACGCAAGCCAGACGACGACGCGAAGACACACCAAGTGTTGACCGCTTGATTCACGGTTTACCACAGCAGCGGCCACAATTTATGACATAATCGCTGCATTCGCCATCGCCATCGCCACTGCTGCGCACCAACAATAACAACAACAGCAGCAGCAGAAAAATTGTTAACTGACTCACGCGGCGGTGATTGACAAATTTGTCTGCAAGTAGCTGAGACAAAAAATGTAGGTTATCTTGTGGTAGCCAAATTTCTTTGCGGCTACCAATATACGAGTGTCCTTATCGGGGCGCTGAACTGGATTTATATATGCGGTTGCGAGCGAGATATATGGGCCACAATTTGGCTTGGGTGGTACCTCTATCTCTGGGTGTGTGTGGAAGTTCCATGGGCCCTATTGGGTTCAACTGCTTCAGAAGCTGCTGCAGCGAACAACCGAAAATGTCAATGTGATGCCATTTGACAAAGTGGCGTCGGGATAGTACTACGGACTGCCCTGATGACTGTGGGGTGTGGGTGTTTTGACGATTTGTTGCTGCTGACGGTGAAATAAAGTCGATAGGACTTGTGTTATTATTGGCTTGGGTGGTAGATATTTACGAGCGCAGCGAACTGACGTTAGAAAGTGAGCTGCTTGTGAAATTCAATTTAAGGGCGTTTGCATAAGGTGACTAAGCGAAAGCTGTACCTATCGATGAGGAAAATTCGTTTGTGAAGGTAACCGCATGACCATTTCCATCAGCAGGTGTTGCAGAAGTGTCTGTTCTAGGGCATCTGTTATGTGCAATTTTATGGAAGAGGCTGCCTATGCCTCCAAGGATGACGTTTATAAGTTTTGCAAGCCATTTTGTCACAACAAAATTACGAGATAGAATCGGCAAGAAGCGAACAGATTTTGGAAATCGACGATTGACTTGAGACTGCAGCCCTTGATTTATCAGAAAAGCAGTCCTAATCACCAAATAAGGAGTTGTTGAGAACAAGTACGCTCACAATATGACCATGCGATCAAAACTGACTGCCATAGGTACGGGGATCGGCAAAGGTTCTCACTTAGGTACCTACCTGTGTGTATAGTGATCGGCAAAGGGCTTGAAATGAAGCCCTACTTAGACTAATTTGTGAGCAAGACTATTGGCAAGACCATTACAAGATCGGTGGAGCCAAAACCCACAGACAGGCAAATGTTTCGCTGGTGCTTCAGAAAGGAAGCTACCTCCCAAATGATGTAAAAGGCGAGTGTGAATCAGGAAACGTAATCAAATGCCGTACTAATGCGGTAACTTATCAAATTTTACAGGAAAGTGTGCATAAATTACATCAACTCAGATAATCAAGACGTCCATGGTCAATGGCGTAGAATTAAGCCAAGGGGGTCAATCAGTGGTCTGAGTTTGAAATCCATTCGTCTGATGTCGGTAGGTGCTGCAAAGTTATTTTTGTGGGATGTAATTGACCTCGGATTTGAAAGTTCACGGCTGGCTTATGTAGACCATAAGCTGTGTTGCAATCTGGGAGGGATCTTCGCTTGTCTTAGCAATGGAGCGTGTTGAGAGGAAGTGTATTTCGACAAAATCGCATAAGTCGATCTAACAAAAGGTGAAGCAAACCGGATTATAATATTTTTGGCGCTGTCAAATATTTGAGGGCTTCTTAGAGATTTATTGCACTGCAACATTTTGCGTCAACTTTCTGCGTTTTCTTGTTATTCTTGAATATTTTTTGGATGGCTTTAGGTAGGCTGTAACATCCTTCTGAGGATCAAATTGGATATTTCGCCTCCACCCGTATGGTATAGAGACTCGAAGGCGGGAACAGTATACGGCGGACCAAATTGATCATCCCACACCCACGACCCTCCCGATGAACATCCTGCCGAGTCTCTCTGCAAACCAAACAACGTTTGTCCACCACTTGGAAGCTGATTGAAGCATCCGACCCTATGGAGGATCATTAAATAAGGCCAATTTTCCCTTCAAAAATGATGTATCTATAAACTTTTTCGAATGCAAATAAATGTGGTCGAATGGCACACCTCTTCTGCAGTACACGGTCAGACTCACGCCATCCTCCCATCAATTTGTGGTTTGATGTAGATCTCTGATAAATAATTGTGCTTGTCTTACAAACTGTGCCCTCAATTGCAACTATATGTGCTCGTATATAAAGAACAGCACCGAATATCTGCCACCAAATTGAATACTTCCTGACGCTGGCGCACTCCAGGTTAACATCTCCTTGTGGTTGGATAAACTCGCAACTCGTAAGCTAGCCCTGCAATCAACCACCGTGGCGCGTACCCCAAAACGCAAAACAATCAACAACAAAAAAAAAAAGCACAAAAGAGTAAACCAAATGCCATCTGTGTCGGACCACAGAACAGACGGAAGGACTTGCGCTGGTGAATATTTATAGCGAGCTACGTGCTCATTTGCCGGAACTGAGCAGCTACCATCTCTCGCATGATTATGACAGTGCAAAGTGTTTATTGGGTCACTTATTTATGACCACATCTTTAAACTCGTAAATTACATGCGAAAACTACCCCAGATGCAGGTGCCAATTGACGCGAAAATGATGGGCGTACGGGTATGTTGTGCCAGACGAGCAGTTTTTTTATTCTTTTTTTTTTTGCTCGGATGAAATTTAGCAGAAATTTTGGTTGGTTCCACAAAACTGTCGGAACGCATGACTAGACGGATGTGTCGGAGGATAAAAATATCGGTGCGATGTTTGCTCAAAGAATCTTCCGCAAGAGGGCACAAAATTTGCCTAAGTCTCCGAACTTTGCAACATTTTGGACACAAAGTAGCAAATTTACGTGGCCAGGGCTGATGTTCGCGGACACCGGACACTGACGGTTGAGTGGGTTTTTGTTCACAAATTTGCCCTGTTGTTGTGTCTATTGGAGTATTTTTGTTTGGTGTTCGAGGTGTATCCACTTAATCGACTGAATGCACTTGTATCACCAGCGAGTTATTTTAATTTGTTTAGCCCAAGGAGGACTCTGTTCGGTCTCATGGTTGGCCAAGTGTATGGGTGGATGGTAACCGATAGGCCGCGGTACCGAATGAATTTCATTTTTGTTGGGATACCTACTTGTATGTTGGGAACCGGGAACCTGGATTAGTAATGAGTTTAGGTGCTCAAGGGGAACGGTTATTGAGTGAATTTTGAAAAAAAGAATTCAAAAAGAAGTGAAAACTGCCCCCAAAAAGTAGGCCTGGCAGTACACAGCATAGCATTTAATCTTCTAGGAACGTTAAGAAACATTTTTGAGAAAGTTTGATCTGAATCTGTCCAGCTTTAAGTTCTAAACTGTTTTAGTCTGTGTAGGTATAGATAGACTGGCTCCCAGAAATTACGCCAGCATTTTTTATGGAAAAAAACGCGAGAAAATGTTTATTTAGTCAAAATTTGAAAAAGCACAAAAACATTGTTTGCAAAATACGCCAGAAACCATGGAAATTAGGCCAGACAAGTGTAGAAAAAGAGCCAGAAAGTAAAATGGAAATTAGGCCAGAAAACAAATATATTCTGGCCTAGTTTCCGAATTATTTTTGGAAAAAAAAAACAGAAATTGCTTTATTTTATTTTTTAACAAAATAGTTTGTGAGTTATAAGTTAATTAAACAAAAACATTTAGGGGGAATCATCGTGCCGGCGGGGGGCTGCGCGGTGCGATGCCCTACAACGCGGACGGACGGCGCCTGCGCGTAAGGCGGGCGTTTATTATTTGATTACCTAATTACTTTACTCACAAACCGTCATGTTGAAAAAAAAAAAAAAAAATGTTTAAATGTAAAACAAAAGTTTTTAATAAGTTTCGCCTTTTTATTTGTCAATTTATCAATATGTATAACATACAATTATGTTACTAAATGTAGACTTGGAGTGTGTCTGCTACGATTTTCCGGCAGCTTTTTAGTTAGTTTTTTTTATACGATTGCTTTTGTTCGATAACATACCATTTTTTTGCTTGCCACTAACAATTTCGTAAGGAAAATTTTCCATTTTTATTTTTTTGTTTTTACAACGTCACAGTCACTGATGAACATCGATTTTTTCCAAAAAAAAATTCTGGCGTAATTTCCGGGAGTCGTATAGACAATCAGGCTTTGTTATGAAAAATAACGATAGTGTTCCTGATGAAATTCGTTGGAATGTGTAGAATCCTCTATGGTTCGTATCAGCGTTGCCAGACGGTTGAAATATTTCCCCCCAGACAAATCTGAAAAACCCCCAGATTTAGCTATTTTCTAAAAAAAAAACCCCAAATTTTTTTTCAAATTATTGTAAATTTAAGACTATACAGAGACACGAATTTAAAGAATTAAAAAGATTTTTTAATTTATATGTATTTCAAAAAAAAAAAAGCAAGGGAAGTGTTTCAAGTGAAGCAAAAATAATCAACTTTCGTAAATAAGTCCTAAAATATAGTTATCGTTGTCTTCATTTTTGCTTTTGAACATCTGCTTGTGAACATTTTGGTCATTTGATCGGAAGGGGTAAAATTGATACATCCCGATCCAGGAACAATCACAAATTGGTTTTGGCAAGAGACAAAATACAAAGAAAGCCTTGCTCTCATTGCTTCTCATATGATTGTGACCTTTTCGCAAATGCAATAATGTGTGATGTATGTAGCTTTAGATAGGGGTTTATCAATATCCTGGCACCAATGAATATTGGAATGCGTTGGAATGGAATTGGCAAAAATGGAACATGAATTTGTTTGGTTTGTTGGTGTTGCTTTATAGCTTTTAATGTTCACTCACGATACTTTTTAGTGAGAAGAAAAAAATAATTGAACACAATTACAAAAAAAAAACCCCCAGATTTCCCCCTAAATAATTTCTCCCCCCAGATTTCCCCCCGTCGGTCAAAAAAACCCCTAGATCTGGGGGGAAAACCCCCAAACTGGCAACGCTGCTTCGTATATACAAGGTGAGAGCCTGTGACTTATTGATATGAAGACTCTATTCGAGATGCGTTCATCATAAAGGCTCGGGAGTCCAAGAATAGGCAATTATACGGGCAGCTTAACTTTAATCCAAACCGTAGACACTACTTCCACGACTCACTAGGCTCTGATGAAATATCCGTAATATTTAAAGTAAGGTTTGAGCTCTTTTCCTTAAATGGTAACCCGTTTAAATGGAAGATTCAATCAGTTCTGTAAACGAAAGATGATTACTTTCAGGTCATAAGTGTAATCCCAAAATTTAGACTTCAGAGGCTAAACAATCCTTAAATATGCGGAAAACTACTCAATTTCTAAACGAGTGCGACTTGAAAACTTAAATTTTTTAAAATCAGTTTACAGAATATAATTAATATCAGTTGACGCATTCCGTAACTTTTCAAACGATTATATCTTCGAAATGATAGACCTCCAAAACTAGTGACTAAGTGCAAATATTACGACTTTAAGAGCTTCATCCAGTTCATTTTCTATATTAATGTAATGAAAGCTGACGATAGTGTTAAAAATTCGGGCAGATTAGAATTTATTATGGTCGTTAAAGTTTCAAAAGCAATATCGTCCAGACGATTATAGTCATAAGGAATCTGCCCCCACAATTCGTTTGGATCTTTCAGTCTTTCTTCGTCTTTCTCTATTTCTTATTTATACATTTCCGGCTTTGCCAACCAGACCGACGGCTTAACGGCTCTTAAATTCATATATAATTGAAATGTTAATACATAAATTAACTTAGTAGCTTATTACAAGCTAAGCAAGACTGCATTAATTTTCAGCTTGCTTCCTTACAAGTCTGTTCTATTAGAATATTGTGAAGCAAGTTTACTCTTTGAGCATCGATAGTAATAAATTCTGCTGTCAGACAAGAAACCTGAATCCTCTCAACTTCATCAACTAAATGATGGAATAATCTGGCCGAATTATAATTACTTTAGGACCGGCAAATGCAGTACAAAAACTTAGAAAAGATTGTTCGGTTCCAACCCTTTTCAAAATGCCCGCAAATTGTGTAGTTGTCGGAAAGATTTATAAATCTCTGAGAGAGATTTAATTTCCAAATTAAAATTGATGGACAGAGGACTGTGCTAAAGACAATGTAACGTAAGTACGTCACACTTGTGATTGATAAGTAGGAACACAGTGGCGTAGCGAGGGGGGGCGAGGGCGGCACAGGCCCTGGGCGGCACTTTGCTAGGGGCGGCAATTTGGAGCGGTTAAAATTTGTAGATATATAAAATTTACAAAACGAATTATTTTTTTCATTTCAACGAATTTATCTACAAAGGGCCTTACCAACAACCAAACCCCAAACTCGAGTTTAACTAATTTCGAAACTAACTTTTAATTTCTAGGTACCAACAATCAAAGTAATCGGAACTTTAACTACATCTGACTTTAAAGCAAAATTATAACAGTATAACTCAAAAGCGTTACAATTTTTTTCTGAGCTTTCAAATAATTTGCTGAAATTGGCAGTGGTTGTATTTTGAGTGAAATATAAACGCAACTGTTTCCCATGCTTTATTTTTTGAATGTATCATTGCAGCATTGTTAATTTTGCTATCAATGATATCAGCCAATGGTTTGACACAGTCAACTAGGTAATAGTTCTCGCATTGTCTGCGTCCAATTTAAACTGCGGCTTCTCTTTATTTGCTGTCCATTTCATATTTCATATTTATTTCAGATATTTATTTATTACAAAGACTGACATTTAAACTTTAATAATGGCTTAGACTCGACTTTCTCCGGATCGAAAGTTACAGTCTCGATTATCTTAAAGTCGAAGATAACTTGATTATTGGTACACAGTTTATTTTAATTTCGGATATTGCCCTAAAGTCGAGTCTAAATTTGGTTGTTAGTAAGGCCGAAAGTTTACGTCTTTGTGTTGCTTAACAACAAAATCCAATGAGCGCTGCTCCCTAGTATGCAACTTCATTTTATCAGAAATGACAACCCTGTACAGCACGAACAAATTATAACAATTTTTATTTGCTAGAAGTTGTGTGTGTAGAGTGTGTGAGAAGAATTTCTCAAAGTTGAAGCTTATTAAAAATTATTTAGGGTCCACAATGAGCACCTAGGGCTATCTTATCTGGGTATCTAGGCTATAGAGCAGGAAATCATAGACCATCGATACTGAAAGAATAATAAGAGATTTTGCCCTGATGAAAAGTAGGAAAACAAATTTTTAAAGAAGTTTTCTGTAAATAAATAAATAAAAAATAAATAAGTTTCTTGTAAATAAGAAAAAAATAATTACAGACATATGTACTTGCCAGCGTTGCCAATTTGGGGGTTTTCCCCTCAGATCTAGTGGTTTTTTTGACCGACGGGGGGAAATCTGGGGTTTCTTTTTTTGTAATTGCGTTCAATTATTTTTTTCTTCTCACTAAAAAGTATCGTAAGTGAACATTAAAAGCTATAAAGCAACACCAACAAACCAAATAAATTTATGTTCCACTTATGCCAATTCCATTCCAACGCATTCCAATATTCATTGGTGCAAGGATATTGATAAACCCCTATCTAAAGCTATATACATCACACACTATTGCATTTGTAAAAAGTTCACAATCATATGAGAAGCAATAAATAGTGCGAGACTTTCTTTGTATTTTGTCTCTCGCCAAAACCAATTTGTGATTGTTCCTGGATCGGGATGTATCAACTTTACCCCTTCCGATCAAATGATCAAAATTTTCATGAGCAGACGTACAAAATTAAAGATGAAGACAACGAGACAACTATATTTTAGGACTTATTTATGAAAGTTGATTATTTTTACTTATTAGCTTATACTTCACTTATATTTTTCTTATTAAATCTTGAAATCTGAATTCAGTTTCCTTTTTTATTTTTTTTTAAAAAACGTATACATTAAAAAATCTTTTTAATTCTTTCTTTGTATTTAACCTTAAATTTACATACATAATTTGAAAAAAACAAATTTTGGTTTTTTTTTTAGAAAATAGCTAAATCTGGGCGCTTTCCAGATTTGTCTGGGGGGAAATATTTCAACCGTCTGGCAACGCTGGTACCTGTATTAAGTACCTACTTAATAACTTTTTAATTTTCTCGATTACGTATAGTAAGAGAAAGATATTGTATTCGTACAAAATTTCGAACTCGAAATGTTAATCAATTTTGACATTACGATGATAGAGGAACTCAAAAAAGTGGGTCGTAAAACTCTATCCCTCTGTCCGCCTGTCTGCCCGTATGTCCCGAGGCGTACAGCCCCAACGGCTGCCCGGATTTCGTTTAAACTTCGGATTCGGAGTTTGGGGGCTTACAGTTCGGGGCTGTTTTTCTTTTGCAAATTAACCTCAATATTAATGGTACTTCTCATATAAAATGTTGATACCAGTTTGATTCGTTCGGAAAGGACTTTACTGATTTCAACCAAAATTTTACCCTAAAAATTGATGTTTTCAAAACTATTTTGTCATTCATATTCAATTCGAATCACCGAAAACGCTAATTTTAAAAACTGCTCATATCTCGAAAATCCCATTTTCGATTTCGATAAAACTTTAAAAACCAAGTAATGCTAACATCCCGAACAATATATCAGCCAAATAGTTAAGAAATTGTATTTTTCAAACTAAAAATTGCTGCTGTTTTGTGTGCATAATTTTACCAAAATACATTCATTAAAGATAAGCATTCTAAATGAGATCCCGGACTTAGTTTTCCTCTAAAAATTCGAATATTTCTTAAATATTTCTCAAAAATTACTACTTAAATCCCGATCTGTGTTTAGTTATCATCGGTATATTTTTGAAATAGTAACAATGCCAAACTTCCAATAAAAATCCAATAACAGTTTCGTAGAACTTATTTTTAGCAAATATTACCAGCTTCTCCTTTTTTTCAACCATATTTAATATGCACTGTAAAAGTAATTCCAACAACTTGGAGCTTACACAATCAGCAACTTCCACTTCATTTGCACCAAAACTTTTGATGAAAGCTACCTTCGACCCAGTCGTGCACCAAGCACGTAGCCAGGGAGGGGGGGGAGCTTGAGTTGCTGAAGCCCCCGCGAAAATCTGAACAAAAAACTAAAAACTTAAACTTTCTTAGATCTCTTAACTCTTATCGACCGCACAAAAGAAGTTCTGAATTCTGTTAAGAACATCAGATAAAATGTCGACGATTTTTTCTGAGAGGCTTCTCAATACGCATCCCAACTTGCCGAGGACTTATTTGAAGTTGAATAAAGAGCTCCAGAACTTCATTGAAACAGACAATGCGTTCCAATCCAGAAACCTCTTCTACTGAAGCCTATTTAAGAGTGTCTATACTGATGTCTTGCATAGATTTATTAATACTAAATCTTACGGACAGATTCATGGTCAACAAAGACCAGTTCTACCATCGTCTCAAGCTCTTCTCACAGGTTTTGCTGCAATTGAGCGAGTGAACGAAATCGAAAAGCTTACATGTTACTTTGATAATGCAATTTAGTTGTCAGATGTGAAAGCTAATGAGTACATTCTTTGGTGCTAAAAAATATCTACTGAAGTTTTGAAATTGCTTGATACTTGTATGTGACAAGACTTACTTTATTGGTATAAACTTCGTGCTTACGGCTTTGACCACGATTCCAGTGACCACAGCTAGTGTTGAAAGAACCTTTTCAACTATGAAATTGATTAAAACAGTGTCCCAAAGCGTTATGGGGAATGCAAGATTATGCTCACTTGCTATGATATCTGATCATCCGGATTTTAATGTGGATCCAGATAAGGTGATTGATCTCATGTCAAAAAAAGCCAAGACGTCTGCTTTTAAAAAAATAAAATAAGTAGGTATGTTCGTTTAAGTACACACGATTTTAAAACTAATAAAAATCTGTGAATTGGAATATAACGGGTATTCACGAACCGATGCAACTGGCTGCGAAAGTGCGAAGGTGCAACTTTTTTTCGACCTACAAAAACAAAATATACTGACTAAAATTTCGCTACACTTTTGCACTTTATCTATACCCTGACCCTATTGTAACCGAAAAATACAGCAGATTAAAGTGTAGCCCTGTAAAGCTGACAATTCGCTAAATTGTTAATCTTTGTGTGTAGCTCTCGGAAAAAAATAAAGAGAAAGCAAAATAACGTAAGCGCCACCGAAGGAAAAATCCAGTCAAAAAATGTACATTAAAAGAAGTTTTCATGATATCATCTTCGTGTTTACTCTCTCCATTATCTAAAATAATTTTTTTTCGCGTTTTCCGGCATAATAAACAATTAAAACCTATTTTTTCAATTTCAACAAAAATAAATTTTTTTTTCTGAATATAATGTTAATTGCCAAACTGGATCCGTCATTTGTTTCAGTTTTGCAGGAGACGAGGTAAAGTGTGTTCACGATCTGACAAAAAAAAAAATTCGTAATTTTACTACGTCTGTTACACCGAATCGCGAATACCTACCCCTTTAGTTTTTTTTGTTTAGAGAGTTCCTCGTAAGATTTGGAAGCAAGCAAGCAGGAAACAAAATCCTGGCTACGGCACTGTCGTGAACTTATTTTCCTTTTACTTAAAACTAAATTAAATGCTTACATCCTTTCATTTAAAAATTAGTTTTTTAAACAAATTTTAGTTATGAAACTAAAAAAATTTCAAAAGCTAAAGAAAAAAATTTAAGTTTAATGGGAATTTCCGTTGTTTATTTGATATCCTGAGGTAAGTAATTTTTATCCGCTTTGAGATTGCGAAATCGGAAAGTAACCAATGTGGCAACATTTTAAATTTGCGGCTTCATTTTTGCTTCACTTGCTAGAAAGTACATATAGTACGAACAACAGTTGACAAAGTTTTGAAGAGAAATTTTACCAAGTCTTGCGCATCATGTTCCCAATTTTCTTCTTCATCGGTAGGAAATTAACAAATATCGCGCAGTGTGCCTTCAAGATGTGATGAGAAATTTCCTACTTAGCCGTTCTTATTCTATTCTCTTTTTAACAAATATAGATGACGGTGACCAATACAAATTTAATAGCATTCAGATTCACAGCAGACCTTCGCACAAAAACAAAGGCAGAGGTCCCTGACTATAGGTAAATCATCAGCCAACTTAGGTAAGCCACCAAGTATACAAACGTCCTTTAAGGACAAATTCCGCCAAAATAAGAATTTCCCCCTATGTCCGCCTGCATTTGGTGACAATCTCACCTTGTCCTCGTCCCTTTCAAGTCAGTTCCCAGTATGTATATTTGGCAGACAACACCACATCGAGTGAAACAATTTCGCCTCACGTGACTTCTTATCACAACTCTAGGATCGGAATCGGAATTGAATTAATTTGTCATGTCAGCACTTCCACCGAAAATGTGTGCGCGCCCCAAAAACAACAATCAAACCAATACCCTCCTCCTCCTCCTATTCTTAACCACTGCCATCCCAAAAGCAGAGAGATACAACCTAAGTGCAAATGGCGGTCGCAAAACACTGTCGCGTCGCCTTTGGTATAGTTGTCAACAACAAATGCCTACTTAAGGTGACTTAACCTATCTATAGATTAGGCGGAAAGCCAAGCCAAACCAGCGAGCAGCCACCACCAGCCACACCAGGCTCTTTGGCCACGACGACACCTTCAAGAAGTGCACAAAATGTTCGGCACTGTTTTATGTGGTTTTCGTGATGTTAAACTCTGACAGACACGACGAGCGAAAGAGCGGACAGAAAGAAGCCTCCCTGCTGGAGTTGGAGTTGGAGTCACCTACCGTGTAAGTGCACTGTCGCCAAATAGAATGCTGTCCTCCTACTGTGATGCCTCATCGACTCATTTGGAGGGTGTATCTGCTAAATGCGTCAATCGGAATTCGGTTACTGGTTTCGCGTGAATAAGTGCAATTGTTTGATGATGGTGATGGGGTGCTGCTGCGGATGCCTTTCCGCTGTGTATCCATGTATAGGGGAGGAGGTAGGTGTATATATTTTGCTCTGGCATCTTTGCCGTGTCCGCACTGTCGATTGCAATCAACTCTGGGTGCTTCTGCTGCCGTCTGTTGGTCGCTGGTCGTTGGTTGTTGGTCGTGCGCACAACAGCTCATGGAATGCCCCTTAAAACGAGACGCTGTTCGCTGTCCCCCAGTCTCAAATGGCGGGTTGTCACTTCGCATCAAGCGTAAATGGCCGTCGACGCGATAGCTCGAATGCATCAAGTCGCGCGAGTAATCGAAACTCAGCGGGGCATCCACGAGTGCGACTGTGAGTATGGGTGGATATGCTGCGAAGGAGATGCAGTCCCTGATGTGTATACGGCTGTTTGTGCTCCTGTCAGTCAATATCGCACCGCGAGTGCCGCTGTCAATACTGCCGACGATAGTTGCGCGATAAGGATCTGGCTATAATTGGCCATTGCTCGGTTGAAGGGCGACACCGACAGAGTCGACCATCTTGGAGGCAGGCGCATAATTGTTTTTGGATGAGTTCAGCATCTATTGCGATGTTTGGAGTACTTTGTGGATGTTCACATCCACAATTTTGATATTGAAATGCCCTTCTCAGTGGGTGGCGGGAGAGGGTCTCTCTTTGTCCTTTGCTGGTGTCGCTGTCTAAGCTTAGTAAAAAATTCTATGGCTCATGTCATTTCGATAAGTGGGAGTGTCTCGAAAACCCGACCAAAATCAGACACAGGCCATTGTACCGACTTTTTTGCGTGCCTTGTGCCGATCAGTGGTCCAATTACAAATATGAGCTCACTGCCCTCCAAGTGTGGCATAAAATAGAAGACAAAGGACACCATTCCCCGCGATCACTCCATATAGCCATAGAAAGAATCTAACTTTTAATATAGCCAATGAATCTATGCCCACAAAACTTGGGCACCTCGCGTCTCTAAAAGGAAATCAATTGACTGCGCAACATGGCGGAATGAAAACGACCGCCGCCACTCCCTACTCCGATCGGCGGGCCTACCTTCCTTCTATTGGCACTCCAACTGCATGGAACCGGCTACTTAAAGGTAACAGCACTGCACATTGAATTGCAGCGATCTGCGCGCACTGCAGTTGAGTGCGACAATCCAAAAAGCCAGGCACCCGTGGCTGCCATTTTGACTGAATCGGCGGCGCTGCGCTGTTTGCCACCATTGCACAGCGGGCAGCCCACAACGGTTGAATGGGTAATTTGACGCTGCGCGCTGATCGTGCTGATCCGCATCTGCAAGATGATGCGGGACAATGCAATCGAGTTAGAGAATGCCATCAACCGGCCAGCCATTGAGGCGAACCAGTTGCAGTTGTTCACGTTAATTACCTGAAATCGCATCAACGGCGAAGTGGTCTTTCTTTTAGGGCGGGGAATACCTAAACATGGGCAATGGTTGTGAATAGATGTTGTTCTGCACTCGATGACAGCTATAATTGCAACTGCGGGAATTTCAGTGGCAATTATCGATGGAAGGCTGGCAATTTTTCAATATGGGTATGGGGTATGTTGGGTCGTAATTTAAATACTTTCATGGAGAAGCAAAACAAACAAAAACCGTTTCAAACAAAACGAAAATTATTTTCGTTTTCAAAATATGTAATTGACTTAAAAGCGATTGAAAGTTTTAAACTATGTAACTTGAAAAGATTTTTCGTTTCGTGAGAATGGAAAATCGAACGAAAACGTTTTCGCTATATTTTTACTTATTTATGAATACTTAAGTTTTTTAAAGAAGCAGGGATCGCATTTTGTAAGGTCCTTGAAGCAAAAAAAAACGAAACACCTTCACACAAAACGAAAATTCTTTTCATTTTCAAAATATGTATGTACTTGACATGAAACAAAACACTTGTGCAATTAAAAGCCATTGAAAGTTTTAAACTATGTAACTTGAAAACGAAAAGATTTTTCGTTTCGTGCGAATGGAAAATAGAACGAAAGTGTTTTCGCTTTATTTTTACTTATTTATGAATACTTACTTTATGTCACTCCATAAACGTTAGATAAGTTGAATTCTAATTCGTATTTTAGTATAGACGCAGAAAAGTTTTCGCTTTGGCACGGTTTCTTTCGTTTTTCAAAATGCAAAAGTGTTTTCGTTTCGTTTTTTACAGAATTCAAACATGCGACCACTGCAATAAAATATATAGCAAACTGATGAAGAGAGATTTTTTTGATTTGATTACAAGTTGTCATTATGTATCTTTGAAGCAATATTCAGACGCTTGTTTCCTAATCACTGGTGATAAGAAACAATTGATATTGCACGAGGTTCTCAAACTGTTTCCGAGTAAGCTGATGAGGGTGGTTTCGAATCTACCTGCAATTTTAATCGGGTTCTTGAGGTAATAAAGATTTAATTTTTAGTCTTCAAATTTCTGCAAAAAAAAATGTAATTCAGCAATTTTTTTTAGATAGTCGCAATACACGTTCCCGACAAATGCAGATGATGACAGCGAAAACTGCATCCAAATCCGCGCAGTCGTTCTCCAGATTATCCCGGCCATACAGAGCCACCTATCGGATTTTATTCAAACCACTCTCTAAACACTGCCGGCACTAATAGAGACAGACTGTTAAATTTTGTGTACGAACATTGGTAAGTCCTTATGGAGTGCTGAGCACACGGATAGAATTGAAAATCACCAATTGTGAAATTTTGAGCTCCAATTTACGAATAATATATTTCTCGCAAATCACAACGAAGTTTTCATGGATTGATACAAAAATTCGTAATTTGACTCTGAAAACGGCGGAGAATACAAAATTCTGTTTGTTGAAATTTACGATTAGAAGTAGGTATCAATTGGAGCTTCTTTTATTTGTAGTGATTTGTGAGATTTTTTGGCGCAATTTACCACTCCAATAGGTCAATTTCTCAAACGCCACTTCACAATCTCAAATTGCAAAAAAATATTTAGTGATTTACCAACACTGAATGTTGAATCAATAAAACCTTGTAATAATTTAACACAACATGTGAATTGAAAACGTAAATTGACGTAGAGAAATCGCAAATTACAAAATATTTTTTGTAATTTCCATGGAATCGACTACCTAATGTGTGGAATTTTTTTTATGCACAGTCAGTCCATAGTCTATGTACGCCGTATGATTTTCTTGGATATCAGGAGGAAAAAGAATTATAAAATATGACTCTAAATATTTTTTCGAAAATAACCAAATTAATAAAGCTATGCATTTTGATTTGTAAATCACAAGATCTAAGTTACAAATTGAGAATAAAGTTTTCTAATTTCACGATAAGACATTTTCATATTAATACGGTGATGCCTCAAATCACTAAGAATCGTAAATTGCAAAATATGAATTGCAAATTGATAAAAAGAAGTTTCAATTTACGACTCAGAATTTGTAAATTGCAACTACTGAAGTAGTAAATCTACTCCTGTTAGTTCGCAAATCAACACTATTGAGTTGCAATTCGAGACCAAATGGTTGTAATTTGCTAAGGGAGGAAATCGTAATTTACAACAGAAAAGTGGTAATCTAAGAGCTGCCACGATTTGCCAGACTGTTATTTTCAATACACTCTCTACTCAGGCTACACAGTAATTCAAATATCTTTCGGTTACCTCTCAAACCGAAAAATTACTTCGGGCTTTTAGACTATTAGGTTTGCAGGCAATTTTTCGATACATTTGGAATAATTCACTGGATACCTATATACCTTCTTAAAAAATATCTTGAGTAGGTACCTAGTCATACTTGCCGAACAACGTAGAGTATTATTTCCAAAATATAGACACAGTTGTTGCGACTCTTAGAAAGCTTCCATTTGTATCTGGACTCCACTTCTCCAATTCAGCATAGCATAATTCGCATACGAGCAAATCCGCCTGAAATTTTCGCATAGTAAAAAATTAGTATTCTCAAAGCTTTACAAGTTTTTTCCACTTATGCGAAAATTATATTCACCTCTCGATTGAGGTAGAGTTTTGGAGTACGTCAAGTAAACGATTTTGACCGGTTGTGAAAACAAATTCCCATCAGATCAAAAACCAATATTCAAATTGAAATTGGTTTGGAATTATTATTTTCGATTGACAAAAAAAAAAGAAGAGATATATTGAAATACTTGTATGCTTAGTGAATATTTATGTATTTTCGCAATGGAGTCTTTGAGTGATTTGGGCTTCATTTGTTGATTTAGCAATGGAGCAGTTATAGGCGCAACGGAAATATATACCGAACTATTCGAGAGCCCCAAGATTGCTTTGAACTCTCTGATACAAAGTTTATAAAACTATTTCGGTTAAATAAGCGCTTGGCACAGAAATTCACCGATAAAGGTAAATATAAAATAAGAGATTTTTAATTGGTGTTGAAAAATCAGATGTGTTTTCAGATTTTGTGTTCTCTTCGATTTTTTGCAGTTGAAAGTTACCAAAACTGCATAGGAGATAACCGCAACATTAGTATGAGCCAATCGTCAGTAAGCAATTTCGTATGCGAGACGCTAGTCCGCATGGAAAAGGCACACGAGTACAATTAGAAAAATCGAAGAGAAATGCTCGTATACGGATTTCTAGAATTTAAAATTTCAGTTCTTCGCATCGCATCAGAGTATTTGACAGATGAGCGTATGCGAGAATTTTTAAGAATTGGGGTTCTGTAGCAATCTTCACTGTGTGCGAGTGGGAGGAATGGAGGAAAAGATACCTACAACCGCGAACTAAATAAGATGTGGATGTAGTCCAAAAAGGCAAGAACGTCGACTACATTAGCTCGGCCACATCGAGCGAATGGGCAATAAATGCTTCAGCTAAGAGATCCTCGAATTGCAGCTTAATTTTAAAGACCATCGCTGACCAAGTATAGGCATTTTAGGCCTGGCGACGTTCTGATGTCAATTCGTGGTCATATTTAGGAACTTATGTTTCGAAACAACGAAGTAACAGTTCCTTTTTTGTTTCGGAAGTGCCGCAACACAAAGTAGGAATTGCTTTTGACTCAAATCCTATATACCATCTTTGAACACACAATTTAAGCCTTATTAATATTTAATTCTATTATTGTGATCTGTGATTTTGTGTTATGTACCAAAATAATATTCTGACTGCATCAACCATTTCATTATTAAAGAGAAAGCAGCTACTGAAATTTTATGGGGAACATCATTTTGCCTTGAAATGTTAATATTGTACTTCGAAAAAAACCTTGATCCTTATACAAAATATTCCATATTTAATCAAAAATCTCTCTTATAACTTTTTATGTTATTTTAAATGCTGAAAGGGAGCATTATAAAATCAGTATAAAATTAATCTACGACATAATAGTAAAATTGTAATCTATTTAATTACACCAAATCCGCCAAAACTATAAATTTTTTTTTTTTATTTACAATAAGTATACCTACCTTTTCTTTTTTTTAATACAAAATGGATACCTAACAAATTCCTATTTGGGAATAGTGGTTACATTAAAATATTCCTATTTAGGAATTGTGCGGACGAACACACATGAATCGGTGATTGCTAAAACAACATAAGTGACATTTTTATTTTTTTACAGGAGAAACAAGAGTCAGAAGAGTCAATTTCTGTGTATTTTAGGTATCGAATTATGTTGCTTTTGTTCACAACGCAGTGACTACATATTATAAGCTTTGTAAAAACGTAGTGAAACTGATTTCGAAAAATCTGTTGCTTGTGTTATTTTAACAATCACCGATTTTTTACGCGCTGCGGACATATGTTTCATTGAAGAAACAATTTTGACACAATAACGTACCTGTGTAGATATAAAACTCCAACATAGGGAAATGGGAAATGTTACCTACCTAGCATGTGTCTAAAATGTTACTTGCTGGGAATATTTACTCGTAACAAAACCGACTTAACGTCGTCACTCATGACACATGACACATGAAGTCGCAAAATGCTCCTTGGGTGATGTCAGATCGCTTGGTCTGGATAACTGGAGGCAGACTGCTGCAGAGAGGATGGAAAGTAGCAGTCCTGCAGTGTCTCAGGCAGAGACTTTTCAATGGTCGGAAGCCCGTTAAGTCAGTAAGTTCATACCTTCACCTACCAAAACCACAGCCCGTGCAATGGAACGCAATGCAATGCATGCACAAATCGCGTCAGTAGTTCTCATATTCATTTCATAGGAACCTATACCGACCTGTCTGCCATAGAAACAAAGTGCGCCATCAGTACAAAGTGGCTTCAGAACAAGCTGCCATTAAGTCCCATCTATCAGAGGCATTAATAACTGCTTAAACGATTTACATGCAGGCCCCTAAGGTAGACCCGAATTTATTATGGTGGACCCGTCTCGCATCGTCCACCCACCATTTAACAAAAACCCAATTAAATTAACATTCATCAAGCGTTAAGTTTCATTTATGATACAGCCAGGGAAACCTCCAGCCATTTAACGAAAACAATTAATTCGCATGAAGCCCGCCGCTATTTATATAGGTACCGCCGACTGAAACGCACCAAATTAAACAAAAAAAAAATGGTGGAAATCCGAACCAGTGGACAGCTAAGCCGTAAACATTTATGAAGATTTACTGCGTGCATAGTCCACGTCCATGTGTGTGCCTCTGGACAACATGCCACCATCCACCAACGGACGGAATGGGAAAATAAACTAATTACCAACACCGCAGGTCAAGCGAGGTCACAAGTATCTACACAGCGACGGCGGTCCTTGCCATACAAATGGACTACGCCTCGAGAACATGGTTTTCGGGCCCCTTTTCACGAGTGCCAACCGAAAACCGAAATATATACCCTGCGAATGCGATTCTTATCATCGAAATGAATAATTCATTCGCACATTCATTCCACACTTGGGTCATAATTAAAACTGCGAACTTCCGAAAGAATTTCGTTGGAAAAACTACTGAAAACACACTCGCACACGGAACAGAGGGGGAATTGAGAAAAAGAATTAGTTCCCATCTGCGTTGGCTGAACAACGCAACTTTGGCCACCCTTTTGGCCAGAAGACAAACCCAACTGAGCACCGAGGGGCTGCGTGAATAAATTTACCGCGTGGACTGCTTATTCTGTGGGTGGGGGGAAGAGGTAATTCCTGTCAGTTTACTTCGACAGCCTTCCTTACATCCTTGTCCTGTTGTCTCTCTCTGAGAATCCATTTTTTTTTTCGCCCGCGTTTGCTGTGTGTTTTCATTTGAAGTGCGCCTTTGCTTAGGTAGCCGTAACGCATTTTTGTATAACGAGGCATAATTGGTGGATGAAGTTGGCAACTACCTAGTGAGGGAGAGGCATTTCTATTCAGCTACTTGCGATGAGGTTGAGAGAAAGAGATGGTTTGGTGCGACCGCCTATTTCAGTTCAATAGATGCAGCCGAAGAAGTATATAGAGAGACGCCGAGGCTGTTTCTCTCTTTGGCTGTCTCATTCGTTGAGGGAAGTGGTTTTTTAATTGAGTGAGTTTAGTGTTGAGTGGGAAATGTACACTCTAAGCTGTTTCGTAACGTCCTATCAGTTTATTTTTATCTTTTTTTGCGGTTTTCACTTGAGCGAGTACAAACTGTGACGCCCACTTTAGTTGGGCAAGAAATTTGGTTAATAATTAGCAGGGGGAATTGAATTACGGAGAGGCTATTAATTGAATTAGGACGATTTTTTATGAATATCAGCTTTCAGAATATTCTTTAAATGATTTTTTTTTAATTTTTTCAGCTTATTGTGCATTTATGAACACCGTTGAGTTGATATGATAGGTAGGTATCTTCCTACGTAAAACTTTGACTGCCGACTGTGGCGATAATTGGAAGTAGATACTCTGCTGTCACCCTGCTGACGCTCTTTTCTGTCACAGTCACCATCTTAGTAGTTAGCGTTACACGATTCAAGAACGCATGTGGGAAGATATATATTTTTCTTATCACAGTTCGCGTTCTGCTCGCCGAAACGTTCCGCACCTTACAAAGATCTTAAAGACCCTTCAAAGCTATCTATTGGGGAGAGTTCGGTATAAGAATAAATTCGAGTGAGCACCAATAGGTTTTTGGTAGGTACCTAGGTACATCACTCTCGATTCAAGTCCCAACGGAAAACTGTTTGCCAAGCCTTTGAAAATGAGTTACAGAGTCAAGATTGGAGAAGTGCGGACAATCTGCTTATTCCATACTACATAATATCAAATTGACACATGAGGAGAAATTTAGGTAGACGTATCTACTTCAGGGTCTCATCCACGAGCAATGGAAGCACTGCTGAGTTTCCCTGTCACGTTGCGCTTATCAGCTTATAATATTACATGACATGTCCAACAAGTGGAGTAGCTCACATGGAGATCACGGTGAGTTGTGTTGCCAGATTTGTTGCCTGTTTGGTTGGTAGGTGTAGGTAGTACACCTTAAGCTTACTAGGTAGCTATGTGCAAGCTTTCAGAGTTTATTTACCTACGCATGGTAAACCTTCCAGGGTCCTACCTGGCTTCACTAGAATTCCGCTCTAAACGGCGCGCTGTAAATGAAGCGCCTACCTAGGCTCTTCGCTCTTCCACTGGTATTTTATCTTTGGGTGGGCTGTAAGGCTCGCAAAAGATTATCGTGTGCCTTTGACTTCGCCAGTTCTTCCACATCTCCTCCAAAGATACAGTATAGGTTTGCAATGACCAAGAATAAAATAATCTTACATTGTGTGTACAGCACATTATCCAGAACAAGCTGTCAACTTTCTGTTCCACGAATTTTTTGATTGTCACTTTGAATTCGTTCTTAACAATTAAAAACAAGACACAAAGTGAAGGGATTAAATGGGCGAAACGTGACAGCGATTTCCTTCAGTTTCTTCGAGATACCTACCTATTCCACACGTGTCTAAGAAATGCGCATATAGGCTAAGCGCTTTCTTAAATTCGCAGCAATCAAAAAAATGTAAGAATTCATTTCAATAAAAAAAATGAAGACAATGTTACTGCGACGCTCATTCTTAAAAATGAGAAGCAAAAGTGTCTCCATGTCTCATATCGGTTAATGTTATCATGACAAAAATGAGTGTCTAGTGGAAGCAAAAATTCAATTACCTAGGAGCAATGTTGGCGTTTTTCTTTTTATTTCAGAGCAAAACCAGAACTGTTATACAAAAAGTTCGTGTTTCATATTTAGCTCAGACACATCAGAGCTCAGAATATGTGTTTCTTTTTCGTTCAGAGCATGATAACATCCACATCCACATTTAACAGAAAAAAAGCAGGATAAACAATATAGTTGAAAAACGATCTGAGCACACTCGATTCAGAGCGCGCTCATAATGCTCGAGCTCAGTTCAGTGCTCACCTCTGAACTAAAAAAGAAAAGCGCCTTATATAACGGAAATCTGTCATAAAATAGGTACCTATCCAAATGAAACGGACAAACCTAAATGTGAACTCAATGTAAGCTTTACTTGAGCTTAATTTGACTCAACCACAACAAACTTCACTAGCACACAGATTTCGGTAGCACATTTCCCGGTAGGTACCTACCTACCAACGAAAGTATTTTGAATTTTTCAAAGCCCAACCCTTAGAATGGAGAAGGAGATGTATTTCTTTTAAAGTACCTACCCTTATTTAGCAAGTGCAATGTTAATTTCATACATAAGACACAACTTAAATAGGTAGGTATAGTCCGCCGGTACCAACTTATTCGGAACTGTCGTCTTACTTTGCCGTCGGGTCATTGTGTATTGAATAAAAGTGTTGCACTTAGGTATCCAAAAACATTTGGAAATGTCTTCGATTTTCGTATTTAGTCGCTCTGTCACTCGCACCAAAAATACAATTCATCCGCCATCGACATACCTAAGTACCTATTCCTTCCAAGTTTAAAGGAACTCCATTCTTCCAGCTGTTAGCCACTCCGCGTTCCAGCCTACTTCCCACTCACATGCACCATTTCCACTCAATCTGTTACTCTCTATCTGACACTCCTGGCGTCTCTTTTTCGCAGCAGAACTGCCTCTTTCGCTCACTTCCAGTGCACAGTGCTCTCTTCTGTCTTCCGCAAGCATACACCGTCCAATGCACACTACAAATCAATTACCCTTAATTTACAACACTGTCTCCATCTCAGTCGCTCACCCGCCGGCTGTCATCTGCCCTTCCCCTTTACGTCATTCTTCTGTGCCAATGACTGGTTAAGCTTTGGCCGATTTTCTTTGTGCAAACATTTCCAGCTCGCACTCCTACTCCCCTGAGAGTAGTTATTTTTTACACTTCTTTTCGGTTTTATTTTCAAATGGGGTGGCAATTGTGCATATGTGCTTCTCGCTCCGTTCCTTTCTGTCTTCTCTTTCGGCCTGTGGTCGTGGTGTGCGACTTTTAATTTTTCACTCTGTGCGCGCTCACTGCTCGCGCGGTAGCAGCGCCACCACACACCAAACAGAAGTCGACCCACATGATGATGATGATGACGACTGCTGCTGGTCGCTGCTTGCTGGTTGCTGCACCGCTGTTATGTATTGTTGTTGCTGTTGGCTGTAGCCGTGCCACACCATGGGCGACCAGCTGAACTGACAGAAAGGGTCCCCGCACAACCACTGGCTGTGTGTGCTCTTCAGTTTTGCGATTCAGTTTTACGTGTGTGCATCGCGCGTACTCACGTCGTGTTCGGGGTTGTGTCTGTGCGCGCTCTCTCCAGTAGGAACCTGGCCAAAAGCAAACCATAAAAATTCTTCGCGCTATTCTGCACTGCGCTACGTTTTACCTACGGCAAATTGACATTTTGTTCGCTCTAAAATTTTTATCCATTTATACAATTTGTTGACATCTGTCAGTGAAAGTTTGTTGCGAAATAGATTATTCACGCTTTGAATAAAATTCCAGACAAGCACTCACACATGTGCATCCGAAGTGCAACGTCAGGGTGCTGTCATGTTGATTGGTTCGAATATCGGTAGTGAGTTTGGACAATTGCCAAGTGCTCCGTGGAGTATGGAGCCGCCAAGGCCACCGCTGACGACAGCGGGCAGTGCTGTGACAGCTACAGCCGCAGTGGGCGGCAGTGGCGGCGGTGCATCAATACCCCCACCGCCTGCACTGCCATTGTCACCGACCGGTGAGTACTAGATTGCTTTTTATAATTTATGCGTTAATTGTATGAAGGGAATTAAATTGCCATTCAGTGTTTAACTAATTGACAAGTGGCGTTCATTAATGTGCTGCAGTAACTAATGTGGTTGGGTAGGGCAGTCTTAGGATAGATTAGATGACCGAATTGGATTGTTGGGCACATGAAGACGCACAGATCTACTACAATTGTGAATCTTAAAGTGGCATTTCCAATGGAATGTAACTAGTGCATTACTTATTTAAGGCAAATTGCTATCGCTGGTAAAAAGTGTCAATCAAATGTCACCATTATGATCTTTTCGCAGTGCGCTCATTAAAAGTCGTGCCCTTCATGTTTTGAAATTGAGACAAACTAATTTCTATTGTGGATAGAAACGGCCGTAAACACAAGCGAATCCCAAATGACATGGATTTATTGACATTTATTTTTGAAACAGCATTTAGATTAGGTAAACTTCACCCATCTAAAACAAATTTGCAAAGTTGCCCACGTGTGAGGTTGTGGTGTGCTGTGTTTGTTTATCTTCGGTAGGGCCTGACTTAACTACAAACACAATTTAAGTAATTGATTATGCCACTTTAATATTTATTTCTGAAGTTCTTGTCAACAGCATTCAACATTTCCCGAAAGTGACACTGCTCAATTGATGTCCTCTCTCATGTTACTTGCGCTGACAGGTTTAAAAATATTTAAAAACTGCCCATTAGCAGCATCTCTTTTTAAAGGGATAGACAATTTCAATTTCAATACAACACAGCAACAGGGAAACCACAAACGCTTCTTGCCGTCGCATGAAAACCAGTGTGTTGAGCTGCGCACTGGGTTGAGAGCTCAATTGACCCCACATATTTAGTCAGGCCAAGAGTTAAGTAGATACAAGATTTTTCTGTTAATAGAAACTGACATTTGGATAACCTCTCATTTTGGTGAAGTATTTTATCTACCTTACTAGGAAATGTTTTTTTTCAGTATCAATATCATTATTTATTGAATCAGTTTTATGTCATCGCAATTGTTAAATCTTAATAAAGTGACAGGTGTCAGCAACAAATTATCGTGATTGACTTGAAAGTAGATTCCTGATGTACTTTTGCCGGCCACGAAAATACACTGACGCTTCTTAGTGGCCACTAAGTGCGAAAAGAACTGATAACATCGAACATTTGGACTATTAGAGACTTGGGTCTGTTTGTTTATTCAATTTCTATAACCAGTAAATGTTTTAATGAAAAAAACACGGCTTAAAATTATTTTACCGTACCTACGCATCGTATTTGCTGAAATGTAGGTAGGTATTCCTCGCAGTTTTCTGGATGAAAATTAGGGCTACTGAATCTGAGCCAGAATTATAGCGTCAACGTGCTTATTACTGAGGAACAAATTACCAAACTGTGCTTTCAATTGACAGTTGCAGTTTTACAAACAAACATAGCTTTACCAAAGGATTGCTGCCGTCGCATTTTTCATATCAGTCAGTCCTTATATTATATTATTTCCAATAACAATCAGAAATTGGGATGTGCCTATTTGTTTATAAAACTAAATTCCATGTCAATGTTTGAATGCAAAGTCCTTGTGGAAAATATTTTATTCCTGCATTATATATCTAAAACGTTCATTTCAAGTCATGAATGTAGCAATGATAATAAAAAAGTTGCGCTATAGTCAGGTTTTACTGAAAATTATTATAGGACCACTGAATTTGCATCAAGTATTCAGTAAAACTAATAACATGAAGTTGACGTCGAAACATAAAAATGTGTGACTTTGATTTTGACAGCACGTCGCTTAACTGGTAACTACGTGCCTAAGCCTTAACAGCTACATAAGTGATTTTTTTTCCTCTTTGATAGAAAAATCCAATAGAACAGTTCGCATAAAAAACACGCATTATGAGCAAAGTTTTTGAAATTTAATTGCCTGCAGTTTTTAACAGATTTCTAATGTTTTTTTTCTGGCAGTCGGAGAAAATTATTCACATTTAAAAGTCTCGTGCTCTTAATTCTGCTATAGAGACTATTCTAAGCGCAATAATTATAAATTTTTCGGTAACATATTTTCAACAATTTTAGGCATACGAATCGAAATGTCAGCACAATTTGACACTATGACAATAGGCGTGTTTTTTTTACCTTCGACACAGAAAAGCAAAGTAAAGAAAGATTTTCACCACGCGATTAACACAATTACTGTGAGTCTCGAAATGTCAAATAGAGCGTAGTTGTTGTAACTGCGTGCTGAAAACCCTTTTTTTTTTGCTTTGCTGAGATAGAAGCTGAAAAAAACAGGCCTAATGTCAAATGAAACGGTTAAACATTTGGCTGGATCTGTCAATTATTTACACTGCAATTAAAAGAACTGTTAAGTGATCAGGCAGATAAAACTAAATCACATCATGTCAGCCAGCCAGCTGTCAGACTTAATGAAGTAGTATTACCTATTCAAACGTCCAAATTTAAATAATTTTTTTAGTAAGCTACTACTACAGTAACTTGCATAAAAATTAACAGTTTTTGATTCTTCACCCTTAAATTATTTGCAAGCTAACAGTTGACATTATCGATTATAAATACTTTTTCGATAGTAGAACGAGAATCTTGAGGGTTTTTGTGCATGTGTAGGTATAGAAACTAAGTAGGAGTCGAAAACTCTACTCATGCTCATGTGCTAGTCATCTTAAACGCTAAACAGTTTATGTGCGATTCTTGGACTCTCCTTTTTTAGGGACTATCTTCATTCACTTTCGATGCCGAAGCGCTATAAAGCAGGACTAGAGAAATTATGAAATTATATGTAAGTACAGAAACCTCTTTAGTTGTTCGGGATAAGGCTCTACTACCCAATTTCTTGGCACGAGTTGCTCTTCGTTCAATTTCTGCTGCGATATATCATTTTCAGTGTTTATAGCGAAGGCGAGGTAGACAAAGCCCCTTACAATGCCTTGTGAGTTTCACACAATCAAGAGGTTACAAGACAGCCTTTTTCGACATCAAGGATGTCCGTGGAATTGTTTCTTACCTTAACTTAGCAGGCAGTCATAGCCATAGTTTTGATATCTATAAACAGATGTTGAGTATCTAAGAAGATTGATCTGGACTTCTTGGACTTTCCCCATGATCTGCCGTAGTATACATTTTTAGTCTGTCGAGGACCTACCAGGAATTAAACCACTCTTGTAGGGGCCAATCTGCTCGTTGAAGAAATAATTGTTTCAAGCGCTCACATAATACCACAGATAGGATCTTAAATATCCGATGTTAAGACAAATGATGGGTACCTCTGCAGCTGTTTTAGTTTACAGAGTCCTCCTCCGATGCTGAGTTTCTATTCATTAGGCATAGGCACTTCCCTTCGACCAAAGCTTGGAGAAGAGTCGTGTATGCTCGTCTTCCGCTAACCTAAGCAGCTCGGTTGCTAAGCCGTTTGGCAGCATTGTTGGACTTGAGCTTAGTTATTGATATTCTTACTTCGTTATGGACCGGTGGACGAAAATTTCGGCTTTCATCGTCCGGATTGATTTACTCGTTTTGGCTGACAGGAATACCGGTCATCTTCGCCACTTAAAAGACTGCAGACTATGACCCTACCAATAGATTTCATTGCTTATCACCAGCGGGTGAGTCGTTTGAAAAAAAGGTTCAACCTTACTGGGTTAAATCACCTTGTAGAACATTTTTTTAAGTGTAAAAATATAATAGAATTTGCTTACGCTTAGTCTAAAACTATAATATGAATCGCTTACATATTTCACATATGGCTGTGAGCTGTTTTCTTCGATATGAACACCTACCCATCGTCTTCGGGAGGGGTTTTAAACGTCTGATTCAAATGTTACTAGAAGCAAAGTTCACATTGCATTGACACTCGTAATAGCTACATAAAATGCATACACGCAGAAAAATCACTTATTTAAAATTAACCCACTTTTGTTTAAAAGCTACGAAGTAATACTGTTAATATAGCTTCTGCAGAGTTATTGGATTACAAATAACCGATTCAGCTTGTTTAAGGAAACTGGGTTGAAAATAACCGATCTTTCAATTTCCTCAAAATTTTCTCATTCGTTAATGACAAACTAGCTCTGTAGCTTTTTAGCAACTGGTTGACATTAATCAAGAAACTTGATTGATAACAACTAATAAAGTGAGTTTTTTAACAGTATGCATTTAATCTTTTCATCTCGGTAGCTTTTAACAAGGAATACTCGTTTTTTCTCAACAGAGACTTAGTTAATTTTAATCAATTTTTTTTAACCAAGCATAAATTGCACTCGGTTAGAGCCAATTTTTGAGCGTGTAGCTACAAAATCTGACAACAATTTTTATGATTTTTCCAGCGCCGGTTGCGCCTTTTAAAGGGGGTCACCCACACTCTAAGTTCTTTTCGATATAAGACAATATTTAATTTTTTAATAAAAAAACAGCAGTCAATGGATATACAGGACGGGCCATCAAGTGGTTTCTTTTTAAATCATAGGTTATTTTGACATTGACAGCTGTTTCCCGCTCCGCGGATGGAGCTTTAAAATAAATAAATAAATAAATAGTTGGCGCATCAGGTCTGTAGGGCCTAGCTTCTCGCAACCATTCTTTTGTGTGAGTTTTTCATTTTTGGGACGAATGGAAGGGATATACAGTTTTATTCCGGGTCCAAACGGCTAATTGAGAAGCTTTTTCATGACAGTTATACTCTCGGACGTTTGTCAGATGTTCGCGAGAGCTGGCGCAGCAGAAAAAAAACATAAGTTGGAATTTGGGTTTTTTCGGGATTCGATACTAGGACCCCTCGCTTAGTAGTCCAACACACTAAGCACTAAGCCACTGCGTTGACGCGGATGAAGCTTTACGCTTGAACAATGTTGTGAAATATTGAAAACTTATTTCCAAAGTGAGTGCTGTGTAGCCCAGCACTCAGAAAAAAAAAAAGATTGTTAAGCGAAGAATTTTGAGATTCTTAAAAAATTGTAAGTTAAAAGTTCTTGGTTCAAATATTATTTTTGCTAACAAAGAACTCGTTCTTAAGTTTTCAAGAATCAGGTATTCAGCGTAAGAATAATATACTCTCCATAAGTATTTTATTACATCATTGCCAACAATTTCTTAAATCAAAGATTTTGATATTTGGGTTCATTTTAACCAACGAAAATTGTTTGCATTACAATTTTTTTTCTGTGTGAAACAGTGCGTTTTTTTAAAAGAAGTTTAAGTCGAAATGAAGTACCCACAGCCCTGCTGTACGCAAGTTTGTGCAAAAAGTTCGTGAGATTGGTATGCTAGTGGACAACACTCACGGTCCCCGTCGTCAATGCGGATTGTGGAGTGGTGGCATCATTGGACCATTCTTCTTTGAAAATGAGGCTGGGAACAACATTTCGGTCAACGGTGTGCGTTACAGAGCTATGTTTACTGACTTTTTTTACTGAAATTGAAGATATGGATTTGGACAACCTCTGGTTCATGCAGGATGGCGCGCCATGCCACAGAGCCCATGTCACAATCGATATTTTGCGCACCAAATTCCGAAATCGTGTTATCAGCCGTCTTGGCGATGTCAATTGGCCGCCTCGGAGCTGCGATTTGACCCCTTTGGACTTTTTCTGTGGGGAACCGTAAGGACCATCATCAAGGTCTTGGAAAATTGAAGTGACAGAATGCGCTGCTGCGAAGCCAGCCGACGACGTTGTGTTCCATAACTAATCGGAATGTTTGCTTCTACTAATAAAGCCAATATACAGGGAAAAAATTTAATTTTTTTCATTTTATTGCGTTTTTAAAAAGAAACTTATTTGGCCCACCCTGTAGGAGCAAACATTTTTTTGACCCGCTCCCAAAGAGCTGGCGCTCAACCTAGGCAAAAGTATTGTTGTCTAGAATGTAGATACGATCCGAGTCCTTATAGTGCGAATCAGCTTAGATTGCTGTCTGAAATCACATAACATCACATGAACCCCGGCACAAGAAAATTGAAGTATTTTCAAAAATGCCTCCCAAAAATGGGGCTTTAAGCTTTAAGCCAACAAACGAAAGTAAATCCTCCTTCCATCAAAATTTAGTGATGACATTTAAACGTCATTCAGAAGGAATATCTCAATATCCTTCTTCGATGTTTGACTGGTTCGTCGATCACTAGGGTATTAAGCGATCGTCGCATCCGCAATTCCATTGACACGTCCAGGCGTCTGGCTTCTCTACCTACATACCTGGCTACTTGGTCAAATGTCTACTGACGGTAACTGGGTAACTCTGGTTGACATATTTCTGTTACTAGATGTTCGGTGAGTTTGACGTTAAATTTTGGAAGGCGCATTCCCCTGCCGACTAAAAGTCAATCGATCACACTTGCTCCTACAAAAATGTTCTAAAGAAAATTTAAAGGGGGTAAGTTTTTTATAGGAAATGATATACCATATTTATGAAAATTTCAAAACTCGTTCCTATTAATATACCCAATAATGAGTAATGGCCGCCCCTCAGTCTCTAATGCGTAACCGTCTTGATGAAACCATAAACCAAAAACTACCGAAGAACAAGCCTTAAGCGCAGTTCAACGACACTTTCCGTTGGCTTAGTTCGAATGATTGTCTTCCCCTTTTCTACATTACTATTCAACATTTGACGACATGCGTGTGGAATGAATGCGTATCGCGCATCGATGCCCCTCTATAGGCCGCCATCAATCTTTGTGTTCATTTAGATCTCATTCAGGTACCGCCCATCCTCTTTGAAACGAACGCACAGAATTGACAATTGTACAATCTACCGCGAGCACTCACTTTAATTAGCCACAGGCAATATACGCAATACGCAACAAAATCCTGGGTATAGCAAGTGCAATTCCTCCCACCATAAACAAACACAGCTCGCCAGTGCGTGAAACATAATGCAATGCGTACTCGTAAAGTTACGCATCATGTGGGGAGAACGGGTATGGCAAAACAGAAATCAGGGAACAACTATGCGAGTATAAACGCATGACACTTCTGCGAACCTTCTGCCCGTCAATTTCATCGAGAATTAAAACCGCAACATGTGGACTGCTCTCACAGATTACCTGTTGGGGTTGTCACCGAAGCTGCAAGTTGCCTTGTTGTCACGGTGTAGTGTGTGTGCAGTTAATTGAACCAGCCCCGGGGATAGTGATCACAAAGTCAGTGAATTTGTGGCGCATACACACAGTTGAGCACTGACGGCAGGACTTTGCCAGGGCAATCATTAAAATTCGATTAGAAAATTATGCGTTTAATTTGTCCGTTTGCATGGATATGTGTGTGTGCAAAATTCATTAACCGTTGAAATATAGTGCGGCCACCAAAAATGCAGTAACAGGCGAACAGGGTTGCCACTGTGCAAAATTGACAATTAAAAACAAAAGCTGACTGAGGGCACTAGAGTATAGGGTAGTGGTAAACGTCACTTGTTGATCATTCTAAACATTTGGCAGAACTTAAGTGGACTTTTATTATTATAGTCCTATTGCGAGTCTGGGCTTACATAGATAAAGATTGCAGGAAAGTAACCTGACTTTAGCCAATGAAATTGTTGCCCAATCGAAACATTTGGCAGAACTTTTGTCTGCTTGATGCCAGGTTGAGCTTGCATAGTTCTACAGTCGTTAACCCTATAAGATCTGGGCTGAAATACCATAAATATTGCACGAGAGTAACCTGGCGCTCAATCGAAACATTTGGTAGAATGCTTTTAGGTTGAGTCCGCATAAAAAAACAGATTTTATGAATGTGACACTTGCTTAAGACAGCGAATTTTTACAGTCGTAGCCAATTTAAAAGGAAAAGGATTACTGCACAAGGAAGTGACACCCTCATATTAGAAAGCTTCTCACATTCAGTTTCGAATAAAATAAGTTCATTTAGTCACTGACGCTGCTGCCATTTCTCAGCGGCCAATGGTAGATGTATTCATAGCAGACGGATTGAAGTAAGAGTCGAAATAGCTCATCAAGCAGAAAGTGCACAGCTAACGGAAAGTGCATGTGTCACTTAGTTAGTTAGCCACAGACATGCGTGCTATAACCGTTGTGAAAGATGGTAGGGTTATATAGAGAGTGCAGCTTGCAGGAGTGAGATGATTTGGTTGTTGTCTGAGATAAAGGCGACTTCTCTTAGGAAAACGGCAAAAGGTTAACTCAAGAGCCGATTCGTCGAACAAACTGCTCTGCTCCGATCGAGTCGATTATCAGGTCCAACGTCCGAGTCAGAGGAAGGGAAGACTCAAATGTAGTCCCGCAGGGAAAAGGAGCCGAAGACTTAACATTATGTAGGACTAGGACCAATGTCAAAAGTACTTATCAGACCTCAGAGTTAGGATGGAGTATATCTGTACCCCTGGAACCATCCTAACCAGACATCGTTCAAACTTACGCAAGTCTATCGCCCGAAATCATATTATGAAACCCATATCGGAATAACTTATCGCGCAATAAATCAAAGCATCACCATCCCGCTGCTGATGGTTGCCAATCTTGGTCACCGACATACTCCGCGCGGTTGGTATGGAGTCGATTGCACCGACTGTTCGCGACGACAACAATCGAGCATACACGTGATAGGTACAAATTGAATGTGTTCCCCAGTCATGACACCAAACTGGACACCGCGACACAACACGGTCCGCGCGCATCATCATCCTCTATAAGTCGGCAGCCAGTGTGCGAGATGTGCGCGCGCACATCCAAACAAACTCTGACATCATGTTGAAGTTGCGTTGATAGCTTCCCTCTTGCTGATGTCGCTGATGGTCAGGCGACATAATGGTACTCAAAAGGTTGATCTTTGATCATTCGGTGAGACACGCAGGCCCAACAGTCGCCACAAAGAAGCAAATTCCAACAGATGCCCGCGCAAACAAAAAACAGAAACAGAACGGGACAGAAACCGAATGGACAATCCAAAGGAATCAACATCACAAAATCGTCATTTGTTCGAAAAACACACAAGTGTCAAATGGTACATCAAAGTGGCGGACGCTCTCCGAATGGGGGGGCAGCGCAAAAACAACTGCGGCTATATACCCAGTTGTTGGTTGGGGGTCTTGGTTCGTCCTGAATTCTGCGCATTCCACAAGAGTGCTGAAATTAGCACCAAAACATGATGGGACTGCTACATCGAGACTCCTTTTACGTTGGCATTGATTGTTTTTGTGATCTTTTCATGTGTCACACACTGTGTGCTTCTCTCTCTCTTTCTCGCTCTGGCTGTTCCTTTTGCTGAACAAATTTGTGGCTAAATTCCCGAGCCGGAATTCCATGGCGATACCTAATTTAAATTCCATAAGCTGCAAAGTGGATTGCAAGGAATTATACAATGTTTGCCGCCCATCCGTTTGGATAGTTCCTTTGGTTGGCTAAGAGTTGCGCGCGCACAAAAATTACAAGCATCCGGGGCTACATGAAGATTCAACTTAAAATGCAGAGACGCGTCGTAACCGATTAGGCCGATTAAGTTAATGGCTCAGGGACGCGACGGGACATGCCGAGAGAGCGCAAGGAAAAAATAAATTAAACCTACCACTTCAGTGGGCTTGCCAATAAATCTTCCATCAGTGGGATTCGGTATTAACGATATGATTTATGCTCTGCTCTGTTGCAGCAACGGGAAAAAGACACAGAAAAACTGTCCACTGGCAGAATGTGCTACTATCAGCAGTGTGAGTATTATTTCATGCTTCGCCGACCATGTTGAAGTCACAAAGAAAATTCATTACCATTAGCTTTAAGTAAGTAGTACGGTAACGGGAGGTAATCAAATGCAGAGGAGACTAGTTGGAAGGCAAACTGTGCTGAGCCTATCCATTAGATTTAGGTTGCTTAGTGGCGTTTGGAAGCACCCGATTCCGATTTTTGGGTTTTTGATATATACCTACCCTTACTGGACTAAGTTCAACCAGACAAAACACATATTGATAAAATTTTGAAGCTGGGCCCAAAATTACCGCGTCTGCAGAGTCATCATAGTTTTAGAGCCGTTGGATGTGGTATCTCAGCAAGAGGTTACACGGAGGTCGGTTAACTGCTAACTGAGCTCTTTCCATATCCACAGTAGCTTTGCTACGGCGTTGTAGAACTCTACTCAAACTCAATGCATTTCTTCTAGGCCCAACCACAGACTGAGCTCTTTCCACCTCCACAGAAGCTTCCCTACAAATTTGACAGGCAAAACAGAGTTGCCGCAGTAGTGCGACTTTAGTCTTCTTTAACAACTTGGTTCTGCTACCAGGACCCTTGCTGAAGACTCATATTTCTGTACGCGATACCACAAATATCCCAAGTATCCGAACTCGCCATTCAGATCCGATACGAACTACAAAGTGAGGCTGGTCGGACCAGTGGTCCCAGACTGTGAAGACTGTTTTCCCCTTTTTTTTATCAGCAAAGGCAATAATTTTCCCCTTTTTTTTACCCTACGTGAAATTTGCCTTAGTTTTTATATGAAAAAATTAAGAAAATTTATGTCGTTTTATAACTGTCTTTATTAACAAGCTAAACCATAAAAATATACATATTATGCAAGGATATAGGTAGGTATGATAGGCAAAAATTCTTACGTAGACGTTCGATGTGCCGTTTTCTGTCATATTTAGTGTGAACATTGTTTTCATTCTGAGTAAACCTTGAAATTTAATTGTAATGGAAATGCGTTTACATTTTACTTTTAAGCAATTTATGTTTCAAAGAGATTTTTGAGTTGTTCCCCTTTTTTAAGCTTTCCCCTCGTTTCCCCCTTTTCATTAAAAAAAAGCTCCAAAATTGGGGCTTTTCCCCTCGATCTGGGACCACTGGGTCGGACACAACTGACTTTTCAGTCGGAAAAAGTGACACACATAAAGCATGCCATTCACGGTTCGGCAGTCGTATACTGACGGTCGTAAGGTTCTATGGTGAATGCAGGCTTGTCGTGCATCGGACAGTGTGTGTGTCCACGGGTCTGTTGAAAATGTCTAGGAACTGACGACCGTCGCAACGTGAATAATCCATTTTCTTTTAAAGTGATCGAGCACAAGAATGCTTTTAATCTGCTATACCTAGGTATCGGGTCCGGTTGATCACATTGAAGGCTATCTGTCTATGTTATAGCAGTTGGTGGTGCGACGGAAAATGCTTGTGTGTGGCTATCTGAAAAACGTTTTGAGCTACATTAGTTTCAAAACCAAGTAGGAAAAACTTCCCTAACTAAAACCAATGTTTGGTCTCGGCTGAAACAAGATTAAGGATTATGTCTGGCTTCTCACCACGGGGCTGGAGCATGCTTTCTGACTCTCTCTGAATATTTATGGCTTCAACTCATCTTGTACGAGGTAGAGCTGAACCTTCCAGTTAGTCCGTTCTTAGCTAACTTCTTTGGACACAATGGACCCAACTGATTGTCTAAGTGAAGCTGTGGCAACCGCCATAAGTAGCTTCTACCTACCTACCTAGGTAGGCTCCCGTCCCCTTGCACTTGTGCTGTTGTGCTTTACACATAAGGCAAGGTCTGCGTTGTCCCTCCGAGTTCAAATCGAATACCCTAGTCCATTCTAGCCAACTTAGACGATTGATTCGCATTTTTTTTGACTAGGTCTATGTAGCTACCTTGTACAGATCGTTGTTGCATCTCCGCCTTCAAAACTCATCAACGCAAATGGGACCCAGCATTTTACGAAGAATCCTTCTCTCAAAGCGGACTTCAGAGTCATAAATCTGCATTGGGATAATCAAGCTCGTACACAGAATCTCTTTAGTTATTCGAGAATTGCTTAGTCTGAAAGATCATCTTGTCATTTATATATGGTGACTAGAGAGGTTATTCGAGGACACACAATTGATTTCTGTTGCAGAGCCCAAACTTTCCACTTGTTAACATTTTTCACAACAAAATTCTATATCATTTCTACAACATTTTCAGAACAAAACTAAGTTTTCATTTGAACTGGAAAGAGCGCGGAATATTTCAGCGATTACTGTCTTAGCTAGTTCGGTTGAAAATTAATATGAAGCGCTTAACCTAAGTAGATAGATTTAGTTGATCTGAAAATGGTACTCTTTCCAAAAACTAAGTGCGTTAGTGTGTCAGCTCTTTGTCTATCTAGATAAAATGTTGCAGCACCGCGTTCAATTTTTTTTTTTAAGCGCTTAAGCCGTGGATGAAACTTTTTGCTTAGTTGAACGAACTGGTTGTGAAGCTGAACCGATTGTTAAGAACTATAGTTAATCGGAGTGCTAAGGCGTTAAGCAACTTAGCCTACTAACCTTCTTTTAGATCTCTAGTTAAATGAGCCCATTCAACATGTAAGACATAAAATAATCAACCATTCGAAAGGTTATAGCTGGCTTGTTACGTGTTGGCCGAACCTTGAGTTGAGTTTCTTCTTTAAAACGATAGGTATGTGCAAAGTGGGGAAGCAAGTCATCTTAAGCACTTTAGCCTATTGAAGCTTATTTCTATCCACCAATTCTCGACAAATATTTTCACAATTTTCAAAGTTCATAGTCAGAATGAAATTGAAGTTTCAAATTATTCTATATGATTCAGCACGACCCCCACTCTTCTTCTTAAGGCGGTCTTTCTAAGGTTGAACTGAACTAGGTTTTATGATTTTTCCATTTTTCTTCTGGCATTTTCCATGGGTTAAAGTCGTCTCTAATAATGACTGAAGCACACATTTCAATCAATATAAGTAGATCCGTTGTTGTACTTTATGACTGTCCTATGGTACAAGTCTATCGATTGTTATGCCAAGTCTAGTCAAGCCATTCAAAAATGTTCACAAATTATTTACTGGTTAGCCACAATAAATGTTCCGAATTTGTGGAAAGGATTGTCTTCCAGGGATCTAGATCTAGTTATGATATTATTATTTTTCAAGACTTATTATGGACCAAATGAAAGTTAAATAGGTATTTGTAGGTAATCTTCACGAGTTTTTCCTGGTGATGGCTTACATGAAGACGGGGAAATTGAAACTGCCGGTTAGGCACTTTGCGTCTTCAGAACATCAATAATATCGTTCGTAGTGTTTCAATCTGTTCCACAGCTTGAATTGGTCTTCCCCACTCCTGCGTTGTCGTCTATAGGCTCAAGACATTTTTCCGTTGTTGTACTCTATAATACTTGCTGCTTCTAACAGGTTCTTCGTAGAAGTATAATGGGTCCTTTCACTTACTGTCCTCAGATGTCACTGAAAGCTATTTTGAGTCCAACGGCATTTCCACCAGTCTTCTTAAGCTGCAGTAAGACATCTGAGTCTTCAAGTACAGTTGTACTGAACTCTTCCAGATTGGCGTTTTCCTTAAGGTTGCGTTTCATCCTCGTATAGACCAGATTTCCCATTGATTTAATATTCGTGGGGTCAGAATCTTTTTGTAAACTCTTGTTTCTTCTTGGCGGCCGTTTCCTCCATCGTGGTTTTCAACCATTCTTCGACTTCGTAGTTGTGCTGTTTTTGTATATCGCGTTGATAAGACTAGAGTTCGTTAGTTTTATATTCTCGCAATCTCAGTCTCAGTCGCAGATCAATTCTATTTCACAAATACGCTCTGACTTGGCGCCCATAGTCCCATCTCTCGCGACGACAAATCCACACCCAAACCCAACCTCCATGTGAAATCGCCTTAGCAGCTGCGCTCCTAAATCAAACAAATTACTACGCGAACATACTACCATGTTGCGCAATTCAGTTGCTGCACTCCTGATGACATGTTGATTAATGAATCCAATCCCTGGGTGCTTCGCCGCCCAAACTAGATTGCATGCCCATCGCCTAGCTTATGCAGAATTCCATCAACGAATCCCTAATTTATGAGCCAAGATGAGCACAGCGGTATTTCGGGCACTTAATCATGCGGACTTATAGACCACGACGAATGTGAAACTCCTCCAGATCCATTGTCCCTCTGGATGGACAAGGTTAATCCAGTTTAGGACGCTCGCTGGCGACATAGTTTTTGGCTCTTCAGGTGTTGAAAGTCAAGTTAAAAGTGAAATTCCGGGAAATTTGTTAAACAAATACCAGTATGCCGATGACGATGGCGACGCCAGGGATAACTGAACCCTAAAAAAGGCGACATCCCGTTTCGAATTACAATTCTGGTCATGCGATGATATTACGCTGCCTAAACAGAGCCAGCGCAACAGCAGCCAACAACGGTGAAGAAGAAGAAGAGCAATAGGCCAGAGGGTTCGGTTTTTTGTTTCTCGCATTTTGTGAACTGGTCAGCACCAGGTAACTCTTTGGACTGGATTTGGATCAATTTTTTGTGTTAAAGGAAGTAAAAAACTGGGTTACGCAATGTGCTGGCCATGCCAAGTGCTTCTGGCTGAACTGTCTCATATGGTGTGTGGGGGATTCTTGGAAATCTGTGCCGGTTGGCCTGCGATTTGTTCGTGTTGTATGATATTAATGCATTGTGAAAGGATGCCCTGATTAAGGTTATTTTTGTATGCTTTTCTTTGTTTTTGGTAGGGCACGTGGGATGAGAATTTCGCTCGGCATACCTAGGTGCAGAGCAATTTTTTTTGCTTTGCGATGTGAACTATTGCAAATTTTACGTATGAACTCAGTAAGGACCTGGGAACTGAAGCCAAACGTCTCTCTGGCAAAAGAGATTTAGAAGTGGATCAGAAGTCGAGCTCTGTATGTTTTAACATTTGATTAGGGTATGAAAAAAATTCCATACTTCCTTTCCTCTTATTAACCTCAACAAACTGACTGATGACATGTCCTATTGCAGTTCAGAGTCACTGTCGAAAGAGCTATAAGTGGTTTCACTGCCAACAAAAGTTGACAAAGGCCTTCTAGTTCAATGGCAGGTTTTATAAAACACACAATTCACGATCTTCACGATAGCTTAATCGAGACTTGCAGTAAGAATGTCGTTTCCACGGCTGTTCAGTTGAACGGCAACATCGAGGAGCGAAGGTTGTTGGAGTTCGCACATCTTTGTGGTTCTAAGCGATTGATTGCAGTCAGTACTCATAACTACAACTGGAAGGCTGGTATTGTTTCCCAACGTTATATAGACCTGAAGAACTTATTAAATTTTGGTCCGAAAACAGAACTCACTCAGGTCGGACTTGGGCTTGGGCTGTTACACTATAATCTTAACTTAGAATTGAAAAACTCTTTCAACTATGGAGTCGAATCGCGTCATCCGCGGCGATATTTATTTTTGATTCTAATGAGAAATCGCCCAAATATAGACAACGCATAGCTCATTCATGGATGTGTCGATTCGGTGAACTCAATAAGGTTGGAGCTGAACTTGGGAGCTTTTAAGCGCATAGAATTCAGTCGAAAGGATGTGCCCAGTTTCTTGCTGCATGGAAGATTGAAATCAACTTACAGATCCATTGGGAAATGCACCAGTCCGGTCAGCTTACGACGATCGCGCTAACAGCGATGATACTTACAGGGTGGGCAAGAACTAGAAAGCCGCTTTTGATAAGAAGACTTCTTGAGTGATGACTATCGAAGTTCAAGAACATGGAGTTCGGCTTTCTATAAAGAACTTGAAAAAAAACAATAACAAATTTTATTTTAAGTCTACCATAGCGTAGAGCAGGGATGGCAAACGTTTTTAAGTCTTCGTGCCATTTTAAAAAAATAAATAATTTGAAGTGCCTTTGCCGTGCCATCATACAGTCTTGATCTAGTTTTATAGTGACTACTATAGGAACAAAAATAAATAATTTTACACTGCGCAGCATGTTATTTGTAAACATATACCTAAATTCATTTTTGAAATTAACAGTTTTTAATTCTTTTTAAATAAAAGAAACAAATTTTAGATTATAATGATGATGACGATGATGTGCAAATATGTATAAAAATAAGTTGCATTGTTAACAATAAACAACGAACGGACTATTTGTGTGACTTTCGTTGTTGCAAACTTGATGCCAAGTAGTTTCTATCAGGGTTGTATTTTGTCACTTTAAGCAGAATGCAGGCTGAAATGGAATCATCTGACAAACGGTTCCGAAGTGAATCTTTAATGTTATTCATTTCTGAAAATAAGCATTCGCACGGATACGTAGACGAAAATATTGTCAATACAGGAAACGCCAACTTTTTCAAGCAGCTGTATGTGTCGGGAATTGAATTCCAAGTTTCCATTAATTTGGAATTGGCATTCTTCGTCGTATTGCCTACCAGCCTTTCTAGCTCGATTGATTCCATCGCATATGAAATGCGCTGACTCCGGAGAAAGCCTTTCGGCTTTTTTGGTAATAAGATCGAAGGAGAGGCAAAAAAGAAAAAAACTTAACTCGGTGTAGACAGCTGATGCTGTCGCTCAAAGGTGCAATCGGATTTCTCAATAAGTAACGTGCCAATAATATTTCGTCGCGTGCCATGTGCTCGCCATCGCTGGCGTAGAGGATCAGTTTTTAAGACCCAAAGTCTGTCGCATAATAGTCCTCCAAATGCATTCACTTAGTCTACAAAAGAAGGGTTTATAGCTGATCATTTGCATCGTCTTGAGATTGGAGTGCAATTTCCACAAATCAATTCTTGTCTTTTTGTTTAACTTGCACAGTACAAAAGCTATTTCTGTGTAAATGTCCCAAAAGAGATTTCTTATTAAGAGAACTACATGGAACCAAATTCAAAACTACTGACGGGACGATTTAATTTTTGGCCAATTGGAAAAAGCGACTTTTGGTTCGATACAACACTTGTAAAATCAAAACTCCTTCGACTGTAGGTATCACTGATTAAAATGAACGACCAACCAAATTATTTATATATGTATAACTAGCTGACCCAACGGACTTCGTCCCGTCCACTATTTTTGGTGAAAGTAGAATAAAATCAATCCTATTCGTTTTATTGAAAACAACAAAAAAAAACAATTAAAGAATGATTGCATTCAATTTAAGGCTGCATGATACACAACATTTTCACTTCCACATTTATGTATGTAAGGAAAGTATTGCATTCGTCGAAAAATTGTTTAAATTTCATATTTGAATTAGATTAGTCAAACGGGATAAAACAGCGTACCACATGTTAAACGCGTTAAAATCTACCTCAGGGGTTACGTGGAAACGACTTGTTAGCTGTAGATAATTTTATGGACAAAGATAGACAATCTGCTCTGAAGTAATCTATGTATGTATTATTTGAAAAGCATGGCCTTGTGATTTATTGATTGTCATGGCGAATGCGAGACGAATTGGAAATTGGATTCGCTTAAACTCGAAAGGCATATCGGTTGGGATCATTGGAATTCTCGGTGGCAAGCCAGGCACATCCAATGAATTCAAAAACTCAGTTGGATAGTTGACCCGGCAAACGTTGTTTTGCCATAGGTATAAATTATTTCTAGTGAATATTTTGTTTGTCAAATAAAAAATAACGAATGTATATTGTAATTATTTTTGAATGTTTTAACGATCCATAAAAGTGATCGAATGTCATCGATAAAATAGAACGATTAACCGATTTAACCGAAAATGTGTTTGACGTTTATGCTGCCAGCCATGACTGCGGTGCGCAATGTCATTCGATAATCAACCGTGAAACGTTCGTGAATCTTGTGTTCTATTGAGATGAAAAATGTCGCATTGCTATAGCGGTGCGGAGCACTTCGGAAATATCACTGCAATCAACCATTTCATGGCGTATCTCGTTGGACACCCATAGGCGCAGATCTAAAAGAAATCGAACTAATGTATAAATCTTGAGTGCAATATTAAAAGTTGTATCCACTGTCGGTTACTTCAAGTAAGACGACAGTGGGCACAACTTATTCGCCGTTGATAATACATTCCACGTGGATATGGAGCAAGTACGTGAAGTTTTGACCGTGTTTCACGTTGCGCCCTGGGAAAATGGTCTTCCCCAGCCAGGTTATGTTGACTGTCCATTCTTTGAAGACGCTTTCGGGGTCCACACGATTGATGTCCTCACCGCCCATGAAAAATATTTGTAAAAATGTTTGTGGTTCGTTTGGCATTGGCAGCAATGAGTTCACTTTGTGGCATACTTGACCTTTAATTTTGAAAGTTGAATTGAATTGATGACCGTTTGCCGCAGTATTAGGCCTTTTTTACTATTCTCAGATGATCTATATAGATCATGGATTTCCATGGTTTACGACAACAGTTGGATCACGTACTATTGTTGTAAACCGTGGAAATCAATGATCTATATAGATCATGTGGGTAAAATAAAAAACGCCTATTGTGAACTATTTCTGTTTCCCCGATGTCATTTGAATTGAATCTGCGAATGGACTTCAGGAACAGGTTTGAATCTGGATCCGTGCCGATGAGCAAGCCGTTCAATGGTTCTGGTGACGTCTAAATTTATTGTAGTTGCAGCTGCTTCATGTTTGAATTTTAGGACATGGCAATGGGGACACTCTTTGACCATAACACCAATCAGCACTTTCTGATGAGCGGAATATTCAATATCTGGCTCATAAATGAATGCGAGACGAAGGAACGAAGCGGATGTAAATGCTCGATGTGCTTTTTTCATCTGTTCTTTCTGCTCTACTATTTCCCACGTTTATTGTTCTATTCGTTCGACCAAAAAAGTATAACTTTTAACGCATGTACATAAGTACACACACATTTTTTTATTTAACATACCTTTCACGATATTTCTCTTTTCGAATAGAACAGAGTAGAATTACTCTTCAAATCAATAGTTGTATCAATTATTCGTCTTCGGCAGATGGATCGTCTAGCAATGCAGCTCGCATGTTTTTCGTCATCTGAAGTTTCTTCACATAACGCCACAATGTCGATGATCGAGGCAGGCATTGATCTCATCGGCAGCGGTCGATCGTGGTATTGCTGGTAGTTTTTGCCGGAAATCGCCTGAGAGTAAAATCAATGCACCCCAAAATGGCTTGCGTGCGTCACTACGCAGATCTTTCATAGTGCTACATTGTGCATTCGTCCCGTATGCTTCGCTATGGTACATGTTGCTTATTCAACCGCTTGAAGGTTTAGTGGCAATCTAATGCCGAATGAGCGGTTTGGCAACTTTCCAGCAACGCAGCCGCTATTTCAAAAGAAGCAACTGCAACAGCAATTTCCGATCTTGCACGAACTGTAGCCAAAATCAATGATATGCGGAATGTCTTGCTAGTGCCACCAGGCGCATCAAGTAAAAACATGTCAATATTTCCATCATCAATTGCCTTCATCGCCGAATCGTACACTTCTTCTTATAATGTTCATTTTTAATGTGTGACAAAAAACATTGCTACAAAAACAATTGTCAGTTGTCACACAAATTTGGTGCAAAAACAATTGTCGCAAAAAATTTGTCAAAAAAAAATTGTCACAACTATCATGAAGATGACGTCGTAAAATCGCTCCATACAAAATGTATGGGGAAATGCATTTTCTTCATAATTTTTTTTTCGGTGATTTTTCGGGAATTTTCTTGGGTATTCTTCTCGGTTGGCCAGTCCAAATTGGTGCGAATCATCGAAATCGGTCCAGGCGTTTGTGAGTTATAAGCGTAGTAACTAACGTCACTCTCTTTTATATATTTAGATTTATAGTCAATTCAGGAATAACATGATAATACCATTTATCCATTTCGCAAGATCAGCGTCATAAAAGATTGGTCTTCTCTAAAAGGTTTTTCAGGCTGAAACAGCTCTTCATTCTTTAAACAGACAGTCTTCGTATATTGCTCCCATATGTGTTCGGAACTTCCTATAAGGACCTATTTCCACAGTACTAAAACTTACAACGATGCAGGTGCAGAACGAATACCTGTCTGCAAGCATCTTGTGGCGCTGTTCAAGCATATTAGTTTCCCCTTTCCCGAGAAAATTATATTTAACAAAAAAAAAGTTGCATACTGGTGGAACTCTGCCTCAACCAATAAACATTTCAAGTTGGGCTGTCCTTAAGTAACTTACAAACTGACTCCAATTGCGAGATAAACTCATCGGCTTTCGATAGAGTCTAAGCTTCAGCGGCATAAAGCCGATCTGGGACTATCGAGGTCTGATACAGAACCTCCTTAGTTATTCTAAACTACACTCAGAAAAAAAAATTGTAGTGCCAAAAATGTTCGCTGGTTAAAATGAACCTAAATATCAAAATCTTTGATTTAAGAATGAAATTTTTGGCAATGATGTATTAAAAACTTATGGAGAGTATATTATTCTTCCGCTGAATACCTGATTCTTGATAACTTAAGAACGAGTTTTTGTTAACAAAAATAATATTTGAACCAAGAACTTTTAACTTACAATTTTTTAAAACTCTCAAAATTCTTCGCTTAACAATCTTTTTTTTTCTGAGTGTAGAGCTCTTACCCAAACAACAATTGGCAAGTGTAACTCTTCGGTAATTTAATGGCGAGATGCCGTTTTCAGAGCCGAGGTAGACTAAGTCCCCTCTTGCATCAAAGCTAGAGCTATACTGTTCGCTCTGTCAAATTTAGTCGATGTTGGGGGTCCCGCTTTGTTAACAGCATACACCGGGTTTCGCCCTTGTTAACTGCTCAACCGATTCTCTTTGACAGCTCACACTATTCTTCAAATTATAGCAATGTCACCGGCAAATGTAAGAAACGGACCGTTGAAGAGTATGAAAGATCATGCCTTCTTGTGCGTTATCCGATAAGTTCCGCAAAAGTTAGACATCACCTTGTCTGAATCAATTTTTGACTTTCTTGCTGCGAGAATAGGAACGCCAAGGACAGTGATGCCAAAACTAGAATGGATATGTACCGCTCATCTCTATAGACGCCGTCATATGCGGCATTAAAGTCGATAAACAGGTGGGGGATATCGATCTGGACTGCTTGAGTCTTCTCAAGGACCTCCTGATGTGTAAGTTATCGGTCGACTGTGTACGACATATGTATAACCTTTTTCATTCGATGTTAAAAGAGCTGATATACCTTTATCATAGGCGTAGCTTGGAAGGTCTTCGGAGTTCCATTCGCTTCTCATACGTTCTTCCAACAAACTCTTGGAGATGAGTTGGGCTTGGTGTACACGGTAAGTAGCCTCCCGCTGCCTTAAATTTATCGGCTGGTAGCCCGTCTGGTCCAGCAGTCTTGTTAGACTTGAGTTTACATTTTGCTATTGAACGAAAATCCGGGTTCTATCGTTCAGATAGCCGAATTTTGATCGTCTTCACCGTGTAACAGTCTTGCAGTAGTAATTCCATAACCTTGCACCAAAACCGACTGCAACTCTACTACCAGGCTTCCTTGTTCATCTTTAGACATTCCTGATTGGGACTTTTTGCTTTGACACGTTCTTTCAACCTCTCGGTTGAACATTCAACTTTCAACCTTTCGATTGAACATTGTCCCTACCTATGCACTTGGTGTGCTTCATACACCTAGTTGATCATTTCATAGGCGAACAGATGAGCTTAAATTGAGCTCACTCTTTAATCGAACTGTAAGTCATTTAATCAATATGGACCACATTACATCCTGTCTTTGAAAATAGTGGCTTAGTCATTGTTTTGAGATTTTCTTTCCAATGAATGAATAATTTCGCTTCCACTTTTGTACTGGCGCCTCATAAGTCTCCCTGCTCTACCTACCCGTTTACCTAAACTAACCCAAGACCACTCCATCCCAGAATTACAACAAAAATGAATTTTATTGAATGATGCCAATTAGGCAACTCCATTATAAGGAATCCAAGCCACCTTCCTTCATAAATCATAGATCTTTCCAGCTCTCCGGTTACCAAATAGAGAGCTCAATAGAGCTGTCAATATTTACTTTTGTGTTTCGCTTACCAATCCTCCACTTCGGCACTAACACTTCTGGCCCTGCGCCTCCCTAAACTAGTATCTCAGCTGTCTTCAAAGTGGACAGAGGGCGAATAGAAAAAAAAAATTAATAATCATCGCGCATAAGTGTAACCCAATACGGTTTCTGGTTGTCCGTCTAGAGCACACACAGCTTTATTCTGCGCTGGTTCCTACACTCTCTCTCGTTCGATATGCACATTCACACCCTTCGAACTGGTTAATTCGATCATAATGTCAACTGGTCATGGAATATCCGACCAGCGGTCTTCGTCTATGCGCCCCGCCTCCTGCTCCATGGTCTTGGAGTGTGTCATAAGTTGGGAGTCATTGTCGCGTCGCTCTCGTCTCCACCAAAGTGACGTCTCCATTCTCGTTTCGCTTGCACACAAAACTCAGTCTATATCTGTATCTTCTGACTGTTGGTCGTTTGCATTTTGCGAAGAACAAGTCGAAGAGATAAACACCTCAATGAGGTGCGAAAATGCCTGTGAACACATTCATGAACAGGTCTTTTTGCAAATCGCTGCAAAGCGGACTTTTCGGTCGAAGGGAACGACGCGTGAAGACAGCACCAGCAGCAACAGCAGCAGCACAGTCTACGTATCGAGAACCGTGCAGCCAAATTATACGATGAACAAATGCCTTCCGCTCATTGAGCTAATGCGTTGGAACATTTTTCACCCGGGAAGAGAACGCGCGACACAAGTGGGGAAATGTCAAGAGGCTTATACGGTGCCGCTGACGGAGCGCGGTCTATTTTCGACCACCGATTTCTGTGAGAATAGAGCTTTTCGTATTTCAAACTGTACCATGTGTCATTGCTGCGCAGGTGACCTGTTTGCGACGGGCCATCGCACTCATCTCATATGACAATAACAAGTCCTTCCCAGGCGTGTAATTTGCGCTCCTTTCAGCACGCATTACTGGCGTTCGGCGTAGCTAACCTATACGCAGATATAACCTGCCTACCCTTTGGCTAATGACTCGGTGTGCCCTTAATTCGAATTTAATTATACGAGTGAAACAAATCGATTGATCTGGGGGATTTTGCAAGTGCATTTATAGAGGCTGGCTGCGCACAAGGCGTAAATAAAACACCAAACGTGGTTGCCGCATAAATAATTCGCAGTCCTTGTGGCTATCAGTGGCCACCCCCGATGGTAGTTACTGCCGTGCGGGTCCTTAACTTTTAATTACACCATCGCGCCATGTATTTTGCCATGGGAGTGTTTTTGAGTCTGGGGCTGATGTCTTCTTGACAGAATGTGACATCGATTTGTCGGCAGTGGTTTTATGGATTGGCGGCGGTATGAATCAAAAGCGTGTTTCAAATGGATCTGGTATAAACTTGATATGCCCAAGAGAGGTATCCATCACATGGAAGCGCGCACTAATGACATAGTTGAGGGGGTTTGAGCTATACTACCCACCGCGCATATAGTGTTACAAGCCGCGAGTTATGGGACGTTGCGTTCGGGTGGGCTTTGCGCAAAGCTGCGCCATGTATGGGAGCTAGAGGTATTTGCTTCTAAAGTGGGAAATGTATTTGCAAACTTTGCGTACCAAGTTTTCATTGTGGGTATTTCAGAGTAGAGTGATTCCTTTTTAAGAAAGACGAGTTAATTCTCTAGGTGGTAATTTGGCCCTGGGCATCAATGGAAACCATTGCAGTGATCCACATATGACATCTATAGGTGTAAAGGATCAACTCGTCTTTCTTAAGCCTTAAAGTGAACGAAATGACAGAGGTGAGCCATCACAGTTACGGCTTGGCGGACAAAAGCAACAGAGTAACTTACTTTTACTTGTAATCACTGCTGGCCACAGGCCTAAATGAACAAGTCGCTTCAGTCAGCTTTTGGTCCCCAGCTTGCTGTCTCCTGTAACGGATATACTACGTTGAAGTCGCTCTTCAGTTGTGCCGCGTTTTCAGTTCCAAGCATTTACAGCAGGTGAACGTCGCACAATAGCCCGTGGAGTACCTACAAACTCCTTCGATCCAAACTGGAACATTCTGTCAGAAAAATCTTTCTCTCAAGAGTTTTTTTACCACCTTTCAATAGTCCACGTTTTTCTGTACTATAGACCAGATTAGAGTCTCGTACTTCGTATATATCTTCTTGATACTATGATATAGAGCTTTTCATCCTAGATACCCTTTTAGGAAGAAGAAACACTGCTTTCTAAATGTGGAACTACGATTTCGGCGTTAAAGTCGGGTACTTGACGTACCTGTTTTAATGACAAGAACGTAGAATACTTCCCTGGCTGTGGCATCATTCTTCTGTGAGGGTGCTAAAGCAGAAACCAGCGCTTATTTTTATTTTGACCTAGCTGATTGTGTGAGGGTGATAGCATACAATAAGGCAGCCCTCTTGCCTAAGTCTTTACAATTTTGCATCCAAATGTTCATTGAACTCTTCCCTCGCCGTGGTAGACTCCAAAGTTTGTCGTCAAATTGAATTGAATGAATGGTACTGATAAACGTCACAACAGAGGTTTCTCGGGTCACTGAACCTATTGGAAGCCAGTTTAGTAATGGAAAAATGGCACAAACTTAGAGTTAAGTACCTCAACCTTGCCGCACAGTACAGTTGCCGTTAAGTCGAAAATGGACAAACGCCTTCTTAACTGAATGTGAAGGGACAACACCTCGTAAGAAATAGAGCTCATTTCACTAAAATATTAAAGATGAGGAACTGAAGAGCGTTTTGAAATAGGCCCCAGTAATTTGCAAACTAATTTGTTAAAAAATGATTTCAGACAAGTGATCGAAATTAATTATAGTATCAAAGTGCTGAACGGCTATTGAGTTCCAGGGTCAAACCCTAGAAAAGCAAAACTCACACTTTGAGGAGTGTGCACAGCGCTGTGCTAAAGTACCCAAGTGGGTAATTTGGCTCAAGTATTCTAGCTTTGGTTTAATTATCCGAGCCGAAGAGAAATTTGAGTCTCAAAACTTGCACGTCAATCAGGAAATGAGAATCTACTCGACTGAACGCAGTCACAAATCGATAGCTGGTTAAAAGGTTCACCAAGCGAACACACCCATCAATCTGCACTATTTTTTTTAAGAAATTACAAAAAAACTCCCCTCCTCGTTTGCATTTGATTTAACTAATGTGGCTCAAACTTGTGTGGAATGGCTCGGATAATGGCTCAACTCCATAATTTCTTCGCAACAACGCTACTACCACCAATCCGTCACTCGCGAACGTTTGTCAAAAATCGGAGAGGCAGTCAGAAATACAGATATCCCAAAGAAAGATCCTTAAAAGCGACTGGTATACGGTATAAAATTCTAGATTCATGTCATTTGCCCCCTGACCAAGACATGAGAGGAATTTTTACCTTTTAACTCTTGACCGAGGCATGAGAGTATAATAATATAGCTTTCACGAGAACATGAATCGATTTTTGGCTTGAACAAGGATACGAATGGAGTATTATAGATTTGGTAGAATTTTGATCCCAACCCAAACAAATTTGTAGGTGCCTATTGTAAGCCTTAGCATGCAGATCAGAAACGTCTTGGTCTACCAATATTACAACTTTTTGAATTCGTGGGCTGTAAGAGGCACTTTAAATAACAAAAAGGGTCCCTACTGCTTCATTCATACAAATCTCTGCGTGTAATGAAATTATTGTGTTTTTTTTTGTATGTTGATTTGGATTTGTTGCAGTATCACTTTAAAACCACCGATCCAATCCGTATGGGATTTCAAACATAATATATGACTCAATGGAGAAACGCATACATTTTATCACAATTACTCAAAAAAAAAAGATTGTTAAGCGAAGAATTTTGAGATTCTGAAAAAATTTAAGCTAACAGTTCTTGGTTCAAATATTATTTTTGCTAACAGGAACTCGCTTTCATGTTTTCAAGAATCAGGTTTTCAGCGTAAGAATAATATACTCACTATAAGTATTATTATTAAATCATTTCCAACAATTTCTTTCTTAAATCAAAGATTTTCATATTTGGGTTCATTTTAACCAACGAAAATTGTTGGCATTACAATTTCGTTTTCTGAGTGATTGACCAACACATTTAAAAGATATACAAATTTCAAAATTTTCTGAAAGAGGTCAGATTTCGTTGTTAGTCGCGCATGCCACATAAGTCAGCACTGCCTCAAAGCAGTGTTCCAGAAATGTTCTGCAAATGAAGTCCGTAGCCAAGCATGTTGGCCGCCTTGCCCTTGTAATGGAAGGCGTTTTTTTATTTTGCCCGCATGATCTATATAGGTTATTGATTCCCATGGTTTAGAATAACAGTTTGATCTGGTACTGTTAGGTTAGGTTGAAGTGGCTGTCGACACACTTAGACCATTATACGGTCCCTTGTCATACCACATGAATCTATCTGCTTGATTCTTCCTACTCGTTGAACCAGTTGGAGCTTCTAATGAAGCGCTTAGATCATTTAGTAGAACTCTCCCAAATGGAGTTTTCGTCTTTGTGAGAGCGCCGGACAAGTGCGGAGGAGATGAAGAATAGTTTCTTCCTCTTCCTCGTCAAGACAGCTTCTACAAAAATCATTACATAATACGCCAAGCCTTTTTGCATGCCTGCCCATGAGACAGTGTCCTGTGATCACACCTATTGTAGCACTGATATGCTTCCTATCAAGGGAGATCAGATGCCTAGAACGTTTTAGATCCAGCTTTGGCCAGATCTGTTTTGTCGCTAGACATGTCGAGCCGGTTGTCCATCTAAGATTTGCTCTTTCGATAGCATCCAGCTTTATTGTGAGTTTGCAAGTAGCGATTGGGATACCTAAGGAGTCCTTATCTGGAACCATAGGTAGTGTTGTTCCGTGTTTGGCGAGTTCATCAGCCTTACAGTTACCTGGGATGTCCCTATGCCCCGGCACCCAACAGGTGCAGGGAAATAAATCCCCGGGTACTAAGTCCACTGAGGGACTTAGTTCCCACCTAGTGGGAAATAAAACCACTTTTTTAAAGTGGACTCAGTTCCCATGTAAGGTGGGAAATAAATTCTGAAAACCCAGAGTGGTTTTATTTGCCTTTTAATGTGAAGTTAATTCTCACTGTCGACTAAGAACAAAGTAAAATTAAGGAGTCAAGTAGGATTTTTGCAATTTTTATTAACAAAAAAGAAATTAACTTTAAACTGGTCAGAGTAATATATTTAAACCAAATTTAATGAACAACATTTTCAAAATTTCGAATTAAAGATATATATATCCAAAACTATACATATATAATATATGTATAATTGTATAACCAATAAGAAACTGAGAAGAAAAATCGCGCGATTTTTTATTTGATTATTTTCAAAATCTTGCAAACTGAAATTAATTTTTAAATTTTTATTCTTTTTGACAAAATACTACTTTCGAAATTCAGTTTGCAAACTGAAATTAATTTTTGGATTTTTATTCTGTTTGACAAAGTATACCTTTCGAAATTCAGTTTGCGCGATTTTTTTTTTGATTATTTTCAAAATCTTGCAAACTGAAATAAGTTTTGAAATTTTTATTCTTTTTGACAAAATATTATTTCTGGTGTACTTTTTAATATATATTTGTTTTTCTTTATGATCATATTAACACTAACTATTTTTCCTGAAGCCCGTAATATATTCAATTCGATTTTCCATATTTTAAAGCACAACTTCACTTCACACTGTTTTCACTAATAATGAATCGTATTGACTGCACTTATCCAAGATAAGCTTAAAATTTTGTTAAGATAATGTGATAGCTAACTGCACTTTACGGTTTGTTGTCCAATGCTAAATGTTGGAAGTTAGTTCCCTCTTCATATTTTTGAATGTGTACTTAGTTCCCATAAAAAAGTGGACTTAGTTCCCACCTTACATGGGAACTAAGTCCACTTTAAGAAGCCATCTCTCTGAGAGACGAACGATAGTCTTGAGCTGTTATTGAATTTGTAGAGACTGATTCCAGGCACTTTATAGCCGCTTGACTGTCCAAGAAGATGCGGATATCTTTAGCAGATATCACGTTTTCTTTCAGCCAGGATAAGACTTCTTTAATCGCCATTATTTCCGCCTGAAAAACGCTACAGTGATCAGGAAGACGGAAGGAGAGACTAAGATTTAGTCTGTCGGAGAAGACACCGCCACCAACACCGTCCACAGTTTTCGAACCATCTGTGAAGAAATGGATCGATTCATCATCCAGGAAAACTTTCTCCTCCCAGAATGATCTAGTGGGGATGGAGACCTGGAAGTTATTATCAAATTGTAGTTCCGGTGTAGTGTAATCGATGTTTCCTGGGATGTTTTTAAAGTTGTTCAAAATAGCGGCATGGCCAGTTGTTTTCCTGGTCATTGTGCGGTAGCTTTGAGGCGATAGGCTGCAGAAGCTGCCATTTGCCTGCTGAAGATGTCAATTGGTGTCAGATGAAGCAGGATGTCGAGGGCAGCGGAAGGGGTAGTACGAAGAGCCCCGCCGATGCATAAGCAAGCTGTTCTTTGGACTTTGCTTAACTTATCGCGATAAATCGCTTTGTCCAAAGCAGTCCACCAGACAACATCACCGTACGTAAGTATCGGTCTTATGACAGAGATGTATAGCCAGTAAGTGATACGAGGCTGTAAACCCCACTTGTTTCCTATGGCTTTTTTGCAAGAGAAAAGTGCCACAGTGGCCTTTTTAATTCTTTCTTGGATGTTAGGTTTCCATGTTAACTTCCTATCAAAAAGTATTTAGCTTCATTTGAGAATTTCAAACTAGTGCCATTTATAGATGGAGGGTCAATGTGTGGGATCTTGTATTTCCTAGAGAAGAGGACAAGTTCAGTTTTGTGAGGGTTTACTCCCAGCCCACATTTGTTTGCCCATTTTATTAGCTTATTAAGAGCGTGTTGTACGAGTTCTTTTAAAGTGTTTAGATACTTTCCTGACACAGCAATGGCAACGTCATCCGCATAGGCAATCACATTGTACCCTCCCGCTTCCAGGCATATCAGCAGTTCATTCACCACCAAGTTCCAGAGAAGGGGAGATAGGACGCCACCTTGTGGGGTTCCTCTACTAACAGATCTTCTGGTAGATTTCTCACCCAGACTTGAGTTGATAATTCGGCTATTGAGCATCAAATTGATCAGCTCGCCAAGTGAGGCATCCACGTTCAGAGCTGTCAGAGCACCAGCGACGTTGTTGAAAGCGCCTTCTATGTCTAGGAATGCAACCATTGTATACTCCTTATGACGAAGCCAATCTTCTATGGAACGCGTTAGCGTGTGTAGGGCCGTTTCTACTGATTTACCCTTAGCGTAAGCGTGTTGCGCCGTTGACAGAAGTCTTTTGCCAATGCTTATGCGTAAATGGATTTCAATCAGTCCTTCTAAAGTTTTTAGGAGGAATGATGAAAGACTAATAGGTCTGAGATCTTTCGGACTCACGTGAGAGCATTTACCTGCTTTGATGCTTCGGAGGTTTCTTCTATCTTACCATAGAAGAGTCTCCAAGATGCTCGCTTGGCTTTTCTTGGTTCTTTCTTATACATTTTTAGGGCTTCCTTGTAGGAATCCCAGTCAGTCGCTTTTCTTGTGTCTTTAGCACGATTGAAAAGTTTTCTGCACTTTGATTTCCTCAGTCCCAAGTCCGAAGTCCACCAATGTGGCTTCATCTTTCCCCTTGGTATAATGAGAGGACAGGAGGAGGACATCGCATTGTTTAAAGCCAACGTAAGATTCTTGACTTTCAGATCAAGCTCGTTGGCGTTACAGGGGGACTTAAAAGCTCTGAGTTAATTGATTGTTTCAGAGTATCCCTGTATTTGAGCCAATTTGTCTTCCTAGTATTTCTGAACGGAAGTTGGCAAGGAGGGTCATCGGCTACGTTAAATGGAAAAGGAATGCTCAGTTGATACTTTCCAATTGGTAATCAACTGACTAACAGTATCGGAGACAAGAGTGATATCTAAAACTTCCTCTCGGTTTTTTGTTATGAAAGTAGGTTCGTTTCCTACATTACTTATTATAAGGTTTGTACTTAAAATGTAATCAAAAAGTGACTCACCTCTATCATTAATATCCGTGCATCCCCATACCGAGTGGTGAGCATTTGCATCACACCCGATTATGAGGTTGGTTTTAGTCCTTTGCCCCTCCGCGATCACTCTCTCTAGTTTGTCCCCAGGGAGAGGGCCCGTGTAGTCATGGGCCATATATGCCGATGCTATCCAGTACGTGCCTTTCGCAGTCACTAGTCTAGCTACAGTTACATCTGGTACTGTTACTATTACTATTGTTAACCATGAAAATCAATGTCTAAAATCCCCGCTCCCTGACATACCTTTACACACAAAATTGACTGCCTCTTCCCTCTGGCAGTATGGAAAAAGTTCCCCTACTATGTCCTCCTCCTGAGAACTCACTGACTTGCTTACGAAAATCCCCAAGCTTGACCTCGCCGATCCCAGCAAACTTAAACTAAATGCACATGCACAAAATCAGCTACCCCGCGCGATAAAATTCCCTTTCAGTTGTAATTTCAATCAACTAATCCCGACTTGGGAGTCGGGTGTCCCCCTGCAGATGTGATAAATCCCTAAGTACACCTCCTGTATAAATTTGCCCGATGACGACGACGAAGCAAACGCATTCACAGTAGCCGCTTGCTTACATGCCTAATCCAACACACAAACAACCGATTCGATTTATTGCCAACATCGACATCGAGGTGACACCCTGGCATTAAATCAAGAAAAGTAAAAGAACTGCAACCAACTACGCATCCAGCCGAACCACATGTCAATCGCTGGATGTAATATGCAATTACCATCCCAGTCGGCAGATTATTATTTATCCCTCTCTCTCTCTCTTTCTGACTGTGATTTTTCATGCACTCTTTAGTTACAAATATTTATTGGACTTTTGTTTTGCTTGTGTCTCTTCTAGTTGGTCTATCCACATCGGTGGCGTCGGCTGCTGCAGGACTCTTCACCGGGGGCGCACCATCGCCGACAACTCTAAGCGCTCTAGTCTCACAACATCGGCTGCTGGAGTTATCACGGTTCGGATTGCGTGGCTATGATTTGGCCCAACATATGCTCACCCAGCAAGGTGCTGTCTCAAAATTACTGGGTAAGTGGAAGGATTCATAAATTCAATTGGAATGTTCGTATGGTGCAGGAGGGTGATCTCCATTTGCCCCCCTCTCCTGGTGCATTTTTTATTGAATGCGATTTGTCCTAGGGGCAGGTTGATGCTTTGAATTGTTTTTTTTTTTCATTTTGTTTCGTTTGCATCCTTCAGTGGGCAAATTATAGGAAATTTTCCGGAAGTGCATGTGCGGTTTTGTAGCCGCCCTTTGGGCATGGCGATTGGGATTTGAATCGTGGGAAGGTTCTCACGAGGCGATTTTTTAGCTTTACTTCTAACTTTGTCCTGGGTCTAGAGGGGGGATATGCAGACTTGACAGATGTACCTGGCCTGAGTATAGTGTGCGTCTAGTTCCAATCCAGAATGAGCTCGCAACTTTTGACTGTCACGTCTTCTGATACCTTCACCAGATATAGCTATATCTTCACTGAGTCTGCGATGATCAGCTTGGAAATCAGTTTTAAATATTTTTGGGTTATAAAATGTAGTTAAAGCCTCTTACGAGGAGTGGTGGATTAGGAGTTACCTGCAAAGGACAGTGAAACATGGATTGCGAGAATGGGTGTTTAAGAGACAGAGCTGTAAGGAGTCTTGCAATCGGCCGAGCCTAAAAGCAGTCGATGATTGAAGATAAAGTCTACTGCGTCGCTGGAGTTCTTCACGGGTCATCAGCTTAAACGGTCGCGATAAGTTCTGATCTAAGTGATCTACCAACCTATCTCCATAAACATGAACTTACCGAAAATAAAGAACCGGATGAATTTTTCATTTTCTTAACAGATTTTTGTAGGATTTTTGTAAATTTTTTCTGTATTTTCCACTATTATTTGCCTATATAATAAATCAGCTCATAAATAACTTTCAAACTTTTATCACAGACGATAAATATACAGATACAGATGTCTTATCAATATGGGAAGAAGTGGGATATGAAAAAGATTTTTAAAAAGCTTCATAGCTTTACAGGAGATATAAATGAAACCCGTATTTTTTTTCTCTCTTTTCTCCATCAAAACATGAAAAAACAGAAACCCTAAAATTGTTTTTTAACTTTATCGAGAAAGATACATTAAAACGAATATCCGATATAGCGAATTTTCGATATAACGAAAGCTTTTTAGATTTACATTAGTATCTCTATATAACGAATGGTGCCCACGATTTGCTATCCGATATAACGAACCTAGAAATAAATTGGATTAAAAACCATGGAAGTATTTAAATGGCAGGACCATCATCTATTCAATTTAACATTAAATAAAAACGGCAAATAAACGCAATTTAAATGACTTCTGTTTTTTAAATGATTGCATCCTTAATTTGTGTACGAATAGACTAACGCTAATTTTAAAAACTGCTCATATTTCGAAAACTCCATTTTCGATTTCGATAAAACTTTAAAAACCAATAATGCTTACATGCCGAACAATAACCTGTACTCGGTTTTCAGCTAAGCAATAGTATTTTTCAAACTAAACATTCCAATATTTGGTACTACTTTATCTGCCAAATTTGACAAGAACCGCTGTAACGATTTTGATCAAAATACATATTAAAGATAGTAAAAGTATTCAATAAGATCCCAAACTTAGCTTTTATCAAAAAATTGTTGTGTATATTTCTGAAAAATGAGTACCAAAATCTCGATCTGAGCTCAATTTGTTACAGTATATTTTTTGAAATAATTACAATGTTCCACTTCCAATGAAAGTACAAAAACAGCTATGCAAAACTTATTTTTACCCGACTGGACACAGGGAGGGTTATGTGTTTCGCACGTATCCTATGTACGTTGTAGCCTAAACGGCTTGACCGATTTTGAAGAGTGATGTATCATAATATTCGTATTCTTCCCCGGAGTGTCATAGGCTTAAAGATAAAAATAAAAAAAAGTCTGTTTTTTTTAAATTACCTTTTTGTTACCAACTTTTTTTTTTTTCAATCATATTGAATATGCACCCTAAAAATAAATACAACAACTTGAAATTTACACAATCAGGCAACTCATAATTCATTTGCACCAAAAATATTGATGAACGAGAAAGTTACGTTCGACCCAGTCTCGCACTTAATTTTTTTGCCTGTAATAAACCCATGCTCTTTTTAAATTTAAAGGGAAAATGCGTAACACCCTTGTTGAGGAATTAAATGTTTTGTTTTGTCTCTGCTTATAATTGTTAAACCTTAGTAACTTACCCTACTTCCAACTTCACTCAAGTTTATTTATGATTGTTATTCATGTTTATTGACTCTACGAAAATTACAGTACATATTCACTTAGCACTAAAATCTAAATTCATTACCGTAACTTCTCTCTTTGTTGTCTTTTTTGATCTTGTTATTCTTTTGAGTTTGAGTAATTTTTTTTTGTATTGTATCCTATTGTAGCTTTGTAGCGCTTTTCGCTCTCTTGGTTTTTGATCGTCAAACTGTTCGGACGCATTGGTAAAGACACAACAAAAAAAATATAAAATATAATACATTCATACACACTGCAGATTTAACAAAATCTTCATTACACAACAACCCTGTAAATGTATATTTTAGCCATATCCGGAAATTAGAAAAGGTCCGACAAATATGTTGCCGCTAAGATGTTGCCCATCCGCCCTGGGTGGCTGTCTTAAAAGACACATACCATATGTGATACCACATGAGCGAAAGTCCTAGATCGGACATACTAATGGCAGCAGTGATGCTGCGTACAAGCTTCCTTCGAGGAACTGCGATTAATGACTCGTTAAGAGGTCTTAACGTAGCCGAGCCAAACTCGGATTTATGGAATAATTGCCATGGTACAGGCATGCTCTAGACCCTGATGGTTAGACTAACTCCAAAATCTCTCCGGGATACAGGGATTGCCCTTGATAATTTAGAGACGATGGCGGAAAATCGAGAGAGGGTTCGCAGAAGCATCCAATACCCGCGACCCTTTTGATGGATAAGAGGGACTTTAAGAATGAACGAAAATGAGTTTTTAAGCAGATTTGATGAGGGCAGACCCGACTTCTATAGACAATGCTGACGGTATGAGTCTGCTTTCACATCTTCTTTGACTTCTTGTCTTGAAAGAGTTGTGTCAAGCGATTTGTCCAATTTGGGTCGTTCTCTAAGCCCCTTCATGCCAGCTATAAGTCAGATCCCCACAAATTACCACTCGCACTTAGCAATTCTGTCGGTAGCGTGCCTGTTGCCTGTTAATATGAAAGTAGGTACCCGACCCAGCGCTTATATCACCCTTTAGCACATGCGCTTGCATATGCAAGTGTCGCGCCGTTTTTTCGCCAGCAAATTATCGCATCTTAAAGCGATTTGTTAAGCACTCAATTAGTGTCTCAATTATGCCGCTTATCAACCGCCGCTGCCCCTCGTGTCATGTGAGTAATTTTTATTTCATTTCACTAAAGAACCCTAATTAGGGAACACACCGCGAGAACACCCCTGAGCGCACTTTTATCGCGCAACAAATTAATGTGCTCGCAGCTAATTTGCAACATTTAAATTGCACTTGCACAACCGCATCGCCTTGTCTTGTGTAAATTATTATTGCAGTGACACACTTCACTTGAACAAGTATACAGCATGCAGGCCTATATACTCTCGCAATTATACAACTGAACTCAACCAGATGGACGGCCAACGGACAGACATACAAACGTCAATCTGCGGTAGTGCGCACAAACGACTGACAGTCAGCAGTGTAAACATTCGAAACAATTGCTCATTTGAATAAAGTTATGAAGCACCGGCGCGAACTCCCCAGATACAGATACTGATCGGGATCGGCGTCCGACCCCTACCGCCCGATATCAGTGTGCGCGAACAATTGTCCGGAAGCATTTAATTCTGTGGATTCGTATGGATGCGGCCGACAGGTGGTTGTAGTGTTTGCCACCCGAACTATTATCTCATCTCATTAGAGATGCAGTAGCGCAACAGAATGTGCTGCCGTATCTATGTGTGCAGATGCATCAAAGAGCGCGATACTGCGGTGCCTTGTGCAAATTTGCTTTGGGGTGAAATTGAGAAAGGCAAACAATGAGCGGCAGCAGAGCTGCGGCATAGTACTCGTAGTTAATCGCGTGAATTACATAAATTTTGTGCCAAACAATTATGTGAAAAATTTATTCGAACTCGGAGTAGGTACAGGTAGGCTGCCGGAGGTTGGCCGAGTGATGAATGGACATACGCCGAATCAATCGCAGAAAATTACACACCACGAACGCTATCACCGGGTGGCAGTTGTTGCAATGCCTCCCTCTAGGGGTGACTGCGCGGACCGTCATTATCACGACGGAGGAGAGGTGAGAATAAATTACCGCTTGATGTATGTCGTGCGGAAGCTCATTTCATTCAGTGTGATGGTTGCGATCTGTGATTAGTTGTACACTTAACAGTTTTAAAGGAAATCGCAGATGAATTAATTGTTGGAATGGCGTTTAATTGCTTGTAAGCTGATTGACCGTCTTTGGACGAGGTGAAAGCAGCTGGGACTGGCTGAAGTTGTTGTGCAGGTCAAATCAACTAGTGCCTGGCTGTTAGGTAGGTAGCTAGGTAGAAGGGTGCTTTTGCGGCAGTTGCCACAGCTTCACTTAGACCGTCAGTCGGGTCCATTGTGTCCATTTTACGGGAACCATCCATTGCATACCTGTTAAACGACAAAAATAGACCGCTTTTATATTAGAGCCACATAGTTTAGTATGAATCTCATGGGTTCTTAAGCTCGTCCTCAGAGTACCTAATGATATGAGGTCTGTCTATCTACTAGAACCACCCAGATTTGAGTACTTATGGATCTCAGGAGTGGTAATGAGATTGGTCCAGCGTAGGTTCTAGGTTAGTTTTACTCCAGGATTCAATGTCAATCTTCCTTGCGAGCGGAGTTCTTATTGATTTTAGGGCCATAGATGTATGTATATTCGACCCGTTTCTTGCAAGCTCATCCGCCTGTTCATTACCTGGAATATCCATATGCCCCGGTACCCAGCATAGGGTCACCACGTTGGCTTGTGATATTTCGTACAGATATTTCTTGCAGTGCCTTACTTCACCATGACTGACTCCATGGCTTTTATAGCCACTTGGCTGTCAGAGTAAATAGTGATTTGTTTACCGACAATGTGACGTCTCCTTAGGTCCTTCGCCACTTAGGTAATAGCAGCTATTTCGGCTTGAAAGGCACTGCAATCATCGCTGATTCGGAATGATTCTCGCAGGTCCAGTGCTTCGCTGAAGATGTCCGCGCCTGTACCGATGTTCATCTTAGAGCCGGCCTGAATCCCCATGTATTGCTGAATGCTCTTCTGCAGATATATAGTGCCACGTATGCTTTTTTGATGCGATCCTCGCCTGGCTGTTGAATTTGCCAACATTTGCGAATATTAATTTCGGTCTAGGGAAAAACGGAAAATAACATCCTAAGGCTCCTTTTTATTGCGTCACCCCTAGCGATTGTTTGACTAGCTTCCGGAGGACATTGATCGAATTAAGTCATTCACAGTCAGTGACATTAATTAGCTGCCAAAGTGGTCCGCAGCCTTGAAAAGGTTGTGTGCATATCGATTAACGCCCACAGATGGCGATACGGTCCTTAGTAAAACTATAAAAACATAGATGGCGCTCAAGATGGGGTTAGTTGAAAGAACAATAAGAATCAGAGGAGTCTTTACTAAATTTTAAATAAAGTGGAGTATTTATTAATATTGTTGAAAATAAATTGTCTCATTTAGTTTCCCACAAACAAACAAACTGTCCTCGAAAGGCTTCGGACTTCGTAATTTTAGGGGCGATATAAAATTCCAAAAATTAAAAACACCCGCAAATGAATGGTTGCAGATAAATCTAGGATCCTTTGAGGACTTGATGGGCCAACTTTTTATCTATTTTTATTTTTCGGACTTTGACAAGGAATAGCAACTGCAAGAACTCGCTTAGGAGAACCAATTTGGTCTAGCAAGCGTCCCTGTTTCTTCGCGAAAAACATAAAGTTATGACTTTTGGGATAGAGCTAACATTATCCCATCAATGGGGTCAAATGCTTGGTAACGAGGGATAGTCTTGACGTTATTGGGAAGTGACCAGTCAAAATATTGATAAAAGTGCGCCCAAGCTGCTTTAATGAAACAGTTTTCCGAAGCACGTCGGAAGGTACCCATCGAAAGGGCAGCACTAGACAGTGTTCCAAATAGAGACAAACGAGTTGCCCTTAAAGCACGATCCGGCTTATTTTCTAAAACAGTAGTCATTATGTCTGACAGAAGGTGTTTTTCCAACGACTTCTGCTTACTTATATGTATTTTTTGACGACGTTAACAAACCTAAATGGACCAAGGCTTCAAGGCAACAGACCTCTCCAGATTGTGGGCGCTTCTTAATCAGGGGTTAATGACTAATGTTGTTGTCCAGCCGCACTACGTGCCCAAGGCACTTCAGTCGTTTAATTCGCCGAATTGGAAACGAACTATGCGCTGTCTTTATCGTATAGAAATACACTTGCATCTTTGCAAAAGAAAACTTTACATTCGCCAAAGATATCACCTGGCTTCTGGGGATATCCAAAAGGCATTGAATGGTCTGTAAGCTTTACAGTGGCCTTCTATACTGCGTCTTAGCTCGTAGGCCACACCGCAAGCATTTGTTGGTCTTTCAATCACTAAATTTGAGCGCTCCCTTGACAGGTAGTAGGAAAATGTCTGCACCGGAAAAAAAATTACCTGTATCTGAAACGTTCAAAGAGTTTCCTTGCATGCTTGCTTTAAAAAGACATCATATTACCGCTATAATAGATGCCATCTTTGGACACTGTCTTATCATGCAACAAGACTTGAAGCATTTTCAATCTATTTTTGTAAAAGAGGAGAAAACCTTTCTCGACTTTTCCTATTTTGCTCTGGGGTATTCTACTATAAATCTACACGATATAATAAAAAAGATAATGGGATAAAACACTTCAAGCTCCAAGCTGGTTCAACGAGTAGAGGGAAGAACTTTATCCTATAGATTTATGTAGTCTCAAGAGGGACCAAAGTGTATCGGGTTTTGGTGTCAGCCAGTGTTAGTAACTCGTGGGAAATTTACCTTTTCGTGGGAATTTCGATGGTAAGAAACCGTCTCGTGGGGAAAAGGGAAAAAATTAGATTTCGGTAAGAAAAAAAAAAAAAAATGTCCATTTTGAACTTCTCCATCCAATATGATATTATAATGAATTATAGTTGTTGTATTTTTCCTTGAATAGTACCAATGTGATTTTTTATGTGTGTATATCTAGTAATGAAATTACTGTTTATTTTATTCTTCCAATTCAATTCCTTTATATAGAATATTTTTTTGCCCGTTTTTTTTTTTTTTGTTAATAAAAATATTGAAAATTAACTTTTTTTTCTTAAATTAACCAAGTGGGAAATTTGTGGGAATTTTGACTAGGTCCAAAAGGGAAAAATGGGGAAAAAATTAGCTTCCCGTGGGAAAAACCATCTAAATGACATTATAACACTGGTGTCAGCCCCAATAGAGTGTTATTTGTGCATTTGATATGAGCCTTAAGGGCTCTGCGGTAGTGTGCCAAAAGGTAGTGTACCAAAAGGTTCGGTACTAGACTCAATGCTGTGGAACTTTTATGAGTAATAAAACTCAGGTTGAAGCCGTACTTAAAAACTGACATGAAAAACTGTCTTCAAAACAACTATACCTGTCCACATGCGTTTATGGGACTTCAACTTTTGTTTAAATTTTATTGTCAAAAATGAAAATTTGGTTGGCAGAGGTTCTGGCTTGGCAAGCGGTTCTAACGAAAAAGAAGCTCTTCTTTCTTTATTTGCTCTTTTATCAATTCATGACAAATACAGTCCACACTATTACAAAGATAGATTTATATAATTCTAATGATTTAGTACTTCGGATATTTGTTTAGAAAGAACGATGTTACCATCTTCATATTTTTAGGAACTAATAATATAAATTTAATATTTCAAGTATTTCTAGTATTTCTAGTACATATTTATAATTCACTATTTCAAAACTAATGTGAAACATTAACAATTCCTATCACTTCCCTTTTTCTTTTGTAATAGCTTTGGAAGGTGAGACCTCTTACTGCAAGAGCTGACAGTTCTATAGTTATAAAGGGTGTTCCAAAATTCACCCAATACTCGAATTAAATAAAAAACAAGTAAAAGTGTTATCATCGGCCTGGCCGATGCCTTGATACCCTCCACTGCATACAAGTCATGCAAAGTTTTAGGCATGTGAGGTAGTACGTAATTACATTGAGACACATGGGCCTAATATTGATTTTGTATGGTTGGTACCAGAACTACCTGACCGACATAGCCCATTTTCAATACCAACCTGACGACGATAAAAATAAGTCCTTTCACCAACCTTCATTCGCCTACGTCAATTCCTTTGGGCGCTATCGTGCTTTCAGACAGACAGACGGACATGGCTAAATCGATTCAGAATGTGATCCTGATTCAGAATATATATACTTTATGAAGTCTCCGGTGACTCCTTCTTGGCGTTACAAATGTAATGACAAAGTGAATATACCTTCCTGTGGAGGGTATAAAAAAACAGTTTTTTTGCTCAGTTTTAATTGAATAATAAAGTTGACATGATAGGGTTGGGGATAGGGGATCCTCGATTGGGATCCCCTTAAGGGTCGATGTTATGCGGATAGGTAACCCAGAAAACGATTAAATCCCCTAAAGCGAATATCATCCGAACTATTCTTGAGACAGATCCAGACAATCTGTATGGACGTTGATGGAACATCATCTAGCAGGGCTTAAAGCAGTCTTCCAGCAGATGCCTAGGCAGATGACAAAAGGAGTCCATAGTGTTTATCTTATTGAGCAATCACTGAGGTTGGCCCGGCCTTGTTTAAAACTTCCATAAGCGAAAACCTCATAGGGTGTTTGAAAGTCTGGTCAAACTCGATGCTGTTTAGGCCTATCTCCAGCAGACCATCAGACAGTCTTCGACCTCGAGTGACTTTATTCCGGTAACAAGTCTATTTTTAAAATGAGCCAGGGACATTCGCCTCCGACAGCTCTTCAGAACAAGCGCTATGGCTTGATATTTGAAAGGGAATTTTAGGCTTTTCTCTCTTAAAGAGAATCTTGTGGTTCAAGTCATCAGTCATCACTGTCCACTCGCTGGATGTGGCCGAGCCTGTTAATCTGTTTTGGATTTTTGGCCTAAATTCCCATCTTGAGACAGCTCAGAGAATATGCAGTCGTTCTCTAGCCCTTGGTTGAAAATTATAATTGCAGTATGAACACACGTCTTAGGGTGTGGACAGGTAACAACGTTCCTCGCTATCTGTAGATATGGGAGAGAAAGTCTTGCAAATTGCTATCACTTTTTTGACGACCATCAGTCTTCGGTCCTGAAGTGTCTGTACAATAACACCAAGTATGAACTCTTCTCTAGCTTGAGTGACCCCCGATATAGTTCTCATACGACAGCTGCAAAGGTCTTCAGCAAAGTTCAGCGCAGTTTGGCTTCGGAGCGGTATATTGTGCCAGATGAATTGCTTCTTTTAAAATTTCAAAGAAAGTTTCATATATTATAGCACTAATATGGGACTTCCGAATAGAGATCTGTGACTCTCGGCTGTAAACTGATCAACCAGCACCTATCGATGTATAACCATCGAGCCAGACTTAATCTTGGGAACGTTTTAAATTTTACTTTTGATTGACAAAGGCTTATTGCATACCTAGTCCTTGAATATATTGAATCTTTGTCCGAGTCATCACTCACTCTCTGTAGGGCTTTCTCAAGATATACCTACGTTATTCCAATTTTCACCGAAGACCGTTGAACACCCCTACACACTTTACCTGCCGCACCATTTCAACATTCCCCTCTTGACATGCATTCCTATACCCACTCAGCAACTAAGTAGGTACTGGTCTTGCACCATTCGCTCTGCAAGTCCATTCCAGACGAGAGTCATTACTGCTAATTGTGAGGCTTTCCCTGGAAGTAATTATTCCTAAACCGGCATTCCAAACGCAACCGCAGCTACCCATTACATTTGTCCAATTAACCCACTCTCTCTGTCTCGGAATAACTCCCAGACAGCCCCGCTAAAACAAGAAACACATACCTCCGCTACACGGTCTCGAATTCCAAGCCCACCGGTCACATGGAGGGTATGCAGCATGCCTTACGCAGCCATCGCAAAAGCAGTTATTGCAGCAATGCCATCAATGTTCGGCTTTAATTAATTTTCACCTCTTAAATGCTCATAAAAATCCATATTTGCCCGCGCACCGCCTCAAGTGACTTCATCATCCCGCCGGCCGTCATCGTCAGTTGGATCTTGGATGGGACAGAGAGACCTGGCGCAAGATAGTTACATTGCCATGCCGTACAAAATATATGGATGACAACGATCCGCACTGTGACTACCATGCTGCTGTATGGGCAATTTGTTGGGTGATGTATGGCTGACTGTTTTTGTCTGGCCGCGCGCTGCATCTCTATCCGGACGCTGCAATTGATTCTTCGCCGAGATAAAATTGTCAAATGCGAACTAAATTGGTGACTGCAACTGCAAGCATCTCTCGGGAGTGCGCGCGCACCTGTATTGTTAGGCGAATGCACCGCCGCCGGCGGCAAACGGTTGATCGGTCGAGCCCGGGGCCGGACGTGGCCAGAGGTCGACAAAGGCAGCAGTAACAAAAAAAGCAAAGCACGCGAAAACCTTCAATGAGTGTGAGCTTGGCTGGTGACTGCGTCCGTTATGTATGTACGCCGGTGTAGGAAGATTTACGATCGCCGCTTGGATAAATTGCAGTGATTTTCGCGATCCGCGCGATTGTGATCGCAGGAAATTTGTTCTGGGGTTTTGTCTTTATTTTTTTTTTTTCATTCTGCTGGCGGATGCGTACAGGTTGTTTTGTTTGGAGATGGTTCACACGGGCATTACACACAACAGACGCGGGAATTTCAACCAAAATTGGATGCTAATTGTGAGTGGGGTCGACTGCTAGTTGTGGGGATACATATCATGTCGATGTTGGAGAAAGGGACATCTGTAGCAGGAATGAAGATTTGAGGATGGCGAATCAGTATATGGAAACAAGTGAGCTTCTAAGCTTCTGACTTGCAGAAGAAATAAAATGACAAGTCGACCTGAGAGATCTACGATGCAAAAGGGGCAGAAAAATAATACTTTCAGCAGAGGATTTCTTTTAAAAACCTCAGGTTCCACTCTCTGAAGAAGAACTTCCTTCATATTCCGCAAGGGGCTGGACCTCCTTCAAGTACTAGGTATATTATTAAAGTGACACCCTTGATTGTTGCAATCCGACTGATCTTTATTCAACAGAATAGCTCTTAGCACTGTATGTACTAAATCAGTTAGCGGAATAGTATACAGTAGGGTGTAAAAGAATTCATACATTACATCCCCCCAGACTTAAGAAGAACTAATTATAATGAATTTATCCTTAACTTAAAACTGCCCAGCATAAATATAAACTATTATTATTAAAAAAAAAAAAGAAGAGGAGAATAGTTCCTCATTTTCGAAGTTAGTTACAGTTCAATATTTATAACGTGGAGTTCTTTTTGATCTTCTTTTTGAAGACTGTTTTTCCTTCGATAAGAGTTAGTCTTTTCTTAAAACTACGGTTGAATCCCCTGTCACTATCTTAGATTTCCGATATGTTCTTATTGGAGCAAATCTTATTCGATTTCCTAAGGTGGTTCTGATGTGCTGTTCTATGAATCCCATTTAAGCTAATTAAAATTAAATAAATAACATTACCTAATTTCTTTATAACTGTTGCGGGTGACCAACCAACCTTTGCCTTGCTCTCTGCTCTATATAAAACATTTTCCCCTCATGAAATTTTACAATTTTGCTTCGGTATATTTGGCTGACTCTGACTACATGCATTTCCGTTTCGACTAGAACCTGGGTCGGCATTCTGTAAGGCGAAACGCTCAAACGTTTTCGTGAGCTCGAAGAAATTTGCTTGTGTAATATAGGGCAAACCATTCGTGCACACGAAAACGTTTGATCGTTTCGCCTTACAGAATCTGACCCCTGCACTCTGCAGATGGTTTCATTAAATCCATTATTGTTTTTGAGGAGCTTTTAAATATCAAATTGAAAGGAGTTTCATTAGTTGGTGCTATAATCGATCGATATTCAAATAAGATATTTTCAATTTTAATCTTAATAATTGGGGCTGAGCTACTATGGATATCCAAAAAATATTTCTTTAAACTCGATTTAATGCACACCTCTCTCGGCTAGCCCATTCGACTGAGAATGGTACGGAGGACTCTTCATACATTTTATACCATTGAATTTGCAAAATTTTAAGAATGCCGCTGATCCAAATGGCGGCCCATTATCTGACACTGGTAGTCCAAAATATGAGAACATTGTTCGTAAAACCTCCGCTGTGGTTGTTTTTAACATTTTTCAGTCCATCCAGCGACAAAAACCGTTCATTAAAATCAAAAACGTTTCCCTTTTAAAACAAAAGAAATATATATGAATTCTACCAAAAAACCTTTCAGAATTCGACCAGGTAATTGTCTCGTTTGTACAAGCCCTCCATACATATGATCGCGCTAGGACATTCATTCCTACTATCCGCACGTGAGCATCATGCGATAGTTTTAAGGTCTGGTTTCTCAATTTGGAGGGTATTATTTAGTATAAAAATTCCAATTGTTTTGAATCCCATCCTCGTGCGGTTTTAAGCCCGGTAAGTACACAGCCCACCAAATAATCACACTACGGCAGATCCTGGAGAAAACCCAATTCCAAATCAATACTCACCACCTATTTAGGGCCGCATATGACAGCATTTATGGTGACGAGTTACATTTGCATCCCTGCAAACTCTTCGGATTGTATGCAGAATGGCTATGGGGAACACTCGCGGCTCCAAAACGATCGAAAACGATAAAAAAGAAGCGACACACAGCATCGGCGAATCGAACCGAAAGTCACGATAGACAGCTATAACTTCGAGGTAGTTCGGGACTTGTCTCCCTCACCTATTAATCTGAAAAATCACACTTGCCAACCGCTGTAACTTCGACCTTTGAAGCCAAACGATTTGCAAGGCCTTGTCGAGAAACACTAAGGAGACTCTATATAAGACCCTCATCATCCCAGTCCTGCTGTATGGTACAGAAACATGGCCGCTACCAAAAGCGGATGAAGATCTGCTTGTTCGCTCCGAACGTAAAATTCTTCGAGTGATTTTCGGTCCCGTTTGCGTTGGCGGGTTTTGGAGGAGGAGATTTAACAGCGAGCTCAACGAGCTATACATCAAGCTTGTCCAAAAAGTACGCATCAGTCGCTAAAGATGGCTGGGACATGTAGAACATGGACAGAAATTCTGCACTATTTAGCGAAATTTAAAGACCATTTTGGAACAACACAGTAGGGTTCAGGTACCATTCGAACCTCTTTGGGCCAGTTCGTCAATATTTTTATTCAATTCAACTAAGGGACGAGGGACCCATTATAGTTCGGTTATGCTTCTTGTGCTTAGTGCGTAGAAGCTTTGCCAAACCACTGAAAGACTAATTTAGAGTCGATGATGGGTGAGCTGACAACATGTTTGTAAATAAAAGAACTGCGGCTCCTGATTCTCTTTTTGGGTTGCTGGCCCGTGATCGTATCACTTTTATGCGAGCTCTAGCTTAGCTTTTTATCTCGGAACTACTTAATGACTGTGTCGTTAATTGAAATTTCATCGAAGTTATAAAAGGTACCCGAAAACTCACGCAAGATTTAAATTTGCCACCATTTGTGCGTTAAGTATTTGGTAACCACAAAAAAAAAAAGAGTTTGACAGCTGACAGTGTAGGGTTAGTAAAAATTTGATACTACCCGAAAGAACAACGTGTTTTCAGGAAAAATAAAAGTTTGGCTGCCACAATTCGATTCGGCGTCTTGTATATCTACAAGAACTATAAATTTCAAGAAGCTCTTGACAGCGTATTCCCACTAAAGATTTGTGTCTGCATACCTACGATTGACACTAGATCTAAAACCAAATGGTTTTAATTTATTTTTGAACATCAAATCTATTTAATTAAAATTTTGCGTGCATTTTGGGACAGCATTTATAAGTTAGAGAGGTCAATGCCTACAATGGCAATCAATGCAGCACTGTAATGTCAGTAGGTCCGTCGCACTATTTTTCGGAATAACTATGACTACCTACAGTGATTGATTTGGTCATGCATTTAAATCAAGGTCTCGAAGGTACCTTGCGGTTTTTTGGGCAGATGAGCTCATAATATCTTGAGTCTTCACATATCAGTGGTAATTCTATGGATTTTTATAAAATGATAGTTAAGCGAGCAATTTCCGGTGATCAGCCAAACTTTTTGTATCACTTTTGCTAATGAAATAGGTTGAAAGGTCTGTTTATTGATAGCGAAGCTGTCCAGCTTTTTAGGTGGAGCTTCCAAGAATCCAGCTCTACCTTAATATTGCAGGTTGGCAGAACACAGAACTTTTCTTTGCCAATGGAGGTAGTTGTTGAGCTTGTGCGAGCTAGCTCATCAGCGCTTTTATTGCCTTTAAAAACCTCGTGACCCGGAACCCACGAGAGGGTGTCCTATAGTTTTGGAAAGCCAGCTTCTCGATAGTCTTCAGACAATTGCAATAGAGTATCAGTTAGGCTTGTATAAATCAGTAGCTTTTAGCGCTGATTGACTTTCTGAAAATATTTGAATGTATATATTTTTCAAATATCCACACCTATCACAGCATCCGCCTTATTCGAAATTTCGCTAAGGATCTCGAAAACTATCGCAAAATGTGTAAATTTGTGACTTTAAATAGTTCAATTACATAGATTTCTAGTTGAATGTCCGAGAGGGACAGAGATATTGCAGTCACCATTTGGCATTTAAAAAAAAAATTATAATTTATTAAGTGAAATTTTAATTTATTATTATTATTATTAATTATATTTATTGAAGCTAAAAATTTTTAATTAAAAACTAATATTAGATACCCCATTATCTAATATATAATATAATTTATTTGAGTAGTATAGATATGAGCTTGAAACTTCAAAAAATTTGGCGGTATTTTAGTCTATTCAGAGGAACTTGTTTAGTAATCGATAATCCCCGATGTACCTTACTTAAAATTGTTAAACAATTTATATATCGTTGCTACTAGAATATTTTATAAGAATAATAATTTTCTATAATTTAAATTAAAATTAATATTAAATCAAGGCGTAGTTTATTTTTATGTTTAAATGAGTTACAATAAAATTTATTTATATCAATTTATAGATATGAAAAATCGAATGAAATTGGATTTGATAGTAATAATTAGATTTTATCTCTAAAATATGTACATATCGCCCGTCGCTCTTGTTGTTAAAATAAGATAAGTCGTAACATAGTAGATGTACTGGAAAGTGTATCTAGAATCAATTTAAAGCTTATTAAGAAAAGTATTTCATTTACATTGAAAAGATAAATGAATATTTTTTGTACCTATTATGGAAGTTGACTTTGGAGGCATCAAGTCATTAACTTGAAACGAGGGGTTTGACAAAATATTTTTTAACTTAGGCTGTTCATGAGTGACCTTTTAGATATACTTATATCTAAAAATATAAAATCAAAAATTTCCTGTGCATGTTTTTTTTTTCAATTCCTTCCGCAAGTTCTAATCAGGAAACCTAGTTCCATTATACACTATAATTCAATATTTGCAACAGAATGCTCAACGACTCAGCAGACAAGTAAGTGGAAGAGGAAGACTGTATGCAGAAGCCACTCAAGCTCTTTGATCTCACTTTCTAACTGCGACTTGTGAGTTGTGACTCACTGTTTACTCAAAATGTCTCATACACGGTGCATTTATTGTTGAACTTTTGGCAATTACTTTTATTTGCTTTGTATCTCGGACTTGTCTAACAGTATTTGACTTTCCAAAGATTTCTCTGTGGAATGCTTTCATGACTTTGTTTGCTGCACAAGGCGTCCCATATACTCTGCATATGTGTTGTACCTGTAGCTGCAATGCAGCTCATCAACTGACAACTGGGCAACTGACATTCCCATACGACTTTATTCTGTCACAGGCACATCCGGTTGGATCGAATTTAAAACTACCAGACACAACTGCACCGTCTATGGTCCATTTAAGAAGGAAAACCACAAAAATGCAATTTTCCCCGCCCCATACTAGGTACCACTAAAGCTCACTTCTTTAAAATACTCAAATCGCAGCAACCTAAGCTCGCTGTGCTAATATAAAGACTGCCCTCCGCACTTTATCGTACATATACCAATCTAACTTTCATCTTTGTGTCAATTTCAGGTACGCTTCGACCACCTGGTCTAATCGGTGGATCAAAGCCAAAGGTAGCGACCCCAGCGGTGGTATCGAAAATTGAACAGTACAAACGCGAGAACCCGACAATCTTCGCGTGGGAAATACGCGAGCGGCTAATTTCCGAAGGTAAGACATAAGACAACAATAATTTCCTCCCTTGCCCCATTGGTTTTACCAAATCTCTGATTCTCATCTATACGCGGTAGGCTCAACTATACAACAGCGCAGCGCGTCCATCAGCTATCCATCGAGTGTGCTGTTGTGCTGTTCCCGTGTCTTCCCTTTGATGTTTTATGCACTTTTATAGGTACATATACGAAGGATGCGACACGGCGCACCGTGAAGGGTTACTTTGTCCTGAGTAATCAAATTGTTGTTCCATTTTAGATCGATTGGTTAATTTATGGGCATCCGGACACCACAGCGTAGAGAAGTGCACATGTATGCGAGTGTATGCAAAACATACGGTCCTCGTCGTTGTTCGGATCGTTCGAGGAGATCGATTGATCTCCCCAGACCTCATTATGTGGTCCGTTCGGTGTAATCTCATTTGTGTCATCATCGTCACATTAAGAGAAATCAGTCTTTCGCAGGGGAATTGTCTCGCTCGCTCCTCCGGACAATTGCGTGCCCAGTGGGTTTGCGTTTAGCAGCATCTGCTCCTGGTCCACGATCGGCTCCAGCTCGCATGCTCTCCATTCATTTGTGAAGGCTTTCCTCAATGAGTAGCTGCGAGGAGTTGAATGATAGTGATTGGCATTATATTTGCGGCCGCGATAGGGATCTCGTGTCGGGCAGAAAAGTGTGTATTTGTCCTAGGGATGTGCGCACTGTGCAGTTGGGTATATGTAGTTGGTCTGCGACGATCAGCCACCGCTTGTGATGGGTACGCGATTGCGTTAGCTGATTTATTGAGTTTGGCCGTGGGTCGTCGTCTCTGTGGGGAAGTCTTCTTAGCCGATTTTTGATCGGTTATTTGATTTTGTTGTGGATATGGCGATCGAGATAGAGCGATTTCAACTGGTGCGCAAGTACCAGGACACATGTTTTATTGTAGCTCAGGGTGGGCTTCGAGCTTGATGAGATCAACTTAACGTGATGGCAGATAATGCGAAATAATGGACGTAGGTATTATATATATATATATTTTTTTTTACTCTCTTGAGGAAGTTCATTACTGTGAGTACGTTACTGGTTTTAGTGGGAACAACAATATAGGAGGTTGACGACTGTAAATAGTTGGGTTTTTGGTTACTGCACTGTTTTTGGATTAAATTCATACTAACCATAACAATGTGATGGAGCACATTTTGCAGGCTGTTTCCTCCGTACACCATTTTCAAAGGAAGCTCATCTACGTCAAGGTATCCGCAGAAGGTATTAAATATACCTATTCGAAAGTTGATTTTGTTATTTACGATTTTCAATGCAGTGCTACGCCCTAAATGCTCCGCGTAAACAAAAATTTTGATTGGAAAGTTGTGGAAAGTTGTCCACTACCTTGACTTTCATATACCTAATCCGTTTACTTATATAGAGTGAACACCACGAGAGCGAGTGGTATCTTAATTCGATAATTTCCAACATTTTGGAAAATCTGCTCAAATTCAATATTTTGAACAATTTTCTTTATTGGGGTAACTACATTTTGAATTAATTTTTTTTTGTATATTTCGAACATTTTCGAAAATGTCTTCACATTTTCCCATTAGTTTCAAAGTTAAGGTTTTTTTTTCGCAAATTCTTTTGCACTTATTTTGTATGACTATGACTGCTTTCTATTGTATTCGAAAGTGAATTTCTAAATTTTTCCAAATACATAAAATGTACCCAGAGAACTAGAAGTGCACAAATTTTTCTATTTCTATTTCTTATTATTCTGGACCGACATTCTATACGTAGGGTGAATCTCATGCGGGACATTTTAAATTCGAAGATGATGAATTCCCTTTCAGCAATGTTTTCGAAATTTGCTGCCTTAGTCGTAACAATGAGCAAAACATTGAAAAATTCGTGGTTTTTGTGTAATTTTGTGAAATTCTCCAATTTCAACAGTTTTATCTTTTGTAAGCTGTTGTGGAATACGTTTCCAGTTTATGGATGCAATCTGTCAAATAAAACAGTGTTGGCTGCATTACTTTAGATAGCTAATTTATCACTTATTGTGCGACCTACGACCGAGTGCAATTTTTGCTCGGTTAAAAAAAAATGGATTAAAATTAACTAAGTCTCTGTTGAGAGAAACGAGTATTCGTTGTTAAAAACTACCGAGATGAAAAGGTTAAATGCGTACTGTTAAAAAACTCACTTTATTAGTTGTTATCAATCAAGTTTCTTGATTAATATCAACCAGTTAGTAAAAAGCTACAGAGCTAGTTTGTTATTAACGAACGAGAAAATTTGTAGAAAATTGAAAAATCGGTTATTTTCAACCAAGTTTCCTTAAACAAGTTGAATCGGTTATTTCTAATCCAATAACTCTGTAGGAGCTATATTAACAGTATTACTCGTAGTTTTTAACCGAAAGTTGGTTAATTTTAAATAAGTGATTTTTCTGGACACCTGAGGTCCAGAGTGGACTCTAGTATGATTCCCAATTCAAACTATAGGATTGCGGGAAATGAGGTTTCCGACAACTTGCTAGGCTGAGGGGAAGTTTTCTTTGATACCTCAACCTGAGCGGGGTCTTTGCGTCCTCGGTCAGTGTTTACGTGTACCGATTGACGGTTTTGTTTCCCTTAAAAAACAATTCCAAGTGGCTCGGCACTCCATGATACGGACAGACTGAAAGCAACGGCCCAACCAGCTATCGGCAACGAAACATGTTTTTCTGTTTCGCTTTGTTTTGCCGTATATGTGGTGTATGCTGCCACATAAGCAGATGTGCATTTTCTGAATTTTTATCAGCTGCTAAATGTGCTGAGAGCGAGAGATATAGGGCAAGAAGAGAACCCACGTCCAGTCCAGTCCGAAAAGTATTCATGTAATGTACACTCTTTGCTATCTTTTGTGGGTTAGCCATTGACGAGACGACGCGACGCCTAGCTTTACCCTGTAAATGTTTTGGTACCTCTAGTCGAGATTCTGCATTGCCTTCTATGTAGAACTCGAGCCTGAGATCAGGATCTAGAAAACCTATCTAAATGTAGAAAAAGCGGGTTTTACATTAGAACAGTATACCCGCCATTTTTGTTAGATATAGGTAAGGTATAGGCTTAACATTGAGTATTATTGAGACGATTGTTTAAATAGTTCCGGTATCGGGTATTATTTTCGTGACGGACAAGCGAGATTCTTACTTAGTGATCTATAAACTTCAATCAGTTATTTCTGTCGCAAAATCTGCAACTCTTTGGACATAAAACAGCGTTCACTTCCCTCAATAGCTCCTTAAGTTCTGCAAGTCCCATTGGGGCAGTTACACATCGCATTTGATAAAAGCCGCGTTTCGCAACAATTCGTACAATTCTGTACATTTCTTTTATGACTTGGCACTGATTATAGAACGAAATGATCTTCGCAATCGAACCTTAATGCTTGGTTAAGTATAGCTTCCTACGTCGTATCTACCTCGATAGTCCCGACCAACTACCAACCACGAGCTGCCCAATATCAATGCCCCCACAATAAAAAAGTAAATTCCACACCCTCCATAGGGGTTTCCTTTTCCAAGACCTACTACTTTTAGTCAACAAATTGGATTGCCATTCTCCCCACATCTTTGTTCTTGGGGTATAAACCATCTCCCAGGAAGACGAGCCCATTTGCGCTTTACATGCGACGAAATTCATTGAATTCCACGATGAACACCAAACAGCCACGCCGCTCATTAGCCGCCGAACCTCATTAAATAATCGAAACCGCCATTCCGTCTACCCACGGGCATAGTCACAATAATATATATATTTTCCTACCCCACCGGCTTGACAAGCATGTCGCACACAATTAACCGAACATAAGTTTTCCTTCCAATTAAATTAATACGCCCACCAAGGAAGCATTCCACTTCACAACATCCCGCCGACACATTTCGACTTTTTTCCTGCTCCCCCTGCCGCAAAAGGAAACAACTTCTTTCTGTTTCAGCCATCAGCACGCTATATACAGAGTACAGCTCCCGTGAGCAATAGCCACAAATCAAAAGCAACAAAGTGGGTGGAGTACAGAAGCAAATAAGAAAAACCGCCCCACTGACAGCTGACAGTTGACAGTTGGCAGTCCGATGTAAGCTTGCGTTTCATTGCCCTAAGAGGCACCCCTATCGCTCACTTTAGAGATTGTTTCATTTTTTTCGTCTTTCGTATAATGCTTATACCAATAGATCAAGCGACATTAGTCAAAATGGAAAATGTCACATAAGAGGAGCTGTCACCGAGGTAACTGTACATGCAGTCAGGCGCACACACAGTCTATAGCTGTAGCTATATAGCCCCCACTGTGCTGTACTCGTATGTATGGTGAAAATCAATTATGGAAACTATTCGAGCAGCCATTATGGGTTTCATGTTTCACCCCCCGTTGGCGGCCACTGTATAGGAAACTGGTCTCCGAGTGAGAGGGGCATACATTATACATTGGGTATATGATCCGCCTAATGACTGCTTTGCAGCTTGCACTTGTTGGCTTTGCCTGGGCAATTGTGCAGTTGCAGATACACATTCCATTTGAATTCACGTCTGTAGATACTCGGAAATCTTATTCAAATGGACAATCGTTTGTGCGGAGGAGGAGTGACTGATGGCTGATGGAAAGTGATGTGTGGAATTGTTCGTTCTTGTCAATTGGCACAAGTACCAGTGTAATTATGGGGGGAAATGCGCGATTATTAAAAGAGTCAAAGTCTGGAACTAATAAAAAAAATGCTAAAGAAAAACTACACATAGATACCTATACCAATAACTACGAGTGATTAGTGAGTACCCAGGTACAATTAATGTGTGATTAGAATGTTTCTAGGAAGAAGATGTTAATCAACTGGGGTTGTTCAATGTTGTGCTTGTCAGCGGCAGATAGTGCTTGCTACAATTTTCCTGCAGGAAGCGCAGAAAAACGAGTAGTTTAATCAAGACTTTGGTGCAAAAATGAGGATTTGAACTAGACGGAGAGTCGCGACCGCTAGGCGGCAGACCTCATTCAAACACTCCTCTTAGACCTTGTTCAGAAATTAGACTATAAATAGTTTTGACAAAGAATTGGTTCTCTTACTGTTGGAATGACGGAATTTCTTAGGGCATAATGTGTAAGGCGACAGAAGGAATCTCTGGGCATTTGCTTGATTTTTCTTGGGTTTGAATATGCAACTTTTCGCTTAGTGCCTTAACACCTGAACACTGGGCGGATGTCCGCAATTAGAAAGAGCTTCCAATACGGGAATAAACCTCTACTTAAAAGGCAACACCTTAAATATCAACCCTGAATATAAATATAATTTTTAGATCAATCTTAAAGATGCTGATAATAGCATTAGAGTGAAAGACAACGAAACCTGCATGACACTGGTTTTTCAAACAGTCGAAGAGGCACATCAGATTGATAAATGTAGTTAGAAAAGTACCTTCTTGATTTTCAAGAATCTCATGGGCCAGCCAAGTCATATGACCGAAATACCAAACAACTTCTAAAACGACGAAAGACATTTTTTCCGTCATTTCGAAAGCTCTAAAGTTAAACTGACGACACTTTCCAACTATAAACACTAATTAATTCATCGGGTCCTTCGATTTATTTTAATTATTTTCAGTGTCATTTTCAATAATTGAATCAGAATTATTCTGATATGTAAAACTTCAACCAATTTTCAAGTTGAAGTTGATTCTGTGTGAGTGGATTTTCTATATGAGAGCACGCTAAGCTAAAGCAGAAGGTATAGAACCAGTTGCGGATATATCTACCTACTAGTGCTGACATTATAACCTGCCTGGTGTTATGATGGCGGTTTTAGGAGGCAACAGTCAAGTTCGACGATCGTTGCGAGACATGTTTGTGTCTGTACTACTCACAGCGACTAAACGGTTTCAAATATAAGGAAATGCAACTGGAGATGCCGGAGAATTTCTTTCTCAACAACGCCGCACTTTACACTGATCGATCTAAAATGACGGGGGTATGGGTCCGGAAGTCGTCCTTCAATCACCTGAACTGAACCTTGCCTTACGACTTTTGACCAAAACAGTGCTCGTAGATACCTACATGAAGTTGTGGGAGATCCTGATGACCGATCAATATGATCGATTGCCAGCCATCTAGACAAAACTTTTTTTCTGTTTTCCAATCAACGATCGATGAACCTAGAGCGAGCTGATTCTGCACAGGAATTATGAACACATCTACAGAGGTTGACGATCTCATATCTACATTTAAAGGGACATACTTCTGGAACTGAATATACTTCTATTACTACTGCTTTAAAACGTGCCCAATAAGTCTCAGCAACTCTATGAGGAACAACCGGGTAGAGAGGATGACTCGAAGACCTCTGCACATTTGACGAAATCAATCCAAGAAAATTGGAGGCCGCAACATTTCGGAAGCTCGTTTGACAAATTCTTTCGGAACTCCTTGTGTGAAAATAAAACTATTTAAAAATGGAAAAAGTGCCCGAGACTGAGTTAGGTCCAGTTTAGTAGGTAGGTACCCTAGGAGTAGGGGTGGCACAGGAATTGCCGGTTTAGGAATTTGTAAAAAAAAAAGTGTAAGTATACCTTTTCGTATAGGTCACTAAAACTTTCTAAACCGTTATATCGTTTTCGATTGAGCATTTCAGATTTTGATCTGAGATTTCAGATTTTTGCTGCCAAATCGAACACTAAATCCAAATTTTACTGGTTCTTTTGTATGTTGAGTTGGCCGCAAAAACACTTGTTTTTCACTTTCACTTGAGATCTATTGCAATTGCTTTTCACATATTTATACCAACCCATTTCGAAAAAAATAATATAAAAACTCGTTTCCATAGGCGTTTTTATTTTGTAAAAATTGAAAAATGGAAACTAGAAAAGTCTCTCGATTATGAGTAGGTAGGTGTTGTGTTGCTTTTATTTTAATTTAATATTGTCGTCATTAAAAACAATGTAAGTAGAATAAGTTAGATACAAAAATTGCAAAAAAATGCGCACTTTTGGTCTTTATATTTGAGTTTGTCCATTTTTGGCTCCAAGATTTTTCAAATGTGGCTCCACAAATGTCAAATTTTCGCACTGCAAAACGAAAAAGACAGCGAAATTTTTCTCATGACTTCGTTGTGTCACTTTTGTATCGGATTCAGATGCGAAGTCATATATAGACCACACCAACACAATCAGAACTTAAATTGGATTTAGTTCTCACAGATTTATTATTAATTTTCCTTGAGTGAGACAAAAGTGAGACACAAAAAAACAAACCCTGTACTTTTTGAATGTTTTACAAGCTGTAGTCTTACGGTAGACGAAGACTCGGATGAGTTTTACGAATAATTAAGTTCAAATGAAATTAACGACATAAAAGAAAACTGTCATTATTAAACATGTAATTTTTCTTTATTAAACCTTAATAAGAAGTACTTTTTATATTTATTCTTGTATGACATTGATAAAGAATGAATCCCAGAGTCAAATTGCAATGCAATACTATGGGGTATACTATCTGGCCTTTGTGCCCCTCCCAGAAATAAATCCTGTATCAGGTGGGAGAAAGAAGGACTTCAAATAAAGCATACATTTCTAGCGAAAAAAAAACCGATTATTGCTGCAAGTCTGTCAAACTTATTTATAAAATATAAATTTCACCTAGGTGTGGATCTGGCATGTTTTTTTTCAAACAAATGAAAGTGCGCTATAATTCTGCTCGTCATTAAGTTTTTTCTGTAGCATAAATTGTTCTTCGACTTACATATCATTTCGCGCTGGTTTTCCTGGATTATCGACCGACTACAATTCGAAAATCAGTTCTTTGACGAAACATTTGACAAATTGTCAGTCAGTCATCGCAATGCCACACAGTCGTCTCCCTTCTTGTCGGAATTGTGCGCTTTGAAGGCACAAACGAGGTCCCTCTTGACAGTTTATGCCAAATATCCCACGCAGCCGAAAAAGTCCACCCAAAGGAGCCCGATTAAGACTAATTTCGCCACAATATCGCTGCAAGAATATCTCTACCCTCTACGACAGCTTGTATGGACGACATCTCAACCTCACCTCAACCACGAACTACATACACAACATACCACGCCAACTTCATAGTTCACACTCGATAGCAATAAACCAAACTCCATAAGGATCTGACCAACTGCCATACACGCACCACACGCGGCATATATACGGATCCACTATATAATATATGCATTCAATTCCCTTGTCCATTTTCATTTCCATCACTAATCGAGTCCGACCATCTCGCGCGCCGAGTTTGCTCGTCGCTTTGATTGATTGACAAGCTGACTGTCGTATTGCGTCTTTAATTTTCCACTCTGACGCTGCGCGCACTGTGAAGCTTTTTCAAGTGGAAATCGCCTCATCTTCATCGGATTTCTGGTTTTAGTTCTCTATCTCTGTCTCTGTCTCTCTCAGAGCTGAACCACACTGCGGAGATGGCTGTGAAAACCGCTGATCAAAACCAAATGACACAATGGCCGAGCAATTATGATGATGGACATGGTATGACAATGCAGCAAAAACCACCACAAAACCAGGTCCGGTTATTGTCTGTGTGTGTGTGTGAATGTGTGTTTTGTGTGTGGCGATGGTTTCTTTGCGCAGTTTCTTTTATTAAACCGTGGATTGTTGTGCTTCGCCAAAGAGCAAGCGTATCTATGACCAACTAATTAATCGGAATCTTGTTTATTCGCATTCCGTAGACGCAGGCCAACATCTCTGGCAAATGCCATATACTCGCTCGATCACATTGTCCTCCTTTCACTATGTAATTGATTTTTTTTTTGTTCTTACTCCAGTACCGTGTCCTCCCATTTCAGGTGTCTGCACAAATGCCACTGCACCATCGGTGTCATCGATTAATCGCATTCTTCGTAACCGGGCCGCTGAACGGGCTGCTGCTGAATTTGCACGCGCCGCTGGGTATGGATTGTATCAGCATCCAGCGCATCATTATCCGGGATTTACGTGGCCACCTTCGGCAGCGGCAGCGGCGGCCGCTGCTGTTCACCTCTGGCAGCCGGGCAACAGTATGACAGGCCTCTCCCCTGGCAGTGCAGGGAGTACAACAATATCGGGACCGGCACTGTCGCCGGGCTCGGGCAGTCATGATACATCAAGGTCACCGGATGCGAATCGAATGATTGGTAAGTGGAGCTTTCGTCATTTTATGCACTTTTTTGGGAGTTTGCCAATGTGCGCTACATTTTTGTCGTACAATTAAAGAAAGAAAGCATCGCTTCGGTGGGTTAGTAAGGTCCTAGCCTTACTTATCGCCTTACAAAGGCTTAATATCAGCATTGATCTACTCGATTGGACTTCTCCCAGATTAATCTGGTGGTCAGCGGTGGTTTTAAGTTCCATGAAGCTATACCCACATCAGTTGGGAACCTCTTTAAGCGGTTCTTAGGCTGATACCATAATGAGCAAGCATAATTCTTAGTTACAGTCTTCGACAAACAATATTAATTTACAGAAGTCGTGTTTTTGCTTTTTTTCTTCTCCCTAGACATTGAAGGCGAAGACTTAGAATCCCTCGACGGAGAGCAACCAAAGTTCCGACGAAATCGAACCACATTTAGTCCGGAGCAGTTGGAGGAACTGGAAAAAGAGTTCGACAAAAGTCATTATCCGTGTGTTAGTACAAGAGAACGTCTGGCAGCGAGGACTACTTTGAGCGAAGCGCGAGTTCAGGTGGGTTCAACAGTGGCAAACTGCTTTTGAGCAAGTTTCTCAAGTCGATATTTAGATGTAGATTAGACTACCATATCCACAACTATGTTTCTATTCATATTGCGGGCTTTATAGAAAAGATCTAGTGAAATGTGACATTTTGCTGGCCTAAGTTCCGTTACGTTTTCTTTGGCCCTCATGAAGACTGAGTTTTTATTTAGGTGGGTCTGCAGCAACACTCTTTCTACTCTGCCTATAATACCCTCTTGAAAACCATTACTTTCATCGATTTTATTTGACAAAAGTGAAAAGCTCTATAGCTTTTGTAGTATCCAAAAGGACTTGGTGTTAAGACTTAGCGCACACAGTAAACTGCCTAATACTCAGCAATTCCATCGCCAAAAACCGAAAGGAAGAGCCTACGTACTTTCGAAGAGATCTTACCCAACTGTGATTTACGCATTTCCTCGAAATGCTTAAAAAGGTAAATATATTTCATAAACTTTTCTAGGACTTCGTAAAATGTTCTTACGATGAACCGTATATGTGATTGTTCTTCATCGATTTGTAGGTCACCGATAAGATTCTTATGAGTGTCGTAAGTTGATTCCTACCTAGTGCCTTAGATATCCCAAGCCCAACTCTCACTTGGCAGTGACTGCAAAATGCCTTGAGCAGTTTACGAAATCTTCTGGTCTATTTCAGAATTATGGTTTCAAGAATCTATTGCCTTGAGCAAAAAAAACTGTGAATGAATGTCACCATCCTTGAAGAAGAAGATACTTAAAGGGCTACAGACTGGTGAAGCGTCTCTGCCTTAGTCACTGCAGCTTTCCATCTTGATTCCGGTCACGTTACTTCTTACTGTGCAAAAATACGACCCTGATGGTTATATCCACTTTTTATGACTGTTTATAGAACTTGCAGTTGTATCTTCTCACGCCCATTCTTCCTTGTAACACAAAGAGCTACCGTCGAAGAAGTTCTCTTTGAAAGGAGCCGAGTATCAGACTACCACCTTATTGTCCATCGGCACTCGCTGCGAACAGAACTGACAGAACCAAACAAAGGTACCAGCGCTAGCCTTACTGGTCTGTAAAGGATACTTACTTCGTCTCTAGGTCCTTTTTCCTAGGTTTATTCGTTTGCGAATCTCTTCGCCGGTGATTCGAACCAAAACCAAAAAAATCTACAAAAAACGCTACGGTAAATCGTGTCAAATTACACCTCAATGAACTACCCAAATGCCACAGATTGAGTTAGCCCAAACGCCCTTAAAAAAAACTCTCTTCTTACTTTGACTAAAAAACTTTCACCAACGCATTCAAAAATACGTCAAAAACTTCTCAAAAATTGTTATTAGCAAAATAAAACAAAATGGCCCTATAAGGCCCCAAATTGTCTCAAAATATTCTGAAAATATGAAAGACGCATTGAAAGCTGGCTACAAATGCATATGTCAAAAAATCCAGAACAAAATTCCTCAAATTTTCCCATCACAAGAAAAGAACAAAATCACATCGCTAGCACTGATAAAGATTTTTTAAGAACTTTATTTTACTCTTGAAAAGATGCCCTCAAAAGGAGGAAACCGGTCGCATCAAACGAAGTCGTCAAAAAAACAAGTAGAAAAAGGCTTTAATATACCTTAAGACAAATTTCCGCAATGATACTACAAAAAATCCCAGAATAGCAGACAAGGTAACTCAGACAGCGCACCAAAAACGTATTAAAGACGCCTTTAAAGTAGTAAAAACCTCACAAAAAGCCTTAAACAAGCTCTCAAAAAAGCTTTTCAGAAATAGCGCACTAGAGACCGGAACCTTGTTATAAACAAAATTAACTTTTTTAATCAGACAACAAAATTGCGAAAATTGCAGCCGAAATTGACCACAAGAAACCTTCGATATCGCATTAAACAAATAAACACCCCAAGGAAAACCGCTCAAAAAGCCTTTCAAATTGATAGTATAACGGGGCAAAAAACATCGCTTCTAAAGTTTACTAAAAGACTTATCGAAAGCCTCCCTGTCCCTAGATACGTTTAAACAAATTTACAAAATTTCTTTTTATCGTGGTTCGAACTAATCGCGCCAATAACGTTTAAAAAAACGTGAAAAAGAACTGACTCAAGCAACACTCTTAAAAATGATCAGACGTAATAACGCCCAGAAAATATCAGAGCGAGAGCTCCTCTTGGGGAAATAATTTTGTCACAACATTCCCTAAATGCATTTTTACGTTCTCGTGGTCACGAGAGTGAATAATTAGGGATCTCTTTTTGAAAAATAGAAAGAGCTGTCTTTGTATTGTGATATTGATAACTCTCTCTAAACTCTAAGTGATTGAAACTAATCATAATTATTAGGGCTTTCCAACAGACTTCAATGCTTTCCCTCGTCTCAGCCTCTCTCTTTCTCTATTTATTTATCTCTCTCTCTCACCCGTTTGAAACCTTAACTAAAACAATGTCCACAAAACACAGACACACACTAAAAACGCAGTGCAGACACATTTTTTTACAAACTAACGCAATATCTCTTCGCATTGATCAATTAGGTTTGGTTTTCCAACAGACGAGCGAAATGGCGACGACATCAGCGTATGAATCTGCTGAAGCATCGTTCATCGTCACCCCTACCCTCATCAGTACAACGCCGGTCAACTCCAGTTCCGGTGCCACAACCACCATCCCAGCCAACGCAGCTAAGCAACAACTACCATCTTCCTACTTCCCCGTCTCAGCACAACGCGGACGCTGCACAACCGGCGGCCATTCATCCGACAAAAGTTGGCGAGCAACAGGAGTCGAACGACCAACATTCATTCAATCAATTGAAAGATTTCATCCCTACAACCAGGTCCAACGACATCACTTCCATGCTAACCACACGTCATCCTTGTCAGGAGCACCCCCCCCAATACCAAAACCAACAGCACCACCAACATCAACAACAACAATCGATGACAACTCTGGCAGCGATTGTTGCCGCAGTTCGCAACAACAAGGACGAACTGAAGCAAAGTCCTCCAACAGCAGGCGAACAGGCGACGCCATCATCACACACAGCATCAGTTCCATTATTAATGGGCGGTGAGCACAGCGCCTTCCGGTCCTTGGTGAATCCATCATCTGCAGCAGCACTTGCCTTCGGTTTGGCGCAGCAGTATGCCGCTTCAATATCTGCCGATGCCAATGGAAGAAAGTCACCACCAGATTCAGATGAGGAGATCAATGTCCACGATGATTACGACGGCGATGATAGTGACGATTCCTCGAACAAGGCGCAGCATTTTCGACCTCCAATGCAGCTGAGGAAACGGGACCAGTCTCATAGAAGTGATGCATCAAATTGATAGCAATTCCAAAAGTGGTTTCCATATGTGTGCTCTCAGAAAGATCACCGTATACGCACAAACTGTCAAAGACAGACAGACAACTCTTTCTACGAGCTGGAGAAGGTGCCAAGCTGTTGTACATTGTCCTGGATTTTATTGAAGTGGTTTTCTGACTCGAACTTGTGACGACTATATCTTCCATTTACAATAAGTGACGTCCGTTCTTGAGGTTCTGAAAACCTTTGGAGGGTTTCATATACATACCATCGGCAGTAAAGTGGGTGCATTAGGTTCACTGCTAAAAGCGGTATCACAAAGGAACCTGACCGGGTGTTTTATAGTTTTAAGAAAAATGTTGGATTGCTGATCGGGCTGTAAATAAATTTTAAACTTCACTTTTAAATTTATTTTACTTTTAAATTTTAAAAACAAATAAAAATTAATCGAGAACCCGTGCTCCCTTAGATTTATGCATAACCTCCACAACCACATTCCTATAACCATTGAGGTGACGATATAAGTATTAAAAAAGAGCTTATATTGTAAAAATGTTAGTTTTAGGTTAAATTTGCAATACTATTAAATTTAAGAAAAATAAATGTAGTTACTATTTCTCAGTTAGTGAAATTGAGAAGTAAATGTTATTGTAACAGAAATGAAATAAATAATTAAAAAAAAAATAAGTGTGTAAATGAAAATTAAACTATTTTCTTCATAAATAAAAGTTAAGTCTTCGTTAAACTAGTATCGACCAAGGTGCAGAAATATAGTAAAAAATATTCATAACAAGCGCTAATTTGTCTTTTCATTTAAAATGAACTAAAAATTTAAAAGCGTAAGTTTGTATCAGTAGTAAGTATTGGAGTTGGAGCACAAATACTATAATTTTTGATTTTAATTTAGGTGGGGGCAAAACCCACATTTATTTGGCTTATTACAATCTACAGTGGCTTAAACTAACTTACAAGGACTAATAACTAGGATGGTGAAGGAGTGAATATTATTAGGTGAAGGAGGTCAGTTTTAAGGGAGGAACTACTGCGGTTGAAGTCAAAACCGGTAAGATTTGAATTAACCTTCCGCAGCATACGGGAGAAAGGTTCGTTTGAGCTATATGAGGTGCGGTAAATTGGTAAATAGAAGAGACGAGGAAAACGAAGATTCCGAGGGTTAGTGTTAGAGGAGATAGAGTTATAAAGAGACGTACAGTCGATGTAGCCTGAGAGCAGACGATGAATGAAGGGAATGTCTGCTACGTCCCTGCGTTCCTCAAGGGTATTGAAGTTAATAAGTTTGAGACGGTCTTGATAGGGAGGTAAGATTAAAGGATCATTCCAATATAGTCCCCGAAGAGCAAATTGAAGAAAACGACGTTACATGTTCTCGATTCTGTCTATATGGACACGTTGAAAGGGTGACCATGCTTGGCTAGCGTACTCGAGCAGGGGCGAGCAAATGTGACGTAAAGAGATCTGGTCACGTACGGGTCGGAGAATTCTTTGGACCATCTTTTGACGAAGCCAAGGGATGAGTTTGCTGAATAATCTCATCAATATGCGAGCGGAAATTAAGTTCTCTGTCGCATAATACGCCAAGGTCGCTAATATATTGAGCGATGGATATAGGTTGACCGTGGAAAAGGTATAAGTTCGAGGAGGAGACTTATTGCACTTACGTGAGAAGGTAATAGATTGGCATTTGGTAACATTGAGTTTTAAGTAGTTTTTGAGGCACCAGGTGGAAAAATAATCTAGGTCTATTTGAAGGAGGCTGGAGTCATGTTGTGAGGAAATGGGTTTGAAAAATTTGGTATCGTCAGCATACAGAGAAAGTGCTGAGTGCTGTATGACCATTTCAAGGTCGTTTATGGTTAGGATGAAAAGAAGGGGACCTAGATGGCTGCCTTGATATACGCCAGATGTAGCCAAGAAAAGGGGTCGATAGGACGGCCCTAAAGCGAGCACTGTAAAAGCGGTTTTCCAAGTAAGAATTTGTCCATTTAAGCAAAACAGGTTCAAAGCCAAGAGCAGACAATTTGAAAACGATTAATTTATGGGACATTTTGTCAAAGGCCTTACTGAAGTCTGTTGCAATGGCGTTGATTTCTTTACCACTTTCTTAGGCTGAGAGTGCAGAGGATACGAATTCGACGAGGTTAGTGGTAGGTGATCTACCTTTTAGATTGCACTGCTGCATGGATACAGACGGGAGCAACTGTCTTGGCTGTTGTCTCCACTGGTCGAAAATAGTTTTCGCTGACTAAATGTGCTGATGGTGATGATGATGATTCATGGGCAATGGGTGAATGAGTTGACCAGTTGTCATGATGCAAATTTTCTGTGGCTCCATTACATCCTGCATTATGTCTCAGAAAAGTATACAAGGATTGTGGGCGTAGTTTTAGTGTGATGCGCTAACAAATCCACTTCCAGGCAGACGAATGATATTGAGATATCTAAAAAATATCGAACGATTCTTTTTTTTGTCTTGGGCAGCCCTGATCACCAAAGGAATCTATTCATTACACCATTGCCAAGCGAAGTAATTAGTTGTCTGAAATTATTCTTAGAATCAAAAATAAGTTAATTTTTTATAAACAAGTTTGCGTGATTCTTGGACAAATTTCAAAAAGCTTTGAAAAAGGCTCCGAGGAGCTTCAAAATACTTAGCAGAAAATTTGCGTAAAAGTGATGTAAAAACTGTAGCCAATAAAAAAATAGACCGAGCTACACAGTAAAAAAAATATTAAAAAAACGAGAAATCACTCGATATTGTATAAAAAATCAATGAGTCTTACTAAAATAAAATAACTTATAAAATATTTTGCAGGGGATAATATGCAATTTTGTACGGAAATTCGTGAGCTCGAAGAATTTAGTCTGGACATTAAAGATGATTATTAGTATCGCGGAATGTCCCCGGATGCTTAAACTCTCGATCTTTCACCATCGACTTTTAGTTTTCAAGAAAAGCTTCTATACGCATAAAGGTGAGGTTTAAAATTTGATCTACATTTTATACTGAGTCTACCTAGTGGACCCCTGTACAATGGAAAGAATAATCCGCAGCACATCTTAAAGTCAAAAAGAAAGACCAAGCCTCCAAAGCATTGACCGCTCCGGGGTAGTAGCTGCTCGACATTGACTCCCACGTATTGTGGTATTCCTTACGCGATCTATACGGTTCACACCATCAATACAACGGAGGAATCTCACTTTGGGAGCTGATATTCTTACATTCGTTACCCAAATCTCATGACCCTATGTAAAAGTTGGAACAAACACGGAATTAAAGACCGGTAGCTTAATTTTAACACCAAGTTCGGTCCTTCTGAATAACGAAATGGGTAAAAAAAAACTGAAATGACGTTAAAAAACTTTTTAGAGTGGAAAAATATTGTGAAAATGTGATAAACAAAAGATTGAGTGCTATCTGCTGTGTTAAAACATAGAAAAGAAGAGATTCATCAAAGAAAGGGTTTATCATATTCTAACCAATTTCGCACTTGGTGTCCTTTATCTGGTAAACTCTCCATAATGTCATACGTATGTCCATCGGTCCGAAGGTCAGCTTCAATATTTCAACAGTGCTTGCAAACAGATCGGCTTGCAAACAGATTGTTTTAGTCACAGTTCTATCGGGAAGGAAAGGAAGTAAAAAAGAAACAATGAAACAAAGCTATCATCGACTTGCATAGTTGCCGGAATGACTTCTGAACTGCCTTTGTTAACGCTGCCACAGAGATCACTTTTATTCTTGACAGCGGCTAACCTTCTCATAGAATGTTGTTAGTTATTTCAAATTTTATAAGATTGTAGCCTGTCTATTGAGTGTTCCTCTGCACTTGGTTAACACACTCTTACCAGAATAACTCAAAACGAATATATTGAGCGATTTCACAGTGGTTACAAGATTGATTTGGAAATTGTATGCCAAATACCAAATAACAATTTCCATAAGTCCGGGATAAGTAAGAAAAAAACAAAATTTTTACAAAACTCGATTTTATTATTCAACATAGTTGCCTTCGAGGGCGATAAAATGAGTTGAGTATAGCGATTTTCTAACTTTTCGATACCAATTTTATAGTACGATTTCTCTATTCTCGTCAAAATAGGCCTCAGTTTCAGCAATTACTTCATCATTGGACTTAAATTTAATTCCAGCAAGCATTCTGGTGTGTAATAGTGAAGCCATGTTTCATCCATTGTCACATATCGACGATAGAATTCGATTTTATTGTGGTTTAACAGCGCCAAACACTCCTCTGAAGCATCAATTCGTTGTTGTTTTTGGTCGACTATGAGCTCACGCGGAACCCACTTTGCACAGAGCTTTCGCATACCCAAATGTTAGTGTAAAATGGTAAAAACACTACCATCTGATATCTTTACAATGCCAGCTAGCTCGTGCACCTTCAATTTGCGATCGTTCATAACCAATTTGTGGATTTTTTTTTATGTTTAACAGCCTAACAGTCCACTGCGCTCTGCATCATTTGTACTGGTACGACCAAGTTTAAATTTATCAATCCACTTCTCTAGCATTTGACTCGATGGAGCAGAGTTCAGTTGTTTGGTTTCCACTGAATTTTTTTTCATCAAAAACCAATGCTTTATCAAAACTCGAAATTCAGTTTTTTTAATTTTTTTTTCAATAACAAAAGTTGCTTCACACAAAATGCTATATCTCACGAATCAATAGTCAGATTGCTGTCAAATTTATACACTCATCGTTTGAAGGCTAGTACTAAATAAAAATCATACGGAACAAAATTCTATAACGCCATCCATGTGTCATCCTATGGACTTTTTGAATGGACTAATACATTACTTTTTAGCATTTTCCCGGAACGACACATTTTTGAAAGTCATGTTGTCCGCGGTTTCGTCTTGTGGTCTACTCTGAAATTAGATATCCGGGCTTTTGTGAAATCAGAGATGGAATCGTTCACGAAACAGAAAACAAATTCCCTCTCGTATTGCTCTTTCACTGATGATGCGATTCCACCCCAAGGTCAAACGCATAGTTTAACATTTGGCTTTGTTAGCGATTGCCAATGGATTGTCCTAAAGCACTTGACGTTTGTCTGGAGCTTTCAAGTCTCTCCAAGAGGGTTTCCAGAAAGTCGGCCTTGCTTGTCAAAGCTCTGTCGTTCCGCCGGTACATTGCTTAGTTTTTCCTAAAAGCTCAAAATCAGAAAGTTCTCCTTCTAGATTGAAATTAAAGACTTCATTATGAGTTGAGAACATAATGCGCCCAGATTTCCACGAACATTATGCTACATCGGCAACGGCTTGTATCTAAATCAGTTGAATGCGCACAAACAAATCCGGTGAAAGCACCGCTCCATGCGGCACTCCATTATTAAAAGAAATCATATATGCAAACTCCACTAAAATTGAGCTCTCCTGTCACAATAGTGCGTTTAAAATCAATTTTCATATTTATTTCGCACCGCAACTGGCATTTCTCCTATCGTTACCCAATTCAAGCTGTCACAGCGGCATGACATGCCATTTCCTTCTTATCACGTCTCGCAGTACACTCGAGCTGGAGCAACATTTCCCCCATTTCCTATACCGCATAATCGGTGATAATTGCCCAAAAGAATAGCTGAGCGCAATTATTTTTATCTTCGACTAGGTTCCTCAAGATTCGTGCACGTAATCACTACGCGAACGTACTCGTACCAATAGTCAGAGAGGGCAGAGACGACACCTTATATCTGAATGATGGCGGTCAGAGTGTCCGCTCTTGGTGCTGTCATCTCCTTGGCTAGATTTAATCGATTTACGACGAAATTTTTAAATTTCCTTCCGTTCGTGCCTGATCTGCGTGAGCACACCACCGACCTCTTTCAAAAATTAAAAGACACTTTGAATTTAAGGCGAACTTCTGACGTGTCGCTCTGGCTCATTTTGAACGAAAATTACTTTAATTAGTGACGATGACGTGAGGTTGTAGGAACTTGTCACGAACGTGGAGAACAGAAACCGAGACCCAGCATAATTGAAGCTTTACACTGTGAGTTGATTTCCCATTCTACATGACAGATGCATTCAATTAGCTCAAGTGTGCGCCTAATTATCGATTTTTGTGCTCAGAATTTTATTGTGTACCTGGGTGGTGTTGTTTTTTTCTTTTTTTTTTCATTTTTAGCATAACAATGATTTAATCGTTGACTGTATTTACTTGGGTTAATGAGCAGCTTGCTTTCAATAGCACAACGGTAGCCACATAACCGGATGTGATAGATGAACAAACGAACATGGCAAATGTTTGTGTTATAAATTGTTGGCTGAAATTTATCATCAATAGATCAGAGGGAAATCAATCAATATTAGCATCTTAATGAGTTGTTTTGGCTTTTTGGGTAAATTTTGGGGCAAGGAGACACCCATAGAAATACGTTCTAGTTGAAGGTTGGCTGGGAGGAGCACAGCTTTTGTGATTGATTTTGGATGGGTTTTTGTATAGTAAGTCGAAAAGGTTTACAGACCTAAAATTTGGTTTTGTTGTTGTACAACTTGGATTAATATATAACGCAGTTGTGGCGGGGCAAAAACGAAGACGTTCACATTTAAATACTATAATAGGTTACGCGATGTTTGTGAGCTGGATAGGAGTACTGCCGCTTCGTTATGATGTCCGTCGGGAAAAAGAAGATGACCTATCTATTCTTTCTTTATTTGCCTATATATTGTGCTACTCCATACAAATCTTTCTGAGCATTTAATAAAGTGTATTATGTTTTCTGTTGATGAGCTGAAAAGTTTGTTTAGGTTTAAAAAGAAGTATTTCGCAAGGAATTTTTTTTTCTCAAACGTTTGAGATTGGCCTGTGACCAGGGTTCGGACTTTACTTCAACTTCGTCAATCCGCTTGGTTAACCAACTAATTCGATTTTATTCCTATAGATCAATCAGAAAATAATTATGTGGCAGCACTGATTATCGAAGATTTGATGTTTGAAATAAACTTAAAACTCGCAGGTTATCTCTTTCACGCTACCCAACAAAAGTTCGTCTTTCATGTTATCCTAGCTATTTTACATGGCCGAAAGAAATTTCTCCGAAATAAATTTAGTAAAAAAAAAGGTTAATTTAAAAAACCAAAAAACCCGACTGACTGTAAAAAAAAAGAATTAAAAATATATGAACAAGACGCATTGAAGTCATTGACAATCGGAGATTATATACCTACACAGTCTAACAAATATATGTATGAGTATTGAGTACCCTCCGACTGCCAAATAGGTAGTTATAGTTACTTAAATGCGTCTTGTTCATATATTTTTAATTCTTCTTTTTTACAGTCAGTCGGGTTTTTTGGTTTTTTAAATTAACTTTTTTTATTTTTATCTTTTTAGACTATGAGACTCCGTGGAAGAATACGAATATTATGATACCTCACTCTTCAAAATTGGTCAAGCCGTTTAGGCTACAGAGCGTCCCATGGGAACGTACATAGGATACGCGCGAAACGCATAACCCTCCCTGTGTCCAGTCGTGTAAAAAAAAAAATCTATATAGATTAAATGTAAAAACAGTTGAAAATCTAATGTTCTCATTTTTTGGAAAATCGGAAAGATGAATATGTTCCACTGCCTAATTTAAAAACTTTTCTAAAGCATTATAAATTTATTGATGGTAAATTTGTTTTAAATACATAATTTTTAACGTTTATTTAAATCATAAAGCAATCTATATGTTTTAGCTACAAAAAAAAACATTATTTAAGAAATGCAATGAATTTTAATATATTTAAAAACCCAATGTAAATATACATTATATATATTTATTTTTTGTTTATGCAATTTTTGTTCCCCTTTTTTTTCTTTTGAAGTACAATTTTCTTTTGAAAAATAAAAAAAAATTTTCATAAATCTAAAAATCTACTTCATAAAATTTAGTTCTACTTCGCTTTTTCTTCATCTACTTCCAAACTCGATTTCAAAAGTCCAAACCCTGTGACAAAGGAAGTGGGTTGTGTCCTCAATAACTTTACAAACACCGTAACCTCTGCAAAACTCGTTTGTGTCCCGTTTCTTGATTCTTACGCTTGAGGCTCTCGGGTGTGGCTTTCTTGATGAATAGCTATAGCTTTCTTGTGGTAAAGAGCTTTGTTCTTAATCGACATTTTCGCAGCGGGTAGGTCCAAAGCTCCAATAATGGTAATCTTGCCTCAATAATGGGTAGTTTTGATGGTATTCACAACAATAGTTCTACATTAGCCTGGAAAGTCGGTATGAGTGGTATTCACAACAATAGTTCTACATTAGTCTGGAAAGTCGGTATGAGTGTACGAACTTAGTGCAGGAACCCACAATGTGAAGTCCTACTTGCAGAAGAAAAGTCAAGTCTAGATAGTATAACTTTTTTTAACAACTATAAAGAGCATTCGTTACAAACCTTTTGGGAAGCTTAACGGCTGTTGGGTCAAAAGAGATTTTCTATGATAGAATGGAATCGTTTCCATATGGCAATTTCCATATTGGTGCAAGTCCGTTGGGTAATTATAAAAGACAAACCAAGGCCAGGGAGTTTCACTCTTAGCAAGTGACTTAGCAATTCTAAGAAAATCAAAATACGTCTCAGCTTAGTTCACTTCGGGGTCCTTGAGAAATTCCAGAGCTTTCTTCTGGTCAGCATTTTCCCTGGTGTCTTTACACCACAGTGATTTTGTCACATTTGCCGTTTTCCAAATTTAAAATCGTATTGCTAAAACCATCGGTTAGGTGTCCTCTAGGCAGACCGAGGATGAGATGGTAAGGTCGATTCTTAAATGTCTTTTCTACCCATATGGGCATAGCCCTTTTAATAACTTAAAGTCTCCGGCAGAAGATCGATAGTTTAGATAAGTGGGACACTCAAAATAAATGAATGAAAGCTCCTCTGGCTGTTTTGCTAGTACCTACTCCAAGTCGTTCACTTGGTAACATACACTGTGGGCCGTCACATTGTAGCTATATTCCGCGAAACGAATTGACTTGTAAATACCGACAGCTGGCATGCACCTGAAGTGCCCCTATAGCTATGCTAATTTATTTGATTGCGATTGCAATTAGATCTAAAACTGCAAATATAAAATAGATCTACCATGCCCGTGCAACATACGAGCTCCAATGGGTACACTCAATGTCGTGTTCATTCGCTTTGGCACATTTATTAACCCGACCCGATACAGTTGTTCAGTCATATATATCTGCAATTTTTTGCAACATTCCAGCAACTCCTCCGTCACTACGAATTACCTGTTTCGCACGTTTAGCCAGTGCATGCATGCAAAAGCAAACCTCATTTTCACCTTCACTAAGCAGCTCTCGCCCGAATCACATTTCATTCTCTCACGAAAAGTCAACCTACGAAAAAGTCTTAAGCTGCGAACGGAGTCAAAGCGAACGCGACATTAGAACAAATTTCATCTGCAAATTCAATTCTGTCTATAGATACCCCATGAGCCCTATGGAAGCGCTCGCACGCACGCAATCCCTTGCGTCCTTTTTGTTTTTGTTTGTTTTTTTCGTTCTTTCATCTCTCCCGTGTATATATATGTGTACACTCAAATGTGAACGTGTACATCTTTCGATGGGGAACTAAATTAAATTCGATTTAAAATTCCACAACACATCGCAGATACGTGTAGAAAGATTCCGCGACTTCAAATTCTTTAACACCCAGATTACACATGTTCGCTCTCATACCTTTAACCTGGTGCGCGCAGATATTTCTGCCAATGATGCGCGCCGATGTTGGAGCAGATAATATGTGCATATATACGCGATGGTTGTTAATGATGATCATGAGGTGCCGAATGGTTCACCTTTAGGACCTATATTTGTACTACCATACGTTGATTATGCGCATACAATGGCGGAGATGATGCAAACACAAACGGAAACAGCAGGCGGGGAGAACGAAGTGAATTCGACAGTGTTTGGGTGGACGAAGGTGTTGAAATTGAAATTCGACGCGAGGCCAAAATGCTAATGGATATGCAAATAAGTAAGTTGTATTGGCAGACAGATAGACAGACAAGCATAAGAGGGCTGTGCACCATATATATCCGTTGGATTTATTTGCAATTAATTCTCGCTGCTGATATCTGTATATGGGCAACAGGTGATCACTTGGTATGTAAGCACTTATGAACTGTTTTATTGCGAAGTGATGGTTCTGTCGCGAGCAAGCTTTAGATGTTGGCGTCTTTACTTAGAGTTGTAAAAGTTCATCAGAGATTGAGCTGCGCCTAAGTATAGGTGGTGAGTCGCTTTAAAAATACAAAAGGGATACATGCACTATACCTTGGTTAGAATAAGATAATAAGTGAAACGAGGCAGGTAGCTCTGCGTTCCAGGCGTGCCAATGCGGGTATAATGGGGGAGGCTTTTCCACCGACAAACAGTTTCTTTAGATCATGCAGAAGGGAAGGTGGTTTCCATCATGATAAATAAGGACAAAGTGGCAGGGACTATAAGCACATAACCCTACAAACTGCTGGACCTGAAGCAATCATATTCGACCTCGTTATAACATATTTCAAAACCGTTGACGTACAAGGTACATAAAAAGAGGTAAGGTTATATTCAAACGGAACCGATTTTTATCACTAAACCAGGGAAATCCAATCAAAGTTTTTTTCCTTCATTGACCTTCATATATCAGAGGTATGATTAACTCCCAAAACCTAGACGAAGCGCAACACGCCTATACCTGAATACCGACCTAGACATCACAGTCTTCACGGATATCTCAAAAAATGCAGATAGGTGGGCGAGCATGCTTGAATGCACAGCAAAAACAGAAATCTCTTAGATTTCAAGAAGCGTTAAGTGTATACCTATTCCAACCTGAAATCCTGGCAATAGAAAAAGCTCCGAGATTCATAGAAGACAGCCACTTTCCTTCGTTAGATATATAGCCGTCTTCGTTGATAGTCAAGCAGCACGGAAAATCGATTAAATCTAACACAATAAAATCAAATCCAGTGAGGAAAGCGAAGCACTGAGCACCATTGGGCACCACCCAGTCCAACTGTGCTGGGTTTTCGAGCTGCAAATAGAGAAGGTAAGGAAAAGGTGGATGCTTTGACAAGAATGGGACCGGTAACGAATACGGCCAACTTATCCAGTTGATCCAGGGAGAACTATTCACCACCTCCAATACTCTATGGCCGAAACTAGACAAAAAGAAAATAAAGAGCCTTCTGCCACTAAATAGATCCTCGATCCGCATCATAAATGGGGTAATCAAGGGACACTGCGCACTTGGAGTCAAACGATTTATGCCATAACTGTTGAAATGAGGAGGGGGTCTAGTCAATTTAAGTTCTGCTATCTCACTGCCGCCCCAAGGATCCAAACTCTTTACAAGCACCACAGAGGAAACACAGTTTCAGATATCAGGTCTACAGCACTTCATTCGGAGTATCCACTGGTTCCCAAACCAACTAGTAACTTGATGGGCGTTTGGTTGGTTACTTTATTTTTTGTTTCAGTCTCACATTATCATCATCTTACATTCACATCAAACCTTTCGGTCTCCGAGTGGACATAATGAGTTTTCATTCCATCACAATAACCTAGCTTAATCTAGAAGTCACCAGATGCTCGAAAACTATAGTCAAAAATATGACCCAGCAGCGGCAAGTATATAATGTGCGCAATCATAACTTAAACACTAATGGTACACCGTGATCTGTTTACTAAAGTCAATACAATAGTCCTTTGCTTTATTTAATTTTAAATTTCACCCTTTATTAGTAATAGGCCCTGGAGAGCTACAAAACCAAACTCGCCTCATACCGGTCCCATTTCTGTAAGAAAAAGCTCTCTCGAATCCAGAAGCAAGTCTATAATGGGTCAGTATAAGTATACAAAATTAGGCAAATCGGAGTCGGAATTGGATGCATTGAAATGCCAAAATTGTTGGGCACAAGCTGTCCAAACCCAACTGATTGTTTGGTTTGGACAGCTGCGCTTTAACTCTCGTTTGGCATTTGACTTGCCTAAATATACCCAGGAAATACGATTTGTCGTAGAGCCACATGGAGCCACATTACCAGTAATAGGCTCTGACGGAACCACTCACTGTTGTATACGGTCTTATAGACCCAAGCTTGTGATTGGGCAATGGTTTGTAAGCATGGAGCCAAGCTGGGTCGGAAGAAATATGATCTGACCTCTTTTTCAAAGCTTGTTTCTTTGTAAGGACCCCCGACAAAACACTACATTCAGAGTGCTAGCTCACAAGTCCAGGCGAATAACTTAATCCGAATCTTCGGCAATCGCCATTAAAACTTCCACCAACAAACATTAATAACAGAATTTCTATATTCAAACGGAACCGATTAAACAAACGCCAAAATGAAACCTGCCCCACAGACTTTTAGCCCATTATTCATCGAACAATAGTGCTACCTACGGTAAACTGAGCTTTCAAGACACAAGACAAACACGCGTTGTGTTATATTTCGACTCTATTGTCCATTGATCGATATCAACTTCTGTTAAAAATTGCGTTCCCCCATAAATATCTAGCCGCTGCGACATAATGAATTCAACTTTCCACAAAACCATTGTTGTACGACGCTACTGTAAAGCAAAATAGATTAAGGCACACCACATATATATATACCATAGCACACACTGGGTCATATTTAGAATGCTCGCGCAAATATTCGGGCTCCAGTGGCTTCTTTCTCATTTCCCAGTCGAGTCGAATTTCTAAAAGACATCAAGAAATCATAATTAAAATTTATTAACGGTGCGATAAGTCACTATTAACGGTCTAACTAAGTATCACAAAAGCGCGTAATATATTGAATATGCATTAGGACTGGTTCGCAGCGAGGTATGAAATCTCGATCGAGATGGAGAAGAATTTTCTTTGAAAGTTTTGTTGCGGTCTCGTTGGTGAATGTTTGAATAATCTGGCCATCAATCATGGTATGGGAGAAATGACACCCAAAAAAACATTCATTTTCGAATTGTGTAATCAATTACTTTTTGCCTAAGTCCGTTGTTCTTGGTTTTGTTAATGGATGTAGCGATCAGGTGGAGAGAACCATGAAAACAAAAGAGTTGGTGTCAGAACTGGTGTCGATTCGTCTTAAGAAAGTGGATGACGTTGAGAGGGGTTATTCCACAGGATCTGCTTATAGAGTATAGGGCGACATAGACTTAACTTAACTCCAAAAACCCTTAACTAACTCCAAGAAGCCCGCTACCCCAGGATTTCTTCTCCTCCCTTTTCCTGGCTTGATAATATTCCCCCCCGCTGCCCTTGTTTTGCGCTACAGCCTTTTCTTATAAGTATATACGGAATATACGCATTCATCATAATACCACGCGCTTTCTCTTTGGGGTGCCTGGTATCCAACAGTAGTTTCGGCTACTGGCACCGCATGTAGTTGGCGTCTGTGGTATGTGAGTGCACAGTGGAAAGTTTCGCACTCAAGAGCTCTCTACAAGCTCTGGCTACTCCGGATGTGCTAAGGAGTCTTACATCGAGTTTTTTTCTTCTGGGGGGCTCGCAGATATTTCTCATTGGACAGTCGAGCATTGTCGCAACAAGAAAACCAACGTCTTCCCCGTTCGATGTGTGCATCGCTTACCAACTAGCCAACCAAAAATGTTTTCCTTTCCGACTTTAGTATTAAAGTCCCCGAGTACAACTTTGACATCACACTCCGGAAGGACTCAGTATAGAATCCATTCAGGAGCTCGTACTGCTAGTACCCCTTGAGTACGAACTCAAGTTTTGGAGTAGCACCTGAAGTGTATATTGTTCCTACATTCCAGGTGCAAACTCTCATATTGTAGTCCATGGACGTTCCGGGTCTATTTGCCATTTCTCTCATAACTAGACTTTTTTCCACGGAAGGGTAGTCACCCCACTTCGGGATATGGTCGCAGACGTTGTCCCATTAAAGGTTTATCGTTTATCCGGCGCCAACTTTTCCAGCACTTAGTATTGCAGATCCTTTTAGAACTGATATCCGATATGTATCGAAGCAGCTTATTTAGAGACTGCGGGTAGGGCTACGTACTTGTTGCATTAGATATCCTAATTACATATTGGTGGCTCTCGGTCGACTGTGTTTAGGTAGACTACGACTTGTGTATAACACCTTTTTAACCAGACTTTTCTTTTCCCTTACTTTTTGTTTCTTGTTTTTTTTTTCAATTCGGTTTTGTTTTGCGTTGAATTATCTATTATTTCTCGCTAAAGCCAACGGTTTCTTTATTCAAATCTTGCAATAGGAATGCTACTACACTCGACATAAAGGAATGATTTTTTTTAGAAAACAGTTGGTATTTGGAGACCTTCCTACATCTTAAATAGCGACGACGAATGACACCATACGTCTTGTCATGTCGCATTTCATCGCAAATAGGTATCAAACCCGCTCAAATTTATACCGAAAATATCAAACTTTCGTAATTGCCATGGTATTTTAGCAGTGAATTTTTGTTAATTCGCTGCACACATCAGCTTGAGTTGAATATTTAGCAAATGACTTCATCAAAAACCAACAAAACATTCGAACCTCTCACCCGACGGAGTGCAACTAAGTCGTAGGTCCATTTGCGTGCAAATTAGATTGCCACTCGCATCCAGTTAATTATTTTGCCGAAAATTTCAAACAATCTGTGTTTGTCCCGAAAATGGTCATCGTGACACATCCCAATGGTAGTCGTCCTTTTTCAAGAACTTGTCGCGATCGTGAAGCAATTCACCAGAGAGGGAAAAGAAAACAAAAGCCTCCGAAAAATCGTCTATCTGCGTGCTGAAGTAAAAGTCCGCATACATATCTCTAACGATCGCTGCCAGAATGTCTGCTCTGTTTCTTCAAACAAAAAGTGCCATCATCCACCTCACCGACTTGGGGCAGCCATACCAGACCAAAAACGCAAGGTATTCCAGTTCTCTCTCTCTCTCTCTGCTATTAGAGATTGAAAGAAATACTTTTGTGCGTCACCTCGCATGTGGATGTCGACACCAACACCATAGAGAGCTGTGTGGTTACCAATCTGACTTCTGCAGAGTGAGAGCAAAATTAAGAGATATTTATAAAAAGCACGAAAACCACTTAACTCAAACGCCTTTGGCAATTAACAGAAAATAATTCGCCCTATAAAGATTCTTATAAAGTGTATAAAGTCCAGCAGTTAAAACCAAATTGATCGGACCTCATTATCACCATCACCCATCCGCTCCTGCTGTCTATATAGTTGCGGTGCGGATCGTGCTGCCTGCTGCCGGTTGCCTGTTGCCGCCTTCGTTTTAGTCGTTGTCGTCGTGGTGTCGTTGTCGTCCATTCGGGCGCGACATTAGTGTTAAATCGTTTGTTGCTTATTTTTGTCAGGCTTTTTTTATGTTTGCCTTTGGCTTTTCATTTCACACTCGAGAACACCACAGACCGCGCCAAAGTCACATATCCAGCAAAAAGAGATGTTCTCTGCTGAGTCTGACTCTGATTCTGAATCTGAATCTGAATCCAAATCCCGCCGGACCAAAGGGAATGCGCTACCCAGAGTACGCAACGTACGGATGATATGGTTTAGAGAATTTCTCGTTGTAACTGGCTGTGCAGTCTGCAGCCAAGGCCATGCGATGCATCCCTGCCGGTGATAATGTGACGACAATTTAATTCCAGTCCACACACTCGGACTCGGGCTCGGACTCAGACTCAGATTCAGTAGACCGCCGCCCCCCTGTCCACCAGATCTTTCATGTAATCTTTGGAAGATCCCACTCACCACACGAATTAATTTCGCACTTGCATCTGCAATTCGCTGTGTGGAGTGCAGTGTACCGTAACCGAAAGACAAGCCACCAGAAGTCGGAGCGTCGTTTGTGATCATTATGAGCGTGATTTTGAAGTCACGCTTGTTGGAACCCTACACTGGATCGGGCTCCTTGCACACTCTCGTGTGTGTACATCTCCGAAGGACAACAAATGAGTTTTAATATTCGAATGCATACCCGTCGCCATGATAGTAATTTAGTTGATTGGTATGTGGCGTTGCCGCCGTAACTGCCGGCCAGATTCTAGTTCTGATAAATTGTCACACGGTGGCGATGATAGTAAGGGTGCGAGCGGAGGATAGGATAAACTGGGAAATATGATGGCAATCAATATTCAGGCTGGCAAAGGACCTTTTTTTCCTTTATATGGAAGAACTGAAGTTGGGGGGGATTATGACGGAGTGAATTTGCATAGGCGACATGCGACGGTAAATGTTTTGACTTTCAGCCGAGTTAGTTGCTTCAACTTATTTATGCGGCGAAAAAAGAAGAGAATGGCTTTGGCTTAGCATTAGTCACACGGGGTACTTTCAGTAAGTCGTAATTGATTTGAGCGAGGGGGTGCTTTTTGCGGGGCAGACTTATTTTCGTCGGGGTATACGTCATTGAAAAGAATGTGGTTTAAGGAGTAAGAGCTGAATTGGCACCTAAGTGATGGGTGTACCTACCAGACGCGCCGTACCGGAGATAAGCGGCTTCGAATAAGTCGCTGGCTTGTCGCAAGTATCAATCACATGAGGACTAAAGGACGATAGCTCCTAAACACATTGAAATATTTTGATTTAGTTAGTCTGGGAGGGATACGAAGAAGTAATGTCAACTCATTGTTATAGCCCTTGGAGTGGTAGGAAGAGCTTCTAACGAAATCTTTTCTAAACAAAAAGTAGTAAGTAAGTATTTGTCTTTACCTAGGCTGCGGAATTAAATGACATCGTCGCAGAGTTCAAACGACAAAATGGACTCTTGTTATTAGGCTTTTCTTCGGTTTAACCAGGCATCCAAAAATTGAAGATCCCTTTAATAGTATCTACTGTAGAAGGTATGGGAAAACATCGTGAGAGAAAGAGTTGCCGTGTGATATTCAGTCCAGTCACTATGGTGTGGCTGAAAATACTACGGATGACAACAAACAATACGGCTGCCATATCCACATTTCCGCCCTACACCATCGTCAGCATGCATTTATAAAACCGGTAGATCGAGAGAGGCAACCCCTTTTCAACTGACGGGATATTTACCTAAGCGATGCTCTACGTCTTTTCTGATAATAAGCGACGTTGGGCAATGCCTTACTTGAGATCGCAGACGATCGCTGTAATTAAAAAGTAGGAAGCAGTGGAGGAGGTAGGTCTTGAACCTTGAATTTGACCCAGCAATAGTGGATGTAGTCAAAAACTACTTGGAGGCTAACTGCTGGAAAAGAATAAGTCAGCCTAAGCGCGAATTGTTCAAAATATTCCATTATTGAAGGTATACTGAATGTCAGAGGAAAGTATGAGGAAACCTTCGAGGACATTATACAGTAACCCAGAGCTGGTGCTATTTCTAACTTAACTTGCCATTAATGCCTATGAAATCGGCTATAGAAGGGGTGCGTGAACTTGGCACCCCAATGTTAATTTTTTTTATTTTTTTTTAGAGTTCCGAGTGGCTGAGCAAGAGTTCTAGAGTTATTGCTAAGAACTTCTTTTAAATATGGGTTGGTAAATTCACGGAGCACCCCATTTGTGAAAATAAAATTATTTTCTTTTTTCTTCGCATAGAAACAACATAGTTCTAGAGTTCCTCATAGTTTTTTTTTCAAAAAAGATTGCCAAATTACGCCCAAAAATTTTTTTTCCAATAAGAGAGCACCCCATTTTAAAAAAAAAATATTTTGTTTTATAAAAATAATACACAACACCAAGAGTTCTGGAGTTCCCCATACAAGAAACAAAATAAATTCGGAATATAAACAAAAAAGTTATAGAACTTTGAAAATTGATACCTATTCAAAAAGATATTTATTTTGTTTTCATGAGTTCTGGAAAGTGCTTGAGAAACACAACAAAAAATCCTTAAACAATTTATTTCTAAGCCTTAACACAAAAAAGTTAGAACAAATTGAACGTTATTCTTTTTCTTTTCAAATTTTAAAGTTTTTTATTTTGTTTATTTTCAATTGTTCTATTGTTTTTTTTTTGTGTGGAAATTTTATAGGTTTTATTTTGTTTTCAAGTTATTTTTTTTTCAAAGTTTATGTCTTTTTTTTCTTTTTTTAGTTTTTTTTTCTTGTTTTCAAGATTTTTTTTTGTTTTGCAATTTTATATTTTTTTTTTGTTTTCAAATTTTTAAGTTTTTTTTTTTTGTTTAAATTTTTAAATTTTGTTAATTTTTTAGGAGTGAATAAACAAATGTGCATGTATTCCTTAACTGATATTGCTTTTATTGCTGTTGGTAAATGATAATTTATCAATCAACGATGTAAATAAAAGCGTGCGGATTAACCTGATCGTCTGCTTTAAGCACAGTTGGCCTTCAGTCCAGAGCAAATCAATGCTGTATAGTGACCAACGGTAGTGTAGCCGTTCGAGTCGTTTGTATAGGTAACTAATCCCGCTAATTTGTATGTTTGCCCTGTATTTTGACAGATTTTTGAATAGAGGACAGTGGTCTTTTGGCTGCAGTATTTTGGGACTCTAAATAATGCGGATCAGTAAGAGCACATATATCTATTATAACATGCGGTCCGTATTTTGAAAACTTTGTAGTTATACCGTTGACACACTGCTGGCATTTAGAGTGAATTTTGTTGGAGTCTATTGCCTGCTGCATAAAACCAAGACCCTTATTATGTAGGATACCGACATTGGCATTATAGGTCACCATCTCGATCGAAGTAGTTTTTTTACAGTTTTGATAAGCCTTAGTCCTAAGAACACTTGGGCATTAATTGCTTACCGAGAACCCTTTTGGAAAAAGTAAGAGGGTAGAGAGATCACCCCCATCATCATGTAAAATGGATGAAAACCAAACTCTGAATGCTAAATATTCAGAATTCTGCAAGGAAAGAGATGGGTTTAAGCAACTAAACGAGACATTAATCCAAGAAATTAATAGTTTAAAGCAGGAGTTGCAAACGTTGAAAAATCAGATCAACAGCAAAAACAAAGAAAAAGAAATAATTAAAGTAGTTGAGTTCTCAACTGATGAGGAAGAACTACTGAAAGAGAAAGAGAGGATTTACGCTAACGTCTCAATCGTTTGCCGTGATCCATTAGTTTGAGGTAGGAGTAAACCTTTAAATCCAACCTTATTCCAGTGGGGGTGTGAGTAGATAGCAAACCGTACCCAAGGATGAAAGGCTGGGGGTAAAACATATATCCATAGCTGCGGCAACAATAGGGACCGAGGATACCAGACATAGTATCCAAAAGCCACCCAATAAAAATGATTCAGCCTCAACTGGGAGCACCAGCCATAGTGCACTCAAATCCAAAAAGTCCTCCGGCTCCATCTTGAAGTCAAGATATACTAGGGCTGTCTTTATTCTTGCAAAGATTGCGAAGAACGAAGAGACTGGTGTGACTGACAAGAGGGATAAGGAGGACAAGATCAAATATCAAAAGGTGGTCGACGAGTACGTTAAATACCACAACAATCCAAAGCAATCACAACAGAAAAAAGAGAGCGTGAAAAGAAACAGGTCCCAAGATGAGACCTCTCACGCCTCTAAAAAGTCGAAGATTGCTCCGAGACTCACCAACCTTCAAGGCCCATCCACTTCTCAGGCAAACAGCACCTTCACCGAGGTGGTGAGGGATCACCTTCAAGTTGCCATCATAGACGAGTTGTCTAAAAGTGGAAATTCAATCATGTCACACTGGAGCCGAATTGAAGCCAAACTATCAGAGATGGTTGTGGAACATGTTCTCTCTGGTGTTGATAGTAGACAACCAGGTTTTGACTGCGCGGAAATTGTTCGAGGGTACCGGGTGATTAAATGCGTGGACCAATACTCCAAGGATTTTCTTGGATCTTGCATAGCCAAGATTGGCGAATCTTGGGATGGCTTAAAGCTTACGCTCATCCCAGCCAGGGATATCCCCACGAGACCCAGGGCACGTATTTGGTTACCCGTGATGAAGATAGACTCTGAGAGTCTTCTGAAGTGCCTTAAGATGCAAAACCCGCAAATACCCATGGACGACTGGGCTGTCATTAAGGCAGAAGCTCCCCAGAAAAACAGCTTATCTTACCTGCTGCTCATCAACGAGGAGTGCCTAGGGGCACTAGAAGCGGCTGACTTTAAGCTCAGGTTTGGCATAAGGCTAGCCAAACTCAAAATTTTCCGTTCGACAGGACCTGAAGACGACACGAACGACGTCGTCGCTGTCAACAAGTTGTTGGAGGACCTGGCGATCGCTAGCAAGACCCAATAACTATTATGCTGAAAGTCATCCAAACGAATCTCCAGCACTCGAAATGTGCATCGGAGAATCTTTTGGTCTTCCTCAGAGAGGAAGACATTGACATCGGCATAATCCAGGAGCCCGGGGTCAAGAAGATGACCATAATGGGCCTCTCAGACAGCAACTACAACCTTTTTTTTACAAAAGAGACGTCGGTAAGCCCAGAACATGCATTTTAGCAAAAAAATACATTAACGCTTTCCTCTGTCCCAATTTTAGTTCGGGTGACTTAACCGTTGTTGAGGTAGAACACACCCTAGGACTTACTTCACTCATATCGTCCGCCTATATGGCACACGACAGACCATCCCCGCCAGAAGAAGTGGAGCAGCTTACTGCAGCGATACAGGCGAGGCAAGGCAACCTCCTTATTGGCTGTGACGCTAATGCAAGACACCATCTCTGGGGCAGTAAGGAAATTAATGAACGTGGTAAGTCTTTATTTGATTTTCTTTTAACTGCCGATCTATGCATATGTATAATGTAGGTAACACCCCAACCTTTGTATTTCCTAGCACAGAAAATTATAATGGGTGGGAAGAAGTGTTAGACATTACACTCAAAACAAACAGTGATATCTTGGGGGTTGAGAATTGGAGAGTCTCCAACTTAAAGTCCTTCTCAGACCACGAGTGGATTCTCTTCAATCTTAGTATCAAGGCAGATACTCCAGTCCCATATAGAAACCCAAAAGGAATTGACTGGAAGAAATTCTGTCAGATCTTAAAATCTAAACTGCCTAATATCCTATACCTAGAAATTGACTCAGGTGCAGAACTGGACACAATATCGTTCGCACTAGAAAGGGCGATGAATGCAGCCTTTAAGGCATCGTGTCCCGTTAAATACAGCAAAAAAACCTTACCGCCGTGGTGGAATGAGGACCTAACCATCCTTAGAAGGATGACTAGGGACATTTTCAATATCTGCTACAGGCATAAGTTCTGGCAACCTTATAAAGACTGCCTAAAGTTCTACAAAAAATCTATTAGATCAGCTAAGACAAAAGCATGGTCCGAATACTGCCAATCCATTGATACTCTAAAGGAATCTGCTAGACTCAGTACGATTCTATCCAAAGAACGCTCAAGCCCATCTTTCATTAAGAGATTGAACGGTACCTGGACAGAATCAACTAAAGAATCCTTAGAACTTCTACTCAACGCTCACTTTCCTGGTTGTAAAGACCACTGCGAAACTCCGTCCAGTTCGCGGGGGAGTTTTCCTTCGCACAGGGAAGAAGTTGAACGCATTATAACCAAGGAAAAGATCTCCTGGGCCGATCACAGTTTTGCTCCGTATAAATCACCGGGACAGGACGGCATTCTCCCCATCATGCTGCAAAAACATGAAGGGATAGTGCTGCCCTTACTCGTTAAAGTTTACAGAAGCAGTATCCTACTAAATCACATATTCATATACAATTCCTCAGTCTTGGAAGTAGGTCCGAGTAGTTTTTATTCCGAAAGTCGGCCAAAGAGGTCGCGAATCTGCGAAGGCCTTCCGACCTATTAGCTTAACCTCCTTCATACTCAAAACTTTAGAACGTGTACTTGACCTTCACATAAGAACAGGCCTTGAAAGGTCTCCCTTATGTCACTCACAGCACGCATACCTCAAGGGCAAGTCCACGGAGACCGCTCTCCATGAAGTAGTGCGTACAGTTGAAAGGTCAATTTCCCATCATCAATACACCTTAGCTACCTTCTTAGACATAGAGGGCGCTTTTAACAAAGTACACACTGAATCTATCCAGAAATTTCTCTTAGAACTTGGGGTAGAGGATTTCGTTACTTCATGGATCATTTCCATGCTGAAAGCAAGGATCATTCAAGCAAAACTTGGTAACACCCTTTTAACCAAATCAGTAAGCTGAGGAACACCTCAAGGTGGGGTAATTTCGCCACTCTTATGGATTATGGTACTCAACAAAATTCTGTCAAGACTCGACAGTGAAGGTATTAAAGTCGTTGCGTATGCGGATGACGTGGTTGTTCTAGTATCAGGAATGTTTCCGAACGTGATAAGCGAAATCATGGAAGGAGCACTGGGTAAGATTAGCGGGTGGGCCACAAGCTGTGGTCTTAACGCTAACCCAAGTAAAACTGAACTGATGCTTTTCATCACCAAAACCAAAATACCAACCTTCTCACTTCCCCGCTTGAATAACCAAAATCTTACTCTATCCTCCAGTGCCAAATACCTAGGAGTCATCCTCGACCCTAAACTCAACTGGAAGTCAAATATCGAACACAGAGTGAAGAAGGCAAGCATAGCTTTCTACGCCTGTAGTAAAACTTTCGGCAAGAAGTGGGTTCTTCGACCAAAGATGGTTCGTTGGATGTACACAGACCTTATGGCCACTCCAGAATCCTAATGTCCCTCCCCGACGGAATATGACGCTTATCTACAGACTACACAGTACCCAAACTTAACTTCCATAAAAACTTCTCTGTTAGATTCCCCTCTAGACCAGAATGGGAGGAGAACGCGGTCGTAAACGAATTCGACATTCCTATCTTCACAGATGGTTCCAAAATGAACAATGGAGTGGGAGCGGGCATTTTCTCAGCAGAGTTAGACATCTCCACATCCTTCCGCCTCCCCAACGCAGCCAGCGTCTTACTCGCGGAAGTACTCGCAATCAAGGAGGCGTGTAGACTGCTCCTTAACATAACTACACTCAGAAAAAAAATAGGCATCTTCGTCGACAGCCAGGCCGCTATTAAGGCTGTCGGTTCTACTAAATCAACGTCAAAACTTGTTGTGGATTGCAGGGAGACATTGACCAGGGCTTGCCATCGATTTGAAATCACCCTCGTCTGGGTTCCGCGGGTTCCGGTCATAGGAACATAGACGGGAATGAAAAAGCCGATGAACTTGCCAGATGTGGCTCTGCTCTGTGCGTGTCGCAGGCGGAGGAAGTCTTCCCTCCGCTGGGATACGTTAAGAGAGAAATCTTCTTGTACTTCTCCTCAAGGGCGGAGACGAGATGGGTGAATCTGACGAGCTGTATCATTTCAAGAAAGATATGGCCAACCTACGATGATGCCAGAACTAACAACCTTTTATCTAGAACGCGTGTAGATGTCGCCCGACTAACGGCAATTAGTACGGGTCATTGGCCCTTAGGAACTCACGCGGCCAAGCTTGTCATCCCTCATAACACCCACTGCCGTAGCTGCACTGACACAAACAAGAGTGAAACAGTGTTTCATCTTCTCTGTGAGTGTCCGGCACTAGCAAAAACCAGACTCAGTGCACTAGGTCATCCCTTTTATGATGACCTTTCGGCTATCAAATCATCAAATTTCTCAACTCCACAGGCTGGTTTTGAGCTCCCTTACTTCCTCCCCCCTTCTTTTATTTTCTGGTTCCGTTAGTTTGTGGTTTCGTAAGTAGACTGGAATACAGCCACTTAAACCAACCAACCAACCATGGACATACGAATAAATACTGCAGCTCTAATCCAAGATGCGTAAAGTGTGCAGGAAGCCACCATACTAAAGATTGTATGAAGAAAAAAGACGAACCAACAAAATGCGCTAATTGCAACGAAAAGCATCCAGCCAACTTTAGAGGCTGCTTAGTTGCAAAACAGATTCAATTAGCAAAAGACAAAAAGCATAAACAAGCTATGCCAAACACAAAAAAGGACGCACCTAAAGACATAAAGGACTTGCAGTTGCGAGCGCCAAAAGAAGTACCCATATAGCCGATAAAAATATCAAAAAGATGTTAGTATCAAAAACAGGAGCGAGTACAGTATTGACATATGCGCAGGCTGCATCGGAAAAAGTAGATAATGTCGCAAAAACGATAACTACAACTAACACTAAATTAAATAATAATATGGAAACGTTCATGGAAAAAATCCTAAGTAGAATAGAAAGCATGGATAAAAGCAATAAAGCTATATTAGAAAGAATCTCGCTCCTTGAGAAAAAAAGCAGCAATAACAAGGCTGCACAAAAAAGAAGAACATGATGCATAGTTTAAAAAACCTGGAATGGAATGCTAATGGTAGCCAAGTAGTCCGCGACATGAACCAAATAGATATATGTCTTGTCTCTGAGACGCACTTAAAATTCAATGCAAACTTTAAACTGCAAGGGTACGAATTATATCACTCCCCACATCCCCATAATTCAGCAAAATGCGGGGCTGCAGTTATAGTAAAGAATACGATCGATCACCATATAGAAGCCAAGTTCCAATCATGGGCGATGCAAGGAATTTCTATTAACATTCGAACGAAAAGTGGAAAAACTATATCAGTTGCATCAATTTACTGTTCTCCCAGTTACAATCTAAAGAAAAATGACTTTTTAGGCCTCTTCCGAATATTTAGCAATAGATTTATTCCAGGGGGAGATTTTAATGCCAAAAACAAGTATTGGGGATCTAGATTGACAAATACAAGAGGAAGAGAACTTTATGAAGCAATAAACGAAATTAGCGGCAAGTATCACTCAACGGGAAAACCTACGTATTGGCCAACAGACAGAAACAAAATCCCTGATCTTATCGACTTCTTCGTAACAAAGAATATCTCGTCTAACAATATAAAGGTAGAAGAAGGGCCAGATCTTGACTCAGATCATTCCACAATACTTTTAATACTTGGCGATAAAATCACTATTAAAGAAAATAGCGCAAGGCTAGGAAATAAGCTGACTGACTGGAGCTACTTCAGGCAGCATCTAGAGGATAGTATTCAGCTCTTAGAAACAATTGAAACAGAAGATCAATTAGAAGATGCTGTTCAAATATTAACTGTCAATATCCAAAGAGCTACATGGGCTGCAACACCTAAAACGAAAACTAAAATCTAACAAAACTCGTATCCAAAAGTAATATGTATAATATAAGAGACGAGCTAGAAAACGTTGGCAACAAACAAGGGCACCCAGAGATAAAACAATACTGAATAACCTAAACAATCAGCTTAAGAGAATTTAAAAATGAGTCTCTTAAAAAATACCTTACCAATCTTACAAATGATGCTAGTACCGAGTACTCACTATGGAAGGCAACAAAAAAATGAAAAGGCCAATTGCTCACATCCCATCAGTTAAAAACAGTGCAGGTAACTGGGCAAAAAACAACAAAGAAAAAGCTCATTTATTTGCTGAATATCTTGAAGGCGTCTTTCAACCATATGAAGATAAAGACTGTCAAGAAAGCGAAGAATTGTGCGAAGAGGAAAGACACATTCAACCGGTAACGGCTAAAGAAATTGCCAATGAAATAAAAAAGGGCATTAGTACTAGAAAAGCCCCGGGATTTGATTTAATATCAGGGGAAATCCTAAAACAATTCCCAAAAAAGGGCTTAAAGAAACAAGCACAGATCATAAATGCTGCATTCGGGATAAGGTATGTACCTAGCATGTGGAAAGTCGCGGAGGTGATTATGATACCAAAACCAGGCAAACCGCCTAGTGAAGTCACCTCATATCGCCCCATATCTATACTACCTATGTTGTCCAAGTTATTCGAAAAGATGTTGATTAAACGTCTGAACAAAATAATCGAAGAAAAATCGCTAATCCCAAACCATCAATTTGGTTTTAGAAATGAACACTCCACGATCGATCAGGTGCATAGAATAACAGATAAAACCGAAAAAGCATTTGAAGAAAAAAAGATATGCTCTACTATATTTCTCGATATAGCACAAGCTTTCGACAAAGTATGGCACAAAGGACTGATCTATAAATTGCAAAAGCATCTGCCAAAACAATTTTCAGAAATTTTAGAGTCCTATATATTAGAGAGATTCTTTAGAATTAAACAAGGAAATGACTACTCCACATTAAGAGAAATAAAAGCTGGTGTACCACAAGGAAGTGTGTTAGGTCCTGTATTATATCTCTTATTTACTAGCGACTTGCCGAACAGTGATGAAACAACTGTGGCAACATTTGCAGATGATACTGCTGTACTTGCTGTGGGAGAAACTGTCGAAGTAGCGACAAAAAAACTACAGAAGGCAGTGAACAATATAACAAAATGGACAAAAAATTGGCAAATTAAACTAAATGACCTAAAACCGGTCCATATAAATTTTACAAATAAAAATGTTCAGCACATACCAGTATTCATAAATGATAAAGAAGTAGATTACGCAAACACAGCCAAATATCTAGGCATGACACTAGACGCAAAACTGCGCTGGAAAGCACATGTAAAGAAAAAAAAAAGAACTAAATATGCGCTACAGTAAAATGTATTGGCTTATAGGGAAATACTCTTGTTTGTCAAATTACAATAAATTACTGCTTTATAAGCAAATTCTAAAACCAGTATGGACCTACGGGCTCCAGCTGTTGCATGCACATGCAAAACAAATTTACAGAAAATTCAAACATTTCAAAACAAAGTTCTACGGAGTATAGTAAATGCACCATGGCACATAAGAAACGCTGATCTGCATAGAGATCTAGAAATCGAAATGATTGAAGATGAAGTCAAAAAAGTAGCTAAAAGACATAAACTTAGGCTTCTCAATCACGTCAGCTCAGAAATGAAGGAACTATTAAATACTAGCAATATGACTAGGAGGTTAAGAAGACAAATACTTAGAATATGAATTTTAAAATATGAAAGACAAATTGCTGATTGGTTTAACTACAAGGTGCAATAATTGGAAAGCTGGCTAATCCCCGCCCTGCGACAATGAAATACCAAGAAGGTTGTATCGCAGGGAGAAGGGGTTAGTGGGTAGAAATCACCACACTGTTACTGAGTACGGGCTCGGTTTCGTCTTTGGAAGATTACCACCTCCCAGCGTAAAAAAAAAAAAAAATATTCCGAATTTATTTTGTTTCTTGTATGGGGAATTATTGTGTATTATTTTGATAAAAAAAATATTTTTTTTTGAAAATGGGACGCTCTCTTTTTGGGCGTAATTTGGCAAATTTTTTGGAAAAAAAAACTATGAGAAACTCTAGAACTATGTTGTTTCTATGCGAAGAAAAAGGAAAAAAATATTATTTTCACAAATGGGGTGCTCCAACCAACCCATATTTAAAAGAATTAAAAAAAAATACGAAACGAACAGAACTTCAAAGTTCTTAGCAAGAACTGTAGAACTCTTGCTTAGCAACTCGGAACTCAAAAAAAAAATAAAAAAAATTAACATTGGGGTGCCAAGTTCACGCACCCATATAGAAGCTATGAATCTACTAATCACGAAAAAAAAGTTAAGAGCTTAAGAGCCACGCAACTAAACCACGCACGAGACTGATACTTTTAGTCAATGGAGCAAAGTGTTTGAGCTAAAATTTGAGAGCTTCTCAGAATATGTGGGCTCTGCACTTCTGCAGCCCTGACACCCATTGAAAGATATATATATATAACAATTGCGGGACCAATCATCGCATATATGGCGATGTAGCTTAGGCGAAACTATCCAATCTGATCACAAGAAAAAACATTCTCAACAGAGCGCAGAAACTTTTGTCAAAACAAGCTACATCTGACTTTAGTTATTTTAACGTATACAGCTCCAGAGTGACGAACACTTGACCACCGTAAGTAAGTAAGTAACAACTCCGTCCATCCGACTTACACGAATTAAGGATAATATTCATTCTAAAGTCTAACAAAGCTGAAAGAAATCTCGCTGCTACGTCGATATCGGCAAAAATATCACCGAACCCTTTGATGTCGAAAAAGGTTTGAGACAAGGTGATGCATCATGTAACTTTTTTAACATCATCCTTGAAGCAATTGTACGAAACTCACGACCCAACATCAATTTTACAAAAGTCTGTTCAACTGCTAGAATATGCTGACATTTACATTTTCAAAAGAATGCAGCGAGCTGTCAGTGGTTCATTTGCAAGTATTGAAACGGAGGCCGCGTAGATGAGCCTTACATTTTCATTTTCGACCACCACTAAGATTGAGGACAAATCCAGGTATATGCTGTCAACGAGAAAGGACTCTCAGCACCGAAGACTTGTGCAAAACGGCACGATGGACAGAAATAAATGGGCTCCACTATCACCTCGTAAAATTACATCAGCGCAGAGATCAAACGAAGAATCACTCTTGACAATCTTGTTTCTTCGGGCTAAGAAGGCATCTAAGAAGCAAAGCCCTCTCTCATAGAACCAAGGAGATTCTATATAAGACCCTAATCATCCCGGTCCTGCTGTATGGTGCAGAAGCATGGACTCTGTCAAAAACGAATGAAAATCTCCTGGGATGTCTTAAGAGAAAGATTCTTTAGGCGACATTCGGTCCAGTTTGTATCAATAGAGTGTGGAGGAGAAGACTTAACGACGAGCTTTATAGGCTATACAGCGGGCACTTGGAGCATATGGCCAGCAACGGAAGACCCCAGCTCAGGTGGCGTGCGCAATTGGAGTGCGACCTCAAAAAACTTGGTGTGCCTTACTGGAGGCATCTAGCTGGGGACCAAGCTGGCTGGTTTAGGCCTTGGTCCACCCAGACTGTAAGCACCACGAAAAGTAAAAAAATAAAATAATGTACACAGATGGATTGCAACAACTGATTCCGATACTGGGTTGAGGAGCGTTTGGAATCAGCCCCAAGACTTATGAGTTCACGGGCAAGTGTTCCAACGCCTTTAAAGCCCAAATATCTATGTGCCATAAACAGGTGCATTCGGATTGAGTTTGTTACCGAGCGATGTGAAAATTTAGGGTGGCTTATGTGAACTCGCAACATTAAATGTTGGTTCAAAGTCAGTCCAACCCCACCCAAATTTGAATTTTAATTTTCAGGTTTTTTTCTATACCTCCACTGTCTTATGAAGTGTGTTTTGTGGTATGAGAGGTGCCACGCCCCTTACCCAAACACTTCTTACAGTGGTAGGAACTTAGAAGATCCACAGATGTTCGACAATTCATGGATATCAAATCGGATAAAGCTTTCCGAAACGTGTAAAAGACAAAGAGAGTTGTTGCATTAACTTTTCACAACGGGTAGTCCGTGGTCCACTTCCAAGTTTCTTTTCAAAAGCAAAAGTTCTTGCTATTATTCTATTATTTTTGATAGTAAGAACTCGGTTTTAAGTTTTCAATAATCAATTGCTTAGGGTAAGAATAATATTCTCATCATAACTATCTTCTTACAATTTTGCCAACCATTTCATTCTCAAATGAAAAATTTTGATATTTGTGTTAATTTTAACAAACGAAAATTGTTGGCATTACCAGCAATTTCTTTTCTGAGTTGTCTAAGACTTTGTTGACTACTGCCTGGCTCTATCTCATGAATGGCTTCGACGAAATTTGCTAAGGCTTCGCCAAAGCTGCTAATGACTCGACTACCGATCTTTGCGCGCAAAATACCGATTGTTCGATGGGCTGTGTTGTATGGCACGGCGCGCCACAAAGACCATCCATGTCATCGCTTTCAATTTCAGCCCATAATAACATTCGGTAGTCATAGCTCTATATGACAATCACCATTGACCGTAAAACGTAATTTTCATCAGCAGTTTCATTCTCGTTTCATTTTCATTTTCGACCACCACTAAGATTGTTTCATGAAAGTTAAGCTCACAATAAAAAAAAATATTTTCATCCACTCGAGAAATATCTTCAAAAATGTAGGTCCACGCATTCATTTTTTTATCTTAAATTTATTCCACAACTCAAAAAAATAAAAAAAAAACTCCAAAAACAAAAGGTAACAATTTGTCATACAACAAAGCGTGTCACCACCTTCGAGCCATTTGTTTCTTCTCAACAAAATTATCATAACAATTTATCGCCTTTCCGATCATGTCTATATTACTACTTCTGAAATGCACATTTTCAATTCACCACGATCCATAATTCGTTGGGTCGTAAAAGTTATCAAAAACGGATGTATTACATTGCCCAGAGATCCAGATAAGCATAGGAATTGTTAGCTCTGTTGCCATTTTCGCCATAAAACCTGCGATTATATCTAAATGACCGCCTAAGCGGTCCAAATTAATGTTAATCGAAACGCACTATGGCTACCTGATAAAAGTGTGTCTACATTTGATTTGGTTTTATTACTTTCTCGCCTGTAGGCCAACTTGGCTATCAGTGGTTGTACTGTGTGTGGTTTTTTTTTTTTTCTTTTGTATATACCGTTTGGTATTTTAAATCAATTCCAATCGAACAATTCTTTGAGGCAAACCGATCACTGGTCGGTGCGATCGGTACTGCTATGCGCCAGGAAATGCTTTCATGTTCGATCCGAAAAAAGCAATCATCCTCCACGTAGGTAGTGCTGACTGCTGATACAGTGAATGGTTTTCGCTGTCGAATGATTAATTGCCCCAGCGATCGGAACGCATTTTTGGGGCGATCGTGTGAAATTTAAAAGTGCCGCGTCTATACGAAAATCAAAGGGGAAAAGTAATTAACTTGAGGTATATTTTCGAGGGAGTTTGTCGAGTCACCGAAGAGATGAGTCTGCCGTGGAGGTGTTGCTTCCAAGATACCCGCAAAAGTGCCAAAATATATTCCACTCCCATGGCGCGATAGACCAATAAATATTGTGCACCCCTCTGGTCAATTCATTGCATTACCATCCCCGAAGAAGGGTGTATAATTATGACCCACACATTGAGAGCGGCCAGTGCGGACAGGACCTGTTGCTGCCGTCTTGTTATGGCCAAGTCGCTCCTGGCCACCCATGAATTTCACAACAGCGATACTCGTAGACAGTCCCACATCCAATTGGCACAATAAAACTGCGCAAGCATATCGGAATCAATTTTACTTAACCACAGCAATTAACCGATCATCGATTGAGAATCGCCACCGGTCATCGCAGTCGGAGCGCCAAACCCCCTACCGAGTGGAGTTGGCCAAAAAATAATGACAAATGCATTCGCTTGGTGCGCGTTCGACAGAAATCGTAGCTTCCGATAAGACCACCAGCCGTGTGTATGGTTGCCGTGAATGGTAGGCGCGTCACTTAGCATCCGCCCCTCGTGAATTCCATTTGCATTTTGTTGTTATTCGATCATAACTCAGGTGGGACGCCGATAGCCACCGGACGGACTCACCATCGCCACCCGGCTGTGTATCTCTAATTGTTGTGAAACTGACAAATGCCAGGGTCAACAGTTTTTATTGATCGCTCAGTGGTTATGAATTACATGCGGCGCGTCGAGGCTCTCCACGAATAAATTGGGGGTCCATGGGGCGGGCGAACTGTATAATTATTGGCAAGGGGGGGGGGGGGGGGAATATACATTTTCGCAGTCGAGCGTGTTTCAATGAGCATTATTAATATGCAAACGATTGGATGGCAGCGATATAACTATAGCCAGGCGGAGAGGTGCGAACAAGAGACCAGTTCGTGGTCGAACTCTTTTGTCTTTTCTAAATGGACCGAGGATGGAGTTTTTATTTTGGAGTGCGCACGCGGATGGTTTATTGTTTGTTTGGGATGGATGGGGGAAGATATACGACTGCTGTCGATCTAGGATTAATTTATCTCGGTCTTTAGGCTATGGAGAGTAGTGGATGTGGCCAGTGGTAAGTGGTATTTGTTTTGCTGTGAGAAATGAAAGACTAATAGGCCTTGGGTTATTCGATTATGTGTTGGACAAATGAAATGAATTTGCTACAATCTAGAAGTTGGGTAACATTTTAAGGAAGACGGTCGCAGACTAAATCACCCCTTATGTATAGATTTTGAAAACCGACCGAAATGGCATGGTCTCCTTTAGGTTGCCTTTTCACCAAGACGCAATAAGTCAAACGAGCTGTCATTCTGCATTCTCTCTGACATTTATGATCAGTAAAGTCTGACAAGTGATCATGAATTACTTCACGCTACATCGCTATGAATTTCTGACCGCAAGATCAAAAGAGACTTCGTATCCAATGATAACATTAGGTTTAGCACAGCAAAGGATTGCCTTAATGTGCAGCCTTGTAGTGAATGATCTGCTTGAGAAATTGACAAACCAAAGCATCAACTGACTAGCATTTTGTAAGAAAAAAGATTTACGAAACTTTATACGATATTATTCAAAGGGAAACGGAAATAACCCGAGAATTGATGACTGGGCTTAGCCTAAAGTGACCAAATGTAACAATATAGTTGACGCTTTAAAGAGTGTTTTATTTTTAAACAGAAAAGGGTTACGTGCCAAATAAGTTGTTATGCTTTGATTACATGTATGGAGCGAAAATAAATAAATAAATAGTTGTCGGAACAGGTCCCCAGGGACAACAGGCTTATTTCCTTACAATCATTCGATTTGTGTGAGTTTTTCATTTTCCTAACGGCTAATTGAGAAGCTCTTTCATGGCAGTTATACCGGATGTTTGTCAGATGTTCGTGAGAGGTGGCGCAGTGGAAAAATGATTCTAAGAAAGTCCAAAGAAGAGGACTGTGCAACCACTCTTGGCCTCTGTCTAGAGACGATTATATCAAAAGATTTAATTAGCAAGAGAACTCTGTCACCATAAGTACACCAACAAGAATATTTCGGACAGTGAGCTCAGAATCCATAAACTGATCAATCACACAACAAAGTGGTAAACAGATGGGTTAAGAACTAATGATTCATCTCGAGTGGAATAGAACAAAATATTCAAAATCAATGGGGATAAGTAGCAGCATCTTTCAGGCTGAGATCCATGTCGTATACAGATTTGTCCAAATCTTCCTATAGACAGGAACAAAGCCGACTGTGATGTATTTATCATGTCAAATATGTCAAATAGCAAAGCTGCCTTGATTCATACTCCACTTAGTCTTAACTTGTGTCGGAACGTCTGGAAAAACGGGGGACCCTCTTTTGGATAAAGGTTCATGAAATGGCCGACTCCACCCTTCCCCAAGTGTTTATAATTGATAGCATTTTGAAAATGTGTAAAGACCACTAAATAATATTTTAAATAGAACACAGCGTTTGCCACAAAATGTGCTCAAAATCTCTGGGGTCGTGGAAATGTATTGGTATTGGCAAATCCTTCAAATTTCGCCCTTTCAACATGAGGATTCCTCTCTATACTTGTTCCTCAATAATTGCACCTCAATTTGCTGTCGAAATCATGTTCCATTTCGTGTAAAATGTCTCTTTGTCAAATAGAAAGCTACAACCACTACCACTACTCTCGCTAATCCACTTGATCGATTCAAGACAAATTCCATTTGACAACTTATTGGCTACCATAGACTGCACACACAAATATAATTACGGCAGCAGTAATTTGTCTTTTCAACCACCCTCAATGTGTCAAACTGTTCAACTGCGGCCGCTATACACACTACAGCCGCATATCTTTGCATTCAACGAGCTTAAGAAAGATTTCGTACACGCAAGCGATTTGACAAGAGCTCAATGACGATGTCATTAAGCATTAACTACTCCCCTTCATTCAGACAATCAACAATCAAGCCATTCATCAATCTGCATATACACATACGCGCACTCATCAAGACCCAAATCAATTGCCATAGGTATACGTTCAACACCCAGTAATTACAAGTTTCGGTATAGCAGAACAACAGCATATCCCCGAACCCGCTGTCTGTCAAATTATCCACTCGTACTGTGTTCGATTCATAAAAATTATCGAAATTCATTATTCGACACTTAGAGAGGCGACACCCCCTCAAGATCGAGATATCCCAAAGCGCTGCGGGATGCGCATGCGGGTACCGTATGAAACCGACCGACCGACGGCGCTCATCAAAATGCCGAAATTTTTGAATTTTTAATTTGACGTTGATGACACGGCAGTTTGGGAATTATATTTTTTTCATTTAAATCGAAGGAAATGTCAAATCATCGATACACCTTTCGGTCATGATGATCGATGAATCCGATGGATTGATGGTTTTCCTTTCGAATAACGTGTAGACCTCTGCGCATTGGTGGCTATGGAAAGTTGCGTCGATTATTATGCTTCTGTAGCATCAGCGAGAAGGTTGTAAGTGTGTCTTGTAAACGTTGCCATAGAACAAGGTAGATAGACAAAGGCGCTTGAAACGCCAGCGATTGATGTTTGTTGTGGAGGGGCTTAAATTGTCTGAGTAAATGGGTAAATCAGAGATACAACGGCAGCCGACAAGCCTTTCTTTTAATGAGGGAGCAATGATTATGCCAAATTGAGATGAACATTAAAAAAAAGAGTGCCCCCTTTTGTTATATGATCGCTAAAATGTTGGCACAAAAGGACGTGTGCTTAGAAAATCGGAGGCAAGTCCGATTAATAATATAGACTGGATATAGACATACAAGGATTGGATCTGAGCAGGCAAAGGGGTTAGGTCGGATGGGCAAACAGCTACCGGTATTACTTATTGCCAACATCCTCGACAGTCTGAGCTCAAGTACCTTATCGTCAATCAGTCAACAAAATTTGTTGTTTAACATTATATTCGGATATTTCGGATCTTGTGGAGCTTTAGCAAAAGTCCTCGATAAAGCTTTTACGAAGTACCCATAAACAGGCTACGATGATTTGTATAAGGTCTAGATTCATAGTCTCTGGTGGTTTAATGTGTTTTTTTTTAAAGCTCGAGTCGTTCCATAAAATATTGCACTGATGTGGGAACAATAGATCAGGACATTTTGTTAAAGCTTTCTTTAAATTTGAAAGCAAATGAGTGATTACAAAAAATTATCGAGTAACCCAAGGCTTTTTTTATAAATCGAAAACTTAAAAGATTCAAATGAAAGCAAAATTTGTTTCTTTCTTAAAAACTACTAGACTAAAAATCGAACATGCAGTAGAAGAATTGCTGAATTTAAGCTTCAAAGTTTATAGTAATATAATCAGTAGTTAAGGAAAGTGATGAAATCTAGTTTTTACATCCATATCCAGCAAACATATTTGTAAACTAATTTTCATTTAAATTTGTCAAAATCAGACCATAAAATGAAAAAAAAAACTTTTTAATAGTTCTTTAGTCTATATAGATAAATAAGTAGGTACCAATTTAAAGTGAAACAATCAAAGAGGCGCATGAAAAGTGTTCTCTAAAAGTGATGCTTATTAAGCTTTTGAACTTTAATATACTTACACCAACTGGCATAGTTGATTGAGTACGACCCGAATAGCACAGATTGTGATTTGCAACAAAACTTCGATTGTATTTCTGTTATATTTAAGTAATCTGTAACAAAATCCGTTCTATATCAGTTATATTCATGTTCAAGCGGGACTATTTGTAACATTGTCATTCGAATTGTTGTAAATACGTTTTTTTAAGTTTTAAACTTGTTCACAAAAACGGGGGGATGTTTGGAAATAGTTTTATATGAATTCGTAAGTTAGAGTTCTAAAAAGGTTAGTAATAAGTTACAGATACGTTTAGTAAATTTTCATTTTGGATACTTCTAACTAAAACACATTGAAACGTTTGCATAGCAGAAACTTAACAACGAAGTAACTTAATTACAATCAAAAGTGGTTAAGTTTCTAATATGTACAAATTATGTTTACAGAATGTTATATAAATAAAGAAACTTACAAAAATGGAAAGTCATTGCTTAGTTGTTTATATGTTTTTAAAACGAATCGTATATTAACAAGTCATCTGGGATATTTTTGCAATTCAGTAAAAAAAAAAAAAGCGACACATTTAAATGTGAAGCAATGCTATAATTGAGTTTTTACAATTATAATTATGTTTCATTATATGACAAGTACATCATTTGGAATTATTAGCTTCAGTCGTCATCAATCACTGCTGATTAGTGAAATCATAATGATATAATGTTGAGGATCTTGATGTCAAGTTTCGTGGCGTTATTGTAGCTTCATTATAACTTAACATCCTCCACATAATCAAGTAGTTGTACTCAGCGTTGCCAAATCACCTTCCCGCAATTATTCTGTATTGCAGAAAATGTTACATCAATGCACAAAAAGAAGATATAACCTCGAATGTAATATTGTTCCACGCAGACGATCCGTGAGATCATGATTTTTTTCGTCGAAAAGGAATAATAGCACTGATTTGTAGTTTTATTATTTTAAAACTGAAAATGTAAGTCAGCAATCAAATGTAAGTTAAAAAGTTAAATGTAACTTCGGATTTTGGGAAAAATATTGCTTACGATCTTCACGAAAAAAGGAAAAAAGGAGAAAAAACCAAATGTCAGCTGAAAACTTGCAAGCCTATTTGGAATGTTGTTGATACAAATATTGTAATGTGCAAATTATAGAAAAAAAAAACATTGTAGAGTTGAAATTTTACATTTATCAAAAGTGTTTGTAAAAGCTGAAAAGCTTAAGTTGAAGTTATACGGAAAACAAAAACTATAAAAATCACCGATGAACATTTTTAAAACAAGCTTCTAAAAATGTTTGGCAACACTGACAAAAGTTAGTTATAAAGAATTTATAATGCTATTGCTTATTTTCAATTATAATGATGTTATAATAATGTTGATTTACTATTTTGAAGAGAACTAAAATGTCAGATAAATCTTACTTCATCTCGTAAATATGGAAACAACAGTTTGCTAACATTCAGTTGTTACTTTGTTGTAACTTCATTTCAATAGCATTTCAAGGAAAATTTTAGTTATAATATTATAGTTCATGTTTTAATGATGTTTCATGTAACAACCGCCATATTGTTCACCATTTTATATACCTGTTTAACCATAGGTCTTAAGATGTGAAAAATACATTTCAATTTTCCCAATATATAACATAGCTTCTACAATTAATTTGTATAGAAACTGATGAATATGGTATATTAAAATTTGTTTCTACAAGTCTTTTGGGATTTTGAAGCTTAAATACAAATTTTAATATTTTCTGATTTTCAAACTTTTCTTTAATTTAACCCTTTTTTGGAGGCGCGCGAATTTTTCGGACCCAAGACATTAATGTTCATGACAAAAGTAGTATTCGTTTAAAGATTTTGGTCGGAAATCGCAGCAAACTTGAACTGTTTTAGATACTTATACCTTTCAGATCAAATATATTTACCTACCTTTGTTGCAAAATATAAGGGGAAATGCGGCTATTTTGGTTACAATGTGGGATGTGACAATGTTACTGTAATACTTAGGAAATAACTTGATAGTTATATTAGAGTTGTAGGTACCATATTAAAACCCAAGTGTGCTATTCGGGGAGTAGGTAGCTTGTGAGCTATACTCGTTCGCATTTGTTAGATTGCTTTTATGGTGATGGTGCGAAAGCGATATCTCGCTTGCCCAGCATTCGGGCGAAATTGAGGACGGTACCTACTCAGACCCACAAAGTCAAAGTGAACGGCGGGTATTGTTTTTATTTAAGTGCACGACCACTTAAAAAAAAAAATCAAAAAAGCTGGTGACCTGCGCAGCCCGCATATTGTGTGGGTCACAATGGGTAATTTTATATGGAAAATTTCACCATTGTGAGTTCGGCCATCGGCTAGAGCCCTTAAAACAAGCTCATAAGCTTGTTGCATGCGCAAAACTCCTATATCTTACCCGCCTATCCTATCTTCCATTCATATACTTCTTCTCAAAATACAATATCTTCATATCGTGTTATATGGCCAAAGCACATTCACATATTTCTTTGCATACGTAAATATGCCTACGTTTTGCTTAATTCAAATTACTGATTGCCTTCTTACTTCCTTCCCACTATACAATAATTCCATATATGGTTTAATGTGACAAGTGCATCGCATATTTCCATATGGTTTTATATTACAAATGCAAGCAAACATTTCTTTCCCCTGATCGCAGTACTTCGCGGCGTGAATCGGACACTGCCAGCTTCTTCTTCAAGATAATGACACGTCCAGAAAAATTCATGTTTGGAGCCAGGGCAGACAGTTAGTATATTTTCGTAGAGCAGTGTTGTAAGTTCGATACCTTGCCTTGTTAAAGCAACAGTGGATAACGTAGAATAAAATATTTATGCAATAAGAAAATAAACAAAACAAGAACTTCATTCAATCTTGCATTGCCAATACTATATGAAATAAAATAAAATTTATCTCTACCTAATACTTCTCGGCGAGTGTTTTTTTCTGTTCGATATTGCCGAACATCTACTTTTGAGAAAACTAAACAAAATTCGTTCTCAAGTGCACAAATGTGATGGTGTAAATCAGCAAATACAATCTACAAACATCAAAATCGTAACAAATTGGCGCAGCCGGTAGGATTAAGGAAGCAACAGTTTTAAACTGATAATAGCTTGAAAAGCCTTAATCCGAATAATTATACTGGGCAAGACTACCTTACCCTTAAACTCGAAACTGAGTCTGGTTTCGAGGGTATATGAATACGTAAATGAACCAAGCAACACCAACCAGAGGGGACTCAACTCCAGAAGAAAATCCCGCCGACCAACCAGGAACTTCAACAGGACAACCACCGCAACCACTACAACCAGCATTTTCACCTAGAAGACTTCGATCCGGGACGATATTGTCAAATAGTGTAAGTTTAAGTGATTATTTGGAATTAATATTAGATAAAGCGCGAAACAATGACAATCTAACAGTTCTGCAGTGTGAAAATATAAACAGAGAATTAGAAAAAACCCGTGAGCAGAGACTCAGTAAAATTAGCCATCTGAAAGAGGCAACTGCACAATTTAAAAAAGAATTGTTAGATTTTCAAGGTCAAACGCAACCCCTTGCTATAGATAATAAGTTAACACGGAAAGATAGTAGTGAAAGTGATTTGAGGGATAGCGATATTATTTTAAACTGGTTGGACATTTCCGTTAATGAATCTGAAGAGGAATTATCCATTGAATCGCAAACTATAGAAAATAAACCAGAAACAAATTTTAACATGTCGACAGATTACTGCAAAATCGCCAAACTAACTGCGCAGATAGTGCCACTATTTTCGGGTGAACAAAGCCCTGCATTGAGTACAGAACTACAAACGTTTCTAGGCTGTTGTAAGAAGGTACTTGAATGCCTACCTGATGCCGAACACCAAGCTTTTGTCCAAATATTCCCTACCAGACTGCGAGGGGATGCTTATTTGTTAGTCGCATCTAATCAAATAACATCTTTTGAGGAAGCAGAACAGCTCCTCAACCGCACTTATCTGCCCCGTGAAACGTACCAAGAAGTGGTAAATAAACTAATAACAATGAGACAGTACCCCTTGGAAGCTCTCATCGCTTTTACCACTAGGATAAAGCAGATGCTGCAGCTTTGCAAGGAGGCAGCGGATCTTAAATATGGCTGTGTAGCAACTCCAGCTGTGAAAACACAGTTGGAAGATTTTGCCAAAAACGCTTTAAAAACAGGGGTCTCTAATCCGTATCTTTGTCAATATTTATTAACGGTAGGGGATGAATCTATAGACAAACTAGTGCAACGAGCATTAGATATGGAACGGTTGCAGCAAACTGTCCTTCCAACACAACAACTTGTGCATTTAAATGCACAATTTCAACCGCCTACCAATCCAACTTTTAACAATATTTTCCCGAATCCGAGCTTTTGGCCCGGGAACAACACTAGTTTTCCTCAACCGCAGCTAAATCCCCAAGTAACACCGTTCGATTTAAATATACAGCAATCCCATAACTTTGTCCACAATAAAATCCTTCCAAATAATTCACAAAATCACGGCGTGATTTGCAGCTTCTGCGGAAAAACTGGGCATACATACAGTGATTGTCTAAGTAGGAAAAATACACCTTTCTGCACAAATTGCAGACTATATAATCACGACATTAGAGACTGCCGACGAGCCAACAAGGCAAATACTAACAATTTTGCCCATAATAGGAAAAATCACTTCAATCAAAGAAATTCCCATAGAGTTTATGAAAATTCCCCCTCAATCCAGGCGACCAATGGCTCGCCGGAAAACATACCCAGGGTCTATAACATACAAAAAAAAAATGTAATTTTTGTGGTCGACCCGGCCATGATGTCACCGAATGCCGACAAAAAATGAAATGGGAATCGGAGAACCAGGGAAACTCCCAACTGTCGAGCCCAAAACCCCCGGCTCGACATTAACTTATAACGACAAAACTAAAGGGAACCTTCGGAAGCCCAAACACGGTGTCCCCACAATAGTTCTTCCTCTCGACATAGGCCTAAACGGTCATGCAAAGCTAATCGTAGACACCGGCTCCGAAGTTAGTCTAATCAAACAGAAGTCACTCAAGCCAGAAGTAAAATTAGAAACAGATAAGGCATGCCTACTGCAAACACCTTTTGGTAAAGGAAAGAGTGTTGGTGCCTGCCAGGGACAGTTTATATATATATATATATATTTCGAGAGATAATCGAATCAGACCACCATTGTCGGGTCTCTTTTCGTCTCTCTACCACTGTAAATCTTACTCAGAGAGACTCTCTGGATTTATCCACAGTTCTTCTCTGGGCTCAATTCCTAGTGTTAACGCTAGCATCTGTTTATGGGAGATCCGTTTCATCGACTGGGTCTCGACCCATTGATGTCCCAAGATCCTCATTCTTCTGCCAGCCAATGCCGGGCATTGACACAGTATATGTGCCGCTGTCTCAGATTCCTCCAGGCATAGTCTACAAGTATCATCCTCTATAAGGCCCATTTTCCTTAAGTGATACCTGAAATTACCATGTCCTGTAGACAAAGCCACCACCCATTTCAATGTTCCTCGACTCATGCTTAGAACTCTTCTTTGAGTGGAGCAGGTCGGCCACTTTATTGCCATTTTAGCTTGTCTACATTGTTCCACGGTTGACCACCTTCTCAGGTGTTCTGCCGTGATCCATTTGTGGACAAGCTGTTCAACCATTCCTCTGCCAATTGAAGAGAATGGTTCTGGTCCCAGAAACTTTTCAGTTGACCCCTGCTTTGCAAGGGAGTCCGCCTTTCCATTGCCTTCGATCCCTATGTGTCCTCGTACCCAAGTCAGTGTTACTTCATTTTTAGATGAACACTTATTGAGTTTAAGTACGCATTTCAGTGCCAGTGATGTTGTGATGTTTGTTTGTTCCATGCATCTGATCACCGCCTGATTGTCCAGTGCTATGAGGATATTTCTTCCTTCCACCTGACACTCAAGCAAGTAGTCCAACGCATAAAGCAAGGCAATCATCTCAGCCTGGTATACTGAAGTGTATTTCCCGAGGCTAATGTGACGGGCAAGTTCCAGCTCTTCTGAATAGATACCGGCCCCCGCCCCGCCATCCATCATGGATCCATCCGTGAAAATCACTATTTCACCATTTCTTTTTTCTGGAAGTAATCCGTTCTCAATACGAGTTTTATGATTTCTTTCCATAATACGCACCCTTGTTATTCGATCCATAGGCATGTTTAGCTCCCTAATCTCGTCTTTAACAAGTTCCAGGATCTTCCTATGTCCATAGATCGTACCACGATGGTGCCATTTCGCATCTCGATGCAAGCGAAGTGCGGTTTGGGCCGCTGTTTTCTTAATAAATAAGTCTAGCGGTAATATCCCCATGATGACTTCCAATGCGCATGTTGGGGTTGTACGTATTGCACCTGTAATTCCCATACATGCTAAACGCTGAACCCTATCCAGGTGCTTCCTCACAGTTTTCTGAGAGGCTTTCGCCCACCATACAACCGAGGCGTACGTGATAATGGGTCTAGTTATCATCGTATACATCCAGTATGCTGACCTAGGCGAGAGTCCCCAACTCTGTCCACATACACGTTTGCACTGATGTAGTACCCTCTTTGCCTTCCGGACCTTCTCCTCAACATGGTAATTCCAAGTAAGTCCAGTATCTAGATAGACTCCCAGATACTTAACCTTCTTAGTCATTGTTAGTTCCGATCCGAAAAGTGTTAAGGGCCGAAATTCCAGATTTTTCCTCTTCCTAGTGAAGACTATTAGATCTGTTTTCGCCGCATTAATGGAGAGCCCTTGTTCCAGACACCACCGCTCAACCACTCTGAGTGCATTCCTCATGATATCTGCTGTGACGTCCATGAATTTGCCTCTGGCCATTATTGCTATGTCGTCGGCATATCCCACTGTGTGAATGCCCGTCGCCTCGAGTCTGTCGAGAAGAGAGTCCACAGTGATATTCCACAGTGTAGGTGAGAGAACACCTCCTTGTGGGCAACCTCTGCTAACCCTTCCTCTGAGTTTTGAGGTTCCCGTCTGAATATTAATCGCCCTCGTATTCAACATATTGTCCACCCATCTTACCACCAGTGGGTTAACCCTACGTTTTTCCAAGGCTTGTTTCAGACTTTCAAAGCATATCTTATCGAAGGCACCTTCAATGTCCATTATAGTGGTCATCGCAATGCCCCCGGTATTTAGCTCTTCCTCCGCAACGCGTACTACTTGGTGTAGCGCTGTTTCTGTAGACATACCTACCCTGTATGCATGCTGTCTACTATTTAAAGGATACATCTTAAGCGCAGTACTCTCCATATAGTCCACCATCACCCTTTCCATTATTTTTAACAGGAAGGATGTTAGGCTGACTGGTCTGAATGACTTTGCCTCGGTGTAGTCCTTTTTTCCCGGTTTTGGAAGGAAGACCACATTTGCTTCCCTCCATGTTATCGGGATATAGCCTATTGCTAGGCATGCAACGTATATATTCCTGAGCCTTGGTGCAATCACGTCTATACCCCATTGCATTAGACCTGGAAATATACCATCCGGCCCCGCAGTTTTGAAGGGTGAGAATGTTGCTATCGCACCCTTGACCGCTTTTGGTGTCACGATCCGTTCTGCTTCCGTCCTATCCATCCTGTTCGCTCCTTGTTTCCTTGGAGCCCAGGGCTGATCTGACTTATAGCTTCCTGGAAAGTGTACCTCCATTAGGACCTCATTTGTGTGATCCAGTGTTTCCACCATCTCCCCCGCTCTATTACGAATGAGTCCGATCTTAGAAACTGGATCTCTCGAGACAATCTTTTGTAGTCTACTGACTTCAGATGTACTCCTCATACTCGAGCAAAAGTCCCTCCATGACTCCCTTTTACGTCGTCGCAGAGTAACGTTTAGCTCTTTCTTTTTCGCCTTATATTCATCCCATGCTTCGGGTTCTCCCCTCCTCATGGCGTGATTGAAGGCCTTCCTCGCAGCCTTTTTTAGCTTTTCAAGTTCCCGGCACCACCAAGGCGCAGGATCTTGTTTTTCCACTAAAGTAGGTGTACAAGCCACTCGGTACGCAACTTCAACAGCTGATTGCAGATGCTTCAACTGTGATTCTACATGCCAAGTGTTTTTCGGTATTCCGAATGTCATTACATTCAGTTTTTCCTCCAACACTTCAAGGTATTTTATCCTATCTGTGTTCTTCGGAATTCTGATGTATTTCCGATCTTTTTTCCTTTTAGATCCATAGCGAACATCAAATGAAATGGCTCTGTGATCCGACAATGTAGCCTGATCCATTACCCTCCAATTTGATATTCTTTCAATTATCCGGCTACTGCACAGGGTAACATCGATCACTTCCATTCGTCTCACATCGACGAAGGTTGGCTCTGTTCCCCGGTTTAAGATAGCTAGATCCTTGCATGATACAAATTCGAATAAGGCTTAAGGGACAGTTTAATGTTAAATCTAAAATTCCCTGCACCTTCCAAGTCCGCAACGTTTTGGGATGACGGAATACTCGGAAACGACTTTCTATCAAAACATTGTAATGTAGATGGGCCTAACCATCAACTGAAATTCCCTTGTACGAAAACTAATGCACAGGAGTTTAGCATACCTCTGAATTACCCCGATTTTATTCCGAGTCCTAAAAGGGCAGTCGAAGTGGGACAATATACAGCAAAATTGGAGCCAACAGTCGCCCAATCCAAAAGCCGTATAGTCTCTAAGGCTTCTTGCAACCAAGAAGCTGACTGCGTAACCTCAACAAAGGATGCTTGTTTTGTAGTAAAAAACAATTTGGATAGAAACAACGCCTACAACCAATTTAAGTGTTTGGATGTTGTACTTGAGAAGCCTGTCTGTCTGCCTGAACGGTCACAAAAACTTATAACAATTCCTTTAGAGTTTTCGGAAGAAATGCTCTGCTTGCCCGATAAAGTAGGTTGTATCGTAGCTCAGGGAAATTATAAATCAAGGAAATACAATAAATGAAACAACACAATTTTGAGTGGAAAAATGTCTTTAAAAAACCACTTTTATTAAGCAACCTGCCTTCGCTCACACAACCTGTATGGTTGGTTCCTTCTCAAAGACTACTTTCGTCATACAATGCTAAGAACCTTCTCGGTCTTTCGTTAAGTTTATATCCTTGCTTTATACATCGACAGCAGAGTTACAATACTCATGCAGTTCGATACATAGGTGATGGAGTCTTCCTCTCTAACTGTATTTTTCCTTCAGGTCAAAAGAAATATTTAATAAGTGCCCTTAATATAAATAACAAAACAGTTATCATATACAAATTAAGGTTGCAACTAAGTCCAGCACAAGACTATAAAATAATTCCTCTGGAATCCGAAAAGGAACATGCTCCAGAGACGAAACATTCAATTCAGCACGTAAAATACTTCATACCGGACAACGAGAATTCGGACGATCTACAACGTAACATGCGAATAGTAAAACTCGAAAACGAGCTCAACATAGGGAAAAATCTCTGTTCTGAAGAAAAGACTGCCATTGTTAATCTCTGCAATGAGTATTGCGATATTTTTCATTTAAAAGGCGATCGCCTTTCATACACAACCGCTCTAACACATGAAATACCATTGGTGCAGGACCAGGCAGCGATAAATCAAAGAATGTACAGACTACCCCACATTAAAAGGCAAGTAATTAATGATCAGTTAAAGGAGATGTTGGAGGACGACATTGTCCAACCTAGCAAAAGTCCTTGGAACTCACCTCTCCTGGTAGTCCCCAAAAAGCCGGGTCCGGATGGTGAAAATAGATGGCGAGTCGTCGTTGACTTTCGCAAACTGAATGATTGCACTATAGGTGATGCTTACCCTCTTCCTCGAATTGAGGACATACTTGATCAACTCGGTCATTCCCGTTATTTTTCCACGCTCGATCTAGCCAGTGGCTATCACCAGGTTCTGGTAGATCCAAAGGATCGACCAAAAACCGCTTTTAGCACCAACAACGGACACTATGAGTTTAAGCGTATGCCTTTCGGCTTAAAAGGAGCGCCGGCCACGTTCCAACGTTTGATGAACTATGTTCTTACCGGGTTACAAGGTATTGAATGCTTCGTATACCTGGACGACATCGTCATCTACGGGAAAAACCTCACGGATCATAACATCAAACTGAAAAGGGTTTTTGATAGATTAAGAAGAAATAACTTAAAACTGGGTTGGGTTCGATATCCCGCTTTTTATAATACCGATTCTTAAAATCCCGTTATTAAAATCCCGCTTTTTATAATCTCGCTTTTTATAATCCCGCTTTTTTAAAATCCCGCTTTTTAAAATCCCGCCTCTTATAATCCCGTTTTTTATAATCCCGTTTGTTATTATCCCGCTTTTAGAATCAAAAGTAGTTGTTTTATTTTAAAAAATCGCGCGATTTTTTAAAATAAAACAACTACTTTTGATTCTAAAATTTTGATGAGAAAATTTAAATAAATCAAGCAATGAGTGTTTTTTTGAAATGCAGTTTATTTTAACATTTATCATTTTTAGAGGAAGTAACAAAATAAGAAATAAGTAATATCAAAACAAATTTTTAAGTAATAAATATGACAATCTTCAATAATTTAAAAAAAAAAGAAAGTAATGTTATATGATATTCTGCAAAAGGGGTAATAAGTAAATTGAAATAAATTAGGCAATAAATCGCCGCGATTTTTTAAAATAAAGCAACTACTTTTGATTGTAAAAGCAGGATGATAAGAAAATTAAAATAAATTAAGCAATGTGTGTTTTTTCGAAATGCAGCTTATTTTAACATTTATCATTTTTAGAAGGAAGAAGGAAGCTTACAGTAAAAACTTAAAACATTCGGATGCATTTTCTTTTTGGTCTAGTATTTTTAATATTTTTAAATATATAATATGTAATAATATAATAACAAAGCGCATATAACCAACATCTATTTTCTTGATAACAATGTTTTGTAAAAACACGGGATTGGCGGGATTTGGCGGGATTTTAAAAAGCGGGATTATAATAGATCGGGATTTTTAACAAGCGGGAATTTAGAAGACGGGATTTTAAAAAAGCAGTATTTTAGCAGACGGGATTTTAAAACTTTTTTTTCGGGATTTTTGAAAAGCGGGATTTCAAAAAGCGGGATTCCGATACGCTCCCCTTAAAACTGCAGCCGGAAAAGTGCAGATTCCTACAAAAGGAAGAAGTTTATTTGGGACATATATGTTCAGAATTAGGGGCACTTCCAAATCCTAGCACAACTGCCACAGTGCAACATTTTCCATCCCCACGAACAGTTAGGCAGGTCCAATCTTTTCTGGGGCTCGCTAACTACTACCGTAAATTTATCCCACAATTTTCTAAAATAGTTCGTCCCCTCACAAACCTACTCCGTAAGGATGTAAAGTTCAACTGGACTGAAAAATGCCAGAGAGCTTTTCAAGAAATCAAAGAACTTTTGGTCTCACCTCCTTTATTGATCTACCCGGATTTTTCTAAGCCTTTTAATCTGACGACGGATGCAAGCGGTGAAGCGATCGGAGCTGTACTATCCCAGGGCGATGTAGGTAAAGACCAGCCCATTGCATATGCTAGCCGCACCTTAAACAAAGCCGAACGTAACTACTCTACTATTGAGAAAGAGTTACTAGCAATCGTATGGGCTACTAAAAATTTTAGATGCTACCTTCAAGGGCGCAAATTTACTGTATATACAGATCATAAGCCTTTAAAGGGAGTATTTAACGTGAAAGATCCTACAACTCGCCTCGTTCGATTTCATCACAAATTGTCGGAATTCGATTACGAAATAGAATACAAGCCAGGCAAATACAATACCAATGCTGATGCCCTTAGCCGAATTCCACAATGTAATGTGGCGAAACCTGCACAAGAACGGCAACCGAAACAGTGTATAGTTACAGACAAAATCCTAACATATGCCGAATACGAAGCCGAGAAAGCTAAGCCAACAATTGAAGAACCTGTAGAGTGCAAGTTTTGTGCGAATTTAAATACATCTCAGTCAATTACACAAGAAACTACGGAGCCTTTTATAATTGAAGTACAAGCCGAGGTGCACCAACCACCGAACAAAGTAATGGACATTCTACCGATAAAAACAGCAGTATCTAATGCTGTAACGAGGTTACAAGCACAAACGAAAAGTCCATCTCCTGAGCCAGCACCTACAGTTAGTCAAAGCACCCAAATCACACAACCAAGCGATTCTGAAAAATCAAAAGCCTCCTTTATAACACAGAGCGCAATGGAATTACAAGCAGTAAATACAAAACCCATAGAAGAAATCAGTAGCCCCGAAGAGATACAAACCATTCTCAAGGACTACCATGACTCGATGTTTGGTGGTCATCAAGGTGTAGTAAAAACGTATAAAAGAATTCGCAAAAAATATTGGTGGCGGCACATGCTCAGAGACATCAAAACTTACATCAAAAAATGTAAAAAATGTCAGACCATGAAAGCAACACCTTTGATACGCATGCCAATGATGATCACTGATATCGCCGAAAAACCTTTCGATAAAGTCTACTTAGATATCGTAGGCCCATTAGAACAGTCAGAGTCTGGAAATTTGTATATTCTAACCTTTCAGGATAATTTGACGAAAATTGTTGATTGCCATGCTATGCAAAATGCAGAGGCCCAAACCGTGGCTCAGGTTGTTTTCGATAATATAATTACACGTTTCGGTATTCCTAAACAGATTGTCACGGATCAGGGGACAAACTTTCTCAGTGATTTATTTAAAGGGTTCTGCAAACTGCTTAAGATAAAAAAGTTGCAGACCACAGCCTACCATCCCCAGTCAAATGGTGCACTCGAAAGAGCACACCGGCCAATAGTGGAGTATCTGCGAAGCATAACTGACGAAAACCCCAGGTCGTGGGATCAGTTCTTGCGAACAGCAACCTTCGTTTATAATAATAGTAGTCATGATAGCACGAAACTCACACCCATGGAATGTCTCTATGGGTTCACGCCTGACATACCTTCTAACCTCAAAAGAGATCCTGAACCCATATACAATCACGAAAATTACTGCCATCTTCTAAGATATAGACTTCAAAAATCATATTCCATAGCCAGGCGCAACCTTTTAGCAAGCAAACACAGGTCAAAAACCTATTTTGACAAAACAATAAGACCTCATTCATTTCACGTAGGGGATAAAGTACTCGTCAAAAGCGAAAACCGAAAAGGAAAACTATCACCCATATGGAGAGGGCCTCATACAGTAACAAGTATAAAAGGACCCGTAAACACAGCTATCAAAGTTGGTAGAAAAGAAATTGTGATCCATAACAATCGGTTAAAGCCTTACTACGAATAAAATAAAAATAGATTAACACTTGACTTTCCCACAACTTTTCCACCATTTTTTTTTACATCTTCTTTTTCATTGTCCTACAGTACATTATGCAATCATGCTTCCCTTTGGTCAACTTTTCGAGCCACCGTACCTTATTGACTTCCTTCTCAATATCATGTGTACTTACATTAGCTCTTTATGTCGTCATCGTTTGTAAAACTATACCCAAAATTTTAATAAACTGGCAAAGTGAAAAGGCTTTACGGCCCAAAGATATAGAAATGCAGGTTATAGACCCCGCTACGGAGCCCTCCAACAACAGTACACCTTCATGTAGTGAAACCCCCAGTAAACCGTTAACTCGATCACTTACACTACCAAAATCCGTGCAGTTAGTATAAAAAAAAAAATTGTAAAAGACTATACTTACAACAATTAGTAAGTAATTAGTAATTAGTGCAAATTGAAAAATTTCCAAAAGGTTTAGCGTAAAAAAAAAAATTCTAAAAATTAAACTAAAAGTAACAAACAAAAATTGTAAAAGACCATACTTACAACAATTAGTAAGTAATTAGTAACTAGTGCAAATTGAAAAATTTCCAAAAAGTTTAGCGTAAAAAAAAAAAAATTTTTTTTAAATTAAAGTAAAAGTAACAAACAAAAATTGTAAAAGACTATACCTACAGCAATTAATAAGTAATTAGTAATTAGTGCAAATTGAAAAATTTCCAAAAAGTTTAGTGTAAAAATTTTTTTTTTTTAAATTAAAGTAAAAGTAACAAACAAAAATTGTAAAAGACCATACTTACAATAATTAGTAAGTAATTAGTAATTAGTGCAAATTGAAAAATTTCCAAAAAGTTTAGCGTAAAAAAAAAAAAATTTCTAAAAATTAAACTAAAAGTAACAAACAAAAATTGTAAAAGACTATACTTACAGCAATTAATAAGTAATTAGTAATTAGTGAAAATTAAAAAAATATCCAAAAAGGTTAGCGTTAAAAAAAAAAAATAAATTTTCTAAATATTAAAGTAAATGTGACAAAAAAAATTATATATATTCATACCTAGTACCGATTTAAAATTAAAGAAAAACTAAAAATAATGGTAAACTAGGCAAAAACATTGTTAAATTGTCCTGTTCTGCTTTCAAACTGGTACCAAATACTGGAAAATATTTTCCGAGTCTTATTCCTCTTCAAAGAATAACACTCTTTAATTAGGGGGGAAGGATTTGTTGCATGCGCAAAACTCCTATATCTTACCCGCCTATCCTATCTTCCATTCATATACTTCTTCTCAAAATACAATATCTTCATATCGTGTTATATGGCCAAAGCACATTCACATATTTCTTTGCATACGTAAATATGCCTACGTTTTGCTTAATTCAAATTACTGATTGCCTTCTTACTTCCTTCCCACTATACAATAATTCCATATATGGTTTAATGTGACAAGTGCATCGCATATTTCCATATGGTTTTATATTACAAATGCAAGCAAACATTTCTTTCCCCTGATCGCAGTACTTCGCGGCGTGAATCGGACACTGCCAGCTTCTTCTTCAAGATAATGACACGTCCAGAAAAATTCATGTTTGGAGCCAGGGCAGACAGTTAGTATATTTTCGTAGAGCAGTGTTGTAAGTTCGATACCTTGCCTTGTTAAAGCAACAGTGAATAACGTAGAATAAAATATTTATGCAATAAGAAAATAAACAAAACAAGAACTTCATTCAATCTTGCATTGCCAATACTATATGAAATAAAATAAAATTTATCTCTACCTAATACTTCTCGGCGAGTGTTTTTTTCTGTTCGATATTGCCGAACATCTACTTTTGAGAAAACTAAACAAAATTCGTTCTCAAGTGCACAAATGTGATGGTGTAAATCAGCAAATACAATCTACAAACATGAAAATCGTAACAAGCTCATAAGAAGTTCGTAATAGTGTTAAGACGACGACATCACAGTTGAAAACCATTTGCTCAAGTTAGATATCAGCTAAGGTGTAATTTAAGAGGCAATTGAGTCATTTTTTGACACGTTTTAAGTTTCGAAAACTCCACACAGTAGTGTTCCTTAAACATCGATAGTTTAACATTTCGATAGTATTGATAGTTTCGGAATAAAACTATCGATAGTATCGATAGTTTTATATACTTACGATTTTCTAAAGACAGGGTTGTAAATTTATCAATAATTTATTAATAAAAAACATTTAAAAACAAACATAGAAGAAAAAAAAACATATGAAGTCATTCATGCATACAAAGCGTATCAAACATATTTATGTTATATTTTATGAATAAAAGCGTATTTAAATTTTTATCTTTGAGTCTATTTCTTTTTTTTCGGAATAATATCACCTGCTTTTGAGAAAACTTGTCCGCTGGAACTGAGGTTGCTGGAATGCACATGTATTAATAGGCGATTTCCTTTGGCGTGCTGAATGATTTTTGTCAGTAGCTTATAGATCGGTCGACTGTGCGGCATAAAAAGCAGATCGTCTAACTTGGATGACGTAGATGTGCCTGGTTGTGGCGCCGATGGCGCAAGCGATATGCTTGACTCTTTCAATGCAATTAAGGAAGAATACTCCTTTTGTAACAATTGAATTGCATTGTTAGCTTCCTGCAGATTTCTAGAACCCTGCTTTGAAAATTTCGGGTCCAAAACTGTTCCCAAAATAAGTGGCGTTCTGGTGGATTTTAGTCTTTTGTTTACTGATGCGATTAAGGACTTCAGGACATCACGGCCTTCTGCGGTAACGACGGTCGATTCAGAATTAATCAATTTTGCTGAAGTACCTCTTGAAATTTTCAGCTGTCAGGGGATGGGGATGGGGAGCCTTTGTACACTCATTTAATGCGATTTCTTGTTCATCTCTTACGCCTAAAATTAGCTTTAGCATATAATATGAGCTGTTCCAAAGCGTTTTTTAATAAGTAAGAAAGAGATGGGTGCTTCACGTATTCTCATGTACAGCAGGTATATAACTGAGTTTTTGCCCAAGCGCCTATTCTTTTTCAGTGGAAACGAAGTATTTCTTTTACGTACATGTTTCACCGGTTTTATCAGTAGGTAGGTACTTCTACGTTTGCTTTAAATATGTGCTCATATATGCGTTTCGATAGTATCGATAGTTTTTTTGAACCATCGATAGTATCGATAGACTATCGATGATTAAGGAACACTACCACACAGCCCTTCAGGAGGTTATCGTTGAGCTTTGCTTAGTTACCGCTGTGCTCTAAAGAGTCAAAACCCATAAATGGATTTCCTAAGACTCAGAGTCAGCTGCGTCCTTTCTGAAGCACACTAGTGAGATACTGGCTAGGCATGTGCGCCATTGCCCACGTATAAAAACAATCCCTTGCTCCATTCAACCGTGCAAACGTTAAGTTATCACACGTTATGATGTGCAAAAAGGAATTCAAAAGTAACCGCAAAAACATGCGACAGCATCCAACGATTTACACTCCGTCATGAAAGAAATGAGACAAACCGAAGGAGAACAAAAAACCAACTCTCTGTCAAAACTCAGAACGGCTGGAAGTTATATCTAACGTCGGCTTGCGCGCAGCGACAAAGAGGTAAAGAAATGAAGAAGTGTTAACCAACAAAAATAAACAGCAATACCTTCGTATATCAGAATTCAATCGGATGTACAAAGTGGAGGGATGCCAGAAGAAAATGGGAGCAAATCTGTAGTAGGCGGTCAGGGTAAGCACGCTGTGGACTTTCTTTACTTTTGAATATATGACGGCTCTTGGTCCTTTTATCCCAGGCAGAGAAGGAATCGTGAATCTCCTTCGATGTGGGCGTCCCACCACCACAAACCTTACACACGCTCAACGAATGGCGATTTGGTGTAACACTCCATCGTGGCACAGTCACTGGGGACGATTTTTGCTCATTAACGCCTTCTCACGCAAGAGCCGCGCTCTGCGGTTAATTAGCGTTCGAACACAAAGAAGGCTGCCCTTAGTGTGACGCTCCATGATGGATGATCGGCTTTGTACGATGCCGAACTGGCCACTGATTGGATGCTGGGGTTGATGAGTGCGATAATGTTGCTACGGTGGGTACCGTGAAAAATGGATGATGGTGGTACTGCGGTAAGAATTAGATGGGGAGTAGGATCAAGGAAATCATCCGGCGCGGAAAGATTGATGAAGGTAGCCATTTTACACTTGTTTCTTCGGTTCCATGTTTGGATCGCGCTGACATGACTAAAAAATGTAATATGGTATCAATTTTGGCGTCGTCTGTTTTGACCACTCTGAGCTCTGAAGCCACGAAATGAGGCGGTTGACATGGAGAATATTCTCTCACAGAAAAATGGTCTTGACTATTGCAGCGCAGAGCGTGAGGTGTAATTTCTTGGAAATGTAGCTTATAAGAAAATAACGTTTTTGAATCCCTATGGTTCAATTGACGCTTGAACAGTTAAAGGCAATATCAGGTTACTACAACTATTGCCAAGAAGTGGAACGTAAATTCCAATGTTTTCTCAAGTCTATTTGTCACGTCAATGAATCAAAACGACACTAGCTTTAAAATTAGCTTAGCAGCTATTGATTCAACTTTGATTGGGAACCCTGCAAACCACTGGGCGAATGCGTTCTCCTGGAAGAATGTTCGCATTTTTTTTCTTCCGCGTGGGTTTTGGTAAATCGCCGACTACATATTCCTTTATTGACAGTCGGCCCCAGCGTTGTTATGTGATCGTATTTATCGTAAATGTTACGATTTTTGAAGGTTAATACGACGCTCCGATTTTTGCCTTTTTCGCCCCAATTTCTACGATTTCGTAAATATTTTTCGGATTTTTTTGTGGTATTATACAAACATTAAATACGATGGCTAAACCGAAATACGACTCGATAAATAAAATACAATCTCAGAAAAAGAAGCCACAAAGATTTAGAAATGCATTTACCTTACCAGCACAATCATTTTGCAATTAGCCGGTATCGATTACCGAGCATACCCGATTTTTTTTTTGCGTGATGGGTTACGGCCTACTTGCGAAGCTACTGCTATGTTTTGTTAAATTGGCAATAGCTATATTTCCTTTTGCATATTTGCGTTGTTTTTGATTGTATTATTATTGTTTTTAGATTAGATTAGAAATAAATCTCGATTATCAACCAGCTTTGCATGTACAGTCCGGTTTGTGAACACACTTTCCACAGCTCGAGATGTCAAAAATACAAAGCAAACAGATCTGTATTTGACATTGTGTCATAAAAAAAAAATATTTATTTCTGAGAGACCTACCCAATGCAACCATCAAAAATTTAATTTTATTTTGTAGAATTTGCCAATAATATTTTAAGATTTCTGGAACTCATGTTTTATTACTTTAAACTTTTGAATTGGTTAATTTTTGTTCAATTATCACAATTTTGGGTTGTTCGATTCGACAGTAGCTGACAACATCTGGTGAATCGTCAAATTTATCCTGGGGTCAGATTCTGTAAGGCGAAACGATCAAACGTTTTCGTCCGCACGAATGATTTGCCCTGTGTTACACAAGCAAATTTCTTCGCGCACACGAAAACGTTCGAACGTTTCGCCTTACAGAATGCCGACCCTGTTTTTTTTGGTGGAAACACCTCAGTATTTGTTTGTAATCTCTTGCCCTAAGTCTCGCGATTAGTGTCCGGTGGAAACGTAGTATTACCATGGGGATGTGCAGTTTTAAATGGGGTAGAATTACAATATTACCTATAATAAAAGACACATTTCAATAGACTTCGGAAGGTATAAGTATTGTTGGTATGAAAGTAAATAGCTACTTCTGAAGTTAAATTTGTTTGAAATTTATGTCGTTTTCGATTTGGCAGAAAGATACATTTTTTCAGAAAAAATCTTCTTTTTTTTTGATCGAGATTGATTTTCATAAAAAATAAATATTTTTTCTTTCTTGATCTGAGAAACTTTTGAGAAATCTCGATTTCTTCTCAAACACACAACTGTCGGTTTATCGTTGGAAGGATTGTTTTTTTTTCATTTTACGAGTATGGAAACGAGTTTTTATGTTAAAATATTTCGAAATGCCTTGCTATAAACGTGTTACTAAAAACGTGGACATTGATTTCCAGTAGGTACAAGTAAAAAAAAAAAAAATTCCGGCCAACCAATTAACACACAAGAACCAATAAAATTTGGATTTTATGTTCGATTTGGCAGCAAAAATCTGAAACCTCAGATCAAAATCAAAATCTGAAAAGCCAAATCGAAAACGACATAGGAAATAGTTAAAATACTAATAAAGCAACAAGGATCTTAAAGATCAAACTGTCCGACTTCTCGAGCACTACAAAATAACATTCATAAGTGCAAAATGACCTCTATGCTCTTAAACGCATTTTTTGTACTCGTAAAAATAATAGAAAATACGACAAATACGATTTTGAACCGAGAAAATATACGATTCTCAAACAATATCCATAACAACACTGGTCGGCCCACCGTCAACCATTTCACTCGAGAAATATATCGCCTGGGATTCCTACTATGTACTTCTATTTAGTTTTTCCAATTCTTAAAAACGCTTACTTCCATTTTCCTAATAAGCGAGGTTTTTCCTGCCAATTTTTAATTTACAGCCAAACAGAACTTATTACCAATAAAAGAGCGGGGGGCTTATGCGTGAAATTGGCACAGCAACTTCGATTAATCTTCCGTACAAATTTCATCGAGGACTCATTGGAGCAAAACATTTTCGCCGATCCGATCAATGAATAATAGATCGCCCTTAATATTAACAACATTCTACTTTGACTGTACTGAAATTTCTCCGCAGATTTTTAGCTTGCGTAATAATTCAGGCCAAAGTTTTAACTTAACTTTACCTATTATTTTATCTTATCTATCCGCGATATCTACTAATAATCATTTCAAGTGTCCAGGCTAAATTTTTCGAACTCACAATGGCGAAATTTTCCATACAAAATATCATATTGTGACCTACAAAATATTTAGTGTGGATGTTAAAAATGATTATTAGGAAGGCCCTATGTCTTTTGATTTGTTTGTTCCTGCTAAACTAATTGAAGTTAAACACGACTGCCTTCTCCACAAAGTTCCTTAATGGCACCTATGTAAGTGCGTTGTGTGGAATACGACATACGAGTTTAGACAACCGCGCGAACTGCTATGTGTTATTTTTGTAGAAAATGCTTTTGTGTGGCAGTTCAAATTTAGCACGAACAAGTTAAAGGCTAAAGGAAAATGCAACAATTTGATTTAAGGCTGAAAAGAGTTGTGGCAAAACTCTATTGTGTATGTACATTTAATACTTTCACTTTTAGATTTTAACCAAAAAAAAATCAAGACCCCTTCGCTGTCCTCCATATTTATAAACATATGTAAAAAGATATGAACTGTTCATCGGCACGACAAATCTGAAATTGGTGCTCTATTTTATACCTAAGAAGCTTTGCATGCAGTTTGAACTAAGTCCTCTGTAAGGGGTAGAGTGTTTTTTATAATTCGCTTTGTATTACTCAGTTTTTTTATACAGAATACCCTTTCATACTCTAAAGATAAAAATATAAAATAGCTGGCCAACACGAAGCACATTTGTACGCAAATTACGTTCAACTGTACCTCAGCTGTAAATCTGGCAAAGCTGTTTAATACGTATTCCGTTATTGACGCTATCAGGACGGCGGGTTGTCACTAACGTAAGTTACGTAAGTAATTAATAACGTGGCCAAGTTAATAAAACGAGGAAAATAAGAATGGAAGATTGCAAAATCCCTAAGTCCCGAATCGCGGATTTTCACTCCAGAATCGGGCCCTAAGGGCGAAAATTCACGAATTTTCCCGAAAACTGCGAAAAATTGGTAAACCGACATTTCCCAAACTGACGCGATAATAAATCAAATATCAATCAGACTGACTTGAGGGAGTTGAGATTGATTGTTTTACTTCACGTTGGCTGAGATATAACGTTTGATTTGAACCGCACAAAAAAAACAATCGAAAATGGACCATTTTTTAAGAATTCCTCCCTCCGTCGGTCTAGGAGTTGGAGTCTTAATCTTTGCATGGACCAAAGAGTGTTTTCTCTATAAAAATAAAATAAAAAAAAAATAAAAACCCCAAAAAAAAACCCCCATTAACGAAACTTTTCCGAATTCACCAAGAAAATCGTGAAAATCATGGCGAATCGGCATTTTAAATTTCAATTTGCGCCTAAAACAACACTACTTTCATTCACAATCCAATGTTTTGTTATTACTGTACATTTGTCGAATTTAATTCGTCGTCAAATTTTGTTTTCATATTGTTTATCATTAGTGTACACACAAAACTTTTATAAAATGTAATTTACCGTGCGCCTAAATGATTCCTACGAATTACCTATTTGTCTTATCCCAGACAAAAACCGTCGTTAAGTCTTTATGCCCACATGGTAGTAACGAGTAGTTTGATTGGTTTGCACATCGACTGACATTTCTTCGCTGCCATCTATACGCGAAGATGTACGACAGTGGCTGTAGGCTGGAATAATATTAATTTCATACTTATTTCATAACTGTTTCCACTGCCGCAGGCATCATTTTCTCCAAAAAGGCAACGGATCATTGAAAACAAAAATCGCTTTTGTTGTACACTCGATTTCAGTCCATCACGTTTATATTCTTGTACGCAAGTAAGTATTCTTATCGTGGCTTTACAAATTATCTTTAGTGCGTTTTCTTTCGCCGCCATTTGCAACGAAAAATTTAGAAAGTGATTAACATGGGCTGAAAAGGCTAAAAATGAACTGAATGGAACAATAAAATACTTCAAACTCATGTTTTCTTGTAGTAGATCAGACACATTCTCGTATGCAGCAGTAAGTACATTAAAAATAGTAGCTTTGTATGCTGTCTAAAGTGATGTGAGGAAGATTTGATCGACTTGGATTTATCAATCGAATTGTTTTTTTGAACGAAGGGTAGCCGACAAATCTGATCAAACATTTCTAGAGAGGGTACCTACTAAGTTCACGTTTCGATTGTGCTTTAATCCGCAGTACAAGTTACGTTTACTGGCAGTTCAATTAAAAAGAAATCTAGTCCAGATAAATTAAGTTGGCTTGACCACATGATTTTTGTATGAGACCAATTTCACGATTCTTTTGCTATTCGTTAGATATTTCAAACACAGTTTTATTACGAAAAGAAAAAGAGCATACAACTATACCGTCGCAAAATCCTAAATCCCGAATTGCCAGGAATCCCTGTTTTTTTACTCCAGAATCGGGCCCTAAGGGCGAAAATTCACGAAATTTTACGAAAATTGCGAAAAAAAAAACCGACATTACCCAAGCTGACGCGATAATAAATCAAATATCAATCAGACTGACTTGAGGGAGTTGAGATTGATGGTTTTACTTCACGTTGGTTGAGATATAAAGTTTGATTTGAAACGCACAAGTAAAACAATCGAAAATGGACCATTTTTTAAGAATTCCTACCTCCGTCGGTCTAGGAGTTGGAGTCTTAATCTTTGCATGGACCAAAGAGAAAACAAAATAAAAACTTCACCAAGAAAATCGTGAAAATCATGGCGAATCGGCATTTTATTTGCATTTTTTCCTTTATTTCTACTGATTGCGCCTAAAACAACACTACTTTCATTCACAATCCAATGCATTTGTCGAATTTAATTCGTCGTCAAATTTTGTTTTCATATTGTTTATCATTAGTGTACACACAAAACTTCTATAAAATGTAATTTACCGTGCGCCTAAATGATTCCTACGAATTACCTATTTGTCTTATCCCAGATAAAAACCGTCGTTAAGTATTTATGCCCACATGGTAGTAACGAGTAGTTCGATTGGTTTGCACATCGACTGACATTTCTTCGCTGCCATCTATACGCGAAGATGTACGACAGTGGTTGTAGGCTGGAATAATATTAATTTCATACTTATTAACTGTTTCCATTGCCGCAGGCATCATTTTCTCCAAAAAGGCAACGGATCATTGAAAACAAAAATCGCTTTTGTTGTACCTACACTCGATTTCAGTCCATCACGTTTATATTCTTGTACGCAAGTAAGTATTCTTATCGTGGCTTTACAAATTATCTTTAGTGCGTTTTCTTTCGCCGCCATTTGCAACGAAAAATTTAGAAAGTGGCCGCATTCAAGAATCTAGTCATCTTAAGTCGACTAGATTGGTCTGGATGAGATGTAACCTGAACGCAAAAACTAGATTGGTCGGGAACGTCACGTTTTCTACGTCAGCCACATATGAGAACTGTCAACTAAGTACTCAGTCACGAATTTCTCGACTAGATTCGTCGGCTACCCCTCCATAAACGTCAACTGAAACATCTGCTCTCACGACCGATTTCCCCCAATCAGAGTCGAGTTTCATCTAGTGAGAGAGCTGTCAGACTTACTAAAATAGATACTTGAACGTCCCCAGTGATTAACATGGGCTGAAAAGGCTAAAAATGAACTGAATGGAACAATAAAATACGTCAAACTCATGTTTTCTTGTAGTAGATCAGACACATTCTCGTATGCAGCAGTAAGTACATTAAAAATAGTAGCTTTGTATGCTGTCTAAAGTGATGTGAGGAAGATTTGATCGACTTGGATTTATCAAGCGAATTGTTTTTTTAACGAAGGATAGCCGACAAATCTGATCAAACATTTCTAGAGAAGGACTAAGTTCACGTTTCGATTGTGCTTTAAGAGCATACAACTATACCGTATCACAGCTAATTTAGTAGGGCAGCCAGCTGCTGCTTTTTTACAATATTTACTAAAAAACATTTATACTAAGCCAGAGAAGGTACTGCTCCATCCACTATTCGAGAATCGGATAGCAAATCTGTAATCTTGGTTAAATTTAATTTGACCATTAAAAAAAAACCATTTGACTCCTGCCGTTCTGTCTACTACCTTTGCTAATTCTAATTTATGGGTTGGGTTCGATATCCCGCTTTTTATTACTACCGATTCTTAAAATCCCGCTTTTTATAATCCCGCTTTTTAAGATCCCGCCTCTTATAATCCCGTTTTTTATAGTCCCGTTTCTTATTATAACTTCAATCAAAAGTAGTTGCTTACTACTACTTTTGATTGTAAAAGATTGTAAAAATCGCCGCGATTTTTTAAAATAAAGCAACTACTTTTGATTGTAAAAGCAGGATGATAAGAAAATTAAAATAAATTAAGCAATGAGTGTTTTTTTGAAATGCAGTTTTTTTTAACATTTATCATTTTTTGAAAGAAGAACGAAGTTTACAGTAAAAACTAAAAACATTCGGATGCATTTTCTTTTTGGTCTAGTATTTTTAATATTTTTAAATATGTAATAATAATATAATAAAAAAGCGCATATAACCAACATCTATTTTTTTGATAGCAATGTTTTGTAAAAAAACGGGGCTGGCGGGATTCGGGTTCGGATTCGGATCAGGCCCTAAGGGCGAAAATTCACGAAATTTCACGAAAATTGCGAAAAAAAACCGACATTTTCCAAACTGACGCGATAATAAATCAAATATCAATCAGGCTGACTTGAAGGAGTTGAGATTGATTGTTTTACTTCACGTTGGCTGAGATATAACGTTTGATTTGAACCGCACAAAAAAAACAATCGAAAATGGACCATTTTTTAAGAATTCCTCCCTCCGTCGGTCTAGGAGTTGGAGTCTTAATCTTTGCATGGACCAAAGAGTGTTTTCTCTATAAAAATAAAATAAAAAAAAATAAAAACCCCAAAAAAAAAACCCCATTAACGAAACTTTTCCGAATTCACCAAGAAAATCGTGAAAATCATGGCGAATCGGCATTTTATTTGCAATTTTTCCTTGATCGACTTGGATTTATCAAGCGAATTGTTTTTTTAACGAAGGGTAGCCGAAAAATCTGATCAAACATTTCTAGAGAAGGACTAAGTTCACGTTTCGATTGTGCTTTAAGAGCATACAACTATACCGTATCACAGCTAATTTAGTAGGGCAGCCAGCTGCTGCTTTTTTACAATATTTACTAAAAAAACATTTATACTAAGCCAGAGAAGGTACTGCTCCATCCACTATTCGAGAATCGGATAGCAAATCTGTAATCTTGGTTAAAGTTAATTTGACCATTAAAAAAAAACCATTTGACTCCTGCCGTTCTGTCTACTACCTTTGCTAATTCTAATTTATGGGTTGGGTTCGATATCCCGCTTTTTATTACTACCGATTCTTAAAATCCCGCTTTTTATAATCCCGCTTTTTAAGATCCCGCCTCTTATAATCCCGTTTTTTATAGTCCCGTTTCTTATTATAACTTCAATCAAAAGTAGTTGCTTACTACTACTTTTGATTGTAAAAGATTGTAAAAATCGCCGCGATTTTTTAAAATAAAGCAACTACTTTTGATTGTAAAAGCAGGATGATAAGAAAATTAAAATAAATTAAGCAATGAGTGTTTTTTTGAAATGCAGTTTTTTTTAACATTTATCATTTTTTGAAAGAAGAACGAAGTTTACAGTAAAAACTAAAAACATTCGGATGCATTTTCTTTTTGGTCTAGTATTTTTAATATTTTTAAATATGTAATAATAATATAATAAAAAAGCGCATATAACCAACATCTATTTTTTTGATAGCAATGTTTTGTAAAAAAACGGGGCTGGCGGGATTCGGGTTCGGATTCGGATCAGGCCCTAAGGGCGAAAATTCACGAAATTTCACGAAAATTGCGAAAAAAAACCGACATTTTCCAAACTGACGCGATAATAAATCAAATATCAATCAGGCTGACTTGAAGGAGTTGAGATTGATTGTTTTACTTCACGTTGGCTGAGATATAACGTTTGATTTGAACCGCACAAAAAAAACAATCGAAAATGGACCATTTTTTAAGAATTCCTCCCTCCGTCGGTCTAGGAGTTGGAGTCTTAATCTTTGCATGGACCAAAGAGTGTTTTCTCTATAAAAATAAAATAAAAAAAAATAAAAACCCCAAAAAAAAAACCCCATTAACGAAACTTTTCCGAATTCACCAAGAAAATCGTGAAAATCATGGCGAATCGGCATTTTATTTGCAATTTTTCCTTGATCGACTTGGATTTATCAAGCGAATTGTTTTTTTAACGAAGGGTAGCCGAAAAATCTGATCAAACATTTCTAGAGAAGGACTAAGTTCACGTTTCGATTGTGCTTTAAGAGCATACAACTATACCGTATCACAGCTAATTTAGTAGGGCAGCCAGCTGCTGCTTTTTTACAATATTTACTAAAAAAACATTTATACTAAGCCAGAGAAGGTACTGCTCCATCCACTATTCGAGAATCGGATAGCAAATCTGTAATCTTGGTTAAAGTTAATTTGACCATTAAAAAAAAACCATTTGACTCCTGCCGTTCTGTCTACTACCTTTGCTAATTCTAATTTATGGGTTGGGTTCGATATCCCGCTTTTTATTACTACCGATTCTTAAAATCCCGCTTTTTATAATCCCGCTTTTTAAGATCCCGCCTCTTATAATCCCGTTTTTTATAGTCCCGTTTCTTATTATAACTTCAATCAAAAGTAGTTGCTTACTACTACTTTTGATTGTAAAAGATTGTAAAAATCGCCGCGATTTTTTAAAATAAAGTAACTATACTTTTGATTGTAAAAGCAGGATGATAAGAAAATTAAAATAAATTAAGCAATGAGTGTTTTTTTGAAATGCAGTTTATTTTAACATTTATCATTTTTAGAAGGAAGAACGAAGTTTACAGTAAAAACTAAAAACATTCGGATGCATTTTCTTTTTGGTCTAGTATTTTTAATATTTTTAAATATGTAATAATAATATAATAAAAAAGCGCATATAACCAACATCTATTTTTTTGATAACAATGTTTTGTAAAAAAACGGGACTGGCGGGATTCGGGTTCGGATTCGGATCAGGCCCTAAGGGCGAAAATTCACGAAATTTCACGAAAATTGCGAAAAAAAACCGACATTTTCCAAACTGACGCGATAATAAATCAAATATCAATCAGGCTGACTTGAGGGAGTTGAGATTGTTTTACTTCACGTTGGCTGAGATTTGACGTTTGATTTGAGCCGCACAAGAAAAACAATCGAAAATGGACCAATTTTTAAGAATTAAGAGTTGGAGTCTTTTTTTTTGCATGGACCAAAGAGGAAAAACCCGGGGCGTCCGACTAAAATAAAAACAAAAAAAAAAACTCCGCAGTAACGTAACTTTTCCAAATTCACCAGGAAAAATCGTAAAAATCCTGGCGAATCGGCACTTAATCTTTATTTTAATTCAAGAACAACTCCAAAACCCCCGACCTACTGAACACAGTTCGTTTCACATACCAATACGTTTCGCATTTGCCACTTACTTAAATCCAATTTGACATCCTAAGAAAACAAGACAGAAAAAGACAATATCAACCCACCACAGCGAGAAACCCACACACCAAAGTGGGCACACCATATATGGTGACGCACCAAAAAACATGTTTACATCTTTTTCTCCATCTCCGTTCGCCACTTCTATCCATCTCCCTTTTCCACTTGGAAAATCTACACACTTTTGCAACTCCAATGTGCGTGAGAGAGATCACTCCATGCGATATACCAGTTTGAACGATTTTTCCCAACTCGTTCCATCTACCGTTTGTTCGTCTCTTCGTTCAAACAACACTTTTCTTGGCCATTGTCATTCTTAATTCCGGTTTGTTCGATGACGGTGTGTGCGGTGTTGCATTTTTCGAATCTTTTAATCGTATGTCTTTCAAACGGTCAAACCCAAAGTGAACAACAAACGGCTGCGCGCTCTCTATACGCAAATTGTGTTTAACGATTTAAATTACCACAATCGAAATGTAATTCACTCATCCCGACCGAAATCCGAGTTTAATAGGAATTTCCCTTAGCGAAAAACCGGGAATTTCCCAAAACAAAGTGCCAAGTTGAGAGTGCCTTCGACGAAGGAAACCCATTGCGGAAGTGGTGTGCTCCTGGTTTACTTCTTTTCTGTGAGGTGGTCTTTTCAATCTTCGTCGCAGAATTTACCAAAAAAGAAAAAAGAAAAAGAAAAATATTTTCAAGAGTGCGCTAGTCAAATATAGATAGTGAAAAGGAAGTCGAATCAAATTCGTGTGTGTGCTCTTTTAAAGAAATGTGCGATAGTGAAACAATGTCCAACGGTGACCCGGGCACAGATCAGGATGTGAACAGCTCCATGGAACTGGATACTGATTCAGCAGCTACCCTGTTGCATCAAACAACGCAATCCCTATTGATGGCCAGCAACATGATGATGGTAGTAGCCAATGGCGGCGGTGGCATTGGCGCTGTTGGTGGTGGTGTGGTCTCCGATGGGAAGCTACCATCGGCTACGGTACCATTGTCAGCATCGCCTGGCCCGGCTCATGCTACGGCCGGCATCAACAATCACGTTAAGGTCAATGTGGAGGAGTTGATTCGGGAGAACTTCGCACTACGCGAAAAGCTAAAGGAGGTGACTGCCGACCGAGACCGTCTAGTATGCGAAGTGTCGAATCTTCGCCTGGAGCTGGATATGAGCGAGCTAAAGAGATTGCCACTTGAAAGGTAGGATTGTTTTTCTAATTTGATTTCACCATGTACCTAATATAATTTGAAATTCCATTCACGCTACTTACATTGCTGTGCGTGCCCTTGAATAAGCTACCTTGTTGGGGCATCGTAGTCGCTTGCACCAATGTCTGATACTGATAGTCGGCGCGGGGAGCCTACTTGGTTTAGCTCAGATAAGATAAGGCCAACACGAAGGAAATACGCTCAGCGCTCTCTTATAAAAATGGGATTATGCAAATAGCGTAATCAAAATTGGTAGCAGAAACGACGCCGAGAACATTAGGTCTGTTGTTGTTGGTGGGCTGTTAATCTGATGATAAATACCTACAACTGGTAGATAGGTTGAGAATTTGTTGTCCGCAAAGAGGTGAATAAATCAAAGAATTTGGGACAGAGAACTGTTTAGGAGCGATATTTTCGGCATACTTATCTACAGTGATCGATCAAATTGTTTGTGTGCGTCCAATTGTGACGACCCAGATGTTGGTCAGCGCTAAACTGAAACCAAACTGATATTTTTTTAGGTACAGCGTATCAGTTTTCGAAAGCTAGATCTGTCTTGTTGTAGTTAAATATACAACGAACGTGATATTTACACAGAGAAGATTCGGTCATCTAAATTGATTCATATTTTGCACAAGTGACAGAGGTAGTAACCCGGAAAGAACCAACTAGCTTTATGATATCATCCTTCTTTAGGTCAGTGATGCCAGAATTTTCGAACTGAATTGCCGCAGATACACGTCAAAAGCACAAAATGCCCTTTTTGCTTATGCCGACGTTAAAAAACAACAAAATTAACTTTCTTGTTCCAAGAGATAAAAATACGCCCTTTTCGCCCTTTTAGCTCATTTTGAAAGGCAAAAAGCCTACGAAATGGGTAATTACCCACGATCTGGTATCACTGCTTTAGGTTTGATCTATTGTTGAGGCTTTTTAGGCTGCCTAGCTTGACAGAGATTCTGGATGTTACTTCAATAGTAAAGACAAACTTCCTTATCCCCACACTTTTTGAGTGTTTTTACTGCTAACTAATGAATGCAACAGAAAGGTTTTTGCGCCTGCCGACTAAAAACAGAGACAGAGACTTATCTATCTATTTCTATTATAACTTTACTTTATTCGTTTTGATAACCAGAACTCATTTGAAGCCAATCAGGAGCTTAGATGTATACTTTAGTCCTTCTTGACAGTCCGTGAGTATGTTGTCGGGGCGCCTTTTAACCAAGATTTTAGGTAAGGAATTGGCCTAGGACCATGTATGTACCTGTTGCGCCAAATAATCATTTGGGTATCCATGTGAACTCGTAGCTCCCTTAGGTGCTGTGTGATGATGACATGTTTGTCCTGATTTGTCGGCAGTCGTTAGTACAGTGAAACATTCTATGGTAGCTCTAGGTTTTGATGGCACCCATGACAATTTTTTGTAGCCTCTGCAGCTTTGTAATTGAGGATCTACGGATGACTACGTGATTACTGGGTCTTACCCATATTGAGTTTTCAATGTGTGACAATTGGGTTCATTTCCCACGCCTTGCTTTGTATTTACTTGGACCAATCCACTTGAGTTGCCGTGACAATTTTGTACTTTGGGGGTAAATTGTGTTTCTCTTCAAGAAGAGCTCTTAAATATATCACCAAATGTGACTTTATCGAAAGAACCTATGATTAAGGTAAATATGGGTCAGAATCGCGTTATACGAGCATCACGTGACTGAATTTGTTATTGTTTCTGTTTAGTTTAACAAATCCACTCGACTTCGTAGACGTATTACTTATTTAAAGATAAGGCGATCCAGAACTGAATTATTTTGCATATAAAGGATAGCTGGGTGGATTTACTTAAAATTGATTACGTGGTCTTTTTTATGTCGGTTTTGAAGTATAACTTCTTGAAAGTTTGAAAGGTGACAGACTCAAAGTAGGGAACAAAAAGATAGGGGTCAAAACGCGTAGTGTAACACTAAACCTATGTACGATCTCGAAGGGAATAAGTCATGAGTACACAATGCATGCATGGGGCACCTATGCATTATCCCCGTAGCATAGACCGAGGGTAGTCACCTAGTCAGGATTGGCTTTGTATGAACAAGCGAGTGTCCATAAGAATCCACATGGGAATTATCTTTATTGTGGAATGCAGAGTACATATCACAGGCACGCATCACTAGTCGTGCAGCAATTGTTATTTATCGTGTTTAAACTGTGTTGACGTAATTGACGTTATAAAGAGGCACACTGTCGAATAGTGGGGAGGTTATTTGGAACTGTAAATCATTTTGATCAGTTTGACTATTGTTTTTTAAGGACGTTCACTCGGGAATGGCGAACATACAACGCTTCAAAATGATATGCTTCCCGGTACAACTTTCGTAAGTTGTAGTCCTGTGTCCTGTCGACATTTACGTACCCACCAGAAAACGAGCGAAAGCTTGCTTCTACTCCAGCGAAAGAAATTTTGAAAATGTGAGGCCCTCGTTTTTTCTTCTTTGATGAGCACTCATATGCCACAATGGCTATACCTTTACATAGAACTAGTTGAACTCGCCTGGCTTGTCCCGGGCCTTTCTTTCGTATTAAACACGGCTAAATATTGTGTGTAAATGTAGGCTGTGTGAGATTTGTTTTCCAATATGTTGTGTGTAAGCCAGGTCAATATAATGGTACAATTTCTATCACTGGGAACTCTAGTTCTACTTAAGCTCCGAAAAAAACGTTAAAAATTTTTTTTTGTATGAGAGGTGAAACGCCTCATTTTCGTTACTGCCACATTGCGTAGAATTCTTTAAGCCATTTTCCATATATGTACCAAATTTTAAGCTGTTTAATATAAAATTTTAAAAATTGTAAACCCAAATTTTTACCAAGTTTTACAGGAACTCTCGGGTCAATACCGAGAATGCTTCAAAATTTGAGGGCAATCGGTTTGATGGCTTTATTTTTTCAATGTTTTTGTATTTTTTTTGCCTACTACTTTTGCGTACCGTACTTTTCTAAATTCAAAAGAAAAACAATTAAATTAAATTGGTAGAGGTAGAGGGAAACATATACATTTTGCCTCATAGTTTTAAATATAATGTCAATTGTGGGATCTTCGAAGACGACCTCAACTTCAACTTTACAACAGTTAGCCTGTAAAATGCAATGACCGCAAAATCTTCGCATAGCTCATATAAACAGATGTTACGAGAAGACCCAAGGGAATCTTAAATATCATTCCTATTCGATTCTGCTAAATCCCCGTGGTTATAAATTAATTGCTATCCGTCTCTATTGTTAATTTCAAAACCATAAACATATACATATTCAGTGAAGAAAACCGTTTCGCAATCATGCAGCCTGAAGCTGGAGCGAAGAACCTCCACGTGCTGTGTACATACAATCACAGCTCACTGTCAAAACTTCAAATCTTGGTCAGTCATCAGAAAAATAAACTCACAATATCTCACACGGTCATTCATGCAAATTGAGATCCCAAATGCAAAGTTATGCAAAAATCAACTCAGTTAATATGATTCCGTTCACAATGTTACTCGAAATTCTGCCGCTCGTATGATTGTGTCATCGCATATAGAATACCTTAGTTTTCCACGAACTGCTTGAACATTTCACCCGATGCGTAGAACGAACAATTTTATTCGAAACTTATCGATTGTCGACTAAATTATTTATAAACGTATAGCGCATTAGTGTCGCCTGGCTTGTTTTGAAATATTGTCTCTGGGACTTTGTTTTTTCATAAATTATCGATTCAAATTTAGAGATGATGCGTGGATGTACGGTAATATATGTAGAACAATAAAATTGAACTTGTTTGAGTTGTCTATGGCTATCTTATGACTTCAATTAGAGTAGCTGACTGCATATTTAATGGAATTCCACAGGAGTGCCATACACTTCTTGATAAGCATTTATCTTAATTAGTTAAGTAATCGCATATATATATATTTTACGGTCAATTTACTTCACGAGCAATATTTGCTTGATGAATAATGCTGGCAACTGGAATTTGCATTACTGAATATGAACATGCTAATGTTTGCCTCTGGAAACACGAAATCGTGTCGGATTACTCTTGGTTAAGGTGCAAATGAAACGAAACTGCCCAAAGTGGCGATCATTCGCTTGTCCGCAGTGACACAATTTAGAGGTAACTACAACTGCAACTGCACCGCAGTGCAATTGGTTATGTTGACAGACCATACGATGCAACAGAATACAGATGTCGCTGCGAAAATAGCATGAAACTCTTTTGCGGTGACGACAGCTGTCCAAATTAGATAGTCTGACTGACAACATTTACTTTGCGAATGCCTTCGTACAGATTGGAACGTCTGACATACGCGTGTTACACAACTTAGATTTGTGATGGAGAGGATCTTTGGTACTGGGTGTGCTGTGGTCATAAGAAATCATGGAAGTTCTTAGGCTGAGTTAGAAGTACGGAAGCTGCTTAAATGGGTCATTTAGAGAGGTCAAAACCAAGTCGAATTTCAACCAACCGAAGTAACGGTCGTGTTTGATTATCTACCTCTACAGAATAACCCCGACTTACACTGCCAGCAAAAAGAGACAACAATTTTGAGATAGTAGGACTTTTTCTACCGTCATGTTATTGATCAAGGCGATCTAATTTGTATCGAAGACCCTGAACGTTCCAATCCCGCTTTATGGCGTTAAAGCTTACATTTTATCCTTAGCCAGTCCCGTTTGTGTTGAAGGGCTTGTTGGACGACTATCTATACGAGCTGTTTTTCGCCATTGACCTAATCAAACAAATGTGGACAGGTCGTTCAAGATGGTCACTGGATAACCACAAACATTACGACCCGTGGAGTCTTCGACTTCAAACAAGAGGCACAAAACCCTAGAGAAAGCCTCGCCTTAAACGGCGCGCACTAGAATATAAAGTTACCTCCACCTAATGCGGTGTGCGCAACTGGGGTCAGTTACCCAAAGTCTATGCTAACTGCAGAGGTTTGTTTGTTGAGGCCTTAGTTCAACCTGAGCTGTGGACTCTCCTAAGCAAATAAGTTATCTCTAAGTTCTGTTTGCAGTTTGTTTTCTTACTTAAAAGCTTTTGATTACATTTTTCTTGCATACCCGTTTCTTAGGCAATTTTTATGCGATTTTAAATTAAGTCATGATCACTTTAGACACTGGTATGAGTTGATTTAGGGAAAGGTTGGTTCCTAATAAAAATAAATAAGGTTTGCGAAAAATAAAAACCCGTCTAATACGAAGTGGTCACTTAACCGCTTTTATTACCTTCTCTCTAGACACGCATGTAGTAGAAACACATTTTTGGATGGTATTTTCGGCCAATATTTGGTTTTTCCCGTCCCCAGTGGCTGACAGACAAGACTAATTACCTAACGACTTGTACCAGCCAGGCAACCTGTTGGGTTCTTATCAATTTGTAAATTGATTTCCAAGTTCGGTCTATTCCTCTGGTGGTGCACTTGTTAAGTAGGAGTTTGGGTAGTAATTGAGTGCGCACGCTGCCCAAAAATAGAATAAAAACATTTAACAGTCACTGAGAGTGAAACCGCTTTCAATGGTGCCGCCGGCTGTTGCCCCTGCTGATGGTTGCCATTGTTTTCCTTTGGGAACTCGTGTACTAGCGCACGACGGAGGTAGACATTAGCATTACCCACATCAATTTATGTGAATTGGTTACGTCTACTCTCTAAATGACCATCGCATCTTGGAAATTGTCTTTCGGGGTTAGATTTTGGGATTTTGATGGTCTGTTGCGGTGGTCTGTTCTACATGTGGTGAGTGCTTTCATGGGAACATTGGGACCAGTGGTAGATGTGCTGGTCGTTACAAGAGTGACAACGTTTTTGTTAATTTGTATGTTACCACGGTGGGTAATAAATCTGTCAACGTTTTTGGAACGAGTTCAGGTGGGCGGTCAAACTTTAATGGCGACTAATGGCGTAACGTGGAAGCTAAAAACTATCAGATTGTTGTAATGGGGTCTAGTGACATTTATTAATTGTAAAGCGCCCACATAACCAGGGGATTCTTTCACAGATTAGAAGTTTTAAACGCTTATCGGTCATGGTTTGTCGTGCTAAGTTGAAATGAAAAATTATTGATTAAGGAACATATTCATTTCGAAGTTCGCATTTTACAAACCTATCATAGCTATAAAATCGATTGAACAGCTAATATCAAATGAACCATTCAGAGCGCTAGAGAGTTCTTGCTTTTCTATTCCACATGTATACATGGTCGTAATGTTGAGATGTGCCTAGAACTGCGACCTTTAAATTAGCCTAAAAATGTAAGCCGTAAAACACAGTTGCTAGAAAGTTCTTTAATTAAGAGGCACCAGGCGGTCAGGGCTGTCGTGTGAAGCAGAACTGAAGATCTGTCTCCTGATCCAGGAAATTGCAGACCACAGCAAAAGAGGTCGTCTAAAGTATCGCCGCCCTCTCCACAAGAAAAGCAGACAGGAGTGTCAATTAAGCATAAGCCTGATGCTTGTGAAAAGGCCGACGATACTTTTGCGAATATATCTTCAATACTATCAGAAAAAGCGTCTTGATTGCAATTTAAAAACTGAACAATTCCGTTAATAGATTGGACTCATCAATGGCGTAGGTCGATTTGATTCAAGATCCTGCCTATTTATGTACGTATTTAAACCTCTTCATAAGATATCCAAAAAGAATGTAGACTGTAGATTGATGTAGATGTATGTAGATCTCGAAATTAGTGAATATGATGAAGGCCTGTTGAAAATTGTAAATATATTTTGTATGTGGTCGCAAAAAGTGTCGTACACATTGTGTCTGTTTTCTTTGAAATATAGCTCTTTTAACACTTCTTCGACCATCTCCCGATATTCTTGCTTATCGCGGCTTCCTCGTACGCAAAAGTAAGTAAATATCTCTCATTCTAAGGTAACACCGCACTTTATACGCATAGAATTTTACATACTGTACATATACTGTCTTATGGACTTTCGGTGAAATAATTCCCTAGTTAATGATGACTTATGCGCCATTTAGTGTACAACGGTCACTTTATACATTTGTAAATAAAAACATCACAGCATATTCAAACAAAGTGTGCGTACGTGTGTATAAGCAAAAGTGCTCAAAATGTTCCTGCAAAACGTGTACTGCTTAGGGATTTCAAAATGCTTTCAACTACCTCTCCACCGCTTAGCTAAGCACTTCCAACAACTTCCTCAACCATGCATACCTTTCCGCTGCAAAAACAACTGATTGTCCGCCTGCACATGATCCACACAGTTTCGATTCATAAACCCATTTACGAAAAGCCACTAGATTTTAGTGTTAAAAGCCTCAGCTAAAAACTAATGGCTTTGTATCTCCATGCAAAAATTCATCGAGGAAATTGGTGCCGGCATAAGAGCTACTTCTCAGACTTTGACATATCGTTGATGAGCACACTCCGATGTCGGAACTGCATACCGTCCTGTAAATGTTCAAAGTGCTTATATTGTACAACACTAAGTGGTCACTCACTTGTAGCCATTGGCTACTGCTTCATGGATGTCTTGTATAATCCATTGGATTGGTCTGTTCTGAAGAAACCGAAAGATCGAACCTTCGTACGAACTGCGGATGATGAACATAGCATAGAGCCATGCCATGGTGTGTAGACGTGTCGAACAGTATCGAAATGCAATGCATCTATTTGCGTACTTCCGACTAACTACTGCATATACGCTACCAGTGTAATAAGAATCTGTTGACGCAAAATGTGTTCGTCTGCCCATGGGGCAGCCAGACCCACGTAGTATTATGTCTCCAAGGCCGTCTTTTAGCTACAGAAAAAGTTAAGTAAACCAGTTTCATAGAAGAATTGTATCAGACTTACTAGTTTAAAAGCTCCAGTCATACTGTTGTTGGGATAAAACACACCTCTGCCCTCTGGCGAAATGACAAGTTCGATTGAGAAGTTCATCACCGCAGCTAGAGTTTTGAAAGTTTCCCCATTAATCCCCTAGATCTGGTTATGATCGATCCATATGAATGGTATTTCTTCGAAAACAATAGCTTTTAATGTGCACTGCCAAAGATTGTCCATTTTTGGGGGGAAAAGTTCCTTACTCGACTCAAGGCTTCCGTTTATAAAGCGGTTGTGTATCGTGGGCGTACTATCTCGACAGTTCAGCTTGTTGAATGGATAGTAAGTATAGAGGTTAACGGTTTTATTTTCATCTTCCATTAGAACGTTCACGTTTAGAATTTTAGCCTTCAGACACAAATTGAGAATTTCCTCCAAAGTTCCTAACAAAACACTGCTCGGCAAAACAACAAACAAGTGTTTGTAACCGCCGGACGTGTCGCACTCTAGGCTACGCTGACGATCAACCAAGGTTCCGGAATCGCAATACCCACTTGAATAACTTTAGAGAGTCCACGAAATATAGTCGAATGAAGGTACTGCAAGACTCCGTCAAATCCAAGTCCACTAAAAGCGCATCATTCTTGGCGAAAAACCGATTGACTGTGTCATTGAAACCTCGTCTTATGGTGGCGTTTTCAACTTCAATACTTATTCGAAGGGTATGCCTTGGTAGTCTAGCAATGCTTGCATAGAGACAATCGGTCAAATTATCGCCAGTGTGGACCAATATGTGACCCGTGGTCAGATATAGAATAGAGGGTAATACTAGAGCTATTTTCCAAAACCCTGCCATTGCTGCGGTCTTTAAAGTGCAACTGATTCGACATGAACTCAAAGTCTACGTACAATAGTTGATTTGAGCTGCATGCTTATTTCTATTTCCAATGTAACCACAAGTTATGCTATTGACAGAACGATCCCCAGTGGCAATCGCTGTTGAAACTTAAAGGGCTCTATCGATTTTTAAATAATATATACTTAGGTATAATAACCTACTCGGTCAGGTAATCTTACATTGTACCCGGTTAATGTTAGTCCCAATTACACATATAAAATGAACACTGATAAACAAAATTGCGTTCCATTGGCTTGAATACATTTACATTTTTTGTATATAGGTATGCACTTAAACAAATTTGATATTATCCTTCTGAGTTATAAAAGCATACATTTTGGAAACAATGTTGCACTATGTTTTTCGAATTGGCGTAGTTTTTGGCCCACAAAGACGGGCGCAGATATTTGCATTTTAATTCTTAGTACTTCAATTAATATCTCGAACTGCGAGTAAAATAATTAGAAAACAAAGAAAATTACGCACTCGACATACTAAGAAGGCATTAGGGTAGTTCTGTTTTCTGCTATACTCCCGGAGCGCAACCCAATGGTAGCTCAGAGAAAACAGCTCGTGTGGCACTGGCTTTAGATGTGGAGCGAAAAATATTGCATTTCTGTGAACTAGGTTTGGTTTGGTTTGAATTAATAGAGCTGGGCAACATTATAAAAGGACGAAGTATTGTCTCCTTCTCCTCCTCGTCCGTGTGGAATTTTTAGAAGTCGTCTGCAAGAAAACCGAGCTGTAGGGCGCATGTCTCCGAATGATGCCGGAATGATGTCACGTAAGACATCTTATAAAAAATCTCTTTCGTCTAAGCACTGTGGGAGCGCCCCAGGTCCCCAGCATGGGCTAGATCTGTTTCGTGGGGTTAGCGAATATCGCACTTTGTTTGATAACGAGCTTACAAGTAGCGAGAGACATTTAGAGATTTAGTAAGTATAGGCCTGACAATACCAACGGATGTCAATATTTTATTTAAGACGTAGTTCCTCATTTGCTTTCATTTCAGCTTTCATTATTGAAAAAATAGTTCAAATGCAATTAAATGAGCATCTTTTAAACCAAAATATACTGACAGTGTACCAATCAGGTTTTAGAGAAAAACATTCTTGTGAAACGTGTGTTAATTATGTGTTTAGTGACTGGAAAGCAAATGTAGATAAAAAAAATGTCGTTGTAGCTGTATTCCTAGATCTAAGGCGCGCGTTCGAAACGGTTAATCATGAAATACTGATTAGTAAACTATCGAAGATGGGTATAAAATCCACGGAACAAAAATGGTTCAGATCGTTTATCACTGGGCGAACACAAAAAACCAGGGTTAATGAAAACGTGTCGTCACCGTTACCAGTTAACATAGGTCTGCCGCAAGGAACAATCCTGGGTGTTATTCTCTTCATTTTATATGTAAACGATATGGTAAAAGTTGTGGTACATTCAAAGTTAGTGCTTTTTGCAGACGACGGTCTTTTGTATATCTGTGGAAGTGACTTAGGTACATGTATAGAACATATAAATTCTGATTTAAGAGCTATAAGCGAATGGCTAAAAATGAATCAACTTATACTAAATACTGATAAGACTAAGTGTATCATTATTAATAATATCTTGTCTGAAGTGCCCCCCGTTGTTATCGATAATGTTCAAATTGAAATTGTGCAAAAAGTGAAATATCTCGGCATCATCCTTGACAATAAGCTAACGCTAAGTGACCATATTGATTATATATGTAAGAAAATAAGTAAAAAAATTGGTGTACTAAGGAGAATAAGACAATGTGTAACACTAAGCTGTGCCGTCAAAGTGTATAATGTGATTATTAAACCTCATTTTGAATATTGTGGTAGTGTTTTATTTGTATGTCCACAATATCAAAAGAATAGACTACAAGTCTTACAAAATAAAGCAATGCGAATATTACTAAAAAGAACTCGATATACCCCAATAACATCTATGATAAACTCCCTAAATTGGTTAACTGTCAATCAACAACTTTTCGTGAGCGCTATGATTTTTATCTATAAAATTAAGAACGGTACGTGTCCAATTTATCTCCGTGAAAATGTCGCAATAAGGGAAAATACAACATACAATCTAAGGAGTGTCGGAGATCTCAGAATACAAAGAACAAGAACCATAAGAGGACAGCGAACAATTAACTACACTGGATTTCAGAGATTCAACAGTCTGCCAACAGAAATTAAGAACGAACCAAACTTTTTATTATTTAAAAGAAAAATTTGTGATTTCACAAGATCGGGGGTAGTTCAATAAATATATATACTTTTCAAGAAATACCAAGTAATTATAACAAACTGTAATCTAAATTATAAATGTAACCATTTAAACAGTGTAAAATGAAAATGGCGTATCTTAAGCTAAATAAATATATATCTATCTATCTATCTATCTATCAGTACAGGTTTTTTCCACTGCGCCACCTCTCGTAAGTATCTGAAAAACATCCGAGATTTATTTTCTGTCGTTCGGACTCTGGATACAGTTGTACGTCCTTTTCCATTGGTGCCAAAAGGTGAAAAAAAACATCTTGAGGTCAGTTCTTTGTTTCGATGAAAAAGGAAAAAGGTGGAAAAGTCGAATCTACTTCTTTTTATTGATAGCACCCTAAAGGTATTTCGCTTTTGAGTTAAGTACGCTTGCTTGATGGTGTTTTCAGCTGCTGCTTCCATCGTATTCACAGCATTATCCTTCTTGGCAACCAACAAACCCTGTCAACCGCTCTTTTCTTGACTACTTTACGTAGAAAATTTTAAACATGCCTATCAAAGAAATGCCGTCAATTAATTCTCCTCAATCAAGCATTTTTGTTGCGGTCGCTTTATTTGTACCGGAAATAGTATAAGATCATTCAGAACACATAACTGTTTGACAGACATATTCAGATACAAACAGCCAAATATTTGTTCTCATGCAAAGTTACATAACTAATGAACACTAATGCGGAATAACAAATGGCTTCAACCCCATATTTCTTCGGCATGATCTAGTACTATGTTGTGTGTGTTTATCGAACAGCCGCCAACATCTTATCTCGAAAGATAGCATTCGAAAAAAATTAGCAAAATTCCAGCTGCGTGAGTGTGACAGTGTGAAAAAGTTAAACAAACACAAATTAACGACTCAATTCGATTAGATAAGTTGGTTGTTGCTATTTTAATGTTGTAGCTTATGTAATTTCGAAGCAGTCGTTGAGAGGTTTCTACCAGTTCCATCAACGAACGTATAAAGTGGAACACTGACTTGTATGACAACGACCACCATATATCCCGATGCCACGTTGAACTCCCACCATTGCTGCGCATCACAAATAGGTCACAGTCGTAATGTACCAAGTCCGTGCAAAAATACTCGAAAGAAAAGGTCACTGCCTTCCTAATCGTTTATGTACATGCATGGAAGACTATCCCTCTGCCTCTTGCACAAGTATCTTTAGCCATCGTTTGGAACGGTTTTGTATTTTTATCGCCATACTTCATCGTTTAAAGGTCAATAGCTTTGCACAAAAATAGCAAACACCATTGACCAAGTTCATAACCCAACGCCTTCCGATGAAGGATACAAAAAAAACTCTTTGCGATGGCAAGCTGAAAGACTGCAATTCTTCTCTCGGTCCACACGATGACACGCCAGATACCACCACATTATGCAGACGACCACAACGATGATGTTGCTGGTGTTTCATAGGAATCCGATAATAAGCCGAAAAGATACAGAACGTTAAGTCTTGGCCCATTACACGGCGGGCTGGCGCTGATCATAATTGCACTCTATACTCACTGTGCGATTGAGGTCGGCATAATAAATTAACAGCACAACAATGTGGAATGGGTGCAAGATAATTAAGCGCGCCAAAACAAAGGCGACCAAGATGAACGAGAATATAGTTTGGGCACTGATTTTGAACTCAATACTTGCGAGGAAAGAAGGAGATAAATACGATTGTGACGCGATGTGTTTATGGTTCGGTACAGTATTTGATGTTCGTTGACTTTTTGTTTGTCACTAAGTGCATGACATATGATTGCGTTTCCGTCTATCTAGTGACTGTCGCTCTGTCTGTCAGTCGGTATGCATTTATTTGCGTGGGTCTAGGCGGTGTCTGAGTGCTGACATATATCGGACGTAATAGTGCGAGATCCGGAGAGTCCAATGTCAAGTAAAAAAGTCCCGAAAGACAACAGAGCTAAAGTCCTCCATATACAGAAGGAAAAAGCCTTAGAAGTATTCAGGGACTATTGTTGAGAGACTTACATAAGCAATTACATAAGAATTACATATTCACTTTGGTTGGAATTAAAGCTATTTTGATCATTGCTATATCACTGGTACCTCATCAACCACCTGAAAGTGATTTATGAAGTCCCTACCCACTTCATCCAGTTAGATACTTTCAATTGGAACAGTTTTAAAAGGGAACAAGATCTTAGACCTCACAAAAATTTGTATGCCTGAACATCGAGCTGACTTAATTGCATGAGTGCACATTTAGAAACTACATTGGCACAGAATATTTTCTCATAATATTTGACAACCTTTTCTATAACCACGCCAACGCCCCCTAAACAAAATGTTCCTAGACTTAAGGGAATTAAACAAGACACACCACATAATGCCCATATACATTCAGTTTTTATACGAATAAATGGTGCGTTATTTTGGAAAGCGCACATTTATGTGCGTCTCCCTTATACATGTGTGCGCTAGTGAAAATATTAAAGTTTCGACATCTATGGAAGCTTTTAAGGATGAACACCGGTTGAATACTTATTTTTCCTTCATTTTGCGCACACAAATGAGTGTGCGTTTGGACTAAAATGAAGCAAATTCCTATTTTTAAGGTTTAAAATTGGTATTATTACAGAACTACAGGGCGATACCGTCCTTAAACATATCAACACATTTTCTTTATAATTTCGCCTTGTAAAGAATAACGCCACATGCAGGCGCAACCATCAAGTGTGACACCCCCGCCCGAGGCATTGATTTATGGTGAACATAAAACATTCTCACTATGAACTGCCAAGTCCACCCCAGTTTAGGTCATCCATTCACACCCTTTTTTCTGCAAGTTATAAATTGTCATTGTACCGCAAAAACGAATATGCGGGACACTTAATTACAAGTTTGCAAATACATTACAGCGCTATGACGCATTGTCTATCTCCTTTATTTCGGCGATCATTTCTGAACGAATTTGATTCGATTTAAGTTGGCAATTTTGTTTTTTATAAATATTTGCTGTACGCTTTATTTGCTGATAAGTACATACACAGCGCCTTACTTTATCAGTTTTTGCCTCATATTCTCCTTGATATTCTCCTTTAGCCACACCTATACACCTGTCAGTTTCTGTCAGTTTATCAACAGTTAATTAAATCAACTTCAATTCGTCCAACACTTGCTGGCGTTTTTCACAAAATGAAACGCAGAACTTTGATGAAAAATAAAAAATAAATAAATCACGAAAGATATTTTATAAAGGGACCACTGTCCTTTTTGCCGTCAGATCATTCCGTTAACACTGGCATAAAAAAAGTGTTTTATATTAAGCAACCTATTAGGGGAAGGGGCAATGGTGTGTCTCTGTGAAGCGAGAAAATTGAATTTTGGGAAAGAGGCCACTGAAAGGGACCCTTCTTTTATGAAGGTGACATTGAGAGCTTTTGTAACATTGTTGATGATGGTGATGACGACGACACAGTGACGGAAAAGTAATGGCGCAGTGAGCGGTTTAATTAAATTAAATTTTCATTCAGCGAATAGTCCTCTCAGAATGGGGACATTCAGTTTGAATTTCTTTATATTGAGACAATTATCTGGCGATTGATGGATTCTTTATTACCTATACTGATCATTTGCAGCGCAGTGAAATTGTCTAAATGATGGGGGGTATTTTTTTCGACGAATTTAAGTAGGTACATAGGAAGGTAGGATTTGAAGGGATTTAATTTGCAGTTTAGTTTGGTACAATTAGAGAAGGTAATTAGGGCTAAACTGTTGTTTTAAAAAAGTGTCAGTCATTAGGTGATATTACTTTACTGAGGCTTCGAATAGTTCATAAAATAGTTGGAGTTGTCTTGGCCTCTGTTGAATATTTTTGCGAGTTTTACACTCCCTAATTGATTGATTAGGGAGTGTAAAACGTGTCGGCCACGCGTTAAATTGAAACCCGCTTTCGCAGTAGGTATTTTCTTCTTACATATCACCATACCGATTTCGATCCTATTTCGTTTTCACACCATGATCAAAAAATAACCTTCAAAAATAGTGCATAACATGAACTACATATTTATTTCATGTTCGCTATTATCTAAGCAATTAAGAAACAAAAAAGTGCACACCCAAATATCGACGGTTCGAAAGAAAGCGCACACTTAAGTGTCCGTTTGCATTTTTTTTTTTTAGTAGTATCGATATAGTCGTGAATGAAGCCATTGCTTACTGCGCGTATTTATGACGCTCTTTCTTCGACTTTGAGTGGCTCAAACAAAGAGGAACGAGTGATCCGATTTTTGCATCCAACCTACATCCGTTGTTCGTTACAATGAAAAATGCTACATGTATGTCAATTAGCATAGAAAAATCAATTAATATCGCTCCCTGTCACATTTAAATTTAATTTCCACCAAAAGTGACTATGTATCTTTAAAAATTACATAATTCTAACCACACGCGATGCACTATACCTATACCAGATGTCTAATATCGGTTCGTTCGCCATCATTTAACCGCGACTGGAATTAAATTCACCACATTTTCACTGCACAAAATAACTTTTCCACACTGCTTTGGAAATTTTGTGAAAATTTCACTTTAGGGTTGACGAACACACGCAAACCCTCATTTTTAACGACTGTCTGCATACGGAACACTGTCATTCAATGCCCCGCGACTGCAATGACAATTTATTACCCTGACCCAAAATCGACGTCCTGGTAGGTGGACGTATGACGGACACACAAGCCGCACAAGAAACCCGCTCCTGCCAAATCCATGTGCGATGTGGAAATAATTGTACCAACCGAACAAATAAAAACCACACACGCTGTTATGTGTGGATACACTGACGCCATGTTCATTTCAGTGCATTGGCCCAAAATTGGTATGACGGACGACAAAGTGCTCGCGACCAACTACAACACACCAAACTGTGGTTCCACACCTGAGTGCGGTTTGGCTTGCTTCGGTCCAGCTGCTTTTGGCTTACCATTTTCACGCAAATTTCCAATTGAGTTCAATATTTCATCCGGTTTTCGGTTATGACCACCTAAGGTCATTGATATTGGGCATTGTTTATGATTAGGCTTAAAATATTTATTTTGCTCACTTTTCGTCCTATAGAGTTCACGACCCTTCGCCCTTTTTATGTGCAAAGCCAAACACCTCCACGCTCCACAGCGGCTATAAATAAGTCAATTGCGACATTTCTCTGCCAAGCGGTGCGTGTTGTACAACTAAACTTGGATAAATGTATCTTTTACATAAAAAAAATTAAATGAAATGCACAGTACCATGCAATGTGGGGTGTAGTGTAAGTTAGGTTGGTATATTTACTCTGTGTATGTGTAGTTCGTTATTCTTTAGTTTTAATTAGTGCTAATATATTTGTGAGGTTTATTTTGGCTCGGATGAGTTGTGACTTTTTTTATTGAGCTACACAATGTGATGTTGCGCAGCGTGTTTTGGAAATGAGGCGTAACGCAGTGAATGGCGTTGGGAGATTAAACTCAGAACGGATATATAGACGGTTGGTGTTTATTTTGTTAGTAAAAACGAGAGATTAACGATGACTGCTTGTTTGGCAAAACAGCAGCAGTAAGAAGGACATGTCAGATCACGACATGTTCTGTAAACCAAAGTTGTGAGTAAATCGCTTCACCCGAAAGAGTTGGAGAGTATGACAGTGAGTGTGTCACTGCGATCTTTGTACAGATTGAAATCGTTAAACGTACACGTATGTCAGCCAACGCAAACGAAGTATTTGGGAAGTATTTTTGTTGGGGGTATTGTGAACATGAAGACACCCCAACACAAAATAGAGGCTTTAGAGTTGTATAGATATAGATTTTTGTATCTGAAAGTGAATTGCTATCACTGGCTGCACAACAATTTAAGGCAACACCTTCCACCGGTTATCATAAAAAAAATCAAAGGTTTTAATATATTTAGTGGGCGGACAACATATTTATATCTAGTTCCTAGTTACCTTAGCTAATAAAATAAACCGCACACTCTAAAACAGGTTCCCCATTCCGTAATGTGGATTGCTCTATGGATCCATGTGGTCATCCAGTTGACAAATTTGGGACCATAGAGAACAGCGATGAACAAAACCCGTATGCATAACATGGGTCGACTAAGTAATTGCGAAAGCATAAACAGTATTTTGTATACCTCGATGTTGTGAAACCTTCCACTGAGCCGTATGAATTCTAAATTAATTCTAAATTTTAAATTATGTGGCATCTGCTTGAATATTTTAAAAGAAACTGCACTCCAATTTGTTTAGTAATGATTCGAAGCATTTGCGGTAGTTAGATAAAAATGTGAAACTAATCAATTTGCCTTGAAGTGCTTTTATTTGGAGATATATTTTTGCCGTTTAAATATTTATAGTCAGTACTTGAACCATGTAAACTTTTGAGAGAGCAACTCCAACATCAAAACACATATGCTAACACCCTGCAGCATAGCGAGCAAAATGAATGCTCCTTTTATATGGTGCAAAGATATAGTACCACGTTCATCTCGATTGCCCTTTTTCAATAATTTGTCTATATGAATATATTTCAGGACATTTCGCTCCATATAGCCATTTGCTACCAATCTTGGGATTCTGGTATTGATTGCCTCGGTTAGGAATGAGTACCTCTGCATCTCCAGACAGTAGTTGACGATTGCAATCCGTTCCGGAATAAGAGCATAGTCTTCATACATCGAAGGATCCATGTTATATGAACTGAACTGAGCATCTGTTCCTATGGCTGCAAACTTTTCTTCGTTTGCAGTCAATAGGGTCAAAATGTTCGTTGTAGAATTATCTATAAATACTAAATGGTTCACAAATTGAGGACATCTCTGTGCTGTAGCGTAAAGGTTATACATAACAAGAAATTTGTATCCATGCTCGATTGCTTCATCTATGGTTTGTGGAATCCGTTGGATGGGTCTGTTCTGAAGAAACCGAAAGATCGAACCTTCGTACGAACTGCGGATGATGAACATAGCATAGAGCCATGCCATGGTGTGTAGACGTGTCGAACAGTCTCGAACAGCAACGCATCTATTTGCGTACTTCCTCCACAAAAGCTGGCATATCCATTTGGCGAATAATATTGTGCACAGACTTAGCCAAGTAAGCCAATCAAATGGCAGGTATATGATATCCAAAGATCGGTATAACTTCGTCCGACTAACTACTGCATATACGCTACCAGTGTAATAAGACTCTGTTGACGTAAAATGTGTTCGTCTGTCCATGGGGCAGCCAGACCCACGTAGTATTATGTCTCCAAGGCCGTCATTTAGCTACAAACAAAGTTAAGTAAACTAGTTTCATAGAAGAAATGTATGGGACTTACTAGTTTAAAAGCTCCAGTCATACTGTTGTTGGGATAAAACACACCTCTGCCCTCTGGCGAAACGACAAGTTCGATTGAGAAGTTCATCACCGCAGCTAGAGTTTTGAAAATTTCCCCATTTAGCCCATAGATCTGGTTATGATCGACCCATATGAATGGTATTTCTTCGAAAACAATAGCTTTTAATGGGCACTGCCAAAGATTGTCCATTTTTGGGGGGAAAAGTTCCTTACTCGACTCAAGGCTTCCGTTTATAAAGCGGTTGTGTATCGTAGGCGTACTATCTCGACAGTTCAGCTTGGTAAATGGATAGTAAGTGTAGAGGTTGACGGTTTTATTTTCATCTTCCATTAGCACGTTCACGTTTAGAATTTGAGCCTTCAAACACAAATTGAGAATTTCCTCCAAAGTTTCGAACAAAACACTGCTCGGCAATACAACAAGCAAGTGTTTGTAACCGCCGGACGTGTCGCACTCTAGACTACGCTGCCGATCAACCAAGGTTCTGGAATCACTCAGTTTTTAATTATTTATTCACTTTCGAAATACACGCAATACTCACTTGAATGACTTTAGGGAGTCCACGAAATATAGTCGAATAAAGTTACTGCAAGACTCCGTCGAGTCCAAGTCCACTAAATGCGCATCATTCTTGGCCAAGTACCGATTGACTGTCTCATCGAAACCTCGTCTTATGGTGGCGTCTTCAACTTCAATACTTATTCGAAGGGTATGACTTGGTAGTCTATCAATGCATGCATGGAGACAAGCGGCCAAATTATCGCCAGTGTGGACCAATATGTGACCCGTGGTCAGATAGAGAATAGTAGGTAATACTAGAGCTATTTTCCAAAACCCTGCCATTGCTGTGGACTGCTAAGTGCAACTGATCCGTACTGGACTCAAAGTCGACATGTTTAGATACATATACACGGGTTTTTAAGTGGCTATTTGAAATTAATTTACATTTAAATGAAATCAAAGGGCTTACAATGTAAACCGGAAGCAAATTGTCCATCAAAGTTATCGATTTTTAAATAATACTCCTTGATGATTTTATACACGGTACTTGGGTCATGTAACTTAACTTTGTATTCGCTTATAGTCAGTCGGTAGAAAAAAAAAGAAAAAAAAAAACAACCGAAAAGAACTGTGCGTTTTCAGAAACTCTTCGATTCGTCGATGCAGATTGGGGCCGCCATCTTGTCTAAAACCATTTTAGGCAGCCAAGTTTTCGGTGTATCTCAACTCTTGTGGAACATGGAGTGCTCTTAATTGGCCTTCCGGTACCATCTAGCGCTTTTGAAGGGGATGCTGACTCTAGAATAGATCCGCATATAATTCGCCTTTATAAAACCTATAATGTGCGGCCTAAAAGTCGATACAAATAGATTGTTTCCTGATTATTTCCACCTTCATTCACAATACGAGCGTCAAATCAATTTGCAGTTAAGACCCCGGACATAGTGGCATCTATCTATGTTAATTGAACAATCTCCCCTGTGTACAATAAATTTACAAAAAGCTAAACTACATGACCAACATAATCCACCGCACAGACCATGAACATGAATATACACTTTTACAAGCCGACATCTCCCACCCACAGACTGTAAACAGATAGAGTGAAAACGACGACTCTGCTGTTAATGGCATCTGCCGATTATGGTAATTGCTTTTATCGAACATGCGACACCACACCAGCACTTCTCGCCAACCTTGCACACCCCAAAAACTACTTACAATTGATTTGATTCAATCAAAATGATATCGCACATACGTGCGGAAAAATAAAATCAATTTCTGTGCGGAAAAAAAGGAGAAAACACCCGCCGCTATGATTCATCTAACTCCAGACGAACTCGCATATTTCGCCTGCGGTTGATTCTCGTACGATGCGGGGAAAAATAGGGCAGCAAGGAAAATGCGGTACCCAATGCGAGTGTATCCTCCTCCTCGCCATGCAGAGGCAGCCTACTTTAATGCGTGCTGCTATTTTGAGTGGTGCCTGATGCGTACATCTTGCTCACTCTCCGTGAAACCCCGATTGACCCTAATCTGATGCCAATGGAAATGCCTGTAACTCTGGGATGACGCCGAGGCGGGGGATTTCAGTATAAAATTGTGGGAGAACATAACCAAGTATATGTGTACGCTGCTAATGCGATTTGAGTGACTCCGACTAGGAGAGGCAGATAAGTGTAGCGTGCACTTCAGATAGTAAAAAAAAACTCCCTAGAGATATGCTATGGGTAGATTATGGAATCTCTGCAGTGAGAAAGATATAATAACATTAAATGTATCTGTTTCTATGGGTTTTCTCCTTTTCTTCCATCTTCGTCGTCATGTTTATAGCCTTTTCGTTCGCTGTGTTCACTCGTTCGAAGTATAAGCATCTCTTTGAGACTGAAGAATCTTAATGGGTGCGCGCAGAAACTATGGCAACCATTAGAGATGGAAAATGTGTATTGCAATCGGATTGCTTGGCAGTCACAGAAGGCGCACAAAAGACACAGACAATGAGACAGTTTTCTAATTATCCATAGTTGTTATGGAAAATGTTCCATAATTATGGTAATTTACTTGAATTTCCAATTGCAGATGAAGGCGCACACACAGGATATTCGGAAAAAAGTTTCATCATTCAAACAGATGAATGGGAGAATATAATGATGATGGATTCACAATTTGTAACAAGAGTGGATCACATGTGCGGTGATTGTGTTATGGAGTATTACTATAGATATATAAATGAATGTCGCTTTTCACTATCAGTAGCTGAGAAGGTCTTTTTTAATTGTGGATTATGGGTGAACATTGGGTGGTCATTTTAAGAGCAATGACCCCCAAGGGAATATTTAAGGAATTTATTTGATCCTGTTTAGTTTGACCGTTAGGTTCAAATCACTTCAGTGAGCGTTGGTCCTTAGTTTAAGTATAGAAAAGTGTTAAATGGCGATGCTACAGGGCGGTTCAACCTAAAAAAAAGTATTTTCAAGGACGTTCAGACTCACCTGCTTTTATTATTGGTTTTTGGACGCTTTCTTAAAATAATAAAAGCGGAAGCATCCTTAAGCTGCGAAATTTATTCAGTTTTACGATCAATGGGAATCCCAAAAAAATTGTACGGTCTTTTATATATCACCAAATTCCCCTCAAATTGCATCAATGTGATAAATCTATTCATAATATTGACAAATCTGTCTGTCTGTCCGAATGCTCCTGAGGCCCACAGCCTAAGCGGCTGCCCGGATTTGGAGTTTGTGGGCCTACAGTTCAGGGACGTTTTTTTTTTGCAAGTTAACCTCAATATTAATGGTACTTCCCATACAAAATATACATACCAGTTTGTTTTGTTCAGTAGGTCAGTAGGTAGGTTTTGTTAAGTAGGTAAATATTATAACATGATTAGTTAGACTCAGTCCGAACCGAACAACGGTACTTTTGGAATTTGGACATACATATCTCGAAAACGGTCCATACGATTGTAACAAAAATTAATTTCTTATGTAATATGGTCTTTTCTAATTTAAAAGCAAAATCAGTTTTTTTTATATATTATCGTTTTATGATTTTTGAAAAAAAAAAAGAAGACATTTTTTTTTAAATTTGGTTTTCTTTAGTTTTTTGAATTTTCAATTCGAATCACTGAAAACGCTAATTTAAGAAACAACATTTTAGATGTTTATAAAACATTAAAAACTAAGTAAAGCTTACATTTCGAACAATATCTAATAAATATTTTTACAAAAACCGCTTTAACAGTTTTGATCAAAATACATAGTTATGATAATAAAATATTTCTAATTAGGATCCCCTACTTATTTTTAGTATAAGTTTTTTAATTATGTATCAAAAATGACTACCCAAATCTTGATCTGTGTTCGTCTGTTTTTGTAAAACTCAATATCGTACTGTCAATAAAAATGCAGTTACAACTCCGAAAGACTTATTTTTAGCAAATATTTGCCACATTTTTTTTTCAACCATATCATCATGCATCTTAGGATAATTCCAACCTCTTGGGGCTGAAACAATCAGAAACTCACACTTTATTTGCATCCAGACACACACGTCTATCGGGAGATATTCAGTTTATAAATGCTAATGCAAAAAACCCAAATTCCAACTTATTGTTTTTTTCCGCTGCGCCACCTCTCGCGAACGTCCGAGAAACATCCGAGAGTATAACTGTCATGAAGGAGCTTCTCAATTAGCCGTTTGGACCCGGCATAAAATTGTAGATCCCTTCCATTCGTCCCAAAAATGAGAAACTCATACCAACGAATGGTTGTGAGAAGCTAGGCCTAGGGTCCCTACAGACCTGTTGCGCCAACTATTTATTTATTTATTTAATGCAAATTGAAAAGCAAATCTCTAAATTTGTACATATATGTTTATGGGGCCCTAAGTTTATTTGCTTTATAAACATTTTTATTTAAAATTTGTTGTGTCTGAAACACCACTTAGAGCCTGTATGTATTGGCAATAAATAAGCATAGCTTAAAATAGATTTATTTTACTTACATTTTAAAAATTTGTAAATATCGTCCAGCACTGCAAATAGTTGTGTACTAAAAGGGGTTTGTCCCCTTTCAATTTCCCGATTAAATATCAATAGCTTCTGAATCAGCTTAACAACGCTGGCACATCTAATAAACAAGATTTATAAGTTCTTTATAGTAATACTTATCAATATTTAAGAATAATATTATGTTGTATTTTTTTTATTTAAGGAAACCCTGTCCCCATATTTCGTCGTTCGCGTCACGCCACTGCTTTCAGTTAACATTTTAATTTGAAATTCCAATTCTTTTTCAAATGGTAACTGCTCTTAATTTCTCAGAATAAAATTTGCACAAAGAGCGTAGCCAAAAAACTCAAACGGGAAAAAAAGTCAGTTAAATGTAGGCTTAGTGGTTAGTGTGTTGGACTACTAAGTGAGGGGTCCCAGCTTCGAATCCCGAAAAACCCAAATTCCAACTTATGGTTTTTTTCCGCTGTGCCACCTCTTGCGAACGTCTGACAAACATCCGAGAGTATAACTGTCATGAAGGAGCTTCTCAATTAGCCGTTTGGACCCGGCATAAAATTGTAGATCCCTTCCCGTCCCAAAAATGAAAAACTCACACAAACGAATGGTTGTGAGAAGCTAGGCCTAGGGTCTCTACAGACCTGTTGCACCAACTATTTGCCGTGGCCCACCCCGGCACCAAAAGTAAATCAAAGGTGTTGAATGAATATGGCCCGTATGCTTATTGCAAGTCATTAGTGTCACGATGTTTTTTAAGTCAAATCATTCAAAAATCTGTTTAGAAGTATTTCAAAAAGGAGGAAAAAGTGAACCGCGAGCTATTAAATAAATAATTGTGTGTATATATTGTGTTAACAATAAGTTATTACTGTGATCAGTGTGTATTGTCATTATCGTCAAAAGTCATCAGCGTCACATCCCAACAAAAAAAAAACAAAGCATTTGATTTTGCTATAATTTTATAATTTATATAGTTTATATAATTTATATAATTTTTCTTGAAATCAGGAATGTTTTGGTAATTAAATTATGGAAGTAACGGTAAGGCCCAACACATTCTTTAAATAGCATTTTTTCAAAAAATTAAATGTTATAAATTGGTTTTCGTGACACAAATGATATTCAGATCAGGAAAAACTTTAAAAATTATTTAAATTATTTCCAAATATAAATAGACTCAAGTTGCATTTTATCTGATATAGTGAGTATGTAAAAATCACAATAAAAATAAAGGTTTATTCGATGTTTTTTCAATTATTAAGTCCGTGACGAAAATGACAGGATTTCAGAGTTTGGGCGACTTTTTAATTTATATCATATGTACGGGCATGATGAATGAAAGAAAAGTATTTCCCTGAATCATAGTTGTACACAACTCCGTAGTTGAAATTTAATGTAGTAAAATTGAACTTTTTCAATTGCTAATATTTAAAAAAAGCAAAAATGTAAAAATAAACACCCCGAAAATCTATTCTTTCTTTTTGACACTTCATTTGTTAAGATTGGAGCGATTTGAGATTTGAGCGTACTACAGTAACTACAGAAATAATATAGTGGATATTAACACCACCATACGCCCATCATCGCACGTCATCAGTCATCTGCGCATTTCCTCAGAAAAATATTGTCGCTTCTGATTACATCCACACTCACCTCGCATACTTCTCTTTCGTTTCACTTAATCGGAGAAAACTTCACGTAGTTTTTGTTGAAATGTATGAGCTTGTGCGATGTGCGCCAGATACAGATTGAGAAAATAAATTTAGTTTTTTCATGCTAGATTTTGGGTTGTAGCTCAGCTTCTAGATGACAAGCTGATTGATGGCTTAAAATAATTATGGCTCTGTTAAGTATGTTGTTTTGTTTGCATTGGTTAAGAACTGTTTGAGTAATGGCGACAAAAAGGCAGTAAAGTCAGAAAAAAAAAACACATTTTGGTCAAAGACGCTCCCCCAAAATAGGCATGGCAATAAACGGAATAGCCTATGCCCTTCTCAGGATCAAAAAAAATTTCATCGAAATCTGTGCAGTAGTTTTCACGCCAACCGTTAACACATGAAAACGGCTACAGTTTTATTATATGTATAGATATAGATATCAGTCTATCGCGAACCCTACTTCCAATTCCAATCATAGACACCTTTAACCAGGAGATCAGAAACCAGAAACTCAAAAATCTTGTAAAGTGTAAGTGTTATAAAATAAATATATATAACTCTCAAATCAGAACTTAAGAAAATTGCCTTTTACAATTTGAAAACTAAACGCTTATTTATATAGAAAAATTAAAGAATTTTAATACATTATTTGTATTCGAATTAAATAAACTGCAGATTAAAATATAATACTTTCACCTCAAATTCAATACTTTTTTTGCTTTTTATAAACCCATGGAATATTAAAATATAATACTATCTTATTATATTTTAATACTTTCTTATATTTGATTTAAATATATATGGGATATATTTCAACACCTACAATGTTTTATTTTAATATTCATTTTTATTGGTTTTAAATATTACAATACATGTAATACCTTTGAAAATAATCCTATAGAGTGCCGCTCTCCTTCTTTTATTTATGAAGGAGATTCTTACTTACTTTTTGAAATGTAATATCTATATTTCTGGGAACATCTCTGTGCTTCACAACTTGAAAAAAAAAGCCAAAAGTAGAACGCTCAAACTAACTCTAAATTCCTAATCAAGCGACAACATAAAATACTTAGATTTAAAAGTAACACGAATATATTTAAATCTAATCACTTTGGTTCAGATCCTGTATTAAAACCAAATGCAAATGTATTGAAATTGATGGCTTTAATAAGTTCGTATTAAAATGTAATCAGAGTAGATGTCCAGCACTAGCTAGGGCCAGACAGCGATGTATGGGTAAGCCCTCCTTCGACTCCCTTGAGGAGGTAGTATTAGGGAACTGATAACCTTTTGAATTCCACAGGCTGGATCTAAACTCTCCTATTCGACAATTTTTAACAACCGGTTCTTTTTGAGTTCTGGTAACAAAACGGCACCTAGTGCTATTTGGGTTTTCATATGAACCGCCACACCTACCTAGCGACCTAGATGTTATATTTCAGGTCAACTATAACTTAATTGTAGTAAGTTCTTGATTGAAATATTATTTTAATATAGAGCGGGTTAGAGTGTCGGACAAAAATACTGGATTTTAATCTTTAAGGAATAAAGTTCAGCAAATTAGTATTAAAATGAGCATTTTAATAAAACAATTATTAAATTCGAAAATAGATATATTACAGAAAAAGTTTAATAAATTGGAAATATTGAAAACCAATATTTCTTGTATTCCATAGACCTGTTATACTGCGGATGTATTAAAAAACACAAGGTTTACGGTCAAGCGTATAATTAGCGTATAAAAAGCCCTATACCCCTATTTTCAAATTTGAAAAACCGCTTCGCGTTTCTGTAATTTTTAGATTTTTTTATTTTTGTATACGTAATGAATGGCTTTTAGTATAGATAATTCAGGGCTGTATGAACCGAATTTACAATTTGTTACGATTTCCTCTGGGATCGTCATTCAAGGCTAAAAGGTTCCACGTGGGTATTTGTATTCGTAATTCAATTAATTTTGAATAACTGTGTGGCACTAAAAGTCATTTCAATCAACTGAAGTGACAATTGTACGTCGTCTTTGAGTCCATGTCGATTCAGTTGCACTTTATAGTCCGCAGCAATGGCAGGGTTTTGGAAAATAGCTCTAGTATTACCCACTATTCTCTATCCGACCATGGGTCACATATTGGTCCACACTGGCGATAATTTGGCCGCTTGTCTCCATGCATGCATTGATAGACTACCAAGTCATACCCTTCGAATAAGTATTGAAGTTGAAGACGCCACCATAAGACGAGGTTTCGATGAGACAGTCAATCGGTACTTGGCCAAGAATGATGCGCATTTAGTGGACTTGGACTCGACGGAGTCTTGCAGTAACTTTATTCGACTATATTTCGTGGACTCCCTAAAGTCATTCGAGTGAGTATTGCGTGTATTTCGAAAGTGAATAAATAATTAAAAACTGAGTGATTCCAGAACCTTGGTTGATCGGCAGCGTAGTCTAGAGTGCGACACGTCCGGCGGTTACAAACACTTGCTTGTTGTATTGCCGAGCAGTGTTTTGTTCGAAACTTTGGAGGAAATTCTCAATTTGTGTTTGAAGGCTCAAATTCTAAACGTGAACGTGCTAATGGAAGATGAAAATAAAACCGTCAACCTCTACACTTACTATCCATTTACCAAGCTGAACTGTCGAGATAGTACGCCCACGATACACAACCGCTTTATAAACGGAAGCCTTGAGTCGAGTAAGGAACTTTTCCCCCCAAAAATGGACAATCTTTGGCAGTGCCCATTAAAAGCTATTGTTTTCGAAGAAATACCATTCATATGGGTCGATCATAACCAGATCTATGGGCTTAATGGGGAAATTTTCAAAACTCTAGCTGCGGTGATGAACTTTTCAATCGAACTTGTCGTTTCGCCAGAGGGCAGAGGTGTGTTTTATCCCAACAACAGTATGACTGGAGCTTTTAAACTAGTAAGTCCCATACATTTCTTCTATGAAACTAGTTTACTTAACTTTGTTTGTAGCTAAATGACGGCCTTGGAGACATAATACTACGTGGGTCTGGCTGCCCCATGGACAGACGAACACATTTTACGTCAACAGAGTCTTATTACACTGGTAGCGTATATGCAGTAGTTAGTCGGACGAAGTTATACCGATCTTTGGATATCATATACCTGCCATTTGATTGGCTTACTTGGCTAAGTCTGTGCACAATATTATTCGCCAAATGGATATGCCAGCTTTTGTGGAGGAAGTACGCAAATAGATGCATTGTATTTCGATACTGTTCGACACGTCTACACACCATGGCATGGCTCTATGCTATGTTCATCATCTGCAGTTCGTACGAAGGTTCGATCTTTCGGTTTCTTCAGAACAGACCCATCCAACGGATTCCACAAACCATAGATGAAGCAATCGAGCATGGATACAAATTTCTTGTGATGTATAACCTTTACGCTACAGCACAGAGATGTCCTCAATTTGTGAACCATTTAGTATTTATAGATAATTCTACAACGAACATTTTGACCCTATTGACTGCAAACGAAGAAAAGTTTGCAGCCATAGGAACAGATGCTCAGTTCAGTTCATATAACATGGATCCTTCGATGTATGAAGACTATGCTCTTATTCCGGAACGGATTGCAATCGTCAACTACTGTCTGGAGATGCAGAGGTACTCATTCCTAACCGAGGCAATTAATGCCAGAATCTCAAGATTGGTAGCAAATGGCTATATGGAGCGAAATGCTCTGAAATATATTCAGATAGACAAATTACTGAAGAAGGGCAATCGAGATGAACGTGCTATTATATCGTTGCACCATATAAAAGGAACATTCATTTTGCTTGCTATATGCACCGTGGCTAGCATATTTGTTATCATAGCCGAACTGTTGGCGGTCAGATATCCATGGTTGAAGAGATTACTGGAAGTGTTTCACTAAACGATGACCAGATTGTCTGGGCCTTTTTTTGCTTGCCACATTTTTTGGAAATATTAAATCTACACAATGGATACATTTTGGATGCACAAACTTTACACGAGTCTAGCTATCCTACTTTCACATTTTCAATAAACTAAGTTATATGTTCAAGCACCCAAACTTTGGCTTTTATTTTGATGTGGTTGTCACTAGTCTTCGGCTTTAGCTTTTAGTGGAAGACTGAGGTAAGGATTTCATCACCAAAACAACGAACGCTTGCTATTCGCATTCAGGCGGGATATACGGTTATTTTGAGGAACTGGGAAAAGTCTTGCAAGGATAGGATTAAATTTCGTGTATCTCTTTCTCTTTCATCTGTAAGAGCTCAGCTGAGTACGCAACCACAGAATTTTGTTTGTAACTCACTCACTCACTTAATTAAAAAATTAATGAACAGATTGAGTCCAGGCCGATTTTGCCATCATACTACTTCGACCTGCTAAATCGGCGTTTGCTTCACAATAACACTCTGATATTTCTAAGCGACCTGTCTACATTATTCTTCTCTTCTTACCATCGATCCTTGGACCGAACGATCCTCCAAAACAAAACTGACGAACGCCGTAAATGGAACACACCATTAACCGAATTTTTATGACCGTTTTTCTCTCACCGCCTATTGAGAAATTAACACACAAAAATTATGGTGCGACATTGACATTAAGGTGTCAACACACTATTTCAGTTTTACGGCATTCACTCGAACCAAAATAAATTAACTACTACAACTGCGGTGAAGTGTTTTAAAATTTGGGTGAAAATGCTTCTCTAAAGTTGGACTATAAGCTTCCGCTTTACGAGAAGTAAAATAGTAAACTTTTATAAGAAGACATTACTTTCCCTCATATTCTTGGTGAACCAGCCTCCCACATCGATTGCCATCAATTTTTCTAAATTGGCCCATAGATACGAATGCGACTGACTCGAATTTTGCCAAATTTTTGCAAAAATGAGTACATTTGCAAATTATATCAATAACCATTCCGAAGCGAAACTATTTACCATAGGAGAACGTCCCTAATCCCTGCAAACTCAACCCTCACGCTGACAAATAAATTCTCCTATAAAACCCATTAGACTTGATGTCGTCTTTTTATTTGATGCTGAATCATCGATATAGTCGCCCGTTTACTACGCTTGTATCTCATGGGCTTACGCAAACACTTTTCTACTTACTTTGTTGTTCAACAGATCTAACCTTCACACAATTTCATCCATCTCCATGGATATATATGGAAATGGTACTGGAAAATCAAGTTTTTCCATATCTCGCGAGGCGACCTTTACTAGATTTTTTTTCTGCTGATATTCAGCACAATCCTTACTTTATCCTTCATTCTATCTTGTGCTACCTACCCTCCACTTGACGATAGTCAGGTCACGCGGGTTTTACCTATTCGTAATGAAATCCCTTCGCATGTCTCCTTGACACACCTTCCTGTGGATGGAGTATGAGTACTCGGTACTAAAGGGTGATTTTTTAGCTGGTTTGGTTTTGGCAACACTGGTTTTGACAGCTGACGTGTGTTTAGTACCTTGTGTCACTGTCAAACAGCTTCAGTTTGGTTTGCAATTTAACCATGGATCGTCTTACAAATGAACAACGCTTGCAAATTATTGAATTTTACTATCCAAATTCGTGCTCCGTTCGAAATGTTCATCGCGCGCTGCTTCCATTTTATGATCGGCATTCTCGACCTTCTGAGCAGTCTATTCGGAAGATTGTGACCAAATTTCGCACCAAATTTACTTTGTTGGACATTAAACCACCAACACGTTTACGTACTGTGCGTAGTGAAGAAAATATTGCGGCCGTATCAGCTAGTGTGACAGAAGACCGCGAAATGTCGATTCGGCGCCGTTCCCAGCAGTTAGGCCTTTGTTACAGCACTACGTGGAAAATTTTGCGGAAGGATTTGGGCGTAAAGCCTTTTAAGATACAGCTGGTGCAAGAACTAAAGCCAGCCGACCTACCACAACGCCGAATTTTTGGTGAATGGGCTCTTGGAAAGCTGGCCGAGGATCCGCTTTTTTATCGAAAATTTGTGTTCAGCGATGAGGCTCATTTTTGGTTGAATGGGTACGTAAATAAGCAAAATTGCCGCATTTGGAGTGAAGATCAGCCAGAAGCATTGCAACAGCTACCAATGCATCCCGAAAAAGCCACTGTTTGGTGCGGTTTATGGGCCGGCGGCATTATTGGGCCATATTTCTTCAAAGATGATGCGAATCGCAGCGTTACTGTCAATGGTGAACGCTACCGAGCGATGATAACAAATTTTTTTTTGCCCGAAGTGGAAGATCTTGACTTGCATGATATGTGGTTTCAACAAGACGGTGCCACATGCCACACAGCACGCGAAACAATGGCGCAATTGCGAGGCGAGTTTGGTGAACAGTTAATTTCACGTTTCGGGCAGGTCAATTGGCCGCCTAGATCGTGCGATTTGACACCATTAGATTATTTTTTGTGGGGGTATGCCAAGGCTAATGTGTATAGGGACAAGCCCGCTTCGATTGACGCACTGGAAGCCAACATCCATGCATTCATTCGTGAGATACCGGCCGATATGTGTGAAAGAGTATGCCAAAATTGGACTCAGCGGATGGGCTACCTGAGACGCAGCCGCGGTCAACATTTGCATGAAATTATCTTTAAACATTAAATTGCAAGGTTCAAACTATCGATTCAAATAAATATTTCATTCATTTTTTCGAATTTTTTGTGTTTTTTTTTTTAAAAAAGTTCTAAACCTCTTAAAAAATCACCCTTTACATACTGAGGGTTTGTTTTTTTTATTTTTCGTTGCGATGACACGTCTTTTTATGCATCGCCGCATATGCGAATATTTTTGTAAAAAAAATATATATATTTACAAGAATGAGCAATCGAAAGCGACGAACCAAATCGCAAACCAGTTTGGAAGGGGCTCGCATAAAAAGAAGGAGGGGAAAAAAAATAATCTAAGGACAGGCAGGGTTACTTTCTTGATTGCGAATTAAAAATGCAAATCTTGCCCAAAGGAAGAGCTGAAAAAAATAAACAAAAATGAACTGTGAAGCCATCTGAGCGAATTTCCTTCCTTCCTGTCGGTAGATACAAGTTTACCCAGTTCTAGTGTAACAAGATGCAACTGTGACTCAACCTAAGACTGCTACTGGTTTTAGTAGCGTGGAACACCTCCCTTCGGTAATTATTCAATTAGACGTCACTTAAGCGGAGCCCCGAGATTGCACTAAAGTTAAGTTGCCTCTGGTGTGCGCATTGCCCCTGGGAGAACTTTCATTATAGTGGGAAATTGATTAGTTTTCTATTTAAGCTTAAGGTGATGGAATTTTTACACATTTACACATGCGGAATGATTTATTTTGATGTAATAGAGTTTGAAACCATTTGGTGATGTATTTCGTTGCTACTAAAAACTCCCCAGCGCTTAATGGATCTTATGGGCAGTGACATGGAATGTGAAATGAATTTTCATTCAAATTGATTTGGGTACCGGTTACCGGAGCTGGCTGTGGCGCCTCGTTGAGTGCACTTTGATGGGGATGCCACAGATAGGGGAATTTTTTTTAAACAAAATATTTGTATGAGGAGGAGGAATTTAATATGAAATCCTACAAGTTAGAGATGGTTTAAAAGTTTGTTACGCAAAATATACGTTGCTTAAGATATATCAGGGACATATAAAGAACTAGCTTATTAAAATTGCGTATCTTGCGTTGTGAATGTCAATCGAGTTGATTGATTACGACTGACTGTTTAGTTGATTTCAATCACTTTGCATCTGGTTAATCTGCAATGTAAGAAATTTTTGACCAAATTTGCTAGAAGCACAAGTGAACGTTATCTAAGGGCTTTTCGAGTGCGTAAAATGTAAGCGGTTTTTTTTCGGCGAATATGAATACTATAATAAGAAATAATTGGAACGCACTCCCAAGTGCGCTGTGTTTATTTTTTATTTTAATAAGATATAAGACAATGAAAAACCTTTAAAAACGTTGTACTATACCTAACTTCAAAGCGAACTAGTGCCTTAAGCGCATTAATATTTGCAGAAGAGCACATAAGCGGACAAGGTAAACGGTTTTTAATGAAATCGTTAAGCTTTCGGCTAGAGCGAAAATCGTAAGAGTGTCTCCGATTATTATAATGAGTAATATATTCAAACGCACACTCATGTGGGCAAACAAATTTATCGTATTTTTCGTTTGTAACAAAGCAACAACAAGCTAAACTTAAAAAAACTTCTGTTCTAATATATGTATTTCCAAATTTTGAGGTGAGTGAGGCGAGTGTATTAAGGACAATTCTTTAAGCGCAAGAACACATCAGGTAGAGCTTTTCAAAAAATATTAAAATTGCAAAGAACATAAGAACTGAACATTAAAAAAAGTATCTGTTTGATGGAAACGCTTCTTAGGTGCATGTACGAATACTTTATTATTGAAGAACCAAAAACCACATTCATGTGCGCAAGTAAAAAATACTTAGATACTGTTTTTGTTCAAATAGTGGCAATGTTTCAACAAGTACTACATTGAATGTATCACACATCAGTTTTGCGGGGTTTGGTGTGGTGGACTTCAGGGCCAGTGGCCCTGTTTGACCGATAGCCGGAAAACACGAATTATACCTTTAAATTGTGTTTTTACTGCCCCACCTCTCGCTTTCGTTAAGTAAACTTCGGAAAGTAATACAGTCCTGGAGAAGCGTTTCCCTTGATTTCCTCCCAAAAATAGAGTTCAATCAAATGAATAGATGTGGCGAGCTATGTCTAAGATCCTGCTCTACCTCGGCTACCATTTTCCGTCGATTTAAATTTTTTTCAAAATGCGTTTTATCTAGTTGAGACCAAGCGCATAATTTACTCAATCACTTAGCTACTGATTCTACTTGGGCCATCATTTTGTGCCGATTGCGCAAAATTTATTTGATCACTTCGATACAGTGCGCTTTCTTACAAAATCTGTAATCTGCGCTTTGATAAATTGGGTAATATATTTTGTTTACCTAATCGAGGTAAAATGGTAGCCCAAATGGTTCTTTAGTTTTGAAGTAACCCTTGATCAATTGCGCACATTATATGGGAGCACTTCATACGATTTATATTTCATGTGCGAGACACTTTAACTTTTTACCAAAAGCGAGACAACGAGACCAAATTTTGACATTTGCAATGTAGGACATGACATTGTGCGGTTCATGAGTATGCTACTTATAAGAGTGCGTTACGGTTTTGCTGCTGGTAAGTTGTTTGAACCAACTCTCAGTGAATAAAAAAACAAATTCATAACTCATAAAAATGTCAACCCAAATAGAACGAATAGCTAATAAGCGTTTTTTCGTTTTTGTTTTTCTTGATATCTCCATCTGTTAACGAATTCAATTAGCGCGTTTACCCAATACATCTCCCACTATCAAGCCCAATTGAAGAATTAGTCTTAATTGGAACAAATTCAAAATTGAATTGATGTCTTTCTTCAGACCCCAAAAAAACAAAACTATATTCTTTGGAATGTAATTTTCATTCACCATTTCCTAGCTCATATATTATATCTAGCTATGGTACTATTTTCATATTCAAAAAATGCGACTGACGATATCTTATATATGACGCCAAACAATATAAGCAATTAAAATACGTGTCATTGTATCCATTTACGATGTCACCCCAAATGGAAGATAAAATAAAAACAATTTCGACTAAAAAATTAATAAACTCTCATGAGATTGCTCGACGCCAGATGTGAATGGTATATGTATATCCGCATATCTTTCTGGAATTGTAGGAGAATTTCACATTCAAACGGTGCCGTATTGTGTGCGCATTTGAATTCATCTAACAATTTTAATTGCTGCACTTCATCTATGGTTTGGTGCTTCGTCAAGAAATAAATTGAATAGAAGACGAGCAGAAGTCGACTGCAGTAAGTCATATAGAAGGGATTGTTACTTTGTAGATAAGACATGGTCCTTATGCTGTGAGGGAATGCTAGATAGAGATTAGTAGAGGATTTGCGTTTCGAAATTGAGATGAGAGAGAGGATGGGGTTAATGCTTTGAATTTGATTGCGGCGTTTTGGGGACATAATTGTTTTCCTTTGTCCATACGATACCAAATGTTGTTCTATTTTTTTCCTCCTTCTTTACAGATACCTAATACCTCTTTAGCACGTACTCATTTAAAAAAAAATATCTCTTTTAAAATATTTCCACATTCAAACAGAGTTTGACGAAATAGGGCAAAACCTACTTTGATGTGCACTTCTGCTAATAAAAATGTTTCGAGTCATCTTTCTAAGATTTAAAATATCATATCAATAAAATTAACAGCCTATTGGTTTCATTCCGCACATCAATGTGCGTTTATGTTTTTATGTTGTCAAACGTCTGTTTTACGAAAAACATTTGTCTCTTCAGGAACTTAAATAAAATATTGGGCCCGCCATATCCAGTTCATTCATTTATGAAAATCTTTCCAAAACCTTAACCATTACAACCAGAGTTTGTATTGACGGTGATAAAACGGGTTTCCTTTCGCTCATGGGTGTGCGTTTATATATTCTGAGTTTAAAGGAGTTCTCTTAAACGAAAAGTAAGTAAAACTGATTACGAAAGCAATCTATGTCGTTGTGCGCTTCCTCCAATGAAACCTTTGCTTTGCGTCCCTCAAAGTGATTTCATAATGATTTCGTGTGAAAATAAAAGCCATTTCCATTTTCCCTATACTAAATTGCATGTTACCCCCCCACTTGATGCAAATCTTTCAGAACAAGTACCTTTGTCTATTTGCCTAACGCCTTTGGCACATTCTATACAACACAAAAATAAAAGAAAAAAAAATATGCTTCTCATTTGCTGTAGACCGGAAGACAACCATCTTGCTGCGTCGGTTTTTGCGACAGCATGTAAAACTATCATAAAATTATGAACAAGGCCTACTTGGGTGATCACTGATGTGCACTAAACTCGCACAGCAGTAGCGACAGCGGCACCTCCTTCATCATCATCGTTGTCGTCATATAGCGAACGGGCTATCAAGATCTGTATCTGTTTTCTCTGATTCCCTTTTACATCTCCATATTCCTGTTTTAAACGCACGTATACATCAGAAACACAGGCAGATAGACGAATAGATAAACAGATAGACATTCGTTCTATGCCAATTGCCTTGTTGTGAAAACTCGAGTGTTGGACAAACTTGGAGATAGACTCCAGGGCTAGCAAAAATGATATCCCTTCATCTCTGTCTCTCCCTGTCGCTTTATGTGGATGTCTCTGCTCGAAGAGATGTCATTGAACCCCCCTATGGTGAACAAACTACAAAATCGTCATCATCATCCATCCCAGGCCGTAAAAAAACTGGGCACACATCACAACACAGCATCGTCGCCGTCGCCGTCGTCGTCGGTCGGTTCCCTAGGCGCTGGCGCTGGGGAGCGTGTGTGTGTCTGGTTTTTCGGTTCGCTACATCGTGGTGTCGTACGTAGTTCTTATTCTCTACAAATGAAATAATTTCCAGATTCATCTGTCATTCTGTAGGAGTATTATGTTTTTTTATTTCTTTCAATTCTCCTGTCTAGTTGCCGGTCGTTGGACCATTCCAGAATACAATCACAAAAATATGGAAAACTGTATCTCACTGGAGAAAAAGTTAAAAATGCATCGTGCAGATACATTTACCCATTCTGGTGAGAGGTTTTCCATAGAGTTTCGGTTGACAGCGGCATAGGTACCTGGTGCTGGCGGTGAATGTGTCAAGCTATATATGTGTTCTATGACACATATAAAATTTTTCACCTCATTGTGATGAATGTAAAATCGAAACGATGAATAGGCAGTTGAAAGTGTGTCTCATTGTTATCGACTGCAGGGGAAGAGACGGCTTTTGTTAATGTGGAACGTAGCAGAACGTGTTTCGGAGTTGTTTTCGAGTGAATCGATAACACCGGCGATTGCATCGTTGTGTTGAATGGGTTTTCATATAAGCCTTTAAATCGGATAGAGTAATGTACTCGATAGGGGATTGTGGTACTAGAATGGGGGTATGTTTCGCTGTAAAATTGGGAGCGATGAGTTTCAGCTATTTGCTAAGCAGGCAGACCAATTTTTGCGAAGCTCCAAAATTTGTATTCTCTTGTAGACTTACTTTAATACATATTTCCTAACGTATATCTGAGCTCAGAATGAACTTGAAAGTTCAGTAAGCATGACCCAAAAACCTTGGACAAATGTACGCTAAAACTGCGCATTGAAAACTGATTTTATTTGTTAGCGCACACAAAATGTTCGCAAAAGCAAATAGCATATGCGTTTTTAAGACTATTCCTAGCCGTCAATTAAATTGGGATATGGTTTGTTTCTTCTCTGAGTAATTTATAAGGAGGGGAATAAACACACATACAGAAAATTGACAGAATGCACCATTATAGCTGACGGATTTTACGGAACATTTAGGTTGCAATGATATCAATGACCAACGGATGGTAAGTCGAGCTATATACAACTTAAGTTCAGTCAAAACTCCTGTAATTTGTTAACGCACACAATGTAATTATGCTTTGTGCGAAACGATTGTAGTTGTAGTAAGATCATTAGTGTGACTTGACGGTGGCGTAAAACAGTTTGTAATTGTCTTTATTGTTTTCACAAAAACTTGTGTGCGCAACCAGGATTAATATATTTTTCATGCACACACATTTTTTTGAGTGTGCGCATAATAGATTTCCTACTTCGATTTTCTTGGAAAACTCTATTGCGTCATAATGTGTAAGCTATCATAAGTAAATGAACTATGAACTATAACGCATTATAAAAGGGAATAGGCATGCAATGTAGGAACAATTTACTGACAGAATGTAACCTAAACGACTCTGCATATATTTCTGGCACCCCTTTCTAGTTTGAATACTTGATTAAGTGTTATGACCGCTGTAAACATACCAAAATTACACGATTGCAGTTCCACTTGGAACATAACATCATAAACATCATTCAAACCCAATGTCAGTTGATAATGACTTAATTTACGGTTTCGAAATCAGTCATCTTTGTGTTCTAATTCAACATTTTACCGCTCAAATTAGCATTATTAACGACCGGTTATTTATTTTTCTCTTTTAGCCAACAGCCTATCATAATTTTTCTTCCTAATTTACATTTCTGACCGACTCTTTCAATCCGACCAAAGACGCCATTCGAAGAATATGATGCGTCCCCCTTTTTTTAAAGTACAAATCCCATGTGCTCTGGGAAAATTCCCATGCAATAGTTAAAGGCAAAACAAAGTGTGCAATGCTCCATCAATTCCATCAAGTGAATAGTGAGCGTAACCCTCTCCAAGACATTAATCCCATTCCCTGTACAATTTTCCCTCTTCACTTTTTCCTATTGTCTGCTCGAGCGTGCGTGTAATTTGTTTAATGTAACTCATGAGTGTTTCACAGTCGTCTTGGTTTTCACAGAAGACACTGTGGCGGCAATCGTAAAAGACGAAGGAAGCTCATTTCTGAAATCCCTAAATCCTTGATGAAGTTGAGCACCATTGCGCACAAGAACATTTGTATAAGATTGTCTTTACTATTATAGTGTCAGTGGCGGAGAAGAGGTGTGAAGACTCTTTACGAATGTAACTAATATAAGTCGTAAAATTGCGAAACCTTACAAAGGACTAGCTACCCTAACCATCAGGCAGCTAGTCCTTTCGGTATAATGTCTGCCAACGAATGAGGTTCAAATTACTTTGACGCAGGAAGAGGTTTTCGGATGGCTGCAAATTTGTTATTTTATTTTTTATTCTCCATTTTTATTTCTGCCTCGTTTTTATGTACAGTCTACCGTTCCAGATTTAGTGAGTGGTGTTCGGTTTTTTGGTTGTCGCAATTTAATGGCTCATACTATGGGGAATTTATTTAAAAGGCCCGGCGTTAATCTACAAATCATAATGGCCATTTAAAAATTTCTTATAATAAACTATGGTGTGTATGAAAATACAAGTGTAAAACGTCAGCCATTTGATTTATGGTGCGCTAAAGTTAGAAGAAAAAAAATCCAGGTTTCTCAGCTAATAAGTGAAGGACGCTAACCAGTTTTGCCTCTGTCAACCCTTTTCTCATTTGCTGTGAAATATTATATGCAGATCGAGCGGGTTTTTTACTTTTTTACTCGAAATTGGTTCGGTTCCTCGAAGATTGTATCGATATATCTCTCACTCTTGATGTGGGGGTTCCAGTGGAAGTTTTTCTTTAGAAAACCCACAGGGTAGCTGTTCAAAGTTTATTGCTCACTATTTTTCTTGGGTGGGATTTATGACGGACACGTGGATTAGTGGGCATATTTACTGGAATTATTTACATCATTTTAGTCGCATAAACTTTCACATAAGTAAGCATCATTCCGTGTTTGAATAAACCACTCAGAAGTCGGACATTGGGAAGGAACACTGTAAAGGTATAAATAAGAGGAATGGAAATGTTTACTAACGAGCCGAAAACTTATAAATTTTCTTGTTGGCGGATAATTCTAGCGTCGATTTTTTTCACGCCAAGAAAGTTGCTTGTCTAGCTTGCGCACACAAATCAAATTTTAATTTATTTTTGACACGTATGATCAGATTTTTTTTTTTTACAAAGAAACGTGTTACTTTATTTAAACGGTTTTTAAACGGAGATAAGTGATTAAGGTTATGACTCGATCATTAAACATTTGGAGTTTAATTCTTGCACAGTTGTGCGCAAACTCAATAACGAAAACTACATGTTTTATAAACTAGTAAGTATTCGTCTTGGTTCCTCAAAACGAATGCAATTTGTTAACACATTTATTAGCGCACGCGATTGATTGAAAAATTTAATTAAATTATGTGTGGTTAACCTACTGTTTACCTGTCTTGCAAGTAGGTTTTAGTTATTATAACGATACAATCCTTACAGTTTTTTCCAACTTTTTTAATTTATTCGGTTACTTTTAGCTTGTGCGCTAAATATTTAATATGATTTTTCCCGTGATTATTAAGGATTTGGGCGCATTGACTCATTGAATAGTCTGTTGTACTACTTAGCTAAGGGGTTCGCAAATTCAAATTATACCTTAAATGTACTCTTGTGAATGTGAAACATACGAATGTGAAATAGTAAGAATAACTGTCTTGGAGAAACCCTCTCAAAACACACTTTCGGATAAAGCCTTACACTTTAGATTCCCTCCATTAGTATTAAAAATTATAACTGACTTAGTGAATGGTTGTGGAAAGGTACATCAAGGGTCTTTTGATATATCTTTCTTTCTCGATCATATCACTCACTCATAAGAACACATCCAAAATTTGTTTATGTGCTGTGCAATAAGTTATCATTTTTCCTAACGCACACTATTGAATCAGTCACAAAGCGCACACGAGTGACCGTGCGTTGCACTAACTCCTCGATGAAGTTGCTACAAATAGTCGTGCAAGTAGTAACAGTGACAGTAGCAGAGCCACTCCAACCTTCTGGTCGGTTAGAAAATCGATTGCTGGTCAGCTCTGACCAATTGGAGTGTAAATTCGCACAAAATATCTATTTCGTAATTGTCTCGACTATGATTACCGCTTTTTGAAACGCTTTCCAGACCATTAGTGTAACCAAAGCAAGTCACATACGCAACATGTTGCATTCAAAACTCAAATTGAAATGCATCGCTGACCTGCGCCATAAGGCCGTGAGCCGAATCCAACTTACATAATGTTGTCTAATCAATCAATCGCTACCATTAGTTTCAGCAAAAGTCTAAATCCGATTAGATAATCATTTTTCACGTTTAAAATGATTTCCAAAGAAACTACCAAGACCTCCATTAAGCCATAATAAAAATTTATACACAGAACATTCTAATCATAACCACCGAAAGGGCAAGTTCAAAAAAAGCTATACGTTCAAGATAAGCCATACACAGCGAAAGGCAACACTTACATAGCTAAAATGGGTCGTGTCTAGATAAAATCAATTTTCTTCTTCCCTCTTGCCTTCATTGATTATTTTTTTCTTGTTTACTCTGAGATAAGTAAAAACTCATTTATTACTTCAAAGATATTGAATACGATGACTAAACGAGCCAACCAAAGCAAACCACTGACACCAAATGTAATAAAAAACAACGAATTTCTGTATCTCTTTCGATTCAGAAAGGAAACTACGTACATCTACGTGATGAACACAATGAAAATGCTCTTTGGGAGTGAGAGAAGAAAACTTATGCGTTCGTTGCACCTCGAAATGAAAAGAGAAAACGACAACAGAACTGCAGCAGCCGAGTCAATATCATCATTGCTGTGGATATATATATACAAGAGGTGCACTATTGAAACTTGCCCTGTCACTGATGAGAATAGACGGAGAGCAACATCGTCGGTATCGCAGTATCAGAATCCAGCAGATATTTACTTGCGAGTATAAATAATAAAATTTGTATTTACTGAAGTACTTTTGTGCTTTTGGTTTTTATTTTTCTGTTGTCCGTTGTGTGTTGGTTGGAGAATTGCGTTCCTTTTTTTTAATTGGCAAACACGCTCTAGGTTAGGGATGTTACGAGGAACTGTGTGTTGGCGAATATTATTAAAGGAAGTTGCTGCCGTGAATTGAATGGTTGAGGGCGCTTGCCTGAATTGAATTTAGGACGCGAACTTAATATGAAATGCCAACTGTGTATTGTAGGTCTGTATAGTAAAGTCGTTGAACCTCCATTTGGGAAGGACGAAGTTTTTCTTTTTTAAATCTAGAGGCAAGATTTGAGTCGCTTTAATATATTTTAAGACTCGTTATACTTTAGAAATGTGAGGTGACTTTTTAGCAATTCTTTACGCACTCCGGAGTATTGCAGTAGTAAATATTTAATAGTACGACTGCAGTTGCAGTTGGTAAGTTCAGAGGTTAGGCGCCTGACGATATTTGTACTATATTCTTGCAGACTGTAGTTGAGTTCTAGTAAACACCAAGGCTTATAACTGCCGTTTTCGGAAAACTACAAACCTTTAACAGAAAAACCAAAACTACATAAAAATGATGCATTGGGTTCAGTCTGGCGCCCAATGTGGGGCTACACAAAAAGCTTTCTCGTTTTATAATAATAACAACATATGTGTACGTCCACTATGAGGCAGAGAAGCGCACACTTTTAAAGAATTTTAGTCGAGCTGAGTTTAAAATCATAAAGTTTGGGTTCAGTCCAATTAGTGCCAACGAAAAACGCAAATGAGCCCACTTTGCCATACAATCACTTCACGTGTGCACTACAAGGCGCCAGAAGCGAGATTTTTATTAAAGTCTTGTATATCATGAATTTTTTTTCAATTCGGAGTGGTAATAAAAATATTTTGTGTGCTAATAGCTTGTGCGTTGTACTTTCCTTAGTAAAGGGTTTTTCAACAGGGACGCTACAAAAGTAGAGCGACAGGAACAGCAAACGACGCCGAATTTCTTGCCGCTCTTTCGACATTTCTCTTCAGCAAGGTTTGCCATTTCATGATGGAAAGATAAACGAGCCAACAACGAGTCGAAATTATTAAAATTTACTACCGAAATTCGGAGTCAGTGCCTCAACGTTAAGAGCGCTACGTCCAATTTATGGTCGTCATAATCGTCCTAGCAGATCAACAATTGAGCGTCTAGTGGAAAAATTTGAATCCACAGGCACAGTACAAAATGTTCCCGTGCCAGTGAGACAAAGAAGTGCCCGTAGTGTCGAGAATATTGCTGCCGCTGAGGCTTCAGTTGAAGAAAGCCCAAATGTGTCTCTCACATGTCGTTCTCAAGCGTTAGGCATCTCTGTGACGTCGTTGTGGCGAATTTTGCGAAAAGATCTTGGCCTACATCCTTACAAGATTAAATTGACGCAAAAACTGAAGCCGCTTGACCACCAGAAACGTCGTATGTTCGTGAATTGGGCTGAGCAACAACTTGAAAATGATTCGGATTTTCATCGAAAAATCATCTTCAGCGATGAGGCTCATTTCTGGCTGAATGGCTTCGTTAATAAACAAAATATGCGGTATTGGTCAGGCAGCAATCAACACGTACTGCATGAGTCATCATTGCATCCCGAAAAAATTAAGGTTTGGTGTGGTTTATGGGCCGGCGGCGTCATTTGGCCGTACTTCTTCCGTGATGATCAAGACCGGCACGTTACTGTGAATGGGAATCGCTACCGTTCAATGATAACCGAATATTTTTGGCCCCAATTGGATGATATGGACTTGGAGGACATGTGGTTCCAACAGGACGGCGCCACAAGCCACACAGCGAATGTCACAATCAATTTATTGGAAACCAAGTCTGGAGAACGTGTTATCTCACGAAATGGTCCAGTCGCTTGGCCGCCTCGGTCGTGCGATTTGACGCCGTTAGACTATTTCCTGTGGGGCTACGTCAAGTCTTTGGTCTATGCCAACAAGCCAGCGACGATTGATGAACTTGTTACGAATATCAAACGTGAAATTGCAGCAGTATCGGCCGATTTATGCTTGAAAACCGTCGAAAATTGGGTTCAGCGTCTGGACTTCTGCAAGCGTGCCCGTGGTGGCCATGCAAAAGAAATCGACTTCCATACATAATGGCATCGAACGTACTTTCACAGGAATAAAGAATTTCATTGATATCCAAAACCGTTTTTGTACCGCTCTTATTGAAAAACCCTTTATTAGCGCAAAGGAGCGCAATTTTTAAATGGTTCTAAAAATGTTTATGCAAACTTTGGCTATGCTAAAGATTTTTGGCGATTTCCAAAATATTACTTAAAATTTACTTTGCTCATTGGTCGTGCGTTTACGTAAAGACTCGTGTTATCCAGGGGTGGAATCGGCTAAGGTGATAGTTGATAGTTGACAATCGAAATCATAGCTTTACGTCCACGTACGGTGATTATCAAATTGACAATCGCTTTTTTGCGATCAATTTCATGTTACAGCTATTTAGGTGTCTCTTTCATACATTTGTGTCATTTTCATAGGTATGCACCTCGGCTTCAACTACAAATAAATTAAATACTTTAGTGAAAAAAGAATATATTAAAAAAATCAAATAAAAAACTTTATGTGAAATTTGAAAATTCGTGAAGTGCAATGTTCTTCATTGGAACTTTTCTACACAAATGAAGAAAATAATTACAACTATTAAGAAGAAACCTGAGAAATAAAGCAAATATCGTGGAACTTCCAAACCAGATGTAAGAACGCATATTTAAAAATATTCATTTTTGATTGGTAGAATTTATTATTGCGTCTTTTATCAAAAGATGTGTTTGTATTGGTTTTGGGACTGCTTTTTTTGTCAGAGAATTTTTATTGTGCTTATCCTTTTTTTTTGTAATGTAATCTGTGAACATATTATTACTCTCAAATTTACTTACATTTTTCACAATAATAAAGAAACACACATCAGCTGCTCGGAATGACAGTGTCGGCAAGGAAGTGATGTTGGTTGCTTTACGCAGAGCAAAGAAGAGTTGATAATCAAAAACGACAATCAAAAAAGCGACAATCAACTATCACCTTAGCCGATGCCAGCCCAGAACAATAATGCATTGACGGCAATTTATCTGTGCTAACCGTTTTTATCCTATGCTTATGTGCGTTAGCCAAACTGAAAACACACATAAGTTTGCGTTTCAATTCATACGATATGTGCACACTTGAATACGGAAACTTAGTTTGCCAAATATTTGCTGTAAATATGCTCTGCTCTGCATGTCCGCATAGGTCGTGCGTTTATCGACAGACAGGTGGAAGCACCGCTTATTGTTTTATTGAACTTTTAACACTTTAACTATTTCAATTGCCAATGATTTACTTGCGTTATCCATAGATGGAACTGAGGAAATCACTGTGCGTTTGCATGCCAAGGAAGGATCACACAGCTTTTAAAAGAACTGGATTAATGGTTGGCCCAACAAATCCAACAAGCAAATATATTGGCACATTTAGCACTTGTTTTTTATTGTTATAGTAAGCACTCCTCTTCAACAGCACCATACTTCGCTTGGTACTAATCCCTTCAATGTGACATAAGGCACTTTAAATTATAAATAGAATCACCTTGGTCACATGACTTATTCATATTCCATTCCTATTTCTCTCCTTCAAAACCCATTACTAAACAAAACCAAACACAGTAACCTTGTCAGGAAATTGACAAATTTCGTTCAAAGAACCACTCTGCCGCCGGCACATACTAATTTTCCACCTGCCTGCCCGAAGTAGTATTTTACCTTGACTTTTTTTTTTAACCATGCTGCTGCCTGAGTATCAGCCATGCCTGCTCTAAATATACGTGTGTAGGTTCTTACAAATTGCAAGATGTTTTGCGCCGGGAAAATGAAATTCGAAATTAATATTTCGCTATCACGAAGGATTTAAGCACGAGCCAACACTGTAGATATATCTAAACCGTGAGCACTTGGACAAAAATGAGCAAAAAAAGACCCAATCCAAAGTTGATGAGCTATAATTCACATCCATGTATACTGGGTTATAAATTTACTTGGTGCGCTGCACCTTGCTCCATTATTTTTAACAAAGTGCCACCACTAAGCGACATAGCGCAGATGCATGTACGAGTATGTATGCTATGTATGAACCAAAACAACAAGAAGTGTATCATCTGCCACCTGGTTCTGGCGTCTGATGGGGAAGTCTGGCGAAATTGACATCGTCGGTGTCACATCGCGTTGGGCTAATTAAAATTTCATTATTCCAAGCCAAATTGAATGGCGATGGAATAAATTGCATTTGAAGTAGCTAAGTGGCAATAGCGAATAGATGGATGGATATGTACATCTCGTTTGCAAGGATAGGTAGATACTGTGTTTCCAAACGGGTCAGGTCCCTGAGATTTTTGCAATTTTCGTCGCGCCCGCGAAATGGGTGCGGTTCGCAACTGAAAATATCCCCAGGAACAGAGCCAGGATAGTGCACACACTACAACCTTATTAGAAACCTCTAGATATAGAGACAACTGAATACTTGGAATGGATTTGCTACTGCATTCATTTATAAATATTCAGAACAGCATTCATATCAGACCTCTTGAACTTTTGCCCGAGAAACATGAGCGGTTCTGAACGTATTGCAGTGCACCAGAGTCAGCTGGAGTGTAGTCTTTAGCTGTACCTATCATTGAATTTAGTTCATCGAAAATCCAATAGTCCTTTGAAATACGAAGTAGAAAAAAAGGCATCAACATGACGATCATAACAAAGGAGGGTGCGACTAAGGCTAGAATAGCAGCACATAATGATGACGATGACGAAAGTCGTAGAAAAGCATTTCGCAACTGAGTGAGCTTTATCTTGTGTTGCATGTTGATGGAGAATAATGGAGAATAAAAATGGAGCAAGGATAACAGGGAGAGTCCTTCAGTGATTTTTTTTCTTCTTCCTTTTCGGTTGAATGGAGAATAAAAAAAATAACTATTTGAGCGAATATGTGTCAAATAGCAAGTCAAACAGAGGACTGTAAAGACGTACGGAAAATGGGTCAGGCAAGTGGAATTTCATTTCGGATTTAATGAGGGAAAACAGGGAAACACACTACGAAAAGTGGCAGCGTAGTGAGGTCAGATATACATTTTGGTTGGGTTGGCACGAAATAATCAGGCAGAGTGAAAGTTAATTTACTTACGTGTGAGTAGGGCGTGTGGACGAACATTTTCTGTAAGTCAATGGACGAAAGGATGGAAAGGTAATCCGATTGAAGTGCCCGAAAAAAGCTACTTAGGTGCTCTTACGTTGATAGTGGCACATAGGTTGGTTTTTGGAATACCACTTGACAGGTGCTGTAGATAAAGTACGACAGAAAAAGTTGTGTCGTGGCAGCACCTGCAATGGCCTCCGTTAAGAGCAGAGTGATTTAATCGACTGATGGGTATACATGGCGTGCTACCTTTTTGGCGATTTTATTTGTCTATAATGAGCAGGAGCACATTCAAATTGAATAGCATTCTCGAAAATTGCGTTAAACGTACGGAAATTCACTCATTTTGTCGTGTGCGCTTTGCTTCCAAACCCTTAATGCAAGTGTACAAAAAATTGTCCGTGTGAAACGCACACACATGTGCGTAAGTTTTGTTAGCGCACATAGCACAATTATGCAACCAATCAACGCGCATTGATAGCCGTGTTTGCATTCACAAAGATGTTTATTACACCAGTCTGTAGTGACGCAAAAATTGATTAAAATCACTTCAAAATCGAAAAAAAAAACGAAGGCGCATTCAAATTTAATGAAAATCGCTTTAGAATCATTGAAAATATATATGAATAGAGGTATACATACAAAGCGCCGTCCTTGCGTTTACACACTTTGTCCGTAAAAGTTTAAAAGTTCGCACATGAACACACATAAACGAACCAGTAAAAATCCTGTGGAAATTTGTTAAAAATGTAAACTGATTTGCATGAATTATAAATTCAATTAATTGGTAGCGCTCAGTAAACTATACCTAATGCAATAATTTATCGTTTAAATCATTTAAATTGTATTTTCTAGAACTTCTTCATTGCCGCTCATTAACCTACGGATGCTTCACTTTTTCATCTTGCTGGCGCACACCTAACTTGTATCGGCAACTCCCCATACGAGAATTTGCCCAAACTCTCAATACGTCCATCTGTATTTGGGCTTATTACTAAAAGCTCAGTGGTTTCCTTAAAATTAAGTCATAATCATACATCTTTCTCACTTTCCTGTTTTTCTGCTTTGCCTTTTGGTCTGTATTTTCTACTCCGGCTGATAGAAATCAAATTCTATTATTTCACAGTTATCACAATATCGATATTTACAATTAAACATCGATCCCCTTGGAAGTTCACCAGATATGTGATACCTAAATGTCAAATCAATCAACTAATTAATGTCCACCAAGCTCCAAGCATCTGCTAGAGTTAGTTCGCGCAATCGTATTGCGCACATTTATGTGCGTTTTCGTATTTTTATACCCTCCACAGGAAGGTAAAGGGTGATTTTTTAAGAGGTTTAGAACTTTTTTTAAAAAAAAAACACAAAAAATTCGAAAAAATGAATGAAATATTTATTTGAATCGATAGTTTGAACCTTGCAATTTAATATTTAAAGATAATTTCATGTAAATGTTGACCGCGGCTGCGTCTCAGGTAGCCCATCCGCTGAGTCCAATTTTGGCATACTCTTTCACACATATCGGCCGGTATCTCACGAATGAATGCATGGATGTTGGCTTCCAGTGCGTCAATCGAAGCGGGCTTGTCCCTATACACATTGGCCTTGGCATACCCCCACAAAAAATAATCTAATGGTGTCAAATCGCACGATCTAGGCGGCCAATTGACCGGCCCGAAACGTGAAATTAACTGTTCACCAAACTCGCCTCGCAATTGCGCCATTGTTTCGCGTGCTGTGTGGCATGTGGCACCGTCTTGTTGAAACCACATATCATGCAAGTCAAGAACTTCCATTTCGGGCAAAAAAAAGTTTGTTATCATCGCTCGGTAGCGTTCACCATTGACAGTAACGCTGCGATTCGCATCATCTTTGAAGAAATATGGCCCAATAATGCCGCCGGCCCATAAACCGCACCAAACAGTGGCTTTTTCGGGATGCATTGGTAGCTGTTGCAATGCTTCTGGCTGATCTTCACTCCAAATGCGGCAATTTTGCTTATTTACGTACCCATTCAACCAAAAATGAGCCTCATCGCTGAACACAATTTTTCGATAAAAAAGCGGATCCTCGGCCAGCTTTCCAAGAGCCCATTCACCAAAAATTCGGCGTTGTGGTAGGTCGGCTGGCTTTAGTTCTTGCACCAGCTGTATCTTAAAAGGCTTTACGCCCAAATCCTTCCGCAAAATTTTCCACGCAGTGCTGTAACAAAGGCCTAACTGCTGGGAACGGCGCCGAATCGACATTTCGCGGTCTTCTGTCACACTAGCTGATACGGCCGCAATATTTTCTTCACTACGCACAGTACGTAAACGTGTTGGTGGTTTAATGTCCAACAAAGTAAATTTGGTGCGAAATTTGGTCACAATCTTCCGAATAGACTGCTCAGAAGGTCGAGAATGCCGATCATAAAATGGAAGCAGCGCGCGATGAACATTTCGAACCGAGCACGAATTTTGATAGTAAAATTCAATAATTTGCAAGCGTTGTTCATTTGTAAGACGATCCATGGTTAAATTGCAAACCAAACTGAAGCTGTTTGACAGTGACACAAGGTACTAAACACACGTCAGCTGTCAAAACCAGTGTTGCCAAAACCAAACCAGCTAAAAAATCACCCTTTATATTCACTTTGTCATTACATTTAGTATATATATTCTGAATCAGGATCACATTCTGAATCGATTTAGCCATGTCCGTCTGTCTGCCTGTTGAAAGCACGATAGCGCCCAAAGGAATTGACATAGGCGAATGAAATTTGATGATAGGACTTCTTTTTATCGTCTTCAGGTTGGTATTAATTGAAAATGGGCTATGTCGGTCAAGTAGTTCTGGTACCTCCCATACAAAATCAATATTAGGCCCATGTGTTTCTCTGTTTGTTTATCAATTTAATTACGTACTACCTCACATGCCTAAAATTTTGCATGACTTGTATGCAGTGGAGGGTATCAAAGCATCGATCAGGCCGAAGATAACACTTTTACTTGTTAGTGTTAAGTTATTGCCTGACACCAATTTAGTTGCTTTTAAGTGCGATTCTAATCGCAATAGGGTGCTTCAGTAACGAATAATTTTTAAATCTGTACCAATTTAAATCCTCTCAAGATTTGTCACCCTTTGTTCATTTAGTCACCAACATCTGTTTGTACTATTTTTGTGTGCCAACAAATTTTCCAAATGAAGATACTATTCGCTGATTCAATTAGTTCTCAAGTCGGATTAGATATTTGTGGGCGTTTGAAAAAGGGCTTAAAACTCATATCCTACAACTTAAAACCCGTCAGGCATGGGTCAGACTATTTTTCATTATGAATACTGCTTCAAACAAAATCACATATAAGTGCAGTTAAGCTCTGAGTTGTCAATGTATACACAGATTTGTCCATTTTAATACTGAAGCTTACGGTCTCTATACTTACTTAACGGGCTCCCGAACCGTGAAGAGTCTCTGCCTGAGACACTGTAGCCTTCCATCCTCTGCGACCCCGGGCACGCTGCTTTCAGTTATCCAGACTTAGCGCTCGGGCATGCGCGATGGCTTGATTCTTGAAACGGAGGTTCGGTCTTCCTTGTCGTCTCGAACCTATGGCTGCTGGAATTTGAAGATCCTCTTAGCTGGAGCATTATTGTCCATTCGCTCGATGTGGCCGAGCCAATGTAGTCGACGCATTTTGGCCTTTTGGACTACATCCACATCTTGGTACATCTCATAGAGTTCGCGGTTGTATCCGCCGAAGAATTTTTCTTTCGAAGAGCCCAGTGCTCTCCCTTCCTGCTTATCGTCCAGCACTCGGCGCCATAAAGCAGAACAGGCAGGATAAGGGTTTTTGTAAAGCATACCTTTTGTCCTTTGAGTTAGGAGTTTTGAGCCTAATTGTTTTGCCAAACCGAAGTAGCAGCGGTTTCCTAGGGTAACCGTCTTTATGTTGAAATCAAAAAATCTTCAAACTATTTATAATGACTTCTTCTCATCCGCTCCGATTTCTGCTAAGCAAACTTGTTCCTACAAACGCAAAATTAAAAAAAAAATAAAAAAAACAACACCAAAAGTCCAAGCCATCACTAAAAGGCGCCTCTTTAAACCGCAACATCTAATAATATCATTCCGCACATTAGATCATTCCCTGCTAAGCGCATATTCATTGCCTGCCCACGCGACTCGCATGAAATACGAGGAGATTAATTGGCATAAAGGGGCAGGCCGCCAGAAAGCCGGCGGCTACATCGTATCGTCACCAGTCCGACCTTCACCATCAGCAGCCTCGCTCGAGACTATCTCCTTCTGATAATAGAATTTAAATTCTTTTTCAACTCAAAAAGGCTATAAGTTTCATTTCGCGTCATCCCATCGTCCCTTCGTCTTCCCTCGCCCGGGTAAGGAGCTTAGCACTTACACTAGCTATTCGTGTCATATGACGCCAATGTCGTTTGTTTTGTGCGCGCGTTTGCTTATATGGAAATGTTGGACAATTTAAATGGAATTAATCAAAGCGCCGATAGGATTTTTTTTATTATCTTCTGTTCGGTTTCTCGTGTTTTCCTTTTGTGTTACGTCTGTTTGTAAGGCATTTGAAATGCGATTTGCGTATAAGGCAAATGGAGACGCGATGATTGGATTCAATGGTGTGCGCTTGGTGCTTGCCCATCTATATTCAGAACTAATCGATATGGCTATGAAGAGTCCCCCTCTGACGTTTATGAGACAGAAATGAGGATTAGTTTCCGCATAGCATATGGTCGCCATGATACGAAGGGTATTGCAATTGCAATTGTCCAGGCCTCGCCGTCATTGCCAGTGACAGCATCACAGACGTCGATCGACAGTCGACAAACTTTTCGCTTTCATAGTAATGTATGATGTGGAATTCTACACATTTCATGGTTAAGAATGTATTTGGCTTGCGTAATTTTTAAGTTGCTTTGGATTTTGGTTGTTGCACTGCAAGGTGCACGGTGAATGTGAACCACAAACCAGTTCGAGTGGGGAATTGAAAAGTGAGAACGGTTTGGTAATTGCAGTACGTACGAGAGTTCGCAAACGAGTTGAGGGGTGGCTTGCGGTTCTTGTTCGTGGTATAGATACGTCGTGTTGCAATAATTGTTGATAGCATAAAGGATTAATTGTATTGTGTGGGAGGGGTGATAAATATATACGGAAGACATGCGAATAAATATTAAAAAATATGATTTACAGCCGAAGGAAAGCCTCTTTGAATACACAATATGGCAATATCTCTTCGTGCACAAAAATTGCCACACAGAAAGTAGAGTAGTAGAGGAGACCAGCACTATCCCTGTGAGTTGGGGCGACACATACAAACTGGCACATAGAAAATAAAAACAGAAATTGAAAGAATTCTTTTCCCAAAAAATAGTTCTTGTAGCAACCATATGAAAACGCACATTGATGTGCTCAAGTGAACCAAATTTTAAATGTTGTGCTTTTAATTGTGGGTAATGAGTGATTGTATTATTTTGGATTTTCCCATTTACATTGCAGAGCTCTCGTTGAAGATTGATAACCCGTTTTGTGGGTAAGGTATTTGTATCTATGCGACCAAATATGTACCTATTTTAGTACATCTCACATGAAGCGTCAGTTTATATTTTTTTATATTTTAAGGCGCATGATTATTCAACATAGAGCTTTATTTTAACGAATCTGATGAACAAATTGCAGATGGTCCACCAAACGCACATCGTCCATCGTATTGCGCACATTTATGTGCGTTTTCGTATTTTTAGTATTAAGTAGGTAATTGCCAAATTAGTTGCATTTTTATTATTGTATAAAAAGCTTTTAAGTGCGATTCTAATCGCAATAGGGGGCGATCTGTACGAACAGAATCTGATGAACAAATTGCAGATTGAATCACGTCTATCCAGTCAGCACCCGACACCATTCGGAACTATTGTGCTGTTAAAATGAAAGCAAACGATAGCGCACACTGATGTGCGCAAATGAAATAAATGTTTCTGCTGCTTATTTGTTTTATTAGACCTCATTTTGCGATCACTTCTTTATTTTCTATCTACAATCACTCTTTAAATATATATACCAGGTCACTAAGGTGACCTCAAAATTCCCTGACTTAGGCAACTACTACATTCACTGCTCTACTTAGCTGCTGAGCTACTTGCCCACTAGTTGAATGCTCATTGGGGTCATAGATCACTTAGAATTCTTAATGTTTGGCTGCATCTTCAAGATACCCCTGAAGCTCCTAGATGCAGTTACCTCGTTGTAATTAAAAAAGTAACTTGTTTCATAGATAAATGAATAATTTTGTATTTTCTTTTTATTTCAGGTATGTCCGACTGCATTTATTAGCATTGGAAGAGTAAGTATCTATACTTATGCCCTCTGAGACCTCGAGGGCAGTGAGTCTCAACAAAGACGATGTTTTCTCTTTACGTTTGTTTAAGGCGAACCATTTAATGTAGATATGCGTAATTTTACCTGTTATGATAAGGGCTTTATTATAAAATGTGTGCCGCTAAATATATAAAAATGCGTCATTCATTTTAGATACGCCACTCAAGTTGAATATAAGCAACTGCAAAAACTTTCTGTATACTATTTTCATACCTGAATCTACCCGAACGGACTTGCAAAGCCTGAATACGGCATCCAAATACGTAGCACCTTATCTTATTCAGTAAACGAATGGGAGGGACGACTTACAAAAGCATGGCACATAGCAGCAGCATTCGCATGACTAATTTTTGTCCTTTGTCTGAGGTTTCAAACATATTTATTTAGACCGTTTAATAGTCTGAAACACTAATATAGGTGGTCTATTCAAATAGACGTGAAAATAATTTGTGTGAAAAGCTTTGCCAAATTTCTTTGTAGGACCTATTGGACTCTTTATTCAATTTAATTATACCGAACTCATAAACAGACCAATGAGTAACGCAGAAAGCTTGAGTCGAACTTTATGGCGCAGCGTCCGCGCTTTAAACCTTATTTAACTGAAATTAATAACATTTGGTACAAAATATGGTGCCATAAAATTTTAAATATTGTTTCAAAAGTGCCCCAGTTTAAATGTGGTGGGTATTAGTATAGAGAGTAAGTTGGCAATCTCTCAAAGTCCATTAAAGTCAGTTCTTAGAGTTATTGCTAACATTCTCCGAAGTCGATAAGTGGGTGCTCTTGCGACAGTTGTCATTGTCACATCTTCACTTAGCCCATCAGTTGGGTCTATCGTGTGTGTTACACAAACCATTCCCTAGATACCTGTAGGAGACAAAATGAAATCGCTGAAAGAAATCCTTTCACTATTCGAATTATCAAGATTGCGCGTGAGTCTTAAAAGTTCCTAATGCTCTGTTACGGCCAGACCACTCAGTTCGTCTGAAGAGTATAACTGGTGAGATGAAGTCCCTTTGTTTACTATATGTAGAACCACCCAGATCTGAGTATGGATATCAAGAGTTATTTTAGATCGACACTCTTCAGACCGGACAGTTTATCAAAGAAGTATCTGCTGAGAATCCAAAATATATTCTATTTAATGACTTCACATTCACAAAGAAGGTGACGAACAGATTCTATTTCTTTGACGTTCATACATCATTAGTCGCTATGCAGTATGCCCAACCGTTTCGCGTGCACCTCTATCGGACATTGTCATGCAATGATTCCCGTGAGTATGCAAATGGTTTAGCAGTTAAGTCTGATCATGAAATTCGATTTCTGTTCGCTGTGGCCATAGTGTTTTTGTTCATGCATATATACTCAGATTGAGTATACTTCCAAGGATTCAATATCAATCCTCTTTGCAAGTGAGTCATCTTATCAAGTTATTGCAAGTGAGTTTCACTTTAAGTCCAACAAAATCACTTTTCTGATAAATTTAGATATACGAGTTACACGTTTAATTAAACTGTGAAAACTACTTTAAAGATTTCGATGAAACTTTTCGTGAAGTGTTTTTAAATTCCGTGAGAACACTAGGCTATGTCGGTCATAGCCACGCCTACATTTTACCAAACATTTTTTTTTTTTTGACTTTGCTGCCTTTAGCTCGCTATTGTTCAAACAGTTCTTAATAGTCAATATTTTGCCTTCTTCCTCAAAAGACAGTTTTTAGTGCAAAATAAAAAAAACTAGAAGCCATTAAGTACTGCGAGTAAGTCTCAAAATAACTTAACGTCCAACAAATACACTTTCCATTTTCTAACAAAAGAGCACAGTAACTTCGATTTGCAGCGTGATTTGTATACATAGTACCATCCTCTTTGCAAAGACAATTCCTCTGCCTACTACACACGTGGTGAGTGGGCTCTTACGCTCTTCCTAATATAGAGCACAAAAAAAAAGAGAAGAGTTAACCTCTATTAGACATCGATTGTGATTGCTTCCCATTTCGTTTTGTTTGAAATAAGTTTCCTCCAAGTTGAGGAGGATTCCCATAAATATTCGCAGAGCTACTAAATTTGTTCATCCATCATAATCGACTATGCTAATTTCACACGATATCTACAAAACAATCTGTCCAATTAGCCGTCGCAACCAAACATGATGTCACACACATTTCCGGCCATACGTTATACCTATATGGCCAATGGATTGAAGATAATATTTAAATCCAAATCCAAAATTTTCAGAGTTATTCGAAAAATTGTGATTTTTCACTCCAAAAGAGGTTGCCCTCTGTCCGGAGATAATCTCCCCCGGAAATCGCCACCAATTCATTTGAAACTAATTTGCACAACGATAATGAAGAGTTGTAAACGAACAACGGATACACAAAAATTAATTCATTCGCGTATCTATAGTAAAAGCATGAAATTTGCTTTAGATACTATTTGTGCGGTTAACCCACACTCGCGCTGTGACGGACATATCTGGCGGCCCACTCGAGGTGTTTATTTCATTCATAACGATGGCAGTCGGGTAAAGAAGAAGCCATAGTCACATCTCACTTTGCGTAGCGCCCTAATTTGTTTTTTTTTTACGAAAACGTGCACACAATGAAAACGAAATATATTTTCAACTTGGGTGACAACTGTTTTTGATTTCTTTTGTTTTCTTCTCAAATTCAACTCGCAAAGGAAAACAACAAAACAGAAACAGAAAAAAAACGGGTCAACAGATGAATATCCTTAGTTGACTGACCTGAATAAACATCGCAGTCCAATCCAAGTTGATGTGGCGATGAAGCTGGACTGTATTAGAGCAAGATTTTTAAACGTTTGTGCGTTATTCTTGTTTGTAGTTCACTTTTTCTTCTTCTCTCTGTGGGTGAGTTTTTCTTAAAAAAAAAAAAATAACTTTTCCTGGATCTTGTCCAAATCAATGTCCCTCTCGAATGACATAGAGAAACTTTTTCCTGGGATCCGGACGTTGAGTTGGTAGATTTCAAGGGGGATAGAAATTCAACTATCTGAGTTCTGTCAAGAATGTTTCATTGCGAGCACAAAATGAAAGAACGTTCAGAAAGAGGACTACAGGCAGATTCAGTAGATAGAAGAGTGGTATCCTTTTTATTTTTTGTGTACCATTCCGGACTTGAATGTGTCATTTGATGACGCGAGATGAAAAATGTCTAATTCAATGGGAAAGTGTGTAGAGCCTGGCTCTTTTTTTGATTGACCGAGATGGGGGTCATTGATAAGTGGTTTCGGCAGAACCATCCCCTTGGTTATACAGAAGTTTATTGACTGAAAGTCAGCTTAAAAATAAATTAAATATGCGACTAATGACCCAGTTGGGGTTCCTATAATAAAATAGCGATAGACAAAGTAATAGATATGATAATAATAAAAATAATATAGGATTAAGTTCGCCATGATTATACAAGTTCCCTCGTCTATAAACTACTTGTGTTATAATTTTTTTAGGAATTCTTTTTGAGGTTCTTTGGTCTGGGCAGGAATATCCACCTTAGAGCATTTGATTGATTGCATTACATTACATTTGCATCTGGTCAGGTTACAGGCTTTCTCGTACCTTTTCACTATACGAATTGTCAATGAACTCAATAAAGAATACTATACTGTGTGTGCTAAGAGTGATTGAAGTGGATCACTCTTAGAGCTGTCTGAATTTAAACACCACCAGCTATATTATTGTTATTATTGCCGAATTTAGCTGCTTTCTTAACTGGGGTCGACTTGAGCTTTGAAAACACGTTTGTTACAAGACTCTTTCACCTGTTCACTATCCTGGTTTCGAGGCATATGTTAACAAATTTACTCCCTTAATGTCCGATTGTAAACCGAATTTACGGCCTGAGCATTAGGTGCGCCGAGGAAACGACGCTTGCCATTAGTACGTTAAGTCGTTTCTGCCACTCAGAAACTGCGCTTATTCTTAAGGTCTCCCGGAGCCACTCTTATCGTTGGTCCGCTTTCTCAATAAGTTTATTAAGTATTTATAGGGATTAAAGAGAGTGAGAGTGGTTTTCGTTCAAAAAGGCGGCACCTCCCTTGTACTGCTCCTAGACAACCAAAATTATTTACATAGCATAAATTCTTGGCACTAACATCTTTTTTTCTGCGAGTAAGAAACGACAGAAAGAACTCTTGACGAAGTAGTTTTAGCAATAGAACACACGTACGCGTAGAATCAATTCTAGATTCCCTGACGGAGCTATTTAGATGGAAATCTCTTAAACTTAACAAGGTACAAAGAATGACATGCATAGCGCACTGCAGGGGCTCTGGGGTCAACACTATCAGGCGCCCTTGTCCCAGCCACTATATTTTTTATCTCTAAATCTTTGCATTAAAAACATCACATCACATAGCAGGATAGGACGCAAAAAGTTTTAGCCGTGGTCTTCGAAAACATATGGGTCCCTAGGTACATATTCCATTTCAATCTGTCAAAAGAACTCGAACCACATTTAAAGAGGGACTCGACGGTTCGTTAATGGACTGTGGAGTAGCTCACTTCCTCACCCTTAGAATCTTGTATAGGCTTCCGGATGCTGCCACCAGCGTATTTCGGGCCTGTCGTGAAACCAAACTGCATACAAATATAATTACTAGGCAACAGATAGACATATTCATTGACAGTCAAGGCTATCGTCTCAGTCGATATATAACCTCTAAAATGACTGCTAGAATGCCCGAATGAGCTGGCTTAGCTTGACCAGTTCAATGTTACCCTGATTTAGGTGATAGGTCATAGCAACGAACATGCTGACGAGCTGCTTAGGCTCAAAGTTTGCTTGAGGAATCAGTCAACATTTTGCTATCCTCAAAACTCCTATTAAAGGTCAACCTCAGAAGATGGAAAAGTATAAATGATGCATGTCTAGGAAGATGTGACCAAAGTACATCAAGGAAAAAACTGCCCAACATGCAAGCAATAGGTGAAAAGATTTATAGCGATGACCAAGGCAGGCCACTGGGCTATAACTGAGCAGGACCACTCAGCTAGACTGCGGGTATTTCAGGCAATATACACTGCCGCCTTTGTTACGACACAAATGAAGAGAAACTCTTATTCAATACTTGCGCTCGTCCGGCACGAGCTATAGGACCAGACAGAACTCTAGAAAAATCATTCTCCTCTCGCTTTTTATTCCACTAATTTTGCCTTCTGTCTGGCTATTTGCATGTGCAATTGAATTTGTTATGGCAGCACGTTAAAACTACTCACCCCGTCCTCATCCATCTCTCAGACAGAACAAACGCCGTGATGAAGTGACATTTAGATTTTATTTCATCGCAATGGGCCTACTCTTTCAGAACTTGTGAGAATTTCAATAGTGGAATTTATTTCACTTTAATCATCATCATTCCCTTAAATCAGCGCCATTCATTTTCCATTAGTGTAGACCACAGCCAAGATCAGTCATAATGCCGAATTCACAATGTCGCGTTGAACGCGTGCGTGCGTCGGCGCGCTTTGACACGCTTTATCAAATCTTTACGATTTGAAATGCCAAAGCGCGCGAGCAAAAATTTTGTAAAACGAAATGCTGCTTTGAAGCGAATGCGCATTGAGAGAGTAGAGCATGACAGATTAAAAGTTCGGTTTGGTTTTAACTAATGTACACAAATAGAGAGCAGAATTCAAATTTCAAGTCTACTCTCTTTTTGTTTGTAGCTGTAGTTTTTGTGCAAGAATTAAAAAAGGATTCTCCAAAATCGATAAAATGAAACTCATTCATAAGAATTATGTAAAGAACTACATTAACAAAGATACAAAACCAATGATTAATATTTTTTTTTTATCCAAGAAAATCTGAAGAAATAATTATTAGCTCCACAAAAAAAAGGTATTCCTCATTTTCACTAACTAAATTAATTAATTTGCATTAAAAAAACATCATATTGCTTTTTAAAATTTGTTTATGATAAACATTAGTGATTCTGTGCCACTCCAACTAAGAACGGCACACACCATGACATCAAATCAATCAATTCAAAATTCTAAAGTTGTCAAACGCGCGTGAGAGTAGAGAGTAGGTCTACCCAGACGTCGCGTTTAACTTTACGATATTTACGATCTAAAATCGATCCAACGCCTAAAGTTGTATTTTGTGTGGCAGCATATGAACGCTTTGTTTCTACATAATCTGTCAACGCACGCGCGAGTCAACGCGACTTGCTTTACAAAGCTCTTTCTTAAAGATTGCTCGGCGAATACCTCGCTGAGTGTTTATTTGGAAAATCCCTCACAGGAAGCAACAATTCCTTCTACCATGAGAGTTCCATTCCACCTAATTCTCCATTTAGAGCCGCACCATATATATAAAAAAGTTCAAAACAACCAACCTTCCTAATCACTGTGTAACCGTGTACCAGATTGCTTCGCCCATCCATCGCCCTTTGCTGCTTCCTCCATTAACCCTTTTGGTGTTGGACTTTTCTGCCGTGTCGCTCCGGCAATGCAACAAGGAAAAACTGAAACTAATTACACGCCCTGGGTGCACTTGAACATCGCATCGCGGCACACAACCTCTCGACCCTCATTTTGCATCATCCTGCCTACACACCGATGTGTTGGATTATGCACAAGAAGTGCTACTTCTGGCCGTGTTTTGTTCTATACCATGTTTTTGGGCTACAATTTTCCATGAAATTTATTCGGTCCAAGGCGCAGTTGATGCTTTTTTCCCCTGCGTATAGCGACGGAAAGTAATGTGTCCCAAAATAAGCCGAAAAATAAATAAATCCGATTGAGGTTTATATACTGGATGGTCACATGGATATGAGCAGCAAGTTGAGGGCGACTTTTATGATTTATAGACATGGAAGGGTTTTGACATTTTTAGGGCAACTTTTTGTCGTTTTTTTCTTTTTTTTCTTTTGGTGCTCGAGTTTATTGGAGTGTGAGATCAGCCAGAAATATACTTCCACTCGACAGAAACAGAATCCAGCTGCATACTCGTATGTGACCTGACTTCCGTTCGGTTAATTGGGAGGTGGATTTACTTTAATATACCAGAGAGGGAATTATTTAAGTAATTGAAAGTCGGGATTACCCGAAAGTTAAACATGTCCAGCTTTCAACAAGGAAAACCAATTATGCATACGTCCTTTTTTGGACATGAGCCCATTTGCCTCGCCATGTCAACCGATAGCTTACACTTGTCCGGGAGGACTTTCCAAGTGGACTTTGTCTGCAAAGTTGTGCAACTTTCCACACAAGAGGAAAATTCAATTTAAATTGAAGGATTTCTGTTGTGAAAGGTGCTAAAAATTGGCGCCTCAGTCCAAAAGTCAACCTACCATAAACGGGCAAAAATAACCCATACAACAAGTAATGAGTAACAAGTGCCGTTTATAAGCTCATTACGAGTGCATAAAGTGGCCACAGTAACTAGAATGCACTCGGCTATAGCACAGCACTACAGTGCGACCAATGTGCGGTGTTTGGGGGCGACCCCATGCCTCAATGTTGATTTACATGATTTCTGTGTGCACCGAGGAGGGACTAAATCACTGGCTCCATGCCGCAAATAAAATAATTCTATCAATTAATTGAATTGCATTTTGTCGGGGGCCGCACATGCAGACGATTAATAAAACAGAGCATTAGCGCAGCAGCCTGTGGGTGGGCGGCGCGCTGAAGTGATCCTTTATCCCATAGTGGAGATTGTGGATTTGCCAGACCACTTGCTTTATGTTAATAGCGTTGATTTTGTTAATGTGTGCCAGACATCCCTTGAAGCGTCATAAGCACGCGCACTGTTTTCAAAGTTAATTTACAATGTATCTGTAGGTAGACCACTGGTGGCAGTTTAAGGTGGCTGTGCATGTAATTGGTTAATTATTGCCATATGTACACGTACAGGGTGCTTGTGTGCTATGCCATCTAAATAAATCTTCACATGAATATTTCACTTTGATGTTGGTGTAGATGTGAGTATACTCATCGAGTTGGACTGCAACTTTTTGTTGTTTACTCGCCGGGGTACATCAAAGTCTGCATGGCAGACTTTCGTTGTTAGATGGAGTGAGCGAGCGTAAAATTGAAACAGTCAAGTGTGCAAACATCTTTAAATATTTTATGTTTGTTGATTAGCACTTGAATGTTTTGCATTTGAAAGATGAAAGAGTGTTGCAGGCGAACGAAAGAAGCAGCGGTGGTCCTCTGGGGGTAATTTAAATTTAATTGTGTTTTAATGAATGTTTGATGTGGGGTCGTTTGGGAATATTATAAGTCCAGGGAATAGTCGGTTTTTTTTTATTTTCGCAAGCATCTTTTCGGGGGTCACGCGAAGTTGAAATTCATACTGTGCGGAGTTGTAGCGGGGAAATTAAAGGGTTGGCCATGATTTTGAATCTATTTCATTCCATCACAAAAAAAGAATAGCAGAACTAGTGAGAGAGAGGTGAATTGTTTTTAAGTAGACAATTGATGACAACAACAAGTCGAATGCACTAAATCGAGTGTTTCTTTGACAAACCTTGCAATCAATTTCTATTCCCAGGAGAGCATTGCGAATGAACATAAACCCAGTCTTAGTGAAAAAGGCGGTTCTGGAAAATTTTACAGCAGATATACGAATGCTGCGACAAACTTTCCCGCACCTACTCTTATGGCTGCAAGGTCTGGGGCAGATCCTGCAGTTCGAGTGCTTGAACTCTATGCCTCACCAGGGCACGTTTTAGAAAGATCTTATCTTCAAAGATCCAAAGCTCTTGTATCAGACCGCACCAATAAATCTTCTCAAAAGCATTAAGTCATCATTGCTGATGTTGCTTTGCTATAATGAAGGTTCAGTTTAATCAATCTGAGTGCTTCCCTGTACGATAGTTTGTAAAGTTAGTTAAGTTAGTAATGTTACGAGGGTTGGCAAAGTTAAACACTAACTCAAACCAATGTGTTCACTTTGTTTATTTGACACTATTTGGATGGTTTCTTAATCTGTTTTAACTGAAGTTTTCTTTCAGCGTCTACGACGCCAGACGATTTTGCTCATTTCACAAATTCATGGTCTTTCAGATTAAGCATTCCCTCAAAATATGACATTTATATATATATAGATATTGAACATTATAACTATGATTACAGATCTTTTTACAAAAGACCAGGCACCAGGCCTCTAATTGAGTACTCCAGCTTTTACAAAAATCTAATAACAATTCCACACATCGCAGCATTCAAATATATCTATTCGGCATATAGAGTGAAAGCTCTTTTAGGGGCGGACAGTAACGGTGGTAGCATATTTGTCTGTTTAAGGGTGTTTTCACTGTATATATATATATTTCATGTCGCTGATGGTACTTGTAGCATCGCCACGAACAACTACCTAGACTAACGGAACACTTTATTGGGGTCAACGATTTTCCAAAATGTTCATCTTATAGAACCAATCACCTTTCCTCAATTCTACTGTTCGTCTTTGAAATCTACAGCTAAAAAAAACCTCATTTAACACGGTACACTACCACAGCCGCCATCGAACACAATTTAGCACTTCTAACAAGCCAATTGCAGCCCAAGGATATCCTTTGGAGACACCCCTCTCTGGCACGATTTTCCAATTTGCTCATTCATTTCGAATATTTCCCTTCAATTATCACAAAACAAAAGCCACCAGATTTGATCATGATTTCTAAAAGCAACTTCCATACGACAAATCATCTTTTGTACTTGTCACGAGCGTTCGAGTGCTAAAATGCCGCCGCCACCGCCGGCTGGCCCACGCGCCGTTCTCGTCGCCAAACAAATTAAGTGGAGTTTTTTGTGCGCGTGCGCACGTTGCATATAATTACACACAATAAAAAAAAACAGCACGCGTCTTAGCACAAACAACAAAAAAAGGAAACTCCTCCGCTGCAGCAGCACTAATTGTCTTCTTCGCTATAGAGACACAAAAATAATATCAAGTGTACCTACCTCAGGTACTCTACCGGAAAATGTATTGCTTGTGTCGCATTTCTTTCTGCCATCTGCATTTGATATCAAAAATTCTTTAGACTAACAATGCCAGACATATAATTGGTGCACAGAGAGGCAAACACAAGCAGAGCTTGTGAACAGAAAAACTTAAGCCTTAAATAAATCTCCGGAGAAGTTGTGAATAAAAATAAAAAAAGATACAACTTGACATCAATATCCAGTGATGCATTGTCGTGGAACAGAGAGTAGAAAGACCATGAGCCGTCGCAGTTAAAACGCACACACGCAAAGGAAATACAAAAAAAGAGTGTTTAAGTGCATTTGAACAAGTAAATGCATTTTATTTTAGATTATGGTCAACAAGGTTGCGATAATCATGTTAACATGCAGTGGAGGGGTTAAGTGCGTCATCAGATATAGCTTGTGACAGACTGATGCATCTATCTCGGTCGTGTTTGGATGTCTTGCATTTTTTAGAAATTATATAATGAAAGTCACTCATCAACAAAGAGTCAAGAAAAGGAGAGCATTCCATTTAAATAACCATCTAATTTATAGTTGCGTTGATGTTAACGTTCTTATAGCTGAACTTTTGAACAACAGCCTGAGAACGCGCCAAGCAAAACACACCTCACAAAGAAACCAAACCGTGTCACTGTTGTTTCTCATTTCCCCCAGCAATGGGTAGCATAGACAGGGGATGGTTAAAATGCAACATCTCTAAATCAACACGAAGTAGAAAATATACGCACTATTCCTTCCCAATTATAATGGTCGAGTTCGGTTCGATTTAGTATTGCTTAGCCCTGAAAATATTGGTCAGTGTCTGCCTAAGAAAACCGGACCAATTCACTTGTATTGATGGATATTTAAGGCACAAAACGCACTCATCCAACCAAAGTCCCAATGTAGCCAACTGTACAAAGCATATTCATAGCTGTTAGGCTTGTTGGTTGTATAACTTCCACTAATAAACCGAAAGTTAGGGCAGTTAATATCGACTAGACTCGCTCTTTGGTAAATTACACATACGAAACCCACTAACCCACTGGCCGTGAAGCTGAGTCGTTATAATGCAACTCTTTGTAAATTTCAAGATTAAGTACTAAACCATGTAAATATGTAATAGACTAACATGTGTATAAGTACCTTACATAACAATAGATGGTTATGCATGAGTAATTCCCTATGTAACAACTCTTTATACACAACACTCTTACGGAGACCGTCGACGAAAAGAAGCACGGATGCACCCAAAAAGTAAGACCATCAGGATGGAATCTTTAGTCCCACAAATACGATTAACGGAATAGCCATTTTTCAGAGACGAATTATTCGCTCTAATGATTTTAAATATGCTGTAGAAATTTTATTTGTCAACTTCGACCAGTATTAACAAACATCGGCTGGAAAGTACTAACGACCTATGAAGCTTTGGCTGCGGAGACGAAGAGGTCCACGAGGACACACCTCACTTCCTTTGTCATTGTCCGAGTCTATGTCACTTGAGGAACAGAACACTCGAAAGCTATTACTTCCATGTCTAACAAAAACTTTCTGATGCCTCACTGTTGATCTTTACAGATTTTTGAGAACATCGGGATGACTAGGCAGCGTCTGGTGACCAAAAAAAAAAAGGTATTGTAGGGTTCAGCTCCAAGTAAGGGCTTTGGCCCGACATAGGTTTTACGTCGCTGCTATAAAACTGATAATTCTGTACGTTCCATTTGATTTTGCTCTGCTCTTCAATTGGTTGGAATTTAAGGGCCCCGCACAAAAACTTAACTTAACTAAAACTTGCAAAGCCTGTCTACTAATTTTTGACAGCGTGATTGATGCAACGCCAGCAATGAGACTCAAGGAAGGAAGCACAAGAGATATCAACCGACTGGTTATATCGGCACCATACTCCAGGTGCTCTGCTCCCAAATTCACTAATCAACCGCCTTCTCATATAGACTTCAAAAAGGCTTCCGCTATGAAATTCCAGACATTGATAACAGTGAAATATCTATCACGACAGATCACTATCAATCTTAACGAACTGCTCTGATGGAGTTTTCGCTGTGGTCCTCTCTGAAGACCTCAACCATGTGCCCCCTTCTGCCTTCTTAGCCCAAAAAGCAGCAGACCGGCAGGCGTTGCCCAACTTAATCACAACAAACGCACAAGTTAGAAGTATAAGTCCTCACTCTTATATCAGGCCAAGAATATAATTATACTAAAAATAAAACGCCAACAATTTTACTATCACAGACAGGTTTTATTACTCACTTTATACAAGTCCTGATTCCTCGCCCCGAAGAACATTTTAATATCCCGTAGTAATAAGGAGAATTCCATCATTACTGGCACACCCTTCTCTCTGCAGTAGCATTGCAATAACAACTCATTTCGCTCGTCATTCAAACAGCTTTTCGATAAATGGGTTCAACATGATATCCTTGTACAAAAAACGCTCTCGGACATGCATGTTGACATTTTCCAGGTACACACTCACACCTGTCAAGTGCTAAGAAAGTTTCGCCTCCAGAGGACTTAACATCGCTGACGACTTCATTCAATTACAGTCTGTACATGTTAACACATCCCATTCTCTTGTGCAGGAAATCTTCAGCCGTGATTGAAAAATTATGTATCCCATAAAGGGGCCATTTGTTTAACAACTCTTTCAACATTTGTCAGCTTGCATTGCATTTCTGCTTTCTTTTTGTGGTTCAATTTTCTCTGGAGCTATTTCCAAAAGAGAGCAACTGCGCAGTAGGCCATCTCTTAACATGTAGTCGGTTCTCTTATCGTCGGTTCAAGTATCAACCCACAACTGCGTGGTAATTATTGCCGGCTGTGGTATTCGTCTTTTGAACATTCCCTGGCATGGCACATCCATCATAAACATTTCCATTAACCAGCGCGTACAACGCAATCAAAAATTCCAACAAAGATCCACTTAACTCCTTCCTTGGGCTGACATAAAATTCCGCTTCCAACATCCGTCTCCTCGCGCTTTATATAAATAAGTATGCGTTAACGGCACGCAATTCGATCCACCCACAAGACCACATTAATTTGAAGGTCACAATAGATGTGTAGAGCGGAGCAGCCAAAACACAGACACAAATGTTTATTTTCCTCATCCCCCACGCCACCCATATGAAAACAACGCTACAGTGGTATAGTCACCCGGTTAAGGGATGACGGTAAAGGGACACACATTCATATCTGAAAACATTCGGTTTTCGTTGCATTCTCCGATGCGCAGTCATTCTATGACGACAACGACATAAAACGGAATTCCGTGCGCCTTCCGAAAAATACACTCAACTGTTTTCGTTCTTGCGTGCAAGAGGCAGCCAGTTTCCACCTTTCACCCTTGTTCAGTTTACTGCTTGAGATAATACCCACTCTTGGAAATGTACAAGAGGCAAAAATGCAGTTTTTTTTTGGGGGTTAGCGTCCTTTTTTTTCATCCCCATTATGTAACTGGGGATGTTTTGTGTAGCACGCATAAAATATGTACACATTTGGGATATAAAGACACGTGCACATCCACCTAACACCGCATCTGCGTTGGCAGGGAATGTGAAAAAAAATGGCATCAACCCTTGGTATAGTTGTTTGCACTACAACAATACAGCATTCCTCTGTGTGCGGTTTTATAATATTTTGGTTCGTTCGCTCTCTAGATGGGCCTTCTGTGCAGTGTGATGGTGATGGAATATTCTCCTGAGAGGCATTTGCCTTCGTTTTGTTTTTCATTTCTTCGAAGGGGTGTTGCTAACATCAAATTCGAAATAGTATCTCTCTGAAGTAAAATATTTTAAATTTGAAAAATGACGTTGTGACCGGTTGGAGTGGTATGGAATTACGCATGGAATATGTTTTTTTTAAAAAGCACCTACCTTACTCAGGCTTTCGTTTGAAATAGATTGGTCAAGTTCTGACAAATATCCAGTGAAGCAAAAATTCTGGAGAAAAATATTTAGGGATATTTCTGAGTTCTATGTGTATATAAACACTTAGTACTATTACATTGCCAATATTCACTTGCGCCACCAAACGTCACGTTGGCAAAACTATTCAGAAAGCGAAAGTGGTTGTTGTATTTGAATATTGAAAATGAAATGAAATTATATACACATAGTCTTCCCTTTTTGTTCATTTCTTTAAATACATGCATAAGAAAGATATAGAAACAAAAAAAGAATATATTTTTTATGACTTCCATTCTCCATTGAGCCGAAGATGAAGTGTTTTAGTGGTGGTTTGAGGGTAGGTGTTAAGGATCTTTTAGCATGACGAGTGTGATGACGAGACAAGAACAAAGGGAACTAAGAAAAAAATATCGCACATATAACAATTATTGTTATTATTTTTTTCTTCTTGGTGATCATGGTGGTTATGCAATGAAAATGAATATGGTGCGGGGAGTGTCCGGGGTGGTAGGTTAAGAGTGGGTGGGTGATGGTTGGGATATTATCTATTGTTTTTTTTTTGCAGCTTTCTCGGATGCATATAAGTAGTTGAATGTAGTAAGATAGAGATATTTTTTGAAGTCCAAATATTATACTTGTGACATTAATCAATTACGAAGGCAGGCACTGCTGGCTAACTAACGATTGGACGGGTTTTTTTGTGCGAATGTTAGCAATGTTTGAATGTATTAATTTTGTTATTTTGGCACCAATTGACACATAATTATTGTAATTGGAGAATATTTAAACATCCCTGTAAAACACCTTCGGTTGTAGACTTAGTACTATTCTACTATAAAATAAAAATCGTATCCTATTTGCTAACTGACTTACCCGGATTTTAAAATAATTTGTAAGGACTCTAAGTTACGACCATTAAATGTTATTAATTTGAAGCGTCTTTCTAGGTTCGTAAAAGGTAGTAATTATTTAACCTGTGTTTAACCATTTTTCAAAATGAATTCTCTTAATCTTAAGGAATGTATCACTAGTAATGCAATGAAACGAAGGTTTTTCGGGCTTGATATATGAGAGGAATTTCATAGAGTTTGGCATCATGCTCTTTTGTCGCAAACGCGTTCTTATGGAACGTCGCTTATTCAATGTATTAGAAACTACGTTTCTTGCTGTTTGCAGCTATTAAAATTGTTTTCATTGGTTTCAAAATTGAAACTCATAATATAATTGTTAGGCTCTGTTTTGCCCCGATTATCTTTCTTATTTTCATAAATGATCTTCTGTCTAAAACTGGTTATCAGCACATTACACCGACATAAAAAGTTTTTTTTATTCCTAGATTAACTAGATAAAATATTTTCAAATCAATTGCAAAATAATCACCCAAATCTGCGAGAAATAATACCCAAAAAAGTTTTTATTAAATTTATCCTTCCCAAAGATCACCCCCTGTTTCCTACTTGTAATATTGCATCTCCTTTCCTCTGTTCCCCTCACCTACTGAAAGTCCAAATAACTAGCCCTACCCTGTTACACCATCAGAAAGAAATCATGCATAGTGAATGAAGAAGGACGACAGAGGAGTCCACCCTGTTTCAGTTTGTTCTTTTTTCTTTCGTTTTCTTTTTCCATACTCTTACCCAATGCTCAGTTTTGGTTGTTGCACAGGCTGCACACAAAGTTGATTGAAGCGCCATCTGTTACCCTCGATTCCAAAATAAAAATTCGTCGAAATAGATTACTATAATGTTTAATATACAATGGTTCTATTGTTTTTTTTTTTTTGGAGGTTAGCTTGTTAACCAAAATGTTGCAACTATCAGTGAGTTTTTGTAGATGGGAAGATGCTCTAAGACTGGTTTTCACAAGTCCGTACATTTTTCTTATTTAAAAAGCCAATTACATTTTAAGGTTTTTTTTTTTACTGGACCGAGTTTCGTTATCGTTTGAAAAATATCCCTGAAAAGCTTCTCCTTTCAGGTTAAAATTGTAGGTCCAAGAATAATGTAAAACTGAAGTCATTCAGGGAAAAATGAATTTTCTTGGCGTAGGAGATTTGTTCGAAAAAATTCGGACCCATCTTGTTTGTAAATACACAAGACATTTTCCTGTTACCAATAACTGAGACTGCCCCCCACCAGAGGTAAGGGGTCTCACAACAACAATCAGGAAGGAACAGATAAAGGAAAGCGACGATCACCATATTGATTGGGTGTTGTGGTTTATGTGCTAGAATCACCCACTGTCGTCAAGGCTTATGCGCCTTGGTCATTTGGTGACCCCGACGTGATTTGGTGATCACGGTTCAACGTCTTTTCTCTTGTTCTACTACATTTCATCGATCTAAGTTTTGAATCACGAATCCTGCACCATGGATCAGCAGGCCGCACTCCAGCAAGAAACTGGATCGGAAATTGAGCGAATCATCGCAAACTTCAAGAAGGACTCACCTTCCTGCAAGACATTGGAATATTTCCAAGAACGCCTCCACAGACTGGAGGAGCAATGGGAATGCTTCGACGCCACAGACAGCGAGATAAGAAGCACATTCCCGCATCAACCTTTTAGGGGTGATCCCTACTTCAAAAAGGGGTATTTTGATGCCGTAAGAGCGGCATATGAAGAGCACAAAGCTCTATTCATGTTCAGAATTGAGCGCTTGCAAACACAGGTCAAGCCTGGCGATCTGGAGACTGATGACAATCCGCACACATCAGCACATCTGCATACCAAGACTACCGAAGACGACCTGGCAAACAATGGCGTCAAGGTGGCACAGCTGACAAGGCGTCAGCAATGTTTAATGGATATGCTGCAACGCACCCTGGAAAATGTGGAGACCGCACGAGTGGGATCCAAACACTTTTGGAAACTCCCGAAATTCAATGAATATTATTTGAATTGGAGGCAATTCTTCGACTGGTCACACAGATGGTCGACAATCAAAAAATGCCCAAGTGCCAGAAGATGTGCTACCTGAAAACCAACCTGACGGAAGAAGCAGACAAACTAATTCGTCATCTACCTCTCAACGGGGACACCTATACCTCCGCATGGCAAATGCAGATATAACAATATTAGCATGCTGTCGACAGCCTTCTTCAATCGGTTACTGCAGCAGCCCGCTAGTACGACGGAGTCGGCGAGCAGTATTAAGGCACTCCATGACACAACAAACGAGTGCTTGCAAGGTCTCAAGAACCTTGGAGTTGACACTACCACGTGGGACCCGCTCATCGTCCATCTTTTAACGAAAAAACTAGATCGTGCAACACACGTGCTCTACGAGCAATCGTTAAAACAGCCAAGAGCACTGCCCTCCCTCAATGAGTCTCTTAGCTTCTTGGAGATCCGATTCCAAACCTTAGAGACACTAGGAAATAAGGGTCGAAGCACAGAAGAGCACGGCCGAAAATCATCAGCAGGGAACCCAATTAAATTAGTCTGTGTTTGCTGCAACAATGGCAATCACAACCTCTATTCATGTTTAGTTTAGTCAGAAGATTCAAGTTCTGCATAAACTGCCTCAGTCCAGGGCACATGGCATCGCCATGTTCAGCACGAAACTGCACCAAATGTTCCGGAGGCACAGAACTCTCTTACACATGACCAGGAATTCAGCGAACACCACAGAGAGAGGACTTCGCCAACAAAACAGACGCATTGAGAAGGAGGAGCCAACAACCGCAGCAGCAGTGACCCCAACTACATCAGCTACAGCAGTCGCCCCTAAGGGTAGAGGCTATGTCTCTCTCAGCACGGGAATTATCAGCCTGGAAGACCGCGACGGCAACAGCATACAATGCCGTGCACTGCTAGGCTCTGGGTGACAGCTCAACTTTATCACCGACAAACTATCAAAAAGGTTAAAAAATCCAGAATTTGCTGAAACAATGAGGATTCTTGGAATAGGACAAGGAACCAAGCAAGCAAACAAACGAGTTAATCTATAGGTATGAAGTCTACAACGTCAAACTTCTCCATCAACTTAGAGGCATTTGTGTTACGACAAATAACACCCAGTCAACCAACTCAGAGGATCAACACCGCTGACTGGAACATTCCCATCGACTGCAGATTAGCAGACCCACACTTCGGCGAACCTGGGCCGATCGATTTGTTGATTGGAGCAGAGCTATATCATCAAATCTTGACAGTGGGGCAACTTAACATTCTCCAAAACATGGATAGAAAGTTGCGGGCAAGGTCACCCACGGCAGTTTGCGGTATTTCCATCGAGGATGAACTAAAGCAGGACATCGAAAGGTTCTGGAAGGTAGAAGAAATTCAAGAGGCAAAGGAATGTCACACAACAGAAGAAAGAACATGCGAAGCCCACTTTGCAAAAAACTGCGGAAGGACAATTTGTGGTTCGGTTCCCCTTCAAGGCAAACACAAACGAATTGGGAACCTCATACGGTATTGCTCTTCAAAGATTCACGGCCTTGGAAAAGAGATTAGCAAAACAAGGTGAACTTAAGGAATAATACACTCAGTTCATGGCCGAGTACAAACAACTAGGCCACATGGAGAAGATCGATACTAGCAAAATTCTGGGACCGCACTACTTTCTCCCTCATGATTGTGTACTTAAGCCCGATAGTACGACCACAAAACTGCGAGTAGTGTTCAATGCCTCCGCAAAACCAACAACCAATGACGATGTTTTAACAACCGGACCTACTATTCAAGAGGAATTACTAACCATTCTTCTTCAATTTCGCCTACACAGATACGTGTTTACTGCAGACATCGAAAAAATGTATCGACAGATACTTGTTGATCAAGATAATCGACAATATCAATTAATTCTGTGGAGAGATGACCCATCAGTGGAACTACAAGCATACCAACTCAACGCGGTGACATACGGCACAACATCAGCGCCGTATTTAGCCGCCAAATGCCTACAAAGGCTGTCTTTTGAAGGCGCAAGACGATTTCCACTAGGCGCAGAGGTCTTGAAAAAACATTTTTATGTTGATGATGTCATGACTGGATCGGACAACTTAGCTACGGCCATCAACATGCAAGGGCAGTTAAAGGAGTTACTGCAGACGGCCGGATTCACCCTGAGAAAATGGTGAGCAAACAACAAAAATCTGCTGCAAAAAATACCGGCTAAGGATGTTGCGCTGCACCTCGATCTCGACATCGACAACACCACCCACATTAAAACGCTTGGACAGGGATGGGACCCAAATTCAGACCAATTTGTGGTAAACCTTAAACTCACCAAAAATCGGCAGGTTAGCAAGCGCACGGCCCTGTCTGATATCGCACAGCTATTTGATCGGCCTTTTAGGACCGGTAATAATCACGGCTAAGATGTTTATGCAAAAACTATGGACAAACAACACATTTCATCTACGACATTGAACACCATAACCATTTAAGACGGTTACAGCGAGTTATTGCATATGTCCAACGCTTTTATCATAACATGAAGGCTGCAACAAAAAGGGAACTCATCAGGAAATCTGGCGCTCTTAAACCTGTAGCGATCAGCTACTAGATGGCGATTGGCCAAAATAGAGGGCGTATAAGCGATTAGGAAGAAAGGAAGGGACAAAGTCAACCATGTTAAATTTTAAGTCAAAAAAGAGGTATGACAGTTAGATCAGAGGAACTGGTGCCGGCGTGCATTAAATAAAATAATATTATCGTGAATTCGATTAACTCGTTTCATTAAATTGTTGTTGAGCAAGACTAAGACAACAATATTGGTGACCCCGCACACACAAAGTACGCCAGGAGCACACTGCACGCCACCGAAACCGCGTGCTACATCAGCACACGCCACCACCACGCGCTCCCAGAAGCACCAATTTGGTGACGCATTTACCCAAATCAGTTCCACCCTAAGTGCATCTCAACACCATCTCCGACAAGTGCGATCGCCTTTCGCCACCATCAGAGACAGCAGCACTACGAGATCCAACAGCACGAGCGAGCATCACACCCGTGGCCACAGCATTAGCACCAGCAACCCCGACTAGTGCGAAAGTACAGTACCACGAGTCTCCATCGCAACAACAACAACAACAGCCTGCTAATTCCATCGATCTTCCTCAAACCGCCCAAATCCACGCCTAGATCGTCACCATCACACATCGCATCACCACCAGCAGTCCACCACCATCGTTCGTAACTCTTCAATTAAGCTCAAGTATCCAGCAAGTATTTTCAAAATTGTTATTTTCAAGTTTCCATTTTTGTCCAAATTATTGCACCACGTTTCCTCATATATACATATTATATTTATGTGGGTTATGTGATACACACATCCACATTATATATCAATCAAGCACGTAGCATACAATTTCAAAACTTTAATTCAAATATTTTTTTTTGTAAATCCATTGCTTTTTTTCTAATCGCGGTTACAATTTAGATATTTATATAATATGGCGAGCGAAGGCTCAAATAACGTAAGTGAAACCCGACCCACCCCAAACGTTTCGGTTTCAAATGCACAGGCAGCCCTTCTGGCACCGCGAGTAGATAATTCAGTCCATGCAGTCGCTATTAAACTGCCCGAATTTTGGTGTAAGATACCCAGTATATGGTTTATCCAGGAGAAGGGAAGGGACAAAGTCAACCACGTTAAATTTTAAGTCAAAAAAGAGGTATGACAGTTAGATCAGAGGAACTGGTGCCGGCGTGGTGTGCGCCGTAGATAATCTTTCGCATCGTAAATTGTAATTTAATAATTAAATAAAATAATATTATCGTGAATTCGATTAACTCGTTTCATTAAATTGTTGTTGAGCAAGACCAAGACAACAATAAACCCACCGAACTGCACAAGGCATTTATCTTCTTAGTCGAAAACATGCAAATAGAACAATTCAAAAGGGACATCGAACAGCTTCAGCGATTTTCTGAAACACCAAAGGACAGCCCAATCTACAGTCTAACACCATTCATCGACGAAGAAGGAACCATCAGGGTAGGAGGGCGTCTTGAAGCTTCAACTATACCATACGAAGCCACACATCCGTCACTGTTGCCTTACTCGCATCCACACACTAAGATGCTGATGACTTCAATCCATAAGGAACATCTTCATTGTGGGCTCCAACCGTTATTAGCAACCACGAAGCAGAAATTTTGGCCAGTGAAGGGAAAAACAATCAGCAGATCGATAGTCCAGCAGTGCGTGCGATGTACGAGAGCCAAACCCAGACTACTCACTCAAATAATGGGTAATCTTCCAGCTCACAGAGTACAGCCCGCGCGCCCATTCATCAATGCTGGGGTCGACTTTTGCGGACCTATCAAAACCCACTATAAGGTCAGAGGAAAGCATCCACAAAAAACTTACATAGCCGTGTTCTGCTGCTTCTCCACAAAGGCGGTGCACCTCAAGCTAGTAGCTGACCTATCCACCAATGGCTTTATCGCCGCAATAAAGAGATTCATTGGAAGACGAGGCAACTGCCAACACCTGTATTGCGACAACGCGACAAATTTCGTGGGTGCAAACAACCAACTTCAAACCTTAACCAGCCACATACATTCGGAAGCGGCGCAGGAAAAAATTCAAAACAAAAAAATTCAAATCAAATTCAAGCAAAGGGCATTGAATTTCATTTTATACCTCCGAGAGCACCACATTTTGGAGGTGATGCTGCGGTAAAGTCGAGGAATTATCTTCGAAAATTTGGGAACAGCACACGTCATATCGGACCAATGGGACATACCGGATGGAATTAAAATGGATCAATATGGGCAACAAAAAACTCAAGGAGCTTTGCCAAGACATGATACAAGCTTTTGCTTGTAGTTTTGCTTACAAGTTTTGCCAATCGGCTACACCTTCAACATCTGCTGCAACATACTTCATATTCACAAGGATACGTTGCCTCAGTTATAGCCCCTCGGACTCTGCACGATGTGAAGGGTTCTTTACTGTTCACATCTATACATATAATAAAACTGTAGCCGTTTTCCGTTAACACATAACGGTTGGCGTGAAAACTACAGCACTGTTTTCGATAAAACTTTTTTTGAAATGTCCCTTAAGAACCCGAGAAGGACATAGGCTATTCTTTTCATTGCGATGCCTTTTTATGGAATCGTTTTTGAAAAAACGTGTTTTTTTTCTGACTTTACTGCCTTTTAATCGCCATTACTCAAACAATTCTTAATGAATGCTGTCCACAATGGTTTTTGGGACTTCAACGAAATTAAACAATTATAGCAACGACTGGGTTCAAGATCTTTATTCGGCTGTGGTCCAATACAAAAAGAGACCGAGCAACCAATTTCATGTACATTTTTCTCGTATGTATAAAGGGAAATTTCAAAGGGAAATTTAGCTTACATTAATAGCTTTTACATTGAAATGAATTTTAAGATAATTCACAATTTCAACCATATTCAAGATTTCAGTTTTTATTAAGTCTTAAATTTACGATAACGATTAGGTTAAGGTTTAATTATGCATGAACTATGAACAAATGCAAACAAAACAAAATACTTAACAGAGCCAACACTTCCGTAGTTATTTTAAGCCATCAATCAGCTTTCTGTGTCATCTAGAAGCTGAGCTACAACCCAAAATCTAACATGAGAAAACTAAATTTATTTTCTCAAATCGAAAATTATCAGCCACCGTTGTTCTTGATCGTTGTTCTGCTTGGGGGTGGTTGGCTGGCGCACATCGCACAAGCACATACATTTCTCAACAAAAACTGCGTGAAGTTTTCTCCGATTAAGCGAAACGAAAGAGAAGTATGCGAGGTAAATGCGGATGTAATCAACAGCGACAATGTTTTTCTGAGGAAATGTGCAGATGGCTGATGACGTGCGATGATGGGCGTATGGTGGTGTTAATATCCACTATATTATTTCTGTAGTTACTGTAGTACGCTTAACCAATTTTAACAAATAAAGTGGCAAAAAAAAGAGATTTTCGAAGTGCTTATTTTTGCATTTTTACTTTTTCTAAATATTAGCAATTGAAAAAGTTGCATTTTACTACATTAAATTTCAACTACGCAGTTGTGTATACAACAAGATTCAGGGAAATACTTTTCGTTCATTCATCATGCCCGTAGCGCCGTAGCCCGTACAAACGACGCCACGAAAGAAAGTCGATAGGTATCTAAATTTGGTAAGAAATAAATATATTTACTGTGTATTTCACCAATGAATTTAAATGTGTAGGGATAATTGGTTGGCTTGAAAGATAGGATAGTTTTGAACCCGATAAGTGGCGCTGTTGTTGATATAAATATTTTAATTGAGTTACTCGAAGTACTAATTCTACGCAGACGAAGTCGCGGGTACCAGCTAGTTTGAACTATAGTTCAAGGCGGGAAGAATGCTAACTTTCCTGGCTGTCGCAGCTAGAGTTTTGAAAATTTCCCCATTAATGCCATACATCTGGTTATGATCGATCCATATGAATGGCATTTGTTCGAAAATAATAGCTTTTAATGGGCACTGCCAAAGATTGTCCACTTTTGAGGGGAAAAGTTCCTTACTCGACTCAAGGCTTCCGTTTATAAAGCGGTTGTGTATCGTGGGCGTACTATCTCGACAGTTCAGCTTGTTGAATGGATAGTAAGTGTAGAGGTTGACGGTTTTATTTTCATCTTCCATTAGCACATTCACGTTTAGAATTTGAGCCTTCAAACACAAATTGAGAATTTCCTCCAAAGTTTCTAACAAAACACTGCTCGGCAATACAACAAACAAGTGTTGGTTACCGCCGGACGTGTTGCACTCTCGACTACGCTGCCGATCAACCAAGGTTCTGGAATCACTCAGTTTTTAATAATTTATTCACTTTCGAAATACACGCAATACTCACTTGAATGACTTTAGAGAGTCCACGAAATATAGTCGAATAAAGTTACTGCAAGACTCCGTCGAGTCTAAGTCCACTAAATGCGCATCATTCTTGGCCAAGTACCGATTGACTGTCTCATCGAAACCTCGTCTTATGGTGGCGTCTTCAACTTCAATACTTATTCGAAGGGTAAGACTTGGTAGTCTAGCAATGCATGCATGGAGACAATCGGCCAAATTGTCGCCAGTGTGGACCAATATGTGACCCATGGTCGGATAGAGAATAGTGGGTAATACTAGAGCTATTTTCCAAAACCCTGCCATTGCTGCGGACTATAAAGTGCAACTAAATCGACATGGCACTCAAAGTCGACGTACAATTGTCACTTCAGTTGATTGAAATGACTTTTAGTGCCACACAGTTATTCAAAATTAATTCAATTACGAATACAAATACCCACGTGGAACCTTTTAGCTTTGAATGACGATCCCAGAGGAAATCGTAACAAATTGTAAATTCGGTTCATACAGCCCTGAATTATCTATACTAAAAGCCATTCATTACGTATACAAAAATAAAAAATCTAAAAATTACAGAAACTGTAGCCATACTAAAAACGCGAAGCGGTTTTTCAAATTTGAAAATAGAGGTATATTATGAAAGGCTTTTGAATTTAAATACCAATTATACGCTTGACCGTACCCCTTAATTAATATTTGGATACCAATAAACTGATTTATCAAAAACACACCATGCACGATGATGTCCGAAAATGATATACTACAGATTAAAACCATTTCCGCGATAGAAGTAAGCCATCCATCGCGAATTTATAGTTCAATCTTCAATCTTTCGTTCTGTTGTACTCCAAAGTTCTTTTTTCTCCCAGACAGGTCTTCAACACCGTGCCCATGGTTTTTATCGACCCGATAAATTTTGACTTGCTATAAGTAGGTATCTGATCAAGAGTGCACATCATGCAATGGCCTTTACAGCTTTGTCCGAAGCTTTCTAAATTTTCTGCTACATTCCGTGTGTTGCACCTTCGCACTTCAAAAAATGTAACCATTTAAAATGTTCAATAAATGAATGCACCGAAATGCAGCGTCATTAATTAAACCTGGCTGGATTCTTGACAGATAGGTAGTTATTTAAAAAAAAATCACCTGCATATTGTATTTTCAATTTTCTGGAATATGTAGAACGAGAAAGATATTGTATTCGTGCACAACTGGGTCGCACGAAACTTTATCGTTCATCAAAAGTTTGGCTGGGTCAATTGACAGGTACACGGTTAAAAATATGGGGGTGTTGTTTAATACATCCGCAGTATTACAGGTCTATGGAATACAAGAAATATTGGTTTTCAATATTTCCAATTTATTAAACTTTTTCTGTAATATTTCTATTTTCGAATTTAATAATTGTTTTATTAAAATGTTCATTTTGATACTAATTTTCTGAACTTTAATCCTTAAAGATTAAAATCCAGTATTTTTGTCCAACAATCTAATAAAAAAAATATTTCAATCAAGAACTTACTACAATTAAGTTATAGTTGACCTGAAATATAACATCTAGGTCGCTAGGTAGGTGTGGCAGTTCATATGAAAACCCAAATAGCACTAGGTGCCGTTTTGTTACCACAACTCGAAAAGACCCGGTTGTTAAAGATTGTCGAATGGGAGAGTTAAGATCCAGCCTGTGGATTTCAAAAAGGTTATCAGTTCCCTAATACTACTTTTCGAGACCTCCTTAGAGTGAGTAGCTTACAAACAAAATTCTGTGGTAGCGTACTCAGCTGAGCTCTTACAGATGAAAGAGAAAGAGATACACGAAATTTAATCCTATCCTTGCAAGACTTTTCCTAGTTCCTCAAAATAACCGTATATCCCGCCTGAATGCGAATAGCAAGCGTTCGTTGTTTTGGTGATAAAATCCTTACCTCAGTCTTCCACTAAAAGCTAAAGCCGAAGACTAGTGACAACCACATCAAAATAAAAGCCAAAGTTTGGGTGCTTGAACATATAACTTAGTTTATTGAAAATGTGAAAGTAGGATAGCTAGACTCGTGTAAAGTTTGTGCATCCAAAATGTATCCATTGTGTAGATTTAATATTTCCAAAAAATGTGGCAAGCAAAAAAAGGCCCAGACAATCTGGTCATCGTTTAGTGAAACACTTCCAGTAATCTCTTCAACCATGGATATCTGACCGAAAACAGTTCGGCTATGATAACAAATATGCTAACCACGGTGCATATAGCAAGCAAAATGAATGCTCCTTTTATATGGTGCAATGATATAGTACCTTTTTCATCTCGATTGCCCTTCTTCAGTAATTTGTCTATCTGAATATATTTCAGAGCATTTCGCTCCATATAGCCATTTGCTACCAATCTTGAGATTCTGGTATTGATTGCCTCGGTTAGGAATGAGTACCTCTGCATCTCCAGACAGTAGTTGATGCCCCAAATCCGTTCCGGAATAAGAGCATAGTCTTCATGCATCGAAGGATCCATGTTATATGAACTGAACTGAGAATCTGCTCCTATGGCTGCAAACTTTTCTTCGTTTGCAGGCAATAGGGCAAAAATGTTAGTAGTAGGAGCATTATTCAATACTAAATGGTCCATCAATTGAGGACTCCCCTGTGCTGCAGCGTAAAGGTTATTCATCACAACAAATTTGTACCCATGCTCGATTGCTTCATCTACGGTTTGTGGAATCCGTTGGATGGGTCTGTTCTGAAGAAACCGAAAGATCGAACCTTCGTACGAACTGCAGATGATGAACATAGCATAGAGCCATGCCATGGTGTGTAGACGTGTCGAACAGTATCGAAATACAATGCATCTATTTGCGTACTTCCTCCACAAAAGCTGGCATATCCATTTGGCGAATAATATTGTGCACAGACTTAGCCAAGTAAGCCAATCAAATGGCAGGTATATGATATCCAAAGATCTGTATAACTTCTTCCGACTAACTGCTCCATATATGCTACCAGTGTAATAAGACTCTGTTGACGTAAAATGTGTTCGTCTGTCCATGGGGCAGCCAGACCCACATAGTATTATGTCTCCAAGGCCGTCATTTAGCTGTAAACAAAGTTAAGTTTACTAGTCACTAGTTTCATAGAAGAAATGTATGGGACTTACTAGTCTAAAAGCTCCAGTCATACTGTTGTTGGGATATAATACACCTCTGCCCTCTGGCGAAATGACAAGTTCGATTGAGAAGTTCATCATCGCAGCTAGAGTTTTGAAAATTTCCCCATTAATCCCATAGATCTGGTTATGATCGATCCATATGAATGGTATTTGTTCGAAAACAATAGCTTTTAATGGGCACTGCCAAAGATTGTCCACTTTTGAGGGGAAAAGTTCCTTACTCGACTCAAGGCTTCCGTTTATAAAGCGGTTGTGTATCGTGGGCGTACTATCTCGACAGTTCAGCTTGTTGAATGGATAGTAAGTGTAGAGGTTGACGGTTTTATTTTCATCTTCCATTAGCACATTCACGTTTAGAATTTGAGCCTTCAAACACAAATTGAGAATTTCCTCCAAAGTTTCTAACAAAACACTGCTCGGCAATACAACAAACAAGTGTTGGTTACCGCCGGAAGTGTTGCACTCTCGACTACGCTGCCGATCAACCAAGGTTCTGGAATCACTCAGTTTTTAATAATTTATTCACTTTCGAAATACACGCAATACTCACTGAATGACTTTAGAGAGTCCACGAAATATAGTCGAATGACGGTACTGCAAGACTCCTTCGAGCCCAAGTCCACTAAAAGCGCATCATTCTTGGCCAAGAACCGATTGACTGTGTCATCGAAACCTCGTCTTATGGTGGCGTCTTCAACTTCAATACTTATTCGAAGGGTAAGACTTGGTAGTCTAGCAATGCATGCATGGAGACAATCGGCCAAATTGTCGCCAGTGTGGACCAATATGTGACCCATGGTCGGATAGAGAATAGTGGGTAATACTAGAGCTATTTTCCAAAACCCTGCCATTGCTGCGGACTATAAAGTGCAACTAAATCGACATGGCACTCAAAGTCGACGTACAATTGTCACTTCAGTTGATTCAAATGACTTTCAATCTACATTGTAATTCAAAATTAATTCAATAACCAATGCAAATACATACGTGCAACCTTTTAACTTTGAATGACGATCCCAGAGGAAATCGTAACAGATTGTAAAATCGGTTCTATAGCCCTCAATTATTTCTACTAAAAGCCATTCCTTACGTATACAAAAATAAAAAAATCGTAGAATTCCAGAAACCGAAGCCATACTGAAAATGCGCATTTCGAAACGGTTTTTCAAATTTGAAAATAAAATTAAATAATATTGTGAAATACTGGAAATATGGACTGGAAAAGAAAAATGTTGACTATTTGCATTCCAAAATAATGGTTTTTAAACCAATCGGGTCAATAAAATCACCTAGTGGTCCCAATTATATTCGATTGTGTCCGAAAATGATGTACTAGAACCTTTTCGAACCTTGCGAGTTAAGTAAGTCATTGCCGCAAATTCATAGTTCAGTCTTCGTTATTCGGGTCCTCTGTATTCCAAGGTTCTAGAAACAGTACCTACTTTGGATTTCAGCCTTATTTAGCAGATTCTGCTATTCATAGCTCTTCATAAACTCATAAAAGAGAAAAAACAAATACATATACATAAAATTTGGAATTACATTGGTTGACTATTGTATGGGAATTTGTTTTTTATAAAATTTATGGCTTTTCTTTAACAAAGTTAGTTTCAATTTTAATTTCATGTGGTAACGTATTTATATATATATATATATATACTATTTTGACTCAGATTTACAAGATAATTTGGTAATCTAAAATCGTCTCTTAATTTATATGGTTGTTGTTCGCTTACATATCTTAAATATTTCTTTAGGCAACTGGGTAACAGGTTGCATATAATTTTAAATAAGCATTTTAGGATTGTTCTCATAGCTTTGTTTTGAAGTCGTTGTAACTTAGATAACAGTACTCAAAATGAGGTTTGATCATCACATTATATATATTAATTGCACAAATTATTGAAACTTTGTTTCGTATTCTCTTAAAAAAGTATACCTTTTTCGAAATTTTCTTTATGATAAAGTTCAAATGAATGTTAAATTTAAGTTTTGTGTAAATTACAACACCCAATTATTGAGTTGTCTACACATAAGTTGACTAATGTACTCTTTTTGAAGACAATGCATTTAGACTTATCGACATTTAATTTAAGCTTGTTTGACATTAACCAGCTTCTTATCGTGATCAGGTCCTCTTGGAGTTTTTGTTCGCATTCATCGATGTTTTTACCGCATATGTAAATAAGTGCATCATCAGCAAAGAGGGCGAGTTGGGAGTAATTTATTACGTTCTTTATATCGTTGATATATTTAATAGGTATAATGAAGAGCAAAGCGCCCAAGACGGATCCTTGTACCAATTAATGTTTGGATACTACTCAAAAATACACCATTTACTTTTGTTATCTGAGTTCTTCCATTGAGAAAGGACTGAAACCACTTTAGTTCATTATTTCTAATGCCATATTTTTGTAACTTGAGGATTGAAATGTTTCTATCGTTAGTCTCGAAAGCTCGCTTGAGATCAAGGAAAACTGATATTACATTGTTTTTATTCGCGATTTCTTTTCTTCAAGATATTAATACATTATTCAATGCTGATTCACACGAGTGTTTTTTTTTTCTAAAACCGGACTGACATTCAAGGAAAAGATTGTTTGCCTCGAAATATTTCTCACTATTTTTTTAAGAACTTTTTCTTACAGAGGGAGCGCATTCACAAGTCTATAGTGTTCACACTTTACAGAATTCTTAACTTTCGCAATAGGGGTTATCACAGATTCATTCCACCATGCGGGAAATATCCCACTGATCAAAGACAAAGACATATTAATTAGCTTACCAAATGTTGGACCAATGATATCTAAAGAGTCCAAAAGCAATTTAGCACTGATATCAATGCTACCATATTGTTGTGCATGAGTTTATCATACTATTGGCTCCGAATTATCGTACGAGACAGCGAATTATCATACACAGTTTTGTAATGACCGGGGGGGGGGGGGGGGGGGGGGGGGGGATTAGTATATTTATGTACTTGTACATATACTAACAATTTTTTTTACATCTTTCTTTATTCGTTCAGATATTGTACATTTAAATAATAGTAACTTTTAAAAAGTTTTTCAAAAAGTAGGTACTAGATTGGTAGATAAGTAATGACATGTTTCACTTTTATTGAAAAGTCTAATTTTTATACCTTTGATGAGTAACGTAATAGATTTTTTTGTGAGAATAAAAGCAAACTGCTCTATACTTGAAATTCTCATGAGAATTGCAAAATTATCCTACTTTTTTATAAAATGTGCAAATTATCATACATTTTGCGTATGATAATGGGTTGCTATCATACATCATACAAGACCTGAAATTATCATACATGTAGCAAAATTATCATACGGTCGGTAGCGCTGACTGATATAATTAAAATCCTTTTTATGGCTCATTGATTTTAGCACATGTTGTATGTCGATGGCATACATTAAAATTTAAAAAGTACATCCACGTTATAATGAAAGGGACACTAGGAATTGCTGCATTGATATCGGTTATAAGGTTATACTCTTAACAAAAAGCGAATTAAATTGTTCAGTAATTATTTTATCTTCACTAATTTTCACACCGTTAAAACATATAATTTTAATACACCTACAGTTTTCATTTAACACATAACATTTAACTACTCTCTACATTGACTTTTGTCCCGCGCGTTAATAAGCTTCTTTTTTATTTCCATGTTCTTAGCTTTTACTCTTTCTGACTTGACAGCTAAGATCGTGATTATGAAAATATTTCACATCGCCATTTGAACATTTTATTTTCAGTCAGTATAGTCCGGATATGCCAAATGTATATTTAAACATAGATTATATGTAAAACGTTATTTTATTTAGTTGAGGGCTTGGTGGAAGGGAATTCGTCCCGTTCTTATATTATTTTAAGAGCTAAAGTTGTCGACACTTATACTTATACCTACACACTCTCACTTTCGTGAAGCTGAACTGAGTGCATTTCGGCTCTAACCCTGTTTCTCCATACCCCTAGTGATAGTGACTTCGACCTTAGTTCCTCCTGATTTGTTGAGTAGTCTGATACATTTTTATTTCTATATTTGCTTCCGATTAAAATAAATCTGACTCTGAAGTTTTATGAAATTGTAACATCTAGACCTCGGCATCCATAATACATCGCGTCCAAAGTCGGTTAGAGGCTTTAAAAAAACGTATCCAAGTTCGTCTGTCATATATGGGGAAAATATGAAAAATCGTATCAATCTTTACAAAATTATCTTCATTCAAATATTGTAATGTTAATGAACGCAGTGACTTAGTGGTTAGTGTTTTGGGCTACTAAGCGAAGGGGCCCCATTTTCGAATACAGAAGGATTCGAATTCCATCTTAAGGCTTTCTTCCACTGCGACACTTCTCGCGAACGTCTGACAAACATCCGAGATTATAACTTACTGTCATGAAAGAGCTTCTCAATTGCTCGTTTGGACACGGCGTAAACTTGTAGATCAATCCATTCGTCCCAAAAGTGAAAAACTCAAACAAAACGAACAGTCGTGAGAAGCTAGGCCTAGGGCCCCTACGGACCTGTTGCGCAAACTATTATTTTTTTTTTTTTAATGGACCCTGTGACCTATGTAGTTGTTAACGTGCTCGACTATTAACCGAGGGGTCTGCGGATTCGATCCCCGGAAAAACAAAAATTACATTTTATGGTGTATTCCACTGCTCCAGCTGTCTCATGAATGTGAAACAACTGAGAGGAAAACTGTTTTAGAAAAGCTTTTCAATCCAGCCATTCGGCATAAAACTGAAGACGAGAAGCTAAGCCTGGGAGCTATACAGACCTGTTGTTCCAAATTTTGGGCCACATTTGAAGAAATCAAAACGAGAAATATAGAAAACAATATAAATACAAACATACTATTACGCAGTTCATGGTGCAATTTGGATGAACAGGTAGATAGATAATTGATTAAATTTAATTAAAATACAATTATTGAACTAGTCCCGACAAGCTAGTTCATTTAGTTCACTGCAGTGAGCTGCAAAAACTCGTATTGGCCATTGATGCACTTGGGCATCTGTTTGTACAATCTTTATTCCGGTCATGATATTCCGGAATGACCTACTGAACTCCAGTTTTAGTAGTTCCATTAGTTCATTATTCAGAGAATCAACACGAAAATGAAATGCAGTCAGCGGCTACTGAACTAACGTTGAACTTGTTAGTTTGCAGTAACGCACTCGTCGGTTGTATAACACAACCTGAATATCAATTTCATCTGGAGGAGCAACCACAACATTAAGAGCAGCGGCTTTAGAATGGTATTCGGCACGAGTTGGCCAGCACCGTATTTCAACTTGATCAAGGTTGATCAGCGCGCAGAAACCAAAATTCAAAATCGTTGCCCAACGCTATTCGCCACGGTACAACGAACTAAACTAGTTTGAGGACTACCGGCACACATGTTGAGCAACACGGTTCGCAGAATTGAGAGACCCGTGCATAAAAGCTGCATTAAAGTTTTGTACAAAATTTAAAAAATCAAAGACGACAGAACTTTTTATATAAGGCCAATTGAAACCACTAATTCATCATAATCATCCCATTTAACAGAAAAGTCCACTCCATGCCCCCGCACTATTGTCAAGTACTTCCCTCCTATCTGGCAACGCTCAACCACATTCATATATCATGGTCATAAACCATCAGACAGAGGGGTGTCCGTCAATAGTACAATCGACCTCCCTCATACACCGCAAAGTGTTTTCTACGTTTTTGCCAGCCCGACTACGAGTACACATATCCTGACAAAAAAAAGGATAAAAACCGAAAGAAAGAAAAACGGAAGTGTCTCATTGCCACCCACCAGCCACCACCATCAGCATCTATGTATATGTGCGTGCGTATTTTTCCAAGCCCCTGCCCGGTACGACGACATTACAGCTGCGTATTTTGTTCTTTTACCGTACATCTGTACCCACCACCGTTGTATTCTCTCTCAGCCACTAACAATACAGTACAGTGTACACCCTAACGGGAGAGAGAATTAAATTTACACATTTAGGGGATGGAATCGAATAGAGCTCTATACGAGTATGCTACTGTGAAACTGCTGTTTTGTGGAAAAACTTACCCTTCGTACGATGGCTGGCTGTTGCGAGAAACTTTAGTTCTCAAGCGATTTTCTCGTGAAAATGACGGAAGAGACAGTTCCTGGTTTCCTCCCAACGATTCCGAACTAAAGGTACATAGCCTTTTATTTTATTTTTTTTCCACTTTTGTTCTTTATCAAACAAAACAAAATATCCGCTATTGTCCTTGGACTTAAAAATATTATTACCTACTGCGAGTTGTGATTATTGTTTATGTTAGTGAAAAAAGAAAAACGGTCTACTTCCAAACCACCCGGTGTTTATGTAAGCCTCTGTCTGGCTACATTGTCGACGCGGAAGCCATTTTGTGTTGTGAAAGTGAAAGTTCTTCGAGTGAATTTCGCAAAGAATATTGCTCGCATTCATCATCAGAACTTATGAAGTGCGATTGAAAAATCAAAGATTACAAGTGAAAAAGAAAAAGTTCCAAAATCCGCCGTCCATTTTATTTCGATCCGCCCTAGTGCTGTGTGTGCGTCGTGCCGCGACTTGCGTTTGTATTGTATTGTATTGTATTTGTGCGTGTTTCTCTGTGCGTTTTAATATTACAACCAACCCCCCCGGCAGACATTTGCCACCCCGAGCCCGTCTGCTATAACTGTTGGATTACGTTAGCGGTGAAAGTGAAAAATCACCTACAGCACAGAGCCCACCGTACTACTTCGCAACCCCCAAACCCGCAGAAAACCACCGAGGAAAAGTCATCAACCCCCTGCTGCGTTTCCTAGTTGTGGTTCTTGTTGTTGTCATTGTTGTTGGTGTACACTTCAACAAACATGTTGACGTCGAATGATGTTTATTGGTGAGTCTTCTAAAGTTATTTACTTCTCGTCCTTTTCGAAATTCCCTTTCAAACGATATACTTTATATACACAGCTGAAAGTGCGGGCTCAATCCCTCGCAAATGGCAGCCCTAAAGCGAAATTAGGGAGCAAAGACAACAACGACGACGGGAAAGATTAAAACACATACGACAGACTACACTTTGTCTGGCTGAATTGAATCGTACGAGCGCTTCCATACACATGTACTGACTACCGAGGAAATGGAAGAGAAAATCGATATCATTTTTGGGGAGTTTGGACCTTTTTTTTTTGTTTGTTCTGAGTTTCTTTTGGAACGCGATCCTTGGCAGCCGCCACGCAGAGGTTCAGTTCAATATCGATATCTCGTTATGGATCGAGGTTTCTTATTTATTTGCCATTGGAGTGTAATACGTGATTTTCGTACCCTTTCTCTGATTTATCATTCGGTTCGTCTGTTTTGTGATCTTCCCTGTGTGTCGTTTTTGTGTTGGCTCTGATTATTGGCCCTTGAAGGCAGAATGATAAGACGCTTGTGTTGTGTGTGGGGGTGGGTTGGCTTTGTATACAGCTCCCTTCGGCATCGGAGGATAATGATTATTATGCGATGGCATTCGTTCAGCTGTTCTTATAAATAGAACTGAACAACTTTTCAAGGAGAGCTTAAATCGATTTTTGTTTTTTGTTTGCACGGAATGGGTGCTTTGATGGGCGGAATGATGTAAGATTGTCCTGATTAGGGTTTCAATTTGAGCAGCGGAACGTGTTTCAAGTATTTTCATTTAGGATCTGCAGATAAGTTGCGAATGACGGCGTCTTTTAATTAGATACACTTACATCAGCACTTTGAGACAATTTTCTATTTGGTTGATGAGATTGCTGTTCGTCTTGTGGAAGTAGTTGAGGGGGAGGGGAATATGATAATTTGTTTGCTAGTCTTGTAATAAGTGTCTTAATTTAGAGAACTAAGAGTTCAACCTTGGGATTGGTATCGTTTAGAGGCAACCCATCGCTCATCTACACTACGTACGTATACTACATATGATGAACGTTTTGGATCTACTTCACTAACATGCTTTAACCTTCTATCGACCAAACAGGGTTGGAGGTAGTCCTAAGTGTTTTTTTGTGGCGAGTAGCAAGTACATTGAGCGGAAAAAGATGGTGGATTGAATGTCCTTCAACAATTTTTCGTAAATTAAAGACTAAAGACATTAAAGGTTGGAAATAATCTCACCGAGACCTTCAGACAATGTTATGTGTCATGTGACTTTTTCAACATCATACTTGAGAAAATCGTGCCACACTCGCAAGCCAACACCATCAGGGGCACAATTTACCAAAAGTCTGTGCAACTACATGCCTATGCTGACGACATCAACACTATTGGCAGAACACAGCGAGCTGTCACTGGTACAATCAATATCTACTGCAAGTATCAGTATCTGCAGAAGCGGCAAAAATGGGTTAAGTTGTGAATAAGGTCAAAACAAGATATATGATGTCAACAAGAAGTGATACACAAATTGACAAATCGTCAAAAGCGCGGGCTTTTTAACATTTTCAAACCTTTTTTTAATGTTTGCAGAATTTAATAAAGCAGATATGGAGAGAACATTTCGTTTTTATAATTAGTTTTTTTTAATTTTAACTTCTCTTTTCTTAATTTTTATTTGAAGCCTTATATTTCCTCCTGAGAGGAAAACAAAATACGATTTTTTTTTATTTTTTTTTAAAGAAATACGAAAGTTAACAAAAGAAGCGACTCTGTTATTGATATTCTTTAGGAAGACTGAGGAAAAGTCCTTGTCTGTCCACCAAACCATCACTCGCAATGTAACAGTAATTACAACGAACCTCATAGGAAAATGGCCTTAGACTATTCGAAGATCCTACCGAGTCGCTTGTCGAAGAAATTTTGATTAAACAACATTTCGGCTATCTTTTTATACTGCTGAAATGAAGTATAAAAAGAAAACAAATGCAATTATTATAAATACAAGTTGTAATTTTTGACTGCTTTATATTTTTTTTAATTAAATTTCGTTTTATTTTTTATTCAGTTGTTTTTTTTTATTCAAATTTGTTGTCCATATTTAATCAATTTGTTCTTGTTTCTTTTTAATTTTAATTTTATTTAATAAATTAAAAATAAATAATTTTTAATGTTTTATAAATTTAAAATTTTTTTTTACATCTATTTTTTTCTTATTGTCTAGATTTGTTAGTTGGCAAAAAACAGAATAAGCTGAATTTTATTGTTTTAAATTTAAAAATCAGAATTTTGTGAAGCAGAATTAAAAAAATTAGAATTTCGTTAAGCAGAATTTTTGTGTGAGAAGACAGAATTTTGCAAAGCTGAATTTTGATAGCAGAATTTCGACCGGATCCCAATTTGATAAAATATTTTATGCCAGATGTGCGGTCCAGAAAGTGTCCGCCTTAAAGAGCGGGTATGCAAAATATAAAAGCTTGTAAACGATCATAATTTTTCAGCAAAACTTTCGACATATAGGAACATCCCAAGGACTGGTACAGAAGGCATTTAAGTTCCACTGCGTAAGTCCGCATCATCATCTTTCCCTCAAAAACATTGACAGACGAAAGCAATCCAACAACCTTTCGTTTTTCTTGATGTCATCATTTCGTCGATGCCTTGGCCAGTTCACGAAATGCAAAACATTTTTTCTCATACACGATGTGCCCCCACCGCATGTCCCCCGTTTGAATTCGCGAATGTAAATAAATACGCTCGTCAAAGCAACCACCAATCCGACCCTATTCAACCACAAATAAACCTGTCAATCTAGGCAACGACCATCGCTCCAGTACCCCCAAACAGTTTATGAGCCATTTCAAATATATAGATACAAGATCTCAATTTGCACGTACGCAGAGTATGAGTACACATTTGAGACCCAGATGTTCGGTGACGTTCAAGGCGGCCAGTTCTGCCTGCCTGCCTGAATTCCTTCCATCTTCGCTCTTCATCGCTGGCAGTCGTTATTAGATACTCAAAGGCCAAGTGGCAAATGGATACACTACACATATGTACCTACCTTTAACTGCCTCTGGGAATGATCTTGGTTTGGTCTGGCGTCTTCGCGCTCGACGCCCTCCTCCACATCTGGAGCGCACTGGTTTTTGCATTGATTTGAATTTGTTTTTAACTCACATCATGATGAGACTACGTGTGTGCGGTTTTTGTTTATAAACTGAGAAGCTAGCCTTCGATAGATACATTTGTTGATAAATGTGTATCAACGTCTGGTTGGACTGCGCGCGCTCATGCGGGGGATCAAAAGCTGTACATTCTTCACGTACCAGTTACAACATGTTAACATCCAGCAATTATCACGTTCATTTATATACTTGCCTGTAATAAATGCGTGAGATGTGCAGCTTTCTTTATGGATTTCCCTTGAAACTGTTGCCAAATGGCATGAAAAATAAATCGATTTCACCTTCACATCCCACAGACAGTGCCAGACAAGACAAATGACCAGCTGCACTCCTTCAGTTTTGATGTACGTCTATATATCTCTTCAGCTACTTCAATTAACAAATCAAACTTCGGGGAATTAATGTAATCCAAGGTGGGGGGTGGCCCAGACCAACAGCTAAGGAACTAACATCTATGCATGTTGACAGATTAGTATGACTAATTGACAAACACTCTACGCCTACCTCAGTCAGTATATATCGTAACAACGATATAAAAAATGTGCACCACAATGGCGGGCAATAACGAGGAAACCAACTTGTACGTGCGTCGCTGAGGTGTGACCTTGCTAAATGAGATTCGTATTGTAATCCAAACGTGGCACGAATGGTCAATTAATTGAAAGGTAAACACTTTCAGAGATGAGACATACTGAATGGTGTGCCTGAGGACGGATATCTATTGTTTACAGAAGCGTTTCGTATAAATAAACGCGAGGCGGATTGAGTAGCTGAGCAAATAGTTCGATACTTTTCGAGACGACCTTTGTTTGGTGGAAAATTCATGTAAGATGCCTGACACATCTGTTTGATGTGGCCGCAGAAAAAAGACTTGCCAGCTCTGAGGTAAATTCTCTTTTTGGGCTGTCGAGCCTTTGCCGAATTATTGGTCGTCTTAAGGCTGGTGTCGTAACGTTTTGTCTGAACTCTGATACGTAATCTAGTTTTGCCGACTCTACAAAAGCCTTTCCCGATCTGGATGCATTTTATGTGATTCGAACATAGAAATTCTTGTAGCTTACAAAGGCGTGAACTATACTGAACTAATTTATGATATTTTAAGAGCTTTCTCAAAATAACTCTCATTTACAAGCGCGTTGTGAAGGCTGACAAATTTAAAGTACATCCCACAGAATCAAACCGTCAGCAGTAGTACTATTAACAGCAGTCTGTCTAACTGAAATGCAAGCGATTGACAAACCTGACACGAGTCTGCGTTCAGAGACATTACTTCGACCGTTTGGGTTTCAGACCCTTCTTTCACAAAGACTTTCAACAAACTAGCATTTTATTGACCATTTCGGACAAGAATACCTTACGTCAACAAAATTCGAATATTACCCTATCTTGTGGGCTTGGTTGCTAGTAAAATGAACTGTTGGATTTTCAAAAAAATGCATTTGTAAAGTATAAAAAAATAGGAGTTAAAGGCGAAATAGGGCTCAACCTGAAAAATTGGACCGTAAAAACTAGAAACTTATTGAGACTAGGGAACCTAAAGCTCAGCTTATAAAAAAAATCGTCTTAACTATGGTTATGGTTAAAAGCCCCTAAAAAAGTCGGTGTGGCGAAAGGGCGTCAAGGTTTAGGACAACACACGATGAGTGCATAACATACGCAGAAACGAAACGATTTTTACAAACTTGTCAACAAGGTTATGAGCTTTCGAACTGCAACCATTAGAACATACGAACAATATGAAGCTAGCTCGACAAGTTCGTCTTTCAGGCCGGTATTACTTTCATCTGAAAGTCGTAAATACACTTGGTCCGGTTATATTGTGACTACCCTCAAATATATCCATTCAAAAGCATCCCCACATCTTGAAGTTTATTATTCCAATGACGAACGAATTGATGCGAAATGCCCACCCGGACCCTCATATATACATGTTTCCATGGGCGTGACGCCTTTGAAGACGTCTGCCCCACTTTAATAAACTCCTCTAAGTACCAATTTAAATGCTTATTAGTTCTGTGAATAGTCGAAATTGAAAAATTCGTCTACCAGACCAGAGACCACCCTCCTCTGTCTTTGGCGTCACAACCCCGCTATGAAGTCATCCAATTGGGATGTTTTTCCCCCCAAGTTACTTCTTCTTATACATCTGCACAAAATAAATGAAAAAAAAATCCGTTCCCTGTCTGTTATGTTAACTTGTTGTCTATCCGTCAGCGAGAAAACTGTCTGTCAGCCGCACTCGACTAACATACTTAACCCTAATGGGAGGAATAAAACTTTCATGTCAGATGCCCATTACCATCGCCACCCTTGCGTGGCGGGCAATGACGATGACATTAACACAGTGGCGAGACACTCGTGATGTTTTAATTCTGCAAAGAGCTTATGACTCATCTCTGTGTCATTATATCAATGACAGCGCCAGCAACAGTCGGATGCAAAGGCGAAGACAACGAACTCTAACCTCCTCGCAGAGGTCACTGTAAAACTTTAAACAATTTCGTCCAATCTGCGAGCACCTACTTTCGAAGAAGAAATTAAATTTAACGAATCTGTGGATTGAAATAAATTGACTTGGTGTGTCAGCCGGTCGGTCTTAGTTCCGTTTCGACATACCATACCAGCCGAGCTGCTCTATGTACCCTTGAAATTGTGCATTATTTTCGTCGATCCATACCAACATTATGCATGAGTGTGGCAAGGCAAAAAGTATCTCCAACAACCATCTGGGGTGAAGGTTATACTTTTATAGTTTCCTTCACATTGGGGGTTGGGTGGGCTGTAACGGAGCAGTTTTTATTGCCTTTTCTGTGCAGCGCCGCTTGCATTGACGTCATTTGATTACACTCGCTCTACCCTCACCATACTCCTATATGTGTGCATATTTCAACAGCACAGCAGCAGTCCACATGATGGCTCGTTGAGTTATTGCTGCAGGCGGCATCCAACCGAGCATACACTATATACCCACACACAATGCAGAAGTTTCGCACCCCAAGGGTCTTGGAATGCTGATGGTTTTCGGGTGGAAATTTATTTGATTTTTCTCTGTTCTCTTTTGCGGGAATTAAATTTAAAAAATTCAAATTGTTTGGGGGAAAATTCCGGGCCCCAAAATGACGACTTAGAGTTATTGCAACAACGTTGATGGTGGCGGCCTCTGTGGGGCAAGTAGGCTCCTACAATTACATGGCATTTTCGACAGTAAACAGCCAGCCCATGAGATACACGTAGCAATTTCGACAACTAAAACGCAAAAACAGCGAGACTTTATTCAAATCACGAAGAGGAGTACTCTTAAATAGATGTCTCCTACGGTCCTACTTGATTACATCTACAAATGGCTGTCTACCAGCACGTCTGTGTCATAAAACTATGTACCATGAATGGGAATGTCTGCTTCCGAGTGGGTGGGTTTTTTTATTTGATCCGAGGACCAGCCGAAAATAAATGTCTGCCCTGTGGAAGGTCTTACTTTGTATTTATGCAAAGCAGGGGGACTCTCTTTGCCAATAAAATCAGCTTTGATTGTCGTTAGGTGGGATGGGAGTCGTTCCTATTTCTATTCATATGATAAAGATGATAGAAAATGACGGGACAAATAAAAGTATTTCCGTCTGGGAATCATGAACATAAAGATGGTTAATTAATTGGAAACTGTGATCAAAGACTTGGCCTACTCTTGATTTGGTACCACGATTTTTGTACTTATTTGTCCTTTCAGCTATGAGATATTGACCAACCTAACTTTTTGATACCTTAACCGCTCCAAATACGCTGCTGGGAATTTAAGTAGCTCACTTGCTTTTGGGAGCTAGACCAACTTGCTTCTATAGCCGCCTAAAATCAGAGCTAGTTTTATCCCCGTCCAACTGAAGTTTCTCTATCTCTGGCCCGGAATATTGATGTCCATCAGTTGAGCTGAAATTTATTTATAAAAATAGATGATCCCATTGGCCTGTGTCTATAGCGTTTAACTGATAAGTGAGGGTTTTTTGGTTGATCCCCTAAAGAATATAAATCTCTTTTAATTTTATTTTCCACCGCACAACTGACAAAAATCCCTTAACTGTCCCGAGAATGCTTCTCCATTATCAACTGAGGCATTCATATACGGCATTAAATTATAGGTCCGTTACAGAAAAAGTAAATTAGAAACTCTCACGTAAGATTGGACGTGAATTATGCGAAACTATAAGTCTAGGGTCTAATATGACCAGTTGCGCGCAATGTTTATTTCTGTTGCTTGGTTCCCTCTTAGGACCCTCAATTCCACCTGTTGTTGCAGACTTGCCTACACGCATGGCATCCAAACCTAGCAGAGCCGTAAACAATTAAAATCGTTCGACAGCTCTTTCGTTTTTTGCAAAAAGTTGCAGTTTCACTCGTTTCAATGCGATCACCTCCATATAAAGTGTTTTCGTGAGCATTCTACTGCCTGCACCTCCGCTGTTGGTGCTATAGCTCTTTGGAACCAAGGCTCTTAGCATTCAGCTTCGGTGGCATCATTTTCCACCTTAGTCGGTGCACAAAATTCGTTGGTTCCCTTCCCTTCTCAATCCAGTCGTTCTATTAAAATTGTAGGTCTTTTCCCAAAATTCGTCCCAAAAATTAAAAATTCACACACATCGAATGGTTGTGCGAAGCTTGGCCTTGGGTACCTGCACTTACCTGTTGCTCCAACTAATTATTATACCCTCCACAGGAAGGTATATTCACTTTGTCATTACATTTGTAACGCCAAGAAGAAGTCACCGGAGACCTCTTAAAGTATATATATTCTGAATCAGGATCACATTCTGAATCGATTTAGCCATGTCCGTCTGTCTGTCTGTCTGTCCGTCCGGACACAATAGCGCCCAAAGGAATTGACATAGACGAATGAAATTTGATGAAAGGACTTCTTTTTATCGTCGTCAGGTTGGCATTGTAAATGGGCTTTGTCGGTCAAGTAGTTCTGGTACCTCCCATACAAAATCAATATTAGGCCCATGTGTCTCTCTGTCTGTTGTTAAATGCAATCACGTACTACCTCACGCGAAGCTACATGCCCATATAGCCTTCCTTCTAACAATCCTTCATTTGCCTGAATTATTTCCTATTTTTGGGACCATTAAAATGGGATGATTGTACATTTCTCACCCTAAAACTATTGAAGACTACTCTGTACCCTAGAAATTCACAAATTGTCTTTCGCATAAGTCATTGAGGTGCAGTTGAACTGACATACCTAATTGATGCGTTTCTTGTTGTTTGGTTGAAATTGTTTCCGCACGCACAGGACGGTGCGCGACAGGATACAATATTGTTCGCAACACTTCATGCATATGGCTTACCGTATCCTACCTACTGACAGGAGTGTTAATTACCGCAAGCTTAGATTTTTATATTTGATGTGCCATGCGTCAAAATGAGCATTCCATTGCTCCAAATTTATAATTCGTTGGGAGACTCGGTCCATCTACCTAATCCACTTACATTTATACTGATGGGCAATTTGGGAAATCAACCACCGGTCTCACATAATTTTTATGTTCACCTCGCACAACAACAACAAACAAAATGTCCACAAGAACACATTCCCCTAGGGTAGGGATCCCTAAATCCATCCTTCATTATCTATTACTCCATCAAAACAATAATCCTTTTAACAATGATCCAATTATACGTATGCACTCAACCATATATCCAAATTGAGTGATTGATACCCCCAAATCCCCTTCCAAAATCTGACCTCATTAGATGCATCCATTACAATCAGATGTTATGGTTTCATACGAGCACTCCTTGTTTGAAAAATATCATGCGCATGCAATGTGTGGGTCGCATCTTATTTTGACCTGTTAGAACCTTATTTTCTTGTTCTCACTTTTATTGACTACCGCCTTACGTAATAAACAATCAGCGTTGACTGACAGCCCACCAGTTTTTTTTCTCTTCTCAATTTTCCATTTATTATTCTTTGGGTGAAGAAAATAAAATAAAAATCAATCAAATTGGCTCTCCTACTCTGGAATTCTAATTATAATCTACACTCTATGTGAAAGTAATTTTCGTTGTATGGGGTAAGAAGTGCGTGCGTGAGTGTCTTTATTTATTTATTGTTCTTCTGTTTGCTCTCAATGGATCTGCAGCAGCGTTCCAGCCAGCGTACGAGCATTTAGTGCATTCAAACAAAGTTGAGGGAGAAATATTGAGGAACATTTTGCTCGTTAAATATGCAGGCGTGGGTGCGCCCAGTATTTTTCCACGAATTGAAGTGCGATTTGATTTTTTGCAGAAATGAATGTTAAAAATTGGAAAAAGATGTAAGTACGAACGAGTTTGGTGGAAATACATTCCGTGTTAATGGACTTGGGAAGTTGTAGTTGTTTTTTTTTTCTTAATTTTTTTGTTTTGATAATGGGATTTTAACTTCTGTCGTGCCTGAGTGATTCGAATTCCGGTCTATTATGATGCTATGTTCCAAGAGTTCCAAGACTTCCCATTCTATAGCGTATTGAAACGCATATTACCACTGATACAGAAGCAAGTACTTTCAGTGACGGATCTGACGGCTATCATTATTAAAACCTCATTCGTCTGGTATGGTTCTTTACTCAAAAGGTAAAGTGGCTTAAGTCGATTTAAGCCAAAAACAGTATTTTTAAATATTTGAAGTGAGAACAAATTTAGCTACAGTTTGGTGTATTCACCTTGTTTGGAATAACGTCTTAGTTCTGAAGTAAATTGCAGCCTTCTACTCAAAGTAGGTTTTTTTTACACGAATGTATTTAAAGATTGAAATTGCTCTCCTGGAAAATTTGAAAAATCGACTTAAGCCATTTTACCTTTTGAGTAAAGAGTTAATTTGAATTCGCGAAATGAGAGCAGCCCACCTTTTTACTGATTTAGAAAACCGAATTACACTCGAGATTCTCCTTTGAACTAGTACAGATCATCGACATATGTCTATGGCGATTGTTTTCCCTTTTCAGTGAGATAAGACATCAAATCTTTCGTACTGCCCGTCATTAAGAAGTTTTTATTATTTAAAATATTTTCCAATCGGTCCAAGTGCATGTCTCAATGTTTCTCCAACATAAGAAAGAGTGGACGTTAGTGCAATACGCGGCTGTTGGGGGCAAAAGAAGAATCCCCTTTTTTAGGGACTGGCTATACAAATGCGGAAAGTGTCTAGAAAAAAGGGGAGGCGTCAAGCCCTAGGCAGTGTTATAAGAAAATCTCTTTAGAACAATGGGGGGGATTTTGGCTAGACCATTGACATCTGGACTAGTGGTTTTTTGAGAAAGCATCTGGCTTCTGTGCGATTGGGAAACTGTTTTTATCCCATCCAGTCTGTATGCCTCTTGAGCAGAGGTCGACCACAATTTGATTTGAAATGTAAGAGTTGGCAACGAACTGCGAAGGTTGGCTTGATGGTAAGAGCTGACCAGCTTTTGATCATAGAAATAACAAGTCGTATAAATCAAAATTGTATATTACATATACCACTAGGACAGTGGAGTACGTTTTATTAGGACTTTTTCACGTTGCGTTGGTAGTTTTACCGTTTTTTTCGGTTGGATTTGTTGCATAAGCCCGGAAAATCAACTCCCACCCTGGCAGCCTCTCCTTTGGTTTGCGACTCTTTATTCTATTGGAATTCAAACGTCCTCACAGCCAGGAGAATGCTGTTCTTTTAACATTTCATCGGCGGGAACCACAGCACAATCGAAAAAGCAAAGCCACCACATAAAGATTCTTAAAAAGATGATAAGGCTGTTCCATAGGCTTTCTCATATTGCCATTTAATTTTTTTGGCCAGCTAAAACCAAAGCGAACTTTATTTTTGATTAATTTACCATCTTCCGTCACTTTAGAAAACTCTTGCGCTATGTCCTTCTAAAGGCCACTCTCTTCCTCAGTCATATTCCATTAGATATCATTTTTAAATGGGTTAATTGTTTCCTAAAACCTTGTGCCGAGTGTTCTGGGACTAAAAACGTCCAATGATTCTGCATCTATCAAGACAAACGTGGTGAACTCCATCTCAGCAATTAAAATAAATCCTGCTCGTAAATATGCTCACACCATCATACATACAAATCAACTGTAATAAAAAAAAATCCTTAATTTAAACACTCTGGCTCCTTACACCCCCTTTGAACATTGCGGACGGCCCCTCTGGGAGAAGTGTTTACTTCCTATACCAAGCACCAAATACACTGTAGGCGAACGTAAAGCTTCGCCCGTATGGTCAATAAGCCCTTTCTCCATCCCATCCAATCACCAGCAGGCGAAACCATTATATTCCAACCGCATTCCGCATACGCACCGCCGGAGGTGACTAAATTACGACGCCAACAAAACAAAACAAAAAAGCAACTAAAGGTGCCATTAACTATTGTTTTGCAGTGACAATGCGGACATGTTCCATATCGCTGTATACCTAGTGCTGCCTCCCTCCTCGATGCACTCCTTCCTGCATATAACAAGAATGCCTGGAGATACTCATTGGCTTGAGCAATTGTTTGGTGCATTCCACCACTCTCATGTTTGAAGAGTTGCATACCCATGCCATCTTTTCTTTGTCTGATGTTCTCTAGGGAAATTACACACTCAGAATCGCGCACACCTAATGTGGGCCATTAAGTTGTCTTCTCGTGGTTCCTCCACTTAACCGATGCTATGTGTGTGTTGTTAATGTCATTTTCCGCCTCCTTCCTGGTATTCCCTTAATTCAAATCGACGAAATGGGGAACACGATCTGCCTCTATATGCGATTATCAATTGGCATTCTTTTACTTGTCGTATGCTGGTAGGATTCAGCATGAAATAGGGATTAATTAAGCACAGTGCTCACTTATTCCAAGGTTTCTCTTAATGACTTGCGATATGTGTATGGATGTACGTACTCCATGCATCAACAGAGCAATCCCTATCGAGAGAGTAGGAAAAATCCAGGTCAAAAGGCAAGCACAAGAGCATAACTGGTAATCCTGTGTAATCCGGTCTTCTGCGCGGGTTGGCTTTCTGTTTGCATACTCGTCGTATGGATAATGAAAGCCTGGCAATATGTGTATGGTTGGTTTGCTTGGTTATTATTAACCAGCTGGCAAGTTTAAACCTCTTGTTTGAGAATGGCCTCTCTTAATAGGAGAGTAAATGTGAAGGCGGATTATTTTGGTTATTAAAATTAATTTCAAAAAATAAAAAAAATAAAATCCCTTTTTGTCATAGAGATGTGAGTGTACCTAATGCGTTTTTTATTTTTATTTATTTTCAGGTATGTAACTTGACAAATTATACTGATAAAAAAGCGCAGTGGCGCAGTGAGTATTCAAAGGCTTGCTATTATCTATGACTTGGTATCCAAATCCGAGAGATGCAGGACATCCCTGTATAAAAGACTGCATACAATAATAGCAATTGTGGGGAATATCGGCCGCGAAATTGACTTTTACTTTGACGGGTCTATTGTCCCTTGATAACACAAATAAAATACCGAAAACACACAAAATGCCACATGACTGTAACTATAGTTAAACAAGCATCAAACTAAAGCGACTAAACCTCATCAACCCATGCATGGTTTGTTCGAAGCCTTTGTAGGATATTTCGTTTTCTATAGAAATCCTCATATAGAGGTCTTGAGATTTCCGCCATCTTATATATAAAAATTAACATCAATGATAATTTCATCAACATTAATCTAATATTTTTCAACGCCAATATATCAAAGGAGGCCACCTTGAACAGACCAGTTGGCAAAGAGCCAATCGATCAATATTTTGGGTCGGTACACAAAGTACGAATCTTACCAGCTATATCTGTCGCAAGACACAACCAGACCATAAATAATGCCGAGACAAATGAGACGACACAGGATATCGGCGTCCCTGATGACTTGCCGAAAAATGTCGGAGCGCATAGTGCAACGCTGCAAAAGGCTTTGGATCAAACCATAAGAATAACATTGACTACTCATTCTTGTTCTTAGGCGTGTCTATAGTTCGGAGTGAACGAAAGCCTCAATTAAAAATACGCTACAGCTAGCTCGGTTCTTAACAAACCACCTCCAGTTGCACACTAATATGTTTTTGGTTCCAATTTTCTTCTTACAAGCATGTGCAGAAATATAATGAGCACGCGAAGCTTCGAACCGAATAAATCGAGAGGTGCCTATGGATAATGTGCGAATAGCGTGTAAAAAAAGTTATGAAAACGTGCCAGGGCCAAACATCCCTCACAGAGACCTGTAGATATGATGAAGGAAAACTTATAGTTGATTCCGAGTAACAGTATGCTACAGAATGAAACATTCAATTTAGCCAGTACTTTCGTCCATACCAGTTAAAAATTAAGTGAGAATATCAAAAGTCAAGCTTAAGACCAAAACGGCTACTTGGCTCGATGAGTTATCCCACAAGATATGTCAAGCAGCTGGAGATGACTAGGAGCATTCGCCAATGAGTTTTATGATTTGGTCCAAAGGGCAGACGAATTTAAAGGAGTATGAATACCTTAAAAAGACACTGAACTTGCAGAGAAAGATTTTTACCTGTCGCCTAAAAATATGCAAGAGTTTAACACGGCCCTTTGGTGACTAACTGCATTCCTCAGACTATGCAATTATTTTATTATTCAGCTACCTCTATCCGAACACAGATGGAGCTCAAATGCGTGTCTGACTGAAATTATGCTTTTAAATTTTAACCAAAGTATTTAAAGGTTATTGATTGCGCGATGCATACCATTAGGAGCGTGCTTCGAGTATTTCAGTTATGCGAGTGAGGTGTACAGAATCTTTGGACATGTTTTGCATATGGCCAATGTAAATTGAATTGAAATTGGTGCTGACCCGGAAACTTCAGCTATCAAGTTCAAACACATTTAAACTGGGGAAGCGTACTGGGTAACAAATGAGCAAACACTGCTTTTAGATCAAAAGTTGTGTCCGTCTACAAATGAACTCACTCGCTATATCGGCGCGAAGAGCTTTTTGGAATAGAAGTCAGTCCAGTTATAAGGAGTATGGAATTGTCATTCTTGCGTTCAAACACTATTCCAGCGAAACTGCTTTGGGTAACCTTTTTGAACACAAGACATGTCGAAGCATCATCTGAGTTAAAGCATGATGTGAATCTGGTGGCGCATACGAAGAAGCAGCTTCCATTTGCTGTAAGACCTTTGAGACTGCCATTACCTTAAGGCCGATAACGCCAGGGGAACGAAAACTGCGTTTGGCACAGTTTGTGTTTGGAACAACGTCTCGTCGCATTTCCGTGGACTGCATCTATAAATGGCTACTCCCAGACGTGTGTACACCTGATTATCATAATCCCTAGAATTTCCTCTACGGTGCAAGCAAAACAACATTCCCCGCTCTGGTTATGCAGCATGCTGTATGCATCGAACGGCCTTCAGTTGAGCGTGTCAGTGGTACCCAGGCTAATGACCATCAGCCTTACCTTACACCGTCAATTATGGCCTTCTCTGTCTCCCTCTCAGCTGATTTGATTGCCGCGCAGTATGTATACCTCGTTCGATCTAGTGCGTCCAACATTCAAAGCACGTTAATTCGCCGACGTTAAGTGACCCAATTGGAAAATGGAATCTCAATCAAAACCTTACTTTGCGCGCGCTCACAAACGACCAGAATAATCAACCACACTCGTATGGCCGTCCATTCCACAGAGATATGAATAACTCCCTCGTCCTATTTAGCCGGCCTTCTGGTTCTAAAAACCAAAACTAAACTCACAATGTTGCATAAGAAAGTGTTGCCTAAATGTGTCAACCGATGACACACATATGCTGCAGCTGACGAATGATGATTTTTATTTAATTTTCTCTCCCTTTGCCGCTAGATGAGGCTAATGGCGAAACAGACAATTTGGTTTCCACTGATGGAGTTTAAGTGCATCATCGGACGACAATTTGTTGACGGAAAGTTAGCAAAAAATACGTTAAAAGTCACCGTGCATCTGCATGCATGTGCGCTTCTAATTGTTTTATTCTCTGGTAGTCCGTTTCAGTGCTGAATCGTGACTGTCAAGCCAACTTTGTATATGCAAATTAGGCGCAAAAAACCGGAATTTCTATACGGTAACCTGGCGCATAAAGAATTAATCAAACGGTTTGTTGCGAGGCTGGGAATTACAGAAAAAGGTCGCCCTGATGTAGGTGCCATGAGAATGTGCATTTTGTCCAAAGACTCACTTTATATGCAACGGCCTTGAACCTAATTACTTATCGACAACATGGAAGCTGTGTAAATGCTTAGTTCGATTTTATAAAACTGGCGCAAAGGTTAAGCTTGACTGGGACACAGAGGGGTCTCGCTGTAGGTCCACTCAATGGACCTTTGAATACTTTTTTAATGTTTAATCTTTGATTATTTTAAAGTTTCACAGTTCTCACAGCCTTAATATCATGGACTGGAGATTGGATAAGGATATATGTGACGACGGAGGGTCCAAGAGTCATGTCTTACTAAGGCGCTTTCCAGAACAATGGACTCGTAGTTGGGTCTGAATCTGAGTGTTGAATCTAGTTGTATAGCAGCAACCACGACCTCCTCTAGAAGATATACTGAAGAACGACGTCGACACTATTTTTTGGAATTTTACGCCTAAATTCGAAAAGAGGACATTTGGTTGTTATAATGTCCGAAAGCTAATCCTGTACTACAACTCTTATGGCGGCACATAACCAAATTTAATACGTTGCACTTAACGCTAGACATACTTCCAGTAGGTATCTTGGTTGTCCGGTTATGCCTAAAAGGGTGCGTTTAATACAACGAAAGTCTCCTGAGTGTCTCGTGGAAGATTTTGTCGGCTAAAGAAAGCGCCTAAAACCTTTCACCTGTAAAAAAGTCAGCCTTTGACCAAGTCTTTAAACCTCGACAAATCTTGGAAGAACGCAGGAACTCACATCGATAAACATCATCGATTTAAAAGTCGCATATATGTATGTAGGTACCAGTTGTACAAAGTCATATCAAGTTTCGGCATTTCAGCTAACCACGGTCGTCTGTGCAGGAGGCAGTCACATAGACCCTGATTGTCCGTCAAAGTTGACAATACTCTCACGGAACGATTGGTTCTCGAAAAAGCGACACGCTTTCTTCTAACTCCTTTAACATCATTCTGGAAGGAATTGTACGAAACGTACGAAAATCAGGGGTACAATGTTTCAGAAGTCCATTCAACGGATTGCTCACATTATTGAAAGAAGAAGGCAACCATTTTCAAAGTACCTATTAAAAAAAAGGAGTCGAAGGTGGAACTATCTCTAGAAAATAAAGTATGTATACATATAAGCTGTAACCGAGAATGGGCCCTTAAAATTTGCGACTCGGGGTAAAAGCTCATATGATGCATGGACATATATAACCGCCTCAAAGTAGTTAAAGACGGAGACTAGACCTCCACTATTACCTCGTAAAATAACATCAAGCTTAGACCCAGGCTTTCTAATCGCTGTTTCTTTTAGCAAGAAAGTCTTTTAAAAAGTTAAGCCCTCTCTAATAGAACCAAGGAGATATTATAAAAGACCCTAATCATGGCAGTCGTGCGGTACATAGTACCGAGAGATGGTCTTTTTTTGAAGCGGTAAAAAGCCTATAGGAAAGTTTACAAAGAAAGATTTTTTCTAAGGCGGAAAAGTTTCAACGACACAAGCCTAAAATGATACCGCTAGATGGCACATTGAACGTTTTGGACAACAATTAGTAGAACAGTATAGGATGATCCGAAGTTAGTTGGTGCGCGCAATTAGATAGCGATCTCAGCCTGGAGACAGCTCTTTTAGTGGTTTGAAACTTGGCTAATACTGACTTACATCGGAACTAGAAGAATTAAATTGGAAATGTTGTGACTTGCGGTGCGTTTTTCAATCGATTTCCAGTAGAAATTGGCGTTGTTAATGCTTGCCTTGATAGAAACCGTACAAATATCTATAACCGATCTATCCAATACCGCAACCATTACCAATCGTTCAAACCATCAACTCCGAATTACTCTTAAACAATTAAGACATCAAGTATCTAAATGCAGAACATCTATAAGGCCCCCATTCGACTGACATTGATTACAATCACAAAGTAGGGCACTGGGCCTTTCTAAAAAAATCCGTCACCCTTTCAAAAGCACTTATCTAAAGTCAATCTTCATGCCCATTACATGTTAACTACCCGTCAACAAATAAATTGCATTGCTTCCGTCTCTGCTGTGATGCACATAAATACTCACTACCGTGCTACCAGCTAAACAAAGCCCAACAAAGAAAGCCAACTGAATGATTTTAATTTCCATTTAAAGCCATTCATTTGGGTCTATCTTCTCGTCTATACTTTGTATAAAGCTTTCAGCAAAGTTGTGCCTGATACAGTGCAGTGATTATACCTTTGAAAATTATAATTAAAACAAAGGAGAGCACATGCATTATAAACTGTGTGCTCATTGTCTTGGCTTTTACAAAGATCGTAGGTAGGAGAAGTTCCGGAAGACAAATCAACCGGCGGCGGCGGCCTCCATCAACCTTCAGGTGTGGTGTACATATACCTGCCCGATACAAAAGCGCACAACAAATGTGCAAAACTGACACATAAAGAGGCGGAAAAACAAAACAGATATCGTATGCGCACAATGGTTGCATAACGTCTTGAGGTATAGATACGAGTATCTCTATACACAGATGAGAAGCATAATGCAACGCAAACGACTTTCACGCGAGCTTTTGGGCGTAGGTATGGGCGCTCGAAAGTCAAGTGCTATAGGGTGTGGCTTCACAACATGGTAGATCAATGTTGAGCATACCTATATACACCACTTGAAGGTACTGTCGTAAAACTTATGTCACTGCGACTTCCTCATTACGCTTTCAACGCGCGTCTCAAATATCAATTTCTAATTTTGCACAATTTAACTGCTCCACGTTAATGACAGTCTTGAGCGCGGATATTAATGCGGCATCACACACATTAAGCCAGCTGACGGCCAAAAGTCAAATATCAATTAAAACGCTTTAATTGTATATATTCCAACATTGTTGACACATTTGGCAAGTGAGGGCCTTACGTCAGAGTGGGTATGCAAAAATTGAAAAAGCAGTAAAAAACAAATAAACGACAATACACACACAAATAGAAAAGAAAAAAGAAAGTTAAACATTTACACAGCCGAGTTGTTGCACTTGTGTTTGCTTAAAACGATCGCACCCGCATAGGTCCGTTGGGTTGACAAAGAATTGCGGGCACACCAAAAATACAAATTGCAATAATGGGCACTTCAAACGATACGGTTAATGTCATGGAAATGTTTTGCACATGAATACAATGCACAAACTGTTTGTCGGTCGTAGAGACACTTAAAGTAAAGCCAATCATCAAATATCAACGGTGGGCATCAGATGACTCGGATTCATATTTTTATGAGTGAGATGTTTTCCCCAAACGTTAGGTTGTAGGCTTAACAGAGGAAGAGCTTTGACGCTATAAGTTATGGCTCACTTACAATAGAAAATTGAATTTTCGAATATAACTAGTCGATTTGGGGTACATTAATTTTTTTCTCAAGTATTCCGGACACACTCACGTCCCTTGAGAATTTACACTAAAAGATTGATGCACACATCTTGACGTAGGAGACACTTTTTTATGCATTTACTTCGCGTTTGGAAACTGTTATATCTACCTACTTCTCAGATGACGTGTAGCTGGAGATCGATTTGTACGAAAATGTTTCAAAGGGTGTAAAAGTCAGTGGACCTGTCTTAAGTTTTAAAAATTGGACGGTCTTTCTGTGACAAGCTCTTAGTATATTGTGGTCGTTGTGACTTTTTGTTGCCGAAACATTTGAGTTCTAAAAATTAGCAAAAGCAAATATTCAGATTCAAATACTGAACCGAGTTTTAATCTAAAAATTGGCCAACATTTGGTTGTGAAAAGTATTTGATCATACATTTTCAGAATTAAAAGAAAAACTGCAACTTCCAGAAACATGGCTAAAAATTACGCGAGTGCATTAAAAAAATGTGGGTTGATCGTACAAAGGCCCGGAAAGACTTCAACTCCTAGATACTCGACCAAAAATTAAGTCAAAATTACCGCATTCCTGTAAACAATTTTGGTCCATCGTTCAAAATGTCAGGAACTCCTCTACTAATTCAGAAAGACTGCAAATCCAGAAACGCATCCAAAAATTACGTCAAAATTACCCATAGCAGTCAACAATGTTGATTTTTCGTACAAAGTATCACGAGCTCTCCTACTAGTACGGAAACACTGCAACTCCTAGATGCACAACCAAAAGTTACGTCAAAAAAAACCTCGTTGCAGAAGCAGGAAAGCCTCCAACTCCCAGATACTCGACCAAAATAAACCCGATGGTGTACAAAATTGGGTCGTTCACACAAAGTGTCAGGAGCTCCATCGGTGACGTGAAATAAAGCCAAACGAAATAAGACCAAAATACCACAAATTTTGAATTTAGCGTTGTTTTGTTTGAGGTTATTTCACCCCACCGCTCCATTTGTATAGCTCAGAAAGACTGAAACTCATAGATAATCGACCAGAACTACTTCTGTGCAGTTAATAATTAAAGTTGTTCGTTCAAAGTGTTAGAAACTGCACTATGGGTCCAGAGCAAGTCTCAGCAAGATAACCAAGAGTTCCATTCAAAAAATACAAAATACAACTCTACAGCTGTTCTGCTTAGGCTTATACCCTTCTTTTCGTCTGAGAGCCTCAAGTTATCGCTGAAAACATCGTCAAAGACAGATATGCACAGTTTCTGCCGTTGTTCTTCCACACGTTTGGTCCGGTGCCTTCTTTTTGAGATTTTTCGGTTTTACTTGTTTATGAGGTCTTTGGTCCCAGATTACGATGCAACATTCGGATGATAAACCTTCAATCGGCTGATCAACAGCAAGCCATTGCACGGACTTATAAAGGGTTTTTCAACAGGGACGCTACAAAAGTAGAGCGACAGGGACAGCAAACGACGCCGAATTTCTTACCGCTCTTTTGACATTTCTCTTCAGTTTGCCATTTCATGATGGAAAGATATACGAGCCAACAACGAGTCGAAATTATTAAAATTTACTACCGAAATTCGGAGTCAGTGGCCTCAACGTTAAGAGCGCTACGTCCAATTTATGGTCGTCATAATCGTCCTAGCAGATCAACAATTGAGCGTCTAGTGGAAAAATTTGAATCCACAGGCACAGTACAAAATGTTCCCGTGCCAGTGAGAAAAAGAAGTGCCCGTAGTGTCGAGAATATTGCTGCCGCTGAGGCTTCAGTTGAAGTAAGCCCAAATGTGTCTCTCACACGTCGTTCTCAAGCGTTGGGCATCTCTGTGACGTCGTTGTGGCGAATTTTGCGAAAAGATCTTGGCCTACATCCTTACAAGATTAAATTGACGCAAGAACTGAAGCCGCTTGACCACCAGAAGCGTCGTATGTTCGTGAATTGGGCTGAGCAACAACTTGAAAATGATTCGGATTTTCATCGAAAAATCATCTTCAGCGATGAGGCTCATTTCTGGCTGAATGGCAGAACTTTCACAGGAATAAAGGATTTCATTGATATCCAAAACCGTTTTTGTTTTATTTAAAAACTTTTGTCGCGCTCTTATTGAAAACCCCTTTACTATTATTTCTGATCAACGATTGAAAGTTGGGAGGAAAATATAGACCTGGAAGAGCTGGTGTTTCAGACCCCTGATCTGTAGTCTTCTTGCGACCTTGACACGATCACTTCTGAGAGGCACCCAAAATCGTTCAGTCGTTTTTCACTGATGGGAAAGTGTTAAACGACAAAATTAGGTCTCCAAGTGCTAGCGATCAATTTAAGTTCTAAGAGTAGTTTTGATAAAAAGTACTTTACGCGATCAGTGATCATTCATTATTAAGAATTCAGAATTAAATACTTCTGAGAACAAGTTGTCATTATTGACGAGTTAACGGGATTAAAATCAATTGAGTTCTTTTACATTCGAAGATCGTTTTCTGTTCTAACGTTTGTATAGATTACTGATCGCATGCATTGCCAAAGTCGATGATTCAAAGGATTACTGATTATTTAAAAGTCGACTGCGTACCTTAAATTATTTTGAGTGAAAACGATAGATCGATGGTCGGCTGATACCGGTGCTGGATCACCACATGTATCTATCGCAGAAATCAAACAACATTTTAATAGTAAATTACCCCTCGAAGTCTGTACACCATTTGTCCGATCAAGCCGATATACAAACAAGTGCCATTTCTATTGCAAAAATAAGTCAAGGTCTATCAATCACTTACACACAGCCAACTTGTCGCTAAGTTTCTCCTGGCGCCACTCTCTCTCTGGTACAATATTGTTCTCAATCAATTGGACGTCAAGTCAGAGCGGTCATCAAAAACACCAATCGCATGCACTGTCGTCCCATTCACCCCGATATCGATAACATATATGATCAATGTGCTCGGCAAAGTATAAAAAAAAACCTGTACTCACCCACCTTGCAGTGTTGTGCACCTTATAAGGTCACACCAAGGCAAAAAGTGATTGACTGCGTCTGACTGCTGACTAACGTTTCTCAACACTTCTCATCAGGCAGCTAAGCGCTTGGAATTACTTAACACACTACGGCGCGCTCATCATCTTTGCATCTTCGATCCATTCCACGCAATAAAACGAAAGGCACGTTTCGTGCCTGGCGCAATTTTGCGGCAGGCACGAAACACACATACACCTGTATGGGCAGAAGAATTTGTATTGATTACGAAAATCCAGTACCACCTAACCGCCTTTCAAAATCTTACTTCATCTCCTCATGCATCCGGTGGATTGACGTTCTCATCTTGCACTTTGTAGATCGTAGTGCCAAGCTATGCGATGCTCAAAGTTCGCACAAAGAAAAACAGAAAAGGTGTAAAACCTTCTCGAAATCGGACAAGAACCGTAGACCGGACTGTGCAAACCAAAAGAGGCCATTGAACGATCGTGCACGAATCTGTGTCGGTTCGGTCTGCATCTATGTGGGTATTTTCGGAGTCTAAACTGAAATGACCAATGAAAAAGGCAAAAATTCAAGTTTTTGCTTTTAGAACCGGGCGCGCTCGCAAATATCGTGATATACCTTCGAAGCTATACTTACGTCCAAATGGATTCTTGTTACTGCCGGCTGGCATACAACTACTGGCTGCAGCAGCTGTATTATATAGGTGATACTGTCGTGGAAGGCGTCATCACTTCAACGATGTTGCCGTAAAGTGCACTTAAGCGCATAACCATGTTCTTGCTAAAGAGATAGGCCTAGAGACCTAAAGCCCCACTATAGTGTTTTTTTTTTTTCTCTTCTTATTTGTTGTTCCTTTCGCCGTTCGTAATATTCCGAAGATGGTGGGACGGCTACGCAGAGATAAAAGCATTAAATTGGAGTTAATCGGTAGTGCGAGTCGATGGTGGTAACTGGATGGTGGTCGGAGAATACTGGGATACAAAAAAACGAAGCCAACGGGAGATAGAATGGCGCAAATGAAAACGAATTGCTGACACAATTCCTGGGGCGAAATTCGAATTAGAATCGTTTATCGGTTCCTCCTTGGATATTTTTTTAAAGGGGGTTTTTGAATATGCTACGATCCTTGGAAGTGAATTGGTGTGTCTTGTGGGGAAACGCTTTAACTGTGACTTGCAAGGCCGGTGCGAAATTCTTTCACTTATTCAACTGCAAGGCATATTTAGCTATCTTGTAAATGTGTATTCAATTCACTTACGGTTTTTTGTCGATTGTCAACGTATATTGGTTGCTGACGAGGGAGCCACTCTTCACATTTGCTGTCATTTGGTTGGGGTCCATAATTCTGATGTAGGTCGGCACAAAAACGTCATTAACCACCCATAAGAACAGTGATAGGAGTATAAAAAATCCTTCGACAGTCTTCCTCCATGCATTTTCCAGAATTTTAATAAAGGCATATGTTTATGGGCTACGCGATGCGTGCCAAAAAAAAAATGGGTTTTTAAAATCAGAGAGTTATTGACCTTTGTCCGACGCACTGTTCAGTAATAATCCGCAATACAGGAGGACCTTGAGCATTAAACTTGCATATTCTGCGCCGATGGAATTTTACAGGTCTTCTTTTACTCGATTTAACATAACTTTACCCAAACCTTCCCTTAGCAATTGCAGGGGGCACGGAAATCCCTCTTGAGTTTTGGCAACCCTTAAGACGTTAATTTTTAGGAAACCTTGACAATCGTTGCCTTTTTTGCTCGACGGCAAACTCTACGTCGCAAGTGTAGGGAGCATCTCTCCTGATGGTATTGGCGCCGCACGGTAAGAGTCTCCGGGAGTACTATCTAGGCCGCCTTATCATAGCTACAATGTTCCTTCTACCTCTTGAGTTGGTCCTCATCCGAAACAAGATGAGAAACATCTTAGGCTTTCACTGGATTTTGACTATAAACTTATAAATTGATGACTACCTTTAAAACCTGCTGTCGGCTATTATTGTTCTCCAAATCGAAAATATGTCCGTGACTCCATGATATGAATATCAGTTTTAAAATCAATCTACAATTAAGCCTACAACATTCTAAATGGCATTCACAGTCGGCAATTTAAACTGAGATACAATTATGCAATTTTCCTTTCATTCGTCTTTACTTATTGTACCTCACTTTCAGTTATAATTACAGAATTTGTATCGTTGTCAATATTTGTTAAAGGAAATACTTTATTTATTTATTTTTCTTTGAGCACACAAAAAAAAAATAGCGTACCTACTAATTATTTCATCATTTTTGTTTCCTTTCAGGTAAGTCCATTTTGAAAGACCAATTAAAACATATACACAGAGACGACTCCATCAAAGTAAGTTCAACCAAAAGCCAATGAAAACTTGTATACAACAATGAAGAAATCCAATCCGTAAAAAGAAGTCCTTCTAAATTACGGCAATTACTCGTATTGGTTTTACAGATAAAGTGTGTTTTTCTTTCTCGTTCAAGCGGAAAGATCGATCTAACTAGGAACGAAAATTCAATTTAACGAACAGTTCAGTTCTGTTTTTCACTATCTTTGCTCTGTGACGTATATGCGGTTGGCATTCTTTTTTTTTTTTTGTAATTACTCATGCAAGTCGGTAGGTATTCCACTACCACTAGTTGTCAATTTAAATTAACATAGTTCTACTATTTATGGTGAAGATACTGCAAAAGGTGGGTCAGCCTGTACCTGAAAATGAGTTCACTGTATCCTAGTAGTTACTGAAACCATCCTGACCTCTGGCTGTAGTTTTTTTTTATCTCTCTTCTGAAGTACTTGTCATTGAGTATGCCTTATACAATGGACACAAACAATGGGCTAGCCAATTTGAATGGACATTTGCGAGTACATTTCAATCAATTGCACCGACGGAAGTATGAACTGTGATGTCGGTTAATTTGTAATTTTGTTTGACTTTGAACGCGCGGTGCTTTGATACTTTTTGTTTATCAGTCGTTGAACTGGAAAAGATGGTGGACTATATAGTGGGCAAATAGAAGCTGTACTTTAAGAGGGAATACCACATAATTGTGAATCAATCGATCCTCAACTGATCATACTCCAGATCTTTATTTTCTTTTTACTGAAGCTATAATAAATCGCATCTATTGCAATTCGAAATGGTAATGAGCTGCTCAACGTATTAGTGTGGATCAAGCGGTCCTCACCTTAACTGATCGGTTTGTAATTACTGAGTGCGATCGTTTTCTTAAATCGAAAAGGTACTGTATGGCCGAATTTTATGCATTCAGAACTGGTTATAAATTTCTCAACGTGTTGAGTGATCGTATCTATTTAGAACTGGTATTAAATTGCCTCTCGAACAACTCTCAACGTAAGAATCATGACTTTGAACTGACAAAATGTATCAAAAAACACATCCCATCATATAGATGCAAACCAAAATGACAAGCTAAAATATCATACCATCCGTGAATACGGACACAGGTGCGATCACAAAATCTTTTAATTTTAAACCAAATTGCATGGTAGGTACTCCTGCCTCACAAGCAATTGTCCCCCCCAGAAATTCCGACACCGATTTCGCTCCGGCGTTGATGCACTAACTGCATCTTCAGATGCACTGTTGTTATAGTTTGACAAAACTGTAGAAACAATTATGTCAAGGGGTGCCCCTAGACTGAACAATTCTAGGAATTCATGTCGGTTGTCGTCTATTCATTCCAGACTATAGAAGCGGAACATCTAGCAACACCATTAGCCTCATGAATCTCGGTGATACCCATGGGTATTGTATAGACTTACTAGTATAATGATCATTATGTATAAGCATCATGATCATGTTGATCGTGCATCATGCAACGTTAAGCATATTCTTATGAATTAAATTTTGATTTCCCGATTGTGTACAAGCCATTCTTATACAACTCTGATTTGCAGAACAATTAAAATTCATTTTCAAACGTGAATTGTATATTGATTTCTCCTCCGGAAGTCCGGTGATTATGATAAATTAGCTGAGAATGAAATTTGTTTGATAAATGACCGGCTCGTTTTTGGTATTATAAATCATTGGGTATTCGGTAAGATGATGATGGTGGCAATGCAGGTGAGGATTTTGTTCTGAGAAATCATTTCACTTACTTTCTCTGGTCGTTAATGATACCTTATCTCATATTTAGTGTAAAATTAGTGGGCGAGGTAAATAGGCTGATATTTCTAGGTTAAGCTAGAATTTCGTCTCGTTAGTAGGTACTTGGAAACGATGAAAAATCTATCAGCGGAAAATGAAAGTATCTACATATGATGCTCGGGGTACTTATTCGCTTTCATAAAATGATGGATTTTACTATAAAAGTGATATTCATGTAAATTTTTTTTTGTTTTCCTTAAGATGTCTGTCATGCCATAGGGCTTCTGCCAGCTTCCTACAAATAAGACTCTGCGATATTAAACTGGCAACTTGTATGAGAGTCCTCATACCCTGCATAACCTTTGGTTGTATCCTTTTATATTTAACAAGTTTATCAGTGCAAGTCGGAAGAAATTGATCGAACTTTTTAGTGGCAAGGTGGGAATTATACTCGATACTTGACATTTATTAAACTCTTTTTCTTTCCTTATAGTTTATAATGAAAAAGTGAACATTACTCACTGGGATCGTTTCAAATCAGTTACGTTCGATTCCGGTAAAGCCAATGGGGAAGTTATTCGTACTCTTTACGAAATTCATTATTTATTTGTAATTTATGATGAAAAAGTGCATAGATTTTGTGTCATTGCGAACGATTTAAATTAATGGGATTCCATTCTCTTAGAGCCAATAGTTGACCTACTCGCTACTCGTTACTATACTAAACTTCTCATTTATTTTATTTACTTGGAAAGACATTGTGCGACTGATAACATTCAACAGGGAAATTACACGCTACTCGTTATTTCACTAGTTTTATTTTGTTCCATAATTAATTATCGCAAATAAGATATGTACGACTACGATTGATTCAAATTAGTAGCGTTCGACTCCATGAGAAATAAAAATTTAACTACTCGCTACTCGATATTTGGAAAATTCTCCCATTTTCTGTATAATAATGAAGATAATGTATAGTGCGATTGCTAGCCATTCAAATCGATTGCACTTATTTCGTTTAGAGCCAAAATGGGATTTACTCGCTGCTCGTTATTTCTTATACTCTCTATTTTCTGCAAATTAAAATGTAAACTTTCGGTTTTACAGGCGACTGCAGTAAGCACTTTTAAGATGTAATGTTAAGCAATTACTGATCAAAGGATTGACTTTCTTAAGAAGGCTGATCAGCCCATAACTGTATTTACAAAGGTGCAGAAATAGCTTATCTGATCAGAAATGTTTCCCATTTATCCCCTTAGAGAAGGAAGGTGTATTTTTCATTCTCCCAATCAAATACGACGAGAGTAGTGAGAATTATTATTTCCTGATTTCATACCTAAAAGTATAATGTACCTACTTTAATTTTTTTTCTTCCTTACATCGTTAAAATCCCCGTCAAAGGCGGGTTGCCCTTTGTGCAGTGTACTTGCTAAAACAACTCATGGAGCTCGTAGCACAAAACAGCAGTTGTAGTCCTTCTGTTAGTATTTTCTTTTACATTTCCCCCGACTTGAAGTTGTCAAACGAAAGCGATGTAGCAATCGAAGCGAAAAGGTTTCATAATTGTTGCCTCCCTCCTTTCCCTGTAAATTTCACCTCCTTTCAGTTCATGATGGCAAAGCAGCACAAGGCTTTACATTTTTTGTTCACTATTCAAATTGTCTACGCCCTTTAGCTATGCAGTCACAGTTGAGTTTTCAAAGTTCAACAAGTGACTGAAGTAGTTACGAGCTCTTGTTGTGTCCTGTATTTTTTTTGGTATTTCTCTGAATAATTATTTGGCAAGGACATGTAATATGTATGATGGTAAAATCTTGTGAGTTATTTTTACCATCGTGAAAAGGGTGTTTATTTTTATTTCTTAAGCGTTGAAGTATCTACTTATATTTTACGAGGAACTATATGTCTATAACTCGTTTATGGAATAAATTGTTTGCAGTTAGCCTAAGACCAAAACCACAATACCAGCTACATACTAATACTCACCCGGAACCATTTAAGAAGCTTGTTGCTAACAGGCTCTCAAATTTGTCTCACTAAGAAAAAAATGATTTAAAATAAGCTGTAGCGGTTACTTAAATAATTTTGATTTTTCTAGCCGCATGTTTCTGTTCCATGCTTCTTCCATCCCCGCAAGGATGTCTTCACTCGCAGAATTTCTGAATACAAATCACAACTTTCCATAGTTATCGCCGAAATAAAAATGTTCGTACTCAATTTAGCAGTAAAGTTAACTTAGTCTTTACAACTTTCTCGTTACTCAAATATAAAGACCAACAGCACAGCGTATATCCATCAAATATTATTGGACCGATAAAATTGATTTTTACGAGGCCATTAACTTTTGACATATACAAGCACTTGATTTATGGCTTTAGAGAACTGTCGGATATAAGAAACCTTACCTATATCTGTTTTTTTTTTTTTTTTCACAAGTGCTTATAGCATCAATTCTAACCACATTCCATCTCTGTACACATGCTCGTACGTGTGTCAGACATAATCCTCCATAAAACATGAAAGTATAAAATTCAAATTGACTCGGTGTTTACGAGTGCACATGCCTCGCTGAAGTCATGCTCGGCCAGCATGATTAAATTGCATTACCCGAGTCTACTTACTGGAGAGTACATCACTAATTCATGTTCCATCGTCAATTCAATCTAATTGTTGTACAACAAACAACTCAACGAATCTGAAATCTAACACTTTCTTTGCCATCTTTTTACTGTGTGCGCCATGTGAAATTGTGCATTATAAACGTGCGCGCACAAGTAGCTCCACCATATGGGTACAGCAGGGTTATACATTAACCAGAAGTCGTCTCCATCTATCCATCTGTATTACTCTTGGACTGTTTTCAGTTCAAGCACATGATTACTTGTACTTTTCATCAACAAAATAAATATCTACAGCTACACCATCCATGGTTAAGTGAAAACCTTTGGTATGTATTCGTATATCTAACAAATAATGCTCTGCGCGATACTTTTCTCAATACAAAAGCAAAAGAAAGTGAAACAAAACTGTCGTCCACTAGAGTAGTTCGTACATGAAGTTCAGTTCGTCAGATTGGTGTATAGGGAACGAACGTACGACAATAATTGTTTTATTATGCCATCCGAGTATCTCGCGTTTTCATCTCAGCAAGATCAGTCTTTGTGTGTGCTGGCTGCGATTAAAATCATGTGAAAATATAAATCATAAAGAGGAGAATTTTAATATCACCAGAGCGACATAATGAATTATTAAATTTTCTAATTTTCAGTAGGCCAAACAGTTGTAAGTCATGGTTCAGTTTCGTCTTGACATTTTCGATGACTTTCACTTGGGCGGCGCGCCGTGTTACAGGGTGGGGCGAGCTTTCGACTAGAATCAGATGATGAAAACTTTCGATTAATTTCGGTTAAGAATTTTGACTTCTATTTGTGTTGTTTGACAATAATTTATTGACACGTTTGTGTTTGTGATTTTTTTTAGTTAATTAAATTTTGCACTCAATTTGCATTGGAATTCAACTATGGGATGGTGGACATGGTTTCAGTATTAGAACTTCGCAATGACCTACATAGATGACAATTTGCATGTTTAGAGCCGCCTAATGTGACAGGTTTATTTTTGTTTAGCTATATTTATGCAATTTCATTCATTTAGTAGATATAAACGTTTGAGAGGCAATGTCTGGCATGGTCTGCAAAAGAATATCCGTACTTAATGGGCTCCTAGGCGCAGCGGCTTAGTGGTTAGTGTGTTGGACTACTAAGCGAGTTTCGATAGCCAAAAAAATAAATAAATCGCAGGCTCTGCAAAATAAGGCCCAAAAAAAATGAAATAAGGCCTAAAACAATTATACAGGAAACAACCGCAACGATTTTTAATAAAATTTGGGGTCTTATTTCCTTTTTGGGGCCTTATTTCCTAATGAAAATTGGGGTCTTATTTCATTATGAAATAAAACCCCAAAAGAAGAAATGAAGTAAGACCCCAAAACGAATTTTCATTATTTCTTAATGTTATAGATAGTTTATTTTACTAAAAATCCAAATTTAAAAAATATTTACAAATTTATTTTTAGGTATTTCCGTTATTTTTCATTTTAATGAATAAAAAAACGAGAACATGTTAGGAAGAAATGTTGCAATATTTAATACATATATAATAGATTGTAAATTTATTTCTAAAAAGATAATATATTGAATAAAAAGGCAATGAAATATGAAATATACAGGGTGTCCGCCTGGTAGGTATACTACTTTGTTTTGCCGCCATTTTGGTAAACATTAGTCTTGACAGTTCATATTTGGCAGTCGTGAAGTAGACACGTGGCAAATTTATTATGGAAAAATATTCGATAAACCAACGTGTTTTAATCGTTAAAACATTTTATCAAAATCAATCATCGATTACTGTGACGATGACAAAGTTACGAGAAACATTTCATTTGAATGGATATGTGAATAAACAGAATAGTCGGTTCTGGGCAATGGAAAACCCTCAAATTATTCATCAGTCACCTTTGCATCTATTAAAAGTTACAGTCTGGTGTGCAATTTGGTCAGGAGGAATCATTGGACCTTACTTCTTTGAAAATGAAAACGGCGTAACGGTAACTGTGAATGGGGAGCGATATCGTGATATGATTGAAAACTTTTTAACGCCACAACTTCATGCTTTGGGCTTGATTAACATGTGGTATCAACAAGACGGTGCCACATCGCATACAGCCAGGATTACAATGGAGTTACTGCGAGACCTCTTTCCACAACAAGTTCCACAAAGTAGTCCAATACCTTCCCGGCGGACACCCTGTACAAAAAAAAAACAACAACAAAAAATTTGGGTGACATTTCATTTTTGAAATTGGGGTTTTATTTCATTATGAAATAATAACACACTAAGGTATTGCTGTTAGGTTTATGTATGTTCGTCTTTAGATACAATTTGTGTTTATTTTTTGGGGTTTGTGGTTTGCGATTTGTCGGTCATAAGAGCTTCACTTCTAACAAACATTTAAAGCTTTATCTAGCATGGAAATTCGATATAATAACCTTTATTGTAGATGATGACAACTGAAATGAAGATACTCAGAAAGATGCTCTTCGCGATTCTAATAATAATTTTTAGTGTCCATGCTAAGTTTTTCGAACTCACAATGGAAAAATTTTTCCATACAAAATTGCATACTGTGACCTACAAAATAATTACAACGACGGTTACATTTTTATTTTATTTATTTTCAAGGCCCTCTGTATTGTACATGCTTGACGCCGAACTTCTTCCGCGCATTTCGCAGCTTTTCCGAAGTTTAGCCGCAATTAGATAATGACACTAATATTTAACCGAAATATCCCAAAACGGATGGTCAGACTCTGTACCCCTCGATAGGGTCGTCAGTCTTATCGATGGCCACATACTTAGACGAAATTGAGATTTTGATGCCATTAGATTCAGCGTACTCTAATCTATTTTGTAAATTTTGTTCAGCTTTATATCTTTAAAAAAGTGGCAACAATTTCAAAAAAACCTAACAGCTTAAGTCAGTAAAGTCAATAGAGTCACTTGGAATTTCACGCGTTTGTCTTAAAATGTTTAAATTCGATGCTTGTCACAGCTAGGGTATGTCATCTGCTGGGTTCTTTTTATAATTGGTGGAACATAAAGGCCGTTCAAACGTTGTTGCTTTAATGATGGTCTTTATCGTCCGCGTTAAATTTTTCAAACTCACAGTGGCCAAATTTCCCTTCAAAATTATCTATAGTGGCCTATTAAAAATTTAAGGAGATTGTTTAAAATAAAGACCCACTGAACTGACTTTGCAACACATTTGGACCTTGGAGCTCTTTTTACCGAATAGTTTGATTTTGAACTTTAGTGCCTAGATCGTTGATTGACTGTTGGCCGAACATTGATCCTTAACAGCTTCGCGGAGGCCAAGCGAACAACATAACCAAAACAACCGATTACACGATTCATTCTTAACTTTATACGCCAAATAATGTTATCCATATTTTGCGTATAAAGTTTTAGTCATAGGTTCTCTAAAAATATGTTTGGCATTCTGTAAAAACACTTTCGCATTTAACGAAAAGAAATCGGAAGAAAAAATTACTTCATGTAACTGTATGAAGTAATGGAGGCTAAATTGCATAGTTTTAGGATCATGTCCATAGATTTTGACAACACGTATACCTTCTTTCACTTTTTGCTTTACAAAGTTATGAGTCTTCGTCACCTTCGCCATTTGGTTTATTATACAATGGAAACCATTTGTGGTCCAGGTTACATGCAGCGAAAACGATTGAACGTTTTTATCCTACGAAATCACTTTTTTCTATTTTAATTTTTGGCGAAAAAAAATCGTCCTTTTCATGGCCGTAATTTTGTTGCAATCTTCAATTCTGAACACAAATTCGTCAATATTGTCGTGCCGGTCCAAAAGCCGCATCATAAATAGAAAAACCATAAACTGGACCGGACGAACATGTTGATGAATTTTCGTGTCAGTTAACATGTACCTAGGTCTCAGGTCTCCTACAAAATTTCGTATGAAAGGCACTGCTGCTTAGAAATTTTTCGAAACATTGTTCTAACGCTTGATTTTTAAAGACCTGTAACTTTTTGTCTCCGGCTGCAGACCTTTAACTGATCGGGAGAAAGTTCAAGCCTAAATTCTCGTATAAGCTTTTTTATGCTACTATCTTAAGCGTGGATAAGCTGTCAGTATCGAAAGAACATGCAGCTTAGAAAGCAAATGGCCCAACTTTCATCGTTAATGGCAGCTGTAGTTTATATCTATTTTGTTTTTTTCAGAACCTACCCATTGGACCTCCTTCCTAGATTGCAGTCATATTTGCCTTGTACTGTGTGAGGACAGTCTCGATTTTTTTGCGCAGCACCCACGTTTTATGTAAAGCTGTCCATAATTTCCAGGTTCACATTTTGTAAACGTGCATTATAAAATTCTGTGGGGTGTTTTATCAAAATAATGAAATAAATAGTTGGCGCTATAAATCCATATAAGGACCTAGCGACTGTCCTGCCTGCGCAAAATAAGATAAAACTGTTTTAGCTATTGACCTTATTGGATCCCTAATAGTTAAATTCACTATGAGCTATTTTTCCAGCACATTACGTGTGAATAGCTCCGCAAGGTTTACAGAAAACAAAAAAAAACAACGTCTAGGTGTTAAAACGCATTCTTCCGAGGCATGATGCCGTTGATCTATTTACGTATCCAACCGTCTGTTCATGTTTAGCTGCAATTTGCCTCTTTCCAAACAGCCTCAAATAAACAAAACAAATTACAAAAGGCACACTTCTATCTAGGGAAGCTTGTCCCATTAAAGAATGCAAACAATAAAATAAATATTACCAACAAGTATATTCTAAAATTACGCAATCAGTAATTATTACTTTACATAACAACTTCCCTTAAATAGAGCACACAGCACTTAGTATCAAATTATAGACAACTAACATCCCACATGGATGTCATTAGAAAAACCCTCCCAAAGCCGGCACTCGTACTCTTTAGAACGAAAAAAAAAACATTTACCAAGTGGGAAAGCCAGTTGCGTCTCACCTCAAGACACAAAAATATAATTAAACTTAAAAGAGAAACAGAATCTATTACATCAGCGCAGTCCAGCGTACGTAAAATTTATAAAACAGAAAACATAACCAACCTACTCCCAAGAAGTTGTTCTTGCAAAAGTGTTCCTTCCGCCACAGCATGGAGCACAGTTCCCGCTTTTTATTTTTAAGTCCAGAGTTTGCGTTCGGTTCTTATTTTTTGTTTTGCTGCCAACAACGCTGCGCCATGGCGCTCGGCGTTGGCTTCGAGATTCGAGATACCTCATGCTAAACACTCTACAGTCAATTCATTATTCGCTGGCGTACGGTATTAGATACGAGTACTGGTACACCACACATAGGTTTGTGCTGTACAGTGAGGCAGTTAAGCGTATCGTATGGATGCGGCTCTCCTTCTCTCGGCCAAAACGTCATCCATCTGTTGTATCTCGCTATACTCTCCGTCTCCACAGTCAGCCAGCTGTTTACGATTTGTTTAGTATTCCATTTGTAAAGGTATCTCTTTGGATACTTTTTCCGTTGTGTTCGACGAGTATCGTGTTCACGTAGCACGTAGTTACTATCTCTCTCCGCAGCCAATGTGTATCCATATGGGGGTAGACCACAATTCAAAACAAGTGAGTCAAGTTAGTCAGTTGGTTTGTGTCTTGCGAGTACGGTATAACGTCGGCCGGTGGTATATCTCTGACAAACACTTGTGCCGCGCTAACGAACATCTTCTTCTCCTTTCTTTTGTAACTTTCTTCGCGTTTTGTGTTTACCTCGTTTTCACATATTTTTTTTATTTGTTATACTCGAAAATTTGCGAAATTCCCTATATGCATTTTTGGAATACTTTGGAAAATTAAAAAAAAAATTATATTAATCGCAGCCAATCCCCCCTCCCACTTTAAGCCGAACACGAATACGAAAACAAACGAAAAAAAAACAGTAAAGTTATTAACGATTAATTTGCTGTGCAACCCGGACCGGAGCTCGGACGACGCGAGGTGTTTTTTGAATTGATTAATTCTTTCGTTTTATGCGTTCTGTGTTGTTGTTTTTTTTTTTCTCGGAAGTCGACGATTTGAATGCCTTACGAGTGTATGTCCCTCGCGTTCACTACTTCCGTTTCGATCAGCCCCGCAACGAAAACGCGCAAAACTGAATTTTAGTGGTTCTCTGATATAAGCAAGTGAAATATCTTGAATAAAGTGGAAATATAAATCGAAGATAATTAAAGTTGAAAATAGTTCAGTGAATTTTTGTGAAAAGTGATGGTATAGTGTTTTTTTTTTATTTTTATTTTTTTAAATTTGAAACGGCAACACTTGAAAATGGATATCAATTTCTCAGACGGCACGTTTTGGATAGCCGCTCGTGTTTGGGTAAATTGCGATTGCGTGTCATCGATGCATCTGTTGTTTTATTAACGAAAACAAGGATTAAATAGAAAAAATAAAACTGGAGAAGGTAGCTTCTGTGCTATGGCCATATGGCGTTGGTTGAGTCATATTATTGAACATGTTTGATGAGTTGAATAGGGAATTGGGTTACGGTAGCGAGGAATTTGATCTTGTTGGCAGGGACAAAATTCCTTAGTCACTCCGAACGGCAGTCAATTGCTTCTTGCTTGCGTGATTGTTTTCGTGTCGAATGTCGTATTTTTAAGTTTTAGAAATGACATTTTAGTGATACAGAAGCCCAATAAAAAGAGTTCGACAGTTCCAGGAAAACTCTAAAAAACCAAAATCATTCAGCTGTCTATAAATAACAAAGGAGGGCAAGTTAAGTGCAGCACAGTCGTGTGTTTTCTTTAGTGAGCTTACCTATACCGGTACCAGCGGACCAATTAGCTTAAAAAACAACTCTAACCATATTTTTTGTTCGTTTACAAGTAGGTACCAAAAGTAACGTAAAAGAATTTTAAAGTTTCATATCTTTTGTTCAATTTAGAAGAGCGATCAAAAGTCAATTTAAATCTCGCGGAACTAAACTCCATTCATTTTATATAAATCGGCTAGAACGTCCATCTATTCATATCATCGTTTATTGTATGTGCGATTAGGTTTATTCAAATGATCTCAAATAAGATCTAAAATTATGATAACTCATGCTCTTTAATTTTTCCCGTAATAGTCGTTCGTGACAAAAGAATATACGTGGGAATTAACCTACTTAAATCCGCATTTAATTTGATCCTTTTGTTTTACAAAAATTGGTTCTGAAATATTAGTCGATTCACTTTTTGTTCGAAGACTTTCCTTTACGGCTTAACCAGGCAGAACAAAATTTCTAGATGTCGCTTAAGTTGTAAAATGAGCTGTTGAAAGACTGACCATTTTATTTAGCGACCGCAATTGTAAAGTTTTACCTAGATGATCGATCCATTGTACGACAAGGGTTGGAAGGTGATAAGTTTATATATAATGCTATCTTTCGATGATTCCTTCGAGACCAATAATAACTTTCTGGTCAAAATTTATTCTTTTAATACATAATCCGATCAACTTCTAGACATAACCGGGACTCCAGAAAGTCGACAAGATCTATTTTATTTAAAGAGTACCTTCTCATCGTAAGGTGTTAGATAACATACGAAGTTCTTGTTGGCATGTCCACTTAGATCTAAGACTCCCGCCATTGTTTGTTGAAAAGGACATGTAACTCGTTTGTCAGACATTTGCAAGGGGTAGTAGAATAAAATCTCTCGCGGTGTAGTTTTTGGTTTTTGTTTTTTGGGGGCTTAAACCTAGACCCCAGCGCTCGGTAATCCATCACACTAACCATTAAACCAATGCTATGTGCATGGCGCCAAATGCCGCTTTTTGAGAAATATTCTTGTTTGGTTGTCTAGAACATTTGCAATAAAAGTGCCAACAGAAAAGACTGGCAACTACTTTTCTGTGCGTCAAAGCCTGCAAATTCGGGTCAAATTACTCATCTCTTAACTCATTACTCATTAAGATCATCACTATTTCGTGAATATAACGAATTTTTTTTTTGGGTGTTTGTGGTGTTAAGTTTTTAAGTGAGTATTTTAAAGCTGAACTACAGTATAATAAGTCAATTCGACAAGTCTTACTTGTCTTAGAGTGCAATAGGACAATTCGACAAGTACTGTCGTCTTGCAAGTAGTGTTACGGAAACGTGACATGTACTTTTTTTGACATTCTCTTGTGTTAAATATGCAAGCGCGCTGCGTCACAGACCCCTGTCTTGAGATTTCCCGCAACTCTTTAATTTTTACCAAGGTATTTACTTAGGCAGTATTTGCCTGCTTCTCTGATACGTAGGAATCCTAGGCCTAGCTTCTCACAACTATTCGTCTTGTGTGATCCCTCGCTTAGTAGTCCAACACATTAACCACTAAGCCACTGCGCCGACGAAATATTAATGTTAGCAGTGCATATTTGACCAAAAAAAAGCTTTACCAGTGTATATTTGACTAAAAAGTTTTGAAGAAGGATAAGATTATCCAAATGCCTATGAGAATATATGTGATCTCAAGGGCTTGAAGTCACCTCAAGCTCGCTGTGAATGCAAAAGTTATTTTTTCATGCTCCTGGAGGTTTTCAATTTTCTTTAAGTTGGCAGTTGAGCGTGAATGTCTATGCATAAAACTACTCAAAATAATAACTAGAAATAAATGGGTTTGATAATTGCAAAAACCTCTGCTGAGTCCTGAAAATGGGGACACACATTTTTCCCTCAGTTTTGTCACGGATGTTATTACAACGCATTCCGTATTTTTTTTTTTGCAAATATAGACTTACTTTTGCCTAGTGGCAAAATTGGGTTTTTTTTAAATAATTTTCCCCAGTCAATTTCATATGACTTATCTCACGAAGTGTTTGATGAAGTGTTGAACTGACATCTATTCCAATCGATCAGCAAAGTGAAGGAACTTGTTTAACTCACGAATTGTTATTGGAAGCATACAAACTTCGAAATACTGCCAAACGTAATACGTGCTGTGCTACACTAAACTATGTCGTCAATTTCAGTTTATCATAGTTCAGCGCCTTTTGTCTGTACGTGCCTTTTGATTTGGATTTTCTTCAAAAGTGTACTTCACGCGTCATTGTACTTCCGACAATTAAGCTTAATTTAGTGATTGAAGGAATGCAGGGCCTGAACTTGTTTTGGACATCTTTAGACAAAACTTAGTAGCTGAAGTGAAACCTTTTGCGGAATTCCGTTTCCGCTCCTAAGCCGAAGTGTAGGTCTTAATTGCTGACAGACGCTTTAGAGCTAAACTAAAAACATTTCGCTTCCATTAGCTTGTTTACTAAATTACCCCTTAACCTTAGGTTTGGCCCTTAAGCTTTGAGGGTGTAATTAAAAGAAATCTCTATGTCCGACTTTAAGTAGGAATCAATGGATCTTCTTGAAAATTATAAATGTTATCGAAGTTCCTTTAACTAATCGCCTATTTCCCTTTTCGCTTTCAGTACAACTTTGATTAGCTCGTTCCTTAAACTAAGAGGCTACTATTCCAGGAAGGCTTATTATTCGATTTTAAGTAGCTATTATCCTTTCGAAACTTTATTAAGGCTTATTGTGCAGCATGTACATGGAGACTTGAAGTCTCCTTGACAACCTTGGCGGCTAACAGCATAATTTCTACTCAAAGTCTCTGGCCGCTCTCCCATAAGTGATTTTCAATATTCCCATTTCTTTTCTATCTATAAAACTTAAAAAGACTTGGCAAACGCAACCTTACTTAACAAACGCAAGAGGTTTATGGTCGTGAATTTCTCATGCTAAGAGATTGGCTTGCAAATTATATTAGTGAACTTTTACTTTGGATGTTTGACAAAATTTCTAAACGCGGAAGATTGCACTTTAACACGTTCAGCCTTACCTATTGTACACACCTCTTCCGGGATCGATTTGAGGGCATGTAATGCAAAAGCAATCTCGAACGTGATTTTCAGAACTATTTCATCAAGCTCAAATAAAGTGTGCACTGGATTATCACTTTTGCGGTCGGTTCATTTAAAAACAAAATTTAACGGATACAGGGATTTTGCTGATCTTAGAGGGGATTCTCGATCGAAGATAGTGTTTCTATCGACCGTCGGAATTTATTAACAATGTGAGAACAATATTAGATCTTGGCGGTTTATGAGGCTGTAGTTCGACACAATCAGAAAACTTATGCTTTGCTAAGTCCACGTAATTGATGGCAATTGTAAAAATCACATGTAAGAGGTGGTCATGGCATGATCAGTTGATAAACATTGATCTCTTTGGAACTAACTATTTGTCAACAAATATTGCCAGCGTGTGTCATTGATCCCAATATCAATTGATATTTTAAGTATATAGAAAGGAGACGAATTTATTCGGGCTCTTTTTGTATAGTTCTACATACGGCGTTGGCATGAATTTGTTAAGCACAGATCCAAAGAGTTAAGTTAAGTGTGACCCGTCTGTTAATCGAAACAACCGATCAACATTTGTAGATCGATGAGATCAATAAACTAAAGCTTCAACCAAAAATAATCGTTGGTAAATTATAGTATGATCTTATAGGCGATCATGTTAAAGGAAGATATTGCTCCGCTCAAAATAAAACTATATCCAAATTAAATTGACAAGGGTTTCCAGGGGGCAAGATACAGGACCTGAATTGCATATTTTTTCGAGTTTTCTAAACGGTTGTACTCGACTTCTTTGAGGTGATCGATTGTCCAAATTGATCATCAATATTAGAACAATTTAAAATCAAAGATAGGTATGTTTGCAGATTTCCATGATCACAAAAAGCCCGGGCAGACCACTCCTATAATCGTTTTCTGATGGATTCTATACTATACATGTTCCGGCATTTCATGGCTATTAAGTCGTCTTGCACATCGTTTCCAGAGAAATTATGAGCTCGCTTCGTAGTAACGAATTGCTACACTTTTCGTTTTGTTCTAAGTCACATAAAAGCTCAAACCTACTGATAACAAGACGTTACATTGATAATCCTGATGGTGTTACTCAAATCTGCATTTCCGATGATCGGTGGCCCCGAAAAATTTGACAGACAAAATTGTTGGAGTCTAGAATTTGAAAAATTTGATCGTTGGGATAGCAACTGCTTTTTTAACTCGATCGGTTTTTCAGAGGCGGCTAATCTTTGCTCAATAAATAAGTTTGACTGTCATTTGAGGATGCAACAAAGGATACATATCTGGCAATGGCCTAATCATACCCAACTCCTCGTGGATGTCATTTTTTCACACGATCACTTTAGTAGTAGTTTGTAGAAATTTCTGTGATCTTCATCGAGCGGATCGGTTACTGTGGGAAATTACATTCTTTATTCGATGCCAATTACTGAGTTATTTGACAAAAATTGTAATGGCACCCAGAATACAGGTACAGGGCTTCTGTCCTTAATAAGCTGTCTTAATAAGACGAAACTCGTCGGTGTGCACATGGCGTACCTTCCAGAAATCACTCTTAAAGCTGTGACTCTAACCCCACTTAGTTAGTTTACTTTGAAGCCCATCATAGCTTTGTGCTGATGCCTTCTCACTTTCATTGTGCAAATATCATGCATATCGGCTTAGTACTTTTTGACCCAGATCAGGGCAAACAATCTTCAATTTGAAGAAACAACATGACCGGCAGAAAGCAATTGTGTTTTATAAATGATTCACTTTCCCTAATATCTCTGAGTTAAATTCTCCATTTCAACCCGAATCCATGTAACAGCAGGAGTCTGCTGCATTTCGAGGCCAAGCAAATTCGCAATAGTCTCTGCTTTATATGCTGCCAACTTTATCGAGCAAGACATCTGGCCATCCACTTACTTTCAAGGCAATTCACTCTTCAATTAAATCGAAAATCGCTGCGCTCTTTCGCGACATATTAATCCCCGTGCCCTGAATCAATCCAGATCGTGAACTCACCACAGACCACCTTGAGCGTGAGTTGTTTTTCTCAATCCAGCGCCGGCAATGTGACCCAAAAAGGGCTCTTATCCGCCCTTTCGTAACCACAAACTCACCTTGACCCCCTTGAGAATCACATCGAATGTTGCCAAACCATACCAACTCGTAATCGCAATCGCACTTGAATCAAAACAATTTAGTCGCACCTGACTGAATGTCATCAACCCATTACAAACAAAAAATATACTTTGCACAACCCACAAGGTGATTATATCTCCCACAGAGATTTTCATTGTTTTCCTGTCCAAAATAAAAAAAAACAATTGTGAAAACAAATCGTCGGCGAGAGCGACAATCGCATCGATTGATTCCACTGTACGTTAACTAAACACGACTTACAACTTCCCTCTCGGCGCGGCACAGCCATCCCAAGGTTATCTAGAACATGAGCAAGTTGCTTGTGGGGATAGCTTCTACCTAAAGTCGATGTGGAATAATATTATTTTAAAACTCGCAATTAATATTAATTTGAATGTATTATTTGTCCGTGATGTTTTTATTCAGCCCTCGCAGGCAATCGCGAAATAGCCGGTGAAAGTGGTACCCACCACCAAATCAGCTGAGTATGGGGAAATACTCGTACGAGTGTCTCGCGCTTGCGAAAAGTCGCTATTCTTAATTTTTGGTCATCCGTCGTCATTATTGCGTTCGCTATTTGTTTGCCTTCCATTTTTAGATACATGTATTTGCCACCTATGAGGTAATCGCTCCAATGGAGTGAGCTTTTTTTAAGGCCAGTTGGTTGATGGAAAAGGTAAACCATGACCTGATGCGGCTGTAATTTCATTTCGAGTATACATTTTAATCCGGATTCGGTGTACAAATATTGTTTTGATTGCAATTTTGTTTGGCGCACAACTTTTGATCGAACACAGTTTTGTGCAGAGAAATGTAATTAGAAATTAATTTTGTGCGTGATTTTATTATTTCAAATCACTCGACATTAATCATACTTAGAGTAGACATTAATGGTTTTTAAAATGGATGCTAAAAGAGAAGGCGATTTTGGGGGGACAAGGCTCTTTATTTGCAAACATTTTCATGGGAGAGTGGCAAATCGAAAAAAAAAAATCAAAGAAATAGCTTGACTCTGGATAGATGAAAATTAAAATGATAAATTATATGTGTGCAGCCTATGACAGGCTATGTGGTAACGTAATGGACCTTAATTGGTCCAAGTGAATCGCCATTTAACCTATGGAAAGGCAACACCAATATTTCATCATCCGACTGCTTCAGGTCAAGGGTAGCTATTATTGGAAGTGCTTGAGCCCGCTTCCATTGAACCGTAGTTTACAACTAGCGGCGCAAAAACCTGTGATTAGGTGATTATTGTTGGTAGGGGTTATACGTCCAAAGATACAACTGAGTGTTGTAAAAATGGAACCCTATAGGTATTTTCCACATCACTCAGGAGGTAGACTTTCAATGCGATTTTTTTTTATTGCGGTATTTTTTGTTTTGAGATCTTTGAACTAGATTCTCTTGTAAAATGTTAGTGGATGTGCAAGGAATATACCTACATGAACAGGGTGGAATATTTTGAGATTATGTAGCTAAGAAGTGAACTTGCTAGGTCCAGTGGGATTTTTTATTTTGCGATATTTTGTGTTAGAATCTCCTTGAAGTTGCAATATTGCAAGTGATGTGAGTTAATGCTTAATGTTGGTATTTTGGGCTTATTGAAAGAAGCTTTTTGTTTAATATTAAAATTTATTTGTTCGCGGAAGATAAAATTAATTTAACTTTCCTAGCAATGCGCCCTCAGAACTTGGCGCCCTGTGCATTTGCACATCTTGCACATATGGTTGGTCCGGCCCTGCCTATAGGCCAGGGATGGCGAACCTTTTTAGAGCTTCGTGCCATTCTAAAAAAAAAATATAATTTGAAGTGCCATCATCAAGTCTTGATCTAGTTTTCTAGTGACTAGTAGGAACAAAAATAAATAATTTTACACTGTGCGGCATTTTATTTGTAAACATATGATTCATTTTTGAAATTAACAGTTTTTAATTCATTTTAAATAAATGAAACAAATTTCAGATTAACAAAACACAGAGAAACAAACAAAAACAATAAACAATGAACGAACTATTTTAGCGTGCCTTTTGTTGTTGCAAACTTGATGCCAAGTAGTTTATATCAGGGCTGTATTTTATCACTTTAAGCAAAATGCAGGCTGAACTGGAATCATCTGACAAACGGTTTCCAAGCGAATCTTTAATGTTATTCATTTCTAAAAATAAGGATTCGCACGCATACGTAGACCTAAATATTGTCAATACAGGAAACGCCAACTTTTTCAAGCTGCTATATGTGTCGGGAATTGAATTCCAAGCTTCCATTAATTTCGAATGGGCATTCTTCGTCGTATTGCCTAACAGCCTTGCTAGCTCGATTGATTCCATCGCATATGAAATGCGCTTACCCCGGAGAACGCCAAAAAGATAATTTAAAAATTCCAGAATTTAGCAATAAGATCGAAGGAGAGGCAAAAAATAAGAAAACTTAACACCGAGTTAAGTAGACTTGGACAACTATGTGGTTATAATTGCTGATTTACTGCCTTAGGAATATTCCTTTCGAGTAAGAATGAATATCATTCTAATGCTGCTACACTGCTACAGCTGATTGGAAAAACTGAGCATTGTCATAAAGTTGTGTGTTTTTAAAATACACAGGCTTATTCCCAATATCGCCCAATTTATAGCGCGTAAATGGGTGCTCCGACTTTTGATAAAATAACTTTGAGATAAAATAATTTTTGGGTTGTAACTTCTCGCGAACGTCTGACAAAAATCAGAGAGCATAAGTTTACATAAAAGATTTCCTCAATTAGCCATTTGGACTCGGAATAAAGTTGTAGATCCCTTTTCATTCCTACCAAAAATGAAACACTCACACTAAACGAATGGATATGAGGAGCTAGGCCTAGGGTCCCTACGGACCTGTTGCGCCAAAAATTTTTTTTTTAGATGAATTCAGTAATAACTTTTGTCCCACAAACCCATGTCAAACCTTCACGACCTTTAAAACAATTTCTTTCGAGTCAAGTACGACTCACTGTAGTTACAAACGTTCACTTGACTTTATGTAAACCGACCCGAAAATAGACTATGGCACCCATTTTATGCAATCAGATAAGTTTTGGAATATTAAAACATTATTTACGGATAAACTGATTGATAAATAAATGAAGGTCGTGCACGACCAGACATTAGAATTTATTTTAGTTTTAAAAAAAACTGCCTTAAAACAAACACAAAACCGTTTCTGTGCTAATAGTAGTAGGGTGTATAAAGTCATGGTCGTACCACTACCCGAGTTTTTAAAAAATGGTTCAGAATGTAATTAATGATAACAACGGTTTGATCTTTGTCAGTTTAAGCTTCTTTTAGCGTACGACCAACGAATTTATTGGCAGGAACTCACAATAAATTTAGTTATCATCATCTTTAACTGTTAAAAATGATTTACTCGTTGAAAACAAACTCAAATGAGTTCACATAGTGGTGGTCGTGCACGACTTAGCGGTAAGTCCAGGACTTACAATAAATTTAACTATCACTGCAGTTAACCACTCCGTGAACGAAACCAAAATGTGTGGAAATGAATGGTCGTGCACTACTACTGGAGAAAGGGCTTACATAAATTGTGACAAGTTACATTGAGTTTCGATTTTCGTTTAAAAATGATCTCCTCTGTAAATCAAAAGCGAAATGCGTATAGCTGGGGCCTGCCAGCCCTTGTATAATAAGTTGAATATCACTAGGGTTAGTTTTCTTCGGCGATGCTAATAATCTTTTTTAGTGTCCAGGCTAAAATTTTCGAACTCACAATGGGGAATTTTCCATATAAAATTGCACATTGTGACCTACAAAATATTTAGTGTGATAAATGATTATTAGTAAGGCCCCTTGTTTTTTTTCTGAGGAAATTTGCCCCCTTGATAAATGAGCACAGACACCCTGAAAACGGTCATTGTCGTGCACAAATAACCAGTGGCAACAGGTCATAGTATAAAAAAATTGATGTATCACAGCGCTTGGATCTTTTTTCACAAAATTTCAGATTGATGAAATCGAATGCAAATTGAATTGATAACAGTCGTGGTCGTGCACGACTAAACAAATCTTTAGTCTGGCGCACAGTCAATTACATTTTCACTGCCGTTCATTCTATATACGTATCTATTCCATTTTCTCTAAAAATAAAAACTGCTCAATTGAAGGCGCATAAGCTAAATACACTTAAAAGCTTCATGGTCGTGCACAAGTAACAGAGTTTTAGTGAAGTTACTCAGTAAATTCAAGTAAACCATCGCATTTTTTTGTCTTTCAGCTCAAAACTAATTTCTGTATAAGCGCTAACTGACGGAATTTATGCGACAGAGCTTTGAGTTACGAAAAACGACAATGAGAATAGGGTTGATTTTCCAACATAACCTTCAAAGTTCATCGGGCTTTTTCAGTTGTCGTTCCGAATTTCACTTACCAACCCCCATCCAAGCTTAGTTGGTTTGATTTTACCTCTACATTTTAATTGAAACTTGTACAAGCACAAAATTGTTTACATCACCTACCCGTATACGTAGATGCTTTAAATTAATTCGTAACTAATTTTGATTGATCATCTACTATTTCGAACATTCACTAACTAAACTAAACGAAAAGATGAAGCAAAAAAAGAAAACAAAATACCTAATTAACTTCAATCCTAAATGACCCCTTACATCACATTTTCCGCCTGAGTCTATAGCTCGGAGGTTAAGCTTACCCGTAGATTGCGTAAACTCATTCAACTTTAAACGTTCAATTTATATAGCCTTAGCCGAATGCCAATCGCGCCTGAAACAAAACACATTCCAAAAATATAAACAAAAAAAAAATTGCAAACAAAGAACAGTGACAGATGACACGGCGGAGCATCGAACAAATTTCCGACAGGCGATAGTTTATTATGGCGTGTGCTTAATCACAGCGGTGATGTTATTGAATAACAAAACCACTGACAATGGCGCGCAATCGTGACATCATTTATTTCATTTTTAACAGGAAAATTGTTTAAAAAATCCACGCAAGTGTTGCAGTTTAAAATCAAAAAATATAAATTAAAGTTCCAGCTAAAAAATAGTGCACCACGTCTTCTGTTCACAATTGAAAAAGGATTAAATTACCCTCATCACACACCAGCGGATATAATGTGTATCACTTTTCCTGCTGTATGCACCGAGAAATAATACGGAATATAAATATGTAGAAAAAAATGCAATTTGCAATTAACTACGTAAGACTTGTGGCTGAAGGAAGTCACGCCACAACGCACGTCTTGAAAAGAGACAACAAATTAAAATCATGAAAGAATTGTCAGAAAAAAAAAAACATCTCTACAGACAGGATAATATTCGTTATTGTTCTTCTTTTATCCATTTTCAGTTACACACTCAGTTTGTATTGTTATTAAGCGGATATGTACGGGTTTTTTATTTTTTGTTTTGTTTTAATTTTCAGAGAATTCGCAGCAAATAAGAAATACAGTCTACGGTCGTTATGGAAGGATGGCTTTAATGGCATGTTGTATCCTTCCTATTGTGTGGCTTCTATTCAGACGAAAATCTAAATTTCACTGGAAAACAGTTGGCCTCTACCACTGTTCGTGTCGATGCTCTCTCGCTCTCTCTCTCTCAGTTGTTGTGCAAAAACATTTTATTTAAACGAAAATACAATCGGCCGGCAGTGAATAATGGCAATCTCACGAGCCTCGGTGAAGGTGAATTAACGATGTTTGAGAGAAGGTTGATAACTAGTTTTGAGGGCAATAGCATGCCAATTACGACGATTGATATAATTCAGTTGAAAGCGGATACTCGTTGGTGATACGTGTTTGAAATTTTAAATCAAAAGGAATGAGAGGTGCCTCTGAAAAAATGTGGAACGTATCTTGTGTGGTATTCAAATCAGTGGTAGAAATATCAGAGCCTACTTGAATATATACTAGTCCTTAGTTTCTTGTTGATTCATTGATTATGGGTTGATTAAAATCGAAAATCAAAATATGTCATGTAATAGCCAAAGAATCAAAGGACTTATTTCACTTAATTGGGACTTTGATTTTGCAGTACAGAGTGAAACGCGCTCCTGTTTTGTTATAATCTGTAAACTTACACGCTGCTTTACTTTACGAGTATAGTGAAACTTGTTAATATATTTCTGAAAATGTACGTAGCCTTTATGTTAGTAGAGTCCCAATGAAACAGGGGCTGATGGAAGTAACACTGCTGAGTTTTGTTGTATGATTGATCAGGTTGAGAAAATTGAAAATTAGAGGCTGCTAGATCATTTTGTTATCAGGAGAACCGAAACTGGTGTCAAAGTTAACGGTCCGTAACTCCTTCTCCGTAAAAATCGAACGTATATAAAGGGTTTTCCAATAAGAGGTGTTATTGTGAATGACCCGCTATTTCGGTAGCTGTCACTTTTGAAGCTTTTATTCTTTGACATTTGACAAGTAGAAACTACCCTATTACTAAAAATGGAACGATACACGCTTCAACAACGCATTGAAATTATTAAAATTCACTACAAAAAGGGTGAAAATCTTGCAGTCACAGTTCGCAAAACTAAAGCATTTTTTGATTAATGATTTTTTATGGTCGGAGACGGCGCTACGTGCCACACAAGCAACGAAACCATTGATATTTTATCCGGAAAAGTATCCGGACCGTGTTATTTCTCGAAGAGGTGATCACAATTGGCCACCGAGATCTTGTGATTTAACACCTTGCGACTTCTTCCTTTGGGGCCACGTGAAAGATAAGGTCTACGCCAACAGCCCAGCGTCGATTCAAGACCTCAAAGATAAAATTCGTGAGGCTATCGAGGACATAGGGCAGCCACTTTGCGATTTGGTTATGGAAAATTTCATGAAAAGGATATGGTCCTGTATGCGTGCTCTTGGTTGCCATTTGGCTAATGTTGTTTTTCATTATTAACGGCATACCATCCTCTTTATTATGAAATAAACATCCGATCACTTATCTCAAAAAATGGCATTTTTCTTTGAATACCAAAATAGCACCTCTTATTGGAAAACCCTTTATAATCGCGAAAACAAGCTGCTCACATGAGAATCCTTTGTTCTATTGCATGTGTGACTCACAGAGATCCCATATAAGCAAAACCAGATTACTCGCGGTACTCAATGTCGAGCAGCTGCTTCTCCGGACAGAATGGAATGGTTCAAGTTTAACGCATGTCTACACAAAGGATTTCGACTTGGTATGGATTCTGTGTGATCGGGCATGCGTTCCCTAGGTAAACGCATCCCTTTCTAACCCCATGGGGATTGCTATTTATGGTATGTAGTAGTCGCTTGTAGAAAATTCGCTTAAGCATCCTACGTTTATCAAGCCTATTGTCGATCATCACGCATTTAACTATGTTTTTCCTTATAATGGCTATATCATTTTGGTGAGCTTTGAAACAGCAAGCCATATATCTGCTAAAGTAGAGGCCGCAATATAGAAACCTTTGGAAATCCGCCTTCTACTCCGTCTAGATTTTTCCCTGCAGTTTTACCACATAATAGCTTTCTTTTTATGGTAGATAGCGACAGTATCCTACTACAATAGATCTTTAATGGAACTTATACAGAAAGATGTTCCTTCCAATTCAATTGTGCACTAGTTTTGGTTCTGCATAACGTCCATTCTAAAATGACCCCTCGCATATCCACTCCAACGATCGTTTCCTACCGCCATCACGGTCTTTATGAATGCCTCTTACCCATGTCTGGGGCATCTAAAACGTTTGGAAAGCCTAGGGCTTAAACAATTTTGGAAAATTTTGTGACCCGACGAGAAACTCTCCAGCAACTGCCCTTTTTCATATCTTTGCTGTAGATCCCTTCGTGGGTGCAGTAGGTCAGCTGCACTTTAACTGGTCGACATTCAATCCCTCAGAAAAATCCTAACTTTTTATCTTCTGCCCAAACATTCGTGAAAGTCCTACAAAAATCTGTGAGTATTAAGCGTCAACTACAATATGATTATGTGGACTTAAGTTAATGTCAGATGTGGAGAAAAATTCTCTGAATAGTCCTTCTTTTTCTATTTTGGTCGCGAAATGCAATATCAACGATGTAATCGAATGTTTGCTTGTGCTGACTTAAGTTGGCTTACTCCCATGCATGAGAATGCTTCTCATAAAAGTGTACGTCCCAATTATTGAAGTTCTATAAACGAGTCGTTGTGAGGAGTTTGTTGTCTATAAATTTTCGATCATTATTCGATGAATTTATGTAATTTTTATCAATAACTCCAAATTAGCCTACTTCCGATACCATCTCATTGATCACCAACGATCATGTAGATCATGTACAGAGGTTTAATGTCTTTCTCGACACATTTAAAGTTTGCTTTCGCTTTTTCCATGTCTATGTGATTATTGTTTTGTCAGATTCAACACACAAAGTTAAATTTATGACTAACTTAGCATCTACCCAGGCGAATAATCAGACGCAAATTACACTCTTGATGTCATCAAGTCGGCACAGAAACACTTGTACACGTACGTAAATAATCTGCTTTGCCGATAGCTACAGCGAGTATATTAACGATTCTGTTTGTATACTTTACTTATATGCATCGGAAGTATTTGCGAGTTTAATTATCACTCGACTACAGGTAGGATCTGATTTTTACTAGTCTCTGCGATCAATAGCCGATCGTGTAAAACTTCGATCTATGCATAGAAAGTTTAAGCAACATTTGTTTTACCGACTGAAAGTACATATAGCTGATCTTTAAGTTAACGAAGTTAACGACTTGTTTATATTGAAGATCGACTAAAATTTAAGTACCTTGTCTTTGAAATTTTTCGGTCCACAGACTGACTCCGGTGGCAATTAAAATTGATTAAAGCTTTTAAAAATAAACAGAAACCAAAATTTATTGCCACGGTTTGCATATTTCCAAGGTAACCGTAGTATTTTTGAAAATGTTGTTTAGTCGTTTTATTACTCGATCACGAGGAAAGGGTTTTGCTTGCTAAAACTGAATGTCGGGAAATACATTGAACAGCATTTAAGCTTAAATCGTTCGTAACACAGTTCTCAGCGATGAAAAGATATCGTCAGGCAAAAGTAAGCAAACTGCAGACCTCATTTCGGACCTTTCTCTTCCTCCATCATCACACACTGTGGTCCTGATTTGTATCTAAGTCGATTTTTTTACCTTAAAAAAAAAAAACCGAAGATCCATCAAAAGGTATAGCTAACTATTTAAGATAAGCGTAAGACCGGATGTATAAATAGCAGATACACACCTTCCATTTTTGAAGTGGATCAAGCAGCACACATCCATTGTAGCGCGGTGGCGTTTTGTACGTTTCCCAACGGAAAGTCCCACACTCGGCGACTAGCATTTGTAATTCCACCATCTTTTCCTGTTTTTTTTTCGAGTTATTGTTGTTAACTTTTTTCCAACGAATCTCGTGCTAACAATGATTTAATACATCTCCCAGTGCATACACGCAAAAATTCACATTTCACGTTTTAGAACCGCGAAACGAAATAGCAATAAACAGAAAAAAAAAGTATTTCTTCAAGTGTTTTGCATAATATCTGGTTTTGGTTTAATTTTCTTTTTTTTTGTGTACCCAATCCGTATCTGTATCTACTTCTTCCTCATGAATGTAGGTAATATTTGTTTTAAGCGCACACTATTTCTGCCACATTAATGCCGGTTCTGGTGGTAATAAAATATTGTATCTAACAAAAAGAAAAAGAAAATGTGTGCACACATACGTTATAAAGAATTACGGTTTGGAAATGGAAATGCAATACTAGGTATGGTATACTAATTACGTGTACCTGTGCCTTTGTCGTGTTTTTTTTTTGTTCGCATTCATTTTGCAGAGGAATTTTATCTATTCAAAGTTGTACACAGTACAGTGTGTGCCTTGGTGCTTGCCGCACTTGTGTGTTATTATACGATATGCGCTGCATAGTCATGCACCACGGGTCGGAGGCTTGAGGTGGAAATTTACGGATTCTTTGCCACATTTTGCGTTACTCTCGGATCGATGTGTTGCAGCGAAAAGGATTATATATATAATGAGAGAGTTTACTGAATAAAGCCGGATAAAAGAGGAGAACAAAAAATCGAAAGCAATCAAATTTGGATCAGTGGAATAAAGAGGATAATCGGGTATAAAATTATTTTTTTCTTTTTCATCATATACCAGCATCAGCTGATATATAGCATCAACTATTGTAAAGCATCAAACGATGTAAATCAGAATTAGAGCAGCTTATTAAAGTCCTTTTGTTTTTAACTCAATTGCATTTTAAAGATATTAATACGTAAAAAAAATGCGTCAGACTACTCGAACGTCAGTGATAAACGCTGCATTTGCTCGATCTTCTGCAGCCAGTTGTATACTTTTCTGTGACCAACTTGCATATGGCTCCTCCCATTGCGGTTGTGGAATCTTCGGTATAAGCGGACCTTGGGAGGGACGGTTTCTTGGCATCACTTTGTAGTTCTCCCTTCAGTTAACTTTTTGACGAACTGATGCCTTTGACTGGAACCGGAGCAATTATGGAATTAAACTTCGATGGTGGTCATCGTCGACGGTGTTGGCTTCTCGTCAGCGGATCCCTGAAAAGTAGTTTACTCGAGGCTACCAAGTAACTCAAAATCCAAAGCACGTCTAGGAATCCGGTTCAAGGACATACATTTAACGTGACTAAACCTCTTGAAGAAGTAGCTATAAACCGGTTGGCTTATGCTCCAAACATTGATAGTTTTCAATACAGTTTCGCATTATACCGACAAAATAGTTTTAGTATTTTAGCAGTCCATATAGTGTTCTTGAGCTAGACATTGCGCCAAATATACAATATATACTCTTTTAAAGTTTCTTTGGTATTCCACGTATTTCCCAAAATCATTTCACAAAGTTCAGCAAAACAAGTTTCTCCTTCACAGATATCAATCGCACTTGTTAACTTTGCTTGATGCTGCAAAGTAAACATTTATTCAGTTTCTAATAACAGATTCGGGCGCACTCATTAACCTGAATAGTTAATAAAAATAAAATAAATAAAATCTCTATTTATCTGTCGATTCTATCTCTCTAGGTCTGGAGGACTTGCAATGGTTTTGCCGTCATCGTGTTTAACATTCGAGTTTCGATTTTCTTTATCACTTCAAATTTAGATTTCACTTTCCACACTTTTGGCGAAAATACAACAAAGACCACGTTATTAATAATAATTAAATATTCGCGCAGAATTAATGACTACTCGGGCACTCAGTGGATGTATTCGTATTAGCTCTCCAGTTGAGGAAGAGAGAGAAAATCAAAATTTAATTATTCAGAAAACCAAATGTCATGAAATGAATCATAGTGTGGACATAAAAAAAATACAACAATTCCAGTGAAGTTGTTTCATTTGTGTTTTTTTTTCCTGTCATTATTATTATGGTTATTACTGTAGGTATTTTTTTTGTTATTGTTATTATTGCGTAATTGCTTGGACTTGTAGGCAATGTTCACTGTTCACTTGTTTTGTTTGCTAATTGTAAAAAAAAAATGGAACAAAACCAAACTATTACAATAAAAGCACTTAATGCAACGTTGGATGTAGCTGTCGTGTTGTTGTGGTTGGAGGTACCTACTCCACTAGCAGTTGGTGGATCTTTGTTTTTGTTTCAAGTTTATGTATGACTCTACATAAATAGTTGGGGTATTATGAGTTTGACCCATGGTGGATGATTTATGGAATCATTCCTACTTGGGGTGGATGTGGGTATCATCACAGATAATATATATTTAAATAGGTGTTGTGTGCGTCGTAAAAGATATGCAATATATATATAGTTTTAAGTTTATCGTTTAAATATGATTTACCACCTACTTCCAGTTGAAAGCGAACTAATCAAAGGAACTTATCTTGTCAGATTATTTAAGCTGTGACTGTAGTATGTAGTTGTATTTATTTTAAATACATTTTTGAGGTTTCAATTTACAAATTGTTGTGGGCTGTTTTTAAGAATAAAATGTAACTATCACCATTAGTTTCGTTCATATGCTCTTACGTGACCACCCACTTTTTGGGGGCGTTTTCTAAAAAAAGAAAAGAATAAAGATATAAGCTATATTAAGTCATTTAAACAATTCACAACAGCGAGTTTGAAATTTTTTTTCTATGTTTTCTATTTGTTAACAACAAACCAAATATGAAAGAAAACATTTGCGAATTATTTGTTTAAATATTAAATATATGCGATTATATATGAAATATTAGTAATGCGATTCAATTGCGTCAGCATTTGTTTATTATCATAATAAAAACAAATTAGGAAGTCTGGCTGTTTAGGGGTTGATATAGATTAGTGATAATTGTCATCACGTGGGCCAAATGGGTTATATAGGTTCAAGTGAAAGCTTAAAAGAATATAAATCAGGGCAGGAATTTAGGAAAATTCTTAAAATTGTTTATGTTCATACTTAACTGACTAATAGTGATAAACATTTAATCAATGAGTTGTTGAAACGCAATTATTTAAATAGAGAGCTATTAAGCTTAACTATAGACTTCCATATAAACTTGGCAATTATTTTGACCTTCAGTATGCTTTCAGTAGAATAAGTATGCTTACTAGTGAGGCTTCTTGTTTTACAGTAGTCATATAAAAGATATCCATCACTTCTATACCAACGTTATCCAGTGCACCGCATTGATCGTAACCGTATAGCTTCTATGTCACTTTTTATCCATTTAAATTGCGCTAAAACCATTTAGTCCTATATCGTTCCGCTTGCGAAACACGATTGAGCCAATTTACTGAGACTTATTTTTAATGTTTAATACAATTTCTAGATTTCTAGGTCACAATATTTAATTTGATATATAAAAAATAAAATCATTCTCATTTAGTAAACTTTAAATTAAACTTTTTAAGAATTCGTTTGTCAAACAAATTTTGTAAGTCTCGAAGAACCACTTAATAAGTAAGACCACTTTAAGGCGTTTTGCAATCCTGAAACGCGGTGGAAAAAAAAATGTATTCTAAATCCCCGAGCTTTATTATACGCTGGTAACCTAAAACTTACCTCGAATGTTGAACAGAGAAAACAAAAATTCACTATTCACATTTTCTGGTATTGCGTTTCGGATGAGAAGAAAATAATTTCTTTATGTTACTTAATCTGTACTGACTTCTTAAAATTTGTAAGAACAGGGTTTTGCAATAGTTTTGTTTGAATTAGGCATTTTTTCTACGATCTACGAACACTGGGTTGCACGAAAATTTATTAAAACGGAAAATACTTGGAATATATTAGTGCTGCTGGCTTAAGGTGTTAGGCCGATATCTTTACAGAGATATCTAAGATTTCAGGGATTGGTTTTTGAAACAGTTATAAACTGAATATCCAGATGGACGTGTGTGGTGTTCAAATGAAATGGGAGTTTCTGATTGTGTTCGTCCCACGTGGTTGGCATTATTTTAAGGTGAATATTCTATATAGAAGAAGTGGGTTATATTTCAAAATAGATCGGCAAATACAAATAATTAGAAAACCTTTTTTTTTAAAAGAACTAAGTAAAGAATCTTATTTGAAATACTGATATCTTATACATAAATAGGCGAAGGATAATAGTTAAGAACCACTTTCAGTGCCTTAAACACAATATATTCGCTTGATTTGTTTTTGTTGGGAAGATTCTGTAGAGATGCAATGCTGTGTGTAATTTCCAATATAAAAAAAAGTCAGGTCAGTTAGGGCGAACTCTAGTTATATTAAATATGTATTTTGATCAAAATTATTAGAGCAGTTTTTGTAAAATGATGCAGACAAAGCAGAAACATATACTGCAATGTTTAATTAATTAATTATTGATCTAAAAAGTGGGTTTGTTCGGGATGTAAGGATTAGTTGGTTTTTCAAGTTTTATCCAAATCGAAAATGGGGTTTTCTTGATATTAAAATACAGTGAAATTGCGGTTTTCAGTTAAACTAAAGCAACCCAAATTTTTAAGAAATTTCTTTTAAAAAATCCATTGTACGGTAATATATGTAGAGAAAAATTAATTTATAAATGACCATATTAGCTTAGGAATGAATTTTTGCTACAATCGTATGGACCGTTTTCGAGATATGTCCAAATTTCAAAAGTACCGTTATTCGATTTTTTTTTTTTTTGCGAAAAACTGAGTATGCCGTCATGTTAAACTCACCTACTTAAACTAAAATAATAATTTTGGTTGTAATCGTTAGAGCCATTTTCGATCAAGCCAAAATGTCGAACATTTTATAAAATGAGTTTTTTGAGTTCCTCTATCATCGTAATGTTTTAAATGATTAACATCTCGAGTTCGAAATTTTGTACGAATACTACTACATAATCGAGAAAGTTAAAAATGTAGTGTTGTGGATGTTGTTGAAAAAAGATTTATTCTTTAAAAACAATGTATGCTTCCATTTTTTACGACTTATAGCAGTGTAAATCTTTTAGCCCCATCAATGCATGCGATCAATATGGAAATAACTCTGCAATGGAATCATCAACGCACACCTTGTAGCCTAATTTGCATTAAGCCATTGCTGAGAGATGCAAAAAAATGTTTTGTTGGGGGGAAAAATTGATTAAATAATGTATGCGAACTTTTTCTGCACACTTTTTGACAAAAAACTATGCCAAATTTCTCAAAAAACAAAAAAAAAAATCCTCGGACCACTTCAACTGGGAATAAAACAATTTCACCGCCAAAAACAAAACAGAAAATATTACCAATTGGAGCCATTATCACCGCATTCTCTGCACGCTTTGTTTTGACTTGCATAAAGAGGAACAACAAATTCGAAACCTTCCGGCGACGACGTCATACAATAAGTTGACCACCAATCACTTTATGCCTCACACCACCGTCAGATGGCATCAGATCATGCAATTTCATTACTTTATCCAATCGAAATGGTCAATGACTTCGGGGCAAGCTGGGGTTTTTCGCTTCTTTTGTTTGTAACAAAATTATTTTATACCTTTATTTATTTTTTTTCTTCCTTTTTAACCAATTTCTTTGTACGTATAGGTTTCCCACTTGCCACACGCATTGCTGCCGACTGAGCTGGTGTTGGTGGTGTGGCATATTGTGAAAGTTATGAAACTGACTAAAGCCTAGTCTCGGTTGTCTCTTTTTCCCTTTTTGATGCGGGAAAATCATTTATTTTTGACGAATGAGGAAATTCTCTCTCAATAGATACTCATGTGCTTGTTGTATATATCTGCGCGCTGTGAAATACAATATTTTTGTTACCAATTTCTGGCTGGGGCTGTCTGCTTGGCTGCGATCAAAGTCCGATGATTGGCACCGAGTTGCTCACTGTTGGATAGGCGCGTTATGCAACTTGCGAGATAATTCCCTTTTGGCATAGTGCCTGGCGACAAGTCGCAGTCAATTTTCTGATGCATGACCGATTTCGAATGAAGTTGCGTCTGGCTTTCAACCACAGTAAAGGAGTTTTAAGTTTCAATCTGCGCGTGTAATTATTATCTAATAACGACTAGATGTGGACTGTTGTACGTATTTTTATAATATGCGTATTGCGTATCCAGTGAACATGAACATGGACAAGATTGGGACTGTAATTATTTTAAATCTTTTTTAATTGAGTCATTTGTGGAGATAGTTGACAGGTTGAGAGTTGTGTTTCTGTGTTGAACTGGTTGTCAAAAGTGCTCGAACCAATTCGGAGGTAAACCTCTTAAATAAAGTCATTAGTAATCCACTCGTCAATGTAATACACTGTGGAAAATGTTTCTTAAAACTCCAAGTATGGATATATTTAAGCTAAAGATCTTCACAACAGCGGGACGTTTTCTTAGACTCCAAATGAAAATAGTCAAAAGGTCCGTACTGAGAACCTGCATAAACCGCTATAACGTGTGATGCATACAGGGGCTTTGCGGCCGATTTTAACACACAGCTTGGATTACATTTGGGAACCTGGCCCGGGAGCGGCTGTTGATAGTTGGGAGTCAAAACCTCCATCAGGCTCAAGAAGACTGCAGCGGGTGATTGAACTTTTCCTCACCTCCATCTACTCGGCATACGATTTTGCAATGTAAATAATCGAAATCCCACTTAAATCACTTCATTAGAGCGTGTGCGCACATAGTGTGCGTTTTGTTAAATCGCGTGCGTTTACGCGAATTGAAATATTTTCAGAGGATTCAATCGAATGCGAGTCAAGCATTCCAAAATTTGTTCATTCCAATGCGTGACTGTTTTAATTACACTCTATCGAAGAGCGCACTCCTCGTTCACAAATGGAGGTCGCATTCTTTACTGACCACACTTCAAACAATAGCGCTCTATTTGTATTGTTCCGACAGCCGCCCGCTCAGGATTCTACAATATGCAGTAATTTATCAATCCAATAAACCGGCTTTGACACCCACCTCCTCATGTACTCCCATCTGACTTCATTCCACATAACTACACAACAACGAAGTTAAACTCATCATTAATGTAGCGGTAGATATCAGTGTCTGTACAAGCCTTGCACACATGAGTGCGCATCAGAAATGCATTGATCCAAATTTGGTACTCATCGCTGTTGATTCAGAGTTGTTTCGTACAAACTTTTAGGTATATCGAACCCTCGACTAGACGTCTCTAGTATATCAAATCAAATTCAATTCATTCATCAGCCGAGAAAGCCTGCAGAGGTTACATTTGGCGTGCGCCTAAATGTAGGGTAGATATACTCGTACATGCACGGCGATGGTCATTAGTTACGCCTAAAGAAGGTTACCTGCGGCCATCGATTCGGCAAAGAAAACTTTTCACTTGAAAAATTTGTAACGCCGGCCTAACGATTTTTTCTATATTATGTGCGCTACTGTCCACTTTGATTGGGGCTATTGCACAGATACGGCCGATAGACATTGATGGACTGCATGATAATGACTGACAGTATTGTTCCCTCCGATAGGTGTTCCAAATATTAATTACCGAGGGTCTTGTGAAAACTTTCTCATACAAGAACCCATCCGTCCGATTCAATTCATTGACTCGGCCCCCAATTTCAAAAAAGTCTGCCTATACAAATGAATGTCATGTGGAAACTCCATTAGTAATGTTTTTTTTTAAGGTTAACTAGTTCCAGTCTTTTCTTTCTTCTCCGTCGATTTTCATATCCGAGCAGTGAATTCGCAATCAAAGAAACTGAAAACGGCTCCTATCAATCTGACATTCTAAACGCTGCCGGCAAGAGCGCTTCTGTTGCTGATAATGATGTTAATGACGATGGAGATGTGGAGAGTGGCCAAAGTCCAGTATGGTAACTTTTATAGTGGCGGCCTGTATTCATTTCATCGGTCGAATGCCCCTGGGATGTGAATGGAACAAGGAAATACACATGAGTGTATACATATACACACCCGTTCAACTTGGGCCACTTGAAAATTATGTGGAACGCAGCAGTGTGCTAAATTAAGATCCAGTGAAAAAGGGGGCAGATATCGAATCCTCATTTAGTCATTTGTGCACTTACACGTACACGCCATGCAAATGTGCAAGCAGAATCGTGTGGTAAGCGCATCCGAAAGAGGAACACATGTATGTATATGTACACTGTTGATGATGATGACCCACGTAACAAGGAGTGTTTTGTTGCTGTTTGCATTCGGTGAGTCTTCACTTTATTTTTTTCGTTACCGGAAATTTGTAACACAGAGCCGTGCCTATGTACACACGCTAATATGATGCAGGCAGTACGTAAACAATTATGGCAAGAGCTGCCACCAGTCGGCGGGGTATTGTGAAATTACTCGGAACAAATAGATAGTAGGGAAATTGAAGGCGCACTGAAAATTTCGAAACGAGAATCAGTCGGTTGTTCGAAATTGATAAATTTGGTCAATTACCCTTGGTATTGATTAATTTGGTCATTTGGTATTGATTAAGGTAAAAGCTTAAGTTTGCATTGGACATCCATCCAATAAGGTGTTCGCCCGCAATATGATTTATAAGATAACTACCTTTTCGCAGACTTTCTTCTTTATGTTTGGCATTCAGCATGTGCTGACTATAAGATTGTCGAGATGATACTTCATAGTTTCGTTTGCAGAAATTTACATTTTCAACTAAGAAACATTTGTGCGTTTCCTTACTCTTTAAAAGAAATCTAGCTGTAGGTCGTTTTAAAAGATGTCCACGTTAAATACCTTATTTATTCGCGTGCGCACACGCAGTTTTGTTATTACGTGTACTCTAACTTTCCGAAAAACAAAAAAATTGGTTACGCGTCGCTAAGAAGAGTTGCAATTTAATTACCTTATAAAGGGTGATTTTTTAGCTGGTTTGGTTTTGGCAACACTGGTTTTGACAGCTGACGTGTGTTTAGTACCTTGTGTCACTGTCAAACAGCTTCAGTTTGGTTTGCAATTTAACCATGGATCGTCTTACAAATGAACAACGCTTGCAAATTATTGAATTTTACTATCAAAATTCGTGCTCGGTTCGAAATGTTCATCGCGCGCTGCTTCCATTTTATGATCGGCATTCTCGACCTTCTGAGCAGTCTATTCGGAAGATTGTGACCAAATTTCGCACCAAATTTACTTTGTTGGTCATTAAACCACCAACACGTTTACGTACTGTGCGTAGTGAAGAAAATATTGCGGCCGTATCAGCTAGTGTGACAGAAGACCGCGAAATGTCGATTCGGCGCCGTTCCCAGCAGTTAGGCCTTTGTTACAGCACTACGTGGAAAATTTTGCGGAAGGATTTGGGCGTAAAGCCTTTTAAGATACAGCTGGTGCAAGAACTAAAGCCAGCCGACCTACCACAACGCCGAATTTTTGGTGAATGGGCTCTTGGAAAGCTGGCCGAGGATCCGCTTTTTTATCGAAAAATTGTGTTCAGCGATGAGGCTCATTTTTGGTTGAATGGGTACGTAAATAAGCAAAATTGCCGCATTTGGAGTGAAGATCAGCCAGAAGCATTGCAACAGCTACCAATGCATCCCGAAAAAGCCACTGTTTGGTGCGGTTTATGGGCCGGCGGCATTATTGGGCCATATTTCTTCAAAGATGATGCGAATCGCAGTGTTACTGTCAATGGTGAACGCTACCGAGCGATGATAACAAACTTTTTTTTGCCCGAAATTGAAGTTCTTGACTTGCATGATATGGGGTTTCAACAAGACGGTGCCACATGCCACACAGCACGCGAAACAATGGCGCAATTGCGAGGCGAGTTTGGTGAACAGTTAATTTCACGTTTCGGGCCGGTCAATTGGCCGCCTAGATCGTGCGATTTGACACCATTAGATTATTTTTTGTGGGGGTATGCCAAGGCTAATGTGTATAGGGACAAGCCCGCTTCGATTGACGCACTGGAAGCCAACATCCATGCATTCATTCGTGAGATACCGGCCGATATGTGTGAAAGAGTATGCCAAAATTGGGCTCAGCGGATGGGCTACCTGAGACGCAGCCGCGGTCAACATTTGCATGAAATTATCTTTAAACATTAAATTGCAAGGTTCAAACTATCGATTCAAATAAATATTTCATTCATTTTTTCGAATTTTTTGTGTTTTTTTTTTAAAAAAAGTTCTAAACCTCTTAAAAAATCACCCTTTATATTGATGTGCGCACGCATTTGTGCGTTTGTTTTTTTCGTTTGCGTTATCACTTTCCAGTAATAAGGGAACACTGTTTTCAAAAACTAAAATAAAAAATACAAGTCAGTTTAGAAGATGTGCACTTAAATTACATTTTGTTTATTGTGTGCGCCATCGAATACTCACACAGAAAGACAATGCCCGAAGAATATAAAAGTGTGAGCAGTTGTCGACGTGGCTTTGTCTTTCAACTAGGGATAAATACACAGTAAGGCATAGCAAGAATGACCTCAACATGGGAACTTGTTAGCTAAATTGTTGGCATCGCGAGATTTGCGACTCAATCCGAAGCATTTTCCAAGACCAATAAGAATTGAGGATGATCACACAATACATCCAAGTCGGACTTTAGATGTTTCTAAGAGATGAAATTATTGACGGGGTGGTTATGCATTTTTGTGTATCTGATTCGAAACTGGAAAGATTCGTCTGCGTTAGAGTCTACTGAAGTTTTTTATGATAAAAATGAGGAAAGCTGACGTTTATTTCCTCGTCACATAATATCACTGAACCACCTCACCTTTAAACCAAGGGAATCAGCTCTATTTCACTCAGAACTACAGTTTGTAACTGATTAAAACATCTTGTCTGTAAACTGACATTAATAGTTGGGAGTAGTAGGCGAAAGGCGGTTTTCGTCTACATTTGCAGGCGGTTACCACCAAAATAATGATGCCTTTAGAAACAATTCCTAATAATATATAGATAGCTTACATTGCTCAAATTATCATGTACAACTTCAAACAATTATGGTTGTGTCCAAAAAAGAGACTGAATGACTTCTGAGCAAAATTTTCTTGCAATTGGCTTGAAACTTTATGTTGACTGTGCGTATGCTAAGCAACTTATTCTGAGGCTTTATTCATTTAAAGAAAAAAAAACAATCACATCACAAAGCACATCGACACCAAAACATCCACATTTTTACGAAATTGAATTAATATCTTAATTACGCCAGCGATTTCCACACAAAGCCCATCGGCCTTCAGAACATCTTGCACTCACCAAATTAGTTGTTCAATTGTTGTTACAAAACGGAAAACCTCATCTTCTTTCATCACTCGCCAGAAAATTGGGGAAACATCACCACGTTGTATTTACAAAATTTCTCGCGGTATGTTCACGCACCGAAAGCTTTTACAAAAATCACCGCCGATAGATGAATAATTTCCATCCAGACGTGCTGCGATTGTAAACAAGATTCTTGAGAATTTTGCAATATCACAGTCGTTTACAGAGTACACTCGTGTTGTTACAGCGCTTTGGTAAAACACACTCACTGTGCGGAGATTGTTTTGATTGCGAATTCCACATCGCTGAAAGTACTTAACACCGTGGCAATCTGCTTATGGTATAAGCTGGCTTTAACCCACATCCTAGCAAAACGAAATAATACTCCAAAAAGCGGCACACTAATGTCGCCCTCCCCCTCAATACGCAGCATCGTAAAAAGGAAATGAAATTTCATAATCAAATTTTCGTTAATAGCCATCTGGTTGGCTTTGCCGCCCTCAATAAGGAAGTTTGGTCCGAATTTTTTTTTGATTTTCAATTTTCGATTAATTGATTTCGAGTTTCACCACATTCTCCTCTCGAGTCGGGCTATCCCGTATTCCGATTGCCCATTGTTTACTTATCGTTATCGAGATGGTGAGTGCTTATGCGTAAACAATTTTCTCCCTCTCAATGGCGGTTTCCGTAATTAAGTGAGATTTATTGAGTTCAATTGGGGTCAGCCTGGAAATAGGAAAAGGAACGATTTTCTTTCGATTTAAAAATAGAGAGGGAAGTCAGACGTCACATGTTATAAAAAAGTGTGTGACGTTGCCTAAACTTATCATCTTCAATGTCTATTTTGAAAAAGGTCAGCGGCTCTATTAAAAGTTAAAAAAGTTAAAAAGAAAAACATTTTCAATTCCGAGGGACACTTTGAAACCAAAGACACATTTCAAATGACTCCAATTATAACCCGAGAGGTCATGCCCACCATACACGTAACACGTAAATACGAGTATTATTAGCCTGTCTTAAAAGTACATCATTTATGACTGGTTTTTGTCTCGTTTACTAAGCTGGAGGACAATTGAAATAAAAAAATAACAAAATACAATTCAAGTGTCAAGGCAACAAAGAAAAAAACATTTTTCTTTGCTTTCGACTTATTTGAGCAGGTGTATTGGTTTTAACAAGATATATATAACTTTTATCGGACGCCGAGAAAATAACCTTCTTTGGGAAAGTTATTAAACATAAAATAGATTAAAAAAGTTTGTTTGTTTTTTTTTTGTTCGGTTCACGTGGGAATGTTTGATAAGGCTTTATCGATAAAATTTGTCCGCACTTTGTCGGGAGATACAAAATAAGTACAAATATTCTTTGATGTTTCGTCATTAGTTATGGTTTTTGACAGTTGTAAGATATTTAGTTAAACAAAAAGAAGTTCAAAGTCAATGTTTTGTTATTGAATTAAATCTATCTAAAGAATACAGTATTAATGACAAACCCCGAATAGTTGAACTTTTTGCGAACCTAAAAGAAGCGTGGTAGTTTGGGCATATAGTTCGACATTTTCATATTTTTTTTGTAGGAATTGTAGAACTTTTTGCTTTGCGCCTTCTTAAAAACTTGTCAGATCATAACGAAGTATTTTCAGTTCGGAGTTGGATAATTACAGCAATTAGTTTTTGGGCTATTGCTGATTGGACAACCTTCCAACCATGATCAAGTAATAACCAAAAATTTCTCGTAACAAACATTTAACAATTCTGAGTACTGATTTCACAAAAGCTCAAAGATCTAAATTTTCATGAAGCTTGCATTTTTTGACAAAGTTCAATACATATTTGGGTATACTACATTTTAACGCTTTTGCCGAAGCAAAGCGTGCTACCTTTCCTTTTTATAAGTAGGCAAAGGCACGTTAAAAAAAGACCGCTATATATTTTGTTACTTTGTCTATATGCTTACAATGGCAGCGTTTTTTTTTTCTGAATTTTCGTTCCAAGATTCTAAAAATTGCTTTGAAGATTCGATTTAGATATACCAAGGTGAAGGTATAACAACATACTCCGGTTTCCATTAAAAATGTAAGAAATGAATCATTGAAAAATTGCATCTTACAATAGTTTTTGAACCAAAAATAAATGTAACTTGATCCATTTAAAACTTAAACCAAACCAGCATAAGACAGTTTTGTGCGACACAGTCTTGCACTCTATTTTAAGTGTTGTCGATTTTGTTTTTCTTTCACATCGGCATTTTAAAAAAAAAGTCCTTATTAAGCACACGAATACCTACTTTTATAAGTCAAACTAGAAAATGTGATGGTGTAACATAGTTTCATTTCGCAAAATCCGGGCTATTCTGAATTCTTTGCTTTTTAATTCGTTCTGAGTGTGCCATTTTGTTCGCTTGTATCGATTAAAAATATTCCGTCTAAAAAAACAATCAAACGACAGGAAAGCACATTTTTTGTTTAGAAAAACGCAATCTGGGAAAGTGGAATTTTGTAAAACATTTTTTAGAACAAAGCTTGTGCCGATAGGGCCTAAAAGAGTAACCAGCTTGTTATGTGAGCAATCCTCTGGCAGATGAAAGAAACGTATAAACGGGTCTAGAAAACTAAAATTTGGAACATATTTAGATCTGACGGAAAAAGGGTTCAAGATTATGTTTTTAGCTCTTAATTTTGAAACCAAGGGTACTTTTCGACGGCATTTAGTTTTTACCACACAATTTCCGGGTAAATTTGGTATCCCTGAGCAAAGTGGCTCAGTATGGTTACTGTGAATGGCTTCTGAGCGAATTTTTACAAATTTTAACAGGTCATTTACAGGCCTTCCGGAAAGTGCTTGGAAATCCTGTATTTTGCTGTTTTTTTTTGTTACTACCGTATCTACTACTTATATCCTTTGCAATAATTGAAATCGCTAGTTCAGGATTTAAATTTAAACAGATCTAAATAATTCTCGCAACAGTCAAATCTCGTCAGATTTTTGTATCCATAAATCCAACTGCTGGTATCTGCTTGTTGCTTAAACATAAATCAAATCAAAATAATACAAAATACGTCTTTCGATGGAATCTTTATTTTTGTTGTAAAACTTGACACCGAGTCAGTTCATATATTGTGATGTATCTACGTTGGGTAAGAGTAAATGCAAAGTACTAGTGGCGGATTTTTCAACACATGACAGTAACGTCATGTACATATATTTATATATTTTGGACAATGTTTTTTGTTAAGTTAAAGTCAAAAGATCGTAAAATAATCTAACCGAGAATCGCAATTTGTTCCTAACAACAAATAGTCACTTAAACATATCCCCACAGAAAAGGCACGAACCTATCTAATCCATATGTTCGTTCAAAGGTCGTCTTAATCACACATGCCTCACTGTCTGTGGAAGTAAATTCAAATGAAATCGGATGCGGATGAGCATATGCAAATCGAAACGAAATAACCGCAACTGCCTTTTTTTCACTCCGTCTAAATTTAACGCAATGGTATGTCACCTGTTGAAATGAATTTGCAGACATTTCGACACCCAAAGTGAATTCCATGATATGATATGAAAAATGCGATAATTTTAAGTTAAACAAATATTTTACATTGACCACCAACGTTTGCATATAATTTCACTACAAGTGCCTGTGTCCACAAAAAAGAATCAATGAACCCTCACCCACCGAAATCGGTTTCCTTCCTCTTCAACAAACAGTTACAAAACAAGTTATTCACAAAAATAAAAATACAAACCTCCAACCATTACAACATCGCATTTATTATTACCTCAAGTTCCAACAAAGCATCTTTAACAAAACCACCGTGGTTTCCACCCAAAGTAACACAAACAAAATAAAATCAGCTGAATCACTGAATCTTTCTACGCAATCACTCCATTTTTAGTTAAAACAACATTTTCCTTACCAGTGGGTAGATAGATAGAAAGATACTTTTATTTTTGCATTAAAAAAACCCCAGCAGAATGTAGTTCTTTCGGTGTATGTATAGACAAAGTCTTGAACAACATCAGCCCACAGCAATTAGAATCCAGTTTAGAGAGCAATAATGCTATTATCGTTTTTAAGAAAAAAAAAATTGCTTTTTCCCCATCAGCCATGGCATTTCCCCCGAGCACGACCAATAACGAGAGCGTGTGAACAAATTTGAAATTCCGTTTTTCACTAGACAAAACTTGGTCCTGTCTCTCTGTGTGCGACCATATGGTGCTAAACTAATATCTCTATTAGTATTTTCATATTGATTTTGCATTAATTATGTGTGCGCACATAAATCCATGTGGCCAGTGGGAGTCGAAGAGTCGAGGAGTCTCCACTCTCCAATTTGAGAAACATGTTCCGGATGTTGCCCTCTTGTGACATGGCATTAGTTGTATCGGATGTTTTATGAATTTGCTGGCATAATTCCCACGAATTTGTTTCCATATTTCCCCCCGATGAGCTTGCAATGAGGTATTAGTAACATAAATTCAAGGAATTACCTCCGCTTGGTGCTGGTCGTCACACGTTGCAAGTATTATGAGAAGTATAATTAGACCAAAATTGGCTGCAAATGATGACTAACGAAAATGGATAGTGGGATCAAAATTGCGAGTTGGCGGAGAGTGGGTGGCATCATTTTGTTGGACATTGTTAGAATCATTGTTGTCAGGTAAACACGCCCTATCTATGTAAGTGGTTGGCGTTTACTAGAACCGGCTTTGGAGTGACCTACAAATATTGCCAATACCTTTTTGGAACCTTCGTTGTGGATACGGAAATATTTATTTATATTATTTACAAAATACAAATTTCATCAGCATTGGCTGGCGGATCGGTGTCTTGTTAAATTGGTTCTCCAAAAATTCGATTTGTGACCAAGTTCGGAGGGGTAGTACTTTTATAAACATAAACAACATGAGTCATGGCGCTATTTACAGTGAAACCCCTTATGGCTCTACTCGTAAAAAAATCTCCGAAAGCACTGACAAATGACATGTAAATCAATGGCTAATGTGTTCTAGACTGTTGTCTTCTTTTTGAGGGGAAATTTCCATATCCAAACGGATGAATTAAAAAGTTTTCTCTTCTCGGTATAAGGTTAACAAGGTCACTTGTTAAAATGACAAGTTAATACCTTTATTAAATTTCGTTTTTGCATCAAAATGAAATTTTCTGTGTTTGTTTTTAATTGAGTTCTGAGTCCGAACTTCTGAGTTCAAACAGAATTCTCAAAACCATTCCATTCTTCAATATTTATAAACGGGTGGAAACAACTTTTTTTTCTAAGTATCAAACCGAAAACCTTCCGCACGCCTCTTAATCAATGCCAAAGGGTGTTCGTAAACAGATGCATCTATTCGACTAATGTTGTCTACGGGACTTGATGACGTCTTATCTTTTTGTCATCAAATAATTATACCAGTTTTCAATAGCATAGAAAAAAAATTGTTACTTCTTGGACTTTTAAATCCAAAGGCAACCAACTTTGTAGTTTAACTACAGCACATATTTTCGCAACTAAAAGTGCGTGAATTATAATCGAGCAACTTTACTCTATCTCCCTAAAAATATATTAATAAAATGGAAGCTTACATAATTAGCATGTTTTTTAAGTGGCATCACTATTGTGTACTCAGCATTGCAACTTTTGCAAGTAAAGTAGTTGATTTGTATTACCTATTGTCATTAAATCTTAAAAAAAAAAAAAAACACTGGCTTAAGGTTGTAACCTGTATATATCAGAGATCGGTTTCGATTCAGATGATAATTGCCACAATTTGCAGTCAACCATAACACAAAAAAAAAAAACTTAAACCTAATTCATCAGTCAGAAGCGAGTGATGCAAGCACTGTGATTAAATCTCGACTGCGTACCTCAGATCAGATGCCTTACAATCGCTTGAGGTGAGTCCATAAGTCAGATGTGGTTTTTTTTTTTTCAGTAAATGGAAATATATCAATTTCCTGCAATAAAATAAATGTTTTAATTAATTAAACTGTACGGAAGTCTGCAATTATCAGGGACCCTCATTCTCATTGCGCTGGTAATAATTAAAACTACTGCAGCGCCCTCTAACTCGTAATGGGTCATGGTTTTACTTTAAAGTTCCGAGGTTAGAGGTTGTTTTCGATCTAGTTCGAAATAAATGCGGAAAGAGGGAGATAAAGCCACCATTTGTACATTTACACTTACTGCGTGTTGCATAGAAGTTAGTTGCTTTTGCTCTAGTACTAAATGAATACACAGTGAGATGGAATGATAGAATATTTGCGCAAGTTGTATTTACTGACTATTATCTAAAATCTGACAAAGTTCTGCACTGGCAATAGGAAATTGATTCTCTAGACTTAAACTGACTTAATGTACCTAATTTAGACGTAAGATGCATCTTTGAGTCCTACATTTTTATGTCCTTTGACATTCTATCCACAACAAAACATCCCTGACTAAATAATACCCATGCCATACCTATACCACCCTTCTACGAAAAACTGACCTGCGGACATTTCATCAATCTTGTTTCATTGGCTTCTTAAATAATTCAGGGAAGGACAAGACCGAATAATAAATATGTAAGGTTCTTCCATTTGAAGTTCCATCGCATTTTGTCCACACAAAAATACTCGTGCCCTAAACTTGTCTACGAAATATGTCATTGCGGACATTTCGTCCACATTTCATATACCTACATGACTTTTAGAGAAAAAATGCATACCGCAAATGCAGCAGTCCCTTCTCTTATTTGCTGTATCGTCGCATTAAATTCATTGAAAAGCATTCTTACTAAACCAACTCGTCTACGAAATGGCGAATAATTCATTTCATGGGCGTTGATTTGTCCATCAGTAATATCCAGTAGTCTAGTTCCTTCGTAGATAATCTACATGCACATGAAATGATCGGACCCGTATGAAGTGTTTAATATCTTCAATTCACTCACCCAATCTGATTACACTTTCATTTGTATAACAAAACACAATTTCACTCCCTGGCCTGGTACCCATCAAATTAATGAAAAAAAAACAAACCTCTTTTCAATTAACTGGATCAAATCAATATATGGCGCCACATCAAGATACAAGATACGAGTACAATTGAATGGAAAAAAATAAATGATTAATGGTTAACTGACAGCTCATTGCTATTCGCATATTGACACTCCTGCTTATTGCGATCCTGTCATGCCTAATATATAAGAATAAATTTCCATCAACATTCCATCTATTGGGGAGAGAAAACACAATTTTCCCGGTCTTGTAAACATGCAACTAGAAGAAGACAAACAACAACAACAAAATGATGTTGACGAAGACGACAACGAAACCTGAAAGTGAATTTTAATGATGATGGCGATCTTGATGATGGCGCAGGGTGATTAGAGAGCACCATGCTGTGCCCTGTAACTGAAATTGAAAGTGGAATCGATGCTATCCACTGGTTTACCAACATAGATGAACCACTTGCCCCTGCATTTCGAAATGACATCACAACAGCCAACGGGGGGATCCATGAGAATTTATGTTCATCAATTTTCGTTGCGTTACATGACGCAGAAGACTTTCACGACCGCAGTCCAAATGAATAGATTATGCAAGAAGATTAACAGAAAAAAAAACGAAAAAACCAAAGATGAAGATACGATTACAGATGAAGCTTTTTCGAGGCACATGACATTCATGCTGATTTGTGTAGTATAGGGTAGCCGATACTTTGTTACGGCTTGTGCAAACTTTCTAACTTTTTTTCTCCCGGTTAATAAATTCATCAAATCAATTTCCATTCTATGAAAAAAATTCGAGGAGGAGAATCTAATCTGGAACAAAAAAAAAAACACAACCACCACTTTAGACGTCATAAATTGGTTCTCTGTCTGCAATCCCGGTACTGGCTCCCCATGTATTGGCAACTTAAATCAGTTTAGCGGCGACCGAGATAGATCTGATGAATGCATACGTGCCACCCATACAAAGTAATTGAGGAGGGTTTTATTTATTGCGAAAGGTATCGGTATCGGTACCCATTGATGGCAGCAGTAACGTTTTACCGACTACCTATACTTGTACACCTATTGGGTGAAAAGGTGTTGGGTAACAAATTTATTGGACATTTTGTGCGCACTTAAGTGGTACTTTTTCGTTCTGGTTGGGTTAGGTGTTAAGTGCTTTCATATTTATTGCGATTTATTAATCGGACGGACCTTTCGACATTTTAAATTTCACAACTTTGCTTTCGAAGCTATCAAAAATAAATGTTTGCGTTAAATCTTGTAAAATGTCGTCTTCAGTTGGTGTGTGTCCAATTTATGTGAGTTGATATGCTTACAATTCGGCTCGAAGGACCAGGATTTATTTAATTTTTGCAGCTGAAAAGAATAATTTAAGTCAATTTCAATGGGAAGGCGTTTAATGCATTCAAACGTAATAATGTATCAAACGTTTTCAAGACAAAAATCCATGGCCACAACATTTTAAGATCTGCCATAATTAGGTCACGGAATAAAGCAGGTCCAGGAAGTTTTAATTTTGCAACGAATCATCGTATTCCATGTCATTTACTTCATAAAATCGAGAGCTAAGGTTTGAATGAGTGGGCAGAAAACAATAGACTTCCAAAACTAGCATTAAAACATGTCGTTTTCAGAGATTTAAAGAAAGTGCTTGCAACCAAGAGACAGACTGCGTACCGGCTTAACAACTTCGGCCATGCAGTGAGCGACTTGCGTTGCTTCTGTAAACAGAACTCAAACGAATATTCGTTAGAAGCTAGTCCAAGGCTAGTATTTAGCTTCTGCGATTGTCGCTTTTTTTATATATTCTTAAATCTCAGATTTAGACTTAGGTTAGACTTTCATTTGTGCTCTCAGAAAATACCTTTCTCTTGGATATTTCCTATGCAAGACGAAATTGCTATAATTCCAACTAAAACGTTTATTTCTAAAGTTTTGCTCTATAATGAGGAACCTAATTTCATTGGGAGACCAAAAGTAAGTTCAATAGGTTCGTCCGTTTGGGAAGTCCAAATTTGTTGTGGCTCTCGAGGCTGGACTTAAATTGGATTTATTTACACCCAAGTTGCCATTTTGGTAACATATTTTATTTGCCACTTTATAGCGCATGAGCTGATGAGGTAATTCTGCAATGAATATATGTAGTTTTGTCTGCGGTTGTTTAATCTTCTTAAAAATAATCGCATCCGGTTCTCAGGGCCAAAACTAAAGTTTCTAAATTTGACCAGAAACAACTGAGTATCAATTAAAAGTCGAGGAACTACTACAGAGGTTGAGAAATGCGCATGCTGCATTTCTTGTCTTTCCTGTGTTCCCTACTCCCAACTCGAATTTTATCTCTGCCTAATTGAATTCGTCCAAACACAAACCTAATTGAGATATTTTCGAAAATCACGATTCACAATTATTTCGTGTAACTCATCTTCTCTACATAATGACAGCGGTGAGCTTGAACCATCTTGTATATTAACAAAAAAAAAACAAGTTAATCTCGCTAACAATACATTACCTTAAGCGGAACGGATCAATCTGAGTGTGGGTGTCTCCTAAAGACTGATATATAACTCCTTTTCTTACTGTCCAGTCTTTTAAAGAATTAAAGTCTTACTCACCACTCGATCGTAAACACCCACAACTTAAAAGGTCAAAACCCATCAACATCCCGCTTCGAGCGTTTTCGAACCTTTGATATAATTGACCTCATTAATAAAGGCTTCTTAATCTTGAAACCTTTTTTGGTAAATAAACAGATTATTTATTTTTTATTGTTTCTCTTTTTGAATTTATGTGGAAAGAGACGATGACTTCTCTAGTGGAATAAACAGGAAAAAACCCCTCGCGTCCCATACCATGACTTGGCTAATTCAGCGAAAGAATACTTTATAGCTTGGTTCAAAGAAGAGTTTCAATTACGGCGTTGTGTATGAAAATATCCCAAAATGGATTTTTCTGTTCTTACATGAAAGACAGTTCTGTGTTTGATTCATGAGTGCTTGTGTTTCGCTGAAAAAAAAATACGAATGTTGATCCAAGTTGATCTGTCTGTGACGGGTTTGTTTTCGTTTTTATACAGATTATACAACACTCATCGGCACAAATAATTGAAATAATGATCGTGGATACACCCCCGACGGCGCTGGCACTACCGATGCCGGTGCACGAGTATGCTCGTGAGAAACAACTACCGAAAGTGCTTCCTCAGCATTTTCTGCGGTTGACCTGTGTGAACTTATTGTCATTCAAAATACATCCTGTCTGACTGGGGACACGAAAAGGGGCGCCTTACAAACTAGAAATTAATTTGAAAGTGAAATTACGTATCCGTTAACAATTAGACGGTTGCGCAAAACAAGAGACCCATACAAAATCACGATCTACGGCTATATAGCTGGTGCGAAAGATGTACAAAATTACCGCAAGGTAGGTAATGACACTTTCTTTTACCGCCACCACAATGACTTCCTGTGCGCGCGAGTGGTAATGACAGTAAAGATACTTCTTTTATTTTTGGTATTTGTTACGTCTTTTGTTTTATGGTTGGCTAGGTGGTTAACCTCGAATAGCCTCGCCGAACTGGGGGGTCATTCATTGGCGGGGTGTATCTATTGGTCGGTGGAATTGTTCAGAGAAGTCGTGTTGCCGTCGGAAAAAATTGGTGCGAGTTCTATCTGTCTGTACATATTGCACTATCTGCCGGAAGTCTCTCCTAGTTCTAAGGTGGAATCTAAAGAACTAATCACTGAATTACTGTATAAGGCTATGAAGATGGCGAACAAAATCGGTGGATTCACGAAAAAGACTGTACTATCCAGGTTGAAGGAGAAAAATGTTTGTATGCACTTTGGGTAAACATTAAACAATAATCTCGCGGGAGGGTATATTGTCCTTATGTCAATTTACCTCTAAAACAACAGAAATCTAATACAGCTAATGAGGCTATGCAAATATATGCAATATATCAGTGCAATACAAGACTGCCAATAAATATATTTGAAAGCCTACCTAGTCACCTTGAGATGAGCACTTTTCCACTTTATTTTGAAACTCAATTCATGAAGACACATTTCCATAAACCTAACGCTCCACAACCTGAGTGCAGAAGTAGCATACATCTATAACCACTTCAGGGTGCTGTCTATGCGTTATCGGTTTTGATTTCCCCAGAAAAATATTCAAAATAAAAATGAAATACTTTCGATGATGAACATTTTAGACTAGCAACATCTATTGATTTAAATCTCATACAATTTCCCTACTCATCGCTTGTTATAGCATTGCTATGACCAATGCGTTTGTTAAAGACACTCTGGAACGGTCGAATAAAATAACGTGGAGAGTCAGAGAGGAAATGGTGACATGCGCTTCGAAGGACTAATATCTTTAGATCCACTTCGAATAAAATTCCCAGTCTATAGATAGACAAAGCTGTCGCTATGCCATTTCAGCTGCAAGAAGCAATTTTAGCTTAAGTCTGATACCAAAAGGGATGCCAATGTTACAATTCACCCAGTGACAGCGATTTTACATGGAGCCTCTGTATCATTCTGTTGATGTAGTAGGTACTTGGACCGTCACAATCCTTTTACGTAACGGCGTTACAACTTGCATGCCTCATATTTAAGCGTAGCGTAAGGGCTACTTCAGAAAGTTAGCGGGATAAATATTATTTGTCCTAATTAACGTGAAAGTATTCTTATTGAGTTTAAGCACTCGCTTTTAATTCCCATATGTTGTTTGCACGTTGTCGTATCTTCATATTGATTTTACAGAGCCGCACTTTTTTTCCAATTTACATCCAAAACAATAAAAGAAAACGAGTCACCTAGAACTCGATCACAAAAGCAATTATTTGTACCAAGGTTCGTGTCCTGACTAATGTAGGAATTTATGGTTTTTAAATCAACAACTTTCAATTTTAAAACCACAAGCACAAACCGACAATTCCTCTAACTACCACTTACTTCATCATTCAATTTCCTAGTTCGGTCTGACTCTGTCAAAAATATTTGCCCCATAAATCTTCTCCAACGACTTCTATAAATCGTCGAAAACTTAATAAGCAAAGTCAGTTCTAGGTCTCAGAAACCATTTCGTGTTCTTCAGTGGCACTGTGTGATTCTTCTGTGGTAATTAAAATGTTTTCCATCAAATAGTAATTTATGGTACATAAATCATTTGTCAAGAATTTTTAATGAATTAAAACCCAAACTTCCTTAAAGTTACGCGTGCGAATTTATAGCGCCTCCCAACACTATGTGTGCAGAGAAAGTTGTCTTCCGTTGCCTTCATCAAACCGTACATACAATGAGATAAATTGTTCGCACATTTCTTTCCTTCTCCTGTACAACTTTCCCACCCGATTTTCCACCGATTTTCTTAGTTTTTTTCTTTTTTTTTTTCACGATGCTATGAGGTTTTTTTTTGCGAAATTCCCCCTCATATACCTACTCGTATGTGCAACGGATGGCAACAAAAATATATCATCAATCAAAGTGCTATTCTACATTTCAACGATTAAATAAATTCATATAGGAAAACCCTTACCTCATGTTTGTTTCGCTGTATCTGTTATTGTTGTGGTAGCCTGATTTTGTTTTCTTTTGGCCCAGTTGGTGGTAAATCCCCAATGGCGTAATCAAATTATTATCCAATTCCTCGTCGCGGATGTGTGTGTGCGTTTGGTTTAAATTGATTTACGAGATCGCTTCATATCTGCATTTATCTAAGATGACCGTCACATTTTATAATCAGACATTTCCCTGAATTTCCAGCCCAAGTGATGACCATGATCTGTGTTAAAAAATCTAGGACACCGAACACATGCGCTCTCAACTAGAACTCGCATAAATGTTGACGGATGTGCATTCAAAATGTGTGCTGAGTTCGTAGCGTGATCTCAAAAAGTTAACGGAATGGACACAGACATAAGTAACACACCGACTATTTACAGCATGCAATTTGCAAGTCAGTTAAAGTCAACTGTCATTCGTGATGTCAAATTGATAGTCATACCTAGCTACCAACCAGCTGTGTGAAAGAGTAATGTACGCCTTTCCATACGTATAGTGAGACGACCTGTTTAACATGTTCCACGTGACTTGAAATTGAATTGAAAACTTGAATAGTTATTAGATGAGTTAACTAACGCCAAATATTTTCCCACATTGGATTGTATTGTATATATAGTTATATACTGTATCTCAAGATTCAATGAAACCGAATTCAAAAGTCGAAAATGACGGTCATAAACTCAATTATGACCTGCGCGGAATAGGGGAAACAAATGAGCTTTATTCCATTGTGGTCAGTCTCAATTGTTTTAGATTGAAGCTTCCCCCCTGTCTGGCATGTTTTTTTTTGCAGTCCAAATTCAAGGCTAGGTAGTTTGCCGATGTGATGTACAGTGTGGCGTGCAGGTCTGGAAAAGTTACATTTTCTATGATTGGTACTATGGGATTTTGAAATCAAATGATTTTAAGAATGGTAGTCTTTCGATCTTATTATGTTTTTCTTCATTTGAGTATATAAAAGCTGATCGTATTTGAAAAGCTGACGATCCATGTGATAAGCGACTTCTTTACGAATTTGTATAGGCATGCCCAAGTAACAATTTTACTTCGGTAAGGTTCAAATTTATAATTTCTGTAGGCAACAGCTTCGATAGATCTTCTATAGTCTTTGTTAACCGAAGTTGATCCATTTCGAAGCAATTGTTTCGATAATAACTTCAGTGAGACCTTTACGAAGCATAAACACAGGCTTCGATAAGGCTTGTGGTTCGAAGCGCTTCCTAGAAGCTTCTTTAGAGCTTCTGACCGAAGGCATTATAGAAGCAATGAACTGTCATGCAGTCAACCGCTTGCGATTGGAAGCTGTACAGAAACACTTACTCGTACTTCCTCCTAACTTACATATGGAGGCCTTATAGAGGTAAAAATTTATTTCATATGAAATGAATAAGCTGTACTGTAACTACTTTATATTTAAAACGTACCGCTTACGATGATCCTGCCGGGGCGCTGAATGCTGGGCAGCAGTACGTCAAAGGTATTTGCGATTGTTTCGTTTTGAGTGTCGTTTAACATCGATTTTTTAATCTTAATATCGTAAAATCTAGGATTATTGATAACTATTGATCTTGCCAGTACGCAGATGTATGATATTTAAACAAAGCCTGATCTAGATCCTACGGGGTCGACAATGATCGATGTTCCCTCACTGAGGCGTTCGTTATTTATTGATTGATCGTTTTTTTTTTTTTATTGTTATTTTGATTTTTTCCTTCCAACTGATCTTGCTATAATGGACAGTGCTGTTTGCACTGCTCTCTCTTAACAACAATCACTGCTTTTTAAACGATATTGCTTTACAATTCAAGTGATTTTAGCTTTAAAATCTCTGCGTATATTCCATGATTCCCTTTTACAATACGTGTCAACTGACTGTATAAGATCATAATCTTCAAAAAACATTATCGGTGGATAAACGATCAGCTCTTGACCTTTTGACAATGTGGTTCGTCGAAATGTTTTACAGTTTCCTTCGAAAATTGTTATTGAAGTAGCTGATCGTGAAAGTGATCATAAACGTGGTGGATGGCATGTTTCTAAAATTATTAAGCGCGCACTCACTTCTCTTCTGAAGACCCATAGGCTTTCGGATAGAATTTAGTTTCGAAAAATTGTTTCAGATTAACGATCAACTAGGAACGAAAGCGATCGTGGACACAGTTTTGGGTGCAAACTGTCAAAAAAAAAAAGCACTATTGCACTATTGAAATGTTTCTCCCTCTTAAATATAGACAAACATGTACTAATCGCATTTAATAGTCATCATATATGCGATCGTTTTCAAATTTTATTCTCTCTAAAGATCTGCAAGGATTCATGACACAAAATTGTTGATCGGTCGTACTAACTTTAGCTAGATTTATATTTCATACATCAGAAGGTGCTTTTTAACTGCTTGTTTTTTTTTCTTTGTTGTACGAAATCAAAAATTATCTTGTGATTAAAAATCCACTTGATGAGGATCACGGTTCCACTCAGCAACTTTATTAACACGATTTTCCTATCCTCACCTGCTGGCTACACTGTCATTGCACTTTTTTCGTTTCTTCCCATCTCATCAGCCATACAAAACAACTCCCTCGCTTAAAAAATAAATAATATAATACGAAAACAAACTGCTTACATGACCATAAATAATTTCGTTTAACAGAATAATTGTACTTTGATGAGGGTTGACTCATGACTGACTATACATTTGTGTGTGGATACGTGCTCACTTGCATCGTTGAGTCATGAATATTCAAATAACCTACCGCCATCGATTGTGAACAGAAGATTAGCTTGCTCAACTGGAATATTGTGCACTTCACATGCACAATTCAATTCCATTCAGCTAAAGCTAACAAGTCTTCCTCTTACAGATCAAAAATGAAACTCTTTTGGCCGGACTACAAGGAAACCTATTCCATAGACTATGACAGAACAATTGTGTGAAAAAATTCAACGATAAAATGTGAACTCGAACAGTAAAAGTGACAACAACAAAAAAAAAAACACTGTAACACGAAACCAAAGAAAATATAATAAAATTTGTAAATAAGTCTAACTAAAACCAAAACGAAAATTCCCCGAAATCTTTATCGAAAAAAATTAAAATAAAATTCTAATAATGTCCGAAACCGAACTTATTGACAAACCGAACGCTGAATCCTTCCTCCAATATGGCAATGGTAAGCCACCACCAATTGTTGTTGTCGTCGGCGATGGCCGCAGTCGTGTGCGACGTGTCGTCCGAACGGCTACACGTCATGTGACGGTAGTTAGTTATTCGACACGACACAAGGAGACGCGTACTCATACTTCGCATCACGTGACGACTGTAAGGTAAGCTTTGGAAAAAAAAATGAAAAAAAAATAGAATTAAGTCTTATTAAGTGATTGATACGGTATAATGAAGTTGCGGTGAGCGAATGTGAGGATGGGGAATACCCAAGATGCATACTTTAGATAGTATTGATTTTTTTTTCTTATATTTTGCAGCTACTTATAAAATGACAGTGCAATCTGTTGAAACCTAAACGATAGTATCTTAGTTAACGTTGCTTCGTTATTTGACGAGGTTTGAGATTGTCTTCTATATTTATTTTCTTATCGCCGAGTAGGTTCTAGTCTGCTAAAAATTGGCTTTTATTTAAGCAGTACCATGCTTTAACATATCCGCTTCTTTATACGGATGGAAATAATAAACAAAGTGATTCTTGTTTTTGTAAGAAAATAAATGAAAATAGTGCGCATACGCCACAGTAAATCATCTGAGAGCTTATAAAAATGTTTTAGCAAATGTCTTTTAGACAGTGTTGGTATCCATATTTATACCAGCATTAAATCGACTAATTCTAAGAATTTATATGGGTAAAATTTGTTTGAAATAGAGCCCAGATAGATGTCAAAAATTCATGGAAAATTAGCTCAAAACAATCATCCCGTAACCACCATTTAACCAAAGGTGTATACATACACATGCTAAGCCACAAATTTCTGTAAGATAAAGAATGACTCGGCACATCTAAAGTTCATCGTGCTAACAGATACAGATCCGACGATCAAACCGCATATTTACCTACGATTTTCTAAAATAACACCTCATCAGTGGTCATAAATATTCAGCCCAATATTGCATGAAATGGTAGAAGACTTTGAAACTACTCTCCAACCAACGAATTAGATATTCACGATCATTCATTTCGAACTGAAGAAATGGGTAAACCAAACTTTGAAGCCATTAAAGAGGGCGCTCTTCCATTAGCTTCAAGCCCCAAACAATACTTCCTCAAAAGTTGCTAATTCAATCAACATCAGCGTGTGTCTGAAAATGCTGCATCTCATGACCAACTGAGTTATTAACCCGTATCGAATACATGTGCATTTCAATTTTCACACTGATGCTAATAAAATGCTGTCAGAGATGATACTGTCAGTTTTTAAATTCGAAAGCGCCCAACAACAAGTACTCTCCTCATATATATGTATATTGTATATGCCTGTGTGTGTCATCTTATTTATATCTGATATCATAGCTAAAATATTCATACAACATTTGAATAAAATTAATTAAATATGGTCGTTCGGGACTAATTTTAGTCGTGCATTTTTATGGACAGCATCACCCAATGTGTGCGGGTATTCATTGGCTTTTTGTTCTTTCTAAATAGATATTGAATTTGTTTTTTTCTTTATTTAAATAAAATTGTTTCTAACTAAAAATTGTTTTCTCTCTCTCTCTTTACAGGTAAGCGAATTCCCACGTCACTATTGCATCACTTTGAAGTTTGTCTTTTGTGGCACAACTGCAGCATAACCTGTCAAATGTAGAATTTCTTCTTTTGACAATGTTACTTTGACATCATTCGACTCTGTGTTTGGTGTGGTGAGAGGTTAGAGCTACTATGGCAACAGGTTTGGAACTGCATCACCTAGAGAGCTCGGTTGACACAGTAAACTTGTCTCTTAATTTGGAAACTAAGTTTCGCTTTGGTTTGATTTTTTTTATATTTTGTCTGTCCTTGGTAATTGGGGTTATAATGGAGTCGTTGCAGTACAAAAAGTGAAAGCCAAATACACATCACAAGTGGCAGGGCAATGGTATATTAGTTTTTGTTAATTTATACGCGACGACAATATCAGTAAACAGTTAAGTGGTTAGTGAGCGATTGATTTGATAGCAAATTTGTGTGCCCACTTTTAGATCTACGAACTGACTAAGAGTTCAGTTTCCTTGATCAATTTTTAAGGAGTCAAAAGATCATAGAAGGTCATTCATTTTCAATGCCAAGCTTATCATTAAAAATGTCGCTAGAGAAAGATGCTTACGTCTCATTGTGTTTACATTTTCCCACTTTTTATAGCCTTTTAATAGCCCCGGTATTGACGACCTCGTTACCGAGAAGGGCTGTTTAATCGTATTCTTCGTAATGTTAGCTTCTGACTTTCTTTCCCATGGCTTTATTTATATAGCTGCATCTACTGTTTTCCCTTAAGTATTCAGTATTACCATGCGTGCTGTTATCTGTTGAATAGTTTGCTATTATGTTTGCACCTTCAATTATGAAATAATTATGAATCTAAAGTAATATATTTTGATCTTATTTAACTCCGTTTTGTGTAAGAAAACCAGATTGTCCTGCCTTTATTTTGTTGGTATGTGTATTCTTGTTTGAGACTGTGCTTAATAGACTCATTCGTTCTATTTCTACACTTTTCGGTGATTATTGCTGCATAATTGGTAGTATGTATACCATATAACAGATTTGATTGACCCAATGGCCAACCTTACTTTCCTCAGCTTAGAAACCTATTTAAAAACATTCATCATCTAGTAAGATGTTTGTATTATCTGCTTGACTGGGTGTGTTTTATTCCCCTGGGGTAGTGTTGCCCTCTATGTGAGAGTCTGCTTTTTCTTTGCTAACCACTTGACTATTTTCTGCCAAGAAGCCAGTACTTTTTCTTTTATAACTTTGAGCACTAATGTATCACCCATCATCACCTTTAGTGATGTATTTGCGCATCATGTCAGAAAGGTAAGCCTTTCTTACAATGACTTGTGTCGCAACTCCTTTTGGAAAGGACTATTGTCCCCAATCTATGTAATGGTCATGTCTTAGGGGTATCTCGAAATCGAATGCACCACTTTGGGTCCTATTACTTTGACAATTTGTCGATGCGTCAACTCCAAGCGTAAATTGGCTCCATAAACTCTATTAACATCGTAGACTGGTTAAGGTATTATATATCGTTACCACCTTTAGGAAATAAATCCAGATTGAAGATTGACCTCCTTCGTAATCGCACAGCGCGCTAGCTTCTGCTTTAATCCTGCAAAATTGTGCCCATGGTATAACCATCTTAGACAACTGCTGCGTACTTTTGTGACTATGTCGAGAGTTCGTTTTTAAATCTAACAGAACTGGGGTGATGAATGTCCTAGGTAGAACATCATTAGCACCGCCGATAAAGATTAAGATTTTTCTTAAAGCTGTATATATCTAATATTCAATTCGTGCTATTGGTCAACGTTGTGTGTCTTTGCTTGTTGACAGCATATAATAAGTTTTGCTGTCATTGCAGGATGTCACAGTTTCCCTATTTGGGTTTAAATCAATTTGGCCCTGATTTTCTTTCTTTCATTCTCTACCTCTGCCACAATGTTTTTGGTTTAGCCCGTTTAGGATGCCTGCTAATCGAACATGCTCACTCTCTCTTATTCTACTTAGAGTCACCGCTTGGATGAGAACATACGTAAGCTTGTGTTTCCTTTTTTTTTTATGGTACCGATGCACTGCTTTTAGTGTTAGGTTTAGTTCCAAATCTACTTAGTTGCATCTGTTAAGTTTTCCAATTTTTCACTTTTATTCAATGAGAAACTGAAGTAGATTGTCTCTTTTGTCGATTGACCTCATGTCACAACAAAAGTTAGCGAATGCCATTAGTACATGTCAACTGGAACACTTTCTCAATCAAGAGATTCTCAAAAACCGTTGCGCCAACTTGATCGAGGGCCTTCCAAAATATACCAACGGAGGTGCAATAAACCCTTACCAGAGACTAAGGTTGAGTATCTGGGAGTCTATCTAGATACTGGACTTACTTGGAATTACCATGTTGAGGAGAAGGTCCGGAAGGCAAAGAGGGTACTACATCAGTGCAAACGTGTATGTGGACAGAGGTGGGGACTCTCGCCTAGGTCAGCATACTGGATGTATACGATGATAACTAGACCCATTATCACGTACGCCTCGGTTGTATGGTGGGCGAAAGCCTCTCAGAAAACTGTGAGGAAGCACCTGGATAGGGTTCAACGTTTAGCATATATGGGAATTACAGGTGCAATACGTACAACCCCAACATGCGCATTGGAAGTCATCATGGGGATATTACCGCTAGACTTATTTATTAAGAAAACAGCGGCCCAAACGGCACTTCGCTTGCATCGAGATGCGAAATGGCACCATCGTGGTACGATCTATGGACATAGGAAGATCCTGGAACTTGTCAAAGACGAGATTAGGGAGCTAAACATGCCTATGGATCGAATAACAAGGGTGCGTATTATGGAAAGAAATCACAAAACTCGTATTGAGAACGGATTACTTCCAGAAAAAAGAAATGGTGAAATAGTGATTTTCACGGATGGATCCATGATGGATGGCGGGGCAGGGGCCGGTATCTATTCAGAAGAGCTGGAACTTGCCCGTCACATTAGCCTCGGGAAATACACTTCAGTATACCAGGCTGAGATGATTGCCTTGCTTTATGCGTTGGACTACTTGCTTGAATGTCAGGTGGAAGGAAGAAATATCCTTATAGCCCTGGACAATCAGGCGGTGTTCAGATGCATGGAACAAACAAACATCACAACATCACTGGCACTGGAATGCGTACTTAAACTCAATAAGTGCTCATCTAAAAATGAAGTAACACTGACTTGGGTACGAGGACACATAGGGATCGAAGGCAATGAAAAGGCGGACTCCCTTGCAAAACAGGGGTCAACTGAAAAGTTGCTGGGACCAGAACTATTCTCTTAAATTTGCAGAGGAATGGTTGAACAGCTTATCCACAAATGGATCACGGCAGAACACCTGAGAAGGTGGTCAACCGTGGAACAATGTAGACAAGCTAAAATGGCAATAAAGTGGCCGACCTGCTCCACTCAAAGAAGGGTTCTAAGCATGAGTCGAGGAACATTGAAATGGGTGGTGGCTTTGTCTACAGGACATGGTAATTTCAGGTATCACTTAAAGAAAATGGGCCTTATAGAGAATGATACTTGTAGACTATGCCTGGAGGAATCTGAGACAGCGGCACATATACTGTGTCAATGCCCGGCATTGGCTGGCAGAAGAATGAGGATCTTGGGACATCAATGGGTCGAGACCCAGTCGATGAAACGGATCTCCCATAAACAGATGCTAGAGTTAACACTAGGAATTGAGCCCAGAGAAGAACTGTGGAGAAATTCAGAGTCTCTCTGAGTAAGATTTACAGTGGTAGAGAGACGAAAAGAGACCCGACAATGGTGGTCTGATTCGATTATCTCTCGAAATTTACATAGAATATATATATATATACCAGAGACTAAATAAATAATTACATTTTAGCAGACAGCCAGTTTTAAAATGTTGGCTGCCTAAATTACATTGAATGTTTTCTGGATGCCAATGGGTCTATTTCCTATATACTACTGGACTTCACGCTAAACAGTAGTTTAAATCCATAGTACACATCGCTGCTCTTTGGCTCTGCTAAATGAAGCTTAGCCTCTTTCTATGATACCACTTTACTTTTCTTCTGCAATCAATCACGCTAATTTGTATTACTAAAAGTATGCAATGAACTTAAACATGCAATCCACAAATTCCACTCGCATTTTACCTACAAATTCCGTCACATACTTCCAAGCGCCACCGTTAATCATTCGGTTTGCGCCTCAGCTGCACCACAAACGAAACTAAATTTTCATTTCAAAATTCCGCAACAGTTTATTAAAATAATAAACAAACAACATTAACAGCTAATTACAACATAACAACGCCCTTTTTTCGACTCCCACTGATTAAATTTTGTTTTTCATTTAATTAAAAAATAAACAAACACCAAGACACCGCACGTCGCCTTTGCATAAAATATCCTCTCAAAGAACACTATCCCCAGCAGGGGGTATAAGTAAATCCCTTGAATAATTTACTCCCAGGACGCAAGGGAAAATGCAAATCGTTGAAAGCGAGAAAATGTGCAAACGAAAATCATCCCAACTAGTTAATAATCCCTTTCTTTCCGGGCATCCTTATTACCATGAACCGCACCCTCAGAAGTCAGCGACACAGGAAGTTAAGCAAACGAGGTAAAGTAGTCAAGTTCTCCTGATTTCATTCACCTAGGGCATTTAATGTGCACTTATAAAAATTTTAAAACTCTCTCTACGTTTGGGGAGATCTTATGGAAGAGTATTTCTCCTTATCTTTACTGTAATCTTTAATGTAAAATGATATATGGATCCTAGTTCACTGGGATATTGGAATGCATGAGTGTATATACAAACTATGAGCCATATCAGTTTAATTGGGTCGATTTGGGATGCGCAAAGGATATGAAATTTGTAGAAATGGTCACACATCAACCGGCTGTATACGTCTGTGCGGTTGCTCTTCAAATTAGCATTCGCAGTAGGTGGATGTTTTAATTATTCTCTCTTTCAATGGTCTGAATAAATTTTCGTACGTACCTACATATTCTCTGCATTAATTGGTTCAGGTTGGCTAAGATGGAAAACCTGCAAAAAATGTTGTGTGCCGTGTTTTATCAGCGAATATATTTGCATTCTAAGGAACTGCATTCTTGCTAATTGGAGAGAGAGAACTCTTTCTGTGTACAGCACCATCCACAAGGAATGAAAACATCTGCTTTGTTGTTTGAGTTGTCGCTGGCAGAAGGGCACTCGTATCTATTATCATTACTCAACATTTTGGGCAACTAGCCAGGGACATGCTCTCCTTTAAAAAGAGGTTCCCTCCACTTCGTTTTTTTTTTATCAAGAATATAATCAAATAAAAAGAAATTGAAAACGCCGAAGGACATCGTCTAATTGTTGTGCTATTTGTGTGCCATATGCCTTGTATTGGATGTATGACAAAAATGGAATTCGATACGGGCCACCTTCGTCCTTCATTTGAAACTTATGTAAGTCATATATATATAGATAAGGCGGATGAAAGTCCTTATGGGTTGTCGTTGAAATAACATGAAACAAAAAAGTGAGAGAAAAAATTCAATCGATGTGGATCGAACTGCTGAACGAAATGTGTCGCCGATGTTTGACATAGGGAAACTTGTTCCGTTGACAGTGTTTGCATCTGTAGCTGAGTGGGAGTGTCATTTCAAATTAAGGATACATTCCTCTAGGTGTAGGATTTGTTAAGGAGGCATGGGCGTTTGTTGCATGTTGATATCAACCCAGTCGTTGAATGTTGTTCAAAAGCTAGGCAGCATTGTGATCTGGAGACATGCCGAGGCATAATCGAAGATTCTTAATTCGTTGTTATTTTATATGCGGACTGCCTTAAATGAAACGGGAAAAGTGAGTCTTTGATAAGATATCTAATCGAAACCTAGTTGGGTCGACGTCTTATAAACACGGGATCAGTTTCCAAATCGTCATTCGTATATGTAAATATATAAAAGCTTCCCCGGCAGCCCTTGGACATGTAGTCTTAGGCTTACACACAGCGAATAACTTGAAAGGGGTATAAGAACTTCTTCTTATCTGCTGGGAGCTTACCCGCTAAAGCCTTCAACCCATTGCAAAGCTTCCTTTTAGCCGTACGTACATGCGTGAATAAAAATAACTTTTGGACAGGTAGGATGTTTGTTTTGTGGGTCTCTATTTTTTGGACCAGTGGAAGGGACCAACAATTTTATGCCGAGTGACAACGTATTCATTTCTTACGTCAGTTGTGCCCTTGATTACCTATTTGTACTATTTTTTTGTTTTTCGTGGTTTAACCTGAGATTCTTCCCTCTATAGTCCTGAGCCAAACCAGGTTCTTGTCATTAATACTCTGCGTAATCTAAACAGATGGCTCGCTTACGTGATATTCAAAATTGAGGCACAAGCAGAGGAGTTGAATGTTAAACAAGAATGTTGTCTCGTTAAACCTCAGGTCAGGACCGGCATCATCTCCCTACTATGGTAAGTTGAAGATGATAATTGATAAGCCTGGGTCGCTTGTGCAGGCTCGCGGTATTTTTAGCACTGCGCCTTAAGTAAGGCTTTTTTGGCATTCACACAGTGGGATATGCCGACGACATAGCAATAATGGCCAGAGGCAAATTCATGGACGTCACAGCAGATATCATGAGGAATGCACTCAGAGTGGTTGAGCGGTGGTGTCTGGAACAAGGGCTCTCCATTAATGCGGCGAAAACAGATCTAATAGTCTTCACTAGGAAGAGGAAAAATCTGGAATTTCGGCCCTTAACACTTTTCGGATCGGAACTAACAATGACTAAGAAGGTTAAGTATCTGGGAGTCTACCTAGATACTGGACTTACTTGGAATTACCATGTTGAGGAGAAGGTCCGGAAGGCAAAGAGGGTACTACATCAGTGCAAACGTGTATGTGGACAGAGGTGGGGACTCTCGCCTAGGTCAGCATACTGGATGTATACGATGATAACTAGACCCATTATCACGTACGCCTCGGTTGTATGGTGGGCGAAAGCCTCTCAGAAAACTGTGAGGAAGCACCTGGATAGGGTTCAGCGTTTAGCATGTATGGGAATTACAGGTGCAATACGTACAACCCCAACATGCGCATTGGAAGTCATCATGGGGATATTACCGCTAGACTTATTTATTAAGAAAACAGCGGCCCAAACGGCACTTCGATTGCATCGAGATGCGAAATGGCACCATCGTGGTACGATCTATGGACATAGGAAGATCCTGGAACTTGTTAAAGACGAGATTAGGGAGCTAAACATGCCTATGGATCGAATAACAAGGGTGCGTATTATGGAAAGAAATCACAAAACTCGTATTGAGAACGGATTACTTCCAGAAAAAAGAAATGATGAAATAGTGATTTTCACGGATGGATCCATGATGGATGGCGGGGCGGGGGCCGGTATCTATTCAGAAGAGCTGGAACTTGCCCGTCACATTAGCCTCGGGAAATACACTTCAGTATACCAGGCTGAGATGATTGCCTTGCTTTATGCGTTGGACTACTTGCTTGAGTGTCAGGTGGAAGGAAGAAATATCCTCATAGCACTGGACAATCAGGCGGTGATCAGATGCATGGAACAAACAAACATCACAACATCACTGGCACTGGAATGCGTACTTAAACTCAATAAGTGTTCATCTAAAAATGAAGTAACACTGACTTGGGTACGAGGACACATAGGGATCGAAGGCAATGAAAAGGCGGACTCCCTTGCAAAACAGGGGTCAACTGAAAAGTTGCTGGGACCAGAACCATTCTCTTCAATTGGCAGAGGAATGGTTGAACAGCTTGTCCACAAATGGATCACGGCAGAACACCTGAGAAGGTGGTCAACCGTGGAACAATGTAGACAAGCTAAAATGGCAATAAAGTGGCCGACCTGCTCCACTCAAAGAAGAGTTCTAAGCATGAGTCGAGGAACATTGAAATGGGTGGTGGCTTTGTCTACAGGACATGGTAATTTCAGGTATCACTTAAGGAAAATGGGCCTTATAGAGGATGATACTTGTAGACTATGCCTGGAGGAATCTGAGACAGCGGCACATATACTGTGTCAATGCCCGGCATTGGCTGGCAGAAGAATGAGGATCTTGGGACATCAATGGGTCGAGACCCAGTCGATGAAACGGATCTCCCATAAACAGATGCTAGCGTTAACACTAGGAATTGAGCCCAGAGAAGAACTGTGGAGAAATCCAGAGAGTCTCTCTGAGTAAGATTTACAGTGGTAGAGAGACGAAAAGAGACCCGACAATGGTGGTCTGATTCGATTATCTCTCGAAATATATATATATATATATATAAGTAAGGCTTCCTTGTGTAATGCAAAGAAAGGGCTGCCGTTAACCCATTCAAACATGCCAAATGCTTCTGTGACATCAGCCTTTCCACAAAGAACCTATATCATTGCACAGCGTTGTATATGGTCAACCTACGTACACCAAACAAAATAAGAACGCCTTTCATATATTCATCGTTAGACCTTATCGGAACCATCCACCCATAAATGTTCCAGCTTTCCACGAAATATTTTATCTCACCCACTGATTACAAGCCGTTTGCGTTCACATTACTCGATTGAACTCGTCTACTAAAATGAAAACATTAACTACGTACATTAAAATCCATTACGAGGGTCCAACTTACAATCTTTATGGTCATCGAAATGCAATAATTGCGCATTGGGGACAGCTACAGATATGCTTACATTGTATTTTCTCATGTAAATGTTTTATACTTCACGCAGTTTATAGCTTTATTAGTGCTTAGTGCCCTCATGCTCTGACAACTGTTGTCGTTGTTGACAAGTCGGCACTTTGACGCCACGACTCACTCGCAAGTTATAAGTTATGAATATTAACACCAGAGGACAGTGTTATGATTCCACGCGCGTATATCCTTATTTCGGCAAATGAAAAGAAAACAATTCAACAAGCCATTGAAAGTCGATCCCCACCTTTATAAGTCACGCACGACATAAGCACCTTCGGACACACGACTTCAATCCAAAGTGCAGTGTTATCGAAGAACAAAAGGACAAAAGAACACACAAAAACGGCGGCAGGTGGATGTAGTAAAAATTATGTAAAAAAAAAGAAATCCCTCCAATTTGACGGGCTGTGTGCGTCTTCAGGTCACGTCTTTATACACAAACGCTACTCGCGACGATAAAACGATCCAAATCACAAGTGGACCCCCAAAAGATGTACCGAAACGTCCAAAAAACAATCAATTTGGCCAGAGAAGCCATGCGATGGTAATCTGCTTGAAACAGTTTTTCGTGCCTAAATTTAATATCTGCAACATCTGCTGCTACTTGGGATTTTTTGTTTTCTTTTACGGATCCAACCCACACTTATGGACAGGTGTAACCGCCGCGGACAAAAGGAAAATGCAAATTTATGCGAGTTATTCTCGACCAGGTGATCACGGTTAAAAAAAATACTTTCTGACCACAGAATGAGTTTGAGTGTAAGATTAACACTGGGTGAAGAATCTTGTGCTGCCGGGCGTGTAACGCCTCTATATACACTGTTAATGACAGTACTTAACGGCTTAATGCCATAAGCCGTAGAACAAAGTTGCATTCAGAACGGAAGCATAAATGCAATCTCTTTGTAATGGTATATGTACGTAGGGACTGTGCAATAGTCTTTACATGTGGTCAGTTTATACCCATCGCCGGTTGTCGGCGATTATATTAAGGTGTACAATGTCACATGTTGCGCATGTTTAATGAACGACGATCGATTCTAGGGGAAAAAAAGGTTTAATGGGTGACGAAAGGTTAATGGTTCCGTTCAAAGCGGGGGAAACGTGGTTGGAGTCTAAATTGATGATTGTGTTGATGTATACCAGAATGTTGCTAGAGGTGAGCGTGTGGCAAATAGTGCTTTTCTTAAGGTGTAAGAGTTTTTTATTGGGCGCTGAAAATAAATCAGAATTACAAGTATTTTAAGGATTTTTTTTTTGAAACATGCTCCTTAATGTTGCTAGAACACTCTTAGTAATTTATTTTTTTCAAGTTGTGCTTTAAACATTTTTCTAATTCACTATTTTTTGGTTATCTTGTATAAATGTGTGTTAGCAGCTTATATGCGTAGAGTCAGGTACCTATTTCTTTTCATAGAGTATTACTGATGTTTATACGCAAATGTCAATTGGTTATTTGTTTCCTGCCCTATTTTATGGAATAGATACTCAATAGATATCCGTAGTATGGAATGCGTTAAATATGTTAATTTTGTGGTTCGGCATCCTAGAGTACGTACAGCAGTCTTGGTTCAGACGTCGAGATCTTAGGTCCCTTTTGCTTTTGCTGCAAACGAGTGATTGTGAGAAGAAGAATCGTATATTGCCTGTTTCTTTTTTTAAATATGTCTCAACATGAATTAAGGTAGCATGTTGCTGTTTGTTTTTGTGGTAAAAGAGTAGAATTTGAAATGGTTGTGAATTTGCTTAAAATGCAAAGCTCTCTTTAACAAGTATTTAAAAATGCTGCAGGAAATTTTTACAAACGAATGACAGTGCTTACTGAATTCTTTAAAATTTCTTTTGTATTTTTGTGGTCACTATTATGAATTGAAACTCCTTTTATCCTTTATGATTTTTAGCAACATTTTGTACAAAATGTTTGTTCCATTATTTGTGTTTATTTTTCAAAATCAGTTAGGTCTGTAGGATAATTTAGAAATTTCTTTGAATACTCAAAACATCGTCAGAAAGATATATAAGCAACATTTTGATGACTCTCACACATACTAACTTAATCTGATTGCTCTTAAATTTGCTGTAAACATTGCAATTAATAAGCACAAAGTTATTATTTGCATTTGAAGAGGTTTGTTCACATGTTTTCCAGAATGGTTGCCAGGACTTCATTGCAATATGTGTAATGTAATACCATCGAAACTAACACTTGACAGTTGTCGTAAGCTTCATGGACAAAAAGACTGCAACGTCCTTAAGCTATAGGTTCTTACTTACTTTTCAAATTCACGCTTTAAGTGATTTTACTTAAGAATTAAGATCAAACAAAAGCGCGTATACGAAAATGACATCCAAAGTCAGGAGCTCGAAGAATATTAGTTTCCATTCAAAACTTTAAATAAGCTCATGTAAGTTGTACCTATTCTAGAAACCCCCTCAAATCGCAACCACTTACTTCTACTTACTTACTGCTGCAGCAACCATAATAATAACAATAAATTTTCTCCTGCCAAAAAAAAAATAGTCCTTTCTCCTTCAAAGAAGTAAGACAAGTATGTACTGTTAGGTGTACATACCCACTCATGGCTGTAAAACAAAAGACTACTTATCGTTATTCTTTAGTACGTTACTGGGAACAGTGTAACTATTGTTCAGAGAGGTACTTTTTTCCTTAATCATACAAGTATGTTTCTTTCCGTTCGTTGGATAAAGGTGATCCCCAAAACCTTTATTGCGTATTAATCAACCCATCCGATTGGTACTTATCCTTTCAATTATTAATGGGTGATTTATGTAGTGATATATGCATGACTGTTTTCTGTAAATTTGGAAAACCCTCCACAACAAAGCGAAATAAAGGGAGATACGACGTATTAATGAACAACCATCCCGATTCAGACATAATGGACGCAAAAAGGTGTGCAGTTGTAGTCAAAAAAAACCTCCAACTGGCAGCTAACCAACTGAAAAATAAAAAACAAAGTGAAAGGACTCTCCACGATTTATTAGAGCAGACTGTATTGTATAACCATGAAAGGGCTGTGCTGGGAACCTTTTGTTAACAAAAAAATCCCTATCGATCTTTTGTACTATACCAGCAGGGAAAATACATACGTAATAATATTTTGTCCTTCAATTGTGTAAAAATGGTACTATTCATTGTTTATGAATATGAATTTTTATGAGTGAATACGACATGGATATTGGGTGGTTTTACTATTAGATATGTTGTCAATATCTATACTTTAGGCTATTGTTTTTTTAAAGCCAATAATTTCGAAAAATATTTAAGTCCACTCACATACTCAATTCAATATTTAATAGAATCTGATAAATCGGTATGTTTTGATCCTTTTGTCAATACCCTTTTCACACTGCTACAGCTTTAGACAGTAATTTTCTATTCTACAGTCTTAAGAGGCTGAGTTCCTTGTTTTCATTTACCCCATTTTCCTTAAAAAGGCGGGGTAAATGTAAACACGAATTTTTACAAAAACTAATAAACTTACACACTTACAATTATTTTTTTCTAAAAGATGTAAAAAATAATGTAAATGTAAAAGATGTTAAATGTAAGTTCAAACCAACACCAGTTTCCAATATCGCATAGTTAAGGTGGATAAAACACTATAAAATTTAAAAAAAATAATATAAAATCGTTTACAATAAATACCCCCTTTGAGCCTAAAAGGTTCTTTACGGTTTTAAACTGACCACCAAATGTAAAACAAGGTGTACAATGCTTGTTTAGACAGATGACTTTTATTTTGAAAACCAAATTTCTCTTGAACGTATACTTTACATAAATTTTCATTTATTTTTCAAAACATTGTCCCAAACTTTTAAGCAAAATGACGACAGATATAAATTCAGCTGTGACAGCTTTTTTGGAATTTAAGAAACACAAGAGATTTTCTACTTTATATTCAGGAGACTCGGAATTTGAAAGGACAAATATTTAAACAGGGCTGTAGAAATGGAAGGACTTGCTGAAAGCTGCTATTCTGTCAGCAGTTTTGCTGAATGTCTAAAATTGATCGTTTGTCAGTAGGTTTTCGAACACTAGACAAAATGTGGCAGCTCTTCTGTTTTTGATAAAGGTTTAGAGTGCTTTCCAAAAAACTGTATTTTTTTTTAATGGTTTATAGGACAAAGACTTTGAAATTTATTTGACTAATTACATGCTCAATCGGCAGAGGTCCAACAGCTCATCCACATCCATCTCGTACGCATACAAAGTCTTACGACTTATTTTTCGGAAATTTGAAGTACCATTATTTTCGAAGTCGGGTTCCTGCGGCAAGGGTTTCGAACTTTAGTGATATCATTTTCATTAGTTTTTAACACAACCATATCGTATAAATCTTATCTATGTGGGATTTGATATATTTTAACTATTCGTTAATACGTTGTTCCGAAATTTAGATAACTTTACTTTGGTACAGCTGCGATAACCCTGCTCCAAATATTAAAGAAATAGTATGACTGCTGATTACTAAGTAACCATTTTTAATATCCTGGTTTCATTTTACGATGTCACAAAGTTAGTCATTGTGACCTACAGTACGTTTTCGTTGAGTGTTAAAAATAAGCATTAGAATCTCAAACGATGTGTCTCTGGTCTGATACTCAGGTGATGCATATTCACAATAACAATATTGAGTGCATGCCACGAACTGATCTTTGAGAGGACTTCTCCATAACGCACACATTGATAATGGAAAAATTTTAAATTAAACGAAATTAAACAACAACCAACGCTTTTGCGTTCCACATTTTTGAAAAGGTTTGTACAAATAGTAACTATTGAAATGCGACTAAGGAACTTGAAAAATGTAATGCCGGTAGTACACTAAGTGCGCAATGTGTCAGTTTTGAATTACACTCTGTAATACTAACGCGTTGGTGGTCGTTGTTAACCACGTTGCTCAACAAGCTTACAACATCATGTTGATCGTTGAATATAGTTGTGCATAGCGTTGAGCAACAATTTCAAAATCATTACGTGACATATCTACGTTATCTTTTTAACGTATTGCTTAACTATTTTTTGCCAAAACCACACAAGTTGACGAACTCGGTAAACAAGGCTATTTAATTGTTGCACAGATGTATGTCCCATTTGACACTGATTTTGTCTCAAAAAAAACTCGTCATCAGTTTCCTAGTCCTATTGGTCATTCGATAAAGATTGGTAAAAAGCGTGTATGCAGATAGCTTATGCATTTTAGTTCAGTTGAGGGAAAACTCAATCTAGTTAAAATGTACTTTGTGAACTAGCTAGTTCATCTAGTTCAAGCCCTAGTGAACTGCGTACATGGATTTATAATGTGGTCGCCGTTCAGTAACTAATTAACACAGAGCAGCAGCCCACGCACTGACACTCTAAAATTAAGTAGTTGGCGCAACAGGACACTAAGCCTACATAGTTCGTATAGTTCCCTGAACAAAGTGCATTTTTTAACTTATTCTTTATGAACTAAACAAACGAAGAGAATGTTGGAGCTAGAGTTGAATATTGTAAATCTCAATTTTGAACCATAATCGGTTGTAAAACTTAAACCAACGTTACAAATGGTATGCAAAAGTAACAACTTCAAACTAATAACCTTGGTAGCAACACGAGAAAAACTATTTAATTTCAATTTCCATCCCCCGCTTTGTTACTCCCTTTATAGTTCGTATTTACCCATAATTCAAAAGTGTCTACCATCAAAATAGAAAATATTTCCTAATCTCTGCAAAAGGTTATTGCCCGGCAACATGTTGCTAACCAACACCAAGCGCACTGGTATATTTTTGTTTGTGTATCTACATATACCACCAACTAAACACACGGCAACGCAAATAGAATTTTCTATTTTTATCGCATATCAAAATGCAACCATCAAGTGGCGGCAAATATTTACTCTCCTTCAGATCGTACACAAAGTTTTTGTAAACAACAACACTAAACGCGCTGAAAAAGGAGTACCATACCGGCAATATGGCAGTGCAGAGCGCAATAAACTTTTATCAACTCTGCGAGAATAATCGTACAGGAGGTGGTGCTGGTGCTATGCAAAACTAGCTCTATCGTCCCACTTCCTTCGTCGCGTCGTCTATCAACTGACAGTTCTCTGAAACCATACAGTACCGTAGTGTCATAGACCTTAGCTCATATAGAAAATGTACAAACTCACACTTGTGCCGGTACACGAGTATGTCAACTTGATTCCGTTTATAGTTTTGTTTTTAGAATTTATGAACTTCACTCAAAGCTGCAGCACGAGCGGTGTGGGGTGTGGATTGGTTAGGTACATTAACTTCGGCAGCATAGTTTTGACTTTCTATGAGGAGACTATCGCTCCTGAGTTCCTATCGCCAGTCAGGCATCAAGTCGTCCGTCAAGTCGCACGCAGCTGCATAGTAGAAGCTACTTGATGTGACGATAGGATGTTCAGTATGCACATCTTTGTATCCGCCTGGAGCATTCATCATTGTCTATGCTTGTCCAAGTGAGATGTTTATATCGCTTGTTTTTTTTTTTTTTTTGTGAAAGAAAATAATCGAAACACACATGAGCTGAGGATGGGTTGTAAAGATGAGGTAAAAGCGAATTTTAGAAGGGTGTGGTATTAGGTGTGGTGCCCAATTGGATTCTTAAAAAGATGAAGGTAGCTATGCAAGAAATAGAGCTGAACGGTCTTCTTTCTAATATAGAGGGCGGCTTAGTGCTTCAGGATGATAAGCGATTGAAATATTAGTCATCACAAATCATCCATACTCAAACAACTCAACTTATCTAAGTTCATTTCATACAATTTTAACTTTTGCATAGTATGTAGGCATAGTAAAGGGTGATTTTTTAGCTGGTTTGGTTTTGGCAACACTGGTTTTGACAGCTGACGTGTGTTTAGTACCTTGTGTCACTGTCAAACAGCTTCAGTTTGGTTTGCAATTTAACCATGGATCGTCTTACAAATGAACAACGCTTGCAAATTATTGAATTTTACTATCAAAATTCGTGCTCGGTTCGAAATGTTCATCGCGCGCTGCTTCCATTTTATGATCGGCATTCTCGACCTTCTGAGCAGTCTATTCGGAAGATTGTGACCAAATTTCGCACCAAATTTACTTTGTTGGACATTAAACCACCAACACGTTTACGTACTGTGCGTAGTGAAGAAAATATTGCGGCCGTATCAGCTAGTGTGACAGAAGACCGCGAAATGTCGATTCGGCGCCGTTCCCAGCAGTTAGGCCTTTGTTACAGCACTACGTGGAAAATTTTGCGGAAGGATTTGGGCGTAAAGCCTTTTAAGATACAGCTGGTGCAAGAACTAAAGCCAGCCGACCTACCACAACGCCGAATTTTTGGTGAATGGGCTCTTGGAAAGCTGGCCGAGGATCCGCTTTTTTATCGAAAAATTGTGTTCAGCGATGAGGCTCATTTTTGGTTGAATGGGTACGTAAATAAGCAAAATTGCCGCATTTGGAGTGAAGATCAGCCAGAAGCATTGCAACAGCTACCAATGCATCCCGAAAAAGCCACTGCTTGGTGCGGTTTATGGGCCGGCGGCATTATTGGGCCATATTTCTTCAAAGATGATGCGAATCGCAGCGTTACTGTCAATGGTGAACGCTACCGAGCGATGATAACAAACTTTTTTTTGCCCGAAATGGAAGTTCTTGACTTGCATGATATGTGGTTTCAACAAGACGGTGCCACATGCCACACAGCACGCGAAACAATGGCGCAATTGCGAGGCGAGTTTGGTGAACAGTTAATTTCACGTTTCGGGCCGGTCAATTGGCCGCCTAGATCGTGCGATTTGACACCATTAGATTATTTTTTGTGGGGGTATGCCAAGGCTAATGTGTATAGGGACAAGCCCGCTTCGATTGACGCACTGGAAGCCAACATCCATGCATTCATTCGTGAGATACCGGCCGATATGTGTGAAAGAGTATGCCAAAATTGGACTCAGCGGATGGGCTACCTGAGACGCAGCCGCGGTCAACATTTGCATGAAATTATCTTTAAACATTAAATTGCAAGGTTCAAACTATCGATTCAAATAAATATTTCATTCATTTTTTCGAATTTTTTGTGTTTTTTTTTAAAAAAAAGTTCTAAACCTCTTAAAAAATCACCCTTTATATGAAATCACCTCATCAAACAAATCGCCCCCGAATCTCAAGTCCCATGGGAGTGATTTATAAGAAAAAATTTCAAAACTTTATCAAAACGTACCTACTGATCTGAACTAGCTACAAATGGTTCCGTTTCCTAAAAAGTACTCGCAGAACAAGTTTTGTTCCAAATTTTCTAAAAGTAGCCACAACAACCTGGCATCAAAAATGAGAAATGTACAGTGCAATCTTTCTTTGTTGCTAACATCGGAAACCAAATCTATAATAACTATATGGCATACAAATGAATTGTTACAAATGTTGCTAAATAAAATTTGTCAGAGAACCTTTCGGCTTGTGGTTATGAATTTAAAATATTTATTTTCCCACGATATGAATATATTTTCAAAAACTCCACTCTGTTCCGAGTTGCGAACACTGATCCGCTTAGTTGGTGGTCTCAGTAAGATTCCTTAATACTGCCAAGTTCATCAAGATTTCGGTACAAAATCTGTTCGAAATTTAAAAAATACTCACCAATACTTACACAAAAACAATTTTGTTCTCCTTCTTATCAAATCTCACAAAAATTAAAAGCAATTTCTGTTTCGAGCTTAGCAAAATGTTCGCACATCATTTATTTGAATAATAATATGATAAAAAATTGTTTGACAGAATTATCGAGTTATCGCAATATATGTATATACATCTATATAAATTGTTTCTGTAAATATTTTCCAACTCCACCAACATTTTAAGAAAGATCTCGCCGAAAATGCGTAGCTAATTTTATCAGTATTTTTCAGAATTCTTCCTGAAATTTGAAAATAGTTCATATTCCCAAATTAAAACATTTTCGTACAGCACTATTTTGAAATTTTATAAATAGCATGTGTGTTTTGCACCAAATGATCACTGACAGATATTTGCAAGCAGTTTCTTTTTACAAATAAATTGATACAACATCTGTTCGAAATTTTGATATAATAATTCGCCAAGTTGTACCAAAATAATTTTTGTTCTCCTTGTCAACATTATTTATTTAATTCTACTTCGATTTGTTAGGGGTTCCACTTTTACAAAATATTTAGTGGAATAATCAAAATTTGCACAGCACTTCGTAGTTAGCTCTTTCAACATTTTCGAACAATATTTGTTCCAAATTTTATGGGCTGTTCTCCAAGCTTTGCCAGAATATATTTTTCTTAAATCCCCTAAGATTTGAGAATGCTTCTTAATATAGAGCAAATGTTGGTTTGACAATTTTATCAAATTTTACTTGAATTTAGAACCGTTTCTGCTTTTGGCAAAACAAGATTTTCGTACAGCTTTTCAATTCAATTCAAGTCCAATTTTGAACGGATGTTGTCTCATCAGCATATTCAGTAACTCCCCTTTTGCGAGTGGTCAAACCTAAACGATATACGATGCATTACAAAAATTTCAGTCGTTGGTATTACGATTATCAATTATCAGTGAATCATTGCAAAAGAATATAAGTTTTTGTAATATTTTAGCTACCTATGCTTATATTTAACATTTTTGATTTTAGGGCAAAAATTGTAAGCAACGAAAAACAATAAGAGCTGGGAACTTAGGTCCTCCGCGCGAATTGCTAAGGGTGTGAAGTATAAAGGAATACATCTTTTCTTGGTTCTAAACGAAATTATTTAAGCCGATTTGAAATGCAAAATAAAGATAAAGAAAATGGGAAATAAAACTGAAATTACTGCCACAGGTGGTGGCCCGAGCCGTTTGAATCATTTAAGTGATAAGGAGGAAGATGTTGTTCAGTTAATGGAAATTAGTATACCCTTATAAATTCGGGTGTGAAAACGTTGATCACACAAATACCATGTGTGATAGGGTTGATGACCAATTTCGGAATCAGCGGAAGAACAACATCCAAAAAAATTAAAAGCTGAACAAAGAAATCCGAATACATGTAATGGAAGAGCGGAAATATATGTTGGAGGAGCAAATTGCTGCACAAAACACAAAAGTAAATAAATGCAATTTTCTGCAACAGTCAATTTATTTACAAGAACTATAAATGTTATCAAATGAATGACACATTACCAAAAATTGTTTTCATCGATAATGTACTAATTTGCTCGCAACATATTCAAAGCTGTTCACGTAAACTTCGCCATCTCTGTTCGCCTCATCAACATGTCCACTCTATGCCACCTCTGTGACTCTGCATGTAAATAACAACACCACTGAAATTTCCCATTGCTCCCAGTTTAGCAACAGCTTCGTACAACATCTGTCCAAAATTTTACATTTCTAAATTCAAACGAAACATCTCCGCTGTTCTTATCAACATTGGCACTAGATCAAAAAATTCTCAAAACAACAACACGGAAAAATCAAATGAAGAAAAAAAAACATCACAAGACACCTCCGGGAAAAAAAATTGCACCTGGCTTTTGGGATGCATTAATGCATCCTGCAGGTAGCAAACAGCATCCCTTTCGAATTGTATTCGTGTGTCAGGTAGTGGGATGTAAAAATCCCAGTGAATCTGATTTAATACTGCCATGCATCTTTTTCGGAAGATTCCGTATTTAGTTTTAGTTGTTGCCTTTCCTGTAGGATCGGCCAGGATCGAGAAAAGTGAAAAGGAACATCTACCATCTGCCACTCTGTTGCCTTTGTGGTTGTTGCTATATGGCTTCGTTTTCTTCAAGCCTTTGTGCTTGGTGTTTGGACCTGATCTTGACAGAGTGTTGGGTTCTTTTTTTTTTGCTGCGTGATACTACCTGCTGCACATGTTGAATGTTGAAGCTGATAGGTTTTAGGGGTTGTTAAAGAAAATCTGTTATATTTTTTATGTGTCGGCGATTGAGAAAAACCATTTTTCAGGAACGGCAGATGGTTTCTGGGGCAATGCAGCTTTAAGTGGACAGCAGTGGACTTGACGATTTTTGAGTTGGAAATTAAAAATAGATATATTGATGGTTGGTAGTCGCTGATGTGGCGGGTGTTTCTCTGGCGCCCATAATATAATATGTAGTTAAAAGAAATCCATTATTTTTGTATGAAATTGAAGGGTTTATTTAGTATATATAGAATGATCAGATCTATGTCAAATATGCGCCATTTTGTTCGATAACTTTCTGTCATTTTGAAGGCAACAGTGCTTACATGACGAGCTGTAACGATTTCCATTACTCTATCAACATTTTTGACAATTGGCCTTTCGGAGCGTGGTTCATCTTTAACCTCAAAATCACCGGAACGGAATCGACGAAGCCAAAATTGTGCATGGTTGGCTGTTACAGTATTATATTAGCGTATTTTCTCTTCGCAAGGTTTCATTTTTGACACGTGCGCAAACGAAACTAAATCAATCAAATGCAGATCTGTCAAAGAAGCATTTTTAGTACTAACTGTCATGTTTACAACGACATCTGTTGTAAATCAATGAAACAAAAACTTAGCTAGGTATTGAGTACTAAAGCTACCTATTGAGAAAATAATGGATTACTTTTTACATTCGCATTATAATAACAGTCATCTGTAACAAAGCGTAACTGTGTTGAAAATGGTTGTACAAATTCTATACATTCACAAAATATTTTTACGTACAAATAACCTTGACAAATTTGACAGCTACTACTTGCTATGTTACCTTGGAAGTTATTGATATTAATTTTTGCATTCACAATCATCCATTTTAAGGATCCCTCCGAGAAAGGAAATTTTTGTAGAAAATGTAAAATGTTTTTCCCTTAAATCCTTAAAATCCTATTGGTTTATCATTCACCGCAAAAATAACACATAGCATGGGATAATCGCTTTACCCCTATGCCGTTCATTACTTATGATTTATTATCAAGTTATCGTTGTGGAAAATACAAATGAAATTGGTTTCTCCTGCCGGTGCTGTCATCATGGCCAGCCATTAAAATTGCATAACATGTATATATTATATCAAAAAGCAATTTGCTGCGCACAAAGAAAAATAAAATTTTGCAAAGCATAACGAGCATAACGCAAATCCATTTTGTAAAGCCATCAAATATCATTGCAGTAGGTGCATCGGTCGTTTGGTTTAACCAAACATGCAACACAATGCACAGCGTCATGTTGTTGCTATTGAATACTTGAATAACATCCTGAAGGATGATCCGTTCAACGCTTCATTTTGATGCATTGGAACAAAACTGAAGGAAGCATATATACATAAAATCCTTCGTTTCTCTTTAAAAAAAAAAGAAATACAACAAACTCTGTAATATCCTTATCCTTGAGGTGAAAGAATAGTGAATACAATGCCGTAGAAGAATCCTTTTGACAAAAGAATGATGTGAAAAATCTCTAAAGAGAGAGCAGAGGAGAAAGAACACACAACCTGGTAGAATATTCCTATTTGATGTGCGATTCATTGTGGTTGGTCCTTTAGGGTATGAAAGCAACGATCGGTAGACGGATATGTATGAGTTCGATTGCCTTCGACAAGTGTGCATAGCTGTCAGAAATTTAGGAGTAGTCTCGAGAAGAGGAAATGCATTTCATTCATCGCGTATGTGTATGTATAAATGAAAAAAAGGATAAAAGTGCATTCTTTTATGTATCCGCCTGTCGTGGGCTTAAATATTGCAAAAGGACGCTTGAGGATAGGGCAGGATTTAGTATTGAAAATTGCTCTTGCATTGAGTAAACATACGTCGTTGGAAAATGGTGTGTGTCTTACAATGGCGTGTTTAACAATTTTCTTCTTCTAGGAGATCTTTGAGCATGGAACTGATTGTCTTCGATGGAAAGATAACTTGCACTACCCCTTCAATGGTAACTTTAACTGAATAGCTTTTTTTCGGTCATGGTAGGACTCTACTTCTAACGGGAGACAGCATCTGTTAAAAATCATAAGATTCATAAACGGTCATTACTTCTCCGTCAGTCTGTCAACGCTGAACCAAAGGTTTTTGGAATCATCAGGCACACAGTACTGACTCACAGTCGTGTGTAACTACAATGGACAGAAATCTATATCCAAATTTATGAAGTGTCTACGAATCCCTACGAACTAAAAGTTCATACAATCCAATTTTGGCAAAAATTAAAAAACCTATTTATTTTCGTCTGGCAACACTCTTTTGAATGGAAATTCATCTCCAAGCATCTGCATTGTTTGGGTGCTGTTTTTATGTGTATTTTTCTCCCCTTTCGCACTCACTTCTTGGTATTTATACCGACATCATATAAATATCTTTGTGCAGGATAACATGGGGGTGAAAGGAACTTCAACTCCAACATCAGACTAACAAAAGTTCACCTCCGTTGGTTGAACTGAAATTTATCCAAGCATGAGACCAAAGTGCACATGAACTCGGCCACATCGAGGCCTATGGTTTACGTCTTAAATTCCTTCAGCTTCCAACTTTAACCACATCCAGATGTTAATTGTAGCTGCACTGTGCCAGTACCTCACATTTCGCATCAGCCATAAGGATATTTATACATATCCCCGTATGTTATGTGTTAACTTTGGAATTTCGAAATGAACGCTTGGATGGAGATCCTTATCGCGTCGTTAAATAAAAATAACCGCACAGTTAGCACTCAGGTGAGAGTCGGGGATAATTGGAGATATGGTTGTACGTACCTACCGCACGTCAGCAAAGGCTATTTTTAAAAGTATTCTACATTTGTCAATAAAAAAAAGAAACGTATCCCATGTCCATGCCAGTCCAGTACTATCATTAAAAGTTATTTATACTATATACTCCTGTTAGATGGGACAGAACAGGACATGCCAGATGAAAAGGTTTTTTTTTTGGCAAAAAGTTTCTATTTTCGGATTAAGTGCGAAATAATGTCATCGCAAAGGCCTTTTACCGGCTTCCAAGTCATTTATCATCTGAGGTATATGGGGAGGATTATTTTCTACACTCATATCCTGCGCACGTCTGCGTGCACTATTGAATTTACTGTTTATAAACCATTCCCAAAGGGGTTACAATGATTCACAACAGCATGGAATTTACGACTGTGATCTGAGCATTGTGTGTCAGCATATATAATCGCCTTATCCCTGCATTTGCAGGCAAGGACACTATATTCGAACGTTTTATGTGCTTAACTTTAAAGTGGATAGGGCGAAGGATATGGGTGGGAGAAGCTGGTATTTGTGAGAAACCCGAAGATAAATATAATTTTATCGTTGGGGTTTAGCTTCTCTAGAAAAGGGTTCACATGGTAGGATACCAACGTTGGCAATGGGAGACGGAAATAGTTGCATGCGCCTAATGCGAGTGATTGGGTATAGGGTTTCAAGGAGTCTGACATAAAAAGTTGTGTATTGGAGAGATTTCTTTCTTTTTTAGGAAATCCCCATTTGACGGTGGTAGACCGCCACATATGAGAACGAGCTATACGTTAATGAAATAAAGCCAATTATATCTTGAGATTTTTGAAGTGACCTAGCTATCGCACCGAAGGTGTATATATCTGTCAATAAAAGCTTTTCAATTCAGGGCCTAAAATAAAATATAACTTTTCTTCCATTCGTCCCAAAAAATGACACAATCAAATGGTTAGGAGCAGCATCAATATGTTAAAAAAAATGGATAAAATATATATAACTTCACACGATTAATCGAGAAACCAACTACGGAGATAACATGGGCTTTCGTCGATTCCGTAGAATATAAATTAAACCTGAATAGCGGTTAAGTGATGCTAATCAGAATCACAAAATGTCTACTCTGGTCACCATGCCACCCTAATCTACTCGGAGAAGTAGGCATGTATCCATGTATACAAATGTGCCTACTGTACGTGTAATATTTTCTTCATGAGATCCACAATAGCTGAATGGACCAATTTTTTTACTTGACAATTTTAACACCTGATAAAACCGATATTTTATTGGAGACTTATAATCTTATTCCGAATCCTGGTCGTGACTTTTGCTCACAGACAACTTATTTACCTTAGGAGCTATAGACAGTTTTTTTTACTTTTATAGAGATTTTACGATTTTTTATACGATTTTATTGAGTGCATTTGCGCCAATAACTAGCCATAAACAAGTTATGCTCTATGGATTAAATTTTAATGGAATGCATTATTAACATAGAATGAGTTTCATTTGTAGCTCTTACTAGTCAATGTTTAATATTACTGGAGAAGATTTCTTAGTCAAAACGCACGCAAGTTAAAAAAAAATTAGTCATAAAACTGTTTTTGATGGGCTTCTGTATAGTAAGAAATTAACTAAAATAAAAATCTTTGGGGCAACCTACGGAACACTAGGCTTCCAAGCTGTGAAGAAACATCTAGCCGGAGAACTCTTTTCAAAAATGGCATTTCATATAGAACGATGCTTTTTAAAAATTTAAATAGGAACACGGGCTTTTAAATGGTTTTTTTAAAGCTTTTATTTGATTTAAGCTTATTTTGCCCGACTATATCATGACCTATATCAGCGAAGACCTGCCTTAAACCATTCACCAAGTTGGAGCAAGATCAAGTGCCACCCATCCATTTAGACATCAAATTTAAATCAAAATTTTGAGCGTGAAGTCAAAAAAATCTTTTTTTTCCTTCACACCTAATTTCAATGGATCTTTTTAACCCTAATATTCAATCATTGTGTTTAACTAGACTTATCAACGTATAGATGTGGTTTAGGCCAATTGTATTTGTATGTATTTATAATCTCGGAGCAACTCTTGTAGTTCACATCTATTTTGAAGACCACACTCCACTGAACAACAATTTCTTTATAATAGCTGTAGATACCCTTTAGTTATAAGGTATTAGTTGTCGATTCTGTCTTTCAACCTCCACTTTCACAACAACTTCATATTAAACATGCAACGTTTGAGCTTGAAAATTGTGTTCTAATTAACACTTCCGATATTCACAACCCACATCAAATACATCACACCATTAATAACTGGAGCCTTCCCAGAATTGTCTACTTTATAAAATCCCACAGGTACTTGAAAATCGGTATCCACGCAACCTGTACATAGAGCTCCCCCACGTCTGCATTCTAATTTTGTCCTTCCTCGTTATTTTATCAACCCATTCTACTTTACAATTCCTATTCACGGCTATTGTCCCCATAATCATCCTTTGCTATCTAGCAATCGCTTGGCGATGGAATTCCTTATTAAAAATACCCACCTTCCTGGAAATAAAGCTTTTCTTACTTCCCAAAGCAAGTACTCCCACTAAAGTCATAATCTTTAATTAAGATTGTCCCAACAACCGCCCCTGCAATGGAGTCTTTAAAACGCTCCTGCCTGGCAACATCATGACAACTCTACCCCCCAAAATAAGTTAGCTACCCCAGCAAATGTTTATCCTTCGTCTATCCTTTTCACAAGTATACCGTTCAATGTTGGGCTCCCGCTCAACACATTCGCAAGTGGTGTTTTTTTTTTTGTCTTTCCTTCGCTCTCCGTTTTTCGTGTATTATCATTTTTGGGGTGGATTGGGATTTTTGTTTTCTTTTTCTATATACCTACAGCACACATTGTTCGAGTCGTCTGTTTTGTGTGCACTTTGGTTTCAGGTTATGCCCATCAAACCTCTGTATCTGTACTGTCGCGAACAGTTCTAAAGTAGCACTCGATACGGTTGGTAGTGTGTATGCTTTGAATTTGTGTTAAATCGTTCTACCTGTGTACAAGAAAAAACAGATTTTCAGTGAGAATTAAATAAACAATAAAGAATCTTCGCAACATGTTGCTAGTAAAGTGAATTGTTTAATATTGCACTATTGATTGATCGCTCAGAATCTTTATAAACAATTACAAAATGCTGCTATTCCCAATGTTTATGAAGTAAATTATTGTGTAAAAATTTAATGTTGATAGTGATTTATCTCTTTTTATATTCGTGTACATAAATCATCACCCTATTCTAATTGAGTTCATGTTTATTTTTGTTTAGTTTATGTGTTTGTCGTATTTGATTAGTTTTGTTTATTAATTTTTGTGCGTAAATAATCATCAATTACGAAAATATTTTTGTTTGTTCTATCTAATCACACACTTGTGTCCATTACACGAATTATGGAAATGATTTTTTGAAACTAAGTCTCACACACACAAAACATTGTACAATTTCATTATTGTATCGATTGGATTATACGTTTGAACGAAATTTAAAATGATTATTTGCATTTCTGGATTTATTATTGGTACAAGGTATGGTTTTTTTTTATTTTTATTTTTATTATTGTTTAAGGATATTGGGTTGGCTGTGCGAATTAGTGCTTTGAATGGAGTTATCCTTTTTTAGTTAAAATTTGTCGAATGTGTTTTTAAAATGGTGAAAAATTCTTAAATAATAGAAAATGTTGCATACTTTAAGGTTTTTCGCCTTGTAGCGCTCTTCTACTTATTAATTGTGTTGCCACAAAGTTCTTTTTTATTATTTCGATATGACAATTTAATTAATTAAATTAAATCTGTTGCCAATGGATTAGTTTCACAAAGGACTACCTATGAAGTTCTAGGTAGTTCTTGACGAAAAACTTGAACGAATTTTTATAACGCTCTTAAGTTAATGCGTTCAAATGTATGTCATTTAATCAATCTTGAAGGGGAAGTACGTTTTTAATAATACTTGGTTCGATTGTTTTTTTTTGTTCAAATTACATAATTTATGGAATATATGAAAAGAAGACATCATTTGTAACGATGCGCTTCGTTAATTCACTTCACACAGAGTATTGACCGTGAATTCACGTTTGAACCATGCTGAGAAACCATTAAATTTATTTATTTTCTACATGGTTGCACCTGCAACTTGTTTAGTGTCTTCTGTAAATTAAACAACCATTTGTTTGACGACGACCAAATGTAAAGTGAAGATCTAATACATCAACTTGTTAGTGTTAAAGTCGTATCCACCCATTTTAAACCAAACTAAATATCATTTTTTACCCATTTATGTAAATTAGATACACAAACATTTCTCTGTGCGTGTCATATTTTTTGCTTTCAAATGCTTTCTCCTGGCAAGAACACCTGAATTTCGTATGATTAACGAGGCGGGATGTGAGAAGATCCACCTTTCGGTAGTAACAGGGGATTTCGCCACTTAGTCCCCCCAATTAGATTAATTACTTATTTAGATGGTTTAGGGTCTTTACCAAGATTAATTGAAATCCCATGGCACTTAAAGTAAGCCCTTCTGCGGTGTCCCTATTCGGATCGATGGGTTGGTGTTCATTTGTCAACTCAAACTGGCGGACACTTTTTGCCAACGCCTCTTTAAAGCTTGTTGAACTCGGTGTTAAATCACTGGAAAGGCGAGTATACATAGACAAATAGACCGCTCAAAATGACTAAGAGTGGGCCTGGGCACATTCAAAAATCTAGTTAAATTATGTCGATTAGACGGAAAAAATAGATTGGTCGCTTTTTAGATTCCCGGCACTACACGAAATGTCAACTAAGTACTATGTTACGAAATTCGAGACTAGATTTGTTGGCAACTGAAGAAAGCTGTTCACGTCACCAACAAAGGCCCTTAAAATCTGAAACACATCAAGGCAGTCAGCTTACTAAACTTACTATAGCCAGGGTTGCCAGAATTTTGTTTGCGCCCAAACCTTGAAAAAATGTAGCCCAAAGTCGTTGCCCAGGAAGAAGCCCAAAAATCGTTGAAAATTTTTCCAATTCCCTCAGTTTTGTATTTTTCCCACTACCTTCTGCAACTGACCTTTGTGGCTTGGTCTGCAAAATAAATTGATGTGCCTGCAAGTTGAACCACTGTTCGATGTCACTAGACTGCAAGAGTGCTGCCGAGTTTTAAAAGTGCGGCCTTGTTCGAAAATATTCCTTTTTTGTAGTTTTGTGAAGAAATAAAACAAACAAAATTTACACAAAACTTGTTGAACGATATGCAGCCCAAATTTTGTGTTGGGCGCTCATTGCAGAAATTTCCATCGTTTTTTAAGAAAAAAGATAGCCCAAAATACGACACAGCGCCCAATATCCTTAGTGTGTGTAGGAAAAGCCTGTCTGTTTTGGTCAAAGAAACAGCGGTTGGTAGTTCTAAATCTTCGCTTGATTTCTGATCTAATGCCATTTTTCGACCAAAATCACATGAGCTGCGACTTTCAAAAAACTAATACAGCCAACCAGACGACCGTCTGTTGTTAAAAAGCCATCAGAGTGGTCAGTTACTTTTCTGGTATACTCGTGCGCAGGAACAACTTTTTCTTTCCGAAGGTGTGTGGAAATCTTAAAGACACTAGTGGACCAAGTCAAGCCAAGACACCTCCCTTTTTTATTTACGGCTGAGTTAGACTCATTTAGTAAATTCTACCTTAATACATTTTTGAGCGGTTCAATATATTTGTATACGGTTGGCGTATATCCCGCCCATCAAAAATATTTTAATTTACCTAATTTTTCTTATTTGGCGTCTATTGGCGTCTATTTAGCAGATTTTTAAATAGGCAAAGTGCCAAGCTACCTCTAAGTTGGGCTGTGCATTATGACGTTCTGTCCTCTTCGTTGATGTTTTGTGCCCTGATCACAGTCAAACCCATTTTCATGCACATAAGGTTAATAAAGATTGACATTTGTACTGTTCTTATACACTTTTTCCCCCCACTTTGGACACCGTGTGCCAACTAAAGGATATAAATTATTCACCTTGCCCTTGTATAGATAAACTAACCTAACTCTCACGTGTCATACAAAAATAAAACTGACGACAAAGTTTATTTTTGACTACCGGCGAGAGGTGTGAAGAATATTTTCAAATTGTTTATCGTTCCAAGGACACTCTGATGAAGAATAGAACAAATTTACGCCAACACATTTGCCTTTTATACGTTTTCGTACATTTTTTGCGAAGCTATTGTCCTTTTGCTATATTTAGAAACTTATTTTTGTTAATGGATGTCGTTAATAAATTTATTACTACCCATTGTCCTGAAAAGAAACTTTATCATTTCCTCCCTTGTAAGTATTTTTTTGACAGGAAAAATGATCGTAGTGTCATGAAACTCCTGCATTCATAAAAAGGATAGGTTCTTCGTCAAGTGGCTATTAAAGTGTCAACCAAGGGAGGATTTACTGTTACTAAGCTAATGTCGAAAATTGTGGAAAATCTATTACAATTCAATGGAAGGCAAAGTATGCCAATCATCCTATTATAATCGCATATTGGCTTAAGACGCATAATCCTATGTTTTTTTGCCTGATAGCACCACGATGAGTGCAAGTTGTAATATGCCCGCAGCCTAAATTTTCAATTTGTTGTCGAAATCTCTTCTCTCTTTCTCCAAATTCGTTTCCGTTCTGGATAAATTGTTCCAACGCAGCAGTGCCGATGATCATGATCCGTCTTCTGTCAGGATGAGGGCCCAGTTTATTAATAGATCAAACGCGATGAGTGTATATCCAGATGCTAGGATTGACAAGAAACATCTGGATCCTTAAGCCTTATCAGCATATTGTGGGGCTAATCGTGGGAACAATAAAATTCCATCACCACATCACTGAGGGTCGCTTCTCCATAACTCTTGATCTACCGCATGCTAGAAGTCATCAAGGGCAACCCCCATGTGCGTAGGGGAGAGATATTGATGGACTTTATACTAGACCGTGATAATCTACCTCTTGGGCTTATGCAGAAAAGAAGCATATACCTGAAGAAACGAAAGCTATTGCACTTGAAGTTGGGGACATCTGTTAACTTCCAATGAACACGAACTCTTCAGTTTAGAGAAATGCTCGACATTGAGTTCATCATAGGTAGGACGTACGAGTATTCCCCACATGATCTCTTCGCATCGCCCCAAGCAATACAATGAGAAGATTACTTTGTACTATATGAACTGTATCCTAACAGCGGGTCGCAGTTAACAGAAGAATATCGACTGTTTTAGAAGGGACGAGATTGTTTTAAATTTTGTTGTTGTTGATCAGATCACTACATCACTGCCCGCTGAGAGAATAGTCTCAGGAGTTCACAAAATTGCTAGATGCTGCATAAAGTTCAAAGCAAATTTTGTGACCCCACAAGTGTTCAGGTTTTAACAGGATAACGTACTTCTTTACATTAAAATCAATACTTTTTAGTGTCTTTGTTATATTTTACAAATGACCCACAAAATGTTTAAGGTCAAGGTTACAAATGATTGCAAGTGCCTAATTGTTCCTTAACATGCCAATGTACAATAGGATTTACTTCGATGAAACTTTCTGTCATGAGAGACATATATCGTAGTCAGTAAGATCTGCGATCAACTACATTTATCCAGCACAAGTACTAATCGTTTCTGGCAGACTTTCTATCGCCACAAAAGCAAAACAATTATGAAAGGTATTGCTGTCGATCAAGCGCTTTGATAACTGTAACATAATAACATAAATGTCTGTAGTTGTCATCGTAAAAGTTAAACATGGTCTATTATAGAACCCGGTTGGCTAACATTTTATTGTGGTTTCTATGCCAGATCGCCATTTTTAATAAACGCCAACTGTCAGTTTCATTCATTTTTAGAATAAAGTCTAAGACATATTTAGAACCACCCCTTTTCTTTCTTCATGTATTATTTACCACCATCAGCACTATAGTTATATCTTGCACCAAATCAACCCGAATCTAAGACACTGCATTTCATTTGTACGCCTGTACATGTTTTTTTGTAGTGAAAGGTGATATAATGAAGTTAGATCATTTGTCGCAAACGACAGAGATGCAATTTTTGCACCTGAAGTGCTGAAGTAATGTGATGTAATTGGCTGATGTTTATCTAGTTTAATAGATTTTGCTTTGGATATTTATACCATGTTGAGAGAAATTACAAGCGATTGCTGGAACTCTCACTAGCGTCTGATATTGGAAGTCATTTCTCATTCGTATATCGTATTCATTAGTGAGTAGCACAACCAGGTGGTGCTTTTTAATTAATTACAAGTGGTTGCAGTCAGGTTTCAAGGTTTCTTCTACCGGATAGTCAAGCAAGCAGGTAGTGTTTGGTTGCTACAGCTCCTGCTGTTGAATAATGTACGATAGTACTTTCAACGCTTTCGGTTAGTACAGCACTTTGTTTCATGAAATTTTACGCTAGGAGATGTTTTTGTAGTGAGTGTTTACCCTATTGTATTCGAAGTCAGTTATGGTAACGATAAAATATCGAAAGTCATTTAGAGTTTAGACTAAAATCGGTCAAAATTTCATGATACCATTTTAAAGTTTAAAATTTTGTGGTATGATAAAGTCTTACCTATTCAATTTTATATTGATGGAAGTCAAGCGAGCGGCGGAAAACACTTACGAAACATAAATAATTCAATTGAGAGAAAATACCCGTGAATGATATTCTCTCTCCCAGCCTTTATTTCATGATGGGAACATGTTTCATGATAGAGTTATTATTCTCAGAAAATTAAAGAAATTATTCAATTAACGGAAAATATTTGAAAAAAAAAATGTTTCAGATACTATTTCATAATAGAAGCATAATACATTAGTAATACATTTACACAACAAAAAGAATTTCACGAATAATAAATGTTCGAAGAAGATGTCCACAGACATTATTTTTGCTGATAGAAAATTATTTCGTTATAGAAAATCTTAACTGAGCCATTGTTCTGTCATGTACTAAGAGTTAGCTTAAGCAGTTGTACCAACAAAAAATCCAATAGGGTAAGATCTAATTATTGCAAAGTGATCGCATGGTATCACTCTTTAAAGAACATTGAGGACAACACTTCTAGCAACTGATAAAGGAAAAATCGCGATCATTTTTAGTAACCATTGCTGAATACCTGTTGTTCTACCTTTCTCAACTAAGGTACAAGCAAATCAACAATTTCAAAACTGTGTCAAATCGGTCGCTAGACAGCATATAATTTATACTTTATATGAATATTTACATCAACATGTTGCCAGTAGGTCGACAAAGGAAAATATTGCACTGTATACCCACATTTCTAGGCTGCACAGCATAACATTTGTAAGTCTTAAGATGGTTACTTATAAAAGCTCTGTTCTTCTTATATTTCAGTTTATCGCAACATGTTGCCAAAGAATTTTGCCTTTTTGTCAATTGCAAATGTTTCTCGTTGAAAAGTTTTAAGAAGAATTCTCAAAAGTAAACCTGCGAACTTTTATTGCTTCTTGCATATTTCAGTTTAAATATCTATAGCAACATGTTGCAAGCGGTAGTAAATTTTGTTCTAAATTAATGTACAATAACTGTAAACATTAGCGTTGTATTTTTAAACAATGAATAAGTGTAGTTATGAATACTCATTTTAGCACGTGTTTGCAGCAACATATTGCAGAACTCATTACAAAGAAAAATTACACAAATTAGAGCACTTTCCGGTAGTGCATGATGTTATAAAAATTGTTATTGAAATTTACAGCATCACGTTGCCAAAACTCTTAAAAAATGTATCGCTTCGACCTGAGCACCTCTCTTCTATATATATATTTCGAGAGATAATCGAATCAGACCACCATTGTCGGGTCTCCTTTCGTCTCTCTACCACTGTAAATCTTACACAGAGAGACTCTCTGGATTTCTCCACAGTTCTTCTCTGGGCTCAATTCCTAGTGTTAACGCTAGCATCTGTTTATGGGAGATCCGTTTCATCGACTAGGTCTCGACCCATTGATGTCCCAAGATCCTCATTCTTCTGCCAGCCAATGACACAGTATATGTGTCGCTGTCTCAGATTCCTCCAGGCATAGTCTACAAGTATCATCCTCTATAAGGCCCATTTTCCTTAAGTGATACCTGAAATTACCATGTCCTGTAGACAAAGCCACCACCCATTTCAATGTTCCTCGACTCATGCTTAGAACTCTTCTTTGAGTGGAGCAGGTCGACCACTTTATTGCCATTTTAGCTTGTCTACATTGTTCCATGAATACTGAAGTGTATTTCCCGAGGCTAATGTGACGGGCAAGTTCCAGCTCTTCTGAATAGATACCGGCCCCCGCCCCGCCATCCATCATGGATCCATCCGTGAAAATCACTATTTCACCATTTCTTTTTTCTGGAAGTAAAAAATTTGATTTCTTTCCATAATACGCACCCTTGTTATTCGATCCATAGGCATGTTTAGCTCCCTAATCTCGTCTTTGACAAGTTCCAGGATCTTCCTATGTCCATAGATCGTACCACGATGGTGCCATTTCGCATCTCGATGCAAGCGAAGTGCCGTTTGGGCCGCTGTTTTCTTAATAAATAAGTCTAGCGGTAATATCCCCATGATGACTTCCAATGCGCATGTTGGGGTTGTACGTATTGCACCTGTAATTCCCATACATGCTAAACGCTGAACCCTATCCAGGTGCATCCTCACAGTTTTCTGAGAGGCTTTCGCCCACCATACAACCGAGGCGTACGTGATAATGGGTCTAGTTATCATCGTATACATCCAGTATGCTGACCTAGGCGAGAGTCCCCACCTCTGTCCACACACACGTTTGCACTGATGTAGTACTCTTTTTGCCTTCCGGACCTTCTCCTCAACATGGTAATTCCAAGTAAGTCCAGTATCTAGATAGACTCCCAGATACTTAACCTTCTTAGTCATTGTTAGTTCCGATCCGAAAAGTGTTAAGGGCCGAAATTCCAGATTTTTCCTCTTCCTAGTGAAGACTATTAGATCTGTTTTCGCCGCATTAATGGAGAGCCCTTGTTCCAGACACCACCGCTCAACCACTCTGAGTGCGTTCCTCATGATATCTGCGGTGACGTCCATGAATTTGCCTCTGGCAATTATTGCTATATCGTCGGCATATCCCACTGTGTGAATGCCCGTCTCCTCGAGTCTGTCGAGAAGAGAGTCCACAGTGATATTCCACAGTGTAGGCGAGAGAACACCTCCTTGTGGGCAACCTCTGCTAACCCTTCCTCTGAGTTTTGAGGTTCCCGTCTGAATATTAATCGCCCTTGTATTCAACATATTGTCCACCCATCTTACCACCAGTGGGTAGGGTTACGTTTTTCCAAGGCTTGTTTCAGACTTTCAAAGCATATCTTATCGAAGGCACCTTCAATGTCCATTATAGTGGTCATCGCAATGCCCCCGGTATTTAGCTCTTCCTCCGCAACGCGTACTACTTGATGTAGCGCTGTTTCTGTAGACATACCTACCCTGTATGCATGCTGTGTACTATTTAAAGGATGCATCTTAAGCGCAGTACTCTCCATATAGTCTACCATCACCCTTTCCCTTATTTTTAACAGGAAGGATGTTAGGCTGACTGGTCTGAATGACTTTGCCTCGGTGTAGTCCTTTTTTCCCGGTTTTGGAAGGAAGACCACATTTGCTTCCCTCCATGTTATCGGGATATAGCCTATTGCTAGGCATGCAACGTATATATTCCTGAGCCTTGGTGCAATTACGTCTATACCCCATTGCATTAGACCTGGAAATATACCATCCGGCCCCGCAGTTTTGAAGGGTGAGAATGTTGCTATCGCACCCTTGACCGCTTTTGGTGTCACGATCCGTTCTGCTTCCGTCCTATCCATCCTGTTCGCTCCTTGTTTCCTTGGAGCCCAGGGCTGATCTGACTTATAGCTTCCTGGAAAGTGTACCTCCATTAGGACCTCATTTGTGTGATCCAGTGTTTCCACCATCTCCCCCGCTCTATTACGAATGAGTCCGATCTTGAAAACTGGATCTCTCGAGACAATCTTTTGTAGTCTACTGACTTCAGATGTACTCCTCATACTCGAGCAAAAGTCCCTCCATGACTCCCTTTTACGTCGGCGCAGAGTAACGTTTAGCTCTTTCTTTTTCGCCTTATGCTTCGGGTTCTCCCCTCCTCATGGCGTGATTGAAGGCCTTCCTCGCAGCCTTTTTTAGCTTTTCAAGTTCCCGGCACCACCAAGGCGCAGGATCTTGTTTTTCCACTAAAGTAGGTGTACAAGCCACTCGGTACGCAACTTCAACAGCTGATTGCAGATGCTTCAACTGTGATTCTACATGCCAAGTGTTTTTCGGTATTCCGAATGTCATTACATTCAGTTTTTCCTCCAACACTTCAAGGTATTTTATCCTATCTGTGTTCTTCGGAATTCTGATGTATTTCCGATCTTTTTTCCTTTTAGATCCATAGCGAACATCAAATGAAATGGCTCTGTGATCCGACAATGTAGCCTGATCCATTACCCTCCAATTTGATATTCTTTCAATTATCTGGCTACTGCACAGGGTAACATCGATCACTTCCATTCGTCTCACATCGACGAAGGTTGGCTCTGTTCCCCGGTTTAAGATAGCTAGATCCTTGCATGATACAAATTCGAATAAGGCATTGGCATCACAATTATTAGATCCTCGTTCCTATTCCTGCATGCATTCATCAAAGACTCTTACTCTCTTGTCGGAGGAGGTTCTGGAGAATAATACGGCAGGTATGCCGATGCTATGACACAACTTCCCGCACCTGATCCTACTCGTACTGTTGCAAGGTCTGGGGCACACAGATGCGGCAATTTATATGCTTGAACTCCGTGCCTCACCAAGATACAGGACCTAATTCTTCCGCTAGTTTGTGCATAATGCAACTCAGCCATGCTATTTGGGAGTCCTCTAATCTTTCCTCTAAAGATCCAAGGCTCCTGTATCAGGGCTATATCAAACGAATCCTCATCAAAACACTTAGTCATCATTGCCGATGCTGCTTTGCTGTGATGAAGGTTCAATTGAATCACCCTCAGCTTTTCCCGGTACGGGCCCACCTCCCGCCCGACTTGTGTTGATCCCATCTCCATGGTGTCTATCACTTCATCGCCCTATCAGGTGGCTTTCCAGGTTGAGTCTTTTCCGATGATCCTGGGAACTTCACGAATGCTATGTCCAACCCGCAAAAGAGTCTATCTCCTGCTTGTCTAACCAGCCTCGCTTCCTCCCTCGGACACCAGATCGTCAGATTGGTTCCACCAATTTTTTTGTCATCATATCTTCCCACATGAATAACCCTCCATCGAAGTGTCCTTCACACAGGAATTTTGACGACAAAGTCTGGCAAGGATGACATCTTTGCTCACGGGTTGACCGGGAACGAAGATTATCAACCTTTCCACATCCTTTAGTATGTGAAGCCTGTCTATTTTAAGGTTGATTCCCTCCCATAGGTCGGTCATCTTCCCTACAGTCTCACATAGCCAACCCTTGGTTTCTTGGTTTACGCATTTTATTGCTATAATCCCTTCCTCCAAGGTTATCTCCTTTACACCGATATCAGCTGCATTTGTCGGAAGTAAGTCTAGAGCCCTCAGCAGAGCATTTTTAAAAATACTCAACTGTGAAGCTTCTATCCCCCCCTCTCGACTCATGTCGGCAACACCCATTCGGAGATCGTTCGCCGCTGTCTGAGCAAAGGTTTTTACACCCTTGTCAACTTTGGCTCTCTCACTCCTAGCGCAAGGCTTTGCATCATCTGCTTGCTTTGCTCTCCTTCCCATAGCTTGGCTCAGCTTTCGCTTTACCTTGCTTGGTCCAGGTTGCTCGGCCTTGCACCATTCCTGCTTTCCGTTGTACATGTTGTACATCCACATAACCACTGGAGTGTGGTACCTGTAGACTGACCCCATATTGTACAGACTGTCCGTCTTCCCTTTCGCCTTCCGTCCCCTTCTTCTCAGTTTTAGGTGGATTCATGGTCCCGGAACATTTGAACCGTTTCCTAGATCCACCGTCTTCTGGAGAGGTTTCGGTCGACGTCAAGTTGGCAACCATTTCAGTCAACTCCTTGACCGAACTACTTATGCCTTTCGCCGAGACAGATTTGGCCAAGGCCAATCTTTGCCTCCTTCTGACCCTCTTCATTTTTTGCTTCAGTTGCTGGTGCAACTTCCGCTCGGAGTCGGGACTTCTCTCCTCTTCCAATCCGGCTTCCGCAGTTCCGGCTGACCTCTTGGCGCATTTCTGCACCGCATTGTCCACCTCCACTGACGATTGGTCTGCTAACTCTTTTGGTTTCCCATCAGAGTCCACTGACCCCTCGAGCTTATTCGAGTTCATGTCAGCGCCTTCCAGCGCCTTGTCGACCCCTCCTAAGCCTTCCACCTCGTTTTCAGAAGGAATATTATTATTATTATTTTTATTTTGGTCCATATGCGTACCCACGAGTAGGGGAGAATTAAAACGGACCGAATAAGCAGAGATCCCCAATACCTATCCTACTCAACTAAATTACAACAGAGGATTGAGCTGCCCCTGAGGAGTCTCCATTAGCGGTTCAATTACCCCTGAACCCTGTGAACAAGTGGTTTTACCTACCTTATCACAGCTCCCTCGACATTGCAGACTAGTCATCTTGGAGTTTAAGGGTTGATCGATTGATCGGATTGAATCTTGGTTCTTCAATTCACATTCAGCTCTACCAGAGGAGTTGGGCCACTACCCTGGTCTAGCATCCTGTTAATCTACTTAAGCCGCCCCACCACGACAAGGTGCCCAATCTTCACCTCTCTTCTAAGTTTCCTGTGATTCTTCGGCAAAAAAAAAACACATCTACATCTCCACATTTCTGCACAATTTAGTTAAAGTATGCTGGCAAACAATCAACAGCAACATCTTATCCTGAAGAAATTGCCAAACTATAAAAAAAACCTAAAGTACAGAATTCATCTGTATGGTGTTCTGACAAAATTCCCTTCCATCATCTGAATGAAGGCATTTAAGACTTACCCTCGGCGTATTATTATTATATAGCCACCACAAGGAGACACTTTTTTTGCTTATCTAATGTATACCCGCGAGTGGAAACTTTTGGCGGGCTTATTTCATTAAATAAAAATTCATAAATTTATTTATGTACTTCCTTGTTGTTACACATTTCCACAAAATTATCCCTGAAGGCATTTTTTTTTCATCCACCCAGGGAACGCGATACCATTAAAAAAAAAACCCACCTGTGATTTAGCTTAAGCGTGCCGGAAGTTTTTGGGATCAAAGTGTTTCCCTTTTAGACTTTTGAATTCTATTAACTTTTTCATAGGATATATTTTTGTTCAAGGGGTGGCAATCATTATTGGCGTACAAACAAATTGAAAACAGCAACATACCCAATGAGTCATTAAAAATGTTCGCTGAATTATGACAGGAAAAACGTTCGCCTTTTACTACCGATGACGGTTTGATGCTTCAATTGATTTTTTTTCCATTTATTAGGTTAAAGCTAAGAGCGGGAACAAGAACAATGGATATGTTAAATTGAAGCCAAGCATGCAGAAAGAACCCGCGGGGTGATGTTTTAGTATGACTTTGTATATACATAGAGATGAATAATTTCGATTTGCAGCAGGCAATTTTTACATCTCTGATGAACACCGAAAAAGGGGTGGAAATTGTAGTAGCAAACGCCCCTTATTCACTTATTCACACGCATACTTATTCTCCAAAGAAATAGCAAAGAGATGTTGTTATGGAGGGAGTAGTACATATCCACCCCCTTGTCAGGCATATGTCATGAACATTGATGCGAAGCAATAGTAGTTATTGAAAGCCTAACCGATTGCTGAGAAGCCCTAAAATTATTACAGAACTCGACGAAGTGAACAGAAAGAATTATTTTGCTTCACACAGTAAGGGTGGAACTTATTTCCAGACATTTAGGTTTCTGGCGTGACGTACTGATTGGAAACATTTTTTTTCTAATCTTGACATGTGTGTCGAAAACCTTAATACGACTGAGTTTGACAGGGGAAAGTGACACAAAGGTTGCTGGAGTAAGTCTAGGATTGTAAAATAAAAATAAAAGTGGTGTTGCAAGAGATTCATATACAGGGTGGGCCAAATACAAGTTTCTTTTTAAAAATGCAATAAAATGAGCAAAATATTTTTTTTTCAATGTATTATGTCTTTATTAGCAAACATTCCCATTAATTATGGAACATAACGTCGTTCAGGTGGCTGCCTCGGCTGGCTTCGCAGTAGCGTATTCTGTCACTCCAATTTTCCAACACCCTGTTGATGGTTTCGGGCTGTATCTCACGGATTCGTTTCCGGATTGTTGGCATAACATCAGTCCTTCACGGTTCCCCACAAAAAAAAGTCCAAAGGGGTCAAATCGCAGCTCTGAGGCGGCCAATTGACATCGCCAAGACGGCTGATAACACGATTTGGGAATTTGGTGCGCAAATGTGGCATGAGCTGTGTGGCTTTGCGCGCCATCCTCCATGAACCAGAGGTCGTCCAAATCCATGTCTTCAATTTCAGTATAAAAAAAGTCGGTTAACATGGCTCTGTAACGCCACCGTTGACCGAAACGTTGTTCCCAGACAAATTTTCGATGAAGAATGGTCCAATGACGTCTCACAGTCTCACGACGGGGACCATGAGTGTTGTCCACTAGCATACAAGTCTCACGAACTTTTTCCACACACTTGCGTACAGCAGGCGCGGTGGGTGCTTCACTTCGGCCAAAACTTGTTTTCAAAAAACGCACTGTTTGGGCTACACAGCCCTCACTTTGGAAATAAGTTTTCAAAATTTCCCAACACTGTTCAAGCGTAAAGCGACTCATTTCTTTCCGCGGAGGTGTGATACTGACAGCTGTCAGTGTCAAAATAACCTATGATTTTAAAAGAAACCCCTAGATGGCCCACCCTTTACATGTAAGAACGTAAGCCTAGCTACTCATACTCAATCTTCATTTATGTCAGCTTATATTTTTGCGACGCATCTTTTTAAATAAAATTGTTCCGTGAATGACTGGTAGGCAACGCTGTTCGCAGCACCAGGAGCCAAAGCTTGGAGCTTGTGTTCCACTGGCGTACTAAGAATGATATTTTTTAACAAAGCCCATTTTCTGACTGTTTTTTTTTTCACAATTTCTAAAAACACGAAAGCCCACGAGCTACTGCTGGTGTGTGCTTCCGAAACTTTGTACATCGATAGAGAAGAAAAATGATAACAAGTATTTCGCCAATTTCAAAGTGACCCCTCTACCCCCTCTTTGTGGGATGAAATATAAAAATTCAGTATTTATTTTTTTGAACTATAACTTTCTTAACGTTTTCCACGGCGTTGTGCACTTTAACATAATATTTGGGCATGTATTTCAGAATATTTTGATTTATGCCCAAAGGCCATTTGAAGGGGCTAACCACCAAGAGGGGCAAAACAATGTGTATTTGTTGGGACAACATGTTTTTGGTTAGATTCGCTTGCAACTTAGGTATATTAATGACGAAACTCGTAGCTCAGCAATTCTCACAATTCAACCCTCTAGTGGGACAGGACCACCCGTTTTAAGGGACCCGCACTCCTCTTCCTAGCTTCAATAGAGTACCTAAGCTGTTAAAATATTTGTCAAGTTACATAGCTAATTGTTAGTCTTATGAGGCCTTCTGGGACTGTTTTTACTATCAGCAACTGCCAGCGTATCTAGAGAACTGGTTTTCTGAATGTTTGTTGTAAACCTCCAACAAATTCACATGACAGTAACTGAAATCCTTTTCTTTACTTCAGTTTTCAAGTAAATCTAAAGCCTTCACATAACCTGAACTACTTTCGACTCCCATTATAAACTAAAAACCATCTTTTATAGTTTTAAGTGAGATCGAAACTCTTTAAAAAAAAAAAGTGTTGGTAACCCTGCTTCCAAACGAAAAAATACCATCTTTGACGACATTATCTAACGATAACAAAACACGTCTGGCACTGTTTTACAAATGCTCAAAGAAACACTTAAATTTCATCACAAGTATAACACCACCTAAATAACTACGTGACAAATGTAGCAATAAAAATCCACAATTTATCATCTGCGGAGCATTTCCACGAGAAAACTGAATCTTGCAGCTGTGCTGTGTGTGTAGTAAGTAAACTGCCCTACACCGCGACATGAGCCCAAAGTTCATCTACTAGCTATAACCACTCTAATTGTATTACGTTTGCCTTCAGCAAATATATTTAATGCACTTTGCACATAGAAACACTTCTTGTGCACCTGCTTCGTATAGTTAGTGGACTTGGGGCTGCGAACAGTTTTCCAAAAGCATACCAAAAACATTAAAAAAGCTCTCGACACTAGCCAAAAGAGGTTCAACAGCAACAACAAAAATACTAGTAAAAGAACAAGAAAACACAATTGCACAGCACACACTATACTCATACTAGCTTAGAGTGGTACCTATATAACACTATAGTGTTATTCAATAGTGCTCCGTTGCTAATACAGGGTATCGCGTGGACGCTTTTTCGTGCAACAATCACTGAGACAGTCATTTTTCTGCATACCTACCATACTTGGTCTGCGTTGTAGCTTTTATCTCGCCGTTGTTGTTGTTGTTTCCTAGCAAAGTGGCGAGTATACAATAAAACCGATAAAAAAAAGAAAAAAACATTTTTCCATGTTTCAAGTTTTTTTTTACCCCTTTCCAGTTTCGTTTGTATTGTTTGGTGTATTTTAACGATTTAGTTAGTTACGTTTTATGTTGCCTCAGCTGCGCGCTGACTTGACTGATGAGCGATTTTAGTCTTTCCGGTTGATTTACTGAACTTGATCGGGTTCGCAAAAGAACGTTAAGTAAATTGCAATTTGTGGTTATAATTGGTTATCTGCAGTGTAAATTGAATTGCAATAATCGATAACTTAAGTTGAGACAAAAGTGGTTCAATGTCAGTCCGTGTTTGTTGAAATAAATACGAGAAATATTTTTGTTCTTCGCTAAAACAATTTAAATCGTGTTTTTAACGTACTACCTGTTACACTATATAAATTATGTGTTTTTTTGTGGTTTTTGTTTTCGAGGAAAATTTCAAAAAGTAACGTGAGTGTGAATATTTGTAATTGCAATTGTTTTGTATTATCCTACATCGTGCGATTTGTACAAAGCTCGCTGAGGTCATCGGCAATTTTATTAAACAACGTTATCGTGCATTTGCAGAGTTCAAGCGCAGGTCTCAAATATTTCCATTTATCAGGTGCAATTTAGGTGATAACGTACCTTAAATGCGTCACAACCTTCATGCGGTTTCAATTATTTGAGCGATGCCTTCAGCTGCAGTGATACGAGTGTAAAAAAAAACTAGTGAAATACTGCTGTGAATGGTTGTGACGTGAAAGCATAAGCTAAACAGCAGCTGGGCAGCAACAAATTTCAGTACTGAAACTCTTACAGAGTTTCAGTTGTGAGAAACTAGGCCCACAGGGTTGCTATAGGAACGGTTGCGCCAACTATTTGTCTTCTTTTTTTACGCCAACATCCAACCTAAATACATCCCCACAACTGTTCAACAGACAGTAAATTAAAGACGACGCAATATAAATCCTTTTTTTTTAATTACCAAAACGCTGGCATACCGCATACATAATGTTCGAGTGTCATAAAAATGTTTCCACTTTAATTTTCAAACGTCACCTCAAAAACCGGGACAAATTTTCTTACATATAATATAATTTTATTTCTGTCCTCAAAAATCTATTTACATAAAATTTATAATTATTATTTTTCCCACTCTTTTGACTTTGACAATACACAAAAATCCTAAAATTTAAATTTACTTGTGTATTTTTAGGAAAAAAAAAAAAAAAGGAAAAAAAACATTAAAGATCGGAACAACATAAAGAATATTTTTAAAAAAATACTGTTGTTTTTAGACAACAAATTACACATTCACCTTACTTTCGAAAATGTTCTTTTATATTTTTGTTTTGCGAAATGTATTAAAATACATGCAAACATTCTTCGCTTAGACTTAGTGACATTAAACTAGGAACTTGAAAAAATGTAGGGAAAAGTATTAGCCTACATTAAACATAAGTGTGTTTAACGTGACATTTGCCGAATTTGTTAATTTATGAGCAAACGAAGAACATGCTTCGATCTGTTTTTTTTTCTTTTTCTTCCAAAGAAAATGTCCACAGGAATGACATGTTTGTTGTTGGCGTTTTATTTGATTTATGACGCAATTGAAAACTCAATTAGCTGTATTGTAAAAGAAGTAGGTAAACATAGTTCAAGGATACCTTTGGTGCAGTGGAAATGAGGCGATTCAACAACTGTTTTTAAGGTAGTTTTATTGTCTCAAATTGTTTTGACCGTCATTTTAGTTCGAAGATGTATTTTCTGTCGCCAGTGGGGCCTACATGACGCGTCCACCGAAAGAAGTGTCTTTTTATTTAAAAGAATGCACGGGTTATTTATTGTCATCCAAGAGTGTCAAACAATTCCAATATCAGGTTGACGCCTATTTACATGTAACGATATATGTAGCTCCGTGAAGTCAAAGAGCTAATGTTCCTGTGCCTTTACCGAAACACCATGCAATTCTATAAGCGTTCAGCGCTTTGCATTTCCTAGCAATTTCTTTTCCGAAAGCTGTTGCATATCACAGACATTTTTGCATTTCACGACCTCGCCAAGAAATGCGAATGGTACCTATGGACAGCTATTATTAGATTTATTACTTAGGTCCAAAAATTAGGGAGATAGTGGACTAGCTAAGCCTAGAACCCTTTTGTGGAAACTGTTTTTCAATATCTTGTGGGTATTGGAAAAGTAAACCAAACTTGAAATATAAAGTACTCAACCTCATCAGTGTCATAAAAGCAAACAGGAATTTTCAGTCCGCAAAAAATTGTTCAACTGAGTATGCACGTAAAGCGTATTTGCAAACAACTTGCAATGTGCGCAAATATACTTTTAGCTTTATGAATAGTGGTAACTGAAGATATATCTTGTATTCCATTTCGAGGAATAATTTCCTTTAGTTCCTCTGAACATCAGCGATTGTTGTTTCTTGTGCGATAATAGACTATGGTCAGGGACTAATCTTAGGATCTCGAGTTAGTTGAACATTGAAATGCTCTCCTCTGAATGCTGGCATGTAGATAAATTGATTGTTTTGGTGCTGAGCTTCATATAGGGTAGCAATTTTCAAGACCTGGTCCAACATGTGCTTTATACAGAAGGAGAGATTGTATGATATTGAAACATGCACTTCATAGGTAAATCAACTATGAGGACGCTGATCTAGCGAAATTGAATAAGTGGTTCCCCCGTTGTTATACGCGAATTGCCTAAGATAGAGTAAGCATATAGCAAACAAAGCGCACATAAATCACCATTGATTTCAACAACGGTCTCTACTAAAAGTGTCCCAAACTACAACAAACACTATCCGAATGAAGTCAGTTGTTTTTGAAGCAAATGCAGAAAGCGCGCAATTCTTTACGCACATACATAGAATATACCCCGTAGTCGTTGTGCGCTTAGTGATATGGCGTAGTTTGGACAACTGCTCGTTCAGTTATTTGAACATTAAGTCACTCTCTGTGAGTTGAATCCATTGCGCACATGAGCTGTTCATTGTTCTTTGGGCACTTGTTGTTTCTGCTGCAAAATTAAATTTGTGTTAATTTCTGACTTTTTTGCGTACAATCAGCTATAAACAATTCCAAAAATGTGATCTGTTATCAGTCTCTCTACTGATTTATGTCCTGTTTTCACGTAAGTCGCATTCCTTCTTAAACAAACGTTTGCTTCTGCAAATGACTCATTTCGTGTAAGCTCTCCCTTTTTCTGTTTTATAACCCGACCAAATTACCTACGTATAACTATATCGTGCACGAAATAGAAAAAAATCGATTTCTCCATCGCCACCCCTTGCAGGTATTAGCGAAAATGCACCTTTCCCCATTCGATACAGTTACGTTGGTCACGTTTGTGGAGTAATTTCCTCAAATTTGCCTCATACACGTTGATTATTATTATAATTTGAATTTGTGTGCTAGAACCTTGAATTTGAAATTGTCACTCATTGATGTGTCCATCTTTTAATTACAGCTTTCCACAAAAGGTCATCGATCGGCCTGGACCTGGCCAGTACGCCATTGCTGCTGCCCCAACGCCTGGATCGATATCATCAAGCGGCACATCCATTGGCACCGGTGGATATGTCTACCTGCAACCATCCACCCATTACCCGCCCTCATCACATCAGCAAATAATCTATCAGCATCATCCCCATCATCAGCTGTGCCAGCAGCTACCCCCAGCAGTTTTGCCAACGGCAGTGGCCGTTGCCGGAACACCATCGGCACTGTCTTCCTCACCCGGCGCAGCATCGTCTGTCGGTGCTGTCCATCAGAGTCATCATCATCACATCCACGGACATCATCATCATCATGGGGGTGCTGTTGTTATTGCTGGCAGTGGTGTTGGAACCGGGGTCGGAGTTGTTGCTGGTAACGCTGGTGCAGCTAATGGCTGCAATGCAGTTATCCAACAATCGCTGCACAAGAAAAATTCCGTACGCAGCGGTGGCGAGGTCATGAAACGTTCCCGAGCACAAACAGCGTAAGTACCATCATAATAGTAATCCTAGTGTAGAAGTGAATTCCCACGCAAGGCACCACCACCTTGATTCACCTGTTTTCGCGGTCTACTGATAGTGTGTATTTACATATACACGGGGTGTATGAAAAACCGGATGCTGATGAAGTCGGTTCTTCATGGAATCTCTCTCTCTCTCTCTATGTCGTTGGGTCTGGAAAAGCGGAAGTATCCCCTTCATCCGATGATATACTCGTATGTACGTGAACTCTGCACACCTTCTCAATTGAATGGAGATTTTTATTTTTTCTGTCTTTTCTTTGAGTTTATTTTTAAACGAATTTGCTTCGCACGGAAGTGCACAAATAACCACGGAATAAACACGAAGAGCGAATTGGAAAAAAAAGAAAAATATTCCATACTGGCTATACCTGCCTCTGATGGGTTATTTTATTATATTTTCGTGCCTTTTTTTATGGGGTTTTTGTTTTTTTGCCTCTTTGAGTTCTGCTTTATTTATAGTTTATTATGCAAAGAAGGTAGACAAAGCAGAGACGCCGAGGAAAATTAACAAGTGTACGTCGTCTCGCGTACCTTTGACAAAAAGAAAAAAAACAACAACAAAACTGACTATACGGAAATGGCACCAATTGTAGTGTCTTTTGTTGGGGGAAGTATTGCCAGATATGCACAGCTTTATTCACAATTTGCAATTTAAGAAATATATTCATAGATTGTGATGATTATAATAAATTATTGACAGCTTATTGGAAACACAAGAAGAACTCTCAAAGGCCATTTTATCACACAAGCTGCTTTTTCCGTGCTTGGGAGTATACAGAAAACGTGCGTTCGGTTGTACCCCTCTCTCATAAAACGACGCGAAGTTAGTACCGGCCATATACATTAAGGTGCCCTTTTTTTCTTCTACGGATAATATTTATATCTGGGCGTTTACTGAGTGAAAGGTCTCCGGTTCAACCCCTGGAAAAACACAAGTTACACTTTAAAAGATTTTTTAACTTCCATTCATCATCACTTGAAATTCACTGACATGATCATACGCTTTCAGTTTCATATACAGCAGTGATCTGAGAAATTCGACTGCGTATTGGAAGATTGTTGCGCTCGATCCACTATACGATGTGAATCTATCATTCAAAACTAGCTAATGATCACCCAGCAAACAGTTTAATATTTTTTCTTGGATTTGGTCATTAAATCGTTCAACTTAGACCGATCGGGTATTTAAACAAGTTGGTTGATTGTCGTTTTATGTGTTCGTAAGACATATTTTAAAATCCGACTTCTACCATCCATTTTTTTCAACTTTGCCTTCTTCCCTAAGCACGGCGAAACATCTTTCTACAACCGTATTTGTTAGCTTCATACGTGCGGCTCTAGTGATATGCATTAAATAAATCTGTGGTTATTTAAAGTCGTTCTTTTCTTCAACCTTGTCATTAAAGAAATTTGCTAATTTATTCGCTCAACTTGAAAGAAAAAAAGAATCCACCTGGCAACATCGCAACGCTTTCTTTCCGCATTTAAGAAGTCAAGGCGAAAGTACACGATTATAACCACAGCAATAATTTATAATCCATCTAAATTATACCCCCATATATAGGAACAGATATATATATACATCAACGTCTGCTGCGGCCGGTCACATGATTGAGCACCGTTTTCGTCGTCGTCGCCCATCCAAACTTTTCACCGATCAATTCGATAATGATTGTGTATTCCGGCTGCACAGCCGTTTCCGTTTTTTTGAGTATCTGCATTCAAAACAGGAGATGTTCTAATTAAGTTTTGTACTCAATTCTGAGGTTGTCTTCGCGCTGTCACTTTGCATCTTTTTTATGAGAAGGTGGTGGCAGTGCCACGTTCCATAGAGATTTCAAAATAATCATGATGTCTCCCTATCTTATCGCATTAAGATACATTTTCGTATCTATACAAAGTATATTGTCATTTCTGGTTATCATATATACATGATGACGCGTCTCTCTCTGGCAGCCGACGACATTTGGTTACCTGTCTCAGTTCGCGCATATTCTCTTGACACGAATTCGACAATACAGAAAACACATATAATTCCTAATCTTTTGGTTGTGATAGTTTTTTCGTTTTTGCAGACCCAAAAGCTTGTTGTTGACGTATATACGAGACACAAACAGGCAGAATGACAGGCAAACACTGCGAATATTGTACTTTCGATTGGAATTTGTTCGCAGAGTGCGCTAGAATCACCAGCGAATAAGCGGCTATCCCGGCTTGGCACCCTTTTAGTTAAGGGTTACGCGGTGCGGTTCGGTTTGGTGGCGTTTATTAAAGCAGTTATCACATCACCTGAGTGTTTATCTATGGAAAACTTGAAAAACCAGTGCAAAACTAAGAGAAATACTGACACACCAGGTGAACGAAACGGGTTTCGATTAGATGTAGTCGATTTTGAGAGTGTATTGTGTCTCAATAATATTGCGATATGTGAAACAATCAGGAGAAGATATTTGAAAGGAATTGTGTAGTCAAAAAGGCAAGTGAATATGAAAAAATATAATTGGCCTAAAGTCTAACGAGACAAATATTTATTTTGATAGTGTAATCGTGTCGCAGTGCTATATGAGTTCCGGTAGAATACAATAAACATTATGTGACAAAACTGTCAACGGGGGGAAGTACACTTTGCTTTCATCAGAACATTATTTTATATTTTTCCTTGTTTTGTATGGGATTAACATTTACGCAACCATATATGAAAATGTTTGTAAGTGGCTTTGGAATAGTTGTTGGAAATAGTTTATCTGACTAAAGATCGCTCTGTTTTGAGTAGCTGAGTCTTGGTTGTGCAACAAGACTAATGTTCCGAAAATGAATGAAGGCTTGTGCCAACTTTCCACAAAAACGAGTCACAGTAAAGTTTTCAAGAGGATTGCCACTTCAGTTTGTGCTGTCATAAGCTAAGTAAAGTTTACCATTTGCGAATATAAACATCTATCGATTTCCATTAATAAAATTGAATAGGCAAGAGAGCTTGAAAAAAACCTATACCCCCTTGAGCACACGGCTTCATTGTTATTCGTTCTTCATTCATTTCTATTATTAACTGCAGGAGGCGAATGACATGTTGTACATTCACAACGGTCCAAAAACTCACGCTTTGCTTTTTAACATTGTATCTACGGAAAACGAAAACGCACATACTATTGCGCACACAAATCTTCGTCCAGTCAAACTAAACAGCTCAAGAAGAAAAACTACGTCGGCACTTTTGCGGACTCGAAATTTGGTACAGCCAAAATGTACTTGTTTCGTTTCGTTCTTAGTGTTCGATTAAGTCGATTTGCACATGGGCGGAAGCACGTTCTTATACGCTGTAGCTTAAGAAAGTATAAAAATGCACTCGAAAAATCTAATTTTTATATATCCCTTACCACGGGTAAAATCAATTGCCGCACACAAAATTGAAGAATGAAGCTGGAAAAATTGCGTTTTTGAAGCTGACTAAAACCAGATTTAGATTTAGAATCTAGCCCAAATTTTGATTCTTTCTTATTCCTTATTATCAATATGGTTCTCCTTATGTGCGTTTTCTTTTTTGTTTCAAAAATGTGAGTTTATTGAATTATTGAAGGAAAGCAAAGCACTTTTGTACTTTTGTTCGTCAAAAAAATATTTTCGAACTCTGAAAAAGTAAACTCTTTCGGCGATAACTTTCTTTGGCTTCTACAAGCCCGCCGTTAAATATTTGTGAACCAGAAAGAAAGTTTTTAGCTTCTGGCAAATATGGAAAATACAAGGACGCGACAAGAACTCAACCAGTTTGTTTAGGTGGGTTTGTTGTTGTCCTAAAAGAAGTATTATTTCTTTTTTCGACTTATGGGACCGGTTTTTCAATGTAGCATCTCATTGGCTAATACAATAAGCCACTGATTGTTCTTTTCTTGTCAAAGAAGCTTATATCATGTGGTACCCGACGGATAATGTGGTTTGGTTTATCACTGGATGCTGAATCAAGTTAAAGACTGAGTTTTACTGACTTGCAAAAAAGCTCCCACTGATGCAGAAGACTCAGTAGCTAGGAAACAAATTACAACCAATTTACCAATTTACAAATTCTCTTTGTCCCGCCGAAGCAGTTAAAAGCACTTACTCAAGTGTATTTGCCACTTCAATGCAGAAACAATAAGCCATTATCTATTAGCCTTTATATTATTTGAATCATTTTTCCGAAGAGCCACTTCAAGGCCCAGTGAATCAGTCATCCATTCTTAATATCAACATTCCATTCGATGTAAATGCAAACATTTGCGAAACAGGTGAAACTCATTTCATTTCTCTATACTTTCCCAACTTTGTTTATTCAAATTTCCACTTCACCGGAACCCGAACACACATGAGTCATATTAGTGCTTCCCCATTTGTTTCAATTTTCCAAAACCAAATAAAATAAATATAAACCCCCCGGGTTCCACTTGCCAACAAACGGAAGTTACCTTTTGGCAATGCGTCCCATAAAGAACTGTCATTCTTGCATTCTTCCCTAATGCACATTAAGGCATCGACAAATTGCATCTAAGTCGCATTAAGCAACTCCAGATGACATCCTGCAAAACAAATTCTTGGCACCCGAATTCATCCTTAGGTAGACAATGATTCCCCTCCCATGTCTGAATCAAGTCGCATAATTAAAATAATTTTTGCAGTAAAATTTACGAGGCGCCACTAAGTTTTGGCTGCACATGAACCTTCTTCGAAGTCACTTTTTGTTCATGTTTTTTTTTTTCTGTGGTTGACATTTGCTGGGAAAAGCTTCTTTTGGGGGCCAGCAGTATGTGAGGAAAAAGTTTGGAAATGTTCTACTTCTCTTTACTGCCGAAAATAGATGCACCAAAGAGTGAAGCAATCCAAATGAAAGAGAAAACTTGTCCATTTCTTTTTCGGGGCATGAGAGATAGGTACTTAAAGAAATATTCAATGGAGTGTGTGAATGTGAATGGACTAGGAATACGGTCCTCTTCGCATTCGGGAGTACCCAGTCGCAGTTGTATCGTGGCGTCGTCGTTTTTAAAACATTTTCACGTTGAAAACCCCCTCCACTTTCGAAATCGTACCATTTCGCAATTTAGTTTTTCAATTCGGATGTGGGCATTTCTTTTAGTTGGCATAGTGTCACATCTTTGTTTATATCATAGTTTTGTGATCTCTTCTGTGAAATGTGGATGAATGATTTACAATGTCAAATTATGCCATTAACACATTCAATTGGTGTGTAAGAAAAAAAACAAAGCAAAGCCGTTATGGGAATGTAATAAAGTTTTGAATTGTGTCGTTGTGTATTTTGTTATTAAAAATAAATTCGAATCGTATTCCAAATGAGAATTCCAAGTTTTACGTCAGTTACATTACGTGTTGAAAACTGTGTTTTTGAAATGTTTTCTTTAAAGTGAATGACTTTTTAATACACGCAGTGATTGCAAAAGTATGCATACATCTTAGAGAAATTATTTTACATTTAACGTGTGTGGGCAGATAAAACGTGGAATAAATTTAACAAAAATAAAAGAAAAAAGTTTTTTCTCTATATATTTAAATGACATTTGACTTTAAAGATAAATGTCACATAATAATTTTTGTGCGTGTTGTTTTCCGTGCAATATACTCCAACGTATCATGAAGAAAATTAGTGAATTAATTCGACGTTACAAACGTTTCTCCACAGGGTTAGTTGTGTTTGTTGTTGATAGATGTAAATATGTGATGCAAATTGCGGCGAATTGCTGTTGCTTGTTTATATCGTTTGCGTAGAAAGGATCGACTCTACGAAAGAGTGTATATTGCGCTTGCAGCAAAGTTAGTAGATCATTCAGTCAAAAGGCTTTTCGCTTAAAAACAAGAAGATATTATTGAGGTTTAACCTTAGTTATTTGTCTAGCAATTCATTATTTCATGATTTTTGCAAATCTGATTGCTTACTGGGCTGAAGCCAACATTTCAAATTGGCTTGTCCGAAGTGAAAAAAAAAATGCTAAATTTCTCTGTAAGCAAACAAAAAACCTATTATCCGATTTATAGTAGACTTATGCATGATAGATTCTCTGTTATAACACTATTCTCTTTGCGCACACAAGCGCATTCGAACTCATTTGCATACATAGACACTTTACGCACACGAATTTTCGATTTAAAAAGTTTTGTTTAATCTAATTTCATTGCGAACACTTGTGTGCGTTTGTAATACCATTCGAACATATAATGAAGTGGCGTCGTAATGTGGACCAGCACTTAGACCTCTTTACATCTTAAGGCTGGTACGCAGCTGTTCCGGAACGAAAAATCCCATACAAAAATGATACAACGAAATCATGAACGAAAAATTTCGCTCTCCTCTTCGTTTTGCAGTACGCAGCTGTTGCGAAATTATGGCGGAAAAGTGGGTAATTGTAGTAGATTGCTTGGTACAATTGTTCACTCTCTTTTCGCACACGTTTATTCTCCGGGACATTATTTTCTTAAATTCTTAAAACCTTGGAGCCAAAAAAAGACAAACGCAAATATAAAGATCAAAAGTGCACATTTTTTACAATTCTTTAGGGTTACTTATTCTGGTTACATTGTTTTTAAAGACGACAATATTAAATTAAATATAAAACCAACACATACTCATAATTGAGAGACTTTTCTAGTTTCCATTTTTCAATGTTAAAAATGTTAAAAAAAAGGAACGCCTATGGAAACGAGTTTTTATATTAAATTATTTTGAAATGGGTTTGTATAAATGTGTGAAAATCAATTGAAATAGACTTCCAGTGCAAGTGAAAAAAAAAAAATTGTTTGCGGCCAACTCAATATAAACAAGACCCAATAAAACTCGGATATAATGTTCGATTTGGCAGCAGAAATCTGAAATCTCAGATCAAAATATGAAAAGCCAAATCGAAAACGACATAATTGTTTAGAAACTTTTAGTTATGCGTATGCATTTAATAAATTCCTAAGGAGCGTAAAATAAGAAAAATCCCAAATGACAATTTTAATGAGCCAGTGAAAAGTTCGAGTAGCCAAATCAGATACCAGCCAGTGCTGGTAACACTGCTCCAAAAACTATTTTCCGCTGCCTTTTCGCAGACGTTTCGCTGTCCATTTGGAGACCACCGTCAAATTTCGTTCCGGAACAGCTGCGTACCAGACTTTATAAAAGACATGTCTACGAAATAGGTAGGAACAAAATTAGGTCACCCTACATGCGCTATCTCGAACAAGTTACTGTGTTGTATGTGCATACAAAATGGGCAGTATGGCGTTTCATTATGTTGCTGAGTAGTTAGTAGTAGTTAGTAGTCGGCATTCTGTAAGGAGAAACGTTCAAATGTTTTCGTGTACACGAACAAAATTTGCTAATATAACATAGGGCAAATCATTCGTGCGCACGAAAACGTTTGATCGTTAGGCCTTACAGAATCTGACACCAGAACAGACTGACACAACAAAGGTACGCCAACAACTTATTTCTGGTAATCGAAAAATAAAATATTTTCATTTGTTTTTTGTCTGTTAAATTTTTCCGCAGGGTGTTCCCAATCGTTGTCAAAAAAGTCACATCAATTTTGGGTAGTTCCCTGAAAACTCCTCAATCAGTGTATTCCACACAACAATTTCAAAAACAAATTTAAAATCCCAGCCTTAATTTACAAGGTTGCCTTCCAAATGGAACCCCTAACCATAAAAAAAATCCTTCCCAGATTGTCGTCCTTTCTACACTGCTTAATTTGCCACATTGCCTCTTCCCATCTTTTTGAGAAAGACCAAACAGAAACGCTGCAGCCGTATTATGGATACTTCTCCCTGCTCCCGGAATTTTCTTTTTACGCGTGTCCTTAGATTTTATTTTCATTTTTCAAGAGCAATGAACTACAAGTTAATTAGTCTAATTAGATACATTACCAAGCGAGGTGAATGCATGTACACAAGTAGCTCCCTATTTTTGGTTTTAAAAATAATACCATCATCTGCTTCGTGTTATAAGTGGTACTGCGTAGATATCTGTCACGGTGGACTGAAATTATTTCTATCTTATTACGATTACCTTTTCGCTGTCTTTAAAAAATGTTTTCTATTTTCTTTGGAGTTGGGAAAAAACATTTTGTTTCCCCACGATATTTAAGAAAATTATTTTTTTTACTTGTCATGATTGACGCCTCTTAAGTGAGAGAGGTTTATTTGTGTATCACTGCGCTTTTTGCCGAAATAGAATACACGAGTTTTTTTGTTGCTGTCGCTTCTTATTTATTTTTTTTTTATTTTGCAAACAAAACAGAAGGCAAAGAAGAAAAAGCCACAGCATGAGTCCTCTTGTGAGATTGTGTACGTCAACAGTGATATCGGCCTTGGCGACACAAGATGGAGTTTTTGCCTTTTAATTTTGTGGTTTTCTTCGTTGAGAAAAATGTGTGCCGTTGTTTGGAGGACAAAAACAATTCTAGGAGCGAGTTTTTCTTTGTTGTGCTATATGGGGAAAATCAAACATATCCTTGTTTAGCATGTGAGTTAATTGTCCCATCTAAATATTGGGATAATCCCTTTCTTCTGTTGACCGGTTTGTGAGAGACATTCTTTTCCTATGGTGAACTAAATTGGATGCGTTCCGTGTATGAATACCCTTTGTAACATTCAACTATTTCCACTGTTAGAACAGCATTTGTTCGTCCTTTTCTTTGGGCAACTTTAATTGATTATGAAAAGTCCACCGGTATAGAGAATTTAAAATTTTTGTTGTTGTATTAATTACGTCGTTTTTTTAAGTCCGATTCTTATGAAGTATGAACCCAATGAAAGATTAATTTGCATTGGTGAAGTTCCGCATGTATTCCCTAGCTAGAACGCTTTTAAATTTTGAGCGCTGGATTTCTCTTGCACATATACAATCCGCTTATCTGAAATTTACTGAAAAAAAAATCGGTTAGGGTCAGTTGTGGCAGATTGTTGATTCAGTTAAGCGGAGTCGACTGTATTTATAAATGAAATTCTTTGCTTCTTTTTTCTTGCTTTGTTTTACCATCTTTTTAATTCGGAAATGCAATTTATCATAATGCTTAACATAATTTAAATTTCGAAAATGCTCATTAAATGTGTCCAATATTACCGGAAATCCGCTTTTGCTATGTCAAGAAATTGGAATTGTCTAACTGTCACACAGTTTAATTAACTTTAGCTCAATTAGTCCCATTCAATTCGTTACCAACACACAAATTCTATCAACATTTTTCTATCTCATTTACAAACAAAAAACTAGCGACAAAAAATCCCTTTGACAACGCTATTGAACAAATTTATTACTGAAACACCTGACCAAATGCTATTTCAAACATCAACAGACAACATTTATTAACAAAAAGATAATTCACTCAAGTGTCGACGTCACTCATTATCTTCGAATTGCCTTATTAACAACTGCACACAATTCGCTATATAAACAGTGAAGTAACTTGCGTTCTCCACACTTGTCCTCCTGTCATGTTTGACCCAATTGGAGCTTTGGAACACAATCCCTTCGGATTTGTCCAAAAACACGTAAACATTGCCTTTTGATAACAACAACAAATGTATACTCGTACGCACTGAATCATTTCAAATTGAAAAATTGGTGTTCGAACGGATTTGTTTAGATGCCGTCTGACATTTGGTTTTTGGATTCCCGATGTCTTTTGCTTTGAATACTACTAAAAAATATATAAGCGTCTGCCTACAGATTTGCTTGTCTTCCATCTGACGTTTGGTTTATCAATCATCGATAAGTGTTTCGTCTTTCTTTTCTTTTTCAACATCGAATGTTCAAAGTGGAGTTGTCTTTCTCTGAAGAACAGGTTGCTTTTTTGTTGTATATTATCTGACATATGGCTCATTAATTAGGTATGCAGATGTAGTTCATCTTTGTTTCATTTCGAAATCGAATGTTCGAAGTTGGAGTCAAAAAATGTACCTCTGTCAATCTTACAGTAAGCTTGCTTTTAGTGAAGATGTTGCAGATTTTATGAGATGACCCTCAGCTTAATTTTTTGTTGATTCTATTGTTAAATGCGTAGACATCACTTTGGTGAATATATCATCCTCGAAGCTCACTTCGAAACTTCACGAACTTACTTCGAGCTCGGCTAATGTTAAAAAAAAACTTTAAATATTTACCTCCGTAACAATAATAGAATTAAATTCCTTATCAACCCCGCACATGAAACGCAAAAATACAGAAACTTATCTTTTTATCTTATCTAATCCGTAGTTATTTTGCATTCTCTATCCACTTCCATACAAATAAAAAAATCTTGCGCACAATTATCTCTGTCAATTCTGATAACAGACAATAGCAATAGGTAAAAACAAACGATTTGAATAACTGCTTCTTCCCTACCTTACCGCCGCCGTTCCGTTCCATTTTCATTAGTTTTTCCAACCTTACGAGCGAGTAAACATTCGCAACTCGAATTGAATTCTTGGCTATCACATTTAACCCTGTGGATCGTAGAAACGTACATGTATACATGATAAACCAAAAGTAAAAACCAAACCCGTGAAAAGTTGAAAATGGGCCAAACAAAAAATGAATTCAAAATCTAATTCGGTAGATTGTGACGTGAATGGTCGTTTCATTCAGTGGGAGTCTGCAACAACTCTGTCACGTGTTGCTGTTACATCACTTGCATCAGCCGGCGATGGAGTAGAAACTGTATTATCGTCATCATCCCCCGTAGTGTGGTCGACGACATCCCTCACCGCTAAGGGAAATGAGAAAACCACATTGACGCGTCACGATAGGCGACGTCAGAGTTTGCATTCGATACGCAAGTGGGCGAGTGTCGAACGCAGACGAAGTTTGAAAGTTTATCCAACTAGAGTAACACAAATTGACGAGGTTCCGGCCTATGATGAGAATGACGAAGGCACCAGTATTGACATTGACAGAGATGGAACGAGACCCAATGACGATGCCAATGCGAATACGTATAGGAAATTCTGCACGATACGGATTAAATTCTTGTGGTAATTTGAGTGTTTTTTTGTGTTGAGTCAGTGAGCTCATGCAGAGGAAATATCTGAGTTCGATTTTACTTGTAGTTGAGTAAAGTTTATTGTTGGTTTTAAAGGAGCTTTGTGCTGATTTACTGTTTAATATTTTGTGTCAAGTCGGCCGTTAAAAAAACACTTGAATGTGGTAGATTGATTTGTGACAGATTTATTTGTTAAATTTAAATTTTACCTTATATTTTCACGACGTTTTTGAATTAAAGTTCAAACTAAACTTTATATCAAGTGTTTGGAAAACGTGATGCCAAACTTACACATTCGTCGACTATATTTGACTGCACTAGATTTTCCCTGAACACAGAAGCCTTATGCCATTTTCGAAATATCAACTGAGTATACTCTGTTAAGAAATTCTTCGCCAGATTTGTCGGCTGACCCTTCACAAACGTAAAAAACTGGTAAAGTGATCACTCTAGGCCAATAAAATCGCAGAGACATCACGTAAATTTAGTAAACTTAAATTTTGAACATGCCCATTATTTCGAACAGAAACTCCAGCTGAAATGATTAAAAACCCTCTAAAAACAATAATGTCTGTTCAATGCCCTACAGATACCATACCGACTCAACATAGAAGGGTTGACTGTCCTTCATTGACCTGTCTTTTGTTCCAAGCCATTTGAATAAATGAATTCGTCGCTGAAGGTTATTCCTTTTTGTTTTTTTTTTTCGCTTCATTACGCCTGTCAAATCAGTGTCACATCTTAATAAAAAAAACCTATTCCAATACTGCGTGTAACCCTTTTTCTAACCTTTTGCAACGACCCATTAAATCCATACCAAGTCCTTCGTCTGGTCGTCAATTTATCCCCTGTCCCAAATTCGAGATGTGCAAATTAGATCCATTGTCACATTTTTAGATCTGCCGAATAAGCGGAATTTGTATGCGCTAGGGAAAGGGATAACTGGTAAAGATTCAGACATTACTTGGAAAGGGAATGAATGGATTATGGTAATTTCCAAAATATCCAGTACAAAAGAATGAACGGAAAGAAAACCTCTGCGGTAGGTAAGCGATAAAGGTAGTTAACTCAATTTTATTGACTCGCTTTTGGGTAAGAATGTGTCGTTTATCTATAGTTCCTTCCATGTCGCCTCGTTTAATCCTATGATCGGCGTCTTATTATTTGGGAGATGAAGAGGTAATTGCATTTTTTGTAAAAAAGATAAATGCATTTGTTAGACTTCGTGTGTGGCCAGCGATCTACCACGCAGTGGGATGAACACTTAATTCTAATAGTGTCGGGCGACGATTGGTGGGACGAACTGTATTGATGATTCGAAGCACCTTATGTTCCAGTCCATTGTTTCAGTTTTCACGGGCAATTCTGATTCCTGACTGCCTCCTCTGTCTAGCTTCACAATAGCAAATGCCATACATTACGCGCAATGCTAATAAATTGGCATTTTCAGGAAAACTACCAATCAAATGCCCATCAAGCAGTTCATCAAAGCGACCCGAACGAGAAACAGAGCAATGCATTTCCAGCTGATTCCCTTTTCCCCAGGCAACTGCATCAAAACGGTATACTGGCTCTGGATAGTGCAACTTACAACAAATCATCCTTCGTGTGACGAATATAAATTTCCTTGATTGCACACGTCTCACGTGTGCATTTCCTTCTTGCAATGCAAAACTGAAAAGGACGCAGCAGCAACTCTCTAGAACGAGCGCCAATCTTAACAAAAGATCCTCCTCCACTTCCTTTTGGTGTACAATCGTGGTAAAGCGATGATAATGATGATGATGGTATTTGGGTTTTTGTGATTAAAATTAGAAAGACACCCTTGGGCACGCAATTCTCTTGAAATTTACCCAGGGATGATTACAAAACTTCCCCTCTTCAAAATTTCACATACGAATGAGGAGCAGAGAGAGAGAGAGAGAGTGGAATAGCAACACCTTTACACTCACCCTAGTGTGTGCGTGCTGCGCGTGCATTTTTAACTGTAACAGCCGGCAGCGAGCGAAGAGGGTTGTTAGACGTTTTCGGCTGGCATCTCTCGCCAGTATTCACACAACTGTCTTGCGGATGCATTAAATGCAGATGTGTACAAAGTTAAGAAAGATATTATTGTCTGTCGCGGATCTTTGATGTATCGCTCTGCCACAGAAGTACTTCTGCCCCGATGATCCATCGAATGTAAATAAACACGCTATTCGCCTTGTCTTTGATCCAAACAACTCGGTTACTAACTAAGTGTTTTCTATCATCTAATTCCAGGTACGAGCTCTCCCAGGATCTGCTGGAGAAACAAATTGAGCTGCTTGAACGTAAATACGGAGGAGTGCGTGCCCGCAACGCTGCAATTACAATTCAGCGTGCCTTCCGACATTATATGATGGTGAAGAAGTTCGCCTCAATAACAGCCATGGCAAAAGCCGAGAAACGCCTCAGCCGGCGCATGATAATGGCTGCTGCAGCCGCTGCTGGTGAGGATGGCCCACCATCGAATACATCATCATCGTCCGCGTATGGTAGTGCTACCGAATCTCAATTGGAGCATCCGCATCAGCAACAACAGCAGCAGCACTCGCATCAGCCGAGAGTCACTATAATGGCAGGTCCACCGGGAGCAGCTGGTGTCAATGCAGCGCGCACACCACCCACACGCTCGATGTCGCTGCGTGAGCGACGTCAACTTGACTCCAGTCCAATACCGCGCAGTCAATCGGGTAATACATCGCCAATGCCAGCGGCACATAGTACGTGTTGGTCACAGTCTTCGGTTATTTCAGGTGCCGGTTCGGCAGCTTCCACCGCCTCATCAGCATCGACAGCGTCTTCCACATCGTCGCATCCGCATGTGAATCTGCTGCATGCCACCGAACAGCATTACTACACTTCGGCGGCGCAAATGCAGGCGAACATTGGCGGGCCGCACTATGTTTCCGCTCAATCAACATACCATGCTATTCCACACGATGTCAGCTTCAGTTCAAACTCAAGTCATTTGGACTCGTCGCTGAATGCGTCGTGGGTGAGCGTTGGGGGTCCAGTTGTTCCCGGCACCTCACCTCACACACCATACTATTCTGCGGCCCAGATCTACATGCGACCCAAGGCGCTGGTTACGACATCCGAGCGTAAGAAAGTGCCGCCAGAGGTTCCAAAACGTACATCGTCGATAACAGCTCAACAAGCAGCCGCCCAACAACAGATGCTGCTGCAAATGCGCCAAACTCCGCCTCCGCCATCGATGATTCGCACCAACGGACTGTGTAAGACCGCAGAGAATGGCAGCCTCACATCGGTGCAAAGCTCCGGCAGCGACTCCAGTGCCACATCGGCTGATCGCATGGCCAACTGCGATTTAGGATCAGATCGTTCAAACTCACCGCACACATGGAAGCGCGGCACAGCGCTAAACAGTTCCAACCAGTTCAGCACCCATTCTCCTGATCATATCCTAATGATGGCCTCCCATCCACCGGCAAACGCAAGCGGCATGGTCGTTGTGTCCGATGATCATATGAGTTCACACACCAGTGCGGCACAGTATGAACAGCATACCGAAGCCGAACAGCTGAATGTTGCTGCTACCACCACACAGAACTACAAAGTGTCTGAGACTATTCGCAAACGGCAGTACCGTGTTGGATTAAATCTCTTCAACAAAAAACCAGAGAAGGGTATCACCTACTTGATTCGCAGAGGATTCCTTGAGAATACTCCACAGGGTGTGGCGAGATTCTTGATCTCACGCAAGGGTCTCTCGCGGCAAATGATCGGCGAATACCTTGGCAATCTGCAGAACCCCTTCAACATGGCCGTGTTGGAGTGTTTCGCCAGCGAGCTGGATCTCTCCGGCATGCAGGTAGATGTGGCGTTGAGGAAATTCCAGGCGTACTTCCGTATGCCCGGCGAGGCGCAGAAAATCGAGCGACTCATGGAGATCTTCTCGCAACGCTACTGCCAGTGTAATCAGGACATTGTGGGACGTTTAAGGTCATCAGATACGGTAAGTTAGATAATGCACACTTTATCCAGGCTGATGTTAATTTTGTTCTTTTCCTTGCAGATCTTCGTTCTAGCGTTCGCCATTATCATGCTCAATACAGACCTGCACACTCCAAACCTCAAGCCCGAGCGGCGAATGCGTGTCGAGGACTTTATCAAGAACCTTCGCGGCATCGATGACTGCCACGATATTGATCGGGATATGTTGGCCGGCGTCTACGAACGCGTCAAAGCTAACGAATTCAAGCCTGGCAGTGATCATGTCACCCAAGTAATGAAAGTTCAAGCTACAATCGTCGGCAAGAAACCAAATCTAGCTCTGCCCCATCGTCGTCTCGTCTGCTATTGCCGGCTGTACGAAATTCCCGATGTGAATAAAAAGGAACGACCCGGCGTCCATCAGCGTGAGGTTTTCCTCTTCAATGATCTGCTGGTGATCACCAAAATATTCAGCAAAAAGAAGTCATCAGTTACTTATACATTTCGCAATAGTTTTCCCCTATGCGGAATGGTAGTCACCCTATTGGACGTGCCCAACTATCCCTTCTGTATCCAGCTGTCGCAGAAAGTCGACGCCAAGATTCTGGTCACTTTCAATGCGCGCAACGAGCACGATCGCTGCAAGTTCGCCGAGGACCTTAAGGAATCCATTAGTGAAATGGACGAAATGGAATCACTGCGTATCGAAGCTGAATTGGAACGACAAAAATCTGCGCGCAATCGTGCTCCTGGCAACTCTGAGAATCGCGATAGCGGAGTAGCTGACGTTGAAGTGTGCCCCTGCCCATTCCAATCGCCGCAGGGCAGTGATACCGCGAATGGCAGCCACGATACAGCGGCACAACTAAAGCGCAGCGCGTTAAGCAACAGTTTACTCGATATGCACGAGCAATGTAAGTTCAAAGAGATTCATCGTCGTCTTCATTTATTGATTTCCTCCCCTCTCCACCTCTAGTTGGTAACGAAAAACCACAAAGACGCGGTAGCGTTGGCTCCCTAGACAGCGGCATGTCCATATCCTTCCAATCGACCACAGCCAGCAGTGCATCCCGAGAGAATGCCGCCGTTGTTGCTGCCGCTGCCAATGCTGCTGCCGCTAAAATGCGATTTCCTCCACCCACCGGTGCAGCTGGCGTCATGGTACAACAACATCCGCAGCAATATCCCGGCCATCACATGATGCAAGCCTACCATCATCATCCGGCAATGATGATTCCACACCCCGGTATGATACATCCACATCAACTGCAGCCTCAACAACATCAACATCCACAGCAGCATCAGCATCCGCAACAGCAAATTCCACTCACAGGTCGGATTCCCGGCAGAGAACGAAAGATGTCGCGCTCCGATGAGAGTGGCCGCTCCACTGAGGTTTAGATTTCCTTCAGGACACGGTATATATATATATATATATAAATTGTAAATTTTTGATTTAATCCTTGTTTTACGTTTAATCTTTTGTTTATAAAATATGTCTTACTTTGTTTGTTGAGTGTTTTTCTTTTTATTTTTAAGAGAATATCATACAGAGAGAATTAAACCGAAAAACAAATTAAACAATTACGAAGCAGAACACTAATCTTGTTCTGCGTCTGTTTGTATATGGAAAATGTGTAAAACCCCCCTAAGTTTCCTTTTGTAACATTTATTTTCGTTTTCTACTTTTAATTTGTAGATTTAGCTATTATTTAACTTTTATTATATTCTTTTCGTTTGTTATTCTTGTATACATTGATGGAAGTTATATATATATATATATAAAACAATATTATAAATATAAAACACGCAAATTTCTATATAAAAAGAATATATATATTTGATTTGAGCCATTCGGACCTATCCGCTAAATAATATACATAAACAAAATGAAAACAGACTAAAAAATAATAAAATAAAAACATGGAGAAGTTTATTTAAGTCTAAATCAATAATTATGAAGCAAAATAATAAATCAAAAAATACATAAAATATTCCTGTAACAGTGAAAAAGAGTTTGTTTGTTTTTATTTGTTCTTTTTCTATTTTGGTTTTCACTTTGTGTTTCCTCTATTTTGTTTTGTTTGTCAAAAATTCTTCAGTTCATTAACATTCACCACTTCGAAATAAGTTGCAAAAGTTAATTGACTGAAAAGGTGTGCTGCACAAGCAGTTCGTGTGTAGAAGCTAACCTTGCGAAGTTATCATGGGTTTTGGGGCGGTTTCCACAGTTTTCGGAGTAGTAATAGGTGTTCCTGTACTTTTCGTTGAGTACATTTCCTTCGAAATTCAAATAAACTCGATGGAAAGCCGCAGATGAGAATTAAAATAAACTTCGTTAGTAAAATTGATTTTATGTGCACCAGAAAAGTCCCTTTCTTTTGACACTGCCTTCGTTAAGGTTAGTTGATTGTGAAAACCGCAAAAGGAATTTAGACAACATAAATAATAGCAACATACCGATCTCTTCATTTCCGAATTGAATTGGATAAATTGGCAAGCAGAACGCACCCAAATAAAAAAGATAGTTACGTCTACTATGCAACAGATAATGTCTGTATCCGTATGTTAAAAAACTTGACGAAATATAATTCCGTAGAAGATAGAGCGGAAAAGGCCATTTTTATATGAAATTCTAACCTAGAAGTTTCCCTGTCAAATAGAGCAAATTACTCGACATTTACTTGTATTTCTCGGCTTAAAAATGTTCAATGTGTAAACATCTATACCCGATATTGCAATATAAATGTTAAAACCTGTTGCGCAATGAAAATCAAGAACGAAATTCTGCCACAACAATAGTTCGGATACTTCAATACTTACTGAGAAAGAATCATAATATGTAGTGCAAAAATGTGTCCTAGAATATGCAATGGAAATAGATGTGGCATTATTATTTCTGTTGTCGTATTAACATTGCATACATTTATGGTGATGTGTATTTTGTTTGATGGATGTTCACTGTGAAGTGCAGTAAAGAAATGCACCTGCTGATATTTCTGATGGCCTGGTATTTTTTCAAGAATTTTCACTCGTTACACTATTTGTTACGAAACATGGCGCGGGATTTGAATAAAACTGCCGAAGGCGATGGAATTTTTTGATAAGTAAATTAAAAAAATACAATAGGGCAATTAATCAGGTATAACATAATTGGATAGTGGATACGATATCGGACGGGTGATGTCTCTTTCCGAACACATAAATGGTTTTGACAATCAATTTGTTGCATTTAGAAGTTTTTTTTTAACACGTTCTTTCAGTTAATAGTGTAAAGTAGTGGTGTGCATTTCCTACGTGCTCTAGATTGTTTAAGTATGGAAGCCCCAGAGAAAGATTATAGATTGTTCTGCATGCTGCAAGCCACTGGGTAATTTCCACTAGATGAATGAATGTATACGGTTATATTTTGATGAAATATATAATAGAAAACAAAGAGTTTTTTTTCATTTTTGCCCATTGCAACCTGCCCCGTTTCTGTTTGAAACGAGGCCTGTCTGGTGCGTAATCCATCTGTCACTCTTTTGGAATAAGACGTGAAGAACATTTGTACGATGTACGGTATTGTACAGAAAGATGGCGATGAGTTATATTAAAATAAAAGAAATTTGTGTGTGTGTGACTGGGGAGCAAATAGTCTTAATAAAGCGAGTCCAATCATCCACAACATGCTACTGTTTATTTGCATGTTTTCTTTAGAACATAAAACGGTGGTACAAATCAATTGACGTGAAGAAAAATGTCAATATAAAAACTGGTCTTACATAACATGTTGCTTACTTTCCTTACCGAAAAAAGCATTTTTATAATTTAGAGGAAAACTCTTGCCCGAACTATAAAACAATTTCCACTTTACTATTTTCCGTTTCATTTTCATTTTTCTTTTTTCTTTTAGATTAGCTAATTTCGTATCGCGTTTATTTGAAAATTATATTATAACTAAAGAAACCTAAAAAAAAGACTTAAATATAAATGAATAACTAACACAGAAAGATAGAGAGAAATAAGAAAAGAGGAATTTATTTTTTTATTGCGTCAATATTACAAAATAAAGTAAATTTATAAAGACTATTTCGCGTTTCACTGTATATATAAACACATTTTACTTACAATTTTAAGAGCAAAACATAAAATTATATAAGTATACAAATTTATCACAAAAACTAGCAACCAAAAAAAAACAAAAAGAAACACATTTTTCTTCGAACGCATCTAAATGTATTTAAAATTCGATATAACTGAATGTCTTTAAATAATTAAAAACCAGTAACATTTGAAATTGCAACCATTAGTAATTGTTAACAAAAAACCAAAACAAAACATAAGCAGAACATATAGGGCCTTACCAATAAGCATTTTTAGTTTCGACTCTTCATTTTAGTAGTTCACAGTGGCTTTAATTTGCATAAAAAAATTCGCAATTGTGAGCTCCCGTAAATTTAAAGTCGAGACTAAAATCTGTTATTAGTACGACACATAGTGAATTAAAGAAAAAAAAATAGACAAAAAAAACAAACGATGACAACTATTAGGATATTTGAATTGAAAGTCCTTGTGTCTATTGGTTTTATTCCCTTTTGTTATAGAAAGTAACCATCATTCATAGATTTGTTTGTTCAATTGAATGCTGTTTATGTAGATAAATACGATCAGAGAATACGAAAAAGAAAATTATCACAAAATATGTATTCTTATTCTATTATTATCTACAATTATTATAAAAAAAGAAACTAATTTTAAATAAATAAAAAAAAACAATACATTAATAAAGCGATACAATATGGAAATTATTCTTCGAGAGTTAAATTTTATAGCGTTTTTTTCTTAAGTTAAAGCATACAAGTCCAAGTAAGCAGCAAAAGTAAGTACCTTGTTTACACGTAGGTCAACTTTTAGTACGAAATAATCATTAATATTTATCTATATACCGAATGTTAATTTAGTGTGATTTTCTTTCCGAAGAATACAAATTTTACTTTTATCGAGGAAATTTGAGTCCGGTGAAAAGGGAGAAATGACAACTACGCTTCGTGGGAAAAATGAAGAGAGTGTACTAAAAACACTGACTGAGACTGAGAGTAGTGTTTTTGGTGAGTTTCTTTCAGCTGATAGATGCGTTCCCCAATGGTTTAAATTTGTTGTTTTATTTCACCACGAAAACATGTATTTTGCAATTTTGAAAAATTGGATAAAGAATATTAAGATTTACAATTTTCAGGGGACTGCTATGAACAATATTTCTGAGTGGGTATGATTTTTGAGTAATATTATTTTCATGAAGATTCAGTGTAATAACGGAAAATATCTAAAAAAGCAAATTAAATTTATTAGAAAATTCCAAACAATTGCATTCGAAAAGAATTGCGTCAGCCGAGAATGTGAATAATGTAAACTTTAAATAAAAAAAAGTCCAATACATATATACAATTAACGAAAATGAATTTATTTTCTTTAAAGAGTACGGGAAAGAACGAAACTCAAAATGTGTATCAGCAAAATTGCAAATAAAGGGTGTTTTCGGAAATGTAAAAAAAAGTCATTTGCAATTGCAAATGACCGTCAATGCATGACAGAAATCATTCGGTCATCTGTTTGCAAATGTCATTTTGTGCAGCTGACTTGTGTCGGGTCAACGTTTTTTTTTTGCAAGTGCAGCCTGATGTATCCGACTACTACCATGAACAAATTCAAACCTTATATAAAAAAAAATTTGTTGGATAACAAAAAAAAAATTTTATGACTTTTTTCCATTTTGGAAAGAGTCTTTAAATTCCAGTCTAACAGAAAGAAGCAACTTAATTCTGTTCCTGGTCGAACGTTCCATATTCTCCTCTTGAGCTTGATTTGGGGGTCTACAATAATTTATTTGCATTCAATTTCTAATCAAAAAACACATTCTTACCGCTCAAGTGACCTAGACGGTGACCAGGACCGAGAAAACTCCTCTGAGCAAGATGAAGACGAGAGGAACCCCACAAGGTGGCGTCCTATCTCCCCTTCTCTGGAACTTGGTGGTGAATGAACTGCTGATATGCCTGGAAGCGGGAGGGTACAATGTGATTGCCTATGCGGATGACGTTGCCATTGCTGTGTCAGGAAAGTACCTAAACACTTTAAAAGAACTCCAACAACACGCTCTTAATAAGCTAATAAAATGGGCAAATAAATGTGGGCTGGGAGTAAACCCTCACAAAACTGAACTTGTCCTCTTCTCTAGGAAATACAAGATTCCACACATTGACCCTCCTTCTATAAATGGCACTAGTTTGAAATTCACAAATGAAGCTAAATACTTGGTTCTCATTTGTGATAGGAAGTTAACATGGAAACCTAACATCCAAGAAAGAATTAAAAAGGCCACTGTGGCACTTTTCTCTTTGTCGCGTTCAAAACGCTCCAAAAATAAAAAAAAAGTGTTGTCGTCTCCCACCTTCCCACTTTCCGACCCATCCTTTCTTTTGACCCTTTCGTCCTTCCACTATTCTTTTGAGGAAGTAGCATAGCCGATCTTGCTGGGTGTATTAAAATACCCAACGATCGTGCTCGCCATGTCCCTCGGGAGGATAGCAAAGCAGGTACCCCAACAGCCCAATTGGATGGGCAGGGACGGACGGTCCTAAGAGAGAGAGAGAGAGAGAGCTTGATTGAAAGTCCCGAGACAGAGTGCATCACGGGCGAGACACATACAAACTCAACAAAGTCGCCCCCAAACATACGAAACACAACAGAGCCACATCCTACAAAACATATATCCACAAACGCAAGACAACATCAACAGAGAATACGAAATGTCCACCTCTACGTCAGCAGCCAGTGGCTAAGGGCCCCAACATAAAGAATTTATGTGTAAGAAATGACACACTATCGGCTCATCCCCAAACCCCAAAATCTGCGCGAAAACCCACGTAACTAGAATAGGGAAAGAAAAGAAAAGGTACGAACTAGTTTTTTACTTGCAACCTCTGTCACCAAGATGCTGTTTTCCATAAATATGAACAAGGTCTCATGATCCCTAAGCAATGTAAGTCCCTATAGCTCGCCTGCTAAAGATCCTTTTGTTTGGTAGAGGGAACAAGATAGGACCGCTAGGGGAATAATGTCGCGAACGAGTTCTAACACGGATGTTATTCAAGCGCCAGAATATTTTAAAGTTGCTCAATTGAGTAACATCGCCAAAAAAATAATTTATGCACTGAATGTAATGTGTGAAGAGTGTGTGTGAGTGCGTTCAGTGAAAAGTCGGAGATTAGGGAATATCCCTAACACTCGGGCGAATTCACCAAAGAGCGCAACCAGCATGACTGAGAGCAAGAACGGGAGTCCGCACGAACCTCCGCCAAAGAAAACGGAGTGTTGCAGTCGCGGACAAGAATATAGTCCCGTTTTGCTGAGTGTAAGACAGTATGTATGAGAAAAAAAAAAGAAAAAAAGGTCACTTGTTGGTTAACTGCGAGATCGGCTAGACGCTAGAGTAACATTCGTATAGCGAACAGTTTTTTGAGAATTTTTGTTGAGAAACATAAAACCTGAATTAATTTTCATAGTAAAATTAGTAAACGTAGTAAATTTAGAAAGTGAAGATCATAAAAGAAGGTGAATAGAGGAGGCGAGCAAGGAGGAGTACAGGCGGCAGGACAGGCAGAAAATCACCTACCAGGACAGGTCTTTGGGGACAAAGGAAGCAAGCTAAGTAGAGTGTTTTTTTGTTCATGTATATTTGTGGAATAATTTAGAGTACCGCGTTAGTTAGGACTGTAAAGTGTTAATTGTATTACGTTGGTTTTCGTTTCGGTAAAAATCCCGGAAAAGCGGGACACGCGACCCGTTCATCCAACCGTAAAAAAAATTCGGGAAGTAGCGATAGTGAGTCATTTCATCGGCGACCACTTTTTTTGTCTTACCACCCAACAAATTCGCTAAATAAAACGCCATTTCTCCTCACGGAGTTTTATAACGAAGGGAAGACCGATTCTTTTAATTTTTCACTCGTCCAAAATTCGCTCTTAATTTCGTCATCGGGAAGTTGTTCGGTAAGGTTTCACAATTCCTTCAAAAAAAGATTGTGTGGCGCCCACTGTATTCCAATTAAAAATTGGATATACCATCTCCAAGGAAAAGGTTAAGTACGAGATACGTTTCAGAACATATCAATTTAATTTAATTGTTAAAGCCCTGAACCCACCCCAGCTGAGCGACCGAGGTGGTAGCATCCAACCGGCTACCTGTTGCACTTTTCCCCCACCATATACCACCGGCGAATTGCATCGACAATTTGACATTTCTCTACCCATACCCATTAGCGACTTTCAACCCATCGGCGCAGCGGCGGCTGCAATTTTTCTCGTGTTTTGTTTTCTTTGACGCAACGTAGAATCGTTTCCTTATACCCGGAAAAGTGTAACAAATTGGCGCCCAACGTGGGGCTTTTCATCCCGTTTGTACAAAAAAAATTATAATATTCAATACCCGTTAATAAAATCTTAAATCGATTCAAAGAAAAATCTACTTGTGTAGTGCCTATATAATACATATTATATGTGCAGTGTACACCCGCTGTGTTGTGTATTGTGTTCGTTGGTTGATCGGGAAGTTTGTGTTTTATTTTGTTGGCTCCTTTTACTTTGTTTTCTTTTTCTTTTCCCAGGTTGTGCGATTGGTCGTTGATACGTTTCAACAAACATTCGGATTGGAAAACCCTATTTGGATACCTACCCCAAACAAAAGAAGTGTGGTGAATTGTGGCATTCGCATTCTCAAGTAGGTCATTTAATTCGTTTTTATATTCCCATTATATATACATATATATACATATACCTACCGGCACATTGAAATTGCATTTCTTGTAAAACAGAATTGCACAGTTGTAGCGGTAGCGGATTTTTTTTTCTTGTTCGTCGCCACGAATAGTGGATTTTGTTTTCTTGTGATACATCGGTTGGCCTACGTCATTTTAGGGTTGCCACCGATAACTTTCGCTGGATATAATTTTTCTTTGGTCACAAGTTCATGATAATTTTATTATTGATTATTATTATTGATTTATTACCTTTTTGCAATACATTCTCTTATTTATTCCTTTTATTCATCCATATTTGTGATTGGGATAATAATATTTTCTGGGGTTCTTTGTGTAAATATATTACTTGTTTTCACAGCTTCTGCGGGGAATTTGTTTTAAAGTTTTCAATACGAGACTTATTTGGTTCGGTACCTGTTAGTGATTTTTGATTTCGTGAATTTTTTTTGGTGGAATTGAAACTTTTACTCGTTAACGGGGTTTATTTTGGTAACCAGTGACACATTTTGCTTTTACTGGATTGGGAGGTTGTTTCTTAAACTCATGCGGTATTGTTGAAACATTTCTTAAAGTTGTGATTTTATCTTTTCTTTTGTGGTTTTGGAAATCAATAGTTCTTTTACCCAACCAACAAGTAAATTCTTTTATTCTCTTTGGAACCTTGTGGAATTCTTTTATTCATATATAGGTATCATTTGAGCTAGGTCTTAATTTTGTTATCAGTTTTATTACAGCTAGTGTTAGTTGCTTCCTTTGTTGTTAGGTGTAGAATACTTAGCCTTTTTGGGAAGAGTTTTATAGATTTTGGAAAATAAAATGGAGATTAATAGGTTAGCTCAAGAGGAGTTGTATTACGAGATGGACGTGCGGGGGTTGCCGAGAAGCACCGTCACAGAAATGAGGCAGTCGCTTAGGGCAGCAAGAATGCTGGAGCGTAGGGGCTCTTTGGGAACTGATGCCAGTTACCCTTTCTCTTTTGAAGAGGATGTAAAGGCTATTGAAGCGAAAACACAGGAGATAGAAGATCTATTGAAGGATAAGCCTAGCGATCCTAAGTCAGGGGAGTTTTTAAAGATAGTTACAAAGATCGAATGGTGCTTGCGCAGATTAGATAGAGCTCGCGCTGAGGGCAGTGAAGAGGAAAGTTTCAAGCTGAAACTGCGAAACCAGCTGGTAGGCTTGGCGGCTAAACTTGAGTTCGGCGACGAAGATGAAACGGAACCTGAGGAAAAAGCAGCTCCGTCCAGGGGAGCAGTAAGGCTCGCACCACCATCGCCAACTATACAACCTGTAAGGGCAGTACAACAAGCTGAACCTTTACAACAACAACACGAACCACTACAACAACAACCATTTATTGAATCAGTATCGGTGATTCAAGATAGATGTACAGAGCGAATTGAGAAGTGGGACGTTAAGTTTACTGGGGAACGCTGTGGGGCTTCTGTAAATGCATTTTTAGAGAGAGTAGAGGAGCTTAGGCAGGCAAGAAGCGTTTCAGAAACGCACCTCTTTAGGTCGGCGGTAGATTTATTCACCGGGAAGGCACTCATCTGGTTTAGGGCGATCCGAGTTAATGTTAGGACATGGAATGAGTTGGTATGTGAACTCAAGGCAGAGTTCCTACCACCAAACTATGATGATCTTCTGATGGATGAGATTAGGCGACGTACACAGGGACAGGCGGAGTCGATTGGTGTATACGTCGCCACGATGTCAAACATGTTCAGAAGATTGTCAGAACCATTATCTGAACGAAGAATGCTTGCCATTCTTCAGAAAAATCTGGCACCGTTCTACCAGACACAACTTGGTCTCGCTGACCCGAAAACGGTAAGCGATCTTGTTGCTCTGGGTAGACGTCTAGAGACAGTTAGGGCGAATGTGGAGACTTTCACTCCCCCACCTAGTAATCGGTCTAGAAACCTGCTGGAACCCGACCTAGCATACGTTGCGGTCGAGGAACCAGTAGTAGCGGTTGTAAGTAGAGAACCTCAACCGGTGAGGTGCTTTAACTGCAACCAGGAAGGGCATTTTGCCAGTAGGTGTTCTGCTCCTAGGCGGTGTATAGGCTGTGGGCAACAGGGGGTTGTTCGCAGAAACTGTAGGAATTGTTCGGGAAACGGTCAACGCACTCTCGGGTCGGCAGGACGAGGGCGCCGTTGAATTCTCTGATTAGGTCGCCTGCTGGTAACCAGTTGGCTTGTAATGAAGTTGTCCAGTTAGGTTTCACACTTGAAGCAAATTGTGATGATAGGCGTCCATACCTTAGGGTCAGCATTTATGGGGTTAACTTGTTAGGTTTATTGGATTCGGGCGCCTCACGCTCTATCATAGGTAGGAATGGATGGACGATATTAAAAGATTTAGGTTTAGCTTTACAAAAAGGCAACGTAGATAGGGTCACTCTAGCGGATGGCGTAGGGATAGGTGTAGAAGGTGTCGTAATGTTGCCAATGATAGTGCAGGGAAAAGTTGTTTTGTTGGAGTGTCTCGTTATTCCTAGTCTTCCGCAAGTTCTTATTTTAGGGGCAGATTTCTGGAAGCTTTCAGGAATCGTGCCGGATTTAGCTTCAGGGCAGTGGAGTTTTTCAAACCAAAGTTCGTTGGCTTCAATAACGGAGAATAGGGACTTATCAGATTTAAACGAGACACAACAACAACTGTTAGGCAGCTTCACAGAGGAAATATTTAGGGACATGCCTGAAGGTATTGGCTGCACCCATCTGGTGAAACATAAAATTAGGACCAATGCTGAGCCGATAAAACAACGGTATTATCCGGTTTCTCCAGCAGTCCAGGTCCATATAGATAGGGAATTAGCGGAAATGATTAAGGACGATATCGTTGAGACATCGAATAGCCCTTGGGCTTCTCCTATAGTCATGATTAGGAAGAAGGATAATAGTTATAGGTTTTGTGTAGATTATAGGAAACTTAACAAGGTAACTGAAAGGGATGCTTATCCTCTCCCCTTCATTTCAGCTACCTTGGATAAGCTTAGGGACGCAAAATTTCTGTCTTCTTTGGACATCAAATCTGCTTATTGGCAAATACCAGTGGAGGAAAGTTCACGACCTTATACGGCCTTCACTGTCCCAAATAGGGGACTGTTTCAGTTCAAAAGGATGCCTTTTGGATTACATAATGCCCCCGCGACTTGGCAGCGATTCATAGACAACGTGCTTGGAGCCGATTTGGAACCGCACGTCTTTGTCTACCTAGACGACATAATAATCGTTACCAATTCGTTCGAGAGGCACTTAGAGATTTTAAAGGAGGTATTTAGGCGCTTGACAGAGGCAGGTTTGAAAGTCAGTCGGGAGAAGTGTAATTTTTGTAGACCATCCCTTAAATTTTTAGGTTATGTAGTAGATCGCAACGGCCTCCATGTAGACCCTGAGAAGGTCGATAGTATGTTGAATATTCCAACCCCTAAAAATGTCAAAGAAGTAAGGAGCTTCGTCGGAACGGTATCCTGGTATAGGAGATTTGTACCAAACTTCGCGAGTTTGGTTAAACCGATGACCGAGTTGCTCAAGAAAAGTCGGAAATTTTGTTGGACAGAAGCTTGCGAAGAAAGCTTCAGAAAAGCCAAAGAGTGTTTGGTAGCAGCGCCCATCCTGACGTGTCCGGATTTTACGAGGTCTTTCGTCGTACAGACAGATGCGTCGGACTTTGGGATTGGCGCGGTCTTGAGCCAGAATTTTGATGAAGGAGAGAAAGTGATTTGCTACTTAAGTAGGTCGCTTAATAGGTGTGAACGGAATTATTCAACCACAGAAAAGGAATGCCTAGCTGTGCTATGGGCTATAGAGAAGCTAAGACCATACCTCGAAGGGGTTAAGTTTACGGTCATTACCGATCACTATTCCTTGGTATGGCTTAGTAAGTTAAAAGATCCTGCTGGTAGATTAGCGCGTTGGGCTGTTCGTTTACAACAGTTCGATTTTGAGGTTATGCACAGGAAGGGTAGGGATCATGTAGTGCCAGATATGCTCTCCAGGAGCGTGCCAGAGATAGCTGGGATTGAAGAGCACAGGTCCGATCCGTGGATATCTCGGATGATCGGAAAGGTAGAAGAGAAGCCGTTGGACTTTCCAACGTGGCGGGTTGAGCAGGGGATTTTATACAAGTTTGTGAAGGCAAGTCACATATTGGTCCATGATCAGAACTCAGAGTGGAAGGTGGTCGTTGGGAAAAGTGATAGGGCTAGGATACTAGGGAATTGCCATGACAGTCCGCTAGCGGGACATATGGGGGTTAGGAAAACTTTAGCTAGGATATCAGAGAAGTACTATTGGCCCAAAATGAGGTCCGATATTACGAAATATGTTAGGAGTTGCAAAGTTTGTCAAAGTGTGAAACCGGTCAACGATAAGCCAGCTGGGTACATGACGGAAAGGAAAGGGGTAACCGATCCGTGGGAGATGGTTTCGGTAGATTTAGTTGGTCCACTTCCAAAATCGAGTAGGGGTTTTATCTATATCTTGACGGTCGTTGATTATTTTACTAAATTCCCATTATTATTCGCTCTTAGGTCGGCTACGGCAAAAGCCGTTTGTAAGGAGTTGGAAGAAAACGTTTTCCTTTTGTTTGGTGTTCCAAAATATCTTGTCTGCGATAATGGCCCACAATTTAGGAGTAAGGAACTGAAGGCTCTTTGTGAAGAGTATGGTTCCACTATTAGGTTTACCGCTCATTACCACCCGCAAGCAAACCCTGCGGAAAGAATAAATCAGATTATAAAAACAACACTAAGATCGTATGTATCTGATAACCATAGGGTCTGGGATAAACAATTAGCCAAGGTAGCGTGCTGTATACGCACAGCAACGCACGACGTATTGGGGGTATCCCCGTACTATGCGAATTTTGGTCGAGGTATGGTGACTTTTGGGCGATCGTCCTTAACCACTATACCGTGTGAGGGGAGCATAAGTACGGATCCAGGAGAACAATTTAGGCAACTTAGGGTAGAGATAGGCAAACGACTAGAAGCAGCATCCAAGAAGTCAGCGCAGGCATATAATCTTCGGAGAAGGGACGTGCAATACCTTCCGAATGAACTAGTTTGGAGGAAAAATTATGTCCTCTCGGACGCCGCCAATTACTACACCGCAAAGTTGGCCCCAAAATACGTCGGCCCTTTCCAAATCAAAAAGAGAGTTTCAGCGTGGACCTATACTCTCGAAGATAGCGATGGTAACGAGAAAGGTACTTGGAACGTAAAAGACCTTAAGCCTTACTGCGATGATCCTGGACGTTAAAAGAATAAGTCGTGTAACAGAAAGGTTACGCTAAGTGGTACTGAGAGCAAATAGTTCTGTGATGTACATTACCTCTCGCCAAGTGCGATGGAGAAGTCGATGTTATATGGTTGTGATGTTTACTCCGGTCTTTCTTAACGAAATACCAGTCTTGTCTCTTCGGGAGGTAAGGAAGGAGTTTGTCGCGTTCAAAACGCTCCAAAAATAAAAAAAAAGTGTTGTCGTCTCCCACCTTCCCACTTTCCGACCCATCCTTTCTTTTGACCCTTTCGTCCTTCCACTATTCTTTTGAGGAAGTAGCATAGCCGATCTTGCTGGGTGTATTAAAATACCCAACGATCGTGCTCGCCATGTCCCTCGGGAGGATAGCAAAGCAGGTACCCCAACAGCCCAATTGGATGGGCAGGGACGGACGGTCCTAAGAGAGAGAGAGAGAGAGAGCTTGATTGAAAGTCCCGAGACAGAGTGCATCACGGGCGAGACACATACAAACTCAACAAAGTCGCCCCCAAACATACGAAACACAACAGAGCCACATCCTACAAAACATATATCCACAAACGCAAGACAACATCAACAGAGAATACGAAATGTCCACCTCTACGTCAGCAGCCAGTGGCTAAGGGCCCCAACATAAAGAATTTATGTGTAAGAAATGACACACTATCGGCTCATCCCCAAACCCCAAAATCTGCGCGAAAACCCACGTAACTAGAATAGGGAAAGAAAAGAAAAGGTACGAACTAGTTTTTTACTTGCAACCTCTGTCACCAAGATGCTGTTTTCCATAAATATGAACAAGGTCTCATGATCCCTAAGCAATGTAAGTCCCTATAGCTCGCCTGCTAAAGATCCTTTTGTTTGGTAGAGGGAACAAGATAGGACCGCTAGGGGAATAATGTCGCGAACGAGTTCTAACACGGATGTTATTCAAGCGCCAGAATATTTTAAAGTTGCTCAATTGAGTAACATCGCCAAAAAAATAATTTATGCACTGAATGTAATGTGTGAAGAGTGTGTGTGAGTGCGTTCAGTGAAAAGTCGGAGATTAGGGAATATCCCTAACACTCGGGCGAATTCACCAAAGAGCGCAACCAGCATGACTGAGAGCAAGAACGGGAGTCCGCACGAACCTCCGCCAAAGAAAACGGAGTGTTGCAGTCGCGGACAAGAATATAGTCCCGTTTTGCTGAGTGTAAGACAGTATGTATGAGAAAAAAAAAAGAAAAAAAGGTCACTTGTTGGTTAACTGCGAGATCGGCTAGACGCTAGAGTAACATTCGTATAGCGAACAGTTTTTTGAGAATTTTTGTTGAGAAACATAAAACCTGAATTAATTTTCATAGTAAAATTAGTAAACGTAGTAAATTTAGAAAGTGAAGATCATAAAAGAAGGTGAATAGAGGAGGCGAGCAAGGAGGAGTACAGGCGGCAGGACAGGCAGAAAATCACCTACCAGGACAGGTCTTTGGGGACAAAGGAAGCAAGCTAAGTAGAGTGTTTTTTTGTTCATGTATATTTGTGGAATAATTTAGAGTACCGCGTTAGTTAGGACTGTAAAGTGTTAATTGTATTACGTTGGTTTTCGTTTCGGTAAAAATCCCGGAAAAGCGGGACACGCGACCCGTTCATCCAACCGTAAAAAAAATTCGGGAAGTAGCGATAGTGAGTCATTTCATCGGCGACCACTTTTTTTGTCTTACCACCCAACAAATTCGCTAAATAAAACGCCATTTCTCCTCACGGAGTTTTATAACGAAGGGAAGACCGATTCTTTTAATTTTTCACTCGTCCAAAATTCGCTCTTAATTTCGTCATCGGGAAGTTGTTCGGTAAGGTTTCACAATTCCTTCAAAAAAAGATTGTGTGGCGCCCACTGTATTCCAATTAAAAATTGGATATACCATCTCCAAGGAAAAGGTTAAGTACGAGATACGTTTCAGAACATATCAATTTAATTTAATTGTTAAAGCCCTGAACCCACCCCAGCTGAGCGACCGAGGTGGTAGCATCCAACCGGCTACCTGTTGCACTTTTCCCCCACCATATACCACCGGCGAATTGCATCGACAATTTGACATTTCTCTACCCATACCCATTAGCGACTTTCAACCCATCGGCGCAGCGGCGGCTGCAATTTTTCTCGTGTTTTGTTTTCTTTGACGCAACGTAGAATCGTTTCCTTATACCCGGAAAAGTGTAACATCTTGCAAAAAAGCCATAGGAAACAAGTGGGGTTTACAGCCTCGTATCACTTACTGGCTATACATCTCTGTCATAAGACCGATACTTACGTACGGTGTTGTTGTCTGGTGGACTGCTTTGGACAAAGCGACTTATCGCGATAAGTTAAGTAAAGTCCAAAGAAGAGCTTGCTTGTGCATCGGCGGGGCTCTTCGTACTACCCCTTCCGCTGCCCTCGACATCCTGCTTCATCTGACACCAATTGACATCTTCAGCAGACAAATGGCAGCTTCTGCAGCCGTTCGCCTTAAAGCTACCTCACAATGGACCAGGAAAACAACTGGCCATGCCGCTATTTTGAACAATTTTAAAAACATCCCAGGAAACATCGATTACACTACACCGAAACTACAATTTGATAATAACTTCCAGGTCTCCATCCCCTCTAGATCATTCTGGGAGGAGAAAGCTTTCCTGGAGGAACCATTTCTTCACAGATGGTTCGAAAACTGTGGACGGTGTTGGTGGCGGTGTCTTCTCCGACAGACTAGATCTTAGTCTCTCCTTCCGTCTTCCTGATCACTGTAGCGTTTTTCAGGCGGAAATAATGGCGATTAAAGAAGTCTTATCCTGGCTGAAAGAAAACGTGATATCTGCTAAAGATATCCGTATCTTCTCGGACAGTCAGGCGGCTATAAAGTGCCTGGAATCAGTCTCTACAAATTCAATAACAGCCCAAGACTGTCGTTCGTCTCTCAGAGAGATGGCGGAGCAGATCAATATTCACCTCTGTTGGGTGCCGGGGCATAGGGACATCCCAGGTAACTGTAAGGCTGATGAACTCGCCAAACACGGAACAACACCACCTATGCTTCCAGATAAGGACTCTTTAGGTATCCCAATCGCTACCTGCAAACTCAAAATAAAGCTGGATGCTATCGAAAGAGCAAATCTTAGATGGACAACCGGCTCGACATGTCTAGCGACAAAACAGATCTGGCCAAAGCTGGATCTAAAACGTTCTAGGCATCTGATCTCCCTCGATAGGAAGCACATCAGTAGCTGTTTTTTATTATCAGCGTGATCTGATCCGAATCAGATCACGAAAATAAAACAGAACGGATCATTGATAAGTTTAATTTTTGAATTGTGGCAACAGTTGCTTTCAAAAACAAAACAGATAATACAGGGTATTTCAAACTTCATGTTGCCACCAGCCATATTGCAAATATTCTTCTCAACGTGACGTCACACAAGGTACATGTCATTTCACTTGAAAAGTCGGGGGTGTTACCATGTTGAATCAAATTTGCAAAATTTTTCTTTTCTAATATATTTTTGTGAAACAAATTTAGTATTTTATGTTCAAATATGCAACACATGAACAATATTTTGCTGCTAACGCTTGAATTATATCTTGGCATATTAAGGTGTGTCCAGACCACCGAAACATTTCAGAAATGTTGATGAAATGTTTCTGAAGCAAATCGGACAGAATTTATAAACATTTATAAAAGATTTCTGAAATTAATTTATTAACCCCCGTATTAATAAACACTGCGTAAAAGTTATCAACTCGTTACTCAGCAGTTACGTAAAATTTTTGTGTGCTGACTGACGTTTACTAGCTAACTTACATTTGCATATTTGTTTATTAATGCGGGGGTAAATGTTTATGAGATGTTTCAACTTTATCCTGTTTTGGACTAGAAGAAAATAATGTGGAGGGATTATTAGCAACGAGTAAAGTTTTTATTTTTGTAATCTTGGTCTCGGCAATCACGCGTCACGCGATTTAATTCAAATAATCGTATTAAATCACTTTCTCATTAGGTATTCAAAGCTTTTCTGGACATTTTTATTTTATTTAAAAAGAAATATTAATCGAAAAACAGCGCTCACTTTCTCCAGGGATACTTGTAAAACAAAAATTATTTCCCATCACGATTGGGTAACTGTGAAACATTTCATAAACGTTTTTTTGGTGTCCAGATCCAAACCAGAAAAACATTTCTAAACATTTCATAAAAATTATTTTGTTTAATAAGTGTTTTAGAAATAAATATGGAACATTAAGGTATTTAATTGTTTATCAAATGTTTGGCTGGTCTGGGCATACCTTTATGGAACGAGAAAAAACAAAATAACTCGGAATACGGACAGGCACTTTATTCGAATGCGAAATAAATCAATTGATTTTTTTGTGTTCCATTTTTCAGTCTGGCAACGTGATTGTGTGGCTATCGTTTACAGGCACACCAACATTTAAAAATAAAAAAAAGCCACCTAGTCGGAAATAGTAGAAATAATTTTCAGATCATGATTCGTGATCTCGATGAGAAGCAGGATCATGTGCTGTTGTTGTAAATGCATGTAAATCGATGATCTATATGGATCATAGCTGATAATAAAAAACAGCTAATGCTACAATAGGTGTCATCACAGGACACTGTCTCATAGGCAGGCATGTAAAAAGACTTGGCGTATTATGTAAAGATTTTTGGAGAAGCTGTCTTGACGAGGAAGAGGAAGAAACTATTCTTCATCTCCTCTGCACTTGTCCGGCGCTCTTACAAAGACGAAAACTCCATTTGGGAGAGTTCTACTATAATGATCTTAACGATCTAAAAGACACGGCCATTCGCTGTCTCTTGCGCTTCATTAGAAGCTCCAACTGGTTCAACGAGTAGGAAGAATTTAGTAGATAGATTCATGTGGTATGACAAGGGACCGTATAATGGTCTAAGTGTGTCGGCCAGCCGACAGCCACTTCAACCTAACCTAACCTAACCTAAGATGAAGACGATGAATCCATTCCCAGATATCACGCACTTTCACGTACTACACAGCAAATGCACGATCGTTTTTTATCTGCCTTGCTGCACGGCAGACGACACGCAAATTACGTTTACGAACATCTGACCTTTGCAGAACTGCATTACCGAACACATGCTAATGCAGTTTTGCTATGATGACGTTTCCGAACACATGACTTTGGCAACTTGCGTTTTCGAACATGCTGCAAAAGCACCGAAAACACCCAAACACGTTAGGTCTGTTCCTTTACTTTTAAATCTTACGAATTTTTACTAATTCTTACGAATTTTTACTCAATGCCGTTCCTTAACTCGAAAAATTCGTAAAAGACAGCGTCGAGAGAGCAAGAATGAGAATTTTACTCAACAAATTTCTTGGTGTAAGAATTGAAAAAGCTTTTTAACAGCTGATTCGAAATATGTTGTCCTATTTGACATTTGTTTTGATTTATTTTATATTGAAATGGTATCAACAGGCGGAAAAATAAAATTTAATGTGCTCCTTAGATTCTTTTGGTGGCGACGAGATTCTTCCTCGCTGTAAGGAGTAAGAAAGGACAATCTCCTCCACGTAATTTTTAATGCTGTGCCGCTTTTTCCTCTTCTCGAATGCTTGTAGTTCAATCAGTAAAAACTTTTCCATATACTCGGATTCATGAATTCGATTAATTCCGAATCATTTCATCGCTAGGTAGATGAATCAACTAATTTTGTTTGTAAATTATCAAATTCTTCCAGTTTATCAGATATTTTAACGACTTTTCGTACCACTTTTTTTGAATTTTTGAATTATATATCTGTCGTTTTTCATAGATTACTACAAAAGCGTTCCCTAACTTCTTCGTAAGTATCTCTCTCTGTGAGAGAATTTATCCCCACCACTGCCATTTTGACAGCCTTTTCCATTCTTACTACAAAAGTAAGGGAACAGACCTGTTAACTGATTTGTACCCTGATATGTGTCACGCATTAAAGTTTTGCTGTAAGCATTTACTATTAATTCATATGAATTCAAATCATTAGCAATCAGACATTTTATATTAATAAGCGTTATATTATTGAAGGTGATCCATATAGATAATTGATTTTCATTGTTTACAGCAACCATGTAAACATCCCGTGCTATATGAGTAGATTATTATAAAAGAAAGCCTAATGCTTTTCGAAGAAATATTGGCTGGTACGAAATTCAAAACACCATACCCACCGTTTTCTTAACATGTCCTGCCACCGGCAAATTATTTGTGTTTTTTCAATGTTACCACAGAATGAACTGTCAGTCATCTGTCAGGCTTTTTGTGCATGATGCGATCGGCTAATTTACTTTAACATGGCAAACACACTTTCCCACATAGTAACACCAAAAACAGCTTTTAGGCAAATTCTCTTAAGTTGTCTAGGATTATGGATTATATACTTTTTTTTCTGATTACACATTCCTCATATACTGTCATAATCCACTACGTTGCGTTAGGGAGCGTATCGGAATCCCGCTTTTTGAAATCCCGCTTTTCAAAAATCCCGAAAAAAAAGTTTTAAAATCCCGTCTGCTAAAATACTGCTTTTTTAAAATCCCGCCTTCTAAAATCCCGCTTGTTCAAAATCCCGATCTATTACAATCCCGCTTTTTTAAATCCCGCCAAATCCCGCCAATCCCGTTTTTTTACAAAACATTGCTATCAAAAAAATAGATGTTGGTTATATGCGCTTTTTTATTATATTATTATTATATATTTAAAAATATTAAAAATACTAGACCAAAAAGAAAGTGCATCCGAATGTTTTTAGTTTTTACTGTAAGCACACATTTGTTTTTGCTTACATGTTCTACATTGTTTTTACGCATTTTTATTTTATTTTGATATTTTTTGCGTCGCATTGCTTACAATATACAGCTCTAATAAAAAAAAATGTTGTTAATGGTTTGAAGTTTTTTCTGTTCCCTTTTGCAGAATATCATATAACATTACTTTCTTTTTTTTTAAATTATTGAAGATTGTCATATTTATTACTTAAAAATTTGTTTTGATATTACTTATTTCTTATTTTGTTACTTCCTCTAAAAATGATAAATGTTAAAATAAACTGCATTTCAAAAAAACACTCATTGCTTGATTTATTTAAATTTTCTCATCAAAATTTTAGAATCAAAAGTAGTTGTTTTATTTTAAAAAATCGCGCGATTTGTTAAAAAAGCGGGATTATAAAAAGCGAGATTATAAAAAGCGGGATTTTAATAACGGGATTTTAAGAATCGGTATTATAAAAAGCGGGATATCGAACCCAACCCGTTGCGTTATGCATTCGTATATAAAGGGTGATTTTTTAAGAGGTTTAGAACTTTTTAAAAAAAAAAAACACAAAAAATTCGAAAAAATGAATGAAATATTTATTTGAATCGATAGTTTGAACCAGAGACAATACTGAGACCACCAACTCCGGGCGATTTCCCGTTACTTAGCATACAAGCTATATTTTTTATGGAGTGTACACATCTGGTGCGCTAGTATTGTTACATAGAAAATCGTATTGACAAATGTCGCGAAACTTCAAAAATTCCGGCTCACCAACACACTCCCAGCAGATATGAGACACTTCCGCTGTGGGCAAAGTTGCTGGCAGAGTTCATAGAATTTTATCCGTTAAATTTGAAATTGTTCGTTACGTGTGGATAACATTTTTTTTTAGGAATAAGTGCACATTTGCTTAAAATGTTCATGAAAAATTAACAATGTAGATTGGTGGAGGGAAAATGAAAACATTTTGGGCAAATTTTCTTCATTATTTAAGAAAAATTTGCACACGAAATCGAAGCTAATGATATCCAAAAGCGGAAAATACACAACCACGTTTGTCCTAATATCTTTCTAGTATATAGAACATCAACTTTCGATATTTTTACTAACAGACCAAATCAAATTATTCGCCTTTTAACAATTTATAATAACTAACCAATGGCGTTCAGTAATGAAAAAATGTGGAATTCCCGAACTCTTTCACATTTCCCCACGGTTGCCGAGGTTGGCAGCATTTATTTTTGCATTTTTTGTATGTTTTTGCATGTCACACGGATTCTTTTTTGACATAACACCGATGAGAAAACAAAATGGCGAATTTGAAAAAAAACTGAGGGGGCCAGCGGCAAGAGGATTGTGAGTTGGGGGTCTCAGTATGGTTTGTCTATGGTTTGAACCTTGCAATTTAATGTTTAAAGATAATTTCATGCAAATGTTGACCGCGGCTGCGTCTCAGGTAGCCCATCCGCTGAGTCCAATTTTGGCATACTCTTTCACACATATCGGCCGGTATCTCACGAATGAATGCATGGATGTTGGCTTCCAGTGCGTCAATCGAAGCGGGCTTGTCCCTATACACATTAGCCTTGGCATACCCCCACAAAAAATAATCTAATGGTGTCAAATCGCACGATCTAGGCGGCCAATTGACCGGCCCGAAACGTGAAATTAACTGTTCACCAAACTCGCCTCGCAATTGCGCCATTGTTTCGCGTGCTGTGTGGCATGTGGCACCGTCTTGTTGAAACCACATATCATACAAGTCAAGAACTTCCATTTCGGGCAAAAAAAAGTTTGTTATCATCGCTCGGTAGCGTTCACCATTGACAGTAACGCTGCGATTCGCATCATCTTTGAAGAAATATGGCCCAATAATGCCGCCGGCCCATAAACCGCACCAAACAGTGGCTTTTTCGGGATGCATTGGTAGCTGTTGCAATGCTTCTGGCTGATCTTCACTCCAAATGCGGCAATTTTGCTTATTTACGTACCCATTCAACCAAAAATGAGCCTCATCGCTGAACACAATTTTTCGATAAAAAAGCGGATCCTCGGCCAGCTTTCCAAGAGCCCATTCACCAAAAACTCGGCGTTGTGGTAGGTCGGCTGGCTTTAGTTCTTGCACCAGCTGTATCTTAAAAGGCTTTACGCCCAAATCCTTCCGCAAAATTTTCCACGTAGTGCTGTAACAAAGGCCTAACTGCTGGGAACGGCGCCGAATCGACATTTCGCGGTCTTCTGTCACACTAGCTGATACGGCCGCAATATTTTCTTCACTACGCACAGTACGTAAACGTGTTGGTGGTTTAATGTCCAACAAAGTAAATTTGGTGCGAAATTTGGTCACAATCTTCCGAATAGACTGCTCAGAAGGTCGAGAATGCCGATCATAAAATGGAAGCAGCGCGCGATGAACATTTCGAGCCGAGCACGAATTTTGATAGTAAAATTCAATAATTTGCAAGCGTTGTTCATTTGTAAGACGATCCATGGTTAAATTGCAAACCAAACTGAAGCTGTTTGACAGTGACACAAGGTACTAAACACACGTCAGCTGTCAAAACCTGTGTTGCCAAAACCAAACCAGCTAAAAAATCACCCTTTACCTCTTCTCCATTTTCGAAATCTTCTTTCGGAGAATCCAAAACTAACAAGCTCCGAATTTAGATTATGATCCTTTCAAATGGAAGCAAACCTGTAGTTTTTCTTATAGAACTGTATGCTGAATGGACTGGCTGGGCTCTATGGCATGACTACACTTGCCCCGAAGCGCATAAAATGAAAAAAGGTTCCATTGATTTACCAACGCTACCGACGAGTTACGTCATAGATTTTAAAAATAAAATGTCATACCTTGTACAATTTGAGAATTTTGTGAATTTTTGAGCGTCTGAGTAAATGAATGTTTTTGTGGCGTTCCCCAGCACTCCCGTCGTCCACTTAGGTTGTAGGTATCTGCATCTTTTTCTCAAAGCTATATGGAAGTAACTGCATAAGTTATTCGCAACATTTTTTTAAAAAGAAAACAACAAAACTTTGATTTGAAAAAAGTACATACATATATACATTTTGTTTATTTATATAAAGTTTTGTGTAAATAGTTAAACTATGTGAGCTACAGAGACACATGGGTTTTGTTTTCCTTCTTTAACTATAAATGTGATCATATTACGTAGGTATGCATATTCAAAATATGTATCAAACTAAAGCTTTATCATCTTAAAATTCATTATGAAAATTATCTTAATCTTAATTCATTTTATAAAAAAACGGATGTGTTTTTGGATAGTAAGTGAATAAAATAGTTTGTTCTTGGAAGTTTTTTTCATAACTTGGATTGACAACATTGGCTCTTTAAGTACTTCTTAAAATTGAACCGTTAATTGGACTTAAAACTTTATCAAAGCCGTGTGGCAATTTAGGGAAAAATGCTGGCTCAGGCTTAAGAAGATTTCAAATAAATGTTAAGTTGCTGTAAGCCAGGTTAGATAAATATTATTTAGTGTAGTTCTATTGCAATTATCACACGGCTTAAAATGCAACAATAAATGGGACAGCTAATAATTATTTCAATTATAGTTAATTTGGTTTATGTTCACAATTCCATTATATATCACGATTGCCAAAAAAAAAATATACGAAAATCAACAATATTATAAATAATTTTTTTAGATCTTATCCTATTAAAACTATTTCTATGTTCATAAAAATGTCCGTCTAAAGTTTTTGCATTTCTGTGACATCTTTAAAGTTTTTCCCTTTCACAATTTCGACGTGGAGAAAGCCATCCTCGTCGTCTGGATTGTTAGATAGCAGTCGGTCCTCCTTTGGATCGATTTTACCTGAACGACAGAAAAGCCTGCAATTGGAAAAAGGAATAACAATAGGATTAAAGCTTGAATAGCATTAAAAAAAAAACAGCAGTTGCTTTATTTTCAGCAAGAGAGGCTTCAACTTGAGCTGAGGATAACAGGTGGCTATTTGTTATAGGGACAAAACAAGCTGATAGATAATTTGCTTTGCTTAAAACTGAATTATGTTAATAGGAGGAAAATAGCGCCTTTCAAAAAAAAAAAAACGTTAACGCTTAAAGTATCTACATAAAATAAATTGAACGACAGACGACACAACACATTTTGCAATCCAAATCCTTTTGCAAACCTTAAGGTAAGATTTCTCCTCCGGTGTCGCAGGATTTTTTATCCACATGAAGTCCAAATAAACTATATGTGAAATATATTTATATATATGTAGGTAAATAATTAGATAAATTATTTAAAATAAATTATTTTTTTCCAAAAGATTTGTCTTAGTTATATGGAAACGCTATAGAACAACCGACGTTTTTTTATGTGCGAAAAGTGTTGATTTAAGTTGTAGAATAAGTATAATTCAGGCGCCATTGCAAGGATTATCAGAGTTACCTAAATATACCTTACAACAGGTGGACAAAAAACCCCTTTCAAACGAGACTAAAGGGATAGCCAAAAATTGTTGAATAATAAACTCGAAACTTATAGCGAAGCAAAACTCACCTACTTAAAACATCAGCGACCTTAATATTTATATTGGTTATATACCGATGATTACTCGGAATAACCCAAATAAAAACCTAACAAGATCATATAAGTTGAAGCGAAATTTGCCTATAAATTGGCTCTCAATAAAAGGCAGGCGCTCACATCGATTTATTGTCGACGAGTGTTACCCAAGAGGCGCATATAAGTAAACAGTCAGTTGCAGTTACGGTCGTAGGGTAAGTAAAAACAAGCACTCTGGACCTGCTTTTCACAGAAGGAAGCACCCTACAGGCTGCTTAAGGGAGGCAGCACTTTCGTATCTCCCCATAGCATTTAGATCTTTCATCATGAGGTACTATGCAAATCTATAGTTAATTAAGTCGACTAGATTGGTCTGGATTAGAGTACCCTGAACGCAAAAACTAGATTAGTAGGTAACGTAAATTTTCCTAATTCAGGCACATCTACGTCATATCAACTTAGAACTCAGTCACGAAGATCCTGATTAGACTTGTGGGCTAGAAAATTAACTTAAACGAATAAGAGTTTGCTACTGGAAGCAGGGGTTAACTGGTTAGTCGAAGCTTTGATCTGCAATTTATGGATAAATCCGAAGACAGTACTCTTTAGAGTCGTGCAGCTTAATCTTGTTCATTTTAAAATTGGGAATTTTTAACTCAGTGAACTATAACTGCACCAGCTTATTTCGGCGTTTGGTAGGATTAATGGATTAAAAGCGCGTCGCAACATTGTTTCAAAACGATATCAGGAGGAGGGCATTTATGCTCAAGCAAGACTTACTGAACTCACCAAACGGAAACAAACCGCGTTCTACCATTACCATACCTTAGCACGGAGGTATAAAAAAGTCCTTCAGAATATTTAGTACTAACCAAAATAAATATTTGTAGTTCAAAACAAGTTGAAAGGCTTTTGTATCACACTACACGCATTAAACGCTTTGCAGAAAAATTATAGCGCCTATCTCAAGTTCCGCGACTTTGTAAATATTTTCATATAGGAACTGTTTTCTTCGAAAAATATATCTTTTTCACCCTTTTTCGGCAAGGTAGTAGATAGTTAGAGATGACTACCTGCGATCGACCGACCGATTTGAAATACTATAACTTGAGTAGTGCCTGTTGTTTTAAAACCATTCGTGGAGTCAAAATAAATAAAATTGCGGAATCCTGATAGGTCTCTGAATAAGGGGGTCCAGCCGCGTAGTGAGCGACGAGCGATTGAGCGACGTCGCTCTAAAAAATATAAACATATGAAATCGTATGGCGATGGCCACGGAAGCTTTCAGCGATTAGCGATTTTGTTAAATGCAGAGCGACGTCGTTCACTGCGTGATAGGATCCTAAGGGTCTGTCCAGTGAGCGATGTCTGGCTTGTCTGACTGGTCACTGTACATCCACGTACACCAATTGACCAGTGAACTGAGCTAATTGCAGTTGTTTTTTATGTCTCAGATCAATTGAGTGAGGTGTTCTTCTTCGATATGATGCGATTCCATGGGGTATTCCACTTCGAGTTGGCCTTTAGGGAAAGTGGTAAAGCTCTAAATGCGCATGATATAAGAGCTACGTATTTAACATGAAACTTAAGAGAAAGAATGTTCGGAAACATGTGAAGCGCCACCGTCGTTCCAATCTCCAGGCAACCAGATACTCGTAAGATTTCAAAAAGTTTTCTAATTTCTACCCAGAAAATGGTAAGACCATTTAATTTCGGTGTGCATTCAAATTTCAAAAGTATGTGATCTGCCGATAAGCCTTGAGCATCTACAAATTAAAAGTCCTGTCAGCTTAACAAAAGATAAAACTCACAAAGTAGGTGAAAGCAAAGAAGCCTTATGTGAAGCACTTCCTTTTACTCGAAAAAAAAGTTCAGTATAATATTTAGTAATATAAAACAGAACAACGGGCAATAAGTAAAAATGCACAACAGAAACAAACAAACAAAGGAAAGAAATTATGAAGCAATACAATCCGCCTAGTGTAAAACCCACAACACAGCACACAGGTAGCTTAACCCTTTCCAAGGAATCACCCCTCAGGTAGGCCTTGACACATGACAACCGTCGATTTGGTTATTGTAGATTCTTCTAAGGAATAACCCTCGGGAAAAATCCAATTATCCCCTGTCCTATAAAACGAGGCCAACTTCAGCCACACATGATCAGTTAAACTCGAACCGTACTAGTGATAACAACTACATAATTTATAAACATGAGGAGAACGGACAACTTTTGCATATACGTCTGCGGACTCATTCTTCTGAGTGTTACCTGTTGCGATGTACGGAACATTCAGTGTCCTGAACTGCCACAAAAAGCGTTAAAGTCCATTTTGGGAACAGCATACAACGCGAGGTACATGCGCTTAGAACTCTCAGATGCTGCCACAAACACAGGTCGCGGTGGACCAAAGCGTGCATCAACGGAAGACGACGTGGATTTCTTCATGGACGACAACAGAGACGATAATCCATATGCAGGCATTCCAGCGTGGGAGGTAGATCATACAGCGATATTCAGTGAGGGAAGAAAAAAACGTGCAACACAAGAAGCGCTTAAAAGCCGTGACGCCCGACAGGTGTTTATTGAACAGCTGAGTGCACCTGCTAAGAAGGACAACTTCGAATCTCGACCATGGGATTGCAAAGCGGAAGTTCATTGGATGGACTTGGGTCCTGATTATTTTCCACGATACATCCGAAGCATCAAATGCGTGAAGAAGAACTGCTGGTATGGCCACTACACCTGCAAAGCAAAGAAGTTCAGCATAAAAGTACTCAGACGAAGTAAAGGACATTGCGCAAAGGTTAGCCCGCGATTAAGGCTGTTCAGCTTTGATGAGGCGACCGGAGAATATGCTCAGCAGTGGGAGTTCGAAGAGAAGGCGGTGACATTCTGCTGCGATTGCGTAATGAGCTAGGAAGTTTCAACTAAAATGTAAAAAACAAAAGTTGTATATAAGGGATGTGTAGCGTAAGGATATTTATTTGTTTATGTGTACATATGGTGATACAGACGACGGAATTAAAATTGTTTTGCCTTTTTGAACTAGGTGTTGGTTTTTTTGTAAAATTATTGTTTACAAATTGGGTAAAGGACAGCTTCAGTGAAAAAAAAATTAAGTTGGGAGCAGTTAGCAGAACAATAGTTGACCTGAGTAGTAGCTGAAGACAGGTCGTGCCTACAGCTAACGCCGGTCAGTTCCGCAAAGTTTGACGAGTTCTTCAACAAATGTAACAGTTGTGAACTATTTTAATAACATAATGTAGAACAAGTCGCGCCAGAAATAAGCTTCGCGAAAATTTTACTAAATTTTCTGACTCCAAATGGATGTGCATTCCGAAGAAATGAAACTTGTTCCTCTTTCCATTTGTTGTAGGCGATAAAATTAATTTTATTTAAATTTTTACTATCGATTTCATTTCATTTCGGTGGACTGCAGAAATTTTAATTCTACAACAGAAGCTGGAGTTATCGGCACACAATAATTGTCATCAGTGCCGGCTCCAGATAAACTAGCGCCCTGTGCAAGATTTACAGAAAGCGCCCTTTTTCATATTTGCACACATGCATAAGACTTTTCCACATCACTCAGGAGATAGACTTTCAATGCGTTTTTTTTATTGAGGTATTTTTTGTATTGAGATTTTTGAACTAGATTCTTTTGTAAAATTTAAGTGGATGTGCAAGAAATATACCTACATTAATAGGGTGGAATATTTTGGGATTATATAGGTAAGAAGTGGACTTGCATAGGTCTAGTGGGATTTTTTATTTTGCGATATTTTGAGTTAGATTCTCCTTGAAGTTGCAACCAGCGTTGCCACTAAAATCTTTAGCAAATGTAGTACGTTAGCCAACAAAATGTAGTACCTATTTTTTTTTCTATTGAAATTTAAATTAAGTAACATACCTAACAATCAAAATAAACAATTTCAGAACGCAGTTTAGTTATGATGCTGTTTTTATTTGTTATATTTATAAAACAGTCGGACACACTTGGAGTCTTTTTGCACTATTATAATTGGAAATGTGTATGGGTAGCAGTTCATGTCTAACAAGCAAAGTCATATTGCAAACAAATGACTTCTGACAATCGGGACAAAAGGGCTTGTCAGACCTACATTCGACCCACGAAAATTGGGTTTCCCATTCCTTGCGATACCTTTGTGTGCGAGCTGAGAATTTGCACTTACTTTAGAGTCACGCCATGTTTTTAAATCTATTTATTTAGTTATAAAAGCAAAAGGGGCAAAATTCGAAATGTTGTTCGTAAAAACGAAAATGGTTAGACGGATCTTAAGAAATGTAGTACTTTAGGGTAACGATGTAGTATGTAGTACGGTGTTAATAAATCCAGAAAATATGTAGCACAGTACTACATATGTAGTACAAATGGTAACGCTGGTTGCAACATTGCAAGTGATGTGAGTTAATGTGCAAAAAATAGCTCAGCACAGGTGTAATGGATGTTGTTATTTTGGGCTCATTTGAAGAAGCTTTTTGCTTAAAATGCAAATGGCAGTATTTGTTCGCGCAAGATAAAATTAATTTTTCTTTCCTAGCAATGCGCCCCCAGAACTTGGCGCCCAGTGCATTTGCACATCTTGCACATATGGTTGGGCCGGCCCTGGTTGTCATTGAAGACAAAACTATTTGTCACTACAATTCGTGGTTATTTAAGGATGAAACTCTGCTCAAAACTCGTTCACCGAGATGCGAATTTTACTCGCCTCCGCGCTTCTCACCGCAATAATTTCAATTCCACTACTCACTTACATACCATCCACGATCCACATAAAGAATGTACACCAAACATTCCAAATAAATTGGTTGAGAAAAATTCAGAGAAGCAACCGCAACCAACAACCATACACAGAATTTCGTACGACTTGTCGAAGGAAGGGCAATGTTGCTCAAAATAATTACTAAAAAAATGAAAACCTCAATAAAACCAGCAACAAAGTACTAATGTTAATCCACAACAGACACACTTGAATAGGGGATTATGCGGCAATAAAACCCGCCCTGTGTAAAACCCTTAACCCTTGATCGCACCGTTGCTGCACAGGTAGTCGTAGGTCGGCCTTTTTCAAGGTATTCACTGACTTGCTGTAATCGGAAATTTACAAATATATTGTCACGGGAATAACCCTACGAAATAAAGCTAATCCAATGATCGTTTTTTATAAGTGCGTTCTTCAACTAATATAATTACAGAAAGGAAGTGGGCTCTGGAAGTTTGTTCGTTACTCGATTACTTATCCACTGATTTATTTGTAATTTTTTATAAACTAAATACCAAGATTGCTACCGGCACTATTTTGACAAAGCCGATAGCGTATCGTATAGTATCAAGTGGCACGCACATGCTTTAATTATAGACTGTAGGGTTGCCACTACAATTTCTTCGGGCTGGTTCTTAACTTCAAAAATTTAATGCTGCCAAATACAAAATATAAGAATTCGGAAACTCATTTACTAAGATTAAGATACAATAAAAAATAGTTGGCGCAGCAGGTTTTGTATACCCTAGGTCCAGGTTGTCACATCCATTCGTTTATGTTACTTTTTATTTTTTTTGGGGCGAATAAAAGGAACCTAAAATTGTTTGACAAGTCCGAACGGCTAATTGAAAAGCTGCTTTATGATAGTTATTGCCTCGAATGTTTGTCAAACGTACTCTAAACTGTGAAGTCAAAAAAGAAGACAAGCGGAATAGATGATTTCGAAGCTTAAATAAATTCCTCATCGCTGTACTAAAAACAACAAGTCTTATGTACATTTATACCTCCTTTAGAAAATGTACGAACAAAATCTAGGCAAAATCATAATAGAATTTTCTGACTTTACTTCATACCGACATAGTTAAAGAATCAATTTGAGTAAATCAACAACGAGGCAACAGCAAAAAGGCGAACGTATTTATATTTGTTTGAATAGATTTTTATATAAGTACGACACTAATAATCACGACAAGTGCATATTTGCAATTTGGAATATCAGTTGTCAATGACGCCGAGCCACTAAGGGCAGGCCACACACCGAGCGGCAAAAGGCTGAGCGGCAAACAAAATTTAAAACATATGAAATTGTATGGTTGTGGCCATGCGGTCGCTGAGCGGCAGAGCGGAGACACTCAGCTTTCAATTCTGTTCTATTATTTTAGTGTAGTGCTGAGCGGCAAGAAAGCATCATGGCAAAGTTTATTACCTTATATGGAAAAATTTAATGTTCCAGAACATGATTTTAAACAAATTAAAAGCAAAGGAGCAATAAATAATGAAAAATAAACGTTCTTTTTTAATTTACCTTAAGCCTCTGTTCTGTAGAAATAGCTTTCTTTCGTTTTGTAATTTTGGTACGAACTTTTCCTAGCAACAAATCAATCAAATGATTGTATTTACATACGTATATATTGCCTGAATCGGTCTTCATGTTGTCGAAAATTTCTATACAAGTGGTGAAATTCCCCATAGCCTGATCTTTTTCAGTTTATTGGATGAACACGTTGAAACGACTTTCTTGTAAAAAACTTCGGCGAGCAGCACTCGATAGCGAAATTTTCACAACTAATCGCTCAAGAATTGCCGCTTATTAATTGGCCACTTGCGGCTTAAGATTGCCGCTGGCAAATTTCATCTTCTTTTAGGAATTTGACCAAATTTGACTAAAATTTCAAGTATCCTGTTGGTCGCCTTTTCTACTAGCAGAAATGACCGACAAAAAGTCGAGGATATTTATGTAACGCAATTGACACTAGCAGTTCGATAAATTACGAAAAACGTCGGTTCAAAAAGCTTATGTAACACGATTTCAAAGGGTAAATGACACAGTCAGTTAAGAAAACTAGACGTTTAGGTTCCAGCTGATGGCAAAATAAACAGGCATTTTTCAGCTCATATTTTGGAAGCAAGTCATTCCCTTGTACATCGGTCATGCTAAATTGACTAGTATAGGTATACATTTTCAGCCTTTTTTTTTTTTTTTAATTTTTTTTCGTAATTTGCGGGTGGTATTGAGTCAACAAACGGCAGCTGGATTTCTATTCTTATGTAATTCATAGAGAGTAAGCTGCGAAGAGAACGACGATAATACTGACCTGAGCAGTAAAGTAATTCATTCCATTCATCCTGAAAAAAAGCTAATAACTCACACAAAGTAATGCTGAAAAGCTAAACATAGGCCTATATAGACCTGTTGCGCCAAATGTAGATATATATTATTTATATTTGTATTCATATTATAATACATAAATCAAATTATGAGTGAGAATGTTGTATTTGCGTGATAATCATTTATTTTTAACTAAGTCAATTTATTTGTGGATGGAATGGTCAATGAGATATTTCTGGATAAGCATAATATGTTACTGCGGTAGTTTTATACAACTTCTGTACTGTGTTGTCATTTTTAGCCGCCTTATAAGAAGATGGTTTGCAATGTAAGGTAGATTTGCAGCCTTTTATATATATATTGTGGTGAAAATAAAACTGCCAAAAGATGTAACATGGTTTTATTTGTAAAGTGTGTGTTTGTGTGTTATTTATGTAAGCATCAATATACACCATTATATTATTTATTGTACAATTTACATTTCCTTAAGAGCGATTATGTTATATTTGGTAACCTATCGATGTGAGAACAATTATAAAACTATATTATAGATAATAAAAAGAAAAATAATATGGCGGTTGAATTTAGCAGTTATTGTTGCTATTGTTACCCCAAGAATAAACTCGTTCGGGAGTGGGTAAGAAACTGAAAGGAAATAAGAAATAAGAGCAACCAGAAAACGGTATTGTTGTTTTCAAACAGACAACTTTTCAGCATAAACATTGAATACGTACGGCACAGACAACGAATTATAGCAGATGAACTTTTTAAGCACACACTGTGAGAAAATGTTGACATAAACTTCAAGAAGACACATACTAGTACCGATACCATAAATCAAAAAAGATCCGATAAGGAGATATTTCACTGTACCAAGATAAGATAGGAGAAGAAATTTTATATTGCTATCGCCTTTACTGTGTCTGCAGTAATCAAGCAGACATATCCAGATGAATGTTTCAAAACACAATCTTATCGTTCATGCAGCAAACTGTATTAAGAGATGCAAGTCCATTGCCAAGATATAAATACATTTTTGTAAACGATGCGTTACTACTGATAGCGCGGGCCTTTCTCGTCTACGCTTATTTGAGAGATGTTGGCTATCGATCAGACTTAATTATATGATCCCACACATGGTATGCGAATACGCTGAAGGTGGTGTAGTGAAGACGAGAACTCTCACAAACACCATGGTCCAGGTTGCTTTACAAACAGCAACAGTGTTAATAATGTCCTTTGGCTTATCTTCTGTTATAAAAGAACAGAGCACAGCAATGACACTTTGCCATCACTACTACTACTTTTAATTTCATTTTGATAATTTAAAATGTCACTGTCCTTAATGCATATTTTTGGCTTAATAATTATATGCCACATTGCCTCACTGTCACACATGCTTATAGCTTATTGTCTGCTATTCATTTAACAAAGAGCGCTACATCCGTACGACAGATGACATCGTATTCGATCGCAATGCACTCAATTTCGATTCTCCGACGCGGCTCATTTTCATAACATGATTGTTCCTTTTGCTGTACTCATTAGTTATTAGGAAACTACGGCAGAAATCCATTTTAATTTCATGGCTGAGATGAACGTTGGTGCGCAAGTTATCCCACGACTTAATTCACACACCTAAACCTACCAGTAAAAGCTTCAACTTACAAAGACAGAGAAAAAAAAAGCCTTAAAACATTTATCCAGAACCAATGAATCCAGAATATTTACAACACAGTCCACCACCTCCCATCACAAAAGCTAATAAAAATCACATCAATAACATACCTTGATAACGTTGAGCTATTCGATCGACTGAAATTGGGCCGCGGGATGTCATCCAGGCCTCTGTGTACAGAAACCGTATCTGGATCTCGATTAACTGCACTAATCAGCTCCTTATATTCCGGAGTACTCAATGTTTCCGCTGTTGGCTTCCTATACATTTTAAGAAGCAACGATGAACACACTACCGACACCGAACTGGCCGCCATTGCCACCGAAGCCATCCATGGTTGGAGGACTAGACCAAATGTGGTGAAAACACCGGCTGCCAATGGTATGCCCAACAAATTGTACATGCTGGCGAAGAGAAAATTAAGACGAATACGTCGCACAGTCTTTCGTGAAAGATCCAAACAAGCAACGACATCGAGCAAGTCATTCTGCAAAATAGATTCTCAAAAATTAACATTCAATGATGCGTACTGCAGTGGAAACAAACCCTCATCAGGACAACATCAGCAGCTTCGGCAGCAACATCTGTCCCCGCAGCAATCGCAATTCCTACATCCGCCTGTGCCAGCGCAGGACTATCGTTGACACCGTCACCTACCATTGCGACGCGCACTCCACCCTCTTGAATGCGTTGGATTTTGGCCACCTTATGTGAGGGCAGGACTTCCGCATACACTCGATTGATGCCAACTTGATGGGCTATATTCACAGCCGTGTTCTTGTTGTCGCCCGTGAGGAGAATCACATCGATTCCCATTTTCTTGAGAGTATACACAGCCAAATGGGCTTCGGGTTTAACCATGTCTGACACCGAAATCATGCTGATCAACTCGTTGTTGAGGGCGCATAGAACGGCTGTATTGCCCATGTTCTCTTCCTCGGTCATCTTCGAGTGTATTTCAGCGGGCACCAAGATGCCGTTGCGGTGCATCCATTCGCGATTGCCAATAAGAACGTGAATTTCGTTTCCTAGGACGGGTTTTTCAATATCATCAGACAAGGTGAGCGTGCTAGCATCGTCTAGTTCCAACAGTCGTTGCAGCTCCAGTGCGTTCTTCTGAATGGCATCGGTCGTTGATTTTATTCCCTCGATGGAGACTCCATTTACCAAGTGTGTTCCTATTGCTGAAGTGCGATACGAATTCTCGTAGTTGATTATTTTTTCAGAGTTTGATGCTTGTTTGAGAGCCGCCTCGAAATTGGACACTGTCGACTTGATACCACACCCGGGCACGGCCTGGAAGTTGTTCGACTTGCCGAATTGTTCCACGTCCAACATGTCTTTAACAAATTTCACAATAGCTGAAAGTAAAGAGTATGTAGAAAACGCTTTGTTGGGTCGTGGTTTACCACTGCTTACCTGATGCAATTGGATGTTCGCTGTTGCACTCAGCCGCCCCAACAATGGTCAGCATTCGGGCCAGACTGCACACGCTTGGCTTGACAAACATAATGACCCTGGATGTCATTGGTGTGCCGAAGGTTATTGTTCCCGTCTTGTCAAAAACGATCGTCTTTACCTAGAAATAGAAAGAGACGTGCTTTACACTCTGCATATATTTTCATGTGCTGAGTCAAACTTACCTTATGGGCATTTTCCAACGGCCCAGCGCCTTTCACCAGCACACCGTTGATAGCGCCAACACCAGTGGCTACCATAACTGCGGTCGGGGTAGCCAGACCCAGCGCACATGGACAGGCAATCGCTAAGACACTCAATGCACACCTAAACGCATAGCCGATGATAATCTCATCGCGATTGAGTCCCATCTTCATGTGATCGGTCAGCGGAAGTTTGTTGATGTCAATATACCCAGTTATGATCCACCCAATAAGCGTAACGGTAGACACAGCCACCACAAATGGCACAAAATACCCGGCGATCTTGTCGGCCAACTGCTGAATGGGAGCCTTTGACGTCTGTGCCTCCTCAACAAGACGAACAATCTGCGCCAAAGTGGTATTCTCTCCGGTGTGAGTCGCTGAGATGAACAGAACTCCGTTCTGATTGATGGATCCTCCAATAACAACCGCGCCCTTCTTTTTTGCCACCGGCATTGATTCCCCGGTGATGAGACTTTCATCGCAAGTCGAGTGGCCGTAGAGGACCTTTCCATCGACGGGCACCTTGGATCCGGGAACTACTTTCAAAATGTCCCCTCGCTGCACATAGTCCACAGAAATCTCCTTCTCGGAGAGCACCTCGAATTCCTCGGAAATTTCGACAAGTGTCGCATCGGTGGCCTTCAGAGAAAGCAACTTGGACAGCGCCTCACTGGTCTTTCCCTTGGCGATATGCTCCAACCATCGACCCAACGAAATGAAAATCAACAACATCGGCGGCGTATCGAAGAACGTCAAAGGAGACGACTGCTGTTCCAACAAAATCGCCCAAATAACCACCGCCACCGAGTAGATGTAACTTATCGTCGTCGCCATCGTAATCAGCACATCCATGTTCGTGGTGCCGTGCTTCACCGCCCGATATGCCTGCACATAGAAGTGCCAACCACCAAAAAACTGCACCGGCGTCGAGAGCAGAAACATAACCAAGTTCTCCATAGACAAACCGGGAACAACGCAACACATCGCGTCGTTATCGTGCCCATTGATTTCCATTTCCACCATGAAGTAGATCATCGCGATCATACAAGGCCCGCCAAAGACCAACGATATGAGAAACGCATTTCGCCACTTTCGGATCTCCTCCTTGTGCTCCAGATAGCTGTGCGCCATTTTATCTTTGTTCGACAGCAGGTGTGCGTCAAATCCCAATGCTTGGATGGTTTCGCATATGTTCCGCGCCCCAGTCTCCTCCGAGTTGTAGCGGAACCTCCCCCTCTTCGTTGTGAGAGCGACAGCGGCATGAGTGATTCCCTTCGTTCGCAATACCGCCTGCTCGATTTTATTTACACACGACGCACACGTCATACCCAGAATCTCGATCTCCACCTCCGCTTCGCCGGAGCCCGGCTCGTCGATAATACTTGTTGGGAAGCCCAGCTCTGTAATTGACTTGGCGATATTTTCAGCCGTGATCACGTTCTCGTTGAACTTAACCTCAGCCTTAGCCGCCAAAAGCGCCACCAATATACTATCCACTCCGTAGATCTTCTTACAGTGCTTCTCAATTGCAGCCACACAACTGGCACACGTCATTCCTTGTATATGCAACATACACTTGGTCAAGTGCTGTTCCATTTCCACATTCAGCATCCCATCGTTCAGCTTTCCATTGGACAGCTCCATGCTCTTGCCATATATCACGAGAGCATCACCACCGCCCTTGTCGCGTCGCGGTGATTTGTCAGTCTTCTTGGCCTCTCCTGCTTCGTTTGCCTGCTCTTCTACGGACGCTTCAAAGCCCATGTCGTCAATCATTTCGGCAATTTCCGGCGGCTTGACGATCGTACTATCGTACTCGACCGTTGCACGTTTCTCGTCCAAGCTGACTTTTATCGAAACTATGCCCGACCGGCTGCCGATGCTGCCTTCAATATTGCGGACACAACTGTTGCAGGTCATACCGATCACGCGAATGCGTGTCAGCAGATTTTGGGCCTTACTGTTCGGATAAGGACACTCAAAGCCCATCTCCTCGATTTCGAAGGCGATCTGCTCGGGACTTGTTCTACTCGGTTCGTAGTCAAAGTAGCCAGCATTTTCGCTGAGAATTACTTGTGTTTTCAGGATACCTGGTTTGGTGGCTATTGTGCCTTCAATATTACGAACACATGACTGGCATGTCATACCAATGATTGGCAGTCGTACTGTGCTGTGTGGGGTTTCCGATAGAAGTCCCGTCGATTCGGCACAATCGAAATCCATCGTTTTGCTGCAAAGATACAAAGTGGATTAGAAAGCCGTTACAGAAGAGACTACAATCAAAGAAAGAAGAGAGTGGTAAGCTACAGTAGTCACGTGGAAAAAAAATATTTTCTGAAACATTTTCATCACCACAACGACATTCAATGGAAAGTTAAAACTTGCAAAACATTGTATTCCCCTAATCTTATCTCTGGCGTTACATGAGTGTATAACTGCGCAACTTCTTATGTAAGCTTACTCAAATGGTCCTATCACTTATCACTGTCTATCCGATGCCCACGATTTCTTTTTCTATAGACGACAATAGGAAAAATGCAATTATCCTTAAATAACCCCGATGACATTTACCATATAAGTTGCTCACGTTCGTCACCCACATAGAACGCCTGTTGACAGTCATCAGCTTTCTCTCTGACCTTTACATTTCTGCCACTTCGGTAGCCAGCACTACTGCTGGGACCGTCACATCCTTCTCCGCCTTTCTTCGCCCCGAATTTCCGCATTCTTTTGCTGAATATCTACCCACTGTGAGGAGACTCTATTGGAAATTCACGATTCACTGGCAAGGAATTTTTTAATAAAGGAACACTAAAGGAATGCACAAGAACTGTTCGAACACGTTAATGAGAGGACTCTTGCTCTAGTTTATCGGCAGTCCCATTATAAAGATAACCGCTTGTTATCAGGTGCTGCTTGATGGAACTTAAACGACTGAACGACCTTTTAGGTATAAAGGTAGGCTAACATAGATAGATAGCTATCACTTGGGTAACATACCTACGTCCGCTGTTATCAGACGTGTGCACGGCGAGGTATAACAAATGGTAACGTGTGGAAATGTAAACATATAGTTTCTACTGAGATTATGGAATAAAATGAAAAATGGAGCATAAGTCGATGAGATATCCAATTTGAAGTTGTAAGCTCTTGCCTGAGGTGTATGTTTGCATGGCATTGGTCTTATCTGTAGGTTTTGGGTATAACTTTCAGATTCAGATAAGAAGAATCAGTGGCAGCACAGTCGATTAAAATAGCGGCACGTCAAACGAAATATAAAAAAACTTTTTTTGACAGCTTTTTGACACCTATTTGGGCTACAGTGCAAGGACATTTACATAAAGGGAAATGGCCGCGTTCTATCGATTGGTAGATAACTTTCCGCATGTTAAACTGCGTTATAAAAAAAAGTCGATTTCTTAAGGTTGAGCCATTATTTATGATTATGATTGCATAATAGTATTGCCTTAAATGCACGAAATAAGTGATTATATGCCATCACCATAGCACATTTAACCATTTAACTACTATTGCTAGTTAAGCTACTGTCCTTTGTTGACAGTAGCTTAACTCCAAATAATTTGCGTTAGAATTCTAGCGAATTTTCCAAAACAAGAAAAATTAAATGGCGTCATCTACCACGTCCGATCCGTTAAGAAAGTATTTTCGACAAAAGTCTGAAAAAATCTATTTTCTTATGAAGGTGGCACTACAGTTCTGGTTCAACCAGAGCATTAACCAAAAAGCCCTTGAAGCTAGTCCGGTTCTAAGTGAAATGCCTCCGGTGAGGCGCAAATAGTTTGTTGAGGTTCTTATTTGTGCGATATCAATGATCACCGATATTAGCAACAATTTTACTTTCGAAACGGCCAAGGGTATTTTCATGTGCTTTTTAAAGGTTTCAATGCTTCAGGTTCGTTGGCTTGCGACTTTTGTACAATCCTGTCAAGCATGTTATCGCCTTGTTTAATTTTCTTTTTTTTTTGACATCGAAGGTATTGGGTAGGCTTCTTTTATATGATCTGTCTTATGTCGTTTTCCATTGGGACAAAAAATCAATCTTTTTTTTGATCTAAATCACTTTTCATGTTCCATTGGGCAAAAAAATCAATCTTTTTTTCGATTCGGGTCACTTTTTCAAGATCTCGATATTTTTTCAGATTTACACATACTACAACAAATACCAATATACTTTGCACAGCTGTTTTACCTCATTTTAAGAATTTTGATTTAAACCGAATTCGCAAAGTTTCGTGAAAACCAAAATAAAGAAATACATAAACTGGCATGGGTATAATTTTGTAGGAATTGTTATCTTCATTGTCTTCCTCATCATCTGAAGACTACGAATTACCGAAACTACTCCATTTATATCTACAACAGGGGAAACATTTGTCAACTCGATATCCATAGTTGATTTTTCCAAAAATCAATTTGAACAGCTGATATTGCTGTCAAATAACGCACTAATCCATTTACAAAAGCAGATCAATTTCGTTGCATGTTCCATGAGCCGCGTTAAATCTGAGATCTGAAAAAGATTTTTGGTGGTCCCCATAGAAAACGACATTAGTTTGAAGGTGTTGAAGTACATGGCCACCCTATTACGCACACTCACATTTAGGTACATATTCACTGGCGATCACTAGGATGAGGCCATACATTTTGCAATCGATTTTCATTCTTTAAACCCGTTGAAAATTTACCCGTAATCTTTTACTACCTGTAACAGGTACATATTTTCCCAACAGTAAGTCACAAAATTAAAGGGTAAATAAAAAACTACGGCTGGAATTTTCCAAGATCAAACAATGAACTACCTGAAAAGCGTATAAAAAGATGCGCCACTAGGATGAGGCCATTGCGAATATTTCGTTGCAGGAGTGCACATCAGCGATTTTTTTCAAAGTTTTTTTAAGAATATATAAAAAAGCGTTAAAAAGAACTGTTTTTATTTAGTTCAAACAAAAAATGGGTTCCGGAAAGACTTTGACAGCGACAGAAAGAGGATAAATAGATGCTTTCAAGAATTTAGGACTCTCAGGCCGAGAAATTGCAAGGAGGCTTAATAGAAGTAAGACTGATGTAAACAGTTATCTTGCGGATCCACAAAAAAATTACAAAAATCAAAAAGGACGCACGGCAGAAGCAACAACATTGCGAGAAAAGCGGCCAATTCTACGGCTTGCCTCAAATTGTACTCTACCAGCGACTAAAACAAGGGCCAAGAGTGGAGTATCAGCCAGCATAGCAACGGTCCGAAGGATAATACGAAAAAGTGCTACTATACAGAGAAGAGAAGATCGCTCCCCATTCACAGTTACCTTTACGCTGTTTTCATGCATCGTCACTCATTATGATTTTTTTGTCATCGTCACAGTAATCAATGATTGATTTTGATAAAATGTTTTAACGATTAAAACACGTTGGTTTATCGAATATTTTTCCATAATAAATTTGCCACGTGTCTACTTCACGACTGCCAAATATGAACTGTCAAGACTAATGTTTACCAAAATGGCGGCAAAACAAAGTAGTATACCTTCCCGGCGGACACCCTGTAAATACTTGTAGTGTAAATAAAAAAATCACCTTATATACCTCCCAAATTATTTCCTAATTTGCAGTCTTTCTTTGATACCATAATTGTTAACTAGTAAAGTATTTGAACTATATAAACAAAAAGTGTTTATAGAGTGTTTCATTTCTTTATTTGCTCATCTTAAAAATGGTAGACAATGAACCATGTCCGGTGAGATAACACTACCTGATGATGCTGTTGGTTCTGTGCTCTTGACTATAACTTGCGAAGCATTGAATATGGGCCTATGTATGCCTGGGATGGGGCAGAATAAGTCATGAGATTACCTGAGATAAAGAAGGTAAACTAGTCTCCAATTTGGATCTCTGGGCGTTCAAAGACATGACTCTGTGAAGCCAATCAACACCTGATAAACGAGAGTAAATTTATCAACTAACTTAACTTAAATGTGCGCTGTTCCGAATAGATACAGCTGGGGTCAATTCTCTATCTGTGAAGCTGTGAAGTGATAAATAATTTATCATTACATTTTTCCAGCAGGTTTTCATTTTTTCACTTCACGAGCACGCATTATGCGATTCTCTAACTCATTATTATAAACTGCTATCAAATGTATACTAAAATGATCTAAATGAAAACTGCTGTCACCTATATGTCATTTGTGCACAGGGCCGGACTGTCCATAAGGCAGTGTAGGCAATAACGCGCACCGAAAAACGGATACTTCGCTAGGGCCGAATAAATAAATTAAAGTCATTCATGGGTTTAGAGCTTCTGAAGCCCTTTGTCCGCGATTATTTTTCGTTTCCATTGTGCTTCTAATTCGCTTTCTCTATGCTTTTCACATTTCAGGAGCACTTTCTGTCTATTTCTCATAACAGAGCCAGGTATGTATTTATAAAACCAAAGGCTATAGTCTATCATCAGCTAGACATTCTGCGACGACGCCAAAAAAACCGGCATCTATCATCTATGAGATGGCTGCACTATTTCTTTGCATTTTTGCCATGGGGCGATGTGTGTATTACAGGAAGACTGACGTAAACTTGTTGCAACAAAAATACAGTTTTTAATTTAAAATTGGGTATATAATCAATAGAGTCGAGTTTATTGCTTTTAAAACAGACCTTCGGAATTGCTTTTACATAGAATAAACGGAAAGACTTTCCGTACTCTGTATGTGTGTCAACGACAAAGTTCGATGGAATGACCTTAGGTATATATATACATATAACGTCGCCAGAAAAGCAGAAAAATGTCTTATATCGATGCAGTTTGTATTCAAGAAAACCCTTATAGAAGGAAAGGGGGTAGGACAAGGAGACTAATTCGAATTGTTCCTTGGCTATCCGGGAAGGCGGGAAGGTGGGAAGGTGCCGATATCTGTAACGAATCTCAAGCTTTCCTTTAGCCAATATGAGACTTCATTTATCACCATTATTGCAGCTTGGAATACGTAAGAGTGAGGGGGAGGCGGGATACCTACATACTAGAAAGTCAGAAAGCCTTTGATACGAGTAGGTACTGCTGCAAATATGCCGCTTGGTAAAAACTAAAATTCCAGCTTAACCAAAAACTTATGCGTCTTACAAAATCTAAACAAATTCGCATCGCATTTCCATAAACGTGGTTGCAAACTGTGTGATGATTTCTAGTCACATAAGTGAAGTTTGTAACCGCAATCGACAGTGGTAGAAATATTACTCGTAAATAAAAGTATTGCTCGTAAAACTTGTAGTAATAAGAAACAACATAACCTGTGTCAGTAAAGGTTACTTCAACCGAGCAAATTGCGTTTTTTTAGAATTATACTCCTTTTAACGAAAATTTCATATTATTCAAAATTTACCGCACTTCATCAAAGTAGTAAACTCAGCAAGTTTGGAAGGTCATCTATATATCATACCGACAAAAAAATATTTATAAACTATTACATTCCATTGAACTTTTATAGTACAAGTTTACTGTCTCTTTGATTGCATGACTATTTTGTTGATAACAATTCCAATAGATCCGGTGCTATATTGAAGGCATCAGCACAACATGCTACACCTACATCTAAATCGAATTAGCAATAAAAAACTGTATTTCATTTATTACAGACAGCCAATTTATTACGTCATTTTATAACCATAAGCTGCCAGACATTTAAATGATACATTAATTTTCTTGCGCCATCAAATATAGTCTAAAATTTAGCATTGCTTTACGGGCCATAATCCCATTCACTTTTTTTAGGGAATGACATAATAAGAACATAACACACGATTTTAAAACACAATTAGAGTAACAAAACAACCAAAAACAAAACCAAGTTTTGGCAGTCAGTTTAAGGTTGAAATGCTATCGTAGACCCAAAGTGAAAGGCAATTCAATCGAGCACGAATGGAAAGCTAAATCAAAACATAAAAGTATATAGACACACTCACTTACAGAACGGCGCGTTAGGAAACGTATAAAAAAAAGGAATTTCGCTGGCGGTTTATTATAGCTAACACTATATTCATTCATTGAGCCAAGTTTCCGTCCTACAAGTCGTCGACTTTTGACTTGGCTGCGTGTACCTAGTCTACATCTGATTTGTTGTTAGGTACGAGTATCGGAGTGAAACTATTTCACATATGCAAAGGCGGGCACTACTCACGTTTACGTATACAGATAGAGATACGAATACAATCTGAGAAATTGGCAAACGATCTTGAATTTGTTACACTTTTTGTTATACTGTATCCGGTAGACAATAATTACATTTCAATTGAGCGGCTTCGGTGTATGTTCGGGTATTGGCTGCTATATTAGAATTTTTTTTTAAACGATCATTTTATGGCGGTTATACCATCACGGGGCACATCGTTCGGTTGACTGAGGAAAGCCACCGTATGACAAATTTCCCAGAGACCCTGGCCTGGTCATTTCAACGAGTCTAGCGATTCCCGACATTCAAGCACAAGCTGTAGGGGCCTTTGCATGTGAGTGAAACTGAAACTGGTTTTAGATCATGCAGGCATTGCACGATCGTAGAGTGACTAAGTGAGTTGGGGTGGAACCGTGGAACAAGTTTAAGTCATGGTCTCAGGAAGCTCCGTTCAGGCATGTGCTTTAGTTGAGCTTTAAGTCGATTGCGGGTACGTGTTTGTTTGTAAAAAAAATGTATTACAATCGTTGGTGAAACTTTTGTACTGAAAAACAATCGCTTCAAAACTGAAATGACTTTCTGCCCTGAAATATAAATTATGGACATAAACAATGAGACAGCTGATGCCAAAAATATTTGAATGGGAGTTATTCTTTGAGACGGCCCATGAACTGAAATGAATTTGAAAAAAAAATGGTTTCGAAGGCAGTACACGTCCATACCGCAGACAGTTTGAATTTTTTGCGGTAGTGCATTGCTCTGGCATAAGAGCCTCTAAGTAAACAATTACATAAGCATTGCGTGGTTTTAGTTTCAGAGATCATTACAAATGTCGTACTGTGGCCCGTCCGTATCACAAAAACTCCCCGACACGGTGAATTCTATACTTTTGGAGATATTTACAGCAGTGTGCGGGACTTTTGAGTGAGAGCTCTCCGGTGCAACTCCCGAAAAATCACTTATTACACCTTAGGAGCTCTTCCCTGCACCACTTCTCGGCAGAGTCTAACAAACATTCGAGTGCAACTGTGCAACTTGAAAAAGAACGTAGGCCTAGCTTCTCACAACCATTCGTTTCGTGTGAGTTTTTCATTTTTGGGACAAATGGAAGGGATCTACAATTTTATGCCGGGTCCAAACGGCTAATTGAAAAGCTCCTTCATGACAGTTATACACTCGGATGTTTGTCAGACGTTCGCGAGAGGTGGCGCAGCGGAAAAAAAACCATAAGTTGGATTCGAACCTGGGACCCCTCGCTTAGTAGTCCAACACACTAACCACTAAGCCTACATTGCCCTGAGCTTATCAGTTCAGTTGTCATTAAATTGTTGGCCCAAACGAAGGCTTTTGAAGAGCTTGTTGATGGATGTCAGAAAATGTATTCCGTAATCAAATGTCAATCGAATATTTTGTTTGCAATCAGCAGCTGAATTTTGAAAATGCATTGCAAGCTCATTCAATTTAATTGATTGAATATTGGTGTGCAGTAAATTCAAAAGTTGTAGTGCTGTGGTGGGTGGGGAAATTACATGTAACGAAAGAAAATGTATAACAAATGTGCTTCTGAATAATTTGCCCGCAGTTTTTTGCTATCAAATATATATACTAACAGTTTTATCACCTAAGTTCATTTATAAAAAATTCAAAGTTTTTCATTTTTGAGACGAATGGAAGGGATCTACAATTTTATGGCGACTCCAAGAGGCAAATTGAGAAGCCCTTTCATGGCAGTTATACTCTCGAATGTTTGTCATACGTTCGGGAGAGGTGGCGCAGTGAAAAAACCTTAAGATGTATTTTGTGTCTTTTTCCGGGGATAGAACCTGGGACACCTCGCTTGGTAGTCCACACTAACCGCTAAGATACTGTGCCTTCATTGCCCAAAATAATTCCTGTATCTACCTCTTTTAAAGATTATCAAACTTTATTTTAAATTTAAGCTTTCTCTGTCCAATAGGCACCGAATTTTTTGAATCGGACGGACGGACCTGGTTACTAATATAGAGGATAGGACTATATTAGTCGATGGGAGTGAACATAGTGGCTTCTGGCCAGGAAAAATACAATTAGGGCCTTTAGCGCAGTTTTAAGATCAAAACTTATACCTTATTCACACCGAGCAAACACGTTTTGGTTATGGTTTTTTTTATGGCGCATTAATTTTATTCAAAAGTGGATGAAAATATTATTTACAAACATATTTGGCACAATTTGAATTTATCTTTTGTTTTTGGTTATCAATATTTAAGAAGTTGTACATTTTTTGTGATTGTGCATACAAAGAAGTCAGCAGTCTAAAGCCCATATGACACGACACGCAACATTATTTGACAATTGCTACCCCTTTCGTAACACACTTTTTGTCTCTTTTACACGGAGCTGACTTTCCAACACTTGATGTGATAAAAATGAGGAAACCATTGACTTATTATATATGGATTGCTAGTGAAATGTCACTTCCATACAATCTCTGACCAGAAAATGACGCCAACATAACTACCGCTCGTGGTTCTATGCGAAAAATAAGTGAAACAAAATGACAACCATCTTGGATTTCTCCATAGAATGCTAGAGCCACCTATTGGGCGTGAGTGGATTTGCCAAGTGAAACGGTTGAACTTCAAATTGTTGCGGCATTGTTTACAATAGATCTTATCACGAAATTGTCCTAGTTTAAATAATTATAATAGATGGAACCAACAAAATTTAAATAAAAAATCGTTCTTCATTGTCCCATAAATTGCACAATTTTCGTATGTTTATTGCGAATTAGTTTTTGTGTTGTTTTTCATTATTCATTTTAGAAATATTTATCACATTTCTGATCAATAAATACTTATGATTGTCAAGAATATCACATTCAAGTACGTGAGAATTTTATTCATCATATAAATTGTTTACATCTATATTTCTTAAAGTACTTATAATTATCAGCCTATAAATCCTATTGCACCCTAATTTATTTTGTAATTCATACAGACACAGCCAATTTTTTGTAGCAATTTGCTTCGAAATGTTTGGAGCAAATTCTTTTATTATCAGCTGATTCCGTGCCAAAGTACTGGTCATTAAGACAACGTATCGCCGCAAGTCAATCTTTGTTAAATCCATTTTTTTTACGCAATCTAAATAAAGCAAAATGAGTTTTCTGCCTCACGCATTTTGATTGAAAATCTTACTTATGGAAACAGATTTGTCCCTTCTCAGAGAAACTTGAACAACACTTCATTTTTTTAATTTGAAATCTTTATTCAATTAATCGCAATAACACAGTCTTATGCAAAACTACCTGCAACGAAATGCAGATGAGAGTTTCCAATTTATTCCGCTCCGAACCACGAGAGCTAGCGCTTATGTTGGAACCAACGTGAAGTTGTCTACTAGCAGTCCATATATAATAAGTCAATGGAGGAAACAATTAGAGAGAAATGTAGTGTCATACGGGCTTTCCTTTTCCTTTTCTAACTTTTTCATTAGAGTCACTACCCAAAGTTCTGCATTTAAAAGCTTAAAGGTTAGGAACTTGAAAAAGTTGAAGCGTTGGTAAGTCAAATTAGAACCAAATTATTCTAAAAACTAAAAGTTCTCAAAGTAAATGCAGTTTTATATGAAAAACAAGAAGGGAGGAACTGAAATATTAATAAATTTTAACAATTCTTAAACAAAAATTATCGAAAAAATCACAAATTAAAGGAAAGCTTTGCCTACCGCTTCTTGCTTGTTGAAGTACTGACTAGAAAGATTTATAATAATCGATATAGCTGTGCGTAGGTATACGCCAATTTAATACTAATTAATACTCTCAATTAACACACACTCTTACTGTCGAAGCAGATTATGACATACGGCAGGGCTCGTGTCTTACTAATGGCAGTTTGAGTTTTTTGAATTTGTTTGAATTAGTGTTTTTGGTGTTGTTTTTACTCGTAGCTAAATTGCAGACAACAAATTGACTTACACACTCATTTTCCTAGAAAGGAAATTTGGGTGTGGATTTCAAATTTTCATGACCAAGGATCCAATTATTTTTTTCTGTGGCTACTGCTTAGTCGACCGTTAGGCGGTGTATTTTTTTCTGTTTATTTAACGAGGGCCATGACCATACTCTCTGCATCAATTTCCATCAGATTATGACTTGTTTATGGAGCAGTCCATTTGGTATAGCGCTTGCAATTTTGCGACCATAAATAAAATCCGCAGACCGGTTTCCAAATAGCAAACAAATTTAAGAATATCTCTCCTTCATCTGTGTGGTAGAAATAACACAAAAAAAGCGACAGTTCGAATTTCTTATTTAACCAAAACTGGATTTAAGCAAAAGCAGCGATTTTCTTAGACCAGAAGATCGTATGCAAAAGCAATTATATGGATTGGTAGTAAATACCAGTTGCGTTTCCATCTGATTTGAAGATGTTCGTGATTTCTGATCTGCTGAGAATATTATTAACACTACTTCAACCGCCGGTAAGTTCATCTACCTTTATCCGAAGATTGGGCACCTTGTCGCGGTGGGGCGGCTTAAGTTGATTAACAGGATGCTAGATCAGGGTAGTGGCCCAGCTCCTCTGGTAGAGCTGAATGTGAATTGAAGAACCAAGACCCAATCCGATCAATCGATCAACCCTTAAACTCCAAGATGACTAGTCTGCAATGTCGAGGGAGCTGTGATAAGGTAGGTAAAACTACTTGTTCACAGGGTTCAGGGGTAATTGAACCGCTAATGGAGACTCCTCAGGGGCAGCTCAATCCTCTGTTGTAATTTAGTTGAGTAGGATAGGTATTGGGGATCTCTGCTTATTCGGTCCGTTTTAATTCTCCCCTACTCGTGGGTACGCATATGGACCAAAATAAAAATAATAAAAATAATATTCCTTCTGAAAACGAGGTGGAAGGCTTAGGAGGGGTCGACAAGGCGCTGGAAGGCGCTGACATGAACTCGAATAAGCTCGAGGGGTCAGTGGACTCTGATGGGAAACCAAAAGAGTTAGCAGACCAATCGTCAGTGGAGGTGGACAATGCGGTGCAGAAATGCGCCAAGAGGTCAGCCGGAACTGCGGAAGCCGGATTGGAAGAGGAGAGAAGTCCCGACTCCGAGCGGAAGTTGCACCAGCAACTGAAGCAAAAAATGGAGAGGGTCAGAAGGAGGCAAAGATTGGCCTTGGCCAAATCTGTCTCGGCGAAAGGCATAAGTAAGTCGGTCAAGGAGTTGACTGAAATGGTTGCCAACTTGACGTCGACCGAAACCTCTCCAGAAGACGGTGGATCTAGGAAACGGTTCAAATGTTCCGGGACCATGAATCCACCTAAAACTGAGAAGAAGGGGACGGAAGGCGGAAGGGAAGACGGACAGTCTGTACAATATGGGGTCAGTCTACAGGTACCACACTCCAGTGGTTATGTGGATGGACAACATGTACAACGGACTATTAGTCAACCCGGAAAGCAGGAATCGTGCCAGGCCGAGCAACCTGGACCAAGCAAGGTAAAGCGAAAGCTGAGCCAAGCTATGGGAAGGAGAGCAAAGCAAGCAGATGATGCAAAGCCTTGCGCTAGGAGTGAGAGAGCCAAAGTTGACAAAGTTGTAAAAACCTTTTGGATCCTTTGCTCAGACAGCGGCGAACGATCTCCAAATGGGTGTTGCCGACATGAGTCGAGAGGGGGGGATAGAAGCTTCAAAGTTGAGTATTTTCAAAAATGCTCTGCTGAGGGCTCTAGACTTACTTCCGACAAATGCAGCTTATATTCTTTGGAGGAAGGGATTATAGCAATAAAATGCGTAAACCAAGAAACCAAGGGTTGGCTATGTGAGACTGTAGGGAAGATGACCGACCTATGGGAGGGAATCAACCTTAAAATAGACAGGCTTCACATACTAAAGGATGTGGAAAGGTTGATAGTCTTCGTTCCCGGTCAACCCGTGAGCAAAGATGTCATCCTTGCCAGACTTTGTCGTCAAAATTCCTGTGTGAAGGACACTTCGATGGAGGGTTATTCATGTGGGAAGATATGCTGACAAAAAAATTGGTGGAACCAATCTGACGATCTGGTGTCCGAGGGAGGAAGCGAGGCTGGTTAGACAAGCAGGAGATAGACTCTTTTGCGGGTTGGACATAGCATTCGTGAAGTTCCCAGGATCATCGGAAAAGACTCAACCTGGGAAGCCACCTGATAGGGCGATGAAGTGATAGACACCATGGAGATGGGATCAACACAAGTCGGGCGGGAGGTGGGCCCGTACCGGGAAAAGCTGAGGGTGATTCAATTGAACCTTCATCACAGCAAAGCAGCATCGGCAATGATGACTAAGTGTTTTGATGAGGATTCGTTTGATATAGCCCTGATACAGGAGCCTTGGATCTTTAGAGGAAAGATTAGAGGACTCCCAAATAGCATGGCTGAGTTGCATTATGCACAAACTAGCGGAAGAATTAGGTCCTGTATCTTGGTGAGGCACGAAGTTCAAGCATATAAATTGCCGCATCTGTGTGCCCCAGACCTTGCAACAGTACGAGTAGGATCAGGTGCGGGAAGTTTTGTCATAGCATCTGCATACCTGCCGTATGGTTCTCCAGAACCTCCTCCGACAAGAGAGTTAGAGTCTTTGGTGAATGCATGCAGGAACAGGAACGAGGATCTAATAATTGGTTGTGATGCCAATGCACATAATACAGTGTGGGGCAGCACCAACGATAATAACAGAGGAGAAGCCTTATTCGAATTTGTATCATGCAAGGATCTAGCCATCTTAAACCGGGGAACAGAGCCAACCTTCGTCGATGTGAGACGAATGGAAGTGATCGATGTTACCCTGTGCAGTAGCCAGATAATTGAAAGAATATCAAATTGGAGGGTAATGGATCAGGCTACATTGTCGGATCACAGAGCCATTTCATTTGATGTTAGCTATGGATCTAAAAGGAAAAAAGATTTATTATTATTTATTTATTATTTATTATTTATTGTATTTTCTTTACTAATACATAATGTGTTCTTACATTTTAACAAAAATAAACCTACGAATAATACAAATTAACAAAATGATTTAATAAAGAAACTGCAATCTATAGTTCATAGGGAACTAGAGGCGAGAGCAGCTAGAATAACATTAAAATAACAATACAAAATTAATTTAAAAGTAGTGAGGTGGGGTTACGACAAGAATTGTACAGTATATTTGTTACAAATTTAGAGCTCAGTACATATTTACAATGAAATAGTGATAAAAAAAAAATTTTGCGCAAAAATAAAGATAAAAAAAAAAAAAAAAAAAAGAAAAAAAAAAAAACAAAGTATCTAATTAATTAAGTGGTTACCCATAGTAATTCATTTACATTTTTATAATTTAAACCAAAGAGCCAACATTTTACTTCTTTGAGAAAAGTGGATTCATTTCTAATAATCCTAATGCTACTAGGTAGATTATTAAAAAGTCTTGGAGCAACTGACGTATAAAAATTTAAAAAAAATTGCAAATTGTGATGTGGTACTACCGCGAGATGTTGATAGTTTACTCTAAGGTTATAGCTTGAAGAGCAACGGTCAATAAATAGCCAAATCTGGAGAAAAAAATCTTTACTACCTTATAAAAATACAAATGCTTCAGAGGTAGGACCTTGATGCTTTTGAAAAGTATTAAACTATCATGTCGACGACTTTTATTACAAACAAGACGAATAATGTGTTTCTGGGAAATTAGAAGTGGATTAATTTTATTGCTGTGAGTACCACCCCATGAAACTATGCCATATTCAAGCTTAGAGTGCACTAAACCATAATAAATACAAGTAAGGAGTTCTCGTGAGCAATAGGATTTTAAAAAGAAAATTTGCCTTGTAGCGGCCCTAAGATACTTTTTGAGTGCCTCCGTATGAGCAGACCAACCCATCTTCCAATCAACCAACACCCCTAGGTACTTGTATGACTTGACACACTCAATATCAAAACAATTCACGGAGCACGAAAGTGATTCAAAAAATGTTTGTGGGTACACTGACGAGCTACAGATTACTCTACTATGATTATATTTCTCACAGCTTGCACAATGGAAAGAGAAAGATCCATAGTCTACCTCCTTACCAGAAACATTAAAAAACATAATTTTGGTTTTATCACTTATTACCATTTTATGCATTTCAAACCAATGGCTTAAGACTTCCAAGTCATGATTAATATCTGCAGAGAGATCCAAAGCTGAGTCACTTTGAAAAGCACATGCCATGTCGTCAGCGAACGCATTTACTTTGCAACGGTATTTTTGCAAAAACAGCGAGTTAATAAAGATTAAAAAAAGTATTGGGCCAAGCACAGAGCCCTGAGGAACACCCACAGAGATGCTTCTCAGGGAGCTTAATTCTCCACTAATCTTAACTCTTTGTCCTCTATCGGATAGGTAGGAACGGAACCAATTATGCATTATGCCTCTAAAACCACAATTGTAGAGTTTGTCTAGGAGTATTGTGTGATCGACAGTATCAAACGCTTTTGTGATGTCGATAAAAAGAGCCGCAGTTAATTTCCTATTATTAATGCCATTGTATATATTAGTGCAGAAATTTAAGAGGGCAGCTTCAGTTGAAAAACCAGAACGAAACCCAAACTGTGATTCACTAAAGAATTTGTTTCTGTCTAGAAACTTTACCATTCTGTTTTTCACTGCTTTTTCAAAAATCTTTGAAAATACCGAGAGTAACGAAATCGGCCTATAATTATTTATTAATGATTTATCACCCTTCTTAAACAAAGGTATTACTTCGACTTGTTTTAACCCATCTGGAAAAATACCATTAGAAATACTCTTGTTATAAATAAGGCATAAAATATCGCAAATATTGAAAGCTATTTTTTTAACGAAATTATTTGATAAGCTATCAGTTAAAGCAGAATCCGATTTTTTTAGAGAAATTATGATTTTATATAATTCAAAAGATGTCATAGGTTCAAAAAAGAAGCTTTGAGATAATGACACATCATGAGATAAACATTCACATCTAGTACATTCAGAGCGACTAACTGACACTACTTTACAACCAACAGAGGCAAAATAGTCATTGAATTTATTAGCTAAAACCGCAGGATTAGTTATGACAGCATCATCAACTTTTAAGCTTTGAATGTTATCAAATTGAGTCGGTTTATTAAGTATATCATTAACCAATTTCCATTCTTTTTTTGAATCACCTTTGAGCTCACGAAATTTGCTTACATAGAAATGGTTTTTACACAACAAGACATCTTTAGAAATTTCTTTACATAATTGTTTGTAAGCAATAGTGATACCAGCTTTATTAGGGTATTTGACTTTTTTCTTGTAAAGATTGTTCTTGGTTTTAATTTTCTTAAGTAGATCAACAGTAATCCAAGGCTTTAGTTTTTTTAATTTAGATTCACTTCTTTTTCTTGTACTCGAACATTGCTTAACATATTTACTTAAAGTCTCTGTAAACGTAAAGAAATCCCTGGAAGGATCACTTACACTTACAATACTATCCCAGCATTCCGATCGAAGTAGATTATTTAGCGATACATAATCAGTTTCGACAAAAGTCGAACAGGAAGGTAAATACTTTGAACTAGCATCAGAAACATATTTGAAGCTCAAACACGTCATACAATGATCAGTCAACTGCAAATCTATTACAGAGCTGCTGAGATGGAGTTTTTGTGTGTTAAAAAAACGAACCATAATATGGTCAATGCAAGTTCTACTAGAATCTGAAATGCGAGTTGGCTTGTTTATACATGACTCTAAGCCATAAGATGACAATAAAAAAATATAATTATCTGCATGAATAGAAATTTGTGAAATATCAATATTGAAGTCACCTAATAAAATTATATCATTAGAAGACTCGCTTGATAATAGATTTTCTAATTCCTCAAAAAACAAATTATTCGTCATAGATAGGTCATTAAATCGATAAACGCAGAAAAATGTTAACTTTTTGTCATTAACCTTCACTTTTAAAACATCACAACTACGCAAATTATAGCGAAAATCTACAACGCTTATCTCACTTTTAATAAAAGCCAAAACACCGCCAGCTGCGTACTCATTATTACTGCAAGATATAAGTTCATATCCTTCAATACTAAAGAAAGGCTCTTCTTCTTCATATATCCACGTTTCCGACAAAAAAATACAATCAGGCTTGTTAACAAAAGAATTCAGATGTATAAGAAAGTTATCAAAATTTTTACGCATGCTTCTTATATTTTGGTGAATAATAAGAGAATTGTTCAAGTATTTCTGGTTAGAAACGAGATCAAGGGAGTCAACGTCTACACAGTTGACAGAGGGAATATTAAGTATATTAACTTCTGGATCTTGCATATTAATTTAGTGTTACAAGGTCCACCTCTGAATTAATAACGATGTACTTGTCGTTATCCCTCTTACGCATGAGTACTCTCCCGTTGTTAATCCAAACATACTTGAACATTTTTTCTTTCTTAGCTTTCTGCGCCGCTTTTAAAAGATATCTTGTCGCACCACTTAGAGATTCATTAATATAGATTTTACTATTTTTTTCACAATTAAATATCTTAGAAGTTAAATAATTTGTTTTGCTGAATTTTTTCTTCATAATTAGATTTTTCTTTAACTTCGAAATAAATTTAACCACTAAAATATTACCAATTGAATTATTGTTCTTCTTAACATTTTTCACAAAACAATTGTCAATATCAGCTTCAGATATATCTTCGCATACACCTTTAGTAAAAACTTGCAAAGCACAATTCAATGCGTTGGTATTGTTTACTTTAGGTACACCTACTATTTCAACACTTTTGTCTCTACTTTCTTGTTGCAAATAATTCACTTCTCTTTGGAGATCGCTGACTGTTTGCAATAGTTTATTTTTTTCTTCTTGTAACGAGCTTATTAAAGAAAGAGCATGAGCATTCTCATATCTAAGAGCAACTATTTCGTTGTACACTGTCTCTAAAGATATCACTTTTTCGTTATGACCGGTATTACACTGTTGTTGAGGCTGTGGGTGCTGCTACTGCTGCTGAGGTAAAACCGGTTCTTGAACTATCTGGTGTTGTTGTCGGAATACATCAGAATTCCGAAGAACACAGATAGGATAAAATACCTTGAAGTGTTGGAGGAAAAACTGAATGTAATGACATTCGGAATACCGAAAAACACTTGGCATGTAGAATCACAGCTGAAGCATCTGCAATCAGCTGTTCAAGTTGCGTACCGAGTGGCTTGTACACCTACTTTAGTGGAAAAACAAGATCCTGCGCCTTGGTGGTGCCGGGAACTTGAAAAGCTAAAAAAGGCTGCGAGGAAGGCCTTCAATCACGCCATGAGGAGGGGAGAACCCGAAGCATAAGGCGAAAAAGAAAGAGCTAAACGTTACTCTGCGCCGACGTAAAAGGGAGTCATGGAGGGACTTTTGCTCGAGTATGAGGAGTACATCTGAAGTCAGTAGACTACAAAAGATTGTCTCGAGAGATCCAGTTTTCAAGATCGGACTCATTCGTAATAGAGCGGGGGAGATGGTGGAAACACTGGATCACACAAATGAGGTCCTAATGGAGGTACACTTTCCAGGAAACTATAAGTCAGATCAGCCCTGGGCTCCAAGGAAACAAGGAGCGAACAGGATGGATAGGACGGAAGCAGAACGGATCGTGACACCAAAAGCGGTCAAGGGTGCGATAGCAACATTCTCACCCTTCAAAACTGCGGGGCCGGATGGTATATTTCCAGGTCTAATGCAATGGGGTATAGACGTAATTGCACCAAGGCTCAGGAATATATACGTTGCATGCCTAGCAATAGGCTATATCCCGATAACATGGAGGGAAGCAAATGTGGTCTTCCTTCCAAAACCGGGAAAAAAGGACTACACCGAGGCAAAGTCATTCAGACCAGTCAGCCTAACATCCTTCCTGTTAAAAATAATGGAAAGGTTGATGGTGGACTATATGGAGAGTACTGCGCTTAAGATGTATCCTTTAAATAGTAGACAGCATGCATACAGGGTAGGTATGTCTACAGAAACAGCGCTACACCAAGTAGTACGCGTTGCGGAGGAAGAGCTAAATACCGGGGGCATTGCGATGACCACTATAATGGACATTGAAGGTGCCTTCGGATAAGATATGCTTTGAAAGTCTGAAACAAGCCTTGGAAAAACGTAGGGTTACCACCCACTGGTGGTAAGATGGGTGGACAATATGTTGAATACAAGGGCGATTAATATTCAGACGGGAACCTCAAAACTCAGAGGAAGGGTTAGCAGGGGTTGCCCACAAGGAGGTGTTCTCTCACCTACACTGTGGAATATCACTGTGGACTCTCTTCTTGACAGACTCGAGGCGACGGGCATTCACACAGTGGGATGTGCCGACGATATAGCAATAATGGCCAGAGGCAAATTCATGGACGTCACCGCAGATATCATGAGGAACGCACCCAGAGTGGTTGAGCAGTGCTGTCTGGAACAAAGGCTCTCCATTAATGCGGCGAAAACAGATCTAATAGTCTTCACTAGGAAGAGGAAAAATCTGGAATCTCGGCCCTTAACACTTTTCGGATCGGAACTAACAATGACTAAGAAGGTTAAGTATCTGGGAGTCTATCTAGATACTGGACTTACTTGGAATTACCATGTTGAGGAGAAGGTCCGGAAGGCAAAAAGGGTACTACATCAATGCAAACGTGTATGTGGACAGAGGTTGGGACTCTCGCCTAGGTCAGCATACTGGATGTATACGATGATAACTAGACCCATTATCACGTACGCCTCGGTTGTATGTTGGGCGAAAGCCTCTCAGAAAACTGTGAAGAAGCACCTGGATAGGGTTCAACGTTTAGCATGTATGGGAATTGCAGGTGCAATACGTACAACCCGAAGATGCGAATTGGAAGTCAAAGACGAGATTAGGGAGCTAAACATGCCTATGGATCGAATTACAAGGGTGCGTATTATGGATAGAAATCACAAAACTCGTATTGAGAACGGATTACTTCCAGAAAAAAGAAATGGTGAAATAGTGATTTTCACGGATGGATCCATGATGGATGGCGGGGCGGGGGCCGGTATCTATTCAGAAGAACTGGAACTTGCCCGTCACATTAGCCTCGGGAAATACACTTCAGTATACCAGGCTGAGATGATTGCCTTGCTTTATGCGTTGGACTACTTGCTTGAATGTCAGGTGGAAGGAAGAAATATCCTTATAGCACTGGACAATCAGGCGGTGATCAGATGCATGGAACAAACAAACATCACAACATCACTGGCACTGGAATGCGTACTTAAACTCAATTAAACTCAATGTTCATCTAAAAATGAAGTAACACTGACTTGGGTACGAGGACACATAGAGATCGAAGGCAATGAAAAGGCGGACTCCCTTGAAAAACAGGGGTCAACTGAAAAGTTGCTGGGACCAGAACCATTCTCTTCAATTGGCAGAGGAATGGTTGAACAGCTTATCCACAAATGGATCGCGGCAGAACACCTGAGAGGTGTTACAATGTGGAACAATGTAGACAAGCTAAAATGGCAATAAAGTGGCCGACCTGCTCCACTCAAAAAAGGGTTCTAAGCATGAGTCGAGGAACATTGAAATGGGTGGTGGCTTTGTCTACAGGACATGGTAATTTCAGGTATCACTTAAGGAAAATGGGCCTTATAGAGGATGAAACTTGTAGACTATGCCTGGAGGAATCTGAGACAGCGGCACATATACTGTGTCAATGCCCGGCATTGGCTGGCAGAAGAATGAGGATCTTGGGACATCAATGGGTCGAGACCCAGTCGATGAAACGGATCTCCCATAAACAGATTCTAGCGTTAACACTAGGAATTGAGCCCAGAGAAGAACTGTGGAGAAATCCAGAGAGTCTCTCTGAGTAAGATTTACAGTGGTAGAGAGACGAAAAGAGACCCGACAATGGTGGTCTGATTCGATTATTTCTCGAAATATATATATATATATATATATATAACACTACTTCAAAAATCAATTACGAATTCAATTCGAATGCATTGTAGAACGACCTGTAAACCTGTGAGAAGCACCATGTGTTCCGTTGCTTGTGCAATTCAGAGTTATTTTTACAATGCTCAGTATGTCAGTAACATGTGTTATTCTGTTTAATTTGTGCCGCTCAATTGCATTGTGATTTTGCTTGAACACATCAATGACCCACTTAAATTGGAAGCGACGAGATAAAATACTTTAAGCACGACTTCACAAAGAAAAGTCTTTCATAAAACAATCACTGTGCAAGTGATTTAGATTGAATTGATTTTATTTTTGGAATGCAATAGCAGTTATTGAACAGCTACTTTGTACTTAGTAGATTTAGTGCATTTGCATTGCAATTTAATCAAGGGGTGGTTTTGCAGCGGTCGCTTATATTTAATATGTATGTTTGTGAAACATATGTTTCATTATCACAGGATAGATCCTTCTAAACCAATGACTCTGTAAGTGTGGACCACTTGGTCAACGACGGTATTAAGAGTTACATTTAGGAATGCGTTCAAAACAAATGTGTAAAATTTAAAATTGGATCGTGTTCCCGATCGTTAGTAACACACATATTTTTTTTGCTGCTTTACATGGAAATGTAAGAATCAGGTTGTTGCGCGGGAGCTGACAGTCTATTTAATAATTAGTTTATGGTGTACGGTCGATGTTTGCTTGAAGCGTAAAGCGTTGTTGTCTGACGAGTATAAATAAGAATGTTTAGTACCTATAAAAGAAATATAATTTTATTTAAAAGATGACGTACGAGTAGAACATACCTCTACTTTTAAAGGTCTTAAATTTACTGTCATCTAAAAATGTTGACGGAAGCAGAAGACTTCAAAAATAAAAAATTAACCTGTCAGCAGTTTTCATCTCTTTAAAAAGTCTTTCAATATCAATTTTGTTGGACTATCTCTCTACCTTTCCTTACTTCATATCCAAACCATAGACAACATTAACTAAGAGTATTCATAGCCCATGAGCACATTCTGTTCTTTTGACATTTCCGTCAAAGAAAGCTGATTTTTTGTCATGAAATGAACCACACTAGTAAAGGAGAAAGAAAAACATTTAAGCAACATCGCCTGAGAAGTAAATAGTACGTGTAGAAAAACTCCTGCAGAAAGCCCACAGACCTCTGTGAGTTGACAATCTTTGTTTCATCGTTTTAAAACAGCGCTGTGCACCACAGAAGACTGCAGTTACAATTTGAATACGCACCATGTTTGACATGCTTTCTAGCAAAAGCTGCATAGAACTACCTTCCACTATCAATTTCATTGGTTTGGTTACGCAACTTAATATGAATTCACTCTCATCAAGAGCAGATAAGCAATGAAAGACTTACCAGCAAAAGAACAAGCTGGTGTAATTTTAAAAAAATACTCGAAGGTTTTATAAACCTGGCCACAACAAGGCATATTGACATCGAAGTGGAACAGTTCATTGCCGATATACAACAGGCGGCAGAAGATAGTACACCAACTATTCAGCAACGTAAACAAGCATCGGTAAAATACCCCACAGAAATTAGGGAACTAATATTAGAAAAGAGAAGAGCCCGGAGAAAATGGCAAATGAGAAGATATCCCGGCGATAAAACTATATTCAATAGACTTAACAATAAACTTAAGAAAAGTATCAGTGAATTTAAAAATAGAACTCTTACTAAATATCTTTGCAATTTAACTGCTGACAAAGTCACAGACTACTCCCTTTGGAAGGCTGCCAAATATTTAAAAAGACCTCAAACGCAAGATCCCCCGTTAAAAACATCTGATGGGAAATGGATTGGCGACCCAAAAGAAAAGGTCAAACTATTTTCGGAACATTTAACAAATGTTTTTAAACCTTTTCCACCTAGTGTGGCAAACGAACGCCTTGAATTCTTTGATAGGACAGATGAAGACGTAATCACTTACGTTTCACTTAAAGAGATCAGCACATGTATTCATAAGCTCTCTAATAGAAAATCGCCAGGTTATGATCTTATAACTGCCCAAATTCTGAAGGAACTACCCTTCATAGCATTGGTTAAACTTAAGCTTTTAATTAATGCTTGTTTTAAGCTAAGATATGTTCCATATCATTGGAAGATAGCAGAAATTATAGTTATACCTAAACAAGGAAAACCTCCATCAGAAGTCACCTCATACAGGCCAATCTCACTATTATCTTTATTATCAAAACTTTTTGAGAAACTGTTTCTTAAAAGACTAGACAGAATAATAGAACAAAGAAGGCTTATTCCCACCCACCAGTTTGGAAGATTTTAGAAATAAACACTAGACAATAGATCAAGTACATCGTATAACAAATATTATAGAAAAATCATTAGAAGAAATGCAAGTTTGCTCTACACTATTTTTAGACGTTGCTCAGGCTTTTGATAAGGTCTGGCATAAGGGCTTAGAGTATAAACTTCATAGGGATCTACCAAGACAATACTATGAGATACTTAAATCTTATATTTCAAATAGATTCCTTAGAGTTCGCTATGGTTCAGTGTATTCTGAACTCAAAGAATTACAAGCAGGAGTTCCACAGGGAAGTGTTCTGGGACCAACCCTGTACTTACTGTATAGTAGTGATATACCACATACAAACGATGTGATGATAGCTACATTCGCAGATGACACTGCTCTTCTATCAACTGATGGATGCGTGACTAAATCCACAGAAAAGCTACAAAATTCTGTTAACGAAATATGTGATTGGGCCCAACGATGGCGAATTAGACTTAATGAATCAAAGTCCACTCATATCAATTTTACAAATAAAAAAATAACGAACGCTCCTGTGGTTATTAATAACCAAGTAGTTCCTTATTCTAACACAGCTAAGTATCTGGGTATGAATCTAGATGCTAAACTGAAGTGATAGGAACATGTGAAAAAGAAAGTAGAAGAGTTAAATATTAGGTATAGAAAACTATTGGTTGCTAGGACATAACTCTGAAATGTCCACTGAGAATAAAATTTTAATATATAATCAGATACTAAAACCTGTTTGGACGTATGGTATCCAATTATGGGGTTGCACAAAAAAAACAAATGCACAAATAATACAAACATTCCAAAACAAAGTCCTTCGGGGAATAGTAAATGCCCCGTGGTATATTAGAAATAATGACTTGCATCGTGATTTGCAGATTGATCTTGTAACGGAAGTAATTAAAAAGTACGCAATCCGTCACAATGACCGTCTGCAGATGCATATTAATCCTGAAATAATAGACGTCTTAAATGTACGATATAATATTCGTAGATTAAGAAGAACTAAGCCTCACGAATTTATAATCTAAAAAATATGAGAACCCGTATTTAAATTGTAATACCTTCTCAAACGCAACTGAACGTTGAAAGTAAAATCATTTGTCGAAAATTCTTTGATTGGTCATGATTAAGGAGGTGTTTTTAGTGCGGTTAGAGTCCCACACTACTCTGGGTTTCTAGCCCCATTGTGTCTTTCGAGATTTTCACCTTCAATAACAAAAAACAAAAACAAAAACTCTCATCATTTGTTTACTGCTAAGGGTTTATTTCTCTCATTTTGCCCACAACTAAGGAATGTGGTCAACTTTTGAAGTGCGAGATTTTCAACCTTCCACTATATATAAAACCAGATAAGTACAGTAAAAGAATTCAATCACCCTGTTTGAGTGGCGGTTGTGCGTGCTCCAGCCAATTCCGTTTGGCGTAAATAAAAATTCATAACGTGATCGGATTTTTAAATGCTTTCAGTCACAGATAGTTATCTAACTGTAAGTGGTACTTTTCAGCATGGCTGCCTCGTGCACCTAATGTGCTTTGTTAAAATAATAAGACAATCCGGAAATATGTCTGACGCTTTGCAACAGTTCAAAGTAAAAGTACTTCTTTGTTGTTTTCTTACAGTACTGATGCATTGAATCATAAAAAGGGGGTCTCCTATGAGTAAGACCCAATTAATTCACGTTTCATGAAGTGTGAAAGATAATTTTTCAATGTCAGCTGAGTTATGCAATTTTGCCCAAGGGGGATACTTATCGCCCAACATCTGCTGTTTCAAAAAGTGGCAACATCGATAGTCACTTTCAAGTTTCAAGACATCTGTGCAACAGATCTTATAACAATCGATAACATGTGTTTATGTAATTGTTTAGATTCATAAATCACCAGAACCCATGCATATACACTCACTTTGGGGATAGATAACGATAAATTTGGACGGGAGATGAAATTTGCGATTTCTTTCAGACAAAGTGTTATAGCAAACTTTACAACCCTTTGACAAGATAGGCATCAGTTGCAAGTTCAATTGGCAGTTTATATGATTCGGTAATGAGCAACTGCGTGTTATGTTGATTTTGAATGATTGGTATATATTTTTATCGATATTCACAGCCTTTGAGATACCCGATCAGTCCACACGAACCACAACTAACGATAAAGTTTATTGTCAATAAAAAATATTCACTCTACGGGTATATGATTTTTTTTTATATTTTTAGTTGACTAGCGAACTCCATATTTCGCTAATTATTAAAAATATCGTTTTTTTCCTTTAAATTCGACACATGCTTGTGCACGTAATCCCTATGACTGGGTAGAAATTGTGAAACGGTGAGAAATTAAATAAATGGATGGGAAATAACTGTATCTGCTTTAACTGTTTAGATTTTATTGGGGTGTTGCTAACAGGCAGCAGAATAAAGTAAGAACAATACAGTAGTACACTCGCTAACGCCAATAAGCGATTACAATGGATTCGCATGTTATACAGGGTGTTCGCCGAGAAGGTATACTACTTTGTTTTGCCGCCATTTTGGTAAACATTAGTCTTGACAGTTCATATTTGGCAGTCGTGAAGTAGACACGTGGCAAATTTATTATGGAAAATTATTCGATTAACCAGCGTGCCAATAGGATGTTACAGCTAGCCCATGACAACCCCGATTTTCATGAAAAAATCATAATGGCACATTTTCATTTTAATGGATATGTGAATAAACAGAATAGTCGGTTCTGGGCAATGGAAAAAGCTCAAATTATTCATCAGTCACATTTGCATCCATTAAAAGTTATAGTCTGGTGTGCAATTTGGTCAGGAGGAATAATTGGACCGTACTTCTTTGAAAATGAAAACGGCGTAACGGTAACTGTGAATGGGAAGCGATATCGTGATATGATTGAAAACTTTTTAACGCCACAACTTTATGCTTTGGGCTTGATTAACATGTGGTATCAACAAGACGGTGCCAAATCGCATACAGCTAGGATTATAATGGAATTACTGCGAGACCTCTTTCCACAACAAGCTATTTCAAGAAATGGAGATGTTGATTGTCCTCCACGGTCGCCTGATTTGACTGCTCCGGACTTCTTTTTGTGGGGATATCTGAAAAACAAGGTTTATGCAAACAAACCAGAAACGCTTGAGCAACTCAAACAAAAATTTCGTGATGAAATTAAGAGTTTAATGAAAAATGTGCTCAAAAGGGCTCGCATTTGTGAGACTAACAGAGGCGGACATTTACCTGATATTGTATTCCATACATAATTGCCGACATTAAATAAAACATTTATCAATATAAGATCGATTCTCTTTCTTTTAATCAAAAATTATAAACAAACAAAGTAGTATACCTTCCCGACGGACACCCTGTATTAAATCATTTCAAGCATTTCACAAAAAAGCCGATGGTCCTCTTTCTTTGAGACTAGCATAAGTCTACTTAATCCTTTGACCGTCTTAAGCTGACAAATTAAACAAATTGAGGCCTGTTTGCGAGTGTACTAAAGGTATACAGTATACACAAATTGTAAAAGCAGTTGAGACGTTTTTATGAGGTTAGGTGGGCTCCCGGGAAAGCGTTAATCACTTCATTAGGGCTTTCCACTGCTCCACATCTAGCAAACGTCTGACAAAAATCCAAAACTATATCTGTCATGGGAAACCTCCTTAATTAAGCCAAGTGGCTGATAAGTTCGATGTGAATGTTGCGGCTCAGCTTAGTTGAAAGTCAATTTCTGTTTCACAGAGTTGCAATGTAAAGCACACTCTTTATTAGGAAATACCTCGATTAGAAAACTTCTTCGAAGTTCACAGCGGTGGTGGTTTTTCCAAATATATATTGTATAGTATATATAATGTATAGTTGTAGAAAGTCATTTAATTTGAAAACCCAATCCTTATAATATAACAGTCTTAATAAAGAGCGAGCGAAGTGTATTGATTCATTTAAAAAGTTTTGATTACCGAATCCAATTCAATGTTTTCTATTTTAAGAGTTTTTGTTTGCATTTTCTTTTCATGTCGCTACAATTTAGATTTAATTTAATTAACTGATTCAGTGTGAAGACCTAACTTACGGAACTCGCAGTCTAAGGTTTAATTACTGGTTGAAGCTAGAGTTTTTTAATAATTTAAGAATTAAAAATCGAGTGACTTCACTCCACTCCATGTGAGCTAGAAAGGTATTTAAGCAGGAATTTAATGATAATTTCTATAGATCCAAATGTTTCCTGTAGAAGTTCATCCTTCCAATTCAACAAAGGGCTGGACTTCATAATCTTTGCCTAGCTTTATTTGCCTATTGGCTCTCTCAAAAAGAAAAAAAAAACTCTATATGAAAGTTTGCTATCACAACGATTTTAAAGATCTGGTGGCGTGTTTTATTTGTTTTTTTTTAAACGAGATGTTCCCCAATGTACATTTTCTGTGTTCAGACTTGTAATGGTTGGTTGATTGTGCCAAAAATTTTGGCGGAATAATATCTATTCTTACCGACGTCTCAAAAGAATTCCACAGTGTCAAATCGCAGCCCCGGGGAGACAAAGGGACGGCTACAAAACAACTGATTGCACGACTTATGTGGCACATAATACGACGAAACGATATAACTGCAATGCATATATATGCACTATACTCTGTAAAACATAATTTCTTCTGTGAAACACGTCCTACAACGAGCTTTATTTGCCTGCCAAACCGAACATGTCACGACCCTTTACTAACGCTCTCTTGTGGCGACATGTAAAAGTGTTAGCCCAACGGGTCTAAATATGTGCCTAAAAGTACGTCAGCTAACACTTCTGTGTCCCAAATTTTCTCAGCACATTGTAATCTATTCGTTTTTTTTTCATTTAAAGTGTCTATCAATTGGGCAAAAATAAAACAAGTGTGTATACGAATTTCGTATTACTAGGCGTTTTTTCCCAATGACTAGGCAAATAACCAAACTTTTATGAATGGACTTATTTTGTATTACTAAGATTATTTATTATTATTAAGATGAAATTTATTGACACTAGCTGCCATGAGAGCAGTATTTCTTGTATTTACTTTTTTTAAAGCTATACTTATTTTTGTTGCACTAAAATTCGTATTCCTGATAACTCAAACCAGCAATCGTATTAGCTATTAAAATATGCGCTACTCTGCCCAATTTTTCTGAGCTCATGGGGTGCGCTCTGATCATGCTCTCAAAGAAAAGTTAGCAACAGGATATTATTTGCAAATACGATACGATCCAATTGGTCAATGACCCCTCAATAATGGTTACAAGTTTTAATAAAATAAAGTAGATACACAAAATTCACATTAACATACGTGATTATGCAGATTTGGAAGCATTAAGCTCACCAGCTGATGTTCAAGTTGGACTAACTTGGGAGTGGAATTTAAATTTTGAAGTAACCGGGTTATTTATTGTGTTCTTTATGAATTCAAATTTAAATAAATCGAAATGTTATAACATATGCGATTCTGTTTACAGTTTTCAACTTTTGACTTTATGCCATTAAGAAAGAAATTTACCACTCCTTTATTGCTAGCAATTCGTCTGGCGATTGTTAAATCCTTTCTATAGAAATTTTCATACACGACCCAATAAAACATTGTGACATATCATAAACAATATATAATAGCATGCACTTGTTGATCAATGCCAAGTCCGTAGGAGTATACATTTACTTTTCCAACCGAAAATATCCCATTACCTGTAGACAACAGTATCGCCATTAGATAAATGCTCATCATCGTTGTTGTTCAAGAGGACATATCCGGAATGTTTGTTCTTTCGCTTCGACGTCATATTGGAGCAGAATTTTGTTGTTTTGCTTCACTTCCCGATTATCGGGAGAATTCACTTATTTTTATAGCTACTAAACATGCGAATCACAATCTAACATCACAGAAATGTGTTGATAAACATTTTCCAAAAATAATTGCGAAAATCATTCGAAAAGCCACCAACACTCGAGATACTACTTCTGGTTTCACCGTTTGACCGTAAACCGTAACCTATAAGCGAAACCAATCCAATCGGATTGCAACGAGCTACTAAAACTAAATCGCAAGCTCCAATGTCGAGACGAATACGTCTGGAGCTGTAAACAGCTGTTTGCCATCGAATTCCATGACATCACAGATGTTGCTCCGAAAAGCTTTCAATTCGAGTGAGTGATTCGATTCGGTGTAGGAATTGAAATGGGGAATGGGTAATGGGGATTTTTCGAGTCAATTGAAGGGGGCTTTGTGCGTTTCTGATGAAAGAATACATCAAAATGAACTGGATTCACGAGTGGTGTAGCGTTGGGGTTCTATAAGCTCCGTATGCAAACAGAAAATGCTATGGCGGAACGCTAATCCGTATGTGAGTGTAATCTGTTCACAATGTTATCAGAGTCGTAAAACTATAATCGTGATATCTTGGTAACATTTTACGGGGTGTGTTTTAATGGAAAATTATAGTGGAGTCTACCATGACACTTTGATCGCGGGCAGGTTATTTAATAGCGGAAAATGCAATAAACATGTTTGGCTTTAAACTAGGCCGACTGATAATGGGCAATTGCCTTTGTTTTAATTTTGGGAGAATTATTTTCAAGTTCACTGAACTTGTTGATTGTTATTCAGCGCGCGTTTAGTACTCTTGTTGATTTGAAGCTTTAGACATATTTGCGACAATAACCAGTTCGAGAAATCATGACTGGTTGCATAATCGTATCGTGAGGGTCCGAATGTAAGATGGAACACTTGTTGCGGTGGAGGCAGTTTTTATTGCTATTCATAAAAGTAAAGAACTATAATTGTTGACAATGAATGTACTCTGTGTTCGTTGTCTGGAACTATAAACTGGAAGATGTGTACACTTTTAATAAACAAGACTGCAAATCTATTGCAAGCGTCTCGGGGGTAGATTTCTCAAACGAACCCTCCATAACTCACGATCGCCTGCCAATGCAAATTGTAAGGGACAATCCGTAAACGGATAGAGAAGGGATTTGTTTTCTTACTACATCATTTCTTAACGTTGATGGAAGAGGGATCCAAGGAGGACGATTTGCAATTATTTGAGAAACTGCTATTGGCCTGGCAGAGATGTATATTTTTAAGAAGGAACGTGCCGCCAACATTTACACTCGCCTTTCAGCAAGAACTTGAAGCCAACTGACCATTTGATTTAAGAGCAGGTCTGACATAGAGCACAACCCGTTAAGTTAGTCTCTTACGGATTAATTAACTTTCTTCTCGACCGATTGATTCACGCTTCCAATACGCCGAGATGACGTCTCATCACTCTGACTCTGACTCATTGGGAGCTGAGGTCAGTGAGGAACTTTTTGGACTAGCCAGGGTGCTGGAATAGGGTGACCTTTGTGATGTCAGAGAGGTGTACAGACTATCCAAAAAAGTAACACCAACCATCCTATCCTGAATGAGGATAGAACTTGGCTGATACCAATTGAGGATCAGCTACGTAGATGAAAGAAACATTTTGGTGCTCTTATACAAGGTGGCGCAAAAATAACCTTCCGATGTTTTTTGGCTGTAATTTAAAAAAAAAATGAAAAACTTTGATTCTTCTTGTGGATTATTTTTATTTGGTCTTTTAATTTTTTTTACATCAAGTTGAGAATATGATGTCATGTAAATGGCCGCCGCCACAGTTGATTGTCATTTAAGCCCTTTTTATGGCATTTTCCATCACTTTGGCCAAAACTTCCGGCGATAGGTCCTCACATTCTTGACGGATATTGTCTTTAAGAGCTGCAAGAGTCTGAGGCTTGTTGACATAAACCCGCGACTTCAAAAAGCCCCACAAAAAGAAGTCTGGAGCGGTCAAATCAGGCGATCTTGCTGGCCAGTGCAAATCGCCAAAACGGGAGATTAGGCGCCCGGGAAATGCATCCTTCAGCATATCGGTTGTGGCACGTGCAGTGTGTGCCGTTGCACCGTCCTGTTGGAACCACATGTTTTCCAATCCCAATTCATCAAGTTGCGGCAAAAAGAACTCGTTGATCATTGCTCTGTAGCGCTCACCATTCACAGTAACCGTTTGGCCCGCGACGTCTTCGAAGAAAAAAGGTCCGATGACTCCTCCAGCGAAAACAGCACACCATACATACTCCGGGGTCTGCCACGCCTGTATTTCGCATGTGTTTACTACACAAATGTCAAAACAGAACTGACATTAGGGGCCAATCGCAAAATTTATAGCATTTTCTGATAGGAGGATTACTTTTGCGCCACCTTGTATATGATGATTTCGGTGAGGAGAGTGCAGCAAAGAGCTCCCAGTTGCTCGACATTAGTAGATATTTCTTGGGTATTGACACTGATTCTCCAACGATCTTATAATAATAATAGTTGGCGCAACAGGTCTGTAGGGACCCTAGGCCTAGCTTCTCACACCCATTCGTTTCGTGTGAGTTTTTAATTTTTGGGACGAATGGAAGGGATCTACAATTTTATGCCGGGTCCAAACGGCTAATTGAGAAGCTCCTTCATGACATTTATACTCTCGGATGTTTGTCAGACGTTCGCGAGAGGTGGCGCAATTCGGGTTTTTTTCAGGATTCGAACCTGGGACCCCTCGCTTAGTAGTCCAACACACTAACCACTAAGCCACTGCGCCTACAACGATCTTAACTTATGTTAAAATCAATCTATTAACACCAATCAACCAACTGGACTTGGTAGTACACCATACTGAGTTCTGACGCAATGACTGTTACTCTACATTCCGCCATTGAAATATCTACCTCCAGAACAAGAAATGGAAGAGATTTGTTGCGCACTTTAGAGCGGCTATGGTGAGTATGAATGAATCTTCTTAATGCTCTCCCTGCTAAGAATTATATCAATATTTGGTACAGCTAAATACAGCTCGGTATATGTTGCCTACAAGCGGTGATAAATGTTACTAGCATTCTATTTGTCGTGAAAGAATGGTTGGTTCGAAAAATATTCATAGGTGCTCCATAAAGAAAAAAAACAGAGAGTATTATATTCTCGCTTCACCAAATTGCACTGAACTTGGTCAAGTATTGAAATATTACTTATCAGAGACAACCTGTGTACGATTTTATCGGTCATTCGGAAGTGTGCTCATATTTTAAACAAAGAACCTGTAATCTACAGATACCCCAACCCAAGTATTGCATGACAAACCAAAATAGAGGTGACAACATCAGACAAAGGCTAATAAACGATGTTTCCTAGCAATATCACGAATGTTTTGCGTGGTTTATTGCGTAAATAATAACAACGAAGCTATTTAATGAATCCGAAGGCAAATATAAGTATCTTTGAAAGAATAGCCAAAAAACAGTTCCCCAATAATTGTTCTTCTCAAGTTAGTTTTAATTTCATATCACTACAATGATTGAAAAGGTAAATTACTATTTGAGCAACACTTACGTTTCCATTGCAATTCGCTGCATTCGAGTTATCACAAACAACACAAATTTAGATAAAAACGTAAAAATCAGAGCGAATCACGTTTTATTATGTAAACAGTTTACCGGCTAAAAGCTTCTTCAAAAGCAAACTTCTCCAAATTGCGTACCATAAACAACTATATGTCAGTGACTTTGCTTCAATTTCTTTTAATGATTCTGTCGATTTATGCTGGACCGTACACTACACGCTGATGCACACTGCCCATAAAATTTCACATCTTTTAGCAATTGCACACCGCCCTATTTAATTGTCGTCATGTGCTAACAATGCTAACTCATTTCATGTCGGAGACCAACAACTAGTAGCAAAATACAAGGCTCTGGTGTAATTAATTATTAATGAGCGTTCCCCCGAAGGCAAAACTGAATTTAAAAAATAATCCCTTCCGATAGGAGGCACTCACTCTACACGAAGCACCGAGCTTCTTATCTTAGTCGATTAATTATGTAGTTGGTTGCTGTCTTATCAAACAGTAGACACTATGCATAGACATTTAGCTCACTTACCGAGTGTCGTTTCCATTTTCTGGATCATTTACTATCGTTGTAGGGGATTTTTCATCTGTGGCGACAGGGCTTCTATTTTCGCTTGAATCATCACTAGATGCTGCGCGTTTCCGCAAAATGTAAGATAAGGGAAAGGAACGTTTTTATATTATCAACTTCAAAACAAATAATATATAATGTAGTTAAACCTTTTTGTCCATTCGTATCCATAGTTGGTGCCTGGCAACGCAATATAAAATATTTTTTTTTTTTTCTAAAATGTATAGCTAGCTATTTAGCATTTTTATTGCACTAGTATACCACTTTGCATCAAGGAAAAGAGAATTGATGCCCGATGCGCGAATTTAAAAAACAATTCACTGAAATTTCGAAAGCGATGCGACGAATTATGGTCGTTGATACTTGATTTTCTGTATTTTCATTGATATTCATGTAAATGTGACAGATTAAAGAAGAAATTTGAATACAAATTCGAGTTAAGAAGAGAAATATAAAAATTTGTTCACTTGCACTACAACTGATTAGAAAATTTCAGTTTTCTGTAATAATAAACTGTCAAAGTAAACAGCTGTGGGTGGAATTAGGTATGTTCGCTTTCGCAATTCAAAAGTTCATTATGGGTGAACTTTTGAAGAGGAAATAATAGGCGTTTTTGAGGTCGAGCATTATTAGCGCGCTCTGAAGCGAGCGTGCTCAGATTGTTCTGAGGTATTTATGAAACACACTTGAGCACATAGCTGTCATTTGTTGTAAATGTATGTATAAATTGAATATTTATTAATTGTTATTTATTAAATAGGTTACTATTCATATAATATTTTTTTTATCCTGCTTTTTTTTCTGTCAAATGTGACTGGAAGTGTGTAATCAGCTTTTCGCTAAGGATGCTCAGGCAATTTATTCTGAGCTCATAGAGCGCGATTTGATGGTGCTCTGAACGAAAAAAGAAACACAAATACTGAGCTCTGATGTATGTGAGCTAAAAAAGAAACACGACATTTTTGTATAACAGTTCAGGTTGTGCTCAGAACTAAACAAGAAGGACGCCTAATGTTGACAATGCGGTATATTTATTTGATTTATTGAATTACAGAGATATATAACTTTCTACTGGAAAGGCGGCTGCTTAGAAGCTATTTTCAAAAAAAAAATCATGGAGTGACACGAACATGCTCATTTCTTTTGTAGCATATAATGTGAGTTCCTGAATTGGACTTTAAAGCAAGAATTCGGTATTTCGTTTAGTGTATTTTACGATTTCTTTTAAATTCAATCAAAGCCTCAACAATATCCAAACAAATTCAGTACGAAACAAAATTTGACATAACTGGTGTTAAAAGATATACTAAGGTACATCATAATACTAGTTAAACTCCACCGTACCTATCCCAAATGGGATTGTGAACTGCGTAAGAAACTTAACAAAGTGTAGAACATAAATTAAGGAGTTCGACAAAACAAAGCCGTCCAAACAACGTTTACAACAAACAAGTTTCAAAGATGCTTCTACCTACCACACGGTGGCGAAACCATCAATAAAGAGAACAACTTAATAATTGACGTTTGTCAATTTTCTCATTTGTTTTGTATTTATTTGTTTCCCAATTAAATTCGAGGTGCGAGGTTATTCCACCCGCACAAAAAGGAAAAGTGATATCTGTGGGACGGAATTGAACACACACCAGCTGAACCCGCAGATCATCTGTTTGAACTGACAAAATTCGTTCAACTCCAGCAAAATCTCATTAAAAGATCTCGAAACATTCCAGTACAAATTCTGCCACTCAAAAAATGAGTTCCGAAGACATCAGTGTGGGAGCTAAGATCCAAAAGGGTTTTCAAATGTATCCTCTTCTCCTGACTGAAAAACGAAGAAACAACATACTTACCGTCTTTTTTTTTACAGCAACTATATGATCCTCCGCGATGCCGATACGGGTACAATCATTTGGCAAGAGAATAAGGACTTTGCATCACCAGATGCCGAACACGAAGCGAAAGTGCCGGTGAAGATATTGGACTTGCGAGCGGTCTCACGAGAAATCAATTTCAGTACAATCGAATCGATGGAGAACTTCCGATTGGATCAGAAAGTCCTATTCAAGGGACGCATCATGGAGGAGTGGTTCTTTGAGATGGGCTGGGTTGGACCCAACACTACCAATACATGGCAGTCGACAATTGAGGCGGCTCCTGAATCACAAATGATGCCAGCAAAAGTCTTAAAGTGAGTTTTGCATATTGTGAGGGACATTCTTTCGTTGTGGTCGAACGCTAAAGCTCGTATTCGGTTGCTATGGGCTCTGGGTGTGTAGGTGGAACTAAGGTCAAGTGCGTAGGTTCTTCCTGATGTCTCTTCTTTCCAAAATAATTAGTGTTCAAAGTCAACGTCTATGACAGTGACTCATACCGCAGAGTGCAATTTTTCGTTGTGTGTGCCGGTTTTTGTGTTTATTTTTGGTTTGGTTTGAATTTCTGTTTTCAATTTTTCTGGGTCAGCACGGTGAAGAGGAGCATTTGTGCGGGAATTATAATCAAAAAGTTGCTTGACGAGAACAACACCAACTGGGCTGTCGCTAAATACTTATGGAGAATCGATGAGTTGGCTGTTGGCCAATTGAAATAGGAAACAATGTCCGAGGTAGTGGGGGGTGACGTAGTGGCAGATTAAGTAGATTTGCTTATGAGCAATTGCGATATCGGCTACATACCGTGTATGGAGATTTGTTTAGAAGAATACGCCAAATGATAGGTGTTAGGGGAATTCGATTCGATTTTATCTTCTGGTGTGGCGAGGCCTTTTGTGTGAGATTTTGATTTGTTCGTCTCGAAATGCAAAGTCTTGTTGTGACAGTTAAAGAGGTTCATGCTGTATAAAGATGGTGACGGCATAATATTTAGCAGTCACCAGCTAATTTAGAAGTAAATCTAATGAGTGGGTTGATGATACCTGTCGTTGAGTCCATGTGTTTCGTTGAATTATGACCAGTTTTAGCAAATGTTTTCAGTCACTTGTGGTTCTCTGTTGATAGTCTTGATTTGTACAAATTTGGAGACCTTGCTGCGGGCTGGCAGGGTGGGATGACTTTTTTGTAAAGCCAATATCTGGCGCCTATCCTAAACAGTTGAATGGACGTGCTTAGTCAATGTGATCACTTATTTAAATCTGAGCGATTGCACACCGTTGGAAGTGGTTTTACGCCGCTTAGGTTTTAACAACACCTTGTCGTTCGATTTTGTTTATCCAAGAAGATAAACTTAGAAGAAGACTTAGTAGCCGTCTTGGAACTGAATTTCATTTGAAGCATAAATCTGCGTGGACACTCATTCCGTAATTTTTCAGACGATTATCGTCAAACCAAAGACCTCTAAAAATAGCAACTAAGTGCCATAATTATGAGCTGGAGACCTTAATCCAGTTCATTTTCCACAAATGGAATGAAAGCTTATTATGGTCATCAAAGTTTGAAAAACGATATCGCCCCGACGATTATTGTTATACGGAATCCGCCCCCTGACTAATCCTTTTAGAAATCCGGCTACTCGATTCTCTTCAGTTCAAGTATAGATTTAGTTCACATCCATGTACCCAGTTCCATGTTTGCAAGTTGACGATGAGTGCAAATCTCCCTATCCACGAAACGTCTTATGTCTCCCTTTTTATGAACGGATTTATTTTGGGGAGACTCGGATATGTCTATCTTGCTTTGATAGGTGCTTTTGTCCATTCAACCCACACTCCGAAGCTGGAGATGCATACAGAAGAGTTACGGTTTTTAATTTCAACAATAATATTTCGTGATTGTACTCTGACGCATAGCTATAATCTCGTTTGCTTATTGTAGGGTCGATGCTTTTCAACCAGCGTAGGCTACCCGAAACTGGAATTATTGTCTGTTAGTGATAACTGCGCCTGGGTATCTCTCGACCGTGTGTTTACATGTATTCTACAGAATTATGAATGTTGGCTAATTAGAATTGATGTACATCGCGAAGGCGATATCGATAGGTGCGGCTTGCTATTTGTGGTTGTTCCATTTACTTGAGATAGACACAAATCTTTCACACGTTACGACACTGCAGTCAGCTTATAGATAATGCCTTCTTTTAAGTATGTTAGGAGCCTATTTGTAAGCTGTATTAACTCACGTTGCAAGAGGGCGTGCCCAAACGCAATCCGATTCAATGTTTTCTATTTTTAGAGTTTTTGTTTGCATTTGCTTTTCACGTGGTTACAATTTAGATTTAATTTAATCAACTGATTCAGTAGTCTAGTGTGAAGACCTAGCTTAAGAAACTCGCAGTCTCAGGTTCGATTCCTTGTTGAAGCTAAATAGTTTTAATTTTAAGCGTAGTACGCTGCTCGAGCTAAACTAAATTTTATCTGGTCTCCAACTTTTCTCTCCAAACATCAGCTAAAGTCCTAGCTACATTTTTAACATAGAGTACGCCGTGGATAAGTGTCACAGAAAACTTTGTTCTTTGAAAAAACTTCCTTCAAAAATTGAATTGTCTCTTATTTCAACTATGTCTGATTCTAGGTACTTCTCGTCCATGTAATAATTAAAAGAGCTCATCCTTGCATACTTTTCCGCAAAAGAACAACAAATACACAACCTTCTGTCACAATTTAGCTTGAAAAAATGTGCCGACCCATTAAATATGCTCGCTAAATTTTGACAGACACATGAAGTACATTCTGAATCAAAAGTTTGATTATTTAGCTCGAGCTCCGTACCACTCAGCTAAATGGGTTCGTTTAAATTTAGCTCAGCTAAATTTAGGAGAGATTTTTGAATGGGAGCGAAAATTTAGCTCGATCAGCGTACTAAGTCTTAAGAATTAAAATTTGAGAGAACTCACTTCTGTTGCCTCGCACCAGATCACAATTTTCGGAACACATTCACCAGTTCACTCCCCAGTATTATTCATAATTCACACCCTCCACTGCATACAGGTCATGCAAGATTTTAGGCATGTGTGGTAGTACGTAATTACATTGAACAACAGACAGAGAGACACATGGGCCTAATATTGATTTTGTATGGGAGGTACCAGAACTACTTGACCGACATATCCCACTTTTAATACCAACCTAACGGCGATAAAAAGAAGTACTTCCACCAAACTTCATTCACCTAGGTTGATTCTTTTGGACGCTATCGTGTTTTCAACAGACACAGAGACGGACAGACAGACAGACAGACATGGCTAAATCGATTCAGAATGTGATCCTGATTCAGAATATATATATATACTTTATGAGGTCTCCGGTGACTCCTTCTGGGCGTTACAAATGTAATGACAAAGTGGAGGGTATAACAAAATGTTTATATCTCGACGACAGCATGATCTATCGGGTCCGAAACTATCTTTCAAGCTGCAACTAACCATACACATACACATCCAAAAAATTTCATTAAAAACGGTTGAATTGTTTCGGAGATTAGCGTACGGACAAAGCGACACATGATTTTAATATATTAAAAAGAAGATTACTTCACTTCCATTACATCGCCAGAACCACTTCACTCCCCAGCTCCAGCATGCCCACAGAGTATTCACTTCAATAAATGGCGCAATATGTTCATATAGAACCGTTAGCTTCTATCAGCCCTTAACTTGAGTTTTTTTTTATATATATTTGGAACTCTCACTTACTGCGGCAATATCCTCTCAGGCGCACATACTGCTTATTCTTTTTGGCTGTCCATCGATAAGGTGGTCTATATAGCAAGGGTTGTGTTCTAACTTAGTCGATTACGCTGATACGGCGCAGTGGCTTAGTGGTTAGTGTTCGATCCCCGGAAAAAACACAAATTACATCTTAAGTTTTGTTCCACTACGCCACCTCTTCCGAACGTCTGACAACCATCCGAGAGTATAGCTGTCATGAAAGCGCTTCTCCGTTTGAACTCGGCATAAAATTGTTAGATCCCTTCCATTCGTCCCAAAAATTTATTTATTTATTTATTTATGTATTTTATAAACTAAAAAAAAAATTTCTTAATGAATTTGGCATATAGAACGGTCACCCTAATGCCGGATTTTAAATATTTGAAAAGGCTATTCAATCGCATATCTCTGCAGGATCAATTGTCGATATTTACAACTGCCAACTGAGCGTCCCTATTTGAAAATATGTAAATATCGTTGAAAAAATATCTGCCGCTTAGGCTTCGCATAAAACTTGGAAATTGCTCTTTCGTTCTTCGCACAATATTTCTTTAAGTTCTATTGCATCATTTTTCAACGTGATATGCCTCATGGCTAAAATCGTACGCCACACAAATCATTGTCATTCTTATTTGCATTGTCCTATCAATGTTCTTGTGGCCACTTTTCCTAATAACAAATTTTTTGACACGCAGAATATTTAACTAACTTCTTCTCCACAGCGGAAACGTAACCATTGAAACCAGCTTCTTCGACCGGGACACGCTCATTACAAAATCGATTGTTCGCCTCTACTACATCTAAAATGGTAAATCAATTGGCCTAGATAGAAATACAAAAAATAACAATCTACCTACACAACAAAGTAAGAGAATTGAGTTTATATACAAAGAGGACTCAAGATCTGGCCAAGATCTAAAAACACTGCAACATCAATATCAGTGCCATTTGTTGAGGTAGTTATAAAACATCGTCGCCTTTACGTACATAAACTCACGTCTTCAACCAAACAAATATCCGTCTCTTGTTGTATACTCGCTCAGCTAGCATTTAACAAACAAACAAAGAATGACAATGCAAACAAGAATACTAGTGAATTATTCTCAATCAAGTTCATTGCTGCCAGTTCTTTCTTTCCTTTTGTAAGAAAAAGCATATTAAATAATAGACACCAAAATATTGTAATTTATTGTTCTTTCCAACAAAAAGACAACCAACTACATTCTGACAAAATCTTGTTCTGCACTACATACTTTCTCTTTCTTAAATGGTTCTAGTAAATTTTCGGTGCACATTGTTCGTCGTGTTGTTTTATTACTTCTTCTTAGACTAATATACATATTGTTAAAAGAAAAATAATTGGAAACGTAAATTTAAATTGGTACAACGAAATTTAAATTTTATATCAACAAAATGTAAAGCAAACGTAAAACTGAATTAGTTATAGTTTTAAAACAAAGCACTGATACATACACTTCTGTTATACAAGTACATATACGTATATATATAAATATATCTGTCATTGCCATTCGCGTAATGAATTGCATTTTTTGCGTGTTATTTGGAAAATAATAATAATAATAGTTAGACTTTACAATTTAAGCAAAAAATATTATTATTGAATTATATATTATGTATATCTTCCTAATGCTCACGTATAACAAATAAAAATTAATTAATTTATCACGCAATCCATGTGAACAACAGTTCGCTGTGTATAGCATGTTTTATGTGAATGCAAAGGAATAACTTTAAACTTCTTTCTCTGAGTATAATTATGTATTGTCAACTATTTATTTATTTTCCCTTTTTTTTTGTTATAATAAAATAAAAAAACTGTTAAAACAATATAGAATTTTAGTTGTTTCTATTATTTTCTTTAGTTGCGGGAGACATTTTCGCATTTTGCAGACGAAAGCATGCAGCCCTTTCTTACTTTCGTTTGCCCTTCAAAATCGACACGTATAATCTCTGTGTTGCAGTTGTTTTATCGTAATAAGACAAAGATTGTTTTGCGCAGTAGGCATTGGCATATGCCAATAATCCCATCTTCCAACGTCAACTCAATGCCAAAACCAAGCTCCGATAGTAAACCAAACTTTTGTTTTTACGACTTCGTGTAAATACCTATAAATAGCTCGTCACGGTAGGTTAAAAACTTTAATGAGGTCCGACGTATGTTGGCAGTACCTTCTCATTACTCCACGACCGCCGGTAACAAGATAAGACTTGAATACTTACTTTGTTAATGAAAATATTTGACTAACGTTGCGTACCGCCGCCTTATTAACATTTTGGGTCTTCGACATTACAAAGTGCCGCTGACTAACCACCTACATATGACTATCGATGGATACTGGAACTTGAAATTTTAACTTTTTCCGGAGCTGAATGTTTGAAGGAACAAGGTTTCCCGCGTAAGTTCAGAAGCAGCCTTTAGCAATTTTTGACCGAGATCTCACTTGATGGATTGTTGTTGATACAACAATCGATTGTCTAATGGCGTTTTTCATTGAAGATCCAGGAGAATTGCCCCCAAATTCATAATTGCTATTTTCATTGAATATCGTTGGAACACTTTTGCAATTGTGGTAGACCCCATATGCACATCTATATCAGATTTGGTTTATTGTTTTGGAGTTTGTCCCATACCATTGGGACATAAGGACATTTCAATATAATCTAACCAAATATTTTAGTTTTCAGCGAAACCTTCCCTAGGCGGCTCATCTCTCTGTGAGGGGAGCTCAAGGTTACCTGTATGCTTACCTGATTTAGCTTCCCCCACACTTTTTTCTGTAGGGTCACACAAGATAGGGTCGGTTGGGGCCAATGGGGACGATTTTTGCATTTTTCAAAGACATTGGGCAGTGTTTACATTTACCCCTTTCGTGTTTACATTTCCCCCATAGCTTACAAAAATACTGGGGTAAATGGGGACAGCAAATTTCTGTTCTCTTAGAGCTAGGAGCTCGCTTATGGGGTAAAAGTAAACAGACATGCATTTCTGTTAATTGATTGACCATAATGCTTACATTTACCCCACATATGCATATTACCGGTGTCGCGACACTCCAAATTCAGATTTTTTTTATGTCTGGGTTCCGAGAACTATATTTCAAATGTGAAAATAACGGCCGTTTACATTTACCCCATGTTTACCCCAACCGACCCTACATACCTATATTTGATGTAAGATATTTTTCAAAGAGCGTACCAACTTTATTTGAATTCGTGCGTCGAGGTTAAGTATTGTCCACTTATGCACGCACTCATCCTTCATCAAATTTGGCGTCAACCAACAGCAACAAACTTTTCTTTATATTTTTTTGAAAATTTATCACTTATTTATTTGTTTCTAAATATGTATCTACAGTTAGTCAACTTTTATTACATAACATTGCATAAATTAAAAATAATATGTTTTTTTTTTTTATTTCTATTTGCTTTATTCAATTTTCCTCTTGTTAAGTAGTCAATTCGTACACAGATTTCGTTAAAAATAAAATTGTGATTTAATCTTTTCAATTGTTAATATAAAAAATAAAATGGTAAAAAACTAAAGTTAATGATATGATTCTACACGATTCACTTTTTTATTTAATTTAATCTAATTGTTTGCAAAGTATTTGGACCTATTCTATTTTTTTTTTAAATATATATTTACCTATCTTTATACTTCTCTTCATTTTATTATTCAAATCGATCTATGACATTGTTTTTTTTATTACGTTTTCGGATCTGCTTATGAAAGGAGGAGGGGAGTTCTTAAAAGTACACAATTATATTCCTTTTGTTTTAAATACGTCGAGTGATGATTTTTTGCTATAGTGAAGATGATTTTCAGTTTAATCTTTAAATAATCTTGCATTCATTTTTATTATTACGAGTACATCAAAGTTAGCTCCTTTTAAGTTATTCTATTTAGTGATTTGTTACTTACATTTGATTTTACTAGGTCGTGGTAGAAAAATGTGGTTGAAACGAAAATTCAGTTTGATGGACATTTTGAGACGTGGTTTCTATTATGTATTCAACTTTGTGGGATTTAAAGCAACTATGCACTTAAAATGAAAATGCCTCACAGATAGTACAAAGAGGGCGATTTTTGATAGGGAAAATAAATTACGTGCCTTTAAAAAATATACGCAAATAAGATAGAGAGAGAAAGAAATTTGGGGTTAGGTTTCCTTTTCCAAGAACGATAATTGTAGCGGGCATGAGTGCGCTTTGCAGAAGCTGACCTTTAGATGCGATGTGTGGTTAAAACACCGCATAAAAACCCATCTTCACATACCTATAAAGCCGTTTTCATTGAAAATCTTACTAAGCAAAGCAAAGTTAAGTAAAACCGTCAGCGGTCAATTACACCAACTATATTCTACTTGACATTATTCTATATATTTACAAAGCACACGCGACTTGACAGTGACATGGCAAGTAAACTAAACTCCATTTAGCGACCGTTGTTTTCAACGAGAGGGAACTAGGAAAATGTCGCAAGAAACTAAAAATTGAGACTCACCAAAAAAATGCACCAGTTCTTACCATTTTATCATAAAGTTGTTCTTGAAGTTTGAACAGTTTTACTGCGCATTGGTTTGATTTACCTTGCTTTTCTTTATTTTGCTAAGTGTTGAATAATAGAGGCATAGGTATTGTCGCACAAACATCTGATACCGATTAAAGACCTTTACACTCCTTAGAATTGTGTAGTTCAATCAGTACGGCATTATTTGAAAAAAAAAAAAAAAAAAAACATAAAAACATGTAACAGCATTCGCAGGGTTCAATATTTTGTACGAAAATTTGACAGCTTCTCTTCCCCGACATTTTTAAATTGTGACTTGTTTGAGCAGAGTAAGAAAGAAAATGGAAAGAACTTGTGGCGGAATGTTTAACACAAGAATACGTCATACACATAATTTCTCCTTCACCTTTTTCTTTTGGTCATGTTAGTACTAAGTGCACGTACAAAAATGTAAATCCAAATGTTGTAATATCCTTAGTTCATTTATGATCACATTCACAATTCAATACCTCAGCCCTTAATCTCAATGCTATATACCAAATCAGCCGAGCCAAGCTCGACTGTCTCAGCGGAGGACATGGTGATAGGCAAGCGCTTAATAAAAAAAAAAAAAAGGGACCCAGGTATACTTTTATTGTCCATGCATGTAAAACCCTGGACTTAGCTTCTCATAACCATCCGTTTATGTTAAGTTTATTTGGGCAAGATTGACCACTTGAACAATTTTCTTTTTAAGTTGTAGTTTATCGGCCAATCGATAAATTTATTCACGCGTTTCTCAAATGAGAACTAATGTGGTATTCGATTGGGCTTCTTCATATTCGCTCTCAGATTTCAGATTTTGTGTGTCTAAACGAACATAAAAACCGCACTTGCTTTTTTTTGTACCAAACGAACATAAAAAGTGCTCTGAGAGCAAAAATAGTGCTCTGAGAGCGCCCAATCGAATACCACATAAGTTGACATTTCGACTGTATATTTTGTATTAAAGTGACTTTACCATGAATCTAGTTATGAAGTTCAGGGAAACTCTAGTCCAGAATATTTTGGTGGACTGGAGTTTTCAATCATTGTATAACATTATTTCTGACTAACGCCCACTTGCTTGTTTTTTCGCTTGATCTTGTACTGAAAACACAAATTGAAGTATTAAATACAAATAATTGCGTTGCTATTTCCTTTTTTCTTTTTATTGCTTGCATTTATTAGCACTTCACTCCAAATCGCAAATAAATTCCGCACCCGATTGTTGTCGGAGCATATCTTATCTTATGGAGCTGTCAAAAATGTCGCTCATAAACAAACTCTATCGTACAGCAACGCAAAACGCTGGAGTGCGTTTAATGGTATCGGAACAATGCTCCGAACAGCTGTTCGGAAAAAAAAACTTGCTTCGCTAGGGCCGATAGAATATGTTCAAACTGATAGCCGTTTTAAGTCCCGAGCTTGCTTTGGCACTTAACAAAAAAACAATGTTGTTTTTGGAAAAATCCAAAACAAAGTAAAATAAGCAAATGCTCAGTAAAACAGTTCAGATTGATATTTGTTGTGTTTGACTTGTGGTTTGATTTTCTCCTAGTACCCGTTCTCACACCACCAGAAAGGTGTCAATATGAACCTGCTGCTGTTACTTCCACTTGGGATAAATGCTTATGGTGAATCTCAAAAGTGTTAGGTAGAGTTATTAGTTGGTGTTATTGCGTAAAGAATTACCTTCACTTTGCTTCGAAAAATTTTCATTTAGACAGGAGAATTATGTCGTTTTCCATTGGGTAAAAAGAAGCGTCCGGGAGAGTCCGGAATCGAAAAAAATCACTTCTGAAACCGTTCCATTGGCACAAAAAATACTCTTCTGGTGATTCTGAGAAAAGAATTTCGCTTCTCGATTTGAATTCAGAATCCACTCAAGAAGCACTCAGCACTCACACAAGTGTAATTGATGTTTTTTATTCAAGTCCGCTGACAGCAGCCGTAGATTATTTTTTGGCATTTCACCAATACTTTTGTGGATTCTTTCAGAAGCAGTTTTGTTGTTACATTGGATTTCAGAACGAGTGGTTCCCCGAGTGAAACCAATGGAAAACGACATTAGTGTCAACCACAAAAGAATCACGTGGACTTCAAGCTGATGTCAAAAACTGATTCTAGTCCGCATACCAAAGATTGGGGAAATGCTTAAATTTTTAATTCCACTTATGTCACGACATAGAAGTTTAATAGGTATATGTATTCGCACACTGACTTAAGCTGGATTACTTTTTTACAATCCTATATTTTGTCCTTAATTCCGGCTGGTTGACGCGAATTCTTTATATTTCCGTGGGCCTAGTAGGTTAATCTTCTGACTGACAAATATAAAGTCCAAGGCTGTTTTCCAGCACTGTTAACAAAATTAACAATTCAAAGGGACAGCATCTAACTACAAAGAAACAATGCTCGGAATGCACTAAATTTGTAAAAGATTCGGCCCTCTTTGAATGTTTGTTCAAACAAATTTCCATTTTTGTTGATGACTGTGGACCTAACATACAATAGATAATATGTATGGTGTATTTAGCTTTCATTTGTAATTTTAATTAATTTTTATTTCGCTTAGTGGTTCGGATTTGTTTCTAATAATTGTTTTTAATTTTTCGTATTTATTTCGGTTTTTTTTTTTTGCTTACAAATACTCTACATAAGTTATAGCATAGCTACATACATACTTTTAACACATATTAGTCTCAATGGGTCGAGCATTATTATAGTTAGCATTTCTTCTATACTTGTGCGAATAATAGTGATTTATAATCTGTTTCTTTTTTGTTTTTTACATTTACATTTTTATTTTTATTTTTGTTTTTGCTATATTCTATTTACTAAGCCATACAAATTCTTACGTATAGTTAATTTTATTTATTTATTATTTTTTTTACAATTACAACCATACAATAAATTAATATCCGCATCTACAAATTAATTGTTTCATTATTCCCCTTAATTTTGTAGTAATAATTTTTCTTTTTCATTGACTAACGTAAGATTACGATTAAATGATTTGTATTTACAAATGTTTCTTTTCTTTATATCGCTTTAAATATATAGTTATTTATAATTGCAACTAATTTATTTGATAATACTTTGTGAGAAGGTTTTCTTTTCCATTTCCCTAGATTTAGTCGTCAACCTACCTTTTATGTATAAAATTTATCATTCAGTTTTGCCTGGCGCAGATTCCATTGAAAGACGAAGAATAAAGACACTTTACTTAGGTTTTGGGAGTTTAGCTAGATAGATTTAAAATATAGTAGGCATTTTAATAGCAACAGAATAGACAAATCGAAAAAAGCTTATATTCAGTCTCTCAGTCATAGAAGACCTTAGCCCAGGGAGTAGGCTGTCTCTGTTAGATGCCCTACTCGTTATTGTATTCTAAACTTTTTATACTAACTTTGAAATGACATCTGTACTAGGAAATATTGTTATTTTATTGCTGATTTTGATAGGTCATTTATGATGGCGACAGTGAATAAAAGTATCGAGTGATTTCCCTTTTGACTCTAAAAGGCTCAGAGAATTTATACAAGATTGTACAGATATATTTTTGGTACAACAGTTTACAGTTTAGTAAAAAATGTAAAACTAAAAAAAATACATTTGGTAAGCCTGTTTTGTCTTTTCATATCATTCATATTTAAGTGACAAGAATATTTTTTATTTAAAATAAACTTTAAATTTTACCAGCTATGTTATTTTGTTTCAATTTGTGTTTAGCTAGTTTAGATTCGAGAGGGATGCATATACTTTTGAGGAAATTTTCCGCCCTCGGAGAGTTTCACGGCCAACATTTTTAATTTGAGAGGTTTTCAGTGTTTGGCTTGAAACAGTTCACGAGTGGTAAGCTGAAAGAAGCTTTTAAGTACATTTTCGCACTCTGCAAGTTTTACGCTAATGATTATAAATTTTACAGATTTTCAGAATAGGCCCATACTTTGTCAACTACTACTTCAGTACATGTTTCTGGTATCTCGTTTCCTAATATTTGTATTATTCTGATTGCAGGTGTCAAAATATTCAATTATTAAAAATGGTGACCAAAGTTCGAGGTCGGTCATGATGATGATGCGACTTACAACAAATTCTAGTCACGAGTGTAAACTTATGGAAGTCCCATTGACTTAAACCAAAATGAAGTCACCGTTTAAAATCAACGTCCTCTTCTGAGTATTGGAATACCAAAAATAAATACCTTAAAAACTCCCATTCCTCTGTGCAATGCTTCAACAGCCCTTCGACATTTCAATGTATATTGCGCCAGCAAATTCTACTTATATTCCTAGTATTCCCACATGATCTGACTGGCTTTGAAATTTCCTTACAATTTCTTCATATATTTACACTTAAATTCTAATTAAACTTATCAGCTAGTTACGTGTCCGTTGGGCTTGCCTATACTTACATTTCATCATCGTCTTTAAATTTACTAATTTACACTTGAGTTAAAACCAAAATAAAATTACAAACACATCGTTTTCACTGTCAAATAAAATTCACTTAAATAAATTTAGCAAAGAACTTTGAAAAATAACTAATATTACAAAATATACAATAGTTTACAGAAATTTAAGGCACATTTTCTGAAATATTTTCCAAACAATATTCCCAGAAAAACAAACACAACATTATATATAAAGGTCAAACATTGTACAACAATTGTTCAAAAAGGAAAAGAAAGATAAAAACAAAAAAAAACAAACATTATACACACTTTTAAATATTTATGCATATTTTAAAATACGCAAAAGCAGCTTACAACAAACAGTTTCCACAAACAACTGAGCCACTAATTGCTTGTGTTGTTAAAATGTTGCCACCAGCCCGGCGATGGCTGGAATTAGACCCATAGCCATCGGTAACATGGCGGCTAGATGATGACAAGCAAGGTGGGTGCCCGTCGATGACAGTACGCCCATTTTGTATTCCATATCGATATCTAGCAGCATGTCGTGGTTTTTTGTGTAAAACTGATGGATGTCGCTTATCTGAAATTGCATAAAAAAACACCGACAATATTTGTATAAATAAAAATGGATGTAAGCGAAAATATTGGCAATTAACAAAAATGATGAAAAAATTAAAAGAAAGAAGTTCTTTATTTTGTTTGGCATATTTTTATGCACCGAGAGAGATAATATGCTCCATCCTTGCATATAGTGCGGGGACAATTATATTCAACATGGTCTCGGAGGTGACCCGATTTTTATTATTTTTGTTTTTACTTTAATTTGTAACATCATTGCAGTTAAAAATTGAAATCGCTTCGATTGGATGTCGACTGTTATGCATAATTAAAAATAATGTTTCTGTTAATGGCCGCGTTGTCGAACTGGCTTGAGTGTTGCCTTTTGGGGGTAGGCTGACAGTGCAATTGAGATGAAATTTCATATTGTACGCTTGATAGGTTCGGCCGTTGGCAGGTGACTTTGCCAAATGAGTCAATATTGCATTCATGGAGTAGCATATTACACGTGTGCTAAAGTGGTGTCATAATCATCATAATTAAACACTTTGGTGATGTTTCATGGGACATTTAAAAAGCATGTGAATTTCAGAATAAAGGACTTGACACTTTGTGAAAACTTTTTGTTAGACTTCTTGTTGAAGTTTCAGGCTGTTAGAATAATTGAATGGTTAGATATGGGTCGGCAGATATATAGACGGACTATGGGTTGATGGAACCACGATTGGAACTTTCTTGCGTCGACAAAATTATAGACTCGCTAATACGCAAGGTTACTGTTACTGCAGTATGGATCCGCATATTATTATGTTACTTCAAATTACGTGTTGTTGATACAAGCGGTTAGGTTAGGTAAGAAGGACAGTTCACACATTCTTGCTCAATTTTCACCTACAAGCCATTGTAAAATAAATGTGACTAATAATAGCTGTTTTTTATTATCAGCTGTGATCCACATAGATCATGCACTTACAACAACAGCACATGATCCTGCTTCTCATCGAGATCACGAATATGATTCTTAAATGTTGGTGTGCCTGTAAACGATAGCCACACAATCACGTTGCCAGACTAAAAAATGGAACACAAAAAATCCGTATTCCCGAGTTATTTTGTTTTTTTCTCGTTCTATAAAGGTGTGTCCAGCCAAACATTTGATAAACAATTAAATACCTACACCTACATATTTCATAAATATTTCTAAAACATTTATTTTAAACAAAACAATTTTTATGTTTTGTTGGTTCGATTCTGGACAGCAAAATAACATTTATGAAATGTTTCATAGTTACCCAATCGTGATGGGAAATACTTTTTGTTTTACAAGTTTCCCTGCTGAAAGTGAGCGCTGTTTTTCGATTATTATTTTTTTTTAAATAAAATAAAAATGTCCAGAATGGAGTACCTAACGAGAAAGTGATTCATTTAATACGATTATTTGAATTAAATCGCGTGTCGCGTGATTCCCGAGACCAAAATTACAAAAATAATAACCTTACTCGCTGCTTATAATCCTACCACAATATTTTCTTCTAGTCCAAAACAGGATAAAATTGAAACATTTCATAAACATTCATTTTAATAAATAAATTTCAGAAATCTTTTATAAGTGTTTATGAAATGTGTCCGATTTCCTTCAAAAACATTTTATAAACATTTCTGAAATGTTTCGCTGGTCTGGACACACCTTAATATGCTAAGATAAACTCAAGTGCTGCTAGCACTATTGCAAACTATTGTTTATGTGTTGCATATATGAACATAACATATTAAATTTGTTTCACAAAAATATATTTGAAATGAAAAATTATGCAAAAGATGACATGTGCCTTGTGTGACGTCACGTTGAGCAGAATATTTGCAATAGGGCTGGTGGCAGTATGAAGTTTGTAATTACCTGTATTATGTGTTTTGTTTTTGAAAGCAACTGTTGTCACAACTCAAAAATTTGACTTTTCAATGATCCGTCTTGTTTTATTTTCGTGATCTGATCGGTCTGATGCGTAATGCGACTTTCTTTCAACTTTAACATAATTATGTGAAGCACTTTCTTCGGTATATGATAATAAAATATTACTTTTGGGACCTTCGTGTACTCAGTCTGGACTAGTTTTACAAAAGCGAAAATTTGAATTGTCAACTACCGTTCGATGTTGTTCATTGTTATTTCATGATAATCCTGTACTACATTTGATGATAGCCCACCTCTCAGAATCAATTGAAACGTTGATCATATGGGCAATCTAAGCGTAAGTACTAAAGGAGAGAAAAATTCTATCAGCCTCATGTCAGACTTACTACATTCGAAATCCCATGTATAACCTATTACGTGAAATTCTCATAAATCATGAAGTTTATGAAGTGTTGTCTTTGAACGTTTTGAATATTTATTTTTGTTGTTGCGCTTCTCATCTTAAATACGGAGACATCAAATCAGCGGATATGCCTGGAAACGACTTTGACAGTTGACATTGGAAATTGGAAATGAATTGAATTGAACTTTGCAAAATTGACTCCGTTTACATTATTTATGATGTTCAATTGCTATGACTGCCTTAACGAACATTCAATATTTTTTAATTATTCAAATATATCGAAACAAAGTAACATATTTTCTTCGTGCTAATAGGTTCGTTCGGGTACTTTTTTTGCAAACGTAAAATTATTAAAAATTTGCTAAGAAACTGTGCGAATGCACATTTCATCTTTTCATTTTTTCGTAATTTTCTACTCGCCGAATTTCGACTTACTGAAAACTGAAAACTAATGTCGTTTTCCATTGGTTTCACTCGGGGGTCCACTCATTCTGAAATCCAATGGAACAACAAAACTGCTTCTGAAAGAATCCACAAAAGTATTGGTGAAATGCCAAAAAATAATCTACGGCTGCTGTCAACTGACTTGTATAAAATACATAAATTACACTTGTGTGAGTGCTTCTTGAGTGGATTCTGACTTCAAATCGAGAAGCGAAATTCTCTCCTCAGAATCACCAGAAGAGTATTTTTTGTGCCAATGGAACGGTTTCAGGAGTGATTTTTTCGATTCCGGACTCTTCCAGACGCTTCTTTTTGCCCAATGGAAAACGACATAAGTGACAGCTCAAAAGTTTGACAAGTCAAACTGTATTTATTTTCGCCTTCAACGATGTCGGAGGAAGAAGTTGTAATCGAATATTCTTCTAGAACATATCAGCGCATTCAAAATGGTAAGTTTAATAGGTAATAAGCTTATACAAAATTCCATTCCAACTTATTTTGTATATATGCTGCATTTTACGATAATGTCAAAATGAAATTTCTTAAACTTTTTGAAAGAAACAGGTACTTCAATTGAAATTGAGAGATTTCTCTCTCGATATTTAATATTTGACGTTTTTCATTTTTCTATGCGGAAAGTACACGAACGAACCAATTGCGTTTCGTTTTTTGACTGTCACGAATTTAAGTGTACCTACAACATCCAAATGTCAAGGAACCATATGGTTTTTTTCGCATAAGGATAATATATTTATTTAATTGTATCTGTATCGAGAAGTTAAGAATCAACCAACTTTCGTTTTAAAACTACCAAGTAATACTTTTTATAAAGCTCCTACAGAGTTAGTGGATCAAAAATAACCGAGTCCACTTGTTTAAGGAAACTCGGTTTAATCAATTTCCGGTCCAAATTTTCTCGATCGTAGATAAAAACCTAAGGGCCGAATTGTTCAATCTTGGTTATCTTTAGTCATCAGTTTGGAGTGAGTGGTTTGGATAGTTAAGCAAAGTAATCTATAACCAGCCAATTTTGCGCTGTTAATGAGATTTAACCAATGGCTTTCTGGAATTTCGTATTTAGTATTTATTTTGACGTATCTGCTAAACAAAATCTTTTTGTACAACATTGTGGGAACAAAAAGAAAAATACAAATAATAGAATGGACTTATATAAAGGGTGATTTTTTAGCTGGTTTGGTTTTGGCAACACTGGTTTTGACAGCTGACGTGTGTTTAGTACCTTGTGTCACTGTCAAACAGCTTCAGTTTGGTTTGCAATTTAACCATGGATCGTCTTACAAATGAACAACGCTTGCAAATTATTGAATTTTACTATCAAAATTCGTGCTCGGTTCGAAATGTTCATCGCGCGCTGCTTCCATTTTATGATCGGCATTCTCGACCTTCTGAGCAGTCTATTCGGAAGATTGTGACCAAATTTCGCACCAAATTTACTTTGTTGGACATTAAACCACCAACACGTTTACGTACTGTGCGTAGTGAAGAAAATATTGCGGCCGTATCAGCTAGTGTGACAGAAGACCGCGAAATGTCGATTCGGCGCCGTTCCCAGCAGTCAGGCCTTTGTTACAGCACTACGTGGAAAATACTGCGGAAGGATTTGGGCGTAAAGCCTTTTAAGATACAGCTGGTGCAAGAACTAAAGCCAGCCGACCTACCACAACGCCGAATTTTTGGTGAATGGGCTCTTGGAAAGCTGGCCGAGGATCCGCTTTTTTATCGAAAAATTGTGTTCAGCGATGAGGCTCATTTTTGGTTGAATGGGTACGTAAATAAGCAAAATTGCCGCATTTGGAGTGAAGATCAGCCAGAAGCATTGCAACAGCTACCAATGCATCCCGAAAAAGCCACTGTTTGGTGCGGTTTATGGGCCGGCGGCATTATTGGGCCATATTTCTTCAAAGATGATGCGAATCGCAGCGTTACTGTCAATGGTGAACGCTACCGAGCGATGATAACAAACTTTTTTTTGCCCGAAATGGAAGTTCTTGACTTGCATGATATGTGGTTTCAACAAGACGGTGCCACATGCCACACAGCACGCGAAACAATGGCGCAATTGCGAGGCGAGTTTGGTGAACAGTTAATTTCACGTTTCGGGCCGGTCAATTGGCCGCCTAGATCGTGCGATTTGACACCATTAGATTATTTTTTGTGGGGGTATGCCAAGGCTAATGTGTATAGGGACAAGCCCGCTTCGATTGACGCACTGGAAGCCAACATCCATGCATTCATTCGTGAGATACCGGCCGATATGTGTGAAAGAGTATGCCAAAATTGGACTCAGCGGATGGGCTACCTGAGACGCAGCCGCGGTCAACATTTTCATGAAATTATCTTTAAACATTAAATTGCAAGGTTCAAACTATCGATTCAAATAAATATTTCATTCATTTTTTCGAATTTTTTGTGTTTTTTTTTTTAAAAAAGTTCTAAACCTCTTTAAAAATCACCCTTTATTATAACGAAAGATGGAGTGAACCAATGAAAACTGTCGCATCGGTTTCGTTGACGTTTTCGACTGACACATGTGTTGAACAAACTACATGCCAGTCCATGGGTACAGACTGCTAACACAATAATGGATGCGACGGATGAGGTACAATTACTTTCAACATTTTTGTGCCGTGACAGTTCTCATCGTAAGTTCAGATAAAGCACAAGAGGCGTGTTGAGAGAATGCGAATTGCGATGGTCGTTGAATAAGTTAACATGAGGGATAAGGCCCATTAATTTGTAATAAATTTTATTTGTTGTGGCTTTATTTCGGTTTTGTTCTCAAAAAATTGCTTATTCTCTTACAACAAAATTCTTCAGTTCTTAAAAAATGCTTGTATTATTTAATTGTGGCATTCTTTTTTGTGTTCAGTACAACTACTAAAAATAAATACGTTAATAAAATACCTACCTAAACAAATTACTAATCAAAAACAAACGGACCTGAAGAATAAACAAATTTAACCTTTAATACGGTCAATCACTTAATCAACAAATTAACTGGAGAAATGGAACGATTTGTTGCAAGGCTATGACCGAAGTGAAAAACGTTCAACAAAAACTCATTGGTTGTCAGTTGTCACTGATTTATAATCATGGGCTAACCTAAATCTAGGCCCTAACTCTGTAAAACTTAACCATCTGATTGTTGATATTAATATTGTTACGAATGGCAACACCGGCCATTCGAGTGCCTTGCAAATTGTAATGTAAAAGAGAGTCTTTCTTCAATCGCGAAGCAGGCGAGACGTTCTTGTCTCGACGGAAACAGAGGTTAATAAATGTGGGGTTTTTTTATATAATTTTCCCCACAGAAAAAAATCGTACTTGTTTTATTTAAAGTCTTGACGGTCCTTCGAGATCCGGATTAGAAAAAAAAAATATATAGATATTATACCAGTGAAAAAAAAGTGGAATAAATTCAGTGTGTGAACAATGTTGCTAGTAAGGCAACAGATAAGTAAAACTGGGATGCTTAGGTAAGAAAAAAACCCAAAACTTTATCATTTAATGGAAAAAATAAGCTATAATTTTTATTCGAGACATGTAGGAACATGCTCAGTAAAAATTAAAAAGTAATAAAGGTACAGCAGCGCATACAACTGTAGCTGTACATGGGGAATTGAGCGACCGTACAGCATACACAGAGTTAGTTTTTGTTCCTCTCTTTTTATTTCTCTTTAATTTACCTGCCTACACCTGTCGCGACGGATCGGAAATTTATTATTTATTGTGGTGATTTGTGCAGGTTACGACAGGATTTCTCGAGAATATTTTCTCTTTGTTTTGGTATATTTTTTTGCATACAATGCACGACCGTTACTACTGTGAGCGGATAGGAATATTTGTTGCCTGTATATGAATTCATATACAAACTGCGCGAGCGGTTGCTCCACAAGCGCAAAAGAAGTTTTTTTTCTCTTCTTCTCTTTTGTATGCGGCGGGCAAAACTGGTTCTCAGGAGGGGAATTACAGTGGTGAATTCCTACTACGTTACGTGGTAGGAAAAGCACAAGAGGTTTTCTTTCATCTGTGTATTCAGAGAACAGATGCGCGACCTGTTAAGTAGGTGAGGGCAGGGGAGTTATTTTTTGCTTGTTTGTTAGCTGTCAGGAGTACTGCATAACATGTGTGCGTCGCGCCGCTGATTACTTGGGCACAGTGTTGCCGCTAAGAGGAAAAAAAATCCGCTAGACCACAACGTAAAATCCGCTGGAAATGTTAGTTTTTGCATAGCAAAAATCCGCTAGAATTCGCTAAAATATCAAGTTGAAAGTATAAGTTCAAAAATACATACAGAATATTTAAAAGTAAACTATTATTGAACAAAATAAATAAAAAAAAAAAAAAAAACAATCAACAAATTCAAATAAAGAAAAAAAAAACTCTTTGGAAAAAAAGAGAAAGTTAAAAGTTACAAATTAATATCAACCCAAAGATGATTCATCTTTTTTAAGTTTGAAGTAGAGACCTCGGTTATAGTTCTTGAATCAGATAGCGATTTTGTTGGCTTTTCGATTTTACTTATGACGTCGCCTGGTAGATCGTATTTATAGCAGCTCTTTTTCATCACTTTTAACATTGTTTTTAGTACCAGGGTTTTGTAGTAAAATATCGCTAGAATTCACTAGATTTTATTTTAGCGACAACATTTTATTAAAATTCGTCGGGAGTCTTAAAAATCCGCTAGATCTAGCGACAAAATCGCTAGAACGGCAACACTGCTTGGGCAGCGCATAGGAATTTCGTTACTGTTTGTAATGGATATGTGTGTACAGTCGCGACGAGTTATATTTTTTTTGTCTCGATTAACACAGGATGGAAACTTATGGAAAAAAAGATTGAGGATAGTTTTGCACACAGTGGCAGGAAGAAATACAAATTGTCACGAGGTGTTGTAAAGGAATGGGAAAAGTGTTTAGTTCGAGCACATAGATGCGTCGACCACAGATACAAATTGAATAATTTTATTTTTTCTCAGGAGAACTTGAGATAGGAATTTTTTTTTCTATAAGACCAAAAAATATTTTCCTCAAGAGGACTTGCGGCAGTTTAGAGAATTTTCTAGAAATATTTTCTTGAGAGGACTCAAGATAATTTTTAGAATTTTTGGAATATTTTTCGCAGGAGGACTTGTGATAGGAAATTTTATTTCTGAAATTATTTCGAAAATATTTTTGCTCAAGAGGACTTGGGTTAGTTTAGGAAATTTTCTAGAAATATTTTCTTGAGAGGACTCAAGATAGTTTTTAGAATTTTTGGAATCTTTTTCTCAGGAGGACTTGAGATAGGAATTTTTTGGAAATGACCAACAAATATTTTGCTCAAGAGGACTTGGGTTGCTTTGAGGAATTTTCTGGAAATATTTTCTTGAGAGGACTCAAGATAGTTTTTGGAATTTTTGGGATATTTTATCAAGGGGACTTGAATGGAATTTTGGAAATATTTTTTATTCTCAAAAGGACTTGAGTTAATATTTATGGAAGATATGGAAGGAGTGTTTAGCGTGAGCACATGATGCGTGGACCGCAAACAAATTTGTATTAAGGAATATAATACTTAGTCAGGAGGCTTTGGAATAGTTTTCATGAAAACACGGATGGAGTGTTTAGCGTGAGCACAATTGCGATGCATGGACCGCAAACACAAATAATATATTTATAAGGAATAGTTCTTTTGGGGACTTGAGACAATTTCCAGGAATTATATATAAATAGGAATAGCTTCTCTTGAGGACTTGAGACACTTTACAGGAATTATATATAAATGGGAATAGCTCTCTTGGGGACTTGGGACTATTTCCAGGAATCAAATAATATATAAGGAATAGTTCTCTTGGGGACTTGAGATCATTTTCAGGAATTATATGTAAATAGGAATAGTTCTCTTGGGGTCTTGAGACAATTTCCAGGAATTATATATAAATAGGAATAGCTCTCTTGGGGACTTGGGACTATTTCCAGGAATCAAATAGTACATAAGGAATAGTTCTCTTGGGGACTTGAGACACTTTCCAGGGATTAAATAATAAATAAAGGAATAGTTTCTCTTGAGGACTTGAGACACTTTCCGGGAATCATATATAAATAAGAATAGCTCTCTTGGGGACTTGGGACTATTTCCAGGAATCAAATAATATATAAGGAATAGTTCTCTTGGGGACTTGAGATCATTTCCAGGAATTATATGTAAATATAAATACTAATGACAAGATGGAAAATAGAAAATATTCATTCAGGAATTATGAGGGCTTGTAGGAACAAGTGCACCAGTTTTGGATCTTTAGTGACAACGGAACAGCTTTCGTTGGCACATATAAAGAACTAAATAAAGCTTTAAAATATTTTATAGGCAAGGAGATGCTAGATCATTTAAATAAGAAGGGTAAAGACTGGAACTTCATGGAACCGGCAGCACCACATCAAGGTGGGATCTATGGACCTGCGGTGAAATCTATGAGGTTTCACCTGAAAAGGATTGTTGGGCAGGGATATTGCCGTATGAGGATTTTGGAGCATTAGTTACTCTTCACCCATTGAGTGACGACCCGGCGGATATGCAGGAGCTATCGCCGGGACATTTTTTGGTAGGAGAACCATTCATTTTACCTCTATCTTTCAGATTAGACAATAGACCAGATACAGTAGGAACTAAGTTCTTGAAGGAAAGGCAGCGCATGGTGAAACACTTTTGGGAGCGATTTCAAACGAAGTATCTAGCCACTTTGCAGGAGCGAAAGGAATGGCGAAAGAAAAGGAGAATCTGAAGGTTGGACAATTGGTGATCCTCAAAAGCGAGAATTTCCCACCAACCAGTTGGGCTATGGCCAGGATCTGTGAGCTTCTCCCAGGCCAGGACGGCTTAGTGAGACACGTCATCTTTCAAACGGCTACCAACAAACTGAAGCGTCCAGTCCAGAAGTTGTGCATCGTGCCGGTATAGATTAGCTGAATATATTTATGTATTATATTATATTGTAGCTATGTGTAGATAAAAACATTGTTTTTGGCCGGGACAATGGCAACACCGGCCATTCGAGTGCCTTGCAAATTGTAATGTAAAAGAGAGTCTTGCTTCAATCACGAAGCAGGCGAGACGTTCTTTTCTCGACGGAAACAGAGGTTAATAAATGTGGGGTTTTTTTATATAATTTTCCCCACAGAAAAAAGCCGTACTTGTTTTATTTAAAGTCGTGATGGAACAAATATAGAAACTTGGTTGATAGCAAGTGATACAGTGTGTTTTTTTAGTATAGTCTTCATTTAAACATTTTATCAACGAATACTCGTGTTTTTCCAACAGACACTTAGTTGATTTTAACGCAAAAATCGTACTCGGTTAGAGCCAATTTTTGAGAGTGCTAGAATCCTTATCCGACATACGGATATTATGGATAGCAGCTTATGGAAGTTGGGGGAATAATATGCAACGCATATGCCAGATGCGTTAACGTTGGCGTATCCTTCGACGCAACGAATTCTATGTAAATATTTATCTTCTCAATTGAAATTTATGCACAATTTTTTCCATTCGCCCCAAAAAGTAAAACTCACACAAACGAATGGTTTCTGAACCTGTTGCAACAACTACTTATATAATTTATTTATATGATTTCTGGAGCACGCCATTTTGAGTCTCCCTTGAAATCTCATGAACAAACTAAACTTATCCCATCTTGTCCGAAAAGAATCTTTTCTCAGCTTTACTTATAAAAACATGCCAATCTGCTTATTGAGTAGTTTATTTAAAGGATACAAAGGAGCAAAGGGTAAAAATGGCAAGCTGATAAATTATCTTTAGGTTTCAAAAGAAAGAACTCCTTGACCTTTTGCTAATATATTGTTTGTTTGGGGCTGGAAAACACAGTCCTTTGGGTGATTTTTTTTGAGTTCATTCTGCGAAAAATCAGCTATTTTCGATAACAAGCGATAAACCCCAAAGTCACCCCACGATTCTACTAATATGTGATAACTGGACCTAAATTCAAAAAACATATCTGTATATCCTCACCAACACTCTCCCATGGTTTGTGATACATCAAAATCTTTCACCGATTTCCATTTTCGATCCAAAATCTAAATCAATCTGTCAATCGACTCGCCAATGAAAAAAATGTAAACCCAAATGGAACAAACACCATACAGCACCATCAACATAGTGTTCTTTTATCTCGAGGACGACAAGCATGAAATGATTTAAAATCCGAAAGAAAATCAAATTTCCCCCTACAAAAAAAAATATGAAAAATAAAATGGAGCATATTCCCAAACGGACATTTAATCATATTTTCATTAAAAATAAATCTAGTCCTTTTAAAAAAGTTACTCATACAAACAGCAACATATAGGTGAAAAAGGCAACGAAAATAAAATACATATCAAATCCGTATATTGAAGGCAAATCCGCATGTTTTCTGTTCACTCGGGCGTATGAACGACAACAACAAGGAATACACTCAATATTATTTAGGTAGGACATATTTTCTGTTGACATTTTTTTTTAACCACACGAAACAAACACAAAGATTTTAAATTCTGCATTCATTTTGAATTAAAAAAATGGAATCTGATGGTATAAAAGATAATATAGTCTGTTTGACAAAATGTGGGACGGAGAGAACATATTTTGTGGATCAGTTGGATTTACTGGAAGGGTATGTTGAATTACTGGAAAACTAATTTTGGTCAATGCCAACGACTTGGTAAATTTGTGCAATCTTATAAAAAAGAACATTAGTTTCTGGAAGTTACCTAGAAGAGGGGACTTCAGTTATTTATGGAGCCAATTAGCTGAAATGAGTCTACTATGTACTACACGTACAATTTTTTTGAGTATTTATTATGAAATGACTAGAATGAAACTTATATCATTCGAACGGTACTGTGGCATAAATTCGCAGAATTGTGGATAAAAGTCGCCATTAAGGCTGGTAAAACTAAGTTAAAAATTTACCATACAAAATGCTTATCTATCAGTTAAATGCAAGCATTTTGGTGACATTCAATTTGTCGCCGCCATATTAACATAGTACCTAACGTATAAATATGTATAGTACAAACTCTTTTCGAAGTAGTGCAACTTGCCTTCCCCTAAAAGTAAGCAACGTACAATTTTAATTAAGGGTCATATATTTACATACATACATAGTGTTGACAACCACTTTTGATGTTACTATGGAAAATATTTTTCGACAAAAGTTCTGCCTTACATTTTTAAACAGTAATGTAGTAAAATGTAAATCATTATGTAACACTTATTTTCAAAGGGAAGTATTTTTTCGACATCTAATGTGGTACGTTTTTTAGTATTACATAGTTTACAAAGATAGGTATGGTCGATTTTTGACCACAAGCGAAACTAGTACTTATTATAAGGTCAACGAAATGCATAAAAGCCAGAAAGAAAGTCGCTTAAGCAATCCATGTTTCGTAACTAGGTGAACATTTTTTGCATAGATATATCAGAAAATCCGTGTCTTCCGTATTTAAAACCAGTTTGTCCACTTAGTTCAATTAGTTCAGGATAGTTCGCTCCTAAGTGAGCTTTGAGTGTCGGAGATTCTAGTGCACTATTCAAGCAGTTCAAACAGTGCAGCCATGATTATTGTCATGAACATTACAATTTCAGGTATCAAATTACGTTTAGCTTCGTGAACTAATCGAACAAGGAACTGCTGCCATGCATAGTTCCTTATTTATACCTATTTATATTTATGCATAGCTCGCTTGTTGTTGTTGTCTGTTGTTTTTAATATTCAGCGCTGGTGATAGGAAAAACTCACGTCAAAGGCAAAGAATGGGAACTATGTTTACTAAACACGTTTTTATGGTTCATTGTTGGGAAATTATATTTGTTAGCAGCGAAATAAATATCAACAGGCAAATATGGTTGATAGTATTATTAGAACTTCAAGAACACTTGGTGAGTTCTAGTTCGTATGGCATAGGAAAACCACTCGCGCCAAAGCGCTTTTATTTCTGAAGTATACTACACAAGCCTAGTAGTTGTTTCCATATGCCTGAAAGAGCGGTTTTTTATGCCTGCCAGGAGACTTTAGCAGAAAACCAGCCAAGCGCACCACAATTTTTGATATTAATGTTGTTTTATTTTTATGTATATATATTTCATATTTATATTATATATTTTTATCGAAAAAATGTGTCCTTTTGAAACTAAGTTGTACTCATGTCTTTTTTTACATTTAGAGGAAAATATTTTTCGAAAAAATATGAAAAAAATAGCATAATGGTTGTCCCTGTCCTGAATAAAAATTATGCGTACTGTTACTTACTTTTAGGGGAAGGCAAATTGCATTCCTTCAAAAATAGGTTCTAATCTAAGGTGATATATATTGAATACGTTACTATGGCAATATGGCGGCGACTTATACGCATTTTGTATGGGAAACTGTTATCTTAATTTTACCAGCCTTAATGGCGACATGTCTGCGAAGTGGCTTAGTGGTTAGTGTGCTGGACTACTAAGCGAGGTTTTTTTCACTGCGCCACCTCTCGCGAACGTCTGACAAACGTCCGAGAGTATAACTGTTATGAAAGAGATCCTCAATTCGTTGTTTGTACTCGCCATCAAATTGTAAATCCCCTCCATTCGTCCCAAAAATGAAAAACCCACACAAAACGAATGGTTGGTGAAGAGCTGGCCTTGGGTCCTTACTCACCTGTTGCGCCAACTATTTATTTGTTTAATAAATAATAAAATATAAGATAACCACATTTTGTTTCAGATTTTTCGTGTTCTCTTTGATTGTATGTAACAGGAGACATATTCAAAAGAGAAAACATTATGTTAGACAAAAAAACCGAAAGAAATCTTAGCAATTACAAAAAAAAAAAAACTTCGGTCGTGTCATCGCTTCTGTATTTATATCCTCATTGACCAGGCATTTGGACAATTGGCTATGAAAAAGTGCGTGGCTTACTTCATATCTAGAGACTGCCTGAGTTCAAACACTTCAACAATCAATGAGCCTAAAAATAAATTAGTAATATGCGGCTCAAAACAGTGAAGTGTTCGCTACTAAATTTCTGTTTCTTTGTTTGACCATATAGCTAATAGAACGTTTAGCAATAATATCTAAGTAGAAGCTGTGAGGGACAGCTTATTAAATTTCTTAATCACACTAACGAATTGTTCAAAATAGACTTGTTGCGCATATAATTTATGAAATGTTACAATTCTATCGACGATCTACATTGGCCTAAAGGTTTATATGAGGAGATGCTCAAATTAGAATAAATTTGCTTTATGAACTATTATCTTATAATAAATTATAATAAATAGACGAGACATCTAAGAATTAGTAACAACATAGTTTATTTAGTTCCGTGAAGTTCTCGAAAATGACTAAAATAAACAAAAATATCTTCACAAGTGCTGCTATTTCCTTCAGAAATCAAATCATTTGTAATCACGCAGAAAATTCACTCATTTAAAATCAACCAACTTTCGATTAAAAACTAGCCAGGCTGTACTGTTATATACTAGTTAGTGGATTAAAAATAACCGAATCAACTTATTTAAGGTAACTTAATTAAAATTAACCGATTTATCAATTTCCCCTCTAAATTTTCTAGAGTGTAAATAATTAACTCTGTAGAATTTAACCAACTTACTTTGTTTGGTCGATATAAACAGAGAAACTTGGTTGATAACAACTGATAAAGTCAGTTTTTTTTTAAACAGATGTATATCTACTGTTTAACCTCGTAGGCGCAGTGGCTATGTGGTAAGCTAGGGGTTCGATTTCCGAAAAAAAAAACCAAAAATTCCATCTTAAGGTTTTTTCCACTGCACCACCTCTCGGGAACGCCTGACAAACATCCGAGAGTGTAACTGTCATGAAAGAGCTTCTCAATCAACCGCTTGGACTTGGCATAAAATGATAAAAATGAAAATCTCACACAAAACGGACCCATTGCGCCAACTATTTATTTTTATTATTCATTTAACCTTTTTATCTTGGTAGTTTTTAGCAAGTATAATTCCGTTTTTTCAACAGAGACTTAGTTTATTCTAAACCAATTTTTTTAACCGAGCAAAAATCGCACTTGGTTGAGCGTGTTAACCCATCCCCTGAACTAGTTCCGGTTCTATAAAATACAACTGCAAACAACTTGCAGGACATACTCTGTCGCTCGGGTTACGTTTCAACACACCTTTCACATGTAGGTATTGTTGACTTAAAAAAAAATATAGAAAATAAAATTCGATAAAATATTTAACCAACAAAAACAGCCATCCACAGGCCGGCCGTTTGCTACTCTCACCTCATTCCATCCGTATCGATTTTTCGCCTGCACAATCGCTTCGTACACAGCATTATGTTCTAAATTTTTTATTACGTACGACATTATAAAATGGCTGGCATCGGTCCTTATTGGTGTCGGTTTGATGTGGAACTCATGCCACTTGCCCGGATGCTGATACGTTTCGTTCATCTGTTGAAAAGCAGAAAAAAAAAGAAAAATTGTTTGAAAAAAACACAATCACACATGAAAAAGGACATTCAATGGTATAAATGTAAATGCCTCGCTTCCCCCCCCACCCTTCGTTTTGTCTCATTCAAGGACCATTCAGTGATGCTTTATATACGAAAAGTGTTTGATATGCAATTGTAATGTTTGCCCGGATATATCTATTGTCCCAGCGTGCCTAGTTAACTGCAGTAAGTGCTTATTCAGCCCACTTCGGATGTGTTTTCATTTTACTTTATTTTTTTTTTGCTTTTCGAAAGGCTTATTTCAGAGCAGATAGCAATTGTTCCCATAGTTGGAATAGACTGAGAAAATAAAACCGGGCTTACCTTGAGTTTCAAGGATATATATTCATTTTAAAATATGGATACACTCCCTCTCGGTATAGTGGTAATAATATCCTCGTGTGTAGCAGTAGCGACCAGTTTTCTTATCGCTCATACGAACCAAAAAGGAACTATACAATTCAGTTTTTTTGTTTGCCGGTGGAGAGTAGGATTGTTCATCTTTACGATATCCTTCAATGATAAAAATGCCTGCTATACATTAGGAGAGGAGAGAAGAGAGAGAGAGAGAAAAAAGGGAAATCTCGTTCAAAAGGGATAAAAATGGTAAAATGCTACTTCTTAGTGGAGTACGTAGGGAATCCTTTTTTTAGTATAGTTCTCTTTTTTTGTCTAGAATTTTTTAGGATTTAGATTAAAGTTGAACAAGAAAGGGAAGTTGCTAGTGGGGGTGGGGTATGAAGGTGGGTGGTAAGCCAAACTATTCGAAAGACAAATGGTCATCCCTTTTTGGTTTATTTAGTGGTCTTGGATGCATGTTTGGAATTTTTAACAACATTATTGAATTACATTTTGGATTTGGCCGGCGGAGTCTACTAGATACGTGTGTGCTTTGTTTCCTTTGTTAGGACGGAGCTTACTTTATATGCCACTCTGGGGAGTAGTTTGTAGCTAGTGTTTTTTTTCGTTTTTTTTTTGTTTTTGCCATATAAGAAAAAGAAAAAGTTGTTATTCCTTTGCTTGGCAAATATGTTTTGCATGTTGTGTTATCTTATTGGGATTTTTTGTTTTGTTGTTTGAAGAAAATGGAAATTAATGTTTGAAGAGCTATCCGGTTTTTGTTAAATGGACGATTGGATTGCTCTGTGGGGAATAAGATTGCGAGCGGAATGTATGTAGTAAGCGATTTTCGTAGCATGTCCTAAATCATCGCAATAATAGACTGCGTCTTTGTGTCGTTCGGAATGAAATATGAAGAGAAGGCTTCGTAACGAGCTAAGGGGACTCTGTAAATATGTCTGTATTCAATGACTTACTCGGGAGTTTCTGAGAGTCTTATTCATATGTAATCGTCAAAAAGATTGATTACTGTCGATTGTCGATCTATCTCACAGTATGTTTTCCAACATATTTTGATTAGCAAACGCTGTTGAGCAGTGAAAGGTACAGAGGTATAATCGGCCAATGCAGTTCAAAGCTTGGAGCTAGGTGGTATTTGTAAAAAATTTACAATTCAATACAAATAGGTAGGTTTACTCTTAGCTTCTGACAACCATTCCGGATGTAAGTTATTTTTTCTGACATGAATGGATTGTCATTATACTTTCAACACCATAGACATTGCTGGGTCATGAAGGTTTGTGTGATGGAAGTAAACACATCCACTCGGAGACCTATGAGGTCCGTAGGGAATCCACTGGCAAATCCTGGACTGGAATTAGACTGGAATCAATATAGCAAATTATTGGCCGGATTGGGAACTAGTTGGTGAAGGATATCATATATCTGAAAGTCTGTTACCTCCTCGGTGATTGCAAAGAACATGGTGCCTAGGAAACCCAGGCGTCAGTCTTGCAGGGCGGGATATTGGTACAGCTCTTCTTCACCATTACAGCTATGGCAATAATACGTTTGGTTTTGTTTGAGCATAGCAGCTTTGCACTCGCTTTATACCATATGGTATAAGAACAAAATCGTAGCAGTCATCAATTAGCAGAGCCTTTCGCATGCAGAAACTTCCCAGGCTTCAAAGGCATACAATAGCGCGATTCTTATATTCGAAAGATATCCACTTACTCCGCTACGATATTTGATGATATTTGTTTTAGTTCCTCAAATCCATCAACTACACCCTACGGCTCTGCTTTAATTCCTGTTGCAGTTAAAAGCATTTTTAAGAGTCGGAGTTGTGAATAATGAACCAACTTGCGTATTTTTACAGGAGTTGTTCCAAATGTTAACTGTTATTGAATGGAATTCATTTCCTGGGAAAAGATTTCCATAATTCTTATCCTGATATATATACTAAAGATATCCGCATCTTCTCGGATAGTCAAGCGGCTATAAAGTGCCTGGAATCAGTCTCTACAAATTCAATAACAGCCCTAGACTGTCGTTCGTCTCTCAGAGAGATGGCGGAGCAGTTCAATATTCACCTCTGTTGGGTGCCGGGGCATAGGGTAATGAACTCGCGAACACGGAACAACACTACCTATGCTTCCAGATAAGGACTCCTTAGGTATCCCAATCGCTACTTGTAAACTCACAATAAAGCTGGATGTTATCGAAAGAGCAAATCTTAGATGGACAACCGGCTCGACATGTCAAGCGACGAAACAGATCTGGCCAAAGCTGGATCAAAAACGTTCTAGGCATCTGATCTCCCAAGATAGGAAGCATATCAGTGCTACAATAGGTGTCATCACAGGACACTGTCTCATAGGCAGGCATGCAAACGCTTGGCGTATTATGTAATGATTTTTGCAGAAGCTGTCTTGACGAGGAAGAGGAAGAAACTATTCTTCATCTCCTCTGCACTTGTCCCACGCTCTCACAAAGACGAAAACTCCATTTGGGAGAGTTCTACTATAATGATCTAAACGATCTAAAAGACACGGGCATTCGCTGTCTCTTCATTAGAAGCGCCAACTGGTTCAAGAATTGAGTACATAGATTCATGTGGTATCACAAGGGACCTTATAATGGTCTAAGTGTATCGGCTAGCCGACAGCCACTTCAACCTAATCTAACCTATACCGATATACCTGGTAAATGACCTCCCCAGAATCCACGAATACAAGTTAAAATCAATATTTGAACAGCGCTCGTCTTGTCATCGTAAATGATTAAGCAGTTAATTGTAGTCACCTTGGCAATTAGATCAAGGCAATTGTATTTGCTTTGGCTGGTCCTGGTATTATGCTTAATTGATTCAGCCCTACAGTATACAATTCCGCTGCGCTTCGTCCACGTATAAAAACCGTCAGTGACTAAGCTGCCGTTGTTTTTTTTTTAAAGTTAAAGGCAGCAAAGAAAAACGCGAATGAAGTATATGTTTCTTTTTCTTTTGTTTTGCTTTCGCACAGACGAAAACATTTAAAGTTGCTTAAAGCCGTACGTTTGTGCAAACGAAACGAAAGAGCGTTTCCATTCTGCATAAAGGGTTTCCAAATTATTCAAATTACAAACTCTTTACCTTTTAGAGTTTATGTAACGTGCAATTGCCATGAGGTTTTTTATATGAAATACCTACTCTCAAAATGTAGTAGATTAAAAAAAAGGTAGGCAAACGATTCCACTATGTGGAAATAAAATCAGATTTGCAAAGCTCTCTCGGAACAAACCTTACAGAGTCAAAACCTCTTTGCCTGTTTTTCTTAAACGAAAATGTGATTTATATATACCCCTAGCGTCCTGTATGTCATGCCAACAGCAAAAAAAATACCCCTTTATGAAATCCACTCAGCGTTAAGAAAACATCATTTATAGCTGACTCCAAAGAAACAAAATCCAATTATCGCCCAGCTATGCCCCGGAGGAAATCACATTCATGTGTCGTAACTAATAACTTTCCTTTCAGTGGCACAATCCAATTTCAATCGCAGTCGCAATAATATTATGTATCAACTTTGTGTTTCAGAATATCTAATTACATCTCATCCCTACAGAGTAGGTAGCTACACATATCCGATAGAAACACATGTACTACATTCCGATGCCGTATCGGACATCTTCTTACCCTGCAGCAATTTTAATTGACTTTTAATGATTCCACCAATTTTATTTCCACTACAGATACAGAGTGCCCCCATACCGTGCACGTGATTCGAACTACACACCCTTAACGTTGGTGTAGTTACTTGAAAGCGAAGCCGTTTTCAATGAAACCGGAAACGGTTCAATTTTATAATTCCATTCCGATAAAACTCATGACTTCCTTTCGCATGCCGGTTGCCCCCCTTCCATGATTTTACCTCCTATGAGTTACTTCCCTGCATGGAGTCGCTATCCGATTGATATACCATATTCTCACAGTAGGTACCTCTGCACCCAATATACAAACAAAACGTAAGGATTCATTAAAATCACCCCAAAGCGATCTTCAAGTTCGAACTCAAACGTGGTACAGGCTGACGGCAGACAAAAAAAAAACCTGATAAAACTTGGAATTGTTGTTGAGGTAATTTGCAAAAGCGAGTATAACCCAAACAGAGATGAGGTTGACCCGGGGGAATATTTGATTGGGATGATAAGAAAAGCTGTTGGGATTGGGACCTTACCCATTTGTTTCACTGTTTGTACCTATATCTGCTGTATTACGTGCGGGTGTGCGAGAGGCAACACAAAAAAGGATGAAACTTTGCGATTACTCCTCTTTTTTTTTTGTACAGTTTATAGACATATAGTCTTTTTTCTAATGCATTTTGGGAGGTGCTCTCATCCACTAGCATTCAAATGAGATAAACGAGTTTTTCCTTCGTTTAATTTCAAAGCATATTTGGATGGGGTTTCGCTTCGCTTTTTTAGGTATCCGCAGTACACACGGTTTGGTACTCGCGTGGTAGTGGAGCAATTTGTATGTGCGGGCGGGATAGGTGCCCGCCCATGTCAGGGAGATCGCGTTTGTTCGTTTTTTACCAGCGTTTGTCCTCGAAAAGTTTTAAAATTAAATTAAATGCTTCCATGTTCACATTTTGTGTGTATTTTTTTTATCAATAAATTTAAATGGAAATCATCAAGGTGTCCGCCTGTTTCGGGCGAATATACAGTCACTCGAAGAATTTGTTTCGTTGTATGTTTACATGGTGGTCCTGTAGTATTCTGTCAAAATTAAGCCATTAATTGTCAACTTTTAGTAGCGTGTGTCAATACTATAGAAATGAGATCAAACAAAGCTGACAAACTTTACAAATTGCGTCTTCAATTCCTTCCTTTCCTTAATACAGTTATTAATTTCCAGGGGTATGGTGTGCTTTATTAATGTAAGACAATTTTCATTGGCTTCACGATTTTTGAAGTTGAAATTACAAAGTTATGGCTGAACTTTTTGGCTTTCGTTGTTGTAACTTTTTACGGGTGTTTTTTTTTTTGTTTTAAAAGAAACTACGAGTAAAACTGAGAATAATGAATGAGAGGTAATTTGATTGTTCATTGGTGCATGCTGTTGATTTATCAATTATTGACCGACTGACCTTTCGGTATGTAAATATTTGATGGAGTGCATTTTAGATTATTCATGAGTGGTGGTTGTTAATAATTTTCGTGGTGGGCGTTATAGGTTCGCCTTTTTCGAGAGAAGTTAGTTGTATAATGTATTTGGATGAAGGCGTGGGCATGGGCAGACGTGCAATTTTAAAAATATTGCCATTCTGTTATGAACGCACTATGCTAGCCCCCCTGTCAACTCGCAATGACTTACATATACTTACCTCAGATTTGTTACAAACATTCGACCATCGAAAATTGTCGTACATTTCTTAGTATTCATTGAAAAATGAGGGGTTGTTTTCGACCACTAGAGAGACTTAGGAATTATGGCAATGGCTTAGGGCAAATTAAAAGGTATTGGTTGACAGTTTTAAAGCACGGGTTTCCCCAAATTTTCTGGGCGCTTTGGTAAGACGTCGTTGTTATTATGCGTCAGACAATTCTCTGGTGTCAGGTAGTAAGGGGTTAAGTCAAAAAATCCCGTTTTTCGATAATAGTTGGATTTAAGTAAATTTGTTTTTCTCTTTCGTTTGGTCCTATCGGCAGAAGTCTAGCGTAACATCTTCCTATAGAAATTATTTTATGTTTGGTATTAAGGGTGTAAGTTGACTTAAGTTCTTTGTATTTATACCAATAATTAAGTTGCTCCTAAGGGCTTAAGTCTTCTTATGCCTTTAAAATGACCACATATAAAAATTGTATAACATACCTAATACTTTACTTTATTATTTATTTGAATTAATTTAATGTTTCCAAATTTTTTTAATGAATTAAACTGATTTTAAATGTAAACAAAAATTTGTTTTCTCGACTTAAGTCCTTAGAAAACACTTAATTTTAACAGGTAACAAAGAGACAAATGGCTCTAAGGAGATAAATCATCAGAAAATCTATTAAGCACTTATTTGTTGGTCAACAGCCTTTAATCTTATTACAGACGAGTATTTTGATGATTTTTTTTGCATCATTCATTTTTCGCAAAAAGAATATTTGGATTTACAAAAAAATGTTCAATCTTCAATCTCATTTTGCGGAAAACTACTGTTTCTGACTTAACCCCTTTCTACCTGGCACTAGAGAATTGTCGTCTGAAAATGAATACAGAATCGAATATAGGGCTCCAGAAACTGGTACCTCCGATTAAGTTTTATTTGAGGGAGCTTGGCAAAACCTGGCACAGGGTCTTATAGTTTCTAAACGTTATCAATTTTTTTTTTAATTATTAAAAACTGTTACAGATCGAAATAATGTATTCTGAGATTATTCCCAGCGCTATACAAATAGTTTCAGATTAGGGGCGTGGTACCTCCCATACAACAACAATCGTTGAAATTTGGTCAATGGACGTACATATTGACCCTTGAGAGCATTTTGAATAATATCTGCATTTCTTGACAAGAAATACCAGGCACGTTCCAAAATGTATGAGCGAGATTGAATATGGATGCTGGTACGTGTCACATGTCTTTCGCCGATATTCGAATCAGTCTTAGATTTCTCTGGCCTTGATGAATACTTCTCCTTTTGTCTGGAGAGCTGTTACAAACAATGCATAATGTTTAGGTGATATATTGTTTGAATGTCTTTCGCTATGAACGATTTGATGGTATGTTTATCTCTTGCAGAGGTGATGTGAGTTGGCCACCAAGATCGTGACGATTTAACCCCTCTAGAAGACGCAGACGCAAGACTGACCGATGTCCTTAAGACCAACATAACCAGTGACATCGATGAAACTCAGCCGGATATATGCGGCGGTCATTAAAGATTGGTCCACTCGAATCCTTGTTCCGTGCCACAGTGGGCAGCCGCGGCCTACTCGTACATGCCTTTCAAATAAAAAAAAGAATTTCTTTTCCTTTCACACAGCTCGTCTTATTCCATTTCAACATCGACCCGTCCCTATTGAAAAACTTTTTAAAAGACTGTGTTGCAAAAATATACCAAACCTAAAAAATGTACAATGCTGTATACATGAGAAATGGAATTGAAAATTAAGCGGTAATATATTGAAGCTATGTCTATTATGATTGCACTCCAAAAAAGTTAAGTAAGTGCCTCTCATTGTGCGCATGGAGACCATACCGACCGACGTCTTTTAAAAGGACCCAAAATATGGACGACCAACGTATTTGAACAAAATCACTTAGAAAAACTCGTACCGAACAGCCTTCTACAATGCGTGGTACCTATGTATTAGCATTATATCATTCCATCGTTTTGCAAAAGCAACCTTAGAAAAGGTACGTAGAGAATACCAGTAATTGCTTTGACATTGAATACACAACAAACAAAAATCGCATAGCAATTTCGTTAAAATCCACTTTGAACATGATTGGTCCCAAACATCTCAAATGTTGTCACATATCTATCCCATCCAAAGCATCATTGAAACGTGCATATTTGTCAAAAGAATATAGACAACTCACCAATAGCCTCCTGTAGAGCAGCTTAATCTCATCCAAATTCGGTATCGACTCGATTGTCCACGTCAGATTGTAATGGTCGAGCGCTCCGCTCAGTGCTGGTGATATAAAATCCGCCGGTCCCGGCCGCCCCGAAACCTCAATATACTTTTTCGTCCTTCCCAGGGCGTTATCGGCCACACAACTGTAGTTGCCAAAGTCCGATTGCTGGAAATTCCGAATCACCAAACTGTAGCGATCGTCACGCGGATGCATCGATCGACGATCGGTGGGATCCAATAGAAACGAGTTCTGATACCACAGCATCTGCAAAGGAAGTTCGAAAGTACATATACAAATGAGATTTATTCAAAACGAATGCCAGTCATCCCCCCGCCCCCAGCTATACATAGATGGAGTATTTTGCTTTACAACATAAAAAATAAAGGAAAAGCATCCGCCGGGGCAATGGAAGGCACATAAGTAAAACATCGAAAAGTCATATTTGCTGCAGGATTACTGGGAATACACATTCTCTTTGTATATTTGCGAACCCTTTCCAACCCGCCATTAAAACTTCATTCAAACATCCTTTGAGGGCACCAGTACCACAACGGCTTTCACGTTGTTGCTTTTTTGATTTATTTTCTGGTTTTCTGAGAGAAGGATGAATAAATTTGGCATGGAGTGGAGCAAAATATGAAAGGGTTCACACACATACACACCAAATGGGGAGACGCAATAAAAAAAAAAAAAAATCATCATCATCATCAACCTACCTCGGAATTAACATCCCCATGGACAATGCAAACCAATTCAATATCATATCCTTCCGCTGCATGCACCCACGATTTTTCCACTGTGATTTCTGGTGGAGCTGCAAGTATAGAAAAGAAAGTAAACAGTTAGTATTGGTGTGTGTGTGTGTGTGTGCGTGTGTGAGCTGGCAAACATGATTCACTCTTGTCGAAGGGAAGGAATGCAATTTTATTATCTTCCTTTTGCGCGCACAGGAAAAGCGCACACAGCCAAAGGGCGGTTTTCGGCATAAGAAACATTTAAGCGGGCCTTAATTCCCCCCACCCACGAGTATATATGAAATTTCAAATACCAAGCCAGTGCATATTATAAACTCTGGCTTGTGTCACTGGATGAATGGTGATGGGGCGAAATCGCATTCATATAAAATGAACCGGAGTTGCCTGCTCTCACATATCCTATCCTGGGGGATAATTCTTTGAGTCCAATTGATAGCAGAGCATCCATCGTTTTTCTTCATTTTCCCCATCCCTTAGCCTTTCAGAATGACGACGACGACGCGAGAGTTAAATTCAATTTCAAAATAGTAGGTACTTCATCTCCGCGTCGGGCTAAGCCGTTCATATAGAGCTCTTACCCCCTCAAAAGGATTCGCCTGATAAGAGCCAGGGCTATTGTGTTGCGCGCTCTACACTATGGATGGGATGGAGAATATTATTCAAATTGAATTTTGCTCAAATCTTTTCACGTTATCTTCCTATTTTTGTTTTGTATGTTGCAGTTGTTTTTTGGGCGAGCCTTTCTATTTTCGTTTGATTCGAATGATGCGAATCCACCGACAGAGGAGGGGATAGTCTTCCCTTTTTTTTGTAGCCTGTTGCTAAAGAGTTGAAAGAAAAGCAATTATCTGAGGAATTCAAAGACTGGAGTATGCGTCTGTTGTTCGGCACACTCGGACGAGTCGGAGGGGTCGGAGAGGTCGGAGAGATTTGTGAGACGTTTTAATAATGAAAAGCTGGATAAACTCTGAATGGCATCAGTCTGTCTGATCCCATTAAGTCGGCTTTTGTATTCACATTCAAATAAAATGTACCTCAAAGTGCCTATTCAAAGATTATTTATATCGTGCAAGATGGGCATCGATAAAATGCTTACTACCGTTCGTCTGAATTTGATACGACTGGTGGGGACTGTAGTTCATCCCTATTAAGCGATTTTCCACCTCAGATACTAGATAAGTGCTTTAAATTTACTAGACATTGGGAGCAAAGTGAAGGACTTTTATTAAAGGCGCCGATTATATGCAAAACAATGCAAATAACTAGACTGATTTAACTATCCTAAAGTGAGCAGAGGAGACACTTAGAGCTAGGAGGTTACCACTAATACTGCTCGTGTATAACTAAATGCATAAGAGTGACAAGATATAGAAACAGTTCTTAGCTGTTTAGTCAGCGTCGAGAGTTTTAGAAAGCAGATTATTTTGGGTACTTTTACATATTCGAATATATCCGATAATAGCCGATTATTCAAGAAAAGGGCACAGATGACAGATGAACCAGAATGTGCATGACCTGCATTCAAAGTATGCTCCTGGATAGTTGTACGATTTGTAAACAATAAGAGTCTATGTTTTGAACATATTAAACAAATGGATTAAGCTTTGCCTTTTGTACCTAATCGCATTTGTGCAGCTGATAGCAGCCAATGACTTGAGAGGGGGAATAAATGTGAATTTTCCGACTGTGCTTTTATTAGATATTTACCATTGGAAAATTACCAACAATTTGCAGGAAAAAAGGCTGAAGAATAATTTAATGAATAATTTTGGAAAATCTTTATAGCTTGTTAGCAACGCCTAGCATAGCTGACAGCTAAATTTTTCTTTGGGAAAACATCTCTCGCCAGTAGGAGCCTTTTTGGAAGTTTGACTCCATTCCAAGCCAATATACAGGGTGTCCGGTGGCGGATGTTGTTTCAAAAGTGAATAAAACTAAAAAAATTAGACACGTATTTTTTATTGTTTAGTTTGTCATAAACAAAAATAGTGTGGGTTTTATTTTTTTAAAAATTAAGTTGTCCAAGTGCTACAGTACTTCGTGCCACGCGCTGCAGTAGGCTTGGCTGGATGTCGTGAATTTCACTGCGGATATTTTCATTCAGCTACATGACAGACTGCGCGTTAGAACCATAGACTGGCAGTGCCAGAAAATAAGTATGAACAGCAATTAACAAGAGGAAAGATGGAAAAACAACAAGGCTCCAGAAAAGTATTTTACACGCAGAACTATGTGAAAATGTATCTTCAAGAAGTCAATGTTGATGGGGGTCATTGGAATTACCTTGGGTCGGACCAAACCTCTTGAATGTAGGACAAAAATTGAAATTAAAACAGTCATCCCGGAGCATATCCAATTCATTGAAACCGAATTGCGAAATTGACGCTTCGACTTTGTGTAAATCCGTCGATTCGTTGTTTTTTTCCTTGCTCGAAAGATGGTTATTATTGTTTGACGTTCATACTCAAGAATTCATATTTTAAGAGACCACACAAACTGTCAAATACAAAAAATGACGCGAGTGTTCCTGGTACTGAAGTGCAATAGAGGAAACCATTGTTTCGATACCAAGCAAATTAAAGCTAAAATTCAAAAGATACAACAAATGTCCTCATCTGCGTGTTTGTACATTTTTTAAAGTTTACCAAAACCTAGCAAATACCAAATAGGGGGAACCACCAAAGACAAGTGCCTCATTAGAATGTCCACAACTTATACTGTCCCACGTAACAAAAACACTTAAAACTTATAATTCTATGATGGAGAAGCGTATATAAAAATACATGCACATAAATGTCCTAATTCGTGTCCGTGCGCCCTCGTCACATCCACCCGCCTTGTCAAATTTATGTTCAACATTTTTCTTTTCTCTCTCTCTCTAAAGCGTTTACATTTTATTTTTATATTTAAAATTTTTCTTTAAATTTCATTTTATTACTGCAGGCAAAATTAGCTTTCTCCTTCCCACACAAAACACACGTATCCCGATCGATATTCAAGCTTCAAGGACATTAAACGCAATGAAAATAAAATGCCTGCAACTATCCTCAAAATGACGTGCCAGCAACATAGGCAGCAGTCGTATATTTCAATTTCTTTGCGAGCAGATGTATCCTCTTCAGCACGAGTAAAACTTTGTCCTGCCTCGTAGGCAAAGCGTCAATAAAATACTTAGAGGTTAGAGGACGACCACCACCAAAGAGGAGAAATAAAAATACGCAAGTAAAAGAAATCAACTTGATTGCTTGATGCTTGCCTACGAAAAACTTCGCAAAGTGGGAAATTCTGACAAAAAAAAGTCCTCCTCCTTATTGGAAATTGGCTGTAATTATGAGAAATTGCCCAGTTAAGATGGAAGTCACACAGTGAGATGGAATCGAGAAACCTCATCAAAATACCAAACCGCTGAGTGGCTGCTTTATGATCCTTCTCAAAGTGGGAGTGTATACGACTATCTCTGACCATCATCCATTAAATGCAGGATATCAACGAAAAAAGAAGAAACTCACTCCTAATTGCTGCAAGCGGTTATCGGGAGATGTGTGCGGTATGGTTTCTGATTCACCGCCCAGAAAACTCCCTGTCCCGCACCACATCGCGTACAGTTCAATTGCAATTCATAGCGCAATAATACAAATGCGAAAATAAAATTCATATGCTTGGTGAACTCAAATGCCATGGCAACTGTCGGAGCAAGGAGACGATGATAATAGGTTATAGGATGCCTTCAGAAAAAAACCTCATTCCTGTAGATGACGACCAAAAAATCGGATGATTATGCTGATGATGATTAGCATTGATGGAAAGAGCAGCAGCAGCCACCACCGAGCTCGACATTATTTTATTGAAATATCATCATCATGCGATGGTTGCGAGGAAAAGAATCCGACGCTAAAGCTCTCATAAATTCATTTTAAATGCAAATTTGTATTTGAATACATCTACGAGAGTAGATCTAGATACGAGTACTCGTGCTCGTGTCTATATCGTTGTTCTTTCGTCAGCATCAGTTCGGCATATCGAATCATCTGTGAATGCTGATGAAGGAGAAAATCTTAGCTCTGCCTGATGGATGGGTGCTGCAGTGAGGTGGGAGTTCAGTGTTCTTTCGAAACGAGTTTAAACCTGTGGGAAATACCGATTGCGGATAACTGATGGATTGTGTGTATATACCTTCATCAAAGAGATATATTTGGGCCACAAAGACGTCGATTTTGCCCCCCATATTTGTGTTTATTTATGAAATACTTATACTTTTAGAGTTACATACTTACAAGAAGGAGAATGTACACTCATATATCCGTGAACTTGTTAGAGAGATTGACGGCGAATGCTTGAAGGCCTTGCGTGGGTGCTCAGTTTGAAAATTCGAAACTATGGAGATTAATGGCTGCGCTAAGTCTCATTTGGATTTGCTTGGGTTACATTCCGTTAGGATGAGCGTCATCCAATAAGCTCATCCAGTTGGTTCTATTTTTGGCAGTGTTCTTGTTCACGCACATTAGTTGTGTTTTTTGCTGGCTTGAGAGATGAATGCATCGAAATCTCTTTCACATCATGGCGTCGCATTTCAACTGCTACTTCGCAAAAATCCAACCTCCACTTGGGGACCATTTAACACTTTTGTTTACCATTGTGAAAAAGACTTTGGATTTGAACTGATTTTGGGACACATCAGACACAGTATCTGAAATTGGTTGTTCGGTATTTTGTTTAGAAAAAATTGTCATCAGTCCGCAGAAGGATATGTCTTCGAAAGGGGATGTGTTGACCTCTAAGAGCCCAACTGTTAATCTTTCCCAATATTTATAGTACAGTATCTTAGAAGACAGGTGCGGTAAGAGGAGGTAAGAGTCATCGTCTTTGAACTGCAAATTTCTCTAATCAATATCGAAAGATACTTGAAGGAGGATGGAGGTGTTTGTCATCGGAGTGCACTTTTCTCACCCATAAAATACGCCATGGCAACATAAGTAGGTAGGTACTCGGAGTTTGATGTTGCCCCTGTTGTTTTTCTTCACGTATACCATTACCCATATCAATCAACAGTTTCCCCCTTATCATTTCAAATTAGAACATATTCATTATATGAAAAAAAAATTATATAAAACAAAATTTTTATTAGTAATTCGAGATTGTACATCGGGAATTCAATATGCTCGTGAGGGGGGCATCAAAATATTACTCTTGGAACTACGCATGGCAACACTCAATATTATTTTAGTGATACAGTTAAAGTTCAGTTAAATAATTCACTCAAATCTTTATATATAATAAGAGTGTTAGGCTGAGTTATACATATAAAAAAATATTGCAAAACAGGTAGGTTTAGAATTAAATAAAATATGTAGACTTATATAATTTATTTTTGAAATACCAACTACTTTGAATAATCCAATGCGGTTAATGATGACGATGATAAGATGTCTTGTACATTGATTGTGCGCACAAACACTGAAACGAATGATGATGGATGATCTTGATGTTTTTAAATATATGAAAACTAGCTGAACCGGCGAATTTCGTTCTGCCTAATATTGATTAAACTATATACATCCCTTTTGAAATTTTGACCTCTCTACTGAAAGAATGAAACTACTTTGGAACTAAATTGATTTCAATGCATTATTGCGACTCATAGATTTACTTGATCGTTTTTTTCCAGGCTAATGATTAAATCGAGTTGGTCCGGTCAGATTTTCTCAATCAACTAAATCAACCAAAGGAGAATGTGGGCACTCGGCAATCCTCGCTTCCGCAATTCGACCGAGTATATCCAGAAAAGCGATTGTCCAAAAAAATTCTGCTTAACGATGAAGTCTATGATCGTTTTGAGCCTTTGATTGAAAAATCCTGCGGTGATGCTATGGCGTTCGCTCGAAGTTTGCCCGGGAAGTATCACCGTTCAGATGGGAGGATGAGAAATGAGCATCTACATGAATGAAACTGACTTTGGCCCCACAAGGAAGTCTGGCAGAAATCCCAAAACAACGAAATGAGTCGTTACAAAGTCAAATAAGCGCGACGGTCAAGTCCTTAGAGGCTGATGGTGTGACGACATAGCAGACCTAATGCATTCAAGTGATCAACACGAGTGCCATAACAGCAGCTAAAGTTTATAGCTTAGGAGTCCAATTTAGTACATATAGGGTTGATTGATTCATTCGCCGATTCTGCCCGCACCCTTCTCTTCTTCAGATTCGCTCACCTCCAATATTTTTTTTTCTCACACCCAGTGATGGGCTTTCGGAGGCTTGGAGGCATGGTAATTATTTAAAAAATATACCGAAGGTATGTGAACACAGATCGGGATTTGGGTAGTAATTTTTGAAAAATATTTAAGAAATTGATTTGTTCGAATTTTTTGAGAAAAACTAAGAACGGGATCTTATTTCGAATACTGATTTTATCTTTAATATGTATTTTGGTCAAAATCGTTAGAGCGGCTTTTGTAAATTTTGGCAGACAAAACAGTACCAAATATTGGAATGTTTAGTTTGAAAAATACTATTGCTTAACTATGTAGCTGAAAACCGAGTACAAATTATTGTTCGGGATGTTAGAATTACTTGGTTTTTAAAGTGTTATCGAAATCGAAAACGGGGTTTTTGAGACATGAGCAGTTCTAAAAATTTGCGTTTTCGGTGATTCGAATTGAAAATTAAGAACGCAATAATTTTGATAGCATCGATTACACTCTAAGTTTGCATTTTCGTCAAAATCGTTATTGCCCTTATCAGGTAAACTAAAGAATACTAAAGTTAAAAAAAAAAATACTTTTTTCAAAAATCCATTTTACTATAATACAGAGAAAAAATGAGCTTGCCATTAAGTTAGAAATGACCATATTACCTTAGAAATGCATTTTTGTTACAGTCTTATTATTCGTTTTCGAGATATGTCCAAATTTCAAAAGTACGGTTATTCGATTTTTCAGCGGAAAACTGAGCACGCAGGCATGTTAGCTTAAATTTTAATTTTGGTTGAAATCGCTAGGGCCGTTTTCCAAAAAATCAAACTGGTATACAAATTTTATATGGGAAGTACCATTAATATTGAGGTTGCCGTGCAAAAAAAAAAAACTGCCCCGAACTGTAATCCCCAAACTCCAAATCAAGTTTGAACGAAATTCGGGCAGCCGTTTAGGTTGTAGGCCTCGGGACACACGGACAGACTGACAGACGTATAGAATCTTGGGGCCCACCTTTTTTTTTTGAGGTCCTCTATCATCGTGATGTCAGAGTTCGAAAATTTGTACAAATACAATATCTTTCTCTTACTATGTAATCGAGAAAGTTAAAAATACATACTAAACAATACCTAATCTCTTTTCTGTTAGACATAATATTAAAACGAGTGAATACATTCAGATACACAAAAATTCTTACGTAGACGTTCGATGAGCTGTTTTCTTTCATGTTTAATATGAACCATTACTCGCAAAAATCTACGCTTTTTCCCTCAATCTGGGATCATTAACTGATCCTACTGGGCCACAGTACGGGATGTGCAAAGCTGTAGCAAGAACGTTTGGACTTGTTAGTGAAAAAGTGTTGCTCAGCGCGAGCATCCTGAGTTTGTACAGCAGCTCACTGTCAATGTGTTTATTCCAATCACGAGTTCGATAAGCATTGAGCGTTGATGAGGTTGGTCAGTTGCATAGTAGGTATTTGACGTGAACGCCACCCAGCAATAAAACTTCAACACTTTTCAATTGTCAAACTTTCGTTACAACTTTCATTTAAAAAACACTTCACTTAACTTCATTGCTAAAACTGCGACCACAACTTGACCTTCGTTCTGAAAATACGAAATAATCTCCCTAATGGATTGACAACGTTACTTCAAAAAAGAAATTACCGTCGCGACTGTAAGGCAATAGTAATTTAAAATTGTGTACATCCCTGTGGCTTAGGACACGAATCGCCCATACTCAAACTACATACCCACCACGGCACCACCACAATGACTTTTCTTCACAAAACCTAACAGTGCTTGATGCACGTCTTATAATCAAATGAAGCAGAAGAAGAGGGTTTTTCTCTGTTCGTCCTTTTTTTGCACTTGGTTGCCTCCTTTGAACTCAATCAGAAAAAGAAACCGTTTTCGACGAGCGAGGGTGAAATCCATTTCAGGAGGTTTTTATGATTTTCGCTGGTTTATTGCCCCACTATATGAGTGCGCGGTAGGAGTTTGGGGAGTGTGGCCAAACCGACGTGCACGAGGGATTTACCTCGAGAAATCGAATTCGAATCGACATCAGGTTTTATCCTTGGGAAGTTTTTCTATTTTCCTTGCTCCCTTGACGTCTTCTTTTTGCTCATCATCGACGTACATACCCACGAGCAAATGTACAAAAAAAAAATGAGAGAGATCTTTTATTTGGAATAGTCGAAGCAGTTAAGGAATCTTTGCGGTGGGATTATGGCGGAGGAGGGCGGTTTGCTTCGAAGAACGTCATTCGCTATTTGATTGAATGAAACGATATGAGTTTTTTGCACAATACTCGTACATTGTAAGGATGTTTGTGGTTTAGAAATTTGGCTTACAAAAACCAAACACACACACGCATTCACAACACACGTATATGGCTGTTGTTGGGAATTAAATGATACTCGGCTGGAGTTAAGAACTCGTAACATGTAGTAGATTGTGCATTTAATGGGCAAGGCGATTGTCCATTTCTTGTTGAGTAGATGTGTGTGGTGCTGGTGTTATTTTTGTAGATTTGCTGTTAAGGAGATACAAATCAACGAGGGAATTTAATGTTTGTGCGATTGACAGTCGAGAGAAGACGTGCGTCAAAGTTTTATAATTTCATGATAAGACGGGGTTGTTCTGTGGGCGATATATCTATGCTTGGATGGAGGGGATTTTTGTGATTTTGTTCAAACTTGTTGGACTGTAGATGTATTGGGCTATTTGCAGGAATCGACCAGCAGAAGTATTTTGGAAAAATTAAACGAAATCTTTTGTTTAAGCTTTCTAAGGGCAATCAGTAATCACTTTCTGTTTCGATTGATGTGTGTTTTGTTTTGTGAGGGTATATTTGGCTTATGTTGCGTTAAGCCTGTCGGCTCATATGGCGAACTTTAATGCCGAGAATGCCTACATCTTTTAGGTCTTGTATTATCTACCCTAAGCACGCCCTCTGCATCCCATCGCATCAGAAAGGCATACGTGTGGCATTGTAGGTTAGGTTTGCGTAGGTTATTGCGGCATCACATTGGGATTGTGTGGGATTTGCACACCGGCAATCAGGCCCATTATCTTATACCTATACCTCTGTTGTTTCGTGAAGAGCAATTGAGTAGAATGCTAATTTTACAAGTTTTAACAAAATCCGATAAGGACAACCGGTAAGGCCAAGAGGTATATGGTTCTTACCCCTTAGATATACTTCGCAGCAGCAAGCCTGTCAAAACAGCTGCCGCACTTGGAGAGTCTAGACTTGGATGGTCTAAGTAAAATAAGATTTACTTCAGGAAGGAATTCCCGGTCTAGCGTATGCGGATATTCATAGATATTTTCTGAAAATTGAGCAGGTGCTGATGTTTATAAACCATTTTAATACCTACACACAAACAAAAAACCGTGGTTATTATGTCGTCATGGAAAAATTAAGTTACCGATTCCCCCTACAAAATGCTTATTAGTTAAATGAAAGCATTTTGGTTACATATTGCCATAGTAACGTATTTAAATATAAATCATCTTAGATTAGAGCCTATTTTCGAAGGAATGCAATTTACCTTCCCCTAAAAGTAAGCAAGTGTACGTATAGTTTTAATTCAGGGGCATACATCTGCGAAGTCTTAACAACCACTTTTGTTTCAATGATGTAACTATGGAACTTTCAACACAAATGTAGTGGTCTAATTTTTAACTTTCTTCATTACGTAGTAAGAGAAAGATATTGCATTCCTACAAAATTTCGAACTGGAGATGTTAATTAATTCTGACATTACGATGATAGATGACCTCCAAAAAGTGGGTCGAAAAATTCTGTCCGTCTGTCACTCTGTCTGCCTGTCTGTATGTCCAGAGGCCTACAGTCTTAGCGGCGGTAACCTCAATATTAAAGGTACCTACTTCCCATACAAAATTTTCATACCAGTTTGATTTGTTCGAAAACGGCGCCAACGATTTCAACAAAAATTGATATTTAAGCTTAAGTAGGTGAGGTTAACATAACTGCATACTTAGTTTTCCGCTAAAACATCGAATAACGGTACTTTTGAAATTTGGACATATCTCGAAAACGGCCCATACGATTGTAACAAAAATTGCTTTCTAAGGTAATATGGTCATTTCTAACTTAATGGAAAACTCAGTTTTTCTCTGTATTATCGTTATATGGATTTTTGAAAAAAGTCGTTTTTGAAAAATATAGTTTTCCCTAGTTTACCTCAGTAAGGCATGATTTTGGCCAAAATGCAAACTTAGAGTAAAATTGATGTTTTCAAAATTATTGCATCCTTAATCACTTTAAAAACTGCTCATCTCTCGAAAACCCCATTATCGATTTCGATAAAACCCTAAAAACCAAGTAATGCTTACATCCCGAACAATAACTTGTACTGGGTTTTCAGCTAAATAGTTAAACAATAGTATTTTCCAAACTAAACATTGCAATATTTGGTACTGCTTTGTCTGCGAAATTTTACAAAAACCGCTCTAACGATTTTGATTTGCATCATATAACATATTAAAGATAAAATCAGTATTCGAAATAAGATACGTACTTAGTTTTTCTCAAAAAATTCGAAAAAATCAGTTTTTTTATTTATTTATATTTCCCAATCTATGTTCACATATAAAGGGTTTTTCAACAGGGACGCTACAAAAGTAGAGCGACAGGGACAGCAAACGACGCCGAATTTCTTACCGCACATTTCTCTTCAGTAAGGTTTGCCATTTCATGATGGAAAGATATACGAGCCAACAAAGAGTCAAAATTATTAAAATTTACTACCGAAATTCGGAGTCAGTGGCCTTAACGTTAAGAGCACAGGCACAGTACAAAATGTTCCCGTGCCAGTGAGACAAAGAAGTGCCCGTAGTGTCGAGAATATTGCTGCCGCTGAAGCTTCAGTTGAAGAAAAAAAAAAATGTGTCTCTCACACGTCGTTCTCAAGCGTTGGGCATCTCTGTGACGTCGTTGTGGCGAATTTTGCGAAAAGATCTTGGCCTACATCCTTACAAGATTAAATTGACGCAAGAACTGAAGCCGCTTGACCACCAGAAGCGTCGTATGTTCGTGAATTGGGCTGAGCAACAACTTGAAAATGATTCGGATTTTCATCGAAAAATCATCTTCAGCGATGAGGCTCATTTCTGGCTGAATGGCTTCGTCAATAAACAAAATATGCGGTATTGGTCAGGCAGCAATCCATACGTACTCCATGAGTCATCATTGCATCCCGAAAAAATTACGGTTTGGTGTGGTTTATGGGCCGGCGGCGTCATTGGGCCGTACTTCTTCCGTGATGATCAAGACCGGCACGTTACCTTGAATGGGAATCGCTACCGTTCAATGATAACCGAATATTTTTGGCCCCAATTGGATGATATGGACTTGGAGGACATGTGGTTCTAACAGGACGGCGCCACAAGCCACACAGCGAATGTCTCGGTCGTGCAGTTTTTTTTTAGTCCCTGACCTATTCTCCATTCGTCTGGACTTCTGCAAGCGTGCCCGTGGTGGCCATGCAAAAGAAATCGAGTTCCATACATAATGGCATCGAGCGTATACAGGAATAAAGAATTTCATTGATATCCAAAACCGTTTTTGTTTTATTTTGTAGCGCTCTTATTGAAAAACCATTTACTATGTAAATTTTTTGTAAATTCCCCACTTCCGATAAAAATGCAATAACAGCTACGTAAAATTAATTTTAGCAAATATTACACTTCTTCAAACTTGTTGAATATGCACCTTAAAACAATTGCAACCACTTCCTTACACAATCAGAAACTTCCACTTCAATTACACCCCTACATAAGAAAACAACCAACCAAACTTTTGATTAACGAGAAAGTTACGTTCGACCCAGTCGTGCACTTTTTTATTTTTTTTAATGTGTAAATTAAGTAAAACTTATTTTCGTTTCTGGAAAAGACAACATAAATATCGAAAATTGTGGTACGTTTTTTAGTATTTTATACTTATAAAATTTTCGACCACAACCGAAACTAGTAGTTATAAATATACTGGTGTTGCTATTACAATTCTAACAGTTGTTGCCTTTTATATAAAAAATCTTCATGTGTCAAACGTTTAGGATCTTAAGCCTGACTTCCCAGCCATACCCGATAAAATTTTTTGAAATGTCCAAGGCTAATAGGGCTTATAGCCATTGGTATATTTGACATACTCCCTGTGACCCTGTCAAAAGTTCGATCGAACAGTTTACAAAAGACTTTAAAACGACTCTTAGGACACACTTAATTCTGTTTCAGAAATCACCTAAAAAGACCGACAATATTGTTCTGCTCACCTTTTGCGTCAATTATGCGACAACCTCAACCCAATTATCCATGTTTGTAAAACTATATCTCCCCAACAACTGCATCTGAACTATTCCATATGCAATATGCCAAATACCATATGTGGAATTAACTTTTTTCACAAACTACTCCAACTCCAACTATGTACTCGTAAATTTAGTCCCTGACCTATTCTCCATTCGAATTTTTTTAATTAAAACCCAAAAATGATTTCACACAGACACATGTCACAAGCATGATGTAAACATTTTAATTAAGGCTTTTCGTGCGGGCAGTGTGAACCATCAGCAGCTAAAATCTAAAAAAAAAAATATCTTTATATATTCCCTTGCCACGACATTCCTAAACAATTTCATCAACTTGACAAAAATGTGTTTTCCAGAATCCCATAATCATCCACTCCACGAGTTGGGCATTCCCATTGTTTCATTCTTACAAGGATCCTCTGCTCTGAGGATAAACAAGAGTTGGACATTAATCGTTGTAACATCATAGTTTCGACCGAATATATGGGATCTGCCGGTATTAACTTTTGTTATTGGCTCTTGCCTTGATTGTGACAACGTGACTACCACTCGAATGTCGGGTCATTGTAAAGGGACACCGCCATCTGATCTGTTTGCCTTTCCTCTGTATACTGCTGAGGGTGGAATCTCTATAATTTTAAGCCAAGTGGTCGAAGGGCTGTTCGGACATGGCCCCGACTATGGATGTGTAAACCATTCTCTGACACACACTTGAATGCACATTCGCTTCGTTAGCCTGTCCGCCTGTGGTCTGCAGAGTGTAGACTCTGTGAGGACCGCTGAAAATAAAGCCATGAACTGCATTACTCTTTAGCCCTCAAAACCGAACGACAACAGTGTTGGTGGCAATGAATTGTAAAGAAATTTCGGAGCTGCCTGAGTGTGGCTGTCGGAAACGCAGCAGCACTTTTATTTATTCCCAATTTTCTAAATTGAGTTTGCAGGCGTTTTGCGGTTGCCAAACATCATCATCGTTGTAAGTCCGTTTGCTCCTCACACAGTACAGTAGCCTCCGTCAGCTGCAAAATGTTCCAATATTAAGCGAAATTTTAATTAACTGAACCATTTTCGAAGCTCGAATGCTCTCGATGGCTATAATGGCAGACACCCTCTATCGGGATGTGGTTTATATGCGAGGCAATCATTATGTACTAGAGAGGGCTTCTTTTTATTTCATCCGTTCTTTGGTTTGGAGACTGGGTTTGGCCTACATCAATGTTGATGGAGATTTTCAGAATTTACTATGATGGATGCGGTTGGTTTGATGGTTCGTATCTGGGTGGGGTTGGGCGTATGTGTGTTCATTTTAGGAGCAATGTTCTTCTGTTTAGGGAGCCAACTAAAGACAGACAAAATTCTTTGGAAAGTTGATGCCCGGTCCATTGGGTAAGAGCACTCAATAAATACTAGCATGTGTGGTCATCCTAAGACGTGAGTAAGTTAGAAATAATAAATGAAGTCCTTATAACTTAGCAGACCGTTTGCGAAAAGTTTGAGACTTGTACTTGTTTCATATCGGTGCCCAAGTCATACCTACCTCATCACTGAATAGACTTCGTTTGAATACATTATTAAAGTGTCTGAACGACACGTGTCGCAATTTATGCAGACAGAGTCCCTACAGGCTCCACAAATTCTACGAAAAGTCATCCATAACTCCAAAAACCAGGAGAAGGCTATGAAACAGAGCCTCTGGATGCAGTCTGAAATGAATATTTGCGATGAGAAGGAATAAATATTGGATTTCTACAAAGCATACATTACCGCCTTCAAATAGGTTCAATAAAATTGATACTATGAAAGATGTATGTATACTACTGAGACATCCAACAGAGCCTAACCAGCATCTATTTTGATGAGAGCTTGTCACTAAAAGCAGATTAAGACAAAGGTCTGGTGTTTTATTTTTATTTATTTTTCAATATTTATTTTGAATTAGTGGCAGCCATGTTGTTTTGGTGGCGTTTGTCTAAACAAATGTTTATTATTTAGTCACTGATGCCAAGCCACTATGGCAAGTTACACGATTGAGCAGCTAGTCCAAATGAGAAAACTTTATTATCAAAATGAGTGTTCATCAGTGCAAACGTTGCACGAGTTACAAAGCCAACAGTACGATTAGACTAACAGCACACGACCCAGTTTTTAGTTTTTAGGATTAGTTCTAAGTATTGTCATACTATAACTAATTAGCCAATAAATCAAATTCCAAGAATTTATAAATTGTAAAACAACAAATAGACCTATAAGTCAGCAATATTGTCAACCAGTGCCAAAGAACAATTTTGTTAATCAATGACAAAGTTTCATTTAAAGTAATTTGTTGTTTTTTTAATCAAATCCGTCCCACGACATAATCTGTAAAATTGTCTCCGCTTGACGTGTTTTCGTTGAACGATTTGACAACAGACCACATTAGGAATCCGAAACCAAAAAGTATTAGTAGATGCACTAGTATCCGGACAGTGTTAGTTAGTGTTATTCAAAATAGGAGGTGACTTAGAGAATAGTTTTAAACTTATTCTTTAAAAAAAAATTGTTTTCTTTTGAAAAAATTCAGCTTATGTTGTCCAATCATAACCTTAAGAAATTTTGTTTTAACTAATTCTTAGTGCCCCGATACTAAAATTAAAATTGAAAGGCAATTTTCCGTATCCGGACTCTAATGATTTGAGAGCAGAGACAAATTCGCTTTTAAATGCCGCTAAACGATACATATGTATTTTCTTTATGTTTTAAAATAAGGAAATTATGTTTTTATCGTAGGTTTGCAGTATTCGGAAAGGGTTTACTAAGTGAAAGTGGCTGTCCGGGTACTGAAATATATGTACTAGTTTCAGTTTCCCGACACCTTTTTCTGAACGTAATATTCAGTTTTTACTTATTTTTTTTAAGGTATGGTATGAAATAATAATAATGTTTAAAAGATCATAAAAGATTGAAACCGAAAAACACAATTTTGAAACGAATGCGAGCTTTTATGAAACGAAACCCTTCATTGTCAGTATAGTTTAACTTTATGACTACTTAAACAGCTTGTGTCAGTAGCATATTATGAATGACCTGAAACAAATATTGAATGCACGAAAAGAATTGAAAATCACCAATTGCAAAATTTTGAGTTGCAATTTACGAATAACATATTTCTCGCAAATCACAACGGAGTTTTCTTGGATTGATACAAAAATTCGTAATTTGACATTGAAAACGGCGGAGAATACAAAATTCTGTTTGTTGAAATTTACGATTAGAAGTATCAATTCGAACTTCTTTTATTTGTAGTGATTTGCGACATTGTTTGGCGCGATTTACCACTCCAATAGGTCAATTTCTCAAACATCACTTTACAATCTGAAATTGCACAAAATATTTGGTGATTTACCAACACAGAATGATGAATCAATAAAACCTTATAATAATTTATCACATGTGAATTGAAATCATAAATTGACGTAGAGAAATCGTAAATTACAAAATATTTTTTGTAATTTCCGTGGAATCAACTACGTAATGTGTGGAATATTTGTATGCACAGTCCATAGTCCATGTACCTATCGAAATCCTTTTCAGTCCTTTCTTTTTATGGATGAATGTATGTATGTGGTATTGCTAGACAGCTGCAATCATGAAGCCAAATCTCCATTGTGCACATTGCGTGTCGGTGTAGAGACAGGCAGTCGGTATTTCTTTGCTCAAAGCAGTCGGGTTTAAGTGGTTTTAGAATAAATAATTTGAAGTGATAGTGAGTATACTAACCAACGGAATATAATCCATTCTGGAATCTATTTTGTAAGTACCTATTGAAGAAAAGGTTTGTTAAGGTTTTAATTATTGGCAAGTTCTTCTAAATAATTTGTGTGTACCTATGTATTTTAAATTGCAGCGTACACAGAAAAACTACCCCAGACAAATCCCGTTGGTTTCGGACGATATGGCGTCGTATGATTCTCACGGATATCAGGAGGAAAACAAATTATAAAATAATATAGCTATGAATTCGGAATTGTAAATTACAAAATATAAGTTGTAAATTAAGAATAAAGTTTTCTAATTTCACGAAAAAACATTTTAAATTTAATACTGCGATTGCTCAAATCACTACTCAAGAAACGTAAATTGCTAAATATGAATTGCAAATTGATAAAAAAAAGTTTCAATTTACGACTAAGAATTTGTAAATTGCAACTACTGAAGTAGTAAATCTACTCCTGTTAGTTCGCAAATCAACACTATTGAGTTGCAATTCAAGACTAAATGGTTGTAATATGCTAAGGGTGGATATTGTAATTTACAACAGAAATGTGGTAATTTGCGAATTGTTCTTGCAATTCACAATCCATGTAATATCAAATTGATAACTATTTGTGTCAAATTGCGATCGGTTATGGCAATATGTTTTTCTCGTTTGATTGCATTATTGAATATGAAAAGTGTTGATTCACGACTTTTGAGGGTCAATATCTTCAATTCGTACAATTTCTAGAATTGCGAATAAAAAGTCGTGAGCTAGTATATCCTTAGCTAAGCTCTAAAACTGGACGAACTTTTCGTGATTCTGCGCTTATTTTTCTTGATTTGATCCTAAAATTCTTTCCGTGTGGTGATTAAATTAAACCAGCTTTTGCCTCTGCCCGAAAATTGGAAAAGTTAAAGCCCCATAGAGTATAAAAACATAATATACTGAGTTGCTGCTGGAAACGAGACAGAGACGCTATTCGTAGGTACTAAATATCTTTTCCAGCAGTCGGAAAACTTTTTGATCTGACCCTGGAACTCAATGAGCTCTGTAACAATAACTAAAAAGTGCTGATGTGTTCAAACCCCTGAAATCTGATTAAAAGATAACACTATGTGAGGCAAAAAAAAAAAACTGAAACATTATACAAAATTTGGGTGCCCGCATATTGAAATAAAAGTGCCCGGAGAGTAAGTTCTGGTGTCCAGATACTAGATGTTTTTTATTATCAGCTATGATCCATATAGATCATCGATTTACATGCACCTACAACAGCACATGGTCCTGCTTCTCATCGAGATCAGGAATCGTGATTTGGAAATTATTCCCACTATTTCCCACTAGGTGACTTGCTTTATTTTTAAATGTTGGTGTGCCTGTAAACGATAGCCACACAATCACGTTGCCAGATTAAAAAATGGAACACAAAAAGTCAATTGATTTTTTCTTCGAATGACTTCCCGTCCGTATTCCGAGTTATTTTGTTTTAAATAAATTAAATACCTACATGTTTCATAAATATTTCTAAGACATTTATTAAACAAAACAATTTTTATGAAATGTTTAGCTGGTTCGATTCTGGACACCAAAATAACATTTATGAAATGTTTCACAGTTACCCAATCGTGATGGGAAATAATTTTTGTTTTACAAGTTTTCCTGCCGAAAGTGAGCGCTGTTTTTCGATAATGTTTTTTTTTTTTATAAAATAAAAATGTCCAGAAAAGCTTGGAGTACTTAACGAGAAAGTGATTAATTTAATACGATTATTTGAATTAAATCGCGTGTCGCGTGATTCCCGAGACCAAAATTACAAAAATAATAATAATCCTACCACATTTTTTCTTCTAGTCCAAAAAAGGATCAATTAAATATTTCATAAGCATAAATAAATTTCGGAAGTCTTTTATAAATGTTCATAAACGAAAGTGCTACCAACAAAACATTGTTCATGTGTTGCATATTGAACATAAAATACTAGGTAAATTTGTTTTTAAAAAAAATATGAAAAAGAAATTATGCAAATTTGATTTAAATGGTACCTAACACTCCCGACAATGCAAGTGACATCATGTGCCTTGTGCGACGTCACGTTGAGCAGAATATTTGCAATATGGCTGGTGGCAATATGAAATATGTAATACCCTGTAGGTATTATCTGTTTTGTTTTGAAAGCAACTTTTGCCACAATTTCAAAATTAAACTTTTCATTACATTACATTAAGTGTCCGGATACTGTTGCCCTTACGGTTTACGCTATATTTCGAATTTTCCATACTACTACTTCACTTGGTTTATCACCTGCTTAATAGTTTTCTTATATAAAACACTCCTTCTTCTAATGCAAATATGCAAAATAATAATATTTATTACGTCCAAATATGTCACATCGCAGGCACTCACTCCAATCGCAATGTCGTCTTCATAAGTTATTCCCTTCATTACTATAAACGCCAGACGACCCCATCCCTTATGAAAGCCATCACAGCATTTGAACAAAATTACAACGCCAGCTGACGTGTCAAACCATGTCCTCGGCAGAATTTCAGTCTTATTAATAGAAACCCCCCCATAACAGAAAACTCAACAAAACAAATTGCAATCTCAGCTGTACGTACGCAAATCTCACACAATAGACCAAAAGCGAGATTTTTTCCCATCCTATGCAAACAAAAAAAAAAAATCAGGAATCAGGACAACTCAGTGGAAGAAGAGTCAAATAATCATAATTTAAATGTTTCTCCTCGGCTCCACCTCGTCACACCATACACCAGGACACACAATGTAGTAACATTATGACAATAAAGGATTTTAATAAAAACGGATACGTCTCCTGAGAGCAAGACAGAGACAGATACAGTAAACACGATATCCTTTATAACACCATCGTAAAAAAATCACTATGCCATCATCATCACCATCATCATCATTATGGTGCAACAATAAAATAGAGACGACACCGAATCCTTGAACAAATACAAGGAAAAACAGGAAAAATGTACAATTTCAGCGAGAATGGCGCAACTATAACAATAACAATACAACACGATTCAACGTGATGAAATTCATCAGTTTTTTCTCCCTTCACGGGAATGAAAGATATCCTGCCTGATATGGAAACCTCTATTTTGTGACACACCGTACCTAATACACTGTATCCTTGCAGTAGTAGTAAGTTTATCTGCTGACAGAAGCCGATAACATTTTTCATCTACCGAAATGACGTTAAATCCTTTTTGCGCCCATTTTCCTCTTCCTGTGTTGGCAAAGCAAGAAAGTAAATTCCTCGGAGTGGAACAAACCTTCTTAGACAGAACACTGAACAGTGAACACCTCTGCTGATGTTGTCTGCTGTCTCCACTTAAGGCATCGTAGCCAGAGTGGAGTTTGTCGTCGACTTGTATACTCGTAGATCGTTTATCAGCCGTAACATCACTATTCACATTTCCGCTATATGAGAGTTCGAATGGGTAACACTCTCTCCCACACTGGAAGAGGTCAAAAATTCATCATGAGTTTAACCTTTCAGCATGTTACTGCAGAATGTGAGGTGTAGGGTTTTAGTGTAAAGGATGAAGAAATTTCCAATGGCCTCATCACGGTGCAGAATCCAGTGCTCGTATTTTTAGGATCCCCAGATGGACACAATCGTCTTCTGATCACCTAAGGACAGGAATTGGCCTTGTAAAGCATCTTGATTTAAATCAGACTGCAACATTTCAGTTTTGTCTGTCTGTTGTATTTTTGATGACAGCTAAGCGGGACTGGTATGTATATGACCATGGGCTAACTGATTGCAGTCACTCGAGTAATCATAGTTCTAGCGATTTTGTTTCGGTATAAAAAAAAAGACCTATTACATAAGGATAGGTCAGGTATTAAAATACAAAAAAAAATCGGATAACGTCTTTAGACAATATCTTCCTTGCATAGAAATAGATGAAGTATGTAGTGTGGATATTAAAAATTAATAACACTTCAAAGTTTTCGCCTTACAGAATCTGACCCCTGATTTGATGTTAATATCTGACAATATTTATAAAACTATCAATGTGCACGACTTCGTAAACACAGGCTAGATACTGACATAATGCACCGATGTCATGTTTTTTTCATGGCTCACCCACCCCAAACGTCGACTTGGAGGTTGCAAGAAACGGTTGAAAACGAGCGATACACACGATTATCACCAGTCTGTGCGAATGGAGTTTTCCCTGTTCTAAGTTCTAAGCTGCCATCTAAAGCTTTAAAGTCTGGGGGAATTAAAATATGTTCACCGATAACAGTGAAATAAAAACTTAATGCTACTCCATGTTTAATTGTGTTCCAAGAATTTTAAGACTGTTTTCCTTTTTTTTTTATCAGCAAAGGTAATAGTTTTCCCCCAAATTCAAAAAAGTTCCCCTATTAAAGTCGTTTTTATTGAGGAACTAAAAAACATATAACATAAAATATACATATTATAAAAGGATCAGTTAACTGAATCATATAACAGTTTGACTTTGAAATAATTTCATTTCCTTTATATTCAGATATCAGCAAAATTATGTCTTCCCACACAAAAATGCGGCATTTCAAATATTCTCCTTTTCAAATTTAAAGCTTTCAAATCCTGTTGTCTAAAATTAAAAAAAGGTTAAAAAAATTAAAATGAAATAGTAAAAAAAGGATACGAAATTCAATTAAAAACAAAAAATAATAAAATGAAGAAAAGTTAAAAATTAAAAAAAAAGAAAAGCTGAAAAATAAAATTAAAAAAGTGGAGAAAAATGTTCCCTTTAGCTGTGTGCAAAAGAGCGAGCTTTTAACATTTTCCGAACCCCTTTTATCGTTTGCACTATTTGAAAAGCAGTATTTTTGAAATCAGAATTTTGTAAAAAGATGTTTGACCCTTCCGAAATTTTAACGCCAACCCACAAAAAGTCGTTTGTAGACTTTCGATGGGCTGTTTTCTCTCGTATTATTTAGTATGAACATGAGCAGAAATCAGCTGTCAGGTGCCAAGTTGGTTGTAGCTAGAGAACGTGCTGCCAATTCAAAAAACAAAATCTATTAAAAATCTCCATCACGACGAATTCTTTGTCAATGATTCTACAAATCTCTCGGGACCTTTCGGGTCATTTCCGAGTCAGATTGCATGCTACAAACATTTTGAGAAATGAATTTGCATACCCTACAGAAAATAATATGCAGATAAATATAGAACATGAGTGTGCACTTTCTTTGCTTAAATGCAAATGTGACGAAAAGGGAAATCGCATGCAATTGCATGCATAGATATTCAATATTCAATTAAACATAAACGAAAAGCGTTGCTAAGTTGATGTAGCCCAGCCGTCATGTTATGCACATTAAAAAATGGAAGTCCTGACAACTCTCATGAAATAAAAACCAGTATTCAGAATAATAAAAGACTTGACTGACGGGCACCATATCTCTACGCACCAGCACAGTTTTTTTTGTTTTGTTTTATGTACGAGTATGTTTGTTCAAGAGCGTTGTACGGACGATTTTTGTTTATTGAAAAAAAATAACCACTATTATTAAGGGATTACAAATAGTCTCAGTATCCACAAGAACTGTGATCACTGATCATATTGAAGCTCATGCCCAGGGCTTCAAATTTTTGTTGGAAGAGAGAAATCCATTTCCCCTCTTTTAATTTTTCCGTAATTTTCTACTCGCCGAATTTCGACTTACTGAATAATGAAAAATGAAAACTGACAACTAAGTGACAGCTCAAAAGTTTGACAAGTAAAACTTTATTTATTTTCGTCTTCAACGATGTCGGAGGAAGAAGTTGTAATTGAACATAATCAGCGCGTAAGATTTCTCTCTCGATTTTTGATAATTGACATTTTGCTATGCTGAAAGTACACGAACGAGCCTAATGTGTTCCCGCAATGTCACAAAAGCCAACTCTTTTATTATCAACTCAGAAAAATGACAATATGGGTTTGGGTAGCTTCTGATCTCGCCAAAACCGCGTGTTTTTTGTCAGCCGAGAGAAGAGGCCTTCCCTCTTCATATATTTAGGTAGATAAAGTCAGTTTATAATATTTGATATTAATTTTATTTACACTACACTTTCGTTTGATGGGGAGTTTGCTGCTGCGAAGAGCATTCCCTGTTGGAGTAACTAGATTACTGCTTTCGTTCTCGGTAGCAATATTCATCATTAAAGTTCGTTGGTAACATATCTGCAATAAAGCTTAGCAAAGTATTTGATGCTGTTATGTTCTGAATCTATTCCCCACATTTAAGGGCGCCAAATACAATATCCCATCTCATCCATCAGTTAATATTGTTCCAATGCCTCTTTACCAGCCGCTTTTATCCTATCTTAACTATGTCGATTGAATTCGACTTACGCTTTTCATTGTCAAAAAACTACCCTATTGAGCACTTCACTTTATGTTGGACACTGGTATGATATATCTACCATACAAATAATGCCCAACGAGTAACTCTTTATAAAACTTTTCACTGAATTTATCCCCTGAACTTTCAAAGAGTATTTATTTTTTTAATTTAAAGAGGGAAAAAACTCCATCACCCACATACTTTGCCCTCAATTGCTGTGTCCTTGCACACGTAAGCAAATAGCAGCAACCATTTGTCTCCTGTTCAATATTACATTCAAACGGATTAGACCTCCATGCACTACTATACTATACAACCACTCCGCATATGCTCATGTCCCTTCCCAAGTAAATGTAAAATTAGGTCAATTTAGTGAAATGAAAAGCGGAAACGTGGAAATGCCTATAAAAGCAGGAGAACGTAGGAAAAAAAGCTAATAAAGGACAAAAAAAGTGATTTGCAACGGTCCGCACAGGACACAGAGGAAAAAATCTTCATTAACTCATGTCATTCGTTGGCCGACTGACTAATGCGATTACTTTTGAACGAGAACGGAGCGGCGCAGCGATACGAAGGCAACAACAATGTTGGCATTCCACCAGCTAAACTTTGGGCCACATACTCCTCAACATGCATGACATTAGTATTCGTACATTGGACAGACAAATAGATGATGCTGGAGCGGCAAATACCGGATGTTGTGATTCCGAAAAACCCCCCAAACCGGAAGAATTCACAATTGAAAATTCCACTCAAGCGTTCCACGTTTGAAATGTGCCACCACGTGTGTACGGTGTATATGTGTCAAGTACGTAAAACGTAGACGATGGCGACCCAACAGGATACGAGGAATTTCACAGCCCAATGAGTACAGTACTGTTGTCGCATTTGTTATTCAAGGTGATGCAAGGTAGAATTTTGTTTCCTCAAATTGATGGAAGTTAGCGTGTTTTTTTTTCTAGTGAAAAACATGACGGCCATTGGTCATGGCTGGTGATGAATAAGGTGTTCACTAGCTGCCTCTTAAGTGAATTTGGTCAGTTTGGAATAGTTCAGTCATTTTGTTAAGTCTTCATTAAAGGTGCACAGAGGATTCATTTGACAATGGCAAGGGGGCCAATATGTTTTTCATAAGTAAAGATCCACAGTAGACATACTCAACGTAGTAACAACAAGACGGTATAGAAGCTAGATGCTGTAAAGAAGGAGCCAACACAAATACTGCGTCATTATAGCTCCGGGCGTAGAAACAGCGTTTGGCCGAATTGGAAGCGTTACAGGCCTTTCGTTGTAAGATGATGAGGTAGGAACTACTTTTAAAACAGACTTCTCTCAAACGATTCTCGAATAAAACAGTTTGAGGTAACTGGGGGTATCCAACAAGGCTCAGCTCTAGGCCCCTTGCTGTAGAACGTTTCGTTTGACGAAATTCCGCGCCAGCCGAACTTATAGACGATAGAAGATGTTAAAAGCTAGCTTGAGTCAGGTTTGCAACTTGTAATGCTCATACAAGAAGGAACATGCATTTTTCTGTGCTGGAAAACCAATTTTTTCGAGCGAGTCGAGAAAGGTATTATAGCTCTGTATATATATATATATATATATACACCATTGTCGGGTCTCTTTTCGTCTCTCCACCACTGTAAATCTTACTCAGATAGACTCTCTGGATTTCTCCACAGTTCTTCTCTGGGCTCAATTCCTAGTGTTAACGCTAGCATCTGTTTATGGGAGATCCGTTTCATCGACTGGGTATATAATTCATTTTTACTAAAAATCCTTATTATTATTATTATTATTATTAAATAATATAAGTACAATAAGACTTGGTCTTTTATAGTACAAAGAGGGCTTAAGTAAGTTAACAATGTTCTTAAAACTACAGATTAAGACTAACAGTGGTTTTATACCTAAGTAAGTTTAGAGAAAAGAGGAAAATTACAGGAAAAAGAAATTATAAATAGGGAGGAAGAGAAGAAAAGATAGAGAGAAAAAAAAAAAAAAGAGGTTATTGCTGTGTTGAGAAGAAATTTATAACATCGGATTTAAATTTAGCGGATCTATTTATACATTTAATATGCAAAGGCAAAGAATTCCATAGCCTAATTGCGTGAATATAAAACAGTCTGGAAGAGTTAAGATATTTGTAGGAAGGAATGTTATTGTTCATGGTTCTATTAGATCGAGAAAACTCTAGTTTTTGATAAATGTAAGGAGGAGACTTGGAGCAGAGAACCCTATGCAAAAATATGCAGTTCCTAGCATTTATGTAGGATATGAGAGGACATCCAAGGAAGTTATTGGCGTAGGCGGAGATTCTATCCCACCTACGAAGACCATGAATGTAGCGTATAGCATCATTAAAAGCTACTTGGAGTTTATGCGTTGATAGCGAGTCAGGGTTAGGGTAAACAACTTCAGAGTATGTTATCAAAGGCAGAATGAGGGTGCGAACAAGTTTTTGCCTGGTTTCAGGAGGTGTGAAGCTCGCAGTTAGCCATAGTTTCCGAAGACAACCGTAGATACGCCCAATTACAGTGTTAATGTGGTTATAACATGATAGATTGCGATTGATTACGAAACCAAGACAGGTGGCAGATTCAGCTACTTTGAGTTTGCAATTTGAAATCCAAATGTCCGGAACAACATCGAGTTCAAAGAATTTGTTTGCAATGGGAATTGCCAAGCATTTATTAGGGTTGAGAAGCAGTCCGTTTTTTGCAGTCCATTCATTTATTGCAGATAAATCCTCATTTAGCACCATTACAAGTTGTGATATTTTTTCAGAGGTTGGGATAGGCGGATCTGAGCATCATCAGCGTAAAAATAGATGGAGGAATATTTGCATACTGAAGGTAAATCATTTATAAAGATGCTGAACAAGATCGGTCCCAAGATAGATCCCTGAGGCACTCCTTGTTTGAGCGGCTTGGAAACCGAGCAGCTTTCACCTATAATGACTCTTTGAAATCTGTTAGAAAGGAAATCACGCAGCAAACCAACAGCGCTGACGCTAAACCCAAAATATGTTTTTAATTTCAGCAGAGAATGTCATGATTGACCTTGTCAAAGGCCTTTGAGAAGTCGAGTAGGCAAAGCAAAGTTACAAAGCCTTTATCAAAGTCCCTACGAATATCATCAAGCATGTTGACCAGTGCAGTCGAGCAGCTGTGACCAGCTCGAAAACCTGATTGGAGAGGGTACAAAAGAGAATTGTCGGAAAGGTGATCAATGACTTGTTTAGCAAGAACCTTCTCAAAGACCTTTGACAAGCATGGCAGAATGCTTATGGGTCGGAAGTCACTGAAAGAAGACGCATTGGCTTTTTTGGCAATAGGGATCACTCTTGCATATTTCCAGGCTTGAGGAAAGGTTGAGGTTGTGATGCAAAAATTGATTATATGTGTCAGAGGACGCATGATTGCAGGTAAGATCAGACGTATAAATCGAAGTGGCACACCGTCTTCACCAATTGCATTTGATTTTAACGAAGTAGTGATGGAAAATAGTTCACTCTCTGTCACTACTTCAAAGTCAGATGGTCTCAGCACATTAATGTCAGAATCAAGGCTGCTATCGAGGTCAAAACTATTTGGTGGTGAATCGCTATCCAAGAAATAATTATTCAACTCGTCGGGGTCCAAATCACAATCGTTATTACTTCTACTGCCAACACCAATCTGACGAAGGTTGCGCCAAAGTACTTTTGAGGGCAATGAAGTATTAAGTTTAGCCGAGAAAAAATTGCGTTTCGAATCACGAACAGAGAGCGTAGCGTGGTTACGCGCTACTTTATAAGCCTCCCAGTTGGCTGAGGAACGATTTCGTTTCCATTTGCTAGAGTTTGTTTCTATTTTTAAGAGTGCAGAGAACATTAGAAGTAAACCAAGGGCAAGCTTTATTGCGAATTCGCACCGTTTTTAAGGGGACGTATTGGTCATAGAGGTAATCAATAAACAGCTGTAAGTATATTAACTTATCATTAGGATCAGAGCTCTGCAAGCAATATTCCCATGGAACTAAGTCGGCTGCAATATGAAGGGCATTAAGATCTATGGAGCTGAAATCCCGAAACTCAAACGATGTCGGTTCAGCATTGCGTGAAAAAACTATATCATAGGTACAGAAAATAAGATCATGCTCGGAAACATAATCAAGTGAAAGTTGATCGAAGAGGAGAACAGCTGAGGTGTCAGTCACAATAAAAAGATCAAGAAGACTGGGAATTTCATTTTGGCGGAAGCATGTGGGGCTGGAATTATTTAATATTGATTGACCACAGGAGGCAACAGAGTCTTTAAACTGTCGTGAACGAGAGTTTCTTTTGAACAGATCAGCATTGAAGTCCCCGGATATAATAATGTTATCATAAACAGTTGAATAAGATGATATTTCAGAAAAAAAGGGTTCGGGTGAAATTCTACTGTTGGGATTATAGCAGCATGCAACCAAACATTTAGTCGAGCTATCATATACTTCACAAATTATGTATTATTACCTCGGAATTATTAGATTTTCATATTTCTTTACAGCGTAGTGACGATGTGCAATAAATTGCCACACCCCCACCGGTAGTGCTAGTTATACGATCATTACGAAACAGATTGTAGCCATCAATCTCATACATAACATTTCCAACATTAGGATCAAACCAAGTCTCATCCACACAAATAATGTCTATACCAGCATTTTTAAATAAATATCGAGCATAGTCCAACTTACGCCGATTAAGACTCCGCGCATTTAAATGAACAACTTTGAATCCATCCCGATAGTTCGACAAAACACTTAACATAACCCGAGTTGAATTATTATTCACACCATTCATAGCATTCATTGTGTATAAGAATCAGCACACAAAGTAGTAGCAGCAGGGAAAGAAAGAATAGGGAGAGTAGGAAAATGAGAAAGAAATGAAATGAAAATAAAAATAATAGAAATAGATTGATGATTTACAATATTCGTCTCGATTTTTATTCAGCGAGGTTCACTCCAGCTCCAGCGACGTCATGTTGCGTTGACTCGGCGACAGCAAACAAACTTTGAGAGCTTTCAATGAGAAAGCATTTACCGTTTTTAGTTTTGCGAACGAAGACACTGCCAGATTTGGTAAACAGCTGGTGCTTTTTCTTCAAGCGGGTAGCAGCTTGCAAAATAAGCCGAACTCTCTTCGTGAGACTCTGGTTTAAATACAAGCAACTGTCAGAGGCAATTCCAACGTCACGGAGTTTAAGTTCTCTTTTATGTTTCAAGCGGAAGTCAGCGGCAACCTTGAGTAAAGAGTTCCTGTCAGTCGGGTTGAAAAACTTTAGTATCATCGGCGATGGGGAGGTGTTGTTTATGATGCGTTTTTTCGGGCGAAATATGTTTTTCAGGGATTTAGTGCTATAACCGATGGAATTGCAGAAGTGATCGAAGATTGTATTTAGGTTTTCATTCGGTGTCTCGGGAATCCCAAACAAAATTGCGTCGGCAGCAATCTCTTTCCGCTCTAAGACATCGACTTGTTGTTGGAGAGCCGTCATCTCTTTTTTAACAGCATTTGATTCAGCCAAATTGGCAGCAGGGCTGGCTTCAATCTTATCAATTCGCTTTACGATGTTAGATATATCATTATTCACAGCCTTAAAACGATTTTCCCAATTTTTCTCTATGAGGTCGATTTTGAGGAAAATATCTTTGCTAATTTTGGCGCATTCCTTGCTAATGATAGTTTTGAAAGAAAGCATTTGTTTTTCCAGACGGTCATCAAGAACAGCAACTGAGTTCTCACTGTTGTCAGCTTGAGATGGTGAATTCAGCTTCGAGCGCAAACCGTGCATGATGTTCGTGTGTCAGCAGTTTATTTTAGTGTTGGCGGTGAGAGAAACAAAAAATGGCGAAAATAGGAAAAATTTTATCTCCGATTTAGAACTTATGTTTACTGATCTATGATCACAGAACTTTGAGTTTTTTGTTCATAAATTTAAACTTTACATTCAGAGTTAACTAGTTCCGCACACTTTTTGAATTATTTATGAAAGAACACACGAGCGAGAAACTAAGACGTCTACTTGCACATTACTCGACCCATTGATGTCCCAAGATCCTCATTCTTCTGCCAGCCAATGCCGGGCATTGACACAGTATATGTGCCGCTGTCTCAGATTCCTCCAGGCATAGTCTACAAGTATCATCCTCTATAAGGCCCATTTTCCTTAAGTGATACCTGAAATTACCATGTCCTGTAGACAAAGCCACCACACATTTCAATGTTCCTCGACTCATGCTTAGAACCCTTCTTTGAGTGGAGCAGGTCGGCCACTTTATTGCCATTTTGGCTTGTCTACATTGTTCCACGGTTGACAACCTTCTCAGGTGTTCTGCCGTGATCCATTTGTGGATAAGCTGTTCAACCATTCCTCTGCCAATTGAAGAGAATGGTTCTGGTCCCAGCAACTTTTCAGTTGACCCCCGTTTTGCAAGGGAGTCCGCCTTTTCATTGCCTTCGATCCCTATGTGTCCTCGTACCCAAGTCAATAGCTCTGTAGGTACTGCTGTGAAAAATCTCTTGCTTGAAAATATCTGAGAAATCCACTAACTGCGGCTATCGTATGATATCTATTGCATCGATATGGGGGAGCAATTCCAAATTCACGTTATTGGGTACTGGCTGCTGAACCACAGGGACATCTCAGGTAATTGCACGACCTACGATCTCGCCAGTCTGCAACATGACAATACCTATGCCAATTTTATCGGAAGAGGACATGTCTCTCGCAACCTAACAAGTTCTTAACCAAAAAATGTTACAAGCGCTACTAAGCCCAGGTGTTCGAACTGTATTTATAAGCACACTAGAAGCTGATGTTTCGGGACACTCCGTAAATTAGTAGGTATGACTTAATATTCAGTATTCCGGAAATGATTTCTGCAAAAGCTACATTTAGGGATGAGACTATTTTTCACCTCCTTTGTACCTGGCTAGTTCTCTATACTCAGAAAATACTATCTCTTGGATAATCTATTATATATAATTCTACTGTACTCCTCCTAAACGGCTGGACCGATTTGCATACATTTTTTTGTATGCGTTTGGGTTGCGCCCCGGGTGGTTTAGATTTACAATTCGGTCCAATTGTACCTCCCATACAAACCACAAATTAAAAATCTATTATTTCTGCTCCTGATAACGGTATTTGCACAAAATTTGGTACGTCGGTTTGGTGTGCATTTTTTAAGTGCTGCTGCAAATATGGGCGGGATTTTACAAAGGGGCGTGGTACCTCCCATAAAAAAAAAAATTATGAATCCAATATTTCTGCTCCTGCTAACGGTTGGTATTTCGGTTGAGTGAACATATTTTAAGTTCTGCTGCAAATATAGGCGGGATTCGATAAAGACGCGTGGTACCTCTCATACAAATCTTCTTTATGTATATAATTCTACTGTACGTGTGCACTGAATAAATTTTTTTTGGTCATCGAGCTTATTTGCTTGCTTTTATTTTTTGACATCTCACAAATTCGTTCTCAATCGTTCAAACAAAAGTAAATTTTAATTTAATTAGTGGTTTGTTTTATTTCGAATTGCAAGACAACGAGTGTGGTGTCATTGAAAACAACACAAACATGAATCAAGCAACAACTACGGCCACACGTAGGTATTCTAATTTAAGTGTATTGCATTAAGTGCGTTTCGTTATTTTCATATTTAAATTTTTTTGTATCTTTGGATATTTTTGGTGTCGCATTTTCAGTGAATATTAAGTGTATTACATTCACATATAAGTTAAGTAACTGAAACAATGCCACGTCTTCGTGGACGAGGGGAAAATATTGGTCAACGGACTATCCATTCACAATTACAGCACAACCATCGGTTAAATACATCGGCACAAGATCAATTGACGGACAATATAAATGTAATAAATCCGACTGCAATCACACGTGCTAATGAAAGTTAAGAGCACCGCAATGAACGCCTTCGAGCTAATGCATTGACACAAAGACTGGCCCGTCAACGAGTCACCGACACATTCAGAACACGCGAACAACAGGGTTTGCAAGTATAATATAAAAATAAGTCGGATTGTGTTTGAATTGATGTTCTCTTAATGCGTGAACGGATTTTGTTTCTGGAAACTTTAAATGAAAGGTGACGTCAATACCAAGGTTTGTATGTATATAAGGCATTTGTATGTGTATCGGTTATACGAGTTATAGGCATTTTAGCGAACATACTTTAAATTAAATTTTGTGGATATGTTAAAGATACGATCGTTTTGGTGGCCACCCGACAGGTGACAGGTGGTAGTCAATCTCCGAAACCACGCAACTGATTTCAATGGAATCTTGTGGATGGGTATGTTAGGTTCCACCTAGGAAGATGGTATAGTTTTGGAACCATTGGGTGGCGCTGCTGTCGAACGATCAAGAAGCCGGAAATCTATGAAGTTGTTTCTAAGCATTGAACTCAATTTAATTCCAAGGGAGTTTCATTCGTTCAATAGAGAGGTTCAACTATCAAAAGGGATAGTTTAATAAATTTTAGGCGGTACGAAGTTCGCCGAGTCAGCTAGTATAATATAAAAATCTCGTGTCACAGTTTTAGTGTTTATACTCCTCCGAAATTTTTTTTTCCATTTTTTGCACAATTTTTTTTTTGGTTATTTATAATATATAATATTTCCCGATGTACATACACAATACATTCATCATGAGTGGTTGGCAGAAAGGGCGACTTTAGCAGCAAAAAATGTGGACGTCAACGAATTGAATCTCAAGATACAACAGTTACTGCCAGGTAACTTGGTGACATATAAATCCGTTGATGCAGTTTGCGATGCCATTGAAGCTGCAAATTTTCCAACAGACCAAATAATGTCTGTTAGTGGCTTCGATTTGAGCACACCATGTTTTTCACATGGATAATTATAATACGTGGGACGCTCTCGAGTGGGCAAACCATCCAGTTTGTTTGTGTTAGCTAAAGATGGAATGAAAAAAAATATTGTACCATTCCGTCAACGTTCACAGCGCTCCATGCCTCTTCCACTCATATACCACATATGCACAGACTTACAATAAATACGATATATTTTCACACTCTAGAAATAATTCATAAATGGCAAAACAATGTTTGCCGGGTCAGCTAGTACTTCCATAAAAAGATCGCTAATATGATCATAAGCCCTCCAACGCTCTATTTTAAGCTCCTGCTTCTTCAACGGTTATAGTGTTCTTCCAACCGAACATGGCCTTACCTACGACTAGACAAATTCATGAAACAAGCAAATTTAGAGTTTGTGTAAAGGTTCGTCTAAGCAAGCCCTCCAAAACTGTAAGTGCACTTTTAAGACTATCGAGGAACACAAGAGACGTGACACATAACAAAAGACTTCTTCATTGAGGAGCTTCCATTTCAATACTCCTGGTAATCACTAAGGATATAAGATCTAACGTGCGAAGAATGAAATCCGTTTGCTGCCTCATAGCTCATCAAGAGCTATTGATGGGTCATGGCCGTTTCAGAGAAAAGCTACTCAAACTGTCCATCTCAAACTGTCACTCGCGAACACATTTTCTTTCGTAACCCACTGCTGCGTTCTCCTAGATGAATATATCGCGAACGTATTTATATTTTATTCGCAAAAAGAAAGAGGCAGAAGGGATTCTTGGATGAACTTGCTGGCGAACGAAATGCGAATGACGAAATGAAAATGTTCATTTGAAGAGTGGCTGGAATTAACTTCGAAATCGAGATATAAAAGGACAGGGACTATAGGAATGGAAAACAGCTGTTTTAAGTAGGAAAGCGTGGTAAAATTTTGGGTGCAGACGAAGATGTAGAAAATAGAAAAAAATATTCTGAAACTTTAGATCTACCACATACCTATTGTAAGAAGTGCAAACACTGATAGGATGTATCGGGAATTCCTCCCGTAGTTTTTGGAATATATATAATTATATATACGTGAGGCTTCACTTAGTCATCACACTCACCTTTCCTACAATAATGTAAATTAGGATTTTGTTATTCATGGACACCACTTGATAATGAGGGGCAAGAACGAGACATCAATTATCCGAATATATGAGACGTTGTGGTGATCACCTTTAAGTACAGCTGTGATCGCAATAAGCCTACAACTTTGGAATGGTTCGGATATTTGCATTTGTTTTTAGATGATTTCATTTTGCACTTGATGAACGGGAACCATTTAACTGATAATCGTTCTAAGGCAAGAGTTATTTTCGTTGCTTAATGTCAGCATCTTAATGCTACATTTAATCGGCCACACAAAGGTTGACATCTCCAACTATCCAGAATTCATCACAACACAGAACAACTCTGAGGTCCACTTAGTCGTCTGTCATACCCTAGTACTTCATGCGAGACATCCCCAGTCCCCATGCCACAATAAAAAATTCTATAAAACAATATAGAGATTTCGACAATAGCTAGTTGGTATTCCTTTTCACTTACACAATATTGTCAACTGAATATCCATGGAGACCCGTTCCTTAACTCCATTATCCGCTGAGCACTGATATATGCCGGCATGATGTCGGTCGACATTTTCCAAGATTAGTGTTGAACTATCCGAGAGATGTGTTGGACCCGAGAATACGTCCTTCTTAAACCAGAAAATCGTTGGCACCGGATTCCCAGATGCTTTGCATTCCAGTGTCACCGTACTGCCCTTACGTGCTGTCACTTGTCCATTATGTGGCAGAGCTCTCAGAGTAGGCGGAACTGTGTATCCGAGCGCCGCAACAGAGTAGGGAATCGCCCCAAGTATTCAAGTGTAATCCACCGGAAATGAAAATTTTAATACGAGAAAATATTTAGACAATTTTGCGATTCATTTGTACGTTCGTTCTCAACCTGGTCGACAGAGGGAGGACTCTAAATATGTAAACGCTAAACTGAACAATGGATTTGTGCAGTAGCCATCCTCTATCACTGGGTGGTTCAGTTTTAACCATAAACCATCCCTCTGTCAGGGGTAGTTGAACAAAAAAAAAAATATTAAATTTAAAACGTTAGCGATGCTTACCCAAAATCTCGACCGTGTGGACTTGGTCACGATTCTCCTGGTCCCCCAATTGGCAGATGTAATCGCCGGCATCTTGAGTCTTCACACCATTTATCTGCAGATTATAGTCACCGACAATTTTAAATCTCGAATCCCGAGAGATTTTCAAATGTCCAGCAGTTAGGACAGATGATCCTTTCCGCCAGAGGAGAACGAAGGAGCCGAGATTTTGAACCTTACATGGAAGTTCAATGGTTTCGCCCACAATCACTTTGTAGAGATGGCCCCGGGAGAGGAATTTCGGTGCTATTGTCGGATTGTCATTGTCAGATGGAGATAGAAATGATCCCACAGGTTGATTGTGTGCTGGAAAATAAAGAAAAAGTGGGATGTTGTATATATGCTAATGGGAGGGAACAAGTAATCGTTGCGCTACAAAGACAAAAAAAGGTTGGGTTCATTGATTTGTTTTGCTGCAAAAAAAAATCTCCAATAAGATTGAATTCGGCTTGAAGAGCAAGTAGATGCAGAAAAAAAGAGTTTAAATGTAGTTGTGATTTATTTGAGATTTTTTGGATATCGCGTTTCTTAGAAAAGGCTCGTAGAGTTCTGGAGCTTTAAAAGGGTATGGAATTTTTAAGACAATTTTTGGGATATTATGGCAATGATTTTTTTTTGCTAGAAAATTTTCGTTTTTTTTTTTTTACAGACGGTACAAGTACGGTTGTAGCCTTACAGGGTGTCACTACTTAGCCCATGAAATGTAAACTTCCTTATGGGAAATATAACTAAGGGGTGACGTCAAATGTCAATCGATAGCCCGGCATTTAGGACATCCATCGCTATGGAGGGTTTCTCCGACATAAGCAGACCTACAAGCGGACTTGATTTAATAGCTTTAGATTCTTCTATGGTGGCATAGCACTTACGTTTCTTAAAGCACGAGTTGTTGAATTTATGGACAAACATTGCCACGCACTGATCATGTAGACTGAGGGGACCCATCCAAAATCACCTATATGGACAGAAACTATAAAGGGATTTTCAGGAAGGACGGGTTCATGTTGAAATTAAGCCAGATGAGTGTGAAATATTAAGGAATTTCTTTTTTTATTTGACAGGCTCATGTATACCGTGGTGCCCATAGTGGCACGGATTCTAGTGGCTTCCCATAGTGACACGGATTCGAGCGGTCCAATTTTTAATGACACTGCCGCAAAGATCCGGCTGTAATTGAGCGATGGCATTAGTTATGTCGACCTGGTGAACCGGTTGCCTCAAATTTGACTACCAAACGTTGGAGAGTCGACATTGAAGGACCACCGCGTCTGCCGTAAGTGGACGTTTGCACTGACAAACACTCATTTTGATAATAAAATTTTATCATTTGGACGAGCTGCTTAGTCTTCTAACTTGCAATGGTAATTTGACATCAGTGAATAATAAACACAAGATTAGACTGACGCCACCAAAACAACACGGCCGCCGCAGGCTCAGCAAGGACCCTTTCCAACTGAAAACAGTCAGGGGCATCGTATGTGCGCCCATTACACATACGGACGGTCGGCAATGGCCTTCAGAAAAGGAATATAAAAAACTGAAGAAGTTTGCATGTGGAACGAATACATGGAGGTCCGGAAAAAGAGTCAGCATTGTCAACACTATCCACAGCCATATGGGCAAAGTCCATGAAAGCCTAACCGATATAATAAAAACTTCCTTTCACTTGTCAAACTCCTTATAGCGTTGCATTAACTGAATTTCATGCTTAAAAAACTTGCCTACTTTTCTGCACATTTAGCTCTCCTTATCACCTGCACATCTTTCGCAGCAATCTTGCATAGGACAACTATAAAAATATACGCCCTTCCAAGCCCGGTGACTTTCCCAGTTACGACGATGACGAGCAACCAAATCCAATCCGAAAGGAAAACCTTCAACCGCTCGACGAGGACGCAACAGAAACAGGAAGAGAAATTATTTCCTCCTTTCAATGATTAATAAATTGATAAATTGAAAACTCTCACGCAAACAATTAATTAAAAAATGCCATTCCACCCGATACACGAACAAATATACCCACTGTGCACACAGCTCTACTCCATCCATACCATGTACGCCAACGGATGAGGGCAACGTTTGTCCAAGTGACGTCGCCTAGTTAATCTATGACCACTAATCTAATTCGTTATTTATATCGCGCGCACTATGCCTACGAGAAGGTGCGATATGTGGGCATAGCGTCACCCATCCAAAAGCGACATTTACACACAGTATCGGCTTCCATTTGAAAAAGTACACAACCTCAAACACAGTCAAACACCCATCCTAGTGAAATTCTTGGTTTGCGTGTTTTTAAGTTCTTCAACCAAAAACGAGAGAAGAGAAAGAAAAAAAAAAACACAAGGAAACGTGCCACGTCTCGTACCTCAGGAGATTGATCCTTTCTCTGTCGGTCTGCTTTCTGTGTGTTGTGTAGGTACATTCTAAGGACAAGCACTCTGCGTGCACACCGAACGTTTCAGGCTTGATGCATGGATTTTATACCCGGTTGGGTGTCCGATGTTGAAATATATGCCTGCATTAGTATGCACCGCAGGTGGCATGCCCCAGCGCACCTCTTTGTGCCTGCTACGCTTTTATGTCAAACAATGCATATTTAATGCGACATTTGCTCTCTGGCGGCGGTGCCACCGGAATTAAATGGCGAAACGTATTATTTGTTCGCATGACTGCAAGATAAAACATTATTAGCATGGAGGAGATTACATGTTTTTTTTTTTTTTTTTCAAAAATAAATATCACCTAATTTATAGTAAGCATCGTGTTTTGTGATTGCGATAGTGTAAGTGCGCGGTAATGCGTGCGGCTTGATTTTGCATAGCTAATTGGGGAGGGCGCTCTCCTTTTAGACTCGATTTACAGTAATGACGTTGATTGTAAGTGGTTTTGAAGGACGACCAGTGCACTTTATGCACTGAATGGTCTGTAAATCAACGCACACTGCATGCGGGCAACATTCAACAATTGCATATGGGGCTGTTATTATGAAGACGTCGTTAGAAGCAGTTTGACCGATAAGTAGCAGCTGGCGCCCAACTTGGGGTATTGTACTTGCGCACGCAAATTAGGGTGTTAATAAGGTCGTATGCAAGTGCCAAGAGATCAAAGACTTTTTTGAACTAGCTCGATGCGGCTGCAGGAAATAAGGCCCCAATGAAATAGGGCCCCAAAAGAGAAAATGAAAGAAGGCCCCAAATTTGGGGTGTTATTTCATAAATTTTATTAAAAATCGTTGTTGTTGTTTCCTGTATAATTTTTTGGGCCCTTATTTAATTTTTTTTTTTGGGCCTTATTTCATTTACGCCTTATTTTGCAGAACCGTTCGATGCATATGAAAAGATTGAGAAAATTTTCAATGGCGGATCCTAACTGAGTTCATCTACAAGTCTGCCCAAGTGGATATTTGACTGACTGTTTTGACAAAAATTCCAAGAATAATAGGGTACATGTCAAGACCAAAGCCGAGCCATAATCCACTTGATGTATGATGATGATGTTTGAACTACAAGCACATAATGGGGGCAAAAGTAGCAGGTCCTTAAATGGATCTGGTTGTTAACAGCAAAATCATTGTAGTACATTCAATGGGGCGAACTGGAAGCTTATAATCATTTATATCCTGTGGCAACAATAAGTTGGAATGAGCATAATCTACATCGAAATTTGAAGTGAGATCATAAGACTTAGCCACGTGTCTTTCTACAACATAGTTGAACCATACAACGTTGGCTAATTGCCTTCTAACTGTGAGTTCCCACAGCGAACGTAGTAACTACATCTAGACGAGGCTTGTACCTATACAACATAAATGCTCTCTGTCGTTCGGTGTTTAACAAAATTCTGAAGCTAATGTAGTAGGCAAGTAACGCATAAGTATCGACAGATCTATCATACTGCGACAAAAACTCCACTAAACAGACCGACACTTTAGCCTTCATAAGCCTCGTTGACTGTAAATAAATGCTTAGTTTAGGTATACAAAGATTATTTTTACGTTTCAGTTTGTTATATCCTCTGGTTCAGCGGGTGCGAATTTTTCAAAAGGCAAACCTGCTGTTCAAATCGAATGAACTAAGTGATCTTGAGTTGGGTTTCTGTTCCATTAGGAAGGTCAGGATATAGGGAGACAAATTAAAGCCTACCCTCAATCTCAAATTGAGCACTATTTCCCCTCCTTAAGTCCAACATCTGCACCATCATAAATGACGTCAAAAGTCCCAGCCTTACATTAAGAGCAGAACCAGCTGACTATAATCATCCATCAAACAATAAAACCCTCCACCTATCCGCCTATCTAATGCCATCTTAACGGCTACAATAAACCTGCCAAATGCTAAGCTGATAAATTCCTTGAATTCTAATTTCCAAATTAAAACCTCCGACACAGGAATAAATACAAATGCGCGACTTAACTGCGAAGGAAAAACAAATTAACAGCCTTGATGGTTTGGCGCTAGTCGCCTCGAGCCCTCCTCGTTTTGACAAAGAAATTCATCAAAATATCTTTTAAGCCATTTAACCTTTATACTAGCACTTTACCACCCCTAAATGGTTATTTACAATCGCTAAACCGAATTGAAGCCATCACGCGCGTATATCCCGTATTTTCATTCAATTTGAGTGGGTGAATGACTGTGTGTGTGTGTGTGCTCGCGAGATTCGGATAATAATCAAAAGGAAAAGAGTAACAGCAAATCCATTTAGCAAAAGCGATAAGCCCTCGCACAAGGATATCACTATCATTAATGCCAAATGAAATAAACATCGTTTCACCATGTACATGTGAGCGAGTGTGCGTAAATACAACTATTTGGCAGTCGGGTGGGAATCAATAGAAACGGAACAAATTATTTCTCCATCCTTTTGGTTTATGACCCCGAGGGTATATCCGCAACAATCAAACTGAATACAGTATAATAACAACAAGGAGGAGGAAAACCAATCCTATTCTGTTAAAGCGATGCCGCAACTTGGTATTTGCATCGGCATCAGCTGGCGTAAAATATCAATATCCATGAAAGACTTAATTCCTGACAGCATTCCCTCCTCTTCCATCTCCACCGCGCTGCTGCCACTCTAAGTAGGTTGATCCTATATTATAATTTTTCCTTTGCATGTTTATTTCCTCCCAATACAAAGGATTGTTACAAATGCGTGTGGTGCAAAAAAAGGGTTGAGCCACTGATAGCGGTGGTGGGCCATTCGCCACCCAACACTATTTAGTCGATAGAATCCTGTCCCCAGTTGGGCGGTTTATTTACTTAATGTCCACTACAACGGACCCGATGAGCTTTAGCAAACGGAGGTAGGGATTGTCCTCAACCCTTTCGACTCCCAACACTGCCAGCGCCTCTTCCCATCCGCTTGTTATCTGCAAAGTTTTGACTCATAACTGACAAGAGCTACATTATTGGGTGGGAGCAGCTACTACTTCTGCCACTCTAGATGGCGGTGTTTGCGGTGAGGTGTTAATTAATTACATCTCGCAGTAAACAATATCCTCTGCCTGATGAGTCGCAGTGGGGCTGCTGGGGCTGGATAAAGGGTTATAGCCGTATGTAGATTTAGTGTTTGGTAATGGTGACCTTTTTTAATTATTTTATTCGTTCCAGGTTTTGCTGTTTCTTTCTATTGCCGTTATGCCTGGTTCCCTTACCGCATGTTACGTTATTATAATGGGGTACTTTGCACACCATTTATATTCAAAAACAACAACCGTCGAGCATTAGATGGGCTTAAGCTCACACACACAACACCCGCGGTCGAGACTTGCAGGCGAAAAAGGGATTTTACCGAGAAATTTTATGTGTCCTGTGTAATTAATTTAAATCATTTTATGCTCCGGTGACACTTGGAGTTGATCCCATGACAGTTGCTGATGATTCACTCTGTTTGTGTGTGTTTGCATGTGCACATTGTGGTATAGGTATTTTGAGAATAAGGGTTTGTTTTATTTTGTGTCCTTTTCGGTTGAGTTTGTTTCAGCGTTTTCCCTTTTGAGAAATTAGATTTTAATTTGTAGTTGATAAATGAATTTGTCAGATGGAAGGACCGTAAGTATTGGCATTAGCCCCGGATAACTGGTTGGATTCGTAATGAGGCAATTGCCTGAGGTAGCTGTTAAGAGTTGGTTCAATGTTCATTTATACACTTGTGGATTGTTCTTAATCTATTTGAATACATTTTGCATTAAGAATGGGTGCGTTGGGTGGGATGGTGGATATACGACGTATGAGCTACCCTTATCACAATTTGACATTTCGGTGGCGTATGCGTACTATTTTTAGTGTCGATTTTTTTTTTTATATTTTTTTTATTATAAATGATGTGCGTCCATCAGGCTGTCGGAAATGTTCACCTGTATCACTATGAGAATACTTTGGCAAAACGGAAACATTTCGAAAAGGGCCTTATGTGTAGGTATAGTTAAATACATAATCATTTTAGTATCAATCGGCGTGTGCTGCATTTAAAAAATAAAAAATAAAAATGTAAAAAGTAGAGCTTAATAATTTTTTTTTCGAACGATACATCATACAGATATTCGATTAAATAACCATCGCTTGCTTGAGCTCCAAATGAACTTTAAAGTGGAAGAACATCGCAGGACAGTCCTTTAAAAATATTTGAAGAACTGGCACATTTCAGCTGTTTAAATAAAATACAAATAAATAGTTGGCGCAACAGGTCCATAATGACCATAGGCCTAGCTTCTCGCAACCATTCGTTTTGTGTGAGTTTTTAATTTTTGGGTGATGGAAGGGATCTATCATTTCATGCCGAGTCCAAACAGCCTCTTTCATGACAGTTATACTCTCGGATGTTTGCCAGACGTTCGCGAGAGGTGGCGCAGTAAAAAAAACCCTAGGTTGGAAATTGTTTTTTTTTCGGGATTCAAACCTGAGATCCCTCGCTTAGCAGTCCAACACACTAACGACTAAGCCACAGCTGTTTACTACTTTAAAATTGAAAATTCTATTCAAAACGTGTCAACACACCTTAAAACCATTAATATCCTAAGTACCGCGATAAAGAGAAAATGCCTCAAATTCGGTTGAAGAACCCGTTGAAAGTAGACTATCTTTTACTAAATTTGATTCCACAGCTTCAAGAGCAGTATTCCCTCTTCATAGACTTATCTTTTTATAGCTTTGGAGATTAGTACTGATGATTTTATCGCGAACGATTCTCTAAGCTAAGTGATTTGGTATTCGTATTCTTATTTAATTAATAAATAAATTAATAAAGCTCTTTTCTTCGTCTGAAAATCGAACCTTAAAGTACCTTCAATGTGGCAGTGTCTAGGAACTCAGCATAATCTGGATGGTTCTGTGAGTATGATTCCCTGAGCATTGTGCGGCAACTCCTACTGTTGTAAGACCCTAGGACCTTTAGTGGAGTCGGCAGATAGCATAGATAAACTTAATGAATTGATCCCGTCTTAAGTAGCTCCGCGGCCTTGAGTGTGCATCCAAAATTGCTGCCTCGAGTACACTGCGTATGTCCGGAAGTCTAAGAGCCACGTGTAGATTCATTTCTAGAGAATATTCCTGACCTTGTATCCTCTTTAGTTGGCACTGAAATTTCACTGTCACTCGAAACGTTATTCGTTCTTCAAACCTTCCAACAAACCAGAGTCTTATTTGTTAAAGTGGGTTTGATGATATGTACCCAATGTAATTTTGGCCCAATTTTTTCTCCGCTGTTCTCTTGTAAATGAAGAACTCTTAGTGGGGATTGTGGACTCTTTCCTGAATTATAAGTTTGAAATTCAGCTTTACCGTACCAAGAACCGTTTGAGGGAGACCTCCACTTCAGCAGCGTTAGGTAATTTCAAGGGTGGGTTCTTGTATTTTGGTGTCTGGACCATAAAAAAAGCTGGGAAAATATGCTTAGCGACACTCAATATATACTTCTTCTATTATTTTTTAAAGTTTTCTTCTTTTATCTTACTCGGCAACTTATTGGTTCATAATGACAGCTCTATCGAAGGCTTAGAATTGTAAGTGCAAGATGCCGTAATCTATTCAATAAGAAGCAAATAATATTGATTCCTAATAAAATCTGATGGCACAAGGATTGCCCAAAACTGACCATATGTCGATAAGTGAATCTAACCCTTGAGGGAGTTGCAAGCCCAAATGTGGACGAAGGTGTGGATGAGCGGATTAGAGACATTTTTGAAGAAAACGCAGTTGGCTTAGCTCATTAAGCTGCCCAATCCAAGTTCTGCCAGAATCTGGAGAAAGGGTTATACTTCCGTCATGAGCATAGCCTTTTCTTTTAGTTTTTCCCCAAAGCTCAATATGTAGACGGAATTTCTAAAAAAAAAACAAACAACTTAAACCTCTGTTGTGCTCTTTATGTTCATTTGGCAATGAGCTGCTTAGTTTTAGAATTACCAAATAAATTCACAAATAAACATAGCATTGGTGGGTGCCAAAGCAATTTTGAACTACCCCAATTTGGACACATTAAGCTTCCGGTTTTAGTTGTCAGCGAACGATCCCGCATATACTCGTAGCAGTAGATATCCAAATCCATTGTCACCTCTTCAGTCCGCTTAAGCCAATTTAATGGAACTTTCAAAAACATACTACAGCTTCGCACACTTGGCATTCATTAAAGCCAACGATATAAAAAAGGATCAAAATCACTTTACACTTCGTTATCTAAAACTTATATACGGGAAACAATACAAAAGCACTCTCCCAGCTGCTGGTGAATCCTTTTTTCCTTTCACAATGAAATCATAAAAAAGAAAATTATTCCTAAACAGGTACACACACACACACTCGATGTCATAAAAATTTCTCTCTAAGCAGCACTTCTTCCTCATCACGTTCCCAGTTGTCGGTTGTCCTATGTACAGAGTACAGCTTGCATTCTGCTAGATTACGCTTGGTCATAACGGGGGAACAACACAAAGAAAAAACCCTCGAATGACATTACATGCACACACTACAGCACGGGAGGGAATTTTCTTGTGCAACATTTAACATAACTTTCATCTAAGCGCAGCAAAGACGAGCACAACTAGCAGGATACCTACATACACACACAAAAGTAATGGAAATCCCCTAACACGGCAAATGCTTACTTCCTGATTTATGCATGGCAAATTGTCGGGAAGAATGCTTATTTGTGTCCCACCACCCCATTCATCCTTATCTCTTGTACGCCCCCCAGACGCAGTCGGGAATGTGGGTGGTGCAGTGCGGTTCTAAGTAAACAATAAATCACAACTGCATTCTTCTTCTACCCGCTGTAATGTTGTTGTTTCAACAAAAATATATACGAAACTCACCATTTTGTATATTTACAAAAAATATTATCAAAAGTGCAAATAGCTCGCTGGTGTACTTCCACGAATATAGTTGCATTGTGTCAGTGCAATTTCTTTCGAATGTCCTGACGTCTTGTTTCCTGTAAGAAAAGAGTAAGAGAAATAGAAAAAAATTGGTTACGTTATCTAATTTTTCATACCACTCAAGATTTAGAGATAAAAAAATGATTCTTTGTCGTGTGTGTGTGTGTGTGGATATAGTGGGGTCATTGTGCTCTGATATGGAATGGTATGGAGAAAGAAGGAGATAGAGTCGACTAAAGCCATAAAGCGACGATAAGTTGGAGTTATGACGCAACATCTGGTCTGGTTGTTCGTCCTTTTGACAAATATAATCAACGGAGTGTAAACTACTTTTCTTGGAGAACGCATTTATGCAACTGCGAGTGAACCTTAGGGGAGATGAACGATTGTTTTCACTTATTCCAGGGGGGTTTAAATAGAGAGGTCAATCCGTCCGCAGGGAGTGATTCCCTGATCCCATATATCAGAAGAATACGTGTGAGAGACATTCCCTTATTGATATTAAGGAGGTGGAAAAAATGTGATTGGTTTGTTTTGTCTTACGGACGCTACCTAGTTTAACAAAGGTAACTTAGAAGAGGGTTGCATTTTGCTTTGCTCCATTCGTCTAAAGTGCGAAACTCATCCATCCGCGTAGAATGAGAATGGGTGAAGCGTGCCGCTTCTTCAATAACCTAACTAAGGCCTTTGATGTTAAAAATGGATTAAGACAAAAGTGATGCCCCAGTTTTTAACCTGCAACTTCTTCAAAATCCCACTTCAGGAAATTTAGCGTTACTCAAAAGCGTACCTGGTACACAACGCACAGGGCGCCAAATCGACAGCTGTAACTTTGAGGGTAAACGAGACTTAACTGAAGCTGACATCTCAGCAGAATTTAAAAGAAGAATAATTTCTGCCAATCGCAGTTTCTTTGGACTGTTAGTAAGTAAGAAGACAATCGGCCTGCAAAGCTCCATCTCGAATAACTAAGGAGATTCTGTTATAAGACCCTGATCAGACCAGTCCTACGCTTGGGCTCTGTGGTTGGCGGTATCCTTGTGTCGTTTTTAGAGTTGAACTAGTTTTCAGTCCCACTTAAGTGAATGAGCTTTGGAGGAGCTTTAACGGTGAACTACCTATACGATCTGATTTGAGTATTAGTCGTCTGAGATGGCGTATGGATACAAAATGCTTCGCCCAACACAAAGCGACAACGCAGTAGGTAAAGACCTTAAGTAAGGTGGCGGGCGCAAGTGGAAGACAAACTCAAAGAACTTGGGGTTAGATACAAATAGCCAATGACCAGAATAAATGGAGGAACATATTGTTTGAGGCCCAGGTCCATTGTCTGTACACCTAACTAAGAAAGATAGTTTCATTGTTACCACCGTACATGATTTCAGTATTATGCTTAACTTACTTTGAATGGCAATCGCGATGGGCTCTTTATGGTACTCTGTCCTTCGAGTATGATAGTTGTTAAGTTACGGAATTAGCGCTATCAGAACTACTGAAGTGAATGGAGAACAACGTTCTATCGGTCAAACCCAACAAGACTCAACTCATCTTGTTCACCACAAGATATAAGGTACCGAAATGGGAGCCACCAACATTAACAGGCATTCATCTTAATCCCTCACCCGAAGCCAAATACCATATAGGAGTAATTTTGCGTATCATTTAAGGAAGATAGGCCTTATAGAGAGGATGATACTTGTAAACTATGCCTAGAGGAATCCTGTACAACGGCATTGTCTACAGTATATGGTGTCAATGTCAGTCGTTTACTGGCAGAAGAATGAGGATCTTGGGACATCACTGGGACATAAAACAGATCTGGCTAGCATTTAAACTAGGAATCGAATCCAGGATGGAACACGAAAAGAATTGAAAAACACCAATTGCTAAATTTTGAGTTCCAATTTACGAATTATATATTTCTCGCAAATCACAACGAAGTTTTCATGGATTGATACAAAAATTGCGAGATTGTTTGGCGCAATTTACCACTCCAATAGGTCAATTTCTCAAACACCACTTCACAATCAAAATTGCAAAAAAATATTTGGTGATTTACCAACACTGAATGATGAATCAATAAGACCTTTTAATAATTTAACACAAAGTAAATTGAAAACGTTAATTTGACGTAGAGAAATCGTATATTGCAAAATATTTTTTGTGGAATTTTTTTATGCACAGTCCATAGTGCATGTACCTATCGAAATCTTTTTAAATCCTTTCTTTTTATGGATGAATGTATGTATGTGGTATTGCTAGACAGCTGCAATCATTAAGCCAAATCTTCATTGCATGTCGGGGCAGACACAATCTTTGCTTAAAGCAGCCGAGAATTGTTTAAGTATAACTAATTCGTATTGATAGGTTGTCTACTTCGAATTATAAAGCTTTCTGGAATATATTTTGTAAGTACCTTTGAATAATTCCAGAAACGCCGAAGTAGGCATATAAATCAGAATGTTTTTCAGAATGTGCATCTCGCTATTACAAAAGAAGTATCAATTGGAATGGATTCTAAAATATGTCATCGAAAAGGATTGTGAAGGTTCGTATGTCGAGTTCTTCTTAATATTTTGTTTGTAAAGGGTTTTTCAACAGCGACGCTAGAAAAGTAGAGCGACAGGGACAGCAAACGACGCAGAATTTCTTACCACTCTTATGACATTTCTCTTCAGTAAGGTTTGCCATTTCATGATGGAAAGATATACGAGCCAACAACGAGTCCAAATTATTAAAATTTACTACCGAAATTCGGAGTCAGAGCGCTACGTCCAATTTATGGTCGTCATAATCATCCTAGAAGATCAACAATTGAGCGTCCAGTGGAAAAATTTGAATCCACAGGCACAGTACAAAATGTTCCCGTGCCAGTGAGACAAAGAAGTGCCCGTAGTGTCGAGAATATTACTGCCGCTGAAGCTCAGTTGAAGAAAGCCCAAATGTGTCTCTCACACGTCGTTCTCAAGCGTTGGGCATCTCTGTGACGTCGTTGTGGCGAATTTTGCCGCTTGACCACCAGAAGCGTCGTATGTTCGTGAATTGGGCTGAGCAACAACTTGAAAATGATTCGGATTTTCATCGAAAAATCATCTTCAGCGATGAGGGTCATTTCTGGCTGAATGGCTTCGTCAATAAACAAAATATGCGGTATTGGTCAGGCAGCAATCCACACGTACTCCATGAGTCATCATTGCATCCCGAAAAAACTACGGTTTGGTGTGGTTTATGGGCCGGCGGCGTCATTGGGCCGTACTTCTTCCGTGATGATCAAGACCGGCACGTTACTGTGAATGGGAATCGCTACCGTTCAATGATAACCGAATATTTATGGCCCCAATTGGATGATATGGACTTGGAGGACATGTGGTTCCAACAGGACGGCGCCACAACCCACACAGCGAATGTCACAATCAATTTATTGGAAACCAAGTTTGGAGAACGTGTTATCTCACGAAATGGTCCAGTCGCTTGACCGCCTCGGTCGTGCGATTTGACGCCGTTAGACTATTTCCTGTGGGGCTACGTCAAGTCTATGGTCTATGCCAACAAGCCAGCGACGATTGGTGAACTTCGTACGAATATCGAACGTGAAATTGCAGCAGTATCGGCCGATTTATACTTGAAAACCGTCGAAAATTGGGTTCAGCGTCTGGACTTCTGCAAGCGTGCCCGTGGTGGCCATGCAAAAGAAATCGAGTTCCATACATAATGGCATCGAACGTTCTTTCACAGGAATAAAGAATCCAATACCGTTTTTGTTTTATTTAAAAAAACTTTTGTAGCGTTCTTATTGAAAAACCCTTTATTTTAAATTTCAGCATAGACCGAAAAACCATCCCAGAAAAAATCCCGTTGTCTCCGGACGATATGGCGCCGTATGATTTTCATGGATATCAGGAGGAAACGCAACCATACATATATGTATTTGAAATTAACCTAATAGTACAACTATGAAGTTTGATTTTTTTTAAATCACACAATATAATTTATAAATTGAGAATAACATTTTCAATTTAATACGGTGATGCCTCAAATCACTACTCAAGAAACGTAAATTGCAAAATATGAATTGCAAATTGATAAAAATAAGTTCCAATTTACGATTGAAAACTTTTTAAATTGCAACTTTTGAGGTAGTAAATCTACCCCTGTTAGTTCGCAAATCGACACTATTGAGTTGCCATTCAAGACTAAATGGTTGTAATTTGCTAAGGGGGGATATCGTCATTTACAACAGAAAAGTAGTAATTTACGAATTGTTTTTTGCAATTTACAATCCATGTAATATCAAATTGATAACTATTTGTGTCAATATGTTTTTCTCGTTTGATCGCATTATTTGATAATGAAAATTGTTGATTCACGACTTTTGAGAGTCAATATCTTCACTTCGCATAATTTCTAGAATTGCGAATAAAAAGTCGTAAACTAGTAAATCCTTAGATAAGCTCTAAAACTAGACGAACTTTTCGTGATTCTGCGCTTATTTTTCTTGATTTGATCTCAAAATTCTTTCGTGAACTCTGCAGAAATTCAGAGTGTCTCTCTGGGTAAGATTGCTAGTGGTAGAGAGACGAAATCCAAATCTTTATGTATGTGTCTTTGAATAGCCGTTAAAGTTTGCCTTTCAATATTTTCCTAAATTATACCATCGATACAAATTGGATCGGGAGGCAACAGAAGAATCAGTCCCTAAAAATAAGAAGTTTTCGTCCGCATTTGACAAAGACTATGCCTCTGCAAATTTAAGTAGTACAGGGATAACCAGGCCCTCATAAAGGGTGCTTTGTCTTGAACAAAAGCGTAGTCTGTAAAAGTGTTGCACAAATTTAAAAACAAACCTCTTTAAAGCACCCTTTTATTGATTCTAGTTTTCGGGCAGCTTTTGATTCTTCTCTACTGATGAAGAAGAATGGATTTTTAAAGTCGTGGATAGTAACTTGAATTTATGACTTCGCTCAGGAGGTTCAATAGAATCTGCTTGTGACCTTCGAGTTATGAGTTCAAGCCCTGCGATTGGCCGATCCTCATGCTTCTACCCCTTCTGTCGGCATTGTTCTTATCACACTCGTTGGGTCTATATATGTGAGCCTCCTCATTAAGTGCTTGCCTTGAGTTAAGCTACCAGGCTATGTTCATATGTAAGTTTTGGTCCTATTCCGTTCCAACTTTTAATTTCTACATTCAATCTTTAAGGCTCTACATATGGACTATGTTATAAAAGTTTTGGGTATAAGAAATATATTGACTCCTTTAGATATTCGCACCTTAAGCTCTAAGACGCAAAACTAGTTGGAGCAAGCTCGAACAAGTAAATGTTTTAAGTACACATAGTGGCGGATCAACATTATGCATGGCTTGTAAACCAAACATGTAGATACCAGTTGATTAAAATGTTGAAAACTTACGGAAAAGCACATGAGGCTACAGCTCCAGTACTGTATACAGCAATGCGTGGTGTAGTGTTTTGAACTTGCTGAAAACTACATTCGAGACGATGACAGATTTGAACAAATGTCGATAATACTAAAATTCGATTGGGCGCTCTCAGAGCACTTTTTTTGCTCTCAGAGCACTTTTTATGTTCGTTTTTTAGATTTCAGAGCACTTTTGCGAATCTGGATTTTGTTTCAAATTTGCTTCAGATTTACCAATACAAGTACGTGTAGTGGAGTTTGTTTACATTTTCGTATAATTTTTCAACTGAAAAGAAACGAATTGCATCGGTTGATCTATTTTTTGTTAGTTATTTATTTTACAAATGTTTATAAATCAATCTGGGCGAGCATTTTGAATGTTTTCATATAAAATTTAACCAGTGAATGGAAAACACACATATTCCAATCGCACTAATATCAACACAAAAAAGAACAAGAGAGGTTTTTATGTTCGATTAGACACACAAAATCTGAAATCTGAGAGCGAATATGAAGAAGCCCAATCGAATACCGCATAAGACTGTGAGTGAAATTGTAGGGAGTTTTACGTCTGTTACCAGTTGGCGTAAAAATTGATGTATAAATTTCGATGAAACTTCTTTTCAATTAGCTGTCCCACAAAAGGAAAACAAATGAAAAACTCACACAAAAAGAATGGTTGAGAGGTGGTAGGGCTAGGGTCCCTACGGACCTGTTGCACTATATATTGATTTATTTTTTTTATTAATATAAAATATAAAATAATAATACAGACCCTAGCCCGTAGGGACTGTAGTCACGTTTAGCGAAAATGTTGATTATACCCCTCGTCTTCAGCAAACTTCTATCCGTATAAAATACTAGGTTCCTTCCATTCGCCCTAAAAATAAAAACGAATGCTTTTGTGAAACTAGACAAAGGGTGCTACAGGTACGTCTTATTTGAGAGTACTAATCCTCAGTTTGGTTTGCGGGTACACTTTGATAGCAAATTAAAAGTTGTATCGATACAATAATTTGTAAAGGGTATTTGCCTGTGACCTAGTATGAAATATCAATATATTTGAAGGTTACACGTATCGATTGCGGCGTTATTTCAAAACCGTCTGACAAACATCCGAGAGTATAACTGTTATGAAGGAGCTTCTCAATTAGCCGTTTGGACCCAGCATAAAATTGTAGATCCCTTCAATTCGTCCCACAAATGAAAAACTCACACGAAACGAATGGTTGTGAGAAGCTAGGCCAGAAAGTGTGATAGTAATATTATATCCTGAGCTAAAAACAGATGGTAATTCCAATAAAGTCGATTTTCTAACTAATTCTATTTAAAATCGCATTTAATTCAGTTCCGCATCATTCAGTTTCGAATCAAAAGTTGTCTTGTCACGGGCCTCCCTTTACCGAGTCTAAGACAGTTACCCCAAAAATAAACTATTTAATTCTTCGAATGCGATCAAATTTCGGATTCTGGATTTCTGGTATGAATTTCCACTGCCTTGATTTCTCAACCGGGTTTCAGACATTGCATATTGAAAATAATTCCCAAGTTTTGTTTGCAAAACTCAGAAGCTAGTAGAATATGGATACAAAACCAACCAACAACGGGGGAATACTATTTAGATGCAGATCTCTTTCAGCGACACACTGCATAATGCATTCCACTTTAATCATAGCACAAAAGGCAAGAAAAGAATCAACAAATTTCAAAATTAAAGAAACAAATTTCGAGAGAAACACTTTCCCCCAGAGATGCAAAGCGTACTGTTCGCCCTCACACAAGAGCGCATCCAACCGGAATGCAGATATGCACACATAGAGACCTTCCTAAAGGATGAATACAATTTAAATCTCCTAAATGAAAGCTGCTCACCTAGTCTGGGGGATCTTCCTTTCTGTTCGACTGAAAATTATTCTATGATGCTTGCAAGCGCAATCTTAGACACAGTCTGACTCCCAAGTGACCAGACTACTTCACCAGGATTTGTATCTTCTTCAGACCAACAAAGCAAAAACGATGAAAAAAAACATCCACCCTCCAACCCCATTTGGTTGTAATTTTTAATGTTGCTTGTCGTTGTCACTGACGTTGCTCGTGATAATATTGTTGTTGCCGCCACTACAACTGACGTTGGTAGGAGCACTCCTTTATGGAAGGAGTTGTAGAGCCAAAAGTACTTGGATGACTGTTTTCATATGAAAATCCATTTATCTTTGTGCAAGCACCATACTATGCTACAGCATAATAACCGGCGTGTGTGCCGTTCTTGTCCTTGTCCTTAGAGCATGTAGTCCTTACATACTCGTAGATTCTCATGTCGTATATACGGTATCTTTAGTGTAATGAATTACAGTCTAATGACATCGCCCATATTCGGGGTGCTTGCAGCGCGCAGGGTCCTTGTGTGTATATTGCTTCTGAAGAGTTTGTCTATAGCACGTAAGAAAATTGAGAAGAGTTGAAGGAAAAGTTATCGCTAAGCCAAGTTTAATAGTGATTCGTTGGAGGAACGACAAGAACTACAAGGACGACGATGAGGACGAGGACGACGACGAGCGGCCAGGATTAATGGGCTTCTGATGGTGGTGGGCTGCTCTCGTCGTTTTTCGGTATCCAAGCGAATGATGTTTTACGAGTATTAATAGTTCAGTTAATGGTTGAAGTAACTTTCTTGTGGCTACCATGAGTTTCTTGACTTTGCGCTCCAGTTGTGGTGATCACTGGTCTGGTGGTCGGTTGTTGGTTTCTTTTCATTTGTTGGTCTGAAGAAAATTTGTGTTTTCTTTATTGAGTTGCGTCAATCTGAAAAGGGTCAATATGAAAAAAAGACTGACAACGAACGAGCAGAAGTTGGTGAAATTTTGTTTTCAATTAGCAGAGTTTGGTATCAGTTACTGGGACTCGAGAAACTCTAACACAAGTTGATGTAAATGACTTTGAGAAAGCCAAGTGAAAGAGAAATTCTTTGCCCAGTCATAATAAAGCAAAACGGAGAGAGGAATATTATCAAACATAGCGGAAGCTTTAAAACTTCTAAATACCCAACCCATATATGAACTATGAGCTACGACTGCAAGTCACCGCTCTTAAAGTCTATGTCAGCACAAAAAATATACTATAATCTATATACATATTATATAAAAATTGAGCCTTAAAATTGTATTCGTTTGTCGCCGATTCACGCCTTAACGCATTTACCGATTTTAACCAAACTTTCACACATCCTTGGAATCGGTCCATATATGGGATTTGTGAAGTTTGGTTATAATCGGAAAACGTATGTGTGTGTTGTTCGTGTGTGAAAAAACACATGAATTTCAGTAGATTTTGGGTTTTTGTATTGTTTATACGAGTTATAGGCATTTTAGTGAACATACATGCGTTGTCGACCTCAGAAAGCCCTCAACCACTTAAAATGAAATTGTGTGGATATGTATGTTTGGTTGCAGCTTAAAAGATAGGATAGTTTTGGTGGACACCCGACAGGTGGCGCTGTAGTCAATCTCCGAAACCACTCAACTGATTTCAATGGAATTTTGTGGATGTGTATGGTTGGCTGCATCTTAAGGGATATGATAGTTATGGGCAAAGATAATGGAATACAGAGATATATAACTTTCCGGTTGAAAAGCCGCTGTCTACAAGCTGTTTTCCAAAAAAAAATTCATGAAGTCACGCACCCATGCTCATTTTATTTCAAGTATGTATATGTGAGTTTATGAATTGGACTTTAATGCAGGAAATTGGTATTTTTCTATAGCAACTATGTCGAAAGTGAAGTGAAAAAAAATTATCCGAACGGTGATACTTACTTCCCGGGCTTCTCCGAGCGACCAATATGACGTCACCGCACGATTTTTCAAAGAAAAGCTAAAAGCGATCATGAGCACTCGGTCGAAAGGCAGAATCGAGGATTGCCGATTGTCCACATTCTGCTTTGGTTGATTTGGTTGATTGAGAAAATCTGACCGGACTAACTGTATTCAATCATTAGCGCGGAAAAATCGATCCGGAAGCCGACCCGGAAATCTATGAAGTCGTTTCTATGCATTGAACTTAATTTAATTCCAAGGCAGTTTCATTCGTTCAATAGAGAGGTTCAACTATCAAAAGGGATATTAACAATTTAATCAATTTTAGGCGGTACGAAGTTCGCCGGGTCAGCTAGTATAATATAAAAAATAAACAAGGGCTCTATCTGTCAATCTATGTTTTCACATTCAAAGTTGGTGGAAGCTAGATGTCTAGTACTTCCACATTCAGAGGTCATCGTGGCAACAGACCGGAGGAGTGTATTCTCCACTAAGAGAAAAGGAGACGAATTTTCCAGATCGGATCAAATGGGTCTCTAGGGATATCCAATACTGCGCGGGAGTGTTGGAAACGAGATGGCGGTGTATGAATGCTAAAGGGGCCAATGGTAGTAGGTACACATAGCTTGAAGTCTGGCATCTTTGGTGTAAGGAGCTGCAGAGATGGCTAGAGGTTGTGCGGTTATGAAGAAACCTCGGATAAAGTTAGATTAAGTGCCGATGACCATGTAACCGTAAACTTCCCATCTGCACGTAGAATGTTCGGTTCCTAAACGGCCGCAACAGTCAAACTAATAGCAGAAGCCTTAGACAGAAATAATACATATATCACCAATGGTGCCATTTATAAATACTTCAGTGACAACTACCTCGAATGGAAGAGCTCCTACTTGCGTGCGGATATCTTACAAGAATCTAACTTAGGCTGGAAGTCTTCCACTTTATCCCAGGGCTTGAGCTTAATCTCCTTGCTCTAACTTTACTGTCTATTCCTTTTCAACCATAGTTGATCCTCATCTGTGTACAGCTCATACAAACACACAGGACCAAACCTTACGCGAAGAATTCCCCTTACAAAGGAGCCAAGTATCAGACGTCAGTTCCTGCTAATCGTTCAGCATTTCAAAAGAATTAAGCAGCAATGGTGGAAGTTCTGTGTAAGCGTTAGACACTTGATTTATTCACGTAATTTTTATGTCAATAGGGATACGGTCCACACGAAATTACCTTCGGCTCAATAACTTTGGGACGTATTGTACAGCTTCTTCTCATAAATATAACATGGCCTTTAACAGATCATAAAACCATCACATACATCAACCATATCGATAAAAAGCTTTTAGAGATCACTTGGCATCACTTGAACACCCGTTTTTTATGAAGAGTGTCATATAAGCTCGCAACTCGCTTATCCTATTCGCTGCGGATAGAGAAGAGGAGTTAAGATCCTTGCTTTTTTCCGAAGTAATGAGAAAAAATATATGAGAAGCTATAAATCGAAAAAATAAAAATGTGTTACTTCAGGACAAGTGTCCGAATATTAGACCAAAAGGTAGAAAGAACGTATCGAGGTCAAGTCAAGGCAGCAGGGCTCGAACAAAAACCGGTAAATGTGAAACAGGAAATCTTGTATTAGAGTCACATTCAATGTTGGAGATATGGAAAAATTATACCTGATTTTTCATGGCGAGATCTATCTAAACTCTATGCTCAGGCAAAATTAAAGATATTTACAGCCGAGCAAAGCAACTATTTACACTGCGACAGCTTCTGGAGAAAACCAAAGAAAGGCCAGGTCGAAAGTTGAAGTTTCTCAATCCAATAACGCGGCATATATGGGTAGAAGAAAACCTCGCCTAAGGTGAAGGTGAGGCGCACAAACAACGCCAACGCACCTCAAACAATTTCGGCTGTATAACTGGAGGCAGTCAGCCAAAGACTGCATAAGTAATTTTAATTCAGGCCCAGGGTAATCCTGGACCGGACTGTAGCTACACCTGTGGAAGTGAGTCTTTTACGAACTACGTGGAAAGTTTTTTTTTTTTTTCGTTTGACTGTAATTTTTGTCAGTATAAGTGTTTTGCAGTCGTGAAGAGTGGTCGATAGCAATTTTTCATTGACCGCTTTGAAGTTGTAAATAGTTACCTATAAACAAGAGTAAATACTCCAGCATGTAAGAAGAGGCTTTGAACATTTTTGTGTCATAGGAAGTCTGTGAAAAAGTGTCCTCCTACGACTGAATATCTCAAATAAATAACTCCGCATCAGTTCATCTCTGTAGGAACTCACAATTTTGCATTGATTTACCGGTAATGACTCGAAAGCAAGCTCCTCCATAACATGAGATTGCTACTGTTTAGATACAAATACCCCTATCATTTCAATGACCGCAGTCATTATGAGGCTACCATGGCCCAAGAGGTCATTTCAAAGTCCAACCAACATCCAAGCCATCAATGGCATGAAGGATAAACGGATTTTATTCAAAACACACGATGCACATCGACCAGTGTGCCAATTACCCAATAGATAACTGTAACAATCGATGTTTGTGAATGTACATCCACTGATTAGAGTACGTATCTGTTGGCATTTTAGACCGCGTATCCAAACATCGACTCAAATTGAAGTGCCCATTGTCATGACATTTGAATTTGCTTTGATTTGAATTGCCTAACAAGACAATCATCCAAATTGGATAGATTAATAAAATCATTATACTTACTGAAATAGAAAAAAAAACTTCACAATCTGTGGATTTATGTCAGCTGAAGCAGCGCATCCAATTGACCTCGCTGTAGGTCCTCCATTGCATTATAAATAAAATTAAAATTCCCTCTTAATTGCATATTTTCAACTTGTACACTCGTATGTTGCATTTCCTTTCATTTCAACGACAGGCAATCTGATGCACTTTTACAGAAAATGGTTACAAGGTCGACAGGTGAATTTACTTTTTCCCCTGTCAAATAGGGAAGTGACTTTAAAGGGATTATGCCATTGACACACATATATTCACGAAGAAAAAAAAAATAAACGCAAATTATTAAAGAGAAATGTGTCAAAAGCTGATAAAATAATTGGAATCCATTCATCCTTTAGCCGGTAAAAGCAAACAAGAGACTCCTTCAACTTGTGCAGTGCATGTAGAGAGTTAATTTTAATAACGTGCAATATTTTACAGCGTCAAGTGACATATCCTGAGCAAGCCATTACCACTTCAACACCGATGAGCCGTTTTTTTTTTTGCCACCATCCCCCTCTTCGTTTGTACCTTTTGCCAGATTGAATTGGTGATGTACTGTAGTTATGAAAATGTAAAAGTCATAAGCGACAGGGTGCGCGAAAGCAAGCAGGGTGATACATTTTGGACTAAAGGCAAGTAAATTGTCAAACTTTGAATTTTTTGTAATCTGGTACCAGACTGTAAAATGTTACCTACAAAAAGGGTACGCTGATATGATATTTGTTGTTAAATATTTAAGCTCATGCGCAGTGTAAGGTTGCAGCCCTGCAGTGTTTGTTTGGGCTGCCATACAATTCGTGAACGTCTGACAATGATCAAGAGCAGTATTTTTTAACTTTTTTATATGAATACAATGCATGTTTTTCTACCAAAATTCTCTTGAAAATGTAAATTTCTGTCTTCAGAAATGAAAAATGACGGCTCATAGTTAAGTAAGACTTTTTATTTAGCGTTTTTTCAAAAGGGCACCTTGAGCTATCATTCATCTTCCGACTCCACCCAGAAGCTGATCTATTTCTTCTATAATCAGATGTTTTCACAAATGCAAATACGATTGTTTATAATTGAAGATCTGTTTTGCTTTTGGGGTTATAAGCGCACATCGAAAGCAAAATAGGTACACATTCCACATGCGGTGTGTTTTGTTATGAATGTTGTTGAGTTTCCGTTCTTTGGAACAAACCAGAAAGAAATATGTGATGTGGCCTGTGTGTGCACAGGGTGCTTGGTAGACATTTGTGCTAAAATTGGTGATTGTTTAAATTTGCTTTATCATGATTTTAGTGATAAGTGAAAAGCAAAAGGGGCCCTCTCGGTCTACGATAAAAGAAACATAACTCAAAACATATAAATGGAAAATACGTTTGTAGCGGACTGGAGTTAAAAAGGTACTCTTCTAGATATTGGTTCCCATGATTGGTGCAGTGAGGTGTGGATATTGTGACTGACTGAAGGTTGGAATAAAGGAGAATATTTGCATCAAAGAAATCAATGGTTTCAATCGCTGTCCCTCATCAATGAGTAATATGTCCCGACTTAGAAGTAAACTATGAGCCTACAATCTCCTTTCTTAATGAATTGGGGTTTCTTCAAATGTATGTACTGCACTCAAGCATCACTTTTTTGTAATATTGTAAATGCATGGAATACAGTTTTTCGCCTGCAAGCTGCAAACTCCAAAGTCAGCTGATTTCTTTCGGTAGTGCAATGGTGCTCAATAGGCATTTGAATACACCCTGTGCTGGGAATTTCGCCTGGATATCAACAAATGTCAAATCGTGCTTCCTATCTCCGGATCAATGGTAAAGAACTGCTTAAAGAACATCACTCTGCACAGTCCAAAGGCGAATCGAGTCTCTACATTCCCTCTTGAAAGTGGCTTCATTCCTTATAGTATTCGTATATCCCCTCTCCTGTATCAGTCGTCTAAAAATTAACACTTTTCACGTCGAAAAACTTGCACAGTATAAAATTTCTCCTGTATCCACTAATACGAACAAATGTGTCAGTGGGGAACAACTCAATGGAACATAACAAAACTTTACTTTCTCCCATAGAACCAAAAGTTTGGGCGACGAACCTTATCAGGATATGCATGGTAACATTTTGATGGTATTGAGGACGAAAATGAGACATACAATCACGAAGAAGCCTTGACTTAAATTGACTTCAATTCGGCTAAGCGATCCCCTCTCCGATGGAACATGGAAGACAAGACGAAAATATTTCGAAAAATGTTACTTCTACACCCCTTGATACGTGTGTGTGTAAACTAAAACTTCAACTACGAAGACGACGATGACGGGGGATAAACGTGCCCGAGAGTGATACTTCATTTTGTGTAAAACGAAAGGTATCCAGCAATATGATATTCCCATGGTTTGAAAGGATAAACAAAAAACGCAGAGAAAAATAAGCAAGCCATCCTGCGGCATGTGTAATGTGTGTATACAGTGCAAGGAGGTAAACTGTTGTGTTGTTGCTGCAGACTCAGTATTATAGCCACCATCAGGATAATGATGCATTTTCGCCTTGCTGTGATAAAAAAGGGTTTAATCCCCTTATATACTTCTTCTCTCTCTCTCTCTCTCTTTTAAATGGAAATCATTGTTGTTGTGAATTTAATTTTTATTATTGCTGCTTGCATTAACGATGGCCTGAGCTCAGCCAACAGCGGTATTGTGGTTGCGCTTTGGAAAATTCAAAATGTTGCACAACTTTATATCCCATCGAGAGGGTAGGATAATATTTTTGTTTCGTTGCTTGAGCATTTTGTTTTGTTTTGGTAATGTGAGAGGTGAGGTTTACCGCATCCGTCAGTGGGGTGTATTGGTGTGGAGGAGAACTAAAATATCTCGATAATGTTGTTCGATTTTGGAAGGGTAGATAATGGTTCGTTAGAGTGGAAAGTAAAAATTTAATTTAATATTCGACTGAATGGCCATCACTGTTTACATCGGGGGACAAGGGACGGTTAATTTGGCAGCAAATTCAATGAATGTCATCGGATGGTGAAGGTTTAATTTTTTTTCCGATTTGTACGTAGGTGTATTTTTGTTTTTGTTTGTGTCTAAAAATAAGTGAGGATTTGTGTAAATATTATTTAATAATTCGGATTTTATTAGTCATGTGTTGTTGTGATTGCATCTACAGAGATAATCACATCAAAAGGTAGTACGGTGTGATAATTTTGATTTATCAGAGGAATGCTAGCTATCTATTAAAAGTGAAATTTCGCTCCTCTGTTATTGTGAATTTGGTTAATTTGACTGCATTCTAGGGAAAATCCAATTAAATCCCATTTGTTGCATACTTCATAAAAATCGGATTTGCATCAACGGAAAAATGGAATCGGTATGACAAAAACATCTTACGCATTTTATTAGAATACTGGGAAGGTAGTGAACTCTTTTTTGTTTTAGTCTAATGAGTACTGTCACTACAAGTTCATTTATTTTTGTGAGCGACAAACTCAGTAATAGTATTTTGTTAATTTTTATTTTATTATATTCCTTAGTAGGAACTCTGAGTTAAGATGTATGGTCTATAGCAGCGATGGCGAACCCATGGCACGCGTACCATTGGTGGCACGCGACGAAATATTATTGGCACGTCACTAATTGAAAAATCCGATTGCACCTTTGAGCGACAGCATCAGCTGTCTACACCGAGTTATTTTTTTTCTTTTTTGCCTCTCATTCGATCTTATTACCAATCTCTGGAATTTTTAGATTCTTTTTTTGGCTTCCGCGGTCAGCGCATTTCATATGCGCAAAGAGCAGCAAACAGTATTTTATAGCAGCATCGTAAAATCAATAACCGACGGGTAGCCAGTCTGATTGTTTTTAATCGAGTATTATTCACAATTGGTGAATGTAACGTGGGTTTCAAAATGGATCTTTCTTACAGATATTTGCCAACATTTCAACAATTTGAATGTAAAGCTTCAAGGTGCAAACAAAACTGTCATTGGCATGATAGATCTCATTCGGGCTTGTGAGGGTAAACTGCAAATTTTAAGCAACGATATTATGTTGAAAAACTAAAAGTATTTTCCAAACTTAAAAAAATTTAAAAGCGGTTTGAACTTACATGAAAAACCAGACGAAGTAAAAATAACTGAAGAGTTTTTGTGGGTAATTAATTCATCAGTCGAAGAATTTTCGTCAAGATTTTCACAATTTAAAGAGTTATCGGAAACGCTTCTGTTTATTATGTACCCTGATATGACATCCTTTGATAAGCTAAACTTGTCCAAATTTGATTGTTTGGAAATTAAAGAAATTGAAATGCAGCTGAACGAATTCCGGTCTAGTTCGATGTGGACCCAAAAATTCGGAGAGAGTTGGTATCAATCGAGCTAGAAAGGCTGTTAGGCAATAAGACGAAGAATGCCAATTCCAAATTAATGGAAACTTGGAATTCAATTCCCGACATAGCTGCTTGAAAATGTTGGCGTTTGCTGTATTGACAATATTTTCGTCTACGTATGCGTGCGAATCCTTATTTTCAGAAATGAATAACAATAAAGATTCGCTTGGAAACCGTTTGTCAGATGATTCCAGTTCAGCCTGCATTTTGCTTAAAGTGACAAAATACAACCCTGATATAAACTACTTGGCATCAACAAAAGTCACACTAAAATGGTTGTCATTGTTTTTGTTTGTTTCTCTGTTTTTTCTTAATCTGAAATTAGTTTCTTTTATTTTACTATTATTTTGTCATTGAATCAGGTCTTTCACTATAACTGATTCCGAACTATCCCAAGTTTTTATCTCGCACCTTAAGTTTTTGAGATGAAATTACTCCTCAGATAATTCTGAGGTTATTATGCCGATTTTTTTTGTAATTTTTTTGCATTTCTATTCATTTTTCCGAGAAATACAGATGATAAGAGTGAAAACTGCATCTAACTCCATTCAGTGCATATGTAGATCAGCACAGTCATACACATAGGCGCACATAGCGCCTCCTGCCTGATTTCCATCACACCGCTCTCTGAAGTCTAAACACTGCTGCCACTAATCGAAACAAACAATTAAATTTCTATAAAAATTGGTTGAGTAGTTTTTGAGCACCCAACACACATACGAATACTGACATCCCACTGTCTTCTTCGTATCTGCAATTAGGATAAATCAACTTTGCAAAAGTTCTTAGGCAAAGAAAGGGAAGGTTTTAAGGTCATAAATAACAAGACCGTTTTCAAAATTTAGTTCTAAGTAGGTAAACAAATTTATTTTTGATGGTTCAGTAACAATACATTTTTTGAAAAGTTGAAAATGAGTTTGTTTGGAAAATGAGCAAATTCTTGGAACGCAAATAGTCCGCTACATATTGAGAAGCAAATGCTGCACTCCCATCAGCTACTTGAATTCAAGAATATGCTAAGCTTCATTTCCTCTCAGGTGTTTAGACCGTGTATATGAGAGTCTGATGGGTGAAGAGAAAGAAGAACCCTTCCCTCAGGGCGTTCGGACTTTACTAGAGCTTTACCAGTGTTGCTGAAATGTATATCTTCAAGCTAATTACTACTTAATCAATCGGAGAAGTAACTCCTAAGTTATATGCAGGAAAATCGTATTAAAGATTGATTTTTGAAATTTGTTTTGGTTAATAAAAGATTATAGCTAGAGTGTAAAAGTTTTTCTCCTTTTTATCTCAAGCGCTAGACCTGCTTTTGGAAAAATAACTTCAAATTGAATCTACGAAGCAAATTCATTTACAATCAGGTATAAAACTTCGCGCAACTAAATGACTGCTTGTTAGAGTTTAGGCGTGCGTGTGACACATTTTTTAGTGGAGAAGTAAGGTTTTTGGTACAACGGATATTAGTTAAATGACATAACTAGTAACTACACTGAAATATGCAACAAAAGGAAAAAACAATATTTCTTACGAACCACTTTTGAGTCCTCCTCATATGACTATCCCCTACGAAATTTAACTAAAATTTCTAGTTCTTATTATTGTTCGTTGGTTCCCCACAAGACTTTTCAGTATATCACCTTTTCCGGGCCTACTCTCCTACTCAGCCACTTAACATAATTTCCAAGAATCATAGCTTTTATGATTTTGCCTTTCTTTTATATTTTATCAGCAATTTCACAGCTGACTAGTTTTTCATCACCCAAAAATCAGCGCAAGAAAAAATTGCTGCCTACTTCCTATCCCAAAGGGATGAGTATATAAAAAAATAATAAAACTATCTATTTGGGAAATGGCACAGAAATAAAAAGAAGAAGCTCCAACCCCCACACTAAGCAATTAATCAAAATATCAATTCATCAACAATCCTACTTCTCTGCTACCCAAACGAACACCACTTTGACTAATGTGCCTCGCCCGTATGCATGTATCCCTTACTTCCGCGATGAGTTTGAAATTTTCTCTTATTCATGGCATAGGTACATCATGCAATCTATTCCCCATACTGCTCCCGACCTAACCTCCGTAGGAACGAAAGTAAACCCACCTCCATGCCGTGCCGTGCAATAGCGTACATCATGAATCGTTCATCGTCAACCCATGATTGAGTAGTATTTCGTTTTGCCTACTAAGTAAGTATTGTCTGACATTATATTGTCAATCAAACAACTAAAATCCAATAAAACCCTACCGGGGGAAATGCTAACAAAGTCCCAGCAGTACTCACACTCGCGTATCCGGTTGGCTGTTTAACTAAATCAGTGATGGAACGAATTAAATGAAATCTAAGCCCGATGAGTTCTGTGGTTGGCGTGCGAGGTATGTACATGTAAATGTACCGTTATTCTTATCCGTATCCAAATACAACAGCCCAGTGGATTCTATTCGGCGATAGATATCAAATGAATGCGATTTACATTTAATCCTGTTAGTAGGGGTTTTCGCCATATATATACACAAATAACAAATAGAGAAAGACAATTGCAAATATCCGACCCGATTTCAATATCCCTGTCACAGAACGACGACATGAGTAATCCGAAATAAATCAAATGTCGGTCGGAACGTTTGTGTGTAGATGGCTTGTTTTTTCGTTTGTTTCTGGTGTGTTCACTTTGTGTTGATTTGTGTTAAGGAAAAAACTTATCAAGGGGTTGGCGGTGGAGAATTACTTTGTGTAGCTTACAGAAAAACTATGGTAATGGTGTTTACGAGACTGGTTTACCACGCGAAGGTATGCCTATTAATTTGTTAAATTGAGCTGTGGCACCATTTAACCGGCTTAAGGAGCATTGCTAATGGTGACAGACATTTCGCCAATAAATGCGTTAGAAGTACATATTTGAGCCGAGCCGAATGTGACTCTTCATGAAGTTGTGGCTGGGGAAGAAATTGGAAGAAATTGTAAGTTGGGGTGAAATGAAAATATTTTTTTTAACTTAAGTTTTGAAAAGCCGTGTACATTACAACAGTGTTTAGAAAAGATCTATAGACTTACCACTTATTGTGAAACTATAGAAGTAAACTAGCAGCTAGGTGCAATGTGGCGGCATACTTAGCAAGACCATTAATCAAAAATCACTTAAATTGAGCTTGTTTATCAAATAGCATTGGTGATGACTTCGAAACATAAAATCGAATACGTTCCACTTATAGGGAAGGATAATCCGATGGCCGCCGAAATTTAGGCAGGCGTGCAGATAAAGCGACTCCCACAACATCTTCTTATCAACAGCCAATCAGCGATTCAGGCTCTTGATTCTATCACATCTTTATCCATCTACGCTAGTTGGGGACTGGCGAAAGATACTGGCCCAGACAAGTCATCGGTAATCGGTTTGAAATTGCTCTTGGCTCGGTTCGCGGTCATACGAACCTATAGAGGCATACGTATGTGGGCTCCCTTCGTTGTATTTGAATTTACTTTAAAAAACTGTAGTATTGCAAATAAATTTATCGAAATTTATAAAGTAGAATCATTCCCTATTGTGGACAATAACTTCAAAGAAGAAATATAGCCCGTTGGTGGTATTTTTTTCTGGCTTCTGTTTAAAGTCCAAGCTATTGCTCTTATCAAAAAAATACAATATATATAAAAAAAAAATCAAAAAGCAGGGGTCAGGGGTCATTTCGTGCGCACGAATGATTTGGCCTATGTTACACAAGCAATTTTCTTCGTGCACACGAAAACGTTTGAACGTTTTGCCTTACAGAATGCCGACCCAGGTTTCGAGCGTGTTGCGTTAAAATCAACACTCAAGACATTGGTCCTTTCCATCCCTCCATCTCTCCCTGACCCATTTTAATTGTTTTTCCTTTCGCGCCGGGAGGATGACAAAAACAGGTTGTCTTAAAACCCAGACGTAGACGTCTTGGGAACGAACAGTCCCCAATTCACGACCATCAATCGCCCAAAGGCCGCGTGTGCCTATGTTAAATACAAATTGAAGAAAAACAAATAGTATTGTAAACGATTACTTCCAACTACATGGGATCTGCTAGTTTATGCGCGGAAGCTCACACGACATTAGTAAGGGGGTCGCGAATTACATAAATCCTTCCACTCGTAGGGTTGTGGAAAAAGTAGAGTAGGTAGAGGAAATTAAAAAGGAGAAGTGTGCAGTGGAAATAATTGGACTGTGCCATATCCAGTGGTTGTAGCGGGGAGTCTTTGACAACCCTATCCCCCCAGTATAGAGGACGTTAAGGAGTTTTCTTAGGAGAGAGGGAGAGAGTGAAATAGTTGTTTCATAAAGTTTGGTGAATTTGCCCATTTGGAAATTGCGTGCTTCATACATTTTTTTGCCTAACACTTCGCGTTCCAACTTCTTGTTCTTGTCTCGAACGGAGGAGATTCTAAGTCGAGCATCGAAAAACAGTTGTCTTAAGCGATACTGAGAGCTTCCATCTCTGTGATGGTCCAATCCGTGGCCATTTCCCAATTTGTAGTTCTTCAAATCTAATTGAAGCAAATAAAATCCCTGTTGTGGGAAGATAATTGAAATCTTTTAATTCATTGTTTCGTATTTGTTTGTTACCATCGATAATAGTCGTACCAAAGGTTTCGCAATCTCCCTTTTTCAAAGACTGCGTGGCGCCCTTATTTAGATCACTCCCCCTTTGTTTCTTAATTAATAAAATCTCTACCGTGATCGAACCCACACCCAGCTGACTAGCCAAATCGCGGTATCGACGTGCCGCTTGTTGCACTTTCGCATATTCTCTTCTACCTTCCCCATTCGCTCCGACTTGACAGCAGTGTTGCCACATAAAAAATCTGAAAGTCTTGTTTTACCGAAACAAAAAAATTTTTTTTAAAGATTTTATTCAAAATATAAAAAGAGCGAAATTTGAAATACAATTTTGAAGTACTTTACTACTAATACATAAATCACCTAAATACCTATAAAAAAAACTTCATAGTTAATGTTAATGATTTTTGAAATTTTGGAACATATTTCATATAAAAATTTAATTGACCTAGAATAGCATTGCTTACCTATATCAAGATCATAGAATTTCGTTTCATTAAAACTCAACAAATCCTTTGTAAAGATACAAATTTCAACAACCGTTTCAGTACATCCAAAAACATTTTTCCAAAAACACGTTACATCAGTGATTTTATCAAATTCGACTTAAAATTCATGTTTCCTTAGAGTTGATTAAAACGTTAGTGCATGGGCTCTGTTCGACTGACATTATATATACCTAATAATGGAATTAATAGAAAACGGTTTTCTTCAATAGAAAAAGCTTCTTTAATGTGCCGGATTTAGAAAATTTCTTGACATCAAACATCTTAAAATTTGATGATTTCGAGGTAAAAAGTCTTGTACATATTTTGGAGCTCAAAGATCTTGGCATCACTGCTTGACAGATCGGAAGAAAATTATCATTTCGATCTGTAACATCTCGGGCGGCGGCGGCTGCATTTGTTTATTCGATTGTGTTTCCGCTCTAGAATTGTTTCCGTAGTTTCCATTAAATTCAAGTGCAACAAGCGATCTCAGTTATACACATTTCTCTCTGCAAAAGCGCATTTAAACAAATCGTATATTTATCATATACTGAATAAAAAATTGAACAGAGAATTTAAACTAAGACCTCACTTATACACTCCCTATACCTCATGAAGGGAACACAGTCTTCCGACTAATTCAATGCACGACAATTGAAACGATTGACGTTTGCCCACTCTCTAACTCTCTAAGAATCCTCCAGACAGTTGAACACGAACTCATCGCGACTCTAGCACAGCTGTTGCAACCTACAATTCCATTCTTTTCTCATTTGAATTTCAATTTCTTCTACCGCAAGCCTAGAGCGCCACACACACTCACAACTAATTGCAAAAATAAAAGGCAACCAATTAAGTGGCAAATCACGTTCATCTTCAACTATACACCGGCAGGCGGGCGGCGTGCCTTTTCTTTTGCACCATCCCTCCCTACAATTGTTTGTTAACAATTTAAAAGTGAAAAAGAAGAGAATATATATATAAATCCGGTACTAAATGAATGCACAAAAGAAATGAAAGCCTCTAACTATAGCAGCCCCATTTCGGATTAGATTTGCATATTATTTAGGAACAAAGGAGTCCGGGTGTGACGACGACGATGACGACTACTATCAACATCATTCATGGACCTCTGAGAGGAGATTCTTAGATTCGTGCCTTTGTTTGTTTAGTGATTTTAATTTGATGGAATTAAGTTGGAATATTTCATGGTAGCAACCACTCAGCAGGAAAGGTGTCGAAACTTTCCATAAAAAAAGGGACGAGAGGCAAATGACGAACACTTTTTGTTCGTTTCCCATCAATTAGGGACCCTCGCGTAGAAAAATCCTACAAAAATGCGCTTACGAAATTAACGTATTCGCACTTTGCATAAATTAGTATTCTCAGGAATACTCTGTTCCCTCGGGAATAGCAATACATACCTTACCTTCGGCTAATTAACTAAAAATTTGAGTAGAAAGCGAGCGAAAGTACAAAAGCAACCTCCCAGCACCCAAACCCGCGCAACTACTATCCAAAGTCGTGTGTTGTATGTATGTATATTATTCGCAGAGGATAATTAGGAAGAAAATTTCGTCGCATTTTGCATACATACAATATACTGCTGCCTCGTTTATTGCGATGCGAATTCTTTTCCGTTCCCTGTTCAACTTAGTAATTGGGTTGCGTGCAGTGGAAAACTTGCTCAAAAACGTGAAGGATATTGAGAGAGGAGCTCGCATTTGCGAGCGTATGTATGTATGTATGTAGGTTGTTTCATATTGAGTACTGTTGCTTAGTGTGTGCGAGCTCTGTAAGTGGTATCCTTCGAACTTGTTGTGTGCCAGTTGAAGAGGAAAATTTATTTACAAACACACAGTACCTACCCGCGAATACAATTTCATTATGTACTCCCGCAAAGTTTATCCTTACAAAATTTATATTTTTTATTTTTTTTTTTATTTTTGGCTTATCTAGATGGAGTGTCCTTGTGCAATTCTAAAAGCTACGATGCGTCGAATATTCACTCTGAAGTTCATATGTTATGATCAGAGTGTGGAGGTGGAGCACCAACGGAAGGATACATCTTGAGGGTATTTAGATGGCAAGACTTCGATATGCCAACCGATTAAAAGAATTTCAAATGAAGAACATCCTCCTTGGAAGGGTGAAGTACACACAAACACACACATGAATGTGCCTGGTGCATATCGAATGGAGAATTTTAGATTTCGGTAAGGAGAAACCAGCTCCTTGCATCTGGATGCAGCTAATTTTCCTTTACAAACGAAATTGCATTCAGGTTGTCAAATGAGATCTGTAAACTGAGATGGGTTTGTGGTGAATTGATGTTTCGAAAAGATATCACAGCGCGGGTTGCAGAGCAAGAACTTTTTGTACACACTTTTGGCAGTGGGCTAAGTGATTAAAGTGCTGCACTTAATGAGGGAGGGGTCTCAGGTTCGATCCATGGAGACATTTCAAACCACTATGACAACATTTTAGGTTCTTTTGTACTACAATCGTTCTGAGCAAGCTTTCCAATTCAACCGTTCGGAGTCGGTTCAAAATGGTCCCTTCAAATCGTCGAAAAATAAGAACTCACACGTACTTTTGATTCTGATTAGCATACCTTGGGGTCGGATATGGACCTGTTTTGGCAATTGTTCATTTTATTTATTTTATACAGCAGAACGAACATAGCGCGACATACTACTATCAGCAGGCCATTTGCAAAGAGATCGGATTGAGAGGCACCAATGTGATCTGACGCACAAAAATAATAAAAAGTTCGCGTGATTCGGAAAGAGTAGGTCATTTGCTCTGAATTAAAAATTAAATGTTGTACGGATGGGATGCATGTACAAATCCACATAAGACGAACTTTACAATTTTAATATTTATATTATTATTAGCTTATAATATTTATATTTATTATATTATATTTATATAAAAAACAACAAATCAAAAACTCTGCAGAAAAAAATACATTTACCAATAGTTACATCACACCAATGTACGCCGAGAACACCCCTCGGACAATGTGTTCACCAGAAACCACCAACAAAAGCTTGAGCATGTGTCTCACAAATAGTAAACATGAACTAAACATAATTGTGCTCTATCGTCGCGTGAAAGAATTCACCGGAAACGACATTAATTGTGTCGGTACTTCATATCGCCACTTGGCTAAAAATATTCCATTTGAAACACGCAACGCTAACTCGATGCGAAACACAAAGATTCAATAGGTATAGCTGGTTTATGAATTGTTCAAAATTGTTCAAACATCAAAAGGCGATGTTGCTTTTTAGGGAACACTGTTTTCGGCTTCCGACCTATTCCATCAAGGAAAAAAAAGGCAAATAAATCACACTCATCCCAACTCGATGTAGCCACGTTTTGGTCTGGCAGTTTACTTCATTAGCCCAAAATGAAATTTACTAATCCATAAAATAGGTCATTACAAATCGTTTAATCAATCACCACAACTTCTATTATGTCCTTTGTTGGCACCGAAAAGTTTGTCGGGCTTAGTTTGAACGAGTGGATACTACGAGTGTATTGCATACGTCAGTAAGTAATTGAGGTCACATGTGGTGAAGCCAAAAACAAATTATGTTCAATTAACTCCTTACCACTGAAATGCAATCAATCGAAATTAGAATTTGTGAGAGCCCTCTGGTTTGTTGGAGGGTATATGTGACGGTGTAGGGACGTATTACAAAAGTAAACGATCAGAGTGCATTGATAGTTGCCTATTGTGTTGTCAAAGCATTTCGAAAAGAAACAATTAACTTTCAATTTGGATTGCTTTCATACTTTTATATTCGAGTATGCGCGTAGATACAGAGTAGTCCCTACAAATGTGTAACCAGTTTTATGTTTTCAAAGAGGTCGTTTGCGGGCTTATTTCACTCGAATAATATTCGACAGATTTAATTTAATTGCGCCCCTTTTTTTATCTGATTAATGAAATGATTTTGTTTGCCTTTGATGGATAAACTATCAGGGGCACTTTGAGGAAGTTTATTGGCAACTAGCTGGTACCCGCGACTTCGTCGGCGTAAAATTAGTACTTCGAGTATCTCAATTAAAATTTTTAAATCAACAACAGTGCGACTTTTCGAGTCCAAAACTATCCTCTCTTTCAAGCCAATCAGTTGGCCCTACACATTTAAATTCATTGGTAAAATACGCACCAAATATATTTATTTCTTACCAAATATGATGAATTTTATTATCGCTAACTTGAGAAATAATTGGTTCGCCCCTACTTCATCCGCTTCACGTTTTGTTTTCGCGACAAAAAGTAGCCTATGTCATTCTCAGATGACATTCTTCCATATACCATTTGTTGGAAAATATATCATGAAAATACTTATATCTAAATTCATTTGATTAATTAGTATATTATTGTTAAAATTCTAATTCGTTTTCTGATTAATGCATAACTTCTTAATTTGATTTGCCTAAAATTTAAAGTATACCCTATTTAACGTAACATCTTACACATAATCTCTCTTTCTTGCTCTTGTCCAATACCGGTTTTTCTGCTATTTTTTATGTATAACACATTGATAACACAACTTTGTTGAATCGGCGACACCGATTTCTCTGCCACTTGGATTTCGATCGTCAACCAAACCACAGCAGCTAAGTACCAATATACAAACCAACGCTATTTTATCTTGGATGTTTTTTTATTCACTTTTTTGGGTTGATGTTGATTCTCTTTGCTAAGTGCTGGTCCTTCACTTCGTCTCGTTGAGAATAATCGAATTATTGCTTGATTATTCCTAAACATATTTTGTGGTCCAAATCGAGCCGGATTCTGGGTTTAAATTAAGATTACCCACATCAGGATTCCTTGCGAAATACAGACATTAACTCACTTTAATCGGTCTTGTCAATCATTAACGGAGTTTGCGTTAATTGAATTTTGTTCATTCGTCGTTGCTGCAAGCATTGCAATCAATAAAATTGATTTTTCGGACAATAAAGTGTGAACATTTGTGGATATAGACATTCGTTTGATCAAGTGGTGAATAAAATCTACCTCCCACGTGTGTATATTGTATATACCTAAAATAATTGAAATTTGCATGTGCTGATTATTCGTTTGCATTTTAATATTATTTCTTCGCGCTCATATTTCGTGAATTAATTAGAGACTTCTTTCTAAAATGACCTCGTGTAATATGTCGGTTCTTCGTGCTACTCGCGGAAATCTAAAGGGTTCGCTTACTAAATTAGCCACATTTTCCGAGAAGATTACGGAATTGATCACTTTAGACGCACTCGAAGTACGTTTGGAGAAACTTAACGATCTGTGGGAAAAGTTCTATTCCTCTCAACAACAAATGTATGCATTCGCGCAGGAAGAAGGTTACATTGATCCTGAATCTGAATTTGAAGAATTCGAATCAAAGTACCTTGTTGTCAAATCTGTTTTGCTTTCAACTATTAGGGAAAAAAAGAAGCCTGCAATCGAAGTTCAACAGTCAATCGACACACGTGCACCTATCGTCTCGCAGTCATTCGCAACCAATTCATTTAGTCATATTAATGACCATCTGCCTAAATTCCATATCGAGCCCTTTTCTGGTAATTATCGTGACTGGCCATCGTTTCGCGACATGTTCGAAAGTTCGGTTCATAACAAGATGAATTTGTCGCCGACACAAAAATTTCAATTTCTACGTTCGTCTCTTCGCGGCGATGCTTTAAATTTGCTGTCTCATCTTCCGTTGTCTGATGCTACCTACGAACAGGCATGGGAAAGATTAGAGAAACGATATGATAGGCCGCGTTTTATTATAAATAATCTTCTCGAAACCTTTATGCAACTACCATCAATTCAGAGCTCAAACGTGAGAGTTCTACGTAAGATTTCGGACTGCGCTGATGAGATTTTACGCGGTCTAACTTCGCTAAACTCAATGGAAAGAGATCCATGGATGATTTATGTATTAGTAGGCAAAGTGGACCCAGATACTCGTCAGGCTTGGTCAGCTGAGAGTGTAGACTCCGACTATCCCACGATACAGGAGTTTCTAGACTTCATGGAACGTCGGTGTGAAGCGTTAGAGTCGTGTCGATCACATGTTCGTGAATCTGGAACAAATCGGAAGTCCGCGACTTTGAAGAGTATGCATGTTTCGTCCGCATCACAGTGCCCAAGATGTACTGAGTCCCATGCACTTCCTCAATGTCCAGAATTTCTCGGTATGGGAATAGAATCGAAAAGGGAATTCGTTAAATCGAAGAAACTTTGTTTTAACTGTTTGCGTCGGGGACATAATTCTGCTCATTGTAAATCTAAGTTTCGATGCAACACTTGCAACTCACCACACCACAGCTTAGTGCATCTCGGTACGGGTACTGCAAATATCGGTAGCTCTTCTTCGGAAAATATTGCAACATCTCGTCCCCATTCATCTAACTCAAATCTTCCATCTACGTCATTTAGTACAAACCAACTCGTCACTCATCACTCCATTAATTTCACCCAATTTCTTCCAAAAACATTGCTTCCTACAGCCATTGGTAAGGTTAAGGATTATAAAGGAAAATACCAACTTGTTCGTCTTTTGATAGACTCGGGTTCGCAGGTTTCATTTATCACCGAGTCTTGTGTACAAAGACTCGGACTTAAAAGAACAAATGCCCGGATACCGATAAGCGGTATTGGTGCAACCTGCGCAGGAACATCCAGGGGTCTAGTCTCTTTGGCAATTTGTTCACGGTTTGATTCAGTCAGTATCCCGGTAGATACCTACATCCTATCAAACGTAACATCAGCATTGCCATCCGTTTCATTTGATGTCAAAGATTGGGTTCATATTTCAAAACTCGATTTAGCCGATCCGTCATTCAATCAACCTAGCGCTATCGATATTTTGCTCGGCGCTGATAAGGTCTGGGAAATCCTACAGGGTGAAAACGTTCGTGGTGCCAATGGGTATCCCATAGCACAAAAAACTCTCTTTGGATGGGTGTTAGCAGGACAATTGGTTTCAAGCGTCGACAATAACATTCAATCTCATCATACTATTCTTGATATCGATTCGAGTTTACAGGCCTTTTGGACAATCGAAGAGGTTGATCCGAAGTCTATTGTTTCAAAAGAAGACAAAGCCATTGAAGAACATTTTGTTCGGACACATCGAAGGGACAAACATGGAAAATATATTGTTCATCTTCCCTTTAAACAACCACCGGTTTTCGCGAGCACCCTCGGGGGTGCAGTTTCTCGATTGACGACAATGGAAAGAAGATATCAAAAAGACGAAGCGCTTTTTCAATCTTATTCCGACTTTCTGGATGAATATTTGAGACTCGGGCACATGCGTAGAGTACCCCCGTCGGAGGTTTCTAAACGCAATGTTTTCTATTTGCCACACCACGCTGTGTTTAAGCCTGACAGCGCAACAACGAAACTTCGGGTTGTTTTCGACGGGTCGTTTAGAGATTCGAGCGGAAACTCTTTAAATGACGCGCTTATGATCGGACCACCAATTCAACGCAACCTTTTTTCCGTCTGTTTGAGATTCCGTCGTCATAAATATGTTTTTACTGCCGATATCGTAAAAATGTTCCGCCAGATTTGGGTAGCAGATGAAGATATCGACTTCCAACGGATTGTTTGGCGTAAATCGGCAACAGATCCCCTTGAACATTTTCGTTTATGTACAGTGACATATGGCACATCGTGTGCCCCATATTTATCGGTACGTGTTCTACAACAACTTGCTTGTGACTATCGCGAAGAGTATCCTGTTGCAGCAGAAATACTCCTTAATGACTTTTACGTTGATGATGTTGTGTCAGGTGGAGATTCACTTCCTGATGCAATTGCTAAAAAAGACGCTTTAATCGAACTCCTATCAAAATGTGGCCTAGAACTAAGCAAGTGGCAAAGTAATTGCAAAGAGCTTCTGCATGAAGTGGAATCCATCCAAAGTGAAAACGTCTCGTTCGAATCTGAAAATGATTCATGGGTGAAAGTACTCGGGTTGTACTGGAACTCTAAGCTCGATTGCTTCTCGTATCGTATAAATCTAACGCCAAGCGAACCTATAACGAAACGTCAAATTTTGCGGGAAGTTGCCCGAATTTTCGACCCTCTCGGTTTCCTCTCTCCCTCGGTCGTGCAACTCAAAATCATATTCCAACAATTGTGGCATCGGAAACTCGACTGGGATGATCCTCTACCTGAATTTATTGTTACACAATGGTGTAAACATCGCCAGGAACTTCCTGATGTAGCCAAACTTATCATACCCCGTTGCATAGGCATAGCGGACCCTACCTTTCAACTGCACGGATTCTCTGATGCCTCGGCTTCCGCGTACGCTGCCGTCATTTACTCTCGCTACGTTTTACCCAATGGAAGCATTGAAACAAACATCGTGGCAGCCAAAAGCCGAGTAGCTCCAATAAAACAGTTGACCATTCCTCGTCTGGAGCTTTGTGGAGCGCTTTTACTGGCACGCCTGCTGGTTACTGTTCAAAGGTCGTTGAGCACAACCTGCTCAAATATCTATGCTTGGTGTGACTCCCAAGTGGTTCTTTCTTGGCTATCGTCTCCCCCTCGTCGTTGGGATATATTCGTCGGCAATCGGACATCTGAGATTTTAACCACAATTGATAGAAACAGATGGTTTCATATAAGGTCGGAGCAGAATCCAGCAGATTGTGCTTCGCGCGGTTTAGCACCGTCGGCTCTCGTTCAACATCCCATTTGGTGGACAGGTCCCCACTGGTTAAGAAAGTCTGAGGAGCACTGGCCAATCGAACGTCACCTCCAAGACCACCCAGGCTGTAAACTGGAAGAAAGGAAAAACTACCAACAATCGTGTCTAGTGGTCAACAATGAACACCCTCTTCATCAACTATGCCCAAGAGTTTCATCTTGGTATCGCCTTATTCAAATCGTCGCCTTTGTGTATCGGTTTATTTCGAAAAGCCGCAAATTATCGCGAGAAACAACTGCAATAACCCTTCAACTTCACTCTCACGAAATCTACAATGCGAAATGCATGATCATAAAATGGCTACAGCATCTTTATTTCGCAGATGATATTGCTTACTTCAAAACCCACGGGCATTTTAGTAAAGGTTGTAGAATTGCTAATCTTTGTCCATTTTTAGATGATCAGCATATATTGCGAGTGGGAGGAAGGATTCTCGAAGCTAATGTCGCATTCAACGTCAAACACCCAATCATCATACCAAAGCAACATCCAGTGACACAACTTATTGCAATTGACTTTCATCGACGCATGCTACATCCTGGAGTTTCTGCATTGTTTGTCCTCATTCGGCAGGAGTATTGGATTATCGGCTGCAGAAACCTACTTCGTAAGATAACCCATGACTGTATTTCTTGTTTTCGGCAAAGAAAGTCTACCGCTACACAGATCATGGGAAATCTTCCAGCACCTCGCATTCAGCAGAGTAGACCATTTACACACTGCGGCTGTGATTACGCTGGTCCAATTTTCATCAAAGTTAAAATCGGTCGAAAAACACACCATACAAAAGGATATATATCGCTTTTTGTCTGTCTGGCCACTAAAGCCATACATTTGGAGCTAGTCAGTGATTTGACTACTGACGCATTCCTCGCAGCTCTCCGTCGTTTCATTGCGCGTCGTGGGAAACCTTCGCATATGTACTCAGACAATGGTACAAATTTTCGAGGAGCTACAAAACGACTATCCGAAATGCACCAACTCACCTTGTCGGAATACCATAACTCAATAGTCGCACAGTCTCTTGCTCGCGATTTAATCACCTGGCACTTTATTCCTCCATCAGCTCCACATTTCGGCGGGTTGTGGGAAGCGGGGGTAAAGTCTGTTAAACAGCACCTTCGCCGTGTTATTGGTTCTGACGTCATGAACTTCGAAGAACTTTACACCCTTCTCACCCAAATTGAAGCCCTTTTAAATTGTCGTCCTTTGTGTCAAAATTCTGATAATGACTTAGACCCATTAACCCCAGCTCATTTTATTATAGGTGAATCATACGCAGCTGTTCCTGAACCATCACTTGAAATACCTCAAAATCGGCTATCAGCTTGGCAAGCAATACAGGCTAAAATCAATGGGTACTGGAAGCGATGGAGTATGGAGTACCTGACTTCGCTACAACAACGCTCTCGATGGTCGCAACCCGAACGAAACCTGCAGTTAAACGACCTGGTTGTCATCAAAGACACAAACTTGCCACCAGGGAAATGGGCTATGGGACGAGTCATAGCAATACATCCAGGTCAAGACGGACGAGTTCGAGTCGTAACCCTACGCACTGCTAATGGAAATTTAGTGCGACCTATTCATAAATTGGCACCACTCCCTATGAGCTGAAACTATGTTCCAGGGCGGCGGAATGTTGGAAAATATATCATGAAAATACTTATATCTAAATTCATTTGATTAATTAGTATATTATTGTTAAAATTCTAATTCGTTTTCTGATTAATGCATAACTTCTTAATTTGATTTGCCTAAAATTTAAAGTATACCCTATTTAACGTAACATCTTACACATAATCTCTCTTTCTTGCTCTTGTCCAATACCGGTTTTTCTGCTATTTTTTATGTATAACACATTGATAACACAACTTTGTTGAATCGGCGACACCGATTTCTCTGCCACTTGGATTTCGATCGTCAACCAAACCACAGCAGCTAAGTACCAATATACAAACCAACGCTATTTTATCTTGGATGTTTTTTTATTCACTTTTTTGGGTTGATGTTGATTCTCTTTGCTAAGTGCTGGTCCTTCACTTCGTCTCGTTGAGAATAATCGAATTATTGCTTGATTATTCCTAAACACCATTCATTCTTCCCTCTACCAAAATTCATAAAAATTGGTTTTGCGGTTGTTAAAATAATCTTACTTTCGCATTTATAATATTAGGATTATATCTTGCAAAAATGACAACTGACAACAAAACCTATGTTTTGAAATAACATAACAGCGCTCCTACCCGATTCCCCCGCAAATTTTGAAAGTTCTCTCTTAGACTTCGAATGACTGACACCCTCTTCGGCCGTCGACTCTCTTTCGTGCCGTCGTTTGTACAGGCATGATGAATGTAAGAAAAGTATTTCCCTGAATCATAGTTGTACACAACTGTATAAATGAAATTTAATGTAGTAAAATTCCACTTTTTCAATTGTTAATATTTTAAAAAAGTAAAAATGCAAAAATTAGCACCCCGAAAATCTCTTTTTTTTTTACACTTCATTTGTTAAGATAGGTTGAGCGTGTGAACCGCAAGAGGTAAATATACTACTACAGTAACAGACATAATATAGTGGATATATATATATTATATATTATATTTACTAGCTGTACCCACCCGGCTTCGCCCGTGTAAAATGTGGTTTCAGAACAGTTGATGGAAACAAAATTAAGAAATTTGCTGTCTTGTTGGGGACACATTTTTTTGGCTGTTTTGTTTCTATCGACTAAGATAGTGATATTTGCTGCATTACTTACCCTGGAGCACTTTACATATAACTGCCCGTGCTTGAAGCAATTCTTGCTTAAATCAACTCCCGCATTTCTTAAAGTTTGATCCTGTGACTTATGGATTGTCATTTCAAAACAAACATTAATAGGCAATCGAATCGGTTTAAACTGAAATGAATAATTACTGTGAATTATTTGTATTCTTGTTATAAACACCGCATCTCCTTTACCACACCCAGTTAAAATTAAAGCCTCATGTCAAGCATTATGTTGCTTATGTTATGGGAACTCCAACTTTTAATACCATTTTATGAGCATTGAGGCCATGGGCTGTTAAAAACGCTATTTAAAAACTCTACTCTATAAAAAACGAAATGGGTAATTACCCACGATCTGGCATCACTGAAAGCTATACCTATCTGATATTTCTTTCATAGAATTTTTTTTTTTGTAAGCAAAACAGAGGTAAACATATTTTTCCTACATATTTGACATTTCTTTTATGGTTTTTTTTTTTCTTAGCAAACAAAACAGCATACTGCCTCTGTCTGTCTCCCTCTCCGAAACAGGAATAAAATAAGGTTAAAAGAGATGTGAATATATTGCGCGGTTAGTGTGTTTGATTTGAGAATGAAATGCATATCCACTCACCCAGGTGAAAATAGTACAAATGTTCCAAATTTTGCCTATTTATTTAAAAACTTTTTAAGTTATTGAATTCATGGATATCCTAAAATGTAACCGCAGATGTCCTCTATAAGCTGGTGTTTACTATAACGAAAAAATCAATTACTCTTGTCAATTTTTTTCCGGAATTTATAGCGATATAGAGTTAAAACAAAGTGGATATTGTGGGCCTATTTATCCTCTATAGGACTGATAATAATGCATCAGAATATATTCAGCAGTTTCTAAGATTTTTTCATTTAAAGACATGCAGTCAAATTCAATCTTAGTCGAACAGAACTACACCAATTTTATTTATATGATACACCACCGATCATCGCACGTCATCAGCCATCTGCGCATTTCCTCAGAAAAACATTGTCGCTGTTTCGTACATCCTCATTCACCTCGCATACTTCTCTTTCGTTTTACTTAATCGGAGAAAACTTCACGTAGTTTTTGTTGAAATGAGCCAACACCCCTATATAAATAGCCAACACTTCGTTGGCTCTGTTAAGTATTTTGTTTTGTTTGCATTGATTAAAAATTGTTGGAGTAATGGCGATTAAAAGGCAGTAAAGTTAGAAAAAAAAACACATTTTGGTCAAAAACGGTCTCAAAAAAATACATGGCAATAAAAGGAATAGCCTATGTCCTTCTCGGGATCTTAAGGGACATTTCAAAAAAAGTTTCATCGAAATCTGTGCAGTAGTTTTCACGCCTACCGTTAACACATGAAAACGGGTACAGTTTTATTATACGTATAGATAGATAGATAGATTTTAAGTTATCGGTATGGTTTGGTCGCAAGTGGCTGTGAAATAAGAAGTTAAACAACAAACTGCTTTATGTTCCAGGGCCTTTCATAGAAATTCTTTCAAGTGCCTCTTGATTTTGACTTCAACTATAGTGATGCGATAGGAATTGCTCTCCTAACTCTGGGTGCTTACATTTTACTCTGGTAAAATTCACTTTTTCTGCAAGTATTTGCAGTAGTCTGTGGGCCTCGGCCTTTATAGCCTACAAAGAAGAAAATAAGTCATTATGACTATTTTGCCCATAAAAACAATCTACTTAAATGTTAGTTCTGTAGGTCCTTTAAAATTCTCGCTTCTGACTTTTGAAATTGATTAACTGCTTTGGTAGCTATTTTTTTAAAGTGTGTTTTCCGAATTGACCACCCTTTTCCAGCGAAAGCCTCTTTGATAACTGACAGTTGTACAAGCAAATTTGTTACAAAAATGCAGTAGATTTAATTTTGTTGGCATATTATTTAAATGTAGTATTTATTTAGCTTTTTTTTAAAAAGCCATTTAACCAGAACAGGAATACATTTTAATTTTTTTCTTTTTTAAAAAAAAATATATATAAGAGTTAATAATTTAGTTTTACATAATTAATAATATTTCTTTTGAAAGACGCTATAAATTTGTTTCACTTCGAATGCCAATAGGCATTCCTTTATATTGGAAAGAATTTTGTGATCTTCCTTTTAATAAGTTCGGTAGTCTAAAATTATTGAATGTTCTTAATGAATATTGTTGCGCCTCATGAACATATTGCACATACTTAAGTAAATACGTTGGCATTAGGTCCTTATTAATTCTAAAAACTAACAATAAAACATTCATTATAATTCTCTCTTTGACTGACAACCATTTTAACGAACTTAACATAAAACGAATTGACACGTATCTATTGCACTTTAAAATACACAGCATAGTAGATTTAATTTTTTGCAGTATTTAAATTTCGAAAAAAAGCAGTACTACTACAATTGCAGTAACGGTGGTTGCAGCTCTAAAAATATTTTTCTTTTCAAATCGATTTACAGCTTTTCATGAACTTTCCTTAAAGGTCGGGCAAACTAGTCACCCATTCAAATAGAATTTTCTCGACTTTCTAAGAAAAACCTAATAATAATAGGGCAGGTTTAGGTCCCGAGAAAACTTGCTCTGAGCCTTGCTTAGCAATCTTATCGGAGATCTTATTTCCCGAAATGGGTCCCCGGGTCACACTGCGAGACCTGGAGCCCATACAAAAGTCAAAGAGATCAGCTATGCGACCGAATACAAATAGTTCTTCCAATATCAAACTATTTTGGAACGAATGACGTGGTTGAAAGATGACTTAAGCGAACCCTGACGTCGCAAATACTCCGACTCCGCCACATATTCCAAATAATATAATATAATAGTTTGAACAGATCTACTGCTCTTGAAAACCCGATGCATGCCTGCCTTACACTGCTACAAAACTGAGAGCGCCTTCGAAGTCTCTGATTTAACATACTTAGCTCATGTTACATCGGATATAGTGATGCCTGATGCCTTTTAGAACCGTCTCAGTCAGACCAGTTACAGTGGTTCATCGTTTAGTTTACCATTAAATAAAATATCCGCATACACATCTGCCTTTATAACCCTATCTGTGTTAGAACCCCTTTAAAGACTTCGACATCTCCTCTAGGTCATTAGCGCGGGAATCTATTTACGTACTAACAAGTAATGACGGGCAGGGTTTGCTACCAAATTTTTTGTACCCTCGAGGTCAGCCTTCACATTTGTTTTTCCCTCAAGTCCTCCGAGTGGAACTAATGAATTCATCGCACGCACTTCTCAGCCCAACCTACTTAGAGTTCTACATAAGCCCGCTGGCTTTTAGGGTAATATTCTCTAAAGAAATCTGCACGCTATTTCAACCGAAATAAAAGTTCCACCAAAAGAAATTTTTGTAAAAAAGGACTCCGCCAGTCTACTAGCGCCATGATTAACTATGTAGTTTACTTCCTTTTGTATCATTTATTCAAATGAATTTAAAATCGCGACCCTGTATATAGGTGCGGATCAAATTCGTGGCTTTGGCATTCCATTCAGTCTGATGCAGCATTTTCTGACTCAACCAATTCACTCATTATCTTGATTTCGCTTGATTCTCCTTTTAAGTGACACAAACAAATTCCGTTCGCTTTTGATAAACCCTCCCTATTCCCATTGTCACTCAAGGATGAAACTAAACAAAAGACCGTAGAACTTCAAATATAATGCCAATAAAAGCCAACGCCTCCGGCCAGCTCACCCAACAATGAGCATCTCGATAGGACGTCCTCTGCCCCTCGGATTCCTTGCACCGCAATCGCTCTGCCCTGTCCTTCCAAATTAATCGGTTTGATGAACTGGAAAAGGTGAAATGTTTCTGAGGTGACACCTCAAAGAATCCAGGCCAAACAAAAGGGCAGTACCGCCGTAATTATCACCAGCAAGCATTCTCCATTGCCATTTTCCGCCTAATTCAAGCCAACCGCATCCACTTTTTTTCTCGAAAACTACAAACAAGGACACTTGGGCCAAGGATTTGATTGACATTTCGGTTTCCTGCAATGGGTGTTTATTAAATGCTTCCTCTGCCGTCCTCGGTGGTGGGTGTGCGCTCGGCTACGGAATTTAATCGTTATGCTGCCCTAAGCCTATAAAACAATAAGAAGAACCTCTGGGGATGGCGCTGGTCCGTTGGCTGCCGTTTCACATGCAAACTAAGGAGAAAAATCCTTCCTCCGCTCTAATAGCATGCTCAAATTGAATTTTCTTTTCAAGTCCTTTTTTGATTCTCATTCGGCTTTTAGAACGCGCTCCTGCTGTATGTAGGAACGGGACTTCGCCTCCCACTTCGCCTTTTCATGCTTTATGCTCAGTGTTCTTTGGCTAAGTCCTTTTGTGGTATCAAAATGATTTTCGTCCTTTAGTTGTGTGTTTTCTTTTTTCCTCTGTTGAGTGTTGTGTGTTCCGCCTCCTTTCGCAAGTTTCCGCAAGCCTTAACTAATTCGATTCAGTTCTCTTATTCCTTTTGCCTTTCTTCACAATTTCCATCGTCGTCGTTCTCGTCAGCGCAGTTGGTTTTAACTTTGAAGCCGGCAGAAGAATTGGAACGGAAGTGGCGATTTAGTTTCAAAGCGGGACGGAGGGCCAACGCTTTTGATTTTCTTTCTCTCGCTCAGAGTTTGGGATTTAATTTGCTTTGGTTCGCCCTTGTTAAATTGTTTATTTCACTGCATCAGTTTTTTTTATCGGTCGACAAGGACTCGTCCTCGTACGCGCGTACGTTTACCGCTTTAAAAAGATTTTAAAAATTATTTTTCGCTCTATTCTCCATTTTGTTCTCGGCAATTCCTCGGTAATCTAATTCCGGATGTTTATTTGCGCGTGCGACAGAACAAACTGAGGCACGAGTCCATTGCTCTAGGCTGAGCTGACGACGACAACAATTGGGTATACGAGTATATACACACACGGTGACGATGGAAAACCGCCATCGGAATTTTCAGCAGATTCAGAGGTTTGCTGCGGCTTAGTGGTTCTGCACCACCAAAGAAAGACTCTAGCATTGCGGCGGCGACGGTGACGAGAATTTGTTTTCAACGCAACACATTTTGGATTTATTTGAATTCTTCGCAAGAGACAAGGGCGGAAGTGTGGGCTTAGTTGGGGCCAAAAGTTTCTGCGAAATATACCAATGCGAAGCGAGACAGATGAGCGCGCGCTGTTTTGCATATTTTATTTGTGGATGAATTTTAATTTTACTTCTTAGTTTTTGGGCGAATAATTTGAATAAGTAGATAGCCCCTGGTGAAAGATTGCTAACTTTTTGTTTTCGTGTTCTCTCGTCGGGGCAGTGGAAGTGGAATGGGTGCGCAAGAGAGTCGCCGCCGTCGATTGGGACGTACGTATTATGCGAGAACTAGTAACAACAGCTGGTAGATTTATTGACGAAACTATATTAGGAGGGAGATTAGGGCGGTAGCGATATGCAGAGTTATACAGAGATTAAGCGGAAAATTGAGCTATCACAAAGTTTTTGACAAATTCAAAACAAAGTCGACATTGCTGGGCTATGGAATTTGTAATCGTAATTGTAAGCAGAACCAACAAATTTTGAGTCAGAGGAGTCAAGGAGGGGTACAATACTTCATAAAGCAAACACTTTTAACAAGCACGGTTGCCACTTGCATAAAAAAATAGCTACCAAAATTGGAAAAAAAAAATAAAATTTGACAAAAATCTGGAGACGTTGGTAAAACATTTTAAAAACATAAAAAATACATACATTAGGTTTGTAGGAACTTAGTCAGTCTTTAAGTAGTTAAACAACGACTACTTTATAAAATAAAATAAGTAAGACTTAACTTACTAATGTAATAGTAATATCTACTTTAAATACTTTTGCTGATCAAAAGCATGATTTTCTAAACTCGAATTATTTTATTTAATTTTCAAAGTTGTTGTTTAAGAACAAACATTTATAAAACATTAGACTCAGTAAGGAACGAAGTAGGAACTTTGAAAAAGTTCATTTCTAAGGTAATATGGTCATTTCTAACTTAATGGAAAACTCAATTTTTCTCTGTATTATCGTAAAATGGATTTTTGAAACTAGGCATTTTTGAAAAATATAGCGGCATGATTTTGACCAAAATGCGAACTTATAGTAAAATTGATGTTTTCAAAATTATTGCGTCCTTAATTTTCAATTCGAATCACTGGAAACGCTCACTTTAAAAACTGCTCATATCTCGACAACCCCATTTTCGATTTCGATAAAGCCCTAAAAACCAAGTAATGCTTACATCCCGAACAATTACCTGTACTCGGTTTTCAGCTAATTAGTTAATAGTATTTATCAAACTAAACATTGCAATAATTGGTACTATTTTGTCTGCGAAATTTTACAAAAACCGCTCTAACGATTTTGATCCAAATACATATTAAAGATAAAATAAGTATTCGAAATAATAAGTTTTTCTAAAAAAAAAAATGGAAAAAAATATCATTTCTTTTTAATTACTTATACTTCCCAATCTATTTTCACATATCTATGCTAAATTTTTTTTATAATCTCCCCCACTTCCGATAAAAATGCAAATATTACCCTGTTTTCAACCTTGTTGAATATGCACCTTAAAATAATTGCAGCCACTTCCTTTCACAATTAGAAACTCCCATTTTGCACCCATTTCTTTTATCTAGCATCGGTTCTCAGATCTTTACGTACCTACTTAATAAAATAAGAAAACAACCAACCAAACTTTTGATGAACGAGAAAGTTACGTTCGACACAGTCGTGCACTTTATGTCTTCTAACTTTAACAAATTACAGTTTTATGTCTGCAAATAAATAATATGATTAACTAGTACATTCAGTAATTTTTTGAACAAAATAGGTTTACATGGGTGGTGCAAATGCAATGCTTTCACTCAGAAACAGTAAGGCGGCATTTAAATGAATTGATATCGAGTTCGTATTTTTGGTGTTCCTGCTCAAAAAGTTACCAAAACCAGATAAAAATTACCAAATTATCAAAATTCAAAAAGCAACAAAAAAAATTACCAAAGTGGCAACCGTGCTTACAAGTACGGTTGAAGCAGTGAAGATCTGAAGATGGCAAAGCTTAAATAGCTGTCAAGAACAACAGAGGGCAATGGTTTCGATTGATTTGAGTTCGATGACAGTACGAGGAGTAGGTTCTCAAGGCCGACATAAAACTCTTTTAAAACTATTTTCTTTTGAAGCTATTAGGAACTCTGATGCATGAATTACAAGCCCGAACGTCTTGTTCGTCTTCAACTAATATAGGTAAAACTGTTTCTCTCCACAGTATACTCTCATCTCATACCATAAAAGACGTGAATTTAAAAACACGGCACAGGCATCTAAAAGAAGAAATTCTTCGTGAACCACAAAGGCTTAAAAATTGTTAAATATAGCAACGGAATGAAAGTAAGCGACTTACTTGATTCCTAAGCAGATATTTCAATCTGAAAAGGTTTTTAATAAAATATTCGGCACTACAGGACCTTGGTCAACCTTCACATAAAAATTTTCCTTTATTAGTTTCAGTTTGTGGGCCGCTTTGGGCACTGGAGAACGGGACTATCTGTATAAGCATTCTCGTCACTGGAGTCTGGAGGTTGGACAAGACTACGAACAAAAAAAAGTAACTCTATGCCGCGAGGATTAAACTACTGTCTACTGCCCTTGCACCTGTCCAGCTCTAGCAATACTTTGCGCAAGGCTATCTAAGGAGATTGCTTCTTTGAAGATATGAGCGTTACAGAGTCCAAATGGCTTCATGGAATACCAACAGCCAGCACCCTAAGGAACAACTTCGTAGTCCGTCTCATTAACTATGGCTGGTTAAGCGATATAATATAAATTGCGTCTCCTTTCGCACAAAAGGGTAGCCAGATTCAATAGGCGGGGATTAGACTGTTCCAACAAGGGATTTACCAATTCTACTCACAACTCTTTAAAGGAAGTTCACATGAAGTAACAAGGCTCCGGCAAGTAATGCTTTGGTAATGGTTTGAGAAGGATTATAAAGTCTGAAAAAAATTTAGCAAATTTAAGCTACCATCTTGCGAAGCTCACTTGGTTTGAGAAGGATTATAAAGTCTGAAAAAAATTTAGCAAATTTAAGCTACCATCTTGCGAAGCTCACTTGCTTTTTGTCGAAGGCTATGGATATAACTCGTCGAATCTTGGGTTGCCCTTATATAAAGTCTTTTGCAGACCTAAACAAAACTGGGACTGTCAAACAGAAGCATTTGCACGTAACCAGGAATTTTGTTGCTTTAATATTTTCTTGGTTATACCTAATAATCTAAAAACAATTCGTATTAAGTCACGCTTAAGTTTTGCAAAGGGTTTTGTTCGGACAACGCACATCAATCACCCAAGTAACAATTTTACTTCGGTAAGGCTCAAATTTTTAATTAGAGCTTCTATAGTCTTTGTTAAACGAAGTTGATCTATTTCGAAGCAATTGTTTCGATAATAACTTCAGTAAGTCCTTTACGAAGCATATATACAGGCTTTATAGAGGGATATGGAATTAAGCTTCGATAAGATCTCTATTAGACATCTGAAAATGTGTCTGGAGATGTGTGGAAAGTGAATTGCTTCGATAAAGCTTGTGGTTCGAAGCGCTTCCTAGAAGCTTCTTTAGAGCTTCTGACCGAAGGCATTATAGAAGCAATGAACTGTCATGCAGTCAACCGCTTGCGATAGGAAGCACTTACTCGTACTTCCTCCTAACTTACATATGGAGGCTTTATAGAGGTAAAAATTAATTTCATATGAAATGAATCAAAGCTGTCAAAATAAACCATAATTAATGAATCGGGGAAAAATGACAAAAAATAAAACACTTTTAGCACAGTGAAAAATATGTCAATAATGTGATTCTAAATAAACACTTTTCACTCATAAATAAATAAGGTAATACTAAATGTCTTGCTTACAGCTTCAGTCGAGTAAGCTGCAAGCTTATTGCAAATTTTAACGAAACTCTAAAATGTATCAAGTAGTTCAGATTTAGCACTGCTACAGCATTATGACGAATTAGCCTAGCGGGTAGTGTATTGGACTACTACGCAACAGGACCCATGGTCGATTCTCAGTGCGGCGCATGTAAGTAAAATGTAAATTATAACGAGTACGTAAATGTAAACTCCATGAAAATTGCAAAATGTCTTTGAAAATGTTTATTAGAAGATAAAAAAAATAAAAAAATAAGAAAATGGAAAATTGAAAAATCTAATAAAAAAAATAAATATTTTTCTTGTTCATTTTGGAGCATCCATAAAGTTTCAGTAAGGTCTATCCAAGCTGTTCAGGAAGTCTTAAATAAGTAAATACTTGCATTATGGTGCGCCAAATGCGTTTCCTTTAGACCTTATGCAGTTAATATTGCGGGAGGCCTTACCAAAGTCAAATTGTTACCTGGGGAACGTTGTAAAATTTGTAAGTTCAGCTCCCTCGAGTTTCGAGAAACAGCGTTTGCATTTTTATCAGCATCGCATGTGCCCCGCCCCTTTGTCCAATCCCGTCCACATCACGTTTAAACAGGCAATGTTCGTCCCAATTTCCAAAATGTATATGCTGAATGCAGTTGTTCTATCTTGCCTATATTTCACGAAGTGGGTTTTTTTCAGAAAGCGCAGATCAATGTACAATTTTGTACAACAAGCGGTTCATACCGTGGGCTGGGGACTGCTATCTTGGGATCTACGATGACCATCCCTATTTCAACGATTTGTCGAGCTTTATGAAAGTATCACTGGTGAAACTTAAAAAAATCTGACAGCTACTCTGTGTCTATAAGCATGTCGCTCTCTATATTAAAGACATTAGAAGTCTTGCCAATATGTCCCTGCCTAAAATGTTGTTGTATGTTGTTATATGTTCAGATTGGCTTCATATTATTATTATTGAACCTCTTCGATGTCACCATGTTGAACATCGCAGACTAGCTATAAAATTTCATTCCGTCAGTTAGCGGCTTATTATTTTCAGTATTAGCCTACGAAGATTGCTTTTGCCTCTCATCGAAAGATTTGCTAAGCCGCCTTCAAAAATATATCCATATTCAAGAATTGTTGACCGTATCTTTACTACTGAACTAGTAGACACTGCCTCTCCAAAGCAACACAGGTATACATATTTCTCACTTTTTGCAGACGACAAATATACCCACTTGCGAAAAATTCAATTAGTTCCGCTTTAATGACTTATTTCCTTTGGCAACAACAATGCGCTTATCAATATTTAATTTCATATTTCCTGGTAGTGCTTTGAAAGAGGCCATATATACCAATTGACACAAGGGTGCGCAGTATGTGTCACAGCAGTCAAGTCAATTTCAACAGCTCAGCAAAAGGGAAAATTGCAAATCCCACCCAACTACCTACAAGTTCCTTGTCGGCCATTATCTTCCAAATCCCCTTCGAAGAAAATTATGTGAGGAAAATGATGACACACCCTCGCCAACACTATTTATTTTCGAATTACTTCAGCTGCAAGGATCGTCAGACCTGTCTTATTAATTATTCAAAAATTGTCAATCCATGGTAAACAAAGAAACACCATTACAAAGTAAACAAGGCGCCTCTTAAGAAAGAAGAAACACATTTCCACACACGCCGCCGAAGAAAACAAAAAGTCTGCATGACGGACAGACACGAGAACACTCCCATCGATTGTATTGGCTTGGAAGTGTGCTCACTAATGGCATAAGCCGAAGTAGTCACGTCCGGCCGGAAATATCATCCAGCAGTGGCGCACACAGCGTGCTTATTTAATGTCAAAATTGATTGATTTAATATTAAAATCAGTATGCGAACCTTAAGCCAATTGGAGCGTACATACACTATGAACATGTAAACACACACACGACACGATGCGAGGGACTTTTGATGGAGTCGTAGTCGAATGCGTCCATTTTCGAACAGTATTTCAATGATTGAGCAATTATGAGACGATTATTGTGGGACAATACGTACAGAACTTCATGTTTCACAACTACAACCACCTTTGTTCGCGTAAGCAGCACCTGATCCTGAGCTCTAGCAACAGTCACACACCCACAGAATCAGTGGAGAGGAAACTGTTTATTTATATTTCAGCTGCAACAACGACTTACCATACTACCCACCCGAGACGACACGGACATTGCTGAATGATAAAGTGAAGCGGTGTGTATGGCGGTTCGATTGACGTAACCAATAAGTCATTCACGGCTCAAGGATGGGAACGGTGAGCCAGGCAAATATATAGAAAACTTCTAATTAAGATTTACTTTTGTTTGTACACACGGTCGGCAACAACCGTTGCCATTGATTGGAAACGAACAACTCAAAGCTCAGCCAGTTGTATGTGTGTTTGTGAGCCTTTGTCGTCCTCCGTTGGGCTCGCAGTATAATTACGCCTGGGCCTGTGAGGGCTGAGGAGTGACGCAAATGCCACCCCTCGAATTTGTGCTAATTAATACAAACTGAAGTATTAATTGGAAAAATATCCAACTAATTGAATGAGCGATATCATTGGGGAGACATTCATGGATAAAGCGATTTTTACTTGTTCGTTAGCTTCGTGGGTGGGACAGTCTGTCGGAAATGAAATGTACGTCGCAGCCGAAAGACAATAGAAAACAAATTTAAATGTACGCCGTACGCGTGCGTGTTTGAGTGAGAAAGTGGAGAAGGTCCCTTTGGTAAGGTCTAGTCGGTTGGGCATTGTGATTTATAATTTGTAGCTTTACAGACTCCGTTTGTGATGACTGACGGCTGTCTGATATTGCAAGCAAGCAGAGTCCTCAGGTTGCCGCTACCGATTTTGGAGCAAACTATGCCAATCAACCATATTAATACTAGTCTGATCTGATGGACAAAATATATATTACATTTTCATATAAGCTCCACGGACTTTTTCATGTGTTTCTAAGTTGGTTGAAAAATAAAAATACCTACTGATACCAACTAGAAATGTACACACATAACCAATCCACTTTTATGGGAAGGCTAAAATATTTATCTAAACGAAGAAAAAGTCGGGAATACGGTAATGCAGGTAATATTATGTGAATTTAATGATTGCATTTCTTTGCACCAGAGAGCAAAGTATTAAAACGAAAATCAGTTTCGCCACAAATGTCAATAAGTTGTAATGGCAAAAACTCACGCGCACAAGAAATATTCAGTGTTTCAATATTCAGTTTTATTTCCAAATTATATTTATTTTTCCAGGGACTTTCAAAATCATTGCATTGGCTGTAAAAATAAATTATAAGCGTTATCTCTTCTATTTATCTAGTTCGCATATTTTTAGGATCAAAGAAGTTTCGAATTTCAATAATTTATTCAAAAATCAATTTTGTTTGTTGATAATGGATCCCAATTCGAATCAGAGAGCGGCCATTTGCCTTTCTTTAGATAGGGGCACAGGGTGCATGTAGAGTACCTACACTGTTGCGTTTATTATTATTAAGTCGTAATCTTTATTAAATGCTTTATTCTATTGATTTTACACTTTTGAAAAATATAAAATGTTTTCGCCCTTGACATAATAACGTGAACATACTTTAATGTAGGTATGTTATACGAAGGTACAACTTAATAATTATAACGCTTGTAGTCCATATTGCCATGTGTACCAAATCGGTGTAGAAAGTTTGTGGTAATTCTAGAATTACTTCAGTTACTTTTTATGTAACTTGCTATTATTAAAAGATACTGAATGTTTTTAATGTAATGTGAGTAATCGAATTTTGGTTTAAAAATATTGGAAATTTAAGAAAAGCGATATTAATTGTTTCAAATTTAATCTATTATAGTTTATTTAGTAAAATCAGGAAGCATTTTCATTTTTCGCCTGCTATAATAAGCGTTTTTGATTTTGGCTACAAAATCTATATAGATCATTGATTCCCATGGTTTACAACAATAGTACGAGATATAACAGTTGTTGTTGGAAGTCAGTGATCTACGAGTATATAGTTCGTGTGGGTAAAATGAAAAACTCCAAACATTATAAAGACAGAAAGCGTGTCGCATGTAGTAAAAGTAAACTAAAAAGTTTATTTAATGTTTATACAATGGCAACAAGTTTTCAATACAATGTTTAAAATGGAAATTAATATAATATATATTAGGGTGTCCCTTATTTTTCGAAGTTTCAAATTTGTAACGCATCGCATAGGTCTTAGTTTTGTTCATTTGCCTCTAAAACACTCGGAAATAAATTTGTACCTTATTTGGATTACGATAACCCGTGCCGAATTGCATCGCATCGTGTTCATACATGTTGTGCGGCAGTAGCGGTGCATATTTGCGGCATTTTTCATTTGTTTACAATTATCCTCGCGATTAACACGTATTATTTTACATTTAAAAGATGGCAGTGGAATTAAGAAGCAATAAAAAAAGTATTTTTTTAGTTGGTGACGTAAATTATCAAATAACAGGCGCAAAGTTACCGTCTAATCGTCAAGTTCTTGCAGTACTTTTTTTTAACATTCGCGAAGTTAAATTGACTGTTAGTGAAAGCGCTAATCTCGTCATTCGGGAGTGTATTATATTTTGGGAAAAAGCTAGAGTCCCTACCAGAGCTATACCTAACTGTGTAAACAAACTTGTGAATCTTCACCATGCTTGGAGGGAGTTGCAAAAAAATTCTAAAAAAATACAAGATATGTACAAGCGCCGTGAGGAGGACTTTAAAAACAATTTAAATAATTTATTTGATACAGCACACGCTGATGCTCTTGAACGCATGAAAATTGAAGAAGATAGAATATTTTTACAAAAACAAAGAGAACCAGGACGACCAGGGTGTTTAGCGGGTGTAGACAAAAAGTTAGCCGAAAAAAAAGAAAGGGTAAGACAAAGAAAATTAAATGAAGAGACAAAAAGATATGAGGAAATGCGTTTCGGAGGTTTATCGACATCTCTTACTACGCAAGATTCTATACAAACGCAAGGACATCATGATCAACTTATCAGCTCTGATGAAAGCCTTGAGGAACCCTTGCCATCCACCTCTCAAATGGTATGTTCTGAAACTACTACAAAGCGAGGAAGGAAAGACTTTATTACGCCTAAGTTAGTTGCAGCTTTAGATAGATGTCAATTAAGCATAAGGGATTCTGGTAACCGTTCATTGGGATGGGAAATTATTACCTGGACTTGACGTGAGAAGTTCTAAAGAAGAACGCCTGCCAATTCTGATTTCATTTGAAGAAAAGGAACAACTTCTGGCTGTACCCAAACTGGAGAGCTCTTCCGGCCAGGATCAAGCTATAGCTGTGTTGAACGCACTTTATGAGTGGAACCTAGATGACAAAGTACAAATAATGTGCTGTGACACAACTGCGTCTAATACAGGGCGATTGAAAGGAGCTTGTGTACTTTTGGAACAAAAACTAGACAGAGAATTACTACTTTTTGCTTGCCGCCATCACGTTTACGAACTGGTTTTAAAATGTGTGTTCGAAACAAAAATCCACCAAGTCACAAGTAGCCCTGATATCCCACTGTTCAAAAAGTTTAGAGACAACTGGAAAACTATTAATCCTACTGCCATTGAAACATACACCAATATCGTCACACGACATTTTTGTAAGAAAACAATAGAAGATTTGGTGACATTTTATAATCAAGAACTGCAAAAAACCATTCTACGTGACGATTATCGGGAAATGCTTGAACTGTCTATTATTTTCTTAGGAGGAGACAGTGAAAAAAAATTTAAAATTAAACCTCCTGGAGCGATGCATCAAGCAAGGTGGATGGCTAGAGCTATTTACTCTTTAAAGATATGTTTGTTGCAATCCCAGTTTAAAATTAGCGCCAAGGATAAACAAGCACTTCAAGACGTCTGTTTATTCATTGCGGTTATGTATGTGAAACCATGGCTTGGATGTAGTCTGGCGGTGAAGGCACCCAATCAAGATTTGTGTTTTTTAAAGAGACTTAAGGAATATGAAACTGTTGACAAATTGATCTCCAAAGCAGCCCTGAGGAAGTTTAGTCAACATCTTTGGTACTTGTCAGAAGAAATTGCCGTTTTATCACTCTTTGATGATGAAGTTAATCAACAAACCAAGACGAACATTGTATTAAACTTACAAAGACAAAGTTTGTATGATTCTGGGAAGAGATACATTCAATCTGAAGAAGATATGTCTAATTATTTGTATGGTAAGTAGAATACAATACATAGTACTATTTTCAATACTGTTTTCAATAAATTAATAATAATAGTGCTTTATTTATTGTTGCAGGAAAATCGTTAAGTGATTTTGTGTCTGTCAAGAGCACTAATTTATTTTCTCGATTCAAAATTGATAAGAATATCCTCCAGAGACCCGTTTCTACTTGGGATGAAGATGTTGCCTATTTAGAGGCAAAAAGGAAAGTGCTTTCTTTAAGGGCAGTTAATGATACAGCTGAAAGTGCTGTAAAGCTTATGAATGATTTTCATGGTTTGATCACTGCAAAGGAAGAGCAAAAGCAATTTTTGCTACGCTGTGTTCAGGAGCAAAGAAATCTCTATCCAGACTGTAAAAAAGAGACCCTCAAAAGAAAAAATCCTGCCTGATCTGTAATTTTATCATCTTTTAATAAATATTTTATAAAATTTAAATATTTCAATTGATTTAGCTACATAACGGAAAGGGTTAAAAACAGCTTTTTTCAAAATCTTCAGAGTTCTGTCGGCACGGGTTAACGTTAACCTAGGAAGATAAAATTTTGTATTTAAGTAATTCTGTGTAGTCTTAAAAGAAATAGAGGGTATGCATTTTGATATCTAAAAAAAATTTTTTTTTACCCATATAAGGGACACCCTAATATATATATAATATATATATGTGTTTATGCTTTACGCTTGATGAGGAATTTAAGGTGCATGGGGGGTGTGTAAGTATAAATGCTGTACCAACTTCGCCCGTGTACATATTAGTTTGTAGAATGAGTGAAGATTGTTTGCAGAAAAAGCGCCAATATATTATAGCAGTATTCAATGGTCACAAACTCACAAATCAGACTATGTGCAGTCAATTTGCGTAGCTGAGAAGTGGTAATACTAAATGTCAACTTCACAGTTTTTGTGCGTTTTGATATGTTACAGTAAAGGACATTTGTATCTTTGATTCGTGTAATGGTAACAAAATTGCTAAATAGTTTCCACCTTATTGGAATGATTTTATCGACACAAAATTGAGTCAAATATACCGTATGGTGACTATAATTTAAATTAAATTTGGATAATAGTCACAAATTTCTACTTGGGAAGACTGTGTGTCAATTAACCTAAAAGTGTATTTGAAGCCAGATCTTAGGGGAGATTGAAACAGTCTTAAACGATCTTCAAACGTTATTTGATATTTTATTTGACCTTCAGAAGGGATAAACATAGATGAGTGCACCAGTTATACGACTTCGTGACCGAGTTGTTCGGCTAAGACATGCAAATTGGTATAAGCCCAGTCATCTTTTCTAATAATATGCTGCAAATAATATAATTACAGACTTCATAACCTCGCCAGTGCATTCGTTACTGCTCCTTTAGCACGAATATAATTCAAATGTTTCCCAAATGGTAACCATGTGCTTAATTGAAACATTTAAGTTCAAATAAAAAATCAAAAAATTCTAGAAAATTCTAACTCAACCACAACAAATGCTTGGTAGCTTCTAATTCAAAAATCAAGTATATCACGCCTAAATTCTAAGGCACTGACTGATCTCAGCATTTATCTCACAAAATGTGACGGTATTTTGTATTTCCAAAAAAAAAAAAAAACAATCAACCTCTGTCTCAAAATAAAGCCATTCACTCCCCTCAACTGGGCATCCACCATCTGTCTGGCACCTAAATTTAAAATTCAATCAAAATAATCGACTTCCACTCAGACTTTCAGCGCACGCATCGTATACCGCAAAAAATTGCATCGTTTGGTGAAATTCCCAGAAAATGAAAACTAAATCACAAAAAAAAAATCTTCCTTGCAAAAAGCAATCCATTCCAATTGAGTTTGTTCCTCATTCTTTGTGTACTCCTTCTCTGTACTCTGAGCACCATCGTACACACACAGTAGATACAGTGCTTAAAGGAAGGCAATGGTTATATTCTGTATGACGTTTATGGGGAACTTCCAAAAACAAAATGTCAAAAGCGAGTCTCGTCTCCTTAGAAAAAGACGGGACGACTTCTACAAATTGTTAGGAAGTCCCGGCAATTTGTATTCTCTTCTGTTTTGATTTCGTTCCTCTGTCGTCCTGTATTTTCGCAGCAGAGCAGTTGAGAGTTTGTATACAGAAGCCCAGACACAATGGGCTCTTTTTTCTAAAGTTGCCCTGGCAATACGTTCACGCTATTGTATGGACTCGGACTGACTTTGATTCTTGGATACTTTGCCCTTTGACAATGTTTAAGGAGCGCACATATTTTCATTCGTTCAGTCTGTTAGATTTGAGTTCCTTTTGCTACCTAGTGAATGGAAATAAAGTGGTGGTTTTCTAATTACGAGCCCGACAAGTTGCAGCGATATCCAGTGGGAAAAAAAACTTTTTACTTAGATAGGTGATGGTTTGAGACATTGAGAACTTTAAGTAGGAAGAAAGTTGCGATTCCATCTCCATTCTCGGGTAAAATTCTGCAGGACTTTTCCTATATAATTTCACTGAAGTTTGTGTGTTATGTACACTGTTTCCTTGTTGTTACTTGAGTCATTATGCAGAAACCCTTTTCAAACCGAGCGCGACAAACGACCGACGGCAGCCAGCTGGAATTATCCGAACGGCAAGGGCAATAGACCTCATCATCATTAAGTGCCCTTAGAGTCATACACACTTGTGTGTTTGTGATGCATACACACAAAGTCTAAGAATCAAATAATTTAATTTATGTTTTCAGACAGAAAACAACAGAACGGAACAAAGAAACATAAAGGCTTTAACCAGTGTACTTGTGTACCTATACGTCATACTCAAACTCGCATAGATGCTCTTCGCGTCCTGTTCTGCTAAACGACTTTTGCTAACGTCAAGCTGCAACTCAAGTGTATATGGCTTCGTTCGAACACAGAGAGAGACCGAGTATCCTTGTACAAAGGTCCTTTAAGTTTTAAGTGGCCTCCATTTGTACAGCCAGCCCCAGCAGCACACATGATGCATATTTGCTAAGCGAGGGTGACATTTTGAAGTGCGATTTTGCATTGTGTTGCAAAAGGAGTTTCTATTTTTTTTTTATTTTTTTTTTTCGTTTATTTGGTTTTTGTTTTGACTGGGCATGGGCAGGGCACCCATAACGAAGCAGTAGATGCAAAATATAGACAAATAGATGAAAACGTGGTGAGTGTGTCAGTAAAATTGATGGCACTAGTTGGGATGGCGATAAAGTGGAGAATGCTGGTGACGTAACATATGCAAGGAAAGTGCCTCTGAGGGGGCTGAAGTGATGTCTATGTATGTGCGTCCGAAGTTTATAGCTTGTGGACTGGTGGCATGCTGGGGGCCCAACTTTGAGGTATATGACAGTTTTTTTAACAAGGGCTACAGGTAAATTGTTGTTGTCTCAAAATTTTGAAGTCGCCTTTATCCAGTAATGTAAGTAATGAGATTCGACCTTAATGCTCTCCACTTATTGAATTACCGAGTCTCCATAATTTGTAAGAATAGTATGGATAGCCCCATCGTACCTCCACCTATTCGACATTACCAGCGACTTGCAGCATATTTTTAACTCTGTGTTTGACAAAAATCTATTGAAGCGGCAAGAGAACTGCGAGCTTGGGGTCTCGGGCAGTGTTGTAGCACTCTCTCCTCATTTATGGTATGGTAATGTTTCCCTATTCACCGTACTCAAATTCCCTTTTAAAATCCCACGATACATTTTCGATTTCTTAAAAGTAAAATTTGTATTACACGGAAAGAAAATCACGTTAAATTAACCTTAAGTATAAAAACCGAAGATTGTAACACTGCTATGATTATTTTTTGGTACTAGAAAATTTTAATAAAAGACGATTTACAAGAGCGGTTTTTTACGGACATTCAGTGTGTTTATAATCATGGTGAAATACGGTGTTTTGATAGAATTTCACCAACAATGCATAGTCTGAATGTTTTTTTGCTAGATTTCTGAAAATCCCACGATTTGGTGCTTTTTCCCTTTATCCCACGGAAGGCTTTTCGGACATCGAAATTCCCACAAAAAGGGATAAGTCCCACGATATTATAACACTGGTCTCGGGCTACTTTGGTTGTGATGTGAGGGCGGCAAAAAAAAAAAAAATTAGATCTAAAGAAAATCCACGGCTCTGGACAGGAGTCTGTATGAGGGAAAGAGAAGACAAAGTTAAAGAGAGATAAAAGAGAACAAGATATAAAATGTCATCGCGTTACCTAACTTGAGCCTCATCATCTACTTTGTAAATCTGTGTAATGTTTTCTGTGATCATATGCGTAGGACATGAATTCCATGCCTTCGAACAATTTTGGTCAAAATTGGTTAAGCGGTTTGTCCACAGCTGCATTTCCGTGTATTTATTTTCATTAGACGCAGCATTAGAATATTAAAATCCTTAAAGTAGTTGCGATAGTTAAATATAGGCAAAGTAACGCTTCGCACATTCTGTTACAAAACTGGACTTACCCAAAATGTTTATTACTAATTTGGAACAAAATAGTTAAGTTGGGTCTTTGTTTCTAGCTTCGTTTGACAGCCCCGTTATCTGTTGCGAAATCTTTCCGACCGATCAAATCATCCAAAGAGACTGATATTTGATTTCTGATTGCAGAACGACTTATATACAATATCTCAATTTATCGCAAAGAGATACATCTGGACCAGGTCTCCAATATTGCCTCCAGAAATAATGGTCGAACCCAAGAAAATTTACTGAACTTACTTGACAGCATGCATCAAGTCAACAAATTTGACTAATCCTACAAAAGAAACCACTGGAAACGTTTTAGACACAACAAAGTTTCATAAGTTCCAAAATGTTCTCTTTTCGTTTGCCACATATTTTTGCACGAACTTGGAGTAGGCTAATTTAAGTTTCCTACAATGGAGTTATATCCTCAAAGGATTATTCTGAACCATTTAGCATCCCATTGTACCCGGATCCACTTCCTTTTACTAATTGAATAAGCTTGTTCCACAAATTTAGGGATCAAGAGAAAAAAAACCCACTATCCTACGCATTCCCTGTAATCCATCAGTCTTTTCGGTTCAATACTTTAGTAATCAATAAAGTTTCATAGTACTTAAGTCGAAATTAACATTTTAATTTAGGCATAAAAGGAATTTAATTATGTATTTTTAGAATTAAAACTCAACGATAAAAAAATATGGCATAACTTACAACACAGAGAGAGAGAGAGAGAAGGGGAGAAAGAGGAGCTTTTCATATTATAGTAAAAAAATTACCAAGAACTCCAAACAATTGTAAACTTTGGAAAAAAAACAGTTCACAAAGTGGAACAAAGGAAAGTGGTAACAACTTTTGGAAATGTCTGCGAGAGAAATTGCATTTTTATGCGGCACTTGTTGTGAATGAAAGCTCGTTGATGCTTGTTTGGTTTTAGTTCTAGATGCTTTTGGTCAAGTAGGTTTGAGGAGAGGAGGTAAAGTTTTTTTTTGTTGCTTTCATCTGACAAGTACAACTTAATGGATGATTTCTGTTGTTTGAAATAAAACAAAAATGTTGAAGGGTACTTTTTTTTCAAATGGAATTGTCTTCGCATCAAACTGCCAAACAATTGCGACAACCCTGGTCGGTTTCAATTGCATTCCCATTAGGACTCTGAATCGTTTAATTAAAAATGCCGAAAATGTTTCCATCATTCCCAGGGATAAAGCACGACCAGAAGATTCGCATATCCGGCACGGAGTGCAATTCAAAAGTCCTGTAGGTACGCCTCTCAATTCACTTATTTGCTGGCAACTTTCTTGTGTTTCGGGGGGTGTCCTGTGTCGTGCTCGTGTGCTACAGCCCCAGAGTCGTACCTTGATTTGGAAAACTCTGTGGAAGTTGCTGATCAAATTGCAGTTGTATTGTAGACTTTTACGAACATATTCTATAGAGAGATGCTTACCTTGTGGATACAGAGACGAGTCCTATACAATGCATATCAACAAGGAAGTTCTTGGGTGAATGCGAATTTGAGTAACATGTTTGCATATCTATTGCATTGAAAGCCCACAAGGACAGATTAGTATTGGTATACCGAATTGTGTTTACTGATGTGTGGATTGTAGATATTGAGTTCATTAAAGGGATTTGTAATGTATATCTACGGATGCGTATATCAAAATGTCGAATGACCCTAGCAATTAATATAGCTTTTGATCCAGACATGCAAAATACCTAATGGTATATTATGCAAAATTTTATAGATGAAACATGTTGCTGCGTTAAACTGGAGAGCATCTTAACTACGGGTATCTTTCCCTTGACACTTTGAGCTGTTAATAAAAGGTAAATATGCACGACTGGGTTCCAAGGAACTTGGAAACATTTTTTGTATACCATCACTGTATAAGATCTAACATACAAATTCCAAATTTGCCTCAGTGTGTGCAGATAAATGGCCAGCGGTCAAGTTTCATGCAAATCCGCTCAGCCTCCATTAAAAATTTAGACAGTCTTAAAGGTAAAACCGTTAAAATCTACAAATGTTCGCTGAGAAGCGATCGCTCTTCGTATTTTAATAAATACCCTGCAGTTGCAACCCCTACTTTATTACATTATTCCTGCACACTAAACCACTCAGAGCTTTCACGGGAAGGACATTTATTATTCCGCTAATTGTTATCCTAATTTTACCTCGCTTAATGAAAATTATTGTGCTAAAAAATTCATTTTAACTTAAATTCGTTAGGGAATACCTGACTGACATTCAGAGAGGGGGTTAGCATTCATCTCGTTTACGCTCAAGTGTACTTAAATGGAAAACAAAAATATGAATCAACATCCCCTCCGGATAGTGGAGATACACCTCGGAATTCTCTGTAAATTAAATCAAATAAAGTATATCCCGGCGACGAAGGAGTGGGCGGCAAATGGGCGAATGGAATGATATAGTCCTCTCGCTCAACACTGACTCTCGTCATATCATTGTGCAACGCTGTCGTCATCATCATCGTCATAGTCGACACAAGGGTGTGTGTCAACACTTTACCAGCAGTGTCTCTTAATTACCCATTATCTGTCATAAAGGTAAACGTACTAACGGTGCGGAGGGTAGCACAACCAAGGCACAAAAAAATACAGACGAAATGCACGACAATTTCACGAGAGCGTTTGTTAATCCTTGCCGTGGTGTGGTGACTGGTGGATGTATGGTGTGTTGCCGCTACTTGCTGGCGATGAGAGAGAGAGAAAAAACGTTGTTGCTGCTGCTGGTAGCTATTCTTGTGCTGCTGCTATTGTTATTGCTTCTGTATGAAGGCAGCTTAAGGGGGATGAAATTGTGTTGTTGACTTATGGGTCATAAGAGTGGCATAAGTGCTGGAGTGGATGTACACAACATACAGAATGGCTAGTGGGTGGTGGTTGGCTGTAGACAGAATAGGCTCAACAATTTTTAGCACATTTCACGATTGCGGATAATGATGATCAGCTTGACGACTACGTCGCAAATAACGACAGTTGTTGTGATGAAGTGCTTATATTGCTTAGAGGGCTGAAGAGGATATTGCAGTTGTGCAGCAGCAATTAGTAAAAGTACACGTGTAATCGTTGCAAGTGAAGTCTTACAGGTGAATAGATGCAATTCATGAGTTGGAAATTATTTGTTTGCAAGCAGGTGTACGTGCTACAAGAAGGACTTGTGAGCTGTTTAATTTTTTTTATTATTTGTTGTTGCATGTTTATTAAAGTTATTGTAGCTGTTCGTGAAGGCATTTCAATGCCTGACAGACGTGCGATTTGTTTGTTTCTAGCAATCAACATATAGGAAGGCTTTCTCTTTGTTATCTCTAGAAAATTATTCATTCGTTCATTATTCTTAGTGTAGGCAGGTGTATAGATATTTTATAGGTTTGTTTGAGAATAGATGTGTTGTGTTTGCCGTATGTCGAGGAATATTGTTTTTCGTTTTTGAAGAAGCTGCCTCATAGCTAGCAGACAATAAAAATAATCTCAAAGTGAACTTATGCATATTGAGAACCTACCGCAGAAACAGCAAAGCTGATGGGATCACAAGAAGTAGAAAGGCAGACCATTCCTAGCCAAAACACCGCATGTTGAATGTATTACTTACCACAGCCATTCAATATATTAAAAATCAATACCCCCTTCAAAATAAATTTTAAAATTTTGGAAAAAAATGCATATGTCTACTAGTTTTCTGTATAAAACTGAGGTACTTATTGAAATAGCTGCTGTTCCAATCCAAGTGTTTGTTTGCAAGGAATACCTATTGCTGTTATTTTAATGAGCAATATTTTTTACAGGTTCTGTTCTTAATAAGTAACCAGCTTAAAGTTCAAGAAGCCACCAGATAGAAGAGGAATCAATTGGGGAACTCGGCTTCTCTAAACTTGAAGAAATCAAATCCAAAGAATATCTAATATCGCTTTGATCAGGGCAAACAATGGAAGAAGTCACTTTTGCGATCAAATTGGCAAATCCAATGGAGTCGATGAAATATTCAAGAGCCTGTATGTATATATGAATATGAAGGCAAATGGTTCTCTCGTGCTAAAATGGTGTGATGGGAATGCGGCAAAGTGATTATACCAACTGACTGCCATCTGACCGTGAAATTTTAATTATCTGGCATTGGTAGACCTGACAATTATCTGAGCATAGCTTTACTTTATGTGCTGCTGACGAAAGTGGATAAAAGGGATCGAATACGCTTTTTACTATACACGACAACCTACAGAAGGCTTAGCCATAACCCGCAAACAAACAATTACTCCGATGATAAATACGATATACAAGGAAAAGTTAAATATATTTTCCTTAAACGACTGACGAAACCTCACGTTTCATTTGGTGTATACTAACAGCATACGGAATAAATTTCGATTTTGAAATAAAGCCCTAAACGGCACAAAAAAAACCTCACCTAATCTTAAGCTGTTAAAATACTGATAATATTTCTATTTTATTTGATTTTTTGTAATTTTGCCAATGTGTTGTGCTTACAATTTTACTGTGAGAATTATTAAAAATGTGTAAGATTTTATAAACAAAAATCTTATGACAAGGTGTCATAATGTGCAGTAAATATAATTAACAGTTTATAATGCAGTCTTCGAGGCCTTTCTCCATTGCGTAGTAAGAGAAAGATATTGTATTCGTAAAAAATTTCGAACTCGATATTTATGTCAATCAATTCTGACATTACGATGTCAGAACTCAAAAAAGTGGGTCACCAAATTCTGTTCGTCTGTCCGTCTGTCTGTATGTCTCGAGGCCTACAGCCAAGTGGCTGAATGTATTTCGTTCAAACTTCGGATTTAAAGTTTGTGGGCTTACAGTTCGGGGCGGTTTTTTATTTGCATGGTAACCTCAATATTAATGGTACTTCCAATACAAAATTTTCATACCAGAACGGATTTCAACAAAAATTGATATTTAAGCTTAAGTAGGTGAACTGCATACTCAGTTTTCCACTAAAAAATCGAGTAACGCTACTTTTGAAATTTGGACATACAGTGAACATTGGAAAACGTGAACTAATTTAAACTGAGGGTGTTCATGTTTTCGAGATTGTTCATGTTTTGGAATGTAACATTTTATGATTCTGCTCTTAAAATAAAACACATTTTCTTCCATTTTATCTTCTTTTTGCTTGTATAAGTATAGATTCATGAATATTTTTTACATATTTACACATACTGGTACGGCTCATTAACAAAATTTATTGGATTTTTTTTACATTTGAACGTTTTGAAAATACATAAAAGGTTTATTTAACAAAAAAAATCTGTAATTTTTTTCTGTTGTATTTTTCCCAACATTTGAACAACTGCATTTTCTCTTAGGCGTCTAAGTAAGTTTTTAAACAGAAAATAAGACGTTGATGCAAGCAAAAAACAGCAACCAAATGAGGGATGATAGCTATGCAATACGCACACGCACGTGTGGCACCAAATACATACATACTACGCATTGTCAATATTATGGGATTCCCCGAATTAAATAATTCAGTGCATTTTTATGTAGAAATGTTGAAAAAATTTCTGTTCACGTTTTAAAGCTTTTAGATTTGTTCACGTTTTAGAGCAGTCAATGTAAAAAATATAGTGTTCACGTTTTGGGGTAGTTCACGTTTTGGGGGGTTCACGTTTTCCAATGTTCACGTCGAAAACGGTCCATACGATTGTAACAACAATTTATTTCTAAGGTAATATGGTCATTTCTAACTTAATGGGAAACTCAGTTTTTTACTGTATTATCGTAATATGGATTTTTGAAAAAAGTAATTTTTGAAAAATATAGTTTTCCCTAGTTTACCTCAAAACGGCATGATTTTGACTAATATGCAAACTTAGAGTAAAATTGATGTTTTTAAAATTGTTGCGTCCTAAATTTTCAATTCTAATCACTGGAAACGCTCACTTTTAAAACTGCTCATATCTCGAAAACCCCATTTTCGATTTCGATAAAACCCTAAAAACCAAGTAATGCTTACATCCCGAACAATTACCTGTACTCGGTTTTCAGCTAATTAGTTAATAGTATTTATCAAACTAAACATTGCAATATTTGGAACTATTTTGTCTGCGAAATTTTACAAAAACCGCTCTAACGATTTTGATACAAACACATATTAAAGATAAAATCAGTATTCAAAATAAGATACGTACTTAGTTTTTCTCAAAAAATTCGAAAAAAATCAGTTTTTTTATTTATTTATATTTCCCAATCTATTTTCACATACTATGCAATATTTTTGTAAATATTTCCACTTCCGATAAAAATGCAATAACAGCTATGTACGTAAAATTAATTTTAGCAAATATTACCTTAAAATAATTGCAGCCTTTCACAATTAGAAACTCCCACTTCATTTGCACCCATTTCATTTATCAAGCATCGGTTCTCAAATTCTAAAATTGTTTTTTTTTTTTTCGTCGTTACATTATTTGTCAGCAGAATAAGCAGAATTTTATTGCTTTGAATTTGAAAATCAGAATTTTGTAAAGCAGAATTAAAATAAACACAATTTCGTCAAGCAGAATTTTTGTGAGAAGACAGAACTTTGCAAAGCAGAACTTCGACCGAATAACATACTCTCTTCTTATACATATATCATCTAATGTAAAAATAAAGCATATCCTATCTTTTAGTCGCAACAATTTGCACAGCAAATTTCGTCGAATAGCTTTTAAAGCTATTCCATGTCTAAAATCAAAGAAAAATGTTTTTTTTTTGTTTATAGTCTACAGTATACTACCTACTACTACTACTACCCTACTATTCTTAATGAATTACTAACTATCGCAACGACAGACAAATTTAACTAGATTCACTCTTGTTTTTAAGCCCACCAAAGTTGCCATATATATCTGAAAGCACTTTAAGTCCTTTCACGTTAAGAACTTAGAATCCATATAAAATTGTCTGTGGCTTAAATACTAAAAATGTGGGTTTGAAAAATAGTCGTTTATGCCTTTTTTTCACAAAAATTTCTTATTAACTTTTTTATTAAAAAAAAGTTAAGTTATCGACGAAAGGTAGGTGCTTAAGTATTTTGATCAATGCTTCTAGCTGTATTGAATGCTGTCCGTTTTGTATAAACAGACATGTCAAACCTGGTAAATTGGAATCTAAGGGTCCATTTATTTCAGTCTCACTTATAGAGGCTGAACCAGATTCACTTATCTATAGTTTTTATTTTATTTTTGATAAATGAAAGCGCGCCAGACTAAGGCCCACTAATAGAGGCAGTCCGCTCAACAAGTTCCCACTTAGCCAAGGGGTAGATCACATTTGACAATGATCGTCTGGACGATATCGAATTTTTTTTAATTTTGACGGCCTTACGAATTTATTCTCTGGCCGAATTCTTTTTTAATCAGCTATCATCAGTTTTCATCATATTTTTCGATATTTCTACCCTTAATTGTTCTTAGTTTTGATAGTCTTTCGTTTCGACGACAGAGTCTGAAATATTACGTGATCCCAGATTGAGGGGAAAACGGGGGACAATCTTTAAAAACCGGCCAAGTGCGAGTGTCACTCGCGCACCAAAGGTTGCGTACTTTTGCGAAAATTGCGAAACATTTTTTTAAGAGTAAGAATAGAGAACACGCTCTAATGAATGAAGTGACCTAGACCATGTTTGTGCACAACAATATGTGTGCATGAGAATGAGTATCCATTGGAAAATTTCCAATTGAAAACGATTAAGAGAACACACCATTTACGAATGAAAATGACTACAAGAATCGTTTTTTCTATGATGATTGCTAGTTTTTTAACTTAACTTTTCGGCAAAACAGTTCTCACTTCATATACTCATAGCTACGAGTATGATCTACAAAAAAAGGGATGTATCCATTTTTTTTTGCAATTGGAAAAATAAAAAGTTTTCTGTGCAAATAAAAATATTTTGTTCACCAAATTATTAATTACTTTAAAAGCAGTCGATATATCGCTACCATTGGTATCTGCCGTTTAACTAGAGGTTATGCCGGATGTTGTGTGGAAATTTCAGCCTTCTACGTCAATTAGTTTCTGAGATAGACGTAGGAACAAAATTGGTCTAGTGGGTTCCGAAAGACGGACAGACATCTTAGCGAAACTAATAAGGTTCGGTTTTTTTCACTTTGGGTACGGAACCTTTAAAAGGGCAATCGAAAATCTACGTGGAACTTAAGGTTTTTTTTCACTACAAACAAATGTCAAAGTTTACTCCGAATGAAATGTTCACAATAAGCATGAAATAAAACAGCCCATCGAACGTCTATGTAAGAATTTTTGTGTATCCGAATGTATTCTCTCATTTTGATGTTATTTTAAGTAAAATTGTATTTAATCTTTTAGTTATGAAGAAAAAATAATAAATTATAAGAATAAAAAAAAATTGAATGTTTAAGCCTTCAAAGTCTGGGAACGCTGATTAGGGCCCAGGTTCGACTGTAGGTACTCTGCAAATTGGCGAAAGGCAAACAATTATATTGAACGTGATGTTATAGTTTATAGTGTATGCTTAGAATGGTTAAGAGTTTATATTTTAAGAATAAAGTGAAGCTATAATTAATTTCCAAGCTACAAGCTTGAAGGAGTCTGTCTACTGCGAGGTTGACTGCAGAAATCTAAGTCTTTCTGTCATCGAATTAACACAATTCCACACGAATGAATATCGTATTTATTTCAAAGTAGCTATTTCTAAAAGTTAATGAGTTCTTATTCCGTGCATATCGTCGTATTTAAAAAAAGCTCTGACGTTTTTATAACCCAATTTTAAAAAATGTCAGTGTAAATAATTTAATCAAATGTGACCAACCTCAGCCTTCCCATGTCTATAATTGAAAGTCTATTTTAAGCCACCGCCCCAACACCTGCTACTGCTATAACCTAAATATACCACAAATATTTTCGTTTCCGCTATTAGAATGAATTGAACTTTAGAACGCATTTTTTTGTTTTGCGCACCAAAGCATCCCTAAAGTAAACGTACCCATAAAATTAAATATTATGCAATTCCGCGTAAAAAACGAAAAACCGTAACACTTTCATTCCCAAGCACAGACATCGGTTACCAACTCTTCCTGGCAAACCAATAAAAACAAAAATCCAGCTAAATCTGTCTCTACCTTGGAATAATAATTTACCCCTTTCCTTTCTACGGGCTATAAAAAAATAAAATCCATTTATACGCACTTAGGCATGCAATATTTATATAAGACTCGTAAAAAAAACAAATCCAAGTTCTCCATATACGAATATATACCTATATTAGACAGAACTCAGTCATAGTGAGAGCTACGTCGGTTTTGCTTTCATTTTCTATATTTGCAAAACAAAACCGTAGTCTGCAGCGTTTCAACACCAACCAACCCAAATGTACAAGTGATGAGGAGCATCCCTTAACACAAGTAGGTACCTTCAGTTGTACCTGCGAGTAATATTTCATGGTTCGATGTACACGTAAACGGTGGGGCTCACCAAAATGCCTACCTACTCCTTTAACGGTTCGGCGGGGTGTCCTTGGGGCGGGAGGAAAGACAAACAAGCAAAACAAATAAAGAGCACGAAATAAATCTGATGGGTCATGGAGTGTACATTATGATTTAGTGCCGATGGATGGGGTAAAAGGTTCTCCGCAGTTTTTATGGATGAGCTGAAGTGGTAGGCTAATCAAATGTTATACAACACGTTGCGTTCACCGGTAATAAAAATTTGGAGCAATTCAAATAATTACAACCAACAATCGCCATTTTTTCACTTTGGGACCTCTGGATCTGCTGCAAATATTTTCATTAGAAACTCCAACTAGTATACCTATTAACTCGCACACAGTAATCCCCCGTTCAAGGTGTCCTTGTTGAGGGCTTAAACGAAAATACATTCCCCCGAACAAAATAGCACAAGCAATCGCTGTCCTCTCCTCACGAATAAATTGTTCTCCTTCTCGTTCAAGAATGGATCTACAAATAAGAAGTAACAAGTAACAGCCCGACAGACAGAAAGGACCTCTTCAACTCTAATTGGATTTTATTTCCCAGGTGACAATTTGTTATAAATGCGATGAGGAAATCCACCAACGTACCCTTCTCCCTAAGTATGGGGAAGCGTGCGTGAATGTACTACCCCATTATACGGGTATCCTGTATGCTGTATCCCACCCAAGCGGCATAGGCATACAGCACACTCTACTTATATTAGAGAAAGCCGCTGGTTTTTGTGCGACAAAACACTTTTGGCACACACACGCACTCACTCCTTCTGTGTAATACATTACCTTGTTAAAACGTGACGAAATCACTGGATGATTCTCTTGATCGGTATTATCCTTATTGCTGCGATGACGTTGACAAAACAGAAAATCCTTTTCTTTTCTTTTTCTATACTCTGCACAATTTCCGTCTGAATGACATATCACTCTGCGGACACAGCATGTATATATTATACACACAAATTCACAAAGGAAAGCACTCGGTTTTTGCTAATAATAAAAACGAAAAGCAAAAGAAAAACACGAAAAAATATTTCTACCGTATTCAGAGCTTTTCCATAACTCAGAGAGATTCCTAAACAAGAATTTCTTACTACGCTAGGATCTAGGTTTCTTGTGTAATCACAAAGAACATTTTTTTTCCTCCGTATATAAATTATATTGTTTTACTAAGGACCACATACACACGATAAACTGGCGCACGACGCACTATTGAGACGCGGTTTTTGTGGCGCGGACCACACAGAGAGTGAGATGGAAAAACTCGTAGTAAAACGGGTAATAGGCCTTTTATTTATTTTTTGTGTGTTGCGTTGTTTTTTTTTGACACAGAGAATTGTTTGAGAAATTCACGACAGTCCGTGGTTGACTTGTTACACGACAAAAGTATCACGACGACTGCTGTAGCCCGGATAGCGGCACAATTCCATTCACCTTTTGGCGAAGCCTCAATTCCAAGAGGAAAAAAGCTCCTTTTCGACTTTTCTGTGGAACAGTGAAAAGTCGTACCACGCAGGTGCTGGAAATGAGGAATTCCATTATTTTTTTTTTTTTTTTTTTCTGCTCACTCCATTTTGTAGGGGGTATGTGTGACATCCTGTCGCACTGTGAATATTGCACGTGTTGCTTCGGTGTTTATTTGTCTAGTGCGGGAAAATTTCAATTGCAATTTCCCAGTGATGTCCTGATTGCATTCCACAGAGAGCAACACACTTTTGCGCTCTTTCGTTGAGTATCCTTGGTTGGGGCTTCCCCTTTCGGAGACTTCCAAGAGTACCTTAAAAATCCATTTGGAATTCCAGATCTCTTTTCATGTACAGTTGGAGCTTGGAGTCCTTGTCTTTTTTTATTGTTTTTTGGTGCTGTTCTCAGGTGGAAAATTGGAAAATAATTGTACATACAAATAAAGTCACCCATGGAATATCACCCCAACGTGCTCCCGGCTTCCACCCCTTCCCACCAATTTTTGCCACTATTTTTTGATACTCAATGAGAGTTTCGGTGTAAAATCGTAATTTCAGTTTAATGTTAAACCATTTCAAGAATCGTACCATACACACACTTGGCTGTGACAAACAACGCCGAACACCGCTGCACCCGCTACACACAGAGTGTATCTGAGGGGTCGTTTATTGTTCTTGCATACTGCAATGAATGTCCTTTGTATATGGTGGGTGCTGCTGATGGTGGCTGGGTGGATGTGTTTAGGTAGTTAGCTCTGGCTGGAGTCAATTTATTGCAGAGTTGACTGCATGAGTTTTATGGGGAATGGCAGTGCAGTGGGTTGGTTTTTTTTTCTTTTTGCTTTTCGGAAGGTGGATGTCATAAAGTGAACATTAACCCCTTTGCTGTGGTAAAAATTTTTGTTTGTGCGTCCAGAGGAGGTTGTTTGCTTATTTGACAGCCGAGGGTAGTTTAGCTATATGATATGCGGATTATATTAAGATGTAGTGTGTCTTTCACAATATAACTGGGCCAGTGCCTAGATTTTGTGCAAACAAATCCCATATACACCCCCATCGGGATATGGGGTATAGTTTCATTCAGAAGATATAGTGATGGTGACAGCTTTTTTGTGGTCAAAACTGTGCATATGGAAATCGGTTAATCTCAGGTAGGTACGATTAGTAGTTCTGGTTGGTTGCAGAGCGCCCTATTTTATATGCGGTTTTAGTTCACTGAAAGGTTTGGTTTGACGGAAGTTAACGGAGAAAGAAGGCGACACTGATATTTGTAGGAATTAGTGGTGGATAGCTGGAATGTTTGGTTTTCTATTGAATAAAAAAATATGAGTTGACTGAATAGTTTGAAACGTTTTTCGAACTTTAAGCCGATCTTGCTGAAGATTTGCATCATTCTGTCGTCAATTATTGGCTTTTATGCATGATTTTCTCTTCCAAATTCATTTCGTCTGTATAGTTTCTTAATAAGTCCTAGTTTGTTGATGTCATTCAAGCACCTAGTTTAGCATCAAAGGTCCAAAAGCTTTTTTAGAACAAGCTGCTTGGTCTATGTATTCCAAATTGAACCAGGGAAAAGCCCACAAGAAAGGCGAGCACCAGACTATTATTCTTATTATTCAAATTGATATCACGATAAGAAAGCTATGACCGTGTTTTAACGAAGTGAAGACCCAGAGAGGACTGCCTTCCAATTCGAATTTTAATGGAGCACTCTGCGGTACCATTATTAGAAAAATGCGGCGTACTGAGTAACTACTTTAAAAAGGTTGCAGTGAAGAGGCAGTTCTATGTCACTATGACCAGGTCGTCAACACATAAGAAAGAATTTCATTGGGAGCTATATTCTCAAGATGAATTGTAAAGGGTGATTTTTTAGCTGGTTTGGTTTTGGCAACACTGGTTTTGACAGCTGACGTGTGTTTAGTACCTTGTGTCACTGTCAAACAGCTTCAGTTTGGTTTGCAATTTAACCATGGATCGTCTTACAAATGAACAACGCTTGCAAATTATTGAATTTTACTATCAAAATTCGTGCTCGGTTCGAAATGTTCATCGCGCGCTGCTTCCATTTTATGATCGGCATTCTCGACCTTCTGAGCAGTCTATTCGGAAGATTGTGACCAAATTTCGTCCCAAATTTACTTTGTTGGACATTAAACCACCAACACGTTTACGTACTGTGCGTAGTGAAGAGAATATTGTGGCCGTATCAGCTAGTGTGACAGAAGACCGCGAAATGTCGATTCGGCGCCGTTCCCAACAGTTAGGCCTTTGTTACAGCACTACGTGGAAAATTTTGCGGAAGGATTTGGGCGTAAAGCCTTTTAAGATACAGCTGGTGCAAGAACTAAAGCCAGCCGACCTACCACAACGCCGAATTTTTGGTGAATGGGCTCTTGGAAAGCTGGCCGAGGATCCGCTTTTTTATCGAAAGTTAATTTCACGTTTCGGGCCGGTCAATTGGCCGCCTAGATCGTGCGATTTGACACCATTAGATTATTTTTTGTGGGGGTATGCCAAGGCTAATGTGTATAGGGACAAGCCCGCTTCGATTGACGCACTGGAAGCCAACATCCATGCATTCATTCGTGAGATACCGGCCGATATGTGTGAAAGAGTATGCCAAAATTGGACTCAGCGGATGGGCTACCTGAGACGCAGCCGCGGTCAACATTTGCATGAAATTATCTTTAAACATTAAATTGCAAGGTTCAAACTATCGATTCAAATAAATATTTCATTCATTTTTTCGAATTTTTTGTGTTTTTTTTTAAAAAAAAGTTCTAAACCTCTTAAAAAATCACCCTTTATATATCAGCAGACTAGCTAATTGATTAAGGAGCGAGAGAGCTTCTCAGTGCAGACGTATAAATTTGACATAAAATTGTGGGTACCTTCTAAGTAATTGATGTAACAGGTCCGATAACTCTGGGGTCTTAAAATATATATTTTGTTTGGTTCTGCTTTAGCTTAGTGTGATCTAGCGATTTAACTAAGAACATAACAATTGACTTTTGGTTCTAGCAGCCACAAAGTTAGTAGTCCATGTTCTTAGGGCAATCGTAGTTCTACAATTTTCTGAGTATTTTGTTTCTCTCATTACCAACACTAAGCGTTTTTTATTTTGCCCACATGATCTATAAAGATCATCGATTTTTATTGAGATGCATACTCCCGGATCAGGTCACCAATCTTCTTCTTGGAGCGTTTTTTTTTCTCCTTAAGGACAGGCTCATTTTTAAGATATCACCTTGGGACTATGTCCTTGCAATGACATAGTTTTTCCTTTAGACCTACCCCAATCATGAAGGCAGCCGGTGCATGGTTGTGACTCAACCTAGCTCTCATACCTCACTATGGGGCATCCGACCGCAGTCACCAATGTTATGAAACTAAGCCTTTGCTTTCACGAATAAAAAAAACAACACCGCCCGCAGCAGTGGCGAAGTGGCTCAGTGATAACATAAGTATGCTGGCGTCTTTGAACGTCTAACAGAAGTATACCTGTCATGAAAGAACTGCTCAATTATCCATTCGGACTCAGCATAAAGTTCCTTTCCATTCCATTCCATTCCATTCGTCCCAAATTAAAAACTCACAGAACATAATGGTTGTGAGAAGCTGCATCTAGGGTACACAAACCTATTCCGCTAACTATTTATTTATTTTAACCGCAGCAGGCGGGATTCCTCCACTTTTGGGCATATAAGAGCTAAAATCAATTGATAAACGATTTTTTCCATCATATCGTTGTAAATAGCCTTCGACTCAGTGACGTGCCGTGGTGCTTTAAGAAGGGTTTTCAGTATATTTTCTACCGTAGGGACAGTGTATTTTCTGCTATATTCCAGGACCCTACGAGGGCGTGATAGAGAACGATCCCATTACTAAGTTTTTTTATAGGTAGATTTATTTTTGGTTTTTTACTTTATCTATTGGGAAACAATGTGCTTATTTACAGCAACTCTAAAACGATCAGATAATTTAAAAAAAGCAGGCAAGGCCAATATAAGACTTTGCTTATAGAATGGCAACTACGCAACCAAAGATTGAATTCATAATTTTTTCCATGATAGTTCCTAATAAAAGATATAATAAAATTTGGCGAAGCTAGTGTTGGCCTAACATAATAAATTACATACATATTTCCAATTTATCAGCTGAACAGCTGTGAAAATGCAGTTGCAATTTCAAATATTCGAATATTCATATTTTTTGTCAGTTGTTGTCACTGTGCAACCGACCTCTAGCTATAGTCTATTCCATATTTATACGCTCTGAATGAATAATTATATAAGATTCCAGCTTGTGCTTTGCAGTGATGGGACTTGAGAAAAGCGAAACGGTGGTAGGAAACAAAATTTTACTCGTCGCTCTTGATATTATTAAGGTATTAAACGTTTTTTAGGTAAACTCATCAATATAAACAATTAAAAGTGTTATCATCGGCCTGGCCGATGCTTTGATACCATCCACTGCATACATACAGAGACACGGGCCTAATATTGATTTTGTATGGGAGGCACCAGAAATACTTGACCGAAATAGCCCATTTTCAATACCAACCTGACGACGATAAAAAGAAGTCATTTCACCAAATGTCATTCGCCTGTGTCAATTCCTTTGGGCGCTATCGTGCTTTCAACAGACAGACAAACGGACATGGCTAAATCGATTCGGAATGTGATCCTGATTTAGAATATATATACTTTATGAGGTCTCCGGTGACTCCTTCTTGGCGTTACAAATGTAATGACAAAATGAATATACCTTCCTGTGGAGGGTATAAAAAGAACTAGAGAAAAAGCGCCATAGATTCAACTCATCATTAAACACAAAAAGTCAAAACACCCTTGCACAAATACAGTCAAATAATTAAATATTAGCGCAGTAAATGGTGTAGGTACTGGACTCAATTTAATGCAATGATGAAAGAGAAATATTACTAGCGAATGGCGATGAGTAAAAGGTGGTAGATCTCGAGTTCAGGTTGGTAGAATTTCAGAAAGTGTAATAAGTGGTAGAAATACCACTTAAGTGGTAGAAGTCCCATCACTGGCTTTAAGGTTCTCCAAAGAATAGCGTACCACAGGAGAACGAAGCACTACGAATTGAATGGGACTCTGGCTCTGGCTGTTGTATATTGTATTGTAAGTTGTAGTTGTATGTTGCATAGACAAATCATACTGAGACCCCCAACTCGCAATCCTCTTGCCGCTGGCCCCCTCAATTTTTTTTCAAATTCGCCAATTTGTATTCCTATCGGTGTTATGTCAAAATAGAATCCGTTTGACATGCAAAAACATACAAAAACTACAAAAATAAATGCTGCCAACCGCGGCAACCGTGGGGAAATGTGAAGGAGTCGGGAATACCACATTTTTACATTACTTAATGCCGTTGGTTAGTTATTATATATTGTTAAAAGGCGAATAATTTGATTTTGTTGGTCAATAAAACTATCTACAGGAGATGTTTTGCATTAAAGAAACATATTAGGACAAACGTGGTTATGTATTAACCCCTTTTCGATATCATTAAGATCGATTTCATGTGCACATTTTTCTCAAATAACTGGTCAAGTTTTGGTCAAAATGTCTTATTTTCATGCAACCATTCTGCATTGTCAATTTTTCATAAATATTCTAAGCAAATGTAGATACACTTATTCCTAAAAAAAATACTATCCACATGTAGATATATAAATAATTTAAAATTTAACGGATAAAATTCTATGAACGCTGTCAGCAGCTTTGCCCACAGCGGAAGTGGCTCATATTTTTTGGGAGTGTGTTGGTGCGCCGGAATTTTTGAAGTTTCGTGACATTTGTCAATACGAATTTCTATGTAACCATCTTGTGTTGTGCTTGATCTTGTTCCTGTACACAGTAGGCAGGCAGTAGGCACACCGCACACGGCACAAGCACAAGAACGAAAACGAAAATAAAACACAAGAAGTGCGAACTGCGAAGCGAACTGCAAAGAGGTGCGCTTGATGTAGGAGAACACCAAGCCAGGTAGATTTATGAGGGAAAATGTTTTTTTTATTTTCTATTTTGTCTTGTTTTTGTATGTTAATTTGCCTGTCCACGGTGCTCTTAAGCGAGATGAACACCCCGATCGGTGAGTTGCATTACAACCAAGTCGCTTTGCCTGTGAATTGGAATTATTGATACAGGGAGATACATACTTAAGTTCAGTGCATTATAATAATAGATTTGGTTAGAGTGTGCAGAGAGCACCTGCGCACCTTTGCATAAACGTCACTGCTTCGACTACTACCGGGAAATCTAAAGTTGTGTATGCGTATAGTAACATTTAGCTAGCTTTGCTAGTGATTTTAACGAGTACACATAACTCTTATATTAAGAGCCATACCTTTAAAAATACAAGCAAAACCAAGTGGTCAAAATTTGATGAATTCACTTACGGCAAATCCACCTGTCATTTAGCCTATCAATAAAATGAGGACGATTTACCTAACTCTATGAAATAAGTTTTCGCTTTTACAATCACACAAAAAACTTCACTGACAAGCGATTCAATTTACTTTATCAAGGGATACCTCACATATGTATTTTGTATATGTACTTATGTAAAGCTCGTCTCTTATCTACTTAAATTTAACTCTTTGTCGTGGGATTGGTGTCGGCATAGGCATCCTCTAAGCCTAGGGGATGGAATGTAAATCATTTTAGAAAACTTTTATTATCAGCCTTGTCAATTTAAACTTTCTCCCATGCTATCAGGCAAGTGATGGAGCTCATCGGATATCAGCAAAGCATCGCAGGTTGGAGTAAAATGGTAAATGCTTTGGTATACGCAACATGCCATGTTGATTTTACGGATAACACTTTTTCCGATGGGAAACTTTTGTCTTAAGCAGGCGAAGTAAAGGGTTAAAAAGTCAGACATTTTCTGGAAGACTCTATTAAGCTTTAGATAAGCCCTGAAAGGCATAAAAGTGGATATCATGATTATATATGTAATCGAACCATTTTTCTACGGCGCCTTTGTTCGAATGATCAAAGGTTGGTACCCATACTGTCTACTGAAAACTATTCCCACTGACACATGGATTACATGGATTTGCTCACAATCCCCCATTCATCATTAATCCGGACATGATGTCTTTTCGCGCGGATAAAATATCCAACGAATACCTTTTCAGAAACCATACAATGCCTCGACGAAGAAGGTACCACATAATTCGAAAGGGCCTATCTGTCTTAAGCAGTTTATTGATTAACCCCTGGGAAATGGCTTTAAAAATACCGCAGAAAAAGAAGCAATTCAATATACACACCTACACAAAGACTCTCGTGGACTTCTTTTCTCAAAACGAAAACCTTGAAGCGATGTGTAATGAAAAGGATTTTCTTTTCCATGAAAAAGAAACCATACAATACTGAAAGGGAAACATGTAATAATACTTTAAATTCGTCTTCCCTCAGCCATTCAGTCGGTTGGCTTCTAATTGATTGATGACGAATAGAAATGTTGATATTCATGTCAAAGAAACTCAAAATGAACCTCGCATCTTCCTCTCGGTAAGGACCAATGTGTACAATATACATAGAGCGGTGGGTCGTCCCTTAGGTCCCTTCTAGTCATGAGGATTTCATTTTCAAAAAATATCAAATCACTTTTTGCATTGTGTGTACGATTTGTGTGTGTGTGTGCCTGGCGAAAGATACACTTTTTATGATAAGAAATCGATGAAGGTCCGACGCAATTCGACACGAATGGCATGTGTGTGTATATCTATATTATCCGTTGTGATTGAGATAAATGTTGATCAGCAAGGTGATACATTAAGGTGAGGAAATTGGAAAAAATACCGAGATAGACCTACCTATATAAAGAGGGCTTTTCTGCTCAATATAAGAAGAACAAAGAGAGAACAAAAATGACAGATTAAGTTGATTAGCTTTGACCATTGTCGCCACGCCATCCATTGGTTTTGGCAACTAAGAATGGCGACATTTAACTTGTCCTCGTGACGTTTCTAAGGTGGGCCATAGGTAGTTTAAATCAACTACTTTTGGACGTTTTTTATTGTATTTCCTGTAGTTATATGTGACGTATGACATGACCCAATGATAGATTAGATGATACCAGTCATTGTGATTGATTAAATCTTGAATGGAGGACTTCGTGCGAGTATGGCTATTGTCGCAATTTTATTCAATTAAACTAAGTAGAAATATATTCCTAATTCTTTCATACATAGGTTTACCTTTCAGAAAAAAAGTCGGGGACTGCTAAGAAATTAGAAATTTTAAAGAATGAAAGCCGATCGAGATGACGCGCGACGATTTAATCAGTGGCCACCTATCATTTCACAATGCTGGCGCAGTTCCATGATGCTAAACGGGGCTATGCAGACCCCTTTAGCAGGCCTAGCCTAATCCCTATTGTGAAACATTTGCCTGCACTGAAAATAAAATACCAGGTAATATTGACAAAATTCAATTGTAAAATTTAGAAAAAAATTAGTTTTGTTGAACTGAAAAAAAATTATTGTAATGATAAATTAAATTTATCAATACAACTTAAGTCTTATCAATTTGTACGATATTTTGTCGTTAAAACGGATAAAACATTTACTACAAAACAAAAAAAAAAAAGACTACTTTGTCAGATTAACAAATCAAAATTTTTAGTTATATTGCATGAATTGAACAATTTTTGTTATTTCCATTATCTCTTTTGTCAAATTGACACAACTTATGCAAAATGTTTGTTAGCCAAACAAAATACAGATTATAAATACGACAAACATTCAGCTGAAACGAACATTTTTGGTTGCAGATTTGATATACATTTTGTTGAATTAATAACACAAGTGTTGAAATTTCAATGCAATACTTTTGATGGCGTCATTTATTATTTGACACCCGAAGTAAAGTTTTTTGTTAATGTGCTTAAAAATTACCTAAGAAAGTGAGTTCAACATTCTAAAAGTAAATAAATCCGGTTATGGATGAGGACATGAAAAATGGGAAACATGTAACCGACCCTTTAGATAGAAATTGGAAAGAATTGCAATATGCATTTTATTATCTTAATTTATATGGATCAAAATTGACTTCAACGCTATGTTCCCGGATTCTTTAACCGAAGCTAAAAGACGCAACTTCAAATAGTGAAGGAGATTACTACAGCTACATCGTTGTCGGTGTTTAAGGTAAAGCGGATCTTTTTATTTTATTTCTTAATTTTATATAATATGTATATTTTGATAATTTCTACGTTGTCCAGTAAAAATAATGTAATATAATTTCCATAGTTCTTTTTTTTAGTAAATCTATTTGCTTAACTTATTTGTTTTGCGTATCATTTATTAATACCTAATGCTATCCACATAACAATTTATTTGTTGAATCAACAAATTAAAATTGTGGAACTGAGATCATAATTATATATAGCCAGCAATATTCTTATAGATTCATCAAAAGACAACTGTAGTACTGATAGATTATTTCTGTTATATCAACAATATTTGCTGTTGAATTAACAACTTTGTTTGTTAATTTAACAAAAAGATTAAGGTCAGATTGATAAATTTCTTCGCAAAATCAACAGCATTTTGGTAAATTTAACAAAAAAAAATTCATACGCACAAATAAACAAATTTTGTTACCATAACAATTTTTTTTACTATAACAACGAAAGCTTTAAGACAAGGTAAAACTTATTAAAATTTTGTCAATTTGATAGAAACATTTTGTTGGACGTTATTGACATAAAAATGGTTGAATCAAGCCTCATTTTTATCAAATATACCAGGTTTTTTTTTCAGTGTGGTGGTGTGAAATATGCAGGACTATACATAAAATCTTTTCTTTTCGACGGCGATATTGTACTACTGGAATCCCTGCAGAATGTGAAATATAAATACCTGGGGTCCTTTTCAAAAAAATCTGAAGATGGAGTTTGAGCCATGGAGTTTCAACCAAGCAAAGTCATGTGAATCTTCAGTAGATATGTAATAACAACAATTTCACTCTGCTTGACCCTTTGAGATTCACACTTAGGTATTTATCCCAATTAGAAGTGACTATTTTTAGTGTCAATGCCCATGAGTCATGACGTTCATTTTATTGCTAAAGTACACATCTTTAAGCACTATTCACTTTTAGCGATAACGTTGATACAAACTAAAAGCCAGTTTATAACTACCACTCAGGGAAAAAACGAGATAAAATCAAAATAATCAGTGTCAGATTAAGCATATCCGTTGACGAAAGTCTGTTAATCGGAAATTCTTAATCCAAATACAAAGATTTTACTTTGAGAATGCTTTTTGATTAACCTTTAATTCTTATTTTAAGATTGTTCTACAAGAGTATTAAGAACGTGTAAAAAAAAAAATCATTTCATTCGGAGAAAGCAACAACTTAATTTTAAATCGTTGTAAACTTAAATTACGCCAATGTATTCCTAAACATAACGCAATGAAGAATGTGTGAGCTTAAATTAAGCTCAAAATCACCTTATTTAGCATATTATTCAGCAGTAAGAATAATGCTCCCTAAACCCATAATAAAAACTATTGAAATAAACTTACAAGAATTTAAATGACAACAAGTTATCCTTATATCGATACCTTCCCGGAAAAATGTATTAAGCGACAATTTTCCAGCAAATGACTTTTTGCCATGCCTTGCAAATTGTGCCAAGCGCCACGTTTTGATCTTGGTTTGACGTCTCTACCATTGATACAAACGACACTAGAGATAACTAAAAATTGTATCATCCGACATATTTAGATGGGTAGATATTTGTTACCAAAACTTTTATGCTAAGCGCCATTACCTATATAAAAAATAATTGTACTATGCAACACATTCTACGAGAAAAAAAAATTTGCACATGGCGCTTAGTTTAACTGATATTGTCACTTAGAACATAGTGCCACCGAAAAGTTGTTCCATTTGCAGTCGCTTGAAACATTTTTGTATTTCATAATTAAACTATTACCTAATTAAGTAGGCGTGTTTATTTGAAAAGATTTTCTCAAATACTTTTTTGTAAAAAACTGAATAAATAAAAATGAATTAAGCGACAAATTTGTTTGGCATCTTGTATTAAATCCTACCATGTCAATGATTTAAGCGCCATTTACTCTGTATCAAGCGACAATCTTTAGACCATAAAACTGTTCTAAGCAACAAAAACTTTTTATCTAGTTGACATTTCGTTCATAAAATAATTAAAAACAATTTGTGGTGCAAATATCAATCGAAATATGCTTATTACTACAAAATACGCAAATAATTACTTTCATAGTAAGGAGACAAATACTCCTGTACAATTTTAAACATTTAATACATTCTTCCGGGAAGGTATCAATATGTATTAAATTTTATCGGAATGCTTCAAGAATGTGATATCCCAATTTAAGATTGCACCGTTTTATTTGCGAATTTATTTTCAACTGCGTCACTTTGATGTTTAAGAAAATAAAACAATATAGTTTTTTAAAAATCATTTTTATTTATTGAAACAAAAATGCTTAAATGGACTTAAATCTAAAATATGTCTTTGCATTATTTAATTGATACAAATGAAAGGGTGGACTATTAAAACCAGACACATTTTTGATTACAATTATTGTATTTACATTAAATAAATATTATTAATCCCACCATTTTTGTTATAACATGCACTTTATCACAATTTTCCACTGTTTAGTTTTTTGAAGAACATTACGAGATATCAATCTGAATGAATGAACTTTTTCTATCCACCATGAAAGTTTTACATTGTGCGGCTTGATTGGAGAAAACAAATTATTCAGGTGATATGATTCAGATTTTACTATTGCATAGGCTTGATTTAATAATAAAATTATTCAGGTGATATGATTTAGATTTTGATTTTATAGTAAAGAGCTTGATTTTAGATTTTGGTTATTGCTTTAATAATCATTCGATTTATTTTGAAATTGAGCACTAGATTGATTGAATTTAGATTGCGATATTTTTCTGAAATATACAACATGTTTAAGATTGTGACTGCGAACTTTTTTAAACGAACAAAATGACTCGCTTTACGCTTGAACAACGTTGGAAAATGTTGAAAACCTATTTCCATTAAAAGCTGCGAAAGTTGAACACTCTATTAAAGGAATTTCATTCTTTTTTCATTCTCTTCTGGAATTAAATTTAATTCAATTCATAGTTATGACTTCTTAGATTTCCTGAATCGGCTGAATCCTCGCTTCTGCCACTGTCTAAAATCTTTGTGCTTAACGATGAAGTCCATAACTTTTTTTGAGCTTTTTATCGGGCGAAGATGTCATGACTGCTGCTCAAAGTTTGCCAATGAAGTAAGGCTGAAAATACACCGGACCAAACGAAACGTTTTTGTAGTGTTTTTTGAAGCGTTTTTCAATTTGTTTTTCACTTTTTATGCGTGTTTTTTCACGTATTATTTGACGCGTTTTCCCACGCATTTCTTCAAATCGTTTTTCTCGCGTTTTTTGACTCGTCTTTGAGGCGTTTTTTTCACGTGTTTTTCACCAGTTGTTGACGCGTTTTCTTACAAGTTTTTCCATTCGTTTTATTATACTTTTTACCATCTTCAATCCATATGAAACTAGTACGGCTGTCTTTGTCTTGTACTTTGGGATTTTTTGAAAATTCAACAGCAAAATTGGAAACCGTGTGTCAAATGAAACGGAACTACCATTTTTGTATGACCAGAATGATTTTATGTAGCCAATTCGACTTCAAATATTCTATATCGCTAAAGCCCGTATGACACTATATTTTTGTCCTTCTTTTTAGAATGTTGAAAAGTCAGCGCTGTGTAAAAGAGACTAAAAGTGTATTACGAAATGCACATAGGTTCTTCTAAATTTGTCTTACTAGCGTAGGTGGCACCACAACCCAAATCGGGCTCAAAATGAGACCACAATCAAGTCAAAAATACTAAACTAAAGAATTACAGCAATGCAATATTTCGAAATGTTTTTCTGGCATTAAGTGATCTATTTCGTACAACGTTTCTGTGACTTGTGAACTCTTAATAGCTGTCAGTGTCAGAAAGACTCCAGCAGAGCCTTTCTTAAGAGCCCATTGCTACAAAACATTGGAGTGGAGCACCAATAGCAACTTCTCCGTCCACCATTTTTTTTTTTTTTTTTTTTTTACTTTTGGAGAAATGCTTTACGCACCATAAGGAAATATCCATATTTCCCCGTGAGCCGGGCTCTCCTAGGGGATTTAAACCCTTGGCGTACCGGCTTAAACTCCAAAAGTGTCTCGCCGATCTCCCCCCTCGGGACTACTTGCGCATTACTTCGAGGGGGGGTCCGTGTCTAAGTAGCGGGCTCGGTCATTTCCTCAGCTACCTCCTCTTGTTTTTTAATTTTCAGGATTTGGGTCAGATACGTGCTTATTTGCATCCACTGGACTTCGTTGTCCAGCATCTTCTGGATGATGTTGTCCTGGCTGATTTCGCCGACGTTTCCACTTAGTTCTTGGCGGAGGGATTCCCATCTAATGCACTCGAAGACGGTGTGGTAGACGTCGTCTGAAAGCGAATCTCCGTATTGACAGGATGGGCTTCTCACTTTTCCTATCTTGTGGAGGAAGGCGTTGAAGTATCCGTGTCCGGTGAGGAACTGGGTAAGGTAATAGTTCAATTCACCGTGTTTCCGGTTACTCCATGCGTTTACGTGTCTGATGAGCCTCGCAGTCCAGCGCCCTCTACTTTCAGACTCCCAGCGTTCTTGCCACTTGCGTTGTATACGCGCTATTGCTTCCGCCATCGCTGCTTCCGCTCCAATTTCCGTTTTCTTTTCGTATGCGTACTTTCGTTGTGCTGCAAGGAGGTCTATTGGTGTCACCCCCGCGATTACAAGAGCCGCTGGCTCCGACACCGTGCGGTATGCGCTTGCTATCCGTAAGGCACCGCGCCTCTGCACCGACGCCATCTGTTTGCGGTACTTTTCTTGCTTCAGTGCGTCAGCCCAAATCTCGCTTCCGTATAGGAGAATCGCGTGCGTTGTCGACAACAGTAGTTTTCGTTTACTAGCAGATGGTCCACCTACGTTTGCCATCAACCTGGATAGAGATGCTGTCACTTTTGATGCGCGTTCTGCGGCCGTCCGTATCTGTTCCCAGAAGCTTAGCTTCGTGTCGAGTCTAATTCCCAGGTATTATACCGCACTTTTACTCCTTATAACCTCGGTGTCGATGTTGAAGTCGATTATCGTGGGAATTCGTTTTCTCGTTAGGAGCACTACTTCGGTTTTTTCAGTTGCCAGAGACAGCCCGTGCCCCTCCATCCAGGAAATTGTCCTTCGCATGACCTGATTTAGCTTCCTCTGTGCGCTTTCGGTGTCTCTTGCTGTAATCACTGCAGCTACATCATCTGCGTATCCGACTAGGAACGAATCTTCCGGCATCTCCATGCGTAGGATATCATCGTAGGAGATGTTCCAGAGATCAGGTCCTAGGATAGATCCTTGATCTAGATCTCCGTCCACCATAACACATTTATTTAATCGCCCAAAACAATTACTGAACAGGCAAAGAAGATCGACCCAATTGCAGAAGGTACACGACCTATGACGTTGACCTAGCGATAATGTGAAATGCGAGCACGAATTGGATTTAACAAAGATGCGGCATATAGCAAAGGCGTCAATACGTCCAAAAAGTCGACCTATCGAATAATGACGCAATGTAAGCTCATTAAAAATATGTACAAGTTGAACTTCAATTATGAAAGAAGAAACACCTATAGGCAGCCATCTAATCAACACTACGTATCTGATATCATACCGAAATCTGATACGGATTACCGACTGAAATTCATCTGCCCGACCAAGACCATTTCCCAAAACCAATTCGACCGCAATTTCAACTTGGCAACATTTTAAAATCCATCGCTCTATCCCCTAATAAATGTATAGCTACTTACGCAAACACATTCCTACGGCGCACATTAGTAAAACATATGGAAAAGTAATTTCGTTTTATTTCCGGATTTCATAATTCCCCATTGAACCAACTTCCGGGAGGCTACCACAACTCCCAACTTGTGTGTCTGTTGTAAAATCCTTTCATTAATTTATATTCCCAGCATTCATAGCCGCACCACACCGAAAACAATGGCAGCAATCTTCTCCAGTTTTGAGAGCACAAAATGCAAAAAAAAAAAACCTGCAAAAGAAAACACTAAAGCAGGATGAATCTCATTTAGTGTGTCTACAATACCTCGAAAATAGAAATAACAATTTGCACCCAACGATAAACAGGAAGGACGTTGGGAGGGTGCGCGCGCGACGACAACAACGGAGAGCAAAATCCTATATCATAGTTCGTTGTTCGCAATTTCCTCCGCCCGCCCCCAAGGACTCTATACACTATATATATACCATCTTTGGCAACTCGGAACTTTTTACAACCTTCTCCCCAGAACTTCGACTCGGAGTAATACGTATGTGCATCAGCGCATAACCACCGAAAGATGTTTCCATGTTTTATTTTTTACACAATGAAGAACAAAAAAAAAAAAAAAACACGGGAAAGAAATAGTTAAGCCATTTTGCTCCTTGTACAGTGCAGAGGTGAAATGTGTTTACCATGTACCCTTCTACCCCCAGCAACAGGAGTGTGCAGTGTATGGCTTCTTGTAGGATGTTTACATTGTAAACATCTGCAAAGGTAGCAAATGTGCATTTCGTCGCAGTGTAATAAGGTTTTGCTGCCAAATAGAGGACTCCAGCTAGTTTTAGGTTCCCCATTTAGTCTTTGCCTGTTCTGTGGCAGCGAAACTTTTTACAGCATTTCAGTGTGATGGTAAAAATAATTTCCAGCCATCGGAGGTAATTAATCGTCTATTTGAACAGGCCCTGCCAAAGCTCACCCAATCATCAAACACCGGATCGGGGTATATTGATGTTGCTCAAATTTGTACAGGACACACTCTTCTTAATCGTTTTGCGTTTTGTTTTGATGTCACCAAAATGATCTGCAAATAAGTGCTCTATACCCGAGAGCTACTCAATTAGGCCGAGTTGGTTCTTGCTTGGTCTTTGACGTCGTCGACGTTAGTTGCCCCGTCAAGGCATTGGCCGGGGTTCATTCACAAACATGACCCTAATCAATTTTTGGCAAATATTTATCCTCTGAGGGTGTAAATTCGTTTTGTTTGGCTATAGTTTTCTGGCCACGTCGGATGTCTTATTGCAGGCAACTCATAGAGGGGGAAAATTAATTAAATACCTATTACTGGTCTGGCATGTGCGGTGGTCGGTCGGCTGCAGGCGACACACAAGACACAGGAAGTACGACAAGATGAACAATATAAATATCGGGTAACGTTCTTATTGTTGACTCAATTAATAGAGAATCGGTAACAATTAAGAAGTGTATGGTGTCACTGATACGTTCACTCATTGTTATGCGCAGCATGATGTTGCAGAGGCGTTGTTTGGTTTACTGGGAAATGTAATAATTATATGAGTGGAGAGAGTGGTTAGAAAGACGTCGATAAAGAAAAACGTGCCTTACAGTGCAGGGGTGGAAGGATCAGGGGCTTGTAGCAGTAGCAGACCTCAACCGAGTTGGAGTGCTCTGCTGGGGATAGTTAGCTAAATTCCTTGCTAATCGTAGATAGTGCTGATGACTTAAACGTCAACATAGCTGAAATAGATTTGAAGCATACATCAGCATGAACAAGACTTACTTACGTATCATAACTGTAGTTATGATAACGTATATAAGCTCTAAAGAAAAGTACGAACTATCAAAAACATATCCCACTAAAGTGAAGTTTCTGACCTGTCGAATAAATTTCTCTCCTCATCGTGAAAAATTTGAAATTACTTTGAACAACAGTTTCTCTCCAACGCTTTACTAGTCCCCCCTTACTTAGGGATGAGGAACTACTATGTATTATGGATTGCGCTAGCAAAGATAAAAGCGGGACCGGATAATACAATACCAGTAATGCTGCAAAAAACGACGCCGAAAACGGCTATCCCATGGCTTCAGGCAATATTCATAGGTTGTGTGAAATTGGGATTCATTCCAGGCAGCTGGAAAAAAGTGAGGGCTGTCTTCATCCTCAAAGCTGGGAAGCCCAGACATAAAGCGAAGGATTACAGACTAATAAGTATCTCCTCCTTTTTGTTGAAATCATTAGAAAGACAATCAGGAACAATTTAGAGGTTAACGGCTCCTTATGTGGTGCACAACACGTTTATGCAAAAGGCAGATCTGTAAAACAGCACTATATGAGGTCACTAGAACCATTGAGAAGTCCTCAAAGAATTCACGTTGGCGCCTTTCTAGACATTGAAGGTGCTTCCGAAGTGGATCTTACCGTCCACTTCGATAGCACCTTCTAGCACGATCTATCGGTCAACCCCAACAAGACCGACAAGACAAAAATAAAAAGGCATAAGTCTTAATCTCTCACCCGAAGTCAAATACCTGGGTTATTCAACTCCAAATTAAACTGGAAACGGAATACGGTTAAGAAAGCGGCTCAAACTATCTTCGCAAGCGAGCTGCCAGCAAGGCAGCATCAGTACGTCAGTGCCTTTCGGCATTATGAGCCATAAGCCATCACTCAATACTGCTATGCTGGGTTCCTGGACATTTGCCACTGAAAATAAAGCCCTGGTGTATTTGATAAATATGAGGCTTGATTCAACAATTATTTTGTCAATACACGTCCAACAAAATGTTTCTATCAAATTGACAAAATTTTAATAAGTTTTATATTGTCCTAAAACTTTTGTTGCGATAACAAAAAAAATTGTTATGCTTATAAAAATTGTTTATTATTTGTGCGCACGAAATTTTTTTGTTAAATTTACCATAATGCTGTTGATTTTGCGAAGAAATTTATCAATTAGACCTTTATATTTTTGTTAAATTAACAAGAAAAGTTGTTAATACCATCGAAAATGTTTGTCCTTTTGTCAAATCAACAGCAAATATTGTTGATATTACAGAAACAATATGTTAGTACTACAGACTACAGTTGTCTTTTGATACGCAAAACAAATAAGTTTAGCAATTAGATTTATTAAAAAAAAGGAACTACAGAAATAATTTTTACTGGACAATATAGAAAATATCAAAATACGCATATGTAAAATCAAAAAAATTATTAATGGCTATTACTTTTAAGACATACATATTAGCTGTTTTTTATTATCAGCGTGCTCAGATCCGGATTAGATCACGAAAATAAAACAAGACGGATCATTGAAAAGTTTAATTTTTGAATTATGGCAACTGATGCTTTCAAAAACAAAACAGATAATACAGGGTATTACAAACTTCATATTGCCACCAGCCATATTGCAAACGTCACACAAGGCACATGTCATTTCACTTGCAATGTGGGGGGTGTTGCCATATATGAATCAAATTTGCATAATTTTTTTTTCCAAATATTTACATATATTTTTGTGAAACAAATTTAGTATTTCATGTTAAAATATGCAACACATGAACAATAGTTTTCTGCTGGCACTTGCGCTTATCTTGGCATATTAAGGTGTGTCCAGACCAGCGAAACATTTCAGAAATATTTATAAAATGTTTCTGAAACAAATCGGACACATTTCATAAACACTTATAAAAGATTTCTGAAATTTATTTATTAAAAGTTTATGAAATATTTCAATTTTATCATTTTTTGGACTAGAAGAAAATAAAGAAGGAATTAGCAGCGAATAAAGTTTTTATTTTTGTAATTTTGGTCTCTGGAATCACGCAACACGCGATTTAATTCAAATACTCATATTAGATTAGATGAATTACTTTCTCATTAGGTATTCCAAGCTTTTCTGGACATTTTTATTTTATTTCAAAAAATATATAAATCAAAAAACAGCGCTCACTTTCTGCAGGGAATCTTGTAAAACAAAAATTATTTTCCATCACGATTGAGTAACTGTGAAATAAATGTTTTTTGGTGTCCAGATCCAAACCAGTAAAACATTTCATAAACAGTTCATAAAAAATGTTTTGTTAAATACTTTAGAAATGTTTATGAAGCATGTACGTATTTACCTGTTTATACATACCTTTATAGAAAAAGAAAAAACAAAATAACTCGGAATACGGACGGGGAGTTCACTGGCATGAATCAATTGTTTTTTTGTGTATACCATTTTTTAGTCAGGCAACGTGCTTGTGTGACTATCGTTTACAGTCACACCAACATTTAAAAATAAATCAAACCACCTAGTGAGAAATAGTAGAAATAATTTTCAGATTATGATTCGTGATCTCGATGAGAAGCAGGATCATGTGCTATTGTTGTAGGTGCATGTGTTAAATCGATGATCTATATGGATCATAGCTGATAATAAAAAACAGCTAATGATACCGAATGCCTTTATCTAACTTAAGAAAAAAAAGATCCGCTCTAGCTTAAACACCGAAAACGATGTAGATGTAGTCAAGTCATCTCCTTTACTATTTAAAGTTGCTTCAAATAATAAATGACGCCATCAAAAGCATTCCATTGAAAGGATTATCCTGTTTAAATTGTATTTTTTAAAATTCAACAGAATGTTTGTAGTGTTTATAAACTGTATTTTGTTTGGCTAAAAAACATTTTTGCATAAGTCTTGTCAATATCACAAAAGTGATTCTTGGTTCTTTGTTTGTTCAATTGATACAATATCGATTTATTAAACTGAAAATTGTGTTTTGTTAATCTGACAAAGTAGTTTGGTAGTTGATGTTTTATCCGTTTGAGAAAATATCTTTTAAATTGATAAAACTCAAATTGTATTGATAAATTTCATTTATCATTACAACAATTTGTTTGTCAGTTCAACAAAACTATTTTTGTTGAAATTTTACTGTCGAATTTTGTCAATATTACCTGGTATTTTATTTTCAGTGATGGGTGTAGAAGGAAAGGAGAAGGAGGCAGCGGATAAATTGGCCAGATGCGGCTCTGAAATGCACATACTATACGCAGCTAAGAGGTTCATTGATTGGTTTTGTTAGTTTCATGTCCTACGATGGGCTTCTAATGGCTTCTTGGTGATATTGCTTATTATGCAAGCTGTCCCTCTAGCTTAACCCAATCTAACCTAATCCATACAGCCCCAATAGATTCTGAAATTGCTAGAGCTAAATTAAACTCACTCATAATTTGACGTCCAATTAATCTCTACTGCCTTTATTTGTCTTTCAAAAAGGCAATTAACATAAAAACTCATCCACTTTACCTACTAAACGTATGCACCTACTTTTATTCTCTGAAGGCGTTAAAAGTCCTCTCTACTCTGTGACACTGCACACTTACGGTGCTTAAGCAAACAAAACCACATTTTGCACTGAGCACTGAGGAGTGAACGAAAAAAAAAGTGTGGAGGAAAAAAAAAACACAATGTCTGCCGCACTGTTAAGCTGCACAATAAACTTTGCACTCTCTGCGGATTAGTCAACACTTGAGTATAGGTCTCTCAATTAGCCGGCTACTAACCAGTGAAAGTAATATGCATTTACGACGTCCTTAGCAGGCGCAATTACTCACACACAAAGAGCGTTAATCCGCGAATGGCTACAACAATGGGAAATGCTTTTGGAAGTTTTGCATGTGTACACCTACAGAGAGTCTATTCTCAATTTTTTTTTGTTTTTGCAACTCCCCAATGAGACGCAGACGATGGAATTGCAACTTGTCCGCAGGCAAAGTTGTAGAACCTGTACGTACGGTCGTGTCGGATGATTTTACTTTTTTAAATGAGTATATGTCAGAGGCGTATCAGGCCTATTAGCTTGTATTTTTCACACTGATGTGGTTAGGTTAGGGGTATGTGTTTTTCTAAGGTAAGGTGCAGGTTATTCTGGTATCGGTGGTCGTAGGCGCTTTAATTACCCAAAAACTTGTTGTCTTACCTTCCTAAGTACTAAGTAACTATGAAAGTTGATGGGATGGTTTTTGTTGCCTGGAGCTATGAACGACGATCAGCCCTTGGGACTTTTACTGACCCAGGCAACACAATTAGTCGCAGAGTGCCCAATGAAACTATGAGTTGGGCTTACAACACGTCTCCAAGATTATTGGTGTACCGCCTTCTGGAAGAGTGTGTTATGCTTGGGCCGACTGAATCATGCATGACGTTTGCCCGATTCGTGGAAGCTTCGAAAGGGCTACGATTACACATGCTACTTTTCATGTCAAATTTTGCCGTCAGTGTATGCTTCTAGGCCATAAAGTTCGATTAGGATGATAAGGGTGTTATGTAGAGTCCCCTTATTGTTTCTCGAGAAGGCCTTACCAACAAATTGCCTTCTTAGGCCAAAGTAACAGGGATTGTCCAAAGTGTAACTCTTTGCTTGATTTTTGCCGTGATAGTTTTTTTTAGGGTCAAGAGCGAAGCCGAGGTAGACAAAGTCAATAGCTACCACAAAGCTATAGCTGTTTATTGTCATGATCCGTCCGATCCGCCGAGGTTGTGTGTTCCTTCTTGTTGACAGCAAATATATTTCATATTCTGTTTTTATATTAACCACTAGGCCCAACTTTGTCGCTCCTGTACTGGTGAATTTCTATTATCAGTGCAGCTCTAACAAGCACAAGGTATGCCGGCAAACCCGGCATAGATTCACATACCTAATGAAAAACCTTCATCCTACCAACAGGGGACCAAACGACGTTATTTTTGAGTCTAACGCAACAAACCATTTCTAACAGCAACTATATATACATAGGTAGCGTAAAAGCCTAGGCTCTAGGCCTAGAGCAGATTCTACTCAATTTGACACAAGTATGACAAGTCTGTAAATCATAACGATAAAACCAAAACGTTATAGCTTATTCTGGACCGTAACGTTTCAATTCGACTACTCAATTCGAAATTCTATATCGTCAACTGTATGGCAATAAACTGCCTTGTAGCGAGTTTCAATGTACCTACAGCAAAGTTTTGTATGAAATCACTTTTAATCAAATTTTTGTACTGTCTTCTTAAGTCACAAGTTCAAGCTATATTCCAAAAAAGTGTTCCTGTTGTTGTTCCCCTGTAGGTCTACTCTAAATTACAACACCCACAACTACAACTATTATATTTAAATATGATATCACCCTTTCGACCGCAGCGAAAATATTCTGTGAAATATTATTTCAATGCGCTGCCATGTCTATATAAACAACTCCGTCTGTAACATCCTACACAACCAAATACAGTCAATGTTTCTGGCTATGCTTTCCCATTGAAATAACAAGCCGAGCCGAGGTGTGTTTTTATTTCCATATCATGATTCGATTACATGCATGTTGAAGCGTAATTTTATTCAAAATTATTCGTCCTTAAAATGATTTCCACACACATACACATAATATATGAAGTGAATGCCAGAAGCATCCAGCCAGTCAGTCTGCCCCTCTAGGTGCAATAACACCTCTGTGAGCCTACATTTCAGTTTCAGGTGGTGCTAGATATTTTCGGAAAGGCCTATGAAATAAAAAATATCTGCGAAAGCGAGGCATAACCAATCAGGGAAAACAAAAACCCATTTGCAATTTGAGTTCAAATTGAATGTGGCTTTGACGTGTGAAACCGTTGGCATGTAGATTTGCACATTCTGGTCTTCGTTTTTTTTCCAGCGAAATTTTAAAGCAGCAGTATCCTCGTTTTTAAATTCACTTAGTGTGCACGATTAAGAGTGATGAGCACAACGACCGGGAAAAGAATGCAATTTCAACTGACACACATGCAATCATAATTTTTGGACTCTTTCCAAGACTGATCCGAGTTACCGTAAGAGTGAAAGTGCAAATGGCTTCAAGGGTAAAAACTCTGCCAGTGCACGAAAGCAATTTTCCTTTCAGTTTTAATTTTAGTTGAAGACTTTATTGATTTTGCTTTTTTTTTTTGATTGGGGGGGGGGGGGAGACAATTGCGAGAAAGTGGTTCTGACCTAGTTTGTAGTTTTTAAAGTGGATTGTGTTGTTCTCCTCGAAGATGGTGTGTGGTTTGAAATTGGTGCTTATCGCGGCGGGTCACATTATGTCGCAAGATTTGAACGATGAGTTCAAATGACATCTTTGGACAAAAATTTGAGAAGAAAAGGGACACATTATTTAGGAAAAGTTTCACACCTAACTATCCTAGAGAGGTCAGTGCAAATTGACTGGAGGGATTGAGACTTGGCTAGTTGAAGTAGGATTAACCTCATCCTTAGCCCGTTAACGCAAACGAAACCGAAAACGACTCGAAGAATTTTGAATTGAGACACAAATTTTAGTTGAGACACAGCTATGGCCTTCGATGTCGATGTATTTTGAGAAAGTAATGCACTTTGAAGTAAGGAAGGTCGTCCACTATGTCCACTAGGTAGTCACCAATCAATTTTAATCAACAGTTCTTTAATAATATGTCTGATTTTGACGAGCAAATTAAGTTCACCGAACCGAGTCTGCGAACTGCTGTATTAGTGCTGGTAGCTCAGAAGAGTTGATGCACAATCAATTGGTTGGACAACTCGTTGAACCCACACTGGTGCTGACAGTTACTCACACCTTCATGATATGAGGACATATTAAAGACACACTAAATTGAAATTGTCGAAAATTACTAAGTACCTACACATTACAGGAACAATTGTGATTGATAACAATGGCTGAGCACAGCCAGAAAAGATTGCAAGAACCTGAGCGGAAAACTAATAGAACTTGACTTAAACTAGGTTACAAATGAACAAGCGAATATTCGTTGTTTCATACATTTTACACATGAAAACCTTTGTTTTGTCGCATATACCCGCGATTGAGCTTCATTTTTAAAGGAATTTTTCATCCGGTTTTTTGTGGATCGCGTCTTTATTTTGTGGATTGTGAATAAAGTGTGAAAGTTCGTGGAAAGAAGTTTTAGTTCGCGGGAAAATTGCTGTAATTATAAATTTCGTTATTAAAATCATTTAAGGCTGTGTTTTTTTTCGATTCGATTTAAGATTAATTAAATATAATGCTTTTGTGGTAGAACAAATAGCATTTATCAATTCATAAATACAGTTAAACTGATTTGTTCGCAATTAGCCTTTTCGCAACTCCCGCTCATGTGAATAGTCCTTTAGAGAGTTGGATATATAGAATACAAAATTGATTCTTTGCACGCTTAGTGGACGACGGGCACGACTTTTTAACATTTAAATTGGACCGATCTATTTTTTTTTTCAACTCTACATGGTCGTCCAAGTCTGTTTCGGACTAAGGTAATGCCTGGTCGTATATTCTTTTTAATTTTGGAGCGAACTCCTTCCAATTCAAACGCAGATTTCGGAGAATTAATGGATTTGTATGCTAGGCGCCGCATACATGGTGGAATCAGTTGATATTGTTAGTGGTTTTGAAAATGAATTTTAAATAAACTGTCAATAAACTGCGACCACTAAGTTCCCGGACATTGCTCCGAAATACCTTCGACCCGTTGTGCACTCAAATTTGTTAGCTAGTTTTCGTAAGTTTTCTTACAAGCAGTTTTATAAAATTTTAATTTCCATGTCAGAACAGGCTAATTAAAGCACAGGCTGCTTTAAGAAGTTTTTCACAGTGCCTATCGAACCAGTTGATTGACGGAAAAAGCTAACTACTGTCACTTACCATAAGAATTTGACGTTCTAGTGACTTTCAAGGATTCTCATCGATCTGTCCTAGTCAGTGTTGCTATTCTGACCCAAATTTCTTTACTCTAACCGGGGAAAGTTTTTAAATCCGGTCTAACCGAATTTTAACCGAAACGAAAATATTCTTTAACCGGAAAACCATTTTTTGACCTGAAAAATAATATTGTTCTATGACTAGACATAAAGGATGATTTCTATAATTTGAATGATACTTGGATATTTTAACGGATCTGTCAAAATTTAGCTGTGGAAAAATGTATTTTGCATTAATACGACTACTTAAATTCTGTAGAGATTTTTCGTACAGCGGCTAACAAATTTAGCTTGAACTGCGTACTGCTTTGCTTAATTTTATCTTTGGAGACATTTTTGTATGGTGGCTTAATTTAAGCGCGAGCAGCATACTAGGCTTCAACAAAAACCAAACAAGTTCAATACGAAACACATAACAATTAAACAGCGCGATGCCCATAAAAGCAAAAGGAATGGTGGCCGGCCATTAGCAACATTCTTTTTTTAAGTCACACGTATTCACAGTATTGAATTGAAATTACAAAAACAACAATGTAAACAAATGGGTTTTGGGGGGATAGACGTACGAAAGATATCCATCTCTTTAAATCATTCATCTCTGGCTCCCATCAACTGTGACTGGGTGTGTGCACAAGAGTGAAGTGAAGACGATTTACCATTTTGCAATTTCGGTGTTGGTTTTACCAATTTCAAGCGCCGATGTGGGGTGGAAAGTTCCTTTTTCTGCAGAGCTTTCCAATAAACTGTTGTTTTTTTTGTTTTATTAGAGTTAAGATAAGCTTAGAAAAATATAATATAATGTCATTTTTGTTCTATATTTTTAGTTAAAATATATTATAAAATAAAATTCTTATTTTATCTTTTGACCGAATTTAAAAAAAATAAAAATCGGTCATTCGGTCAGATTGTAAAAAGCAGCGTTGTTCTTAGTCTGCGTATATTTTTGGAAGTCACAGAACTTTAAAATCGCTCATTGTGCTGTGCCAATATTATGATATTGCACAATAGGCTTCTCTGTGCAACACTAAAGGTAAGCCACCCGGTACAGGATCCCCTTTTTTATGTTTCTCTTAGTAGAAGCATCGTAACATTTTCTAAAAATTCAGTCCGCTTTCTTTCACTACTTCTATTAGTGATCGCATTCTTTCGTTTCGGTTAACAGTCAACGCCGATAATCATCAGCAGAATCTATGACCTTCAGTGATTTAAGAACAGGGAATTTGATACTTTTGTACATAGTGACATTGACCTGATGGTAAAGGTTCGACACAGTGGGTTAAATTAGCTGGGAGCCTGGGACACTAATGTGTCAGTCAGAAGATTCTTCAACTTCAATCCAACCCTTCAGCTTAGTAGAGAAAGACCGCCCAATTTTGTGAAAAGTTACCTCAACCAACTTGAAAGTTTTTCATATAGCTATTCAGAATAAGGTAATTCATTTACAAAACGCCCTACACAGTTCCACATCAAAGTTCTTCAAAAATCTGTTAAGACACCTTTAGCTTTAATACTTTCAGCATTTCTTTTTCCCATCTATCTATTCATTATTTATGAGATAAGCCTTTTCATAATTCATACCCTGCCAAGCTATTAGAGTAAAAGCCTAATAGCTATCTACAGATACACCGCAAAGTGAACAATTTGAGGGCAAACCATCTGTTTGCATTCGAACACTTAAAGGCTGTGTGTAGGTAACTGCTGTGCGTCGTTAAAAATACCACGCATTCAAAAATAAAATCGGTACCACTATATGCAAAAGCTGGAACACCGCTTATACACTTTATGCAACTTAATTCGAAGCTAGTGTATTAATTATTCAAAAGCAATTATTGTTAAACGTTTGGGTTGCATTTTCCTTTTCTTCCTTTGAGCTCGATGTCGTTTTTAAATTGTTGGTCACTGAACCAACTTTTTCGTTGAGTCGAGGAAAGCCTTTCAACAGACCCTGCACTAACCTTAGCTGCTGATGGCCAGTGCCCGTTGCTCATCAATTGTTAAACTAAATGATAGACAACATGAATCGATAATTAGAACCACAATCACGTTTTTCCACTTATGACACTTAGGTCGCTCGCTCGGTGTGTGCCAATGTGGCCTAATGGCGGAGGCTAGTGCTGCTCATTAGGCAACCACAAAACGGTCTCACTCTTTAGTTGTTAATATGTATAGCAGGTATACGTTGGAGAGTCCTTGTTACATTCGACATTGTACGTTTTGATCTAATTGTGATTTGCGAAACAATATGCTATTAATAGAATTCCGATTATTGTCCTTGAATTAAGTGTTTTGTTGCGCTGATAAATCGATAGTAATTACCGATGGCATCTGGCATAAGTGTGGTACTGCTGCTGCCTTTAACCGATTTCCATTAATTCGAATACGAACCAACGCCCATGCACTAAACCGTTTCAAGTTTATTGCCGAAACGAAATTATATTACAACTGGTGATGTGATTTAATCACGGAAGTATTAAAAACAAAATGAGCAGAAATTAATTTTTTTTTTAATTAATCATATAAAAGGGAGCAACCGAAACGGACAATTCGAAAGATTCCATGCACTGTAATAAAGCTTTGCACACGAAACCGAGAATAAAACGCGACGCGTTGGAATATCCTTGGTGTGCTGTGGCGGTTGGACACCTTCGTTCGTGGGCCACTCCCAAAGAGTGTTAAAATCTTAATCGAAGGATATTCAACATCACCGTAATAATAATTGCATTGCAATCAGAGGGAATGAGAGGATATGCGATATCCTGAACTTATTCGCCTTTGTTTTATTATTATTGGCATATGAGAAGAGTTTTTTTTTTTTTCTTTTTTAGTGAAAAGGTGTATATATGGTGAGTTGACACGAGATCGTTAATAATGCCGTAAGAGATATAATTTTAATGACAGTGATTTTTTTTACAGCTGTGGCAGCTTTCGTGCATAAGGAAAGGATTTAGAAAGTTTGTTTTAAGGTGGAGGTAAAGAGCGTGCATCGAGGTGAGCATATTATGAAGGAGTGTAGAACGTAATAAATAGATATAAGTGGCTCGAATGAGTTCTGAGATTTGAAATGACTGGTAGGCAGTTGCTTTGCGTACCTAGTTAAAGTGTTTTTCAATTGAATTTATATTTGCATATTTAAGTGGTTTCTACTCTAAACGCTTCGGGTGGTGAGGGAGCTCATAGTAGTAGCAAGCAATACATCTACGATGGATTTTTAATCTCGGGCTTAATATGCTTCTACTTTTAGAAATATTAAAAAAATATATATATATCTAGTGGTGTCTTTTTAAATCATAGGTTATTTTGTCACTGACAGCGGTTTCCCGCTCGAAATCTTGACAGTCGCTTTACGCTTGAACAACGTTGGGAAATATTTAAAACGTATTTCCAAAGTGTGTGCTGTGTTTTTTAAAAGAAGTTTTTGCCAAGTTTGTGCAAATAGTTCGTGAGACTGGTATTCTCGTGGAAAACACTTATGGTTCCCGTCGTCGTACGGTGCGCACAGACGAGAATGTGGCTGCTGTAGCCGAGAGTGTGAGACTCAGTTCACGAATATCAACTCGCCGTCGCCATCGATCTCAAGAGGCCAACATTTCACGCACTAGCCTGAGGAGAGTTCTGCACAACAATCTCGGATTATTCGCTTGGAGTGACAGAATGCGCTACTGCGAAGCCAGCCGAGGCAGCCACTTGAACGACGTTGTATTCCATAATCAATGGGAATGTTTGATGTTACTAAATAAGACATAATAGATACACGGAAAAAAAATGATTTTGTTCATTTTATTGCATTTTAAAAAGAAACTTGTATTTGGCCCACACTGTATAGGTACATGAGTGGGTGTACCGTGTACACTTGTACAGTCAAGATAATTGCCTGGAAAAGCAGTTGCAAAAACAATTTTCAACATGTTCTAGATTACAACAAGTGCAGATTTTAGCTATGTGAAACTTTTTTCACGTCTTGCTTTGGTCAACTTATTTTGAAAGTAGATACTCATTCAAGTTAGGAGTGCTCATAAAATCGCGATAGCACTTAAGTCGATAGGTTCTACTTAGGAAGCATCACATCTTCTTAAATATAAATATACTTTTTCACTTTTATAAACAATCGGGTCACTTAAGAGCACCTGCTAGTAGTGCTACTAATTATATATATACTACACCTTATAGATAGATTAAAGTTTTGCTAAATTGGGTAGAAACATTGACAATGGTCAATAGGGGCGTTCAAAATTCTAGTTTACTTACATTAGGAAGCTGTGATTCGTACGTCTCAACTTCAAATACCTAGATTTATCACGTGAACAACTTTTTTCAGTTAGCTTCAGGTTGAAGGGTCACGAATTTCTCCACTGAGTACTTAGTTGACATTACGTTACCGATTAATCTAGCTTTTGCCATTAGTCAAAATCTAGGCAAGACTCCGTTGAAATTAAGTCGACTAAACCCAGCAAAAGTTTGTATGTATGAAATTTGTCGAGCGACATCTTTTGCGGAAGAAAATATTGCCGATTTAAATAGCCATTTTTATTTATCGTTTAGATCAAAATTCAGTCAGAAATGATTTAACTTTAATCCATCTTGATGCGGTCATCACTCGTTTTAAGACACAGCGATATTTGTTTTTGTCGACTTTGGACATATTTTGACAAGGCCCAAATTTAACTTTCAAACGTAAATCAAAAGAAACATTTTTTTTGTTTTTTTTTCAAAATTTTTGAGATTTATATTTTTAGGATATATCAGTTTTGAAAGCAATTAAATTTAACCTCTTACAAATAATACTTTAGTTGTGATCTTAACATTTATAGGTGTTTCGTTTCTGACGTGTTATTTTACCTACCTACTTTTTTTATCATTCAGTTTGTGACACGGTTGGAATTTAACGAATAAAAAACACGCACAGAAAACATCATTCTTTTCTCTGTTTTTAGAAACGTTTCAATTTAATTTGTAATTCGTTTTCAGTCATATCTATTTCTTAACACAATTTTTTACCTGACGAGAGAGAATCCAAAACATGTAATTTTTTGTGTTTTACTGAGAGCTGGGATTCGAAAAAATAAAAAAAAACTATTCTAATAATTCACTTATTAATTGATAAAACAATATTACTTAAAAAAATTCTTAAACGTTTTAAACTAATCACTTAATTCATTGTGTAGGTAATCTTCACAACCGATTACTATTTTTAACTTTACCAATCACTGTTTTAAAATCAACTGTCCCTCCCTGTTCTCAAATCTGCCTTTTATATCCGCTCCGCCATCTATCGGGAATTTTCTAGTTTATTCCGGTTCGTCCCGAACAAACTCCATGGTTCCAGAATTAGCTCACTTAACTCTCCACATATTTGACAGATTCGAGTCTCCAATTGGAAGTGGAACTTGTTTGGTGATTAATGGGTTGTTCACACTTCACCATTTTCCATTATATATTTTTAAAGAGATTTCTAGTAAGACAAAATTATTGTATCTAGGCTAGTTGGTATATTGAGACTATATGATATTACGAGTTTCCAAATACGTTTTCTCATTCTTTGAACAAGTTTGAGATGCATATAAAGCGTAAAAAGTCGAATGTTTACAATCGTTAAATCATTAATTTCGTTACTAATAGCTAATGCACAGCTACCAGCTTTCGTTTTCGTTTTTGGAACAGAGCATTGAATGTACAAAGAAAGTGGAGAATGCTCTGGATATGCTTGTTGTTTATAGGATTTGTAGCATGTTTAATTATATGACACTGATCAGTGTTGTTATCAATTGCAGCGTATTCACCATCATTTTGCTACACTTATGTTTCATATTTGTTAGGAAATTTTTGACTTGCGAAAAAGGATATTTTGGACCTTTTTTAAATATTATTTCCGGTTTTGTGCTGCATAATTTTTAAATTTATGTTTTTTAATTGATTTTTAGGGTGGTTAAAATTAAATAGTAGTTCCATCAAATTCGAAATTTTGTTAAAGTGATATTGACCATAGAATTGCACCATATACAATTAAATGTGGAGTTTTAGTTTTACTTTTAATGTTATTTCAACAAATTAATCGACAAGCTTTTTCGGGTTATTTAAAACGCTTACAAGACAATATTTTCGTGTAACCCTGCATCAATTTGCGACTAGTTTTTATCACATTTTTGTTTCCGAAAACTTTTACGACTTTGAAGCTCAATGCCTTCCAAGACATACATGGTCATTTTTTAAACTGAATTTAAGCTCTTTTTAGTAAACGCTTTAAACGGTTTTGCGACATTACGTAGGACTAATGACTTCTCCAAAGTAGGTACAACCAGGGATCCCAGATTAAAAAAAAAAACTTTTTTAGCACAAAAACGATTTTTTTCCTTTTTTCAAAAATAAAAATTCCTTTTTTTTCCCCGAAAAACAAAATAGCTTATTTAAGTTTTATTTTAACATTTTATTTAAATATTGACGTTTATGTACTTTTGTTTTTTTGTCTTTCTCTTCGTCCTCGCTGGAGCTGGAACGAACTCTATTTATTTTTTCTAAAAATGAATAGTAATTCTTTTTTCAAAGCAAGGGGAAAATACAAAAATTAATTATTTTATACTTACTTACCCATAAACGTTAGTGTCGGCTGTTCAAAAAGAGAAAAAAGTAGATTGCGAACTTTTTTTTTTGTAAAAAAAATGAATTTAAGGCAATCTATCAAAAAATGTATTTAAGGCAAACAACATCGAAATATAAGAATTAATTAACTTACATCTTCAATTTTGCCGACGCACGTTTGCTTCTAGTTTGCTAAAAATTACACCTGTACGCTTCACAAATTCGCAACACTTTTTAACTTTTTCCTTGATGATATCGATATGACATATAAAACACCAAATAATGAATGCATTCAACATGAGTTTTAAAAATAGTGTAGTCTTTCGAAGACTTTATTTAAATAAAATTTTAAATGTTTTTTTTCCCCTTTTTAGATTGTTTTCCCCAAAAAATCCCTTCCCCCTTTTTGCTCTTTTAGAAAAAATCGAAAAAATTGTCGACTTTCCGCCAATTTGGGTTCACTTGGGTACAACATTAATGTAACATTTTCGAAACTATTTTGAAGCACGTACTATTGAAGGTGCATTTACCAAAACGGAAATATAACGAGTCACTTTTGTAACGCCTAAAATTTAAATTTAAATAAGTACACAGAAGTAAAAAAAACACGCTCACAAGGCATGATTCTTGACACGCATTCTCCGACTCGTTTCTCAGAAGCCCTAATTTTGTACACACATTTTAAAGGGAATCATGTAGCCCTTGGGAATTCCAAAAATAGACAAAAAGGATTTTTTTTTGTGTCTTGCTTTAGCCTGATTTTGGTCATGCTTTGAATTAAAACCCTAAATTGTACTGACTAAAAAAGTATCCAAGGGCGCGATGTATTTGTCGAGCTTTGTGATTGATTTTTTGACTCGATTTCAGACGAGCTTAAATATTTCTAGTGCCCCCTCTGATCATCACTTAAAACAGCTCAATAAAATATTTGGAATTAGTTATGTGATTCATTGGTTGGCAAATTAAAGCCACATTTTCCATCTATATCAGACTAACTAAATAGACTCAACAAATTACCTACCTACCACCATTGATATCAGCTTACAATAAAACTCTTCGTAAGGCGATAATGTTACAGAAATAAATGTTTTGTCACCTATAATCTATTTTAATATTTTTTTAAGACAACTGGAAAGGTTTTTATCTGTAGGCCAGGTGCCTTGCGAGAGCTCACATTAAGGCCAAATTCGTCAATATTATTCTTATCTACTTACCTACACAAAAATGAGGGAATTCTGTAAGGTGTGCTCAGTCTCATATGTTTACATTAAATTCTTTTGACCTTGTTTTGGCAATAATTTCATAAAACAAAAGAAAGACCACTTTTATTAAAATTTAGTTCAAATCAAAGGAAATGCTTTTGTTTTTTAATCAAGCCCATAAGCTCTTCGTAACCCCTCCAGCGTACATACTCATGTAACAAGCTAACTCCTCAGGTTCTCATCTCATATATGATCCCAAGCTCCTGCTTAAGTATTTTACTAAATTGACGGCAATTTGGTTGGGTACTCCCAAGAGGATGAAGTATTTTCACAAACTACCCCACACAGTAAAACCAAATCGGGTTGATTATGAAGAAATGTCGTCTTGAAGACATTGCCCTCGCTTCGTCGTCCTCGTCAGCAACCCCTTAAGTGTGTGCAATAAAAAACAAAAAACGTAGAAGATGTACCCACACAAGAAGAGGGTGAAATTTAAGGGTAAATTTCAAAATTAGGTGGTATACATATGCTGTGCTTCGACGCTTCTGCTGACTTGATATGAATGCCTTTGTAGTAGTGAAAAAAAAAAAACACCTACTGACTAAAGGCAAGTAGGACGTCCTTGCAGTAAGACTATACCTATATAGCAATGCTCTCTAATATCGCGCATAATCGCGCGCCTCTTGTGGCAATCAAGTAATTAAAAATGTGATTAGCCCAATGTGCGTATACTGACACATTGTGTGGTTATTAGCGACTGTGGGATCTAGCTCACTGACTCGTCTTTCAAATGGAAAAAACCCCCAGCCGTCCAGTTAATAAATCGATTCCTAATTAACTTCGACCACATTGTTTCGATCACATTCCCCCTTGTTGGCGGTGAGCTAGTCACAGTTGGAATAACTGTGTCTAACTACTTCCTGAATGATTTGGCGCTGTAAATTTCCCAATGTAAAATGTAGTCATTTCCGTCCCGACACGCAGACACTATGACGGCGAAGGGTGCTCACAAATGAATGAGAATGTCATCCTCAGTTGGGGAGTGGATTGAATGAATAGGTAACCACGACTGGCAACCGCCAAACTGATGGATGTAAGCTGCACATTCAGTTCACCACCAATTTATACAGTTTCCTGTTTCTAATTTCCAGTGGATGCCTGTTTCACACAAATATTGGTTTCAAATTAATTTGCGAAACGTGATTTAGATTCGTAATTAAATGCGAGTAGTTTCTTTTTTGCTCGTGGTTGGGGGTTCTTTTTCTTTTTATTTTATTATTATATGGATGTAGTCAAATTAGCGGGATATTTTATTTTGAATTTCTGTGTTCAACTGTAAAATAAATTCACGATGCTATGCTCTTTTACTTCTACTTTTATGCCCAAAATACAAGTGCAGAAATTCTGGACGCAGCGCAGCATGCAGTGCTGCAAGTAAAATAGATGTGCAGAAAATTGTTTGACATGTGTATTGTATCGGCTAATATGACTGCTGTCATTTGCCGACTAAGCAGCTGATGTGTTTGCAACCAAAACAAAAACAAACACGATCAGCAAAGGTCAAAAGCCGATGATGCCAAATGCTTGAAATTGCAATTTTTTTTTTTTTGTATTGTTGTTTGAAGTTTGCAGCAAATTTAGAAATAGAGACATGTTGCAGTGCTGCTGTGAGTGCAGAATCTTTCTGCGCAGTGAATTCTGCACATGTGTTTTGGGCATTACAGGAGAATTGATGTATCGTTGAATTTTATATACCAACTAGCTGTACCCACCCGGCTTCGCCCGTGTAAAATTTGGTTTCAGAACAGTTGATGGAAAGAAAATTAAGAAATTTGCTGTCTTGTTGGGGACAAATTTTTTTGGCTGTTTTGTTTCTATCGACTAAGATAGTGATATTTGCTGCATTACTTACCCTGGAGCACTTTACATATTACTGCCCGTGCTTGAAGCAATTATTGCTTAAATCAACTCCCGCATTTCTTAAAGTTTGATCCTGTGACTTATGGATTGTCATTTCAAAACAAACATTAATAGGCAATCGAATAGGCTTAAACTGAAATGAATAATTACTGTGAATTATTTGTATTCTTGGTATAAACACCGCATCTCCTTTACCACACCCAGTTAAAATTAAAGCCTCATGTCAAGCATTATGTTGCTTATGTTATGGGAACTCCAACTTTTCATACCATTTTATGAGCATTGAGGCCATGGGCTGTTAAAAACGCTATTTAAAAACTCTACTCTATAAAAAACGAAATGGGTAATTACCCACGATCTGGTATCACTGAAAGCTATACCTATCTGATATTTCTTTCATGGAATTTTTTTTTTGTAAGCAAAACAGAGGTAAACATATTTTTCCTACATATTTGACATTTCTTTTATTTGTTTTTTTTTTCTTAGCAAACCAAACAGCATACTGCCTCTGTCTGTCTCCCTCTCCGCCACAGGAATAAAATAAGGTTAAAAGAGATGTGAATATATTGCGCGGTTAGTGTGTTTGATTTGAGAATGAAATGCATATCCACTCACCCAGGTGAAAATAGTACAAATGTTTCAAATTTTTCCTATTTATTTAAAAACTTTTTAAGTTATTGAATTCATGGATATCCTAAAATGTAACCGCAGATGTCCTCTATAAGCTGGTGTTTACTATATTTAAATGCTCCCAGTATTTTCGAACGGAAAGCGTGACAAAGAAAAAAGCGAAACCAAACGATAAAATAAATTACTCTTGTCAAATTTTTTCCGGAATTTATAGCGATATAGAGTTGAAACAAAGTGGATATTGTGGGCCTATTTATCCTCTATAGGACTGATAATAATGCATCAGAATATATTCAATAGTTTCTAAGATTTTTGCATTTAAAGACATGCAGTCAAATTCAATCTTAGTCGAACAGAACTACACCAATTTTATTTATATGATTTATTTATATGATGATATTGGTCTAACGTACCCTACTTCCAATCATAGACACCAGCGTTACTAATATATTCCAGCCAAATATAAAAACGTCAGAAAACAGAAAATCCTGCTACACTTTGCCTTGTACTCACATATCTTGTTGAGTGTAAGATCTTTTAAAATAGTACTGTAGACGCTTTTAACTCTTTAACCATAGCTTGTTCTCAGATCTTTACTTACCTACTTAATAAAATAAGAAAAGAACCAACCAAACTTTTGATTAACGGGAAAGATTCGTTCGACCGTGCACTTAATTTTTTTTTTGTTCCGAGATAAAAAATGCCCTTATGCGTTCTTTTAGCTTTTTTTGAAAGGCAAATTGCCCAAAAATGGGTAATTACCCACGATCTGGGATCACTGATAGCTATACCTGTTTGACATTTCTCTTATGGTTTTTTCTTTCTTAGCAAACCAAACAGCATACTGTCCTTGTCTGTCTCCCTCTCCGCCACAGGAATGAAATAAAGTTAAAAGAGATGTCAATATATTGCGCGGTTAGTGTGTTTGATTTGAGAATGAAGTGCATATCCACTCACCCAGGTGAAAATCGTAGAAATGTTTCAAATTTTGCCTATTTATTTAAAAACCTTTTAAGTTATCGAGTTAATGGATATCCTAAAATGTAGTCGCAGATGTCCCCTATAAGCTGGTGTTTACTATATTTAAATGCTCCCAGTATTTTCGAACGGAAAGCGTGACAAAGAAAAAAGCGAAACGAAACGAAAAAATTAATTACTCTTGTCCAATTTTTTCCGGAATTTGTAAAGATATAGAGTTGAAACAAAGTGGATATTGTGGGCCTATTTATCCTCTATAGGACTGAGAAAAATGCATCAGAATATATTCAGCAGTTTCTAAGATTTTTGCATTTAAAGACATGCAGTCAAATTCAATCTTAGTCGAACAGAACTACACCAATTTTATTTATATGATGCGGGATTGTTTTCAAGGCGATACATGAGCTTTCTACTAAGTAAAAGAGAATTTCCAGTAGCACATACTAGCACTTTGTCATGGCTATTTTATAAAAATAGCAATTGTTTTCTTTGGGTCGGACAGCTCATCCCCAGCCAAATTTCGCAACTAGCGCCATCTACATCTTAACTCCGCAACTGACTGCCAATAATCGCATTACTCAGCCTTAGTGGATAGTGTTACCCTCAGACTAGTATTATGTTGAGTGTTAGGTTAAGTTTCTCTAAAGGCTAAATAGACACATTAGTGGAAATTGGTATAATCTATGGGGAAAGGAAGGAGGTGGGTACCAAATTTATGTAATACTAGAAGGAAGATGTAAGGGTGGGAAATGCTTTATGTTTGTTGTACCTGAATGGATTTATAAGATTTCAAGACTGTATATATTTAATTTATTTAAATCTGAAGCTGAAACAATACGTTTTTTGAGAAAATAAATTTACTTTTAGCTACTTTTATTTTCTCAAATTCTCTGAGCTAAAAGTCAATTTATTTTCTCAAAAAACTTTTTGTTTTAACTCTAGAGAATAAAAAGACAAATTTCGCCAAAGATATTCATCTATTCATCTGTGTTTGTAGCTCCTACTCTATTTCACAAAATGGTTTCCAAAAACAAAAGCACCACCAACTTCGAGCACAAATTGCCTTGTAATATGGTAACACTTATTTTTGACATTAAACAGCATAGACTACAACGCAAACCATAAGGGTGAGTACTGAGAAGGTAATGAGTTGTCCGGGGATGAGATGCGGTGACCCCGTTTCCTTTCGTTGATGTTGCTCAAAGAGTTGACGGACGCGTTGACATGTAGCGACCGAGAAATACACCCTTATTGCCGTTGTCAATTAACAACCGATTGATAGTTGGTAAAATGTATCAATCAATTGATACTTTTGTATTGTGTAACTCAGTTGATAAAGGTTGTGATCATTGTGACTGAAATTGACTGTTGTGAATAAAATACGCTCTTTGACATTTGCTATTGACAATTATTAGTTTGCTGTGGATACTTTTTGTTTAAATTAGAACAGAATTAAATAAAATTCGGTCTGTCTTTATTTGTTTTGTTTTCCTTTAAGCTTGTAATTTGTCCCTCTTGATTTCTATTATTTCGTTTTTTTTTTTTCATATTTTTTCTTTGAATAATATTCAATATTCTTCATGCTTTTTCTTAAATTTTGTTGCTAACTATCTTAGCCCTGTTCAAATCAGTTAAATTAACTAAAAACTTTACATAAAAACCGTACATTTTATTGCAGTCCTGTACAATTTAATTGTATCAATCAGTTTCTTCCAGTTGAAAGAAATTGATACGAAATGACAGAAAAGTCAATGAGAATTGACACTCGCAATACCGATTTTTGTATTCACAATCAAAAATTAATAGAAATTGACAATGAATCAACCAATTGACAATCACAATACCGATTTAAGAAATTGGTTGATAAATACCAAATACCAATTGATAATTGACAATTGTAATAGGGACCATAGGTGGCGGGGATTCATTTAACCACAGGGCAGATGGGCCCAGTAAAATCTATCACAAGATAGATGTCGCTTTTCAATTTTCAGCGGAAGAAGAGGTTAGGTTAAGAAAAAAGAGCTCAGTGTAACAGAGAGAGAACGTAAGGCCGGAGGCAGGCATTGTAACACATTCTAATAAAAAGAAAAAAAAAAAAAACAATAAAGGTCTGTAAGATTAGAAGAAGTAACAGGTGTTTGAACTAAAATTTAAAATCAAATTGGTACGTGCAAGATTTTCCACAGCACGGAGACCAATAGTCACCCTCGCACACTTAACCAAACGTCATTGCTCGTTGAACTCTCTCGGTAACTGACTCCCACCTTCATGAAATATTTCGGGGCCGATTTACCTAGGCTACACTCAATTTTGATCAATTACAAGGCCATTTTAGTTGCCTACCTTTTTTTTTTGTTCCCAGTCTCTAACATTGTCGTAGAAAATACCAAAGAATACATGAACAGCTGTGAGTCGATTGATTCCTATGGGTGAACTCGATTTTCGTCGCTCCGAACACAACACAAGTCAACAACAAAATGCAAGACGTTGAGCAATGAGTTGAACTGATTATGTGCAGCACATTATTTTAAATTGGTGCCCAACGCGATGCATAAATAAATAAATAAATAGTTGGCGCAACAGGTCTGTAGGGACCCTTCTCACAACCATTCGTTTGTGTGATTTTTTCATTTTTGGGACGAATGGAAGGGATCTACAATTTTATGCCGGGTCCAAACGGCTAATTGAGAAGCTCCTTCCTGACAGTTTTACTCTCGGATGTTTGTCAGACGTTCGCGAGAGGTGGCGCACCGGAAAAAAAACCATAAGTTGGAATTTGGGTTTTTGCGTTACTCGAAGCTGGGACCCCTCGCTTAGTGGTCCAACACACTAACCACTAAGCCACTGCGCCTACATGCGCGATGCATAACCATGTTTAAATAGCTACACGAGCTCGTACACTACCCGTACCGTACCTACACTTCTTGAGCAACGTGTTCGGCAACAAAGCAGACCAAACGCTTTGGTTGCATTGAATTGAAAGCATTGTAAATACATTAGAGCTGAATTTGCGTTAAATTCGAAATTGATGTATTCCGCACGTAGTGAACGACGCGACGGCCAGAACTGTCATCAATGAAACAGGAAATATACGAAACAAATGAACAGGAACAACTTAATTCCTTGCAAACACGTATCTTTCCCATGACTCTATTTTATTCCAAATAGCTTCCTTAATTCGATAAAAAAAACTCCTCAATTTTAAGTGGCTTTTATTGAGTCGAAGTTTTCATCACTCAAGTGGAACAACACAGCTCCGACCATACCTGCCAGCAGTCCGGTTGTTTAAAATAGTTTCAGGTGTAACTTTGCGCTAGAATCGGAAACGCAATAAATCGCTGCCAGGGCAATATTTTATGTTAGAATTATACCATTGAAGCTAATAAATCTTGTAATCTTCGGTTTGGGGGTTTCGTGGTGCAAAGGATTCAAACAGGAAAAAAAAAAACAACAACAACTTTTACTATTGAACTTCCTTCCACTGCAGAGGTTAGATGAAAGTGTATTTTATCAATGTTAATGTCGGAACAAGGTTTTGTTCCCCTAAAGGACGAACAATTTGTTCCATACTCTCCGATTGAGTGTTAAATATTGTTAGGGGGTCGCTATACCAGACTTTTTTATGCAAGAGCACCACCATTCTAGTTGCAGATCAGGTGGTACAGGACTATCATCCTTAATTCGAAAATCACACTGGCGAATCTCTGCCTTGTTGAAAACTCACAAAATCGTGAAATCCAGTTCATTCTAAAACCACCTCCGGATCGTTAACAACGTTGCAAAGTGCCCTAAGTACTGCCGGACCGGAAAAGTAAACACAAAACAGCTTGCATGTGGTTGGCGTGGTTGGGAGTGTTTACACCGGTTCACCTTTCAATCGGACCATCCTTTTAAAGCTGCCATTCTCGAAAACTGCAGCCAAACACTCTGGCCCTTTGGGTTAATTCGAAACGTTCTAATGCGCACATCGAACCCCTGACCTGGAATCACTTTCGAGCTTATGGCGCGCGCCCACCGAAGGTTAACTGCAGAGCAACATGCATTTCAGAATCAATATTGGGTAGCAACTAATCAACTCCACATTGTTGCATAATTGATTATAAAAAAAACACATTCGACTGTGGGATGGAAATAGGAACCGTACCACCATGGTGGTCATTCTTCGTGGCTCAAATTATCCCGAAGCGGGCGTTTTAAATTGATTTAAATTGAAGTGCCATTGTTTCGAAGGTGTTTGAGATCGTTTTTCGAACGCATACCTTCTGATTATGTTTACCCATGACGGTGATGGAAAATCGTTTACCTATGGTTCGGTTGGCTGCATGAAAAAATTAAAGAAAAAAATAGAAAATCAATTTTAAAAGTTTTTTAATTGAAATCTAATACAAGCCAAACGTCCGAACAAGATGTCAAAGACAATGCATCACTTTCACAGTTCAGTATCGGTGGCAGAGGTTAATTTAAATGGCAAGAACAAGAAGCGTTACGTTATCCCTGGAAAACATCGTAAAGTTGCAAGGATATTTGCATATAAATTGGTTTACTCCTATTAGAAGCAGATGCGGTTTGCATGAGAATACCTATGGCCAGCTACCCCATCACGAGGTGCATGCCTTTGTTATTTGAATATTTTCGTGGGTGGATGGTACAGAAAAATTTCCTCTATAAGTTTGCAAATGATAGTCTGCATGAAGGTCTTGTAGACGCTGCTGGTGGCATTGTCCGAGTTCTCGATTAAGTCGGAGTATGCGGTATGGTGACACATCATATGCATTTGTTTAGAAAGAGGAGACCGTATGCTTATGGTCTTAGTGACTGTTTAAAGCTTGAAAGGATGGATGACATTGTTTTTTTTTTTGTAAGACTTTCCTTTCAATGAAGGAAGGTTTAAGAACAAGAGACTCGATGATATTAAAGTTGCTTTGGGAATCTATCAATGACTATATCCGCAAACCGATATTAAAAATGTCAAGTCCAGAAGCGGAACTGCAGTATAGGTAGGTTTGGGTATAATAATTTCGAGACTTGGCGCACACAAGTTCCTAATCAAAAATTCGACAAAGGGAACTTATAGCAATATTTGCATTAGGCGCTGCATAAGGCGTCCCAATTGCTCTTCTACTAAAGCAGTCTGTTGGGTACCAAATGCGTTATTTATTTATATTTTTTAAATTTTTATCATACCAATATCTTTGATGTCAAAAATGGATTTTGACAAGGCGATGCGGTATTTTGTAGATTTTTCAATTTCAAACTGGTGAGAATTGTGTGAAACTCTTTTTTTTTTTTTTTTTTTATTTATTTATTGTATTTTCTTTACTAATACATAATGTGTTCTTACATTTTAACAAAAATAAACCTACGAATAATACAAATTAACAAAATGATTTAATAAAGAAACTGCAATCTATAGTTCATAGGGAACTAGAGGCGAGAGCAGCTAGAATAACATTAAAATAACAATACAAAATTAATTTAAAAGTAGTGAGGTGGGGTTACGACAAGAATTGTACAGTATATTTGTTACAAATTTAGAGCTCAGTATATATTTACAATGAAATAGTGATAAAAAAAAAAATTTTGCGCAAAAATAAAGATAAACAAAAAAAAACAAAGTATCTAATTAATTAAGTGGTTACCCATAGTAATTCATTTACATTTTTATAATTTAAACCAAAGAGCCAACATTTTACTTCTTTGAGAAAAGTGGATTCATTTTTAATAATCCTAATGCTACTAGGTAGATTATTAAAAAGTCTTGGAGCAACTGACATATAAAAATTTAAAAAAAATTGCAAATTGTGATGTGGTACTACCGCGAGATGTTGATAGTTTACTCTAAGGTTATAGCTTGAAGAGCAACGGTTCAATAAATAGCCAGATCTGGAGAAAAAAATCTTTAATACCTTATAAAAATACAAATGCTTCAGAGGTAGGACCTTGATGCTTTTGAAAAGTATTAAACTATCATGTCGACGACTTTTATTACAAACAAGACGAATAATGTGTTTCTGGGAAATTAGAAGTGGATTAATTTTATTGCTGTGAGTACCACCCCATGAAACTATGCCATATTCAAGCTTAGACTGCACTAAACCATAATAAATACTAGTAAGGAGTTCTCGTGAGCAATAAGATTTTAAAAAGAAAATTTGCCTTGTAGCGGCCCTAAGATACTTTTTGAGTGCCTCCGTATGAGCAGACCAACCCATCTTCCAATCAACCAACACCCCTAGGTACTTGTATGACTTGACACACTCAATATCAAAACAATTCACGGAGCACGAAAGTGATTCAAAAAATGTTTGTGGGTACACTGACGAGCTACAGATTACTCTACTATGATTATATTTCTCACAGCTTGCACAATGGAAAGAGAAAGATCCATAGTCTACCTCCTTACCAGAAACATTAAAAAACATAATTTTGGTTTTATCACTTATTACCATTTTATGCATTTCAAACCAATGGCTTAAGACTTCCAAGTCATGATTAATATCTGCAGAGAGATCCAAAGCTGAGTCACTTTGAAAAGCACATGCCCTGTCGTCAGCGAACGCATTTACTTTGCAACGATATTTTTGCAAAAACAGCGAGTTAATGAAGATTAAAAAAAGTATTGGGCCAAGCACAGAGCCCTGAGGAACACCCAAAGAGATGCTTCTCAGGGAGCTTAATTCTCCACTAATCTTAACTCTTTGTCCTCTATCGGATAGGTAGGAACGGAACCAATTATGCATTATGCCTCTAAAACCACAATTGTAGAGTTTGTCTAGGAGTATTGTGTGATCGACAGTATCAAACGCTTTTGTGATGTCGATAAAGAGAGCCGCAGTTAATTTCCTATTATTAATGCCATTGTATATATTAGTGCAGAAATTTAAGAGGGCAGCTTCAGTTGAAAAACCAGAACGAAACCCAAACTGTGATTCACTAAAGAATTTGTTTCTGTCTAGAAACTTTACCATTCTGTTTTTCACTGCTTTTTCAAAAATCTTTGAAAATACCGAGAGTAACGAAATCGGCCTATAATTATTTATTAATGCTTTATCACCCTTCTTAAACAAAGGTATTACTTCGACTTGTTTTAACCCATCTGGAAAAATACCATTAGAAATACTCTTATTATAAATAAGGCATAAAATATCGCAAATATTGAAAGCTATTTTTTTAACGAAATTATTTGATAAGCTATCAGTTAAGGCAGAATCCGATTTTTTTAGAGAAATTATGATTTTATATAATTCAAAAGATGTCATAGGTTCAAAAAAGAAGCTTTGAGATAATGACACATCATGAGATAAACATTCACATCTATTACATTCAGAGCGACTATCTGACACTACTTTACAACCAACAGAGGCAAAATAGTCATTGAATTTATTAGCTAAAACCGTAGGATTAGTTATGACAGCATCATCAACTTTTAAGCTTTGAATGTTATCAAATTGAGTCGGTTTATTAAGTATATCATTAACCAATTTCCATTCTTTTTTTGAGTCACCTTTGATCTCACGAAATTTGCTTACATAGAAATGGTTTTTACACAACAAGACATCTTTAGAAATTTCTTTACATAATTGTTTGTAAGCAATAGTGATACCAGCTTTATTAGGGTATTTGACTTTTTTCTTGTAAAGATTGTTCTTGGTTTTAATTTTCTTAAGTAGATCAACAGTAATCCAAGGCTTTAGTTTTTTTAATTTAGATTCACTTCTTTTTCTTGTACTCGAACATTGCTTAACATATTTACTTAAAGTCTCTGTAAACGTAAAGAAATCCCTGGAAGGATCACTTACACTTACAATACTATCCCAGCATTCCGATCGAAGTAGATTATTTAGCGATACATAATCAGTTTTGACAAAAGTCGAACAGGAAGGTAAATACTTTGAACTAGCATCAGAATCATATATTTGAAGCTCAAACACGTCATACAATGATCAGTCAACTGCAAATCTATTACAGAGCTGCTGAGATGGAGTTTTTGTGTGTTAAAAAAACGAACCATAATATGGTCAATGCAAGTTCTACTAGAATCTGAAATGCGAGTTGGCTTGTTTATACATGACTCTAAGCCATAAGATGACAATAAAAAAATATAATTATGATATGCATGAATAGAAATTTGTGAAATATCAATATTGAAGTCACCTAATAAAATTATATCATTAGAAGACTCGCTTGATAATAGATTTTCTAATTCCTCAAAAAATAAATTATTCGTCATAGATAGGTCATTAAATCGATAAACGCAAAAAAATGTTAACTTTTTGTCATTAACCTTCACTTTTAAAACATCACAACTACGCAAATTATAGCGAAAATCTACAACGCTTATCTCACTTTTAATAAAGGCCAAAACACCGCCAGCTGCGTACTCATTATTGCTGCAAGATATAAGTTCATATCCTTCAATACTAAAGAAAGACTCTTCTTCTTCATATATCCACGTTTCCGACAAAAAAATACAATCAGGCTTGTTAACAAAAGAATTCAGATGTATAAGAAAGTTATCAAAATTTTTACGCATGCTTCTTATATTTTGGTGAATAATAAGAAAATTGTTCAAGTATTTCTGGTTAGAAACGAGATCAAGGGAGTCAACGTCTACACAGTTGACAGAGGGAATATTTAGTATATTAACTTCTGGATCTTGCATATTAATTTAGTGTTAGAAGGTCCACCTCTGAATTAATAACGATGTACTTGTCGTTATCCCTCTTACGCATGAGTACTCTCCCGTTGTTAATCCAAACATACTTGAACATTTTTTCTTTCTTAGCTTTCTGCGCCGCTTTTAAAAGATATCTTGTCGCACCACTTAGAGATTCATTAATATAGATTTTACTATTTTTTTCACAATTAAATATCTTAGAAGTTAAATAATTTGTTTTGCTGAATTTTTTCTTCATAATTGCATTTTTCTTTAACTTCGAAATAAATTTAACCACTAAAATATTACCAACTGAATTATTGTTCTTCTTAACATTTTTCACAAAACAATTGTCAATATCAGCTTCAGATATATCTTCGCATACACCTTTAGTAAAAACTTGCAAAGCACAATTCAATGCGTTGGTATTGTTTACTTTAGGTACACCTACTATTTCAACACTTTTGTCTCTACTTTCTTGTTGCAAAAATTAAGCCCACACCAAGGACACATGAGTCAGTATAATTACTTGCATACGCGGATGACATAGACATGATTCGTAGAACACAGCGAGCTGTCACTATATCGTTTGATAGTATAACAAGTAAAAGTGTTATCATCGGCCTGGCCGATGCTTTGATACTCTCCACTGCATACAAGTCATGCAAAGTTTTAGGCATGTGAGGTAGTACGTAATTACATTGAACAACAGAAAGCGAGACACATGGGCCTAATATTGGAGGTACCAGAACTACTTGACCGACATAGCCCATTTTTAATACCAACTTGATGACAATGAAAATAAGTCCTCTCACAAAATGTCACTAACCTAGGTAGATTCTTTTCGACGCTATCGTACTTTCAACATGTGTTTTCTAATATTGGTTTTGTATGGGAGGTACCAGAACTACTTGACCGACATAGCCCATTTTCAATACCAACCTGACGACGATAAAAATAAGTCCTTTCACCAACTTTTATTCGCCTATGTCAATTCCTTAGAGCGCTATCGTGCTTTCAGACAGACAGACAGACAGACGGACATGGCTAAATCGATTCAGAATGTGATCCTGATTCAGAATATACAGGGTGTCCGCCGGGAAGGTATACAACTTTGTTTGTTTATAATTTTTGATTAAATGAAAGAGAATGGATTTTATATTGATAAATGTTTTATTTAATGTCGGCAATTATGTATAGAATACAATATCAGGTAAATGTCCGCTTCCGTTAGTCTCACAAATGCGATCCCTTTTGAGCACGTATTATCTTAATTTCATATTTCATTAATTTCATCACAAATATTTTGTTTGAGTGCTCAAGCGTTTCTGGTTTGTTTGCAATAACCTTGCAAACAAACCAGAAACATGAAAATCGGGGTTGTCATGGGCTAGCTGTAACATCCTATTGGCACTTTGGTTTATCGAATATTTTTTCATAATAAATATGCCACGTGTCTACTTCACGACTGCCAAATATGAACTGTCAAGACTAATGTTTACCAAAATGGCGGCAAAACAAAATAGTATACCTTCCCGGCGGACACCCTGTATATACTTTATGAGGTCTCCAGTGACTCCTTATTGGCGCGTTACAAATTTAATGACAAAGTGAATATACCTTCCTGGGAAGGGTATAAAAATGAAGGCGGCTTAAATGGGTTTAGTGGCTGTCAACATGAAAGGGCACCCAATATCCGGAGAGAACATCACAACCGACAGCTATAACTTGAAAGTGGAGAGAAACCTTTTCTACCGAGGCTGTGCTTTAAAATCCGACAACAGCATCTCAAATCAAGCGAAGAGTACCACTTGCCATTCACTGTGTCTTTGGACTGAGTTAGAGTTATTTCACAAACAACTTATGAGATTCTACGTAAGGCCTCGATAATCACATAGTCCTATTTTATAGTACTGAAGCTTATGGACTCTATCTAAAGAGAATGTGTTTATCCTTTCGATTTGAGAGTAAGATTCTTCGTGTTTGCGTTCGTTGACGGGCTTTTGAGGTAGAAATATAACGACGAACTATACGAGCTGAACAGCTCACCCACTTAGTCAACAAACTGGGTATCGATCGTCTAATATGGCTCTGGCATGTAGAGCGGATGGATAGATGCATACAGCATACGATAAGTTCTGTAGATCAGTGAATAGCCGGATTTCGTCACTTTAATTCTATAGAGCAGGCTTAGGTAGGACACATATTTTGGTGTACATTGTATGACTCTCAGTTTTGATGATGATGGACTCCCGTATCGTGTGGAGAGCTCAAACAAAAGCTTATCAGTTAATTAAAAACAGTTTGGTGACAAGACCATAGTAACGTATTCAAATAATATACCATCTTAGATTAGAACCTATTTTCGAAGGAACGCAATTTACCTACCCCTAAAAGTAAGTAACTGCACACATAGTTTTAATTCAGGGGCATATAAATATCGGCGAGGGTTTTGACCAACTATTTCTGTTTCAATGGTGTTACTATGGAAGCTAACATTTTTCGACATAAATTGTTTGCTGTAAATGTTCATAGTGACGAATTAAAATGTTAAACATGAGTAAAACTTATTTTCAAAGGAGCGTATTTTTTTGACAACTTTTACTCTTATAAAAAATAACAACATAAATATCGAAAATTGTTGTACGTTTTTTAGTATATTACATATATAATAAAAGGCAGGGTCGATTTTCGACCACAAGCCAAACTACTACATATCTATATAAATACATAAAAGAGTAGCGTGATTGAGATAAGAGACATCGTACAGGCCAAACCGCTAATTTTAGATTCATAAAACTTTCAGGATATGTTCCACTAGCTGTGTAGACGCGCACTAAGAAGGGATTTTTCGATGCGACCCTCCCTGGGTTTTTCTGTTACTCTCGATACGTTAATCGTATAAACTTGAAATTTTGTAAGTTTATAGAAAATACAAAACCATCGAATACCTATTTCGCCTTTTTTTTTTGTTTATTTTTTTTTTTTCAAAATTTGCCTTATAAAGGTTGAAAAAGAGGATGAAAACTTTTTTATTTTAACCTTACTTCACTCAACCTGCTATTACATTCATAAAGCTTTGTCCAATCCAAAAAAAACCTAAAATGCTCTTTAGTCAATACTTCACCGAGTATTCTAAGCCTTCTGAGCTAGAAGAAATTAAAGACAGATCTTATTTAATCAACAAGAAATTTAGATGGATTTCCCGATTGCCAGCTATGCTATGTGGGTTGAGTATATCGTAGATCGTACCCATGGAAAGCATTATAGATGGATACACATACACAAACCCACAGTCACAGTGAAGTTCGGTTTCTTTACAATCGTTGGTCTTCATATTGTTAGTGTTACGACTTGACGTTCCATATTCCATTCCGTATCGGGTTTGGACTTTGGGTTGTGTGCGGCGGGCTGAAATGAATAATAATCGCAGTCTACTCCACGTCCATAACACGTTTGGTGTTGGCTGTGTTGGTGAAGTCTGAGTGAGAATCAGTGTTTTTTGATTTGACACAAGCACACAAGCCACAAAGGCCAGTTGCAGAAGGTAGTGGGAATACAAAACTTGAGGAATTGGGAAAATTTTCAACGATTTTTTGTTCTTCTTTCTTGGCAACGACTTTGGGCTAAATTTTTTCAGGGTTTGGGCGCTTAAAGCAAAATAAACTCTGACAACCCTGGTGAGAATGTGTGTACCGTTTTATCTAATGGCGTCTCCTATGGATATGTAGAATGTACTACATTATAGCAGGTGGAGGTGGAGAACTATCGATATTCGGCGCTATCGATAGTCGACGATAGTAATTTCAAACCATGGATAGTCGACGATAGTTTTATCGATAGTCGACGATAGTTTTATCGATAGTCGACGATAGTTTTATCGATAGTCGACGATAGTCCAGTCCACCATAATATACAAATATGTACATATTTGGTTTGTATTTAAACAAGAAAATCCATATAATACTGCTAAAAACACAGTCACAAAACTCTTTTGTCAAGTCCTTTCTGAACGCACTCATTATCCAAATTAAATTATTAAATGGCAGCACCTTTCTTGGTGTACCTAAAGTAATAAGACGCATAAGATTTTATTTTATTGACATTTGAGGCTCAGACAAACCATACTGAGACCCCCAACTCACAATCCTCTTGCCGCTGGCCCCCTCAGTTTTTTTTTCAAATTCGCCATTTTGTTTTCCTATCGGTGTTATGTCAAAAAAGAATCCGTGTGACATGCAAAAACATACAAAATAAGAAAGAAATGTGAAAGCGTTCGGGAATACAATATTTTTGCATTACTGAATGCCATTGGTTAGTTATTATAAATTGTTAAAAGGCAAATAATTTGATTTGTTTGGTTAGTAAAACTATCTAAAGTTGATGTTCTATTTACTAGAAACATATTAGGACAAACATGGTTGTGTATTTTCCGCTTTTGGATATCATTAACTTCGATTTCGTGTGTAAATTTTTCTTAAATAATGAAGAAATTTTGCTCAAAATGTTTTCATTTTCCCTCAACCAATCTACATTGTTAATTTTTCATGAACATTTTAAGCAAATGTGCACTTATTCCTAAAAAAAAATATTATCCACACGTAACGAACAATTTCAAATTAAACGAATAAAATTCTATGAACTCTGCCAGCAACTTTGCCCACAGCGGAAGTGTCTCATATCTCCTGGCAGTGTGTTGGTGAGCAGAATTTTTGAAGTTTCGTGACATTAGTCAATACGATTTTCTATGTAAGAATACTAGCGCACCAAACGTGAGCACTCCATAAAAATATAGCTTGTAGGCTAAGTAACGGGAAATCGGCCGGAGTTGGTGGTCTCAGTATTGTCTCTGATTTGAGGTAGAGCCAGGCGGGAAACCAAAAGTGAGTTGCTTCTTTGTTTTTTTGTAACTAATATGTATTATAATTATTTTTTATCTTTAATAAAGTTTTTATAGCACTTCGTGCCAAAAAAGGTTTCGTTTGATTATAAAGAAACAACCAGAGGTACGGACGCTCATAAATTTGGGTCCCGAATCCCGAACAAATACATTAATGTTTTTTTATCTATTACTATTACTATTACAGTAACAATTTTTCTAAAAAGTACATTTTAACAGAGTCCCGCGCGGACGAAGTCGCGGGTAACTGCTAGTTAATCCATATACCAGTAGTTCCCAAATATGATATATGCCTCAATGCTTGTGGTTACTGTTTTGAACTGTCGGTCGGTCAAGAGTAGTTTTCCAGCCGGTAATACCGTTATTAAAATTAGTTTTCCTTTGCAATCTCTACTATTTCCGTTATTTTTACAATAAAAGTTCAACTTAAATGCTTAGGCCCATACAAAAATAGGGTTATGTAAAATTAAGTAACGTTTCTATGCCTCCCAAACAAATACTCATGACACAAGAACAAACAATATCTCCGATTCATTCGAGTTTTGCAGTTGCCTTAGATGTCGTTGTACATGACGAGATTATAAATACACAATTAGTGATTATGATATAGGTATGTATTTACCTAATGCACTTCATGGCGCATTTAGCTGTACCTAGTTTATAACCTTTTGTATCTATCGAACCTGAATTGTTTCGTCGGCTCTAGATGCCTAAATAAATTTAGAACTTTGGTTAAACATTCTACCAGATGTTTAAATTTGCATGTGATTCACTTTACATTGTGATAGACATTGTTTGTTTTTTTAGGCAGCACTTACTACCGATGCATGCCTAATATCTCTTTTATAGTTTTTTTTTAAAATAGGATTTTTCGTTAGCTTATCACATACAGTTTCCCTAACTTGCCTTTACCTATATTGCTGTTGTATTAGAATCTATTCAAGCCCACCTTTTAATGGTATTGACAGCATTATAGACGTTTCTCCCCAACTGCACTACCTGTTGTCCATTGCATTTGCATGGATTTCCCTGATTTCCATCGACCGCTTCGGTTTTTTAAACTCAAATTATAAAGCCGCGCCATAGATTTGGAAATGCTAAGATAGGTTGATCTAGTCCAACAACTCTACTTGACGTGTTTAAGTGTAGTATTTGATAACTTAGAGTCGGAAGATCGAGAAGGTCCACTTAAGTGGCCTACACTTACGACTCTTGTAATCAATAGGCGAAAGCTGTAAAGAGTTGCCGAAGATAGTACAATCAGTATTAACACCAACCACAGCAACAAAACGATTTCAACCATCAAGATTTTGTAAGGCGAAACGTTCAAACGTTTTCGTGGGCACAAACAAATTTGCTTGTATGTATAACATAAGGCAAATCATTCGTGCACACGAACACGTTTGATCGTTTCGCCTTACAAAATCGGACTCCTGGTTTCGAATTACTGCATCCACATATATTTATTTATATGAATTTTTAAAAGCAAAACCACAACATATTCAGTTAAGTAGTACTCTGTTAGCAATCTGGTAACGTCGGTCCCCATACAAAGCAAAATATGAAAATTAGGGAACAGTGGCCCTTACCAATAAACATTTTTAGTTTCGGCTCTAAATTTTAGTAGCTCACAGTGGCTATATTTTCCATACAAATTTCGCAATCGTGATCTTCCGTAAATAGAAAGTCCAGACTAAAATTTGTTTGTGTCTGATGGAGTTTGGATTTGTTTCTGCACCGAGACAGATGATATTCGCGTCGGGTCCTGGAAAGGGTTGGCGATTCGAGATAGTTGCGAGTTGTTGCAATTCTTTAAGGTTTTTCTTAATTTTAATAAATTCATTCGTGTAATTAAAAAAAAGAAGAGAGTTTTATTTCTGAGTAGCGACATGAATCGTTATTGCGATACAGACCTCTCGAACAACTCGTTCGCGGATGCGGTAACTCGGACCTGTTTTTGTAAAATCCGACTTATTTTTCGCCCCTACCTTTAGGGGTTCTCAAGGAATTACTTATCGTGGAAAGGTAAATATTTTCAAATTATTTACAATTCGCCCATACATATTTCCATTTGTTGTTCGCAACGAAACAGATTCTACTCCCAGTTCTACTAACTTCCTGCCCCCATCTCGTTAGTTTATATGCCACACGGCAATAGGATCCAATCTCGTCTTCTTCTTTTTTTTCCTGATCGAAAGTTTTTGTTTTTAAGGAAAACTTTGAAACTTTTTTATAACCCGTCATCATACAAAGTCCGATACATAGCCTCAGGGTAACCGCTGCATAGTTCTGAAAAGAAGCAAGAAAAAGGGCCAATGAGAAAAAAGCGTAATTTTTGAAGCCATTCTGAAAATTTTGAATTTTCGAACGATATTTATGCCGAATTCACAATGTCGCGTTGAACGCGTGCGTGCGTCGGCGCGCTTTGACACGCTTTATCAAATCTTTACGATTTGAAATGCCAAAGCGCGCGAGCAAAAATTTTGTAAAACGAAATGCTGCTTTGAAGCGAATGCGCGTTGAGAGAGTAGATCATGACAGATTAAAAGTTCGGTTTGGTTTTAACTAATGTACACAAATAGAGAGCAGAATTCCAATTTCAAGTCTACTCTCTTTTTGTTTGTAGCTGTAGTTTTTGTGCAAGAATTAAAAAAGGATTCTCCAAAATCGATAAAAAGAAACTCATTCATAAGAATAATGTAAAGAACTACCTTAACAAAGATACAAAACCTATGATTAATATTATTTTTTTATCCAAGAAAATATGAAGAAATAAGTATTAGCCCCACAAAAAAAAAAGTGTCAGGCTCACCAAGAAAGTGCCAGGTTGCAACTTTAGTCGCACAACGGTCACACTGCATAGTTCACAACCTTGTCCTATACTGCGAGTACATTGACAACATATCCAGATGCAAGAGGATCTCGTTTGTTCAACACCCAGCGCACCCATATCCACACCCACACTCTGCGGCATATAAAGTTTTTGGGAATGTTTTTTGTTTCATTCTCATATAAGTGCATCAGGTTGAGGGCAGACCGAGACTCTGCTGTCGTAAATCACTGCAATTAAATTTTGAAAATGAAGCAATTGTCTTCTTGGTTAGAACTTAGTGAGAAAACTTATCTGCAAAGTCAAAAAGAGAGATGAAAATAAATGTTTGAAATGAGTCAAGTCACAAGTAGTATTGTTTTCGGTTGCGAGAAAACTTTTAATTACATATTTATGACATTTGACTTTGCCTCTGGGAGAGGGGAGTGAAAATTTTGAAAGAAGTTTGAAAGAATGACTCAAAGTCAAATGTATTCGCATTTATATCAATCAGGTATTTTTATAATAGCCTTTAGTTGGACAGTGAAACTCGCAAATGGGGTGCTTGCACATAGAGGGTATTTCTGATCAGATAATATGCTCAGTCAATGACTGAAATCTCATATAATTCGTATTTGAAAGTATAGCGGAAAAGGAAGTTTTCCGTATAGCTGACCTCTAATTTTTTTATTACCTTATTTTCAGACTAAACTACATTCATTGGACTTTGCTAATACCCGTTTTTAACCTTCCACTTACAAATGAAACGTACCTACGTTAGTAATTGTGAGTTCGTAAAACTAGACTCTTTTTAGAAGTAAAACCATTTTCAATTGTTTTTAACGGCTTCATTTATAGGTAGTGATCCATTAAACCCCAATTCCTACTTGGGTACCCTGGGCTACAATCACGTCGACACAAACATACGATTTTTTTTTAACAAACATTCGCTCTTGCCTGGATATCAAACGTCAGAGTCGATAGCCACATGAAATTTATAACCTTTTTGACACGGACTTGAACAAACAAATGGAAATCAGTTTTCCCCAGCGCTTGAAAGCAGTTTCGGATTTCACTCAGAAGCATTAGTCCCAGACTTTGAAGACTGTTTTCAACTTTTTTTTTATCAGCTAAGGCAGTAAGTTTAACCCTAAATTCGAAAAAAGTTCCCCTTTTTTCCCCTAAGTGAGATTTGCCTTTATTTTTATATGAAATTTGATTTTGAAATGATTTTCTTTTCTATTAGACAAAACGTTAAATCGAGTGAATGCATTCAGATACACAAAAATTCTTACGTAGTCGTTCGATGGGCTTTCTTCTTTCATATTTAGTGCTAACATTTCATTCTGAGTAAACTTTGAAATTTATTTGTAATGGAAACGAGTTTAAATTTTACTTCTAAGCAATTTAAGTATCAAGTAGGTTTTGGATTTTTTAGCTTTCCGCTCGTTTTCCCCTCAATCTGGGACCACAGCTCAGTAATAACACAATTTTTAACTTTCTCCTGGAGAGATCGGATACTACCTATGCCTTGCATAAAAACATTCAAAAACAATATTAGACTTAATCTGGATATACAAATAAGAGCTTTAGTTTCTACTATCGGAGCAAAGCTTCCGCTTTCTAGTAAAATAAACCAGTCAAGACCATAGACGCACTCTTGCTGTATTTCACCAAGTGAACTTTATATAGAGTAGCTTAGTGTAAGAGTGTGCATTTTGGAATTCGGGCTTCCATTCTGGAAAAGTTATACCCAAAAAAAATACTATTTAATAGCCCTATATTTAAGGAACTAAGTTATGCTAAAGTTTATACAAAAATTGTTAAGCTTCATGAGTTTTAATCAAACAATAAAGGCCAGTCAAGATCCGCACTCATGGTCGTAAGTCAGAGTAAGAGTGGGCAACCATTTTCATTCACAGTTTTCATAGTTCGAAATTTGAAGCAGCGAAGAGATTAATGTTCCTATTAAGAAATTTTGCAAGCCCCTTTTCTCATAACCTTAGGTACGTCTTGGCAGAAGTGTGGAGCTGTCTGGAGAACGGGCCGCGCATCCAAGGTTTCTCATTCTTATTACCATTGGCCTTGAAACATCCGCCTCTGGAAACATAAAATACATAAGCATGGCTGTAAACTCGTCCCAACTCACTATAAGCGTCTTCAAATAATTGTGCTCTGCTAATCTTCACAAGATTCTTAAAATTACCCACAAGAGGTTGTTCATGGTCTGATTAGCTGGGAAGAGTAAGCCGTTTAGTCAATGTCATAGGGTGTTCGTCAATAGGTGGGCCTAAATGACTTCTGTTGTCTTTGAAACGTCCGAACGTTGATCTTCCTTTTTGTCTATGATTGATCACGGTTGTTGGGCTGCTGAATTCTTCCCTATCGCATCTAACATTTGGAGCAACCCGTCAATTATAAGGATACATTTATAATTCACGAGTTGCTCCAAATGTTAGATGCGATAGGGAATAAGCCTTGTTGAATCGTCTAGTGCGCAAAAAAGAACTACCACTGGAAGAACTTGCTCCGTTCCAAATTTGTATAGATAATATTTATGTATCACGCAGTACACACGGCATTGATTTGCAATTATAAGGTTACATTTTATTACTATACGGTCGTTTATTTCGATACTCTCAAGCAATTACTAAATAATTGAACATCTCTTCATGATAAATATATTTGAAAAGAGGCTTTGACGGCAATTGTCAAATATGCAACGAAAATTTTGTCGTACTACAGTATGACAGAAAAGTCTTATAAAACAAAGTCATTCACCCCGAAAGTGTCGACCACCGCTTGAAACTACTTACATAACAAATATTATAAAGGCAATTTGCTCTCCCTCGAGTGTCACTTCCCCCCTAATTCAGAAAAACAACAATAAATAAGGATTTTAAGTAGCTACCTACTATTCATGCAGATACACAATTATATTCTTATAGCTTTCCCTACTTAAAAAAATAGAAAAAAAAGTTAAAGACCCCCTGAAAATAATATAAAATTAAATTTATTTGCTGACGAAAATAAAATAAAAAAAGCGATTATCATAGAAAATCTGCGAAAATAATTTCCAGGAAAATAAAAGCGAAAAAAAAGATGCTGAGCCAAGAAAAAAGCGTCAAGCTCCTTTCATCGCATTGAAGTATTTGCGCTGTGAAATGCAAAATTAAATCATAAATTATAACTGGAATTAGATGGTCCCTTAGGACCTATGGGAAGGGAAAGAGATTTTCTAATTTTATTTTATTTTATTCCCCAAAACGTATAGTCGGAGCTCAGGATTTTTTTATTTCTCCCGCTTGAAGGGTAGTGCCATAGCCATAGTGGTCTTATTCCATTGAGAACATAAGTGAAACATTATTTTTCTTTTTGTGTTGCTCCCCTCTAGTCAGTATTTTATTTGGGTTTGGAAGGATAAGGAATCGGGATGTATTTTTATTATCATCTCTGAGTTAGTTTTATTATTCATTTGAATTTAATTATGGAATGGGCTTTCCAAATGGTGGCGAGGCAGCTATATAGCAGCTTATAACTTAGCAATGCTTGATTGGAAGATTAATAATTCGACACAATTAGTCGTATTGGCTCAAGGAACATAGGCGAAAACAAAACTTTAAATGCATGAAATAGGTGATGAAAATTTGTATTGGGAACCGCACTTTGATAAAAATAGTAAACTGCGTAGAAAAACAGCGAGTGACACTTGAAATACAAAAAAGGTTTTTTTTTTTTTAAATTATATGCATTATTGAACGAATTTTGGCGGAACGAAGTTGGCCGGGTCAGCTAGTTTCAAATAATGATAAATGAGTACTCGCTTCATTGGGGTACCCCTTGCCCCACACGCTCTCTTCAAATGCATTGTGAGTTAGTTCCTGGCTAGTTTAGGTTAGGTTCTAGAGGGTCAGTTTGCAATATCTGCAAATTTACCAAGAAGAAGTTGAGGACAATATTCTGATTTCCATTATACAGTACATGGTAGGACATGCAACTAACAAAACTGTTGGTTGATGAATCTTCTTTGATCTGTTAAAGGTGTCGTTGCTAGATCCCAAGCCTTCGAAGAATAGTGCTCCCAAACAAGAGTATAGAGGCGTTCTTGGAGGACTGGACAGTGACACAGGTGATGCTTATAAGATTTCATTTAATCTTCGGCTCTGCAACTTCTGCAGAAGTCATTTGTAAAGATGCCCAGTCCTGAGAAAGGTCCTTTACATAGAAATAAAAATTCACACTCAAATTACACCATGCCAGAAGATAAAATTAGTTGGCCTTACCAATAAACATTTTAAGCTTCGAATTTAAATTTTAGTAGTTTACAGTGGCTATATTTTCCATACAAATTTCACAACTGTGAGCTTCCGTAAATTAAAAGTTGTGACCAAAATTTGTTATTAGTACGACGAAGTATTTTATACAGTAAGGTTTCGCCAACTATGTGGGTACCTATTTCTTTATTTTTTATTTCGGAAAGGACTAGAATATTAAGGTCTCAAACATATGAAGAACTAACCAGTTAGGTATGCTATACTCACAGCAATATTACCACGACGCTACCAGCGGGATTATCCATTACGCGTTTATGACTTATTAATATACGTATTGCAGCTTGCAGCAGCGAATTTCTTCGTAGAAAGTCCATGAGTTGAAAAATACAATACAAATACGCAACGAAAATACTAGACAGTCCTTATAATTAAAAGTGGGTTGAACTTTCACAGTTTTCGGAACCACTCGCATATCTACTCCAATAAAACTATAAGTCACATTTGGTTTTAGTTGTGATATATCACTCCGTTTTCCAATACTTATAGGAGATACTTATACAGTAGCCACTTTCTAGTCATTGTGCAACTTTTTGAAACTCACTCATCAGAAGGATTAAGAGAAATAGGGTAAGGAAAAAATGCAGCAAATTTTTAATTGCTCTTTTTGGATGTATATTAACATCTGTTATCGTAGTTTAACGATCAACCCGACAAGCCTATCACAGTCTTTAGAAAAAACAACGTGGTGTTTTTTGATGCGTCGTTTGTAATTTTCAACGGTGTTCAGTGTGATGTCGACAATTGGATCATTAATTTCGTCTATTTCGTCAATATCGTTTAATTGGATTGTCAGTGTAAAAAACATGGAAAACAGGTGTATTTTGAATAAATAATATTTGAAATAAAATGAATATAATTTTAAATTTCAGCCGCCTGAATTTTCCAAAAACTATTGTTGACATGTCATGTCGTTAATTTTGATCAAACGACAAGTAATTTACGACGCGCCGGCTATTGGGTATAGTGAGAAATTCCATCAGCTAAATGGCTGATCCTGATCAAGCTGATCCATTGATTACTAATGGTAGATATCGGACTGCAAATAAAAGCACACCCTTGCCGTGCTCATTTCCCACAAGGCCGGATTTTATATCGGTCCACCAACAAGAAAATAGTGTGTAAACACCTTCGCCTTCAATAATGTCAAAATTTGCGCAGTGAAGAGAGAACTTCAGAACTCGAACGTTGATCAATCTCTCACTAATGTGATCTTGAGCTTGCTCAGTGAAAGGTATATCAACGCGAAATTAGGTGACACTGACCTCCGAGTAACTGCTTTGAGAGGCACTCCACAAGGAGGTGTCATCTCCCCCTTACTCTGGGTCCTTGTCATCAATGAAATACTTATGAAATTCAACAACTTGGGAGTCAAAGTAACTGCGTATGCAGATGATGTAGTTATACTTACTAAGGGAAAGTTTTTACCTACCATAAGCGATTTGTTAGGAAACTCACTTAGAGTGTTAAGTACATGGACAAAACAATGCGGCCTTGGGGTCAATCCGCAGAAAACCGAACTTGTCTTGTTCACGAATAAAATAATAATACCGCAGTTCGAGCCACCAACTCTAGATGGAGTACCCCTAAGGGTAGCGGATAGTGCGAGATATTTTGGAATCATCCTTGATAGGAAACTTAGTTGGAAGCCGAATGTCAATGAAAGGATCAAGAAAGCAGCGAATGCTTTCTACGCATGCAATCGCATCTTTGGCAGGAGTTGGGGACCAAACCCCAAAATTATCCTCTGGATGTATACTGTGTATGGCAGTGTAGTCTGGTGGCAAGCCGCCGCCAAAGCAACCAATCTTAAGTCAATGACTAAAATACAAAGAATAGATGTATAGGGACAACCAGCGCAATAAGAACCACGCCTACAGCTGGACTAGAGGCTATTCTTAATCTGACACCTCTAGACCTATACATGGAAGAATCTGCTGCTAAAAGTGCCCTAAGGATCAGCCAAACTATAACTTGGAACCCTTGCAATTTTGGGCATGCACAGATATTAGGTAAATACGTAGGGAACGTTGTCGCTTCTGACTATATGGCTCCCCATCTGGACTTTGACAGACCATTCACCTGCTCCTTTCCGAGTAGGGAAGAATGGAACACCAATGAACCCACAAAAAGGAAATCAATATCCATCTACACAGATGGTTCAAAGATGGACTGTGGAACCGGTGCCGGCATATTCTCTGAAGAATTAAATATACATTGCTCCATCAGACTACCTGATAGCAGTAGTGTCTTCCAGGCGGAGGTTCTGGCTATCGCTGAAGCGGCCCGTAGGGCGTCAATATTGGCAATACCCCGCAGCGATATTACCATCTTCATTGACAGTCAGGCGGCTATAAAGGCAGTCTCTGCTAATGAAATAAAATCCAAACTAGTCCACCGCTGCCGCGAAGAGCTCAAGGTTCTTTGCTCGCAGCATATCACGAATCTCTGCTGGGTCCCTGGACACAGAGACAAAACCGGTAATGAGAGGGCGGATGAGCTGGCGAGAAAGGGGTCCGCAATGGATCTTGATAGTGCACTTCAATCGATCAAGCCTTCAATTAGAGAGCGTGTGGAAAACAAAATTCGAATGAAAACCAACAACAGGTGGAAAGAACTCACTACCTGTAAAATATTACGGAAGCTTTGGCCAGAATATAATAGAAGCCGGACCAACAAGCCATTACAGTTTGGCAGGTCGTCGCTATCTAAGTTAGTAGGGGCTCTAACTGGTCATAACTTCCTAAGAAACCACGCAATGAAACTAAATCTCAAAGATGACGACATCTGCGGAGACGAGAAGGTCCACGAGGACACACCTCACTTCCTCTGTCATTGCCCGTGTCTATGTCACTTGAGGAACAGAACACTATTACTTCCATGACTTACAAGAACTTCCTGATGTCTCACTGTCTGATCTTTATAGGTTTTTGAGGACATCGGGATGGCTAGACAGCGTCTATTAACCACAAGGAGGAGGGATGAAGAGCACCGATGCAACACCAACGGTCGACCCCAACAAGGGCATCACAAAGGGTCCACAAGGACCTAAGTGGGGTAGCGCAGGGTTCTCCCTGCTCTACCCACCCATTTACCTAACCTAACCTCACCTAAACACCTATTCTTCTATTCGAATGTACGTCCCAAACATAATAGTCATGGCCACATCGTTTAATTAAAGGAAATGCCAAAGTTACCATATATCTATCAGCAGTCGTAGTAAAACCTTGAACAGGCGTTCCAATTAATTTTAATTATTGCAGGCTCACCTCAACCATTACCTGCTCACTCGCATGCACTTTTTAAAATTTTCATTTATGCAATGTCTTTGCTCAGGAACCCGAACGGTTTCCATCCACAGCAGCAGCTCTCTCTCTCTCTCTCTCTCTTTCCGCAAAACATATTTGGGACATTATTTCAGCTTTAAATACACAAGCAATTTTGCAAACTAAATTTGAAGTGTCAAAAGTACCACTGCTCTACAGGTTTACTCCCATCACCCAATGCACATTGACCGAGTACCTATACTCGTACGTGTTGAAGGCTGCCATTGCCATGCTCATGCATTATACACGCCGGGCGATAATTCTGGGGAAAATAATAATTATACAAACCCAATCAATGTGTTGTTTGAATTGCTTATGCTTCCCAGCTGACCCTGGAGATATGGACACAAAATTCTCTCGCACTGTCAAATTAATGCATTGAAATGAAATAATTCTGATGAATAGAATCGTGTCAATTAGATTCTATGAATTTTGTAACAACCTATGTCATGGGTAATGGAATCAATCGATTGCTAAAATAATGATGCTGGGGGTGGAATTTCCAACGAAATTTTTTTCTGTTTCATGAGCCAGTAGAATTTGTTGTGTTCTGTAAGCTATTATGAATAAACACATGTTTCGGGTATTTAAAATATAGGTCAGAATTTCAAATACAGTCGAACTTCGATAACTCGAATATTTAATAAGTCGAATAATGTTGACAATAGCGGCAAGACTAAAATGTACTTGTAATTTGAATTTGATAACTCGAATTTCTATTACTCGAATGTCTTGATAACTCGAAGGTCGAAGAGATTATTTGGCTGCGAAGTATGGTGTTCCCGCAAGTACAGTGTCTACCATTTAAAAACATTTTTTACTGTATATACTGTTTTTGCCTTATACATATTAGCAAATAAATACATAATGTACCTGCATATTTATATCAATTTTGTATTTTACTTGATAACTCGAAGTCTTGATAACTCGAATTTGCTGTGTGGCAAGTGATGGTTCGAGTTATCGAAGTTCGACTGTACGTATATTTCAAGCTAGGAAGAAGCTCAACACATTGTGGTTTGTGATTATGATGGTGGTTCTCTGAAATGCATTAAGTATGCGAATTATTTTTCGGGGTTCAGTGATTTCGGTAGGATTGTAAATAAATATTTTAAATGACGTTTTCTGTGGTGGGGAAGATGTATCCAACTGTCTATAAGCGATTCCAGATTTATTAAGGACTAGCTAAAACGTTTAACTCGACTTCGAACAAACACCGATGTGTTCTTTTATAAATATAATAGGTACTTTAGTCTTGCTCTAACTATTAGACAGTAAATTTGGGTCATTATTGTATTGAATTTCGTTTAAAAGTATATATTTATTTTGTTGCATTAAAGTTTACAGTAAATCCACCAGGCAAGTGCTGCACATGAAGATAGCCGAAGTTGATGTAATAGGGGACAAAGCTATGCATGGAGCTGGGCTCCGTTGACTGCAGGTACGCCACTATGAATATTTAAAGCATCAAGGTATCATCATTTGAAAGGAAATTGTACAGTTGCTTACTTTTAGGGGTACACGGAAAGAATTGAAAATCACCAATTGCAAAATTTTGAGTTGCAATTTACGATTTATATATTTCTCGCAAATCACAACGAAGTTTTCATGGATTGATACAGAAATTGGTAATTTGACATTGAAAACGGCGGAGAATACCAAATTCTGTTTGTTGTAATTTACGATTAGAAGTATCAATTCGAGCTTCTTTTATTTGTAGTGATTTGCGAGATTGTTTGGCGCAATTTACCACTCTAATAGGTTAATTTCTCAAAAAACACTTCAGAATCTCAAATTGCGAAAAATATTTGGTGATTTACCAAAACTGAATGATGAATCAATAAAATCTTGTAATAATTTAACACATGAAACTGAAAACGTATATTGACGTCGTAAATTGCAAAATATTTTTTGTAATTTCCATGGAATCAACTACCTGATGTGTGGATTTTTTTTATGCACAGTTCATGGTCCATGTACCGAAATCGAAATCCTTTTAAGTCCTTTCTTTTTATGGATGAATGTATGTATGTGGTATTGGTAGACAGACCATCCTGTACTGTCTGTGGTCTGTCGAGATCCTATACTGTTGTACGTCTAACAGAGAGACTCACAGCAAAACCCGTTTGATCGTAAGCCGTGAACCATCGTTGTTCTCATTCCCAAAATATTAACAAATTTTTTGGTCGCATTATCTTTCGAACTAGGATTTTCAAAAGCCACGATCTCATCATGAGCTCTATTCTATCGGTGACCCATCAGACTGCATCTTTGTACTGTTCCGCATACCATCCCGCATTAATTTGCACACTCCGGAACACTTTGCAATCTATAATCTAATTTCATTTAAAACTATTCCCACTCGCCGCTGTGCTCCATTAGGTCTCACAGTAGCCCGCTAAGTGCTAGTGAAACGGCTAAATTGGCACATAACCCCGGCATGGGTATCCATACCAAACCACATCTTTTCATTAAGAGTTCCCGGTTCCATTCGCAGACACAGAAGCGAACAAAGAACAAAAACCATCAACAAGGCGGTGGAAAAAAAACCGTTAACGTTACCAATTAGCCATTTGCTGTCGACATCACAGAAGTGTGCACTCTTCTCTTCTCACCACACTAACCCGCAATCAGCAACGTATGTGTGGTGTGGCTGTTTAATTTTTCAAAATATAATGAGCACATTATACGAACAAAAAACCATAGCACAGCGCACCCAGTGAGAACAGACTTGAACAGACATTCAAACATGCAAGCGTCTGACCTTTTCCCATCATCATCATCCACTTATCCGCATCCTGGATGGAAAGCCGCAAACGTTGTTATGCAAACTAAAAGTGCTTATGGCCGCTAGTTAAGAAGGCGGGCGTTGTATGTTGGTCCTGGAAAAAGGATTACACGCAGGTAAAGCTTTCTAAACACACATTTTTTTGCTGCTTGCTTGTACTCCTTAAATTTTTGTTTTGTCTAGTAAAAGTTAATCGCTCGGCGCCTTCTTACGTGGACGGGTTTAAAGTTTTATTTTTTTCCCCTGCACAGAAAACCCTTGTTTGAAGTTTTTTTTTTTCACCGGTCCTTTTGCGATGGCATTTTTACGCAAATTATTCACAAAGTTGTTAATCACAATTGAAATGACGCCAAGAAAAGTTGTCTTTTATCCTTGTCAACTAATCTGCTCATGTTTCTCCTTATTGTTTCGTGGGAAGCAATCTCGAGAGAAAAAGTAACAGAAACAAAAAAGGAAAAAAAGCGAAAAACATGCAGAAACAGAAAGCCGAACTTTTCGGATGTCGAAATAGAAAATTACCCACAAAAATGTCACAGGATACAAATGGAAGCAATTTGAATGGAACGCGACCGCATCGGAAGAGTGGGCCTGGCTTGACATGTTTTCCCTTTGGTGTCAACGGGCTTCCACTCATAGTTTACGTTTCTGTTTTTGCTTTTTGTTTCTTGTTTTTTTTTTCGGGGGAAAAGTGATTTATTTAGTTCTCCATTCACCTATAAGGAACGTGGTTTTGTGGAAATGAATTCTCAGTTGCTTGTGCTTTTTTTCCTCTTTTCCTTTTTCTAGACAGATGAGGAACGGTCTCTCAGTGGGAAATTTTAGTCAATTGCTGTGCCTTGTTCGGGGGTTTAATTTTTTTGTGCCGTGTTAATCTGGTGGACCCTAGTCAGAAATCATTGTTTGAAATTAAATTCGTTTCCGTTGGGATTGGGGGACGATGTCAGAAGCTGATGGATTTCCACTGAGTGAGTTATTATTTCGTGGTTGAGGAATGACAAGCAGACTTTCGCATAGAATGGAGGTCAATCCCAAACGGAATTTCGTTTTCAAAACAATGGATGTATGGGGGAAGTTTGGCGGCTTTTTGGTGAACCTGGTCATGCAAAGCGACCGGACATGGACTGTAATTTGACATCCTGATTCATCGGCCGGAAATTGGATTCTTTGCGAAGAACAAGTGGGTTTAAAAGCACCCTTAGTATTGACTTGACAATTCAAGAGTAAGTGAAATTTCAATTTTAGTTACATGAAGCTTTCGTCTTTATTATAAGAATTCTCACTTAACTCAAACTGTATATTTTTTCCCGACTGCAAGGTGTTTGACCGAAGTAGTACTGCAGAAGAACTTACTGAGCTAGCTCTACAGACCAAACTTTCTATGGGGCTTTCTGAAAGGGTAGGCTTAGAACGAAAATAGTCAGCCGTCCTATGGCAAACCTTAAAAGAAACCAGGTAATTTACACCCGTTCTCACAGCGGTACTGCAGAATGTCGCCATTGAAAGCTGGTATACGACTTTTCCTTATTCGCCGTTCAAAAACCGAGATCTAAGCGGATATCTAACCTCTTAGCTAAAGCTATGAGCTACCTTGGTAGTTCATTCTTTTTCTTTCATAAAAGTATTGCGGATAAAAATAATGGGGTATAGGTGTACTTTCCCTTCATCTATACACAATACATGCATTGGAATGGGCATGGAATTTAAGAATTGACAGACTGAGAATTGCATAATAGTTTTGCTATTAAGTTCTCTTTATTTAAACTCAAGAAAATTTCGATATAAAGAAGGTTTAAATACCCAACGCATTGGCATTGTTCACAAAACACTGCCGGAAAGCCTTGGAAAACAGTACCAAAGCTGTCTGTTTAATAATTGCCTTTAACTTGAGTATACAAAAAAACTCTAAATATGTAATAAAACGTCCGCCTTTATGTTAACAAACTAAGCATACCCCCATTGTAGCACTTCGAAGAACATTCATCATTTCCTGAGTGGAAAATTAACATTTTCTAACCATTTACGTAATTCGTAACAGCATTCGTGTTTCGGTGTTATGCTGGAGTCTAAAAAAAGAATTATGTTTCCTTGAAACGCACCGGCCAACAGTTGAAAGTGTGAATCAGCATAAATTATGAAGAGAAGAGTAGGTACGTACTCGTGGTATACACTGGTCTGTAATTACCGAGTAGAACAATTAAATTTGACACCTTTTTGCCTAGCATTGGAATGTGAAGTGGGAATTAGAATTATGTTTACTTAGGTAGGTACTCGTAATTTAAAACGATAAGGGGGCCATAGTCAAAGTGGCAGGCAGTACACAAAAATAAAACTACGTAGTAGTAGTAAGTAAGTTTATTTAGCATTCAAATTGCTATTTAATAAAGTTTACAATAAGTTATTTAAAAATGTGTACTTCCATTTGACTTATTTAAGATTAATTAAAATATATGTACAAAACTTTCATTAGGGGATTTCAGTTATTGGAATTTCACTTTAACAAATTCTATCATATTTTTCTTAAATTCCCTCATACTGGTAATGCTTTTTAAGGGCGCTGGTAAAGTATTATATAATTTAAAACCCTTATATACTAGGGAATTTTGTGCACCCGCTTTTATATAGTTTGGCAGACGGAAATCGCCCGCATTTCAAAGAGAATATGGCTGCATATCGCCAATAAAGTGAATATATTTAAACAGATATTTTGGCATTAAGTTATTTTTAATTTTGAATATAAACATTAAGATATTTACGACGATCCGCTGTTTCACACTTAACCACATTAAAGCATTTAACATAAAATTAATCGGACTATATATATTGCACTTTAGAATCATTCTCATTGCCTTATTTTGTAATAGCTGGAGTCTTGAAATTAGGCCTTCATTACAAAGAAATAAAATAGATGAACAATACTCGAAATGAGGTTTTACAATCACATTATATATTTTTATTGCTGATAAAGTTGTAACGTCTCTACGAATTCTTTTCATAAAACCTATTTTTTTAGCTATTTTCTTACAGAGGTAATTAATGTGTCTTTCAAACGTTAATTTGTAATCAATTACTATGCCTAAGTACTTTATTTCATCTACTCTTTCGATTACTTCGTTATCAATATACAAATCAGATACTATATTCATACTTGTTTTAGTAATCATACACTTTGTTTTCTTAGTGTTTATCTTAAGCTTATTTTGACACGTCCAATAGTAAACCCTGTCCAAGTCCTGTTGTATCTTGCGGTGACATTCATCAAGGTCATTTCCCTCTACATACATCAGTGTGTCGTCCGCAAACAGTACGAGATGGCAATCACTCACTGATTTGATCATATCATTTATATAAATCACGAATAAAAGTGCTCCAAGCAGCGAGCCTTGTGGTACACCCAGCAGCACTTCTTTTGAATCCGAAATTCTTCCATTTAAATTCACGCGTTGGGTTCGGTTAGATAGGTATGATTGAAACCAATTTAACTCTTGACCATTGACACCGTATTTACTGAGTTTTTCAATAAGTAATTGTCTATCGATTGTCTCAAATGCTCTCTTGAGATCAAGAAACGCACTATATACAATTTTACCTTTGCCAGTACATTCTTTCCAATTTGTTACTACTAAGTTTATTGCACTTTCACATGAGTGACCTTTTCTAAAACCGGATTGAGATTCGATTATAAGGTCATTTCTTTCAAAATAATCTTCCAGTTGTTTGTACACTATTTTTTCAATAATTTTCTCATACAACGGAAGGGCATTTATTGGTCGAAATTCATCGCATAGGGTCGTATTTTGAACTTTAGGTATTGGGCTGACGATTGATTCTTTCCAAGAGTAGGGAAAAAACTTACTTGACTTACTAGGTTGACAAAAGGGGTTTTTGGGATGGAGTCATTTATTTCAGTTACACTGTCGACAAAAAACTCGTTAAATTTACCAACAATTAAAGTACTGTCACTAACACTCACGCCATCAAACTCAACATAATTAATAACAGTTTCTTCTTTTCGTAAGATGAGTTTTTTTAAATTGCGCCACATTTCCTTTTGATTCGTTGCATTATCTACTTTACTTTTTATAAATTTTCCTTTAGATTTTACGATTTGTTGTTTATATTTATTTCGGGCCACTGCATAGTCATTCCTATCATCTTCACTGTTACTAATAATTGCTTTTGCACGCTTACAGGACTTTTGCTTTTTTAAAACACGTAGATAGCTACTGAACCATACATTCAAGCTATATTTTTTGATTTGGAGCACCACAAATTTAGATGTTATTCTCTTTAGTTCAGTCACAAATAAATCCACGGAACAATTAGAATTACAAATATTAGGCACTAATGGTATTTCACTATTTTGCAATTCGCTATTAAACAATTCTTTGTTATATTTTAAAACTTTAATACGGGACACATCTCTCGTTAACTTTTCTTTAGTATCTAGATCAATGACAATAGATTCATGATCACTTATTTTCAAGTCTTTATCGATTCCAGCCCTAATGCGAATGTTGTTAGTCACCACGTAGTCTATTAAAGATTTTGTGTTTTTTGTAATACGCGTAGGTTCAGTAATTATTTGGTAACACGAGTTGTCAGTGATTAGCTTAGAGATTTCCTTTCTATAAGTGTCAGTTTTGGATAACCAATTGATATTAATGTCACCCACGACAATAAAGTCTTTACCTAATTCACAAGTTTCTTCTAGTATTGACGAGAATTCAGAACAGAACAGTCTGGCGGACGAACTAGGGGATCTGTATATACCAACAATCGAAAACATATAGTCACTGTAACATAAGTAACATTTAAGGCTCCACAAATCTTTGGCTTTATCACACTTTTTTACATTTAACAATTTAATCTGCGTTTTTAAATACATTACATTACACGTAAAAAAATTAAAGAAAATACTGGCATTAAAAATAAAAGCTAAAAGCAAAACACTGAAATAGCTCATCTGAGAGCCTTTTTCTTGCCTGTATCAATCATAAGTTCACTGCACCGGTGTTCACTTTATCGAGCGTCTTCGGTATGTTAAATATATGAATGTATGGAATGTTTTGTAGCAGCGATTGATCTTAACCTAGTCTGAAGGATTTGGTCACAACGCAAATAGTTTGGTCTAATATATTCAATACCAGAAATGTTTGCTTTAAAAAAAAGTAGCAGTCCAAATAAATTCCTTATTTAAATTGGCATAGTTTGAACTACTTATATAAAAAGACGTTTCCGGCATCGTAACTGTTGTGTTCCGATGTCTTATCCTATGCTATATTCAAACAAAAACTTTTCCGGGCTTGACCACTCCTAAGAGGTAGATATTGGATACATCCTTTTCGAATCAGGTTATAGAAGGCCAGCGATGGCGAACCCCGTGCCACCAATGACACGCGACGAAATATTATTGGCACGTCACTAATTGAAAAATCCGATTGCACCTTTGAGCGACAGCATCAGCTGTCTACACCGAGTTATTTTTTTTCTATTTTGCCTCTCATTCGATCTTATTACCAAATTCGGGAATTTTTAGATTCTCTTTTTGGCGTTCTCCGCGGTCAGCGCATTTCATATGCGCACAGAGCAGCAACCAGCATTTTATACCGCCTGACTGATTTTTTTTCGAGTATTATTCACAATTGGTGGATGTAAGGTGGCTATCAAAACTGATCTTTTTAGCTGATATTTGCCAACATTTCAACGATTTGAATGTAAGGCTTCAAGGTGCAAACAAAACTGTCGTTGTCATGATAGATATCATTCGCGCTTTTGAGGGTAAACTGCAAATTTTAGGCAAAGATATTATGTTTAAAAACTAAAAGTATATTCCAAACTTGAAAAAATTTAACGGCGGTTTGAACTTCCATGAAAAACCAGACGTTATCGGAAACGCTTATGTTTATTATGTACCTTTGATAAGCTAAACTTGTGCAAATTTGAGTGGTTGGAAATTGAAGAAATTGAAATGCAACTGAACGAATTCCCGTCTAGTTCGATGTGGGCTCAAAAATTCGTCGCAACAAGGAAAGAGTTGGAGCTAGAAATGCTGTTAGGCAATAAGACGAAGAATGTCAATTCCAAATTAATGGAAACTTGGAATATAGCTGCTTGAAAATGTTGGCGTGCTGTATTGATAATATTTTCGTCTACGTAGGCGTGCGAATCCTTATTTTTCAGAAATGAATAACATTAAAGATTCGCTTGGAAACCGTTTGTCAGATGATTCCAGTTCAGCCTGCATTTTGCTTAAAGTGACAAAATACAGCCCTGATATAAACTACTTAGCATCATGTTTGCAACAACAAAAGTCACACTGAAATAGTTGTCATTGTTTATTGTTTTTTGTTTGTTTTTCTGTTTTTTGTTAATCTGAAATAAGTTTCCTTTATTTAAAATGAATTAAAAACTGTTAATTTCAAAAATAAAATGCTGCGCAGCGGTAAATTATTTATTATTGTTCCTAGTAGTCACTAGAAAACTAGATCAAGACTGTATGGTGCCACGCCAAAGGCACTTCAAATTATTTAATTTTCTAAAATGGCAAGAAGCTGTTAAAAGGTTCGCTATCCCTTTCGTAGGCTATTTTAAATAGACAATTAATTATTAGTATCTCTTTTGAAATATTACGCATTTTTGGAATGTCAATGTAGTGCATCAGGACAACATACCCTACCCACGTAACTCACTCTGGGCTCATACGTTTACACCTCACCTCCTCCAAAATTGATCTTATTTTCGGGAATGCCAAGAAGGTTTACCTGAAATGCATAAAAAATATTCCAAGGGCGCAAATGCGAAAGGCTGAAGAAGCTCAACATTTATACAAACCATGCGTAATATTAAAACTTGCGTGTATATTGTATATTAACGTTCGTGATCAAAAACCATTTCAAACAGCTAATAAATGTTTTTTTAACAACAATATAATATAATAATAACTATTATTCTTCCTCTAGCTATTATTCAATTGATTTGTTGAAAAAATATTAGTTTTTAATAAATAATAATAATAAGAAACAATACAATACATTTATTCAATTGGATTAATTTATTAATACAGTTAGGCACATAATAATGTTCAAAACGTAAGCAATAGCCGTATGTGTTAGTCCCTTTTTTCTTGATTAAACTTTGATGAATATTTTTCCCTTTTTTGTAATATAACTTTATATGTATTTATACACATTAAATATTCAAAATCCTAGCCAAATGATGGACTAACACAAATCGATTTTCTGAATAATAAATGCATACACGTGCAAATATATAAGCATGAACAATTCAATTACACTACAACACGTCTATGAGCTTTGAGTGCCATTTCTGGGTGAGTAGAATCACAAACAACACCAAAAATTGATTAAAAAAAACACCTGTAAACATTTAAAATAAGCTAAGAGTAAAAAATAATAACAAAATCCACCATCAACCACTTCACCAGCAATTTTCTCGCTGACACACATATAACTGTCAGCCAACCCTCAACATCATCACCGCATATCGCTAAAGGACATCAACCCTCCCTAATTTGTAATTCTACCTTTTAATTTTCTACTCACACGGCACGCTTTATTACACACTGGTGCCTTGTCTTCTTTGTCCTTTGCCTTGCATTTCTCGACACAATTCTTTCGTCATTCCGTCCCCGGCATGCGGGACGTATATAAATATATCCCATCAAACGCACCCGTTCCCTCCCTCACCCACCCCAAAGACCATATCGTCGTCCAACACATCGCATATGAGACTAGCTGTCACTGAAGACATTTAATCCATTGGGGAGTACTTAGCTAAATTGGTGTCAATTTAGAAAAATATGAGCAACATATAACTGCTAGTATACTTTGTGTTTTTGTGTTATGTTTGCTTCTTTAAGGACAACGCAAAAAAAAAAATGTTTGCACAATTTAATCCACCTCCCCTGGTGGGACACGACGGAACTTGTAAAGTGTTTCCGACGAAAGCAGAATAAATGAGGATATAAAAAAATGATTTAAGGATGCGTACACTTTTTAGCCTTGATTAGACAATAGAAAAATTACCCGAACGTTGGTTTTTGTCTCCTTCTTCTTCTCGTTCACGGATGAACGGGACAAATTCAGCCGAACAACACGGGGGACTAAAAAAAAAATCGGAACTCGAAAAAGCCATAACTTAAAGGATCTCGGCTTTCTGTTTTTGTTGGGAAATCTTGAGCTCCATTTCTCTAGGGAATACGCCATGATACATCCTACATAGAGTAGAGACGACGCGTTTTGCATGAGTAGACAAGTGGAAAGTACATTATAAATGACGGTCGAACAGATGTCAAAAGATGTCGCGTGGTGTGACACAGGGAATTACAGAAAAATATGACACGTTCGTAGATTTTGACGGGCCTTGGGATTAAGGTACAGTGTCCTCGCACGACAGTGACAATAGCGGAATAAAATCTCGGAATACTGCCACTGTTATGGTGGTAGAGCTTCAGTGCCAAATGGGCTGGTTCTTTTCAAGGCCATTCAATATTAATAAGGTATTGGAAGGAGCGAATAATAAAATTATTAAAGCGGGAAGAACGTGACTATTGAATGACAATATGTTGTACAGACTTTTGGTTAAGGAATGCAACTATCGTTAAATATTAACAATTTGATTTTTTTTGTTTTGTTGGTTGCCAATCCATTAAATTTCAGGCAATCCAATTTGCTTCTATATGCATCTGCATAATTTGCATAGTATTACGAGGACGAGGAGTGAAAGTTCCAAGTGCAATGTTTATACTTTGTAGGCATTTTCATGAATAATTCAATAAGCCTTCCGAGTTTATTGTTCTATTTTTACGAAAGTTCGCTTAACCCTTTTCAATAAACAACCAACTTTAGTTTAAAGAGTTTATTCAGGTCCGTTGTCCATTGACAGTCGAACATTTACGGGGTGAGGTTAAGAAAAACTTTTCGAGTGCCGATTTGGGAGAGGACAGATTTTGACGAACTTGATCTTTAGGGAATTGACTTCATCAAGTGGGAAGATAAACACTTAATCATTTAATGATAAGTCTGCTTCTTTATGGGGGCTATTTAAATTCATTCATTTTTGAATTTGTTTGATGATAGCTTCGTTTGAATGTTAGGTGACATTTTGCTTGTTCCTGTCCTCTTAAATTATTTATTCTAAGACATTGATGGATTTTACGTGATACTTGGTATTTGATATTCGTGGGAGATATCTAGCTAATTTTTTAACGGCATTTGTTTCTGAGTCTGAGTTTCGAAAGATGTATAGAAGCAGAGACGAGCCGCTTGCTTTATTAACCTTTCTTTTGATGCCGCTACAGACCGGCGGCTCAAAAAATAATGCCTTGAGAGCCAGCTTGATCTATACCTATAGACGCCTCAAGTTGTGCTGCCGTTTTAGTTAAGGTTAACTTCTAATCGTAGCACAACCCATAAACAAAGAAATCAACAAAACTCATCGCGACGGAGCCACTGCAAATTTTGAATTTAGCCTTATTTCGTTTGGCTTTTTAACACGTCATCAACAATTATTTACCTCCACACACTTTGTTCTAAGCCCGCTGCCTTACACCTTCAATCAGTGAAGCAAATTGCAAGCTAATTTCTTCCGCAAAAGCATCACTATTACGTGGGACAGTTTCTGGCGTAATTGCATACGCTGCAATATAATTAATTCACTCGTCGGTTCTCGCTGCGAGCGAGAGTTAATTGCAGACCGAACCCCTAAATCAACGCACACCATCGTCGTCAGCACGAAAACATCATTATCCGTTGCGCGCACGTTGGGTGTCAGACGCTGATAAGGTGCAGCAATTATAGAGTACCTAAGCTTCAAACACGAGGGGACGAAAAAGATGGACCTTCCATTACCACCCACCACAACCCCGTTTTTAGTAATTTTCATTTTTATTCTCTCCTTTGCATACAGGGGTTTATGCCGAGTGTAACTTCTAAGTCAGCTGAAATTTAAGTATCCCAAGGACGACGATAGTAAAATTGGCTCCAAGGTGAAAAAAAAAAGAAAAACGCATGAATTGCTGAAATTAAAAAAATACTCCCTCTCCGCAACAGAGGGTTTCGGTTATTATTGCTGTAGCAAAAGGAATATAGATATAATATTCCATAAATTACAATTAAATTGAAATAACATCGAAAAACTCGTTTCGGCGGGATAGGCGAATTTTCTAAGTCGAAGAAAATTATTTCTCTTAACGTTGCCGTTTATGACTCCTTGGAGGTAATTTCACAGCTTATTTGTGTGTAAAGTGTTTATTTTTTTTCGGTTTTATAACCTCGAAAGTCGAGTCGTTGGTGCGCCTTCATCGTTTTCGGCTTCGTCTTCTTTTGGTGCTTAGGTATAAACATTTCGCTGATATTCAAATAAAACAGTAATAACAATAAGAAAACGTTAGGGCGCGCGATAGAATATAATTTCACCATTAACACTCGCGAACTAGCCGCACAGTTAGATAGGAAAAGCCAGTTTGGAGGCACATTTTGTAATAGGTATGTATTTGTTATTTTGGCAGTAAAAACTAATTTAAAAAGTTCTATTAGTCGGCTGTAAAGTTGTGCAATAATTTTCAAGTCTTCAATGGTATATAAAAAAGAACAAAATTTGATGGAGGGCTTGTAAACAAACATGGCGTCGAAGTCCCTTCCCTCTTAATAAAGTGCTCATGCAAGTCATAAATTTTACATTTACCTACTTTCCTGTTAACAACCTGTGGCTGTAATCGTCGCCTTTGTCAAAGGAAATGACCCTATACTTGGCATATTAGCTATGTCACACTAGTGAGAGGCGCTTTGTGTTCATTAAACATGTATGAGCTGAACGTCAATATCCAAGCAATTGGGTCAGTCTTGCCTGAGGTGTACATGCGCTGGCAATGGGTACAAAATCCAGGTCACTGTTGAAGGCATTTTTTTAGAAATGAAAAGGTTGTCAAAGTAGGTATTCCAATGAAAGGACACCCACCGTGATTGCTGGTAGGGTGCGGACTTGTTGAATACCTGAGGTGTTAATATATGGCGAATGGGCTTTGGAATAGAAAAATGGGCCTTTGTATCAGGATGATGCCTTGCAGATGTTGTATACGATTACGTTTTGCGTCCAAACTTAACCTATTTCTGTCGACGGGTAGAGAACAAAGCCCTTAAATAAAAGACTGATTTCAGTAGGTCTGTGCTTTTACACAACTCCGACATATTCAAAACTTTGTATGTAGAGGCAAATTAAAAACGTTTGTCATATTTACAGGATTTTTCGAAGGCGTGTAAAAAATGAAACGAATATGAAATTATCATCCGAGTCGGCATTACTTATACTTAGGTAGGGCCTACAGTTTTTGGGCTTTTGTACCTTACCCAATGTAACCCTATCTTTAACTTTCTATATACGAACCATCCATTGCATACCTGTTGAACGACAAAAATAGACCGCTTTTATATTAGAGCCGCATAGATTAGTATGAATCTCATGGGTTCTTAAGCTCCGTTATGACTATATCGCCTAGTTCGTCCTATAAGAGTACCTAATGATATGAGGTCTGTCTATCTACAAGAACCACCCAGATTTGAGTATGAATCTCAGAAGTGCTTTAAGATCGACATTCCTCAGATCCTCTAAGTCGTCGAAGAAGTGGCTGTTGAGAATCCTTAGTCTGCTGTTCTTAAGGGCTGGGCATTCGCATAGCAGGTGGCGAACAGATTCTATTTCTTCAACGTCCCTACAGCTTCTGCAAAAATCATTATGCAGTATACCCAGCCTTTCCGCATGTACGCCTATCGTACAGTGTCCAGTAATGACTCCCGTGAGTATGCGAATATCCTTACGGCTAAGTCCGATCATATATTTTGATCTCTTTTGGCTCAGCTCTGGCCATAATTCTTTTGTGTGCCTGCAGGTGATGAGATTGGTCCAGCGGAGGTTAGTTCTACTCCAGGATTCAATGTCAATCTTCCTTCCGAGCGTGCTTAGCGGAGTTATTATTGATTTTAGGGCCATGGATTTATGTATATTTGACCCGTTTCTTGCAAGCTCATCCGCTTGTTCATTTCCTGGAATATCCATATGCCCTGGTACCCAGCATAGGGTCACCACGTTGGCTTGTGATATTTCGTCCAGATATTTCTTGCAGTAACTTACTGCCCTTGACTTCACCATGACTGACTCAATGGCTTTTATAGCCGCTTGGCTGTCAGAGTAAATAGTGATTTGTTTACCGACAATGTGACGTCTCCTTATGTCCTTCGCCGCTTGGGTAATAGCGGCTATTTCCGCTTGAAAGACACTGCAATCATCGCTGATTCGGAATGATTCACGCACGTCCAGAGCTTCGGTGAAGATGCCAGCGCCTGTACCGATGTCCATCTTGGAGCCGTCGGTGTAGAGGGTTAGCTCCTCTTCGTCCGTAACTGCGTTGTTCTCCCACTCGCTTCTGTTGGGAATTCTAGTATTGAATCTCCTTTCAAAAGCGAGGGTCGAGGGTATGTAGTCCGTAGTCACCTTCTCCTTCGCAGCTTCCCATTGGCTTTCAATGGAGGCGTGACCATAAGGTTTCGATGACCACAGTCCAGCTTCGCTCAGCCTGATCGCGGTTTTGACCGCCTTGCTGCTGCAGTAGATGTCCAGAGGGGTGAGGTTTAGCATCACCTCCATAGCTGCGGTAGGAGTGGTCAATAAGGACCCAGTAATCCCGATACATGCTGCCCTTTGTACTTTGGTCAGGTTTGAAAGATGGTATTTCTTCTCAATAGCCTTCCACCACACTGTTGTACCATATGTTAGGATGGGCCGCACTACAGCTGTGTACAGCCAGTGCACCACATGCGGCCTGAATCTCCATGTATTGCCGAATGCTCTTCTGCAGGTATATAGTGCCACGTACGCTTTTTTAATGCGATCCTCTATGTTTTCCTTCCAACTGAGTTTGGAGTCAAAGATTACTCCCAGATATCTCGCTGTTTTTGAAATTTCCAGATCCACCCCGCCCATCCTTGGGGGATTGAAGGCGGGGGTCGTCCTTCTTCTCGTAAGCAGTAGAATTTCCGTCTTCGATGGATTCACTCCAAGTCCGCGACCTGCGACCCAGTTATTAACCAGCAGGAGTGCGTAGCTGAGTCTTTCGCTATAGGAACTGAGGTGAATTTGCCTGGAACCAGAATGACGACATCGTCTGCGTATGCGCTCACAATGAAACCTTCCTTTTCCAGTATTTTTAGCAGTTCATCAACTACGAGGAGCCATATGAGCGGTGAGAGGACACCACCTTGAGGTGTCCCCCTACTGACCCTTCGTTCAGTGCTCACGTCCCCTAGCTGTGACTTGATCCTCCGTGTGCCTAGCATGAGTCCAATCCAGTCGCATAGGCTGCTATTTAGATGGGATCCTCGTAAGCTGCTTAAAATAGCGTCAGCTTTGATGTTATTGAAGGCCCCCTCGATGTCTAGGAACGCTCTCAGTGTGTACTCTTTGTGTTGTAGTGATTCTTTCACTACCGATACTACCCTATGTAGCGCCGTGTCAGCAGATCTGCTTTTCATGTACGCATGTTGTGATTTTGATAGGTAGTTATCGCCGATCACTTGCCGTACGTACAGATCAATTAATCGTTCCATTGTTTTTAGCATGAATGACGACAGACTTATTGGTCTATAGTCCTTGGCTGTGGTGTGGCTAGCCTTCCCTTCTTTTGGGATGAAAATCACACGTACCTCTCGCCATGCCCTAGGAACGTAGCATAGCCTTAAACAGCCCGTGTAAATGCAATTTAGCTATGGAATAATAACTTCCTCTGACTTTTGTAGCATTATTGGTCGAATATTATCTATTCCAGGTGCTTTGAAGGGGGCAAATGTGTTGATTGCCCAGGCTATTTTTTTCTCGTCTATTATCTTGGCGATTGTTGGTTCCTCCATTCCCTCCCTTGTGCCTGGTGCTACTACATCGTAGCCGTCAGACACATCCGTGCATCCTGGGAAGTGAGTTTCCGTTAGTATTTCCAGCGTCTCAATGTGTGATTCAGTCCAGCTTCCGTCGTTCTTTCTTAGCGAAGATATCGGCGTCGGTGCCTTTGACAGGACTTTCCTCAACCTAGATGCTTCTGTTGTAGATTCAACTGATTCGCAGAAAGTTCTCCAGGAGTTTTTCTTTGCGAATCTGATCTCTTTTTTCAGGATTCTGACGCTCTCCCTGTATGTTGACCACTCGATATGTCCCTCTTTTGCGAGATTCCATCTAGACCTTGAGCTTCGTATTAGTTCCGCGATCTTGGGACTCCACCAGGGAGGGCGTTTCTTCCCACTAGATTCTAGTGGGAAGAACTAGATCTACTTTTTGGACAGGATTTTACAAAAGATTTGGAGAGCATATCTGTTAAAGATTCGACTGCAACGTCTACTTCTTCAGCAGATGTGAGATCCTTTACCGCGCAGAGGTTCCTGTAACTCTGTAGTTCATCTTTGAATTTTACCCAGTTCGCCCTTTTAGGATTTCTGAACTGTTTCTTACCCTGGGAGACCATTTTCAGGTCGAAGAGTATCCAGCAGTGATCCGATAGTGATGCCTTGCTGGACACTCTCCAATTTGCAACTTGGACGGAATTATTTTGGGATGCAAGGGTTACATCTAGAACTTCCCTTCTGTTTGCAGTAATGAAAGTGGGATCATTTCCCCGATTACAGACAAGCTGATTGGAGCAAAGAAGATAATCAAACAAAGCCTCACCTCTAGCATTAATGTCTGAGCTACCCCAAATAGTATGATGGGCGTTAGCATCACATCCTAAGACTAAGATTTTCTTACCTTTTTCCGACGCTGTTATTAGTGCCTTTACCGGTTCGGGTGGTACTGATATGTTATCCTCGTTCGGCATGTATACGGACGCCACTCTGCAGCTCTCACCCTTGCCTCTGACCTCCGCTACCGTAACATCACCTGAGTGCAGTGGGTAAGTGTGCTAGACTACTGAGCGAGGGGCCAATCGATGATCGAGAAGAAACAAATTGCGTCTTAAGGTTGCTACCTATACTGGAAAAGTTGCATTATTCTTCGCAAAAACATAATTATTAGCCTCCATTTTTTTTTCTGAGGCAGTGGGGACGTTCAAGCATCTAGTTTAGTAAATCTGACAGCTCTCCCACTAGAAGTATCTCGGTTTTGATTAGGGGAAATCGGTCATGAGAGCAGCTGTTTGAGTTGACATTACAGATAACTTTCACTTCATTTCTACCGAACTGATTTAAAGCAGTATAGGCCTTTCTATAGCCGTGTATATCTACAGTATAGTTTAGAGAAATGGTTCCAAGGTCTCCCCAAAGATTCTGATGAAAAAGGCTGTGGTAGTTTTCGTAATTTTGTTCATTACAGATTACTTTTCACTTCATTTCAGTTCTTTATTTAGTATTAGCTCTCAGGTATTCTGAACAGAAGGTGTAAAAAACTGCGTTATTCGAAATTTTCAAATAATTTGCATCAATAAAATGAGCAGTCGAAGATACAGCAAAGAAATAAAGCCAATTTCGCGACTTTGTTTGGTCAAGTAGTTTAGAGTCATGAGTGACCCTATACGGCACCAGACCGACAAGTCTTTCAGTCCACCGCTTAAAAGTGAAAGATCCCACCTTAAGTGGAACTTGCGCCTCCAATACGCCTTAATGCGTATCTGCAGCTAGCTCCGAACCGATCTGACTGAAGGAATTTTATTTGATTGTCACCCCTTACTGTAAATGTCATCTGAACGAGGGAAAATATTATTGCTCAGACAATGTCATTATTGTGAAGGCCTAAATTTAATTTTGTTTGTTCAAAATCCATAGCTGCATTCACAAGCTTGCGCTACCTAGTTTTTGTTCTCCACTACTTCCACAGTCCCCAGTCAGATTATGACTGTTATTTTGCAATCTATCAACACTTTTGGTTTAAATTTTCCATTTCTAGTGTATTATATATTATCTGCAGTAACATTTGTCAAAATTAAAATTGTCATCTCCTGTTGTAAGTTAATTTTAATTAAACACCCTTTTCCTGGAGACATTATTCTCTTTAATGGTTTCAATAAAGAAGACATCGAATTGGTGATAAAGTTGATTTATTATTTGAAAGTCGCTACGAGTGTCCTGTTGCACGATAACAGCGACCAGAGAGATGGCTGAGAAGCTGGTTCTGGGTGTACCCCCTATGCACCACTATACAAGCATCGTGTCTATTCGGTTCGAAGACGTGATCATTTCCAAGCGCAGTGTCAACGCCATCATCTCTTATAGAGGTAGTCGTTGCTGGAAATTTATTTATTTCAGTGGCTTGAAATTTTCATCGCTTTGGGTAGTTCGTCGTCCTTTCTACCTTCTTGTCCAAGTGATTTAATGAAATTTTTTTTTTTAGTACTCACGTGCTTCTACCTAAACTAGCTTTAATGGGTGCTTTCAAAATAGAAAGCAATTCTGAAAATATTTCCAGGAAATACCTGTCTATCTGACTGGCCGTCTGTCTGTTGTATAGAGAGGTATTTGGACAGAAAGGGATTTCCAAATTTAATATAACTAATTTCTAACATGACGTTTTCAATGGAGCAATATTTTACTAATACGCAATTCAGTAAGGAAGAAAAGATGGAAGTGGAGTTTGTGTATTGAGTCATTAGTGGTGAAAGTGCTCAGAAATGTTGTGTCACGTGGAATGTGGTCTTTTAGAAATGAGATAGTAGTTTAGGTTTTGCTTCCAGAATGTTGAAGGGATAAATTAGAGTTGGTTCCTTTCATAGCTTATCAATCAAGAATCAGTTCACTTTTCAAATTTGATAGCTAATAGCTTGTTGTTTGGGAATGTACGGACGCGTTTTGTAACGCATTTTAGAAACTTTTCAAACAGTCTTTCGTAGAGTTTTTATTTCTTTCGTTGACGAGTTCTTAATGGGTTTTTTTGAAACGCTTCTTGACGGGGCTTAACAAATTTTCCACGGATTAGTTTGACACATTTTTGTATCGCTCTTGAAGATTGTGCTTCATTGTGACTTGCGTTTTGTACGAGTTCTTAATCCTTTGTGATGTGTTTTTGATGCTCTTCCTACATGTTTTTTTTTGCATTTTTTAAGCGAGTTTATTACGAAATGCCTCAAAAAAAATACAAACTTTATGAGGCTAATAAAAACTGCAAATGGCAAACGAAAAAATTCTGTAAAATGCCTTTCAAAAGTTCCCGAAAGTCTGACACTGGAAGTTGTTAAAAAGTGCCATTGAAAAGACCTAAAATGACACAAAAGGTCATTAAAATAATGCACAAATAAAATAGCTTAATATTTCGTAAAAAAAAAACTACAAAAAATAAAAGCAGCAATAAAACCTGCTTATAAATTGAATCTGAATCAAATGTCAACTGAAGAATCAGTTTGTAAATACAAGCTACAACTAATATCTCTTGCAGTAATCTCCGTGTCAAAAAGGCAATTTTTGTAGGCAAACTTCTTTGGGGTCAGGTCTTCTTAGTAATAGGAGCTACCCACGTGTATAAAATATTATGTTTTGTCAGAAACAAGGGAGATATTACCGCCAAAACACTTTTTCGAAACGGAACCGTAATGTCGCCTCTGAACTCATTTGTCTTCAGAGTTCAGAGTAATTATGAACACTCAAAAATTGTGTCTCTTTTCGCTGCATCAGCGGTTTGATCAGGTTCGCTCACTTTTTCGTATGAAATTATTACCGGTTATTGCCAGCTTTATTTAGAAATAGTTTTTTTTTTTAATTGTAGACTTCTATATAGAGGCGTGGGTTGGGGAGGAAACTGGTGAATGTGAATGCAAAATATATTGTGTTTGGGCATGTAACGGAAATGAATGGACACCCTTAACCAATTTAAATTAAATTTCGTGCATGTGTAAGGTTGGTTGCAGCTTGAACTATTATTTCAGTCTAACAATAGTGTAAAGTTGGCTGGTCCTATGGCCAACTTTCTTGTTGTTGGTACCCACTAGCTCTGGCTATTGCGCCTTCAGCTTAAACCTTCCGGCAGTAGTCTGCACTTAAGGTGGGGATCCCAAACAACTCAACGTGTCAACCTTGATTTGCGGCTCGCAAGCCAAATAAAAAGCAAGTGTTCTTGTTGAAGATGGAAGTCGAAGTCTCCTTCTTTATTTAAATTCTTTGCCTTTTATACTACAGAGAATGTTATCGATATATCCACCTCGAATATCGATACCCCAACATTATGCCTAATCAGCATATTTGCGTGACGAGGGTAAACGGCCCAACACTTCAAGTGTTTAGGGTTCACTTGCGTACGATGCTTAGTTGACATATTTAGTGTCGTCCACAAGTGTACCCTGATCGTGCCCTCGATCCAGTATCGCATATACATAAATTTGTATACTCATTCGCTTCATGCACCGAGTGTTCCATCAGAGTAATATGACTCTTTCATTTAATTGTTCACTTCAAGAGTGTCTGTATGTAGTTCATATCACTCTGATGTTTGAAGCAATGTTATGTACGACGCCACAAGTTGGGCGAGTTCTGAGTATCAGATATCGAAGTGGATTTGGATATTACTAATTGCTTTTGGCAATTAGTTAAATGACCGCTGGTGCGATCCCTTCACAATAGATTTGGAACCAATAAAAACAATAATTGAAAATGAAAAAAAAAAGAATAAAAATTGAACATTAAATCTAAAATACTGATTTTAATGTAAAACATTTTCTAAATATTAAACTCATACCCTAGAAGCATAGATATTATAGTCTACATAGATATCGCATGCAGAACAAAGCAAAAGGGCACATTTCCAATCCTTTGGGATTTACTGGTAGGTCCCAGTTCCAACCATCTGTTCGAATTCAAACTCGAACCCAAATCCATGCCATGTCTGTATGATGTGTGCGCATTCAACACTTTACTTACAACAAGAAAAAAACAAAAATCACCAAACAAAACCGGTTTTCTGGGTCCATTCCATAGTTGTTGCAGTTTGCCTTTTTTGTTTTCACTGATAGTCGAATTAGGGTTTTCTGTGATATTAGAAATGAAAGGCTAGCTTCACTTATCTGACGTTGCCGTCCCTTCCCTTTTTGCTGAGAGAATTTGAATTTTCTGATGTTTGCTTTTAATTCTTTTGTTCATTCGCCAAGAGCAGTGTTTTCGTAATAAGACGAGAAGAGCAAAATAAAGCAGTTCTTTTCGATGGCTAAAGCAAATATAGTCTTCATCAAACCAACTAGGATCTCGTAAATTTGTTTGCCTAATACATTCCAAAGCCATAGTTTCCCTTATATTTTTCATGTGGGGACGCTGTTTAAATATTACATAAAACATTTTGAAATGAAACTTACAAATGTTAAAATACTCATAAGTTGGTGCCAAAAGTTTACCAAAATCACTATTTTGGGAAAAAATTTTCGCGAAAATAAAAAACTCAGAGGGACATTCTATTTTTTCATTACTTTTTTGGAGCTTTGCGAACAGTTTGAACAGCTATGCTTTGATAACATTTTATGGGCCAGATATCCTGCAAAATATCGCATTGCAGTTGTCTCCAAGGAAAGATGATCTTGCTCTAATATTGTAGTTATAACATACTCTTGTAAACTTTCGTCACGACTTAATTCTTTACATTCCATATTCTGTATGGTGTCATTTGATATGGTTTCGAAAGCATCTAAACCTAAAAATTCAACATCATCATCATCGCAGTTACCTAATGGTGAATAAGTCATAAGATTATATGAAAGAATTTTTGACAAGATGACATTAAATTCATATACTGAGGGATTTTTATTATTGCCACCCTTTATGCGTATCACAGAAAATAAATTTTCTAAGACGTCTTGATGAATTCTTTTAGTAAGTAAGTAATCTACTTCAGGGAACGACCCATTGGCTATATCCTCGCTTAGCAAAACAACCCCGTTAAGCGTCTGTTCTAGACCCTTTAAACAAAAGTTTCTTGGTGTGTTCCCGGAAATTTGAATTACATTCAAATACTTCAAAATGTCTTTTATGTAATTGTAAGCAGCATTTCCCACTTTCACTCCACGCTTCAAAATATTTTTGTCATATTGTGAGCCACTGTTCATGCTGTCAAAAAGATCATTAATTTTGATGGTGAACATTTGCGTTGCTTGAGCTAACTCTGAGGTGTACTTTAAGCAATTAAGCTGATGAGCCGTTCTTATAGCAGCAGCTGATGACCTACTAAATACTTGCGTTGCTAAACTTACTCTCATTTTTTCAAATGCATTTGGAGCCAAGTGAGCACAAGTGAATTTTAAACAAGTCCTAGCAACATTTTCGCTTTCTAAATTATATATTTCTTTAAAAACGTCGAAAGAAATTTTTCCATCTGGTGTTTCCAAATCTGATTTTAGCAACAAATTTCTTAGTGATTTTATGAGATGAGGAAAATCATAAAAACAGTAAATTTTTTTATTATTGTGTATCGTAAACGGATTATGCTCAGACACATTCAACAACTTATAAAATTTACGATTGTTAGGACCTTGGTCACAAACAATAGCACAAACATTCAGGCCGAGTTCCTTGCAAATTTTTAGATTACTCTCCATAATTTCTTTTAGGTTTTCAGCTTTTATACCATTTTCAGAAACAAAATAATTTAGAACGCTTTTCCAACTATCATATAACCCATTAACCATAAAAACACATATTTCGTTAGCATACGAATTTTTCCTTCCCGATCCCAGATCCTCGAATCCATCAACAACGTCGTTTTTTATATTGTAGGTCAGGTCGGGACGAATTCGAATTTCGTCGAAGATTAAAACCACGTTTTGTTCGCGCTGGCTTAATGTAGCAATTTTTGCTTTTAAAAGATTATGAGCATTGTTTATGAAACCTGGCTGCAATCCCTTAACTGGAGCCCAACGATACAAAGTGGATATATGTGGAAGGCGAAAGCCCAGCCTGTCACGAAGAAATTTGTAGGTGCTCTGGGAGCGATAAAAAATATTTTGGGAAAGTTCTTTCTCATCGTTTTTGTATATTTCTGACTTGGATAGTCCCATTAGCAAACCACAAAATACTTTTGAATGTTCCGATACATTCAGCTTTTGGATCTCTGATGTTAGATCAACCCGCTTTGATTTTCGATTTCCTCGTAAATTAGTATAAGCTCGGCTTATTCTGCTAATTTGTGTTCTTAATTTTTTGTTTCTTTGTTTGAATATGTAAATCATTTTTTTAAGTTGAGAAATCTGTTTATTATATTTTACACATTTTTCTAATAAATTGTCGCACTTAACGCAAGCTACACTTGAATCGCTAGAGCGTCGTCTATGGTTAGGCGATGTACAATTTTCTAGATCTAAATCCATATGATTTGTGTTATCATTTAGATTTAATGAAGGAACTGCATCTCTCTTTAGCATTTTTCTTCCAATAAATTCGGATGAGAAATGATTTTGGCACACGAAATACCTTCCCTCACTCTCAAATCCACATGCCTGCCTCCACAGATGGCTCAAAATTTCATTTTTTTCATTTGACGGGCATGCAAACATTTTCAAATTAGGAAAATTTCGTCTCGTTTTCTTGCATACAGAACAAGAAACTCCTGACTTTCTATTATCAGACATTTTTATTTTTTTCTCTGTTTGCAAATCCAAATCCAACTCCGATGCATAGAAAACTTTCATCAGCACAGCACAGCAACCGACGCACATAAGTCGACGACGATCGACGAATGTCGAATGATGATCAGAACAATGAAATGTAAAAAATCAAGTAGGTAGGTAACTTAACTGGTTCCTAGCTATCACAGTTTCACAGTGCGATATGAATGTTTGATGTATGAAGTAAATGGTTGCAACCAAACAGAAACAGTACACATCTGCGTGGTTTCGGCTGTGCATTTGATGGCAATGGGCACACACAATGCACAAAGCAGAACTGCACACATCACACGATCGCAGAATTGAGTTTTTTTAGTCTTTCATTTTGTACTGTGTTATGTTCATACAAATCGTTCCAACTTCGAAAAAAAACAGCCGACTCAGAATGTGTAATTTATTTTCCTACGGCGTGCAATATCTATGTAGACTATAATATCTATGCTAGAAGTTTTACTTCTGGTGTGTGGTGGCACTATTTTTTTTTAGTTGAAGCGCGTTCGCGCCCTCTATACAATTATTATTGCGCGTTTCGACAAACAAGATTTTTGTCTACCTTCGACAAAGTTCATTATTTTCAGTTTAGCTGACAAAATCATACATACATAAAATACAGTCATCTTGGCTAATGCTTCAAAAAAATGCCCCGATGCCTTACAATAGACGGCTAACTGGCCATCCGCTTTAGCATCCTTTTGAACTTAAGTTAATAAGTTTGGTAATCGCTATCCCCACTGCGTGTTGGTAGGGTAGACCGAGGAGATACCTAGCTTCGAATATTTCCCGAGTAGCCAATACATTTCTCTAAGTCTGATTGCGAGCTCGTCGCGTTTTTTCTTAACGTATGGCTTCCACTTAAGTTCTGCGTCTAGGGTCATTCCTTTTCTCAAAACGGCGCTTAATGCGTTACTTGTGTTTTTCCCTCGTCAGTCGACGGGAATACAGCCACAGGGTCATTCCTAGATATTTTGCTCGTTTGCTTATGGTATTTGTACCGAGTTAATAAAGAGAGGTAAGTTGTTTATCTTTTTATACGTGACTTGGTCTCATTAAGGGCGATTCGCCAGGTCTGTGTCCACTCGAATACCTTGTTAAGAGCCCGTTGATGATCCGACTGTCATGAGACAGTCCATTGCGAGGATAGCCGTATCGTCTGCGAACGTTGCTTCGATGGTCCCTTCATCTTGTGGTATATCTCTTGTGTAGAGCAGGAATAAGATTGAGCCGAGAACGCTTCCTTGCGGAACACCGGCGTGGATTTCTTTGAATTTCGAGAATTCAGTCTCATGTCTAACACGAAAGAGTCTGTTTTTAAGGTAGGATTTCAGTATTTTGTATAATTTTTCCGGTAGGATTGTCCTTAGCTTATACTTTAGGCCTTCGTGCCATACCTTGTCGAAGGCTTGCGATACGTCAAGAAAAGCGCTAGAGCAAATCTTTTTCCATTCTAGTTCTTTTTCAATTTCATTCGTTATTCGATACACCTGGTCGATTGTGGAATGTTTCACACGGAAGCCGAATTGATGATCTGGTATCAAGCGTCTTTCTACAATTACTGGTTGTAATCGTTTTAGCAGGAGTTTCTCGAAAACCTTAGATATTATCGGCAGTAGCGAAATAGGTCTATATGATTTATTATCATTTGTACTCTCCCCGGTTTCGGAACCATAATGACTTCGGCTACTTTCCATTGTCGTGGAAAATATGAAAGTCTCAGAGAAGCGGTTTAACTAATGCTTTTTTCGGCAGCTCTTTCATTGCGCGGGATTGTTGCCATCTATTACGCGCTCTCGTCTTTTCTCGTATGAGGTCTTCTATTTCAGGCGTGTATTTGATTTTATTGTCACGTGTATTTGTCTTCCGGAAGGGAGTATTTTTCCAAGCTGCGCTCTTCTGGGAAAACGTCCCAGTTGGTTTTGTTACTACTTAACCTGGGCGGTCCTACATCTGTTGCTACACTTCCACCCATTTTCAGGGTGACCGCTGAGTGGTCGGAGCATAGATCGTAGCATTCTTCGACTTCCGTCAGAGTTTTGTTTAGCCCTTTTGCAATAAAGAAGTCGACGAGGTCAGGGGTTTTATTTTTGTCAGTTGGCCAATACGTTGGCTTTCCCGTCAAAAAAAAGTCCACACCACACTTCATACTGGTTTTGTACAGTACTCTGCCTTTCGTTGAGTTGCATCTTGAACCCCAAAAAGTGTGTTTCGCATTAAAGTCCCCACCGATAATAAAATTAGACCCAAACGAGTCAAAGGGGCGGTCAAGGTCGTCGTCTGTCAGTCTATATCCCGGGGGGAAGTAACAAGATCCAATAAGGTAGTCTAGATGGTTTACTTTTACGGAGACTGAGCTTATTTGCATAGAATCGAGTTCTATTTTTATGTCTGTTGAGTACTTAATACAATCTTTGATGTAAAGAGAGGATCCCCCTCTGGCATTTCCCGAAGGATGATGCGCGTGATAATGTATGTAACCTTTTATTTTGGTTCCATGTCCTTTTTTAAAGTGGGTTTCCGATATCAAGCATATATCAATATTGTTTTTCCGCAGAAATAGTTCTAAATAGTTCGTTAATTTTGTTTAGGAGGCCGTTTGCGTTCCATGTCAGTATCTTAAGAAACACTATCATATTCATGTTTTGTTGTTTAGCTTGCGAAGCTTGAACTCGAGCTTGCTCAATTTGTCAAATACAACTTGATTAATCTTGCTTTGCTGTTCAAGTTTTTCTAATATCACAGTAAATAATTGGCGGATCGGATCTCTTGTATCTGATATTGACGACTTGCGCGTATGATCTCGCACCAACCAATGCCGGATTTTCCTTTGCACTTGGACCAGCGACGTTCTGTTGCGCAGTTTTTTTATTTTCGTGTATCGGTTTCGTCTTTTTGACTGCCGTAGCGGTATTTGGATTATCGGTTTTAGGATATTTTAAGATTGGGTCCGGGTGCGCCGGTTTCTTGAGAGTGTCGCGCTGCTTGGTTTTGTTGCACTCTCCCGAGAGATGTTTGCCTGCACATTGAATGCACCGTGTTTTTTCTGGCAGTATGCCTGCCTTGGCATCGTTTGCACTAAGGCACCGTTCTCCTTAACTTACGCATTGGGTCAATTTTGACCTTTATGTTTAGGATTGTCTTGATTTTGAAGATGCCCTCTACATTCTCTGTCTTATCAAAGGTGAGCATAAAGAGTGGAAGGCCGCGTTTAACAACGGTATCTTTGTCTCCTTCCATGCATTGCTTTTCCTACTTGATGATATTTACGGCGTCAAGAATTTTTAGGCCTTGGGTTTGCACGTCTTCCATAATATCTTCTTTTACGCAGGTCGGGTGGAGTCCCCTTACGATTACTCGCATCGGTTTTTCGTACTTATTTTCATAAGTAAACCATTGGATATACTCAGCGTTTAGTTTCAGAGACAGTGCTCGGTAAGAATCAGAATCCTCTACGTTGAGTTTCCACACGTTGTTTCGGCGTGAGATTATTTTGTACTTTGTCTTCAGCATATTTTTGAGAATGTACTTTCCGTAGTCCTCTATCCCGACGACATTTATTGAGGGTGAGGTTTCGCTTGAGTTTTTGTCTTGTTTGGTACAGTGGGCTTATCTTTGTTCTGTAAGACGTCGGAGGATGTGACAGCCTTACGCTTTTTGCTAGGCCTTTTTTTAGCGGCCGGACTGGTTTCGCGTGCAAGTTATTCCTCGTCCGTGAAATATTCACTTGCTGGACGGTTCGGCGTTGTTTCGAGATCTTTCGGTACACGAAGGTTTTTAAGATCCTCGTTTTTTTTCCGCAGATAATCTACTTCCTTTTTAAGCTCATAGAAGGGTCGCTTCATTTCATTTAGTTTTGCTGGTAATTCGTTGTTCTCTTTTACGAAGAATTTCGTTTTCACTGAGTCCTGATTAACCGGAGGACTTCTTTTTCCGGAGACGTACGATCTAGGTGGAGTTCGATATATGTTTGTTCTTTTTCCAGAGGGATCTATCGGCAATATTGTTGAAGTTACCCTTGACGCTATCGGTGGTGATCTTTGCATACTATTTTTCCCTCTGAAAGGGTCTTTTAGAAGCAATAGTTGGTCCACCCCAGAACCAGAACGACCGACCTCCTTAAAGGGTGGATTTTCCAGTGTAACTGGTCTGCCACCTGGGGTAATAATTCCATTTGTTTGTTCCATTGCATCTCTTCGATATTTATTTGTATACCTTCTACCAGGTTTTAACACTGCCGTCCTTCTAAGATCACACGCAGACCATGAAGGATTTGGGTTTGTCGTCGGTTTTACCTTTCAATTATAATCTGGCTGCCTTGGGTGGCCCTACCAGGAGAATATACTCCCGACAGCATAGCCTATATCATCACCGAGGCTACTCTCTCTGGCTTTAGATATTAGTCGCTTCCTACGACAGGCATATATTACCTCAAGGCTATTATATCCCCCGACCTTGAAGGGGCCATGGTCTCCGCCGTTTAAAATTCTTCAGAAGTATTCTTTTGAAATCCTCAGTACCGACTGTAAATCTAGCGGCGTATTACCATGCTCATCTCTCCATGCATCTGAATATCTTTGAAAAGATCAGTTGACACTGTATTCCCTGTGCAGTGCCATATCTCCTAGTGCCTATCCTTCTATCCTTTTAGAAGCCAGCCGAAGTTACCCCTTCTTGTTTGACCGTACAGCCCGGGGGCAGTTTTCATAGCAGGATCTCTAGTTTTGGTCGGCAAACTGCAGCAAGGTCTGACAAGCTTCTTTCTAAGCTGCATGTCCCAGCTGGTATTGCTTATCGACCCCAGAGGTTTCGTTGTGACCGCCTAGTGAAACCGAAAACATGGAAGCTCCCCTTCCGATGACAGGTCTTTTTAAAACTTCCGTTGGTTGTTGGATATCCACATCCATGCTTTAGCTGCTATCAAGATACCAAGATTAGTCTGAATCCCTTTCCAAAGATATTGTCGTGCAGATTGTGCCGAATGTGCCTCCTTCACCGAGGACCCTATTTCCTTGCCTAGTCACAAATTCGCATTCAAAGATACACTTACCTTACCATAAAGCACTCACGGTAGTTGACCAAACGGATTGTTATAATAGCGTGCTACTGTAACTCTTTGAAGTGCACATTATTTTTACAAAAATTCTGTCACAAAAATTAAAGTGCAGAACCCACGGCTGAATTAAAATAGAAAGATCCATTAAGAATATGAGATCACGTTCCTTTTAAAAGAGTTTCACTTGGTCATTTTCATGCTTTGTACACCTTCATGTTCTCAAATAATATCCTATAAAATGATATGTATTACTTTGTGATTGCGTGTGTTATTATAGTGTTTTAGTGAAGCTGGAAACTTACCTTGCTGGGGTGAAGTGACAAAATTCAAATTTAAATGCAGGATATCTATCACCCAAATGGGTTACGTCTCGGTCACAAATCTTCCAAGTACAACCCAAACCAATTTAAAAACTATACCCTCGAGTTTCGAGTATCGTACAAATTTAATTATACTTTCAGTTAAATTTCAATTGACTGTCACCTCTCATGCATTTGATTCTAAATTCAAGGACCTTATATACCATTCGCAACTAATTCCTTGAGTTCTCCAACTCGCAGATAGCAATCGTCCAATTTGAATAAAACTAACCAACGCGAAAACCAACTGACTGCTGATATCAATTTCAGACAGTTTCAGGACGATATAGAGCAGGACAAAAATAGAAAAGCGAAAAACAGGAGAAAAACTAACCAAACGTATCGTTTAAGCCAATGTGACAGTTGTAGCGTGTTCTTCTACCCCTATCCATGTGGTGTACCTACCTTACTTGGGATTTATCAAACGCTCAGCGCAAATTGGAGTAAGAAAGCTCACTCAGGGGCCTTCGTGACACATCCATTTGTATTGCCAGATTTAATAGAATTAGACTTTTGCATGGTGACTTGAGGCGATTAATATTAATTGCGCTGAATCCAACCCGAGGTTTGTTGCGTGCACGTTCTACTTTTGCCAAACTGACTATTCCCTATCTTGACAGTTACTAATGGAGTTGTTTCAGTGATAACAGAAATCGCAATGAACCAAACCGCATATGACGCATCACGTTTTACCTACGTTGAAGACGCCTTCAATTATTCTTGTGTAGTAAAAATGTTTCAATAATTCCAAGTACTTACAGGATGTTTGCTCTGAAACCTTGCTTGGGAATATTCTCTTCCCTTTATTAATGGTTTCACCCCCAAAATGCCAAACTCACACACATATAGCTGCCGCAAAGGAAAATAACTAGGTTTGTTTAATACAAACAATGCGAGTCAGGACTATTTTTTCTATGCTAATGAACTTCATTATTTAGTTTAGTGGCTGTTGCTGGTGAGTGATGGGTGATGAGGTATTTTTCCTTGTTCTATATTATGAAGTATTCATGCAAATAGACATTTTGATGCCGGAATACATTTCCATACCGATGTCTAATACATTTGGATTCCCACTGTTTTTGTGAATTCCACGTCGCAGAGTTCCTAGAAAAATCGAGAAATAGGAGGAACGTGACAGATGACAAGCAAATATTACACAATCGAGATCGAGAACTGGAAGGAGTAGACAAGACAAATGGATTATGAATGCATTTTCTTATCCAACAAAAGTTACAACAAACGAAAAAAACGATTGTCGACCATTTCGTCAATAAATAAATTATTTGTATTTATGTACGAAGAGGCACAAGAAGCACAATACTACGACACTATGAAAGCAGGAATAAAAACCAACACAATCGCAAACAAAATCTTCACAAGACCTCCACAGAATGTCACTAAGGATATGTGACATTCAAAACGACACGTGCCAGCCAATGAGACTATATGAACTGCCAAAACATCCATTAAGCCTCTCAATCGGACAGAATACGTAGGTAGCTCTGTGCATCTACCTCTTTGCTATCGAAAAAAATTCAGCGCAATCAACTATCCATTAAAGGGGCTAACTTCGGTGTTAACTTAATTAACGCGCTACGTGTAATTAAACCTTGTTTTTGTGTACCAACCCCCTTCGGCCTTCACACTCGATGGCTATTAATTTATTTCAGATTATCGTGCCTTCCCTTGATGGCCATCAAAATGTGTCATCACCATTATTCTTTAATAAATGTTTATACGAGGGTGGGGTGCATCATCGGTATACACGCATATATCTATATGTATAAATGTTGAGTAGTAAACACTCTTTAAAAGTGTCATCGACCCCACGCCTTAACCGAAAATTTTAATTAGAACTTCACGCGAACACTTCGTTAGCGCTGCGAGAATATTTCAGAGACTATGAATAATGCAAATGTTACACATGGCACAAGGAGTTGTCTACCGACAGAAAACAACAAGGACGACATTCTGGTGACGCGCCTATTATACTATAAACCAGAGCAGACAGCACCCTCGACTTTTATTTTACTTGGAATTAATTAAATTAACGATTTCTTTCCCAGGTTGTATTTTAATCCGATAACGTGGTGAAAAGTAGCCAAGTGCGAGAGTGATTGAGACGACACAATATTTACTTGCGGTTTTTTTATATGTATACACGTTTGTAATGGAATTGCATTAAATGTATGCTCGAAGTAATAAATCTTTTCATGACAGGAGGCACCATTGTTTCGATTTTGATAATTTACCTTTTTTTAAGAAAACGGATGAGTGTTCAGGGTTAATATAGGTTTTTTCATGGCACGTCCTTGGATTGATAGTAAATAAATATTTGGGGTTGGCCATTATATACGTAAGCTTACATTTTCACAAAAAAAAAAAAAAATAAAAAAAACGCAATAAAAATAAGTCCTTTTACCAAATTTCATTCGCCTATGTCAATTTCTTTGGGCGCTATCGTGCTTTCAACAGACAGACAGACGGACAGACAGACGGACATGGCTAAATCGATTCAGAATGTGATCCTGATTCAGAATATATACATTATAAGGTCTCCGGTGACTCCTTCTTGGCGTTACAAATGTAATGACAAAGTGAATATACCTTCCTGTGGAGGGTATAAAAAACAAATTAAAGAAAGTAAATGTTCTCTCTATCTCTGGTTTAAGAAATTCTGCAACAATAAAAAAAGGTTTGGAAAACGTTAAAAAGCACGTGCTTTTGAACATTCTCCAAACCTTTTTTGTATTATTTGCAGAATTTTGTAAAGCAGAATTTTTTTAAAAATAAATTTTGACTCATCCAGAATTTTGAGCGCAACCCTCTCTTTTTCTGAATGCTACTACGTTTTGGTTTGCGTTGGATAGCTGCCAAAGTTCTAAGTCGTATCACTAGCCAATATTTGGTTGCTTCAAGCTTCAAGAGTTTGCCTGAACTTTTTATTAGCAATAACTACATCATCACGGAGATATGCCCCTATTTCCAACTTAAAGATTCCTTTTATCAAAAAAAGCCATCCATGCAGCATGCGGCACACTTTTGACGTCCTTTTGATGTGTGGTTCCATCATAAAATCAGCTTTTCATTATCGATTGAAATGGCGTCTATCGATTTCCAACTAATCGCAACATAAAAAAATATTAGCAAACAGGTACATTTGCTCACATACACAAATATCATCGCTGCGCAACGTCCCTTTTATTATCCAGAAACAATAAGAATTTCCCAAGCTTCAGAAACTCATAAAAAGGACATCACTGTATGTGCTCGATATTGGCAAGGAACGATGTACCTACATAATGTTGAAATAAAAATATGTTTAATGGTATTTGTCCTTATAGGCGGTTATTTTCTTCGGAAGTCGATGGTTTGATTACATTTTAAGAGTATTAGTTAGTTAGAGAGCATCTAAATATTTAGTGTTCATCTTACGCAGGTAAAGAAATCGGCTCTCTAAGTTGCTCAGTCCAGTAGAGGACACAGAGGATGATATATACCTATACATCACCTTGACTCTCATCGCGAAAAATATTCCGCTTGCATTTGGACACCACTTCCTTTTATTTATTATATGGACTAGATGTTATACGGGACAGTCTTAGGAAGGAACGTTTTAACGTTTTGAATTGCGCGACGTGCGACCTAAGGACAAGTGATTTGCACTCCGCTGACGGCTTTGTCATTCTTGGGCCCTCTTAACTGAGTTTCAGTGCGCAAGCAAAAGGTTTGGAGCTGTTGTACTGAACTAAAGCTGCGATGAAGTGAATAAACTTGGCTCATATAAGTTTTTTTGCTGAGCTCGCTCTCGCGAACGTCTGACAAACATCCTGGAGAACAAATGTCATGAAAGAGCTTCTCAATTCATACACTCAGAAAAAAAATTGTTTAATGCCAACAATTTTCGTTGGTTAAAATGAACCCAAATATCAAAATCTTTGATTTAAGAATGAAATTGTTGGCAATGATCTAATAAAATACCATGGAGAGTAGGTATATTATTCTGAATTCTAATTCTTGAAAACTTAAAAACGAGTTCTTGTTAGCAAAGATAATATTTGAACTAAGAACTTTTAACTTACAATTTTTTAAAAATATCAAAATTTTTCGCTTAACAATCCTTTTTTTTTTCTGAGTGTAAAATTGTAACACCTTTCCATTCCTGTCAAAAATAAAAATGCACTCAAAAATGGAGTCGAATCGCATCGTCCGTGAACGAGCATTACGTGAAGGAATTTGTTTTTGTTTCACATGTAAAATCGACATAATTTCGTGAACGTATAGCTCGTTCATGGAAGTGGCGATTCGACCCCTGATCTTTGTGAGTAGCTAGGCCTAGGGTACCTATATAGACTCGTTGCGCCGACTAGTTATTTATTTATTTTCAACACCACGCAAGATCAAAATATATTGTCATTAATTTTTCAACGTCTATCTTTGTTATTTAAAACAAAAGTTATGTCTCTAGCTCCTAAGATAACCCCTTAGTATACATATTCTAAGAGAAACAATTTTGTTGATAACATTTACCATAGCTTAACAAGGAAGCCCAATTAGATACCTAATACCTATGTAGTCCAATGTACTGATTCGTCGTGCCAAAAACATTCTCAAGGATAACCACCTACAACTCATAAGGAATTCATCCCAAACGATTTTTTTTGTTAAAGAAGAAACTAAACACATTCGTCATCCACCTGTCAGAAGTTGTACAAATTGTCATTCATCGATAACATTAAAAAAATTCGTTTCAATTTGTGGCAACAAGAAATTGAACTTAATGTACAAGTCAAATGTCACACCAAGTGAACTTACTTGGATTGGAACAAGACAATGAATCACTGGCTATAATCGCTGCTCCAGAAAGCTTTTTTCGCTAAATCGCTGAAATGAACCGAAAGTACCTGTACACACTCGTACGCGTATTTCAGGGAATTGCTTTTTTTGTTGATGATGGATATCCTCGTATGAAATAGAAAGAAAAATATGGAAACACATTTTTTCTAGGATTAGCTAGTTTGAATTGGTTCAGGGATAAGGGAGAGGGCGAAAGTACCTTTATAACCTAAACCAAAAATAACTTCTTAGCGAAAGGAACACAACAACTAATGAAATAAATTGTAAGTCACAGACTCACAGCTAGTTATATCGATTAAGTGGGCACTTATGACATTTTTGAAGAGTTGCCTTTAAACTTCTCATTCGGATAGTTTTGCAGGAGAAAATCTAAAGCCGACAGAACAGGCGATTGCAGCGACCTTTTGAAATCGATGAAAAGGTTTTGGGTTCTTCAAGAGTTTCTGTAAGGGGTCTCCATTGGGATCTATGGGGAACTGATAGCGCACCAGTCTCATAAGATCGACCATACGTGGTAAAGAATCACATCTTGCTAGATATGATATGGCGGATATCCTGCAGATCGATCTGGAGGGTAACAAATCGATTAAACACATAGTTCCCTGTGTAAAAGTTCGTGTCTATGTGATATGGGTGGCACTATATACGTTAGTGTACCTCCTAAATGTGAACCTCGGATGCCAGCGTGTACTCCCAGCGTTTTGCCCCGGTTTATTCCGAGCACGATTTAAATTTTGCAACTTTTACAGAAACATACTCTGCTTCGTATGAATACCGAGATTTTAGGAGGCTAAACCTTTATCAGCTAGAAAATTATATAGATTGGGTGAATTGGCATCAGGTTTATTTTATGATCTCGGCAGATGAACAACTTTTTGCAAAATGCAGTAGATAACCTTTTTAAAAAGCATGTACCACTTAAACGGAAATTAGTACGTAATGACAACTTTGTTCTTGGTATCCAGTTGAAATTCAGGATGCCATGAAACTGAGGGATCTTGCCTATTAACGTTGGAAACGCTTTCGTCTCGCTGAATTCTACAATGTTCTTCGTAAATTGCGAAACAAAGTAGATATGTGGTAAAATTAGGGAAGCGAAACGCCAACTGTGTACTGAGAAGTTCGACAAAAAGACACCGTTTCCTGACAACATCAACGTAGATGATCTAAACGCTGAATTTGCCAAAGTTCAATGCTCCACACCAAATGCCTTATTATACCCTCCACAGGAAGGTGTATTCACTTTGTCATTACATTTGTAACGCCAAGAAGGAGTCACCGGAGACCTCATAAAGTATATATATTCTGAATCAGGATCACATTCTGAATGGATTTAGCCACATCCGTCTTTCTGTCTGTCTGTTGAAAGCACGATAGCGCCCAAAAGGAATTGACATAGGCGAAAGAAAGTTGGTGAAAGGACTTATTTTTATCGTCGTCAGGTTGGTATTGAAAATGGGCTATGTCGGTCAAGTAGTTCTGGTACCTCCCATACAAAATCAATAGAAGGCCCATGTGTCTCTCTGTCTGTTGTTCAATGTAATTACGTACTACCTCACATGCCTAAAACTTTGCATGACTTGTATGCAGTGGAGGGTATCAAAGCATCGGCCAGGCCAGATGATAACACTTTTACTTGTTATCGAATTCATTCGAAATACCAGGTGACCTTAACTGTGACAATGAATCCTATTTTCAAAAATTATATGAAGCAGATGTTCTAGGAGCTATATGACTTCAAATCTAAAGCTGCTGGTTGTGATAAAATAAATCCAGTCTTCATAAAGATCATTCTACCTCATATTCTACCTATACTAACACATTTATGTGATACTATCATCTTAACATCATCTTTTCCTATGGCTTGGAAATTTGCAAAAGTTATTCCTATACTCAAAAATCCTGGCACCCGCCTGTCACCACCCGAATATATCTAATATATCTTTCTATCTAAGGTAATTAAAAAAATATTGCACAAGCAGATATCGAGCGTTGTTAAGAATGAGCTAAAAAGCTTCTGAATCCACACCAGTCTGATTTTAGGGAATTTCATATCTGTACAACAACCATTTTAAATGTAGCTGACGATATCAGACAGGCAATGGGGCACGACCAGGAGTCTTTTCTTTGCCTTCTTAATTTTTCAAAAGCATTTGATACGGTCGATCACAAATTTCTGATCTCCAAGCTGAGAAATCAATTTTATTTTTCGAAAAGTGCTGCTTCATTGATGGCGTCTTACCTTTCGGAGACAAGCTGTTTTCGCTGGTGAAAACTCGTCCTGTTTTCTAAAAAAATTTAAGAGTGACACAGGGATCTATAATCGGCCCACTACTGTTCAGTGTGTCACCGAAAAAAAAACGACATATCATTTTAATGTTTTATTAATATCAAATAGCATATCATATCAATTTCTCAAAAAATGATACGAAAGAATATATTTATGAGAGTAAAATTATTAGATCGATAATTATAAGGTAAGGTTGATATTAAAATATAAAAACCTTAAAATAATTTTTTATATTGTAATATCAATTAAAAATATCAAAATTTGTTTTGTATTTAACCATATTTCTGTAATGTTAACGTTATTATAATATTAAATTGATGCACAAAAGACTGTGAATTAAGATTATTTTGATATCTTAAAATATCAGCATGATTGCGTTCTCTAAACTATATTATTGTTGTAGGTGGTACCAGATAGCTTTTAGTTGTTTTATCCGTTTGACAAAATAATGTTCAAATTGATAAACCTTAAGTTGTATTGATAAATTTCATTTATCATTACAACAATTTTTATTCCAATTTTGCAACCGAATTTAGTCAATATTACCTGGTATTTTATTTTCAGTGTACCCTGATTCGGTTATAACTCAGTGCACGGAAAGAATTTAAAGATCAAATCAAGAAAAATAAGCGCAGAATCACGAAAAGTTTGTCTAGTTTTAGAGCTTAGCTAAGGATTTACTGATTCACGACTTTTTTTTCGCAATTCTAGAAATTGTACGAAGTGAAGATATTGACCCTCAAAAGTCGTGAATCAACACTTTTCAGTATCAATAATGCGATCAAACGAGAAAAACATATTGCCATAACCGATCGCAATTTGACACAAATAGTTATCAATTTGATATTACATGGATTGTAAATTGCAAAAATTATTCGTAAATTACCACTTTTCTGTTGTGAATTACGATTTCCTCCCTTAGCAAAATACAACCATTTAGTCTTGAATTGCAACTCAATAGTGTTGATTTGCGAACTAACAGGGGTGGATTTACGACTTCAGTAGTTGCAATTTACAAATTCTTAGTCGTAAATTGCAACTTATTTTTATCAATTTGCAATTCATATTTTGCAATTTACGTTTCTTGAGTAGTGATTTGAGGAATCGCCGTATTAAATTGAAAATGTTTTGTCGTGAAATTAGAAAACTTTATTCTCAATTTGCAACTTATATCTTGTGATTTACAAATCAAAATTCATAGTTTTATTAATTAGGTTATTTTCGTATTCCTCCTGATATCCAAGAAAATCATACGGCGCCATGTCGTCCGAAGGCAACGGGATTTGTCTGGGGTGGTTTTTCGGTCTATGATGAAATTTAAAATACAAATAAAATATTTAGATGAACTTGACATTTATACGAACCTTTACAATTATTTTCGATTACATATGAATACATTCCAATTGATACTTCTTTTCTAATAGCAAGATGTAACTTCTGAAAAAAAATACAGATTTATATGCGTAGGTACTTCAGGGTTTTTGGAATTCAATAGGTACTTACAAAATGTATTCCAGAATGCTTTATAATTAGTAGGACACTCACTATCCATACGAATTAGTTATATTTAAATTTAAACAACTTTAACCCGACTGCTTTAAACAAAGATTGAATACCGACTGCCTGTCTCTGCACCGATACGCAATGTGCACAATGAAGATTTGGCTTCATGATTGACATAAATACATACATTCATCCATAAAAACAAAGGACTTAAAATGATTTCCATAGGTACATGGACTATAAACTGTGCATAAAAAAAATCCACACATCAGGTAGTTGATTCCATGGAAATTACAAAAAATATTTTGCAATTTACGACTTCTCTACGTCAATATACGTTTTCAGTTTCATGTGTTAAATTATTACAAGATTTTATTGATTCATCATTCAGTTTTGGTAAATCACCAAATATTTTTCGCAATTTGAGATTGTGAAGTGGTGTTTGAGAAATTGACCTATTAGAGTGGTAAATTGCGCCAAACAATTTCGCAAATCACTACAAATAAAAGAAGCTCGAATTGATACTTCTAATCGTAAATTACAACAAACAGAATTTGGTATTCTCCGCCGTTTTCAATGTCAAATTACCAATTTCTGTATCAATCCATGAAAACTTCGTGGTGATTTGCGACAAATATATAAATCGTAAATTGCAACTCAAAATTTTGCAATTGGTGATTTTCAATTCTTTCCGTGTGGTGTAATTATTTAAACGTGCTCGTGGTGGCTATTTGGCTGATGTTGTTTTTCATTATTAACGGCATACCTTTCTCTTTATTATGAAATAAACATCCGATCATTTATCTCAATGGAGAAAAAATGACATTTTTCTTTAAATATCAAAATAACACCTCTTATTGGAAAACCCTTTATAATCGATCATATTGGAGTGGAGCAGTTCTAATCTGGTCACACCGTGTTTCATCGCACATCTGTCGCAAAACATATTGCGTTAGCACGTTCCCACTCCTCCGTCCTTGCGTGTAACTTTCTCTCTCTCTCACTTACACTTCAAGCCAATTTTGAAACGTGCTCCAACTTCTTGGTAGCCAACGTCATTCTACGTTTTAACTACTTATTGTCCTGTAATTACATAAGTGTACACACGTTTTTTTTTTCAAGTGCTGTGTTTTAATAAATAAAAATGAAAAATAATAATGAAATCGTCAACTATAATGATTGTGTTGTGTTAACAGAGCAAGAAGTGCAAAACTATTTTGAAGTAAATCAGTCAATGGAAGACCATGTTGAAGACGAAAGTTCTGGAAATGAACTGCAAAATTTATTAAAAGAATGGAAACTGAGTCACATTTTTGAGGATTTAATATGTAAGTACACAATTTGTTGAAATGAAATAAAATATTTTTTTGAATATTATATTATGATTCCACATAAATGTTATTATCGTATATAATTTTTAATATCAAACAAGATTTGATATTTCATAATACGAATTTAACATTTTTTTAATTAATTGGGGACGAAATCTTTACATTTTTGAATATCAATTCTACATTTTAATACTTATCTTGATATTTTTTAATATCAATTCAATATTATTAATATTAATTGGGCAAGATAACCGTTAAATGTTAACCGTCGACTTTATTTTGAAGCATTGTTTCGAATTTCGATATTTAATAATATCAATCCGACACTTCTTATTTCAATTTGTCATGGAAACCTGTAAGACTCTATCGCATGAGCAGTCGCATGTCAATTCGTTTGTAAGCATTGTTTGTAGTGTGTTGAAGTGAAAAGCTCGTTGTCTGGTTTATTTCTTCCTTCAAATAAAAAGGTGACAATTTTAGTTCAGAAATCGTTTTTAGCAGTACTCATTAGCAAGCAAATTACATTTTTTTGGGTGAAATTTATATGCACTTGCAATAAAAATTGTTTCTTATAAAGTGATTTTTGTCGGCATTTTTTTACATATTTCCATTGATATTGATATTTATATTAATTTCAATATTTCATAATATCAATTTAACATTTTTTTTACTTAATTGGGAAGGAAATTTTTAAATTTTTGAATATCAATTCTGCATTTTTTAATTTTCAATTCAACTGTGGCTCGTCGATAAGAAATATGTTTCCAAGTGTGCTTTTCTAAAACGTTTGAGCACCGATCGCGCTAAGGTTTTTAGTAATCAATAATCAATTTCGTTGAAAAACTGCATGATTTGCATTTTGTGTGGGTGAAAACTTAAGTTTCTGTTACAAAGTATTGTAACTTTTTATATTTCGAGTAATTGTAATTTAATTTTTAGAAAAAATATTTCCAGGGAGGGAAAACATTGGGCTTCAGGTGGAATTTAAGCATAAACTCTACGCGAGGAAGATCAAAAACGTAATTATTTGTATTGTTAATAGGAAGCATTTTTGTATACTTAGAATAAAAAAATTATTTTCTTACGAAATATTAGTTCCCAGAAGATGTACCGACGGCAAGCATTATAACTTGCAATTCAATTTGCAATTGGCTTGAAAATTCTAACCCCAGTACTCCACAATTAAGCCGTTCAGCTGCAACATCAAACAGCTCATATTTTTCAGGGTGTGATACAGTAAGTTAATTTTTTTCATTAATTTTTTTTAATAGGATACCGTTACTGATAATTCCATATTCATATTTTTCTATATTTTAAACAGCATAAGGGGATATTTCCTAACTATTACCAAAAAAAAACAAAGCAGAATTATTCGAAATCAAAGAAATATTCCTGAATAATTATAAAAAGCCTTATGTTTTAGTAAATCAGTATAAGATACTACAATTTTCTTAGCATTATCAATCATACTTTGTGGGCTCTAAATTGAATTTTTGTAAAATAATGGATTTGAAAATGTTTACGAGTCCACCAATTCATTTATACTTTCTTGCTGGTGGCTCTTCGGTAATAAGAAACAACATTTTTTAAAACCATGTATACCTATAAAATCTAAAAAAAAAATTAATAAATAAAACGTATGTTCTTACATATGTGTGAAAATCGAAAAAATGGGGTTTTATTTACAAACGAAAAAGATAAAAATATTGGTAAGTATAATGCTAAACTAATAATAGTAAATATCAGTTAAATATGTAATATTTTCAATTATTATATCGGAAATATCAGTTTTCGCATATTAGTTTGGCATTTTGAATTGTTAAATTTACATATAAAAATATCAAAAACATCAATTATATCATATTATTTTGATATTTTTAATTTTCAATTAGCATCAGCAATATCAGTTTTTTCATATCAGTTTGGCAATTAAAATGTTAAATTTTAATTAAAAAATGTTAAAACAATTTTATCATTTTAACATTTTAATTTTCAATATATCAATTTACATAGTAAATCCATATCGTGAATGTAATAGTGATATGATCAGTATATCAAAAGTGATATTCTTAATGTTGGATCACTTTTATCACCGAAAAATGTTAATTTTACAGTTGTCTTATCAAAATATTTTTTTCGGTGATAAACGGTTTTCCGCATGCAGTCACAAACTCTACATATGTATGCTGCAAGCTAATAGTGACCTTAAAGGCATTACTCACTGGTCCGAAGCAAATAAACTTGTACCCTACAAAATCTCAATGCTTGATTATTTATAAAACTAAACTCGACATAAGTTATTTACCTGTCTTGTATCTCGGCAATTCTGTTCTACAATATGTGGAGAAAGTTAAGAGTTCGGGAATCTGGTTTAACATTATCCTTAGCTGGGACCTTCACATTCGGTCAATCATTTTGAAGATGGCTGCTTACGAACTCTTTCACTTTGTAAACACTTACACCCCAAAATGTTAGGCTCAACCTAACGAAAACCTTTATTATGCCGATCTTTACATCAGTGGCCACAAATCATAACCGCTTAACTCGAGTTAGGACAAAATTAGTTATAGACACCATCGTGTTCAGCATTTAAATCTACTTCCACTTAATTTTTTATGACCATAATCTTTTTTTAAACAGAAGTTTTTCCAAAGAAAAAAATAAGCTTAGAAACAAATATTCCTGATTTGTAGTGATGATTTGAAACTTTAATCTGCTCTCCTGAAAAGTATGAAAAAAAACTTAGGCGGTTATGGCTTGTGGCCATATGTCGTAATGGCTGCCAACAGCCTACCTACCCTACCTCTTTTTATTAGGAAACTGCGAGGAACCAGGAAATTCGAGCTTATCTTTCGTCCAACAGAATGTAATGTTATTTTAACGAATTATTGCATTATTTTAACTTTTACATTTTTAAAGGCTTTTAGTCTATATGTAAAAGATGTATATGGAAATCAAAAATGAATACCGGCAGGTATCACCCGCAGCTTCAAGTACACCTTACATGTGGTAGATACATGCCACAGACCACCATTGTCGGGTCCCTTTTCGTCTCTCTAGTATCCATTTTAATTTCCTGATCAGAAGTCCAACCCCTCGAGCAGCGTTATGACTACTAATGAGCATAACGACTCCAAACAGATCACCGAAGTACTTAAGGACGGTTTTATCTACGCGGTTGTGGGCATGTTCGACTGGAAAGGGAAGATGTCTTACATAAGGTATGGAGGCACGTAGAGGGTAGATATCGGTTATGTTACTCAATTTCCTCTTTAATGGAGGTCAACCCACGATTCTCCACCATTATCCTATAGATGAGGACTGACATAATGGCTTCTTTAAGCTCGTGGCTTGCGACGACCAAAATGCGGGTGATTCTAACACTACTTTCAATAGAGGTATTGACCTTGCTGAAGTCTGAGGACTCAAAACTCCTCACACAAGCCGTGGACAAGGATTTGGAATTCAATCGAACCAATTGATCCAACCAAAATCTTAAAGATCATGAAATCAGTGAAAAAAAAATCTCCAGCGGACTCCAAAACTCCCTCTGCTCCTTTAGCCTATACGGATCCCGTCAGCATCATCACGAAAAAGTTTTGATGCGTTGTTCCGTCCATCAAAATATGCCTCATAAATCTTGCATAAGGTTTTGCAACACCGAAAAGTAACAAGAATAATATGTAAGAGATTTATAAATGTGCAATATTGCTTGTGACGATCCTGATCAGATGGAAATGGCTCTCATCGGTCATCATTGAATTTCCCTAAAACTTCTCCGGTTTCTCAGCGATATTTAGGATTGTTCTTACTCCAAACTTTGTGCTGGGTCATCAAGATTGAGCTTGAACTGTTTTCGGTCGATTGTCCATAACAAGGACTCACGTATCATCACCAACGTTCAAATATCGCTACCTAATTTGGGCACCATATAAAAAAACAGCAGATGAAAATGACTAAGACATATGTTATAGGTATGATAAAGTTTCGCCACGATGCTGCCCTATTTGTGACAGTCCAGTTTTGCTGGCCTGATTTACACAAGTCGTGTTGGAACATCTCTACCTGCAGGTGTGGTCTATCAGACATAACCCCGCAAAAAATCATGACAGACATGTCACATCTAAAACGAGAGCAAAAAATGGAGCTAAGTTTTATAAATACGTAACCACCTCATCCTTCAACTTCGATAATTTTCACAAATCAAGGACGACCTTCACTCACCTAAACCTTACCTATCCTATAGGTATATTGATTAACAAACCACATCACTCACATATCCGTAACCTAAAGAATTGAAAAACCTGATTACCATTAATCCATCCCACTTTATAAAGCCATCAACAGCACTATCTCTGAAAAGCAATCGCCAACACTACAATATAATGTACATTGTACATGTACACATACGCCTCCATGTTCTCTGATTTTGTTGTACGCACCTACGTGCACATAATTTACACGTACGCCTACGCTCAACACACAAACTTCGCATAAATTACACGCCTGTATAGTATGTGTATGTAACTACCTATATATACACCACAAAGGTTGATCCATATTAAATCCTCATTTAAATTAAATTATAACAGATAGGCTGCACAAACATTTCGCAAAGAGCGCACGTATAGAGGTAAAAATAGATTAGGCGGAGACACACATAATCAAATTGTGTTTAAAATACAAGAGTTCCAACTCACGGCTACACTGTAAATATTTAGTGACGTAATTTGGCGCAGAAATAATGATATTACCTCGGGTGTTACACAAACTAATTTGTTTTAGGGAATATACCTATTTATCTTGGCTTAACCTAGTTGAACTTAAGCCTGAAATGTTATGAAACGCTGATGAGCAAGGCATCGTTTACGTATGGATTTTTTTTTGTTCTTACTGTACATAAATTGCAGGTCCAGTCAAGCCCAATGCATGGTTCTCCATCGGAGTGAAAAATTCAAAAATTTAATCGAATCATAGAATGAACGCGCTTGCATCCATTCGAATCCAATTAAAATCAGCAAACCGGAAGTAAGGGAAAAAATAAGGCAACGACAATTTGACTGCAGGTTGTGTAGGGTATCGGTATGACACTATAAATAAAACTTTGTCGCTTGCCGCACACACACAACACTAACTGGAAATAGAGGCAAACATGCAGCTTTGCAAATTGCCGCCGCTTAGAGGGGCGACGACTTTACGTACTGTCCATTGTACTACTCGTATGGAGGAACGACGAGAATTTGTATTCGTAGCAGAGAAATTTGTGTGAAATTGTTTACGATTACGAATATCCTTTTGATTATTGTTATGGTTGCGTGGCATTGTTGTGCGTTGTAAGCCTTTATCCTTTTTCGGCTCTAATTCGTATGCGATATGGTATGGCGTACAGTACGAGTACCTCTTTACAGTGTGGTAAGTTGCTGCCGTATGAACCTCAACAAAATGGAACTGTGGATATGGAATTGGAATTTTATTTGTATTCACGGTTAAGTGAAGTTTATATATGAAAAGGATACTGAATAGTATCCTGTTGGATTTTGAAATCTACTCGAAACAGCTACTGCAATTATACGCAGCATTCTAAACGTAATTTCGAGTAGTTATTGCATTGGAAGGATAACTGTTGACTTCGCTAATGCAGGGAAGGCAACCGTAATGGAGATGAGCCTCAGTTGAATGAGTAATGATGGATAGTATAATATTCGATGAAATAAGCCGCAACTTTCTTCAGACCCACATGCGGACAAAAGACATGGTTACAAGAAAAACAAATAAAAACAGAGTCTTGTAAGAATTTCCCGATTCGAAGACCGGATTATAAAATACTAAGTTTGTTGGTCTACCGGTATTTTGTTTACAGAATGTGACTATCGAGAGCGTTTTCCATATAAGGTGATCGATCTGCAAGATTAGTGCCTGAAATAGAACTTCAAAAAGAATGTGAAAAAGTGTCCTGAGAGGAATTTTAGTAACTTTTTGTAAGTCAAGCTAAATTTAAGAATATATTTTTTTTGAAACACGTTTCTTGAAGCATGTTGACAGACATTTGACTGTTTCTTTATGGTAGTTATGTAGGTATATCATGACATAACTACCACTCAAAGCGAATATAATTTGGTGACCAACATAAATATACCTGTTACTATAATTTTTGTTTGCGGCTGGTTGTGATTTTACAGCATATGTCGGGATTATAATTGCCTTTCCAGTAGTTGATACTCTAAGGGCCGGTCTGTTCAGAGCTGGTTAAATCCGTGGTTAGGATAGCATAGATTTTGAATAACCCATGGTTTTATATCTGTGATAACTGATGAGTGTTTGTTGAACGATTTTTCACTTCGGTCACGAAACCATAGCTTTGCGACAAATCGTTCCATTTTTCCAGTTTATTTGTCAATTCAGTGATTGACCGAATCTATGGTTACACTGTTTTGTTTTTCGGGTCTGTTTGTTTGTTTATGTATTTTATTAACGTACTTTTTTCAGTAATCTAACCAAGAGCAAAACTTGTTTAACATAAGAATTTTTTGAGATAAAAACCGAATTAAAGCTTCATCCAATAAAATTCGATACAAATGGACCTCATCTCAATTTTTATTCGACAACTTTACAAGTTTCTCATTCTCTCAATATTTCTTCCAATTAGTGCGCTTTTTCTCAATTTATGAGAGCTTTCATCGGCCAAAAATGTTGCAAATAATCATACTTCATCCTTTACACCCATTATTTTGTTCGGGACTATTACTATCATCTTCAATAGACTATTTAGTTGTACGGTTCGAATAAGCTATAAGTCTAACAGAAGTGTTACTTAACATAATTAGTATTTTTATCAATGACAATACATTAAACAGAAATGGATCCCTATTTAATTAGACTAGACAAACCGAGCAACCACAATTAGAGCCCACTCTAGCAGGAAAATTTAGTTCTTTTGATCCGACAACATGCATTCGTATTGTAAATTTCTCCGCCGCACTCTGTCAATTTGTGTGTTTATTTCTCTCCAAATTAAAACACTATATTATTTAAGAAAATGTATAAAAGTCAGAGGGCTCTTTGGCCATTTCTATTTAATTCAACTATTCACCACTGATATCGGGGATCACTACTTCAAATCTCACAGGCGCAAAATCACGTTTCTCGAAATCCGATAAATCCCAAATACTCATACCTAATGTAGGCGCATAATAGGTACACCGAAAAGAAAGGTAGCCTTTTAATATGGAAAATATTTTTTTTGTTCATATGAATCAACATTCAAGAGCTGTGTATTTTCTTAATATTTATCATTTCTGATAAGTATTAAGAAATGTTTTTTACTTCTATTCTACTTCGCCTTTCGTTTAGTTCTTATATCAGGTTTTAAAATAACACCGTAGCTAGTACGACAAGAAACTTGAAGCCTATTTATATTTTAATTCAATATCACGAACAATAAGCATACATTGGTATGTACCTACTTTTCGTTTTTTTAGATACTCGTACCTACTTGAATTTAAATTATATCAAAATATCATGAGAGATCAGGGTAGCTAAAGGATTAAATATGTTTAAGAATGGAAAATACTAAAGAAGCATAATTCAGCCTTTGAAAATGTACCTCATACATGAGAGATATCAAGTTGCCTTAGGGTTTTGGATGACATCCGAGTTTTGTGTCTATTATGATGACTTGAACAAAAACGTCGCTCAGAATATAGATATACCTTCTGTCATTGTCATAAATTAAAAATAATTATATGGGAACCAAATATTTGGAAAGAAGTGCTAAAGACCCCATAACCATATATTTCCCTCTTTAGGTACTATCTAAAGAGTTATATCAAGCATTCGTTTCGATTTAATAAAGGCGGGCTGAAAGCAATGAAGGGTCGTACTGTCGTATATCATGCGAGAATAGTAAGAAAGTTTTAGTTCGCCACTTTAGTTTCTTAGAAGTTCATGGAGGACTTGGGTAAGTACAATACAAAGTGTACTATTGACCCTTAAATATAAAAGGTAGCTCAAATTATAAAAAAAATATCATGAGATAAATGTCACTAGAAAATCCAGATCTATGTACTGCCAGTATTCCCAGACTTTGAAGACTGTTTCCTTTTCTTTTTTTAACAGCAAAATCATTAGTTTTCCCCTAAATTCGAAAAAAATCCGCTTTTGTTCCCCTAAATAAAATTTGCATTTATTTTCATACGAAAAAATATAGAAAACAAGTTTTATTAAAAACCTTAAAATAAGCATTCAACATAAGAAATATTATGTACACCCTATACTAGAACCAGTTAAGTGAATCATATAAAAAGATAAAATAAAATAAAAACTTAATTAAAAAAAAAAACATAAATTCAATCACAAATATGCAAGCTTTTAAAAAGTTCTTGTGTTGCTCTAAATATGTTAATCAAGCTCTTAACAGCCTTCAAAAGATTAATTTTACCCATACCAGTTTCTTAGTCAGCCTTCAATTTTCATGCCGGCACACAAAAATGTGCAAAAATCGACATCGTCCTCTGCTCTATCTTACTCATTGTTTATATATTTTTCAGAATTTTATCAACACATCATCCAATTTAGAAAATTAAATAAAGAATATAAACCATTCCCACCCAATGTCAACAAGCACGTACCTAGTCCAAAAAGTTAAGTTCGTTTGCATAATACCAGAGATAAATTTCGAAACAAAGCCAAAAGGATTCAGCACCCAAATGGGGGAAAAAACACCCTTTCTTAGGTGGTCGCTCAACTACCACTATGCTATACTGATCCATGGGTAAAATCCCCAAACTAGACAGTAAGACGTGCGTTAGAGAAAGCTGTCATTTAATTACAACTGTCACTTAGCACGTTTTAGACGGCATAATGACTGCTGTTTGAGGGTTGAATGCTTTAGAAGAGTTCAAGCATTTTGAGCAAATGACCTTTTCAGTTTTTCTTTCATCCAGCTCAAGCTGTGTATATTTTTTTTGTGTTGTTAGAAGCAGGGGTACTGCTCCTTTTTTTTTGCCAAAGGGAAACAGTTTCGCCTAATTAATCAAGCATTTAGAGTAGGATGCACAAGCAGTATGACAGACTGTTGATTCGGTTGACAATTTTGTTAATGATTTGAGTTTGTTTGCTAATTATTCTATGGCCATGGCCAAATGAACGAGATTGTCATATTGCTGTTGTAGTGATTTTATGTCATGCAAATCAGATGGAAGTGGACGGAAAAATTAATGGAAGTAGGTTCATGAAGTTTGTTTGACTTCGTAGCTTTGGTTTTTAGAAGTCGTTGCATGTGGCGCTGGCGATTTGACATTTGAGAGGTGGTAAAACTGGAGATGAGGCGTTTTTTGGATGAGGAACATACTCTTCTCAATTCAAAAGTTTCGGATTTGGCATAAAATAGAAGGTCCATTCTGTTCGTGCCAAACAATTTCGTCATTTCGTTTCGTAATTTTTTTAAAATTCTTTTCACTTCCAGCAAGAGTTTTCGTCATACTACTAATGTCATGCCAAAGTGTTTGCTTGGTAATTTTTTTTGTTTCGTGTTGGGAATTCGCTGGAAGTAAAAAATAATCGAAAGACATTGCAGAGCTAGTACGCGAGGGATGCTTCTGCAATAGTGATGTACTTTTGATATTTGCCATCCCGAATTAGATTGCGCCTAGTCGCACTAATCAGAAATTTATTTTTGAATTATTTTATTTATTTAAGAGATAAATCCGCCGTTTGTCGGATTTCTAAATTTGTTTTGTTTGAAATCAATACCTGTTTTCTTAGCCCTAACTAAATCTTATAGATCAAGAGGTTTTATCCGTCTTAATCTTTTGATTATATTGTCATTATTTAAAAGTTCTGTTATTTCTGTGTTTAAATGGTTGAGAAGCCTACTTCTGTGCTTCAGAGCAACCTTAATAACCTCATCTTCAACCATTTCAACATTTAGATCTCTATGCACATCGGCATTGCGTAAGTACCAAGGCGCATTAACTATGTTCCTTAGTACTTTACTTTGGAAACCTGAATTTTTTGTAAATTTGTTTGACATGTGCATGCCCACAACTGGAGCCCGTAGGTCCATACTGGTTTCAGAACTTGCGTGCATAGCAATACCTTATTGTAGTTGGACAGGGATGAGTATATCCCAATAAGCCAATAGATTTTACTATATCGCATGTTCAACGCATTTTTTTTTTCTTTACGTGCGCTTTCCAACGCAGTTTAGCGTCTTGAGTCATGCCTAGGTATTTGGCTATGTTTGAATATTCCACTACATTGTTGTTAATGTAGACTGAGTGTGTGGTACTTTTTTATGCGTAAAATTAATAGAATTAAGGTAATTTAATCTAATCTGTCATTTCCTAGTCCATTCTGAAATATTGTTTATTGCTGTTTGAAGCTTTTTTGTTGCTATTTCGACAGTTGCTCCCACAGCAAGGACAGCGTGTCATCTGCAAAAGTAGCTATGGTGGTTTCTTCACTTTCAGGCAGATCGTTAGTGAAAAGTAGGTATATGCTTGGTAATAAAAACCAAATATGTTTGAAACGCGAAGCTTGGAGTTCTTTCGAACTATAACAGACCCATAGCTTCTGCGGTGTTTGAGACATATTTTTTGGATCCAACTATGTACTTCAAAAATAAATTGACGGCTTTAAAGTTATTTCTGAAAGAATGGCAGGGATTCAAGACTCATTCATATCCCACATGGACGAGGTACTTTTTCCAAGAACTCCTATCACAAAGATATGAACAATTCCTTTCTAACAACAACTAATTCCATTAAATCCGTTACAAAGCACGAATGCAATAGTTTTCAAACAAATCCCCGTCAGTTTTCATTATACGTCCGACCGATGGCAAAGGGATGGATCTTGACAACACTCACTGCTCTCGGAAATCGAACTTGCATCAGATCTAGTGTATATTTTCCAATAAGCGAATTCAATACACCACATGCTGATGGTATAGATGGACGACAGAGATATCGTTTAGTCCTACTTCACTGCCTATATAAATAGTATACAAAAGAAGGACGTGACGCATACGGTTTTCCCCCCAAGGAGGTTTAAAGGCCTTTTATGGCCATCAAATTTCAATTTGATAAATTGAAATTGATGGATTGCGTAGAACGTGTATGTAGGTATGTATACAATATACATGGCAGGGAAATTACTTGTAACTATCGAGCCGAAGAATACTGAAAACTATATATGTAGGCTTCAAAATAAGATAAATTATCCGATGGTATTAGTAAGCCTGTTGATGTGTTCATTTACGATGGGCATCTATTTTATTTTATTTTTGTAGTTTGTGAAAGCAATTCGATTGTAGTTTGTCTGCCAAGGCAAAGAATCTGTTTAAATAGAGAGCTGCATCTCCTTCTAGAAGCCATAACTATAACCAAAAGCTCTAACTGGAGTGAACATTCAAATGGGCCGTAAAACTAAACTCAGAAATGAACTTGATTTGTGCCACCGAGGCACGCTATACAATAAACTACACAAAAGTGTTAATGCGCCATTTATGATGGCCATAATACACTTAAGTTCCCCCTTTGTCCTCAGTGGTACCAACGGCCATAAAACAACATCATAGGTGAACGCCAGTCGTTAACCAAAGCATTTACTGTATAAATGGTAAACTAAAAGTCGTCAAATCCTAATTACTCGAAGGATACCCCGTGTGTACTCGTACCTATAAACCACTTACTGGTGGTAAACAGTGTCAAATATGTTCAGTAATTTTGACGAACCCGTTGTGATAGTGCGTCGACGAACAAACGAATTAAGTCCTTTCAACAGTAAATATTCAAAAGAGCTTTTTTTCTGCTTATTTATCACCACCACCGGCAGGGAACTGTGTGAACTCCTTTATTATTGTTTTATGTTTCGACATAGCTTCTGTCACAAAAAACATGATCTTCTCACCGCCACAACACAAGCTCACAGCGGCGAACGTCTGTGGCTGATTTATTGGCAACACCCGGATAATTTCTGTTCCAAGTCGTTGGAACATTTCCTCTTTGGGCGCACAAAGTACAAAACACTACCACTAGTATTTGTATTTATATATATATATAGGAAAACGAATGGCGCGCCGATTACAACATGATTTGCCCATCAACCGATTTTACTGTTTAAAAACACGCTCTGCGGTGGGTACCACCAACAATTGGCCTGGCCTGACATTTATCCTTATTCAAGCAGCCGCCAGCCACCACGACTACACACCGACTACCATGAGGCGTATTAAATCCCATCCGAGTGTACAATAAATGAAGTGCGATTCATATAGTGTAAGCTGGCAGTAGGATGACGACTGGCAGTAGGAAGTGCTACGAACAGTTTGTTTAGTTTTATATAAGAATGTGTGTGTTTGTAGTTTCCTTGTAAGACGTCAGCTTAAAAGAAAGGGAGAGTGGCACAGGAACGAATAAGTATTTCATTCGAGATTTCGTTGAGGTTGAACGTTTTTTGGGAGACTTTCAAAAAGCGGGACATGTTTCTATGAGAGACGAAGCTATATGGAGGGAGTTTTCTTTACAACTTCGGCCGATTTCCCGTTACTTGCCTACAAGCTATATTTTTATGGGGTGGCAAATGCTAAGTGCGCTTGTATTGTTACATAGAAATTTGTATTGACAATTGTCACGTAACTTCAAAAATTCCGGCTCACCAACACACTCGCACCTTGCATATGCCACTTCCGCATTGGGCAGAGTTGCTGATGACAGCGTTCATAGAATTTTATCCGTTTAATTTGAAATTGTTCGTAACGTGTGAATAATTTTTTTTAGGATAAAGTGTACATTTTTGCTAAAAAAATACTAAAAAATTCGAATTATTCGCCTTCAAAAAATGTACAATAAATAACTAACCAATGGCATGCAGTAATGCTAAAATGTGGTATTCCCGAACTCTATCACATTTCCCCACGGTTGCCGAGGTTTGAAAAAAAAAATGGCGAATTTGAAAAAAAATTCAGGGGGCCAGCGGCAAGAGGATTGCGAGTTGGTACAGATCACAATATCACGAATCAGTGTACTAGGTGCAATTCGGTCTGAGAGACCGCACGGGAAATTGGAGACGCTTAAATACGAATGGCAGTTCGTTATGAATAAGCGGAATCCGCGGAATGAGAATGTTTGCCTTTGAATTTCCCCTAAAAATTGTTGCTTGCATGACATTTGATTTGAGATTTTCACAATCAAATCAAACGTGTTCCGTTACAAAGATTTGGTGCATTGAGGTGGCGCAACAAAATTATAGCTGAGCCGCTTTCAATTTTAAATTGCTTAGCAGAATCCACCAGTCCAAAATCGTAAAAATCGAACGATCCTTTCCCGAGTTAGGAGTGTACCTCTACATACGGATGTCAGTCTTTTTTATATATAGCTGTACTCACCCAGTTTTGCCCGTGCCTTTCGTATTGATGCCCACCCACTTTTCGAAAAGTGCTTTATTTGGACAATGTTCATTAAGAATTTTAATTACCAAACAAGTTTAGAAATAGAGTTTTAATTTTTTTTAATGGGAGGTGCAACAACCCGTTTTCGTATGCCGCTAATCTTCACAGATGTCATTCAAAGGAGAACTGAAAACTAATGTCCCTCGATCAGAACAAGCAGTATTGACGATATTGCGGTTGATGAATGGCATGCTCTTTATGATTTGGACGTCCGCTTATTCCGAGGTGCCAACTTCGACTCTGACTAGTGCCTACTAGCTGCTTAGGTGCTCTTACTTTTGTGGCTAAAGTGGCAGTAGAAGCAAATGGCTAGGATCTATGTACATTGTACACGAAAATTGGTGCAGGACACCAACCAACATGTGCAACTAGCATCTAGCCGCATGAATCCAGCTGGTTCATTAGGTTTTAGGTAGTGGTTCATATAACTCAAACGAAAAAAGAGGACATACTTTACCACAGGTGACAGCTACAGGTGTGGTTAACAAAACATAAAATAAATAAAATATATCGGAAAAGTGTGACCACTGCTAGTTTTTATGGGCGTACTTAAAAGTTTTAAAATGAAGGAATAGCTTTAATATTGAAATTGAAAGTATTAAAAAAGAGAACAAAAGGAGGACAGAACTAATAAAGAGTGCAAAAACAGAGCCAAGCGAAAAAAGAAAGTGTAAAATAGATCGCTGACAAAAAAGAGGACGTGTTCTCCTGAAAAGAGATGTTCTGGAAACCGTTGTTTTAATGAACTTTGCTTTGAGGTTTGCACCAGACTGAAGACCCATCCATAACGTCGCCTGAAAATTGTTTTGTTCCATACGCCACTTTTGTCGTTTTTGAGTTAGGAACGGATTCTATGGTAATTTTGTAAGCTCTTTTTAAATATTCCATTTGCTCTATGTCTTTCCAATCCCGAGATATCGAACATCGACTTTGTCCAATATCCACCAAAATCAACAGTTTGTAGAATTGTTTTGTGCTATAAACCATTTTTTGGCGTTTGGGAAAAATGTTCCATATCATTTTTTGCGAGAATTGTTTTATTCCACGTGCATATCACGGCGACAAGAGATAGAGAAAGTATTAACAAAGTTGAGAGTTGGTTTGTCTACGTGCACTACCTGCAAAATTTTAGTATTGGTTTGTTCCACCTCCATTACAGTTGTGTAGATATTCGATATAATGAAGACATGAATTCAGTTATGTCGGGACTTGTATTCAACCAGAGCTTTCCTAATTCTCTGTCATGACAACTCATCATTTCGTTGTGTTTATTTATGTGTGGCAACACTGACAACTTTAGAAATACAACGCCAGTATCTGTCACTTTTCATTTTTATATTTTTCTTTCGCTACTGTTCACTTTATCAATAAATACTTTCGTTCACGATATCAAAAGATAAGAAAAAAGATTTACAAGACTTGCTTCCGTTTATTTCTAATATTGATAAATAAATAAATAAATAGTTGGGGCAACAGGTCTGTAGGAACCCTAGGCCTAGCTTCTCACAATCATTCGTTTGTGTGAGTTTCTCATTTTTGGGACGAATGGAAGGGATCTACAATTTTAGAAACTAAAAGTCTGTTTATACAATAGAAAACGTCAATTAAACTTATCGTGATAGCAGTAGAACTGATTTATTTTGTTTTGTTTTGTTTGTTTTTTTTTTTAAGAAGAATGCTTAATACTAAACACTTTGAATAATTTTCTTATTTTATTTGTTAATAAAAAAAGATGAAATCGATTTTTCTATTCACAGTTAAGCGTCTAACTCCATGCTTCCTTGTCTTTCAAATATTTTGGATGAGAATGGCTTTGTGCCATGTCCATTTTTTTGTGTTCCACGTGTATGGAAAAAAAATCAGTTTTAAAATATAGGAGGTGGGACACAAATAAAAAAAAGTAGACTTTTACGTTAATTAACGTAGCTTTTTAACGGTTTAGGTGAAATCTTTATAAAATAAATAAAAAATCCTATCACACAGTTTCGGGGTAGGTATACCAAGTACGCAAACCTTTAAATGCGTTCTTCTGGGGCGACGATAAAACAGCTTTCATTGGATGAACCAGGTAGATGCAGCTACAAATTTTCTCTGAAACACGGTATACATTGTTATTTTTTTCGATTCACACCTCATGGCCATTCCTTGTGACATCGAAACTGTTCTTTCTGAGAATGATCATAAACTTTAGGTTCCATCCCCTGAAAAAAGAGACCACCAAACAACAAAGCAAAGCAAATCCATTTACAATCAGTTTTGTTGTATATTTTCGACCATCGTTCCTATTACTCTATTGGGCTTAGCTGTCAGGACGTCGTCTATACTCTCAGTACATTTCGCTTTATTTCCGTCTTCATGAGTCACAATCAATATCACCATCACCAGTACCGGCACAGTAGCAGTCCTAAGTAATTGTGACAACCTCACTACTTTATTCCATATATACACTATGTCCTATCATGCCTTAGAAAAGCTCCGTCCTCCGTGACTTTTAATTAACAGTATGTCTTCAATGAAGAGCCTTAATCTCCGATTACACTGCTTTGCCCAATTTCGTATAGTAATCACGGCAATCGGCATCAGGCAAACCACCCAACGCAACATCATCAAGGGTATTTGCTCGCAGTCATCGCAATTACGTCATCCGATTGGTACGTCTGTAGAAATAACGATGTCAACAACAACAACTATTACTACTGCCACGCTACAGCGGCTAGGATGTAGGATGGCTGGACGCTATAAAATGTGGAACTCTGTATATGAAAAGGATTTGTAACGCCATTCCTCTGAGGGTAAATGTTTTGTTGATACATTTCACTAATTGAATCAAAGTGCTATGAAGTGATTTTATGGCCGCAAATAACTGTTGTTGAAGGCCATAGTGTGAATAATTGCGTTTGAGGTATTGTCTTTGCTATATTCGCAGGGATTATTTTATTCCGATTGCGATGCCAGTGATTTGTTTTATTTTTGTATAAAGGAACATGTGATATCGATGTTTCTATCCTTAGGGTATGAACGGTGATTTTGGCTGAAAGTAAAGCGTTGATGTAGGTATGCACCTATTGTGTGTTCCTTATAGAAACGCAGACACATAACAAAACCCACCCTGGAGCATGAATTTGACCTAAAAGTCCTTCAATTAAAACAAAGGTTAAATGGCAACTAATGACTGTGAAAATGTGATTCGCCCGCTGTCTTGACATCCAGACAAAAATACATCACCCACGGGTATGATCACCCCGATGGTAGATAAATATTTTATTCACGCAGGAATTCCCAGATTGATTGACATTTCCCCAGCGGTTGCCCAATTTTAACAAACCAATAATTGTCATACAATTTGAAACAAGTTCCCAGCCATGTTGCCAATGGCACAGCATGTCAGTATTTATTTATTTTTTTTTTCATTCAAGGATTCAATTAAAACAGTTTTTTGTCACTTTAGGCAATTTTGTTGTTAAAAAAAAACTACACCTGCCTTTCGTTTTGTTGGAAACTATGCGATAGTGATGAAGCTATTGATATCGATGAACCGCATCGCTTTGGCAATGGATATGTTGAGCTGTAAGTGTTTTTTTTTGTTACTTTGGCCTGGGTCATATAAAATGGTAATGCACAGCAGATTATCATCGGCAGACTTGAAATTTGGAAAGAATAGAGTGACACGAAATTAAATGCACTTACCTATGTGCTTGACCGAAATAAGTTGCCAACAAAATGTTATCGGAAATTGACCCATTTCTATGGATCCTTTTGCTTCTATGTACTTATGCCTGCACTTGACACCTTGGAGTGGATAATGGTGGGATAATAATTAATTCACTGCACAGTAATAACGTCCTTATGAATAATTCAGTTTAGTTTGTGTGATCTAACGAGAACATTCGTCTTTCGATATCCATTTGGCGCATGAATTATTCAATATCGATAATGTGATTCGGCATGAATTCGTGGTATCGTTTTATACGTGTAGTATGCGCTTTTGTCGACTGGATGTTGTCGAGAAGTGCCGAACTGTCGATAGACTATTTTCACAAGGAGACTGCTTCAAACTCAGATGATGTATAGATAGATATGTTGGTATGGTGCGGGTGTGTGATATGAAAACGGATGGACTGAGTCAAGTACGTTGGGAAACAATTTTACATTAATTTCGCTCAACAGATGACGATGGCAATGGTAAGTATGACTCTTAGCGGTAATCGACAAAAAATGACTCGAAGTCCGATAAGGAAAGTCGGAAATTAAACGAATGAATAAAAATCTGGTGCGACAAATCAAAGAGTCTGTCATACCGAATTCCATTGTCATAATTCAGGATCTTGTTTAACTCGATGTTGTCTGATGACATTGAAAACGGCGGAGAACACAAAATTCTGTTTGTTGAAATTTACGATTAGATGTATCAATTCGAGCTTCTTTTATTTGTAGTGATTTGCGAGATGGTTTGGCGCAATTTACCACTCCAATAGGTCAATTTCTCAAACACCACTTTACAATCTCGAACTGCAAAAAATATTTGGTGTATTACCAACACTGAGTGATGAATCAATAAAATCTTATAATAATTTAACACATGTGAATTGCAATCATAAATTGACGTAGAGAAATCGTAAATTACAAAATATTTTTTGTAATTTCCATGGAATCAACTACCTAATGTGTGGAATTTTTGTATGCACAGTCCATAGTCCATGTACCTAACGAAATCCTTTTAAATCCTTTCTTTTTATGGATGAATGTATATATGTGGTATAGACAGCTGCTATCATGAAGCCAAATCTTAATTGTGCACGTTGCGCGACGTTGCAGGCAGTCGGTATTCAATCTTTGCTCAAAGCAGTCCAGTTAAAGTTGTTAAGTATGTATAACTAATTCGCATTTAAAGGTTGTGTACTTCTAATTATAAAGCATTCTGGAATATATATTGTAAGTACCTATTGAATAATTCCAAAAACGCCGAAGTATGCATATAGATCTGTATTTTTTTCAGAATGTACATCTCGCGATTAGGAAGGAAGTATAAATTGGAATGGATTCTAAAATATGTAATCGAGAAGAATTGTAAAGGTTCGTATTAATGTCAAGTTCATCTAAATATTTTGTTTGCATTTTAAATTTCAGCATAGACCAAAAAACCATCCCAGACAAATCCCGTTGTCTCCGGACGATATGGCGCCGTATGATTTTCTTGGATATCAAGAGGAAAATGAATTATAAAATATGACTCTAAATATGTATTCGAAAATAACCTAATTAATAAAACAATGAATTTTGATTTGTAAATCACAAGATATAAGTTGCAAATTGAGAATAAAGTTTTCTAATTTCACGATAAAACATTTTCAATTTAATACGGTGATGCCTCAAATCACCACTCGAGAATCGTAAATTGCAAAATATGAATTGCAAGTTGATAAAACGAAGTTTCAATTTACGACTAAGAATTTGTAAATTGCAACTACTAAAGTAGTAAATCTACCCCTGTTAGTTCGCAAATCAACACTATTGAGTTGCAATTCAAGACTAAATGGTTGTAATTTGCTAAGGGAGGAAATTGTAATTTACAACAGAAAAGTGGTAATTTGCGAATTGTTCTTGCAATTCACAATCCATGTAATATCAAATTGATAACAAATTGCGATCGATTATGGCAATATGTTTTTCTCGTTTGATTGCATTATTGAATATGAAAAGTGTTGATTCACGACTTTTGAGGGTCAATATCTTCACTTCGTACAATTTCTGGAATTGCAAATAAAAAGTCGTGAATTAGTAAATCCTTAGCAAAGCTCTAAAACTAGACAAACTTTTCGTGATTCTGCGCTTATTTTTCTTGATTTGATCCTAAAATTATTTCCGTGCTTAACCATGTCACCGACTGGCATAAGTCGTGACATGTGTAATCGTTGCTGAGCAAAATTTTGTTTGATCCGCAAATAACTACACTATCACTTCTAAAGGCAGAGCTCTCACTTGATAAGTTACAAAAATCTGCGACTCTATAGTAAGCTTCAAAACTGATCGGTACATCTGCCATATTTTTCTGTAGGAACATCACAATTTGGCATCCTTAACCCTCTAATCTAAGTGTTAAATGAAATTCTGAAATATTACCATTTGCTTCCGCTAAAACTCATAGATCGACTGTATACCAAAATTTATTTTAATACTGGTGTACAATGTACATGTACCAGACAGATATACGTAATGGGAGCTTCATGGGAGACAAAACATTAATAAATAGTTGGCGCAAAAGGTCCGTATAGGGAATTTTTTATTTTTGGGACAAATGGAGGAGATCTTTTCCAAACGGCTAATTGAGAAGGTCTTTCATGACGGTTCTACTCTCGGATGTTAGTCAAAACTTCGCGAGATGGAATTTGGGTTTTTTTTTAGTAATTGAACATGGCACTCCAGCAAAGGAACAAGATAAGGAGCACAATTTGGAAAGAACGTCAACTAACTGGAGGCAGTTGGCGCTGGATGAGGACCGATAGACTTATTTGTTGAGGGTATGCTGCAAATCTCACTATAGCCCTTCAAAAGACGTCCTCACAGAACATCGACATATGGGCGGAGTGGGAATATGAAAAAGGGAATTCTACCTCACCCAGACCTCAACTGGATATGGATCTTTAACATATACCTGTACTAGATGGTCAAAGTTTAAAGCACATCCTGTAATATGTGGACTCTCTGAAGCACAATGCTTGTCCCTTTGTACTAGATGGACAACAGAGAGCGCGAGGATAGAGTTTGAGTCGGACAACTTCCCCCAAGAAAACGCTATAAATAAGATGGCCCCTAGTAGCGGCACGAAGAACAGAATTTCTTTGTCATAGAAACGGTTCTTCGAAAAATAAGAGAAATAATTATAAGTCTGATGAAAATAAGAGAAATAATTATAATTCTGATGAAATCCGATTCAACAAGATTCGAATATGAGTTCTGGCGCATAAGTCTTAGTTTTCCACAGAAGACTCACAAGACGGCGTGTCCTTAAACGTAATTAAATCCCCTGAATGGTGACAGTTTGGTAGTTAGGCTACTTGATTATTATGTAGGTATTTCTTTCTCTAGAAAAAAAACGCGATCATCTTCTTAGCACTGACTACTGTAGCTATATCTAGTTCATAACGACATTTTCTGTCATCTGTGCTATATCTTTTGCAACGAAATTCTTTAGCCGCCATCAGAATTGTTACCCTTTATCACCCTCAATAGCAAACAACGTTCTGCCGTCAGAAAGTGTTTTTATTTTTTGCACACATTTTTATCAGGCGCGTCATTAATTAAGAATTTCGTTTTCTTCCTCTGAGAATGTAATTTCCTTTTAGCAATTAACATTTTCGTCGTAAAAAAATACCTGAATCGCAATTTTGTTTCCTTTCTATGATGGTGAATATTCAGTGTCGCAGTATCTCATTACCTGTGTCGGCAGAGAAAAAGTGTAATTCCAAAGTAACACCAATAGTCATATCTGCCTTTCTGACTTGGAAACAGAAAAATTATTCAGAGCCACTGCTCCTATAGTGGGACTAGTATGTTCGAGTACGAGTAGACCAATAAAGTGCGAGTTTTGTGCTTCAATTTAGTTGAGGATTTTCTACATAATTTTCAATATGTTATGAAGGTAGATATTGGCTTTCCTGGAAGTAATCGAAACTACTTCCCTTCGATGAAATTTAATTTTCGATTCAGATTTCATAACCCTCTGGTAGCTATTTCAACACGATAAAATAGTGTATATAACTTCCTGCACAATCTACTGACTCTCATTAATAATATGAGATGAAAAAAGCTGTACCTACAAACACCATGGAAAGACAAATGTGATGTTAATATGCGATTTCAGAAAATGAGAGCACTTTCAATTACATAACTGCATCTAAGGCGATTTTGAATAGGTAGGTGTATCCCTTTACTATTTGACATTCAATAGAAGAAACTGTAATCGAAGCTACAAGTGTGTTGCTGTGATTTGATTGATTACAAATCTAATGTTGAAAGCAATAAATGGGTCAAATTTGACAGTAAATAGGAAAGTTAGGGTCGTCTAAAATGAACCTCCAACATATAATATTTTTGTTATATTTTTTTCTAAAAAATTGTTCCGATTTAAATATTAACTCACAGCATTTTTATTTGTAGCCCATCCCCTAACATAAAAGTTAATTTGTAACCACAAAAAACTGCATTACCATGCGACCATGACAACTGTCCTGCACTTGGCATGATAAATGCGAACACAATAATTGAAATCAGTATTCATATGTTTGTTCATTTAATTAGCAAAACTAATATATTGGATACATGCAAAAAGTGATTTCAAAATAGGGTTACCGTTGTGTCATTGCTGAGATTTGTTTAAATACAAAGCCAAAAGAAACATACGCTTTACAAAAACTTGTCCTTCAGTCGCCTTCTCAATGGTACCACGCTTTTATATCCATGAAAAACAGCATAACATCATAAGTCGACTTTCTTCACAACAGGAATATTTTGTTAACAAATAGACTCGCGGACTTGGAACATAGTACGGAAGTTAAGCCAAGAGGTAAAAATCGGTGCTGAGAATGAGTAAACGCAGGCGATGCAGATCAGAAATTCGTTGCTAGGCAAATCGTGTCATTCCATAACGACAGACAGACAAAACTTCTGTTCACCTGATTAAATTCAAGTATGGATATCTTAACGAAGGACCAACAATATTATGATTAACCATCCAAGCAGATGTAGATGACTTGTTCAAAAGTACGAGCCGACTCTTTTTTAAGAATTGGTCATAATGAACTCATGACCGATCAGCGAAATCTCAGTATGGTTTGTCCAGACCATATAAAAAAGAATATACCTCTCGCTCTTCAATATCGCATGCAAAATTTTATGTTGATACATAAAACCCTTCGTTAGTAACCTGATTGGCACCATTTAATGCGGTTTTAGGCCAGAAAATTCCACCGTCGATCTAATTTGTACACTTAGACAGGTCGTGGAAAAACCAATGTATTTTAAATCGGTATGCACCATTTTTCCATCGATTTTGAAGCCGTCTTTGTAAACTTCAATAAGAAGAAGCTATATACACCGATATATAGTTCTGGTATTCCTATAAAACTCATCCATCTGCGTAGAATGACGATTCAGAAAGCGCACTGACCCTTGATGTCAGAAATGGTTTGTGAAAAGGTGGTTATTTCTTGAAGCAATCGTTCAAATCTTACAAGCGCTACCATTTTTTAAGAGTCCATTCAAAAACTGACGACATTGACAGTTGCACATACTGAAGTCAATCCTACAGAATTTTCACATTGCCTACAGAAATACAGAAGTCAAACTAAAATATACAGAAATCTCTATATTCTACTAAAAATACCTTTAAAATACTTACCAAAAAAATGCGTTTCCAGTGCAAATGTGGAGTGCCTGTTTTCGGCAATAAATTTAATGAAGAGTAAATTGAGAAACAAGCTTAAAACGAAAACCTTAACAGGGTTGTTGTTTACAAAAAGTGCACTGTTAGCCTCGTGTTATAAGGTACAACTCTCTAAAGAATACAGAAAAATGTTTAACATCAATTTCAATATGTATGATTTCAAAAACAAGGCCAGCACTACGACGAGTATTATCGTTAATACATATAATTAAAGACTGATTTTTTATGCCATTCAAAACTTGCATTTTAAGCACTTTTAGTATGTTAAAAAAAGTCTGGATTTCTACAGAATTTCGTCAAGCATAAATATACAGAATTCTACAGAATTCTTATCATTCATACAGGCATTTGAAAATTAGGGCTGGGATCACTGGTTGCACATCTTTACGTGTACATTTATTGAAACGTGTGGGGCAAGTAATGGGCCTGGCTATTAACAAAGCCAAAACTAAGTATTATGTATGTGCATCCAGTGTACAATACCGCTGATTCTGGCAAAATAATATAACAGAGAGCAGTAAATAACTTCAAAGCAATAAAAGCCTTTTTCTTCTTAGGCTCTTAAATTTAATCGTAAATTAATTCGAAGAATCAGTTTTGGCTGTTACTTCGCTTTTGGAACAAGAATGCATATTAGATGTAAAGTGCTCCACAATAGAACTAGGGATACATTTTATAAGACCTTACTCATTTCGATTCTGCTATATAGCGATGAAGTTTGGACCTTCCTAAATGTTTGGGACGCTTTGAGTGACAAATTCTTTGGGTGATATTCAGTTGGGTGCTCAGCTTATGTCAGTTGAGTGTGGAGAAGTTTTAATAATGAGGCTGCAGTGTATACAGTGTTGTGGACCTGACCAAAAAGCTTAAAATTAAACTGCTAAGGTGGTTAGGGCGATTCTTTAAGTACTTACATACATCAGCTGAGGGACATTGATGCAGAGGAAGCCCCACCTCAGTTGACGTTCTCAATTGGAAAGCCACCTTAACCAACTTGATGTGCGCTATTCGACACAGTTAACTAGGGGCCGAGTTGGTTGAAGGGTCTTCTTGCCATGGTCCGCAGGCTGTAAGCGCCATCTAAAGCAAGGTAAATAATCTCCTTTACTTAGATTACTAACTACTTGCAAATGGAATCAAAAAATGATAAAAATTTCTGAGAAGAGTAAGATATGTAGTGGCTTAGAGGTTATTGTGATTACTGAGCGAAGCCTCTTAGGTTCGATCCTTGGATAAATACAAATTACATTTAACAGTTTCTTTAACTACGCAACTTGATGCAAAAGTCCTAAGAAAGCTTCCTGAGAAAGCTGTTCGTTCTCTGCAAAATAATATGTCAATGAATTAAAAACTGCTTCAAATTTAATGGTTGTCAGAAGGTTCCCTTTGGCCCTATAAGGACTTGTGGAGACACCTATTTAAGTTTTGAAATTTTTAAGGTAGATAGGTACCCAATGTGCGCATTAACCGTGCTGAAATTAACTGAATTTAAATATGGGTTAACCTTACCAAATTTGAGTCAACGTACTTCAATTCATTGCAAATATCGAAAGTTTTCCAGCTACTCCTATGCAATTAGAACATCTTGTGAAATATTTATGTTCTTTGTTGAATTATATAATACTCGACACTAGTAATCGATTTTTGCGTCCAGCGCTTCAACAGCATCCTGTGATGCTTGCTGCTCTTGAATCTGTACTTGCCTTCGACGAATAATTTATGAATTTGCTATTGTGACCTAGAATAAATCTAAGGTGATGGTTAAATGTAATAGCTTGGAATCTATTACTAATCCCCAAAGCGCCTTACTAATGAAAAAGTCTACACATCAAATTTCCTTTATCGAAGTTCACGATTGCAGAGTTTGTATAGAATGTAGATACAGCAATTGTGAACTATCCAAAAATTAAGTTGAAACTTAAAATTGTTATAAATAAGTCCCATTCCCTGTACATATAAACAATTTTTATACCTTTTGGTTTGTGTTTTTGTTTGTCTCTTCAAAACTCTCCCAACAGTAGCCCTGTTTACAATACCACCGTCCAGCAACAGTTTCAAAATTAATACACTAGAAAGAGCAGCTTGGCGGGATAACATTTTCCATTACAGACCTTGAACAATTGCGTTGTGATTTCCTACTTTCTAATGGCTGCAATAATATAAAGCAATTATGGTAATTTTGCAACTACATAAATAATGTTCAATGATTTGCAAATTAATTTAGCAACCACCCACACAAAGTAACAAAATGATACAATAAACACGATTAAGAACTGTGTAAAGCTGTTATCAAGCAACCTCATACAATATTGTGTGTTCATTTCCAACCAAATGCCGCCTGCTTGGCCATTTGACACGCATCCGTCTTATCCCACAAGCCGCAGACAGACGTCTGGATACAACATCAAACTGATTAATCTTCCGAAAGGATTACACTGGAGTGATAAGAAAACCTGCTATGAATAACGAATTACAATAAATCTCCTTTGTGGATCAGGATCCATTTACAGACAATAGAAAACAAAATTCATCCGATTATACCGCAACGATTTGGAAAATTCACTCGTGCATTGACATCTATAACATTTCGCTGGATTTGTTTTATATTTCATTTTGTTGTATAAAGGATTACAAAGGATTTCAGTGTCGGATGGGGATCTGAAATAAATACGACAACATATCCGTTCAACTGGTAGAGTAAATTAATCCTCGTCAAAGGTCCTTTTTTTTTAATTGAATTCAATTTGGTGAAGGGGGGAAAAAATGGCTTTCTATCTAACTAATCACTAATCCAAATTTACAAACCAGTTTACAGGTGTATCTGGAAAAAAAATAATGAAAGAGCTTTGGTGTGTGTGTCGATGCAAATAGTTCATTAGTCCTCTGTCGAATAAAATAGTGATGCATTGCACAAATATCATGCATGCGTAGAGATCAAATAAAAAATACCTACATATCTATCTACGTATATACATATATATTCCATTTCCTTCTGCTGATAGTGGTAGTGAGTGAGTGTCTATTTTTTGCAAGTAAATATCATTTCAATTAAGTCCTCCAACCAGTTTAAACGGATGGTACGTACCATTTTATTAGATTTATACAGAACCGGATTGATAGAGTTACATGGCTTAGGTGGGTTGGTTATATGTTTACGATTACGAATCCATAAAATCCTTTTTTTTTTAATGCAGTGTGGATAAGCACCATAATATTGGAGCCTTTGATGAAATGTTTAAGTTGGATGCTGTCTTGGCTATGTTCTTGACTGCTGACTGTATGAATCTTAAAATACTACTGCTGACGTCAGAAAACTATTTTCTAGGTTATGTCTAAGTACACACTTGTAACTTTACTGGATAATATGGGAGAATCTACCATGAGAGTATCATCAAATTGCCTTGCTTACATTCAGGCTGAATCATTCTTCTATCAACATGGCGGCAACTAAGCTAACAGTGATATACACTGAAAATAAAATACCAGGTAATATTGACAAAATTCGGTAGCAAAACTCCAACAAAAATAATTTTGTTGAATTGAACAAAAATTGTTGTAATGATAAATTAAATTTACCAATACAACTTAAGGTTTATCAATTTGAACAATATTTTGTCAAACGGATAAAACGTTTACTATAAAACTACTTTGTCAGATTAACAAAACACAATTTTCAGTTTAATAAATCGATATTGTATCAATTCAACAATTTTGTTGTTGAATTAACAAAGTTTTTATTATATCTATAAAAATAGAACCAAATATCACTTTTGTAAATGTTTGTGAAATTGATAAAACTTATGCAAAATGTTTGTTAGCCAAACAAAATACAGATTTTCAATATTACAAACATTTTGTTGAAACGATTTTTTTTTTGTAAATATGACATAAATTTTGTAGAATTAATAACACACGCGTTGAATCAATAAAAACACATTTCAACATTTAATTCTTTGAATGCAATGCTATTGATGGCATCATTTATATTTCACACACGAGTTTGCTGGTGCGCATAAATGTAACCGGTAAAAGTGAGTAAAAAAAGCAACATTTTAAAATTAGGAAAATTAATTAGCTTATTTGGAAATTATAGGAATATTTGAAAGGTAAGTGAAAGATGCATAGTGAAAAATGCATAAATACGATTTTATTGAAGCAAATAGGATTGTGCACATCCTGGGATCTCTTGGCTGGACTCTGGACATTTTCTTTCTTGTCTAAAAGTGCAGCTATTTGCTACACACAAGAAATTCTAATTTATCTTGAGACTGTTGTGTTGTTGTTAATCCTTCGGAAAATTTATTGAATTTTTATCAGGTAAATACCTTCTGTGTCCGTATTATTGAAGTGTCGATGTTAAATAAATTATTTGCCTGAAAAAAGACATTTACATATACCTATATAAATATATACGATATATATATTATCTTATGTGAAAGTGGACATCTTACTTTTCTACGTACTAAATACAAATTGTGAATATTTTCTTAGATTGTGATTGTGAAATCGATCGGGAAGCCTTGGCTTATATTTACAACGCCAAAACATTTGGCAACATTTTTCTCTGCATAAGGAAATACCATTGGGAGTGCAGATTTTTTTTCAACTCAAATAATAATAATAACTTATTTGTTTTGCCTATCATTTATCAATATTTTATAGGGCTATTGTAGACATGTGATGAATCAACAAATTAAAATCTGTCTATAGATTCAACAAAACAGAACGGCAGTACTGACAAATTATTTCTGCACAATCAACAATATTTGCTGTTGACTTAACAAAATACAGTAGCTGAATTGACAAACTTATTTTGTTAATTTCTTTCTTTGTAAAATCGATTTTTGTTAAAACAACAATTTGTTTATCATCACAACAAAAGTTTTACGACAAGATAAAACTTACTAAAATTTTGTCAATTTGACAGAAACATTTTGTTGGACATATATTTACAAAAAATTTGTTGAATCAAGCCTCATTTTTATCAAATATACCAGGGTTTTATTATTTTATTAGTCCGTATTGTTTTCTACCTAACTTTTTTACTAGCTAATAAAGAGATAAAGAGATCATTATTGGCAGCTTGACTAACGGTGAAGGAGTCAATATCTTGTTTTGGTTGAGTGATAAAGGTAACTAACTCTTGCCAACTGTTGTTTCTTTGGGCTGAGAAAACTATTGATTAATGGAGAACTATAACATCATCGTTCAACAGCCCTGTTTTATGGCAGTGAAGCATGGATTCTACCTGCAGCAAATAAAGGTACACTCGCTAGCTAAGGAACAATTTAAAAGTCTCTGTTCCTTCTTCGATAGCGGGCTTTGGAGGACAAAATTCAATGATTTTTTTTTTCTAGATTTCCAGCGAAATGATACAGTTCACAGAACTTTAAGTCTCTTACCTTATCTTAACTTTGCCTTTAAGCATTGAAAATGAAATACCCACAGAAAGGTAAGTTTGCCAAGACTCTAAGGAACTATGTATTAACAATACAGTTTTGAGAGTAATTAATTTGGACAGCGTTGTATGACCCAGCTGCACCGTCTCTATTTATATAGCAGTTTGCTGCTTACAAATTAATTTCTAAGACTCATTGTCATTACCTTTCTACCGAGTTGCGAGTGTGAATTGTATGAAAGACTGGAAATGATTCACTGTATAAGTAGGTCCTTTGCTATGGCGGTGCTGAAGGAGGTTGCATTGCTCAGTGGTGTGGCCGAGCAAGTTCTAAACGATAACCACTAAACTATTGTAACTATTATTGAATATTTACTTTGGTTTTTGACATGAGTAGTAAGGATGTACGGATGTTTAACCATAGAACAGTTCAACTGTCGGATGTTTGTCAGACGTTCGCAAAAGGCAATGCCGATGTGGACCAGTGAAAAAGAACTCAAGGTCTCATTTTCATTTAACGAGGGCTGAACTGGTTGCCCCTCACTCAGTTACTCTGTAATCCAGCACATTAACCACTGAGCCACGATCAAATCTGTACCGCACCTAAAATCTTCAACACGGTTAAACTCAGGCTCGTAATATTAAGATAACATCCAACTGCGATAAAAGCCATTTGCTGTAGTGATAAAAGTCAAGCAGCTTTATTCGTTAAATGGTTGAGCTGTTCCGCTCTGATCTCTGTAACTTTTTTGTTTTTTTTTTGAAATTGAATTCAATTTGTGGTTTTTCACATCAAGGACTGTATATCGTGAAAGGCGAAACAATAAAAACAAAATACGAAATCAGCCAAACAGTTCGGTTCAATGTTTACACCCTTATTTCTCTGCTGTATTGTGCCCCTGTTCATGTGGCCCATAACTTTTTTTAACCCAGATTGCGTACCATAAGCACTGATGCAGCAATTCAATGGGAATTCGTTCACTGTGTGATTTTGTGGCCAATACTTACCGCCGTTCAACAGCAAAGAGAATTTTAGTGTTAATAAATATTTTCCAATTGAAAGGCCCCAAGGGCTGTTGCGAAAAATAACCCGCCCAATTTAAGCGGCTTAAAGTGCGTATTAAAAAAAAATATAAACACATATATATAGAATTTACCTGCCAAAGGACTCGTCTCTAATCGGGGATGAAATTGATGACTTCCACCAACCAGCTGCAGCTAAAACTTGTTTCATTTTAATAGTGTGACTGAGCACCATTTGTCGATGCCGCCAGTGGTTATATTCAACTGTTCATAGATTAGTATTCAGCATTCAGTATTCACCCTCGTCTCGCAGGAAGACTAATAGAATTCATACTTCAAGTGCGATTTGTATCGCTCATACAGCCCATACATTAGGCATGAGTAAAAGGCGTAAAAACAAACACTTAGGAGCAGCTAAGGACGTGTGCATAAACTTTAAGCACACATCCCAAACGCGAATCGCATACACCAGCCTCAGCCTGTAATCAAAAAGAAATTAGCCCGGCTAAATATACCGCACACACAAAAAAAAGAAAATGCAATCTATTTGAGGCGTCAACTTCGAAACTAATAGCGCGCACGAGTCAAATTGCATTTTTGCAATATTGAATTAAATTGCATACATTTTGCAGCATAATGACGGTTGTTACTGTTTGCCACCCTTCGGTTCAGGTTGCAATGGCAATTTTCAGTAGTTATCCTAATGAACGCAATAAGCATAAAACCGTCATTAGACGTTGGTGTCAGCGATGATAAGGTGCAATAACGGTCAGCATTTGGTTCGGGTTCACTGGCTTTACAGAGGCGGTTGTTGTTAGATGTTTGTAGGTGTGGAAATTCAACTCGTTTGAACCGATTTGTTGTTTTTACAGATTTTCAGTAAATGGACGTGCATTTTTAAAATGTCCTTATTTTGCAAATAAAGAGAACGCATCTAACGAGAAGCGGAATAGGTGGACTGGGCAACAGTGAGCTTTTGTTGATATCAGTAAAGAGAATCATCTAGGATCTGGCCAAAGATAGTTCGGAAGAAACATAAAAGGCTGCCACCAAATGTTGTCCTTATGATAATATGCAAATTTCAACTAGCTACATATTTTTAATACTACAGTTTAATAAAAATGGACAGATGCTACTATATTGGAGATTTAAACAAGTACCATCCATTGTCATCATGGGCAAGACCTTTAGTGGTACAGTTATAACTTTGTCCTACGATTTGAATATAAAAAAAAACATATAGTGCACCAAGTAACTCAACATTTGAAACAAAAAAACAGATTAAATTCTTTTAGGTTCTGAAATAATTATTGTGATCCAACCATAGACTCTGCAAAGACTGTACAGAACTTAGATAACACAGAAAAACTTATTCCATCTCACAAGGCCAAGGCAACACACAGCGACTTTAATAGCTCTTCCTAACCACATTTAGCGAAGGAAGACAAAGCGCTATTGACAGCACAACACCTAAAGTCTCAATGTTTGCTAGCTGTAGATTGAGCTGAGCATGAGCTCAGTGTAACCCCAAAGACCGGGATTCTGAAAAGGCAACGGGACCTTATGTATTATGTATATGTATTCCGCAGGCCTACTTGGTCGACATACAAAAATATTTATAGCTTTGCTGCCCTCAAAACCTACTTTCCAAACGCTGTGCCTATAACAGCAACTACATCACCATCCCAAGCAATCTGTGAACCTTTTTAGAGTCAGTGAGTCCGGGAATATCATGATAAGACCACTAATCCAATGCCTCAAGAGGCATTTCAGCCCGATTTATGTAGCTTCTTATTCTCTACAAACCGCAGATTACAAAAGTACCCAAATATTTAGACCTGGCCTCACAACATTCACTTTACCTACCTACTGCAATATTGAATTAGCACCTCATATGCATTTTCGCATTCTCAGGGATCACGGTGTTCTTTTCAAGGCAGCAGTATCTAAAGTAGAACTTTTCACAATCTACGGTGATGAGGCAATTCTTTAGGATACAGATCACGTCACTGAGCCGGTCTTTTACACCCCTGAAATTAAAATATTTTTTTTTTGGAAGGCGCTTCCTCCAGGACCTGGACACCAACTGGCAAGATACTGAGTAAACTACATCCACTATCATTACACTTACAATCTCCTCAACTGCTTGGAATGTCACTGTCAATTTGCGATCGACTCCAATGATCTGTATACTTAACCAAAGAGCAGATTAATTTATATCCTCTGCGTTTTCCACTCAATTTGCCGATTCGGAACGTCCACATGTGGGTACCCTCGAGTGCCAACAATCAATCAATTCAATTTGAGAAAAAAAGAAGAAAAAAACTTTTCAAAATGAACGTAAAAACCCAAACCAACCTTAAACTCATTATTCCTCGAAACACACTGACAACAATTCAGCAAACTTGTAACCAGCATGAGTCCATGTGCTATCCCAGAACCTTCGAAAATTAAAAAAAAATCTCTTTCAATTCATTGAAGACAATCCCATGAATTAGAAAGCAAAGTTTTTTTCCACTACCACACAGACAGTAACCTCCTGCGAATAACAATCACACCAAACAAGCTCACAAATGAAACGGCAAAGAGAGAAGATATTTTTTTCTATTTTCCTCTTCCCTTCTTCCTTTCAATTTCAATCCAACTCCAACAAATGAATTTGTTTTCCCCAATCGAATATTGCTCCTCGAAGTTGAACTTCAACAACCACCCCCCATCGCACAGTCAGTGGGTGTTCTTTTGCAGGACTCAAATTATCTGCACACAATTCCAACTTTTATCAGTTTTTCAGTAGATCTCCCTGGTTCCTACTGCCGTCGGTTGATTTTAATGAATCCCTCCTTTCTGCCGGATCGTAAGAGAAGTTCAAACGAAGGCAGTACCATAAAAGATGCTTTACCATATACAGCACGGTGCTACCTTGGATCAATAAAAGTATCTGAATGTATGTGGTTCCCTTGCAGGGCAAGGACGAGACAAAAACGTCTGGGGGAAAAGTTCGAAATAAAACCAAAATTGGTGGAATAATTAAAAGTCAATTAAAATCGCTTGAGGGTAGATGATGTGAGATATGATGTCACATCCAAAGTATACCCATGTCTCTTGTTCGATTTGGAATTGGATCTGTGTACTAGTGACTGAGGAGCGATGTCGTTAGTACGTGATTACTTCGGGGGTTGGCTCTGGGTATATGTGATAATCGATTTTTTTTCTTTAATCCTTTGAGACTTAAATGGGTTCTGAGTGGCGATGAAGATTGAATCAAAGGGTTTTCTGTGAAATTTGCCCCCACCGCCTCTCAAAAGCTGAAGGAAATTGAGCCTTATTCTCGTGTAACTATGGTGAAGGAGATTTGTATACAGGGTTACAAATTTCGGGGAAACATTTCACATTTCAGACTAGCTCAATGGGAGTTTATTTTTTTTGTCGCGTGACAGATGTGATTACTAAAAATATGTGAAGCAGCAAAATGAAGCGCTGGCTTCTTTAAGTTCTGACTAGCTTATTTACGATGCTGTCTGTAGTGGAGTTGCTTTGATAGTGACGATAGGTAGTCTTAAAAAACGCTACTGCATCAACAAAGAGTTCGCTCGTACCTTCTTTGTTTTAGAGTATGCTTTAGCTTAAGTGACGCCAAATAATCCATTTCCTTGCGATATGCACTAACAGACAAATTCTGAATTTAAAAAGATTTTGTCCAGCAAATTACATTGAAAAATAAGATCTCCAGTTATCCTGGTCATCATCTCATATAACTACCCCGATTTGCGCAATCCAAGTTCTACCTTATATGTGCGGCACCTAAAACAAGGTCCTCTTTTGACAAGTTGACCTAATGGAATAGAGCTGTTGATATGGTTGATATCAATGTACAGCTTATTTAGTTTCGCGAGAGGTGGCACAATGGAAAAGACCTTAAGATGTAATTTATGTTTTTCCCAGAAGTCCCTGTACCCACTCATCTCCTTAAAAATGAGTCAAAACATAAAATCCTATGTAGGTTCTATGTGCCGAAAGACTTGTGAAAGTGTTATTTTCTTAAATTTGGTAGAGTGTAGAACTGGGATCATTCAGTCTTTTTAAAGAATCGCATTATATGTCTAAAGAAGCTTTTTTTTAAAGATTGTTCGTCAGCTTGAAGAAAAGCAATTTTTTTTAGATAGTGCTTTCAGTCAGGGGCGGACCACGGCTCAACCTATTGAGACCTTGTGTCCAATTCTCCGATGCAGTGTTGTGTACTCCTTCTTGTTGATAAAATATCCGAGTACTTGGCAATTTAACTAATCACACGAAATACCCAATTCTTATCGATGCGTTTCACGAATTTTGAGCCTGCCAAGCGGTTGATATGTTTCATTCGAATCATGAAGCCGGAGCTACTACTGTTCAAACTTGACTTGTTAAATGTATGTAAAAGTATGGCTAAGGGAAGCTTAGCAGAAGCTCTTTGTACACGTCTTGTTTCTAATTTGAAGACCCGGACAATATCGACAAATTTGTTGAAGCTAATTTGGTAAGATAAATGTTAATTTTCAATATCTGAACAAAAAACACTCCTTTTGCTGCGAACTTCCGTGATTTTCTTTAACAATTATTCAGGAGCTATCTGCATACGGATAGGGGAGATATGTCATCTTGGGGCAAATGACCATTTTTTTGATAGCTATCATGGCCATGGATAGAAGTTTAAATAAATTTTGGAGACAAATTTCACTCCAAGGTCATTCACTTCATCCCAGCTTTAAAACTTTTGCGTGGTCGTTTAAGTTTAATCTAAGAGGTTTCAAAACCCATCAGCGAAGTGTAAATCACTACTTGTCCTTAGGTCGCACAATTCAAAAACGATCCTTCCCAAATGTGACCTTTTAAGCATCTAGTCCATAAAATAGATAAAAGAAGTGGCGTCGAAACGCAAGCCGACCGATCTCAACAGTGGGACTAATTTTCGCAATGCAAATCAAGGTGACAGATACATCATACTCTGTGTCCTGTACTGGATTGATTTACTCAGAGAGCCGATTCATTTACCTGCGTAAGATGTACACCATTTTGGCATTAGACCTTTTCGAAGAGGGGGATGGTCCTACTACGACCGCCTTTTAGGTAAGCTGTTCACCCAACTCCTTCCAAGACTGTTCGTTGCCTGTCGATTAGCAGTCAATTTGCAAGTTTTTTGCACCTCGTCGTGTGCCTTGGTTTCTAGAAGTCGGGTCATGTATGTGGAACGTAAAGTTCTTCTTCTTCTTGTTGGTGGATTTGGAACTCATATTTCATTTATTAAACTAAGCATCGCTCAAATATGCGACTGTACAAAAAAGTGACTACAACCGCTGAGAACTACGACGAAACGTGGAACATTTATTGATATCTATTTGTCGAAACGATGCACAGAAAAAGTCAAAGTCGCGGTTACTGTTATGCTCCTAATTATGCTGCCCTATGTTGCTATTCACACCAAAATGAGTTCTGAAGTCACCTATTCGAACATACAAGAATCTCCATTTAAGGCTCATATTAAACAGTCTAGAGGAACGCTTGTGGTGGATATAAACGAAGAAAGATTGAACATTAATTCATTAATTCCCCAATTGCAAAAATTAAATAAAACCCCAATTTTGTTTGTATTTTTTTTTTGTATATTTCATCGCTTTTTTAATCAATATATTGTCTTCTTAGAAATAAATTTACAATCTATTATATCTGTATTTTTAATTAAATATTGCAACATTTCTTCGTAACATTTTCTCGTTTTTTTATTCATTAAAATGAAAAATAACGGTTTTTTCTTTTTTTTTTTTTGTGTTGGGAATTCGCTGGAAGTAAAAAAATCATCGAAAGACATTGCAGAGCTATACGCGAGGGATGCTTCTGCAATAGTGATGGACTTTAACTCATCTAAAAAAACTCCCGGGGGACTGACATTCGCCATCCCGAATAGGATTGCACCTAGTCGTACGACTAATCAGCAATTTATTTTTGAATTATTCAATGAATTTAAAGAGATAAATCCGCCGTTTGTCGGATTTTTAAATTTGTTTTGTTTGAAATCAATACCTAATTTCTTAGCCCTAGCCAAATCTTACAGATCAAGAGGTTTTATCCGTCTCAATCTCCTGATTACATTGTCATTATTTAAAAGTTCTGTTATTTTTGTGTTTACGTGGTTGAGAAGCCGATTTCTATGCCTCCGAGCAACCTTCTTAACCTCATCTTCAACCATTTCAACATTTAGATATCTATGCAGATCGGCGTTGCGTATGTACCAAGGTGCATTAACTATGTTCCTTAGTACTTTATTTTGGAAAACCTGAATTTTTTGTAAGTTTGTTTGGCATGTGCATGCCCACAATTGGAGCCCGTAGGTCCATACTGGTTTAGAACTTGCTTGTATAGCAATAACTTATTGTAGTTGGACAGGGATGAGTATCTCCCAATAAGCCAAAATAACGGTAATACCTAAAAACAAATTTGTAAATATTTTTAAATTTCGATTTTTTAGTAAAATAAGCAACCTTTGGGAACTATTTATTAGTTAAATACCTTGTATTTGGCGGTGGTATATTTTCCTTTATTTCGCTTATTATTTTTAAAGACGAAGACATAAAAAAAGCTTGATTTTGCTCTTAAAAAATGAAATAAGGCCCCAAAAATTAGTTTTGGCGTCTTACTTCACTTCTTCTTTTGGGGTCTTATTTCATAACGAATATTTATTTTTCCCCAAAAAAGGAAATAAAACCCCAAATTTTATTAAGAATCGTTAATATTTCTTGTATAATTTTTTGGGGCCTTATTTAATTTTTTTTTTTTGGGCCTTATTTCTCAGAGACCTACAACTGCCTTTGCCTACCGATGACCCCTCAATCAGCTATATCTATATTTAAAAAAAAAACACGTTTCTACCTTAACCTTTATAAGTTAAAATTCCGGTGGGAACATTTTCAGTCTCTTCAAGCTCCAATGCCTGATGTATGAACCTCTGGCATTATGACACTTAGCTGCATCTTCAATAATCTGGAAATTAAAAAATAAAATTCAATAAAACGGACCAAAAACAAATCCCAAGCAATCTGTAAATAGTTCAAAAGATCTTTCAAACTTTTTCCTTGCACTTGTTAACATCGCAGTCTTGTGCGTATTGCGTTCTTCTCAAAGTCTATACTTAAAGAAGTTGCAGGTAAACTCTTTCGAGCTTATGTGTAAGAAAAAAGAAACCCCTACATCAATTCAAATTCAAAATAAATCCGTATCCCAAAAATACGAGTGCGAGTGTGTATAGCAAATAGGAAGAGCTATTAGCAAAAATTCATTGCTAATTTGCAATTCAATTTTGTATTCTTGAGCAACTGACACCATTATTGTGATCTTACTTTGCATACGTAATCTGTTTATGACTCCCAAAATGGGGGGAAGAGGATAATCCTTTGAATTTGAAATTTCAGACGAGTCCGTAAACTTTGCAGATGAAACATACAAAAGTGTGTTTGAATAACTTTCAGAGCTGCGGAATCGTATTTCCTGGAATAAGAGACGTTGTAAAATTAGTGACAGCTTAAGCAAGCAGCTTGAGATGATCAACGGGTTTTGGGATTAGTCATATGCCTACTTTGTTGAGCTGCTAATTTGAAACTATTTCTAGAAATCGTCCAGATGAGTGAAAAGTTTGTAAGGCTGTGACACAGAACTTGAAAATGGCTTTGGGCGGTAACAGCTCTAATTACTGCTCTACTGAGCTGGCTACTAAATGTGCTATGAAGATACAAGAAGCACATTTGAACATTGGCAACATTGGAACATTAGTGCGGACTACACCACCTACGAGGCTTGACAACATACTTTACAAAAATTATAAGAAAATAAACGTACTTATCACGGTCAAAGCTATAGACAAGGGTTTGAATATTGAACCGATATTTAGAGCCCGGTCCAAATATAAACCTGCTTAATCCGTACGTAGAGTATATAAGCACTAAGGATTCTATACATGACACTAAAATTAACCCTGAACCGCTGGTGTACAGAAGACGGGCTATTGAGCTAGGCCTAGTGCCTATTCATAAGGTACTTAAATGGAACAAATGTAACGTGAAGATGAGCAAAATCAATGTGGAAATGAAACTGCTAACCGCCTACCAAACAGCTGTGATTTCACATCTATATTAAGCTCCTTCATAGCCGGTTATAAAGCTTCAATTTTCAACCCCGATATACTATTGATAACCGCAGGTCCTTCCATTCCAATCATGTAAACAGTATTAACTAGCGTTCATAAAATTTCACATCCAACTAAATTACAAGTCGTCGACAAACAGTTAAGCTGTACACTTGAAACCCTGCAATCACTATAATATTTGCCACTATCATTTATATGATTACACGTGTATGCCTTCCTAATCGCTTACTTGCGGAAGTGTGAAACCTTCATCAGCCATGTTCCCTCTGTCATCATAGGCTTGGTATACATATATATCACAATTGTTATCACCCTTTCAAGCGAGAATTTACTGCTCTAACCCCCACCTCCAAACCCACTCGCTACCACCATTCATAGCACGCGCTGTTTTAGTATTCCAAACGATATGCAGGTAATCCTATTGCTATCGCCGTGCGACACTTGTAACTCGTCTGGGTGTCAGATAAATATAAATTTATTCCCCCCACCCTCCGCCTGATGCAGACCGGTACAATAAAACGACCTTGTTTTTCCTTTAGTCCTCTGGGAAATAGGTACCTACTCAGTTTCCGGCTGAATTGGGAGGGTTCTATTTTTTGCTTTCTGATAATCAGCAGTAAAGTAGGAGTTCTAAATAAATATCGTTGGCACAGAAGGGCGCTGCGCCTCAAAGGAGTTATGAACACAAAGGCTGGAAAATATCAAATGGATTTCCAAGTTCCGAATGTGGTTTACATGTGCAGTTGTGCACACACATATGAATTCATTAATTGAAATAACTCAGGAAACAGGAGTGGAAATTTAAGTCTTTTCCATGAAGGCACTGAAATACATATACAATTTCTATTGAACTATCCACGAGTTCATATTATCACTCGAAATACAGCGTGGTTTCTATTTGAGGGAATTGTGTGGTTATTGCAATACAAAGTCTGTGTGCAGTTGGGTTTTTGTTCGCTGGTTTAGGTGCACGGTAACCAATGAAAGCACTTTCTATCTATTCGTTCAATGAGAATCAATGTGCTTCATCTCAATGTTAGAAAACTGTCAACGGCCTTATTTATGTAGGCTGTCAAGCATCGTATCGGAATTGTCCTGTAAAATGAAATGGAATATTACTCTCTCATTGGAAAAATGAGCACGTGAGAAAAAATAACTATTCGAACAGACGTTTAACCTATCGAGTAGTTTTGAACGCGTTGTAAAAAGAAATAACCGTGCGTATATAAAAATAACACGTCCAAAAATGCGTAAAAAGTGTTTTTTAATCGATTCAAAAACAACATGAAATAATGCGCGATAAACGTGCCATAAAATGTTTCCAAAAACCCGACGAAAAACTGGTCCAAAAACGCACTAAAAATGCATCAAAACAATGGATATAAATCACATCCAAAAACATGAAAATATCTCATTAAAAAAGCGTATCAAAAACACGTCCAAAATAACAAATCAAAAAGCACCAGAAATACATTCAAAATCACTTCAAAAACTCGCCAAAAAACGCAACAAGAAAGTTGAAGAAATAGTGTCAGAAGCCGCGGAAAAAGAACAAAAAATCAAAAAAAAACTATGAAAATTGTTCTCCAAAAAACCTGTCCCAAAACGTGTCAAAAATAACGTAAAAAACCAAACACATAAAAAAACTGAAAGCGCACACAAAACATTCCGAAAATTGGCTTCAAAGGCGCCTTACAAAATTATCAATAATAAGTCTAAGAAAACTTAAAAATTTGTCTCAAAACTCGGTGAAGGACTTGTCCAAAAGCGACCCGAAAAGGTGTCAAAGAAATTCCCTAGCATCTCCAAAAACGAACTGAAAAAACATGTCAAAAATACGAATCGTAAAAGGTGTTCACGCTTCAAATGGCCAACGGAAACCATTACATGTGACCTTAAAAGCGAGTTTAAAACACTGAAAACATATCAAGGAGCCGTCCACCAATGCGTCTAAAAACGCATAGATAAACGTTTCGGAAAATACGTATAAAAACGCGTCCAGAAACCAATTAAGAAACCTTCCGAACAACGTGCCAAAAAACGCGGCAGAAGGTGCATCGAAAAACCCACAAAAAAGGGTGATCCAAAAAGGCATATAAATAGTGCTCGAATGCCGTGTCCACAAAATATGTTCAAAAAACGCATGTAAAAACGTCGCGAAAACGCCCAAAAGAATATAAATTGACGTTTTACATTGTTAAGCACAAGGCACTACGTTTCAAATTTTCGAAGACTCTGAAAAATTTGCAGTTCAGAGAATATTCTGTCGTTTGGCCCATTCAATGGAGCGGGATTCCAATTTATTTGCCAGAGTCATTCAAAATCGGACCTCTCGGATAGCTATTATTTTACAGCTGGATTGTATCAAACTAATTTTCCTAAACTTCAAATAAAAAGATCCACTCACTATGTATCAAACTAATTTTCCTAAACTTAAAATAAAAAGATCAACTCACTGTGCATCCAATACCTAGACTTTGCGTTACTTAAAGTTGTAACGTGCAGCTGGTTCCACATCGATTGCCATCATCTAAGAAGGGTATTTAAACACCAAGACTTAGGTATTCTTAATGTTTCCACCCTAAAACAAAAAGTTCAATCAAAGCCTAACTTCTTCGTTAAGTCTTCGATTTATTTCCACACAGTCAACAATTTCCCCTGCTTTCTTTTCTCTTTCAGCTATGTGCGAGGACGATGGTTGGCATAAGTAAAGCGCATTGGCATTTCCCTACGACGTGTGGCGTATATTTGTTCCTTTTTATTATAATCTGGGTTTTATTATAAGCGATCAGGACTCATTCGGCAAGGGGAAGTTTCTTCCAAAAGCTTCAAGCAATCTGACCATTGTCACAGGTAATTGACTTGCAATCGCATGATCCGTCCTAGTTGCAAAATAGTTAGTTAGAGGTACTTAAATACATCTTGTTCATATATTTTTAATTCTTTTTTTTTTTTTACAGTCAGTCGGGTTTTTTGGTTTTTTAAATTAACTTTTAATATTTTTATCTTTTTAGCCTATGGCACTCCGGGGAAGAATACGAATATTATGACATCTCACTCTTCAAAACCGGTCAAGCCGCTTAGGTTACAGGGCGTCACGTAAGAACGTACATAGGATACGCGCGAAACACATAACCCTCAATGTGTCCAGTCGGGTAAAAAGAGAAGGAGTTAAAATGTTTTAGCTGTAAAAACAGCTGGTGAGATCGGTACCGTGTGAGTGGTTAAAGTTAGGGATTTAGTTAGGGAGTTAGATTTTTGTTGACGGAAAGCAAATAACGTGGTCCGGCCGAATGGACACAACATCAGAACCATTAAGACGATGAGGATATAATAGGTATGAGGTGCGGGGTGGGGATAGGTATATTTGGAGCGGGTATACAGAAACACATCCGCTTAAAGAAAAAAAAAAAAAAACATATAATACGCTTTCTGTAATGTAACTTTTATCATTGTGTATTTTACACACGTCTTCCGGCACGAATTAATTTATCTTTGGGTGGGAGAAGTAGGTAGCAAAATCTCCGGCCGGTACGGCGACCTAAGCCGAGCCTACGCCTGCCAGATGCCAAACCAAAAAGAATTACCACCACTATACATGCACATAGTCAGTCCAGACACCCATAACAAAGTTTATGAAGCTCTTTCTTTCAGATGTGGGTCCATTTCCTGAATTGTTTTCGGGGATCCTCCTAGAATCGACAATACAAGTTATCAGTTTTACAACGCGGTAACCACTAAATCGCTATCACTCTAAATCAAATCAAATAACTTTTCCGTGTAGCTTTACCTGAGAGTATCCAACAGTCACAGTTACGTTGAAGCTCTAAAGTTTGTTAGGTCAGTTGCGATGCCAGATTTGGATGTACAATCTGACTTAACATTCGTTTTAAAAAAAAGTAAAATTCACCCGCAAAGGTTTCGAAAACTTAGTACCAAACCTATGGAACTGTTGTTCCCATGTCCAGCTTTTGTTTATATGCAGGGAACATCATTAAAATCATTTATATTTCCAAAGCAAACCCCACTTGTGTATTCTCCATCACATAAATAACACATGACCCAACCCCTTCGCCTGGCTACAAAATCTCAAGTCACTCAAACAGTAATATAAATTCTATATTTACCCACCTCCGCCATAAATCAGGGATACAAACATGTTGCTACAACAAAAGGATGATCTCTGAATTGCTTGATATTGCCGAGCACAGTCCCTAAGCGAGTTCATCGTTATCTACATGAATTTTATATATCCGCTGAAAATTCTATCCACATCCACCCCTTCCGACTGAAACCACTACCTCACCCCCAGACCATCGTGAGTAGCTCAAACGATTTCCGAATTGAAATTGCGAGATGGTGCGGGGCCTATATATACCACCTAGATGGTGCTTCCATTTTGATTTGGTATTGCGGGAAAAACACTTTTTTTTCCTGTGATGTAATGTGGAGCACTGTGTCTACTGGTTTAGTAATAACGAGGCTTTCCTTTGAATTTCTAACGATTCGAGTCCTTATTGCGGTTTGGAGGCTTTGAATCAACTGCTTGAAATATGACTGCAGTGTAACTGACCCTTGAAGAGCTTGTTCGCATATTCATCGTGGTTTTTCTTTATTCGCCAGGACTATGAGTTGCTGGGTTTCAAAACAGCATTAATAAAATATTTTTCAACCTCTATGGGCGACGGACGGATTTTTGGGGAATTTAATAATCCGAAACTTTGTTGACATTATTTCAACTAGAGCACAATTCAAGCCCATTATCTTTTGTAGAGATTTGCCTATCGGCATCCTGTCAGAACACACAATGGTAGATAGGCATTTCCACAAATGATATAATCTTATTGCCCAACTTGTTAAACTCGAAATATGCATGAATGCATTTAAATTTTATTTATCTATCCACAATAGGAGGGAAGGTAACCTCTATACACACTCAAGTCACATAATCGCAAATATCCTTTCTGAAAGCAGTTCGTTCGGTTCTTGATCTATTTTTCGTGTAAAAACAATTTTTCAGATGACTAAAAGCAATCCGTACTCAAATTGAAATTTCTATTTTTTATTATGGTGCCTATACGAGAGTGTGTGTATATATATTTATATGCACGGTATCGAACTGATGAAAATCACACGCTAGACGCTACAATCTACTACCAGGACCAGACAAGAATACAAAACGAGAGTAGCAACGAGTGTATTTGAAATCATTTCCTAGACAACAACAGGATACGTTTGTCGTTTAACCTGATACAAAAGTCGAAAGCCCTAAAAATAGACGTCAGAGCGTTACCATCGAATGAGCAGTACATGTGCGAGTAGAATTCGGTTTTCTTTTATGCTCTTTTTTGAAAGCCCCAGGAATTTGTTCTTCTTACTAGTTGAGATACCCGTCCTTGGTATGTATTTTGTCGTATTTTCCTGTTTTCTGGGCGGAAGCTTGTACATACTGTACGCTTAGCAGCACAATGGCAGAGCCTCAGGCAAAGTAGGCTTTTGTGTTGTGTGTTGGTATGTTTTCAATACACGAGGAGGAAGACGTGTTTTTGTTTATTTTTTAAGTGACTGTGCCTGTGCACTGTGGTGGAGGTATTCTAGGAACTATTTGTATAGCTGAAATTGGTATTTTAATGGTTATGACAAACTTGACTTAATCTGCGGAAAATGAAATTTTTTTCAAGGCGTACAAAGGTTGATTAAACAAATTACAGCCAGTAATCTACTGAAAATTGAAGAAAAGAAAGGGCTTAGCAACAATGGATCGGATTTGCTTTCAGAGTTTGAGAGAAGAACTTGTTTGCTTCATATTGCTGCATACACAGTTTTTCGCTATAAGATCGGAGAACGGTACTTTTGAAAATGGGACTTATCTCGAAAACGGAACAAAGGATTGTAATAAAAGATAGTCATTTCTTACTTAGTGGCATACTTAGTTTTTCTCTAAGGTAAGGTTAGGTAATAAAGGGGTATAAGATAATAAGGCCTCTTACGGGGCCTTAAAGTTTGTGTGGTCGATCTCCTCTAGATGCTGGAAAAAGTACCTACCCAGAAATTTCCTTCGGTTGCGAGATATTGCTTCCTAGAAGACAGCGCCCTGACAGGATTCCTACCAGTATTCTGAATTGTTCCCAACCTAGTTTTAGAATTTCCCTCGATCTCTTGATGTAGAGTTGTGGCCAAAGTGCCTTGGACACTTTATGCCCGGTGATGTTTGACCACCTAACATGGGTGTTCATTTCTATTTGGTAGTGGTTTAATACATACTTCCTCTTCTGTATCCAGTTCCCCCCCTTTCCACGCAAGCTCATCAGCATCCTCATTTCCTGTTATTTCGCAGTGTCCTGGCACCCAACACAGTCTCACTCAGTTCTGACAGCATAATGCCTTGAGCATTCTGCGACAGTCCCCGACTATTTCGCAATTGATGTTAAAGGGTTCCAGTGCCTTGAGTTAAGCCTGGCTATCGATGTAGAAAGCAATACCCCTTCCAGATATAGATCTCATCTGCAGAAGCTCAGCCGCCTTAAGAACAGCTAAAACTTCTGATTGAAAGACTCTGCTTTTATCCGGTAGTCGTATAGGCACTTTTAGTTGTGGGTCTACAGAGTAGATGCCAGAACCAGTGCGTTCCCCTGTTTTCGAGCCGTCTGTGTAAGCCGCTATTTCGCAGTGTTTGGTGACCTTGTCTAATTGCCACTCCCCCCTTTCTAGATAAGATACATCGTAGGGAATGTCGAGACCAACCAAAGGGATCTCGACCGTTTGTATCTGATTACCGGGATACAGTTCTGCTAGGATAGAACAATGTCCGAAATTTCCATCCTTGAAGTAGCCCAGATCATTGAGCTTTAAGGTGCTATTTCCCGCTAATTTTGTACACGGTGGGCCAAAAGACATCACCCTATTGGAAGATGTCAATGTCAAATCTGTTTTGACATTTGTGGACTAGACAGATGTAGAATACAAGTGAACAAGCCATGGAGCGATACACTCCCCAAGAACGCGGAATAATCGTGTCTATTTTTTTGCGTAACAATTCGTCTGTAGTGTTGCCGCAGCGCGAATTCCGTCGCCGATTCCACGGCCGTCCGACACCGACTGCGCAATGGCCGCTTGGCCACCAACTTTGAAGAGTATGGGACCACACGAGACGTTGCCAAGAGTGGCCGGCCCCGGAGCGCCCGTTGTGCCGAGAATATCGCCGCTGTTGACGAGGATGTCGAGCTGTCGCCGTGCCTCGCAATTAGCCATCAGCCGGTCGTCCCTAAGGCGAATTTTGGTCAAAGACTTGCGCATGTTCCCGTACAAAGTCCAGTCCGTGCATCTGCTGCTGCCTGTCGACCACCAAACGCGTGTAACCTACGCCCAAGCCATCCTCAATCTCGAGGACGAAGTGGACTATTTTTGGACCCAAATCATAATGAGCGATGAGGCTCATTTCCATTTCAGCGGGTACGTGAACAAGCAAAACTATCGCTTCTTCGAGTAATGCACGAGGAGCCATTACACCCGCTCAAAGTTACTGCATGGTGCGCTGTTCACGCTGGAGGAGTCATCGGGCCATTTTTTTTCGAGAACGCCGCTGGTCAAACGACAACAGTGGACAGTGCGCGCTATAGGGCCATGTTAACCGAGTTTTTTCAGCCGCAATTGGACAAATTAGGACTGGAGGCCGGAGCTACGGCAGACACTGCGCGAGCCACAACCGATATTCTGTACGCGGCGTTCCCGGGTCGCCCCATCTCTCGTTTTGGCGATTTGCACTGGCCCGCAAGATCGCCCGATTTAAACGTTCCAGACTTTTTTTTGTGGGGTTTTTTGAAGTCCCGTGTTTACGTGGAAAAGCCCGAGTCCCTAGAAGCCCTCAAGGACAACATTCGACACGAGTGCAAGAATCTGTCACCCGAAGTTCTCGCCGAAGTGATGGAAAATGCCATAAAACGAGCCCGTATGGCAATCAATTGTGACGGCGCCCATTTGGCCGATATCATCTTCTCGACTTGACCAATAAAATTCTAAAGGTTCAAATAAACATAATCAAAAAACAGAATCGAAGTTTTTCATTTAGAATAAAAATGAGAGCCAAACAACGTCGGGTGACTTCTTTTGGCCCACCTTGTATATGTAAATCTAAAAGAATAAGATGCAGAAAAATGTCTAGCGCTGCTGTAGGAGTACTCCGGAGTGCACCCGTTGTAGCTACGCATGACGGCCTCTGCACAGTCGCTATTTTGCCTACAACACTCAGAACAAAAATTGTAATGCCAACAATTTTCGTTGGTTAAAATGAACCCAAATACAGGGTGTCCGCCGGGAAGGTATACAACTTTGTTTGTTTATAATTTTTGATTAAATGAAAGAGAATGGATCTTATATTGATAAATGTTTTATTAAATGTCGGCAATTATGTATGGAATACAATATCAGGTAAATGTCCGCCTCTGTTAGTCTCACAAATGCGAGCCCTTTTGAGCACATTGTTCATTACATTCTCACACATTTCACGCGGTATTTCATTAATAGGCCTTTTTTATTATGCTCACATGATCTATATAGATCATTGATTTCCATGGTTTACAACAAAAGTTGTATCTCGTACTATTGTTGTAAACCGTGGAAATCAATGATCTATATAGATCATGTGAGCATAATAAAAAAGGCCTAATATCATCACGAATATTTTGTTTGAGTTGCTCAAGCGTTTCTGGTTTGTTTGCATAAACCTTGCTTTTCAGATATCCCCACAAAAAGAAGTCCGGAGCAGTCAAATCAGGCGACCGTGGAGGCCAATCAACATCACCATTTCTTGAAATAATTTGTTGTGGAAAGAGGTCTCGCAGTAATTCCATTGTAATCCTGGCTGTATGCGATGTGGCACCGTCTTGTTGATCCCACATGTTAATCAAGCCCAAAGCATGAAGTTGTGGCGTTAAAAAGTTTTCAATCATATCACGCTACCGCTCCTCATTCACAGTTACCCCTACGCCGTTTTCATTTTCAAAGAAGTAAGGTCCAACGATTCCTCCCGACCAAATTACAGACCAGACTGTAACTTTGAATGCATGCCAAGGTGCTTGGGCCTATCAACTACAGACCCTCTTTCTTCGAAATCATTCACTACATGATAAATAGTGCGTTTTGTTGCCACGTTGTTTCTCCCAAAAATTTCACGTAACTTTGTCATCGTCACAGTAATCGATGATTGATTTTGATAAAATGTTTTAACGATTAAAACACGTTGGTTTATCGAATATGTTTCCATAATAAATTTGCCACGTGTCTACTTCACGACTGCCAAATATGAACTGTCAAGACTAATGTTTACCAAAATGGCGGCATAACAAAGTAGTATACCTTCCCGGCGGACACCCTGTATTTAAATCTTTGAGTTAAGAATGAAATTGTTGGCAATGACGTAATAGAATACTTATGTATATTACTCTAACGCTGAACACCTCATTCTTGAAATCTTAAAAACGAGTTCTTGTTAACAAAAATAATATTTGAACCAAGAACTTTTAACTTACAATTTTTTTTTTTAAATCTGAAAATTCTGAGTGTATTGTTTTCCTTCCACCGCACTAGTGCGCTATATTTGAGTATGGGTCTGACCACCACTGTATATATAGCCAGTGCATCATTGCGGGTTTTAGACCCCAAGTCTTGCCAACCATTTTCTCGCAAATAAAGAGATTTTTGTATCCTTTCCCACGCAGCTAATTTTCCTACTTTTAAGCATGTTGCTTACCCAAAAAATAATGCTTTGCTCAATATTAGCATTTGCCACTGCACTTTCGATCGATCTGCTCTCTACGTTGCTGAAGGCCCCTTCTATTTATATCAAGAAAGCTGCTAAAGCAAACTCACCTACACGGTTAAAAATATGTGGTGTTTTGTAATACATCCGCAGTATTACAGGTCTATGTAATACAAGAAATCAATATTTATTAAACTTTTTCTGTAATATATTTACATTTAAATTTAATAATTGTTTCATTAAAATTCACATTTTGATACGAATTTTCTGAACTTTAATCTTTAAAGATTAAAATCCAGTATTTTTGTCCTACAATCTAACCCGGTCTATGTTAAAATAAGATTTCATTCAATAACTTATTACAATTAAGTTATAGCTAGTTGAGCTAAAATATAACAACTACTCTGATTACATTTTAATACGAACTTATTAAAGTCATCAATTTCAATACTTTTGCATTTGGTTTTTGATACAGGATCTGAACCAAAGTGATTAGATTTAAATATATTGTGGATTTGCTTTTGAAGGGAAGGGCGGTCTAGAGATTACAGTTCATTTCCTCAGAAATCCAAAAAGTAAGTAATTTACTGAATAATTAATAAGATAATTGGGGCATACATGAGTTCTCCTTCATTTACCTACTAAAGGAAGCACAGCGGTACTCAATATGATTATTTTCAAAGGGGATAAAAGACCACGGAATTTGCCTACGCTTGGCTATTTTCTATATGTATTGTAATATTTAAAGCCAATAAAAATTAGTATTAAAATAAATTCGGTGTTGAAATATATCGCATTGATATTTAAATCAAATCTAAAGAGGCATTAAAATATAATAAGATAGTATTATATTTTAATATTCCATGGGCTTATAAAAAGCAAAAAAGGCTTTAATTTAAGGTAAAAGTATTATATTTTAATCTGCGGTTTATTTAACTCGAATACAAATGTATTCTCTAGTTTTTCAATATAAATAAGGGTTTGATTTAAATACTTTTGATTGAAACCCATCTTCCTCAATATTAAAATTTAATATTTCAGACATATTTCACCTAAAATGAATAAATCCTTTATTAGTTGTTTAATTTGAATATATTTAAAATATTACATTTTAATATTTTCTCGGCGTTGTCATATATACAACCCCAAAAATATTAAATTTAACGCCAGGATTTTTAACCGTGTTTTTTCCTACTACATTGTGTACAGCCGTTTCTACTGACTTTCCCCTCATGTATACGTGCTGTGATTCACTTAAGAAACCATTACCACATGTACTCCTTATATGTGCCCCTAATAGGCGTTTGCAGGTTTTCGACTTGAAAGATGACAGACTAATTGGTCGCAAATCCCTCGCGGTTGTATGGATTTCAGCTTACCTGCTTTGGGAATAAAAACAGCTCTTACCGCCCTCCACGCTATTGGTATGTAATCTAATTTTAGACTATTTCCATAATTTTCCCTATCGCAGTTTCCGGTGCCTGCATGATCGGCAGAATTCCATCTGGGCCTGGAGATTTATACGCCTTGAAGGATTGTATAGCCCACCGTATTGTTTTCCTATTGTAGATCAACTATTTTTTCAACCGAAAGAGGGTTACTGTTGATTTCCGTGTACCCATGCAAGTCAGTTTCCTCTGTGATAAAAGCGCCCGGGGAAGTGGGACTCCTCCAGAGTCTCTAGAACTTGTTTGAGAATCGTATATTTTCTCGGTTCAAAATTGTATTTGTATTAGTATAGTATTTTAACTATTTCCTATGTCGTTTTCGATTTGGCTTTTCAGATTTTGATTTTGATCTGAGGTTTCAGATTTTTGCTGCCAAATCGAACATAAAATCCAAATTTTATTGGTTCTTGTGTGTATTGGTTGGCCGGAATTATTTTTTTTTACTTGTACCTACTGGAAATCAATGTCCACGTTTTTAGTAACACGTTTATAGCAACGCATTTCGAAATATTTTAACATAAAAACTCGTTTCCATACTCGTAAAATGAAAAAAAAACAATCCTTCCAACGATAAACCGACAGCTGTGTGTCTGAGAAGAAATCGAGATTTCTTAAAAGTTTCTCAAATCAAGAAAGAAAAAATATTTATTTTTTATGAAAAGCAATCTCGATCAAAAAAAAAGAAGATTTTTTCTGAAAAAATGTATCTTTCTGCCAAATCGAAAACGACATAAATTTCAAACAAATTTAACTTCAGAAGTAGGTATTTACTTTCATACCAACAATGTCTATTGAAATATGTATTTTATTATAGGTAATATTGTAATTCTACCCCATTTAAAACTGCACATCCCCATGGTAATACTACGTTTCCACCGGACACTAATCGCGAGACTTAGGGCAAGAGATTACAAACAAATAATGAGGTGTTTCCACCAAAAAAAAACAGGGTCGGCATTCTGTAAGGCGAAACGTTCGAACGTTTTCGTGTGCGCGAAGAAATTTGCTTGTGTAACAAAAGGCAAAGCATTCGTGCGGACGAAAACGTTTGATCGTTTCGCCTTATAGAATCTGACCCCAGGATTAATTTGACGATTCACCAGATGTTGTCAGCTACTGTCGAATCGAACAACCCAAAATTGTGATAATTGAACAAAAATTAACCAATTCAAAAGTTTAAAGTAATAAATCCAGAAATCTTAAAATATTATTGGCAAATTCTACAAAATAAAATTCAATTTTTGATGGTTGCATTGGGTAGGTCTCTAAGAAATAAATTTTTTTTTTTATGACACAATGTCAAATACAGCTCTGTTTGATTTGTATTTTTGACATCTCGAGCTGTGGAAAGTGTGTTCACAAATCGGACTGTACATGCAAAGCTGGTTGATAATCGAGATTTATTTCTAATCTAATCTAAAAACAATAACAACACAAGCAAAACACAACGCAAATATGCAAAAGGAAATATAGCCATTGCCAATTTGACAAAACATAGCAGTAGCTTCGCAAGTAGGCGGTAACCCAACACGCAAAAGAAAATCGGGTATGCTCGGTAATCGATGCCGGCTAATTTCAAAAGGATTGTGCTGGTAAGGTAAATTCATTTCTAAATCTTTGTGGCTTCTTTTTCTGAGATTGTATTTTATTTATCGAGTCGTATTTCGGTTTAGCCATCGTATTTAATGTTTGTATAATATCGGAAGAAATCGGAAAAATATTTACGAAATCGTAGAAATTGGGGCGAAAAAGGCAAAAATCGGAGCGTCGTATTAACCTTCGAAAATCGTAACATTTACGATAAATACGATCACATAACAACGCTGAGCCCAGGTTCCATCTTTTTGTTTTTTATGTAGGTAGGTACACTTGCCTCTTTTGAAAGCATTTTGCGTAGTCTAGAAATCTCATCTGTATCAGCGATAGTTTCGCATAAAATGTTCCACGAATACGTTTTGGATTTCCTAACTAAGTACTTGAATTTAATTTATTTATTTATTTATTTCATCTTATAAGTACAACTTATTTTAGATTACTTTGCAATAATTTATAAAAGAATGCGATTATTGTTACAAATTATAATTTACTTAAAACTACAGATTTAGAATGTTCTCTACTCATATTGTATTTATTGTAATTTACGCAAGCCATAGTGATAGGATCATTCAGACCATAATTAGTTCTGTGTCTAGGTGCCATAAAGAACAAATTTTCCCTAGGTCGAAAAACACGAGAAGGAGCATATATATTAAATCGTCACCTGAATGCAAGAAGAAGCTAACTTGGTTTTCGTAGTTTTGAGAAAATTGCAAAAAACGTATTTACCTGTAGGTCAGACCCTCTTTTTTCTTTAAAATACTGACAGAACAACACTATATTTTTTTCAGCGCTACTGGCTTAAGTAAAGTATAGAAATTTGAAATCCATTGATTTTTTCATTAAGTTCATTTTGAGAAAAAAATAGTTTTATAAAAAATTAGGCAGTTATCCACTTCTTGCACCAACTATTTTTAATGGATAAAATCTTAAAAATTCATTTAACTACTTATTCGTAGTGATATTATTTTGTTTGTTTGCTTCATTATTTTCATTATTAATAGAAAACAATTGAATTTTGATGTTTATTTGGAACCTGTACCTAAATTTTTGAAAAATGTTAACTAAAAATCAAATTTTGTTGGATAGAATTCGTTTTTATTTAAATTTAAAAGTTACAGAAAGTTGTTCATTCTCAAATTTACTGCTTTTAGTCGTTTTCCTCAGCTTTACCATTCGGTAAATTGCTGTAAAAGTCAAAATAGTCAAGACTCATTGCTGGAGGCTTCATTAAAAAAAGAGACATCAGGTCTTTGTACTTAGCACTTGTAATAGGGTGCCCTTCCGGGTAACACATGTGGAGCTTTATGTTGGCAACCAATTGACTTCTTGAGACCCTCTTTGAGCAATCAACAGTTCTAAAAGTTTCATTATTGAACGATTTCTTGCATTCATATCTATATGGGCTTTCTTTTTTGAACTTAAACCAACACATTTTCTGCACGGTTTCTTTGGATGTGTCTGCTTTCCTGATAGTGAGGTATTCGTTAACAAACCTTTTCCAATCAATTATATTTTCAGGGCTTATATCGTGGACGATATAGGGCTTATGTCCGTTTTTTCTTGACCCACGAGCTATGGTTTTCCAGTCTCCTGGCCAAAAAGCCTTTCCAACGCGCCTTGATTCCGTCCCGATCGCTGAGTGCATGGAATCGCATTCCATTTCACTGTGCCCCGACACCATAAATTTTATGTGTATTGTTTTTAAATTTGCAATTGCTTGCACTGCGTACATACACATAGCGAACACATATTGGTTTAAATTTTGCCCACCACATCGATCGCTAAAGCACCTTACTTCTTCAACTTCTTCTGGGAGAGATTTGAAATAATGAAAGAGGAGACTCGCCACCTCGCAGCTTCCTCTTCCACCTTGTCCCTCGTGCCAGATATAGCAGTTTCCTTGCTTTGATGTTACATCATAAACTGTGAAATTGTACGTTGCTAGTCAACGCTTATAAAAAAGTGCATTGTTTGTCGGGTCACAAGGGCAAAGCAAAACCTGCTGCAAATCAAAGTTGCAGCTGACAATCTTGTTTCCACTTTTTGCTGCTTCTTCCTTATCTTTTTTCTTATCATTTCGAGCCTCCTATTTTTTTTTTAAATGGACCTCATGCTCATTTACGTCGATTTCCGTCTTATAAGAGTTGTTTTCAAATGCAACACACAGTCTACATTGATCTTTCTTTGGACTGTGAAATCCTAAATTGAAGTTGTCATTAAAAAGCTTTCTATACATTGAGAGTTTTGCGGATGGCAGGTTTTCTTCTTCACAATGTTGCTGGTACATCCTGTACATTGTAGCAAGATTTAAAGAAGAGTCCAAATACTTTCGGGCAGTCCCTTCTCGACAGTAATGTGACGGTACGCAAGGAAAGCTCATGATATGCTTCTTAATTCTTTCAATTAAAAGCGGATTGAGTGTCGCACTTCTTCCTTTTCCTCTTCCATCGTACGGTGCTAAATTTTCACTCGACCTCTTTTGCCTAGCGTATTCGATTACCCCTTTTTTTATGCCTAATGTATTTAGAAACATTGTCTTGCATACCTTAATCTTGTTCTTATTTACAGGAAGAAAGTACTTCACTGAAAATTGTCTTTTAGAAATGTTCACAGTGGTTGTTATTCTCTTTGTTAGCTGTTCAGTGTTTGCGTTGATAAAATCCCTCTGACGCGAGTAATCTCCCAATTTGTAGTAGGCTTTGAAAATAGAATTGCGATCTTGTTCGGAAATTGCTGACGAGCACTTAAACCTGCAGCTAACATTGCAAGCCGCCTCCATGGAAGCAGCAGGTATGGTCCTACCATTAGTGGAAACGTAGTCTTCTCCATTGAGTCTTCTTTGTTTTCTTACATTTCTTTGCCATTGGTTAATCTGCCTTTTCTTCCTCCGCGGTTTGGATGTTACTTGAGGGAACTCTTGCATGCCAGTTAACCTGTTATTATCGTCCATGTCAGAAGATGAACTACTTCCACTTGTATCCGGGTGGTATTCCGATTCATCTGGTGAAAAATCATCCTCATCTAGATTAAGCTCCACCTCTTGTTCAGGAGCCACATCTTGAACATCTAACACACCTTCAAAAACAAGAGGGAACCAATATTTAGTTAGTCAATCGAACCATTTGTTATTGCACTTCGTCTCACCTGTTACAATTACACCTTCGTTAGAACTTGATTCCACCGCTACATCACCAGCAATATCCATCATTTTTTCAAAGACGCACTCCTGCTCATGTTTTTCATCTAGCGAGTTTGAAATATTCGCCTCTGTAAAACAGGGCTATAATCTAAGCACAATTCTGGTATAATTCATTTGTACTTACTATCTTTATCTACATTCTTTTGTAATGCAAGTTTAACAAGCTTTTGTCCCCTTGAGATCATTTTAATCGCACCTTAACACTTACAAACCGAAAATTCAAAGTCTCGAAACAGTACTAAAACAAACGCAAGTAAAACCAAACATGGAATGGGTCAAACAGTTAAGGCTGGTACAACTAACGGGAAATGCAGAGAACACTTGATTATGGCATGTTGAAGTTCAAATATATGAGTTATCTACTTATTGCACGCCAGATCGACACATAAAATCATGCAAAAAACAGCTATCTGAAGATATCTACTTCTTGCACTGAATTTTCATCAATTGTTCTAGTAGTCTGTTTTTTTCATAGCCCAGTAGATGGCAGCAAGTCCGAAAAACTAGTTATCTGTTTATTACAGTTAAAGCAAATCGATTCAACGAAGCGGAAAACCCAGATATCTCAAAAATTAAAAAAATGGAGTTATCTGGTTCTTGCACTCAGGTGAAAGCAAAAACGAACAATCAATGTGGCCAGTTAAGACGTCATTGGCAAGCATTGCGGAATAATATATCCTTCTTTTAGAAAGATGTTTCAAATTTAATAAGGAACATCTATCGTCGTAGGTTGGAAGATTATTATTCCAGTCGAACTTTCTTAGAGCATACCTAGTAAACCTTCTTCGAATTTTCTCTATGCGAGATTCAGCATTGCGGTAAAAGGGATTCCAAACAACACAGCAGTATTCCAATATCGAACGAATCAAAGTATTATAGAGAGTTTTAAGTGTATATGGATCATTAAAATCTTTAGAGTTTCGAAAAATGAAACCAGCATTTGTTTAACTCTGCCTACTATGTAGTCAATATGCAAAGAAAAGTTTAGTTGAGTGTCAAAAATGACCCCCAAGTTTTTTGGTCTGAAACTCTACTCAGTGCTGTGTTTTGTATTTTATAATTAAAAAATATAGGGAACTTTTTTCTACTAAAAGTAAGAACCGAACATTTCTTAATATTAAAATAAAGGCCATTAAGAACACACCAATTATTTAAACGGTTTACAAATGTTGTAACGCTAAGACATCTGACATACAGTTTATTGTCTTGTAGATTTTTAGATCATCTGCGTACAAAAGACATTTTGAGCTTGATACGAAAGGGGGTAAGTCATTGATAAAAAGCAGAAATAGAAGAGGACCAATATGACTTCCTTGGGGAACACCCGAAAAATTTCGAATTTCATTCGAAAACGCGGAACCAATTTTAACAAATTGTTTGCGATTGGTCAAATAATTGCCAATCCATTATAAAATACTAGAATGAATTCCAAAAAGTTTAAGTTTATTTAAAAGAACATTGTGCTGCACACGATCAAAGGCTTTTGAAAAATCGGTATATACGCAATCTACTTGGAGACGTTTTTCAATATTTTCAAGACAGTACTTGGTAAGAATAACCAAGTTTGTAGCGGTTGACCTACCACTTACAAACCCGTGCTGAAGTTCACAAATAAAGTTGCGAACAACTGAGTACAACCTTTTTTTAACAGCCGCCTCGAATACTTTAGGAAACAGTTGCAGCTTTGCTATAGGTCTATAATTCTCGATACATCTCTTAGAACCCGATTTAAAAATTGGAGTTATGAGCGAAACAGTCAAGAAACTCGCCAGTAGATAAGGATAAATTAAATATAATCCTTAGTGGATCAAATAGGCTAAATTTTCAATTTTTAATAACAATGGTGGATAGTTATCGGGTGCTACACTGACACTCGAATGTGTCATCTAGTAATGACAATTCAGAGAGGATTTCATCATTTGTTAAGGAAATATGACCTAGGTCAGTTATATGCTCAGATTGACCCGAGAAACTGCAATTAATATGCTCACTAACAAAATTCGAATGAAAAAATTTTGCAAACATGTTACAAATTTCGTTTACATTACTACTAGAAATCCCGTTCAGTGACATGCAAGAAGGTATTCCTAAAGATTTCCTTTTAGTGTTAAGAAACGACCAGAAAGCTTTAGAATCACGTTTTATATTAGTTTCAATGGTTGTAACATAGTTCTTGTATACGAACTGTTTTAAAAAATCGTATTCTTTCTTCAAACGCAAAAATTCCTGACGCAGAGATGGATCGCTTTTACTTTGTTTACGCATCTTATACGTATAGTTCTTCAATCTAGATAAACTCCTATTAAACCATGCCGGTTTATTAGATCTTTTTACATGTTTAATTGGTGCAAACATGGAAATCGCGCGATCAAGTATTTTTTTAAATTGCAAGAACGCATTATTTAAATTACGGGAATCAATGATATTTGCCCATTCAACACCATTAAGAAAATTATTCATCGCATTATAATCCGCTTTTAAAAAATCAAATTTTGTATTTTCTTTAATTTGTTCAAGAGACAGCGGATTCAGTACCGACAGATTAAATGAAATTTGCAATGCATTGTGGTAAATGCTGTTAACAATTAAGGGGAAATCGGCGTCAGTGACAGTAGCTTCAAGCTCTTCACTGACAAAAACCAAATCCAAAACATTTCCCAAAGAGTTGCGAACTTCATTTAGTTGACGGAAATTAGTGTCTACTACTTCAACTTCATTAGCTTTGTAAACATTAAATGGGATAATACATTTTACATCGTGAGAAAACAACCAACTTATATGAGGCAAATTACAATCACCTAGCACTACAGCAAACGAAGAGTCATCTAGATTTTTAACAATTTCAATAATATTTTTCATATGAGATTTGTAAATTGCAATACCTGAGGTGGAATGTACGAAAAAAAGAAGTTTATATGAATAAGATTGCCATATTCAATATAGAAATCAACACACACACAGATTTGTTCAATCAAACCTGTTGAATCAAGTAATTCAATTTCTTTGCTTAAAAAACTTGAACGAACAGCAAACAATACTCCACCACCTCTTTCGAACCCAGTTTGAATGGGACATCGATCCTTCCGGTAAACATTGAAGTCAGCGGTGAATAATTCAGTAGATGCGATTTCTTTATGCAGCCAAGTCTCAGTAACAGCAACAGCATCGTACGAGCATTCAACGGTGTTAAGAAAAAAATTGTTTAATTTCGATCTCAGTCCTCCAACATTTTGGTAGTAGAGAGAGAGAGAGAGAGAACAGAATGCAACAATTGACGACGGAACAGCAACAATTCTAGTAGCAGCAACAGAAGCAGAAGGAATTATGTTTGAGCATTTTGGTTCTGTAGACGCAACTCGTTTTTTGGATGGAACTTAAAAGTGCGTACACGAATGCCATTAAGCCACATATCAGAGTTGAGAAATTTATCCAACAAATCCTCTTGGACTCCCAGTTTAATGTTAACATGCTTTAGAGCAATTTCATCGGTTCCTTCTCGAATAAGTCGAATTGCCTCTGGCTTTCCTTGTACTCATTCCATGTGTTGTCGTCTTTTATTAGTTTTGCTCAATAATTGTTAAGTTTGCTTACTTTTTTTCTTTTCAGACCTATTTCCCTACCCCACCATTTAAGCTGGGCCTTTTTTGGTGCCTTTGTTTTTCGGACAAGCTCTTTCAAAAGCTGTTGTTAGTGTCTTGGTAATTAGCACTACCGTCGTGTCTAATTCTATTTCAGCAGTAACACTGGGGGAAGGCTGGATATCAAGACTTTTATAAACAATTTCCGCATATTTGACCCAATCCGTTTTTTTGGGATTCCTATGAATGAAGACTACATGCCCTGTTTTTAAATTTTAATTTAACGCGTATCCATCTATGATCTGACATAGATGCCTCTCCCATAAACCCCCAGTTTCCTATTTCTATTTGGTCCGTATTAGAGACAAGGATAATATCGAGTACCTCTTGCCTATTTCTAGCTACAAAAGTAGGTGAATTCCCTTTGTTACATATAAAGGGTGATTTTTTAAGAGGTTTAGAACTTTTTTTAAAAAAAAAACACAAAAAATTCGAAAAAATGAATGAAATACTTATTTGAATCGATAGTTTGAACCTTGCAATTTAATGTTTAAAGATAATTTCATGCAAATGTTGACCGCGGCTGCGTCTCAGGTAGCCCATCCGCTGAGTCCAATTTTGGCATACTCTTTCACACATATCGGCCGGTATCTCACGAATGAATGCATGGATGTTGGCTTCCAGTGCGTCAATCGAAGCGGGCTTGTCCCTATACACATTAGCCTTGGCATACCCCCACAAAAAATAATCTAATGGTGTCAAATCGCACGATCTAGGCGGCCAATTGACCGGCCCGAAACGTGAAATTAACTGTTCACCAAACTCGCCTCGCAATTGCGCCATTGTTTCGCGTGCTGTGTGGCATGTGGCACCGTCTTGTTGAAACCACATATCATGCAAGTCAAGAACTTCCATTTCGGGCAAAAAAAAGTTTGTTATCATCGCTCGGTAGCGTTCACCATTGACAGTAACGCTGCGATTCGCATCATCTTTGAAGAAATATGGCCCAATAATGCCGCCGGCCCATAAACCGCACCAAACAGTGGCTTTTTCGGGATGCATTGGTAGCTGTTGCAATGCTTCTGGCTGATCTTCACTCCAAATGCGGCAATTTTGCTTATTTACGTACCCATTCAACCAAAAATGAGCCTCATCGCTGAACACAATTTTTCGATAAAAAAGCGGATCCTCGGCCAGCTTTCCAAGAGCCCATTCACCAAAAATTCGGCGTTGTGGTAGGTCGGCTGGCTTTAGTTCTTGCACCAGCTGTATCTTAAAAGGCTTTACGCCCAAATCCTTCCGCAAAATTTTCCACGTAGTGCTGTAACAAAGGCCTAACTGCTGGGAACGGCGCCGAATCGACATTTCGCGGTCTTCTGTCACACTAGCTGATACGGCCGCAATATTTTCTTCACTACGCACAGTACGTAAACGTGTTGGTGGTTTAATGTCCAACAAAGTAAATTTGGTGCGAAATTTGGTCACAATCTTCCGAATAGACTGCTCAGAAGGTCGAGAATGCCGATCATAAAATGGAAGCAGCGCGCGATGAACATTTCGAACCGAGCACGAATTTTGATAGTAAAATTCAATAATTTGCAAGCGTTGTTCATTTGTAAGACGATCCATGGTTAGATTGCAAACCAAACTGAAGCTGTTTGACAGTGACACAAGGTACTAAACACACGTCAGCTGTCAAAACCAGTGTTGCCAAAACCAAACCAGCTAAAAAATCACCCTTTAGTAATGTCAAAAGATAAAATAAAAACATAGAGAAACTCACCTCTTGTCTTTATGTTAATACTCCCCCATTGGGAATGATGGGCGTTTGCATCACAGCCCATTACCTCGGAGTCGTATTTCTGAACACGTTTGGTAGAAAATATTACCTTATTTCTTTGCCTTAGCTTATTTCAATAAATCAAGAGGTTCTATCCGCCTTAATCTCGGGATTACATTGTCTGTATTTAATAATTCGCTTATTTCTAAGCTAACGTTTTTAAGAAGCCTTCTTCTGTGCACAAAATTAATATTGAGATCTCAATGTAGACCAGCGTTGCGTTTGTACCAAGGTGCATTGATTATGTTCCTAAGTACTTAATTTTGGAAGATTCCAAGAATTTAGTTTGAAAAAGAAAACCTAAAAGTTCGTCTACCTGAAGGTGATTGATTTCCGTCAAGATTCTCTGTAGTCCTTGTAGTTTGTGTGTCAAAGTTCAAGGGGCTTTTGCTAAACTCCCTCACAGTAGGATATCACTTTTCAGCTTGCAGGTCAATTAAAAATCTGCGCGAATTTTACGTATGCTGATCAAATTTATGTCCATCCGAGCTCAGTGTCAGAAAGTCTGAAATAACACCTGACCAAAGTGCCTTTAGTACAATTTAGTGAGAACACTCGAGCCTTTAAATATGCAATATATTTTAGCACATACCCTTTAGCTTGGTAAGAATCTCCTTGCCCCGCTGTTTTGTAGGTTGTAGTGCCATATATCCACAATCAAATTGCATGTACCTTTAAACACCTTCAGACAACTCCCAAAGGGTCATTATGCAAAATGCAATTGCTTCCAATTAACAACATTTACCAGATCAAAGATATCATTTAATGTCTGCAACCTCTTGAGTCTTATTCATCTTTCATTAGCAGTTTCTCGTAGCGGTTTCCTTATCATCGCTCTGCCATCAAAGTGAAAGAAAAATGAGCAAAACATCATATCCTCATCATTCATCATTACATAGCTCTCAGAGTAAACTTACGGCATCCTCAAGAAAATATCTATTCACAGCCGTATACACAACAAAGCGCATAAAGGCGGGGAATTTTGTCATTTTCCAGCTTTATGCATGCACATGCTCTTGATAAGTTTTCTACTAAGAGCTCGCTCGAGTATCCTAATTAACCTCTCAGCCTCAGTTCTCAGAGCGAGAGATTGCACTATACAATCGCACGAATCCATTTAATTTTCTTCGAGAATTTTACCCGAACCATGCAATTTAAGTACTAACTTCAACAAAAGCGATTTTATGCATGCTGAAGGCGGGGGCAAGTATATAGAATATTTTGTTAATTCCCAACAAAGTTTAGGTATAAAATCACGTCCTTTATGTATAGAGAAAGCTTTGAGTTTTACTAATTAACGAGCAGGAAACTTTAATGAGCATTAACTAGGTGACTGCGTGCAGTGAATATGGCAGCAGGGTTACGTGATGCTTTTAAGGCTCGACGACATAACGAAAATCGTTTTTCACAAATTTCATCGATACTAGTAAACTACAATTGAAAGCCGAAAAATAAAATAAAAAATGTAAGCACTTAAAATTGTCCAAGCCTCACACAACGTAGGATTCTCAGCTACCACTACCGTAATTAATTAAATCCACCGGGGAATGTGGCGCGTCCGACTGTACGAACACCTTTTCCAAGCTGCGTAGTGTTATGCGTATTAGGGGGAACCGCCATTATACCATTATCAAAACATTGTATTGAAGCATTCGCAAGGCATACGGCTTATTGAAATTACAAAGCAAAGGTGAAAGGACCTTTCACCAAACAACTCTATTGACATTTTCGTTTTCATGTCTCGTCTCTTTTAGGAAACGTATGCCTTAAAGTCGAACAGGAAAATAGAAACAAAAGGAGGAGACTCCTGGATACAGCAGCACAGTTGGAGTGGAACACTCAAAGGAAACTTTAGGTACAAATACGAGTACTACTTGTACATGAAAGCCGCATTGGAATACAAATGGGATTATGTTTGCTCTTTGATGGTACGGTTGGATATTTGGTATGGTCTTGTGGGTTCGTTTATAGGATCCTCTTTGGAGGGTAGTGCTTCCTGTTGTGTTTAGCATTTACTTTAAGTTGTTCTTTTTTTTTAATTTCTTGTTTTCTCGTGCAAATTAGAAGCTAATTGGAAACATTGGCTTTATCTATTTTTACATCTTTGTAACACACATGCTGCAATGCGTAAACATAAATTCAATAAGTAGAACCATCTCTGGAAAGGACCTTCAACAACTCTTAACATTTATCTCAGAAAGCAATATCAAATCTGTATATGAAATCATTGTAAAACTTAAGTTAGAGTTATTTATTTAATTTTATTTTATTTTGACTTTAATTATCCCTGGTAGCTAGTGCTATATTTAACTTTCTCCATTATGTAGTAAGAGAAAATTATTGTATTCGTAAAAAATTTCGAGCTCGATATGTTAATCAATTCTGACATTACGATGATAGGCGAACGTCGCAAAATTCTGTCCTTGGTACTTCTCATACAAAATTTTCATACCAGTTTGATTTGTTCGAAAACAGCTCTAAAGATTTCAACAAAAATGTATATTTAAGCTTAAGTAGGTAAGATAAACATAACTACATACTCAGTTTTCCGCTAAAAAATCGAGTAACGGTACTTTTGAAATTTGGACATATCTCGAAAACGGTCCATACGATTGTAACAAAAATTCATTTCTAAGGTAATATGGGCATTTCCAACTTAACGGAAAACTCAGTTTATCCCTGTTTTATCTTAAAATGGATTTTTGAAAAAAGTAATTTTTGAAAAATATAGTTTTCCCTAGTTTAGGCATGATTTTGACCAAAATGCAATCTTAGATTAAAATTGATGTTTTCAAAATTATTGCGTCCTTAATTTTCAATTCGAATCACTGGAAACGCTCAGTTTAAAAACTGCTCATATCTCGAAAACCCCATTTTCGATTTCGATAAAACCCTAAAAACCAAGTAATGCTTACATCCCGAGCAATAATTTGTACTCGGTTTTCAGCTAAATAGTTAAGCAATAGTATTTTTCAAACTAAACATATTTGTCACATATTAAAGATAAAATCAGTATTCGAAATAAAATCCCGTACTTAGTTTTTCTCAAAACATTCGAAAAAAAAAAATTTTTTTTAATTACTTATACTTCCCAATCTATTTTCACATATCAATGCTAAATTTTTGTTATAACGCAAAACTTCATTTTAGCAAATATTACCCTGTTGTCAACTTTGTTGAATATGCACCTTAAAATAATTGCAGCCACTTCCTTTCACAATTAGAAACTCCCACTTCATTTGCACCCATTTCTTTTATCTAGCATCGGTTCTCAGATCTTTACCTACCTACTTAATAAAATAAGAAAACAACCAACCAAACTGTTGATGAACGAGAAAGTTGCGTTCGACCCAGTCGTGCACTTTATTATACCCTCCACAGGAAGGTATATTCACTTTGTCATTACATTTGTAACGCCAAGAAGGAGTCACCGGAGACCTCATAAAGTATATAAAGGGTGATTTTTTAAGAGGTTTAGAACTTTTTTTAAAAAAAAAACACAAAAAATTCGAAAAAATGAATGAAATATTTATTTGAATCGATAGTTTGAACCTTGCAATTTAATGTTTAAAGATAATTTCATGCAAATGTTGACCGCGGCTGCGTCTCAGGTAGCCCATCCGCTGAGTCCAATTCTGGCATACTCTTTCACACATATCGGCCGGTATCTAGCGAATGAATGCATGGATGTTGGCTTCCAGTGCGTCAATCGAAGCGGGCTTGTCCCTATACACATTAGCCTTGGCATACCCCCACAAAAAATAATCTAATGGTGTCAAATCGCACGATCTAGGCGGCCAATTGACCGGCCCGAAACGTGAAATTAACTGTTCACCAAACTCGCCTCGCAATTGCGCCATTGTTTCGCGTGCTGTGTGGCATGTGGCACCGTCTTGTTGAAACCACATATCATGCAAGTCAAGAACTTCCATTTCGGGCAAAAAAAAGTTTGTTATCATCGCTCGGTAGCGTTCACCATTGACAGTAACGCTGCGATTCGCATCATCTTTGAAGAAATATGGCCCAATAATGCCGCCGGCCCATAAACCGCACCAAACAGTGGCTTTTTCGGGATGCATTGGTAGCTGTTGCAATGCTTCTGGCTGATCTTCACTCCAAATGCGGCAATTTTGCTTATTTACGTACCCATTCAACCAAAAATGAGCCTCATCGATATTTCGATAAAAAAGCGGATCCTCGGCCAGCTTTCCAAGAGCCCATTCACCAAAAATTCGGCGTTGTGGTAGGTCGGCTGGCTTTAGTTCTTGCACCAGCTGTATCTTAAAAGGCTTTACGCCCAAATCCTTCCGCAAAATTTTCCACGTAGTGCTGTAACAAAGGCCTAACTGCTGGGAACGGCGCCGAATCGACATTTCGCGGTCTTCTGTCACACTAGCTGATACGGCCGCAATATTTTCTTCACTACGCACAGTACGTAAACGTGTTGGTGGTTTAATGTCCAACAAAGTAAATTTGGTGCGAAATTTGGTCACAATCTTCCGAATAGACTGCTCAGAAGGTCGAGAATGCCGATCATAAAATGGAAGCAGCGCGCGATGAACATTTCGAACCGAGCACGAATTTTGATAGTAAAATTCAATAATTTGCAAGCGTTGTTCATTTGTAAGACGATCCATGGTTAAATTGCAAACCAAACTGAAGCTGATTGACAGTGACACAAGGTACTAAACACACGTCAGCTGTCAAAACCAGTGTTGCCAAAACCAAACCAGCTAAAAAATCACCCTTTATATTCTGAATCAGGATCACATTCTGAATCGATTTAGCCATGTGCGTTTGTCTGTCTGTTGAAAGCACGATAGCGCCCAAAGGAGTTGACACAGGCGAATGAAATTTGGTGACATGACTTCTTTTTATCGTCGTCAGGTTGGTATTGAAAATGGGCTATGTGGGTTAAGTAGTTCTGGTACCTCCCATACAAAATCAATATTAGACCCATGTGTCTTTCTGTCTGCTGAAAATACGATAGCGTCCAAAGGAATTAACCTAGGCGAATGAAGTTTGGTGAAAGGACTTCTTCTTATCGTCGTTAGGTTGGTATTAAAAATGGGCTATGTCGGTCAAGTAGTTCTGTTACCTCCCATACAAAAGCAATCTTAGAAAACACATGTTGAAAGTACGATAGCGTCGAAAAAAATCTACCCACGTTAGTGAAATGTTGTGAGAGAACTTATTTTCATTGTCGTCAAGTTGGTATTAAAAATGGGCTATGTCGCTCAAGTAGTTCTGGTACCTCCCATACAAAATCAATATTAGGCCCATGTGTCTCTCTGTATGTTGTTCAATGTAATTACGTACTACCTCACATGCCTTAAACTTTGCATGACTTGTATGCAGTGGAGGGTATCAAAGCATCGGCCTGTTTGTGTAATTTATTTATGAAACAATAAAGCTATAATAATAATTATAATTTTTACATCTTGGAGCACTGAATTGTAATTGAAATACTTTTTTTTGAATACTCAAACCTTAAAAGTAAATGGCCATCTTTCTGTGCTAAATGTACAAAGAGTTTTTCAATTGAGAGGGGTCTATGTTGGCAGCCTGTGGCGGCCATCTTATTTTGGAGGCGTCCATCTACTGCTTTTTGTTTAGTCATTGATGAAAAATTACCGTCGCAAACTACACGACTGAGCAGCAGGTACAAATGACTGTGTTATCAAAATAAGTGTTTATCAATGCAAACTTTGCACTCATTTTACCACAGTGGCCATTCAAAGTCGACTCTCCCACATTTGGTAGGGAAATTCGAGGTTCGGTAAACAATCAGACAAAACATTTACGTACGCTGAAGGATCGGCCGAGATAATTGACGAGGTCCGTGAAATTATACAGGAGAACCAGAGTCAATCAATTCCACGCCGTGCACAAGAAGTCTGTTTTCGCAGACTTAAACTTGGTGAATTTTGTATCAGAACCTGGGCCTACACCCGTACAAGATCCAACTGATCCAGGAGATCAAAGTAAATGGCTATAGACAGCGCCGTTTGCTCACAGAGCAGACTAAGCATAGGAGCGTTTGGAAAAGGACCTCCGTTTTCACCGAAAAATCGTATTTATCGACGATGTGCATTTTTGGATGAATGGATATGTTAACAAGCAAAATTGCCGTAGGTATATGGGACGATGCTAGCCAACACGAGGTTCGCCCGGTGGCAATGCATCAATAAAAAGTCACTGTTTGGTGGGGACTTTGGGCCGGTCGTATTATTGGTCCGTATTCTCTTAAAAATGACGTTAATGAGGCCATAAACCACCATAAACGGGGAGTGCTACAGAAAGATGCTTACCAATTTCCTGTGGCCGAAATTGAACGATATGAAGGAAGACGACTTGTGGCTCCAGCAGGTTGGAGGTATGTGTTACACAGCAAACGCCACGATGAAGTTACCACATTCTTCATTATCGCTCGCATAGGTGATGTGAATTGGCCACCAGGATCGTGAGGCTCCATTCCGTTAGCCTTTTTTCTTTGTGGTTTCCTGAACTCCCAGGTCTATGCCAATAAGCCGCAGTCGACCGAAGCTAACAGAACCAATGGCGTCGCTCAAATTCAGCAGGATGTATGCTGTAGAGTCATGGAAAATTCTAAAACAAATACCATCCGTGATTAATTGGTTAAAGTTACAATACGATAAATTTACAGCTCATCTCTCTTGGACTACTTGAAAGTTGGTCAAATATTTACCGAATATATATATCATGGAATGAGCTTTATCCAAACATCCTAAGTACCAATTTGTCATGCAATTACCTCTACCATGCTTTTTATTTTGGTATCAAGTTTGTTCGACTACAGCTTGAGCAACATTTTTAAACTAGAAACTTTTTGAAACAATTTTCAAATGTCCATTATAGTATCAAACTCCTCGTGCAGCACTGACCGATCGTGTGCTGTGAAAAGTGGCTTTATTCAAATTTATACGCTTTCATTTTTATACAGAGCTGCAAAGTGATATTTTTTCAGCTCCTGCATATTCGAGTGTATTTCGCATAACACTTAATGAAAAAATTAAAGAAACATTGCACAGAGTCCTCGTGTAAATTCTTCTCACATGCGCTGGCATGCGGGATGCGATATGTGCGAGGTAGACATAAAAAAAAAAAAATATCCCAAACTGAAGGTAAAAATTCTGGGGTTAGTTTCATGAAAGGCGAATGAAGTTTCTAAACGGACGCGTTGACTTAAATTGACTTCAATTCAGTTAAACGATATCGTTGAGCAGAACGGCAGAGGGCAAGACCACGTTTGCACTGCTGTTGTGAGTATACGCTCAGTGGCACTGCTGGTGTAGCATACTTTACCCATCAGCGCTGATGAAACCGAATGGTACTTGAACTTTCTGATGGGGAAGTATTAACGTGTTATATTTCAAAAGACTGCGAAAGTGTAAAAAGGAAGAACCCTATCAAACGTGATGCGAAACAATGTTGTGGAGCTCTACGGACATTATGGAACATATATATGAGAAACGTGACAGATGTGTGCTTCAAGTTGATGTAGGTTATGCAAGTATTTGCCAGGGTCTTACTTCACCAGATAAGGACAGACGATGCATGATGATGATATGGCATGGAAGGGTAAAGGAAAGAACAGAGGACTAGTGAAATATGTGTTTTAGCAGCGTTTGCCAAAATATTAGTTGAAGCTAGGGTGTCCACATACCTCAAACGAAAAAAGAGGACATACTTTACAATCAAGTAGGTAGGTAGGTTTGTGTCCAATTTATTTGGATGGAGCGGATCAATCAGAAGGAGTTGTTGTTGGCTTCTGAACTTTAAGGGAACTAAGTGCTTTCGTGGAATTTCAATCATCTAATTGAGCTTTGACCAAAGTTGCCTGTCAAAAAGAAGGCAAATATTTCATACATTTTGCATAAGGAAGTCCAAGACTGTGTACGCGATAACCACCTGTGATATAGTTATAGTGTCGGACAGCCAGGCTGCTATTTTGGCACTTAATTTCTACATCATAAAACTCAAACTTGTGTTGGAATGCGTACAAAAACCTAATAAACAGGGTAGGCGAAACAAATTAACACTCTACTGGGTGCCTGCTGATGTGGGAATGAAATGGCCGACTCCCTAGCAAGGAAGGGAGCATCAGAAAATATCATAACTCCTGAACCATTCTGTGGAATAGGGAATCCCCTTAAGAAGAATTTAGCGAATTAGAGAAAGAAAACAGGTCAAGAACCTGACAGTGTGATTCAATGACATCAAAGAACACGTGTTGGGATCATGAGGGGCAGTGACCAAAAAAACAGTGAACTACTTAGGCAATTACCATCAGCTTCTTGTCCTCAGTTGTTGTTAGCGCAAGGAAATACCGATTGGCAGGAGTTATTCTGTGCTTCTGACTGCTAAGATGTTGTTGTCAGAAGAGTTATAGTTGTCGATGATGACGGATCGATATTGAGTGTGCCTTCTGTGCCCTGTTGGTAGCATTAACTGGGTTTTGACCACCAAACACATATTAAACGAATCGTTTTCTTTGCAAAGGCAAAGCCTCCAGTGGAACGAGCTGTCACCGAATGTATCGATATAATAGGAATTTTGCAATTAGGTAATTGAAGAGACTTTTAGAAAGATCATGCCTTGTGCATTGGGTACTATTCTTACAAGCGTAGGATGTTTAAGAAGTCGCATGACAGCGTAACGCCTGTTAGAAGTATTTTTTTATTGTGAAATGTTGATGTCCATCATTTTGCGGCACAATCGAATGAGCTTTGCAGGGATACTAAAACAAGACGTGGCTCTGTATAACTGGACTTTTTAGCTGATGTCATAGTCAGCTTTGAAAAAGGTAATGGGAGTTAGTCGCGACTTGGATTGGGTTTGGGTTTTTGAAGGATATAAATCTTAGAATGAAAATTTCATTGGCGGTGAACTTTCCGTTTTTTGAACTGGCCAATCATGTAGTTTACGGAGAGGTTGTTAAGGCGTTCCCACAATATTGCAGAAAGGATATTGTATATTTATGTAAAATGTTAAGAAGACTGGCGTTCAGTTGACAGTTGACAAAATGAACCGTTGGGCTTATTTCTACTGTTGCAAAATTATTTATTATAATAACAATCGCGATCAAACTACTAATTTAATAAATTATTTGGCGAAACGAAACGAGGAGAGAAAAAAATTGCAGTCGCCACTGCCCGAGGAAAAAGATCGAGTAAGACAAATGTCAATTGCCAAAGAGCACTTACAAAGAGATCGCGAACTTTTGCAACCGCAGCCAGAAAAAGGGCTGCGTTCGGCTTAGCTCAGCGAATGGGGGTGGGTACGAAGTGATTTGTGCGTGAACTTTCTGAGTTCGACAATTTAATATTAAAAAATGCTTTCAAGGGCGCCACGTAATTTTGTGGTAAATTACGAAACCCGAAATTAATTAAAGCCAAAAAAGAAAACAAATGTTATACCAAGTTATAAGCGCTCCGTTGGAGCACTGTCTTTATTTTTTTTGTTTGAGGCTGAACCCTCAAGTGTAAAATTCGTGGAGAAGAGGGCACAACAACAAGATATATATATGTAACGAAAAGTCTGGACCGTTGGCGTGGCCCGCTATCGCGTTGTCTCGAAAATTAAAAAAAAGAATCACTAACTGGGTCGCGTGTCCCGTTTCTATCGGGATTTTATCGGAGCGGAAGACTACCAAAATTACAACTTATCACAAAATACCTAACCCAAACGATTTTTAACTAATCACTCTATACTTATCTTTTTGTCTGTCGGATTCCTTTTCCTGCCTCAATTTCTTCCTGATGCCCCTTTCTGGCACCTCTCCCAAAATCCTCTGTCTTACTTACTTATTAACTATGTACCAAAAAAAGTTCTCTATATACGAATAAGCATAAAACCTCTAAGCTTTAGCTACTGCTGGTCAGCCAAGAAGTGACTTCCAGGGCTTTGGTTTGGTTCGAGCTCGCTTGGCTTCCTCACGCATACTCTCTCATACAACGGTGGGATCTTTAAGTTGACATTCAGCAATGCCTCCCACGGCCATTAACCACCACATTCACACATACTTGCGGGTTGAACGGTAACATTTTTGTAACCCGGCATTTTCCCCCACGAATTAAGTCAATTTAAACTATTTTGGAAGACTTACGCGCAGATTTGGGGGATGAGATTTGCTGATAACAGGCGAAACATACAAATTTGTTGGATTTAGGGTGGGCTCTCGGCCTTAATTTCGGTGAATTGCTTGTTTGCAGTGTCGCTCATAACTCTTGTGGTGCTGTGATCGTCTTCGAACGATATGTTTTAGTGTTTATTGTTGTTGTGATTGTGTATCTCGGCCTTTGTTATTGTTCACTAATGTTCTCTGGTGGGAGAGCGTTTTATGTGGCCGTCCGCCTATATACTCTCTGCTGCTCCTCCGTTGCTCCATCGTCGAATAGAAACCATTTTCGAGCTGGCTGGGGAAGCATGTTACATATAAATATATTATTTATGTGAAAGCTATTTTAAATCCTGTGAAGAAGTGAAACGAAAATGTTTTCACCCTTTCACCGCAATTTCGATTCTCGTTCTACGAAAATGGCAAAACTTAAAAAATTTCCTTAGAATACATTTTTTTCACCTAATATCGTACAACACAGTGTGCGATATTGAATTCACCACGAAAAATTCACTTATTGAACGAGAATCGCTTTTTAGTACTCAGTAAATCGAAAAAATTAAAGCGGTGTATGAAAGCGAATGCGAATTCGATTTATTCGATTCACTCTTTCACAGAACCAGAATGACCCCCAGCTGTCATTCAATTCCGCTGGGAAGGCCTGGGCATATGGATAGCATTACGTGCCACCGACTTACCCTTTATGCCTTTTGTAAGAGGCGCCTAATATCCACTCGTATTCTAGAGGCAAACCGCGATACTAATCATCAGTTTTATATTTGGACCTACAAAAAATATTTAGTGTGAAGGCTAAAAATGAATATTAGTAAGGCCCAAAGTGTTAAGCGACCCGTGCTAAGGCCTGAATGATGCTGCACCCTTTGATTGGCAATGGGATTTACAGTCACACCCTTATATAGTTCGACATATTTCTTCGAACGATATTTTAAGACAACGTCTTGGTCTACGTCGAATATGAGGTGTAATTTATTAGCCAGTATTTCGACATAGACTAAACTATGTTACGGTTCAGCGAACTCTCTCTAAGCACTCGACGTGATTTTAAAATACTGTCTTGCCTATAGTACCAATTATGTTCACTTGACTCTTAACTTTAATAGTGCAGTTTACCGCAGTTCAGTCTCGGTGCGTATTCTTTGTTTGTATTCGCTGTTTTCTTTTCCTTTTTTACAGTTTTTGTTTTAGTTTACTGACAAAAACTTTCCCACCAGACATCACGAGGACCAACATTGACGTACACAGAGCTGTGTTATTGCTGTGTGCTGCTATGTTGTGCTTATTTTATGGTTCAGTATTTTTGGTAAAGTTAAAACAAATATGATGAAGTACATGAGTGCCCAACACTCCTGGTCAGGAACAGGGCACATTGCCGCAACAACTTTTCTGAAATGTTTACCGAGTGGCGTTATTAAATATGTATAAGGAAGCGGTGTACTAGAGCGCTGGATGGAAGAATATTTTTCGGACAAGAGGGTTGGTTGCTTTTTTCTTAGATGAGAAAGTTTCTTTCGGATTGGCAGAGGCAGAGTGCTCCAACGTTGGAACTGTGAGAAATGTTTCTATTTTGTTTTTAGCTTACATAGAATTATATGTTGAACAAAAAAGCAACCCTCAGATTTGGGGGGGGGGTATATTTTTCCAACCATGACAGAATGAATGATTGCTTTCTGGAGTTGTCAAGCAAATGTTCGTTCGGGTTGACGAGTTATGACGCGAATGAGCGCTTGTGTTGGAAAGAGTTTAACTTGGCAAGCAATTTTTCAATCGATCTAGAAGAAAATATCTACGAAGAATGATTCCAGGTGCATTTATGGTGGGATATTTATTAAACCCCGCTCAGATGGATCTTAAACAGCTTACTGCACTTGCGAAAAAATGTCAAATGTTTACTTATTTGCTCAAATAATACAAATAAAAGACTATAACAAAACGCAGTAATTATGGGAGCAACAACCAACAGAAGAGTTTCTCCCGACCTATCAATTTTATTTCGGTCCTCCACAAGCCATTTTTAAATGCACCACAAATACCGTGATCAATTTGCTCCACCAGAAACGTACCACAACAACTGGTTCTAACCCAGATAACAGTAGATATGATTCCATTCACCCTGTTTGCGTGTATTCCAGGCAAAAAGCTCCAACCTGCATGATATGGGGTATGGTATGGCCAGGCACAGCCATGGTTCAGACGGCGCAGGAGCGATGAAATTTCCAGTCTTCCCTAATGGGCGATTTCCAGTAAGGTATGCGTACATGACCAACGCTATTTTTGTGTCATGTTGCACGTGTTGCTTCGGTTTCAGATTCCATTGCATTCCTATACTGAATCCTTTGATGGAAACTGTCTTCGTTAAGTTTCTCTTTTCTTGTTGGAAAAGGTATCGGGGAGGCTTTCTGTCCCTTGTGATATTTTTGTTATAGGTACACGGAAGTGTGAAAAATAGGAAAGCTTTTCACAATTGATGACTCAAATGCACCGAAGTATAGAGAAGGCAATAATGCAATATTTGTGAAGGCAAACACTCACATTTGCCTTCATAAATAAAAATGTGTATTGAATCAGACTTTATACTTGTTCAAAATTAAGGTAGCTGCCTAAGCGTTTAAAGTATTTGAGAGCTGATTTCTCACAGATATTAAATAGGCTCTACCGCCTCTAGGAAGATGCTTTAAAATATAATTCTTTAGCAACAAGGTTGCATGGGACACTGGGGGTCTTCACAACCATACCAGCCAAGGTGACATGCATATCTTTATGTCCTATCCGTATCACATCGGATAAATTTATACAAACCCTCGTATGTTTGACAGATGTTCGGAAGAGCAGCACTTAAAAAAATCGTTTGTTTCGGTGGAAACTGTATGCAGTGTTTGGTTGAGGATTTAAATATAAATCTAAGACTGAGTTCCTTTTTAAAAACAGACTTATAGTTGGATACAAACGAAAGGGATAACGATTTGATCGACACCTACGGGAACTGATGACTCTGGTTTCAGAATTCGTTTGGTCCTCGCTGTAAATGTCAAAATGGATGTACGTATGATCTAAGAATGCACCCAGGTGTTAAAGCTGCCATCGACGGATCAAATTCAAATGTCTCAATACCTTTTGGGAAAAGCCTAAAATTCTTTAAGGGAGAATTCCAATCCATTAAAGTAAGTGCAACCTTTTTAATAACGCTGGTGTTAAAGGTGTGAACATCCATCTGTATGTTGACATGTTGCCCCGAAATTAGACCTAAACTGCTTATAGACCCTCCAGACACTTAACGCTAGGAAGGAATTTCAACTATTGTTAATTCCCGGGATGAAATAAAGAACCCAAACAGCTGGCTAGAGGAGGTTCGGGAACCACCTTAATAGGACCAGACGCGTTTTTCGTAATTCCCAAACCATACACTCAGAAAAATATCGCAAGCTAAATTCTAGTCCGATCGGGCTTTTCTTCATTCTTACTTGCTCAATCTCAAAATAAATCGAATGAATCTTAAAACAATAACAAAAATCTAAAATCAAGCTTTTTCTATTATTAAATCAAGCCTATGAAATATTAACATCTGAATCATATCAAATGAATTATATTTTTTTCCACACAAATACAGGATTGAACAAGAATTGTATTCTCTAGTTAAGCCGCACAATGTAAAACTTGCATGATGAATAAAGAAAGTTCAGTCATTCCGATTGATATCTCGTTCAGTTTACGCGTTTCCGTAGTTAAGTGTTCTTTCAAAAAAATAAAACAGTGGAAAATTGTAATACAGTGCATGTGATAACTAAAATGGTGGAATTAATAATAATAATTCAATATAAATACTATTGTATAAAAAGGAAAATGTCTGTTTGTATCCATTAAATAATGAAAAGACATTATAGACTTAAGTCCATTTAAGCATTTTTGTTTTAATAAATACCTAAATATGATTGTTAAAGAAATAATTCGTTTTGTTTTCGTACACAGTAAATTGACGGAGTTGTTTGTTGTTCTTATTTAAATTTTTGTATGTTTATTTAAAGAGTAATTACTCTGGGCTTTAGGGAGCAATATTCTTACTGATGATAAATAGGTGCAAAATAAGGATTTTGAGCTTAATTTAAGCTCACTCATTTAATTTAAGTTTACAATGATTTAAAATCAAGTTGTTGCATTCTTAGAATGAAATAACTTCCGGCTTAATTTAAGCTTACACGTTCTTAATACTGTTATAGAACAATCTTAAAATAAGAATTAAAGGTCAATCAAAAAACATACTCAAAGTAAGATTTTTGTATTTGGATTAAGAATTTTCGAGCTTCACAGACTTTCGTCAACGGATAGGCTTGATCTGACACTGATTATCTTAATTTTATCTCGTTTTTTTTCCTGAGTGTACCTAAACATACCTATACCTAGACATCTCATATTGCGAAAGGATCTCACGTCTGAGACAGACTTAAAGAGGCATTCAGCCATTTGAAAATTATGCCCAAAAGATGGTACCTAAATAATCGTAGACACGATGTCTGCAACTTAGTAGGCTAAATTATGGGTCACAATGGCTTGAGAAATAACCTCAAGAAGCCACACGTAGTCAAGACTCCCCGAAGTGTTTTACTGTGTCTCGAGAAAGCCGAAACAACTGAGAAGGAATATAAATACGAATATAGTTTAGTGAAAGAAATAAGTCCAGAAGAACGAGAGGTGTTTTCTGCTGAGCTAGATATGGAAAGTAGACCTCCACCAGTCTAGATGTCTTTCTTATTCTTTTGGCAAAATAAATCTTTTAGGTCTACATAATGCATCTTGTATCGCATTAGCGAGTGCGAATTTAAAAATCGTCTCTGCATCTTCAAGTATCTACACTTTAAGCTCTTATATTTTAAGGGTTTGTGGCACATGTCATTTCTTAGATTTATTGGCAAACTCATTCCATCTATAGTATATATAGGGAAGCACTGAAATTCTCCTCACATCATCGTAGCGATTTTATTTGTCCTAGAATACTCTGGCAGAACTTCTATTCTCAACACTTATACGCAGCACATCCTAATCATCCCTATAAGATATTGTATACGACACCTGGCTGTTAATTTAATTAAAACTTTCCATTTACGGCGAGTCACCTTAGTCACTTCTTTGACGGGCTGAGTGACTTGTCTCGAACTAAATTTCGCTCTATGTTGTACCATCAAATTGATTACTAAATGAATGACAACTTATTCATGACTATTTTGACAAATTCACCTCCCCCCGCTCCCCCAATTATCCACCTTTCATCCGGTCAATATTTCCTGAAAATCGGTTTTAAAAATACGCCATAATCGGTACGACAAAATAAAATCGCGAAGCCTATCAATACAGTTGCACGTCGTGCCCATAATAGCACTTGTTTTAAGTATTTTTCTTAGAAAAGATAAATTTATAAACGGTGCTCCCAGCTTACATCTAGAGCTAGACTAACTACAAAAGTAATTGCAGTGACTTTCATCGCCATCAATAGCAAACATTCCATCAAATAACGGATGAACATCAGATACCCCCACACACAGCATTCCTTGGAAGGAAAACAACACAATCTCCCACTCCACATATTCGCTTCATTTCTATCCTAACCTTATCCCGTTTGTCAACAGTTGTGGTCGATTGATTTGACAAAATAAAAGGACAACCCGATAAAACCCACCGAAGCATTATACTTTTGTTTTAACTCAGTGATGACCCTTCTCTCGCAGTCTTTGCCAGCCATTAACAAACTAGTTCTCGTTCTCGTGATATTAATATCTCAATTATTCCAAACATTCGAAAGGGGCGATCCATCGATTGAAATAAACACGATTCCATTTGCGACAAGTTCCATCCCAGACAACAAAACAGGGCCCCCAACAAAAGTCATGGATACTCTACCATTCTACTAAATTATCTATCAAGCGTAAATTTACTTCCATATCTCACACATCGATAGCGAGAGAGAGGGCAATCGTATTCCTTCCTCTCGGTAGACAGAAAATAGGAAAGCGAAAAAAAAAAAATTACAAATTGAACCCAACAACCGAATATCCTCAGAGAACAGGAAATATGAGCAGGTTCCTAGCTAGCTGCTGGCATTTTTTTTCTTTTATTTTCAAGTGGCATGTATATACACAAGTCGAGAGAAAGGAACTTTTCCAAATCGATTTTCATGCCAAGAATCACATCAAGATTTTCCACTTCATTTGAGTTCCATGGCGAGAAGAGATTTACTTAAATCCTGCCTAGCAGCAGAATAGGTACTCGTATCACACATATTATGGCACTTGTACACTCAAACGCAAACGTGGCTTAGGATTTAGTTTGCCTAAGGTGGAGGATATACTTGTATTCAGAGTTCTTAGACAATTTAAACTTTTCCACCGTGCGAATTCGAGATGCGCAAGGAGATATGCCGAAGGGTATTCCATTTTGTCGAGTCGACGTATTGTTGTAGTATTGGATTTGAAGGAAATTAAGAAAAAAAAATAATAAAACCCCACCGACAACATATAATTTAAGTTTGTTCCATCTTGGGTTGGCTTACCCAAGGTGATGGTATGGAATAGTCAAATTCTTTTACATTCACAAACAGATATTAGAGAGTTCTTACGGCATCAAACCACCTCGACATTTCGAGATGAAAATTCTTCTTGAGGGAGGAAATATACTGGGATAGAAAAAAAAAATTAAATTTAGAAAAGTTTTATTTCTTTTCTGTCATAAGCGTTTATGTCAAAGTTTTTCTCTTTGTTAGAGGAGCACTCACATACTCACATATGGAGAGACCCTAGCTCAATTTTTGAATTTGAAGCAATTCATTTTAAGTTCGAATGCGAAGTCGACATCAATGTCAATGTTCATCTGCAAGAGGTTCAAAGTTGTGACGCTTTTGTGAAACGGGAACACAATTTTTATATTGATTGGAGAAATTTCGTTTATGCTAATTTTACGCAAGGCTATCAATAGTTTACAGCGGAACATGAACGATAACCTTGGGCTTAGAGCGTGCATCAAGTCATATAATATGGACCTACAGTTAAAGTTGGCTGACAGTTTGAAGTAAAATTATCGTAAAAATTACCTAAGTATTCAATACAGACGGGTCACTTTTAAAAAATAAAGTGCACGACTGGGTCGAACGTAACTTTCTCGTTCATCAAAAGTTTTAATGTAAATGAAGTGGGAGTTGCTGATTGTGTAAGCTCCAAGTTGTTGGAAATATTTATTCAATATGGTTGAAAAAAAATAGAAGTTGGTAATGTTTGCTAAAAATAAGTATTACGTTGCTGTTATTTCCATTGGAAATTGGAGCATTGTTATTATTTAAAAATTGTACCGAAAATATGTGAATACAGATCGGATTTTGGGTATAGTCATATTTCAGAAATATTTAAGAAATTGATTTGTTCGAATTTTTTGAGAAAACACGAAGTACGCGATCTTATTTAGGCCGGTTTTATTCACTCAAAGTTGAACACAACTTGGGGATTTTTATTTTCAACTTGAGAATTTGCTTTTATTCACTCAAAGTTGACTCGCTCAACTCTGGATATTCCGGAGTTGAGAAAACCGAAAGTTGGTCAACTTTGAGTTCGCTCAACTCCCCGAAATAGTAGAAGTTGGGAGAGCAAACTTGGGATTTTATGTTTAAATTGATTCTTTTTGGGGTTTTTGACTGATAGCTCTTCAAATCAAGTGGCGAAAGTAATTATGACGGACGACCATGACTTTATTTATAGTTTCCGTCTCTCAAAGCGGACGACATTGATGGTGCTCCATATTATTATGAATTCTTTGCCGTGCATCTGGGGAAGGTATTGTGCATCGCGAAAGAGTTGAAATTTTTTTTATATTTTACTAAGTTCGTAATTCTAATTCGATAGATCGTGTAAATTAAACCAGTAACAAAGTTGCACTAGGAACTGCTGCAAACAGCACTGTCCAGATAGAGGTCCAAGCTCAAGAACTACCACCAATACCTGCAACTCGGCGTTTTTCTACAGCCAATTTCGCTGTGACGTAAAGGGCGGCCCCAACATGCCACGGTGACCATACCAGCGTTATCTCTTATTTTTTGCTTTATTTTCTAAAGAGTAAGATTTCATATTTCTGTTCTCAGCAAGGTCAGCAGAATAAAAATTATCACGATTTATCACTGGCTCTGCTTGACACCTGGTAATTTAAGTTGTAAATATTTGTACCTACCGTAAGCAATATTTTAGTATTTAAGGAAGAATAATAATAAAAAGGAGTTCATTCGTAAAGAAAATACCTTAGAGAATTATCATTAGCCTTCCCCCCCACCAGCGGTAATTGTCTTGCAACATTTTCTCTAATCTTTACAAGCACATAACTTTTTCGCGAAAGCAAAATTCCCTCGAACCAATTTCATTTTTATATGGATATCTACTCTTTAAAGCGAAAACCATAGACAAAGAATAAAATATAATCAAAGTATGTTTTGCCCGTAACGAAAATGACAGGCGAAATCCAAATCCAAAGTTGAAACTGCCATATTTTGTGTCATCTGCCACAAATATCCCAGGGATATTTCTGAAACAACAAGTCAACCAACTTTTGAATTTCAACTGAGGAGTTGAGAATTAGGGTAGTGAATAAAAACAATTTTCAACTTGCCGCTCAACTCTCTCTTTTAAATCAACTCCGAAGTTGGTCAACATCGGAGTTATCGGGAAGTTGAACAATAGTGAATAAAACGGCCCTTAGAATACTTATATTATCTTTAATATGTGTTTGGTCAAAATCTTTAGAGCGGTTTTTGTAAAATTTCGTTTCGCTTAGTTTGAAAAATACTATTGCTTAACTATTTAGCTGAAAACCGAGTACAAATTATTGTTCGGGATGTAAGCTTTACTTGGTTTTTAGGGTTTTATCGAAATCGAAAATGGGGTTTTCGAGATATGAGCACTTTTTAAAGTGAGCGTTTCCAGTGATTCGAATTGAAAATTCGGGACGCAATAATTTTGAAAACTTCAATGTTACTCTAAGATTTCGTTTGGTCAAAATCAGATAAACTAGGGAAAACTATATTTCCCAAAAATGACTTTTTTCAAAAAGAACATTTTACGATAATACAGAGAAAAACTGAGTTTTCCATTAAGTTAGAAATGACCATATTAACTTAGAAATTAATTTTTGTTACAATCGTATGGACCGTTTTCGAGATATGTATGTCCAAATTTCAAAAGTACCGTTACTCGATTTTTAAGCGGAATACGGAGTATGCAGTTGTGTTTACCTCACCTACTTAAGCTTAATTATCAATTTTTGTTGAAATCGTTAGAGCTGTTTTCGAACAAATCAAACTGGTATGAAAATTTTGTATGGGAAGTACCATTAATATTGAGGTTAACACGCAAAAAAAAACGGCCCTCAACTCTAAGCACCCAAACTTTAAATCCAAAGTTTGAACGAAATCCGTTCAGCCGCTTAGGCCGTAGGCCCCGGGATATACAATTTCGAAATTTTGTACGAATACAATTTGTACCTATCTTTCTCTTTACGTTTACTACGTAATGGAGAAAGCTAATAAAACAAGCTGTCTTCTAAATCTGCGAAGCCCAATCAGCGAACAAACGGGATATCTACGGTCATTATCTTTGAGCTCTTGGCTCAGTTGGATCTGGCCAAATCTGGGTCTGAAACGTTCTTGGAATTTGATCTCCCTCGATAGTATATCAGCGCTAGAATAGGTGTCATAGACAGGCCAGCAGTAAGGCTTGGGGTATACTCAAACGATTTTTGCAGAAGCTGTTTTTACTAGGAGGAGGAAGAAACTGTCCTCCACCTTCTCTGTACTTGTTCGGCTCTCTCACAAAGACGTAAACTTAATTTGGGAGCTTGCTACTATAGCGATCTAAACGATCTAACAAACACTGGAATTCGATATCTCCTACGCTTCAACAGAAGCTCCAACTGGTTCAACGAGTAAGTGTAATAACTACGTAGATTCATGTGGTATTACAAAGCCCAGCCGACTGCCACTTCAACCTAACCTAACCTAACCTATTCTGCGTCTTGCAAAGAGTATCACATTGCGCATGGGCATCTGTTTTGCATAAAGCAGTGCTTACCAATTGCCTTACTATTGGACCCAAAGATCCACCTCGAGAGTTGCGGTCATTAAATTTGGGTAATGACCGAAAGAGGCAGTTCGCCAATACAAACTGTCGAAACGAGATTCTTCAATTGCATTGGTTGTCGCAATGTCGAACAACTACTTATACGGACGGCTCGAATTCCATTGCAGGTGTTCCCTAAATAGACCCAGAATATGATGATGGTTAGGCAAAGTCCAAAATCGTTTCTCTGCTCATATGGGGACTACATTTCACGACGTGTTGAGAGGTATGTGGCGGAGGATCGAGAGTTGTGACGGATAAGCGAACCTTTATTGGAAAAGTGGGACATTAAAAGTAAACGGAATACCAAAAATCAAAATAAGTCACTTTGAGATTTGACAAACAAGTCGTTAGTGGGGTGATGCCGTTTACTAAATATATGGAAGTAATAAAAGGTACTATAGTACTATACGCGTCCACTGCGTGATGGTGCCGTAGTATAAAAGTGAACTTGGTTAACCGTGCATTTCAGATATTCATTGGATCTTTTGTATGTAGGCAAGTAAATCATTTCTTAAGCTGATTGTAGATATTACTTTAAGTTTGAGCACAAAAGCAGGCAAGCAGACACTAGGACCATAAGTTGGTTTGATTTGGGATAGAGTTCTGTCTTCTCTCCTTCATAGCTCTCGATCTTCGGCCACCAAGACCAACTCTCAATTTTTCAGGGTAAAGCCCAAACAGATAACAGAAGAGATGTCTGAGTTAATCCAAGAACGTTCTGTGGCTTCATAGGCAGGTATGTTACGAATTAATGGGTAGCACGTCTTGAAGGCCAAACGGATTTAGGTATGTAAACTGCAGCCTCGCTTTTATTATACGAATTCGTTTTTGCAGCTTGCTTCCGCGATCTTATCTCAGAATTCTTGAAGCTAGGCAAGACTTGGAACAAACGCAGACATAGAGACCAACAACTCAGCATTGACACAAAGTTCGGTCCACTTTTTGAATGAGAATGAGTCCAAAATATTTCCTTCGTTGTTGTTTAGACTGCAAGCAGTCTGCTGGCTTTTTAGTTAACAAATGGCTTCAAACTTCTATATGGACCGTATTAATAGTTATACACTCATTGCCGTCGCGGAAGCACCATAGAGATTGGAAGAGATTAGCCCGTTTGAGCAACATAAAGCTATGGTTGTGGTTAAACCACTATAACATTCTCCAGACGAAACTAGCGCCTTGCCATATGCGGACTTAAAGTTACCAGATTGGAAAATGAAAAAAATGGATATTTAGGGGGACAATTTTTACAAGTGGGGGCGACAAAAACTTTAACGAAGATTAAAATTCTCTTGGTTTCCAGTTTCAGTAAAAAAAAGTCCGCCGGAAAGGTATACTACTTTGTTTGTTTATAATTTTTGATTAAATGAAAGAGAATGGATCTTATATTGATAAATGTTTTATTTAATGTCGGGTTAATGTCCGCCTCTGTTAGTCTCACAAATGCGAGCCCTTTTGAGCACATTTTTCATTACATTCTCACACATTTCACGCGGTATTTCATTAATAGGCCTTTTTTATTATGCTCACATGATGTATATAGATCATTGATTTCCATGGTTTACAACAAAAGTTGGATCTCGTACTATTGTTGTAAGATCATTGATTTCCATGGTTTACAACAAAAGTTGGATCTCGTACTATTGTTGTAAACCGTGGAAATCAATGATCTATATAGATCATGTGAGCATAATAAAAAAGGCCTAATATCATCACGAATATTTTGTTTGAGTTGCTCAAGCCTTTCTGGTTTGTTTGCATAAACCTTGCTTTTCAGATATCCCGACAAAAAGAAGTCCGGAGCAGTCAAATCAGGCGACCGTGGAGGCCAATCAACATCACCATTTCTTGAAATAATTTGTTGTGGAAAGAGGTCTCGCAGTAATTCCATTGTAATCCTGGCTGTATGCGATGTGGCACCGTCTTGTTGATCCCACATGTTAATCAAGCCCAAAGCATGAAGTTGTGGCGTTAAAAAGTTTTCAATCATATCACGATATCGCTCCTCATTCACAGTTACCCCTACGCCGTTTTCATTTTCAAAGAAGTAAGGTCCAGTGATTCCTCCTGACCAAATTGCACCAAATTACGTTGTGGTCCATGCTTGGGCCTATCACCTACAGACCCTCTTTCTTCGAAATCATTCACTACACGATAAATAGTGCGTTTTGTTGGCACGTTGTTTCTCCCAAAAATTTCACGTAACTTTGTCATCGTGACAGTAATCGATGATTGATTTTGAAATGTTTTAACGATTAAAACACGTTGGTTTATCGAATATTTTTCCATAATAAATTTGCCACGTGTCTACTTCACGACTGCCAAATATGAACTGTCAAGACTAATGTTTACCAAAATGGCGGCAAAACAAAGTAGTATACCTTCCCGGCGGACACCCTGTATTTTCAAATATTGTATTTAACAAGTTTGTTAAATATATACATTCATTTCAAAAAGTTTGTAAAGGGTTTTTTAACAGGGGCGCTACAAAAGTAGAGCGACAGGGACAGCAAACGACGCCGAAGTTATTGCCGCTCTTTTGACATTTCTCTTCAGTAAGGTTTGCCATTTCATGATGGAAAGATATACGAGCCAACAACGAGTCGAAATTATTAAAATTTACTACCGAAATTCGGAGTCAGTGGCCTCAACGTTAAGAGCGCTACGTCAAATTTATGGTCGTCATAATCGTCCTAGCAGATCAACAATTGAGCGTCTAGTGGACAAATTTGAATCCACAGGCACAGTACAAAATGTTCCCGAGCCAGTGAGACAAAGAAGTACCCGTAGTGTCGAGAATATTGCTGCCGCTGAGGCTTCAGTTGAAGAAAGCCCAAATGTGTCTCTCACACGTCGTTCTCAAGCGTTGGGCATCTCTGTGACGTCGTTGTGGCGAATTTTGCGTCGTATGTTCGTGAATTGGGCTGAGCAACAACTTGAAAATGATTCAGATTTTCATCGAAAAATCATCTTCAGCGATGAGGCTCATTTCTGGCTGAATGGCTTCGTCAATAACAAAACCAAGTTTGGAGAACGTGTTATCTCACGAAATGGTCCAGTCGCTTGGCCACCTCGGTCGTGCGATTTGACGTTAGACTATTTCCTGTGGGGATACGTCAAGTCAATGGTCTATGCCAACAAGCCAGCGACGATTGATGAACTTCGTACGAATATCGAACGTGAAATTGCAGCAGTATCGGCCGATTTATGCTTGAAAACCGTCGAAAATTGGGTTCAGCGTCTGGACTTCTGCAAGCGTGCCCGTGGTGGCCATGCAAAAGAAATCGAGTTCCATACATAATGGCATCGAACGTACTTTCACAGTAATAAAGAATTTCATTAATATCCAAAACCGTTTTTGTTGTTTTGTAGCGCTCTTATTGAAAAACCCTTTACAACACATCGTATGCATGTCTTTACTATGGCTTCCAAATATTGAATGAAAAGGAAATAGGCAAAGATGAAGCTGCTTTTTCGCCTGTCCCCCTAAAGGCGTACGTATAAGGCAACCCTATGCAGACTTGTACTGTCTTGACAAAGATAGTGTTCGAGCGTTGAACAAAGGAGTGGAATTTGGCATCCAGAAAATTCCGTGGCAAAACAACTGTGTTTTTGCGAAATCGGTTAAATTGTTCCGTATACAAGAAAACCACTGTTTTTCAAAACGTTATAAAACCAAGTAAAGATTTATTGGGATTCGGTTCTTTATATACAATTTTTCATTTGACATTTTACAATAATTTCCCTTGTGGGATATTTGTTGTGGGTGGGTGCATTCAATGCATTGTGACGTCTTTGTTCGCCGTCAACGTCGTCGTCAACCGTCACGTCAACATTCTCCCCCAACGATGAACTATGTTTTAGCTTACGTCCATCCTTCTTCTTCTGCTCTCTTCTCATCAAACAGCTGCCTTCATTGTTGCCTCTGACTTAACTCGGTCGTATCCAAAACATGAGTTTAGGTACATGAAAGTAAACAACAGGTTATTGCAAATGATTATGTACAGAACAGGAAACGAGAAACAATAACAAACAAATCTACGAGAGAGCACATGACAGCAATTACTCCAGCCTTCCATTGAATCTCACACATGATCCCGTTTTGAATTGCGATCGCATGTGATGTGAGCTTGGTTAAAAATATTTTTTTTGTTATTTGTTTTTGCCTTTCTATTCTCTCGCAGGTACGAGTATTATGCATGCGGGCGATGATTACTGATTGCAGCTTGTATGTTGTTGTTGTTAAATGTGAACTGGAAGTCTAAGTGCATTGCAAAGAATCGCTGAAAGGTTGCTTTGTTTGTTTCTGGACTGGAAAATGTTATAGACTGGAAGTTGAGATGAAGAGTGAAGACGAAGTTTTATTTGGTTGGTGATAGACTGGAACTCCAAGTGAGGTTGACGGGGGTGTCGATGCACCATTAGCCGTGTGGTGTAGTGTGGGAATTCAATGTTTTTTTTTGATAATAATTATTAAATTATATATGTTTATTAGAAATGAATGATGGGTATGTGTTATTACTTATAATTGATATCAATTTTAGTACGAATTGGGTATGTGTGCTTGTGTTTGTGTGGGATGATTGGACTGTATAGTGCATAGGTTTTGTGAGTTATTAGAAAAACGTTGCATGAAAAGCGGATCTATTTGTGTGGTTGATACGGATGGACATCGCTGGTTTATATGTTGTGTTGAGTGAGTTGTGGAATCATAGTTTAATGTGGTTTATGAGTTGTTTTGTTGGTTTAGGGAATTGTCTTCTGTGTAGGTAGTGTTAACTGGGAGTAAACACAGTTTTGTTATTGGCCTCCTAAATTCGCCAGCTACCTTCTGAGCTTAACAACCCTAGTGATATTGTCTTCTCCGGGATAGGTCTCTGAGATGCGCCCAAGGCTCCATCTTGAAGGTGGGAGTCTTTCGTCCTTCAGGAGGACAAGATCTCCTATTTTTAACGGTGGTTGCTTCTTAAGCCATTTTGGCCGATGTTGCAGACGAGTCAGGTATTCTTGTTGCCATTGCTTCCAAAACGTCTGCATGCGGAGTTGTATTGCCTTCCAACGGTCGCTCAAGTTTACTTTTCCGGATGTCAAGTCTGGTTCCGGAACAGTTAAGACCTCTTGACCGATAAGGAAGTGTCCAGGAGTTAAGGCACGGAAGTCATTAGGGTCTTCTGATAGGGGACACAATGGTCTAGAGTTAAGACACGCTTCAATTTGTGTCTTCATATGTTAGTGTTCCCGTCCCGACAACTCTTTCGAGGTGGTGTTTTACACTCTTGACACCCGCTTCACAGAGCCCTCCAAAATGAGGGGAAGCGGGGGGAATGAATTTCCACCGAGTTCCTTGGTTCGCTAAAACTTCAACTATCTCCTTCCAATCGGAATTTGCGTGTTTCATTAATCGACGTAGTTCGGCTTCCGCTCCGACGAAATTTGTGCCGCAGTCGTTGTATATTTCATGGCAGAGTCCTCTCCGCGCGGTAAACCTTCTAAATGCTGCCAGAAAGGCTTGGGTAGTGAGGTCTTTTACGGCCTCTAAGTGTATTGCCTTAGTTGTTAGGCAGACGAATATGGCCAGATAGCCCTTATAGCTCCGGTTTCCTCGACCCTTCCATGTTTTTATTTCAATAGGCCCCGCGTAGTCGACCCCGGTGTGTGTGAAGGGCCTTGATATCCTTACCCTGGGGCCAGGGAGATCTCCCATTAGTTGATGAGCCGATTTGCTTCGATATCTATAGCAGATTGTGCAGTCATGTATGTGCTTTTTCACAGCTCCTTTCAACTGGAAGATCCAAAATTTGTTTCGTAGGTGACCCATCATCAATTGGATGCCGCCATGAAGAGTCCTGCTGTGTGCTTCACCGATGATGAGTTTTGTGAGGTGATGGTTTGGTTCGAGAATTATTGGGTGCTGTTGATCGAATGAGAGATCAGCATTTTTAAGCCTTCCCCCGACCCTAAGGATGCCTTCAGCGTCTGTAAACGGGTTCAATGACTTCATCCCTCTGACCTTAGCTGACCCTTGCGGAAACATTTCGATCTGAGCCGAGTGTGCCAGAACGTTCATGGCCGCATCAAGTTCCGATGGATTAAGTGGTCCAAGCGTTCGTTCTGAGCTCCTATTTCGCGAATTGGCTACGAATCTTCTGCAGTAGGCGGTTATGCTGATGAGCCGGCTCAGCCTAGAGGATCGATGTGTAACTTTACTGAATTCATTGTCGCTGTTGTTGAGGTTGGCGAAATGAGTCATAACACCCCTTTTTTCCTCCTCTGTGTTGACATTAGCTGGTTGTTCTGGGAAGTCAAAGTCCCAGCCAGTTCTTAAAAACGTGGGTCTATTCCACCACAAGGTAGCCTGTACCAATGCAGATGGAAGCATTCCTCGAGAGACCAAATCTGCAGGATTTTGTTGTGTAGGAACATGGTGCCACATATCGATCTTCGTCAATCGCTGGATCTCTCCAACTCTATTTCGGACAAAGGTTCCCCATTTTGCAGGCTCTGCACGTATCCAGCACAGCGTGATCATGGAATCTGTCCATGCGAAGATGGGAATTCCTCTCCCCTCAAGAATTTTTGTAAGGATGTTTATGAGCTTAGCGAGTGTGACAGCTGCACATAATTCCAATCGCGGAAGAGTGACTGGGCTTACAGGTGCGACCTTAGATTTGGACATGAGCAGGTGCATATGAATCTTGCCGTCCTCATCTTCTATTCTAAGGTAGACCGCTGCTCCATATGCCCTTTCCGACGCATCGCAAAACCCATGTAATTGAAGACGATTGGCCTTCTCAGTTGTGTTCAACCACCGTGGAATGTGTAGGGTGTTGATGGCCTGCAAATCATTGTAGAATTCTGTCCAATCTTTCGAGATGTCGGGATCGACAGGATCATCCCAAGATTGTTTGCGGATCCACAGAAGCTGCATTAAAAGTTTCGCTTTGATGATAGCAGGCGCGATCCATCCCATAGTATCAAATAAACGTGCTATCGACGATAGTATAGCTTACTTGACTGCTGAATGTCCGAAGGCCTGCAATGGAAGGAGAATACGTCGGGTAGAGGGAGCCACTGTATCCCCAAGGTCTTCACTCTATCCGAATCTCCAGTCGGTAACGAGAAAGATACCTCATGATCCTGAACTGGTACGTTGTCCAGGAGTCCTTTATGGTTAGCGGTCCATTTTCGTAGATGAAACCCAGCTCCACTCAATATCTCCTTCACTTCTTTCATTTTATTCTTAGCTTCCTGCATGGTTTCTGCCCCCGAAATCAGATCATCGACGTACATTTCATCACGGATCATATTAGCGGCTCCTGGATGCAGGTCTTCGATTTCCTCTGCTAATGCCTGTAGTGTGCGAATCGCCAAATATGGCGCAGGTGCTGTGCCAAAGGTTACAGTCCTGAGGCGATATGTCTTCAACATATCAGATGGCTGCGTGCGCCAAGAATGAGTTGGTAATTTGCAACACTTTCCGGTACCCTTATTTGCCGATACATCTTTTCTATGTCTCCGGTAAAGGTGTACCGATAGAACCTCCATCTGAGAACGATGTCCGTGATGTTGTGTTGAAGTGCTGGGCCTACCATCAGTTGATCGTTCAATGAAACGCTATCAGCTGTCTTGAACGAAGCATCAAATACCACTCGGAGTTTTGTTGTCGAGCTCCCTTCCCTAAGTACGGCGTGATGTGGCATGAAGTAATGATGCCGATCCGGAATAGAGGACTCCTCCACTTCTTCCATATGACCAAGATTCAAGTAATCTTCAATGCAGTCTGAATAGCGTTGTTTTAAACTTTGATCTATTTGCAGCCTTCTTTCGAGACTCTTGAAGCGAGTAAGAGCACCTTCTCTTGATTTGCCCAACATAGGACGGACATCACCCTTGAACGGTAGGGACACTTCGAAGCGACCATCACCTTGGCGTCGAATAACCTGTATTTGTCAAGGATTGGGTTGGAAGATGCCCAGACAGCGACTTGAGGACTAGAGCTTAAGTGGACACTCTAAACGATGAGTGGTTTGAGGTTAAAGAGATATCTACCACCTTTGAGCAGACGCCACTGCTGACCAAACCAAACCCAGAAACCTTGACGGAAGACAAAGCAGCTGAACAGCTGATGTTGTTGTAAAACTGGCCTCTGAACCTGAATCTAACAGAGCCCGTAATGAAAAAAAATCACCGTTCATAGAGTTCACTTGGACTAGAGCCGTTGCAAGTAACACTTGTGTTCCTGCATTTGTTGAGTAAAATGCGTTGATGTTTGGCAAAAAAGCGCGCCAAGTCTCATAGTTGCCTGAGAAAACCGGCAAGTTGATCTTAGGAAGCTTTATCTCAGCCGATCTCGACGTAGTTGACGCAACTTCTTGTGGATTTCCTGGTTTCTCATCAGATATTTCCTTGGACGCCTTTGCTTTGTCGATAGCATCGAGAAGATCGCTTCGATATTCGAAATATTTATCTCTAATCGACTCAAAGAGATCATCTAACGCTGTTTCTTTTCCTCGTCGTCGTCCTCCAACGTGGAAACCTTGTTTTTATATTCAGTTTCCGCAGACTCCATCGTTTTTTCAAGCGCAGACAATCGACCATTTAAATAATTTGTTGTACGCCTGGCTAGACCAGTCTTCGAAATTAGAAATATCCTTCTCTAATTGTTTAAAAATCTTTGCTAACATACCCCTTCTCATTTTGTTAATTTATATTCGCGTATAATATGTATATTTGCGTATGTGTATGTATATATATATTGAATCAAATTTGGCATCCAGGGAATTCCGTGGCAAAACAACTGTTTTTGCGAAATCGGTTAAATTGTTCCGTATACAAGAAAACCACTGTTTTTCAAAACGTTATAAAACCAAGTAAAGATTTATTGGGATTCGGTTCTTTATATACAATTTTTCATTTGACATTTTACAATAATTTCCCTTGTGGGATATTTGTTGTGGGTGGGTGCATTCAATGCATTGTGACGTCTTTGTTCGCCGTCACGTCAACAGATAGAATTTTTTATGTTGGCCAAAATGGCCTACAGACGCAGTTTCATTTCAAATTCGTACAAATTGCTTCAACAGGACCAAGTCTAGCGATGAATACAATGCATCTGCTTGGAGTAAACTCTGCCTCAACCCATTACCTAACAGCATGAAGCATCCCCTACACGAGTAAAATGTCAACTTACCATTACCTTGCACGACCCCGCTTTCATTTTCGCAATGTTCAAATCTTGTAATCTTCTGTATTATGTCGGCTGTCAAAGTCACATAAGGAAGTCATTACCGTTTTTGCTCAAGCATCTCCTTTGCATGCTGTGAACTTTTAGTACCCTAGAGTGACAAATCTCATTTTGGAGATATCTACCAAACAAAGTTGTTTCTGTTCTCCCCCTATACATGTGACATTCCCAAGAACACAAACTTGGAAATTTTACGACCATCCTTCAGCCGTAATTTAATTTCTTTTATGCTGAAATAAAACTGTCATATGGGGATATAAATTATGCTATTAGGAATTTTACAGCACACACATACACATTTTGCACGGTGAGACGGAACTCGTCAGAGTGACTCTAAATGCCTTGGCCTTGAGACAAAGGAGCTAAATATAAAATCCTTTCAATGTAATGCCGTCGCCTCTGTCTCTTTTTCTGTTTCTGTCTCTGGCTGTGATCCTAAGACCTTTTCTTAAACATTTTAATAAATTGACTGCAATTTCGCAGAGTACCCCCCGGAGGATTAAAGGTCTTCATGGGTTTGATATTTGATACGATGATAGTACTATAAGGAGCGCACATTATTCTGAGAACAGTGTCGTCATTGCTGTTTTAAACGTCGTCAGCACCAGTAGATCAGTGTGAGAAGGACAAGGACAGAATGAAGGATTGCAACATGAAATTAATTCCAAATTGGGTGTTGGGCGTACGATTATTTTAATGTGGAGTAGTGGTTGAAAGAATTTTTTGGTAAAATAAATAATCACAACTATTCGGCCGTTGTTAACAGAGCCAAACTTGGTTTTGTCAGAGTGGGGATGATGTGTGAGCTTTGCCTCGCGGTTTATGGACCTGAAGTCCAGCACTTTAAATTGTCATAAATTCAAACTTTACGATCCTTCTGCTGAAATTGCTTGTAAAAAATAGCTTTTGTTGACCGAAACTGAGTGTGAACAAATTATTTTTGATAGCCTATTCGGCAATAGGCTTGAGCAAAAGGATTGTAATCAAATAACTTTACCCCTAGAATCATTGACATCTGGTTGTCAATAAAGCGGCTGTTTAAACCGCATTCGTGCACAGTAATGAGCGGTCGTTAATAAAATATTTAATTGATTTCCTTTATACACAAGAAAGGATTTCAGACATCGTCTGAGTGGCTATGAATTTTATTCAGAGGGGAGAAGTTTATGTTTCAGTTTAAGAACGGTTTTTTAATTACCAGTTTGTGATGCCATACACCAACTCATAGTTTAGTAGCCACTTCGAAATATGGACATTAAGACTTGGATTTCTTAGGGTAACAACGTTGGTAGCAACGTGAACGACCACTTTTAATATTCTATACCTACTCCGTACTATTTCGGTCTGCGAAAGGTTGTTAATACGGGTCAACTTTTAGAAATCTAGACCGATTAAATAATCGGTCATGCAAAATCAATGCTGAAAGTAGGTACTCCAAATTCGAAAACCACTTAAGAAATCCTTAAGGGTCTCTGTCCACCTGCGCTAAGGTCACCTACTCCAAGTTAAGGAGGAACCATGCGGCTTGCCCATCCAGTTGGTATGGAAGACTTTCATTTTTTTTCCCGGGAGATGGTACTCTTTTTAAGATGAAATCAGGGGTAGGCCAGGGGTCACTTTGAGATTTGCTGGGCGAATTTTTTTTGCGATTCATGTACATTTATGGAGAATGTACTGAATTAAGTTCTCTCAAAGTTGTAATTTTTACACTTATTTCCTAGTTTTGGGGGTCGATTCGACAACAGTAGTTGTGTTACCCTATTAGGGCTTAGGCCTTACTCCGGTAGCAGTGTGGAATTTTCACTCATTAGCCTTTTCGCCCTTATAATCCTTTCTCTCTACGGGATCTACTACAATGACATTGTCGTGTTGGGGTTGGTGTCACGACTAGTTTTTCTCTCAGAGTTTCCTTCTCGTCCTGACTGTGAGCAATGAAAAATGACATGTTTGGCGTTTTCGGTGCAGTCCACACATTGTGGACACTACAGGCTATGTGAGCGAAAATATTCTCGACCTGTCAGGAGCTGTGGTAGGCGAGACCTTGAGATGATCAAATATTGCCAAGCATAAGTGCCCAAAAGCTTTGACCACAAGTAATTTACAAAAGATCTAAGGAAATTTTCAATCCAGGCAGGGAACAACTTTGAACAAAATCTTGGAAAAATTTACAAAAAAGGCTGGGAACGACTTTGAACTTGGAATCTTGTTAGGGTACTGCCTTCTGAGAAAATATGAAAGGAAGCTCTCAGACACGGTCACCTGCAATTTTTAAAATGACTTGCAAGCCGGGGAAAATATCTAACAAAAACTATAAAAATGCATAGGTAGCCATATTTAACAATCGAAGATAATTTGTGTGTAGGTCCTTCTTCCAACATTTGAAGGGGATAGACTGCATGTTCTACAAATTGCTACCTGGTTTCTGCAGGGATATTCTTTGCTTTTTCTCCGGTTACAGTTTTTGATTTTAATTGGTTTACCAGTGATCGCAACTTTACCTCTCCCTAGTGCCGTATCAGACCCTACACTCTTATACCGCTTTTTTGCCTAAACTAACCCGTTTTATGTGAAATTCTACTTCAGAGACAGCATCTCTCTATCCACACCATTTTTGTTACTTTTCTAGTCTGTTGCTTTGCATTATGTAGTGAAATTTGCTGCCAGACGTTCGTGAGAGATGGTGCCCACTCCGGAAACTGTAGAGCAATGATAGCCCATTCCTTTTGGTATTTTTTTTTGGGGCGGCAGCCATACGCATCGTCTCGCGCATATTGCTCATAGACGTAGGTACGTCGTCAGTTATAATACAGAAATGACTCAGTTCAGTTGTCAGAATGTTTTAATGTGAGCTTGATAAGTTGTAAAGTAAAAAAAGTTTGTGCTAATTCGGTAATCGAACCTGAAATCCCTTTCACAGTACCCCAGAATACAGACCTGTAGGACAGTGCGCTCACAATATTTACCCTGGCGAAATATAGTCTTTGGATTTTTCAAGCTTCTCCTGGAGACGGTAGCTCCCGTGATTCTTGGAAGAGCAGAACTGAATATTGCTGCAAGCCTTCAAGGAGTTTTGTTGTCGATAGTCTAGTTTCTACTACGACAGCGAGAAGGACCCCTTAATATCACAGTGTAGAGATACCCAACATAATCTGGTGTGGTTCTCCGAGCAAAATATCATCAAGGGTGACGTTATATCTTCTTTCCACCTCTTGGGCCTTGTCACTTTTTTCACCTTTTTGACCACTAAGCTGGTTACATTCACTTTTTGCAGCGAGCCGTCCAAAAACCGTATTGGTGTTCAGATAGCCCGTATGCTGATTATGAAATGGAAGACTATTTGGAATGAAACTTAACATATCCTAAACATCTTAGATCAATGACTCGCTTTTTTAGCTAGTGTCACGTTTTCTTTACTGAGCACTTCCCTAACACGTCTCTTCGAAGAGAAAACCTTTTATTTTCTGCCACTAATGTATATACAATATAAATTGCCTAACTGCGAACAACATAAATATAAATATTTCTACCTCGGTCATTATTTGCATTGAAATTACTTTTTCTAATCTATTTGGCAACGCAAACTAGCCTGTGCTGTTTATGGAAATGTCCTTCATGCATTTTGATTTATGTTTTTTTTTTCGGGCAAAAATATGTGCGAGGACAAAATTTTCGTTAAGGAATTCACACATTTATTAAAACCATTTCAGACTGCTGGCTTATATGTGTGGACATGTCGGTCGGCTATTTCAAATTAATGCACACTGTTGCTCCAGTCCGCCGCATCAAAAATCTACCACCAGCCTTTACAACCGGACCCACTGATTTATGAATAAAATAATTCAATTCCATGAGAGCTTTTAAAAACAATGTCCTTCATAATATGGTTTCGGACATCTGTATCGTCTTAGCCCGTGTAAGCCTCTTAGAAGCATTTTGGAAACGTTGCTTATCTTAATGCCGCCTGCGCATAAAATCCCCACCAACCAGACCTTCATTGTTTATGTCTTTCTTCATATATGACCAAAATCGTATCAATGACATTCATTATTACCGCCATATATTGGTTTCTTTTTATGTTATAGCCTTTTTTCACATACGAACATTTCCGTATCAAAGCGAAGAACCCTAATACCACATTCCAAGGATTCCATTGTAATATTTCCTTAAGGAGAAAAATTACTTTCGTCACCTCTACCCACCTTTGGGTCTATACATTTCTCAGGAAAAAGACATTCAGTACATTCAATAGCGCAGATGGCTTGCTATTTTATTCCCATTAAATAACGACTATTCTTTGCTTTTAATATCGTAGGAAATATTTTTCCCAAAGTACCTGCTTGAAAAGTTGGACAAACCATGTAGGTTCTGGTGGATAGCCAAGGAGTTATCCTTTTCAAATGTTTGTGATGTTTTTTTTTACAATAACGATAAAAACTTTATGGTATTATGAGGTGAGGAGTAATTACAACAAGTGCAGTATAAATGCGTCACAAGCGATAATAATTGTCGGATATAGTTGAGAGTGTTGGCAAGGGTTTAGGAATACTAATTACTTAATGCCCCCACAATTGTAAAAAAATCATTAAGTTAGCGTTGAGTATTATACGAAAAATTTAAGTTTGATTACAGAATGCTAAAAATTAACCTTTTCGAGTCAAAAGGTTTCAATTAAGAATTAAATGCATTTTAAAGAATGTCTCTCTAAAACTATAGTAGTTGGCACTCTACGGAAATACAGTTGTTGGCACAAAAAAATTATTATAGAATAACAGCTACCGGTTTATTAAAATACATTTAATTTAATTTAAACAAAAATGCATAATTATTTTTTGTTTTCGACAGTGTCCCATATGAACAAGTTAGAACTTGGCAATAACTGAATCTTTTGTTATTCCTTTATATAGTTCTAAGCACCGCTTTTATTTAATATATTAGCAGATAATTTGAATATCTATTTTTTTTTCGTTGCGCCTGGAGGTGAGTAATGTTCAAAAGATACCAATGGCCCGTATAATTGACTATGCCCGATTCAGATATAATAGTCTGCCTGCGGGCTAAACCTCACCCCTCAGAGAGGCACTATGAGATCCGGCCGCTCATAGTAGTATCAAATTCCTTCCTCTCATTTTTTCATTTTTGTGATGACTACGGCTAAGTTACCTTAACAAGTAGTTTACGCTTCTGTAGTGTGAATCGCGTTTGGTAGGTAGCTTTCCAGCCAACGCACCTACTAATACCGTCATTACATGCGGTTTTTCCTTATCGCGATAGGTCGAACGGTCTTGTTCTCTGTAGTCGGCGCTCAAGGTTTGGCACGTCCAGAGTACGGATTATTTCATTATTGCAATGAACATGAATACGAGTACGAAGTTTGTGAGCAAAGTTTATTACTTCGTGACTCACTGTAGCAATTCCTAGATCTCTGTGAATATCACTATTCCTTATATACCATGGAGCATTCACTATTGCTCTTAGCGTTTTGTTTTGGAATGTTTGTATTATGGCCATATTGCTTCGTTTGGTACAACCCCAAAGTTTGGCGATCCGCCAGGTCTTTGTCCACTCGTGTACCTTGCTAAGAGCCCGTTGGAGTTTTCCCGTTGATGATCCGACTGTCATGAGACAGTCCATTGCGAGGATAGCCGTATCGTCTGCGAACGTTGCTTCGATGGTCCCTTCATCTTGTGGTATATCTCTTGTGTAGAGCAGGAATAAGATTGAGCCGAGAACGCTTCCTTGCGGAACACCGGCGTGGATTTCTTTGAATTTCGAGAATTCAGTCTCATGTCTAACACGAAAGAGTCTGTTTTCAAGGTAGGATTTCAGTATTTTGTATAATTTTTCCGGTAGGATTGTCCTTAGCTTATACTTTAGGCCTTCGTGCCATACCTTGTCGAAGGCTTGCGATACGTCAAGAAAAGCGCTAGAGCAAATCTTTTTCCATTCTAGTTCTTTTTCAATTTCATTCGTTATTCGATACACCTGGTCGATTGTGGAATGTTTCACACGGAAGCCGAATTGATGATCTGGTATCAAGCGTCTTTCTACAATTACTGGTTGTAATCGTTTTAGCAGGAGTTTCTCGAAAACCTTAGATATTATCGGCAGTAGCGAAATAGGTCTATATGATTTATTATCATTTGTACTCTCCCCGGTTTCGGAACCATAATGACTTCGGCTACTTTCCATTGTCTTGGAAAATATGAAAGTCTCAGAGAAGCATTTATATTGTAGAGCAGTTTAACTAATGCTTTTTCGGCAGCTCCTTCAGAATTTCGCCAGTGATTAGATCGTATCCTGGTGCTTTGTTATTTTTCAGCTTTGTTATTGTCATTCGGAGCTCGGACAAAGATACGGCTTTTACTTTACAGTTGTCGGATGCCGTATTAGCATTCGGTTCTTCGGTTAAAGGTCGTCCATCGAACGGCCTGAATGTAGCTTCTAGATGATCGGCAAATAAATCCCCTTTCTCTTTGTCTCCTTTTACCCATTCGCCGTTTGCCTTTCTAATTGGTGTCGAGTGCATTTTGGGTTTCCTTATGGACTTCAAGGCTTTCCAAAGTGAGCAGTTTTAGCTCTTTTCAGCAGTCAACCCGTCGAGGTAAGTAGAAGTTTCGAGATTTCTTAGATCCTGTAACTCATTTTTAAGTTTGTTGCAAAAGTTTTATCAGGGGGTGCGCGGGATTGTTGCCATCTATTACGCGCTCTCGTCTTTTCTCGTATGAGGTCTTCTATTTCAGGCGTGTATTTGATTTTATTGTCACGTGTATTTGTCTTCCGGAAGGGAGTATTTTTCCAAGCTGCGCTCTGAATGACTTCTACGAGATTGTCAACTTCATCTTCTAAAGGGTGATTTTTTAGCCTTTTAAGATACAGCTGGTGCAAGAACTAAAGCCAGCCGACCTACCACAACGCCGAATTTTTGGTGAATGGGCTCTTGGAAAGCTGGCCGAGGATCCGCTTTTTTATCGAAAAATTGTGTTCAGCGATGAGGCTCATTTTTGGTTGAATGGGTACGTAAATAAGCAAAATTGCCGCATTTGGAGTGAAGATCAGCCAGAAGCATTGCAACAGCTACCAATGCATCCCGAAAAAGCCACTGTTTGGTGCGGTTTATGGGCCGGCGGCATTATTGGGCCATATTTCTTCAAAGATGATGCGAATCGCAGCGTTACTGTCAATGGTGAACGCTACCGAGCGATGATAACAAACTTTTTTTTGCCCGAAATGGAAGTTCTTGACTTGCATGATATGTGGTTTCAACAAGACGGTGCCACATGCCACACAGCACGCGAAACAATGGCGCAATTGCGAGGCGAGTTTGGTGAACAGTTAATTTCACGTTTCGGGCCGGTCAATTGGCCGCCTAGATCGTGCGATTTGACACCATTAGATTATTTTTTGTGGGGGTATGCCAAGGCTAATGTGTATAGGGACAAGCCCGCTTCGATTGACGCACTGGAAGCCAACATCCATGCATTCATTCGTGAGATACCGGCCGATATGTGTGAAAGAGTATGCCAAAATTGGACTCAGCGGATGGGCTACCTGAGACGCAGCCGCGGTCAACATTTGCATGAAATTATCTTTAAACATTAAATTGCAAGGTTCAAACTATCGATTCAAATAAGTATTTCATTCATTTTTTCGAATTTTTTGTGTTTTTTTTTTAAAAAAAGTTCTAAACCTCTTAAAAAATCACCCTTTATTTCGAGCGGTGTCTTTAGTGGCACATTTAAAGCGACATTTTCTTTGCAGTCTTTTCGGAAAACATCCCAGTTGGTTTTGTTACTACTTAACCTGGGTGGTCCTACATTTGTTGCTACACTTCCACCCATTTTCAGGGTGACCGCTGTGTGGTCGGAGCATAGATCGTAGCATTCTTCGACTTCCGTCAGAGTTTTGTTTAGCCCTTTTGCAATAAATAAGTCGACGAGGTCAGGGGTTTTATTTTTGTCAGTTGGCCAATACGTTGGCTTTCCCGTCAAAAAAAAGTCCACACCACACTTCATACTGGTTTTTTACAGTACTCTGCCTTTCGTTGAGTTGCATCTTGAACCCCAAAGAGTGTGTTTCGCATTAAAGTCCCCACCGATAATAAAATTAGACCCAAACGAGTCAGAGGCGGTCAAGGTCGTCGTCTGCAAGTCTATATCCCGGGGGGAAGTAACAAGATCCAATAAGGTAGTCTAGATGGTTTACTTTTACGGAGACTGAGCTTATTTGCATAGAATCGAGTTCTATTTTTATGTCTGTTGAGTACTTTATACAATCTTTGATGTAAAGAGAGGATCCCCCTCTGGCATTTCCCGAAGGATGATGCGCGTGATAATGTATGTAACCTTTTATTTTGGTTCCATGTCCTTTTTTAAAGTGGGTTTCCGATATCAAGCATATATCAATATTGTTTTTCCGCAGAAATAGTTCTAAATAGTTCGTTAATTTTGTTTAGGAGGCCGTTTGCGTTCCATGTCAGTATCTTAAGAAACTCTATCATATCCATGTTTTGTTGTTTAGCTTGCGAGGCTTGAACTCGAGCTTGCTCAATTTGTCAAATACAACGTGATTAATCTTGCTTTGCTGTTCAAGTTTTTCTAATATCACAGTTAATAATTGGCGGATCGGATCTCTTGTATCTGATATTGACTGGTCTCCATGAGTCGCGACTTGCGCGTATGATCTCGCACCAAGCAATTCCGGTTGTTGCGCAGTTTTTTTTATTTTCGTGTATCGGTTTCGTCTTTTTGACTGCCGTAGCGGTATTTGGATTATCGGTTTTAGGATATTTTAAGATTGGGTCCGGGTGTGCCGGTTTCTTGAGAGTGTCGCGTCTTTTTTGTAGTTCTTTCGCGATTTCGCAACCTCGATAATTCGCTGGGTGGTTTTACGTGCAATTGCCGCAGACCGCTGGGACCTGCTTGGTTTTGTTGCACTCTTCCGAGAGATGTTTGCCTGCACATTGAACGCACCGTGTTTTTTTCTGGCAGTATGCCTGCGTGTGGTTAAAACCTTGGCATCGTTTGCACTAAGGCACCATTCTCCTTCCCTTACGCATTGGCTCAATTTTGACCTTTATGTTTAGGATTGTCTTGATTTTGAAGATGCCCTCTACATTTTCTGTCCTATCAAAGGTGAGCATAAAGAGTGGAAGGCCGCGTTTAACAACGGTATTTTTGTCTCCTTCCATGCATTGCTTTTCCTTCTTGATGATATTCACGGCGGCAAGAATTTTTAGGCCTTGGGTTTGCACGTCTTCCATAATATCTTCTTTTACGCAGGTCGGGTGGAGTCCCCTTACGATTACTCGCATCGGTTTTTCGTACTTATTTTCATAAGTTAACCATATGATTTTCTCTGCGTTTAGTTTCAGAGACAGTGCTCGGTAAGAATCAGAATCATCTACGTTGATTTTCCACACGTTGTTTCGGCGTGAGATTATATTGTACTTTGTTTTCAGCATATTTTTGAGAATGTACTTTCCGTAGTCCTCTATCCCGACGACATTTATTGAGGGTGAGGGTGAGGTTTCGCTTGAGTTTTTGTCTTGTTCGGTACAGTGGGCTTATCTTTGTTCTGTAAGACTTCGAGTGATGTGACAGCCTTACGCTTTATGCTAGGCCTTTTTTTAGCGGCCGGATTGGTTTCGCGGGCAAGTTCTTCCTTGTCCGTGAAATATTCACTTGCTGGACGGCTCGGCGTTATCTCGAGATCTTTCGATACACGAAGGTTTTTAAGATCCTCGTTTTCTTTCCGTTTATTTGACTAAAAAAGCTTTAAAAAGTCAGAAAAAATGCGTCGAAAGCAGCGTAAAACTAACGCTTTGAACTTTCGTTTTTCCCAAGGCGAGAGCATTTTTCGTGGTTCAATTTTAGCCAACACTGTAAGTGTATGTAACTTTTAACTGAATGATGCATCAAAGTTTCATTGCATCGATACCAGCGTTGCCTCTTGAAAACAAACTTTCAGTCAGATGTAACTGAATCAAAAAACTTAAATGCAGTCAAAAAAACAGTCAACGAAAAGCAAACAAAAATTCAGCTAAAAATGGACCCAAAATAAATCAACGAATAAAAAAAATCATAAATAAAAACGCAGGGAGAACCCTGCCCTTTCCCACTTAGGTCCTTGTGGACCATTTGTGATGCCCCTGTTGGGGTCGACCGTTGGTGTTGCATCGGTGGTCTTCATCCCTCCTCCTTGTGGTTAATAGACGCTGTCTAGCCATCCCGATGTCCTCAAAAACCTATAAAGATCAGACAGTGAGACATCAGAAAGTTCTTGTAAGTCATGGAAGTAATAGCTTCCAAGTGTTTTGTTCCTCAAGTGACATAGACACGGGCAATGACAGAGGAAGTGAGGTGTGTCCTCGTGGACCTTCTCGTCTCCGCAGCCTTTACATATGTCGTCATCTTTGAGATTTAGTTTCATTGCGTGGTTTCTTAGGAAGTTATGACCAGTTAGCCCCTACTAACTTAGATAGCGATGACCTGTCAAACTGTAATAGCTTGTTGGTCCGGCTACTGTTATATTCTGGCCAAAGCTTCCGTGATATTTCACAGGTAATGAGTTCTTTCCACCTGTTGTTGGTTTTCATTCGAATTTTGTTTTCCACCCGCTCTCTGATTGGTGGCTTGATCGATTGAAGTGCACTATCAAGATCCATTGCGGACCCCTTTCTCGCCAGCTCATCCGCCCTCTCATTACCGGTTTTGTCTCTGTGTCCAGGGACCCAGCAGAGATTCGTGATATGCTGCGAGCAAAGAACCTTGAGCTCTTCGCGGCAGCGGTGAACTAGTTTGGATTTTATTTCATTAGCAGAGACTGCCTTTATAGCCGCCTGACTGTCAATGAAGATGGTAATATCGCTGCGGGGTATTGCCAATATTGACGCCTTACGGGCCGCTTCAGCGATATCCAGAACCTCCGCCTGGAAGACACTACTGCTATCAGGTAGTCTGATGGAGCAATGTATATTTAATTCTTCAGAGAATATGCCGGCACCGGTTCCACAGCCCATCTTTGAACCATCTGTGTAGATGGATACTGATTTTCTTTTTGTGGGTTCATTGATGTTCCATTCTTCCCTACTCGGAAAGGAGCAGGTGAATGGTCTGTCAAAGTCCAGATGGGGAGCCATATAGTCAGAAGCGACAACGTTCCCTACGTATTTACCTAATATCTGTGCATGCCCAAAATTGCAAGGGTTCCAAGTTTTAGTTTGGCTGATCCTTGGGGCACTTTTAGCAGCAGATTCTTCCATGTATAGGTCTAGAGGTGTCAGATTAAGAATAGCCTCTAGTCCAGCTGTAGGCGTGGTTCTTATTGCGCTGGTTGTCCCTATACATCTATTCTTTGTATTTTAGTCATTGACTTAAGATTGGTTGCTTTGCCGGCGGCTTGCCACCAGACTACACTGCCGTACACAGTATACATCCAGAGAATAATTTTGGGGTTTGGTCCCCAACTCCTGCCAAAGATGCGATTGCCTGCGTACAAAGCATTCGCTGCTTTCTTGATCCTTTCATTGACATTCGGCTTCCAACTAAGTTTCCTATCAAGGATGATTCCCAAATATCTCGCACTATCCGCTACCCTTATTGGTACTCCATCCAGAGTTGGTGGCTCGAACTGCGGTATTATTCTTTTATTCGTGAACAAGACAAGTTCGGTTTTCTGCGGATTGACCCCAAGGCCGCATTGTTTTGTCCACGTACTTAACACCCTAAGTGAGCTACCTAACAAATCGCTTATGGTAGGTAAAAACTTTCCCTTAGTAAGTATAACTACATCATCTGCATATGCAGTTACTTTGACTCCCAAGTTGTTGAATTTCATAAGTATTTCATTGATGACAAGGACCCAGAGCAAGGGGGAGATGACATCTCCTTGTGGAGTGCCCTTCGAAGCAGTTACCCGGAGGTCAGTGTCACCTAATTTCGCGTTGATATTCCTTTCACTGAGCAAGCTCAAGATCACATTAGTGAGAGATTTATCAACATTCGAGTTCTGAAGTGCTCTTTTCACTGCGCAAATTTTGAAATTATTGAAGGCTCCTTCAATGTCTAGGAATGCAGCTAATGTATATTCTTTGTCATTTAATGACTTCTCAAAATCTCAGTTTCCACCCCTTTGCCTTTAGTATAAGCATGTTGAGCCGTGGATATCACATTGTCATCTAGCCGATTACGTATAAAGACGTTCATTAGTTTTTCAAAGGTTTTAAGAATGAACGATGTCAGACTTATAGGCCTGAAGTCTTTGGCTGTAGTGTGGCTGGATTTCCCTGCCTTCGGAATGAAGACAACCTTGACTTCTCGCCAGGCTCTGGGCATATAGCAGCTCTCTAGACTGCGAATAAAAATACTTTTAAGGACCGTTATAATTGTGGTCTTGGCTTCCTGTCTGGCTGATTCTGTGGTTGATTCAATATCATTACAAAACGAGCGCCATGTTGCGCGTTTAGCACTGGTTATGGCCCTTTGAATTTCCTCTGGCCGACTTTATATGCGTCCCAGTCAGTCTGGGAATTTGTGGCCTTAGCCAAATTAAAAAGAGCTCTGGTTATCCTTCTGATATCGACGAGATCCCTCGTCCACCATGGTGGAGATTTCCTATTCTTTATTGTCTCTGACATTACTCAGCACTCAAAGAAAGAAAATAATTTCACGCCTTATCAGTTAGGACGGTGTCAAAACTCTGACGTGATTATCGAAAATTCTTCATCAGAATCGTTAGATCTATTTTGGGATAGTCGGTTGAAGTCGTAGATTCCTACGCCGAATAACAAATTCCAATTCCCCACTCCTGAAAACTCAGCAGTCTTTGATATAGCAACTAGGCAAATTCGTCAAGATTATCTATTATCTCGGGCTCAGCAGACCCATTTTTATAATAAATTATCTTCCTGCACTCACACTCATACTATCTATCTGAATTCGCTCACAAGCCATATTCCATATTTTTACATTACAACTATCTCAAAGTAAGCGTGCATAATTGAATTCCCTTTATTTACTTTATCACAATTTTACTGACCCACTTTGTCTGTATAAAAATTAATGTTCATGCTGTAGGTACGATTTCCACTCGAGAGTTCAGCGCGCCCAAGGTATGTTCGACTACACTTCCCATGGTGTTCGAACATTCGAATAATTTAATGAATAAGCCTCGCAATTTACTCAGCTCTTAGCAGTGTGCAAAGGAAGAATTTACTGTGCCCCCTGCTGAAGGTGAATGTTTAATTTCCTTTAAACCTTGTATAGCAATAATCCCCTGCACCAGATACTCGACGATTAAATATTTTGTCTGTGATTTAATTTTTTTTTCTCTCAAAGATACGAAACAGGCTTAAAAGGAAGCACTTGTTCTCGTACCCATATATGCAGATGCAGAGTAATGAAGCGAATATCCACGCAAATATGAAAACGTAATTCAATCATAATCAAGCACATGAGGAGAGTCGGCAGTAAATTCACTGCGGCATTATATATATGAATGTGTGAGAGAAGGGTTTTAATAATACCATACACTGGTATTGAATCGAAATTAAGACTGAACGATTGTGAGCCGATATTTATAGGGGTTCGAGTAAGAGCTAATCAAGTGTGTTATCTGTATGAGGTTGGATGGGGGTATACAATTCGTTTTGTAAGGGAATAATTGTTTGCGCAAGAACAAGCGCGCACTTAAACTGTAAATGGGGATTAAAAATTGAAGAGTCCTAATGAGCTAACAGTGTTGGGGAAAATGCTGTGATTTGCCTGATTGACAGTGAGGGATAGTGCTTTAAAGAAAATAGCCAGAGGCCTTGCAAATAATACTTTCAAAAAAAACTATAGAGATGCTCTGTAAAAAAGAACGTTTCAAATATCGAATGGTGAAGCACAAATGGGTTTTAGATTCAGGCTGACGCTCTCACAAATTGGTAAAGTACTGGAAAATTATGTTAGGTAGAAAGTGCCAGCTGACTTATATCGAAGACCGTGAGAGTGACAACCGTAAACATTAAAGCTTCAGTTTTATTGTTACCTTACTCCTGCTAGGTGGATATATCTGTTTTGTATACCCACCACAGGAAGGTATATTCACTTTGTCATTACATTTGTAACGTCAAGAAGGAGACACCGGAGACCTCATAAAGTATATATATTCTGAATCAGGATCATATTCTGAATCGATTTAGCCATGTCCGTCTGTCTGTCTGTCTGTCCGTCTGTCTGTTGAAAGCAAGTTAGCGCCCAAAGAAATTGACATAGGCGAATGAAATTTTGTGAAAGGACTTCTTATGATCGTCGTCAGGTTGGTATTGAAAATGGGCTATGTCGGTAGTAGTAGTTCTGGTACCTCCCATACAAAATTAATATTAGACCCATGAGTCTCTCTGTCTGTTAAAAACACAATTGCGTCCAAAGGAATCAACGTAGGCAAATGAAGTTGAAATGACTTATTTTTATTGTTTTCAGGTTGGTATTAAAAATGGGATATGTCGGTCAAGTAGTTTTGGTACCTCCCATACAAAACCAATATTAGAAAACACATTTTGAAAACACGATAGCGTCTAAGTGAATCGACCTAGGGAAGTGATATTTTTTGAGAGGACTTACTTTTATTGTCGTCAGGTTGATATTAAAATTTTGCTATGTCGGTTAAGTAGTTTTGGTAAATGTGGTTGGTGCACAAAACCAATATTAGACGATAGCGTCTATTCATTTAATTTTATTAGTTTAGACTCTTCAATGAAAATATCTCCAGAGACAATGCTTATGCTTGTTTTTTCTATCACTTTTTTCTATGAATTCGACCTTATGGCAAAAAAAGGAAAAACCATTTCAGGTCAATTTTAAAATAATATATATAATTACCCGTACCTAGGTTTCCTAAAAAGCTATAATGTTTCTTTCAACAGATTACTTGTAGATTAGATTGTAGATTAATTGTAATTAGATTACTCAAAAACTGATTTTTATTATTTGTCGACCAGTACCTATACCTGTTCAATGTTATTACGTACTACCTCGCATGCCTAGTATTTTGCATGACTTGTATGCAGTGGAGGGTATCAAAGAATCGGCCAGGCCGATGATAACACTTTTACTTGTTTTTTAATTTTATTTGAATGAATTCTATTTTTGACAGCAAAATTCATCCAGCTGCATAAATGAAATCTGTAGGGGGTTGTTTCAAAAATGAGTCAACAACATGCAAGTTATTCCCAGCTTCCACTAGGGCACAAGTGAATTTCAGAAAATTTTCATGAACATTGAATAAATTTCTATTAGGCTTGGTGAATGTTTCCAAATTCGTTTATTTAACACCATATTTGTACAAAATCAGAATATGATTGGAAATTCTGTAGTTTAATAACACTGAACAGTGTTGAATAATGTTACTTGGGAACAGTAAAAATGCAAATGCTATTCATATCTAAAAAAAAATGTATTAATATCGGAAAGCAAAGAAAGTGATTAAACTCTTAACAAAAAGAATTATTAATTGACAAAAACAAGTGTACTCCTTGTGCTTTTGGGATACAAAAAGTGATCAAAACATTTTTTTATTGTTCCGAGTATTTCACATAAATATAATGCGATCTACGAGGACTTTTGTTTTATGGACTTTACCAGAAAAAGCCAAAGGCATAGAAATTTGACAGCAATAGTATAAGCAATAAAAACATCGAACTCATTGTTCGAATAAAACAAATGCATACTTGATCTGTTATAGTTCATTTTACGTACTAATTACAAATTATAATTTATGCTAAAACTTAAAAATATTTTTCGCCACGACATAAAAAAAAATCTTTCCCTAAACGGTGTTAAACCATTTTGTTTCAGTATGATTTCGAAAATTGAAGCATTAAAATCAACACAAAAAAAAGTGTGTACAAAATCTGTTAGTTCATTTGATAAAGTTCATAAACTTGATAAACTCTTATGTCGTTTTCGATTTGTCAAAAAGATAAATTTTTTTGAGAAAAAAAAATTTTTTTTTTGATCAAGTTTGGTTTTCATGTTCGATTTGCCAAAAAAATCAGTCTTATTTTTAATCTGACACTCTTTTGAGAAATCTCGATTTTTCTCAGATTTCACACATACTTTTCATACATACCAATGTGTATGACACACAGCTGCCGGTTACGAATTGTTTTTTAACTGAATTATTCATTTTTCGAGTATGGAAACAATATTTTATATTAAATTATTTCGAAATTAGTTATAAAAGTGTAAAAAACAATTGGAATGGATTTCCAGTCTAAGTGAAAAAATAAATATATTTGCGGCCAACTCAATACACACAAGAACCAAAAAAATTCGAATTTAATATTCGATTTAGCAGCAAAAATCTGAAATCTCAGATCAGAATAGTCGAATCGAAAACGACATTAAATTCAACTGTGACGTGAACGCCGTGTAACTAATGGGAACAAAATACGCCGAACAAAGTCGGCCACACTTGAAATCCCACCAGAAAATGGCCGCCCGATGGACGTGAAGTCCCAGCAGCAGATTGTAAATATAAGTATGCCGGCGGCAGCAATGGCGCTCCTTTCATTTGTACAGGCACGAAATCTTATGCAATCTAATGTCGGGCAGGCAGCTTGTAGGCAAATATACCGTTTCTGCTCTCAGTTGGCTGTCTAGTTTGGTTGGTCTATGGACTGGAATATGAATATTAACACAGCCCAACACGACGCGATGGTTTTTTTGTCCGCGAAGCCTGTCCTAAAACCAATATACACACAAACAAGATGGAAAAACCCATTAACTCGTCTTAGTAAATAAAAAAGTAAAAATCAGTGCTACAGTACTGGGCTCGGTTGAGCTGTTCAAAGGTGCCATCATTTGAGTTCCAGGACTCAGAAACGTCTATGGAAACGAACACGCTGATGATAGGTCAAGCAAGACTCACACTTCGCTAGACCCAATCACGGCATAACTTCTTCCGAATTCCTAGAGAAGATCAAATTCATATAAAGGAGACTGAGAAACTGCGGCATATTCAGAAGGATGCGGTCAATCCACCTGAAAAAAACAACCACCTCCTAAGCACAACACGATCTTCAGAATAGCAACGACCAGAATGGGTATACAAAGTCCCGCTATTATAGTGACACAACCAAAACGAAAATCTCATTCACTCTCTCTCTGCCCCTGTTTGGCATTTGCTAGGACCGGACAAAAAGCATTCTTAGACTACCTTGACGAAGAATCACTGAAAATCTAAGAACTTTTCGAACTAAGCAGGTGGAATCTAAACTATCCTCTTCGACAAAACTACTAGCTCAAAGTGGTTCTTGTTTTCAAAACTGGAACACGGATCAAAAATGGATGGCTTGTGAATTACAGGTTATAGGAGTGGTTTGTGGCCACCGTCAGGACATGGAGAGCGAGCCCTGCAGCACCCCACTTAGGTCCATGTGGTCCCATTGTGATGAACCAGGACATAGATCGTAAATACCCACAGAATTAATGAAAATCTAACGAAGACGGTTACAAATAGTACCATCAGTACTGTTAATCGATCGGGCCTCCACACAACTAAAGTCTTGAATTGGTTTATGAATTGTGCGTTCTAGTTGTTTTTAAACAAGAGATTTATCATTTAATCGAATCAAAGACAGATCCATAGGACTTAAAGCCCAAATTCTGTGCAACAACAACAACTTTCTCACACCTCACAACCGGCTCCTTCACTCCACCATTGTTACATTTAGTCGGATGCTGTTTCTCCATTTATGTTTCCATTTACTCGTAGTCTACCTTATTTTATTTTGTTTCAAAAGTCAAATGGATTTCCGTTTCTATCCTTTGGCTCATAAAATAAATATGTACATTCTGTTTCGTAGTTTCATATCCATTACGAACGACCATTAAAAGTTTAACAAAGTGCACTGCAGAACCAGACCAACAGCTGCAAAAAGAACAAGAAACTTCTCCAAGGTTATGTCTCACTCGGATCATGGTAATAAAACTTTAGTTTTATGCACGTTTTGTTGTCAAGTTCGGCACATACAAAATACAACATTTCTTGTGTGAATTTTTGCCAACAGTTGCCTACATACAAAATCGTCGCCTTGGGGCTCAAGGCTGTGACAGTTTTAAATATTATCAAACGTATCCCCGACGGACTCTTGACAAAATCATTAACTAGACAATGTCAATACGATCCTCAAAAAAAACATAAAGTTCTGCTCTCTAATATCTGACCAAACAAGTAGATAAATCTTTGCATCAATTTAACGACAATGTTGTACCACAGTTCAGTTCACTCAAATTATGTATAGAGTAAGAATAAAATCCCACAGACAGGACATTCACGATTCATTGCTCTGCGAACAGTTTTATTTTCAACTTTGTTACTCCTGCCGGTATAGAGAATTCGTCCTGAGGCTAAGAAATATTAGGTATAGTATTATTTAACCGTCTGACAGGGAGTAGTCTGCCCATAATAAGGTCATAATGCCCGCGGTATATACTACCTACTGATGCCCAATTATTTTCAGCTCCTTAGTTTTTGATATTGCTACTGGTTACAATTTGTTTTTCATTTTAGAAGATTTCACAGGCGTGGGTACTTTAGGACCAAACATTCACGATTCATTTAGTCGGTCTGACGAGAGGAGCCGATGGGAAATTCCTTAGAGAATAAAATTGAATTACTCCCACAATTCCAACAAGTTTCGTATCAGTCACGTTGAGTGCCTCATATAATTGACAGCACGCTAATTTGCAAAAAATAAAATAAAATAAAAATCTCATCCCAATCTAATTCGCCAAAGCGAATCGAAAAAGCGACTTCTATCGATTGGTGTAATTCGTTTCGCCAATATTCATAACCTTCGGTAAAATGTGTTTTTGCCTCGTCGAGTCATTTGTTTTGTGTTTGTTTGGAAAATTACGCACATTACCATTTGAAATAACCCCCGATATAAATAATGCACATCGATTTCAGTGAATTGACGGATGATTTGTTTGCTAGCATTTGCTATTGTTGTGCCTTTTTAAGGATTTATTAGTCCTCATTAAAAATAACAATGGATGGGTTGGGTACTGACCATTTGTGTTGTTATGTTAAGCTACTTACCCGGCCTGAAAAATGATGCGTCGTTCGGCGAAGAGTGGAGCGAATAACATGATTTATTGATGTGCTCTGAGGGCTTTTAGATGTTAGGCGGGGAGGAGCTCTCCCAAGCTATAGACTGGTTTCGCTCTTGGCGTGTGCACCCTTGTTTGTGTGTCTGTTTTGTCAATTCGTAGTTTATTAGATGGTTTTACAAATTTACAGCAATTTGATGGGAATCTTGGAGATTAAGCATTGGAAAACGTGGATATAGGCTATAGATTTGCAGCAAGTTAAGAGCAGCACTAGTCAAAAGCAGCAGTTTTGGTTAAACATTTCTTGCCAGTACGAAAAGTATATCGTAATTGAATTGTTTAAGCCTTGAAGCCATTTTGGTATTAGAAGTTTTGGTATAGAAATCCTTATTTTTTTTGTTTAGGCAAATGTGTCTTGACAATGACGGCCCAATAAAATTAAAGATTCCTGCTAAATATTCGACAGCACCACTGCCGATTATCTGATACGGTTGGATTGGGGCTACTGATGCTTCTTATAAATAACTCCAATGGTGGTCTGATTCAAATATCAGTAGCTTGGGAATCTGCAAAAACTTACACGGTTTATGATTGCAAGTAGCTGCCATGCGTCATACCCCCTTCAAAAACATGCCACATTTTAAATAATATGCTTTTTAAAGACAGCATTATGTCCTTTTACAATAATTTACATTTTCGGAGTGCTTTGGTGAAACAATAAAAATTTTACAACTTTAACTTCCATTAGAGTATAGAGAAATAGCGTTTCGAATATTTTTTTTATAAAAGGGCCACCTTTATCTAATATCGTACACGTTTCGCAAAGTGTTTCTCATGAATATTCATGCATGTACCAATCTTCGCGCTTTTTCTGTACAAAAATAACGCGGCCTAGTGGACGTGGACCTATTACCACGCCTCCTCACCTTCGTATCGTGTCAAAAATACACTCAAAAGTTGTAAGACCGTTCATCGGATAAAGATTCAGTCGAATAAAAAACAAACAAACAAGACAGAGGTGATATTTTCATATATGGTAGAAGTGAGAGAAAATTACTTATAAATATGCATAGTATTCTTTCGCTGGCTTCAAAAATACAAATATTGAAATCATTTACAAAATGTAGACAAGAATTTTGAATTGTTATCGTTTGTGAGGAGTCAGTAAATACGCAAATAAATGGACGGAAATTCCTCTTTCATTTGGTCGACATAGCAATCGGTAAGACAAAATTTGTATATAAGGAAATATATTTTGTGCAGTATCCAATCGAAAAACGGACAACGCCATGTATCCGGGTTCGAAAAAGGAACAAATTTTCTAAATTCGTAGAGAAACTGGATATCAGCATATAGTTTTAATCAAAGTCGAAACAGTCATTTTTGACAGTAATCTAAAGTTTGTAAAATAGTTAGTTAACGATCAAGAAAAAAAAAATAATAAAGAGCACGATTGGGTCGCTCGAAACATTTGCTATCACATTGTTAGTTTTTTTTTTCTTACTTATTTCGTTTTATTTTATTTGTTACAGCACGGAGAAATTGTATTGCAGGTTAAGGCTACTATAAAAGGAATGAAGTGTTAACTTCCGTCAGATAATAATTTTTTTGATTGTTTTATAACAACTCTCAGTACACCAATAGCTGTTTTTTATTATCAGCGTGATCTGATCCGGATCAGATTACGAAAATAAAACAGAACGGATCATTGAAAAGTTTAATTTTGGAATTGTGGCAACAGTTGCTTTCAAAAACAAAACAGATGCAAGGTATTTCAAACTTCATATTGCCACCAGCCATATTGCAAATATTATTCTCAACGTGACGTCACACAAGGCACATGTCATTTCACTTGCAATGTCGGGGGTGTTACCATATTTGAATCAAATTTGCATAATTTTTCTTTTCAAATATATTTTTGTGAAACAAATTTTTGTATTTTATGTTCAAATATGCAACACATGAACAATATTTTGCTGCTAGCACTTCAGTTTATCTTGGCATATTAAGGTGTGTCCAGACCAGCGAAACATTTCAGAAATGTTTATGAAAGGTTTCTGAAGGAAATCGGACACATTTCAGAAAACATTTATAAAAGATATTTTAAATTTATTTATTAAATGTTTATGAAATGTTTCAATTTTATCCTGTTTTGGACTAGAAGAAAATAATCGAAAAACGCAGCGCTCACTCTCTGCAAGTAAAACAAAAATTATTTCCCATCACTACAGCAAAACATTTCTAAACATTTCATAAAAATTGTTTTGTTTAATAAGTGTTTTAGTAATAAATATGGAACATGTAGGTATTTAATTGTTTATCAAATGTTTGGCTGGTCTGGACATACCTTTATAGACTTTATTCGAATGCGAAAAAAATCAATTGATATTTTTTGTTCCATTTTTTTTAGTCTGCCAACGTGATTGTATGCTGTGGCTATCGTTTACAGGCACACCAACATTTAAAAATAAAACAAGCCACCTAGTCGGAAATAGTAGAAATAATTTTCAGATCATGATTCGTGATCTCGATGAGAAGCAGGATCATGTGCTGTTGTTGTAAGTGCATGTAAATCGATGACCTATATGGATCATAGCTGATAATAAAAAAAAACAGCTAGTGTCGTAAATAATCCACATTCCGGTGTAATGATTTTTGAAATTCTAGGCGTAGTTACTATAGGTTGATGATTTTTTGTGTTTATACGATAGACGATTGGTTAACAAAATTTAATAAAGAGTGGTTAAAAAAGAGAAGATTACCGAAAAAAAAAGTTTTAAAAATAATTTCATATGAGCCCTCACTTGGAAAAAAATGTGATGGCCGCAGAAGCATAGCTGAACGCTATAGGTAAAGTGGCGATTTAAAAAAAATAATCGAAACGTTTAGAATGAGAAGGTGCTAAGTGACAAATTTAAAGTTTCGAGTAAAAAACGTTTAAAGTTGTTTGCCCATAAATCTCCCTATGAAAGCAGTTGAGTTCGGTAGTACGAAATAAAAGTAAATAAAGAAAATATTATTTTAGACAACGTGACTCCAATTATTAAATGTTATAATAAGTGGTATTTTTCTTCAAATTAATGCCTTTAACGCCTTTATTTTAGCACTTTTTTACGCTACGAAACCTGAAAAAATGTTGTGTACTTAACACCTTCCATATCCAACTTCCTACACCTAATACACATCTATCAGTTGAATATTTTGCCGCAGTGGATTCAATGGGATAGCCCTTGAACAGACATAATGGGAACCATACCGGCCTGTCATCGACATATCATAACTTTTTATATTGTTTCTATATTTAGTTGGAAGTTTCCAACAAAAACAATATCATTCAAACAGTTCCTCTCCTAACATTTCGCTACATTCCATATCACTGAAAATAGGTCATCTCTCCATACCAACTACATTTACCTCGAGAATCCGTAATCGCTGTTTTACCAACGAACATCCTAATGCCGACGCAACTACATACCCCTTTGTAAATTGTCGATGTCAAATTGTTAATTGAACGTGTAACTCTTCTGGGGTCTGCTTCAATCGCTTAAGTTGTCTAATTACAAAGCAAAGACAACTTGGGCAAACACAACCAAGGCAAAGGCTCTCTGACGCTGCCGGTATAAGGTATAATGTTTGCATAATTCATGAGTACTCAACCGCACACTTAAGGACGTGTTAACGCGGAATACTAATTGAAGTTTGATTAAAGGATGCCGGTTGATGATGTAATATTTTTAGAAGCTGCCTGATATAGCAGGATATCTATGTGATTGTTCGAGTGTATTAAAAGACACTTCACTTTAATGATTATCATCAAAGTGTCAAAGTGCACTTGCTCTCGTCGAATTTGTCGAGTTGATTTGAACAATTTATTTTTATTTATTATATATTCACTTCACGTATTATGCGATTCTCGAACTAATCATCACAAACTGCTGTCAAATAATTTCTACTAAAATGTAATAAATGATAAATTCTGCTACGAGTATGTGTCGTTTGTGCGCTTTCTGTGCTAATTTAATTTGTTTGTTCAGTCTAATGTCGAATAACAATTCGAGTAATTATTTACAATAGGCGTCGTACACCGAGAGAAAGTAGAGTAATGGTAAGCGAAAAAACGCTTAAATTAATCAATTTTCAACTCATATTCATCGCAATTCGATCTGTTCTTAAATCAAGTACATCGGTCTGAAACTAGTGATACACCATTCTGCGATTCCTAACGCAAATTTTGAAAATAAAATTCTCTCTTAAATTGCACATACTTTCCCACATAGTAACACGGGAAACAGCTTGTAGGCAAAATCTGTTAAGTTGGCTGAGATGACGGTCTATTTAATACTTAGTTTATGCAGGAAGTGGTGCTTGACTGTTAGCACCTATTTGTTTAGCTTTTGTATTTGGCCCGGCACTCATCTTTGAGTTAGTTGAAATTGTTTCATCGTCGATATTGTGCTAAAAAGGAGCCAGATAAAAAAAAATGTATGAAAAAAAACTTAAGTAGGTACCTACTCAACACGTTTTTTTTACGGCTTTTGCTGAAATTCACCCCTCCATTGAACGTTTTGAATAACCAAAAGGTCATCTTTGCATAGATACGAAAGAAAGACATGCAGACTCACAAAAATCTTTCAACACGTTTCATTCTTAATTGCTAAAATTCCATACTTGATTTAATTCGACACACTCTTAACTTACTCTTAAACGGAATTAATTTGATAGCACAAAATTTTAGTTTTACTCTTAGCATTCATAAGTTAATAGCCGTTCAGAGCGGAATTTTCTCCGAATTGTACAAAATCAGAGAAATTCCATTCAAGATATCCGTTCCGATACAACTTTCGGAAGAATTCTCCGATGGCATATAGCGCGCCTTTTGGCCTTGCATTGTACCAGCATTTGACAGCTACACGGCACATTTTTCCCGAAGCTCTCCGACAACTAATTTCTGGGGAATATTTTAATGTGATATGAACGTGTTTATATAAGTTAAAAAGATCTACGCAAAAGTTACAATTACAAAAAATATACATATTCAGAGCAGATTGCTCTGACCTTTATTATCCAATGAATCGATTAAAATTAACTTTTTTCTAATTACGAAAGCTTGCATTTTAATTCTTAATTTCTACAATATCATTTTTCCATAGCTTGCATTTCGATTTATCACGTGAATTTCACTGGAAATTCGTTTCATTGCCCTAGAGGCCTAGACGCTTAGTCAGCATATCCGTTACGCATGCAAGTGATTTGCCGGTGTTAAGTTATACTTAATTTAGTTTGTTCCGAAACGGTTACTTCGAACGCAGTTGGAGTTGCGATCAGAATTGACTTTCGTATCGGATTCCTTCCGAACGGATACCTCGATAGGGGTGAATAATGTGGATATAATAATAGTGAGAAGAAATCGAATAAACAAAATTATATTTGCTCTGTATCTGCTTAAGCGAGAATCAGTAAAGAAGCGTTATGACTGTAATTTTGTTACGGAAGCTGCCCATTAAAACAGTCCGTACCTATCACATATTTCTCAAGCAATTGAAAATTTTGTATGCGCCTCAAACTAAGTGTGAACACGGCTGTAATACAAGCTTTGCCAAAACATCCCTGTAAAAGAAAAAAAAAAAATTTACACTGAACTATTATTCCCTAAGTACTTTCCTTTCAACAGGAAATACAGTGAACACGCTCCCTGAAAGACATTGGAGATTAGAGCTTAGAGTTTTAACCTCTGACAATTTGTTCCTTCTTCTCTGGTGGCCGTCGTAGAGTGAACAAGTGTGGTGCCAAAACTCCTTACGAGTATACTCCAACAACACTAATAATTAATTATCTTAAAAAAAAAAAAAAATAAAGTAAATTTTTATCTTAACGTTGCATAAACAATCCACACACACTTTTCTGCAACGTCCCAAAATAGCATTTTTGCAAAAATCGCCACCATAATTGAATTATTATTCAAGGAAATAATTAACTCTATCGACCAAACATATTCATTATTGGATTGCATACGCCAACAATCGGCAATCAAACCGTGGCGATCTGTCTTATCGCAATTCTCAGTGAGACCGCTCCCCTGGCCCTCAGACGCAACTTCAACAAATCCACCTGATCCCATCACTATCCGCACGATCCAGAAGAGAGAGAGCCCTGCGAAACTTGCCAACAGACCGAAGCATTGGGCTTATCACCGATCGTTTGACAAAAAAAAAAAAAAAACCACACACGCAGGTAGTCGGAAGATCCGTGAGGTCCCGTAAGTGGCAGTGCATGAGCCAAAAGTACAAACTCTCAGTGTTTCGTCATCATCAGCTAGTACAAGTGCAGTGCCCACATGTTTTGCTGGTTTGATTAATTGTTTGTCTCTAAGTTATTCTAATTTCAATTTTTTATTCTATTACAAAGCATTATTTCTAAAGTAAAGGTACCAAAAAGTAATCTAAGCCTAAGAGAGGGAAAATATTGCACATAATCGTAAAACTTAAATAATCTAAAATACATAAAAGGTAAAGGATCGTAACAAAAAGAATAAATATCACAGGTAATATTGCACTGATTTACGGCATGCATTTATGAGTCAACATATTCTAAAGTCTTGTTTGTTTCCTAAAGTGAGAAACGTTAGCGATTGGATCGTGTAAGGAGCTTGTGATCACAACTTCAACGAGGAAAAGAGATAAGGAACCAATCGAGTATATACAACACCCTGACGGCTGAAATAAAAAAAAAGTAAGTGCTATTTATTCTCATCACTTTTGTAGAGATCCTTAGTAGTTTTGTTTTATTCGGAAAAAAAAAAAATACCTAATCAATTTTGGGTAGCAAGTGTAATATTTTTGTTTTCTTTCGAATCGAATTATCGTAAATACACGAAGCAAAAAAAAAAAAAAAACAAGAATTAAGTAAAAATAAATATAATAGGATAACCTAAGTCGTATGAGACATAATTAATTAAAGTATGTTGCCTAATGATTAACCTATCGGAGGAAGATATTTATAGTCTTAATAAATGAATTTATAACGTAATGAACTGAGTTGAGTTACATTTTTTTTGGGGTTGTTTATGTTCGGAAGTTTTCTTTCAGGATGTGTTGAATAGTACATCCATTCTTTGGATTAGGGACAGCATTACATATTACAGGTGCAAGTGTTGTCATGGCGTTTCGTTAACATATATAGGGAGGGAATAAATGCTCCTACGCGACGTACCATCGTAAATCAATTGATTTATTTCGCATTCGAATTAACTCCCTGTCCGTATTCCGAGTTGTGTTGTTTTTTTTCGTTCTATAAAGGTATGTCCAGCCAGCCAAACATTTGATAAACTATGAAATACCTAAATGTTCCATAAATATTTCTAAAACACTTATTAAACAAAACAATTTTTATGGAAGGTTTAAAAATGTTTTGCTGGTTTGGATCTGGACACCAAAAAAACATTTATGAAATGTTTCACAGTTACCCAATCATGATGGGAAATAATTTTTGTTTTACAAGTATCCTTGCAGAAAGTGACCGCCGTTTTTAGATTATTATTTCTTTTTTAATAAAATAAAAATGCCCAGAAAAGCTTTGAATATCTAATGAGAATGTGATTCATTTAATACGATTATTTGTATTAAATCGCGTGTCGCGTGATTGCCGAGACCAAAATTACAAAAATAAAAACTTTACTCGTTGCTAATAATCCCTCCACATTATTTTCTTCTAGTCCAAAACAGGATAAAGTTGAAACATCTCATAAACATTTACCCCCGCATTAATAAACAAATATGCAAATGTAAGTTAGCTAGTAGACGTCAGATAGCATACAAAAATCTGACGTAACTGCTGAGTAACGAGTTGATAACTTTTACGCAGTGTTTATTAATACGGGGGTTAATAAATAAATTTCAGAAATCTTTTATAAATGTTTATAAAATCTGTCCGATTTGCTTCAGAAACATTTCATAAACATTTCTGAAATATTTCGGTGGTCTGGACACACCTTAATATGCCAAGATAAACTCAAGCGTTAGCACCAAAATATTGTACATGTGGTTCATATTTGAACTTAAAATACAAAAATTTGTTTGACAAAAATATATTTGAAAAGAAAAATTATGCAAATTTGTAACACCCCCGACTTAGCAACTGAAATGACATGTGCCTTGTGTGACGTCACGTTGAGCAGAATATTTGCAATATGGCTGGTGGCAATATGAAGTTTGAAATACCCTGTATTATCTGTTTTGTTTTTGAAAGCAACTGTTGCCACAATTTCAAAATTAAACTTTTCAATGATCCGTTTTTTCTGATTCGGATCAGATCACGCTGATAATAAAAAACAGCTATTGAATCCACGTTTTCTCAATGTGAGTAGGTGCGTACTTCAGAAATATTTTTTTTTACTCTTTGTATTCTTAGATTGAGAATGTACGAACTGCAATAGCTAACAAACCCCAATAAACATCATACAAAGTGAGAAAAAAACTTCATATCAAGAACGAAATTATTTATGACGAAAAGTTGATCTGCTTTTTACTTTATTTCTTATTTTGAACTTAAATGTTGTTAGAGCTAGAATGGCTACGCTACTTCAGCTTTGCCCGTTTTTAAATAAAAACTTTCAAATGGGAGTAAGGAAATCAATTTTAATGTACGAATTCTTATTAATAATGTGTGTTTTCTGAAGATAATCTTAAAAGTGCTCAGTGTATTGAAGAATGTTGATTTGTCGATTTTAGTTGTTTTCTTTTTTTTTTCGTAGAAATAAACTGGCGATTTGCGACGTTCCCTTCGAGATGGTCATAATCCACTCGAAGTTACTACTGGTCAAGTCTTTATTCAACTTTATATAAATTTCCAAGACATCTTTGTATTGATCTTATAAATAAATTAAAGTCATTCATGGATTTAGGGTCTATGAAGCCCTTTGTCCGCTCTTATTTTTCGTTTCCTTCGTGGGTCTGTTTTGCTTTCTCTAGTCTTTTCACAGTTCTCCACAAATGAAACGCCTTTGATAAACAAACTATCATATGAAAAATTCCTGACATTTGTGTAAACTTGTGAAAAGACTGAGAATTGACCTCTAGAACTATCAAATAAGTTCAAGCTTTTAACCAACAGAATCATCTATTTAAAGGGTGATTTTTTAAGAGGTTTCGAACTTTTTTTAAAAAAAAAACACAAAAAATTCGAAAAAATTAATGAAATATTTATTTGAATCGATAGTTTGAACCTTGCAATTTAATGTTTAAAGATAATTTCATGCAAATGTTGACCGCGGCTGCGTCTCAGGTAGCCCATCCGCTGAGTCCAATTTTGGCATACTCTTTCACACATATCGGCCGGTATCTCACGAATGAATGCATGGATGTTGGCTTCCAGTGCGTCAATCGAAGCGGGCTTGTCCCTATACACATTAGCCTTGGCATACCCCCACAAAAAATAATCTAATGGTGTCAAATCGCACGATCTAGGCGGCCAATTGACCGGCCCGAAACGTGAAATTAACTGTTCACCAAACTCGCCTCGCAATTGCGCCATTGTTTCGCGTGCTGTGTGGCATGTGGCACCGTCTTGTTGAAACCACATACCATGCAAGTCAAGAACTTCCATTTCGGGCAAAAAAAAGTTTGTTATCATCGCTCGGTAGCGTTCACCATTGACAGTAACGCTGCGATTCGCATCATCTTTGAAGAAATATGGCCCAATAATGCCGCCGGCCCATAAACCGCACCAAACAGTGGCTTTTTCGGGATGCATTGGTAGCTGTTGCAATGCTTCTGGCTGATCTTCACTCCAAATGCGGCAATTTTGCTTATTTACGTACCCATTCAACCAAAAATGAGCCTCATCGCTGAACACAATTTTTCGATAAAAAAGCGGATCCTCGGCCAGCTTTCCAAGAGCCCTTTCACCAAAAATTCGGCGTTGTGGTAGGTCGGCTGGCTTTAGTTCTTGCACCAGCTGTATCTTAAAAGGCTTTACGCCCAAATCCTTCCGAAAAATTTTCCACGTAGTGCTGTAACAAAGGCCTAACTGCTGGGAACGGCGCCGAATCGACATTTCGCGGTCTTCTGTCACACTAGCTGATACGGCCGCAATATTTTCTTCACTACGCACAGTACGTAAACGTGTTGGTGGTTTAATGTCCAACAAAGTAAATTTGGTGCGAAATTTGGTCACAATCTTCCGAATAGACTGCTCAGAAGGTCGAGAATGCCGATCATAAAATGGAAGCAGCGCGCGATGAACATTTCGAACCGAGCACGAATTTTAATAGTAAAATTCAATAATTTGCAAGCGTTGTTCATTTCTAAGACGATCCATGGTTAAATTGCAAACCAAACTGAAGCTGTTTGACAGTGACACAAGGTACTAAACACACGTCAGCTGTCAAAACCAGTGTTGCCAAAACCAAACCAGCTAAAAAATCACCCTTTACATTCAATATATTGAATAATCCTGTGCGTGTGCATCTCATCCTGTACAAATGCCTCCAGAGCATTCATTATCAGAAACCCCCCTCCCATGAGAGAGTGTTAAAATAACATTTAAGGTAAATGTCATTACGCACACATTGCTCATAAATAATGCATATGCCACACATAAATATTGTTAGGGGTTGTATGACAAATTAATGTTTTGTTTCGGGTGGACAATGGTGGATGCATTTTCTTTGGAAACAAATAAGAAACGCCCAGGAAAGAATATAGTTATAGGGCTTGTCGTAACTACTCATACATTAATCGGTTCGGGTAGTGATCCAGTTATGGACAGAACGGAGGTGTTTCATTAGTGAACGGTTGAGTTATGTACGGGCTTAAAATAGTTTATTGGATGTACTTAAATTATTTAGCCCTTTGGAGAGTTTGTCGTATTGTTAAAGGTATAACAATACCTCTAATTGTGTAGTAAACTTTAGAAAATTGAAGAGAATTTTTAATTGCCACAAAGTTAGTAAGTCATCCAAGCCGGAAAACTTAGTCCAGTTACCAAAAAGGATTATTTAACTTGTGCGTAACTATGGGCTTGCCAAGTTTATAATATAATATGCAAGTGAGTTTCCTTTTAAATCGTGATAGGGGATGATCCAACTCATGTTTTGTAATGTTTTTGTAAGAAGGTTTGTTACAATTAGCTACGAAAATACTCTTCTCTATGGATAAGACGTTTCTTCTGAGGCCGATTTAATAAACAAAAAATCAAAAAAAAAATGTTTCCCATCAAACTGTTGCAAGCAGTGATAAGAACTTCGCTAATCAAGACTCCGAACACGCCTCGTTGACCATTTAAAATCTTTCGTCGCCTGCATTTGGTGCCTGACGTCCGTCGCTGTGGTCACAAACTAAACAAGGTGGCGCAAAAGTAATCCTCCTATCAGAAAATGCTATAAATTTTGCGATTGGCCCCTAATGTCAGTTCTGTTTTGAAATTTGTGTAGTAAACACATGCGAAATACACGTTAATAAACAATGTTACGCTACACTGCTCCAGAACGCGGAATATTGGTGACTATTTATTTGAGCAATAATCGGTAGATGACTTTGGCACAACGTGAATATCGTCGCAGATTTCCTAACCGTCCAACGCCTACTGGTGAAACACTGCGACGTTTAGACGCTCGCCTCGAAGAGACTGACACAACACGAGATGCTGCCAGGCGTGGCAGACCCCGGAGTAGCCGTTCTGCAGAGAATATGGCTGCTGTAGCCATCGGACCTTTTTTCTTCGAAGACGTCGCGGGCCAAACGGTTACTGTGAATGGTGAGCGCTACAGAGCAATGATCAACGAGTTCTTTTTGCCGCAACTTGATGAATTGGGATTGGAAAACATGTGGTTCCAACAGGACGGTGCAACGGCACACACTGCACGTGCCACAACATGCATGCTGAAGGATGCATTTCCCGGGCGCCTAATCTCCCGTTTTGGCGATTTGCACTGGCCAGCAAGATCGCCTGATTTGGCCGCTCCAGACTTTCTTTTTGTGGGGCTTTTTGAAGTCGCTGTGTCGCTTGTGGCGGCGGCCATTTACATGACATCATATTCTCGACTTGATGTAAAAAAAATTAAAAGACCAAATAAAAATAATCCACAAGAAGAATCAAAGTTTTTCATTTTTTTTTTAAATTACAGCCAAAAAACATCGGAAGGTTATTTTTGCGCCACCTTGTACATTCGATCAATTACATTCAACCACATAATAGCTATCATCGGATGGTTAACATTTGGCGGGCATCATTTGTCGCTGTACTGCTAAGACCTCTGACTATCTACCATACCCTGTAGATGTAGGTTATGCTACATTAGATGGCGTAGTAATGGTGGTCTCGTGCTTTATGATATGTTTCGCCTGCTGATTGAGCATTTCAATTAACCCAGCTGATAATGGTAGCAGAGGAGGCATTTTAGGACATTTGACCTGGGTTTATGTATGCCACAATAAATTCGTAATGAGCCGGTGAATGGATGGTAGATACCGGGTTAGTTGAATCAGCTACATAATCTGTGATTCCGTTGCTTTATATGCCAGTGCGGAAGTAAGACCTATTTGCTTACATATCGGGGTGCTGTTGAAGCTTAATTCATTCGCAGTTTCAGAGAAAAGTCTTCAACAATAATTATATGTCTACATCTTTTCGTATGTTTATTGTGTAGCTGATGCGATACCAAAATTTAGTCAAACAATGATGCCTACTCCAATCAAAGTACTTTTTTTTGGGAGAGGTACATATTTTTGACTGAAAATATTTACATTTACCTATAAACACCACATAAATTCGATTTGCCTTCAAATCCGTTTACTCTGAGGCACCGCAAACTTCATGCGAACCAAAACAAAAATCGTGTGGGAGTTGAACGAACTGCTTTCCTTCGAAGTGCATTCTTTTCTTTTCCTACAGATTATTGCTGCTCCACCACGCTAGGAGAAACTTTTCTCATAAATTTCTTCGTAATTTTCTTTTCTTATATACCTGAACAAAAATCGATCACAGCAATTCTTCTCGAGCCGTAAAGAAAAATAAAAACCATCTCAGAAATACTAAGTTGAAAAAATGTACCTAGTCCTACGTCTGCAGACAATTTATGTGCGTTTAACGTTTTAACCGACAATTCAAGGAATAAAAAACGAAAATATTACCAAATGAATGTGTTGTGTAAGGTATAAGACAAAAATTCCCAATTGAATGCAATTTTTGCGTTTTTTTGTGTGTGTCTTTTGTCAACCCCACTTTCGGTAAAAAATTTTTATTTCTCCAGTTTTTTTCTATTTTATTATACCTCCTTCAGAGGGAGAGAACAGCAAATAGGAATGAATGGAAAAACTTTATCCTTTAAATCGTTTTTTATTTACTTTTACCCCCTTTTCCATAATACTTAAAGGAAGTGTCCTTAGCAAGTTCCTCTGCCAATATTTACATACAGAATAAATTTTTAGGATTCATGTCCTTGATTTTTTTTTCAAGCCATTAATTCAAGCGATATCCCAACAGACAGGCTGCTTACAATTGTTATACAAGGAGACCATGACACGATATTGATATTTCTATTGGATAATCGTTGTTTTTATTTTTAGAAATGCTTTATGCATAATCTACTTTTGTTGATCGTTTATAGAAGATAGGCGTAGCACTCATAATAAAAGTCTGGAAGTAAATTCTCACCGTAGGACAGTGGAAGAAAAATTTGCTCAACATGAGTGATGGCAGCCAGAATTGAGTTAATGGTTCTACAAGGTGCCAACTGTTCCGAAATCCCTGAATATATATGCAAATAAACGGAATATAAAAATGTGCGGCGTGGATTATCTAGCGAATAATGTCAAGGGATTTCAGATTGCTGTAAATTGAAGGGATGCGACTTCACACACAATTGAGTGGGGGTAAAAAAGATTACTCTATATATTTAGTCAAATGTAAATATAATCACATCGTTATAGGGCTTTTTGTCGAACCGATTATGGCGACATTTCAAAACCGATTTGAATATCATCGGTTAGTCACAAACGGGACTAACCACCAAAACACAGAGTAATTGATTTACATGAATGAATGCGTTGCATAGCAAATCTACATGCTCTCCCCTACAAAAGTTTATGTGCCTCCATTAAATGACTGTTTGCTAAATAATTTCAACAAATAAAAACTATTGAACTATTCTTTTGAATACGGTCAAATGGGCAAAAAGGGTTTAGTGGTGAATTAGGACAAAACAAAATATATGCAGTCAACATGAAGGGACAATCAAAATTAACAAATCAGAAAGAACGTCATAAGCTGTAAATTTGAGGTAATTCGGAACTTTGTCTACCTCCGCTATGCTATTATCATTAACTCCGAGAATGCCACCACAGAAATCAAGCGAAGAGTTGCACTTGTCAATGCCTCTTACATTGGCCTAAGAAGACAATTTATTAGTACGGCCTTGCCGAGAAACACTAGGAAGACTCTATATAAGACCCTCATCATTCCAGTCCTACTTTAGAACCAACCATGGATGTTATCAAAGGTGGATGAAGATCTCCTTGGTCGCTTTTAATGCGAAATTCGTTGAGTTATTTTCGGTCCCGTTTGCGTTGACGGACTTTGAAGGAGGAGATTTAACAGCGAACCCTACGAGCTGTACAGCGACATCGACCTGTCGTCTAAGATGGCTTCAGTCCGGAGTAGAAGGAGACCTCGCTTTAGGTGGTGTGAGCAAGTGGAAGGGGACCTCAACCAACTTGGAGTGCGCAACTGGAGGCAGTTAGCCAAAGATCGCGCTAACTGGGCAGTCGTATTGGGCTAGGCCCAGGTCCACCCCGGACTGTAGCGCCACTTAAGTAAGTCGATTTTCCCCAGCTGGGACAAGCTTTCTAAGAGTCATCAACTGCTGTTTGGGTACTTTCAAGGTAGAATGAAACTCATCGGAAATCCGAAAAAAATAAGGTTTTTTGTTGAAATAATGTAGAAAAAAAATAGTTGCAACAGGTTGGCACTTCCCTAGGCCTAGTTGCTATGTTTTCATTTTCTTATAAATATAGATTAGGTTAGGTTAAGGTAAAAGGCCAAACTTAGGGCACGACAGACCAATGGCAATGCCACTAGATTTATTGCTCTCAAAAGCTATTCGCTCAACCAACATAAGCTTAAAAAAAAAGTTGGAGGAGGTTAACGCAGAGATTAGCAAAGAAGTAGGCAAAGTCTTTTTAGAGTTGAGGAAAAAGGTGTAGAGAAGCTGCATGCAATCTTCTCCTCCTCGTCCATGCAACTTCTGCAGAAATTTGTTTTCTTCCTGGTCCCTACCTGATGGCGTCCATTCCAATCATGTAGTGTCACATAAAGACACTTACTAATGTGCTTCTAAAGGAATTCTTATTCGGCTAATAAAGCGTTGGAGATCCAGCATCGGTTAGAGAAATTTTTTGATGAAGCACATGGTGCAGTTTGACTACCTACTGTTTAATACAAGTTTTACACGTCACAAAAGCCGTGTAGAGATTGCGGTAGAATTGTCTTTTGTTGTGCGATAACTGACGCATTCGGCGGCCATACAAATTCCTTGAATATACCCATTAAAGATGCATTTTCAACTATCCGCCACTTGGTTGAACGATAAGCAGCAAATAAAGACAATTTTGAAACTAAAGTTAACCGAAACCTAGAAATCAATCGCCGCCTGGTTATTGCTAAAATGTTATATCCCTTGCGGATATTAAATTGAATACATCACAGCCACGAAAAGATATCTTTAATCGCCAAGTTTCCACTTGGAATACGCTACAGTGATTAAGAAGGCGAATACTCCTCTATTCGTTTTGAAGCCGTTCTTAAAGCAGACGGATACCCTGCGTGACATCCAATCAGTCCCGAAAACAAATTCCTTTTGAATAATAGTGAATAATAGAAATATATTTATATATTATAGGTCCTTAACCCCTAAACCTAAGCTTCTCAGATTTTATTTCTTGATGAGTGTGAATAGCGCCGAGGAAAAAACCATAAGATTTATTTTCGCTTTTCCGGAGATCGAACCTGGGACAATATTTATCAGTGAGCCACTGCAACCACTGGAATCCTGATATAAGTAGATAATTGTAGGAAAGTTAAGCTTTAAGTGCCGAAAGAGGATTTACAAAAGCAATCGTCATGTTATGATAAAAACGGTGGACCATGGACGCAGTGTCATGCCAGTGATGGATGAAAGTGGTTACTTTCGAATTGTGGGTGATTAACGAAATATTTCTGTAAACGCATAATATCTCCACGTTGCAAAGAAGTTTCATAAAAGCAGGACCACTTTTTATCTTATTTCGCACAATAACAAACTGAAGCGGGCCACCAACGGTATCAATTTTGAGAGTTTCCCACTCTCTAATATCGTTAATTACGTCTTTTAGAATACCGAAAAATAAACCATTCTATTAAATTTCTCGGTGGTCATACTATCCATTCAAAGACGGCAGTATAAAGTGATTGTTTCGAGTAATAGAAGAAGACTACTCGCACCCATTATATAAAATGTCTTCCTATACGAGCACAAGAACGAGGGTTCAATGAATAGAAATGGTTTTTAAGAATACCTTTGCTACCACATGCAAGAGTCAACCTTCAAAAGCAAACATCGAACACAATCACTCAAAATCCACCACGCTATATATATGAAATTAAAAAATACTACAGCACAGCATCATCTCCGTTGTTATCACCACTCAAACTTTCATCTTTGTATCAAAGTAGCTACCACTGAGTCCCTCTATCATGTCCTCCCCTTTATATGATCTATAAAATGCGACTGTAAAAGTCCAACCACTAACACGGTGCTATAACTCGAAATAGATTTCACCAAACATGAAGGAAAGTAATAAATTATTCCCTCGCAAGGAGGATTGCAAGTAAGGACTTCACTTCAACTATGAAGAAGTTAAAGTTGTGTGTGGATCTTTTTTTTTTTTTGGGGGGGGGAGAGAATAATTTAAATTTATGTTTCATTGCTCTGCAAGGAGTTTTATTTTCAATTACTGAGGAAAAATTATTGTCGACTGTGTCAAATATATCATACGATCCTGTCGTCGGGAGTTTTATTCTTTTTTTTTGGAATTTTTTTTTTTACTTTTACCTTATTTTCTTTTGCAGGTCCATTGGTTAAGAGTCTGGGGCGATGATGAAGAATGGAATGAAAAAGTGAAATCAGATAAAATATTCATTAAGCCCGTGGGGAGAAACCTAATAGGCTCTATAATGCGGAAACGGTTTTGGAAACGTGGCAAAAACCAAAACCAGCCGGGGGATGATTTGTTTCTTTTTTTTTACGGTTTGTATACCTACACTTGAGTCCGTTGCAACTTAATCATTATTAGGGAGAGTGGTGCAAAATTGGGAAGGTGGTTTTGAAGTATTATCTGAATATGAGTTTCCCTTGCCTTCATAGCACGAATCAAATAATCGAACATAGCCACCTCGCTGACAGAAATTACACCCACAATGTCATGCATGATAAATCGAGTTCCATACAATTTTACTAAACAACTGCCTCAACCCTCACCGCAGTACCCTAATTCGATAGTAAACTATGCACATTTCCGATACTCATTTGAGTTCATATGGCTGCCTGAACGTTATGACGACGAAGCGACGCCGACGATGGGGCGGGTGGCAACATTATTGAAATGCGATAGAGAACTCGATTTATGCGGAAGGAAATTAATTTCACAGCGCTCCGGCAATTCACATCGACCATAGTTTCCGATGAAAATTTGGATCTAAGTAGATACAGACACGTAATACCAAAGTTCAATTGACGTTCATGTTCAATGGAATAGTATTAATTTTAAGGATTCTCCTTCCCGATTACGACGTGAAATGCGCTTAGGTACATACCGCACATCAATGGAAAATGCTGAACACCCACTGAGTGGTATTGTTCGTAAAGAATGTCACAAAAAAATATTTAAAAAATAAAATGCAACACAGCACAGTCGGGAAATGAGAACGCTTGCCTCCACAATTTTAGCATTATCCGAAAGTAGTTTCAGCTGAAGAAGGTACTCACAAGTACAAGATGAAATTGTAAGCAAAATCTGCAGCGCAGCTCTTTTCATGAGTTTCTTTTTTAAATTCAATATCTGCCAAGTCAACAACTAATGTCAGAGAGAACATGGAATTGTTTCAAATCGATATCTGATATTAAAACTTGTCAAAGCGATAATGATAACATCTCAATCTCAATCTCAAGTGGCCCAGTTTTAAGTGTCATTTGTTTCGCCCCATCCTCGAGCGGTAATTCAACTAAGAACATAAAATCAATACAAGAGTATTATCGTTCGAAATAATATTCAACTAATAGCAACGACGACAGTCATTAATATAACGAGCAAAAGGCTCGATAAATTTCGCAACAAATGTGACGCAATAAATTACACTTTTCGATAGAACCAATCCTAGTAACACATTCCTTTAGGCACATCATCCATTTGCCGAGTAGAATGGCGTTCTCGCAGAGATGAAAAGCAATATATCAATGTATTACCGAACGCTTAGTGGGCCTTTTTTCCATTTTTGGGTGCGTTTGTTGGTTTTAGTAGGGCTATCGGAGGCGTGACGTCTTCGATTTTCTATTAATGGATTTAAAGCCTTTTCATGGCCATCAAATTTCGATTTGCTAAATTCAAATTGATGGATTGGCTTTTTCAGATGTAACAAAAAAAAAAAAAAAAAAAGTGGAATCAAACGAGTAAAACAAATGTAGAAATATTTATGTCCGGAATAAGATGAATGATTAGGGTGACCTAATTTTTGCAGCTGCTTTGATTTATTATGACTGTTATGTGTTTTTTTTTCACTTTTTGTTGATACATAGTACTAAAACAACAAATTCAATGAAGAGGGATCAGCGAGGTGAGAACAGATGAACCTGAAGTCATCAGTTAAGCGAAGCAGAACAATTAACAATGGAAACTGAACATCAATATCTATTCGACAGCTGATGAACTCTGACACGGTTCTGGCACTAGGTTGAACAAACAATAAAGTTCGATGCAACAAATTAAGGATGCGGGGTGAGAACGAAGTCAGTTATTGGGTAAGTGGTGAGCGATTTCAGTGGTATATGCAGATGGTACGTATACGAAAGAGTGTTTTTTTTTTTTAAGATAAGCTAGTGAGTGCAATATAAGGTTAAAATTAACATATGCACTAGAGAGTCTATTTTTATAAACAAACAGATCTGAACCAGGAAGCGTTTTCATCAGTTTTTTTTTGAAAATTATGACCCAATATGAATTGTTCTTCTGAGAGCATTTTTTTTACAAAATTTAGAATTTGTTTCTTTTTTTCATGTCTCCCTTCTCGCTTTTCGAAAAATGTTGACACTATTTCTGAAGTAACACCGCACGTGCATATTTCTGTGGATGCAATTTGAAAAAAAAATAATAAAAAATGTATCAATGAAACTGCCTTACGATTTATATAAATTTTTCAATATATTTTCTTGGTTTATTTTTATTTAATTTATTCTTTCTTTAATTTTATGAAGTAAGCTCCTAAATTAATAAATTTGTGCAAGTAGAACTCAAAGATAATAACAAAATAGTTAATCTTCTGCAGACAAGCCACTTTGCAGGCTTTGCAGGAAAAATATTATAAATTGTAACTGTCTTACAATTTACATAGGAAATTTAAATTCAAAAACAATCCTCTCGTTGATATTTAAAATGATTTTCAAAGTAAGTTTAAATAGTTGCTCCGCTGTTAAGCTACCGCCAGTTTGTATTTTAATCGATTCAAAGTCGAATAATCGATGTTGAAAAAAATCAGTATCTATGCATTGTAGGTACTTTTTATACCGCGAAAATATTTCTAGCAACTTTTATGCAATTTTTGTACATTGAGATATGTATACCTATATGACATTCCTAATGTTGAAGAAGAATTAAGTTTTCAAACATTTTTCAATAGGAAAACGGTAGTGCCCTGATGACAGACCATGGAATGAGTTACTTGAGCTCTACTAAACTAAAGTGTTTCTTGAGTCGCTCGATGGGAGATAAATAAAAAAAAATAAATAGTTGGCGCAACAGGTCTGTAGAGACCCAAGGCCTAGCTTCTCACAACCATTCGTTTGTGTGCGTTTTTCATTTTTGGGACGAATGGAAGGGATCTACAATTTTATGCCGGGTCCAAACGGCTAATTGAGAAGCTCCTTCATTACAGTTATACTCTCGGATGTTTGTCAGACGTTCGCGAGAGGTGGCGCAGCGGAAAAAAACCATAAGTTGGAATTCGGGTTTTTTCGGGATTCGAACCTGGGACCCCTCGCTTAGTAGTCCAACACACTAACCACTAAGCCACTGCGCCTACTGGAGATAATAAATATAAATCCTGAAGGAGGATATTAACTTATGATGTCCCGAGACAAGGTGTACAATTTCACACATAGATGGGAGTTCTTCAATGGTTATGGTAGGACACATTCGTAATATTCGTTTATTTGTTCCTATTTGTAGAGCTGCTGTTTCTGTCCATGGTATAGTTTGGATGAGGAGACAATTAGTCGACGAACTTGTGGAGCAGGTGCGGTTGATATCGAATTGCACAAATTACGAGCTTCGATAAATTGAACCTCTTACAACTAAATGCCTTCTTTCGTTTATTGGTAATATTATTTAAAGTACCTCGACGTACTCCTCGCTCAGTTAATATAATGCACACAAATAATTTGAAATCGCAATGGCTTATGATGTAGACAACGACATCTTACGACAACTAAAACAAACAAATTCCTAAAACGACTTCGCAACTGGAGGCTTTCATCGTGGATAAGAAGAAAGAAGAAGAATGGAGAAAATGGAGGGAGAAAGCCACGAAATTTTTGAGTGCTACAAAAAAATAATTCTTTGAACTAAAATTACTTTTTCTATGTACTTTTTAATAAAAATAAGTACACTGCAAAAGACGTGTATATTTCTTTCACCCTTGTCACACTTGTATTTTTGACATTTCTCAAAAATTTCGTGGCTTTCTCCCTCCTTTCTCCTGGACTTCTTCTTTCTTCTTATACACGATGAAAGCCTCCAGCCAAGAAGACGTTTTAGGAATTTGTTTGTTTTAGTTGTCGACAACAGCTTAGTTCTCAACAGCTCATCTACACCCACGACCATAGGCATTCACAGTACTTCAACAAGAGATCGAAATCGCCTCCCGGTAGTAATAGTTTTCCCCTTTCAGCTCAGTACATTGAAATATCAATCGGTTTTTGTCAACGTAATGTGTCCGGTACAGAACTACGAAGCGGAAGGTCGATGGAGCTAATGTAGTGTACAATTACACTAACAAATAAACGTACGCTACTTAAGAGTATGTAATGTTTGCATAAACAAATTTTTTTTGCTGACTAATGCTGTTGAGGAACTCGTCCCCGTCTCAACACATCTCACACATACGTTTCAAAAAACCAAATTATTTACCTAAATGTGTAAAATAGTCATCTACTTACCATGTATCAATCTTTCTTCTAATATCATGTATTTGAAATATGAATTACCTATATAATTATACCAATTGTAAAATTCAAATCTGGCGCCACAAAACAGAAGTCGGCCATCTTTTGCATATTTTCTGCTGTACTAAAAATTACTCTTTTGTTCTAAACTATGTACAGTCGAACACGGATATAAGAAACACTCGTATAAGAACAACTCGCTTTTAAGAAACGCATGTGAAAACACGGAGATTTTTTTGCTATATGCACATATAAAAAGTTCACACAATTTGTTATTTTATTGAAATCATTACACATATAAGAAACATAATTTTTTCCTTTGTTGAGCTGGATTTCAGTTCAAATGCAAAAGAAGAAGAAGAGCTTTTTCATCAATTTCTCTCGTTGCTTTATCGTCGTCTCGTTTTTCAAGCTAACAGCTGTTTTTTATTATCAGCGTGATCTGATTCGGATCAGATCACGAAAATAAAACAGAACGGATCATTGAAAAGTTTAATTTTGGAATTCTGGCAACAGTTGCTTTCAAAAGCAAAACAGATTATACAGGGTATTTCAAACTTCATATTGCCACCAGCCATTTTGCAAATATTCTTCTCAAACGTGACGTCACACAAGGCACATGTCGGGGGTGTTACCATATTTGAATCAAATTTGCATAAATTTTCTTCTTAAATATATTTTTGTGAAACAAATTTAGTATTTTATGTTCAAATATGCAACACATGAACAATATTTTGCTGCTGCCGCTGGAGTTTATCTTGGCATATTAAGGTGTGTCCAGACCACCGAAATATTTCAGAAATGTTTATGAAATGTTTCTGAAGCAAATCGGACAGATTTTATAAACATTTATAAAAGATTTCTGAAATTTATTTATTAACCCCCGTATTAATAAACACTGCGTAAAAGTTATCAACTCGTTACTCAGCAGTTACGTCAGATTTTTGTATGCTATCTGACGTCTACTAGCTAACTTACATTTGCATATTTGTTTATTAATGCGGGGGTAAATGTTTATGAGATGTTTCAACTTTATCCTGTTTTGGACTAGAAGCAAATAATGTGGAGGGATTATTAGCAACGAGTAAAGTTTTTATTTGTGTAATTTTGGTCTCGGCAATCACGCGTCACGCGATTTAATTCAAATAATCGTATTAAATGAATCACTTTCTCTTTAGGTACTCAAAGCTTTTCTGGACATTTTTATTTTATTTAAAAACAAATAATAATCGAAAAACAGCGCTCACTTTCTGCAGGGATACTTGTAAAACAAAAATTATTTCCCATCACGATTGGTTAACTGTGAAACATTCATAAATGTTTTTTTGGTGTCCAGATCCAAACCAGCAAAATATTTCTAAGCATTTCATAAAAAATGTTTTTTTTAATAAGTGTTTCCGAAATAAATATGGAACATGTAGGTATTTAATTGTTTATCAAATGTTTGGCTGGTCTGGACATACCTTTATAGAGTTTATTCGAATGCGAAAAAATCAATTGATTTTTGTGTTCCATTTTTTAGTCTGGCAACGTGATTGTGTGGCTATCGCTTACAGGCACACCAACATTTAAAAATAAAACAAGCCACCTAGTCGGAAATAGTAGAAATAATTTTTCAGATCATGATTCGTGATCTCGATGAGAAGCAGGATCATGTGCTATTGTTGTAAATGCATGTAAATCGATGATCTATATGGATCATAGCTGATAATAAAAAACAGCTATTAGCAGTTTTAAAATGAATATGCCGATTGACGTGTTTGAGGTACAAAGGAAGTATGAGTTTCTGATTGTGTAAGCTACAAGTTGGATTTATTCTGAAATGCATGCGTTTCATATGGTTGAAAAAAAAAAAGAAGAAATGGGAAACATTTGTAAAAAGAAGTTTTTCGTAGTAGTAATTTAATTTTTTATTGGTGTACGGTATTGAGTTTAAAAAAATATACGAGCATAGATCGGGATTTGTGTAGTTTTTTTTTGAGATACATGTACCTAATTAACATTTTTTTGAAAAAAACTGAGTATGGGGAGTTAATTAGAATTATTATTTAATTATTATGCGATGTTAAGGTTTTATCGAAATCGAAAATGGGGGTTTTCGAGACATGAGAAGTTTCCAGAATTTTGCATTTCCGGTGATTCGAATTGAAAATTAAGGATGCAATAAATTTGAAAACATTAATTTTACTCTACGTATGGATTTAAGTCAATATCGTTATTGCCGCTTTCAGGTAAACTAAAGGAAACTAAATATAAAAATAAAATACTTTTTTTTCCTTAAACTTTGCTGTAAAGTTAGAAATGACCATATACAATATCTTTCTCTTACTCTCTCTTATCCAAAACGATAGCAAAAACTAGCGAAACAAACTCAAGCGATTTTGGTTTTAATAATTTCTACTTTATAGTAACGAGTGATCTATGGTTGTTGCAATTTTAAATCAACAAACGACATTGTTCTATAAAAATATGAAATTTTTAACTTCTCCCCAATAAACAAATTAATACATATGTGCAAACAGATGGCTGCCAATTGCCCAAAATGCTATTAATTCTTGGTTTCTATCTTCTCCAAACAAACGAGCTCACTGTCTTTTCGAAGCCCCAGGCAACTTTAAATTTCTCTCGAATGAGAAAATTAAATTATACCACACTCCATTCAAATCTAGCACCATTTTTACAGTGGCAGTCTCAAGAAAAAAAAAGAAAAGAAAAAGAAAAACCTCATTCATAATGCTCACACTTCAACAGCACAGCAAATGATTTCGTATAGTGCCATCTATACAGCGAATGGGTTTATGGTGAGCATTTTATGCGATATTATGCATACAGTATCTACTCTACCGTATTCCACTGTCAAGAGATGATTTCGAAGATGTAAATTTGAAAATATATTGCATCAGTACTTCACTTTGGCTGTGAGGAGGAGATATTATTTTTTTTGTCAATAACAAGACGCAAGGATATATGATATATTTATTCATGTCTGGTTGGGTACTTGTGAAAGGCACTTGAGTCCTTTCTGTGAGTAGGTTCATATGCCTTCTTATTTACAGGCTTTCCAGTTCTTCGTCGTCGTTTTCTTTTCGATGGGAAATTGAAGTAACCAAGGATTGGTAAAAATGTTTGAAAGCATTGATATGAACAATCTTTTTTTGTGGCAGCAATTATTAACAATCTGTGGCTGAGTTCATTTCCCAACGACTGTTATTTTTTAAAAAGAATTTGGTTGCACGCAGAGCTTGGTTTTAGTTGGATTGACGATGCCTTAGCTGAAAGATTGGTTGATGTTCGGTTAATTTACAAAAATGGGGTTAAAAGTTAACTTGGCGTCCAATTATTAATTATTAGCTTCGAAATTATGAAATACTCCCACATCCCTGGATTCTTTTGTATATAACCGAAAAATTAGTTCTTGTTGTCCGAAATCCAAACTGCAAATGAAACGTTTCACATGGAAAGCAGCTAGTATCAATATTCCTCATCTCGTTAAGCAATTCCCTTTATCAAATCAAATCAAAGAACAACAACGACAGACAAATGTCATCCCGAATGGTATCCCATAAGAGAATATTTCGAAATCTGTTCTCCCCAAACATGCCATTTTATTTGAATAATGCTTAACAATTTATACGGTATCTGTACTACAGCTATAACCTTTTGCAAAGCAATTGTCGAAACAAATCACACAAAATGATGTATCGATTGTTTCGAGTAACACAAACACGTAAACCAAACAGGAATTTTAAATTTCCAAAAATGAGACTCGTATCCGAGTAATGGATTCATGTAATACATTCTCAAAAACATTGTCTGGAAAGATTTCTCAAATCCTCATCACCTACAGTTCGCAAGAAAGCAATTCCTTTTGGAGAAACTCAAAGAAATTCCTACTTAAAAATGCAGGCAACATTTTTGGGGGATCTTTTTGAAACTCTATCGGCTCATTAGTTTGTTGGTGTAACTTGAAATTTAATTGCGAAACTACATTGATTTAATCAATCGAATTTTGCGGTTCACAGTTCTATTAGAACAAATTTAATTGGAAAAGTTATTGTGTAACTGGAGTACTTAAGTTAACTCGTTGAAGGGTGAGGGAGGGGCGTTTTAAATTGATTCTGTTTTGTTGGATAGTGGGGGTGAGCGTTGTGGATATAATTATATTAGACACTTTCATTGGAGCAGGATACGTTTGTGAGGATTGTGTTCACTTTTGGAAGTTGATCGAGGTGAATGAAGTTTTGGCTCGAACTATCTATCGTTGCCTTGGATTTTCTAACAACAAAGAAGAGGTGTACCTTTCTTTCCAGAGGATAGTTATATTTTCTAGTCTCATTAGCGTTGACGGTTTATTATGGAAAAGATCTTAACACGAAACTTCAGCGACAGGACTTAATCCAAAAAAAAAACAGTATTGGAGTATTAGCGTAATCAGTTGAAAGCAGTTAGCGAAAAACCGCTTTGAGTGAAGAAGGAGAATCGTATTGGTTACAAACATAAATAAATAGTTGGCGCAACAGGCCCGTAGGGAAACTAGGCCTAGCTTCTCACAACCATTAGTATTGTGTGAGTTAATTTTAAGGACAAATGGAAGGGATCTTCAATTGTATGCCAAACGGCCAATTGAGCATCTCTTTTAAATATGACAGTTATACTCTCGGATATTTGCCAGATGTTCGCGAGAGGTGGCGCAGTGGAAAAAAAACTTAAGTTGGAATTGGGGTTTTTTTCGGGACTCGAACTTGGGACCCCTCGCTTAGTAGTCCAACACACTTACCACTAAGCCACTGCGCCGAAATCGTATTGGTTAAGCCCAAGAATAATTCCGGACTCTAGCGCCATCTATGTAAGTAATAAAGTACACGGGAAAAACCAACAAAAATGCGCCACTTCAATTGTAACTTTGAAACTCATAAGCTAGTCGATAGGCCCTTTCCAATCAGCTAAATTTTATGCATGTTTCTCTTATTGGCCGAGTGATTTTTTGATGTTTCATTTTGATTTTGATTCCTCCATGGAAAGCATTTTTTCGATTGGGCAGCAAAATAACTATTTAATCAGATTTATTTAAGCTGAAAACTATATAGGATTTTTTAAAAGTTAACCTTTCACAGCATATGGAAATAATTTCTTCCTTAGAGATGGAATGGTTTTTCAGGTTAACCCGATAGGAAGGTTCGGTTTGAGGACCGTTCCAAGATAGGGGCCGAAGCGCAATATGAAGAAAATGACTCTCGATACTCTTGACTTCGGATAGGTATACTTGAACTCGTTGAAAGGAACACCAAGTTTGTCTAGCGAACTCGATGAGGTCATGAACAAAACAGTTCTTGTCCTCGTCGGCTACTATAATTTCGTTTGCGTACGAATTTATCATTTCTATGATATATGGCCATGGCCACCCTGGTTTGCCATTTAGTTGCAGTTGCGCTTTGATCTTTCTCATCGTCTATTGTACAATGCACTTTTCAGTGCCATCAATTACCATTAATTGGAGAGAAACTTCTTTTACCGATGGAAAGTGCAAATATCTTCCCCAATGAAAATAACCACCTGCCCTCCATTGGAAACCCTACGCCTGTTTTCATTTTGTAGACAGACCAACCCTCTCTGGGTATAGATTTAAATTTGTGAATTGATTTCGTATCAGTCAGACTGTTTTGCATGAGATTATCCTGGTGCCGTGACATAACCCCAAACGTCATAAGGCCAAATCTCGAAATTTGGCCTTATGTCGCTTTGTGAAAGTGACATAAAGCCAAATTCTAGAATTTGGTATTATGACACTTTGAGAAAGCATCATAAGGCCAATTTGGCTTTATGACACTTTCGATTGCATATTCGATTTTTCTTACCTGAGACGTGTATACGACTCAGTAACCATTCAGAGAGTTTAAAACTATTAAAAAATGTTGTCAATTCGTTTCCTTGTTTTTGTGGAGGAAGCTGACAAAAGATAACATTTTTGAAGCGTTTCTTTTTAAAGCTTCGCAATAATGAAACCAACAAGCTCTTGCAAGCTCTTTCTTATGGCCTTCTCAACTTAGATGTATTGAAATACATGACGATACATTTGTTCGGATTTATAACTCATAAGTACATAAATGAACGGAAAAACCTGAAATGAACATGGATTAGTACAATGTGTAATTATTCGTAAAACTCGTGAGAATTTTAGAAATGGTGTAAGGTACTTTTTAATTTATCAGAAAATATATCTACTCGATTGTTTGGGCATTTTGTTCTGTAATAAAAAAAATGTACTGTTATTTTCTTAAAGAAAAAGTCAAAATATTTGAGAAATTAAATTCGCGCGAATTTTTGAACGTTCATATGCGGTACAGTTACGGATAAATTAAAATATCGACTTGATTCGAAAATTGGGCTTTGTGTCACTTTCCAGATTTGGCTTTATGACGCTTTCTCAAAGTGTCATAATACCTAATGTTAGAATTTGGCTTTATGTCACTTTCATAAAGGAGATTTGGCCTTATAACGCTTGGCCTTATGTCACGGCACCGATTATCCTTTCAGCCTGTAACTAGTAATGTGGTCGTATACATACCTAACAACGTCGTGTAGGTGTTGTTGGTCGTAGTTTACTTATGGTCTTATGAATTTCTATTAAAAACAAGCTCTGTGATACTCTCCTATTATAATTTTGTATTATTTTTTTATTTATTTTTTTTTAAATGACTTGCAAACACCAACGACGAATCACTAGTTCTTGTAAAGTAATAACAACTCTGCCTTCGGAAGTAGATTGGTTCAACCAGGATGTTAATATCCATCCTCTGTCGTACGGAGTCTTCGTAATATCTCCCGTAATTTACGTTTAGCTTCAAGGACTCATTCCAAATGAAAAACCACACAAAGGAGACAGCAAACACGACCAACCGACCAACAGAGTAATAAATTTAAAGTCAACGTCTGCAGATAATGTCAGAGTTCAGCGCCACTGATATCTTTCAACCTAATTCATTGTGATATTTGTATGTCTGAAGGTATAATGCGTAAGCATGGCACAGGCCACCTGCTAACCTCACCGCCGCAGCAAAACGACACTTCTTCGTTGGGATTATAAATCAACTTCAGTGTCGGTAAAACGTTTTCTTTATTGAAACCATTACGCATAGAGTGCAGCTCAGTCATGGGTGGGTATTTAATTAAAATTTTCAGGATAAGGACACTTTTTAAAATGCTAACCCAAGCCATGGAAAAATATTTTTATTTTTTTTCTTAAGCTACTATACCTGCTGGCGATTGTTATTCCCCCGTCGACAGAAGCAAATACAAAATTAGTATAAACACCTTAAATCGATCCCTTTCTGTCATCCCAAGGGTACAATTTCGATTATAACTAGAACGACATTACAAACAATTTGCATGGACGACACGAACCCAGATAACAATCTCTATGTTAAATGGCTTCCAAGTCGCACGCTTATAAATCCACTATATCTTTATCTCTATCGGCTATAGCAATGGCCTTTACTTTACACACTTAACATTCCCGATACAATAGAAGTCGAAAAAGGAATCGAACCCAATGGGAGTCTGGAAAAAGGACCATATTCTGTTTGAATAAAGAAAGGACCAGGGTCATTGGTCAATATGGGATTTGTATGTTAATTTCTTTTTAAGACTTAATGTACTCTTCTCGCAGATAATGAACCTTTTATTATAGCCTTAAGTTATTCCCTGTAAATTAGAATATACGAAATGTGTTATAGATAATATTGGATTGAAAATTTACAAAAACAAATTTGTCCGCAATTATCTAGGTGGGTAGGGAATTGCACTGCAGTAACTAAAGGATGAGATCCCCGATCGTTTGTAACTTTCTCGATTAAGTTGTAAGTGAAAATTGGAATTATCTCAAAAACGGTCCATAAGATTTTAACAAAAACTCATTCCTGAAGTAATATGGTCTTTTTCAACTCTGTTTCCTTGAGTTATCGGACGATGGATTTTTTAAAAAGGAATGTTTTTTTTTATAGTTTACTTGAACACGCACATAACGATTTCGACCAAAATGCAAATTTGTAGTAAAATTCATATTTTCAAAATTATTACTGTTCATACCTTGAGAACATCAATTTCGACTTTGATAAGCCCTTAAAAACCAAGGGTACATCCTGAACAGAGCCTTACACTCAATCTTAAGCTAAATTTTACAAATTTGGGTCTTATTTGCATAATTTTACAACAACTACTCTAAACTTTTGATTGAAAGACATGACGTGAGATAATATAGGTATTCGAAATAAGTCCCCGTACTTATTTTTCCTCAACAAAAATCAAATAAATTCGCTTTAATTACTTTTCTTTTGTAAATATTTTATTTTATTTTTAATCGCAAATAAATTTGTTACATATTATTTTAAATTTGAGAACTGAACTTTTCTGGCTACGCGGCGTTTTGTCAATACCTCTCTCCGCAGGCGTAGGACTTTGCCAGGGGTACGTTTTGTCCTTTTCATTACTTAGGTATGCAGACTGGTTGTTACACTTACAGTGCAGCCATTGCGAAGATTTTTTTTTTTGATTTGGGACTGAGGATTTGCTCTTCGATAATGATTTGGTAATATTTGGGCCATTTCAGGCTAAATTTTAGCCTCGTTTGTTTCGTTTGTAGCCGTCTAAAATTTGCTAGAAATGGTGGCAAAAAAAAGTATTTGATTATTGAATTGCCCAGGCCTTGAGACAGCTTGCATTAGCTTACAGATTTTTTTTGTGTGTGGGGGGCCATCGTATGCCACTGACAGGTAGGTTATTTTGTTATCAGGATGACCGACCTTGGTCTCGCTCCGAATGTACAGGGTGTCCGCCGGGAAGGTATACTACTTTGTTTGTTTATAATTTTTGTTTAAATGAAAGAGAATGGATCTTATATTGATAAATGTTTTATTTAATGTCGGCAATTATGTACGGAATATAATATCAGGTAAATGTCCGCCTCTGTTAGTCTCACAAATGCGAGCCCTTTTGAGCACATTTTTTATTACATTCTCACACATTTCACGCGGTATTTCATTAATATCATCACGAATATTTCGTTTGAGTTGCTCAAGCATTTCTGGTTTGTTTACATAAACCTTGCTTTTCAGATATCCCCACAAAAAGAAGTCCGGAGCAGTCAAATCAGCCGACCGTGGAGGACAATCGACATCTCCATTTCTAGAAATAACTTGTTGTGGAAAGAGGTCTCGCAGTAATTCCATTGTAATCCTGGCTGTATGCGATGTGGCACCATCTTGTTGATACCACATGTTAATCAAGCATGAAGTCTGTTACCGTTACGCTTTTCATTTCAAAAGAAGTAAGGTCCAATGATTCCACCTGACCACATTGCACACCAGACTGTAACTTTTAATGGATGCAAAGGTGCTTGGGCACATCACCTATAGACCCTCTTTCTTCGAAATCAATCACTACACGATTAATAGTGCGTTTTGTTGGCACGTTGTTTCTCCCAAAAATTTCACGTAACTTTGTCATCGTCACAGTAATCGATGATTGATTTTGATAAAATGTTTTAACGATTAAAACACGTTGGTTTATCGAATATTTTTCCATCATACATTTGCCAGGTGTCTGAACTGTCAAGACTAATGTTTAACAAAATGGCGGCAAAACAAAGTAGTATACCTTCCCGGCGGACACCCTGTATATCTTTAAAATAAGTGTGTATGTGCAGTTAAAGCACACATTGATGAGTGAAAGTCCGATAACAGCTTTTTAAGCACCTGTGCTGTAAGTTTTATAGCTCTGAAAAATCCCTGTTTTTGAGCGCTTTTGAGTGGGTAATCTTTGGACATATTTTGCAGGTTCTATCATACATATAGCGGCGGAGACGGTATTTTTTGATCGATTTGGTACAGATATATTCCGGATTAATTATATGGTTTTTCAAACTTTGCGCCTAGCTTCGGGTATTATCTTCCTATTTAATCAAAGTATTTTTGTATTTGTTCTAGGCCTGAATCTTTAAGTGAAAACAAGCCATATAGATCATCACTACCAACCCAAGTAACAATTTTACTTCGGTAAGGTTCAAATTTGTAATTTCTGTAGGCAACAGCTTCGATAGAGCTTCTATAGTCTTTGTTAAACGAAGTTGATCTATTTCGAAGCAATTGTTTCGATAATAACTTCAGTAAGTCGTTTACGAAGCATATACACAGGCTTTATAGAGGGATATGAAATTAAGCTTCGATAAAATCTCTATTAGACATCTGAAACTTTTCGCCCATGAATAAATAAGGGTAACACTAAATGTCTTGCTTACAACTTCGGTCGAGTAAGCTGCAAGTTTATTGCAAATCTTAACCAAACTCTAAAATGTACCAAGTAGTTCAAATTTAGCACTGCTACAGCATTAGCATTGACGAATTAGCCTAGGGGGTAGTGTATTGGACTACTACGCAACAGGACTCATGTTCGGTTCTCAGTGCGGCGCATGTAAGTAAAATGTAAATTATAACGAGTACGTAAAAACTCCATGAAAATTGCAAAAAGTCTTTGAAAATGTTTATTAAGAAGATAAAAAAAAAATAAAAAAAATAAGAAAATGGAAAATTAAAAAATGTAATAAAAAAAATGAATATTTTTCTTGTTCATTTTGGAGCCTCTATAAAGCTTCCATAAAGTTTCGGTAAGGTCTATCCAAGCTGTTGAGCAAGTCTTAAATAAGTAAATACTTGCATTAAAGAGCGTTTCCTTGAGACCTTATGCAGTTAATATTGCGGGAAGTGAAATAGCTTCGATAGTACCTTACCGAAGTCAAATTGTTACTTGGGAAGTGTTTATAAATAAATTTGCCCAAGTATTAACTCCAAGAGCTAGTACCATAGTATTGGGAGGGCACGACACTGATTGGTGTTTTGCCAGTTTATTTTGAGCAACCCATATTCCCTGATGATAAGCTATTTAGGGCGATCCAATTCATTTAATGCACGAAGGCCAAAACATGTTCTCCGAATGAAAATGAAATGAGCAATGAGAATTGGTACATATAATAAACCTACCCAACTGCAGTAATGCATTTTCAGAAATCAAGATAATTAAGCTCCGTAAATCGAGTGCTGCTGCCCCACATGTCAAACAACTCCAATGAATGCCCCCATCTTCTAAATCCACTTCACTTTGAAATAATTACACAAGTTCACAGGAACAAACTCTCGATATAAATAAACGCCAACATGATGTGAGTAAATTTCAACTTGAAATTAATTTTGCAATTCCATCAAAGTCAAAAACGGATTATGCACAGAGCACAGGTTCGGATTCAGTTTGTATTCGCATGCATGCAAATTAATCATTAGTACACGTTCGTATTTGTGTAGGTAACACTAAAACTATAATAAATTATGCAAATATTACACCTGAAAAGTTGGTGTTACTACAACTCAGTAATTAATTAATTTAACCTCTTCCTTGGGGAACGGCTGGTGCATTAAATAAAATGCATTTCCTGCACAGATATGGCTATGACATGCATATTGCTGTATTCATCATCGTGTGCGGTGGTTCTAATTGTGGCGGAAGAGTTGCTCACGAACAAGGAAAATTATTTCAAAGACTTGGTATAGTTTTAAATTGCTAATTAAATGCAAACTGACAATCGGAGTTACCTATCTCAATTCCCACCATCAGAGAGGAACCTATTGTCCGGCATTTATTTGGCTTCACAAGAAGTGCCAACATCGTCCATTTCCAAATGTGGCGCCGTTCGCCTCCATGAGCTATACCTACGTATCCATCAGGAGGACCATTTCGGATGTAACAATGGATACTACTATCAATGGCTGACATTAGTAACGGTCCAAACAGTGATTAAAAAAAAAGAGTGCTTCCGAATTTCGTCCCGTCTGAAACCGTCCGAGTCGATATACCTAGATGCTATTTTGGAAAAGGCTGCTGCAAGGAAGGAACATTTCGAACAAATTCACATGGCTAACCCTGCCAGCAGCGATTCGCGACTACACAGATGTTTATGAGTTTGCTTTCGTTAGCCCACTTTACTGCATCCTTCTTCCTGTGCAAATTGTTTACTGCCTCTCAAACTTCCTCCAGTATTTATGGAAAAAAGAACCCCGGCTATAGTGAATACCTGTTTGAAGGCACTACCACACCATACACAGACGATCATCTTTATCCTTAGGAAGGAAATGTGCCAACAACTCAACTTTGTGCAACCTTTTTCCTGTTTCTCTAATTTATGGATTATTTTCTTTTCTGCACACAGTACAAAGAGTACAAAAAATAGCAAAACTCCTGACGTGTTACTAATTGTTTTGTATTTTAGTTGAAAACACTGTTGTATGAATGGTTGTTATATATATTTATTTATTTTTTGCGGAACCCTGCGAGTGTGGTTGGTTGCTCTTACTAAAACCAGGTGGCTTAAATAATTCAAAACAAGAGTGCCATTAAAGAAAAATAAAATTCAATGTCCTTGCATTTAAATTTTTGAACAAAAACTCACCTTTAGGCCGTGGGCAAATAATACAAATACACCGCCACACTATTCATCTCTAAAGCCACATGCCATTGGTAACGGAAATTAATTCCGTCCATCCTTTCGTTCGATTTATAATTTCTCAAGCGAAAAACATTTATTAGAATCGCAACAAATGTTCAGTGAAAAGGCGTACGGCTGCAGGTTCACCACAGAATCGCACCTCCTCCGGGGTGGAAGGGAATGCGAGCTATTTTGCGACGAGACAAGAGACCTGTACCTATACACTGAATTTTCTCTTTAGCTGTTTAAACGGAAAGGATTTCCTCAAGCGTTAAAAAATAAAAGGGGGGAAAATCCGTTGAACCGAAAATTCTGATGCTGTACGTGTGTATAGTGTGATAACCCAAGCATCAGAAGCTTTTCTCACTGGTTATGTGTACTTGTATTAGCCTCTGCTGAAACCGAAAGCCAATGTTGCGTTGTTTAATTAGGTTACACAAGCGAAACTATTGTGGTGGGCATTAATAGGCAACGCATTCATTATGCTTTGGTTTAACAAAATCTTGTGCTGTTCGGCGAAAGATTTATTCGAAGTCTATGGACAAATTTTAACAGTAATCTATGTTTTTAGCTGGAAACTTTCAAACACTTTGAATGTTTTTTAAAGTTGAAGAGATTTATGTGCGACGATTTGGGGTTCTTTTCTATTGAAGTTATGGTTAATGCGCTGTTTTTAAAATGGGATTTGCGTACATTTTAGAAAGCTGTAAGAAATGCCTTTCATAAGTCCTACTTCTCACGCACAAATAATAAATTCCGCTAGTTGTAAAACTATTGCATACACTCAGAAAAAAGAAATGGTTAAGCGAAGAATTTTGCGATTTTTAAAAAATTGTAAGTTAAAAGTTCTTGGTTCAAATATTATTTTTGTTAACAAGAACTCGTTTTTAAATTTTCAAGCGTAAGAAAAATATACTCTCCATAAGTATTCTATTCCATCATTGCCAACAATTTCATTCTTAAATCAAAGTTTGTTTGTTTGAGTTCATTTAAACCAACGAAAATTGTTGGCATTACAATTTCTTTCTCTGAGTGATATTCTATACAAATGATTTGAGTTCCAGGGAGCTTATTTATTTTACATTTAATGGCGAAGCAAACTATAGGAAAATATCCTCCGATCCGTATTTTACCGCTTAGTTTTTCTATAAGAGATGTATGTGGTTCCCTGCCTAAGAAATCATTTTAATTATGCAATACTACATATGAATTGAAGCTGCGGCACCACTTATTGTACCCCCTAGCGCAGCGGCAGCACTGTACACAAGTGGCCAAAAATATTCCCCAAAGGATATTAAGATTATAGTATTTTTCTCTGAGTGTATGATTTCAATTGAACAAAATGGAGCACACTCCACACGATTACTGGGGATTCTGGACATGAAACAAATTTATCTTTCAATCCAAAACTTGAAAACATTACACGCAACGAAAATCCACGTTATAAGTGAAGCCGGCTTTAAAAGCTCAAAGCCTTTACAATATACGACTTAACTGGCCAAGATATAATTTTATCAATTGCCTAATTTTTGATGTACCTAATCGATTAAGAAGACGATACCTAGTACCATTAGTCCAGTTCTGAACCAGTTTGTTTAACTTATTAATAAGCTATTAAAAAGGGGTTATTATTCGTTGTTTTTTTATGTAACTCGAATGTTATTCGAATCCATTGCGAACGTTCCACGAAACTTTAATGTGACCCAATCTTTATAACTAAGGAAGTGGCACAGAAATAGCGTGTTTAAATGTGTAGGTAGTTTTTCTATCAAATTCGGACCGAAGCAAGAAACTATTTTTGAACACGAGTTTCCTTTGCGAGTATGCGGAATGCTAGCTTCTCCTAAAAATAGTTCACTTTATATTCCACTTCTATTTTCCATTTGATGATATACATTGAATATAATTAGGACGATTTTGTAATGATTTGGTCGAAATTCTGCTTTGCAAAATTTTTTTTTTAATTCTGCCTTACAAAATTCTGATTTACAAATTTAAATCAATAAAATCAGCTTATTCAGCTTTTTTCCAACTAACTGACGAGAAAAAAAATGCAGGTATAGAAAAAGTACAATTTTAAATTTATAAAACATTAAAAATGATTTGCTTTTTATTTTCAAATAACAATAAAATTAAAATTGAAAAGAAACAAGAAAAAATAAATTAAATATTGACAACAAATTTTAATAAAAAAAAAACAATATCTATCGAAAAAAAAAATAATGCCAAATTTAATTAAAAAAAGATATGAAGCAGTCAGAAATTAAAACTTTTATTTATTATAATTTCCTTTGTTTTCTTTTTATACTTCATTTCGGCAGTATAAAAGGACAGTCGAAATGATGTTAAAAATACCTTCGACAATTCCTTCCTTCAAACGCTGCGTTTGTAGACAGACAAAGAATTTTCCTCAGTCTTCCTAAAAAATATCAATAACAGTGTCGCTTCTTTTGTTTACTTTCCTATTTCTATAATAAAAATAAAATCGTATTTTTTAAAAATACCCACGACATTTTTTTTATTTTCCTCCCAGGAGGAAATAAAAGGCTACAAATAAAAATTAAGAAGAGAGGAGCTAAAGTTAGAAAGAAAAAGCGCGCACTTTTGAACATTTTGCAAACCTATTTTTATTGTTTGCAGAATTTTGAAAAAAATAATTTTGACTCATCCAGAATTTTGACCCCAACCCTTTCTGTTGTACCAAAAGCTGCACCTCAAAAGGTAAAGGAAAATTTTTATATGGTGCTGTTAACCTCATTTATGCGCATATAGCTCAACCACCATTATCTTTCAATCTCAAAAAGATATACACGTCCACCACTGCTACGAGAAACCTCTAAAATCGCAAAAATTTGTTTCCGAGTTTTTATTAGGTGCGAACAAAGTTGTGTTATATTTTGAATCGATTTTGTGAATAAGGGTTCTTTTCATATTTCCGAATGTTTCTCATATTATGCATATCTTTTATCTCAGCTCCTTTTTATATGGGCATATAGATACAAGACACGGTATTTCTACGTGCGTTTCTTATAAGCGATTTGTTCTTATATGAGTGTTTCTTATATCCGTGGTGGACTGAAGAACTAATTTTTCTGTGTACCTTAGTGATAGATTTTACATAGCGTTTTTTTTTTACAACCATCGTTGCATGCACTTTATGGAACACGAGACTAGACAACATACCGGATGTTGTGTGCAAATGTCAGTAATACAAAACTTCAGCTTCAAACACATTTCCTAAAATCAACGCTAACGAGGGGCAACTATAGCGTCACGAACCCGGGGTCAACTCATTCAAAATCGTTCCTAACCAACCAAGATACCTATTCAAATCGGAAATTAATGAAGCCAAATGCCAATGTCTAAAAAAACTCAACATACAGTAGGCTGACGAATCGATCTATGTCATTTCACTATACATATTACTATTTACCTACAAATATTAGAAAATTGCCATCAATACTAAATAACATTAAACAAATAGTATTCAAATTTCATTTACGTTCACATTTCTACCCCAGCACCAGCGCGGAGGCCAGCAATATTCCGCCTTGATAACATTCACCAAGTGATTGACAATTATTGGCCAATTAAGTGGGTATGCTATATTGGCCCAAGTGAATTTCCAAAGGTATATTTGTGCAAACAATTTTGCATTTCAATTCCCATAACAGTTACCCATGTTGTTATTTGCCATTTGACCAGGCAAAATTGAATCCTTTACCTAGTGCTTGTGCGCCCCATAACAATATTGTTATGCAATCACGAGCAACCATCAGTGCTTTGCTTGTTGTTTTGACAGAACAAAAAAATAGTCTAAAATCATTGAAGGGCATCATTGCCGACTCGAAGCATAGTCAAGCCATACAGTGTGTCTGTGTGGATTGCCCTTAATGAAGTGGGCAAGAGTTATAGAACCCCAGTTTTCAATTAGAAATTGTAACGAGTTTTCACAGCGGAATGTCAGTAGCTATTTAGTTTTTGTATAGGGAAATTGCTGCAGTTTAGCAGAAGGATGTACTGATCGGACGCTGATTTCATGGTGTAGTGTTCACAAATTTTCTTTTTCTTTTCAAGTTATTTCTGAAATATTTAAATTAATTTGGACACTTTGAAGAGGACGCAGAAAGGGTATTGTCTGGATTCAGATGCAGGCACCAGACTGCAAACAGAAATTGATTGATTTCGATGCGATAATGATCTTCATTGAACACAACTCACATTACAGTTTCAATTTTAGAAGAAAACGAACGACTAGAACTGCGAAAAGTCTACTTGGTCTCAACTACAACCGGCAACTGACTGAGTGCTGAAAAACCGTTTAAACAAATGAATATCCTCGCCAGTGCTGCCGAAAGTACTCCCATGTGAGTACTTTCAACACCTCCGTACTCCTCATTCGTACTCCTATTTTTTTTAAACACTTAAAATATCTTACACTCGCGGCTAAGTATAATTTCAACCTAATAAATTTAATTCACTTCAAATTTAATGCAAATTTGGCAGCACTTTTATCTCCCGAACTGTCGTCGAAAAGGGAATTAACCTCTTTCTAGTTTGTGTTTGTTTTACGTTGGCTTCGTGCAATTTTCTTCTGTAAGTTCGGTATTATTTTACTGTTATCTGCCTACAAGCTATAATTTTATGGGGTGTGTAGAGTTCTAAATAAGACACGTCTTTACTATTCGCTTGTTCACAGTCCAGTGAGTTTATTCTCGCTTATACTAGCAATAATGTCAAACATATTATTCATATTTGACGTATTGATCATACCCATTTTATAATAATACAGTACAGATTTTGTCGATACTACAAAAACAAAATGGCGGAATTTGGCCAGCGGCGAAAGGATTGCGAGTTGGGAACGAACTGAAGATGTTGAGATTTCTGATGCTGATAAAGTTGATACCCCTACTACATCTTAAAAAAAAAAAGCGAAAATGGCACGCAAATGTACCGTCAAGGATGATTGAATGATTTTGTGTTTCTTAAAGGAATCGACAAAAAGCCTTGTAATATGAAAATTACAAAAAACAAACAGAGTATAGAAAGACATGAAAAATCAAAAATAGATAATTGAAGTGATATTTACTTACTTTTGTTACCTATTAGAATTAACAATTTATTTATTTATGATTTGTTTTTTTTTCAACCGAATTTTTTTCTTTAAATAAAGTGAAAAAAAAAATGTTTGTACCCACATTTATATTTGAAGACTAAAAAATGTGGGTACTACCATTTTTTTAAAAATACTCCCATCTTCTCTCCGGCAACACTGATCGTCGCTGAAAGCAATTCTGCGTTAAAGACTTCTGTAACTCGGGTGACCCAACGACCCATTCAACCTTAATTTTCATATTACAGCTGTTTTATAATTCTACATAAGCAAACAAAAAAAAACAACACCCAGTAGGTACTTAGCATTATAACCCACATTTGGATTCATAAACAGAAACAGATCACTTGGATCTTGAACTTGCCCGAAGTACCAAGAGATTATAGGCAGTTGGAGAGAAGGCATGTATTAGCTTCTTTTTATATCTTCGCTCTAATGTCTCCAACAGATTTTACAATAGTTCGGGACTACCATAGTACAGACATGTCTTCGTTTTAAACAGTGAAGTGATCCGAAAACGCTGGTTGTATTCCTTATAGACAAGCCCACTCGACGGAGAAGTTGTGAGAAAACAGTACATACCGGAATTTATCTGCAGAACTTCATCATTTATTCGGTACATATTTCATAAAGATCGCCTTTGAAATAACGCCGTAATCGCTACGACGAAAAAAAAAAATAGGCTACTCATATAATTGGATTAGAATGATGTCAACTCCCTCTATTTTCGGCCGAATTTGTCTGAATGTTAAGATTCTTCCAATACACGTTATAATGGTCTCTCACTAATATCAGATATAAATAGAGGATGCTTCCTTGCCTGGCCTGTGTGTCAGCTTGGAAGCCATCCGAATATTTCTGAAATTGGACATCTATCTGCAGTCACTCGACTTCCGGAGTCCCAGTATAAATCGCGTAATGCAAAAAGAAGAAATTGCATTTGAATGTTTTCATTTCTTGAAGTTCCAGATTCGTAGTTCGGACACCAAACAGAACGATAATTATACTAGTGAACAGTAAAGAAGTTTTGTAATATAGGGGTGCTTACATTCATTTGAAAAACGTTTTACTTATAAGTTTCCATCATCTTCTTGCCATACTGACAATAGAATTCAAATGGAGGTTAAAGTTGTGCTCCTTGTCAAAGACGACTCCAAGTTCATTAAAGCTATCCACACTGTCAATAACTTCATCCTGGTGAAATAAATTTGTTTACTCGATGTTTGATTTTGGCTTACAATACTTGCTGACATTTTATTTACAACAATGGGCACTAGATCGAAGACTAGAATGGGTCTGACTATACACTTTGGAGAGGCAGTGGAACTAAAGCTTTCTCGCAGACGAAGCAGACTTTATTTAAATTTGTTGGGCCGCGCTACATCCCGAGGTCGGCCTGGGCTTCAACCAATTCGCCTCGTAAAAGTTTTCGCGGTCTTTTGTTAACCATCATCAGTCGTACACTCTCAGTTATGGCAGACTTTCCAACTAAATTAGCTATCTAGACTTATTAACGCACCCTCACTATAAAAATAGTCGTCGGTTCAGCCAACTTGTAGACGTCTTTTTCGCTTAATTGTGTTCAGTGATGAGGTTTATCTGTTTGAAAAGTTTGTTAGAGATGAAAGTTGCCGCGTAAGGATCGTATCCATGCAGTGTGACCGAAACAAGTTCTGTGCTGGAGAGGTTCAAACCAAGTCTTACCGTATCCATACATTTCACTAGGTGGTTAAGAGCATTTTCCTTTAGATCACTAGAAATCGCCCACTTAAACTTTTAACGTGTACACTGTACACGGTACACAGTTCACCCCATTTTATAATATGGGAAGTCCTTCGTCTGCTGCTTTACAAAGCAGTGGTGAGAGTATTTCTCCCTGAGGTGTACCAATGTACACTGATAGTGACCACTGGACGGGACCAGGCTACTAATGAAAAAAAAAAATCGGTCAGACCATTCGCAGTTCACCTTTGAATTGGAGACGCACTGCATAAAAGGATATAGAGACAGATTATCGCCGATATGGATGGCTGTACAAAAAAAAGAAGACACCATCATCCCTCCATTGCATACCCAGTTTTTCAACAACCACCTCGGTACACAAAAACCACACTCCCAAAAAATCATCGGCGTCCATAACCTCCCCCAATAAGTCTTTATCAAGACGAAGATAATCACCAATTTAGGGCTTAAACGTTTCCCATACACAACTACTGCCCCAATGTAAACACTTGACCAAGAAATAATAATAATATTGTGGCCATGGAATAACAACTATAACACTTCAATTCAATTAATGAAACGTCTTAACATTACATTACCAGCAACCGCAGCCTATTAGTACAACGTACTCCAGATCATCAGCTCGTACGTGTGTACAATTTACTCCGTGTAATGCGTGTCCAGCCGGACCCACAGGAAGGAGACTTTTTCTCAATGTCCAATGCGTCCATCATCACCGATGATATAATTACGAACTCAAGTGTATATCTGTGATGGTTGGAGTTGGCTTGATGGCTTCACTAGGAAATCGAGCCACAACAACTTGATGGCATAGATTAAAACACCAACTACTGTCCGAAGGATGTCTTGTTAATTAAAAGTCATGAGATACATCGAGCAATGGTGGCTGTGTATATGTATGACAATGAGTCCCTTGGGACACTGGTCTAGTCAAGGTCACAACAAACACTTTATGTGCACGAAAAGTGTTGGTCTTGGATTTTTTTTTTTTGAAAATGTAATTTCCTCGAGCAAAATTAACATTCTCCTCATTACGACTGAATCATTATTATGGCTGAGCCCCGAACCCAATCCATTTCGTTGCATAACTGTTTGCTGTCGTTGTAGGTAGAAGTCGCGTCATCAGATAAAAAAAATTTCATTAAGTGTTGGGTAAGAAAGATACATTCGTGGGAATTATGTTTCCACTTCATATCGCCTGCAACGGATGCTGCGCAGTTATTTATGATATACCACCAAGCGAAGGACGAGGGAGACAGAGATGAAAATAAATTAAAAATTCGTTTGCCCCCAGGTTGGTTATGCGATGCTGGACGGGGGCCGAGCTGTATTGCTAAAAACGCAACTCGACTGAAAGCTCGATTCAATTAGTTGGAGATAATGTTATTATGCATGCACTGACGACTTGGATATTATTCCTTCTTGTTTATGGGTCCTTACGTTATATATTTATTTTTATCATTATTGGCGGACATTAATATGGGTCTGGCGAAGCTGTTTCTCATTACATATATGACGGCAGATTTTTTGCGGTTTAAAATAACGCCCACGTGAGCAGATCAATGTGTAGTTTGGGTAGCCGGAAGTATGGAATTACTTCGAGGGGCGGAATGAACCCTCAGCTTATTATGTTTTTGCAACTGTTCGCTTTAGGTTGCTTTTCTAAAGGCCTTAGATCACGCACCGCCGCGTTGCTTACAATGGTCCAGTTTTCGTCAGTCTGAAGCATGTAATTTGCGACCTGCGATATTCTCTCTTTCATAACTTTTGTAATGGAAGAACGGATGATGCGTACTATCGCCTCGTGGACATTTTGGGATGGTTTCTGTCCGCGTTTAAAGAGATATTACCTGTAGCTGCCATGATCTGTCAAGAACTTTGTCATCCACAAAAGTTCGACGAACGAAGATCTGCTGGTGATTCTCCGCCAGTAAACTTGATATTCGGGTGTAACATTTTGACTATACGAGAACTGCGGGAAGAATGTACATGAGGGCTGAAAGCCATTTCGCAGCTAGAGATGAAGCGAAGTCAAAGGCGGGTGGCTCGAGGAAAAAAAAGATACAAAGGCAATCACTATCACATGCCGCGAACCCTTGCTGCATCGTCCTGACTCTTTCCAGCAGCCGAAGTTCATTGTTGGTAATTTTTACAGTCTACGATATTATCAGGGGTTGGTATTTCTCCGATTATCTCTTCTAGTTCTCTGCGTTCTATAATAAAACGTGGGCACTGGAAAAATACATATACTGCGCATCTTCCCTAACATCTCCGCAAGTGGGACAATTAGGAGATTCATCCAGCCCAAATCTGTTCAGAATTAGTTGCTCGAAAGCAACTATGTCCGGTTAGGAGCTGGCTTATACAAAAATCTACTTGTAGATGTTACCGGTCTAATAATTTCTGGGCTAAATTTTCTTATTTCCTGGTATCAAGTGAAACGAATTATGTAGCTAGACGCCATGCAATAAAAATCTGATCTAAACACCGCAAATTCATTAATCAAAAAAAGCATTTCACACGTATGTTGTATCAAACCAAGTCCCAGAAAGTTGTCAATGGTTGTTGATCAATGAAGTGAATATTAAGACTCTCGCTTTTGGAGGGAAAAAACAATAGCACATTCATAGTTGTGATTTTCTGACAAAGCAATTTCCCGTATTACCGTATGTACAAGACTTAGAGTAGCTTGTGACCACACAGACACACCAGAAGTGCGTTTTGTTGACGCGTTTTTTCACGAGTATTTGGACGCGTTTTTTCAGGCATTTTTTGACGCATTTTTTCTCACGTTCTTTGGCGTGTTTTTTCTCACGCGTTTTTTGACGCGTTTTTTCGTGCGTTTTTGCACCTATCACTACGGTGACGATTTTTTCAATCACATAAAAGAGGAAATTTTTTTAAGTAAAAATAACTATGCAGTATGCAGTCAAAAATGGTGGAACCACATTTTAACATTTGTAGAACTCGCAATCTCGCATTTATCTTATGGTAGAAAGATAGTCTTTAGGGAAAAGTGACAACATTTTAGAAATAGCAAAACCACCCGACTACCGAAACAAGCAGCGTAGAGTTGTGGCGTGATGTCGTGTGTAGGTACCTATGTAAAATGCTTTCAATGGTTGGAGCAGAAAGCTCATTATTCGGAGAAGTATTGCCAAAATATGGTTTAAAGCTTTTATTATGAATATAATGGCAAGTTGAATGAAGTAAAGTAAAATTTTAACATGATTTCATTGGAATAGGTACAGCTTTTATCACGTTAGCTTCTTCGCAGTGTTTCATTTACATATAGTGCAAAAAATCAAAAAAATGGAAAATTCAAAATCAAAAAAATAAAGTAGCCTATCCCAATACTCTATCCCGTAGCATTCTATTAGTGAAAGAATTTTTGAAATCGGTTCAGTAGTTCCGGAAACTACCTCTTACAAACAAACATTACCTCTTTATAAATATAATAGTGATAAAGAAAAAGGAACCTTTTTTAAGTCATTTTATAGTGAATTTTGGATACACAGATATTATTTTTATAATATCGATGTAATAAAGTTGTGCCCTTGTTCACCATAGAATTTCCTTTAAGTTTCGAAACCAATTTCTCCAATGTCTACCAAAAACTATTCAGTTGTGTTTTTGTTTTTTTGCAGCAAAAAAAACGCTTATCTACTATTATAAAATGTCTGGTAATCAGACATTTTGAATGTTATGTGAATTCGTATGAATTAAGCTATTTTTTTAGTCAGCTAAACTTATATGTGACAGAGGGTACAAATCAGTAAACATGTTTATTTGCTATTTTGTTGATATACATTTTGAGTTTCGTTCTTTCCCGTACATTTTATAGAAAATAAATTGATTTTCGTTGATAGTATCTACTATTTTTTTATAAAAAACTAGCATTAGGTATTTATTTTCAAATGAAAATTCATTCATTATGTCAATTCTTTAAAATTTTCTAATAAATTTAATTTTTTGTTAATGTAGTTTGAAAGCGGGGGGGAGGGGCTAATATTGAAAAAAATTGCGGCGGAAATCGGGGAGACATAAACTAATGACATTACCCAAATAGACTGACAATTTCCTATTGTCAGCCTATTTCATACTTAGTTTAAGTCGAATAAGTCAAGGCAATGTGTTCGTCAGTGACATACAGCCCACAGCTATTGGGGATAAGCTATACAGGATTATCTACAGCAGCTTCCTGTAATGGATAATACCAATCAAATGACATTACCCAAATTCATCGGAGGTATTCTGAATTAGTTACGTCAATCACGTTAATCATTCAGTCATTACATCCTCTCTTTCTTGATGCAATAGCCACTTACAGTGCATTGCAGATGCAGGTAGATACTAGATATACTGTCAACGGCATGTTTTTGCAATACAAACCAAGCTTCGAAGTTCGACGCTGCCACTCATTATTTGATTCAGTGCTGTTTTGCTTGTACAAACATTTGCTTTGAAATTGCGGCTGCCCAGATCATTATCTTATGCATCTAAATTCAGCTATAATTTTTATCGTTTGTGTTACGTTGGAAGCTTATATTTCTGTTTGGACGAACTTCTTTCTGATTCCAGACGTCATAAATAATAGGATGCAAGGACTTAAAGGCTCATGCGGCATACCAGTGCAAACTGAAAAAACTTTTTCTTACACCATCCAAACCACTTACTGGACAATTTCCATGTTAATTTTCACTTGAAATTCATTCATACGCCATGGATCTGCGGTTCAGATGTTTCACTCAACTTAAAACTGTTTCCTATTAAAGCCATCCACTGGTACATTGATTCGACTATCCAATATCCATATACCCATGCTCATCATCAAATCGAATTGGTGTTGAATTTTTTATTCCTTGAATTGAATAATTCATGAACTAAATGTGCGCGCAGTTTACTCGGAAGATCATATGGACTTTGAATTATTCATGATATCCTTGTGTAGGTATATGCCTAACGAATAGTGGTCTAGGTATTTCGGGAGATATAGCTCTGCTCTTCTATATTATCCACTTAAAGGTGTGAAAGTAGTGCTGAGCATTGGAATCGGTGATTTTGTTTATTTTTTATTTTATTTTTGTCTTTATTAATAATATTTGCTTCAAGGAAAATTATGAAAGTAGATGCTTTTAATGCTTAGGCCATTATTTAAAGTTTTATATTTATAAAGTTGTACACATTCCAGTTTGAGTTTTGGATGAAAATATTGCCGATTCGATTTAATATAGGTTTGTTAATTATTGATGGGATCCTTCTTAGTATTTGGTTCACACACATCGAGTACCTAGTAATCTAAGTGAAGGAGGCAAAGTGAGGGACTGATAAGCTCTTTGAAGAGGATAGCACTTCTGAATTATTTTTAATTTAAGAGTGCCCACGCAGGGAGAAAAATATTACCTGCGACGTTCTGTACAGAACATATTATGAACATCAACCACACGTTGTTTTCACTTTTATATATAAAGGGTAATTTTTTAAGAGGCTTAGAACTTTTTTTAAAAAAAAAACACAAAAAATTCGAAAAAATGAATGAAATATTTATTTGAATCGATAGTTTGAACCTTGCAATTTAATGTTTAAAGATAATTTCATGCAAATGTTGACCGCGGCTGCGTCTCAGGTAGCCCATCCGCTGAGTCCAATTTTGGCATACTCTTTCACACATATCGGCCGGTATCTCACGAATGAATGCATGGATGTTGGCTTCCAGTGCGTCAATCGAAGCGGGCTTATCCCTATACACGTTAGCCTTGGCATACCCCCACAAAAAATAATCTAATGGTGTCAAATCGCACGATCTAGGCGGCCAATTGACCGGCCCGAAACGTGAAATTAACTGTTCACCAAACTCGCCCCGCAATTGCGCCATTGTTTCGCGTGCTGTGTGGCATGTGGCACCGTCTTGTTGAAACCACATATCATGCAAGTCAAGAACTTCCATTTCGGGCAAAAAAAAGTTTGTTATCATCGCTCGGTAGCGTTCACCATTGACAGTAACGCTGCGATTCGCATCATCTTTGAAGAAATATGGCCCAATAATGCCGCCGGCCCATAAACCGCACCAAACAGTCACTTTTTCGGGATGCATTGGTAGCTGTTGCAATGCTTCTGGCTGATCTTCACTCCAAATGCGGCAATTTTGCTTATTTACGTACCCATTCAACCAAAAATGAGCCTCATCGCTGAACAAAATTTTTCGATAAAAAAGCGGATCCTCGGCCAGCTTTCCAAGAGCCCATTCACCAAAAATTCGGCGTTGTGGTAGGTCGGCTGGCTTTAGTTCTTGCACCAGCTGTATCTTAAAAGGCTTTACGCCCAAATCCTTCCGCAAAATTTTCCACGTAGTGCTGTAACAAAGGCCTAACTGCTGGGAACGGCGCCGAATCGACATTTCGCGGTCTTCTGTCACACTAGCTGATACGGCCGCAATATTTTCTTCACTACGCACAGTACGTAAACGTGTTGGTGGTTTAATGTCCAACAAAGTAAATTTGGTGCGAAATTTGGTCACAATCTTCCGAATAGACTGCTCAGAAGGTCGAGAATGCCGATCATAAAATGGAAGCAGCGCGCGATGAACATTTCGAACCGAGCACGAATTTTGATAGTAAAATTCAATAATTTGCAAGCGTTGTTCATTTGTAAGACGATCCATGGTTAAATTGCAAACCAAACTGAAGCTGTTTGACAGTGACACAAGGTACTAAACACACGTCAGCTGTCAAAACCATCGATAAATAACAAAATGCGGCTCGACAGGTAACACGTTCTAGGAATACTATACCGTAGCCAATTCAAATAAAAAGTCGGCATACCTACACGAAGTGACCAAGAACTAAATTATTTTAAAATGTATGTAAATAATTAGAATTACTTATTGGTATGAAAAACGTGCCCGTTATGCGACTAAAGTTGCAGTTTGGCAGCTATTTCAGGAGCCTGGCACAATTTTTTTGGTATTTTGTCCCTTTTTTAGTTGGAAAAGGAGCATCGAAAATTTTTTCAAATTTTGTTATCTTCACATAAAAACCTGGAATGCAGTTTTCAAATGGGTACGTTTTACATTAAAAAAAAAACATACAGCTTGACATAAAAAAAAACATATACCGACTCAAACACGTCTTGTTTCAACGATATCTTTATTTAAGTAAAACTTCTTTAGGCACGCTTGACATGAGGGGTAAGCTGGTGAATGCGTCACGAAAGACTTACGGAAATTGCGAACGGTAGTTGAGAGGGAGATATAAGTTAGCGAAGATAGAAAGAGAGAGAGTTACGTTTCGTGTCGTATATTACTGTAGGGGGAAGAGAGAGCAGTGCGCGCACACATTTTCTTTCTCTCTTCCTCTCATAGCCAGTGCATGAAATATATAATATTATCTCAGTCAGTATTTCGTTTGCGAGTACGAGTACATACAATATGGATGGAGCTGAAGAAGTTTTACTTCAGTCGTGCTCGTGTGGTCTAAAGAACACTTGTTTTTTCAGACTGACAGAATTTCTTTCGCAGAATACTTAACAAGCAGATCATTATGTATTATATAAAGAAAAGAGCTAACGGTTTACAAGAAACAAAGTCGATAGTTTACATAAAAATTGTGGTTCAATCGTTCGACATTACAACTATCCATTGTTAGACAGTATTTTCTGTTCTTCATGTAAATATAAAAGCATATAATTGATTATGTAAACGAACATTGGCAAATAAGAGCACATGGTGGCCAAAGAGACATTTTAATGAATTGAAAGTTGTTAATGATGAAAAACACATTTAATATTAGAAACGTCTTACAAACCTTTGAAATGTATCGCAGTTGCCTATACCACAACACAATTATAGTCTTTTTGAAGTCGGGTGCCTGATGGAGATGGTATCATATGTTTCAAGTTTCAGCTTAATAGGCACAATAAGTTTAGGGCTATTTTTCATCTCACATAGGATTACTTGCAGGTGGCAAACTGGTTATTATAGGGAGCCTACGGAGCAAAAATATTTAAGCGGGTGTCACTGACAAGTTGGATCACCTAGTACGCTCGGAAAAGAATGACAAACAAATACAAAACTTCATTAATTCACACAATTCTGTACTAAACTTAAACAACAACAGTGAATTTAAAAATGACATCTTCGACAGTGTCTATATATGTATATATTTTTTTATTACAAATCTGATAGAATTTTCCTGCGCAATGAATCTAATGGAATGATCGAAATTTAAATCCATTTAATGGACTGGTTTCCTAGTGATTCTGTTTCTCTCCACCCTATTCCCTTTGGATGGGTTTTATTATATTTTGCACTGCATCCAGAATAAATCGCCGTCTCTCGACCAAAGAAATCGTATTCAATTTATTTTTGTCCTACCCAGAACCCATCGAAAACAATTTCCGGAGAGAGTACATAATACAATGTGCATTGTATTTCTTTTCACCTAAAACTCGGCTAGCTTAATGAATTTTTTATCTGATGTCAGTTTTACAATTTATTCTACAGACTATTGGCATGTTGTAGAAATTATTCTGCCATATTGGATTAAAAACCTATTAGGATAATAAAGAGTGGAATATTTTGTTTAAATCAATTGGATGCAGGTGGGTTCCTTCTTCCACCATAACTGCCATGGTATATTTTCATTTGAAGTTGTTGTCATTTTCGAACTGGAGGACGAATACTTATTCAACTTGAGTTATGTAGAGATTGGTATTTAGACCGGTGAGATGTAAGTAGAAAGCAGGTATTGGAATAAGTTGGATTGTAAATAATATACAAGTGAACGAGTGTGACGATTTAATTGAAATTTGGGAGGCAGATAAATTGAATTTCTTTACATATTACATCATAATTTTGCATTTACATTTAGCATTCATGAGGAAAAGCAAATTCAGGAAGAATTGTCTATCCAAGAGGACTTTGTACAGTGAAATTGAGAACAAAAAAAAAATCTAATGGAAAATCAAAGCGGACGGCTCCTTTCTTCGTCCTCGAACTCTCAACGGAATTGAAAGATTTTACATCGAAAGTGTAGAGATACTAAAACGTTCATTCGGGTCCATGCAAGAATTATGTTTGAAATTAAGTTTGCGATGCATTCACTGTACCCTTATCGTTTCTTTGCATTTAAAATCTACCACTATCTTTGGATATCGTGTATGGCTATGCACCTTCACCATGGTCTATACCCTATATGGTGCTACTCAAAGCTTGAGCATAGCCAACCGAGGTACAAGACATATATAGTCATTTGCGATCAGAGAGCGAAAATTGCCATATCTATATTTATAAAAATAAGTAGCATTGTGTTAAAAAATGTATGTTCTCTGTAATGCGTGAACCGGTATTGTTTCTGTAATTTTCCCATGAAAGGTGACGTCAATACCACGGTTTTCATGAATATACGGTCTTTTTATGTGTGTTTTTATGATACAATAATAAATCTTTTAGGTCGTAGTGTCAGCCAACGGGGAATAGGGCTGAACATACTAACTGTATTTTGTGCGTACATTTTGTGTATCTTTATCTTAAACTGCAACTTTAAAGGATAGAATAGTTTTGAACCTGATAGGCGGATACACAATTTTTTTTTTATATTTTTTCAAGCTAATTTTGTAAGTGAATAATGAATACTTCTGTGGGCACGCTGGAGCTGGCAAGTGAACTATTGAATGTGTAACGGATATTGTGTTCTGGCGATGTAACTGAAGTGAATTCTCTTGAATTTTAGTTCAAAAAAAACAAAACTTCAATTTCAACTGGGAATTGAACCTGATACTGTAAAATTCATAAGCTACGTCCTACGCAGATACTACTAATCTAGGTTGTAACCACCTGAAAACAAAATGCAAATAAAAAACGTTGGATTTTGATTCTTTTATCAAGCTTTGATAATGTTAAATTTAAGAACACAACACAAACCTTCCCAAAATGAGATGAACACCCTTTTAAAGATGAGTTTTATGATCTTTTGAATGAAGTCTTTCCTTAGTACCTACGGACGTACCAGAAACCAAAATCGCAATCGAAAACGCATCTTCGGTGGTTTTTGTTGTAGAGCACAGGATCGGCATTCTGTAAGAAGAGAAAGTTTGAACATTTTTACAGAATACCAACCCAGATTTTGCAGGAACAGCTCATAATATTGTTCAACCACCAAACAAATCGACCAAGTTCAAATCTGTGCTACCCTCACATCGAAGATGTTGAACTCATAAACATTCCAAGGGCAAGGGCTACACGTCGACTCTGACCATTGTCTTGTTGCAACTAGATTTATAGCTTGGGTTTCTATGGATATGAATCCTCTTTCAGTTCAGTCAATGAAGTACGATAGAAGACTGGCTGGGCTATGAAAAACCTAAAGAAGAACAAGACCTCCAGACTCTAATGGTGAACCAGTGGAGTTCTTCATGAGACCCTCCAGTAATGAAATGTTTAGTGAATCGCTGCTACTTCGGTTTGGTAAGACAACTGCGTTAAAACTTCTAACTGATGGGTCTAACTATGAGCTCTGCAGAAGACTTACTCTGCCTGCCAGTTCTGCTTTATGGCGCTGAGTGCTAACAATGCGCAGGAAGGAAGGCTAAAACTGGGTTTCCTTGAAGAAACTACTTTAACCTCGAACTCTATGAGCTGCACAAAGATGAAGGTATAGTCATAAATGTCAAAATATTTTGTCTATATTTTACGTTCATATTTTTCGAACACGCAATAATGGCTAAGGAGTATTTCTTCGACGAAGGTTTTCACTACAAAATTGGAAGATGCACTGTGCTATAGCTTGATAGGGATAACTTTAACTACTCAAAGCATGATCAAATTGACGGAATAGTGAGTCTTTTTTAATTCTATTTGTATAACCACGAGAGACAGAAATATTTTCTTGAGGAATTTTCACCTGGAAAGCCAAGCAATTCAAGATTTCGGGTTTCATGCAATTCTGTCTTGCATCACTTCGTTTTACGTCTATCGATTTAAATCAGACGCACGTCAGTAGTAAGCTAACATTCTGCCAACATATTTCGATTACAACGGAGAACGGTTACTTGCTAGAATAGGCATACGGGACTCCTTTCGTACTTGTAGGCACTCTATCCGGACACAACTTATATCCGTACATTTACCAATAAAATGCGCAACAAAACGAACCCATACTTCATAAACGTTTCTTTTGATTCACTTAAACTAGTATCATGGCTAATAAGATTTGAAATTGCAAGCCATTTCGCTTAATGACACCAATATATTTACAAGAAAGGAAGTCATGTAATCGCTTTCAGTAGCGAATCGTTCTGATAGGCAATATTTCCATGTCAATAATGACAATCAATATTTCAATTTATTTGTTCTTCTTGAGTGATTGAGCTTTAATTTCGTCCATTCCATGCATGTTTGCCAACAGTTTCAACGACTCAATTGTGTGGATAAATAAGTCGAATGTTCTGTTGAGGTACATCATGTTAAATCACGTACGGTGGTCTTCTGATTTTACTATAATAAGTGATTTGTGTCAGTCATGTGGTATGATGACGAATATTTCAATTATTGTTTTCTTAATAGGTTCAGTGACATATTAATTCGATTCGTTGTATCAAAAATGACTGCAAGTGGGTTTTTTTTATAAAATTGTATTTAGGGGTAGTTTCGTCGGGGGTCAATTGGTGGTAACCTGCAAAAATATTGCAGCGGCAGGAATTGTAACGGAAAATTTTCATAGATGATAGATGCATACTCGTAGCTAGTCTTACCTGAAGTTGTTAGCGAACATCGAACTTCGCCTCGTTTCTTCGCCTTTGCACTTCAATCACACTCGGAATTTGGAGTTCTACTGTACTTACTTCTTCACTTATTTACATAAAAATGTCATTCACATTAAGAAGGTCGTATGGACGGTCGTGAGGCTCTATCGTGAATGAACTTGTCGGACATCGGATCGTGCGTGTGTTACCAATAAGTCCGTTCAAAAATTTCCGAAAAAAAAAAACTCAAATTCCATCTTAAGGTTTTTTCCCACCGCACCGCTTTCGCGAACGTCTGACAAACATCCGGGAGTATAACTGCCATGAAAGAGCTCATCAAGTAGCCGTTTGGCTACTATAGATCGGTAGAAACTGTAGTTCCCTTCCATTCGTCCTAAAAATGAAAAATTACTACGAAAAATCTTTCTCTCGAAACGACAGAAGATAAAAAAAAATCAAAGCTATAACTGAGTTGTAGTTATTAGAATTTATAGCAGAGCTAATGTAGACAAAGTTGCATACAACTATGATGCAAGTTGTGTAGATGTTGATGTTAACGTTCTGTCCAATTCTGGTTTGGTTTTGCCTTCGCCTGGAAGGCCTTATGGTCTGGAACTCCTTATTGAACTGGAATTTTAGTACTGTCATCTGTAATCCTCAATTCAGTTTTTTTAGGTATACGGAAATTTAGCTCGTCAGGGGAATTTCGTTCATCTTTGCTTAATTATCTTCCCTTTCGTTACGGACATGTTACACCTTAACTTGGTCTTGCAATTACTTAATAAATGTTTATTTAATTTTCCTTATTTTTTTAAGACGAAATTGGTTGCCATCAAAATCAAAAGAGCTACGAAATCCCGGAACTCAGACTAAAAGCGTCACATCAAATTCTTCTCACCATAAAACAGTACAAATCTTTAGAAAAAAAATACACCGTCATTTCAATCCAGATCCTTGTCAAAAAGGTATATCAGATGAAAAGATATCAATGCTCTTGCTCGCCTATAAGTGACATTCATGCGGGAAGGAATATCCGTCTAAAAGGCTTGCAGAATACATCAAAGGTTACTCAAAATAAACAAAAACAGAGAAGGAATACGTTACCTGGATTTTCTTTACATAGCATGGATATGGCATGGAGTCCGGAAGTCGGATGTGCATATCCAATTCAATTTAAATGTAGAGATTGACTTTGCTTTTATGCGGCACTTGGCAGTCATCCTTATCACACCTCTTTCATTCGTTGAAAGTACCATCTCTCGCTCTCTGCAATTGGATATAGAAAAAATTGTATACACTATTATCATCTAATAGTAGTTCTTCCTTTCCACTGCAATTAGTAGGTACCTAGTATATTCTTTGACTGTGTGATGTCACAGCCTTGAAGCATTGCAAATTTAATTGGATTTGCTTTGAAATTGTATAAAATATCTAGAAAAATAACCAGTTGCAACAGGAACTCGCATTCATTAACCGAAACTGACTTGAGAAAAAAATCTGTGAGCTATTAAAATGCGTCGTTATCTACCATTATGCCGGTATGAAAAAAAGTCAACACTTGAAACTGTACCTCAACTCTAATTGTTTCAAAGGGAATTTGTTGTTCTTTTTAGTCTCTGACATTACCAGGATAAAATACTTCGTCTATTAATCAACGGAGCCTTCATTAATAGCGAAATAATTAGGGACCGTACTGCCCCCTTGTGGCATATTCATAAACTAAAAAGAAATATACAGGGTGTACCTACTGCGTGATGGACATTTTTTTTTTTTCGAAATTCTTGTACTTTTTTTTGTTTAAATATATTTCATACTTTACTTTCACAATTATTCTGCAGACAATATGCATCACTTCTCTCAGAAAACACATTTCCGATACCAAAACACTTCGTTGACTCAAACAGCTTCTTCCTGGAAACAGTTCAAATCAAAAGCACATTCGTGATGTATATTTGTGGTTGATAAACAGCCATTGCTTCCAAGGAGGCACATAATTATGTTCCCAGCTCTATGTGGCTGGCATGAATGTTGCACATCAAAAGGCGAAGCCCCGATTGCAGAGAGCATGCAATAAATATAATATGCTGATGCCACTGTTCTGCCTTCTGCATTACCAGGATAATCTTCTGTGAATGGTCTTGGCCCCAGGAGCTATTTATTGTATGTGAACTCGTTGCTGCTTCTCGCTCTCTCTCGCTGACTTCACAGCATTAATTCTAATTTGTCTGTTTACATTATTATTTGCAGACGTCCAATAAATATTCCCATTGAATCAATTAGTTCAAATGTAGATGTGTGTATACTCGAACGTATGCAGCTATGCAGACTACCAGCAGTTTGAGAGTATAAATAGAGTGTGGGCTCGGATGGTTACCGGAAGTGGTTTGTGATGTTCTATAACCCGAAATGGAATCGCTTGGATGGTGGTTGAGCAGAAACGCAATTTTAAGCAGAAGCTGTTTCTGATGTTTTTTGTTGGGTGATACATAATGCGTTTTAGTTAGTATTGAGTGGAGTATGGTGCAGCATTTGCGTATCCCTTCTATTCTACAGAGCAATACTCGCAATTGTAAGGCAAAAAAATAGTATACGAAGAACAATAGCTTGCTTAATTAATTTGTTCTGTATTTCTTTCGAAATGAAGAAGTTCTCAAGGGTTTGTCTTGAGTCTAATGTAAGGATACTTAGCGCTCAGTATGGTTTAAAGAACATTAAATTAAATTTAAATATTTAATTAAATATCAACACTTGAAAGAAAATTGAGTATTAAAGAAGACAGCCAATAAGTCGTGTACTAACTGCTTGCAGCTGGTTTACAGGGTAACTTTGTTGTATTTCTCAGTCTGTTTATATGATTGGGACAAGTTTCAAGCCATGGACGTTAGAAATACCATTCAAATTGTCGATCACATTTGAAAAAAAAAACTATTTTATCAATTTCAGGAACAAACAAGTAAAAATTAGCCGCCAACACTTTGTGAGGTAGGTATATACGAGTATACCTTAGACTTCACATGATTTTTGTTTTCAATTGTATTTAGCCACTTTTTACGGGGGTGCTTATATCCGGATAAAGGCCCGGAACCAATGGAATCTTTTATTCACGTCATCCACATGTTCACATATACATATAATCATTTTCTTAAGACAATATGGTGAATGCAACTCATATCATTTGAAAGCTACTGTGCCATAGATGTGCACGAACAAACTGTGGGTTATATTTATTTATTAATTTATTTGTCACCAAAGAAGACAAATCTTTGATAGACATAAGGCATCAATATTAGTTAACATTTATATAAATATGATACAAAGTAAACGAAAAGCAAACAACTATGACTGTAGGTACTCTCAAGTCAAGATCATTAATATTGAAAAGACTTAGGATGTCCGTTGAATCAATTTCTCTTATTAGAACCTTATACATATAAAGACCTCTCTGGCCACTGTTCTCCTAACCTCCAATGATTCTAATTTAATTCATTTTAACGTAGATAAATAAGGGTGTACGTTGCTAAGATCGTGCCAAGGAAGTCCTTTAAGAGCGTATAGGTATAGATTCAGTTCTAGTTATAGGAACTCTATAAAAGGGACACCACACAATAGGGGAATCTAGACCGCACAAAAATTATATAAAAGGTGGGCCATCTGGTGGTTTCTTTTTAAATCATAGGTTATTTTGACATTGACAGCTGTTTCGAAATCTTTGACAGAAAGTCAGTATCATACCTCCGCGGAACGAAATGAGTAGCTTTACGCTTGAACAACGTTGGGAAATATTGAAAACTTATTTCCAAAGTGAGTGCTGTGTAGCCCAAACAGTGCGTTTTTTGAAAAGAAGTTTTGGCCGAAATGAACGCTCCTACTGTGCAAAAAGTTCGTGTCTGGTATGCTAGTGGACAACACTCATGGTCCCCGTCGTCGTACGGTGCGCACAGGCGAGAGTGACAGTTTGGTGCGAATTGTGGAGTGGTGGCATCATTGGACCATTTTTCTTCGAAAATGAGGCAGGGAACAACGGTTTGGTCAACGGTAGGCGTTACAGAGCCATGTTAACCTACTCTGATCTTGCTGAAATTGAAGACATAGATTTGGACGCCCTCTGGTTCATGCAGGATAGCGCGCCATGCCACACAGCCCATGCCACAATCGATCTTTTGCGCACCGAATTCCCAAATCGTGCTATTAGCCGTCTCGGCGATGTCAATTGGCCGCCTCGGAGCTGCGATTTGACACCTTCGGACTTTTGTTTTTGTGGGGAACTGTGTTATGCCAACAATCCGGAAACGGTTCAAGCACTTAAGGCCAAGCAATCTGACAGCCCGAAACCATTAACAAGGTCTTGGAAAATTTGAGTGACAGAATAAGCTATTGCAGAGCCAGTCGAGGCAGCCACTTAACCGATGTTGTGTTCCATAATTAATGGGAAAATTTTGCTCTTACTAATAAAGCCATAATACATATATGGACAAAATTAATTTCGTTTATTTGTCTATAACTTGTATTTAGCCCACATTGTACAAGGTCTTGAAAACATAAACATCCGAAAACTCGCAAGCATATCACCTTAACATTCCCCATGTTCTGTTTTCCCTGTTTGTGATGGACCCGACTTATTAAGTTAATGATAGCTTGGTATCTAAAAAACGCCCAAATCTTCGATTAAATAAACACGGCATAAATACCATCAAAGGAATACGTATTATTGACATGAGATTTACAGCGAGAAAATGTTATGACAGAACATTTATAAATGTTTAAAGAGATGTTGCTTGTAGAGCATCACAGATGAAATTTCTGAAGATGTGAATTTAGCACTTGAAAAGGACGGTTATAATTTCCCGGCATATAAATCTTAAGGTCATCTGCAAACATCAACAAAAAGCATTAATGTACAAATTTAACGACATCGATCACAAACAGGATAAAGTGTAGTGGTCCGTCCGATATGACTTCCTTGCTTTCACCTTGAAGTGAATTTCCCTCTGTTAGACTACTGCTATAGGTCCAATTACTTTTATGAACATAAGTAGATCCATGAACGGTATAATAATCATTCAGACATGTTTTTAAATGTTAAATAGAACACGTAAAACGAATTTGGATGGTGGAAAGGCCAGAAAGAACCGTATCTGATATTAACTGGGTTAAGTTCCGAAAGGAGTATTACGGGTGTACCCTTCTGAATAGTAAGCGTGTTTGTTGGAATATGCATTGCAGTGGTTTATGAGAAACTCTACCGGATAGTTAACGGCTTCATTCGGATTACAGATCACATCTTTCCCTGCAAACGAATTAATCACCATGTCATCTATGAGCAAAGCTTGATCGTTGACATGAAGTCAAATAAAATTAAATTTGATCATGTTAGATCTTCGTCAAGTTTCTAGAGGAACCAGGTGTTTAAGTGTTTCATTATTTTTTTAAGGTGTATTTGAGTGGCGTAAATTATTTAATACAGTGAAGTCTACAAAAGAAAGTCCTTCAAAAAGTAGGTGTGGTAATGACCCACATAGCTTAAAAAAAGACTCTTTGTTATTTTTACAGATATTTAAAGAAAAGTTTCACCGAAATCGGTATATTCGTTTTCACGTCAACCGGTAAGACACATGAAAACCAATAAAGTTTATTGCACGTTATATCGATTTGCGCAGACCATTTAAACCTGTTGAGTTGATGCAGCACAGGGTTTCAGTATGTGATTATTCGGGGATCCAGGTCTCTCATTATAGATTATGCAAAGACCTTCGCCTGATATACCTTCTACTTTTACGTTTTTCCTAAGTTAACATCAGTCATAAACTAAGTATTAAATAGACGGTCAGCTCCCGCGCACCTACCCGATTCACCCCGCAAATTTTGAAAATAAAGTTCTCTCTTAAATTTCCTTTCTGTGAATACGTGTGAAGCAGCAAAAAAAGAATTTCTAAAAGGTGGGAGGAGTAATAAAATACTGACACTCAGCAGTGTTCCTGCATTGTGGTATCTCTACCTTTTTGTGGGAATTTAAATTTTTGAAAAACTTTCCTGCGTAAGAGGAAAAAATGTCTTAATTGTTGGACTATCAATAATCTGGCAGAAAAACAGTCAAACTACATTTCACTATGAATATCAACGCACTAAATGTACATAAAAAAGAGATTTGCTTAAGCAAAAATTTCTATTATCAAAAAATTATCATTATAATGTTAGCAAACTGCGATTTTTATACTGAAAATTAATTTAATATGATTTTCTCTCCGAACAATACAAATTTTATTTTTAAAAGTATGTTTTTTCCATAAACAAAACTAAGGGAATTTGAGTTTAGTGAAAAGGGAAAAATTAACAGGCTTCGTGTGAAAAATAAAGAGAGAGTGCTGAGAACACTGACTGAGAGTTAGTGTATTTGGTGAGTTTTTGTCAGCTGATGGATGCGTTCTGAGAGTTTAAGTTCGTTGTTTTATTTCATCACGAAAACATGTAGATATTTTACAAAATGTATAATAGCGAATGTAATTAACATAAATAAACAAATGAATGATGTGTGAAATAAAATAAGATATTTTTGTTCCTATAATTATTGTGTCTGTTTTCGTTTGCTGTTTTTGGAGAAAAATTATTTCACCGTGATTGTCCACAGAAAAACGGCAAAGAATTTAAAGAGAAGAATTGATTACGAATATTAAGATTCGAATTAATATGAGCTTTTATAATCTTTTCATGAAGATTCCGTTTATTAAAAAAAAAATTTTAATTATTAGAAAATTTGGAACAATTGGCATAATTAATCAAATTACATTTGAAATCAATTGCGTCAGCCGAGAATATGAATAGTGTTCATTTATAACGAAAAGAAAAAGTCTAATAAACATAATCAACGAAAATTTATTTTCTTTAAAATGTACGGGAAAAAGCGAAACTCAAAATGTATACAAGCAAAATTGGAAATAAACATGTTTAATGATTTGTACCCTAATATGTCTCACGCATTTAAGTTTTTGCTGCTTACAATTTTCTTTTAATTCATACGATTCATAATCTTTAGTAATCAGATATTTTTTATATTAATAAGTGTTTTTTTTTTTTATTTTTGTCAATGATTCATATACTTTATCGATTTCCATTGTTTACAACAAAAATGTAAACATCCAGTACAATTATCTAGGTAAAATGAAAGAAATCCTTATATGCGTTTTAATATAATTTGGTACTAAATTCACCACACCATACCTACCGTTTTCTTAACACGTCCCGATAACGGGCAATTATTTGAATTATTTGAATTTATTCGAATGTTACCACAGAATAAACTGTCAGGCATCTGTCAGGTTCCTATTTGCGAGTGTATGCGTGCGGCTAATCTACTTTAACATGGCACACATACCTTGCCACATAGCAACACGGAAAACAGCTTTTAGGCAAATTCTCTTAAGTTGTAAGAGCTGACGGTCTATTTAATACTTAGTTTATGACATCAGTATACCTTTGAAAGCCTTAAGGACTCATAAAGTTTTTCGAAATAAAGGGTCTTTCATTTAAGACTTGACAACTTCAAACTACTTGAGATATCTCAGAAAAAATTGTAATGACTTGAATTACTATCAAAACATTTATGAATGGAATTCGACTTAGTTTATATGTCCACCACGGGAACGTATGCAGCGGTCGATACGTTGAACCCAAATTTCTATGACTCGGCCGCACATTTCGAACGATACGGCCTCTATTTCTCGTTCAATATTGGCTCTGAGCTGCTCTAAAAAATAGACTATAGACGTTAAATCGCACGTAGACGGGTCCGTTTCTCGAGATAACACGATCACCGAACTGAGACTTAAACAACTCGATTGTTCCACCATGTCTCTATAGCGAATACCATTTACCGTAACGTGACGGTCATTTTCATCAACGAAAAAAAACGGTCCAGTAACGCATATTTTCTTATTGACGAAGCCGTTTAACCAAAAATGCGCTTCATCGCTGAAGATTTTGCGATGAAATTCTCCATTTTCATCCATCATATCCAGAGCCCAATTCCAGAACGTACATCGCTTCATATGATCAAGTGGCTTTAGTTTTTGAGTCAGCTTGATCTTGTAAGGGTGTAGGCCAAGATCCTTACGCAAAATTCGCCATAATGTGGTCTGGGAGAGGCCCAGTTCTTGAGAAATTGATTGATTTTGCTCATATTCTCCACACTTCGGGCAAAACGTAGTCTCACTGGCACGGCAACATCAAGCAGCAAATATTCTGATTCAAATTTGTCCACTTAACTATGAATTGCTCGTCTACTGGGACGAGAATTACGGCCAAAGATTTGGTGTTGTTGCGACCACCAACTCGGAATTTCGGTAGTAAATTTTAATTATTTGATAAAAATGTTGATTTTACTGAATATTTTGACATTGACAGTTCGGTAATCGGCTTAAGGGTGCGCTCACATTGAAAGTTTGAAGTTGTCAATTCACTAATTAAAGACCCGCAGACTAAGCAATAATTCATACCAAACTTGGTATGTGCCGAGGAGTTGTTATTATGATTCCCTCAACAAGAATTCACAGATAATTCGACAATTACTTCTCGATAGAAATTGTTAGGGAATAGACCCGATAAGTGAGATTCTTTTTAAATCACGTTTCCCAATTCAGTTCCTAATACGACTGATTCATATTTTGAATCTTTTTAGTTTATAATTTCCTAACAATTTTTTTTAGCGTATTTATTCCGTTTTCGCTAGGTAGGTACAAGGTTTAAAGACATTCATCATTCACTGCCGAAGGTTACACCTTCACCTTTTTTCAGCTTCCAATATCTCTCGCTAAAAAATCCCAAATCTGTTTATCACAGTGCCTCTTAATTTTTTCGCCAGCTCATGCTGAATTTAGATCGAAAATCAATACATTCCTAGAGCTTCAATATGTAATGTAGCTAAGACAATTTTGGCTGATATTACACCAGCGCCTCACTATTAATTATAACTAATAATTTATGTTGCAGATGAAAAAAGTTTCCAAGTAAATAATAACGGTTATAAGTTGTGTGCAAAGTATCTCTTTACCTTCTAAGGGCGAGAAGCAATTTCCCTTAGAAGCGAAGGTCTACGAGTGTATGTGCAACGCAAATAAGGCCAAGGATAAGGATGCTGATGAATCTAGGAAAGGAAGAAAGGAATCTCATTTTAGTGACAGAAATTCAGGAAGCAATTAAGTTGGCTATAAATTTTGACTAAAGGAGATAGTCAGAATGAACATACTCATGTTTGATGGGGCTGTTGGCATATAATTTCAATAAATCTACCAAAACGGTAGCAGGTTTAGTGCGAAATGAAAAAGGTTTCAAGAATAGTTGTACCGTGACTTGCAACTGGCTAAGTACCTATGTATATTATGTATATGAGATATGTTCCTGAGAGCAAAAGCAAGTATGAAAGCTATAAAAGAGATTCAGATCAAGCCGGTCGATTTTTTCTTAGGAAAATAAGCAAACTCGACTAATTTTACCCAGTTTCTTTTTTACCAAGATATTGGAATAAGAATTGAAAAACCGGTTAAAACCTTAAGACAAAAAAACACAAAACAAGTAAAAGTGTTATCATTGGCCTGGCCGATGCTTTGATAGCCTGCACTGCATACAAGTCATGCAAAATTTTAGGCATGTGAGGTAGTACGTAACTACATTGATAACAACAGACAGAGAGACACATGGGCCTAATATTGATTTTGTATGAGAGGTACCAGAACTACTTGACCGAGATAGCCTATTTTTAATACCAACCTAACGACGGTAAAAAAAAGTCCTATCACCAAATTTCATTCACCTATCTCAATTCCTTTGGACGCTATCGTGTTTTCAACAGACAGAGAGACACATGGGTCTGATATTGGTTTTGTATGAGAGGTACCAGAACTACTTGACCAACATAGCCCATTTCTAATACCAACTTGACGACAATAAAAACAGGTCCTTTATGTTTGCGGTATCTTCATATGCATAAAATGAATATCAATTCTTAATAATATAGGGAAGGCAGTAGAACGGACCTACAATTTTATGTCGTGTCCGAAAGGTTTCATTCAGTTTTAAGATGTAATTTGTGTTTTTTTTTTTTTAGAGAAGATACCATTCGGCCGGTTGTCTAACTTCTAACGTACTAGCCACCGAGCCAATGCCAGAGGGTAATATAAATTGCTGTTTGATCTTGAAATGAAATAAATTAGTGCATACATTTTTTCTTCAAATTTTAAGTTTTAATTTTAATTGATTTAGTTTACAAAAAAAATAGTAAAACATTTATCATATCTTGTAGAGACTCAAAAACATACTATAGCAGTGTTGTAAGATCATGGAAATTTATATTTTTGCTTCAATTTAAATGGAAAAAAATTCTAAATAATAAATTCTTTTGGGAAATCAAATAGTTTAATATAATAAATATAATATAATACCTTATATCTCCAAAATATGGTGTATTCAGAAAATGAGCATATACAAATTGTTATTATCTGAAAAATACAGTACTAGTGGTCTGGCCACAGTATTGAAAACACAAAATTTACTGTCAAGAACGTGTCAACCGGTCTGAAGCATTTTTCGGAAAGCGTAAGGACAATTTTGCATAGATAGAGACACATTCTTGCATATCTGGGTATATCATATAATGTTGCTTCCCCTATTATATGTTCTGATTGAATTCTCTACCCTACGTATTAGACTTTGCATTGTGTGTTGGATATGTGCCCACTAGCTAGGTAACTTTATTATTCATTTATTAATATGCTCATTCACGACCACTCATAGTCTCATTTAGGCAATCATTAAAGAAAAAAAAAATCATCCGAACAATAAAGGCCAACTCAACATTTGGGAAGCTAAGCACCCCACCAGCTGTTCATTAAAAGACTTTTCACTACATCCAACTGGCTGTTTAGAAAATCTTTACCTCTGCACTTTCTTTAATTTTATTGCTTTACCTATATACCTTAAATGACCATCATTAGTGCACATCGCTCTTACTTCGCGAAGCAGGAAATTAAATGAAGTGGCAAAGACTCTTCTTATGCGAATGGTATACCTACATAGTAAGGGTGGAACTCTCTGTGACAAGCTGTTACCGCAATAAGCGTTCATTTGGCCGTCATTTATATTCACTGTCTGCCGGACCACTTGATGAAAGACTATATACTGACAAATGATATTAAACTTCCACTGCAGCGTCAGATGAGAGTGCAGATTATTATTATATGTATCCGAACTAAAAAAAAATATATGAAAAAAAAAAAAAATTCTCAACTGACGACAAAATGGTGAAAGGACTTTTATGAATGGATTTTTATCCTCGGGTTTGGAGAGGTTGATTACTGTGCACCTGCAATTTTTGTTTATGTATATTAAACCAAAAGAACGAAAGATTAATCAGTTTCCTTTGGAGAAGGAAAGGACATTATGTAGAAAATGTAATATATCTACTTCCTTTTTTTTTTTATTTAAATGAGGTGATGCTCCATCGGGTAAGTGAGTTTTATTAAATAAAACAATCAGGTTGGCCACAAACAATATTAAATCACTAGGTAAGCTTTGTAGGTGAAGGTATAGAAACATACTCAAAGAGCCATCCTTTCCATAATCGACGTAAAATGAAATTGTTGGCTATTTAGGGGATGCAAATTAGTAATGTTAATTAACATCCATTAAGACTTTTTAAGTGTTCCGACAAGTAGTAAGAGCAGTCTTTAATGTGGGGTAGATTGCGAAAAGTGTTTTTTATTTTTTTTTAACTTATCTAATAACATTAGGGGAAAATTGGACAGCGAAAAATCAATTCAATGGTTTCCATGGCTGAAATTGGTACATTGAATATATGTACATACATATATTCAGCATATAAATCTTTGAGTTAGTAAGACTGTAGGCTTGTGATTTACTGCTTTGCCTTAAAAAGGCGCGACTACATAGCTAGACGAAGACACCCTTAAAGATTCTAATGACTTTACTGTTATCGGTTTCTTTTAATGAAATAGTTACTGAACTGTTTTTTTTTTAATTGAAATAGAGATAAACAGAAAGCCTTGTAGATGCAGTGGCTTAGTGGTTAGCGTGTTGGACTACTAAGCGAGGGTTCCTGGTTCGATCGCCAGGAAAACTCAAATTACATCTTAAGGCTCTCGCCAAATGTCGCGAGCGTCGGACAATCATCCCAAGGCATAACTGAAAGGGCTTCTCAATTAGCCGCGTCCCAAAAATTAAAAAACTCACACAAACGAATGGTTGTGAGAAGCAAGGGAGCTTTCGGACCTGTTCCGCCAACTTTTTTTTTTTTAAACAGAAAGGGTGAGTTGAAAAAAAAACTCTCCATAGCTAGACCTACTTTCAGTTTGCATAATTGTTATTGGGACGCTGAAGAAAATATTAAAACCTCTTTTCATTTTGATATGGAAATTGGAATCTCTTCCTTAGTATACCGCATTGCACAATGCTCTATATATACCCACAATCCATGAGTGCACCAAATATTAAGAGCCTATGGCTGTGACCTCGTCAGCGACACAAGGTAACAACACTTCGAGAATAGAGGAGAATGACGAGAATGTCGGCCGTGTGTGCACGCATAATTTGAGAAGGGATTGCTCGATTTTCACAATGTTGGTCTTGATGGTTCCGCATATTTTAAAAACTATATTATTGATCGATATTGATATCATTTGATCATGCTGCAAGTGAGAAGGTCAAACCTTTCACGTCGCAAGAACAACGTGCTGTTGTTCGAACAAAAGGAATCATGCCAATGTTGTCATCTTGTTTCTCTCTATTGTTAATGCTCATTTCTAAGCCTTTTACTAAATTTGCAATATAAAAAGGATGGCCTAAAAATCGAACAGGGACACTTATATAAAGGGATTGCTCAAATTGAATCACATGACTTGCCCACTTTGAAAAGAAGAAAATAAAAGCACCCAACCAAAGTCTCAATGCAATTCCTGAAAAAAAAAAAAAAACAAACAAAACTCAACCAAAATATCATCCCAAAGAGTAATTCGAGGAAATTTCGATTGATGAGCTTCCGACATTTAGGTATAAGCGTTTCCACTTCACTTATAATACATCCACGGGAATTGCTTGCAATCCGAAAAGAAAATGGCCTTCCGTAATAAGATGTGCATGTGGGGCAATAGCTCCTGAACCAATAGCGCTTGTGGGTCATTTGTGCCATTCAAGCGTGAGGCCTTCGAACAACAAAACGAAACCAATTCAAATGAAAGCAGATATAAGCCACAAATTTTAATCAAGCAGAATTTGCAACAACAACAAGAAAGTAATGAAACGAGCACAACTTCTAAGCTCCTTTCGTCCTGTCCTCAAGGCAGGAAAAAGAATAAATCAACTTAATTTGAACGGGCAATTCTGATGAGAAGTAAAAGCAACTCGCCGGTCGCTGCTGATATAATTAAGAGAAATGTATAGCGCACTGGGGCAGTGAGCCTGAGAAAGAGTTAATTGAAGTGATGTGGTCTGTTGGAGGAATATATATATGTGCAAATGACTTGAGTATGAGCATATAGCTATCCATTTGGCTTAATAAGGAGAAATCACCCCTAATTGCCAGTGTAAGGTGTGAGGAAAAAAAAGAAAAATTCACTCCGCACTTTGTGGCTATCATTTATCACTGGTACACGTGTCTCTACCGTGTTAGCATTAACCAGGCATTTGAACAACACCACAATTTTGATTGTAATACCGTCCGGATGTTGGTACTCACCAGATGGGTATTTTTTTTTTTTTAACTATAATGGAAAGCCGCTAAAATGGCATCTTCGTCAGAGCTGCCGGGAGGGAGCTCATGAAACCAAGTATTGGACTTGAATATCTACAGCAATAGCTGTTCATCAGATTGAGCTGAATAAAAGTTGTCAAGGTGTTAAAAAGCTGTATTTATGACCTTGGGGTTTCTTCAGCGATTTAAGTTCAAAAACTTAATTAATATGTCCATTGCATTTATAAAGTACTTTATAGTCAAAGGAAAAAAAAAGAGAAGAAAAAAAAACATATTTCATACGTTCAAGAAGTCATAGATCTTTTTTTTTTATGTAAAAAAAAATACATCGACTGAACCACAAATTAAAATGGTCGAGCAATGCATCCATCCCAAGTCATCCTTGCACCTTCTTTGGGTAGCAATTAGTTCGGGAACACCATGGAGAGAGCACTTATCCAATATCAAAAAATCATCGTCCTCAAAGTTGAGTAACCCAATTGAAGCAAAGAGGTACTGGTAGCTCAAATGCAGGCAAGACCAGCCCTCCGATATTGATCCCATGTTTGGAGGTTGGTTTCAAAACATTCATTTTAGCTATTGGAAAGTCTACAGAGACGAGCAGTTCACTAACATCAAATACACATGGATAGATCAATCGACCATGGCAGATGCCCAGAGCACCTATCTGCAAGCATCTCGTGGGGCTGTTGAAGATTTATTGGTTCGCTTTTCGCAGGAGAAATACAAAAAAAAAAATGTAAGTGACTTGGGAGCAGCGCTAATATATTCACGGGACGGCCAGTAAACTTTTTTTATACACCATTCAGTTAATGGGATCCGGTCGAAATTCTGCTTTGCAAAATTCTGTCTTCTCACACAAAAATCCTGCTTAACGAAATTCTTCTTCTTTTAATTCTTCTTTACAAAATTCAGATTTTCAAATTTAAAGCAATAAAATTCTGTTTATTTTGCTTTTTTACAACTAACAAAACAATTTTAAATTTATAAAACATTAAAAAATATATCAGGTAGGTAGGTACTTTTAATTTTTAAATCAAAATAAAATTAAAAAGAAGAAAGAAAAACTAGATTAAGTATTGACAAAAAATTTTAATTAAAAAAACAATATCTATTGTGTAATACTCTTTATTATTTTTACTATAATGGCGGATCGCAAAAAAAAATGCGGCCGTCTTGTTCTCTTTTCTTTTTCTGAGTGCCTTTTGCCACGGCTACTTCGTTTTCATTTTAGGACTAAAGGGAACAACCAGGTGGCGCAGCTCAAGTTACAAAGATGAGTGCGTCCAACGGGTGTCCATGGTATTATTTACTTTACATTCTTATAGTTCGGCCAATCTACATAACAATCGACCTCGATACATATACATACATTTCTGCTTAAAACTAAATTATCATATACCCCGTGTTGCTTTCAAAAACTGCTTTAAGTCTCATCATCGTTTTTACTTTCAACCCATTTCCGCATACGAGCGGCTTCAATGATGTTATTATATGGTCGTTGAGTTATTTGACAGTTCTCGACATCGCGAACAACATATCGATCATTTCCCAATACTTTACAGACTACATACGGACCGCGATATTTAGGAATTAACTTTTTGTTTGTCCCGGGGGTAACATCCACATTCCGAATAACAACGAAATCGTTTACCGCGTACTTCTTCGCCGGTGATCCCTTCCTAGCCGAATATGCCTCATTATAAGCTTGTGATCTTTCGATAGCCTGGTTAGCATCTGCACGCATAGACTTCAAATCGCGAGTAGCCACAGGGCCAAACTCCGGCTGAAGATATTCGGAAAACTCATCAACAACCTTCCCACGCTGTGCCACCCCAAAAAGCAACTCGCTTGGTAGATGTTTTGTTGTGCTATGCCTCGAGTTGTTCAAGGCAAATTCTATTGGTGGCAGCATCTGAACCCAATCGGCATGACTAACTGGCTCAGACATTTTCCCCAACATGGCTTTTAGGGTCCTGTTCACACGTTCCACTTGACCGTTGGCCTGCGGAGACCCGACCGCGACCTTGACATGCTCTATGTTATTCCTCTTGAGGAAATCAGCGAATTCTAAACTAGTAAAACAGGTACCTTGGTCCGAAATAATGCGGCGAGGCCGACTATAGTATGAGAAATACTTTTCAAGACAAATCAAAACCTCCCGGGTGCTGGTAGAGTTAACGGCGTAGAGCCTAGTGAATTTCGTGAAAGCGTCAGTGACTAATAGAATATGTTTTCGCTTCGAATTTATGGATGGAAGTGGACCAAAGTGATCCAGATGAAGTGTGTCAAATGGCTCAGGCTTCTTTTCGATACTATATAGTGTCCGCTCAGATGACCGAACAGGGGCGGCGTACAATATGCAGCGAATGCAATTCTTAATGAAGTTGCAAACTTTATCCCTCATATTTGGGAACCAGTAATGTCTACGGAGGCCATCAACCGTTTTATCAACACCCAAATGACCTAATTTCTCATGCATCAGCCTAATAACATTTTCCTCCATCTCACTTGCTACGTATAACAAACGTCCACCACCCTCGTCTACCTTGAAAACCAGACCATCCTTCATCGTAAACCCATCTAACGGGCCATTTTCTAGTTTATCTCGCACACTCACGATACATTCATCACGGCCCTGGGTGAGTTGTACTCGGAAACAGACTTCATTACCATCAATCGCATGGATGGTACGACAAAACGTACTTGAGGACGCCTCGTCGCCCCAGACACCCGAATCACTAATGGCAAACACGTCCATGGAACAGTTAGGTGGATTCATGGGCCTTAAAGTTTCCCCGGTGCTCGGATGCAACCGACTCAAAGCATCTACATGCCCCATGGCTACACCATGCCGGTGCTGTAAAATGTAATCATAAGATTGCAACTCAAGCGCCCACCTAGCAATCTGGGCATTCATCTGCTTACGCTCCAAAGTCAGTTTAAGCGAGTTACAATCGGTGACGATCGTGAACCTCAACCCCTCTAAATAAACCCGATAGCGCCTAAGGGCATATACAATAGCTAACGACTCTAATTCGAAACTATGGTATCGTTGTTCCGCTGGGGATGCTGTCTTTGAAAAGAACGAGACGGGATGAAACTTTCTATCGTCCTGTCTCTGCATCAGCACTGCTCCAAAACCTAATGAGCTAGCATCGCAATGAAGCTCGGTCTCCCTGGTTGGATCATAAATCGCCAGAACTGGACTATTTATCAACTTGTCCTTGAGCACCTCGAATGCATTTACCCGCTCGGTAGTCATTGAAAAAGAAATCCCTTCACGAGTCAATTCAGTCAGTGGCTTGACTATCCTACTGTGTCCCTCAACAAACATCCGGAAATAGCTAAACATGCCCAAAACAGAGCGCAGCTCCTTCGTGTTACGGGGAGGCTGCAATTTCTTTATTGCTTCGATATGGTCATCGTTCGGGCGGATACCGTCTGAATTGACCGAATAGCCAAGGTATTCTATCTTGTTGTAAGCAAACTTGCACTTGGATAAGCGCAGGATTAGACCCTTTTCCGTCATGCGTCGCAAAACCTTCTTCAACAAACTGACATGCTCATCTAGGGTTACCGTAGCCAATACTATGTCGTCTATGTAAACCGAGATCTGTCCAGAAGCTATTAGGTCTGAAAAGATTTCACATATGTAGCGCTGGAAAATGGCAGGAGCATTTTTCAAACCAAACGGCATTCGAATGTACTCAAACTGACCATGTGGCACAACAAAAGAACGTGGAAAAATCCATCTCTCAAGTCTAAGGTGGAAAAGTATGTCTTTCCCCCAAAATACCCCAAACAGTCCTCTATCAGCGGTAGTGGGTAATTATCCCTAGCTGTGACTTTATTAAGTGCCCTAAAATCAACACACATACGGAGCTCTCCCGATTTCTTTTTAACTAGGACTACCGCCGACGCATATGGAGATTGGCTTGGCCTAATAACCTTTTGTTCTAATAATTTATCTAAAATTCCCTGTACCTCTATCCTCTCAAAATATGAGAGACGTCTAGGAGTTGTGTGAAATGGCGTCTGATCCGTTAGCCTAATTTTCATCTCAAAATCATGCGGTTTAATCTGTATGTCGGCAGGATTCAAATATTGTTCGTAGATAGTGCGTCTAATTGCATCTATCTGTTGCTTCGTTAATGAATCGTTGATAGCTAACAACTCCTCTGCATCAATAGCATCACTCAATTCGACTGTGTGCACCTCGGGACAACCAAAAATGTCTTCTTCAACCTTCACACCATCATCACCGTCAAATAACACAGACGTACCAACTTTAGCCACCGATGGCTTTTCAACATCCCTGCCTTCTGTTGGTGCGGGTTCACCTGGTTCAAAAATGCAAAAATGCGAACTTTCGTTAAGAATATTTTTATTGGCCATATCGCTGCTTACATAAACGAGCTTCTTGTTCAACTGACATAATTTGATGTTACATTTTTCTAGAAAATCTCTACCCAAAATAAGTGGAATATTAGTTTGTTCGTCAGGAAGTATTATTAGTTTGTGTTTAAGGCACATTTTCTTAAATCTAATGATGCAATCGATACAGCCAAATAATGAAAGAACCTGGTTTCCCAAACCTCGAAACGAAGTCTTTTGCTTCTTAGATGAAATATGTTTGTTGATTGCGGAATACCGTACAAAACTAACCGGACTACCGGTATCGAACAGAGAAAGAAAATTCGTAAAGTCGCGTTCGTAAGCAGATTCAGAATTGAAAGCAACACTTACCCAGTTAACAGACCCCAATACATCTACATCAGGCACAGCAGCACCATCCGGCTCAGTAGTCTCCACAGCAGCAGCCAGGTTTCGGGGTGTCAGAAGCTTCGATGGATTCGGACAACGTCGGTGGTCATGGCCTATTCGCCAGCATTTAAAACATGAGCCTGGCGGACGTACTTCGTATGGGCATTTACTCTGATAGTGCCCCATCTTGCTGCAGTTAAAGCATCGAACTGGTTCGCCGGATCTCTGTTCCGGGCTGGCGGCAGTAGTAGCTGGAGCAGATCGCATCGATGGCCGAGGTCGAACTGTGGTCAATCGTTTAATATGGTCCATGATGCGTTCCCAATGTATCCCAACAGCGGCCTTCAGTTGTTCAATCGTAGACGTGCCACTCAACAGCAAAACAGCGTCCTCAGGTGGCAGATGCATCCCATCCACAATTATGCCTACTATCTCGTATTCTCGTAGTTGGCTATGTTTTGCCAAGCCGTTCATTATGAGAACGTAATGATACATTTCTTCAACGTCTCGATTCCATTTGCGCCCACGCAGCCGCTTGATTAATTCGTGTGACTCAATACATGGTCGAACTCTTGGATTAGAACTGCTCTTAGACCGCGGAAATCTCGTTCATCACTCTGCTTGGCGCAGTCAGCGGCAGCACCCGTCAACAAACTGCGTAGGCAGATGTATTTGAATGCGTCGTCACATCTGTATGTTTGGCAAATTTGTTCCAGGTCGTTGATGAAATGATTGACGTCATAGCCCGACTCGCGGTCACCACTAAATTTTGGTACCACCCGCACGATATCCTCTACTCGAGCTCGGTTAGTAGGTTCAGGCCTCATTTCCTCTAGTTGGCGTGTGAGCTGAATAAGCTCTTGTTTCCTGCGCAGTATAGTTAACTGTTGTTCCAAGGCGGCCAGTTCAAAATCAGCAACGCTTAGTACTGGCTCTCTCTGTGCAGCAGACGCAGATGTGTTCCAGGCAGTGGCTCTACCCGTAGCCCGAGAGTCGACAGCATCTAAGGTGGTTACATCGGGGGCAGCAGTAGCAATGGGCGTCGCGATGGCACTCGAAGCAGTAATAGCAGCGGTGGTAAGAGTTGCAGCGGTGGCAGCAGCGGCGATATTAGCAGCAGTGGCGACAGTAGCAGCAGTGGCAGCGGTGACGGCGGTAGCAGCAGTAGCGACAATAGCAGCAGTGGCAGCGGTGACGGCAGTAGCAGCAGTAGCATCGATGCCGGCAGAAGCAGCGGTATTAGCAATAGCAGCGGTAGCGGCAGTAGCAGCGGTAGCGGAATTAACAGCGGTGGCAGCAGTTTCGGTTGTGACAGCATTGATCGACTCGAGCCCAGAAGTGCTCGCTGCAGCGGAATATGACAGATGGCCTATCTCTGGTCGAAACTCATCCTCAGCTTGCGACGTCGGCCTGGATAAATCCTCTTCTTCCTGAATTTCCTGCGCGTTATCATCCCTTGCTAACGTGGCATCCAGCAGCGCCCGTAATTGGGATACGGTAGCCGACGCAGGAAATTCGACCTCATACTCACGTAGTGTTTCCATTAAATCAGCTTTGTTTGGCTTGGGCATCTTAGTGAATTCTGAGAATACCCCACATCTGATGTTGTTATACTCTTTATTATTTTTACTATAATGGCGGATCGCACAAAAAAATGCGGCCGTCTTGTTCTCTTTTCTTTTTCTGAGTGCCTTTTGCCACGGCTACTTCGTTTTCATTTTAGGACTAAAGGGAACAACCAGGTGGCGCAGCTCAAGTTACAAAGATGAGTGCGTCCAACGGGTGTCCATGGTATTATTTACTTTACATTCTTATAATTGAAAAAAAAATAATGCGAAATTTAATTAAAAAAAGATTGAAGCAGTCAGAAATTACAACTTTTATTTATTATAATTTCATTTGTTTTCTTTCTATACACTTCATTTCGGCAGTATAAAAGGAAAGCCGAAATTATGTTTAATGAAAAATTCCTTCGACAATCGACTCGGTAGGATCTTCAAATACTCTAACACCATTTTTATCGGAGGTTCGTTGTAATTACTGTTACGCTGCGACTGATGGTTTAGTGGAGAGACAAAGACTTTTCCTCAGTCTTCCTACAAAATGTCAATAGCAGTGTCGTTTCTTTACGTTTACGTTTGTTTACTTTCGTATTTCTTTAATAAATTTTGTAAAAAAAATGTTGACCCATCCAGAATTTTGGCCCCAAACCCTCAGTTTATATGATCGGGTACTAAGACTTGTCTTCTTAGGCCAAAGAAACACCGAAGAATATCCCAATTCGCATGATTTTTGCTGTGGTAACATTTTTGAAGTTTAGGTGGACAAAGTCCCTCAAAGCAATAGCTGTCTATCTCGACCCTTCTTGTTGACACTTGAGCAATATTTTTGTCGGTTTAGTACAAGTACTTGCAAGACTTGTATGAAATATTGAAACCCAGCCAGCTGTGGGCGCAGTGCCTGAGTTGTTATTGTACTGGGCTAAGGTTGAACGCCCAAAGGAAAGGGCTTTTTAAACTGCATAATGTATTGCGAACATTCGGCAAACATCGCAGAGTAATGGGTCCAATTGACCCATTCAGACTCAGCTAGTGGACCAACTTTGTGAGTACCTATAGATCTCCTTTAAATGGAAACTCTAGATCCTCCAATAAACCACTTAAACCAACTTAAAATCACTGAGAGTGCTTTCAAAAATATACCTCGAAACATAAATTCACAATAACAATGAATGAAAACCGCTAAAACAAACAAAGGGGAAAAGAAAATGAAAAAAATTACCCAAAAGCAACTATACCTCACAGCTCACACAAAGTGATTGTAATACATGGCGGAACTGTACAACCAAGAACAAAGTAATACAGGACAAATAGACTGAATAAAGAAGGAGTACCTAAAGTAAGCAATGGGAGCAGAGCAAAAAAAATACCATCCCAAACCCAAAAGGAAGTGAAATCAAATTAAATCCAAGTAGAACTTAAAAGCCTACGGCTCTCTACGATATAATAGCAGTTTGTTCGCCTTTCAACCTACTGACGCCACCCCTACCGCTGTAGCTGCTCAGTCCTTCATTCATTTTCAACGACTATCCATGCTGACTTTTATAGCTACATTCTATTCAACTAAAATTACACTTCCGTTTCGATTTTCGACGTAGAAGTAGAACAAATTAGAAAAACCTTCAAGGAGGGTGGAAATAAAATCAGAAAAAAAAATTCAATAAGCCAACTCAACCGAAATATAGTTAAGACTCAGAGAGAACGAAAATGCCGGACTTGGCATTAGAAAACAAAATCCACGACCAGTCTGTTGCCAGTAAGACAGTCAAATGGGGAGGTGGTAAAATCGCACAACAATTTTATGTCCAATTGCCACCACGGAGGGCAAAGGGCTCGATGGGATAAATTTTATTTAAGGATATCATCAGGATATAGCGAGGAGACGATTAAATTTGTATCTTTTAGTCAGATTCAGTTTATTCCGGGGGAGAGTTTTGGTTTGTTCGAGGATTGGATTGGCTACTGTCCCTGAACGAACTTTTGATTTTCTTTTTGTGGCCATAATTATTCACTGGAATATATTGACTAGTCAATTCAGATGGATGTCAGATTTGATTGAAATTTATTCTGAAAGTGTTGCAGTTAGTGAGTGCACTGCATCGGCTCATCAGCATCATCAATCCCTTCGAGAGGAGTGTTTTGATATGTTATTAAGTAGTTGACGCAATAAATCTGAGAAGGTACCCTAGGTCTAGTTTCTCGCATTCGCTTAATTTTTTGAGGTTGAAGGGATCTACAATCGTATACCTACTTTGAACGACTGAGTTTGGGAACACTTCCAGAGGGCAGTTATATAGACGACAGGATGTTCCTCAGACGTTCGCAGGAGGAGGCGCAATGAAAAAGAACATCAAGATATAATTTTGAATTTTTCCGGGGAGTAGTCATCGCACTTGGCCCGAAATCTACCTAGCACACACTGCCTTAAGACCTCTGAATGTCGGAGATATTGCACACTAGTTCTTAAATTTCAGAGCGAATGCTATTGATGCTATTGCGCTCTCCTTAGTCCAACATAGTATAAACAAAGAAAACATTTAAATCAGTTAAACAAAGAAAACCTATGTAAACTATTCCTCGCAACCTATAGGTAGGTTAAGTTCTCTTGCATTACCTTAACTACATCATCTATCTCTCCCGCTCCCTACAACAGTGGAATGAAACTCTTCCATACATGCAAGGTATTCGCAGACAATTGCAATTTTTATCAGATTCTTCAAGCTGCTATCGTGACAGGAGTCTTAGGAGGATTTTATTAGAGGCGACATCGTTTCTCGGGATATACGGTGAAGTTTAGGTATCTTTCTATTTGAGATGTGACCAGAGAGGAGTTTCCTCATTCTGCAGTTGGAATGTAAACGAAGAATGTCCCTTACTTTGGAAATAAAACCGAAATTGGTGAAGTACATAATTAAAGGTCGATCGTAAGTAAATATAACTACCTTAGGTTATCTGCTAGGTACATGGTGGGCTATAGAAATGAACATGACACGTCACACGTGGTGAACCAAGTCAGTTTATTTCTTAACTTTTGTATACACACACACAGGGGATAAATAGACTATGGACACTGATTTTGGAAAATGCGGGTTTGAGTGAATGCAGTTCACATGCCTGCTAGTCAAATAAATTTACTTGATGTATAATAATGGACTGTAAATTCATAAAAATAAAAATAAAACGATCGAAACTTTTTTGCTGCGAAAAAGAGCTATGCTCAGAAAAAACCCATGTTTATTGCTGGCTGGTTGGTTGGAAGTGAAGTGAAGTTAAGTGAATAATAAGAGAGAGGTATAGTAGTAAGACGATACTCTTTCTATGTATTCGGGTACAATTACATATAAGTTATTTAATTTTATAAACTCGTATGTCAATACAGTACTAAGCTCGGTAGAAACCAAAGCAAGGATTGTGGGTTGCAATTAATTACGGACCCGTTTTTTCGAGAAAAATACCCGGGCACCAACTATAGCCAAGCAGAAAATCAAATTATGCGTTAAAAAACACTTAGTAAAAATATGAATCCGAAATTTATTCCAATTACCATACCCAGAGCGAGAGCAGTTTGTATATATTTTGACATCGCGTCAATGACTTCTTTTAACGATGTCTAGAGCAGTGTTACTGTCTTACTTCTGACTGAAATGAATGCATATTAAGAGGCAGGAAGCACAAATGGGTTCTAAACGCCTATACAGAGGTATCCTTCACATGTTTTGAAAAGTATGTCGGATGCAGTCTTAATAAATAGATCACTAGTTACCATAATGGATTATGTGTGATAGCCAGCCAGAAAACCGAGCAAATTAGCTGTCTATAGGTAAGAGCTAGGCTGGCGAGGCAGGAAATACCTTCAGCCACCAAAACTGAAGTCAATATGAATTCATTGTGATGGGTACGGCTTTGGGGTGAATGACATCTGTTCGAGATTACGTTGACCATTTTTGATCTAAAAATGTTTGTCTCTTAAAATCGTAGTGCTTATTTACTTAAAATTATTGTACAACTAAAATTAATGTTTTTTTTTGTAATCTTTCTATGTTGAACCGATCATTTCTTTCATACCCTATGTAATATTTTCTATACCTTATTTTGCTGCAACACCTAATCCGCTAATTCCCAAATGCTATTGCAAAACATAGGGCAACGGGATGGGTTTATGCTTCGTGCTGTGCTGCAGTGAATTTTTACGCTCTCTAAGCTAATAACCACCAGCCGCGAAGCATCATTCTGAAAATTACAATTGCCTTGATCTTGCATAAGAAAAATTATAAAAAGTTATTCATTTTGGGAAATTGGGAAATTTGTTATTTTTATTTTTCTGATTGCTGAAGTTATTGATCAACATCAAAACAGTACTTATTTATTTATTTAATTAAAATAAAGTGGTTCGTACAATTAAGAACTAAGTTCTTTTACTAGTACATAAGATGTAGATTATAAGACAGATAATGAATTACAGAGACTAATAATTAAAATGTACAGTCAAAGTTTGAGAGCGACAAGTGTGTTTTGTTTATTTAAAAAAATATATTTGATTTAAAAAAATATATTTGATTTAATTATAGACTATTTGTGTCCAGTTTTTTAGAGATTTTTAAAATGATTGAAAAGAGAAGCACTGAAACTCCTTGATCCTACCATACGTCGAATTGCGCATATAGCAACTTATTTCACAACCTTGTTGCGTTAAATTTTACCGCAACAAGGTCTACCCTATTTCCTTTCTTTCCTACCCATGATCCCTCTTTTCTTGGGTTATGTGCTCGAGGTCCTGGGATGTGGACGGGCATCCGAGGCCCCCATCAGCCTCCGGACCACCTCCCTGGAGCCTTAAGGGTACAGCCGGATAGGTAGCCGATAGGGATAGGCCGGTCACAAGCCATCAGACGGGCGGTCTGAATGGTAGAGGATGGGCGTTCTGGTTGTGCAGCCCTTCGGACGGAAGGGAGACTCGCAACCGTCGATAGATAAGGAACTCAAGTCGGATGGCGAGCCTGGCAGGCCGTCAGGAGACTCCCACCGACTCAACAGAAAAATTGCACCGACAGGAGGTCGGCACAAACGGAAGAGTGGGGGGAGGACGATCCCCTTAGCCAACACTCCACCGAGGGACAAACAGACATACAAACTGTGTCTATTAAGGGGTGTGGCGGACAGCCAACACAAAACACCCCAACGGCTGTCACAACACAACAAGTGACAAGGGCCGAAAATGACGTTCGATGGGTGGAGAGACGACGATCTCTCTTATAAATCACCCCGACGATGGAGCAACGGAGGAGCAGCAGAGAGTGCAGGCGGACGGCCACATAAACGCTCTCACACCACAGAACAGTAGTCGACAATAACAAGGGCGAAGATGTACAATCACAACAACATCGAACACAAAAACATATCGTTTGAAGACGATCACAGCACCATCGAAACTAACATGCAAACACGTCGCCGAAATTAAGGCCGAGAGCCCACCCTAAATTCAACCACTATGTAAGGAATGGCCTGTTATCAGCAAGTCTCATCCCCCAAATCTGCGCGTAAGTCTACCAGAATAGTTAAATAACGCGCGGAAAAGTTATAAACAAACAATACCTGTGGGATTCCTTGTCAGCGATTGGGAATAATTGGGTTGTCCCACGTTGAGGGAAGGGTCTAATTACCGATGTCCGGGTGGGGAATAGTTGCGTCCACCATCATCCTTCTTTTCCTTAATTTTATTTTATTTTAAACTGACTTAATTCGTGGGGAAAAATGCCGGGTCGCAAAATTCCTCCACGAATTACTTTATTTGTTTACTATTTACTATGACAGAGGGTCATAGATTTAATTAGTAGAGAAGGCTAACTCTGATAAGAAGAGAAGAGAGTCCGAAGTCGGCTGGCTAATCCCAAATGTACTGGAAGGATCTTACCAAGGCGAATTCCAGTACATAGAGAGAGGAACGATTGGAAAGTATGAGAGGACGAACGGGTTACGGTAGCGCATTGGTGTCGTAAAATTTGACCGTTCAACCCGCTAGTAGGTGTGAATGTGGTGGTTAATGGCCGTGGGAGGCATTGCTGAATGCCAACTTAAAGATCCCACCGTTGGGGTCTAATACCAGCGAATGTATGAGAGAGTGTGCGTGAACCTAACTAAAGCCCTGGAAGTCACTTCTTGGCTGACCAGCAATAGCGATAGTTCGAAGTTTTTTTATTTTTCTTGCTCGTTCGCAAATAGCGAATTTTGGTTTGGTTCTCAAAAAAAATAATTAATACGTAAACCGTGGAGGTTTTTTTATTAAAGAAAAGTAGAGTAAAGTAGAGGTTAAACTGTGTGAAGTGGTTATTACCAGAGGCAGGAAGGATAGAGGAGGAGTGGACAAAGGGTGGAAAAAGGTGTCAGAAGGGACACATAGCGCAAGGAGGGACAAGGAATCCAACAGGAGTTGTAAAACAAAAAAAGATAAGTAGAGTGTTCGTCAAAATCGTTTGAGTTAGGCATTTTTAATCTGTATAATTTTGGTAGTCTTTCGTTCCGGAAAAATCCCGGAAGAAACGGGACACGCGACCCGATTAGAAATTCTTTTGTTTTAATTTTCGAGACAACGCGATAACGGGCCACGCCGACGGTCAAACATTGTGTTTTACATATTGATATATATCTTGTTGTTGTGCCGCCATACCCCTTCCCATCAAATTTTACCCTTGAGGTTTCAACCTCAATAAAAAAATAAAGACCGTGCTCCAACGGAGCTTTTATAACGTGATACAAAATTTGTTTTCTTTTTTTGGTCAATTATTTCCAGGTTTCGTAATTTCCCACAAAATTACGTGGCGCCCTTGAAATCATTCCCTTTTTACATAAATTTGTCGAACACCGTAGTTGCAAGTACAACTCACTTCGTACCCACCCCTTCCGCTGAGTTAAGCTGAACGCAGCCCCTTTTTCTGGCTGCAGTTGCAAAAGTTCGCGATCTCTTTGCAAGTACTCTTTGGCAATTGACATTTCTCCTATTCGATTTTCTTCCTCGGGCAGTGGCGACTGCAATTTTTTTTCTTTTCGTTTATTTCGCCAAATAACTAAATTTAATTAGTAGTTTGATCGCGAAGAATACTTAATAAATAATTTTGCAACAACCTAATAGCGTGAACAAAAACCAAATGGCCACTTTCTAGGAAATGATGAATTGGGAGAATCATTTTACCAGTTCTGGAAGAACTTGGAAACTGCAACTTTTCGTTTCTTTTGTGATATTAATTTTCCTAAGAACAGACAGTTCCGATAGTTTAGAAATTCACGCAGCGAACATCCTAAAATGGACACACTAAACATTGAAATATAATCGAGCTACCTCAAATGATTAACATATCTAACCATGGCGTTGAAAGCGAGTTCTAACTTCCTATACGACATCGAATCAAGGTTACTATAAATTAAACAGCTGTAGGTTAATTGAGGTATGAGCAAAGTTTTCACCTAATGTTGATCGGAGTATAACCTGCAGATATCCACAACGTACGCAGTCCAAAATATATGTTTTTAACTACTACATCAATATGTTCATTTGCTGACATGGAAGTGTTCAGTACTATTCCAAGGTTTTTTACTATGTTGGAAAAATTTATTTTTTCTTTGGATAAATAGATATATGAATATTCGTCAATAGCGCCAAAATTCCTGCCTATAGGTAAGCACAAGGATTTCTTAGGTTTGAGTTGCAGATCAAACGGCCCAATCATGTATTGCCTTCAAATCCTCATTTAACCCGCAGACACAATCTCCAATCTTTGATAGCGGAGACGAATTATATATTTGGACATCATCCGCCTATAAATGTACAGAGGTGTGCCTGCAAACGGAAGGAAGGTCATTATTTTATAAATAAGGCGAAAAGTAACGGTCCAAGAATTGAACCTTGTGGAACACCATTTCGAATTTCCAATACCGTGGAAGCAACTCCGTTTAGAAAAACTTGCTGATATCTATCGCTAAGATAATTTGCTATCAATGCAACCGCTCTATTGTCTATTGTCTATTGTCTATTGTCTATTGTAAACCGTACCTAAAAAATGCTTTCGAAAAATCCAAAAGACAAAGCAAGGTAACCTCAGATTTATCGAAATTTAGACGAATATCGTCAACTATTTTCAGAATATCGTCAACTAAATTCATCTTGAAATGTAAGCCTGTAGTTTATTAGTGAGGCTGTCTAAAAGTTATTCTAAGCTCTCAAGGAAATATTCTCCGAATATTATACTTCTGAAGTGCCAGAGTGATAGCTAATGGCAAAGAAAGTGTAGACTGCCCTCATGCATCATGCGCTTTCTCAAACCCGCATCCCATGCATTTTTTTTTGTTTTTTAAACGATACTTCAGCAGTCTCTACTCTCTACCCTTTCTTGATTGTGATCGGGAAACATGATCTTCGATCTTCGATTTTACATCTACGACAGAGATCGTTTTTTATTTCCGCTGGCTGGCAAGAAAAAAAGTAGTATCTGAATGAGGAGCCATCACTGCAATCTGTTTTGTAGATGTGATCACATCAGGCAGTATCCGCTTGGAACACATTGCTGAAGTCGAAACATCTAATTAAACTGGGTTAGTCCTACACTTTTGGAGTAAAATCCAGAGCCAACTATCACTTCCGTCTTGGATAAATATCGGTTCGACTTCTTCGTCTTCGTCTACCATTTATCCCTTCTGGGGAAACGAATAGTCTCAGGAAATCTGTGCTGGGGACTTTTATAGTTCATGCAAGGTAAACAAATATGGGGTGTTTCTTAATACAGTACTGTCTGGGTAGCGTGAACTAATTATTGCACAGGCTGTCCATGCTAACCAGGTTGTTCACACTATCCAATATTTTACCCACCAAGATAAATACACATCGACAACAGTTTCCGTACTTTAATTAAAGTTTTATTTTGCTTTTTTTTTATTTAAAATAATGTTTAATACATGTCTGTTTTTTTTTATTTGCCAGCACCTTCTGCGCAGCTTTTTCACGCATTTTTTTTAAAACAAGAATACTATCTGAATAGTCAGACGTATTTTCTTCAGCCCACTCTATCCCCTTATCAAAAATCTGAATAGTGAATAGTTTTTAAAAAGGCCTCCGAAGGATGACATGGTGCGTTGTCGAGTAGTAAAACAGCTTTTATCGGCAAACCTTCTTTTCGTAAGAAATCTTGCACCTGGTAAAAAATGTATGAGCCTATTCATGTACACCAATAACTTTTCATCATGCGTCTTACCTGAGGGAACAGTAAATTATGAACCCAATCTTTAAAAATATCGATAGTCATCCATGCTTTCTTGGAGCTACGGTAATCAACAGGAATGTCAACATTTTTGAAGCAACGAGGTTTCTTGGATTTTCCAATAATTAACGGCTTAATTTTGTGAAGACCAGTAGCGTTACTGCATGCTAAGAATGTAATTCTGGCTTTTTCAACTTTTCTACCTGGAGCAGTTTTTTCTTCTCTAGTCACATACGTTTTTTCAGGCAACAACTTCCAAAACAAACCCGACTCATCAGCGTTATAAATCTGGTTCTGAGATAGATGAAGCATTGAAGCCTCCTTCCGCTCTTAGTTTTTCATGCAACAGTTTTGCTTTTTCTTTGAGCATCTCACCACTAACAGGTAGATTCTTTCGACGCTGCTTTAAAAACCATTTATACAGCACCCGTTCCATACGAGGATACTGACCCTGTTTGAAAGTTTTTCTTTTGAGCGAACTGTTTTGGCTAGTGGCCACCACTTTAAAGAGCTTATCCTTATTTTTTCTTATGGCCGAAATTCTAGATTTAGCAACACTGTATTCCCGGGTTAAAATTGATGGGGCTACACCCCTTTCTAGTTTCTCGATAACATCACCTTTTTCTTTCAACGATAAGAACTTTGGTTTTTTTGTTAACATTTTTGCACAGATAAAAAATAAACTTTATATGCCGAAAAACGAATTGCACTGAAAACAAGCATACAAAGAGGAGCTAGTTTCACGTTTTCAAACGTGAATAGTTTTTTTTTATTGCAATGAACAAACGGAGTATGCGATGCAAAAATGTATTTGTACGTGTGTGTAAAACTACGATGTCTAAAATAAAGGGAAATCCCCAAATGGGAGCATAAATTTGTTGTTCATGCTATCGAGGTTTTTGTTGTTCACGCTATAGAGTGCTCTGTATAAAACAATTGGTGTTCATGCGAGCCAAGTGTTCACGCTACCCAGACAGCACTGTACCTCCACAGTATTGCAAGAAAAAATAGTTTTTAAATATTTACAATATTTATGTAACTTTTTCTGTTATATTTTCATATTTCAATTTAATAAGTTTTTTTATGAAAATGTTCATTTTAATGCGCGTTTTCTGAACTCTTATCTTCATCTCTTATTTCAATCTGTGAACCCTGTACGGTACATAAATAACTGATTTGTAAGTATCTGGCTAAATTGAATTTTATGTGAAAACAAATGCAATTCAATTTTTAAAATTTGCCGCTAGGTCGTACGTGAAATGTGTAGTGTAGGTATTTATGTTGAACTTGAATGAGCGTCGCCAGTTGATGCCGATGGGTTTTCATCAACAGCTCTTATAGTGCCTCGAGAAAGTCTGGATTTGTATTGATAGATTCACAAGAGCACTTATTGTTGAAAATACGATAGAAAAACCGCAAGTTGACATCTCTGTATAGGTACTTACTTACTAACATTGAAGTTATAGCGAAACTGACTGGTTTCCTTTTTACTGAAAAGTTGTGCCGCAAGAATTTTACATTCTACAACGAAAATCTGTTAATAAATGAAGGTTGAGAACAGCTTGAAGGTTGCAATTGGACTTGTCCTCTAATTATGCCTATGCACCCTTCTCTTTGAATTTTAGTAATAGGTTGTCAGAAGCTTGATCTGAGATCCTATTGGGATCCGTTGCGGGTATATTAACCATTATAGAATGAGGTAGCTCCGCCCAGAAATACCGACTAGGATCAACAGAAAATTGTGTCTCACAAAATTATCTCAGTGCAAATTTGAAAGTTCTCTTGAAGGTAGCTTATAGATTCTTTTCCGATGCAATTTGAAAAATGCTGTTACTATTTTCAGAACTACAGCCTCCCTGAAAGGATTTACCTTTTGTCTAAAAGATTTACTTAGCTTGTGACTATGGACGGTCAATTGACAGTAGTTTCGGTTTCCTTTTTTATCTTTGTGACAATACATCGAACATTAGAGAGAATGACTGATCTTCCATTTGACCCGCTACGCAGGTACAAAGCCCCAGCGAATATGTCATTTCTGTAATCTTCTACGCACTCTTCCTGCGTGACTGACTCCGCAGGCTCTTTTTAGCTCATTCTGAACGTTCTGATATCAAAAAGCATATCGCAGTCAACAAATCGTTTGATCCTATTCAAAGATGATGACTTTATAAGTGCGTACTTTCCCCTTCATAGCAGTTTGATTGGAACGTTGTGTTTGCATGTATGTCCTCACAGAAAGTGTATCTCCAAATAAGCAGGACTCCTACAAATACCAGGTAAATTATTTCCCACTGAAAAATCGAAGTTCACATAATTATCAATATTTGCACCCACCTATCAGTTTCTAGATCTCAACAACACTCGCCCTTTCACTCAAACAAAGTGAGCAAGTAGAAAAGGTTTCTCCACCAAAATTTTTCGACTCAATTAAATACCTATTTTAAACATCCTTTAAAAAGATTTATATGTGTTATTAAATAATTCGTTAACTTATCAATACAGTTCAACGGTTTAAATGAGTTTTTAAAACAAAACGCTCACAAAGAACCACTTTAAATGCAGATGAATCTGTAATCATCAACCCTTTTAAGAGCAATTACAAATTAATGTGTCTCCATTAAATTTAAAAGGGATCTCCTTATGTCCGGCTCGCATTAATATCCATTGACACATGCTCTGATTCACATGAGATTCAAAGCCCGATTCATTGATTAATAGATTATCATTCCAGTGGAAGTGCGATAATTTTGTTTAGTGAAAAAGGATAAGGATTTCCTTAAGCTTAAAGCCCAATAAAAGCATTTTGTTTTAAAGAGGAACAATTTCGCAAACTTCTGCTTAAGGGTGTGCAGTTTTATTTTCGCTTACTGAAACTTGGTTGCTTTCGAAATGAGTAGACTTTTGTCACGCATTGAGTGTGCAAATGAGAAGGATACTGATTCAAAAAAAAATTAAAACGCAGACAAATATTGATAAATTGTGAAAAACAGCAAGAAATTTGCTATCATCATTGGGTCGGTGCAACTGAAGAACTCAATGTTATTGACCTCATGCGATACCATGAGCCTAAGTCCAAAATCGAGATGCATTTACCTATATAAGAGATAGAGAATCTATCTATATTCCATTTTGTATCTTCTTTTTTCCGTTTCCTGTGCCTATGTTCTGTAATTATCGCATCGATATATCTACCACTAAAACGATTTGAATTGAAACAAAATGCCATAACATATCATGACGCGTTCTGTAACTGAATCGAAAACTATATCATATGCAGCGTTGCCAGACGGTTGAAATATTTCCCCCCAGACAAATCTGAAAACCCCCCAGATTTAGCTATTTTCTAAAAAAAAAAAACCCCAGATTTTTTTTTCAAATTATTGTAAACTTAAGACTAAATACAAAGACACGAATTTAAAGAATTAAAAAGATTTTTTAATATATATGTATTTAAAAAAAAAGGAAGTGAATTTAGATTTCACGAGAAGTCAAAATAATCAACTTTCATAAATAAGTCCAAAAATATAGTTATCGTTGTCTTCATTTTTGTTTTTCAACATCTGCTCGTGAACATTTTGATCATTTGATCGGAAGGGGTAAAATTGATACATCCCGATCCAGGAACAATCACAAATTGGTTTTGGCAAGAGACAAAATACAAAGAAAGCCTCGCTTTATTTATTGCTTCTCATATGATTGCGACCTTTTCGCAAATGCAATAGTGTGTGATATATGTAGCTTTAGATAGGGGTTTATTAATATTCTGTCACCAATGAATATCGGAATGCGTTGGAATGGAAATGGCATAAATGGAACATGAATTTATTTGGTTTTTTGGTATTGCTTTATAGCTTTTAATGTTCACTTACGATACTTTTTATGGAGAAGAAAAAAATAATTGAACACAATTCAAAAAAAAAAACCCCAGATTTCCTCCTAAATATTTTCTACCCCCAGATTTTCCCCCGTCGGTCAAAAAAAACTCTAGATCTGGGGGGAAAACCCCCAAACTGGCAACGCTGATCACATGGAACATTTCGATATGAAACCCCTGGATATTTGTGATATATTCAGGTTCCGTAACTATCAAGAGCGATAAAATATTCACTTCAACTGTCGAATTTTATCACGAAACTTAAAGCTTGCAGTTATAGAGTATTAAACCAAAAATTTCATTTCATTTCCAATTTTTATTGTTTTGTTTTGCAGTATTTTGACAGCTTTGGGAAATCTTTCCAAAATTCCCATGAAATTAAAAGTTACTACAGAATACTTTTCGCATAGAGTTAGAGAAATCAATTGTTGGATGGTGAGAAACTAGGCCCAGGGTACTTACGGACCTGTGCGCCAACTATTTATTTATTTTATATTTAAGTGAGTATTAACAACAAGTGCGATATAGTTTCAAAGAGCTCAATTTTGTATGCCCTTTATTTAAACTTAAGGTCAGCACTGGCAAGTGAAGTCTTACAAAAAGGAGCAGAAATAGTGGTTCCATTAATTCGTAACCCGTCTGTAGGAACGTTGCTTTAATAGGGGACAATGAAGCAATGGGTGCCGTGAAATAAGGCCAAGCGAAATGAGGCCAAATCTGAAAACGTTTGGCTTTATTTCACTTTGTTAAAGTTGGTGAAACAAGCCCAAATATGGTTTTATATATTATATATTATATTATATTTTTCCCTATTATTTTCTTTCATAAGAAAAATTAATATACAAAAATAATAGCATAATTCATAAGAAAAAGTAATTTTAAATTTTTCATTAAAAAATTAAAATTAGTTGATTGTTTTTGTTCATTACTTTTTCTTATGAAAAAAAAAATAATAGCAACAAATTCGCGCGAAAGTTCAATTCGTATAGAAACCCGTAACCATTTTGTTTAGATTGTTTTAGACAAATTTCAGAAAAAAACATAAAAGATAACAATCCAATTCTGTGCCGTATTTGTGAAGAAATTGTTCAAAATAGCACACGAATTTATTGCTACAATGACATGACTTGTTATTAAACATTCCATATTCCTCTTAGTTTGCTTTTGGAGAACTGGACGTTTTATTATTTGTAAATAATTAACAAATAAAAAAAAAAGTATTTTTGGGATACATAACATATATACCTACACATAAGCAATCAGGTAATGTACATATACATACAAATAGATCTACCTATATATGTTTGTATATATCAAAATTATAAACTCCAAGAAAGAAGAATTATTTTTAAGTTGAAAATAACAGGACAGCCACATTTCGCTTTCTTCCAAGTGAAACAAAGCCAAGTGTTGAAATATGGCTTTATTTCACTTTTGTAAAGTGAAAAATGGCCAAATTTTCAGAATGGGCCTTATTTCGCTTGGCCTTATTTCACGGCACCGAAGCAATGTACTACTGTCTGCTTTAATTGAAAAAATGGTGCTGATATATGGCTACAGAACTTGATAAGGCTTTGTCACTATCACAAGAAAGCTAATAATAACCTAATAACTGTCTGCGAAACAAGCCAAAGATTTTCTTGTCCATTTCTAAGGCGCATCTTCATGAAAGAATAGGTCAAAGCCAATTGACGTTAACATTCGACGATGAGAAAAATGTCAGTTAATATTATTCACATTTCGAAAGTGCTGCATATTAAAGCAGTGCGTGTACCTATTTTTTTTTTTAAATTAAGACACTTGAATTATGAAGTAAGAATTTTAATTTTGGAATAGGTTCAAGATAAATTTTATTATTTAAATCAATTATCCAAAATCCCTTTCACAAATAGTTGTTTTCATGGTTTTTAATACTGGCAATCCAACGACATTGACTCACAGTGTCGACAATTAAAAACTACCCTCCTGGAACAACACTGCTAAGGAGTCCTTGAAGAAATTGTATACGAATCACAGCCGAAAAAAAACATGACACTAAGACTGTCATTATCTCTCAGATCTTCCGGGGAATTTGCGAATATGGAACATCTCCCACTGTCTTTACAGAGCTTTGGTTAATGGCTATTCAGAAAAAAAAAACTATTTCCCATTTAATCTTTTGATCTTTTTGCACAAAACTGTATCTCTATCTTGATTTCGCTAAAACCCACCCGACTTCATAATCAGATTGTAAATTTTACATAAATCCCTAAAAGGGCTAAACAAAAAAATACAAACCAACACATTTACCAGTAAACCAACAAGCATCTCATACCCGTATCCATCTGAAGGTATAAATCCAGTTGAAGTAAAATTCAAAAACATGAAGGTGATTATAATTGGGTTCCTTTGTCAACAAGCAAAAAATGTAAGGATTTGCCAAAGAGTCCCAAGCGCTCACTAGGGTATTTTAATATTTTTCGTTCGCAAAGTTGTTGGCTCATATCATTATCCCTACAGTAAGTTAAGAGAAAAAGGTATAACGTTTTTTTTAATAGATAGGTTAATGTGAGCATATACTGTTGGAGGAAGCATTTTCCAAATGTCATTATAATCTGGCGATTTTAATGAATTTTCAGCACACATGACTTTGAAAGCTTAACGTTATTATGTGACTTTCAGATTTTCCACAAAACTAATGATCGTCAATATTTCAGCCTTCCATTCTGTTTCTATATATGGGCTTGTCTGCATAACTTATTGGTAATAATTAATTTTAACTTTTACCTTGGCAGAGCGCAACATTCTGCGCCAACCGAGGTAGAAGAAGCCGAGGAATCCGAGGAAACAGAGGAAACTTTTGGCGCATAATTACGGAAATTAATTGCCGCTCACATGAGAACAGAAACAGGACGTGAACTTAATATGGAAAACAGGAAGAAGTTCGCCCAGCTTAAACCTGTGTTTGCTCGTTAATCTTGCAAGATATACGAGTGTGTATATCTTGAGCAAATTGGTGGAATAATAAGATGTTTTAATTAGAATGGCGTTGAATTTATTACTTACCATGGTATGTGTGTCGTATGAGATTACCTAGCCGCGGTGCAGGTGGGACATCCTTCGGTGCAGTGTCCACTCGAATACACCTCCCTTTCATTGGTAAGTCTCAATGGAACTCGTCTGCTACCTAAGTGTGACTCGATGTCGCATTAATATAAAATTAGAGAAACCTACCTCTTTTCAATGATAAATGGCGTAAAATTGTAACTCATGGTAGGTAGAAACCGGGGGCACGTCTCCGCAACATTTTGCACCCGACCGACATACGGAAAGCGAAAATTAAACTTTTCACCAGCAAACAATGGATCACGTACAAAAGTTTTTAAGAGCATGCGAAAGGGGTGGATTGCAGATATTATATATGTAGGTACACTGTCATTAGAGCGTAAGCAACACAAGCTACCAGGGGAGGGAACATTTTTGGGGACATGAGATTTTATTCCCCAGTATGAAGCTACCGGAACGTAGCCGCTATTGAAATATTATGACGAAGATGCGGTCATGACGTTGATGATGATGAAGCTGATATAAATCACTCGAAATTCGATTTTAAGTGAACGGACCACCCTTAGCTAGTTGCATGACCTTACGAAGGTCAGAGCACCGCATTTTGAATGGAACATAGGGTGAATCCAATTTTGGATATGGAAACCGTTTGCACATAGTGTCCGGCGCAGAAATTAACAAAACTAGACGGTCAACTGAGAGCAGAAACGGTACATTTGCCTACAAGCTGCCTGTCCTAAATAAGATTCCCTAAGTATCCGTGCCTGTACACATCAAAAACGCGCCATTGCTGCGGCACGCATACGTAGAAAATCCTATGCAGGGACTTGATGGCCATCGGGCGGCCATTTTCTGGTGGGATTTTAAGTGGGGGCGACTGTGTTACACGGCATTCACATCACAGTTGAGTTTAAGAGTTTTTAAAGTAATGAAATTGGCATCAAATGGAGTTACTGTCATAATTTCGTTACAATGCCAATACCTTAATATAATAATTATTTGTAAAAATCTAGCAGAAATCCATATCATAATATTAATCAGAGAAAAATGAACTAACACGGTTTTTCGCACTTTTGTTAAAATACATTTTGTAGCTTCAAGCTTTTTTGTATATTTTAAAGAAAATACACTTCTTTTTTTGTTGATTTTTATGCTTTTAATTTCGAAGTCGTATTAAAACAAAATATTTAAACACCGTTCAGGGAAAAGGTTTTTCATATATATGCAAGCATGCATTTTTCAAACTAAAAAATTAATTCGATATTTTTTATTGTTAATAAAGGGTGTTTTTTTTAGAGGTATAGAACTTCGAATTGAAATAAAACACAAAAAAATAGTTTTAATGTCCATCAATTTGGCTTTATTGGAAGGATAATTTTATGCAATTGCTTCGAATAAAGCCAAGCCTAGAGGTCCAATTTTCAACCACTTTTTCGAGAATTTGGGGCTGTATGTCGGCAATGACGCCACGAATGTTGGCTTCCAAGTCCCCTAACGTTTCTGGTTTGTTGGCGTAGGCGAGCGACTTCACATATCCCCAAAGAAAATAATCCAATGGTGTCAAATCACACGCTCTTGGTGGCCAATTATTGACAGGTCCATTCAGCGAAATTATGAGCTCATCGAATGTTTCCTTAAATAAATCGATTGTGACGTGCGCTGTGTGGCATGTAGCGCAGTCTTGTTGGAACCACATCTCATCCACATTCATGCCATCCAATTCGGGAACAAAATAGTCGGTTATCATGGCTCTATACCGGTCTCCATTAACGGTAACTAACTCTCCAGCATCATTTCGGAAGAAGTATGGCCCAATGACTCTACTAGCCCCTAGAGCACACCAAACAGTCAGTTTTTGTGGATGTAATGGCGTCTCAAGGGTCTCATGTGGATTCTCTTCACTCCAAATGCGGCAATTTTACTTGTTGACGTAGCCATTCAACCAAAAATGTCGACCATAAAATGAACGGAGCATGCGGTAAACTTCGCGAACTGAACCATTATTTTCGAAATAAATTTGCACGATTTGCAAGCGTTGTTCGTTTGTCAACTTGTTCATGACAAAATGCCCGGCAGTTAAAATAGTACTGCCAACTTAAAGTTCTATACCTCTAAAAAAAAAACACCCTGTATTTGCTGTTATTTATTATCAGCTATGATCCATATAGGTCATCGATTTACATGCACTTACAACAACAGCACATGTATATTTCCCACTAGGTGGCTTGCTTTATTTTTAAATGTTGGTGTGCCTGTAAACGATAGCCACAGCACACAATCACGTTGCCAGACTAAAAAATGTAGCCCAAAAAATCAATTGACTTTTTCGCATTCGCATTCCGTATTCCGAGTTATTTTGTTTTTTCTCGTTCTTGAAAAGTATGTCCAGACCAGCCAAACATTTGATGAACAATTAAATACCTACAATCCTTTTGTAATAAATATTCATAAATATTTCTAAAACATTTACCAAAAAAACATTTATGAAATGTTTCACAGTAGTTACCCAATCGTGATGGGAAATATTTTTTGTTTTACAAGGTTCCATGCAGAAAGTGAGCGCTGTTTTTCGATTATTTTTTTTTTTAAATAAAATAAAAATGTCCAGAAAATACGATTATTTGAATTAAATCGCGTGTCGCTTGATTCTTGAAACCAAAATTACAAAAATCGAAAACATTTAATAAATAAATTTCAGAAATCTTATATAAGTGTTTATGAAATGTGTCCGATTTGTTTCAGAAACCTTTCATAAACATTTCTGAAATGTTTCGCTGGTCTGGACACACTTTAATATACCAAGATAAACTGAAGTGCTAGCAGCAAAATATTGTTCATGTGTTGCATATTTGAACATAAAATACTAAATTTGTGTCACAAAAATATATTTGAAAAGAAAAATTATGCAAATTCGATTCAAATGTGGTAACACCCCCGACTTTGCAAGTGAAATGACATGTGCGTTGTCTGACGTCACGTTGAGCAGAATATTTGCAATATAGCTGGTAGCAATATGAAGTTTGAAATACCCCTATTATCTGTTTTGTTTTTGAAAGAAACTGTTGCCACAATTCAAAAATTAAACTTTTCAATGATCCGTCTTGTTTTATGTTCGTGATCTGATCCGGATCCGGATATACGCTTGGCTTTTTCTGGTAAAGGCCATAATACAAAAATTCTCTTAGATCGCCCTTTATTTATGTGAAATACTTGGAACAGTAAAAAATTGTTTGGATCACTTTTTGTATTCCAAAAAAAACGAAGAGTGTACTTGTTTTTGTTAATTAATAATTAAGAGAGGTTTCTGGTCTTGCTCGTAGGTTGAAGATTATTTTTCTCCGTACATTTATGCCAAAATGATCATAGATCAAGGAGCAGTCTTTTGTGCGGCAGTGATAATCTCTATAATAGGCTACCAAAATTAAGCGAATATTTCGTATCCGGGCACTATCTATGGAACGCAAAGTCAAACCTGTGGTTTAGAAATGCAAGACTTTATTTGGGTGACCGGTAACGTCTTATTTGCAAAAAATTGGTCATATCATTTTTGGGAGCTGTACTTGGTGCATTGGATAAGTGATGTAAATACTCTTCAACGATGCCATCTTGTAGGTGATACTTGTACCCATAAGGTAGGTAAACGCAGCTCGTCGGTTTGGTAAATAAGAAGCTTGTTAAAAGTAGTCACGAACGAATCGCTTTCTGGGTTAAAATACTCCCTACAGGCTTAATAACTCTAGTACCTACATGTTTTCTAGATAGGGGTTTAGATAAGGGACCTTTGCCTCCAAGCAAGTTAATTAGGAAAGATGGTAATACTATTTACCTTCTACGGTCTTCACTGATTCCTAGGAATCCAACAATTATATTTGTTTTCCCCCATGCAAACAAATGCAACCTTGGTATGTCAGCACAAGTGAGGTCCACATCCACGTATCTAAAGGGTGATTTTTTAAGAGGTTTAGAACTTCTTTTAAAAAAAAAACACAAAAAATTCGAAAAAATGAATGAAATATTTATTTGAATCGATAGTTTGAACCTTGCAATTTAATGTTTAAAGATAATTTCATGCAAATGTTGACCGCGGCTGCGTCTCAGGTAGCCCATCCGCTGAGTCCAATTTTGGCATACTCTTTCACACATATCGGCCGGTATCTCACGAATGAATGCATGGATGTTGGCTTCCAGTGCGTCAATCGAAGCGGGCTTGTCCCTATACACATTAGCCTTGGCATACCCCCACAAAAAATAATCTAATGGTGTCAAATCGCACGATCTAGGCGGCCAATTGACCGGCCCGAAACGTGAAATTAACTGTTCACCAAACTCGCCTCGCAATTGCGCCATTGTTTCGCGTGCTGTGTGGCATGTGGCACCGTCTTGTTGAAACCACATATCATGCAAGTCAAGAACTTCCATTTCGGGCAAAAAAAAGTTTGTTATCATCGCTCGGTAGCGTTCACCATTGACAGTAACGCTGCGATTCGCATCATCTTTGAAGAAATATGGCCCAATAATGCCGCCGGCCCATAAACCGCACCAAACAGTGGCTTTTTCGGGATGCATTGGTAGCTGTTGCAATGCTTCTGGCTGTACTTCACTCCAAATGCGGCAATTTTGCTTATTTACGTACCCATTCAACCAAAAATGAGCCTCATCGCTGAACACAATTTTTCGATAAAAAAGCGGATCCTCGGCCAGCTTTCCAAGAGCCCATTCACCAAAAATTCGGCCTTGTGGTAGGTCGGCTGGCTTTAGTTCTTGCACCAGCTGTATATTAAAAGGCTTTACGCCCAAATCCTTCCGCAAAATTTTCCACGTAGTGCTGTAACAAAGGCCTAACTGCTGGGAACGGCGCCGAATCGACATTTCGCGGTCTTCTGTCACACTAGCTGATACGGCCGCAATATTTTCTTCACTACGCACAGTACGTAAACGTGTTGGTGGTTTAATGTCCAACAAAGTAAATTTGGTGCGAAATTTGGTCACAATCTTCCGAATAGACTGCTCAGAAGGTCGAGAATGCCGATCATAAAATGGAAGCAGCGCGCGATGAACATTTCGAACCGAGCACGAATTTTGATAGTAAAATTCAATAATTTGCAAGCGTTGTTCATTTGTAAGACGATCCATGGTTAAATTGCAAACCAAACTGAAGCTGTTTGACAGTGACACAAGGTACTAAACACACGTCAGCTGTCAAAACCAGTGTTGCCAAAACCAAACCAGCTAAAAAATCACCCTTTAGTACCTACATAAAATCTACTCACGTGTTTCATTCTTCATAATGCATGAACCACTTTACCTATAATACATTATACCCACAATTGTCATATACCAAGGCAATTACAGACAGGAGCAGCTCCTAATGCGAAATGAATAAAAAATTCGTATAATATGATATTTGCTTGAAGGCTGTGCCAGTACACATGGCAATGTCACCCGCCGCAGTAATAAGGTAAAAAAGATTCGAATGTCTAAAAATATCACCGAAGGTTGTCTTCTTTGTCTTATTTTGTTTTACATCAAATTAGGCTTTATATCGTTAGACAGAGCTCCGTGAAGACTTTCTTTCTACGACCCTACTGTGAAGAGTGTGCGGTCTCAAGTGACGTCTACTGCGATGATAATTGATGGGATCCAAAGTGGTAACCACATTTATTTTGTCCCGGTAATTGAATAAATTATTTGGTAATTCCTGAAGCAATTGTTTTTTTTTTTTTTTTTTCGTATTCCCTTACGATTTGAGTTGCCTATGAATTATTTGGGCATACACTCGAGGGATAAAGTGGCTTCAAGACTTGTGTGCTGTAGGTAGAAGTTGTGGCTGTCCCAAAGACTGCAGAACTACTTAGAAAAGATTATCGCCATATATTATGTTGATAGTCAAGGTCGGCATTTATGTAAGGCGAAACGTTCAAACGTTTTCGTACAAACGATTTACTTCTGCAACTTAGAGCAAATCATTCATGCACACGAAAACGTTTCAAACGGTACTAAAAAGCGATTCTCGTTCAATAGTGGTGAATTTAATATCGCACACTGTATTGCACGATATCAGTTTCTCAATTTTCAAATTCACTAAAAACATTCATATGAAAATTTTTTAAGTTTGGTTTCACATTTTCAGGTGAAACTTTTTCATTTCACTTTTTCACGGAACCAGAATTGACCCCCTGTACTTATTTTACTGTTGAATTCAAAAGAGACATCTGTATCTGGTCAGAAGTTTTGTTTTCTACCAGGAATCGCTGTTAAAGTGTCTGCTCAAATTGTTTGACTATATTCTCTTCAATCGCTGTGACAGTGTGACTCTACTAGAAGATCTGCAGGCCTTTTAAAAAAAATTGGAGCAACGTATAAGTATAAGACCCAACCCGAATAGCACACTTGGGTTTTAATATGGTACATACAACTCTAATATAACTATCAAATTATTTCCTAAGTATTGCAGCAACATTGTCACATCCCACATTGTAACCAAAATAGCCGCATTTCCCCTTATATTTTGCAACAACTTTGTAGTATTTGTGTTTTACTGATGTTATTTTTTGTTAAATGATAGTTTTTATTACGTTGTTTCAACGAAAACATGTTGCTTATGCAAATCAGTTTAAATAACATGTTGGATATAAAATAAGTACGAGAAATGTTTCTGTAAACATTCCAGAAGTTTTAAATAAGTTATTATTAGAATGCTTTTTGAGTCTACATGTATAGACAAACAAATTATGAAGTATAAAAGGAAAGGTAAATATATTTGATCTGAAAGGTACTAGTATCTAAAACAGTTCAAGTTTGCTGCGATTTCAGACCACAATCCTTAAACGAATACTACTTTTGTCATGAACATTAATGTTTTGGGTCCGGAAAATTCACGCGCCTCCAAAAAAGGGTTAAATAGAAGAAAAGTTTGAAAACCAGAAAATATTAAAATTTGTATTTAAGCCTCAAAATCCCAAAAGACTTGTGGAAACAAATTTTAATATACCATATTCATCAGTTTCTATACAAATGAATTGTAGAAGCTATGTAATATATTGGGAAAATTGAAATGTATTTTTCACATCTTAAGACCTATGGTTAAACATGTATATAAAATGGTGAACAATATGGCGGTTGTTACATGAAACATCATTAAAACACGAACCATAATATTATAACTAAAATTTTCCTTGAAATGCTATTGAAATGAAGTTACAACAAAGTAACAAGTGAATGTTAGCAAACTGTTGTTTCCATATTTATGAGATGTAACAACAACAAGTATGTACGATAAGTATATATCTGACATTTTAGTTTTCTTCAAAATAGTAAATCAACATTATTATAACATTATAATTGAAATAAGCAATAGCATTATAACTTCTTTATAACAAACTTTTGTCTGTTGACATTATAGTCACAGTTGCCAAACATTTTTAGAAGCTTGTTTTAAAAATGTTCATCGCTGATTTTTATAGTTTTTGTTTTCCGTATAACTTCAACTTAAGCTTTTCAGCTTTTACAAACACTTTTGATAAATGTAAAATTTCAACTCTACAATGTTTTTTTTGTCCTATAATTTGTACATTACAATATCTGTATCAACAACATTCCAATAAAATACTGTTCTGACCAAATAGGCTTTCAAGTTTTCAGCTGCCATTTGGTTTTCCTCCTTTTCTCCTTTTTTCGTGAAGATCGTAAGCAATATTTTTCCCAAAATCTGAAGTTACATTTAACTTTTTAACTTACATTTGATTGCTGACTTACATTTCGAGTTTTAAAATAATAAAACTACAAATCAGTGCTATTATTCCTTTTCGACGAAAAAAATCATGATCTCACGGATCGTCTGCGTGGAACAATATTACATTCGAGGTTATATCTTCTTTTTGTGCATTGATGTAACATTCTCTGCAATACAGAATAATTGCGGGAAGCTGATTTGGCAACGCTGAGTACAACTACTTGATTATGTGGAGGATGTTAAGTTATAATGAAGCTACAATAACGCCACGAAACTTGACATCAACATCATCAACATTATATCATTATGATTTCACTATTCAGCAGTGATTGACGACGACTGAAGCTAATAATTCCAAATGATGTACTTGTCATATAATGAAACATATTTATAATTATTGTAAAAACTCAATTATATTTCATTGTTTCACATTTTAATGTTTCCCTTATTTTTTTTTACTGAATTGCAAAAATATCCCAGATGACTTGTTAATATACATACGATTCGTTTTAAGAACATTTAAAAAACTTAGCAATGACTTTCCATTTTTGTAAGCTTCTTTTTTTATGTAACATTCTGTAAACGTAATTTGTACAAACTTAACCACTTTTGATTGTAATTAAGTTACTTCGTTGTTAAGTTTCTGCTATGCAAACGTTTCAATGTGTTTAAGTTAGAAGTATCCAAAATGAAAATTTACTAAACGTATCTGTAACTTATTACTAACCTTTTTAGAACTCTAACTTACGAACTCATATAAAACTATTTCCAAACATCCCCCCCTTTTTGTGAACAAGTTTAAAACTTAAAAAAAAACGTATTTACAACATTTCGAATGACAATGTTACAAATAGTCCCGCGTGAACATGAATACAACTGATATAGAACGGATTTTGTTTCAGATTACTTACATATAACAGAAATACAATCGAAGTTTTGTTGCAAATCACAATCTGTGCTATTCGGGAAGGCTTTACTTCTCGCATCCATTCTTTTAATTGGATTTCTTATTTTTTGGAATGAATACAAGATAACTTATTTTGACATTTTCGCCAACGCATAAGGTTCGTGGTTTCACGCGAAAACCAGTTCCTACGTCAATCATAACGCTTAAGATGGCAGGGTACGCGATCATCCAACGCTTCTGGAGTATCTCTTTCAAAGCAGATTGTCGGGGAACTACGTTCTAATGGAATTGCTTTCTTGAGGTGCGTTGCACCCGTACTTTGGCTACAACAAGGTGAGACAGCAATTGGTGAACGGTTTGCCGTTTAGAAGGAAACATCTTCAGGTCTTTCACCAAAATTCAACGCAATTAACCTTCGCTGATGCCAGATTGCGTACGTCGTTGGTTGTCTAGTCGATGTTTGGGGACTCTCTTGGACGCACTCAATCACAAAAGTGATATTCCCGGCCGAACGAGCATTACCGGGCCGGAAACTTCTTGCGACATCTCTGGTGAACCCAGTTTATACGAAATGCTGAGCCCAACAACGACATTATTCACACTGCGTTAAAACAAAAGACCCGATATTGGTCAAATAAGCACTGAAAATAATTCTGCGTTCTTCAGGTGTGTATCGTTCCATCGATTGTAACGTATTGTTTACCTGCCTACAACATAAATGTCATATCTTACTCCTTTTATTTACAAAAATTAAAGCACATTTGCCATAACGTTCGCCTGATCTTGTAGATGTCACAGCTTTCTATGTCTGCTTTAAAGCAGTCTTTTAAGTACCAACATTCCACACGCAGATCTTAAGGTCTTTCGCATGGTTTACAACTGTAAATCTGTCCTTGACTTTTCAAATCCCTGCTGGCACAAGTTGTAACTAAGAAGGATTTAACTTTTTTTTTTATAGATAGGTACCCACCTTAAATCGTTGTGAATCTTTTACATCAGCCATTTAATTTCACTTCATACCTTCGAGCTCAAAATGAAGCTCCTTCGTGAAAAGAAACAAGTTAACGTCCCTGTCATGAACTGGTATATTCGTGCAAACATAAAAATTATTTTATTGCGCTCAAATTTAACGCCTCCTTTGCGCTCCTTAAAAAAAATAAGATGCCATAACTCGAACGATCAATTACTTTAAAAGCTTTCGTGCCAGCAACACATTTCATATACGAGTATCCTTGTGTGAATTTCATAAATTTTGCAAACAGACAAATAAAATCAGACAATCGAATTTCGGCAATAACCAAACGGCGTACACAATCATTGTAAATGTTGTGTGCTGTTGGAGTGATTGCTAGGTTTCCTGCAGTTGAAATTGTGTACATCGATTATATTTACTCGTTTCGAACTTGTTTGCTGGGGGTGAATGTCACATAACGAGTTTGAAGATTTTTCATATATATTTATTTTAGAATGGATGTTGTCTCCTTAAGGAGGTATTGCAATGTACCAGCATTCAACATAACCAAAAATGTTCCCATATAAAAAGGAATGGTAATTTCATGAAATTCCGCTACTATTTCTGGGTTCGATTTAATTACGAAACGTGATTAAAATACTCAATTAAATGTGGATAACTATATGGCTGCATGTCCGGAATGGTTTAGATGGGAGTAATTTGATTTCGGGAACAGTAGTGGTGGGGTTGTTATTTGTTCTAATGGTGTAATTTCATACTTTGGCTATAATTGCAATTGAGTCCTTTGAAATGGGATATAAACTGTGTCCATAGTCATTATTTATTTGACATTTAGTTATTCTTGATAAGGAAACCGTAAACGACTAATTTTGGTCTCTCGGTTCTTCAGTCTATAGGCGTTCGTATATATAATTATTGATAAACCCTCCCCATATCGGGGGGCGGGGTGTGAAGTTTGGTTTGCCTGCCGGTTTATAATCTGTAAGCAGATTGCTTCAGTTGTTCACATGTACGAGGTGTTTAAGACTCACTCAACGGAGGTTATTTTGCTTTTATATCTACACAGTTTAAACGATTTTTTTTATGTTTATTTACATAGGCAGGTAACATTGTACAAGTTGCCGCTGCCACTTTTGATGATCATTTAGGCTCTTTTAACCGCATTTTTAATGGTTTTCGTAAGACCATCGGGATATAAGTTCGCCCTCTTCTGCCAGAGTTTGTATGGCTTGTTCTCCATAGACCCGTGATTTGAATACACCCCAAAGAAAAAGGTTTGGAGCTGTCAAACATGTACTGGCAGACAAGATAGACAAAACGAGGCATTAAGCGAACTGGAAACGCTTTGAAATGTCCATTGTGGAGCGAGTTGTATGTGCGGTTGGAACCACATATCCTTCAGTCCGAATTTATCAATTTGCCCCAATAAAAATGCAATAATCATGGTTCTATATCACTTACCCATCACAGTATTTGCCTTATTCATGGCATCAAACAAATTAGGACCGATGAGATGATGCATAGGCTTGAATTGCGCACCGTGCAGTGACTTTTAGTGGATGTAATTTTTGCATGATATTTGCGGACTCTCACTTTTCATTGTCCCTGCAATATGTTTATTTACGCATCCGTTCAGCCGGAAAATGGGTAGCATATGATAATTTTCGACCAATTGGCGGTCTGCAGGCAGCAGCTTTGGGCACATTGACACGTCGTCTATGGTATATTTTGACGTTGCCGGCTCATCCGCTCATACTTAGATCATACGCACGTGTAACAACTTCGAAGTTAATCATGTCCATTCTTGAAAGAGTCGCCCATGTTGCCAGTCCTTTGTCAATCAAAATGTATATTTTGCCTTGTTTTTCATTAACGGCCAGGCCGTGTCCGCTTTAATATCTACAAGGTGGCGCAAAAATAACCTTCCGATGTTTTTTGGCTGTAATTTAAAAAAAAAATGAAACACTTTGATTCTTCTTGTGGATTATTTTTATTTGGTCTTTTAATTTTTTTTACATCAAGTCGAGAATATGATGTCATGTAAATGGTCGCCGCCACAGTTGATTGTCATTTGAGCCCTTTTTATGGCATTTTCCATCACTTTGGCCAAAACTTCCGGCGATAGGTCCTCACATTCTTGACGGATATTGTCTTTAAGAGCTGCAAGAGTCTGAGGCTTGTTGACATAAACCCACGACTTCAAAAAGCCCCACAAAAAGAAGTCTGGAGCGGTCAAATCAGGCGATCTTGCTGGCCAGTGCAAATCGCCAAAACGGGAGATTAGGCGCCCGGGAAATGCATCCTTCAGCATATCGGTTGTGGCACGTGCAGTGTGTGCCGTTGCACCGTCCTGTTGGAACCACATGTTTTCCAATCCCAATTCATCAAGTTGCGGCAAAAAGAACTCGTTGATCATTGCTCTGTAGCGCTCACCATTCACAGTAACCGCTTGGCCCGCGACGTCTTCGAATAAAAAAGGTCCGATGACTCAATAGCAATATTCTCTGCAGAACGGCTACTCCGGGGTCTGCCACGCCTGGTAGCATCTCGTGTTGTGCCAGTCTCTTCGAGGCGAGCGGCTAAACGTCGCAGTGTTTCACCAGTAGGCGTTGGACGGTTAGGAAATCTGCGACGAAATTCACGTTGTGCCAAAGTCACCGACCGATTATTGCTCAAATAAATAGTCACCAATATTCCGCGTTCTGGAGCAGTGTAGCGTAACATTGTTTATTAACGTGTATTTCGCATGTGTTTACTACACAAATTTCAAAACAGAACTGACATTAGGGGCCAATCGCAAAATTTATAGCATTTTCTGATAGGAGGATTACGTTTGCGCCACCTTGTATTATATATAATTCTACTGTACGTGTGTTGTGACTGAACTCCTCTCAAACGGCTGGACCGATTTGCATAATTTTTTTTGTATGCGTTTGGGTTGCGCCCCGGGTTGTTTAGATTTACAAAATTAAGAATCCAATATTTCTGCTCCTGCTAACGGTTGGTATTTCGGTTGAGTGAACATATTTTAAGTTCTGCTGCGAATATAGGCGGGATTTGATAAAGACGCGTGGTACCTCCCATACAAATCTTCTTTATGTATATAATTCTACTGTACGTGTGTATGTCACTGAATAAATTTTGTTTGGTCATCGAGCTTATTTGTTTGCTTTTATTTTTTGACATCTCACAAATTCGTTCTCAATCGTTCAAACAAAAGTAAATTTTAATTTACGCAATAGTGATTTGTTTTATTTCGAATTGCAAGACAACGAGTGTGGTGTCATTGAAAACAACACAAACTTGAATGTTGAATCAAGCAACAACTACGGCCACAAGTAGGTATTCTAATTTAAGTGTATTGCATTAAGTGCGTTTCGTTATTTTCATATTTAAATTTTTTTGTATCCTTGGATATTTTTGGTGTCGCATTTTCAGTGAATATTAAGTGTATTACATTCACATATAAGTTACGTAACTGAAACAATGCCACGTCTTCGTGGACGAGGGGGAAATATTGGTCGACGGACTATCCATTCACAATTACAGCACAACCATCGGTTAAATACATCGGCACAAGATCAATTGACGGATTTTGTTTCTGGAAACTTTAAATGAAAGGTGACGTCAATACCAGGGTTTGTATGTATATAAGGCATTTGTATGTGTATTGGTTAAACGAGTTATAGGCATTTTAGCGAACATACTTTAAATGAAATTTTGTGGATACGATCGTTTTGGTGGCCACCCGACAGGTGGTAGTCAATCTCCGAAACCACTCAACTGATTTCAATGGAATTTTGTGGATGGATATGTTAGGTTCCACCTAGGAAGATGGTGAGAAGATTGGACCCGTTGGGTGGCGCTGCTGTCGAACGATCAAGAAGCCGGAAATCTATGAAGTCGTTTCTAAGCATTGAACTCAATTTAATTCCAAGGGAGTTTCATTCGTTCAATAGAGAGGTTCAACTATGAAAAGGGATGTTAATAGTTTAATAAATTTTAGGCGGTACGAAGTTCGCCGAGTCAGCTAGTGTATTATAAATTGTAAATTCTCCTTTGACAGCTGCCTGCGGAGTGCAGCTAATTTTGACCCCTGCTCTATCAATAGTTAAACGTGTTTTTAAAAATTTTGCTTTAGAATTTCGTAAAATCGGTTCAAGATTGATGTTAAGTTCTGGTATCTTTTTAAAACTCTTGTACACCCGCAAAACTCTCTGTCGTGATTTGCGCTCTCAGCTGGTTTTGGGTTTGATCAGCAGCATTAAATAGCAGACCACATCTCAAGCTCCAAGCCTTCAAGTACCTACTGCTCATCGAACTAGAGCTTTTTACTGTGATCGCCTAGTAAATAGTTTGGACATCCAAGTACTTGAGGGGTAAGGTGCCTGAACTCCGATTTGTGTTTCTGCTATATTCTTGCAGACTGCTTTCCTGGTTGTATAGTCTTTCTCTTTCTTTCTCTGTTGCGATTTGATCAAAAATTTTATTGATGCTTTAAATAACTGGATGTGACCACTTTCGAGAGCTTATCATGCTCCTGGTTACTTTTTAGTTCTTCAAGTTATTTTAATTCCTAGATAGCCACAATGTCAGCAAAGGGTTATTATGGTAAAGGCAGCAGTATCTGTCCAGAGATAAAATCGAGGGGATAGATACTGGTGCTTAATATTTATCCCCTCCATTTTATATCTGGAGAATAGTTCCATTTTTAATCCATTCTACCAAATTAATTTTCCACTCTTCCATAATATTATCGGTCTTATATTAAAATTAGCTTTCTGTCCATCAACGGCAAGCGACTATAAAAATACACCGGCTATAAAATATTACTACTCCAACAACTACAGCTCAAAATAACGAATCCCCAAATTAGACACTGAAAGACAAGAAACAAGAATATCTCCGCAGTGAAAGTATTAATAAACACCTTAAAGTGTCCTCTGGTGCTAGGCGACCCTTTCAGTCAGCAATTTACAATCCCATGGGCACGATTTCGACTCGTCAGAGCATAAAACAGGTGATTTGCATGAGCGTCACGAACAACCAAAAAAGCAACAACCCTTTTGGTTAATCGTCCGTTTCATAAAGAGGACGAACACTAACCCCTAACTTGATACATAACATAGTTATGCAATAGGTCGGTGAAAAAAGAAAGAAAAGAACAAATAACCAGCAGCTATAACAGGTAATCCTCTTAATAAGGTGGACACTGGCTAATGGAAGTGTTATGTAAATTTAATTGACTTTCGCATTTATCAATTTCGAAAAGCCCTTAACACCGACACGATGAGCATTTTTAACATTTTGAACATCGCAGGCTGACATTATTTTAAATTTTCACCACTCTTTCAAGGGTGGTCACAGAAATTGCTCTCGCCACATTATATGTCTGTCCTACATAATAATTGCACAGCAACTTTGTGTGGAACAATTAACAGTGCTACTGCAGCAGAAAAACTTTTACTCTTCACAATGTAGAATTGGTAACATTTTTGAAAACTTTATGCCGAACAAAACCGAGTACATAAGTGTCTACTGTATTTGCGGAATGATTCTGTGGCAAAAGACAAGTTCATCCTAGATTGTTGGAAAGCCGGAGAAAGTTTTCGCAAAAAAGATGAAAATATTAAAAACATTATTTTCCAAGCGGATATGAGAGCGTTCCATGTGTATGATTTAAAAATACTTTCTCTTGTGGACTAATAAATGAGTTCAAAGCGGCATACCTACACAATTCAGCTGTCAAAAAAGTCAGCTCATAAATCATATTGTAGTTGTACTATCGACATTTTGTCGGGCTTCAAAGCCATGCATATACGCATGTTTATTATGGTTCCACTCTTCTGTAATTGAATTTAAGTTTTTCTATGAGCTGGTGATTTTCTCAAAGGCTGAGTTCAGGTTGTCGGATCCGGATTGTCTTAAGAGAAGTACTCAACTTTACTGTCAGAAAAACTATTTAAACCAAGCGCAAGCGTAGTAGTCGGAAAAGCATCGAACCTTGTCCAAGAGTAGGTACCTATGCGTGCTAGGTCCAAAATCATCGAAACACTTTAGAGCGGTCTTGAGACGAGTTACAGCATTTGTCCGTAGTTATCACTTACCTCTAGGGAAAATACTTGCATGCAGTAGTCTCCACTTTTCAAACTTTAGAGCTAGATGGGACAACGTCAGCACGAAGTAGACGAAAAAACGTCGAACCACGTCGCAGCATAGTAGTCGCTAAGACGTACCAGGTGCCACCTCGAGAAACAAGAACAAGGGTCGTACACGAAATTGTTGCGCAAAATATAATATTTTTTGATATGCAAAAGCATTAGTCGGAAAACTGGCTGGCGCAGTCGGAGCAGTGTTTGACCACTTCGGAATCTGACCGAAGAAGAAACGTGATCGTAGTTGCCGGAACAAATTTGAAAAAAGGTTGGCACGTTCAACGCCGGACAACATCAACACGAAGTACATATTGATAAGTGTCGTCCACTTAGGGCACAACTTATCAATTCAGATTTGAACACGTTCAAGTTCAATGTACGGTACTCCCAATTCTATGCAATAAACGTGCTTGATCTTGTTGGAGATAGTCTCACATCGCGTTTCTCAACAGGTGTGCGGTTAAAGTATGAGCTCGTGTTGCTATCGTTGAACTTGGCTCGGTATCGCTTTAGTCCTTGCTTTTTTTTAGTAAAGTAGGGTAATATGGACCGCCATTCACATTTTTCGCTAATAAAACACAAAGGGTGTATGTTTTATTAAAGATGTTTATTTAAAAAAAAAGATCAGTGTATTTATATTCAAAAAGTAGTAACAAAATCATTAATTCACTTTATAAAAAATTAACAAAAATTAAAAACTATAGTAACTCAAAAACGTAAAAAAATAAAAGAAGGGGGTTAAAGCCGCAACAATAAAAAGAACATAAGATTTGTTTATGAGGAACAAAATTTACAAATAGTTCTTTTTCGCAACCAGCACAAAGTTCGTGGCTCCAAATATGGCAAGAAACGCATTGCATCCATATTTCGCCGAGTCGATCTTCCAAAAACAGGGTAGAACAGTACATACATTCAGCATCTTTCTTGTCATTGGCGGTGACGGAATGTGTTGGGTTATTTTCGACGCCTGACTCGTCATGATAGCTTATGGCTGTAGCCGGGCTTGATGATCCTTCTGTTACCACTAGTCCATATTACCCTCCCTTATCGTGGTCCATATTACCCGAAACACGTGTTTTTAAAAGAAAGCTACTTTGCAACAAAACGTGATTTAGTACAATAATTTCACTAATACGTACTATAAGACACATATTCACTTCTTATATTTATAAAAGGAATGGATAAAAAAAATATATTTAACTAATGAAAAATGAAAAAAAAAACTTACGAAAAAAATATGATCACTGCCTTTGATTTTCTTTTATTTATCACAACTCAGAGACGCATTCCTTCTGTCTGCTGGAACTACACTAAGGTAAGTTTTAGGAGGTCGCGCCATTGTTGTTTAACACTCTCTCTTCATTTATCCCACGAAGCGTGGTCATTTTTCCCTTTTCACCATACTCAAATTCCCTTTTTAAAACCCACCATACTTTTTTGCGTCAAAATCCAGTTTTTAGAAGTAAAATTTGTATTACACGGAAAGAAAATCACGTAAGTATAAAAACAGTAGTTTGTAACACTGCTGTGATTATTTTTTGGTACCAGAAAATTTTGATAAAAGACGATTTACATGAGCTGTTTTTTATGGACATTCAGTATGTAGATAATCATGGTGAGATACAGGTGTTTTGATAGAATTTCACCAAAAATGTATAGTTTTAATGTTTTTTGTCAGATTTCTGAAATTCCCACCATTTGGTGCTTTTTCCCTTTATCCGACGGAAGGCTTTTCGGACATCGAAATTCCCACAAAATGAGATAAATCCAACGATATAATAACACTGGGTCGCGCTCAAGCGTAAGCAATACTCACCTCAATTGCATTTGTGAGAGGTGAACAAAGCTGGTGGTCCATATTAGCCGAGTGGTCCACATTACCCGACTTTACCCTACATGTGAAAATTGAACCATTGGAATCAACCAACTTGTAGTTGTTCATGCATTATGTACGGCTGTCATTTGCAATTCAGTCAACTGACTAGAACTAGAAGAATTTTTTTTGTCAATGCTGTCCGTCTGTGGAATTCTCTACCATTACATTAAAGAAACACAGAATATAACAAGAATTAAAAAATTAATAAGGGATTACTTTTCAGTAAATATGTAAATTTTAACATAACAAATTGTATATAACTGTAAAATAAATGAAATAAAATTAAATATTGTCTCATTTTCTTTTTTCGCAGCTCTCTCTTATACAAAATTATAAAATTGTAAAATTAGCTTAAGACAAACTTATAAGATAATATAAATAATTACTGTTTTTAAGTATTCATAAAATAAAATAAAATAAAATAAAATAAATAAATAAAAATAAATTAGTGGCGACGGTTTTGACCAAAACCCAGGGGCCTTTCGGAATCCGGTATCTTGCAAACGAAGTTGCCGAGTACTGAAACGGTGATCGAAATATTTCACGAAGGTTTCAGTAGCTCTTAGTTGCCGAGCATGCTCAACGGGATGCTCAACCAATAATGCTTGGTTAAGTATTATCAACGCGTCTATTAACGTTGTTGTTCGTTCACTACATAATTGTTTTTTGAAGGAAAGACTTGAACAAACCGTTGGACAAAATTGATTGATGAGCTGGGCACAAAGTGAACGACGGGCATAAGCCCAATGAAAGATTACCTGGAGAAGATTATCTCGTTCTAGGATAGGTGAAAGCAGAAAAGTATGGACTGGGTGGTCAGATCCAACAAATTGCATTGTTTTCACAAAGATTTGACTAGCTCACAATAGGGCTAGAACGAAGAGCCTTCACGGAAAGAATTTTAGGATCAAATCAAGAAAAATAAGCGCAGAATCACGAAAAGTTTGTCCAGTTTTAGAGATTAGCTAAGGATTTACTAATTCACGACATTTTATTCGCAATTCAATAAACTGTACGAAGTGAAGATATTGACCGTCAAAAGTCGTGAATCAACACTATTCATTATCAATAATGCGATCAAACGAGAAAAACATATTGCCATAACCGATCGCAATTTGACACAAATAGTTATCAAGTTGATATTACATGGATTGTAAATTAAACACAATTCGTAAATTACCACTTTTCTGTTGTAAATTACGATTGCTTTACACATTTACACTTTTACAACCATTTAGTCTTGAATTGCAACTCAATAGTGTTGCTTTGCGAACTAACAGGGGTAGATTTGCTACTTCAGAAGTTGCAATTTACAAATTCTTAATCGTAAATTGAAACTTGTTTTTATCAATTTGCAATTCATATTTTGCAATTTACGATTCTTGAGTAGTGATTTGAGGCACTGTATTAAATTGAAAATGTTTTGTCGTGAAATTAGAAAACTTTATTCTTAATTTACAACTTATATTTTGTAATTTACAAATCGGAATTCATAGTTGTATTATTTTCGAATACATAATATTTATAGTCGTATTCCTCCTGATTTCCAAGAAAATCATGCGGCGCCATATCGTCCGGAGACAACGGGATGTGTCTGGGGTGGTTTTTTGGTCTATGCTGAAATTTAAAATGCAAACAAAATATTTAGATGAGCTTGACATTGATACGAACCTTTACAATTCCTTTCGATTACATATTTTAGAATCCATTCCAATTTACACTTCTTTTCTAAAAGCGAGATGTACCTACATTCTAAAAAAAATACAGATTTATATGCATACTTCGGCTTTTTGGAATTATTCAATAAGTACTTACAAAATATATTCCAGAATGCTTTATAATTAGAAGTACAGAGTACACAATCTATACGAATTAGTTATATTTACTTAAGCAACTTAAACTCGACTGCTTTAAGCAAAGGTTGAATACCGACTGCCTGTCTCTGCACCGACACGCAATGTGCACAATGAAGATTTGACTTCATAATTGCAGCTGTCTAGCAATACCACATACAAACATTCATCCATAAAAAGAAAGGATTTAAAAGGATTTCGATATGTACATGGACATGGACTTTGCATAAAAAAATTTCACACATTAGGTAGTTGATTCCATGGAAATTACAAAAATATTTTGCAATTTACGACTTCTCTACGTCAATATACGTTTTCAGTTTCATGTGTTAAATTATTACAAGATTTTATTGAGTCATCATTCGGTGTTATATTATATATATATATTTCGAGAGATAATCGAATCAGACCACCATTGTCGGGTCTCTTTTCGTCTCTCTACCACTGTAAATCTTACTCAGAGAGACTCTCTGGATTTATCCACAGTTCTCCTCTGGGCTCAATTCCTAGTGTTAACGCTAGCATATGTTTATGGGAGATCCGTTTCATCGACTGGGTCTCGACCCATTGATGTCCCAAGATCCTCATTCTTCTGCCAGCCAATGCCGGGCATTGACACAGTATATGTGCCGCTGTCTCAGATTCCTCCAGGCATAGTCTACAAGTATCATCCTCTATAAGGCCCATTTTCCTTAAGTGATACCTGAAATTACCATGTCCTGTAGACAAAGCCACCACTCATTTCAATGTTCCTCGACTCATGCTTAGAACTCTTCTTTGAGTGGAGCAGGTCGGCCACTTTATTGCCATTTTAGCTTGTCTACATTGTTCCACGGTTGACCACCTTCTCAGGTGTTCTGCCGTGATCCATTTGTGGATAAGCTGTACACCCATTCCTCTGCCAATTGAAGAGAATGGTTCTGGTCCCAGCAACTTTTCAGTTGACCCCTGTTTTGCAAGGGAGTCCGCCTTTTCATTGCCTTCGATCCCTATGTGTCCTCGTACCCAAGTCAGTGTTACTTCATTTTTAGATGAACACTTAATGAGTTTAAGTACGCATTCCAGTGCAAGTGATGTTGTGATGTTTGTTTGTTCCATGCATCTGATCACCGCCTGATTGTCCAGTGCTATAAGGATATTTCTTCCTTCCACCTAACACTCAAGCAAGTAGTCCAACGCATAAAGCAAGGCAATCATCTCAGCCTGGTATACTGAAGTGTATTTCCCGAGGCTAATGTGACGGGCAAGTTCCAGCTCTTCTGAATAGATACCGGCCCCCGCCCCGCCATCCATCATGGATCCATCCGTGAAAATCACTATTTCACCATTTCTTTTTTCTGGAAGTAATCCGTTCTCAATACGAGTTTTGTGATTTCTTTCCATAATACGCACCCTTGTTATTCGATCCATAGGCATGTTTAGCTCCCTAATCTCGTCTTTGACAAGTTCCAGGATCTTCCTATGTGCATAGATCGTACCACGATTGTGCCATTTCGCATCTCGATGCAAGGGAAGTGCCGTTTGGGCCGCTGTTTTCTTAATAAATAAGTCTAGCGGTAATATCCCCATGATGACTTCCAATGCGCATGTTGGGGTTGTACGTATTGCACCTGTAATTCCCATACATGCTAAACGCTGAACCCTATCCAGGTGCTTCCTCACAGTTTTCTGAGAGGCTTTCGCCCACCATACAACCGAGGCGTACGTGATAATGGGTCTAGTTATCATCGTATACATCCAGTATGCTGACCTAGGCGAGAGTCCCCACCCCTGTCCACACACACGTTTGCACTGATGTAGTACTCTTTTTGCCTTCCGGACCTTCTCCTCAACATGGTAATTCCAAGTAAGTCCAGTATCTAGATAGACTCCCAGATACTTAACCTTCTTAGTCATTGTTAGTTCCGATCCGAAAAGTGTTAAGGGCCGAAATTCCAGATTTGTCCTCTTCTTAGTGAAGACTATTAGATCTGTTTTCGCCGCATTAATGGAGAGCCCTTGTTCCAGACACCACCGCTCAACCACTCTGAGTGCATTCCTCATGATATCTGCGGTGACGTCCATGAATTTGCCTCTGGCCATTATTGCTATATCGTCGGCATATCCCACTGTGTGAATGCCCGTCGCCTCGAGTCTGTCGAGAAGAGAGTCCACAGTGATATTCCACAGTGTAGGTGAGAGAACACCTCCTTGTGGGCAACCTCTGCTAACCCTTCCTCTGAGTTTTGAGGTTCCCGTCTGAATATTAATCGCCCTTGTATTCAACATATTGTCCACCCATCTTACCACCAGTGGGTAGGGTTACGTTTTTCCAAGGCTTGTTTCAGACTTTCAAAGCATATCTTATCGAAGGCACCTTCAATGTCCATTATAGTGGTCATCGCAATGCCCCCGGTATTTAGCTCTTCCTCCGCAACGCGTACTACTTGATGTAGCGCTGTTTCTGTAGACATACCTACCCTGTATGCATGCTGTCTACTATTTAAAGGATACATCTTAAGCGCAGTACTCTCCATATAGTCCACCATCACCCTTTCCATTATTTTTAACAGGAAGGATGTTAGGCTTACTGGTCTGAATGACTTTGCCTCGGTGTAGTCCTTTTTTCACGGTTTTGGAAGGAAGACCACATTTGCTTCCCTCCATGTTATCGGGATATAGCCTATTGCTAGGCATGCAACGTATATATTCCTGAGCCTTGGTGCAATTACGTCTATGGAATTAGACCTGGTAATATACCATCCGGCCCCGCAGTTTTGAAGGGTGAGAATGTGTTGCTATCGCACCCTTGACCGCTTCTGGTTTACACTTCGTTGTAATTTGCGAGAAATTTATAATTCGTAAATTGCAACTCAAAATTTTGCAATTGGTGATTTTCAATTCTTTCCGTGTTGTTTGCGTACCACATGAAAAGAGAGTTGGTAGACTCATATGGAAGTGAGCACTGGACAAATCGAAAATGCTCAGCGACGGAGTGGAGTCGGTCGTGCTATTCAGTTTTGGGGTGTTCGGCGCACATGGAAAGCACTGTGTTTCGCCATCTCAGTTGAAGCGGAATGAAGGGACGTAGACGATGTCCAGTCCATTCGAATATTATTAACAACGAGAATGTTTTTCTACTACAGTATGCCCAGATGGCTAATCAGCATGAGAAGCAGCTGGATGAGTGATGCTCTGAATGCAAGTGTTTACCAAGAGGTTTTTCAAAAATAAATGCGAACTTTTATCTGAAATTTGTTTTAAGAAAGAATTTTTTATAATTACTATTAGGTATGTAAGCAATTAATTCATTATTTTACGCCGCTAATTAAGTTGCACTCCTAGATGCAGTATCTTTTAAATTGAGAAACAATTCACTTCGCCTCAAAAATAAAAAGCTCACACACACACGATGGTTGTGAGGAGATAGGCATAGAATCCCTATAAGAACCTGATGCGCCAACTATTTATTTTCTATTTAATAAATTTGCGGGTCTAGGTACATCACATCGATTGCAGTGTGCAAAACAATAACGAAAGAGAGGAAGAAAGATCAGTATCGGATTGTCGATATCAATACAGAACGTAAGTACATCTACAACGGCGGTGACGTCATTATGTTGTACAATTCTATATAGGAGATTATATAGAATTGTACAACATAATGACGTTGTCTGCCAATCTCGTTACACTGACTTACAGTCACTTTTTTTACAAAACTTGTGGAGTGGTAAATTTGTGTGCCATGGCACAGCAATGATGCTGCGTATATGATAGATGGTATTCATAATTGTATCTTTCAAAGTAGTATAACAACGACCGAATTAAGATTCATGCTCTACAGTTACACCATAAAAGCTTTTTCAAACGTTTCTCCGCCTTTTTGTATCATTTTGACTTTTGAACTCATAAAGTTGAGGACGCCGACAAATTTAATTTATGACATTCGTAGGTAGGTACATGTCTCGCTGTCTGTCGGTGATATCATTCAAGTATCCACACTTGAATATTTTTCTTTTGCATTGTTTATTTTCATTGTTGCGACAGTTTGCAGACAGAGATCTTTTGAATTTCACCACAACACATCTAACACTCAAATGTTCCTTCTGATGGATGAAATGAGATTCATTTCCCAAGAGCATGCATTTTACCATTGTATATAGAGACTAATGTTTATATACAATGATTTTACATTCTAATGTCTCGAAAAAGTGAAAAATGTAATTATAAAAAATTCGTTCGCCTGGGGACGGAGTTTCATGATTGCACAATGCAACAAGGATGTATAATTTCTACACCTAAAAAGAATAATTAATTCAAAGGTATTTATTTGAGGTTGTCTCTTGTGACACAAAACAACATTTTTACTGTGCTTTGTAAGAAGTTTCGGTTAAATAAGAATTATGCATTTGTTGCTGGAATTTTTTTTAAGGCTTACGAACAAATCTATCTGCTTACGATTCTTCTTGATGGCTACCACTTATATTATGTTAAATGCGCCTTAAGGATACAATAACTCTTATCCCCAAATGTGGGAGAAAAAAACACCCTTTCCCCTAAATGCACTGCAGTTAATATCACATCACACTGCAATGAAACTGAAGAACGGCTATATCTTCTCAGCTGTTTATCTAGCATTTGGTCAGTCATTGACTCATTCGTATCGTCGGTCGGCGGCGTCCGTATAATGCCGCTTCGCATTAGGTATTCTCTCGAATTTCATGATTGCTAAGTATCATTTATCCCCAGCACGAACAGGCAAACAAGGAAAGTGCACCACGGTGATGGACGGAAATCACGGATCAACGAATAATATCCCATTCCACGACTAGGTATATATATACGTGTGGTAACGGCTTGTTAGAATGTGTTCGCCTTCTGCTACTCAAGCTCCAGCAATAGCATTTAATTTTGCCACTCGACAGAAGGATAATGACGACGTAGCGCAAAGGGGAACATTTTGAAATGAAAATGATGGCTGTGCAAGAGCATTCAATTAGAGCACAAAATGCTGGTGATATTCCATAGACGTTGTATAAACGAGAGCAATTTTCATTTACTTACTTCAAATGCAGTAATGCGCGAAGTAAAGGACTTTCATCAGGTTGACGATGTATTTTGAGTGAGCGCACGGTACGGAGTGTGATTTAACGAGGTTAGCCAAATACTAATAGGTGCTGATTATTTGCAATATATCAAGTGCGGTTGGTTCAATTGGAAATTGAAATAAAATATCCTGTCAGTGGCAGGAATATGTGACAGATTTGCTTTTGTAATTGTATCGTATTTATTTATTTACATTTACATTATAGCCGGCTGTGATGCCATGCAAATCTTTATCACATTGGGCTGTTCCGATGTAAACGAAAGAGGTGAGCAGCTGTATAATAAGGGTCGTAGCTTTTTGAATATCTGTTGTTCAGAGATGGTGTAACAAAGATGGTCTTTCTATTGCGAAACCATTGATTTCTTACGGAAAGCTCAAATTACTTTTTTTTTAGTGTATGGAACTCATTTTCCTTTTATTCATGTTAAAGCTCATTCAATTTTATTAAATATAGCTTAATTAGTTTTAAAAATAATGGAATTTAAATGTCCCCCCTGCTCGTTGATGCATGTGCGGCAGTTGAGACAGGAATGGCCGCAATTGTTTCTCGAATGGATTGTTTAGCTCATTCAAATTTATTGGTTTTGCTTTGTAGACTTCCTGGTTTGCAATAACCCCACAAGAAAAAGTCAGGTGCAGTAAGGTCAGGCGACCGCCAACGGAATGTGAAGTTTCTGGATATCAGCTTATTGGGAATTTTCGTCGCAATTCTGTCATAACAGGCCGGGCCATGTGAGGACTGAGGAGTTGCACCATCTTGCTGAAACCACACAGAGTTGAAAGAAATTCTCATTCGGCGTAATTCTGGATAGAAAAACTCTCCCAACAAGCTCAAGTAACGGTCTGCAGTAACCGTTACGGTGTGACCGTTTCCTTCGAAGAAGTAGGGCCCGACAATGCAGCGTGATGAGACTGCACACCAGACTGTGACACGAAGTGTATGCAATTCCGTCTCATGGAGTATCTGTGGGTTGAAAACAATCCATATTCGACATTTTGTTTGTTTATGTTGCCGTTTAAATCGAAATGGGCCTCGTCAGACATAAAAAGACAGTTCAACATGCTTCCGTCCTCTTCCACCATTTGAAGCATCTTCTGGCAAAATTCCAAGGGAATCGGCAAGTCTGCTGCGTTCAGTCTGTTGATTTTTATATGGGAATAAGTCCAAATCATAGTGCATAATTGACTGCAAAGTCTGTCCGCTTATACCCATTTGAGCAGATAAGCTTCTTTTCGAAACTCTTGGATTGTTTTGTATGTGAGCAGCTACAGCAGCGATTGTTTCCTCCGTCCAAACTGAAGGGTTTCGATGGTAAGGTCTTCTCTCGACTGTCCCATGCTCGGCAAAATTGTTAACAAGTCTCATTATGGTCCATCTGCTCGGAGGATTGCCGCCAAACGTACGCCTATACTCTCTTTGAACCGAAACTACGGACTCCAGTGCGTAATAGCGGAGGACAATCCAAATTATTGTTTCAGTTTCCCAGTTATCCATTTTTGTTAAATCTAAAAATCAATCTGCAAAATATAAAACAAATTAACCAGATTCATTAAATAGAAAAAAAGTTATTAAATTTATTTTTGGTAGCGCCTTTTCTAATCATAAGTATCTACCGTAAATTTATTTTTGGCGATGGTGTCTATTCAAAATCTTCGTTGCTCAAATATAAAAAAAACTTTTAAAAACCTATTAACCCCCGATCTTCATAGCCCTCGCAGCTCTATTGTACTGTTGGAGATCTCACCTTAGTCTTTAAAGCATGTCAACGTAGATTTTATATACAAGGCTGCCAAATTTTTCTGTCTACTTCCAAAAAGACCCAATAATACCACCTGCTTTACGCATCTGAATCATAAACTCTTTCAAAAGCCGATGAAGATATCCTACGTCGTTTTGAGAAAAAATTCTTCGTAAACCAGTAGACCAAGACAGTAGAATGTCCCTCAAAAGTATAGAAAAGACCTCAACCAACTTGAAATGCTCAATTGGAGGCAGTGGACTAAAAGGAGGCCTTGGTTCTCTACGAACTGTATACCGCTGCCCAATAAAAAGAATAATCTAGCAGGTGTTCAACCCACACCACGTGATCGACCACGAAACGTATCTTAAGCGATTCAACATTTTTTTTTTTGTTAATTAAAAAGCTTAGGCAATAGGGTGATCCTAAATTGCTTTTATTTTTTCAGTTTGGCCACCTCGTAAATTTGTAACACGTGTCTAAAGTATTTAAGCTTTAAAATTTTAGTGGAAGAGAGTGCTCAATCGAATGCTATTTTTGGTTTTCTTCTCAAAAAATACTTGATCTTAATTTTTTTTAACAGGTCAGTTAGAAGTGTAAGATTTAACTTATCTGCTTTGATGTTAAAATAATTTATTTTATTTTATAGTTACGGGACTTTGAATAAAGGCTCCAGTGCAAAAAATGGGTTTATCAACACGTAAACAATATAAAATATTCTTAGTTGTATGCCGGGACCTTGAGCCACCGCTAAGGTTAAATCAACTCTTTGGCAAGTTTTACTATACATTTTCACCAGCTCTGGAGCGAAACAAAATATGTGGAAATTTCAGCGCATATATCTACTCATTCAATAAGCTTATTAAACGCATTGCTATCATAGAGGACACTGCATCATTGGGAGGTCTGACCACAGGTTAGGGTTCTCTTCAAACGACTTCTGCAGAAGCAGCTTGAATGAGGAGCAGGAAGAGGCAATACTTCACCTCTAACTCGTCCACCAAGCTCTCTCAACCCGAAGAGGACTATACCTAGGCGAGTACTTCTTCGACAACTTGTTTATATAAGAACCAGCTGCCTTCGGGGCTTTATTTTAAGCTTCTATTGATTCAACGTTTGGTTTTGAATCCTTTCAGGGCATGCAGCTCAGGAATAGTTTCCAAAAAATTCGGAATGCTGTGAAGCTAAGACATATTTTTTGCGACAATGACACCTTTTCGAAAAAAGTACCTATTCATAAAGTGTGACATCATGAAAATTTGGTATAAGCATTTTTATATCCTCCAGAGGATGGTATATTCACTTTGTCACTACATTTGTAACGCCAAGAAGGAGTCACCGGAGACCTCATAATATATATATATTCTGAATCAGGATCACATTCTGAATCGATTTAGCTATGTCCGTCTGTCTGTCTGACTACCTGTCTGTTGAAAGCACGATAGGGCCGAAAGGAATTGACATACGCGAATGGAATTTTGTGAAAGGACTTATTTTTATCGTCGTTAGGTTGGTATTAAAAATGGGCTATGTCGGTCAAGTAGTTCTGGTAATTCTGGTTGGTCGACAAAACCAATATTAGACGATAGCGTCTATTCAATTATTTGTATTATTGTATTAGCTTAGACTCTCTCATATTTTCAATGAAAATACCTCCAGAGACAATGCATTTTTTCGATAAATTCGGCCTTATGGCAAAAAATTAAAAACCATTTCGGGTCAATTTTAAACTAAGTACTTTTCATAATTTTGCGCCGTACCGTAGGTCATAAAATTTTAAGAAAACCTAAAAAAATTCCTAAAAAAGCTATAATGTTACCTTGAACAGGTAACAACAGGTAGAATTGTAATTAGATTACTCAAAAGCTGATTTTTATTATTTGTTGACGTGTACCCATACATGTTCAATGTAAATACGTACTACCTCACATGCCTAAAATTGTTCATGACTTGTATGCAGTGGAGGGTATCAAAGCATCGGCCAGGCCGATGATAACAATTTTACTTGTTTTGTTTTGTGTTGGGAATTCGCTGGAAGTGAAAAATCATCGAAAGACATTACAGAGCTAGTACGCGAGGGATGCTTCTGCAATAGTGATGGACTCTAACTCGTCTAAAAAAAACTCTCGGGGGACTGACATTCGCCATCCCGAATAAGATTGCACCTATAGTCGTACGACTCGTCAGCAATTTATTTTTGAATTATTTTGTCGGATTTCTGAACTTGTTTAAACACTTAAGCATCTCCTGTAGAGCGTTCACCGAAAGAATGGACTATGGTCCATATAAAACACTAGGTGCACGTGATGAAAGGCTCGAAGCATTATGTAGGGTATAGATTCTGGGACCCTTGTCAGACGAGTGTGAGAACGTATTTTTCCAGGGATGCATTTTTCAGTATAGTGGACTATTAAGCACATAAAACCAAATATTTTCCTATCCAATTTTAATTTCCGCTCACAAATAGCGTCAATTTGTAAAACTCCTCCTCCCAGATTTATTCAGATTGATTTATTATTCATCGTTAAACTAACAATGCAATCGTATTTCAGTGTCAGAGCGAAGGCAAAAAATGGCAGCCCGTTCCATTTAAAATGGCCATCAGTACGTGATACATTAGAGCAATTTAGTTGCAATACAATTGGAGTGCTCATTATAGCGATCCGCACATGTGAAGGTGGTGACAATTGCATTTATATACTTTGCTATCCAAAAACCATTTGATCGGCAAAAAAAAGCGGTAGAAACTTTTTACGTTTCGTTGCTGGCCATCTATAGGCCAGAGCATAAGGGGGAATGTAATCCATTTGCCCAGTACAGAACGCACAGAGAGAATTTTCCATGAACGAAAATCGGCTCGGGGACAAGATACCCAAAGTGGTAGTAAATGCGTAGCCCAGTAGGTGTATAGATAAAAACTTGAAACTACGAAATAGGATTAGGACTCTTGCGTTACGGTCCACATTTGGTCCTTTGGTAATCCATCATACTTGGAAATTCTCTGTGCAGAGCTGCAGTTGGAAATGAATTGCCAAAGATTACGTGCGTCAGGCTCTTGTGTTCGGTATATGCGCTGCAGAGTATACTACAAAAACAAATCCTGCTAGTGGGTTTGATTAAGCTGACTGGCGAAGGTAGGTAGGACACTCTCCAAAGAGGTGCTAATCTCTTGTTAAAAGCACTTGTATTGGTAGAGCTTATTTTTTCGTTAGGCATGAGTGCGACTTCGACTTCTTACACCTACATCCTTGATCGTGTAAACCGAGTTACTTCATTTGAGGTTTCAGTCAAAGTGCCATAATGGATGAAACAGCAGTCGGGATATTGATAGTTCAGTGCCCTGAGTTGTAAATTATTTCAAATATAACCCTATGGAGTGCTGAAGACTTTGGAAACAAGAGTCATTTCGATAGGAAAGCTTCCGACTTTACAAAGTGCCCACAACCGTTGTGAAAATATTTCAATAACCAAGTTGATCCTCAAGAGGGTCTATACTGGAACGACAGTTAGCAATGATTAACTGAAGTTTCTTATGTAGTATTAAATAGAAACAATTGCACCTTCACAGGAAATGATATATCTACTAAAAGGACTTCAACTGCAGGAAAAGGAAAGAACACAAATAGCACGCAATAAATTGACGGCTTTAGCGGTTGCCATTGTTGATTACACTTTATCTTGCGCAGAACAATAAACAAATGCTTAGCGTTTGCTTTGACAAAGGGATGTAATTATTTTCGGATTTACCGCGTACTTCTTTTAATAAGGAGTGCACACAATATTCTGAATGATTGCGGGCTAATAGCACCTTGCCAAAGAATTAACGAAAAGTACCTATTGTAATTAATTGCAGTGGCAGGTGCAGTTGCAGTTGCAACGGAGAAGCAATTTGTTAGACTTATTATTGTGTGGAGAAAGATTAAAAATAAGGGAACGAGGGTACCTTATTTGGGAAATTCTTGAGTAATCATAACTAAGTAAGCAACTACTTAGAGAAACAGGAAAAAAAATTAGCTCGTTGTCATTATTTGAATCTCTTGATATCGCAGACATTATTTTTTCAGTTAATCAGTTTGGGGATAAGCGAAATCTTCAATCTGTATAGAGATATCGATTTGACAGAAAAGAGCGAATCAGTTGCTATAGCCAGCATAAACTTTTACATTTTAGGACAAATGGAAGTCACGTACAATTTTTAGCTGACTACGAAAGACTTATTTGAGATTTTTATCATACGCTCGCGAGTGGTGGTGAAGTTGGGAGTTCCCTGCGATGTAATTTATGTTTCTCGACGGATCGAACCTGAGTCCCCTCGCTCAGCAGCCCATCACACTAACAACTGCTCCCGTCCGTACCAATATGCAAAGTGTCAAATTGATTCAAATAGGAGTTTCGGAGTGATCATATTTTTAAAATTTATGAAGAGGCCCTTTTCCTCGGTAGGATCATCATCAGATAAAGGAATATCGCCATCTTAAGTCGCATGACTGAGTAGCATGTTTGTCAGTTAAGCTTTTTTAAAATGTTGCAAAAGACCTCAGCTAGCATTTTACCATAAAAACTTAAAGTGTTCTCTTATTACTTATGTACGAACTTACGATACGGAAAGTATCATTGAATAATATTCCGAGAAGGATGTTGAGGTGCAGGGAAACAAAACCACTTTCGTGAAATGGACTTAGTTCCCATTTAAGGTGGGAATCAATACGATTCGTTATTAGTGAAAACAGTGTGAAGTGAAGTCTTGCAAACTGAACTGAATTTTTGAATTTTTATTCTGTTTGACAAAATACTACTTTCGAAATTCAGTTTGCAAAACTCTGAAAATAATCATATAAAATATTTCGCGATTTTGTTTAGTACATGTCAACAAAAATTTAAAACTTGCATTTTTGTAGTTATTGACGATTTTTTTTTTCAGTTTGTTATTGGTTGCATTACATATATTATATGTAAGTATGTATTTAAACATGTATCTTTAATTCGAAATTTTGAAAATTGTGTTAACTAAATTTGGTAAGTAATATATATAACTGAGCCGGTCTGTTCACAGCTGGTCAAATCCTTGGTTAGGTTACCATCGATTTGGTTTAACCGATGATTACAAATCAGTCACCAAACCATAGATTTTTTCCGCACAATATTCTACAAAAAGTTGTTGTATAGCAGATACGTCCAAACTAATACCTACGAAGTCGTTACAAAATCTTGAATAAACGAAATTGTAGAAAATCATTGGTTAAATCTCGTTAACCGCGCAAAATTGGCTGATTATCGATATCTTCGGTTAACTAACCAAACCGTAGATTCTCTGGCTAATATTTTGCTGAACAATCACATTCGATTATTACCAGCTGGAATAACCGATGATTAAAGATAACCAAGATTGAACAAACCGGCCCTGACTCAGTTTAAAGTTAATTTATTTTTTATTTATTAAAATTGACTCTTTAATTTTACTTTGTTCTTTGACAGTGAGAATTTACTTTACGTTAAAAGGGAAATCAGACCACTCTTACATGTGGACTTAGTTCACTTCACGAAAGTGGTTTTATTTCCCACTAGTTGGGAACTTATACCCTGCACCGTTTTATACGTGTATTCAATACTCGTTCTCAGAGTAGCTATTAAAAAACCTTACACTTAATTAAAACCTAAGTTGAAGTACTATTTGCGTCGTCGTTTATCATTTGTCGCCATCTTTATAGCAAACCACTCAAATCAATAACAATCGTTTCTACTCCTGCCTGGTCATTGTTTTTAAGTGATTTTTATCATGCAAGGTTATGTTAGGGTAAGGCTAACTGTACACAACGGTAACGTGTTTGTCATAATCGAATTTAGTAAAGTTTCAGCCCCAAAAAGTTTTTTCTTCGTTCGAAAAGGTTCTTTAGGGTCGATTCTAATCTTTTCACCAAACAGAACCCGTGTGAATACTTCAGGCTAATGATTTCAATTAAAATGTAAGCCTTTTTAAATTGGAAAACTCATAACCAAATAAAAACGAAAATGCCATACAATTTAATTTAATCCAAATGCATGTGGAAACTGGAAACGTGGGTGAAACTGAGTCCGCTACATTGGAATTTCAACAAACAAAGTAGGTATATTGGATTTAATTTCTGCTTAGTTGTCATACTTTTGATGTTGTCGCTCTTCGTGAAGTGGTAGATTTGATGGCGGAGCTAGTTTACCGATAAATCTGGAAAATACACACTTTCTTTTGAAGAATTTTTTTCCCGCATAGATACCTATCACTGATATAAGTCCTCTGCAAATATGTAATCTTCTTTTCAATAGGAAAAGCCAAAAAAAAGCCAAGGCAAGAACATTTTCAGGCCACAGTTCACAATTTCGCAGTAGGTATAGCTCTTTTTTTTTTTTGAAGTAAAAAAAAAGCAAAAAATAACAACATTATTCCATTGTAAAATTGGCGTTCTTAAGAGAAACGTATATTTGAAGGCCACTACTGCATTAAATCAGTAATATCTTGTCACTCTTCTCTAAATGGGTAAGATAGACCTGCAAAAAAAAGAAATTGTAAATATTAGGAAAGAAACCCAATTACAGTGGACGTCCATTATAACGAATATCCGATATAGCGAATTTTCGATATAAGGAAAGCTTTTTAGATTTACATTAGTATCTCTATATAACGAATGGTGTCCACGATTTGCTAACCAATATAACGAACGAAGAAATAAATTGGATTAAAAACCATGGAAGTGTTTAAATGGCAGGACCATCATCTATTCAATATAACTTTAGTTAAAAACTGTTAAATAACACATTTTTAATTACTTTTTTTTTTTTTAAAAAGGATGAAAAATTCGATCGATATAACGAACGCGCTCGATATAATGAATGACATCAAACATTATATCATTCGTTATACTGGACGTCCACTGTATTATTATCCGTTTAAATTTTACCAAGCCAAATAGCTCAAGATAAATGAAAAAGCAAATGTGGCTGCGTCTTTGTCCAAATCTGCGACGACAGAGGGTAGATGGTTTCGCAATTCTGTCATTTGAAACCTAATACAAACTTGCAATGAACGAGAACGTTTCTGTCGTTCTAGTCTTAAGACGCACTTGGAGTGAACGAAGAAGTTCTCAAAATCACTTTACATTATCAATAATGCGATCAAACGAGAAATACATATTGCCATAACCGATCGCAATTTGACACAAATAGTTATCAATTTGATATTACATATATTGTAAATTGCAAAAACAATTCGTAAATTACCACTTTTCTGTTGTAAATTACGATTTCCTCCCTTAGAAAATTACAACCATTTAGTCTTGAATTGCAACTCAATAGTGTTGATTTGCAAACTAACGGGGGAGATTTACTACTTCAGAAGTTGCAATTTACAAATTCTTAGTCGTAAATTGAAACTTCTTTTTATCTTTTTGCAATTCGTTATTTTCGATTTACGATTCTCGAGTGGTGATTTGAGGCACCACCGTATTAAATTGAAAATGTTTGGTCGTGAAATTAGAAAACTTTATTCTTAATTTACAACTTATATCTTGTAATTTACAAATCAGAATTCATAGTTGTATTATTTTCGAATACATAATATTTATAGTCGTATTCCTCCTGATTTCCAAGAAAATCATGCGGCGCCATATCGTCCGGAGACAACGGGATGTGTCTGAGGTGGTTTTTTGGTCTATGCTGAAATTTAAAATGCAAACAAAATATTTAGATGAACTTGACATTAATACGAACCTTTACGAACCTTCTCGATTACATATTTTAGAATCCATTCCAATTTATACTTCCTTCCTTATTGCGAGATGTACATTCTGAAAAACATACAGATCTATATGCATACGTCGGCGTTTTTGGAATTATTTAACAGGTACTTACAAAATGTCTTTCAGAATGCTTTATAATTAGAAGTACACAGCCTATCAATACGAATTAGTTACAATTTTAGCTCGAATGCTTTAAGGAAAGATTGAATACCGATGACATAAAGGTCATCCATCTTATGTCTTATTTCAAATTTCATATAAAAAATTTCTCGAGACATTAATCCTGAAAAACGTAATTAGCCCAGTGGTTTAATAGAACGGTATCCAGCAGAAGCAGTTCAAAATGCCCTTCTTTCATTGGTTGTTACATAAGTTTCAGTTCGAGGATTTAGTGCATTCCTTTTTTTTTCAGCTTCCCTTCTGGTTAAGGCCAATGTAAATCCCTTCCCATTTTCCACTAGATTTAATAAAAATTACTGTAGCACTTAGCCCGCCAGAAAAGCTATCCCTCATTATAATTTAAATAAATTTAGCAAAAAACAAAATCCGCAGAATTACGATAAGCCTGCCGACGAACACTTGATGGGGTTTTCCACCAATTTGCACCTGTGATACGCGAATAATTTGAAGCCTTCATTCGACGTAAAAACCACTAGCCATTCCCGGGTAAGACCGAGACATGAATTTATGTATTATCTTAGTAGGGAATTTCGGGGAAAACTAATTCTACCCGAAAAATCACCGCTAATATCCCCAGAGATTTATTCGATCTTAAATTAAGAAATATGTCTAGACGATGAAAGGAGATTATGTTTCCTGTACCTATTTTAATCCTTGACCATTCGTCAGGCTAACGTAGTGAAAGGGTGGGTGTTTTTTCTTCATCATGCGTTTCTCTGCTTTGTTAAATGAATTCGGCAATTCAAATGCAAATTTGTATACTTTACCTCTGTGTTCTGTATCGTGTGCTGCTTGGCGTCAAAAGTGAGCATACATACATGCCTTCCAGTCTATCCCGAATGAAATTTTCACCCGGCATATAGTTAAAGCATAAAACACGAAGTGTTCGGAGTGTGTAGTGGCCATGCTATTACCCTGGAAAATGGTGTTGCTAATAAGCCGACCAAATGCAACCTTTAGCTGAGAGAGGCGGATAATTGATCCTACGGAATTTCCTGACCACGAACGTCTATGTATAGTCCATTTATCATAGCAATTTGGAGTGTTCACTCAGGAGTAGTAAAATTGATTTAAATTGGTCTAGCGCCGGCACTATTTATGACACATGCATGTCGAAATCACGAAGGGGCTAGAGCTGTTGGTTTGAAACGATGTCAAATGGAGGTAAACATTATTTGAGGAGAGAAAGCAGAAGGGGCCCACTATGGTGGCAGTAAAAAAATATTTAATACGTTTTCAGAGCTCACCGGGGTAGATTTTCAGTTCTGGTAGACCCAATCATTTCATTGGCAAATGATTTCTGGCGTTCACAGAGTACGGTAGAGAGGATCGTACCTACTTATGTTAAGGAGACTAATGATACTTCGATCACACACATGTAGAGCAAAAATGCAAATGCCTAATACACCAGTCCCTCGACATTGAGGCAAACTCTATTATTGATATTTAGACTTCCCTTGTAATTAAAGAACTCCAAAATATACACCGTAGTTGCAACACCTATCTCAGCAAAAGCAAAACAAAACAAACGAAGAAGTCGGGTTAAGCTATGAACCACTACATCTGTCTAGATGAACTCTTAATTCGATTTTAACCGAGACTGATGAGCCTACCCAGCAGATCGTTGCGAAAAGCTTTCGGAATACAGGTCATATCATCTATATAAATATAAAAGAAAGTGTCCGAAGCGATGTAATCCCATAACTCGAGATTGGCCGAACCGATTTTGATGATTTATACTTTGTTGGAAAGGTATTTTCTCAGTACGGGCTTAAAAAAAATTAAATTTAAAAATGTCTTCTTTTGAACACCCAGCGTGTTACGACAGGTTTTTTTTTCGATTTTTTTCAATTGTTTTTATTTTTTTATTTTAATTATGTATTTATTTATCTATTTATTTTGGCAACAACCAAAAAACGAATCAAATTTGAATGTAACATATCGTATCACAATTGAACTGTCAGATAGACACGCAACGTAACGCCATCTAAAGGGTGATTTTTTAAGAGGTTTAGAACTTTTTTTAAAAAAAAAACACAAAAAATTCGAAAAAATGAATGAAATATTTATTTGAATCGATAGTTTGAACCTTGCAATTTAATGTTTAAAGATAATTTCATGCAAATGTTGACCGCGGCTGCGTCTCAGGTAGCTCATCCGCTGAGTCCAATTTTGGCATACTCTTTCACACATATCGGCCGGTATCTCACGAATGAATGCATGGATGTTGGCTTCCAGTGCGTCAATCGAAGCGGGCTTGTCCCTATACACATTAGCCTTGGCATACCCCCACAAAAAATAATCTAATGGTGTCAAATCGCACGATCTAGGCGGCCAATTGACCGGCCCGAAACGTGAAATTAACTGTTCACCAAACTCGCCTCGCAATTGCGCCATTGTTTCGCGTGCTGTGTGGCATGTGGCACCGTCTTGTTGAAACCACATATCATGCAAGTCAAGAACTTCCATTTCGGGCAAAAAAAAGTTTGTTATCATCGCTCGGTAGCGTTCACCATTGACAGTAACGCTGCGATTCGCATCATCTTTGAAGAAATATGGCCCAATAATGCCGCCGGCCCATAAACCGCACCAAACAGTGGCTTTTTCGGGATGCATTGGTAGCTGTTGCAATGCTTCTGGCTGATCTTCACTCCAAATGCGTCAATTTTGCTTATTTACGTACCCATTCAACCAAAAATGAGCCTCATCGCTGAACACAATTTTTCGATAAAAAAGCGGATCCTCGGCCAGCTTTCCAAGAGCCCATTCACCAAAAATTCGGCGTTGTGGTAGGTCGGCTGGCTTTAGTTCTTGCACCAGCTGTATCTTAAAAGGCTTTACGCCCAAATCCTTCCGCAAAATTTTCCACGTAGTGCTGTAACAAAGGCCTAACTGCTGGGAACGGCGCCGAATCGACATTTCGCGGTCTTCTGTCACACTAGCTGATACGGCCGCAATATTTTCTTCACTACGCACAGTACGTAAACGTGTTGGTGGTTTAATGTCCAACAAAGTAAATTTGGTGCGAAATTTGGTCACAATCTTCCGAATAGACTGCTCAGAAGGTCGAGAATGCCGATCATAAAATGGAAGCAGCGCGCGATGAACATTTCGAACCGAGCACGAATTTTGATAGTAAAATTCAATAATTTGCAAGCGTTGTTCATTTGTAAGACGATCCATGGTTAAATTGCAAACCAAATTGAAGCTGTTTGACAGTGACACAAGGTACTAAACACACGTCAGCTGTCAAAACCAGTGTTGCCAAAACCAAACCAGCTAAAAAATCACCCTTTATTATCGATCAATGGAGAAGCCAATTTTGTTTCATGTGTGGTGGAGCTGTCCACGTTGACTGTGCCATTTGATTCAGTTTCTTCATTCGTTGCTGTTTCAGCGTCCATATTGCACTTTGGGAATTCGTGTTTTGTTCGATCGAATAACGTTTGCCGGCCATTGCGCATTTTACAGATTTCTTCATTGCGATTTTGTGAGTTTTTGTGAATTAAAATTGATAATGAAAATATATAGAAGAATAGAAATGAGTGTATGCCTGGACCGATTTAGATGATTCGCACCAATTCGGACTGGTCTCCGGCCAAACAAGAAGAATACCCAAAAAAATGCCGAAAAACCCCGAAAAAAAAAATTATGAAGAAAATTCATTTTCCCATACATTTTGTATGGAGCGATTTTACGACGTCATCTTCATGATAGATGACGTTTACGTTGTGACAATTTTTTTTTTTGAAAAATTTTTTGCGACAATTGTTTTTGCACAAAATTTGTGTGACATGATTTCAAATGCTGGTTTCGGTATATATTGCCAGTATATGGCGTTGTGTGCATCAATTTTTCACAGCTGATTCATTTGCACTGTCTTTCCATCGCATACAATTGTGCTTTGCAGACCTGCGTTGCGATTTATCAGCATTTTTTCAAGTTTTACCAAATTATTATAAATAATAAGATAGCTTTCGACAGTTATTGTAATTCAATTTGTTTTGAAACGATTTTTGGAGGTTGTGTGCAACCATTGCGGTGCATTGAAGTTCCCTGAGAAATGCCTGGATTGTGCTGTCTCAGTGGCAAGGTTAAACGCGTTTAAAATGTGGTACGCTGTTTTATCGCGTTTGACTAAAATATTTTTTTTAAGCTTAAGCTGCAATTGATGAAAACCGAACAGACAGACAGACAGAGAGACCATTGTTCTATTCTTCTTTTTTTTTAGATTTCAATAAAACGAATTCAAAGAAATTAATACTTGATTTTATTCTATTTTCACCAAATATTGGACGGGACGAAGTCCGTTGGGTTGGGTTGGGTTTTTTTTATAAAAACAGGTGTATCTAATGTAAACCTAACCCCCCAACTTTACTCAGTCGTGCTGCTTATGCACCTTTTCTAACTTTTAAACATGAGTGCGGCTTACCACTCATTAGAGTAGAGACATGACACTGACATTCGTCATACACAATTCCACGGACACACCAGTAGAACTTTGATAACTTTTGTTAGAAGTGTCAGATGGCAAGCTCTTATGTAATTAACAGCTTTTCAATATAGTGCTTTAGAAATTGATTTCATTCAATATTCGGAAAACAAAAGAGCGGTTCCCCTGACAATTTGTGCTAGGGAAGTACTGTCGAATTATAGAACGCGATTTATTGCCCGTTTTCGGATGCGTTTTTGGTCGGTTATTTTCTTCATAGAAATCGGCCTCAATTTACAGTTCACGCTTTCCGGAATCAATTTATTATTGCGCCACCTATCAACCCTGCTTTCTTTTCACCATTGCGTCTCACAAAACCAGGCTTGTGGTAAAGCCATTTTCTGTCACACACTTTTCCTTTGACTACTTAGGTAACATATTAGATAAGAGCTTACATATAGGTAAGATAGTCCCAAATATTTAAAGCCTATTTCAAATCTTATTTCTATGGCCATAAATGGTTTTTGAATAAGCGTCATACCTCGGATAAAAGGTTATACCTTCTTTGGTAAGACTTCAATCCCCAATACCCATTTGCTGGCTTTAAAAGCCCTTGGAAACGCTTATTCTTTGACCACTCTCTAAAAAACTAGCTTAAATATAGGTAAGGTATTCACAAATATTTAAAAGCCTATTTCACATCTTATTTCTATGGCCATAAATGGTTTTTCAATAAGCGTCATACCTCAGATAAAAGGTTATACCTTCTTTGGTAAGACTTCAATCCCCAATACCCATTTTCTGGCTTTAAAAGCCCTTGGAAACGCTTATTCTTTGACCACTCTCTAAAAAACTAGCTTAAATATAGGAAAGGTAGTCACAAATATTTAAAAACTTATTCCAAATCTTATTTCAAATGCTTTTTTAATAAGCGTCATACCTCGGATAGAAGGTTATACCTTCTTTGGTAAGACTTAAATCCCCAATACCCATTTTCTGGCTTTAAAAGCCCTTGGAAACGCTTATTCTTTGACCGCTCTCTAAAAAACTAGCTTAAATATAGGTAAGGTAGTCCCAGATATTTAAAAGCATATTTCAAATCTTATTTCTATGGCCATAAATGGTTTTTGAATAAGCGTCATACCTCTGATAAAAGGTTATAGTACCTTCTTTGGTAAGACTTCAAACCGCGCTAGCCGCCTCAGTTAATCCATAGACTCGTAAGTCTCTCAAGACTTTTGATTAATTATTCAACAAGAACCCACTAAAAAGGAGTTAGAATTCATGAATCAAACCGATTCCTGAGTATACCAACCACAAAGGAAAATATCCGCACAATTTCAAGGCATTTTACTGCATTTGATGGCGCAATTTATGCGCGACTGGTCAGGAAATGAATGAGAAAAAAAAACTTCTGAAAAGTGGTCACGAAACAAGTTTTCTTAAGAAAAACAAAAATGACAAAACCCAACCCCAGAAGGATGTGTACCAACAAAAAAAATTCCCTAATGCAAATTGTCCGGAAAAAAAGTTGTCCCCTCCGATGCAAGCTTTTCAATCGAAAACTTTATCCTTTAAAAGGCTTTTTATTATGCAATCTGCTAATCTGTCTTGCTTTAAGTGCTACATCGTTTTAGAACCCAGATATTGTTAGATTGTTCCTAGTTGTCAATATTTGCATTTTGAATACATTTAGGTACTGCATTCACAAGTTTGTATCTGCTGTGGACAGTCGTCTATAGAATTGGTGCTATTAATGGTGGTTCTTGGAATCATTGCCCCCCTCCGTCTGCCAAGGATTTACAGAACTTTTGCTGTTGCACATAATAGAATTAGCTAGACACTGATTCAATTGAGCTGTAGTGAGAAAGTGTTTACAACTTTCAGTCCGATAATGAGTTCCTAATATAATTATTACACAAAATGTGTATGTACCCTCCTAATACCTACTGCATTCGAAGTACAGTCATTGAAAACTGTTTTACCCTTGTAAAGGTACGAAACACCCTTCACACCTTGTTATGCCTTTCATGCTTACGGTACGTTTAAATTGCAAATTGCTTCTGCCAAATCTGATTAAATTAACCATAATACCTGTTTTGGGATAATGCAGCTAGTCAAAGCCGAAACGAGTTTCAGGTTCAAAAACATTTCCTCTTAGTGAATCAACTCGTTTCGTGCGGTATTTAGTTGGCAAGGCAACATGCATTTGTGTTTTGAATACAAGAACGAGTACGATCCGAGTATTGCACTCTCATGGGCGAAATCCTTTTTCACAAACACATTGTTGTTCAACTTGCTGCAGGTACGTTACCTACCTATTTTATTTAGTTTAACACGATTGTGTTTATGGTTGCACTGACGCGGTTTGTGGATTACAGTTGAGGGCGAGCTAGAGCTTAGATGCGAATTACTAGGTTAGCTACGCGTTGTTGGGAAATTAAGTCTCATTTTTGGTTTTAATGCGAAACTCGAACTAGTGGGTTCCATTTTGTTTTGAGGCAATTAGAAGAAGCCTTTAATGATTGAAAAGAGTAAATTCCAATTTTTATTTAAGACCACGTCTCACCTTTAAGCTTTAACGCTCCACAGACAAGTCTTTCCCTTACTCGCAATGGTATTTACTAGGTAGGTACCTATGTAGAGTCATCCCGAAGCAAGAGAGCTACAGTCAAATTGATGGTTGGTAATAAATTTACTGCGGTGATAAACGTAACGAACGACTATTTTACGGTCTGTGGAATGGATTCGATTTTTATCACTTACCAAGAGAAGAGATTTCAGATACTTGCGTTCGAATGCCGCAGACTGAGGCCAATTATTTTCCAATTTCTATACCTTCCTTAGCGCATAGCAGGAGCCGGCACTTGCAGACAAAACAAACAAAGGACTTTAACAAAGTTCTTTCTTTATTTGCGAAACATAAAGAAGCCAAAGTTGTCGGACAGAAAAACAAAAACCAAATAATGTAAGCCACGTGCGACATAGGTGGCTATGCTACAGTGTAAGGAATTAGTAAAAACTCTCTGGAAGCTATACTTGCGCATGGGTTTGAGATATGATTTTTTTAAGGTGCAGTCGCAGTGTCTCGTAACGAGTTAGATACTTCAAATGTTATAAGCAATTCTCTTTGACTTCGTGCAGTGAGGGAGTTGGTGCTAAAGCGCCTTAATGTGAATTCAGTTTTAGTAAATTAAAGCAGCCCCACGCGTTTTTCGACGCGATTTTGGGTGGATTTTTTGAAGCACGAATTCCAACCCGATCCTTACGTATTTTTTTTAAGGTTTTTGACCCTTTTTTAGAAATTTGCTTAGCCGGCTTGTAATGGATTTTCGATTGCGTTTTGAAGCAATTATGTTGAGTTTTGGAATTGACATTAACTTGTTCTTAAGTCAATATTAACACGCGATTCAATGTGTTTTTGACGTATTTTGGGACGAGTCTGCGTACGAAGACGTGCTTTTGAATCGTTTCTGGAGATGCGAATTTTAGTTGTATTTTGAATGTAATTTTAACGCATTTTGACTTGTTTTTAACTGCCTTTTAGATGATTTTTCGGACACGTTTCTAATCTTTGGACATTAGTGAGAGCATTTTTTAAGCACTTTAAAAGTGTTTTTCGTTTTGCTTTGATGAATTTTTCGACGTGGTTTCCGACTACTGTTGACAAGTTTTTGTTGTTTTTTGACTGGTGTCCAACGTGTTGTTTTGAGTGGTTCCTCAAATAATTTTTAAAGTCATTTTTTGAACAGATTTTAAACGTGTTTATGATGCATTTTTGACGAATTGATGAATGCGACTTCGAAACCGTTTTGGACTCGTTCTTTGACATGCTTTCGAGGTGTTTTTAAGGGTTTATGACTCGTAGTTTGACGCTATTTTTGACTCGTTTATTAAAGCTATTTTGACGAGCTATTGACGTTTGTGATTACGTTTTTGAAAGCAAATTCTGTCGCATTATTTGACTCATTTTTTGAAGCATTTTTCCAAGCACTGATCTGCTATATGACAAAATATCTACAACGACTCGCCGTCATGAGTAACGGCATTACTACCGCAACTTAAGTGCGGAGTCCATCAATTCCGACTTTCCAATTACCATATGCCTGCTCATGTTCAATGATCTCGCCTACAACATCAGCTATCCAATCATGTTAACAACACTGTTATTGATTGGAGAATATTGCCAGCTTTGCATGCGATACCACATTATATTATATCGAGGTCAATGTGATAATAATTCCAATTATACTGTCATATGCCTTAACATGGCAAATGAATTGCTCTCGACGACGATTTTACAATTTTCGACATCGACATCGACATCGACATCTCAATCAGGGCGGTCGGCGGGGACGTCATCAACTAAATGGCACGTCAACCAATAATGTCAGGTCACAATAATGCAGACACAAATGTTGTTCGCAGAAATATTTTTTTTATTTTTTTATTGTCAGTCGATACGCTATGAGCATGCTCGTCCAAATAAAAATTATGCAAATCAATGGTAATTTAATTTCCTTTCTTCTCCCTGCAGCCCGGACGATTGGTAATTGGCTTTTGATTTTGCATGAGCTGCATGTTGTGGGGCAATTGTCTTTTCAATTTTAATTGGAAGCGAGTTGCATGCGAACCATGTCAAAACAGTTTTCAACACATTTTGTGTGCCATAATATTGTATGGACTCTTTGTTGGCAACATGAAACATTGCAAGCACATGTTAAATTGAGGGGCAGAGCTAGAAGTGCTTTGGGAAAGTCTCCATCATACAGAGACGACTGCGATGATGAGAACAGTGATGCATGGGAAAGACTTCCTATGTCGTTGTGATGGACCGTAACTTTGGAACGTCAAACGCATTCAAAGTGGCAACGGAGGATAGGACGTCTATCGACTTGCAATTGCGTTGGCTTTGTCACTAATTAGGAGCATCCAACTTGTCATACATTGGTTGATTTTTGAGGAAGAAAAGTAATGAAGTTTCAACCCATTCAATAATGATGCCATTGACAACACAGTTCGCCAATATATTGGAACAAACTGAGGGCATATCTTTACATTTATATGGATCGAAAGGCTTAATGATGAAGTAATATAAATTTTAGGTACGTTTTGTGCTTTATCGGCTGTAGCAGATGATGGCGGCTGAAACTCTGATATTTGGTAGCAATTTATGTCGAAGCCGCAGATGAACGAAGTTGGGAGGACAAGTGGGACTTACTGCGAAACTGAAATATTAGCATTATCCTTGGATAAGGGTATGGTTGTCACCAGAGACATAACTGCAAAATAGCTGAGCTGGATACAAGCAAAGCGACTGACTCCCGATTTGAGGATCAGATCAGAATGACCATTTTATGAATACCAGCTGAATCTTTATTTGGATAGCATTTTAGATACACGGAAAGAATTTTAAGAATTTAAGAATTTTAATAATCAAGAAAAATAAGCGCAGAATCACGAAAAGTTCGTCTAGTTTTAGAGCTTAGCTAAGGATTTACTAATTCACGACTTTTTATTCGCAATTCTAGAAATTCTACGAAGTGAAGATATTGACCCTCAAAAGTCGTGAATCAACACTTTTCACTATCAATAATACGAGAAATACATATTGCCATAACCGATCGCAGTTTGAAAAAAAACAATTATCAATTTGAGATAACATGGATTGTAAATTGCAAAAACAATTCGTAAATTACCACTTTTCTGTTGTAAATTACGATTTTCTCCCTTAGCAAATTACAACCATTTAGTCTTGAATATTGCAACTCAATAGTGTTGATTTGCGAACTAACAGGAGTAGAATTACTACTTCAGTAGTTGCAATTTACAAATTCTTAGTCGTAAATTGAAACTTCTTTTTAACAATTTGCAATTCGTATTTTGCAATTTATCCAAGAAAATCATGCGGAAAATCGTCCGCAAAACAACGGGATTTGTCTGGTGTGGTTTTTAGGTTTCTGATGAAATTTAAAATAAAAAGAAAATATTTAGTTGAACTTGACATTGATACAAAGCTTTACAATTCTTCTCGATTACATATTTTAGAATCCATTCCAATTTATACTTCCATCCTAATAGCGAGATGTACATTCTAAAAAAAAATACGGATTTATATGCATACTTCGGCGTTTTGTGGAATTATTCAATAGGTACTTTAACAACTTTAACTCGACTTCTTTAAGCAAAGATTGAATACCGACTCCCTGTCTCTGCACCGACACGCAGTGTTCGCTTTGCGAATAGGCTTCATGTTTGCAGCTGTCTAGCAATACCACATACATACATATCCATAAAAAGAAAGGACTTAAAAGGATTTCGATAGGTACATGGACTATGAACTGTGCATAAAAAGATTCCACACATCAGGTAGTTGATTCCACGGAAAGTCCAAAAAATATTTTTTAATTTACGATTTCTCTACGTCAATTTATGATTTCAATTCACATGTGTGGGTAAATCACCAAATATTTTTTGCTTGAGAAATTTACCTATGGAAGTGTAAATTTCAACAAACAGAAATTTGTATTTTCCGCCGTTTTCAATGTCAAATTACGAATTTTTGTATCAATTCAGGACGAAATCGTTGTGATTTACGAGAAATATATAATTCGTAAATTGCAATTCAAAGTTTGGCAATTGGTGTTTTTCAATTCTTTCCGTATACGCGGACTTGAACCAAAAGCTGTTTTTTATTATCAGCGTGATCTGATTCGGATCAGATCACGAAAATAAAACAGAACGGATCATTGAAAAGTTTAATTTTGGAATTGTGGCAACAGTTGCTTTCAAAAGCAAAACAGATAATACAGGGTACCTATTTCAAACTTCGTATTGCCACCTTCTTCTCAACGTGACGTCCAACAAGGCACATGTCATTTCACTTGCAAAGTCGGGGGTGTTACCATATTTGAATCAAATTTGCATAATTTTTCATTTGAAATATATTTTTGTGAAACAAATTTAGTATTTTATGTTCAAATATGCAACACATGAACAATATTTTGCTGCTACCGCTTGAGTTTATCTTGGCATATTAAGGTGTGTCCAGACCACCGAAACATTTCAGAAATGGTTATGAAACGTGTCTGAAGCAAATCGGACAGATTTTATAAACATTTATAAAAGATTTGTGAAATTTATTTACTAGCCCCCGTATTAATAAATACTGCGTAAAAGTTATCAACTCGTTACTCAGCAGCTACGTCAAATTTTTGTATAGTTATTTGTTTATTAATACGGGTGTAAATGTTTGTGAAATGTTTCAACTTTATCCTGTTTTGGACTAGAAGAAAATAATGTGGTGGTATTATTAGAAGCGAGTTTTTATTTTTGTAATTTTAGTCTGGGCAATCACGCGACACGCGATTTAATTCAAATAATCGTATTAAATGAATCACTTTCTCATTAGGTTTTTAGCTTTTCTGGACATTTTTATAACAGCGCTCACTTTCTGCAGGGATACTTGTAAAACAAAAATGATTTCCCATCACGATTGGGTAACTGTGAAACATTTCATAAACGTTTTTTTGGTGTCCAGGAACAAACCAGCAAAACATTTCTAAACATTTCATAAAAATTGTTTTGTTTAATAAGTGTTTTAGAAATAAATATGGAACATGTAGGTATTTAATTGTTTATCAAATGTTTTGCTGGCCTGGACATAGCTTTATAGAACAAGAAAAAACAAAATAACTCGGAATACTCGAATGCAATGAATATTCGAATGCGAAATAAATCAATTGATTTTTTTGTGTTCCATTTTTCAGTCTGGCAACGTGATTGTGTGGCTATCGTTTACAGGCACACCAACATTTAAAAATAAAACAAGCCACCTAGTCGGAAATAGCAGAAATAATTTTCAGATCATGATTCGTGATCTCGATGAGAAGCAGGATCATATGCTGTTGTTGTAAATGCATGTAAATCGATGATCTATATGGATCATAGCTGATAATAAAAAACAGCTAAAGACAAAAAAAAACACACAAACTACTGGGGGACAAAAGACAATGCTGACTTAGTGTCCCAACTGATTAAATAAAGGGCAACGGTGTTTCTGTAGCACGTTGCCCTAAAGCTCTACTGTTTCGTTTATTTGAGCAGTTACTTCCACATGATAGGTTGGGTAGAGGCCACAGAACGCTTGCACCCCGCATCCCAATACCGAACCGTATTTTTTGATCAAACATAAGAAAGTAAGTATGTGATTATATTGGGTATAACTACTCGTATTTCTCAGATAATATTTAATAACAGATTTTCAACTTTTTTGATTCCAAAAAATAAGTTTGAAAGACAGACTAGGACACTGTCAAACTGTAATTTATTAAGGACAATCTACTGGATTATTTTCAAGATATATTTGGTCCACATTGTCAGCAATTAATCTTCACCTGCAGAACTATGAAAAATTAGTCAGATTTGCAACAGTATCAACAATAACATGACTAAATAAAGAGTTAGTATGAAAAATATAACTTCTCCACTTTCCACATAATAACACCGCATCTAACACATCTATATAAAAATATACCCCTTGAAATCAACTTGCACCTCATAAAGGCATTCTTTTTCTCGACTCTACCCACGAACCGATAAGTGAAAAGGAATGTATTGTATAATAAACACCTTAACGTGTCAATAGGGCGCTGAGAAGAGTAGGAATGCGGATACCTTTCGTGTGCCATATACCTTTTTTAAAGAAAGGATAATATTTTGATTATATATTTCCAACGACATAACGAACAATTTGCATGGACATCACGAATAAAGATAACAATCTCTATACTAAATGGCCTCAAAGTGCGAGGTGTGCCTCGTTTATAAATTGGCCTCATTTTTACCATCGAATGCAATAATGTGAAGGAGATATTTTTTGTATTTTTTTTTTGTGAATAGGAAAAGGGATGATACTCGATTAAAATGATGATGGCTTGCTAAGAGGGATTATTTTAAGAATATCAATGGAAAGTCCTCGGTCGATCAGCAGGCTTCACTTAGACTCATGTCAAACTGGACTCTGATAACGTATAGAGGTCTCTTCTCCTAAGTAGCACAACTGCTATTCTTTTAATACCTTCCAAATGCCGACTCTCACGGAGCCTTATTCCAATATCGATTGACAGCTTGTTATCGAAAATATCCGCCTCTCCGAGTGTGTTTGTGTTTCCTAAAGAGCTTATTCAAAACGCAATTTTAGTTGCATAACTTACATGTAATCGACATCCGATTAATGACTTTGTTCATAATCAGCAGTCCCTTTAATCAGCTTACGGATGCCTAGAATTCGACTCACATGCATTTGCGTATGGGAGAGGTCTTTTCGTATAACACAATGGTACCTGACATCAGAGGGATCCGTGTCGAGCTTAGTTGAGTTGGGGGCTATTTGGGTTAATTGGACGTACGACCGTATCAATAAGCATTCGCTCTTTCTCTCGGCACAATATGTAGGGAATATAGCATTATCGGACGAGCAAGTCTGGAATAGCGTAACAATTTCACATCTCCAACAAAATAGTTGAATATACTCACTCGTTTCATCGGGTACCCTATTTAGGTCATTCATGCTTATTGATGTATCTGCTACTTCAACCTACCTATGATAAATAGTATAGTTGAAATTTTGAGTAGGTGGACCTTCCTTTATACCGAATTTTGGTTTTGGGTTTTATGTTTTGTTATAATAAAGGGTTTTTCAACAGGGACGCTACAAGAGTAGTGCGACAGGGAATTTCTTGCCGCTCTTTTGACATTTCTCTTCAGTAAGGTTTGCCATTTCATGATGGAAAGATATACGAGCCAACAACGAGTCGAAATTATTAAAATTTACTAACGAAATTCGGAGTCAGTGGCCTCAACGTTAAGAGCGCTACGTCCAATTTATGGTCGTCATAATCGTCCTAGCAGATCAACAATTGAGCGTCTAGTGGAAAAATTTGAATCCACAGGCACAGTACAAAATGTTCCCGTACCAGTGAGACAAAGAAGTGCCCGTAGTGTCGAGAATATTGCTGCCGCTGAGGCTTCAGTTCAAGAAAGCCCAAATGTGTCTCTCACACGTCGTTCTCAAGCGTTGGGCATCTCTGTGACGTCGTTGTGGCGAATTTTGCGAAAAGATCTTGGCCTACATCCTTACAAGATTAAATTGACGCAAGAACTAAAGCCGCTTGACCACCAGAAGCGTCGTATGTTCGTGAATTGGGCTGAGCAACAACTTGAAAATGATTCGGATTTTCATCGAAAAATCATCTTCAGCGATGAGGCTCATTTCTGGCTGAATGGCTTCGTCAATAAACAAAATATGCGGTATTGGTCAGGCAGCAATCCACACGTACTCCATGAGTCATCACTGCATCCCGAAAAAATTACGGTTTGGATTGGTTTATGGGCCGGCGGCGTCATTGGGCCGTAATTCTTCCGTGATGATCAAGACCGTTAGACTATTTCCTGTGGGGCTACGTCAAGTCTATGGTCTATGCCAACAAGCCAGCGACGATTGATGAACTTCGTACGAATATCGAACGTGAAATTGCAGCAGTATCGGCCGATTTATGCTTGAAAACCGTCGAAAATTGTGTTCAGCGTCTGGACTTCTGCAAGCGTGTCCGTGGTGGCCATGCAAAAGAAATCGAGTTCCATACATAATGGCATCGAACGTACTTTCACAGGAATAAATAAAAAAAATAAATTTTATTGATATCCAAAACCGTTTTTGTTTTATTTAAAAAAAACTTTTGTAGCGCTCTTATTGAAAAACCCTTTACATAGCCAGTATGCAATATTGCGTTGGTCAAAAAAGGTAGTAATCACGCTTACAGAAATTGTGAAGGTGTTAAATTTTCAGAAAGGGAAACTTTTCCAGACAATAGCACAAGAATTAATAAACGAAGAAATAGCTAAAGAAAAGGAGAACCTAAAGCTCTAGTGTTGTATAATCGACCTTGAATAAATTGTTAATCAAATTGTTGGCGCAACAGGTCCATAAAAGTCTCTAGGCCTGGCTGCTCACAACCATTCGTTTTAGTCAGTTTGCATTCGATTTTGTGAAAAAGTAAATCAACAACAAAATTTGTATTTTTAGTGACTCAATAATATTTACATGTGGGAATTCAGCTACGCTAATCCATCTTTCATTTGGTCCATTTTGAAATGATCACCTTTTATAGTTCTTGTCATTTAACTTCACTAATTTTGCAGAACATATTGTACATGTGCGTACTGCGTAGGCCAAATTCATGTTTCTTTTTGACACAGACAGCTCTTTCTTTCTCTCTCCCTCCCTATTCTTTAGTCAGCTTTACGCCTAAACACGTTAGGGAAATATTTCAAACTTATTTCCAAAGTGCGAGTGCTGTTTTGCCGACATAATGTGTCAAATGTAAGAAAGATGAACAGATTATAAAACAGATCCCGTTTATCTTTTCGGACTATCTATCTTCTCAAGCATCATTGTTTAGAAAATGACGTTTTGCCAAGCATTAAATATGTCAAAATAACAATTAATTTGATTAAAAAAAAAATAAACAAAAAAAGTTACCGATGAGAATATGCCTCATGTATGAAGCGTTCAACTCAGTTCAAAAAAAAAGTTAATTTAAAAAACGGGACTGATAGTAAAAAAAAAAGAATTAAAAATAAATGAACAAGACGCATTTAAGTACCTATATACCTAAGACAGTATTAAGACGGTAACTCAGTCGAGTTTTTTGGTTTTTTGAATTAACTTCTTTTATTTTTATCTTTTTAGCCTATGACACGCCGGGGAAGAATACGAATATTATGATACCTCACTCTTCAAAATCGGTCAACACATAACCCTCCCTGTCCAGTCGGGTGAAAACAGGGACTCTCCATCGTTCTCCACAAAACTCAACATTTCACGCAGCTGCCTTAAAAACCCCAATAGTAACGAATTGGACGTCGAATTTGGCCGGAAAATATTTTATCTGACAAGGCTCACTCTTTTCTCGTCAAGTACCGAATTTGCGTGAACTTAAATTGACGATACTGACTTTGATGATCTTTGGTTTCAGTTGAATTTTACACACATACAGCCTAAAAAAGCGAATAAAAAATCAATAAAATTCCGAAGAAATTGATATTAAGTTCATTTAATTAAATTGTAAAAAGCAATTCGTATTTGAACCAAGCTTGAGTTTAAAGAAGTTGTTCCCAGCAATTTTAAAGCCTAAGAAATAATTGCAATAAAACACTTACCGCTGTAAAAACTAGAACGCAAGTGAACCATTTACTTAATGTTGAAAACGCAAAAGCACATAAGTAATTACGAGCAGTACACCAAAGAATTTATTGTAAATATATAAAGACGAAGAGTGTACAATGGGTAAAAGTATTTTTTTTTTTTTTTTTGTAATGATGAACGAATTCTTTATGAAACTAAGATGCGAAATATATTTATTAAGCCCGAACCTATTCAAATAATCCATAAGGCCGTTGGAAAAATGTTAGCAACAGCGATTAAAAAAAACGTTGTTTGCCCGATGAGTTTACAAACAAAATTTCTTTTGAAAAAATATAATATGAAAGCTTTTAGGGTAGCCTCTAGAATAAAAAACCCTTTTATGAAGCTCTTAACCTATTCTATTTCACTACTTTTATTTCCATAGTAATTTTAATATTATCGCTGTTTTTTTTAAACGTATTGGACCACCCGCTCCTTTTGTCATATTTCTCGATTTAATTCTACTGCCAATGACCTCCAGCTGAAACACAACGCGTCCTCTCCTCACCACGACAGCCATACAATTTTGTAAAATAAATTTAAGAATGAAAAGGTAATAATTTGCATTACTAAGGCGTAGGTAAATATCCTGTATCTGATTTATGTGTAAACATCTCGCTGGAAAAAAAAATAATAAGTTTTTCGAACGTGACAAAACACGAGAATATTAATAGGCGAAACAGATATTGTTTTTCCCAGATGGAGTCTCAAGGAAGATTTTCTCGATTCCTTGAATGGGAAACTTTTCCTCTTTTTTTGTTTAAAATATGGCTCCGCTTTCTTGTAATTTAATAACAGAGATGTTGACAACATTTTAGCTGCTTCATTATTTACAGATGCGTTCAATATTTGATTTCTGCAACTGGATGCTTGCAGGCAGTGAAGTAAATATTTGTGAAGACGAGGGCGAAGGGAAAAAGTTAGGAACTACTTTCACTGCTTTAAACACAACATATTCGATTGATTTTTTTTTTCTGGGAAGATTGTGGAGGGATGCAATGCCTTGTGTAATTCCAATATTTTGTGTCACTATAATGGTAGAATTACTTTCACTGGGAGAACTCTAGTAAGGTCAAACCTACTTGAGTCATTATCGTCGTTGTTTTTAAATGTCACGTTTGTCGCGGATGTATGACGCATTTAAAGTGACTTGAATTTCCTCAGGTTCATCTGATTGTCAAGGCTTCGTCCCAAAAAAGTGCTTAGCTTACGGTGGAGCTATAATCCGGGATGAACCTGGGACAAAACCAACAAGCGTCTCGAACCTGCACGATAATAACAAATTGGACATCACTGTTCTTTTGTTAAATTTAATGAGGCCTATTATGAGAATTACAGGGAGCTTTATTCTTTAAATTTAACCAACGGTCAATGGTGTCCGCTGTATTGTAGCAAGGGATTCCATGAAATATCCGACGCTCTACATATCAGTAACTCTAGATAAAAATGTTGTTTCGATTGATACATTAATAATTATATTATTTAAGGATACTTACAAAAATAATGCTATCTCCAACAACTGCAGTGAAGTGAGATCATATTAAAATAAAAAAAAGGCTGCACAACTACCATAAGTAACCAACTCTTTTTTTAATTTAATTCAGTGAATATTCGAAGGATATCGCCAACGTATACCCAATGCAATCGCAAAGGAAACATAGCAGCAAAGCGAATATTTCGCGTGATATGGAAATGTAATTCAATCATCGAACCGCCTCGATGAGCACTTACTCATTACGTTCTTTTCCTGCTGTTGAGTGTGATGGAATAATATAAGTCCTTTGGAGCCACTACTATACCCAATTGAACTTTAACGATAATACCTATCTACGAGTATCATTCGAAGCTCAATCAGAGACGAATTGCTGAATGGGTTGTTGAAGTGAGATTTAATCAATAGTGATGGGGGCTAAAAAATTGGACAAGCGTAGTAGCCATGTATACCTACTTATATTTTGAGTATCGGATGGAAAATGAGATAATCAAGGGGCTGGATTATAATTAAAATTCGATGTGCATAAGAACCTTCGTAAAACGAGTAGATACTTAATCACGTTTGCGGGTGTATTTTTTGAGTCTCGGAACATTCTTCTTCCGGATATTGTTACGCTTTAATTTCCGAACCACGACTTTTACTTTTCTTGTACTGAAAAAAAATAATGAGTTTGTAAAACTAAGTAACCTAGAAAAAATCATTTTAAACATTCTTATCCTTACAAACCACGAGAATAAGCCCAGAGCCATATTATTCAACGCTATATGCACCTACTAATGCTACCCCACCCTCTAAGCAGGACAATTTTTGATTTTTATGAATAAATTATGCTTAAGTGATTTCAATGCCTAGACCACGAAAATAAAGTCGAAAATAAGATCTGACCAATGGTATGAGTTGTAGTTAAGAAAATATGTAGACCGCCAAAAGGCGGGTAGTCCAGTCCACCAGTACAAAAAAGATAGTGTTTATTTTTATTTTCGTTTATTTGTTTTATTAGGATAAGTAATATAAAGATGCAGATAGCAACATAGTATAGATTTATTTAAGAAAGAAGAAAGGTTCAAAAATATTTATTATTTGGTGTGGTAAATTTGGTAACATTTCTTTGTCGCTGATAGGCACAAATTTACCTTACACTTTAGGCAAATCATTTGAGTTTCCGAATTGCATCCTGGTAATTTACAGGTCCGTTTACCAGAACGATCTAATTGGTCGGGCATATGGCCGACATCATCGTAACGGGCATCCAATCCCAATCCATATGATTTTTTGAAGCCAGATGGTCTTGAATTTGGTGAATCTTTTGAAGGTCTTCCCACTGATCGCTTTTCTGGCTTTTGCTGGAAGTTGCACAAAGCATTCGCAACTTGATCGCGAAATTTCGGTAGCTCCGCAGTGCCTCCCTCAGTATGTATACGTCTATGAAGAAGATACGCATTGACTATTGCCATATCAATGAAATGATAAAACAATTTCAGCGAAGCGCTTTTTGTCTTAAGGCGGATGTGGTATCTTCCTATTAGACCGTCCATAAGATCTACGCCCCCCATATGGTAGTTGTATTCTCTTATAATCGCGGTCGTTTTTCAGGTCGGGCCAGTAGGTTTATTGTTCGGAATGGTTTAATACCAACATATGTTGATACCAGCCGAACATTTTTTGTATCCTTCCATAGGACCGAAGATATGTCTACACCAAACGCTGTGCCCATGTACTCCTCCATATAACCTCTTTCTTTGGCTTGCAGTACTGCGTCAGTTGACAGCTTGCAGTTATTTACTCGGTTTGCACGCACTGTGCCTAACGCATAAATACCGCGACCTCTTAGATAAACCATGAGTGGAAGCGATGTATAAAAGTTGTCGAAATATAAGATATGGTTCTTAAAGTCCGAAACAGTTTGTGTTAGGCGGATAACAACATTACCAGTTGCTCCTAGATCGGGAGCATTCGGAAGTACCACATTATCGTTTTTGCCGCAATAAACCTCAAACCGATAGGAGAAACCAGCAGAGTCGCATAACACAAAAAGCTTCATTCCCCATTTGTGTGGCTTATTGGGCATATACTGCCTGAAAGAACTTATCATCTTCGTAGACACCATCTGCTCATCGATGCACAACCGAGCTGGCTTAGGGACCGAATCAAACACTTTGTTCAGATGATTATAAACCGGTCTGATTTTGAAGAGTGGATCGTGGTCGGGGTCTTTGCGATCTTTCATATCCGAAAAATCGTTGAAGCGGATGTACTTCCGAATATCATAAAACTGCCTTGAAGTCATAGTTGACCGAATAGCTTCAAACGCATGTTCAGCCCAGTACGCTTCTACGTTTGGGTAGCGATACACTGACATATAAATAAGTACGCCAATGTACTGCCTAATGTTGATGTTACTCACCAAGAACTTTGTATTGACATCTTGGCTCCGAGCATTTAAATTGGTGTAGCAGCAGATGTTTCCTATCAGGTTCTCGTCAAAAAAGTATTCAAAACATTGAAATGGTGTTTTGAATTCAGAAAACCGTTCAGGGCATCTGGCATCTCCACGAAATACCACCTCGTTCCTATGAAGTTGCATTTGTTTTCTCCGCCAAGTTATTTTGGTAAATTCTGCAGATTTTGGGTCAATTTCTACTAAGCTTGACGTAAATCCACCATCATTCGGCTGTGCATCCGGTCCCCCTCTTCCTCTTCTGATGGTGGTGAACGAGGACGCTTTTTACGTTTGCCTTTTAGGCGCGAATGTTCAATTGGAGCAGCCGATGCAATTGAAGGTACATCTACCTGAGATGACGGCTCATCTTCTAGAAAATGTACCCCATGTTGTTGTTGTTTAATCAAGAAAGAAGGCGGTATGAACTCACCTGCTGGTATAACAATGTCATTCAGATTTAAGGCTGTTCTTAGAAAAGTGGAAGACGAAGATCTATCTAATTCAGCGACATAATCGTCAATTTGTTTTTCATCTTCTGGTGAAAGGCGATAATCTGGATCATCTAGGTTCTTCTCATCATCGAAATCGCCGATGGAGTCTCCATCATTATCAGACTCAGAATCCGTAGGAATTGAGTTCATCATTTCCTCGATCTGTTCATCACTCATTTTTGATAACCTAAACTTCTGTCTTCGTTCATTCTGAAAATGAACTCCCTTCTTCATCTCATTTCCCATTTGATCAGACATTTCTGCAACCAAAACCGCAAAAATCCTTTCATTTAACAGATAATACATAAATATAGAGCAATCCATGAATAACAAAAACGATATTCATGTAAATATGAAAGCTTTCTCCTAATCAAATAAATAGTTTCTACCAGCAAATGCGCAATACACAGATGCACAAAACTTCACGTCGCGTGGACTACCCCGCCTTTAGGCGGGATGCATTTAATGGTCAGTAGAGGACAAATATTTATCGAAGTAACATAAACAACCTTGATAAACCAAAGTAATACTTTCTTTCCTACTTACCAGTAATTTTTTTAGCGTCAAGAAACAACACCAAGTATTTTTTAATAATATTTAAACTTTTCACTTTATAGACCGATAATTTTTTTTCGACACGGATTGAAGATTCGAATCTAAATGACGATACATACCAAACTTCCTGTAGAATAACCGCTAAACTTAAATTAGTTTGTAGAGAATTTCAAATAGTAGGCTGGGTGACATACCAAAGCAAAAAAAATAAAAATTCATTGAGAAATAATTGAGTCAGAATGTTGCCCGCCAAAAGGCGGCCAATCCTGCTAGAAGCTAGAGGGTTAAGGTAAAATCGTCGAGAGGCTGCACCACCAAGGAACCACCGATCATTGTTGCTGCTACAGGATGTTCGACGAAGACCAAATGTATTCGGCGGCGGTAAAGGGATCCGCATTTTTATATCCACCTAATAAAATAATAAAAAAAATATTATCTAACTATTACAACAATTTTATATTTTATATTAGTTATATATCAATCGTATTCGTATCTTTACACGTCTTGTTATCAACTTCATTCTTTTGTAAAAGCCATGACTAAAATCACTTAATTAAAAGTCTTAATATCTAAAGAGATATGAAAGAAAATGGTTCCGGAGTGAGAACCATAAACAGCACCACAGGTCCACAGCAAACTTCAATTGTATTCCATACCGCGATGAAACCTGCCCCCAATGTCGTCGGCAAAACAGAGCAGAAGAATGACAACGAGAACGGTAGACAAAGAAAAGAAGAAGATTAAAACGTGCGGCCAGCTTGCAAAAAATAAGGTTATTTTCCGGCAAGCAAAAACGAGGGTCGGACATCTTTTTGGGAAGCGGTGAAAGTTTTTGGGGAGCGAATTTCTTTGGATGGCCGTCAAGTTGTTAAACCAAGGACCTTGAAGAGAGAGGAAACCGAAATTGGCTAGAAAACTGCTAAAATTAACTTAATCGAAAGAAAGAGCAATCACTGAGCTCGATAACAGGATGAGAAACATTGTCACTACCGAACGAGAAGCTGTCGTACCAGCGAACGCAATCGTCACTGCCAACCGATAAGCCATCATTTCGACCTACCCTAAGGGCTGGAAAGCACATTCAGATCATTGTCGTTGGACATTTTTAACGGCGACCGTAGCAACGAATGCAGGAGGAACGAAGGATGATTTGGTGAGATTTTCTTTCGGGTTTCTTTGATATTCTACATTTTTATAGTCTTGGTGAAAGTCGTGGTTTACTTTCCTTTTTTTTCCATTTATTCGCTTTTTATAACGTTTTGAAAATATCAATTATTGAATTGAATTTATTAATTAAATAATATATGAATTGAAGTACATTGAAATCCCATCACATAGGGTTCATCTTTCATTCGAAATCCACCACCATCGTTTCTTGGTCCCACCCCATCACTAAGCTTCGGAAAAGTCCGAAAGGACATTTTTGTTATTACGCACCTAGCGGGGTAAAAATATTGCTAGCATGTCTCAGGCGAAATTACTTGCTATCGACGCCTGCTGTCAAATCCTGGACAAATATTCATTGCCCAGTCAAGCTGCAACCGAGGCTATCGCCTCAGGCAATATAAGCTCATAAGCTTAAATATTGATGATACATAGTTTAATACAAACTTACGTTAACGTCTTGGTAAAGATTTATGTAATTGGATGATGTAAGATATAGTTAGATTTGTTAAAGAATTTGCATACCATAGTAAGAATGCTTTACTTTCACATTGCAATATGAAATCGACACAAAGATCAGGTGACGAGACACTCACGATAATCGCGAGCTACGAGCGTAGCTACCTAAGGAGTTAACCTATCTCTTCCAGAACCAAGGACATACTATCCGACACACTTATAATCTCGACCATGTTATATAGTGCAGAGGCATAGCATTTGTTGAATACTGACGAAAACCAATTGGGAAACCTTGACGGAAAGATTCTTCGGGTGGAATTTGCTCCAGTTTGCATCTATGGAGGGTAGAAAAAAAGATTCAACGACAAACTTAAAAGGTTTTAAAGCTACGTTTGACTTGGTGAGATGGCTTCATGAGCTTAAAGCATATTTGAGTGAAGCGTAGAGCAACTCAGCAACGCGTATATCTCTCAGTAGATATAAAGTAGCGGCCTTGCTTTTAACTCCTTTAAACTAGCTTGCAAATAAATATAAGATCGAACGAACCTACTTCCGAATGGCCTTACGACAAAGCTCAGATCCTTGGTATACCTCTAAGATTAAAAGGAAATCTCAGATGTTAGTCATTGACAAATTAATCCTAAATTTGGCTACTAATACATTTTGTCTAAACGTGCTTCCTACAGATAGACGTTGTTCCCCGGGTGTACTCCTACTATCAAGTGGGGATGTCAGATATGAAATGGCGATGAGCTAAGGCGCCTTGATTCGGCAGAACCATGGTTGCGAGCGAACATATGACTAAGCAGAATCTTAAGTGTTCGGCACATTTATGTTTACATTAATAATTGCCATCGTGCCAAGCCCTGATCCTTTTAGCATCGCCTGTTAACTATTACAGTTAAACCCATCTTCGATTTTGGGTAGGACTCTATGTCTGGTTCTTCCCCGAATCTTTAGTATTAGTACTTGATTTTTATTAGCTGTTTTTTATTATGAGCTATGATCCATATAGACCATCGATTTACATGCACTTACAACAACAGCACATGATCCTGCTTCTCATATCGAGATCATGAATCAATCATGATCTGAAAATTAGTTCTACTATTTCCCACTAGGTGGCTTGTTTTATTTTTAAATGTTGGTGTGACTGTAAACGATAGCCGCACAATCACGTTGCCAGGCCAAAAAATGGAACACAAAAAATCAATTGATTTTTTCGCATTCGAATGAACCGCCCGTCCGTATTCCGAGTTTTTTGGTTTTTTCTCGTTCTATAAAAGTATGTCCAGACCAGCCAAACATTTGATAAACAATTAAATACCTACAATCCTACATGTTTCATAAATAATATTTCTAAAACATTTACCAAAAAAACATTTATGAAATGTTTCACAGTAGTTACCCAATCGTGATAGGAAATAATTTTTGTTTTAAAAGTTTCCCTGCAGAAAGTGAGCGCTATTATTTGATTGATATATTTTTTTAAATAAAATAAAAATCTCCAGAAAAGCTTGGAATACTTAATGAGGAAGTGATTCATCTAATACAATTATTTGAATTAAATCGCGTGTCGCGTGATTCCCGAGACCAAAATTACAAAAATAAAAACTTTACTCGCTGCGAATATCTTCTTTATTTTCTTCTAGTCCAAAAATTTGATTCAAATATGGTAACACCCCCGACATTGCAGAGTGAGATGACATCTGCCTTGTGCGACGTTACGTTAAGAAGAATATTTGCAATATGGCTGGTGATGGCTGAAGTTTGTAATATCCTGTATTATCTGTTTTGTTTTTGAAAGCAACTGTTGCCACAATTCAAAAACTAAACTTTTCAATGATCCGTCTTGTTTTATTTTCGTGATCTGATCCGGATCAGATGGAAGTCGACTTTTGTGAAGGGAGAAGCCTACTCAAGAGTTTAAAAAAGATTTCACCTGAAAAAACACTTCATAATCTGCTACTGTGGACAGGGACATAGTGAGATAATGACCAGTAGTATGTCAAATTTCATGTTCTTGTTTGTACTATTTTGCGACTAGGCTATTCCCGTAAAAAGTTATGAATGGGATGGATCATAAAAAGTGTGGCGAATGGGAATGGTTTATAACACCTAGTAGCAGGTCACAATAACAATCTGTGTTAGAAATAATCTGTCCAAAATAAGTATCGACATACAAATACATGCAATATTCGCAGGAATTTTTAAAGTCAGTACAGTTCACTAACTTCTCCCAATTGTGGTCAAATGAACAGAGAACCTTACTGTAAACTGAAGCAATCCTATTTACATGTAGTAGGAAACATTTACCCAAGTAATTACAAATTGCAATTACAGATAAAAGTATTCCCACTTGAATTATCGAATTCAGTCATTTTAAACTAACTAATTGCAAACACTAATTGTAATGCATAATTATTGAAAACGTTTTCGCAGCATTAATTCAATTATACCTTTCCAATTAAGATAACAATTTTACTATATAAGTATTCCCGGCGCCTATAACTTCCGAGGAAAACAATCGATCGCCCGAACTCCATTAATAAATCACATAAATAATCAATTTGTAAATCTCTCAATTTCGGGTCGAACCGACACGCAATTAGATTGGTGAAATTTAAATTGAAACCCGCCGCCCAATCCATTGGTCAGCAGAAGCCCAACATCAGCCAACGAAATCTTACTATCCACTCTGACCGGTAGGTGCTCAAAACATGGGCTCGCGACCACTTTTTAAAACGTTTTGTGACCACAACATTATTATGCGCATTTTAATTGAGAATTTTAATCACGTTTTGCAATTAATTTGAGCCCATTATTAGCAGTCCGTGCTTAATAAATGGCACATCTATGCAAATCACAAATGCATTCGCGTTAGCCCCCGTGACGGCGAGCCACGGCAAGGTGCATACGCGGAAACGAAATCTCTTTCGAGCTGGTTGCTGGTGGCTGTTGGCTGATTGGCTTGCATTAATTGTTCTGGTCTAATGATGAAGAACGGGCTGGAGTTGCGGGGCGACCGATATCGGATCTATTATTTTACATCGGCCGTGGGTGGCGGCTGGCGCGTCGCGGAGGGGATCGCGGTTTTAGCCATTTCGAATTATATTCGAATGTCAACTGTGACAAGTGGTTATAATGAACATTTTGTGGCGGATACCTACCTAATAGCTAATTTGGACTTTGTTTCTATAAAGATATTATTATAAATGTCGAACTTTTTGATTTGATGTGGAAGTACATCACTTGTCTGTATATACGAATAGAATATTAGGCTGCATATTTTACTTTCAAATAAAATGGAAATTTAGTTAAACTGACTTGAAGATTTGTTCTTCTTGGATGGATTCAAATAACAAAAAAAAAAAAAACTAAATTGTTGTAGAAATTTGTTTTATAAACATTTTTTATTCGGTGTCTTATTTGTTTTTTTCGGTTCAAAGGAAAGCATTTCTCACATAACTTTCACTGATTGTTAAACGCACTTTTTAATGGAATGTATGGTTTTTTTTTTCGTACTCTAGATATGAAGATAATCTGTATTTCTTCAATAAAGCCCCAGTTCGATTGGCAAAATACCTGATATCCGATAAAGCGCAATTTTATAATTATAGACTGATTTGAAAAATGTATTATCCCCTATTTTATTGTCCTGCAAGAGTTTCTGAATTTATTCTTATACATTCATTTTTTAATTCAGTTTCTGAATTTATTGTTATATATATTCATTTGTTAATTAAGTGACAAACAAATTGCAAACAAAAATGTTGATCTAGAATTTAAAAGAACAACATAGAAGACAAAGAAAATGTATAATATGTACATGCTTATTATATCTATAGTGAGAAAAAGCAAAACAGGTCAAAAACAAAAAAGCCTTAAGACATTTTCTAGGCTGCGCTGTAAATATCTATAAATTTAGTGACGATCTCCTAAATCATACTAAACGCACTCTCAGATGTTTCTCTGATGTTCGTAAGATGTGATTTGTGATTTGCTTGAATATACATACGAACCTGAGACCCCTCTCAAAATAAACGAGCACATTAACCATTCTTATTTTAGATAAAATGTAAAAAGATGGGATTTTAGGAAATTGAAGAGTTTTCCATGCCTAAAGGAAGCAATGAATTTGTTACAAATAATTGATTTGTTTGGGGGTTTCCATGCAACCTATTTAGATATCTGAAAATGTTATTTTAGAGGTCACTGAAAAATTTTCAAATATATAAAAGCTTTCCTCATCATTCTTATCGCAACTCCATTTAAGTTAAATTACAAATCAATTTTCGTCATAATACATACCTACGCAGTTTTTTTGAATAGTATCTGAATGGTCAAAATTCCCGAAAATGGAATTCATCTTCATTAAGAGATCTTCTGAATACAAAAGCTTTGGAAGAGTTGAATGGACAGCAATTAGAACTCATTATGACGCTTCGTTCATGATTTCTTAAGTCTGCCTTAAGAAAAGCTTGCTTTACTTTGAATTAATCTTCAAGCAGAAAATTTCAGCATTTTCAGCCAGTTTTGCAGTTAAATGAAGAAGACAAAATCCGCACGTTTATGACAGCCTACCTACAGCCTCAATTACTAAGTTCAGTATCTACCAGCCAGAACAAATTTTGCTAGTAGGTAATATGGCACCTGTTGTTAAATAGAAACCCATTTATAAAACCAAAAATGTTGTGAAGTCGAATTAGACTAATAAACAGCTTTCGCCGCAATCATTCCGCAGCTAAATGATTTAACATAACAGAACGATTTTTGATGTTCTAAAACATTCAAATCGCATCGTGAGCAACCATTTAAAATATAAAATCTTTTAATATTGCATTCATACAGAAACAAAAGGATATGGAACCGGGATCCATTTTTTTATTCAACTACTTTATTTGTTTGTATGTCCTTAAGCCACAGTCATGCTACAAAACCAAATAAAAATACCGCCCGAACCAAAAAGAAATTCCTAGGAAAGAGACAAAATGGCTGATGTTATTAAGAGCGTAAATTTGACATACATTTAACATGGAACCGGGAGGAAAACAAAAGGGCTTCCATATTCCCATCTCCTCTTAGTTAAATAATACATAATATATAAAAAACATGTATTTATTTCTACTGCAATGATCGTTGGAGTTTTGTGCGACCCAGTGGTGCAAATAAATGTTTATTAAATGAACTACGCTTTAAACGCTTTGAGTAAGCTTTATAGCTATAAGCTATGTAGGTACCTAATCCCTTTTCATAGCTTCGGCTGAATAACATGCAAAGGGCCAAACATCCGTCCTGAATTTTCTAGCGTCTTCTTTATAATAGGTGGTTATGCCTAAGCGCATTTTAAAAAGACCTTACAAATTTACAAGTGTTGTGCGGACGTTTCGCTATTCACTAAAACTAAATAATGTATATTATATTTTAATAAATTTAAGTCTTTAATGCTAAGTCCAAAAACTATTCTCACTTCTGCATTTCCACTTCTTCCTAATATGAGACACCTCTGTCTCAATTCAAATCACCGTTCATCAAATTCTGTCTGTTTTATTTGCCCTGTCGCCGCAACAAATGCATTGTACCACTCTATTCAGTGTATTCGACAGATTTTTCTAATACGCAGATTCGTATGCCCTACTCACACGTTCGTTGGTAAATGGTAACCAAGTCCTGCTGCACTAATCCCCGAAACTTTTTTTTTCTCATTTTTGTTGGCTCCGTCTGCAAAATTCGCCTTCTTTGTTGTGGTAGAATCGGAAAACAATTCTACAGACATATGCATTTTCCATGTCTGCCCAGTTACCTATTGTTAGAAATAACTTTTCTCCTGGGTATACTGCATGTATACGTCAAGTTAGTCTGGCTTTTCGGAAAAAAAGAAGAAGAGTGATTTAAGTTTAATACAGTCGAACAGACGATGATATTTACGATTTGACTGCGGACAATAGTCGTACGTTCATTGTTTTGACTGCACTGGTTGTGGGACTGGTAGCTTTATGCTCTCGAGTGGGTGTGCATAGTGAACCTATACATACGAAGTCCAGACTGCACAGAAAGTTACAAGAGTCAATTTATGATTCGGTTTGATTTTATGCATTTTACGATGCATTCGTACAGTGAACTTCATTGGTCTGTTTCTGATGTCGTAAACTGAGCGTCTATTTATTCCCTTTGTTTGAATGGATTTTGCGGGAATACCTATAAACTGCTTGAAGAGCACGAAATAGAGTATCTTTGCACATTGTCCAATTTCGGATGCGTCTGTATCCACCATAGTGACCTCGTTGCTACAATTAATAGTCATGCAACTTTGTTTCTTGAGATTGATTCCAGTAAAAAATTGTATAGGCTTGTAGTCGAGCTAATGATTACATCTCACGGCACGAACATTTATGATATCCTTAATTGCCCTCCAAAAGGGTGGAAGAGAGCTCAAAAATATTCATTATTTAACACCGCCGATTCCAATTCAGCTCTTGACGTAATCATTATATTAATGCGTGGACGACCAAAGTTTCCGTACACTTTTTTAGTCAAGAACACGCCCAATTACTTCAACTTACGTCATACAAAACTAAAGCCTCTGATGAGCTCCCCACCTTTCTTGAAATTCTCTTCCAAGAACAAGGGATATCTAAAGATATCCGTTGTGTCTAACCACTGGAGATGCCGAATTATGGTGAACAACCAACAAAATGGTACGCGACCAATTACAAATATGTTAAGTAATTTACTGCTTCATTGCAGCTAAAGCCCTGGCGCTGGTGGCCAAAAATTATCTATCCCGAGGGTAGGTGCTAATGTCGTATGGACCATCTAAGGTAGTTAACATGCATTATGCATTATAGTAGGAAGAATCCATTGGGCATTGGAGTCGCTAAATGCGTCTTCAATTAACGTTGCTGTGCTAATATGGTTACATTAGTTCGGCCCAAGTATGGCCCCCCCTGTAGGCCATTAAAGGTAACTCAAATTTGAACCCAATTAGAGATGAGTTTTGAATCTTATGTAACAATTAAGTAATTCCTCACAGCTGAGGCGATCAATGTCCATTTTTATATGCACTACAATAACAGATGCTGCGAAGCATAAAGCGACATACAAAACAAACTACCAGTGCACATAACCTATCAGTAAACTCGAAAATTTATAACTCACTAGGCCAAGGGACAAGAAAACTTTGGTAGGTTCTTGGAGACATGTTTCAGACACCTACAACTTAAAATAATTTAGGTCCCCAAAAATCTCAGGACACTGTTGAAGCGTTTAAACTTTGCCCATCCAGATAAAAGTATTTAAAAACAAAGTGCACGACTGGGTCGAACGAAACTTTCTCGTTCATCAAAAGTTTGGTTGGCTGGTTTCTTATTTTATTAAGTAGGTAGGTAAAAATCTGAGAACCGATGCTAGATAAAAGAAAAGGGCGAATAGAATATAGGAAAAGGAATACGTATAGTGTTAAATAAATAACAATGTGAGTTTTTGTAAGTTGAAGCGTCGACAGTAGTATTTTATAAGTTCTTACACTTTACAATGCAAAGTGTGGCAGTGGTTTCGATTTTCTGAATGACGAATTGAATTGGGAGTTGCTGATTGTGGTTGCAATTATTTTAGGGTGCATATTCCACAAGGCTGAAAAAAAAACGAAATATTTGCTAAAATGAAGTTTGCGTAGCTGTTATTGCATTTTGATCGGAAGTGGGGGAGATTACAACAAAAATATAGCATAAATATATGGAAATAGATCGGGAAATATAAATAATATATATAAAAAACTGATTTTTTCAAATTTTTTGAAAAAAAACTAAGTACGAGATCTTATATAGAAACCCAAAAAGAATTGACTGGAAGAAGTTCGGTCAGATCTTAAAATCTAAACTGCCTAATATCCCACACCTAGAAATTGACTCAGGTGCAGAACTGGACACAATATCGTTCGCACTAGAAAGGGCGATGAATACAGCCTTTAAGGCATCATCCCGTGGTGGAATGAGGATGACTAGGGACATTTTCAATATCTGCTACAGGCATAAGTTCTGGCAACCTTATAAAGACTGCCTAAAGTTCTACAAAAAATCTATTAGATCAGCTAAGACAAAAGCATGGTCCGAATATTGCCAATCTATCGATACTCTAAAGGAATCTGCTAGACTCAGTAAGATTCTATCCAAAGAACGCTCAAGTCCATCTTTCATTAAGAGATCGAACGGAACCTGGACAGAATCAACTAAAGAATCCTTAGAACTTCTATTCAACACTCACTTTCCTGGTTGTAAAGACCACTGCGAAACTCCGTCCAGTTCGCGGGGGAGTTTTCCTTCGCACAGGGAAGAAGTTGAACGCATTATAACCAAGGAAAAGATCTCCTGGGCCATTCACAGTTTTGCTCCGTATAAATCACCGGGACAGGACGGCATTCTCCCCATCATGTTGCAAAAACATGAAGGGATAGTGCTGCCCTTACTCGTTAAAGTTTACAGAAGCAGTATCCTACTAAATCACATACCTCAGTCTTGGAAGTATGTCCGAGTAGTTTTTATTCCGAAAGTCGGCAAAAGAGGTCACGAATCTGCGAAGGACTTCCGACCTATTAGCTTAACGTCCTTCATACTCAAAACTTTAGAACGTATACTTGACCTTCACATAAGAACAGGCCTTGAAAGGTCTCCCTTATGTCACTCACAGCACGCATACCTCAAGGGCAAGTCCACGGAGACCGCTCTCCATGAAGTAGTGCGTACAGTTGAAAGGTCACTTTCCCATCATCAATACACCTTAGCTACCTTCTTAGACATAGAGGGCACTTTTAACAACGTACCTACACACTGAATCGATCCAGAAATCTCTCTTAGAACTTGGGGTAGAGGATTTCGTTACTTCATGAATCATTTACATGCTGAAAGCAAGGATCATTCAAGCAAAACTTGGTAACACCCTTTTAACCATATCAGTAAGCAGAGGAACACCTCAAGGTGGGGTAATTTCGCCACTCTTATGGATTATGGTACTCAACAAAATTCTGTCAAGACTCGACAGTGAAGGTATTAAAGTCGTTGCGTATGCGGATGACGTGGTTGTTCTAGTATCAGGAATGTTTCCGAACGTGATAAGCGAAATCATGGAAGGAGCGGGTGGGCCACAAGTTGTGGTCTTAGCGTTAACCCAAGTAAAACTGAACTGATGCTTTTCACCACCAAAACCAAAATACTAACCTTCTCACTTCCCGGCTTGAATAACCAAAATCTTACTCTATCCTCCAGTGCCAAATACCTAGGAGTCATCCTCGACCCTAAACTCAACTGGAAGTCAAATATCGAACACAGAGTGAAGAAGGCAAGCATAGCTTTCTACGCCTGTAGTAAAACTTTCGGCAAGAAGTGGGGTCTTCGACCAAAGATGGTTCGTTGGATATACACAGCTGTCGTACGTCCCATCCTCACATACGGATCACTGGTATGGTGGCCCGCCTTAAGTAAAGCATATAACATCACGAAATTAGGTAGAGTCCAAAGGACAGCTGGTATTGGTATCATGGGAGCCCTACGATCAAGTCCGACCGAAGCGCTCAATGTGATTCTTAATTTCCTGCCAGTGGATCTGTACATAAAAAACATTGCAGCGTGTAGTGCAGTTAGATTGAAGGAATCTAAATGTTGGTCAGAAAGGCCTTATGGCCACTCCAGAATCCTAATGTCCCTTCCCGACGGAATAGGACGCATATCTACAGACTTCACAGTACCCAAACTTAACTTCCATAAAAACTTCTCTGTTAGATTCCCCTCTAGATCAGAATGGGAGTAGAACGCGGTCGTAAACGAATTCGACATTCCTATCTTCACAGATGGTTCCAAAATGAACTGTGGAGTGGGAGCGGGCATTTTCTCATCAGAGTTAGACATCTCCAAATCCTTCCGCCTCCCCAACGCAGCCAGCGTCTTTCAAGCGCAAGTACTCGCAATCAAGGAGGCGTGTAGACTGCTCCTTAACATAATTACACTCAGAAAAAAAAATAGGCATCTTCGTCGACAGCCAGGCGGCTATTAAGGCTGTCGGTTCTACTAAATCAACGTCAAAACTTGTTGCGGATTGCAGGGAGACATTGACCAGGGCTTGCCATCGATTTGAAATCACCCTCGTCTGGGTTCCGATGAACTTGCCAGATGTAGCTCTGCTCTGTGCGTGTCGCAGGCGGAGGAGGTCTTCCCTCCGCTGGGATACGTTAAGAGAGAAATCTTCCAGTACTTCTCCTCAAGGGCGGAGACGAGATGGGTGAATCTGAAGAGCTGTATCATTTCAAGAAAGATATGGCCAACCTACGATGATGCCAGAACTAACAACCTTTTATCTAGAACGCGTGTAGATGTCGCCCGACTAACGGCAATTAGTACGGGTCATTGGCCCCTAGGAACTCACGCGGCCAAGCTTGGCATACCTCATAACACCCACTGCCGTAGCTGCACTGACACAAACAAGAGTGAAACAGTGTTTCATCTTCTCTGTGAGTGTCCGGCACTAGCAAAAACCAGACTCAGTGCACTAGGTCATCCATTTTATGATGACCTTTCGGCTATCCAAAGTATCCATTTTAATAAAATCATCAAATTTCTCAACTCCACAGGCTGGTTTTGAGCTCCTTTAACTTCCTTCCCCCCTTTTTATCTTCTGGTTCCGTTAGTTTGTGGTCTCAAAACGGCGCTCAATGCGTTACTTGTGTTTTTCCCTCGTCAGTAGACGGGAATACAGCCATTTAAACCAACCAACCAACCAACGAGATCTTCTTTCGAATACTGACTTTATCTTTAATATGTATTTTGATCAAAATCGTTAGAGCGGTTTTTGTAAAATTTGGCAGACAAAACAGTACCAAATATTGCAAAGTTTAGTTTGAAAAATACTATTGCTTAACTATTTAGCTGAAAACCGGGTCCAAGTTATTGCTCGGGATGTTAGCATTACTGGGCTTTAAAAGTTTTATCGAAATCGAAAATGGGGTTTTCGAGATATGAGCAGTTTTTAAAATTAGCGTTTTCGGTGATTCGAATTGAAAATTGAGGACGCAATAATTTTGGAAACATCAATTTTCCTCTAAGTTTGCATTTTGGTCAAAATCGTTTTGCCGTTTTCAGGTAAGCTAAAGAAAACTAAATTTTTAAAAACTGACTTCTTTCAAAAATCCATTTTACGATAATACAGAGAAAAACTCAGCTTGCCATTAAGTTTGAAACAACCATATTACCTTAGAAATTAATTTTTGTTACAGTCCTAGGGACCGTTTTCGAGATATGTCAAAATATCAAAAGTACCTACCTTTATTAGATTTTGATTTTTTTTTTGCGGAAATCTGAGTATTCAGTAATATAAACCTCACCTACTTAAGCTTAAATATTAATTTTGGTTGACATCGTTAGGGCCGTTTTCAACCAAATCAAGCTGGTATGAACATTTTATATGGGAAGTACCACTATATTGAGGCAACCGTGCAAACAAAAAAAACGGCCCCGAACTGTAAGCCCCTAAACTCCAAATCCGAAGTTTGAACGAAATCCGGGCAGCCATTTGGGCTGTAGGGTAGGCCTCGGGACATACAGACAGACAGACGGCCAGAATTTTGCGACCCACTTTTTGGAGTTCGCCTATCATCGTAATGTCAGAATTGATTAACATCTCGAGCTCGAAATTTTGTACGAATACAATATCGTTCTCTTACTACGTAATTGAGAAAGTTAAAAATGTCTTTCTGTAGGTTATCCCTTTATATGAATTCTTGGAGTCATCCGCCTCTTCCATACAGACGGCTTCATATCCGCACATCAGTTCTCATTATTCAAATCATGCACATCCCTCAATGTGGATGTCTTGAGCGACACCAGCATTACTCATCCCTCATTTAATAGAGCATATCATCGGCCCTTGTCCTCAGTCACTTAGGTGCGTAAATGATGACGAATTGCGAGACAACTGATGACTAAATGCGATGCAATCCTTTTGGTTGATATCCATTTTACGAAAGGATGGTGCGGAATGGTCGAGAGTAATTACATCCACGATACGACAGATCTTATTTGGTTGTCAAGTTGATGGACAGCATACACAGAATTTACCCCAAACATAACTCTGCACTTTACTAACTGTACCGTCGAGTTTCGTAAGACATTGAATCAGTTACTCGTAACGTTTGTGGACAAGGCCAGGATAAGTAGCATCTAGCTCATCATATCAGCGTTTCTCGATTTAACTCGTAAAAAATGGATCAAAATACACTGCAAACCAAACATAGTAGGTACCCAGTTTCGACAAAGGCCATCAGTAACAAACATTTTTCACTTTAACCAAGCAGGACATCCTATTTGCATACAAATTGGCTTTTTAATTGCATTTCGAGTTAAACATATTGATTTGCATGCGAATGTATATGATAGCCGGCAACCTCTTCTACAGGGATAGCATGGTACCTACTAGTCTTTGCAATGCTTCATGTATACGTAACGCCGACGCCGAGGTAGACAAACTGAGGACTATCATGGCCACTTGAACACTTAAAAAGTCGTGAAAACTGGCCCTGCATAATAGTCTATGCAAATTATCAGACAATCGTAATTTATTTTTCGTCAGAATGATGAAGTGGCTTTGTAAGCCTCTTGCAATTTATTTGGCTGTAGATATAGGTACATCTATAGATTGCAAACGTAGTGAGCTACAAGATAAGGATATGAATGCAGCTGCTATTCCTCCTCATTGACTGGCCCCTGCTCATGATAGAGACTGGAACAATTCAGACAGTTGAATTCATTGTATTTGGGGATGTATCATTGGCGAGCCTATCTTCTTTATTCTTGATGTCGCAACTCGCAACAGACATAATTGTTGAAGAAAAACGAGCTTGACTTCAAAATTAGGAATTTTTAGGCCCCACAATCATATCTGAAAACTGGCCGAAATCGACACATTCCTCCCACTCGCAAAACTATTATTAATCACACTGCTAAAGGCTTCTTTTCGCTAAGTCATTACAAGACTCCATCATAGCCACATCAATCACACCCATAGCTATGGACTGTTATGGAATCTCAATCGAGTGCAAAACCATAAACTAATTAGAAGAATATTAACCGTCACTCAGTGGGTCCCGCCTCCATTTCTGACAGCGTCCTAAAGAATACGTCAATCATTTCTCACCAACACGAAAAAATGCCGACACAAATGAAATATATACTTATCTAGATCTACCCAAGTCTACGATGATTTTTTGTTGTTCCTTATGACTGTGCAATAATTATCTGTATTCTTGATCAAAGATTAGGAGGGCATTTTTTCCATTGCTTTTGTTGTCCCGACCTTAACCATAAAATACTTTAATTACAGAATTCCGAAAATTATTACACCAGAGACGATAAATACGTGACTTGTGACTTTGGGGGTAGTTTCGCGGAAGCAAGAGCAGACCATAGATACAACTCAAACGCACACATAAGTATAGGTATAATGTGATGGCACCGTGGAACATTATTTCCATACGATGTCCTTGGCAAAATGTACCCAAAAGAGGGAGAGACTTCTTTTTATGAGTTTTTAATGGCTGGGAAGGAAGCTTCGCTGTTTTTCTATGGGTAAAGTGGATGTTGACTTTTGAAGGATATTTGTTTTTCGTCCATCACCTGGTGGTAGTAAATGCAATTGTTATGTGGCTAGGTGGTCTCTGAGATAAGGATTTTGATTTGAGGGAAAAACAGGTCACTGCAACTGAATTGAAATTTAGTTGGAAGCTGCTTGAAACCGCATGTGTGCGCGGTCGTTTAAGCAGATGATGAGTCTAATGCAAATCAAACGACAAAAGTAGGGAGTGAACGAGGTTTTGTGTAGAGACAATGAGTGTGGTTGCAGTTATAAAGATTCGTGCAATTGACTGCGGTACTTATTTTTATTAACATACCTACTGCAGAGAAAGAGAAGACAATGGAATATAAATAACCAATAAGTTGATAAATAGACCAGTCACCAGTAGAGTGTGCTGCATATACGGGAAAGTCTATATTCAGTCAACATTTCACTCAGTCAGATTCTAGTGTGCGTCATCTGTTGGCGATTTTCTTTTATTTGCTACATACGGAAGGGTTGATTTGCTTTGTCTTTTTGAGAAGAGTAAGTAAAGTGTGTAAAGTATTTATTTTGCTATCCCGGGCAGGTGAGTCCGAGCCCTTCATTTGAAGCCAACTCGATATCGCAGTGAAGAATCTCAGCAACTTTGTCACCAATAGCTCGATAAATATTGTGCTTAATTTCTAAGAGTATTGAGTAACGTATGGATTAAGCACCAGAAATGAAAGTACTTCTTTGAATGAAAGTACTTTGGAAACTAGCCAAAATGGCTGACTATATACAATGATATTGCCATTTTTGCCAACTTCAGCGTTTTTAACATATTCTTAAAGGAAACATACTTCCATTCACCAAATTTCAAAGAAGAAGCCGACATAGATGCGTCTTCTGTCTGGAGAGTGCCACGCCCCCTTTTGCGCAATCTTTCGTATAGCGGTATGAACTCCCTCAAATGGCCCACCAATGTTCGACGGTTCATAAATATCAGATCGGAAAGGGATTCTAAAAACGTAAGGTAAGGTCTGCCACCTCTTTGGATGATCATTTTCCTCGCTGTTTTGAAAGCTAGCGGCTGGTTTGGATCACTAGACGTTTTAATATCAAATTTCAAAATTGTTCGTCAACCTTTTTTGATCGTCAATCTGTCTCCAAGACGTCGGTTTGAAACTGGTAATTTGGCATTCTTACTTATAGAATTTGCATGTTTGATTTAAGAACTTTTCAAGTAATTATACGTCTTTAAGTTGATACGGAATTTTCTTATTCTTAAAGCGCAGTATTATTGAATTAAAAACGATATGTTTTTAATTTAAGTATAATCATTTTCCTATTAATTTACTAGGCCTTCTTAATTTGATAATGGTTTTGATCATTATTATTACCGCCTGCTATTGATTTTAGAAAGCTATTTCTTAGTTTAATCTGACGTTCTCAAGGCAGTAATTGTATTTCTTTTTGCTATTATGGAGCGTTGTAGATTTAAGAAACACGTTCTTAATACTCACCGTTCATAAATGGACCTATTATTTAAATTAAAAAAAAACGCACACACATTCGATGAGCTTTGTTTTTTGACTATTCACCGCAATTGCCCACCTTGAAAATATATTTTTCTAAGCGCACCTACTGCCTACCTCATGCACGATGTTACGTATTATTGCAATACCCAGATTCCATGCCACTTAACATGCGGCTAGGGGGCTTATTATGTGACCATAATGAAGCCCTGCGTTAATTGAAACTTTCAATATTAATAGTGTAGGAAACATGCCGCAAAATACTCTCTATCATGCCACATAAACTACTGCTAATAACATGAACTAATGCAATCTGCCCTACAAGTCAAATTGATCCTGCCCGCGATGGCGAATGTTGAACTCTATGTCCGTGGTGTCCGTAGGTCTGGCACACGGTAGACATTTATCATAGCAACTGAAATTATTCCGTCAGGCATTTGCAAATTGATTTAAACTGCATTGTTGCACCTATGTTAGTTTGGCACGGAATACCTGAGTGTATACACAATTTGTGGACTGCATGGCGCCATGAATGTTGACATCAAGGCTTAGGGTGATTCCATTCAGGTTTATACCGTAATGAAGTGGTAAATGGTTATTGTGTGCAATATTCAAATATAATATGCACAGGAGCACTCGGTGTGAATTTAGAATATTTTCAAGGACAGCTGATTAATAAACGATAATGGTTGGCCGTTAACAATTTAGGTAGGTATTGATTTTCATATCATGTTGTGTGGTACAGTTTTTGAGGAGTTAAAGTTGTAGGTTGCAAAGTTTATTTGTGCGTATTTCTGATTTACACAATAACAGCACGAATTTATTTAAAGGATTTACAACCACAACTGCCTGGAAAAATAGTTATCTACTGAATTTATTTTTTAAACACACCTACCCACACATGATGGTATCTGTTTGAACTGTTGCGGTTGCAATGCTCAAATTATTTAAAAATTCAGTTTCGTGTGAACAATAGCAGACAGTGTGAGATTAAATCCATCTGAATGGAAAACTGTTTTTATGTTTTTATTTATCGGTAAACAATGTTGCATTGTAATCGGATTTTGAAATTTTCAAAGAGTTACATTTTAACATTGAATTTAATTTTACTAAATAAAATATGTAGCCGCTAAGTCTTATCCGTAGGTACATATTTAAAATAGATTTAGTGGCTAACCTGGGTGGAGAGAGGATTCAAAAGTGTTGTCACAAATTTTAGCTTCAGATCAATGAAGAAAGCAAAGGCCGCCCTTATCCCAAAAAATCCTTTTAATGTTTTTTTTTTTTATAAACGTCTCTCATGCTCCCACATCGGCCCGAGATCCGTGCAATAGGTGTTAGCACTGTACTTAAATTTTGTTTTGGGGTCTAGACTGCTAAAAACATGTTCATAGGAAGCGAGTTCCAAATTTTACTTGTCCTTGTTTTAAAAATGAAGTTCTCGCTGTTGTAGTTGGGAAAAAAGTTGGGAAAGAAACTAGTGGCGAATACAGAGAGTCATAAGGACATAAATGATAATCGATTTATTATTTTACAGTGGAAGCAGTCTATAATTTCGATGCATATCTAAATATAAAGTACATTACGAGCTAGCCAAAGGGTATAGTACATTAATATTATATCGTCACTCGCAATAAGAGATTAATTTCATTTAAATCAAAGTTAAACAGGCATTTTTTCAATTTATTACTAAATGTAAAGGAATTTCTAATACTCCGATTGGCCAGTGGTAGCTTATTGAATAACCTTGGCGCTACAATAGTATAACAAATTTGCAACTTATGAGTGCTATGGCGTGGAACTACTGCAAAGGAACTGTCATTGATGCGCAGAGAGTAATCGGTTGAAAGTAAATTTTAAAGGTAACCACTTCATAAAAAAAAAGTTAAAACTTTGTAGAAGTAGAGATGTTTTAACGGGAGAATTCTTGAGTTCCTGAACAACGGAAAAGCTATGATTTCGTCTCCTCATTTTCCAAATAATCCTTAAAATATGTTTTTGGGTAACAATCAAAGGATGCAGCTTATTAGCATAAGTACCTCCCCAACAAGCTAATTGTGAATTGTACTCATAAGATATAAACTTGGCACCTTTGCCACAGTCTTGCACCTCAGCAAAGCCTTAAACAAATCGCCACGACTCTTCATTCTTCTGAAGCTAAAACGTGTGAGGTTAAAAATGATTGTTAGTACGACCGATTAACTTCCCGTGGGTAGTAACATGTGATATTAGTGTAGGATCTTTTATCAGTAAAACTGCTGTCATATTGGTGAAGTTAATGTTTCGTGGCCGAGCTACATAAATATGGGAGCAATGATCGACGTCTGGTCTGACCTGCACTTCATAGAGAATGAGGAGCTGCTTCGTGCTGGAGTATACGCACACTCAGTAAAATAGAGCGATATATCAGAAAAAATTGTTTCGAGAAAACGCTTTCTAAAATATTGGGATTAAAACTTTTGTTTGTATCTTACCATACAAAATTATATTTCATGCTGTTGAAACTCTAAAAAAAAAAAAAGAATAAACTTTGAATAATTTTTAACAATATTTTTTATTTAGATAAAAATATAATTTACTATAATAAGCAATTTTTTTTAAGTTAGTTTCGAGTAATTAAACATATTTTAAGTGCAATAAAGCGATAAGTTGAAATTCATGCCACTTGGCGTTTTTTTGCATTTGAAGTGACATATTTCGCAATGTCTCTCTATTGCATAGATTTTTTTATTTCAAAGTAATTTGTTTTAAGAGTAATTTTGGATAATCTCTGTATTGCTCTCAAATACTGTCACATTTAGGTGTAAATAATTTAGTATTTCGTGTTAGCTGAGTTTTGCATTGGAAAATGCTAAGGACTTCAAAAATTTTTATAGTACTTATTGCTTTTCTAATTTCTGTCCATATCATTGGCAATGAAAATGCCAAGCCCCTTAAAATAAAAGTAACTTTGAAAGCAGCACTTCCTCATCAATAACTAAAAAGTTCACATTTTTTGATTTATCGCTCCATTGCACTGAAGGTGCGATATATCCACAAAGAACAATGATGATACAAAACCTACACTGATTTGCCTATGAAAAGCTTTGCGTCCATCTATAGAGGTCTTGGGGCAGTCCGCAAGAGGCTACTTCTTAGTGGGAATCTACGGCCTTTGCAATTTTCCTGGCGTCAGGCTCCAGTTGACGGAAATTTGGTGGGTACGAATGTGGTGTTATAAGAAATTATAACAATTCTACACGTGTCTAATGTTTATTTTACAGAAAAAATACGAGGTTCCTTTGTTTGTTATACAAAAGACGAATTTGTTTGTCCAAGTGCTCAAGCTGGATAAAATAAACATAACGTGAAAGGTAAGGCGAGGAGGATTTGACACAAAAACGATGATACGTCATTTTGAACCGATATTTAGCGCAATGTTATAAATGTAGGGGTATGAAACTTTTCTTATATATTTGACTTTAAAATGGTGTTTATTCCAATAGTGTAATCTAAAGGGTTTTCATGATGTGAAGCGAAAAAGAAATATAGTAAAAGTGACAAATCCTCCCACTTTATAGGAGGATTTGACATTGCCTTAGGAGGTTTTGACAATAGGTAGGAGAATTTGCCAGTCGACGAACTTTCATTTAAAAACATAACACAAAGATAACTTTATTCAGAAAAAATTAACAAAATGTTCATAAATTAAGTTGTCATAAGTTATTATAAATTCAACAAGTGTTTTATCAAAAAAAAAAAAAATATTAATTTAGCGAATATCAAGGTTAGCAAAATCTATATTAAATTTAAGTTTCTCCTTGGATCTGGAGGTTCCAGGCATTTGCACAGGGCTTGGAAGTTTTGCTACTAAGTCAGTTGAAAGTGCAAGTTTAACGTCTTCCACTAAAGGCTCATAAAAGATATTTGATTTATTTTGTCTCCTAAAATATTTAATTGTGTATGGTAAAGGGGTATTCTCAGCATCTAATACCAGGCCAACGTAATAGAACTCCTTTTTATTGCCAAATTGTATGAGTACATAATCTCCGGGACGAGCGACAATGTTTTTGTTTAGTGTTAGTCCCTCCATTTCCATTTAACAATTTGTCAAATCCTCCTACTTCTAAGTTGATAAATCCTCCTACGACTTTAACTTTATATTTCAACTTACCAAAATTTTGCAGTATTTTACTAAGCACCTTTGTTATATTTAAAATGCATGTATTAATAGTCACAATCACTAAAGATACAAAAAATATAATTGGTATTTACACATGGTATCCCAACAAAGAAAATATACAATATTACCAAAAAAGTCGACCAAAAACAAAAACACCTGCTTTGGGTCGTAAGGCGGAGGTACAACTCAGAGACAATACTGAGACCACCAACTCCGGCCGATTTCCCCTTACTTAGCCTACAAGCTATATTTTTATGGAGTGTTCACGTTTGGTACTCTAGTATTCTTACATAGAAAATCGTATTGACAAATGTCACGAAACTTCAAAAATTCTGCTCACCAACACACTCCCAGGAGATATAAGACACTTCCGCTGTGGGCAAGGTTGCTGGCAGAGTTCATAGAATTTTATCCGTTTAATTTGACATTGTTCGTTACGTGTGGATAATATTTTTTTTAGGAATAAGTGCACATTTGCTTAAAATGTTCATGAAAAATTAACAATGTAGACTGGTTGAGGGAAAATAAAAACATTTTGAGCAAATTTTCTTCATTATTTAAGAAAAATTTACACACGAAATCAAACTTAATGATATCCAAAAGCGGAAAATACACTACCTAGTTTATCCTTATAAAGGGTGATTTTTTAAGAGGTTTAGAACTTCTTTTAAAAAAAAAACACAAAAAATGAATGAAATATTTATTTGAATCGATAGTTTGAACCTTGCAATTTAAAGTTTAAAGATAATTTCATGCAAATGTTGACCGCGGCTGCGTCTCAGGTAGCCCATCCGCTGAGTCCAATTTTGGCATACTCTTTCACACATATCGGCCGGTATCTCACGAATGAATGCATGGATGTTGGCTTCCAGTGCGTCAATCGAAGCGGGCTTGTCCCTATACACATTAGCCTTGGCATACCCCCACAAAAAATAATCTAATGGTGTCAAATCGCACGATCTAGGCGGCCAATTGACCGGCCCGAAACGTGAAATTAACTGTTCACCAAACTCGCCTCGCAATTGCGCCATTGTTTCGCGTGCTGTGTGGCATGTGGCACCGTCTTGTTGAAACCACATATCATGCAAGTCAAGAACTTCCATTTCGGGCAAAAAAAAGTTTGTTATCATTGCTCGGTAGCGTTCACCATTGACAGTAACGCTGCGATTCGCATCATCTTTGAAGAAATATGGCCCAATAATGCCGCCGGCCCATAAACCGCACCAAACAGTGGCTTTTTCGGGATGCATTGGTAGCTGTTGCAATGCTTCTGGCTGATCTTCACTCCAAATGCGGCAATTTTGCTTATTTACGTACCCATTCAACCAAAAATGAGCCTCATCGCTGAACACAATTTTTCGATAAAAAAGCGGATCCTCGGCCAGCTTTCCAAGAGCCCATTCACCAAAAATTCGGCGTTGTGGTAGGTCGGCTGGCTTTAGTTCTTGCACCAGCTGTATCTTAAAAGGCTTTACGCCCAAATCCTTCCGCAAAATTTTCCACGTAGTGCTGTAACAAAGGCCTAACTGCTGGGAACGGCGCCGAATCGACATTTCGCGGTCTTCTGTCACACTAGCTGATACGGCCGCAATATTTTCTTCACTACGCACAGTACGTAAACGTGTTGGTGGTTTAATGTCCAACAAAGTAAATTTGGTGCGAAATTTGGTCACAATCTTCCGAACAGACTGCTCAGAAGGTCGAGAATGCCGATCATAAAATGGAAGCAGCGCGCGATGAACATTTCGAAACGAGCACGAATTTTGATAGTAAAATTCAATAATTTGCAAGCGTTGTTCATTTGTAAGACAATCCATGGTTAAATTGCAAACCAAACTGAAGCTGTTTGACAGTGACACAAGGTACTAAACACACGTCAGCTGTCAAAACCAGTGTTGCCAAAACCAAACCAGCTAAAAAATCACCCTTTATGTTTCTAGTACATAGAACATCAACTTTAGATAATTTTACTAGCCAACCAAATTAAATTATTCGCCTTTTAACAATTTATAATAACTAACCAATGGCATTCAGCAATATAAAAATGTGGAATTCCCGAACTCTTTCACATTTCCCCACGGTTGCCGAGGTTGGCAGCATTAATTTTTGCATTTTTTGTATGTTTTTGCATGTCACACGGATTCTTTTTTGACATAACACCGATAGGAAAACAAAATGGCGAATTTGAAAAAAAACTGAGGGGGCCAGCGGCAAGAGGCTTGTGAGTTGGGGGTCTCAGTATGGTTTGTCTATGCAACTGACGTTTTCATTTGTGCTACTCATAAGACAGCAGGCACTGCAAATTCGAGTTTTTGCTCTCTTTTGCGTTATGTGTGACCTTATATTTGAAAATGACAAAGTCTCCTTTCGTCAAATCCTCCTCGCTCTACCCTACTCGAAAACGACAATTGGATTCATGGGAAAAAATAAACGAGAAATTGAAATCATTGGTCGATACAGGTTTCAGTACTCAGAGATTGGGACAAAGAGGTCGGGTGACCGTCATACATGTTACACTGAGCGATACAGGAGGCTTCAAAGTCAAGGAGGAAAGAAACATGTATTTCTTAAGAAGTTAATCTTTTTGCTACAGTCCGGGTTTATTTGGGGCTAAAGCAGTCTAAGTCTGTTAATCCATAATTTTTTCACTCCAGTGTTGTAAAAGGAAAGCGAATCAAAAAACTGACAATTCGTCTAAGCAGCGCCTAGAGAGAAACAAATCTCGATTGTAAGTTTGTCGCAGTAATTGTACGACTTATCTAGCTAATTGTGAACATTATATCTGAAATAAATTAGACTATTAAGCTCCTAAGTAGAAGACTGAGGATACCTACGTCATGTGTATGGTATTTTGGCATTTCTGTGAGACGCGTGCGAGAGCTCCCTTGCGTTTTTATATCCTCCACAGGAAGGTTTATTCACTTTGTCATTACATGTAATTTGCCAAGAAGGAGTCACATTTATGTTTAAGTAGTTAATAAATAATAATAATAATAATAATAATAATATTAATAATAGTCTCTATAATAAGAAATTTTTCGAAAATGAATAAAAGCAGTTAGTTGCTGCTGAAAACATAAGCAATGAAAATACCGGTGGAAGTTAAATGGAGAAGTTCGAAATGTATATGAAAGAGAAACCAAAATTAGCAGTGTTTTTTTTAACTTCGATCTCAGCAAAGTAAAGTAAAGTAGCATTTTCATCAAATTCCTACTTTACTTTGCTTTGCTGAGATCGAAGCTCAAAAAAACACGCCTATTGTTATACTCTTACAGCCGTATTTATTAGATTCCCCTACGACGCCTCTACGATGTAGTTTAGTTAAACATCGCGTAAAAATTTACGCAGCCTCTATGTGACTTTGCTGAAATTATTATTTATAAGAAAAAGTCCCCTGACTGTTTACTACGCAAGGTTGGTGTCTAAATAATTACAAAAAAACATAAATCTCTTACTTTTTCCCTGCGGAATGACATCAGCTGTTTCTATGAATAGAAACTGACATCTCTCTTGTGAGATTTATTTTGTTTTTAAACAAAAATGGAGCAGCAAAAAATAAAAAGAAAACGGTCGAAAAATTGGGGTTGAACCTGGTTTTATATAATTTTCGCCTTCTTGAACTTGAACTTTCATTTATGAAGTCGATGTCGTTAACAAAATTCACGAAGCTGAATGACATTTGTAATTCAATTTTTAGTTTCCTTTTTAATTTTCAAATCTACCCCGAAAAAAGTGTAAACAAAATGACATTTCAAAAACGAAAAAAATAATATTCAAGCTTTACGCAACCTCTAAACTCAAATTTTTGCGTTCAAAGTTACACAGGCTTTACGCAAAGTGCCTTTTGTTTATAAATCACGTTTTCCTGCGTAAGGACATTTTAGAGGGTTCGTAAAGATAAGCAGACTCTACGGTGAGTTTATAAATAAGGCTGTTAGCCTCCAACGTGTTTTTCAATTTGTAGGAGATTTATTTCATAACAAGTCATTAGATAGGCTTGCTTGTGAACAAGGTAGTAGAAATACGATATAAGGTTGAAGTTTGATGGACAAACACTGCCGGAGACCTCATAAAGTATATAATATTCTAAATCAGGATCACATTCTGAATCGATTTAGCCATGTCCGTCTGTCTGTCTGTCTGTCTGTCTGTCTGTCTGTCTGTCTGTCTGTCTAATGAAAGCACGTAGCGCCCAAAAGAATTGACATAGGCGAATGAAATTTGATGAAAGGACTTCTTATCGTCGTCAGGTTGGTATTGAAAATGGGCTCTGTAGGTCAAGTAGTTCTGGTACCTCCCATACAAAATCAATATTAGGCCTATGTGTCTCTCTGTCTGTTGTTCATTGTAATTACGTACTACCTCACATGCCTAAATTTTGCATGTCTTGTATGCAGTGGAGGGTATCAAAGATAACGCTTTTACTTGTTTTAACTAATAATTAATTTATGCGTATTTGTAGAGTTAAAGTGCAATCAACCTTTTGCCATATTGTACATCATTTTATGAGACTGGGGGGCGTGAGAACCAAATATAGAAATCACGACTTACCCACTCATCCCTTTTTAATAATGCACACACCAGGCCAGGCCCACAACAATAATATTCGTTTACCTCGCGAAGCACGCACTAAACTTATAAATATGATTGTACAACAAGGTTGCGACTTAAGGAACGAGACAAATTGCGGTATTTACCGAATTACTGGGGAACACCTTAAAACATAACAAATGAAATGATTTGTTCACAGTATTCATACTTTCACGGTTGTTAATGTGTAATTTATTATTTCTTGTAGTCGTAATGAATACCTTTGTCTTGTGGCGAGGCAAAGGCAATTGTGATACCTAATCGTGTAAACATGACAAAGTTGTTTTGATTAATGCATCAGCCAGCATGAGCAAAAATTGTGGGTAGGTCAGCATTTTTGGGCACACATGCGTTTAACTTGGTATAAATGAAAATCGTGTGTAAGGAAGCACAGTCATTACAAAATTTGTTAGGGCAGGTTAGGCTGCCAACAATTTTGTAAGTAGCTTAATGGGCCGATACATCAGTCCACGACGGATATAGGAAACACTCATAAAAGAACACTTCGCTTATACGAAACACATGATTTGTACACATCATAGAGTTTGTTTCTTGTGTACGTGTTCGCATATAAGAACGCCTCGGATATAAGAAACAATACTTCTTATAGATGGCAGGTATCAAAAGTCGTTCGTCGGGCGACCATTCTCCAAGCTGATTTGGAACACTCACGTTCCGCCCAAGGTCACAAATGGAAGATAACTATTATTATATTGATAGGTGTAATATAGAAGCCCTTCGCTCCCATATGCATTTCTGTAACACATTTTTAATTTGTTTTTTGACAGGTTTTTTTAATCGCCCTTTTCATACGCATTTTTGGATGCATATTATTTTGCATTTTTGCAAGTGAAGTGGAGCTTTTCCTTATGGCCCTACGCGACTAACTGTTAGTTTTTGTCGAATATTTTATTCACTGTTTAATTGGTCTGTTAAGCGTTTTTAAAAACTAACCGATGAAGAAGTAGGTCGATTTTTTTGTTTCTGTTATTTAAAAATGATATTCTCTTTCAGTCGTATCTAAAAATTTATTTTAGACAAAGGCTTTGACAACAGAAAGCTGTTTATAACTACTTACATTAGGTGTTATGTTAAAATTAAACGATTTTCTCAACTGCATGATTGAAAGCTTGGTCATTGTTGTTTTGCCAGGTGATATTATATGACAAATAATAGATGACAGATAACCAATAGCGGAGGTATGCTTGACAATAGGCTAAAGTTTAAAATACACGTGGACTACGTTAGCAGAAAGGCGTCATTACTCCAGGCAGCAATCTCCCGGATGTTGCCGAACACAGGAGGTCCAGGATATGCAAGAAGAATTATCCTTTCCAGAGTGGTCAGTTCAGTACTGCTGTATGCTGCACCAGTTTGGGCAGGAGCACTAGCAGTAAAAGAGACCAGGAGAAAACTAACATCGTCATATAGACTTTGCGCATTAGCGGTTTCCGAACTATCTCGGATGAGGCAGCTTTCGTTATAGCCGGAATGATTCCTATCGACATCCTTGCGGACGAGATGCAACGAATCTACACCAGAAGAGTTTTAAGTCAGCAAGACGCTAGAGACATAAAAACAATAAGGAATGAAGAGAGGTCAGCTTCAATAGCTATGTTGCAAGCTAGGTGGGACAATACTGCAAAAGGCAGATGGACCTATAAGTTCATTCCAATCATCGAAGTGTGGACAAATCGAGCTCACGGCAGCTGCAACTACCACCTGACGCAGTTCCTGTCCGGGTACGGCGGCTATCGGAAATATCTGTACCGATTTGGACACGATAGCTCACCTCTTTGTCCAGATTGCTCAGACGATGAAGAAGATACCGAACACGCTGTGTTCTATTGCGAACGCTTTCAACAATGGAGAAATAACCTGCCCAGTCCACCAATAATTATAAACGAGATGGTGAACTCGGAGGACAAGTGGATGGAAATTTGCACACTAGTAATTAATGTACAAAACGAGTTGCGAAGAATAGAAAAACTAAGGCGAGATAAAACAAATTCAGCGAGCAGAGCATAAATTGCTAACCAGCCCCGCGACGTAATACCTAACGGCAGTCCCGCGGGGAGAGTGGTGGAAGGGTGTGGATTAGTACGCAGGCGCACTCCTGGCATCGATTATTCGGGTTTGCGAATCGTGCATGTTGGTAGCACGGGCTACCGCATCTTTAGAAGATTACCACATCCTTTGGCGCATCCAAGAAAAAAAAAAGCAAAAAAAGATAACCAATATAGCATTTTAATGGGGACGTTCAAATACATAGTTTAGTAAGTCTGACAGCCGGCTGACTGGATGTGTCTCAGTTTGCATCGGCCTAGGTCGATTACATGTTCATGTTCCATTAGATAATCAATCTGTTTTTTTGATTCGGATCACTTTTTGCAGATCTCGATATTTTTTCAGATTTACACGCATACTGCCACAAATGCCAATAGGTATACTTTCCGCAGGTGGTTCACGTAATTTTAAGAAATCTGAAATGCGCAAAGCTTCGTAAAAATCAAAATAAAGGATTTCCATAGTTGATTTTTCCAAAAACGAATGCGATTTTTACAGCTGATATTGCTGTCAAATAACGCACTATTCCATTTACAAAAGCAGATCAATTTCGTTGCATGTTCCATGACATGAGCCGCGCTAAATCTGAGTTCTGAAAAAAATATCTGGCGGTCCCAATGGAAAACGACATCAGATTACCTAAAGATGGCATTTGAAAAATCACCAGATGACAAACAGTGCAGAATTTTTACAAAAAAATTGTTGCATTGAAAGGTGCGTATTTGGTGCGGAAGATGTATTAGAGCTTCATTCACTTAAAGTTGCGACTAAAAATCGTACATTTATAAAAAGACTTAAGAAAATTGAAATCATATTTAAACATATACCTATATAATAGGGTGTCCCTTATTTTTCGACAATTTTTTTTTTTAACGCATATGTTCTTATTTTATTTATTTTATTATAAAACGCAGCCAAAAAAAAAATTAGGTCATTTGGATCATGTTTACCCGTGCCGACTTCGATCGAAACATGTCAGTACAAGTTACACTGAAATAGTAGCACGTGCCTAAGGAAATTTTTATTGCATTTTTAGTTTTTAAACGGTAAACTAGTTTTTTTTAATCGATTAAAGATGTCACTGCAATTAAGAAGCAACACAAAAAGCATTTACTTAGTGGGAGATGTAAATCACCAAATAAAGGGTACCGTCAAATCGACAAGTTCTTGCAGTTTTCTTTTTTAATATGCGGGAAGTTAAATTGACAGTTAGCGAAAGTGCAAATCTTGTTATTCGCGAGTGTACTATTTTTTGGGAAAAGGCAAGAATCCCTACAAAATCACTACCCAACTCTGTGAAGAAGCTTATAAATTTGTATCAAGCTTGGAGAGAACTGCAAAAAAATTCAAAGAAAACCCAGGAGGTGCATAAACAACGAGAAGCTGATTTCCAGGACGATTTGGATAACATATTTGACATAGCTCATGCTGATGCTCTTCAAAAAATTAAAATAGAAGAGTCTTTTTACAGCGTCAGAGAGAGCCAGGACGACCGGGCTGCTTAGCGGGTGTTGATAAAAAATAAGCTGAAAAGGAAGATAGATTAAGACAAAGGCGATTAGGAGAAGAACAAAAACGTAGTAAGTACATGTCATCGGCAATACCATCTAATTCTTCAGCGTCGTTGGAGGATTTAATTCCTGAAGAACAGGACATATTTACAAGCTCCGACGAAAGCAGCGAAGGTCTTCCTACTGCTCCTAAACCGTCATCTGAGGCAATCTCAAAACGAGGAAGGAAGGACTTTGTTACTCCAAAATTAGTCTCAGCCTTAGACAGATGTCAGTTGAGCATAATAGACTCTGTTTATATACTTCAGGCTACAGTGGAGGCTCTAGGGCTTAACTTTGAGGATTTTCCAATTAATAAGTCATCGATTCAACGCGTGCGGACACGGATTAGAAAAGAAAGGGCAGAGAACATTAAAACCGATTTTCAAAATAATATTCCGGAGGTTGTTACTGTTCACTTTGATGGAAAATTGTTGCCTGGCTTGAATGTAAGGAGTGCTAAGGAAGAACGACTTCCTATTGTTATTACTTTTGGAGATGGGGAACAACTTCTATCCGTGCCAAAATTGGAAAATTCTTCTGGTAAAGAACAAGCTAATGCTGTTTCTAGAGCAATTAGAGAATGGAACTTGGATGATAAAGTTCAGATTATGTGTTGCGATACAACTGCATCTAACACAGGTCGCTTTAATGGAGCATGCGTGCTCTTGGAACAGGAATTAGGAAGAGAGTTAGTCCTTTTTGATTGTCGGCATCATATGTATGAGCTCGTGCTTAAAAGTGTCTTCGAAACGAAGGTCCACCAAGTAACAATAAGTCCAGAGATACCTATTTTTAAAAAGTTTCGAGATGAATGGAAAAATATTGACACTAACAATTTTCAAACCGGTGCTGACATTGTTAAAGAGAATTTTAATGACAACGAAATTACCGAAATTCTAAGTTTTTACTTTGGGGAGCTACGAAAACCAATTGTTAGAAATGACTACCGCGAACTTATTGAACTTTCAATAATATTCTTAGGAGGAGATGTCGATAAGCAACTAAAAATCAGGCCCCCAGGTGCAATGCATCAAGCGAGATGGATGGCAAGAGCAATTTATGCTTTAAAAATATTTTTGCTACGCTCGCAACTTAAATTGACAAAAAAAGATAGTGCCGGATTGAAAGAGGTCTGTGTTTTTATTGTGATGGTTTATGTTAAACCATGGTTGCAGTGCAGTTCGGCAGCAAAAGCACCCTTTCAAGACTTATGCTTTCTGAAAAAATTGAAAGATTATGAAAAAGTAGACGAGTCGATTTCGAAAGCAGCCTTTCAAAAATTGTGTCAACATCTATATTATTTGACCGAAGAGGCTGTAGTTTTATCTTTATTTGATGAAACTGTGGACTTAAACACAAAAGCAAAAATGGTGGCTAACTTTAATAAGGAAAGTCAATCGCATTATCTTAAAAGATACGTTCCATCGAAAGAAGAAATGTGCAATTCAATGCAAGGTTAGCTAATTTTGAATATTCATAATTGTTTTTTATTTATTAATGATTGAAAATGTTCTTTTATTTCATTTAGATAAAACGTTAAATGATTTTGTGTCGGCCAAGAGTCAACATTTATTTCCCCGCTTTAAAATAAATTAAAACTTTCTTCAAGAAAGGCCATCTTCGTGGGAGACCAATGTTTTCTATTTAGAAGCCAAAAGGATGGTTCTTTCTCTTAAAGTAGTGAACGACACAGCTGAAAGAGCTGTCAAGCTAATGCAGGATTTTCACGGACTTCCGACAGCTGAAGAAGAGCAAAAACAATTCCTTCTTCGTTGTGCGAAAGAGCACAGGAAGTTATATCCTGATTGCAAGAAAGAAGTTTTGAAGAGAAAGTATCCGCAATAATTTATTTTTGTTACTAATTATTCTTATTTAAGTATTTAGTATAGTTATTTAATAAAAAGTTGAAATTGAAATGAAATATTTGCAGGTAAAAAAATTTTTTTCTGAATTTTTCATACAGATTTTCAATGTTGACTTTGCTGTCTAGTCGGCACGTGTTAACATCATCCCAGGAGCAAAATATTTTGCATCGAAGTTAGTATTGGCATTAAGAAAAAAAATGAAGGGTATGCGTGAAAAAATTCAGATTTTTTTTTTTTAGCCCATATAAGGGACACCCTACTATATAAGTCTACTAAAATGAATTTTATTCCCAAATTCCGACCATTTTACTGCTAAAATTGTCTACAAAAAGTAAATTGTAAATGTGAAAGTTGCAGTTGAACATTCACAGGAAGCTTCTTTTTGTACTGTTTGATAATGTGAAGAAGAAAAATGAAAATATGACAGCCATTGAGCCATGGACTGCTAGTGAAATGTCACTTCCATACAATCTCTGCCCAGAAAATGACGTAAACATAACTAGCGCTCGTGGTTCTATGCGAAAAATAAGTGAAACAAAATGACAACCATCTTGGATTTCTCCATAGAATGCTAGAGCCACCTATTGGGCGTGAGTGGATTTGCCAAGTGAAACGGTTGAAATTCAAATTGTTGCGGCATTGTTTACAATAGATGTCATCTCGAAATTGTGTTAGGTAGTTTAAATAATTAATAATAGACGGAACCAACAAAATTTGAATAAAAAAATCGTTTCATTGTCCCATAAATTGCACAATTTTCGTATATTTATTGCGAATTAGTTTTTTATGTTGTTTTTCATTATAAATTTTAGAAATATGATATTACATATTACTTTAGCGTATATTTCAATCACATTTCTGATCAACAAATACTTATGATTGTCAAGAATATCACATTCAAGTACATGAGAATTAAATTCATCATATAAATTGCTTACATCTATATTTCTTAAAGAACTATAGGCTATAGTATCAGGATATTACAACCTAATTTATTTTGAAATTCATACAAAGACACAGTTTGGGCAGTTTTACAAATTTTGATGGTGTCCTTTTGTGGGTTTCTCAGGAATATTAATAAAATTTGATTTTTCTGTTCTATACAAGAAATAGGAAAAATTGTCGGCACTGAACCGGGAAACAATTGCATTCCAAAGCCAATTTTTTTGTAGCAATTTGCTTCGAAATTTTTGGAGCAAATTCTTGTCAATGTTCTGGTCATTAAGACAACGTATCGCCTTAAGCCAATCCTTGTTAAATCCATTTTTTTTACGCAATCTAAATAAAATCTAAATCTAAATAAACAGATTTGTCCCTTTTCAGAGAAACTTGAATCATATTGCAAATTGCAACCAATTATACAACACTTCATTTTTTAAATTCTTGACTGAGTACTAAGTTGACAGTTCTCATATGTGGCTGACGTAGAAAAAGTGACGTGCCCGACCAATCTAGTTTTTGCGTTCAGGTTGCATCTCATCCAGACCAATCTAGTCGACTTAAGATGACTAGATTCTTGAATGCGGCCAATGATGACAGCAATTTCCTTCGATTGACTCTCTCTCTTTGTTTGTGATTATGGCAATCTTCTTTTTGAGAATAATTAGTGTAAGTAGGTACATACCTAGGAGAATTCAACTTTTCTTAAATGTAAGAGCATATTTATATAAAAAAAGTAGCTGAAGGGTTCTATGTTCTATTCGAATCTCTTTTCATGTTTTTCAAAATAGGTAGGTAGGTACATACCTGCTACCTCAAAAACTTCTGGCAAATATTTTTCTTTTTAAAAACGGAAATGAAAAAACAGTTTGAGAGCAGCTGTCGAATATAAATTCAGAGCACAATATAAAAAAGCTAAAAAAAAAATCTTTATTTAATGTTGATAATATAGTTCTTCGGTTTGTGTTTTTGCTCTAGCAGCCAAAGCTCATTTTACAGAAAAGCTGTCGACTTCTTAAAATGAAAGCACAGAATGGAGTCGATAATGTGGGACGCTTTAATACCCAAAGAGCTTTGTCGCTTAGCAAGCTTCGGAAGTTCGCACATAGGTGGCGAAATGAAAGATTAAGAGAAGGGAAGAGCTTTTTTCCGTTTTATACAGGGACCAAGTGAGGGGAGATTTGATTGATCCCTGCGGCTTTCAAACTTGAAAATAAAATCAACTAACCCAATAACCGAACCATTTGAAAATAAAATTCGTAAAATGGTGGATATGAATTTCGTTCGAATATTTCAGAAATATTTTAAATGCCCCGCTCAAATGGATATTGTGGTTGGTGCCGGCCGGTTTTCATGAGAAACCTTTCCAATGGCCGCGTTTGACAGCGCGGGGTCCCAGGTTCGAATCCCGAAAAAACCCAAATTCCAACTTATGGTTGTTTTCCGCTGCGCCACCTCTCGCGAACGTCTGACAAACATCCGAGAGTATAACTTGTCATGAAGGAGCTTCTCAATTAGCCGTTTGGACTCGGCATAAAATTGTAGATCCCTTCCATTCGTCCCAAAAATGAAAAACTCACACAAACGAATGGTTGTGAGAAGCTAGGCCTAGGGTCCCTACAGACCTGTTGCGCCAACTATTTATTTATTTATCCCCAGAGCGCGTTTTAAACGTCACGTCAAAATTAAAAACAGCTTTATAACGCGGTTATCATTGAAGCGGCGCGTTAGAAAGACTTTTGTTTGTATCCTACCGTGATATGGAAAAATTGATTGAATGTGTTCGAAATTACCCATTACGATATGGGTGGATGATATTTACAAAATAAAAGCAGAAATTTGCTTATTTCATGCACCCAAATTCTTTTTCTTTTTCGGGAATTGCGTAGAGCGGCAATTAAAAATATTGATGCTTCTTCCGAGCGGCTTGACATTTTTTTTTCCGAAAAATAATGACAGCTACAATTCTGTTTGACGTGCTCTAACGCAGCGGTTAGAACGTCGCGTACAAATAATTTTACAGTCGCGTAAATAATCTCACCGCGGCGGTGAAATCTCGTTCTGTTTGAAGGAGCCTTTATATTTTTTAGTAGGTTGGGAAAATAAATTTAAATTGAGAGAAAGAAGATGATGATTTTTTACTATTTATACTTTTTTCAACATTTGTTTCGATGTAGTTCAGGCTTTGAGCAGATTACTTAATTACAAAAACAAACTATAGGTACCAAAACTAGGTAGGGCAATGTATAAGGCGTATTTTTTTTAATAATATCCAGCTATTTTCAGACCATTACACAATTATTGCTACTAACAGTTTGGTGTCTGAATGCAATGTAATAGTCCTAGGAAGTACGGAAATTTTATAGTTGCAGAAACATTATTTTGAACTCATACCTACGTTTAATATTCACTCTACAACATCTTAACATCAATTGCTAAAAATATTTAATATTAGTTGATGTTATGTATAGCGTAACACTCATATCATGTGATATATAAATCACTTCGATGGGTAAGCGGCTGGAGAATAAATTTCGTTTTTTAGGACGAATCGAATGGCCCAATTTAATAATGAATTATGAATGAAATTTCTTAGAATAGTTACAGGCTAAGGGTTTTCAAATAAGGAAGGGTCGCAAGGTATGAACAAAATATTTAAATCTCATTAGATATGTATGTATGGAATATAATCGTTCAAATGTCTGCCGCAGCTTCCAACGTCCACGTTTTACGGATCCAATTTTGAATGACTCTGCCGCATAGGGCATACATCCGGCGTAGGTCGATCGCGGCACATATGCATGTCATTTGTCATAGAAATTCGACTTCAAGAAACCCCACAAGAAAAAGTGGGGTCGAGCCGCACGATCTTGGGGCAATTCACATCATTTACGCGAGAGATAACCATACCCTCAAATTTTTCAGCTGAAAATCCATCGTGGGGAGAGTACGATATCTTAGACGCCAAAAATGATAACGGTTTTTTGTAGAACGGTTAAATACAAGCATTTTTTACAGTGTGAGTGGGGGTGTCTAAGGCTATCTCTCGCGGGAAGGGTAAAATAATTTACTAAAGAATGGAAACACTTACAATAAAGTACTATTCCTTTTTTGAAAGCCAGGATCTGTTATCTTATATATATTTAATATCAAGTTATATCTGGTTTAGTTTATAGTTTTTGAAAAAAAAAATTTCAAACTTGAACTTTTAGGAAAATAACATAAAAAAAAATCTTGTATGCTGATTTTTTCAATATTGTTAACATAGACACTAAATTTGTTACTGCCCCTAGTAATTCTTAATCGAACGCTGAAAACTACATTGATTTATGTCTTTATATCGTGCGTCCATTGTGGCGCCTGCTGCGTGGCACCATCGATCGTCTACCTCCATATCGTTCAATTAGCTGTACCCACTCGGCTTTGCCAGTGCCTGTCGTACTAAGTCCCGCCAATATTTCAAAAATGCTTTATTTGGACATTGTGCATCAATTACAACTTTAGCTCCGTGAAATAGCGTTTGATTTTTATTTTCTTCGGATGCGAGGTGAAACGCCACTTTTCTGTTACTAAACCATTGCGTAGAATGCTACTTACAGAATTTCAAGGGTAAAGATGTGCAGATATGAAAACATTGCCAGTTTTCCTATCGCTCTAATTTTTCACAAATTTTTTTAGAGAGCTCTAAATTTTCAAAGTCTAGAGCTTACGTAGAAACAAATAGACGTAAATTTATGTTCGCATGTAAAGATACATGAATACATTTTGAACGAAGATATCCGTTCCCTTCCATGTTTAGCCACAAAAATTAAAAAAATAGATTGTGCGTACACCTATCAGGTCTAAAACTATCCTTTATTTCAACCATACATGGCCACAAAATTTCATTGAAGTCGGTTAAGACGTTACGAAGATTAGAGCACAAACATAGCGAAATGCGATTTGTATATACATTATTAAGAAGAAGATTACGTCACTTCAGTTATAACTTTTTAGACATAATTCCAATGCTTGAGGAATTGAGGAATAATTTTGAGAAAAATGGCATTATTTTTGTGAGACGTTTTTAAAATCAATCCATAGAAATAATTTTTGTATGTATTTTGTAAATTATAATAAAGGGTGATTTTATAAGAGGTTTAGAACTTTTTTTTAAAAAAAAAACACAAAAATTCGAAAAAATTAATGAAATATTTATTTGAATCGATAGTTTGAACCTTGCAATTTAATGTTTAAAGATAATTTCATGCAAATGTTGACCGCGGCTGCGTCTCAGGTAGCCCATCCGCTGAGTCCAATTTTGGCATACTCTTTCACACATATCGGCCGGTATCTCACGAATGAATGCATGGATGTTGGCTTCCAGTGCGTCAATCGAAGCGGGCTTGTCCCTATACACATTAGCGTTCACCATTGACAGTAACGCTGCGATTCGCATCATCTTTGAAGAAATATGGCCCAATAATGCCGCCGGCCCATAAACCGCACCAAACAGTGGCTTTTTCGGGATGCATTGGTAGCTGTTGCAATGCTTCTGGCTGATCTTCACTCCAAATGCGGCAATTTTGCTTATTTACGTACCCATTCAACCAAAAATGAGCCTCATCGCTGAACACAATTTTTCGATAAAAAAGCGGATCCTCGGCCAGCTTTCCAAGAGCCCATTCACCAAAAATTCGGCGTTGTGGTAGGTCGGCTGGCTTTAGTTCTTGCACCAGCTGTATCTTAAAAGGCTTTACGCCCAAATCCTTCCGCAAAATTTTCCACGTAGTGCTGTAACAAAGGCCTAACTGCTGGGAACGGCGCCGAATCGACATTTCGCGGTCTTCTGTCACACTAGCTGATACGGCCGCAATATTTTCTTCACTACGCACAGTACGTAAACGTGTTGGTGGTTTAATGTCCAACAAAGTAAATTTGGTGCGAAATTTGGTCACAATCTTCCGAATAGACTGCTCAGAAGGTCGAGAATGCCGATCATAAAATGGAAGCAGCGCGCGATGAACATTTCGAACCGAGCACGAATTTTGATAGTAAAATTCAATAATTTGCAAGCGTTGTTCATTTGTAAGACGATCCATGGTTAAATTGCAAACCAAACTGAAGCTGTTTGACAGTGACACAAGGTACTAAACACACGTCAGCTGTCAAAACCAGTGTTGCCAAAACCAAACCAGCTAGAAAATCACCCTTTACTAGACTCACGAAATCTGAAATCTGAAGAAGCCCAATCGAAAACCACATAAACCAACCACAAAGCTGTTTGATACATCAGCTTGTTAACCAAGGAAAGCTTAGTATCTCCGAAAAAAATATCTCCTTCCGCATGAATGTGTGAGTATTTGAAAAGCTCTCGCTTTAAATTGATAACATTTCTAGTCAATAGGGACTGTTGCTTTGATTTATAGTTGTTATAACAAGGACATTAGGTGGGAATAAATTTCAAGGAATAGTATCGATAGTTTTATTAAGACTATCGATGTATTCGATAGTTTTTTACTATCGATACTATCGATAGACTATCGATGTTTAAGCAACCCTACTTGTACGATAAGTTCGTTGTTTACGTACTATCTACCATACTAAAATATATTTTACACCAAAAAGTCATAACTTTTTTGACGGTACCTATTACGAATTTACGATACCATAAGGAAAAATAGTTATTTTTATAAAAAAATCAATAAAAAATGTTGGTTTTAACTAAGCTAGTTCTTAAATTTATTCATTGTATTGATTATTACATTCATGAAAAAAAAAATATAGGTAATGAAAGTACAAATGGTGATATTTAATTAATAGGTAATTGAAATTTAACATCTTGATATTGTAAACAAATTGCAATTACAAATTAATTCACTTTTTCTACTATCGGTATCATCGAAATTACAAATATTATAAAACGAACCAAACATGGCACGACTTTGTTTATATCGGTTATCAATCATTCATTATGTATAGGTATTCTGCACAATCAAATAAGAAGCGATTTGTCAATGCCAAACGCAGATACCTTTATTATCATCGTAATAACTGCATACCTGCACAAAAAATTCAAAATGATACCGTTGTTCAGTTTTTTACTGAGTGAAAACTGGAAATTCAAAAGTTTTGCGCTCGACATTGATAGTGATGACCATTTCCTGACGTAGCCGGCCGTTCCAAAATCCGCTCCAAACATTAACTTTTTTCCGAACGCTCCGAACCCCAGTCAGCGAACAAACGGCATTGTCTTTGGTCATTAACGTTGAGCTCCTGAGTAAGTTGGGTCTTGTACGGGTGCTGGCCCAAGTCCCAATGCAAATTGTACACTTTCACATACCGCGGCAATGTTCTCAGCTCATCTGGCGTTACTTGACGTACGGGTGTTGGCTGATTCATTTTTACGGAACCGGTAGTCTCGAATGTTCGAAAATCAACTTTGAAGGGCCACTGCGTCTGCCGTAAAGCGGGCGCAATATTTGTACTGACAAACAATAATTTTGATAATAAAGCATTATCATTTAAACGTGCTGCTCAATCGTGTAACTTTCCATGGTGATTTGGCATCAGTGTATCATAGTGTATTTTTTTTATTGTTTTTTAACGTCGACATGACAAAAAGGGCATTTTTGGATGTTTTTGACGTGTATCGTGGGCAATTCAGTCCGAAAAGTCTGGTATCACTGCGACAGACGGCACTCAAACAACATGGCCGCCACAGGCTGCCAACATCGCCCCGTCCGAACTGAAATTCCCTTTTTATTACACCGCTGGAGTGGGGTTTCAATTGGTACCATGTCACTTTATAAAGTCTTGTGATAGCTTCCAAGGTCATATCTTATTATATTTATATCTATTTATAGCAAACTCACAGATTATACGCAATCTAGCATTCTGAAAACAGAAACACCCTGAATAAAAACAAACATATACCTAGACCTACTTCTAAGGCGACTTGGCTTTCGATCTCTTACACCAGGGTCTCTGTCGAGGTTACTATACAACTTGCTCGAGATAAGTCAATATTGCGTTTTGGAAAAGTGTTTTCCCCACTTCCTATGCATTTTTTAGCGCATTTCATTCAAGTTTCTATGAGTTTTCAATACAAACCTCAGCTTGGTGAATCACTGATTGTACTATACAAGTACGACATTCCCAAAACACAATTTTACATAAGCAGCTGATAAAATTACACTCTGAACTTCCGAAGACGTAATATTTAGAAATTTATCAGCACTGACCGTTATGTTGTAATGAATGATAAGCTGCAGTCGTTGAGTTAATATTCTTTTTTTTTATATTTAGGTATGTTTGTTTGGATATGGGAAAGTAAATATTCACCAGAGGGGATCTATGTTTTCATGGTGGAATAAAAAGACCCCCCATACAATATTTCTGTAAGAGTTTGTTGTTTTTAGATTCGGTTTTAAGATGTGTCCCTGTCCATGCTATGTGCTTTTCAATAAGGAGTTAAGAGGATGTATAGGATTTTCAAATTCCCGGCCTCTATTGAACAATCAAATGCGCAGCTCAATCTCAAGGAACACACCCACCATCCAGAACCAGAAATTCAAATCTTACAAACTGCTGCCTGCCAACAATGTTCTTTCTTTCAAGCTCTATTTATAAAAGCTTTATCAGTGCTTTTCGTTCTTTAGCATTTCAAGACTTAAAGACGAAATAAAAAGTAGCTGTTCACACTCAATGCCATGGTACATACCTAAGTGCGGCCATAAATTTTATAATATTTTTATCACTTCAAGACGAACCCATATCACACTGTTACAGTGCGTTAATATCTGCAGCCCTAACATTGACATACATTATGCGTTCCGTGAGATTTGCAGAGGAGAATAACGAACTGATATAGCTTAATACAAAAAACAGAAAAAATAAATAAATACAGAAGTGTAGTCCACAGGAAATCATCTTGAGCTGTTTTTTTTGATAGCAGTTATTGTGCGATTTTGTTGCGGTCACTGATTGTGTATGAGAGTTAGCTAAGAGCTAGATCTCTGTACAGTAACAGTGAATGGGAAAAGTCTTCAACCTTCTCAAACTCTTAACGGAGCCAACTTTTTTATTTATTTTTTGTCTTAATTACTGGGATATCTTCAACTGTTGCTTTACAAAGCGTACCGCCGCAGGATTTCTTCAACAAGGAGCTGCTTAAAATTAAAATGCAGGAAAGTCAATAACCGTACAGTGAAAAACCAGATTCCAGATGGGTCTTGGATAATCCTTTGCAAGACCCGCTCTTCTCCCAAAACCATTGACCACTCGCTTACGAAATTTGACTTCGAGTTGGACTTCAACTATGAAATACCATAACTTCACGAAACGTCCTTCACAGATGTATGTTATGTTAATATTTATTAAGAGCCCTAAATCGCAGCTGTCTATAAAGCCGCAACCTTGACTATCTGATAGTACATTACAAAAGAGGGATATTGTCATATTGTCATATGTCAACTTACCGAAGACACTAACCAGCCGAATCGATTGTGTTAAGGGCTGAGTCTGACAGCTGACATAATATGATTATTATCAGAGACAACACTGAGACCACCAACATTGGCCGATCCCCGTTACTTGCCTATAAGCTATATTTTTGTGGGGTGGCAAATGCTAAGTGCGCTAGTATTGTTACATAGAAATTCGTATTGACAAATGTCACGTAACTTCAAAAATTCCGGCTCACCAACACACTCGCACCTTGCATAATGTCACATCCGCTTTGGGCAAAATTGCTGCCAGCATTCATAAAATGTTATCCGTTAAATTTGAAATTATTCGTTACCTACGTGTGGATAGAATTTTTTTTTAGGAATAGGTGTAGGTACATTTGCTTAAAATATTCATGAAAAATTAACAATGTAGATTAGTTGAGGAAAAATAAGAACATTTTGAGCAAATTTTCTTCATTATTTAAGAAAAATTTACACACGAAATGGAAATGATATCCAAAAGCGGAAAATACACAATCATGTTTTTCCTAATATGTTTCTAATATATAGAACATCTCCTTTACGTAGTTTTATTAACCTATTAAATCAAATTATTCGCATTTTAACAATTTATAATAACTAACCAATGGCAGTCAGTAATAAAGGGTGATTTTTTAGCTGGTTTGGTTTTGGCAACACTGGTTTTGACAGCTGACGTGTGTTTAGTACCTTGTGTCACTGTCAAACAGCTTCAGTTTGGTTTGCAATTTAACCATGGATCGTCTTACAAATGAACAACGCTTGCAAATTATTGAATTTTACTATCAAAATTCGTGCTCGGTTCGAAATGTTCATCGCGCGCTGCTTCCATTTTATGATCGGCATTCTCGACCTTCTGAGCAGTCTATTCGGAAGATTGTGACCAAATTTCGCACCAAATTTACTTTGTTGGACATTAAACCACCAACACGTTTACGTACTGTGCGTAGTGAAGAAAATATTGCGGCCGTATCAGCTAGTGTGACAGAAGACCGCGAAATGTCGATTCGGCGCCGTTCCCAGCAGTTAGGCCTTTGTTACAGCACTACGTGGAAAATTTTGCGGAAGGATTTGGGCGTAAAGCCTTTTAAGATACAGCTGGTGCAAGAACTAAAGCCAGCCGACCTACCACAACGCCGAATTTTTGGTGAATGGGCTCTTGGAAAGCTGGCCGAGGATCCGCTTTTTTATCGAAAAATTGTGTTCAGCGATGAGGCTCATTTTTGGTTGAATGGGTACGTAAATAAGCAAAATTGCCGCATTTGGAGTGAAGATCAGCCAGAAGCATTGCAACAGCTACCAATGCATCCCGAAAAAGCCACTGTTTGGTGCGGTTTATGGGCCGGCGGCATTATTGGGCCATATTTCTTCAAAGATGATGCGAATCGCAGCGTTACTGTCAATGGTGAACGCTACCGAGCGATGATAACAAACTTTTTTTTGCCCGAAATGGAAGTTCTTGACTTGCATGATATGTGGTTTCAACAAGACGGTGCCACATGCCACACAGCACGCGAAACAATGGCGCAATTGCGAGGCGAGTTTGGTGAACAGTTAATTTCACGTTTCGGGCCGGTCAATTGGCCGCCTAGATCGTGCGATTTGACACCATTAGATTATTTTTTGTGGGGGTATGCCAAGGCTAATGTGTATAGGGACAAGCCCACTTCGATTGACCTACTGGAAGCCAACATCCATGCATTCATTCGTGAGATACCGGCCGATATGTGTGAAAGAGTATGCCAAAATTGGACTCAGCGGATGGGCTACCTGAGACGCAGCCGCGGTCAACATTTGCATGAAATTATCTTTAAACATTAAATTGCAAGGTTCAAACTATCGATTCAAATAAATATTTCATTCATTTTTTCGAATTTTTTGTGTTTTTTTTTTAAAAAAAGTTCTAAACCTCTTAAAAAATCACCCTTTATAAAAATGTGGTATTCCCGAACTCTTTCACATTTCCGCACGGTTGCCGCGATTGGCAGCATTTATTTTTGTATTTTTTGCATGTTTTTGCATGTCGCACGGATTCTGAATTGACATAACACCGATAGAAAAACAAAATGGCGAATTTGAAAAAAAAAAATTGAGGGGGCCAGCGGCAACAGGGTTGTGAGTTGGGGGTCTCAGTAAGGTTTGTCTATGATTGTTTCTTATGAGCCAACAAACACCAATGCAAACGAAACAAAATGCACGTTTTTGTTTAAAGTGTTTCGGTCATTGCGTACGAGCACACACACCGAATGCACCGAACAAGCTTCGTTGTCGATAATTGCCTGCTTTCTTATGGCGCAACACACACCAAATGAAACGAAACATAAAAAAACAAAGCAAAACATACAAACATGTTTCGTTGCCGATAGTTGACGTGTTGTTTTTTGCAAAACAAAATTTTGGTTGCGCTATTTCTTATTATTTATTCTGTTCGTAAATTTGTAGAAACGAACGTGGATGGAGAAAAATTGTTACTTTTTATGAAGATAGGAGGATGCCAATAAATTTCGATTTTGTTTTATTCCAACGCATACCAGACGAATCAAGAAAACAAAACGTTTTATTTTGTTACATTCTATTTCGCTTGGTGTGTGTTCAAATGAAAAAAGGGTTTTTAACTTCAAATCAAAAACGTTTTATTGTGTGTTTTCAGCCTAAAATTGTAAATCGAAACTAAGTATTTTTATTGGTAAGGCCCACAGTGTTTCGTATGGTTTGAAACGTTTTGGAAAATAAATGTAAATTGTAACTAAAATGTCATTCGGCACATTCTTTGGTTCCCCTTCCGATTCGTTGGTGTCAACTTAAGTTGTATATCTAACGAAAACTGGTAGCTCAACCGGGGTAAGGTTATAAAAGTAATACTTACATTTTATTTGAATCCAATTTGCGCTTTTATGCCAGTGTAAATATTAAACACTGCTTGAACAAAGTGGAAATTTTGAATATAACTACCAAGAGTCCAATCACCCTAAGGGCCGGTTGCTCATACGACTCTTAACGATTAAGTTCTACTTAAATACTTATAGGCTACTTTTTTTAGGGCATAAACTGTCACATACGATTTTTTGTGGCACTTAATTCGCTATGAGTCGTATTAGCAAACGGCCCTAAAAGTTGTTAAAATATTAAACAATTAACAACCTCTATACAAAAAAACTAGTAGTATCATTTAGTAAATTGAAAATTAAGAACATAACAATGTAACAAGCGTTTTTGGAACAATGGCTTCAGTCACAAGACGCCGCCTAGCTTATGTAAATTACAGCTACATTTATATCAACTCAGCCATCAAGCCCACCCTTATCTGTGCGTTTCTCGGAAAACCTACCAAAATATGTGTCCTCATTTAATATTTTGCAAAATTTGCCTTTTTTTTTGCAAATAACTAGAATCATAGCCCCATCTCTACTGTAGAGCACTACTACAACACCAAATTTAAGTACATACATTCAAATGAAAGTGGAATTTAGTTTGTTGATAAGAAGAATTAAGCCCGACTCACTAATAAAGCGATATCAACTCAGGGCCAATCGTCTTAAATTTTGCTATAAAAGGAAGTGCACAGGGTCACGGAAATCTAGTTACTAGTAAGCCATTCGGCATGCGTGGTCTTTTATCGTGTATCGGGCTGTAAAATGTGCTAAATATATTTCAAGTTGAAACAATAATCTTGAACTGTAAAATGTGTTTTCGTGAAATATTAATATTATCGTTATCCTTGCACTTAGTGCTAGGAGGTAGTGAAGTTTTTTCAAGCAATGAAGAAGTGTAAGTGGTTTAAAAATATTTTAAAATAAATGGATATCCTCCTGTACCTAAATTCTATTAATGCGTTGTGTGGGCGTAAATTTTTGTTTCATATTTGAATAAAAAATGTTCGATTGTACTTATGTGGTGAAGTGATCCAACTCATTTTTACATAGTTCTGGATAAATAAATTTTTTTAATCTTAGTACCATGAAGAGTGTTTGCTACATTTCAAGAATCGGCAGTAAAGGTTACTACAGTTTTACCCTGCTAAGTAAAAGATGATATTTAGTTCTTATGGATTATTCAAAAAACTATTTATTTAATTTGTTATAGGTAACAATTTTAAGAATTGGGTTTTTAATATGGCACAGATTTACTAAATCCTAAAATAAAAAAAAAAAATTCTCTAACGCATATCTAATTAGAATCCGAAAAATATGGAACAAATTTTAAAGCAAACAAAATTAACTAGAAGCTTCTGGGAGACCCCACCCATGTTAAAATCGCAACTACATAACATCTCTTGGGATTAAAAAAAAGCTGGACTTTGGTCGATGGTAGTTTGGTATACCTACTCAATTTAGAAATAAGAGTCTTAAAGACCGGTCAATTTAAAATTGACTTTTTAAAATCCTCTTAGACAGCCGAATTTGTATTTTTTGCAAAAATTGAAGACCGCGTACAGCCTATATTTGCTTGCTAGAAGAAAATGGGCTAGAGATATTTTTTTAATTAATTCAATTTACAATTAAAGCGAAGAAATTGCTTGAAAGTAACAACGCCAATCTTTAGTACTTAACCAGCTCGCTAAGCATTTTGAGGGAAAGAAATTTAAGTGGTGGTTTTATTTATCTATCTCATAGTAATATTCGATTATTTAATTTATCTCTGTACAAAGAAAAGAAGATTCTTAATATATGTCATATATTTATATCTTACTTGTAATTAAAGCAAAAGTATTGATGTTTGTTACGCAATCACTTCTAAGCGGCTTAATAGATTTAAAACAGACTTTGTTTATGCTTAGAATAGCTCGTTAGTTGGGATATAAGGTGAATTAAAAATTGGGAGAGTCCTCTTCAATATAATTATATATTTTGTTTAAGAATTGAGCATTTCAAGATTTCAATAATTATTTTGTGTTTCCGGCCGTAGTAGTGATCATGGAGCATAGTGACTTTAAGTTTTGTTTTCGGGCGAGCATGAGTGGAGTGAATACAGAGGAAACAATTCTTTTATCTTAGCAAACTCAGATTATTCTAATTAAGAGCTACACCTAATTTTTACAAAACAGAGCGAAGCGGAATCAGCTGAATTAATATAATGACATGTAGACTAATGCGAAAACTATTTTGAATTTAGTTGCTGGAGCCAGGTACAGGTACCGGGTCATGCTCGTAATATAGACCCACCAATTATTTGCTTTTTACTGTTCCTGGCTTTATCACATTTTTTGTATAGTATACTTGTGATGAAATTATGTTTAATTGCCTTGTTAATAATGTTGTAATCTTTATACATGAGTGTGGAATAATCTGTTTCAAATTTCGTATAAAACTCAAATCAGCTGCAAATCGGAGTTCAAACTCTGATGATTCTGAATTTTAACTTTAATAGTCTGTTATATTTTCATTCCATATCCATACCCGAATCATCCTGAACGTTATTTTTTAAAATTTCTGAAAAAAATGTCGGTGCATTTTCTTTAGAGCAAAATTAGATAAACTGTATCAAAAAAAAATTTGATAGAGGTCCTAGTTCTCCCAAAATATCCTGTTGCCATATGGCAACGCTAGGAGCGATAGGGTACAGGTCTGTACTAACATAGAAAATTAGGGTTTTTATACTAAAAACTATAACCTTATTGAATAAAACATATTTTCCTTATTTTATTTACTATTTATTAATTAAATTTTAAATAGATTTTACAAGTTTGGTATGAGTTTTAAACGAATAAGCATCTATCTAATTACAAATCCGCAGTATGGTAAGGTTTACAACATTTCAAGCAACGGCCCTTATCGCACTTTGAGCAAGCAGTTCGCAAAATCGAATTACACAGGTCTCCATCACAGCGTCTCTTCTTTTCTAAAGGAATGACAAGGCGATTTTTTTGGTCATATCGAAGAGTATTAGCTAATGAACCGGCTTCCGACCGCCGTTTTGGGCTTATAACACTGCTGTGTGACTTCGGTGGATCACCGAAATGTTTGCAATAATAAATTGCGATTTCACGTAGGAATGCATGCCCGAGTCCACATGCTGTGCCGATGAAGCTGCCATGCATTTTGGAGGAGTATAATTCTGAGCAATCGCATCGTCCATAAATTTCTCAAACTGCTCGTGTGGTTTCAAATTGTGGCAGTCGTCATAATTGGGTTGTGGAAAATCGGTAACATTGCGTAAGACTCATCTTTTGACAAAGTAAAAGTTTTATTTTTATTGGATGTTGGCAAAGGACAGCTGGAGGTAGACTGCTGAACACAACGCAACCGGATTGATGGTGGCTCATAAGATAATGTATTTTCATCGAGTAAACTAATGGGTCATCATATGAGTTATCCAGAATACTCGCTAAAACACTTTCGTTGAGAACTTCATCCAAATTCTCTGCGGGATCTTCAGTCTTCCATACGTCGGCCATTTTCAAATACGATCTCACAACCCGATCGCAGCTGCGCTGGACATGCATTGCCAGGAATACCGCCATCTAGTTCATCAGCAAATCTCCGCTCAAATCACCTTCATTCTCTGGTGGCTGAATATAAAAGGCGTGGAGATTGTTTGAAAGACCACTTTCATCATCCGAACAAAGCTCTTCTAAGTAATCTTGAACTTCTTGCCGTGTCAGTTTTCTGGAACAAAAAATTATAACACTCATCATGTAAACGTGTACCCTCTCGCTCCTGGCGTTGCCATAAGCACGCAATTTAAACTGACTCTGCAATATTCAACGCAGATGTATTGCTATGTGAAAAAATGTAAAAATGGATACTTATATGTATCAGTTACCGGGTGAGCAGCGCCAAAACGCATGCAAGTTTTGCGTTGCCATATGGACACGCCAGGATGATTCGGACTAAAACAATAAAAAAAGTTAGATACAAAATAAGATTTTTGTTCTGAATTTCCGGGCCTTTCATATAAGCCGGGCCCGGCGGAATTATTTTGCTAATAATTTTTTCTGATTTATACCTATTATATTATTATTTTTTACTCACACTTTTTTAATGTTCACATTTCAAGACCTAAAACTATAAAAAAAAAAAAAACAATTTTAGGGTTCGCCTTAAGACTCCTTTGGGTTGACATTTGTAACTCAGTCTCCTGCCCAGGTGTCTGCAAGAAAATAGTTTATGAATTTACAGTTTTTTTTTGTAAACTATTTAAATATAAATAAATAAATAAAGTATTTTCCGAGACATCACACTTTTTGGTGAAATTGGAAGGAAAAGGAAAATAGTTTATGAATTTACAGTTTTTTTTTGTAAACTATTTAAATATAAATAAATAAATAAAGTATTTTCCGAGACATCACACTTTTTGGTGAAATTGACTCACCTACTAAATTTAACAAATATTTTCATAAATTATAGAAATGACGATCCCAATGTCGGACCAAAAGCTGATGAAGAATCTGATAGGGTAGCCAGGCATACTGATGGATTGTAAGTTCAGTCTGCCACAGTCATACACTCCCTATAACCGTTGCAAATGTTATAGCTTCAATTTCGGTATTAAATCTGGACCACCACATGGACATCAGGGGCCACATCATGGGCCACATCATGGGCCACATCATGGACCACATCACGGCCCACCTGGATATAACTTGCTCACCCACGGCCATGGATATGGGCCCGAGCCTCAACCGCAAGAATTTGCCCCAATGTATGATCTTTAATAAAAAATGTTTACGCATTTACAAATTTTTGCAACTTCAATGATTCTCTTTTATTTTAGAAAACACATAAAAAACTGGTTCGGCTTTAAGAAAACCGGCAATCCAATAGAAGCGACTCAAAATTTCATTATGAACGCGAAGCTCCAACTACCAACCATAGGATCGTGTCGTCAGCCTCAACAGTTGCCACAAAATGTGGTCTACGAATGCAGGGACAGCAACTGTAAGCTGTCCTGTAAGAAGAACTTCTTCTTCCCCGGCGGCTTGAGTCAATTGAATGTGATTTGTATATCTGGCAAGTGGATAGTACGTGACTCCCAATTTGGCGACAACATACCGCCTTGCGAACGTAAGTCGTAACAATCCTAATTCCATTACCACATGAAACATGTATATGTATATCCACGTACTTTCCAATAGCCGCCTGTATGCCACCATGCCAGAACAATGGCATCTGCCTTGAGCCTGGCCTCTGTAAGTGTCCTGAGAATTTCTACGGACCGTTTTGCCAGAATCGCAACCTGCAATGCGCTTCAAAACCGACAATTCCCAAGAACTCCAAAGTATCCTGCCGAAGCAAGTAAGTACTTATTTTTTGGTGTTGGTCCCAATCGAATTTGGGTGTGATTCTGTTATAATTTTGATTTTGCACCGCAGTCCCATGTGATAAGGATAATAAATCAAATTCCGTTTTATAGCAAATGCAATGTGGAGTGTATAAATGGATACCAGTTCCCCGATGGTACGGGCATCACAAACCTCGAATGTTTGAACGGTGAATGGAAGCATCCAAAGAGCGGAGAGACTACCGCTCCCGACTGCCAACGTAAGTTGAATGGGGAATTAATCGAAAATAATCCACGAAATGTATTCTTTTTTAGCAATTTGTGACCCTCCATGTGCCAATGGCGGCAGTTGTATAGCATTCAATATGTGTCAGTGCACGAAGCAGTTTAAAGGACCCCAGTGTGAATATGGTACTAAATGTGTTGAAATTTTTTTATGACGAGTTCCTAATTTGTGAGCAAATATTTTAGATTTGCAAGTTTGCAATGTGACCAACTCGGGATTCAATGGGAACTATCGATGTTCGTTTGACGTAACAGAGGCGACGTGTACCCTAACCTGTCCGGCGGGAATTAAAATCAGTGGAGTTCAATCGTCGGCCTACAAGTGCAAGTATAGTACGGGCCAATTTTCGCCACCGATACCAAGCTGTATTTATCGTAAGTGATTTTTTGTCATAATTATTGACTGTGTTGGGTTTTGGCATACATACATTTGAAAAAGTAGCTGGGCAGTTTTTAAATCAAAATCAAATTTGAGGAGATGTGTTTTTAGAAGTCTGTCAACGCTTTTTGTTATAAGCTATTGCAAGCCTCAAACAAGGCAGCGGAGGGAATTTTTCAATTAGAAAAGAATTGGATCAGAACTACCCATCAATGGTGGTAGGGTTTTGAGCTTTTTATGATGAACTCCATACCTACAATGATATCACTTTCACGACGGCTCAGTTTGTATAACACTGGTACTCAGTTTTGTTGCATGAAGTCTTATGGGACAAAAGTATGCTGTTCGGCTTTTAAAAAAGTTCTTTAAGATAAACAAACTTAACAAGGTTCAAAGGACTGCATGTATGGGCACCATAGGCGCTCGACGGTAAACACCATCAGAGGCTCTAACAGTCTTACTTTATACTAGCTGGTACCCGCGACTTCGTCTGCGAAGAATTAGTACTACGAGTAACTCAATTAAAATATTTAAATCAACAACAGCGCCACTTATCGAGTCCAAAACTATCCTATCTTTCTTTCAAGCCAACCAATTATCCCTATACATTTAAATTCATTGGTAAAATACACAGCAAATATATTTATTTCTTACCAAATATAGATACATATGATGAATTTCAGTATCCCTAACTTGAGAAATAATTCATCATTTAAACTTGGATCCCCTACTTCATCCCCTTTACGTTTTGTTTTTCGCGACAAAAAATAGCCTAGGTATGTCATTCTCAGAGGTATATCTATCCCTATACCAAAAATCATAAAAATTGCTTTTGCGGTCGTTAAAATAATCTTACTTTCGCATTTATAATATTAGGATTATATCAAGGCCTTGAATTTTCTGTACAAAAATGACAACTGACAAGAAAACCTATGTTTTGAAATAACATAACAGCGCTCCTATTTCCTATGACTGTAACTCTTCGGCCGTCGACTCTCTTTCGTGGCGTTGTTTGTACGGGCTAGGGGTGCTGCCAGGCCACTTTAACCACTCGGAGTCAAAAAACTTAACCAAAAGCGCTAGAACGCGCAAAATTTTTTTTTTTCATGGAAAACTAAGAGCTAAATTAAGCTACGGCTACGGCGCTATGCTTCGGGCATGATGAATGAACTCCATCATGAAAAGCTCCCTGAATCACAGTGCGTAGTTTAAATTTAATGTAGTAAAATTCAACTTATTCAATTGTAACTACAGAAATAATATAGTGGATATTAACACCACCTAACGCCCATCATCGCACGTCATCGCACGACATCAGCCATCTGCGCATTTCCTCAGAAAAACATTGTCGCTGTTGATTACATCCACATTCACCTCGCATGCTTCTCTTTCGTTTCACTTAATCGGAGAAACCTTCACTCAGTTTATGTTGAAATGTATGCTTGGACATTTCAAAAAAAGTTTCATCGAAATCTGTGCAGTAGCTTTCACGCCAACCGTTAACACATGAAAACGGCTACAGTTAGATTTTACCTTCTCTAGACCTTCACTTAACAAATATCCAGCATAAATAGCGACCCGGGGTGCTGGTGTTTGAGAACCGTTTCCGTAGAATAGAAGAAGAAGCTCTTGATATTTTCGTCTTTTAAGCTACAAAAACTGATGGCAAAATTTTCATGCCCATATAAGGAAGGGTGTGGACACATAGGTTCAAGAGCTGATACTTTAGACAAGCTGTCAGTGAACATTGAGCTCTCGTGTAACTGTGGCAACTAAATATTCACACATTTCGAATCAAATGCACAAGTTTGGTCGGTAAATTCAATCAGTAAATAATAGCAGCAAGCCTATAACAACTCTACCGCACCATCCCAGTAAGTTAGGGCAAAATGGTAGTCAAGCGAGCTCCAGTTCAGGCTAGAAAAACTCACGCACCCAAGTCAATTTGAACTTACGAGTCTCAAACACTTCCTAATTGATATTTTTAACAAACTATACCTAATATAAATCAATATCTCCCAAAGCCAAAGGCTTCAAAGTGGTCTCTAGCAAGACATCAAGCAGCATGAAAACGATACCCGGCAGTGGATACTTCAAATACGATGGCGGACAAATGGAAAGCAGCGAAAACAGTCTAGAGTTCGTTACCAAATGGAAAGTGCGGACTAAGAACAGGGTAAGCCCAAAGCCTACATAAGCCCCAAATAAAATCTCAATCATTCATCCCCATATCCCAATTGCAGGAGTGGTTCTCCTCATCCGAAGAGTACGTCGAAGCACCCACCGTCTACTCACTGTACTTCGAGGAGTACATCGATGTCACAGTTAATAGGTCACCTAAGCCAGCACTGTGTGCCACCTGGTCGGGGATCAACATGAAAACCTTTGATGGAACCATTTTCAAGTAAGATTACCTCTAGCGTTGAAGCGATTTGCCATTACGCAACCCTCCCTTCTCGCAGGGCTCCATTATCCTGTTCGCATACTTTGATATCGGACAAAATTGACGGCACATTCGATGTCATCCTGAAAGCATGTCCCTTCGGATCGGGCTACAACTGTCCGCATTCGTTGCAAATCTTTTGGCAGTCCATCGTGTACAAGTTTGAGAATAGCAGTGAGTATCCTACCCATACGAGTGAGCGATTTAAATTTACTTGATTAACCCGCTTAGATGGCACCATCAAATTGTCGACTCCGCAAAAGAACCTGCCGATACCGGTGCAGGTGAAGGGAATGAAAGTGCTGCCTGTGGCCCAACATCTGCGCATTGATTTGGACTCGGTTGGCCTGTCGCTGCTGTGGGACAAGAATCAATATATTGCGATCCACGCGGCACCAGGTCTCTGGAATCGTACAGGTGGAATATGCGGTTCATTAGATGGGGATTATCACAATGATTTCATATCGAAGGATGGTGTTCTCTTGAAGACGGGCAAGGCGTTTGTTGACTCGTGGAAAGTGCCTGACGATGCGGCTCTTTGTTTCATGGACAACAGTGGTCAAGTTGACTTGTCCAAGCAGTGCGAACCCAAGCAGCAGGAGAAGGCCATCGAAATTTGTGAGCAGCTCCTGACGAATGCCAAACTGACAGATTGTCTCAAGGTGAGTTAGGGGGCGCGAATTATTTTTGAGGATACAAATTTTAGTGTCTTTCTTCGTAGCCATTCAACATGAACGCCCTGATGAAGGCATGCGTCAACGACTACTGCAACTGTGCGAACAAAGACCAACCGGAGCTGTGCAATTGTGATGCTATCGCAATGCTGGCCAAGGAATGCGAGTTCCGTGGCATAAGAATGGAGCACGGATGGAGGAATTTGCAAATTTGTCGTAAGTTGGAAATTTGTATCTCATTCCAGTTGGAATGGTCAATTTTGCTGTGTTTTTTTAAATGTTACGCAGTTCGTCTTAGAAAACCAGGATAAGTTGGCATCTTTCTCGATTATGCCTTCTTATGTGCTATAGAATTTTCCAATATGTGGCAGTATAGATCTGAGACCACCAACTTCGGCCGATTTCCCGTTAATTGCCTATAAGCTATATTTTTACGGAGTGGTCACGATTTGGTGCGCTAGTATTATAACATAGAAATTCGTATTGATAAAAATGTCACGTAACTTCAAAAATTCTGAGTCACCAACACACTCTCAAAAAATATGAGCCACTTCCGCTGTGGGTAAAGTTGCTGGCAGAGTTCATAGAATTTTATCAGTTGGATAGAATTTATTTTTTTTAGGAATAAGTGTACATTTGCTTAAAATATTCATGAAAAATTAACAATGTAGATTAGTTGAGGAAAAAAAAAACATTTTGAGCGAATTTTCTTCATTAATTAAGAAAAATTTACACACGAAATGGAAATGATATCCAAAAGCGGAAAATACACAACCATGTCTTTCCTAATATGTTTCTAGTATATAGAACATCTCCTTTAGGTAGTTTTATTAACCAAACAATCAAATTATTCGCCTTTTAACAATTTATAATAACTAATCAATTCCCGAGCTCTTTCACATTTCCACACAGTTGCCGCGGTTGTCAGCATTTATTTTTGTATGTTTTTGCATGTCACACGGATTCTTATGTGGTATTCGATTGGGCTTCTTCAGATTCGCACTCAGATTTCAGATTTTGTGTGACTAATCGAACATAAAAACCTTACTTGCTCTTTTTTGTGTTGATATTTGTGCGATTGGAATTTTCCATTCACTTGTTAAATTTTATATGAAAACATTCAAAATGCTCGCCCAGATTGATTTTTAAACATTTGTACATAAATAATTAACAAAAAATAGATCAACCCGATGGAATTAGTTTCTTTTCAGTTGAAAAATTTCACGAAAATATAAACAAACTCTACTAGCAGTTGTCAAACTCAAACGTACTTGTATTGGTAAATCTGAAGCAAATCTGAGAAAAAATCCAGATTCACAAAAGTGCACTTGAATTTGTAAAAGATTGCTTTTTTTGTACCAAACGAACATAAAAATTGCTCTGAAAGCAAAAACAAGTGCTCTGAGAGCGCCCAATCGAATACCACATTAATTTATTAATTGACCTAGCGCCGATGGGAACACAAAATGGCGAATTTGAAAAAAAAATTGAGGGGCCCAGCGGCAAGAGGATTGTGAGTTGGGGATCTCTGGTATAGATGTGTCCACCTGATTGATATTCATTTCGAAGGCTTCATCCGCCTTTTCGAGCTTTACAACATTTTTTTTTTCTTCCGAGTGTGGAAATCTTGAAAGACATTAGTGAAGTGAGTAGTGTCGGACCCGCCACCCACTAAAAACACCTCCGTTTTTTTTTTATTTACGACAAAGTTATCCTCATTTAGCAGATTTTCGGATTTTAGACTGACCTTGGAATAAGCGTTATCGCGGTTCGTTCACTCTTTAATGCAAAAATTATAAGCTAACTCTTCGTAATGCCCAAGTGATATCTACCAATGTTTAGCGATGTTGGGGTAGACTCAATAACGTCATTCAACCATGGATGGGCGGTTCTTCTTAAAAATGTGTGTTTCCATTTGCAAAGGCACTATACGAGTGTAGGCTTGACTTGGAAGTAATCTGTAAACAGAGCAGTTTGTTTAATTTGTGGTTAGTTTAAACGGTATATACAAATACATACATAAAAGACTTGAACAAATTTATAAAAACCTCCGGATGGCAACCTATAGGAAGTGCTTCAAAAATTTGGGGGAACATAAAACCCCAAAGGCATCACAATGGATCTGTATTTGATCTAAGTAGCGACTACAGGTATAATCCTGCCTCGCCAACACATTTTCCTTAACTAAACGGGGGCCAATATGACAGATCTTATGGCAGTAAGACAGCTTTAAGGAAATATGCGATTACTGTGTGTGACCATAATAGCAATTTGTTACCTCCTTCAAGCTACTAACATAAACATGTTTATGTCCATATCTGACACAAGCGTAAGCTAACATAATCCATCGGTTGTATAACTAATCTAGAATGTTTCAGAATTGATTGTGTCAGGCTTGATTCTATCAAGCGCCAAGAATGATTCCTCCCGCATACACTGAGGACTTGTAGTCGGTGGTGGAAAGTGGACCGCCATTGATGGGAGCTTTTAAATTATATTGATCATTTTGATCTACATTTTGGTTTTGAAGTCAGACTTCTTACCTCTTACGGCTTCCGAAGTTGATGAAACGAAATAACAAAAGGAAGCAGCACGAGCGGTATGAGCACCATGAGCGGTAATGGGACCGTCGCCGTGGGCGAGAGCTTTCAAATACTTATCTCCTTTATCGAGCTTCATATAGTTCAACGTCCATCACAATTTTTATTTTTTAATTACTCTTCTCAGGAACGGTTACGGCTAGGGATTTCTTCTGCACTTAAATTGTAGATTCCTTTCATACTAATCCCAAAAAAAAAGTCACACAAATGTCTGTGAGGGACTAGGCTAAGGGTACTGTATTGACCTATAGCTAAAACTTTTATCTTAAATTGTAAACTGGTGGCAGCTATATCAACTCAACTTCTACCAACCAACAAGGCTATGACATCCGCAAGGCCAATAATTGAATTGGAAGGCTCAACATTTTGTAATTCGCAACGTTTCACATTAATCAGAATGAGAATGAAACAAGCTGAGTCTATTTTCGAAGTTACTTCCAAGTTTTTTTGCGATAGGTCGGTACTGTTCAGCAGCTGTGGCGATGCATTGATGGTCATCGGCGTACCTTGTATAGGAACACAGGGTGGTTGACTTTTGATTCTATATACTGATTTAAGTTTGGCTCATCAGACTTCAACGTCTTGTAATATCCTCCTACATGAAGCTTTTAGACCGCGATCTAGCTGTAGTTGGTATGTAAGTACTGCCACAGTCAGCTCAAATAATGGATACACCCTCCTTTTGACAAGGATGATAAATAAATCTATTAGAACCATTTAGAGTTTGATTTTTATACAGACTTAAATGAAGCCGCTAGTTTCCAAAGTGGATAGACTGTGGTTAATTTGCATCTCATCCTAAGCATCAAACCGCATCTTTGGATACATCAATCCTTGGGACTATAAATGCATGATCGCAACTAGGTAGCACCCAAGTTTTCGAGCCATGCCTGTAGATGGCGAAAAACCAGTCAACGATCGATTTTAGAATATCTATAAACGATCTCCTCTCTTATAGCAATCCAATGCAACTACGGTCGCGTGTACCTTCCGTGCGGTCCAACTCTCGAACCAACATGCGGATCAGCGGTAATGCCAAGCAAGGACAAATGCAATGAAGGATGCTTCTGCCCGGAGGGCACTGTCCAATATAAGGACTCCTGCATTTCGCCCGAGCTCTGTCCATGCACCATGCGCCACAAGGAGTTCAAGGCTGGCAGTACCATCAAGAAAGACTGCAACACCTGGTAAGTTGTGTTAAGACTTAAAATTTTCCATTTACAATACTATACCTCCCTAGCTCGTGCAAAAACGGCATCTGGAAGTGCACAGATGAGAACTGCGGAGCACGATGTGCTGCGATTGGTGATCCCCATTACACTACATTTGACGGAAAGAAGTACGACTTCATGGGTAAATGTTCCTACTACCTCCTCAAGACTGACAACATGACCGTGGAAGCCGAAAATGTGCCCTGTTCTGGCGCGATTTCCGAGTCCATGGACTACGCTCCGGCGAATACGTTAGAGACCCCGTCCTGCACCAAGTCGATTACCATCAACGCGGTCATCAACGGAGCCGAAACATCGATAAAGCTCGGCCAAAACCTGGTCACCCATGTGAATGACAAAGAGGTTCTAAAGTTCCCCAAGATTCTTGGAAACGGTCAGGTTCTTATTAGGCAGGCCAGTTCGACGTTCGTAACGGCTGACTTTGCCGATGGAATTCGTATCTGGTGGGACGGCCAGACGCGGGCATACATTGACGCGCCGCCGTCCTACCGGGAGAAGACCACGGGTCTATGCGGCACCTTCAATTCGAAGACACAAGACGACTTTTTGACTCCGGAAGGTGACGTGGAAACGGCTGTCGAACCGTTCGCCAATAAATGGAGAACAAAAGACACCTGCGATGATGTATCTGACACCGATACCGGACCACATCCCTGTACGGCGAATCCACAGATGCGTGCGGTGGCTGAGAAGCACTGCGCCTGGTTGACAGATGATATTTTCCTGGACTGCCAGTGGTCTGTCGAGCCGGAGACTTATTACGAGAACTGCATCTATGATGTGTGCGCGTGTAAGGACGACCCATCGAAGTGTTTCTGCCCAATTTTGGCGGCATATGGTGCTGAGTGCACAAGGCAAGGCATAAAAACGGGCTGGAGGTACACTGTCAAGGAGTGTGGCGTTCAGTGTCCAGTCGGCCAGGTGTACGAAGAATGCGGTGACAGTTGTACGCGCACGTGCGATGATGTCGCCACGAAGAACACTTGCACCGGGCAGTGCGTTGAGGGCTGTCGCTGTCCAAAAGGCGAGTACCTAACCGACAAGAACGAGTGTGTTCCATCCAAGGAGTGCCCCTGTACGTTTGACGGAATCACTTTCAACACGGGCTACAAGGAGGTGCGTCCCGGCAGGAAGTTCCTGGAACTATGGTAGGTAGGACTCCTTTTGCGGTGGTATGAACAGTAAAATTGTTTCCCCCTAGCAACTGTGAAGGAGGCGTTTGGGACTGTGACATGGCGGAGCCCGGTGATAAGGAAAAGTACCCACCGTCATCTGAACTGCGCACAAAGTGCGCAAACAAACCGTACGCGGAGTTCTCAAAGTGCGTTCCTACCGAACCGAAGACTTGCAAGAATATGCACGCCTATGTCGAGGACCTGGACGACTGTGCCCCAGGATGTGTGTGCAAGGAGGGCCATGTCTACGATACAACCGTGAAAGAATGTGTCAAGCCAGAAGACTGCTCCTGCCACCACGGCGGCAAGAGCTACTCCGATGGCGACCAGATTACCGAGGACTGCAATGTTTGGTAGGACACCTTGTCCCTGAATCGTAAAAATCTAATTAAGCGTTTTCTTTCCAGCCTCTGCAAGTCTGGCAACTGGAAGTGCACCACAAATGAATGCGAGGCCACCTGCACCGTTTGGGGTGACTCGCACTTCACGACTTTCGACAACCACGACTTCGACTTCCAGGGCGCATGTGACTACATCCTGTCTAAGGGTGTCGCAACAAATGGCGACTCATACTCGATTACAATTCAAAATGTCCTGTGCGGTACCCTCGGAGTTACTTGTTCCAAGTCGCTGCAGGTTGCACTGAGTGGAAGCATCACAGATACGATTAACTTGTCCTCGGATTCATCATATCTGGAGGATACAGGCAAGCCCGCAATCAACAGTAAGTATCCTCCCTCAAAGCCAACATTCTGAACACTCTCTCACCCCCACTCGTTCCCTCGGCAGAGTTACGTGAAGAACTCGGCGACAAAGGACAGTCGTACAACATTTACAAGGCCGGCCTCTTCACCGTCATCGAAATAATCCCATTAAAAATTCAAATCAAATGGGACGAAGGTACCCGCGTCTATGTCAAACTTGGCAAGGACTGGAAGGGCAAAGTCAACGGCCTCTGCGGCAATTACAATGACAATGCCAACGATGACATGAAAACGCCATCACAAGGACTCGAAACGAGTCCGTTCCTCTTTGGCCACTCATGGAAATTGCAGGATTTCTGTGCGGCACCAACTCAACAAATCGACGCATGCAAGGAACATCCCGAGAGAGAGACCTGGGCCCAACTCAAGTGTGGCATCCTCAAGTCATCATTGTTCAAGGTATGCATGTGACCCTGTGTGTGTGCAATTAAATATTTCACTTGACTTTCCAAATCTGTAGGAGTGCCACTCTGAGGTGCCTGTGGAAAAGTATCTGAAGCGTTGCATCTTTGATACGTGCGCCTGTGACCAGGGTGGCGATTGTGAGTGTCTGTGCACAGCAATCGCTGCGTACGCTCACTCGTGTTCGGTGAAGGGAGTCAACGTTCGTTGGCGTACACCACATTTGTGTCGTAAGTATCTATACTTAGGGATGATGATCCTGTTTGTCCTCCGCTCTATATAGTTGTTTATCGCTGTAGCTATGCAATGTGACCCCCACTGTTCGGAGTACAAGCCATGCACGCCGGCCTGTGCCATTGAGACTTGTGACAATTTCCTGGACCAGGGCATCACCGACCGCATGTGCTTGAACGAGAACTGCATCGAAGGCTGCCAGATAAAGCCGTGCGACGAGGGTATGATCTACTTGAACGACACCTTCACTCAATGCGTGCCAAAGTCGGAGTGTAAGCCGCTGTGTATGCTTAAGGACGGCAAGGCTTTCTATGAAGGCGATGTCACATTCACCGACGAGTGTCAGACGTGTAGGTGTACAAAGAAGAAGGAGGTTTGCAGCGGGGTGCCGTGCATCAAGCAGCTGACGACCACGGTATCGCCAAGTCTCGAAGCGAGTTCGACATCCAGGCCTCAGCAGACGGAAACGCAGCCAAAGTGTGTGTCCGGATGGACTAGATGGTTCAACCAGGACCAAGACTCCACCGAGCGCGATCAGAAGCTCAAGCTGAACGACGAGGAGAAGCTTCCTAAGTTCGATAGGTTTGAAAGCATCTACGGTACTTGTGAGAAGCAGTTCATGAAGAAAATTGATTGCCGCGTGGTGGATAGCCACGAGAAAGCGGATCTCATGGACGAGAATGTCTTCTGTACGATGGAGGATGGTCTGGTGTGCCGTGGTAATTGTCACGACTACGAGATAAGGGTGTTCTGCCGTTGCGGGTCTGAAGAAGTCGAGGAGGTGGAGACTGAGCCGCCAGCGAAATTGATTGATCTCGGCAAGGCGTGCGATGCTGTTTTGGAGGAGTACAAAGAGTTCCCGGATGACTGCTACAAGTTCCTGCACTGCCAGCCACAGACTGACGGCACGTGGGAGTATGTGGAGAAGACGTGCGGACCGACAATGATGTTCAACCCCATGTGGCATGTGTGTGACCACGTGGCGAGTGTACAGGCGTTGAAACCGGTCTGCGGTGGAGAGATCGAAGCTACAGAGCCGCCGAAGCAGCTGCTGTGTCAACCTGGTAAGGTGTGGTCGGAGTGCGCCAATCATTGCGAGCACACTTGTCACTACTACGGGCATGTAAGATTGTTGAATTTTGCAACCGAAGTCCCGTTTAATGAAAAATTCGTTCACAGATCCTTACGAAGCGCGGTCTTTGCAACAAAGGAGACCTCTGCAAAGCCGGGTGTGTTGATGAAGTGGAGCCCGATTGTCCGGCACTCAACAAGTTCTGGCGCGATAAGAACACTTGCGTCGATATCGATGAGTGTCCGTGCATGAGCAACGATGAGGAGTATGTGAAGGTAGGTTAAAAATCTTTACAGTTAGAAAGACATGATCATCTTGACCACCAATTTCAGCCCCACTCTATTTTGAAACAAGTGTTCTTTGGTGATCCACAAACGTGTCAGTGCATCGACAATACCCTCCTATGCAAGGGATATGCCGAACCGAAGGAAGTTACCAACCCAGTTCCTGGTAGAACCAGCCTTTCACGTTGTCTGACTTATTTCTAACAAGGCTTTCATTTTCTAGACTACACCATCATCAATCTGGGAACTTCGACGGAGAAGCCTTTCATTGTTCCAGCGACCACGACCCCACCACTCAAGTGCGATCCCAAGGAGTAAGTGTTACACATTACTGACAGAAATGTGTGTTCTTACCGCTTGATGCCCTTTTCAGGCTTGTACCCATGATCAACGGTGCCGTACCACTGCCAGATACAGTATTCGGTGCCAGTAGTATACTCAGCAACTCCTATCTGCCGCGTTATGGACGCTTGCATTCGAAGGCGATCGGGGAATCAAAGGGTAGTTGGTCGCCGCTGATCAATGATCAGATGCAGTATTTGGAGGTCGCCTTCGATCAGCCACAACCGCTGTTCGGTGTCATCATGCAGGGCAGTCCGATATCGGATCAGTATGTGACTTTGTTTAAGGTACGTCGGGGGTTTTTGTTCATATTTTAGAGCATATTGCTGCAACTTTCTATTAAAAGGCTGGTGTCTAAAAAAGCCTTTAGTTTAACTGCGACCGATTGCAGTTATTGTTGATCATACGAGTAGAGCTTTTTGTGAACATTGGATGAAAAGCAATTTGTTTTTTTAAAGCACGGCGAAGCTTTTTGTTTGGAGTTGTCAATCGCAATAACATTGAGTCAAAATTTAAAAATAAATAGGAAACGCTCTTCTCAGTTAAAAGCTTTATTTATATAGTCTAAAAACTTTATGAAAGGCAGAGCTTTTTTCAAAGTTTTTTTTATTCCAAACCAAAATTAGCGTTTTAGGTCAATAATGTCCGGGTATTGTTGTTTTTTTTGCGGTGCTTACAATTGTGGAAGAGCTTTTAAAGTAAGGTTTGCCAAAACCCTGGTTTTGCTACTTAAGTGAAGTTAAAAGAAACATATTACTCACAAAGCTTTTTAAAAAAGCTTTTGTATTAAAGAAAGCTTAAAATTTTTTTTCTTCAACTATATTTATCCGCCGCTGACATTTTGTTTGCGAGCCCGACTTGATTTTTTTCATAACAGCTCCTAGTCGAATTTTTACAAAGCTTTTGATTACTTCAACAAACTCATTTTAAATTTTCGGATACAAATTTCACATCTTCTGCCTACATAGATCCTCCATAGCCACGACGGCGTGGGCTTCCATTACCTAGTGGACGAAACAGATAAACCCCAGTTGTTCAACGGTCCAATCGATCCTCGAACTCCCGTCGAGTCGCTCTTTAAGATACCGATCGAAGCGAAGACGGTCCGTATATACCCACTGAAATGGCATGGATCGATAGCCATACGCGCTGAATTGTTGGGCTGCGACAAGAAGCCAATAGATGTCACTACCGAAACACCAACTGAGGTAAGAATGTGACTCCCTTTTCTATGGAGCCCTATTTGCTCATTGTATCCTCTCAGATCACATCAGAACCACCGGCGTACATAACAACTCTAAGCAGCTGGGAAGAGAAACCAGAGTGCGCAGATCCAATGGGCGTTGAAAGTGGTGCTATGCACCCGACTCAGGTGAAAGCAAGTAGTACTTGGCCACGACCAATTAAGGCAAGAAAACTGCACCTCTTCGACATGCTTAAGTTGTCGTCCAAGTCCAGTTGGAAGCCTGTGCTGAACTCACCAAGCGAATATGTTGAGGTATGTTTTGCACTTTATTTTATCCTCCCGATCGGACAACTAACCGGCCCTCCTTTTAGCTTGACTTCTTGGAACCAAGAAACATATCTGGCCTCACAACCAAGGGCGGCAACGATGGTTGGGTTACTGGCTACAAGGTTATGTACTCGAATAGCCCCTTTGTTTGGAATAATATCCTCGGCCCCGATGGCAACCCCAAGCTTTTCATAGCCAACAACGATGAGGATACACCCCAAACGAATTACTTCAAGTTCCCGATTCAGACACAAATGCTCAAGGTTGTGCCGGTCAAATGGGAAAAGGACATCAATATGAGAATTGAGCCGCTGGGATGCTTCCAGCCATATCGTAAGTGGGCGTTTAAACAAAGTAAGCTTTTTAGAAAACCAAACATCTTTGATCCAACTTTCAGCTGAAGTCAAAGAAAACATAGAAGTCGTGGAAAGCAAACCAACCAAGTGTCCACTGTGTGACAATGTCGTCCCCAATCCAGATGACAAAGTATGCAAATGCAAGGAACCGCTGGCATGGGATGGCTCCGAATGCGTTGACCGAAATATCTGTCCATGCGTTGAGAACTACATAAGGTTGGTTATAAAATATTTTTATCCGCTTCAACCTCCTAATTCGCGCTCTCTTCGCAGTTACCCAATCGGCTCGAAGTTCGAGAACACAGACTGCCAGGAGTGCGTTTGCGTCTTGGGCGGTGTCAAACAATGTAAGCCCAAGAAATGTCCGACTTGTGATACCGGACTGCGAGTAATCCAGACAGCGACGTGCACATGCAAATGTGAACCATGTCCGGATGAGCAAAAATTATGTCCATCCAGTGGGGATTGTATACCAGCAGCATTGTGGTGCAACGGCGTTAAGGACTGTGAAGATGATGAGCCACCAGAGTGTACAAAGACCATCGAAGAAGAGGGAAAACCAATTACCGAAACGAATACTAGTAAGTTGTTATAAAAAAAAATGGATAAAGTCAATTCGCTGAGGTCCTTTAAGGTGGTCTAACGTGGGCGAAGGAATTTTCGATATAGTGTATATGATAGGGTACTGTTGGTGACGACTAGGGGCATGCGGGTATAGGGACAGGCGTTTAATGTGAACAAACGACTCAAGCATGAACCGTTCCGTTCGTAGAAGTAGCTGCGTGACATTGAGTACATCACATATCCGCGATCTTATTCTCACAGTTGTAACTCAAATCTCATGAGCATAGGTAAGAGTTGGATCAAACGACTTGTAGACCGATGGACTGATAACAAATTGACCTATTTGCGTTAAAATTGCCCCTGCCTGACCAATCTTACACGAAAATTCGGCTTTGCTCCTTCCATCACTCGAGAGGTTTAAACCTTTCCGCCTGTTTCAATGGGACTCCACTGACATGCAGAGCGAACAGGCGTTCCGCAGACTGTCATCACTTCACATTTGTTCACTTTTACCCACAGATAGCCACAGCCAAATTGAAACTTATTGTCAGGTCTCCAAATTCGAAATGTTCCTTGCAAGGCTGCGTTGTAACAGTTAGTCCATAAAAGTAATGAAAACAGCATAAGACTAAACCCTTGACGAATTCCAACGCCACAAAAGGTAGAAACTGATTTAGCACTGTTTAACTGAACACAGTTAGTAGTGTTTGTGCAAAAGAATGTATTAGCTTTCAAAAAGGAACCTTTATTTCCATACTCCAGCAGTTCACTCCGTCTAAAGCTTGCTCTCAAGCCTTCTCAAGTGCAATCACAACATTTTGTCAATCACCGCATTACCAGGCGGCTATAATAATAGGAGAGAGTCATTCAAAATCCTTTTCAACTAGAGCCTGGAGCATTTCTGTCACTTTTTCAACCACAACCCTGCTCAAAGCGATGGATCTGTCATCTCTGATGCCCTGTTCTGAATTGTTCTGAGCCGATACCGGGAAACAGGGCCTCCCTGTTATGAGCATTGACTGAGAGGCTCACACTCCTTTTTCCCTGGGACACTGCTGAACGATTTGCTAAAGGTTTCCTGAGAAAGCTCACGAGAGGCGCTGAGGGAAGTTAGTGATTGCGGTTTCGTGTTTTGTTATATGTACAAGATGTTGACATAACTCGGGCTTTAAGCAGTCCATCTGGAAGTTTACTTAACGGTGACAAAGCTCCGCCGGAAGCTGTATTCTGTTTAAGGGAGCCCTGTATTGAGTTGTTTTTTTTTTTTGGTGACTAGTTCGGCTTGGCGTAGATGAGATATGGAACTCCTAGTGGAACGTGGGATTATCGCTCACCAGCAAGGAGTGCAGTTCCTGTCTTACACATTGAAAGAACCACAGTGAGCCATTAAGGCAGAAGCACAAGATGAGCCTTCCGTTTTATTTTCGTAGCAGCGACTTGTATGCACCGCACATTTACACGCAAAGCAAAATAATGAAATATGTGATTTACCGCCAAAAATAAGAGTAAGTTCCTCTAGTTCAGTAGTTCTTTCTCTTGTTCTTTTAGTTAGTTCTATGTTCTCATCGTTTATTGAGAAAGCCCCATAAATGCGACGAAAACTTTAACCCGAAATTAACTAAGAAAACAACTCACTAAAGGACTAGTTTGTTACGTTGAAATATCAGAACTAATCATAGAAGAACTTTGTAAATATGTGAAATACGAACTACAATGCGAAAAATATGAAATTTTGTTTAGTAGTCAAAATATCCTTTGAACTCTTTAGTCATTTATTTTTATATAAACGGTACTGAACTAAATCAACTTAGATCACTTTTAAATTATTTCTTATTGTGTCGACAAGAAAACGGTTAGCCTACTGGTATGCAAGTTTTACTTTCATTTGTTTCATTCTTTTATGCAACCATGTACAACAAAATTCATCCTATAGAGACGAAGAGAAATATGGAACAGAATCGACTAAATCTCTCGTGTGTTTATTTCGTTTGTTAGAATGCACCACAGAACTAATTTGTACTCGAACTGCACTCAAGCTAGTTCAGTAGTTCAACTGATTGATGCGTGTAAAATATAAACGCTTTCCGAACTACTTGGTTAGTGAACTACGAAAGCAAACTCCATAGGTAAACTTGTGACACTTACTTGGCGCTCGCTACCTTTCAATAGTTCAACTGATGCTTGTAACAAACTGAAAACAGAGTGCTGAACTAAATAAACTATTGTTGAACTAACTCGTTCTTAAATGACAAAAATGCCTGTTGATCGAATTCCTGCATTTTTTGTGTCTAGTTAAAAATCCGCATTTTGAGACCACAATTTACATATTTATTCAGAAAAAGGTTCCAGGACGAAGAAGTTCACTAAAGTCCTAAAATGGTGTCCCATATTCAAGTCACTCTCATGCTAAACCGACTATTTCTTTTTTTCAGCAACCGTCAAGACCTGCCCGGAGCCTGAGTGTCCACCTGGCATGAAAATGAAAATCAGCGACCATTCAGCGACTAGGGAGATGTCGCAGATCTTCAAATCGACGTAAGTTGGAGCACAATAGGGGTGTTCCTTTACTTTTGTAGTAAGAATGGAAAAGACTGTCCAAATGGCAATGGTGGGGATAAATTCTCTCACAGAGAGAGACACTTACGAAAAATTTAGGGAACCCTTTTGTAGTAATCTATGAAAAACGACAGATATATAATTCAAAAATTCAAAAAAGTGGTACGAAAAGTCGTTAAAATATCTGATAAACTCGAAGAATTTGCTAATTTACGAACAACATTAGTTGATCTATCTACCTAGCGATTAAAGTGATTCGGAATTAATCGAATATATGACTCCGAATATATGGAAGAGTTTGTACTAATTGAACTACAAGCATTCGAGAAGAGAAAAATGCGGCACAGCATTAAAAAGTACGTGGAGGAGATTGTCCTTTCTTATTCCTTACAGCGAGGAAGAATTTCGTCGCCACCAAAAGAATCTAAGGAGAACATTCGATTTTATTTTTCCGCCTGTTGATACCATTTTAATATAAAAGAAATCAAAACAAATGTCAAATAGGACAACAAATTTCGAATCAGCTGTTAATTGACAGCTTTTTCAATTCTTACACCAAGAAATTTGTTGTGTAAAAATTCGTAAGACTCGCAGTGGAGGGGTAATTTCTTGCTCTCTCGATGACGCTCTCTTTTACGAATTTTTCGAGTTAAGGAACGCCATTGAGTAAAAATTCGTTAAAATTAGTAAAAATTCGTAAGATTTCAAAGTAAAGGAACAGACCTAATATATTTGAAAAGAAACCCACCTGACAGTAAAATCCTCTCACACAGAGTGACAAAGAAGTTCTCCACCTTCAACGATGGTCATAAGATCACACGCGTCAAATCGTTCCTCAAAGTCGAAGAGTACCTTCCAACTCCGGAACTAGAATCCGGCTACGACGACATCGAAGAGTGCGCAGAATTCGTTTGCACCCCCGAAGCACCGACCAACACCGTCAAGAATGTGTCCTTCTCTTGCACCCTGCCAAAGTGTCCAGACGACTATGAAGTTGAGGTTGACAACTCGCGCATGAAGCCGGGTGAGTGCCTGAAATACACATGCACTCTGCGACCGCAAAAGGATCATGTCTGTGAGCTAAGTGGCAAGTCGTTTGTTACCTTTGACGGCACGGAGTTCAAGTACGACACTTGCAGTCATATTCTGGCCAGAAACCTTGTCAACTCGTCGTGGTACATTTCAGGTGAGTGGAAAGTGCTTATATCACATCACATCAGTTGATTATGTCTCTTTCTCCTTGCAGTCCACTTAAATTGCACTGAGGATCGCAAGATATGCCGCAAGGTGCTAACCATCAAGGATGTCACCTCGGATGCGGTGCTCACGATAATGCCGAATTTGAAACTCAAATTCAACGGCTTCGTCTATACGCCGCAACAGTTGGAAAAATCCCCGCTGGCCAAGTCCGTGTTCATCATCTCGCAGCCGGGCAATACCATCTTGGTGGTGTCGCGTCTACATGGCTTCTGGGCGTCATACGATGAAATCGGCGGCATTCGGATCGGTGTCTCCGAGAAGTTCATAAAAACCGTCGATGGTCTGTGTGGATACTTCAATGGCAACCCAACCGATGATAAGCGCCTTCCCGATGGCAGTACAGCGAGTAGCACAAAGCAATTTGGTGACAGTTGGTACGATAAGGAGACGCCCAAGGATGAGTGCTATCCACAAGTGTGCCCAAGGGATATACAAATGAAAGCGTTGACCCTGTGCAATTCGATTAAGTGAGTACGAGTATTTTTATGTGACGGTGTTGTGGTAACTCTCTTTCATCCGTCTTAGACATCCTTCTTTCCTGAAGTGCGGCAAGGCCGTTAATTACAAGCAATTCGTCTCGAAGTGCATTGAAACGACTTGCGAGTGCTTGAGGGCGAACAAGGGTGACACAAAGTCGTGCAAGTGTTCGATATTGCAAGGATTCGTCAAGCAGTGCTTAGCTGCCAATCCCCAGATTCAGTTGGACACATGGCGAGCGGTTCATCAGTGCGGTAAGTTGCTGTGATTTTCAAACGGTGACAGATGTCTTACTCTGTGCGTATTCGTGTATAGAGATGTCCTGCCCCGCCCCACTGGTACATTCGGACTGCTATAAGCGGCGTTGTGAACCATCGTGCGACAATATGAATGGAGATGATTGTCCTGTGCTTCCGGATGCCTGTTTCAGTGGATGCTATTGTCCGGAGGGTACACTGCGCAAAGAAAACACTTGTATACCAATCCACGAGTGCAAGGATTGTATCTGTGACTCGTTCGGCACATGCAAATATCTAACCTATGACAGGAAGAATTTCACTTTTAACGGCAACTGTACGTATCTGCTGTCGAGGGATATTGTCCTGCCCGGTGTGCATACTTTCCAGGTGAGTTTTTGTTTGTTTGGCCAGCATACCGTTTGTTTTCCCAATATGGCTGTGAGCAGACAAATTTGCAATTCGGTTTTTTCTCACCCCCACCTTACCCCCAGGTCTATGTAACGATGGATGACTGCAAGAAACTGGGACACCCCTCCAAGGCAGCCAACACCAGCTGTGCCAAAGCGCTTCACATTCTGCACGGCGACCATATAATTCATATTCAACGTGTCGTGCCAACCAAATCGGTGCAGGTCCTCGTTGACGGCATCGAACTGAAGAAGCTGCCCTTCAAGGCCCCATGGCTTGGCATAACAGAGACCAACAGCAACGAGCTGAAGCTCAATTTGCCCGAGTCCCACATTGAAGTGACCAGCTCGTTCGACGACATGGCCTTTTCAGTAAGTACTCTGTCGACATCCCTACTCCTATCAGAGGCTCAATCAATTTCTTTCAGATACGCGTGCCTAGCATCAAGTACGGCAGCAAAATGGAAGGCCTTTGCGGAGACTGCAATGGCGATGTCAGCAACGATCTGCAGATGAATCCGGCCAAGAAGAAGAAGGGTTGGAAGTCGTCGCCATCCACACCGATCGACATAATGGATGTAGTGGAGAGCTGGCGCGCCGATGAACCCAAACTGGGACTGGATCAGGACGAGTGCCTGAGCGAGGAAGTTCCAGTGGAGAGTTGCATCCCCCTGCCGCCAGAGAGGGATCCGTGCTTCAAGTTCTTCGACGAAAAGCTCTTTGGAAAGTGCAGCATGATTGTCAGTCCCTTGATCTATGTTTCGGCATGTCAACAGGACATGTGCAAGCCCGGCAGCGACCAGAAGGGAGCGTGCAACGCTCTGGCAGCATACGCCAGGGAGTGTGCTCGAAATGGAATCTGCCTCAACTGGAGGAGTGCTGACCTGTGTCCATATGACTGCCCGGGTGATTTGGAGTACGAGCCATGCGGATGTGTTAAGACCTGCGAATCGGTTACCACCGCCGATATGTTCGAGGTGGTCAACATGAAGACCAACTCGGTAGTCAACCCGAAGAAGGAGCTCGAGTGCAGCGCCGGCACGAGTGAGGGCTGCTTCTGTCCCCCCGGCAAGGTGTTGGACAATGAAAGGTGTGTACTTGAAGAGCAGTGTACAAAGTGCGATGACGGGGACCATGCTGTCGGCGACACCTGGAAGAAAGACAAATGCACCGAGTGCAAGTGCAACAAGGACGGCAAAACTGAGTGCATCGAACAGCAGTGCCCGGTGCAGGAGAGCATATGCTCGGAGGGCTTCATGCCTTCGAAGATCAGCTCGTCCGAAGAGTGCTGTCCGAAGTACATTTGTGGTAAGTTTCCTCTCAACAGGCTTATAAGGAACTTTACAAGGTAATTCACTTTTTCAGTTCCTGAGCCGAAAGTGCCAACCCCGGTCACGTGCCCCGACGCTCCGTTCCCCAAGTGCGGTCATGGCCAGTTTAAGAAACAGAAGGTTGGAGCCGACGGCTGTCCGCAGTTCATTTGTGGTAGGCAAGCCAATCACAGTTCACAAAAACAAATGTAAATTTTATCCCCTGTTTCTCAGAGTGCAAGCCTGTGTCTGAATGCGAACCCTTCGAGGAGTCTATCCCGCTGAAGCCTGGTGAGAAAATTGTCGTCGACAATTCCGGTTGCTGTCCAATCCAGAACATTGTTTGCGATACGAAGACCTGTCCGGAATTGCTCACCCAGTGCAAACAGAAGTTCTATGATTTCAAGGCCGTCACTCATGTTGGGGACTGCTGCCCAACTGTAGTCTGCAGTAAGTCAACTTAATCCCATTTGCGTAATCCGACGCTGTATCATTTTTTTGTATACTTAGCTCCACCTAAGGACGCCTGCATTGTCGAAGTAAATGGCATTGAAAGCCTCAAGCCCCTCGGCGACAAGTGGAAGATCCCGGAGGACCCCTGCGTTCAAAAGCTCTGTGCCTATGGTCCCGACGACACAACAGAGGTCAATGTGATCACCGAGAAATGCATCACCAACTGTCCAAAGGGATTCGAGTACCAAAACCTCGATACAGCCAAATGCTGCGGCAGCTGTATCCAAACTAAGTGCGTCTTCGAAGAACGCCTCTATGCACCGGGAGATGAATGGTATAGCCCCGACAACTGCACCACTTTCTCTTGCGTAGATGCCCTGGGCCAGATCCTAATCAGCTCATCGAAGGAGGTGTGTACAGACGTCAGCAGTTGTCCACCGGAACAGGTGGAAGACAAGGGTTGTTGTAAAGTCTGCAAACCGGTCGCCGAGAGCCAAAGTAAGCAGCTTTAGGTTATTCTGTGAGTGTTTTTTTATATATATATATATTCCACAGAGAACTGCCTGCCCACCTCGCTGTCGGAAAGTGAAACTACCAAGCTGGTCAGGCTTGTCAAGCCCGGCCATGGTGTGTGCGTCAACAAGGAGCCAATTCAAGGATTCACCGAATGCTATGGCTCCTGCCAGTCTGGGTCTAAGTACAACGTCGAATCGTTTGGTCAGGACAAGATGTGCTTCTGCTGTTCCATTGAGGGATACAAAAAGATCTCTGTTTCGCTCACCTGCGACGACGGTCTTAAGATTGTGAAAGAGGTAATCTACTGTGGTTCATACTAGACTTTATCCGAATAACGCTGTCTCTCTCACTTAGATTGAAATTCCATCCTCATGCGGTTGCAGTGCGTGCTCCGATGCGACAACGCTTGATTATGTGCCACTGATTGATGTTCGCTCAAAGGTTTCCAATCCAATTAAGCGCCTTACCTAAGTTGGATGGCGATTTTGTGTAAATAATTGTGTGAACTCTATTTGGGGTGTAAATAAAGATAAATCTGCGTAATTTTCGTTAAGAAGATGCTGTGTGGTTTCTATGAGCTATCCACTCGGAAGCAAGGAAAAGGACCTATAGCTTTAAGTCAATGTGAGGGTTTTCGTCTATAGTGCTGATGGCCCTACGAAACCTTCTTCAAGAAGATGCTGTGTGGTTTCTATTAACTACACTCTTCCATTCCTCTAGGAAGCTTAAGGGATAGCTATGTAGGTCGATCTTAGGCTTTTCCCGCAATCAAAGTCTATTCGGCAGATAGGCCTGCAAAAACATCTTCGAGAAGCTCTCTGTGGTTTCTAAAAACTATTTTCTAAGAACCTGTAGGTCGATATTATAGGCTTTCTTATCATTATTGAAGATTACTCCGAAGGTTATACTCTATCTAAAGTTTGAAAAGCCTTCAACAAGAAGCATATAAGTTCGAAGTTTGATGGTTTCTTAGTTCTTACAAGCAACAGATCTCCCGCCAATGCAGCCGACCAACGTCATTCGATATCAGCCAAACTCTGCTTCTTTGTTTCGCCCGCTAAATACTACCAAATGTCAACATGGCCCGTTTACCGAAAGCCTTCCCCATAATAAAAATAATTCACAAGAGGTAATTCTCATTTCGACCGAAGGTAGTCCTTGAAATGTTGATACACTTTAGCCCACTTCAGCCCACCGCCACCGATGACAAAGAATGCACAACGAGAAGATACAAGAAAGACAATTTTTTTACAGGACACAAATTGTCCCGATTCAATGGAGAAAAGTTCAATAAATGACAACCGTAGACCGAAACTTTTACTATGCATATATAGGCAAGCCATACTAAGCCAAATGTCTGCCCCCGCACAAGCGAAGGCGCGCACACAAAACACCACATAAAGCATTGAGGCAAATGACATGACAGTTTGGAAATCCTTTTGTATCCTCAGAATCCCCTTCGAGATCCAGTATCTAACTGCTTTGTCTGGCTGGGGCTATATCTCGTTCGTCGCTGTCTGCCTCTGGTATATGTGTGTGGCTGTGTAGGTATATGCCTGCATAATAATGTGCATCTCAAAGAAAATAAACTACTGAAATGGAAATTGCCTCAAAAGCATAACCGGATGCGCTAAAAGGAAATATGGAGATATGCCGTCCCGTGGTTCTCTATATTCCATGCACTGCCTTCATCTTCTCTCTGATGTGAGAAAGTGTAACGCAAAAATACAAAAAAATACACACCCACACACACAGCAACAATATCTTCAGCTCGAAACCGGGAAATTCTGCTTACATTTCTTCACAGGATGTGGAAGAAATTATACGATGTCGCCTCGGTGCTTTCGTTTTCCATCGCTGGGGCACAGCAATTCAGACGACGACTACTACTATTGAGAGAGAGATAGCTCCTTCATGCAGATATACATTTTGGGAACTTTCCCATCTTTAAAATCTTTCACGTGAAATACGATGTTGCAGTTTGTAAAATGTCCTCTCGAATGCAAAGTTTATGTACATAAATAAGTGCGGGTATAGTTCCGGTTATATAGCCGAGGAGTCAGCGCACAGATGTGTCAAAGTTGAAGGGACCATGGTTTATTTGGTTTACATCGGTATAGGTTTACAGTTGTTGGAAATGTGTTTATTTTGAATTGCAGATGGACATCAAAAGGTCTTGTCTGGCTGCTTAGTTGAGAGAACTGAGTAGTAATATTCTCTGCGCGGTATTTGCGTGTATATTTCAAAGGAAATATCAAAGCATAATATCCTGGAATGGAAATAATGAAATTGAGTGCTCGAAAAGATGACAAGACTCAAGAGGTGAAGGTGTTTCCGAGTGTTTGTACTACCTAGCTAAAGGCATTTCATTGAGGCTTTCATCAAGGAGTAGGTACCTGTGTACCAGTCGCCAGCATGAGTGACGGCCTTGAAATTATAGAACTTCTGTTTGCACTGGGTAACCAATTCCGGGCAGGTTTTCGTATCGCAAACAATGTTGTGGACAGGACAGCAAGCCTAAGCTCATAACAGCTGTTCTACGATAGTGGCAATTTATTGCTGTATTGACGTAGAGGCCTAATTTAATGACTGATTGGCTTGTGACATATTTTTCATATAACCCAGGCCACTTATTTAGAAAAGTGTTACTTCCTCTAAGCCCTCATGATGCTTAAGAACCGAACATTTTGACGTAGAAAAGGTCTAAGACAAGGTGACGAACTATCATGCAACTTCTTTGAGCAATTATACAAAGCTCGCTTGCTGTATCAAAAGTAAACATTTTTAGAAGTCGGTTAATTAAATGCAGACAATATTGAATTTATTGAGAAAATGAAGACGGCTGTCAGGGGGCATTTTAGAGGTCGAAGATGGGTCTGGCTGTTAACTATAGCAGGACACAATGAAGTATAGTCTGTCACCGAGGAATGACACTTATGTCTCATCATCAGCTACTCGGGAAAAATGTCACAGTAGGTAGGTAGGTCCGGGAAAAAGTCACAGTGGAGTGACATATTTTCGAAGTAGTAAGAAACTTTGTCTACGTACGCTTTTCAATTAAGTCGCAAAATCGGTGCAGTGATCAAGCGAACTATCACTTCTGACAATCACCCTTTCTTTGCATTAAGAAGGCATCTAAAAAGGAAGGGGCTCTCTCATAGAACGAGAGACCTTAATCATCTCGGTCCTGCTATATGGGCAGAAAAACGGATCGATTGGGAAGCTTTGAGAAAAAGATTCTTCGTATCGGTAGAATGTGGAAAAGGCGAACTTTACGGGCTACACAGCGACGCTAACCTGATCAAAAAGCAACCGTTGCATTGGAATGGCTTAGATACTTGGAGCAGGAAACAGTCTGGCGAGTCTTTGAGTCAAATCCCTTAGGGACAACAAAGCAGAGGAAGACCCCATTTGAGCTGGTTCACACAATTGGAGAGCGACTGCAAAAAACTTGGTGTGCATAACTGAAAGCTAGCTAGGGATCAAGCTGTCCGCAGACTAGGTATAAAGACACGCCTAGAGATATTAGGAAAACTCGGTGTATCTATAGGATCTTCTGTCCGTCAATTTAAGAACGAATACCGTTTTCTTTGTTTTGCCAATCGCAATCCTAGGTATAGCGTCAATGATAAAATGATTTACTTCATAAAAAAGACAACCAAGTGTTCCAAGAGATCGTAAAAGGAGCTGTTTTATGTCCTCGGAAAGAGAATAAGAGTTCGGAGGGCTTCCTTAAGCAGGCCAAAAAAAAACAGTGGCACTCCGGGAGTGCCAACAGAAGTGAAAACTTGAATAATTACGTGTGTATTTTTTGAATCGTCAGGAAATATTTTATTGTGCAGGAAATACTTTAAAATGAAGTGTCTTATTCATTATTATAAACTACTACTACAAAAATTATATTACAATTTTTATTTAATGCGATAGTGTATTAAAGTATAAGTATTAAATAGAACACTAGCCAGGCATGCCAACTAAGGCTTTTTCATTCCTTTTAGGCATTATTTCATTAGCTCAGGCTTTGGGGCTTGTCATTTTTCAAAAAGCCATTTCTTTTTATTTTAAATATGTTTCTAGTTATATTTTGATTCAACATACTGTCTTTTTATTTGTTTAACATTCTTAAAAAATCTTGGCCAAAAAAAAAATATGTAACCTCGGTCTTTTTATTTTTTTAACATTCTTAAAAAATCTTGGGCAAAAAAAAAAAAATGTAACCTCGGTCTTAAAGAATGTGTTTTCTCTTTCAAACTCTGTGCATTTTCCGAATACTTTATCTGTCATTCCTTAAAAACAATTCCAGCTTCCACTTCCAGTAAGTGGAAAGTAATTGGAAACAAATTTGAAAGCTGTTTAAAATAAATAAATAGTTGGCGCAACAGGTCTGTAGGGATCCTAGGCCTAGCTTCTCAGAACCATTCGTTTGTGTGAGTTTCTCATTTTTGGGACGAATGGAAGGGATCTACAGTTTTTTGCCGGGTCCAAACGGCTAATTGAGAAGCTCCTTTATGACAGTTATACTCTCGGATGTTTGTCAGACGTTCGCGAGAGGTGGCGCAGCGGAAAAAACCCATAAGTTGGAATTTTGGGTCTTTTCGGGATTCGAACCTGTGGCGATAGGTTAGTAGTCCAACACACTAACCACTAAGCTGTTTGTTGTACAAGGTGGGCCAAAAGGGATCACCCTATTGGAAGATGCTCTTATATTTGCAAATCGCCGCCAATGTCAAATCTGTTTTGGTATTTGTGGACTAGACAGATGTAGAATACAAGTGAACAAGTGGGGAGTGGGGAGAGAGGACGGCACACACTGCGCGAGCCACAACCGATATACTGAAGGCGGCGTTCCCGGGTCGCCTCATCTCACGTTTTGGCGATTTGCACTGGCCCGCAAGATCGCCCGATTTAACCGTTCCAGACTTTTTTTTGTGGGGTTTTTTGAAGTCCCGTGTTTACGTGAACAAGCCCGAGACCCTGGAAGCCCACAAGGACAACATTCGACACGAGTCCGAGAATCTGTCGCCCGAAGTTCTCGCCGAAGTGATGAAAAATGCCATAAAACGAGCCCGTAAGGCAATCAATTGTGACAGCGCCCATTTGGCCGATATCATCTTCTCGACCTGACCAATAAAATTCTAAAGGTTCAAATAAACATAATCAAAAAACAGAATCGAAGCTTCATTTAGAAATAAAATGAGAGCCAAACAACATCGGATACCTTCTTTTGGCCCACCTTGTATATAAATAAAAACTGTTTTTGTTTATTTTTTTATATTTGTGTTTAATTTTGTATTTATTGTTTCACTTTACCAAACAAAATTATTTTAGGCATTATATTATTGAAAAAGTCATCTTTTTTTTCAAGTAAGGCATTTTTTCGTCAAAAGTGGTTGGCAACGCTGTAACAGAGGTGTCGGTTACAGTGTCAGGAGTTCAATGAAGTTTTCACTTCAATAAGTGGGACATGGAGAATGAATTAATGAATGGACGAGTCACATCTAAATTGAATCAACTACCTATATTCTTTCCCAGGTTATAATTGAATTTCAAAATCGTTATCGACACAGCGCAATAATGGCTACAGGAAATCGGAAGTTGGGTAAGTGCAGACATTAAGAATACCCAAGATAAAGAGTTAACAACTGCTCTTTTGGTTGTAGCAGATTTTTAAACATTAATTGAATCTATTTATGGTATGGAGATGTACATAAGATCAGTAAAAAAGAAAACTCTTGGCTCTATTTTATCTCCCACAAAGCTCTTACCAAAGATCTATTATTTTAGCTCCCACAAATCTCTTTCCTCCAAAAATAGCAACACGAAGACAGACTTGAGTCAGTAATTTATTGAACCCAATTCTATTCAACTTCAAAGTAGAAAACTAAATTCATTGGGAATTGGAATTCAAGACGTTACACTTTTTTCCAGTCAGAGATTTGTCTTTCATTAAAAATGTTCTGAAACGATATTTTGCCTGTCCGAAGTCGGACGGTATCTATAATATCCAAAGATCTGTTTTATCGGCTGAAAAACTTACGAATACGTACCAGAACAACATTAAAATATTTTAAATGAATAAGGATGACCCGACTTACTTCTCGACAATGTAGTGCACATTTTCAGGAAACTTCCCTAAGTGGAAGCGCAATTCATTTCAATCAGACCGCATCTCATGCCCAGCCACTTTCGTAAACAAATTACAGTCGCGTTTAATTGTCTTGCGATAGCTATTTCGGAAAACAAAAAAAAAAACAACCTCTACAGTGCCAGCACAGAACATGCATACAGTTTTATCTGCGTTTTGCCAACGCATAACGAGTCGCACACTCTACGAGCTACGACTATTAGTATGTCCTCCCGCGCTCGCACACACACTCATTTGCATATGCATGCTAATTAATTTATGCATAGCATTTGGCTCGACTTTCTTACTATAATTTAATTTATTCTGTGCAATTGTACGCCAGCAACTTCATATATAAAATCTGCCATAAAGCTAGTCAACAATAAAAAGAAATGCAGCGAACCAACAAACCGACTAACCGCCAACATCATCAGTTGCAGGAGCAACAACGGCTCAGCTCAACCCGAGTCGACCTGACCTTCCTTCTAAACTTCTCGTCAGGGGGACGGGGGGGATGAATGACTTTATGCATAAACAGTACTAGTGCCTACACTCATGCGATGTGAGTGGTGCCGGTGCGGAGGTAAAAGGAAACAGTGGTACTTGCTGCAAAGATAACACACATTCATAAATTATAATAAAATATGAATTAATGCACTCAGATAGTGCGCGCGGGATGACGCGGGCGCGGGCGTTCGTCGCCGAGCGTCTACTGCATGCCTTTTTGTGCTGTGATGTGGCCCGCTGTGTGTTATCCTTGACTGGCTTACTCAGTGTGCACTCACACTCATACCGAGGGCTACAAATATAAATAATGACGACATAAAGGCTGACGACGTACAAACAAAAACAAACTTGAGAAATGCATAATGCTATCAGGTTATATGATTCGCACTTAACCATTGGATTTTACTGGGCGAGTCATTGACCCAATATAGGAAATTGCTTAGTAATAGCGTTTCCTATTTGTGGTGAGGGTAGCCCAAGACCTAGGACTCCAAGGCTCAGTGCACATTGAATGCGAATGTTGTCGAGCGGGAACCTATACATCAAAACAAGAAATGCATTCAAGATTAACAAGTGCCTGTTGATTTTTGTATGATGCTTGTCTTCTGTTATCGAACTGAACCAGGCTTGTTGGAATTCACTTGTGCAACAAGTAGGAACTTTTTGTACTGTGTTATAGGCTCCGGATGAGTATATACTGTTATAGGCCAAAGTTGACAAGTTTGGAAGTAGTATCTACGCGTAGCAAGTTTGCGTCACATTTGTATGGTACGATATCAACTTGTAGGAAGTAGGTCACTTGCCAAATTAAGCTCTTTATTGACACCCTGGACCTGTCCCACTTCAGCACGCCTGCATGAAATAAGGCCCCAATGAAATATTGCCCCAAAAGAGAAAAGGAAAGGAGGCCCCAAACTTGGGGTGTTAGTTCTTAATGAAATAATACCCCAATTTAAAAAATGAAATAAAACCCCAATTTTTTTTTGGTATATTTCATTCTTTTTTATTCTTCTTTTAGTCTTCTTCGAAATAAATTTACAATCTTTTATATATGTATTTTTAATTAAATATCGCTACATTTCTTTGTAACATTTTAATTAAAATTAAAAATAACGGAAATGCCTAAAAAGAATTTTGTAAATATTTTCAAATTTGTATTTTTAGTAAAAAAAGCTGTCTATAACATTAAGAAATAATGAAAATTTGGTACGCAAAATCGCGCGATTATGAATATACATAGATGACTAGCAGCTGACTTAAGCAACCTTTGGGAATTATTTTAAAAGTTCCGCCCATTAAATATCTTCTATTCTTCTATTCGGTGGTATTTATATTTTCCTTGAGCCCTTGAGCACATGTACGAGTACTTGTAGTAAATAAATGAAGCGTAACTTAAATTTAAATTTTGTTCACGGAGCTACGAGTTCTATACTGTACTCACAGGCACTTGTTGACTTGTGCGGCTTTTATTTTGAGCTATATGCCACAAAAAAAAAATAAATAAAAAAAAATGTTAGCTTCTTACAACCACTCGTTTTGTGTGGGGTTTTAGTTTTTCGGACAAATGGGGTCTACAATTTGATGCCGATTCGGAACGACCGAATTGAGAAGCTCTTTCACGACAGTTATATTCTCGGATGTTTGTCAGACGTTCGCGACAGGTTATGGAGTGGGAAACCAATTCAATGTATTTTGTGTTTTTCCGGTGATCGAACTTGAAGCCCGTCGCTCAGTAGTCCCGCTTACTTATCACTGAGCCATTGGTTGTTCTAACGAACGACAGGACAACTGCGCTCTTTGCAATTTTCTCACTGGGTTCGAAATGGATTTATGCGTTCATATGACTCTCAATTCTGACAATAAATGGAATCCAGTGTGCACTTGGCCTTAGGTTACATTTTGTTTCGTAGAAATGTGCACGCAGTGCTGAGTGCTGACTGACGGCGGCGGGTACAACTCAAAGTTCCATTTGCAAGATTGATTGAAAAGATTATTACAGTCCTCATCCGGTAGCGGCAGGCATATTCGTGAATTTTTGATTGCACGTTTATATAGTTTATATAGTCTTGTCCTATAGCTGGTTTAGAATAGTCTTCAAGTTTCTGACTTCGGCTGATGAGAGGAGTTCAACTAGAAAGAATTTCAGATAATTCACTGACTTATTTCCTTAGGCGGCGCTTAAGTATGGGCCTCAATGAATAAGCCTCTACTTAGCTAACTGCGAACTCGAAGTAGGTTGAGGTGCGTTGTTTCTCCGGATTGGGCTTGAAGAGCCTACAGCCAGAGATATACGATTCGTATTGTGAAATGTTTCCCTCCAAATATGTTAACCTTGGAGTTTTGCACATGATGTACGATGTTAATGATGTCGCACAACAGCGCTAAACTTTGCTAAAATATAAAATCCCTTTTTTATGTCAGAGGATTCGATGGATTGGATCTGCGTGCAGCACCAAGCTTTGTCCATCGTCAACACTCCAATGGATTTTTCTCGAATGCCAAAATTGGACATGAATTTGCATAGCACGTGGCTGTAAAAGCTGCCAAAGGAGGCTTTAAAATATGAAAAATATTGTGCGTATCGATTTGGATTCCTGTTTTTTTTTCAGGATCACTGAAAATTATATCGGCTTTGGACGTTAGAAGCTTAAATCCGCACTGAAATGGGCTACTAGATTTGTTTATGAAGTGTCTTATGTTGTCACACAATATGGCAAATAGAATCTTCTATGGGATGCTTACAAGCCTGAAATCTCCGTAGTTGGCGCAGCTTAGAGGGTCTGTGGACACTGCTGATGTTCCCCAAGGGCCAAGGTCTTTTTTTTTTTTAATAGGTCTACTCCTATTTGGCAGCGCTTTACTTTTCTCGATTTGCTGCGTTTGCTAGTCGACATTGTTTGTTTAACCCTTTCGGTATTTTGATGCCATATGGCAACAGGATATTCATAACGTCCATTCTCTCTCTCTGGGTATATTTTTTTCTATTTTCTTTTCTAATTAGCTTCTTGAAGTATCTGTTCAATCAGTAGAGGCAAACAAACTGGTTGATGTTGATATCATTGTGCTTTTAGCTCTCTTGCAAGGAAGGTCTGCAGTAGAGCTCGAATTTTTTCCTCGGAAGACTATTTTTATGACTTCATTTTTACATTGATAATTGACAAATACATTATCAATTTCAATTTAATTTAAATGTTTTTTAAATAATAAAGATATATAATTTAAATATAATATTTTAGTCCTTTGTTCTGGTGCCACTTGAGACAATTGATGCTATTTGGCAACATTGCCAAAAACCACTTTAGAACAAATACTTAACAAAAATAATGTTCCAATGTTTTTAGTCGGAGCCTCCGTAACAACAAAAAGAAAAAAAATATTTTTTTAACCTTAGAACAAAAAAGAAGTACCTACCGAAAGGGTTAACAGAGTTGTGATTCTTTGAAAATATAACCAACCCTGAAACGCAATTCAGGTGCCTTTGAACCATCGCAACGCAGCGGAGCCCAACACAGTGCAAGGCAACGCAATGCGAATAGATGAATCCAATGTCTGGGAAGGGGTCATCACTTCGCTCAAAAACAGAATAAAGCAACAGGTACACGTACAAATCCTTTGACAAATTATATATATTTCTTATGTCCCTCCCGTCTCGTCCCATTCAATTATCACATTAAATTTCAATTTTCCTCGCCAAACGCAAACAGAAAAAAAGAGCCTAATTTGGCAAACAAACCCATTCACCTCTAAGGACAGCTACACCGTCCAAAAAGCCCTGTCATTCATTCGCCATCAGACAGTAGAAGAACGCAGACCCATATGCATATCTATAGCTATCCTGTGACTGCTCTTGCATTTCACACGACACCAGCCATATCGTTAAGCAAACACCAAATTATTTATGCCCCGTTCTCATGGTACAATCATCAGACATAAGGGATGATACTTGCACACGGCTAGCTAATCTATCTACAAAACAGCAAGAGTATCCTTCCTCTTTTATTGCTTTCAAAATGCACACGAGACAGATTGAAAGTTAAAATAGAAAAAAAAGACTGTCCACACACTTAACCACAGATATGCAGGATATAATGACGGCGGCAGGTATAGCGCAACGGTACCCAAGAGAAAGAAGGCGCACATCAAATGACAGGAAATTCGCAACAGGTGCACTAAGTGTAAACATTTATTCCCAACGATATATATGAACAAAAGAGGACGAGTTGCGAAACCCTGTATAGCTACGTCATATGGGAAAGGAGTTAAAGGTATTCACACTTGTCTACAGGTGATTATTATCGTCTGTATGACTTTATCTCAAAATTGCTTTATTATAGAGATTAAGATTTTGTGTGCGATAGGAAAGTGATTTTTAAATGGATAGGCGGCGAGGTGTTTTGCAGAAATTTTGTCGGTAGAATACATTTGTTTTAAAGGGAGTACTGACAAGTGCCTCCTAACTCTTTTAATTTTTTTTTAAATACACTGATTTTAACAAAAAAGTTTTTGGGTAACCTTGATGGTAGGGAAAGTTTGTCGCAAAACTTTGCGACACAAATTCGCTCGCGATGGACCAGCTTTAGCTCTTTTTTAGATAACTTGAAGAAACATATAGCTCCCCTCTAGTAGAGAAAAAAATAATAAACTCATCACACATCTAAGGGTTTTTTCCAGTCCGCCACGCGAACGACTGACAGACATCCGAGAGTATAACTGTCATGAAAGAGCTTCTGAATAGAGTATTTCGCGAAGCTATCACTTTCACAAGTGCGCTTCCTTTTTTAATTAAATATCCAAGAAACTCGTAGAAAATACAACCTAAAAAGATTGCCGAACTAAGACTTAGTAATTGTTGAAAGTTTTGCAAAAGCTTAACAAACGAAGACTATATAATTCTGTGCCATTATTATTTTTATACCTAATCAATTAATGTTACATTAAGCAGTAACTTATCTACTGCTTAATGTAACAGCACTCTAACACCAAAACCGCTGCCTAACTTATTAGCTTTTTAACCTACCTACAACTAGTACCAGACTTAGAGCGGGCGCGTCGCAAATTTTTGTCAAACAAACCCAATAATTGACAGTTTGAGAAACCAAACACCCTCTTTAAACATATTTTAATGAAATGACAGCAAAAAAAAAATTATGAGTAGATAACTTATACTTACTTACTTACTTACTTACTTACTTAGGTGGCGATACAGTCCGGGGTGAACGTGGGCCTCAACCAATACGGCTCTCTAGCTAGCGCGATCATTGGCTAACTGCCTCCAGTTGCACACTCCAAGTTGGTTGAGGTCCCCTTTCACTTGAACCACCTAAGGCAAGGTCTTCCTCTACTGCGTTATTGTAGTAATGGGAAGCCCTTAAATATTCAGAATTGAACACTTTATCAAATCTGTAGCAAGAGTTCGAGATCTTCAAAAATATTAGCATCCTGGGAAAATATTTCTTTAAAAATCGTAGAAAAGGCTAAAATTTTCAATTTTGCAATACGAATGAGACAGATGGTATGGTTGAGAGTCCATACTAAAATGTACTTTTAGTGGTTTTAAATTCAGTACCAGGTAATAACGATAAAATGGGTTTTTTGTCGACTCAAATTATCAAAACTCTAATAATGGACAGACAATGACGTACTAAAATAATTTTAAAGTAGGCTAAATCCGACCAAAATTTTTCGCCAATGTTACTTTTAAAACTTTTAATAAAAAATAGCTAGTGTGGTATTCGATTGGGCTTTCTCAGAGCACTTTTTTTTTTTGGTCTGTATCTCCTTTTATGTTTGATTGGTACGAAGAAAGCAATATTTTTCCGATGGAAGTGGGTTTTTTTCATTTGACACCGACGTCGTCGCGAACTACTCTATTGTCCGTTTGTACTCGGCTTGATATTGTAAATCCCTTCCATTCGTCCCAAAAATGAAAAGAAACTCACACAAAACGAATGGTGGTGAGGAGCTGAGCCTAAGGTTTCTATACGAACCTGTTGCGCCAACAATTTGTTTTTTAACAAAAAAATTAAACAATATTTGTGTAGGTTTGCTTCACTTGCATTCGCATGGGACTGAGAGCTTACCATTTATATTAAGACTTGCTATAGTCTTACTTCTACTCCACTCTTGCACTGCTGGATGAAAAGAAGTGGCGTTGAACAGCGTTTCACATTTCGTTACGCTCACATTTTAAATGATGTCAATTACTCTGTTAACAAATATGAAGCTATTCGCAACGTTACTCATTGACGCTTATTCAAATACGATGCTAAGTTTCTGTTTCATAATTTGTTACGCTTCTATTTTGGAACTTGCCAACATGCCCTTCCATGGCGTTAGACGTTAGACATATCTCTATTGGTGATGCAGCGTGAGGGCAATTAATAGTGTTTCACTTTTCGCTACACACTTAAACCACCGCTACGCATACAAGTTTCACAGCGTAACATACACTGAAAAAAGCTACGCTCACTCCTCTGCTATTTTGTTGCGTGGAGAGTAAGGCTTTTATTAGCGTTTCACATTTCGTTACACTCCTATTTCAAGACATTTCAACTAACCCTATGTAATTATAAAAGAAGATGAAGTCATTCATAACGACTTTTGAAACAGCAACAGTGTCACCGCAGTTACCTTGTTATGTAAGAAGAGGGAAATTTCTTCTGCTTCTCAATAGGCGTTTTTATTTTTTAGTTTAGAACTGAGCTCTGAACTGAGCTCTAAAGCGAGCGTGCTGAGATTGTTCTGAGGTATTTATGAAACACAGTTGAGCACATAGCTGTCATTTGTTGTAAATATATGTATAAATTGAATATTTATTAATTGTTATTTATTAAATTGGTTAATATACAGTTCCAGAACAACAAGATTTGTCCGCCATTTCAACTATTTTGTTACTCCATACAATGTGTCGTACCCGGACAGACAAGATTGGCATAGGAAGCTAGTCTCGAAGGAAGATGAGACCTCAGTATATACTGACGGCTCTAAAACCAGGGAGGGTACGGGGTCAGGTATATACTCCAGCGAGTTGGACCTAGAGATGGCCCTGAGACTCCCGGACACATGCAGTGTATTCCAGGCAGAGATTCTGGCTGTACTCAAAGCTGCGGAGGAACTTGAGATGAGATCGATATCCAACAAAGATATCGCCATCTACATTGATAGCCAGGCTGCGCTCAAAGCGCTAGAATCACATACCACCAAATCTGAACTAGTCAGGAATTGCCGCACAATGCTTAAGGCAATATGTTTGCAGAACCGTGTCAGATTGTGCTGGGTGCCTGGGCATTGCGATATCGAGGGTAACGAGAAAGCCGACGTTCTGGCTAAGGAAGGGGCGGAGCTCCCACTAAACACAATGATCATGGGTATCAGACCACCTATGGCTGTTGCTAAAAAGGCTATCTTCGAGAAAACCTCTAATAAAGCAGCCACAAGATGGTCACAACTAGAAGGGCATAGGGTCTCAAAGGCACTCTGGCCCGTACTAAATAGGAAAAAATCTGAAAAACTACTAAATCTCAGTAGAACAAAGTTAAGATCAACGGTAGGAATACTCTCTGGACACTGCCTTCTAAGGAAGCATGCCATGAGACTAGGCTTATCTAACACGGATATATGCAGGTACTGTGAGGACCTACAAGCCACGGAAGATGTCTCCCACCTTCTGTGCGAGTGTCAAGCAATTGCACGGTGTAGAAGGAAGCACCTAGGCAGGTACTTCTTTGACAACTTGGAAGAGGTCGGTTCGTCCAACAATATCGGGACAATAATTAAATTCTGTAGGGAAATTGACTGCTTGGGCGATTTGGTTTAGGTTTTTTGACCGTAATGGTTCCCTGGGGATGGCGATGGGCCCGTATTGGTGCCTGGTCCTTTTGTGATGATCTCACAACCCCGCTCAACCTAACCTAACCTAACCTAACTATTTTGTTTATCCTGTCAAATGTGACATAGAACGAAAAAAGAAACACAAATTCTGAGCTCTGATGTATCTGAGCTAAAAAAGAAACACGAACTTTTTGTATAACAGTTCAGGTTGTGCTCTGAACTAAAAAATAAAAACGCCTAATATATCAACAAACTTACTCTGCCGCAGCTTATGATGATAGTAAACTCACTCCACTGTTATATTGCTGCGTTGGGGAAGTGAATTTATTCGCGTTTCAGATTTTATCACGCTGGTTTTTCAAACAGTTGCACTTAACCTATCGCAATATTGGAAATATCACGTCACTGTATAGGTTTCAAGTAGGACATTATAAATGCGTTTCATATTTCGTTACGCTGCTATGAAGTTAAAAGTTCTTTTGTACAACAAAGTTTAAGTAAATAATATTTTTGAATGCTCTGCTTCGGAATCTTCTATTAAAGCCAGTCTGATAATTCCATCAATTACTACCACACATTACCTTCCATTTCACAATGGGAAGAAGTACCTGCTATAAAAAGGTCTTCTACCGGCATTCCCAGATAAAATTTGCTTATGTTCCGCAGAAAAAAAATAAATAAAAAAAAAGGTTTATATAGCCACCTCATATCAGAGCCACTGCCGATGACTTTTCGGCCCAGTTACTCCGTTCAATCGTCCAAAAGTGCATTTTGGCTGCGAGTTTCTTTCATATCAGTTCCACTTGGAATCCATGGGCCCATTACATTCCTCCAGCCTTCTCAGGTCCAATCCGTTTTCTGCAGGCATCAACGTTTTTCGTATTGCATTCACGTTTCAATTTAAATTGTACATGTGTACTTATGTGCTTCCGAACCAAATACCCAATAAGCCAAAAAGGAACGGTTCTCTGTTTGTTGACTTTATCTTTTCGATTTGGGTGTACTACGAGTATAGAGTCCTTTTCGAAATAGGGGCCCCCGACGATGAGTGTCCTTTTTGTGCTGTGTGTGAATGTTTCCTTGTTTTTTGCTCTCCAATGTTTTTCTTCCGATCAATGGTGTATAGAGTAGGGCTTATTTTCGATATCATTTCCAACGAAGTGAGCTGAAACAGATATTCGCTATGTGCACTTACTACTAAAGTAGCTGAAAGAAAAAAGGATATCTATTGCAGGTCGAGAGTGAGTGAATTTCGGCTGTTTTCTCTACAGCTGCTGATGCATTAGATTGCTCTTATCTGTGTTATTCATATATGAGGAGCAGAGGGTGCATTTGAGGATGTTCATCCTTCTTTGCAGTTGGATCCTGTTCCCATTTTAACTTGCTTTTATTTAAACTTGTGTAATTGAAATGGGCAAAGTCCTGCTATTATTTAGCTAGGTAGGGAGTTTTTTTTTCGTTTTAAATTCAAACTCTGTTTGGACGGAGCCATTCGTTATAGGCCGACTTGAATGGATGGTAAACCTTTGGGTATAGTGAAGTGCGCAAACAGTTTTGTATTCTATTAGAATCTTTATTGCGGGCTGTTCCTACTTTAAAAGTACCCCTGATTGATGGAGCCGTTTGACTACTTCTAGGTGAATTGAAAAGATATTTGCTTGTGTTGCGGGCGGAACTGTCTGGGCTCATTTTTAGTTCGGGTTCTTCCAACGATTCATTTATACTTATTTTTAAAATAAGGTGATATTTGATCAGAAAATTGACAGCCGCTGTAGTCAGTAAAAAAATCTTTTACTTTGTTTTGGTTTTAACTTCAAGAAAGGCTTCCATCTAAGTATCCCTACGAGAGCTTAGTGGAAAAAGAACGAATTAATGCAGGGCTTCCACACGGTAATATATATCGACGGATATAAGATGAACTGTGGTGTGGGAGCCGGGGTCTACTCGGAATCACCTCATATGTCAATATCATAACTGCTGCGTTATTTTGCAATCGAGAGGCCTGCACGCAACTAGGTCATAACTAACATAACATAATAATACTCATGTAAACTGCAGAAAGCCAATATCTCAACATGAAGTTGGTCGCATCCAAAAAGATATGGCCTACCTACATAGGACGCACTAAACAGAGCTCGCCTAGAAATCTCCAGAATCGTGGCGATGATCACAAGGTGCTGGTAAATCGAAGACAAACTTGGCATCCCATACAACCCCCACAGCCGCAGTGGCGGGAATATAAATGAAAGATAAACTCTCTCCCATTTCCTCTGCGAATTTCCGGCACTAGCAGCTCAACAGGTTGGATATAGGTGCCGAATGTATCGCACCTTCAAGAATCACCACAAACTAGGTCACACGAGTCGTGGTAACAAAAAGAATCACAGTGCTATACTTGGGTTCATGCTTTACCTACTATAATCTGGTGCAATGGATCCATACCGGCGTAGCTTCTCACAAAAACTGTTTATTTGAGGTTTCTATTTCGCAAACGGCGGACTATTTAAATTAAGTGCGCATGGAAGTTTGAAGCATGGTGAGGCTATAACCAAACTGGGATATCTAGAAAGAGCGCTTGACTCACTTCAAAACAAAGGTACCAAAAGCACAGCCTAAGTCGTGACGAAACTACTGCCAGAGTATTCAGAACACTTGTCGGTTTGTATGCTCAAAGCATACCAACACAGCGTTGCTACTGAGAGACACTCGAAGAACAGATAATTGGTTATGCTAACATTCTCATATGCTGCAATGACATCTTCTCTAGCTTGGAGATGGGCTGTCTACCTAATTTAGAATTTACACACTGCATAGGCCAGGTAAAAGCATTGCTGTGTCTTTAACAACGGATCGTCGTCAATGCTCACCGAGAGGTATTAAATGAACAAAATAATGAAGACTTTAATTTCAGATTCTCCTGTGACCTTCAACAATCAGCAGGCATGTCCTGCTCTCGCTTATAGCTTAAGTTCTATCGTCATATTGCCAGAAGGCAACGAATCTCCGGACAGTCATTTATGAGAATTAAGTTAAGGCAATTATCAATTTAATTATCCTGGTTTCAACTGACATATTTATATCGCACATGTAATCCTAGAGTCATGAAACTTTGAGTGTGCAGACGAGCACCAAGATGGGATTTTTAGATATGAGCACGCTGCGTATGGAATTTTTTTTTTTAAAGACTAGAAATTAAAAATTAATTAACAGGCCTTACGTAAATATTTTTGAAGTGAACCTTTTTCTCTGAATTTATGTAAATTTTTATAGTGCAATAAAAAAATAAACCAGTCGGGTAAAAAGAAGAATGCAAAAAAATATGAAGATATTTTTCAGGAAGTTCTAATTTTGCCCCCTTTATAGAGGGGTAACCAATGAAAATTTGCATGAAAAAAACTTTCCTTGAGCGGATCAACATGAAACTCAGCAACAGGAAATACTACCACAGCTCAGCAAACAGCAATTCCACAAACCTGACCCCTTCCCAAAGGATGCAAAACCACCCTCAACTTTTCTAAAAAATACTTAGTTATTTGCTCCAATACCACTCTATAAGAGCCCTAACATGAACATTTTAGATGGGTTTTTATATTTTTTTTTAGGAGATGTTTCGGAATTTGCAGAAAAACCAGTATTAGAGGGGTACAAAAATACTAAAGATGACCCTGGTAACTACTATTGGTTACCTACTTAAAATCAAAAATCGGGTACCTACCTAGTTATAGTCACTACCATAGTGATCTCAAGATTGTGTGCTAGCAGTGAGGCCATGCAAGTGTGACACAATCGGCCCTACTCCAAAGACATAAAAACCCACAGCATCAACTTCACGGAGAAAAAAAACTTTGAGCTTACTTTTGGAAATTCAACATTCGTTGCAGTAGTGAAATAAGAGCGGTTTTTTTTTATTTCACTCTTATTATAAGATATCATAAGCCTTCAGAGCCCGAATAGCTAACATTTATCGTCGCCACTCGAGTTTATCTCATGGCCAATGCGAATGAGACCAACATTTATATCACTTTATATTCAACTATTGTGTGCATATGAAAAATAAACCAAGAGATGTAACTTAACATTTTGTCCATGTTTCCAACCCATCCGTCCAATCAGGAATCCCATTAGTAAAAATTTTACTCGCAAACATTCCGCCAATTCACTGCTTACCATACACCAAAATGAAGGCCCAATGTAGGCACGAGGAACACTTATGGCCATGTTTAGAATTCGAATCAAATTTATTCAAAACAAAGTTGTTATAGGAAAATTTCAACAATGCCTCTGCCGGCTAGTTGTGCGGAAACATACATTTTCTAAAACTTGCTGTACGTGACAACAAGGACAAATATTTTTCTATCCATCATTGCATCCTTTGTATAAATGAGCCTTTCAATAAAATCAAAATGCCAATAAATGCATTTGAAATGAATTGAATATCTAAAGCGAAAGACCAAATGCACCAGTCAGCCCTAGCAGCGCGGCTATATCACAACAATGAGTGCATGGAAGGATGATGAGACATGACGGCAGTATTTGTATGTTAGGTACGTTGTTTGCTTTTTTGATGTTTGACATTAAATTTGAATCGTGCCTGCGGTTTAATCAAATTCCGAGCAAACTATTTATTTCGGCACATTATACACGCCGCCGTTCACATCAGTGGAATCTGGAATGGAGTGAGGAGGAGTGTGAAAATATGATTGCTGGAAAAAAAAACTCCCAAGGGCACTTTCGGTTTGACAATTTGACAGTCATGCATAATTTTCATGTGCGACACAGAAGTTGGTATGGCATATGCGAATGGTTTTTATTTTTGTTAAGTCATGCGAACTTTACAGATGTACCTGTGGATGTAGGTATAAATTTGAAATCCAAAATAGCTAGACAATAAACAATTAAACTTCCTTATTTCCTAGTGCGAAAACCATTTTGGAATCTATTACATTCGTTGTCATCGCATAACTCCAATTTCATAATTATGTTTCCATAGAAAACAAGGTTTCATAACCAGGATTTTATTAAAAAAAAAAAATTCATAAATTGCAATTAAATTTGCCCAACACAAATCTTTGAAAGAATTATTATAACCAAAAAAACGAAACACAAAATAGGAAAATTTAATAAAAAAAATGCTTTAAAAGCAGACTATCCTCTATAAGAAAGCTCTACTGCACATGTGGGGTAGTTTCAACCAGAGACAATACTGAGACCACCAACTTCGGCCGATTTCCCGTTACTTGCCTACAAGCTATATTTTCATGGGGTGGCAAACGCTAAGTGCGTTAGTATTGTTACATAGAAATTCGTATTGACAAATGTCACGTAACTTCAAAAATTCCGGCTCACCAACACGCTCGCACCTTGCATATGCCACTTCCGCTGTGGACAAAGCTGCTGACAGCGTTCATAAAATTTTGTCCGTTAAATTTGAAATTATTTATATACGTGTGAATAGTATTTTTTTTAGGAATTAGTGTACATTTGCTTAAAATATTTATGAAAAATTGTCAATGCAGAATGGTTGCATGAAAATAAAAACATTTTGAGCAAGTTTTCTTCAGTTATTAAAGAAAAATTCACACAATAAATCGATCTTAATGATATCGAAAAGAGGTAAATACACAACCATGTTTGTCCTAATATGTTCCAGTATATAAAACATATATTTTAGATAATTTTACTAACCAACCAAATCAAATTATTCGCCTTTTAACAATTTATGATAACTAACCAATGGCATTCAGTTATGTAAAAATGTGGAATTCCTGAACTCTTTCACATTTCCCCACGGTTGCCGCGGTTGGCAGCATTTATTTTTGCATTTTTTGTATGTTTTTGCATGTCACACGGATTCTTTTTTGACATAACACCAATAGGAATACAAAATGGCGAATTTGAAAAAAAACTGAGGGGCCCAGCGGCAAGAGGATTGTGAGTTGGGTGTCTCAGTATGGTTTGTCTATGTTTTCAACTTCTTTTGGATAACTTACTAAAATAAGGTGCGCTTGTGCCTTGAACAAAAATATATATTTTTTTATTTTTTAGAAATAAATCAAAAACGCAATATTTTTAACTTTGTCCATTACGTAGTAAGAGAAAGATATTGTATTCGTAAAAAATTTCGAGCTCGAGATGTTAATCAATTCTGACATTACGATGATAGGCGAATTAAAAAAAGTGGGTCGCAAAATTCTGTCCGTCTGTCTGTCATGTCTCGAGGCTTACAGCCTAAGCGACTCAACGGATTTCGTTCAAACTTCGGATTTCAAGTTTGGGGGCTTACAGTTCGGGGCCGTTTTTTTTTTGCATGGTAACCTCAATATTAATGGTACCCAAGTAACAATTTTACTTCGGTAAGGTTCAAATTTTTAATTTCTGTAGGCAACAGCTTCGATAGAGCTTCTATAGTCTTTTTTAAACGAAGTTGATCTATTTCGAAGCAATTGTTTCGATAATAACTTCAGTAAGTCCTTTACGAAGCATATACACAGGCTTTATAGAGGGATATGAAATTAAGCTTCGATAAAATCTCTATTAGACATCCGAAAATGTGTCTGGAGATGTGTGGAAAGTGAATTCCTTCGATAAAGCTTGTGGTTCGAAGTGCTTCCTAGAAGCTTCTTTAGAGCTTCTGACCGAAGGCATTATAGAAGCAATGAACTGTCATGCAGTGAACCGCTTGCGATTGGAAGCTGTACAGAAGCACTTACACGTACTTCCTCCTAACTTACATATGGAGGCTTTATAGAGGTAAAAATTAATTTCATATGATATGAATCAAAGCTGTCTAAAGAAAGGAAAAATTACAAGAAATAAAATACTTCTAGCGCATTGAAAAATATGTCAGTAATGTGATTTTAAATATTATATTGTAGTTCAGATTTATCACTGCCACATTATGACGAATTTGCCTAGGGGGTAGTGTATTGGACTACTACGCAGCAGGACCCATGTTCGATTCTCAGTGCGACGCATGTAAGTAAAATATAAATTATAACGAGTACGTAAAAACTCCATGAAAATTGCAAAAAGTCATTGGATAACATTTACTAATAGGATAAAAAAAATAAAAAAATAAGAAAATATAAAATTGAAAAATGTGATAAAACACATAAATTTATTTTTCTTGTTCATTTTTGAGCCTCTATAAAGCTTCCATAAAGTTTCGGTAAGCCCCTACCAAAGCAATAACCTACTGCTGATAAATGTGAGATGCTTCCGTGGATGTTAATTGGGGAACTTTATTTGCTTATTGGAAGAGAAATGTTTGAGTCCTTGTGTAAGGTGCCTGATTAAAGTTGACTCTTTAAGCTGTTAGTCTTGCTTCCTACTAATTACTAAACATTTAGATTTTTTTTAGGATTCAGTCCGTTCCTCTCCGCCCATACTGAGATCCTTTCCAAATCTATGTGAACTCCACTTCCGGAGTCTTCAATCCTCAGCATACATATTATGCATATAGAGGATGAAATGGCTATGGACGGGAGCTCATTGACATACCTATAGTGAAAAGAGCAGAGGTCCTAGAATGAAACCCTGGGGAATGCCTCTGGTTGTTGGAAGAAACTCAGATAGCATTTTGCCAACCGCAACAGTTTGTTCTCGGAACCTAATTTAGTGGCCGTTGCACAAATTATTTGTGTTTTTCTTTCTACTTTACTAGCGCAGGCTGGGCATATATGGCATTCCCTACAGACTAAAATGATAGCCAATATCCTAGCAAAATATTCTTCCTATTTTCTGATGCGCGTGCCTTGCTTTCGTGCAAATATTCCAAATCAATGCTTGTATAGCTGAGAAGCCTATCAAAACGCGGAACTGTTTTCACTAGCGTCTCTTTTGCGTTGAGATTGAAATCAAATGTATTTTCTCCGTTACCTTCAGCAGTTAGATATATTCTCTCACAGTGCGTCTTTAACCTTTAACCTTTTTTGAAGATTTTCCCAATGTTCGATGGCGATGACCCTCAAGGTTCTAGATCGTTAACAGTAGCAATATAAGAAGTATATCTCTTGTGCAACAGATTCTGCTTCTTTTAATGCTGAAATCGCTTGCATTCCAGCCAAATATGCCTTCATCTCACTCACTACCGCAGGCCGCGCTCTTTTCCTAGCCTCTTGGCTAAGCATTTGGTAGGCCAATATGGAAACGCAGCTTCTTCTATTCGACAAGGTTGTTATAGAATTAAACCACCCAGATTTATCCACTTTTGATTTAGCGTTTCGGTATTTGCTTCGATAATTGCTTGGGAGCAGCATGTGTTCCAGCTACCCTTAAAATCTCTTCTTCAGAAGTCAAATTTTCCGATGTGCTGACTTGGCTAGAGATAGTGAGGAGTTTTAGACAGCCAGTCGTCATATTTCTGTGGCCCTCGCCAAGTCTTTTGACGGAGCTCGCAGGTGCTGGGCTTTACGGCCAAACTTTTGTGCTTTGGGAAGCCTTACTCTCTATTAAAACCACCACTTTAGTGATATATCTAGAACTGTTCTAGAAAAGGGCTAATACTGGAAACCCAGCTAGCTATATATATTCACTTCGTCAATTTTTGTGATAGTTTTTCGCTCCATATCCTCCGCTTATTCACCACTAAATTTTCTGATTTGTTCAGTTTTTAAAAAATCGAATTCAAAATGTTTCGTGAATTTGTTTGACATATTTGTACTCAGAAATATTTTTCTTCCGTGTGTAATGCTTTGTGAACTTTGTTAAGAAATTTCTGAGTCTCGTTGATGGTAGCTAACATGAAGCGCAATTCCATAGCCTTCATATCGCAACTACAATAATTTATGTCACCAGCCGATCAATAAAACTCTCTTGCAAAGTCGCAACTTGAAGCAAGTTTTACAGCATTTTTATCTCTGCAAGCTGGCGAGCCAATGTCATGAAATCCGTTCGTGCCTTTCTCTCAACATTTATTAAATCAATTCGATCTCCATTCGCATTTGGAATTCCCGTCTTCACACTTTCATAAATTTTTTATGACTTTAATAAACAAATCCCCCTCCCACCACCAGTAGTGAAGAGACTTCCAAAGCCCAAAGGCGATGGAAGAGGAAAAAAATCCAATAAATCTCACCAAACATAAAATGTGTCTAAGTCACACACATGAATTCATTGATTTGTATTGAATTGTTCCCGACATAGGAGCAGGGACATCGACATGGAGGATAACAAAAAAAGGGACACGTCGCACAGACAAAGAACTGGCAGCACATCACTTGCCTAGCAGTCGTAAATCTGCTGGCTCAACTCGACAGCATCCCAAAAGCACTATCACCGCAACCTACATAAGGAACTAGGATTTCCTCCGCCATATTGCAGAGGGGTGGATTCTTTTGAATTCACAAAACATAATAATTCTTCCTTCCATCGAAATTCAATCAATTTATATGTCTAGTGAGTGGATTGTGGATTGTCGGTGTGAGTGTTAGTTTGAGTCCTTTCCGCACCGTCCTACTTAACATAGATGGTGTAATTTGAATGGGTACTCTTTTTTTTGTTATCGCCTTGCGTTGGGCAATTTTCTGTAAAACCAGTCTGAGATGAGGAACCGAAACACTGACTGGATGGTGCTACTGGATGTTTGGTAAACAAAGGACGACTGGCAAACTTGAAATGCTCAATTTATTCACTAGATGTCACCTACTAAAGAATTCCGAGAGTGCACATAAATTGTTGAATGCATGATTCTGTGGTATAGAGATGCATTCATGAATCCTGAGCAAGGATCTATCATTCAAAGGGTGCCACAGGAACATGTAGCATTTGAATGAGTTTTGCTGCTCCGAATGTAGAGTGTATTTAACATTTTGCAAACATACAAAATATATGAGAGGTAGAGGCGCTCTATATGGGTTTTTGGAATTTCTATATGGAGTGCATCCGTTCTCGCTTGTTTCTGTTGTTTATGTTTGCAAGGAATGCCGATTGCACATGGACGAAGCTTCTTGAGGTTTGATGTTTATTATGTGCCTGGGATTATAAATTATTTCGGATCGATTATAAGGAATGAATGGGAAGAATGTTTTTTTTTATTTTTTGCTATACAATGTAGGTTATCTTGAACTTAACTTTTTGGCGGCAGAGTTTAATTCTTGGGTCAGATCAGAGCTCATTTTTGTCTCACACGACCGACAAATTGACCTCAGTAACTTTGCAAAAATATTGTTGTCTAAAGGAGGTATGGTCTATGATGCTCACATTTAACGTACATGCAGTATTTTTTGAAAGCAAGAACATCATAGAATTTGAGTGGAATGATTCCACAAACGAAGACAATGAAGCACGACCGTGTAAATTTGCAGAATCTCATTAAAGACAACATTCAAAATGAAATCGAAATAGGCGGTGATTTTTCTATAAATTTACTGAGAAGATTTACTGAGAGAGTAGCAGAACAACCTGTGTAGGAAGTTTTTGAAAAATTAAATTTTGCGAAATGGTTCGGGGAGAAGCCAATCTATAACAAATGTTAAATAAGATAGAGAAGGAAATAAATTAAATATGCGTTGCAAACTAGTGGTTTGAAATTTAAGTCCGAAACGACCAAGATTAGACAATTCTCGAAGGTACATGCATGTTTAGAAGTGAAGTTCTTCGAAACTATCCGCGTATGGAATTGAAGCTGGACGACAAAACAAAAACTTAAATCACTGTTATTGTAGTCCCGAAAGGTCGTAGGATTTATCCCGAATGGTGCGCTTGGAGCATAAACTTCAGCTGTTCCGGATTTTATATTGATGCTATTTTTTGGAGCTTACATTATAACCACAGGTAAACACTAGGCAAATTTTTGAAAAAAAAAAACATTTCAATACAAAAATCACATTAACTGTATACAAAATTTATTGTCTCGATATAATTCGTTGTTGTAGTTCAACAACTGTTTTGAAACGTGTCTTAAGGACTAAAACTTTCGTGGCAACTTATTTACATCCAGAAACGTGTCTGATCGGTCGATGCTCTTAAGGTATACAAAACCCACTCCACGACATCAGTCACGAAGCCGAATATCAATCTGAACGTCGTCATCAGGGTTTGCAGCATTCGCACACTTAGTGCAACCGCAAGAAGCCGGAATCTCAATCTACAAAGAGACACATAGCGTTGCTTCGAAAAAACCATCTAGACTAAGTCATACCTTTTTATGGAACTGGAAGCCATCGTTACAGATAAAGGGCACGACTACAAGTTTGTATTTAATGATCCCACAATAGGAGCACGCTGTATCATACCTCTCATGCTCTGTAAGTAATAAAATAAAATCCATTCACATGAAAGAACGGCACACCAACCTGCATTGTATTTTGATCCAGCCTGACAAGAGCCAGAACATTCCATCAGTCCCTGAATTGGATCCTTATTAGTGCATAAACCATGGGGTGGTACATTGAATTGAATTAATTCATTCGTATCCTTCCCGGATAAAGCAATTAATCGACATTTCTCTGCGAAGGACACACCATATTTGTGATTAGAAGTCCAACTGAACCGAGATTTGCTTACCATGTACAGGGGACCTGCAGACCTTACAGCAACCGGCATCCTCCAACTGTGCCGCTGGGCAGTTACTGACATCCGAACAAGCCACCTTCGATGAGCTAATTATACTATGACCCAGCAAGTCGTCACAAGAGTATGTGATACAGAGGTCGGTGCTGTGCCAAATGTCACCGGGTGCATAGAGGCGGTCTTCAAAGACACACTTTGTTTGGACACAGCTTCCACAGCATTTGGATGGGTCTAGGTTCTTATATTCAAAGCCTTTTATGCAGTCTTTGAGGCAGTCCTCCGTAACTTTATTCACTTCAGCTACGCCCCGGCTACCGTAGGCACAAACGTGTTGATCGCATGGGGTCTCAGGTGATGCAAACCACTTATTCCCCAATAGCTTGACGGTTGGAACGCCGTTGATCTCAACGATGCAGGCGCCCGTCGGTGGATCTATATACATTACATTGGAAGCTGAGAACAGTTTTTCAAGGAGGAACGCCTTTAGCGACTTACAACAAACAGCAGTTGGACAACAGTCTCCAGGTTGAGTGACGACCTTAAGTTTGTAGAACTCTTGCTCGCACTGAGTGCGTAGTGTTGGGCAAGATGCTGTGTCACAAACGATGTTCCTTACCGGACAGCAGCCGGAGTTGTCAAGAACAAATGACTCGCCGGGCTTGAGAGGTATAGCTACTCGAGCATCTTCACATAGAGAGGAAGGCTTGCATTCTGGAAGGAAGATCACATTTTTAAAATCACAGTCCTATGTCAGTATTAGATTGCTTACCACACGTGATCTGAGGACAGCCATTTGCTCCGAACCTTTGCTTCCTTAACTGATCATCACCGCATTTGGGGAACGGAGGAGCTAGGCACGCGGCCGGTGTTGGAACTTTGGGCTCAGCAACTAATAATAACTTATGAACTTCTTCACTGTTTTTGAAACCATTTTGGGAAAGACTTACCACAAATGTACTTTGGACAGCAGTCTCCTGCGGAAGCAGTCTTCGAAGGCTTGAAACCATCTGGACAAATAATCTCTGCCGCCTGACACTGTTGTTCCACACACCCGTTCTTGCCATCCTTGTTGCAGCTGCACTTCGTACATTTGTCCTTCACCCAGACGTCTCCCACAAAGTGGTCTCCGTCGTCGCACCGCGAACACTCTTCCTCCGATATGCAACCATCATTGTACCATACCTTGCCGTTCGGACAGAAGCACCCTTCCACGAGATCAGAGTTACATTCCTTTTCCCTGTTTCGATTGACTTTGGTGTCGATTCGTACGTCTATCGATTGAAGTATATCATCGAACTTAAGTAAGGCACAGGTCATGACACATCCACAGGGATTATATGCTAAGTCAGCTGGACAGCCATATGGGCAAAGGTCTGCACTTCTCCAGTTGAGGCAGATTCCATTCCTGAGACACTCCCTTGCATAAGCAGCCAGGGAGTTGCACGCTGCGTTCTTATTACCATCGCACGTATCCTGCTGGCATTGCGAAACATAACTCGAAGGACTCACAACAGCACTGCACTTTCCAAACAGTTTTTCATCCGAAAACCTGAGGCAAAGATCCTCCTCTTTCGCTGGCTGATTACACCCATCAGCCGGAACCTCCTGAGTTGAACATTCACCCGGACCCTGCAGCCGTGGGTCGTCTGCTTCCCAACTGCCTACGATACCCACAACACTCACTGGTAATGGCAGCTGGGGTGACTGCTTGGCCGGACTAATTTGCAGATCATTGTCGCCGTCTCCATCGCAATCGCCACACAGACCCTCCATATGGCTGCCATACCTACCGCTGGGCACACGTATCTGGAAGTGATTGAGACGTTTCAAAATTTCATTCAAAAGCATCATTGGATGGGTGTGTGCACATCTCCTACTTGCACACGTCTTACCGAGAATGCCATATCGTCGAACGAGCTAGTCACTTCGACATGCGACTCAGGTAGCGCCAGTTTCAATTCGTTGCTATTGGTTCTCGTAATATGCAGCCGGGTATCCCGGAATGGCAGCTTCTTCACTTCCATGCCATCGATTAGCACCTGAACCGATTCATTGGGTACAACACGTTGAATATGAATTATGTGTTCGCCGTGTAGAATATGAAGTGATTTGGTACAGCTTCTGTTGGGCCCCATGGAAGGGTGTCCCAATTTCTGGCAGTTGTCCATTGCAACATAGACCTAGAAGAGTGTGAACCACCCAGTATGCGAGTGGTTGTTTAGTGGATAAAGGTGTGAAATGAAGACACATTATTGGGGTGTGATGGAGCGCAATGAAAGGGATTTTTGACTTAGCCAGGAGGTGTGCAAGTTATTGGGGATTAGAAGGGATGGTTCAAATATAGGAGGTTGTAGACTGGCGTTATGAGGAGATGCCTAACAATGGAGGGAAGAGGATCCTGCTTTCGAGTGCCTAGCTGATGATGTTAGCTCATTGGATTACTGTCACTGTTAACATTTGACTTTGGTTTTGTCAGTGTGTCATTTCATGGTGGTAACAGGAACAGCGACTTTGCTGGATAACGGAACGATGGATCAGATGGATGGACACAAATTGGCTTCTTTGGACTGATCCATATCTCGCGGATGTCTATAAAAAGAACGGCTTTACTGAACATCTTTCATAGAGGCTTTTGTAGGTATCCAAGGCGGAGCCCTATATGAGTCTCTTGCACCAACAACAACTTAACGCTATTGATACATTCTGATGCATTTATACTCAAGCTTAATGTTGGGAGAGTTGTTGCACTTGGAAAGCTGAAGGACTTTGCATCAACAGTTCTCTTTCTTTAGTTCAGAAAAATAGTTAAAAAAATCTATAAGTGGCAGGTCTATGACCCAAAAACACCGCTTTGACGATAAAGCTGTAGAAACCTTACGTGATGGTACGAGTTCAACCATAGACAAACCATACTGAGACCCCCAACCCAACCTCGGCAACCGTGGGGAAATGTGAAAGAGTTCGGGAATACCACATTTTTACATTACTGAATGCCATTGGTTAGTTATTATAAATTGTTAAAAGGCGAATAATTTGATTTGTTTAGTTAGCAAACTATCTAAAATATATGTTTATTAACTAGAAACATAATTATGACAAACATGGTTGTGTATTTTCTGCTTTTGGATATCATTAACTTCGATTTCGTGTGTAAATTTTTCTTAAATAATGAAGAAATTTTGCTCAAAATGTTTTCATTTTCCCTCAACCAATCTAAATTGTTAATTTTTCATGAACATTTTAAGCAAATGTGCACTTATTCCTAAAAAAAAAAATATTATCCACACGTAACGAACAATTTCGAATAAACGGATAAAATTCTATGAACTCTGCCAGCAACTTTGCCCACAGCGGAAGTGTCTCATATCTCCACATTTTTTAAGTTTCGTGACATTTGTCAATACGATTTTCTATGTAAGAATACTAGCGCACCAAACGTGAACACTCCATAAAAATATAGCTTGTAGGCTAAGTAACGGGAAATCGGCCGGAGTTGGTGGTCTCAGTATTGTCTCTGAGTTCAACCTCTCGTAGGTCTTTCTTTAAATGCGCTTGAATGTTGGTTTCCGCTATTCGATCCCTTGTTACAAGTAGCAGTTGTTGTCTTCTTCTGTTTGTTTCTGGCATGAAAGCCTTCTGTCTATTTGATCAGCGAACTGTCCCGACGACGGCATATTTATTGTTCTACTGAAAGTGTCGGTAGGCTACAAGACAATCCCAGCAAAATACTTTCTGTACTTTTCTCAGCCTGCGCTTTAATACCCTTGACAGGTTCTACTTCGTCATGTGTCCGGTCTGTTCATAAAGCAGAGTCTTAAATCGGACATACCATCAATATTTCCCTTATTCAAACGTCTTCTCGGCTGTACAATTTCTGTTTGGCATGCAACTTCCATATCGAACTTTTATCTATCTTTAAAAATATAATTTTGTTTACCTCTGTGAAGATAGGGATCGACGGGAGCATTGTTATATAAAAAAATTTATTTCGAGAACATAACCACTCTTAACTAAAGCAACTTGCTGTGTACACAGAGAAAATTAAAATTCAAATGTCCAAAGTGAGCTGAAGATGCTTTACAGCTTTTACAGCTATGGGAGCGTAATGAAGTTAAAAATCGGTTTTCAAGAGGCTATATTCCTTAATATCCGACAAGGAGGGCCGGACCAACCATATGTGCAAGATGTGCAAATGCACAGGGTGCCAAGTTCTGGGGGCGCATTGCTAGGAAAGAAAAATTAGTTTTATCTTGCGCGAACAAATTCTGCCATTTGCATTTTAAACAAAAAGCTTGTTCAAATAAGCCCAAAATAGCAACATCCATCACACCTGTGCTGAATTATTTCTTGCACATTAACTCAAATCAATTGCAATGTTGCAACTTCAAGGAGAATCTAACTCAAAATATGGCAAAATAAAAAATCCCACTAGACCTATGCAAGTTCACTTCTTACCTACATAATCTCAAAATATTCCACCCTGTTCATGCAGGTATATTTCTTACACATTCACTAACATTTTATAAAAGAATCTAGTTGAAAAATCTCAAAACAAAAAATACATCAATAAAAAAAAACGCGTTGAAAGTCTACCTCCTGAGTTAGGTATTTACAAAAGACTTATGCATGTGTGCAAATATGAAAAAAGGACACTTTCTGTAAAAGGGCGCTAGTTTTGCTGGAGCCGGCACTGCCGACAAGCTAGGTATGTTAAAGCGTGTTATGGAACTCCTAAGAGCCAATAATATCCATTTGGGTTCACAAGCTCTCTGATGAGGTTCATACAGCCCTGCGTATAAGTAGGTACTATGAATATTCTAAGAGGCTCTGACAACTTCTCATGTGTGCTCATTAGCTGAAGAGGTTCCACCAGCTCGAACAGCGCAGGAGTGAGCCTACTGCCCCATAGCCATGCATCTTCGCTTTAAATTGCTGGGTCTCAGATAAACGACTGCATCCATCAGCTCTGTCCTGACTTGGAACGCGACATAAATCCCAAGTTTCATAGGCAGTTTTTATTCGACTTTTCTGTACCCAGTATCAGCCGATACTAGTAACAAAACACCTCTGACGCGGCTGTTACGGTTCGGATCATTTTCCAACAGTAGTGTTTTTTATTTTTATACCTAAACCACAAACAGCTCTAAAGCTGCAATAGAAACGATGGGCCTGTGAAAACAGTTCGTTTCCATTTTCGAAACCGTTCGCACTTAAGAGAGTTACTGAAGCAAAGGAATAGGAGACAAGCGGCAACATTTTTACCGAAGTTAACATCGGTTCTAGAGCAGTCTTACAAACATTTTAGATTTATACTGAGACCCTGGAAGCGATTCACAATTTTTCACTTGGCTTCATACCTATGTAGGTACATGCTATGAACATCGCTGGTTATCTTACATTAGGAGTCCTATAAAGGCATTCGACGGTCGCTACCGTTGGCTTTAATTTTTTTTTTTTAGGGATGGAACCGCCATACATATACAAAAAAGAAAGATAAACAAAATCTCACCTGGAACGTATGCCCATCGGTTAGGCCAACATCTCTCGACAGCAAATACATACAATTGCCGTTAAAGGCAAAATTCCTCCTATCGAATGTAAGATATTGGGACGTACCGAATGCATCGCAAACACAATCCTTGCACTCGTTAATTGATATGCACGTACCACCCTTGCGCAATGTACCTTCCGGACAAAAGCATCCACCGAAACAGGCATCCGGCAGCAGCGGACAATCATCTCCGTTCAGATTATCGCACGATGGTTCACAACGTCGCTTGTAGCAATCCATGTGTACCAATGGCGCCGCACAGGATATCTCTACGCGGAAGATAAACACGCAAACAGGAAAAATTCAACAACGACATTCTAAAAAATTTCATATGACAGCAACAACTCACCGCACTGATGCACCGATCGCCATGTACCCAACTGGATGTGAGGACTCGCTGCCAAACACTTTTTAACGAATCCCTGCAAAGCCAAACATTTGCACGACTGTGGGTCTGTCCTATTGACCTTTAGACACTCACAAGTGTCCTCAATGCATTTCGAGAGGAATTGTTTCAAATTAACCGATTTGCCGCACTTGCCGAATGAAGGGTGTCTAAGGGTATATCACGGTATTTAATTAAAAAAAATTAACAAGGTCTCTCAACTGTAATACGTACTCTATTGACTTGCACAGGGCCAACGCTTGTGCTTGTTCGTCGCTGGTGCACACTTGGGAAGGGCACTCTTCCTTGGGCATCTCCTTGTCGAGCCAACTGTCTCCGAATTGGTTCGTAGTACTTGCGGTGCTGCCGTCGGGAAGGCGCTTATCATCGGCTGGATAGCCAGTGAAGTATCCGCACAGGCCATCGACGGTTTTAATAAACTTTTCTGAGACACCGATATGAATGCCACCAGTCACGTGGTATGACACCCAGAATCCATGCATAGGAGACACCACCAATACGGAGTCACCTGGCTGGGAAACAACGAACAGGGGTTTAACGAGGTGAGATTTTTCCAACTGTCGAGGGGTGTAGTCAAAGCCGTTGAATTGAAGTTTGTGGTCCGGCATGATGACGAGTTCGTCATCCGAAGTTTTGTCCTTAATGGTGAGCACCTTGCGGCAGATATCGCTGTTCGCCACGCGGACCTCATGGGCTGTCAGAGAAAAAAAATGTAATACTTAATTTAATTGGATGAAGTGTCAGTTTACCCGAAATGGACCATGAGCTAGCCAGGTTCTTGGCTAGAATATGTCTGCGAGCGGTATATTTAAGACCCGTGCCGTCGAACGTTACCAAGGACTTGCTAGTTATCTCACAAATGTAATCCCTTTGGGGACGTAGAACGCATGTGTATTTTGAACATTCTCCAGGTCGGATTTTTGAATTGTCAGGTCTCACTTCATAGGCATCTGGACATTTTGGTGTTGGGCATGGATGGTTCCGAACTGCGCTTGTCGGTGTTTTGGGCGTGCAGGTGAATATTGCGCATTTCCGGTCATCACTGTCAGGGGATTTAGCGTTTATGGTGGGCAATGCCTTTGCGATTCTGCGAGGGAGTATTTTAATAAGTAGGTAAGAGTAAACGTGATTTAATATTACGGCGGCGCAAAGATCTCTGACATCTGCCTTGTTGCCGACTTCTCGGTGACATTCAAAATCATTCCCTTGGGACACGCTGGGAGTGGGCAGGTTTCGGCAGCACCAACTGCTAAAATAAAATTCAGTTTTCATAAATTCTTTTATTTGCGAGGAAACTTCTGGAAAAAGAAATGATTGAGAGGACAACATTTGAACATCTTTTGGGAACGAGTTGAATTGCTATTTTCCTCCGATATCTGTCTTAGACTAAGTTATGGGGGCACACTTAAGTCGCTCTATTGACAAAATAATGTAAAGCCACTCCTGCTGGAAAAGCTGGAAAAGCAATAGTTCTCAGAACCATTCCCTTCAATTTTTGATCTAATGATAACGCATTATTTAAATTTGTATTATTTGTAGAAGCTGCTTTGACGAGGAGGAGGAAGAAACTGTTCTTCATCTCCTGTGTACCTGTCCGGCTCTCTCACAAAGATGAAAACTCCATTTAGGAGAGTTCTACTACAGCGATCTCAACGATCTAAAACATACGGACACTCGTAATCTCCTGCACTTCATTAGGAACTCCAACTGGTTCAACGAGTAGGAAGAATTAAATACCTACATAGATTCATGTGGTATCACAAGGGACCTTATTGTGGTCTAAGTGTGTCGGTTAGCCGACAGCCACTTCAACCTAACCTAACCTAACCTAGGGAAAATCAAATGTCACTTGCAGCAGTGATAGATACCCTGAACACCTCACCCCTATTCTAAAAGGTGGTCCTAAATATTTTATTATTGTGATCATATTTTTACTGAAAGGCTTCCTTCAGTCTTGATTTATAGAGTAAAAAACAGAAGAAAGCCTTAAGGTATAGCTATGCGATTTATTATTTTAGGTTACATGTTGTAAAAGGTATTTGGCCTTCATGCCAGTCTTCCTCTATCAGCTCTATACAGAGTGTTAGTCAATAGATTTCATATAAAATATTCGCATCTAATAAAAATCAAGACTTCTTGCCATTTTTAGGCGGTAATTCTTCCCAAAAGATCTTAAATAAACTTAGGTTACTTAAGATCTCTCTTCAGTTTTTTGATTACTTCAATTTTTGATCTAGTTGCATCGACACGTTGTTCTTTCAATGCTTTCAATTTGTTAACTTTCCGATTCGTAGTTTGGTTAGACACCAAAAACGACTGCATATTCCAAAACAGGTTGGACGAGAGAAGTTTGCTGACATAGGGCTCCTTAAATTTCTTCCAAAATCACTTCTTACCTTACTGACAATGGTACGTGAGATAAACTTGATCATGACTACAAGATCATCAAAGTGACCCACCTTTCAATAACATAATCATTTATGAAGTAAATCCGCATGGTTGAATTTTGACGACTTGTGTGAGTCATGGAATTGCAGTTTTTAAGACTAACTTGGATATAGCCCTCCTTACACCATAACTGCATGTGGTCAACGTCAAGATAAAACCTTGTGTGCTTAAAAAATAAATTAGCTTGCGGTCAAAAAAACGTTGATAAACAACCGAAACCGGAGTGGACCAAAGTGGCTTTATTTTTTGACAAAGAATGCATTTTGTGTGCATTTTGTTAGATATGAACAGATGCATTTCAAGATCTATTAAGGGAATCCATAATGATTGAGTTTTTTTTTTTTTTTTGTAACAGTTACCTAGTATGAGTAACTTTGTTGATTGACTTAATTAGTTGAGGAATTTAAACATCAGTTTTGAAACCAATTTTAATTTCACAGTTTAAAGTTTTATTTTTCCTTAAGTTGGATGTCACTCTACAGCTCCTCTTTGAGCCGTCTAATGCTATACCTAACAACACAAAGGGGTCGAATAGTATACAAATAACTTGTCTTTTGGAACGACCAAGAGGGTTATAAAGCCTTATAAAGTAATCCATGCTTCGGGAGTCTGTACCACTCATGCGATTATTAATTTTAATCTCCCTTGGGACTTTAATTGAGTACCTAAAGGGCCCAACCCATAGAATCCCATCAAATACGTCAATATTGACGGATCCGTTGACGTGACGGATGCAGCGGATTCTATGTTGGGCCCTGAACTGCAAAGTTTAAGAAGACAGCAGTCGCCATTGATTATTTTTCGCTGTTGGAATGTCTTAGTATGCCTTAGGCTACGTTTAAAAGGGTATGAGGCTTCTATAAAATACTAGGCAGTCCTTACATCTACATCAAAGTTTTGGCTGTGTTTTGCGACCGTTCTATCCGATTAGTCAATGTTCGTTGTATTTATTTCTAGACTTCTTCGTCTGGCTCTCTCCAGTTAAGTCGCTTCTCTTCTTTCAAAACCGTCAGCATATGCAACTAATTATAGAGACTTTTAAAGAATTCTTGCCTGCATGTTTTTACAATTGTTATGAGTAGGTATGATGAGAAAGTCCTTTTCATAACAATAAATAATCGATACGGCACCCGCAAACCTTTTATTATTATTATTATTATTTATAAAACTTATATATTATAAATTATAACTTTTCAATTCATTCTTATTGCAGTTACATATTTTTAAGTATTTCTTTTAACAAATTCAGTACATTTTCTTTTAAATGATCTAAAATTGTTATCATCTTTAATGTCCTTTGGTAGCCTGTTAAATAATTGAAATCCCTTATAGATGATCGTGTTCTGGGCCCCCAATGAGTTCTGCCTTCTCAACCTAAAGTCATTCGCATTTCGAAGTTGGTAGGGTTGCATCTCACTAACATGTCTGACCTCATTTAGTAAATATCTTGGCGCAGCACCATATTTTATTTTGAAAACAGTCAATAGAGTATTCAGCTCCAACCTCTGTTTCACTTTGAGCCACATAAGGGCGTCTAGCATATACCTTACTGGAGTAAATCTGTTGCACCTCAGGATGCTCCTCATAGCTTTGTTTTGCAGTTTTTGCAGCCTTTCGATCTGACCCTGGTTGCAGCAAGAAAACAATATTGATGAGCAAAACTCAAAATGTGGTTTGACTATGGTATTATACACTGTAATAGCTGTCAAATAGTTCATTCGTTTTCGAATCCTTTTAAAGAAACCTATTTTTTTACCAATTTTTTTGCAGATATATTCTATATGGTCGTGCATTTTTAGATCCTTATCAATGATCATGCCCAGATATTTTATGTTCTTAACGTTTTCAATAGCTTTTCCGTTTATTTCTATATTTGTTGTGCCATTCATATTTATCTCCATTAACTTTGTTTTCTGTTCGTTCAATTTTAGCTTGTTCATTTTTAGCCACGTGATCAGTTTATTTATATCGTTCATAAGTTTATATTTGCACTCCTTTTCGCAATGAATGAAATGATGAATAGTAGCGAACCTAATATTGAACCTTGCGGCAGTCCTTGATCCACTTCAATAAAATCTGAAACGCTGTTATTTACTTTCGTCCGTTGTGTTCTATTTGTTAGGAAAGATCTAAACCACTCTAGCTCCTCATCTTGTACACCATAAATATATAATTTTCTTCAAAGAATTTCTCTATCAATTGTTTCGAAAGCCCGCTTAAAATCTAAGAACAACTCCATTGTTTTTTTCCTCACTCCACCATCTTTCCATTCATTCACGATGTGATTAACTGCTGCTTCACAGGAGTAATTCTTTCTAAACCCCGATTGATATATTGACAGAATATTGTTCCTCTCAACGTATTCCATCAGATGCTGTTTAACCACCGTTTCGATAACTTTCTCAATTGTCCTAAGCGTATTTATTGGTCTAAACTCTTCACTCTTATTGGTTTTTGCCACTTTTTCTACAGGTGTCACCATAGAATCTTTCCAAGGGCTTGGAAACTGTCCTGATAGAAGGGATTCGTTGACTAGCTGAAGTATTGTTTGTCCTAGTGTACTCCAGTTATCCGTGAATATTCGCGGACTTATTTTTTCGAAATCAGCTTTGGTATTTAGCTTCCTGCATATTCTTTTAAGTTCGTCTATTGTTATTCGGCGGAATTTGAATCTACTTTCCGAGGGATTTAAATAGTTAACATATTCGGTGTCCTCGATTGAATTGCCAATTTCTTTTACGCTTTTTATGAAATACTCATTGAATTTGTTTGCAATAATCAAGTCATCTTCATGAACTTCACCATGAAAGGACACGTTTTGAATTTTGTTCTTCTGCTGTTTTAGAACTAGTTGTTTTATTTGATTCCACATCTCCTTCTGCCCATTTGCTTTCATAATTTTATTGTTTACGTACTTATTTTTGGCTTTGTTTATTTCGACTTTAAATTGGTTTCTTATTATTTTGTACTCATGCCATTGCTCTCAACTATTGCTTAATTTCGCTATTTGGTACTTCTCGATTTTTTTAGCTTTTAACTCATTTAGTGTGTTATTAAACCATAAGTTTGTTTTGTGATCCGAACTCATCTTTTTTTTGACAAGATTTTTATTGACTGTGTTTTTTAAATTAATATTAGTTTTTTCGCGTTTTCGCTTACAGCACAGTTTGTGTCATAATCCATATTCAACTGCCTCAGTTCTCTTGCAAACTTTTCTTTCCTGAATCTGAAAACATCGATATCAAAGTTCGCATCTGCTATTCTATGAATTCCGGCATTGATTGCAATTTCCAGATTTTCATGGTCCGATATCTTATCATTCGCATTTACTCGCACCGCTACGTTCTCTATATTTGTAATTACATAATCAATTATAGTTTTTGTGCTTCCAGTTATTCTCGAGTACTCTTCCGTTTTTTGAGTAAGACAATTATCGTTTAATATTCGTTCTATTTCCCTCTTATATATATGATTTTGGCACCAGTCAATGTTGACATCGCCTGCAATCAAAATGTTGCTTGGTGTTTCTGTTAATTTCTCCGTATACTCTTTGAAAAATTCACAAAACTCCCTTTCGGACCTACTGGGCGATCGGTAAATTGCAACTAATACCATGTCCAGGTCTTTGTATCTACATTTACATTCCAAGAACCACATTTTGTAGTCGATCGCCTTTTTTACCGTCTTTGTAATACTCCAATGCTCTCTAACGTAAATTGTCGTGCCTCCAGTCCGCGTTGAATTGGATGGACATGATCTGTCTTTAAACCCTTTAATCTTTATTTCATTTTCTTCTATATTGTCTGTTACGTGAGTCTCTGATAAAATAATAAAATCGTATTCTTTTTTTCCCGCTAATATTTCCAACTCCTCGTAGTTGTTTGTTAAGCCTTGTATGTTAATATATATACCTTTTATTGTATCTGATTGCTAGTACCCAATTCTTTTCTTCTTGGTTTCAAGTTTGTTCAGATATACCGGGCATTCTTTGCTTAATGACATGTGATTTTCATCAAGTCCCAGATTTAACTTTTTATTAGCACGAACACAATTTATGCACTTCATTACTGCTTCTTCTTCGCATTCGCTGGCTTTATGATTTTCAAGGCATTTTAGACATGTCTCATCATTTTGTTTGCAATTTGTTGACTTATGGTTAAAACCCTTACACTTAAAGCATCTCAAAACGTCCACTACATCAAATACCTTACACCGTTTCCACCCTATGCTGACTTTTTCCTTTTCTAGTATCTTTGGGAATGACTCGGCATATATTTCGATTATTGCATTGTAGCTTATTATATTATTTCTATTGTTTTCATAATATCTTATTACTTTTAGTTCGCTATTTGAAATTTCCTTATTTTGCTTTTTTAATTTTTCAATGATTTCATTAAATCGCATATTCGGTATCAAAATTGTTGGTTTTATTTTTTGTGGAACTCGAATTTCGTATTTTTCGCCCATATTCTCTTCAATTGCACTTTTTATTTTATTCCTTTCATTCACGTCTTCACTTTCTATTACAATAATCCCATTATGTGTGCTCTCAATATTAGAAATTTTAAAATCGCTTGGATCTACTTTTTCATTTAGATCCTCCCTTGTTTTAGTACACTTTTGCTTCTCTTTTGGTTTTACAATAAGTGGCAACTCTTTTCGAAGTGTTGGTAGCACGTTTTCTTGGCACCTGTCATTTGCATTTTTGACAATATCTGCAAATGACATTTGGTTTCCCGCCATCGTTTGTTTACTATTTACAATTTTTTTCACTTCATTACATACATGCAAGTTGCTTTTCTTTAGCTCATTGCATATTTTTTCGCCTTCTTTCTTGAAGTTTTCAGCAACATTGCACATTTTTTTCATTTCCGTAATACTTTTATCACATATTTCCTGACCTTTTTTCATTTCTTCCAACCTTTGTGTGTATCTGTTTTCAATCGCCTCCAGTAGTGCTTTTATTTCGCCTTTTTGAGAACAATTCTGAGATTAACGGTCAGTACTACGATTACGAGCTCCAACAAAGAAAACGACACCCAGTGTTACAAAAAGAAGGCGTGGCAATGAACGACATAAGGAAATAATTTAAAGTCTTATCGGACTATTAAGAAATATTTAAAAATAAGCTTCATCAAAATCCGACCAGTGCAGCTTTTACGTCAACCGGTTAGAGACAATAAAAGAAGCTCAGAGTAGGGTGCCTTATAAAAACTGTGCTAACAGTCAATAGCATATTAACTTGAGATGAAAAATTAAAAAAATATTGGGCAGCAGATTCTTACAAACATTTCGTTTTAGTGTTGGGACGAATGCAGTCCGAACCCAACCAATGATCCCAACTCACTCTGAGAATGAAACTGATTCTTGAACAAGAAATTTAGGGGCGCGGAGGGTGGCGACAGTGCGTAGGTATGAAATTTCGCATCCTCATCCTCCACCTGGCACATGTTGTGAGCTTGTAATTTATTTTCCACATACGCTCATTCCAAAGCTTTTCAAAAAATGTTTTTAGAAAAAGCTGCAGCTATTCCAGTTGAAGAAATAAATAAAAACGAAGTCGGATAAACCTCCAAAGCAGTCGCTTTAACCTTGGAATGTCATAAATAAATGACACTATAAACTCACCTGAATTCAAATTCGTATCCTCAATCAGTTTCGGACACTCGGCCGGTTCGTCGTCTTCACAGTCCTTCACTCCATCGCACCAGTGGTCCTCCGCAATGCATTCACCACTGGATGGACACAGCTTATGCTTCTCTGGACAAGGTTCACATCTGCACGCACAAGTTGCTGTTCTGGTGATACGCAGTCCCGGCTTACAAGCCGCACACTTCATGGGACTACATCGCATCAAGCCGCCTACAACGCAAACACATTCCTGGCAGCTCTTGCTCTCGAACATCGAGCCAACTTTATGCCTGTGAAAATGTAATGTAAAGCCCATCGGATTAGTCGACGATATGGCCTTACCTGAGATCGTTGTCGACGCAAGGACACAAGTGCTTCTCAATGCATTCCTGGCCATCCCAAAACAGTGGCTCCTTACACTTGCAATCATCACCATCGTTTGAAATACTGTCACATACCGCACACTTTTCTGGCTTAACTTCGACAACCTCCTGCTTGATTTCAGCTAAAACGAGAAGGGCTACAGAAGGAAGGCCTTTGCAACATATTTCCACTTACGATACGGAGCAAAACAGCCAAGGACTTCTATCCTAAGGTTGGTGTTGCTCACCCACTTGATTGGCATAATCCTCAGTTTTTGAGCTCGGATTGGCAACCTGAAGTAGTTCACCTGTGGTGTATCTCGGTCGTTATTGGCAATGAAAACCTTGGGTTTGCCATCAGGGGCTAGTATGCCGTTCCAAGCAAAGCCATCATTCGAGTACGTAATATGAAAGGCAGTAGTCCAGCCGTCGCTTCCACCCTTGGTAGTTACTCCGGTGAGCTCCCTTCCGTCCAAAAAGTCAAACTAGAGAACGGACCGAATCAGAATCGGGAATCAGGACGAGTTGTACAAACCCACCTCGACATACTCCTTCAGTGAGTTAACGGCCGGTTTCCAGCTCGCATCAGATGACAACTTAAGCACATCCAAGAGGTGCGGTTGTTCAGCTTCTCCTCGCCACGGCCTAATGCTACTTGCCTTCACTTGGCTGGGTTGGATCAGCCCGCTCTCAACACCCATTGGATCTGTACACCTTGGTGTTTCTTCCCAGCTGGCCGAAGTTAACTATACATTGTTCGGGAAAATAGTACAGTGCATCCCCCAAGAGAGAACAAAATCCTCATGCTTACCACTCCAGGTCTGCCAGGCTGCACGACCTCCTGGCCACATCCCAACAACTCAACACACATCGCAATCGATTCACGCCATTCTATTGGATAAATACGCACAAATTTAGCTTCGATTGGTATTTTAAAGAGCGACTCCACGGGTGTTCGCGGATCAATCGGTCCACTGAACAGTTGCGGTTTATCTGTCTCGTCGACCAGGTCGTGCAGTCCCACGCCATCAAAGCTGTAGAGTATCTGATTGCAGCGGTCAATGGATATGCTGTAGAAAGTCGTCCGTGCATATACAAACCTTGAATAGGGTCACATATTGATTTGATATCGGGCTGCCCTGCATGATGACACCGAATAGGGGCTGTGGCTCGGCGAATGCAACTTCCAAGTATTGGGCTTGGTCACTGATGTATGGTGACCAACTACCTTTCGAATGCAATCTACCGAAATGCGGCCGATAGGAGTCGCTTAACGTACTGCTAGCATCGAACGCTGTATCCGGCAAGGGTGTCGCACCGTCAATCATAGCAGTAAGCCTGTCAATATATAAAAAGAACAAATTAACTCAATTGGGTGAGGGTTGATGATGCACACTTACTGTTTGACAGCACATTTGAGTGGTGGCGTCGTTGCTGTTGGAACAATGAATGGCTTGTCGGGCGAAACAGACAGTTCATCGGTCGAATCAGTGATGGTTGTGTCTGGAAGATTTATGTGGTGAACAGAATTTGAGGGAGCAGCGACAATTATACCTGGAATTTGTGTAGTGACTTCTTCGGGATGGTCATCGCCCGAGCAGAGGACGGTGTTGTCGATGCATTGACAGGTTTGTGAATCGTCGTGTGAAAAGAGTAACACAGGCTAAGGGGGGGGGGGGGCGAAAGTGTCGTGTAAAACCATAAATCAAGAATACTCCTTTGCTTACCTTCACGTATTGCTCGTCATTAGTCATGCAAGGACATTCATCGATTTCAACGCATGTATCTCTGTCGCGCCACAATTTGTTGATGGCCTGACAATTGGGCAGAGATTCGTCAACACATTCTCCTTTGCACAGGTCTCCGATTTTACAGAGGCCACGTTTTATAAGGTCCTAGATGGAAATTGTAATGAGACAAGAGGTACCAGCGAATAGGACGAATATGGATGATAGTTTGAGAAAGCAACCTTTGGAAGGAAGCGTTCGCTAGTTCAAAAATTCAAAATACTTCAACACGAGACGATGGAGTTAACTAAGTGGATTCTAAGTCGTGATTCAAAGACATGATGAATCAATGTTCGAAAGTTTTAGCAGGGGTGAAGCGATCTTTATTAGAGTTTTAGGTCTAGGTACACGGCTCCAGTGGCTTCACAGTTAGGACTATGAATTTGGAAAGAACATTTGTGCATAACAAATAGTTTTCGCATTGTGCGCGCTGTATACTGTTTTCCGAAAGCGGCACCTATGATAATATCTGATAATATATAATATCCTCAGGGCCATTCACCAAAATCAACCTATAGCTTGCATCGGAGTCATCAAAAGCTTGGACTTTGTCGAAAAACCTCTTACACCGTCTTGAAGAGAAGAGGGTTGGAAGCTTTTTATGTAACAAGCTGCCTGGAGTGGCTAGTTTGTTGTTTCTGCGGTTGACAACTCGAAATCAAAACTCGACGGTGACCTATTCCTTATAGCAGACAGGATTCATACCGGTGGAGTCAAAAACAACAACCTCTTTTTAACACATGGTTTGAACTTTGACTGCGGAAAGATTACTCAATTTTCTGTGGCAGTTCTTTTGTTAACGAAAGTTACGACAGCTGCAAACAGCAGTCTGGGCCACGAATCAAATTTTGTTAATTGCATACAAAGGACGCCAATGCTCACCATCTTCCGGCAGAAGGGTAAGGTTGTTGTGTCTATGCAGAGTGGGTGAGCCATCATCAGGGAAAGAACCAGACAGCTCTTAAGGAAATGCAGTATCCAAAGTGGCAAATCGGTATAAGAGAGTCGGAAAGTAACTGGAGGAGGTGGTGGTGGCAGTGGAAGTGGTCACGCGTACGATTCTACAAGTGGAACTTATGGTTTCCGGAAACTCAAAGATGGACTATCATCAGCCCATTTCATATCAACCCTGAGACGTAAATGCGAACCACTGATAGAGATCTTTTTAAAGCCTCGTAGGATCAAACATTTAAACTTGAATATTGTTTCGGTTTACTTAAATGTCGTCGCAAAAACCTCCCTCATTAACTTACCCTCTGGTAATAGTGACAGGAATGTTCACAATGATTGGCGCATTCGGACCACTTCTCACCAACTGGACATTGCATGGCTCCATCTGTTGGTTCGACATTTCCATCTACCCCACAGTCACAGAACGATCTTATCTCACTGTCATGACAACTATCACACTCCTGGACTTCTTCGATGCTACAAGGAAAACTGTCATCTTTGGCACCTCCCTTGCGACACTCATTCTTCGTTATGAACTGGTTACCACAAGTGTCATAGATAGCTTTAAATAGATCAGACTTTTGATGTTCCTGTTCGCTTGTATCGTCATACTGATAATAGTCTTCGACTGCGTCCATTTGCTTATATGCTCTGAACCAACTTGTCCATCCCGGTACACAGTTCATCTCTTCTGCCAAGGAGGGTGCCTCAGTACACGGCTCTCCACTGCATAACTCCTTTTGGTTCGAGCACCAACACGTCTGACACTTGTCTGCAAGTGTCACATCGCCTTCGCGGAATTCCTTACCATTCTTCACCATGCAAACCGGCTTGCATTCAGATTTGTGTACACATTTCATCAGAGATTCCTTTAAAAATATCATACCCTCTTCACAGGGCTGCTTCATGCGACAGCCCTCGATGCAGTTCTCCTTCAAGCACATCCGGTCAGTAATGGCCTGACTTAGCATATTGTCGCAGTTGTCGATGGCGCAGGCAGGAGTGCATGCATTGTACTCCGCATCCTTTGAGTCGCAATGCATCGCTGTAGGGGATGAAAATATGAAGGAAGGCTAAACTAAATTTCAGTGGTCACAAATAAGGGAGATACGTGGGTCAAATGCATAAATATGAAGCTGTTACGTAGATATGCACAGTAAAAGCATAGTGACGCGTTTCAGCACAAAATAGCGTCAAGTTGCAATTTAGAGGAAAATACTGCAATCCCTTGATCGTGGTACGTACCACCCTTCAGTACTTACGACACAGATCTGGCGTACGCCACTGAATGTTGATTCCCTTCAGTGAGCACGAGTGCGCATACGCAGCTACTGCTGTGCAGAGGAACTCGCATCCATCATCCTGGTCGCTACAGCTACACGCGTCTTCAACACAGCGCTGCATATAGGTCTCTGCAGCTATTTCTGAGTGGCACTCCTATATTTTGCATTGAAAATGTATCAGCCATCATCTTGTCAGATTCGGATTGTACGTACCTTGAATAACTTTGACTTAACAACGCCGCACTTGATCTGCGCCCATTCCCTACTCTCGGGTTTTCTTTGGCATGCCTTGGTTTCCTCTGTTGGCGCTTCACAACTGCTCTGTATTCGCCACGAATGACCCATTTCTAGTGGATTCATTTCGAAGCCTTGTGCCGATGTTTTCATATCATCGTCTGCAATGGCATTGTAGTTACCGCAAAGCCCATTAACTTTCCCAATCCAATTTGTGCCGAGTCGCACATAGACGCGAGTACCCTGGTCCCATCTGATCTGGATTTTCCATGGAACCACTTCAAGAACCTGGAAGAGACCACTCTTGTAGACGATGAAAGACTGCCCATTGTTGCCAAGTTGTTCTCGGATTTCTAGGGGATGTATTCAAGTTATGGTGCACATAAGGACGTTATAAAATGCATACTATCCATGGACGAGGAGTCCGTTGAAAACATAATCGTTTGGTCGATGCTTCCACTCAACCCGATCTCCAGTGACTTAGAGCACACTCCCTCAAAACTGTTGCACATTACATTCTGGATATGAATGTAGAAAGAGTCATCCTTCGAATCGCCCCTAGAGAGGACATATTCGCACTCTCCCGCAAAGTCAAAGTCACGATTGTCAAAAGTGGTGTAATGTGAACCGCCCCAAGTGCTGCAAGTAGCCTCGCATATATTACTCGTACACACCCAATGGCCAGTCTCACATGTGCTGAAAAAATAATCATTTGCACCTCTGAAAGTCCTTAAAAAAATGCTATACCATTCATTGCAGTCCATTGTCCACTTGTAGCCATTCGGGTACGTCGCGCCATACTTGCTGCAGGAGCAGCTATCCGGCTTGACGCACGCTTCAACCAAATTATTGTATACATAGCCCGTCCTACATCTACAACCCGGGTTGCAGTCCTTAAGGTTTTCGATGTAGATGTGCATATTTTTGCAAGTCCTTCGCTTGCTGGGGACACATTTAGAGAATTCAGCGTTCGGTATTTTTTCACAGTGCGCCTGAACCTCAGCCGAAAGTGGATATTTTGATGTGTCCTCAGGTGTGGCTATCTGACAGTCCCACGAGGCTCCTTTGCAAGTGCTGAAAGTAGACGTTTGAAAATGAAATTGAATGAGTGAAAATAGATTCCAAAATCAACAGACTCCGCCTACCAAAGTTCTAGGACGTTTTCTCTCGATCGAACCTGCTTGTATCCAACATCGAATGTGCTTCCTTCATAGCTGCACGGGCACTCCACTGTAGGCACACAGACATTTTTATCGTTGAAATACTGCCCATCCGGGCAACGACATCCTTCGGTGCACTGTCCTTTACAGGATTTTTTCGTTGCGACATCATCACACGATCGAGCGCAAATATCCAGACAGTTGTCAAACACTTGCCCCTTCGGACAATTCAACGCACACTCCTTGACAGCACCCCGCCAAGATGTCCTTATACCCTGCTTCAAACACTGATTTCCATAGGCAGCCAAAATAATACAAAAGCACTGACTAAGGTCCCCGCTACATGTGCACACGTCAAACATACAACTCTCGTAGTACGGCTCTGGGGCGACACTCCAATGGCAGTCTTTGAAGATATCGCCAGTCAACAGTAAGCAATGCTTCTCAGCGAATGCCTGCTTGTCGGGGCTGCTCTTGCAGGGGTTCGAATGCAAGGCGACGTCTTCCTGAGACAGATCATTCATGGCGTCCTTTGTTTTCCACGAATTACCGAACACTACAACATCTGTTACGACGTTACCGTCTTCAGACAGAAAGTCATCTTGGACTTGCGAGTTGAATGTACCACAAAGACCTGCGGTCTTTCCATGGTAGGACCATGGCACGTCAATGTACCAGTTCTCGAGTCCATTCCACGAGACACGAACACCATCAGCAGAGTCAATAATAACGCCGGTGGTGCCGTCCTGCCTTATGATGACCTTTCCGTTATCAAGGCTATAGGGAAACTTGTCGATTTTGTTGCCATTGACCGAAGTGAGCATTTGCCTATCCAACCGAATGGTTGTGTCGACGATGTTTACTGTAATAGACTTGGTGCAGGTCGGATAACTCCCATAACAGCCGACATTTTCAGCTTCGATGCTCAGGTTGTCCGACTGGAGGAGGTAGTAGGAGAATCTTCCCATGAAATCGTATCGCTTGCCATCGAATGTGGTGTAGTGGGGATCACCGAACGCCGAGCATCGGGCGCCGCAGTTCTTCTCGGAGCATGTCCAAACACCACTTTCACAAGTACTAACAAAAATATATTATTTACATGGAGCTGTGTATGGTGTTGATGTGATTTACCATGTGTTGCAGTCCTTTTGGACGGTACTGCCAGCTTCGAAGACTTTGCGACGCAAGGTGCACGGACAGAGCTTTGGGGATATGCAGGAGTCCTTGTACTGAACAGTGCCGTCGGGACAGAAACATCCTTCAATGCATTTGCTTTTCCCCGGTACTACTTGCGATCCACAGGATGGTTCTACATTCGGACCACACGGCCGGTATACACGATTGTTCTTGCACTGGATTGCTGGAAGTAGGGAGAGTTAGTTTTGTTTCAGAGTTTCAAAGTGAGAATGGGCCTAGCTTCTCTCCACCGTTCGTTTTATTTTTTTTGGGACGAATGAAAGGGACCTACCAAAGGGATGAAAAATGAATTGTGTGGACTGTAAGCAAATCTAAGTTCCAATTGTATTTTTTCGGGCTCAATTGTATTTTTTATTTTCGTATACGAATAGGAAAAATATATCGTTTTCGAGATGTTTATTAATTTTGTTTAATATCACGCAATTCCGTCCGGCAGCTTCTGAGGCCTACAGCTAGGCGCATTTGTTTCAAACTTCGTTTTGAGAGCTTGTGGGCTTTCAGTTCGGAACCATTTTTTATTTTGCATGGCGATTTAAAAATTTGGATTTATCTCGAAAACGATATAATGCAATATGTGGACAAAAATGTAGTTTAAAGGTAGTATGGTTCAATTTAATGCAATTCAATTCAATTTGTTACATGGGCTACAACAGTTGTATCCAAAATGTATGAGCAATTTAAATGTTTAAAATTATTCCGTCTCTCATTTTCCACACGAATTTAACAATAACAATAGGTAGGCACTTTAAGCAACTTTCGAACACCAAATTTTCGGTTTTGATAAAAATGTTTGTATGCTCAACAATACGTTGCACTTATTCAATTTTTAGCTTAAAAGTTGAAGTAGAGTACTTTGTCAAACCAATTAAGTCCTCCCACTTAATTTGCGATCACAGACTTTCATTTTTAAAGAAATCAAATTGAAAGTTCACTAAAAGCCCTCAATTTGACTTTTAACTTTTTTTATCTGCATAATAATAAACTTTCATGATCAATATTGACTTCCAATTTCCTTAAAAACATTTCCGAAAGGATTAACAATTTCACTCAAAAATCTTGTAAGATGCAAAAGTTACAAAAATATGTACTTGTAAATCGTTATTTATATAATATACAGAGAAGCTGTAAATCAACTTCCGAATATTGGATAAAAGCACTAATTATGGATACACATATAAAAAAAATTATATTAAATATGCATTGGCCCTTTGAAATAGGAAAAAAGTTTAATTTAAAGTCCTCTTTTGGTAGGCGTGAACTGTAGATCCCACCTAGCATTTCATAGAAGTAAAATAAGTTTAACAAAAGCCAACTTCTGTTAGCTATTGTAACTAAATTTTATTGTTCCACAAGAGGCGAGCTTCAACATTCAAGTTGTCACTGTTGTCAACCATATGAACCAAAATCGTTTCAAATTGCAATCAGAAATTTGAAAAAAATGAAAACTCATGTGATTTTTGTAACGAGTTGTTAATACATACAACCCTACCGCTATTTGACTGCCGTAATAAATGATTGCGCCACACTTTAGATATCCAGAGAAATTCATATTCATGCAAATAGAGTGGCAAGCCCTAAGTTCCCAAAGTAAATATTAGTTTACTTTTGTAATTTTGAAATTGGAACTCGCCCCAGTGTGAATTTCAACTACATAATTGGATTTGACGGATGCCACTTTTGATTTGACATACGTGGTTTTCGATTTCATTTTATATATTGAGCTGAAATTTTAGATTTTGTTGAAAGTGAAAATAAATCATGTAGGTACATTCAAATCTGCGAAAATGTTGAGATTTTTGAAAATTGCTAACTATTTCCTAACTTAAAGTCAAATTGAATGCTTTATTTCTTATAAGAAAGAGAAAGAGTTGATTTTTTCTGAGAGTCGTAACTAAAATGTTTTATTGCTAACGGCCAATGAGTATAAATAAAAACTCAAAATAAAAAATGTAACTTTTTCGGGGCGATTGTACTGTGTATTTTTTCAAAGTCCGTTGTAACTAAAAAGTTACGATCGTAACACATTTGTCAACCCCGAGTTTATGCGAAGTCCGAACGGCCGATTAAGATGTCATTTTTACTTTTCGGGGAGATCAAACCTGAGACCTCTTACTCTTACTCAGTAGTTAAGTGCACTAGCTACGTTGAAAAGTCGGTTTGGTTGGTTGGTTGGTTTAAGTGGCTGTATTCCCGTCGACGAGGGAAAAACACAAGTAACGCATTGAGAGCCGTTTTAAGACCACAAACTAACGGAACCAGAAGATAAAAAGGGGGGAAGGAAGTTAAAGGAGCTCAAAACCAGCCTGTGGAGTTGAGAAATTTGATGATTTTATTAAAATGGATACTTTGGATAGCCGAAAGGTCATCATAAAATGGATGACCTAGTGCACTGAGTCTGGTTTTTGCTAGTGCCGGACACTCACAGAGAAGATGAAACACTGTTTCACTCTTGTTTGTGTCAGTGCAGCTACGGCAGTGGGTGTTATGAGGTATGCCAAGCTTGGCCGCGTGAGTTCCTAGGGGCCAATGACCCGTACTAATTGCCGTTAGTCGGGCGACATCTACACGCGTTCTAGATAAAAGATTGTTAGTTCTGGCATCATCGTAGGTTGGCCATATCTTTCTTGAAATGATACAGCTCGTCAGATTCACCCATCCCGTCTCCGCCCTTGAGGAGAAGTACTGGAAGATTTCTCTCTTAACGTATCCCAGCGGAGGGAAGACCTCCTCCGCCTGCGACACGCACAGAGCAGAGCCACATCTGGCAAGTTCATCGGAACCCAGACGAGGGTGATTTCAAATCGATGGCAAGCCCTGGTCAATGTCTCCCTGCAATCCGCAACAAGTTTTGACGTTGATTTAGTAGAACCGACAGCCTTAATAGCCGCCTGGCTGTCGACGAAGATGCCTATTTTTTTTTCTGAGTGTAGTTATGTTAAGGAGCAGTCTACACGCCTCCTTGATTGCGAGTACTTCCGCTTGAAAGACGCTGGCTGCGTTGGGGAGGCGGAAGGATTTGGAGATGTCTAACTCTGCTGAGAAAATGCCCGCTCCCACTCCACAGTTCATTTTGGAACCATCTGTGAAGATAGGAATGTCGAATTCGTTTTCGACCGCGTTCTCCTCCCATTCTGATCTAGAGGGCAATCTAACAGAGAAGTTTTTATGGAAGTTAAGTTTGGGTACCGTCAAGTCTGTAGATATGCGTCCTATTCCGTCGGGAAGGGACATTAGGATTCTGGAGTGGCCATAAGTCCTTTCTGACCAACATTTAGATTCCTTCAATCTAACTGCACTACACTGCAATGTTTTTTATGTACAGATCCACTGGCAGGAAATTAAGAATCACATTGAGCGCTTCGGTCGGACTTGATCGTAGTTCTCCCATGATACCAATACCAGCTGTCCTTTGGACTCTACCTAGTTTCGTGATGTTGTAAGCTTTACTTAAGGCGGGCCACCATACCAGTGATCCGTATGTGAGGATGGGACGTACGACAGCTGTGTATATCCAACGAACCATCTTTGGTCGAAGACCCCACTTCTTGCCGAAAGTTTTACTACAGGCGTAGAAAGCTATGCTTGCCTTCTTCACTCTGTGTTCGATATTTGACTTCCAGTTGAGTTTAGGGTCGAGGATGACTCCTAGGTATTTGGCACTGGAGGATAGAGTAAGATTTTGGTTATTCAAGCGGGGAAGTGAGAAGGTTGGTATTTTGGTTTTGGTGGTGAAAAGCATCAGTTCAGTTTTACTTGGGTTAACGCTAAGACCACAACTTGTGGCCCACCCGCTCATCTTTCCCAGTGCTCCTTCCATGATTTCGCTTATCACGTTCGGAAACATTCCTGATACTAGAACAACCACGTCATCCGCATACGCAACGACTTTAATACCTTCACTGTCGAGTCTTGACAGAATTGCCTTTCATATTTGTCTAATCGTATAGGGCAAACAATGTCAAGGCTTTAATGGAACAGTTCGGATTTCCCTTATACATCCCATATTGGCGGATAAGTTTGGAAGAATGCCAAAGCAATAAGTAGCTTTTATCCATAAAAGCAATAAACAGGTCGTCCCGTACCCATAGTAGCCCTATCTAAACGTGCTGCTACATACAAACCATCCTGAGGCTTGATTAAGTTCATTATCTTGTCTCTTGATGTCGTGAAAAGGAGATTTTACACACCTACTGAAGGTTACTACAGCCTCGAGACATTAACAACTCATCAGCGATGACAGTGCTAGGTAAGATACCTTCGGGATTTTGATTTATGTATATGCATAACCAAATCTAGTACTAGACATACTAACTGCAAGGTGAGTACAAAAGACCTAAGCAGGTCACTGAGAATCGACCATTTCAACCCAATTTAAAAAAAATGCTTTCATTGATTTGAGGCATAACATTTGTAACGCGACATGTATGCCGGAAAATGGAACCTGCGAGAGGTTAACTTATTTTTGTATTTAACTTAAAGGCGGCAGCTAACTCGCTACTGTCGCCAGCGTTTCCAATTGAAGTGGGATACCGCAAGCGATTGCAACACCTATCTAAGGCAACAACAAGTGCCATTTTAACTTAAGCTGCATGCTGTGCACAGCGGGTATTGACAAAAGAGAAAAAGAATAGATATACCTATCCCTGATATTGAAAAATCGTTACCTCAATGTCCCAATTTTAGCACAATTAAACACAAATCTCTGGAAAAAAAAGAAACAACTTACGACAAATTTGCATGTCCCTCCAGCCATTCTCCATCGTTATGCCGCGAAGTTCACATTCTTTGACCAACATGGCGACGCTATCACAAACGCACGACTCGGGTTGATCCAACTTTCCACAGTTGCAATAGTCATTAATGCACATCTTCATGAGTGTCTGTGTATCAAATGGCTGCAAAAAAAAAATCAAACAAAATCTACCACTTCCATTGAAACCAAGGACTCACCTTAAGGCACAGTGTTAACTTTGAGTTGCTGAGCAACTGCTGACAGCTTTCAAAGGCTTTTGCTTGTTGGGTTTCGTCGCATTGTCTAAACAAGTCCACCTTTACAATGACAATATCATCTGGAAGTCTCCAGGAGTTTACAAACTCCTCTGGTGTTTTTAGCGCAACACCATCCTTCGAGATGAAATCATTTGCCGCATCTCCATCGAATGAGCCGCACAGCCCGCCTACACCGTTCAACAGTGCTGGCTTTGCCTCAATGGCGACATACTGATTTTCATCCCATTCAATCACCAAGCCAGCTAGATACAAATTAATTCGTAGTTGTTGAGCCGCCGCCTGAACTTTCATTCCCCTAGTTTGAGCAGAAATTGGAAGCTGGTTCTTTGCAGTGGATAACTTTACAGTGCCATCTGTTGGGGAATCGGGAAAGCATTTTATAATTTGCTGTTTATGGTTTTGCTATTGGATACTTGCCTATGTTTTCAAATGTGTAGACATTTGATTGCCACAAAATGAGCAGCGAACTGTGGCACTCATTGCTCCGCGGCTCAAAAGGACACACTTTCAAAGTAACACTGAATGCCGCATTTGCTTTGTCAGAGATCATGGTGTGGGATCCAGTTAACTGCGATCTTGAGAACATAAATTGAAAATGGTCAGTATTTGGTATGGAATGAGAACATGATATTGTTTTACTTTAGAATGCTACCGTCCAAGGTTTTCAAGTTGGTCCCTGACCAGGTGATACAGGCAGCCTTAGTGGAAGGAACGTCTTTAGGTTTTTCGTACAGTTGGAAGTTGGGAGGCGCTTCGATTTCTAAGAAGATAAAAAGCAGTAGGTATATCCATTACATGGGGTCATTATAACAGGGAGCAACATACAAGTTCACAAGTTCACAAGTACTACCTACTGTATCTATGACAAGTTCAAGTGCATTTCTGCATGTGTAGTACATTTCGGTAACAAAGGGCTACATGTCGAATGCAGGCCCTAATACCACACTTTGACACTGTAAGGAAATTAACCACATCTTACCATAATAGCACGTGGGAAGCGGCGGTTGAAACTCCCCAACACTGTATTTGCACTTGTATTCTTCTGATATCGGCCCGGTAAGTGTGGCCTTTTCTGGACAAGTCATGTAACATGTCTGCTCTTCTTCGCCAGAAAAACAATAAGCGTTCGGATGTAAGGTAAGATCACCGTCATCCGATTTTTTTGTTGTACACACATTTTTTATGTCTAAAATAAAGAGATTGACTATTATTCTCCTTGTAGCTGCATTAAACGGATACCATATTGACACTGCGGTCCTTTGAAATCTCCAGCGCATTTGCATTCGTCGACCGATATGCAGCTGCCTCCGTTGGCACACGGCGGATCACAAGTTGCTGGTGGTATATATTATTTAAAAAAAAAAAATATTTTTTAATTTGAGGTCATAACTTACGTTGACAATCGGGCACAAGTGCTCCTCCTATCTCTGTGTCAATCCATTCGCTGTTCAAACATTGAAGGCTAATGGCCCTCCTGCCGTCGGGGAACTGATACCTATTCTGGCATTCCAACTTACATATTCTAAATAATATGAAGAAGATTAACAAGATGGTGTCGGTTGAGGTATGGGAATATTATGTGACACAATGTTATTTTTTATTATTTATTTATTTATTTATTTATTTATTTAGATCTGCGAAATTATATAATATCAACAGATCGAGGAAAACAATTAAAAACATAAACCTTAAAAATATAGTTCCTTAAAACTATATCTAGGCAATACTAAATCAAGCTGCTCATAAACGATATTAAATGATCTGCAACAAAACGCAACTGGCTCATTGGCCCCAAAGGTATAAAGTGGAGTGATGAGCTGCAAATAACAGAGATCTGGACCTTAAAACCCTTTGGGGGCATAGAAACAAATTAAAGATAGTAATTTACCACAGTCAATAGACGAACAGAGTGAATCTCGGACGAACATAACACATTGCATTTTACGGCGAACTTTGAGAGAATCTAATCCCAACAGTAAACATTTCGAATGGTAAGACGTAAAAGAGGTGGACATTATCTGTTTTTTATTATCAGCTATGATCCATATAGATCATCGATTTACATGCACTTACAAGAACAGCAGATGATCCTGCTTCTCATCGAGATCACGAATCATGTAGAGATGGGTAGTTCCGGACCTGTATAGTTCCTGGAACTATGTCCTATGTCGGAAACATTTCCTCTCTTTCCGTAAACTGCATCTAAGCATGTCCAACCATGTTCGATATAGTTCCGATTTCACAGAGATGTGTGAACGTGAACGAAAGGAAAGAAACATTATCTATACCTACGCAAATACAGAAAAAGCACACATGTATACTACGATACGAGTACGTATCAGTATTAAACACATGGAAAAATTCGCGCGTCGAGCGTCGATGGACAAGAACCATGTGTGGTGTGTGCATGTTTCTTTCTGGAATTGGAACTAACATATCCACAGTTCACATAGGTACGACGAACATGATAATGGTTATGAACATGAAGGACATGTTAACCTTCACAGTTCACAGTTCTCTCATTCTCTTTTAGTTCCATTTCTTTTTGCTGTAGTAGGTACCTACCTAGTTCCTCTCCAATTAATTTTATTCCAATTGGATATTGGAGTAGGATTGATAGGATATCTCGGCAAATGAATATTTGTATTGTTTCTTTTCATTTCTGTTTTGACTGTGGTGGAGTCTAGTTCTGGAGTTGGATCAAATATTCAAATTGTTGAAAAGCAGGAATTTTTTAAAATAAAATGGTCTCCCAAGCTTTCTACATTTCTTTATTTCTTTCTGAATCGGCATCTACCACTACCATCTACCCCCAAACATAGTTCCAAACGCGATCTATCCTTTCCATTCCCTTTCTTTTCCTTCAACTTCAACGCAAAAATGATATAGGTTGATGGAACTACATAGTTCCGCGGACATGTTTCCGGGAACTAGTTCCTTTCCCAAAAAGAATCGTTCCATGTTCGTTCCATCATTGGAACTATTTAGCACAACTCTAGAATCATGATCTGAAAAGTATTTCTACTATTTCCGACTAGGTAGCTTGTTTTATTTTTAAATGTTGGTGTGCCTGTAAACGATAGCCACAGCATACAATCACGTTCCCAGACTAAAAAATGTAACCCAAAAAATCAATTGACTTTTTCGCATTCGAATGAACTCCCATCCGCCGAGTTATTTTGTTTTTCCTCGTTCTATTAAGGTAGTACAGACCAGCCAAACATTTGATAAACAATTAAATACCTAATTAAATGTTTCATAAATATTTCTAGAACATTTTTTATGAAATGTTTAAAAATGTTTTGCTGCTTTGGATCTGGACACCAAAAAACATTTATAAAATGTTTCACAGTTACATCGTGAAGGGAAATAATTTTTGTTTTAGAAGTTTCCCTGCAGAAAGTGTTGCGCAATTCCCGAGACCAAAATTACAAAAATAAAAACTACTCGCTGCCAATAATCCTACCACATTATTTTCTTCTAGTCCAAAACAGGATAAAATTGAAACATTTCATAAAAATGTACAGCCTTATTTATTAGAATTTGCTAAACGCGCCTTAACAGAAACACCTGTATAGCTGCAGTGTATAAATATTTATACAGCCTTAATACACCCTTCCAAAAATTCTTATTTATAAAAAATTATGGGTATTCACGATCCGATGCAACTGGTCTAGTATCATTGCGAAAGTGCAACTGTTTTTCGCACTCCAACATCAAAATACACAGACTAATATTTCCCTACACTTTTGCACTTTATCTATACCCTGACCCCATAGCAACAGAAAAATGCAATGGAGTAAAGTATACCCTCGTCCCTCGTACTTTTGACAGTTCACCAAATGTCAGTGTTACTGGCTCTCCGTACCTTTGCTTCGTTGTTGATAGAGATTAGAAAAAGACTGTTCACGATCTGATAAAATAAAATAAAGTATCGCAATTTTGCTAGACCTGTTACACCGAATCGTGAATACCCCTATTTTTCCATGCATACTAAATAGTTATACAGGGCTTTCGTCAAAAAAGGTGCTGAAAAGAAGAAATCTATTACATTTATCTGTCCGAAAAGATAAAAAAAAACTAAGCAGCTTGTGAGAAATGCAAATTCAAATACAAATAGGAATTAAAAAATCGAAAAGTAAAAGGAAAAAGTTGGTAGTTTTGGGCATAAACTAAGTATTAAATAGACCGTCAGCTCCCGCGCACCTACCCGATTCCCCCCGCAAATTTTTAAAATAAAATTCTCTCTTAAATTTTCTATCTGTGAATACGTGTGAAGCAGCAAAAAAAAAATTTTTTAAAAGGTGGGATGAGTAATAAAATACTGACACTCAGCAGTGTTCCTGCATTGTGGTATCTCTACCTTTTTGTGGGAATTTAAATTTTTAAAAAACTTTCCTGCGTAAGAGCAAAAAATGTATTAATTGTTGGACTATCAATAATCTGGCAGAAAAACAGTCGAACTACATTTCACTATGAATATCAACGCACTAAATGTACATAAAAAAGAGATTTGCCTTAAGCAAAAATTTCTATTATCAAAAAATTATCATTATAATGTTAGCAAACTGCGATTTTTATACTGAAGATTAATTTAATATGATTTTCTCTCCGAACAATACAAATTTTACTTTTAAAAGTATGTTTTTTCCATAAAAAAAACTAAGGGAATTTGAGTTTAGTGAAAAGGGATAAATTAACACGCTTCGTGTGAAAAATAAAGAGAGAGTGCTGAGAGCACTGACTGAGAGTTAGTGTATTTGGTGAGTTTTTGTCAGCTGATGGATGCGTTCTGAGAGTTTAAGCTCGTTGTTTTATTTCACCACGAAAACATGTAGATATTCTCCAAAATTTAAAATAGCAAATGTAATCAACATAAATAAACAAAGGAATAATGTGTGAAATAAAATAAGATATTTTTGTTCCCATAATTATTGTGTCTGTTTTCGTTTGCTGTTTTTGGCGAAAAATGATTTCACCGTGAATGTCCACAGAAAAACGGCAAAGAATTTAAAGAGAAGAATTGATTACGACTATTAAGATTTGAAATAGTATGAGTTTTTAGTTATAATCTTTTTATGAAGATTCCGTTTATTAAAAAAAAAATATAAAAAATTATTAGAAAATTTGGAACAATTGAACAATTAATAAAATTACATTTGAAAACAATTGCGTCAGCCGAGAATATGAATAATGTTCATTTATAATAAAAATAAAAAGTCTAGTAGACACAATCAACGAAAATTTATTTTCTTTAAAATTTACGGGAAAGAACGAAACTCAAAATATATTTAAGCAAAATTGATAATGAACATGTTTACTGATTTGTACCTTGATATATACGATTCATAATCATTAGTAATCAAATATTTTTTTATATTAATAAGCGTTTTTTTTTTTATTTTTGTCAATGATTCATATAGTTTATCGATTTCGATTTTTTACAACAAAGATGAAAACATCCCGTACTATATAGATTATCTAGGTAAAATGAAAGAAATCTTAATACGTATACCTACCTAACCTATGCGTTTTAATAGAATTTGGTACTAAATTCACCACACCATACCCACCGTTTTCTTAACACGTCCCGATAACGGGCAGTTATTTGAATTATTTGAATTTATTTCAATGTTACCACAAAATGAACTGTCAGGCAACTGTCAGGTTCCTATGTGCGAGAGTATGTGTGCGGCTAATCTACTTTAACATGGCACACATACTTTGCCACATAGAAACACGGAAAACAGCTTGTAGGCAAATTCTCTTAAGTTGCAAGAGCTGACGGTCTATTTAATACTTAGTTTATGGTTTTGGGACTCCTAGGAAACGGTAGTCTTATGCAAATAAGAACAAATTTTTAAAACAATTTAAAATATCTCATATCTGCACATATTTCTTATCGAGGAAACTTGTAAAATCTTTAAAATTAAAAGTAAAAATGTCGATTCAATCTATCTAATTTATTTTTTATTTAATTTAAAATATAATGTGACCGATTTTTTAAGTCAAAATGACATTTCGATACTATTCAGCCTCTATACAGGCACTAAACAGCGTCCAAGCGCATTTAGCATAATATACAACATCTATACAACGTTGAATAATTTTTATAAATAAGGTTTATGCGTTTAGAGGCATTTTAAAGGGTGCATATATATATATATAAATAAGGCTGTTAATAAATAAATTTTAGAAATCTTCTGTGTTTATGAAATGTGTCCGATTTTTATGAAATGTTTCGCTGGTCTGGACACACCTTAGTATGCCAAGATAAACTCAAGTGCTAGCAGCAAAATATTGTTCATGTGTTGCATATTTGAACATAAAATACTAAATTTGTTTCACAAAAATATATTTGAAAAGAAAAATTATGCAAATTTGATTCAAATATGGTAACACCCCCGACATTGCAAGTGAAATGACATATTTGCAATATGGCTGGTGGCAATATGAAGTTTGTAATACCCTGTATTATCTGTTTAGTTTTTGAAAGCAACTGTTGCCACAATTCAAAAATTTAACTTTTCAATGATCCGGTTTGTTTTATTTTCGTGATCTGATCCGGATTCACAAAAAAGAAACAGCGAAATTTAAATCGCAAAAAGTTTTTTTGAACTTTTTCAATTCCATTAATAGATATTTTTAGTACAAAACGGGTTCCAAACAACACTACAATATTCAAGACACTGTCGAACCATACTTATAGAAATGGCCTTTTCAGAAATCCTTTGTCTTTATTTTATTAAACTGAAGATCAAAAGCAGAGTTAGCTTTTGTTTAGCAAGTTTACTGTCAAACAAAACACCAAGATCTTTAAATTCAAATGCAATTTTGATAGCTTGGTCTCCAAGGCGATACTCGGGGACAAGAATATCTTGAATCCTATTATACGATATAGTGGCACATTTGTCGAGATTGAGATGTAAATCAGTTAGATTACACCATTCAAAAAAAAAAGACTTCTGGAATAGAAAAGAATCTCTAAGGTTAGAAACTGTTGCAAAAAACTTTATGTCATCCGCATAAAGAAGACAAGAACAAAAATTTAAAATTCTTGGCAAGTCATTTATAAAAAAATAAGGATAAGGATTGGTCCAAGATGGCTACCTTCCGGGAAAACGGAAGTGGTCAACGATAATTTGGTCTGAGCATAAATTTCAGATGGAAAAAAATGGTTTATACGATTTAAACCAATAAAGTAATGGACGGACAAAAAAACGTAGCACTCAAGTTTTCTTAAAAGTACAAGAAAGTTAATTCTACTGAAGGCTTTCACGAAATCAGTATACACTACATGCACCTGCTGATTATTTTCAATTGAATTTAAGCAATAGTTAGTAAACTGAACTAGGTTAGAGCATATCGAGCTGCCCTTCCAAAAACCATGTTGAGAATCACTTATAAAGCTTTTTAAAATTAAAACCATTCGTTCATTCACTAGAAGATCCAAAAGTTTAGGAATAATAGAGAGTTTAGAAACAGGTCTATAATCCGATTACTTCCATTTATCAATATAAGTGCCAGTAGCCAAAGACGGATTGAAGATAGAGAATGGGGGGAAACTGAGAGAATCAGCACAATATTTTAAGACCACAGGGTAAAAACCAAAGAAATCAGGATTTTTACTGACTTTCAAATCATTCAGTGCCAGCACCATTTCTGATCTTTTACATACAAAAGAGTTTGGAGGCAGATAATGCCTTTAAAAAATGTAAATACTCATCATTCAAGAAAGTTAACCTTTATGAATCATAAATGCTTTGAAAATACGATGCGAACATGTTCAAAATGTCTCTGGGATTAATGTACCTTGAAAATTCATAGTTGAAGGCAAACCAATACTGGCCCGTTTTGAATTAACATATAGCCAAAAACACCTTGGGTTGGATTTAAGATTGCTTTCCAAGGTTTGTATGTGTTTGTTCGAGACAAATCGGGAAAGAAATCAAAATTATTTTCTCAGCCGTGCAAATACTACATATTCCGATTGAGAATTGCTATTTTTAAAACATTTATGACCTCTATTTTTAGCATTTTAAGATTTAGTAACCGGCGGTTGTACCATGGTGGATGCGAGTTTACTTTTTTTCGTACTCTAGGCACAGAATTATTCAAAATTAAGAAAAAAATATTCGAGAAAGCATTAAAATTTTCCGCAACTGAGTCGTTCCGATGCTCATCAGCCCAGCTCACTAATGCAAAGATTGGAACTATTAAACATAAAAATATATTTAAATGAACCATTAAACAACATTTGATTATTATAGTCGTAAGTTTTGATTAAAATAATAATAGCGTTATGAGGCACAGAGTTCCTTAATAATGGTAAACAAATATCTACCGAAACATTCATTCATTCAGATGCAAAAACATGATCTAACAAATTATTAAAACAATTACGTACATTACTAAATTGACAGAGATCTAATGACTTAATGGTCATTCACTACCATGACTTGCATATGCTTTATCTCATTTAAGTCTTGGGGGCTAGATTAAATATAACTTTAATTTCTGAAACCGTCCCTTAAAATGGTATTGTGATACCTATTTTTAAAAATGGTAATAGAAATGACAAAAGTGGCTAAAGACTGCTTTTTTGCAGTCCTCAACCTCAAAGGTTTTCGATAAAGCTGTTAGGAGTATATGATTTTGACATGCATTGAGAAAATGCGATATTGCAGCCCAATGTAAATTTTGTCTGCCTGGCTGAAAATTCACTGCTTATTTTTAAAACAACATATACCTTCCCTTGTTCAAGGCTAATTTGACTAGGGTTTGATATGGCTATTATGTCCGACCTATGTCCCTGTGAAAATTTAGCAAATTGTGGAGGGATTGTTGCCTGACATTTTTGACCTGAAACAACTTTCAGTTGGGCTTCCTAAATTGTACTACTCGTAAAAAAATCGCTCCCATACTTACTCACTGCCGCAGAATACGTTGGTGTTTAGAGGAACTTTCGGTCTGTCACACTGACAAATAGACCCGTAGTAATTTTCCGGACATTTACAAAGTCCTGGCTTCAAGCAAACGCCGTTATTATGACAAGGTGGCACACAACCAGCTGAATAAAAAAAAAAAAATAGATTTGTGACTGAAATGAAACAGAAGAACAACCATTTAACTTACGTGTACATTGGGGTATTGTACTACCAAATGGTGAACCATTTCCTACCAGCTTGCCAGTTTGACAACTCAAATGCAATTGTTTAAGTCCACCGAGAAAGAAAAAGTCCTTTGGACATCGTAGTAGGCAGTAGTTTTTAAATGGGCATTCATACTTGATGTTTTCTGGTAAAAGTTTCAAACGAGCACGACACAATCCGTTGGCTAAATTATTGTTGCCAAATTTTGATTGGCCCCTTGTTTTCTGTACTCTTGCAGGACTGTTTTTAAAATTGAAATATTTAATTATTAAAATTATAATATTGTGCGTAATGTGCTAAGGTAGATAATACTTACAAAATGTGAGCTGACCGTATCACTCTTGCGTGGGTCCCTCTTCTTCCAATATTTCGACTGTATTTACTGAAAAAAATATCAGCAGCTAAATTATTGAGGATATGTTTAAAACTTAACTTTGACTAGTCCTATACTACAGCGAAACAACGGAAATCAAAACAACAGTAGGTGCTTCAAAAAAGTACGGAAATAAGCTTCCAGCGCTGCACTAAGCTTTCTCGAGCGATATGGATTTTAATTTACACTAGCTTTTTAATTTAAACCTATAACTCATAAAAGCACTTATCATCACCAAAACTGGTAGTTTTTGTAAAACATCTCTCGCGTTATAAATTGCAATCGCTTGAAAGCGAATCGCAAATCGCTTTCAATGGCACTTGTAAGTCATATTTGTTGTGATGCGAGTTCCACTACTCTTAGCTCTTTATTATTATTAAAAAAAAATTGTGGTAAAAATGGAGGGCGTAGCAACTCCTATAAAAAACATTATTTCTCTACACTCAAAAACTTGCAGCTTAAAGATAGCCCGCGGTGAGCAATTTTGCAGGAAACAGGAAACAGCAGGAATCTTTTATCTATTCGATAAAAATATTTTCTAATCTTAAAGATGGCCTGGTTTTTTGGTTCGTGAGAGTAAGCTTTCGCCTTCCACTTAGACCTACCAGAGGTCTGCTGGAAAATAGTGCCGTTTGGCTTACGTGGTACAGGATTTATATTTTTGAAGTTAGTTTCAGTTAAAAAAGAAATGGATTTATCGCTGAAAATACAACGATAATATCCTTCTGAAAAATAGGAAATACACTGCGCTTCAACTGAATAGGTGCACTGTTCTCGAGAGCGAAAATAACCGATATCTCGAGATCGTATGAGAAAATTGTTTAAAGCAGTGTATAAAGGAAAAATGGAATCATATCGATGCTAGATGCCGAAAAAATTGTCGCAGCAGCTTATTTCTCCTCCTATGCGTCCAATTTAGTGTTTTTTTCTTATCAATGTAGATAATTACGGTACAAAGGTTATATGCAAAACAAAAATTACATAAACATTCAAAAACAGTGAAAAAAAACAACGATTGAGCTCAAATTTGACCTGGGAGTGTTCCTATAAAGTTTGGTTAAATTTTAAGAAAGCGGTGTGGAACTTTCCGTGCAAAATGTTAAGTGGCATTTTAACGCTTAAATGTTGTAAAAGTGAGAACTTTGATAACTTGAAATAGATGGGATAGGAACCGGTATGGTACGGTATTTAAAATATTTGAAATTTTATTATGCCAGCTTTAGTCTTGAAATTTGTGAAGTATATTGCCTGCTGAAAGCATTCTACACATTGCGGTAGTTATAAAAAAAGGGACGTTGCACCTCCAATTAAAAAATAAATATTGCAAACGCCATTATTCCCGGAGCTAAAGTTGTAAAATTAATTACTAAGGCGGAATTTAATACGGTAAAAACCGGACGAGTACAGCTATAGTTATTAATAAATCTAAAAGGTTTTAGACAACACAAACAATGGAACTTTAGTAATTTGTACTCACAATCCATTTGCAGTTTTTGAAATTAATCCATCATACCCCTGAACCGAATTCAACAACAAAGCCACCACTAGTATTCCACAAAATAACGCCATAACCAGGCGACGCAACACAATATCGACTACTGCAAAGCTGATTCTATAACTTGCCAGAACCCACTTATAATTCTGCGGCCACAAGCCATAACCGCCTACGTTTTTTTTTTTTCATACTTTTCAGGAGAGCAGATTAAAGTTTCAAATCATCACTTCAAATCAGGAATATTTGTTTCTAAGCTTATTTTTTTCGTTGGAAAAACTTCTGTTTAAAAAAAGATTATGGTCATACAAAATTAAGTCGAAGTAGATTTAAATGCTGAACACGATGGTGCCTATAACTTAATTTTGTTCTAACTCGAGTTAAGCGGTTATGGTTTGTGGCCACTGAATTATTTAGCATTAGGCATATTTATAGTTCGGAATTCACTCTTAGATAAGGCCTCATACTTATTACTTTCTTTGGATGAAAACATGTTGGTAAAATTATCCATGACCCTGCAGCAAATGCCATCCAGGGTCTTATCTTAAAAATATACATAATGCCATTCAACCGCGTTGCTCATGCTTTACCAACCACACAACCTTCAATAGATCTTATAAGAAAAATGATATACATACTTGTTGACAAGGTACAGTTTCAGAAAAGAATTATTATTATATTTTGTGAGTCAGATAATGTTGTTTAGCTCATCTATTGTACCGAACACAAAGCAAAGATGAATGATATGCTCGAAATACTCAGGAAAGTATTGCTCTTAAAACAGTTTCCAACATTTTGTGTTACTTTTTAATTTATATTCATTATGACACGTGCGATGAAGTGAAGTAAAATAAAAAAATTGTTTCATTTATACATAATCAGCCGTATTTATTAGATTCCCTTATGACTCCTCTACGATGTTGTTTAGTTAAACATCGCGTATAAATTTACGCAGCTTCTTTGTGGCTTTGCTGAAATTGTTATTTATAAAAAAAATGTCCACTGACTGTTTACTATGCAACGTTGGTGTCTAAATAAGTACGAAACTATTCCAAAAGCCGAAATCTCTTACTTTTTCCCCTCGGAATGATATCAGCTGTTTCTGTGGAATCTCTTGTGTTGTGAGATTTATTTTGTTTGTTAACAAAAATGGAGCAGCAAAAAATAAAAAGAAAACGGTCGGAAAATTGGATTTCCTCTGACAAGGTGATGAATATTAAATTAAGTTGATCATATTATCAATGTCGTTAACAATGTTAACGAAGCTGAATGGCAGCTTTAATTCAATTTTTAGTTTCTTTTTCAATTTTTAAATCTACCCCGAAAAAAATGTAAGCGAAATGACATTTCAAAAACGAAAACAAAAATATGTAAGCTTTACGCAACTTTTTGCGTTTAAAGTTACGCAGACTTAAAGCAAAGTCCTTTTGTCATTCGAAGAGTACCTACTGTGCCATAGATGTGCACAAATAAAAAATTGTGGGTAGATGTCGCCATTAAGACTGGTAAAATGAAGTTAAGAATTCCCCATACAAAATGCTTATCAGTTAATTAAACGCATTGAGTGACATTCAATTTGTTCAAGCCAATGCTCATTGAACGTATCCCAAAAGTCTAGCAGTTCTTTTATCTCGAATTGTTAGAGGCCGCTTTACACGATCTATTTGAGATCGGAAACCGCTCAGCCATATTCTTTGATTTCGTATGTTCACCCTTCTTGATTTCGACCTCGTCGATGTAAGACCTATACTTACAAAGGAAAATAAAGAATTGTTATTTATCCCACGGAGAAATCATCTATTTCTTTCTTGGTCATCCGGAATCATTGAGCAACCAGCAGGGGTTATTACTCACCCCAACACAAATTGTCGCCGCCTTATTGCCATTAACGTATACAAATGTATGCCATCTTAGATTAGAACCTATTTTCGAAGGAATGCAAGTCACCTTACCCTAAAAGTAAGCAACTGTATAGGTACATAATTTGAATTCAGGGGCTTTTGCTAGCTATTAATGGTTGGTTTCAATGATGTTACTATGGACAGACAATTTTTCATTCATGAATAAATCTTATTTTTAAAGGGGCATAATATTTCGACATCTATATGCCGGATTTTTTGCTCATAAAAAAGCAGTGCAAATATCGAAAACTGTGGTACGTTTTTTAGTATTACCTACATACTTATAAAAGGAAGGTTCGATTTTTGACCACAAGCGAAACTAGTTACAAATAAAAGAAAAATCCTGCATAACTAATGGATAGTGCATTTTACTAAAGTGAACTGAACGCATTTTTAGAATCGACTCAGTAGTTACAGCGATAACCCTACAATGTGTTGACAAATGTAAGATATCCTCAAGACTTTACAAGTGTCATTTTAAGAATGATGAGTAATGGGACAAAGGCACTTCAGTATTCAGTATTCATAGCTGGTGTTTTGCCGCAGTATGTGGCCACTTAAATGATATGAGAAAGTGATTAATCTGTCTCTTCTCCTTCTCCTTCTCAGCAATTTTTCAATCACTCAGGAAGATAAAGATAAAATTTCCAACCACTTTAAAGGGGGTCACTTTAAAGTGGTAGGAAATTTTATCAGACAAAACTGTCATTCTCAGTTCTGGTAAAACCAGCCCACTCAACTGCCTAACATATTCTTCTTATCGGAAAGAAGTACTTTCGCTGCACTACTAAGCGAGGAGTCTCACATTCAACCCTTGGAAAACCAACATTTTTCAACTGCACTCTAGCAAACGTCAGACAAAAATCCGAGAGTGTTGCTGAAAAAGGTTTTCAATTCAACATAAAGTTGGGTGGCATCCATTTGGCAGAATTAAAAAAAACTCACACAAATAAAAGGTCGGAAGAAGCTAAGCCTGGGGTGACTTAAAGACAAATACCGACGTCAGTGAGTCCAGCTGACTTGGCATTGCAAATAGTGCTGCACCCAGCGCTAATAAAGGAGTGTTCATGGCTGTGTTAGTATGTCATTGAGATGGTTTTTCCCTCGGGAAGTTAATTTCTTCCCATTTTTCCCTTTTGGACCTAGTCGAAACTCCCACAGTTTTATTTTCAAAATTTGTACTAACAAAAAAAAAAGTCTATATAGGAAGAATAAGATAAAGAGTCATTTCATTACCGGATATACACACATAAAAAATCACATTGGTACAATTAATGAAAAACAAGAACATATAATTCATTATAATATCATATTGTTTGTGTATATAGCAAATAATATCTATAATAAGAAACTGTTCGATAACGAATAAGAACAGCAACTCAGTTGTAAACATAAGCAATGAAAATACCGGTGGAAGTTAGAAGGTATGAAAGAGAAAACAAAAATGTGCTACTCTTAGCCTCTTACGTGTTTTGAAATTTGTAGTAGATTTATTTCTTAACAAGTCATGTCTATAGGCTTGTTTTGTGAACACAGAATAAGGTAGTAGAAATATGATATTAGGTTGAAGTTTGATGGAATTTTTTTTTTTTGCAAGTTGACCAAATTTCCCACAAAATCTTACCGAAATCTTATTTTTCCCTTTTTCCCACGATACGGTTTCTTACCATCGAAATTCCCACGAAAAGGTAAATTTCTCACGACCTACAACACTGGTTAATGGTGGCAGGTTCCGTTAGTTCTTTATTCTTCTTGGGATTTTGAAGTTCCAAATCAGCAAACGGACAAAGGAAAAACGTCCATTCAAGTTCGTCGACTTCAAATAAAAGAAAACCCGAGTAAGCTCATCGGTTCAAGTGTAGTGTATTCCATGCGGAAATCATGGCGATCAAAGAGGCCTTGTCGTGGCTTCGGTATAATGTAATATCTGTAAAGGATATCACCATCTTTACCGACAGTCAGATGGATTATGTCATCTTCAATTCCACAACTGCCCTCAATTGCCGACTATCTCTTAACGAGATGGAGAAACAATTCAAAATTCACCTTATATGTGTGCCGAGTCATAGAGACATTACAGGGGATTGTATGGCCGACGAACTCGCCAGACAAGGCAGTACTATGTCGATTCTACCGGAAAAGGAGAATCTCTACATGCCTCTTGCTACATGCAAGCTCCTAATTAAGCAAAACGCGATAAGCGCTACGAATCGCAGGTGGTCTAATTGTACAACGTGCCACACCTCGAAACAGATCTGGCCTCAGCTGTATCTCAAGCGCTCAAAAAATCTTACTGCACTGAAAAGACCCATGGTAAACACTTTAGTTGGTGTCATCACGGGACACCGCATCATAGGGAGACATGCTCTCAGGTTGGGTCTCCCCTCAAACGATTTCTGTAGAAGCTGTATGGACGAGGAGGAGGATGAGACTATTCTTCACCTTCGCTGCACGTGTCCAGCACTGTCCTTCCGTAGAAAACTATACCTCGGAGAATACTTCTTCGACAATCTCAGCGAACTCGCGAACATAGGAAACAACTGCCTCCAACGCTTCATTCTTAGCTCCGGCTGGTTCAACGGGTTGTTTATGAGAGCACCGATCCTGTGGTATCACAATGGGCCTGAGGCGGCCTGCCACTCTAACCTAACCTAACCTAAGCTCATCGGTTAATATTGACTCAGATTTGTTGAAAACTGCTAATTGCATCACTAGAAGTTTCTACGATTTTCTAGCGGCTTGCAAGCTCATAAGGTCAAACGGGACGTCGACCGCCTCACATCAGTAGACATTAGTACTGCAACCAGAATACATATTCGGCTTACGAAACTTTTGCGAACTATTATCATGACATTAAAAGATACCCCGCTTCTGACTAATTCAAAGTTGCAATATGATTAGCAATATCTAACTATCTTAACACTCACACATTCACCAACAGAACTGATTACACTAGATGCCCATTGCCCACCACCTGACGCTATACAGCAGTGATATCATATCCAATCCTTAAATGACAACCTCTAAACTGCTCTACCATCCACGGAGATGACCACTTTGCTTATCTTCCGCTTCAAGGGACACATACAAATTAGTTGAGAGCAAAGCCCTAATTCATTTTCAAAACTGCCTTATGAAATATATATATGTGTATTTAAAATAAATAAAACTCCAAAGTATTCTAAACCATTATCCGCAAAAATATTCCCAACCATACACCAGGCATTCTTGCGACTAAAGTCGGGGTCCGCACACCACGTTCAAGCTAACTCCCAATTTGTCTCAAAAGTCCTTATGTCATTTATAAAAATTGTTCCAACCATAAATATCAGGTTAAACCCTGTTTTGCCACAACTCAAAAACAAATAAAAGGATTTTAGCAGGAATAACCTCAGAAAAGGCAAAAAAAAAAAAAACACACAAGAGGACCGAAACAAAATCCTCACAAAAAAAAAGAGAGGAAGAGAACTAAAAACTTTTCGAAGCCTATAACAACCGCAAAAAGTGAACAAACAGCGAAAATCCTTTATAACAACTTTTCACAGGGGCTATACATCTACTACATATACACACACATTCTTACCTACCTATGCCCACAGAGGAGGGCGGCTGCAGTTAAAAAAAAATAACACAAAATATTATTGTATTAGGGCATCCCTATCCACACACTTCTTGTTCTTATCCGCACCCCCTCAACATGCTTCCCAGCTAGCATCCGTTTTACACTGAATAGAGACAAGCCGCCAGAATCAAATTGTATGCCGTATATCCTTATAGCATGCATATAGTGCTGCAGAGGGAGGACAGTGTAGGCGCATTAGCCAAAGATGAAGGAGGATATTTTCCAGGGACACCACGGCTGGGGTGATGTGATCAGACGATGCAATATACATATTGTAGTAACGCAAGCTGTTTTGAATTTAAGAAATATTTTGGGTCCTTGCCAAAAACCAACACGAACCGACACCACCATCATCATCATCACAGAACTACTATTGCTCTGTGGATGTCGGCGGCAAGGAGCATAGGTCTCAGCCACAGCCTTCGACAAATATAAAAGCACCACAACTATATAATATACGGAGTGGGCCTACAAAAAGAGGACAAAAATCAAGTTGAAAGAAAAGCACATCGCACGTCAGTCCTCTATCTAGTCTTTTGCCACTTACAACAGAAGCGCAAGCCCTATAGCAAAAGGATTTAGACCAAAGTGTCGGTGATGGTGATCATCATCGTAGCAGCCACCAGCGCATATATCTGTATTCTGTAATGAAGACTGATTTCCTGCAGGCCTAAATCTGAAAGCCCACAACAACAAGGACCCAATCTGTCAGGCACGAGCAGAGAGTGTGTACGCTTATAAAATTGTCTCTCATCGTTTTAAATTATTTATTACAATGGTCGCTTAAATAAATGTCTTTATTTCGCAAGGTATAGAGGAGGTGGACGCGATTACGTGCACAACCTCCCACCTTTCGTGTTGTTCCGAAACTGTCAGTTTTCATAAACAGTCTATCCTCACTGTAGGTGTATATGCGAAAATCCTTGGGAAATTATGATAATGCAGGCCAGGGAAAGAAGCTTGGGTTTTTGGATGTGGGCTCACTTTTCGTCGGCAAGTTCATTTTGGGGTTAAGTTGCTGTTGGTTGTTGTGTTGGGCATTGCTGGCATTTGGGATGCCGGACTTTGTATACGGTGGAATATAAATTTACGTCATTGCTAATGGAGGATTAAGCAATTTGCAAGGATTGCCACCACGTATGGCATGGTTTATAGACGAAGAGTTCAGGGTTTGCTAGCAATTTTGCCGATTCCATAGCTGGGGGTGAATATGAATCGCAAACGTGGGTGAGTGTTGGAGGCTTTTAGGTATATCTAGGGAAGAAAGCCGCCTACTAAAATTACGTTTTCTAACGAGGGTGTCTCTTTTTGAACAATAATGGATTTTGTAGCATTTCAGGAAGCTTGTATAGCTTTGCATTTGTGATTGATGAGTAGATCAGTCGGAATTAGAGATAATGGGATTTTAAAATAATCGGTTACGCCAATCACAGAGCTATCAGTCTTCTTAATATACACTTTAAAAGATCTTAACAGCCATGTTGTATAACCGCCTGAAGCCTTTCGTAAAAAACCTGATTGGTCTCTACAGTGTCGCTTCGGGCCAGGAAAGTCCACATTCGACAAAATATTCACACTGAAGTAGATCTTGGAGGAATTTCAATTCGATACATGATGGAGGATGAGATAAAACGTACGGGCTGTATACCGACATCGACCTAGCCAAAACAGTGAAGGTCCAACGACGGAGGTGGCTGGGTTGGGTCATGTAGAGCGAATGGACACGAATGCTCCTACCCGGAAGATTTTTTCTGAAGCTGACTGTGTTGACTGCCCTTTATTGTTGACACTGGTTTTGCCCAAAAGCTATAAAAAGTTTTGATCCCCACATTCATGAGCTGGTAGTGCATAGCTTGGTGTAAAAGGTGCGATGGATATGAGAAGGATACTGTTTTCATCCGAAACCAATTCACACCCTTACCTTTTTCAATATTTTTAAAATATTTCTTTCCAACTGAGCCAAGTTGAAACCGAAGCATACAATCGACGATAAACTAATCCAGCTGTGTTCCGTGTATTCGAAATAGAGCCAGTCCAATACGCTGCTTGGGATCTTATTTCTTAACCCTTTTACTCATCATTTTTTAAACATCAACATCATCCACTCTAATGTAAGGTGCCGTGACATAAGGCCATGCGACATAAGGTCGTATTTCGAAATATGGCTTTATGACACTTTCACCAAGCGACATAAGGCCATATTCGAACATATGGGCTTTTGTCGCTTGGCTAAAGCGTCATAAGGCCATTATGGGCTTATGTCACTTTCAAGTTAAGCTACAAAAGATTAAATAAAGACGTTTTATTTTGTATTTATATATATTAGTTAATTTAATTTTATAAAATTCTTCCACAGAAAGTTGATTCCAATTCGAATTTTTATTTTTTTATTTTCTAAACTATGTTTCATAGTTAACTATAATTTCGAAACTATGTTTCTATCAACTTTCTGTTAACGCAAATTATAGTACATATGAAAATGTTCACTCCCACGAATTCTTTAATAGTTGGTTAAGCTTTTGCTTCAAATTAAATTAATATATTGAAGTTTTTAAATCAATCGGTTTGTATTTAAGATTATTTTTGTCGTCACTTCAGGTTTATCCTTTCATCTATGTGCTTATGAGCAATAAGTATATCCTTATGTCATGGCACCCGAATGTAAGAACAAGTAAGACAACGCTGTGTATTCAACGGGGGTAATAAAGAAAAGACAGAAAACTTTTAAACCCATGCCACAGGAGTGAATTTGGGTTCTGTTCTCGTATCTTCTTTTTTTGGCTGCCTGATGGCTCTCATCGCTTGACTGATAGGCGTTTGGGCAATGTTCAAATTGCGTCAATATACCCAAAAACTGACCAACAGAATTCGAAATGTTAAACTAAATACAAGAAACAACACGTTTGTTTCCTAATATTTTATTCACGTCAACATTTTATATTACTTCTTTCTGCTTCTACGGCTTCTACGAATTTCCTCAAAGCTCAAGCCAATCTCATCGCTTTCGTGTCGTCGCAGGTAATACTAGCATTGCACTAGTGATGCATGTTGCCACACTCATATGATGTTATTAGCTTTTTTTTTATTATCAGCTATGATCCATATCGATTTACATGCACTTACAACAACAGCACATTATCCTTCTTCTCATGGAGATCACGAATCATGATCTGAAAATTATTTCTACTATTTCCCACTAGGTGGGTTGTTTTATTTTTAAATGTTGGTGCGGCTGTAAACGATAGCCACACAATCACGTTGCCAGACTAAAAAATGGAACACAAAAAAATCAATAGATTTTTTCGCATTCGAATGAGCTCCCCGTCCGTATTCCGAGTTATTTTGTTTTTTCTCGTTCTATAAAGGTATGTCCAGACCAGCCAAACGTTTGATAAACGATAAAATACCTACACCTACATGTTCCATAAATATTTCTAAAACATTTATTAAACGAAACAATTTTTATGAAATGTTTATGAAATGTTTTGCTGGTTTGGAGCTGTACACAAAAAAAAAAACATTTATGAAATGTTTCACAGTTACCCAATCGTGATGGGAAATAATTTTTGCTTTTAACAGTTTTCTTGCAGAAATTGAGCGCTGTTTTTCGATTATTTTTTTTTTAAATAAAGTTAAAATGTCCAGAAAAGCTTGGAATACCTAATGAGATAGTGATTCATTAAATACGATTATTTAAATTATGTGATGTATGCGCGTGATTCCCGAGACGAAAATTACAAAAATAAAAAACTTTACTCGCTCTTCTAGTCCAAAACAGGATAAAGTTGAAACATTTCATAAACAGTTAATAAATAAATATCTGAAATCTTTTATAAATGTTTATAAAATCTGTCCGATTTGCTTCAGAAACATTTTATAAACATTTCTGAAATACTTCGGTGGTCTGGACACACCTTAATATGTCAAGATAAACTCAAGTGCTAGCAGCAAAATATTGTTCATGCGTTGCATATTTGAACATAAAATACTAAATTTGTTTCACGCAAATACTTTTGAAAAGAAAAATTATGCAAATTTGATTCAAATATGGTAACACCCCTCGACATTGCAAGTGAAATGACATGTGCTTTGTGTGACGTCACGTTGAGAAGAATATTTGCAATATGGCTGGTGGCAATATGAAGTTTGAAATACCCTGTATTATCTGTTTTGTTTTTGAAAGCAATTGTTGCCACAATTCCAAAACTAAACTTTTCAATGATCCGTTTTGTTTTATTTTCGTGATCTGATCAGGTCAGGATCAGATCACGCTGATAATAAAAAACAGCTATTGTAACAGATGGATGTGTCTTCAACTAAAAATTCGTATAAGGGCACAGTCTCGGTAACCATATCGACCACATAGTGCGTCTAAAGCGGATCCTGTGATGAGCCCACTAAAAAAAATATTTCGTAGCTACGACCAAATTTGGGTGGTAGCTAATTTAGCAGTGTGAAAAGGAGCTAAGTCCTTCTGAAATTAATTTGATAGCACCTGTCGTAGTTACACGGATGACAGATGAGTTGTTAATTTTTCTTTCGAAATTAGTCAGAAAATTGAGTGACAGGAAGAATTAAGACAAAATTGTCCACCCCCTGCTATCAAAAAGTAATTAAAACGAAAAACAATTATTATAATTAGGCGCTCACAACAGTCCTATCCATACTCGGAATGCGAAAGCGTTTAAATAAGTTATGTTCATAACTAAATGCACACATAAAAGCTCACTTATAATTATCACAAGAACTTAGTGATCTGCCTGTCTTACGGAATATTTAATTCAAAAGCACCAACTTGTTTATGCTCTTTGTCTAAGGAATATTTACAGTAAAAGTTTCACATATACACATAGCCACACGCAAACTTAACATGATTGCTGCCTCCAGAGCTAGACTGTGGCAACAGGTGCAAATGTTATTCTAAACTATAAAAATTGTTCACTTTGTTGAAGCATGCACATGTGCATGTCCCAAGAGGATTGAGCTCACAGTGTTGCTATTGCTGCTTGTTATAATCGTTATTCTGTCTCTCTTGATTCTCCTTGTATTCGCTGTGTCTCCTTTCTTTATTGTAAAAGTTAAGAAACTGTTAAGCTAAGGCTATTAAGTAGAGCTACCCCAACTTAAAACACACCTGAGCGCTCATTTGAACTCATAGAGTTAACTAGCCCAATCCGAAGCGAACACACCTATAGCCATAAAATTGCGCACACAGGACATGCTTTTGCATTGTGATTCAGATTGAAAATGTTCCCCTATTCCTTGCACACAAGCCAAACTGAATCCCTTTACGGAGGCAAAGCACTAAAAGAAATTTGCAAAATAAAAAGAAACCGCACTAAAGAAATTATCAAGGAATTAAAGGTTCACCGGCCCTGTACCCTGTACGATGTATCACCCTATAGTATGGCATTACTATCAACCGGCAATAGTGCAGCACAGAAGGTGGCAAACAAATTGAGCCCCGTAAACAAGTACCCAGGGAGATAGGTAGGTACTTCAAATAAACAGTTTTCGTGTTGAAAAACCATAACATGGTCATCGTATCAAAGACCTAAATAAGTCTTGTCCTGGATGAGGGGGCTAACACAATGAAATCGTGAGTGTGGCCACGAATCCGGATGTGAGTTTGTAAATTTACTCGCATATCTCTTGTTGAGGCGTTCGGTTAAGGAAGTGCAATAAAGCTTTTTTTTTATATCCTCGTTGCATGCACGATTTTTCACTACAAGTGTGTTTGGAGTAATTTTGTATGAGTAAATTGTGTAATCAATTTTGTTAGATGGATAATGGAGAGACAGCTAAACTAAGTACAGGGATTCAGTGGTAGGGGATGACACCACCTGGGTTGGGATCTATATATAGTACAGAGGGCAAGAGAGAGAGTTTTCATACACTTGATCAGGCAATCTAAGAGGAAATTCTGTGCCATTGTTTTATAACTATCTCATCAATATATTTATCACTAAAGCGATGGAAATTGAAACAAAATACTCTAAAAGTTTTCGCCCCAAAAATTTATCGATTACAGATAGGTATTATTGACAATTTTCATTTCCGCAATATGATGGCCAAAAAAGCAATATCATATAAGCTTTGTTAAAAAATCTGACAGAAAGTATTTAGAACTTTTCAGAATCACTAGTCGAAGACCTTGAGCCTGTGGTGGTATAAAGCGCTATTGAAAGTGTTCTCGTACACTTGACTCTGACCAACCATAGCATGCCTTCCTCACAGAGTGGATTGGGTTTGGAATGGAAGTTTGACGGAAAACTAAATTTCATTTATGCAGATGGTCCCAAAGTAGTGTCTTTCAGGCGGAGGTTCTGGCAACCGCCGAAGCTGCCCATATGGTGTCAATGTTAGAAATACCAAATGATGATATTACCATATTCATTGACAGCCAGGCGGCTATAAAAGCTGTGTCGGCTATTGAAATAAAATCGAAGCTAGAGCTAAGGTTCTCTGCTCCCAGCACACCATCAAACGTTTATGCTGGGTCCCTGGACACAGAGACAACACCGGTAATGAGATGGCTGACGAACTGGCAAGATATGGATCTGCTATGGATCAAGATCGTGCCAAAAAATGTATCAAGCCACCACTCTTTAATCTCAGAGGGAGAGTGGAAAATAAGATCCGCATGAAAGCCAACAACAGGTGGAAAGAATTAACAACCTGCGAAATATCACGAAAGCTATGGCCGGAATACAATCCAAGTCGGACTAGCAAGCTTATGCGGTTTGATAGAACGTCGTTGTATAAACTGGTAGTGGCCCCTTATGGGTCACAACTTCCTAAGAAACCACACAATGAAATTGAAACTCAAGAATGTCGACATATGTAGGGGTTGCGGAGAGGAGGTACACGAGGATACACCTCACTTCCTCTGTCAATGCCCAAGTCTTTGTTACTTGAGGAATAGAATAGAATAGAACACTTGGTAGATACTACTTCCATGACATACATGAACTTTCGGATGTCTCTTTATCTGATGTTTGCAGGTTCATAAACACGTCAGGATGACTGGACAAGGTCGAGTAACCGTGAGGGAGTTAATATCATCGCCAACAACATCGGCTAACCCTCAACAAGGACATCACAATGGGTCCACATGGACCTAAGTGCCTTAAGTTTGCAGAGCCAAGCTATATATAAGGTACCGGGACACTGTGATATTGATGATAACGAAAGTGTTGACTTTTTGATCAAAAAAAGATCAGAGCTCCCACTAATTATATAGAGCAATTGAGGGCATAGGACCACCAAAAGTTTTGGCCAGGAGGATTATTCCCGATTAAACCTTTAATACGACATTCTCAAGATGGTCACACCTCGAAGGGCGCATGGTTTCAAACGTCTTATAGCCTATTTTGAATTGATAAAATTCAGCAGAGCAAGGTAGAGCATAGCGATAGGGATACCCTCTGTGTGAAAAAAAAAAAAGGATAACATGATGATTTCACTTTATTAATTAACCTCTTCCCATCAAAACAAACATTCTACAAAAATCAAAAGGAAAAGAAAGAAAGTAAGAGAAAGAAAGGTAATCACAGTTCAAGCTTGGATGTGCATTTGTCCAACTGTAGATTTCACCGGTAACAAAAAAGGGAAAAAGGGCATTACCTTTTAAGGAAGCTTGCTGTGAGATTAGGTTTAATAAATACAGACATGCAGATACTTACAATGACGACCTGGATATTGCGGAGAACCTCCGCCTGAAAGAAACTACTATGGTCAAGTAGTCTGATCGAGTGATGTATTATATTCAATTCTTCAGAGAAAATTCCAGCCCCTGTTCCACAGTCCATCTTCGATCCATCGATGGATTTCGATTTCCTTTTTGTGGGTTCATCTGTGTTCCACTGCAGAGCCAACAACTATGTAGTGTAATTATGCTATTTTTTTCCAGTGATCAGTTGAACTAATTATTGCTCTAGAAGCGCAGGAGTTTCAGTAAGGGAGGCACCAGCAAATTTTCAGATACCAAAGCTACTTGAACGTTGAGCTCTTTCAGGTAGAAGCTGTTTAAGTAATTTTCTAGAGTCTTAGAAAATTACCTTGCTACATAATCCAAACATTTTTCCAATGATCTCTTTTATCAACAATCCCCATTTCAGTCGATTTTGCTCAAACCTACATATAGCACTTGCAAACTTGCAATGATCTCGCTCGTTTTGATATCCGCGTACCTACTTGAGTTAGTAAAATTCGTGAAATAGAAAAAAGGTATCCATCCGGCTTTATGTACCAGAAGGCTCAAATAGACCTTACCAATAACCAAACACAAGAAAGCAGGAAATTTGATATTATTCGTTGCTCTGACGACTGATCATAAGCTTGAATTTGAATTTTACTGTCCACTTCCAGGGATCCAGCCGACGTCGATCAGGTAACAAAAACAAATAATTCATCACTACACCATGGCTTATAGCAGTCTTACGCAAACTATCCGTTTCTGAACGAAGTAACAAAAATTCAAACATATCTATCACAACGGCCATTGCCCAGCACAGCTCCTTAAACCCCCTCTTTCGCAGTTTTAAGCCATATTTTTTATCTGAGTAGGTAGTAAATAGGCCAACCAATTACACTTTTACGTCCACCAAATCGATTTGAATTTACCACTCCCTTGGTTGAATTTGTTCACGACTTATAAAATCAAAGGGAACGCTTTCCCTTCATTAACAGTGGTGACATTTGTCACCATCAAAGCCACCATTTGAATTTCAACTAAAAAAATACCACTACTGTTGTCAGTAGCAGAGAGTACACCGCGTCCATTTTCCGTTGACTTAACCACTGTGTGCATCTGTCTTGTGTGTGTGTGTGCTTCTGTTACTATACGTTCTGAATAGATTGTAAACTGTAATTCATGCAAGCACAATGCTTTACAGCAAACTGTGTATTTATGATGTATGCACTCGGGCCTGGACTGCAACTGACGACTGTTTGCCTGCTGCTACGATTCCGTGTATGTATTCACTTTGTCCTCTTTTCTCTACCAGTTAACATCATCAACGTTATATGGCAAATGGGTACCTTCAACAGCACAATGTCATTGCCTGCCTGTGCCTAGCCTACTTTGAATACTTACAACAATAAATTTCTAAAACATTTCTCTATACAGCAAAAGTGCAATTGTTTTGCATAATTTTTTCTCGTGTTGTTGTTCATATCAGGACAATCATAGCCATGTATCGTATCTGCTTTGGCCAGCAGCAACAGCAGGAGATGTATTTATATGTGCAGTCTCATAAGGACTCGCCAGATGCACAGTCAGAATTCCGATACACATGCAATATGTATGCATAATAATGTCCTTTGCCAGTTTGATAGGAATGTGTGGTGAAGTTGATGGTTTGGGTGATTTGATTTGATGCATGCCGGTGGTTGGAATGCTACTGCTGATGGATTTTTGCTGAATTATACAGATATATCTACATGAGGATGTAGCCCAACTTAGAATGTTGGCGAAGCTCATTATTACTTTTCTGATGATCAAAAGCTTGAAATCTTACCTTTTTATTCACTGAAATGTTGAGATCGTTGAATCCTCATATCATTTTGTATAATAAGATCACTTCCACACTTAAGAGTTCAGGAGTTCAGTGCGTTTCAAATTTTCGTCTCACAATTATTTACTCTGCATGTTTCTTTGACCTGTACTAATAACAAATTTTAGTCTCGACTTTAAATTTACGGAAGCTCACAACTGCGAAATTTGTATGGAGACAATAGCCACTGTGAACTACTAAAATTTAGAGTCGAAACTAAAAATGTTTATTGGTAGGGCCATTTGAGTAGGCAAATAAATAAAAAAAAATCATTCGACACGAGCTCTCGAATATTGATCGGTATAGGTAGGTACTATCGCGCTTTTTTTTAAGTATAGATTTCGACTAGTTGTAGAAATTCTACCACTATAGTTACCGGACTTGTATGTAAAATATTGGAAAAGTGCTACCATGTACTTCCACCAAAAGCACGTCAATCTCTTCATACTTGCCCACCATTTAAAATAAAAATAAAAACAATGGCACTCCGGGAGTGCCGTCAGATGTGAAAACTTGAACAATTAATAACGTGTGTATTTTTTGAATCGTCAGGATTCAGGAAATACTTTTAAATGAAGTGTTTTTTTTATTCATTATTATAAACTACTACTACAAAAATTATATTACAATTTTCATTTTCATGAAAAACTATGTATATTAGTTTACATAAAAAAATTTCAATCTACCTATTGCTTAAAACGTAAATTTACAAATAAATTAATAAATTTAATTCATTATTATTCTTTGAATACCAATGGAACTTATGAAACCGTCAGCCACCTGCCCGATTCCCCCCGCAAAATTTCAAATATAAAATTCGCTTAAATTGCCTTTCTGTGAATGCATGTGTAGCAACAAAATAAAATTCTTAATGGCAGGAGGTGTAATAAAAGAAAAAAACCAAACGAACTGTCAGGGGACTATGTGCAAGTGATTGCGTGCGGCCAATTTTTACTTTAACATGGCACACATACTTTCCTAAATAGTGACACGGAAAACCGCCTTTAGGCAAATTCTCTTAAGTTGTCTGAGCTGGACGCAGCGTTGCCAGCCACTTTTAACGAAAAAAATGCCTGGCTTGAAAAAAAATAGATGCTTTTTTTAATAAAATAATAAAATAAATAAAGAACAATAAATAAAAAATTTAATTTTAAAAAATAAACAGTTTTTGAATATGTTTCCAATTTCATTACATTAACTGGAAGTGGAAGCTGGAATTATTTTAAAAGATTGACAGATAAATTGTTCGTAATATGGGAAGAGTTTGAAGGTGGAAACGCATTCTTTAAGGCCGACGTTTCATATAAAATATATTTTGTCCAAGATTTTTTAAGAATGTTTAAAAAATTTATGTTATATGTAACCTCGGCCTTAAAGATTTTTTTTCCAACTTCAAACTCTGTCCATTTTCCGAACATTTTATCATCTGTCATTCCTTAAAAATAATTCCAGCTTCCATTTCCTGTAAGTGGAATGAAATTGGAAACAAATTTGAAAGCTGTTTGTTGTATAAATAAAAATTGTTTTAGTTTATTTTTTTTTTTTGTATTTGTGTTTAATTTTTGATTGATTGTTCCACTTTACCAAAAAAGAAAAAATGTTGGCATTATATTATTGAAAAAGGCATCTTTGTTTTCCAAGTTAGACATTTTTTCGTCAAAAGCGGTTGGCAACGCGAACATTGCTGTCGGAGCATTGGTGTCGCGAGTTCAATGGTTTTTTCCCATCTCAAAAATGCAAAACGCGCCTAAAGAAGTTTTTACATCATAAAATATGTAATCACTCATAATCCTGGCACTTCAAACAGCAACTTACATCGTCTATACCATGATTCAAGTCCTCAAACTAGACAAATCCAAAGCTTTGAAAATCCCTCCCGCATACGCAGTCCAACTTTATGACTTCATTACAGCTGAAGGTCGACAATAATCCAGATTTCGGTTGAATTTTCTTCGTCTCCCCATAGGCCTAAACGTCTGCACAATTTTACTTATTTCTGGGCCAGAGATCCCCTCAAATGTCCTTAGGAATATTTACCATACCAAAAGTAAATATTCAACCCGAGCACACCTACCCCTCGATGTCATTTGCACTTCGCAGTCCAAGAGAAGAATCAAATATTTCAAGTACTAAGAGTCTGCATCCCATTTCCAGTTCGCACCCAGTTAAAAGCCTCAAAAAGGAAGGTGCAATACGAGCATCATCTAAACAGAACAGCACTTGAGGAGTCACGAAATGGGCCAAAAAGTTTACCGTCAATATAAACATTAGGATCTCACTGTGCGGTTGCCTCCTTCGGCTATTGGTGTGAATATAGGAGCCATTCCCAACCAGCTCATCATCGATAAATAAACATCTACATCCAAACACACACATACAGGCATATACAAAATGGAATGTTGATAGTGAGGGAGGACTACCAGTACCACATAACTTGTGCCATATATCAAGGATTTTACGAACGTAACATCGGTTTGAAATAGGCTGAGAATAATAATATTTGATCCCCCGAAACAGTTTTTGGCCAAGTGCCAAGATTTCGTCCTGCTGCTGAGCGAGGCAGAAACAAACCCCGCAACGGCAGGAGAAAAAAAACAAACGGGTAGAAATCGAAACGAAAAATGCCACATAGTAGGTTCCAAAGCCGAGTTGAATTTTCCTATGGCCTATCCGACGAGAATATGCGAAAGCGAGTCCACCCGCCCATCGTGTGACGTACCACACACACATCCTTTTGGTTCTCCATACAACGACTGGAAGCGATGCCACTTCTAGCCTATGCCCGAGAATTATTGGAGGGTTTGGTTTGGTTTGGTTTGGTTTGTGTGGACATTCATTTGGGTATACAGATCCATCGTTTGGTTTTCGGGGATTGGCCCGCATGCTCTCGTGGCGGGAGTTAGGCAGCCTACCTATGGTACCTCTGGCAAAATTGAGACCGATTTATCCATTTATGTTGGAAAGTGCATTTGTAGCGTCGAGCGGCGACGTTTATTTGCACTCGACGTCTCGTAATCGTCCTCGTCCTCGTCGTTGTCGTCGTCGTCGTCGTCGTTGCAGCGACATGCTACAACTGGACGAGATGGAGTGGAACATTTTCTACGATTTCCACAACGTTGCCTCTGTTCTCTGTGTTTGGGAATTTCTGTTTTTTTTTTTTTTGCTGCTGCCTACTTTTGAAGAATCCTTTTAATTTTCCAACACAGCTCCGGCGAGGAAAAAGGAAATTGTTTTAGGTTTTGTAACTGACACCGAAATCGGAAAAGAAATAATGTGGCACGGGAATGTTATACGGACCGTTAGACAATTGCCTTAAAGCATTTCCATGTAAGTAAATAATTTAGTTTCGGCGACTAATTAAATATGAAGAAGTGGTCTCAGGAAAGTTATCGGCTTATATTGCGACAGTTGTTGAGTAGATAAAATATGCGAGTATATCTGGTGACAGTGTTATGGAGGATGGTACTCATTAGGTCTTGCGTTGGTACTGGATAGGTATGGGTAGGTATTTAATGAAGGAAAGCGGTCATTCAGTGTCGGCAGCTATGGTAGACCTTTGCAAATTTTGAATAATATGCGGTTTTCGAGTTCAATTTTTGACTTTGACAGACCGACTCTTTGCTCATTAAAGGGTGTCCCATAAATCTCGCAAAATGCAATTTTGATAAAAAATACAGATTTTTAACTAGAAAGCTTACATTTTTTATTGATGCATAGAGTATACAGATTGGGGCTATGTATGGAATCGCACATTGGATAAATGACCGCCACGGCTTCGCTGGCAAGTACGTACTGTTTTATTGAAATTTCCGATGGCCGTTGCGCATAAATGCGGCTGAATTTCATTAATACACCTACCAATTTCCTCTTTCAAGGCGTTGTGGGTCGTGGGCTTGCTTGCATAGACCTTTGACTTCAAAAAACCCGAAAGAAAAAAATCCAATGGCGTTAAATAGCAAGATTTGGATGCTCAATTCTGATCGCAAAAACGGCCAATTCCACGATTAGGAAATTACTCATGCAGTAATTGAATTGTTCCTTTGGCTGTATGGCATGCGGCACCGTCTTGTTGAAACCACATGTTGGTCACATCCATATCTTGTAATTTAGGCGCTTAAATCTGGGTTCGCTCGATTTTTAATAACCCAGAATTGTCAGCTTTTTTACATTTTTTTCCGTTGGCATCACTGTGCTATTAAGTGGCGCAAGATTAAAATTTTGCGTAAATTATGGGACACCCTTTACATATGGTCAGATCTCGTTCAGATCGCTGATGGTATTTTTCAAGAAACAGTGCCAGTCCATATGACTTATCGGCAAAGGGTCTCAAGTGGATGGCTTTATTTACTGTTCTACCTATAATAGCAGTCGGAATGTGCTATCGTCATTAGCAAGTGCATTGGTGATAGAGTATTCCTTGGCAGAGAAGCTCCGTAGACCAACCTTAAACGCGCAACTATTTTTTTGTATAAGCCTCCGGAACTATAGTGTGCTATATCCAGTATCCAATACTGAGCGAGGTGTGTTAGGTTCGATCGCCAGAATAGGAAAGGCCAATTATTTATTATTGTGTTGGGTAGCTCCTCAAAAATCTGCTTAGATATGCATTGGCGATACACTTAGTCATACACGTTTTTGTTGTGACATAAGGCCAAGCAACATAAGGCCAAATCTAGAATTCTTAACTATGGGCACAAAAATATTGTAGAAGTTCAGAAGAAGTCAAGGAGATTATTCCTCGAAATGCGACTAGCATTTTTCAAGACAACCGTAAGTACAGTAGACACCGCATAAGGAAACTTTTTAGTTTGGAGTTAGGCAGGCTCATCAATAAATTACTTTCAGAGGACTACAATATGCAACTTCAGCCTATTATCCTGCTTTATTATCCTTAGCGAGGCAGTTTAGCAAAGGAGAATTCTGTTCGCACGCTAAATTCTTATCTACATATATTACGGTCGGTGACACTCATTTAGCTCGCGAAATAAATGTCAGAAACATGATACATGAAATCGAATATACGAGTATCAGTTGACATAAAAAACGGCGGAAAAGGTTTCTGTTGTTTTTACTTAAGATTTTTTGAAGGAAACCGCAGAGAAAATGTGCGTGATAAATAAAAGAAAAACTCTTTTTATGCAATGAAAAAATTAAATAAAAAATATGCAGCAGTATAAAGGGTGATTTTTTAGCTGGTTTGGTTTTGGCAACACTGGTTTTGACAGCTGACGTGTGTTTAGTACCTTGTGTCACTGTCAAACAGCTTCAGTTTGGTTTGCAATTTAACCATGGATCGTCTTACAAATGAACAACGCTTGCAAATTATTGAATTTTACTATCAAAATTCGTGCTCGGTTCGAAATGTTCATCGCGCGCTGCTTCCATTTTATGATCGGCATTCTCGACCTTCTGAGCAGTCTATTCGGAAGATTGTGACCAAATTTCGCACCAAATTTACTTTGTTGGACATTAAACCACCAACATTCTCGACCTTCTGAGCAGTCTATTCGGAAGATTGTGACCAAATTTCGCACCAAATTTACTTTGTTGGACATTAAACCACCAACACGTTTACGTACTGTGCGTAGTGAAGAAAATATTGCGGCCGTATCAGCTAGTGTGACAGAAGACCGCGAAATGTCGATTTGGCGCCGTTCCCAGCAGTTAGGCCTTTGTTACAGCACTACGTGGAAAATTTTGCGGAAGGATTTGGGCGTAAAGCCTTTTAAGATACAGCTGGTGCAAGAACTAAAGCCAGCCGACCTACCACAACGCCGAATTTTTGGTGAATGGGCTCTTGGAAAGCTGGCCGAGGATCCGCTTTTTTATCGAAAAATTGTGTTCAGCGATGAGGCTCATTTTTGGTTGAATGGGTACGTAAATAAGCAAAATTGCCGCATTTGGAGTGAAGATCAGCCAGAAGCATTGCAACAGCTACCAATGCATCCCGAAAAAGCCACTGTTTGGTGCGGTTTATGGGCCGGCGGCATTATTGGGCCATATTTCTTCAAAGATGATGCGAATCGCAGCGTTACTGTCAATGGTGAACGCTACCGAGCGATGATAACAAACTTTTTTTTGCCCGAAATGGAAGTTCTTGACTTGCATGATATGTGGTTTCAACAAGACGGTGCCACATGCCACACAGCACGCGAAACAATGGCGCAATTGCGAGGCGAGTTTGGTGAACAGTTAATTTCACGTTTGGGGCCGGTCAATTGGCCGCCTAGATCGTGCGATTTGACACCATTAGATTATTTTTTGTGGGGGTATGCCAAGGCTAATGTGTATAGGGACAAGCCCGCTTCGATTGACGCACTGGAAGCCAACATCCATGCATTCATTCGTGAGATACCGGCCGATATGTGTGAAAGAGTATGCCAAAATTGGATTCAGCGGATGGGCTACCTGAGACGCAGCCGCGGTCAACATTTGCATGAAATTATCTTTAAACATTAAATTGCAAGGTTCAAACTATCGATTCAAATAAATATTTCATTCATTTTTTCGAATTTTTTGTGTTTTTTTTTTAAAAAAAAGTTCTAAACCTCTTAAAAAATCACCCTTTAGAACTCGCAGGACAAATTTGTATTTTTTTGTTGTTTCCCCATTCCTCTGCAAATATTGAAAGAATATTTTCTGAAACAGTTGGAAGTTTAATCTTTGCAGAGGATTTGTTGCGATTTAATGAAGCGAATTGGAACGATATATATAAGCAATGGAATTCTAAGTCATTTTAATTCATTATTCAAAAGTTTTCATTATTTCATGACCAAAGTTTATTTTTATCGATATTTACGTAGGTATAATGCATAATTTTCTCGAAAAAATAAATACAATTTTCAGAAATTGTAATTAAATTTCGTTCTTTTTATATTCTGAAAAAAATCTTGAAAAACAAAAAAAACTTTCTATTTTGGAAAAACAAGATTCTTAAGAATCAACAGCAGGATAGCTAATACCAGTGGTCCCAGATTGAGGGGAAAAGCGCCAATTTTGGTGCTTTCTTAAAAGTAAAATTTAAACGCATTTTCATTACAAATAAATATCAAAGTTTACTCAGTATGAAATGTTCACACTAAATATGAAAAAAAAAAAACAGCCCATCGAACGTCTACCTACGTAAGAGTTTTTGTGTATCTGAATTCATTCATTCGATTTGACGTTTTTCTAATAGAAAGAAAATCATTTCAAATTCAAATTTCATATAAAAATAAAGGAAAATTTCACTTAGGGGAAAAAAACGGGGTACTTTTTTCTATTTTAGGGGAAAATTATTGCCTTTGCTGATAAAACAAAGGGAACACAGCCTTCACAGTCTGGGACCACTGGCTGTTACTCGCCGCTATCGAATTTAAATTGATCTAAGTTGTTGTACGTTTTTAACACTTCTCTTGGGATAGACGAACCTGTTATCCTGAAGGAAAATAAGTTCTGCTCAAGTGGTGTCTTCACAGTTGTCCCAAGTAGGTACTGATATTGATAGGTGATAGTTTTTCATATTTTATCCAAATGACAGTCCAAAAATCAATTAGCGCTTTCTGATCTTTATATCCAGTTTAGGCCAGATCTTTTTTCGCTAGATGTCATTGTACCACTTGTCCGTCAACCGAAGATGTCCAATTCGTTTTCCATGTTTAGGTGAAGTTTTGCTTTTGTCGAGTTAGGACATTAATAAAATTAAATAATTTATTAAAATACTTAGACACAATTGAAATCAAATCCAGTATTTCCCATCTTAATGAAAAGGGTCCCATAAAAACGCCAATATGTACAATGCTTAAAGTATTTTCTACTGACAAACACAAAGAATGACTGTGAGCATGCGTTTACTGCATAACGGAGACCCACACATAATTGTTTTCGTGAGGTTTAAGTCCCTATAAAACATTCTATTTCGCAATCAAAATTTTACTTGGGACCCATATAAAAGTCAAAGAGTTTAGACCTGTGACCGAGTTCAAAGAGTTCTTGCAATCCTGTGATATTTTGGAATGGGTTAAAGAGTTAGGCAAGGTGCTAAACACAATCTTTCATTTCGTTGCCAGCCATTCGTACGGATAGGCCTCTAACGAGTACAGAAGTCCAGTGTTGTTGAATTCCACAGAGACACCAGCAGCAGACAATTTGAAAAGATTTGGCTACAACATTCAGGCTCGTACTCTATATGAAGCTAGTCGTGAACGCAAGGAAAGATGATACTCAAAAATTGAAAAGCAGCGTGTGTTTTGGTGTCATTCCATCAGACCATTAGGGTCGTGTCACGCTAGGTCATAGAGAGTCCAAGGCAGACAGTCACCTCACCTCAGACAACTTTGATAGTACAACCCTTGACAAAAGTATCAGGGTAAGAACCTATGGAGTTTGATAAAAACGACACAAACACAAGTCCTAAATTGTAGTTTTGAGATAAATGTGTTCTAAAGTTCAAAAATTTCTTCTAAATCCAGTTTTACATATTAAGGTAATACTGCAATGCAACAATAGTGTAAATTATTAGATTTACAATAACCAATTACTAAATTTAAAAAAAAAATTTAACTATAAAAGATGTTTTAATGGAGATATGTTATTTTGACCAAACGCTATTTTGATTTTTTTCTCAACGGGTTGAGAAAAGATTAAGATTTAAATTAAATTTAATAACAAGTTAAAAAAAAAAACAAAGATATTTATTTAAGTTTAACAACAACAAAAAGCAAGAGAGAAACAGGAATAGTATTTAAAACCAAAAAGTAAAATATACATTTTTAATGTATGGAAATCAACTGCGGAATAATGTCCACAATATTGTCACGATTACTTTGCCAAACCAACATAACATTAAACGTGTGACAACAAATCAACAGTGGAGTTACATTTTATTTTGACCACATTATTATATGAAAAATTTAAAGCTTTTGCTCGGTCAAATGTGCTGTACATGTGGAGTAATGTCCTTTTGATCAAACACGATTTTTTAAATACTTGGAACTGTGGCAACACTGTCAAAAAATACAAAGGAGAGAAGAAGAAAAAAAAGAATACTGACGGTGACTGCAACGGGTTAGTCGTTAAGAAGCACTCGTCGTGTACAGTTGATGGTGTTGATTGTGTTAAGATAAATAATAAAAGCATTTTAAATTATAACGATATAAACTTGTTGTGTTTCATTTGAATATAAGGTCATTCTTAAAATTCAGAAGTGGGATACGCTATATCCACAATTAAAAAAACTAGCGAAAATGAGTGAAGTTGACACATTCAAGAAGTATACGGCCGTGCAATTGAAATTATGGTTACAGACACTCCAGAGGAAAACCACTGGAAATAAAAGTGAGCTGGTGTTGAGATTGTTGTCAATACCAGCAGACGAAAGAGGACAGTTTCCAGAAGAGGTGAACGATGAACAGCAAGTGGACGATGACGAGATATACAGCGACGACGAATATGAAGACAGCACACATGGAGCGGTAGATGGTTATCTACCGGATGAAACAACAGAAAAGAAAGATGAAACAACGGCGAAGAAGACAGCAGATGGAGCGACGAAGAAGACAGCAGATGGAGCGACGACGAAGATAGCAGATGGAGCGACGACGAAGACAGCAGAAGGAACGACGATGAACACAGCAGATGGAACGACAATGAATACAACAGATGGAACGACGATGGAGAAAACAGATGATGATGTAAACCAAAAACGAAGAGAGTACGAGCTAATGAGGAAAGAGATTGAGCTGCTAAAAAAGGAAATCCAGCTACTAAAGAAAGAAAACGAAATCCTGATGAAAGAAAGACCGATGACAAACACCGATGAACGAGCTAAAGTTAGTGTAAACAGCGTGAAGGACCTACTACCGGACTTTTATGGAAACGACGATAATTTCTCGCATTGGGAAGTACAATTAAATAACATCCAGACGATATACAATCTCGAAAAGAACAGTATGAGAATCCTCATCCCATTACATCTGAAGGGGAGGGCCCTCAAATGGTTCCATTCAAAGACTGACATCATGACAATGCCCATACCGGAACTAATGCAAAATATGAAAGAGATTTTCGAAGACCGCACCAGCAGATTGACACACAAACGATCGTTTGAAGCAAGGAAGTGGCTGACGAGCGAAAATTTTCAAGAGTACTTTCATGAGAAAGTGATTCTAGCAAATAGAGCATCGGTGGACGAAGGGGACCTTCTCGAATATATAATCGAAGGAATCCCTGACAAAAACTTACAGTCACAAGCCAGAATTTAATGCTTCCATGACAAATATCAACTGTTGGAAGCATTTAAGAAGATTAATCTGGTAAAATCCGACACGATGAAGACGACTTTGATGCCATCAACATCACAAGCAGCGATTAAAGATGAGACGACCAAGATGATAAGGTGCTACAATTGCAACGCAATCGGGCACATGGCAGGTGAGTGCCGCAAACCGAAGAGAGAGCCGGGGGCGTGCCACGTATGCGCACAGATGGGTCATTATGCTGCCACTTGCCCCAAGAAGAAGACAATTTGTGAATTTGAGTCTGATGCAAGCTAAAATCCCGCAAATGATTAAAACAGCTATAGTAAGACCAATATACAAAGGAGGTGTTAAAAACCAACTCAGCAACTACCGACCGATTTCAATATTACCGGTTGTTGAAAAGTGCCTAGAGGAGGTAATCATTAACAGGTTACAGAGTTTTATTGAAAACCACTCTCTTATCCACAAGAGTCAGTATGGTTTCCAGAAAAATAAAAGCACTGGAAAATTGCTAGGAGAATTCGCAAATTGCATCAACGAGAGCTTAAATAAAAGCCATCATGTATTAGTCTTGTTTATGGACTTTAGCAAAGCTTTTGATACGCTTAATCACTCAAAGCTAATAGAAGCCCTTGAACGTATTGGTATACGAGGAGTAATGGCGGACTGGCTAAAAGATTATCTGCACAATAGGCTTTTTTGTGTCAAAATCAAGGATGTATACAGTCAAAGAGAACATGTTCAACATGGAGTCCCTCAGGGATCAAAACTGGGTCCAGTTCTTTTTATACTGTATACTAATGAGCTTCTTCGCGTGTTTAATCAGAGCATTCCATTTGCTTACGCCGATGATACAGCGATAGTGGTGCGACACAGGTCTCTGCAGACGGCCACAGAAATAATGCAGGGTGAGTTCAATGCTGCAGTGAAATGGTGCCATGACAACGGTTTGACGATCAACGCCGCAAAGACTAAGATGATGCACATCAGAAGTCCACAGTTTAAAGCGACCCAACATCAAATCTATTTTAAGAATGATGCATGTCATAACACAACTAACCATCTGATTGATATAGTGGAAAGCTACAAGTATCTTGGAGTCATCATCGACAGTCATCTTCTCTGGGATAAGCACATCAATGATCTGCGGATGAGCCTGAAAAGAGCGTTATACGCGCTAACCCATCTGAAGTACCATGCCACACCACCAGTCTTAAAACAAGTATACTTTGCGCTAGTGGAATCAAAATTAAGATATGGAATACTTGCGTGGGGCAACGCATCTGCAACTCACATCCAAAAACTTCAGAAACTTCAAAATTCTGCACTGAGACATATAAACGGAAATAATCTTGACAATGTTCCTGAAGAAAGAAGGTTTAATGTCCTGGAAGTAGCAAATATCTTTAAGATGACACTAATACTGGAGTACTATGATGACAACCGATTTATAACGCCAATCAACCATGGAATAAATACAAGAAGACGTGCCCAAGGTATGCTCCAAGTGCCCCGCAACTGCAACAACTATGGTAGAAGACAGCTCAAGTCCAGCGTTCCCGAAATCTTAAACACACTTCCGCAAGAACTTAAAAATATAACAAATTTTAAAACTAGAAAAAAAAATATTAAAAATTTTCTTTTAAATTAAAATTTAAATCCAAATAGCTAAATTAATATTAAATAAGTTTCTTTTTTTTAATAATCTTTTAAATTTGTAAAATGTAACCGAAATGTACCTATCTAAAATGTATTTCTATCCTTTCGAAAAGCAACCTTCTGCAGAAAAGCCACTAAGGCTTCGCGGAAACGTATAACAATTGTTAAGTCTTATGGAATAAATAAATAAAGAATAAAGAAAGAAAGAAGCCGCCAGATACATCACGTCCAAGGCGACGAAGAGGACGATTACGTAAGAAACTTTAAATTTACTTTTACGAATGAAAATTTTATATGTACACTTCTAGCAGATTCGCTAATTGACACCGGCAGTCCCGTCAGCTTAATCAGGCAGGATTATTTACCGTCGTTAGTCATAAGTAAAATTACCAATGTAAATAGTTTTAAGTTTGTTGGCATAAATAAAAGCCCATTAATTACTATTGGTACTGTAGAAACAATTATTTCCTTTATGGAACAGAAGATTAAATTAAATCTATTGGTAGTACCAAAGGATACAATGAGATATCCAACAATACTAGGGAAAGACTTTTTGAAATTAACTAATTTTAAACTACTTCAAGCAAGAACTGAGGTAACGGACATGATGAGTAGTACAGATGAATATAAAGATGAGTGTTTGAGTCTGATGAAAATTGAAATAGAGACAGAAGATGAGTGTATATTAGGCATTAATTTGGATTCTATGTCAAAAGAACGTTTTCTTAAAATATTGAATGAGAATTATGTGAACAGTGATCGTCCTGATGAACCTGAGATTGGTTGTCAAATGAAATTGGTTGTTAAGGACCAGAGGCCATTCCACTGTCCACCACGAAGACTTTCCTACTATGAGAAGGAACAGGTACAGGCAATTTTAGATAATCTTTTAGAACAACAAATTATTAGACCGAGTCGATCGGAATATTCGTCCCCCATAGTTTAAGTGAAGAAAAAGACAGGTGAACTTAGACTTTGTGTCGATTATAGGGTTTTAAACAAGATTACAGCAAAAGACAATTATCCTATCCCTCTGATGGATGATCTATTAGATAGACTATCTAATAAAAAGATTTTCACTCTGTTGGATCTGAAAAGCGCATTCCACCACATTCACATGTGTGAAGAGTCGGTGAAGTATACTTCTTTCATTACCCCTCTAGGGCAGTTCGAGTATATAAGAATGCCGTTTGGGTTGAGGAATGCGCCATCTGAATTCCAACGTTTTATTAATTTGATTTTCGACGACTTGATAAGGGCAGGCAAAGTGAATGTGTACATTGATGATATTATGATAGCAACGGAAACAGTCGATGAACATTTACTTATTTTAAAGGCAGTTTTTGACAGATTAGTAAGTAACAAATTGGAGTTGAGAATGGACAAATGTCAGTTCTTGAGGTCACAAGTACGATACCTGGGTTATATGATTTCAAATGAAGGCATTCGACCTGATGCAAGAGGACTTGAATCTGTGAATAATTTCCCAGTCCCGCAGAACGTTAAGGCAGTACATAGTTTTCTTGGTTTGTGCTCATATTTTCGGAGATTTATAGAAGGCTTTTCATTAATTGCACAACCATTATATAATCTTATCCGAAAGGATAAGATTATATAATGAAGAGGAAGTTAGTTGAGGCACCTATACTGGCGATATACCATCCGAAAGATGATATAGAACTCCATTGTGATGCCAGTTCGTTGGGGTATGGAGCTATACTCTTGCAGAGGAAAGATGATGGAAAGTTGCATCCGGTGTTCTATTTTTCAAAGAGAACGACCGAACAAGAATCGAGGTATCATAGTTTCGAACTCGAAACTCTTGCAATAATTTACGCACTTAGACGGTTTAGGGTATATTTGTATGGGTTCAAATTTAAACTAGTGACAGATTGTAATTCGTTGATATTGACTCTGAATAAAAAGGAGATTAATCCGAGGATAGCTAGGTGGGCATTAGAAATGCAGAATTATGATTATTGTTTGGAGCATCGTTGTGGGGTGAAGATGCAACACGTAGATGCACTCAGTCGAATGTCACCCATACTGGTATTGGAAGAAAATACTTTTGAGCAAAACCTCTCAATTTGCCAAAATAAAGACGAACATATAATTAGTATTAGTATAAGAAAACAGAAGAAGCTGAGAGTAAGTTTTATGAAATGAGGAATGGATTAATTTACAGAAAAATAGGTCAAACGATATTGTTCTTTGTTCCCAAGGCTATGGAGTTGAATGTATTGAGGATGTACCATGATGACATGGGTCACATAGGGTTCGATAAAGTTTTTAATGCCATAACGAAATCATACTGGTTTCCAAAAATGAGAGTGAAGATAAAACATTATATTTCAAATTTCCTCAAGTGTATTACTTTTTCACCCAAAGCCGGGAAACATGAAGGATTATTACATAATATTCCTAAGAATAACGTTCCCTTTGATACAATACACATTGATCATTTCGGCCCGGTCACTATAAGGAATGCGAAGAAGAAATATGTGTTGTTGGTAATAGATGCATTTACTAAATACGTTAACTTATACGCTGTACGAACGACATGCACGAATGAAGTTGTGAATTGTTTACGATCATACTTCGCTTCTTATAGTCGTCCTAAATCTCTAATATCCGATAGGGGAAGTGCTTTTACTTCAAAGGATTTCACAAAGTTTCTTGAAGATAATAATGTGCGTCACATAAAGATCGCGACTGGTTCACCACAGGCAAATGAACAAGTTGAACGAGTCAACAGAAGCCTTGCACCGATGATAGCCAAACTAACGAATGCTGGATCTAGTCAATCATTGGATGGTGTGTTACCAACTATCGAATATGCTTTGAATAATACAATACACCGAAGTATTGGGGTGACACCGAGTGAGTTGCTCTTTGGCGTAGGCCAACGGGGAGTCGTCATTGATTTTTTAAAAGAAAGTTTAGATGAGTGTATGGTTGGACAGGAAGATGAAAGGGATCTTGAGGGAATCAGGGCTAGGGCTGCAGATAGAATAGAAAAATGTCAGGAGTATAACAAACGGCTGAAGGATCGAGGTAGAATTGAGAAGAAATACAAAGTTGGAGATTACTTTATGGTAAAGAATTTTATAAGTGCGCCAGGCGTCTGTAAAAAGATCGCTCCGAAGTACAAAGGACCATATAGAGTAGCGAAGGTTTTGCCTAATGACAGATACCTGTTAAAGGATGTTGAAGGGTTTCAGATTAGTCAGGTCCCATACGAAGGGGTATGGGAAGTAGCGAATGTCAAACCGTGGGTGGATGGTGTAGATTATGATATTAGTGATGTAGGCAAAATCGGGACGATTGCTTGTCAGGATGGCCGAACTGTGGCAACACTGTCAAAAAATACAAAAGAGAGAAGAAGAAAAAAAAGAATACTGACGGTGACTGCAACGCGTAGGTAGTTAGTCGTTAAGAAGCACTCGTCGTGTACAGTTGATGGTGTTGATTGTGTTAAGATAAATAATAAAAGCATTTTAAATTATAACGATATAAACTTGTTGTGTTTCATTTGAATATAAGGTCATTCTTAAAGAACGTATGTTTAGGACCACTCAATAACTTTGGATTCGGTTTACTGGAACTTATGCTGCTAAGACCAAACGAAAATTGATTTTTTTCTAAATAGTTCTGCATACTCAACCAAACACCGTAGATTAATCAATCAGGGCAGCTAGGGTATAGCCAAGCGTACTTTTAAAATTATATATTATCCCAAATCTCATTGCTATCCAAGGCCAACTGCCTATTAGGACTGACAGTTTATATCCTACAGAAAGTACGACAACATCATCCACGTATGCTAGAGCGCAGGTGTTTGAACTATTGAGGGTATATGTATGCAGCAGAGAGCTCAGTACCAATCTTTAAGAACTCTATCTGCTAAACGCTGCCATAAAATAACGGCCACAGTATCCGCATCTACAAAGTTTTATTCATCAGAAACAATCCCAAGAATATATCTAGCTTTACGAATTCATTAAAAAAACTTAAAACCTTGCATTTGTAACAGATTCAGCTGCATAGATGAAGATATGTAATTTTCTCTGGAATACTATACTTTCTACTCCCATCTTTCATGCAATCTTCACAATTCAGTTCACCCACGACAAACCGCATCTACACTTTCAAAGCCCCCATTTCAGCAGAAAATTACATTGTTCAGTCGAATCACAGCCTAAAACAATACTACCCCATCGCCGTAAGCAGAATTATCTCATAATCAGGTATACAATTAAATAAAATTACCCAAAATATCCTGCCGACTCAGTGTTATCTAATGACTGCACACAAGCACATTCGGCCAACCTCACCCCGACGACATGTTAAATCTCTATGGTCGGCTGAGCGTTTTATCAAACATTTTTAATTCCTTAATTATATCTCGCATTTGCACCGGTTGCACAATAAAATAATAACAGGATAACACATCTCTCGCAACCGCATTATCCGCATGTGAAAGGATACGAGATAATTTTGTTAAGAGGATACAGCACAGGCCCGACTCGCCTGTGCATTTGTATGTCCGCAGGACCGGAATATTTTCCGGAATTAAATAGCATACTCTTACATATGATAAAACTCTATATGGCCAACCGGGGACGAGGAGAATTCAATTTGTCTGCACTACCCTCAAAGGACATGCCATTAGCGAAGCAATCTTTCAATTTAGGTCATTCGCTGCGCTTCAATTAATCGCCGCGTGAAATCTATTAATTTCATTAAACTTTCCGCACACTCTCTGCCCGAATGGAAAATAAAGGAACAACTTAAGCTAAGGCTAGATATGCCTCCCTAGTGTCGCTACTTTTTTTTTCAACTCACCTTTCATTACTTTTGTCCATGGAAACTTTGTGCCTCTGGATAGCGTTTCCTTAAGAATAAGAAAAAGTTTCCCCTTTCGAACAAAGAAAGTTTTTAACGGAAAACTTTCCACGTGATAGGCACACTGTTTTCCCGCTTGTCTACTGTAGGTACCTACCTAGTCCTCACAAGGGTGCAAGGAATGTGTGTATCATCTCTAGCGTCGCGAATTATTTTCCGCGCAAGTAAAAAAGTTAAAAAAATTTCCATATCCTTTCTATACAATTGCATCGTAAAGTCAACCGAATTTTTGTTGTTGAATCTTGGATGTGTCTAAGGACACAGAGAAACAAAAATAAAATTGCCCATTCGCTGAATAACAAAGATGAACACTACTATGAGGAGAGAGAATAGGAGGTCCTGTTTTATGCCCCTTTTTTCAACAGTTTGGTCAAAATCAGGGACGAAAGTTTTTCCATATATTTCCAGCGGATCCATATATTCTTTGGCTGGTGCGAGCGTTCGCCGCCCCCCGCAAACAAATTGAAAACCTTTGTCCTTTTTCGGGTTGCGTTGTGAAAAGAAAAACTTTTATAATTTTATTCAAAGTAACGCGAACACTTCCTTTTTCAGGTTTGTCTTTTTTTCCCCTACATTTCTGTATAAGGGTAGGTATGGTAATGGAACTGAGGTCGGTCTCCGTGCGAATAGTTGAGCATTGTTATTAGAATGTAATAAGTTATCCTTTGGTGGTAGATGGGGAAGGGTCGTTTCTTTGTGGTTAGTTAAAAAGTTGATTGTTGTGGGTACGAGGCGGAGCTGTAGCGCGTTGTCGTTAAAAAAATGTAGATGAAAACTATTTCAGCAAAAGAAAGGTTGATTATTTTGTTTGGAATGTCTTTGGGGTTCAAAAGATGTGTGACGGGATTTAATACAGTATACAGATTATTGATTTTATCTATGAGGAAGGAGAGCGGCGAATGGAGGAAAATAACTGTGATGTCGAAAAGTCGAAAAAGCGACAGATAGGTAAGGTATATAGCCACCACCGCGCCTTTATTGAAAATATAACTCCTGGAGCTACGAATCGCTGCCCGCAAAAGTCGTGTACACTAAGGAACCCTGAACATGAACGCCTATTGCGAACGCATCGGACGTTACGTTCGCAATAGGCACCGATAACATTCAGCTACTAAAGGCGTGGGTCGGCTCACAACGTAGGGACCTGTTTTTTTTTTATGAAATCCTCATAACATAAATAAAAAAAGATAGTTTGCACAACAGATCCTAGGACTAGCTTCTCGCAACCAACGAATTTATTTCAAACTTTGAATTGGGAGGTTGTGAGCTTACAGTTACTGTAATTTAGTTTTGAACTGTTAGAAACAAAGTTCGGTTTTGTTTCGAAAATTGCTCATTCCTAACATGAAACCAAACTCAGTTTTTCTCTAAATTTTTATAAAACGGATTTTCAATTAAAGTCATAAATATAATTTTTTTTAGATTACATAAATAAGTGAATCGGAAGAATGTTCAAGACACACATGCGTTCTACGTCCCCAAAGGGATTACATTTGTGAGATAACTAGCAAGTCCTTGGTAACGTTCGACGGCACGGGTCTTAAATATACCGCTCGCAGACATATTCTAGCCAAGAACCTGGCTAGCTCATGGTCCATTTCGGGTAAACTGACACTTCATCCAATTAAATTAAGTATTACATTTTTTTTCTCTGACAGCCCATGAGGTCCGCGTGGCGAACAGCGATATCTGCCGCAAGGTGCTCACCATTAAGGACAAAACTTCGGATGACGAACTCGTCATCATGCCGGACCACAAACTTCAATTCAACGGCTTTGACTACACCCCTCGACAGTTGGAAAAATCTCACCTCGTTAAACCCCTGTTCGTTGTTTCCCAGCCAGGTGACTCCGTATTGGTGGTGTCTCCTATGCATGGATTCTGGGTGTCATACCACGTGACTGGTGGCATTCATATCGGTGTCTCAGAAAAGTTTATTAAAACCGTCGATGGCCTGTGCGGATACTTCACTGGCTATCCAGCCGATGATAAGCGCCTTCCCGACGGCAGCACCGCAAGTACTACGAACCAATTCGGAGACAGTTGGCTCGACAAGGAGATGCCCAAGGAAGAGTGCCCTTCCCAAGTGTGCACCAGCGACGAACAAGCACAAGCGTTGGCCCTGTGCAAGTCAATAGAGTACGTATTACAGTTGAGAGACCTTGTTAATTTTTTTTAATTAAATACCGTGATATACCCTTAGACACCCTTCATTCGGCAAGTGCGGCAAATCGGTTAATTTGAAACAATTCCTCTCGAAATGCATTGAGGACACTTGTGAGTGTCTAAAGGTCAATAGGACAGACCCACAGTCGTGCAAATGTTTGGCTTTGCAGGGATTCGTTAAAAAGTGTTTGGCAGCGAGTCCTCACATCCAGTTGGGTACATGGCGATCGGTGCATCAGTGCGGTGAGTTGTTGCTGTCATATGAAATTTTTTAGAATGTCGTTGTTGAATTTTTCCTGTTTGCGTGTTTATCTTCCGCGTAGAGATATCCTGTGCGGCGCCATTGGTACACATGGATTGCTACAAGCGACGTTGTGAACCATCGTGCGATAATCTGAACGGAGATGATTGTCCGCTGCTGCCGGATGCCTGTTTCGGTGGATGCTTTTGTCCGGAAGGTACATTGCGCAAGGGTGGTACGTGCATATCAATTAACGAGTGCAAGGATTGTGTTTGCGATGCATTCGGTACGTCCCAATATCTTACATTCGATAGGAGGAATTTTGCCTTTAACGGCAATTGTATGTATTTGCTGTCGAGAGATGTTGGCCTAACCGATGGGCATACGTTCCAGGTGAGATTTTGTTTATCTTTCTTTTTTGTATATGTATGGCGGTTCCATCCCTAAAAAAAATTAAAGCCAATGGTAGCGACCGTCGAATGCCTTTATAGGACTCCTAATGTAAGATAACCAGCGATGTTCATAGCATGTACCTACATAGGTATGAAGCCAAGTGAAAAATTGTGAATCGCTTCCAGGGTCTCAGTATAAATCTAAAATGTTTGTAAGACTGCTCTAGAACCGATGTTAACTTCGGTAAAAATGTTGCCGCTTGTCTCCTATTCCTTTGCTTCAGTAACTCTCTTAAGTGCGAACGGTTTCGCAAATGGAAACGAACTGTTTTCACAGGCCCATCGTTTCTATTGCAGCTTTAGAGCTGTTTGTGGTTTAGGTAGAAAAATAAAAAACACTACTGTTGGAAAATGATCCGAACCGTAACAGCCGCGTCAGAGGTGTTTTGTTACTACTATCGGCTGGGTACAGAAAAGTCGAATAAAAACTGCCTATGAAACTTGGGATTTATGTCGCGTTCCAAGTCAGGACAGAGGTGATGGATGCAGTCGTTTATCTGAGACCCAGCAATTTAAAGCGAAGATGCATGGCTATGGGGCAGTAGGCTCACTCCTGCGCTGTTCGTTCGAGCTGGTGGAACCTCTTCAGCTAATGAGCACACATGAGAAGTTGTCAGAGCCTCTTAAAATATTCATAGTACCTACTTATACGCAGGGCTGTATGAACCTCATCAGAGAGCTTGTGAACCCAAATGGATATTATTGGCTCTTAGGAGTTCAATAACACGCTTTAACATACCTAGCTTGTCGGCAGTGCCGGCTCCAGCAAAACTAGCGCCCTTTTACAGAAAGTGCCCTTTTTTCATATTTGCACACATGCATAAGTCTTTTGTAAATACCTAACTCAGGAGGTAGACTTTCAACGCGTTTTTTTTTATTGATGTATTTTTTGTTTTGAGATTTTTCCACTATAAAATTTTTTTCTTTTTTAAAATGTTAGTGAATGTGTAAGAAATATACCTGCATGAACAGGGTGGAATATTTTGAGATTATGTAGGTAAGAAGTGAACTTGCATAGGTCTAGTGGGATTTTTTATTTTGCGATATTTTGAGTTAGATTCTCCTTGAAGTTGCAACATTGCAATTGATTTGAGTTCATGTGCAAGAAATAATTCAGCACAGGTGTGATGGATGTTGCTATTTTGGGCTTATTTGAACAAGCTTTTTGTTTAAAATGCAAATGGCAGAATTTGTTCGCGCAAGATAAAACTAATTTTTCTTTCCTAGCAATGCGCCCCCAGAACTTGGCACCCTGTGCATTTGCACATCTTGCACATATGGTTGGTCCGGCCCTCCTTGTCGGATATTAAGGAATATAGCCTCTTGAAAACCGATTTTTAACTTCATTACGCTCCCATAGCTGTAAAAGCTGTAAAGCATCTTCAGCTCACTTTGGACATTTGAATTTTAATTTTCTCTGTGTACACAGCAAGTTGCTTTAGGTAAGAGTGGTTATGTTCTCGAAATAAATTTTTTTATATAACAATGCTCCCGTCGATCCCTATCTTCACAGAGGTAAACAAAATTATATTTTTAAAGATAGATAAAAGTTCGATATGGAAGTTGCATGCCAAACAGAAATTGTACAGCCGAGAAGACGTTTGAATAAGGGAAATATTGATGGTATGTCCGATTTAAGACTCTGCTTTATAGAACCTGTCAAGGGTATTAAAGCGCAGGCTGAGAAAAGTACAGAAAGTATTTTGCTGGGATTGTCTTGTAACCTACCGACACTTTCAGTAGAACAATAAATATGCCGTCGTCGGGACAGTTCGCTGATCAAATAGACAGAAGGCTCTCATGTCAGAAACAAACAGAAGAAGACAACAACTGCTACTTGTAACAAGGGATCGAATAGCGGAAACCAACATCATCAAGCGCATTTAAAGAAAGACCTACGAGAGGTCGAACTCAGAGACAATACTGAGACCACCAACTCCGACCGATTTCCCGTTACTTAGCCTACAAGCTATATTTTTATGGAGTGGTCACGTTTGGTGCGCTAGTATTCTTACATAGAAAATCGTATTGACAAATGTCACGAAACTTAAAAAATGTGGAGATATGAGACACTTCCGCTGTGGGCAAAGTTGCTGGCAGAGTTCATAGAATTTTATCCGTTTATTCGAAATTGTTCGTTACGTGTGGATAATATTTTTTTTTTTAGGAATAAGTGCACATTTGCTTAAAATGTTCATGAAAAATTAACAATTTAGATTGGTTGAGGGAAAATGAAAACATTTTGAGCAAAATTTCTTCATTATTTAAGAAAAATTTACACACGAAATCGAAGTTAATGATATCCAAAAGCAGAAAATACACAACCATGTTTGTCATAATTATGTTTCTAGTTAATAAACATATATTTTAGATAGTTTGCTAACTAAACAAATCAAATTATTCGCCTTTTAACAATTTATAATAACTAACCAATGGCATTCAGTAATGTAAAAATGTGGTATTCCCGAACTCTTTCACATTTCCCCACGGTTGCCGAGGTTGCCAGCATTTATTTTTGCATTTTTTGTATGTTTTTGCATGTCACACGGATTCTTTTTTGACATAACACCGATAGGAAAACAAAATGGCGAATTTGAAAAAAAAACTGAGGGGGCCAGCGGCAAGAGGATTGTGAGTTGGGGGTCTCAGTGTGGTTTGTCTATGATTGAACTCGTACCATCACGTAAGGTTTCTACAGCTTTATCGTCAAAGCGGTGTTTTTGGGTCATAGACCTGCCACTTATAGATTTTTTTAACTATTTTTCTGAACTAAAGAAAGAGAACTGTTGATGCAAAGTCCTTCAGCTTTCCAAGTGCAACAACTCTCCCAACATTAAGCTGGAGTATAAATGCATCAGAATGTATCAATAGCGTTAAGTTGTTGTTGTGGCAAAAGACTTATATAGGGCCCCGTCTTGAATACCTACAAAGGCCTCTATGAAAGATGTTCAGTAAAGCCGTTCTTTTATAGACATCCGAGAGATATGGATCAGTCCAAAGAAGCCAATTTGTGTCCATCCATCTGATCCATCGTTCCGTTATCCAGCAAAGTCGCTGTTCCCACCATGAAATGATACACTGACTAAACCAAAGTCAACTGTTAACAGTGACAATAATCCAATGAGCTAACATCATCAGCTAGGCACTTGAAAGCAGGATCATCTTCCCTCCATTGTTAGGCATCTCCTCATAACGCCAATCTACAACCTCCTATATTCGAACCATCCCTTCTAATCCCCAATAACTTGCACACCTCCTGGCTAAGTCAAAAATCCCTTTCATTGCGCTCCATCACACCCCAATAATGTGTCTTCATTTCACACCTTTATCCACTAAACAACCACTCGCATACTGGGTGGTTCACACTCTTCTAGGTCTATGTTGCAATGGACAACTGCCAGAAATTGGGACACCCTTCCATGGGGCCCAACAGAAGCTGTACCAAATCACTTCATATTCTACACGGCGAACACATAATTCATATTCAACGTGTTGTACCCAATGAATCGGTTCAGGTGCTAATCGATGGCATGGAAGTGAAGAAGCTGCCATTCCGGGATACCCGGCTGCATATTACGAGAACCAATAGCAACGAATTGAAACTGGCGCTACCTGAGTCGCATGTCGAAGTGACTAGCTCGTTCGACGATATGGCATTCTCGGTAAGACGTGTGCAAGTAGGAGATGTGCACACACCCATCCAATGATGCTTTTGAATGAAATTTTGAAACGTCTCAATCACTTCCAGATACGTGTGCCCAGCGGTAGGTATGGCAGCCATATGGAGGGTCTGTGTGGCGATTGCGATGGAGACGGCGACAATGATCTGCAAATTAATCCGGCCAAGCAGTCACCCCAGCTGCCATTACCAGTGAGTGTTGTGGGTATCGTAGGCAGTTGGGAAGCAGACGACCCACGGCTGCAGGGTCCGGGTGAATGTTCAACTCAGGAGGTTCCGGCTGATGGGTGTAATCAGCCAGCGAAAGAGGAGGATCTTTGCCTCAGGTTTTCGGATGAAAAACTGTTTGGGAAGTGCAGTGCTGTTGTGAGTCCTTCGAGTTATGTTTCGCAATGCCAGCAGGATACGTGCGATGGTAATAAGAACGCAGCGTGCAACTCCCTGGCTGCTTATGCAAGGGAGTGTCTCAGGAATGGAATCTGCCTCAACTGGAGAAGTGCAGACCTTTGCCCATATGGCTGTCCAGCTGACTTAGCATATAATCCCTGTGGATGTGTCATGACCTGTGCCTTACTTAAGTTCGATGATATACTTCAATCGATAGACGTACGAATCGACACCAAAGTCAATCGAAACAGGGAAAAGGAATGTAACTCTGATCTCGTGGAAGGGTGCTTCTGTCCGAACGGCAAGGTATGGTACAATGATGGTTGCATATCGGAGGAAGAGTGTTCGCGGTGCGACGACGGAGACCACTTTGTGGGAGACGTCTGGGTGAAGGACAAATGTACGAAGTGCAGCTGCAACAAGGATGGCAAGACCGGGTGTGTGGAACAACAGTGTCAGGCGGCAGAGATTATTTGTCCAGATGGTTTCAAGCCTTCGAAGACTGCTTCCGCAGGAGACTGCTGTCCAAAGTACATTTGTGGTAAGTCTTTCCCAAAATGGTTTCAAAAACAGTGAAGAAGTTCTTAAGTTATTATTAGTTGCTAAGCCCAAAGTTCCAACTCCGGCCGCGTGCCTACCTGCTCCGTTCCTCAAATACGGTGATGATCAGTTAAGGAAGCAAAGGTTCGGAGCAAATGGTTGTCCTCAGATCATGTGTGGTAAGCAATCTAATACTGACATAGGACTGTGATTTTAAAAATGTGATCTTCCTTCCAGAATGCAAGCCTTCCTCTCTATGTGAAGACGCTCGAGTAGCTATACATCTCAAGCCCGGCGAGTCAATTGTTCTTGACAACTCCGGCCGCTGTCCGGTACAGAACATCGTTTGTGACACAGCATCTTGCCCAACACTGCGCACTCAGTGCGAGCAAGAGTTCAACAAACTAGAGGTCGTCACTCAACCTGGAGACTGTTGTCCAACTGCTGTTTGTTGTAAGGGCGTTCCTCCTTGAAACACTGTTTTCAGCTTCCAAAGCTTTCATTTTCCAAAAAAACATGGGCAAAATTATTTTTTTGTGTTTGGTAGCTAATTATTGTAAAAATTCATCAGAAAAAGATAGTAGTAAACAAAAAAAAACATTTTTTTAGTAAAATTTGTACAATTTTATTATACATATTAGAAAAACTACAAAAAAATCACGAAAAAATAAAGAATTTAAATTGTATGAAAAATAAGAAAAAGATAATAAAAGGTAATGAAAATAATAAAATTTTAAATTTTATTTGAATAAGTAAGAAATAAAATTTAAAAAATGTTTCATTGCTAATAATGTATAAATAGAGTAAAATATTTTCACTAATTTTAAGGCTCTTGTTGTGAATCTGAAACAAACTCTGTTTCCTCGATTTCTGGTTCTTTTAGGAACTGCAAAACTTCAGAAGGATAGGATTTTTAAAAGCATCGTAATTTCTTGAGGAGGCTAACCATCGACTTTTATATTCATATGCAAACTTAGTTAACATTTTCTTTGTTTCCTCTGAGGCATCAATGTTAGTGAAACTTCTTACTTTTTCTGCCAAAAAAATAATTTTTTCTTTAAATTCATGAGATGGACAACTTCTCAAGAATTCACTAAGCTGATTTCTTGACAGAAAAATAAAACTTGATTGTGAGCCTGTAGCAAAAAAGCAAAAAAAAAAAACAAAAAAAAATCATATAGGCAACCCTTTATTTTCAGTAATTTCAAAAGCTTTACTTGACGATATCTTGCAACATCGCAAAATATCGCAACTGTTTGTGGTGATTCCTTAATAAGCATATATTAAGCAAAATTTTAAGCTATTTAATATTTGCCAGACTCCACCAGAAAACAAATCTGTTTTCTTTATGAAACAAAAAACTACGATTTTTTTGTTTGTCTCAAAAGTACTTATTTTGGACACCTTTTAAATCTACATAGCACTTAAAATTACATAAAAAGTTTGAATTAGAACTATTCTACTTACCACTAGCAACAGATTCCATAATAATTTGTTTTAATAAGTTCTCACAGAAAATTAAAAAAAAACAATGCAAATCAACCACTCACCAAACACCAAACTTGGTACTGCACGTGATTCACAAATGCATACACTTTAGAAGCATCAACTAAAGAAACGGTAGCAAAAAAAATAGCGGGATTATTCAGATAATATGCTCATGTAATATGTAAACAACTTGGCATGCAAAAAAAGCAACAAATTAGATTTTTTTTTTTTTTAGTTTTGGCCATGTTTTTTGGAAAATCCGCCTGTGTGCGACGGGCGCCTGCATAGTTGAGATCAACGGCGTTCCAACCGTCAAGCTATTGAGGGATAAGTGGGTCCCACCTGAGACCCCATGCGATGACCACGTTTGTGCCTACGGTAGCAGGGGCGTAGCTGAAGTCAATAAAGTTACGGAGCACTGCCACAAAGACTGTATACAAGGCTTTGAATACAAGAGCCTAGACCCATACAAATGTTGTGGAAGCTGTGTCCAAACCAAGTGTGTCTTTGAAGATCGCCTTAATTTTGCACAGCACCGACCTCTGTATCACATACTCTTGTGACGACTTGCTGGGTCATAGTGTAATAGAAGAGCAGCAATCCCCATGCGGATAGAGGACAGATATCAATCATGATTCAACGCTGCTAACACCAACCCACATCGTGTGAACCAAGAATAGCTTTCCGCTCACCACCTAATGACGTAATAAATAAAAGAGATAATTTATGCAAATTTATGATTAGCATGCTTGCTGGCCGCTGCTTGCTCAAAGAAGCACGGATATGAATAACATGCGATTAACCCACCAGCCGCATATCATCAGATCCTAAGTGCCGAATAATTAAATCCGGAATAGTATCTGCTGGGTATATACGGATAGGCCCCATATTTGTTGCACACACAAAACCAGGACCAACTCGATGGACTTGAGCCAAGACTCTCGACTCTCGGCTTCCCCAAAAAACGAATACACTGTACACATTCAATTTACACCCTGCAAACACCAATAAGTAGCGCATGCATGTTGAATGAGAATGGCGTGCAGCAAGTGAACTTTTTGCGTTTAGTCCTGTGGATGGTGCTTCTTCGGGTGTAGCTCTCCATACCCAGTACTGGGTTTTGTTCTGTTGCCAACCATTTGGCTAACCAAAAATGGTTTATTTCCTCCCCAGCAGTTGTGTTGTTTGTGGGCAAATATTGAAATAAATTGAAGGAAGCATTATCAGGCTATTTACGGTCTGTTTAAATCTATTCATGACAACTTTTTCGCATCGGGTGGCTGGGTGTTGTGATGAGGTCCTCTTTTATCTCTCGTATGGTCTAAATGTTTCGTGTGTAGATATTGAAAATTTGCCTGCCAAGGCGATGGCATATACGTACGTAGAGAATCCTTGGGTTGGTGAGAGTTCTCACAATTGTTACCATTGGATGGTAGCCAGATTTAGTTGCCCATCGTTCGTACGGTGGAAGATATTTGTTCGCAAAATGTTAAGTTTATGTTTATGTTTAAATAATGATCTGAGATGTTTGGCTCGTCTATTACCGTGAGTTGAGGCAGTTTGCCAAGTTGAGGAGGCGACCGGTTGTTTATGGCTTTTAAATTGTGGACGCTTGGAAATGAAGGGCGATTTAAGTGATGTGACTATTAAGTCGGTTATCGTGGCATATTGCAATCTGTGCCTCGTCTACGGTTTCTACATATTTCCCGTTTAGATAGTAATGTATCGGAGGAAAATGTTATTGATTATGTTTCAATTAAGTTGAATATCTCTAAGCTTATTAAAAAAGAAACTGATTCTTCTTCACTACGATTTGTTAACTTCAAGTTGGGGATCCCTATAAGCCATTTTGATGCTGCTTTGGATGCGTCAATATGGCCCAAACATATACAAATTAAGAAATTCGTAAATTTTCCGAAGAAGGAAGACAACAGCAACATAAAATAATCAATCCAAGACGTATAAAAAAATTATCAGAGATTAGAGTATTTTTTCATAATGCTGGCGGTTTGCGGACTAAAATTAACCAGCTCTTCTTGTCTTTTTCTCTGCATGAGTATGATGTTATCATCATTACTGAGACATGGCTAAACTCTAATTTCATATCTTCTGAGCTTTTTGATTCATCGTTCAATGTATATCGCAAAGATCGTTCAACAAATACAGGATGGAAACGTGGAGGCGGTGTGATGATTGCCGTCCGTTCAACAGTTCTCAGCGCAAATTATTGAATGATGCGGATGAAATTGATCAACTTTGTGTTTGTATAAGTTCAATAGATGCTGCTGAAGTTAAAGATTTATTTTTTATTGCTAGTTACATCCGCCCTCTGAGTGAAATAGATCTATATTCAAATCACATTTCTAATGCTCAAGCCATAGTGAATGAATTAACGATAAACCAATCTCCATGCATACTTGGCGATTTTTTAGAGGCAATTCTTTGTTAGGATTTTTAAAACGAAATTCAACTGATTTTAAGGATGCGTATTAGGGTGGGTCATCGATGTATGAAAAATTATTTTTTTTGTTTTTCTGGATTGGAATAGTGATAAAAGTTTGACCCGTATCCAATGGATTCTAAAAAGAAACAACAAAAAAATGTAAGAACCCTACTTCTACCCGCGCATGGATTTTGAAGATTTGTGTTTCGCCAATATTTTCATATTTTTGAAAAAAGGCCATTCTGATTTTATGCTGAAAACATTTTTATTTTTTTTTAGCAAAATAAGAAACAATAAACAGAAATTTTTTTTTTTTTAACAGATCCAAAAGTTTATAAAAAAAACATTAACAAATTAGTCAGTGAATACTTTAAAATCTTGCTTGCTTTCGAATTTTGGCATAGATTTTCTTGAACTTATTTTTGCTTTGATGAGACCTTCTCTGGAGCTTTTCTCGCACAATTGCATCGAAGCCTCTGCTACAATTTTTACTGTTCGTTCTACAGATTGCGTGTGACATGGAAGACTTAAAAAAGGTATTATGTCATCACCTCCGGATTCCACTAGCGAAAGCAGTGTTTCATCTGATATATCGCGAAGAAGAGGAGGCTGTTGATATTCTTGTTGCCAGTCTATGAGCTCAACGTAGGACTTTGCATTAAGATTTATGTCCGGAACAGTGAAAACACGAAGATGTTGATCGAAATTAATACGCCTTGGTTCGTTGGTTTAAGTGGCTGTATTCCCGTCTACTGACGAGGAAAAACACAAATAACGCATTGAGCGCCGTTTTGAGACCACAAACTAACGGAACCAGAAGATGAAAAGGGGGGAAGGAAGTTAAGGGAGCTCAAAACCAGCCTGTGGAGTTGAGAAATTTGATGATTTTATTAAAATGGATACTTTGGATAGCCGAAAGGTCATCATAAAATGGATGACCTAGTGCACTGAGTCTGGTTTTTGCTAGTGCCGGACACTCACAGAGAAGATGAAACACTGTTTCACTCTTGTTAGTGTCAGTGCAGCTACGGCAGTGTGTTATGAGGGATGCCAAGCTTGGCCGCGTGAGTTCCTAAGGGCCAATGGCCCGTACTAATTGCCGTTAGTCGGGCGACATCTACACGCGTTCTAGATAAAAGGTTGTTAGTTCTTACGCCTTACTTTTAAAATTCTCCTACCAGCAAGCTCTCTAATATGTTTTTGGGGATCTGCCAGCATTGATATTAAAATATTTTCCGGATGAGCAAAGAAACTATTACGCTTAATAACTGGATCTATTATTTTTTTAAGTAGAGGTGGAAGATACCGTGAACTGGAAACTAGCTTCCAGAAATGCCTAGATCCATCTTTACACGAAGGATAGACTTTTATCTGGAACCAAACAGGAGCATAAACTCTAACATGTGGCCAAATATTTAAGGTTGTTAGATGGTGTATTTGTGGAAACATACAGGCGTAATATTCTGTTAGCTTTCGTCAACCAACGAGCGTGAGACATCTTTCCTGGGGATTTGTTGGCTAGATCAGAAGAGCATTCACCACTCACGACCGCCGATGCTATCTGGTAAAGGAAGCTTTGATCACCACTTAGGTCTTTGACGTCACCAATATCCGGCAGAACACCCCCCTCTATCTTTTCAAATGATACAATAGGTTTTTTTTTCACAGTCTTCCAGAAGCTTTCCGATACTACCTGCATACGAATTTGGTCCAGTGGTTGTGCCATCTAAGTGCAAAAACAGGTGTCTCAGGGGAAGTTCATTCATATGTAACAGACAAATGATCCATTATAGGGATTGATTTAAACGCTTTTCCATAAGTCTAATTATACCGCCATTCTTTCCAGTATTTGTCGCTGTGCCATCACATCCAACAGCTTTTGTGTACTCTAAGGAAATATTTTGCGAAGAAAGGAATTGAAAGATAGCGAGTTCGATGGCCTTAGACGTGCCGTCCTTTGGAACAGCGTAACCGATGTAAATAGAGTTTGTTTCCTTTATGACGGATATATGCTCCTCGACGATAACTTGGCGGTATTTTTTTATACCTTTTTCTACAATCCTTAATGTTTTGTCCTTCCTGCCATCAAAATATAGTGCTGGAACATTTATGCAACGGTCCTTGCGAACACTTGCTCTCTTACGACATACCTTAGATTTATCTATTACGTCAACAGCTGATTGGGTGTCATAAAGCACAGCAGATTCAATTGCTGCAGCAGCTCGATCAGATACGCCATATCGATCACATGTTTTGGACAATGTTGGCAGTGATATTCTGCTCACGTGGGACTAATGGTAATGACGGCAAATAATCATCACTTTGACTGCTATCTGATTCATCGGATGAAATGGAACATTCTTGAGTTAAGTCAACTGCATCTCTCTTGGTGACATTATTTTCGTTATAGTACAGTTGTAGTTTTTCGATCCTATTACGATGTTTTTCATTTTTGGTTGTTGCTGAAGAGTCTATGCCACCTATCATCATTTTTCTTTCTGATCTCTGATCAATAAGAAAATTATATTCTGATTTCGGAATTCTTTTTCCTTTCGAGCACTTACTCTTCAAGTCTTTGCATTTGCATGAGCAAATATTAAAAAGCATGTCAGTACTTATATGAAATTCTGCCTTTTTAGGACTTGAAAGTCGCTTCCAAGATTTTATTAACTTCTTACATTTAGAGTGATATACTTTCAACAATTGTATCACGCGCTTTAGGGTAACGGTTGGAATAGAAGCCTTACACCATATACTTATCAATCTGACCGCAACAGTATTCACGATATCGTTAATGGCTGGTTCCTTTCGGGTATCTGTTCTAAGCTTAATTTGATACCTCGTATAGTTATAAAACTTCATAACCGCTTTATAAGAAGGCAAAACATTATCTTTCATATCTTCAATATTACCAAAAATGCAACAACCAGATGCTTGTCTTGTTTTTTCCATATTGTTTTGCTATTAACACTGGCACTTCACGCTCTGTTTTAAGTTTACAACTTGGCGTTTTACTTGGCAACTTTCGAAGTGAGGCCAGAACTGCTTTCAAAATATTTAAGTAGTTACGTTGCTTTCGCCGCCTACTTGCTAACCCTTTTAATCAAATTAGAGTAAGAATACATTTTTAACGTAAGGTACATAGTTTAATTCTTGTGCCAAACAAATCACCTATACTAACAAAATCAACCTATATTTGTTAGAATTTCGCAAATTTCTTCATATTCAATTGAAATGCGCGGGTAGACTGACTAGAACCAACAAAATTTAAAAATATGTAGATTCATTTTAAAGCTTGGGGTCACATTTTAGTCGCTATTCCAAAACATTCGGACGAAATTTAATTTTTCGACCCACCCTAATGCGTATACGCTTAAGACCTTGTTTATGTCTTTAGTTTTACCAGTTTTAGAGTATTGTTGTGTAGTTTGGTCACCATTTTATGAAAATAGTATTATGAGAATGGAAAGGATTCAAAAAAGATTTACTAACTATGCCCTGAGAAAATTTAATTGGGATGGGCCCCAACCAGACTATAAGTCAAGGTGCTCTCTCATAGATTTGAAAACGGTTGAATGTCGTAGGCAAGTGCAATGTATAGGTACTATTTGTAAAATATATTTTAGATAATCGAATATCTTCTATGGAATTGCTTTCCTTGATTCCTTTTTATGCTCCTACAGGAATGCTTCGAAACAGAAGTGAATTATTCCATATAGCTCCTCATAGGACTAACTATGGTTTAAATGAACCGCTTACACGTTCTTTAAATTTTTTTAACATTGTTTGCAACGATATCGACCTTAGCATGAAGATTAATTTGTAATTAATTAATTAATATGTAATTGATTAATTTGTCTTAAACTTGTTTATTAATTTTTATATATTTTTTTTTTTTAACTTTTGTAATCAGCAGATCTTGAAATAAATAAATAAATAAATAAAATATAGGAAAAGTGGGCTATTGTAGGCTGAAGGGACTCTCAGTCCATGATGGTCGCATGCTACATCTGTCAGTAAAGCTTATGCAAATCTAAGAAATTCTCAGGTGAATAAGACTTCTGCAAATCGTCTTAGGTAGAGAGTTCGTCTAAGCTCTTGTAGATTGGCCTTTATTTATAATCTCGCAGTACTGGACAGTGGCAAAGAAAGCGGGCATGCATTCCTTCACCATATCCTCTGTGTCATTGTGCAATTAGTGAACGAGCTACAAGATCACGAAATTAAGTCGATTCTACTTACCAAAAGCAAATTGCGTCAAACATTTCTCGGATGACAAGACGCGTCACCGGGGATCAGCTCTACTGGATCTTTTTCGCCGCTGTGCTATAAATAGAACAGCTTCAACCAAATATCGCTATGCACAAATAGTTTCTCAAGACTTCAAGTTCAAGTTAGGATAGTCTTGTTTTGCTGCTTTATGTGAAATGTTCGGTCAAACACATCCCCAGGGCCGGAACAACCATATGTGCAAGATGTGCAAGTGCACAGGGCGCCATGTTCTTGGGGCGGATTGCTAGGAAAGAATTTCATTTGCATTTTAAACAAAAAGCTTGTTCAAATAAGCCCCAAAAACAACATCCATCACATCTGTGCTGAATTATTTCTTGCACATTAACTCACATCACTTGCAATGTTGCAACTTCAAGGAGAATCTAGCTCCAACCATCGCAAAATAAAAAATCCCAATAGACCGAGTTCACTTCTTACATACATAATCTCAAAATATTCCACTCTGTTCATGTAGTTATATTCCTTGCACATCCACTTACATTTTACATGAGAATCTAGTTCAAAAATCTCAAGAGAGAGAAAAGGGCGCTTTCTGTAAATCTTGCACAGGACGCTAGTTTGGCTGGAGCCGGCACATCTGCACATCCCGATTAGCAAACGTCGTCTACTAACATTTTCAGCTGCTTGGAATTAGGTTAAGAATTTTCAGATGTCCCACATGGTCAACTGATTTAAACCTATATTCTAGCTGCAGTCTAGTGGCTCATCTAGCTGCCGTCTTCATAATAAAATACTGCAAGGGTGAGAGCCCAATAATGGCCTCAAGTGCTGTTGTTGGGCAAGGGCGCATTGCACCTGTGATGTCGAGACAGGCAATCGTTTAAAGCTTCTGAAGCTTGTTTGCCGTGGTTCGTTCAAGTACTTTCGGCCACCAGACGATTGCCGCGTACGAGATAATGGGTCTTACCATCATGGTATACAACGAGTGTATCATACTGGGATTAAGACCCCAAGTTCTGCTGTACAGACACCTACAGGCCCACATGGCTCTAAGCTCCTAACTTCACGTCTATTATCTGAAAAAGATCACAAAAGCATATAGTAAACCTACTTCAATGAGCTGAGTTTCAAACCAAGTATCTCATGCGAAGAAAAGAAGTTCCCACGTCGAAAAACGAAAGCCTGCCTGGTCATTAAGCAAGAAGAAACAAGCTACTGACGAATTTTTTTAAGACAGAACCACAAGCTCTTCCATATAGTGAGGGAAACATAGATCGCGGAAGTTTTTGAGTATGGATATGATCTTTCTTATACAGCAAATCATAAATTGTATACAATAAAAATATTCAGTCTGCATCTGGCTGCCACGAGCCACGAACACCAAGTTGATTGAAGTCGCTCTACAGTTGTTTTATCTGAGATGTTGTCCTCTTCCGCTTTGTGGACTAAAAACTCTTAAGGCTCATGAGTAGTTTTCCATAAACTAGCTACTTCAGTCGTTCTATTTTAAGCTTTGACTAAGTCATCGTGACATAAAAGACAAGCTCAACGAAACAAAGATTGGCAAGTGTAACTCTTCTGTTGATCTCTATATGTCGATATTTTTATGCGAAAGGATTATAAAGCTTGGGTAGACGAAGTCATTTACAACAAACAGGTAATCTCTCTCCATTTCGAGTCGCCGATTTTGGAGACCTTTCTCGAAGACACCAAGCAGTTGAACGGGCTTTTGAAAAATTGCACAATAGATCGTACAATTGATGCTAAAACGGCTTCATGACAGCGCGTCTTCTTGTCTTAAACCCTTTTTGGCATCAAGAGGTTGTGTTTCTTCCTCCAACGAGATTTCTCTATCATCATCGACCAATGACGAGTTTGGCAGGGATATCGAATGTTGGTGGCTTTGCTCCTCCATAAAAACCACTAGCTTGGTAACTTTAAAGTTGATAGATGGTGTTATTGGCCAATACTTGGCTTTCCCAGCCTAACAACGCACTGACTAGGTTTTTTGCGAAAGGTTTTATGCGTTCACTCAATATAGGTGACAGGACTTTACATGCATATTCGGTAGGCTATTATTTGTATAGTTCATAGCGTCTCTTTTGTTTGTGGATTGGTTCACGATGGTCAGGTTCCATTTATTGTGTATTCTATATTATTTCCTTTCTTAGAAAATCAATGTTTCTCCCTAATTTCTTGCTGCTCACAGCAGCTCTGGGTTTTGTTCGATACATTGATGGACTTCGTTCGTGACTGCATTTGTTCCGATCGCATAATTAAACCCACCAAGTCGGTGGCTCTACGTCTGAAAGCATATAGGAAGTGTTGCCACTGCAAAGAGAGCTACCCAAAAACATATTTTCTCCGGTCCCTTCCTAGATAGTAGAGGTACCTTTCAAGGATGTAGAGGATAGATCTAAAGGTTTTTTGGTCAGCTAGATGCTTGCTAGACGTAAAGTGGTTTCCTTGGATAAAGTTCAGTTTAAGAATCGGTTACCAGAATAACTCCAGGGCTGTGTATTGGGCCAGCTCTTGTTAATACTGGTTATTGATGTTAGGTATCCCAAGAAGAATTTGAGGGACAAGTGCCACAGCGAGTGCAGAGGGGGAAATACACTTGGAATGAAATTTTGAAGGTAGCTTTGAATACAATAAATAAGTAAGTCGGCAAGGAGCTGTAGTTTTAAGCCATTCAAAGATACTACCATATACGAAACGAACGTCGAATGCATGAGCTTGGCTTAACAAACCGAAATGTCAACAGCGTCCCGAATATACAAATTCCTACCCATCAGATTCAAGATGACGATATTCTTTTTTTTTAAATTTCAATGATTTTTTTTTGGTTATGGTCAGCTTTCATTTTATTTGTAGAGACCGAAATGGATGAAGCACTCGTAATAATTGCGCTAGCTTAGGAGGTCTATGGTTTCGTTTCATCTGAGAATTTGCGTTATTATAGTCCAGTGAAATCCCTTCTGCTGCTATAGGTATCACATATAGAGTTGTCTGCCCAACGCAGCTCGGTAGATGTGGTTCATTTGGTATGCAGATTCAGTTAATTTCGCTCTTTGAATGGCGTCTTCCAGAGCTCTTGTGATTAGTGAGTTAAACAATTTTTATAAACATCTAAAAAGGAACAGGGTTCAATTTCTCTCGCCGAAAACAACAATCCACAATCAAATCACCTTCGTTCAAAAAAAAATTGTCGCTACTCCGTTTAACAAAAACTCTTAGAACATTTTTAATTAAACAAATTGACTTTATTAATTCACAACTCATATCAACAATACGAACAGAGTTCAATCACAGCAATGCAAACATTTCCCGGATTTCGCACCTCCTACTCGTAGGTACCTATAAACTTTCAATGTTGCCGTTGCCGACCTGTAGCTATAAATATTATCCCTTCCGATACCACTTTGGTAACAACCATGTGCATACTCAAATATATCATATAGCAAATAATTATTTATGGGCTCACATTTCCGACAGCGGATATTATTTGTTTGTCACTTACCCGACGTGCCCCTGATGGATTGCATTTTGCCAGAGAAATATAATCGCGGCTGTTAATTTCAACTGCACATCTATAGATTTAAAATAATTTCGCAACTCTTGCGAAAGGTACAATAAATCCGTGAAGAAGATGTCTTCGATGCGATCGATGATAATATTATAAATCGCATTCGGAGGAGAATACAATTTATGCTGACGATGTGGAATGACATTGAGTATAGAGATGCCGGAATGGCATTCTGGTCGCATGCATGTGCTGCACAATTGCACAATTAATCATTGTGCCATTGTAATCCAATCATAGATTTGCGGTTTCTATTTGAGATTACCAATAGTCGATGAGATCCATCAATCAACTGCAATCGACGTACACAATTGATGGCAGCGATATAAATTGTTTATATGCATACCATACCGCATACGAGATGGATTGATTTGATTTTGAGGTGAAGCACATTACGTCGTGATTTTGAAGTCTGAAAAAAACACGTTTTCCCCTGGCAAAAACCCATCCAAGTGGAAGTCCTTCATACATAAGAGAGAAAGGAGAGAAAGATGGAAACAATCCCCATAGCTATCCAACCATATTTGGGACAAAGTAATAACAGTTGTTGTTTCATTCATTTTGTTGGTCGATAAAAAAAGAACTCCTCGTATCCATATTAAATTCAGTCAGTTGTAAGAAAACAAAATTCACGCTCCTAAAAACCATGAACTGGAATTACTCATGCGAGTTTTTCTTATTTACAAAAAATACGAGTAAATGGCAGTCCCTTCGTGGAACCTTTTATAGTTTTCCCTCTACGGAGTGTGAATTTTTATAAACACAAACATGTTGCATAAAATTATATAGCTACTTAAATCTGTCTTTCGCAGAACAGAGCACCTACAATTGTGTGGAGATGCAAATGCAGCAACCAGGAACAACAATAAAATCCTTCTCCTAGGTACTGGGATATGAATGCATACAGCTAACAGCAAACAGTACTCGCTGTAATATGTGGTAAGTGCAAAATCGATAAGGGATATAAAACACAGACGAATCTGAATACGAGTGCAATAGCAAAATCGGCAGCGGCAATTGTAGTTCCTTTTGTTTTTTTATTTTTTTATTTTATATAGGTACCTAAAATTGATGCTGGGAAATTAAGTTCAGCAATGTAAAATAATCGACTCCTTCCATTGAGGGTAAAGTGCGTTTTTTGAAATAATTTTTTGTTGGTTTTTTTGACGCGTTTTTCATATGCGTTTTCTGACGCGCTTTTCACGCGCTTTTGTGTTCGCTTTTTCATGCGTTTTTCGACGCTTTTCTTCAGTTGGTTTTTTGAAGCGCTTTTTTATGCTTTTCTTGACTCTTTTTGGACTTGGTTATTTGTGCGTTTTCTTTACGCGTGTTTCCACGCGTTTTATAACACTTTTTTTCAAATCGTTTTTGACGCGTTTTTGGAGTTTTTTTTTAACTCGTTTTTATATTAATTTTTTGTAAGGCCTTTTTTAGACGTTTTTCCCAGGTGATTTTTAACGCTTTTTTGAATGCGTTTTTTTAACAAGTTTTTTTCACGCGTTTTTGAAATCGTATTTTACGTTTTTTAAGGCCGTACTTTTTCTGGTGATTTTTGAAGAGTTTTTTTTTTAATTTTCTTAGAGCGTTTTTTGGAGTGGTTTTACGCCATTAATCCATTAGAAAAGGATTTATTCTGATATGTCTTTAGAGCGGACTACTTATGTTTTCAAAAGAATGCACATCGCTTTGGCACCACATTAAGCTCCTATATTTATTCTATTCTAAAGCAACCAATTTCGTTTTAAATAAAGTATGTTTATTAACAGTGGAAGAACCATTATAGACGGAATCGAACAAACTTTGACACATTTTGGAGGCTGGTTCAATCACCGGAATAAGAGATATCTCTACTGGGCTGCAGTGGCCTAGTGGTTAGTGTGTTGGACTACTAAGCGAGGGGTCCCAGGCTCGAATCCCCCAAAAAAAAAAACAAATTCCAACTTAAGGTTTTTTTTTTCCACTGCGTCGCCTCTCGCGAACGTCTGACAAAAATATCCGAGAGCATAACTGTCATGAAAGAACTTCTGAATAAGCCGTTTATAATCCGCATAAAATTGCAGATCCCTTCCCTTCGTCCCAAAAATGAAAAACTCATACAAAACGAAAGGTTGTTTGATGCTAGGGCTAGGGTCCCTACGGACCTGTTGCGCCAACTATTTATTAACCGGACTGCCTGGAGATAGTTTCCTTATTCAGACACTTAAAGGCGGTATAAAATTGTTGGCACTTAAACATCTTGCCTAAACGAAACTCAAAATAAAGTTGTACTCGTTTTTTTTTATGAAAATGAGTACCTACTAAATTCACATTGAATGGAAAACTATTTTTTTTACTATGTACTCGTTAACACCGATATAGAACTACCTACACGTGCAGTTATGTGGACCAGAACTTAGTTATATGTTGTCAAAATATACTATGAACATAATATAAGCTCCACCAATAGCTGCTAAAATTTCAAGCAACGCGCAACTGATGGCATGAGTATTTTTGAGCTCTGTTACCTCACAACCAAATCGACCTTTTGAAAGTGGAAATACATCCAGGTGATTAAAATAAATTAAAAAACTCATCAAATGAAAGCGAGAGTCATCACATTTTCACCCATCACCAACCAACGGTATGCAAACACAATTAAAACCCAGACGTGTCATAATAAAAGCAACTAAATAAAGTGATTAACTAAAATTGTAAGCAAAATAACAGGTCAAATTAAAACCAAAATTAATTCCAAGCGTTGTGTGGCTCCTCCTCTGCATATCCAAGATCACAAATCCTTAAAAAAAAGGAACAAAACAAATTTTGTTATCGCGTGCAGCTACTTAATTCTTTTTCCCAAAATCACTCGTCACATTCGGCTTCAAACAACGAAAAATATACATCCCAACATAAAAATCGAAAGGTGTGATACCATTAACACAGTAACAAAGCACGACACAAAATATAAACAAAAATAAACAGAACTATTCAATACTTCAGTGAGAAGGAAAGTCCAATGTATGTCTATGTTGCAAATTTCCACCGTCGTCTGCGTTAGTATTTTTATTAAAAACATCGAAAAACTTTTTATGTCTCCGATTGTAATCCTGTCGGATTGAAAGGAGGAGGTGGATTCTTATACCAGTAGAGCTTTTCATGCAGTTTCGTGCACTTTCATTCAAACAATTCAAAAAAAAAAAAACCGAAAAAGAACGCAAAAAGTAGGAAGTGCAACAAATTCTATATTGACCCATTCATAGACATACCTATAGGCAAAGGGTAGATAGAAAAACGACATAAAAACGCAAGAGACACAAAGCCTATGCGCTTTCGCACAGCCAACGCAAGCGCTCTGCTTTTTAGTTTGTTCCCCCCATAGTCAATGGCCTGCCCAAAAAAGCATACATTAGGTGGTGCGGTAGGTTACAAAAGAGCTTTTTTGAATTAAGTTTTTTTTTTCCTTGCTGGTTCCAGAATACTTGTCGGCTTTTAACTCTTCTTCATTTCGTACATGACCGAGTAGCAATGGCAACTGTAACATTTGGAGAGAGCAAAATCATTTGCCCGTGGACAGTGGACACACAGCGATTTCCCTTTCCGGCTCTACTACACAGACACAAAAACACTCTATTGAGAGGATTCTATTTTCGAAAAGTTACAGTAAAGCTGTGACAGAAAGAGAGGACACAAATTTCAAAACACACGCCAAAATAAAAGCTCATAATTAATGACGTCACCCTTTAGGATTCTCCTTTCAGCTGTTATCCTTACTCGGCACAATGAGGATGCAAACGAACAGAATGAACAAAAAAAAAACTCCATTTCTGAGTTGAGTCACACATGACAGATACGAAACGATTGGTTCAGTACTGTGGCAAAAGCCGCTGAATCAAGTTTTCCGTGTTTGTTATTCTGTACTAAATTTTGTGAATTTTCGTCGTGAGAATTTTCAAAAAAAAAAAAAAAGGATTCAGTTCGGTTTTCCTGTTTCTATTCAAAATTATTTTGGAATTGTTCGTCCTCTGGTTTTTATTTAAAAATAATAATTCGGTAATCTCCCTTCGACATTAGGTCCTTTAAGTGTTCTTCTACTTCGAGTCAGCGGTGGAAAAATTCCTTTTTTAAATTTAGCCCTAATCTCCGTCTGTATATAGAAAAATAGAAATCGTAATCAAAATAAATGTGCGTGTATACTTTACGTTCGCGAGCGTCCAGTAATTAATCGGTGTTATGATTTTATGTGGTCCTTCGTTTCTCCATTTGAGTGTGAAAAGTCTATTGAAATGATTTGAAAATAAATAAGTAAATAAATTGTTAGTCCGTGTTCATTGCATCCGAGCAGCCAACCAATTAATGTAGACGAACGTGCAGGCGTGCCCAGTTTTTAGTTCACAATTTAGGTGTACTATTTATTTGTAATTCATTAGAATAATATTTAAACTTATAAATATAAATATAAATATAAATAATCCCCGTGCACATATTTATATATAGAACCGACCTTATAGCATTAAATAGATATATATTAAACCTGTTGTTATCATCGATTTCATGCTGACAGCAACTTACCACATGTCTTCGAAAATCGCACTCAAAATATCCCCTAAAAAAAAGTCTCCTTGGCAAGCACATGCTGACACATTTGAATCGAAGCGCTCATGAGAAATGTTCCCAAAACTATTATGAACAGAATTTGCTAAAAAAATAACAGAAACACGCATTTATGACACGGAAATTGTTCCATAAACCCGCCCCCTAGCAGCCGTTGTTTATGACGATATGAAAAATTAAAACGCATTTCTACCTAAATGTGTGCTTACTGAAAGAGCACAAAAAAAATATAATAAACAACCCCACGAACAGCTGTTTTTTGTTGTGAAATTAACAAATAAAAAACTTCCCATTGTCTCTGTTTTGTTTCCGCTCTGCGATTAAGGACATCTTCAACCGAATTGCCTTAGTTGAAGGATATCAAAATTACTTTCATTATACCTAAGATGAATTACTTTATCATCACTCGGTATACACACCCTCGTTCCGAGTGTATTTAAAGCACAAAAAAAACATCTCCCCAACCAGCTGTTTTACGTTGGTGGGTTCAAGGACTCGTATCTAGTTCGCCGGTACATTATATTACACTCGACGTAGATTATAAGTGCGCGTGAAAAAAAATCGTTTGTTTTTGTTCGACGAAGTAAAAAGTAAAGTTACCAAAAAATTATACATAAATAAATAAATATATACATAAATAATATATCGTTCAGGATTTTGAAGTGCCTCTTTGAATACTTCAAAAATTAGCCTTTAAAATTATTATCGAATATACCTATACAAATTCATTTAAATCGTTATAACAAAAAAAATAATAAATTATAAAGAAGTCTTAAATCATATTCAGTGTGGTGCAGTGAAATTTAATTATCATATATCCATGGTCTGTAAGTGTTATGAAAATAGTGAAAGTGAGTTGCTTTAAAGTTTAAAAAATTTCAAGTGCCATTTCAATGCCACAATAACCCAGAAGGATACACAAAAGAGCTAAATTCGCCTCCAAAACATTTTATGTAAGTACCACCACATGTTACTATACATATATTATATTTTGTGTCAACATAAATAGGTAGGTAAACATTTTTTTTTAAGGATAACCACCCATTTTTAAACTTACACATGACTTGTATACCTCAAACATCGTTTCCCTCTCGTTACAAATGAGCCACATTAGGAGCTTTCTACATTTTGAATCTTACCTCGTACCCTCAATCGCTTTGTTCTTCTTTGAGCCACGAGAAGATGATTATGATAATAATAATAATAATATCCCTATCCAAGAGGAGTCGCGCAGAAACAGTCTGTTGTGCTTCCTTCGCTCGAAAAATAAAAACAAAAAAATGGCCTTAAAGAATTGCGTGCCACATTTGCACAGACATCGTTTTATTTTTTACTCCTTACCCAGTCCCACCCAGCATAAAGCCATCCCCTAGCAAAATTTGACGCGCCGCGCGAAAATGCAAGTTTGTGAACAGAATACAAATACTCAGTCACCCACTCACAAATACCAAGTCAAGTTATCTTTCTCTCTCACTTTGCACAATGGAACAAACGGCGAATTGTACTTTGAGAGGGGGTGAACAAAATAAAAAAATAAATATCACACCGAAGATAGGAGATGAGAGAGAGAAAGAGCGAGAGTGATATAGAAGGAAAATGGATAACTTGTTGATTCCCTTCGTATATACTCGTACATGTGTTGGTATACCTGCTCCAAAAAGGGGGGGTTGCACATTTCCCAGAGTTGAGTTGCTGCGAATTAAAGTATCTACAGGTAAACTCAAAATTTAAGCTTTCCAACTGTGTAAGCAACACACTTGGACCTAATGAACTATTTAGTGCAAATTGTACATTTAAAGGATTTTTTTTTCTCATGCTTTTTACAGGATCCAAGAGGATTTGGAGCCAGTTCATCCACCTCTAGGAATTTACACGACCATTATCTTGCTTTTATGCAGGGTGATAATCTACCTATATATATTTTGCTTTAAGGTTCATTCTCATCTGTTGTTGGTGGCGCGGACTAGGAATGGCTATTACGGGTAATGCGAAAACGTTATCATGTCTGCGGGCTATAGTGGCTCAACGTACCTCGCGACCTTGCCAATTAACTTTTTTTTTGTTTTGCCAGGGATATGATTTAAGTTATTTGGTATTTTACGCAGAAAGAATTTATATATCTATCTATGCTTGTATTCTTTGTGAACATGCATAGCCTACTCACAAGTCTTAATACGGCCATAGACCTATTCCTAAGTTTATGAAGATTTGCGTTGAGTTGAATATCTTGCTTCTTTTAAGAAGGTGATGGACTTATTTCATCTTCGGCGCGGCACTTATTGAAACGTCTTAAAAAATAACAAGGCTCCGGGAATTGGTAGTCTAACCACCGAATTACAAAAATGTGGCATTCATTGAAGCTATCTCATAATGTGCACAGACAGTTTTTTGCGTTTTCTGGGATAAGTAAAAGACAAGAGAAAGAACTGCATATTTCTTAAAAGGGAGATTCATGAAACTGTCATTTCATCTTATATATAAATTGGCGGAAGCATTATATTGATTTTATTTATGGAGAAGATTGTGCAGAGGTGTAGCTGTGTAGAATTTCTACCACAGGGTGATAGAGACTCCGTACGTCAGCAAGGTTATTGAAACCCTTCAGTGCGGCTAGCGGATAAACCAACAAAATGCGTGGATGGTTGCTAAAACAAAGAGGTAGGGTTTAACCTTGCGGCGCTTTTCACAACCATTCGTTTTGTGTGAGTTTTTATCTCTGAGACAAATGGACGTGACTCACAATTTTATGCTAAATCAGAACGGACAAATGAGATGCTCTTCTATGACATTTATTCTTCCAGATGTTCTTGAGAGACGGCGTTGTCCACTGCGCGCAACACTTGGGTTGACTGCCCTGCCCCGTCGAAAATATATCTTATCCTCGACGTCGTATCAATTTCGAGAAAAAAAAACTTTGAGGAAATGATTTGGAAGCTGCTTTTGAGAATCATTCAAAAAACAAGTGATCAAACCAAGTGATGCGATGTAGCCACTTCTAATTAACTTAGAATTTCATTATATCGATTGGACCAAATAGCAGTATCTTACATAGAATAGTTCTTGCTAAATGATATTACAATCATAAAGTGTTGCAAGAGTTAGTCGATCGCACCAGTTTATTTATTTATATGAGGCCCCTGATATAGGCATTATAGATATACACTCGGAAGCCTGTGACGAGGTTTTTGACGGAAGTCTGACAAGACCCCTAATTTAGATTAATCATTTAGGCTACGCTTTTTTATCGTACCAATGATTTTTCAAACCCATGGACCAACTGAAAAAATTATTTCGGCAGTTACGCACGTATTTTTTTCCGGTAGGTACAACTTTTCCCAAGAATTCAAAAAAAAAAGTGAAGACAATCCACAGTCCATTTTTGGCTATTCAAAATAAGAATTCTTAAAAAATGGTGATGGCAGAATGTCTCCCGACCTTTTCTTTTGCGAATGACATTTTTGAAGACTTCTCAGCTTGACACGAAGCGTCAAATACCATAAATTTGTTTGTCGAATATGTTCGACGAACGCGGAATGGACAGTGACTTTGTTTTTGATATTGTTGGCCTTATCACATTTATATTATAAAGGGTGATTTTTAAGAGGTTTAGAACTTTTTTTTTAAAAAAAAACACAAAAAATTCGAAAAAATGAATGAAAAATTTATTTGAATCGATAGTTTGAACCTTGCAATTTAATGTTTAAAGATAATTTCATGCAAATGTTGACCGCGGCTGCGTCTCAGGTAGCCCATCCGCTGAGTCCAATTTTGGCATACTCTTTCACACATATCGGCCGGTATCTCACGAATGAATGCATGGATGTTGGCTTCCAGTGCGTCAATCGAAGCGGGCTTGTCCCTATACACATTAGCCTTGGCATACCCCCACAAAAAATAATCTAATGGTGTCAAATCGCACGATCTAGGCGGCCAATTGACCGGCCCGAAACGTGAAATTAACTGTTCACCAAACTCGCCTCGCAATTGCGCCATTGTTTCGCGTGCTGTGTGGCATGTGGCACCGTCTTGTTGAAACCACATATCATGCAAGTCAAGAACTTCCATTTCGGGCAAAAAAAAGTTTGTTATCATCGCTCGGTAGCGTTCACCATTGACAGTAACGCTGCGATTCGCATCATCTTTGAAGAAATATGGCCCAATAATGCCGCCGGCCCATAAACCGCACCAAACAGTGGCTTTTTCGGGATGCATTGGTAGCTGTTGCAATGCTTCTGGCTGATCTTCACTCCAAATGCGGCAATTTTGCTTATTTACGTACCCATTCAACCAAAAATGAGCCTCATCGCTGAACACAATTTTTCGATAAAAAAGCGGATCCTCGGCCAGCTTTCCAAGAGCCCATTCACCAAAAATTCGGCGTTGTGGTAGGTCGGCTGGCTTTAGTTCTTGCACCAGCTGTATCTTAAAAGGCTTTACGCCCAAATCCTTCCGCAAAATTTTCCACGTAGTGCTGTAACAAAGGCCTAACTGCTGGGAACGGCGCCGAATCGACATTTCGCGGTCTTCTGTCACACTAGCTGATACGGCCGCAATATTTTCTTCACTACGCACAGTACGTAAACGTGTTGGTGGTTTAATGTCCAACAAAGTAAATTTGGTGCGAAATTTGGTCACAATCTTCCGAATAGACTGCTCAGAAGGTCGAGAATGCCGATCATAAAATGGAAGCAGCGCGCGATGAACATTTCGAACCGAGCACGAATTTTGATAGTAAAATTCAATAATTTGCAAGCGTTGTTCATTTGTAAGACGATCCATGGTTAAATTGCAAACCAAACTGAAGCTGTTTGACAGTGACACAAGGTACTAAACACACGTCAGCTGTCAAAACCAGTGTTGCCAAAACCAAACCAGCTAAAAAATCACCCTTTACATATTCTCTGGGGATACATAAATTCACTAGTCTACACTAATGACCCAGGGACAATGGTCGTATGCAAACAAATTAGCATGATCTCTGACTCAGTGCTGACGAGCTCCTACCCACATGTGGGATCGATTGTGCAAAGTAATGTACGAAAACGGTGCAAACATCTTGAACTGTATTTTTTTCATAATATGCACGACTTGAAAGCCAACATTGAATGGATATAATGTACCAATGTACCACTTTCGGTAGCATCAGATTTTTGCAATGCACCAAATTGGGTAATAAGGTCTATAACTTGGAAAATCCACGACACGTAGAGTTCAAAACCTTTGCTGCTTTGTGTATACTTTCAAAAGCGTTGAACTTCAAAATGGAATAAAACACCTAGCAGTCATGGTATTGTAGTTACTGTTTAAGTGTAACATGACACATCGATTTATGGTGAAACTAAGTGGAGCCAAAATGTTTAGCAATTTTTGGAGCAACTATGAGCAACACCGCTCAATGGCAAACCAAACTGATATTATCAGCTGTCAGATTGGATGTCGCTGTAAGAAAATTATTTAAAAAAAAAGTTTCAAAGTAGGTAGCTTCCAACAGTTACAAGACAGTTACTAAAATAGTGTTGGCCTATCTAATCGCTGCTTTAGTTTTGAATTATATTAAAGTACTAGCTGTACCCACCCGGCTTCGCCCGTGTAAAATGTGGTTTCAGAACAGTTGATGGAAACAAAATTAAGAAATTTGCTGTCTTGTTGGGGACAAATTTTTTTGGCTGTTTTGTTTCTATCGACTAAGATATTGATATTTGCTGCATTACTTACCCTGGAGCACTTTACATATAACTGCCCGTGCTGGAAGCAATTCTTGCTTAAATCAACTCCCGCATTTCTTAAAGTTTGATCCTGTGACTTATGGATTGTCATTAAAAACAAACATTAATAGGCAATCGAATCGGTTTAAACTGAAATGAATAATTACTGTGAATTATTTGTATTCTTGGTATAAACACCGCATCTCCTTTACCACACCCAGTTAAAATTAAAGCCTCATGTCAAGCATTATGTTGCTTATGTTATGGGAACTCCAACTTTTAATACCATTTTATGAGCATTGAGGCCATGGGCTGTTAAAAACGCTATTTAAAAACTGTACTCTATAAAAAACGAATGGTATCACTGAAAGCTATACCTATCTGATATTTCTTTCATAGAATTTTTTTTTTTTGTAAGCAAAACACAGGTAAACATATTTTTCCTACATATTTGACATTTCTTTTATGGGTTTTTTTTTTCTTAGCAAACCAAACAGCATACTGCCTCTGTCTGTCTCCCTCTCCGCCACAGGAATAAAATAAGGTTAAAAGAGATGTGAATATATTGCGCGGTTAGTGTGTTTGATTTGAGAATGAAATGCATATCCACCCACCCAGGTGAAAATCGTAGAAATGTTTCAAATTTTGCCTACTTATTTAAAAACTTTTTAAGTTATTGAATTCATGGATATCCTAAAATGTAGCCGCAGATGTCCCCTATAAGCTGGTGTTTACTATATTTAAATGCTCCCAGTATTTTCGAACGGAAAGCGTGACAAAGAAAAAAGCGAAACCAAACGATAAAATAAATTACTCTTGTCAAATTTTTTCCGGAATTTATAGTGATATAGAGTTGAAACGAAGTGGATATTGTGGCCTATTTATCCTCTATAGGACTGAGAAAAATGCATCAGAATATATTCAGCAGTTTCTAAGATTTTTGCATTTAAAGACATGCAGTCAAATTCAATCTTAGTCGAACAGAACTACACCAATTTTATTTATATGATATGTATGCCATCCACTGCTGTACTCTACAATCTGGTCAGTAGATCAGATTAGACTGAGTTACATTTTGAAGGGACCGTGATAGCGTTTTTATGAATGAGTCTGTAGCGCGCAAGAGTAAGACAGATACGGAGAATTGCGGTGTTAACTACTTTTTACTTCCAAACAAATTCATCAATCGACCCACCATCATCAACCCACCGAAAGTATAACATGCCTATATAAAGTGTCGCAATACTGAATACACCTATAATTAACACATTGCTTTTTTGAATAATTTTGAATAATTTCCTTCATTATTTATCACGAATCAAGTTAATTCTTTTCGAAAATAAACACTTACCCACAAGTGAATCTATACATATAGTCAGCTATATAGCTGTCATACCCACAGTCACAATCATCTTCATGTCGTTTGAATTCCCCGATGCACAATTTGGAAATTAATGCTGCGAGTATTGACAAAGTCAAATCTCCAATGGCTGTCGCAAAATTCTATTGTTATATGGGTCGTACGCACAATCATTTGCGCCTGTTGAACAATGATGTACAATGTTGTATTGTATAAGAGGATATCCGGTAAAACTAATACTTTGAACACTTTGACAATCTGACAATATGTTGTTTAGCTGAATCATATCTGCTTACGGGTAGTACCTACGTCGATACTCTATGTTATTGGTGTTACATTGTTTGGCAACGCATAACAGCCAACTGGGATATGTCAACATAAATTTGTCGACCGTCCCTTCTCCCTTAACCCTGCGTAGGGATGTTATTGTCCACCAAAAGCATTAGCATAACCTGGTCGAAGTGGGCCATAATAAGTTTATGAGCTAGTAGTGTTTGGTTTTCCAGGAGTAATTACGTGAGTTACTAAGCTGGTCGGGTGTGGAAAGTAATTTCGCGGTGTATTCGAAATTCGCTAATGACGGGGGGTAGTTAAACAGTTGATTTATTGGACTTTTTATATTTATTGTTGAATTTGTTTTTTTGTAATTTTATTTTTTGCCTAATGCCTTTTGAACTGAACGTTTTAAAATAGTGAAATAAATAATAAAATCAAAATGAGAAGTTAAAAAGCCGTAAAAAAGGTTTGTTTGCTTTTCGACTTGCGCTGTATCAATTATTAATTTCGGGGCAGTATTTTTGGAACACGGTGAAGTTAATAGACTTGAAATGGACCTCCGTACGAAATTTGCAGGAAAGCGTAGGAAGATGAATATAAATTGTTGGTAATTCAAGTACCCACATAGTTGCTCAAATACTGGGCATGGGACTGGCTGAAACTTTTTTTTTAAAGTAAAGCAAAGATAAACAAACAGCAAAAGCAATAATAATTGTTAGTGTTCAAGTACAGATAGATGAATAAACTTTTGTATAAATGTACAATAATGAGAATACAATAAGTTTATTTTAAAAAGGGCGAAATAGTATGGGGGAGTGCGAACAGGGAAGGATGATGTGCAGCAGGAGGTGAAAGTTGGTGAACAAAGGGGCTACTTAGGCGAATACAGTAGCCAAGGTAGGGTGGATAGAGGCAAACTTCTTGCAGCGTCAACGTCACCTCGACGCGGAAGACTGATATGTTGTTTTTTTTTTTTTGTCCGGACCAAGGGTCAAGTCCCACACCCACCGACGAGCTAAGAAAGGGAGTTTGCATGCAAGCAATGACCCGACGGCAAGAACGGTCGAGCAATAAAATGGCTAAGGGTGTTTCTTAGACGTCGTACTAACACTTTTTATCAGATACTATAAAATATTTTTGTACGGCGACAATTTTGCAAACATTTTTTAATTCTAGAAATGAATTATTATTATTTGAAACGAAAATTCAGTATTAAGAGAAATTTTGAGGTTACGTTAAGAAAAAGCGACTTACTCAATCTAGCAGTTTTTATTTAAGCCCTGGTTTTCATACTACGACAGTTAGAGTTTAAATAACTTGAACTCGAAGACGTCTGCTTTTAAAAGGATGGTGCAGTTCAGTTGGGTGATAAAATCATCGCAAAGCAGTCCAAGATCTTGGCACTTAATGCTTAAAAATAATTTTTTGTAATAATTTAGTAAGCAAACTGGTGGGGAAAAAAGGAGGACCCAGATGGAAAATCAACAATTAAACCTGCTAAAGGATTCTTTAATTTAAACGAAAATTAAAGAATTAAAATAAATGTTGAGGTTACGTAAAGAAAAAGCGACTTACTCAGTTCATATGTTCAATGCATTTCATATACTAAATATATAGCAAATTAACGAAAAAAGATGTGAATATATTAATATCAAAACTAACTGCAACCTGCACAACTCCAAAAGTGCAGGGTGTCTACCTATTTTTTTACAAATGGTATGATCCTGACTTTTTATATTACTTATAAAAAAAATTCCTACAGTATCTCATTTACTGAAGAACAATAAGTCAATGAAACACAATGTTTGTCAACACAAATTTTATAATTTCTTATTTATAAGAAAGTACAAAGGTGCACCAGTACTTCTTCTCGATCCTTCCTATTTACCCTTTCATTAGAGATAAGCATTAGCATTCTAAGTGAACCCCTAAATACAGGGTGTCCGCCGGGAAGGTATACTACTTTGTTTTGCCGCCATTTTGGTAAACATTAGTCTTGACAATTCATATTTGGCAGTCGTGAAGTAGACACGTGGCAAATTTATTTTGGAAAAAAATTCGATAAACCAACGTGTTTTAATCGTTAAAACATTTTATTAAAATCAATCATCGATTACTGTGACGATGACAAAGTTACGTGAAATTTTTGGGAGAAACAACGTGCCAACAAAACGCACTATTTATCGTGTAGTGAATGATTTCGAAGAAAGAGGGTCTGTAGGTGATAGGCCCAAGCAGCTTTGCATCCATTAAATGTTACAGTCTGGTGTGCAATTTGGTCAGGAGGAATCATTTGACCTTACTTCTTTGAAAATGAAACGGCGTAACGGTAACTGTGAATGGGGAGCGATATCGTGATATGATTGAAAACTTTTTAGCGCCACAACTTCACGCTTTGGGCTTGATTAACATGTGGTATCAACAAGACGGAGCCACATCGCATACAGCCAGGATTACAATGGAATTACTGCGAGACCTCTTTCCACAACAAGTTATTTCAAGAAATGGAGATGTTGATTGTCCTCCACGGTCGCCTGATTTGACTGCTCCGGAATTCTTTTTGTGGGGATATCTGAAAAGCAAGGTTTATGTAAACAAACCAGAAATGCTTGAGCAACTCAAACGAAATATTCGTGATGATATTAATGAAATACCGCGTGAAATGTGTGAGAATGTAATGAAAAATGTGCTCAAAAGGGCTCGCATTTGTGAGACTAACAGAGGCGGACATTTACCTGATATTGTATTCCGTACATAATTGCCGACATTAAATAAAACATTTATCAATATATATATGATCCATTATCTTTCATTTAATCAAAAATTATAAGCAAACAAAGTAGTTAGTAAAAAATTGTGTGATTCATTATTATTGTGTACTGTGATTATAAAAATTTTTGAAACGAATTAAAAAAATGTTAGCCATAGCAAAATCACTAATTCTTACAAACGTGGTTCTGATAATAAATATATTGGTTCTACCAAGGGACAGTGAAGTGAAGAGCGACGACTCATTCCCACAATTAAATTATCTTCAAAGTAACAAAAAATATATTTGAACTGCAGCAAATAGCTAGAACTCATACTAAAGCTGAAGTAGGAGAACACGGGAGGTATAGTGAATGTAAAGGGTTTTTCAATAAGAGCGCTACAAAAGTTTTTAAATAAAACAAAAACGGTTTTGGATATCAATGAAATTCTTTATTCCTGTGAAAGTACGTTCGATGCCATTATGTATGGAACTCGATTTCGTGGCATGGCCACCACGGGCACGCTTGCAGAAGTCCAGACGCTGAATCCAATTTTCGACGGTTTTCAAGCATAAATCGGCCGATACTGCTGCAATTTCACGTTCGATATTCGTACGAAGTTCATCAATCGTCGCTGGCTTGTTGGCATAGACCATAGACTTGACGTAGCCCCACAGGAAATAGTCTAACGGCGTCAAATCGCACGACCGAGGCGGCCAAGCGACTGGACCATTTCGTGAGATAACACGTTCTCCAAACTTGGTTTCCAATAAATGTATTGTGACATTCGCTGTGTGGCTTGTGGCGCCGTCCTGTTGGAACCACATGTCCTCCAAGTCCATATCATCCAATTGGGGCCAAAAATATTCGGTTATCATTGAACGGTAGCGATTCTCATTCACAGTAACGTGCCGGTCTTGATCATCACGGAAGAATTACGGCCCAATGACGCCGCCGGCCCATAAACCACACCAAACCGTAATTTTTTCGGGATGAAATGATGACTCATGGAGTACGTGTGGATTGCTGCCTGACCAATACCGCATATTTTGTTTATTGACGAAGCCATTCAGCCAGAAATGAGCCTTAACGCTGAAGATGATTTTTCGATGAAAATCCGAATCATTTTCAAGTTGTTGCTCAGCCCAATTCACGAACATACGACGCTTCTGGTGGTCAAGCGGCTTCAGTTCTTGCGTCAATTTAATCTTGTAAGGATGTAGGCCAAGATCTTTTCGCAAAATTCGCCACAACGACGTCACAGAGATGCCCAACGCTTGAGAACGACGTGTGAGAGACACATTTGGGCTTTCTTCAACTGAAGCCTCAGGGCAGCAATATTCTCGACACTATACGGGCACTTCTTTGTCTCACTGGCACGGGAACATTTTGTACTGTGTCTGTGGATTCAAATTTTTCCACTAGACGCTCAATTGTTGATCTGCTAGGACGATTATGACGACCATAAATTGGACGTAGCGCTCGTAACGTTGAGGCCACTGACTCCGAATTTCGGTAGTAAATTTTAATGATTTCGACAAGTTGTTGGCTCGTATATCTTTCCATTATGAAATGGCAAACCTTGCTGTCGCTCTACTTTTGTAGCGTCCCTGTTAAAAAAACCCTTTATTAGAAATAAGTGCCCTGCTTTGTCCACCGCAGGCGGCTTTCCCAATTGATAAGAAGAGTTTCGTTTCACCAATTTAATTCTAGCCATGGTATCACATCCAACATTCAAACCGCCTAAATATTTTGAAATTTATTTTTGTTCAATATACTTCCATGTTTCAAAAATGTAGGCTTTTAGTTGTTGAGCGCTTTAAATATGTTTGCTGTACTGTTTTCCAACACAACCTATATTTTGTAAAATACTTTTTCATTTAGTTAAGAAATTGCAAGGAAACTTGCTGCTAAAATTTCGAGACGTAATTATTTCAATGATTTTGTTATTTCGGTGATGCTACGTCCATTCCCACCCATATTTGGCAAAACGCTTTGTTCGGAACCCATTTTATTTAATATTTATGGATGTAAATTCTGATGAAGATATTTTCATGTATAAAAAAATTAATTACTGGGCCTTACTAACAATCATTCTATACCTCAACACTAAATATTTTGTTGTTCATAACAAATCCCAAGAAATCACATCATTTCAAACAAATCACGACAACAACTAATTGCTTACCAATAACTGAGAAGACTATTCCGTTTTATATTTGCAAGATGATCCAGAACGACAGCTAAGAATACATTTTATTAATCTATATACCACCAACATTTTTAAATTCATTTGCTGATACGGTATAATAATCGTAAAATAGAATTATTCATACCTACTACGCAACCAAAAATGGCTGAGTCGCTATAATTTTATTATTTTATCTGGCTCGATTTCCCAGACAGACAGAGACCCATATACGTATGGCTGGAAAAAAAATTAAACGCTCCCATCCATAAAACTTTATTACACCGTTCTTCTTTCATCCTTAGCAAGTGCAATTAACTTTAGTCTTATCCAGCAGCGAAATAAAAATAAGTGCCATAAATAGGCAAGGCACCTACAACCAAATTATCATGGACATGAAACTTGTGCTTTCGAAAATATTATTAAACTAACCCGTAGATTCATGAGTGTGTATCTTCTATGGAACTATTAAATCTAATACCCCCATACACAGAGAAAATTCATTCAACTTAATACTCGAGCGAATCCTATCGGATCAAAAATAAAAATCAATATAAGGCAACCAAACCATGGGGTGTACCCTACATCTCTGAATGTATCCGTATCCTTCGGGTGCATATAGAACGATGAAACATTTTAGATAGTGACAGAAAGAGGATGAAAACTATTTTGAATTCGTAAGACGTAATCAGACGTAGCACATTACGTATTTATTTAGTTTTAGCAACACGTTCCTGGCATTTTGCAGCTACGCAAACACATTATTAGATTTTGTGACAAAGGTGAATTTGTCATAACTACGACGTTCGCTTGCATACAATTTACGAATCACCTGTTAGGATGTATACATATATATGATCTTGGCAATATAAATGGAAATGTAGACAACCAAACAGCAACATAGCGATAGGCAGCAATGATAAGGACAGATTATTATTATTAATGGCAACAAGAGCTCGGAGGCGTATACGTACTATTTTCAAAGCAATACTAATTCGGTAGCGGGGAGATTGTTTATGCTGCAATAAATACTAGGATTATTTATGTGTTTTTAGATTGGAGTAGTTACGCACATAGATCCGCTGGATAATACAGAAAAAAAAATCGCATCACTATTGGGAGGCGGGGCAGCGCACTGACTATTTGCAAATGCGATGACAATGAATTTGTAATGAGTTTAATTGTTGCGAAGAGCACAAAAGTGGTTTTAATGCGTTTAACTGCAGTTTAATTGAATTTTACTTAAACACTATGAATGCGATGGTGATTTTGAAATTGAAAATTTCCATGTAATGCTAATGATTCAGTGCGATATCGGTTGTGCGAATTGACAGAGTTAAACTGTTTGGTGTGTGGAGTTATTTATGGGGATATTTTTTTCTTTATAACTGTGTTAATGTGAATTTATCTAAATTAAAATTAAAAGAGGGAACAACTATTAGGCTTTATAAAATTGAATGTGTTTATTACCATTGGGTGTATGGGATTGTTTGGTCGATAAGCGATTGGTATGGCTCAGCAATTTATTTGGCATTTTGTTTCGGACTGGTGAAGTGCATGTATTTTAAATCATGTCCTATTCGAATTTGGAATTATGTTTATATATTGAGTGGATAGATTTACTTACATACTGTGATGTGCATTCAGTTTTAAATTTAGGCAGAAATCTAATCCGACTTAGGGCTTAATTATGCCGCTGACCGCACTGCATAAAAGAGAGCATAAATGTTGAAATATAGGTTTTTCACATATTATTTGCTTCCCAAGATATATAATTTGAATGTAGTCTTTGTGTCCGAACCAGTAGTACTGCACCGAGGAAAAGACCTTCAGGCCGATCAACTTAACATTTTCTCTGTTCAAGAGAACCAATCAGAAAGAATCAGGGTACCGTGTTTAAGATGTCTCCACTGATTAGTAGGTAGGACTACGGAGTCAGCATTCAATTGGAAGGGGAATGGTAAAATACGTGGTTGACAAATGGGCAACAGCAGAACACCATAGTTGTAGTGCACCTATTACTATTGACAGTGATATTCGGTTGAATTTCTTGAAATTTGTTAATTCTGCTTTTGTCATAAGAGCTTCCATTATATATATCGCAGGAAGTTACCCATTTTGACTTAAGATTGTTGGTTCTAATGACAGCCTTAAATTTAAGGTCAAAACCATAGGTTAGACAAAGGAGGTTCTAACAGAGATTTATAATGCGATCAGAGACAAGTGCTTTGCGTTCTTGGCAACAGCGTTGGACTTCTCATAGTTCGGACTTAATTCCTGTGGTAACAACTTTCTAAATGACCACCTGACTGTCAAAATAAGTTGTGATATAATCTCATGGTATTGCTATCGTTGATACCATACTGGCACCCAAAATATCACTGCCAGACACCTCAGCTTGTAAAACACTGATGTAATCAGGGAGCCTGATTGAGTTGTGCCTACTTAGCGCCGCGGAGAATATACCGGCCCCCGTTCCTATTCCCATCTATGACCTGTCTGTAGACATTGATTTGTGTTTTTTTAGCCAAGCTATGGTGACGCATAGTTGCTCACTATTCACGGCTTGGCCTAGTAGGTTCTTTAGGATCTGTATATGGCCTGCTGGGTTGGATTAGCTCATTCTCAAGGCACCTTTTGCGGCGGACTCATGCAAAATTCTAGCTGTAACTTGTCAAGAACTGCTTCCATCCATTGATTTGTTCTGTCCGTACTTGCTACCCCATTAATTTATCATTGCAACATTCGATTACCAGTCTAAGTTCCCATTATATGTAAATAAAGGTCTTACTATTGCCTCATTTATCCACTGTAGTTTTTTGGAGATTGCGCCCCACACTCTGCTTAAGATTCGGTAGTGAAAATTGCTGCTTTTTTAGCTCCTTTATTGATTTCCAGTCTAGTGTGATCCTGTCCTAACTTTTCATCAACAGATATCTTTAAAAGTATTCCTTCAATAGCAAATAATTTTAATTAAAATAGTCCTTTTATTTAAATTTATTTTTATTACCCCAATTTAACAATGCATTTCATATACCTGAAGTGCCTTAGTGAATTTTCTAACTGTTCGCTGCTAATTTGTTAAATAGTTCCTTTTATCAGCAGCACAACACCGTCTGCATAGGCAGCTACCCTTACCCCGTGTTTTATAATTTCCTTGTGTCGTGCCTCTGGACGGAAAAACCTTCAAATGGCTGTCACCCTAATTCCTTTTAATATACCTTTCGTTAAACAGACTTATGAATTTGATTAAAGAGTGTTTGACCAAATTTTACATTTTCAAGCGCGCTTTCCAAAATCCAGATTTAAACAGTAATTAATGTTACATCGGTATGTCCTTCAGCATAAGAAAAATAGATTCCTTTTTGTCCTCTGTCTGGCTTCAATATTCACAATATATAAAACTGAAACGCTGAACAAAAATACAGCACTTCACGTATCTCCTTCATTTGTTTTAAGCTTTAGCAAAGTCAGACAACCTTCAGTTTGAACAGTTTGAAGCTGTAGAGACATCACTCGCCAAATCGCATTTTTCAGAAGAAGAAATTACTTGATAATTCACTTGAGAAATTTCTTCTTTGATGATCTTGGTGGCCTACTAGTCACACTTCAGTAGATTCCACCATCTGCTGGAACAACAATGATCATTTTTTAACGATCTCTTCAGCAACCCAAACTTCCCACTAACTTTATGCTGTTTGTTGTATCCTGCACAGCCAAAAAAAAATTAAAACAAACATTCAGCTTGGAACAGTTTTCCCTCCACGTGATATATTTAATAGGTCACACCGAAATTCGAAGCATAACTTGCCGGATTTTTATCACAACGAGTGCACCTGACATCGGCATTCCCATTGAATATTTTAACAATCACCTTTTGTACCCTGCCACCAGTGCACAGCGAGCAACATCCATACCATAGACCGCCATTAACTTTCACCTATAATGTCCTCAGTTCAAGTGTAATGAAATGAAATGAATATTTTAGGCCACAGTAGAAAAAGGCTCGACCAAAGTGTTGCATAAAGAGAATTCATGATTTCTGTTTGGACTGCATTTAAAAATTAAACAAGAACATCCGCCGTACACTTGCCTACCCGACGACGATCGATTCAACATCCTTTTAACGCTCCACACCCCCATCACAAGGGCCACTGCAACACCAGTTTAAACGATTACTGCTTGCGAGAGCGCGAATTAATGACTTTGCATGGTAAACATGAGTATGCAACTAATTGCATGAGGATTTTAATTTTCCATAATTTATTACTTAGTAATACTTAATCCTTCACAGAGCGAGCCAGAGATGCCCAGATAAGAAAGCAGTACAAAAAAATAGTAACAAATACTCACATAATCCGTACGAACAATGGCCATAAGGATAGTCTACTATCCGAAAGGACTTTGCATGAATTATACGATAAGATGCGATAGAGGCGAATTTCCCTCCAACAACCCATCAAGTTGCACACAAAGACCTTCGCTCGAGAAATGTGCTTATGTGCACATTATGACGACAACGGTGTACAGAGCCTCTCAATCCCGCCCACCTACCTTCCTAGTACCTACTACATAAGGGCTTTGGAAAATATTCTTAAAATTCAATTAAGGATATTCCATTGTTCATCAATCCCTGGGTTTGGCGTTTTCTATACTATATATGCGAGATAAAGAAGAGCTCACTGTCCCAGGTCCCTCTCCTTGGCCACACTTTTAAATTCATCGTTATTTCGTTTGCTGGTAGTGGTCTTAGTTGTTGTTATCGTCTTCGTCGTCGCTGTCAAGAGGATCTGAATATCTATATTAGTAGTGGTGGCATACAACCTTTAAGGAGTTGCAAGTACTTAATAATAATAATCAAAAGCAAAAAGCAATTCCGCAAGTGAGCAGAGTGAAAGAGAATGCAAATATGTGCGAGCAGGACACATACACACGCACACAAAGTGGGAGCAGATAAAATACTTTGATATATTTTCTAATTAGATATTCTCTTATTATCCTTTCAGTATAGTCGTTATAAATTTGCAATTTGCGCACACAGCTATGTATGGCAATGGGAAACTGATCAAAAGGAATATTCTAAGGATGCCTCGTTGACTTGTGTCATTACGACAATGAATACGTGTGCAAAATGGGAGTAGTTTTGTTTACAATAGCTACATCCTTGTGATATATTTTTTTATGACGTTGTTGCCACAAGATCTTGGAAGGGCGTAGGTTCAAGTAATAGAAGCTAATGAGTGTCACGATGGAAGTGTATTGTTCTCTGACTTCAAGGAAGTTTGTACTCTTCATAGTGATTGGTAGAGATGGACAAACAGATTCCTAGGGTAAAAGGCATTTTCCTGAAATCTGGTAAGACAAATGTGAGGGCTTTTGATAGAGGTATTTGTGATGTATCCTAAGGCTGCGTTTGTCGGAATCTGTTTAGAAACCTAAATTGTCTAAAAACAAAGCTGTTGCATGTAGAGACAAAGAAGTGTATATGGTACTAAATTGGTCAAAGAAGCCAAATAACAACATCGCATACAGTCTTCGTGGCGACGACGGGACTCACACATATCAAGAACAATGTAGAGAGCAAGAGTTTAAGCAAGCAGCGGTTTGGATGAAAGCATGGCGGATTTCACAGCTGAATTGTTTAGCTGCAAACCGACAAAAGCGGAACGGATTTATTGGAAATCTTTTGGTAAAAAACGAAGCTTTATGGTGGAGTTGGGCTATTGTAACATGGAGGGCTATATTTTCCTGTAGCATACAGTGACACGCTGGTAAAAGGCCTGGCAAAATGATAGTCGGATATGGGCCAATTTTCTGCTAACCGCCATTGGTACAAAATAGGTCGTGCCTAAGATCAATTCCAAAATGGAGCTTTTCGATGAGGCACTTTGAAGTGATAAGATATCCGAACGAAAGAAGGGTACCTACAATCAAAAAGTAAAGCTTGTAAAATAAACACAGGGAAAAAAGACTTGGAAGGAATAAATAATGGATGTGTTATTAGTGAAAATAAGAAGAGAGTTGATGGAAAAACTTGAAGACATGGTCTGGTTAAGTGTTTCTGACCTCGTGAGGACTGAATGACTTCATTCCTTCTGTTTGCGGTGCCAATTATTGATTAACAAAATATGATCGTAGGACGTAGGAGATTTGTTTGGATTAAAAGCAGTATCAAGGTGCGTGCTGTTTCCAGTGCAGGATGGAACGTTGACCAAAGTGGCGAATTAGTTTTACCTCTTTAAATGACTGTTTCGGAAAACACACATAATGGCATTTTTGGCTATGACTTGTAACCGTAATGTGATAATGTCGGGAAAATGGTAATGCAGGTAATATTATATGAATTCAGTAATTGCATTTCCTCGTACCCGAGTGCAAAATATTCATACGAAAATCACCCAAGTAACAATTTGACTTCGGTAAGGTGCTTTCGAAGACATTACACCTTCCGCAATATTAATTGCATAAGGCCTAATGGAAACACATTAATGCAGGTATTTACTTATTTAAGACTTCCTGAACAGCTTGGATAGACCTTACTGAAAACACAACTTCTGAGTCTGAAAGGCAATTAACATCCACGGTAGGCTAGTGCTTCCCAAAAGAAGCATCTCACATTTATCAGTAGTAGGCTATTACCAGGGAACGGATTTTGTTGACCTAGAAAATCAAAAAAAAAAATTCAAAACTAAACTGTGAAAAAGGCATAAATGCCTTTAATTGAAAACGAAAAAAAGCATTATAATAGCACTGTACCTTTATTCACAAACAAAAATCGGGAAATCACTGATAAAGTTCTTATTCTGACCAGTCTGCGACGAAATATGAAAAAAGATGAAAGCGTTCGCACTTACGAGAAAATACGTCACAGATGTCTTACGGTTTTTGTAAGACGTATATATATATATTTTTTTTTTATCTAAAAATGTTGCTTCGACTCGAAAGTAAAGCCAAACAAAAAACAGGCACTTTGTCCAAAAAGGTTCGTTTCCATGGTAACACGTAAACAAAAATGCGACATTCTAGTCGCATTGGCGAGATTAGTAATTGGTGCAAACTTCAGTGGTGTTTCGGCGATTTTACTTTTGAAAATTTTGTAATTAAAAAGAAAGTGCACATAACCTTCATTAATATGGCCAGAAAAGGCAGAAAAAAACAATATTGGTAAAAGAGGCAAAATAAGGCAATACCTATGGGTAAAAAAAAGGCAAGGTGAACAAAATCCGTTCCCTGGTTATTACTTCGGTAGGGCCTTACCAAAACTTTATATAAGCTTTATAGAGGCTCAAAAATGAACAAGAAAAATATTTATGTCTTTTATTACATTTTCAATTTTCCCTTTTCTTATTTTTTTATTTTATCAATAAATATTTTCAAAGATTTTTTGCAATTTTCATGAATTTTATATTTACGTACCTACTCGTTATAATTTACATTTTACTTACATGCGTCGCACTGAGAATCGAACTAGGCTTATTCGCCATAATGCTGTAGCAGTGGTAAGTCTGAACTACTTGATACATTTTAGAGTTTCGTTAAGACTTGCAATAAACTTGCAGCTTACTCGTCCGAAGTTGTAAGCAAGACATTTAGTGTTACCCAATTTATTTATGGGCGAAAAGTGTTTATTTAAAATCACATTACTGACATATTTTTCACTATGCTAAAAGTGTTTTATTTTTTGTCATTTTTCCCCGATTCATTGATTGATGGTTTCTTTAGACATCTCTGATTCATTTCATATGAAATTCATTTTTACCTCTATAAAGCCTCCATAATGTAAGTTAGGAGGAAGTACGAGTAAGTGTTTCTGTACAGCTTCCAATCGCAAGCGGTTCACTGCATGACAGTTCATTGCTTCTATAATGCCTGCGGTCAGAATCTTAGGAAGCTTCTAGGAAGCGCTTCGAACCACAAGCCTTATCCAAACAATTCACTTTCCACACATCTGCAGACACATTTTCGAAAGTCTAATAGATATCTTATCCAAACTTAATTTCATATCCCTCTATAAAGCCTGTGTTTGTGCTTCGTAAAGGTCTTACTGAAGTTATTTATTATCGAAACAATTGCTTCGAAATGGATCAACTTCGGTTAACAAAGACTTTAGAAGCTCTATCGAAGCTGTTGCTTACAGAAATTACAAATTTGAACTTTACCAAAGTCAAATTGTTACTTGGGCAGTTTTATCACAAATATGAATAAGTTGTAGTGGCAAAAACTCACGCGTTCGAGAAATATTGAGTATTTATCATAAATTCAATTTTATTTCCAGGCTATTTTTATTTTCCAGGGACTTTTAAAATCATTGCAATGGCTGTAAAACCAAACTAAAAACATTATCTCTTCTATTTATCTAGTTCAAATATGTATTTACAGAACAAAAGAAGTTTCGAATTTCAATGATAATTAAAAAATGAACTCTTTTTTGTTGATAATGCATCCCAATCAGAATCAGAATGCGGCCATTAGCCTGCCATGTGCCTTTCGTTAGGTAGGGGCACAGGGTGCATCTACATACATTGAGGAAATGTTTTTTTTCGTTGCGTTTGTTATTATTAACTCGAAATATTTATTAAATAATAAAACCATTTTTTTGATTTTATACGTTTAAAGTATGAGAACATTCAACAAAAGTTTGGTTAAAATAATAAGAAATGGATTATGAAAATTTTAAAATGTTTTGGCCTTTAACTTTTGGTACTGCTAGTCTGGTTTGTTAAAAGCGACATAATAAAGTAAACATATTTATTTATACGAACGTACAACTTAATAAATAGTCTTGCAATGTGTACCAAATCGGTGTAGAAAGTTTGTGGTAATTCTAGAATTACTTCAGTAACATATTTATGTAACTTGCTATGTATTAAAAAATATCTACTGATAATTAAATGTAACTGGTATGCTTTTATCGACACAATATTTAGTCAACCATACCGTGTGGTGACTATAATTTAAATTAAATTTGGATAATAGTCACAAATTTCTACTTGGGTGTATGGATGCGTTATAGGCGGTCTATATTTTCGTCTCATTAAATACTTACTGTTTGTTATTCAAACAACCGACATAGTTTTCCATTGCAGTAGTAATTTTTCTAACAATGAAAGCCACAAATCTTATTTACACAAAATGTGTCTCCTTAAGTTATGTCAATAGTGCTTTTCAACTTTCCGTCAACGGCAGCCTCTCTAAAATTCAGGCTAACCAAGCCCCGACCAACTGAAGTCAAGTCAGTCCTCGTTCTGATCATTTATGAAATATGTACTCAAAAAAAGCGCCCCGATTGACCAGCAAATATTTGCTAAAACAAGGATAAATAAATTTAGTAAATGAAATGTTTATCATTAAAAGGGCCGACTAGAGGGACCCAAACAACACAAAAAAAAAAATAATGTCAACCCAACAATTTTGCAACTAAATACATAAAAAAAAAGCAACAGATGCCACGCATTCGCACAGTTTCAGCTGAGTATGTCAGTGTTGTGTAATTTGATGACCCGCCGAGGTACAACCAAACCTCCTTCCCCAACCAAAAACTTATTTCTATATGGAATACATTTATTCCGAAAAGCAAACCAGCTCCAACAAATTACACATCAGCGGCAACTCACTAGTCGCTACCACAAATAACATCGAATGTGCTCACGTATAATGCATGTGTGTATGAGTGTGCTTGCAGTACAGTTCGTCTGAGATTGCACATAGGCCAGGTCATTAATTAATGTTCATCACTCCAAAACTAGTTGGCCATAAAAAGCCAAACGTAGCTTCCCCACACCAGTCTTTCCTTTTTGCCCAAAAAACCACCCATAGCCATTAGCCAGCCTCGTAAGCTCAAGCTAGGGGTTTGCTATATAAATAATATTATGCTGTGCGCGCTTTGCAAAATGACACACATGTGTGCAATGATGGTGGGGGTTTCTGTATTGCACATCGCTGGAGACCGGTTAAGCTCGTATTTTGTATCCCGATTGCTAGCACCCCGACCAACGAGGAAATGCCCTTGCATGGTCCTTTTTGTACTTATTTTCGTTTTGATAATTTTGCATTCAGTAGGAACAAACAAAAAACAACGCAAAAAAGTACATTCTGCAGTTACGAGTGTTTGCGCTCATTAAGGACTTTTCATATTTTCCTGACCCGGCATTTAATTCATATGACCATTTTGAATCGTGGAAATTTTTTTCGTTTTTTTTTCTGTTGGTTTACTTTTATATTTTTGCGGGTAAAATTTACTTTCGTTTTGCGGTTGAAAGTTTCCATTAAGTGTAGGCAGTTGCCAAAGTCAAGTGTGTTGGCTAGCGATGTTTTTTGTTTGTATCTAAAGGATCTCAGTATTTTTGAAGTAGATATAAATTGCCCTTATGTTAGTTTTTTATAATTTACGAATTCAGGGGCTTACTCTCTTTGGGAATGGAATGGATTTTTTAGTATTTTCATTTATTGCATAACAAAGATAAATAAGGGTAGAGCATTTGGATACAGATATGAGTATTATTTGACATTGAACTCTCCGAGTTGTCTATCTTAGGACCCTAAAAGTCAATTAAGTGGTAAATTACACAATTTAATTAAAATAAAATATAAAATTTTTTTTTGTAATTCTCATTTTTCACAAAAACTAGAATGCATAAAAGATTTCGATTTTCAGTTTTCCATTTAATGGAGTAGAACAGCAAATAATAAAAACAAATTTAGTAGGTATTTTCTCAATATTGTAAAAATCAGAATACAAATTTTTTATTTTTCTTCTCTTCAATTTCAATTTTGAAATTTTTTTCCAAGTATCTACATTACTATTAACAATTTTTTATGGTTTGAAAATAATATGAAAGAATAGATTCCTGGCTTCCAAAAATGCTATAGTCCCTAATGGTAAGTGTTTCTACTGTTTTTTTTTTTTTTTTCATTTTTAGTACTTTTGATAATTTACCACGGTAAAAAATGCTTGTATTTATTCCCTCTACAAAATTTCAAATATCGATCAACAATGAAAAGACTTTGCTCTTTCGCGTAGAGCTGAATTTTTAGCCTCGCGCTGTCAAATCCTGATCCTTATTTTACCCTCCACAGAGAGGTATATATTCACTTTGCCATTACATTTGTAACGCCAAGAAGGAGTCACCGGAGACCTCATAAAGTATATATATTCTGAATCAGGATCAAATTCAGAATCGATTTAGCCATGTCCTTCTGTCTGTCTGTCTGAAAGCACGATAGCGCCCAAAGGAATTGACATAGGTGAATGAAATTTGGTAAAAAGACTTCTTTTTATCGTCGTCAGTTTGGTATTGAAAATGGGCTATGCCGGTCAAGTAGTTCTGTTACCTCCCATACAAAACCAATATTAGAATACACATGTTAAAAACACGATAGCGTCGAACAGGTAGAATTGTAATTAGATTACTCAAAAGCTGATTTTTATTATTTGTTAACCTGTACCTATACCTGTTCAATGTAATTAGGTACTACCTAATATGCCTAAAATTTTGCATGACTTGTATGCAGTGAGGGTATCAAAGCATCGGCCAGGCCGATGATAAAACTTTTACTTGTGTTTTGATTACCACTACTAACAACACCCAAATTCCAACTTATGGTTTTTTTCCGCTGCGCCACCTCTCGCGAACGTCTGACAATCAACCGAGAGTAAATATAACTGTCATGAAGGAGCTTCTCAATTAGCCGTTTGGACGTGGCATAAAATTGTAGATCCCTTCCATTCGTCCCAAAAATGAAAAACTCACACAAACGAATGGTTGTCAGAAGCTAGGCCTAGGGTCCCTACAGACCTGTCGCGCCAAATATTTATTTATTTACTAACAACACAAATGGCGACGAATATACGTCTTTCGTGAATTTTGCGAGACCGTTGTTGCATTCCAGTGGATTATTATGACCTAGAATTGGTATGCATCCATGTGCGAAAGCTTGCCTTATTTTTATTGAACAAATTATTTACTTTAATATAGTAAAACTACAAATTCTCGCAGGACTGCTCAGGGGAAATCATTTCTTGTAATAAATGTATTTTCGGCTCATTGGGTCAGTGATTAATGGGTTAATGTGCTACTGTACTGACCGAGAAGACAGAGGTTCAAAGATTCAACACCCGGAAGACAGAAACAACATCTTAAGGTCATGACATGGTCACTGCATCAACTTTTCTGTGGTTGCGCATGGCTACAGCTGATAGGTTACTTTTTGTGTATTTGAAATTGGATCCACAAACCGCAGTCGACAGTTCCAGTCTCCCACTGTCCCTTGGTAGTTGGTAGTTCGTCTGCTCTTCAGTTACCTGGTATGTTTTTATGCCCACTAGCTCAGCACTGCGTTAGCATGCACCAAAACCTCATTAAGAGATTTAAGGTAGGGCATGACTATACTATATTATTGGTTATTCGAATACTTGTATGGCATACTGTCAGTTAGTGATTTGGAGGCTTCAATTCTGCGTGAAAAACTGTGTGGTAGTCGAAAAGACTGATTTACGGAGAATTTAACTAGCAAATTTCTTATAGAGTAGTGTAAAATATTTTCAAAGTATAGGTATTCTGATCTTAAAAATTGTATCCCAAAAATGTATGGACAAATTATGAAATTCAAATACAAATTTAAGAAAAAAATCAACAAATTGCCGTTTAATAAGGCTCCGCGGTTCGTTTTTTTTTTTTGCTTCAAATTAATTTTTTTTCCAAAACCCCACTTGACGTCGAATCCCTGTTGACCCATAAACAGAGATTAGATAGGTACTTTAAAAAAAATGCCCACCAAAAAACCTTCCGAAGCAATTAAAAATTCCCAATAAATAGGCTGGCTGTCAATTTTCCTCCCAATTAGCCAATAATTCTACCTTCCACAGTTGTATCCTTTCCTACCCACATCTTCAACGCTTATATCAGAGTGGAAAGTCCATGCCATGTCTCGCGGGGCTGCTATATTTGTTGCCGTCATTTCTCCGCCTCCCACTCAATGATTACGAATGAATGGAATGTCTGTGTGTTTATAAATTTTGCAAATGTGCTATTTGCATTCAAATAATTTCGCTTAAAGAAGAGAGCAAACACCAAAGTTGAAAACTGGCTCACGCCTAGACGCGCCCATTATACCTACACATTCCGCTTTTATTCCTCTTTTTTCTACTTCCCTTTTTTATTTTTCTGCTTTTCTGTTTAGGAAGGGTATAGCCAGCGTATCCCTTCACTATAACTTAGCCTCCCTTCCCCAAACAGTCCTATAGGCACGGCAGTCTTGTGCATCTGTGTATTTGGAAGTGGTAAGATGGGTTGGGTGATTTCAGTTTCAGCCTACCGAAGAGAGATAGAGAACAAAAAAAAATCGTTCTCCTTATATTTTCTGTTTTGCTTTGCCTCTGTTTGTTTTGAAATGCTCCACTAGGCCCAGCTATTCTATTATTATCCTGACAACTGTATACTGTGTACAGTTTGTTTGGTGATTTCCCTTTCCCTCATATTCTATCCGACGAATGTAGTTGGTTCCTGTTTTGCATCATCACAGCTTCTCGTAGTCGTAACACCTCACTTTACCGGTCCCACTTGGAAATCATTGCTGGTGTGCTGTGCTACTGGAACTGGATGTCTCGCACATCATTCCATGTGTCCATGCTTAAAAGCGAATGTGAATATAGTATATAATATGGATAGAGATATATGTGTGTGTAGTAGGTTTTTTTTCTGTTTCGCTGTGAACTACAGTTGAAGAGATGAGAAGCAAGGATAGCGCAGAGAGGACAATCTAATGGAATAATGTCTAGTTAGTAAACATATGCTGTAGATTTTCATTTCAATGGAATCACGATGAGAATCCTCGCAGAAGGATCTGCTACTGAGGTTGATTTTGATGCTGCTGCTGATGATGACTATCAACTTGATGAGCTGAATGCTGATGACTTAGAATCCGTGAGGAAAGAAAAGACACACATCTATGAATTGAGTGAACGAACTCGACTTAATCGAATGAAAATTTGCTGCCAGGTTAAATTTGACTTTTCATTAAATTCCGCCTTCAGGTGAGGTCTTATTATTTATTTAAAAAAGGACACACGTAAAACTTTAACATAAACCGCCTTAACTCGACTAGAATTGAATGGAAAAGATTTCTCCTAAACAAGGACTCGTAACGAGCTATACGTTAAAGGAATTTGATTCAACACACGAACCAAAAAAACAAGTTCCGCGATTCATGAAGACGCGATATTTGATCCCAGATTTAGCTTTTAAGTCACTTGTGGAATGCATACAAATTGAAAAGTGAATAAATTGAAAATTACTCCTGCATAAACATCAACAAATAGGATCGTTCGCATTATCAATTTTGACACTTATAAATTTAGTGTCAGACTTGCAAATCAGGTGATTTAAACACCAATTTGGTAAAACTTCAGCTTATACAGTCCTTTACGGGGCTACTTACTCTTACATTGCAGTGAAGAGTCCTCTCTGACTGTTTTCAATTTTAGGAGGTTAAAATGGTTATGGGTCCATCTTATTTTCATAATTGGCCGGCCAAAGTTCGTCGGTAAAATGTTTTAATTATTATTACTCTATGACAGTGTGAGCTGGTATGCGAATGAATTCAATACAACCTATACCATATATTTTCAGATACATATTACGCGATTGCACATAAGTTTTCTTACAAAAAGGATCAATTTATTTTTCATTTGATGAAAGGATTCTACTTATTAAATTTCCCGATACTGCCTGCTACCAACAACAAAAGTTTTAAGATAAATTCATTCTTTGAATACCTAAACCGAAATACCATTTAATACTGAGTCCAGCGCTAAAGCCTCATGATATAAAAATGCCCACGTGCAGGATGAAGATTTCCCTTTTTCGTATACGGCAAAATACAAATACATTGAGGTAGGTATAACGCACTTTTAACATGAAATCTAACCCGTGTTGGGCTAAATGTGGGTAGGAAAATTCCCTCCAAAAGAGAAAGTTTGACACTACTGGTATAATTGGATGCTGAAAGCTTATTTTTCGATTTGAAAAAAGAAAAAAAAAATAATAAATAAATTCGGTATTGAATAAATAATACTGAGCTGCGCACCAACGTATTAGGCGGAGAAACTTCCACAATAAATAGGTCTGCTGGCAGCTAATAGGCAATGGTTCTTATTCCTATACTCTGAGCTATGATGTACTATTGATAAGTACCTATTGTTTGGAGAAACAGGGCCATATTTACCAGTCGGTCTTTAGTTAGCCTATCTCCGATAAGGAACTCCGGGTGGGTTAAAGTCATTTTAAAACTTACATTTTGCGAAATATTCCACCACTCTGTCAAAAAGAATGACAGGCTTTTGTCAATGTACATTATAGAACAAATGGCTTAGCAATTTTGCTAATTCAGTTCATATTCGCAGAGCGAAAAAAGGAGCCTGGCAGATGTAAACTTTGTTTAAAAAATCAACTAGATGTGCTAGCATACAATCGGCGCAATTTATGTTTGACGGGCGTCAATTCTTCCGCGAGTTGAACTTTATATTGATGAAGATGCAGTCGAAGTATGCAAAATACGCTTGACGCAGGACAAGCGAAGACATTTTTCTATCGAAATGATCGAGACTTATCCTCAATTGCTCTTCAAAAGATCTATATGCTTTAGATATGGGAAGCAAGGTATTCTGGGGAGGATGATGGAACAGAAAGCTCGCTGTTATATCAAGTTTTTTTTTATAAAATTATCTGTCCCGACTACCTTGACGGGCTTTTGAGGAGGAGATTCAACGATGTCTGTTCGTCGTCTATGATAACTTGGACATTTAGAACGAACCATGGAGTTTTCCGGACTAATCCGGAGCGATAACGGAAACGGAGTAAAAGACGACTTCGCCTAAGATGGCGCTTACAAGAAGAAGGGGATCTCAACCGACTTCCGAGACTCAAAGAATAAGCTAAGGCTAACTGAAGAGGGTTGATGGCTAAGGCCCTGATTTAAGCAGAACAGTAGAGCTGCCTATGTAAGAAAGTAAATAACTATAGATGTGATATCAGAGCCGAAGTTGACAAAATCTGCTACCTCTAATTTTAAGCTAGTCTATATTGACTTGCTACACGATATATTTATTTATTTATAATGTCAGCATTATGGGCATGAAACATAGTTTAAGATATTTTTGAAAAACGCTTTTTGAGCAATTTTTTTCTTTGTCAAGCTCTTGTAGCTACATCTTCCCAAAGACAAAGTCGCCTCTTTTTCAAGCATATGCGTATACTATAACAGTCCTAGTGATTAGCCAATTTTGTTGCCCAAATTTTATTGACCACTTTAAAACAAAACCAAACTTAGACATTTCTTGTCACACATACTCTAAACCCCTTTCGTTTGGTACTCGTACAACTCTATAGGTCATGATGATTTTCATCGAGAGGATTTTAGATGTGCAAACATTAAAATTTCAAAAACTTTCAATTAATGTTGAGTTGTAAAACAAAACGAACCATCAACTCTTTACAGAGGAGGGTCTCCATAAAGGAGAAAAGAAACTATCCCTTCCAAGAGTAAGTATTTATATACATGGTTGTTGCCTGACCATCGGTCACTCCACTCCCCTTGTCTTTTTTTCTGCTATCAAATTCTGACCACCTCCTTTGTATTTAGTACTAGGCAGGCACTAAAAAAAATATACCCACATAGGTCCTGCCGGATTGTTCTCCTTTTTTCCGGGCGGCCTTTAGCCCGAGAGTTACATTGTAATAACAACCAAATGGAATGTACGAACAAGAAATTACAAGAGGAAAATAGGAAAACCGAAAATCGATTGAAACATGAATGAACAATGTAGCAGCAAAGCAAGATTGTGCGGTTTTCATTGTTCTGCTTTTACTGATGATGTTTTCCTTTTTCCAAAAAAAAAATCGATTTCCTTTTAATAATATAAACGCGCAATCGAAGGCAATTTATCTGCGCGCCCAGTAGTAGGTCCTTCCAAATGAATTTATGGAATTCAATTCTAGATCCCCGGTTCTCGTTTCCATCTACCGTTTTGAATTAATTAATGGACAGCGGAGGAATCGTAACGATGCACAAGTACAGCCATATTGTGGTACGAAACAGAATAAATAAAAAATAGCTTTCCTATACTGCTACTGTAGTTGTTATTATAATTGATGATGATTTCATGCGCCCATAGGGGATATGTTACACATTGTTTGCGTCGAGGTACACATTGTGCAGCGACGGCGGCGGCGGCGGAAAACCTGGCCGACACCAAATCTCAAACAATTTGTATCCAGGAAAGCATATTAGAGGAAAAAAAAAACGAAAACAAAAAAGCCATGCAAATAATGTAAAAATAAACCATTGCTATGGAGGATATCAAAGGAGCGAAACATGAGTGGAAAATATTCATGGAATCGCAGGCACTTGTGGACGGACCGCCACCACATGGGCGAGACGGAAAATGAAAATTTAATGTTTTGACAAATGGATACAATCAGTGTTGCCGTTCTAGCGATTTTGTCGCTAGATCTAGTGGATTTTTAAGACTCTCGACGATTTTTAATAAAACGTTGTCGCTAAAATAAAATCTAGTGATTTCTAGCGATTTTTTACTACGAAACCCTGCTACTACAAAGTTTGTATAATAACAATAAGAGATCAATTAAAAGTGATGAACAAGAGCGGTTAAATTACGATCTACCAGACGACGTCATAAGAAAAATCGGAAAGCCAACAAAATTGCAATCTGATTCAAGAACTATAACCGAGGCCTCTACTTCAAACTTAGAAATAGATGAATCCATCTTTGAGTTGGAAATTAATTTGAAATTTTTAGCTTTCTTATTTTTCCAAAACTTTTTTTTACTTAAATTTGTTGATTGTTTAGTTTTTTTATTTATTTTATTCAATAGAAATTTACTTTTAAATATTATGTATGTATTTTTTTAACTTATACTTTCAGCTTGATATTTTAGCGAATTCTAGCGGATTTTTGCGATGCAAAAACCAACGTTTCTAGCGGATTTTGCGTTATGGTCTGGCGAATTTGTTTGCCTCTTAGCGGCAACACTGGATACAATATACGTACCCACCAACTGGTTCCACTTGTGTAGAGAGGGACTGTATACTGCAAGGCAACCGATTACAATGAGTAACCTTAAAGGGATATTTTGTTAGCACAATCATTGCTAGTAGTATGTAAATAAACTCCGTTGACTTGGGCGCTGATGAATTCCTGGTAACGCTATTGAAGTAGGAAATTGCGATACACCTTTTTAGATTACCAGTGCTTTAAAGTGCTGAGACCTATTGCGAATTTTTATTCAGGGGTTACTTCTATTTCGAAATGTATTTATTTTTAAAAATTAAAATAAATATGGGGCTTATTTAAGATGCTTCGGATGGCCTATGGCAATACACCAATTTCATATCTTGTCAGATGTCGTAGATCGCAGGTTACATGGGAACATTTTGTTCCCAATCCCTCTATAACAATAGCTAGTTTGTCCCCTGTAAGCAATCCATAGAGATAATTCGGAGAGCATTAGCCTTGAGGGTTGAAATTTGGAACACACATACAAGGTAAGTCTTTACGGAAAATAAATGGAGGAACCTAGTGTTGGGCTCCTAATTTTATAACCAAGAATACTTTATGACAGCTTACAGTTTTCGCACAAAAAAATTGTTCCAGAGCTACCTGATTCCGGGTATTGTACGGATAATAGTAGGAGATCCAACCGTTGTTGTAAGCCATGGAAATCAATTATCTATATACAGGGTGGGCCAAATACAAGTTTCTCTTAAAAAATGCAATAAAATTAACGAAATAAATTTTGTTGAATGTATTATGGCTTCATTAGTAAGAGCATACATTCCCATTAGTTATGAAATACAACGTCGTTCAAGTGGCTGCCTCGGCTGGCTTCGTAGCGCATTCTGTCCAATTTTCCAAGACATTGTTGATATTTTCGGGCTGTAGCTCACAGATTGCTTGGTGATATAGGCTTGAATCGTTTCCGAATTGTTGGCATAACATCAGTCCTTCACGGCTCCCAAAATAGCACGCTGGCTATAGCACGATTTGGGAATTCGGTGCTCAAAAAATCGATTGTGGCATGGGCTGTGTGACATGGTGCGCAGTCCTGCATGAACCAGAGGTCGTCCAAATCTATGTCTTCAATTTCAGTAAAAAAAGTCGGTTAACATGACTCTGTAACGTCCACCGTTGACTGAAACGTTCTTCCTAACCTCATTTTCGTTCATGATTTGAGTCTCACACTCTCGGCTACAGCAGCCACATTTTTGTCTGTGCGCACCGTACGACGACGCAGACCATGAGTGTTGTCCATTAGCCTAACAGTCTCACGAACCTTTTCCACAAACTTGCGTACAGCGCGGTGGGTGCTTCATTTCGGCCAAAACTTCTTTTTAAAAAACGCACTGTTTGGACATAGCACGCTCATTAGAAATAATTTTTCAATATTTACCAACGTTGTTCAAGCGTAAAGCGACTCATTTTGTTCCGCGGATACTGGCTTTCTTTCAAGATTTCGAGCGGGAAACAGCAGTCAGTGTCAAAATAATGATTTAAAAAAAGCCGCTAGATGGTCCACCCTTTAGTTCATGTGGGTAAAACAAAAGACGCCTAATGCTCTATCCAATCTCAGTTCAAAAAAGTAATAACAAAATAATAAATAGAAGAAAAGCACTGCCACTCATATATAAAAGAGGCCACTATAGGTTAACAATAAGAGATATTAACCTCGTTAGCGACTCAATCCTTTTGAGCTAATTATGTTGGTTTTCACCATTCAAAAAGCTAAGGATTGTCTGAGTAAATACAATCTTCTGCGGACCCTTACAAGAAAAATACCAAAGTCGTCAAACTAAACTGTTTGAAATGCTTAAATTTTTGTGAAAGTTAATTTTGATGACTTTCAGGTTCTTTTTTTTATATTGATGATTTTTTTTTAACCTGAAACAAAAGTCTTACAATGGGTAAGTTTTGTCAGTATAATTTTGTACACAACAGAACAGTGTTATTTCGAACTATGTATATAAGCTATAAAAATATTATTTCCTACACCCAGACAAAAACTCTCTAATGGCTTTGGCTCATCTTCATGGACAATTCAACTAAAAAAAGGGATTCCTTGGCACATATCGTTCGAAGTAACGAATAGTCAAATATCAAGGATCTGTAAGTGAAGCCCGCTTATATTGTGTTATTAATGATTCTCGAAAGACAATCCATTAGATATCAAATGTCTAACAGAGTAAAAACAAAAACACACTCAAACACACGCAAATCCGAGAGGATGCATTTAGATAAACGATTTCTCTTGCCATTGTTGTTGGATCCTCATTAGAGTCGGGGTAAGTTTGATGCAAAAGATACATTTAATGGAGATTGATTTTCCTATTGTGGATGTAGAAGAATGGTGCTTAATTCTGTTTCTGTTTTTGTTTTCTTCAGCGGAATCAGCGGAATAGTGCGTTTTGTAGTTGCAGTTTAAAGTCTTCGGAGAATAATATAAAAACAATTAGGTATAGGAGACATTAAAAGAAAAATATGCGCAATTTTCACCTTTAACTAAGAAATTTATACACTTATTTATTATTTATATATGAAACTGAATAGCCATATTAGCTGTTTTTTTTTTATCAGCGTGATCTGATCCGAATCAGATCACGAAAATAAAACAAAACGGATCATTGAAAAGTTTAATTTTGCAATTGTGGCAACAGTTGCTTTCAAAAACAAAACAGATAACACAGGGTATTTCAAACTTGATATTGCCACCAGCCATATTGCAAATATTCTTCTCAACGTGACGTCACACAAGGCAGATGTCATTTCACTTGAAATGTCGGGGGTGTTACCATATTTGAATCAAATTTCCATAATTTTTCTTTTCAAATATATTTTTGTGAAACAAATTTTATATTTTATGTTCAAATATGCAACACATGTATAATATTTTGCTGCTAACGCTTGAGTTTATCTTAGCATATTAAGGTGTGCAGACCACCGAAAGATTTCAGAAATGTTTATGAAATGTTTCTTTCTGAAGCAAATCGGACAGATTTTATAAACATTAATAAAAGATTTCTGAAAGCAAATAATGTGGTGGGATTATAGCAGCGAGTGAAGTTTTTATTTTTGTAATTTTGGTCTCGGCAATCACGCGACACGCGATTTAATTGAAATAATCGTATTGAATGAATTCCAAGCTTTTCTGTACATTTTTCTTTTATTTAAAAACAAATAATAATCGAAGACGGCGCTCACTTTCTGCAGGGAAACTTTTAAAAACAAAAATTATTTCCCATCACGATTGGGCAACTGTGAAACATTTCATAAATGTTTTTTTGGTGTCCAGATCCAAACCAGCAAAACATTTCTAAGCATTTCATAAAAATTGTTTTGTTTAATAAGTGTTTTAGAAATATATATGGAAAATGTAGGTATTTCATTCTTTTTCAAATGTTTGGCTGGTCTGGACATACCTTTACAGAACGAGAAAAAACCAAATAACTCGGAATACGTACAGGGAGTTTATTCGAATGCGAAAAAAAACATAGTAGAAATAATTTTCAGATCATGATTCGTGATCTCGATGTTGTTGTAATTGCATGTAAATCGATGATCTGTATGGATCATAGCTGATAATAAAAAACAGCTATTGTATGTCCGCGAAAATCTTACGAACTATTGCACCGATTTAATTTAGTTTCTTTTAATGTGTGAAATAAATTTGTGCTACTTTTGTGTTAAAAGTGCAGCCTATTTGATTATTAAAAGAATTTCTAGAAAAGTTTTGAAAAACATCAATGCGATCAATAACTAAATTTAATTCTTTGATGCAACGCTCAATTGGTTCATTACTGCCATAATCTGTTCTGTGAAACTGGCGAAGATGAAATCTCATACGCAACAATCTTTCAGGAAAATAAAAGTTTATCCGCTCTAGTAAATAGGGGCATTTAATGTGGCAATTTATTACATCTCTTATAAACATGATACTAAGATACTTGCGTCTTTTTTTAAGAGTAAGTATATTAAAAAGAAGGCATCTAGTTAAGTATGGTGGAGTTTCTATATTCCACCTTAGCTTTTTAGAAGCAAGCAATCTTCAGCAGTTTGAATACTATGAAAGATTTTTATGTCATCAGTGAATAAAGGCAGGTGGAATTACGAATATAAGATGGAATATCATTAACAAAGAGGACAAAAAGCAAGGGCCCAGTGTGACTTCCCTGCGGAACACCTGATGTTGCAATGACAGGCTCTGAAAGAAAACCACATATCTTAACGTGTTGAGTACGGTCACGTAGGTACGAAGACATCCAACCTAACAGAGGGGAGTCACACCCAATACATCTTAATTTTTGGATCAGCACTCTGTGATTTACTCTGTCAAAAACCTTAGCAACATCGGTAAAAATTATATCAGTCTGAAAACCAAGTTCAAAGTTTGTAACAACTTTTTCACATTGAATTGCTAGGTTAGTGGCTGTGGTTCTGCCTTGAATAAAGTCGTGTTGAGAATCGGAAATGATTTCTTTGACAAAGAAATTTAATTTATCGCACACAATCTTTTCCAAAATCTTGGGGATGGCTGATAGCTGATTCGCGCTTGGATCCGGCCTTAAAAACAGGTGATATGTAAGACACTTTCCATTCATTAAGGAAATTACCTGTCCTAAGGGATATATTAAAAATAATAGATTATGGTAAAGCAAGTGATGTTGCACATCCTTTCAAAAATATGGGAGAGATCCCATCTGGACCTACACCCTTTTTAACATCTAAGTATGTTAATGCACAAAAGACATCCGATGGGCTTAACTGCAGATTTCCTACGGAAACCCGATTCAGAGAGCTAAAATCTTGAAGAGTAACTGGAGACGATGAACAATAAACGGATTTGAAGTAGTCCGCAAAAAGTTTACAAATGGTGGCAGTATCGCTCAATTCCTTTTCAAGGTGCTGCATATAGTTTGGGAGGCCAATGCATTTTCGCTTGTTATTAATAAAGGTCCAAAAATGTTTACTATTTTCTTTGACTTTTGATTCGGCTGACAATACTATTGTATACAAATTTATTAAGATAATCAAACTCTTTCAGAGATTGCAAGTATTTTAGATGATGAAATTTTTCTATTTTTGTCACGTTTATATAATTTATATGCCTTAATCTTCCGATTTTTTAAATTGGATAATCTTTTAATAAACCAAGGAGGATTTGAATTTGACTTAAATTGCTTCTTTGGAACGAGCTGATCCAGCGCATATTTTACACGGTGACTAAAAACTTTTATATGCAAACTCGAGGTTATTATCTGTAAGCAAGTTATTCCACTGTATAGCAGTAAAGAACCGGTTAATTACATTAAAATCAGCGCGTTTGAAATCAAATGTTTGAGTACTATTTACTTTTACATTTTGCATATATTCAAAAAATGGCACTTTTATGATGAATGGTGTTATCAATAACTGGAATCTTAACAAGGTCCATAGAAATATCAAATTCCTTATCGACAAATACCAGATCTAGTTGGCGGTTCAGGCTATTACAAAAATTATTTATTTGAACAAGATTGAACTGACTAAAAAGATCTATGACCGCGATTTCTATATTTGACCTGACATTAAAAGGAACTAGATATTTATCATCTAAATAGAATTTCCATTCAATATCTCCTACATTAAAATCACACAAACAAATAATATGATCGCTACTGTTTAAATTACTTAAAAAATATCCCAAATTGGGAACACAATCGTGTTCTTTTTTTTTAGAGATTTGGAAGCAAGTTCTCGACTTCAGTCAACCAACTTTGGGTAACTTCCTTCATTTGGTTCGCTTGATGAGTTCGTGACACTGAAACATTTACCTTGGTACAACTTTTATTACATTTTGAACCAAGCTTATGTTAATTCTATTATTCAACTGGAACATGGGAAAATATTAAGCAACTAAACCCACCCACAACAAAGTACACCTTTCCCCAGCAATCTAAACCAAACAACGCTATAGCTAAGCTAAAAGCCTATGGCCACCATTCAATCGCCCAAATCGCATCTTGTGCTAATAATTTCACAGCTCATTAGCTACACAACGCAAATAAGTATTATCCTTGTTGGGTGCACACGCAATTAATTGAATATCAAATTATATGAAATTATCTTCGATATGCGATTAAATTAATTAATATGCTTTAGACGTATCACATGAATGTGGTACTACGACTGGCAGACAGTCCTTTGGCGCATCCAAAATACCAAAATTCCAAGACAGCAGTAGCAGTGGATGCCTTTGTCGGAACTAAATGACAGCCATTATGGAAATCGTACCCAATATTCAAATTGGTTTTGACCAATTGTCCTTATAATATGCACTTATCTTCACGAGGATATTACGTATGAAATTGAATGCTGAAAGGATGAGCAGGGCAATCGACATACACGTTTGACATTTATATAGAAATACGATAATCCTTGATAGAAAATAGGTATTAGGGAGTAGGTGAAGATGTCTCCGTGCTCAGGTATGCTGAAAATTCATTTGTGGCCAATTAGACAGCAGCGCCTATGGGTGCTACGCGGTGTCATCGTATCCTTGCACACATACCTATACATAAATGGGTTTGATGTCTCTACTTAAGGCATATAATGGGAGCTACTGAAGAGGTGTACGACTACATACTCAAGCAAGGATATCTAATGATTAAAATGAGATGTATTATGTGTGCGGAATGTGATGACGTCGATGCTGATGGTGTTTCATTAATTCAACCATTTCATTCGGATATAAGGATAAGAATCAAATTTGAATTTGAAACTTGAATTAGTGTGCTTGGGAAGCGTATATCATTTTATTCTCGGATAACAAGTGAACCTGGGGGTTTTGAATTTCTCTAATTAGTGGAACTGAATTTTTCGAAGATGTTTATAAGTTTTATAAAAGTGATGCCGACAAGTACGTACATTTTATTTCACTTTTAAAGCTTACAGACTCTTTTATCTTTAGAGTAAATAATCGTAGACGAATAGAACAAATTCAGTTTGCGAGTTTGCAGCCTTTTACTGTATTTAGTGGTGGAATAGCGAAAAAAGTGATTGAGAAAAAAATAAATAAATTGGGCTATCAAAATCCGGCTGATTTAACTCAAGAAAACCGCACGTTAATTTCTAGGGAAATGCATTACTTCTAAGTAGGAACTAATGAGGCAATAAGAATAGACATATAGTTTTGGCAGATTGATATTTTAAGGTCGATTTCTACTTACGGCTGCAACCTGGACTTTCTGGGTTGGAACAGAAAATATTCTGTTGACGTCTGTTTATGTTCTATCAGTTACCAGAGGTTTTTTTTTTACTTTATGCTTTGATATCGCCGTACAGTTTGTTAGGTTAATTTTTGATTAGTCTTCTTGAAAAGCCGTCAATAGGCACTGAATATACAACATGTCTTTTCCGGAAACGAACAATTAATTAATTAAGCTCCTCGAAAAGTGGATACACTACCCATGACTGCTGGGGTGAAATGGAACCACAAGGTGGCGCAAAATTAATCAGCCTATCGGAAGACGATATAATTTTTGCAAATGGCTTCGTTCGTCAATCATATTTGACATTTTTTGTGAACTAGATAGCTGCAGTAAAAAATAATAATTGTGTCGATTTTTTTGACCAATAATCGGTCGGTGGTGTTAGCGCAGCGTGAATTTCCAATCTTCATGAGTGACGTCAAGAACAAAATCTTCGTTTCTGAGGCACAGAAAATCCGCGTGTGATGCACGAAGCGAGCCATTACATCCACTCAAACTCAAAGTCACTGTGTGGTGCGGCGTCCACGCGGGAGGTTGATTGGACCGTATTTTTTTGAGGACGCCATCGGCAATACGGTCACTGTTACCGGCGAACGCTACAGGGCCATGACGATAGACTCCTTACTGCCGGTATTGGATGAGCTAGGCTTGGTGAACATGTGGTTTCAACAAGACGGCGCAACCCCTCACACAGCACGAGCCACAATGGATATTGTGAAAAAAGCGTTTCCTAATCGCGGAATCTCCCGTTTTGGCGATTTTGCATTCCCGATTTAACCATCCCAGACTTCTTTCTTTGGGACTACTTCAAGTCGCGGGCTTATGCCAACAAGCCTCAGACAATCGAAGCCCTTAAGGAGAATATTTGACAGGAATGCGAACAGTTATCACCGGAAATCTTGCGGAAAGTCATGGAAAATGCGGTAAAACGGGCACAAATGTGTATCAATACTGGCGGCAGCCACTTGACGGATATCATCTTTCCCACTTAACATAAAAAATAGTAGAGTTCCAAATAAAGATTTTCATCACTCAAAATCATTTTTTTTTATTTAGTAAAAAATGAATTCTAAAACAAAATTGGATGATTGATTAGAATAATAATGTACTATATTACTATGCAAGCAGATGCAATTTACTTCTGCTTTTCGTATGTACATGTACATAAAGGGTTTTTCAATAAGAGCGCTACAAATTTTTTTAAATAAAACAAAAACGGTTTTGGATATCAATGAAATTCTTTATTCCTGTGAAAGTACGTTCGATGCCATTATGTATGGAACTCGATTTGTTTTGCATGGCCACCACGGGCACGCTTGCAGAAGTCCAGACGCTGAACCCAATTTTCGACGGTTTTCAAGCATAAATCGGCCGATACTGCTGCAATTTCACGTTCGATATTCGTACGAAGTTCATCAATCGTCGCTGGCTTGTTGGCATAGACCATAGACGTAGCCCCACAGGAAATAGTCTAACGGCGTCAAATCGCACGACCGAGGCGGCCAAGCGACTGGACCATTTCGTGAGATAACACGTTCTCCAAACTTGGTTTCCAATAAATTGATTGTGACATTCGCTGTGTGGCTTGTGGCGCCGTCCTGTTGGAACCACATGTCCTCCAAGTCCATATCATCCAATTGGGGCCAAACATATTCGGTTATCATTGAACGGTAGCGATTCCCATTCACAGTAACGTGCCAGTCTTGATCATCACGGAAGAAGTACGGCCCAATGACGCCGCCGGCCCATAAACCACACCAAACCGTAATTTTTTCGGGATGCAATGATGACTCATGGAGTACGTGTGGATTGCTGCCTGACCAATACCGCACATTTTGTTTATTGACGAAGCCATTCAGCCAGAAATGAGCCTCATCGCTGAAGATGATTTTTCGATGAAAATCCGAATCATTTTCAAGTTGTTGCTCAGCCCAATTCACGAACATACGACGCTTCTGGTGGTCGAGCGGCTTCAGTTCTTGCGTTAATTTAATCTTGTAAGGATGTAGGCCAAGATCTTTTCGCAAAATTCGCCACAACGACGTCACAGAGATGCCCAACGCTTGAGAACGTCGTGTGAGAGACACATTTGGGCTTTCTTTAACTGAAGCCTCAGGGCAGCAATATTCTCGACACTATACGGGCACTTCTTTGTCTCACTGGCACGGGAACATTTTGTACTGTGTCTGTGGATTCAAATTTTTCCACTAGACGCTCAATTGTTGATCTGTTAGGACGATTATGACGACCATAAATTGGACGTAGCGCTCTTAACGTTGAGGGCACTGACTCCGAATTTCGGTAGTAAATTTTAATAATTTCGACTCGTTGTTGGCTCGTATATCTTTCCATCATGAAATGGCAAACCTTACTGAAGAGAAATGTCAAAATCGGCGTCGTTTGCTGTCTCTGTCGCTCTACTTTTGTAGCGTCCCTGTTGAAAAACCCTTTACATAATTGGAACACCTTAATTCAGTTGAGCGAGATGGATAACAATTTAGTTCGGGAAAAATGGTACCAAATACGAGCGGCAGTTAACATAATTTTTTGTTAATAAAAGGTCCTTTACGGAGCCATTATCGTAGCGGGACTATTAATCTAAGATTTGTTGATAACTGAATGGATCAAGACAAACTGCGTTCACAAGCAACTACTGACAGCAGTTCAGATTAATAATATAATGGGACCTGTGTCGAAAAAATAATTTTACTTCCATCTTGCTGCACTCATAAACCTACTTTGAAGCGATTATTTGATTTTGCGGATGGCTTCAAATCGCAGATAATAATGTGCTCATAGCGACAAGTATAGTTGAATACACTGCAAAAAAAAACGCTATTTTATTTTTATTTATTAATCACTAGTTGACCCGTGCTCAATTCACTTTTCTCAGTCGGCCACTTTTAAATATAAAACTAAATAAAAGAAACATTATAAAGGGTGATTTTTTAGCTGGTTTGGTTTTGGCAACACTGGTTTTGACAGCTGACGTGTGTTTAGTACCTTGTGTCACTGTCAAACAGCTTCAGTTTGGTTTGCAATTTAACCATGGATCGTCTTACAAATGAACAACGCTTGCAAATTATTGAATTTTACTATCAAAATTCGTGCTCGGTTCGAAATGTTCATCGCGCGCTGCTTCCATTTTATGATCGGCATTCTCGACCTTCTGAGCACTCTATTCGGAAGATTGTGACCAAATTTCGCACCAAATTTACTTTGTTGGACATTAAATCACCAACACGTTTACGTACTGTGCGTAGTGAAGAAAATATTGCGGCCGTATCAGCTAGTGTGACAGAAGACCGCGAAATGTCGATTCGGCGCCGTTCCCAGCAGTTAGGCCTTTGTTACAGCACTACGTGGAAAATTTTGCGGAAGGATTTGGGCGTAAAGCCTTTTAAGATACAGCTGGTGCAAGAACTAAAGCCAGCCGACCTACCACAACGCCGAATTTTTGGTGAATGGGCTCTTGGAAAGCTGGCCGAGGATCCGCTTTTTTATCGAAAAATTGTGTTCAGCGATGAGGCTCATTTTTGGTTGAATGGGTACGTAAATAAGCAAAATTGCCGGATTTGGAGTGAAGATCAGCCAGAAGCATTGCAACAGCTACCAATGCATCCCGAAAAAGCCACTGTTTGGTGCGGTTTATGGGCCGGCGGCATTATTGGGCCATATTTCTTCAAAGATGATGCGAATCGCAGCGTTACTGTCAATGGTGAACGCTACCGAGCGATGATAACAAACTTTTTTTTGCCCGAAATGGAAGTTCTTGACTTGCATGATATGTGGTTTCAACAAAACGGTGCCACATGCCACACAGCACGCGAAACAATGGCGCAATTGCGAGGCGAGTTTGGTGAACAGTTAATTTCACGTTTCGGGCCGGTCAATTGGCCGCCTAGATCGTGCGATTTGACACCATTAGACTATTTTTTGTGGGGGTATGCCAAGGCTAATGTGTATAGGGACAAGCCCGCTTCGATTGACGCACTGGAAGCCAACATCCATGCATTCATTCGTGAGATACCGGCCGATATGTGTGAAAGAGTATGCCAAAATTGGACTCAGCGGATGGGCTACCTGAGACGCAGCCGCGGTCAACATTTGCATGAAATTATCTTTAAACATTAAATTGCAAGGTTCAAACTATCGATTCAAATAAATATTTCATTCATTTTTTCGAATTTTTTGTGTTTTTTTTTTTAAAAAAGTTCTAAACCTCTTAAAAAATCACCCTTTACAAATTAAATTAAAATTTTACTGCATGTAACGTCGTTTGTGGTGACAAAATCGGGACATGGCTACGACCGAGAACACATTCCAGCTCAAATACAGAAAAGAGCACAGCACAGCACACACAAAATACAGAAGATACAGAAGGTGCAGGAGCACAGGTCGTTGGCGATTTATAGCTGCAACCAAAGTTTTTAATTTTTTTTTTCAAACGCTTACTGTTGCACTTCATGACAATGGCTGAGGCTGAGACATTGCAAAGTTAGTTTTTAGAAGGTACAGGTACCTAAAATATTCCCAGCTTGGATATTAGCCTTAATGTCTATATATTATATAAATTCAGCGGATAACGGCCACACATGCCCTCTAATTTAGATGTTTTGCAAAGAAGCTGTAAAAACTGGAGTCAATTTTGTGCAGTAGTTCTTAAGCCTATTCCGGCCAAACACCTTAGATACAGCTGGTAAAAGTTAAATATTTCTAATAGTAAGGATTTTGTTTGTCGGGGGACTGGTGTATAATACGTAGTCAAAAAAAAGACAGACGCCAGCTGGGGGTAGATTCCGTGCATCAACGAGCGTCTAAACGATATCGCTTTTGCAACTTTTATCAGCAAAATAAGCCATATTCTGCTCGCATTTTTTTGACGAACGTCAGCTTTCATTTTATTTGTGTAAAATTAACTGGATTAAGCTCTCAAAATTGTAATTTTAGCACTTAGTTGCTAGTTTTGGAGGTCTATCTTTTTGACGATAATCGTTTGAAAAGTTAAGGAACGAGGGCCCCTTTGGTTGTAAATACTTTGTACACATATTCACCTTCCACTGAATCCGAGCTCACAGCGAATTAAAGACTACTTCTAGCAAACTGCTGTCAATGAATGAAATACGAGGCCTCCATGCCCCTTTTGGCCCCAATTAACCCACCACTCTACACTATTCACCACTACGATACGACACTCTCGTTTTCATTGGCAATGGACATGGACAACATTGCCGACTTTCGATTCATCTTATTTCTGACATTAATTCGAAAAGCTAAAGCAGCCTTAAAATGTTTTCCCCTGACAGCCTTAACAACTGCCGCAATCTGAGCAGCCCTCCAGAGCTCTTAAAATATATTAAAATTCGATTTAAGCCTCACTCCACTGCCGAAAGGACAACCGTATATCCTTTCAGTATTTATGGACACACAAAGGCAGCAAAATCAAGCCATCATCAAGCGACGAAATTTTGTGGACCACCCTAGACTGGGGAAAAAATAAGAAGAAATTATTGTAATCGTATTCTGCATGACGCCAATAGAGCCGGACTACGGATATAAAACGATAGATAGACGGATGCACACAACCGAAGTGAGAGAACGGACCCGCTCTATTATTCGAAATCAATTTACTGTTGAAATAGTGCCAAGAATCCCATTTTTGGCTTCGGGGGTAATTTCATACGATTTACCCCCACAACCTCCTTCTCAAACAGAGAGATTCTATCCTGACGTTTATAGTTTTTTTTTTTTTGTTTTTTAGGTGACATAGGTATTTTTCGCGACAACGACTATCAGCTGAGGTTGTAGGATGTGCACACAGCAGATCTCGAGCGAGTGGGTTAGTAAGCGAATTCGCGTCCGGGCACTAAGGACACGATGCTAACCGACTGAACACAGAAATCATTCCTATCGTTTCGTTTTCATTTCCATACCAAATGTAATGGCCTCAATTGCCTGCTGCTGCTCCTGGCTAGAACGACACACCAAATAGATAATTTCCCTTTGCATCGCCTTCCGAAAGGATATAGAATCCAATTATAGCAAATTATATAGAGAATTGCATGTGTTTGTGTGTGCGAGCGAGGAGGACACACAGGATGGATGAAGATTCTTAACTCTCTGTGAAGAGACGGAAGGAAATTATCCAAAGGAATTTAGAGGGTGAGCCAGAGTAATTTTAATGAAAGTGTTATTCGATAAAAATCTCTGCACAACCACTCTTCGCCTGGGAAAGGGGATGGAACCGTGTCGTCATCCTCATGATCATCACCATCATCATTGCATCGACCTAGAAAGCAGACAACTGGCAAATGGCAAAGCACTTGGATAAAAGAGTGAATCCAATGAAATTTCCTGCAGCACAGATATTATATAGACTCGAGCGAGGAGGTCGATATATTCCAGAGCCCGGAATAGGTAATTCCGAATTTAATTAATTAAGCTAAGATAGTCACACGATGCCAACAGTGTTCCACGGAAAAAGTCACATTTCGCTGCTTTGTTTTTGGGTTTTTCTCTCACACATATACACATACGGCTAAAGGAGATACTCTGAGTAGGACTAATGTGGAACTAAGCCCAGAGGGCAGAAATCATTTTTAATGACATCCACCGTGGGGGCTGCAAAGTGTCCCAATTGTAGTAGCGGAGTAGCAGTTGCTACACCATGTTGCACATGATGTTTTTTAATTGTGACAAATTCTTGGAAGGATTTCAAAAATTCATTCCAAACTGGTGCAAGATGATGACACGCGGACAAGAGACTCGGCTACGAAGAAGAATTCAATTAAATTTTATTCAAATGGTGGTGATGATGGGTTTTGCTGGCTTCTGCCAAGAGTATTTAAATTTGAAGTTGAGGTTGGCATTTGGCAGCTGAAATGTCAAGCAGGGTATGCAGTTTGACAGGAATGCGATTGAAATAAAGTAATAAATTGGAGGAAGGAACACATGGTCCGCTTTAAATTGGTTATTTGTTTGGCGTTGGAATAATTTTATTCATTCGTGCTTCCTTGGAATTGTTGTATTTCGCTAAAATAAATATTTTTTTTCGGCAGTTTGGTGACAGGTCTGCAAATAAAGCGGGGTTTTAGCAGACACTTTTTTAAATTACAGATAGGGTAGATAAAAATAAAAGACGATTGTCAGGGCAACATGCGACATGAAATCTGGGGTAAAAAAAAAAAGAAATCAAGCGAAAGAAAAATGTTGTCTCCTGTAATTCCTTTGGTTCCCGTTTTTTTGTCCCCTTATAATGATAATGCAGAGCAAGAGTTAATAGTAGGAAATATAGAGAGGAGATACTGGTGCTAAATGGCTGTAAACAACTCCGGCTTGTAATAGGTAGGGAAAACCGCGTGAGGCAATGCAATCCACATGCTTGTTGATTGACGTATGCAAGACTCTCAATATTTTGCAATACATCCAAATGCCATTGATAGATAACAGCTAAGGAATCGGAGAAAGTTTTGTGTTTTAAAAGCATTCATTTTGTTCACTTTTCGAATCAATTATAATAAATAAACCAATAAAATAAAATAAAATAAAATTAAGCCCTTCTGGCAGTACCCTAGTTAACCAATATTTTGAGTTTTGTAAGATCTGTCAGTGCTGTAAATCAAATAAATAAAGCTCTGAAAGCTCACTCACAACCGTTCACAGTAAACAAACAAAAAGCTCTGTAAAACTAGTATAAAAGATTTTTCAATAAGAGGTGTTATTGTGAATGACCCGCTATTTCGGTAGCTGTCACTTTTGAAGCTTTTATTCTTTGACATTTGACAAGTAGAAACTACGCCATTACTAAAAATGGAACGATACACGCTTCAACAACGCATTGAAATTATTAAAATTCACTACAAAAATGGTGAAAATCTTGCAGTCACAGTTCGCAAAACTAAAGCATTTTTGGATTAATGATTTTTTATGGTCGGAGTTGGATGGTATTGATATGGACAACGTTTACTTTCAACAAGACGGCGCTACGTGCCACACAAGCAACGAAACCATTGATCTTTTAAGGGAAAAATTTCCGGACCGTGTTATCTCTCGAAGAGGTGATCACAATTGGCCACCGAGATCTTGTGACTTAACACCTTGCGACTTCTTCCTTTGGGCCACGTGAAAGATAAGGTCTACGCCAACAACCCAGCGTCGATTTAAGACCTCAAACATAAAATTCGTGAGGCTATCGAGGACATAGGGCAGCCACTTTGCGATTTGGTTGTGGAAAATTTCATGAAAAGGATATGGTTCTGTATGCGTGCTCGTGGTGGCCATTTGGCTGATGTTGTTTTTCATTATTAACGGCATACCTTCACCTTTATTATGAAATAAACATCCGATAATTTGTCTCAAAAAATGTAATTTTTCTCTGAATACCAAAATAACACCTCTTATTGGAAAGTCCTTTATAAGAAAACGAAAATCATTTTGAATAAACCAGTTGAACTTGCGAAGTGAACAGCACGGTAGAGCTATTTAATGAAATGAAAATAAATAAACGGGCTAAAGTAAGGGAGAATGCCAATCTCTGCCGAGTCCGAGTGTGACCCGGGCGTTGTAGTGTGTGTGTAGGAGTAGGAGACAAACAGAAAGGATGCAGAATGCAGATGCACGCAGTTAAAATGCATTAGGTGTGTGCGTGCTGAAAAAGCTGGCAATGGAAAAGGAAGAAAATAGTGGCAGTTGTTTTCGGACCTGCAAAGAGGAACTACCTACAACGCTCGTGGACTCGCTGTAGCTCCATTTTACAATACATTTTACCGCTTCGGTTTCCGTTCAATTCCGAAAAACTATTTTGATAACAGTACTGAAAACTAAGCGTGCTATCACCAGCATGATTAGAGTAAATTGGATTGAAAGATTGAAAGATTAAAAGAGCCCAGGGGGAATACCAGCAGTGAAATGCTGACATTCCAACACAACTTGAAGACAGTTTTTGATCCTCTGAAAAAGAGTTGCATCCATCCAAAAACCACTCTTTTTCGATAAAAGAGCTTGATGCCAAAACGCTGTCAAATATATTTAGGATATCAACAACCTCCATTGCGCGAGAATGATGAAGAGATTGGTTCCACTTTCCGGTGTTCCATTGGACCTATTTGCCATAAAAACCACATTTCCAGTCATTAAGAAGTTGTAGCGATTCAAGATATTTCTTTAGCTGAGGATATCAGATTTGCAAGACGTCAAAAATAATTTATAGAAGTGCGTCAATAATTGGTTAGAGGAGAAGATTCGGGTTTTTGGGGATGGCCTAGACAAAATGCAATATTCAACCTACTCAAAAGGAACTCAGGGCAGGTGGAAAAGCTTACCCAGGGTTGTAGCCAGCATGAAGGAATAGCTCCTTAAAATTATGGCGGATGTACAATTTGGACCAGCGGATTTGTGAATGATAAGATTTCTTAAAACTCTTGCTATTGTTCCATTAGGTCTTCAACGCTCTTTATCTAAACATTAAATATAAGAGCGAGCTACGAATTGCGCCACATGCAGATTGGCTTTGCCTAAATATTTCTTCCTACAGTACTCTACGGGCCACGACTTTGCTTTACTTAAGGGGAGGGAACTTTGGACACTATCATTGCTGGAAGAATTACAGCCTGTAAATTTAATACTTGGCAATGAGATCTTATCGTTGTTCGACTCGAAATTCCATACGAGTTATCATACCCGAACAAAAATGAATGGCTAAACAACAGAAGGCAGTCGCGTGCTGGCAGGCTGCACTCAAGGCACTGGAATCTCTAACACGAGTTTTGAAATAATCAGTAACTGGCGCACAATGTACAAGGTTTAATACAGTCACTGCGATGTGGTATGAAACAACCAAAATAACGAGTTTGCGATAAACTGAAGAAAGAACGAATGGCGTGGACATTAAACCAATTCCGTATATTACTAGGCCGCTTTTTAAACGAAGTCAACCAGAGGTGATCAGTCATTTTATTGAATATTTAAAAGAGGGGACTTTGGCCTCAAATCAGTCGCAGGACACCGATCGCGATCTTCTCAGAGAACTATCTTCAGGGGAAGTATGCCAGACTGAGAGTTTTTGATGACTTTCTGCATTCGCATTGATCCCCAGGACTGTATTAAAATTTTAGACCAACATCGGTGATCGATAGGCACTTCAAGCTACTGAAGAAGCGAATGATAAATCACTCAAGTTCTTAAACTTTCCTATACTGGAAATAACCACGATTGATTTTGCCTTAAGCTCTACCAACCGGAAGCCTAAGTGAGGCTACAACTGTCTCAATTTAGTCCAGCTTAAAACTATTTCTTCTATGGAATCTAGGGGTAAAACAGCGAACTTTTTGTACTGTTTTTTTTTTATTACCAGTTAAATAGTTGGCACAGTGGATTAGTGGCTAGTGTGTTGGACTATTAAGCGAAGGGTCCCAATTTCGAATACCGAAAAAAACAAAAATTCCAACTTAAGGTTGTTTTTTCACTGCGCCACCTCTCGCAAACGTCTGACAAACATCCGAGAGTATAACTGTTATGAAAGAGCTTCTCAATTAGCCGTTCGGCTAAAAATAACATTGTAGATCCTTTCCATACGTCCCAAAAATGAAAAACTCACACAAAACGAATGGTTGTGATATGGTAGGCCTAGGGCCTACATATATATATTTTTTTTAATTTGCCGCTGCCTTAGATATTTACTTAGAAAACCGAAAAAACTGCTGGCTGGCTGAAGCAATTCTTCCCAGCGAGATGGTGATACACTCAAACAGCAAACAATTTTCCTTGAAAACTCATCCAAGGGTTCTCCAATTAGCCTTCTAGTCTTGAAAGAGAGAATTGTTTGAAAGTATTGAGCAAATAGATAATGACTTTCTTTGTACTATGGAAATGGAAGACATAGATACAAACTGAAACGTAGGAAGACGAACTTTGTTTTAGAAAACTGCAGCGACCTACTGTTCGAAGGCACAATACCGATAACTAACAAGTGACCAACAACAAGAAATGAAACAAATATAAATACTTTACATCGGTACGCCTTAATTTTCCCTCTGTGCTTTTTTGTCCAACCCATTGTGCCAGAAATTGAGCCTCATTTATGTAGTCACACTACACTTGCAAAAATAAAGCTTACTTTCATCCCTTACTCCCAGCTCAAGACCATTGTCTTATTTCCATACGCATGCAAGCATATGTTCCAAATTATCACATCTACCCTCAATGCAAGTCCGGGCTTAGCACCACGTAACCGTGGCGAAACTTTCCATGTAGAACAAAAGCAATAAATGTTTCTCAGCAAAGGCTGCTCAGACAAAAACACCATCGTTCCAGCGAGCCTATCTCGAGCAGCATGCTGTTAAGATCCGTGTAAGCTTTCGCCATAGACGTCTCCCCAGGTTCGATGAAAATCTGCGACCAAGTGGAAGGTGCAAACAAATAAAACAATGCCATCCAATCCCTTGCAAAAGTCGTGTCCTTTTCTTTGTCACCCTCTATCCGGGTACACACTCTCGATAGGTAACTGACCAGTGTACCGAGTCCGAGTACCAGGAGTGTTAAAGTGGACTATCCACCGCATTCATATAAAGAACGGTATAAGAGCCGACTACGACTTTGAAATGAGTTATGCATGAGAGTGGGTGGATGGCATATAGTCTACATCTACATTTTCACCTTTGTTCGTCGAAGGATAATTCCGCATTATTGGATAGCTTATGGGCCCCATGCAATATAAATTGCTCAAATAATCTAAGTGCTTACTGTGATAATAGTGTGTGGTCATCGGTAGGAATTCGGGGGTGGACCACACTCGCCTGGCTGTAAAATCCACACACATATCCATACCGACTACCCCCCAGGTGCATGTAAATAAATTAAGAAACTCTTTGCGAGTATTTCGGGCTCAGCGATTGCCGTCTTGGAGATATGAATGTGGTCGCTCAAGATGGGAAAACGGGAGCGGGCCTCGTGGTTGGTGTATATTAATTGACCTGACCATGGTTTAATTATTGTAATCATATTTACGCTCACTGAGTAAACCCCCAACATCCAACCACACATACGCTAACAGATACAAAGTGAGTGGCCAACACCAACATGAGCTGTGCGGTCATGTTTTGTATGATGAGGATTATTGATTGAAGGACATTTTGGTAGGCTGTGGTGCATACTCGTACTCTTTGTCGTCTTGTTATATCACGGCAGATGGACTAAATGTTGGCTGTGTCGGACAGGGCGGGTGGTTTTCGGTTTAAGTAACATCATTTATGCATTAGATTAATGACTGAACGATTAGGCAAGCCGACGAGTTTACATTTTAATTAAACCGAAACGTGAAGAGGGGAGAGAAGGAAAATAATCTCGAGCCGTCACTAAACAGACTGTCACCACCATCTGCGATGCACGAAGTTTGTGTAGATGTCAATAGTCACCCATTGACAGACCAGCTTTACGGGGTAGGCTGATAAGTCATTATTATCAAGACAACGCAGCAAAGTGGTTGTGTAACTTGTGAGTGCGAATGTTATAGCAGTATAGGTGAATGAACCTTGGCATTGGCAATCTGTATGGAGTGTGAAAAGGTGTTACATTGACCTTATATGATAGGTTGGAGGTTGGCCGGCGTTCATGTCTCAATCAATGCCAAGGCACTTTCTTTGACAGGAAATTGAAATCATGGGCGTATGGGTATAGCAGAGGTTTGCATCATAGAAACGCGCATGTAAACAGCTATATTTGATTAACAACTTCCGGCTGCCAATAAGAGTCTTATTTAAATTGTGCGGTGTGACGTGGCTAGAGGTTATGGGGATCTTCCTTGTGTTGGTCAGACACTTAGGGTGATGTGCACCTCTACTGCATTGTTATTATAGGTACTCTGGAGATTAATAAGTGTAAACATGAAGAAGATGTATTGGCAAGCCCTTCACTATGATCCAAACCTCACAAAGGGTGGTCCTTTAAATTTGCTCAACGCGTTTCAACGTTTCAAACATTTGACAAGAGTTCGAGCTCCAAATCTAAATTTAAATCAACTGCTTGTAAAAAACAAAAGCACCTGACTCACCCTGAAAGTTCTCGATATAATTTTTGTTTTAATTAAAATTTCAGCTTATCATTTGAAGACAGTTCAAAGACCTCCTCTCAACAAACGTCCTTCATCTGTCGCTAGTTAAAAATGAATGGCAACAAAATTGAACACACTGAAGTCTGCCTACACACACAAAAAAATAAATATTATATTCTGTGCACATTTATATAGCTCCTTATCGATTTGACGAATACCTTTGAAGACGTACGTAGGTATACTCGTTGTAATGTACATATTATTCACGCCGCCTCAATCGCTACACCCTCCTTTTTCACGTTTTCATGCTCTGGTTCTCGCGCGTCTCGAGCAAGGCTTCTGGATACGATTTTTATTTTTTATTGAACGAATTTCTTCAATAAAGAAACCGTAACGATGATGGAGGGAAAAAAGTAAAGGGAAACTAGTCAAGCTGTTTCGATGAGGTATACAAATTGAAGCGAACATTCCCATGTTCTCGCTCTTTGCGAGTTCATTGAATGCCACTTGTTATTTATTTTGAGGACATTTTTAGCTAAATTTTGCATAACGAAGCGCTTGTTTGGCGGGTGAGTATACTTTAAAGCGATATGGACCAGTCGACATGACGGCGGGGTGGCTTTAAAGCGTTACGTTTCGGAAAGTGAGTGGAATCAAAAACAGTGTAAAGTTGAATCGATTATAGGTCCCTTTTAAGGACTAAGTACTCGTAATTAGAATTTCTGTACGAAATTTGATGAAGTTGGAAAATTTAAGTACTCGTAATTAGAATTTCTGTACGAAATTTGATGAAGTTGGAATTTTTGAAATAATTGTTTGGAGCATCTGACTCGTAGTTGACACCAGAATGCTAAGATTTGGTAAAGCCTAAAAATGGGTTAACATGACATGTAGCCAAAATTTGACAGCATTCTAGGAACAAGTTAAATATAAAGGGTTTTTCAATAAGAGCGCTACCAAGTTTTTTTAAATAAAACAAAAATGAAATATCAATGAAATTCTTTATTCCTGTTAAAGTGCGTTCGATGCCATTATGTATGGAACTCGATTTCGTGGCATGGCCACGACGGGCACGCTTGCATAAGTCCAGACGCTGAACCCAATTTTCGACGGTTTTCAAGCATAAATCGGCCGATACTGCTGCAATTTCACGTTCGATATTCGTACGAAGTTCATCAATCGTCGCTGGCTTGTTGGCATAGACCATTGACTTGACGTAGCCCCACAGGAAATAGTCTAACGGCGTCAAATCGCACGACCGAGGCGGCCAAGCGACTGGACCATTTCGTGAGATAATACTTTCTCCAAACTTGGTTTCCAATAAATGTATTGTGACATTCGCTGTGTGGCTTGTGGCGCCGTCCTGTTGGAACCACATGTCCTCCAAGTCCATATCATCCAATTGGGGCCAAAAATATTCGGTTATCATTGAACGGTAGCGATTCTCATTCACAGTAATGTGCCGTTCTTGATCATCACGGAAGAATTACGGCCCAATGACGCCGCCGGCCCATAAACCACACCAAACCGTAATTTTTTCGGGATGAAATGATGACTCATGGAGTACGTGTGGATTGCTGCCTGAACAATACCGCATATTTTGTTTATTGACGAAGCCATTCAGCCAGAAATGAGCCTCATCGCTGAAGATGATTTTTCGATGAAAATCTGAATCATTTTCAAGTTGTTGCTCAGCCCAATTCACGAACATACGACGCTTCTGGTGGTCGAGCGGCTTCAGTTCTTGCGTTAATTTAATCTTGTAAGGATGTAGGCCAAGATCTTTTCGCAAAATTCGCCACAACGACGTCACAGAGATGCCCAACGCTTGAGAACGACGTGTGAGAGACACATTTGGGCTTTCTTCAACTGAAGCCTCAGCGGCAGCAATATTCTCGACACTATGGGCACTTCTTTGTCTCACTGGTACGGGAACATTACATTTTTCCACTAGACTCTCAATTGTTGATCTGCTAGGACGATTATGACGACCATAAATTGGACGTAGCGCTCTTAACGTTGAGGCCACTGACTCCGAATTTCGGTAGTAAATTTTAATAATTTCGACTAGTTGTTAGCTCGTATATCTTTCCATCATGAAATGGCAAACCTTACTGAAGATTCGGCGTCGTTTGCTGTCCCTGTCGCTCTACTTTTGTAGCGTCCCTGTTGAAAAACCCTTTACTTTCAAACCTTCGCCAGTCTTTTACTTTGAAGAACGAATACATTTTTCCCTTTTATGAAATGTTACTTTTTATTTGATATTCATATTTCATATTTCTTTGGTCATGGCCTGCTTTAAAAGCTGAGCAATCCATGCTTTAGTTCTGTTACTTATTTCATCATTATTAGGAGAAAAAAGGCAAGCGAAGTTACATCACGTATGCAAGTCCCCATGAAGACAGTCTTAGACTGGTGTGCCCGAAAAGATCTTTCCATTAACCCCAGTAAAGCTGTCATAGTTCTTTTTAAAAAAAGAATAAATATTGGCCTTTAGCAATAAACATTTTAAGTCTCGACTTTAAATTTACAAAAGCTCACAATTGCAAAATTTGTATGAAAAATATAGCCACAGTGAACTACGAAAATTTGGAGTCGAGACTTAAAATGTTTATTGCTAAGGCCCATTAACTTTAAGCAAATTTTACAAGATTTCACGATTCCGAAGAAAAAAGAAATATCTTTGAGTGATTCCAAATACGTCTAAATTAGGAGTCTACATCGACAACCAAGTACCTAAAGCAACTAAATCTTTATAGGCGTGCTGTCGCCAGTATGGCGGCATCTACGCATTTACGCTTTGATGTTCAATAATCCATTCAACGAACTCTCTTCGCTGTGCCTGGTGATTAGGCTTTACTTCTTGTGTCAATTGAGCTTTGTAGTAGGCAGAGGTTTTTATGGCGTACGCGGTGTAAGGAGCTTTAAAAATGTTCAATTCTTATCCAGCAGCCACGACACCGAATCAATATTCATGGACTCTCACGTACCTACTGCTTCGATATTATCACTATTTGATCGAATGGTTATTGAATGCCCCGAGTGCTTAGCATCTCCAATTGATTTATTCTCCCTGAATTTTTCATACTCTCTTCACAGTGTACGAAGTTAAATCAATATTCCGTTCCGACCATATTATTTGTTCGAAATTTCCTTACAGTGTCAGCCAATCTTTTATTATTTTTGAAATTTTGTTCACTAATGAAAACACGAATAGTTCTTTCGGATGGTGTTCACTTTTTCGTAACCTTTCAGCTGTTAAATTTTTTGTTTACGATCGTTTAGCCTACAAATGGCGGCAAATACTTATAAATATTGTGTGACTTTTGGGACACCTTTAACTAAGGCTGTCCAATGACATTTTTGAATAATTCTAGCGGTAAGCTCCTCGTCTCGTAAAGTTCTTTAGATACCAGCTGGACCCTCAATTCCTTCAAATATTTCCCAGCCATCTGCCAAATTTTTTTTACGTTTGCGGCTGTCATCTAATAGTATAGCAGTCAATTTGCAATCGTGTTCATTATTGTTTACCTAAATAAGTAAGCAATTTTTGAGACTAATAAAAGGCAGGCGGCTTTCATTCAATTGTTGATTGGCGATGTATTAACTTCCCTTTTACAACTGTGCAAGTGCTAAGGCTGGCGCATACAACAATTCAAAGTTCAATGTAGTCCCAGCAGCATAAAATATACTGTGTAGATTCCTTTCACCTTGGACCGCATACTAAAATCCAATCCAAGTGGCATTACAATTTAAAAAACAAAAGAAGTTATTTCATTTAAAATCATTTACATCACTCTCTAATAAAACCTTTCATCCCCCCCTCTTATAGCCTTTAGCCTATAAGACCGACCGTACCGCTTAAATCATTTTCTTGATCTCTCCGCCTTTAACTACGACATTCCAGTGGAGCTCAAAGCCCATTCCCAAAGACATAAAATATCTGCCCAGATATAAATGGAATAATATAATAAAACCGGTACTTTCCTCCTTTGAATTTAGACATCACTTGGGAGAACATTGGCTTTTGGGTGCCCTTAAAAATTGTGCCCTGACTTCGGAGTCATATATAACCAACAAAGTCCTACTTCTACCGTTTATGCCTCTCTAAGGAGCACAAAAAAAAAAAAAAAAAAATACACCCCCTGCCATAGCAAAGAACAAAAACTCTGAAACCTGTCCAAAAGGCTGTGAACATTTTTTTGGCAACCCTTTCCGCAAATGTATGTTAAAGTTGTCTGGCAAAAGTTAACTTCTTTTTCCTTCTCTCCGCCATGGTTCTCTTGTCTCTTCAGCAGTCGTCCTGCCTGCTTACCTGCTATCAGCACCGGGGATGGTAGGCTGTAAGTTTTGACTCGGCCTTTTAAACTTTTCCTTCTTCAATACACAGCCACATACATGCATACACATTCCTTGCTTAAACGACAGCCACACTGATATACCATTGAATTCATCCTCTGCCGACTTTCACTGCCGCCTTCTACCTGGAACATTTTACATCTTCTGATTTTTCGATAAGTTGTATGTTTCTCGGGCAAGTTTTCTCTTTTTATTTCTTCTTCTTTTTGCGAGCGGTGGCAAAAGGTGGGGCAGGGTGTTAAAATAAATTTCATCTCCCAAAGTTCTGCACACCGGTGCTGGGGGATGCCCCCCAAATTTGTGTGTGCACATTGAGAAGGGCTGCTGCTGGTGGATGTAGTCGCATAAAGGGACCAACCATCCTCCTCACCCCTCCCCCGATCTCCCAATTCACCTGAGAAACAGTAATAATTTTTTTAACGGAAATATTCCCTTCTAAACTTGAGGTGGCTTGTTCATGGTCGTCGTGGTTATAGAGCGAGCGTGAGGTAGTGGTTCAAGATTTAACTGCTTTTCGAAACTTGTACCACGCTACATAAGATTTAGGTTAATTTATGGGGTTAAGTTGTTTTTGCGTTGCGCTAAATATCCATTGAAAATTATAAGCGAGTGATGTTGTGACTGCAGGTGAAGGACTCAGGGCTATATCTACCTACTACATGAAGGGCTGGGTTTTCTTGTTACTTTGCATGAAATTGCTCATCAGCGTTTTCTGGAAAACTTGCTCTTGATTGGATATTGTGAAACCTTTTAATTAAATTAACGTGAATTGGCTTAGTTAGCAGCAAGGTGGTGCAAGGTTTTATGCCACTTGGGACTGAATTTTATTCCCTGGACCTCGTGATTTATGTTACTGAGGTAGGAAGTGTGATTAGGAGTATGACTGTAGAATGGATATATAAAATACAGAAGGGATATTTAAAGAGCAGGGTTTGCTCGTAATTGCCTAGTACAACAAATTCACTCTGGCGTAAACCTATTTTTCCATATAGGATTTTTGTCATATTATTTTCATATGAGCATACCGCATTTGTTGTGGCGTAGCTTAAAACTTAGAAGACAGCTTTGGTTTCCTTGATATAGTTGTTTATATCTAGATAGGGTTCAATTCCGTACGTATTCCACTTTTACTAGTTTTCAGATATTCAAAGAAAACATTTCTTAAGCCTTGGAATACTCATATTTTGAATTTTACATAAGCAAATATTTGAATCTAGTACTGGAATAGAGTTATTTTGATTTTAACAAGGAAGTGATATAAGAAATACATATGTTTTGATTCTAACCCAAGTATTCAACTTAAAATATCTCTGGAATTAGTTGGCTTTTTAAACTAACGAAAACAGTAATAGAAAGATCTAAAGAAAGAGAACTAAAATGCATCGTCAACTCGACTTTTTCAAAAAGTGGAAAATATCGCTTTTGATTCTCATAAACAGGTATAGGTACAGGTCCACAAATAATAAGAATCATCTTTCTTCTGTTCTTACCTGTTCAAGGTAACATTATAGCTTTTTTGGAATTTTTTTAGGTTTTCTTAATTTTTTTTTATTATTTATTGACTATTATAACCTTCCGTAAATTTTTAAGGTTTTCTTAGAATTTTATTCCCCGTACCTACAGGTAATCATTTATATTGCGCAAAATTCTGGAAAGTACTAATTTTAAAAATGACCTGAAATGGTTTTTAATTGTTTTGCGATAAGGCTGAATTCATAAAAAGAAAGTGATAGGAAAAACATTGGTTGACTTATAACATATGCATTGTCTCTGGAGATGTTTTCATTGAAAATATGAGAGAGACTAAGCTAATAAAAATGCAATTCAAGAGATAATTTATTGTAATATTTTATTTTTTATATTAAAATATATTGTAATATAGAATAGGATCTTACTCTAACTTATACGCAAAATAATGCCTTCATGATAGCTATGAGCAGTTTAATATGAAGTAGCATTTACATTATCAATGGGTATGTATGTAAAAACCCAGTCGATAGCACAGGTCAAGTAAGATAAATTTTCTTAACTGGATTCTTCACATTGAATTTTAAAATTAGTATAGGTGTTACATACTTAATAACCAGGGATAGGATTTTGCTAACTTTGCCTCTTTTTTTTGGTTAATCGGAAGATAGTATCGACTTTACAAAAACACGTTTCATATCCTCCTGATTCCAAATATCTGTATTTTATTTTGCCTTTTTTTGTTCTTTTTTGCCTTTTTATACCATTGTTGCCTTTTTTTGCCTTTTTTGCCGTTATTGCCTTTTTCTGCCTATTTCGCTTTTCTTCAAAGTTTGTTCGATAAACAATAATTGTAGAAAAATGTCACCTCCATTCCGCGACGCATTAAAATTTTAAACGTCTAGTCTGTGTCTGTGGGACGAGTCACCATGGAAATACATGACCACACACGGTTTGCACTTGTGTGTGATCGCAGACGTTATTGTGTGCATAATTCTGTTTTTTATTCTTTCCATAGGTACAAAACTCATTAACTCGAAGTGCGATTCTTTACGTAGTTGTTACTTAATATCTCGGAGTGCTTATATTTATTTTTATAAAAATAACTAGAAACATCAGTTAAAGTGCTAATATGCCTAAAACGGCTTGTAAAGAGGAAACAAAATTGAAAAATTTTGTATTGAAATTTGGATCAGATTATTTTTCATCTGACGGAAAAGTGCTTTTATGCAAATTGTGTAGTACAAAAGTCAACCATGAAAAAAAATATTTTATTGAACAGCATAGATATCAAAAGATCAAAGCACCAGCAAGCAATGGCTTTCAAGGAAAAATCAAAAACTCAAACAATTACATCTTTCGCTACTGGAACAGAAAAAAATGAATTTTACGGCGATATGACCAAAATGTTGTTAGCATGTGACATACCATTGTATAAAATCAATCGTCCAGAGTTCCAGACTTTTATAGAGAAGTACACACAAAAAAAAGTCCCACACGAGTCGACACTAAAAATCCGAGCTGAAGTTTGTGACGAAAACATTTATGTATCCATCGATGAAACGACAGATAAAGCAGGGCGCTGTGTAACAAATGTAATGTTGGGCCTTTGCGAGCATATGCTCGAGGGTACCTGTTAACTTCCGAAGTTCTGGAGAGAGTAAACTCAACAACTATTGCCCAGCTTTTCGACAATTCAATGCGATTGCTGTGGCCAGATGAACTTAAGCGAGAGAAAGTTTTATTGTTTGTAACAGACGCTGCACCGTATATGAAAAAGAGTGGCAAATCAATGCAAATATTGTATTCGAAAATGGTTCACGTAACTTGCGTCGCTCACGGTGTACATAGAGTCTGTGAAAGCATACGCAGTCACTACTCAAATGTTGACGCCTTCGTATCTAACATGAAAAAAATATTTTTAAAAAGTCCATCCGGAATTGCTGTTTTTAAGGAGATGGAACCCGAATTGCCGCTACCGCCTCAACCCGTAAGTTTGTTTAAGATTAAATTTGAATTTAAATTGTTGAATTTACAAATTCATCAGGTGTTAACGCGCTGGGGTACTTGGCTGGAGGCAGCAATATATTATGCGGATTATTTTGCTCGGATCAAAAAAATAGTTAGAGTTCTTGAAGACGATGTATTTGCAAAGGAATTGATTGAAGATAAAGCGGTACAAGCGCAGTTGGCTTACATCAAAGTAAATTTTGGGTTTTTAGTCGCCCAAAAAAACGAATTTTCGAAGAATTACAAAGATCAGGTATTTTTGAGAGTCTGTACTTATAATTTTAACTAACATTATTCTCATCAAGGAACATCAATTGGCGAAGTGTTGCCGGTTTTGAAGAACATTCAGGAAAACTTGGAAAACGCAAAGGGGCCGATTGCAAAGGAAGTCTTGAAGAAGTTTACTGCCGTTTTCAATGCAAATACGGGACTGAAAACTATTGAGCAGATCAATTCTGTAATGAACGGCGACGTAGATTCCAAACTTCCAGAAAACATTGATGTAGATAATGTTGAAAGCTTTAAATGGGCTCCACTCGTTTCAGCTGAAGTAGAAAGGTCGTTTAGCTCCTTCAAGGCGCTTCTAAGAGACAACCGGAGAAGATTATTACCCGAAAATTTTAAGAAACTCTTGGTAGTTCAATGCTACTACAATTAAATGTGCGTTTACGTTCCTTATCCTTATTTTCTAATAAATGTCTTTTTTTGCCTTTCTAAGTGTTTTGTTTTGCCTTTTTTTTTTACTTTTTAGGTCAAAAAAATCCGAACCCTGCTCATAACAAAGTGGTTTAATCGTCTTTGGAGAAGTACCTGAAATACTTGACCGACATAGCCCATTTTTAATACCAACCTGACGACGATAAAAATAAGTCATTTCACCAAACTTAATTTGCCTACGTCTTTGGTGTTTTCAACAGACAGAGAGACGGACAGACAGACAGACAGACAGACAGACAGACAGACAGACAGACGGACATGGCTAAATCGATTCAGAATGTGATCCTCATTCAGAATATAATACTTTATGAGGTCTCCGATGACTCCTTCTTGACGTTACAAATGTAATTACAAAGTGAATATACCTTCCTGTGGAGCGTATAAAAATATGTGTCTAATAAAGAGTAAATTGTAATGTACATGCAGTCTAGGTTAGGATGGGTTAGGGGAAAAGATCATCTGGTACCAGTCGCATTCAATCCAATATAGATATAGATCTTTTGTTATGCTTCTACGGTTCTATGATTTTGGTAACGTGAAACATGTTGGACTTTCCTGGTTTGGGAACTGGGTGGGTAAGGACTAATTTTTGCAAATTGTCGCCACCATATTCTCGGTGAAATTGTTACAAATCGGAATTTTCTATTGTAGTTTACTGCAATCGGTTTTCTAGGGATAGCATTGAGCAATGAAATTCTTAGTGCAATTTTGGACCTCACTATTTCATACCCCTATTTTTTCAACAACTCTTGTGCAATACCCTGACGTAGCATTGGATATCCCCCTATAGAACTGGGATCTACATACGTGCAGGCACCTCTTGAAGGCAGTTGGTCCTGACTTACATTTCGCTGCCATTTGTAACAACAGAAACTGCTTCTAGTGAGGAAAGCTCTGCTAATAGCCATGAAACACCATGTTTGGATGCAACTTCTTCCAACCTTGGTGGGTGTATTTTATTTGTTTGTACAGATAGAAGAAGGTGACAGTGTTCTTGCCGTATTTAGGATCAATCAGAATCCATTCACTCAGCAGTCCAATACCCTCACCACTGTTCTGTGCTGTACTCTTTGATATCTGTCAGTTCTATCTTTCGAAGCTAAGTAGTAAAGTCATCTTCATTGTGTGGACATCCGCATTTGTTTATAGAGTCAGTCATGAACAGTATTGGAAGATTTGCCTGCAGGATATAAGTGACCATTTCGATTTACTTATCCGTTAAATTTTAAAATTAAATAGAGCTGTCTTAAGTTGATCCTTCCATCATGTTTTGTAATTAACTTATTGCGAGGCTATGCAAGCTGAAATGTGATTCAAAACCACTTATCTCGCACACTACTTTTCACTAAACAAATCGGTTTGGGGCAACTACCGCATATTTAAAAGTCCATGAAATGTTTAACATGCACTAAGTATCGTGACCTAATTCGGTTTGCTTAAGCATGACTATTTTGGTTCTACTCATTCTTAAAGATCAAAAGATAGTAGCATACTTTCTCCTGCCACTGGGAAACGATTTATAATTGCGAAAGGCAAATCCAAATGTATTTGAACACAAAGCACCTCATAAAATGCAAGCTGTGCCCACAACGTTAATCGGTTTATGAAATTTAGATTTAATTAGTTTAATTCAAGAGGATACACTCAAACTCATCATGATAAACTGCAACGAAATGTGTATACTAAAATGTCCTAGTTCTGATTTACCAATTCGTTGTTTTGTTTTCGACGAAAGTATTGTGTCTTTTGTGTTAGAAATAAACTGTCGACTTTGCGACGTTCACTTTTTAGTTTGCACTGTGGGTCTTATTTGATTACTTTACAGTTCTTCACAAATGAAAGGGCTGTGATAAAAAAATGATTAAATTAATTAAAAAATTTAATTAAATCTTTATTTCAATGTAAAAATATTTAAGCTCAACGCTAACAGAAATTAAATAACTATTGAATGGATTCATAATATAAATAATTTGCAATTAAGCAATATATTTTGTTGTTGAAATAGTTAAAAACATACTGCTATTCCAAAGAGTAAGTGACGAGTGTTCCATGAATTGAAAAATATATAAAACAAGTTTTGTGGGGGTAAACAATAAGAAATATTTAACTAAAGAATCCGTGTGTGTACTCCAACAAGTACTGTGAACGTCAGAATTGAGTAAACACAATCACCTTTTGATTTTATACTAGAATTAGGAAGGTGGATTTAGTTGTTTAGAAAAAAAATGTAAAAGGATCGTAAAAAAAAAAAAAATTTCCTTACAGGGTTTGGTACATCATATTTTATACGTCAAGAGTTAGTTAACACATGTTTTTATCAATAACAAAGTGACAGCCATTGGCCCTTTAGTTTTTCTAAAGTTGTATTCCTTATGAACTCGTACAGAGCAAAGCCCAGTTATTTTAAATGGTGATTTTAACACATTATACAGTACAGATGTATAAAAAAAATACCGAGGTTAGTGAATAAGACAAATCTAGTTTTACGCGTTACTTTAGAAATAGTGCGAAGCGAATGTTTCTTTTCCACACATGAAGCAAATTCCATATTGAATCTTAGATTGTACTAATTTTAAAGTTTCAAAATTGACTTAGGGGAGTAAAGACTAAGGTGGTAGATCTGTCTGACAACTTTGTTAAGAAACAAATTTAAATTTGAGGTATGTTCACTTCAACTAAGTTGCTTGTCTAAAGTTATAAATAATTAAGTATTTATAATTGTCAACTCAAAACAGCCATATTAACTTAATATAAATCAGAACTAAATTGTGGCGAAAATATTTGGAAGAAACGTAGAGCAGCAAGGAGAATGATAAGTTAAAGAAAGACCTTCAGGAGCTACCATTATATCGCCAGTAGGTAAATTAAAGAAATAAACTTTGTTTAAATGCTTATAACAAGCTTGTGAAGCAAAAAGCAATATCTGCAATCATTTCAAAATGATTTTTATAGGAGTAAAAAATGAAAAAAATGGTATGAAAAAGTTCGAGAATCGACCTATGCGCGTGAACATAACGAAAATCGACTCCAGGGCTCTCATCGCGTAACTTTTAAGACGATCATCGTCCAAACGATTGTATTAAACGACGTCGTCAAAAGTTTGCTTCGTGTATCATCACAATCGCATCGTTCGGTCGTGTCGTTCATCGTTTTTATTTAAAACAGTTTGAACATGACTGTAAACAAAATCTGACACCTAAAAAAATTAAAAACGTATGGAAATTGTTTTTTTTTTTTTTTGAATCTGTTTATTTTTCTTTGTTGCCATTGATTGACATGGAATTGGGCATTTAATGCAAAAATAGAAACGAATCGCTAGGTAGTAGAATCTTTATTGCTAAGGGGCGAATTCTAAAAAAAAATCAATGAATGCAATTTAATAATTGCATTTTTTTCTGATTGCATTAAAAATGTATGAAATTATGGAACAAATAAATGAAATTCATTTCATATCCCAAAAAAGTGCAATTACCATTTTTTTTTTTTTGCAAAGAGTGCATTCTTTTACAATTTGGATGAGAGTGAGTCGCCTCCAAAGAGAGCATACTTATGTGTCTTTCTTTAATTATTTTTTTATACTTCTCTCAGACCTAATTAAAACTGAAAAATGCACCAAAAACGATGAAACGATTGTAAAATAGCAATCGTTCAATCGTCTGTATTTGACAGTTCAATGAGTTATACGAAGCATTAGTGAATCGTCCAAAACGACGTCGTCCAGACGATTCAACCATTTTAGTGATACACGAAGCAATACAATCGTCGAAACGACGTCGTTAGACGATCGTCGTCTTACGCGATGAGAGCCCAGGTGTCTCCTAAGCCGTACCCGCAGTATTTTCGGAATATTACAAAATACTTCAAAAAATGTTTTATTAGGTACATATGCATGGATTTCCAAATGCTATTTAGCGCACACCGGATACGACGTGAATTTTTCACCTTTCAAAATAAGAAGAAACAATTCTGAAACTCCATCCTTTAGGACGGCTTGGTAAATCTAAAAACATGCAACCTTCTTGAGCACACTTCAATTATATTACTTCACCACTTTAGTCTGTATATCACATAAGAAAACACATCCTCTGGCAATTAATCATATTTCAAAAAACTCCATCGAATGTGTGTTGTTGAAACCTTTTAACTTGGAATAAATTTCAGCAACTCTCGACTGGCTGAAAAAAGAACAGACAGCGCATCCCCAATGTGTATTTGTACACCAGTGTAGCTTTAGCAGGAAAAAAAAAACAAAGTTGCATCACATCCAGACGATAGAAAAACACAAGCACAGAGAAATTAATCATTTTAAAATGACAAGCGCCCTCTTAACCGCTGTCGATTTCAGAATACCCATCGGTGTGTATGTGTGTGTGTGGAAATGGCAAAGAATCCTTGAGGGTATCTCGTATGCCCTCATGAAACAAATAAAGCTTATAAAGTTGTGTTGCATGTCGTTAAACATTGCTTCTTCTCCTCCCGCCCCTTCCCTCATCCTTCATCATCAGTAGCAGCAGCAGCACTCTGAAGCAAGTGACATCCGCATCCTTGATAATCATCATTCGCATACCCCGAGCCCGATTCACTCTCAAGCCACATGGTGTTGGTAATTTGGAATTCCAAGTTAAGTGGGTTTCATAATGTCATTACACCACATAACCTAAATACGCTCCTCAGCCAAACTTAATGAATTCGAAATTGAAACGAAATCAACTTCTGAGGTTTTTGCCATTTTCTGAAAATACATCTAGATACCACTGTTTTTTTTGTGTGTCGTTCCGTTCCCTTCTATATTACGAGTTGCTGCCGAGCATCCTCTTCCTCATCGTTCTGTGACGAATGAGGTTATGGTTTCTGTTGCTGATGGTGGCAGCGACGTACTGATGGCATGACTGACGGTGGTGGTGGTGGTGGCAAAGTCATTCGCATACTAATGGTTATGAAATAGGCTTTGAGAGAGCGTGCTAAGTTCCTGATGTGTTTGTACTAAGTAAATTGAAAATTTGCTCTTTTGAGGTTTAACTTCTCGTGTGTTTATGGAACGAGTCGGTGCTGTACCGAAGATCAGCGAGTTTATGTACTCTATATGCAGTCGTCATCAGCATTTGTGGCGGCAGGCAGCACACATACGAGTATTTGTTGACGAAAAACTTTAACTCAAATGGAATTTTTGCGACCTTAGCGATATTTGTTGACGAAATCTTGTGCTAACCTTTGCAATTTGCATACAAGTTGCGCCAAGTTGAAGGTTGGGGCTAAATTAGCGTGCGATGGAAGGGAAATTAATTTGGAAATGTGGTTTTATGGATTTCGTTGACAAACTTTGTACGAACACATGGAATGACTTTATTTGAAGTGGGAAAGGTGATAGAGTGGTTTGCGATGACAAATAGTTCATTACATAAATGAAGGTTTGGGTCTTACCATGCGAATTAATATCAAGCAAAGATTTAGCATAAGTAGAGTTACAGGTCCCTTACGTGCTTAATAAGACTGAGAATTTTAAAAGTGTCTTATAAGTAGGTGGATCTGAGGATAAGAACTGAACGAATCTTTGAAGTTTTCGACCAAAAATCAAATACAAAATTGTTGACAATTCTACGTTTTCCATTATTGTGATAGGTGGTAGTATTTTAAGGATTTTTTCATAGTCATAAGGAAGTCCTGAAGCTGTTCGATTAAAAAACGCAAAGCTTATGAGTTCGGACTATCACTGTAGTATATTTCTAGGTTCAGCCACCAGCCAACTTTCTAGTAATGCCAAAAATTTAAATTCTTTAAGGAATCACCCCGACTAAGTACAAATAATATTGTTGTTCGGATTCGAGAAGCAAAAGAGATCTGAAAAACAATTTAACGAGCCGTTTAATAACATCGGCTTATTTACCCGTGCGGAATCATTATATTTACAGACTTGACGTTTATTTTCCGAACCGATTTGGGCGCTACTTCAAAGCCAATTTCTATGAAATGCGTAGCGAATGAAAAGCGATTTTATCTGAGTTGATTCCAGCATTGCTTTGTCAAAAACGTTACTAGCCTACAAAACACATAGTTGTTGATTTACACAATCTAATGAAAAAACAACCGGCCAAGTGCGAGTGTCACTCGCGCACCGAAGGTTCCGTATCTGTGCGGAATTTGCGAAGATTGAATATCCATTGAAAAAGTTCCAATTGAAAACGTTTAAGAGAACACGGTTTAATGAATGAAGAATTGAAGAATGGAGATGACCGAGAGCACAAACACTAGTGTGGGTGGACTGTGGAATCTGGATGGAGTGTGGTGTCGGTGTGCGGGTGAGTACGATTTTCCAATGGGAATCGATTAAGAGAACACTTCATTAATGAATGAAAATGGTTAAAAGAAGCGTAAATTATATGGTGATTGACAGTTTTTTGAAAATATCTTGTAAAATATAAACTTTCCGGCAAAACAGATTTTTGTGCGAATGAAAATATTTGTTTCACCAAATTACTAATAATTACTCTAAAACCAGTCAATATATCGCTACCATTGGTTATACCGTGTGTTGTGTGCAAAATTTCAGCTTTCTACATCAAATATTTTCTGAGATAGACCTAGAAACAAAATTGGTCTAGTGGGTTCGGAAAAACGGACAGACATCGTAGCGAAATTAATAAGGTTCGGTTTTTTCCCTTTGGGTAAAAAAAGAAAATGCATTACATATTAATATGCTTCACGGGCTATCCTACTCAGTGATGCCAGATCGGGGATTTATCCCTTTTTGCGGGACTTTCTCACTTAAAATAAGCTAAAAGGGATTTTTCAAACCTCATAGTACAAAAAAAGGGGATTTTACATTTTGGTCAATTTTTGTTCCTAATTGCTAATTTCCTTAAGAACACAAAAATTAGTCAACCTACGATCAAATTAAATATTTTCATGTTTAGAAAAAAGTCGTTCAGAATGCGTTCATTTTCTTTTTTTTTTTATTTCCTTAAGCTGTTTCAGAAACTGACATATCTGCGGTGAAAATCTCAACACATCGCACTATTGAGATGAAATTTCAAAAGAAAACAACAATTTGACACTTGTCGTCGTGAATTTATGTGTTATTTTTTGTAACGTTTAAAAATATATAAGATGTACCAAAATTTCTATTTTTTTTATTATATAAAGGGTTTTTCGACAGGGACGCTACAAAAGTAGAGCGACAGGGAGAGCAAACGACGCCGAATTTCTTGCCGCTCTTTTGACATTTCTCTTCAGTAAGGTTTGCCATTTCTTAATGGAAAGATATACGAGCCAACAACGAGTCGAAATTATAAATTTACTACCGAAATTCGGAGTCAGTGGCCTCAACGTTAAGAGCGCTACGTCAAATTTATGGTCGTCATAATCGTCCTAGCAGAAAATCTTGGCCTACATCCTTACAAGATTAAATTGACGCAAGAACTGAAGCCGCTTGAAAATCATATCCATTATTATGATGAATTATTATTCGGTGAGTTATAAGAATTAAGCGCTTGATTGAAAGGAAATCGTAGTTGATAAAGACGTTTATCTTTTCGAGCTGGAAGATTTGAGCATTCTGATTCTGCCGGTATTCATGGTCATTTTGGGTTGAAATAAATTATGTTCTTTGAGAAGACATTGAGGTGACATTCAAAACTCGATAAGAGGTGCATCGTACATTTCTTCTCTGATGCACGTTGTTTTAATGGTGGCGCAGCCCTGTCCTCAATTTTTATTTTTATATTTTTGCAGCTGTGTGCAAATTTTGGAAATTATTCATTACTTTCTCGACCCATGATTATATAAAAAATGTATGCCATTTTCTCCGCGTATTTACAAATTAGTGAAATAATACCTATTTCATATTATGTTTTTAAATATTTTTAACACTTTGTTGTGACATTTGAAATTCCCTAAGAAAATGTTTCGAAACACTCCCTACCTCCTGCTACCTCTTTTGCTAGTACCTGTTTTGAATATACTATACTCACAATATATCTCGTTAATTTTCGTTAAGGATTGACGCTGTGCTATGTACTTTACTGTATCCTTTGGGATGCTTCATATACAATCTGACACCTCAATTGGATCTAGTGCAAGCCTTCAAGAATAGTGCGTATCGCTAATGATCAAATAAATCCATGTAACATCCTTAAAGTGCTTCGTTCAGCTCTAAGACAATCAATCGCTTTCATATAAGGACAGACACTGGTTAGAAAAGCATTAAGTCCTTTGACATTTGCCCACACTATTATTTGGGTTTTCAAAGTTTCTTGAAACTGTTAAGCTCCTTTTTAGGCCATTCATCTTTATTAAATGTTTTGATCCTGCTGCCAAAAAACACCTACTCGCTTTTCTAGATTGTACCTACTTTAACTCTATTTTCCAGACATCAATACCCCCAACGGGGTACAGGAAAAAGTAATGGCAATAGGGCAAGCATTCTTTTATAATATCTTGTAGATAATCCAGTATTGAAGATAAAAGTTTTTCAGCATAGAAATCTCTACTTTATGGGTAAGACAAATGATACGCTCGATTACAAAAAAGTCCTTATGGCCTGACTAATGACTATGCCAAAGAATAATTACAAAAGACTGACGATAATAATAAAGTATATGGAATTTAATGTTGAAATTATTTCTCTTTGAGATTAACTTACATAAACAGTCCAACATTCTGCTATATTTGGTGAAAAAAGCTACAAATTATCCTGTACGAAGTGCATATTTAGCCCACCACATTGTAGCAGGCCTCCACGCCCAAGTTATATGTACTCCGCCGCTTTGACTCAGTTATCGGGGCGAAGAAGACTACAGCTAGTCCTAGTCCTCTCGTGGCTGTACCATAATAATCCCTCTTGATAGATAGATAGATAGATAATTTTATTACTTCCTAAAATGTATTACAATATTTCAGTTACAACATTTGCATGCTAATGCAGCTTCAGGAAGAATTAATAATGAAATAATAGTGACAATTGTATTTCTTGAACAAAATAGAGATAATGCCATTTAGGCCATATAATACGGTACTTAATTGAAAAAAAAATCTTCCCCTGTTAAGTTACTGCTTTAATATGCCATAAGTATCCTGATGTCTCAATTTATACTGAACCGTACTGATAGAATCCATTTGCATATTCTCCTCTGCGCCAAAAATTCCTTAAATACCTTTCAAAACATTTGTCATACACACACAATAACCCATTTCATCCTCGAGCATTTTATCATTTCGTTTACACACACGGTATCTCCTTTAATGTATACACAAAAACGTTTCTTTCATATTTTCATATTCGTGCCCAATTTTTCACTCCTTTTCGCCGACAAGAAAATATTCCGCGAATATAAAGCTGCTATGTTTGTCGTTCTCCGCTCATGTAAACATGACAAACAAGTATTTGTACGGCGAAGCATATGCGATTCAAATTGCCCTCGAATGGGTGTGTACTTTAAAGTATCTAAGCACGCTGAACAATAAACCAAGAAGATGGAATACCTTCGCCAGATGTAGCTCCATTCAAGAACAGCATGCGCAGGCTTTACTCAAAAGACGGGACAAAAAATAAAGCGCAACCGTTGGTTCAATTCCGCGTATAACATGGATTTGTCATATTTTAATGTGACACAGTCTATCCGTCTATTTAATAACTCCTTAGGTTCTAATTTATGCGATTGCGATTAACTCGTAAACTGGAAATGCCTCTTTCAGACGGAATAGTTTGCAAACTTTCACCTGTCTGGAGTAGGTAAGTTTTATTGATCATGTTGATAGTTTCCAGCTGTAAAGATGAGGTAGGAAAGTTTTATGCTAAAGCACTAACCGCGGTAAGTTATCCGTGAGGGCTCTTCAGACTGTGCAGTGAACAGTGTGTAATAAAAGTTGTTGTACTAGCTGTCAAGGGTCGGAGTAAAAATTTCAGTGGTCTTGTAAACATGGTCATTATGAACTATTTATACCCATAATAACAGTGCTTTGGTTGGATGTTGAATATTGTCAAACTTGCCAGACTCTCAATGACCCCTTTTGGTGGACAGGATCCTTTGATTAAAAGTGCCCCTGTCGACTTAATTTATGACTAATGCCATAAATTATACACCAGAAGGTAGGACCTGACTGAAAGCCAGTTACTTCCCAGTCACACTGTTTATTTATAACACAGCATCACAATGCAACGCTGGCCATTAAGTTCGCAACCGATTTTCCTCCTTTTGCCTTTGAAAAGTGAAAAACTTTTTTTTCACCCCTCTGCGCCACCAAGTAAATACTCGTACCTAGAAAAACAAGCGAGGAAAACCACCCCCACTGACAAACCAAAGAACGGTTTGTAGGGTCGTCAATTTTCTGCAGCCGCTTTCTATATGTATCTGCATTTTTTGGTTTTTGTCTGCAAGTAAGGTTGCACGTTGAGAAACGATATAGGAACCATTTTTTGTCACGGCCCATAAACTTGTATACCGTCCGAACGACCGAAAAATATATCACTCCTGGTTCCTTTTTCTCGTCGCATAGTTGAATGGCCAAAAAAGAAAAACACCCCCACTTCGGTGTTAACCTCCGCCGAAAAAGGGACCGGATAAAAAAAAAAACGGTTGGAATGAGAAAAAAAGAAAATAGTGTGAGAAACTGGCGAAAAAGGACATCACACGCGAAAAGAAAAAAAAACCCGCACTCAACCAGAGCATGAAGAGTATTAATTACGCCTCTTTTATGTACGAATTCACATGATTAAATCTGCGCTCGGGGGTGCGATGAAGTCGGCCCCACTGTAGGTACTGCATATGGATATTTTAAACACACAGTATTGCATGTGATGTGTGCAGCTTATCCGACCCGCCCTGCAAGCGCTGCCACTGCCGCTCTTAATCTCAGTGTATGTTGGAGCTAGACTATGATATTCCCGAAAAGGCTGCCACATGATGGTGGGATGGGGAGTAGGTATATTTTAATTCATCGAATCGAAAAACCGGGATTGCGCCGAATTCGCAATAAATCGTAAAGTTATTAAATTCCTTAAATTGAAATTAAGAAACTTTTGTGCATGCGGAAACTTAATTACGCTTTTGAGGATTATGATCCACGATGGTGGCTGCTGCTACTCCTGCACTGGTTGGTATGAGATGCAGATTTGGATCATTTTGTAGGATTTCAAGACGAGGTGTATTTTTTGCCTCTTGGTATGTGTGTGTGTGCCTGGGCGGAATATAATCCGTGCTTATAGTGAGAGAATATTATAATAGGTAAGTTTTACAAGTTTTCGGGGATTACGATGGGGGATGAAGGTAAGGAATTTAGCGCTTACCTATATGTGGTGCGATGCCTACTCTTTCGAAGGAGAACACTCAAAGTTTTGAATGATGTGAGTTATGGCATGAGCGTAATGAGCCAGAATTCAGCGAAGAAGTTTCAAATAAATTAATAATATTTTTTTTGCTCGAGGTCCATAGGATGTCGGGCCTATCTCTTCACAATCATTTGCTTGAAGAAGTTTGTTTATGGATTAGCATTTCCATTAAATTAATCAGACAACCTTTATTACGACTGTAAGTACAAAATATTTTATAACTGATACCTAAATATGTAGTCCCCTGGACAATTTTTGAAAATACCTATATGAATGAGTGGTTGAGGCAGGCAGCTGCGGGAAATTCAGATGAAGGCGCAAAGGGAGGTGGATTTGCTGTTATTAAGTATTAAATTTCATCATTATTCAAATTCCCGTTCTTGAGACACAACGTCCATAATTGGGAAACGGCCTGAGCTTGTAAGGAATTGGAGTAAAGGAGGCGATAGCTTTTTATTAGACTACTAGATGTTTTCATTCAATAGTTGCTGATTTGTCATAGAAATTTCAAGACACGTAAGGCCCCTAGTGATACAATTGTCATTTGTTTGTGACGAAATGAAACAAAGTTGGGGACAATGTAGTCATCTATCAAATTAAAAGCATCTTTAGCATTTTTAACGTTAACGCTGAAGTCGAAAGCGTTTTCAACTCGAAGAACGAAAGGATTTAATTGATTGGAAGGGATGTACCTACAATTGCAATTAGAATAGGATGAAGCCCAGGGCATATTTATGCACAAGCCAGCACAAATATTAAAATTAGATATTTTGAAAAATGTTTGAATTCCTAAAAGGATGGTTTGTTTCTTAAAAATCTATCGGGTTTGCTTAACCCGATTCCGATATATGGGGCATAACAAGATTTGCCGCTTAACCCATTACAAAATACAAAGGATATCTATCTATCTCTCGTCGCTGACATTCAAAACGCGATGATCAAAAAATTGGTGAAAAGGTGAAATTAATTTTTTTTTTGAAATCATGTATAGAATAATATGTCCTACTGATGTGCGACATAAGTCCATAAAAATAACTTTTATAGAATTATACCCTTTCTAATACATATATGTTTTGCTTTAAATGAAATGCTCTACCTTTTGCTTAAAGTTAATTGGAGTTAATAGCGGAGCTGCCACGCCAGACTCCTAAGCACCCAGCGGCATCTAACGTGGCCGATAGTTAATTTTAAGCTTGGATTATTCTGTGAATCTTATATAATCGCTCAAATTGTTTAAAATGAAAATCAAACCAAAATATTATTTTGGACAATCGCGAATTTTCGACTTTTTCTTTTTTAATTTTCTGAAATAAAACAAATAAATTGAGTTTTAACTTTAGAAAATTTGAGAATAAGAATTAAAGAAAAAGAAAAATAAGAATTAAAGAAAACACTCGATGTTTGAAGTTCTTACTTTAATTATTATTTATTTTTCGTTTTCGTTAAATTATTATGACACAAATGAGTTAAGAATGAGGATTTTAACTTTATGGTTACTAAGTTAAAAAAATGTCTAAAGGTGGGGTTGTCTCATGATAACATTTTGTTCTTTTACTAACAAAATGTTTTAATATTCCATTTTGGTGATAATTTCACAACAAAATTTTGAACTTATGTTCCACCGAGGTGGAACTTATGTCTTGTGGACTTATATGTGTCCCTGCGCCATATCGCTGATTTTTTTTTTTTCAATTCCATTACTTTTGCTCAATTTTTACTCTTTAGAATCTCAAGGAAAATTATAAAATTCAAATTTACTGGTCGGCCTTGACAGAAACTGCAAGGCAAGTAATATTTACTAGCGTTGTCAGAAGTCCCAGATTTAAGGCATAATTTCAGTTGTCAGGCCAGCTTTTGTCCCGGTTTGCGACTGAAACTAACAAAAAAAAAATTGTGAAAATTAAATTATTATAATTATAATAATATAATTATTTAATTATTGTTACATAATATAAACATAGGTACGTATTTATATGTTCAAAGGCATAGTCACTCAATTAAATAAAAATTAATATTAGTTTAGAGTTTTTATTTTGTCCCGGGAGAAATTTGTAAATCATGGGCTTTTTCCATTTTTTTTCCATTAGTCCCGTCGAGCCGCGAGCAAAATCTGGCAACCCTTATATGTATTTTGCATAACATGATTATTGATATGGAAGGAATCAACACCAGTGAAATGGACGACGTGATCACCGCATTATCAAGTACAAGTGGGGGGAGAGACAATAGACCAACTGATACAGCCACTTTCGTTCGGGATGTTTTCAGAACATTTGTATGTGGCAACAGAATCTAATACATAATAATACCCAACTCAAAAAAAAACTATAGCAAACAAGATGAATATTTCAATTATTTGTTAATATTTTATTATTTGTAACTATAATTTAAAAATGTCATTACTTACTCGATGTTTTCATTTCAACTGCCACTTCATCCCACTTTTTATCCAAGATATATCTATTGTGATGATCAGGATCTTTCTGATCCCACAAAGGTTTCCTTTTGATAATTGCACAAATTAAATTATCCACATTCATTTCAGACAAAAATTACAACGGGTGCAATCACTCCACGACCACGAAAAATCAAAGCGATGATAGCGGAAAAATCAAACATGTTTGAAATCGCCGCTTTGCTCTCTTGTCGCCGCTTTGCTCGACCTTCGAACTACGCTGCACTCTGTGTGGTACCCTTTCACTGCACGTGTTTGATTTTATCGCTTTGCTCTTTGCTCTTTGCTCTTGCTCACTCTTCGCTCCACTCTGTTTGTACACTAACATGGACAGCGAATTGAATGCTACGCTCGAATTTTCCAACTTACTTTAGCAATGTAGAATTTTATTCATACCGATTCAAAGCAATTACTAAGGACATTTACTTTGCTAAAACCGTTTACTCGAAGCAAAATGCCAGTTTGAATTCATTCGAATGGGTCGTTCTAGGATTCAGAATCGAATCTAATAAGGGTAGCTCGAAAATGTAAAAAAATGTAAGTACATATATGGATATGTAATATGTATCTAAAGGCTAACATGTGGACGAGAAATGTTCTACACCAAAAACGGAATATCAATCATTTTTCAGTCGGGAAAAAAATGATGTGGATCTTTTTGAAAGTTTAAATTTTCAGTGCTTCGATACACTCATGCTTTGCTATTCAATCCGAGCATTTGGTTTTAGGTATCTAGATGATGATCTTGTTTTGTAGTAAACTCCAGCTTGTCTAGTCAGCATCACATTCTATAGGGAACTTGAGGTTGTGAGTCAAGTAAGGTGTAGCTTTGAAAAACACACCTGCCGTTCACTTGGCTTTTGCGACAGACATTCGAAGAAGATTGTAGATGCTCCAAAACTAAGATTGACATTGAGTCTAGTTAATGGCTGAATTACCTTCCATGTCATGACTCCTTATACCCAGAAAAGTATCTATAGCACATAAAAGCGGATAAACTCAACGTCCCATCCTGTCACATGAATTTATTAAAAAAAATTCCGCGAACAACCACAACCCGTTGTGATGTGGCTAACAACTGTTCTGTTCTTCTTCAAATGAATAAAATATTCATTATCCAATCGATGGAGCTTACTCATCGTCAAGGCTGCTATCCTGGGGATATACCTAGATCCATTGGGTCTGCCACAAAATCTATATTTTCCACATAAATAGACTGACAGCGAAGGCCTTCTAAATACTCGATTTTATCATAGTTTATGCATCTTCTTGGCCACGTAAGTAGCTTATCATCATCATCATCGATCCATTTAAAACCAGACTCCTGGCTGTCATTTCCCATTTGTATGTTAAAATATTTAATATTTCCCTCATTTTTCCCAGTCAATGTCGTCGCCTCTTCGTCTCCTTTATTGCACCACATTTCATTCTCAAATTCAAAGCAAGGCCCAGAATTGATTTTTTTTCTCACCTCTCCTCAACAATACAAACAACATCATCAACCCACACCCACAATTATGACGACAATATACGAACGAGCGATCTAGGGATGTAGATGTAGGTATACAGAGAGACTTTTCGTTTTCACTACCTACTGACAAATTCCACTCATAAACCTAGGAGTTCATATGCACGCTTTGAGCGCTTTATTCCCATCTCACATGACACACAAACTGTCCAACAGCCCCAATAGAGATGGCAATACAATAGAGATGGCAAACCAAATGGTCCGACCGACTGACTGCTTGCAGACTGGAGAACGGTTTGTCCCATTAAAACCTCTTTACATCCATCAATAAACTATTCAAAAGTTGCCCCCAAACAAAAAATCCAATACTCATACTCCACGGTCAGAACCAGAAGATGATGTTCATTTGCCTGTGCAGCATGTGGGCGTGTGTGCACAGCGTCTGAACGAAATAACGATGTTAAATTTTCCATTTATGTTCGCAAAGTATACCACTGAACTTGAGATACACTTATCCGCATTCGTACCTTTTCACAATTACCTTACCAATGTCGGATGAATGTTTACCATCCGGTTAGGATAGCGGCTACTGCCTGCCTACCGAAACAAAAAAAAAATCGAATCACCACAGAGATGATGTTTCGGCCCTTTAGGGGCCATTCTATTCTTTCTTCGACTTCTGGACCAACAGCGACCGCCATTTGCCAGTTTATTCACAGGAAAAAAAAAGGGCTTTTCATACCTTGGGACTTTTTTATGTGCGCCGATGACGACACGGCCTGGAGGGGCGCTGAGATGCTAAGGGTTTCATATGGACATTTACCTCATAAAGTTACGTGCACATAAAAATTGTGAAAATTCGTCCTTAGAAAGGAGGAAGAGGAGTAGGAAAAAAAACCACTCCGCCTATAAGCGAAGGATTCTTTATTATTCTTTTGGTGGCTCAGGCTATATGGGTGTTTGGGTTTACTTCGTCCTTTTCGCTTGGTTATACCTTCATGTTGTAGTTTATTTTAGAGGGGACAAATGGTTTTATTTTTGTGCCCTGCCATGTGTCGTCTGTTTATGATATATGTTCAACGGTATGTCGTTGCTTAATAGGGTTGCCAAATTACGTTATAAATTATTTCAGAGGTAGTATGTGAGTTATTAGTGGGATGAAGACGATAGGCATGCAATCGGTTTTATTTCTTTTTTGTGGAATGAAAATTGGCCGTGATTAAAATTGGAGTAAAGGACAAAGGCTGTTATAGGCTCCAGAGGGTTTTTATGAGTCCTGGTTTGACTGTTTTCGTATTTTTAAAGTGGCAATCTTATTTCAGATGTAGGAACTCTTTTGAGTGTTTTTTTTTTTATTTATTTTAGGATCATGACAAAAGTGTTGTAATCCCCCCATTAAAGTTCTGTATAGTAATGTACCTAGACACTTGGGTCATACTGTACACCTGTCATCAGGGTAACTTGGTGTATGTGTAATGTATATATGTATTTTGAATAAAAAAACCAATTGCAATCTGGCAGTCATTGTGTCAACGTCTTTATTTCACTGGCGACGAGGATTTTTTTTTTTAAATTCATCGAACCTGAAGCACAAAATTATTTCTCGCAGAAATAATTCTTCAGAACGCAGTATCAATGGACAAGGACACATTGGAAGTCATTCTCCAGTCACAGCGTGAATGGATGGCGGGAGTTTTGGCGGATCAAAAAAGGTGGATAGAGGCAAACACGCGGAGTTCGGCGAGCTCGAATATGTCAGTAATCCAACCTTTTCCGGCATACAAACGTGAAGACAACTGGAGGACGTATTTGAAACAAATGGAGCAGCATTTTGAAGCATGTGGCGTATCAGACGAAAAGCAAAAGCGCGCATTCTTTCTCTCTTGGATTGGTGCAGAGAACTTCGAAACTCTTCAGAAACTTTATGGCGTAGACGATTTGGCTTCCAAGACGTTCAAAGACCTAACGGGTAAGCTAAGCGAGCACTTCATTTCTAAAATTCATGTCCTTGCAGCCAGATATCAGTTCCACAAAACGGCAATGAAAGCCGGTCAAACGTACGCATCGTGGGTGGCTGACTTAAGAGGAGTGGCTCGCAACTGTCTTTTTACGTGCCCCGAGGCGACATGTGCTAAGTCGTACGTGGACAGCATGATCAGGGACATCATTGTACTTTACGTGTGTTCGATCGCAAGCACTCTAGAAGACTGACCCATCGTTGCAGCGCGGAAATCTTGCCCAAGTTGTTTTGTTCACCATCACAGAAATGAGTGTCGTCACTACAAAACCGTTTGTAACAAATGCAAAAAGATCGGTCATGTAGCAGCGGTTTGTCTGGGGAGTACTGCGGATGGAACATCCAGTAACTCACCGCGAGGAAGCAGTCGCCGAAACAAAAGCGATAGTGCTTACCGCAGGGGAAGAAACAAGTCTCGCGGTAAAATCAGGGCTAATTCCGCAGAACAAATTAATTTCAGTGAGGTGGTCCAGTCGCACAAATGTTCGCTTGTCGATGGGGGGGTCCAAGTCGTGGATTTTGATGGAGATTGCTGTAAATGGATGCCCAATGCAGTTTCAGGTAGACACGGGGGCGTCTTGTTCCCTAGTAGGACTAGAGGGATTTCGTCAGTTGGGGCAGCCAAAGTGTTACAACACAAATAAATGCCTGCAAGCGGAGGAACACCATTGGAGTTAAAAGGCGAATTGGAAGTTTATATTGCATACGGAAAATCATCACAGCAAGCGAAGTTGCTCGTATTCAACACTTCAGCTGCTAACATTCTAGGATTGGACTGGTTTTAAGCTCTCGGCTTGAAGGTTGAACATTCAATTTTGCAAATTAATTCAAATATTTCTCTTCTCAACAGCATTGAGAAGTTATGTGGGACCTATTCGAACGTGTTTTCTTCGGGCTTGGGAAAATGCAAGCACTTCAAAGCTCATCTGGCACTGAAGGAAGGGGCTGTGCCAAAGTTTATAAGTCATCGACAAATTCCATACGCGCTTCTTAAGGAAACCAAAGAAGAAATCGATAGGCTGGTGGCCGAAGGAATCCTGTCGTGGGTGCAGCGGACGCAGTGGGCGGCACCAGTAGTGATTGTGCAGAAGGCGAACGGAGGTATACGGATTTGTGGCGATTTCAAAACTACGCTGAATCCGCAGTTGATAACAAATCGCCATCCGCTTCCGCGGCCTCGGGATTTATTTCATAAGTTACGGGGGGGTAAAGTATTAACGAAGATCGACCTGTCCGAAGCCTATCTGCAGATTGAGTTGGACGAGGTATCTAAGGAGTATGTGGTAATAAATACGCCCTTTGGTCTTCTACGGTTCAATCGGTTACCGTACGGGGTGAGCAGCGCACCGGGGGAATTTCAAGGGGTGATGGAGCAACTGTTTGCGGATCTTCCTGTAGGAATTTATATCGACGATATAGTTATTGCTGGTGCTACGGAGGAAGAGCATCTTCAGATTTTGCAAGAGGTCCTTAGGCGGTTAGATGCACATGGATTTCGGTGTAATAAGCGAAAGTGCACATTTGCCGCTCTTGAGCTCGAGTATTTGGGACACACACTTTCCGCTAAAGGCATTCGTCCATCGGAGAAACATCTGGAAGCTCTTCGCAAATTACCAAGACCTTCAAATGTCAAAGAATTGGAAGCAGTTATAGGTAAATTAAATTACTATAACCAATTTATTCCGAATTTCTCGCAGGTCGCAGGTCCATTGAATGCATTGCGTGCAAAAGGGGTTAAATTTGTTTGGTCAAGCCAGCAGCAAGCGGCATTCGAAAGCTTAAAGGGGAGTATTCTCAAAGCTACCCGCCTTGTTCATTTTGATGACTCGTTACCCGTCATTTTGGCAACGGACGCATCTAGCTATGGCATAGGGGCGGTTATCTCACACCGTTACCCTGACGGGTTGGAGAGGCCTATAGCAGATGTATTGTCGCGACTCCCGGTGGGGCCTGATGTGGCTTTTGCCAAGCTCGATAACCAGTTTCATAGAGTCAACAACTTAAGCTTAGAGGATTTGGACAGCCGTTCGATCAACGCTGCGGTTATTGGGAAATTCACTGCGGAGGACAAGCTTTTGAAGAAAGTGTCCGGATTTTTACAGAACGGATGGCCTGCTAGCCTATCAAGCAGCGAACAGGAGTTGAAACCATCTTACGACCGTAAGTTAGCCTTATCGACTCATAATAATGTTATTCTTCGATGTTCAGATTATGAGCGTGTCGTCATACCAAAAGGGTTGCAGTCCAGAGCCCTATCCTATATTCACGAGGGCCACTGGGGCGTTTCCAGAATGAAGCAGCTATCACGGCGGTACATCTGGTTCCCAGAAATGGACAAGGAGATCGAAAAGCTAGCAGCCGGCTGTACCATTTGTCAATCCGCAGCCGTTGATCCAAAAAGGGAATACGTTAACTGGCCTCCACCGGAGGAGGCTTGGGAAAGAATCCACTTGGATTTCGCTGGACCGGTATTCGACAAAATGTGGCTGATTTGCGTGGATTCTTTTTCAAAATTTCCTTTTGTGGTATCTATGGCTTCAGTGACGTCAGAGTCCACGATTAAAGCGTTGCAGAGGATTTTTGCCATCGAAGGCCTGCCGAAAACGGTTGTGACAGACAACGGTACGCAGTTCACCGCGCAGCTTTTTAAGGATTTCTGTGCATATCGCTCCATTCAACATTGGAGAACAGCACCATTTCATCCAGCATCTAACGGGCAAGCAGAAAGGTTTGTGAGAACATTCAAGGAATCGTTCAAGAAAATTATGGTGGGTAAGAGGGACGCAGAAGCAGCAGTAAACGTGTTCCTAGCAACGTACAGGTCAACTCCGAATACGAGCTCTCAAAGGTCTCCCGCAGAGCTCTTGCATGGACGTCAACACAGGAACTTACTGTCATGCTTTTGACCTGAAAATGGAAGGTTCTTTTCAAGACAACAACCCAAATATCAAATTAACCAGAAGGTACTAGCGCGCCAGTATAAGAAATCCCGGAAATGGTCCAAGGGAGTCATCGTAAAAATTTTGGGTAGCAACATGTATGGTATACAAACTGAGGAAGTGTACCTAAGACGCCATCAGAACCAGCTCCGGTTATTAAAGGGAACAGATTCAACGTGCACAACAGTTCCAGTAACGGAGCCTTGTTTCGATCCGGAGACAGTGGAAGGTAATGCTAATGGTTGTAATAACGAATTGTCATCTTCCAGCCAAAACAAGGAGGAGGCTGATGCGGACAACGGCGAACAAGTCCCAGAGCTAAGGGATCCAGTGGGGCAGTCCGGAGATGAAGAAAAGCAGGATCAGACCACCGGTAGCCGAGTTGGAGTTGGAGCGGTACCCCCTATTGAGGTCAGAAGATCCGAACGTCTCAGACAGAAGAAGGTGCGATTTCAAGCGGAGGTTGAATTCAAACCACCGGAAATGTTGTAATTGGGGTGGAGGAGATGTTGTAATCCCTCCATTAAAGTTCTGTATAGTAATGTACCTAGACACTTGGGTCATACTGTACACCTGTCATCAGGGTAACTTGGTGCATGTGTAATGTATATATGTATTTTGAATAAAAAAAACAATTGCAATCTGGCAGTCATTGTGTCAACGTCTTTATTTCAAGAGAAATGAAAAGTTTCGACTGAGGGTGGGTATGTGGAACTTGTAGATACCAGTCGCGAAAATTCCACATCAATTGCATAAAGAACTAAATGGAGAATGGTGGAAGAAAACGCATCGAATTGAACAAAAAAAAAACATTAGTTCCTCCGCATTTTTATTTCATAAATCAATTAACGGTGTCCAAGACAAAAACAGGTCTCGCACAAAAGCTTCTTTTCCATTTTTCGTGCGCCCTGAACTCCACCATTGAGACCCAACCGTTCAATATTCGAAATGAACAAAAGTTTAATAAGAAATCACTCCATAACTAAGCCCAGGAGCTTAGCAGCCACTTAAACTTTTTGCGTTCATATAAGAGCATTAAAAACACCCTCGACTGGCACTCACTCATTTAAATATGATTGCAAAAGGCTCTGACCGAAGGCACAAAAAAAGAAAAGAAAAAGGTGAAACCCCCTACTGAAGGAAACAAGCTGCCAAAGAGTACCCATTCACCCGTAAGTCTATAACTCTTTATATGCATCTGTGTACTCTAAACATACGACTCCACCGAAATGAGCATGCAGCCAGGCTCAAGTATCTCCTCCAGTACAAATAGCGCATTAGGACCATCAACAGAATAAAGATTCGCTCCCAGCTATATACCACCCAGGGTTAGAACACACTCTTTTTGTATAGAAGAGTCCTGTCGATGCATAAACTTGAAGTGTGCATGCGGAACTGGAAATATAATTTTATAAAATGGAACAACGCTACTAAATAGAAAAGTTTCACCTCTTCCCAACACCCACGCCACCCTCTCACTCATTTAGTTCGACTATATATAGACCAGTCTTCATTAAAAACAGGAAACACTAGACTGACACACAACCTATGGACTGTTTTTACGACTGGCTGGAGGGGAATGATGCGTCTGGACACCTTTCCTCTCGTCTCTCTCTTTCGTATGCCAAACAGGACGCAATTTTGAAAATTCCATGTTATCCTTGTGTACATTTTGATGACGGCAGCGTACAACGTGCAACCTATAAGACCAAACAGAAGTGGGGCTCTGGCATGATGGTGGTACTTATGGTAGAAGTTTCTCGCGTTCATATTCTCGAACGAAATTGACAGGCCTATTTCATGTTGTGCAGAGGTTCCGTTTCTTAAGCTCCATTTTGGCAGCAAAGCCATTATGAAATTAATTTTTCATATAGCTCTCTGGCAAAAGTTACAGCCCAGCGAGGACGAGACCGAGAAGCGAAATAATTTGTATTGCTCGGAATTACATTTCTTTGGTTGTTGGAATCGGGCAGCGTGAGTCAAACTCCCAAGTGGGCGGAGGCGTTACGTGAATTTCGAGCAGTTAGTCGTATGTATGGAATGGAAAAGTTTCAGTTGGTGGACCTTTGTCGGTCGGCTTTTATTTCGATTAATTTCTTTCGTTGCCGTTCACCGTTGTGCGGCGTGATTCGATGGTGTTAATGAGATTATGGCCAGAAATAATTACAATTTGGTCAGCGAATTAGATTGATTCTTATTTAATTGATTATGTTACGTGAAAGGAATGTTAATTGTGGTATCATTTAGTTGTCAGTAGGGGAATGCTTGCAAGCAGGATCCAATAGACAGTTGTTTTCGACTTAGCAGCCATTTTTTCTACTACCAAGACAGTTTATTAAGTCGTTTCCAAGAAACTCGTCCATTAACGCCCTCATGACACTTTCTGCAATAGATCCATCATTTCTCCTGTGTGTCGTGTTTGCACTGCATGTTTCTTCGAAAAAATGGCAAATATCTCTCCCGAATAGCACGGATTGTGATTTGCAACAAAACTTCGATTGTATTTCTGTTATATTTAAGTAATCTGTAACAAAATCCGTTCTATATCAGTTGTATTCATGTTCACGCGGGACTATTTGTAACATTGTCATTCGAAATGTTGTAAATACGTTTCTTAAAGTTTTAAACTTGTTCACAAAAAGGGGGGGATGTTTGAAAATAGTTTTATAAGAGTTCGTAAGTTAGAGTTCTAAAAAGGTTGGTAATAAGTTACATTTACGTTTAGTAAATCCTCATTTTGGAGACTTCTAATTTTAGTTATAATATTATGGTTCATGTTTTAATGATGTTTCATGTAACAACCGCCATATTGTTCACCATTTTATATACCTGTTTAACCATAGGTCTTAAGATGTGAAAAATACATTTCAATTTTTCCAATATATTACATAGCTTCTACAATCCATTTGTATAGAAACTGATGAATATGGTATATTAAAATTTGTTTCTACAAGTCTTTTGGGATTTCGAAGCTTAAATACACATTTTAATATTTTCTGATTTTCAAACTTTTCTTCTATTTAACCCTTTTTTGGAGGCGCGTGAATTTTCCGGACCCAAAACATTAATGTTCATGACAAAAGTAGTATTCGTTTAAGGATTTTGGTCTGAAATCGCAGCAAACTTGAACTGTTTTAGATAGTAGTACCTTTCAGATCAAATATATTTACCTTTCCTTTTATACTTCATAATTTGTTTGTCTATACATGTAGACTCAAAAAGCATTCCAATAATAACTTATTTAAAACTTCTGGAATGTTTACAGAAACATTTCTCGTACTTATTTTATATCCAACATGTTATTTAAACTGATTTGCATAAGCAACATGTTTTCGTTGAAACAACGTAATAAGAACTATCATTTAACAAAAAATAACCTCAGTAAAACACAAATACTACAAAGTTGTTGCAAAATATAAGGGGAAATGCGGCTAATTTGGTTACAATGTGGTATGTGACAATGTTACTGCAATACCTAGGAAATAACTTCATAGTTATATTAGAGTTGTATGTACCATATTAAAACCCAAGTGTGCTATTCGGGCTGTTTACTGTCTGTCGTCTAGCCAAATATAAAATTGATGAAATAATTCATGGCCAGAAACAGAAGCAAAAAAAAAGACTTCTCCATCGACACATCGAGCATATACCTATCCCCAACAGCACGAAAATAGACTCTCAAACAATTAAGATTGACTGAATGTAATATAATCGAGAAAATATCCCTCAATTCTTAGTATTTCGTGTCACGATAGATGATACCACAAGGAGAATACACCCACCCATCTCCCTTCATATGTACATCTCTTGGTATAGAATTTGTACACTTTAGAGCGACAAGCAAAGTGGCGGCCAAAGACAAGGAGAACTCTATTGATTTTTCCTTTAAAAACAAAATCAGTCTTCGTCTTTCATTGACTGCTCTGTCCACATTGTGGGAGTCTTTTCCCCACCGAGACGAGGCGAGACAAACTTTGGTTCAGACACAACAGAGATAATGGTATTTGCATTAGGGGGTTGGTTCTTTGTTTGGGGTATACATGTTCGGGTCTTAGACCCCTGGCAAAACTTAAAATGTGTTTGAATATTAGGTAAGCCATTGATGACGAATGTCCTATATTTGGTTATTTGAGCGAAAAATGTTTATTTTATCAAAGGCAGGAAATTCCTCTGGGAATTGAGTTTTACTGGAAAAGCAAAGCGCGGGACTTAACTAAGTACCTAAAGCAGTCCTTTTGGGATTTACTAATGGCACTTCCCGAAATCAGATTAATAAGTTTGAGATTGTCTCCAAAAGGAGGTAAGACTAGAGGACGACTTCGGACGCTCTGCATTATCTGCTTGAACATGAATTTGCTAAATAGTGACCAGGCTCGTCTAGCGCACTTGAGCAGCGGTCGGAAAAAGGGATATTTTTTGGCGAAAAACTGGGTAAGCAGCCATATTAACCTTACGTACTTCAACTCACATGTCACTTTTGGTTAAAATAGTTGGACCCGTTTTCGAGTAACTCAAGGTGGTTTGCACTTTTTTTGTGGGTAGTATACCATTATAATTAAGGTTATCGTGCAAAACAACGGCCCCGAACTGTAGGCTCACAGACTCAAAATCCAAAGTTTGAACCAAATCAAGCCAGCCGTTTAAGCTGTAGGCCTCAGGAGCACACGGACAGGCAAAGAGACGGACAGAATTGCACGAAACACTTTTCCAAGTTCCTCTTTCATCGTTATGTCAGAATTGATTGACACCTCGGGCTCAAAATTCTGTACAGATACAATAACTATCTTTCTTCTACCACCTACGTTCCTATGAGAAAGTTCAAATCTGGTTCTAATAGCTATCTCATGATTTTCGGCAGCATGGCCAATATATTCAACATTTTTAACTGACACCTCATTTCCAAAGACAATGCTTTCATTCCCTCCACTGCGTACAAGTCATGCAAAATTGTAGGCATGTGAGGAAGTACGTAATTACATTGAACAACAGACAGAGAGACACATGGGTCTAATATTGATTTTGTATGGGAGGAACCAGAACTACTTGACCGACATAGCCTAATTTTAATATCAACCTGACGACAATAAAAAGAAGTCCTTTCACCAAATTTCATTCGCCTATGTCAATTCTTTTGGGCGCTGTCGTGCTTTCAACAGACAGACGGACAGAAAGACACACAGACGGACATGGCTAAATCGGTTCAGAATGTGATCCTCATTCAGAATATAATATACTTTATGAGGTCTCCGGTGACCCCTTCTAGGCGTTAACAAAAAATGTAATGACAAGGCGAATATACCTTCCTGTGGAGGATATAAAAAAATAATAAAAAATTAATAAAAGTTCATAATTATATCGCGTCGTCAAAGAAATACTCCCGAATAGCACACTTGGGTTTTAACATGGTACATAAAACTCTAATATAACTATCAAGTTATTTCCTAAGTATTGCAGTAACATTTTCACACCCCACATTGTAACCAAAATAGCCGCATTTCCCCTTATATTTTGCAACAACTTTGTAGTATTTGTGTTTTACTGAGGTTATTTTTTGTTAAATGATAGTTTTTATTACGTTGTTTCAACGAAAACATGTTGTATTTGACTTAACTAATGTTCTAGCAATGTAACCATTAAGTAACTGTTGAGTTGTCCTGTTGTTTATGCAAATCAGTTTGAATAACATGTTGGATATAATATAAGTATGAGAAATATTTCTGTAAACATTGCAGAAGTTTTAAATAAGTTATTATACGAATGCTTTTTGAGTCTACATGTATAGACAAACAAATTATGAAGTATAAAAGGAAAGGGAAACGTATTTGATCTGAAAGGTATAAATTGTTCTTGGAAGTTCGAATTTCCTGCGATTTTTGACAAAAATCTTACAACGAATACTACTTTTGTCATGAACATTAATGTCTTGGGTCCGGAAAATTCACGCGCCTCCAAAAAAGGGTTAAATAGAAGAAAAGTTTAAAAATCAGAAAATATTAAAATTTGTATTAAAGCTTCAAAATTCCAAAAGACTTGTAGAAACAAATTTGAATATACCATATTCACCAGTTTCTATACAAATGAATTCCGTATAACTTCAACTTAAGCTTTTCAGCTTTTACAAACACTTTTGATAAATGTAAAATTTCAACTCTACAATGTTTTTTTGGTCCTATAATTTGCACATTACAATATTTGTATCAAAAACATTGCAATAAAATATTGCCCTGACCTTGCAAGTTTTCAGCTGCCATTTGGTTTTTTCTCCTTTTCTCCTTTTTTCGTGAAGATCGTAAGCAAGATTTTTCCCAAAATCCGAAATTACATTAAACTCTTTAACTTACATTTGAAAGCTGACTTACATTTTAAGTTTTAAAATGATAAAACTACAAATCTCACTTTTACAACATATTTTTGAATTGCGGATCTTCTGCGTGGAACAATATTACATTCGAGGTTATGTTTTTTTTTTTGCGGAAAGCTGATTTGGCAACGCTGACTACAACTACTTGATTATGTGGAGGATGTTAAGTTATAATGAAGCTACAATAACGCCACGAAACTTGACACTGACATTTCGATTTTCTCATCAACATTATATTATTATGATTTCACTAGTGATTGACGACGACTGAAGATAATAATTCCAAATGATGTTAGAATACTTGTCATATAATGAAACATATTTATAATTGTAAAAACTCAATGCATTGCTTCACATTTTAATGTTTCCCCTATTCTTTTTTACTGAATTGCAAAAATATCCCAGATGACTTGTTAATATACGATTCGTTTTAAAAACATATAAAAAACTAAGCAATGACATTCCATTTTTGTAAGTTTCTTTATTTATATGTATAACATTCTGTAAACGTATTTTGTACATATTAGAAACTTAACCACTTTGGATTGTAATTAAGTTAGGTACTTTGTTGTTAAGTTTCTGCAATGCAAACGTTTCAATGTGTTTAAGTTAGAAGTATCAAAAATCAAAATTTACTAAACGTATCTGTACCTTATTACCAACCTTTTTAGAACTCTAACTTACGAACTCTTACTAAACTACTTTCAAACATCCCCCCCTTTTTGTGAACAAGTTTAAAACTTAAAAAAACGTATTTACAACATTTCGAATGACAATGTTACAAATAGTCCCGCGTGAACATGAATACAACTGATATAGAACGGATTTTGTTACAGATTACTTAAATATAACAGAAATACAATCGAAGTTTTGTTGCAAATCGCAATCTGTGCTATTCGGGCTAGTAGGTGTCAGCAAGTTCAAAATATTTTGCACACTTTATATACCCGACGCGTCCATCGGTATATCTATCTGCTTCACTTTTTTTTCTCCTTCCAAAGAACTTGAAATCGATCATTGATTCCTGATTTGCAACGTACCAGAAAAGATTCCAAAAATCGGGAATACGCAGTACGTTTTCTCATCTCACAAGGGTCAACCTTCCTACATCTTTTGTCTTTAATATATTTCAACTATATATTTTTTTTTATTTCTGATAATCGTCATTTTTCCAGCTAAGTAAGTAAGGTACTTACAAGCCACAAGGTATGCACTTACTTTTACAAACAAAACAACAACATTTAAACCACCTTAATCAGCCTAAATCGCAACTTTCCGCCGACAAAATCTCACACCATGCCATAAATACCTCACTTTTATTCAATTTAAATTAAATACCAGGCTAATTACCGACTAGGAGTCAACAGGGTTAAAATAAATACAAATCAGTTTGATGTCGGAATTTACAAATCTAATTAATTTGTCAAAGGAAATGACTAAATGATGGGGAAACAGCCGTTCGAAAAAAAACGTCCCCAAAACTTTCCCTCTATCCATCTGTGTATATGTATATATAAAACAAATCTCGTTTAGTTGTTCAATTAAACTCGTTAAAGTCAACTGTTGCAAAAAAAAAGGAAAAACACGAAGAGAAATGTAAAGAACATCCGGTCTTCCGTCGACAGGCTCCAACATGGAATATCGTCCTTTTACTATGAAAAAACTACAACATCAACATGAAAAAAAAAAGAATTCCGTTTCCAAGCCATCATCTTTCTTTCAGTATTTCTGCATTTATATAGCATTGCATGCCATACCGTAGATCGTAGGATCCTAACCAAGTTTCCATTAACTTGTATTGACTTTTTCACACCCACACAAGCCGGGCGCTTTCTTTGTTCCGTTCTATCCAGAATGATGGAGGATGAAGAATGAACGATGTTTGTACAATTTTTTTTGTTCGTCCTCTTCCCGATGATTTGGAACATTCGTACCCTTGCTGTGCTCATGTCGTTGTTTGAGTTCTTGGCCTGCATGCTGTACTTGCTGCCATTGATTATTTCATTCAATAAAATGGTCATCTACCCACATTATGGTTGTAAGAATTAACAAAACACATAAAAAACAAACGGGTTAAGCTGCAAGGAGAAATGACTTAAATCAAAATTTAACTTTCGGGGCAGCTCCAAGTCATCTGAAAATAAAATCAATACCTTTGTGTATCATTTGGAAAGTAAGTTGAATCCGAATCCATCTACCCAGCGATTACTTCTAGACTTTCTCTCTCTGTTTGCGTAGTTGGGTTTTTGTTGGTGGCAGCGTGTGCGGGTGAAATGTATTGTCACAGATAAAAATGAAACACGAGAGCTGGATACGACTGAGATGCGAAAGGGCATCCCTGACTGAGGGAAGACAAAATGTAATTTACAGTGTGGATTGACATTAGGATCCATACGTGACTACTGTCAGTAGTAAATTGGATAACATGACTAGACAAAGTTTCGTTTAACGTGAGGTTCTTATCAATAGATACAAATGAATTGCATCATCGATTGTAGATTAGTTTTGTTGTACTGGCGTGTGTATTAGTTTTTAAAGGCGGATTTGTAATGGGCACGCATTTGGCCATCTAATCAAGTCAACTAAGCGAAGCATAGTTTGTACGAGGGCATAAAAAACAAATTATTTGAGTGCCACTTCCTGTTTAACCACTTCGTGGTTTCACTATAAGCCTGCGCTTTATCTGTTAATTTTCATTATTCTGGTTGATATTCTGTCAGATATGTTCAGGCAATTGCCGGACAAAGATATTCTTATGGTCTTTTCAGCCAAGATACTAAACTAAAGTAGGGTTGGGTTGGGTTCTTGAACACTTTATTTTGAGATTGACTTTGCTGGCGGTATCGCTGTGCTAACTATGGCCAAAGACACCCACGATATAGAGTCCACTATACACGAACGAAGTTGTGGCGAGAAATAAATTCGATAAAGTCTGTAATAAGCCGATCACAAGCCTTAGGCCCTGTATCGAGAACCAGCTGAAAGATTGGAATATGCAAGTTTTCTGGTTGGAGAACCAAGCCACTAGACCATTAATATAATTTAAAGTAATACTTGACAGCAGGTTAGGCCTTGAAACACACGTCCAGCATGTCAGAAAAGCTGCGTCTTAGATGCAGCAGTTCTTTCCCAGATGCTGTCAAAATTCAATACACCCATTTACTGGAGGATATTGCTATCCATAGTAACCAGTTCTAGTGTGCTCGTGTATGGGTTGGACTATTAAAATGAAGGAAGCTTTTGTCAGCATATACAGACTCTGACCACTTTCGGACGAAGCAATCTAAGTTACGAGTACAGCGGGCATAATTCTTTATGGCATTATCCCCACCGAAATTCTTTAAGCAAAAATTCCATCGGCGAGGTTTTATCATTACAAAGTCAAAGGTCAAAGTAGAATAAAGGACAACATCTGTAGCACTTTTTAAAATCAAGTGGGATATCGCGGGTAGAGGCAGAAGGACCAACAAGCGGATCCCGACCTTAAAGTTACCGATAACTCGATGCGGGAACTGCAACTCACTTTATGCAGTAACCGGGTAAGGTGACTGTCGAAAATGTCTTCAGTTTTGCTCAGAGGAAGGCTTTAAGAGATGTAATAAAAATCAATAAATGAAAATGAAATAAAAAATGACGAAGGTACGCAGCCCGCAATGTTCCTATGTAGGCGCTTTGCAGGAGAAAGAGTGCATATGCTGGGGTCAGAGCACGGTTGCCACTTTGGTATTTTTTGTTTGCTTTTTCAGTTTTGGTAATTTGGTAATTTCTATCTGGTTTTGGTGACTTTGAGAGCAGGAGCACCTAAAATACGAACTCGATATCAATTCATTTAAATGCTGCCTTACGGTTTCTGAGTGAAAGCATTGCATTTGCATATGCGTCAGCACCACCCATGTAAACCTATTTTGTTAAAAAAATTACTTAATGCACTCATTTTCTTCTTTTGACAGATGTTGAACTTCGAAATATTTTCTGTTTATAACTACATTTAGATATGGATAGGTTAGTTAATCATAATTTTTATTTGCAGACATAAAGCTCTAATTTGTTAAAGTTATAAGAAAAAAGGCTCGGAAATGGTAGATGATTCCATGCCTTCTAACAGCTGGTAATTTTGTACACAACGTTGTTGACGTTGTTTAATTGAGCCTAGTATGCTGCTCGCGCTTAAATTAAGCCCCCATACAAAAATGTCTCCAAAGATAAAATTAAGCAAAGCAGTTTAGTAAAGCAGTACGTAGTTCAAGCTAAATTTGTTAGCCACTGTACGAAAAATCTCTACAGAATTTAAGTAGGCGTATTAATGCAAAATCAATTTTTCCATAGCTAAATTTTGACAGATCAGGGAAAATATCGGTATTTCAAACGAAAGCAAAATAACCGTATGTAGAATGGTAACTTCAACACAAAAAAATTCGTTGTTTTAATTTAATTTCATTTAGAAATGGAATATTTTAACGATGAGTACCTGGAAGAGGTTATTGAGGAAGTACAAATAAAATAACTGAAAAAAAAAATTCCAACACAGTTTTTTTTTTACCGAAGCGAAGTAGTGGAGAGAAACATTGGAGAGGCGCTTAATTTTAGCTTTCCTGGAACAGCATACAGCATAGGCATTAGACTGACAAAGTTCTACTACGTTCTTTACTGAGTCTTATGTTTTATAAATGTTTGTTTTTAAACGAGCAATTTTAAAAATCAAATAAAATAATATGAGTTTAGAAAATCATGCTTTTGGTCAGCAAAAGTAGATATTACTATTGCATTCTTATTTTTTTTTTTAATTTATAAAGTGGTCGTTGCTTAACTACTTAAAGACTGACTAAGTTCCTACAAACCTAATGTACAAAATTGAATATTTTAAAAGACATATGTTTTTTTTATGTTTTAAAAATGTTTTATCAACATCTCCAGATTTTTGGTAAATTTTATCTTGGTTTGGTAACTTTTTTTCCCAATTTTGGCAGCTAATTTTTTTTGCAAGTGTCAACCGTAGGTCGGAATACAATTAGTGTATGTAGGTAGGTAGGTCTATTCAAACCGCGTTTGAAGCGTTCTCAGGACAGTTCTCCCACGGAAAGAATTGAAAATCACCAATTGCAAAATTTTGAGTCGCAATTTACGAATTATATATTTCTCGCAAATCACAACGCAGTTTTCATGGATTGATACAAAAATTCGTAATTTGACATTGAAAACGGCGGAGAATAAAAAAATTCTGTTTGTTGAAATTTACGATTAGAATTATCAATTCGAGCTTCTTTCATTTGTAGTGATTTGCGAAATTGTTTTGCGCAATTTACCACTCCAATAGGTCAATTTCTCAAACACCACTTCACAATCTGAAATTGCAAAAATATTTGGTGATTTACCAGCACTGAATGAATCAATAAAACCTGATAATAATTTAACACAATAAATGTGAATTGAAAACGTAAATTGACGCAGAGAAATCGTAAATTACAAAATATTTTTTGTAATTTCCGTGGAATCAACTACCTGATGTGTGGAATCTTTTTATGCACAGTTCATAGTCCATGTACCTATCGAAATCCTTTTAAATCCTTTTTCTTTATTGTATTGCTAGACAGCTGCAATCATGAAGCCAAATCTCCATTGTGCACATTGCGTGTCTGTGTAAAGGCAGTCGGTATTCAACCTTCGCTCAAAGCAGTCGGGTTTAAGTGCTTTTAGAATAACTAATTCGTAGTGATAGTCAGTATACTAACCCACGGAATATAATGCATTCTGGAATCTATTTTGTATAAGTACCTATTGAATAACAAAAAAAAGCTGAAGTAGGTACCATATAAATCTGTATTTTTTTTTTCAGAATCTCGCTATAATTAGAAAAGAAGAATAAATTGAAATGGACTCTAAAATATCAAATGGGTTCTAAAATATGTAATCGAAAATCCCGTTGGCTTCGGACGAAATGGCGTCGTATGATTCTCACCGATATCAGGAGGAAAACAAATTATAAAATAATACAGCTATGAATTCTGATTTGTAAATTACAAGATATAATTTGTAAATTAAGAATAAAGTTTTCTAATTTCACGAAAAAACATTTTAAATTTAATACGGCGATTCCTCAAAGCACTACTCAAGAAACGTAAATAGCAAAATATGAATTGCAAATTGATAAAAAAAAATTGTAAATTGCAACTACTGAAGTAGTAAATCTACTCCTCTTAGTTCGCAAATCAACACTATTGAGTTGCAATTCAAGACTAAATGGTTGTAATTTGCTAAGGGAGGAAATCGTAATTTACAACAGAAAAGTGGTAATTTACGAATTGTGCTTGCAATTTACAATCCAAAATAATATCAAATTGATAACTATTTGTGTCAATTTGCGATCGGTTATGGCAATATGTATTTCTCGATTGATCGCATTATTGATAATGAAAAGTGTTGATTTACGACTTTTGAGGGTCAATATCTTCACTTCGTAAATTTCTAGAATTGCGAATAAAAAGTCGTGAATTAGTAAATCCTTAGCTAAGCTCTAAAACTAGACAAACTTTTCGTGATTCTGCGCTTATTTTTCTTGATTTGATCCTAAAATTCTTTCCGTGCATCTAGTTTGTCAGACATTTGCGAGAGGTGGCGTTGCAAAAGAAAGGTTTTCGTGATCGAAACTTAAGCTCAGTAATGCAGCATAAGCTAATTTGTGATATGTGCTTATTAATGCAAAGTTGGACAAAAGAATTTACAACCCAAAAAATAGGTCTCGAAACGACAGCTTGTGGCACCCGAATTGTATTCTTTTTAAAATGCTGCTCTAGTCCGTAATAAAGTGGGCTTTCAAAAAAAAAAAAAACCCGTAGATCCTCAGACATCTGCTTGTAAAGTAAACTTGTTCAGTATACTAAACATACCTTTGAAGTGGCCAGGGCATAAGTTGAAGTTCTCATCTCTTTTTTACAATGATTGTGAGCAACTACTTATACACCGGCATGGAAAATATTTAGACCATACTGACCAGTGCCCATCCTTTATCTCCTCTGCTGATAATCGGAAATGCCATTTACTGTAAAGCTCGATATATGCACAGTGGGGTTAGACTTGTCAAAGAAAAAAAAAATGTATCAATTTAAAATAATATTTGCGAAAATAAGCACGGAAATGCGGCTCATGTCCTTCCTCAGTCAGCTTTATTGCCCCCATAGCAAATAAGCCCATTTAAATGCCACTTCTCGGCCCATATTAAATGCGGAGTCCACCTGGTGTGTATTCCTAAATTGATTATCCCATAATCTTCCCAACATCTTTATGTTATTTATATGCATTGCTCGTTGTAGTAAAAACAAATTTACGTTCCAATATACAATAAACACTTCCAGTAAAAGAGCCCAAGAAATGGCCACTGAATGAACACCATCTGTGGTACGTACACTCTGACTCCGGTGCAGACTGTTGGCTTTGGTCGATTCCTCGTGCAAGGACATAAACTAGTCGTCGTCTTCCTCGGACCGTAAACGAAAGTAAACGATAATTTCCGAAACTAAATAATTCAAAGCATGAAAGTCATTTCAAGTCCTTTGACGTTGTGTCGTTTACCGTTTACGACTTTCCCAACTCACACTGCACCGAACATATCCTGTTTCTTGAATAAATCTGTCCCGACACAGCAAGGAGTCTGTCTATAAGTTAGAAGGTATATAAAAGTCAGCTGTTAATGCATCACATGAATGATGATGGAAATACTCAACCAAAAGGTGCATGTCCTTTTGAGGCGGAACGTGCCTCCTACGAGAAAGCATTTCGCTCTCTGCATGTGGTGTATAAAATTTATGTTTAAATTTTATTTTATAATTGTGCGTGCGCTATTTAAGTCGTTAAGTGGAATGAGCTAATAAAATTTGGAAGTGAATACCCCTTTTCGACCTTAAAACTGTATTTGAAAGTAACCTCCAACATTGACCGTCGGTCGGTAAGTTAAAAGTTCGCAGATTCTGCAATTTCCAACCGAATTGCTGTCACTTTCACTGTTCGAAACTACAATACTGCAACCGAAATGCACTGCCGTACCGCTGCTTGAGTTGCGGAACACCATCCTCGGTCCTTCTGTTCACAGCTGCCGATTTAGCAAAAGCAAAGCTCAGCGGTTCCATTGTTTTAGCTCGCTGCGACTCGAATGAACTTTGGCATGAGAAATGACTCTGGTAACGAATGTATTTGCGATCCGTAGAAGAATATCCTTATTCACACAATTTTTGCTCGTTCGCCTGGATGGAGGGGCTGGTATGGGCAGGGATTTGCCTTTTTATTCGCCTGGTGGCTAATACGTCTTGTGGGTCGTGTGTATGCTGCTTCATGGCATATGACTTAAACCAGCTGGAAAGTTAAATTTTTGTGCACAGTTAGCTGACTGGGATATTATATACTCGTAGTCCAGGACTTGCGGTAGCGGCCGTGTGTATTTACCTCCTCAAAAATAAACTCGGAGACTAATGGTAATTTTATTTCGAGCAAATTTAATTAGGAATCTGAATAAATTTCAACTTAATCAAGAAGCGGATGTGAGCTAACTAAAAAAATTGTTTAGATGTTGCAAAGTCGGTAGAGAAAGTCCCCCGAATATATGCGTCTCGTAATGATAGTTACGAGCAGGACCTGAATTTGTATATGATTTTGAATTGGGCTAGCAAGAGCTGCACATGAAGTTCATTTTCAGTTGTAAGGACCAGTAATATTTTAGAGAGACTGGATATGTTGGGGAGTCAATATTTTAACGTCATAAAGTTGGCATAATATGAATACTTTGTTGGAGTATACTGAGTGAGGAGTTCCTGGTGGATTGAATGTAAAGTTTTCCTTCAATGTCATAGCAATAGCGAGCGTCTGATCAATTCCCGGAGTACCTATATCTTAAAAAGGTTCGGCAAATATGGATTCGACAAGGTAAGCCTCTTTTATTGTACCATCAATTGAACTCACACGGGAATTAGCCATTAGGAAAAATAAAAGGTTGTGCAATGAGGACGAAGTTGAAATACAATAAAACAAGCTGTGTGGGAGGTAATAAAGAAATTCTTTTTTATATTTGCAACTTCCATGTATGCCAAAATGTGTGTGAAATGTAACATCTTTCAAATGTCCGCCGATGCTGCTCATGGTCAGAAAGATCCGGCTGAATTTGAGCGAGGGCATTGGTAATGTTGGATTGAGGTCATCGGTCGATTGCGGCTTACTGGCATGGACCTGTCACTTCAGGAAACCCCGCAAGAAAAAGTCCAGCGTGGTCAAATTGGACGAGCTTGGTGGCCAATTCACGTCAGCTCTGCGAGAGGTAACCATATACCCTCATTTATGCAGAATGTCCATCGTGGCAGCTGCTGTGTGACATGTAGCCTCATCCTGCTGGAACCACACGTAGGCTACCTCCATATCGTTCAAGTTGGGTCAAATTAAATAGGTTGGCATCGTTCTGTGGTGGTAGCCACTGATAGTAAGTAGCCGCACCAACGCTATTTTCAGTAAAGTACAGACCAATGACGCCGCCGGTCAAAAATTGGTTCCCTTCCAAACGCTTCAAAACTTCGATGTATATGGTCATTATACATAACTCACCATGACGTTCAAGGGAGTGACTGTATGGCCACTCTATGTTACCTAGGGTGCCGTGAAATAACGCTGTGTTTTGGAATTCGGCGTTATTTATCTTTGTAGGCGCAGCGGCTTAGTGGTTAGTGTGTTGGACTACAAGGCGAGGGGTCCCAGGTTCGAATCCCGAAAAAACCCAAATTCCAACTTATGGTTTTTTTCCGCTGCGCCACCTCTCGCGAACGTCTGACAATCATCCGACAGTAAATATAACTGTCATGAAGGAGTTTCTCAATTAGCCGATTGGTACCGGCATAAAATTGTAGATCCCTTCCATTCGTCCTAAAAATGAAAAACTCACACAAACGAATGGTTCTTCTCTCCCTAGGCCTAGGGTCCCTGCAGACCTGTTGCGCAAACTATTTATTTATGTTTTTAAAAGAAATAACACCAAATTTCTTTGTTCGGTCTTATTTAACTTTGCTAAAGAGAAATAAAGCCCAGTCGGCCTTATTTCGGGTTGGGGTCAAAATTCTGGATGGGTCAAAATTTCAGTTTTAAAAATTCTGCTTTTCAAAATTCTGCTTTACAAAACTCTGCAAACAATAAAATAAAATAAAAAAAATTAAATAAAGCAGAGATGGAGACAACATTTTTTTAGCTAATTTTAACTCCTCTTTTCTTAGTTTTTATTGCTAGCCTTTTATTTCCTCCTGGGAGGAATTTTATTTTATTAATAGTATAGAAATACGAAAGTAAACGAAGGAAGGGACACTGCTATTGATATTTTTTAGGAAGACTGAGAAAAAGTCTTTGTCTCTCCACTAAACCATCAATCGCAGCGTAACAGTAATAACAACGAACCTCCTAGGAAAATGGTCTTAGAGTATTTGAAGATCCACCGAGTCTATTGTCGAAGGAATTTTGATTAAACATCATTTCGGCTGTCCTTTTATACTGCCGAAATAAAGTATAAAAAGAAAACAAATGAAATTATAACAAATAAAATTTGTAATTTATTTTTTTTATTAAATTTCGCATTATTATTTTTTTTTTTAATTTTTTTTTAATTTCATTTTATTTTTATTTAAAAATTAAAAGTAGGTACTAAATTTTTAATTTTGTAAAGCAGAATTTCGCTGAATTTTTGTGTGAGACGACAGAATTTTGCAAAGCAGAGTTTCGAGTGGATACCTCTTATTTCGCTTTGAAATTATGAATACATTAAGATGATATGCACTAATATATGTTTTATCTTAACTATAAGCTATTCGTAGGCGCAGTGGCTTAGTGGTTAGTGTGTTGGACTACTAAGCGAGGGGTCCCAGGTTCGAGTCCCGAAAAAACCCAAATTCCAACTTATGGTTTTTTTCCGCTGCGCCACCTCTCGCGAACGTCTGACAAACATCCGAGAGTATATCTGTCATGAAGGAGCTTCTCAATTAGCCGTTTGGACCCGGCATAAAATTGTAGATCCCTTCCATTCGTCCCAAAAATGAAAAACGCACACAAACGAATGGTTGTGAGAAGCTAGGCCTTGGGTCTCTACAGACCTGTTGCGCCAACTATTTATTTTTTTATTTTATTTTTATAAGCTATTCGAGCTAATTTTGTACTGTTATTTTCGACAATTTCTTAATCTAGTTTCAGCATTTAGAATTTGAGAAAATAACATTTTCAAATTTTAAACTATTAGGTATTTTATCAAATCTCCCCTCTAGTTATTTAAGCCTTTAAAATCTAGTTATACTTAAAATAATAGTTGCATCTATTTCTGCAAATTCAAAATATACTAAAAGTTCTCGGCCATTCTGAAAACAAGCAATGCTGGGCATTATTTCACTTTGTCAATGTAAAATAACGCCAAATTCCAAACTTCAGCTTTATTTCGCTTTCACAAAGTGAAATAACGGCGAATTTTGGAATAGGGCGTTTTTTCTCTCGGCGTTATTTCACGGCACCGTTACCTAGTCTTGTTTTGTTACTGGTATGTCTGAGGAACACTTTCTTCAGTGATCCAGCTTGTTTTATTTTCATTATCGGATTACGCTAATAGTATAAATACATCCATTGGCGAGAATGAACTTGAATTTGTCAACAAGATCGACTCAAGTACATTCCGATCATATAATAAATGACTTCCAGAGAAGAAGTTCCGTGCAATAACCTCACAGTACTTTCCCAGTTGCCTTTTTGTTGTCTGAAGTAAATAAGCGAGCGGCAAAATATATCTGCAATCAAATCTAAGTAATATTTACTATACAATAAAGAAAGAGCATTGCAAACGTAGCTATTCATTTCCAGGTTTAAGTTGGGAATTCAAGAAAGATTTTCAAACCACACCCTATTACATCGAAACATTAGTCAGTTAAAAAAGAAAAAAAACACTGTATGAACTGCAAAGGACAAAGCCAGTCTCATTTAAGATTCGCGGCGAAAATGCTTCCCCTGTCAGGCTATAAATTTAAATGTCGTCCAGCGTCCACTATCATCATTCCATTTGGGTTCGTTGATTTATCTTTCATTTTTGTGTAACTACTCTCAGCAGCTGACCCGAGAGCATACAAACCACACCCCTACTGACTCAAAACTGGACCAAACAAAAAGAAAATATTTCAACACCCGCACTGACCGCCACAGTCATTATCTCAATTGCAATAACTTTTCCCGCAGAGCACAAAAAAAAAGAAAGCCCTCTCCCAGGTCCCACATCAAAAGCAGTCTCGGTAGTAGCTAAATACAATTTATGTTTAAATGTGGTCGAATACTGTGGGCCACCGTGTTCGTCGTGCGCGTACCCCAAAAGGGTGCTTTTCACTGATCTAATACCACTTTGCAAAAGCCACAATTGGTAAGGATGGAAAAAAAAGAAAAAAAAATAGCTCAAACCACCTTCAACCCCTATTTGCTTAAAGGTCGGCAAATGCTGAACTGAAAAAAAGAAATCTTTGAATACTCCCACAGTCTACCTTTTTGCTTCGTTGGTGGTTCCCAGTTTGTTTTGTATATAGAGAAGTTCGCCCAGCGCCAGGATAAACGGTTACCTCTCTCATGTCACAGGGATATAAATTAAAATCATTTATTTACGCTTTAGAATGTTTCACAGATACTTATCTGTGTGTCTCCTCTGCTGATCCATTCTCCTCTCGAAGGAGACTCGAGATAAAATTTATAATAACACAAGTTTCTTGTACTACGTATTTACTTTATTGAACAATGTCCTTTTAACTTTCTTATTTTTGTTTCTATTATCTTTGCAGGTGAATCAGGTGTAAGTCGTCCGTTTGCCGTCGTGGTAGGTGGTGGTAGGTGGTGGTTGTGGCGCCGCCGCTGCTGCTGGTTTGCTGGTGAAGAAGCACTTCTTGTGCTGGTTTCTCGAAATATTTTTCCACAACGGATACGTATAAAAATTCAACAGCATCCCAAATGTTGGCGTTTCACAACGAACACATAGCAAGTGAGTATCGCAGTCGTCCTTTTTGCTTTGGTAGAGGATTTTTATACAAATACTTGTAATAATCTTAGAGAAAAGTTAAAGGTTGAATGAATGTGTGTGTGTGGTGGAACACTAAGTGATTAGTTTTTCCTCTTCTTTTTTATGGATAAAAATTAGGGTAAGTGCTTTCATTTTGATGGAGTAATGGAAGCTTTGCCCTCGGGGTATAGAGGATGATGACAATTTCAGGTAAGGTCAGTTACACAAGGATGTGTGCGTGCATAGGAGTAGCACAATGGTACCGGTTGGTCATCCAGAGGTGCTGCAGTTGGGCTATACCTGCGAGTGGACCGCCAGGCAGTGCCGGCTCTAGTCAAACTAGCGCCCTGTGCACGATTTACAGAAAGCGCCCTTTTTCATATTTGCACACATCCATAAGTCTTTTCCACATAACTCAGGAGGTAGACTTTCAGTGCGTTTTTTTAATGAGTTATTTTTTGTTTTGAGATTCTCTTGTGTAGCGGATGTGCAAGAAATATACCTATATGAAGAGGGTGGAATATTTTGAGATTATGTAGGTAAGAAGTGAACTTGGTCTATTGGGGTTTTTTATTTTGCGATATTTTGAGTTAGATTCTCCTTGAAGTTGCAACATTGCAAGTGATGTGAGTTAATGTGCGAGAAATAATTCAGCACAGGTGTGATGGATGTTGTTATTTTGGGCTTATTTTAACGAGCTCTTTGTAATGCAAATGGCAGTATTTGTTCGCGCAAGATAAAATAAATTTGTCTTTCTTTCTTGGCGCCCTGTGCATATGCACATCTTGCACATATGGTTGGTCCGGCCCTTATTTTCAATTATTACTGACCATGCAGAAAGTGAGGTATATACCATGGCATCTGCTGGTTGCATTGAGCGTCTAACCTGTTAGAATCATAAATTAAACAGTTTAGGGACACTCGTCAAATTGGTTTTCATTTTGCTATTCAACTCATTTGTGTTATTTCTATATCACATGGAGTCACATTTACATAATAGCCAAACGAAATGACAATCCAGCAGGCAACATAAACACATCACTTCGTTAACCAAGTGCTTTCATCTAAATCACTTGGAGAATACTGATGTGCGCCAAATTTACGGTAACTTCTTCTGTCAGTGAGAGTAGGTATATGCTCGCATGTACCAATGTAACAGGAGGACTTAAATTATCTCCAGGCTCATGCTCATTTGTCTCCTATACTCTTTCTTTCTGCATCATTTGGTAATTTCCATTCATTTGCATTAAAATGTAATTAATGTTTAACAGAGACATACATCGTGCATATACGACCGGTCCTACTGGTACCGTATGCTGGAGTCAATTTCCCATTTTTCGAATGGGAAATTCTTTCTGGCTTACAACATTATTCGGGAGGCGACCCCTTGGATAAGTTCAGACTCGGAGCAGAAGGGGTAGACATTCTCGACGATAGTATGCGCATATGTGTGAACACAGTCTATGCGGTTGTAGCTTGTAGGAGGCACGCGTGCTTATGTGTATGTACTTGTAGAATTATTTGCGCATTTGTGTGTAATCTCTTCTTAATATGTTAATTTTAAAGGATTTATGTGAGAGAATGGTATTCACACGAAAAGTTAATTACAATTGGCACTCTACAGGAGGAGAGACGCACACACGCAGGGCGCAGAACAAATGTAGGTACCTACTCGTAGTCGGAGTCGTACTTATTTAATGTATTGTTGATGCAATTGGTGTCCTTAATTTGTGCAAAGAGGCAAGTTCATACAAACCTGCTGTGGTGATGGTGACACTGTAAAGCTTTGTTGCGTTTAGTATAGCTTGAGGCAACTCTACACAAAAGATGAAGTAATACATGCGTAGGACATTCTGGGAATTGCGTTAATTTTTAATTGCTTCTCGAAGGACGTCCGAAGAGTCCCGGTTCGCACATGTTTAGCTATTCACAAAGCAATTAGAAAGTTCGAAGGTCTCCTACGTGCAAATCTGCAAGGCTAGCTGCGGGACCCTGGGCTTGGTAATGTACGTTGTGGCATAAATTATTTATCCTTTCTTTGGGTATATACTAAAAAGCCGCTGGCTAAATAGGGAATTAGTGAAAATCAATAACAGGCCTGATATTCGAGTGTATTGTAATAGTTTCTTAAGTAATGGGATACAAGCGCAGTCATGTTGATTGGGGGTAATCTTGCAACTGCTATGGATTATGCAAAGTGGCTTGTAATGCGGGTTTGCCTTTGGGAACAATTTTTTTTTGGCTTTGATGTCTCAAAAATGGAGAACTTATCTTATGTCTCTTTAACATATCCTGCAATATCATAACTGAAATATTGCGTGATGGCCTAAAACCTTTAGTGAGCAGTGGCGTAGCGAGAGGGGTTCAAGGGGGCACAGGCCCCGGGCGGCACTTTGCTAGGGGCGGCAATTTCGAGCGGTTAGAATGTTTAAATATATAAAATTTACAAAACGGATTCTTTTTTCAGTCAACGAATTTATTTAAAAAGTTTGCATTCCTTGTGTTGCTTAACAACAAAATCCAATGAGCGCTGCTCCCTAGTATGCAACTACATTTTATCAGAAATGACAACCCTGTACAGCAAACACAAATTATAACACAGTACACATTCCAAAATACTATTTTTCTCTTTTCTTACTAGAAGTTGTGTGTTTAGTGTGTGAGAGGAGTTTCCCAAAATTGAAGCTTATTCAAAATTATTTAAGGTCCACAATGAGCATTCTAACTAAGGCTATCTAATCTGGGTATCATGGCTATAGAGCAGGAAATCATAGAGACCATCGATACTGAAAGAGATTTCGCCCTGATGAAAAGTAGGAAAACAACATTTTAAAGAAGTTTTCTGTATATAAATAAAAAAGTTTATTGTAAATAAAAAAAAAAATGTATTATGGACCTACCTAATAACTTTTTTTCCTTTTACTTAAAACTAAATTAAATGCTTTCAATTTCAATTTCAATTTATTAACATCTTTCGTTTTGAGTTGTACAATAAGACTTAGTCTTTTATCCTTTCGTTTAAAAATTATTTTTTTAAACAAATTTTAGTTTATTTATTTATTAATGAATTTAATTAATTAATGAAAAAAATAATTTAATGTAATTAATTTACAAAAAAATATTTTAATCCAATAATAATTTAAAAAAAATAATTTAAAGCAATAATAATAATAATGTAACTAAATTAAAAATTTTCAAAAGCTAAAAAAAAAATTAAAGTTTAATGGTTTCATACCGTTGCTTATTTGATATCCTGAGGTAAGTAATTTGTATCCGATTAGAAATTGGGAAATCGGAAAGTTACCAATATGGTTAAATTTTAAATTTGCGGCTTCATTTTTGCTTCACTTGCTAGAAAGTAAATAGTACGAACAAGAGTTGACAACATTTTGAAGAGTTATTGATACATATACTATGTGTAGGCATAACTGGTTGAAACCGTAGACGAAGGTTCTTATTTTAGTGTGTAAAAAAAAGTAACCTGGGGGCGGCATAAATTGGGTCTTCCCGTGCGGCCCCAACTAACGCTACGCCACTATTAGTGTCTCTCATAACTGCTGTTTCAGGACAGGAGAGTTAACGACCGATCAAATTATCATACAAGACCTGTGCTAAAAAATAAAAGCCCAAACAGATGCGCACCATCTCTAAATCGAATTTAAAGCCTATGACGACGCAAACGTCGCCTCTGATCATTTTCTTATTGCGGCTAAATTCAGAGGTCGATTGTCCGACGAGTAAAGCCTCCGAGCCGTTTAGAAGAAGAAACTCGACGTTGGACGCCTTAGCACACCGGGAGTAGCCAGAGCCTACAGAGAGCGCCTGAGTGAGAAACTATCCACTGCGCACTCACCTACCACAGAGGTAGCTGAAACCACAGTAGCAACCCCAGGAGAAAAGCCCGTGGTATGATTATGAATGCGTATACAGGAAAAAGGTGACAGAAGATGCACATAAGAAATCGCTGCAGAGCAAATTAAGGCTAGCGATGTAAGAGCCAGGAGAAGGTAGGAGAAGAAAATCCTGCGTAGATAGTATAGGGCCTACGCAGTATCAAAGCTAAGGGACGTCGAAGAGTCTCGTTATCGAAAATGCACCCGGAGATTTTATAAGCAAGTTAAGCAATTAACTACTGGGTTCAGTAATGGAACACAGCCTCTTCGAAACAGCGAATAGAAGATGTGTTTTTTAGCATCATTTTCAGCAGCTCCTATAAATGGGAATCGTAATAGGGCCAGAAGAGGACCCAAGCCCAGTTAAAGGGGAACCAGTTCCACCACCAAGTGTAGAAGAATTGGCTTAGCTATATGAAAAAACTTAAGAACAACAGGCCACAGGCTCTGATGGTTTACCAGCGGAGCTTTTTATATACGGTAGCGATTCTTTGGTAAGGCGCATACACCATCATCATCAACCAAGATGACTGGACTTTCAGCTCCATATGCCCCATCACCAAAAAAAGCAATCGTATGTCACGCAAGAACTATCGAGGCATATTCCTGCTAGGGCATACTAGATTCTATCCGGCGTACTGGGTGAACTTCTCAAGCCGTTGTGCAACACACTAATTGGCTCGTGCCAATGGGGCGTTCGGCCCGACAGATGGCTCATAGACCAAATTTTCAAACTGAGCCAAATCCTGGAAAAGATCAACAAATTTCAAGTCAAGACCCACCAACTTCTCATCGACTTCAAAGCGGCATATGGGTCCCGGGAAAACTGATCCAATAATAGTAATACTGGGCTCCTTCGAAAGAAAAATTCTTCGACGCGCTTTTGGTCCTGTGTGCGAGGAGGTCGAATGGAGGAGGAAACTCTAAGAGCTGTACCAAGATGTGGATGTAGTCCAAAATGCCCAAACACGTCGAACAAACTGGCTCTGACACAACGAGCGAATGGATAATAATGCTACAGCTAAGAGGATCTTGGAATTCCAGCCCCTGATTCGAGACGACAAGGACGGCCGAGCCTCCGTTTAGAAGATCAGCCTTCGCGGATGCCAAGGCTCTTGGTCTGGATAAAAGGAAGCAGCGTATTCGGAGTCACAGATGATGGAAAGCTGCTGTGTCCCAGGCAGAGATTCTTTTCTTCACGGATCGTGAGCCATTATGTAAGTAACTATGTGACACGTGCAAGTAAAAGAGGACCCCAACCGACTTTTCAAAAAAGGTTACCAACCCAAGACGCAGTCCTTATTTGAAACCTTCCTTTGAAACTTTTGTTTAAACACCACTGCCACCCTAAGAGATCTCCTCTAATTTAATCTTGGCATTACTTCATACGAGCTCCAAGCAATCCTTGGTACGGGATATGTGACCAAGTTTCGTTTATGCATAATTACCCAAAAAAAAAAAAAAAAAACAAACCAGCCAAGCATTCGAAAAACGGTTCGCAATCTCATATACGATTTTAATAGGACAAATGCCACTTTTCCACTTTGCATCTTTTGTTTTCCCTCCTCTTAGCCAGAAAAAGGTGCCGGAAAACACGAAAGCAAGAATAGAATGACAAAGAAGGATAAAAATAAAAATTACCGTAACGGTTTTGTACTTTTTCTATCCAACTCGTGTATCGCGCCGCAGATGTTTCCATACGTGACAAAGTAATTTTGTAAAAAAAAAACCTAAAGAGACCAATTAGAGCTGCGCAGCAAGTACTTTAAAAGTCATTAGCAGCCTTCTCGTCCCAAACCCCTACAGCAAGGACAACATTGACATGGTTCGAAGGAAAAGTGAAAAAGAAAAAAAAAAGAAACAGGTATAAAATGGTTAATAAGGCATAGGAAATGGCAGCGCACACGAGAATGACATACTCTAACGTGAGGAAGCTGTTATTTCGATGTAGGTATGGCTTTATGTTAAATTTGAAATACTACAAGTGAAATCCGCTTACACAGAACCGGACGTGTCACTCATTCAGGCTTCACGCAGCACTGTGTGTGTGCGTTTAATTAATAACAAATTATGTGATGTGTTTCTGTGTGGTAATTATCACATCAATTAGAGCCCATTGTGGATTGTGTAGCTATCAATGTTAATGTCTTGCGTTGCTGGGTAGTACACTGATGGGATAATGAAGGCGGAGTGATGGTTATAGGTGTGATCATGATCAAGGGATTAACGCAATTAAATTAAGTTTTTTTAATCTAAATTAGTGTTGTGCGCCTAAGTGTCCCACTTAGGCAGTTAAATGCAATTATGAACATCCAAGTGGGAAGCTACAGCAGATGATGTAGGTCTAAGCGCGATATTGCATTGAACTAAAATGTACAGAGCCAGATGTGAAGTTAGATCCAACATGAGTGTATGCCTGCGGAGAGAAACTGGCTGAATCTGATCATCGGCTTAAGATCACTTTCATCAAGTCTCCGGCAACAGGAACTAACAACAAACAGGAAAACAAATGATCAAAACAGTTGGCTGGACGTGGCTTAGTTCATGGCTTCATATCATCTGCAATCTACGGAGGAAGAGGGAAATTGTTTACTTATTAGATGCAAACTGGATAGAAATAGCTGACGAATTGAATCATTTCCAGGAAGATTTCACAAGCTAAAACTAGAACCCGAACAAGGTATCACATTTTCAGAACATCTGCAAATTGACTGACTCCCATGGATTCGGGCCACTGAGCAATAGGAAATGAAGCAGCCAAGATTGATGACATCATCCATAGTACCAGTTGCTGAAGCTGTAGGGATGTAAAGACAACAATGGGCGGCTTTAGTCAGAACTAGACTACGCATGCTAAGCAATCCAATCTCTGATAACCTCCCGACCATCTGAGGCATCGCATTGAAATACATCACTGACTTCGAAAGCTCCACCCGTTGTTTGCGACTCCGCTCTCATTGTCTTGTTCGTAAGAAAAAATCTAGTCAGCTTTGAAACGCAGAGAGCTCCATCGTTTTGAGTCCATAGCTGACTAAATGCCGGGAGCCTTATGCCACATGAAAGATATTTAGGCATCAATCGTCATTAGTTTTAATATCGGCCATGAATGCAATCATCAGAGAGAAGATATTTGCGCCATGGTCATGGTATGTCTGACTACCGTTGATTACTTAACCAGAAACCGCTTTTTACTTAGCTTCAGGGTGATGCCATAATTATACTTAAAGGCGAAAGTTTCTTAATTTTAAATCAGCTTGTTCTCGTGCTTTAAAAAGTGTCTTAGTCTCTCCTCCTCTCTTCTTGTACTGCCAGAGAACGCGATTCTTGTTGCCAAGTTTAGAATCTTAGCCAACATACGACTAATGTTGACCTGGCTTGCTGTTGCTGTCTGTTAGTTCCATTCTCAAAACCTTTCGCCAAAAATACATGATCGGTCTATATAAGTGGGGCTTTAGGTCAGAAAAGCAATCAACGATCTCAATTTCAAAGTCACCTATGACAGCGAATGGGGCTTCTCAAAGGAAACATGTACCCAGCAGCGTTGCCGTTGACTTTTGGGAAAATGTATAATTTTTTTTTTTTTGAAATATGTAACAAAAGTATCTAAATTTGAGTTTCTAAAATGTCCCAAATGTATCACATTTTCAAATAAATAAATTTATTAACGACGAAAGAAACAAAAATAAACATACAAACATCACAGTACAAACAAATAAAATAAAAAAATTCTTAAAAACAAACTTACAAAATATAAATAAGTTCAATTCAATTTTTAGTTAAAAGAAAATTCCTAAAGCATTGTATAAATGTATACGATATTACAATCGCCTTTAAAATACCAAATCAACGCATCTTCAAAGTCAAAAATTCGTTATGGGTGGCAACTACTGTAGAGTAATTTGTGCTGGCTTAAAATGCATTTGTGTTTTAAATAAATGTTTAGAATTTATATACCTATTTCGTTTGGAAAACGTGGAAAACCTGCATCTGACAACTATAGGGAGTAGAGGCTTAGAGGAATTTGAATTGAATAACTCACACATTCTCATAAATTGGGAGAATTTACGAATGCAAATGTGCTCGAGTCGTTCCGTACATATGCAGTACATTATCAGTATGGGTGGAACATCAGTTCAGAATGAGCAAAAGTTACCATAGTCTGTTTTAAAAATAAGGAAACAAATTAATACTGACAGATTTAAAAATTTATTAATTCATTTGAAAAATTGAAAATTGATAAATGTATCTAACTGAACATACATTTATCAATTTTCAATAAGAATTCTGCACAATCTCCGTCCCAAAAAAAAACTATCTAAGTATCAATTTTTTGTACGGAAACAAAAATGTAGCTAATTTGATGCAATTCTATCTTTTGGCAACGCTGGAAGAATTTTATCCATTTTATCCACTTCGAGGAGGAAGAATTTTATCCACAGCAATGGAGCGTGCTCTCCTTCACTGGAGTCAGTTTTGGAAAGGGCGCTACGTTGTCAGGCTAGTTCGTATTCCACTTACAGATCCCAGGAAGGTCTCTCTGATCAAGAACCCACAGGGTAACTTAAAATCTATCCGCAAATTCGGTAAAAGGATACCGGTAATGTTCTACCAACTTTATCCTTGTTGTTGCTGTATAAAAGGTTTTTATGGATGCCCCTGCCAGTGTATATAAAAGACAAAAGACAGCTTTCCCGTCTATCGCGACGTGGATAAGTCTGAAAGCCGCGTTTAAGGTTACTACAAAATCAGACCAGACAACAAGATTGCATGCTTCGTGGCGGTCACAAGGACGTATGAGTCCAGATTCGAATTAATTGACTGGACAACTACTGACTTTTGAACAGATCTGAGATGAATATAGTGCCTTTCACAAAAAAAAGCCGTGTATCTGAAATTCTCCGAATATTGTCCGGCGCCACGACGGATCAATAGTCAATCTATGATCCGTCTGTGTTGATGGATATTCTATTACACTTTCGTGGTTTCATCTGTGACCCATTTTACCATTACCACGTTCGAAAATAAACAAGGAAATGGTCTATTACATTTTACTTTCCTCGAAAGAATAAATCTACCTTAACTTCCTTGAAAACTCCTGCAGACCATGTTCAACCACTTCTTCAAAGAGTATTCTTCTACTTTTGCCTCTATCTTCGTCGTGTCACACCCCGTTTCCACAGCATTTCACAAACTCCATCCCCTTCAGAATATCAATAATTGCATCGCAATGAAAATTCATTTTTCTGATTTTCAAATTTGCTGACAAGTTTTCCAATATGAATATTGGCACACCAACTTTTGGCTGACTGATTCTATTTGCTTTTCCATTACCTCTGTTTGTGGTCTGTTTATGTCTCAAAAGTAATTATTCCATAAATCAACATAAATATCTTGAAAAAAAAAATCACTAAAACACCAACCTCCCTCTCGCCAGAGACAGTTTCACTTTGCACCAACTCCCACCCCAAGCCACTTACATTTAGCAGTACCTACTGCTGCTGGTCTTTGAAATTGCACAGAGAGAGAAGGACTTGAACTATAAAAGTAGGCACTTCCTCCCAACTATAAACAGTTTTTTTTTATATTTTTTTCACATCACAGAAATGGGGCGGGGGAAGCACCAAGCACATTTAAATGACAAACAGTCCAATCTCGTAAGTCGAAGCTCAATGTCCAAACCGAAATGACGACGAGTCGAGTTTTAGGGTGCGCTACCAGAAGTTCCTTTTAATTAGCATTTGGACATGAACATGTTTTATGCATTCTTGCTTTGCAGCTTGCAGGGAAAAAACTTTTCCTTTACCAATGTTGTGATTTTAATTTTAATTTCATTTACTTTTGCAACCGAACGACTCAAAAGGGAGATTTAATTCACTTTGTAATAATGTTTGTTTCATTCTACTTTGAGGTATGCCTCCTTGTGCCGCCCACACTCTCAAATGATGTGGAGGATGGGTGACAGGACATTTTTTTTTCTGCCCCGCTTTCTTGGTTTGATGGTTTATTTTTATGCAGTCCGGTTTTGGTTTAGGTTTCATTGTGGCATCCGGTTGCAGAAAGGAAACAGGCTTCTGGATAAAAGTTTCATGATTAAAAGTTTGTTGTTGTGCGGTTTCGGAAGGGTTTTCGTTATGTAATTTGGAGAGAAAACAGCCCACGCCTGCGAGAATTGTATTTGCTGACCCTAATTGCCTACTCGAAGTATTATAACAACAGATAGCCACAAGCAGATACCTTCGATCGGAGTGCAAATATCCACTTATGAGCTGTGAGGGGAGATACGTACCTACAAATAATGGCTGGTGAAGTGCTACTATCCCACTGTTCGAAGTCTTTTCTTTCAATTGCACTCCCTCCAATGGTAAGAGGGCACTCAAAGCGAGCGTAGCAAACTGCCCTCATTCCACACGATATGAATTATTAGTGATTCGGCTATAATAGCTCTGTTAAAGGTCTCCACTTACCACGAGGAGATCATGGTGTGTACTTAAACTCAGTTGAATAAGTGTTCCTTTAGTGTTCTATCACGTGCACTTGTTACAGTAGGGTGGGCAAGAGAATGGTCTCGTATTCGACAAGCAGAAGAATAATGTTGAAAGAGAAAGAAAATCGGCAGTGCTTCTTGAAATTTCCTTGACTTTTTAGCATTTTAAACAAATTGTTGCCCGAAGAATTTTTTTTCGAAACAACCAAGGAGGTGCTCATTCGCCTTTACTAAAGTCCATGCTCCTGTATACCATATAGAGACGGACTGGGATAATAAGGGTCTCTTATATAGAGTCTCCTCAGTGTAGGTCGCTGTTCGAGTCTTGCTACCTTTACATACCTACTATTTTTAATTATTGGTAAGGCTTTTGAAGCGTTATTTTCAAAAATGGGTACGCCATCGGGAGAGATTCAGGCGGTTTATTGCGATTGCAGCCGTTCAATGCTATATATTCCTCCTCAGTGCTTCTTCGATGTTGTCTGAGATATTCGTATTCGCACCCTTGGTACAACAAGGCTATGAAACAAATTGATGGTGATCGGAACGTTTGAAGTTTGAACATCTATTATAGTGGATGAGTGTCTTATGTCTATCGCAACGCGCTTAGTATGGTTTTATGTGTTATGTGTTTTAACCGTCAGGTTCCAATTTTGAAATTGAAGAGAGAAAACCGTGTGATAGGTATAGTAACGTAACGCCCCGCATAAAAATCAATAAGGTGTCATGAAGCCTCCCACTTGAAGACTGTAGGCACTACAAAAGAAGTTCCCCTTGTCTATTTTCGTTTTGAAATCACCAAGTGTGATTTTAAAGCGGTACCAAGGATATTCCTATTCCTTTCCCGATAAGTCCTGAAAAATCTTCACATCTGAAAACGTCGTGCAGAAAATTCATCCGCTGTATGTTCTTGATATGAAGGGCTGATGCCAGGCTTTCGATCTTTATTCATCAAGTCAATTCCGACAGAGCATTATAGTGTTGCTATTTTCCACTTGTTCAAAACTTGCACCTATAAGTCGAGATGGATGGGCGAGACCAGTACCCGGGGTTAACATAATCACAATTGATGTGTATGCGATAGTTCCGAGAACTGGTCCGAGTTGATGCCAATCAGAGCCGACCACATATGCATGGTCAAAAATGGGATTGAATGTTTCCCCTGAAGATATAAGTTAGGGGATTATACTATTTTGATGAGGCTGACCCACTCCCAGACGAACATACCTATACAGTGCTATTATAAACAAATTATGATGAACATTTCTTCTCGACAGGAATCTGATTTACATTTTCTCAATCCTGACAAATTTTGGAATTTTTTTAATAATTTGTTGACACCCCACATGAACTAAATACTTATATCTAGCCTAAAGTGTCAACTTGTCTACCAGACTGTAGCATAATTGCCAGCCATTCTTTTAAAGAACGTTGAAAGAACAAAAACTTTTACCAACGAACGTCTAATCGTGTGGCTCAATTGTTTTTCTTGACTCCAATCCCCAGTGGCATTGTTGCACCTTCTGAGCTGAGAGCGAGTCCCTACAAAAAAAAATAACCATTACCCCATATTCAAATCAGCACAAACGACATTTGGCAGCAACTATTATGCCATGCCAGTCGAATAAAATATTCAATTGAAACATTTAGACTTAAAAAGAACTTGTGTCGGTGCCTGACCCAACCCCACATTCGAAGGAATGGTAATTTACGACAAAAGGTCGGCGGTAGAGTATTTTAAGGACCCACCCGCATGCTGGTGTTGAAAACTATTCAAAAACTTACATTAAATATGCAGATGCAACATGCAGATAGAACTTCTACAAATGTACACTCCATTCGAGTTCGGTCCAATCCGATTCGTTTTACTGTAATTAAATGCAAAGTATTTTAACCCCCAAAGAAGCTTTAGAGACCCTAAGCCCAAGTATGTGCGACTGATTTTTCAGGGCAACAGTTAAGAGGACACAAGTTGTAATTTGTGGGATTGGGTATGTGTTCCATTGTTGAACGACCGCCTTCGCCATCATTCACATTTAGAACTAACATTAATAAAAGAACAATTGGTACGCGCCCAGTGGTGGTATTCTAAATGGCACCCAAGGGCCGAAGTTTAAGCCACCTATACCAGTGAATGGGTTGCAACAGCAAGTCCACAGACAAAGTTTTGAGACTCGATTACTCGTTTTTCTTTCGCACTGTCTCTTTGGGTTGGACACAAATGCAAATATCCAAAGTTCAAAAAGGGTTATTTGCACCGAACATATGGATACGTTTCTGGCCAGGATATATTATATAGATGTTATGGTTATTAGAGAGTGGAGCAAAATGGACGTAGCGATACCAAAGACCAAAGTTCGAGGTTGAATTGTTTAAAATTAAAATTAGTTTCAGTAATTTGGGAAGTTTTCACTTTCGGAATTTAGGTAATAATTATTATGTTGAGTGTCGTGATGGTGCATCGCTAATAAATTATTTATTAAATGCCGTGGTGCAAGTAGTGGTTTATTAGATTGTGATTTGTATGGTGGAGGATGGCAGTCAACTTAGCTAGTCAGTCAACTCAGTCAACTCAGTATATTAAGGACTAGTGAGGGGGAATAGAATTCGACCAGTGGTGGAAACTCTACCATAAAGCGACCCCGCTTATACACTGGAAAAATAAATTGCAGACATCTCTGCACAATTTTTACAAAAAAAAAAAAAAAAAAACGAATAAATGTTGTGTTTAAGGCAATGAAAGTGGGTCTCAAATATTTGCCTTGGCCTATTTATACACATTCATTTCGTGGTTTCAGAAGGTAGCGCTTTAATTTGACACCTGACAAACACAGCTGTCATCTGCATACAATGGATCGCTTGGATATAATGGATCGCTTAACAATCGAACAACGCGTTAAAATTATTAAAACTTTCAACAAGACGGGGCAATACCACGCACAACACGACCAATTATGGTTTTATTGCGTGAGAAGTTTCCTGGTCGCGTAATTTCAAGTTTTGCCGGCGTCAATTGACCACCAAGATCATGCGATTTGATACCGTTAGATTATTTTCTGTGGGGCTACGCAAAAGACCGTGCTTACGCGAATAATCCTCGAACTCTAGACTCATTAAAAACCAACATTACTTAAGTTATAGCCGAGATACCGCCCGAAATGTGCGAAAAATTGGTTAAAAATTACCTCAAAATACTTTTGAATGATATTGAATTTCACACTTACATAATGGAAAAGTCCAAACTTTATAACGAAATAAAATTTTCATCAAAAATTTATCGCTGCGTGTGTTTTATTTAGCTTTACTTTCGAAAACGAAAAATTAATGACCCTTAATAATGAGATATGTTCAACCACTGACTTATTATAAATGGACTGCTAGTAGCCAACTTCGCGTTGGTTCCAACACTGGCGCTAGCGCTCTTGGTTCAGAGCGGAATAAATTGGATTCAAATTATAAGAAGTAGAAATAAAGTAGGTTTTATGGGCTTCATTATTAGTATGAGGAATTTGAAAATAAAATTTTTTTTTAAAACATATTAATGCAAAAAAAACGAGTGTGCTTTAGACCACACGACTGAAGTAAAACTTCTTTAGCTCCATCCATAATTCTATATGATTGTATGCAGTGTTGTTATATCGTGGGATTTATCCCATTTTGTGGTAATTTCGATGTCCGAAAAGCCTTGCGTGGGATAAAGGGAAAAAGCACAAAAAATAACCGCTCTTGTAAATCGTCTTTTATTAAAATTTTCTAGTACCAACAAATTATCATAGCAGTGTTACAATCTGCGGTTGTCGGTGCCGCTAACACTGATTGTATGTACTCGCTGGCTATGAGAGGAAGAGAAAAAGAAAATGTGTGAGCGCACTGCTGTGTGATACAGACAATAGGCCACAAAAAAAACTCAAATTATTTTTTTTAATTTTTAAAATAATTGCTTGCTTAAAAAAAAAACTTATAAAACACAAGACTTTTCAATTCAATAAGGAACGTAGTAGGAACTTTGTCAGTCTTTAAACAATTAAACAACGTCAACAACGTTCTGCACAAAATTACCAGCTGCTAAAAGGCATGGGATCATCTACCATTTTTGACGCATATGCAAATAATGCAATGCGTTCACTCAGAAACGGTAAGGTAGCATTTAAATGAGTTGATATCGAGTTCGCATTCTTGGCACATCTGCTCAAAAAGTTACCATAACCAGATAAAAATTACCAAATTACCGAAACTCAAAAAGCAAAAAAAAACCAAATACCAAATTTGGATAAAAAAAATTCCAAAGTGGCAACCTTGCAATAGGCGTGACCTGTGTCTATATATACGAAAAATAACTGGTTATAAAAGAAAGAGAGAAAGAAAACGTGTGCGGTGCGCAGTGGCGGCTCCAGCCAAACTAGCGGCCTGTGCAAGATTTACAGAAAGCGCCCTTTTTTCATATTTGCACACATGAATAAGTCATTTCCACATCACCCAGGAGGTACACTTTCAATGAGGTTTTTTTTATTGAGGTATTTTTTATTTTGAGATTTTTGAACTAGATTCTTTTGTTAAATGTAAGTGGATGTGCAAGGAATATACCTACATGAACAGGGTGGAATATTTTGAGATTAGGTAGGTAAGAAGTGAACTTGCATATTTCTAGTGGGATTTTTTATTTTACTATTTTGAGTTACATTCTCCTTGAAGTTGCAACATTGCAAGTGATGTGAGTTAATGTGCAAGAAATAATTCAACACAGGTGTGATGGATGTTGTTATTTTGGGCTTTTTTGAACAAGCTTTTTGTTTAAAATGCAAATGGCAGTATTTGTTCACGCAAGATAAAATTAATTTTTCTTTCCTAGCAATGCGCCCCCAGAACTTGGCGCCCTGTGCATTTGCATACCCTACACATATGGTTGGTCGGGCCTTGGCGGTGCGAGGTGAGGTGAGGTGCGACTCTCTTGCTCCTACAGTGTGATACAGACAAGACAATTGCATTCGACATTAAAATGAAAATAATATTCAACATAAAATAAATATCTTATGAATTATTTGAAAATGACTGGTATGAAAGAAACTTTATCTCGGTTTCAAGTTTCATTATTCTTGATTTTTCAAACAAAAATGACACAGAAATTTGATTTGAGAATGAGGTAAGGCTTTTATACATTCCAATGTTTACAAAATAAATAAATTTATTATTTTAAAAAATACTCGTGAATTCATTCACAGATATGTCATTTTATGAAACAGTTTAGGGAAATAAAAAAAAGAAAATGAAAGCATTCAGATATTTTGAATGACTTCTTTCTAAACATGAAAATATTTAATTTGATCGTAGGTTGACTAATTTTTTTTTTCTTAATGAACTGAGCATTTAGGAACAAAATTTGACCAAAAAGTAAAATCCCTTTCTTTTTGCACTATGAGGTCTGAAAAATCCCTTTGTCCCTTTTAGCTTATTATAAGTGAGAAAATCCCGCAAAAAGGGATAAATCATCCGATCTGGTATCACTGCTGCACTGTGGGCTGTGCTTGGATATACGAATCCGAAACGTAACTCCCTCTCTTTCTATCTTCACTAACTTATATCTGCCTCTCAACTTCCGTTCGCAATTTCCGTAACGCTTTCGTGACGCATTCACCAGCTTACCCCCCAAGTGAAGCCTGCCTAAAGAAGTTATACTTCAAAAAAAGTTAAGAATACATTTCGTCTTATCAGTGGAACAATGGAGTAAGTTTATAATATTCAGAGCGAATTCCATCCGATACTGCAGCATTTCCATCATTCAGATTTAGAGCATCCAGTATACCTTCCAGAGTTATTAAAATTTGTAAAACTGTCAAGTAAACTTCGTTGATTGAAAAATATGCAGAGTGGTATTGCATTTCAACATGCCTTTCTTCAAACACGTGTTTACGAGTTCGATTAAATCGAGCTTCTGTCAACGTTAAATCGAAAAATAGCACGGAACCCCCTTGTCATATTTATGACGAAATTCCCTAACTAATATACCGATTCGACTTCAGCATTGCTGGACCCAACTTGAATTTCTGTTTGCCCAAAAAGGTGGCAGCCGCCGACCTTTCTTTTAAGCGTCCTAAATTGTCCGAACTTACGTCAGCTGGAAATATTACCGAGTAGGTAGGCGTATCGCTAAAGGTATCCGTCACTACAACACCATTGAGTCAATTAAGTGAACTTACCAGCCGTTTGTTCTCCGGAGTGCAATTAAAGTGTTTTAGATATTTTTACCTTACATAACTACTAATCAAAAACGACATTTCCCTGCACCCTTTTGGCTTATGGCAGACAGTTACGAAACCTGTTGAAACATTTTTCTAAGTGTCTTAAAGAGTCATATTATAGCAAGCTACACCATCTAAGCCAAAAGCGGTCAAAGAACCATTCCTCTAAAGCAACTGGCCCGAATAATACCTACGTGAATGAGTTTCCACAAAAAAAAACATGCAGCGACGCAATGGATCTTTAAGAAGTCTGTCAGGATAGAAGACTCTCAGTGGACCTTGCGAAAAACCACCATTATTTATACAATCATCTCTATTAACACATTGACTGCCAAGTCAATTTTGGGTAAATTTCTTGGGGTGCCAACGCAAAATATTCGTTATTTACAATTTTGGACAAATAAAACAATAAATGGATGCAATATTATTTATTGGCAATGCATCCTTGACGTCTAGGACTAGAATTTAGTCCTGGCTATCAAATATGATAGCTATGGCACATGAAGAAATTTTAGTGCAAATTCTTTCACTATTGCTTACTTTTTTTCTTTTCAAATGTATAAAATCAGCTTGAATTATAAATTACATAAAAAAGTTTAAAAATGAATTACTTTATAAAATTGATTCCTTTTTCTAAAATTATAATTACTTTTAGTTTTCTCTAAACTGTGGGTATAAAACATTAAATATTCCAAATTTGCTCAAACCACAAATGTTTATCTCATCGTATGGTGGCAAGCAATTTATTCTCATACGGATTTGCTCGTAGTGGCTACCGTTTTTGAATGCCACAGCCTAAAGTGAAAACATATCTGGCTTTCATATTTGATAGCCATGGTGCACACGGAATTACCACAGGCTATCACATATGATAGCCATGGCAGTCAATGTGTTAAGTTAGATATTGACTTTTGAATTACAAATAACTAATAACAAAAACCTTGCCTATTGTCTGTGCAAATGGGCGTTGGCTGATAAAACGGGATATTCGGCGGAACTTTCTCTCCGAAAGATTCTCTTTGAAGGATTTTGTACGAAGATCTCAATTTTCACTGTTATTTTCAATTCCTTTTGAATTTAATTTTCATTTTAATGCACAAAAAACATGTCTGCGCAACTTTTTCCTAAAGCAGGAACTTTTTCTGACAGGTAAAAATTTAAATTTTCCCAAAGATAATTTCATTCGAAAATTGGTAGCTAAAAGAGTGTTGAAGCCTGCTTTTTTATAAAAATTCTTATAAATTTTAATTTTTTCCCCTCATAGAAACTCACTTATACCCTATTCACACCGCACTGAAAACCGTGTTTTGGTCGAAAACTCGTCGATGCATTCACACTGAACACCAACTAGTTTTCGTTTGACTTTTCAATCAGCTGTAAGACACTAGTCGTGAAATTTCTGTGTAAACTATTTTTTTTACAAATTTCGATCGCATTAATTAACAAATAAAATGAATTCCAGATCAATGAAAAATAGTATTAGTCCATCAATTAAGTGTGGAAAATGATTTTAAGTTGTGAATTGTAACATCTGTTCTGCTAATTTTGCTGAATATTTAAAAAAGTGTTTGTTCTCGTCGTTTTCGTGGTGTTTTCGTGGAAAACGACTTTTAACGACTCGTTTTGAAAACTGAAATATATGGGAAAACTTCTGTTTTCGATGAAGTTTTCGATTATTTTCTCGAAAATCCGGTTTTCGACTCCTTGTGATTTGTGAATAGGGTATTAACATTCTCCCTGAGGTAGAAAAATTGGACTCGATTATTTTTAAGCGTGTTCGATTAACTGGGTAACAAATTTAGACTCTGAATGAGTAAAACTTTTGCCATTTTATGTTATTAATAATTTTCTCACATTTACTTTTTCAGGACTAGATATTGCACACAAGTCTTACATTTCTGACTGAATGTTTGTGGTCGGGTCAGGTCCCAAAATATGTCTTTTGGTATTGCCCTTATTGCTTTAAAAACTTTAAAGGTTCCTTTTCAAAGGAAATCTTTTAATGTTTATTTTCCTTCTTCTTAGGTTAGGTTTAGGGGTTGGTTGAGCAGGGTGAAGGTGAACTCTATACTGTATCACACTTCTTCTAACTATGTCTATAATATTTCGCTATTCCAGATTTCGTCTATGAAAGAACGTGGACCGTACAAATTTTATGATTCCCCATCTTAGCCTATCTATTTATAATAACGACTCACTCACCTATCCCTCATTCTTCATTTCAGGTTGCGCTTTCTTGACGTACTTCAGTCCGGAAAGTACGGCTCAAACGGCAACACATGACAAACAGGCACTACCCGGGGTAAGTAGCACAACTATTAATGCGATTTGAATGCCGCAAGCCAGTCTGTAATTTATTTTCGTCGTCGTGTAATCTCACTTATGTTGCATTCTAACAAAAAAATATGTAATAAATGTAAATTTCTCTTTTTCTATCTGTCTGCTGTTTGTCTGTCTGTCTGTGACGCTCTGTATTTATTTTTCTCCGAAAATACAAACATTTGTTGCACTCAAGTATTTGCTACTAAACTCCTCGTTTTATTTTTTTAATTTTTAAATTTTCATTGTTTTAGATATTGTATACTCGTATATCTATATGTGATTGTATTGTGTGTTGTAATTTGTGTTTATTGCTCTAATCGTAAATGTTACACCTTAAGTGGGGTAGTTTTCCGAAACTATCGAACTGAAATACCACACACAACTCTAACAATCACTCATAAATGTGCGGTTCAACTAAAACCCACTCAGCCCACATTTACTGCCAGGGGTTCTTGGTGTGGATTCAGTTCGAAAGTTTAGCTATTCATTAAATGGTACTTTGTGCAGTTCAAAGGAATGAACAGTGTTACCATACCACCATGCCACCCACAGGACGAAGACGATGAAGAAAACTCAACACTGAAACTTTGAACATTAAAAACTCAACAAGTTCACAATATATGTGGCGATCTATTTGTGGCGTGTGTATGCGTGTGCACTGTACGCTGTACAGTGATTTATAGTTTAAGTTAAGTGTTGTAATATGCAACTGGGTACGTTATTGTATTCAGTTTATTTTTTTCCTCTCCTGTTATGTTTGTTGTATCACATATTACACACTCACTTTACCACACTGCTAGCTGCTTCAAATAGCAATAATAACAATAAAATGTAATAAACACACAGTGCGCTTAAAGCTGTATGTTATTGCTGTGTACGAAGGTTTATTGTATTACATCCATACCAGCGTTTATCTACCCAATTGTATTGGATGTAGATGGCAAGGATTGCAAGGCTGGCAGTTGCGTGAATTGCAACAACTACTCTCGTATTTCGCAGTCGATTAGGGATATATAAGAAAATTTATGAACATTATTAATGGTTGTTTCGGAATTGTTGAATTGTTTGAATGGTGTTTTTGTTGGCAGCGGCGCTTTATTGCTCAGCCGAAAAATTATTTTCGTAATTGTTGTGGAATGAAGGGAGTAGATCATTTTGATGGTGTGTTTTTTTATTCCTTTTGGTGTCCTTTTTGTCATTTTTTTGTCGGAAGGAATAACTACCTCAGGTAAGGCTTTTGTCAAGTTACTTTGAATAATGAGTGAGGTTTTTTTTTTATAAACTATTTGCGAGAAGTAGTTGAGACTGAAAGGCTTCAATGATTATGGCTCTGTATCTATAGCGCGCTCCAGTCACAGTGATCGTATTTCAAATGGCGCGGCGTCCTCGAAAAAAACTAATAATAATTGATATGAAGCTTCCACAAAAATGCCGGACAATGGAGTTTATGTTTGTTTACATATCCATTCCAGATGGATGAATGATATTAGGCCTAAAATCGTCCGTTGCGTTGTAGAAGTTTAGAAGAGCGTGAGCGAATTTGGACACGATTGCCGGTCTCCACGCAGTAGCTGATGAATTGTCTGCTTATGTAAATAACTCAATTATGTTATAATTCGCAGTCACTTCTTACACTAAGAAAGATTCAAATCTTAAGACGAAATCTGTTTCAACTTCAACAGGTTCATGAATATGTAATCAAAAAATGCGGCGCGGAAAATGATTCGACTGCGACTGATGCATTCACGCAGAAAAAATCGCTTTCTTAAAATCAACCAACTTTCGGCTTAAAAGTGCCAAGTAATACTGCAAATCCGCGTTGCCACTCTGCTGCAATAGCAGTAGATCTACTGCACTTTTTCGCAAAAAATAACCGCTGTAAAGAACATCTGAACGATGCCAACTTTTCGTGAACTTATTGTTTAAAAAAACATTAAAGTGATTATTAATATAGTTTTCAGCAATTCATCTTTGTTTTTTTGTATAATAAAAAATCGACTGCGGGATCTTTCCGCAGTCTACAGCATTTTTTTAATAATCTACAGCGTTCATCTTTTTTTGAAGTGGCAACGCTGCTGCAAATGCAGCTCCTACAGAGTTAGTGGGTTAAAAAATAGCCGAGTCGAATTGTTTAATTAAACTCCGTTAAAAATAACTGAATTATCAATTTCCTACAATTTTTCTCGGTAGTAAATAACAAACTAACTCTGTAAAATTTAACCAACTGGTTGATACTAATTTAGAAACTTGGTTGAAAACAACTGATAGATAAAGTGTGTTTATTTTAAAGCTATGGATTGAAACTTTTTCCGGGTAGCCTTTAACATCGAATACTGTTTTTTTTTTTACAAAAAAGACATAGTTAATTTTGACCCATTTTTTTAATGGAAGACGCAATTAGTAAGTGTTGCCGAAAAAACGAATTCAATGAAAATATTCCCATCTCGACAGATCCCAACAGGTGTCAACCAGCAGAAAGTTCATAAACCGAACAGACTTTCCAATCTACCGTCATTACTACTTTCTTAGATGGTCCTACAGTTCGAGATGAACCAAGTTATCAACTACCAAACACCTCCAATTAGCCCGGTGAATAGCTAGCTTCCTCCACTTGCGCTCTTCAAGTTGGTTTAGGTCCTTTTACTCGTGAAGGCTCTTTAATTGCAGTATATACCATTTAGGGCTGTAAGATATTACGATGGACCATCCGAACTGAGCTTTAAGTTCCTTATATAACAAAACCAACGAGTATCAACGAGCATCTGTTTTTTGTCTTGAATTGCTTTGCTTTCGCTTGAGTTGTATTGCATTTTTTTTTTTCGTCACAGAGATCTTAGAATTAATAATGTTTAAGTAATGAATGCATTTGCAAGACTGCCTAATATGGTATCAGCTTTGGAAATTAAAAAGCCTTGATAAAGGGTTATAACAAAATAGGAAATGCCTATTACGTTGCGTTGTTGTAAGCATTTCAACATTTCGCGTGGCGTAAGCTATTGAATGTCCTCAGTTTGGAAGTTTAAAACAGAGACAATACTGAGACTACCAACTCCGGGCGATTTCCCGTTACTTAGCCTACAAGCTATATTTTTATGGAGTGTTCACGTTTGGTGCGCTAGTATTCTTACATAGAAAATCGTATTGACAAATGTCACGAAACTTCAAGAATTCCGGCTCACCAACACACTCCCAGGAGATATGAGATACTTCCGCTGTGGGCAAAGTTGCTGGCAGAGTTCATTGAATTTTATCCGTTTAATTTGAAATTGTTCGTTACGTGTGGATAATATTTTTTTTTAGGAATAAGTGCACATTTGCTTAAAATGTTCATGAAAAATCAACAATGTAGATTGGTTGAGGGAAAATGAAAACATTTTGAGCAAATTTTCTTCATTATATAAGAAAAATTTACACACGAAATCGAAGTTAATGACATCCAAAAGCGGAAAATACACAACCATGTTTGTCCTAAAATGTTTCTAGTATATAGAACATCAACTTTAGATAGTTTTACTAACCAAACAAATCAAATTATTCGCCTTTTAACAATTTATAATAACTAACCAATGGCGTTCAGTAATGAAAAAATGTGGTATTCCCGAACTCTTTCACATTTCCCCACGGTTGCCGAGGTTGGCAGCATTTATTTTTGCATTTTTTGTATGTTTTTGCATACATACATTCTTTTTTGACATAACACCAATAGGAAAACAAAATGGCGAATTTGAAAAAAAAACTGAGGGGGCCAGTGGCAAGAGGATTGTGAGTTGGGGGTCTCAGAATGGTTTGTCTATGGTTTAAAACACAGATGTAGGTATTTCATTGACGATTGGATAAAATAGGTACCTTAAGTAAAATTCATCTTCTTTTTGAAATAGTTCGACCTAGTGGTTCATCTCTTAAAGTTGTAAATGTAAGAACAATCTTCCCCTAAAAAGCATTGTTACACTACATGATTTTTTGCAACAAATACTACCAACAATTTATGCAAGAAGTAAGAAGGAAGTCCTAATTCATATTCACAGTTCCGTAATCATACAACACTTCTTACAAATCGAAAACTTCAATCTGTAACCCCAAGACCCGTTAAAACACTTCTTTAATTTTTCAAAATAGAACAAAAATTACCTTCTTCCAAATATGAGTTAAGTAATGCTTAATGTCAAATTTTACTGGAGCAAGCCAGAAGCAGGAAGTCTTGCCACCAGCTTTTAGTAAAATTTCCCATCATAGACCTTAAAGTTTCCTCTTTTTCCCTATTCTTCGTGGTGGTATTCCCCGTGGATCTATGCCGATTTTTTAAAGCTTTTCTCTTTTAATCCTATTGAAGGTTCTCATCAGTGGGTGTGCACATTATGCGCTTCAAAGTTGGGTTCCGTTTGAAACGGAATATTATAGAAGTAAAAAAAAAGCAAAAAATAACAACATTATTCCATTGTAAAATACGCCAAATTTCTTAAGAGAAACGTATATTTGTAGGCCACTACTGCATTAAATCAGTAATATCTTTTCACTCTTCTCTAAATGGGCATGATAGACCTGCAAAAAAAAAGAAATTGTAAACCCACCACTTCTAAGAAAAACATTAAATTTTGTAGTTTTGTTAGCATATGAAAAAATAAGATCTGTTCTGAATACATAGTTAGCCTTTGAAAGGAGCAGAAAGATGAAAAATTATTGATTTTGATCTATGAATATTAATGGCAAGCTATATAAAGTCAAGAAAGGAAAAGTGTATGCCCCTGGTCGTCTCAAATTCACCGAAATACCATAACAATTTGAAAGCTTCTATGTCTAATAGTTTAGACTGAACTGTGTCTTTTAGATTGGTGTTCCATCCAAATTCAAGAAAAAAGTTCTTTCCTCGTTTTCAAACCTAAAAAGACGATTTCTTGAACAAAAAGTCTTACCGAAAGATTTTAGACTACACAGCGAACGTTTATGCAAAATTTAAGATTTTTACGTCAAAGCTTATAAGGAAATCCATAAGTTTAAAGTCGCAAAACCTAAATTCTAAACAATCAGTTCGCTTTGTGGGTAAAACAAATTGTACATACAAAATAATATAAAACTAAAAGAGGTTTGATCAAAAAAAAAAAATGCAAATAGGATTCCTTTCTTCTGTCTCATATTGTGATGAATTTTAATTTGATAATTTGCTCTACCCTTCCCTGCATAACAGTTTGGTGCATTGCTCTGCATTATCCCCTGTAACATGGTGTTCCCTTAACGCCTTAAAACAACAAAAACCTTCCGCGGAAGAAAATATGCGATAACCATTCCTCTTGTGTAATTGCAATAATAAAATTAAAAATTCTATAATTGGAACTTTTTCTTCCACTGTCCTGATCCGAGTTCAATTAAATTTAAAATACTCATATGTATATTGTATAAGTATGTACAGGTATAATGTTTCTCTGCAGGTAGTTGTGCATAAACCAAAAAGAAGAAAACACCTCTACGCCAGCCTTAAAACCTCCCCAGCCCAATATCCATTCCATTTCGTGTTTACACATCATTTAAAAATAAAATACCCCTGTCTGAATATAAGAGGCTTGCCCATTGCCCAATGTTCATTATTATAAATTGTCGGCCGAAAATTGCTATTCGCAACATACCTTCATTATTTTCATTGTGTTTTCTTATTTCCTTATTATTTACATTTGGATCCTCCATTTTCTGTTTTCGTTCAGCCAGATTGCATTTTATTCCTTGCCATTATATTCGGCAATAACCTCAGATACAGCATAATGGATGGCACATCCAGCTATTTTCAACACACACCCACCTACCCACAGCCACAGCTATCATAATGGTATTCCTCTCGTCAATTTAAATTGAAATGCATTTCCAGCTCTTGTTGTGTAAAATAAATACGTCCAAACACATAAGTATACACAGTCGTGGAAAAAATGGAATGAAAACAAAACAAATTAACACAAAACAAAAAGAAAAACGTGGAAAAGAAAGAACAATAATAACCCGAACGAGGAAAATTCGTAATGTAAACATTTTTCATTAAGGAGAACAACATTTTTTACCAGTCCAGATTCGCACCCGTCGACCAGTCGAAAATGAAGGAACAGTCGGAACAGTAGTTGCACCATTCGGCGATTGTCTGAGTCGATATAACAATCCAACCAGCTATACTTATACCTACGTGCTGTTGGTGCTCTTCTGGTCAGGACATACCCGCACTCTTAAAATCATCTTCAGTTGAATGTGTTGCGCAAAAAAAGTACAAGTACAAATAAAAACAACAAGCCGATACAACAGCCTTCATTGAAAATGTGCGGCATGTTGGGGGAAAAATAATGAATTTGTCGGTACTTACACGTTATATATTGTGAAAATTTCAAATCTTCTATAATTAGAATAGTATACAAAAACTGAACGTTTGGCGCATATGCAAACAGCGGGAAATGCCCATAAACATTCGGCTAGATGGGAACGCTGTCGAATGGAATGCGGGAGCGGTCTTCGAAAGCGAGAAGCTGCGCCTAATTTGGATCATTCGTTTTTGCAGTTGATAACTTAATTTTAGAGACTACGTTCATAAAAAAGTAAAGAAAAAATTATGTGGCACAACCAACGGGTGCGTGTAGACACCCTAAGCCTCGCTTCTCACAGCCCCTGGATTTGTGAGAGTTTATGTTCTGTTGCCGATCAGAAGGGACCTTGAATTTTATGCTGATTCCGAAAGAGAAGTCTTTTCCGGACAGTTCTACTTTTCGAACATCTTGAACTTATATCCATAGACAAATCATACTGAGACCCCGAACTTTGGCCGATTTTCAGTTACTTCCGTTACTTGCAGCGTTCATAGAATTTTAAATACGTTATAGTATTTTTCTTTTTTTTCTTAGGATTATCAATGCTGAATGGTTGTAGGAAAATAAAATCATTTTGGGCAAACTTTCATCAGTTATTTAAGAAAAATGGAAGCATAAAATCGATGTTTATAATATCGAAAAGTGGCAAATACGTAACCGCGTTTGTCCTAACATATCTCTAATATGTAAGACATCTTCTGTTCATAGTTTTATTAACCAAGTAAATCAAATTATTCGTCTTTTAACGATATATAATAACTAACCTCAGTAATGTTAAAATGTGGAAGCTATTCCCAAACTCTACATTCACAAGATAAATGCCGCCAAACGCGGGTGCAGAATTTTTCTTGTATTTTTTGAATGTTATTGCATGTCATACGGATTCTTATTGACATTACACCAATTGGAAAACAAAATGGCGGAATTGACAAAAAAAAATCAGGTGGGCAGCGGCAAGAAGATTGGGAGTTGGGGGTCTTAGTGATGATTGATGATTGATCTGTGGGTGTTTGAAGAATGTCACAAGGTCTGTGTGAATTGTTTTCAGTAGAGGATCGTGGCACATCCCATAACAAAAGAAAAAGACATTGGGCCTTACAAATAACAGTTTTTAACCTCCACACTAAATATTTTGTAGGTCACAAGATGCAATTATATATGGAACTAAATATGATTATTTGTATCGTGGACTTAGACACTACTGTGTCTTAGCACAAAAAGGAAGAGGTTATAAACCTCTATTTTGATGTTTGTAGTAAAAAGAGCCGGGTGGTAGTCCAAGATAGAGCAGCCACACTTACATAGGTCTGAGTAAGGCCACTATGGTGCCAGAGGATCTAATGATCACTCTCTGTACAGCCCGTTGAGTCAATAGGAGCTGAAAATAAGTCTCTTGAGCCGTCTTATTCAATCTGACTCTTTCATCGTCTACATCAAAGTCAGGCCTAATCTTATCTCGGAGATCTTAAATATAAAAATATATCAAAGTTTGATTTACACTTTGCTATTGATTTAATTTTGGTATATTTTGAAGTATAATTTATAACTGAAATAAAGTTTTTAGTTGTTCAATTTTTACGGAGAATTTTATAATCTAAATTACCTCGTGACTGACACGAACATTGTGCCAACTCGCTTCTTTTCAGGGGACTACAGCTTACAACAATTTATGTGCAGAGCTAACAAATAGCTTCTGACATCACGGACGCAGTTAAAAAAAAATTTTGAATAGGTATTTTAATAAAAGTTTAAAAAAAAAACTTTATTAAGGAAGGACAAACCTTCCTAAATTTCCCGTATTATAATGGCTATTCAGAGGAACTGAGTGGCATGGCGCCTCACAACAAAACCCATTGAAACGTCTTATGAAAAGCAAAGAAAAAAATTAAAACGCTGCTATTTGACATCTAAATCAGCGGAATTTTATTAGTGGACGAATACTGTGTGTCCTAAACACTTTGTGGGCGGCATAAAACATCATAGAGTTGAGATGTATGGAAACTGACATTGTATTTTGGGCGTAAAAAAATCTGTTCTTGCATAACCATCGGAACGATATTTTTTGTCAACTACATCTTTTGTGCAGACTGCCCGCTGTAAATACCAGCTTTCATTGGAAGTTTGAACAGAGTTAACAGAGGTATCTACTTATGCAATGCGGTTAACATTTACATTTAAAATTTGTAATTTCTTTATTTTATATTTTCATGACTTAAAAATGATTTTTTTGAGGAGCACTCATTGATAAAGATTTATAAATATGGCACCTTCAGGAAAATTATTGCAAATCTACAATCAGGCGCGAAACAACCCGCAAATCCACTCGCGTTACCTTCCAGCTGCGAAATTGTCTGGATATATCTTAACACTTCGCGTCGAAGAAGGTGCATTTGAACATGTACTACATCATTGAATCAATGCACATACAAATGGAGCGTCATAAAACCAACACCAGAAACTGAAAATGTATACAAAAGATAGCCATCGCTCACATTCTCGAGGCTTACGCTCGAAAATATTTGAGAAATCCAAATCGAAATGGTAAATCGCAGGGAGCACACACTCTCCAAATATAAACTTGAGCACGGAGGATAGGCGTGGGGGCTGGGGGCGCACCAAAGCAATTCAATAAATATTCAAGACTACACCAGCAGCGAGTGGGTGCGAGCATGTCGGATAGACACACGCAATTCTCATGCCACATGTGGAGCGAACATCCAGAAAATCCGAAATAATTTAGTCAGTATTCTCTATAACTAGCGCGCGCGTTTTGCACACCGCAATTGAAACCTTTCAATACGTCTAATAGCCGTCGTGCACTATCTCTGACTTCTTTCTCGTGACCGTTTGCCGTTCGAACACAAATCCATTTGTAACACCACGACCGACGCGACGCTGGGCGTACTATCTATCTATCGATTGCGAACGCATTTCGTGTAATTAGTTTCGAATAGAAGTAGTAATTACGGGATTAATCGAAGCACCTGATATACCCCAGGTGCAGCAAAGTTCCTTTAATGTGCATTTATCTCCAACCTCGCTCAGTATATTTTTTTCGCATTTACTTTCCGCAGCTAAGCACTTTACCTAAGTCAAGGGAGACCTGTGCAGAGCGTATAAAGCTAAAAATCGCTTCGGTGCGGGTAGTTGGTTTTTTTTCTCCTCTGCAGATAGTAAATTGCATCTAGAAGCGGGTCGGTAACATTTTGCGAACGTGGTGCAGTTCGGCGACAAGCACGAGTTCGACGTACGTACCTAGATACTGTTTTTTTTTTTTTCGTTTGCCTGGTGAAGGTCCTTTATTTGTAGAGCGAGTCTTATTTTATGTTCACATGTCGGTTGGTTTCCTTTTCCGGTTTTACGTGTGCTGTAGTTTCTTGGAGTGACGAGCAAAACGAATGGGTAGAGGGTGTCCTACAGGTGGTTTATTTGACATTTTTCATCGTGTGTGTTAGTGTTGTAGACAAATTTGCTTAAATTTGTTTTCTGTTGAAGCTTTCAAATTTTAAATCAACACTTTGGTGAGTCCATTGCCAGTGGTATAGACAGTGTTTTTTTTTTTTGGAACTTTCAGCTGAAACCAAGGAGTTGGTCAATTGTGTTGGAATAATGGATAGCCCCTGCGATATGATCCTGATGCAAGAGTACTCGAATAATTATTACGATGGTTTATGGGTAATTATACTTTGTGTTAAATTTTTTTAAAAATTGTTTCCCCGTTTTGTATAACTTTTTTGAAGCGAGTACCTAATGTCGCCCTGTATGCAAAAATAATGTGGTGATATCTTCGGATGAAACGTATTCGATTTATAATAGATTCGTAAATTGATTTGATTACACAGTTAAGTCTCTTTATTTTTAGAAATTATGTTGTGGTCGCTGCAGGTTCATAAATGCCGATCTATCCATAACCATTCGTTTGAGTTTAATTATGGTGAAATTGTTATTTTAGGAGGAACAACATTTCAGCACCTTAGCTAGGAACTGCTAGCAAAAGTTTACAAAAGCGACTTGAAACCCGTCCTATTACTACATACTAGAGTTTTCTTTTTATGTTGTTGTTGGCTGCTCTTAGAAAGGTAGGCATAATTAAAATGACAATAATATTCTATCAGTTTGACTGAACCAATGAGTCTGATCTTTTGGCATTTGTAGTCTTAATTAAGATACAACCAGTCCACAAATAATATTATTCGGCTAAGAATAGAGGTAGGTACTTTGATTAGGCAAGCACATAGAAGTAGATTACAGGTCATAAAGAATCATCCCTAGACGAAGATATCTGCTCACGCACGAACCGTGCATAGAAACGAACTAAAGTTCATACCTACGGAACTCGGAAAAGTCGACGCCTTAAAATGCACATTTTATATTATTATTTTATACTTTGTAACCATATATGCTTTTAAAATGACTGAGTTTTTCGTATTTCTTCCAAGCAATTAGTGCTTATGCCACGTTTCATGCTTGGCGAATGTGCGGAAATTATTAAAAAATATTATTCGAAATTTCGGCTCTGTTGTAGATTCGACGCCGATCAGCTAAATTGGGCATGTCCAGAGAATCAACTCGGCTCATCTTGCGATTAGATTTGGGCCTACATCCATACAATACTACCTATACGCTGACGCAAAAATTTAAGTAGGGCTACCATGTGCAGCGCCGTGACTTAGCTAATTGAAGGCTAAAAATGTTAACTAGAGATCAGAATTTTTGTCAAATAATCATCTTTTCGTACGAGGTCCATTTTTGGCTCAGCGGCTATGTAAACAAGTAAAATTTCCGTTATTGGATCGAGCACAATCCACAAGTGTTTGACCAAGCGCTTTGGGCGAGCTCGAATTAAGCATTCGAGACGCCGTACATATTGAACAAAGCCTTAAAAAATGTAGCCAACCGCTTGAAGCACTGCCAGTGAAGCAGAGGCTGCCATTTAAATGATGAGCCATTCCCCACATAATGACATGAATGTAGATTCAAAATAAAGTTGGAATACGTTTTTTAACTTACTTCTCACGCCGTTGTTATTTTATTATTATTATTTATAAGTACATAAATGTAATACTAAAAAACTAACCACAACTATAGATATGTAAAAGCAACATCGAGATATTAAAAATAATACGCCCATTTGAAAAAAAGTTTTACTCATGATTTACATTTAAATACGTCATTATGAAAATTTAGAGCAAATTGTTTGTGGACAAAAATGTTCGTTTGTGACTCTATATGCCCCTAAACTAAAATTACAAAATTGGAAACTCTTAGGGGTGCGTAAATTGAATTCCTAAATGAGACGCTTTATTGAAAACACTTTCAAATCTAAGATGATTTATCTTTGGTAGTTATGGCAGGCCGCGGTGGCAAATTGAATGTCACCAAAATGCTTTCAATAAAATGATAACTTTTTTCCCCATTGACCTTAACTGGTCACCCTATGTATTGATTTAACAATAATAATAAAACAAAAATGGTGTACAGTAAAAATGATTAGATTGAAGTAAATCTTCAGTAAACTCCGTATCAGCGTTGACAACGACGTACTGGATACTGTCATTGGTTTTGAGTGACCCTGTTATATCTCTTTAGGTATAACATTTGTATAACATTCATGCTACTGTGTAGCAGTGTTGCCGTTCTAGCGATTTCGTCGCTAGATCTAATGGATTTTTAAGACTCCCGACGATTTGTAATAAAATGTTTTCGCTAAAATAAAATCTAGTGAATTCTAGCGATTTCTTACTACCAAACCCTGGTACTATAAACATGTTCAAAAAAGTGGCAGCTCCGTACCTGTTTAAAAATATTTACTTCTGCGTATGGTTAGTTGCACATGCCAATAACTGGTTGTTTAGTAGGCGGCGCCGCAACGGAGTTTTTCATGGCAGATTTTTTTTATGAACTCGTTTAGAACAAATTGCGAAACCAACTTTCAACGCTGACGTTGAATTCAATAATAATAATAAGAAATAAAATTAAAAGTGATGAACAAGAGCTGCTATAATTACGATCTACCAGACGACGTCACAAGTAAAATCGGAAAGCCAACAAAATCGCAATCTGATTCAAGAACTATAACCGAGGCCTTAAACTTGGAAATAGATGAATCCATCTTTGAGTTAATTAATTTGTAATTTTTAGCTTTCTTTTTTTTCCATAAGTTTTTTTTTTTTTTTCTTTACTTGAATTTGTTTTTTGTTATCTTGAATTTGTTGGTTTGTTTTTTTTTTTATTTTACTTCTATAATAATTTACCTTTAAATATTATGTGTGTGTTTTTTGAACTTATACTTTCAGCTTGATATTTTAGCGAATTCTAGCGGATTTTTGCGATTGAAAAACTAACATTTCTAGCGGATCTTGTGATGTGCTTTTTGTCCAAGGCTGAGGTTAGCTCGTCGGATCGCCAAGGTCCTTCCCAAAGAAACACGAACTTCGGGTTGAGGAGTTTCTTCTTATTGCAATCTTTATTTTAATTCAAAAACAGAACTATAAAATAGAACAATAATTTAATCTTAGTGTTGATACGGCTATACTGGTCCTGGTCGTCTGGTGCGGGCAGCGGCTTGGTCTTCTTCGGCGGTTCTGCTGGGCATGGGATAGCCCCGGCGGTCTACGGGATAGTTTTGCGACAATCCCGTCTGTCTGCAGGTCCGTCTTGCGACAGTCCCGGCAATCTACAGGTCCGTCTTGCGACAGTCCTGGCACTCGAGGTCCGTCTTGCGACAGTCCCGGCAATCTACAGGTCCGTCTTGCGATAGTCCTGGCACTCGAGGTCCGTCTTGCGACAGTCCCGGCAATCTACAGGTCCGTCTTGCGACAGTCCTGGCACTCGAGGTCCGTCTTGCGACAGTCCCGGCAATCTACAGGTCCGTCTTGTGACAGTCCTGGCACTCGAGGTCCGTCTTGCGACAGTCCCGGCAATCTACAGGTCCGTCTTGCGACAGTCCTGGCACTCGAGGTCCGTCTTGCGACAGTCCCGGCAATCTGCTGGAACTCATTCCACTGGAGTCTTATGTTATTCTTGCGGCCAAGTCGGTGTGAATTCTATTCACGAGTGCAAAAACTATTTTGCCTTAAAATGTGCACCAACGCCTATTGCCAATCCGCTGTTAGAGCGAGAACATGTATAGTGAACGGCGGCTGTGTGCATGGGTGTGCATTGTTGTAACGATTGCTTCGTTACAATCTTACGTTGTGGTCTAGCGGATTTTTTTTCTCTTAGCGGCAACACTGCACAGTGGGCGTTTTGCTTTTTTAGTTCAGAGCACAACCTGAACTGTTATACAAAAAGTTCGTGTTTCTTTTTTAGCTCAGTATCAGAGCTCATAATTTGTGTTTCTTTTTCCTTTCAGAGCATGATCAGAGCGCGCTCTATGAGCTCAGAATAAGTTGACTCAGCAGGCTGAGTGAAAACACTTCCAGTCACATTTGACAGAAAAACAGGATAAACGAAATAGTTAAAATGGCGGACGAACCTTGTTGTTTTAGAATTGAAAATTAACCAATTTAATAAATAACAATTAATAAATATTCAATTTATGCATTAACGACAACTATGTGCTCAAATGTGTTTCATAAATACCTCAGAGTGTGCTCATAATGCTCGAACTCAGTTCAGTGCTCAGCTCTGAACTAAAAAAAACCCCCAGTTTGACTTGTTCAATACCGACTTTCGCCTTTGATATCCTCCGGTATCACTGTGCGGTGCAATATGTTTGTTGTTTTTTTAGCAGGACACTCATTCCGTAACTTCTCACACGATTATCGTCGAGACTAAAACAAGGAACTATGTGCTAAAATTACAAGTTTGAGAGCTTAATCCAGTTCATTTTCCAAAAATATAATGAAAGCTGACGTTTGTCAAAAAAAATCGAGTAGAATATGACTTATTTTCGTGATCAAAGTTTCAAAAACGATATCGTTCAGACGATCCTTGATATACGGAATCTGCCCCAGGTTTCCTCTAATTTTACCCAGAATAAGACGGTCTGTCCAAGTCCAAAACGACTAAGATTCGGTTTCAGAAAGTACCTAAGTAACTGATGTTTTTAACTTGGATATTTTATACCCGCAACCCTTGTAACGCATTGTTGGGATCAGTCCATTTTAAAATGGTTATACATTTTTTAGCGGACTAAGCTCTTCTTTGTTGGTATTTTACGACAGTCTACCGTATTCATTTTTTAGGTTTTATGGATAGAAATCGCAAATTGGTTAACCTACTCATCCCAACCTCTTATTTTAATTAATAACTGAATGACTTGCAAGAATCTAGTGTCAGACCTTGCGTAGCTTTGTGCTCGCGAGACTGGTTAATCGCACGCTCTAATGTGTCCATAGTCCATACTAAATGAATGCCTAATGTAGTAAGCTACTTCGATTCGCATAACGACTGACAGTCAGTCAGTCTTCTAATACATCCAACGTTCAAACCCAAACCAGAGCCTCTATCAACTTCAGCGACAAAAGCGAAACTACTACCGTTGCTTGCATCATTTTCCGCACTCAATATTGTATGTCATAATTAAAAGCCCTCTAAATCCTTGTAATTACTTCAATTCGCAACAATGTGAAACAAAATATGTTTGCCATAACAGAGAACTCATAGTGAAATCCCTTCTTCATCCTCGCAAATTAATGAAAGCTACCATTGAAACATTAAACGTACCTATCTACAGCTCAATTATACTTAATTCTAACCTCCCCGAGAACAGCTATACGCGAGTTGTTACACTTTTGGCGCACAGAAGCAGCGGTGCACCTGTATGACTCAATATTGAAAAGGATACCCATATGCACTCTGGCACACATAGCTATAGATGCGCCTTCAATTTGCAACCGAACACAGAGAAAAAAAATAGAAATAAAACACACACTATGCAAAAGAGTAGAAATTTTCTTTTCATATTACAAACAGTCCTGCGAAACCACCAAGCCAACCCAACAACAACAGCAGGACTGCAAAGAAATGTGCAAAAACAACGAAAGGATCTGGTACGTTCGTCCTGGAATTTTACATGTTTAATTTTACTGAGGGATTTTTGCGCTGTAATTAAAAACCTCACGGATTTATGGATATAGATGGTAGTGGTTGTTGTTGTGGTGTTTGGGTAGAAACAGAAACAGCATCACGAGTATCACTACAAGGAATAGATGCGCTTCGCAAATGTATCGGACTGAACGTTAGTGTAGTTGGCGGTTGCAATGAAATTGTTGCGGCTTACAGATACGAGCATCCACCCGGCCGCCGAGAGTGAGTGAGATAGTACCAGAAGCTCCAGTCCCAGGACAAGGCTTACAATGAGTGTCAGGTTGTTGCGCCAGGATAGTTTGTACAGATAAAAAAGTAATAGAACTACTTTCACCAGATTTCTGTTGCAATTGCAGCCAAAGATAACCAGCAGAGTCAAACACAAACAGAGAGAGGGAGAGAATTGTAATTAGAATGGTGTACCATTTAACCAAACGACAAAAGGGGAGCAACAGTCGAATGCACAGCAAACGAGGTGCACGAGGTTCGGCTCCTACCGCGCACCTGACATTTGATTTGAGCGGCAAAATGCGAACAGGGATAGGATATAGGAGTATGTTAGAATAGTATTTTGTAATTTTGTACCTTTGTGTTGATTACTTGCAAAAGCTTACTGAAAATGTTTTTCTTTTCATTTCCTTACAGCTCTGTGATTATTGCGACTGCCGGTCCTTCTTTTGTATATATATAAAATATTTCGCTGCAAAGAACATCAAAAAGGTTCGGTGTTAAATATTTAAGGATATTTTATCAAACGAAGTACACACTGCGCTCAACCGTACTCAAGTTGAAATTCAAACAAAGGTCCTTTTGGTCGTTTATGGTGATGGTTGTCCTTCGCCGGCTGTAAAAAATGTGTATGCCGCATACAGTATGCGCTTAACTTATTGCCATTTCTCATTTTGGGATAAATATTTCAGCGGCTAACTCATTTATTTCTTATGAAGATTTACATTCAATGAGAGAGAGAAAGAAAGAGATGGATCCGAGATACATGTTGCGTTTGTATTTATAGGAACCAGCTCCGGCGGAAAAGAGGACCTTTGTGAGTGGCGCTTTTAAGAAAATTAAATAACAGATGGGGGTCATGAAGCTTTGTACTAAATCATATGAAGGGAGCAACTAAATTGATGACATTTACTGTTGGCGCAGTTCCGGGTTGAATACAGAAAGAGGTCAAGGGCTATATTGGTGTATTAATGTTTCCCTGGAAAGCTTTATTGTAGCGGGGTGGTGTTTCGTAGCGAAGTTGTTAAGCGATTACAATTTAAAAAAAGGAGAACTGTTTAAAAGGAGCTTCGGAGCCTTGTTTTAGTTTCCGAGACTGCGAATCAGTCTTGATATAAGTGCATTCTTCTTTGATCAAAATATGCGGAATGAGGCTGCCAAATTACATATTCCTAATGTGACCAGATCGACGGACGTCCAGAGGCCCAACATTTTATATGCAAAAACATGTTTAGCTGGGACTCAACAGTGAGTGAGTTGTCGGCCGTAGAACAGTGTCGGAATGGAATAGAATTTCTTAGCAGAATATGCCGACCCTGAACGAGTTTCTGCTTGAGACACTTAACCCTTCCATCCTCTGTGATGCTCAATATAATATAGTCGACGTGTTTTGGCATTTTGGACTACATCCACATCTTGGTACAGCTCAAAGAGTTCGCGGTTGTATCTTTTCCTCCATTCGCCCTCCTCGCACACATCAGGACCAAGAACCCGTCGAAGAATTTTTCTTTTGAAGGAGACCAGTATTTGCTCATCTTTTCTGCTTATCGTCCAGCGCTCGGCGGCACAAAGCATACATTTCATCCTTCGAGTTAGGAGTCTTGAAGCCAATTAATTGTTTTCCCAAACCGAAGTAGCAACAGCTTCCTAGGGTAATTCTTCGACGGACCTCCACTAGGATGTCATTCGTGGAGTTGATGCTTACTCCGAAGCACCTAGATGAACTCCTTTACGATCAGAACTGGTAGGAGCTGGGATATTTCGTAGGCCCTCTCTTTTCTGCTTAGGATCTTTGTCTCCTCAGATGAAGCTGCTTCGCTTTGATTCACAATTTTTGGAAACACAGACTTTAGGTAGGTACTTCTAGGAATCAGTTCTTTATGTTAAAAAAGAAAATAAAAAAAAACTACTTCCTGATTAAAAGCTTAAAACTTGACTGATTTCATTAAACTTGAATTTAAGGTACAGATTATTATTCAACGCTGCTATTTTTATAAACGGATCTAACTATTTGGACAACTTTTTGTATACTTTTATAAATAGCTATGCATTTTAAAAACACCGTGATTATGAAATTTAAAACGAAAATTCAAAAAAGTATACATATATTTTTTAAAAAAACGTTCACGATATTACATATAAATGCTTTTTCAGTTCAAATAGACAGAAATACATATTATAAATGTACCTACATCAAAAACTTTAATTCTTTTTCGAAGATCTATATCTTTTTTAAACCTTTATGATAAGAACATCTTTAGTTCTGCCAGATACCCTTTCATTTATTGTTAAAAAGTATTGCCTCAGTAGTCCAAAAATATCTAAAAAAAATAGACTCCACATTTTTTTATTATTTTAGTTTGTTTGGGATCTTAACTATTTCACTCACTTAGTGATGAGTTTTTTTTTCGTTTGTTCTTAATTTGTTTTTTATGTTGAAACACACAAATTGCAAATAAATTTGTTGTAGCACAAAACTACATAGTATTTATTAATTAAACTTGTTGCAACAATTAAATCGATGAACTAGGCGAGTACGATTAGTCAAAAGGGACATTTGAACTTAAATATTTTTAAAAAATATTATCAGGAAAACTACTTCGCTTCTACTTGTAAGTAGAACGGAAAAGCCGATCGTCTGGAGCGGACCCATCAGCTAGGGCTTTTAAGTCGTACCTGTATCTTATATGTTACGTGCAAAATACTCAGTAAATGAAAAATGTTTTCAAATTTTTTTTTTATTAGGCACAGCCTTAGTGCACGACCTAATTTATTTTACATCGCATCGACCGAAATAAATCTTCCATCTCAAAGCAAATCACAGAATTTACCTAGTTGCTCACAAGCTCGTTTTTAATTAGGAACATAGGAACCCTTTGATTCCCCGAAATAGTTGTACTCTAAAATTTAAAAAAAAATCTGCTAATTTCCACTCCAAATAATGTGAATACGAGTACTTACTGCTGACTTCGTCAACGGTTCCCCATTTTTAACGCTTCATACTACACTGAACAAAAAAAAATCCGATTGAGTTGCTAGCTACCAACTCACCCGTTGAAAATTGCACATGCAAGTTCACGCGCTGCACTAATGCGTCCTCTCCATTATTTTTAATATTTCCCACCCGCCGAAATGCTTATGAAATCTCAAAAATGAGGCACGAAAAGTCCTTCGCTCTATCATTGTAGAATTTATTTCGAAATGTTCGTCGTTTTCCTCCCTCATTTTTACGAGATTTCTATCCATGCAGTTGGTACTACCATGGAGAACTTCTTCAAATGTAAAAAAAAGAAAAAAAAAACTTCATCTATCGAAATATTATATTAGCTAGGTATGTGTGCGAGTGTACATGCATCCTTACATCTGGGTATAAAACACACACGGCCAGCCACGCCTCCTATTTCCGTCATGCATTCATATTAACTAACTTATACTTAAGTACTTATGGAGGGAAGTTAATTTAAATTTGCATAAAGTTTTCCCCCGCTGTATGGGAGAGTCGTCGTCATAGCGGAATTGTGAAGTGGTTTTACTTTACCCACTTTTATTTAATTTTCTATAATATTAAGAGTGGGTTGGGAATTTTTTTTTGCATGTTTTTTTCGGTACAAGAATTTTATATAAACGCAATTAATTTTTGCTTTTAAGTTCTGTTTGAGCCAAGCAAACGTTTGAGGTGAATTGGCTTTTAGTATAAAAATTCCATATACATAAAGTGGATATAAGCAAAAATATTTACACGTTGAGTGGACTTGAAAGGGGTCTGCTTTGATTTGCTTTATGGAAAGTAGACTTTGTATGTCAACGTTCGAGTAGGTGAAAATTTACAAAAAAAAACCTCAATCACAAAAATGCTAGGCTTGCAAAATATTTCCCACAACAATCGTTTGCGCTGTACAAAACTAGCTATAATACTAAGGGCTGGATGGGTTTTATAGTAAGTAATTAGTTAAATGGTATACGCCAGTTAAGGAGTTAATTTTGCTCTTAAAAATAAGCCACAGTCATTAGTGGGCAGTATAAGCGTTTTCCACGAAATTTCAATTGCTTTGGTTTTGGATTCGTGCTGTAATTTTGCGAAAAACTTCAGAACTTGGTTAAACGTAGTTGTTAGCCGAAAAAAAGCTGCAGCACTCATTTAAAATGTTGCTTGCATTTGAATATGCAAGACTAAGGAAGGAAATTTAAAATTTTCAATTATAAACCATTTTTAATTTTTTTATTTGCTTATTTATTATTTATATATTTTTTTTTCCTTATTTATTTACATATGAATTTATTTATTAAATTTTCAGTAAGAATACAGGGTGTCCGCCGGGAAGGTATACTACTTTGTTTGTTTAAAGTTTTTGATTAAATGATGATGATTAAATGAATGGATCTTATATTGATAAATGTTTTATTTAATGTCGGCAATTATGTATGGAATACAATATCAGGTAAATGTCCGCCTCTGTTAGTCTCACAAATGCGAGCCCTTTCGAGCACATTTTCCATTACATTCTCACACATTTCACGCGGTATTTCATTAATTTCATCACGAATATTTTGTTTGAGTTGCTCAAGCGTTTCTGGTTTGTTTGCAATAACCTTGCTTTTCAGCTATCCCCACAAAAAGAAGTCCGGAGCAGTCAAATCAGGCGACCGTGGAGGCCACTCAACATCACCATTTCTTGAAATAACTTGTTGTGGAAAGGGATCTCGCAGTAATTCCATTGTAATCCTGGCTGTATGCGATGTGGCTCCGTCCTGTTGATACCACATGTTAATCAAGCCCAAAGCATGAAGTTGTGCTAAAAAGTTTTCAATCATATCACGATATCGCTCCCCATTCACAGTTACCGTTACGCCGTTTCATTTTCAAAGAAGTAAGGTCAAATGATTCCTCCTGACCAAATTGCACACCAGACTGTAACATTTAATGGATGCAAAGCTGCTTGGGCCTATCACCTACAGACCCACTTTCTTCGAAATCATTCACTACACGATAAATAGTGCGTTTTGTTGGCACGTTGTTTCTCCCAAAAATTTCACGTAACTTTGTCATCGTCTCAGTAATATTTAGATGATTGATTTTGATAAAATGTTTTAACGATTAAAACACTTTGGTTTATCGAATATTTTTCCATAATAAATTTGCCACGTGTCTACGACTGCCAAATATGAACTATCAAGACTAATGTTTACCAAAATGGCGGAAAAAAAAAGTAGTATACCTAGTGTGACCACCTGTACGTAAATGACACGTACAGTACGTAAATTTGGGGTCATGTACCGTGTACCGAAGTGTTAACTCAAAATCACGAAATGTACGTAAATTGAAGCGAAAAATTATTGTTGTACGTAAAATGTACACCAAAGACAGGAAAAGAACAATGAAAAAGTTCTGTTTGCTTTTCGAAACTCAACGATAATTCGATTGTTTTTGGTTGATAAACATTTTTTTTCCAATATATGGATAGGCCAATACTTTTGGAAAATTGGTCACAATATCGTCTAATAAACTGAATAATTTTTTTTCCAAAATTGCGTTTAAAATTTTGTATTGAATGTGACAATGAAAACTTTTGTGTACGTAAATAAGCTCTTGGAAAGGTGGTCACACTAAGTATACCTTCCCGGCGGACACCCTACATACCTATTTATTTATTTGTTTATAGAAATCTGTTCTGTGTATATAATGTACATTTAATATTATGTTTTTTTTCCTTTATACTGAAGGTCTTTTTTTGTATTTTCTTCAAGTTGTTTCATCTTTCTCATTTGCATATCTATATAAAAAATAGCTGAAAGGGAAAATAAAAATTATAAAATCTCTGCAAAATGTTCAAAAACAATAATCGTGTAACATTATTTTTTATACGAAACATAAATATCTATCTATCTTAAGTTTCAATACCTACCCGGATAAAATATAATACAGTCAGTGAAAATTCGAATGTCGTAGTTTTATACTGAAAGAGTCCCAATGCTGCCTATTTGTTCATCAGACGTTTATTAAGTTCAATGAACAAAGTTAAAATAAAGCTTGGCCACATGTAATTTCCCCCATTAATTCAATTTCGACTACGTAAGATCAAAACGTTGTAGTAAGTATAACCACTTCTTTGAATTGTAACAACAATGAAAGTTATATGATTTTTTAAATTTTTTGCTGGAAGCAGCTTAGAAAAATCGTGACAAATGTCTTAGGGTCAAATCAGTCAATTAGTTGTGTTCACATTTTTGAGAAAATCAAAATTTATTAATCTCATTATAATGTAAAAAAAAGTGGCAGCACTGATTTAATTTTACTGAACTAAAACTACATTTTTGCTTCGATGTGGGCGAACTAGATTGGCGGTTAGTGCGTTGGACTGCTGAGCGATTGTTTATACAAATTGCACCTAAACATTTTCAGTTTTTCCACGCCACACATACCAGCGAAGGTACTAAACAGTCCTGAGAAATTTTTCCAAGTCAGTCAAGCAGATACACCTTTAAATTGTAGACTCTCGTATACAACAAATAAAAAACTCACGCACACGAATGTTACTCAGTAGGTAAACCTAGTGCCTTTAGGGCCCGTTGCGTGCATAATTCCTAGTAATTATTTTTGTATTCACTAGTATATCTACCTCAAAACTAAATCCAGCCAGATATTACGTGCATGACGTAATTTTGCATTGAAAATTGTGCCACTCGGACACAGTGTTACTTCGAAAATATATAAATGAAGATAAGCAATAAGAAACTTGTAGGGAAAATAAATTATCGGAAACAAAACAAGTCTTATAACGACTATCAATAGATCTGGGTCTATTTGGGTTACTAATCATTGTCATTATATTAATAGGCCCTGCGTTCTTTTGTCGTACCGATTAAAGAAACTGATCGGAGCTTGCAACTAGTTGGGGATCACTTAAATGAAACGTGAAACGACGGTTCGAATTCTATTATATAAAATGTCAATAAGGTTCCACCTGAATAACTGATACACCGAGAACCTAGTTGTGGTTCCGAATCGCAATTCCCACACCAACAGCCATTTACTAAGTTAAAATTAAAATTTGCTGTCAGCAAAACTTAAAAGGAAATACGTACCTATCGGAAAAACTACATTCTTCTTGATATCTGCAAACAATTATTTATACAAAAGACTGCATTTAGTGGGAGTGACGACTTTTCAAAAAATGCATATAAATAGACATAAAAAAATAAAATTAGCAAAACTTAAAGACAAGAAATCGTTACATGCACATGCACCACACTCCAATAACACAGCGACAGATGTTCTCGGTGTCACTTCTATAAATGGCTTTATTCAATGACCGTTTACAAAATTTCAAAAAGACTGCTTCTAATGAATACGAAATGAGTTTAAAAAAGAACAATACTATAGCATAAACCAAATATATATCTATACCTGCCTGGAGATATTCTAAGAATAATGCCTTTTCTCAAATCCACACCAGATTGACCTGTGAGATCGGAATCGAATTTTCTATTTGTTTATCCACCAGTTTATTGATTGAGATATTGATCTATTTTTGGAGCAATGTTTTCAGTCTGATCATGTGTACAGTGTGTGCTTGCGGTCAAGACAGTCAAAAAGTACTATTCACAAATTTGTTGTCTATCGGTAATTTATAAGCAAGTAAGTCCCGAAAGAATTTTTTTTACTTAAGTCCCACTTAGGAGCGACATAAGACACGAATCGAATTAGGGACTTCTGTCTCACCCTATCGGGTGAGAGTCTATATATTTTTTTTATCGAAGAAAGATCAGATAAAATTATTTTGATTTTATTTAGACATCAGAATTACTATTTTCCACTATAGGTACTTACAATCATAGACAAACCATACTGAGAACACCAACTTCGGCCGATTTTCCGTTACTTTCCTATAAGGTATACGGGGTGGTAAATGCATTAACAAATGTCGCTTCAAAAATGCCGGCTCACCAATCCTACTTCCGCTGTGGGCAAAGTTGTGGGTTCATACATTTTTATCCGTTAGATTTTAAATATGGATAGTATTTTTTTATGATTAAGTGTAAAGAATTTATAAAAAATTAAGAATGTAGTATTAGTTGAGGGAAAATAAAAATATTTTGAGCAAACTTCCTTCAGTTATTTAAGAAAAATGTACACTTGAAACCGATTTAACCTAATGATATCCAAATAAGATGTAAGAATTTTTCGCCTTTTAAAAAATAAGAAACAGGTCATTCAATAAGTCCGTATGATAAGTAAGAAAAACACTTAATTTCGACAAAACTCGATTTTATTATTCAACATAGTTGCCTTCGAGGGCGATACAACGAGTTAGCGATTTTCTACCTTTTCGATACCACTTTTATAGTACGATTTCTCTTTCTCGTCAAAATAGGCCTCAGTTTCAGCAATATTACCTTATCATTGGACTTAAATTTCTTTCCAGGAAGCATTCTCTTGAGATCTGAAAACAGGAAAAAGTCGGTGGGGGCTATATCTGGAGAATACGGTGGATAGAATTCGATTTTATTGCGGTTTAACAGCGCAAAACACTCGTCTGAAGCACCAATTAGTTGTTGTTTTTGGTCGACTGCGAGATCACGCGGCACCCACTTTGCACAGAGCTTCCGCATACCCAAATGTTCGTGTAAAATGGTAAAAACACTACCATCTGATATCTTTACAATGTCAGCTAGCTCGTGCATCTCAATTTGCGATCGTTCATAACCAATTTGTGGATTTTTTTTATGTTTTCTGGAATAACAGCCTCATTTGGTTCGGTACGACCACGTTTAAATTCAGCCATCCACTTCTCTACCATTTGTCTGGATGGAGCAGAGTCCGGATAATGTTTATCAAGCCATGGCTTCCACTGATTTTTTTTCCATCAAAAGCAATGCTCAAAACTCGAAATTCACTTATTTCCATTTTTTTTTCAATAACAAAAGTTGCTTCACACAAAATGCTATAACTCACGAATCAATTGTCAGAGCGCTGTCAAATTTATACACTTATCGTTTGAAGGCTAGTACTAAACAAAAATCATATGGAAAAAATTCTAGTAACGCCATCCATGTGTCATTCTATGGACTTTTTGAATGGACTAATAATAACTAACCAATAGCACTCAGTAATGTTAAAATATGGTATTCCCAAACTCTATCACATTCCCCCACGGTTGGCAGCATTTTTTTTATGTTATTGCATGTCTCACTGATTCTAGGTAGGTACTTGACACCGATAGGAAAACAAATTGGCGGAATTTGCGAGCTATGGGTCTCAGTATGATTTGTCTATGTTTACAATGATTCTATAAGAAAATTACATAAACAATTGGCACGGTTAATATTTTCCCATCGCGAGAATGGCTCATATGAAACGGGTAAGGAGCTATCTGCATTCTTTTCATAATCCTAGTTTTTAAGAACTTGAGAAAGGAAACTTTAAAAATTCAAGTTTTTCAGAATTTGAGAAAATAAGGGAAAACAAATCACTGGTTTTATTTTCTTCAATTCTCAAAAACTTGAGTTATTAAATTTTTTTTCTCAAGTTCCTTTAATCCCGCATGGGCTATATACGCAATCAATATTTGCCTACGTCCCTACGATGGAAGAATCAGCTATAGAAAATTTGCATACCTTTCGCAAATTGCTGAAACCTAACTGCTGGTTTTACAGCTACATATTTGTAAATAATGCGTTTAACATAACCAATATAAAAGAGCTATTGTATTGTAAGTAATAGGCCCTGTACACTGCGACCAGAAGAGATCTATTGTGTTGGCCTCTATTATTTAACCCAGGGAGGTGTTGAGGCTCTTTATAAACCTCAGCACCCTTCTTGGTTCCATGTTTCCTATATCGGCAGGACTTAAAAACGCATATGGATCGCTCTGCCCCTTGCCACAGCAAGGCATTCGCAGAGTATGTGCTCCGTTGTCTCTTCCTCCTCTCCGCAGAGTCGACAGGAGTCATCGTCGGATAGTCGCATTTTTTTGAGATGGTATCTTAGTGGCCAGTGACCAGTAAGATAACCCGTTAGTATCCTTAGATCTTCATTGTTTAAATTAACTTGTTTGCTTTACTACGAGCTGGTCTTATGAATCTTTTTGCCTGCCTCTGTCCTGTGGATTCCGTCCACTATTCGGCAAGGTGATCATCTTCCTATTTCCTGAATTTTGAGTGTACGTAACTCGAAGGTAACCCAAAGTAGGGCTCAGGACCAGTGAGCAGGCGTGATGCGCCTCTTTTCGCCAGACAGTCCGCTCGTTCATTGCCATCAAATCCCTCATGACCTGGTATCCATGCAACGGTGACTGTATTGTCCCTGGCCAGATCTTCGAGGAGAATGAGACATTCCCAAACCAGCTTTGACCTGATCGAGTACGATCTTAGGGCCTTAAGAGCTGCTTGGCTGTCTGATAGGATGTAGATGCGGGCACCTTTAATGCGCCCTCGTAAGCATTCTCGGACACATATCTCTATGGTGTATACCTCCGCTTGAAAGATGTCTTGTGATTTTAAAAGAGCTAAGAAAAAAATCTGGCTGAAGTCTTATTTAAAAAAATATAGTAGTTTGGACATAAGACCTGACATTTTTTTGTTGGGACCCGATGTTTGTTTTCTTTTGGGACTTATGTCCCTGTGCCCACATTTGAGTTGGTTGCAAGTGGCCCAAAAACTAAAAAACGAATGGTAATGAAAAGCTAAACCTATGGTCCCATATATCGTAGGTTCATACATTCGTCCCGAAAAATAAGGACTCGAGCAAAGCAAATGATTGTGAGAAGCTGGGCTTTGAGTATATACGAACCTTTAACGCCATCTACCTATTTATTTATTTATTTAATCAAGTGTGTTTTCAGACTCCGAAAAAGCTATTGGCTATATCGGTCATTGCCACGCCTACTTTTCGCGTAATTCTTAATGAAAAATAAAGAGGTGCAATGAAGAAAGCCAACACTTTTTCAATATTTTAAGCTATCAATAAGCTTTGTGCTACATTTAGAGATGTGGTTTTGCTTTATGGTGGTGGGCGCTCATGGCAGGTACCAGTGGCGTACACAGTGGGAGTGAGGGCTCAGCGTTGTGAAATCCAACTGAACAAACATAATTCCTGTTATGGTATGAACCTTGCACATTGCACTTTGCTTCTAATCGACCAAGCTGCTACCTTCAGCACTAGGCCACCAATTACTGAATGCAACAGTAAGATTTCTTTGTCCATCATGGTTTCAACCGATGTAGATATCGTTTCTTCAGATGGCAGGCATTTTATCGAAATTGGGAATAGTTACGCTTCTTATTATATTAATTTTTTAAAAAGATAGATGCAATAATTGCCATTTAGGCAGCATATTTGGAAGAAGATCGTATACGCAATACAATTATTTTGCACGTTTCAAGAATCATGCTGGATCTTGTTGAGATACTGAAGTCAAGCGCATTAAAAGCTATACAATTTATTATCAATTATTCTAAAGCCAAGGACACTGTTCCTCCACATTTTAAAATCTTTACGTCATCACAGGTAAGAAGTCCGAAAAATTGTACCCTGTTTACTAATTTCAATGGATTTCTGGTTAACATTAGAAAACATTAGAATTGTTTTTCCATTAAATTTGATTTCCTCTATTTACGGCGTCATGCCTCATATTAAATACCTACTGCGCGCATTTTGTAAAGTCACAGAGATATTGTACAGTCATATAAATTTGTAATTATATCTGGAATAGGTGCCAAGATATGACGTTTCTCTTTTCTCTAGTGTCAAGATTAGCGTCGGTTGTTTTTTGTTCACCTTATGTAAACAAATCAAAAGTTACAATTTTTAAAGCTTCAGACAGACGTATTTGGTTCACTTTTGTTTTGTAGTATAGAAGAGGAAGAAGTGAGATGATATAATAACCAAACTCTTATGTCAATATTTTGCTACAGGGCATTCTGCACTACCTTGTTAAAATCACTTCTTTCCCGTTTAGTGTTGTTTGAAAAAAAATATTAAAAACTTCATCCAATGATGCCGCTAAGGTCCTACAACCACATTTCCAAATTGCTCTGTTAATCCCACTTTTCAAATCAACCCTCAATTTGTCCTTTTTTCCATGGCTAGATTTACCTCTGCAAACAACTCCAATTTTACCAATGCAATACACCCCTACCTGCCAACATCTCCAAGTCGGCGATTAAATTCCTCGTCTACAATAAACAAATGTTTGTAGAATATTTTACATCCCAGTTGAGTCTTTTTCATTTCCTGTCACATATCCTTTACATAAGCGACAGCAGCTATTCTCCACATTCATATCGCATGACCAGCAACAATCCCAATGGCAGACAGAATCCATAAGTGTCATATAAACTCAAATTTATAAAAAAAAAAAGTAAATCCCACCACACAAAAGGACAACGCCGAAGGCCACAATCTAAAATAAAAGGAAAAGGCCAAATGGATTTGAGGAATAAACGAATGAAATTTTCTTCAGACATTGTTACAAATATATTCGGTATACCGCACCAGCATGATATGGGGAGATCGAAAAAAAAACAGTCGCCTTCCCTATTCCTCTCCGTAAACCAAGAAAAGACGCAACTGATACCAACGCTGCCAGCTATATGAACATGAACTTGGTTGACCGTATTCATGCATAAAAAAAAAAACAAAGAAAAGAAAAACCGAAGCATAAAAATAAAATTCTTTCTTCTTATTCCATGCGGCACTAGGCGAAGGCACAAAGGATATCTCATAAACACTCCTCTGCTTATCACATAAACTTACAGTATACATACGTACATCGTACACACGTTCGACTGAAGAATCAAAACATAAATTTATAGCATCGGACTTGGAAGATTGTGCAACAGAAGCTGAGGCATGGACTGGGCATCCCCACAGTATACAGTATACACATACCGACATCCGCCGAAGAAAGGACACACAGAAACTCAAGATGGTATGTTGCTCATAGGGGAGTTCAATCTCCTTCCTAGCCCATGTACACACTCGACTCCAAACACTTGCTGACATAAATAACCCTCTCACACTTGTCAAAATTGCGGTTACGATTCGTTTAAATGCAAATTGAAAATTGTATTTCCCAGTATCGGTTTGTTGTGCGAGAAAAACTTTATTTTTGAATTTTCCTCTTGGGGCTTTTGCATTCTTCGTCCTTCTTTCGGATGTTGGCCTTATTCTGCTTGTGCTCAGCCTTCTAAACTACCAAAGTTTGTTTACTTCAGTTCTACCAGTGCCACATACGCTTAGAGGGTTAAATCTAAGAAATAAGTACTTGGACGTGTGTTGTGTACTGTGTCGGGTGTTATTGTTGTTGGCTTGCCTGGCGCTGGATACTGGGCCACTGAATGCTGGATGCACTATACCATGGCTGCAGTTCGTGTTTTCCTCTTTTTGATTAAATTCAAATTCAATTTCGGCAAAAAGATATACTGTGGGTAAGGGAGGATAAGGAGGACGAAAACGACGACGAGCGACGACGACTGAACGAATATAAAAACTCAAACACTTTGCAAAGCTATGAATCTTTGATTTTGTGTGTCAGTTTCGATCTGATGTTGAGATATGATATTGGCACTGACGTTTGCTATAGGTGCCGTGTCGGTGTGCAGTAAAAAGAGCTGCATTTCAAATAGCTGTGCCACAGCAGTTCATATGCATCACACACATATATCTACTGGCGGCAGCAGAGTGCTTCAATATGAAATATGAAGAAAAAAGTGCTTCCAAGGAGTTGCTCCTTGTTATATAGGTATCGAAAAGTTTGCTAAATTAAATTCCATTCTAAAAATTAAATACGACAGGATATTTGCGCAATGAAATTTTAACAGGGTTTTCTCTGTGATTTGCAATTTGAGTGAGTTGCACAACTAAATTGGAAAATGGCTATAAGTTTGCGTGGATATTTTGTTCTTGGCTACGTCGACACGACGACGCACTGTGCAACAAGCGAAAACAGGTGACAGTAGCTTTTTTATTCCAGATGGAAATATTATACTCATAGTTGAATTGGATTCCAAACACTTGATGAATGGTGAATGGGTTAGAATGGCCGACTGCCGACCGAGAGCAAGCTGTCCAAAAGACATGTTCTCCTTTGTAGCCACGATCCTTGTGGTTGCGGTATGAAGATCTGGATAAAATTTTGAAATGGGGAAAACAACACTTGGTCGTATTTAAATCACAAAATGCAATGGTCACCACTTTTCGAAGAATGCATCGACACTTTCACAAATTAATAAGGACAAGGAATTTATGCAACTTCTTGGAGTTGCAGTCAATTCGGCAATATCGTGGCAACACCACTTATGCAACATTGCAAGATCAGCGTTAGTTACAATATGTATAGCAAAGAGACTGCTTTTGTTGCCGACATCGTTCGTTTCGCATTTGAAAAAAATATTAAGCGAAGTTTAAACCCTGGGGTAGGGCTAGGGTTAAAGGGCTCAAATGATGACTATAGGTCAGGTTAGACTTAACCAATTTTAGAGAAACTTAGCGAATTTAAAAATTTGAAAAGGGGTTGGGTTTTTTTTAAAGACAAAGGCTCCAAATTATCCATACATTATTCTACTACTCTCTGCATTGGCGGTCAGATGTCCTTTGCTGGTATGCCGTTAAACCCATGTTTATGTTATCCCTCTCACAATCGCGCATTCTGAGGATGCAGGTCACTGCATGGCGATGCCTGATATATTCTTAACCACATGGCACATTCATTTTAATTCATTTGGAATATGAAAACCTTAGAAGAACGAGACTGATTTTAATATTCATATCAAAATGTCAATATACACCTTCGACACGAGGCTTACCAGGTATAGCAATGCATCCACAAAGAGTTTAGCGCCCAGTCTATAGAATCCGTAGCTTCCGTTGGATGCAGCGAGACCCGATGACATTTTATCTCATTATCTCAATATTTCCACCAATGAAAGTGTGCCAGGCTGTGCCAACGGGTGCAACCAGTAGTCGCAGATTGAGGCGAAAAGGGCTTTTGAAAATAAAAAATCTCTGTGAAACGCAAAATATTTAAAAATAAAACTAAAACTTTTTTCCATTACGAAAATATTCAAAGAATTAATTGTTCATTATGTACTGTATGCAACTTGAGGGAAGAAGAGAACGTCCATCACTTCTTAGGCAAATGTCCAGGTCTAAGAGAATTCCGTTTAAGTGTCTTTGGGAGAACGAGCTTAACATACGATGACATTAGATATCCTTATACTAAATGGAGAGAACTGTCACGATTTCGATAACCTGAACAATTACATCACTGTAGCCTTACCATACAGAAATAAACTAGTGAGAGAATTCAACCAATAAAACGTTTCTTAAAAATTCAGCATAAAACTCTATTAAATTGTTAAAATTAATTTAAATTTAACTACTCGACAGACGACTTTTGTCATTGTCGTAAGTTTTATATTTTGAACATAATAATTGAACTCAAAATTAGATTTAAAAAATTTAACTTTAAACTTTTTGTTATTATGTTGAAATAAAAACATTTTACTACTACCACTACTATTAAACATGAAAGAAAACAGCCCATCGAACGTCTTCTTTTGTGCATCTAAATGCATTCACTCGTTTTGATATTATGTTTAGTAAAAAAGGAAATTATTGCATAATATGTATATTTTTATATGATAAGCTTGTAAATAAAAACAGTTAAAGTTTTTAAGTTTTTCTTATGAAAACAAGTGCAAATTTCACTTAGGGGAGAAAAGGGGAATTTTTTTTTTTGGAATTTAAGGGAAAAATAAAGCTTTTCCTGATTAAAAAAACCGGAAAAATAGTTTTCAAAGTCTGGGAGCAATGGGTGCAACAGACAAAGAAGAAGAAATAAACTTACCTCATCTGTCGCTTCCGACACGTGTGCTGCTTATGGGTTACTTCCATAAGCTGTGGTGTATTCTATCAACCAGTCGAAAAGTTGCCTCAAAGGACCCCAAGGATTTGATGAGTTTGACCTTTTGCTGATGGGTGCTTATTTTACGACAGGGCCATCTGTATAGATATAATAGACCTCCGGCTTCAGTGCACCTTCCCGATTTTCCCCGTAAATTTTTAAAAAATGTTGTGTGTTGTGAATGATGGACGCATGAAGAGATATTACGCTTTTTTTTTGTTGACCGACTAGATATGCTATTGAGGGGTCCTTTGCAAATTTTTGTTATGTATTTAAATTTATTTGTTGTCATACAGACCGCCGCAAAGTCTTTTTTTTAAGAACTGGTTTTTAGGCATTTCTTCCATAGCAAAAGTTGTTGCTCTTTCCTTTTTTTCATTTTAATCGATCTGCTAAGCTGGAAATTTTCCCGAAACAAAATAGAACAAATCGGTTTTCCTGAGTTCTTGAACAGATAGTATTTTCTAAGAATGCGTGCGTTCTTAATGACGCTTCTTTGTTTTGTACAGTCACAAATCCTTAAAATATCATATGTCCACGAGGCACGTTGTAGGCAAACCAAAAACACTTTAGAACGATGCTTTCTGGTTTTTTTGTTGTATCCATCCCAAATTGAACGATATTGAGACGACATGCGTGCCATACATCAGAAGCCACGATGGGCATTCTGTGTCCAGTGACGTGAATTGTCCAACAAGATCGTAGGATTTTATATTACAGAAACACATCAATCATCCATCAATAAATAAGTATACGAAGGTAAGTCACCAAGTGTGTAGTCTTAACTGGTTAGCACGAATAATGTAACCTGCAAGACTTTAAGGCAAAAATGCATTCATCACCCTATACAAAAAAAAATTGACAATGCTAACATGCCCCACATTAACCACCAACCAGTTTGAATATATTTACAATTAGAATTTTCGCAAAATGCATCCAAAATCGTTTAATCTAGATTGGGGGCATGAATAGTAAATTGCATGTAAAGCCAACACCAAAACAGAGCGGGCCCTCCAAAACTCCTACACAATCTGATTTCTATTTCCTTTTGTTTTCTTCCCTTCGTGTTTTTAGTTTTTTTTTGCGTTGCCTTTTGCAAATTTCTAAGCGAATCTATTAACTCCATTTGAAATTCAATTAAAACGGAAACCCACAATGCATGCACAGCCTTCTCTCATGGTCCTAACAGTTTCCGGGTCTCCGCTGTAATACCAGCAACGAGATGGCAGAAAAAAGGAGAAAAGTACGAACGAATTAAAATAAACCACAAACTCTATATATTTATGCCATAATCAACAAAATAGAATAGAACTATGGGAAAGGGGTGTCCCCCACAAAAAAGAAAAAAATGTATCTTGCTCTGGTCTTGGTTCACCCTCTTAACTTGCTGTCCACCCACTCTAACTTCGACTCTGGTATGTGCACACGATGACTTTTCCGAGGCGAGAGCAACACGAACGGAATAGGAATACGAGTGAAAAAAAGGAAATAAAAATGCAGAAATCGGATTCACTTCCGTTGAGGAAGAGTTGGCCATGCAATCCATCGTACATGAAAATGAAAACGAAATTCAAAAACTGCCCAAGATTATCTGTTCTTCCTCTACGCTGAAAATGTGGTTTGCCCGAGCACCCAGCCTCTGGCTGCTGACCCAAGCACTACAGTAGGCGGCAGTAACTTGCTCAATTCGCCTTCTACTATACTTTTTGAAGGGGAACACTCTTGGAGTGTAAAAGTATCTTGAAGTTGGATTCTTTTTTTCACCGAGATGGGAGACCTAGGCATGGCGGTAGCATTGGTACTTGATTAATTGCATGCCTCACTAAATGTTCTTTCTACTGATTTCGATCACCATCAGTCTTTTTGAGCGCAGAAAAAAAAAATTCAAGGAATAGGCGAATGCAAAAAAAGAAGAAGAAACGGTCCTTATGTGAATGTGGTGTGGCTATATCTGAGGAGATAGTTAAATGATAAAGGGACCATCATTAATCAGACCGACAATTTTTGGTTTTCGGTTCCGTTGTACGAGTGTCTATCTGCCGGCCGCAATCACAGAACGAGTATGTTTTTGTGGCAGAGGGCGGATTTACTAGGCGGACGAACCCATTTTTTATGGCTTCCAATGAATGGGGTATAGGGAGTATGTCTTTAAAGTAATACCCTTTGGGATATGCGAATGAAAGCTACTGTTTATATATATGGGTAATGGGTTATACAGGTCTTTACGAGAGGCGGCTTTGTTTTCCTAAAATTTGCACCCAGCAATGGGCGATACCCACCTTCGTAAAAAATCAGATGAACTTTGAATCACTGTCAAAACAAGTCCATTCTTAAAAATGTCGTCTTCAATAACTTTTATCGGTCGTACTAAAAGTAAATACCTACACGGGGAATCGCCTAAGCCAATCCACCTTCGATTTTTGATCCATGTTGCATAAAATTCAGTTTTGAGACAACCCCATAAATGGTTCGACAAAAAAATAAACTTGTAGCCTATTAATCGAACTATAAACCGATGCAACATCTCATCGGCTTTTGTGCGAGCTAGACTTGTTACGATATTTGACAACGTCCCTCACATCCCTCTGTAAAAAGTACAGAGATGAGACCAACGAGAATTGGCAAGCTTTTTTATCTTGTTTGTCAGACTTTTGCGAGAGGTGTCGCAGTGGTAAATTTTCAGACCATTGCAGAATAGCCAAGCGCACAAACCACTGAGCCACAGCTTTCATTCGTGTCTGTGACAGTCGGAGTTAAAACTCTATCTAGTTACGAATTCGGCTTGCAAAGCACTGAAGTCTTTGAAGTCGTTGTACAAGAGTCCATCCAGTAAAAATTAATAGTTTTACATTATGAAGGGCATTTTATTATTCCAATTGGACTCTATCCAGTGTATCATACATAGTTCATGCCTACTGCCAAGAAGACTGTCTAAGGCAGGTGACCGCTTAGTATTTATATGGGCCGTCAAATTAGAGCTTCTGTCTACTGCCGTCAACTTGTACATAATATTCAGTGCAGTAACCACGGTGTAGAAACAATGCGTTCTGTTGGGCCGTCTTTAGAGTGAATAGCCTCAAAAGTATGAGGCCACTTGAGCGTCTAAGTACATCCCTTCTTTTCGACCCCTCATATTTAACGCTTTTACTGAACCTTTAGATCCTGTGGAATCACATATCTATAACTTAAACAAACAACAATTTAAGATCAGTGGTCACAAATATCTGTTATCACAACGGGCTGCTGTTGAAGCTTTAAAGGTTCGCCTCTTCCGAGGGTTAGGTAAGCACAACGACGACCAAACACTTCGGTTGATTTGTACGTAGCAGAACGGAAAGTTAATTAGAGGACTTATAGACGGGGCTACAATATGTAAGCGACAACTTCATTCTCACGATGGACATCACAAAAGTTGAGTATTGACCTTTGTCTGGCTCAGTGATGCCAGATCGTTGGTAATTACCCATTTCGAGGGCCTTTCAAAATAAGCTAAATGGGAGAAAGAGAACATTTTGTATTTCAGAACAAAAAAATTGTGTATTTTGTGTTTTTTTTAACGTCGGCATGGGCAAAAAGGGCATTTTTGGGTATTTTTGATGGTCGTCGTTGGCAATTCAGTACAAAAAGTCTGACATCACTAGGCTCGGGATATGTCCCGCTATCTGAAACCTATAGCGTTTCCTAATACGAATTCTGTTATAGCGTAATGCCGGTCGTTCACTTACAGCACGATGCATTCATTTCGAATTCAACAACGAGTTTGATCAACTTGAAGATCGTTTTTAAGGAGTTGCTCTGCAATTCTAAAGGTATTTAATGAGCTCATGTTGGTTGCGCATCCCGTTGAGCAACGATTGCAAGATAATGTTTTTTTTTTTTTTTTTGTTTTTGCGTGTAGCTAGGTGAAAATCGTTGAAAGACATCGCATGCGAGCTTTGCGATAGTGTGGGACTGGAAGCACCCACTAAAAACACCCAGGGAAGGCATAATCGCACCTAGTCGTCAGACTAATCAGCAATTTTGTTCTAATATGTACTAATGTACTTACGTACAGTTTTAAGGAACTAACTTTGGTTTGTTGCCTTTTGTTTTTTAATTCATTATCACTTTGTTAGTGTGATTATATTGTTGCATATTTCTTTTCTTTTTACCTGTTAACTAGTTCAAAAGGTTTTACTCTACGTAATCTTCTAACTAAATTAGTATTATTAAGTAGTTGGACTACTTCTAAATTAGCATGGTTGCGAAGCCTAGCTTAATGTATTCTAGCGACCTTCCGAACCTCGTCCTCTACCATTTCAATTTTTAGATCCCTATGTAGATCAGCGTTACGTACGTACCACGGCGCATTAACAATATTGCGTAATACTTTGTTTTGGAAGCATTGTATGCTTTGATGGTTGGACTTACTTGTGCACCCCCATAATTGGAGGCCATATGTCCAAATTGGTTTTAATATTTGCTTGTAGAGAAGCAGTTTATTGTGAATTGAGAGGCATGAATACCTCCCTATGAGCCAATATATTTTGATGTATCGTAAATTTAGTTCATCACGTTTTTTCTTGACATGAGTTTTCCAGCGCAACTTTGCGTCCAAAGTCAAGCCTAAGTACTTAGCTGAGTTCGAATGCTGAACCACTTTATTTATATACACAGGTATGTGTTGTACGTGTTTATTTGTAAAGTTAACATGAACCGACTTCAGTTCATTTAATTTTATTTGCCATTTGTTGGTCCAATTAGATATATCATTTACTGTCCTTTGCAGTTTTTCGGTAACTTCCTGCACGGTTTTTCCTACTGCAAGTTCAGCAGTATCGTCTGCAAAAGTGGCAACAGTAGTTTCTTCATTTTGTGGTAGGTCGTTCGTGTATAGGAGAAATAGTACAGGTCCCAGCACACTTCCTTGCGGTACTCCAGCTTTAATGTGTTTCAATGCTGAGTATTCATCTTCTTGTTTAATTCTAAATAATCGTTGCATTATATAGGACTCCAGTATTTCAGAGTACTGTTTTGGAAGATATTTTTGTAGCTTACGGACTAATCCTTTGTGCCAGACTTTATCAAAAGCCTGTGTTACATCAAGGAAGATGGTAGAGCATATTTGTTTTTCTTCTAAAGCCTTTTCTATTTTTATTAGTTATTCTGTGGACTTGATCTATAGTTGAATATTTATTTCTAAATCCGAACTGATGGTTTGGGATCAGTGTTTTTTCTTCTAGAATCGGATGGAGTCGTTTTAGAAGGATTTTTTCGAATAGCTTAGAAAGGATTGGCAGCAATGATATCGGCCGATATGACGTTACTTCACTGGGCAATTTGCCCGTCTTAGGTACCATAATAACTTCCGCGACCTTCCACATACGTGGAACATACCTTAGTCTAAACGCTGCATTTATTATCTGTGCCATTTTTTTCATACCTTTTTTAGGCAGTTTTTTCAGAATTTCACCCGTTATTAGATCAAATTCCGGAGCTTTTTTCGGGTTGATCTTTTCTTTTATTTCTTTGGCTATTTCCCTAGAGGTTACTGCTGGAATCGATCTCTCGTCTTCACACATTTCTTCCATTTGTTGGGAATTATCATTATCGTCATATGGCTGGAAGACATTTTCAAGGTGTTCCGCGAATAGATCCGCCTTTTGTTTGTTTGTTTTAGCCCAGTTACCACTGCTGTTTTTCACTGGCGGAATGTATGCCGTTGGTCTTTTCATTTTTTTTGTAGCCTTCCACAGTGAGTATTGTGTACTAGCATCGTTTGTCAGATTTGTAAGGTATCTTTCCATCAATGCATTTTTAAATTCTGCTATCTTTTTTCTGAGTTTATTGTTTAAACTATTAAGTCTATTTTTATCACTCGGAGCTCTTGTCAGTTGCCATCGTTTGCGAGCTCTTCTCTTTTCTGATATAATGTCGCACACTTCTTTGGGATACACGTTTCTTTTTACTTTGCTATTTAGTTCAGGCGTTGCAGCCCATGCAGCCTTTTGTATAGCTAAGGTGAAGGACTGTACTTCGCTTTCTAATTGCTCTATTGTATTAATTGTTGTGGATAGTTCGATGCATTCATCTATTAGGTATCTGAAATATATCCAGTCAGTTAGTTTGTTTACTAGACGTGGGTTGTGTTCCTTTATTATAATTTTATTACCAAGTGTAAGCAGCACAGATGAGTGATCTGAGTCAAGATCTGGCCCTTCCTTAACTTGGGTAGTATTTGAAGAAATATTCTTAGTTATGAAGAAGTCGACAACATCCGGGATTTTGTTCCTATCTGTGGGCCAGTAAGTAGGATTTCCCGTTGAATGGTAGTTAGCATTGGTTTTTTTAATAGATTCAAGGAGTTCTCTTCCTCTAGTATTTGTTAATCTTGATCCCCAAGATTTGTTCTTAGCGTTGAAATCTCCACCTATTATGAATTTATTTCCGAATTTGCGTAAGAGGCATTCAAAATTGTTTTGTTTCAGTCTGTAGCTAGGAGAACAATATGCCGCTGTTACCGTTATCTGCCCGGAGCTTGTTTTTATGTTTACGGATTTGGCTTGTATTTCACACGACTGGTATTCTTCATCTTCATCGTGTTTAACAGCTTCCTTAATTATAACTGCGGCCCCTCCTCTTGCTGCATTGTGAGGATGTGGGGTATGGTATGTCTTGTATCCGCGAAGTTTGTATGTTTTTAGCCATTATGATCTTTTAGGTACAGTTCTTTTATTACTGTTTTGTTTTTCAAGGAAAGATATTCTTTCCAGAATTTTCTTATTATTCTTTTCTATATCTTCCATTCTGTTAAGAATTCTTTGCATTATATCCTCCATAACATTGCTGGGAGGCTTGGGGGTTCCGACTGGTTTTGCAACGTTTGTCGAAGCAACATGTGCATATGTTTTCTTTGGACCGGCTATGGGGCTTAATTTGTCATTTTTGCTTAAGGGTAGATTTCCTTTATCTCTATCCAATTTTTTATTAATTTTGGGCCTAGATTTCGGTCTCGAGTCTTTTTTGTTTTGTTTTTCTCTGTCTTTAATTGCGTCTATTTGAACAGGCTTTTGCATTTTTTTTTTGCTTGTTGTCTTTTACCTGCTGTAGCTCTTTTGCTACTATACACCCTCTGTAGTTGGCTGGGTGTCTTTCGCTACAATTGGCGCATTTAGGGACAGCCTTTTTTTCCTTTATGCAGTCTTTTGTATGGTGGTCTCCTGCACATTTAACGCATTTCGGGTTAGAGCTGCAGTATTTGTGAGTGTGACCATACTTTTGGCAGTTCTTACATTGAGGAACTAGCTTTGATTTCCGCAAAGGATGAATTTGTACTTTCATTCCTAAGATATCTTTAATTTCATAAATTTTCTTGATTTCTTCATCTTGCTCAAAAGTAAGCATGAACATTGGTAGCGGTGCTTTACTCTTGTGCTTAAGCATGTTGACGACTTCAAGTATTTTGAAGTTTTTCTTCTTAAGGTCTTTCGCAATGCGTTCAGGTGTACATGAGTAGTGCAGTTTCTTTGCAACAACCTTTATTGGTCTTGTTTGTTTATTTTCAAACGAATACCATGCAGCACATTATCTGTTCAACCCACTGCTGCAGTTTATTGAATCTCTTGTTGACTTGTTGACTTAATTTAATTGAATTCACTTTTGTGCCTTACCTGCGACTATGCCTGTGCGAAGAGCGAGTTGAGCCATTGATTGTGTAAAGTTTGCCATTTTCAATTCAGTGTATCTTTTCCTCGTTTGATGAAGGTATGAGTACCTGGCAGCTGCCGGGTGTGATCAACGGATTTATGGATGGATGGATTAGCCAACCAATGAGGCTTCATTAAGTTTACGAGCTACAACGAAAACTCGACAAACTTGAGGAACTTTTATTGTCAAGAGATGTTGATCTATTAAGTAAGTGTGCGGGGTCATTCAACAATGAATTAGTTAATTAATTTGGTGCACGGTCCAAAAATGTCCAATTTAAATTCAAACCATCATGAAAAACATGAGCATTAGTGAACAAGTTACAAATTTTGTTTGTCTAAACAAAGTGTTCAACAATAGAGGTGGGCAAAATTGGTAGATGAGTCGCGCATAAATAGTCGACGATCGACGTTAAAGTGTGTTGCGCAGCGTCAACATAATTTCGTAGTTATCGCCTCAAAGTATGCTTATTTATAAGTGTTTCTGCAGTTATAGATGGTTGAGAGTTTCGACGAACAATCAACAGCATGACATCTAGCAGGAGTATGAGGCAAACAAGACAAGAAACAAGGGTATCTGGTATCCTCATGACCACATTGGATTATGTACTCCTTATTTCTTGACTAAATAGGTTTAGAGTGACGAATTGTTACATTATCCTAATAGTGATGTGTGAGGGCTCGCGCTGAAATAGTTCATTTCATAATTAACCCTGCATTCCTGCGGAGTTTTTATAACTTTTTAAACTTCCTCCAACAAACAAAGATAAAAAAATCCCATTTCCAAAGCACATTTCAAAACTAATCCCACAAAATAAAACCAAAACAGGAGACAACAGAAAAACCCTCCAAATCCCTCACATCTGTTCATTCACAATGACCGATTGAAATAATGAATTTCCATGTTTCTATTGCGGTTAAGCTGTCGATTTTTGAGCTCAACAACTGGTCAAATATTTGAAAGAGCATTAAACACCAACACAGCCAGTCCGATGCAGTGATCTGTGAGGGCTCGCGCTGTATAAGGTACAACCCCTGCATGCCTTCATATCACTGCATCACACTGCTTTGCATACAAACCCTTCCACCATTCACCACTTGAATTGAATTTATTCGCTTGTGAGTTGTAACCATTTGAGTTCATTTGTGATGCAGAATTTCATATTGCAGAATGTATAGACAGACAACAAAAAAAATATTAAAATTTTACAAAAATAAATGATATACGTCAATATTTTTGCATGGAAAGCTATAACGCCCACCAAATTGAGGTTAGATAGGTAGAAATATTTTATTGATTCAATATGTGGTGGATAAAGAGTTATAAAGGGAGCTTAGGTTTAAAAAAGAGTCATCATATGCATGATGTATACATCTATGGCATTAAAAACCACAATTTAACATTTTGGCAATAAAAAGGGACGATTCATGTTTTTTTTTTTGCTTCACCTAGGTAGCCGTTAACGAATATCCGTATTCAATTGACGTTTGTTGATCGTGGTGTGGGTTGTAAGGAGAAACGCGATGTGCCGCAGCCGCTGGAGATTGTATACAAAGGAAATTCTGCTGAATTATAAATATTCGAAAGCGCTTCGATGGTATTTCTGGTCAATTTCATTTCGAATTTAGTCACTGAATACAGCGTACAGTTGGAGGCAGGAGCCATGTGTGTTATTATTTCGAGGATTTCGCTATGGAAATCCCTTTTTTCGTTGATTATAACTGCAAGCCTGACCCGATGAATGTGTATATTATATTATATGCTTTTATTAACCAAATTTATTTTGACAAGTTTATGGCGGACGATTATAGGCGGGGAATTTTTTCTTCACTGGATAGGAGTTTTGAGTTCGCAAAAAAAGTTGGACTGGTTGATGAACTGTGGATGGGTGGAAGTAGGTTTAGCAGTACAACTCCCAATCAGTCTTGGCATATAATTGGTCTAGTTTTTTACTCGGGAAATTATTTTTGTATGTGCATACACCTTCATAAGTTGTTAAAATGGTAATAGTTTCTTTTTTTTTAGTTTTCACCGAATGCTAACAATTTTTTTTAGAAAAAGTGCCATTGCAGATGGGCGTATATTTTGATAAAACAATTTTAAACCTGGAATATGTACTGAAATGTTCCCTTATAAATATTAGATGAATAAGTAATAGTAAATAGATTAACAACCTTTCGTTTTTATAAACTTTATTTTTGTTACAACTGAATACCGGCAATTTTGTACCCTAATCGTATTTGTGGTTTGTCAGACGGTGGCAGGAAGTGGTGCAATGGACTAAAAATTCAGTTGCAACTTTTGGCTTCCTTAGGTTTGAACCTGATATTGCTCGCTTCATAGTCCATCACACTAAACACTGCGCCGCCAAAAGATATCAAAAAAGATATCTTGAAGTACCATTTCGCAAATAGTCCTTTCTAATTTGAGTCTAGTAAGTATGAACAACACACATAGAAGCTTAGTTACCTGCTAAGGTTGCTACATTATTTGATAGCAACCCACTCTCAGCTCCAGCTGTACACCAACTGACTCTAATTTTCTTTTCACTACTGATTGTTAAAGCAATCATCTGTCTTTGTTTCTATTGCTACGTCTTACGACCACATGAGGGAATGTGCCCAGACCATGTCAATCGCTACAAGTGTCGCTAGAATCATGCCGTTCAGACGGTCGAAGTGATGAGGTTAAAACTGCGACAATTCCCACAACGCATGTTGCCGAGCTTAGGGCTAACTTCAATGTAGAATTTCGGTAGCAATAAAGTCAGAACTGCTGGCAAATCTTAACCATAAATGAGAGTCGGTGGGATGCAACTAGGTACCTACCTACATATTAAACTGAAGACTGCTTCCATTCGTCGTCAAAATAAAAATATAGGAAATCGAATGTTTCTGAGAAGCTCTCATTAGGGTACCTATATAGTATCTTCGGCAATGTTGTGCCAAATATTTATTTAATGCTCAGTTTAAAGAAATTGTCCATTTGGTGTGACTACTAAAAATCAATAAATCAGATTTTGGATCTGTTTATATAACGAAAATGGTATAAAACTTCTAGCCCACCCTCTGAATAGGTTAGGTATGTTTGCATTGCGAAACTTCGGCCTCTGACGAAGGTTCATCGGGGAACTTTGCAGTTACTTCCAGAATATTTACTTTCCATTTCAACGTTCGCGAAAACCAGCAAAGTAGTGCACTACCACAAAATGAATATAATACTTATTTCTGTTCATATAAACAAACATTATTTTATTTTACACTCGATGTTGTGTATACGTAGTTTTTATTTATACTGTGTATCCTACTGTTCTATTTCAATGTTAAGTGTTTGTTGTTTTATTTTTCGTTTTAATTCTTAAATTTACATTTCTCACCTGGGTTTTCCAATTTTTTTGTTGTATCTATATAAATATTTATTATTTTTGCAGTGTATGTGTTACATGAACATTTTCGAAAGGTTAAACAAAATTCAAAATGTTTATTTCGTGATTTTCTTTTTTTCGTTCTGTTCATTTGTTTTATTTGTGTTAGATAAACGTTTTTGTGCTCGTAGACTGTGAACGTTACCAGATGTGTGTAAATTAACACCATTCAGCAAGAAACAAATTGACTGCATAATAATGTTCTCTATTATATTCGTTTTTATACGTAACATGTGTATTATGTGTGTTATTCTCTGTGTTATCGATGTGTGTTTTGTAATATCGTATTTCTAGAATGAAATCTGATTGAAATAAACAAACAATTGCAATGGTTTTTCATTGAATTTACCCAAAACAAATTCTCATTGCAGATTTCGCCCCAAAAATTTGCAATCAAACTCCATAGAAGGGTGCAGCATTATTATAGTACAAAACATTACAACCCCTGCTAACGAAACGAGCCGGTACGTTAGACGTTGTTTATTTTATTACAAAAAAAAAACAAAACAAATTTAAACAAACAATATATTGATTGTGTTTATAGGTTTTTTTTGATCGGAAAGTTCAGCTTGACGCTTGAAGTTATTGGATGTCGATGACTTTGTTTTTTTTTTCGCAAATTAGTTCACTTGCTTTTGATACTTTTTTTTATAACTATGTACTGTACAATGTGTTTCCATATTACGCTATTTAGTATGCGGAGTTTTGGTTGAGAAAAAAATACTGTCCTTTGTTGAATTTAGACAACCATGCGGCCACTGTCAAAGATAAGAATTCACCAAACCACCTCCATTGCAATTTTGAATTGAGTTTAGACTTCGTACAGATTTTTTTTACATGTGAAAACAATCTGTTTTTTAACTGTAGGTACTCTAATTTTACTGTCGGACAATTTTCAAACAATATTTAAGTTGAAAAAACTTCCGCAAGAGACCTTTTAATTGTACTGTAAAATTTGCGTTTGCTCTAGTATGATGGGTGGACTTATCATTTTTTTATGTTTGATAACCATGATACCAAAACCATGTATTCGTAGGGCAGCAATTGACTGTTAATCGTCAACTTAAACAACTCATCTTAAAATGATGATATAGTAAGCAGACGCAATCAAAAACATTATTAAATTATTTCCTTTTTAAAATCATCAAACGTATAATCGTCGAATTTTGGTCAACTTTTGTAGCACTACTAGGCGTATCAAGCAATGCGTATGGGTATGGTAGGTATGATAAACACCAGTAATGTAAGGTACACCCTGAATCAGCTTGGCATTTCCATCGAAATCGTGATATGGCAACGATCTTCATTCTATTGACATAAACGCTAAGCTCCGAATTAATGTTTGAAGAAATAAAGCCGAATGTTTGTGGTGCAAAAGCGGAAGTCGCTTAACCTTCCGTCAATAGACGAAACATTTTGATTGGCAAAGTCGACTAAAAAATGTAAAATTTGAGACAGATATACCTTAGAATCGGAAACAACCGGCTTAATATATATAATAAAGGGTGATTTTTTAGCTGGTTTGGTTTTGGCAACACTGGTTTTGACAGCTGACGTGTGTTTAGTACCTTGTGTCACTGTCAAACAGCTTCAGTTTGGTTTGCAATTTAACCATGGATCGTCTTACAAATGAACAACGCTTGCAAATTATTGAATTTTACTATCAAAATTCGTGCTTGGTTCGAAATGTTCATCGCGCGCTGCTTCCATTTTATGATCGGCATTCTCGACCTTCTGAGCAGTCTATTCGGAAGATTGTGACCAAATTTCGCACCAAATTTACTTTGTTGGACATTAAACCACCAACACGTTTACGTACTGTGCGTAGTGAAGAAAATATTGCGGCCGTATCAGCTAGTGTGACAGAAGACCGCGAAATGTCGATTCGGCGCCGTTCCCAGCAGTTAGGCCTTTGTTACAGCACTACGTGGAAAATTTTGCGGAAGGATTTGGGCGTAAAGCCTTTTAAGATACAGCTGGTGCAAGAACTAAAGCCAGCCGACCTACCACAACGCCGAATTTTTGGTGAATGGGCTCTTGGAAAGCTGGCCGAGGATCCGCTTTTTTATCGAAAAATTGTGTTCAGCGATGAGGCTCATTTTTGGTTGAATGGGTACGTAAATAAGCAAAATTGCCGCATTTGGAGTGAAGATCAGCCAGAAGCATTGCAACAGCTACCAATGCATTATTATATAATAATAATTTGAAGTTTGCGTGAATTCTTGCTTTTATTTTTCGGCTGAACTTCGATTTCAGCGACGGGTTTCCAGGTCCGACACATAAATAACATGTGTGAGGTTTTTTAAGTTGAGCTTTAAATATTTGTCATTCGAGACTGTCGCAAAAAAGCTTTTCTATTTAGCCGTTTGCCAAGAGTTATTCGTTAAACTTCACTTAGAACTTTTATATGAAAATTATTAACGGAACCGAGGTTGACAAAGTTCCTTTACTACCTCAAAGTTATAGCTGTCGATTGTGACGGTGAAATCGGTTCCGATTTGTTGGTGTAGTATAACCCATATACTTGGCCCCATTTACCACTAAGTCTATTGGTGGCACTTCTTTCCCAAACGCAAACATTTCTTTTGCAAACGCACCAGTGATACCTTGCTGCTTCTTACCAATCAAGTCGATATCATTCGCGTATGCAGCAATTTTACATTTATCATATTGAAGAAGTTCCATGACAGCGCAAAGTTTTCCCATGAATGACTGAACCTTAAGAAACTTCAGCCTTTTCTTTAAAGACAACATTTGACCTCATTTATTCAAACACGCGGATCTCAGCGTTTCAGTCAGTAGAATGTAGATCGCTACCGTATCACGATTGTCTAATCCTTCCTTCAGTATTTGTAAAAGCTCGGATTTTTAGGTTTTTTTAAAACGTTGAAAGTAAGTACATATTTTGGGGGATTACACTATTGCTTCGCGCTTTAGCCTCTTGCTTTAGAGCTGTTGTAAGTAATTCGCAATATTTATGAAAGCTTAGCTGGTTGGCTGGTGAGGGCTTTTGGCCTTTTGCTGATCACTAAATCACATTTTATATGCGATTCCTACATAGCGGATACATCTTACTTTACGCTGTTTTTTTTATCCATTAAAACCGATATTGGAAGGGTTTTTTAAGAGTACATAGCTATATAAGAAGCTTCAGTACTGAGAAGCTCACGCCTTGCAAACACATATAAATCGGTTGAAACCGTAACAGAAAAAGGTAGATTTAGTTATTCAAGAAAAATCTTCAACGTAATGGGATGGTCTTGCCTAATTCAGAAATATTACTTGCGATAATTTTACAGTGAAATCTGAATACATCAGCTTTGGAGCTAGGATTCGTAGTACTTTTCTCCTTCACATTCTAAAACTCGGTAGACGATCAGCAACTCGCCGCTCGCACAGCTTCAGCTGGTTTTAATTTGACATCATACACAAAATGCCCATCTTATTTTATTTATAAATCACCAACTAATAAAAGGGATTTATTTCAAGTCCCATCAAAGCCTAACACTTTAATTTCCATTTAAAATTGCTCACTCTAAATTCACATCGCCCCAAAAGCAATGAACTTTCCAAAACACCCAACAGTTTTTATTATCCTGTCTGTCACTTTTTCTGTTAATTTGATGTTATTAAAAAAGGTATAGTATACAGACTCGCACACATAAATAAAATAGATGGGGGGAAACAACAAATTTAATTGAAATTGGATAACACATGTCCTTCTAAGGGGATTATTCAACTTGCATGCTTTATGCACTAGCACCCCAGTCTCGCACAATCTGATGGATGTTAATTGTTTTTTTTTTCGTTTGGCTGGTGCTGTCAGCTCATCGTTAGTTATTTAATTATTATTTGTTCTATTAAATTTGAACAATATTTTTTACGTATACATTTTTCCTCATCAGTCATATTTTTTTGCTGTACGGTAGGTACCTACAATAATTATTCGCTGTGCAGCTGTTGGATAAAAAAAAATCAACCTACCTACACAATCCACAAATAAGTCTAGCGAATTTCATAATTTTTATTGTTCAGTGATTTTATGTGTTATGAGATTATTAAAAAAAATGTTTGTTGTCCCTCTTCTAGTCCATCATGTTCGTAATTATATTTTTGCATTTTGTTTTTTCACAATATGTGTGGTAGTAATATAATTGATAATTATGTCACCTGTGGTCATGATTGCTAGCAGGAAAAAAGAGGAGAAAAAATAAACGCCGCATATTGAATTGATGGTTTCAATGGCAAAAAAATGTTAATTGGTTTTTTTTGATTGTGAAGCTGATTAATATGTGGTGAGCCAATTTAAAGGACAAATTAATTGCGCTCTTTATTATTGTTGGTCTGCTTTTCCTGCTGGGGCGTAATAATTCCGAATGAATTTTAATATTTCACTTGAATTTGTTAATTTCTATTGAAATAAAAATGATTGCGGTTTCAATGGCGTTTATTTTGTATGGCTCAAATTGGATTTAAATATGCTGATCTGACTGAAGACAGGCCCTACTCATTCTGTTGAGAGCAGCACTGTTAAATCTTCGTATGGGTATGGAAGTTTTGAAATACCCATATGAACATAATCTGAAGGTAGATATTCGTGGGACTCCCATTACTTGTTCTTCTCTCATTATTTTACGAATAATTTCATGTTCCCAGCAAACGAAACACGAGGTTTCGTAAAATTTTTCCAAACCTCCGAGGTTTTGCCATACATTTTTGAGGTGTCGAAACCTCGGGTTTTCAGCGAAACCTATTTGAAACCCCTCTGAGTTCATCCTCCCGTGAGAGGTTATTAAGCCGAACAAGCCTACAGTTTACAGAACTTTCGTTTATTTTGTGTTCTTTTGTGGATGTCAAATTATTAAACGCCGAAATAGTTGTGACAATCAAAAAAATTATAAAAGAAGAGAGAAATATCTAAAAATGCTGCAATTATTTCCTTAATTTGTTCAGAACTCATTTTTAGTAATTCCTCTTTCCAACACTATTATTTTGCGTCAAGAAACAACTGTTTTGCCAGCCACTTCAAAATTGACAGCTTATAACTTTAGAACTCACTTCAACTCGGTGGGAACGACGCGATTTCGGTTTGGTGGGAACATGGCATAAGCTACAGTTTTTTTTATTAACGGGAAAGAAAGTACAGTTTCATATAACATACAAAAGCTCTCATTGCATCAGACGGCATATCTTTGGTCGTATGATGAGTATCGCGCAAGGCCATCGAGACTCCAGTGCAGATGATACCAACAGCCAGTCCGCCTTAGGGAGTAGATAGTTTAGCACATTATAAATTCAGCAGAGCATCTAAGTTCTGCCAGGCCTTCACTTTGGTAGTGCAAAACATTTATCTACGATATCTTACCCCGAGGTATACGAAGCAGCGAAGACTACTTTTCGAGTTAGTTACAGCTGGTTTAAATGCAGTTGCAGCGAAACTAGCGGGTAAACTAAGCCCCATCGATAGCAGGAGCTTTAAAGCCATCAAAAAATGCTGTTTCATATTCGATAGCATCATCTGTTACCACGACCGATGCAGTATATTAGCTGAGATTGTATGAGGGTGGGCTCCCAGGTTCCTTAAAACAATACGGCCGTCTTTTTGTAAGTCAGATTTTGGGCAGAGAGGCAGTGCAAAGAATACAACAGATCTTTTCGCTTTCACTTTCTTTATGCTAATAACAAATTAGAACCTGCATCGATAGCACATTGGTGTGGAAGCGATCCTTCATACACGTATGACCGTGGGTTTTCGGTGGAAGCCACCTTTTTCTTTACTTCTTACTTAATGTAGGTACCTTTCTCGCAAGACTAGTCTTTTATGAGAAAGATCAGGTAGCAATTTGGAAGTAGGTTTTCGGCGTAACACACGATTTTCTTGTCCACTCATTCAAAATTCTACGATTATAGACAAAATTTTTTTGAAATAGAATCGAATGGCCTTAAGGTAAGTTTCAGACTTTAAAAGATATTGCAATAAGAAACAATTTTAAATATAAAAAAAATAAAGTATAGATACCATTAATGCGAAGGTTGAGTTTCTTAAACTGCTGTGGCTGGGTCGGGTGCACCTCATCCCCGGACAACTCATCCCCAGCCAAATTTCGCAACCAGCGCCATCTACATCTCAACTCCACAACTTAAATCCAATAATCGCATCACTCACCTTCAGTGGATAGTGTTACCCTCAAACGAGTATTATGTTGAGTGGTCAAAGTTTCTCTAAAGTCTAAATTGACACATTAGTGGAATTCGGAATAATCTATGGGGGAAGGAAGGAGGTAGGTACCAAATTTATGTAATGCTAGGTGGAAGATATAAGGGTTGGAAATGCTTTATGTTTGTTGTACCTGAATGGATTTATAAGATTTCAAGACTGTAAATACTTAATTTACTTAAATCTGAAGCTAAAACGAATTTTTTACTTTCATTTTCTCAAATTCTCTGAGGCTTTAAAGAAAATTTATTTTCTCAAAAAACTTATTGTTTTAACTCTAGAGCAGTGTTGTTAGCAATCTCTCTTCATTTATCCCACGAAGCTTGGTCATTTTTCCCTTTTTTCCCATTTCACCATACTCAAATTCCCTTTTAAAATCTGACGATATTTTTTTGGGTCAAAATCTAGTTTTTAATATAAAATTTTTATTACACGGAAAGAAAATTATCACATTAAATTAACCTTTAGTATAAAAAACGGAGTTTGTAACACTGCTATGATTATTTTTTGGTACTAGTAGTTGCAGAGTTCAGATGTAGATGTCGCTAGGTGCAGGGGATGAGATGCGGTGACCCCCTGTGGCTCATTTTTAGGTTTATGTAACTCATTGTTGGTTGTACTTTGAGAGTTGATGAGGAGCTGTAAAATCTTTGAATTAACTTCGATGTCGATCTTTGAGTCGTTTGAGGCTGATTTCTTGAAATATTCTGATGGTTTTCATGACTCTAAACGGAATTATTTAAATACATGGTCAAGACCCGTATAGACCTCTGAAATAAGAGCTACATAGAGTCGACTTCCAACCATTGACAATACGAGTTAGAAGAAAAAAATTGGAAAAAAGTTTCATGGTTACAAAACGTACCTACCAAGACCCACTTTCATCCAATAATGTTAGTCATACTCAACATTCCCTTTATCAAAAAATAGACCGTCAAAGTAATTCTTTAGGCTGCTATCAACCCTTCATTATCCCAATTAACTTCAACCGCTGATTGTTTTAAGAGAAAGCCTCTTTCAGTCATACACCCGCTGATCATGGCCACTCATTAATTCTCACCTTCCTCAACACCTTGGCTGATAATTTACTTTTCTTTTTCTACCACATGTCCGCTGCGCTCAAGTCTTTGAGAGTTCCATACCCGCGCCCGCCTCTCTCTCACTCTCTCTCTCTCTCTAACCGCAATTAAAAGTTAATGGAAGTCGTATAAAGTTTTTGCACCTTTATCTGTTAGTTCACGTGCATTTCCTCCTCCGTTTCTATTTTTTATGTATTTTCTTCCGGTTCATCATCATCGCCGCCGTCTTGGCCATTCTCTACTCCACACCTCATTTCTATTCTTGATATTATTTCAAGCGTTAAACGTGTTCCAAATTGCGATATGGCTTGTACCCTGCATGGTATAGACAAATTCTCAACAAGTTCTCCCAGTGGTTCGGTTTTGGGATGGTGCACCCCCCTCCCCCCTCCACCCCTTCGTGTACACGTAGCGATATTTGGATGCACCAGAGCACCATGTTTAGGTATTTTTCTCTGACTGTTGGCTCTGTTTCGGTTTCACCTGGGCGACGATGACGTGCATGAGTGAAAAGCGCTCCTTGGCATCTTCAGTGAATTGGAACAGAAGCATCCTTTATTTGTTGCTTCTGTCTGCGGAGAAGTCGAAATAAAAGGATGCACCTATCTACTCAATGGCGACGGCGATACATTGACTGTGCTGAGTTGAGCTTTACCACGCTCCCGTCGCCTTCGGTTTTCATTGGTACCAGCACCAGCACCAGGTAGTGTCGTCCGCATTAAATGATTCAGAACACGTACCTAGCAAGGAGCTGGTCTGGGGCATTCTGCCGGCTGTGATGGGTTTTGCCTAGAGACCAAAAAAGAAAAGAAGTGTGGACGGGTTTTCTTTCTTTCTTCTTGGTCTATTTGTACAGAGCTTGGCTCAGTGCAGCCCCAAGTCGGAACGTGCACTAAGTTCTCTTAAGGGGTATGCGAGCGTTCTGCTCCTATTCCTATTGATTTTGAAATTCAGTACGAGTCCCTGTCATTAAGACATTATTATAAAGTTAGGTCTTACAACAACGACGATGTCGTTTCGGGGTCTTAAAAGTGCATTTGCTGCTCCACACCCTCTCGCTCGTGAAGCCCTGTTTCCTGTCGAAATTAAGGGCACAAAAAAAAAAAACTCAAAACCGCCCGCTTCTCTCTGAAGGATGTGACAAAAACTTTGCATGTTGAAAAATTTAAAAACTTTTTCCACAAATACTCGTGCTCGTATATGTGTATGAATTTTTCTTTCGACGGAAAAGCATGGGAAATCCGATGGAGAGACTTTTACTCAAGCCTCTTGCTCGCTCTGCCGGTGTCTTGAGCACTGTATATTATATAGACTGCGGAACAAGGCGAAGCTTATATCCGGTTTTGAGAAACTTTGCAATGATGATGACAACAGAAAAAGTTTTCTGTGTGATATCGTGCCAATTAAAAAATAATTTGTGTACCGCTTGGCGCTTAAAGTTTAGGAAGGAAAAATTGGAGTTCATTTTTTTTTTTCTCTTTCTCCGCGGGACATTTACAGTCCATTTAGATGGCGTGTATAGATTAGACTGGCAAACTAGCTGCATATAGTAATAGGTTGCAGGGTGGGCTCTTGGATACAAAGTCCAACATGTGACAAGTGTTTAAGTGGTGATAGCGTTGCGTGTAAATCGTTACTTTGCATTTGAATGCATGTTTGTGGTACCAGGAATTTGTGTGCAATTTGTGCATTTTAGAGAAACAAACTTTTATTTTGGTCTATGCAATCGAGATGTAGATGACATTGTTTTTCTGTCCTCATAACCTTAGGCCGGCATGCTAGGTGTTGGATGAAATTGAAAACGAAGGAGGTTTGGGTTATTCCATTTAGGTGGACATGCATTTTAAATGATTATTTTCCTATGCGGTTGCATGTGAGGCTAATTTTTGGATTTGATTGGCGACGGAGGTTAAATCGGACTGTTTATCTATAGTAAGTAGTGAGTGGCTGAGAATTTATAAGCCATTATCGCTGGCAGTTCAGTAACTCTTAAAATGGCGTCTAAGCTTTATAGGCAGTTATGAAAAAACAAAACAACTGATGGCGCCCTGATAATTTTAGACCCGGTAATGGTATCTTCGTGGGAATCGCCTTCACTAATCGCTAAGCAAGCATGCCGAAGTTTCTTAACTAGGGATCTAGGCTATTCTAATGGCTGGCCTCCACATTACTATAGTCAGCTTAACGTTCTGCAGACCGTTGTAACTCATTCTTAAGAAGTTCGGGTTGCAATATTTAATTGAATAGGTCGCTAAGCTGAATGCTTGCTTGGATTGCGGAAAGTAATATCAGCAATCAGGTAAGGGTTGGATATGTTTCCTCGGGAGCTGAACCTGTGTTCGGCCTTTCTTCATCCTCCTCCACTGAGGATAGAGTTCCTCACGAATACAACTGTGAGTTTTACGGCTCTCCAGGGCCGACTAAAAAACTTTTTGACGCAACACTTTCCTTTGGCTAAGCATCTTAGTTATCAAGGCTTAAATAACTCTTCAATTGAGAAGTCTACAATGGTTCCGATAATTTTCGTTGCTTTTGTCCTGCCTTTGCTCGAATAACCATCAGTGCTGATGTATTCTGAGCCGATAATCTAAGATCCTCAGCGCTGATGTGCATTCTTGGCTTTCTTCGTAACTCATTCAAACACTTAGCTGCTCAAGGGTTTTTTCTTCAAACTAAGGAAAGGCATTTAAATCAATCTTCTCACAAAACAAAAAAGAATCCTTTTACATTTCGCATCACTATATATAATGTATTTCTGAAATTATTCCCACCACCTTTCTTGCTAATCATACTGTTTTTGCAATCTCATTCGAGGTGGCAAATCCGCCGATGATTTGCATGCATTTCACTATCGGTTTCCATCCGATTTGTCATCCAGGTGTTGTGGAGATTTTTCTTCCTCGTTATTGCTGCTGTTGTTGTTTGACTAAGCTTTTAGCCAAACGAAACGAACGAACACGCTTGCTTTCTAAAGCAACGAAAAAAAAAAGGACTCAAAGCACACCAAAAGAGGTTTACCTACCATTTTCGGGCCATAAGGCATTTACGACAGGCGCGCATTTATATTTGCCATTGCCATGCAACTCACAGGCCATTTGTGTGAGTAGCCTCCTCCTCACAAAATGAAAGCGGAATTCTAAACCATGTGAAAAAGGCCATTTGCAAATGAATTATTAAGAGATTCACAGCAGCAGTCGTCCTCGAGTATCATGCGAACGAAGGAAGGATCCGAAAATACCAAAAAGAGGACCATTTCCCGCTCGCAATCCATATATCAAATGGCTAAATTGCCAAAAGGTAGGCAGTGGATGGGTTGGTCCCCTTCCACCATCACCGCAGTAGCACCTCTAGACAACATTTCTATTTAGTGCCATTTTATATGGGTGTTGATGGAAGATCCCCTTCGCCAAGGAATCGCCGAACTAGGTTGAGCCGTGATTTTTGAAACGAAACCAGAGCAGAGAGCGAATAAATCCTCCACGCGGCACACGGCACACACAGGCACACAGACAATATATACCTGATTACATCGCGTCCTCTTGCAACGCGCGTCATCATCATCATGGTCGTATAGCCGCCGCCGCCGTTCGAGATATGCCATAAAATATGGCAAAGGCACGTAAAGGCTAACGTGATTTACCTACACATTTCTGGCGGTTTCATACTCCTTCGTTTGTACTGGAGAAAAGCAGCTGACAAAACAAGACGAACTGCAAAACAGGAAAATGTACACAAAACTGCTCATACTTCACATCACATCCTTCAATGCAAGTGTGTCACACCATATCGCGCCGGCAATAATAAATATTCATATTTTGTGTGCAGCAAAACGAAGAGGCGTATTCTTTCTTCCTTCTTACGAATGCTATAGAGATAGACCTTCCATCGCATCGGAAAGGATGAGTATAGTCTGTACTGTAGAGTGGCGCCATTCACATTCGGTTTCTGAGTGAGAGTGTGTAGGTAGCCTTAGCATTTCGAGGCCTCCACATACCGACTGATTATACGTGACAATTTCAGTTGGCAATTCAATTGAATTATATAATAAGTTCTCAAATGGGATACAGGAGCAGTAGTGTTGAGCACTATGCAGTGCACATCTACGCAGGCATTTTGTGCAATATTAATAAACTAAATAAATGTAATTAAATTGCACGACAGCAGCGACGGTGGCTGTGCTGAGAAAGGATAGAGAGATTTGAATGAGTTATTTCAAGTGGGAGTGTCATACGCTGCGCACTGTTTATGGAGGAATGATGAATCCTTTGGCAGAGAGAGTGAATTAATTTAGACATTGTTCCGATGAGAGGGGGGGTTGTGATCTGTTAATTAAAAGTTATTCATTGTGCAGCCTGTATAGCTTGTGGCCTCGTGGCATTACGCGCTATCGATGTGCGATGCGGCAGTGGTTTCACAACGATTGAACTGGAATGCGAAGTTTTCGAGTAACGATTTTGAAAACTTCAAATCAGACAGTATTTTAGTTTACGAATATAGAAAGTCGATAAAAGTCGAAGTCTTTTCACCTTCAGGGGTTCTAAAATTTCTGTAGGTCCTGACCAGGGCTTGAAGTATTACTGTCAATAATCTCATCTTGAGAGGGCGATTCACAATATCCGGAGATCAATTCTCTATTCTGTGAAAAGTGTTTTCACAACTTAATTGGATTTGCGATCTATGACAAATTTAAAACAAATGTCAGAATTTTTTCATAATTATGATAGCCTTTTTTCGCGGCCGTTTCATTTGTAAAGAACTGTGAAAAGCAAAATAATTATCATTGTTCAAATTATAATTGTTTAAAACGACATTGAACAAAAAAATAAGTAAGCCTTCACACTTGATAATACATATGCAGGCACGTAGCCTGGCGAGGGCTTGAGGGGCTGAAGCCTCCAGAAAATCAAAAAAAAATAAAATAAAACCTAAAACTTTCTTTGAAAGGTATGACAGTATCATTTCCTTTATAGAGCTCTTCAAATGCATCTCAATAAGTCTTGAAGAAATAACAAACAGAACGTGTGGCATGTCTTCGAAAGCATCAATACTTTTGGCAGCGGTCTAAAAAAGTGACTTCGTAGTAAGCCTCATTGTAGGTATGCGAAAAACTATTCAGTTTAACGCTGCCCCTATCAGTTTTCCTACGATGAGATAGACGTTTGTGGTTTGAGCAAATTTGGAATATTTTAATGTGTTCTACCCACAGTTTAGAGAAAACTAAAAGTAATTATAATTTTAGAAAAAGAACTCAATTTTATAAAGTAATTCGTTTATAAACTTTTTTATGTAATGAAAAAGAAAATAGTTCATTACATTTGAAGAGCTTAGCTCCAACCAAAAATATAATTATAAAAATATAATAATTATAGAATATAAAAAAATAGAAAAATACAGGAAGCATGTGTGGTAACTATTTTCACTCCACTGTCAACAAAATAAAAAAAGGGCAACAAAATTTATAAAAAGGAAAATTATAAATTCAAGCTGATTTTATACTTTTGAAAAGAAAAAAAGTAAGCACTAGTGAAAGAATTTGCACTATCTCTTCATGTGCCATAGCTAACATATTTGAAAGCCAGGACTAAATTCGTCCTAGACGTCAAGGATGCATTGCCAATAAATAATATTGAATTGTTAATAACGAAATATTTTGCGTTGGCACCCCAAGAAATTTACCCTTGGTAGTGAATGTGTTAAGAACAAAAATGCCGCCCATTTCTTCAGAGAGGCTTTTCAATCCGTATCCCAACTCGCCGAGGACCTATTTGAAGCTGAACTAAGATCTCCAAGAACTTCATCGAAACAAACAACGCGTTCCAATCCAGAAACCTTTTCTACTGAAGCCTATTTTAGAGTGTCTACGCGATTCCTTGCATAGATTCGTTAATACAAAATTTAACGGACAAATTCGTGGTAAAAGAAGACGTCCTTCTATCGTTTTAAGCTCTTCTCCCAGGTTTTGCTGCAGTTGAGCGAGTGGAACGAAATGAAAAAGCCACATGTTACTTTGATAATGCAATTTCGTTGTCAACTGTGAAAGCTGAATATAGCTGAAATATCATCGAGTGTTCCTTCTACCGATGTTTTGAAATTGCTTGATATATTTGACAAGACTTACTTTAGAGTTATAAACTTCTTGCTTACGGTCTTGGCCACGTTTCCAGTAACCACAGCTAGTTTTGAAAGAACCTTTTGAACTATGAAAAGTATTAAAACAGTGTCGTGAAGTTTTATGGGAAATGCAAGATTAAGCTCACTTGCTATGATATAATGACAGCTGGTCACACTAGTCCTAAAGGCACCATTATGTAAATAGTTTATTCCAATTGAACAAACAACATAAAGATATTTATGTAATCAACCGTAGGTAAACTTAATAGGAGAGAGAGAGCTCTTTTAACAAGTATATAATTGGAAACAGTTTACCTACTATCTATTTACTAACTATATACTGACTACCAGCGATTATTGGTACAGTCGTTTTCTTCAGTCAGTCTTCTTGTGCAAGCCGACCACTGCATACCAATAAGCCTTCTCATAGAGGAAAATAAAGAATTTGGAAAAAGAATAAAAAAAACGTGTTTTATTTCAAATTTGGAAAATAAAACAAGTAGTTTTATTTTATATGTTCCTTCGGATATTAATGTGGATCCAGATAAGGTGATTGATCTCCATCAAAACGTCTTCTGCTTTAACCCTGGATGGTTACCCTTCGTCGTGTCGATGAACACCTCTTTTATTTTTTATGATTTCTCTTTAACTATTCGTCCTATTCTATTCTTCTTTCTTAAAACATCAGTTGGCTGTGGTTTCTACCAGTGAGCGAACGTATGCTCTCCTGCTATCATCAGAAATATTAGTTTTTTCTGTTTTTTGTAAGGTATGTTCGTAAGTGTTTGTTACTTTTTGTATATAAAACTGTTTTTTTAATTTTTTTGTTTATTGATTTAGTTACTATGGACTTCTACTTCTTATTTGTGTGTTTATTTTGGAGGTGCTATTATTTTATTGTTGTTTTTTTTTTTTTTTTTAAATCAATGACTGTCAATGTATCAAAATTAAGTGATATATTTAAATTTACATTTAAAATGAGAAAAAATGCGGATACCTAATATAAATCTAGTTTAAATATGCCTAAGAGTCTTATTGAACAAATTCAAGTTAAAGGCAAGACAAAGTTCGGAGTAAAGTTCGGAGTATGTAGGTTTTAAAGTGGACTTCGTCGATTCGACGAAGCATAACCTTAGAGTGTGTAGAATAAGGGTAACCATCCAGGGTTAAAAAAGCATGTGTTTAAAAAAATAATTTAAGTACATACGATTTAAAAACTTATAAAAATCAATGAATTGGAATATAATAGTTTTTTGTTTAAAGAATTCTTCGTAAGATTTGGAAGCAAGCCCCCCGGAAACAAAATCCTGGCTACGGCACTGTACGTAGGTACTTAAAGATCTTGGGTGTAAATAGTCCCATCTGAAAATCCTGCGAATCGGTTCAGAACTGACTTATGCTGGAACGCTCTGCAAATTTATGAAGGTTTCAGCTTTGAGGAGTCATGCCAGCATTTATTGGAAATAGCTTCATCACAAAGGTATCAATTAGAAGTCAACTTGTTCACGTCATTCCTGTATCCATATCTGATTCGTACGTTCCTTTTCCAATTGAACTGTCCATGTTTTCATTTGTTGTTCACAGAGTTTTTTCAACCAGGTTTGTGGAACACAAACTGTCGGCCCCCTGCAGTCTTTTCAACATTCGATATTTGACTTGGTAGCTCTGTTTTATTTGTTAAAATAAGATTGCTCTGGTTATAAAATTACACCAAGAACATATTTTCTTATTGTGACAGTGATCTTTCTTAAAAAAAACACATTTTTCGAACTTGTGATAGCTATTTTCGCAAACATGCATTTAAATGACTCTCAACCTTATACAGATATGGCCTACTTGCGGTACACACTTTTTGTTGCACATACTGTTTGGCATATATACAGTCTGCACTCTCCAATCACAAGTCGTATGCAATAATAGTTCCTTCCTGGTACATTCATCTATTTCCAATCACCTACGGATTTGAGGTGTATAAAAGAAACAAAAATTCAGAGCAATCTCCAAATGGATAAGGGATGCGTTTCCACTTTTCTAACTCACCCAACCATGGGATGAGTCATGTCAGAGAGCCACCTTAATCAATTTTCCTGGTGCGGCTGAATACCTGCAATTACTATGATTTTTGCTTTTGTTCAAAATTTTTCTATTTTTCTATCGGATGCTGATTGAGTTCTGTTTTTTAGCTTTTGTTTTGCATCCGTTCGCAGAGTGCAGCGCAGATTTACGATTGCCAGCAATTTGATGGACGGCGGAATGCTAGATACACACCGTATATACCCATGCATTCAAAAAAAGAGAAAGAGACAAATCTACCTGTACTGATATCAAATATGTAGCCTTTATCCGATGACAGGGCACTCGACCGAAACATGCAAGCAAGCGTACATGCATGCAATAAGCGAGCGGAATGAATATTCGAGTATTTCCGATTTTTCTACAACACAATCAAATGGATTTCAAATGACATGACGACACGATGGCGTTGTGTGTTTTCGTTTGTTGTTGGCGAAAGCCCGACAAAGCGTTCAGTTGTTATTACAATATTCCACGTGTGCTCTAAAAATGAATTTTTCCTTGTGCATAGGGGTAGTATGGGTGAGGACAGAGAAATGAATATTTTGTAAACAATTGGTGAGGTTCTATTTTGTCAGGGATTTTGCTATGATACTGTTGTGATGTGAAATGTGATGTGCAGATCTGTATAGCTGTACTCTGCAGATGGAAATGTACCTTTATAGAACTTCTGCTGTTACAGGAAGTTCTTTTGTGACTTGTGTATTGCGATGACACTATAGATTTAAAAGACGGGGGAAGCTCAGCGATTAGTGAATCTGAAAGTTATTTTATGTTCTGCAAAATTGGTGAATTTAAGCCAAGAAGTTTGTAAGCGATTTGAGGTTAAATAATAGCAATATAAAATTGTTTCAAATTGTAGAAGTTCTAAAAGGGGAGGTGTGGGCTGTACGATTGAAGCGTTTTCCAATCGCCAACCGAGAATCTATATTTTGACTATTCTCAATAGTGAGATTCTGGTTTGAGAATATCACAGAGCGACCATGAGCGAAAGCGACAACGAAAAAATCGGTTTTGACCACCAATGTGGGTTTTAGCGAATGAACAATAGGAGCTTTTATTTTTGGGGGTTTTTATTCCATGTGTAGCTTAAAACTACCGATACATTATTTTTATTGTTGTACATTTTAAAGCTTTATAAAGTAAATCGTTACTTCAAAAATATGGAAACTGGTATAAAATAAGGCGCGAGGCTTAAATTGGTAGTGAACATTTGCATTAGTAATGAGCATTGATGAGTTTGCTCCAACAGGGGCTACGGCCACAGATGGGTCATGACCAATTGTGATTTGGTGCAATTAGAGCTCCCTTATGATACGCGAGTAAGTCCAAAATACAAGTTAGTTAGTTAGGGTGAGCTAGCAAATGTCCTCTAACTCAAGGTAGATTTTGCCTAAGTGACCCTGACGTATAGAGGTGCACTTAGACCGAAATCGGTCCATTGTGCTGAATTTTTTATTAAATAAATAATTGCCATACTGACATTGTTAAGATCGTGTGAATTGTAACAAAGGCTAAGACTCGGGAAGGTCTATTTGGCAAGAGAAATAGCAGGTACATAAGAGCTGCACTACTATCTATCTCCTACTCTTCCTCGTCTTTGCAGAAATACCTGAAGAGTACCTATAGCCATATTCCATTGTAGGCTTAGTTATCATAAAAGACTTTCTCAATTGGCCGTTTGGACTCGGCATAAAATTGTAGATCCCTTCCATTCGTCACAAAGATTATAAACTCACACAAAATGGTTGTTAGAAGCTAGGCCTAGGGTCCCTACCGACCTGCTACACCGACTAGGTATTTATTTATAAATTTTTTAAATATACCTACCCAAAATCTGGTGATTTTGAAGTTTGTTTGCTTGGCTGTGGAACACCTCTTGTATATTACGATTCCAGTGGAACTTTTGTGGTCTCTTTTCGGCCGTGTTAGACCTGAGATGTTGCACTCAGAGACAATACTGGGACCACCAACTCCGGCCGATTTCCCGTTACTTAGCCTACAAGCTATATTTTTATGGAGTGTTCACGGTTTGGTGCGCTTGTATTCTTACATAGAAAATGGTATTGACAAATGTCACGAAACTTCAAAAATTCTGCTCACCAACACACTCCCAGGAGATATGAGACAGTTCCGCTGTGGGCAAAGTTGCTTCCAGAGTTCATAGAATTTTATTCGTTTAATTTAAAATTGTTCGTTACGTGTGGAAAATATTTTTTTTTAGGAATAAGTGCACATTTGCTTAAAATGTTCATGAAAAATTATCAATGTAGATTGGTTGAGGGAAAATGAAAACATTTTGAGCAAATTTTCTTCATTATTTAAGAAAAATTTACACACGAAATCGAAGTTAATGATATCCAAAAGCGGAAAATACACAACCATATTTGTCCTAATATCTTTCTAGTATATAGAACATCAACTTTAGATAATTTTACTAAAAAACCAAATCAAATCATTCGCCTTTTAACAATTTATAATAACTAACCAATGGCGTTCAGTAATGAAAAAGTGTGGTATTCCCGAACTCTTTCACATTTCCCCACGGCTGCCGAGGTTGGCAGCATTTATTTTTGCATTTTTTGTATGTTTTTGCATATCACACGGATTCTTTTTTGACATAACACCGATAGGAAAACAAAATGGCGAATTTGAAAAAAAAACTGAGGGGGCCAGCGGCAAGAGGATTGTGAGTTGAGGGTCTCAGTATGGTTTGTCTATGGTTGCACTTATAAAGGCAAGTCCATCTGCTATTAAATCGTCTTCAAACGGAACTAAATATTTGTGGCATACTTTTACGCGGAATTGCTTGGGAAATCATCATCCGATCATCGTTTGCGTCGTGAATTCATTAATTCGGCGCTTGAACAATTAAAACTCGACTTTTCTTACAGCAAAATTTATGGTTCAATTTCGACCACCTCAGTTAACATGCACTCCGAAAAACGAATGGCTAGTGGCATCTTCGGATCGTGCCAATAGATGAGTAGAGGGACATGATCATCGACTACTACTAGTCTACTAGTGGTCGAAAATCGAAAGTATGTATGTAATACTTTTTTATCAAAAATTATTAGTTTTATTCCCTTTCCTTAATAATAAATAAATAGGTACTAAAAATGTGTACGGAGTCTTTGGATGTTCACGTATTAATGTAATAATGATAATCTATAAACGTGGTCTGTACTACATTTTATATAATATGTCAATTACGATATGGCCCGAGAAACCATCGAACTATTGAAAGAGATGCTCTATTACAGCTTAGTCTTCAGAAATGAACCTGTGGATTCTAAGGCCGTGCGTTTTTACGCCCCAGAACTTGCTTTTGTTTGGGTCTACAACGATTCTAGAAACAGAATACCAATTCGCAGCCATCACGATTGGCCTCAAAGGTTCCAAAAATTGGTCTTAAATAGTAGGTGGCAGATTCTTACATACTCTCGTGGTGCTCGAACTCGAAATTTTGTAAACTTCTGTGAAACACCCTAATGGCCAATGTTGAAGTTTGAAGATGACGAAAGCCACGTTTAATGCTCTACACTGTCCTACTTACATTAGTATTGGTATTAGCAATGAAGAAATAAATCTTTTAAAAACGACTACTAAGTTCTTCATTGTCAAAGAAACGAAGTGCTTTTACACTTAAAGTTTAAGAACCGCCTTGAAAAGGAAAAGAAAAAAAAAGGAAAAAAAACACTGCCTTCTCATTTACTCATACCTACACTGCCTCTGCCAGATGAAAGCCATTTCAAATATAAATATAAATATCATGACAAACTTCGATTGGCATTCTAGGTATATCCAACCCATAACCATAGGTACAATCATTCTTATTTCTCGCTGACAAATTGCGCCCCAACTCTGCCGAAAACAGGTCCCTGTCGCATATATAAATTCACCACAACTATTCCCTCAAGTTCAATCATCCAAATGAACGCTGATTTTTGCAACACTAAAAATGTCGTGTATAAATCAAACTTGCCACTTATGGCTAATGTGACTATGCTTCCCAACGTTTGCACCTTCAGCGAGCAGCAACAGTAAACTTGTTGGAGGAAGCTATGTACACCTAGGTACCTATCTATAAATAGCTAGCTATATATCCCCAAAAAGGAGTTAACCATACTGAGTCTGGGTTGCCATTAAATGCAGTGCACACACACTGTACGTGTACAGGGTGCTCTGCATGGTAATGCAATGTGTGTAGAATTGAACTGTTTTCAATGTAATGGTAATGTTGACTATTGTTGTAGTTGTTGCTGTTGTAGATTTTTGCTAAACATGCAAACCCTATTCTGGCATTTCGGTTACACTACTTGCATTGTGGTTGCTCCCCTCCGGAGAGTCAATTCACAAATGGGGTGCACAATTGGAGTGATTCCAACATACGTTGAATAGCTGCTGTAAATGAGGTGTACACTCGGATTTACATGCCCTTAACGTCGACGTTGTTCTCGTTGTCGTTGTCCTCCTCCTGCTATTGCCGACTCGTTGTCGTCGTCATCGTCATCGTCATTATGTCGTTCTAGTCGACGTTTACACTATCGAATGTTGTTGCCGATGTGGAATATCTGTGCACTACTGTAGAGAGTATACGATGTGACTTCGAATGAATGCGAGTTAGATGGTAACGATATAGAAACTGTTGAGTTGACTTTTTGAAATCCGACAGCGACAGCTTTGACAGGTAACAATTTAATAATTATGTGTGTATTGTAGTGCGTAATTAAGGACTTTGCATATTGGAAAGTAATCAAAGAGGGGGCTCGGCGTGAAGTGATTGTTAACGAACCGATAATAGCTGGTGCGAATTTTGATTGAAAAGTACCTATTTGTAGTAGATAGTGTGCAGCGTAAAAATGGGGCAGGGCTGTATTCAATGGGGCAACACTACAATGGGGTGGAAATTTTAATCTCATTTAGTTGTACTTCCACATCCTGGTGACCATTTCTGAAGGCATGTTACAATATGTTGGTTGTTGGTACAATAGAAGTTTTTTTTTTGGCCCGATATCTTAAACCTTGTTCGCAGTTGCAATAAGGTATTGAATACATCCCACATACTCTGTTAGGTAAGGTTAAGTAAAAGGGGGGTATGAGATAGTTTAAGGTCTCATACGGCGTGTAGCCTTGAAATATTGCTCAAGATCTGTTCCTCAAAAATAATGATTTGCTGATTTGGTTGACGGCCGATATGGCATTGACTTCCAGAAATGGTAACGCCTATCGTGTTTATCTCTGTACGAACAAAATGTTTAATCTTTTCCACCACACTTCATCCACATATAGCTATGCACTAGATCGCTAGTATATATACGGCTCGAGGCGTAAATCTAGCCTTTTCTTTTATTGGCAGTGACAAATATCACCAATGGCAAAAAGGTACAGTGGTTTAAAGTACGATTTGATTCAGTTTGGCGTAAAATTACTGACACAAGAGCACGTCGTATTTTTCTTTTATAAAACAACAAATTTTTTTTATTTATTTCGACCAAAAGGGTAAGCTAAGCAGCAACAACCTACTTATACATTTTTTTCTAACAAATGTCAACAATCGCTACAATAGGCTGATCTGTAATGCGATTGGGTTTTCCTTGTACTCTAAAACCACGAGGCACCATAGCTAATAACTTTTATTCCGACTTACGCACCAAAGCGAAATCAAGCCACATCCAACAAGGGACAAATCAACAAATATCGACACAGCAACAATTAAAACGCCGAAATTCTCCAAAGTGACCTTTGATCACTGCCATTCCAATTCGCATACGATCGCACATGGTGATAAAGCCGTTTTGTGTAATCAAGCAACTCTGGTGAAGAGATACGACTTTGTCGGCAGTATCAAGCATATATACAACAAGCTTCCCCAGCACCAAGTCGAATACCTGAGTCACCCACCAGGCCATTCCCCTCTTGTTTCAACGAAATATCCTCTTTCCCACGACAGATAAAATTACCAAAATCTACAGAACGATGTGCGCAAAACGAGTCTGCAGCTAGCTAAAATTGCATTTCATTATCCCATTAATTTAATTTACCATTAAATTAAATATTTATAATTGGCGTAAAGGGCTGATGGTAGTGGAGGTTATGGAAATGAGGAATGGAGGCTGTGAGCTTCTCTATAGAAATAATATTGGGACTATCTTAAACAAATAACAGGCATTAGATAGTCAAGGAGACACGACAATAGTCATGCTTGTGGGTCGGCCAACCTGATAGCTATGCGTTTTGTATTTTCATATAAATAATTGTCACTAACATCTGACATTTCTCTTTTCTTTCTTTCTTTCTTTCACTGTGTGATTTCTCTTTATAAAAATAATTCTCTAACTTTAAATTTATTTATAAAGCATGAATCCATCTTGTATTCCCTTAAGAATATGCAACACCTTAAGGCAATAGGACCCAAGGTACGGAATTTGGCATGTACCATTACCAACAAATAAAACCGGCACGAAATTTATTTTATAGTTAGGTTAGTAGCCTACCCCCCCTTTATCCAGCGAGCTGCTACCGGGAAATTTAATACTTCACTACCCACTGCCTTACAGGCACTAGACACCATTAGGGTCCTTCGCAATTCCTAGGGAACCGATTGCAGCAAGCTACAATGGAAGAACAAAACGTAAATATTTTCCCTTGAAAAACACTCACTATATACTATTTATATACTAAAGGGTGATTTTTTAGCTGGTTTGGTTTTGGCAACACTGGTTTTGACAGCTGACGTGTGTTTAGTACCTTGTGTCACTGTCAAACAGCTTCAGTTTGGTTTGCAATTTAACCATGGATCGTCTTACAAATGAACAACGCTTGCAAATTATTGAATTTTACTATCAAAATTCGTGCTCGGTTCGAAATGTTCATCGCGCGCTGCTTCCATTTTATGATCGGCATTCTCGACCTTCTGAGCAGTCTATTCGGAAGATTGTGACCAAATTTCGCACCAAATTTACTTTGTTGGACATTAAACCACCAACACGTTTACGTATTGTGCGTAGTGAAGAAAATATTGCGGCCGTATCAGCTAGTGTGACAGAAGACCGCGAAATGTCGATTCGGCGCCGTTCCCAGCAGTTAGGCCTTTGTTACAGCACTACGTGGAAAATTTTGCGGAAGGATTTGGGCGTAAAGCCTTTTAAGATACAGCTGGTGCAAGAACTAAAGCCAGCCGACCTACCACAACGCCGAATTTTTGGTGAATGGGCTCTTGGAAAGCTGGCCGAGGATCCGCTTTTTTATCGAAAAATTGTGTTCAGCGATGAGGCTCATTTTTGGTTGAATGGGTACGTAAATAAGCAAAATTGCCGCATTTGGAGTGAAGATCAGCCAGAAGCATTGCAACAGCTACCAATGCATCCCGAAAAAGCCACTGTTTGGTGCGGTTTATGGGCCGGCGGCATTATTGGGCCATATTTCTTCAAAGATGATGCGAATCGCAGCGTTACTGTCAATGGTGAACGCTACCGAGCGATGATAACAAACTTTTTTTTGCCCGAAATGGAAGTTCTTGACTTGCATGATATGTGGTTTCAACAAGACGGTGCCACATGCCACACAGCACGCGAAACAATGGCGCAATTGCGAGGCGAGTTTGGTGAACAGTTAATTTCACGTTTCGGGCCGGTCAATTGGCCGCCTAGATCGTGCGATTTGACACCATTAGATTATTTTTTGTGGGGGTATGCCAAGGCTAATGTGTATAGGGACAAGCCCGCTTCGATTGACGCACTGGAAGCCAACATCCATGCATTCATTCGTGAGATACCGGCCGATATGTGTGAAAGAGTATGCCAAAATTGGACTCAGCGGATGGGCTACCTGAGACGCAGCCGCGGTCAACATTTGCATGAAATTATCTTTAAACATTAAATTGCAAGGTTCAAACTATCGATTCAAATAAATATTTCATTCATTTTTTCGAATTTTTTGTGTTTTTTTTTTAAAAAAAGTTCTAAACCTCTTAAAAAATCACCCTTTATAATCATATAATAATCATTTTTTGTATCTAAGCTAAATTTTTCGAACTCACAATGGCAACATTTTCCATACAAATGTGCATATTGTGACCTACACAATATTAAGTGTGAAGGTTGAAAACAATTGTAAGTAAGACCCTTAATATCCTTCCAGGAACAGAGTGGCCCTTTGTAGTTTGTGGTGTCTATCTCCTCGAGATTTTGGAAGAAGTAACTACCCAGAAACTTCCTTCGGTATTGGTTCGCATTCACACAGTTATTTTGTGATATTTTCATCGGATTGCATGTCACTGCAGAATCTGGAAGGTCCGTGTCTTTTACTTTAAGTTTTTTGCATGTTTTCTGACAAGCAAACGTGTACCCTGATAGGATTCCTACCAATATTTCGAGTTTTTCCCTACCTAGTTTTAGAATTTTCCTAAATCTCTAAATCGTTTATGTTTGGGCCTTCAATTTTGTTTGATTTTTTATTTTACCCTTTAGTAGGTATACAATATACAAATATACATGGAGGTGGTTTTATATTAACTATCCCTCTTCTGTATGTATAGTTCCCTTCCTTTCCTCGGAAACTCATCTGCTTGCTCATTTCCAATTATACCGCCGTGTCCCTGCACACAACACAATCTCACTCGGTTCTGGCTATATAATGCCTTAAGCATTGTGCGAAAGTCACTGACTATTTCGGAAGTGATGTAAAAGGATTCCAGTGCCTTGAGTGCAGCCTGACTATCGATATAGATGGCGATATCCCTTCCAGAAATAGATTTCATCTGCAGAAGTTCTGCCGCTTTTATAACGGCTAGGACTTCTGATTGAAAGACATTGCGTGTATCCGGTAGTCGTATGGACACTTTTAGTTGTGGGACAACAGAGTATAAATGCCAGAACTGCTATTTTATTGTGTTTGGTACACTTGTCTAATTGCCACTCACCCCTCTCTTGATATAATACATCATAGGGAATGTCGAGATCAACCAAAGGGAACATTTCGTCCGTTTGTATCTGATTTTCGGGCAATAGTTCTCCTGGGAACCATCCCAAAAATACTTCGCGCTGGCTGAATGAGGCAAGCTATTTACAGTGGAAGTGAAAATCATACCAAAAATTATAAGGGCGGGACATTGTCTTAGGGCATGTACTAAAAAGTAATAAAGCTCATATTTGTTTGGGGACCCAGTACCTTTTCTGTGAAGATTCCTTTATCGATACTTACTTTGATGATGAATAAGGTCTACAACTATCGACCTAAAAGAAAACTTGGAGAAATTGTAAAATGAGACATCAGATGGATTCTAGGTCGTGTAAGTGGTAACTTTGTATAGTGGTCTCTTCTTCAAGGTGGGAGGAAGGTGAAAGAGGAAGTAATAAATACCCTCGTGAGCCCTCTTGTTGCCACATCCTCAGAGAGAGTAAATTTGAGCACAGACCTCAGGGTGGAATAACATCGTCGCATTAACATCACCACTGCAGCTTCTCCCTGTCTTTCAAAAAAATGTCAGTACAGAAGAGATTTCATTCAGGGAATGAAAAAGTGTATGGTTCCGAGAACGTTGTACCTGACGCCTTATGGTAGCTTCAAATTCCAACGCCACTCTCCATCAAATCTTAAAAAAACACAACTATTCCTTAAGACTCGCGCGGGGCTGTTGCAATCAAGATCTACCCTACCAACACCGCCAGCTAAAATCAACCCCCACTCAAATCAATTACAGCAGCTTATATTGAACACAACAGCACTTCCGGCATGTAACCATCATCTGTATCGACAAATTTCCTTGCCAACAACAAGAAAGGAAATCGAAACCCCAATAACTACCAGAAATAACAAGAAGCCGCGCTATTATCAATTTTGAGCATCTTATTGCATTCATATTTCCCCCGTTTAATGCAAATTAAGGACGCTGTCCTTTGCTTGAAAAAAAGGAAAAAAAAAAAACATTTTCCATGATCAAATTTCCTGTTTTTTTTTTTTTTTTGACCAAAGGAACAATATAACAGCCATCTTTCATATTTTGGCTTCGGTCCTTTCAGGACCGGAAAAGCAACTCATCGCAGTATTGGCTTCTTGTCTGGCACTTTGCTATGGCATTCGAAAAAGGCTATCGCCGCGCTATATTGGTAAACATTTTCAGATGACTGCATACTGACAGGCATTTACCAAGTTGTTATACTCCTTGGATGTTGGCCAACATATTTGCCCCCTTAGCACGGGCGCCCTCTGTCGATGCCCAACCAGAAACGAGACCAACCACCAATCGATGATGGTGGAAATTGGTTGCACCCCATAGGGTCTCCCAACACCACAATTTTCTTAGGACTTTATATTTGGCCAAAAATTTCAAACAAGACGACGCAAATAAAATAGTACGGTGTCAATCTTTTGATAGTTGCAATATTCGCGGTGGCGCTATAACGAAATTCCTGTATATATATTTCTTTGATTGAAAAACGTATCCTGGGCTTCCTTTGACTGCTGAGAAAATTACTTGAGCATTTCCTGGACGGAAATAAAAAATGAAAATCGCTAATTAAGTAAATTGATGATCAAGAGGATTCGTGCCACACAATTTTCCAATTCGCCCCTTCCCGTTTGGTTTTTTTTTTTTATTGTGAGGCCAAAGGATGGCTTTGAATATTCCTGTGGGGTGCACATTGCATGCCCATGAGATGTATAATTGACGTTGCACATGAGGGGAGGGGTATAGTGATGGTTTTTAAGTGGGCTGATGTAGGGAATGCTTTTTCACTTGTCGGCATAAAAAGGATAAATTTTGATGAATGTAATTTTAATTGAATAGTCGACGCGATCCATTGGTGATGGTATGGTTTGGTTTGGCTATCTATAGGGGCATGTGGTAATGGTGGTGTTTGAGCGAATTTTTTTTTTCTTTTTGTTTGATGTGATGATGATTTTCGACCAAAATTTGTGGCAAAATAAAAGATATGGCGATGCTGATGATGAAACATGAATTATTGATTAACACTGACTGATAGTGATATTTTTTTTTACAATTTACTTCCACTGGATCGTAGGTAGCATGTTATTTGACTTTCTATGATACGTCTATATTTATGTGCAGTACGATAGCCCTGATGACGGAACACTCCTCTAGCGTCCTATAGGTAAGTAGGCAGAAATGCAGATAGTAAACGAGACAACAGGTGGCACAAGTGCGATGATCTAAATAGGATATATTATTATATAACATTTCCACTATATTAATTTCTTTATCAACAAACAACAAGAGTGCGCAAAGTTGTGGTTTACTGAGCTATACTTTCTCTCTGATATTTGAAAGTCGAGCTAGTCATGACTAGCAAATAACCAGGCCTCAGAAAGCAGTGAAGTGAATTCAAAAATTCTGCTGACTTAAGCTGCGTCTGCGAAAAGCCAGCAGAAAATAATTTATGGAGAGCTCTACTCCATCAGTTCCTACACAAGTGCAAGTAGGCTGACCAGACGTCCTCTTTTGAGAGGACGGGTGACTTTAAAAGTCCACTCAAAAAAGTCTGGATATTTTTTAAAAATAATGCATTTCGTCCTTTTTTTTTTGATTTTATAAATGCAAATTTGTTATATTGTATTTTCTGTTACATGATGAAAATGGGTAGAATATTTAAAAAAAAAATTGAATCAATAGATATTTTCCTTAGCAAACTACCTATGCATATTTGCTCAATTTGTACTTTATAATCCTGCCCATAACGCGAAAGTTGAACGCATTCTCTAATAACGTGCCAATAGTCTGATGAGAGCATTAAAAAATAAAGCAAAGTATGCCTTCAAAAATTTACGAAATGAAATATAATTATCTTAAGTTTCTTTTTTGTTTTTATAAACAGAAATGTAATAAGTCATTCTTATGTTATTACTGTTTTTTTTTTGTTCTGTTTGAAATAATGTATTTTTGGTTTGTTTTTTTATAAATAAATATAATTCCAATATTTTTTAGAACAAGTATTTTTACTTTTCAGTCAGGGAAGTAGTAAGTAAGAAAGCTTTTATAATTAAAAAAAAGCCGGTACTGGTGCTAATGGTAGTGGGTCGTCTGCCTGATATTCTGATATTCCTGCTTCATTTTTTTGGAATATAAAAGCTCCATATTGTCGACTACGTAAGATTCCATTTTTAACTTTCTCTATTACGTAGTAAGAGAAAGATATTGTCTTCGTACAAAATTTCTAACTCGAGATGTTAATCAATTCCGACGCAGAAAAGTCGCAAAATTCTGTCCGTCTGTCTGCCTGTCTTTCTGCCTGTCTGTCCGTCTGTCTGCCTGTCTTTCTGTCTGTATGTCCCGAGGCCTACAGCCTAAGCGGCTGAACGGATTTCGTTCAAACTTCGGATTTATAGTTTGGGGGCTTACTGTTCGTGGCCGTTTTTTTTTTGCATGGTAACCTCAATATTAATGGTACTTCCCATGCAAAATGTTCATACCAGTTTGATTTGTTCAAAAACGACTCTAACGATTTCAACAAAAACTAATATTTAAGCTTAAGTAGGTGAGGTAAACATAACTGCAATGGTAATTTTGAAATTTGGACATATCTCGAAACCGGTCCATACGATTGTAACAAAAATTAATTTCTAAGTTAATATGGTCATTTCTAACTTAATAGAAAACTCAGTTTTTCTCTGTATTATCGTAAAGTGGATTTAAAAAAAACATCATTTTTGAAAAATATATAGTTTTCCCTAGTTTTTTTTCAACCATATATAAATATATGTCCAACAACTCGGAGCTTACACAATAGGTACTCACACTTCATTTACGTTAATACTTTTGATGAACGATAAAGTTACGTTCAACCCAGTCGTGCACTTTATTTTAAAAACAAATAGCAACAAAATTATTTTCGTGAATATGTGCAAAAACGTTAATTCTTTCCAAATAAAAAATTCTGTATTTTCAAAACAAAAAATAGTCTCAGCCCTGTATTTATTTCACACATTTAGAAAAAAAATCGGTACAATAGTTTTTATCTATATATTGTTATATAACATTTACACTATTTACTTGGATTAATCTATTCTCCTTCTTGCTACTCTTGTCGTTTTCTAAATAAACAACAAGAGTGCAACCACAAATTTTGCTCAGCTACTCTCTCTTTAAGTTTATCTTCCTGGAAAGATATTAAATCGAGTTCAAATTATATTAAACAATTTCAATAAATAAATAAAAAAAATATTAAAACTATTGTACAAATATAAAAGTGCGGAGAATTTGTTTTTTTTCTGTTCAATAAAAATCTAAAATAAACTAAAATATATGTAACTATATAGAAGTAGATGTATTAACTTGTTGTGAACAATGTAGCTGCTGTACAAATAATCGAGGTGTTCCAGGTTCGATCCCAGGAAGCACACAAATTACATCTTAAGGCTTTTTGCACTGCACCACCTCTTGCGAACGTCTGACAAACATCCGAGAGTATTACTTACATGAAAGGGCTTCCCATTGGCAGCTTGAACGTGGCATCAAATGATACAGGGTCCGCCAAATAACTTTTTTTTTTGAAAATGCTATAAAAAAAAACTACTGAATATTTTCTCAAATTTCTTTTTTTATTTGAAAGTACAATCCTTCCGGTTAATAATGGAAAATAATTTCATTCAAATGGCTGCCTCGGCTGGCCATGCAGTAGCCTACACGATCGGTCCAATTTTTAAGCACATTATCGATTGTATGCAGCTGTATTTCACCAATGGCTTCACGAATATTGTCCTTTAAAGCGTCAATTGTCTCTGGCTTGTCGGCGTAACACTTGTTTTCTAAACAAACAACAAGAGTGTAACATCAAATTTTGCTCAGCTACTCTCTCTCTAACTTTATCTTCCTGGAAAGATAATGTTTGAGAGTCGAGCTAGTCATGACTAGAAAATAAGCAAGCCAGTTCTAAGAAAGCCTTTGAATAGTGTAGACCTATTTTTAATTTATAAGGAAGTGTATAAATTTATCAGTTATATTAAACAATTCAAATAAACAAATAAACAAAAATAAAACTGTTGTAAAAATATAAAAAAAACAGAGAATAAAATATAAAATGAACAAAGATATATGAGACTATATACAGCCTAACAATCTAAGCGAAACTTGGGAGCTTTTGCAACTTTCTTCTTAACTAAGTCTGCTGTAAGACCCGTAAAATTCCTTATGGTACTGGAACCCCTCTTTCAAAAATCATTTAGACTCTATTGCAATTTGCTCGGAATAACTGAAGATAATAAAGGTTCATTAATTTTTCTGTTTCGAAAGACGAAAGCATAAAGCTAAATAAAACACACACAGCGATAAATTTTTAATGAACATTTTATAACTTGAGTACCTAATGTAGGCTTTTTATGCGCCTAGAGTTCGGGGACTATTCGTGTAAATACGGTCTTTTGCGTAGCATAACAGGTTTGACAGGTGTCAAAAGAAAGCGCTACCAACTTGAAACCACGAAATGAGTGACCCTGTGTGTATATTGTTTAAGTCCCCTCTCAAAGGCGACGTAATATCAAGCGTATTTCACAACGTCTCGTAAGATGTCATTTGTACCTCGTTGCCGTCTTAGCCTAACTTAGAAATAGTTTCTGAAACATCCATTGCGTCTTTACAAAAGGTAAATATATTATAACAGGGCAGCAAATCCTATATAGTAGCACAATCGGCGCTAAAAATGTGGAAAATTTACTTACGCAGACTCCCTTTGAAGCATCTTGGACAAGATTTCGGATAGTCTCAGTAGATATCATTTACCCGATCCGCAGGAAAGAAAAATCATTCAGCTGCGCCAATTTCAGAGGCATCAGTTTTCTTAATATCACATAGAAGGTCCTTTCGGTCATATTGTGTGAAGGCCGAAAGCCCTTCGTAAGAAACCCGGTAGGCACTTCTTATCAGTGCTTCTTAAGTTAAATTATTCTCTCCCTCCTAATGCTCTCATTTTTATGGTTTCTGCTTACCTGACTCAAAACATTATCTACAGAAATATTTAAAATCAATTCTGTCCCGATCACTGCCTTATAAAGTTAATTCTTCGCACCATTTCTTCGTTTGCTATCGTTAAATAGGTGGTGCGAAATAGTACCTCTTCGAAACAGCTGCCTCTAACAGCATCTATAGAGGCGAGCTATAGAGATCCATATGTCTAGTTTAGGAATCCCTGCAAAGCTCGCATAAGCTTCAGTGGAACCTTTGATCTCGAAAAAGAATTTAATTTAGTTAGCTAGGCGCTCTCACTCACAGATCAAATACAAGGAACGAATTTTCAAAAGTCTGTTCCATTACTAGCACACGCTGAAGATATAAACCATAGACAAACCATACTGAGACCCCCAACTCACAATCCTCTTGCCGCTGCCCCCCTCAGTTTTTTTTTTCAAATTCGCCATTTTGTTTTCCTATCGGTGTTATGTCAAAAAAGAATCCGTGTGACATGCAAAAACATACAAAAAATGAAAAAATAAATGCTGCCAACCTCGGCAGCCGTGGGGAAATGTGAAAGAGTTCGGGAATACCACACTTTTTCATTACTGAACGCCATTGGTTAGTTATTATAAATTGTTAAAAGGCGAATAATTTTATTTTTTTGGTTAGTAAAACTATCTAAAGTTGATGTTCTATATACTAGAAACATATTAGGACAAAGATGGCTGCGTATTTTCCGCTTTTGGATAGTATTAACTTCGATTCCGTGTGTAAATTTTTCTTAAATAATGAAGAAAATTTGCTCAAAATGTTTTCATTTTCCCTCAACCAATCTACATTGATAATTTTTCATGAACATTTTAAGCAAATGTGCACTTATTCCTAAAAAAAAATATTTTCCACACGTAACGAACAATTTTAAATTAAACGAATAAAATTCTATGAACTCTGGAAGCAACTTTGCCCACAGCGGAACTGTCTCATATCTCCTGGGAGTGTGTTGGTGAGCCGGAATTCTTGAAGTTTCGTGACATTTGTCAATACGATTTTCTATGTAAGAATACTAGCGCACCAAACGTGAACACTCCATAAAAATATAGCTTGTAGGCTAAGTAACGGGAAATCGGCCGGAGTTGGTGGCCTCAGTATTGTCTCTGATATAACCAGCCCTATGTCGCTGGTTCGTTTCTGGCATAGGAATGGAAGCGGCAAAAATGAGTTTGGCTGTCAACAAGAATGGACAGGGACACCCAACATCGAAGAATCGGACAGAATGTCACAACCGACAGTTACCATTTGCTTTAAACTCTGATACCAATATACCAATATCAATAAAAACGTTAATTTCACCTTTTGTGTTTAAAAGAATGCTTTATTTTTTTATGATACCCATTTGAGACCTAGATATTTATGGACTTAGACCGCTAGTTTCAACAGTCTCTTACTATCATCAAACATTTGCCACGTATATTCAACCGTTTAGATTGATAATTTACAACCCCCTTCCCCCTCCGATCAGCTCTGCCTTCTGTCACTGTCAATGTCAAAAAAAAAAAGATAAATGCCACACGACCAAATAGCTACAATAACTTTGTTGTTAATAAAGAAAATTAAATTCCATCAATTGCATAATAATCGAATCCGCAATGACCTGGAATGGCTGCACAAAGCGCGCGAGCCCCATTCGAATGCCGAGCCATCACAAAGGGGACACTCTACACACACACACGAGTGCAACACGACTTTCATGCAAAATGTCAAATTTACATATGAAATTCTGTACTCGACTGGCAGTGGCGGGCATCAGTGGCAAGGGAAACAACAACAGCCAGTGACGATGATGCAACATGCACATATCAAATGTTATACGGGGTAAATTATTCATGTCAAAAATTTCGATTTTTACAAAATGAAAATGGAAAATTGAAAAACAGGAATGCACTGCACAAACGTGCGCAGCAGCCATGCCAGCGGTATGGTGCTGGTGGAAATATGTGTTGATTAAGCGATTTTCATTTAAATTAAAAATTCATTATTTGGTGTAAGATTTAAATATTCAACGGTTTTTCACGCCGCCGCGCCGCTCTGGCAAAGTGAATTTTGTGCATCCCAGTCCCAAGCTCACAAGGCATATGGACATATCAGACATCACACCAAAACCGAGGTCGCACCGAACGTATAGCCGAGACTGGGTGCAAAAATTTAAAACACAAATTAATTATAATTTTTTATATTGCGTCCTGCAATGAGCAATGAAGGACTTGCAGTCGGAACGGAAGTCGAGGACATAAAGGGTGTGAATGTCTGAATAATAATTGATGCAGTTGACAATGGCAAAAAGGTGCGGCAGCAGTGAAGGCTAGTACTTCGGTTTTGGGTTGGTAAAGTAAGGGTTTGGCGAATTTATGGTACGAAAGGACTTTCTTGTAGTTTGATCGACGAGGCAATAAAATATGTACACTGAAAGCTATTCGCAAACTTGCTTAATAGGTTTTTTTTGACGAAAACGGTTTTTTGATGCGTTTTCGAGCGTGTATTGAAGGAATTTTACGCATATATCGTCGCAAAGGCATAGTAATGCTTGGAATCAAAAGGTTTGATAAAATATTCTCTGGATATCAGCTCAAATCTCCTATTTTGGACAGCGGATAACAAATACACGTATTCAGTACTTGTAAAGTGTAACTACGAAAACGGAAGTAAAGTTTTCGCAGTCGTTCTTAAATCTATTCCGGCTAAACACCGAACAGTCGTATAAAAGTTACAGTTTTATTTTAGTAATAACTTATCCTTACCTTGCGAACTTCGTTCCGCCTTAATTCTTTCAATAGTATAGATGTAATTGTAAAAATTTTAAATATTTTTTGTTGTATTGGAAGTGACACTAAACGTGTTTCTATCTAGTTTATTTTTTTCAAAGTCCCTTCCCCATACGAACTTTCATCCCCTTAAAGTTTTGTTTTCGCCACAAAAAGTAGCCTATGTCCTTTTTGATTGTTGTCGAGTTCTAAGTGCACAAATGGGCGTCACTCTCTTTTATATATAAAGATAGGTAGATTGTTAATATCATTATTTACAAAGCTTCACGGTGAAAAATCCTGTCGTTAAATTTAACATTTTTGGGAAAATATTAAAATTTTATATATTGCATGTATTCATATTAAACAACTAATAAAAGATTTATTGATAATAAATAATGTCTGATATTACAAAATATGTCTGAAAAACTACATTTTAATATAGAGGAAGATGGTGTTCAATGCAAAAGTATTTAAATTAAACCCTTATTTATATTGAAAATTTAAAGAATTTTTATACTTTTGTATTCGAATTGAATAAACTGCAGATTAAAATATAATGCTGTTTTTACTTTTTATAAACCCATGGATTATTAAAATATAGTACTTTCTTATTACATGTTAATACTTCTTTAGATTTGATTTAAATATCTATTGGATATATTTCAAGGCCTCAAATATTTTATTTCAACATTAATTTTTATTTGTTTTAAATATTACAACATATTATTGTCAAGCGTAGGCAAATTCCCGTGGTCTTTTATCACCTTTGATAACAATCCTATTGAGTGCCGCTGTGCTTCCTTTAGTCCGTATATTTTTCTAGAAATTTAAATGAAGGAGAACTCATGTATGCCCGAATTATCTTATTAATTATTCAGTCAATTACTTACTTTTTGGAATGTAATAGCTACATTTCGCAGGCAATAAACTTGAATCTCTAGACCGCCCTTATCTTCAAAAGCAAATTCACAAGGAACATCTCTGCGCTTAACAACTTAAGAAAAAAATCAAATATTATAACCTCTTTCAAGAATACTTCGAAATTAAAGTTACTTAATTGTAAGAAGAATATTTTCATTGGGTATCAATTTAACCCCGTTTTCAGCATGACTTGTTTGTGTTTTTAAACCATTTTTCTTTTAAAATAACTTCATCCAAATCACTCACTCAATTGAGAAGAACACTCAAACTCTAAATTCTTTACCAAGCGACAAAATAAATTATTTGGGTTCAAAAGTAATACAAATGTATTGAAATTGATGGCTTTAATAAGTTCGAATAAAATGTAATCAGAGTAGATGTTATATTTCAGATCAACTATAACTTGATTGAAATATTATTTTAATATCGAAAATACTGGATTTTAATCTTTAACGATTAAAGTTCAGAAAATTCGTATTAAAATGAGGATTCTAATAAAACAATTATTATTAAATTTAAATATAAATATATTACACAAAAAGGTTAATAAATTGAAAATATTGAAAACAAATATTTCTTGTATTGCATAGACCTGTAATACTGTGGATGTATTAAAAAACACCCCCATATTTTTAACCGTGTTTAAATATTCTATTCTGGAATGTCTTAGAGACGTAGCAATGTATATGAATCCTATTTGCCAGCCTAAAGGGACCCACTTCAATTGCATAGGAAGTACTCATACTCAATATGTGAAAAGGCCACCTGTAGGCAGAATAATTTCTTTGAATTCGATTTGACCTCAAGTTCGTTGCTGCTTTTGAAATGTCATTTCAATCCAATCCACAAAGGCTCTCCATCTTAGCCCTAAAGTCAAAAAAGGCAATTCGCCCGCCACGTACCATTTAGATCCACGTCCATCAGTTGATTGCTCCGAGGGACAATCCAACCATTCATGGGTACAATATCTCCGGTATCATAAACTACTCACTTGACATGGAAACAGCTCGACCGAAGAACAAAAGAAAAACCATTCAATCCTACATTCCGTGAAAGAAGCCGAAAGGAAGGCCTCCTTCACAATTTTACCAAAACAAATCACGTACTTGAGACTGAACGATTCTCGGAGGCGGTGTACACGTTGAATTTGATTAAAGACAACGCAGAGCGAAGTTGGGCACCACCCATATATAACATACCTACAGAGCTATAGCATGTTCGAAGTGTTCCATGCGCGAATTCTGTACCTAGATATATCGAGGTGCATCAGTTTCTCTCTGAGGCATTTCAAAACTATAATCGCTATATCCTATTCGCAGTAAAGCTGCCCTCATATACGTACGATGGGAGTTGAGAAAAACTTTCTGCCGAAAGAATTTAGAGTTCGGTCTTACGATGCATAAGGTGTCGCAGATACCAACCTATTTTGAAACTGTATCAAAGTAGATGGTATAAGGAGCATGAGTACGATTTGAAGATTCTAATGGAAACTGAATTAGGTGCATGATTTTCGTTTGAGCGAAGTTTTCTTAAAGGGGGATCGGGATTGCTTGCAAAGTAATTCAAATTAGATTTGCATATATACATATGTGTGTTTGCTGTGGATAGTATTATTAAATTTGCAAGTTTGTTTGCCTTCCGTCTGGTGGAATGTCTATCCCGATTGAGTGACCTTCTTCTTTCACAGAGGCAGCATTTCGCAAACGTGCTAAGTTTTCTGAGGAGATGCAAATTTTTCCAATTTTCTCGAAAACTTATATCAGTTTCGGCGAATAAGTTATAAGGTGAGTGATGGACTAAGCAGCAAATCGTTATTTCGGGCTTGTGGTATGCTAGTTGAGAGGTTTTGTGTGTGCATGATGAGAGGAGTGTTTGGGATTCTTGTTTGAGCCCAGAAACACACGTAGATATTCCTGGTAGGGACAAAGTGGAGGCAATGTAAGATTTATAAGGTTCCAATTAATGGCGGTCTTTTAGCTATAAAAGAAGTTGAGAAGAGAAGACGCTGATCCTAATTAAAACGAAGGCAAATCTATACAGCTGATTGGTCTCACCAAGAAAAAAACAATTTATTGTTCATTAGGGGATAGGAACATTTTAGCAAACTGCATAAAAATAAAAATAATAATAAGAAATGTTAAATATAAAATCACAAGTAAGACCCTGTACCGCAAAGCTACAAAGACGTTACAGATTTAAGCAAAGCTAGATTTGAGTATTCCTAAGGTTCTGAGCTTCCTAAATTACCAGTTGAATATGTGGCTTTAATAGAAATTTTATGTTTCTCTACCTTGTATGCACCTGAAATAAACTGCTTTCTCAGACAAAGGAACTCCACTTAAAAGCTTCTTCTGCTTGCAATCTGATGGTCTTAGAAAAACCGTCATAAGGGCCTTCGACGCTTCATTAGAAAGCTCAAAACGGTTTTACAAATACGTATAGCGAAATGAAAGGATGGTAATACAACTATTACTGGTCTAAATGTGCTGGTGTTAGCTGGCAGTCACTTTAACCTACCATAACAGACTTAAGGAAGACCACGGCGGCAATTGAAGTGGATCTTATTTAAGACTCAGGATAACAATGGATACATGAGCGCAACTTTAACAAAACCTTTAATTTAAGGGCAAACTACTTGTAATATTTTGCTCAACCATTTGCTATAGATTGAGCTTACTCCTGTCAGTAGAGAATTACAGGTTTACTAAAAGAAATAATGCCTGCAAGCATGTTCGCATGCTCGAAACTGCATCAGGCTAACCTTGAACTCATCAAGCTAGTTCGGCTGGACTTTTTTTCCAGGTATAGCTAAATTGACTAATGTCTGATAGCCTACGATGACAGCTCGGCTCTCATTGTCGAACTTTGGCTTTAGAGTTGTTTTGGGAGGAAGACACCCGTTGTTGGTTGTGTTAGAGAAAGCGCATTCCGCCATCTATACTGTGATGTTTGGAATATAAATAAAAATCTAGTAAAATAAGCAAAAGTACTGTGAAAGTGTCTGTTGAATGTAGAGTTCCAGTGGAGCGTGTGCAATGGTGCTTGTCGAACTTTTGCTTCGTACAGGAGGTACTTCGTATAGTAGGTGCTTCGGGATGGATTAGAACTGTTCCTTTTACAGTTTTTATCTTCCAGGGAAAAGCTACTGGACTGGCTGACTAGGATTTTGACTTTTTTTGGAGATTTTGTTGTCCAGGAAAACCATTCTATCGAGCCAGCATTATTCACGCCGCCTTTCTGTGTTGGTAAAATGCATTTCGGCTATCCACGGGTCCTACTTGGAAGCGTTATGCGGTTTATTTGTCATCTATTCAAATACGTAGGGATAGTATCTGGAGTATTACGAACAACAACCATATGCGGCAGACGACCTACACGAAAACTTCGCACTTAACCGTCTTTCACCCACCACTTGAGCTGGTAAGCAGATATTTTGCAATAGCACGGATAGAATTGAAAATCACCAATTGCAAAATTTTGAGTTGCAATTTACGAATTATATATTTCTCGCAAATCACAACGAAGTTTTCATGGATTATTACAAAAATTGGTGAGTTTTTCATTTTTGGAACGAATGGAAGGGATCTACAATTTAATGTCGGGTCCAAACGGCTAATTGAGAAGCTCCTTCATGACAGTTATACTCTCGGAAATTTGTCACACGTTCGCGAGAGGTGGCGCAGCGGAAAAAACCATAAGTTGGAATTTGTGTTTTTTTCGGGATTCGAACCTGGGACCCCTCGCTTAGTAGTCCAACATACTAACCACTAAGCCACTGCGCCTACCTATTGTAAGTACCTATTGAATAATTCCACAAACGCCGAAGTATGAATATAAATCTGTATTTTTTTTTTAGAATGTACATCTCGCAATTAGGAAGGAAGTATAAATTGGAATGGATTCTAAAATATGTAATCGAAAAGAATTGTAAAGGTTCGTATTAATGTCAAGTTCATCTAAATATTTTGTTTGTATTTTAAATTTCATCAGAAATCGAAAAACCACCCCAGACAAATCCCGTTGTTTCCGGACGATGTGGCGTCGTATGACTCTCATGGATATCAGGAGGAAAAATAATTATAATTTTTCAAAAAGAAGTTTCAATTTACGAATTTGTAAATTGCAACTACTCAAGTATTAAGTGTACTCCTCTTAGTTCGCAAATCAACACTATTGAGTTGCAATTCAAGACTAAATGGTTGTATTTTGCTAAGGGAGGAAATCGTAATTTACAACAAAAAAGTGGTAATTTACGAATTGTGTTTGCAAATTACAATCCAAAACAATATCAAATTGATAACTATTTGTGTCAAATTGCGATCGGTTATGGCAATATGTTTTTCTCGTTTGATCGCATTATTGATAATGAAAAGTGTTGATTCACGACTTTTGAGGGTCAATATCTTCACTTCGTACAATTTCTAGAATTGCGAATAAAAAGTCGTGAATTACTAAATCCTTAGCTAAGCTCTTAAACTAGACAAACTTTTCGTGATTCTGCGCTTATTTTTCTTGATTTGATCTTAAAATTCTTTCCGTGAGGTCAACAATGACAAAGGCCTTAGAGATGATTGCTATATGTAGGTACCAAAAAACTGGAGCATGACAATAAGTTCGAGCCCGATGACCTTGCTGTACTTTAAACTCAAAAAAACGTGGGTTGTACTCTAGGAGAGCTTCTAGGTACATAGAGCAAAATATTATTGATTATTTAAATGCTAGACGATAGTTGCCACCTGAGCTAGTGTATGCACCACTGAAGATAAGTAATCTGGTTCGATTCAGTCACTCCTCAAAAATACAATGTGTGGAGCGAAAGCTGAACCTAACACAAATGTTTTGAGTCTGATGTCGATGAAGAGCTTTAGGTAAGTTAAATTGTAACGAGTATATTATGTGCGCAGAACAGGAGCACTTTTAGTATTGACAATTATCAAATCAATATTCTTTACGACCGTAAAACGGTACGACTTTGAATTAGCTATATGGGAATATGACCTCTTTTGGTATCATAATCGTATTGCTGAGTAACTTGAGGTATTTTTTAAGAGTAAATTTACTTCGTCTAGATTACTGTGAAAATATTCAGCGGTTCTTGCATTCCAAAATCTAAATTAATCTTCATACCTACAGGAAATCGTTACGTAGAGCAGTCGAAAGAAACCCCATACGCCAATAAAAACAAGAGACTGGATACAATATCTCCTCCGCTGCAATGGACTGATCTTGCAAAACAGACATGGCCACGGATAATTCGGCGCGAAGCAAAGAACCAGTTAAATGTTATCGCATATCGGAACTCTTGTCGGTGTACAAACAGGTCGCTGTGTACTAGGAAAACATGTTGCGAGGAGTAACCGAAAATCATTTTTTTCGCATATACTCATATTTGCAGGAATTAGAAGGAAGAGGAAGTCGGGCCTTCTTCTTCGAGGAACTTGCAGATATTACCGAAGCGGATATCAGTGACGATTCCTCCACAGCTGAAAAGGTTCCAAGAGGAGCGTACATCACTCATAAAAATATCACAAGCAAAATTCTAGACCGATCAGGCTTATTCTTAATGTTCTTCATTCTTACGTGCTCAATCTCAAAATAAATCGAATGATTCTTAAAACAATAACAAAAATCTAGAATCAACCTTTTTTATTTTTAAATCAAGCCTATGCAATATTAAAATATAAATCAGATCATCTGAATTATATTTTTTGCACACAAATACAGGATCTAATAAGATTTATCGAAATAATCTTAAACTTGCATGATGGATAATGTGTATACCAATTACGATCTAAACGATCATGATATACGAATTTATATTCTCGAATCAAACGCAACCAATGTCGAACTTAGATCGAAACATTACCGATACAAGAATTGTATTCTCCAATCAAGCAGCACAATGTACAACTTACATTCATTCCGATTGATCCCTCGCGCAGTTCACGTGTTTTCGTAATTAAGTGTTCCTAAAAAAGTAAAAAGTGTGGAAAATTGGAAAAAGTGCAAGTGATTAAAAATGGATGAATTAAACAGTGATTTGACGTATGAATATTTGCTGGACAGTGCGGAAGACAATTTAATTCTCGTGTCTAGCAATAATAATCCATTGCAACAAGTTGCCAACGATGAAGATGACGACGAAAAACAACTGAATCATATTCTCGAAAAACTATGGATTTAACTAAAGAGCAATACTTTTATCAAATAAATAATAATAATTGCGATATTAATTTTAAAAATTGTGAATTAGCCAATGAAGTTTTTTTTAAAGGTAGATTTTATGTAAGTAACTACTATTTAGCTCTTGATCAGGGCATAAATAAAGATAGCTGTGAACTGTATAAAATTAAATTATTTGTTATTCAGAATGAAAATATTTATGTTATGTGCCAACCAATACTAATACGCGGCTTTGACAGTCCTTTTCAATCATTAAAAACCATTGTAATAAAAAAGATTTCTGATTTTAGTAGTCCACCCTTACACTTGTATCCATTAAATAATGGAAAGATATATTTTAGATTTAAGTCCATTTAAGCGTTTTTCTTACAATAAATAAATAGCTTTGTTTAAAAAAAAAATGATTTGTTTTATTTTCTTAAACAGGAAAGTGACGGAGTTGATAATAAATTTGATAAATAAAACTTTGCAATCTTAAATTACGATATGACATTCTTGAAGCATTCCCAAATAAGCTATATATTTACATAAAAGAGTAGCGTGATTGAGTTGACAGACATCGTATAGGCCAAACCACTAATTTTAGGTTCATCAAACTTTCCGGACATCTTCCACTAGCTGTGTAGACGCGCACTAAGAAGGGATTTTTCGATGCGACCCTCCCTGCCATTTTTAGAGAGGTTTTTCTGTTACTCCCTGCTAAGTTTATAGAAAATACAAAACCATCGAATACCTATTTCGCCTTTTTTTCCAAAAATCGCCTTATAAAGGTTGAAAAAGAGGATGAAAACTTTTTTATTTTAACCTTACTTCACTCAACCTGCTATTACATTCATAAAGCTTTGTCCAATCCAAAAAAAGCTTAAAATGCTCTTTAGTCAATACTTCCCCGAGTATTCTAAGCCATCATTTATCTTTCTGCTCCTTTTAGAGGCTGAGCTAGAAGAAATTAAAGACCGATCTTATTTAATCAACTAGAAACTTAGATTGATTTCCCGATTGCCAGCTATGCTTGGGGGTGGGTGGGTTGAGTATATCGTAGATCGTACCCATGGAAAGCATTATAGTTGGATACACATACACATACCAACAGCCACAGTGAGTTCGGTTTCTTTTTCTTAAAAAACGATAGAAATTTCTTCCATGAGCGCCCAACACAATTTTGGGCTACATATCGTTTAACAAATTTGGTTTGTTTAATTCCTTCACAAAACTACAAAAAAAGAAATATTTTCGTACCATCCATCCCGCACTTTTAAAACTTGGCAGCACTCTTACAGTCAAGTAACATCAAACAGTCGTTCAACTTGCAGGTGTGTCTGCAATTTTGCAGACCTTTTGATTTGACACAACACACAAGCCACAAAGACCAATTGCAGAAGATAGAAGTCAATAAAATGCAGGTCAGTCGAAAGAATACCAAATAAGTACTTAAGGAATTGGGAAAATGTTTAACGATTTTTGGGCAACGATTTTGGGCTACATATTTTTAAGGTTTGAGCGCTTAAAGCAAACAAAATTCTGGCAACCCTCGTGCTGTTTGGTGTGTACATCGTATTTCCTTTTCGTTCTGCAAAACGCAGACACTGTTTGCAATGAAGATGAAGCCGTTAACTATCCGGTAGAGTTTTTAAATTACCTTAAACCATCGGGTATTCCATACCATAGACTAACGCTTCGGAAGGGCACACCCTTCCTACTCCAGTCTAACGTATATTTTCCGCATTATTAAGCACGTACCCACAGTTGAAGACATTGTCTTCCAATCACAAACTAAAAAGCTCTACACTCAGAAAAAAAAAAGATTGTTAAGCGAAGTATTTTGAGATTCTTAAAAAAATTGAAGTTAAAAGTTCTTGGTTCAAATATTATTTTAGTTAACAAGAACTCGCTTTTATGTTTTCAAGAATCAGGTTTTCAGCGTAGCAATAATATACTCACCATAAGTATTTTATTACATCATTGCCAACAATTTAATTCTTAAATCAAAGATTTTCATATTTTCATTTTAACCAACGAAAATTGTTGGCATTACAACTTTTTTTTCTGAGTGCAGCTAGTTGCCAAGTTAAAGTGGTTTTGCATAGCTCACGTAGAATAGGGACAACCTTTCACCCGAGAATTAAGACTTATAATATTAAAAGAATAAGAAAATTACAACTAAGTCGACAAATAATATCTAGATCCCGCAGAATTTTCGCTCACTAGACGAGCGATAGATTTTTTTTAAATGAAATTAGCTTTTTTTTTTTATTGCAAAAATTGATGATGTCCTTGAATTGGAATCTAAATTAAGTTAGTTACAAAACAAATTCTACATACCTACCACAGCCACTTTTAAATAAAAATATATATTTCTTTCTTTTTCAGGTAAGTACCATCCGCAATAATTGGACTATATCGTCTCACATAGAGGAAAACAAAGTATCAACTTTCGACTGACAAGGGCACATCCGGAGTTTATAAATAATTTGCGTGCTTAACTTCCTTGACACTTGACACAAAGAAGACAAAAATCTCCCGAAAGTGTTACCTAAATTTTTAATAAAGTCTCCCAAATCGAAAAAGAGGCCAACTTTAAAAATCACCTATACAAAAGAATCTAGACGGGAAGGACACACAAACAAACACCCACCTATAGGATGTGGCATCGTAAGCTCTTACATTGACAATCGCATCAATCAAGGCTCATACTCAATGTTTTATTATTTGCACGTATAAAGTCATCTCTGGCTGTTTTTGTTCACCCACTATATACACGAGACCCTATACCGAATTGCGATAGTAAAGGGCCCGAGAGAAGGCATTTTCCATCTGCTCGTCGCTCGTATATTGGGGAAAACTTTTGCCCTCGTATATTATTTAGTTTATCGATTTTTCCTCTGGTTTCCTTTTTGAGCCTTTATTGCTTGCTCTATCCAGAATACATATGTGTGTACAAATACGAATGTACGTGTGTTGCTATCAGCACATGCGAGTATCTAAGTTGTATATTGTTTTGTATCTCTATGTGTATCTGAAAGATTGAAGGGATTTTCATCCTTGTATAGTTAGTTTGTCGTTCATTCACTTGGATTAGTTTAATGTAGCCTCGAGGTTATCATCGTCGTCATCATCATCGTTATAATCATCGTGCCCATCGATTCGATATGTAGGTATATCCTATACTATATCCCCACACCCGACTGTCTTTAAAAAGGTTCTCCGAACTGATATTCAAGCCGGCTATCTTGGGCTCTCGTATGAACTGTGTCCTTGTTCTATGTGGGGTTTCATTGGATTTTTTTTTTATTTACTATTTGCCTGCGCCTCTGGAGACAACAGTTTGCTTTTAAGATTTCCAGTAATTTCCGAATATCGGGTTACAATAATTGGAAAATATGAGTGGGCACCAAAATTGGTTTTTGATCATTTGAAATTAAATTCTGTACAAAGTCAGTGCCAGTGTGCATAGAGATTGGTTTCTTCAAATTTCGTTATCTTATTTACTTGACAGCAGAGAATCCGGCCATGAAATTTATACAAAGGGCTGTGATTAGGGTCATCAAAATCAGGTTATGCCATATTGGATTAATATGGAATTTATTTCCTTTTTTTTATGTAGTTATAGACTCGGCTTCTATCGCCTTTTTGCTTTTGTTGGTAGGTATGTTGTATGTACCGAAAGGCACAAAAAATATTTTCACGGAAAAATTCATGCTGGACAGAAAAGAAGACTCAATCTAGAGGCTAACGTTAATTCAGCCGTTATCACACTATCACACTATTATATAAAGAGGTAATATTTGTTTGTAAGAGGTAATTTCCGGAACTACTGAACCGATTTCAAAAATGATTTCACTAATAGAAAACTATGGGATAGATTATTGCGATAGGCTACTTTTTGATTTTCCATTTTCGATTTTTTTTTTTTTGCACTATGCAAATGAAACACTGAGAAGCAACTTAAATGATAATAGCTATACCTATGCAAATTAAATCATTTTAAAATACTACTTTATTTCATTCAACTTGCCGTTATATTCATAAAAAAATCTTAAAACCTTATTTTGCCACACAACTCTACGCTGTTTTTTTTTTCGGTGTTCGTGTGAACAAAAAGCTTTCCCCTGTCGCCGTTTTACGTATACCTACCTATAATTATGGGCAGCACATCCATACACTTTAGGCGTCTGATTTGTGATCTCATTCTTACTACTTATTATCATTGACTACGAAAAAACGTATCTCTCTGTCTTGTCTCGTGCAAAAATGCGCGTGCGCGATAGTATAAATGCAGTATTAGCCGACTTAAGATAACTGGATTCTTGAATGTGCCCAATCCCAATATTATAAATGCGAAAGTAAGATTGTTACCTTTTAAATTCCGCAAAATGAATTTTGGTGTAGGGAGAAATGGGACCTCTGACAATGGCATAGGCTTCTTTTTGTCGCGAAAACAAAACGTGAAGGTGATTAAATTGGGGAGGCAAGTTTAAATGACAAACCAAATATTTCTCAAGTTAGGGATAATAAAAATCATCATATGTATCTATACTTTTGTAAGAAATAAACACATTTGCTGCATATTTTACCAATGAATTTTAAATGTGTTGGGCTGATTGGTTCGCTTGAAAAATAGAATAGTTTTGGACCCGATAAGTGGCGCTGTTGTTGATATAAATATTTTAATTGAGTTACTTGAAGTCGACTTTAGACGAAATTGAGATTTTGATGCCATTTGTAAATTTTTTTCAGCTTTATATCTTTAAAAAAGTGGCCACAATTTCAAAAAAAAACCTAACAGCTTAAGTCACTGAAGTCAATAGAGTCACTTGGAATTTTACGCGTTTGCCAAAAACTTTAAACTGCTCTCCTGAAAAATGAGTAAAACAGACTTTAGTGGATTTTCCTCGTGACCACAGATATATCCCATAGATATTTAAATCAAATCTAAAGAAGTATTAAAATACAATGAGATAGTATTATTGATTTTAATATTCCATGGGCTTATTAAAAGCAAAAAAAGTATTGAATTTGAGGTGAAAGTATTCTATTTTAATCTACACTTTATTTAATTCTAATAAATACAAATGTATTAAAATTCTTTTTCAATATAAATAATTGTTTAATTTGAATACTTTTGCATTGAACACCATCTTCCTCTATATTAAATTTTAGTGTTTCAGACATATTTTGCAATAGCAGACATTATTTATAATCAATAAATCTTTTATTAGTTGTTTAATTTGAATTCATGCACAATATTAAATTTTAGTATTTTCTCGGCGGTGTCCTAGGTATAAACAACCCCAAATATATTAAATTTAACGCCAGGATTTTTAACAGTGTACCTACATCAAGTGAGACGAAAACGAACCAGATTGCTGATTCAGGTTCAAATTTATTTACTTACTTGAAAAGTTGCAAACAAAAAAGTCTTATAAATTAGTCAAGACTATCTACAATTTTGAAACAAGCTACAAAATAAAGGAATATCCCAGGGAATAGGAAATAATCTGTTTGAAATACCTATGTCTTATTTAAAAAAAAAAGAAAGATTGTATGCAAAGGAATCCTCGACACCCTGTTCGTCTTCTATTTCTTGTGGGTTGGCCCAACATTTTCTAGTGAAAATTTTCTTCACTAGAAATTTTAATGCGTTTCAGTTCTTCATGCCTGATGGAGGCCGAAAACCTCATACACCCTGCCTCATAACCCCAAAGACAAAAATACATAAAATCCCTTTTAGAGCTTTGCTTTGTCTTACTTTATGATGAGCAAAGTTTTATGGTTTCCCATAACTATACAGTGATCCGTTTCAAACAAGTCAAACTATCATACCAACAGTGAATACTCTTTCCTAATCGTGGCATAAGTTGCCACATATTACATTTGTAATAAACCAGCTGAATGCCTCATCTCTTGTTATCCTACCGCTGCTCATTAATTTAATCACTTACTTGCTTGTGTGTTAATTTTCCGCACGATTAACTTCTCATTTTAGGCTGTATCTCTCTGCGGACAATTAACTTGGCAACTTTTCCGCCCAACGAACACTTCAGCGACAACACGATGATAAAATGCAAAAGGCCTACCATCCCCATTAGGCTAACCACTCTTAAATTATACTTTCAAATGGCTAATAAAAGAAAAACCCAAGTTTTAACAGGGATGTACGCAATAAAAACTGTTATCCTTAGGGATACCCGTTCTCGGAAAAAAAAAAATATAATACCAACAGCACACTCTAAACGTAAAACTATGTATACGATGCCTATATTCCCGAATGGTTACAACCGCACCATTTGACATATCACTCTGTGCACAGAAAGTCCTTGGCTTGGTTATCATTTCTACCTCTGCCTGGGTGTGTGTTGTGTCTGTCTCTCGGTAGGCCCAGCATTAAGTTCCACTTGAGTCAAGCCTCAACGTATCCAGGACCATTTCCATAATAGTTATGTGTACAATGTAAAGTGCACTTACAGTAAATGAAAACTATCCAAAAAGCCAAACAGCACACCCTCACACCCGTCGCACATCCCTGAATGTTGCGTTGCTTGGTGGCACCACCACCCCTACCCCACTCCTCCAGCAACTTTGCTGTACGTTCACAAAACCAACTACAACTAATGAAATGGGCTGGGAAACGCACTCTTTGGCATCGTTCGTATGGTGTGTCCTTTTTTCATTGTTCTTGTTGTTTCGTTTTCTGTTCCGCTTATTTCTGTTAATTTTCGCATAATGTGCTCGGGACAATTTATGCACTCCAACGGGTATAGACACTCATATACGAACGACCGACTGCGAATGCGAACTATGCGCGCCCGCGTATCCTGTGTGTTTGCGGTTACAGCAGACCCTGTGTAATTATTGCACATTATTATTATTATTTTTATTGTCCCCTATGTAATCAGAGACAACACACTGTGTATAGGAGATGAATGTGAGGTGCAGCGCCGATGACAATATTCAGCACGGCGACCACTCCTTCTGTGCTGTCTGTGTCTGTCTGCCAACTGGCTTGATTATTATGAAATTGGTTTTGCAACGGGTCCAGCAGACATCGTGTCAAGCGTGATTCACAAACGTGTAGACACGGTGAAATCATCGAAAAATTCACCATTCGATGAGATACTTATCGACAAGAACGATTATAATTGTCCCCTGGGTGTCGGCATCGAGTGTTATTATACCACACATGCATCCTCTATTTGGATGTAGGCCACTTTTGTCGATTGTGGTTGATGTGAGCTTGCAATGGGGCAGACGACTAAAGCAAATTGCTGTGATGAATATCGCAGATATCGTTCCGAAAATCACCCTCTGGTTTTGTGAAACCAAAACCGAGAATCTCATCGGCATCAGCATCGATATCTGAGTTGACGTCATCCACATCATAGATGGGTACACGATGCTATGACATCAGAATATTCCAGAGGGGTGGTCGCGCGGTAATTTGATTCAATTATCCTTCGATGGTGAACTGTTGATGTGTTGTTGCTGCCGTGATGGGAATAAGTGGTGTTGCAAAAGCATCCGCATCCAATAGGTGGTAGGTGGTATAAAATTACATAAATTTTAGTTCGTCGGAGTGCCTAAAAAAAAAACCAGTGTTTTTTTCTATTGCGATCTGTGTGTGCGAACTTTCGTTGATACTGAAATGTCTCCTGCGTAATCCTGTTAGATATTAAATACGAAAGTATCACTGTGTGTCTGTTATGCACTTTCAGGAATAAACCTGTGATTCAAACCAGAATGTGGGTATCTTGGTAAAGAGATACTCTGCAACCTGAGGAAGGACATAGTTAAAGCTTGGCCAAAATTGGACAAAGTGGTGTCGCACCTTTCAAACAAAAAAAAATCGGAGTCCTTTTATCTCAAAAACCGAATGAGGTAAAATTTTTAAACAATCTTTGGAATTGGCCCGAGAGTGTTTTTGTAAAGACAGCCGAATCCGACTGATCATAGGATTTCCACTTATTCCATTACGAAGCTTAAATAAACATCGGCTTTTGTATAAGGGAGCTAGACTTGCAATACAAAATTGCCTTTCCAGTGACGGTGAAGTGATTTTCTATTCAATTGCTATTTATAATCCATACACACGTCAAGGCGGAAGCTGTTTTTTTTTTATCTAAATCACTTTTCATGTTCCATTGGGAAAAAAAATCATGTTTTTCCGATTCGGATCACTTTTTGCAGATCTCGATATTTTTTTCAGATTTACACATACTGCCACAAATACCAATCCATTTTGCACAGCTGTTTTACGTCATCTTAAGAAGTTTGCTTTCAAAACAAATGCGCAAAGCAAAATAAAGATATACATAACTAGCAATGGATATACCTTTGAAGGAATTACTATCTGCATTTTCTTCCTCATCATTTGAAGACTACGAATCACCGAAAATACTCCATTGTTTATCTACAACAGTGGAAACATTTTTCAAGTCGATATCCATAGTTGATTTTTCCAAAAAGATACTGCTGTCAAATAACGCACTAATCCATTTACAAAAGCAGATCAATTTCGTTGCATGTTCCATGAGCCGCGTTAAATCCGAGATCTGAAAAAGATTTTTGGTGGTCCCAATGGAAAACGACATAACATTCACGGGTGCAACCGCGGGGAACAGCTGTTGTATAAAAGAGTTTTTAAATGGGGACGGTTGACAGCATGTGGCGGTCATATTATATTGATAAAAATTGATAGTCAAACGATTGAGCACCACGTCGAATTGCCAACATTTTATTATCAAAATGAGTGTTCGTCAATGCAAACGTTACGTGCGTTGTGCCCATTTTACGACAGACGCAGTGCGGTTGCTTTCCAAAGTCGGCTCTCCACTAGTGGCCGAATTCGAGACAACAGGTTCGATAAACAATTAGCCAACACGCGTACGTCAAAGGAACGCTAGATCGGCTGAGAAAATGTCCGCGATCCGTTAGAGTGTACAGGAAAACCCAAAGCTGTCAATTCATCGCCGTGTACAAGAAGACCACCAATCACAGACTTTAACTCTGAAAATTTAGCTCCGGGACTTGGTCTTGGATACCCGTACAAGATCCAACTGACCCAGAAGCTCAAAGTTCACGACCATCGACGATGCGACGTTGACGGGTTTATGAGAGTTCGGAAGATGACCCCAATCTTGGTTGATAGATCATCTTTAGTGATGATAATATGAGACGACGCCAACGGCCAACCCACATGAGGTTCATCAGGTGTCAAAGTATCAACAACAAATTACTGTTTGTTGCGGATTTTAGGCCAGCGGTGAAGTCATTGGTCATTGGTCCGTACTTTAAAAGAAAATTACATTGGCCATCACCATAAACTGTGAGCGATGTCATTTGGTCCAAATTGAACGATATATAAGTAGACGATATTTGTTTCCAGCGAACGGGGATGCGTGCCCCACAGCGGGCGCTATGATGGACATTCTGTATGAATAATTTGAGGGTATGGCTATCTATCGCAGAGGTGATGTGAATTAGCCACCAAGATCGTGCAATTTGACCCCGCTAGACTTTTTTTCGTACAGTTTCCGCAGGTCTATGCCAAAAAGTTGCAATCGACCGATGCCCTTAAAGCTGATAAAACCAATGTCATCGCTCAAATTCAGCCGGATCTATGTGTCAGAGTCATTCAAAATTGGACCACCTGCATCGGTGCCACCATTTGGAGTTGCGGCGTAGACTTGACCGATGGTATTCCATACATAATAGCATATGTACATAGACCTTTCAAATAGAAAAAAATCGGGCAGACCTCACGCTCATATACGGCTTGTTTTATTTTATTCGGTCCTCTTGAAAAAAGTCTTCAGTAACTCAAATATTTTCTCAAATATTATTTATAGTCAATTAAGGCAGTAACTGACGAGGAGACTTAAATCTCTTAACACCTAAAGTAGGCCACGTTCTTCAATATATAGTATAACTACTTTCAATAAGCTTCAAAGCCATGAGCGGATTTTAAATGTGCACTAAGCTTTTTTCGAAAAGGTTTATATATTGTGTGAGGTTGAAAACGGGCGCAGTCACACTGGTAGCCCGTTACAGAAAAATGTATCCCTTACAATCTGTATCTGCTTGCTTTCATACACGAAAAGAATTGAAAATCACCAAATGCAAAATTTTTAGTTGCAATTTACGAATTATATATTTCTCGCAAATAACAACAAAGTTTTCATGGATTGATACAAAAACTCGCAGTTTGACATTGAAAACGGCGGAGAATACAAAATTCTGTTTGTTGAAATTTACGATTAGAAGTATAAATTCGAGCTTCTTTTATTTGTAGTGATTTGCGAGATTGTTTGGCGAAATTTACCACTCCAATAGGTCAATTTCTCAAACACCTCTTTACAATCTCAAATTGGAAAAAATATTTGGTGATTTACCAACACTGAATAATGAATCAATAAAATCTTATAATAATTAAAAACATGTGAATTGAAATCATAAATTGACGTAGAGAAATCGTAAATTACAAAATATTTGTTGTAATTTTCGTGGAATTAACTACCAAATGCGTGTAATTTTTGTATGCACCGTCCATAGTCCATGTACCTATCGAAATCCTTTTAAATCCTTTCTTTTTATTGATGAATGTATGTAGGTGGTATAGACAGCTGCAATCATGAAGCCAAATCTTCATTGTGCACATTGCGTGTCGATGCAGAGACAGGCAGTCGGTATTCAATCTTTGCTTAAAGCAGTCGGGTTGAAGTCGTTTAACTAATTCGTATTGATAGATTGTGTACTTCTAATTATACAGCATTCTGGAATATATATTGTAAGTACCTATTGAATAATTCAAAAAACGCCGAAGTATGCATATAGATCTGTATTTTTTTCAGAATGTACATCTCCCAATTAGGAAGAAAGTATAAATTGGAATGGATTCTAAAATATGTAATCGAGAAGAATTGTAAAGGTTCGTATCAATGTCAAGTTCATCTAAATATTTTGTTTGCATTTTAAATTTCAGCATAGATCAAAAAACCATCCCAGACAAATCCCGTTGTCTCCGGACGATATGGCGCCGTATGATTTTCTTGGATATCAGGAGGAAAAAGAATTACAAAATATGACTCTAAATATGTATTCGAAAATAACCTTATTAATAAAACTATGCATTTTGATTTGTAAATCACAAGATATATGTTGCAAATTGAGAATAAAGTTTTCTAATTTCACGACAAAACATTTTCTATTTAATACGGTGATGCCTCAAATCAGTACTCAAGAAACGTAAATTGCAAAATATGAATTGCAAATTGATAAAAAGAAACTTCAATTTACGACTAAGAATTTGTAAATTGCAACTACTGAAGTAGTAAATCTACTCCTGTTAGTTCGCAAATCAACACTATTGAGTTGCAATTCAAGACTAAATGGTTGTAATTTGTTAAGGGAGGTAATCGTAATTTACACCAGAAAAGTGGTAATTTACGAATTGTGTTTGCAATTTACAATCCAAAATAATATCAAATTGATAACTATTTGTATCAATTTGCGATCGGTTATGACAATTTGTACAGGGTACGCCAATTAACTTTTTTTTTTTTGAAATTGCTATAAAAAAAAACTACTGAATATTTTCTCAAATTTCTTTTTTTATTTAAAAGTACAATCCTTCCGGTTAATAATGGAAAATAATTTCATTCAAATGGCTGCCTCGGCTGGCCATGTAGTAGCCTACACGATAGGTCCAATTTTTAAGCACATTATCGATTGTGTGCAGCTGTATTTCACCAATGGCTTCACGAATATTGTCCTTTAAAGCGTCAATTGTCTCTGGCTTGTCGGCGTAACACTTATATTTTACGGCACCCCACAAATAATAGTCCAACGGTGTCAAATCGCAGCTCCGAGGTGGCCAAAACGACATCAGCTCTGCGGCTGATAATGCGATCTTCAAAAACAGGGCGCAAAACATCGAGTGTAGCTCCGGCTGTGTGGCACGTAGCGCCGTCCTGTTGAAACCAAATGTTGCCAATATCCTCCTCTTCAATTTTTGTGAACAAAAATTCGTTCAACATGGCCCGATAACGATCGCCATTGACTTCTCTTCTTCCAAATTCCGTACGCAATTTTCGCACACATTCTGCAACATTACCATTATTTTCAAAGTAATGTCGCAATATTTACCAGCGTTGTTCAAGCGTATTCACAACCATATTCGTTCAGCGGAAGGATAAAACCATAGACAAACCATACTGAGACCCCCAACTTACAATCCTCTTGCCGCTGGCCCCCTCAGTTTTTTTTCAAATTCGCAATTTTGTTTTCCTATCGGTGTTATGTCAAAAAAGAATCCGTGTGACATGCAAAAACATACAAAAACTACAAAAATAAATGCTGCCAACCGCGGCAACCGTGGGGAAATGTGAAAGAGTTCGGGAATTCCACATTTTTACATAACTGAATACCATTGGTTAGTTATTATTAATTGTTAAAAGGCGAATAATTTGATTTGGTTGCTTAGTAAAATTATCTAAAATATAGGTTTTATATACTAGAACATATTAGGACAAACATGGTTGTGTATTTACCTCTCTTCGATATCATTAAGATCGATTTATTGTGTGAATTTTTCTTTAATAACTGAAGAAAACTTGCTCAAAATGTTTTTATTTTCATGCAACCATTCTGCATTGACAATTTTTCACAAATATTCTAAGCAAATATACACTTATTCCTCAAAAAAAATATTATCCACACGTAACGAACAATTTCAAATCTAACGGATAAAACTCTATGAACTCTGCCAGCAACTTTGCCCACAGCGGAAGTGTCTCATATCTCCTGGTAGTGTGTTGGTGAGCAGAATTTTTGAAGTTTCGTGACATTTGTCAATACGATTTTCTATGTAAGAATACTAGCGCACCAAATGTGTACACTCAATAAAAATATAGCTTGTAGGCTAAGTAACGGGAAATCGGTCGGAGTTGGTGGTCTCAGTATTGTCTCTGGATAAAACTAATTATCTGTCAAATCAGACATGAGCTAAGTGTTACCATTCGCGAAATAAGCACTAGTTGAAAAAAAAAAGTTAGATGGCGGACCCTTTATTTCTCGATTGATCGCATTATTGATAGTGAAAAGTGTTGATTCACGACTTTTGAGGGTCAATATCTTCTCTTCGCTCAATTTCTAGAATTGCGAATAAAAAGTCATGAATTAGTAAATCCTTAGCTGAGCTCTAAAACTAGATAAACTTTTCGTGATTCTGCGCTTATTTTTCTTTCATCACAAATTAACATAAATGTTGCTCACACAACCAAAATCAAATTAATTTTAAATTGTAATTATCTCACTCTACTATAAATCGATTTGGTAGACATTTTTTCCGAAAAATGTATGTCACACATGTACAGAAATTATAACAAAACCCAGTATTGCATGTCGCATAAGAAAACCAATCCACTTGAGGTTACACGAAACTATTTTAGCCGGCATGTTCTTCTATACAACCAGCTAAATAACCAAAAGGACTTTATTTGCTCTCCGTCCTACCATCCCTCGAACATATCAATATAAAACCAAAGTCAATAGTAAATTTCTTGTTTACTTAAAATTGTTCAGTTTTGTTCTATTGGACGGGGGGATAGATTCCCAAACTAAGTCGTTGAGACAAAAAGATACACACAATCCAAATAAACAAGCAAAACATTTCGATTCGTATGTAGAAACCTCACCGACAACGAGACTATACCCTCACCACGAGTGGGGACCAGATGAACCACCACAAGCAGTAACATTATTGTCCCTTAGAAGAGAGCAAAAATTCGTCGAGTTTTGCAAAGTTTTGGTCCCGATCAACAAACTACTTACAAGTCCTTGCACATAGAACATGACCAAATCGCATCGAAGTTTTGTTGTGCGGTACAAGTGATGTTGGTAATGGTGGGAATAAAGTTGCCCCAAGCTATATACAGATGGAGGGCGCTTTCATACCGCAACCCATAAGTTTCTCCCAGGTCGGTCTAGCGCCAATGGCAGTGAAATGCATACAGTTCTGGCCTTAAAATTACACCAAAGATATGCTTTACTTGAAGATGTTTTCGCTTAGGAAAACCCCAAAAACTTTGCTGTGCTGTTGTTGGTTGGCCCCGTATGCTTGTTTATGTGGGTCTTAGAGGTTTACAGTTAGTGGACGAGACCATGAGGCTGAATTTATACGGTCCCTCATAAACTTTCGCAATGAGTTTCTTAATTGACAGCCTCTTTTGCTCGGATAACATTTCGAGGGGGAAAGTTCGCACCACAAAAAAAAAGAGCGAGGACAAAAAAAAAGGAAATAGGAAACCGGATGCAGAAATGATGAAGATAATTGAAAAGAAAATTGAAATGACTTCGCGTCGAGTGTAGCAGTTGTCGTACTGTGTACTCTGTTGAGTGGAACTTAGTCCACTCCTCCTTGATATGAGACGACGCCGCTGCAACTGGACAAAGTTATTTCAATCTTCTAACCGACATGGAATGGCTCGGAAGAGGAACCTAAAATTCCAGTGAACATTAATTGACAGTTTTTTTTGATATAAGGGATGGGGAATCTAGAATCTACATGCTTGATAGAAGTTTGTATATTCAACTAGAGGTCATTTAATTTTCATTTTCCGAGTTACTGACGACTGGCAGCTTTGAGTTATGTCAATTTTTTAGTTCTTTGTGGTAAGAAGTATAGCTGGCAAATATGCTAATAAAGACTGACAACTTCTTTAAAGTTTATTCAGATGATTGACATGCATTTAGAAGCACATTTGAAAAAGTTTGAATTGTGGGAGAGTTAGTCACACATCAGTCTTCGAACATGCTGATTGAAATAGAGTCGCTGTTGATGATGCCAATGGGTCGTATGAATAAAAACTAGCATTTGCTTTGAGTAAAAGGTTTTAGCAAAGTAAAAGCCCTTAGCAAATGCTCTGAATCGGTATGAATAAAAAGCTAGTTTGCTAAAGTAATTTCGAAAATTCGAACATAGCATTTACTTCGCTGTACTTGTCCTTGCCTTGCAATTTCTGTCAAACTTGACAAGTGACAACTGTCCGGTGGTTTGTTTATTTTGAATTTATTTTCAAATTTTTGTGGGAAAATTATCAAAAGCAATCTATAGCTCGAATTGAACCTGGAAAAAAGGTCTGAGTCAACTAAATAGCAGACTCAGAATTTGCATAGCATTTGCTTTGTCTGATAAGTTTTATTCATACCGATCTGAATAAAAGGTCAGTGCCGACGATTTTCGAACATGTCAAAAGTTGGAACTAACTCAAATTGCTTCGATTTTGACATTTCTCTTGATTAAAAGCAATTGCTACGTTTTATTCATACGACCCAATGTGTGGAACAATCCTAAGTACCCGGATAAATGTCGGTTTTAAAGAAAAACCTAACTATCAGGAGAATATACTGTTGCTACAACAATTTGTTTGAGTGGGTATTTACATTAGGGACAAAGCATTCCAAATGTCCGTAAAACACTCTTCTGCTAAATATCAGCTTAGATATTCGCTTTGGGCAGTAGATAACGAAAACACGAATCCCATTTATCAATCGCGACATTTTTTTCAATGCAACTATTAAAACCGGAGTCAATTTCGTGCTGTCCCTTCTAAATCTATTCGGTTCAAACACCTTACAGATGAAAAAAAAGGTAAAATTGCATTACCTATAGTTAAAAGTTTCTTATGCTGAACTGCGATGCTTTTTTTCTGTCCCATGCCCAGTTGGCTGATACTGCGACCTGAAAGATCTATTGTATCGATGTGGAAAAGTTAATCTAAGAGACGTGTAACCTCCCTAATGAAGGTCAATAAGTCCTTAGTAGCAGAGTGCGCTATATCTGCTGTTGTACGAGTCTCTCTATAAAAGACACGTTTTCTTAACCAATGAAAAGCCGGGGCAGTCACAGAAGTTGTGTTCGGAGTATTCGACATCCTCCAGACAGAATCTGCATTCTGTTTCCGGACACAGAGGTTCATTTTGTTGAGGTGGTATCTAAGGGCACAATGACCTGTGAGGAAGACCACTAGCTTTCTTATATTATCCTTACTAAGTCTAAGGATTTCCTTATAGGAGTAAGGCTTAATTAATCGTTTGTATTATCTTAGACATGTTCCCAGTGTTCAAGACGAAGCTGTTTTTCCCAATCGTTAATTTGCCTTAGCGCAGACGGAACCCGCCCTAGCTAGTTTGTCTGCAAGCTCGTTGCCTGCAATACACTGACGATGCGGCCCCTTGCCAAGCCTTACCTTGTTGTGTTTGGCTAGGGCAGCATTTAACTGTTTTGGAGTCCATTGTATTGAACGCCAAAGCTTGTAAAGCTGCCTGACTGTCTGAGAAGATCTGAATGAATTGCGCCTTTCATACCTTTTTTGGATATTAGATCAGCGCAAATTTCGATCCGCTTGAAAAACCGTGGGACACATTTCCATGGGTATCGAAACTTTGGTGTTGGGTCCAAAGACACCAGCTCCAACTCCGGAATCCATTTTCGATCCGTCGGTGTACCATACCAAGATTTTTGGGTTAAGTGTCGGAACACCATTGGTCCAACTTCGATGCTTTACTATCTGAGTGTCTAATACAATAGCTCCATATTCACATCCTACCAAACAATACATTCACATACCTCTCACTCATAACGTGCTTCCAATAGATTGCAATCAGCTTGTAAAAAAATCCTTTCCCACATTACAGTAGAGTACCCCATTTTCTTCTACTAAGTGTATCTACTCTCATTCATGTCTGGTAATATCCTTTTCAATATTTGTATGCTGCCTCCTATTGCAATGGGAACCAATTTGTGAATTTGAATTTTTTTATTACGGGCTCATTGAGGCATATCCGTTTGGCATATTCTTCGTATTGAAGGAGCTACACAGATATTATGGCAGATAGCTTGCTATTGCTAACTCCTGTGCACATTATACTGTACACTGCAATTGTTGCATTGGCATAAAGCCAACGAATTAAAATAAATTGAAGGATGCTGCTAAGGGACTCATGCTGAGAACAATATTTATCTTCTTCAACAAATGGAATGGGAAAGATATTACATGGTACAATATGCGTATAATAATGAGATAAATCTGGATCTGGATTGGAAGTGATTAGATTTATTGCATGATGGAGATCATCCTTGAACAAGTATTCCACAGGCATTTGTTGTACAATTTTGAGAGAGTTTAATTTGTGGCAAAATTTGTTGGCGTGCCATTTTAATATAAATAGAGGACTCATGCCCGTCGTTCACTTATTGTCCTTTTAAGCAATTTTATTTAACAACTTATTCATCTCATTAGTTAAACAATAAATTTGGTAAGCACATACACTCCCGTTCTTCAACCTAAAACTAATCAAGAAGTTGGAAAAGGCGTCCGGGCTCGTAAACCAAACGCAGTGCACAAACTCATATACCAACGCGTTGTGCAACATTCTCCAATCGCAGCATTGTATCATTGCACATAGCTAAAATGTCAGATAGGCAAGCTTCTAGACATAACGGTTGCACTATTAAGTTTAAGCTTTCGCTGGAAGGCCAGTAAAAATCAAGGTAATAAACTGCGAGCAGAAGAAACATGGTGACCGTCTGTGATTTACACATGATTGATTGATGGACAAAAGGACACAGATTAATAAAAAACCAACTGCCTTGCATTAGGTATATAGCGAGCTATACATTCATTCAGCAGCATAGGGGATCACTGCCCCAAAGTTTAATATGACACCACAGCGGAAATCAAGCGAAAAGTAACACTTGCCAGTCGCTGTTTCTTTGGCCAAAGAAGGCAATTGATTTGTATCTAGAGTCTTGACAAGAAACCCAAAGGCGACTCTCCGTAACACCCTCAACATTATAATCCTAAACTTTGGCGCAGAAGCACGCACGTTAGCAAAGGCGGACGACGATCTTCATGGTCGCTCCGAATGCACAATTTTTCACGTGACTTTCGATCCCGTTTTGAGCTGACGGATCTTGAAGGAGGATATGTTACACCGAATACTACCAGCTGTAAGCCAACCTCCATATCATGGGGGGCATCTTAGACTTATGAGGAAACTTATCTCTCCAAGGTGTTTGCAAGCGGTGCAGCACCTATCTCGAAACACTGGTGAAGCTTTTACAACTCTTCTTTTAAATACAAACCTCGTTTCACTTTTTCTTGTCAGCAGTGTTTCAGTTCAATCACATGAAATCCTAGCCTAGCGCCAAAGTTCTCACAACCATTGGTTTGATTGGGTTTTGATGTTTTAAGTCGACTGAAAGGGATATACAATTATTAATACCGAGTATGAAAGGCGAAATTTAAGATCTGTAAAACAGGTTAAACTCTCGGTTAATTTTCAAACGTTATCAAGAGGAACCTAGGGGACTAAAAACAAAACATGTGACGTGATTTCTATAAAGCACTATAGCCATCGTGTCCACTTTATTTCAATCAAATACAAGTAGTGGAACTGATAACACTCTATTTAAGTGAAACAGCGATCATCAGCCCAACGATGAAGACGATTTTCGGTCGCCTGTTTCAGTGGACGATTTTTCGAACTAGCATTTGAGAAGACTGAGCCCTTAGATCTACTTAAGCTCACTCAAACAAAGTCCGTATCGCCCATATTAACTAAATTAAATACGATTTTACTCTCAATATCTAAGCGGAAATTTAATTTCCGGAAAATCCCTGAATAAGGAAACGAAAAATTGATTTGGAAAATGTTTCACAATTATGTATGTATTCTACGAGTTCACCACTGCTCTAGATTGTTTCTAGGATAATACCCATCGAGTCGTCTCGTCCAATCGAGAATAACACCGAATAGCCGGAGAAAGTTTAAAAGAAACAGAACGAGCCAAACTTTATTTTTCTGGTCCATTAAGTAGCCGCAATTTGATACACAAATCTGTGCAAATACACTCTCCCTGTCTGCTCCTTGGCATACAGTACTTTACCGCCCTTGCAATTTGCCTCGGGCTAAAAGATGTTTTATACGTCTTCTTTGGTTCAATCTTCTTTTTCATTTCATTTGCTCAAGCACACACGACGATACAGACAGATGGAAGGGAGATCTCTTTATTAGGAACCAGTATCTTCAGAGTATTCACTTACTACGAGTATTATCAGAAGCACTTGCACTCATCAAACGTCCTGCAACAACCAACAACCTTCGCTTCGCTTGTAAATTATTACTGATTTCGGCTTTGTGGTGTTATGAATAAAATTTTAATAAATCCCATCGTTGACAATAACAATTGTTCACCTTTGGCGGTGGGGAAAAGAAATTGTTTCCTTCCCATCAGGATGGGGAGAGCGAACGAGGGTGGCCGGAAATGTGCCATTACTCGAGTTGTTCGTTCGTCAATTTGTTATTTCAGTCGATGGCTGACACTGAGAGTTCAAGCCGTCTATCCTCGTTGAAACCGTTGCGCGCCTTCTTTTCCTGTTTTTTTTTGTCGATTCTTTTATTTTTCCGATTCCAAAAGAGGACGATCTTTTTGGTTTGGATTTGCTATTTGCCAGTGATTTGGAAATGAGCCAAAGTTGCCACTCTGGCGGAACAGCGGTTATACTAGAAGAAATAAAAAAAAAATCGGGAAGCTCTTCAACCTCAACTGTAATGTCTTTGGATTGAGGGCAAGGGAATGATGAGCAGTGGGATAAACATAGGAAAAAAAACAAGAAACTGTGAAAACAAAAGAATTAAGTAGAGGCAGTGAAAAGGGGCCAGCGAGAAACCTTAGAACGCAATCAACCAATGATTTATTCGTTTGCCGTTTTTAATGGCGTTCTTTCGAAAAATTTTGTAAATACATTTCTTTCCTTTTTGGTGGCTAACATAAAGAGCTGATTTTACGTAATCGGTTTCGATTTTTAATTAAAGCAAAGTAGCTCATGGGAAATAATGCAGTTGCTATATGGACTGAGGTTCGCGTTCTTAGGCTGAAAATAATTGCTCATCAGCTTCACTATGGAACTAGATTAACAACTCTTCTGTTAAGTAGATGAGACTAAAACGGTAATAGATGCAAGTGTTGACACTTGACTAACTTCTTCTTAACCAGTGCTGACTGCAGTTGCGCATAGGTTCATTGAAGTTTCCAGTGGAGTGCATAGGCTTTTGAGAAACTATGCTCTGAACGTAGGCTTTTCGACTAACATTTTAGACCATCGCGAGTTAAAATCAAAACATTCGGTGGTGTTCTTCTGCTTGATATATTTTGCCAAAATGATCCTCTACAAACAGTTGCGAGTTTGGGTGGACTAACTGCTGAGTACCTAGTTTATCATTGTATTAATACGTGAACATCCAAAGTTTCTGTACACTTTTTTAGTATTTATTATGAAATGAGGAGAATGTGCAATAGTATAGTTTTTGGATGCAGTTTAATTGTACCTTCCCAACCAAATAGAAACACGTCTATTTAGTAGAACAAATAGTTATGAAGTAAGAGTTTCTAATGTCTTATCTACTTTTTAATAAAACGATAAGACATTAGAAACTCTAGGTTACTGAAATATAATAATAATTTTCTAAATAAATACTTGAACTCCAACAGAATGAAACTTATGGTATTCGAAAGGTACTGTTCCATAGATGTGCACAAACAAAAAATCGTGGGCTGATAAAATTAAGTTATAAATTCCTCGCATATAAAACATTAAATTTTTTGCGCCATATTACCATAGTATTCCCTTAATAACGTATTGAAATATAAATCGTGTTAAATTAGAACCTGTTTCCGATGGAACAGCTCATTTACGTATTTTTTTGATATCTAGATGTCGCTCTTTTCGTTACATAAATGACGAAAATTGTGCTATACGTCTTTTAGTATTAGGTACACTCAAAAAAAAATGTAATTTCAAATTGATATTTTTGTCATATCAACTTCAATTTCATGCGAAAATTTCAAAAATTGAATAAAAACGTGTTTTTTTAGTATTAAAAATATCAGATTAATAATTTTCATGTCAGATTTACGTTGAAAGCTTACATTTTTTGAAATTACGATTTACATTCCCATATCAATAAGCAATATCAAATTTTGTATGATGTTCTGCAATATAATGTTTACAAGATTTAATGTTAATTCTACATTACGCATATAGTTTTGATGTTGAAAATGTAAAATTGATAAGGTTTCATTTTAATATTCTTTACAAATCAAAAACTAATAAGATTTAATGTATTTTTGATATTGAATAAATGTACTGTCTATATGAGTCATGTAAAAATAAGCCGTAGCCCCAAAATACCGTTACCCAAACGTGCAATTTTTGATATTATACCAACATATTTGATATGAATAATGTGAAAAGGCAGTTGCTAGCGAAATAAGTCTGAAACTGCAAATGCACTTGCAGTGGTTTACTCGTAGTGATCGGTTCGTTTGTAGAGTGTTTTCCGTGTTAACTTTTAATTTTATGTGCAATTTTGAAATTTGTGTAATAATTAGTGTTAACAAAATATCTGTAAAAAAAACAGTGATAATAAACTTCAATCAGTTCGTGTATTTTCGTGAATTTGTGCTAAAAAAAAAAAGCTAATGGATGAAAATCAAGCCCAGTTTATTTTTGAAGACATTAGCGTAATAATAGGGGATGATGATCTCGTAAACCCTCAAAGTTTTCCGGATTCTTTGGAGGTTGAATCCGTGGAATCCCTTCCGGAAGAATCGTGCAAATTATTGGAGCTGTTAAGGGAATTTCAATTGGAAACAGCTTTTACTGCTCTTTTGGTTAAGTTTTTATTACGAATTTTGGTAAACTTTATAACGTTATCGTGTAAATTATAGCATGTCATTTTTATAAGTAATAATAAGTTTAAAGAAACATTAGACATTTGCTAAGGCATTCCAGGATTATCCATTCCTTACAAGATACCATGTACCTATACACATAATTAATTTTTGTCTTACATATAGCTTGTGGTTTCACTTACGATAAACAAGGACGACCTTGAAGTTGTCTTCCCTGGAAAAGAAAGTACCGCTCTCAAAGCTGAATTGAGAGAAAAAATTGGTGCATGGAAATCGAAAAATGTAATATTTTTTTCGAGAGACTTGAAACAAATATTTTATAATGAAATTGTTGTTATATATTTAGTTTCCCTCTGATGTGGCAATTAGTTGCCAGTGTCAATCGAAGGTGTCTCACTGGTTTCAACGAGAACATTTGAGTAGGAGTGGTACTCCATTGTCCGATAGAACGGTCTGTTCTTCAATTGTAACTCATAATTCGGTAAGTGTGCTTAAAGTTATTTAACGAATTATAAAAACAGGTTGTTCCATTTAATGGGGTAAATACAGTATGTAGAGATTCTTGAAGTTCCGTTGAACAAAAAATTGTATGGGAAGTTGGTGTCCATTTTTACTTCAATTAAAGATAAAGCCCGTTTATGTGCGATTTTTAATTGGCTCTCTAAAATGTACACTAACGTTTTCCTAGCTTAATGGGCTAAAATTTTTAATGAGGTAAAAATAGACACCCATCTCGCAGTAGCATATCATTTTTAGTTCTCCGGAACTTCAGGAATATCCACCTAGTTTAACTGGGTCCCCAGGTACTAGCCAGTGAGCGTTTTCATCCATCGATTTATTCCTAATGTGGAATTATATTTATTTTATTTCAGTCCATACTCGACATTTTGAAGTCGTCAAAAGCTGGAGAGGGTTTGTTAACTCTCTATGCCGCTAAAAAAAAACTTCAAAAAGAAGACAGGAAAAAATTACTAAATTGCATTGTTGAGTACTACTTCGATCCTAGCCAAAATAAGTACATTATTCCGAGTCCTCGTCAGCAGGATAAAATGGCAGACGATTTAACCGTAATAAGGCAGTCTGGACCTCTGAAAAATATGCCAGAAATATAACTTCACGAAAAAATATTTCATATACTCTTAGTATGAAATCATCATTAAAATTTACAAACTTTTTAAACGATCATCAAAATGGTTTACCTACTCGGTTTACGAAACTAGTTATGAAAATTCTTTCTATTTTACTTTAGAAAGCTGTGACTATATAAATTTAATCGTAAATTTTTCAACTTTTAAATCAGACTTCTCAAATAATTTGGCAACAAAAACGATCACTTTTAAGGGGTCGGTTTACAAAAAAGGATATTTTTTAACTAAAACAAATAATGAATTCGTTGAACTTTTTGAAATAAAAGAAATATTAATAAGTAAAACAAATCAGCCCTATATAATTGGAACAAAATATGAAATAATTAAATTTATAGATCACTATCAGTCATACTGTGTAGGTTCCAAAAGTATCTCTTTGAAAATAATAGCTATTGCTGACTTTACAAGTCCTCCAATTCATGTTTACTATATTCCAGATGGATCATGTTTAATAAGAAATAAAATATTTTAAAATAAATTAAATTATTAATTGTTTTATTACTGAATACGTACAAAGTATCGTCTAAAACTATTTTAGGATTATCAAAAAAAAAAAAAAGATGAAAAATACAAAACCTTATTGCAAATTAAGTCAACTTAAGAATAAGTGTTTGAAATACACCGCTTGGACAAAATTAAAGAATCGATGTTTAAAATAAGTAAGTAAAAATGAATATTGATTTTACATTTCCAATATAAAATTGATAACATTTTTTTCATACATAAATTACAAATTTTTAATATCAAAACTTAAATTATTCTTATCAGAAATACCTAAATGAAATTAATATTAATTTTACGTTGATATCATATCGATTACACAATTTTAATATCAAAAATCGATGTTGTCAATATCAAATGTAAATGCGTATCGTATCAATTTCACATTTTTAATATTAAAATATTATAAAATTCTAATATCAATTCCACATGAATTCATTGTTAAAATTACATTCGAAACGTATGAAATTAATATTGGAGTAATATCAAAATTGATATTTTCAACATCAGCTGGATTTTGTCAATGAAAAATATCAATATTACGGCTGTTTTTTACATTTTTTTTTTTCGGTGATACGTACTTATAAAGATAAATGGTAGATTTTCGACCACAGTCGATACTATTCCTTAAAAAATGATCTCAAGTACTACCATTAAATCGACAAAAAGGCACTGTACCTATGCATATCGATTCAGACTGATGGTTCAACCAATATAAGGGAAAGTTTCCGATAATGTGCGTGTTTTATTTAATTTAATTTAACATAATACGTCTTTGTCTTTACTAACAATTGACAATGGTAATGGTAGATTAAGTTCTCTTTTTAGTTCAGAGCACGATCAGAGCGCGCTCTACGAGCTCAGAATAAATTGACTGAGCATCCTGAGTGAAAAGCTGATTACACACTTCCAGTCACATTTGACAGAAAAAAAAAACAGGATAGGCAAAAAAGTTGAAATTAAACAATTTAATAAATAACAATTAATAAATATTCAATTTATACATATCTTTACAACAAATGACAGCTATGTGCTCAAGTGTGTTTCATAAATACCTCAGAACAATCTGAGCAGGCTCGCTTTAGAGCGCGCTCATAATGCTCGAGCACCGTTCAGAGCTTAGCTCTGAACTGAAAAAGAAAAACGGCTATTAAGTACGCTTCTTTTAACCATTTTTCATTCGTTATTGGTGTGTTCTCTTAATCGATTCCAATTAGAATTTGTAATGCATACTGAACTCTACTCATACTCATTACACCGACACGACAGTCACAGACCACACTCCACACTAGTGCTTGTGCTCTCAGCCATCTCTATTTTCCCATTCTCCATTCATTAAATGGTATTCTCTTAATCGTTTTCCATTGGAACTTTTCCAATGAATACTCTCCCTCATGCACACATGAGACATGAATGTGTTTTTAACTGGGATGGGAGATACGTTGCCATGAGAAATTCTGGCCTTCTGAGTTAAGTTTCATTTTAGTATTCGTTAGCTGTTAATGAAAACTTCACAAATATTTTATTTGCTTGTAATTAATTTTGGTAAAGTATAATCTTCGCAATTTCAAACTCTAGAGAAGTACGGAACCTTCGGTGCGCGAGTGACACTCGCACTTGGCAGGTTTTTTAAATTATTGTTTTTATTACAGCTTTTATTTTTTTAGTTCATGTTACTTAAATAACTTTTACGGAATGGCGGCGATGGTTTTCTTCTTTCCTGACAGATGTCATCTTTTCGGTTGCTCTGTCACTAGACAGTGCTGCCATGTTTGCAAACACTAACTTTGTGGATCTTTCGATAAAATCTCATTAAGCATTAAGAGTTATTGATCAATGGTGCTCTTTTTCAGTCTTTTAGTTAGACAGACCATAGGCTTAGAGACAATTCAAGAGATCTCGTTACTTCAGGATCAGGAATTCAGGACAAACTATATTTTTACATTCCAGTCATCGGGCTAAATCTCATCCGCCCCTACTGTCCTACATAGTAAGTAAGCGAATGATTGCTGTCATACATCATCTCCAACTTTAAAAATTTTAAAAGCAGAAAAGCTTGGTCGTAGGCCACAACCTATACCGACCTCCTTCAACTGATTATTTACCTATGGCGCCTTACAATGAAAAAAAAACTGTTATATCATCATCTTTTAGCAGAACAAATTAACGTATCCATAAAACACTTGCCCCCACAATGAGGATTCTCCCTCCATACATGGCATCACTCTGTATGTAAAAAAAACTATTTGTCATGTAAAAAACCATAAATTACCATGCTCCCGGCGCATCTCTTGACATTCTCCAGAGTCGTGACTCACTCGCCACTATTATGGTCATTTATTGGACAGTAGCTCTTTGATTTGCACTATGTTTACCTTCACCATAAGTAGGTAGTCCTCTTCACCATAGCATCGGCTGGCTGACGATGAATACACCAGACGCGACGTTGATTGATATTAACGACCGTGAAGTAAATTAATTAGTTTTGGCTACCTGTGTTGCAAATCAATTGGGAACGCCAATTATTCTTTTTAACTGTTGGCCATTACTTAAAGTCATTGAGCTTGGCTACTTCTATATAAAGGGTAGTCTCGAGTCTGGGTCTTGTCCAGTGCCCTCCATACCAGCGCTACCATTGTCGTGCCTTTAATGGGCTCTCCGCAACCATATTGAGCTGTTTGCATGTGCAAGGTAACAGTACCTACTGCAGGACGGCTGTTGGGAAGTACAATATGTTGTTAATAAATGTTGTTTTTCCGGTTTTTGTGAGTTTGTTTTAGTCCAAGAAACTTTTTTCTAATGAGACTCTGAGCAAGTATGCAGTAGGAGGAGTGTTGGGGCCAAAAAGTTTCCCGACACCCGGCTCGGTTTGTTAGGGAAGTTCCGTTTAATTGTTATTTTCTCCATGGTGTGAACACAATATGAGCGAGAGGACTGAAGTTAGTGAAAGTCTCATATCGATTTGGATAATAGGGAAATGATTTTATGGGAGTTGTAGCGAGCTAATGGGCTTGAAGTAGTTCTTAGGTAGTTGGACTATGGTTGTTGGCAGGCTCTCGCGTGTAGGTGCGATTTTGTTGCTTTAAATCATTTCCTGTGAAATATCTCCGGTCGATGGGGAATAGTAGAAACGACGTTAGAACGGAAGTAAATGCAAGAATTTGTTCAGTAAATGTGTGCTGCTACTCAGTGGAAAGTTCAAGATTAATTTCTGGTAGAGTCATCATCAGCATCATTTTATAATGCTTTATTTGAATTTCTATTCATTGATATAGGTCATTGCCGAAGACGAGGTTAAATACAGAATATTGGCTTAACATAGGTGACAAGTTGCAAGAAGTCTTTACGAAAGGCTCTTTCACGTCCATCAGAAATTGAAAATTATGAACCAATACGATCAGTCGGGGTCGATCAATATCCATGGTCGGCATAAGTTTCGATTGATGAAGCATGAGTTACGTTGTGGATTTGGTGGAAGCGAACTTCACTCACTCGTTCAGTTCGATAAGCTCATTCAAAAGTACCTACACATTTGCATTTGCTAAGCGAAACCAAGCGAATCTGATCGATTCAATTTTCCGATGGTTTCTATTTTAATCGCGAGAACTAAGCGAATTTAGGTATTTTTTTAGTATTAAATGATTAGTTCTTGGTTGTGTACTGAATTTCGTGCAAAAACGTTTGACAACGAAATGAATCAAGAATCAACCTTAATAAAAAAATGTTTCGAAAATGATGTCGTAAACACGTTTCGACAAAAACAAATCGCTCACCAACCAAAAAACCAAGAACGAAATTCAGTTTGAGATTTACGGAATTGCTTAAGGGCAATTTTTGAATTCTGGTCAATTTACAATTTTGAGTCTGCGAGTTGCTGGTATGCAAAAATGTAAGGCTACAATCAACGCCTGTAAACTGAAATTTTTTTCAAAGTGTACCGTGTTAAAAATGCCTATTGAAGAAATTATTGCAATTTCTTGCGCAGATTGAAATCGTCGGGAAGAACAAAGTTCAATAAACAAAACCAATGAGGTAATGGTCGGAACTCAGATCAGAGCTAAGCCAGTCCTAAAAGCAGTTGAAGAAGAAATAAGCCTAAAACGAGCGAATGAAGAATAACACGGAAAAAAAATCATTCGCTACCTAAAATGAAGAATTTCTTGCTGTACATAGGACCGGGTAAATTCTTATTAAAATTCGAAGTCCAAAATTTGTTCCATAAGTCTGGACAAGCACAGTGTTTCTTTGATTTGTTTTTATTTTCCCGTTTGTTGGAGCAATGCCATTTCTAGTTGCCTATTAAATGGTTAAACAGCCAGATGAACATATCTCAGGAGCAAATCCAGATTTGTGTACTCTATTTCGTTCCAAAAGTCAATTCTATTTGAATTTTCTTTCCGTTCCGCTTTTAAGTAGTTAGAGTAAGTGCTGCCAATATGGCCTATGTTTGCAATATGGCCCACCACAATATTTCACAACAGGAAAAGCATACACATACCGCTTTGCATTCATTTTATTCATTTTCGAACCGGTTGGTGGTCATTGAAACGTTTTCAGTCTGGCTCAACAGATGTGTGCAGAAAAGCACGTGATAGATTTTTAATATTTGAAGTCTTGCTAAGTGTTTTTTTATAAAATTTTGTGAATATAGTTTAATGTTTCTATAACATTGTGTAGTGCTCAAATGGAAATACCATTAAAATCAAAATGGTTTAATAGCTTATAAAGTGTGTGATAACGAAAAAAATAGTGAAAAAGACCGATGTTGGTAATATGGCCCACCATAAATGTTCCTATTTAAGCACAATGGGCCATATTTAGCACACTATTATGCATAACAATAACATGATTTTTTTAAATTTGTTTTTAAAGAATTAATGGCTTCGAGAGCTACACAACCGCCAAAAAAAAGACAGGCGTGGAACAAAGAGGGTTCTTGAAGGCATCGAAACAATTTAAGGTGCCTAGAACCCTGGTCCAAATTTAACACAAGGTGGTCCATATTAGCAGCACTTTATTTAAATGTGTTAAAATGACTTTCTTTAGTTTTTTATTTATTTAATTTTTCTTAAGCTGTTTTTTTTATTTATGTGTATGAAGACTGATAACGACATAATTTGTTTATTTATGTAACACTGGCTGTTTTATTTACAAAAAAAGTTAAGGGTGGGCCATATTTGGGACACTTATTCTACCCTGTAAGACTTTTGAAATGCAAAAAAGATAATAAATTAAACAATAATTGTTATGACGAAATCAATCTTTATTCTGTAATAAAAAAAGTAAATCTTTATTACAAAGTATAAAGTATGGATTTCTCCCGATTTGTTTCTCTGGCGTTGGTCAGTTAATTTAAGAACTTCTAAGTGAAGTTGCTTGAAGTTAAGACTTTGACATCTGACACGCTGGCTCTGGCATCTGATATCTGGCACATAATTCTTAAGGCGACAGTTACATCTAGTGAACTACAGATAAAACACTGTACAATATTATTTCCACTTTTGGAATTGCAAATCTCGGAGTAGTAGATTTCATATGGCTTTTTCGAAAGCGGTACAGGAGAGTACAAAACTTTTCGTTTTTCATAGTAGGACCCCAGGAAGACTTTCAATGCTTGTTTAAACCTGTCAATATCATCCGTTGAAACAATAGTCCGAGACATTTATAACGATGTTCAAAATATTCCAAAGCAAATATTTCAATTTGAAATATTTTTCTGCTTGAAAAAGTCGTTGAACGAATTTTACTTCTCTAAGAACCTTTTGAGATAGGTATATTTCGCATTTCTAATATTTTGATCATATATCTATATAGTGTCGTGAAAATAATGAACTCCTTACAAAAATCTAGTTCGCTAATAATAATTTTTCCACTGAAATTGTGAAAGGGAAGACCCAATAAGGGAGATTCGGTGTTACTTCTCGCTTCCCAAGCCAGCTTAATTTGTAGTTTTTAAAGTTTGTGTTGTCAAAAATCAATAAGATAAACTGCATTTTTGTAAGAATAAAGAAAATGGGTTTTTGACTCCGAATAAAAGATGACATTTCTAACTTTTTGAATTACCTACATATTTGCGGAATTACGTAAAAATATAAACTATTCAAGACTTTTTGTAAAATATTTCCCCAACAAAAATGGTAATAGTTTTAAGGCTTTCTCTATCACGGCCCGAGCGTATGATAGCTTATACTATGTTCCCACCAACGTGATTTAGCCAAAGTGATTTAAAAATCACGAAAGGCGTCTGCACCGAACTTTACGTGTTTAAGTGTGACATTTTTGTCAACTTTGACATTAGGTGTTCAACTTTCAATATTAAAAATTCGTCCACTTCGGACCAGATAGTTATTTTTTTCGGTTTTTTCTGTTTTCTTGCCATACCTGCCAAGAATAAAACAATTTTTGGTTGTATGTAATTAATAAAAATATCAAAAACTCACCGAAACACGAACAAAATTAGAAAATTTAAATTGAAATAATTTTGTTGACAGTTTCTTTTTATTTTTTGTTTGTTGAATAAAGTGCTGAAGTTAATAACAGGTATGTTTGATTTTATTTGTGTATGTTCGATTTTATTTTGTGTGTATTTGCGATGACAGATACGTAATTAAAGTTTAAACACGTATAAATCACGTAAATATTAATCACGAAAATGTATGATAAATCACGTAATTTATGTTGATTTAGCTAAACCACGTTGGTGGGAACATGGTATTAGACGCCAAAAATGATAACGGGAGGGAGTCTACCTTGCTCCGATTCGGCGGCAGTGGTAATAAAAAAAAATACTTAAAATGAAAAAAAAAAAAAATAAAATATTTTCAAACAGGTGTAGTGTTGACACCACAGCATTTTTTAAAGCCCGGAATCTGTTCTTTCATATTATTCTTAAATCAATTTATATAGGTATTTCTGAAATAGTTTGTAAAAAAAAATGTTTTCAACCTTTACATTTAAGGAAAAAACTTAAATAAAGTATAATCACTAAATTGGTGTTTGCCTTATACTGCTCCTACTAATTCTTAATCGAGCTTTGAAATCTAGATTGACTTATATCTTCCTCTTTTTGAGATAATTGAGAAATATAAAAACTTATTTTCTATATTTTTTAAATTAATTTGATTAATTAAATACTAAATCGATTTTTAGAGTCTATTAGGTGTATAAACTAATTAAAAGAAATTTTGCATTTACTCAACCTCGTATCCACCAGTAAAAGACTGTATGAAAACAAAATTAATAATATAGCTTAAGGTTGAAAAATCGGATAAGGGACTGAAGAACGACTGAAAAAAAACGCTGCAAATTTTGAGTCAACTGTCAGCCAGACGGAGAGAAACTCACTGATATCAAGTTGCTTCGTAGTTTTAACCTATGTTTTAACATGGCAAATTTCTGCCAAGATCTAGTCACATAAAAAGAAAATTTGTAAAATCGAATGGGGAGCAGAGCAAGCAAACCCATTTACAGAATACCTCAAAGAAATAATTTCGAATATCTTGATACAACAATATGCATTATTATCAAATGATCACCAATCATTACCACTCATTCTAAATAGTTGCATTATTTCCAAACATTCGCTTTAAATTTGCAACAAAAATCGATATAAAAATCGACCGCCAATTCGTTGCCCTGGAATGTTAATACCCGCTCCATGATGGACGAATCTAAATTGGAATACGAATTTAATCGCAGAATCAACTGTCCAGCTATTCAATTTCTAATCACTGCCGATCGCGAATCGATACACCACCCAACCGTTTGAGAGTATAATCAACGCCAGTATATGCGCAGTTTTTTTTTCTGGTTTTGCTTTTTAATAAATCCATCATAAATCGCTTGCAGGATACAAAAAAGGGAATATTTTGTATAAACTTCCCATCACACTGTGATGTAGATTTTGTTCTGATAAAAAAGTCAATTTCGATATCTAACTGAATTCCAAATAACATTTCCAAACCAACACCAAGCTCGGAACAACACAATGCATATAGCGAATAGGTACCTATAGTCCTCTCTGTCCTGTGGGCACAAACACAAGAGTTTTTTTTTTATTCTGTTAGATGAAATTATCCGTCAATGTCAAATGCAGACGATGTCAGTTCTATTCAAGAATAAAGCAGCAGGGTAGCTGCTGTCTGACCAACCACTACAGCACAAATGAAAGCCTTCGGTCATTGCAGTCCATGTATTGCATATATACTGCACATTCCATTTTGCCCCTGCTCCCCCTTATGACTGGCAGCATAGTGAAGACCTGGATCTCAACGTTTCAACATAGAAAAGCCTCACACACCGGGACTTATACTACTTAATATTGTTGACATTTGTTAGATTGCCCATCAGAATGACTATTGTGTTCAGGGGCGCATTGCTGACAGGACGAAAATATCAACACTAACAGATAGCAGGAGGAGCTAGGTATACTACCCGCTTTGTGAGTGGGAATATATTTCACGACACTGACTCCGTCATCTGTACTTAAGTCAATATAGAAAATCGGGTTGGAGCCGGTTGGCGTTGGTTGGAGCCGATTGGTCTGCCGTATCACAGCAGGTACATCGAGAACCTTCCATTCTATGGAATACTAATTGTGATCTTCGTCTGAAAGTTTAATTTTGTTTTCCCAAAAGCCAAAAGCAAAATTATCCTCTCAAAGTCTTGTGTACGAAAGGGTAGATGTGTATTGCATAGAAGCAATCCTTCCATTTTGTTCAACATCAATTACCCAACTGTCATTCTTCCTTTCGTGTAATTCGGCGGAGAGGAGGCCGATGGTAGAGCTAGGCTCAACGTTATTGTTCGTGGCAGTGAAGTAGCAGCAGCAGCAGTAGTAGTGTTAATCGAGAGGCAACTGAATTCAAAATTTACATCCGTTTTACAAAAGGATTTCTATTTGTGCTGTTGGTTGGTTGGTGTATGTGGAAATGTAAGCGAGTAGGCATGCAATAATCTCGTCGGCGATATGCTGTGTACGTATAGTATTCTAAAATGTCCTGGTTTGAGATTTTTTAATTAGTGAAGGTTGAGCGGCCGTTTTCGAGGAATAACAAACAGCAATTCTATTTTGGGCAAGACCGTCATGAGGGTGTGCTCTTTTCGATGGAAATGAATTGTTGTTGCAGTTAGGTGAGCATTGAAACCAGGAAAGAGTGGGATCGATACAAGAGTTTGTGGAATTTTTAGCTGTGTGACATGCGAGTTGTCAGGAAAGCTACCGAATCTTGCGACTTGATACTTGATATTGAACAAAAAAATTAACTAGAAGGACTTTAGTTTCCCCTGAATTGGAAAGAGTACAGCAAATCTCCGAGGTTAGGCTAGGTTAGGTACCTAAGTGAAATGTCAGCTTAGTATTCTGATCCATTGTGATACCCGTCAGGGGAAAGAGTTTATCCCCTGCCCCCAGGTAACCTGTTCTATAATTGCTGTAATTTATTGATTCCTTTTGTGCTCTTGTCGGCGAGGGGTCCCAGGTTTGAATCCCGAGAAAACCCAAATTCCAACTTAAGGTTTTTTTTTCACTTCACCTTCACCTCTCGCGAACGTCTGACAAATTGTGACGGGAGCCTGGATTGACTATGTGCAAGCATAGTGGTGGTAGGTCCGTTTGGTTTAGCAGCTGGTCGGCACGCAGGCATAGGCTCGGCTTAGCTCGCCGTACTGGTCGGGGATCCTGCTACCTACTTCACCCACCCAAAACAAAATTAATTCGTGCCGGAATATGTGTGTAAAGTACACGGTGATAACAGTTACGTTACAAAGGGTATTGTATGTTTTTTGTTCTTCTTCAAGCGGAGGTCCTTCTGTATACCCGCGCTAGATATACCTATCCTCACCCCGCCCCTCATATTCATTATATCCTCATCGTCTTTATGGCTCTGATGTTGTGCCCATTTAGCCAGAATACCCACCCAGTATCGCACTCCTAGGAATGCGCTACCCCGTTATTTGCTATCCGCCAACAGAAATCTCTGCAAATAACCCCATAACTTTAACCGCGTTTCACCTCCCCTCACACAGTACCGATCTCACCCGCTGTTTTTGAACCTAAACCATTATAACTCCTTCTCTTTTCAAAATATAAAACAACCCGCTAGTTTACACTTCATATCATTTAACCTTTACTCATTTAATTCAATTCACAATAACACTGGTATCTCAATAGCATTCATGATCACATGTACCTCATTTCGTACTTCTTATTATCTAACAAAATTTATTTTCCTGACTTCCTCGACGCTGATGTGCACATAAACCTCACTCGGATTACACAAATAATGTCTATCGACCTTCCGCTAAAATCGTATTTACTAGCGAGATACTATGTATTAACTTTTAGGTTTTAATTCAGTTTTAGGTTTTAATTCAATTTTAGGTTTCAATTCCAAGTAGGTAAGCGTAAATTAGTTCTAGGTATTACTTTATATGGTAAGTTTTGATTTTTGTTTCAATTTAGTATTTAAATCTCTCTTATTAGATTTCTTAGCTTTTCAATAAAAAAAAATGTTTAGCTTTTGGTACATACGGTTTGGAGTGATGATTTCAGTGGAGCAGGCGGCCAACATATGACGCGGGGGCCTGCTGTTTGTTAAAGCGGTTTCTTCTTTTTCGGCTGCTGGCCGCAAGCAATGCTGCTGACTTGTTTGTCGGCTGCACAGACTGCACTTTCTGGTGTGTATCGCTGCTTTGCCAGAGCGGGTGTATTGCTGGAGAACTTGCGTTGACGGTCCTATGCATTTGTTGGCATGGCTTGCGGGCGCAGGTGGCAGGAATATAGCACTTCCTCGCCCTTTTTGTCTGCCAAGTATTTTGATGGAGTGGCTGGAGATTACGCACAGCTTAAGGCTGCTGCTATAATTGCAGCCCTGGAAGAGAAGTTAAGGCTATTCACCGCCGAGAATAGACCTCTGTTTAGCTCACTTCCCGCGCGTTTGCGTGACAGCGGCTGTAGGGATCGGGTAGGAAGATAAACAGACTTAGCAACTAAGATAGAGCATGCCTTGCACGTGGACAATGGTCAGATGGCTTTAAACTTTTGGGAGATTATTCCCCTTGCCGAATGAATTCCAATCGCTAATAATAATACACGGATACCTTTAAACTAAAAAAAATATATACGCCACGAGTCGTGGGGAAATTCCACTGCGCTTTACTTACGCCTACCACCGTCCTCGATCAAAGCTTAGAGAGAAAAGAAAGCAAGCACCCGGAAATGACTTCTTTTACCAAGGGGAAATTGTTGACGGTGTGGAACTCACGTAGCGACCTCTGGAATTTGAGGTCGAAAACAAGTCGAACACTTAACGAAGAAGTTAAGCTTTGATTGAACTTTTAGCCTTAGGGTGGAAACATCAGGAACGAGTCTTGGTTTTCACATACCCTTCTTAGAAAGATGGCAATTTAAGTGGAACCAGCTGCACGTCACAAAATATTTGCCGTTCGGACTCGGCATAAAATACAGAGACACATACAAACGTACAACTGGCATGTAAGAGCTTCTCAATTAGCCATTTGGACTTGGCAAAAAACTCACACAAAACGAATTGTTGTGGGAAAGGTGCTAGGCACAGGATGATAGGGTTTTTTCGGGCGCCAACTATGTTTATTTATTTATTTAGTTAGCTATTGAACATTTTCAATTTAGAAATAAGACTTACGCTGTACCTAATGGCGTTATACTTGGAATTCGAAAATGGCTTTCGAGTGCCATTAAAGCGATTTACATTTCAGTTCCTTAATACGTTGGGTTCTGGCGAGAGATGTTTTGCCAAAACGAACAGTTTGGTGCACATGTTCGGCGGTTTCAACGCCTTTTGGACAGCTTGGGTGATTTTTTAGCTGGTTTGGTTTTGGCAACACTGGTTTTGACAGCTGACGTGTGTTTAGTACCTTGTGTCACTGTCAAACAGCTTCAGTTTGGTTTGCAATTTAACCATGGATCGTCTTACAAATGAACAACGCTTGCAAATTATTGAATTTTACTATCAAAATTCGTGCTCGGTTCGAAATGTTCATCGCGCGCTGCTTCCATTTTATGATCGGCATTCTCGACCTTCTGAGCAGTCTATTCGGAAAATTGTGACCAAATTTCGCACCAAATTTACTTTGTTGGACATTAAACCACCAACACGTTTACGTACTGTGCGTAGTGAAGAAAATATTGCGGCCGTATCAGCTAGTGTGACAGAAGACCGCGAAATGTCGATTCGGCGCCGTTCCCAGCAGTTAGGCCTTTGTTACAGCACTACGTGGAAAATTAGCCTAGATCGTGCGATTTGACACCATTAGATTATTTTTTGTGGGGGTATGCCAAGGCTAATATGTATAGGGACAAGCCCGCTTCGATTGACGCACTGGAAGCCAACATCCATGCATTCATTCGTGAGATACCGGCCGATATGTGTGAAAGAGTATGCCAAAATTGGACTCAGCGGATGGGCTACCTGAGACGCAGCCGCGGTCAACATTTGCATGAAATTATCTTTAAACATTAAATTGCAAGGTTCAAACTATCGATTCAAATAAATATTTCATTCATTTTTTCGAATTTTTTGTGTTTTTTTTTTAAAAAAAGTTCTAAACCTCTTAAAAAATCACCCTTTACCTTACTTTTAATTTAGAAAAGACAAATAAATGAAGTAAAATATGGAAGTCTTCGGCGGAACATGAAAATTGTGAGGGTATATTCACTTTTCTCATTACATTTGTAACGCCAAGAAGGAGTTACCGGAGACCTCATAAAGTGTATATATTCAGAATCAGGATCACATTCTGAATCGATTCCGTCTATCTGTCTGTCTGTCTTTCTGTTGAAAGCACGATAGCGCCAAAAGGAATTGCCATAGGCGAATGAAAGTTGGTGAGAGGACTTATTTGTCGGTCAAGTAGTTCTGGTACCTCCCATACAAAACCAATATTAGGCCCATGTGTCTCTCTGTGTGTTGTTCAATGTAATTACGTACTACTTCACATGTCTAAAAGTTTGCATTACTTGTATGCAGTGGAGGGTATCAAAGCATCGGTCAGGCCGATGATAAAACTTGTACTTGTTTTCCCATTCATATTCTTAATCAAATTTTAGTAAAGTTCAGACTTGCAACTCTTATTACTTTGTATATTTATTGCAACAAGTCACATGATTTCGTTGTAATGCAAATAGATTTGCTGACAAAAGTGAACTAAAAAAATTGTTTAAATATCTTTTTCTAAAAATACTTTCTGTCAATATTTTTGATGAAGGAATACGTCTTGTTTTGCCTTAGTGAAAAATGTATTCCCAAATTATTATACTCAATTGTTTGCTATTTGCATCATGCTTCATGCTCCATCGTAGACAAATTCACGCGTCTCCATTTTAAGCATCCACCCTTGAAGACTGGAAACTGTTGACTCCGCCAAGAATATGTGCACAAAATACTTTCGCAAAAAAACAAAATCCCACAATCACAATAAATGTCCACCCATCTCGGCCGTCCTGTCTAAAAGTCAAAACTACGATACCACCACCACCAGCTACGAAGGCAAACACTATCATCAATCACTTGGCCACTTAATAAAAAGAAAACACCATCCTACGCCTACCCCAAAACAGTTTCATGTTTTCACATCCGCAATGCAAATCACAGCATTATTTGAATTGCCAAGGACTGAAAGTGTACACTTGCAAATTTGTATCCGCTAAGAGTGAAATAGAGCACACACACATTAGATCATGTCATGTTGAACTTGTTGAATTTTATACTCCACTGAGGATATGAATGCCAAATCAACTGAAGTCCAATCTCTGTTAGGTATATACTTTTGCCGCGGACTGGGAAAACTGGCAAACATGCATTCTCTGGATGGTTGTGTCACTTTTTCCACCCATAAAAGTCGCAACCGCACCACCGAAACAAAAGCCCAATGCCAACAAGTATCTGACAAATATAAATGTTCTACACCGAAATATTGCTGCCAAATTGGCTGCGTTGCCGATGAGATAAAACAAAAATCGACAATAAGTCTGGGAAGCGGATTTTATATGGATTTTGGGCGATTCAAGGTAACTGGTGGGTTGCTTGGATACATACGGTGGATGGGCCTACGCTATGGCTATGAATAAAGTAGAATAGGTTCTGGTATACCTGGCTTCATAGAGCAGGTAAGCAAGAGAAAAATACTAAAATACTATAAGTTTCAAGAGTTCAGCGCGTGCTCGGAATTTGCGAGACCAAGTCGCTCTTTAATTGTGTAGGTATACCCTACCTGAGGTAGGCATAGGCGGTTTTTCTGCTCGTTGTATCTCAGGTGTAGACACAAAGATCCATCGCGCTGGCACTTTGTTGTCCATACACCCCGAATGACTTAACCTTGGCTTTTAAAGCTTTTGGACCACCATCGCTTTATAGCCCATCGTTGAGTCTCTCCTCCTCCACGTTTCATCGATTCAAACTGGGTCGAATAGCACTTGAAGATTTTGTTTTTTTCTGAGGTCCATATTTCAGCAACTTTACGAAAGATTATTCAAGATTTGGCGCAACAACGCAATAAGTTTGGACAACAAACTATACGCCTACTTGGCCTCAATATCGAAACGGACCTCTCTATACGCGCAGCCATTGAAAAATAACGAAAAAGTTGTCAGAGTTCTTAAAGAAATGTTTGCGAAACATACGATCAAACAACTTGCCGCATTTTTGCAGTCCATCGTCCAACATCAAAGGTGACGGTTTAGAATCGACAATTATTTCCAAAAGGTAGAACTTCTGTAGCTATTGGACTGGAGATTTTGCATCCCGAAGTCATTAGTTGGATTGCCTTCTCTATCTTATAATGTCAGGAGGTGAAGGGGTCGTTTGGATTCCAAAATTCTATCGAGCGGAACGTTTGGGAAAGGTTCGAAATCCTGGGAAGTTATGTCTTCTTTGACACTTTGCCAACCTCCTAAGATTGCTATAACCGAAAACCGGCACTTCCCATCTCACGGATTGGCATTTGAACTGTCAAATGTGATGGTCTTGTTCTCTATTCCTCATAGGTCATAGTAGTTCTTTTTGAAATTTTAAATAGTAATACCAAAGTTATCCACCAAATTGTCATAAAACAACATAAGAGCAGTGCGGTATTCCTTGTAAGATTGAACGGTGAGTCGAATACTAGTATTTGCATGCCAATCAATATAAAATATGCAACGCCCGCTAATTAACAATTGCAACAACAAAACCCCGATGCAAAACAGTAAAAAACGGCTAATGGAAAAATCTCCAGAGCTCAGTCTGGAAATGATTCATATTCAAATATTGCTACCGATCTAAAATTCCTAATTGACGACAATATGCAATCGAAAATATAAACCAGCGAATGCAAACATTGCAACACAGAAACAAAGCCTACGAGGAGCTATTAAAAAAATGGAGTTGCGATGCACCTCATTGGAACAGAAACGACATCCTCGACATGCCAACCGGAACAGGAGTAGATGCATCTGAAAGGGCAAGAATGTTATGTGTACAACTATCTAACACAACCGATACATCTAAGGTTATTGCTGCGAGAACATTATATTATAAAGGTGACAAAATAACCAATGTTGTTGTGGAAATGATTAGCAGAAACGATGTCGAACAATTATCGAGATCAAAATTGCAGAATACAGGAATATCAATGGATTTGGACCATCGACAGCGGCACGCGAAAGAAGAAAACGTTTGTTCAGATTGAAAGCAGACATAGTATAGCCAAGAACAGGAGCTTTAAAGCACAAATTAGAGGTCAAACACTGAAGTTTAGAGGCAAATCATTATTTTATTTCGATAAAAACAACACTCTTAAATGCGAAGGTGAAAATGGAATGACAGTTCTTGATCTTGATCAGTTGTTGAGTGACAGCGGTGGCGGTCATCTAACTTTAATTTCAGGTGGAGAAGGTGTTAGCGACAACAGTAGTAAGGGCTCCCAAACTGTCGTTAGACGTAGTTTTTGATTTTAATGCCGTGTCTGTCGTACTTATATTATAGAATTCTCTCTTCCAATGTAGCAGGTTTAAAAAATAAGGCTATTTATAACGAATTTTTCAACTTTATTGACCAATTTGAATTAATATTTTTATTCGAAACCTTTTTAATGAAATCCTATTTTAAGTTCGCAAATAAATTTAATAACTATGAATTTAAATTGATACCAGCGTGCAGAACGTCTGAAAGGGGACGAGCCAATGTTGTTTTTTCGGCTACAAAAAAGATCTCATAAGATAGATAAGAGATAGCAATTTCTGACAGTATTGGCAACTTAATGATCAGAATTTAGGCAAGGAAAATAAAAACAGTGTAAATTTATAGGTTTTCCAATTTGAACGAAGAAAAATATAGCTGTTTTAAATTTCGACTGGATTTTTTTTTAATGTTTGACTGTTTTTTTTAACTGGACTCGGAAAAAAACCAGTCAAATTTGACTTGATTCTAACATTTTTCAGTGTTGCCTGCAAGTGACTTCAGTTATTGATTACGGACTCATAGCAGGTGATTGGGCTGATCTGGTAACGAACTTAGAGATGTATGAACTGTTTCTTATTCCTACCAACTTCCTTTAATTTTATCTTATAACCTATCTTGTATCGACCGCGAAAGAGTGAGAAATATGAAGCTATGCCAAAGCTACTGTGAAGGGATAAGAACGCAGTAATATACAGGAGAAACTTAGACCACCAGTTATCCAGACAGCAAGTAGTCAACTTTAACTCTCTATAGAAGAAATTATAATGAAATCTAACCCAAACCGCACTTGTGGCAGGATAGGTTCTGGTAAATGCGCTGAACCCTGGTTTGATATTGAATGTGATAGAGCAAGAAAAAAATCGTTTACCTGACTAAAGTTTTTTCGCAACAACGGGGGAGTATTGAAGCAACTGTAAGTTGACGCAAAAAAAAGAAGATTATAAGTTGATGTGCAAGAGAAAGAAAAAATGCTACTATGAGGCGGAGGCTAACCGACTAGCACCTTGAGACAACGCAGTACAATTCTGGAAAGTACCTCGAAATCTGAACGGTAGGAAGTATTCCACCAGCAACGACTTGTCCGCCACTATACTGCTGACACATTTTGAGAAACTGCTATGTCCAGGAGTAGGCAAAATCGTTCTTCATTACGCTGCTCCAGGACTACGAAATGATTTATCCAACAAAAAAAATAAAAAACCGTCAACTTCTGAAGAAATAGTTACGGCATTGAGTAGGCTAAAAGATGGTAAGGCTCCAGGATCGGATCGAATTCCAATCGAACTTTACAAGTACGGATCTGATGAACTTGTGGAACACTTAAAATTCGTTTTAATAATATATTAGAGTATTGCGTTATTCTGCAACGGTTTAAGGGAGCATTCATTTTTCCGATTCATAAGAAAAGTAGCAAATCGGATCTGGGCAATTATCGAGGAATTTTCTTCCTAAACGCCTCCTACAAAGTCTTTAATGCGGTACTTCAAAAAAGGATAACGAAGTGAATTGATATAAATAAGCTATTTATTAAGGAATAACTATCAAGCAGGATTCAGACCCGGATATTCAACTGTTGACCATATTTTTGTCTTCAGAAGCATTGCTGAGTCGTTTCTCGTTAGAGGCAACAAGCTTTACGCGTTCTTTATCGATTTCAAGGCGGCATTTGATACGGTTGACCGAAACTAAACATTTTAAATATGGGACTCTCAATCAAATTGGGTAGTGTTCTCCAAAGCTTATGTGATGATACTTGGGCAGCGGTGTGGAATGGGGACGCTCCATAAGAGTGGTTCCAGACAAAATCAGGAGTCAGGCAGGCGATTGTATCTTAAGCCCGGTCCTTTTTGCGCTATTCGTCGAGGACATTGTTGACAGTTTATACCAGGAGGTATTTAATACGCAGGCACCTTAATTAAAGCTCTTTTGTTTCTGCAGCTGATGATCAACCGCTTAGCCGAATATTTCAGTATTTATGGAGTCTCGTAGTCAACTTAGAGAAATTCAAGATGATGATTTTTAAGAATGGCAAACACAGTACAGAGGTGATCTCAATGATGGTGAAGCTTCGAGTAGAATTGAATTATGTATATACCACGTAGGTGTGACCTGCCCGTCCTTTGTGGATTGTGGCATATGCAATACAGCTAAAAGTGAGGATGTATTTCATTTTGTAGGTACAAGCCCAATTATGCGGGAAACAAGGCGACATTTCTTCGGAGTTGTCTTTTTAACAAAGAACAAGTAATCGAATGAATGAATGAATGAGTGAATTATTAATGAGTCGAATGTTCCCAAATTATACGGATATCTACTGCAAAACGGCACTAAAATACAGAAACAGGATAATCACCGAGAGCTTTTAGAAAACAATAGACAGTAAAATAGAGAATTGAAAATATGTATCCTATAAAATAAATTCAATCGGCAGACGGCAATGCTATGCTTTTATTGATTTGGTATATATGTAACAATCATTTAATCTAAAATCATCTAATCCCATCTCACGTCTCATAGCGACTTTTAATTCTTGGCCAATTTTCAAGCACTTTATAATTTTTGGCCAAGCCTAATTACCCACCCCTGATATAAATAATCACCCACGGCATTATTTGCCAAATTAAGTCCCTCCCTGACAGCTTCCGTCAAGTGCACACGTCCACCACATACAGATCCTTCAGTGGGCTACATAAATTAACTTGTTTTGAATAATACCATTAACGCTTGCCATTTTCCGGCAACAAAGGTACTCGTCCTGTTGCCACCTTCCTGTCATGTTTGATTAATGTCACTTCCTTCAATCTTCCACTTGTTCTTCTCCGTTTTTTTTAACCATTTCTCAGCGCAAAACAAAGCCTCTGGCAACCACTTCGAAAGAAGTGCAAACAAAAAAAAATATATCCAACCGAACCTCAAGAGAAGAACGACACAAAAAGAGCCAAACAAAAAGGCAATTCTCCTAGAGGAATACAGGACAATTAAAAATTCTTTTGAAACTCGTATACGTCGGGCAGGATGTGCTGAAAAGGAAAATGGAAAAATACCGAAACCCCAAAACAGAAACGTCACTTGCTTACACATTATCACATCATAAAGTAAGGTGAGGCTCAACAGTGTAGCCGGCGATGACGACGACAATGGTGTTGATGTTTGTGTGATGGAACTGTGAACACGTGTGCACACTCTTGCAGACTTTGCCAGCAGAGAAACTCCCCTCGACAGTATGCCAACCCATTGCACTCGACTTCAAGCAGCACATTCACAATTCAAAAACTTCATTTAATTAAAGTCTTATGGAGTTGCTCATTTGCTTTGTGTGTGTGCGTCCTTTTCATGCTTTCACCTTCGTCATCATCGCCACCACAAAGTCAGCTCTGTAAGTGTCTTTCTTCTATTGTAAGACCTGAATCCTTAGGATTTGTTTCAAGTATGTGCGTAGAAGTAGCTAGGGATAGGGAGTAGCTAGCCCTGAGTGATTTTGAAACTGCATTCTGGAGCCGTATGCCGATGCAAAGGATCTCTGTGTGACAACAAGCCAGTCAGTCAGTGGGGGGTTACGAAATGTATGTGTGTGCAGCTTCTGAAGAGCAAACGAAATACGGCAGATGTCACCGAAGGGGTATTTACTTGACTGCTAGCCATAGCCAGTGTCCTTTTATGTAAAATCAACAAACTTGACATTTAATTCTTCGTCCCTTGTTTGGTATTTTCCGAAAGTTTTTATTTTTCCATTTTGCCTTCTTTTGTTTTACTAAAGACTCTGTCTTCGGTGTTTGGCACTTAACCATAAGAAATATTTCAAGTGCGAACACAATACTGGCTGTGGCTTTGGACTCAATAAGGCGATGAGGAGTGTGACAGTCCAAGAGGGTTGGTATTTGTTGTCTCTGAGGATTTGCAGACCGTTTCATATTCACCTGTGCAAATACAATTAACTTTGGATTCTGAGAGTGCTCTGAACGATTTTTGATATTTGTTGAAACCGAGGCTGTCACTAAGATATTTTTAAAGTAGCTACCTACCTTTAATGTTGGCTTCTTCTTTAAAATGTGTTGGAATTTAATTGAAAAAGTGCGCCGATTAACTTTTTTCAGACGACAAACGCCGAAACGATATACCTACCTATCTCCAGAGCTATAGAAACTTAGGGACATAGTTTGAACCAGCTTGCTGCATGCACGGAGCTCAATTTTCATATGGGCACATACCTGTTTTTCCACCGCTCAAATTGGTCCTGACTAAGAGATAGGAAACATGTCAGTGCGTTTGCCACATCCTAGGGCAGCTCAGCTCGTAGTCCAGGGCGATACTCACCTGTACTGTACTGTACATAGCAGCACGATGATACACAATTTTTCCATTCGCAAAAACTTGACGAAAGGGGATATTTTCGATGCTACTGCGAACCCGAATAGCTACATAGGTACTTTTTACGTCTTGGTCAATTGGTCAATCATGTCTCCTATTTGCGGATGCCTGTGAATGGACATATTGCTACAGTGACTCACTAGGATGCAACTTTTTATGGCATGCTATTGACGTCATGCATGGATCCTAAGATATGTACAAGTAACTACAAAACCTGGGCCTTTATTTTTTTTATGAAAACATAACAACGTGTAAGCTGTCATCTAGAAAGAGATTTCTACGAACTCGACAAAACGTCACGGCTATGGATAGAAATAACTTTGAAGCGATTGCAACTTTGTTTTAGGACCCCAGTCTCGCAAAAAGTCATCAGCGCAGAGATCAGGGCACTGATTCCGTAATTTTTCAGACGATAGACCTGCAAAAGTAGCAATTAAGTCCCAAAATTACGAGTTTGAGACCTTAGCCCAGTTTATTTTCCACAAATGTAATGAAAGTTCGGCCAGAATATAGCTTTTTATGGACATCAAAGTTTCAAAAACGATATCGTCCCGACGATTATTGTTATACGGAATCGGGCATCAGGTGAAAAATCGCTCTTCCGAATCTCTATAAGCTATGCTAAGAAGGCGCCAAAGAAGCAAAGCCCTATATGGAAGTACCACAGAGGTTATTTTTATGACAAAGTTCCACATTTTTTACATTTCTTTGTCTGCTCCACCACCAACCAACTCAAGTTTCCCTTCAGAAGTCTATACGTGACACGTGTTGTTGGTATTCATTCGATAGAAGTCACAGGCCATCACTGCTGAAAAACACTCCAAGAGACAGCCGTGGAGTAAACGCCAGCAGCGAGTGACTAGACGTTTTAATATTGTTTTTAGGCTAGGATTATCTGCCGATAGTTCAGGCTATGTCGTAGAGGGTATACCCTTCTCCTGCTTTGTAAATATAAAAACCTTAGACTAGCTTTCCCATATCGGGATTTTTAGCCTGGTTGCACTACCTGACAAACTGTCCAGCGCAAGTAGCTAAGTAAAGGCACATCAGGGTGGTTAAGCAAATCTTGTTAGCTAATTCTGGCGATTGCATCGACCCAAAGTTTGGTGTGCAGGAGCAACCTTGGATCCGAATCTTGCTCAAACTTGAAGATTCCAAAACAACACCCAACATCAAAGTTCCACAGTCCGACACTTAGTAAATAGTAAGTATTATACGAAGACTCTTCTTGGCTTAAGGGGGTTGGTTTTTGAGGCCGTCGTCCAACAGAGTACAGAAACAGTTAGCGCCATAGAACACAATACAATAAAAAGTGGGTTATAAGAAGCTAGGCATACCGCGCTAAGATGTAAACGATATAAGTCTTGCGGCCAAAATTTATTTATTATATCAGTCGTTCGAAGTCGAAGTGGCCCTGTTGTTTAAATGTGGCAAAATAATTTGTGGATTAGTTGGCAAATTCTTCTTATCATCACTCATTCGAGCATCATCTACAGGCGAACTTTTCTTCAAAGCACTACATTGCCCCTTGCCTATAGCCACAACGGAAATGCTTTCTTAAAATAGATTGACCGTTGACCACGTTTGTGCCTTTCAGAAATGGTGTGAAATGTCAACCACAGGCGACACCATTGCACCATGTCAGAAGCGATTTTGATACCAAAGTATTTACAAAGGAGGCTTCACAAAAAAATATGCATACAACAACCAACGATGCGATGAACTGCTAGCATTTCATTTTGCCAAAGAGCAAATCCAACAAAAAATAAAGTGCACGACTGGGTCGAACGAAACTTTCTCGTTCATCAAAAGTTTGATTGGTTGTTTTCTTGTTTTATTAAGTAGGTACGTAAAAATCTGAAAACCGATGCTAGATAAAAGAAACGGTGAATATAATATAGGAAAAGGAATATGTAGTGTTAAATAAAATTCACTTTTGGGTTATTCATCTGAGTTTTTATAAGTTGAAGCTGTCAGTAACAGGCAATTGTCCCAAGTTATGGTTAAGAGTTAGAAGCTTCCAAAGTACTATTTTATAAGTTCTTACACTTTGCAAGAAAAAGTGTGGCAGTGGTTCCTGTTTTCTGATCTGCTAATGCATATTTTTATTTTTGACTGGAATATGTATATTAGTAACGCTGGCTTAAGGTATATATGATTGGAAGTAGGGTTCGTGTTAGCCGATATCTTTATATAGATTTATATGTAAGTTTTCAGAGATTTAATTTTGAGTTCGCATTAGCTGTTATAAACCGAATATATCGATGGACGTGTGTGGGGGTGCAAATGAAGTGGGAGTTTCTGATTGTGTTAGGAAGTGGTCGCAGTTATTTTAAGGTGCATATTCCACAAGGCTGAAAAAGGGAAATATTTGCAAAAATGAAGTTTTGTGTAGCTTTTATTGCATTCTTGACGGAAGTGGGGGAGATTATAACAAAAATATAGCTAGTTATGTGAAAATAGATCGGAAAATAAAAATAATTAAAAAAAAAAAATTATTTTTTCGAACTTTTTGAATAAAACTACGTATTCTATTTCGAATATACTGATTTTATCTTGAATATATATTTTGATCAAAATCGTTAGAGCGGTTTTCGTAAAATTTGGCAGGCAAAGCAGTAACAAATATTGTAATGCTTAGTTTGAAATATACTGTTGCTTAACTATTTAGCTGAAAATTGAGTACAAGCCATTGCTCGGGATGTAAGGCATTACTTGGTTTTTAAAGTTTTATCGAAATCGAAAAGGGCCCATCGAGATGTGAGCAGTTTCTAAAATTAGCGTTTTCGGTGATTCGAATTGAAAATTAAGTACGCAATAGTTTTGAAAACATAAATTTTACTCTAAGTTTGCATTTTGGTATAAATCGTTATTGCCGTTTTCAGGTTAACTAAATTAAAAAAAATGGATTTTTTCAAAAATCCATTTTATGATAATACAGAAAAAAACTGGGCTTGTCATTAAGTTAGAAATGACCATATTACGTAGAAATCAATTTTTGTTACAATTGTATGGACCGTTTTCTAGATATGTCCAAATTTCAAAAGTACCGTTATTTGATTTTCGAGGGGAAAGCTGAGTATGCAGTCATATTAACCTTAACTACATAAACTTAAATATCAATTTTGGTTGAAATCATTAGAGCGGTTTTCGAACAAATCAAACTGGTATAAAAAATTTGTATGGGAAGTACCATTAATATTGAGGTTACCGTGGAAAAAAAAAAACGGCCCCGAACTAAAAGCCCCCAAACTCTAAGCCCGAATGTTGAACGAAATCCGGGCAGCCATTTAGGCTGTAGGCCTCAGGACATACAGGCATACAGACAGACAGACGGACAGAATTTTGCGACCCACTTTTTTGAGTTCGCATCGCATCGCATCGTAATGTCAGAATTGATTAACATCTCGAGCTCGAAATTTTGTACGAATACAATATCTTTCTCTTACTACGTAATGGAGAAAGTTAAAAATGGATGGAGAAAATATATAATTCGAGGACTTGAAACCGTCGCTTTATAAACGATGACTGTTGATTCATGGTGATGATTTGTAGCGAAAATATCTCCAGCTGTACACAAAATATTCCCAACATCACAAGCACACAAGCGACTACTACACTCTTATGTTTTTTTTTTGTTTGTACATATTATCACATTTTTTTAAACATGAACGAAAACTGTTGTATAATATCTACCCACAGCCAGCCAGAAAGAGGTCTGTCCTGTGAGTTGTCCTTTAGCCAGGGAACAGACAAAGTCATCATTCCTTTTCTTGTTGTTCCCTTTGAAGAAGAAAAGGGCATAACACTTTTTTATTTGTTTGCCAACAAACAAATCTTGAGATTTGTGATGACAGCTAAAGGATGCTTTGGCAGGGGGTAGTCAGTTGTCGGCGGTGGTGAATGAATGAACACTGAAAAGCGTTCCTTTTATACACCGAAATAAGCGGAAAAATGAGGGTGGCTAGTGCTACTGGTGTGTACGGTAGGAGCGAACACTGAAGTAGAGAACGATGTTCATTGTTGAGGTTATGGTTTCATCAGGTCATGATGCATGGTCTGGTACTTGATTTGAAGTGCGGTTGGTTAATTTTTGAAAAAGTCTTCATCAAGGTACGAGTATTTGCGTGTATGTGCGGGAGGGTGGACCACTCCTGTCTGTGAGAGGGGGTGGTTGGATACGTTTTATTTAATGGAAATTGCATGTTTGCTTGTTATTTAATTGGTACTCGTAGTGGCAGTGGCTATCATTTAATTGAATTATATCAGCATACGAGTATGAGGTTGTTTATTTATTACACTGTATTAAGAAGCCATATTTGCACTCAATGGTGGACTTGGTTGGTGCACGAAAAATCATAAGGAAAGGGTCTTTGACTGGCAGTGTGAAGCAAAAAATTGGGACGGGTCAATGTTGGCAGCACGTGCCGGCCATATTGATTTTGTGGCGTCTGTATAATCTGGTGTTTGTTTTTCAGTCACTGGATGCCAAAACACCATGACAAGCTACAAGATTGAGCAGCACGTCCAAAATGAATAAAATTTCTTTCATAAAATTGAGTGTGCGTGTGACACGGCAGACGTGGTGACCCTTCAAAGTCGACTCTCCGCCGTTCGGTGGCGAAATTTTGGCCAACAGATTTGGCAAATAATCAACCACCACCAGTACCCCAGAACCGGCCGAGAATATTGCTGCGATCCGAGAAAGTGTACAGGTGAGCCCGAGGCAGTTAATTCCTAAGTCGGCCTTTCGCTGACCTCAAAATGGAGTATTTTGCATCGCTACTTGGGCTCGGATACCCGTTCAAGATCGAACTAGCCCAGGAGCTCAAAGTTAATGACAATAGACAGCGCCGTATATTTGCTGACTGTGCTTCGGAGCGTTTGAAAGAGGATCCCAATTTTGGTCGAAAAATCACCTTTAGCGACAAGGGGCATTATGAATGGCGATGTTACCAAGCAAAATTGCCGTACATGTGATGACGGCAACCCATACGAGGTTTACCAGCTGCTAAGGCATCCACAAAGAGTGCGGATTTTGTCCCATCGCACGGACAAATTTTTCTTCTAAATTGGAATTAGAAGTTTCTTAAAACAAGAAAATAAGGTACGGTTATGGTCCAAGCCATTTATTTCTTCTTTTTAACATTTCATTTGAATGAAAAAAGAATGAGAGAAAAAAGCTAAATTTAGAAAATTATTCTTGAATAAGAAAGGAGTTCTTGAATAAGAACTATTTTCTTATACCAACAACTTTTTTTCTAAAATCCAGAACAACTATTATTGTTCCCAGAAACAAATATTTGAATTCGAATTTTCTCCCCAAGATCATTTTTCTTACATGAAGAATTTATTTCTGGAATTCTGAAGAATCATTCTTGATTTAAGAAGTAAATTCTAAAATACGAAAATTTACCCCAAGCACTTTGCTGTTGCATCAATAAACATTTTCTTAAATGTTGCAGTGTTATTTATATCCCAGAAACGATTTGTTACAAAATGCACGCATTTTTGATAATCTTTTTGCAACCTTTACTTGAGCGGATGCTGCTTAGTGACGAGTCGATGTTTTCTCTGACACATATGACAAACTAATTCATGTGAAAAGTTTTTCCCAGTTTACCGCCATCTGTAGCTGGCAAATTCTGAAAACTTCCTTTGATTTTTTTTATAGGTTTCACAGGAACTTTTTTCTTAAAACACGCATTTATGTTTCTTTACACCAAATAACATTTGCACCATCGTATTCTTGAAATAAGAAAATTAAGATTAATGCGATGTTCTGTTATCGACTAGATACTTACTTCTAGCCTCTGTAATCGATCAAATGTTCATCGAAATCAGAAAACAGTCAATAAAGAACTTCTAAAACCAATAAAATTTATTCTGTATTAAAATATAATTTAAGTAGTCATATATTGTATAATTGTGTATTATCTGAAATGAAAATAAATTAAGTAGTAGAGCTTAAAGATTTTATTTATTTTTTGTATTTAGAAAAACAAGTTAAAGTTTTATTTACATAATCTTAATTTATTGAAATTAAGTGCTTATAATAATTCTATATTCATTACAAATACATTACACTTTGTAAGCATTTAGGGTATATACATTGGGTATTAGGTATTAACTTTAAAACAATTTTGTTTAACAAAGCATAAGATTTGAAATGGAAAATATTTCCAATATGGAGTCATTATAGTTCTATTTTTAAAAGTGACGTTGGTGAGGGCATCATCATCAGCTGCGAGCGCTACAGAACAATACTAACCGCAATGTCTTTTGGTCCCAATTAAACGATATGGAATTAGCCGACATGTGAATCCATCTGCATGATCAATATGAGAATATTATATCTCTCGCAGATGTGACGTGGATTGGCCGCCAGGATAGTGCGATTTGAACCCACTAGACTTTTTCTTGTTTGGTTCCCAAAAGTCGCAGGTGCAGGTCAATGACAGTCAATCGACCGATGCGCTTAGAGCCAACAAAACCAATACCAGTGCTCAAATTCAGTCGGATCTATGCGGTAGAGTTATAATAAAATTTCACCACTACTATTTTTTTTCCATACTCTATACATGATGGCATGCATGGGCCTTTTAATTTCGATAATGCCCCACACACAGGTTGTTTTATTTTTTTTTGTTTTAGCGTCGACCCGTCCACAGGACAAGTTGGCAACAGACTTGCAGTTAATTCAGTAAATAATTATTTCATCAAAATAATTCCTTACTTAAGGATGCACAAATTTCTTTTCCCCATTCTTGCGCACTTATTTCACTTCCACTCTATACCAACCACAAAACGTCGGTCCTCCGTCAAAAAAATAACACACACACCAAATCTACTCATGATAAAATGGAACTCATTTATGAAAGGACTGTACTGCAACTATTCATCAAGCCTTCACATACCGATACCATCTCCCTTGGGTGGTTTATGGGTTTTCGCCTGCATCGCATATTTCACTTATATGGTCCACTTACATCAACGATATTCAAATGCAATCCGAATTTAGCAGCACCATGGAAAATGCCTTAAATGCATTTTACCATTTCACAAAATTACCCACACAAAAGGACATTCGGCCGACCATGCGAGTATACAGTTCCCTCTCTCAGCATGATGATGATGGAAATATTTGTCTGTCGTTTTTAGATCCAACTGAGAAACAGTCGTCGGTCGGTTTGGTTTTAAACGCTTTCGCAAACAAATGTCCGGAATATCACTTGTTCAAGTTTCAGACTGACCTCAATGTGCTGGCCAGTTACAGAGTACTCGTACCTATGCGGTCTATCCAACTGTGTTTGCTGTGCATTTGAACGCACTCATTATTGTTTCTTGGCAAGTTTGAATTTTATCAATGTAATTGCAGTAGATGTATGCCACATTAGGAACTCGCATGAAATGATTTTTGTAAAGGGAACACATTTGCTTAGCTGAATGTTACTGATTGGATTGAGTGCGGTACGATATCGGTATTTTGGACATTTTGTATTGTTTTAGTAGGTTTCAAAAACGAAGGCCCTCAGTTGTGAGTCTTTGGTTCACTTGATATTTGCTTTGACGAATTCGAATATCTTTCACAGTCAAAGTTTTAATTTTTCGGGAGTTCTAAAAAACCCTAATTTAGATTATGCTTGTTGAAGTTTGTTAAAAAAGGACACATAGATATAACCTGTATGCTTAGAGAACGTTGAGATTCTCTTGTACCATTCTTCGAGGCTTCGATAATGGAGTCCACGGAGGGTTTTTCAAAAGATCGATGCCTGGATCTGCTATCAACTGATGTCGAGTGATGCATTTCGGTGATGGGACGTCTATACCTATAATGTTCTAAGATAAACCATATACGAATGTTGTAATCCTCGCCATTGACAGTACGTTCATCGCACTAATATCCTGAAGGAATCTTCTAGAATGTCGTTTGTGACAACGGGGACGGACTACTAAAGATCTGTCTTTGTGTTTAATAATGACTTCTAAATTATATGTCAATCTTGTGTTAAAATGAAGTAAATATTGTATTACTAATTAATCTTTTTGCAGTTAACATAAAGCCTGTTTTGTATTAAAATGCAGTGTACCTTGTATTTAACAGTAACATATTTTAACTTAAAATAAATACAAAAATATATTAAAATATAATTTTAAAAAATTAATTTTAAATTCTTATTTGTAATCAAATAAAAAAAAAACATTATATTCTTTTTAATATTCCACGGATTCAAAAAAAAGCTCAGCAAATATTGAATTCATATTGATATTAGACTTCAATACGTAGCTCAATTATTTCTAATAAAAAAGTATTAAAATTATACCGATATAAAGTTAAAATTGAAATATGAATATTGAAATATTCTGAAAATATTATGGATATAGTATACTAGCTAGATTATACTAGCAATAGGTATTTTAATAATTTTTCAAATTAAATACAAAGATATTATTATTTAATATTTTTCTAGCAGTGACTTATTATACAACCCAAAAAAAACTTTAACGCTAGTTTTTTTAATTGTGTACTCTCGCTGAGGCCCCTTAGTAAGGAGACAGGATCTCACCTCACGCTGTGACCAAATCAAACCTTGATTTTTTTTTCTTATATTGGGTTTGTTGCGACCAGAGTTGTCATTTTGAAATTGGCCTTCCATTCAGATTTGACTGGAACAAAACTAAAAAAATGCAATCAAAAATTTAACATTTTATCAATTTTTTTTGTAACGTCAGACGGTATATCAAAGTTGAAGTAATCGCAGTGGCTTAGTGGTTAGTGTGTTGGACTACTAAGCGAGGGGCCCCAGGTTCGAATCCCGAAAAACACCCAAAATTCTAACTTATGTTTTTTTCCGCTGCGCCACCTCTCGCGAACGTCTGACAAACATCCGAGAGAGTACAAATGTCATGAAGGAGCTTCTCAATTAGCCGTTTGGACCCGGCATAATATTGTAGATCCCTTCCAATCGTCCCAAAAATGAAAAACTCACACAAACGAATGGTTGTGAGAAGCTGGCTTAGGGTCCCTACAGACGTGTTGCGCCAACTATTTTTTATATCAAAGTTGAAGCAGCATTTGTAAGTTAACAAAGGCAAGTACAAACTTGTATCAATGCAAACGTATGATTGTATTAGTGGGATATGTTTCCAAGATCAGATCAAAAAAATGAAATTCAAGCAAATTTAGTTTTTCTTTTAGTTTTTATTTTTTCTCTCCCTGAATTTTAAAGTAGGTACTAGGTACTGATTGAAAAGAAATGACACGAAAAATTGTATACAGTCAAACAAAAATCGTATCCAGCTAAAAACTAGCCGGCTGGATTGTGGAAAATCGTCCATCTAAATGTTTATCTATCCAGTCGGATCTGGGTGGATAGCAGTCAAAATGGCAGCGCTGATTGCGACCACCATTTGGATTTCTGTTTAAAAACTCTGTCCAAGGACCATCTTTTCAGTGCTTTTTAAATGCCGTGATAGGTAATCTCCATGGTTCAAGAAATAAGGTTACTAGAACAATCCTATGCAATTTTTCACGTGTAAGGGATATTTTTTTTTGTGCTAAACCAATCATCTAAGTTGGCTCACAATAGCTACCTACGTACTGTCGGGTATAATAGTCGTATCCTGGTTATGCAATTCAACCTATCGCACGCATACAGACACCGCAATTTGAAACACGCAATGCACCCTGAAATAGAACATAAATCTAATTCAGATTCATTCAGTGTGAGACACAACAACCAGTGTTAGTGGTACCTATTTCTAGATATCAGACACGACGACGACTTCGTCGACGGCTGCTGCTGCTGCTGGTTGTTGATATTATATCTACCACTGTTGCATAGAAGGCCGCCTTACATTAAAACATTCCTGGTTTTTGTTCGTAGCTTGCACAATCATTTTTGTGCATTTCGCATCTTCGGTAGTTTAGCTCCATCATCGTCATGATCAGCATTGGATATAGTGGCAGAGAGGAGGAACTTAATTAAATGGGCCTCTGGGCATTTGTTCATGCAGATGAGGCTTTGTTCTCCTCTAAGCGCACAGAGAAATTGGCCTGGCCTTAAGTTTTACCCCGTCGACGGTGGTGGAGGTGGTGACTGTATGCAATGGCATACACATCCATTAAAATGTGAACCTACAACTTGTTCTACTAATGGTTTCCATTAGTCCGGCTCAGGCCATGTACATACATGAATCTGATGTATGGACAAAACCAAAACCAGGACCAGAAAGCAGCAAATACCAGGACTCACGCGTCCCGATGATAGAAGACAGCACAATTTGCCTTCCAACTATAAATTTACCAATTTCAGAGTAAAATGACGACCGCTTTCTCGTGTCCTATGTACAAATGCATTGATACCGTGCCGCCGCCGACGAATAGATGCAATATCCTGGAAAATAATTATGTATAGCTGCCTATATGTGTATGAATGGAGTTGCAAAAAGAAAGGGGAATGTGTGTAACATTTTATCGGCAATGAGTGCAAAGCAGTGTTTCGATTGCGAAAAGCATAGATGTGTCTTTGGTATTTGCGGTTGCTAGAGCGTATTGCTGGGTATTTTGGGGTTGAAATAAAGGATATAGTATCTAGATACACATTTCATTACAGGTACAGTCTGGCGGACAGCATGCGAAAAAGTTCACACTCCAGTCGGATGCAAACCTTGGGGAAGGTCTGAAATGGCATGGACGAGGTAAAGTTCTATACCAGGCCTGTCCAAACTATTTCATGTTTTCTCAGCTTGGACTCAAACCAAGTGTTTTTACGTTTTTCTTTCCTTCAAAAGCTTTCGAGCTTTCTCAAAAAGTTTTCGAGCTTTTTCAAAAAGTTTTCACTGAGTTACAAAAGCTGAGGGTGTTTTTCGCTAAAGTTTTTCATTTGAAAATACATACTACCATAGTTCCTTCCAACTTCCGCCTGCAACCAGATAAGGATGAAACAACTTTCTTTCGTATCCTATTGAAGGTAAAAATAGGGCTTTTTCTGAAGATAGTCTTAAATTATAGGAGAGCTAAAGCTGCATAAATTAAAGAAGCATCTACCCTATACGCTATACCTATTCAAAAATATTTTGTTATATCTAAATACATATAACGTACCTTCAGTACGGCAAATTTTAGACCAACAGTTAAGGGTTCATGTACAGCACCATGAACTTTAAGCTTTTGTTCATATGGTCCTGTTATAAATGACGCACCTATTTGAGTATGTATTTGGTATAAAAGGAGCTTTGCCTAAACAACCACTATTATGCCTCATATCGAAATACAAACAGTTTGAAATAACAAAGCTTTACAAATAGTTTAGTTACCTTACTGATAGGTACAATCATGGTAATAGTTGGAGAAGTCCAGCAAGAAATAATCATAAGTTTATGTTACAGCTGTACTTTGCATTTTATTTTCATTTAGTTGTTATTTTTAAAAAGAATGACAGGCAACGGGATCAGCGTTAGTCGCTAGCTTTTAGCATGTAAAAAGTAGAACCATACATTTTATACTTAGTTACCAGTTAGTAGTTACTACCTCAAACGAAATTTAAATTATTTTTGATAACTCCGCACAAAAGACAGAAGCAACATTGGCTTCAGTTCAAAAGGAGGCTTGGACCTTTAAATACCTAGGTATCCCAATATAACTGAGATAAGGTCGCACATTATTAAAAGGCATGTAGTTGGCATGCAATAGGTAAAGTTTTATGCACCAAGTTCGTCGGACTGCCAAAGATCTATACTGGGTACACGCTCTCCTCTCTTCAATTTATGTTTAGAGGTTGCTATTTCTTGATATACTCCAAGTTGAAGTGTTATTTCGCCAACTTTCGCTTGTAGGATTGATCTGCATCTGGTCACCACATTATACTGATATGCTCGGCTTGTTATTTCTCCATTTGTGGAAATAGTCTTTGAATCCTGTTACTGCGTAAGTGAGAGACTGAGAGATTTGATTCATGCTGTTCATAAGCAACGAGCGTTCGATGCGTCTATTTATATTAAGGAATTGAATAAGGTAAAACAAACATTTCCATCCAGTGTTCCCAGATAAAAAATCTGAAAATCTTGTTTTTCGGAGGTAAGAAATCTTTTTTTCAAGATTTTGTTCTAAATATAAAAAATACAATTTTGAAGAACTTTACTACTAAAGCATAAATACCTAAATATCTATTAAAAAATTGGTCAAAAATTAATGTTTTTTTTAAATAAATTGAATTTATTGCTTATATCAAGATCATAGAATTTCGGTTCATTAAAGTGCAACACATACTTTTTCAGCAACTGTTGCAGTACCCACTCAAACGTTTACGAATTTTTGTTTTATTTAAATTTACACCAGAAAATATTATTTCAACATTTCTAGATTAATGTGAAAGAGATAAAATATTGAAAATAAAATCTTTTAAGACTGGACATGCGAAGTTTCCATCCGCTGTTTTTACTCCTAACACATTTTTTCCAAAAACACGTTACATCAGTTATTTTTCGAAATACGTTAAAATTCATGTGTCTTCTTAATAATAGAATTAATAGAAAACGCTTTTCTTCAATAGAAGGTTCTTTTTATTTGTTAGATTTAAAAAGTTCTTGATATCAAAAATTTTGAAATTTGATGAATTTGAGGTAAAAAGTCTTGTACATATTTTTAAGCTCAAAAATCTTGAAAAAATATATATATCTTGTAACCTTGCATCAGATCAATTGGGACTAGGAGCCGATACTATAATCTTCCTTGTTCAAGCTCAGTTGATTCATTTATTTGTATGCTGTTTATAGTTAGCTAGTGGAAATAAAAATATATCTCTTTCACAAATCTGGACGAAAGTTTATTTCACTTTTTATTAAACTTATTATCTGCTATAGGCGTTTTTCTTTTTTTAGTTCAGAGCAGAACCTGAACTGTTATACAAAAAGTTAATGTTTTTTTTTTAAGCTCAGATACATCAGAGCTCAGAATTTTTGTTTCTTTTTTCGTTCAGATCTCCATCAGAGCGCGCTCTACGAGCTCAGAATAAATTGACTGAGCATCCTGCGTGAAAAGCTGATTACACACTTCCAGTCACATTTGACAGAAAAAAAACAGGATAAACAAAAAAAGATTAAATGGCGGACGAACATTGTTGTTCTGGAACTGAATATTAGCCAATTTAATAAATAAAAATTAATAAACATTCAATTTATACATAATATTTTCAGCAAATGACAGCTATGTGCTCAAGTTTTGTTTCATAAATACCTCAGAACAATCTGAGCACGGTCGCTTCAGAGCGCGCTCATACTGCTCGAGCTCCGTTCAGAGCTCAGCTCTGAACTAAAATAGAAAAACGCCTTATGAGAATGTTTGTTTTGCTCGAAAGTCGACAATTGATTGAAACAACACGTCTGTATCCTTCAGCTGTAGTTGATTGAATCCCATCGATGAGTGGTCCGAAGGATAGCGCACGATCGGTTGCTCAGACACCGATAAGTGTTTAGAAATGTGACTCGCTTCGACATCTGTTTCTTTGTGTTTAGATAGACGCAATATTCAAAGGAATATTAAACATCAGTAACCTCACATGTAACTGTGATAGAAAGTTAAAGAAAAAGTTACAGCGCTTCATTCACTTTTGTTCAACGGCAGTTGGAAAATGGGGAAAGAATCCAAGTTGTAAGAAACTTGTGCCGAGCTAGGTACATATCCACAATTGTTCTGGCCCAATGAAAATATCCAATCATAGTCGTAGCAACTGTGTAGATCCGTCATCGACCACATCAACGCACTGCGTATATCGCATACTTATGCAAACAGTCGAGGTGTGATTGAGAATATGATGAGCATTTGTTTGCGCCAAGGATTAAACAAAATATTGCATTATTAAATTCTAAAGACATCACTTGAGACATCCGAGCTACATATCATCTTAAGTCTAGTGTAAGAAATGTTGAATTTATTAACACATTAAATTTAATTACATTGCAATGCCTATATAACTGAGTATAGGGATTAGGTAATTGAAATGCTTCAGAACTTCCTCGAATTAGTTACAGATGGCTTTAACTACCCAGAGGAAGAGCGCTATTTGGTTTAGTCTTTATGATAGTGGCATCATCGGCGTTTATTTGCGAAAAGATAGGCCGGTCCTCATGTTATAATCAATGACCTACACTATCAGACAATTAGTGAGTCACATTAAAATAATGCTATAGGTACTCTTCTGTCGATGAAACCACTGACCTACTTAAGACACGACTCGACACGCTTATAGCGAATTGGACCAACCTTATATATTGTGGTCTATGTAAAGTCAGTATTCAGATCGTTGCTTGAGAAATTGAGCTTCAAATTCTTAAAAGGGAATAGCTAGCTGTATCGACAGGATGGGCTTTTTCAGGAACATCCGACGTGTCATTACCTGGAATCGTTAAATGAGCGGTGAAGAAAATGAAGATCTTCTGTAGTTCAACGCTTGTAATGTAATGTTTAACCAAAAAATATATCACAATTTTAGAAAATCCAAAACGAGTGTTATTTTGAATTTCCGAGCATCAAGCTTTATGCCTGGGGTTTGTATCACCTCGATATAAAGTTAGAATTTTAAGGTAAGCCCGTAAGCCCGAAAATTGTTATTACTTCCAGTCTAACGATCTTACAAAATGCTTTGTTTTCTAACCCTATAAATTAAAGCTTTGCTTTAATATTATATTACATTTAAGCTGTGTGGACACTTTGCCGCATCAAACCTGAATCTCGATCAATTAATTCTGACCCCAAACGAAAGACTTGAACGTTGGACTTTAAATTTTGCCTTCAGCGGCGTAAAACTTATGGACTTACAATTTTGAGAGAATGTATGTGAGCATGTTTCATACAACCCACGCAGCATGATTGGTGTGCGACTAAAGTAGCAATTTGACACTTTTTTCGAGAGCCTGTCACAATTTTTAGCTATTTTGATCCTTTTTCTAGTTGGAGATGGCGTTTCAAAAATTTCCAAAAAAATTTTTTAAGAATGTAAAACAGTTGCCTATTACAACACTATTATAGGTTTAGCGAGCGGTCACTCTGCGACCTGCACGAAAGTGCAAATGGTTGCTCCAGTAATATTTTTAAATTATGAGTTACCTATTTAACTTGAAATGTTTGTTAAAGAAAAATATTTATAACCGGCTATACGGGGATGGATGAGGATTGAAAAAGTAGCTATGACCAAAGTATGATAAAAACATGATAAAATGTAGCTGACAGCGATACAGAGTCACATTAGATTCCGAGACGTTCTATAATTTGTCATTAGATTTCTATTAACAGGTCTGTATGTATGTGTGTGTGTTTTCGGAGTTCGAAAGATTTTAGCTGAAAATGTAAAGGCATTCGGTCTTAATAATTACTTTAGTCTTGAAGTTTACGCAAAGACTACACTTTCCAAAATCCCTTTACCAATTAACAAATATAGTTGCCTAAATATCGCTAACGGTCATATGTTAATGTTGAGAGACCCATGTTTATCTCCGGCATTTGCTAAATAAATCTTGCCTTAATGCCATTTTCAAGAGGAGTGTTGCCCAATTACCCAAAATGGCGGTATGGAATTTCGTAATAGGAGCGAATTTAAATACCCTGTTGTTCAGTCTGAGCGTTTATAATTATAAACTAATTTTAGTAAGTTGTAAATGTTTTCTTATTTCATTCGCTGGAATACAATAAGCAAGTGGTTTTTAAGTCTAGCAAACACAAAAATGTACAAATGTATGTACAAAATTTTGTTTTATTTCTAAAAACTTGAAATATATATTTCGAATATTTTAATTAATTGAAATGGTTTGGGATCTTTCCGATACTCTCTAAAAGTCGTCACAAAGAGAATAAAATATCAGCTTGGAGAGCTCATATTCAGGTAAGAATTTTTTGTACAATTATCGGCTTAGTTAGATATTTGGCTGCAACCAAACCCTCTTTGAAAAAGACGTTTGTTCCCCGGCGAGAATGAGAATCTCTAATGAATCAATGGTTGGTGCGAAAATGTTGACTTCGCGCAAAATATAGATACAATAATTTCAAGCATTCAGCAAAATCCACGCGAAATAATAAATTTAAGATTTAGGTAGTATGTGCGAATTCAAGATATACAGAATTCTCATTTATTTGGTGTGAATTCATAGAGGAGAACACAGCTTTTGTGTGGAAGAATGCCCACGTCTTTCAATTTTAAAAAGATCAAATTTTATTTATTTTTACACTTCCATATACTTTCGCAATTACTGTTTCGTTGCTTGGCAAATTGCTATTCAAACGGAAATGAATTAGCAGGTTATTATTAGTTTCAAGAATATTCACTTGTTAATGATTCAAATGTGATTTTTAGAATACCAATAAGCTCTGATTTGCATCATCAGCCTACGAATAAATCAGGGCGTTCTAGTAAGCTATGTTCCTTTTACTGAATAATTTAAACGAGACCTTATAATCGTCGACATTATAGTGTTTGATTATTAGTATGGCCGATTTTGATTCTATTAAGTTAGGATTTAAGTTCTGTCGAGCTATGTAACTCAATTCTGGACACAGGCAGACTTCTGTCAACGAAAATCCTGAAATATTTAAATATTTAGAGAAAACTCGGCCATCGGCTCATCGCACAAAAGTCATAGCTCACAACTTTTACAAAATTGCATCGGTTGTGACCGCACAGATTAATATGGACACCTAATTTAACATTTGTTGAACAACTCATTCGCAATAGACCTCAAGTTAGTCCAGACCTGCAATATTTCTCGCAAATATTGAGGTTGACCAAGGAAAATTGCTTTATCTACCTTAATTAACAGCATGCACCACGCAGAGATGAGCAGGAGATCCTACACAAACAGGAGGCTAGTCGCTGACACATGTTTGATTCTATATGTTTTAAGGCAGCCGATGTTTGGAAGAAGCTTCCGAAATTATTCATCGAAATGCGACGGTGAAGTGCTCTACTAGACATTAGCCAATGCATGCCGATTTCAATTTAAACCATTCTTACAACAATTCTTTGGCTACAAGATAAGTTAACTTTGGAAGTCGCTGCAAATCAATTGCAGAACTAACAACTGTCGGCATGCATCTCCACTATTTATGACTAACGCTTTAGGTTCGCCTTTCCCGAGAAAAGTATTTTTCTTGTTGCTGGTAAACTGAAACATTCCTGTCCATGGGCTCATTTTATAGTGCCTATTGTTGGTTGTAAGGGTGCCCCATATCTTATTATATTTAATTACTAAAATTACATAAATGTCCCTTGGTAATACAAACAAACACTAATTGCAAACTATAGCTGAATTTTGTGAATAGTCACTCTAATAAAGTTCGCCAATTATAATAAATATTCCTCAATACAGCTCAAATAAAAATCTGACCTAAGCTGCTCGATACAAAAGATGGCATAATATACATCAAATAAGTCGACAGGCTTCGGTCCATATTACAACCCAAACTGAACTTAAAATCATTTCATTTCCATCTTTAAACGGAAAAAAAACCCCACATATATTGGTTCCATTCCGTAGGTAAATCCTCTTCTTCCAGCAATAATGTTCGTATCGAAAATTGCCCCAAAAAAAATCAATCAACTTCAACATCTCTCGCAAGATAAAAAACGATTTTCCATGACAACGGACTTATGACATAACTCCATACACAACACTCAGTTCGTCTTCTTATTAATGCACACACAAGGCAGGAACGGAAAAGCTCCTCCGCCGTACAACAATGCACATAGAACGAAACCCTACCCAAATCCCACCCCACAATAAACGTCTGAAGTAATAGGACTCGATGTTCCGTTCTATTTACAAGCAACCTGTTGACACAGATTCTCTGTGCTATGTACTTCATGGCAGAGGTGAGATACACCTACATATCGTAGCATGCAGTACATACACAGCGTTGAAGTGTTGGAGAGAAAAGTGCACAGTTTCCAATTTCCACTTTCCGCAAGGGGTAGACTCGTACTTTACCCCAACAACTGGAATAGCATCATGTCGTCACCAAACCACCATCGCGCTTGTTTCTCCTTCAATAATTTTATCGTCGTCGTTTGTGCAACACACTACAACTGAAATACCCACACACACATAGGCTGGTGGAAACTATTTTCTACGTTCTACCCCAAGCGAACTAGTATAATTTTCTCAGAATTCACCATCCGAAAATTCATTGTGCAGTTTTGGCTAGTTGCCAAACCGCGCCCTGCAAACAACCCATTTTGCCATACAAGCGTATAGCCGGTGGTATAGCTAGTGCTAGGTTGGTGGGAAATCTTGGAATGCATTGGCTCAGCGCTGGCACATGCTTTCTTTAGGCCTAATACTTGAATTGGTTCTTTCCTTTTTTGTGTTTTACTTTTTTTGCCTTGTCCCGTTTTCTATTTGTTCTCCAGTAGAAGAAGGGTTTTTAGCTATAGCGTATAGTTACAAAACCGCTCCTTTTTTGGGGCCAATGTCCTTTTTTGATGCGCGATGCTTTCGTGTGTTTTTTTTTCTCCTGTATGCTGCTGCTGCATTGGCGACATTGCAATGCTGGATTTTACTTTTTGGTGAATTTCGCTCTTGTGCACTTGAGTGGGGATGCGGCATCATGTGAACGAATGCAAGAGATGATAACCGAGAGCGAGTGGAGCATAGTTTTTGAACAATAGTTAAGAACTAAAATGAAATTAAGTTTACTTTTTCTGTACGATATAAATCGATCGTTCTGTGCAGTCTTTAAAGTTAAATTTTCACATGAATATTGAAGAGGGTCGCCAGCTTGAAGTGTTTTTGAAGAATTACAAGATGGGAGTTTATAACTTGAAGACCGAGCTAAGCTTAAATGTGTAAGACACAGTACATTATGAGGGTAGGAACTAAAGTGTTGTATGAATATAATACGGACAGCTTGAACGCAAAAAACATCTTGTACAATAGCAAAATCTATTCTCTTATACGTATAAAGGGAACAAGTTTTGGGATTTCACCATTTTGAGGGTGTAAAAGCGTTTCTTTTATACTTTTGAAATACACTTATAATTATCTGTTGTTCTTGGAAACTGGGGTACCGCATCTCACCCTGGATACGAGAGATACGAGACATACGTAAACGTAGTGTAGTACTTACACCTGATACTTTACAGGATGAAACATATTTTTTAAACAGTAACTCAAGCCATAGAACAAGCCTACTATTGAAAGTAAGAGCTGAGCTTATCGCACTTTTATTCCGCATGGTTCAGAGCTGTCAATCCTCTGTGAGATATGCCGTTTCCTGGTACCGTCTGTGATACTTTGGCGCGGCTGTGCTTCATTTTAAACGAAAACTATAGGTGGAATGCTTCCTCACTACAAAGGCGCTAGGATATTTAATGTAAAGGTAAAGTTAAGTTAATTTTAAGTTTGCGAATTTAGCTAGTGTTTGTTATGCAGGCGTTAAATTCTTTAGATGAATGCTTAAATGTTGTAACGTATCATGCAAGTAAATTCATATTTTTCGGAGGGAGTTCAAATACAAACAACCTGCTAAACGGTCAATGATGACCAAGACTATATAGACTTGATACAAACATAGTGGTTAAGTACTCGTCTTTTTATAAGAAAAAAGTTTTTACTAACTCATGAATCTGTTATACTTATTGCGTTATAAAATATACAATTTAGTAATGTAGCCTTGGTTGTGTTGTCGGATGAATTCAGGAGAAATATTGCCTCTACTTCAGGCTAAAGTCTTTTTAGACCCTTCTGGACCACAACAAATTCTGGTCTTGGTTTATTTCTCATATTGTCTCGATATGAAAGTTTATAATCGACTATAACCTGATCATTATTTAGAGCTTCTTTTTCTTCTTAAGTGGCGCCCATAGTAACTGGGCCTCAACTTATATTCATATCCAGTCAGCCCGACCTTAGTCAACCTCCTGCAATTGTACGCTCCAAGTGGCCCGGTAACGCTTTATGCTTGTGCCTCCTTAGGCGAGGCATTTTTCTAATGTTATAACCCTCTGTATTAGAATCGATGCCAGTGGGTTTATATCTGTTCACTCTTAATGAAATGATATTTTTTTATGTCAACGCCGCTGTACAGCTCTCATAACCCTGGACCGAATGCATTACTAATTGCTTATAAAGGGTTTTCCAATAAGAGGTGTTATTTTGGTATTCAAAGAAAAAAGCCATTTTTGAGATCGGATGTTTATTTCATAATAAAGAGGAATGTATGCCGTTAATAATGAAAAATAACATCAGCCAAATGGCCACCACGAGCACGCATACTGGACCATATCCTTTTCATGAAATTTTCCATAACCAAATCGCAAAGTGGCTGCCCTATGTCCTCGATAGCCTCACAAATTTTATCTTTGAGGTCTTGAATCGACGCTGGGCTGTTGGCGTAGACCTTATCTTTCACGTGGCCCCAAAGGAAGAAGTCGCAAGGTGTTAAATCACAAAATCTCGGTGGGCAATTGTGATCACCTCTTCGAGAGATAACACGGTCCGGAAACTTTTCCCGTAAAAGATCAATGGTTTCGTTGCTTGTGTGGCACGTAGCGCTGTCCTGTTGAAAGTAAACGTTGTCCAGATCAATACTATCCAACTCCGACCATAAAAAATCATTAATCATCGACGACCAAAAAATGCTTTAGTTATGCGAACTGTGACTGCAAGATTTTCACCATTTTTGTAGTGAATTTTAATAATTTCAATGCGTTGTTAAAGCGTGTATCGTTCCATTTTTAGTAATGGTGTAGTTTCTACTTGTCAAATGTCAAAGAATAAAAGCTTCAAAAGTGACAGCTACCGAAATAGCGGGTCATTCGCAATAACACCTCTTATTGGAAAACCCTTTACTATGAACAAATTTAGTGTGTCCCAAAAACAACAAAAAGGAAAAAAAATCTTTTTTAAATAACAACTAAATTTGCTTTGCAATTATATTCTTAGTAAATCGTTTCTTTTTTCTCATATATTTTCAGGTGAGTCAATCTTTAAGATAGTCGGTAAGCTAACTATTTTAATTTTGTTTAACAATGATGTTAAAAACATTTTTTTAAGGTGTTTCAATTATTTCTTTATTATGAAACTTTTCTGGAAATAAGAAAGAAAATAGTTTTGTGGGAATTTCCCTAATAGACGATATTTATGATGCAAGGCTTCTTTTTTAAAGAAATATAACCTTAATATTTCACTGTACTATGATGTTTTTCTTAAATTTTATTAGATAACTTTCAAACCTTCTTAAAACCATTATTGACGAATTAATGGTACACTAAAATGTCGTCCAATATTCTAACAGCTTGGAGTTTTACCACAAAAAGTAAACATGCAGATGTTGGCTAGCAAAAGCCAATCAGCATAAACAATTTAAAAAAAATTGCTTCTGGTTGACGGGCTGATTCATTTTAGGAAGCAGTCATAACCATGGCGATTGACTTATACAATAATCAGTATTGAATAAGATAATAACTGTCTGTATTTTTAAACTAAAATTACATTTTTATTTTTTTTTTTGCATTCTTTTTCTAATTATATGTAAAATATTCTTGTATTTCCATGTTTTGCAATTTTCCACTTTTGTTTTTGTTTGTTTTCCCCATCAATAGATATTTTTGTATTTCTTTAATATAACTGATACGTACTTTCGCCTCTTGTCTTAGACAATAGATTCAATAAAAAAAGATTTTGTTAAAATCCTATCAAAAACCTATAGTAACTGATATTAAATTAATTTTTTTACCTGACCACGAAAATGATATCAATTAAGAATCCAATCACATCAGGGCATGGTAGTAAAATACAAAATGACGAAAAATGTCAGAGTATGTTATCAAATCTCTAGGAAACTCTTTTGTTAGAGTTAGTTAGGGTTACATGAACTTTATGTCTTCCGCGACAAGATTGTTTATGATGTAAGACTGAAAAAAAAAAATATTACCGCATTCACTATAAAATTGTGTTCATGTTATCCTTGAATCCTTTCATGCAATTGCCTTCACCCAAAGGGAAAACAAATGCATGACATTTTCTTGTGTTAAAGATTGCGCCATAAGTTATTTTTGTACCTTGAGGAAATAATTCAACAAGCACCTATTTTTGAAATCCAAATATTTTTAAATAAATACCTACCTAAAAAATTGGGTAGATACGAACTTACCTGCGGTTAGTTTCCATATCTGTAACGAATGCTGCCATTAACATGGATAACAGTCTGCACCCAGTGTCTTAATAAAGGAAGGAACTGTCGCACAATTGATAGGAATATATACAGCTTCTGCGGCGCCCTTGGAATTGAAGGAGTACTGTTGCAAAGTGAGGTAGTATCGCAAAGGCACAACATATTCTTGGAATAGAATCTTTTGAAGGAAATATGATATTTTGGACGGGTATGTCATTTTCGAGGGAGCGTTTTTAAAGTTTTCCTTCCGACATTTTTTATTTAATTAGTTTTTTTAGTATCACGATGCAATGGGGACCATATTATGTTCGATATATATATTTTATAAGTGTTTTCATTTCCCCTTTAAGTCTACCTCAAAGAGATCTATTATATCCCTAGTACACCAAGGAAAACCGTTCATAAAATTATACTAAAAACACAGTAGCGAGAGTGAGGACAAATTGGTCATCACTTAAACGCACTAACGCATTTGAGGAATTTAATTTAATTTATTTATTTAACTACTAAACAAAGCCACAGTTAATCAATTACTAATAATTTAAAAAAAAGGTAGTTATTTAAACATTTATGTTTCATTTCTTTAAAAATTTCTTTTACATTTAATTTTGTTAGGCTGAAATCAATCACATGATTGAATTTATTAAAATCCTTCGTCAAGTTATTGATGGGGCCATTACTTCCATAGTTACATCGAGACGTCATTAGATATAAAAATATTGGATTCCTTGTTGCCCTCGGTCTAGTATCGATGTTTATAGATTTAGGTGGAGTTTATGTTGCCAGTCAGGACACTAAATAAAAATAAAGCATTTGATTTTTCTCTTCGTTTTTCCAATGTCTGCATATTCAGCAACCTTAATCGACTTATGTAGGAGGAAAGACGAACTTCGAGGTCCCAATGTAAATCGCGTAATGCAAAAAGAAGAAATTGTTTTTGAATGCTTTCAATTCTTGAAATTCCAGATATTCGATTGAACAGATCTTTGGTCTTTGGTGCTGCTAAAAGAATATAGCGACAGACCGAGACCCAGTGCAGATATTTAGCCAGATTTCGACAGTCAGCACTTCTTAGCTCATCATTGATTTATTAGTTTATTTTATGAAATCCTTTCCCAAATGCAAGGAGCGTTACCTCAGTACGTATAAAGGTTTATGTTAGAAGCTTAGTTCTATTTTTGATTTCGAGAAAAAGATAGTCGCAGGATAATGGCAGTTTACAGTTGCTGAATCTCGCAGAACTCTCTGAAGGATCTACCAAATTCCGAGCAATTGATATAATTTAAAACATAAGTAGGCTACAAAAACAACTGTACAAAACGTTGCTGAATGGCGTGACTTATTCAACATTTACATTCCTTCGGTAGGAACTACTATATATTCACAAAGTCCAGGCGTGATAAACCATGATCGCATATATCGCAAAAAAAAATACTTAACCACTTTCCGTATTATTATTATTTACAAATTCAATATAGAGGCCAAATATCTCACTTGGCTTTAAAGCTATGAATTCATAGCTGCCCTGTTCCACTTTTAAAATACTTCTGATCCTCCGATAAACATAGAACAACCATAGATACTCGTGTAAGCTACATTTATACAACATGCGGGTCTCCATTTCAATATCTACTGAGTTGCCCTCATTCCATAAAAATGTCATTCAACTCATTACCCGCTGCATTACAAGTTGTAAATTCTCCCATTATCTCCCTCACTTGTTCATTCCCTTAGAAGAAAAAAAAAAGAACAAACATTTTTGTCTGTGAGTTTTCTCGAATTTTCCTTTTTTTTTTTTTGGTTTTGTGTCCTTCCCCGCAAGTTTTATGTTGGCTTCTTTCTGAATCATAAAACTTAAGCTATCTGCACATTTCAATCGAATGACACAAAGCTAACAAATAGCACAGTGCACTTTAGTTTTATGTCGATATTTTTCTGTTTGAGGTCATAAACCCAAAAGGGTTTTCACGGCGAACCGCCCCCCACATAATGATTCACCCAGCCAAAGACGATGACGCGAAGACGACAAAAAAAAGCAGTTGAAACCCTAAACTAGATATATCTACATGGAAAATATTAGAAAATAAAACATCCTGAATAGAAATGGAATACTTCTGCCCGATCTGTTCTACCACTACTACCGAATGTGTACATAAGTCATAGGAAATATTTCTGTGTAGTGCAGGATACGTGTGTACTATCCTGCACTGAATAAAGATGTAATTTCCTTCTTTTTCGTTCGCCATAACAAGAGTTCGAGTTCGAGTTGTCCTCGCGGTGACAATTTTATTTCTTGCTCTAGTTATCTGCCCGTTGTCGGTGTGGTGTGCGCGAGCTCTCAATAAAATGTTTGCAACTGTCACTAAGACAAATTACTTTATCTGATCAAATTAGAGGTGAACTCTGGGTATAGCGCATAGGGTACATGTTGTTGTTTGTCATTGGCATATAAGAAAACGACGAGGTGGTCTTGTCCTTGTAGTGCTATATTTGTTCGCTTTTCCACCGCAGTGTGCAGGCCACGTAATCAATGATTTAGATCTATTTTAATGGGAAATGAGGGTAGAAGCTACCTACGTACCTACTCTTTTAAATGTCATCGTATATGTTGACAAAGTTGAAGTAATAAAGTCGAGCATCGAGTTTATCTTTCCCGTACATAAATCTAGGAGTATGAGTTGGGTGTACTTATTTAAATTAAACAAGAGAGCTAGTATTGGAATTTCTTACGACTTAAAAACTTTTTGGAAACTTTAGAGAGGATAGAGTTTAAAGCAATCTTACCAGCAGTGTAGGTGTCAGATGACAGATGAAAGAAGGGTCTTAACTTTTCCGATTCGTTTCTAGGTCTGACAATATTTTTCGCAAAGCGTATCCGCAATGTCCTAGGAATCACAATTCTGGTAGCCAGACGATTTTAAGATGATGCTGTCAGTGATACTCGCAGGGCCTATAGATTTAGTTTTCAATATGCTAAATATATAAATATGCTGTGCAGATCATCCAAAAAATTCAACGTTTACATCGTAATTGGGATCGTAATTGAGATCGTAATTACGATGTAAACGTCTATCTGTGTCGATCAGCCAAACAACTGTTAAGGCTCGAAGATGGTCTATGAAGATTTGCACAGGTCAAACCCGTTCTGGGACTTTAATCAATCTCCATAGTTAAAGACCACTGTCGGTCGTCACATCGTTGGATACCATAGATCATGAAGAATTTGGGGGTAAAGACAGTACGAAATATTTGCCTGGAAATAGCGCAGCCTACCTTCACCGGCAGGTTCGTCCCACCAATGGGAATACCAGAATTTGTGACCCTACTGGAAAGTAAAAAAAGAGAATGACCTTTCTTTGCTGTAGGCTTATTAGAACAGCCAACAAGAACTCTGAGAAGCAACGCGAGCAAGGGTCAGCTAGTAAGCCTAATGAATAGATTACAAATAATCCAATCATAAAAAATTAATTATATTTATGAAGAATAAGTTTAATAAAAAGATTATTTAAATAAAACTGTTGCAATAATACAAACTAACTAGTCACACATAATATTTCTGAAAATCTTTTTTTTTTTTAGAATGTTCTGAGGCTAAAAAAAATTATGGCAATAGGTCCAGGGGCTCAAATTTATTTGTTCAGTCGATTAAGCAAACAGTATTTTTTTAAGAGGTGTAGCGTTAAATAAATGTTTTCAGGGGCTTTATCAGCAAACTAAAGGTAATTTTTGGCACCTTGCCTGGTACATAGCTGTTTTGCGATTTTAAATATCTATATGGGGTGGAAAAATAAGTTTATAAAATACCATTTGAAACTAATTTTTTTTTTATGTATACCTAAGTTAAAACAAAGCATATTTGTCTATTAATCTTTATTTTTGGTGTTTAAGTACTAAAATTAAACTACATTTCTGAAGAGTTTCTTTTAAAATTTCATATAGGTTAATTAGTTTTACTTTCTAGACTTCAGAGGTATTTTTATAAGTATAAAAATGTTCACTGTTTAGAATTTTTTTTTAAAAAAACTTATCTGGTAGATATGTGATTGCTATATTAATTCTAAAATGTTGACGGTATTTTTTAAAATACGAACCCGAAGCCAAAATGTTCAGACGGTGGCGAAATGCAGAACTACATTATTTCATACCTGGCAATGCCACATGTTCTGTTCAAATCGGCGTCGGTAATGTCATTGCCTTATAACTGTTGCCATAACGTCGCTAACAACGCCCCCTATGCCCCTAGGGAAAAGACGGTACTGGTCACCTATCCTGCACTTTAGTCAAAGTTCACTTGTCAATAACAAAATAAAATGAGTATCTATAGTTTTAATGAGCTCAAGAGCCAAGGGCAGTGGCCACATTGCCACATATAAATTATCTTACGAAATGGAATGTTAGATATAAGAGAAGAAGACGAAGACAAATTCTCTGCTCGGTGCAAAAGAGAAAGTATGTATTCCATACTCCATATGCAATGAGCTCATAGGGACCAATTAATCAACACAGAAAAGAAGCAAGGTTAAGGTTAACAGAGGGCCTCAGTAATTCTCTGTAATAAAAAAATGAATATAGCCAACACAGTAAAGAAGACAAGAGCCTTCATTACAAATCTCTTCAACATTCACAATAAAATTCTACACACAAATCGTTGATGCCTCTCCATTATCCAGCATCTGGCTTATAATTTCCATTCTCAAGGAATTGTTTCCAATCTAAAATCTAGTTCCGTCTGCTCTGAATGTATATTTGCGGTTCAGCTCATGCAATAAGTTTGAAGTTTCAATCGACCATTTATCTCAAATCAAAAAAGTCTTTCTTCCTCCTTTGCTATAGGTATGTAATCTTACGAAGGTAATCATCTGTGAAATAAAAAGTCGAATGAAATATTTAAATATACGGATAATGGATACCGGATAACATCAAAAGAATATTTTCTTCGATGCATACCCTGTAACGGTCGAGTAGATTTACATTCAGTTGGAAAGCTACAAGATGCAATAGCTATACACACATTCACTTCGTTCTAGCTTCTTAGCAATGCTATGCACCGTTAGATTTGTAATAACTTTAATCGATTCGAAGAAAATATAATTCTATTTATGTCGATGTACACTCGAAAAGGGAACTCTGATTTTGTATTCCATACTTGAAAAAAGGATTCAAATCAAAGCGGATGGGTATATACATAAATAATTGTTTGATTTATCGTGAAATTAACTCAAGTGTTATGGAACACTCACAGGATGAGTTCGCTATTTTCCGATTTGCTTGGTTTTTCAACGTAATTAGAATGTTAAGATTTCGATTTGCCTGTAATAAGGTGGTTCGAGTTTATCCAGACTATTATTTATTTGGTCTTGCAAGTTCCTTTGAAGAGCGAATTAGATATGATTCGAAGCGGCATTCTATAGATTAATTTATATACTTGACAACAGATTACAGTCCATTGATTTGTCAATAGGAGCCTTCCAAAATTTGTTTCTATCACGTTGCTGCCGCTAGGTCTTCCTATGTCGGACAAGATCGAACGTCTGCTGCAAGCACTCTACGATTGCCCATTTAAAGTTGTGCCTAATAGAACGAAAAACATATACTTCAAAGTGAAAGTTAAAGAAAAAATAATAAAAAATATTTATGTGAATGCCTTTAACATTGGTAAAGGGGTTTTCAATAAGAGCGCTACAAAAGTTTTTTTAAATAAAACAAAAACGGTTTTTGATATCAATGAAATTCTATTATTCCTTTGAAAGTACGTTCGATGCAATTATGTATGGAACTCGATTTCTTTTGCATGGCCACCACGGGCACGCTTGCAGAAGTCCAGACGCTGAACCCAATTTTCGACGGTTTTCAAGCATAAATCGGCCGATACTGCTGCAATTTCACGTTCGATATTCGTACGAAGTTCATCAATCGTCGCTGGCTTGTTGGCATAGACCATAGACTTGACGTAGCCCCACAGGAAATAGTCTAACGGCGTCAAATCGCACGACAGAGGCGGCCAAGCGACTGGACCATTTCGTGAGATAACACCTTCCTCAAACTTGGTTTCCAATAAATTGATTGTGACATTCGCTGTGTGGCTTGTGGCGCCGTACTGTTGGAACCACATGTCCTCCAAGTCCATATCATCCAATTGGGGCCAAAAATATTCGGTTATCATTGAACGGTAGCGATTCCCATTCACAGTAACGTGCCGGTCTTGATCATCACGGAAGAAGTACGGCCCAATGACGCCGCCGGCCCATAAACCACACCAAACCGTAATTTTTTCGGGATGCAATGATGACTCATGGAGTACGTGTGGATTGCTGCCTGGCCAATACCGCATATTTTGTTTATTGACGAAGCCATTCAGCCAGAAATGAGCCTCATCGCTGAAGATGATTTTTCGATGAAAATCCGAATCATTTTCAAGTTGTTGCTCAGCCCAATTCACGAATATACGACGCTTCTGGTGGTCAAGCGGCTTTAGTTCTTGCGTCAATTTATTCTTGTAAGGATGTAGGCCAGGATCTTTTCGCAAAATTCGCCACAACGACGTCACAGAGATGCCCAACGCTTGAGAACGACGTGTGAGAGACACATTTGGGCTTTCTTCAACTGAAGCCTCAGCGGCAGCAATATTCTCCATTTTGTACTGTGCCTGTGGATTCAAATTTTTCCACTAGACGCTCAATTGTTGATCTGCTAGGACGATTATGACGACCATAAATTGGACGTAGCGCTCCTAACGTCGAGGCCACTTACTCCGAATTTCGGTTTTAAATTTTAATAATTTCGACTCGTTGTTGGCTCGTATATCTTTCCATCATGAAATGGCAAACCGTACTGAAGATTCCGCGTCGTTTGCTGTCCCTGTCGCTCTACTTTTGTAGCGTCCCTGTTGAAACCCTTTATAATGTAGATTGGTTGGTGCATTCTTGTATCACATGGTGGTCTGCCTGCAATAGGTATAATAAATCCTATCTTCATTAGTATTAAGATGGCCATCCGTAGATATGGGTGCCGTGAAATAACGCCGAATTTTGGAATTTGGCTTTATTTCACTTTGTGAAAGAGGAATAATGCCATGTTCCCACTGAACTGTTCAAAGAGGTTTCGATGAACTTTTACCGAAACCTTGTAAGTTGTTCCCACCGGGTTGAAGTGAGTTCAAAAGTCATAATCTGTCAATTTTGAAGTGGCTGGCAAAACAGCTGTTTGTTGTCGCAAAAAAATAGTATTGGAAATAGGAATTACTATAAAAATGAATTCTGAAGAAATTAGGGAAATAATTGCAGCATTTATAAATATTTCTCTCAAAAATTTACTTACTTCTTTTTTTGATTCAGAATCTTTTCTTCTTTTATAATTGTTTTGATTTTCACAATTTTTTGGCGTTTATTATTTTGACATCCACAAATGAACATAAAATAAACCAAAGTTCACGCTGTAGGCTTGTTCGGTTTGATAACCTATAACGGGCGGATGAACTCAGAAGGGTTTCAAAAATGTATGGCGAAACCTCCGAGGTTTCGGAAAATTGTACGTTCTGTGGGAACATGGCATAACGCTAAAGTGAAATAAAGCCCAGTCGGTCTTATTTCGCTTTGAAATTATGAATACATAACATTATGAACTATTCGAGCTAATTTCTTACTGTTATTTTCTAAAATTTCATCATCTAGTTTCAGAATTTGAGAAAATAATATTTTCGCCTTTGAACTATGTATTATTTTCTCAAATTGAGAAAATAATATTTTTAACTTTTGAACTATTATTTTCTCAAATTATTTACTATTTATTAAATATAAATTTTCAGCCTCCGAAAATAATCAAATCGCGCGAGTTTTGAACTACAGTAGAAGTCGGTTATAACGACGGTGAAGGGACCGAGGAAATAAGGTCGCTATAACCGGCGGTCGCTATATCCGACTGCCTTCCACAAATATTCAGGAAAAAATTAAAAAAACATTTACGAACGAAAGGAATTCATTTTTTTTTAAATTAAATTAATTCACATTAATTTTTATTTTATTTAAGAGTTTCGGAAAATAATATTTTTGTTTGTTTTTTATACGTAGAGTTAAAATCTGCTTTTAAAGAAGAAAGACTTTTTATTGTATTAGACTCATTAAAAGCGACAAAAGTCCGCAACAATTGAATAGCTTTTATTGCTTCCAAGGCTTTAGGAGCTGTGGAGTTTTCTTCGATAATGTAGACCGATCGTCGGCGACTCAACAAACTGTTAGCCTGTTCCTTTGTAAAATTACAAGAATAAACAAGAAATATTCAGATACACGTGCGGGTTATTTTTTTCATTTTCTCCCATTCCGTCGTTATAACCGACGACAATGATTGATATTTTTCCGAAAATTGTTCGTTATATCCGACGTGTCGTTATATACGACGACGTTATATCCGAAGGTAGAATAGCTTAAAATATAATGAAACTAACCAAATGAAAGGAAAATGGACGTTAGAAGCGACTGGTCGTTATAAGCGAGGTCGTTATAAGCGACTTCCACTGTATTATATTCTCAAATTTCCCCTCTAGTTATTTCAGCATTTAGATTTTAGTTAGTTATAGTTAAAATAATAGAGACATCTATTTCTGCAAATTGAAAATATACAAAAGCAATGTTCGGCATTATTTTACTTTGTTAATGTGCAAAAGCGCCGAATTCCTATATTTCGCTTTCACAAAGTGAAGTAACGCCGAGTTTTGAAAATCGGCGTTATTTCGCTGTGCGCTATTTCACGGCACCTCTGTATGGTATAGCACTATAGTCCGTTTTGGCGATTTAGCTGACCCATGATTCTCTGCTGGAGATCTCCGCCAAGAACCATTTGTCGAATCAAATGGGGTTTGTGGTCCGTAATCATGAAGATCATGTCCAGCTCCGAAAATTCAGAGAACAACGTCATTAGTTCTGCGTCTTCACTTTTAGGACTAATCTCTTTCGTTGGTATCAAACTTGCCTTTCTGCTGTTTAAAAATAATCTTGGCCAAGCTTCACAGCCAACCATTCGTTTTATGTGCGTTTTTAAATTTGTGGTATGAATGGAAGGGATCTAATATTTTTTGCAAAGTAAAAACAGCCAATTGAGAAGCTCTTTCATGACATTAATACTCTCTGATGTTTGTCTGACGTTTGCGGAAGGTGGTGCAGTGGAAAAAAAACTTCAGGTGTAATTTCCGGGAATCAAACCAAGGACCCCTTATTATGGCTTCTATAGCACCACGATTACGTGGCTCTTGATAGCCCATGGCATGCGGAACGTTGTACATTTTAGAGCTCTGTGATGGCGGTCATTTTGGCGGACCTCATAAATATTGATCGAGTGTATGATCCTTCGAGAGATACCCCAGGTTCTACCATAAAGCATGCCAATAAGGTTGTAGTTTCTTAAGTTAATTTGGTGTTTATGTGGCATTTGCAAATTAGTCCTAGATCTGGGCTAAGAATACTCCCTCCTAAGTGCACCTTTCAGCAACCTGCTACCTTTACTTGAAGCTGATGCAATCATTCCATTTACCTAATGCAATCAGACCTCAGTCCATTCTCAGGGGGGAACCTCTCCATCTAATGAAATTGTCCGCAAAGATGACGCAACAATTGTATTTTTTTTTTAATCAATTCCGCCTTTCCACAAATGGAATTGCAATTAATTACTTAGAACTTGCAGTTGCGGATACATCTGATATCTCAGTCTCAGGCACACCTCTCGATTTCGTATGATTGCAGGCAAAGCTCCTTCGAGTGCCCCGCATTCTTTGCATCCCTATGCCGCCTCCATGTTGTAATCCAATATTAAATGCATTTCCGAATACAATATTTACACAGCTCAAGCATGCAATAGCTACTTTATACGAGGACGAACAGTGTTGTTAAAATATTGTGCTAGGATGCAGCTCCAATGTGGTGGAGGTGTTATTTGTTTATGCACATTCAAATTGATTTCTCTTGATACTCGACACATACGCTTCCTCGTTTATTTGATTTTCTACGATATGACACGTATATTTTTGGAAAGCACACACACATAGCTGATGCATCACTTTAACAAGGATGCTTCACACATGGCCCACGTTAGCTCCCGCATTATATTCGTTTCCCTACAAATGGCAATTCCATTTATTTTTAAAGCGAACAGAAAACTTCCCAAAGGAAGTCCTGTCAATGGAACCCCATAAAGCTGGCTAGCTGTAAGAACAAAATACTCAGCTGAACAACAATGCAAACAGTCACAAATAACGCGCGTAACAACGGACGACCTCTTACCGCGTGGATTCATCTCCTCCGCGTGGAACCATTCAATATATTTGTGCATTGTCTGGCACTTTGAGGATAGCTAAAAATTTTCCTTTTCCTCTTGTCGCAATCCCATTATAGTGTCGTGTGTATGAGGTGAAAAGGTTTCAGCCCTCCCTGAGGTATATTTTGTGTCCTAACGGCGGATGTCGTGGGGACAGAAATAGAAAACCGCGAAGGAAGCTATACAGAGTGATGTGGCGGTGGCGGTCTCCTTGGGGATGCAGCTGTATTGTAAGTCAGGCTTTTATAATGGTATTCGAAGAGACAAATTTCTTTACAAACAACACCGCAGAGCAGGTGGCGGTCCTAGAGACCTTTACAAACTGCATCCTCACATACCGAAAGCAAGAGAGAGCGAGGAATCGAGACCCTCATGTGAATATTGGGATGAAGTAAACTTTGTTGTAGTGTGTACGCTTTTCGCTCGACGAGTTGGTGTTTTGCGGTTCATAAAGAAAAACCAACCTTTGAGATTGCAAAAGCCTTTATATCAAAAAGGATTTCGTTCAAAATTGTGCAATTCTATGCGCTTTGGCTTGTTCTCCGTCAAACGAGCGCTGTGATGATTGAGGTTTTTCTTTAGACCTTTTTTTTCGTCTCTAAATTAAGTCGGCGAATGCGTGGGTAGACAAGTGCGTCGTGACAGTGGCAGAGGGCTGTCAAAGGAGGATTCATTAAACATAATCTTGTCTGGAAATTTGTTTTATAATTTTTTACTAACTCATTTGAATGGGTTGTTTTGTGTGAATTTCAGCTTCAGGGATTTATATCGCTAAACGGGTTAATTCAACTAACTTGCATCAAAGAAACAAATCTTTGTAAATTCGCAGAACTATGGCAGACATTGTGGGACTTTGAGGTGAGCAGATATGTGATGCTTGTTTGAACTTTGAGACGAGAGAAATGTGGAGGGTTGTTCACATGGTCCCCCACTGCTAAGTATTTTAGTCGTAAGATGGTGGTGGGATCTTCATGCTTTCTTAGAAGTAGCTATAAATAACAATTGGGCTCGATTTTATAAACTGTAGGTTCGATTTCAACCGCCGTCGTTGACGATTTATAGCTTTTCAATTGTTTTAACTCGTTATATGTACTTTACTTAAGATGGCGCTTGCAGTCCGGAATGGACCACGTCCTCTGCAAACGACCCTCGTCCAGCTCGATTGCAACTCACGCCATTTCATCGCATCATTTTAGGTGGGGTTTCCCTTTGCTTGGGATAGACTCAAAAACTGGTCGGGCTACGTGAGTGGGGCTTACTATAGTCAGTGTCTTTTTTTAGTCCATAGACACGGCAAGTGCTCTGGCGGCGCCTGGGTGAGCAGCCTTGCAACTTCAAAGCTTTCAATTTTCCAACTGCTTCGGTTGGGTGTTAGGTTAGGTTACGTGAGTTGTGAATAGGTTTGTGAGATCATCACAAAATAAAGTGCACGATTGGGACGAACGTAAGTTTCTCGTTCATCAAAAGTTTGGTTGGTTGTTTTCTTATTTTATTAAGTAGATAGGTAAAGATCTGAGAAGGTGCATATTCAACAAGGTTGAAAACAAGGTAATATTTCGGGATATGAGCAGTTTTTTTAAAATGAGCGTTTCCAGTGATTCGAATTGAAAATTAAGGACGCAATAATTTTGAAAACATCAATTTTAGTCTAAGTTTGCATTTTGGTGAAAATCATACCGTTTTGAGGTAAACTAGGGAAAACTATATTTTTCAAAAATTACTTTTTTCATAAAAGAGAAAAACTGAGTTTTCCATTAAGCTAGAAATGACCATATTACCTTAGAAATTAATTTTTGTTACAATCGTATGATGACCGTTTTCGAGTTATGTCCAAATTTCAAAAGTACCGTTACTTGATTTTTTAGCGGAAAACTGAGTATGCAGTTATGTTTACCTCACCTACTTAAGCTTACATATCAATTTTTGTTGAAATCGTTAGAGCCGTTTTCGAACAAATCAAACTGGTATGCAAATTTTATACGCGGAAGTACCATTAATATTGAGGTTACCATGCAAAAAAAAATTAGCATCTCGAGTTCGAAATTTTGTACGAATACAATAAATTTGTCTTACTACGTAATGGAGAAAGTTAAAAATAGGCACCATAGCAGACCCATAGCCACCCCTGGATAGCCCAAATGGTTTAAACCATGGAGAATATTCGCAAAACGTACTTTGGCTACCACCAGGCTGTGGTCCGAATCACTGGCCAAGGTCCCCTTGGAAATCTTGCGCTGGCCATGTTGACGTTTCACTCCTTAGCAAAGCCCATTAGCTTAAGTCCGTTCCTGAAGGTGTTTTCGTCCAGGATATGCTTTTCCACTATGTAGGGCCAAAAATTCCAATCCTCCGAGTCCTCCATTCCGATCTTTGCATCAAAGCTGCCAAAACAAAATCTTTGCGTCGTAGTTTGGACACTAATAGTCGCACGTACACTGCGTCGTCCCATGAAGAACGCTACCTTGGCGGCATCTTCAGTTTACGGTTTGTGATCAGTTGAGGGTTTATGTTACGGAGGCCTAAGACTTCCGTTTACGTCTTCCTCTGTAATCACGAATCCACATCGCTGAACCAAGTTGCACAGTTTATTGCAATCCTTGGCCTTTGCTCAATCCATCTCACTTCCTGTCTGACGGTATCATCGACTTTGGACCCATCCAGTGTCTCTAACAATAGGTCTGCTGCACACGGTCTGTTTAAAATTCGGACAAACCTGCAGATCCTTACCAATCGGTCCGTATTTGTTTTCGAGGATCCTTAATATTTGGCTCGTTTTCGTTGTTAAGGTACAGCTTCTACAACTCACAAACCCCAACCTGGAGGGCTTTTCGCTGAACCCTTGAAGGGAACGAATTTTCTTTACGAGGTATACAGCTTTCATCCGCCACCAAACTAGTTGACGCCTTTGATTCGATGTAGTGAATTTCTAGTGCGGCTTCTTTCTTAATGCTCACTTTAGACTTCTAATTTTCGCCGAGCCAAACATTCCCACAGAGAATACGTCTTTCTGTCGACTCGTTTTGAACCTGCCATAACAAATTTTTGTTTCTATTAGTCTAAGGACGTTCAGTTTCCTTTTACACTAGCAGCTACTTTCCGAAGCTCCGGTTAGAACATGTGCTGTGATTTTTTCGTGCAATTTCTGGCAACGATCTGCCTTTAGTTACTCAACTCATCTTCCCCTTGAAGCAACACCTAATGCGCAGGGAAAACAAACCCGCTCATTCCACTTAAATCGACACAATGCCTGCAGGATATGTTTTCTTAAATTTGCGCGCTCAAAAACTCACTGGGACCGTTCATATTTATATACCAAACACCCGCAGGACAATCATCATCCGGAAGATGATCCGACGACGATGATATTGGTACCATTTTACAAGTGTACCTATCACTTGACACTGCATACAGGATACCCCACAACCAAGTATTTAGTCTCACAGCCACATCATCAGACTCGTATTTCCACTACTGCACAAGCACAGAACTAATAAAATAAACTTTACAATATTTATTTGGGGGGTCCGTTTTAATAACCTCGGAAATCCGAGAGATGAAAACGCCTCCAGGAAATCATCCTCAGACAGATTATGTATACGACAGGGAGTACTGGTCATTTTTTTTGCCAAACTAATACCCATACTCACAGCAGACACGCTAGGGCCACATATAGTGTGCTTAAGTGAGTTTCAGTTTCTAGCAAGATGGTGGGTATGGAACATTTTCTTAAGTGCTTCGCCACACTACACCGAGGAGGGGCGTGGGCCTGTTGGGGTGTGCTTGTGAGTGTGTATGTGGAAAGTTTAGTTCTTCTTACTACTGCAAGTACTTGCTATGCTCCCACTGTGAGCCAGGATCGATCTCTTTTTCGGATAAACGAGTATTTAATGTAATGTACGTGTATAATCATCGTCTGTGTACGATATGCATAGAAGCAGTCTATTCGACGCTTTTAAGGAGAGTTTCGGATGTTATTCTGGCCCGGGGCTAGTGCCAGTGCTCGTAATAATACCCACACGTTTGTGTGCGATATGGTGTTATAGATGTTGTCCTAAATTTACGCTCCACCATCCGCCCGCCTCCACGGAGAGATGTTTTAACCTTATTTTTCGGTTCAGTGTACGGTGGTGCAGTATCCACAAGCGGATATATAAAGCGACCGTGTTGGTAGCCTAGGGATCCCTAAGCTGCGTCTCTGGAGAACTCATCAGAGATGGAGACGTGTGCACGCTTCCTCTGTATTTATTCAATGTCAATAGACTTATTTACACAAGAACAGAGTAATTAGGAAAAGAGGATTATTGATTCCTTGAACGTATGTTATGTCGTTCAAAATGTGGGGAGGTAGCGCTGTGCTTTGTTAATGTTTGGCTGAGTGTGTGTGGAATTGAATGGAAATTATTTTCAGGCGCACACGAACAACAGAATTAAATACGTTATGATGATGGTATTTCAATAATTTGCCTCCGTCTTCTTCTACGTACTTATTTGATGAGATATTTTAGAACAAATACCAGGAAAAATTAGGTATTTTCATAAGCCCTACGCGAAGGGAGAAGGACACGTGGCTGAGTGGCATTATTTTTATTTCTGTAATGGGAGTTCAACTGGTGATGGATGGTATTACAATGTCCAGTGGCACTTATTGCCATGGAGTAGAATATTCGCTAGCAAACTGGAATGGGTGGAAACTTTGCGTTACGTAGGCTCTTCGATGTTCTCGAGCAATAATTACTGTTTAAGCTAGAGGGTTTTAAAAAATTCTTAACTCGACGGTTTTTTTTAATCTTCTACCAACAGAAACATCAGCAAACAGATCAATGGAGTAGCAGGGTACCTTAGCTTTTAAGAAAGTGAGTCCTATTCGCTCTTAATCTTATCAGATTTTGATTTATATATGTAATGCAGCACAATTTTCCATTTTGTTAAAACACCCACGCCCATTAAAGGCTCTCACCGAGGGAGATTTTTGCTGGGTTAAAGAAAAAAGTGTTAAATTAACCTAAGCTTCCGTTGCAAACAACGAAAACTCGTTGTCAAAACCAACCGAGATAAAAATGTTAAATGCATACTGATAAAATCACACACTTTTGTTTTGTTATCAAAAATTAACCAAGATGCAAGATTAATATCAACCAATTGCATGGAGTTAGTTTGTTATTTACGGCCGACAAATTTGGAGGAAATTAATAAATCGGTTATTTTTAACCGAGTTTCCGTAAACAAGTTGGCTCGCTTATTTGTAATCCACTAACTCTGTAGGATCTATATTAACAGTATTAATCGGTAGTTTTCAACCGCAAGTTGGTTGATTTTAAATAAGCGTGTCTGCTCTGTATTTTATGTGCTGAGAAGGTATATCATTTGAGATGGCGCAGCTCAGACAACTTTTTGGTTTTTAAACTGAAAAGGCTCTCGGCCTTACTAATAATCAAACACTAATGTCAACGATAAACTGGTTGTCAGCTTTAGTAAAACTGTACAGCATTAGTGAAACGGTACCAAGAAACAATTAGGCCTCCACATTTGTTAGTGCGACAACTTTCTTAGAATCTATTACAGTTTTTGTCATCGCAGAATTAAAATTTCATAATTTGTTTTCGTGAAAAACAAGGTTAATATTTATTTCAAAACGAAGATTTTATTCCAAAAAAGGGAATACATAAATTGCAAATTAATTTACCCAGATATCTTTCAAAGGCTTTTTGAAGCTTATTATAAGCAAAAAACAAAACACAAAATAGGAAATGCACAAAATGTCCGCTGATCTGTCAAATATCTATTGCAAATCAGTAGTTCCCTATGGTTCGCATCGGACACAATTATCGGTACTTTTTATGGTACACTTTGCTTTGTTTTCTAACAGTTCACGATTGATTTCTGAGCGAATTTATGTCGTGATAAGGTCTCTTTTAAATTATTCAATAAAAGGATCACAGCTTATTAGAACGCCTTGATTTATTCGTAGGCTGATGGTGCAAATCAAAGCTTGGTGAATATTTTTAAAACTAATAATAACCTGCTAATTCATTTCCGTTTGAATTTCAATTTGCCAAGCAACGAAACAGTAATTGCGAAAGTATATGGAAGTGTGAAAATAAATAAAATTTGATCTTTTTAAAATTGAAAGACGTGGGCATTCTTCCACACAAAAGCTGTATTCTCCTCTATGAATTCACACCAAATAAATGAGAATTCTGTATATCTTGAATTCGCACATACTACCTAAATCTTAAATTTATTATTTCGCGTGGATTTTGCTGTATGCTTGAAATTATTGTATCTATATTTTGCGCGAAGTCAACCTTTTCGCACCAACCATTGATTCATTAGAGATTCTCATTCTCGCCGGAGAACAAACGTCTTTTTCAAAGAGGGTTTGGTTGCAGCCAAATATCTACCTGAGCCGAAAATTGTACAAAAAATTCTTACCTGAATATGAGCTCTCCAAGCTGATATTTTATTCTCTTTGCGACGACTTTTAGAAAGTATCGGAAAGATCCCAAACCATTTAATTTAATTAAAATATTCGAAATATATATTTCAAGTTTTTAGAAATAAAACAAAAATGCAATATTTTTCAATTTTGTACATACATTTGTACATTTTTGTGTTTGCTAGACTTAAAAACCACTTGCATTATTGTATTCCAGCGAATGAAATATGAAAACATTTACAACTTACTAAAATTAGTTTATAATTATAAACGCTCAGACTGAACAACAGGGTATTTAAATTCGCTCCTATTACGAAATTCCATACCGCCATTTTGGCTTATGCCCGAGATAAACATGGGTCTCTCAACCTTAACATTTAACCATACAGTTAGCGATATTCAGGCAACTATATTTGTTTATTGGTAAAGGGGTTTTGGAAAGTGTCATTGCGTAAACTGCCAGACTAAAGTTGATTATTGGTAAGGCCGTCTGTCTTCTAGTAAGGAACATTAACCTTTTTATGCCTTCAGTTTGAATAATTTGGGAACCCTCCTTGCACGTTGGTGGGACTATTATTAAGCTAAACTACGAAAATACAGTAGAAAATAATAATGCAGCTTATACTCTTAGCGACTCCAAGATAACTGTGATAAGTATGAAAACAGCTTCAGATTTGGACTACAAAGCGGAGATCATAGCTAGAGTCATGGAAACTGAGAAATATAAAACATAATACTATAGCAGGCCTAGGAAAGACCCATGCAAAAATCTTTGTGGAGACACCCATTCTGCTTGGAATAATTGCCTTTTGGCCATGAGAGTGTCACTTAATACGTTCTCCAGTTGTCAGCCACCTCTTCTTATGAAAATGTACAAATTGAATTGGTGCTGACGATTGAATACTTGCGTCGCCGACTACTGGAACTTAGGTGGTCGACTACTTCAAAATCATACCTACTTTACTTATTTTTCAAATAGTCTGTATTAAATAGCTAATATACTTCAATACCTTAGTATTTTCCAATTTAAGCACTTTAAACATTCAGAGAAACTAAATGATTGGTTAAATAGTTGAACAAGGGATTTTTAAAGACTGATCTAAAACAAAAAAACAAAAAAAAAGTAAAAAGGATGACAACTGGTGCCATCACCATATGCTCTAGTGTAAGTTGTGTAAGAGAACCACCTGACTTAACCTAACTTAGCTATTAGCTAGTCCTTCCCTTTAGCGACTGTTGTCTGTAACACTGCGGTGACCAGCTGTTTCTAAAAAACTGCGATCGGATCCTACAAGTAGCGGATCTCTTACTGGAATTTTTATAGATAGTGCCCCGATCTGCGTTAACACATACACTCAGGGAAAAAATTAGATAAAATAAAGATAATCAGTGTCAGATTAAGCTTACCCGTTGACGAAAGTCTGTTAAGCTCGGAAGTTCTTAATCCAACTACAAAAATCTTACTTTGAGTATGTTTTTTGATTAAGATTGTTCTAGAACAGTATTAAAAACGAGTAAGCTAAATTAAACCCAAAGTCATTTCATTCGAAGAATGTAACAACTTGAGTATAAATCGCTGTAAACTTAAATTAGGCCCATTTATTCTTACACATAGCACAATGTGTGAGCTTGAATTAACCTCGAAATCACGTTATTTTTCACCTTTTTATCAGAAGTAAGAATAGAGCTCCTTAAAACTCAGAATACTAACTCTTGAAATAAAACTAACAAAAATTTAAATAACAACAAGTTATCCTTATATTACATTTTTTCGGAATGCTTCAAGAGTGTCATATCCCAATTTAAGATTTCACAGTTTTATTTGTCGAATTCATTATCAAACTCCGTCACTTTCCTGTTTAAAAATATAAAACAATTTATTTTTTTAAAAATCATATTTATTTATTGAAACAAACCTGCTTAAATGGACTTAAATCTAAAATATGTCCTTCCATTATTTAATGGATACAAATGTAAGGGTGGACAGACACATTTTTTATTACAATTGTATTTATATTAAATTAATATTATTAATTCCACCATTTCAGTTATCACATTCACTTTATTACAATTTTCCACTGTTTTACTTTTTCAAAGAACACTTAACTACGGAAACACGGAAACTGTACGAGATATCAATCGGAATGAATGAAGTTTTTCATGATTGCAGAATATAAATTGGTATATCCTGCCTGATGTTTAGATATAATTGGTATTATTATTATTATTGGCACATTAATCCATCATGCAAGATTTTAATATTGCATAGCCTTCATTTAATAATACAAAACTCGATTTTAGTTTTTTGTTATTGTTTTAAGAATCATTCGGCGTATTTTTAGACTGAGTACGTAAGAATAAAGAAAATTAAGAATAAGCCTGATGGGACTAGATATTTTTCTGAGTGTAGACTAAGTTACCATATTACCCACCATAATGCTAAACTATTGTCCCCTTAAATCAGTTATCTGAGTCCAAGGACAGCAGCTATCCCTGACTTGTGCTCAGATAAACCACCCTCAATCAAACACAACACTTTAATAGCTTAATTCCAATGACAACCGCATATGGCACATCGTAAACACATGCCATTAGGTATCTACAGTTAAAAGAATGTCTAATGAATTCCCCTCAACAATGTACAAATATGTGTACCTATACCAATAACAATTCCGAGTAATGACCCGAACAAAGTTGCACGTAAATCCCCAAATGAAGCAATCACAAGCATTTCCGCTGCTCAAACTTCAACAGTGTACCCGTATCGGCTATAACGGCTGTTCTTTTGTTTTTACAAAGAAAATCATTTCCCTCCATCCAGGTGTGCGAGCAATTATACAACATTTACTCTTTTTACTACGCAAATTGCAACATTCAGCGAAAAATCCTTTTTTTTTCTTTTATTTACGCTAGTACTCTCGTCATCATTTAGGATTTCAATAAAAATCACAAGAAAAGCCGTCAAGAAAGCTGTCCAATGGAGAGGATTAAAGCAACGGTAGCGCATTTGCGATAATTATGGTCAATTATTCATTTAACGATCGTATGCTGTCTGTTTGCAAGGATGGTTGAACGAAGTGTTATTGAGTGGTTAAGGTGTACTTTATGTATGAGTGTGTGTGTGTGCACTAAAAGATTTTTTCTTTATTTGACTGTTTCGCAAACAGAGAAGGAGGAGTAATTAAGCCAACGGAAAGAAACACCCACACAGACTGGCCACCCCACTTTGCCAGGATTCGAAGAAAAACAGAGACTGTCATGAGCCCCAAGTCGAGTAATATTTTGTTTTGTTACGTGGTGTGTCCTCTCTGACGAGTGTCATAAATTATTTTAAATTTTTAATGGTTTTGCGGACTTCCCTTCACTATGACGGCAGCTATCACTCCATGTCGGTGGACATAGTAAAACTGTTATAAATTTAGCGTTCGAGTGTAATTTCGTGACTATATTTGGAGGAGTTTATTGATGCGGTAGTGGTATCGTGACAAATCTTGAGGGATTGTGTTGTCTTTATTATATGGAGCGGGTATGACCGTTATTGTGTCATTAAAGTCGGGGTTTTATGTTTTTTTATGGATTTTAATCGAAGGACAACGATTTCAATGGGCCAAAATTATGGTTTACGAATACGGATGGATGAGTTGAATGACAGTCGTAATGTTGGTTCTGAAAATTGCAAATCGATGGAGTACTTGTGTGTTGTGTTGTTAAGAATGCATCGACCAGGCTGACGAGTTTTTGCGATGGGTAATAATTTTATTATCACCGTTGGCGCCCAGGGTGTGCTTGGAAGCTTTAACAAAGACGTAGGGGCTTCCAAAAATTGAATACTATCGCTGCCATTGAACGGCTTTTATTCAAATGGGTTTTAGCTTTTTCCAAACTTCAACTGAAATTATTATAACCTTAAAAGCAGGACTTGGTTGGCATGAAAGGTATCAGAAGCTGTTGGGTGTCGAGATAAAACGTTGGAATGGGGGCACACTAAGAAAACTAAATAATTGCAAAAACATCGTGAAGCATCAGTTTAAAGATCAGTCATCTAAGGAGAGGCTGTGCTATTGAAAATATACAGTAACAGACCGAGAATGGAATTGTGATTGTGGATTGTGGAATATTATTGAGAACTATCATTCGACTTTTGTGCTTTTATACGGGATCCGGTCGAAATTCTGCTTTGCAAAATTCTGTCTTCTCACATAAAAATTCTGCTTCGAAACTCTACTTTTTTAATTCTGCTTTACACAATTCTGATTTTCAAATTTGAAGCAATAAAATTCAGCTTATTCAGCTTGTTTTCCAACTAACAAACGTAAATGACGGGAAAAAAAGCATAAGCAATTTATTTATTTATTTACTTTTAATTTTTAAAAATAAAATTTAAATTAAAAAGGAACAAGAAAAAATACATTAAATATTGACAAACAATTTGAAAAAAAAAAAAACAAATATCTATGAAAAAATAATCAGTCAGAAATTACAAGTTCTGTTTATTACAATTTCATTTGTTTTCGTTTTATGCTTCATTTCGGCAGTATAAAAGGACATCCGAAATGATGCTTTATCAAAATTCCTTCTACAATCGACTCGGTAAATTCTTCGAATATGTACTCTAAGACCATATTCCCAGGGGGTTCGTGTTAATTACTGTTACGGTGCGATTGGTGGTTTAATGGACAGACAAAGAAGTCTTCTTTAAAAATATCAATAGCAGTGTCGCTTCTTTTGTTTACTTTCGTATTTCTATAATAAAAATAAAATAAAATCCTATATGTATTTGAAAAATACCCACGACAGCTTTTTTATTTTCCTCCCAGGAAAATAATTTTGAATGCAGAATTTTGAAAGCAGAATTTATTACCCTTTTATACAGGATGAAAAATAGGTAACTTCCTTTTGAAATGCGCCTCTTTTAAGCTGTAAGGCTCGAAGCAGGTTTGGAGTCTTCTCTTAGACAGGCGTATTTTCTGCTTTGGAACAGTGAGAAGTCTCTTTGTCGTCAAGGTCCACTTTTCGAATGAATGATCCGCAATCCCAAACGCCATTCGAAATCACTTCAATGTAGCGGTAGACCCTTTGGGCCCTGTCGCAGACCGGAAATCGAGTGTTAAATGGCTCACAATATTTTTACAAGCCGCTAGTGTGATGAAACGAAAAACTTGAGTCCATCGGCTCCTAAGATCACCTGAGAAAAACTTGCAGGAACAATGCTGAGTGTCAATATTTTATTACACCTCCCGCCATTTAGAATAGCTGTTTTTTATTATCAGCTATGATCCATATAGATCATCGATTTACATGCACCTACAACAACAGCACATGATCCTGCTTCTCATCGAGATCACGAATCATGATCTGAAAATTATTTCACTATCTCCGACTAGGTGGCTTGTTTTATTTTTAAATGTTGTTGTGCCTGTAAACGATAGCCACACAATCACGTTGCCAGACTAAAAAATGGAACACAAAAAATAAATTGTTTTTTTTTTTCGCATTCGAATAAACTCCCTGTCCGTATTCCGAGTTATTTTGTTTTTTCTCGTTCTATAAAGGTATGTGACCAGCCAAACATTTGATAAATAATTAAATACCTACATGTGCCATAAATATTTCTAAAGCAGTTATTAAACAAAACAATTTGTATAAAATGTTTAGAAATGTTTTGCTGGATTGGAGCTGGACACCAAAAAAACATTTGTGATGGGAAATAATTTTTGTTTTACAAGTAGTATCCCTGCAGAAAGTGAGCGCTGTTTTTCGATTATTATTTGTTTTTAAATAAAATAAGAATGTCCAGAAAATTATTTGAATTAAATCGCGTGTCGCGTGATTACAAAAATAAAAACTTTACTCGCTGCTGATTTCTTCTTTATTTTCTTCTATAGTCCAAAAAAGGATAAAATTTAAATATCTTATAAACATTTAATAAATAAATTTTAGAAGTCTTTATGAAATGTGTCCGATTTGCTTCAGAAATATTTCATAAACATTTCTGAAATGTTTCGGTGGTCTGGACATACCTTAATATGCCAAGATAAACTCAAGCGGTAGCAGCAAAATATTGTTCATGTGTTGCATATTTGAATATAAAATACTAAATTTGTTTCACAAAAATATTTAAAGAAAAAAATTTTGCAAATTTGATTCAAATATGGTAACACCCCCGACATTGCAAGTGAAATGACATGTGTCTTGTGTGACGTCACGTTGAGAAGAATATTTTCAATATGGCTGGTGGCAATATGAAGTTTGAAATACCCTGTATAATCTGTTTTGTTTTTGAAAGCAACTGTTGCCACAATTCCAAAATTAAACTTTTCAATGATCCGCCTTGTTTTATTTTCGTGATCTGATCTGGATCACATCACGCTGATAATAAAAAACAGCTAATTTTATTTACTTTTTTGCTGTACCTATTCACAGACAGTAAAATCGAAGGATGGTATGTTATTGAAAAATTACTTTGATCAGTATATTTAATGTCTCTGTAAAAACTATGCTACACACCTATGTCTGAAATGCCGTACATACATATTTCCTCACCGACAATAAAGCACTTTCTCCAGGCGTAAACAGTACAATCTCTGCCTAGATCGTATAACCACATCATTAGGAACGTTTTCTCGAGCATTCCAAATGCAAGCAAATCCCAAAAATCACATTCAATAAGCGCCTTGAAGAACAGAACAACTGAAGAACTAACAATGCGAATGAAGAAACCACATTTTCAAGTCTCCACTTGTGTCACATGGGTATTTCGTATTTCGCAACAAAGATGACTGAGAAAATCTATCTGTATAAAGCATTTCGATGAAGAATGGCTCTCGAGCACTATTTCGTTTTCAGTCTACTGCAGTTGTAGACAACGTGACGTACCTAGGTAGAGCCAGATACTCGTTTTCAATTCCCTCTCCATGCAATCCATGGTAATATCAATTTCATTAGACTGTTATGCAATATTTTCAAAATTCCATACTATTACGTACGTTTGCCATCACTTTTTGGACATGTGTGTCGTATGTAGGAATATTACGCAATCTGAAACGATATTATTGTAGGTACGTAAGTACGGTATGTGCGTTAAATGTGTTTCGTATTTTTTTTTATCAATTTAATATCTCTTCATTTTTATTGTTAGATCACATTGCCATCGAGACAACAAAAGATATTCTTTTCAGTAGTTCACATAACTTGTCGCTCTTGATGGGAATATGATTCTCACTCCAGGATTCGGGGCTCCCTTGCGAATGATTTTCTTAGAATTTTCGATGATGCTTCGGGGATAGATATCTTTGCCTTTGTGTGTATCACAGGTGTAGTCGAGTAGGAATGGATAGTTATTTCGTAAACATTGTGGGTGTGGAAATGTGAATTTTTGTTAGGGGTTCTAAAGGATAGCAGCATGTGGTTGAGAATGGATCAGTAATGGTTATAGGAATGGATTTGTGGGTAAGAGCTTAAAAGGTGCATAATTTGCAAATTGAGAGGATAATAGGTTAACACGGTCCATTTCTCTTTGGAAAGGGATGAGAGATGTTCGCATAATGATTCTTAATTTAGATCTGTAATCCGTCCCACTATTCGTTCGTATAAAGAATTAACTACCCTTGTTAAAAACCAATCGGCCCCTGTCCACAGTGAGGAGAGTTGACACAAATTCGCTCCAATCATGGGCTGTAAATTCTATCATCATCATATAAATAAAATTGGTGTAGTTCTGTTCGACTAAGATTGAATTTGACTGTATGTCTTTAAATGCAAAAATCTTAGAAACTATTGAATATAATCTGATGCATTATTATCAGTCCTATAGAGGATAAATAGGCCCACAATATCCACTTTGTTTCAACTCTATATCGCTATAAATTCCGGAAAAAATTTGACAAGAGTAATTTATTTTATCGTTTGGTTTCGCTTTTTTCTTTGTCACGCTTTCCGTTCGAAAATACTGGGAGCATTTAAATATAGTAAACACCAGCTTATAGGGGACATCTGCGGCTACATTTTAGGATATCCATGAATTCAATAACTTAAAAAGTTTTTAAATAAGTAGGCAAAATTTGAAACATTTGTACTATTTTCACCTGGGTGGGTGGATTTCATTCTCAAATCAAACACACTAACCGCGCAATATATTCACATCTCTTTTAACCTTATTTTATTCCTGTGGCAGAGAGGGAGACAGACAGAGGCAGTATGCTGTTTGGTTTGCTAAGAAAAAAAAACCCATAAAAGAATTGTCAAATACGTAGGAAAAATATGTTTACCTCTGTTTTGCTTACAAAAAAAAAAAATTCTATGAAAGAAATATCAGATAGGTATAGCTTTCAGTGATACCAGATCATGGGTAATTACCCATTTCGTTTTTTATAGAGTAGAGTTTTTAAATAGCGTTTTTAACAGCCCATGGCCTCAATGCTCATAAAATGGTATTAAAAGTTGGAGTTCCCATAACATAAGCAACATAATGCTTGACATGAGGCTTTAATTTTAACTGGGTGTGGTAAAGGAGATGCGGTGTTTATACCAAGAATACAAATAATTCACAGTAATTATTCATTTCAGTTTAAACCGATTCGATTGCCTATTAATGTTTGTTTTAAAATGACAATCCATAAGTCACAGGATCAAACTTTAAGAAATGCGGGAGTTGATTTATGCAAGAATTGCTTCAAGCACGGGCAGTTATATGTAAAGTGCTCCAGGGTAAGTAATGCAGCAAATATCACGATAGAAACAAAACAGCCAAAAAAATTTGTCCCAACAAGACAGCAAATTTCTTAATTTTGTTTCCATCAACTGTTCTGAAACCACATTTTACACGGGCGAAGCCGGGTGGGTACAGCTAGTTTCAAATAAATCTATTCTGCCGATTTTTGTCTGACTTCTCCAACTTAATGCTCACTCTTGGAAAAGTCGTAGGTACCGCTCCTTGTAGCCTGAATGTTTCGAAAAACTTCCGTTGACACTAATTCGTTAAAATTATCTCAAAGAGACGTCTGACAAACATCCGAGAGCATAACTGTCATGAAAAAGGTTCTGACTGGGCCGTTTGACTGGGCATAAAATTCCATTCGTGTCAAAAATTAAAAACTAATGCAAAACGAACGGTTGTGAGAAGGTATGCAATAGGTCCGTAGGAACCTTTCGCGCAAACTATTGATTTTATTTTTAGATAGGCTTCTGAGTTTTGCCTATATTTGTATGACAAAATGGGTAGTCTCGACAAAATCCTACCGAACGCTAGTTGCTAGATCCCAGACATAAAAAAAAATCGTGGCCTTAAGCGTTTCTTGGAAGTCATTGATATAAATTAGCTTTCGACTAAATACTCGGAACTTTTTCATGATCCTGTTGGCAGACGTTTCCTATTTACCAAAATTAAGGCGTATGTATAATTTATAGAGTTGTACTAAAATGTTGGTATATCTATAAATGATCCCTTTTTCCGCGGAATTCCGGGCCCTTGTCTATTTGTATTTTAAAGTTCCAAGTAGATGGCTCTAGGCAAAATTTGCTTAGTAAGTTTTCTAAAAGTTGTAGGCTTAAATTTCTGACCAGTTTGATGAAGATATTGTCTTAGTACTCACTTTTGGCAGACCTAATACTCCCTGCACAAAAAAGACTTCCCTTAGGTATCTTATTGAGCGCTGTAATATTAAAAAATAAACCAAGTTTTTGGTTTTGCTGCACTCTTATGAATGAAATGTAGTCCAAAATCAAAAGTTATATGTATAATGTCTTGGCATACACTCGCGGTCTAAGTAGAACAGAAAAGCCTATGTGGGACTAAAGAGTACTGCATGCGTGAATCACATTTGCCTTTCATCAGTCGATATCGCCAAAACAAACTATTTAAGGTAGATGCCAAACCGTTCAAAATACGTTCTCCTAACATATTTTTCGAACTAAGTGTTACCGTCTTTGTTAAATAATTGCAACTCTCTGGAACATTTTGCATAAATAAGTTAAAAATGTGGGCCCATACCCTTCCTGACACCACTGTCCCCCTTTACATAGTTAGAATATTTTGCCGTTGTACTTATTTTACTAAATATTTCTTTTGCTCACGAACAGAATTTTTTTTAAATTTATACTAAGGTAGATAGGGTATTGTCCCAAAGCCACAGCAACAGCAACAACAAAAACAACATCACCAGCAATTCCCTTATCGACATGGGCTTCATATTTCTGGTCCACAAAGCAACAGCATAAGAACAGCGCAACAACTTTGGTATGATGTTTTTCGTGTTATGTTCCGAGACCGAAAGTTCGTAGTTACACACAAAACGGAACACATACACATTAACATACGTATAAGTTCAGGCGCAAACAACCAGGCCCATACCTTGTCTTGCATTCGGCTGAATACCGAACCTATACATACGCTCTCCATTTTGATATCCTTGTACCTACCGCACATCCCTACAATGGCACAACAATAATAATGACGAGCTAGAGCGTGAGAGAGAAACCAAACGAGATGAATACAACATCAGTGTTGTGTAGTCCTGTTCCTGGTGTACCCTTGTACCTAGTAGAGATGTGGGTGGAGCTCAAACCCTAACATTTTAGCCAGCGTTGACTTGGCAACCGTTGGCACTAGCAACAGGATTAATGAAATGTTGATGGGGTGGACCTCAACCTGAGTTATGTGAAGGAATAAGGATACTCAATAAATGGATGGATGTATTGTTGAATTTTTCTCTGATGGGTCAAAGAGCGAGCAAAAGTTGGTATGGAAGGAATAGGCACTCGAAGTCTTTACATTTGATTTGCTTGCAGCAGTGGCTTGGCACGTCTTGAATTTGATGGTTTTCGGGGACTAGATTCGACTAGAATGGGAATACTTTGTGAAGATTCAGATTTTCATTTTTAAGTTGTTGCCTTGAAAATAATTGGTTTAGGTAGGTATGTTTTATTAAAATGTAGATATGGCCATGGGATGTATTATTTTTTTCTTTTCGTAGGCAGGCGCACTCTTAGGGATGGCGATTAAATTTTTTTTATTTTTCATAGGTAAAGGAAATGTTTGTAACCATGAAGCAATTGAATGAAGTGCATTTAAGACTACAATCAAATTAAGAGGCAAATTGAACTCACACTTAATCGAGTCTTTCTTCCAAGAATCCGGGGAAGCATTAGGTTAGGCTAGTGGGATGACGATAAGTAGTCCAAGCCACACTCAGGTTAGTATTGAGATCTAGCATTGTGATGAAAAAATAAAGTGCACGACTGGGTCGAACGCAACTTTCTCGTTCATCAAAAGTTTTAATGTAAATGAAGTGGGAGTTGCTGATTGTGTAAGCTCCAAGTTGTGGGAAATATTTTTAGGGTGCAAATTCAATATATGGTTGAACAAAATTAGAAGTTTTACGTAGCTGTTATTGGATTTTCATTGGAGGCATTGTTATTATTTCACAATTATACAGAAATATTTTGAATACAGATCGGAATTTGTGTAGTAATTTTTGAGAAATATTTAAGAAATTGATTTGTTCGAATTTGTTGAGAAAAACTAAGTACGGGATCTTATTTAGAATACTTATATTATCTTTAATATGTATTTTGCTCAAAATCGTAAGAGTGGTTTTTGTAAAATTTGGCAGACAGAAAAGTAATAAATATTGCAATGTCTAGTTTCAAAAAAATGCTTAACTATTTAGCTGAAAACCGAGAACAAGCTATTGTTCGAGATTTAAGCAGTAGTTGGTTTTTAAAGCTTTATCGAAATCGGAAATGGGGTTTTCGAGATATGAACAGTTTAGTGTTTTCGGTGATTCGAAGTGAAAATTAAGGACACAATAATTTTGGAAACATCAAATTTACTCTAAGTTTGCAATTTGGTCAAAATTGAGTTCGCCTATCATCGTAATGTCAGAATTGATTAACATCACCAGTTCGAAATTTTATACGAATAGAATATCTTTCTCTTACTACGTAATGGAGAAAGTTAAAAAAGACGGGGAAACATTTCATTTTTACAACGATAGTCCAGCTGTCCCATTTTTCACCTGCTATCTGTGCATCTCCTCAGAAAAAATCAAATGCACATAACATCGTAAATACTAGCCTTAGATAAATTTAGGCATCCACAAAATTTTTTTAGTCCGAGAAACGGACAACTTCCACCGGCCCATTCAATTAGATATAACTACTACAAAATTACCGTGTATTCGTTTTAGTGCATTTTTTCTTCCTAACTCAGAAAATAGTTAAAGCTAGACACTAACTTTATAAAATTTACTCAATTTAAACCTAAACTAAAATACCTAAAACAAACACACTTCCTCAATTTTGATCATTTAAAAAATTCCTGAAAAACAAACGGAACTACTACATTATGTCTAGAGTTTTATTTTACCTTTTTCATACGTATTGTATAATGTAATGAACAAGCTTATTTCATTACCTATTGCTAGTTATCTTATGAGATCAAAATATACCGAGTGATGACTATTTAAAAAAAAAAAAACATTGTAATTGGCTGCACTAATTTCTGCAAAATGGTTGCATATTCCACGCAGGATGCGGTTTTTAAATAGCGGGCTTTCTATGTTCCTGAACAATTTTAAACAGACAACCCTTTAGTTTCGTTAATGGTCAGCCGTCAGCTTAAAAATGGTATTTGTTTCAACTTTTATTTTAATGGCTATATTTAATGAAAAACAAATACATTTTTCAAATGGGGCTGGCGGGTGTTTGTGACAGGGTGGGGGCTACCAATCTAATGTCTAAAGGTTCTATTTAAGGTCCTCTTTTGAATGACTACTCGTTTGTTCTTCTTTTTTATGCTTCAGAAAATCGAAACAAAAAATCACCGGTAATGCAAATTTTGTTGGTTCCTGGGCAACAAAATTCCGTCAGCTTTCCATTTTGCTTATGTCTATGAGCCAGCTTTCATTTTAAATAGAACTCATCCTTATTTTTTATGCCTTAGGACATCACGCGGTCGGCTCCTGGACTGTAAGGAATTATAGAAATGCGTTTAATAAAAATTATAAATCCGAATCTATGTAGTTGGCAATAGTCCTGATGCATAAACTTAAATTCAAATGTAATACTATCACCATGCTGGGTGATAATAATATAATTATATATTTATAATATTTGGTCATCAAAAATACACCGTCAGATGCTAGCGATTATTCTGATAGGAATACGGTCCGGGAGTAGCCCTAGCATGCAAATGGCACCATACTCTTGTCTGCAGAATTTTTGAGTAAGTTTGTCTCTTAAATAAATAATATACGTCCGTTCGAAATTGATGATGGCCCTATTAACCAAACGATGGGCGTTAATCATACCCTCAGGGACCAACTGGATCACGACCTTTACTATACGAAATCGGTTCCAAATGAGGATTCAGATTTTTCATAGCTATTCAGATTTAGAATCAAATTTTTATTTTTTTATAGTATTCTTACAAGTATTAATCTATATATATAAAAATTGAGCCTTAAAATTCTGTTCGTTTGTCGCCGATTCACGCCTTAACTCATTTACCGATTTTAACCAAATAAGAATCGATGAAATTGCAGCATCTAACGCCAATTAATTTTATTACCTCCTTTGGTTTTTGTTGTACCGGCTGAGAGCTAAATTCAAATGAACGAGAGTTCGATTTTGATTGTATAAATTTCAAGTTGTTGGATTTACTTTTAGGGTGCATATTCAATACTATTAAATATTAGCTACAAAGAAGTCTTGCGTAGCTTTAATTTTATTTTAATTGCAAGTGGGCGCCATTGTAATTATTTCAAAAATATACTGTAGAAATGTGAACACAGATCGAGATTTGGGTACTCATTTTTGAGAAAATCGTTAGAGCGGTGCAAACTGTTACCCACCTGCCCCTGTCGCCCCTTATAGAGTAAGCCCAGCAATGCAATTTAAATCTTTCACTGTGCGTCTTTTCACTCCAATTTGCTTCCAGTGAATTGAGAAAAATAATCACTTCCCGCCCACCAACAAGTTGGCAAACCACTTTTCAGCAATTAATCACGCTATCCATTCGTTTGATATCATTAATGAGAGTATTTCCATGGCCACCACGCCAATTTTGAAATCTAATTATATATGCAATTATTTAATATAAATATCCTTAAGACATTTTGCCTACATTTTTGTTGCCTACCTTCTTTTGGCCTGCAAAACATTTCTATTAATTGATCCAATTTGAGGATAAATCTTTTTTTTTTCTCTTAATTTCACTTGGAAGTTGGAAATATTGTTAATTGCCATTTCCCCCCCAAAAAAAAAAACAAAAAAAAAAACAGATAGTAGGTATAGGTAGTCTCTAAAGCAGGACTCCAATAAAAACGCAATAAAGTTCGTCATTAATTTCCATTAAACCGTTTATCGAACAATTTTATAAGAGTTTTCCGAATTTAGGACACAAAAGGACTTGGCTGAAAATCAAAGACCCCCTCAATTGTTTTACTGGAAAATATTTCCCTCGCTACAGATGAGGCAAACAACATTATTTCATAAGTGGCGGCAAGATACTCATAAGTATCGACGAAAAGTTCCAAACCTAAAAATATCCGATACAGTCAAGTAGATGCACTGTTGTAGAAGAAGTAGTAATTTTTTTGCTTGCTTTCCTTATAACTAAAAGTAGCAGTTTTCTGAAGGATGGTCTAGTGCCTCTCTCTACCGGTATTTTGGCTCATCCCTGCTCACTCAATCTGTGTATATTTTATTATGAAAAAGAATAAAAAAAAATTAAGGGTACTTCTCTCGAATAAAACTCAATCATAATTATTGCCATGGCAAACTGTTGCTACGCAACGCAAGCCACCCCAGCCACCCAGCTCAACATTCATCATTGTATCCTGATGCTGCTTCTACTTCTACTGCTACTGCTGGCTGATCCTTTCTCTCGTCGTTGTAAGCCCTCCCCTGCTGAGGGTATTTCATTTTTTTTTTCGTACTTTTTGTGTTTTTCTGATGGTTTTTTCGGTATGAAGCTCTATAAACTCACACAACACAACTACCACCACCCATCGATGAACCTCTGTCCTTTGCGTAGCGCACAATAAAGCAGAGATTTTGCAGTCATATTCCAAATATGGGCACGAGTATGGAATGCAGCAGGGGCCCTGGTTGTCAGGTTGTTGTTAAGGAAAAACTTGCTCATGGATTACGTGTGTGGGTGTGTGTACGTTTTTTTTTTGTGCATACAAAAGCTTGAAATGTTTTTAAGGGTTTTTCTATGAATTCATCACTCGCAAACATATTTTCCGATATCTCTGTTTTGTGAGTCTGTAGCTTGTGGGATGGGGTGGGTATGAGTATAGTGTTGCTGCGCGTGTAACAGCCAAACAATGAACGGAATGTTTGGGGTAGTAAAGTTCAGGGAGACAGGTTTTGGTGGCTATTATTTTTTTTCTTTTTTGTGAGTTAAGGCAACTAATTAGGATATTTATTCGGGTTTAAAATAAGTTTTTAGGAACACCTAATGAAAATGTGGTTTCCAAAAATTTTAGGTAAGGTGGTGCAGCACCTCATCAATACAAAAATTTGCTAATTATAATCGACAACATTTTGAATAAACATCTAGGGTTGAGCAACCCGAATGAAGGTGCCCAGCCCATGCTTCGGTGGTTTGGTCACGTTGTATCCATATTCTCACCTCGGATTTCAAAACGCTCTATATAGGTATATGGAATACACACCTTCAAGCAGGCGTTCTCGGGGTAGCCCCATTGTGGGATACCCAGTTCAAGTCAGCCATTACTGTTCCTTGGCTTGTTGAATTTCTGTTGGCGATACATACCAAGAGCTTCCGAAGCGCAACTTCCCTTGACAATGTACGTCAAAGCTCAAATGCGAAAAAATGAAGAGGGAACAAATAATTGCTAGTTAGCCAACCCCGGCATTTTCTGATTTTTAGTGCTGCATGGAGATACTGTCGGACATACTTTCGGAGTCAACATCGCTCGCATTTTTCTTACCGTGCGCTTAGTTTTACAACCTGGAAATCGCTGGCCAAATAGCAAAATCAGCAGTATCGAATGTTCTTTCTGGAAGTGTATTCCTAATTAGGGTATTCTTATCGCGGTTAGCATTGCCCTTCCGAGATTTGATGCATTGGCGAACTCCAAGTTTTTTAAGGCCCTTTTGTGCTTGTGTGTGCAACCTTAGGCAAGGCATACCTCTACTTAATCGACTCTCTAATTAATTAAAGACTTAACAGGCCAGAGTGTTGATATCCATTCACTCTACTTTCCTTAGGTGTCTCAAATTTCCACTGAACAGTTTCTTTGTTTTTAATTTTAGGTGGCCCTTCTTGTTGCCAGCATATCCGCTCCCATTTCTATGCCAGCAAACTGCAGCGGTGACAGTGCTACCCATGTCAATTCATCGGCGTATGCAAGTAGTTGAACAGACTTTTAAAAGTCTTACCTTTTGTGCTGGCTTCAAGTCAGACAAAAACGCATCACCTTGAACTGAATATCATTTTGACAACAAATGCTTCGATGAAGTTTTTACCGGCCTTGATATAGCACTAAGCTTTTTTTAGTCTTTCCTTTAAAAGACGAATAACTTTTGCAGGGACCCTAAAACCAGGCATGGCTCTTTAAATTCATCGAGTGTCGATTTGGAGTTGTTGGGATTTCACTAAGCTCTTTCTTGAACCTTACTGTCCTAAGCCGCACTGACGGGCTTTTGAGGATTTTTTTAGGAAGGGTTTTAGTTAATTACGCCATAATAGTGACCGATCGGGATCTTTTTATGATGTTAAGGAGACTGAAACCTCCTCAGATACAGTAGCTGAAGGGTTCTACTTTCCTTTGGGCTAAGTCAATTGGTAGTCAATTCATTCACCGTACAAAAGTCGGCCTTATCAGCTCTAAAGCTTGCAAATTGCTACCCTTGCTGAAAAGGCATCGGAAAAACGCTAAAACTGATTTTGCAACCTCTTATATGACGCTGGTATTATTTTCGCAAATGCTAAGATACGTGTTTCGTCTTTACTCTTTAGTAGGTACTAGTACTCCTAAGCTTCAAGTTAATCCAACAAAGCAAAACAACTCCTCGATCGCAATATCCCTAGTCATGAATAACACCCTATTCGCGCCGCGACAGGTTGCCTGATTTATGTTTACCACCATTATAGGTGATATTTTAATACACAACCTACATACCTATGCTCATAAAATACATCTGATGGGTAGGTGTATCGTATATCGTTCGCTGTTCTAGTAGAAGCCCTTACCGAAATGCAATTTACATACAAGATTCGCGTTGAAAACGAGAGACACCACCAAGAGAACAACAAGAACAATAGCTACACCAGCAGCAATACAGCTTCCAAATATAGGATACTCAAGTTGGATATATAAACCCGCGGAAAAACGTGCTATTTGAAATATAGTTACCTATACTATTATCTCGAAACTATAGTTACGGAACGGCAGCAGACATACCCGGCGAGGAAGAAAAATATATACAGAGCTGAGTGTTGAGACAGCAGGTGCTACAATTTACATTCGGAAAATTTGTTATTTTAAATCTTAACTGGAAAACATCGAAAGCACATCGCGAATAAATTTTATATAATAAAGTATCTGTAGATATCTCTGTGAATATGGGGGGTTGCCGCCGTATACATTTACCAGTATCCCTTTTTCTGTGCAGTGGCAAGATCTAAGGAGCTGTGTGTAATTATTTCACTCCTGATGACTGTTGGTATGCTGTGTGCTTTTGCGGAGAGCTATGGTTTATGTGTGTACTATCGCAGGTAAATAATTACAAGGGTACTAATTACATCTCTCAGGTGCGGAAAGTCAGATCGAGTTGACTGCAGCTCGGTATTAGGGGTATGGTTCTTTTTTTTTTACAACCGACACAAATTTTTATTGAGAGAATTTAGTTATTTGCGAGGGAAGGAAATATCCAATAAGATAGTTTGTCTACTTAGGTATTTTAAAGAGTAAATGAGAAAAACAAAACAAGGACGTTATTATGAATTATGGAAAAGTTTTCAGTTTGATGAAAGATAATATTTTTTTAATTATCTCCATTTTTTACCCGACTGTACACAGGGAGGGTTATGTGTTTCGCGCGTATCCTATGTACGTTCCTACGGGACGCCCTGTAGCCTAAACGGCTTGACCGATTTTGAAGAGTGAGGTATCATAATATTCGTATTCTTCCCCGGAGTGTCATAGGCTAAAAAGGTTAATATAAAAAAAGTGAATTTACATAGACTGTGTACGTATAGTATAGTCTCCGATTGTTAATTAGTTAGGTATAGGTACCTACTTAAATGCGTCTTGTTCATATATTTTTAATTTTTTTTTTTGCAGTCAGTCGGGTTTTTTTGGTTTTTTAAATTAACTTTTTTTTTAACATTTCTTCGTATCTGTTTAAGGCACTGAGGCCAAGAGTTGGAAAGCAAGGCTGATTGAAAATTGCTTCCCTCTATATGGTGTCATAAACACCTTCTCAAAATAATTAAATAGGCATACTTTTTGACAAACGTGCACAAATTGGTTTGGGGGTCATAAAAATTTGTTTGGAAAAACTGTTAGAAAGTGCTGTAGCTCACTAAAGACTCGAGCTCCTTAAACAATTTAAGAAAAGCAGAAAAATCAGTCAAATACTAAGAATGCTGTTTAATTTAGGTACCCTATTTTCTAATCAAAAAAACATGTAGCGGTTTTTGAATTATTAGATAAATCAGATTTTTAAATATTTAGAAGCAGACAATATGTCTTAATTTAATTTTTTTGAGGTCGGAGAGCAGAAGATACTACCATTACTGAGCTGCCGTTGAAAAGTTCTGAAAAGTCATTGGAAAACGATTCATACGTTCATGTATTTATGTATTTTTTGGCGCAAGGTTTGAAAGCAGACGTTGTAGAACACTTTGTTAGTAAAGACCATAGACAAATTATACTGAGACCCCCAACTCACACTCTTGCCGCTGGCCCCCTCAGTTTTTTTTTCAAACTCGCCATTTTGTTTTCCTATCATGTCAATTAAGAATCCGTGTGAGGATGCTGCCAACCGTTCGGGAATACCACATTTTTACATTACTGAATACCATTGGTTAGTTATTATAAATTTTTAAAAGGCGAATAATTTGATTAAAACTAAAAAAACTATCTAAAATATATGTTTTATATATTAGAAACATATTAGGACAAATATGGTTGTGTATTTTCCGCTTTTGGATATCATTAACTTCGATTTCGTGTGTAAATCTTTCCTAAATAATGAAGAAAATATGAAGAACATTTTCTCAACTGATCTACATTGTTAATTTTTCATGAACGTTTTAAGCAAATGTGCATTTATTCCTAAAAAAAAAATATTATCCACACGTAACGAACAATTTCAAATTAAACGGATAAAATTCTATGAACGCTGGCAGCAACTTTGCCCAAAGCGGAAGTGGCTCATATATTTTGGGAGTGTGCTGGTGAGCCGGAATTTTTTAAGTTTCGTGACATTTGTCAATACGAATTTCTATGTAACAATACTAGCGCACCAAATCGTGACCACTCCGTACAAATATAGCTTGTAGGCTAAGTAACGGGAAATCGGTCGGAGTTGGTGGTCTCAGTATTGTCTCTGGAAAAGACTGTGGGAAGCAGCAACTGTAAAACATTTTATATGGTATCGAATTTGCATTGCAATTTAAGTGTCGTGAAACAGTGGTGTATAGCTTTATGGCAATAAAATGTTTAAAAATCATTTAGAGCAACTTCTGTTCAAATCGCCGATTTAAATGAGCTCTCTATTTAATTTAAATAGGAAAACTAAAATCAAAGCCATCATCCTTTGGTAGAGCGGTAAGACTACACAAATTAAGTTAACCAACCTCTGATAACCTAGTTAAGCTATGAAGTAAATCACCAAGAGCAAGCAATTTCTGTTCAAAGACATGAAGAATGCAAGTTTTCAAATCTTACTTTTTGAAATTCTCCAAATTTTAAAAATCTAGGTACATATATTGAAAGTCTATTCATTTCTCTTAACATGGAGCCTGCTTCATAAATTTACAAGTGCAATTAGCAGGGTTCTTAACAGCAGACTTGTAAGGACCGACAAATATGTATTTTTCACGCAATACAATACATTTTTCCAGACGATTTCAAATGTTGAATTATCTTTGGCGACCTGGGCCCTGATATCCCATTCCCTACCGATATCTTAAAAAATAAAAAAATAGAATCATGTAAAAACGCAACCCTGTGGCGAAAGCAAATCCTCGTTTTTTTACTGAAAACATAATACTGAACTGTTGACACATCTATTTTTTTGACAACCCCTTCTTAAAATATTTAAAAAAAATATCGAGCTGACAGTTTTAGTCTGCTTTTGCTACTCAATTACTCATGGCCATGTCATTGATAAACGCTTCCTCCTTTCTGGAAGTCTTTATCCCTACGAAGATTCAGTTGACATTTTTTTCAATTCCTTCCAAAAGTCACTGTCATTAGGAATGCCTGTAATTTCTACCTACGAAGCGACTTAGCCGACAGTTTTGCATTGTGACTCCTCTCAAAATATGTATATTAAATTCCTCCCTGCGAAGTGTATTACAGCTAGAGCTCATTTTCTGCACCTAAACTCTCTTGCTGGATCAAGTCGTTCGTTTATATCATTTCAATAGAATTTAATTTAAATCACCTAGCCAGACCTTCTGCAAAATGTTCTTTTCTCATGTTAATAAAAGCCCCCGAGGATGGCCCCAAATCTATCCCTTATACAAATCACAGCTCTTGCGAAATGAAAAATGCCCGCATTCTCGAAATATTCTTCTTTATCACAATAATTTATAAACACACGCAGCAGGAGTGAATTTCCCATCTGTTACAGTATCCTTTTGTCGGCGACAGTGAAGAAATGAATGAAGTCCAAATGGAGAGAAAAAAAACATCACTCACCTATCTGCCGGGCCACACTTACAAATGCTTTACTAACGCAATTCATATTCTTTTTTACAACTTATCCGAGAATTAACTTTATGAAAAAATTATAAAAAAATCACTGAAACGTTTTAAATATTTTTTGTTTCAACGGCGCTTATTCGCAGAATTTATTTTATTTTGTTGTTTCTTGCAACATTTATGTTGTAGCTTTCTCCCGTTTATTTAGCATTCCTGTTTTATATCTGTAAATGAAAATATTTTCGCTGGATGCACTAAGCTGTGCATCTATGTTTATACATGTTTTTGTTCACTTAATATTTTTTTTAATTCATTTTCCACTCATATTTACTCTGCTCAGGTAGGTGTACCTTGTGTATCTGTTGTGTGTGCACCAGTATAGAAAGGGTGGATGGGGTTTTTTTTTTTTTGTGCAGAATTCTGTTGTTAAAAAAGAGAAGTGGAAAATAATAATATTTAATATAACACACGAATGGAATTCTAAAAAAACTTGTTAAAACAGTGAAAATGAGAAACAGAACAGAAAAAACTGCTCGCTATCCTGCTAAAAGGTAAATAAGAATTATTTGTTTATCTTCGTGTTATTTCATAGTCGGATGCATATAATATGGACGCAGCTTTGCAAATTAAATTACTTGAATTCTTGGAGGGAAGATAATTGGAATGCTTGTATCAAGAACTTTAATTAATAGAGTAAGGAATGTTATTTCGTAGGTGAGTTAGGGGAATGGTCCCTGGATTGAAGAATATTGGTACAAAATGTAATCAAATGGAACTTATGCCGTATTGCCTCTAACCGAGTGCGATTTTGGCTCGGTAAAAAAATGTGTTAAATTTAACTAAGTTTCTGTACAAAAACGAGTATTCGGTGTTAAAAGCTAACGAGATAAAAATGTTAAATGCATACTGTTAAAGAAACACACTTTTAACAGTAGTTGGTATGAATTAAGGAGGTTGGTTAAATTGTACAGATTTAGTTTGTTACGACCAAGAATTTGGGGGAAAAATTTAGAAATTGGTTATTTTTGGGTTTCCTTACAAGTTGGCTATTAGCTATTTTTAATCGAGTTATAATAACAGTAATATTTACTTGGTAGTTTTTAAGTAAGTGATTTTTCTGAGTGTATAGAATTGCGTCCAAATATGTTATTCACTTTGACTATAAGTGCCAGCAAATTTCCGAAATGTGTTCTGGGGGCTAGACTGTATCAACCCTACACCTATATTCCTATATGGCGATTGCAATGGTCTACTAACAAATGCAGCTAGAATGTAAGGCTCAACATCATGAACAAATGTACAACATGTCATATCTGTTATAGGTCCTTAGGAAAGTGAAGACATCCTCATTCAAATTTGCTGTGTCCCTTTTTCCATTTTCTATTTCTAAGCACTTTTCATAAAGACTTAAAAATGCTAAATTGACATTAAAAGGATACTCTAATGCAAAGCACCTTTAAAAGGTATGTACCTAAACTAAGAAAAAGTAGTACCACATTGAAACTTCGTTGTGGAAAAGGTTAAACTATCTATAATTGTATAAAACACACCCACAATTTCCAAGAACAGTTGGCAGAAAAATCACGCTTTTATACCTTATATAGCTCCAAAGGCTCGAGGTGAACCAAGGATTCAAATAACAAGCCTTTCAACTTGGCCCTGTCTATTAGCTAAGTGCCTCCAATCTCAGACTTAAAGTTAGTTGAGATCGTTTTCTTCTAGTGTGTGTCATCTAAGACGAGGTCATCGTTAACTGCGTTGGCCGACACTATGACATTATTTTTTTTTACATGCCATAGCCACCGCAAACACCCCAGCACAGTTTTTTTTTATTGAAGGTCAAAGTTGCTGTGCAGCCTATATTGTCAAAGAAAACGGGACCATCGATTTTATGAAATTGTGACATTTTTTGTCCGCAACGTAATTTTAACGTGCTATTTAATATTTCTTAAAACAAAAGCTTATAGATAAAACAAGCTAAGCCAGATATATAACATTTCATGAACGAGTTTGAAGAGATAAAGTCCATCAAATGATCGCGAAATTGTCTCTCCTGCTATGCACAACCATGATCAACAAGCAACACGAGGAGCTCGTATTCACTTGTTGGGCAGTGTGTTGAGCAACAACCTCCAACCGGATTTAAGGCATGGGTTGCATAGAATTATGAGCATCTTTCACTGGAGTCCAATGTATAGAAATTGATTCGTAGCGCACTTAGTGATCGAATGGCATTAGATACTCATTTTTAAGTAAATAGGTACCGAGTAAGTTTTTGCGCAAATAGATACAGTCAATTCTTAAATTGAAATTACCAGTCCAAAACTAGCGATCTCATTTATTTCGATATATGAATTGGGTGAATTCCAGGTACAAAAACACATGGGAAAAGCTTGACGTGCAGCATATCTCAGTTCCATAGGTGCACTGATAACCTTTCCAACAATCGACATTATCGGCAAATCGGCAAGCTAGCTGCTATCGACTGCAAGACTCTCAACAATGGAGAGAACAACATATTGGATTTGCCAAACATGTCCATGATGCAACGTTATATTCCCAAACTCACAGATTGCATGCCTACCGAAAATATCTTCAATATAATAAAGTTATAAACTCTCCGACTCCTTTGCAATATTCGATGATGGTCAAAAACACAAGATGCTTACCCAAAATTTGAGGTTGAAAAGTTCCTTACGCGCACTTTCATACATCTGGAATGGCAAACACTAGATGGACTTGCCTAAATCAATGCAATACATCTAAGCATAAATTTGGTCAAATCCACATCAAGAAGATCATAAAAGGTTTACTGGGCTTCTGAGACACAAAAGGGGTTCCGCAGCGCTGCACTGGAGACAACTTACCAAAATGTCCGCAACAGAAATGGTAAAATAAAAAATACTACTCATTTTCCAATTGAATTGAATGTTCCTTGTTTGAAAAAATTCTTCCAATGGCTTCTTTATATTTGTTGTTAATTTTAAAAAACAAATGTTGAACACAGTCAACTCCCTAAATGGCAGGTATATCTTAGGCATCAAAATGTGGTTAATTATAACCCTTACTAAGAGACCACCAGATCAAAGCAAGACGCACTGCCAGTTGTCATAGTTTCCCAAGCCACAGATATGTTATCCATTTGGGTGGGTGCCTTCGGTTGGAGTGCGTATTTGAAGCCCCCTCTTTTGGTGAAACTAATTCCATTTCGCCCTGAAGCCCTAATTAGAGTCGAAAAGCATCAGTCAACATCCCACCATATTACATACAATGTGCTCACTCTTTTGTTTGTCTCAGTTGGCACCTGGGAGAGGGTGCATTCAGGGTGGCGTTCGGTATGTACCACGATAGTCTGTTTTAGGTATGCATATACGTAGCAAGAGGGACCACACGGCGCTTTGACGATATGTGCTCATACTATTAACTCATCGGTACCTATTGTGAAGGAAAGCCACAAAAGTAAATAGTTTATTAGCGGTCGCTTTGCCGTCAAATTAATATTCCAAAGGTAGGTGTGCATGCCTTACCCATTGAAGTCATTTATTAGCGGCTTTCCCCGGCAACAATCGAGATTTGGCGGTCAAACGACGCCCACGGCGACTAAATACCAATTGGGTAGTTAGATGATAACGGCATGCTGATGCTTTTGTTCTTTCAAACACCCGAGGAAGACAAAACTGCAATTTGCAGGCTATGGGTTGCCACAGATGCATTCAGCGTTGCCAACCAATTTTAAAGAAAAAATGCCTAAGTTGAGAAAAAAAGATGCCTTTTTCGATAAAATAATGCCTAAAATATTTTTTTTTTACGTAAACTGGAACAATAAATCAAAAATTAAACACAAATATAGAAAAATAAACAAAAACAATTTCTATTTCCAAAAAAAACTTATAAGTTATATAACATAGAACAAATTCTTAATAGGAACTAGATTCATGACTTTTTAGTTTCATAATAAGTTACAAAATATTGAACAAAACAAACATAATTTTACTCCATCAGATTGTCGTGGTCCTTGAAATCATACATTAAAAAAATAAAAAGTTAGTACCTATCTATGTTGAATCAAAAAACAAAATTATAAAAACAATTTTAAATAAAAAAGATGCCTTTTTGAAGAAAAAAATCCTTAAAGCCTTAACTAATGAAATAATGTCTAAAATGCATAAAAAAGCCTTGATTGGCATCACTGGATGCATTCAACCATCAATAAGTAAGTGTGCACCCTTACATGCGGCTCACGACTCAAAAATCAACCAAGCCGACAGACTCTCAACAATTTTCGAGGAAATAAAGTCACACCCCACCCCTTACCACTATTTGAATTTCTTTTTAAACATTTTAAGGACCACACACAATAGCTACCTCATCGAAATTCCTCCGAAGACATTTTCCATCACAAAAAAGTCATCATCTGCAACCTTTTTACTGTCACAATATTATACACTTTGCCATCACCATTTTCGGAGCAAACATTATGCATAATTGCATCCATTTGCATCCTAACACAGGGACTCACTTGGTAACCTCAACTTCATCTGTTCAAAATCTCTCTTTTATTCCATCAAAATGGTTGGCATTTAATCAGCTTTTCATTCGTTTTACTCCGATCGTTCCCCCGTGTGCGGCATAAAGCATATAGAAGAGAACTTGAACTTTGCGCTTCGATGATGATGGTGCATGTGGCGGCAAAGCCACAAAAGGGCCAGACCCCAAGCGCTCTCCCCAACCGAATATTAAATGCACTCAACATGCCGTGCCGAAAATTCCTTGCAAAACGTTGCATGCAAAGTTTATGTTGCAACATTAGTCAGAAAGTCAAATGCATAGAAGTCGGCATTTCATCACTGTCGCACCAGCAATCGTTAAGAAAATACGACAAGGGAAAAAAAAAATGGAAATAACATCATCCTGTTCGCCGTTTTGGGAAGAAAGAGGGAATTTTTGTGCGGTATCCAAGAGGTTTTACTTCTTTCTAAATCAGATATTACGGAAATATAATTCGTTTTGAGGACGTCCGTCGGGAGAGCAGGCAGGATATCCACCTTTGTGAACTTGAGGAATTCAATCAAATCCAAGGAATCATATAGCAAGAATGATATCCATCATTTGCAGACAGGCGGTGGCGTATTATTCCATACTATCTTATGCATAAAGTGAAATGGTACTGGAATTCTTTCTATACTACTCGAGGATTAAAAAGATCCACAGACGTTATATAGTAGTTGGTGGCAGATGAAAGTCGAAGGAATCAATTTTGACGTTCGTCATCAATTTGTGCGTTCGGAAATCGACAATATGGGTCATGGAATGACACATGGAAATTACCCTTTGAATGGGAATAACTTTGAGGTTGATTGAAGTCAGGATCGGGGCCGGAGGGGATATCAATTCGTACAGTGGGCGACGAGTCATACAGGTAGTTGCATTTTGGGGGATTTTACTCGAAAAATTAAGCCACCGTGGGACGCCAAACGTTAAGCTTCTTATAATCGAAGGCATCAACTTTTTCTTTTGCACTAAGGCTTCATTTGGAAGAGAGGCAACCTATGAGGCTTCTACAAGTACCTCTGGGAAAGTACAAGACGAGAGATATTAGCGTATTTAATTTAACACTTAATTGAACAGATTTTGTAGTTGAAGACCTTAGGGTACCTATTCATAACTAAATATGGTATTGATTGAAACAGCCCCAGAGGCGAGGCTTAGGTTGCTTGTTAGGATAAGGTTGCTATCCTTGACTTTTAAAATAAGGAAACAAAGACATGTTTTATTTATGCCAGTCCATGCTCCATTATGGGTCATACTTCCGCCAGTTTGTACGCATCGTTCAAAAATGCAGACAGCTACGGGAGCAGGTTTTTACCCGGAGGCACTGCAAAAACGGGTATCTGTCAGACTACCACATGTTATACTACAGCATGTTGGTCTTGCCAACAAAAACACAATTAGCTCTTAAGCGTTGTTTTGGGGCCCGAACCCACGAGACCTGTAGACAGTAGGCAGGAAAATGTTAGTGTAGCTCAAACCAGGCTGTGGAGTAGAGAAAATTCGGGATGCTACTGAGTTGGTGTCTGAAACTGCCGAGAGCTCAATAAAGAACGGCTTGCCTAGTGGGTGATGTCTGCATTTGGCAAGGGCCGGACATTTTCATTGGAGACTTCGTAGCCACAATAGTGGGTATAATGGAATATGGTAAGTTAAGCGGCGCAGGGTCATAAGTCCACAGGCCAAAAGTCCACAATGGACTTGTGATCTACCTAGGTGGGTTATAAGTCCACAATTGACCCGGTGAGCCAAAAGTTCACACAAAATTCTTGTGGACTTTTGACTCACTGATTGTGGTCTTTTGGCTCACTATGGTGTGTCATAAGTCCACAATTCTCATAATTTAAAATAAAACAAAAGTAAACGCTTTTCTTTCATTCTCTCTTAGACTATAATGTGTTTCTTGAACAATATTTCAGGAGCGGATTGACACAAAATGTAAACACATTACACAAGCATACAAGGAGTTGAGAAATTTTATTTAAGCACGAAAAGTTTTGCAAAAAGTTTACGTTCGCGTGACTTTTTCAAAATAACTTTGTATATCGTTCCAAAAATTGGCGCGAATTTTTCAAAATAACTTTATAAATTTTTGGAGCAATTTACAAAGTTATTTTGAAAAAGTCACGCGAACTTTTTGAAAAACATTTCATGTTTAAATAAAATTTCTCAACTCCTTGTATGCTTGTTTAAATAAAATACTATAATTGCTACTTTATACATCCATTTATCAATTATAGGTCTATCATTTTCTCTTCATACTCATGAGTAAGCAGTCTGAAGACGCATATACACTTGCTTTTCAATACATTGAAGCAAAAAATTTATTTAAATTTTGTGGTGCTTCATTTACTTTGGATTTTGAGGAAGCTTTAAGAAAGGGGTTGAGGAAAGTGTTTGTGTTTCCAGCTGCCGAAATACGAGGGTGCTGGTTTCACTACTGTCGTGCTATAAAGAGAAAAGCTTCGAAAATTCCCAACTTTTTACAAATTTTGCGGAAAGAGAAAAAAATTTACAACATTTTCAATAAGTTTTTAGTCTTCCCACTTTTTGAGTTGTTTTAATTTATTTTTAGTGAACTTTTGACAAACCTACGTGGGTTTTAAGTCCACAAATCAATTGCTACTATTGTGGACTTTTGGCCTGTAGACTTATGACCCTGCGCCTTTGCTAACTGCTGTTAATCTAGCGACATCTGCTCGTGTTCTGGCGAGGTTCTTCTTCGTTCTGGCAGTGCCCTATGCTGACCAAATCTTCCTTAAAATGACGCAGCTCATCAGAATCGAAGAGATACGGAACTGCTCTCAAAACTGTCGACTTTTAGTCAGAGCCAGTGTTGTTAGCACTCTCTCTTCCTTTAAAGTAAAATTTGTATTACACGGAAAGAAAATCACGTTAAATTAACCTTTAGTATGAAAACCGCGGTTTGTAACTCTGCTATGATTATTTTTTGCTACTAGAACATTTTAATAAGAGACGATTTACATGAGCTGTTTTTTATGGATATTCAGTGTGTTGATAATAATGGTGAATTACAGGTGTTTTGATAGAATTTCACCAAAAATTCATAGTTTGAATGTTTTTTGTCAGATCTGTGAAATTCCCACGATTTGGTGCTTTATCCCTTTATCATACGGAAGGCTTTTCGGACATCGCAATTCCCACAAACGGGGATAAATCCCACGATATAACTACACTGGTCTGAGCCTAGCTTGCTTCGGGAGCAGTTTACACACCTCCCAGTTTGGCAATACTTATTCCTGAAGGACGCTGGCTGCGTTGAGTAGGCGAAGGAATTTTGAAATATCTAATTTCACTGAGATTACGCCTGATCCCAGTCGAATTTGTTTGCTATTTTGGTACAATATTCTTTATAATGCAGATCCACAGAATATTAAGAGTCGTGTTAAGTACTTAGTTTTCATGGTTCCAATTCCAGGGTTTTTCTTTTTTTGACTAAGTGGTCTCAATCAAACTTCTACTCTGCAGAAAACATAAGCCAGAAATAGCATACAGACCAAACTGTTTATTTACTTAGCTGGTTCAACGGGCAGTTTTGAGATTGGTATAAACGCATCACAATTATGGGCCTACCCAGATCTGAGGGTGACCCCTCAGACTCAACAGATCGCATAATGAAAGCGATTCCAAAACCATCCCACTCCTTTTTCAAAAAAATTAAATTCCGATTGAAGATAATCGCCTTCACGCTGTCAGCTGACTGCACAATGGTGAACCAGACGCTCTGCTTCTGGTAATATGAGCATCCTCCCATTGCATTGATCCGTCCAACCATATGATGATTAGGTGAAGAATTTCTGAAATTAGACGACATGTCTTCGTCTTTCAATTTCATTGCAGTCACCCTCACTATATAAAGGACACCCAAGATAGTAGGTATACATTTGCCTGGGAGCGCGGAGGAAACTTTTTTTTACAAAACTTTGACTGCCGAGTAAATTCCGCACACAACGACGGCCCACAAAGATTTTCAAATATCGAAAAGTCGTATTACAGCAAAATCCGCACTTTTCGTTGGCAAAGCAAAGCTCTCGGCAAAGTGACAAAAAAACCGCAAAATTGCTTTCATCCTTCTTTTTAAGAGTCCATCGGCTTGCTCGTTGAGTGTAATTATAGTGAAAATCGCAAGGATAGGCGTTCGGTAGATGGCGTCTTAAAAGTTTCAGAAGGGTGAAACAAAATGCGAGATAAATTTGCGTTTCGGAATCGAGGATGGAGGATTGTTTTAAATTTTTTTTTCTATTCTTTATGTGAGCTAAGGATCGAAGCCTTTCAACATAGTTTGGTAAAAGTCATTTCTAATTTTGGTTTATGGTTGGTTTCATAGTAACCAAAGGATACCAATTAATAGAGTTATTTGAAAAGTTTTACTGTTGCGCTGAAAAACTGAAAAAAAAAAACACAAAATGAAAAAAAAACTTTGTGAAGGGTTAAACGTGAATCCGGGCGAAAAACTCTTTCAATTAAAGAAGAAATGGAGGAGGGAGGCAAATTGAAATGGAGTTCAAATGAATTAGATGAGCGGACTTTCAAAAAGAGACTGACTTAAGGAATAGTTACTGGGAGTCGATGCATCTGTTAATTTTGTAAAGTGCGGCGAGTTACGATAAAAATCACTTGAAACAAAACTAAGTGAGAAGACCTGAGTTTTTATTGGACTGACTTTCTATAAAATAATGGACGAAGTCCTCCGATAGCACTGATACCAAAATGGGCAACGCGATTTCGTTGGATGACCTTCAGTCTTTCTATACACTTATGGATGTCTTCAGGTGGCTTGAGTACAAACTTTGACTAAGAATCCGCTTTCAGGCTTTCTTACGACCGCGAAACCGAAGTCGAAGCGCATTAAGCTTTTTCATCGAAGCATGATACAGATCCTGGCCTATCTATTTTGCTGTGTGATAAGAAATTATTGTATCTAAGTTGAAAACTGTAGAGAATAGCAGCTAGGACTCTATATAAATCGGGAGAAGATATCCTAAGTAGTTTTGAGTAAAATATAATCGTATGACTGTCGGATTGGTTGCATTGAGAGCCTTCCGAGGATGATATTTAACGACGGATTATACGAGCCTTTCAGTGACATAAACTTAGTTACAAAAAAGTTTTCGTCTTTAAGCTGAGAGGGACAATGCATCAGAAGAAAGAAAACCCTCAAGCCGCAACCAACCTGGAGTCTGTTAGTGGAGGCTCATGTGAACCTTGAACTGTAACCCCACCTAAGAACTCTTCTCCTCTTTAGACGGCACCACAGTTAGGCGAAAAAATTAGACTTCACCTCGCGTTTCAATAAAAAAAACAGCTGCGAGTTGATTCATGCAGTGGATGTTAATAAACGCCACCAAATTGTAACAGACTTTCAAATTGTCTAAAATTTGCTGCCTCGGCCCTACTCTGTCAGTGGCGTAATCCTGTGCGAGCTTGTTCCTCAGCTCTTGTAAATCAGACATCATTGCCTATTGCAATTCCCTAATTATTAAGCTCTCCGACACAACACGCGTTTGACTAAAACACAACCGGCCTTACTAACAACCAAATTTAGACTCGACTTTAGGGCAATAGTCGAAATTAAAATAAACTGTGTACCAATAATCAAGTTATCTTCGACTTTAAGATAATCGAGACTGTAACTTTCAATCCGGAGAAAGTCGAGTCTAACCCATTTTTAAAGTTTAAACGTCAGCCTTTGTAATAAATAAATATGAAATATGAAATGGACAGCAAATAAAGAGAAGCCGCATCTTAAATTGGACGCAGGCAATGTAATAGTTCATCTAGTTGACTGTGTCATACCATTGGCTGATATCATTGATAGCAAAATTATTAATGCTGCAATGATACAGTCAAAAAACAAAGCAACCATCTTTTATATTTCACTCGAAATACGACCAACTGCCAATTTCAGCAAATTATTTGAAAGCGAGGAAACAAATTATAACGCTTTTGAGTTATACTGTTATAATTTTGCTATAAAGTCAGATGTAGTTAAAGTTCCGATTACTTTGATTGTTGGTACCTAGAAATTAAAAGTCGAAACTATAGTTAGTTTCGAAATTAGGTAAACTCGAGTTTACGGTTTGGTTGTTGGTAAGGCCCAACAATTGTTAGTATGTAGGTACAATTACTTATCCTGTTGAACACAAAATCATTTAGTTACATGATTCCAAAACCAGCCCAGTGCTGCTGTATATCCTTCTCTGTTCATATCAAAGAGCAGTCATCCATCAACTGTGGCCCCTACTGAGTTTCCATTACACAACCCTCACTGTTTCGATAATCAGTTTATGAATACGTCGCTAGGCGATAATCGAATTTACTTGTGATTCCAGTCAAACACACCAAAAGTACTGAACTCGATGCATTTCCATTACGAAAACGAAATTCCCACATCCATGTTACACGCTCTTGGCCATAAGAGCAAACGTTTTAGCCAACATACTAATATCATCCGATTAATGTAGCTCAAGGTACGGCATCCGCAAAATGCAGTCTCTCATGTTTTCCAACTGCGGCTGTAAAAATGTCCGTGCAAGTGCTTCGAATTCTCCCGCCCTCCGCTGCAAGTTACAAGTAAAATCCACTGAATTTCGAATGTTTTTAGCGGTCTGTGTACTGTGTACACTATGATACAGACGAAGAGCGCCTCACTTGAGAAACTATTGCGGTTATTTTTTTCCGAGGAATAGGCTCTAAATTTGAACTTGCACATAGACATATCTAACCACGACAGTGGTGTACTGACTAATTTGGTGCTATGCAAATAACAAGTTAGTCGAATTAGCAACTGCACCAGATAAGAGGTTATGTTTTGTTGTGCGCGTCTGCTGGGATAGTAGAGCGTGCAGGCGAGGGTTGGGGTTAGGGTTTTGCCGGATAATCTGCTACGTGATTCAATTTTCGAAAGAGGGATTTGTCGAGCCCATTGTTGCTATTGGTATACACACAGACACACGCACAACAATGTGAGTGTTATCCAAAATTGTTCTTCCGAAATAGTGGAAATTAGACCGTGGTCTCGGTTTTTGGTATCAGAAAGGGTGGGCGTGGATATGAGTGAAGAGACGACGTTTCCAGTTATATTTTGTGCAAAGCTGCGGGATGGGACGTTTCAAGCAAAGCAAGTTTGATTTTGAAAGCATTCCAATTATTGAGTGGGATATAAAGGGTGATTTTTTAGCTGGTTTGGTTTTGGCAACACTGGTTTTGACAGCTGACGTGTGTTTAGTACCTTGTGTCACTGTCAAACAGCTTCAGTTTGGTTTGCAATTTAACCATGGATCGTCTTACAAATGAACAACGCTTGCAAATTATTGAATTTTACTATCAAAATTCGTGCTCGGTTCGAAATGTTCATCGCGCGCTGCTTCCATTTTATGATCGGCATTCTCGACCTTCTGAGCAGTCTATTCGGAAGATTGTGACCAAATTTCGCACCAAATTTACTTTGTTGGACATTAAACCACCAACACGTTTACGTACTGTGCGTAGTGAAGAAAATATTGCGGCCGTATCAGCTAGTGTGACAGAAGACCGCGAAATGTCGATTCGGCGCCGTTCCCAGCAGTTAGGCCTTTGTTACAGCACTACGTGGAAAATTTTGCGGAAGGATTTGGGCGTAAAGCCTTTTAAGATACAGCTGGTGCAAGAACTAAAGCCAGCCGACCTACCACAATGCCGAATTTTTGGTGAATGGGTACGTAAATAAGCTAAATTGCCGCATTTGGAGTGAAGATCAGCCAGAAGCATTGCAACAGCTACCAATGCATCCCGAAAAAGCCACTGTTTGGTGCGGTTTATGGGCCGGCGGCATTATTGGGCCATATTTCTTCAAAGATGATGCGAATCGCAGCGTTACTGTCAATGGTGAACGCTACCGAGCGATGATAACAAACTTTTTTTTGCCCGAAATGGAAGTTCTTGACTTGCATGATATGTGGTTTCAACAAGACGGTGCCACATGCCACACAGCACGCGAAACAATGGCGCAATTGCGAGGCGAGTTTGGTGAACAGTTAATTTCACGTTTCGGGCCGGTCAATTGGCCGCCTAGATCGTGCGATTTGACACCATTAGACTATTTTTTGTGGGGCTATGCCAAGGCTAATGTGTATAGGGACAAGCCCGCTTCGATTGACGCACTGGAAGCCAACATCCATGCATTCATTCGTGAGATACCGGCCGATATGTGTGAAAGAGTATGCCAAAATTGGACTCAGCGGATGGGCTACCTGAGACGCAGCCGCGGTCAACATTTGCATGAAATTATCTTTAAACATTAAATTGCAAGGTTCAAACTATCGATTCAAATAAATATTTCATTCATTTTTTCGAATTTTTTGTGTTTTTTTTTTAAAAAAAGTTCTAAACCTCTTAAAAAATCACCCTTTATATGCGTGGTTGGGTTTGATATTGCTTTTGCAGTGGTAGACGTATGTAGTAAATATCGCAAAACAACTTAGATTGGCGGGAGACTGAATAGCGATTCACAGCCAAATCGTGCAGGAATTAAACTGAGGCTACCTACTACTCACTGAATTAAAGCAAAAGGTTTTCCGATTTCCAAAAATTCTAAAAAAAACCTACGAATAGCACCTCTTTCTCGTTTCCAGCAGCAAATCGGTATAATGTTTTTATACACTTTATGGGCTCTAACTTTGTCCATTTTAGGACAAAGGCAAAAGCTGCCTTTCAAAAAGGTGTACATATTTCAGTACTTCCCTTTTTTAAAAACATAAATAAAGTAGGTACATAATGTGTCGTTTAGCAGCATTTAAATGCTCTCTCTTCTCGAATTTTTAGAGTCCGTACAGTGTGTCCGGATACTGAAAATGCCACTTCAATTTTAGTTTTAGTATCAAGACACTAAAAATATTTTATTAGAATTTGTTTTTGAACAACTGATTATTTTTAAAAGAAAATAACAATTATTTTTTTAAAGAATATGTTAAAATCTACTCTTAGGTCACTTTCTTTTTACAAATGCTCCCCAATATTTTCCTTTTTATTCCAAACGACAAAATTGCCAACCTCTCGGAGCTTAGCCACTATACTTCGGACATCTTTGGGCGCATGTAGTTGATTCGTTTGAAACTTTGCATCTATTTGTGTGATACTCTGGTGTTTAGGGCTTAAGTCAAAAAATCCCGTTTTTGGATAATAGTTGGATTTAAGTCAATATGCATATGCGTATCAAGCGTAACATCTTCCTATAGAAATTATTTTATACATAGGGTATAAGTCAGGAAGTTTTCAAAATTGTTTGGAATTAAGGGTGTAAGTTGACTAATATTTTGAAATAATTAAGTTGCTCCTAAGGGCTTAATTCATCTTATAATTGTATAATATACTTATACTTTACTTTATTATTTATTTGAATTAATTTAATGTTTCCAAATTTTCTTAATGAATTAAACTGATTATTAATGTGAACAAAAATTTGTTTTCTCGACTTAAGTCCTTAGAAAAAACTTAATTTTAACAGGTATTAAAGAAACAAATGGCTCTAAGGAGATAAGTCATCAGAAAATCTGGTAAGCACTTATTTGTTGGTCAACAGCCTATAATCTTGTTACAGACGAGATTTTTGATGATTGTCTTGCATCATTCATTTTTCGCAAAAAGAATATCTGGATTTACAAAAAAAAGTTCAATCTTCAATCTCATTTTGCGGAAAACTACTATTTCTGACTTAACCCCTTTCTTACTTACTTACTTAACGGGCTCCAAACCCGTGAAGAGTCTCTGCCTGAGACACTGTAGCCTTCCATCCTCTGCGATCCCGGGCACGCTGCTTCCAGTTATCCAGACCAAGCGCTCTGGCATCCGCGATGGCTTGGTCTTTGAAACGGAGGTTCGGTCTTCCTTGTCGTCTCGAACCTGGCGGCTGGGATTCGAAGATCCTTTTAGCTGCAGCATTATTGTCCATTCGCTCGATGTGGCCGAGCCAATGTAGTCGACGTATTTTGGCCTTTTGGACTACATCCACATCTTGGTACAGCTCATAGAGTTCGCGGTTGTATCTTCTCCTCCATTCGCCCTCCTCGCACACAGGACCAAAAATCTGCCGAAGAATTTTTCTTTCGAAGGAGCCCAGTATCAGCTCTCCCTTCCTGCTTATCGTCTAGCACTCTGCGCCATAAAGCAGAACTGGCAGGATAAGGGTTCTGTAAAGCATACATTTTGTCCTTCGAGTTAGGAGTTTTGAACCCAATTGTTTTGCCAAACCGAAGTAGCAGCGGTTTCCTAGGGTAATTCTTCGCCGGATCTCCACTACGATGTCATTTGTGGAGTTCATGCTTACACCGAGGTAGATAAACTCCTTAACTACCTAGAAATTGTTGCTATCAATAGTGACGTTCTGTCCTAGGCGGTGGACAGATGCTTGTTTGTTTGTTGATAGCATGTACTTAGTCTTGTCCTCATTTACTACAAGACCAACGAATTTAGCCTGTTCTTCAATCGCCGTAAAAGCCTCTATCACGGCACGCTGGGAGCGACCGATGATGTCAATATCGTCTGCATACCCCAGTAGCTGGACGGATCTGTTGAAGATAGTGCCTTCCGTGTTGACACCTGCCCTGCGCACTATCTGCTCTAACACGAGATTGAAGAAGTCACATGATAGTGCGTCTCCTTGCCGAAATCCGGTGCATGTTTGGAATAGTTCGGAGGAACTTCTTCCAAATTGCACGTTGCAGCGTGTGTTCTCCAGCGTCACGCTACATAGCTGGATCAGTTTTGCCGGGATCTCCACACTGGTACGTGCCGATTAGTGTGTTGCAGAACGGTTTGAGACGTTCACACAGTACGTTGGATAGGATCTTGTATGCGACATTAAGCAGGGATATGCCTCGATAGTTCTTGCAAGACATAGGATCGCCTTTTTTGTAGATGGGGCATATGGAGCTGATAGTCCAGTCATCGGGCATGCTTTCTTCCACCCATACTTGGTTGATGATTTGGTGCATGCGCCCTACCAAAACATCACCACCGTATTTGAAGAGCTCCGCTGGTAAACCATCAGAGCCGGCGGCCTTGTTGTTCTTTAGCTTTTTTATTGCTAAGTCAACTTCTTCTATACTGGGTGGTGGAACTGGTTCTTCATTGATTGGACGTGGGTTCTCTTCTTGCCCTATCACTCTCTCTACATGATGCCCATTTGGCAGCTGCTGGAAGTGCTGCTTAAACACATCTACTTTTCCCTGCGTCTTGAAGCCAGCAGCCAGTTGCTTTGCTTTCTTATAGAACTTCCGGATGTTGTTTCGATCGCAGGACTCTTCGATCTCCTTGAGCTGGGAGGCTGCGTAGGCCCTCTTCTTTCTACGCAGAATTTTTTTCTCTTCCCTCCTCCTGGCTCGATACTCTTCCCTCGCTGCCCTTGTTTTGCGCTGCAGCGTCTTCATATGTGCATCTTCGGTCACCTTTTTCCGGCGTACGCATTCATCATCATACCACGGGCTCTTTCTCTGGGGTGGCTGGTATCCTAAGGTGGTTTCGGCTGCCTCTTTGGTGATGTCGCGATACTGGGACCACTGGGTGTTGGGATCTGTGGTAGGTGAATACACTGCGGAGAGTTTCTCACTCAGGAGCTCTTTGTAGACTCTGGCTACTCTAGGTGTGCTAAGGCGTCCAACGTCGAATTTCTTCTTCTGGGCGGAACGCATCTTCTTCTCGTTGGATAGTCGAGCTCTGAACTTAGCCGCAACAAGAAAATGGTCAGAGTCGACGTTTGCCCGTGGAATGTGTGCGCGTTGAGGATGTTGGATGCTGTGCTTACCAACTAACCCGCCAAAGATGTTTTCCTTTCCGACTTTAGCATTGAAATCCCCGAGCACAAATTTGACATTGTACTCCGGGCAGGCTCCATAGGCTCCATCCAGGAGGTCATAAATATCCTCCTTAATAGGGTCTTCAGCCTCGTCGGTAGGGGGGTGTGCACATATTAGGCTTATGTTTTGGAAAGAAGCTTTGATGCGGATCATAGCTAGGTGATCACTTATCGGCTTAAAGTCAATAACTTTTCTCCTAAGCCGATTTCCCACGACGAATCCACATCCTAATACATGCAATCTTTCATGGCAGCTGTAATAAATATCGCAATTTTTTCTTTTCATCATACCTGATCCTATCCATCGTATCTCCTGGATCGCGGTAATATCTGCCTTGTACCGCGTGAGGACAGACTCAAGTTTTTGAGTAGCACCTGGAGTGTAGAGCGTTCGCACGTTCCAGGTACATACTCTTAAATCGTTGTCCGTTGACGTTCCGGGTCTGGTTGCCGTTTGAGGGAAATCGTTATCCGAGGCTCCTCGTGTCTCTCTCATAACTACTGTTTTTTTACAAGGTCGACGGCACAACCCCCAACCTGGAGGGCCTGGCCCTTGACCTTAGGACAGCAGGCCGGTTATTGCGGTGCCAGTAACCCACTTTGGAATGTGAGCGCTGCCGTTGGCCCTTTAAGGCTCATCCGCCACCAAATCTTCTCCAACACCCTGGCTCCGTATTGGAAATCCCTATAGACCTGGTATCCGAATATGTCAGAGCAGCTTTATAGGGATTACACTAATTAGTTCGGCCTGACTGGAACTGTAGACGCCACAGTTGCTTCCATCTAGGGAACTCCTCCGCTGCCGTCCGGTGCCAGAGGAGGTGCCTTAGTGAGAAAAACACACTCCTCCCCCTCTCTCGTCCGCTGCCACCAACGACCTTCCAAAGGGTTTGGTTACCCAATCTCCAATCGAGGTACTAGGCACCCACCAGTCACCACGTGGAGGTGAGAGTAGGAGTTGATAGTGAGAGGCTAGGTGAGAACGCTTGTGTTCTCATGACATCGCATCACTACCCTTCAACCAGCCTTAACCCCTTTCTACCTGATTTAAATATAATTTTTGACTTTTTATATTTGACGCGGCTATTTTTAGATGGACACTAAAACTGTACGGATACTAGTGCCTTTACCTATAAATATATTTTTGCACATTGCTAGTCGCAAAGACTGAAGTTTCAACTCTATAGGTACTAGCTAATAATATAAAAAAAAGTAAATAATTCGCTGAGTGTGTAAATATAATTCTTCTTTACCTAGTAGATGTGCGGAAATAAATAATAAATACTAAACTTTATGCGGCCGCCGGTCTAGCAAGGGCATAATACGTAAAAGCGTTAAAAATACACATGAACACATGAATAATTAACGGACCGACTCAACCTACGCGAGGACTTCAGAACGCAAAAAAAGGGAACTATCCCAGCTTGCTCAATTAGAAATGCAATTAATATATCCACCTCCGCATCACACGGATTAATCTCAAAGGCTTTGGCGCGAGTTAAGTATCCATAGCAAAACATATTGAGAAAAAAGATAACATTATTTGTATTCAATGATATCTTTAGTCTCTAGTACAGTCTTGCACACAACGCTACAATGATAACATATGTAAAAGAGATAATATCGTTTGTATACAATGTTGGAATATTATCTCTTCTTCATTATCAAGCAAGACGATTGTACGCTTGGGTCTCCTTGTAGATAGATAAGAAAAGTATATAAATACGACTGTATGATGAATTTATCGATAGTCTTATTGTAACTACATAGTAGCCTTAAGCTCCTTTTAGAATTAGTAAAAAGTATTTCAATAATAAAGGACATAGTTCCAAATAAATATTGTTTAATTTTAAAAGTAAGAACCAAGTGTTTTAATTGGCGATCCTGCCAGGAGGTTAAATATACTTTTTAACTTCAATCGAGCGGACCTCGGGAACAAGTAGTGAAATCTAGTATAAACAGAACACTCGCGTTACCGGTTACAAGAATTACCTAGCATAGCAGGTACAAATATAGCTCCTTCGTACGAAGCAGCAAAGCAATTCAGTGAAAGTGTATATGTGGAAAAAAAAAAAAAAAAACACACAAATTCGACGACAACAGACACGAGTTCAAAATGGAACAACTCGCAGTATTAATGGCAAGATTAGAAGCTTTAGAAACCAGGTGCAACACAGTAACACAAACCCTAGAGCACACACGCACAGAGAATGCAAGGTTAGCAGCAATAATAACTAACCAAAATCAAATAAACACTAATTTAGAAACAAAACTAAATGAAGTAAAATCTGGATTAGGCATAGTACCAAACATACCTGTGCTAGAGGAAATAAGAACCACATATACAGATGGTAGTGAAATACAGTTAGACGCATTTAAAAGCCTACCTATTTTCAACGGCGATCAATCAAATTATCGGTCGTGGCGCGAAGAAGCATCCAGATTAATGGACAGCATTAAAAACCTCAAAACACACAGTAAGTACGCAGCAGCATTGACTATAGTGAAAAGTAAAATACAGGGAGCAGCCGCGAATGTGTTAACTAATTATAACACAATTTTTAATTTTGAGGCGATACGTAACAGATTAGATTATACGTACTCTAATCAAGAACCTCTATACGTGCTACAAGACATGATGAAAGCCATCACGCAAAAAAGAAGCACACTGTCTGAATACCACGACGAGATAAATAAAAATCTCAATTTAATAATATCAAAAATCACTATGTCAGGTGATCCGCCGAATATAATCGACAGACTAATTAAAAATGCTAACGACGACGCAGTTCGTATATTCATTGATGGTATGAGTGACAACTTTACAAGAGGATCATTATATTCAGCTACAATAAATGATCTAGAACACGCATTCGCAATTGCTCGCAGAATAGAACATGATAATGTGCACAGGCATTTACATCTCACTCAAGATAAGCACCACAAAAATATGCCACATGAACACAGAAACGAAAGAAGACCAAACTATTCGAGCCAAACAACGAATTATCAACCCCAGAAGCAATACGATAATATGCAGCAACACAATCAAGGACCACGCCTAAACCCTTCCAAGAGAAATGACGGACCACAGCCGATGGAGATAAACTCGAGACAAATTGTACATGCACAGCGACAAAATTGGAATCAATACAAACCCGATGTATATAATCCACCAGCGAAACGTGAACACAGCGGGAGTTTCAACACACACAACAGACCGCAACGATCTTATCAGCAGAACTTCAAGCAGCAGAGAGTAAATAACTCCCGACAACAACGCAGAGACGATGTCAGCAGTACATATGCAGAAGCAGATGAAACGGAATGTATGGTAAATAATAACATAAGAATAGATCATTTAAACTAGTAGACGGGTTGCCCTGCTTAAATTTAACTAGTACTATTTCTAAGAAAATTTATAAAATTCTTATTGATACTGGTGCAACCCATAATTACATTAATAGAAAATGCGATTCTAGCGAAAAAATTAAAATTAAACCTATAAAAATAAAAACAATGCATGGTTATTCTATGGTAGATACAAAGAAAGTAGTTAGGATATTAAAGAAAAATATAACATTTTTTGAATTAGAGGATATTCAGTCTTTTGATATGATATTAGGATATGAAGGACTTAAAGTTCTAAACGCGGAAATAAATTTCAGTAATATGACTCTAACTACCATAAGCAGTGTCGAATCTATTCAGAAAATTAATTACATAATTGGGGAAAATAATATTTATAAAGCAGACATAGATAGACTGATGAAGATTAATAACAGCATAGGACCGTTACCCTTTACAGATACTATAGAAGCAAGCATTAGGACGACCAATGATAATCCGGTTTATGTTAAACAATATCCATATCCCATAGCAGATAACGAATTCGTAAACAAAGAAATACAGAAACTCTTACATGACAATATAATAGAAAAAAGCCATAGTCCTTATAACAGTCCCATATGGACAGTACCTAAAAAAGGTTTGGACGAAAAAGGAAAACCAAAACGGCGCATGGTTGTTGATTTCCAAAAACTTAACGCTCACACTGTAACAGACAGATACCCCATTCCGGATGTCAACATGACAATTCAAAATTTAGGTAAAGCCAAGTACTTTACAACGTTAGATTTGGAGTCAGGTTTCCACCAAATTAAAATCAAAACAGATGATAAAGAAAAAACAGCTTTTGCTATAAATGGCGCAAAATATCATTTTAAACGAATGCCTTTCGGGCTCAAAAATGCACCAAGCATATTTCAGAGATGCGTGGACGACATTTTGAGAGACTTTGTAGGTAAATTCGTACACGTTTACATTGATGACGTATTGATATATTCTTCATCTGAGGAAGAACATATACAGCACATAAGTCAAGTATTCGACGTACTCAATAAAGCCACATTAAAAATATCTGATGAGAAAAGTAAGTTTTTTCAAGAAGAAGTAGAATACTTAGGTCACATAATCAGACATGGTAGAATCACTACGAACCCTGAGAAAATAGCAGCTATAGAAAATTTTCCAGTCCCACAAACGGTAAAGGATTTGAGAGGATTTTTAGGTCTTACAGGTTACTATCGTAAGTTTATAAAAGGATACGCAAGCATAGCCAAGCCCCTGACATTATATTTACGAGGAGATAACGGTAAAGTAAACAAAAAACAAAGTAAAAATATTAAGTTAAATCTGAATGATTCAGCATTAGAAGCGATTAGAATTTTAAAAAATTATTTGAAAGAACAAGTCGAACTTTTTCAACCGGATTATAGTAAACCATTCGAGCTTACTACAGATGCATCCAACATAGCTATTGGAGCCGTACTAAGTCAGAATAAGCAACCTATACACTTCTTGTCAAGAACACTGAGTAAGACAGAAGAGAACTATAGCACAAACGAGAAAGAGCTATTAGCGATCATATGGTCCTTACAAAAACTCAGAAACTACATATATGGTATAGCAGACTTAACCATATATACCGATCACCAGAGCCTTATATATTCGGTATCAGAAAAAAATCCCAACACAAAGCTGAAACGTTGGAAGGGAATCATTGAAGACTTTGGAGCAAAATTAGTTTATAAACCAGGAAACCTAAATCTTGTAGCTGACGCATTATCACGTCAACGCATAAATACTTCTACCATAGAAACAGCACATTCAGCTGAAAGTTCTTCTAATGATATAATAAAAACTGTGAATCAGCCTTTTAATGCATACACTGCACAGTTCGAACTTATTGAAGATATAACAAATAATATCGAAACACAAATCTATTTTGGTAACAAAATAAGACTCATAATAAAGTTTAAGGACAAAGACTCTTTACTAAGGCAGATGAAAGAAGTTATACAACCCCAAAAGATTGTAGCTTTGCATACGAAATTTGAAAACATATACAAATATGGTGAAAACATAAAAAAAGAATTCCCACTAGTAAGATTTATATTCACACCAAGAAAACTTCAAGACGTGACAAATTTGGAGGAACAACTAAAACTTGTAAGGGTAACTCACGAAAGAGCACACCGAGGGTTACGTAACAATATACAAGAAATCTCAGAGAAATATTACTGGCCCGATCTAAATAAACAAGCAAAGAGTTTCAACAAAAAATGCATAGCATGTCTATTTGGAAAATATGAAAGAAAACCTATCAGAGAACCCCTGAATAATTCAGAAATACCAACACATGTGGGAACACACATTCATATGGACATATACTTCAACGACAAGTATACTTTCCTTGTAACAGTAGATAAGTATTCTAAATATACAATCCTTCGGGAAATCGAAACTCGAAACAGACTGTACGACGTTATGGAAGAGGTCTTATCTAATTATTTCCCAAAATGTGAACGACTCATGACAGATAACGAGAAGGGATTCAAAACAGAAATGGTGAACCAAATGTGTTTGAAATACAACATAACTAAAGTAGAAACTCCAGTATACAGATCGACAGCGAACGGTCAGGTAGAACGTGTAAACGGTACAATAACTGAACTGTCTAGAATATTCACAATTCAGAATAAAACAAGACTTATCGAAGAAATATTTAGAACAGTGCGTGAATTAAATAATTCCATACACTCAGTTACCGGTTTGAAACCTAGAGACATTTTCTTTAATCAAAATAAATATAGCAATAGTGAAATTATAATAAATAAACTAAACTCAGCATCCAAAAAAGTGATCGAACGTCTAAATAAAGGAACTCGACACAGAGAATATAAAAAAGGAGATAAGATAATGGTAAGAATCACAGGTCTTAGAAAGAAATCTAACGCCAGATACATAACAAGAATAGTAGAAGAAGATAAAGGAGACACTGTAATCTCTAAAGAGGGAATAAAAATTCACAAGGATAACATAAAGAATTATCATTTTTTAGATGACGAAAATATTAATATTCCTAACATTACTAGGAATTGTACAGAGTCAAGAAGGGCAAGGAAACGTTCAAATAACTGAGTTACTAAACAAGAAGTTTATACTTACGCAAACAGATGACGTGTATTTATTCAAAGAACAAACTTATTTGTTACATGCCACCAACCTGACTTCGATATTTCAACCTTACGTAAATATCGTAACTAGTAACTATCAACCTACACAAGAAGAAAAAATTTGGTTAAGTAAAATTAAGAATTTAGCAGACCAATTACAAGAACATACTAGGCATACTAGATCAATTAACTTTTTAGGAACAGCTTTCAAATATGTGTTTGGTAATCCTGACCATTATGACTTAGTTAACATAGAAACGAGTATAAATAATCTCATAGAAAACAATAATAAACAAAAAACTATAAATTCTAGATTCGAACAAATTTTGCAACAATTCGAAGGTCAGAGCCTTAAAGAACATTTAGTAATAGAACAAGTGTACGAACAATTATTATTATTGACCAGAACAATTAATGCAGCAAAAAATAATGAATATTTATCAGAAAGCCTAGACTTAGATGACATTAAAAATATTATTCAACATGAAATAATTCAAGTACCCATAATAAATATACTTGAGTACTCTAAAATATTATTAGCTAGAACTGATGAATTCTTCATCACAATATATAAATATCCAGTTCTAATTAAATCATGTAAATTGTATAAAGTAACATCCTTAAATTCAAAACATGGAAAAATCATTACAGATAAAACAATTGCCTTATGTAACCAAACTTATTTAAGAACAAGAAATTGTCAAAATCATCTAAGTAAAAACATTTGTGAAATTAACTTTGAAGAAGAAAATTGTCTTATTCCACTTTTAAAGAATATAACTTCAAAATGCAACATTAAACAAGAATACGATTACGACTTAGAAATTGAATCCGGTGTTATGTTATTAAGCGGTAAGCATAAGCTAAATAATCAAACAATTAATGGTATAAACTTAGTTACTTATGAAAATACTATAAATCTAGATGATAAAATATACAAAAACATGCATAAGCAAATTAAAGAAGTTATATTAAGAAATCATAATTCAGAGTCTTACATCGACCAAATAATTAAAGAAGATACAATATACAAATTCGATAACATAGATACTTTAAAAAAACTAATTATTCCTTTTGAAGAAAAACCGATATTATCAACTATATACACAATTGTAACACTGATTGTTATTTTAGCATTTACGTACGTAATGATAAAAACTATACAATGTATAACAGATCGTCAAAAACAAAAAAAGATTGACGCATATAACAAAACTTATGAAAGAGAGATGTTAAAAATAGCGTCGAAAAATCGGGACGATTTCGTTTAACAAGGGGGGGAGTTAAGTATCCATAGCAAAACATATTGAGAAAAAAGATAACATTATTTGTATTCAATGATATCTTTAGTCTCTAGTACAGTCTTGCACACAACGCTACAATGATAACATATGTAAAAGAGATAATATCGTTTGTATACAATGTTGGAATATTATCTCTTCTTCATTATCAAGCAAGACGATTGTACGCTTGGGTCTCCTTGTAGATAGATAAGAAAAGTATATAAATACGACTGTATGATGAATTTATCGATAGTCTTATTGTAACTACATAGTAGCCTTAAGCTCCTTTTAGAATTAGTAAAAAGTATTTCAATAATAAAGGACATAGTTCCAAATAAATATTGTTTAATTTTAAAAGTAAGAACCAAGTGTTTTAATTCGCGTCGCATTAAAATGCAGAGAAGGATTTTTTTTCCTTTCTCTCTGTCTATATTTGCCTATAATGCTCTGTACAATATCCTTCCACTTTCATAAACAGAAAACTAAACAAAAACAACAGCTTAAAATGAAGTTTCTCGCACAAACATAACAAGGACGAAAAAAAAATACATTTGCTCGTATCGTATATAGATAAGACAGGAAGAGCAACAAAAACATTGTGCAACTGAATGCCCGCCGCCGCGCCGCATGCATCAGTTTATATAGACACAGAGAGATTCTACTTGAAGCTCAAAAATTTGTTGCTTCGACGAGCACAAAAGTGCGGCAATATACCCTACTCTGTATAGACGGGTTGTTTGTGTTTATTGCATAGATATGCGTTCAAGGCACGTATCTGTTAGAGACACACACATGCTTCCGATATGCGAGCGAGTTTGGCCTGCACACACAACATGATTCTTCCTAAATATGTCTGCCTCACGTGCGGCATCGAGTTCTAATGGTGTATGTGATTATATGGTAAATGTTATGTCGTGCATGGTTAATGCTTATTGAGCCTGAAAATCAGCTTGGTCAAAGGTCTTATTCACTCCTGCTGTAGCCTTGGAGTGTTTTCAATAGCTAAACCGCATTTACTTAGCATAAGCTTCATAGGGTAATTTTTCAATAATGGATGAGTGTATGTAAAAAATGCCAGACAGAATGTAACGGATTGAGATTTTATTCGCCTTCCACTTGTAGTAGTGTTGTACCTGCATGCATGATTAGAGCATTGAAATCGTCGAAAGGCTGGGAGACATTTTGAGCCAGTGCGATTGCTCGAAGTATTTCACGTCGCAGACTGATGCTATTATTTAGGCAGACTGGAGCCTCAACGAATACGTCTGCCTAGTTAGCACGGTTTTTGGATAACTGCCTCCAATTACGTACCATAAGTTGATTGAGGGCACCTTAGCCGAGGTATGAATATTTGAGTATACCATACCCATCTTCAACCGCCAATGCACAATTTGTGGTTTAAGGCGATATCTTTGTGTCGTTAAATCTCTTCCTCCAAGCCATTCAACCTCAAGCGAGAGAGAAATGTTTACGAAGGATCTTTCCCGCTTAAGAGACCAATCGTGTTTGGGATGATTAGGGTCTTACAAAAAATCGTTTAGTTGTTCAGGTTATGGCTTAACTGCTCCATTGCCATCGTTGTCCAAAGAAACAGCTTCTTCGTTTAAATTCTTTTCAGAAGCAGTATTGTTTGACTGTTTTCCAGTCAAATTTGACGGGATTTTTCATTTTGACTGAAAGCCGACTGTTTTTTTTTTTATTGGCTGCCTTTAACCCTAGAAAGATAATCTTATTTTTTAGAACTGAAAAGATAAACATGCGCCTGCGAGGCGTACAATTAAAAAAAAGCCTTTTTATACAAAATTAAATAAATATTTTTTTTGTTACTTTATTTTATTGTTACATTATTAGCAATTAAGTAAAACATAAATATAAATTATTAATTTCATTAAGTAAAATAGGCTAAAAAGAGCAAGTTTGTTCGAGCGTCGGTTAAAAGCAGAAAGCGAAAAGCAAAAAGCGGGCGCCTCCGAGGCGCAGTTTATCTTTCTAGGGTTAAATGAAAATTAAGCCGATTGATATTATTACTATATATATATGATAGATAATATTCTATAATAAGATATGCGCCATCTAGTAGATATTTATGAATATCAGGCAACAGATGTGCGATCAGACCTTAAGTTGAAAACGTTTCGAAAACAGAATTTGAATTTCAATTCCAGTTTGTTAGTTTGTCTGGAAGAAGGCGGACCGGTGAGAAAGGGGCATTCTCAGCGTAAGCCTCCTTGAAGGAAGTTGTTCTCATACAGCCCAGACTGTAATTCTTTTTCCTAACATATATATACTAGCTCGTACCCGCGACTTCGCCTGCGTAGAATTAGTGCATCGAGTAACTCAATTAAAATATTTATATCAACAACAGCCCCACTTATCGGGTCCAAAACTATCCTATCTTTCAAGCCAACCGATTGTCCCTACACATTTAAATTCATTCGTAAAATACACAGCAAATATATTTATTTTATACCAAATATAGATACCTATGATGCATTTTACTATCCCTAACTTCAAAAATAATTATGGGTTCGTCATTTAAACTTGGATCCTCTACTTCATCCGCTTCACATTTTGTTTTCGCTACATTAAGTAGCCTGTCATTCTCAGAGGTCACATCTATCCCAAAATACCAAAGTTCATAAAAATTGGTTTTGCGGTCGTTAAAATAATCTTACTTTCGCATTTATAATAAATTTGGATTATATCAAGGCTACTTTGAATTTTCTGTGCAAAATGACAACTGACAACAAAACCTATGTTTTGAAATAACATAACAGCGCTCCTACCCGATTCCCCCGCAAATTTTGAAAATTCTCTCTTATATTTCCTTTGACTGTAACTCCCTTCGGCCATGTCTTCTCTTTCGTGGCATCGTTTGTACGGGCTACGGCGCTACGGGCATGATAAATGAAAGAAAAGTATTTCCCTGAATCATAGTTGTACACAACTGCGTAGTTGAAATTTGATGTAGTAAAATTCAACTTTTTCAATTGTTAATATTTTAAAAAAGTAAAAATGCAAAAATTAGCACCGCAAAAATATCTTTATTTTGGACACGTTTTGTTTGCATTGATAAAGAATTGTTTGAGTAATTGCGATTAAAAGACAGTAAAGTCAAAAAAAAAAAAACACATTTTGGTCAAAAACGCTCCAAAAAAAACGCATGGCAATAGCCATGAAATAGAAATAGCCTATGTCCTTCTCAGAACGAAGAAAAATATAGCTGTTCTAATTTTGGACTGTTTTTTTATAGGATGTTTTTTAATGTTTGACTGTTTTTTTTAACTGGATTTGGAGAGAACAAATCCAGTCAAACAGTCATATTAGACTGGATTTTAATATTTCGACCTGGCAACACTGTTCAGAAGTTGTATCAGAAAGTTATATAGCTGATCCGATGTAGACAAAGTCCCTTACTACCTCAAAGTGGCGATTGTGACGTTTTGTCTGATTCGTTGATGCTGGACATGTCTTGCTAAGTTGACACTTGACAGCATACACTTGGTTTTGACTTCGTTAAGCACTGAACCCATTTTAGTAGCTTATGATTATATCATCAAATCACAGTGTTGTCAACCAATAATGTCATTCGCGAGTGCAAGTAATTTTACCAACTTGTGAGAAATTAAGGTCCTCAATGATAAGTAGGTACCGTTTAAAGGGACACACAACAAGGAAGATCGATCTTTATACTACTTAAGGGATACATGCTCGTACTAAACTTCGCTCATGAGTCGAATAATACTGCCTGTAACGTAGCTCAGCTCAAAACCAATTACTATTGACACTAAATAAAACACACTTGCTCTAGAGTGGAAAAAGTTTAGGAAAAAAAGAAATATTTATTAAACTCCATTACCTCTCCGGTAACAGACGTTGTTTATCCGAGTTATTTCCATAAACTAAAACAAAAACGTCGAACACAAACCTCTGTTGCTTGTTACAAATACATTCAGGCTCGAGGCTAGTGTTCGATACACTGCCTTTGACCCGCATACAAAACTGACTTCGACTTTAATCGGAACTTGAAACAGCTTTTTTCCGAATAGTTCTTATTACCTATGTGAAAAGTAAGTAAAACTTAGGCATCTCAAACAAACTTCTCCAACACAAGTAACAGTTCGATCAAAGATGGCGTTCTTTAAAATGCTTGCAACATACCGAGCTATCGAATCAGAACAGCTCTTTAGCACTTTTAAGTTTTTATCTCTCCACTAATACCTACTCACAAACACTTTCAGCTTTTTCATTAACCTTTGAAGCTGGAGTCATCCATTGCTCTATAACATCCACCTACGAGGACGCTATAACGTTCACTTAAAGTGCTATTCCAGTAGGTATATCCTTTGTACTTAGCCATCCCTTGGGCAATATTTTTTCATTAAACTTGAACGATGAAACATGAAATGAATTGGAGAAAGTTACATGATGGGTCAGACGGTACATTGACGTTTTAATATTTATCGCAGAGGCCATACTTTGAAAGCCAATGTACAAGTACATATACACTTTTAATAGATATACGCACAACCAAATAAACGTCTAAATGATAGATGGATTGCTGTGATATTTTTCCTTACTGATACTCATACGGTGTCCATCTCCAATAAAAGTCTGAGCGCCTCCCACCCCACAGCGAGAGGTTGTTAATAGCAGCAAGAACATCTCTTAACTACAACTAGGTATATTACTATTAGGATGTGCTGCACACTACGTGAAAAATGAACATCGACAAATAATAGTGAACTTTTGCTTGGTTATTATTATTTCAGAGGGTACTTTTATATTTTTTGCTCCTTGCCGGGTTTGCTATGAAACTTTGTAGACTAGTAGGGGAAAAAATAAAAATATATCGGACTTTGATGGATCGTAATTATGACATCGAATATTGGATATCGTTGCACTTAATTAAAATGAATCATCTATTGAGTTGTATTAATAATAGCGACTGGTTTGGTTCTGCTTTCATTTGTGCTCGATATTGGTAACAGAATCGAATGTGTGTGTAGTCTTGTCCGCCAGAGGGTGGTTCGTTGAAATCAAAATTAATTTTCAGAATTTTTCAGATATGTGCGTATATCTCTGCGATATTGATATCCTTTTGGTTGGTCAATGTTTGCAGCAAAAAATGATGCTTTGATGTTCGATGTTCGGACTTAATGAACAATATTGTGTCGACTGAATCGAAATTTATAAGTTACAGCGTACGTAATTAAAATGAGTAAAAAAGAAAAACATGGAAATGGATATCGTATAGCTTTGATTTGGTTGTTTGAAATGAATATTTGTCCTTTTTGATTTTTAAAAAGAGTCACAAAAGATTGTTTTAATTGCAGTTTTATTTCGGAATATTTCAGTTGTGTGCACTTTTAAAAGAGAACTCCTCCAAAAACATTGTTGTTGTAGTATATTTACATAAAATATTTTCCGCGATAAACTCATTATTTAAATAATATGTTAAGTTACTGCAAAGCAACTTTAATCCAAGCTCTATAAGCTATTAACAAAAATAATATCCCTGTATGAGTTTGCGTTTTATATACAGACGGAGAAAATGTTATATTTAAAAAAATCAGCTAATGTTATTGCTAAGCCGTCGCAAGAAGAAGTCCTCGAAAAACTAATTCAAACATGTGTTTAAATGCGCGCCCAAAAATTTTGTTCAAAAAGTCTTTGAAATAAAAACGCGTAGAAACAGCAACAAAAGGTTTAGGATGTGATTAGAAACGCGTTTCAAAGCGTCTGAACATCTGAAGCATCTGAAACCATATAAAACCAGTCAAAAAACATTGCCAAAAAAAACATGCGAAAATGGAACCAATACCGCATAAGAAGTAAAGTCGACTAGGCGTCAAAAAGCGAAAAGTGAAATGACTCTCCAAAACGTGTCCAAGGAATTATTAAATGCGCCAAAAAATTCGCTTAAAAACTTGGCTAAAACACGTCCAAAGCAGACCCAAAAACAACTCTTAAAACTCAAAAAACTAGTCGAAATAAGCGTCCCCAAATGGTTCCACGTCCTCGTAGAGAATTGGGTCAAAAAAGAGTTCAAAATCGCAGCCAAGACTGCACCCAAAAAACACATAAAGTCGCACCTATAAAGTGCGTCAAAAAACTTTCGAAGAACTCCCCCAAAACAAGCTGAATAAAAAATCAAAAAACTTAAAATACGCGTAAAACTGCCTGGGAAAATGCATTCAAAAACAAGTCCAGAAATGCTCTCGCCGAAAAGCGTGTCCCAAAAAGGCAGAAAACTGCTTCAAAAACTCGGATTTCAACGCTGCAGCTCGTTGCCTTTGTGATTTTCAGTAAGGAGTTCCGCATATGGCCCATATTGGAGTCACTGTACTTAAATTCAATTTTCACAAAAATCTCCTAATCTTGTAGTCACTCTGACGCATGTTGTCAGTAATTTTACGACGGTACCGTGAACTTTTTTCATGCCTTCATATTGAACATACTATGTACACAAAGGGATTTAAATATTATAAACAAAGCAGGACTTAATTTTTTTATATTTTTTTTCAAATACAAGAGCATTCTCGATAAGCTTATTAAAATTAAGTTTACCGTAAAATAAAAGTTCACAGAAGGCGGCTCTCCATGGAGTCTTCCTTCCCACTGTGAGACTGTGAAAATAAATAAAAGAAATAATTCCTAGAATACAAAGGAATTTTCTAAAAATATTTATCCTTTCTTCGTTCGTTGAAGAAGGTAAGTAGTTATTTTTCAATTCGTAAAGTATTCTTGCCGTATTTGCTCGTATAGCAAAATCTCCTTTGCCTCCATTTTTATTCCTGCATTCTAAGCCGTTGCTGCTGATTGATTCTATTTCCATTTTGATAGTAAACCATAAAACCATAATCCTTGGGAAGGTGTGTACATTTTTCGAATTTTTATATCCTCTGATTCTCCTTCCTGGAACTGCACTCAATTCATTTTCTATTCCTTCGTAGTAGTGCGAATCTCGTTGTGTGGTGTATTGCTTGTACTCTATTACGAAAAATGTAGTATGGTCTTCTTTATTTCGTCCTTGAATATATAGAATTGTCACAGAATAGAATAGTTTATTCAGAAGTAATGGAATCAATTGCCTTATCTTGAGACAGAGGACATATCTAATAGCCCACTACTAGGATTCATCACCAGATCCGGTATCATGAGCAAGCTCTAAATGGTTGAAATCACAATAGGCCCAATTGTGGCCGCAGTGGTATGGTAACTTGCTACCACCTCCCACAAACAATTTAATATAATCTAATGGAATCAATTGAATTTCCACGTAGTAAATGAATATCAATTGCTGAATATCAATTTCAAAAGTTAATATTCAAAAATTAAATTAAATATATAGCTAGTTCAACAAGTCATAGTAAAAACACTGGGCAAAGCTCTCCACAACCAATTGTTTTCTGTGAAGTCTTATTTTTGAGATGAACGTAAGGGACCTACAATTTTATGCCGAGCCAGAACGGCTGAATTGAGAAGCTCAAATAGAACTCTTGGATGCCAGGCGTTCTAGAGAGGTATCGCAGTGGAAAAAATTTTAAGACGTAATTTGTGTTCTTCTGGAAATCGAACCTAAGACCTCGCACTCATTAGTTCACCACTCAGTCAGCCGACGCAATGTTTTGGTACACGTATCATTGATTTACAGGCTACGTGGGCCCAATTCCTCAACCTTTAAAATATTGGCCTTGAGGCTTTTAAATGATTATGACAAAAGATGGGATGATAGCTAGCTTTACGAAGCAAATGGGAGGTATAAATCCATTGGTGCGATGTCAACACGGGGCATAAAAACTGCATAAAATAATAATCCCAAAAACAAAATTATTTAACAACAATTTTAAAGATTCTCTCGGAACAAAAGAAGCTCCTCTTTCGGCCTTTGAATAAATGAAAGACCATATTCGACATGGTACATCGACTGAACACTCTTAACAAAGACAACAGGTTCTTCAAGCCTCATTGCATTTGTTGTTTGCTTTAAGTGCTGCATTCTTTTGAAACAGATTAATTTCACGTTTAATTTTCTCCGACATTCTTCTTTGGAAGAAGAATACATGATCATTTTCGCTCCATTGCCTAGCGAAGGCTTCCACTCGCAATATATAATGCAACGGTGGAGGAATATTTACAAATACGAGGATTTGTTTCCCTAAATGGGAAATGAGCGGACATCACGAAACACTCGACTATTACTTAATTAATTACTTCATTTCCTAGAAGAAATATCTTACAGAAAACTATACACACAAAAGGTGAGTCCGAGTCCACTACACCAGAATGCAGTCCCTGTTGACGTTTCCTCTTGAAATGAGAAAATGTTTATTGTCTTCGGCTTATACCGTCCGACCCATGAAAGCACTCGGAAAGACGCTTCCGAAGACGAAGAATAAACAACATCACTGGGAAAATTTTGCAAATTTCAAAATCGAAGGAATCATTCTCGAAGTCCGTTCTCGTCCCATTGACACACTGCTGTAGGTGTAGGTGCCCAGTGTACATGGCAAATGAAAACATTTTCACAATACCACCACCCTCATAGTCAAGGAGCAAAAATGAGGCATTGAATTAATTAAATCCACCCAAGCCGGCCTCCCCGCTCCCAGGGCGGCGACTTAACAGTCAAACATCCTTTTGTTTGAACAGCAGCATTGTTTTTGGACTACGTGTGTCGGCGTCGTCGTCGGCTCCACCTTGGCTTGGCCTTATGTTCGATAACATTGACTTCGACAGCAATTAAATTAAAATAATGTGATGTGGTGCAGCAGGCAGACAGGCACAAACAATAATAGCAACAGCAACACCCTGCTGACTTATGGGGGTAGGTATGTATACGCCTTCGTTTTCGTTCGTTCTAATTCTTGCTGTGGGCAAATCTATAACAAACAATTAAGACACTTTTCGAAATGTGCTCTTGAGAGGATGCACATTGTGGATTTTATTGTTATGTACACATAGACAAAACAAGACCAGACGCACGGAAAGCCTAAGCACCAACTACCGGAGAAGACTTTCTCGGTTGTGTTGTTTACAAAAGCCTTATCCTTCAAATGAATATAGATGCGAGCGTACAATTTTCCGGCAAACTATAAAAGAACCTTTGCCTTTGTTGTTTGTCTTGGAAATGCATTTAGCAAAAGCGTTCGGCTTGTAGGCGAGTATTAGCTTGGAATGGGTAATTAAAGAGGTTTTAAGACGCAGAACTACAGGATGCTTGAATATTTGTTTGTTCTCGGCATTTTGTTATATTGACGCCTTGCTGTTTTCGGTACTGCTGCATGTCTGGATGTCGAAGTGCCTCTAAAGAAGAGCTTAAACGGAAGATTTTTGCTTGGCAATTCCTCGAAGAAGGACAATTGCAACGTGTATGCACTGTGTAGCTTTTGGAAAATGCAGTTACAGATTAAAAGGGCAGAAAGTGATTCGTCCTAATGGAAGGATGTGCTTATTTATTTATAAGCTTACGGTGATTTCAATTTTAGGCAAGGGAATTGTTATGTGGACTCCAATGTGCGGCATACTATTTGGGAATTTGGGACTGTTTTTCAAGAGAAACTTGCAGCTGACTTAAGGAGCATACCTCATTTCGTCAGGGGACTCACAACTTTAAGAAAAATTACATCAATCTTCCATGTAGTCCTCCTGTTTCCAAATTCAAAGTTTCAGCTTCATAAGCCTTAAAGCCTCCTAGTAACTTTCAATTTAATAAAGGAAACATGACGCTAAAACCTATTAAAGGCACGATACCGCTGACTGTTGAAGATTAAGAACAAAAACTATATTCTTCTGGCCATGTTGATAAACGATCTTCCTATGCCAAAGTTTTCAATTTCACAGGTCCACAGCCTCAGGTTAATTTTGAATTAGACATTCAGTGAAACACAGAGAAAGGGACTGCCAGTTATTTTACGGAAAAAAAGATTTATTTTATCACATTCCAAAGTTGTCATATATAATTATTTTTATTAAATTATGATGATAGGATTAACTTTTAATACGAAACAAAATTTGCTAGTAACATTCCACATACCCCAGACAACAACCTAACTCAACATTTCATTTTAAAGTTTTATCAATCTCTATATACCAATAATTCCAACTATCTATGTACCTATATCGAATCTGTTATTCATTTAGAAAAATTATTTTAAATTCTACACCAGGGTATTTATACTTAAGTTCACATAATACTCATGTTATAATTAAGCAGCCCTCTGTCAGATGAAAAATCCTCGGAGGCTATCCCAAGTAACAATTTGACTTCGGTAAGGTTCAGATTTGTAATTTCTGTAGGCAACAGCTTCGATGGAGCTTCTATAGTCTTTGTTAATGAAATTAAGTTTCGATAAGATCTCTATTAGACTTCTGAAACCGCTTGCGATTGGAATCTGTACAGAAACACTTACTCGTACTTCCTCATAACTTACGTTATGGAGGCTTTAAAGAGGTAAAAATGAATTTCATATGAAATCACATCACATCTGTTTAAAGAAACTATAATTAATGAAGATAAAAATATGTCAGAAATGTGATTTTAAATAAACACTTTTTGCTCATAAGTAAATTGGGTAACACTAAATGTCTTGCTTACAACTTCGGTCGAGTAGGCTGCAAGTTTGATGCAAGTCTAAAGGAAACTCTGAAATGTATCAAGTAGTTCAGATTTACCACTACTACAGCATTATGACGAATTAGCCTAGGGGGTAGTGTATTGGACTACTACGCAGCAGGACCCATGTTCGATTCTCAGTGCGACGCATGTAAATAAGTAAAATGTAAATTATATTGAGTACGTAAATGTAAACTCCATGAAAATTGCAAACAGTCATTGGATAATATTTATTAAAAGGATAAAAATAAATAAAAAAATAAAAAAATGTAAAATTGAAAAATGTAATAAAAACATAAATAATTTTCTTGTTCATTTTTGAGCCTCTATAAAGTTTCCATAAAGTTTCGGTAAGGCCCTACCAAAGTAATAACCTACTGCATATAAATGTGAGATGCTTCCGTGGATGTTAATTGCCGTCTTAATACCTTGCGAAGGCTTTCAGCTTTCGGCCATTGTTTTTAACTATTACCTTTGCCTACTTATACGAGTATAATTTTTGGCTGAAAAACTTGTAGATATTAGGCAAATATTTCTGGAAAATCACAAGTATATAACTTCTTAAATTTTGGCGGGATCACTATCCTGTTTGTTGAACCAGCTGAAATTAGTAATCAAATCGTCTGGTTTTTCAATTCCGTCAATGTCGCTACATATGAGGAACACAGAAAGAAGTTAGGCTTATGATTTTTCGGCACCTCCTGCTGTCATTGACTTTCGTCGACTACCGATAAGATCGCCACCTAATTGTCTATAAATTTTGCTAGCTTGGTGTGGCTAAGATTGTTCTTGCATACCTTTACATTTTTTCTACAATGTCAATAGAATCTTTACCAGCTTAAAGGATCTTCTTTTAAACTCAAAACTTTTTTGAGTAGTTTGTACAAAAATTGTACCTCTCAAAACGCTTTCTCGTTTACATGGGTGTTTAAATATCAATTTAATTTTAAGTAAATACGCAAATAAGCCTCCTTTAATATAGACCGCAGTGCCACAGCCCCAATAAAGCTCTCCCGTCTTAAAATTCCAAGAAAAAGGGGACCGATTCGGAGCCATGGATATTCGTTTTCATGGCGAATGCAATGCCTAGGCATTCACCAAAGGCGAAGATTTAGACATCCTTTACCTTTAAGAGGTAACTGAGGTAGTAAGCTTGTTTTTTTTTTTTTTAAAAAAATAATTGACCCGTATGATGTAAGTATACCGAATGATTGCTAAATACATTCAATTGACGATATGAAGGAACGTATTCCCACATTTACCAAAGAGTTTTTTGCTGACTTTAAAGGCACATGACATTTTTGTATTTTTTTTTCTGTCTTCCCTTTTCAAGTAAGTTGTTTAATGTGATGGATGGTAGACACTGAAGAAATTTTCGGTTGTTTAAATTTAATTCAGAGAGAATAATTTTTTTAATTTTCTTTCAATACTGAATTAGATTAGTTAGTCTTGCAAGCACATGTAGTACCATAATTATGTTACTATTCCTGTCCCTTTGGCATTGAGGGTCATTTCATAACGATTTTATTGACTTTTTGTAGTACTTTTCGTAGTACTGCTTGTGAATTACTCGTATTAAATAAACATGAGTTTTCTGCATATATTGCATGAGGTAGATTACTCAGTCTGATCTGCCATATAGAATACATAATGTAGAAAACATTATTTTTTTATTCTTTAAAATATGAACAAAAATTACAGAATTTTATTTTTTAACATTCATCGCCTTATCTTAAATACAAAAATTGTTGCATTGCAAAGAAAAGTATGTGTTGATAATGTTGTTAGACATTTCAACCGATAACCCAAAACGCTCCTATAAAATAGTTATTTGTAACAAAGAAGATTAAAGGGATACCCAATACTAAAAAGCCGCCTGACTGAAATGAACAGCAGCCTTACAAGCAAAAGACACGTTTTTTGGTCTGCCATTTTGTTTACGTGGTAGGAATAATGGGAAATCAAAATGGCTTTGGAAGTGAGAAATAGACAATTATTTATTTATTCGTATAATTGATTGATGAATTGTTGGTTAAATTTACTGAAACTAATTACCACTCTCATTTGACATGTTTTAAATCAATAATGGAAAAGTTTTCAAATGATTGCAGAAATGTTGGTCGCCGAAACTCATGTTTGTTTCCAGTTGGCATATCTATAACTATAGGCAGAGCATCTATGACACTTTAGGCATCTGATTTATGATCTCATTCCTACGCCTCAATTAGCATTGACTGCGGACAAACGGATTTCTCTGTCCTATCTCGTGCGAAATATCGCATGCGTGATGTTGTAAGTCCAGCATAATATTGTTGGCAATTTAACGTCCACACGACGCATTAGAAAACTGAGCGAAAAGCTTTTACAGTCCGCAGTGAGTATCTACGTCGACTGCAGACTTACCTGTGTAGACCTACACGTGCTTTCGCAAAAAGTACATAAATATGTTTTCTACACGTAGAATACATGTAATTTACATCGTTATATAAATTTATTCTTATATTGACCGTGGAGTTTTTTTTTTGAAGTTGGCCTACCATAAGTCCAACAAAACCACCTTTTTAAGGACACCGCCATGTGTAAACTAAAATCAAAAATCCATTTGAAGTCCTACGTATGCTTTCGAGTAGAAAACTAATTTAATTTTAAAACAAAGTCTAATTAAATTCCACGAAACAATACAGTAACACAACTCGTATTCCTGAAAACATTATTTCCACATTAGTTAGGTATTTGCCTTTATTAAAAACAGACTAGCACTACCAAACTCTATTTCACATTAAATATCATTATTTTCGTCTGCGCATTTAGCAGATACACCGAGTAAGTAAAATATGTTAGTTAAAACTCTTCAACACTCGATTCTAATTGAGAAATTATTTTATTTTCAACCGAAATACAGGTGGATCCGATTGCTATAACATAATCTACGTGATTATAAAGTTGTAGCCCTCGAGGGGTATAAGTTCGCAATATAATTATACATTTATCTGCTGCTGTGGTATTTTTTTTTTAAGTTCTGCGATCACCATGCCAACGAAAATGAAAACTTAATTAAAACGAAAGGTTTGCAAAAATAAAAGTTATTTACAGGTAAGTAGAAAGAAAGACAAAAAAAATAATTATCATGAGAAATGGCATGTCAATGGCTAATTATAATAATCGCAGATGTCTGCTTGTTGTGGTAGTAAAGTCTTTTGTACGGATACGAATAAACGGAAATAAAAATATTTTTAACTGGTCTTTTCTGTTTAAAGTACGTCTGTTTATCGTTTGTAGTTTACCCTACAAAGTACACATATTTTTATTTGAACAGTGGTGTACAGAAAATCAGAAAGTGGATATAATTTTTGTGAATACTGACCGGTTTTTGGAAATACATAGTACCTGAATAATATTTCACAATAACTGCTTACTGTGAGGGCAATTTAGTCTGTTTGCGCTTCAATCAATAAGGTGTAACGGAAGTTATTCCTTCATTGCAAAGTCCGTTGGAACTGCATTCCCATCGAAGAACAGAATTCCCTACGAAGAACAGAATTCCCTACAGAAAATTTGAAATACTATCAAAATATCGTACATTTCTTCGATTAACTGTGGACTTTATTTGATTAAAGATGACTCCTTCATGGATGGTGTGCACAGATACCTAAATTCACTAGGCTAAGAAGAAGGAAATTTAATGGCCTTGAACGAACTTCACATACTTTCAATAAACTACTTAGCTTTTCACGCAGAAAATAACTTTCTGATTGTGGGTCTGTATGAAAAAAGGATAATAACAAAATAAACAGCCTGATGTTGTTGCTGTTAGCTCACTCTCGTTGCTCGATCTTATTGGCGATTGTGTGGCTACCTGCTCGTTGTCAGGGGAAGAAGACAATGAGGATAGCAGGCGGCTGATGGTGGATACCCACTCTTATCGGAGAACATTTTTGTTTGTCGTGATTTTCAGGTGAATTTGGATGATACCTTGGTGATTGTTGTTGCTGTTTTTTTTTTTTTGCTTTCTGGCAACGGCAAGTAAGTGCTTAGTGATAATAAAGGGTTAGATTTTTAACTTAACTTACACCGCACTGCACTGATGGTTTTGGCCCGATCCAGAGTCAAAGAGCTTGGAGAAATGGTAGAGCGGGCGATATCTGGTCACGTTGCTGCTTTTCGTACTGCACTGATGAACGGTGGAATGCTAATTTTGCTGCGCTTCGTTCGCTTACCAAATATGAGAAGTGTGACGAAATATGATCACTGCTCTCAACTTTTGGGTGGTAATGTGACACGAATTGCGGGCTTACTGATGTTCCAGATGATGTAGTATTGACTTTGTCGGTTCGATTTATGGCGAAAGGAGTCGGCCATAAATCTGGCGATAGAGCACGTGGACTGGCGTGAGATATATCTGCTCACGCAACAGTACTTCATAAAGGGTTTGTTGCCTATGGCTTGTCTATGGCTTGATGAATTCAGCAACAATCGGTGACCAAGCAATTTGCCTGTGTGAAAAAAAGCCTAGAACCACTCAATAAGCTTTTCGCTCGGTACTTGGCAGTATGTAGGAACGTGGTGGGTTTCGCACAAATATAATTTTCAATCGCGCTAGATAGGCACCGTGTAAAAAATATACTAAGCTCTTACCGAAGAGCGTGTCTTTTTTTGAGATGGTTGAGGTAGCCATCATCACGAAAAATTAACGAAAAGGGCATCGCATCCGCCTTTCAAGTGAACGAATTGACTCAGCTGTTTCATGACAGAATTTCATCTGTCATTTTTCACTTTTTTATTTATCCATACATTTTCCTAGGATAGCAAGTAGTCCCCTACAAAGGCAATCAGAATATTCTTAATTTATAAAACTATCTCTATGAATTGAAATTGAACGGAGTGTTCATGTGCATTTACTCTGCATGCCCCACCCTTCTTGACGTACCTACCCTACCCTTCTTCGATGTACACCTCATAGATATAGCTGTTATTCTCCTTTTTTCAAGAGTTAATTAGTACAATCCCATGTTAAGAGCTATGAGTAGGACTGAGGTGATAATTTCAGATGGATCCTCGTCATTATTTCACTAGAATTTCTTAACATTTCTTATTTTACCAAGCAACCAGCTTTTCAGGCAAAAGTGATGGTTCTACGCGCTGTAGCTTGATGACTTGCTTTATACGAATTAGACGTACAAACTAATAGATTTAAATAGGCATTCACGAAAGACCTGGATCCACCACGAACAAGATCAAATGGGGTAAAGCAATGCCACGACCCTCTTAACGAAATTCGTAATAGACTATCAATTACCCTGCGTTTAGCATCAGTTCTCAGACATTTTCCAGGTAAAAGTAAGTCGGAAGAAGTAGCTAAATAAAATAGTGACCAATGCTTTTAGCTGATGCATAAAAACATGTAATGCTTTTGCAAATTTTTTTTTAATATTTTAATAACCTGCATAAATAGAAAGTCTACAGAGAGATTGTGGGATTACAAAATCGTTTGATAATGAAGGGTAACCATGATATACTGCTTTGCAAAATTGAAGAACTAGATGTCATGATCTATTGTGAGAGGTATTAGTCCGGCCTTAGAAAAGTTCTACAAAAATATCAAATTGTTGCCACCAAGAGTAGTTCAAGACTCGTGTGGGTTCTGCTCATGGTTCTCAGACATAAATTTGTAACACTCTATTAAGAATCTAGGGGATCCACTCATTCTGAAATCCAATGGAACAACAAAACTGTTTCTGAAAGAATTCACAAAAGTATTGGTGAAATGCCAAAAAAAAATCTACGGCTGCTGTCAGCTGACTTGTATAAAATACACAAATTACACTTGTGTGAGTGCTCCTTGAGTGGATTCTGACTTCAAATCGAGAAGCGAAATTGTCTTCTCAGAATCACCAGAAGAGTATTTTTTGTGCAAATGGAACGGTTTCAGATGTGATATTCTCGAAATCGGACTCTCCCGGATGCTTCTTTTTGCCCAATGGAAAACGACATAAGTTTCAGTTTAGTGACGCAAACAGTTCCTAAGCTCATGTCTACTTTTATGCGGGTAGTTGCCGCCTAAGATTTTTAACCATCTTAATGCACTTAAAATTCAAGACCGTCCCCCTGTAATTTCCCTAATCCCAACTCTAACAATCAATTTTCTTTTAGACTAAAAGTGTTAATGAAGTTAAATATTTTGGCCTTACCATTGATTCAAGAATGAGCATTAATATCCATTTGGAAAATTGGAGAAACTATTTCCGTGGCTCTACTTAACTTTTTTTAAAGATCTTTTACGGGCACTTTCATTCCAGATTGTAGTATGTTATCGCCTATTGGGGATGAGCTTACCTTAATACAATTCAGCATCTTAGCCATTTCAATACATATAATTTCCTTGATGGTCATGGATTTGAAGGTTCTTCCAGTCTGGCATATGAGGTGCTCAGAAATGATTGAATGGTTTCACATGAGATCAGAGAATCTAAGTTTCACACTTATTAAACCGTTTTCCATACATCCCTGTTTTGTTGCCTCGGACCTTTTACTAAACATTAAGTAAACTCGCCAAAACATGCTACTCTGAAACTCTGTATATTACAAAAGCAACAGCCGAATGGTTACTATAATTCTTGTCCATTCATTTTATTTTACGATTCCGAATAATATCTTCCAGCTGTATTGGAAGCCTATAAATTTATGTCAAAAGAAATATACATCCTTTAGTCTCCGTATCTTCCCCATCAAGCTCTCACGTATGATGAATCCTTCCAGTCAATTCCCAAATTATTATGTAACATCTTCGGAATGTATTTTGTTCTGTCTGCCGAATAACAATAACCCCAAATAAAAATAATCCATTCGATTAGAAATAAAATCAAAATCAAACCAAATGACTTTGAATAGTAAAAGATTTTTTTTGACCTTAGGTACCCCCCAACCCCCCCCCCCCCCAAAAAAAAAAGACAAGTTCCACTTTCCATGCGAATCCTCCTCCACCAACAATTTATCATCTACCCTGTCATATTCTTCATCCAGTACCGTCTTGCAGTGTATGAGTTTATTATTGTTTTTATTTTTACAAGTCCTATGCTTTTGCCCCAAAATTTATTGCTCACTCTTTTCACACCGGAAATCTTGTCTCTCTTTTTTTTTGTGTGTGCTCACCCACCTCATTTCTTCATCATCATTCGTACATAAATTTTAATAATGATTCTGTATGCAATGTGAAAATTGCAAGCGCATGCGATCAGTCATGCGCTGAAAATATTTTATCCGCCTATCGGTGGCGTATACGTAACCATTTTATTTCTTTATAATTTTCCTTCTTTGCTTTTTGGGGGATATTTTTGTTGTTAATTTTTCGAAAAAAATGTGTTGTTCATGAAGCGACAGAAAAACTGTTGAATGACAGATACCCAAAGGACATATTTGTTACGTCTCCTTCAAGAAATTTGAACAAAGATTTTGCAAATTTTATCGCAAGGGAAACAGAAGCACATTCGCCGAATATATCCAAGGATTATGTAATGCACATGTATGGGGTTTCTCCTTTCGCTGAATGAAAACCTGCTGAATGCAGCAACAACAAACCCGAACCATGAACAAGTTAGGGATGAATTAGTGCCTGTTGCTTTTTGCGCTGGTATGGCGGTGGCGGTGAATTTATGGTGGAATTGTGCTGTGGAATTTCACCACAACTAGTCGGAATAGTTGGGTCCTCCGATGGAGATTGTTGATTGTTGAGTATTTCTCCGGATAGGGGACATGTGTGGAATCTGTTTGACAGTTTTATGCACTCTTTGTTTGGCTGGCTAAATTTTTTTTTTTATATTTTTTTTTGGGTTCAAAGTGCATGTGCCATGTCTTTGTATAGAATTCTCAACTAATACTGTTGGCCATTTTCAACACCTCTATCGGGATTAGCTCTTTCTCTTTCCCCATGCAATTTTATGATGCACTTTCTTGTGCATGTTCTTCAGTAAAATTTTGTTCATACTAAAAATGATTTTGGTTTTGAAATACTTCTAGTTTCGCATAATCCTTGGCAGCAGTTGTTGTTGTCTAATATTGGTGTTCCTAAGGAATCTGTCGTTCCTTCTCTCTAGATTTGTAGTATATGTAAAGCCAGCCTGCTCACCATTCCATTTTCGTTTTAAACAATCATTTTGAATAAGGAGCTGGTAGCTGTACCATTATATGTTGTAAGGCAATTCACACTACCACGGTGTGCAGTGTTAGGGAAAATTCGTCGGTTTCTTGTTTCTTGACAGCGTTGTCACTGTCAGTGGTTGTTTTTATTCGTTTTTGTTAAATCTGTGTACGTGTGTGATTAAAAACAAAAGTGTTTTTGAGGTATGGTAATTTGATCGAACGTTCCCTTGAAAAATGTGCGTTTCCCCTTGTGAAGTGTGTGCGGCGTTAGAAATCGTGTTGCTTCGTATTTTTTGTGCTTGAAAACTTGTGAATAATTTACGAATTGTTGTGGTAGCTTGCAAATAAATCTTTATAATACTCTTTCCCTTTATAACTTTTGGAAAGATCAGAACGACTTTCATGCATGTTCCTTGTGCAGATTCATTTTTCTATATTCCAATAGTTTAAACAACTCACAATTTAGTCAAATATCTCGTCAATTACTTCTGTGAAAAGTGCACGCTAAATAAGTTCAATAAAAATTCCGTGTAGTTAAATATCCGCCTTTGTAAAATTAAATTAAAACTTAAAACTTAAATTGGACTCTGGTGATTAAATTTCTATCTAGACCAACTGGGAGTATCATTTCAATGTTTTGGTGGAAATAGGTAAATTTGAATAAAGTTGATCTTGTATAAAAAAGAGATTTTTATTTATAAGCGATATTTTAATTTCAAACATCGTTTCTAAACACAAACAAATAGGTAGTTATGCGCATATTCCGCCTTACCATGTGACTGCAATAATGACAGCGAAATGACTTCTTTTTTTTATCCCGATTGGGTGATTGGATTTAGTTTTGTTTTTTTGTTCTTGTGACATCGAAGTAGGGCACAATTTGATTGGAATTTCAAATCACACAAAACGTTTTTCATTTACAGTGAACCGTCTGTTGAGATGTTAAAGTGGACAGTTCACTGCTCTCAATCTTTTGTCACTGACTTTTATCATTACCAGGGTAATCCGAATATGAGTGATGGATGATGGACTTATCCAAACATCTCATTAAGGGCCTTCTCACAGAGCAAATGGATGCTAAGAAATTGAAGTTAAAACTTGGAAAACTTTTAAAATTTATAACAACTGACAAAAATACTGTTGGTATGAAAAGGAAGAGCTTTCATTTTAAAGGATTTTTTTTATAAAGGGAACGGAACTTTATAATGAAATGAAAGTTATGGTAATTACCGTGTCATTGACTTTATTAAAAATACAGTTTTGTATTTGACATACTGACTGATTTTCGTATAGTTTAGGCAGTTGGTTAGGTAGCTGGGGCTATCTATCGTAAGTATCTATCACAGAAAAAACTAAATTTTGCAGAAGTCTGCTGTCCAAAAGGCTGTTGTTAAAAAATGGCTTTCAATGAAAAAATAAAAACTCTTTTCTCTTTAAGCGGCCTTAACTTATACCAGTGACAGACACTAGTAGCGTTTTCTTTAAACTCGATTGCGAAATATTTTTGAATAATCTTGGACGCTATTGCAGCCTAATAGGTTCGCCTTTCCTGGAAGAAGTATAGAAAGAAGAAAATAAGTTTTGTCCTCCCACACTGTCATTTTTACTTCCAGGCATCACCTCTCTTACAAGCGTCACTTTTACTCCATTGTTAGCAAATCACTATTCAATTTATATTCACAGTCAGGCAGTTTGTGCTTAAAAATCTGAATATGATCGTTGTGTGGATCACTGCGAAACCGATTTTGACTACATGTACAGTGTACCTGTACACATCCATCCATCAAGAAAAATTTTTGTGTATATTTTCAGATAGCATCAATGACTACATTTCAGCAATACACTTAAGCAATGGACTCAATGGAAGAAGCTATCGCATCTTTCACCAGAGCTCCCATTTACTTACCTTCATACTTAAGAAATTTGTTGGTTCACTGACATGGTTCCATTAGCCCCATCAAAAATAACAATTTGTACTAAACCAAAATTAGATATGAATTATTGAACATTTAAGTGGCCTGTACACCAAAATGGGTTTCTTATCATTATAGGAACGGCGGTGGTTACCGAGAGTTGTGGATTTACAATATTTACAATTTAAATGACTTTAGATAACTCTCCACAAAGTTGACATTCAATTCCTAATTGTATTTATGACTTCAAAATATGTTTTAATCAAATTTTTGGCGATTAACGACCTTCGTGGCCTATTATGGTCCGGTTTACAGTGAAATTGAAAATGCATTCTCGGTTTAAACATGAATACAACACCAAAGCCTTGATAGCAATACGAATTTTCTTTAATGCTTTTCAGACTGAACTTTAAGTGATCGATATACGAATGGAGCAAAACATTGGAAAATGTTTGAGGTTGACCAGAAAATCATACAAAAAATTAATAAATAGTTGGCGCAACAGGTCCGTAAGGACCTTAGGCCTAGTTTATTACAACCATTCGTTTGATGTGAGTTTCATTTAATTTTTTGGGACGAAGGGATCTACAAATTTATGTCGAGTCCAAACGGCTACTTGCGAATAATATCTATTTTAACAAAGTCAACACGCACTTCAAATACACTGCTTTCCGACTGAACGGGTTAAAAAACTTAACGCCAGTTAAGCGGTCCTCCGACTTGTCGCAATCACTAGCCATGCACAACAATATTAAATTTGTTTGGGTACCGTACCAATGGTATTGGATTTTTCTGAATGGCCTTTACTCTGCTATTGCCACTCCCACTGCATATTATTAAGCCCGGAAAAACAAAGAGAAAAGTACTGAACGCACGTATTGCTCCCCAATTCGTTCTATGACGCTGCTTCAAAATCTCTCACAATAAATATAACCCTTGAACTCTGCGACCAGTTTCCGGTAAATTTTAGACTTGTTTGAAATAATTTTTCGTTAATAAAATTGATTGATCGGTTGTGTAGAGCTTTGACTTTATTTTAAGCAGCTTTATAGTTGCCTTATTGTAAGTCCAACACGCTGGACTTAAGGAAATCCTGCGTTTATTTTGAAGATACTTTTATATTCCAGCTGCAAAGCACAAATATACTAATGAAATTTCATCAAGCTGCATTTTCTTACTGTAAGACATCTTCAATTCAAAACTTTACTGAAATGCCTGAAAGAAATTACTGCTTAACCCATGTTTCCTCGTCGCGCGAAATTTAGTGTCGCACTCCCATACAAAATGTTGTTGAGAAAAATTCCTTATCCCTAAAACGACTGGATGTGGAACAACAACGTCAGTATAAAAAATCTAGGTACTATACAATTTTGATATAGATAGATAAAAGAAAAGTTGTTTTTAGTAAATTTATAAAAGCAAAGGATAATAATGTGTAGGACATTTCGAAAGGACAAAATCTTCCTACTAAATCCAAAATATTGCATAAGGGCCAGCTTTAGTATACGCCAGAGGCCAGATAAACTGAAACTAAAAAGTGTGATCCACCCTCAGCTGAGCGTCTAGTCTTATTTGGTGTTTTGCCTGATGTTAGCAAAGTCCTATTTTCCTACTCCCTGCCCAATGGATAACACAGCGACCTAAAAGACCTATTGTATCGAAGATTGGGTGGTGAGACTAAGAAACGATTGACCTCTACCTTCTTTTATGAATGTACGTCCTTTTAACCAGTGAAGCGCCATAGAGAAAGTGTTCAGAGGATTCTTCATCCTTAATACAGAATCTACATTCTGTCTCTGGACACAAGTTCAACTTGCTAAGATGATATCTCAAGCCCACTAGCATTCTAATATTTTCCTTATTGAATTATATGTTCGTTGTGGGAGTAGGGCATTGTTCACGCCAGAAATTGTACTTTCATTGTCGCTGTAACGAATTCGCCATTTAGCATTATAGCTTTGATGTCTACCTCTTTTTCTTTTCTCTGGTTCCCATTGCTTCCTTCTTGAATCAACCTTCAACTAAGTAGACCTACTTAATAAGAAATAACGAAACACGTTTTTATTTTTGCTCTTGTCAACTTACTTTGGAGGGTTGGAGACCTACATCACCGGGAGCTGGCCCACAGGCATAATTAGTCTTTCAAATTTTCTTAATAGCGATGCATTATCCGAGTGGTTTAGGCGGAGTTGTTGTTCCCACTCATTAATAAGCAGAAGCCCAGTTGACCCTGCAATATGGTTCCGGTTCAAAGAAATCGGATTCTAATCCAGCTTGCCCGCCGATCATTTCCTGCAATAACCTGATGCTTCGATAGGGTTAGCAAGGTATCATGGCAGCACTTTACTGTTGTTGAGTCCAATGTATTTTACGAGGCTTGCTTGTAAGGCTGCTTGACTATCTGCGAAGATTTGTATTTTAACGCCTTTAATCACCATTTAAGAGTTTAAAGCTGCGCAGATCTCACTGGCTTGGACTTCTGCATTAAAAATGACCGTGGGACACGTTCCTATGGGTATTAAGACTTTAGTATTGGATCCAAAGACGCCAGCACCAACCCCAGACTCCATTTTTGACCCGTCACTGTACCAAACCAAACTTTTTGGGTCAAGTTTCTGTGAACAATTCTGAACGCTCCAGTTTATCTAACCCAAATAATTTTGCAAAACCATAATCTCTAACAATAGTATCAGGGATGGAACAAAACATGTTCGTGTTTGGGATTGAAAAACATTACTAATTTAAAAAAAAAGTTTAGTTTATTGTGAACTTTTTCAAAAACGTTTTCTTTTAAATGTCTAGTTCCTACTTAAGAATAGGAATAGAGATATAGGTAACTCTAAAAGTAAAAATATAAATAATATTGATACAAAAATTATCATAAGCATTAATAATCAAATGTAGTTTGGATTGAGTAATTATAATCCAATACCAGCATCATATAGCATTGAAATTTGTATTTGCATTTAATTTTAATATAAATATTTCTGTTTCCTTTTTTTATCTCCCCCTCAATGTACATCGAATAGCAAATAAGATATACTTTTAATCAATCCAAATATTTATTGTGTAATATTGTGTTGCAAGCGTGAGGCAGCAACAAAGCAAAAAATACTCAAAATTATTCACTATTTCCGGCGAAAATGTAAACAGATACTCGTAGATACTCGCGTTACAATGAAAAAATATGCAAAATGAATAATATTTCATTATCTCTTCCGCTGTATACTGTGATTGATGCAGTGTGTCAGATAGGCAACATTTATATCTGCATATTAAAAATAATATTATTTTCCAATCTGTAAACGTAACTACTATAATAATTAATTTGCATATTTATCGAAGCGTCATGATTGTGAATCGCAGGCAAAAAAAAAAAACAGTGTGTTTGCTGACTTTTAATAACAAATGTAAACATTACCCGTGTCAGTTGAAAAATGGTCATTTATCCGATTCTCATAATTAATCAGAATTTATCAAGAAAACTATTTGCATTTGTAATGTGAGTGTTTTGGGTGAAGTTCCCCAGGTGAGCGCTTTTCTTGTTGATCTAGCAGGAAACCCTCTCTAATGGGTAGAACATCGAGAGTTAAATTCAACTAGGAATCAGATCTACCACAAAAGAGTCATAAATTCAGATATATGTCCAAGACTATATAACATAATCGTAAAGGGATGGGTTATGGGTAACCAACATTATTTTACAGACTTAAGTAATAATACCATTTTCGGCTAAGTTCTCTACACAAGCATTCTGTAGGAATATCTGGTAGTATTATTTATGGTACTAGTAGTTGAGTTGAAATATTTAAAGAGAAAGAAAGTCTTATTTTTATTTTTAGATATACGATAACGTGCTTAGTTTAGGTGAAGATACATTCCGGTCAGCGTTACAGTACGGAGTGGTGCTACACCCCGGGAAGGACCTGGAAAATAACAGAGTTAGCTACACATTAATTTTTTAAAGATACAATTAAAATAGGATCCTACGTACAAGTTCTCTAAACTGTCCGTTTGTGTGAAGTGAGAATTATTATTTTTGGGTTGCAAAGATGGGACGTTCAACGTACTGCCGAATGGTTTTGAGAAAAGATTCCAGGACAATAAGTTATACTCTGCTATTTTTGTCAAATATATAAAATTGAAGTGAAAAAAAAAATGTATTTAAAAAACAAAAAAACCCGACTGACTGTAAAAAAAATTAAAAAGATATGAACAAGACGTATTTAAGTAACTCTACCTGACTCTGTTTCTTTTACTGGGAACTAATTCTGATAGTTGATACATAAACCAACTCTACACATAAATAAGTACGCTATGATCATTTGTGACCAGTGAGATAACATATCTATTCAAGAGTTTGTATAGTGGCATTAAATAGCCTGATCTTGATGAGGGAACGATAACATTTTCAAAGTACAGCCCAAAGTATGGCATGCTCCGGAACCAATCTTCTTCCAGTTCGATTGTGGATCTTATTTCGAAACTAATCATACAAAGCGGACCAAAAGCACCAACACAATGTTAAAATTGAACCGACACAATTTCATATATTTTTTTTTATGTTTGTATAGACCTATGTCTGTTTTCTTCATTAATTTTTGAAGCTGATATCCTTCCAGACTCTTGACTCAAGAGGGCGCCGCCATTATTGATAACCTATTTTGCTTTTTTGCCTCTTTTGACGGCGAAAACTTCGTTGAGGGCTGTATCTTGTTCTAATAGATCCGTGACAGTGACAGTGAAATAAGGTGCACGACTGGGTCGCACGAAACTTTCTCGTTCATATCAATAGTGTGGTTGATTGCTTTAAAAAACTCAGAATCTAGATGAACAAACCGTACAGAAAGTGCACTTTTGGCTTAAACATATTTATTTCATATATAAATAATAATGTGAGGCTTAAGCTCTCATAAAAGTGTATGATAGTCGGAATACAAATGAAGTGTTTTCAATCGTGTAAGTTATAGGTGTTTGCTGGTTATTTTATTGTGTAGGTATATTAAGAAGAAGATAGGAAGTGAACTTTAGTTGCTAAAATAAAGTTTTGCGTAGTTGCTATTATATTTTTATTTTAATAAACAAAAATACACCGTATTTGAACAAGAATTGGTATATGGGCCATTTTAAAGAAATATTTTTAATGCGGCTTTATTCTACGAAAAACTAAGTATGAGATCTTATTTAGAATTGTTTTATTTTCTTAAATAAACATTCTAATTAAAATCGGAAGAGCTGTTTTTATAAAAATTATTCCGAGCAACAGATATTTCAATGTTTAATTGGAAAAATGCTATTAAGCTAAAACCTAAATACAAGGTATTGCTTAAGATAAGCAGTACTTAACTTTTGAAGTTTCCTCAAAATATTAACCTAGTGGTTAGTTAGCAATGAAATTATTAAAATTCACTCCAAAAATGGTGAAAATCTTGCAGTCACAGTTAGCAAAACTAAAGCATTTTTTGGTCGTCGATGATTAATGATTTTTTATGGTCGGAGTTGGATGGCATTGATCTGGACAACGTTTACTTTCAACGAGACGGCGCTACGTGCCACACAAGCAACGAAACCATTGATATTTTACGGGAAAAGTTTCCGGACCGTGTCTCTCGAAGAGGTGATCACAATTGGCCTCCGAGATCTTGTGATTTAACACCTTGCTACTTCTTCCTTTGGGGCCACGTGAAAGATAAGGTATACGCCAACAGCCCAGCGTCGATTCAAGACCTCAAAGATAAAATTCGTGAGGCTATCGAGGACATAGGGCAGCCACTTTGCGATTTGGTTATGGAAAATTTCATGAAAAGAATATGGTCCTGTATGCGTGCTTGTGGTGGCCATTTGGCTTATGTTGTTTTTCATTATTAACGGCATACCTTCCTCTTTATTATAAAATAAACATCCGATCACTTATCTCAAAAAGTGGCATTTTTCTTTGAATACCAAAATAACACCCCTTATTGGAAAACCCTTTATAATTATCTGTCCCATCCTGCGATGCATTCCCGCAACGTCCTTTATTATATTTTCAAAAATAAAATCATTTACCGGGAATTATATACTAACACTAGTGAGAAATAAGTCAAGAGGCAAATCAAAAAGGCCTGTGAATTACCAAACTTCAGATACACGGCTATGATGCATCCACTATCCACCACCTCATCCCGAAACTTAAAGCCTGCTTCCATTACTCGTAGTTATACTCCCCTTCAACCAGCAATGCATTTCTTTCCCAAATTACCCCTTGTCCTCTGTGTTCTGTGCAAATACTTGTGTACGATAAATTAAATGTCGAATTCAATAAACATAAAATGTCTTTCACTTAATTTGGCTCAATCCCTCCCTCTAGAGTGCCCCTGATATTCAGACAGAAATTAAACAAAAAAAAGAGAAGAACGTAGGTACCTACACTACCTGTCGAAACCACCTGCCTGATGACATCCTGTGCGTGTGTACAGTACATATTCGAACCGATCATATGCTCAACGTTCATGTAAATTATGCAAAACTTAAAAATACTTGCCTTGCCTGCCTGTCTGGTATAGTTAACGCGTTATGCACATGTAAATGTACTGTACTGCTACCATACACCAGCACACCATCACTAGCAGTATCAACAACACATCACCGTAGCAACTTCATCTCATATTCATGAAATGGATACGAACAAACGTGTGCAGCTGCAACAAAAAAGTTGCAAAAAAAAACCCTCCTGTTATTCATCAAACACAACCGACCGACGACAGTGGCAGAGCTGCAAGGATGCAAAAATACGAAATACCCAGATGCCAGGGATATAGTAAATGTGATGCGTTTAATCGCATGTGTGGCGCCACATAAGGTCCAAGCATTAAATTATGATATGTAAGCGAAAATTCCACCAACACCACTACTCCGACCACAGAAACGGCACGAATGAGTTGAGGAGATACGCCACAATTAGACTATCGATAAATTTTCCGCTACCGTTTGCAAAAGTAGTCTGTAGCAATGTATCCTGAACGAAATTCAGCAGCCAGTATCCGTCCGCCCCTACGATGCATACGAGTACTCACTACTCACATGCATGTCTCTCGTTCCGCATTAACATAATCAAATTGCACACACGCTTGATTCTGGGTGCGCGAATTAAAACACTTGGTTCTTACTTTTAAAATTAAACAATATTTATTTGGAACTATGTCCTTTATTATTGAAATACTTTTTACTAATTCTAAAAGGAGCTTAAGGCTACTATGTAGTTACAATAAGACTATCGATAAATTCATCATACAGTCGTATTTATATACTTTTCTTATCTATCTACAAGGAGACCCAAGCGTACAATCGTCTTGCTTGATAATGAAGAAGAGATAATATTCCAACATTGTATACAAACGATATTATCTCTTTTACATATGTTATCATTGTAGCGTTGTGTGCAAGACTGTACTAGAGACTAAAGATATCATTGAATACAAATAATGTTATCTTTTTTCTCAATATGTTTTGCTATGGATACTTAACTCCCCCCCTTGTTAAACGAAATCGTCCCGATTTTTCGACGCTATTTTTAACATCTCTCTTTCATAAGTTTTGTTATATGCGTCAATCTTTTTTTGTTTTTGACGATCTGTTATACATTGTATAGTTTTTATCATTACGTACGTAAATGCTAAAATAACAATCAGTGTTACAATTGTGTATATAGTTGATAATATCGGTTTTTCTTCAAAAGGAATAATTAGTTTTTTTAAAGTATCTATGTTATCGAATTTGTATATTGTATCTTCTTTAATTATTTGGTCGATGTAAGACTCTGAATTATGATTTCTTAATATAACTTCTTTAATTTGCTTATGCATGTTTTTGTATATTTTATCATCTAGATTTATAGTATTTTCATAAGTAACTAAGTTTATACCATTAATTGTTTGATTATTTAGCTTATGCTTACCGCTTAATAACATAACACCGGATTCAATTTCTAAGTCGTAATCGTATTCTTGTTTAATGTTGCATTTTGAAGTTATATTCTTTAAAAGTGGAATAAGACAATTTTCTTCTTCAAAGTTAATTTCACAAATGTTTTTACTTAGATGATTTTGACAATTTCTTGTTCTTAAATAAGTTTGGTTACATAAGGCAATTGTTTTATCTGTAATGATTTTTCCATGTTTTGAATTTAAGGGTGTTACTTTATACAATTTACATGATTTAATTAGAACTGGATATTTATATATTGTGATGAAGAATTCATCAGTTCTAGCTAATAATATTTTAGAGTACTCAAGTATATTTATTATGGGTACTTGAATTATTTCATGTTGAATAATATTTTTAATGTCATCTAAGTCTAGGCTTTCTGATAAATATTCATTATTTTTTGCTGCATTAATTGTTCTGGTCAATAATAATAATTGTTCGTACACTTGTTCTATTACTAAATGTTCTTTAAGGCTCTGACCTTCGAATTGTTGCAAAATTTGTTCGAATCTAGAATTTATAGTTTTTTGTTTATTATTGTTTTCTATGAGATTATTTATACTCGTTTCTATGTTAACTAAGTCATAATGGTCAGGATTACCAAACACATATTTGAAAGCTGTTCCTAAAAAGTTAATTGATCTAGTATGCCTAGTATGTTCTTGTAATTGGTCTGCTAAATTCTTAATTTTACTTAACCAAATTTTTTCTTCTTGTGTAGGTTGATAGTTACTAGTTACGATATTTACGTAAGGTTGAAATATCGAAGTCAGGTTGGTGGCATGTAACAAATAAGTTTGTTCTTTGAATAAATACACGTCATCTGTTTGCGTAAGTATAAACTTCTTGTTTAGTAACTCAGTTATTTGAACGTTTCCTTGCCCTTCTTGACTCTGTACAATTCCTAGTAATGTTAGGAATATTAATATTTTCGTCATCTAAAAAATGATAATTCTTTATGTTATCCTTGTGAATTTTTATTCCCTCTTTAGAGATTACAGTGTCTCCTTTATCTTCTTCTACTATTCTTGTTATGTATCTGGCGTTAGATTTCTTTCTAAGACCTGTGATTCTTACCATTATCTTATCTCCTTTTTTATATTCTCTGTGTCGAGTTCCTTTATTTAGACGTTCGATCACTTTTTTGGATGCTGAGTTTAGTTTATTTATTATAATTTCACTATTGCTATATTTATTTTGATTAAAGAAAATGTCTCTAGGTTTCAAACCGGTAACCGAGTGTATGGAATTATTTAATTCACGCACTGTTCTAAATATTTCTTCGATAAGTCTTGTTTTATTCTGAATTGTGAATATTCTAGACAGTTCAGTTATTGTACCGTTTACACGTTCTACCTGACCGTTCGCTGTCGATCTGTATACTGGAGTTTCTACTTTAGTTATGTTGTATTTCAAACACATTTGGTTCACCATTTCTGTTTTGAATCCCTTCTCGTTATCTGTCATGAGTCGTTCACATTTTGGGAAATAATTAGATAAGACCTCTTCCATAACGTCGTACAGTCTGTTTCGAGTTTCGATTTCCCGAAGGATTGTATATTTAGAATACTTATCTACTGTTACAAGGAAAGTATACTTGTCGTTGAAGTATATGTCCATATGAATGTGTGTTCCCACATGTGTTGGTATTTCTGAATTATTCAGGGGTTCTCTGATAGGTTTTCTTTCATATTTTCCAAATAGACATGCTATGCATTTTTTGTTGAAACTCTTTGCTTGTTTATTTAGATCGGGCCAGTAATATTTCTCTGAGATTTCTTGTATATTGTTACGTAACCCTCGGTGTGCTCTTTCGTGAGTTACCCTTACAAGTTTTAGTTGTTCCTCCAAATTTGTCACGTCTTGAAGTTTTCTTGGTGTGAATATAAATCTTACTAGTGGGAATTCTTTTTTTATGTTTTCACCATATTTGTATATGTTTTCAAATTTCGTATGCAAAGCTACAATCTTTTGGGGTTGTATAACTTCTTTCATCTGCCTTAGTAAAGAGTCTTTGTCCTTAAACTTTATTATGAGTCTTATTTTGTTACCAAAATAGATTTGTGTTTCGATATTATTTGTTATATCTTCAATAAGTTCGAACTGTGCAGTGTATGCATTAAAAGGCTGATTCACAGTTTTTATTATATCATTAGAAGAACTTTCAGCTGAATGTGCTGTTTCTATGGTAGAAGTATTTATGCGTTGACGTGATAATGCGTCAGCTACAAGATTTAGGTTTCCTGGTTTATAAACTAATTTTGCTCCAAAGTCTTCAATGATTCCCTTCCAACGTTTCAGCTTTGTGTTGGGATTTTTCTCTGATACCGAATATATAAGGCTCTGGTGATCGGTATATATGGTTAAGTCTGCTATACCATATATGTAGTTTCTGAGTTTTTGTAAGGACCATATGATCGCTAATAGCTCTTTCTCGTTTGTGCTATAGTTCTCTTCTGTCTTACTCAGTGTTCTTGACAAGAAGTGTATAGGTTGCTTATTCTGACTTAGTACGGCTCCAATAGCTATGTTGGATGCATCTGTAGTAAGCTCGAATGGTTTACTATAATCCGGTTGAAAAAGTTCGACTTGTTCTTTCAAATAATTTTTTAAAATTCTAATCGCTTCTAATGCTGAATCATTCAGATTTAACTTAATATTTTTACTTTGTTTTTTGTTTACTTTACCGTTATCTCCTCGTAAATATAATGTCAGGGGCTTGGCTATGCTTGCGTATCCTTTTATAAACTTACGATAGTAACCTGTAAGACCTAAAAATCCTCTCAAATCCTTTACCGTTTGTGGGACTGGAAAATTTTCTATAGCTGCTATTTTCTCAGGGTTCGTAGTGATTCTACCATGTCTGATTATGTGACCTAAGTATTCTACTTCTTCTTGAAAAAACTTACTTTTCTCATCAGATATTTTTAATGTGGCTTTATTGAGTACGTCGAATACTTGACTTATGTGCTGTATATGTTCTTCCTCAGATGAAGAATATATCAATACGTCATCAATGTAAACGTGTACGAATTTACCTACAAAGTCTCTCAAAATGTCGTCCACGCATCTCTGAAATATGCTTGGTGCATTTTTGAGCCCGAAAGGCATTCGTTTAAAATGATATTTTGCGCCATTTATAGCAAAAGCTGTTTTTTCTTTATCATCTGTTTTGATTTTAATTTGGTGGAAACCTGACTCCAAATCTAACGTTGTAAAGTACTTGGCTTTACCTAAATTTTGAATTGTCATGTTGACATCCGGAATGGGGTATCTGTCTGTTACAGTGTGAGCGTTAAGTTTTTGGAAATCAACAACCATGCGCCGTTTTGGTTTTCCTTTTTCGTCCAAACCTTTTTTAGGTACTGTCCATATGGGACTGTTATAAGGACTATGGCTTTTTTCTATTATATTGTCATGTAAGAGTTTCTGTATTTCTTTGTTTACGAATTCGTTATCTGCTATGGGATATGGATATTGTTTAACATAAACCGGATTATCATTGGTCGTCCTAATGCTTGCTTCTATAGTATCTGTAAAGGGTAACGGTCCTATGCTGTTATTAATCTTCATCAGTCTATCTATGTCTGCTTTATAAATATTATTTTCCCCAATTATGTAATTAATTTTCTGAATAGATTCGACACTGCTTATGGTAGTTAGAGTCATATTACTGAAATTTATTTCCGCGTTTAGAACTTTAAGTCCTTCATATCCTAATATCATATCAAAAGACTGAATATCCTCTAATTCAAAAAATGTTAAATTTTTCTTTAATATCCTAACTACTTTCTTTGTATCTACCATAGAATAACCATGCATTGTTTTTATTTTTATAGGTTTAATTTTAATTTTTTCGCTAGAATCGCATTTTCTATTAATGTAATTATGGGTTGCACCAGTATCAATAAGAATTTTATAAATTTTCTTAGAAATAGTACTAGTTAAATTTAAGCAGGGCAACCCGTCTACTAGTTTAAATGATCTATTCTTATGTTATTATTTACCATACATTCCGTTTCATCTGCTTCTGCATATGTACTGCTGACATCGTCTCTGCGTTGTTGTCGGGAGTTATTTACTCTCTGCTGCTTGAAGTTCTGCTGATAAGATCGTTGCGGTCTGTTGTGTGTGTTGAAACTCCCGCTGTGTTCACGTTTCGCTGGTGGATTATATACATCGGGTTTGTATTGATTCCAATTTTGTCGCTGTGCATGTACAATTTGTCTCGAGTTTATCTCCATCGGCAGTGGTCCGTCATTTCTCTTGGAAGGGTTTAGGCGTGGTCCTTGATTGTGTTGCTGCATATTATCGTATTGCTTCTGGGGTTGATAATTCGTTGTTTGGCTCGAATAGTTTGGTCTTCTTTCGTTTCTGTGTTCATGTGGCATATTTTTGTGGTGCTTATCTTGAGTGAGATGTAAATGCCTGTGCACATTATCATGTTCTATTCTGCGAGCAATTGCGAATGCGTGTTCTAGATCATTTATTGTAGCTGAATATAATGATCCTCTTGTAAAGTTGTCACTCATACCATCAATGAATATACGAACTGCGTCGTCGTTAGCATTTTTAATTAGTCTGTCGATTATATTCGGCGGATCACCTGACATAGTGATTTTTGATATTATTAAATTGAGATTTTTATTTATCTCGTCGTGGTATTCAGACAGTGTGCTTCTTTTTTGCGTGATGGCTTTCATCATGTCTTGTAGCACGTATAGAGGTTCTTGATTAGAGTACGTATAATCTAATCTGTTACGTATCGCCTCAAAATTAAAAATTGTGTTATAATTAGTTAACACATTCGCGGCTGCTCCCTGTATTTTACTTTTCACTATAGTCAATGCTGCTGCGTACTTACTGTGTGTTTTGAGGTTTTTAATGCTGTCCATTAATCTGGATGCTTCTTCGCGCCACGACCGATAATTTGATTGATCGCCGTTGAAAATAGGTAGGCTTTTAAATGCGTCTAACTGTATTTCACTACCATCTGTATATGTGGTTCTTATTTCCTCTAGCACAGGTATGTTTGGTACTATGCCTAATCCAGATTTTACTTCATTTAGTTTTGTTTCTAAATTAGTGTTTATTTGATTTTGGTTAGTTATTATTGCTGCTAACCTTGCATTCTCTGTGCGTGTGTGCTCTAGGGTTTGTGTTACTGTGTTGCACCTGGTTTCTAAAGCTTCTAATCTTGCCATTAATACTGCGAGTTGTTCCATTTTGAACTCGTGTCTGTTGTCGTCGAATTTGTGTGTTTTTTTTTTTTTTTTCCACATATACACTTTCACTGAATTGCTTTGCTGCTTCGTACGAAGGAGCTATATTTGTACCTGCTATGCTAGGTAATTCTTGTAACCGGTAACGCGAGTGTTCTGTTTATACTAGATTTCACTACTTGTTCCCGAGGTCCGCTCGATTGAAGTTAAAAAGTATATTTAACCTCCTGGCAGGATCGCCAATTAAAACACTTGGTTCTTACTTTTAAAATTAAACAATATTTATTTGGAACTATGTCCTTTATTATTGAAATACTTTTTACTAATTCTAAAAGGAGCTTAAGGCTACTATGTAGTTACAATAAGACTATCGATAAATTCATCATACAGTCGTATTTATATACTTTTCTTATCTATCTACAAGGAGACCCAAGCGTACAATCGTCTTGCTTGATAATGAAGAAGAGATAATATTCCAACATTGTATACAAACGATATTATCTCTTTTACATATGTTATCATTGTAGCGTTGTGTGCAAGACTGTACTAGAGACTAAAGATATCATTGAATACAAATAATGTTATCTTTTTTCTCAATATGTTTTGCTATGGATACTTAACTCGCGCTACACTCCTGGCATTGAGTTTTCATTATAATTTATAATATGGCCGCATGGATGCAGGGCTTCCTTATCCCAGCGTATACAGCAGCTCATTCGGTTAGACATTTGCAGACGTCATCATCGTGGTCGCCGCCGTCATCATTAACATAAAAGTTGCATGTTTGGCCGCAAATGCGCCCATATGAACGTCCACTTTTAGGGCAATTCCCTCGTCACAAAAAAAAAAAAAAACCTACACCCTTGCGAGCTCATTATTATCTCTGCGCGTCCTTTGAAATTTGATGTGACACCTGAGACCCTGTCATATGCATAACAATGTGGACGCACAAAAATGAATGATACACCATTAATCAGTTGTCGCAACAGCATCCGAAACAATGTATCTCACTCTGATTGGATATTGTATTACAGATGCAAATGTCCCTCTGCCATCTAGATTAGTTGAACTCCTGAACTCGCACTCGCACTCGATCTCTCCCCACCGGCTGCACACACACAATAGATACTAATTTCGTACATCGCATAGAGCCTGTGGATTTATGCAAATTTGTCCAAAGCCCCGACTGGGACGCACTCCTTCCCGCCAACTGGGAATGACAATAATATAAACGTTTTGTCGTCATCTCTGGTTAATTGTTGCTACATCGCTTAATTATTATAAAATATCATTTAAACGTTCAGCGTGCAGTTGGGCTTCTTTGGCATTAGCCCATACAATTTGGAACTCTCATGTGTGTAGACCAGCGCTGCCCCCTTGCTACAATTGTAGTGTTTGTACTACATTTTGTTGGTCAAAAAAGTGAGTACGTACAAATATTAATTGCGTACTTTGTACTACAATTTCTCTCACTTCAAAAATAATAATAAACTATATTTTAATATTAAAAAGCGCTAACAATTTTGAACAAAAGCATGCAAATATGTAATTATATGTTCACATTGTGCGTTCTCCCACATAGCAGTGCCACTGCAGAGCGTTATTTTTCTAGTTTAAATTTAATTAAAAATGAAACAAGAAATAGTTTGAATATAGATACGGTCGATGCAATACTGCAGTCCAAGGGATTTGTCAGGGATCAGGGAAATGTATATAATCCGCCTGAATCCTTATTAACATATGCAACAACTTTTTTCTATCTAGCCAACCATTACCCAAAATAATTTTTAAATGTAATAGGTATAGTTCTTATTTATCTTTTTTATTATAGGTAGATACTATGTACCTACTACGTAATATGTAATATTAATTTTAGTTTCTGTCATTTTTTTTCGAGCTGTGTTATATGTATTTAATTTTTTCTTATTCTTATATTAGTTATGAATTCATGTTTATTTACTTAAAAAAATCATTATAAAGTAATTTTTCATGTTCTTATTTGTTTTTTTTTTCCAATTGTACTACATTGTACTACATCTTAAAAGCTCCCGTACTACATTTTCGACCTCTTAGGGGGGGCAGCACTGGTGTAGACCCATGCTGAGGTATATACCTCAATTGTAATTACAGCTCATTGTTGGTCTTAATATGTCTTCTCACCTGGCCGTACCGCGCGCCCGCCATTTGGGAAGGGATTATAATTATTATTATTTTAATTACTATTATGGTGCATTGTTTAATATGTGTGTGAGTTGGTATATCTACTTGTGTGCGGTGCAGGTGTTACAACTACTGTTGCCGGCATCCGCCTTTGCGAATGCTTTGGGTGTCCTTGCGGAGATAGCAAGCGGCTTAAGTGTAATTCTATGCAATCCCTTAATTACATTTCGTTTATATTGTTACAAATTTTCTAAAGAATTAATGGTGCATAGACAAGGATGCCTGCTTTTAGCTCTGCAGATATGGATTTTCAATCGATATTATATATTTTAACGGGCGGGAAGGGAATGGTAGAGGATAAGCCTTGGCGATAACGATTGAACATAGTTATCATTTAGGGGATTGAGTGGGAAAGTATAGCACTGGGTTGCCCGAAACTTTTTCGCTTAGCTGAAGTTAGTTAGGCGGCTTTTTTTTGTATTATTTCATTATAGGTAATAAGGAAGCTAAAAGCTCAGGGAGAATACCCAACTGTGTATCGTATAAGGGTAGAGTAACCAAAACTAATGGCAGAGCAAGTTGACGATCCGAATGGAGAGAGATTACAGAATGTTAGTACTGTTTACTACTGACTTATGTATGTAAACGTAGTCTGGTTGCGAGCTGCAGACGAGCCCGTCCCTAGGTATCGACTAAAATACAGACTCTAGTATATACAGGCACAACCAGCGATACCACTCATACATGCAGTAGTCAAAAGCGCGTTCAGCATCAGCAAATCAAACAGCTTGAACCCATACTTCGAAGGACATTTATACAGACCCTAAAGAACCTCCTGGGCCAAGTCGGAAAAAGCGACTTCATGTCCCTTTGCATCGACTTTAAAAAATCAACCTGCTTCAAGGATAACAAACCAAAGAACCAAATAAACTATACAGCCGGCTCAAACGCGCGCCGATATATTTTCCACAGAACTAGCCAATTACAAACCAGCTGTATACGTAATACTGCCTGACTACAGCAGTGTCTTACAAGCGGGGAAGCCTGAAATTGCCAAACCCCAATCGGGTATTACACAATGGATCAACAAGAGGTCGATCGAGTTATGTTCCCTTCAACAACATACAAAGCTATTGGTTGAACTCTTACACCTTTTACAACTTTGTTACAAAATTTTGGAGTAAAAGTGGAGTTCTAGTCAATCGTTTGTACACTCAACCTCAATACCGCAAGCCGCACGTTTCACATGTGGAAGACCTCGAACGCATTTAAAGAAACCACTAGCAGAATTCTGCCTACATTGCTAGCCGTTTGAATGCACGAAAAAGTAAATGAAAAATGATGCATTTTTAAAAGAAAAGTAGCCTTAAACCTTCACACATTTATTTCATACATTTAAAAAAAACAAATTTGTAAATCGGTGCAATAGTTTGTAAGGTTTCTGCGGAAGTACAATTTTGCCATTCAGTTTTATATAATAGTCTAATAATTTATTGCGAATTAATTAACATTTTGCAATCTATGAATAGAATAGTGATTCATAAATTTATATTAGTAATTTATTTCTCTAATTTTGGTGGGGATAAAACCCCATTTATTTGGCTTATTACAAGCTACAGTGACTTAAACTAACTTAAGAACTAAATATAATGACTAGGGCTTAAAACTAAGGATGGTGTAGGAGGTCAGTTTTAAGGGAGGAACTACTGCGGTTGAAGTCAAAAACGGTAAGGTTTGAATTAACCTTCCGCAGCATTCGGGAGATTGGTTCGTTTGAGCCATATGAGGTGCGGTGAATTGGTAGATAGAAGAGACGAGGACAACGAAGATTCCGAGGGTTAGTGTTAAAGGAGATAGAGTTGTAAAGAGACGTACAGTCGATAAAGCCTGAGAGCAGACGATGAATGAAGAGAATGTCTGCTACGTCCCTGCGTTCCTCAAGGGTATTTAGGTTAATAAGTTTAAGACGGTCTTGATAGGGAGGTAAGATTAGGGGATCATTCCAAGGTAGTCCTCGAAGAGCAATTCGAAGAAAACGACGTTGGATGCTCTCAATTCTGTCTATATGGACACGTTCAAAGGGAGACCATGCTTGGCTAACGTACTCGAGCATAGGACGAACAAATGTGACGTAAAGAGATCTGGTCACGTATGGGTCGGAGAATTCTTTGGACCATCTTTTGACGAAGCCAAGCGATGAGTTCGCTTTAAGAATAATCTCATCAATATGTGAGCGGAAATTAAGTTCTCTGTCGCATAACACGCCAAGGTCGCGAATAAATTGAGCGATGGATATAGGTTGACCGTGGAGGAGGTAAGTTCGAGGAGGAGATTTATTGCACTTACGTGAGAAGGTAATAGATTGACATTTGGCAACATTGAGTTCTAAGTAGTTTTTGAGGCACCAGGTGGAAAAATTATCTAGGTCTATTTGAAGGAGGCTGGAGTCAAGTTCTGAGGAGATGGGTTTGAAAAATTTGGTATCGTCAGCATACAGAGAAAGTTCTGAGTGCTGAATGACCATTTCAAGGTCGTTTATGGTTAGGATGAAAAGAAGGGGACCTAGATGGCTGCCTTGAGGTACGCCAGAGGTAGCCAAAAAAGGGGTCGATTGGACGGACCTGAAGCGAACACTGTAAAAGCGGTTTTCCAAGTAAGAATTTATCCATTTTAGCAAAACAGGTTCAAAGCCAAGAGCAGACAATTTGAAAAGGATTAATTTATGGGATATTTTGTCAAAGGCCTTACTGAAGTCTGTTGCAATGACGTCGACTTCTTTACCACTTTCTAAGGCTGAGAGTGCAGAGGACACGAATTCGACGAGGTAAGTGGTAGTTGATCTACCTTTTAGAAAGCCGTGTTGCCTGGGGGATATTACAGACTTACACTGAAAGCTTAGGGCTTCGTACAAAATACTTTCGAGGAGTTTGGGTAAATGCGAAAGTTTAGCTATAGGTCGGTAGTTAGTTCATCTAGCGCCAATAGTTATTACTGGAAAAGATCTAATAGGTTTAGGAAAAAATTATGTAAGGCGAAGTAGCCTTCTGCACGAATATTTTTGGAAGCTGACCTAAACCAATGTTAGTGGGGAAATTGTTGTTAGTAATACCAATACCTAAACTGGATCCAAATGAAGGCTCTATCAAATCTTTAACAACCCCCCGTTCCTTGATACTTCTCTCTGTTATTCCTCCCTGTTAAAAATAGTTCCCATATTGTGATTTTATAACCCTTTTAAGGCCGTATAAAACATTAAGCTGTCAAATCGCAGCTGCTACGCGGCTCATATAACACGATCACCGATCTTATCGCATAAATCGATCGATTGATGAGCTGTGTAGTATGGAGCGGCTTCCTGCTGATACCATCATCCATTATCTTCAATATTCGGCCACAAAGCTTTGCAGTGATTGGGTTTCATATCAAAAATCTGGTCATCTTAAGTCAACTATTTTTCTCTGGACTAAATATTTTCAGTGAACGCAAAAACTTACTTGGCCGTTAACGTCGCAAAAACTCTGTCTTGTTACACAAAAATGCTACTTTTTTAGTTTTGCTGTACAATGTTCTGCTTTTTAAATTCCAAGCAATTAAGTAAAACTTTTTTCAACTAGCGAATCAAATAAAAATAAATATTAAAATGCAATTCTAAATTTAAAAAATTTCGAAACCAAATTTAAAAAAGGTAATAAAAAATAAATAAATCAAAATTAATATCTAATAAAAAAATTAAACAAAAAAACAAAATTGAAAAATAAAAAATATAAAGTTTTTTTTAAAAAAAATATTAAATAAGAGAAGTTTAAGATTAAAAAATACTAATTTTAAGAATTGCAAACTAAAAAAATAAAACAGAACATTTTCTAAACTTGCGATTGAGAAAAGCAGAATTTTGAAAACTGACATGAGACTTTCTTAACTACACTTTTCAACGTCACTTTTCACTTTCCACTTTCTCAACAGTGTAGAGCATAAAAAATTCCTGGCAATGGGCCACTGCAAGTATCGATAAAAAAAATAGCAATCGTAACATCTTGCGTTTTTGTGAAATAAGTGCTGTAGAAGAATTTTATGAATGGTACAGATCGATTCCAGTGTAGCACATATTTTAAAAAGTTGCTTATTCGAATTTTTACTTCGAAAATTTTTCAAATTTGAATTAACAGCTGAGTACCTATCTGTCAAAAGACTATGTTTTACAAGCTCAAAAAGAACAGCCATACTAATTTGGCCCAGATTCAATCCTAGAATCTGAGCCTACATTCTTCGCACACATCACTCTCGTCTGTAACTCATTGCTCGCTGCGCTGACATAAACGAAAGAAGGTACATTGAAAACAGAAATGATATGAATATCAATTAGATGTATATTTTATGAAATGCTACTAAAAATTGCAGTTTCCTTACGTCCTTCCCATAAATAAAATTTGAATGGAATTCCAACGCCCCATCGATTTCTGCAATAATTAACTAAACTTATAGATTCATTTATTTGCAACGTGAATATTGTCCCAAAACTCTAATTACACTAATGTATAAGCTCCTTCAATATTTCAGTACTTCTCCCCCACCCCAGTCTGTGTGTAATTGGTTGCTACCCTGGCAACAGGATTACTCTATAAGCACAAAGCTCCAAACTTACACACACGCTAAGCACAATGCGCTGCATTCTAAGCGGTCATCTATAGCCAAATTGCTAATTACCTTAATTGTGGCAATATAGCCGTATAATGTTGGGGCATTTTGAATAATTTAACGGTCCCATAAAATTTTAATATTTCATCTTCATGGTCGTCGTCCTTCACACAAATGGTCATCATCAAGTTTTTCCAAATTGGCCCTCTGCTGCTGGACTCTCCCAGAGGATATAGAGGCAAGAAAAAAAATAAAAACGTCCTTAGAAGTCTGTATGATACGATTGAAATATTAAACAGTTGGCAACTATAACAAATCCAGTGGAATAAGGCTTTTCTCTAATTCGATGGGGCAGTAATAAAACTGAAAGCCATCGGCCGACCTACAAACGTTTAATGTGAATATCATCTGTCAGGAGAATTGCATTCTTTTGTGGATCCAAAAGGATAATACAAATAATTATTATCACCACATCCTTGGCGAAAGGATGTAGTAATACACACGCACCGCACACGTTTTCGAACATAGGTTTGAGAAGTCCGAAAAACGGAAGGATACCCTAGGGATAGATAACAATAAACTGCATTTGCCAGAACTATAGCATAGAGTGTTACACATCCACAGCAAAGGGGTGGGAATAGGACGATGCCGTAGCAAGAAGCAAAGGGCCGCATATAGCTATTTACACCATTTTGATGATGAGAAATAAACAGTAACCTGTTTTGTTTGTTTTTTTTTCTCTGTGCGGGCTGCCTTAATTGTACTCTTAAGGTTTTGTAAGCCGGGGATGGGTAAAAAGGGATTATCTTCAAGATAGAGGGAGATTTTTTGTTCTGAAAGAAAACGGGTCGATTGGGTGGGGTGGGAGTAATGGTTGAGTGGATACTGGCTGTTTAAGTGATTGAGTTTGGTGGTATATTTTCCAAAAGCCGGTGGCGAGTTGCAAAGGAATACATTTAGACAGTTGATATGATATCCTGCTTTTGTAGCTCTAACATTTAGATGGTAGCTCCAGTCGTGCTAAGATCGAGTTAATCTGACAAAAAATTTGAGTATGTGTCCACATGCGCGTGGTTTTATTTGTTTTATATGCTGAGCCACTTTATAAAACCTTTTTTCTGATGGCGATTAAATTATTGAAATACCATTCTGTGACTGTAGCACCTACACTTATACGTAAATCACGCAACGAAGTCTCAGATTGCAGTATTTAATTTACTGAACTGGAACATTTTATCTGAGTTCCCAGAGTCGGTACACGAGCAATTGCCAAGCCGGTTGAGCTGCTCTCCAATTTAAGCGAGAAAAGTTGTTAGTTCTCGCTTTCTTCCATTCAAAGCAATTTATGTATAGCAAGACTTTACTTAACCTTCACTTTGTCGCTAAATAAAAACTCCTTATCCTGATGGCGAACCCCCCGGTGTAGAGATTATCTTTCATTAATTGAACTAATTCAAAAATGTGTAAGCCTGTATTGCACGTACTAAATATTTCTTTTTTGAATCTACCGCCTATCTAATAAGTTTTGCAATATTTAATTTTTGTATACTGTTGATTTGTAGTTGAAATTCACCTACAATAGCGGGATAGCGGGTGACTATAAAAAAAAATCGATTAAAACGTTGTGAACCAGCCTATCAGTTATTGAATTTCATCGTATGGCCAATATTTGTTGTCCATTTCATTAGTTAGTTACTTATTAGTGTTAGATATTATTAAGCAACAAAGTAAGTAAGTTCATGCAAGGGTTGGGTGAAGATCTTTGCATTCCAGTGATAAACAAAAGAGCTCTGGTTTCAAGAGTTATGGGTAATTTTTGTACTAGAATTGCAATCCAGCTCAAGAGCTACAAGAACCCTTTATACCAGATGATCTGACGGATCGGGATGGATCTGGTCGCCCAACGCAAAAAGGACAATACTATAGTATTTTCCATTTAGTTATAATGTAAATAAATACAAATTCATAAAACAAAAATACGAAAAAGTAAGTGTTTATTGTTTTATAACATTTAGCAGTATTTACTACATAAACAAGTGATTCCAATAGAAACAAACACAAGCTTCTACTTTTGCGTGCATATTATCAATATTATCCTTGGATTAAACAATCTTTGAAGACGAATTCCAAATATATCTTCGGGTAAATGTAAATCTATACCCAGGTGTATACAGTCAATGTGGTCGAAATATACTAAAAATTTCGCAATTTTCGCAAAATAAGATATCAAAAAATGTTCTTACTATCTCTTTCCGAGAGTACAGATCAATTTAGTCACTGAGATAAAACGATTTTAGAATTGGTAAAAAAATAACTGAGATATTTAAAGGCGAAAACTGGGATCTACACCTGGGTGTATATCGTCAAGGTGAAGGTTAAAGTATTTTTAGAAGCTGTAGAACTGACAACCCAAAGTGTTCTTGACTCTGTACGAGCGGACCACTATAAGCTAATAATGTTAATAAATATTTGGCGCCACAGTTCCACGTAGAGACCCTAGGCCTGGGGTTCCACAGCATTTGTTTTATATGAGTTTTTTTGTTTTTGGTACGATTGGAAGGGACCTATACAATATAAATGCATCCTCATTCGCATTTGCCGAAATCATCTCTTAACAACGTCACATTATTTCTTCAGGGAATTTCACCGCCGTATTCGGTAGGTAGCGTAGGAAGTGAAATCGAAAACACAAAGAAATTCCATGAAAAGTCAAAGACGATCGCCTTTTCTTCCGCCCCCACCCAGTGATCCCAGATTGCCTGAAAGAAATAGAAAATCTCTGTGAAATTTAAATTGCTTGAAAGTGAAATATTAACGCATTTTCATTACGAATAAAAAATGCTAAAGTTTACTCAGGATGAAATATTCATACTAAATATGAAAGCAAAAGCCCATCGAAAGTAAGAGTTTTTGTGTATCCGAATGTACTCACTCGTTTTGATGTTATATTAAATAGAAAAAAGAATCATTGTTTAAATACTTGATTTTTATTTTAGGCTTATGAAAAAAAAAAACGTCTTACATCTTTCTTAATTTTTTCATATGAAAATAAATGCAAGTTTCAGTAGGGAAAAGGAACGAAACTTTTTTCGAATTTAGGCGAAAACTAATTTGCTAATAAAAAAAGGGGAAAACAGTAATCAAAGTCTGGAAACACTGCCCTCGGCCTGTCAACGCCTATACAAAATAAATACTTGTATTGAAAACAGAAAGGTGCCGAAATGAACCTCCTAACCTAACCCACCCGAGAATGAATATTGAAATTTGATTTTCTGCGCATTTTGTATGTAATCTTCCCTTCTCGCTTTTCCTCTCTTTAAAACTGCCTCTGTCGCCATACGAACTTCATCTGTGGTGAATGATGCTGCACAGAATAGGTGCTACTACCGATCATTGTGGAACCCCTCTAGAAGCACGATTTTACTCCTACCGTATTTCATTAGGAATTAGTACGTTAGGACGCAATGTTGCCGCAGCTTTTTTTAAAGTGTAACAATTTTTTTTAAAAAGTGTAAAAAATGGAAAAAAAATGTAACAAACTGAAAAAAAATTTTAATAATAAAAACTTCAACTCAAAAAAATCCATTTTGTGTTTAACAAAAAATACAAAAAAAGAAACAAAATTATTGACCATCGAAGTAGATTTCAATTTCTATTTCACAAACTTTATTTACTACGAGATGTAGAACGGGGCCAGACAGGAAAATATTGTTGTATTTTCTCGTTCCCTCCCATTCCTTGTACTCTGTGTAAACAAAGACATTCACAGAAATTGGTAGAAGTTTGTTCCAAAGAAAAAAGTGCTGCCAGTTCAACTTTTCAATATATTTTAACGAGAAAAACAAAAAAAGATTTTAATGCGAAAAAGTGTAACAAAGCGAAAAAAAGTAACATTGTAACAAATTTATAAAATAATTAAAAAGTGTAACACTTTTGTTACACTTGTATCGTTGTGGCAATGCCAATGTGGCAAGAGCCGATTTTCTTCATTGGTATCGACGAGTAGACATAATTTGTCGAAATAGGTTATCACCATGGGTTTACAGAGGTAAACTAGAGTTAAATGAATTTCAGACGTCCAATGTCCATTCTATCACAACTTCTCTCCATCTCCTACAATGCATATTTACCAATCAATTACCTAGTGAGAAGAGAGAGTCAGTTGCTATCGCCGTAAAATACCAATCGTATCTTAAGGCTTTTTTTTCCGAATAATTGTAAGAAGCTGTGTGAGATACGAACCTGTTGCGCCAGCATTTTATTTATTTATTTTGATTCTACTACCACGATTTTTTTTTTTAAATTTGGTAGTGTAGATTTGAGAGTATCCCGGCTTCAGCTGTAATTTACAAATTGCATAGGGAGCGGGACAGGACTAGGTATTGCTTCTCCAATTGTTGATATAAAAAAAAACCCTTCTGAAGGAAACTTATTGTGCTGGTCTTAACTCAAACTTGACTGGAGCGTCAAGTATTAAAAATTCATTGAACAAAATTTACGAAAGGGGTATTCAGAACCTTTGATATGAGAGGCAATATGAAGTGCTTCCAAACAACGCGGAGCATTGATAAAATTTATCATTTGTAAGTTACAGCTGTCAGCTCCGGCGTTAACTTCCAACAGCTTGGGCCCCCTTGAAAGCTGACAAAGAAATGATTTCTCCCTATCACTAGTATCTACAAGGTCTTCTCAAAACACATACCGAGTTTAATGGAGTTTATTATTTTGGAGCAAAAATCATAGCGCTGTCAAGATTATTACAATACCCATTATGGGAGTTGAAATAAATCCTCATCTCTGCTCTGTTCGCATTTAGAATTCCATTGCTCAAAACCACACATCCTTAAAAAAATAAATCCCCAACCATACGCAACGTTGGTATAATACTAGCAGCAAAAAAAAACTAATAAATATATTCAACCATATTAACCTTGTAAGCCATAAATCAATCCAAGACTAACCGATTTTTTTTCCTTTTCTCTCGTTTCAGGTATGTATGAAGAAGCAGTGTGTAAAACCATTTCCTGTCAGTTGCAAGCAACTCTCAGCCAAGTAAAGTAATTACAACAAGAAAATATATGTACCTAGGTATATTTGATTTGATTCTCAAAGCACTTCCCGGTAAATCCCATTCTCGCTTGGAAAAGCAACTCTCCCCAAAGGTGGTAATCTAAAACTTGAAAACTCACGTGCCATGTAATTTACAGAAATTGTTCTCTGCGCCCCTGCACTCTTATCCTTTCCTCATACACATTGGGCGACACAACCTCTGACAGTGAGCTGTGAGGTCTGAGGTAAAAACATGGAAACGGGAAAAATAAATAAAGCTCGCGGTAAGTTGATAAAATTGTTCAATCCTTCGTTTCGCTCCCGCATCATCACAGGCGAACTGAATAATAACGGTTCTTGCTTTTCTTTTCTTGTGGCATATTCCTTTGACGTTAGTTCATTTCCGTTGTGGAAATGATTCCTTTGAACTTCGATTGGGAAAGCGAACACATCACAAACGTATGTTGTAAGAGGTTCGGAGTTTTTTTTTTCTTCGTTCCTCGAAATCTCATTCAGATCTCCACCCCGACAATTTGCAGTCTTATGTAATCTCAAAGGAATAAACCGTGTATACGCTTGCTAAGAAGCGATTGAGAGCATCTTACGGTATACCTGTAGATTGGGACTTGCTTGCTCTCATTGCAACTAACTCCTGAGCAGAAATACTCATTCGAGACCTGTTCTTGGCTTACTCGAAGCTCTTGTATAGAAACCGGGTGGGAAGGAGGGCGGATTTTTTCGACAGTTCCCTCTTTTGGGATAGTTTCTTGGTAAATTGGAATGTTTTCAAATTGCGGAAATTAGTTTTGTGTGTGTACTCGCATCGGGGCAGAGAAGTCTGTTGGTTGTATTTAAATGGTTCGCTAGTACAAATTAATCTGTTTCTTTATTTTTATTCTCCTTTGAAGACTACATATATCCAACTGAGCAAAAACAGACCTTGATGGAATTAATTGAAATTGAAAGTGGATAATTGAGTGTCTTGCTTTTGACATGCAATCAGGAAATTAGTTTCCTGATGTAGGTATTCGTGTATTCTAGTTAAAAAGCAAACGAAATAGGTTAAAGATAAAAAGTTGCTGCAAATGATTTACTACCATTTGGACTGACCGGAATTTTGTTGGACTTTAGTATTTTACCTATTTAGGCGAAAAGTGTCCTTTTTTCCTTTTCTCCTTCTCCTTTTTTAATTTATTATGTTTTTTGCGAATTTTTTTTCAATTTCAAACAAATTGTCAATAGTTTTCGGGAGCACATTTTGCATTGACATATTGAATTCGTTGGTTTTTTGTTAAGGGTTTGATTAAATTGAGATCATAGTAGTAAAATATAAATTACGGAACTAAGTAAATAAATAAATAAAAAGAACACTAACCAATCCTACATTAGTTCTCACTCTCTAAACGCATATGTATACTAAAGCGTTTTTCAGCAGGGACGCTACAAAAGTAGAGCGACAGGCACAGCAAACGACGCCGAATTTCTTGCCGCTCTTTTGACATTTCTCTTCAGTAAGCTTTGCCATTTCATGATGGAAAGATATACGAGCCAACAACGAGTCGAAATTATTAAAATTTACTACCGAAATTCGGAGTCAGTGGCCTCAACGTTAAGAGCGCTACGTCCAATTTATGGTCGTCATAATCGTCCTAGCAGATCAACAATTGAGCGTCTAGTAAAAAAATTTGAATCCACAGGCACAGTACAAAATGTTCCCGTGCCAGTGAGAAAAAGAAGTGCCCGTAGTGTCGAGAATATTGCTGCCGCTGAGGCTTCAGTTGAAGAAAGCCCAAATGTGTCTCTCACACATCGTTCTCAAGCGTTGGGCATCTCTGTGACGTCGTTGTGGCGAATTTTGCAAAAAGATCTTGGCCTACATTCTTACAAGATTAAATTGACGTAAGAACTGAAGCCGCTTGACCACCAGAAGCGTCGTATGTTCGTGAATTGAGCAGAGCAACAAATTGAAAATGATTCGGATTTTCATCGAAAAATCATCTTCAGCGATGAGGCTCATTTCTGGCTGAATGGCTTCGTCAATAAACAATATATGCGGTATTGGTCAGGCAGCAATCCGCACGTACTCCATGAGTCATCATTGCATCCCGAAAAAATTACGGTTTGGTGTGGTTTATGGGCCGGCGGCGTCATTGGGCCGTACTTCTTCCGTGATGATCAAGACCGGCACGTTACTGTGAATGGGAATCGCTACCGTTCAATGATAACCGATTATTTTTGGCCCCAATTGGATGATATGAATGTCAGAATCAATTTATTGGAAACCAAGTTTGGAGAACGTGTTATCTCACGAAATGGTCCAGTCGCTCGGCCGCCTCGGTCGTGCGATTTGACGCCGTTAGACTATTTCCTGTGGGGCTACGTCAAGTCTATGGTCTATGCCAACAAGCCAGCGACGATTGATGAACTTCGTACGAATATCGAACGTGAAATTGCAGCAGTATCGGCCGATTTATGCTTGAAAACCGTCGAAAATTGGGTTCAGCGTCTGGACTTCTGCAAGCGTGCCCGTGGTGGCCATGCAAAACAAATCGAGTTCCATACATAATGGCATCGAACGTACTTTCACAGGAATAAAGAATTTCATTGATATCCAAAACCGTTTTGTAGCGCTCGTATTGAAAAACCCTTTACATGCAAATTTGTATTGCAAGTAAACTTGATCCTTTGAAGTTTATTTTGTTTTCCGATGTAAAACAGTAGCACTCTGTATTTTTGGAACATGCGTGAAGTTGTCTACTAGCAGTCCATATTTATAATAAGTCAATGACATTTGGAAATATGATTACTCGTATATTTTAATGGCTTTTCAGAAATGTTTTATGGCCCAGAAGAGGTTACAAAGCTAAAAAAAAATCTGATGATGGCGAATAAAATCACACCGACAAATAGGAACCTACATCAATGCTGATTGAAAGCTTAAGACTAATAGCTTCAAAAAAATGGTATTGTCTTTGCTAGGGACCATTTTTATGACTAGATAAGGTACGTTTGGGAATTTGCCATCGTTTTTGTATCCTCTTTTGTTCTTAATGATAAGGGAAGAAATAAGTGTAAATATTCATTTCAACTATTTATTGGAAAAATACTCACAGTTTTAGAAGCTCTTTATCACTTAAAGGAAGTTTTGGGTTTTAAGTTTGATGATGAAATCAGAGTGCAATAGCATAGCCCATAGCTGGAGTGGGTTTGTCGGAAATAGGAGAAATGAATGTGTTAGCTTATACCTAGGTATAGATAGCTATCATTTTAAGTACACTCTTTCATTTTTTGTCATCACTCCACATTCCTTAATTTGTTCTTATCAATTCATTTTCCCACCACTATAATCGTACTTCATAAACTAAGTATATTAAAACCGTCAACTCAGACAGCTTATAAGCTGTTCTGCGTGTTACTATGTGGAAAGGTATGAGGACTTTTGTACCGTAGTGATAGTATATGCACTAGGGTGGTCCTTATTCCTAAAATTTTTTTTTTCTTTAATTTATTTGATTATATACCATAAGAAAGTATTTCAGTATTTTTTTTCGAATTTTTTAAATGACAGTTAGAGGTCGCTACCAAGGTTTGAATTTTAAATAAAAACTCAAAATCTGTGTTTGTTAGATTCTTTTATTTTTATAGCCAGGACATATATATTACAAAATTATTGTTGTTATTATGAATTAAAATATTATGTAGATATTTGAATCATTTTTTTAAGATAGAAGGGCTGACTTGTTAGTATTAGGGTACTTTTTCCTATACTCTTTTACCAACAAAAGCAAATATTGCTTTTGTTCTTCATTGGTTGTAATTAATTTTTTGAATTCTTCCATTAAAGCAACACCGCGCTCAGCTATGTCGTTCACTACTCGCAATGAATGAACGATATTTTTGGCAGCTATATAATCAGTGTCTTCGTTCCATGTTTCCACATCTTTTTTCAAAAAATTTGATGAGATACCTAGGATCTGGAAGAATCTTAAGGAATTACTACTCACGAAGTTTTCTATATTTTTTTTGTGAATATGTGTGATATCGAGGTTTATTCTTTTTAAGCAATCTTCTGTGCCTTCAATTTTCAGTGCTTCTACCATTTTTTTCTTCTCTTGAACTGAAAGTTCGTCATCGAAAAAGGCAAGCGAAACTAGCTCTTCCGACAAATACCACAAATGGTTTAGAATCTTTTTCAGCGCAACAGTAGCTATATTTTTTTTAAATCTTTCAAAGGCTTTAAGGTCTTTCAGTAATTGTAAGTCGTTTCTTGTTGCTGACCATCCGGTAGAGGCTCGGAACCAATATTTAACATAAATCATCACTGTGAAAATGCATATTTCTCTCACAGATGTTTAAATAAATAAATTTTCAAACAGTACAAGGCTCTTGCCATCCATCTAGCTCGATGTACACCAGCAGGTCTCCTAAATAAAACGCCTTTTTCAGGAACACCTCCTAAGAAAATGATAGTGAGATTCAACAGTTCTCTGTAGTCATCACGAGGTTGATGTACTTGTAGTTGCTTTTTGGCGAAAGAAATCCTGTCTGCGGCCACTTCTGCAAGAATATTTGCCTCAGCATCATCTGTTATTGTTTTGAAGCCGCTTCGGTCGATAGTTTTCCAATTGTTCTTAAATATTTTAAATAATTGTATATCAGGACCACTAGATGGGGCAAGCAATTGATCCACTACAGCTGACAACATAATTACCATTATGTGGTGACGACGCGCAGTAGTGTCAAAACACAAACATTTTACCTTATCGCTCAATTTGCATGAATTTATAGCTTCGTAGACAGCTAACGCACATGCTTCGCTCGTTCCACGTTGATTTTTCACACGCTGCCGACGAATAGAAGATCTATTGACATTGAATTCTGATGGATCATAGCCTGCACTTTTCAAAGTAGATGTCACGACCATAGTTGCATGTCTGTCGCTCAATTTAGAGACATCAAAACTGGAAGCTAATTGGCTGTTAATAATGTCTTTTCGAGCTCGTTTCTGAGGTAATTGCATTTCGGACAATTCTGATATGCATTCGGAGTCAGATGAAGTTGCTTCTTTACCAGTGGGGGTAGACGACGAAAGAAATGATAATGGAGAAAAAGAACACTTTTCTGTTAAAGCCAAGTTCTCCGTTCTCTTTTATTTTCTTACATTTTCTTTACTTTACTTTTTCTGTCCACTGAACCTATTAAAAATTGGCTTAGATTTTATCGCACTGCTAATAAAAACAGCATCACGATGAGCAATATCAAATAAATCTTCTAATTTTTGTTGCCAGTTTTGTTCTTTTTTCTTTAATGCTTCTGAACGTTTTTTCTTGTTTTCTTTATTGTGTTTTAGATTCTGCCATTCTTTGAATAGTTTTTCGATTTTACTGATGACATGTTTTTTTAATTGAATTGGTATACTAGCTTTTTCCCACAAATTTATAACTCCGCAAGACGTCAAAGTCGCAGTTTCACGTATGCTTTTCTTTTCTTCATTTTTGTAGTAAAAAAAAAACGCAAAACTTCACCGATAGATGGCAACGTTGATTGGCTTAATTCGGATAATAATTGACCGATAAGCCAAACTTTACTTTGATTTCTAGTAGCTTTACTGAGTCCGCTTCTTGTAGACGCCATTGCAAGTCGAAACACGTTACTATAACTTTTACGGATAAAACGCGTGCGCTCTCGTTAATGACTTATTAGATTGTACTTATTAAATTGTTCGTCTTACGGCTTATGTTTTTGATTGTGTGAACGGTCTAAATCTCGACGCGTCGGTATCGAGGGTCGGAAGGGATAAGAAGCGATTGTCTATGCGAGTTTCACTTGCACGTGTCCTTCAACGCTTTTTGTAAAAATGTTGACAGCTGGTAGCGACCTCTAAATCTTAACAAACAAAAAAACAAAAAAACAAAAAAACTTTTTTCATATTTAGAGGTATATAATCAGATGAGAAAGTGCACCGGGGATAATTCAAAAGTCGAAAAATAAGGACCACCCTAATATGCACTGTAGACGGTCGCTGAAAGTAAAAACTGAAGTTCATCCCAGATAAGAAGAGAGAATAAAATTTGCTAAACACATTAAGGTTCCAATACTAAACAGCTTACAAAAGCTTGCTGAATATTAGCTTTTAAATACCAATTTTATTTTAAAACTTGTTCTAGCCTGCTACTTGGCACGTGCAAAATATAGTTCCAAGACTATAATGATGAAAAAACATTCCGAAAAAAGTGTCTCAAAAAAAAATTTAGTCATGTAGGGGATACAATTTGTGTGTCGAAACGGTAGCGGTATCTCTTGTAAAGGAGCAATTTGACCAGCACACTCATACTGTGCAATTTGGCAAGACACGTCAATGGAGTGATGCAACGTGCAGTTATGTTTGTGCCACGGTATAAAGAAGCAACGTTTAGTTTTATACTTCCTATACTTATTACTTGTTAAGCTTTTTTCTATTTTTCTTTTCGTTGAAAATGTTTTCATTGTTTTAGAAACTTATAGATTTATATTTTTATATTTAACTAGCTGACTCGGCGAACTTCGTACCGCCTAAAATTTATTAAACTATTAACATCCCTTTTGATAGTTGAACCTCTCTATTGAACGAATGAAACTCCCTTGGAATTAAATTGAGTTCAATGCTTAGAAACGACTTCATAGATTTCCGGCTTCTTGATCGTTCGACAGCAGCGCCACCCAACGGGTCCAAAACTATACCATCTTCCCAGGTGGAACCTAACATACCCATCCACTAAATTCCATTGAAATCAGTTGAGTGGTTTCGGAGATTGATTACCACCTGTCACCTGTCGGGTGGCCACCAAAACGATCGTATCTTTAACATATCCACAAAATTTAATTTAAAGTATGTTCGCTAAAATGCCTATAACTCGTATAACCAATACACATACAAATGCCTTATATACATACAAACCTTGGTATTGACGTCACCTTTCATTTAAAGTTTCCAGAAACAAAATCCGTTCACGCATTAAGAGAACATCAATTCAAACACAATCCGACTTATTTTTATATTATACTTGCAAACGCTGTTGTCGCGTGTTCTGAATGTGTCGGTGACTCGTTGACGGGCCAGTCTTTGTATCAATGCATTAGCTCGAAGGCGTTCATTGCGGTGCTCTTGACTTTCATTAGCACGTGTGATTGCAGTCGGATTTATTACATTTCCATTGTCCGTCAATTGATCTTGTGCCGATGTATTTAACCGATGGTTGTGCTGTAATTGTGAGTGGATAGTCCGTCGACCAATATTTCCCCCTCGTCCACGAAGACGTGTCATTGTTTCAGTTACGTAACTTATATGTGAATGTAATACACTTAATATTCACTGAAAATGCGACACCAAAAATATTCAAAGATACAAAAAAATTTAAATATGAAAATAACGAAACGCACTTAATGCAATACACTTAAATTAGAATACCTACGTGTGGCCGTAGTTGTTTATTGCGTAAATTAAAATTTACTTTTGTTTGAACGATTGAGAACGAATTTGTGAGATGTCAAAAAATAAAAGCAAACAAATAAGCTCGATGACCAAAAAAAATGTATTCAGTGACATACACACGTACAGTAGAATTATATACATAAAGAAGATTTGTATGGGAGGTACCACGCGTCTTTATCAAATCCCGCCTATATTTGCAGCAGAACTTAAAATATGTTCACTCAACCGAAATACCAACCGTTAGCAGGAGCAGAAATATTGGATTCTTAATTTTTTTTTTTATGGGAGGTACCACGCCCCTTTGTACAATCCCGCCCATATTTGCAGCAGCACTTAAAAAATGCACCCCAAACCGACGTACCAAATTTTGTGCAAATACCGTTATCAGGAGCAGAAGTAATACATTTTTAATTTGTGGTTTGTATGGGAGGTACCACGCCCCATTGTCCAATTGGACCGAATTGTAAATCTAAACCACCCGGGGCGCAACCCAAACGCATACAAAAAAAATTATGCAAATCGGTCCAGCCGTTTTGGAGGAGTTCAGTCACAACACACGTACAGTAGAATTATATATATAAAGATTTGTTGGAAAAACGAAAGGTTTGTAATCAACACAAAAAAAATATACAAAGAAAAAAATAATTAAATATACAAAATAAAGATGCCACTTGTTAGGAAACAAAAGGTAAAGTAGTAACAACTTTGCAGTCCATTCTTTTACCAGCTGAAATTTCGACAATTTGTATTAGGAGAATCGACGAAAAAATACAAAACCGAATGACATTCTAAAGGTATAGCGCGGGGACGTCTTCTGCTGTAATGAAGCACCCGGTCTAAAAAACGTACAGCCATGGAATTCAATGCTACTATGTAATAACTTGACCCGATTATTTACTGTACCGTTTTTATTGCAAACAGCATTTATGTACTGGCGCACAGAGTTGTATCATATCCTATTATTGAGCTAAGCCACTTGTTCATTTGTTTGTTCTAAAATAAACTTGTCGCACAGTGAAGAGTGCTCATTTTTACTCAGGTTATGTACTTCTTCATAAAACGTTTCAAACTAACTTTTAAAGTCGACAACAGCCCGAAAAAAGCATCCAGCAACTCTACATCGCTGTTTATAGTTTTGGACGTTTACCTTCTCCGATATCTAAAAGAAGTTCACAAAGTTCTGAATCCGCCGATAGTGCTCTCATATTGTGGGACAAGAATAATTTTAAGTAGCGACGAGTAACACGGATAATGTTTGTCTAGTAAAAAAGAAACTCCACTGAAAAGACTAAATTATTGTTATCCGAATTTACAGCAGAGCCAAGGTAGGCAAATTCCCTAACTATGCCTCAAATTGTTAGCTGTCTACTGTGGCGTTCTGTCCGATTTGTCGATGTTGGGTTTTTGTTGACAGCTTACCTGGCACCTAGTTTTTCCATCGTTTAGCGCTAAACCTAATTTTGCCGCTTCCATTCTTATACTAGAAAGCGCCCCAGTGACAGCGGCCTGGTGATCTTGGAAGCGTATGTTACTTAAATGTCAAGCTATCCCATGGTTTTTTAGAATAAAAAGAGCTGGTAAAAATTTAATTGAGTTACTCTCTTAATACTGAATAGCAATACTACCTGTTGAAAGGTTTAATTCTTCGGCTATTCTTTGCGGGTACCTGCATTTTATAAACGAGGTCGTTGATCCTTTGTACTTACCTTAGCTGGGTTTTCCCAGTTGTGTAGTAGCCTTTCAGCGATTGATTATGTAACCATACCAGCGTAAAAAGATGAGCAACTACCACGAAAATCATACCTAGTCTTAATTTTGTTCATGTTTTGTCATCTTATGTATAAAAAGATACTGCAGATGTTTTTACGGAAAATACTCACTGTAGTTGGTCCAAAGTCCAAATCAACCGGTATAGACGCAATTGTCGCAGGAGCAAAACCCAGCAGCATGGGTTGCAGATGAGAAAATGTTCTTAATTAATTCTCTTTCTTTCCTTGTAAAATGGGGAATAATTGTGGTCGTTCCCCTTCAACCGAGAAAAAAGTAACATGCAGTGCTTTCGATACAAGCCAACCTTCACAAAGCAGAACCACAATCAAAGCCAATCGTTACTGATATTTTTAAATTTAATGCAATAGAGTTTTATTTGATCATGCTAAATTTTAGTCCCTTTCTCAGCTTCTGGATGACGCAGAAAGCTACTAATACCTTCAAATATTAAAGGAAGTGTTGCTTGCGTAAGGTTTCATATTTTGTATAACTTTATTAGGAATCGCTTGTGTGATGCCAAGGTAAAGGCAGTGAAATCAGAAAAAAAAAACCAACCTTACTCAAAACCACTCCCAAAAAGTAGGAGTGCCAATAAATATCATAGCCTAAAGGCTTCTAGAAGACACATTAAAAAAAAATCATTGACGTCATGGCAGACCCTCCCTTTGCTAATGCCTGATAAGACGTATATTTATGCACCATGGCTTTTCCTTTAAATATTTCAAATTTAATCTGTCGCAATATTCTTATTAAAATAAAATCACTATTACTGATTAAAATTCATATTAGGTACTCAATTAAATTTATTAAAATGATGGATGATCGGCTAAGCGAACTCCGACCACAATCTGTCCAGCAGTTTTCATGTCAACCGGTGAACAGACATAAAACCTTGATTTCATATATAGAGAAAGCAACATTGAATGTCATTTCAATATCAAACCCATGGCCAAACAAATTTATACTCACTATGAAAGGAGAACTTTGTTGATGACAGCTGGCTGCGCCATTCAAAAAATATTTGCACCAATATCTGTTGGTATCGATTCATTTAGCACAAGACGGCCTCCGGATATACTTTCAATACTCGTGCATATCAAATAATTATTTTTTGTTGGAAAGAAAGTTTCGTAATTAAAATTTAATAAACCCACAATTTAAATAATCGCCGCAAGCGAAAATCCTTTGTCAACACAAATTTCCCAACAAAACGTTTCACATGGCAACAACATCCTTTCATTCTCTCTCACTCTCTCTCTCTCTACCAGCACCAGCGAGCAAAATAACGAATTTCAAATAAAATAAACCTCCACCGCGACTATTATGGATACAGAAAAAAAAAAAAAAATTAACCGCAGATACCAAAACTGACAGAAACTGCCACCCAAACCCAATTTACAACCAAAACTGAAATCTGAGTACTTATTATGTGCTATATGCAAGAGGGTAGCCTCCGCATTCAGTTTCAGTTTCTACAATACCGAAACGCCCCTCACGCGCGTACACTTTGAAAAATGATTCTCATTCTCGATTTCAGCAAATTTATTTCAATTGCAATTTAAATTTGCGCCACAAAAAAAAAATAAAACTCCGCTGCACACAAAAGCAAACTGCACCTACAAAGCGAGGGCGGATAGAGGGATGGATGGGAATACGATATAAAAAAAAAAAACCGAGCACAGAAAAAACTTCAGTTGGAAAACGCTACGTAAATGAATTATTTATGAAGTGGTTTTCCGCTTTTCAGTTCTCAGTTTTCACTGGCTCTTTGCCGAGCGCTCTATGCCAATGTGTTGCTGGGCATCGGCACAACTGTTGCTCCGAATCCGAGTCGAGTCCTTGTCGACACGGCACGGCGTACAGTGCTCGATTTCGTTTGCCAATTTTAAGTCGGCGGTTATTCCATGGACCACTGTTGGATAGTTGGAGTACAGCAGCTACAAAAAAAAAAAAAATACCTTCGCAACAAAAGGAAAGATACAACATACAAGCAGAGGAGCAGTAAAGGGAAAAAAATCCTTCGGAAATTGGTGTTTAATAACTTTAATTTTAGGCGGACTCCGACACAGCCCATGGGGAAGGCTCTTTCGCCATCAGGGGTGCGCACCACTGCACTCGAGAGGACCGTGGCGTTGCAATTAGTTTCGCTCTGTCCCAAATTGTATCTCTGATGGCTTATTCAGACTGAAGTTTAACCCCGGCTGCCGCACCTAATGGGGAGGGGACAATTTGAATAGATTGCCGGACTGGCAGAGTATCGTGTTCAGTCTCCTTCGATGCTGGCGCTGGTAGGCCGGTGGATTGAGAGCAAAATGTCGTCGAATATATTAAAGAAAGCAGGACACGACATTTTAGATGGGGATTTTTTTTCACAGCAGTGAAACTGGGGAAAAGTAGTAAAGTTTTGGTCTAGGCGATTTGTTTTCAGACCTCTAAAGGAAATTAAGTTTTTGGTTTGAGCAGGGTTACCGTGATGAAAATAATTGTTTTTGATAAAAAAGCGCACAAAATTGGGTCCGAGCTAGTGATTAACTTCACCTCAAGATGTTTAGTTGAGTATGGCACTACTATGACGCCATCTTCGAATATATGCCGTCTTCTTACAGCGTCAATTTACGGTAAGATCCCTACTCTTTCTAATCAAGGATTCATCAAAAATATAACACCACTAAACAAATGCCCTAACCAACCTGAAAATTAAGGGCGCAATGGTTACCCCTGTAGAAGGCAAAGCTTTTGCTATCTCTCTCAAATTTTCGATCATTTCCGAATCTGCTCTCAACAATACATTAAAAAAATGGACAGGGTCGACCTTCAAGACAAATCTGTTGTTGTTAACAAAAAGATATTGCATTCCTAATATAGCTTCATACCTAAGTTCGGGAGTAATGAGCTGTAATTCATGAAACATGATAGATTTCGATGCAAATTTCAAGGCAGCAAACTAGGTTGGAATAAGAATATTCAAGACCGTACAAGAAAGATTGCATTTGCCATTCATCCCTGTAAGAAAGATTTAGGTCCTAGATGGGCCCTAGTATCTAAATTATACAGCGGTGGTCAGATCCATTCGGCTCTACTGAATTATTGTTTAGTGGCCTGCACTTGAAATTTACTCAGCTGAATCCACAATGGGAAAAGGAACGAGTGCAGAAATCTTCTCTCAATCATCTCAAGTTAAGCTTGCCTTATGTCTTTCTGACAACTAGCCTTTTTCAGGCGGAAGTTATCGCAGCTTGACGACTTGCTTCGTTAGCAGATTCGATTACGATTTGCTGGCTCAGGCCTCAGTAAAATTTCGGCAACTGCAAGGCGGAAGAACTATAACCAGACAAGATAGTGTGGCCTCCTTATAACTGAGATTAGTGAGCAACCCCACTCTAATATCAATAAAATTGTTCCTTCTCAAAGGAGCTTGAAAAGTAATTCTTCATCAGACAAAAAAGAATCAGCGGCTTTTCGAGAACATTACCGCGCCACTGTCACTGCCCATCGACAGGATGTGGCCCCTACAATGATTTCTGTATCGCATAAATCCGGCCATAGAAACAGAACATATTTTTACCTCAGCGGATTACTTCTATAGACCTGAATGAAAAGTCTCGAACAGTATTATCCTCTTCAATATCTAAAGCTGGAGTGGCGATGCGTAGGTGTATTCAGAATAAATGAGTGACGAGGTTCGACTTCGGAATCTGAACCAAACCCGAATTTTGAAGATAAAGATAACCAAGATAAGTTCGTCACGTATTATGCCACCTGGTCCAGGCGACTCCAAAGGTATAAAACTGTTTAATGCCGAAAAAATGTCCGCCTCCCAACAAGAGCAGAAGGACTGACCTTACAGAAACAATAACGAGCAGTCCATCAAGTAATCAGTCAAAAATATTCTCATAGCCTGCTAGTTGGCAGAATTCCCTTCAAAAAAAAAAAAAAAGGACACACTCTCAAAAAGGAAAAACTACTAAATCTACATTTCAATATTTTTCTATTTGACTTTCTCTCAAAAGAAATATCCGCCAATAGATTGAAATTCGATAACTAAAAGCAAATGTCTCACTGTTTGTCTTTCATCCATCGAACATGGATACCATACCAATACCAACTTCAGAGATGTTTTTCATTCTTCATTTTCGATGGAAAGACGACGATGAAGACGAAGAAGAATTTCAAAGAAATATTTTTGTGTCTGACCAACTTCCCTTGGAAACATTGGCAAACATTGTGCAAAGGAGACGAAGGGATTTTTTGTATGTGTCCTTCGTTTGTGAGTCTCCGGATTGTAAACAACTTTTTGCTCACAATACCATATTTAACTGTGCAAAATTGTAACTACATGCCAACTAACCAGGTATACATTTGTCAATTTGTTCACTGGCTCAATAAGTTTGCTCCTTGAGTTGCCTTTAGTTTTTTTCATGTTTTTTGTTCTTTTTTCAGGGCTAACATCCATAACCAAAAAATAAAAATAAAAAAGAATAACCAATCAGCAGTTTTCGTTGCCAATTTTTCCTCCATCGACCGTCTTGTTTGTTGGTTTGGTTTTCGGGTATAATATAGAGATGAATTTGTGTGTGCCATACATGTGCATTGATTCCATCCGCACCTCCAGGAAAAGTTTCAATGCTCCCCCTATAGTAGCGGGAAAGTTTTAAACTGCAAATTTATCTCCTTTCTTTTTGCGTTATTGGCCCCAGACTAATGTTTACCGAGAATTGAAAGGCTTCGCCGTCGGTGGTGCGATAAAAAAGGATATTTGTCTGCTTCAATGGGTCTTGTTTTCCACTCACGTTCAGAGGGCCTATCCGTAGCCATGTAGGACTATTAAGTGCTCTCGCTCGTCTTAGTCCTAGTCCTAAGCCCGGCCGGTCGGTGGTGGGAGAGGGAGTTGAATAAATTGAATTTATTAATGACAGTGCTTATCTTCTGTTTTTCTCAACGAGATTTTTTTCCTTTTGCCGTTCCCAAACACAGACTCGTATTACTACTCGTATATAGCAATGGTAAGATGCATCGCTTTGGAACGGTTCCAAAAAACCATTTGTTGCTTGGCTTAGTGTTTGTTCGGTCATGGGATACGTTGATATTTTTTTTTTTTTGCGATTGAGGACATCGACAACAAAAATATCGTCGGACGTTGTCGTCATCGATGGAGACTTCTTTTTCCATCGTCTTCTAATCGTTTTATCGTTCATCGAGGAGTCAGAATGTGGACACAAGACTCGGGTAAAAGAAAAGCGCAGAACGAAAAAAAAGCTTAATTGACCGAACTGATTGATTATGTCGATATCTCAACTGTTTATCGTTTGTTGACAATAAAAGGCTCGAATGCCTTTACTGAACGATTAGAGATGGCGATGAATTGAGTTGCATACAAGAACAATGAAGAAGAGCAAACATTTGACACTGGAAGACTCAGACATCGAATTTAATATTTTTTCTTCGTCCCCAAAATAGTCTGCAAATATTATGATCGAGATCCTCGCTGATAGGTATGCCATTAAAGTGTGTCCTTTGGAATTTCGTTTTTTGCACTCCTATTAGCTGAAGCGATATAGGAGGTATTGTTGATCGAACAACAAGAAAGTTACCGCTCTAGACGACCGTAGGAAAATGTTAGGTTAAAACTTTTTAACAAGGTTTTTGGGGGATTTCTTCAGAACAACCAATATTTTCGGGACACCGTTTTTGAATATGTCCCTCAACGAAGAATTTTTTCTGATGGTAGGCTAGAGCCAGAGTCTATTCTAAAATTAATTAAGTATTTGTAGACTCTACCTTATTCTTATTTTCGAATGGCGTATTTCCTTTCATTCTTCACATTAATGAAGAAGTGTCTGTTATCGTAAAAAATCTAATTTTTTATAGCGATTCCTGTCCGGGTCAAAATAAAAACTCACATGTAAGTTGCATGTTCATAGCCGCTTTAGCGAATAGTGAACAATTTGAAGTTATTGACCACAAATTTCTGGAACCAGGCCATACTCACATGGAATGTAATGTCGACCATTCCGTTAAAAAAATAAAAAAAATAAATAGTTGGCGCAACAGGTCTGTAGGCCTAGTCCAAGGCCTAGCTTCACACAACCATTCTTTTGTGTGCGTTTTTCATTTTTGGGACGAATGAAAGGGATCTACAATTTTATGCCGGGTCCAAACGGCTAATTGAGAAGCTCATTCATGACAGTTATACTCTCGGATGTTTGTGAGACGTTCGCGAGAGGTGGCGCAGCGGAAAGAACCATTAGTTGGAATTTGGGTTTTTTCGGGATTCGAACCTGGGACCCCTCGCTTAGTAGTCCAACACACTAACCACTAAGCCACTCCGCCTACATTCCGTTATTGAAAGGAAAAAAAGAACACTTCAGTTAAGATTCACCATCCTAGAGACTGGCAGAACTTAATTTCCGGAATAAGGGACAGATCTCCCTTTAAAGTTAAGGAAATGCAGCAGCCAGATTTCTTTGACTTTGCTGCAACCTCCAAGGACAAATTTACATGGCGAAAAGTTAATACTGATGGAGAGAAGTATTCATGGCGGGAATTTAGATGACTCAGATATAAAAAAAAAAAAATTTGGTTCCATTCTACGATCTTGACTTATTTTTTTTAAATTTCAAAAATTTGCTTTGGAAAAAGGACATAAGTCAATTTTTGACAGTCCACTATTTAAATTTTTATTTGGAAAAACAACATACATACCTAGCTCAACTTAAAAAAAAAATTTCAACATACTCATTCAGGAAAAAAGGCGTATGTCGACTTAACCGAGAATTGGCTAAATGTTTAAAAAAGTAAAAACGACAGAAGTCATATTTTTATCAAAATCAACTATGAATGGACAAAAAAGTTATTATTATTAATTAAAAATAAAATCCTCTAATAATATTAGTTATTTTTGCGTTTACGTCGTCGTCCATAAGTTTTATACTTGATTTGTAATCGGAAGCCAAACATTAAATCGCTGTCCTGAAAAGTTGCAAGAACTGACTTATATGTCGATATTCCTTGTTGCCACAGATATATTATGTAACCCCAACGACAAACCAAAAATTAAAAATAATAGGTGGCCTAGCGCAATCAAAAGGGAACACAGACACAAAAAAAATATAACGAAAGAATCGAGGTTGGTACCCTATCGAGATATGCCAAACCAGACTATACGTCAAACAAAGATTTATTCTCACGTCATCGTGTCTGCATTCCGCTTGAGGAAAAGTCTGTGTTCATGCTGGGATCAACTTTAACTACAATCCAACCACGCACGCACACCCACACCACCCAAATCATCAGTTATACCAATCTTGTAACAGATATCACGTAGCTGGTGCTATATGAAGGGAACATAGACGCGTAGAACTTGCTCGTGGAGGAGTAGATTGCAGGTGTTCCTTTTGCAGCCTTTTGGCGGGAGAGCTGAGATGATGATTAGAAATGGAATGCAGAAGGATTTTACTGCGGCATGACAAAAAGGATACTTTTTAATGATTAGTGTATGTGCAAGCTTGGGTAGTATTGGCGTTTGATGAAATAAACGTGCAATGTCAACGAAAAGTGCATGCAGCGTTGATACATTAGATGCTATTTCTGCGAAGCTACTGCCAATGCAAGCTACATTGAGAAAAGTAAAAAACAAAAACGACAAGAGAAGCTTTAACAGGAATGGACGCCGCTACGGGTCCGTAAGGACCCTATGCAAAGCTAGCGTCTCACAACGAGTTTTTCATGTTTGGGAGCAATGGAAGGGACCTACAATTTTATGCCGAGTCCAAACGGCTCTTTCATGAAATGTATACTCTCGGATGTTTGTCAGGCGATCGCGAAACCTTAAGATGGAAAGTGGGTTTTTTTCCGGGGATCGAACCTGGGACCTCTCGCTTAATAGTCCAACACACTAACCTCTAAACCACCGCGCCTAAAATTATTATTTCTTGAAAGTACATATCAACGTTTTGTGGACCCAATTCGTGGCTCTATGTTCGTTTCATATTCCTTAGAAAATATAACTTATATGTGACAGCCTCAAACGGTCCAAGGTGCAAGAGGTGATTGTACCTTGGTCCACAGTGGGTTGTACCTTAGACTATTGAAAGTTTTCCTATACTCAAAAGGTGAACGCGTTACATTTTTTAATAAAAACTATATTTTTATTCTATTTCAAAACAGTAACACACAAAAAAAAACTTTGAAATAATTTTCGTTTTGTTGTAATTAAAAAAGTTCTTAAATTTAAAAATTCAGTCTCTGTTTATTTATTTTTTTTGTCTGACTGTTTTTGACCATCCGTTCATTATAATAATGAATTCTCTCAATGAATGTTCTGTGTTTGAAGAGGATGTTTATTATAATTTATTTTGTATACAAAAACATAAATGTTCTGTTTTTTATAAGTTGTTCATTATTTGTACTGTATTTCATTTAATTCTTAAAACCAAAAATAAATTGAGTAATTAAAAATTAAAAATAAAGTGGATTGAATTTTTGTTTTTTTTCTATCTTGGAATTCTAAAATATGGTTACCGTGAGTATCATTGAGAATACTTGTCCAATCCTTTGATTTAATAAAGACACAGTAGTAGATCCCCTGGACCAATTGCATTTATTGCCAATTTGTAAGTCTTTTTTAAGCCCCTACGTCGAATTTAATAAATCACTCCTATTAACGCACTTTAAGTGCAAACATACAAAATCATGGCCAACTCAATAATACTTCTCATGCAAATAGCTATACCCCTCAAACAACATCTCATTTGCAATGTTAAGCACGAAGTACACTGAGTCCTCTACACACTCACTGGACCGTCGGTGGACTCTCTGCGTTGTTTGCTTCATGATTTATTTGAATTGCGTGCATGAAATAATTTTCACTTATTTAATTCATTTAATTGGAAAGCTTACAGCTCGAAAATCGCCTGTCATCCATCCGGAAAAATTGCGTGCGGGTATACCTTCGTTCGCTATATGCATATTTATAAAAAAAATATTTATCTTCCCCCCAGGGGGGCAGTATCTATCTGTATATCTGTTTTTTTTTTTTAATTCTTTGAAACTTTGCCACTTATCGCTTAAGCCGTGCTCTTTGTATCTGGCAACAAAAAAAAAAAAAACATTGTCCTTAATTTATGCATTTTTCAAGAATCTGTTGCCTTGTGTACCAATTCCCAGGACGGGGTCCAGCCGGGAGACAACATTTTATATTTATAAAATAATTTAACATTATACACAACGGCAATTACCATATGAAAAAAATAAAATACCGAAACATTCATAATAATATCCCTGGATAAATGCCAACAAACGATCGACAATTAAATCATAAAAACAATATATATGGTTGCTTTTATTTTTTTATATTTTTAGTGGAAACCGATAAAAAAAGCGAATACTCCAATCGACAATATAAATCGATGGGGTTTGCTCTCGGCTAGGTATGTGTTTAATTGATTGCATGCAAACGTATTTATTTCGTTGTTTGTCGATGCAATTAAGAGAATTGCATCGCAAGGATATTAAGCTTACTTTGTACCGTCGCAGTCGTATCGCTTGAAGGGGTATTAAGTGCCAAAAAGGATTTGTATGAAAAAGTTTCTCAGCCCAGCACACATATATCAGATTCACTGCACACACATGTCGCACATTTTTATTTGTGCAGTTTCATTCATCATTTTTGTTACTGGAGTACAATGGATACTCATAAATCTTGTCATTATGACTAAAACGGATATAGGTGTGCGTGTGCGTGTTTTATGGTTTCATGCAGATATTTAGCGATTTACTACACGCACACGGGGCCTAGCTTCCTAATGGTGAGTTTGATGCCGGTTTTTGAACCTCTTATCTCTGCATGCGTGTGCACAATTCTGAATGACCGATAAGCGAATTAAAACGAGGCGTTTCCTTGGGAATTAAGGAGGTCCTGCGTTTAATGGCCTCGTTCGTTTCAGTATCAGTACTTTTTAACATTATACGGGCAGAACTTCTTCCAAAATTTTCATCGTAGCACGAGGTGGTGTAAGTGGTGTGATACCTTCTTATTGCAGCGATATGATTTGAAGGTCTGATTGATCCACTTTGGATACAGCAAAGTCTTTCGATATGTCTTGATAGAACAAAGATTAACTCTTGCGGAATTGCATCTAGCATCCTCTTGATTATTCGCTAGCATATACCTTAAAATGCATTTACTAACTCGATTGTGTTGCTCCTCAAATCCTCAAATGAGTGGCATATTTATAACTGTAACTCATAGTCATGATCAGTGATGCCAACTAATGCTTTTTATTGCCTTTAAGGCATTATTTCATTAGCTGCTAGGGCTTTAAGGCTTGTTTTTTTTTTCATAAATTTTCATATTTTTTTTGTTTCAAATATTTTTCTAATTTTTTTTTTGATTCAACATACACCCTTTCTCTTTTTTTCAACATTCTTAAAAAATATTGGCCAAAAAGTATTTTATACATAGCTTCGGTCTTAAAGAATGTGTTTCCATCTTCAGGCTCTGCCCATTTTCCGAACACTTTATCTATAATTCTTTAAAAATAAATCCAGCTCCCACTTCCAGTAAGTGGAATGCAAGTGGCAACAAATTCAAAGGTTTTTGTTGTTTTTGCTTATTTTCTTAATTTTTGATTTATTGTTCCAGTTTACCTAAAAAAAAATATTTTAGGCATTATTTTTTGAAAAAGGCATCTTTTTTTCTCAAATAAGGCAAAAGGAGTTGAGAGAGATGGCGTGACACAATCATTATTAATATGGTTTTAGTAAAGGCATGGCTAAGTGGTGCATGTATTTTTTGTGAAAAATTCGAGAGGTGGTGCAAATATTCGTTTTGAGATGTTGGGACATTTTCATCGGTTCCCAAGTAACAATTTGACTTCGGTAAGGCGCTATCGAAGCTATTTCACCTCCCGCAATATTAACTGCATAAGGTCTAAAGGAAACGCATTTGGCGCACTCTAATGCAAGTATTTACTTATTTAAGACTTCCTGAACAGCTTGGATAGACCTTACCGAAACTTTATGGAAGCTTTATAGAGGCTCCAAAATGAACAAGAAAAATATTTATTTTTTTTATTACATTTTTCAATTTTCCATTTTCTTATTTTTTTATTCTTTTTATCTTCTTAATAAACATTTTCAAAGCCTTTTTGCAATTTTCATGGAGTTTACATTTACGTACTCGTTATAATTTACATTTTACTTGCATGCGCCGCACTGAGAATCGAACATTGGTCCTGTTGCGTAGTAGTCCAATACACTACCCACGACCGAAGTTGTAAGCAAGACATTTAGTGTTACCCTTATTTATTCATGGGCGAAAAGTGTTTATTTAAAATCACATTACTGACATATTTTTCAATGTGCTAGAAGTATTTTATTTCTTGTAATTTTTCCCCGATTCATTAATTATGGTTTCTTTAGACAGCTTTGATTCATTTCATATGAAATTAATTTTTATCTCTATAAAGCCTCCATATGTAAGTTAGGAGGAAGTACGAGTAAGTGCTTCTGTACAGCTTCCAATCGCAAGCGGTTGACTGCATGACAGTTCATTGCTTCTATAATGCCTTCGGTCAGAAGCTTCTAGGAAGCGCTTCGAACCACAAGCTTTATCGAAGCAATTCACTTTCCACACATCTCCAGACACATTTTCAGATGTCTAATAAAGATGTTATCGAAGCTTAATTCCATATCCCTCTATAAAGCCTATGTATATGCTTCGTAAAGGACTTACTGAAGTTATTATCGAAACAATTGCTTCGAAATAGATCAACTTCATTTAACAAAGACTATAGAAGCTCTATCGAAGCTGTTGCCTACAGAAATCACAAATTTGTTACTTGGGTTGGATGGTACATTTATATTGCCTCATGTATGAGTAACACAACACTATCAGGTACTAATATTTGCTGTCTAACATTTTCTGTAGTTAAGTCAGAACTGATATGCGAGTTTCTAAAGCATTTTGAGTTTCAGAAGGAGGTGTAAGCCTCATTGCACTTACAAATCGCAGTCTCGAATTATGGAGTACCTACCCCAATATATCCTCTTGGCAGTTTCTTTCTTACATTGGTATCTGCAAGCAATACGCGCAATGTATATTCGGGATCAAGTGTTTAAACTTTATAACTGCGGTTATTTACAAGACTGGCTGGAAATTTCATTGGAATAACCTATACTCAACACATAGACACATTGATCTATTGACAAAAGTTCCATGTTAGTTGGGGGAGGGGGTACATGGGAACACCGCCCAAAATTGTAAGAGAAGTAAAGTAAGTTTCATATACACTCCATTGGGATTTGCTTTACAGACCGTCTACATCAGTTATTGTCACATAGGGATATAACAGCTTTTCTTAAGTAAAAAAGTCGGCCGTAAACGCTGTAGATATATCTAAACAATAGTTTTACTGATCTACAATATATTTTAAATGGAACTATCCGCCCTTAGCCGGTCTCCGAGCAAGAGCTTCTGCGTATTGTTGTAACTTATGCTCTGCATCCACACCTCACGCCCTTGTTCCGTATCCCTCTCCCTCCGCAGTTAGCCACCACACTATACAAGTACACACCCACATACTCTCCTCCATTTATGAATTTCCTCCCCGCTATGTCTGTTGATCTGCCACACTACAACACAGCCACACAAAGTTCATAAGACAAAAGTTCAGGAAAATGTTTGGTAATTAACCTGAAAAACAAGTTTATCATTGCCACAGATGTAAATTATCGAGAAAATTCACTACAATACCGAAAATAAACTCCAAACAGCGTAAAATGGCCAAAGGGTCATTCCAACCATAACAAACCGTTAATGGCACACCATACCATGAACAAGAACTACACTGCCGCACCGGTACAGCTACAGCATACTAAAGCTCCACAGTTGTATACATAGCTTTTCAAACTTGGGCAAAAGATATTTTTATCTCATTTTGTTTGTTTTTGTTATAGGTACGAGTATTGCATCCTTTTTTTGTTCATCCTTCTCCTCCTCCTGGTAGATAGTTTGTTGTTTTATGAATCCATACAACCGTAGAGAATGTAATCAAATATCTACGCGATGCAACGTCTCGTGGGATGGCAATGGAGGACGGAAAGGATGTACCAGGGACTACACTACTACAGGTACTGACTGCATACACTACTTTGAATAAATTTCCATAAAATTAAATTTATGTTTGGGGTTGTCTTCTTTTAAATATTTCCACCCAAAAACTGGTGCACCTACTTTTAAGATGAGCGATGCAAGAAAGGAACATCAAATCTGCCATGCGGATAAGGGATATCCTCCCCGCTCATATTTGTACAAGGATGTGTATGCCAAGTCGCTGTTATAAGTTATTTTGTCGGTTTTTTTCTGCCATGATCCTTCAGAGATGTTTTGGTCTGATTTTTTTTTCTCGCTTTTTCTCAATCTCGCCAGCAGGACTCACCTTGCAACTTAAGCTGCCATAAAAATATCATATAGATAACAGTGAAAACTTAAGGTGTAGCACGTGAGCTTGTTAAAAGTGGCGGATAAAATGTCCAAAAGGACGACACACTCCTCCGCCGCGATGTCATTCTGCTTCTTTTCGGACAAACAACATACCATTTTGCAAATAGATCCTTGGTAACCTTAACGTGCCTCGTTGTGCATCTAACGATGCTGCTTTTCGTCCTGCTGCTGTTTACCTTGTGAATGAGTGAAGTTTGTTTGCTTTTAAGTGCCTCGTTCATTTATTCACATTTTCTCTCGTTTTGGCCATTCATTATTTGTCTTGTCTCCTGCGCTGCCTAGCTACCTACGTAGAGAGTGTCTTTCCATGCTCGCGACTTGATGCTGTGCATTCAATTTGGCACATGTCCTTGCCCTGCAAGGGAGTCTTCTATATTTCTCTACTTTTTGCTTGTAAAAACTTTTTCATTTCTTCCCAATCCTAAGGGACACAAAGAAAACATCAGACACACACCTACACACTGACGGTGCAAACGAAAAAAAAAATGAAACAAACATTCATTTCATGTCCATGTGATGCTCCGTGTGCCATTTTGTACAAAAGACTCGTCGGTGCTCTGCGGTGATGGTCTTCAATGGTCGCGCCGCTGTTGCTGCTGCTGCGATGGGCGGGCGGTCTATGTGCAATATTTTTCTTTAAATTACAACATTTATGAAGACAAATTGGCTTATTGTCCTTTAATGGTTTGGGAGAGAGAACAACGCTTTACCAGGACACAGCAGATGCTCAGTGTACATTGTTGTTGAGGTTATGTTCTGTGACTTGCGGGGGTTTTCTTTACCAGGTTTTTTAGTTGTCTCCAGGTTGCCACTGTATTTTATGTCTTCTTGAGCTTCCGCCTTTATATCTGTCGCACGGATGGAAAGTGTTTGTCCTTTGGCATGCACATGTACGAGTATGCCGCTACTTTGTCTGAGGAAAAATTTTCCAGCAGCCAAGTCGATGACGAAATTTATGGCCCGTAATTAAGATTGTTTAGACAGCCACCAGCTTTGGGAGCGAGTAATTATTTTTTCCCTACGTGGATGGGTTAAGTTAATTGATTTCCTCAATCGAGGTAGGAGCAGGGAGCGGATCGATCGTGCTGTGTTGATTCTTCTGTTAATACGGTCATAAGGTGGATGATGAAATCGTGCGTTGGACGGTAGCCATCCTTTTGTGTTGTATGATGAGGCTAGGAGTATCTCCTGTAAAAGATAATAATAGGGATACGTCCAACATTAGTCATTAAGTGTAGCTCTTGTTATGGGGCTTTAAAAACCTTTTAATTTCCTTTTGATGTTTTGATGTCCTCCAGCCCCAGCTCTATGCATCGCTGGCTGCCCTCAGCTGCGCATTTGTTTGGGGCTTCCTTCCAACTGAGCGCTGTACCTAATAAAAGGTCATCAATCTTTGATTGCGATACGCACTATTTGCACTCCTCTCATGATATTTTTCGAATCCGTCTTCTCAATAGAGACAACGTTTGATTGGGCTTAAGTCTTGCTTAAACTCTCTCGCCCCTCACATAGAAATGTCCCCCTAAATACCTACCCCCTTTAAAGGCAAACCGCCAATCCCCGTTCATTTGCGAACTAAGTCTGTTTGTGTAAGCAAATTATATCCTTCCTTCTGCAAAGCCAAATCCCCTAATTTCCATGATTTGTCATCTCTTGACGAACCTCAAATTCGAATAAATCCGATTAAACTGCAAATTCAAAAGAAAACCGAAAAAAAAAACGAACCAACACTTCAGCCATTCATCCGTTTGGGCCAAAACTTTTTTCTCGCGCTCGCTGATTTCAGTTAACAGCTGCAGCACATACAATTGAACACACTCACAGCAAATGGAAAAACGCTCTCGCATTTCTAATTTAATTACTATTTGCCCATGAATAAGTTGACTGAATTTATTTTAATTTGACGCCGTATTCGAAGAGACAAACACAAATAAACTTTGACTAACGAAAATCCGTCAAAGTATACACCTAATACAATTAGCCGCGCAGTACAGCAAATTAACCCAGCTATACAAATGGTTAGTATAGTCGTGTTCCTGTATCCTGAAAATGAGTTTGCAACCAGAAAATCGGGGAAAAAAACCAAGGAAAAGTATCCCAAAATAAAATTCGTATCCACACGACTCTCCGTTTGTATGGAGTGTTGTTTGAGAACTTTGTAAATATTTGCACCGTGTGACAAGCTCATCTCATGGATACAAAACCATTCCCAACCGACAAGAATAAAGTTTCAATGTGTTTCCAAGTTGGTGACTAATGTTTGGGTGGTTGGTGCTTTTTTTCTCGTTTTGTCTTGTTGTTGTCGATTCGGTTTTGCACTGCTTTATTTGGTATTAAATTGCAAAATCATTTCGGAAAGCAATTTGCATAGAAATGGAGAATCATATACGACTGTGTGATACCTACACAGTGGCGGTATACTTATGAAGGTGAGGATCTGCCTTGGCGTCAAATGTACAGAAGCGCAACACGGTCGGTGTGCGGTTGATAAAGTCAACTTAATTCATTGCCGCATATAAAGAAGTGGTTGGGACAGTATGTTATGCAGAATGGGGAACATTCTTCTTCCGAAAGAGATTTGCTTTGACGTTTATAAAATGAAAATGTTTTCTCATTACTGTCGTGGAGGATACGCATGTTCAAAAATACTGTATAACTGGTAGGTATAACAAAAGCCGAATACTTGAAACACTTAGCGGATCATTTAAATAATAAAATAAGTAGTTGAGGCAACGGGTCTCTAGGGACCCTAGGCCTAGATTCTCAGAACCCTTCGTATTGTGTGAGTTTCTCATTTTTGAGACGAATGGGAGGGATCTACCATTGGGATGTTTGTCAGACGTTCGCGAGAGGTGGTGCAGTCAAAAAAAACCTCAAGAAAGAATTTGGATTTGGATCATTGAGTTTTCTCAAATTACAACACAACTTATCGAACAAGTAAGGGTGTTACGGTAGCTTACTGCGCTACAGGCCGGGCGCCAGCCCCAACTAGCCTCCAGCTACCTCAATCCATCGCTTCATAGGGTGCGTCCTATAAACATCGTCAAATAAGTGAGGTTCGGAGTTTTGTAGCAGTCGTACAAGTACAAATGCAAAAAGAAGCTTAAAAGAAATATGTTCACGACTCGGTCGCACAAAACATTCTTTTGAGAGCATTCCGAATAACATATAAAAATCATCCATCTCAATACAATTTTTGTAAAATAAGTTGGCAAATAATTTTATACTAAAAATCACTGTCAAAGGGGCACCTTATCGTAGCTATTTCAACTTCAGGGACAATAGATTAAAATATTTTTAACCCAGAAACAAACTTTTTGCAGCAACCAATCATCAGAACAGTGTCGTGAATTTCTTCCCAGACATACTGTTCCATCAAACTGTATGCAAAGATGCCTCACCGAGAACATACGCCCGGCAAATACCGCTCAGCCTGTGATCAAATGACAAAAAAAAAACCTCACACACACCTCTGGTACCAACATTCGTATCCACAAACAAGGACTGTGTGTCCTTTCGAGCGGCGTCACCAGCAGCGGTGACAGTTTTTCACCCAAGGGCTGCCCTTCGTTGCGGTTAAATTGAACAAGTGCCGCCTGCTCCATGTATATTTTGTACGATCTATAGGCCACACAGTAGACACAGCTATAGACTACCCAGTTCCACTGACGAAAATTGAGTATGTGCTTTTTATTATCCTGCAAACGGTTCACACACAACACTCACTGCCCAGCTGTAATACTATATGTGTGTCGGTCTGAAAAGGCACCATACCTATGTTGACGCACTCTGATTTTCAATTCAAAACTTGATGAATAAGCTTTAATGAACAGATAGCTAGGGTGGCCATGGCCACCACCACCACATAGCTTGGGGTTGATATAAGGATAGATCCAAAAGTTAATTGGGGTGGCATGTTATTGGCAGCAGGAGAGAGGATTTAAATTAATATACTGACCCGTGTCGTGTATCTGGCAAAAGACTGACGTAATAAGGACGGCAATGGAGTTGCTGTTGCTGCTCCTGCTGCAAAACAACTTTGTTGCAGCTGAAGCATGCGTGTCAGAGTGATATGTGATGTGCAAAAGCTGGAAGCTGTTACAATGAAAATGTGATGTGCGTGTCCGTAATGAATGTGATTGCGTATATAGACGGAGTTCATATGTACTTTTTAATTAAGTTTCAGCAACAGCGAGTTTTCGATCAAACTACACAAGTGTACACATAGCGCTTGGTTTTTAAGGTTAATTTAAATATGAACAGGGATTTACGTTAAGGCATATTTGGGGCCTATCGGCCATCAGTTTCGTGTTGTAGTGTTGACATTACGGTGGTACTTATTCGACTGTGGACGCCTTAGTACACCTGGAAAGGCAATAGTCTACAGAGAGCTCGGAGGTCTATTATTCCTCTCCTTGGTACCCACTTCAACCGTCGACGGAAAGAAGACAACAAACGAAAGAAAATAACGCGAGGCACAACTATAGACCACGTGCGAACATTTTTCAACGTGGATAAGGCTGGGTCCGCCACATTGGAATTTCGCCAAACAAGGTGTATAGGATTTAATGGCTCTATTCTTGACTTTGTCGTCCTTCGGAAATTTTTTTACGCGTAGCTATCACCGATCTAATGGCTCTGGGGAAATGTAAACATTTACATAATAAAAATATTTTTTTCAGTCCACAATTCCCATTTGAATGTTTTTTTCAAGTGCCAGTTCGCACTCTTTTGTTTTTCAAGGAAAAACTAAAAATAAATTTCAAAAAAATTAACCCGTTGGAATTTGACTGCCCCCGAAACTTCTTATATGAATCGTACAGTTTTGTAGGCTACCCCATTAATAAAATATTTTATAGCTCTTCGCTAAATTGGCCAAAAAAGGTAAGCCAACCAACCAAAAACAAACATTTTGAAATAAATTATATAAATTTGGAAAAATTTAAAATTCTGCGTTGCGGCGGATCCGTCATCCGATCACGTCATTTTACAATGAGAGGTCTACGTAAATAGAGCCTCTAACAGGTAGTAAATGAAGCATATCAGGCGTGTAGCTTACTCGATTTACTATGAATAGGTAATTAAGTAGGTTACCTCAAGTAATCTACTCTGCCATCTCTGGAAAAACTATAAGGAGAACACGGCGGTCGGAGTTGGTTCCGCCTTTTTAAATACAGTCATCTCATCGAAAGGAACTCGCAGTGATGGAAACTCTAAAGTTGAATCTCTAGCTGTTGGCTACCGGCACCATCTCCAAAACTATGTACTTTTTGGGGAAAAAACCTCTTGCGTATACGTAGCGTATCATAATCTGAGTCTCTTAAAATTAAGGTGTTCGTCAGCAGACCCATGTTATGCTAACCAGCCAATCAAACTGTCAGAAAAACAAAAAGCTCAGCGAAAGGCTGCTAACGGACGGTATTTAGTCACAAAACAAAATTATAGTTTCAAACATTTATTTGCAAGTTTTAAAAACTGTAACAAGTTAAAGCAGGAACATCGTGTTAATCTATAATGGACCCTACTGTATATGAGTGGGAAAATCGCTTGTGCTCATTCTTTGTTAGTGTTCGTGTAGGCTGCATTTTCAGCTCGACGAGTAGGGTAGATTGATTGTGTTAGATTCATTCCATATCTGACCGGCAGGGTGCTTGGTCGAGTTGGCAAAGTGCCATATTACTTGTTTAGCTCTATAAACGGAGCTTCTCCCCATTAAAGATTCAATCCACCCCCATTTCGTTAAGTGTTTGATCTTCATAATGGTTTCATAGAATATATATATTGCGAATGTTGTCGGCTTTAGCTGTTATATATTGTTGTTGTCAAAGGTGGCTCTTTTCCAAATACCGTCCGAATTTTTCAAAATGCTTTTAAAGGACACTACACGACCATTTACCAAATTTCCAAGACAAAGCTGCAATTATTTTTGGTACATAGTATGTTTAAATAATTTTTTCATTGAAAGGTTGTGTAGCGCCAATCCTCGCCCAAAATGCTTTGTTCGAATAACAAATATTAACACTCCAAAATGTACAACTGTGCTCTCATAAGAGTCGAGAAAAAGTGCTTTGAATATTTTTTGAAAGATACATAGCTATGCCACTCCCTGTATTGAATACTGCTCACATTTTTCAAAGTGTCCCGTATTATAGGAAATGTATGTACATCCATTTAAGGTGATAAAATATGTAAATATATTTCTTTCATACTAAGATTAGAGTCTGTAATAAGGGAGGTTCCACGTCCCCTATTCTGAAAGACTTTGTAGATAGGAAACCTCTCAGAGGGCTTTTCTCTGGAGTTCAATGGACTGGGATTCTTCTGAGTGCTCAAGGATTTGGAATACCCTTGTTTAAAAAAAAAAATGTAAATCAAGTCGATTGTCGAACTGCGTATTATGAAAATGAATCCTATAAATATTATCTATCAATTCACCATTCCTAACTTTAGAGACAGTAATCGGTGTTCTTCGATCGCACAACTAGAACCATGTGTGCATGTGCATTGTCCTTTCGTTTTAACAAATTATGCCTGTAGCCTTTTAATATGCAACACATTTTTCCTTTCAAGTATGTACGGGTCCCCCAAATAACTTTTTTTTTTTGAAAGCGTAATTGTCGGCGTAACACTTATCTTTTACGGCACCACACAAATAATAGTCCAACGGTGTCAAATCGCAGCTCCGAGGTGGCCAAACGACATCAGCTCTGCGGCTGATAATGCGATCTTCAAAAACAGAGCGCAAAACATCGAGTGTAGCTTCGGCTCTGTGGCACGTAGCGCCGTCCTGTTGAAACCAAATGTTGCCAATATCCTCCTCTTCAATTTTTGTGAACAAAAATTCGTTCAACATGGCCCGATAACGATCGCCATTGACTGTAACGGCCACTCCTTGCTCGTTTTCGAAGAAAAATGGCCCAATTATGCCTCTGGACCAAATTCCGCACCAAACTTTCGACTATTAGGTTATGGGGACTATCGTTCTATATCATAAATGCAAGGATTTACCAAGTTTTCTCGATTCGTTTTTGATTTATATAGGAAAAACTGGGTGGTCAATGTTAGGGCATCGAATTCCTAACATTGACCAGCGATGAAAATGTACCAGGAATAAATATTTTTCAAGAATATTTTTGTATTATTGCATTTTTTTTCGCACAACTTAAACTTTAACTCGATTTGCTTTTACTGATTATTTTTTTTTTTTTTTTTAATTTACATTTTTTAATATCTACCAAAAATAAATTAAATTAAAAGAATCCTAGTTTTACCTTTTATTTACAAGAATATTAAATTAAAATTAAATTAAATTTCGGAAAATTAGTTTTGTGAAGTAATAAAATATTGATAATTGTTAGAAAAAGTTAAAAAGAAGCAGTGGTCAATGTCAGGGTCGGTCAATGTTAGGAAATTTGATGGATACTTTTTCGAATAGCTTTTTCAAAAACCGGATTATATATAGGTAATTGCCTAGTATTTTTATAGACAAACGAAAATATTTTTCATTATAAAAAAATTTCAGCTACCCCTGTTAACTACTATTTTATTTTATTTTATTTTATTTTATTTATTTAATTATTTGTTCTTGAAAAACTTACACTGTAAGACAAAAGAGTCTTATGAAATAGTGAAGATTATAATTTTCAATTAAGAATTATGAAACAAGCCACAGAATAAACATCTTTATGAGAGGGAAAAAAAGAAAATAAAAGAAAAGAATTCAACAAATTAAACTTAATCATGCATCTCCATTATAATAAGTACGACAGAATTTAAAAGGACTGATTCTGGAAAAAAGACTTAAGCTCGGTCCGGAACCGCCCAATTCCGCCTGACCTTCTAACATGCCGTGGCAAGGAATTCCATAAACGGATGGAGTTAACAAAAAACTGTAGCTCGGATGTAAGGCAAGATGTGTAAGTTGAAAGGATCTATTTGACGAACTAAAACTCAACTTGTTAAAGAGATAACTAGGCTGATTAGTTTGAATCACATTAGATAGCAAAACTAGGGATTTGTAACGAAGTAGGTGGTCAAAGCACATGCTAAAAAGCGATTTCGCGTAGCTAGAGACTCGATAAAAACGTTTAAGATTAAAAACATAGCGCGTGGTATTTTCAAATGCAACATTTAGCTTTCTCCTGCTATTGGTATCACAACAGCAAAAAATTTCGCACCCATGACTAAGAATGGGAGTAATGAGGGTTTTTGCTAGCAATATGCGTGTTTTTAGGGGAGTATAATTATGTGACATGTTACTGACGTAACATATCACTTTGCCAACAGTAGCATTGATGTGATTATCCCATGTTAACCTTCTATTGAACACCATTCCCAAGTTTCTGCTAGTTTCAACATATTCAATTTTGGAGCCGCTAAGCATTATATCAGGAAAGTAGGAGATATCTAACGGCTTTTTACTTATTACAAGACATTTCGATTTTAGGGGGTTTAGAAAGAGCCCGTTCTTCTCTGACCAAGTGGATATCCTCCAAAGATCACTATTGATGGAGTTTGCGCAATCTTCTATCATTCCAAGAGGGCAGCTTTGATACAGCTGGATGTCATCAGCATACATATGGACTGGTGATGATGCTGATATTATTGAGGGAATTTCATTTACATAGACTGAGAAAAGGAGAGGTCCAAGAATCGAGCCTGGCGGGACTCCTCTACTGTTACAAAGGAAGATAAACGATGACCCATTGATACAGCTTGTTTTCGAGACTGGAGATATGAATACATTAGAGTGACAGCAGAATTTGAGAAGCCAAATAACATTGTTAATTTGTTGCACAGAATAGTATGATCAACGGTATCAAAGGCTTTCAAAAAGTCAAGAACCACTAAGAAAGTCACTTTGTTTTCGTCTAGCGATTCTCTAATATCATCCACCACTTTTATAGACGCTGTTGTGCAACTGTGATTTTTTCTAAATCCGGATTGCATTGGGGTGAGCAAGTTGTTTGTGAGAATGTGCGAATTTATTTGTCTTTGCAGTATCCTCTCAAATATCTTAGAAAAATAAGATGATATGGAAATCGGCCGGTAATCTTTATTATTACCACTTTTTTGAATGGGTACTATTTTTGCAGTTTTCCATTGTTTTGGGTAGACACCAGTGGTAATGACAAAATTAAAGACATGCACTAGAGAAGGGAGAATGACTGGGAGAATTATTTTGACAAACTTGGGATGTATTTCATCGAAACCAACAGCAATCGATTTAATGGATAACAAGCAAGCAACAATTTCTGTGTTATTAACACAAGCGAACTCAAAAGCACCAACTAACGAACTGGGATCACGAGAGACAGACTGATTTGAGGAAGCGACATCTAAAGCAGGAAAAGGAAGCGTAACAAAACTCTTATTCAGAAGGTTTAAATCAAGATTATCATCAACATTGGAAATGTTTTTGCTAGTTCCAATCCCGATTTCTCGCAATTTTTTCCAAAGCTGTCGTCCCTTCATTCGAGGATTTAGTTTATTTTCAAAAAAATATTCTTTTGGCAGCTCATATTTTTTTGACCACCTGGTTACGTAAGGAGCGATAAACTTGTAACTGAACATTCAACCTATAACGCTTCCACTCATTGTAAGCCCGATTGCGCTGCTCGATAAACAGGCGAATTGACAATGAGAAATTGTTAAAATGTGATTGTGCCATATATGGCACACCATGCATTAAGCATGAAATTAAAAAAACATATTTCAAATTTTAATTTACATTTATTGTGGCATAAATAATTGATTTTAATAAAACTTAGTTTATATTTCATTTAAAAATAACCATAACAACTCAAATAAGTTAAAAATATAGCTATTTTGAACATAGATTTATTATGTTCTTAACAAAAAGGAAAATAACAAATATAAATAAAGAAATAATTCATACAAATATTGATGATTTTTACAAGAATGGTATTTTATATTCATTTGATAAATGTACATTAGGGACAAAAAGTAGTTTTCAATATTTTTAAAAATAAATAATACATATCTAATTATAATAAAAATTAGAGATCTTTTCAATGGAAAAAGGAAAATAAGAAGTATAAATATTTATATTTTTAGATTGCTTTAAAAATAAAAATAATAATTCATTTACATTTGATCAAAATAGGTACATTTATCACAAGCAAAGGTTTTAAAAATTACAAAAATAAAATAAAAGTAATATGTACCTAATTCGGAAGCATAACTTTAGCGATCTTGTCAATAGATACCACTTCTTAGATTTAATTATTTTTCGTGGAAATTTTGAAAACAATTATTGTCTTTATTTAGACAAAGAGCTACACCACATTTTCGGCAACTTATAAAAGTTTTCGACGTGCAACTAGGAAATTTACATCTTTGTCTAACAGTGTTCCTAATGGGCATATGGTTAATTCCGTCATGTCTTACATCCTTACTTGGTATGGAAGTAGCAGGTCCTTGTCTGTTTTTGCAGCGTGTAAAACTGCAACAGATGGACTTCCTGGAGGCCTTCCACGTTTTGTTGGGAAGCTAGAGCTCGTTCCTATATTACACAACGATTTAGACAATTCAATTCGGAATCTATCCATGTGCATTTTTTTCTGACCGCTAGCTTTTTTATACATAAGCCAAGCATTGATGACGGATAAATCAATTAAATGATGGAAAAGGCGCATGTACCATTTTTTTAGATTTCATTGAAATTTTAGATCTTCCAATGTAGCTGTCCATTAAATCGACTCCTCTCATATGCCGATTATACTCCTTTATGGCAGCTGGACACTTTGTTGAAATATTTTTTTTTCGCTTTCCGATCGAACCTGTTTATAACTGTCTCCGGTTCAGAACCCACAAAAGTCGATAGCATGTTGACACTCTTGTTGTCTTACCAAATTAAATTTGATATGTCGACACCTTAGAAATCGGCCACGTATTCAACGGATGCACCCGATACTTTTTTCATTTCTGCATCATTCGGGAGTTTGCAATTTGGTATTCGATTTCGCCTCACCGTTCCTAATGAGTAAATGCCAAGTTTCGCTAAATAGTGCTCAAGTTGAAGGGAAGTGTAGTAATTATCGAAATAGATCTTGAAATTCGATCCCCGTGGGATTTCTCGACATAAGCGCACAACAACATTACTACTTGCTCCCAAGTCTGGCTCTTTGAATGATAAACGTTCCGCATTATTATTCTCGAGTCCAGTATAAATTTCAAAATTATATGCAAAGCCAGTAACTCCACATAACACATAAAGCTTGTAGCCCCATTTATGGGGCTTAAGCGGCAAGTACTCTTTCAAATGGTGCTTGACCTTAGTTGCACAAATTTGTTCATCAATAGAAAGATGTTCTTCCATCGGAATAGACAAACACTTCCTTCTGAAACCTTCAACGATTGGGCGAATTTTGAAGAGCTTGTCGAATTGAGGTGCAGTTTTGTCTGTTGTCATGTTAGTATTATCATTAAAATGCAGTACAGATCGAAGTTTTTCAAAATGATTTACCGTCATTGTATTTTTTACTAATTCTATTCCGATGTCTGTGTCCCAATAAAGTCTTATATTTGAAAACTTACCGACTGAAGATAGGATAAGAATCCCGAGATATTTTAGGATATCATATTTCGTAACGGAGAATGAATCACCTATATTTCTGGATGGTGCGTACTGATTTGTTTCTTCCACAATTTTGGATATTGCTTCGTCGTCCATAAAATATCTAAAAAACTCGTAAGGTGTCTCAAAATTTGTTTCTGATGAAGGCAATTCAGTTGAGCCATTAAATTATGTGTTCGGCAGGAATACTAATGTTTTTCTTTTTCCAGCGAAGTGATTTTTTAACTAATTCGTAGATTTCACTTTCATTTTCATTGGATGCATTGGATGTAGCAGCATTAGGCTCATTCTCTAATAAGGGGCATTCTATTTCCATGAAATCTTCATCTCCCAGAAGTGCTCCTAGCAATTCCTCGTTAAAAACATCGCCCGCACTTTCCAAATGCTCATCTTTTTCACAATCATCGCTTTCAAAATCATCTTCATTGCCACTAGGTATTTCAGCAAGAATTTGCAGAACTTCTTCTTCAGAAACTGTTTTCCTACTACCAGAAGCTTTACAAACACCGAACATCTAAAATCAATTTGTAAATAGTATACATTAATACATGGTGTGCCATATATAGCACAAACTATTTTGCTCTCATTATAACTAATTGCAAACTTACTGTGGAATATTTTATTCTTTTCACTGATTTATCAAGTATTATTTCAGCTGAAAACAATTTTTAACTTCACCAAATAATAAAACTAAATGCACACGATGTACTTCACTGAATCACTTTCTACTGACAGACTGAACCTGGTATCACCGTTACGCAAAGGTGTTTTCTTTTGAATATTCTAACGGGACCAAAATGGAAATAGCATCGTTGTAAATATTAATTGAATGTACCATATGTGGTACTCGATGCGCTTACATCAATTTTTTGTTTGTATGCCAATATATCGGCAAAAAACCGGTTTGTGCCAGATATGGGCCACTATGCATTTAAGGGAATGGAACATGAACATGAACTATGCATTAATGGAACATGATTATTAAAGAGGGCTCGAATATTACAGTTGATGAATTCGATTTGGTCACTAGGGGAAAACATGGTGAAAACACGATCCCATGCAATATTACGGGTGTCAAGTTCCAGCCGATGATAGTCAATGCAATTGAAATTTCTAAATTCGTAGTTTAGTTTCGCTATACAAACGGTAGTTTCGGTAGAACAGGCAGAAGTTTGCACCACTCAAGATCACACCATTTTAGGAGCACTTGAAAAGTTCCCGCTAAAACTTACATACATTTAATTTTTCCCTTCAAAATATAATATGCCATCTAGTGACAAACAGTTTAATACAAACAACAAAAAACTATATAGAAATTATAAATAAACTACCCACAACGGTGTTTAGAAATATTTTTCTGTTTTTTGTCAATGTTAGAGACCCGGTCATTGTTAGTTCCATAAAGTTCCGTTTTGAAGTACCTAAAGCAGTAATCGGTATGATGAAAAATTGGAATTTTATTAATTTAATAAAAATAATGATAAAATAAGAAACAATATCCTGAAACATCATCAGGCGATCCGGTAAAAGTTAAATTTCCAGAATCAAAGGCTTTATCCTTCAGAAAAGAATGTTCTAATAGACTTCAATCCTTCAAACTTCTAACAGTCAATTATTTCATTTCTGAGTGTTGTCTTTTTTTGCATATTTCTTTAAATGCTCTGTGTTTTTACAAACACAATTTTTTCCTATAACTAGGGCTCCAATATAGATTCGAGTTCCTTGCGCAAACAGCAGTAAAGTGTTGAACGTTAATATCCTCCTGTTTGCTTCTGTATCACTACATGTCTAGCTAATTTAATTTGTCTTGCGTCTAGTTTTCGGCTATAATTTTTTTTTTTTTAATTCGTTGCTGTTGGCAGTCCCTAGACGATGTCTAATATTTTTGGAAACAGCTCTTAGGGCAGTTAAAAATTAGATTCTGCCGTTCAAAACTAAGACTTCAGTCTTCTGTGAACTGTGACCCGATATTTTTTTCGCAATTATTTCAATTATTTTGCAACAAACTCCAACTAAATTCGATTATTGCCTGGGCAGAAAAAATGATTATATTCTCACAAAAACACAACTACATTGATAAAGCCGTAGTGTACTAAAATTAAGTGAATTTCCGACATTTTTTCCAACTCAACTTATTAACTAATTACCTACAATATAAAAAAATAAATTGAATTTAATTAAAGCATCCAACTTGGCGCAACTTTTCGCTACGCACTTGCTAACCGACCAATTCAGGGGTTAATTAACTTCCAGCTGCAAATAAAAAATAAAAAATATTAATGAGTTAACAATTTGCTTTAAATGTCCCCTTTCTGGTAATTTTTATTTTTTGCCACTAATGATGGGATTTATTTTTTATTTCGCATTTTTTACGTAATACCACATCAGCGTGTGTATCTCTGTTGGTAGGTAATTGAATTGAAGAGGTCCTTCGATGGGCAATACTGAAATGCTAATAATATGATTATATCAAATGTACCATGAGATGCAAGTAATCTCTTTCGAGTAGCAGCTAAGTGTGTGTGTTTGGAATGGATATGAAATTTACAGGAAAAATTGATTTACTCGCTGATGATCGGCCTTCGCTCTGTCCGACCACTCGCAGTCGATTTCAATTCGAGTTTTTGTGTTGTTATCGATGATAATGAATTCTTCAGCCAGAACGAGCACCAGGAGAACGAGAGCGGAACACAGATCGTATCATCATATTATGCCAATTAAAGCCAGCAATCGAGTTTCTCTCTGATTTTTGTGTACGTTCCAGTTGCATACACACAGAACTGGTATGCATATAATACTCAGATAGCCGCTAGCATGAAGTCCTTCGAAATAAACTCAATATGAGAAATAACCCGCATGGGTACCACCAGCTTTATAGATATAGGCGCCGAGTACTGAGTGTCCTCACTCGGCAGGAGAGAGTGGGTGATGATGCAACGCCATGTTCAGAGCAGGTTCACGTTTTATGCCTTGCAGGCTTGAAAGACTGAATCTAATGTGAGTGTGGGTCTGTTTTTTTCCTTGTATCTGCTATGGCTGTGCAGAGATGAATGTATTGACCATGCCATATGGAAATCCAAATGTTAGTCAGTTCGGTTTGGGTCGGTTGGTCGGTCATGTCGGTACGATCCGAAGTAGCACTGGGTATCCTCATCATCAGGGGTTTGTATAGTTCTGTTGGTTATACAGATTTCGGTTTTTTTTGTTTTTTTTTGCCCATTTTTTGTACGGGTCGAGGATTTGTCGAGGTTCGGGCTCTGTGCATGAAAACGAGGATATGTCATTGCACATGGAATTTGAAATTATCTCTCGGAACTTTGAGCACACAATCGACCAAATCCTGATATTGAGTTAGTCAATGTTCACTGACCAGAGAATTTTCTGTTTTATTTTTTTTTCTACGTTTTGCTGTTGCCCCAGCTCATGCCATGCACCCACTCTATCTTCATTTCGGTTGCGCACTCCAAAGGATATATCTCTGTAACTGTGTGCATTGAAACTTTGCATTTAAAGATATTTACAAATAGTGTAGGTATCCCTATGGTATTTGGAAGTGCATGTTTGTTTTTCGGCCATGGATGTACGTGCATCACGTGTTTGGACCGAACAAAGTATTAAGTCAAACTGTATCTGGCTACCTAGCATGGTCGACCCATACATGGATAATTTATAATGCGATATGTTTCTCTCTGGTGTGGCTTTGGTCATTTCCTTCGGATGGTATAGAGATGTGTTCTGTGGGGTGAGAAGAAATGAGATCCAGAAACGTGTGCTTTTAACGTATGCTTTACTGGCCCGAGGCTAAAAGTCGAATACATTTAGACATTCGTAACCTAAGAGTTTCTGTGGTGGTAGGTGGCGGTATGGAAGCAACAGTGCTGCGACCAGAGTGCCAGACTTCCTTGGGATAATCCCAATTAACGTTTCAGCTCATGGCAATTAAAATGGAATTTATTTAATTTTCTTTCTTGCTGTTTGTTGGTAGGTACGATGTGGTGGTCGCTTTCATTGGTCTCTGTCATCCTTGGTAGCGTAGGTATGCATTTTGGTCACGTTCGCATATGTTATGTATATGATGGTCATTTGTCTGGAATTTTAAAACTAAGTTGGCCAACTCCACTTGACGTGGTTACGCTGGCGATAGGCAAACGTCGATGTGAATAGGTTAGGTGGGGGCATAACTTCATTTTTTGACAGCTCTTAAATAAGCAAGCAACCTTACAGGTTACACGTTCTTTATACTAGTGTGAAACTCGATGTTGCTGTTGATTAATCTAATTCAAATATTCGTTGAACAAGATCATGGTAAACTCTTGCGAGTTGATCAAGTCATTCAATTATTGAACAGTCCCGTGTACACTTAGCTCGGCTATATCAGCTTTTCGTTCGACATTTTGGCGGACCGAGATGATCATTTTTATTTAACATGTGAGCAGAAACTTTAATCTCCGTCTAAGTGGCCATTTCGGAGACCTCGCTTGTGATCCGAGAACCTGCTATTTGACACCATTGGACTTTTTTTTTACGTTGTACAGAACAAACCCGCTACTGCCTCAATTACATTACAATTGCTGCTTGCTGAACCCAATGCTGTCCATTAGCACTAAATCATGATGTTCAAAAATCTTTGAACATGGTTATACGATACTAGGAACATAAATATACACCCCCCAACGCCAAGTTGACATAAAGTCTTGGCAGCTCTTTTCGCCGCCCGTATTCTCGAGTTATTCCGTTCGCATTTATGCATAAACTTAAACCCTTCAGACCATGCTGTGAATCTGAAAACCATTCTCGCATAATATTCATTCCTTAATCCTAGAATATCCATGCATGGCACTTCGCATAATGAGAGAGGATTAAATTGTCATCACTCCCACTAGCTTTAATGCCCTACCACTTTCTCAAATTCATCGGCATCACCACAAGAAAAGGGTTCACAGAAATCCAGGACCTAAAAATAATTCCTTTCCACTACGAAGAACAAGAGAAAAAGAAACCTCCCCGCTTAAACTATATGTCATTACAAGCTGATGGCAATATATAGCAAAATTTTGTACTTTTATTTTTTCTACCTAGAAAAATTATGAATAATCATACATCACGAAATTTGATTTTAAACCATATAGTCCCCCAATGAGTCGTCCTCGTCAGACATCCGCCATACAGATGCAAATAACCGTCGTCACCTCTTTACGGGCGCCGCACTCTTGTTTGTCGCGTACACCCCCTTCTGTGCCGTTTAATTTTCCAAATCAACCGTTTCCACTGGAAAGCATAAAGATCACGCCAAAGCATGGAAAGGAAGACATAAAAAAAAGCATAGAACTGCTTTTCATTTGCATAAAATTAATTTTTTTTTTTTTTTTTGTATGTCGTGTATAAGAAAAGCGCACCGCCTTTACATATACTCGATTCCCTTGCCCATCCCCAATCGGGGTTAAAGAATAAAAATCTCAGCAAAAGAATGAAGAGAAAGAACAAAAAAAAAGAATTTGGAAAATCGCTCCATCATCCTTTAGAAAACTGGTCATATTGTATATTTTAGCAATAGAAGCAGACGATATGGAAGTGTGATGTTGTGGAGCGGAATGATGGCATAGGTGCGGGGACGGTGTTGTACCAGTAAAGGATTCCAAGTGCATGGTAATGCTACAAGCAACCCCAAGAGTTAATGGATTGAACATACAAAGTGCTTTGTGATTTTCTCTATATGGAGTCAAACTCATCGCGATGACACGTGAGACGTTACCATCTGAAGGACAATAGGGTCAAAAGTTTACTAGAAACCGAGGCGTGGGTGTAGTCAGTTTCCAAGTTCGTTTAGAGGTTAACATTTGGTACAATGCATGGAAATCAATAAGTTTAAAATGGATATGTTGCTAATTGAAAATTTGAAAATACTCGAGTTCCGCGTGTGAGGGCTCTCGCATAAACAAATTTATTTTTTTTAAATAAAAAAAAAATCACTTTCGATATTGGTTAAGCGTGAGAACCGCAAAAGGAAGTAATAAAGGGGATGAAGTTCCGTTGATGTACTAGATCAGCGATGGCGAACCCATAGCACGCGTGCCATTGCTAAAATATTATTGGCACGTTACTAATTGAGAAATCCGATTGCACCTTTGAGCGACAGCATCAGCTGTCTACACCGAGTTAAGTTTTTTTCTTTTTTGCCTCTCCTTCGATCTTATTACCAAATTCTGGAATTTTTAAATTATCTTTTGGCGTTCTCAGGAGTCAGCTCATTGCATATGCGATGGAATCAATCGAGCTAGAAAGGCTGTTAGGCAATACGACGAAGAATGCCAATTCCAAATTAATGTAAACTTGGAATTCAATTCCCGACACATATAGCTGCTTGAAAAAGTTGGCGTTTCCTGTATTGATAATATTTTCGTCTACGTATACGCGCGAATGCTTATTTTCTGAAATGAATAACATTAAAAATTCGCTTAGAAGCCGTTTGTCAGATGATTCCAGTTCAGCCTGCATTTTGCTTAGAGTGACAAAATACAGCCCTGATATAAACTACTTGGCATCAAGTTTGCAACAACAAAAGGCACGCTAAAATAGTTCGTTTATTGTTTTTGTTTGTTTCTCTGTTTTCTTTTAATCAGAAATTTCTTTTTTTTATTTAAAATGAATTAAAAACTTAAAAATTTTAAAAATGCTGGCAGTGTAAAATTATTTATTTTTGTTCTTAGTAGTCACTAGAAAACTAAGGCACTGCAAATTATTTATTTTATTAAAATGGCACGAAGCTCTAAAAAGGTTCGCCATCCCTGTACTAGATCATGGATAAGTGATAGACTTAATAGAATCAAAAAAAAAAACACACTTTTTACCCATCTCTCGCGTACTTTCGTTCCACTGCATACCACTTTAAACTCAAACTCAAACAAGATTCCAAGTTTTTAGTCCTACGACCAATTTTAAGGAGTTCTTAAGCTCATATACAATCTTATAGGAGTAGTCAAGTAATATGAGGGAGTATTCCATGCCGAACAAGAATTGCATTCAAAATAAGTACCTGATCTTATTTCTCCATCGTGGTATTGATATATCTAATTTCTAATGGACCAATTTGGGTGATGAGTCACATGCCTAGGAAAAAACAAACCTGCTGTTACGAATAGAATTTAAGATGAATTTGACCCCTAACTATCTGACCCTTCATGTTAGACTTTCCTGTGATTTTCCATAAACTTTCAGAAGACATAACAAATCAAACACAAAGTTTCAGATGTCATAGACAAATCGATGGCGCAAATCAGTTGCTTACATTTATGCCTGATTGAAGACTTCAGTAGAATCAAGTATGGTAATTAGGGAGATCACTATAACATATGCACAATGATAGGGAATACAAACCACTTTTTATTTAATACCAATTGCAGTCTGCAAACAGTACTTGGGTGGGCATGGTTTTGATTCTTAAAATTACCGACATATCATGAAATAAAAGGTTGACATTAAGGCCGGTATGCGCCGAGTTCACCGAGCAAACGAATAGATCGATGTAAACATATTTATTAAACAACTATTGTATGTTCAGATTAAGCAGCGCTTAAGATTTTTGGGTGGTCCCAGCCACTTTTAAAGCTAAATGCAATCGTATCTTAAGTTATTCCCAATCAAGCATGAAAGCATAGCGCTAGTCATATTTAACATAAACAAATATGATTCGATTATTCACTTTGCCTTTACATTTGTAACGCCAAGAAAATATATATATTCTGAATCAGGATCACATTCTGAATCGATTTAGCCATGTCCGTATGTCCGTCTGTCTGTCCGTCTGTCTGTTGAATGTTCTCGTCGTCAGCTTGGTATTGAAAATGGGCTACGTCGGTCAAGTAAAGGGTTTTTCAATAAGAGCGCTACAAAAGTTTTTTTAAATAAAACAAAAACGGTTTTGGATATCAATGAAATGTGAAAGTACGTTCGATGCCATTATGTATGGAACTCGATTTCTTTTGCATGGCCACCACGGGCACGCTTGCAGAAGTCCAGACGCTGAACCCAATTTTCGACGGTTTTCAAGCATAAATCGGCCGATACTGCTGCAATTTCACGTTCGATATTCGTACGAAGTTCATCAATCGTCGTTGGCTTGTTGGCATAGACCTTAGACTTGACGGTTATCATTGAACGGTAGCGATTTCCATTCACAGTAACGTGCCGGTCTTGATCATCACGGAAGAAGTACGGCCCAATGACGCCGCCGGCCCATAAACCACACCAAACCGTAATTTTTTCGGGATGCAATGATGACTCATGGAGTACGTGTGGATTGCTGCCTGGCCAATACCGCATATTTTGTTTACTGACGAAGCCATTCAGCCAGAAATAAGCCTCATCGCTGAAGATGATTTTTCGATGAAAATCCGAATCATTTTCAAGTTGTTACTAAGCCCAATTCAAGAACATACGACGCTTCTGGTGGTCAAGCGGTTCTTACATCAATTTACTCTTATAAGGATGTAGGCCAAGATCTTTTCGCAAAATTCGCCACAACGACGTCACAGAGATGCCCAACGCTTGAGAACGACGTGTGAGAGACACATTTGGGCTTTCTTGAACTGAAGCCTCAGCGGCAGCAATATTCTCGACACTACGGGCAGTTCTTTGTCTCACTGGTACGGGAACATTTTGTACTGTGTCTGTGGATTCAAATGTTTCCACTAGACGCTCAATTGTTGATCTGCTAGGACGATTATGACGACCATAAATTGGACGTAGCGCTCTTAACGTTGAGGCCACTGACTCCGAATTTCGGTAGTAAATTTTAATAATTTCGACTCGTTGTTGGCTCGTATATCTTTCCATCATAAAATGGCAAACCTTACTGAAGAGAAATGTCAAAAGAGCGGCAGGAAATTCGGCGTCGTTTGCTGTCCCTGTCGCTCTACTTTTGTAGGGTCCCTGTTGAACAACCCTTTAGTTCTGGCACCCCAAATACAAAGTCAACGCGAACGTCTGACAAACATCCGAGAGTATAACTGTCATGAAGGAGCTTCTCAATTAACCGTTTGGACCCGGCATACAATTGTAGATCCCTTCCATTCGTCCCAAAAATTAAAAAACTCACACGAAACGAATGGTTGTGAGAAGCTAGGCCTAGGGTCCCTACAGACCTGGTGCGCCAACTATTTATTTATTTATTTAATTAAAATGTGGAGGTGTCTTACATTAAAACTATTTAAGAAATTATTAACCAATTTATGCTAATTCTACTACCATTCGTGTTAATAAATGTTTCAGCCTTTCGAAAATCATTGCTTGCTGTCCAACAAAAAAATAAGTTACCTAGCTCGAGTAACATCGTTTATTCTGGGAAGAGAATAGCTGCTAAGGAATTTTAAATATATTTTCTAATTTTTTTTTTTTTTCAATATGATAAAAATGAGAGGTTTTGAAAATAATCGGTATACCTAATTGGAAACAGCTCTGGTGATCAAGACCCCACCGAATTTGAAAACAACCCGAATAGCACGGATTGTGATTTGCAACAAAACTTCGATTGTATTTCTGTTATATTTAAGTAATCTGTAACAAAATCCGTTCTATATCAGTTGTATTCATGTTCACGCGGGACTATTTGTAACATTGTCATTCGAAATGTTGTAAATACGTTTCTTAAAGTTTTAAACTTGTTCACAAAAAGGGGGGGATGTTTGAAAATAGTTTTATAAGAGTTCGTAAGTTAGAGTTCTAAAAAGGTTGGTAATAAGTTACATTTACGTTTAGTAAATCCTCATTTTGGAGACTTCTAATTTTAGTTATAATATTATGGTTCATGTTTTAATGATGTTTCATGTAACAACCGCCATATTGTTCACCATTTTATATACCTGTTTAACCATAGGTCTTAAGATGTGAAAAATACATTTTAATTTTTCCAATATATTACATAGCTTCTACAATCCATTTGTATAGAAACTGATGAATAGGGTATATTAAAATTTGTTTCTACAAGTCTTTTGGGATTTCGAAGCTTAAATACACATTTTAATATTTTCTGATTTTCAAACTTTTCTTCTATTTAACCCTTTTTTGGAGGCGCGTGAATTTTCCTGACCCAAAACATTAATGTTCATGACAAAAGTAGTATTCGTTTAAGGATTTTGGTCTGAAATCGCAGCAAACTTGAACTGTTTTAGATACTAGTACCTTTCAGATCAAATATATTTACCTTTCCTTTTAGACTTCATAATTTGTTTGTCTATACATGTAGACTCAAAAAGCATTCCAATAATAACTTATTTAAAACTTCTGGAATGTTTACAGAAACATTTCTCGTACTTATTTTATATCCAACATGTTATTTAAACTGATTTGCATAAGCAACATGTTTTCGTTGAAACAACGTAATAAGAACTATCATTTAACAAAAAATAACCTCAGTAAAACACAAATACTACAAAGTTGTTGCAAAATATAAAGGGAAATGCGGCTATTTTGGTTACAATGTGGGATGTGACAATGTTACTGTAATACTTAGGAAATAACTTGATAGTTATATTAGAGTTGTATGTACCATATTAAAACCCAAGTGTGCTATTCGGGAACAAGCCCAAAAGGATTGCGAGCAGTTTAATAATTGAAAAGCTGCCTTCTCTTTCAAAACATATTAATATTCTTCACTTCCTTATAGCTTAAAAGTAAAAAAAATGATTTTTCGAAATAGTTTTGTTTTTCAAGGTGTAGGTACTCTTCGTAAAAATATTATTATTATTATTATTATTTATTAACCAATAAACATAAATGTACAGGTTAATCTTAAAAACTAACAGCATTTGCTTCAAGGCTTACCGCTGGGACTCGTAAAAATAGATGTGCCTTTCTGTTTAAAAAAATAACAGAGCAACAAAAAAGGAGGAAATCTACCTCCACTAAGAATAATGTGGGCGAGCTAAACTTGAGATGTTTCAGCGCCGATGTCCTTTTCCTAAACGCCCGTAATGAAGTGCATTGTTAAATATGCACAAAGTAAAATTTATTTTCCAATCAGAAGAAAACAGCTTGAGCGAAAAAGGCTTTCATTCTCTGGATTTGATATATATGAAGCTGAAGCGTTTTGAGACATTGAGTTACAAAATGTTTGCAATTGTGACATTGGGTCAAACAATCTTAACTGTATGCAGTGCCGTTCGACAACATCCGTAAATCCCGCTTATTGAAAGGGTTCTTCACGTAATCAACTCAATTGTGTTGGGAATACAATTGATCGTGTTACGCAGGGATTGGAAATCATTTCTCATGTCTGATTGCGTTAACTCATACCTAGGTAACATTTTTTCGACCTTCTTTTAGGATGAAAGCTGAAGAAGAGTAGGTGTACCAAAAGTGGTTTATTCTAGAAATTGTCTACAACTTGGAAAAGTTCTTAGCAAGTGTATACAAAATGCATTCATTAAAATGACCAATTTAATAGTGTCTTTCCGCATTCGCCGCCTTTGTCTTCAGACTTTTTGGCACCCGGTTAACTAGACTCTGTCTGCAGTTTACTAATTTACATATCGTTGTCATCATACTAAACTACAAGTGCCTACTGATTTCAACAGCTAAATTGATCGGCCTAAATTATCAGCAAACAACAGCCAATAAGTGGATTTTTAGGCACTAGAGGGTAGCCCCCAATGCAGGACTTGTAACTAATAACTTTTTAAATTGCCTCAGTGCCAGTACCAGCACCAGACGACGTGCTTTTTAAGTTGTATGGCTGATCTTCTTAGAGGATATTTTTGCGGTGTCCCAAGCAATTGTGCACCGAATAGCATGATGAACCCACAAAAAGGTCATCAAGGTCTGGAAAAAAAGTCTATATTCGGACCGCCATAAAGAAGCTCCGATGTTACCGGAAATATGAATTGAGCAAAATAGCTCGACTTTCTGTCTGAGAATATTTGTTTAAAGAAAGGTATCTAAATGGTAATCTACAGACTATCTATAGAGATCGTTATCGAGCTAGAATGATATGGTTAGGGTGGAAAGGTTATGCAGATGCAGTAGCAGGCGACACAGCATTCAAAAAAGCTTCCTAACAACCAATTGATGTCGTTATATGGTGATTGGTTCGATATATTTTAAAAAAGTTTTAAAAAGGGTTGCAACAGTATAAAACAAAAACAAAGAAAATAAGATACAAAAAACATAGCACAAGTTGCTAACGATCCAGCGAAGCAGCTCCGCTTTGAGTTGTTGCAAAACTCATATTTCTTAATAACCTATCCTATCTTCCATTCAAACGCAATAATAAAATACCCTTATATCGCGTCTACTCTTTATCTACCTTAATTCAAATTACATATGTGACCTGGTCACTGCCAGCGTTCCCAAGGATGTCGCATATCTTCTTAAAAGATAATGCCAGATGCCATTAAAATTTCATGTCCGTACAAAAGAAACCTTGTGTGCGTAAAAAAGTTTCACCCAAAACGAAACGTGAAAAAGTTTTGTGCTGTTAAACGATTTACTATTCTTTTTATACCAATATACCTTCAAGTAAAGAAAACAAATAAATCTTTTATTTAAAATCACCTTCACAATCGAAATAAGTGCAAGCCTCCCATTCGGGAACAGTAACAAGTGGAACTTAGAACAATCAAGTACTGTGCGAAGCAAATAAACGTTTTATATAACATCCTCTCTACACAATCGACAAAGTGAAAGTGAATGTCTTCAATTTTGGAACAGTAACAGAGTGCTTTAAACAGTGCAGAGATGTGGCTTAGTTTGCTGAACCGAATCATACGCAGATCAAACGGAAGTACGAAAAACTGTCATGCGTTGGAGGAATCTACAGAACGCAACGCCTGCTACATCGGCGGTACACCTAATTATAAGGCATGCTTTATTTGGGATGTCTCTGCAGCAATATTAGTAAATTGGACTCAGCTTCTATTTTTGGGTACATACCTGTACCACATTGCCAAAATTTGTTCACTTTTCGCCATGACATATGGCTCATTTCTTCTCTGAACGCATTCATACATTCAACAAAAAGACGGCACAAAGTAAGAAATAAAACAGATATACCCACTCAAGTGTCCTGCAGAACAAATGATCAACTGTCGTCCGGAATTCTGAAAAGTTCTTTGACTATACAACACACTACCATCCAAAGGATAAAGTTAATTTTAATTAAAATTACACACGACGACGACGATGACTACGATGGATGATGAGTAGCCCTATATAGCTTCGCTCTGTGCAACCATCGGAGGACATTTTAAATTAAGAAAATTGGAATTGCTCTCAGCGCAGTGTCCTGTCTTATCCTCTACTCGGTTTGAGTGCATAAGTGAGCTACGACGCGGCCAACTTTGTCCTGCAAACTCACATTACTCTCTTGTCAAATGAGAGTTGATGAAAAATCGAGATTACCCAATGGGAAATATGTCAGTAATATTAATGTTCCTCCCCGGCGGGCATTGCTACATAGCAAATGGGCAAACCGATGTCCTGTTGGACAGTCGACACTGCTGCTAGAAGCAACAGACGATGCATTACTGTCGCTCTAATTGTATGTGTCTGTCTGATTAGAATCTGCTCTTCTTGAAGTTTTCTTAATTTTCTGTGTGTATGTGTACACACCATGCATGGGATATGTATATGCACAAGAAGGACGAAAAGTTGAAAAATGAAATATGCACGAGACACACCGGTGTTGTTTGTCAATCAATTATTATCGTTGGCCGCACTGCAAAGGCAAACCTCTCCAATGTATATCCGCCTGACTTGGGTCTTGGGTGTATTATATGCAGACGCAGCAGGGAGGAGTGCCGCCGAACGCTGCTGTTTGTAGAAGGATTTTGCGGTTCATACGAAAGGACTCAGTGTTATGATTAATGACTCTCATTTGTGCATACACCATCATATCGGAGTGATTAAAGTGGGCTATACTATAGGTACCTGTCCTGTTTCACTCTGCAGGACCAAAGTATTTTAATTAAGTTTATTTCTGTGTTGCTACTGTGTGTTTCTTTTTCGCACTCCTCCTTGATGAGCGCACAGCAAGGGAACGTATGAAGGGCTATGCAAATAGAAGGCAGCTAGGTGTGTCCTTGATATGAATTATTGGACAATATAATTCACATAATTGGATATTGGAATTAATCCTTCTCCAATATTTGGCAATAATTTAAGAAGAATATTTCGATAAATGAATTATACTGAAGGGTTGCTCGGGAGGATGCATGTGCTTTTGGGTGTACGATGGCTTGATAAATTATTATTGTCCGAAGGGGTTCGATTCTCTGACGGGAATATAAATGAGTATTATCTGTAAGTCTCAGCAGAATGCCTCAATTAGAATGAGTTATGTTGGTTTTTGAATAAATAATGCCGAGATTTATCATAAAGCTTCTGTCCGGTGACAAATTGCGTTTTAATTGGCATTGAGTTCGGGGAGGTATTTCGCTAAAGGTCAGCTATGACAGTCGTAACAAATAGTTTTCAAAATAAGAAGAACATGTGCTGGGGGTGCCGGCTTAGAAGAAGTTCAAACTTGTTAAATAAAACCACATTGGTTGCATTGAAAAAATTTCCAGTCATTTTTAAAGCCACGTCTATTTATTACAAGGGTCGCTGGAGTTGAATGGTCAAGTGAAATCTCCATAGATTATTATCCGAGGCTCTTTGTTGCTTCGAATGAATATATGATGAGGTAATTGATGATGAGGTAATTGGGTATTCACAAGCACATACTCTTGTAGCAGGCCTGATATTTCATTACCAGTTATGCTCTTCGGGGATGTGAGAGCTGCCATTGGCCCATGAACTGTAGGTGGTGCCCTGACCAATCCTGTTTATGTACTGTTTCTCTACCCAGACCAATCCTCAAAAAATAATTTCTGTTCTAAACACGTCAGAGTTACTCATGGAAGATATCTGTCATTTTGGCTGTTGACAATGGCGTTTATTTAATTTGGAAAATCCTCTTTCTTTGAGCTTAGATGTTGAACCTCTGAGACTCGTTCTGACAGTCCTTTCCGAGTACGAGGCGAGCTTTTAACACTCGAGCCTCTATGTTCAGCATAAGGATGCATAATGCATAATACCAGTAACCAGTGCTAACAATGGGAACGCAAAGTTATCGCAATTAGAGATAGATGCGATCACTGGACAAGGACACATCAAATTTGATGTAAATCAGAGTTTTACGTCTTACCCTCTACATACAACGTCGACCCAACATGTACTCTTGAGGCCTGGTGTGACCCGTGGCGAACTCAACAGCGAAAGTGGGTCCAGTGACAATAAATGCGTCAATACCTACAACAGTTTGGCACGAATCGAGTATAGCAAGAGCTTCCCTGGATTTCACTTTAATTCCACTAGCTACTTGTGGTTTTCCCAACCAAAAGCGAGCGTAATTACTCTCGTCGCAGGGAAATAACTTCACGGGCAATAACTTCACATAGGAAATAACTTCACCTTTTGTCAGCGAGCGGGTTTAGTCTTTTGTTTTGCCATCTGTTTCTCATTTAATAATTAAAAAAGTTATTTTATAGCTGCCATCTCTAAAGAGGCTAATAATTTTTATTGTAAAGGTCAACCCATTTGGCAGCACCAAATTGAATTCAGTGTCATTATTTGTGTAGACTTTTTCTGTCTCTTTTGCCTTTCGCAATTTCCACATATACAAGGTGGCGCAAAAGTAATCCTCCTATCAGAAAATGCTATAAATTTTGCGATTGGCCCCTAATGTCAGTTCTGTTTTGATATTTGTGTAGTAAACACATGCGAAATACACGTTAATAAACAATGTTACGCTACACTGCTCCAGAACGCGGAATATTGGTGACTATTTATTTGAGCAATAATCGGTCGGTGACTTTGGCACAACGTGAATTTCGTCGCAGATTGCCGTCCAACGCCTACTGGTGAAACACTGCGACGTTTAGCTTTTGGGGCACTGAAAATCCGCGTGTAACCCACGAAGAGCCATTACACCCGCTCAAAGTCACTGTATGGTGTGCTGTTTTCGCTGGAGGAGTCATCGGACCTTTTTTCTTCGAAGGTCGCGGGCCAAACGGTTACTGTGAATGGTGAGCGCTACAGAGCAATGATCAACTAGTTCTTTTTGCCGCAACTTGATGAATTGGAATTGGAAAACATGTGGTTCCAACAGGACGGTGCAACGGCACACATGTGCCACAACCGATATGCTGAAGGATGCATTTCCCGGGCGCCTAATCTCCCGTTTTGGCGATTTGCACTGGCCAGCAAGATCGCCTGATTTGACCGCTCCAGACTTCTTTTTGTTTGGCTTTTTGAAGTCGCGGGTTTATGTCAACAAGCCTCAGACTCTTACAGCTCTTAAAGACAATATCCGTCAAGAATGTGAGGACCTATCGCCGGAAGTTTTGGCCAAAGTGATGGAAAATGCCATAAAAAGGGCTCAAATGACAATCAACTGTGGCGGCGGCCATTGACATGACATCATATTCTCGACTTGATGTAAATAAAATTAAAAGACCAAATAAAAATAATCCACAAGAAGAATCAAAGTTTTTCATTTTTTTTTTAAATTACAGCCAAAAAACATCGGAAGGTTATTTTTGCGCCACCTTGTACTTGATTTACGATCCCGTTGTTATTTCCAACTGTTGCTAGCAAACGGTGGCAGTAAGTAAGTGACTTTTTGCATTTTTTGCTCAGTAACTGTAAATTTTTATTTTACTATCGTCAACACTGTCATCTCTTATTACACTACTGTTAAATTTTGAATAGTCGGCGTCATTTACTTTGTGAGAGCTATTTAAAGCAATAAACCTCTACAATTTTAATAAAAATGGAAAAAAGTGAATTTCGTGTGCTGGTCAATCATTATTTTTTACGTAAAAAAACCATCACCGAAACCAGGGACAGGCTAGATAAGTACTATGGGGTATCTGCACCATCAATTTCAATTGCTAAAAAGTGGTTTACTGAGTTCCGTTGTGATCGCCTCAGCACAAATGACGCCGAACGTTCAAGACGCCCCCAAAGAGGTCGTTACGCCAGAAATCGTCGATAAAATCAATGGAATGATATTGGACGATCGGAGAATTAAAATTCGTGAGATGGCTGAGGCATCAGGCATCTGCAATGATCGGGTACATCATATTTTACATGAATATTTGGACATGAGAAAGTTATCCGCGCGATGGGTGCCGCGATTGCTCACAACCGACCATAAACGCAACCGAGTGACCATTTCAAAGGATTGTTTAACGATGTTTAGCCGTAATCCCGAGGAGCTTTTGCGCCGCTTCGTAACCGTTGACGAAACATGGATCCACTACAACACACCAGAGACCAAGGAATAATCAAAACAGTGGGTTTCTACAGACGGACGTGCACCAAAGAAGGCTAAAGTTGGTCTTTCTGCCAACAAGGTCATGGCCACAGTATTTTGGGATGCACGCTGTATCATTCATATCGATTACCTTGAGAAGGGTAAAACGATCACCGCAGCTTTGGGATAGATTTGATACTGAACTGAAGCAAAAACGCCCGCATTTGGCAAAGAAAAAAGTGCTGTTCCATCAAGACAATGCACGGTTGCACACGTGTGCAGTCAGCCTGGCAAAATTCCACAAATTACGCTATGAACTGCTACCTCATCCAGCATATTCTCCAGATTTGGCTGGCCCCTTGCGACTATTTACTGTTTCCAAAGAGATTTAGGTTCAATGAAGACGTCATCATTGAAACAAATGCCTATTTGAAGAGCTTTAAGAAAACCTATTATTCGGAGGGAATAAAAAAATTGGAAAAACGCTGGGCTAAGTGTATCGAGCTAAAAGGAGATTATGTTGAGAAATAAAGAACTTTTTGGCAAAAAAAAATATATATTATCCAAAAAGTCACTGACTTATCAAACAAGTATATAAGAAGTTCCGTTCGGTTTGCGCGATAATTACGTTTCGATCATTCATCTCTTGTAGTTCTTTAAAAGTTTTTTGTTGGTAATTGCCGTGTGTGGTGGAAGGTTGCTGCCATTTTGGTTTCCCCTGTCCTTATGAAACCAAAACCTTTGTAAGTTCTTAAATTTCTGAATTCCTTAAAAGTTTTTTTTTATAGAAAATAAAATCAGCTCAAATCTTGGATATGTGTTTTTGGTGGACGTAGTCCAGGACGCAACACCTTATAAATAATTTCACTTTTTTTATGTGAAGTTATTTCCCACTTAAAGTTAGCAATTACATCACCACGAATTTTGTGAAATTATTTCCCACCCACAATTTGAGAATTTTTTGATTCTAACTGGAAAATAAAAGCAAATTGGAATTATTTATAGGGACATTATGAATAGCAACTATTTGCATACACCCAACCTCGCACCTACTCCCACCACTAAACAGTGACTCCAAGCAGGGAGGTTGAAGGGGGGCAGCATGCCCCTCATCAATTTTCCACTGTTTATGAATAATGTCGTTGCATGTTAAGTGAAATTATTTCCCACAAAAAATTGAATTTACTGCTCATTTTCAGTGGGAAATAACTTCACATAAAATATGTGAATTGTTTCACATGTGAAGTTATTTCCCTGCACCAATACTGTCAACGACCACACTTGTTGTTGCTTTCCCTCCAACCTAAGTGTTTGATTGCGCTTGGGTGTACTGACGGAAAATGAAAGTTGCGTTACAAGATTTTAAATGACACCGTCCTGGCTCTACTAAATTCAAGGTTGTATATATGGCTTCAAAAAGTCTTTGAATAGATCCACTGTCCAGTGTGCTCTTTTGAGCGTCTGGGGCTAACTTAAAATGACCATCACCTGTGGACCTCTTTCCTAAGCCTCCAGCTGCTGCAAACTGTATCTACATGGCAGCACTGTCTTTCTTTCTCTTTGATGCAACGCAGCCATTACTAACAAATTCAACCCCCCGATGTCAATTCATTCAAGCGTCACTTTCATCAGTTAGATACAATGACCGGTGCATGGCCAAAGTCTTGAAAAAAAAAAACACAACCCATCCGAGGTCAACATCCTTTGTGAACAAAGTTTCACATAGTGCGAAATTTAGCACTTTTTTTTCATGCACAACGGTTTATATTCAGGTTCACTTTGTGTCACGTTCCCTAGTAAACAGAAAAAAAGTCTTCCTTCGCCCCACTTCCGATGCTCAGCCTGTCGAACAGCCGAAATAGTTTTTGACTCAAACACCGTCACAGCATCAGAGGCCACCCCCACTCGAATGGAATGCATATAAAAGTGTCGATTGAAAATGTTTAATTCATGCTGTAACTCAGCGACAAACAATTTTTTTGTTGCTTTGCCTTTTTTTCTAAACCAACTTCGGCCCTGACACCATGCGGCGCCACAACCAGCCCATATACGAGTATGCTGCTGCAGAGAACAACAGATGAACACACACGTAGAACACAGCTCAGCGCGGTAAAAGCACCCTTTGCAGGGGCGCAGTGTCAGCGGAAAGCAAGCAAGCAAGCGAAGTGAACAACGTTTGCTGATGCATTTTAAATGCACCCAGTCCGGTTATAGAGCTGCTGAAATAATAGCTTAGCCATCATCAGGCAGTGTGCACTGGAGGGTGGTGGTGGTGGTGCTGGTGGTGGTGCTGCGGCAACGGAAGGCGACAAAGACAACAGGTGAAGTGCTTTTCGCTGTAGCGCACTATAGGTGGTGACGACGGCAGTGCTGCTAGGTGATGCAGTGTCATATAAAATCTCTACGCTCTCGTATATGTGGCTTAAATGGCTTTCACTGGCATACACACGCTGTTCCCTATACCACTCACATAAGCAAATTGTAAATGCATTTACAATTACATCACTCGGGGGAGCCATAGCTGCGGAGGGATGCGAGCCACAGCCATTTGCATTACACAACATCGTAGCCGGGGTAGCTCTGTAAATGGGTTTTCCAATTTTGATTCGGTTGCCAAGATAAACATGAAAAAAACCGGGTTCACACAAAAAATTTGGGTGAAAAGTTTTGAGATTTCAACTAGTTACTAGTAGTGTGTGTGACACACAATGTTATATGGACAAACAAAGGGCACTTCAGTGCGAAGAGCAGCAACCGAGTATGCATTTAGGCAACGACAACAAAACACACGTCACACGGTTATGACAAGGAACACTGTCATTATGTGGGAATACTAGCTTCTAGGTGCTAGACGTGAACCTGAACACGACCAAAGTGTTGTGTGGAATTTATGTTCCGACGTTACACACGCTGTGTGAGTTGCTGCATAGAATATATGCCCAACGTTGCTGGAGGTATTGCACAAATGCTGCCATGTGATGTGTGCTCGCACCTTAATGCTGTCGCATGAGAGTTTTTACACGAGTGCATGAGTAGGTACACGAGTGTGCATTCAATTCACCATGACATTCTTTTGTGCAGTATTTTGATTCGAATTTAATGGGACCCCAGGTCGAAATGAACACTGTGTGCCATGGTTTTTGATATTTCGCTTATGGGAAGAGAATATTGCTTGTGATTGCTTCTTTTGAATTGACGCTGAATGTGGGAGGAAATTGTAGATATTGGATGCAGTCACGGCATGGGCAATTTCATAACTCTGCCTTGGGGGTAGGTGTCTTTGAATATGTGTGCAGAGCAGAGCCCGCTTGGGTGCATCTTCTGCAAATGCGTTGGCATCTAATTGCAATATTGGGTTTCAGGGAAGGAAGCTCGTCAAGAGCAGTATCAGATGAAGTTTCACAGTTCCCCCGCATCGAAAGGTAGGTCGGTCTCTACAGATGAAACAAGAGATATGGGAGTCGTTCATATAGCTGCCAACGCCAAGGGCATTTCGATTCAAATATACCGTCGACGTTGGAGGAGGTGATTTGCCAAATAAAATTGAGAACTTCTTCAAATTATTGTGACATAAGTACACATATTCAATTTGTAAAAACTACGGACTATACATAAATCAGTCTAAAACAAAAGTGATGGCCAACTCTACACATGAAGACATTACACTCGATGGCGTAAATATTGGTTTTGTTGAGGACTATATTTATTTGGGACAATTGAAATCATTTAAAAATCAGGAAGAAAAAGAGATAGATAGACGAACAACAAACGCATGGCGACAATTCTGGAATATGAAGGAGATACTCAACGCAAATCTAAACAAAGACACGAAAAAATATTTAACGTACTCAGCAATTTTACCAGTTTTGACAAATTCACTTCAAATATTGGGCCTAACAACAAGTCTTACCGAAAAAATAAGGATTTGTCAGACAAAAATAGAGAGGAAACTTCTCCATTTAAGACTAATACAAAGAGTGCGGAACGAAGAAATAAGAAGACAAACGGACATCATCGATGTAAAAAAAAAGGACGAAACAACCTAAATGGAGCTGGGCAGGACACATATCAAGAATTGCAGATAATAGATGGACCAAACTTCTGATCAAATGGACACCACAAGAGACAAGACCAATCGGACGACCACGAACAAGATGGGCTGACAATTTTCAACAATTTAATAGCTAATGGTATCATGACGCAACAAATAGAGATTTATGGAAAAATTATGGGGGAGGCTTATACTAAATATTTGCCAAATTATGATAAATTTATTTCATTTTTGTATTGTGTATAAATTAAACAATGACATATAAATAAATACTTATAATAAAAATGTAATAATGGGTCGTATGAATAAAACGTAGCAATTGCTTTTACTCAAGAGAAATGTCAAAATCGAAGCATTTGCTACATTTCGTATGAATAAAAACCAATTTGAGTTAGTTCCAACTTTTGACATGTTCGAAAAGCGGCGGCACTGACCTTTTACTCAGATCGGTATGAATAAAACTTATCAGACAAAGCAAATGCTACGAAAATTCTGAGTCTGTTGAGTTGTTAGTCTGTTAGTTGACTCGGACCTTTTACTAAATATTTTGTACGCACAGTTTTTACAGAAAACAATCTAAGCATTGTGAATTTTTTAATGTTTTGTCTATAAATAGTTAAATTAAGTATTGTTCCTGCAGGAAAACCAAACAAAACATGGATGCGATAAGTTTTAACATTATACATGTCTTCCCGAATAGCACACTTGGGTTTTAATATGTTACATACAACTCTAATAACTATCAAGTTATTTCCTAAGTAAAGGGTGATTTTTTAAGAGGTTTAGAACTTCTTTTAAAAAAAAAACACAAAAAATTCGAAAAAATGAATGAAATATTTATTTGAATCGATAGTTTGAACCTTGCAATTTAATGTTTAAAGATAATTTCATGCAAATGTTGACCGCGGCTGCGTCTCAGGTAGCCCATCCGCTGAGTTCAATTTTGGCATACTCTTTCACACATATCGGCCGGTATCTCACGAATGAATGCATGGATGTTGGCTTCCAGTGCGTCAATCGAAGCGGGCTTGTCCCTATACACATTAGCCTTGGCATACCCCCACAAAAAATAATCTAATGGTGTCAAATCGCACGATCTAGGCGGCCAATTGACCGGCCCGAAACGTGAAATTAACTGTTCACCAAACTCGCCTCGCAATTGCGCCATTGTTTCGCGTGCTGTGTGGCATGTGGCACCGTCTTGTTGAAACCACATATCATGCAAGTCAAGAACTTCCATTTCGGGCAAAAAAAAGTTTGTTATCATCGCTCGGTAGCTTTCACCATTGACAGTAACGCTGCGATTCGCATCATCTTTGAAGAAATATGGCCCAATAATGCCGCCGGCCCATAAACCGCACCAAACAGTGGCTTTTTCGGGATGCATTGGTAGCTGTTGCAATGCTTCTGGCTGATCTTCACTCCGAATGCGGCAATTTTGCTTATTTACGTACCCATTCAACCAAAAATGAGCCTCATCGCTGAACACAATTTTTCGATAAAAAAGCGGATCCTCGGCCAGCTTTCCAAGAGCCCATTCACCAAAAATTCGGCGTTGTGGTAGGTCGGCTGGCTTTAGTTCTTGCACCAGCTGTATCTTAAAAGGCTTTACGCCCAAATCCTTCCGCAAAATTTTCCACGTAGTGCTGTAACAAAGGCCTAACTGCTGGGAACGGCGCCGAATCGACATTTCGCGGTCTTCTGTCACACTAGCTGATACGGCCGCAATATTTTCTTCACTACGCACAGTACGTTAACGTGTTGGTGGTTTAATGTCCAACAAAGTAAATTTGGTGCGAAATTTGGTCACAATCTTCCGAATAGACTGCTCAGAAGGTCGAGAATGCCGATCATAAAATGGAAGCAGCGCGTGATGAACATTTCGAACCGAGCACGAATTTTGATAGTAAAATTCAATAATTTGCAAGCGTTGTTCATTTGTAAGACGATCCATGGTTAAATTGCAAACCAAACTGAAGCTGTTTGACAGTGACACAAGGTACTAAACACACGTCAGCTGTCAAAACCAGTGTTGCCAAAACCAAACCAGCTAAAAAATCACCCTTTATTACAGTAACATTGTCACATCCCACATTGTAACCAAAATAGTCGCATTTCCCTTTATATTTTGCAACAACTTTGTAGTATTTGTGTTTTACTGAGGTTATTTTTTGTTAAATGATAGTTTTTAATACGTTGTTTCAACGAAAACATGTTGCATTTGACTTAACTAATGTTTTAGCAATGTAACCATTAAGTAACTGTTGAGTTGTCCTGTTGTTTATGCAAATCAGTTTGAATAACATGTTGGATATAATATAAGTATGAGAAATATTTCTGTAAACATTGCAGAAGTTTTAAATAAGTTATTATACGAATGCTTTTTGAGTCTACATGTATAGACAAACAAATTATGAAGTATAAAAGGAAAGGGAAACATATTTGATCTGAAAGGTATAAATTGTTCTTGGAAGTTCGAATTTCCTGCGATTTTTGACAAAAATCTTACAACGAATACTACTTTTGTCATGAACATTAATGTCTTGGGTCCGGAAAATTCACGCGCCTCCAAAAAAGGGTTAAATAGAAGAAAAGTTTGAAAATCAGGAAATATTAAAATTTGTATTTAAGCTTCAAAATCCCAAAAGACTTGTAAAAACAAATTTGAATATACCATATTCATCAGTTTCTATACAAATGAATTGTAGAAGCTATGTAATATATTGGGAAAATTGAAATGTATTTTTCACATCTTAAGAACTATGTAATATACTAAACAGGTATATAAAATGGTGAACAATATGGCGGTTGTTACATGAAACATCATTAAAACATGAACCATAATATTATAACTAAACTTTTCCTTGAAATGCTATTGGAATGAAGTTACAACAAAGTAACAACTGAATGTTAGCAAACTGTTGTTTCCATATTTATGAGATGTAACAACAACAAGTACCTATGTAAGATAAGTATATAAATGACATTTTAGTTTTCTTCAAAATAGTAAATCAACATTATTATAACATCATTATAATTGAAAATAACCAATAGCATTATAACTTCTTTATAACTAACTTTTGTTTGTTGACATTATAGTCACTGTTGCCAAACGTTTTTAGGAGCTTGTTTTAAAAATGTTCATCGGTGATTTTTATAGTTTTTTTTTTCCGTATAACTTCAACTTAAGCTTTTCAGCTTTTACAAACACTTTTGATAAATGTAAAATTTCAACTCTACAATGTTTTTTTGGTCCTATAGTTTGCACATTACAATATTTGTATCAACAACATTGCAATAAAATACTGCTCTGACCTTGTAAGTTTTCAGCTGCCATTTGGTTTTTTCTCCTTTTCTCCTTTTTTCGTGAAGATCGTAAGCAATATTTTTCCCAAAATCCGAAATTACATTAAACCTTTTAACTTATCTACATTTGAAAGCTGACTTACATTTTTAGTTTTAAAATGATAAAACTACAAATCAGTGCTATTATTCCTTTTCGGTGAAAAATTATCTCACTTTTACAACATATTTTTGAATTGCGGATCGTCTGCGTGGAACAATCAGTGTTGTGCCGGTTTTTTACATCCAGTTTTTTACATGGTTTTTTACGTGTAAAAAACTACTGGTAAAAAACTGAAAAAAATGTGTGTATAAAATTGGTTCATGTAAAAAACCGAAAATGGAATGTCTCATGTCATATGACTGATATCTTGAAAAGAATGGTAGGTAAAGCGTTTAAAAAGATGTGGTGTAGTGTTTTACCTCAAAAACAGTTTCCAATTAATTAGTACAAAGCTTCAACGAAATTAAATAGGTTTTCATTTATTACAAATTAAGAAGTTAGGTAGCAAAACAAAACAGATCAATCCATAAATATAAAAGCTACCTATATAAATTAAAACGCGTATATATGAATCTATTTTCCATTTATTTATATATTTATATCAAGAAGTTTTGTCGACAATATTTTTCTGCTAGGAATAAGTTTTCCATAAGAAGGTTTAAGTGTTTTAATCAAAGTTCGAAAGTGACTTGATTCTATGGTACTCAGTGATATATTGCATCCGTAAACAAATTTGGCCCGTAGTTGCCAATTCCAATATCCAATTTGTCCTTTTCTTTTTTAGATATTTTATCGACGAAATTTGCAATTGTATTTTGTTTCCTCATAGATATTTTGTTTTTACTGTAAGATGGAGCAAGAAATGATGGAGATGTTGACGGACACTTGATGGAACTTGATGATTTAGAAATGTTTGAGGGGCACAGAAATAATGTCGATGTGGAAGGCGATGCAGAATCTAGTCCGGATGTTGAAGAAGACAAAGTAGATGACTTAGCTCTCAAAAGAGAGAGATTAACTTGCTCTGGGACGGTAACATTTTGTAAATAATAAGATTCATTTTTATTAAAATCAGATTCGGATAATTCTGATATATTAGCCGGGTTAGTCTGCAGTTCAAAATAAAGAAATTATGAGTTATATTCTTGCATTTATATAATAATAATTTCTCACCATTGCCATAGGATCATCCACTTCGTTAGCAGAAATATCCATGTCGATAACGTCGATTTGCCCTAACTCAACTTCTTCTAACTCAGCAAACGTTTCAGCAGATGAAGGGGAAGGCTTACAACGCTGTCTACAAAATGTAAAATGTGTTCTTAATTTTATTGGCGAATTTTCGAAAACAATTTACCGGTGCCTTGTCAATCTGCTGACTGCAGTGTTTTGCAAAGTTTGCTTACAAATATTGCAAAATGCCATTGCTTTTTTTCCCGATTTAAGTAACGTAAATTCGAGTTCATTAAAATTTGTTGTGTTTGGTCGTGGCATTTTTATTATTTTTATTGAAACTACAGTTCGCTGTGAATTAACAAAACAAAAGTTAAAACAACGTGTTCACTCAACAAAAACTTGCCGCGAAATGACTATCTGTCAAAATAAATGCATGTTTTATACATTTTTTACATTTTGTACATTTTTTACATTTTTTACACGTTATTTACCATTATTTACCAATTTTTAGGTAAAAAATGTAAAAAATGTTTTTTTACATAAAATCGCCCATCAGTGGGAACAATATTACATTCGAGGTTATGTTTTTTTTTTGTGCATTGAAGTAACATTTTCTGCAATACAGAATAATTGCGGAAAGCTGATTTGGCAACGCTGACTACAACTACTTGATTATGTGGAGGATGTTAAGTTATAATGAAGCTACAATAACGCCACGAAACTTGACACTGACATTTCGATTTTCTCATCAACATTATATTATTATGATTTCACTAGTGATTGACGACGACTGAAGCTAATAATTCCAAATGATGTTAGAATACTTGTCATATATTGAAACATATTTATAATTGTTAAAACTCAATGCATTGCTGATCATTTTGAGACGCAAGGTGGTGTGGTGTATTTAGGAGATCCGGGGTTTCGAGTGAACAAGTGAAAAATTTATGTGTTTAGGTTTAGGTTGGTGTTGGAGAAGATCTTGGTGTTCATCAGTCAACCGTTTTGCTAACTAATTGGTATGTGTGTCAAGAAATAGTTCAACATGCCGATGATTGGATACATTTTCCGACCACTGAGGAAGAAATCAAACAAAATAAAATGTATGCTTCCAGGTGCAATTGGAGCTATAGATTTCTTTTGATAATTTTCCCACAAAAATTTGAAAATAAATTCAAAATAAACAAACTACCGGACAGTTGTCACTTGTCGAGTTTGACAGAAATTGCAAGGCAAGGACATGTACAGCGAAGTAAATGCAATGTTCGAATTTTCGAATTTACTTAAGAAAACTAGGTTTTTATTCATACCGATTCAAAGCATTTGCTTTGGGCTTTTACTTTGCTTAAACCTTTTACTCAAAGCAAATGCTAGTTTTTATTCATACGACCCAATAGAAAAGAAACATGCATCTAAAAATTTGATGACAAATTTTGCAATCCTAATAGTAAATAAAAGCTTATAATAATAATAATCACATGCAATGGAAATGCAAGAGTCATAACTCAGAAAGGGTAGTTTGCTGACTTCTTACAAGGTGTCCTAAACCTAGTTGCGTTTGCGGGTGTCAAACGTGAGTTTTCTACCATTAATAGGGGAGGGGTTTAACACATGCCAATGAAAGAGTATAGGTATCTGCTTTTCCTGATAACGAATTCCCTTTTTCCTCGCGGGACTGCCCTCAAGCATTGCAGCGCGAGGTGGTTTGGTGTTAGGTTTATTCATATCTGTATGCAAGCGCATTGCATTTACCGTATTTTCATTTCTGCGAGATTGGGCTTGTTTGTGTTGTACCAACGATAATTTTGCTTGTACATTTTTCTCCGATTATCTCTTCTAGTTCACTGCGTTCTATAACAACGGGGGCACTGAACAAAATACGAGCTGCTTTGCTTATCATCCCTAATATCTCCGCAAGCGGGACAATTAGGAGATTTGAAACACAGTGAAATGAAAATTTAAAGAATGAAAACAGTGTTGCGAGATTGGGCACTTTGTCGTATTCTCGGGCTATCTTTTTTCTTAAAAAAACGATAGAAATTTCTCCAATGAGCACCCAACAAAATGTTGGCCTAGGTATATATCGCTTAATAAATTTTGTGTAAATTGTGTTTTTTTTATTTCTTCCCAAAATACTCAAAAGAGAAATATTTTCGAACAACCCCGCACTTTTTAAACTTGGCAGCACTCTTATAGTCACGTGACATCGCACAGTCGTTCAACTTGCAGGCACACCAATTTATTTTGCAGGCCTTTTGATTTGACACAAACACACAAGCCACAAAGGCTATTTGCAGAAGGTAGTGGGAAAAATACCAAAAAAAAAGGACCTACTTAAGGAATTGAGGAAATTTTCAACGATTATTGGGCTTCTTTCTGGGCAACGATTTTGGGCTACATTTTTTAAGGTTTGGGCACTTAAAGCAAACTAAATTCTGGCAACCCTGGGTCGGAAGCAACCATGTCCGGTTTGGAGTTGGCTTAGATATAAATCTACTTCTCCTTGTTGCCGGTCTATCCATTTCTGGATTTATGGAATAAGACGATGTGTCCATCTTCAATTTGCAGACTGATTCCATCTCTTCTCTTGCCAAGTTCTTACGCTTCGCTGTCTTTCTTCCAGCTTGATATCTTTGACTGGAGTTCCTGAATTTTGGCATCGTAGATCGTTTGGAGTTAATTTTATCTGTTGCACCTACTAATGACGGTAGGCCGCAGTGGCTCAATGGTTATTGTAATGCACCTCCTTAACGAGGGAAGTTAAGTTCGATGTCTGGAAAAATTCAAATTAAATCTTAATGCCTTTTCCACTTCCCTTGATGAAATTATTGTAAGGCCTTCCGCTTTCAGTCGTCTTAAAAATAAAAACTCGCAGAAACGAATGGTAATGAGAAGCTAGGCCTAGGTTACTCGAACCTGTTTTTATTTATGTTAATTATATCGGCTGTCAAAAACTCCAGAGCTTTTATAATTTAGACCATTTTTACAAAAGCTATTCAAAGGTTCGCCCTCCACATCGCGGAATGCTGCTATAGTATATGACCATACAAGGGAGTGAACTTTTCCATCGATTTGTCTTTAAGGTAGGGAACATAGAGTAACCAAACTACAGAGCCAACTTCCCGTGCACCTACCCGATTTTCCCCGCAAATTTTGAATAACACCCCTTTCTCGCGCGCTCTTTTTTTCCTGTCTGTGAACACGTGTATTATTAGTCGCCGGGTGGCACTATTTCTCAATTACAAACAATTTGTAAATACATTTATAACAATAAATGTACAAAAAGTAAATGTTGATTATGGTTTTTTAGATAACATAACGTGTTCTCTATTCATATTCGGCACCAAAAACTATTCATCCATTCACATTTCAGTTGTTATTTAGTTCTATTTGTATGAATTCTATTTTTGACAGCAAAATTCACGCAGCTGCATAAATGAAATCCGTGGGGGGTTGTTCCAAAAATAAGTTAGCAACATGCAAGTTAAACCCAGCTTCCAGTTCCAGTTTCCAAATTAGTTTGATGTCGTTTAATAACACTGACCAGTATTCAATAATGTTACTTAGGAACAGTAAAAATGCAAATGCTATTCATATTTAAAAAAAAAAAGGTTTAGTATCGGAAAACAAAATCAAAAAATATAAATTATTAATTGACAAAAACAAGTGCACTCATTCTGCTTTTGGGATTGACAAAAACAAGTGCACTCATTCTGCTTTTGGGATTGACAAAAACAAGTGCACTCATTCTGCTTTTGGGATTGACAAAAACAAGTGCACTCATTCTGCTTTTGGGATACAAAATGTGATCAAAACCTTTTTTTTTCCTAGTATTTCAGATAAATATAATGCGATCTACGAAGATTTTATGTATGTATTATGGCCTTTACCAGAAAAATCCAAATGCATACAAATTTGACAGCAATAGTATAAGCAATAAAAATATCGAATTCATTTTTAGAATTAAACAAACGCACATTTGGTATGTTATTGTTCATTTTACGTACTAATTACAGATTATAATTTATGCTAAAATTAAAAAATATTTTTCGCCGCGACATAAAAAAAAAAAATTTTCCCTAAACGGCGTTAAAACATTTTGTTTCAGTATGATTTCAAAACTTAAAGCATTAAAATCAACTAGAAAAAGTGTATTTTCTTTAAAATATACAAAAAAAAACTTCAAGTTACAAAATCTCTTTTAACAAAAGTAAAAAAATGCCGTGTTAGTTCATTTTATAAAGTTCATAAACTTTATAAACTCTTATGTCGTTTTCGATTTGGCAAAAAGATACATTTTTTTTTGATCGAGATTGCCTTTTATGTTCGATTTGCCAAAAATCTGACACTCTGAGAAATCTCAATTTTTTCTCAGATTTCACATATACTTTCACTAATACCAATGCATATGACAGACAGCTGTCGGCTATGAATTGTTTATCGTTGAAAGGATTGCCTTTTTAACTGAATTATTCGTTTTTCGAGTATGGAAACGATTTTTTATATTAAATTATTTCTAATGTAAATGTGTAAAAACCAATTGGAATGGATTTACAGTGCAAGTGAAAAAAAATATTTTTGCGGCCAACTCAATACACACAAGAACCAATAAAATTCGAATTTAATGTTCGATTTGTCAGCAAAAATCTGAAATCTCAGATCAAAATCTGAAAAGTCAAATCGAAAACGACATTAAATTCAACTGTGATGTGAACGCCGTGTAACCAATGGGCACAAAATATGCCGAACACAGTCGCCCCCACTTGAAATCCCACCAGAAAATGGCCACCCGATGACATGAAGTGCCATACATTATATTGTATAAGTATTCGTGCGGCAGCAATGGCGCTCCTTTGATTTGTACAGGCACGAATACTTATGCAATATAATGTATGGCACTATGGCAGACAGCTTGTAGGCAAATATACCGTTTCTGCTCTCAGTTGGCTCTCTAGTTTGGTTACTCTATGGTAGGGAAGCTGCTGCTTTGGCTTCACATTCGTCACAATCTTGTCGATATAATATATTCGCACCTTCCTCTTCAGTTCGTTGAATCATTCTGTCGCCGAACTTAACAACAGTCATCCTAAAATAAATTGCAATTTTCCACTATTGATAAATAGCGAAGAAAAACTATTTTGGTAAATAAGCTTCCAAAGGTGGCTATAGATCCATTTAAATATAAACAAAACTCCATTTAAGGGCCATTGTCCATTGCGGAAACGTATTCCACTGATAGCTGGTCAGAATATACACTACAATTTTTGTCCCTTCAGTTGGAAACGTTAACTTCGATGGACCCACCGACGAAGGGTTGGACCGTTTACAATGACACTCATCTAGAGCCCTCAAATTAAAACGGCTCTCGTCTGCAATTGATTCTTGTCATTTGAGCATCAAACTTCATGTTCAGGTCGAACTTTTTGCAGTTTAATTAGCCCGACTGTTTCTATAAATTCCAACCACCCCCACTTCCATGGAAAGGAAGGCATAGTCTTCGCGAAATTTTTAATTATTATTACATCGAATCCCAACATGCTTCCGAATTGAAAAATCCTACAGACCATTAGAATCGGAACAAATGGTCCTTCCTGCAAATGCTAATGCCACTTCATCTAATTGCACACACACACTCGTACACATGCACTGTGTTTGACGGTGGCCAGGACCTGCACAATTGCAACATTCTCTGGTCATAATTTCCATGAAAATATCTCCATCCGCATATAGCGGTATAGGGTTGGACTACAATTGCAATTGGTTTGCTCCTCTCTCTAAGTGTTTTCATTTTCTTTCCATTTTTTCCGTGTAATTTTTAATTTCAACTGCAGAAGGTCCTTTTTCGGAGCACAGAACGAACCGCATCGGTAGTCGGTATAGGGAATAACCGCTACCAATAAAGTCTCATCTTTTGCAGAAGCCAACCAAGCGGTGTAGGAGAAGCATAGTAGCAAATGTGTATGTGTATAGGGCGTATATATGGTCTTTGTAAATGTTGCCGATTGTTTTTTGTCGAGTTTTTGTTGATGCTGTTGTTGGGTATAGGTAGATGTGCTCCTTGTGTTGTGTTCATTTGCAGCTGAAGGCGCAAATTGTATGTTTTGGCTGCTGGTTAGGTGGCTGGGTGGCTGGGTGGCTGGGTTCTTGGCGAAGGATATAGAAAGTTAATTTTATGATTAATGGGCCTTTGGCATCGACATGGTACATGTGCTAAATGTACAATATTCGATATATAGAGTGGCAGCGGTGGATATACACAAACAGCGATACGGAGAGTGCAAAGCAACACACATCGACAGATTAGACAGGAAAATATAATAAATTATAAAGTTTTCCATTAGGGTGAACATGTCGAAGGAGGTATAGCTGCTATACGTCTCCTAGTTAAAGGGAAGAAAATGAGAAAGGAGCTGTTTCTTTTTTTATTTTACTTTATCCTTTTGTCTGTGTTGTGTTTGGGGTTTTTGTGTGTGTTTTTTTTTTTTTTTTCTTTTTTTTTTGTATTTTTGCGGAGAATAGGTGACGGGTGTGTGTGAGTAGAAATCGTGTAATCCCTCAACCTACACCTTTGTTAATTTCACAAATGGATTTCTCGCAGTTCTCCAAGTCGAATACTTTGTTGTTTGGAGAGATTTTTGTGTTTGTTTTTTTGTGTGCCTTGAGTTGCGATTGCCAAAGCCAGTGGTGTGATACTGTTGGGAATTGGAATTTAATTATGTTTTCTTTTTGATTATTATTTGTCAAGACCGGTTTAACGTTGGATTGGATGAATTAATCTTATTTCTTCAAATCAATTTCTTTCACTCGTAGAAATTTTGGCTTATATGAGGTGAGGACTGTTTACTCAATTGGATTGATGAATGCGAATACAAGTGCAGTCTACTTTCGGGGAGAGAAATTTCACGGGCATTTTTGATTCAGATTTTTAGGTCCTATGCGTATGCACGTCATTAGTTTGGTATGGCATGAACAGAATCATCTGTAGGGTACCTAAACAGATGCAACAGTCTAAGCTAGATCTCGGAGAATGTTGTTTCTAATAGTTTTTTTTAAATGTAAACAAATCCACCAACTTTAAATAACATGGCCAGGACACTATAGAATTGCCAGTGAATTCTGTCTTTCTAGGCAGAACTACGTGATCATAATATTCTTGCCCAAGTTTCAAAATAGATACCCACTTCGTGAAATTGTGAGATCTGCACTTTAGGTGAGTGGGACTAAAGTTATACAGGAATTCGGGTAGAAGGGTTGCTTGTATTTACAAGCACATCAGCTGGAGCTTGCCGGAGACGTGGGATCTTTTCACTTCATATACCTACAGGGTGATTATACGAATGGAATGTTGACTGTCTATGAACGCGTGGGTCATTTATGTTAGTTCCTATTTTATTCCGACACTGACATCTTTCTCGTGGACAGATAATTCATAGAAACTCAGTTCTAAATGGATCTCTTCACATTTAAAATAAGTTAGGCACATATCTTGTAAATTACGAAAGCATACGAAATATTGCAAGTTAAACTTTTTGAAACGAATAGAAGCGACCCTATGAAGTTTGTCGAAGAGACTGAGCTGAGAAGCTTTCGTAGTGCAGTTGCACACTCGTATGCTAAGCCCACTCATCATGTAAATATATCAAGGATAGTCCATGCTTCAAATAAAACCACACGCGCATTCATAGTCGCCTGCCTATGTAGCTTGCATTCACTTTACGAATTCAATCCCAGAATAATTGCAGAATGCCCGTTTTTTAGAACAGATTTTATTAACCCATATCAGCTATCCACCAACACACGTTATTCAATCCCACCAAAGCAACGTAAGCCAATGCTCGGCAATAGCCGTAGGCCGATCCGTTATTAATTAGTGGATATGTTCGGAAATATCTGACCAGAAAAACACATACCCAAATAAACCCCCACAAAATTGTGTATTCGCCGGTCATTGCCTAATAGATTTGCCAATAGCACCCAATCCCCTTCGCCATCCACATGAGACATGACTGTCCGTATATTCATGGAGAAGACTACAGTTTCATTGATGTTTACAAAGCACAAATAATGAGAGTTCCCATACGTTTGTGACTTTCTCTGCGCAACACAATATATCTCTGCAAATGTCATAAAGCAAAAGCGCGCAGTCAATTGACTTCAAAGGAAATGCCTCCGGCACCAGGATATTTGCCCACAAAGAGAGAGTGAGAGAGGAACCAAATTAAAAAACACAAAAATCATCTCCCCGCATGGAAATAGTGATCTATGAAGTTTCGATATTGCATTCATATTCAAACGCATGCAGAAAATACTCCGGGCCATCCAGAAAGGACTTCTTCATATACCTACGACATTGGTACGAATAGTTGATATACGTATATCCGGAAACACCTCATCCTCTTTGCATCGACTCACCTAGCAACTTGAATACGTATTCAATATTTTTCAATAAATAAATCCTCTGTCAGTGCGGATAGTCCTGAAAATTGGTAATTCAATTCATATCAAAGGACTCGGAATCACAGAGCACCATGGCTAGCGGATGTGTATATGGCATTTGATAGGTTTTCGTGTGTGCGTTGTATGCAAATAAAACATTATTGCATGTTTTATTTATTTGATCATGTATCGAATCGTCGTTGCAATATTAATTTCGATAATATTTACCATGCGAAGATGGTTATGCCTACAACTATAGTTGCAGCTCTGTTGGGGGTTGGTATGAGTGTTTGCTTAACTTGAGTCCGAGTGCCTTTTGCGGTTCACGAGAGTGAGACATTGCAGTTTTGGGGAATTGCTTAACACCATCGATGTGGTAAGCAAACGAATGGAGTGGAAAATAGGGAATCCCTTCACGTCAATAGTCGATCGGAGGAAGTCAAATATCGGTACTGAAACAATTTACAAACCATTCCATATGGTTACACATTTTTTTTTCTGGCTCCGTTTGTTTTTGTCTAGGTTACATAAATGTCAAAATCAAATGATACAGGCATTTTTTAAAAGCAGAGGAATAAAATCTTGTTGGTGTGAGAAAATTAGCTAGTAATTTGAAAACAAAACTGAATCAGTACAACAAACAATAAAAATTGTTGACCCATTTTTGGGCCTCATCTCAATTTCGTCTACGAATGTCGCAATAATTTTCTCACTCTCTCAATATTTTTCTAATGAAAAAACCAGGCCAAAAGGCATTAATATGGCGGTGTTCGAGATTAGGCTCATGATAAGCATGATGAAGTGTCGTGCTATTAACTGGGCAGGCACGTGAACTGCACGAGGCTGTGTGGCAGATTTTTTCGTTTCCGATCCACGAGCGTCACCCAAGTATAGTCACTTGGAAAATGGTTAACGTGTCTATTTCACGGCAGTTAATGCAAGATTAACAAATTTCTTTATTAATCCTTATTCCCAAATGCCGCACACTCATCACGAATGGTTTCCCAAATATCATAATGTTACCTATAATTGGGTAAGTCCAGCGATTTTCACCTCAACCAACAGGTTACAAACACGAAACACTCTACAGTCTTATTATAAATACCTTCTCTAAGATGATCGGACGATTTCTTTGTCACTTTATTACATTAATTTTATATTAGTCGTTAAAAGTTAAATCCAAAAATATGAACTGATTTAAGGTCTCGATATTTTTTTATTTTCTTCAAAAACATAAAGGGTGTTTTTTTTAGAGGTATAGAGGTATAGAACTTCGAATTGAAATAAAACACAAAAAAAATCGTTTTAATGTCCATCAATTTGGCTTTATTGGAAGGATAATTTTATGCCATTAATGTTTAAATATGATTTCGGGCATGTGGCCACCGCGGCTGCTTCGAATAAAGCCTAGGGGTCCAATTTTCAACCACTTTTTCGAGCATTTGGGGCTGTATGTCGGCAATAACGCCACGAATGTTGGCTTCCAAGGGTCTCATGTGGATTCTCTTCACTCCAAATGAGGCAATTTTGATTGTTGACGTAGCCATTCAACCAAAAATGAGCCTCATCACTGAACAAAATTTTGCGATGAAAATCAGCATCGATATCAATCTCATTTTCGGCCCATACACCAAAATCACGACGCATTGCATGGTCTCGCGGCTTTAATTCTTGCACAAGCTGGATCTTGTAAGGTCTTAAGCTAAGATCTTTGCGCAAAATCTTCCATAAAGTTGATGGACAAAGCTCCAATTGCTGTGCACGGTGGCGAATCGATTCATCCGGGTCCTCTTCAACACTTTGCTCTACAGCGGCAATTGTTTCTTCGGTGCGCACTGTTCGACGTCTCTGCGGATGCGTATTATCACATAGAGTAAACGTAGTGCGAACACGATCCATGGTTAACCGAATTAATTGCTCTGATGGACGATTATGTCGACCATAAAACGAACGGAGCTTGCGGTAAACTTCGCGAACTGAACCATTATTTTCGAAATAAATTTGCACGATTTGCAAGCGTTGTTCATTTGTCAACTTGTTCATGATGGAATGGCGAACCAAACTAAAAATAAATCACTTGACAGCTGACAAAATGGCCGGCAGTTAAAATAGTGTTGCCAACTTAAAGTTCTATACCTCTAAAAAAAAACACCCTGTAGCTAGCTGTCTGATGGCGACTAATTCATTGTAATTATTGTGCTTTTTCCAGACCCACTTTCTTGGGTCCCTCTGTCATCGCTCTGATTCTTCGCGAAAACAATAAAAATGTACTTCTTCTCCAAGTAGTGATTTATATGGAATGTGGCCCCAAAGTCTATTTCATATTATTGTAAAGACCCCCGATCCAGGAAACAAAACACGACTTGTACCTCACACCCGAACTTCGCAGCCGACAACGTTGGACAACTCTTAGTTTGGATTCTAAGTCAATATACCATAAGTATATGGATATTCTCGAAGTATTTTTCAGATGAAGATATTTCTTCAACAATGAGCAATAATATGAAAGCGACCGATTATTTTTTGAGCTTTCCTAGCCCAAAAAATACGCATGTTAAGATTTGTATATAAAAAGATTTAACAGCTAGCCGTTAATTCGAAGTGAAGCTTTTTTAAAGAAAAAAACAGGACAATCTTTTAGATATATTATGTATTTGTGAAATTAAAGGGTAACCTAAGCGGCTGTCAGGATATCAAATGTCTTTGTGTTTAAAGATCGAGCAAAGCGAGGCAGTAGAATGACTGTCACTTCATCGAGTTTAAAAAGAATCAGCAACAAATATTAGCTGTAGGAGTTCATATATTTTTTTTTCAGTTTGTAAAGACCATTATTATATTGCATCTCTCTTCATGTCCTCCTTTTCCATAATAAAGCTTCGTCTACTTGCTGCCATTGCGATAATAGATATGTCAGTTAAGTTGATGCATTCTTTGCATTTATTCAGCTCGATAGCTCCCTCTGCAAGTGATACCTTCGTAGTAGAAAAAAGACTTAATAACGATAAACATGATTCTGTTTTCTGTTTATTCGGTTTGGTTCTTTGTAAATATAACAAACCGTTTTGCTAATTGTACTGTCGTAAAAAAAATTTAATTAGTTTTGTTTTTCTCCATAAATATTATTTATAGGAAAAGTTATTTCTCGTTCAAACCAATTTTTTGACTGGTTGTAATCATAGTTACTTACCGTAAAACACCCTAACATTGACCACTTTTGAACTTTGAGACGTTGCTACTAATTACTCTTATGTCGTATTTAGGATTTAAAATAATTGCACCACGGCGACTGCCATTCAGTATTATTATGCTTGAGTCCCAGCGTTTTTATTTTTCTTAACAAAATTAATTTTGAATAAGTAAGCGGTCAAAGTAAAGGATCTGTTGCCCTAACATTGACCTGGGTTCATGACAGGATGTAAAATAAAAGTTATTTGTTTAGTGTTTTTAGTATTGAATAAAAAAGTGCATAAACCTGACTACTTTCTTAATTCAGATTTTCAAAATAAACTCTATGTTACAAATTGCATCTTTAAGTAACGAAAATTAAAGGAACAATACAATAAATAATTAAAACCATAAATTATTCTTGATTCAGTCTTTAAAACACAAAATCACATATTAATTCAGTTCTGTATAAAATGAGAAAAAAAAAATAAACGAAATAAAAATAAATACTTGAAGGTCTTCCAAATATTAAAAAAAAAACTGAACTCCAAATATATTTCATGCTGACTGTTGTAGCTATGTGTCAAACAATTTTTGTTTACCTATATCTTTTTTTAGACCAACAATGGACTAGCTCCATAAATTATAATTTATCAAGTGTGATAGCAACAAAAATATATATACCTACAACAAAAGAACGAAAATAAAAACAATTTATATAGCCAAAAGTGGAAAATAAAGGGAAAAGACTGATTATTAAAAGGGAAACAATAAACTAAAAAAAAAACAAAAACATATCAAAATAATAACATTTTCTAAACACATAGTTCTAAAAGAAATAGGTTGTCGTAATTAAGTTTTGCTAATTATATTTACTAGATATTGCTATTTTTTTCTTAAGATTTGTTTGTGAGCACGAATTTGAACAGCATTCATCTTAGCACAGACATTCAAAAAGAACCTGAATGTACATATTTTAATTAATTATTTTAACGGATACAAGAAAAAAAAATTTTTAAACTTTAAAATTATTTTAATTAAATTTGTTTATTATTTAATTGAGCTCTAGTTTTTTTTAAAGGAATTTAAAAAATTTAATATTTATAAAATAATAACTTACGAAGAACCAAAACGTTACACACCCAAATCTTTTCTCCAAAATTAAAAAAAAAAAAAAATAGTTTCGGTTATGGTCGAAATTCGACCCTTTCTTTTATAAGTATGTTATACCAAAAATTCTACCACAGTTTTCGATATTTATGTTGTTTTTTATATAAACGAAAAAACGACGTATAGCAAAAATACGACCCTTTGAAAGTCAGGTTCCCTGAATTAAAATTATCCAATTGCTCACTTTTAGATATATGTAAATTGCATACCTTTATAGGTGAATGAGGGCTTCATCGAAAACAGGTTCTAATCTGAGATGACTTACATTTACCTATATATGTCACTATGGTAACATGGCGGCGACAAATAGAATATAGAATGTCACAAAAATGTTTTCAATTAACTGATAAGCATTTTGACATAAAGGGTTTTTCAATAAGAGCGCAACAAAAGTTTTTTTAAATAAAACTAAACGGTTTTGGATATCAATAAAATTCTTTATTCCTCTGAAAGTACGTTCGATGCCATTATGTATGGAACTCGATTTCTTTTGCATGGCCACCACGGGCACGCTTGCAGAAGTCCAGACGCTGAACCGAATTTTCGACGGTTTTCAAGCATAAATCGGCCGATACTGCTGCAATTTCACGTTCGATATTCGTACGAAGTTCATCAATCGTCGCTGGCTTATTGGCATAGACCATAGACTTGACGTAGCCCCACAGGAAATAGTCTAACGGCGCCAAATCGCACGACCGAGGCGGCCAAGCGACTGGACCATTTCGTGAGATAACACGTTCTCCAAACTTGGTTTCCAATAAATTGATTGTGACATTCGCTGTGTGGCTTGTGGCGCCGTCTTGTTGGAACCACATGTCCTCCAAGTCCATATCATCCAATTGGGGCCAAAAATATTCGGTTATCATTGAACGGTAGCGATTCCCATTCACAGTAACGTGCCAGTCTTGACCATCACGGAAGAAGTACGGCCCAATGACGCCGCCGGCCCATAAACCACACCAAACCGTAATTTTTTTGGGATGCAATGATGACTCATGGAGTACGTGTGGATTGCTGCCTGACCAATACCGCATATTTTGTTTATTGACGAAGCCATTCAGCCAGAAATGAGCCTCATCGCTGAAGATGATTTTTCGATGAAAATCCGAATCATTTTCAAGTTGTTGCTCAGCCCAATGCACGAACATACGACGCTTCTGGTGGTCAAGCGGATCCAGTTCTTGTGTCAATTTAATCTTGTAACCTTTACTATACGACTGGAAGCAGATTCGCATATTGATGAGATAATTCTCAATGCAAACTCATAACTTGGCTTAAGTATGACCTAAAGAACTATTCTCTTCCCGGAGGACGGATCAGCCGTATACTATAAAGAAAAGCCGTACCATTATAACCTTCAAAGGTTTATGTAGCGAAATCGATTAAACAACGTTCCTTGAGTATGCCTCTGCAGACGTCGGTTTTTTCATGGAATAGAAGCTCACGGAAATATTTGTAAAACACCGAATAAATGGCATGTCTCGGCTATATAGGCGTCTTCCCAGAAGAAAGCCTGAAGCCTGACTCAGGTGCGATATTCAGAGCTGTGTAGTAGACCCAGATGACCGTGGTGAATAACGGATTAAAGAAATTCAAAACATATTGATAGCACACAATATTTCCCAGATCTTCACTTGCCACACCGTCAAAAGGTGTATTTCAGACAGAGATCTGAGCAAGCTGCAATTGGCTGCTGTACAAAATTTCCCTACAATGCGGTCAAATTTTGGCCTCTGAGTTACTAAAAATATTCTTAACTATATTGATGGCAATAAGTCTTTTAAGCTGTCTAAATGGCACCGCAGGAGTAGTTCACATATTCCAGCAGTTTCCCAGCAAGAAGTTCAACAAAAACTGTTTCAGAATCGTTCCATTAACACCTAAGTCAAATTGTTTTTTTTTTTAAATATTCGTTGCACCACTTTATCCAACCAACCTGGACCATTTCAATTTTTCGAAATCACTTTTAAAATAAAACAACCCAACGAACAGCATTCCTACAAATCCTCTGCCTAATCCGTTTTACAACTGAAAACCACATGGATTTGAATTTCACATTACCAGGGAATCTAGATTTATTTATCGCCTGCTAACGGCAACAAAATTGCCACCACACGTTGCCAGGACCGCACAGCAATCCCCATAACAATCTGCAACACACCAACTACGAGTACAGCAATCGTCCTTCCCCCCGGGGGCCATTCTATACATACAACATGAAATCGTAACACAATCGCGATGCTCTCTAAATTAATTATGTAAAATTCCCCATAGAGAGAGACTTAGAAAACCAGTCTTTCAGTTCCGCAACAAAAAAGAAGAGAAAAAAATAAAAGAGAACCGTAAATTTGATCCGCAAACACTTTTAAATGCTTTTCGGATCAACTAAGGACTTAAGCTGTTGAAAGCACAGACTACCAGCATGTCCCTTTAATTCCACACTGACCACATACATATATATTAGTTGTTCGTCTTATTTTAGTCAAACTCCTGTGTTATCCTTCCTCTGCACGTTCCACAGTGTAATTGTCGACCATATTTCTTCTTACACTTTGCAGGTGCTGAACGTTTGGCTGTTCTGTCTCCCCCTGTCTGTGACTTATGTAGGAAAATCCTGCTTCGGTTCCTACTTTTTTTTGGAAACGCCATGGATGACTACACACCGATATACGCTATACACCATATATATATAATTTAGTTGCAGCTACAGGATAGCACACTACAATAGCATTGCAAGATTAGAGCAGCCAATAAATTGAAATAAATGTTCCAAGGACATGGTGGGCAGCAGGGAGCGGCAAAAACTAACCCAAACAACAACAAAAACAGTTCCAATACAATATTGTTTGTTGGTCTTGTTTGCGTTTTTGTTAGCAGTCCTGCTGGGTTTTTCGGTTCTCTACTCGCCTTCACACTTTGCGCAACCCACGAGAGATTGGTCTCTGTCCAGCGATAGAACGCTTTTGACGGTTTTTTTTCTGTTCTGTTCTGTTCACGTTCATTTCGGCACGTAAACCGAATATCACCGGAACGTGTTTCAGGATATCAATTTGAGGATGAGCATATATACCTACGTGTATCCTAGTCTAAACTCCTGTGACTCCTATAGTAATGGTGGTGGTGGGTGGTGGGGCTTTTCGTTTGTTTTATGTTTGCTTATTGTATTTAGTGCGACGTCGATTTATTTTGTCAATTTTGTGCAATATGTTTAAATGTTTTATTAGTCTGCCGAGTGTGTTGATGGCGGTTGGTTGGCATTAGGGGGGATATACCTATACCTAACTCCGGGTGACCTAAAAATGATAAGTCCCAGCTATATCAGCGGACGACCAGCTGCAATTGGTTGGATTTTATAGTTGACGGACAGAATAATTCATCAACCTACAACAGATGCGGCAGTTTAAAGTCTTCGTTGCGCTTTGTGGTTTTATGGAGCACAAAAAAATGAATATGAATTCATACAGTTGAATAGTTGTGCTGATGAGCCAAACAATCGAATGCAGGCAGCGAAGTTTTTGTACCGTCTTAGATAATTTTTTGACTAAATTGGGTTGGATACTTAAAGAAAATGGGAGACTCAAAACGAAACTTGTCCACAGATTTAGGAAGTGGACCTTAGCCATTTCCAATATTAACATTAATTTCAATGCCCTGCTACGTCCTCCACCAGTCACTTACATTAACAAAGGCAGTCCCAATACGGGCTCGACAAGGGGTCAGAATTATATTCTTTAACCTTATAGACAGATACCGTACTATACCACACTACGAACCATTCAAGGACTTTAATATGGCGGTCTCAAATCAAAATATTGCAACAAAAAAGGCTGAGTACTGTAATCCTCCGAAATACAGAAATAACCGAACAATATAAGGGTAGGCTTTATGCAACGAGGGAATTAATATAGCTTGCGTGCCTTCTTGTCTATGCCAATGGTAATAAGCTTTAATTTCAGTTGTTTTTTTTTGCTTTTACCTCTGGTAAAAATCACTAGCAAGAGGATGAAAATAATGATTAAAGACCTTCGGAGAATTTTATTCCAGATCCTTATCAATTGGAGCCAGCTTTTCTCCAGAGTGTGGAGTTGTTGGTATAACCACGACCAATACGTGCGCAATTCAATGGATCTTTTGAGACCTGGATCGTTAAAAAAAGCAAACCGTAATACTTCTACTTTTCTTTCTCCTCGAAGACCGCCCCATCAAACATATTCCAAGAAAAAATCAAAAAATGCTTACCGCAAAACTACCGTCCTGTAGATTGAGCTGTCTAAATTCCAAGGCTATGGAAAAGGCAGTAGATGTCAAAATTATTTATATATTTAGAAGGCCACCGATTGGATAACGACAAAGAAAAGGTATTTCGCAGCCGTCCTCCTACTGGAGGATTTTTGAGCTACACAACCCACTAATGGACGAAGGCAATTTAATGACACGGCGCCTTGGACATCTGAAAAGGCTGTGATGGGTCTTAGAATAGACCCTTACTAAGCAAATTAACTTCAAATGGGCTGTCACAAGATCTCTGCGGATGGATGCAAAGGTTTCTGCTGGATTGATCACTTCGGGTTGTATAGAAGACATCGTATTATGGCTCTCTGTTATAAATCAGGAGTGCCCTAAAGGTCTATTCTATCTCTACCTCTACACTTTTCCAAAACTTTTTTCTTGGGCTTCAGAGGGCAAGTAAAAATTCGAACTCGCTTTCTTAGGAAATTTGTCCGGAGAGCTACGACTTATAACACCTATCGGCAAGAATCTCGGGTCAGTGCAAAGGCATTTTAGGTTCACCTTTCCTGAAAAGGTATGTAATAAAAAAAGAAAACACCACCGATTATCATTCGCAACCGATATCAACAACTGTAACAACAACAGTAACAGCGATAGCAACGACAACAGACCCAAAAACTGCAACATGTACAACAACAAATATTTTAACAACAACAATATTAACAACAACGATAGCAACAACAAGACACATAATTTTCTATTTCTTTGGGGCAACCCTGGATCGAAGTGGTATTTTTTAACTTTCTCCATTATCTAGTAAGAGAAAGATATTGTATTGGTACAAAATTTCGAACTCGAGATGTTAATCAATTCTGACATTACGATGATAGAGGAACTCAATAAAGTGGGTCGCAAAATTCTGTCCATCTGTCTGTCTTTCCGTCTGTCTGTCTGTCTGTCTGTCTCTCTGTCTGTCTGTCTGTCTGTCTGTCTGTCTGTCTGTCTGTCTGTCTGTCTATCTGTCTGTCTGTCCCGAGGCCCACAGCGTAAGCGGCTGAGCGGATTTCGTTCAAACTTTGGATTTAAAGGTTGTGGGCTTACAGCTGGTGCCGTTTTTTTTTTGCATGGTCACCTCAATATTAATACTTCCCATACAAAATTTTCATACCAGTTTGATTTGTTCAAAAACGGCTCTAACGATTTCAACAAAAATTGATATTCAAGCTTAAGTAGGTGAGGTAAACATAACTGCATACTCAGTTTTCCGTTAAAAAATCGGTACTTTTGAAATTGGGACATATCAATCTATCTGTTACGATTGTAACAAAAATTCATTTCTAAGGTAAAATTGTCATTTCTAACTTAATGGAAAACTCAGTTTTTCTCTGTATTATCGTAAAATGGATTTTTGAAAAATATAGTTTTGCCTAGTTTACCTCAAAACGGCATGATTTTGACCAAAATACAAACTTAGAGTAAAATTGGTGTTTTCAAAATTATTGCGTCCTTAATTTTCAATTCGAATCTGGAAACGCTCACTTTGAAAACTGCTCATATCTCGAAAACCCCATTTTCGATTTCGATAAAACCCTAAAAACCAAGCAATACTTACATCCGGAAAAAAAAATTTGCTTAAAAGACTTTGAATTTCAGTCAGACTCGCACTAAACGAGAAAGTTTCATGCGACCCAGCCGTGCACTTTTTTTTTTAATAAGCCCATGCCCTGTTGGCTCACACTGCAACCCAAAATATCTATTGTATAAATGGGGAAAGGTTAATCTAAGAGACAAGTGAACTTCCTAATGAAAGCCAATAAATCCTTAGTAACAGAGTTCATTAGATGTGCTTCTCTTAAAGGTGCGGCGCTTAAGAGTTTCAAATAATTGTCTTAAGATGATCTAAAAATGCTAACGAAACGAAGAAGATGTATCTCTTGCATAAGCGAACATCGTCCATCCTCCATAACTCTTTATTGCAAGTGGGATGTACCGATTAATATCATCAAACTTTCTGCGAAAAAATTTAACAGAAGTTTTACTGAAATGTAAAGACTAGCTACCGGTACACCCAAAGGTTGTTTCACAATCAATCCTGGGTCACCTAGGAACCGCTGAATTGAAATTACATCGATAGGTTCTTCGTACAGGCGACCAGTAAAACGACTATCATTTCAATATTCATAATCACAAATTCGATTCCAAAAAAGGGCCAAAGTAAGCGCCCAGTGATTCCTGACAAGTATCTTCCGCTCAATACAATCACTGCATTGAATGTAAAAGCACTCTACCCCTTTTAACCGTAAAATCCACAACCAGCGGCGAATGCATAAAAAAAATCTCAACGAAGGACAACCTAATGGATATCGCTGTCGATGTTGCAAAAACAACACAACAAAAACCACATCCCCAAAGGGATCTCTTAATAGGGTTTAACTTCATTATCATAAAATCAACGCAGCAGCAAAATTACGCGCCAGTAATATCATAAACCCACGCATTTAGCCGCCATTTGCATGTGGGGGGACCAGATAAAGTTCCCTATATGCCGATAGCCTATGGAACAAAATTAAAAAAATATGAACGCGCTCTCTCATGTACAGTCAGCGCAACGGTGTCCTTTGTGAAATATTAAGTTTGCTATATATGCCAATGGAATTTGTTAATTAGATTTCTTGCTCCAATTTGGCCAATTCTTGGCTAATGGCAGTCCCTTGCCAGAGAGATACAATTTTATCGTTCGTCATGCATTGCGAGCAATCTGTCCGTCTATCTGTCTCCCATCAGTTTGTTATATATGGAAGGCTTCCCTTGCCGCATATTATACCTATAAACTGCCACAGCTACTGCCACAGCTAGTGCTACTGAGCTACCGATGACGATGACGCATCTCCGCTCGATGTGAAATTGTAATACATTTACCGGAATTTAATGCATTTTCCACAGACATTAATCACTTTGATGCAATACATCGAAAGATTGAATATCTACTCACCCCCGCCGCCGCCATCGTGCTGGATAGATGGATCGATGGTTCGGATGTATATTTCACAAATTCACCAACGTAACCAATAGCATGCCGCACCCATGCCATGTCGCAGCATCCAGCCCCCCGAGGCATATGTCATTTTTCAAATATTGTAATATTGGGAGCATGGCAGGACGATTGGGCTAACCAAAGCAACCCTAGCCAACCGAGCTCACGGATCGTTGGGTTTCACCTTCGGCAAACATTTCGCCATAGCGTGCTGGTGCATATCGAGCAAACAGAATCATCATCATCATCATCATCCTCGTCGTAGTCGTCGCCGTCGTCGTCGTCCCCGTCATCATCATATTCATCGGTTCAGTGGCAACAGTAGCTTCATCTGGTTGCGAAGCAATAGCAGAGTCATTGCATCGCCTCTCCCAGTGTGTAGATACCAGAGAGATGGATTGATATATCCTTGCTCGACACCCTTTCGCTCTCATTCCTGGAACATACAGTGCCGAAAGGTTTTTGACATATTGGAGGGTGGTATATTTGGGCGGCCAACTTGTGCAATAGCCACACCATCCCCGGCGCTACATTCTATTTCGCTCTCACGTGTCGGTTTCGAGATACATTCACAGATGAATAGCTGTTTGTCTGCTCGGTTGCATCGTTCCGTCCAATTACATTTTCTTGTGACAGATTCATCAATAATGCAGATACAGTTTCCAATTCTGTGACTTTTTTTCATCCCCAGCTGGTGGGGGTGTGGGGGGGGGGGATCGGATGGACTATGATGAATACATAGAGTAATCTGATGCAAAGGCCAGCGGATATGTGAGAAGGATTCGTTGCGACTGAAAACTGATGTTCAAAGGGGGAAGCTTCGAAGCCGGCGCTAATTAGTTTTTTAGAATCGAACCTCTTACGAGAGCTCAATCTGATGATGAATCCAAGTATTAGTCCTTTGATCGCGCGCAAGTAGACTTTTATTGATTAGAATCAGTTTGGCGCGCTGAGAAGGAAATCGATGCGGAAATGTTTTGTTTTCAATATAATCAACTCCTTTGATGTGCAACGACTTTTCAGAGTTAATCTATGCAAGAGAGAAATGGTGAATAAAAATGAAAAAAGTTTCTTCGTACACCAGCCAATGGCTTCTCCCCTTTTTACCCGACTAGACACAGGGAGGGTTATGTGTTTCGCGCGTATCCTATGTACGTTCCTACGGGACGCCCTGTAGCCTAAACGGCTGGACCGATTTTAAAGAGTGAGGTATCATAATATTCGTATTCTTCCCCGGAGTGTCATAGGCTAAAAAGATAAAAATAAAAAAAGTTGATTTAAAAAACCAAAAAACTGACTGTAAACTAAAAGAATTAAAAATATATGAACAAGACGCATTTAAGTACCTATAACTACCTATTGGCAGTCGGAGGATCCCAAACCTCATCCGATGAACTTCTCTTGTTTGGTAGACATAATATTATTCTAACTGCCTGGGTTTTCGGTCACCAATTTGTTTGAGGTTCTATATGGGCAGCCCTTTTCACTTCCAAATACCTCTATGGATATCTTTATCCGCTTTAAGATTCCAACACACAGGGATCTGGAAGATCTATAAGTCATATGACAGCGCCTTTCCTGATCTAGTGACGTAAGTTCGTAAGAAACTGTGACGCAGCAGGCAACTCTTTTCCTCGTTGTCCTACACAGATGAACAGGCTTCGGATCCTTTAAAACTGATAGCAGCGGACTTTAAATCAAGATAGGTAGACACTAATGCCTCTGCAACTGCTGCAGTGCAGGGGGTATCACTTATTGCATGATACCCAACAATATCGGGTTTAGAGACCTTGGGAGTTGGTGTGTATGCTTGTTAGTCAGACACCTTCCGCTGATAGCAATTTTATTGAACGGTTCCGGGCTCAGAAGATTTCATCTTTACCAGAACTCTTTTGTGTAGAACCTCTGATTATATAAATCTGTTGCACATAATATATTTATTGTGTGGCTTGCGGTTTTTGTCCTATCCCAACGATCCTCCTTAAACTCGAACTCTGCATTTTATAGGTATGACGTATACCCCTTAAATCTAACTTGACGTAAAGTTTTCGGATCTCGAATAACAGGGAGGCGGCTTAATAAGCAACTAATCTTCAAGACTTGGTTGGAAGAAAATATGCCTAGCCTCTAAACTGTACAGACTGCAGAGGCATCAGTATCCTAAAAATCACATACAAGATCCTGCCTTCCATACCATGTTACTGATTAGATCCTACCTTTAAATGCACAACCATATTCACACTACGGTAGATCCTAAAGAAAATTCAAGTAGTCGAGATCGATAGCCTGCTGACGTAGAAACGCCTGAAATGGGTTTTTGTAATGAAGAAGGCCAAAACCAAGTATATGCTATCAACAAGAAAGGACACGAATCAACAACGAATCGGAGAGAGCAAACTATTTTGAGAAAGAAAAGAACTTTATCTACCTTGGCGCAGCTATTAACTCTGGTAGCGATATCCAGAAAAACTAAACGAAAAATCACTTTCGAGAACAGCTTTGGAATAGAATATTCAACCACATTATCGATCTAGTCAAAAATTGTGAGTCAATCGTCTTAGATGGCTAGGACATATAGAACGGTTGGATACAAATCTTTCGACCAAACAAAAAACTCTTCGAAACTAACCCGGAGAAACAACGCAGTAAGAGAAGACCAGATTTAAAGTTGTGCGGACAAATAGAGAGGAGCCGGCTACGAATACCACGCAGTTGGGGTCGTAGAAAGTTAAATCGCTTTGCTATTCAAATTCGAGGCAGGCAGTAGAGTCTTATGATAGGTGGTCCTTTGTGTACCCATTGTGATGCATATTTAGGGGGGGCTAACCGTTGGTGTCAGATATGGTTAGCTACATGTCCTGATTCTTGTAGTTACCCCACGCGGCTCAGCATCCTGATATCCTCAAAAGCCTGTAAAGATCGGAAGGTGAGATATCAGAAAGTTGTCATGAGTCATTTATTTAATGACTTCCAAGTGTTCTGTTCGTCAGAGGAAGTGAGGGTTGTCCTCATGGGCCTCTTCGTCCTCGCAGCCTCTTTGTGATTTAGTTTCATTGTGCGGTTTCTTAGGAAGTTATGACCCGTTACCGCCCCTTCCATCTTAGACAGCTGTGAAACTGTAGAAGGTTATGTTTTATCGGGATCCGGTCAAAATTCTGCTCTCAAAACGCAGCTTTTTTTAATTCTGCTTTACGAAATTCTGATTTTCAAATTTAAAGCAATAAAATTCAACTTTTTTTCCTACTAACAAGTGTAAACGACGAGAAAAAAAAATCAGATATACAAAAAACAATTTTAAGTTTATAAAACATTTAAATTATTTACTTTTAATTTTTAAATAAAAATAAAATTAAAATTCAAAATAAACAAGAAAAAATAGATTAAGTACTTACAAAAAATTGTAATAAAAAAAAACATTAGGTATCTATTGAAAAAAAAAGGAATAATGCGAAATTTAATTTAAAAAATACTTATATGAAGCAGTCAGAAATTACAAATTTTATTTATTATAATTCCATTTGTTTTCCTTTTATAGTTCATTTCAGCAGTATAAAAGGACAGCCGAAATGATGTTCAATCAAAATTCCTTCGACAATCGATTCGGTAGGATCTTCGAATACTCTAAGACCATTTTCCTAGGAGGTTATTTTACTCCCAGAAAAGAGAAGCTAAAATTAGAAAAAAAATGTCTCCCCATCTCTGCTTTACAAAATTCTGCAAGCAATAAAAATAGGTCTGGAAAATGTTAAAAAGCGCGTGCTTTTGAAAAGCAGAATTTTGAAAACAGAATTTGAAAGCAGAATTTCGTATAAATAATTTTGAACCATCTAGAATTTTGACCCCAACCCTGTTTCATCACAGCACAGGTCGTTAGTTCTTTCCACCTGTTGTTGGTTTTCATACTAATCGTGTTCTCCACTCGTTCTCTAAGATTACTGAGTAGAGGCTTGTCCGACTGTAGTGTTCTATCTTGATCCATTGCAGTTTGTCAGCCCTTACATTGCCAGCTTTGTCACTGTGTCTAGGTTAGGTTAGCACTTAGACCGCGTTTTGGTTGAGATTTCGGCTTTACTATCGCTGTAGCAACTTGTTTATTTTTGCTGTTTGATTTTAGTTTTCTTGGGCTACTGGACTGCCCATTAGGGTATCTTCCTCATTATTGTTTTGCAGTAGACAAAACCCGCTCCTATGTTGGGTTGGTATCAAAAAAATTGGTCTACCTATACCATACATGCCAAATTATCTTATACGTGAGAATTCTTCAACTATTTTTGGAAACTCTTATTTACAAATAATGCCAACTACCTCCCAACTTCCACCTCAACCCGTTCAGCCAAAAACGACGTCAATGACAGTGAAAGCACGAGAACTTCACATCACGTCAATTAAAACTCACAAAGATACGTCCTAACAATGCCATATTGATGTCGCCTTCACACAGGGATATTCGCATTAAATTCAGTACACACAATGATGATATGAATTTGAGTATCTATCGACGACATGGTGGAATATTTGAAAATCAAAAGTCTTCTCTCATTGACAAGAGTATGCACGCTCGGTAATTAGTGTCAAAATTAATTATCGAAAATACTTCGACACATTCAGCTGCACCTACCCATATTGGAATCAATTTTCCTACACACAAGCTGCTGAGCCCTGGCTTAGCAGGATTTCCATGTATACTCCCCTGATAATGATGTCGATGATAGCGCGACATTAATAATGATGTGAAAGTGAAATGTTACCAGCTCTGCGCTGGTAGCGGTATAGGTATACCTCCTCCGACAGGGTATATGTGAAAAAGTATCCGAAGAGACATGAAATCAATATTACTCACGGTTTTTACATAACGAAGCGAATACTATTCTAGCCTAAGGACAATTTGGCCATCATTTACTGGCGACAACCATGAACGGACATATCCGACAATTTTGATGAAATTTTGATACTGACAGTGCTTGCGGGGGTTAGATGAGAGGAAATATCTATCGTTGTGAATATTGGCTTACTGCTTACACTGTGGGATGACATGTAGATATGGTCTTTTTCAACTTGTACCCGAACCAGCCAGAGATGCGGATGTAAAAATGAAAATCAAGCACATTTCAGTTGTATCAAGTCGATGGGAGTACGTCGTAGGACATTCCGTGGATAAACCAGATGAGGATGTAAGACTCAGCAGATTTCAGTGGTATCCGTATCAAGCAATGAGCCGTTGGATATATGCGAAATTATGACACGGGATCGGCCTGGGGAGAGCAGATGTTAATTGGATAGATGGGATAGGGTTTCCCGGTACAAGTGAATACATATAATTATTCTTGTTTGTTCAACCAATTTCTTAGTTGTTCTAATTTTACACATGGCCACTTCTAGCTTCTAGTGGGATCAACCAGCGGTCGTTTGAGAAATGACCGACATAGGTGCACTAGGAAAAATCTGAAAACCAAGGTGGGAAGCTGTCTACTTTACCAGGTTGTAATACTAAAATGGGGCCACTCAGAAACCGTCATGAAAAGCTTGGTAGGCATTGTGAATACGAAAGACATACTTTCGCATTTTAAAAATCGAAAGAAATCATGCGAAAGCTAGAGTATAGGATCTTCACGTTTTTCGTGGTCTTTCAAACATCCGCGCATCCTGAGAATTATATTCGAAGTACTGTTTCGCAATGTTATCACTGAGTTTTCCTAGTCTGCGACCAATCCACACTTTGTCTTTACATCCAACAGTTTCTAATTCGAATTTGCTGACAACATAGAAGTGGCTGGTGCTGATCTTCGGAAGAAAGGGTTCAGGTCTGGGAAAGGCTCTTCAACTGAGTCATTCGGACTGCGGACTGAGGGACTTTACTGCTCGATAAAATCAATGAGACGCATACCAAATTAATTTTACACAACAACTTTTAACAAAATCAACTTTTATTTTATTAAAATACTTAAATTGTATGACCTGTCTGTTGTCGGCTGAGGGTTGAACTGCCTCCCTGGTGATTGTGTTGTCTATTTATATGTTTGAGTGGTGTATGTTTTGGGGTTGTTATTTGGTTGCGCTGGTGACGCTGTCAAGTGGGTGATCGTAAATTATCTAGAGCAGATTATTTATCGTCACATTCGTCCTGCGTACGAGTGGCTTGGATCGGATTTCGTCCTATCGTTATGCGCACATGTGGTTTGGTTCGGGTGTCTTCTGTGGGTAACTTTAAGGCGTCGATCGTGGGAATTGATTTGTAAACTGACCGTGGGAATCGATCTTGGAAGTCGATCGTGTTAACTCTCCTCCTAGTCAGTAGAAGATTGTCCCAATCTTTCTTGAATAAGGATGTGCGCTCTGCTTTCGGTTGCTTCCATGAGTTCGATGACATCTTGGTTAGTACGCTTGGCTTTGAATAATTTGTAATATTTATATATCTTAATGATGGCGAATGTGGTTACAATTATGAATAGAATTGTTGATAGTCCCCACAATATCGGGTGTTCTTTAACTTCTGTTACATATGGCTCAATGTGGTCAATATTTGTGTATTTTAAATCTGAGTTAAGTGAGCTTACAAATTCAAGTATTGTTATTTTGGAAGGTTTACTTAATTTTATGTGTTCCACTATTTTATTCTTAAAATTAGCATATGTTTTATTATCTATTGTAACATTTCTTTCAAATTGGATTAAATTTATTCCTGATAATTCTTTGTTATTAACGATATGAGAGCCGGTAATAACGATACTCCCTTCGGTGATTATTTCTACAGGTAAATTTCTTTCTTTAATCTTCGTGCAGTTCGCTTCAAAATTATTGAGTAGTTCTGTTAGGCAGTTAGGAGTGTGAAGAATAAGGCAAAAGTCATTGTTTAATTCTCTTTTACATTTGGTATTATAAAACTGCTTATGAAATTTAATTACTTCTTTTGGTATAATAATTTGTCCACCGTTTACATTATTACTTCTGGTTTTGTAATGATTACCCAAAGCAAAAACTTTCGGATATCTAATATACACAACAATAATTTCGTTTTTTTGAACAATCTTGAACTCGGATGCGTCTAATACATCGGTTATGGATACTTTTTCTTTTTCTTTATTTATTATATTTTTGATTTCATCTACATCTAGGATTAATGTATTTAAAATATTTGATTTGCTTAAATTAATTGTGTTTATTATTTCTCTTAATTCTACTGCTATGTATTTAACAATTCTAATTTTTTTGGTTTCTTTGGAAATTAGTTCAACATTTAACTTTTCCGTTGCTTTAAACAATTGAGTATTTATGGCTATTTGTTTATTATTTGACGCGATTAACTCTTGTAGCTTAAGTTCTATTTTTATTATGTCATCGTGGTCTGGGGTACCAGAAATCCACTTCCACAGGGTTCCTATCTCGTTTATACCTCTACGTACCCTATTCCTGATTAATAATTGACTTAGTAGTTTATTTGCTGCTTCTAATTCCTGTTTTAATTCATCTGAAGGTTTTTTCTCAACTGACATACTGCCTAAAATCTCCGTATATGAAGTTAGATTAATTAGGTGGAAAATTTCTCCGCTTTCTTTGTAAATTGCAGCTGTTGCATCCTCTACTAAAATGTATTCATCTTTAGAATAGTCCGTTATTTGTTGGCTCGCTGTGGAGGCAACTAGCATCAAGATTAAAAACATCATCTGTAAAGTTAATTTCTTATATTATCTTTGTGAATCTGTCTATTATTTATATCTTATCATTTTCTGTTGATGAAAACCTATTTTATCCTTAGTTTCTTCGTTAGCTTTATAATTGTGGAATATGTCGATTGGTCTTTTATCTGTTACCATATGAATTGTTTCATTATATTTCTTAGTGGCTAGAGGCATAATATCTTTAATGTCTGTTAAATGCGCAGATTCTTTTACTATTCTTATAAGTTCTGTAAGCGTAGAATGGATTCTTTCTATGGTTCAATTGCTTTTTGAGTGAGCGGGTGCTGTAGTTTTATGATTGATGTTTAAAAGGTTGTAGGCACATTGTGCAGAAGGTGAGCAAAACGCAGACTCGTTATCGGTGATCAAAGTTTTTACGTTACCGAATATTGGTAACAATTCAATCATCCTATCTTTCGCTTCGGTTTTTGAGCTTACTTGAGTGGTTATTAGATATTTAGAGAATGGATCTGCCATTGTGAGGAAGGTTGCATTGTCGCAGTAATAAATGTCTGCGTGGACACGTTCTCCTCCTTCTTTAGGAATTGGAGTCTCTCCAATTGGCTGTTTATTGGGGTGTCTCTCGTATTTGTTTTTTTTACATATTTCACATCCAGCATTTATTTCCAAAATTCGTTTGAATGCGTTTGGCCAGTAATATTTGTTAATGATTTGCTTGTATACTTCTTTAGCTTGTCTATGAGCTCTGTTGTGTTCATTCGTGACTATTTTTAATTGTTCTTCCTTTTCCGTTATATCTTCTACTATTTGATTGCAAAATATAAATTTTATTGTTGGGAATTGTTGCAAAAGTTTATTTTGAATTCTAGAGAATGTCTCCTCGGTACTATATATACCTATAGTTAGACCCTTCTCGGTAATTTTTTTAATTTTTCCTAGTATTTCGGAATCTTTAAATAAAATTGTGTGTCTCCAGTAACCTGGGTGGATTTCTTTTGAAATAATGTTGTTATTTAAAGCTTCGTAAAAAATAAATTGCGTTTTAAAACTATTAATTTTTTGGTTTACTCTTTTGATTTTGGGTATGGGGCTACTCTCTGCACTATGTACAGTCCCTTCAATTGATGATTCGTCGGCGTTCATCATGTGTAGCTCTTGTCTGCTAAGAGCGTCGGCAACAACGTTTTCTTTCCCTGGATTATAAATAATATCCGGAGCGTACTCTTCTATGAATGCGCGCCATCTTTTAATCTTCGCGTTAGGGTTCTTGTCGCCAATCGCGAATGTCAGTGGTTGGTGGTCCGTATATATGCGGATTCCACTTACGCCATATAAGTAGTTTCTTAAATTTTTTAATGCCCAAACGATTGCGAGTAGTTCTTTCTCATTTGTCGCGTAATTTTCTTCTGTCTTGCTAAGAGTTCGGCTTATAAAGATAATCGGTTTTTTTTCTTGGCTGAGCACTGCACCTATGGCTGAGTTGCTAGCATCTGTCGTAAGCTCAAATCTGCTATTAAAATCGGGTTGGTTAAGCGTTATTTGCTCGCATAGCCTATCTTTTAGTGTGTTAAACGCCTTGATAGCTTCGTCGTCAAACTCGATTGCTATTTTCTTAAGACTTAAGGCTTTAACTATTTCTTCAATGTGTGCCAAATGTTCTTCTTCGGTTTCCGAAAAGATTATTACATCGTCGATGTAGACGTGGCAAAATTTTCCTATGTATTCACCTAGTATGTCATCCATGGCTCCTTGAAATATTGAGGGTGCGTTTTTCAATCCGAAGGGCATCCGAAGGAATTCATACTTTCCATTATTAACGCTAAATGCCGTTTTTTCTCTATCACTCTGTTCCATTAGAATTTGGTGGAATCCACTTTGAAGGTCCAAAGTAGTGAAAAACCTTGCCTTCCCTAGATTTGCTAAAATCACTGCGGTATCGGCCATTGGATATTTTTCCGTTTTAGTGAATGAATTTAGTTTTTTGTAGTCGATCACCAATCTATGTTTCTTTGAACCGTCTTCATTGAGACCCTTTTTGTCTACAACCCAGACAGGAGAGTTGTATGCGCTTCTGCTAGGTTGTATAATATTGTTCGAGAGGAGATTTCCTATTTCTTCGTTCACAAAGTTAGCTACAGATTGTGGATAAGGGTAACCCTTTGTCCATATGGCAGCGTCATTCGTAGTATGTATGCGACATTTTACGCTTGTGTTATATGGGAGAGAATTTAGATTTTCCGTAAACACTCCTTGGTATTTCCTTAAAATCTCTTTTAGCCTTCCCTTGTGATCATTGCTTTCTAGGTTAATCTCTAAACTGTTAATTAATTGATCACTGAATATCAAGGGTATTATGCCCTGGTCATATTCTAGTGTCGAGTCCCTTATGTTAATGTTGCCTTTTACTTTACGTAATAATTTAATGCCAATGATCGCGTCGTAATCTTTAAGTTTATTTAATTCGAAAAATCGTTCCTTAACTCCTAAAATGTTTATTTCTTGAAATGTTTTAATAATGCTTGTTCCGTGAACGCTTTTTACTCTAGATGGGATGTCTAATATTTTATTAGAAAACAGTCCAGGTTTTACGTAACTATGCGTGGCACCTGTGTCAATTAAAATGTTGAATATTCTACCCGACTTACTATCCGTTCTCCTTATATATGGTAAGTCGTGCCTTAATCTAAAAAATGATCGCCTTCGCTTAAGTTGTGCAACCGGGGACTTTGTTTATAGGTACTTGGGCGCTATTCGGCCGCTCTCTTTTATATGCGTTACTATAATCCCGTGTTGCGTTATTCGGGTTCCTATAATTACTGCGGTTAGGATTTTCCCAATGTGATCTCTTATATTGGTTTTGCCGTTGAGGCACGAAATTCCCACTAGTGGTATCCATTCTCATTGGATAATGTTGATTATGGTTAAAGTTATTTTGGGGAATATAATGTTGTCTACCGTTGGGTTGTTGGGGTATCTGCCTTGGGGTTTGTCTTTCGGTGAAAGTTTTAATACGACTTTCATTCGTTTCTATTTCCTGTGCTCTAGCTAGAGCGTTTGGAAGGTCCCCAGGATTAAGTGCGAACACGATGTTACTGGCAGGTTGGTTTAAACCAGTAACGAAGACTCTTAATGCGTTCTGCCGTGCTCTATCTGTCAAGCATTCGGTTTGCGCCGTTCTTGGACCATAGGTCATAATTGTTTTATTTATTATAAGGGTAAGTACCTTTGTTACATTGTCGTAGAACTCTTGTAATGATTTTCTATCCTGTCGCATATTGCTCAATTCTGTCTCTAGCATGTGTACTGGCCTTTTATCGCTGTACGTTAGATCTAGTCGTCCTAATATCGCGTCAATATTGAGTGGTGTCCCGTGGCTTGTTAAAACGTCGTTAGCTTTCCCTACTATCTTGTTTCTAACTATATTTACAACTGAATAATACCTAGCACCACCTTTACACGTTTCGTATACCTTCATTGCGTTTGTTAACGCCGTACGCCAGGAGACGTAATTATCCCCATCAAAATTTGGTAAGCACTTTGCTACTTCTAACCCTTCCCCATCTTTTACTGTAGGATCTATTGTTATATCCTTGTATGATTCGATATCATCACAAGGGGAAAGTGAGGCTAACTGTCCTGTAAGGAATTCTATTTGTTTCTGTAACCCTGCTGTGGATTCCACCACCAGTTTACCTACGATTGCCGATAGCTGTTCCGCTGTCATATTCATATTGCTACGTTTATAAATTTCTGATTAACGCGAATTGATAGTTTGGAAAATAACTCTTAGGTTAAATACTTAAATTAACACAGTTTGTCTTTATATATATATAACAATAACTTTAAAATTCCTTACGTGGATTTACTTTGCTGTTACTGGAGCTTCGGCTGCTTATGTGCCTACTTTTCCTGATCTGTTGGTTCACTTGATGTGTCCTTGGTTGCTGCCAGGTGCTTTACGTCCGGAAGTCTTTTTTGAGTTCGGTGGAGTTTGTTTATCAAACCCTTTCCCTCGTTGTTCAGATTTATATCTGAATTTTTCTATTTAATTTTTGGTGGTTCACGCCGCGGAAGGATAATTGGTATTTTTTCCTTCTTGACTGCGGTAGTGGTTTCACTTATGTAGTTGCTTTGCTTAATGTTCGAGAGGTGATGTTTTATTTTTACTTCACTTCGATTACTACACTTGATTTGCACTTTTTTAAACATGTCCCTGCTCGGGCGCCAATTAATTTTACACAACAACTTTTAACAAAATCAACTTTTATTTTATTAAAATACTTAAATTGTATGACCTGTCTGTTGTCGGCTGAGGGTTGAACTGCCTCCCTGGTGATTGTGTTGTCTATTTATATGTTTGAGTGGTGTATGTTTTGGGGTTGTTATTTGGTTGCGCTGGTGACGCTGTCAAGTGGGTGATCGTAAATTATCTAGAGCAGATTATTTATCGTCACATTCGTCCTGCGTACGAGTGGCTTGGATCGGATTTCGTCCTATCGTTATGCGCACATGTGGTTTGGTTCGGGTGTCTTCTGTGGGTAACTTTAAGGCGTCGATCGTGGGAATTGATTTGTAAACTGACCGTGGGAATCGATCTTGGAAGTCGATCGTGTTAACTTACCATATACCACCTTAACATCGTAGGAGTTGTTCGAACCAGAATCGCCAGGGTTTTAGGCAATTTTCTAAATTATTATATTGTGAAGAGCTATGATTTAGCTCGCTGCAGATACGAAAAAAAATTAAAACTTTTTTTGCAAATTTGTATCCCGAATATAACTTAAAAAAGCATTATATACAAACAATTTTAATTTATTTTGTACCGATTTAAGTGTTATTTCAGAACAGATTTTTATAAAATGCGAACCAAATGAATGGTGAATTAATGGCAGTGAATTCCAAAATGTCCTGTTACAACTATTTGTAACTTTCTCCATTACGTAGAAAGAGAAAGATATTGTATTCGTACGAAATTTCGAACTCGAGGTGTTAATCAATTCTGACATAACGATGATAGAGGAACTCAAAAAAGTGGGTCGCAAAATTCCGTCCATCTGTCCGTCTGTCTGTATGTCCCGAGCCTACACCCTACAGCCTAAACGACTGACCGGATTCCGTTCAAATTTCGCATTTGGAGTTTGGGGGCTAACAGTTCGGTCCCGTTTTTTTTTGCACGGTGACCTCAATATTAATATAAAATTTGCATACCAGTTTGATTTGCTCGAAAACGGCTCTAAAGATTTGAACCAAAATTGATATTTAAGCTTAAGTAGGTGAGGTTAACATTTATTTATTTATTTATTTATTTATTTATTTGTCACCAAAGAACAAAAATCTTTCATAGACATAAGGCCACAATATTAGTACTTAAAGTTACAAAAATATGATACAAAGTAAACGTAAAGCAAACAACTATGACTGTACATTCTCAAGTAATTTTCTTTTTATTGAGGAAACTGGTAAATTAATCGATTAAAACGACATTTGCATTATATACTGACATTAAACCATTAATTGAGGAAGAAAGACCGTATTTTGTACGAGAATGGCCTACACTAAAAAATAGCGAGTTCGTAGGTCGAATGAAGGAACATTAATATTGAGAAGACTTAGGATGTCCGTTGAATCAATTTCTCCTATTAGAACCCTATGAATAAATATCACTCTGGCCACCGTTCTCCGTACCTCCAATGATTCTAATTTAATTAATATTAGTCTAGATAAATAAGGGGGTAAGTTGCTAAGATCGAGCCAAGGAAGTCCTCTAAAGTTATGACAGAACACTTAGAAATGTTTAAAGAGAGACTGCTTTCAGAGCACCACAGATGAAATTTCTGAAGGTGTGAATTTAACAGGTGGAAAGAGCGATTATCATTTCCCGGCATATAAATCTTAAAGTCATCCGCAAACATCAACAAAAAGCATTCAGGTATAAATTTAACGATTCACTCACAAATAATATAAAGAGTAGTGGTCCAATATGACTTCCTTGGGGGACGCCAGAGGCTACCGATATATTTTTCGAAATATGGCCACGAAACTTAACATTTTGGAGTCTATCCGAGAGGCAGAAGGAAAGCCAATTTAAAAAGAAGACTGGAAAACCGAATCTTGTAAGTTTATATAACAAAAGTTTATGGTTAACTCTATCAAACGCTTTGCTATAATCCGTATAGATGACGGGATACTCAGTTTTCCGCTAAAAAATGGAATAACAATGCTTTTGAAATTTGGACATATCTCTAAAACGGTCCATACGAATGTAACAAAAATTAATTTCTAAGGTAGAGTGGATTTTTGAAAAAATAATTTTTCAAAAATTCAGTTTTCATTAGTTTACATGATCGTTAAAACTTAGAGTAAAATTGATGTTTCCAAATTATTGCATTTCAATTCGAATTACCGGAAAGGCTAATTTTAAAAACTGTTCATATCTCGAAAACCCCATTTTCGATTTCGATAAAACTTTAAAAACAAAGAAATTCTTACATCCCGAACAATTACCTACTTGTACTTGGTTTTAAGCTAAATAGTTATGCAATAGTATTTTTTAAACTAAACATTGCAATATTTGGTACTGTTTTGTCTGCCAAATTTTACAAAAACCGCTCAAGCGATTTTGATCAATATACATATTGAAGTTGTTTTTCCATAAATCTTCCACTAAAAGCAGTTGGAGTTCTAATGGTAATGGTAATGGTACGAAATAAAAGTAAATAAAGAAATTATTATTTTAGACAACTGGACTTTGTGGTATTTTTTTACAAATGCGTTAGGTAAGTGTTTTAAACGATTTAAGCACTTTTTACGCTACGAAACCTGGACAAATTTGTGTATTTACCACCTTTAACCATATCCAACTCCAAAATTACGTGCAGTAGAGTATCGGCGAATAGACCAAAATTTAGGTTTTAACACCTTCATCGGATAAAAAACATCAATATTTTTAAAAATGTCACTTATCCTCTTTTCATTTTTAACGCTATTTTCTATTTATATAGCAAGATGTGTTATTCTGTATACGGCTGCCAGACATGAGCTGCAACAATTTTTTTTTTAGTAAATATCACAAAAACTTGGCCAAGTTTCATTGCAATTGAATCAAAGTAATCGGGTTTGACAGTCTCTTGTAACGGAGACATTAAAAAATGAGAGTGGTTAGTTTGCTGGATTACTGAGATAAGGTTCCCAAGTTCTTCGACTGCCGGAAAACCCAAATTTACAGAACAGAGGCATGCATATGCATAGCTCATCATTAATGCTGAATTCTTTACAATTGCCACAAATGTTAGTGTCCCCACAATCTGTAAAATGTTGGGCTCAGCTCAGTAAAGCTGATGTGCTGCCCTATTCCAAACGTCTCGACTCATGTTTTCATGGCTTCCACTTAAGACTATGTACAATAGAGGCCAATAAAAGAGGTACATATCTAGTTGTTCTTCTAAAATCCATCTGCCTATGTCCCACTGCATCCCAAAAAGTGCTCTACAATCCCCCGAATAGCCTTCATAGCAGACAGCAGACACTGTGATCACAAGGCATCAAACCTCTCTGCCAACCAACAAAAAAAACCACTCACACACCACCAATCAACTAATTGTCATTTCCTGCATCGAAATACGCGTCTGCACATTATAACCACTTCAATTCAATTAGACATTTCAAAGTCTCACTATGCCCGGAGGGGCTTCCTACTCAGCACATCGGTCGCCTCATCATCCCCGCATTCAACTCCATTCATTCCGACAAATGCAACAGTTTATCTAAATTGCAACCCGATTCCATACTTCCTTTCCCATATAAATGTATATGCAGAGCCTCCTCTGTTTGCGTGTTTGTGAAAATTGATTTTTTTTTTTCATTCACTGAATTTGGCTGCACACAGCCTGGCAGGGAGCCAAGAATTTTCATATCCTCTCCCCATAAAAGGATTTGCTTCCTATCATCATTAGGATTATGGCTTCACACGTATATATGAGTTTTTGTTCAGGTAGTTGTTTTGTTTTTCCATACACCCAGACGGTAGACGACAGACGTCTTCTTCATTCTTCCATAAAATGGAAAGAAATGCAAAGGAGATATTTCGGAACAAAGTTTCAAGGCTCCGGAAATACATTTGGAATTTACATTCAACCATAGTCGACCGGGGAGAACTGCCTCCCCAACAAACAAGAAAGGATAATACTTTTAAGTAATAATAGAACATAGGTAGAGGAGGCACTACCCACTACCACTGATACTTCTGCTGCTGCCGACACTGACACATTTCAGGGATATATGGTATAGCATAAATGAGATTTTATAGGGAAAACCAAACCGATATGCACGTACGATCTTGTTTCAAAGAAACCTCAAATGGCAAAAAAAAAATAAAGGCAAAAGAGCTGCCGCAAAAAGTTCGTCCCAAAAGAAAACTCGTCTTCGTTTAAATGAATCCAATGGCTGGGAAGGAAGTCGATTTCGTTAGTTGAAATTTTTGCTTCTCCTTCTGCAGAGTCTTGTACTGCATCCAATGATCTTGGGAATATGTACGTGTGCGTGTGCTTGGATGTGTACTTTACAAATTTTTCTTTAGCTGAAAGTTTTTTTTGAGAAAAACTTTTCAGGAGTATTGATTGAAGACAGTCATGGTGAACTTACGGGCACCTGTACAAATGCACGAAATTGGTTAAACATATGTCGACAGCTATTTAATTTAATCGTTCCGTATTTGAGAATCTATTGCTGCACTTGGAGCGGTGTAAAGGTGTTATAGGTATATTGTTTACTATAATAGTAACATGTTTTGTATTATGGTTTATGGCATAAATCTACTATTGTGAATAACTAAATTTGTATTGGTCTAACATTGCAGTATAACAGTATGGATGTATAAAAGATGAATAAAAGATGGATGGGGTTTTTTCTGGCCTTCTCTCTGATCCTTAGGTTAAGCTAGACGTAAGATATTATAGAGGAAATAAATTGATAAAGTAAATTGGAGACACTTGTATTATTCATCGACGAGCAAATAAAACAATAAAATAAAGTTGGGACAGTCCTAAATTGTGATGAGCACATCACTGATTCGGGCGAGTGCGCTTTTGGAAATGGGCTTAAATATGGATATAATGTTTACGATAATAAATTTCGAGTGCTGGCCTTTGTCTGAAATGTAAGTATTCACAATCATAATGCCAAACAACAGAAACAGCTCGTAGAAGTTACAAAAATCCAAAAGGCATCTATAAGGTATGGCCATAGGCCACATTAATGCAAACACACAAAAAATCCAAAGTGTATGAAAAATCCCTGCCGCGGACGACGGACAGTGAAAAAAACCGCTTCTCGAATAGCAAAGAAAGGCATACACTGAGGAGCAGCCGACTCTCGCACTTTTTGCATATCCACGTCAAACGGAACCTGTGACCGATGTCGAAAGCTCGTACCTTCTCTCCATCTACTGCAACAGCTGATGGCTGAAAACCTTCCTCAAGTCTTTGGCCGCCGACTAATACTATTGAGAAGTCACAACCTCTCTTGCGTTGCAAATCAACAACGACCTTGATTATGGCTTTCTGGGAAAAGTCTAATCCCATGCTCCTCTTTATCGCTGCATTCGCAAAATGCAAAACAAAAACAACAACAACAAGCCCCAATTTTCCAATCAACGAATAATCACAATTAGCCCCATTCCATCCGACAAGTCGAAGCTAAAGAGTCTGGCTTTAAAGTGCACCCCGACTTCGCTGCTATATAAAGTCGCACGACAGAGCCAAATACCAAAACCGCTCGCGCGCCATTGCAAAATTGTGAAAATACTTTGCACACACATTGCCCCGAGGGAAATCAGAAACCTCTATAATTAGTCGAGCTCTCTGGGACGCTCGATGCCTTTTGGTGTTTCCTACTTTTTTTCCCGCTTGTTTTTTCTTCTTCATCCTTTCTGTGTCCAATTTTTATCTGTGCGCTCCATACCTACAACCGAGAGCAGACTTCATTTCTGGATTGGAGTCGATTTTTGTATGCATAAAGTGCATCCTGTCGACGTTGTATTCTATTCCAAATGTAGCGGGTAGTCCTGAGATTTTCCCAATTTATTTACCACCACCCCATCACACGCGGGTTCATTCCCTGAGCATCATCCTGCTAGGTGTCCTTCAATGTTTTCCTCACCAGTCTCTTTGATAGCATTGCAATTTTCTTTGGTTTCCCGATCTCTGTGTTTGTTTTCTTGTTATTTTTGTAATTTCCAGTTAGAGAAAGAGAGAAAAAAGGGACCTACCTACCGCTACCGCAGTCAAAGGAGCATCAGGAAAGGTTTTGCAATTACAAGTACCAACATCGCGCAGTGTTATAGATGGTTGTTTAGGTGGTGAGGTTGACGACAAGAACGACACGGTGCCGTGCATAGATAATGGTCTCAGGTTTATATCGAATTTATATGAGATACATCCAATTTTTGAGTTCGAATAATTAAATCCAAAGATTTATCGCGCAAAATGTATAGATATGCTCGCCGGTTTTGATATACGAGCTTTTGGTTTGTATATCTTTAATACTTTATTACCTATATCACTGGTGACGAACTGTGGTCGTTTCTAGTATGGTGAGCGAGGCTAGAGGCTTTAAATGTGTGGAAATACATATGCGTCAAATGGAGTAGATATCCTAGGATAAGAAGTCTTAACATCCAAGGTCACTAATCATCAAAGTTATCGATAGTAGATAAAACGTAAATTGACCAATTTGCGTCAACATCGTTAAAAACTTTAAGCAGAGGTCTACGTGAATTGTTTATCCATGAAATAGACGAATTATTGTATGGGCCATAAGTCCTGACAAGAATTTTGGTTGCATATTAAATCCAATAAGCAACTACCTACGAACCATTTTTGAGATTTTCAAAAGCCCTTTTCTTAACCTCATCGACAGCACAATTTCTTTGGTCCCATTTAATTTTACCGATTACAGATTTATTTCAAAACCGAATTCAGCAGAATATAGAACGGCGAAAACGACACGTATGCAAAATGCCCAAATATAGTCCTTGTCTGGTGTACCAGAGGACCATTCCATCAGTCCCAGTAAGGCTGCCATCCATTAACATAAAAAATATAAATAGTTGACGCAACAGGCACGGAGGGGACCACATACCTAGTTTCTTACAACCATTCGTTTTGTGTGAGAAGCTCTTTCATGGCAGCAATATACTCTCCGATTGTCAGACATTCACGAAAGGTGGCGCGGTGGAAAAAAAAAACCTGTAGATTTTTTTTCCGTGGATCGAACCTGAGGCCCCTCGCTTAGTAGTCCAACACACTAACCACCAGAGACAATACTGAGACCACCAACTCCGGCCGATTTCCCGTTACTTAGCCAACAAGCTATATTTTTACGGAGTGGTCACAATTTGGTGCGCTAGTATTGTTACATAGAAAATCGTATTGACAAATGTCACGAAACTTCAAAAATTCAAAAATATGAGACACTTCCGCTGTGGGGAAAGTTGCTGGCAGTGTTCATAGAATTTTATCCGTTTAATTTGAAATTTTTCGTTACGTGTAAATAATAAAATAATAAAATATTTTTTTTTAGGAATAAGTGTTCATTTGCTTAAGATATTCATGAAAAATTAACAATGTAGATTAGTTGAGGAAATATAAAAACATTTTGAGCAAATTTTCTTCATTATTTAAGAAAAATTTACACACTAAATCGAAGTTAATGATTTCCAAAAGCGGAAAATACACAACCATGTTTGTTCTTATATGTTTCTAGTATATAGGATATCTATTTTAGGTAGTTTAATTAACCAAACAAATCAAATTATTTGCCTTTTAACAATTTATAATAACTAACCAATGGCATTCAGTAATAAAAAAATGTGGAATTCCCGAACTCATTCACATTTCAACACGGTTGCCGCGGTTGGCAGCATTTATTTTTATATTTTTTGTATGTTTTTGTATGTCACACGGATTCTTTTTTGACATAACACCGATAGGAAAACTAAATGGGGAATTTGAAAAAAAAATTGAGGGGGCCAGCGGCAAGAGGATTATGAGTTGAGGGTCTCAGTCTCAGTATGATTTGTCTATGCTAACCACTAAGACACTGTGGCTTCCACATAAGAGTGACATGTAAATACATTAAGGTCGAGTTTTACAAATTGGAGCAATTTTTCAGAATCCTGACGACGTTAAATAACCTAGAGTAATCCTAGATAAATGGCAAAACTGGAACTACCACGTTATCATCAAATAACTTAAGTAATGAAAGCTTGTTGGACATGTACGGTAGATTCGGGGGCATCTCTCAAAACATCACAAACTGGATTTACACTATTATGAACAGGCCCGTCATAGCACGCCGCACAGCTGCAACAGAAGCCATGACAGTACAGCTGCACATACATATGACCGGGTGTTATGTACCTTGTGGATTCCCGGGTCTGCTCTAAATGTTGGTAGTTTTATATTTTCTTTCAAAAAAACATTAAACTATGAGAAGGGTTTTCGATAAGAAGTTTTGACTTAGCTGTAGCTTGAATAAGTTGTAAGAGAATTCCTGAAGTTTTGAAAAGGCTGCAAATGTGCTAGAAACAGTGCTTCTATCCGACTTAATAACTAGACATTGGCTCCAGAAGCATACATAGATATCGTATATTCATTCGAATTTATAGGTCCGTGCTGTTTGCACCAAAGATATGTATTGATTTCTGCAAGACTTGATTACTAAGCTCAAAGAAAGCATAACAATGGGTTGCCTATGAAAATCTAGCAGAAAATTTTTAAGATTAGATTAGACATCTACATTCATAAATAATTAAATACTGATCCAACAGATCCGTATATAGGGTCATCGGCCTCTTCTTCGAATTGAAAAGCTTTCCAAGTGCGCAGTGAAGCTCAGTTTGGAGCTAGAGATTTTGTTCCTCATTTAAACTGAATTAAATCTCTTGATTGTGCCACATAACCCTCATGATGCTTAAAATGGAATCATTAAAAATCTATGGCTCAAAGGATCAATTTGCGCAAGTCTTTTGGCATGCTGGAAGAGTTTTCTGAGACAGACTAAGTCTATGTCTCTTCTTCTGTCTTTTAAATTTCAAGTGGAGGTAATGGCGATACAAACAAAAATTAGCCTGGCGGTTGGTATCTCCAGACTCTCCCTCATTTTTGTGAGAAAAACAAAGCAGTTCAACATTCACCTTTGCTGGGTGTGTGATCCCAGTTTGGAGCTCGAGATTTTGGTCCTCATTTAAACTGAATTAAATCTCTTGATTGTGCCTTAAATGGAATCATTAAAAATGTGTGGCTCAAAGGATCAAGTCTTCCTCAAGTCTTTTGGCATGCTGGAGGAGTTTTCTGAGACAGACTAAGTCTATGTCTCTTCTTCTGTCCTTTAAATTACATGAGTAGAGAATGGCGATATAAAAAAGATCTAGCCCAGACGGTCGCTCATTTCTGTGAGAAAAAAGAAAGATCTAACCCAGACTGTCGCTCATTTCTGTGAGAAAAACAAAGTAGTTCAACATCCACCTTTGCTGAGTGTTTGATCATATGGACAACCCACTCCCAGGAATTTGTGAGGCTAATTAACTCGCCAAATACGAACCCTAGTCTTTTAGATGTAGGTTAGGTATTCCAATCACCACTTGAAAACTCCTGGAAAGACGGATTCAATTGAAAAACATAAAGCTTTAGGAGAACAACATATATAGTGATATAGCAGACTCGGCCTAAGACGTCTAATTTTCTATTCTAATTTTAATCATTTAACAAAGATAGGCAGCAGGGGTATCTCAAATTTGGCATCAACTTTGGGGCGATAAAACTCACATGATGTCGAAATTTTTTTTATATCGATTGTCCATGTGTGTTGCCTCCTTTTGATAGTTTGCCTCACCGAACCTTACACCTTGTGTTGTTATTATATCGTAGGATCTCTTTTTGTGGGAATCTCGATGTCCGAAAAGCCTTCAGTGGGAAAAAGGGAAAAAGCATCAAAATCGTATCTGGCAAAAAATCACTCAAACTTACAACGAACCTCCTAGGAAAATGGTCTTAGAGTATTTTAAGGTCCAACGAGTCGATTGTCGAAGGAATTTGGATTAAGCATCGTTTCGGCTGTCCTTTTATACTGCCGAAATGAAGTATAAAAAGAAAACAAATGAAATTATAATAAATAAAAGTTTTAATTTCTGACTGCTTCTTTTTTTTTTTATTTAAATTACGCATTATTTTTTATTGTTTTTCCAAACGATATTGTTTTTTTTTTGTTAAATTAAATCTATTTTTTTCTTTTTAATTTTAATTTTATCTTTATTTTTTTATTTATTTTTTTTTTTATAATTCCTTTTTTTTCTCGTCGTTTACATTTAATTTGTTAGAATTAGCTGGATTTTATTGCCTTAAATTTGAAAGTCAGTAGGCGCAGTGGCTTAGTGGTTAGTGTGTTGGACTACTAAGCGATGGGTCTGAGGTTCGTATCCCGAAAAAAATCCTAAATTCCAACTTATGGTTTTTTTTCTGCTGTGCCACCACTCGACAACGTCTGACAAACATCCGAGAGTATAAATGTCATGAAGAAGCTTCTCAACTAGCCGTTTGGACCCGGTATAAAATTGTAGATCCCTTCCATTCGTCCCAAAAATGAAAAACTCACACGAAACGAATGGTTGTGAGAAGCTAGGCTTAGGGTCCGTACAGACCTGTTGCGCCAACTATTTATTCATTTATTTTTAAATTTGAAAGTCAGAATTTTGTAAATCAGAATTAGAAAAAGCAGAATGTCGTTAAGCAGCATTTTTGTGTGAGGAGACAGAATTTTCCAAAACAGATCCCGTATCAACACACTGAACGTCAATAAAAATGAGCTTATGTAGATCGTTTTTTATCAAAATTTTCCAAACCGAAAAATAATATAAATAATTATTATATAAAGTTTCCAATGTTAAAAGAGTGTGATTTTTATACTAAAGGTTAATCTCACGTGATTTTCTCTCCGTGTAATACAAACCTTTATTTTTAAAACTGGTACGCAAATCCGAATACCTACATTAATCTCTTATACAGTTCAAGTATGTAACTATGGGAATGATGTCCAAAAATACCCTTAATCACTGCCAACATTTCGCGGGTGTAAAACTCTATAAAACGTTTCATCTTCCGCTACCAATTTTAAATCATCAGAGCAATCCTCATACGCTTATAAGAGAGAAGGTACGGTACCAGTATTAACTATTAACCCAACCATCTCATCCTGCGTCTAACTAGAAACACGTTTTTTGGTCGAAAATGTGAGGATCCATTGTGACGACATCCAATAACAAAAGAACAAAAACTAAGAACCTGAACCGAGCTGCGGCGGTTAACTGAACGCGACGAACGAGCCACTCGGCGGGAAGTAATTAAAAGAAAAGAAAACGTCAGAAGATCGTTCTGGACGTTCGAATCGGCGACATGATGTGGGAGCGTTCGTTGGTGGCGGCCTGCAGCTTTAATAGATATTTGCTTGTGTGCATAGTTCGTTGTTAAGTAAAAATAATAAAAGTTGTGCAATCTAAAGTTAAAAATAATTATTTTTTATATGGGTACCAACCCCATACCATCTCGCTCTTTTTTTAAATCCGAGAGATTTGACGTAATCTCTAAGCTGCTGGGACAATAATTGTCCTTAATTATTTTCAAAATGGAAAAAAAGAAGAAATTGTTAACCCCATTTTGAAAATAGTTTTGTATGGCAATATCAAGAAAATGCGGATGGCCTAACTACAATGGCCAACAGGTCAGACGAAAATCATTTCTAAACAGACCTTTGCATAAAATACTTTCATTTCCAAAGTTTTTCAATCTCGGACTCGTACGAATCATAGAACGATAAAGATGGTCGCCACAACATTCACCCTTCATCCTTGCAACTGTCTCTGAATGAGCCATCATCTGTCATTCATCTCGTTTAACAGCATTTAACTAACTTGACTATATCCAATGACGAATTTAAATTCACAGCATCGCACTGGTCCCCTTCCACACGATGCATGGTGGCGTTGTTCTATTCTCCGCAGTTATCCTGTTCTGCTCTTTATACGCTGAGGTGCTAATAAAATTTAATTGCCAAGCAATGAAAAATGTCTGTCCTCATTCTGGTAGAAAATTTTATTACTGTCCTGTTTGTAACCAACAAATGCGGATGTGTATATGCGATACATCCTTCAGCTCGGCATCCATTTTGCCATGGTTCTGGTGTATCTCATCTTGACAGGACATAATTTACATATGTTACACAGATCCTAATTAGATTTGCGTCAACACTATTCCCCTTGGTTGAGTTGGAATTGGGACTGGGAGTGGCACTGTGGCAGTTCCCTACACCCTACCACTCCTCATTCTGACGAAAGTGTACACGTTCCTTTTCATCATTCGTATACAAAATAATCCATATAGTTGTTTCAATTGTTGTTGCTGTGCCAATGTTTCAAAAGCGTTGCATACAGACACACGGAGCCGGAGAGCAAGCGTAACTAAGTTTGATGACTTAGTATGTACGGGTGAATGGACGTTAAACCAAAAGGACATTTCACAGCGTTCCCAAACTCCCAGTGACCTCTCAATTGACAATCCAAGAATATGGACAAGTTGTATGTGTATTCACGTCTGTACTTAACAATTGTTGCTGTAGCCAGGAGGGTGGAATATACATTTTTTTCTTTGCCCCTCTGCCACTGACAATCTTGAACTCAAAATTTACGAAGTGGAACTTGGACGAGGACAACATGATTTTCAAACACTTTCGTGTTTTGTTGGAAGTGCGAAAGCGAGAAATTATTCCATTTCAGGATCATAGAGAAATTTAATGACTTTGTGGCGACGACGCTGCCCAGTGAAGATATTGTAGATTATGACGGCGGTATTCCGGGGACATCGTTCGGATGGAGCTTGGGGAAAACTTAATCTCTTTCTGTGGAAACTAATAAAAATTCAAATGATGAGGTTTTGTTTTCAGGGATCACAGGGTTGGTCGGGGACTATGGGATTCGATTCGTCGTTACCTCTACCTGTGAACGGCGACAACGATGCCAGAGGGTGAAGGTATGAAAGTTAATGGTGTGTTATTGAATTTTGCTGGCGGTTGGGGTTGGCTATATGTGGGTTTTTCGGAAGTGGCTATATGTTATAATTTAAATGTAAATTTAGGGGGACGTGACTGGATATTTCTTGGTTAAGGCCTGCCGAAAAATATTTGATTTTGTTCTAGGGGGGCATCTAATTAAAATCGGAAAACTATGTAAATTTGTTAAGGGAAAGGTATTGTGGCTCTGACGTGAGATGGGTTATTTGCTATTTGGATTTCTATGTTGGGCCAACGGGTCTTGGGAGGCTTTCGTCGACAGTGTTATTGACAGCCATACAACAAGGAGCCATGGTTATGTCCTATATTTCAATAAACTAAAGGATACTCACAAGTCACAACTCCTACAACACTACCCACCATATTGGGGGGCACATCGATCGTGTGTTTACCTTTATTATCAGACTTCCGACCTTTGTCTGAGACAATGCACTAAATGGTGTAATTTGACCTCAATCGCAAGGATCAAACACAATGAGGGACTAAATTAAAATAAATATAAATAAATAAATAAATAAATACGAGTATGGCTGCCCTATAAGGTTGCTGCAGTAGATAACAGCGATTTAAAAAATCACCTTCTCTTGTCATAAGTTTGTATACAACTTCTCAGACTCACTCTAGTGACAAATAGCTATGTCTGAACGAATTTTCAAATCAACCAGCGACCCGTGATCTATACGGGTGTCGGTGTCGATTTACTGCTACATTTATTCACGCGACCATTAGTTTTGAAAATGTAGATTCAAGATGTGATTGACGAATGACGAGACGGTGACACATTTTCGCACTTAAGGAAGTACGGTTCCCACCAGTTGGTTTGCCATCTGGACCAGCGATGAAAAATTATTATTTTGGGACAATCTGTATTTCACGCTTTCACGCATACGTAGTATGGAGAAGAAAGACATGGTTTTAGAGATTTGTTTTTTTAACTTTCATTAGCAATTGTTAATATTTAAATATGCCGATGGATGTGTGTGGGCGTGCAAATGAAGCTGGAGTTTCTGATGTTTAAGATATAAACGGTTTTTCAACAGGGACGCTACAAAAGTAGAGCGACAGGGACAGCAAACGACGCCGAATTTCCTGCCGCTATTTTGAGATTTCTCTTCAGTAAGGTTTGCCATCTTATGATGGAAAGATATACGAGCCAACAACGAGTCGAAATTATTAAAATTTACAACCGAAATTCGGAGTCAGTGGCCTCAACGTTAAGAGCGCTACGTCCAATTTATGGTCGTCATAATCGTCCTAGCAGATCAACAATTGAGCGTCTAGTAGAAAAATTGTAATCCACAGGCACAGTAAAAAATGCCAGTGAGACAAAGAAGTGCCCGTAGTGTCAAGAATATTGCTGCCGCTGAGGCTTCAGTTGAAGAAAGCCCAAATGTGTCTCTCACACGTCGTTCTCAAGCGCTGGGCATCTCTGTGACGTCGTTGTGGCGAATTTTGCGAAAAGATCTTGGCCTGCATCCTTACAAGATTAAATTGACGCAAGAACTGAAGCCGCTTGACCACCAGAAGCGTCGTATGTTCGTGAATTGGGCTGAACAACAACTTGAAAATGATTCGGATTTTCATCGAAAAATCATCTTCAGCGATGAGGCTCATTTCTGGCTGAATGGCTTCGTCAATAAACAAAATATGCGGTATTGGTCAGGCAGCAATCCACACGTACTCCATGAGTCATCACTGCATCCCGAAAAAATTACGGTTTGGTGTGGTTTATGGGCCGGCGGCGTCATTGGGCGGTACTTCTTCCGTGATGATCAAGACCGGCACGTTACTGTGAATGGGAATCGCTACCGTTCAATGATAACCGAATACTTGGAGGACATGTGGTTCCAACACAATCAATTTATTGGAAACCAAGTTTGGAGAACGTGTTATCTCACGAAATAGTCCAGTCGCTTGGCCGCCTTGGTCGTGCGATTTGACGCCGTTGGACTATTTCCTGTGGGGCTACGTCAAGTCTATGGTCTATGCCATAAGCCAGCGACGATTGATGAACTTCGTACGAATATCGAACGTGAAATTGCAGCAGTATCGGCCGATTTATGCTTGAAAACCGTCGAAAATTGGGTTCAGCGTCTTGGGTTCTGCAGGCGTGCCCGTGGTGGCCATGCAAAAGAAGTAGAAGTGAAGAGTTCCATACCATACATAATGGCATCGAACGTACTTTCACAGGAATAAAGAATTTCATTGATATCCAAAACCGTTTTTGTTTTATTTTGTAGCGCTCTTATTGAAAAACCCTTTATTGTTAATTGCGGTTTTATTGACAGTACGTTATTGAGTTTCAGAAAAATATATGTACCGTGTATTGACACAGGTTAGGATTTAGGTGGTCATTTTTAAGAAATATTTTTAATACGGCTTTTGCATTTTTTGAGAAAAACTAAGTACGGGATCATAGATCATAGATCGTAAAAGCAGTTTTTATAAAATAATACAGTCAAAAAAGCAACAAATATTGCAATTGATTCGAATTTAAAGTTAGGGAAGAAGTAACTTTGAAAATATGAATCTTTATATGAATTTTGGTCAAAATCGTTAGGACCGTGTTCGAGTAAACTAAAGAAAATTGAATTTCTAAAAAATTCGAAGTCTTTTACAAGACAGTACAGGAACCTTTGACGTGTGATCACAGCGGGGTCAGATTTTGTCCACTAACACCACCTTCTACCAATAAAAATTTACGTCGTACTGCATAACTAATCATACGAAGCTAGAAACCATAGACAAACCATACTGAGACCCCCAACTCATAATCCTCTTGCCGCTGGCCCCCTAAATTTTTTTTCAAATTCGCCATTTTGTTTTCCTATCGGTGTTATGTCAAAAAAGAATCCGTGTGACATACAAAAACATACAAAAAATATAAAAATAAATGCTGCCAACCGCGGCAACCGTGTTGAAATGTGAATGAGTTCGGGAATTACACATTTTTTTATTACTGAATGCCATTGGTTAGTTATTATAAATTGTTAAAAGGCAAATAATTTGATTTGTTTGGTTAATTAAACTACCTAAAATAGATATCCTATTACTAGAAACATATAAGAACAAACATGGTTGTGTATTTTCCGCTTTTGGAAATCATTAACTTCGATTTAGTGTGTAAATTTTTCTTAAATAATGAAGAAAATTTGCTCAAAATGTTAATTTTTCATGAATATCTTAAGCAAATGAACACTTATTCCTAAAAAAAATATTTTTATTATTTTATTATTTACACGTAACGAAAAATTTCAAATTAAACGGATAAAATTCTATGAACACTGCCAGCAACTTTCCCCACAGCGGAAGTGTCTCATATTTCCTGGGAGTGTATTGGTGAGCCGAAATTTTTGAAGTTTGACATCATGTCCTACTAAAGCGATTTCTGTGTTTAGGTAGGTCAAAGGTTCAAAGGATTTCTGCTGTCCCCAGGGGCGTTCCCAATCAATCTTATTACTAAGTTTTGTTTATACCTATTTGCTTCGCTGGTAGAACTCCATGGTTGTACTTTGTACACCATGTCCACATAGTATTTAGCACTTGCTTTAAAAAAAAAAAGAGCCTATTCTCGGGGCCTTATTTTGAATATTTTCCAAATAACCGAAATAAAGTCGTTTTATTTTTTTCATGCGACCTCAATATTTCAACTTTGCGTCGGGAGTCATTCAGGCCTTTAAATATGTTTTTTATTTTCTTTAGTCGTTGTATACCAACTGTGAGTATAGTAATCACACGCGTTTTCCAACAGGTGGATTAATATAGTTTCAGTCCTGTCCTGGAGCATTAGACAGGACCACACCGCAGTATAAAATCAACAAAAAGTTTTGTCTCCAAGTTCTTGCATTAGTCGGTACCTTCTTCACAAAGATGTACATAGTTGGAAATTTTGCGATAGTAAGTAGATCATTAAAAGATCCGATGAAAGGTATTTTACGCCTGACGCCGAAATAAAAAGTAACAGAAGGAGTGTCGACAAGGCCATATACACTCTTCTGTTACTTCTTTCCTCACAGATGAATTTTGCTCTAGTAAAACGACCACTTCAATGAAAGTTTTTCTTACAAAAGCTTGAGGTCCGTAGGTATATTTAAAACTCTTCCCCTTCCTTCACAACCAATTATAAGCTATATATAAGGGAATTTCAGCCAACAAATAAAAATGTCAATATATGCACAGAAAGCTCCTTCGTATAAAAGAAAGCCTTTCACTTAAAAAATTATTTTCTCTAATTACCTAGAGCAAACAAATTAATTACAGCGAGTGCCACTGCCAGCAATATATATCATTTCAATTGAAAATAATTTACATCACTTTATCAACATCGTCCCATTAAGTCAGGTGTCGCTGGATGGAATAAAGGTAAAAGGTTAATCTATTCACTATTAAACTGAAGCCTATAACTCTCCAGGCGGTGTCCACCAGAGACCATATCCAATGCCACTCTAAGCATCCCAGAAGCCATGTCATTCGTTTACATACCCATCAACAAGATTGCAATGCTACAAAAGCCCCCGGGCTCTGTACTTAAGTCGACTGAATCCAATCACCACAAAGAACAAAGCCACCTCTCTGCATCACCCCCGAACACATCATTGAGTACAGAGATACAATCTTGAGAGTCGTTGGCTTGCAGGCACTAAATGCTTTGAAAATTTAATCATTATATCGCTCACTCTCCATGTACTCATTTATTCATTGTTTCAACACGTCAGACCGACAACCCTATACACAGGCACACAGGATCAGGATCACCGGGAGGATTCAATTGAATCTCAATGAGAAAATCATCGTCGGTCATAAACAAAAGACGATGAGAAGGACGATATACTCGTACAGTACAGCACCACCATGCAACATTGAATCCGTTTCAGTCGTTTACGTTCGATTTTGCTGGGAATCAGTGCTGCGCTGCAAGAAGAAGCTTTCTTCTAAATTATTCTCCATCATTATTTGATTGAAATCAATTTCTGCTACACAGCGATGCTAGGAGTGCGCTCTCCCATAGTCAGTATGTAGGTATATGTATGCCCGTCGACGACGATGACTCGCATCAGTCAATAAAGCAATAATCTGTGGCCATTTAGTTGATGGCTTCTGGCCAAAAAGGGTTCGCCCAAGTCTCCTTCCCGATGTGCACAAAGGACGAAGAGATAAAAAAAAACGCGTTCGGTGAGAAATGAGATTGAAAATCGTCTGGGAACACAATTCCATTTGATCCTTTCGCATTTGCTTGCGAGAATTTCCACATCGAATTGAATGCGAATTATATGGTGATGATAATAATGATGATGATGGACTCCTAGCGCCACTCCTCACAAAAAAGGATGCGACGAATGCCTGACTAAATAATTCATTTGGTCCCGAAACGCGGTTCAGAGATTTAGTGCCACAAACACATTTTAACCAGCACATTTGCCAAAAGGGACGTTATAGTAAATTTCTCACCAGAGATTTGTTACTCCTTGTCGTCGCTATTGCCTTCGTCCCTTTTATAGGAGTAACTTCCATTGTGGATTTCCACTTACATTACCATGATGTGTGTTGATGCCTGAAGAAGGGTGAATTGCATACCAATCTCTGTCCGGTAATGAAGATGTAGACAAATCCTTGTCAGAAGTTTTATTATTGTACTAAAAAGAGGAATCCGCCACCTGCTATATAGAGGGAAATCGAAGAGAAAAAAACGGAATCATTGTTAGCCATATGGGCAAGGGCAGAAGCACGAACATGGGAATGGGCAATGGGGTATCCTTCTTTTTGAGAGAAATATTTCATTCAACACAAAACCCTAATCACCTGCGGAGTGGAGTGCTTCTGTGCTTCTCCCAGGCGCCTTTTTGTTGCTGTGCTCAATGGCACATGAATATTCAGATTCCCCTCACATGCTGCGCGCGCCACCCGATGAGAGTTCCCTTCTTGCAATTTCTGATTGTCCTCTGCTCGGTCGGTGTAATGTGTGAGTTCGAATGGGAAAGATGGATTGCGGTGAATATGTGGATGAATAGGATGGCATGGAAAAAATGCGGGTGCCACCGGCGACGACGACGACGACGATGTCGGATGATGATGATGATGCCGAAGAAAATCCACAGAATGGTTTAAAAAAGAATTCGAGCAATTATATGCCCGAATTGATTTACTTTCCACCACTTGACATGCATCTACCGCTACCGCACATGGGTTCGGCTGCTATATCCGGCGCAGGATAGGCTCCCCCGGCCTTTTCTTCCGCGTGCACGTACACGCTGTTAGTTTTGTTGACATAAATGAGAGTGTCCATGGCCGTGTGGTGGCAGCATCAGGCGGGACAAGAGAGACGGTAAATTGAATGTGGTGCATTAATTCGTTCCGATTTTGAGCGCCCTTTTTTTTTTATTCGTCTGTTAAATTCACTGCCGTTTGACTGGATGTCTGGAGAGTAGTGGATGTGATGGGTGTTTTTTTTTTTTTTTTTTCCATAGTGAAGGATGTGTGCAGTTGTTTAAACCTCTGGGGGATTTTCCACACAAATGGAAAACGGATTTAAGTTCACCGTCGTGGTTCGATTTGTTTTTTTTTTTTGATTTGTTTGGTCGTCCTGTTGTTTTTTCAGTGAGGGTTTCAACCTTAAAGGAGATTTGTGTTGCAGATGCCAGTAAATCTAAAAGAATTTATTCCCAATGGGGGTTGCATCGAAAGTGGAAGTTCCGCTTCGACTAAAAATGCCGATCAGTCGTCCGGGCTCATTGATAGTTTCTTCAGTTGCGCATATCAAGTCGGTTGAGGTAACCTTCCGAAGGACTTAGGACTCCAAATACATAATAAATATCTTGTTTGTTTAATCAAGTATATTCGCTGCAGCTGTAACACCGAAAAATGATTTTGTTTAAGCTTCTCTTTCATGAAGACCGCTTGAGAAACATTTCTCTCGAAGACACTACACTACAAATACTTTTAAGGAATGGATGTCTGCTTACACCTTCCTATCTGGATAGCGAATAACGATGAAGCACATCCTATGTTATAACCGCATCATTTTGTAATTCAACTGTGAAAATCGAAGTAAGTTTCGCGCAGTAGTTTCTTAATCTACTCCGGACGAACACCTTAAGGTCGATAAAACAAAACATTAGTTTTATCAAAGTAAGGCTGTCCTTTTTGCCACCAAATTCCATTTGAACAACAAACGATCAGTGTCCGATCTACATACGATACGAAGATTAGTATTGGACACTCTTCATCGAAATTAGAAAGTAGGTTGCATGGGAAAACCTCTTAGACTTAGACCAAATGATTTGGTTCTGGGACAATGTATACGTACAGGGTGGCGCACCAATTGTGCTACAATAAGAAATTCAAATAACTTTTTTTTTAATCGATGTATTTCATTTATTTATTTTTTATTGGTTAGAAAATTAAATTTTATTTTAAATAGTTAGTTGTTTTTAAAGATTATAGACCGCAAATGACCTCCACGCTCTCCCACGCATATGCGGCACCTGATCAAAAAATTATTCATTGCGGCCTGAAGAGTTGAAGTTGGGATCGCCTCAATTATTGTCGTTATGGACTGCTTTAATTCAGTTAAATTCCTGGGCTTCGTTTTATACACCTCTTGCTTGACATAACCCCATAAAAAGAAGTCTGGTGCAGTCAGGTCAGGTGACCTTGGGGGCCAGCGAAGAGTGGAGTTCCTAGAAATTAATTTGTTTGCGAATTTTTTGTTTAGCTCCGCCATAACTGGTCTGGCTATATGTGCAGTTGCTCCATCTTGCTGAAACCAAACGCTGTTGAATGGTATACGTCTTCGGCGCAGTTCTGGGTAAAAAAACTCCTTCAACATCTTTAAATAACGGTCCCCATTGACAGTAACGGTTACACCGTTTTCTTCAAAGAAGTACGGCCCGAAAATACACCTTGATGAAACTGCGCACCACACAGTGACTCGTTCTGGGTGCAGTTCCGTCTCATGGAGCATTTCTGGATTAGACTCATTCCATATACGGCAATTTTGCTTGTTTACATTGCCGTTAAGATCAAAATGGGCCTCATCAGACATGAACAAACAATTGATCAATGTGTTGTCTTCTTCGGCCATTGATATCATTTTTTGGCAAAATTCCAGGCGAACAGGCAAATCCTGAGGGTTTAACTTGCTAGTAATTTGGACTTTGTACGGAAACAAGTTTAAATCGTCATGAAGTATCCGTTGTAATGACCGTCTACTAACTCCAATTTGCCCCGATAAGTTTCGGGTCGAAACGCTCGGATTGGCCTGTATTGCAGATGCTACTGCTGCGATTGTATCCTGAACCCGAACATTGGTATCTCGATGGTACGGCCTTCGTGCGATGCTTCCAGATTCGGCAAACATGTTTACAAACCTCATAATGGTCCATCTACTCGGGGGATTACCGCCAAACTCCCGCCTAATTTCCCTTTGGACGGAAATGACGGACTGCAAAGCATGGTACCGTTGCACTATCCAAATTCTTTTCTCCGTAACCCAAGCATCCATTTTTATAAATCTAAATAGTAACCTACAAAATAAAAAAAAATAAGCCGATTACTCACACAGAAAAAAAGTTATTACGTTTTATTTTTGTAACACGATTCGTGCGCCACCCTGTAGCTAATATGACAGATGTGGGAAAACCACTTTCAGGTTTTGAAAAATTACAAAAGTTAATCGAGTGCTGATGATCGATATAATCGGGTCCTGAGCTTCACTTTTGTAACGATCCCCAGGACATGTTAACAAAGGTTGGGATAGTTTATACCTACTCGGAGATTGTTAGTCCTTAGCAAGTCTACTGGGGTCATCAGAGTAAGTCCTTTTTTGTATTTTTATTAACTGGTTGTACAGGTATATCAAGTCTGAGCTGACCGCGGAAAGAATTGAAAATCACCAATTGCAAAATTTTGAGTTGCAATTTACGAATTATATATTTTTCGTAAATCACAACAATTTTGTCTTGGATTGATACAAAAATTCGTAATTTGACATTGAAAACGGCGGAAAATACAAAATTCTGTTTGTTGAAATTTACGATTAGAAGTATCAATTCGAGATTTTTTTATATTCTAGTGATTTGCGAGATTGTTTGGCGCAATTTATCACTCCAATAGGTCAATTTCTCAAACACCACTTTCCAATCTCAAATTGCAAGGAATATTTGCTGATTTACCAACACAGAATGATGAATCAACAAAACCTTGTAATAATTTAACACATGAAACTGAATGTTGACGTAGAGAAGTCGTAAATTGCAAAATATTTTTTGTAATTTACATGGAATCAACTACCTGATGTGTGAAATCTTTTTATGCACAGTTCAAAGTCCATGTACCTATCGAAATCCTTTTAAGTCCTTTCTTTTTATGGAAAAATGCGCGTCGTTGCAGAGACAGGCAGTCGGTATTCAATCTTTCCTTAAAGCAGTCGAGTTAAAGTTGTTTAAGTATAACTGATTCGGTTGTGTACCTCTAATTATACAGCATTCTGAAATATATACTGTAAGTACCTATTGAATAATTCCAAAAACGCCGAAGTATATGCATATAGATCTGTATTTTTTTCAGAATGTACACCTCGCAATTAGGAAGGAAGTTTAAATTGGAATGGATTCTAAAATATGTAATGGAGAAGAATTGCAAAGGTTCGTATCAATGTCAACTTCATCTAAATATTTTGTTTGCATTTTAAATTTCAGCATAGACCAAAAAACCATCCCAGACAAATCCCGTTGTCTCCGGACGATATGGCGCCGTATGATTTTCTTGGATATCAGGAGGAAAACGAATTATAAAATATGACTCTAAATATGTATTCGAAAAAAACCTAATTAATAAAACTATGAATTTTGATTTGTAAATCACAAGATATAAGTTGCAAATTGAGAATAAAGTTTTCTAATTTCACGATAAAACATTTTCAATTTCATACGGAGATGCCTCAAATCACCACTCGAGAATCGTAAATTGCAAAATACGAATTGCAAAATGATATAAATAAGTTGCAATTTACGATTGAAAATTTGTAAATTGCAACTTCTGAAGTAGTAAATCTACCCCCGTTAGTTCGCAAATCAACACTATTGAGTTGCAATTCAAGACTAAATGGTTGTAATTTGCTAAGGGAGGAAATCGTAAGTTACAACAGAAAAGTGGTAATTTACGAATAGTTTTTGCAATTTACAATCCATGTAAATAATATCAAATTGATAACTATTTGTGTCAATTTGCGATCGGTTATGGCAATATGTATTTCTCGATTGATCGCATTATTGATACTGAAAGGTGTTGATTTACGACTTTTGAGGGTCAATATCTTCACTTCGTACAGTTTCTAGAATTGCGAATAAAATTTCGTGAAATAGTAAATCCTTAATTAAGCTAAGCTCTAAAACTAGACGAACTTTTCGTGATTCTGCGCTTATTTTTCTTGATTTGATTTTAAAATTCTTTCCGTGAGGTCATTAAGCAAGAAGTATTTGAAAGAAATATAGGCCCTGCTGAAATTTATACAAAGGCAGCTACAAAGATCACCCACGATTACATACTTCGAAAGTCCAGTCATTTATAGCAGGTGTGCATAGCATGCTTTAAACCCATAAAATACATTAACTGCCTTGAATGCCTGCATCTTTTAATTCGCAAACGTAGCTTTTGATTTTTTTTGTATTATGAAGAAGTGGCCTGGGTAACAACATCCTTGGTATCCATGTCCGGCTGTTGGATATATTTTGCCTACTTCGTCTTCGTGTATTGCTTGACATGGTACAGTGAAGCATATACCTTGAGCAGGATCTTACCACCGCCAGAGGAGCTTATACCCAAGTTTTCATCTGCACATTTGGATCTTAAAACCCAGTGGGCTTCTCCTAGGCTTCTCTATGCCAATCATTATTTTTAAAGGCTCGTCATTTGCGCATTTGATTCACATATCGTCTTGAAAACCGGGTTATGGTAGTCTTTATCGTGTTATTTTCTTGCATTTAAGAGCTTCCTCTGTGCGTCATTTGATATCCTTCATCATAGTCCACCTTTCGGTAATTGCGGAAAATATGTCGCAACCGATACAGACCGTAAGAACAATTTGACACGTCTAATGACATGACAACAACAAAATGGCATATGCTTTGCACGACAATGCTCCCGTGGTACTATATACATGACGACGGAGAGTGTGAAGTGACTGACAAACTGATTTGGTTTGGTGGCTTGGTCCGTAAAGGTTTGCATGGCCGGCTGAATGCACGCATGCAGTATGCAGAGTGCAATGATGGCTTTTAGTCCTCCTCCGGTGAGTAATTTCATTGCATTCCACTTTGTATTCCATATGGCAGCCATCATCAGCAGCAGTAGCACCACCATACCACTCACAGCAACCAGCAGAGTGTCGCTATGCAAATGCCCAAGATAGGCGTTCGGTATTGTATATTATCTAACTTTGAACAGTATGGCGATGGCGAGTGGGTGCAAGGGTCATAATGCAACGCTAATGGCAACCGTCCATATGTGTGTGTGCAGAACAATGAACGCGTTCTATGCTCGCACAGTTCAGCCCCAATGATTTTACATGCAAAGTGTTCGCCAGCGATAAGGAGGCACAGCCTGTTGGGTGTGAGTGCAGGTCCTGTGCAAGAGACTCTCGACTCGCATACATAATGCAAAGTGTAAACCAAGTGGGTAATAAGTCAGTCAGTCACCCTCAAGTGGATTTGTGTATCTTCAAAAGTCCTCCTAGTCGTTGTCATCATCGTCCTCCTCCTAGTCCTCGTCAGTTTTATCATAAATTCACACATGCATTTGCATATGCATCTGGCTTATAAGAGTGGCTGGCTGTTCATTTCGAAAGTCAGATAGGTTTTTCTTTTTTCTGCTGTTTGATGGCGTTGTCTCTTTCCTTGCAGGACATCGCTCCATAGGCCTTTCTTTGAATTTTGTCGATGCAAATATGTGGAGTGTTTGTAGGTATGCGTAGGATGGCAACAAATGATATTAAATGCTTTCATCACATCGCATGGGACACATCACTTTGTGATTACACAGCAAGCCATCAAACTGCGTTGACATTCACGTGTGCGTCCAGGGTGTGTACCTACAATGTGCACAAATGTCGGGGTGCCTTAAAGTTGACACTTAAAGGGTTGGCAAAATGTAATTTCCGACACAAAAGGGCTACTTTCATTGGAAGAGTACGGGCTTACTTATATGCACAACATGTTACCCTGTGATTATCGCACCCCATTTGCACATGTGTGTATTCACGTATTCTGTACAAGTACACGCACGGTGGTATAGCAGCAGACAGGCAGGAACGGAAGCAGAACTCTTACATTAATTTGTTGTGTGACGCTTTTAGCTTTTTGAACTTCATTATGTATGCGAGATGAGAAGAACTTAAAAGGAAATTACAAGCCGGGATTAATGGATGCAATTGCTGGGGGTAGACTTCGGCTTGTTATATGTTTGTATATATATGTGTATTCGAAATTGTTGCTTGTCATTGATTATTAAATTGAAATGTCCCTATGCGACAAATTAAACTGTGGTACTTAAATGCTGTTTCTTTCTTTTACTTACAGGTATGTACAGACACGGTTTTTCAGAATTTGGTAAGGACATTTTTTTCTCTTCATATCTACTGTGAGTATTATATAGATATAGCTTTAGCATTATTTATTTATTTCTACGGAAATTGTATCTGCAGGTAGGTGTTTATTGAACCTTTTTGCAAGAAATAGAGCAAAGACATAGGTCTTTTAAAAGGTATTGCAAATGGAAAAAATAAATTTTCGAATAGGGTTTCATTCATGCCTGAATTTGGGTATACTTGTTCTTCAATTGCGGTAAAGTACAAGTTTGGATATGGATATGGCGAACCCGGATTGAATAATTTTGAGGAAGGAATTTGTCGCAAAAGTTATGTAGATGCCAATCAGCGCTGTTATTATTACCTGATCTTAACTATCACATTTTTAAAAATATTGAGATTAAAAGGTGTTAAATCATTTTTAAAACGTCGTTTTTCAAATTTCCTAAGTATACAAATATATTATTTCTGTAGAGTTCATAGTTCTTAGTGATTATAAGAGTAAAGTTTTCTTGGGGCATCTACTCGTAGATAGAAGTTTTACTTTTCAATTGAAAAAAGTTAAATTTGACTTTGCGAGAGTGTACTCTAGCTTGTGGAATTTCAGTATACATACTTGCAAATACGATTTTAGCTTTAAAATTTGATTCCGGACGAAAAGGGTCCTGTGCGATTCAAATTAATTGACAAAACCAAAATTTTCAGTTCTTTGTAATCTATTTATTTAACTGCTCAGACGACTTATTAAAATCATCAAAAATTACTGCGACGCCATTTATCATGGTTAGTGTTATTTTAAATTATTAGTCAAAGTAGTCTTATTTTTTATAAAACAAAAAAACCGGTTTGGGTTGAGGTCAAAATTCTGTAGAAAAAAATTCTTTTTTAATTTGGATTTTCATTTCGTTTATTTTTTTGTTTTTTTAATTCTTAAATTTTTAAAATTTTTTTTGTTTTTTTTTTAAATAAATTACAAAATTTGTAATGTGTTCCTTTTTTATTTTATTGTTTATATACCTACCTATTTACAATTTTAATTTTTTTTAAGTTTACATTTTTTAAATTTTGTAGTTTTTTTTAGGCAGGCGCAGTGACTTAGTGGTTAGTGTGTTGGACTACTAAGTGAGGGGTCCCAGGTTCGAATCCCGAAAAAAACAAAAATTCCAACTTATGGTTTTTTTCCGCTGCGCCACCTCTCGCGAACGTCTAAAAAACATCCGAGAGTATAACTGTCATGAAGGAGCTTCTCAATAAGCCGTTTGGACCCGGCATAAAATTGTAGATCCCTTCCATTCGTCCCAAAAATGAAAAACTCACACGAAACGAATGGTTGTGGGAAGCTAGGCCTAGGGTCACTACAGACCTGTTGCGCCAACTATTTATTTATTTTGTAGCAGCTTCATTTTGACTCACTCCAAAATCGTTCAAATTGTTTAGCACGAAAATATATTTTTCGAAAAGTGGATGGACTGAAAGTGTCGAAAAGGCTTTTTTGATTGGCTTCTAAAACATTTCCCCTACGATCTAAAAATTTTTTTTTAAAAGTTTATTTTTATAAAGCTGTTTTTAAAAGATGTTTTATCACATCAAATCTACAATGCAAAGCTTCGAAATTTAGTGCTGTGAGTTACAGAGTTTAGTACAATAGTTGCACTTTGCAAAGTGTGTCTTTGATTTGACTTAAAAAAGTGGTATCCCGCAACACAAACGGTCTGCAGATGTACACATTATATATGTACGAATCACTCTTATTGTTCAGGCATTTCAGAATTCTCCAACAATAGCCCTCGAAATATAAAAACGTCTTTTTGGTCTTGTTTGGGCTTAACTTAAAACTTCTTTTAGCTGGTGTTAATTTCATTATATTCCATAGGACGATTCGAACCTATTGTATGTTTGGTTCCCGACCCTTTGATATGACATCCTTGTTCCATTATATAAAGTTATTACCAACGACAGCGTGGTCCCGTGGTTTGAGAGCTAAAAAATTGTTCTAACGCATACCGAGCCTTCTCAAGCTGTTGCGAAATTTGTATTTACAACTAAAAGCAGTTTCAATTCTAGTGTAACAAAACAGCACGTTTGCCAAAACTAAATTTGGTTCCATTTTTATGTTGGAACACGTTGACGTTACCTTCTCAAGTTTGACTTTTTAAATCAACAAAATTAATTACATTTCTCACACTTTCGGACTCATAGCACCTACCCTACACGCAAATACGCCTGCCATCAAGGCGAATTCCATTATTCATTCAACTGGTCGAATTAAAAAATAAAAAAATTCTGGACTGCGACAAACTGTATCAGCAAGGCAATGCCAAAGACTTTGATGAGTATTAATTAAAACTTGACTACAAAAATAGCCTACCTAAGGAAAAAGAAAGCCACAAGCAAACGTCCATCTTACTTTTTCGGAGGAGAACCAAATAAAATTAATTTGGCTTCGAAATTCTTCGAAAATTTTATATCTCCGTGGCATACCATCTCCTACCACGAACCACCCCAATCCGCCAAACCAATTTATAAACAATGAGATGAATTAAAAAAAAAAGAAACTCTTCACAGTAAGAAAAAGGAACACCCCTTCCTTTGTATTGGGAAGTTCTTTGCCATTCCGCCCAAACGCGCGCGTTCTGCCTGTTGCGTTGCAAACCACACGCCCGCACCCTCCCTCACGATAAAAACAAAATCAAAACGGTTTCTTTGTCCTGGTATTAATTAACGTAATTTATCATAATGAAAGTGAAACCAACCGTGTTTGGGCTTGGGGTGGAATTGAAACAGTTAGACATTTTCCATTTCTTTTACTCCTCGCCCCGCTCCATTCGTCATTTTTCGAAGAGCTTTAGGAATTTTCAAAAGTGTATATACTGTATGTATGCTTGTGGCAGTGCGTCTGAGTAGTGCCAGGCAACCGCAATTAATCTGTCAAAAAATGTTGTTCCCCCGCGAGGAGCTAGGGCATTGCAAAATGTGCGCTAATGTAAAGAGACAGAATGACAAAGAAAACCGAAGAACGTTTCCTACTGCAATTGAAGATTGAAGCTGAATTTAATTTCCCGAAGTAGAATTTATGATACTTCTTACTGTACAGTGCTTTTCTTGAGAGCGGGTGGGGTATCTTTTTAACGAGTGTGAGTTATATTTCACACATGGCACTGCCACCCGATTGGGAGAGTGACACATTTAGATTTATTCATTTTATTTATGGTAGCGGTGTTCCACTTCCTTGTGAAGAAACAAAAATGCGAATTAATTTCCTTGGAAATGTTTCAGGTGAAAATTGAGAGCAGGACCGGGTGTATTTTTTAATTCGCCGAATTTGTTTACAAAAAATAAAACTCTAACTCAGTCCGCGTTAATACTCACTGTACCACTGACAGCTCTCCGAGTCAGTATCATTTTCGTAAGGGGGCAATTGCACAGTCTTTTGAAGAGTGTACTCCCGTAGTTGGCACAGTCAGCTTCGTCCAAGTCTTTCAAGAATGATCAGGAAGACCTTTTTTGACATCGAACGGCTTTGTAGTGTTCTTCAACATCTTTATGGAGCAACGAGATCTCTATTGTCATGCTCCACAAACCGACACAGCTTATCTCAATACAAGCTATAAAAGACAACTCCGATGAATTGGTTGTGGGTTTCGATTTGAAAAATCTGAGTCTTATTCAAGATGCCTTGTGAAAATATGGCCAATTGTGGACTTTACCGGTCTAAAAAAAACACTCTGACCTACCATATCGTTCACCATCATTTTGAGGCATTCACAGACTATTCCTTCAGACAGAATCTTGTGTGCGATGTTGAGGAGACTTTTGCCTCTGTAGCTCGAACAGATAAGACCTCCTTTCTTTAGGACAAATGATGCTTAAATTTCATTCACCGAGCATCCGACCTAAATTTAAAGATGAGCTGGTGCATGGTTTCTATTCTACCAAATCCTATCCTCAAGCTTTAAAAAGCTCAGCGCCGAGGACTTCAGCTATCGGATCTTTATTGGATTTAAGTCTGCAGGGTGGGCCAAATACAAAAATTAATGCAATAAAATTAACAAACCTAAATTTTTTCCATGTATTATGCCTTTATAAGTAGGAGCAAACATTCCCATTAATTATGGAACACAATGTCGTTCAAGTGGCTGCCTCAGCTGGCTTCGCAGCTGCGCATCCTGTCACTTCAATTTTCCAAGACCTTGTTTATGGTTTCAGGTTGTAGCTCACGGCTTGCTTAGATGATGTTGGCCTTAAGTGCTGAATCGTTTCCGGATTGTTGGTATAACATCGGTCCTTCAAGATTCAACACAAAAAAAAAAGTCCAAAGGGGTCAAATCGCAGCTCCGATGGGGCCAATTGACATCGCCAAGACGGCTGATAACACGATTTGGGAATTTGGTGTTAAAAAGATCGATTGTGGCATGGCCTGTGTGGCATGGAGCGCCATCCTCCATAAACCAGAGGTCCTCCAAATCCATGTCTTAAATTGCAGTAAAAAAGATCGGTTAACATGGCTCTGTAACGCCCACCGTTGGCCGAAACGTTGTTCCCAGCCTCATTTTCAAAGAAAAATGGTTTAATGATGAGTCTCACACTCTCGGCTACAGCAGCCACATTCTCGTTTTTGTGCACCGAGTGAGTGCTGTCCGCTAGCATACCAGTCTCACGAACTTTCTGCACAAACTTGCGTACAGCAGGCGCGGTGGGTGCTTCATTTCGGCCAAAACTTCTTTTCAAAAAACGCACTGTTTGGGCTACACAGCACTCACTTTCGAAATAAGTTTTCAATATTTCGCAACGTTGTTCAAGCGTAAAGCGACTTATTTCGTTTCGCGGAGGTACGATACTGACTTTCTGTCAGGATTTCGAGCGGGAAACAGCTGTCAGTGTCAAAATAACCCATGATTTAAAAAGAAACCAATAGATGGCCCATTCTTTGGATATAGCTCCCCGCACTTAATTTTGGTCAGGTTGACACTTGACAGGCTTCTTGTCTATCATCGTCAATGTTCAATGTTCAATGTCAACTGGATCGTGATTATCATCGCCTTTTCAATAAGCTGCAGAAGTGGTGCTTTTAAAATGTGAACACCGACTATGACCCCTATTTCTTACACCATCTGTTTTTACGACTTTCCAGGGTTCCCTTGGGGCATTAAGACAACCTTCTGGTAACATTTTCGAACCTCAGGAGAAGCTTTTGCTCTTATTTTCTCCTGTGTTCAAAGGTTCATAAGCCACTTTCCTTTCCCACTTGAGCCTTGTGTGCAGTGAGTGAGTTATTAAAGCAACATCGTGACAACTAGAGTTTTTATTTGTGTTGACTGCCCCCATCCGAGGTAAGGGGTCGACAAAATTTAGAAATTACTCAGATTTGCATGCTCCTTCGAGCCGGATGATAGGCGAGATATATATCTTCCTTAGTCGCATAAGAAAGGCGGAACTTGTCATTCTTCATGCTGTTTGTCTGGTAAAACTTTTCACATCAAAAGCGGCACTTCTAGTGGCATAATGAATCTAACGGCACAGATTTTATTGAGGGAAGTCGAACTTTATCACAGAATTTTCTCGTCGCCGGACTGTAACAGCTATCTGAAAGCGCGCTTTAGCAGCTACTAGGTAAATGTCAGAGTCGATGTTGGATACGTCTATGCGGGCGTCTAAAATAAAAGAGGTAGGTATCACTAAGTCGTCACAGCTTTTAATACTCCTTTTATCCGGACCATTCCATTGCACCTTTCGAACAGCTTTGTAGGCTTCTAATACCTCCGTTTGTTGTTCGACAGCATTTGATCTGTTAAGTGTCCTCACGTTCCATATAAATTTCTGAAAGTCATGTCCTTATTTATTTCGCATGTTTCGCACGATCAATCTTACCAAAAGCTGTTTTTGTCCACACCGCACACTATAGAACTCTCCCCTAGTCTTGTTAGGTCTAAGGCGAATATTACCAAGACCAGCGGGCGGAAGTGATGGCACGGTTGTGCCGAACTTAGCTCTCAAAGAGATAATAGCCAGCACAAAATTGCTGCCAGGGATCACCATAATGAACGACACATTTAAAAGCTTTGCGCCTTTGAAGTCATTTTAAAACAGTCCAATAAGCTAATGGCAGCTGAAATGACGAATCCATTAGCCCAGGAGATGACTCCGTCTTATAGCAGAACACATTAGTAAAATCCGAGTTCACACCCTCGACTGGGATACACTCCCAATCCGGATACTTAAATTTTTTAAGCCACTCGACCTGTTAGATAGTTTTCTTCCCTTTTTTTGCGCCCTCCTTTTGTCCGCCGTAAATTCGCTTCAAATGTTGGTTCCGAGTTGCCCGTGTATACCATTTTTGGTCCGCACTCTATATTGAAGCGGCTTAACTTCTCTACACAAAATCCGTTGCCATAGTAGAATTTATCTAATAAGGACACATACCACATACATCTCGCCACAATATGAGGTTTGACACCATCCAACACATATCCTGCGAGATGCACACAGACAACCGGAGGACGAAGATTGCCAGGGACGACCACGACCACCGAAATGGAAAGAGAGAATGTTTTAATTCTCTGTACTGAATAGATATTATGCAAGACCAAGCAATCATGCTGTTAAGCTCTTGCCGGCTACTATACCTACACCCAGTTGATGCGCTGTGAAATCCGTACTATACGTACCATGCCATGCCATGGATGGGTATTTGAAAGGATAACATCCTGATGTGAAGTTTAGGACCAGCAAACTGTGCTTGTGTGTGATGCATGCATAAAATGGTCTCCGCCATTAATTACAGTCGAGGAAAAACTATTTCATGCATACACCCACTGTGCTGCATGTGTGTGTATGCGTGTGTGTATTTTAAAAGGACAAAGTAAAACCGTATCCCCAGTGTGCAGAAACAAGTGAGCAGAAAGCAACGTCAAAAAACCATCAAGACCCGATGAAATACATGAAAGGATAACTGCAGAGATTTCGGATTAAAAAGAAAGTCGACATGGCGTAGCATGGCAACTCGCCGCCCCTACGCCACACAAACTGCAGGGATATATGCGGAGAATTGATCGCGCCGCCACATACATATACCGACGTGTGTAGGTGTGTCTGTATGTGGCAAAGTTGCATTTTGCACTTGCTCTAAGTTAATTAGCCGTCTTTTTTCGCGTATAGTTGAAAATAATGAAATTTTTTACCCTTGACAAAAAGCAGGATAATTAAAAACTCTCTCTACGTGGTTGTGTATATGTTTACCGCTGTTTGTTTCAAAAGATGACTTTAATTATGTGGGCGAAAGGTGGGTGTTGGCAGCGGATATTGGCAATGTTTGCGGATGGACAAAAAGGAAAACTATTAAACCGGATCTCGCCACCCTTTGAGGTCAGCCTGCAAATGATTCAAAACAGAGCAAAAAACACAACGGAAAGAAGTAATGACCTGGGGATAATACACAGTATATAAATCTTCTTTCCGTTTCCGATGTCGCGCCCCGCCGCGTCTTCTCCTGTGCGTTGTCAGGGCTTTATTCTTCTTCTCGTCATCCTTTTGTGCTTTAATTAATGAAAATGAATGCGCTGTGGGGTCGAAGGACGATGAGTGTTTATGTCTTTTCCTTGAAAGGATACGATAAACCGCTAACAATTTTCTCTCGCGCTCTCTCTCTCTCTCTTTCGCGTCTAACGCTGGCGTTGAACGAAATTCAATTAAAAAATACCCTCGAGGCGCGGCTCTGTACAAGAAAAATAGTCAAAAATAAAAGGGGAAACATCAACACCATCCGACCCAAGCCAGACACATCCTACCCAGTGATTTTAATTGCTTACTCAATTTTTTAGGCACTTTTGACATGAACATTAAAAAAGAAACAGCCAAAGCTGGAACGGCAAACAACGGAGCGCAAAAAAAAAAAACCTGTATATACATAAAAGGACCTGTCAACGACAGCAAAGTATGCTGCTCGCACGCATTTATTGGAGTCACCTCACCATTCCTCTATAAATGGAAAACTATATTTGCGCCTATTATAACGTTCCACTGAGGAAATGTGTCCTTTTTTGGAGAGGTCCACAGAAAAGCGAACAAGTGCTGTCATATGCATTGACATTTTCGCAAATGGATACACAAGTGGCAATTATATAGGCGTTCACAAGGATTTTCCTTCAACACGTATGAGATGAAAAAAGCAACAAAGTGCCACCACAAGGACCATGTCGTGTGACGGATTCAAGCGGACGAATGACGTTCGAGAGGGGTATGGTATATTTGTGAATGGTATGGTGAATTTTAGAAGGAAATCCCTTTAAATCACTAAGGGTTTGAAATAAGCTTTGCGGAAAATGTTAATTGCTCTTTTGCACTACAATGAGCCACTATGTAGTTTGGTACGAAAACGGTTCCACGAACCGAACCGCAAATCAAGACAAGGGTGCCCTTAAGCATGGATATTATGTTTTCCTTAGCACAGGCAATTTCATAATACGTTCTGGTACTGGTGGAATGGGGAAAGTTAATTAAGTGTATGAACTTATACCTTTTTGTGACAGGAACAAAGGGCAGGTATGGATGTTTGACGGAAAACTTAGCTCTGCAACGTTTTGATGTCGTCCTAGTGAATTCTATCAGTCTCATTACGTAATCTGTTGATTAGGCTGCGTACACTATTTATATGACCTTCCATTGGATGGGCTCTCAACTTATTAAGATTAAGTGCCAATCGGAGAGAGCAGCCTTTCAAAGAGTGGAATGTCGAGGCTCAACAATATCTAGATATATGGGGCTTTGTACGTTCGACTGGATTCCAAAAGCCAGTGGTCGAACTTCGCCATCCGTGAGCGAGCACTACCTCAATGAATTTAGTTTATTTTACATGCAAAACAATAACAAATTCAGTCAGGAAGTACTCGATGACGGATTTAGTAATTCACCGAAATAGGAAATGCACAAAATGTCTGCTGATCTGTCAAATATCGTATGCAAATCAGTAATGCCCTATAACGTTCGATCCGACACAATTTTTGGTTCTTTTAAATTATTCAATAAAAGGAACACCTCTTATTAGAACGCCTTGATTTATTCGTATGATGATGCAAATCAAAGCTTATTGGTAGTCTAAAAATCACATTTGAATCATTAGCAGGCGAATATTTTGGAAAGAAATAATAGCCTGCTAATTCATTTCCGTTTCAACTAGAATCTGCCAAGCAACGAAACAGTAATTGCAAAAGTATATGGAAATGTGAAAATAAATATAATTTGATCTTTTAAAAAGTGAAGGCCGTGGACATTCTTCTACACAAAAGCTGTGTTCTCTTCTATAAATTCACACCAAATAAAACAGAATTCTGTATATCTTGAATTCGAGCATAGTACCTGTTAGTCCTACGGAAGTTCCTAAATTTATTACTTCGCTTTGCATTTGGCTGAATGCTGACAATTCTTGTATCTATATTTTCCGCGAAGTCAGGCTTTCCGCACCAACCATTGATTCATTAGAGATTCTCATTCCTCGGGGAACAAACATCTTTTTCAAAGAGGGTTTGGTTGCAGCCAAATATCTACCTGAGCCGCCTAAGGCTCTTAAGAAAGTACTGGAAAGATCCCAAACCATTTCATTTAATCAAAATATTCGAAATATATATTTCAACTTTTTAGAAATAAAGCCAAAATACAATATTTTTCAATTTGTACAAATTTGTGTTTGCTATAGACTTAAAAACCACTTGCAACGAATACAATTTGGGTGGTTGGGCAGCTCCTACGACTCCTATTGAAAATGACATTTAGGGAAGATCTATTTAGCTAATGCCCGAGATAAACATGGGTCTCTCAACCTTAACATTTAACCATAAAGTTAGCGATATTCTGGCAACTATATTTGTTTATTGGTAAAGTGTTTTTGGGAAGTGTGTAGTCTTTGCGTAAACTGCCAGACTGAAGTTGATTTTTGGTAAGGCCGTAAGACTTAGAGCCCAGACATTACAAGACCGTAATGGTACGCGGAACTTCATCTGAGATGCTATAAACGATCCAAGATAAGCTTTGCGATTTTGGATATTGCATAGCTCGACTGGAATTAACAGCGCGAAACACCATAAGTTTTGCGACGCTTTGTCGGTAGAAAAAAGCTGTCTTTCATCAATGGCAGGCTGAGAGTGGACGTTCATAAAGCAAAACAAGTGTACGTAGTGTTCTTCTACTTCAATATAGAGTCTATAGACCATCAGGCTAAGCTCGTTTCAGCTATTTATTACACGGGCGATCGAAAAAATAACTAATTGAGAAGGGAGATATCGGCGCAGAGATCTAACAATTGTTAGAAGTCAATTCAAACAAAATTGCATTACGCAAATAATTATTAGATCTTAAAACAATGCACTCATCACCCTATCGTTTCAAATCCATGCACCTACAAACATGCTCGCTTAGTTACTTAGCGTATCTTGTATGAAATAAGGTACAATAAGAACATAGATCGAACGATAAGACAGTTTAACCTTTAAATTTCCTCGTAGGTATACCATACTCTATTGTTTCCCAATTTTTTGTTAAGCTAAGCTGATATTTGTCATAGAAGTTCAGTTGCATAGAAGTTCAGTCCGCCATCTAACTTTTTTTTTTTTTTCAACTAGTGCTTATTTCGCGAATGGTAACACTTAGCTCATGTCTGATTTGACAGATAATTAGTTTTATCCTTCCGCTGAACGCAACGCTGGGAAATATTGCGACATTACTTTATATCATGGTAATGTTGCAGAATGTGTGCGAAAATTGCGTACGGATTTTGGAAGAAGAGAAGCACCGTCAGCTCCGTATGTTCGTTATCTCGTGAAAAAAGTGAAAGAAACTGGCATCCTCATCGATAAACCAAAGCGTGAAAAGCCAAAAACAGTGTGTAAACCCGAGAAAATTGCTGCTGTGGCAGAAAGTGTGCGTGAAGCGCCATCAACATCAATTCACCGTCGTTCTCAACAATTGAACATTTCGGAGACATCATTGAGACGAATTTTGCATAAAGACCTTGGTATGACGCCATACAAAGTCCAATTGGCTCAGGAGTTGAAGCCAAATGACCATCCAACGCCCTGTTTTTGAAGATCGCATTATCAGCCGCAGAGCTGATGTCGTTTGGCCACCTCGGAGCTGCGATTTGACACCGTTGGACTATTATTTGTGGGGTGCCGTAAAAGATAAGTGTTACGCCGACAAGCCAGAGACAATTGACGCTTTAAAGGACAATATTCGTGAATCCATTGGTGAAATACAGCTGCACACAATCGATAATGTGCTTAAAAATTGGACCGATCGTGTAGGCTACTGCATGGCCAGCCGAGGTAGCCATTTGAATGAAATTATTTTCCATTATTAACCGGAAGGATTGTACTTTAAAAAAAAAATATGAGAAAATATTCAGTAGTTTTTTTTTATAGCATTTTCAAAAAAAAAAAAGTTATTTGGCGGACCTTGTATAAATACATCAAAATAAGTCGCATTGTGGTTGAATAATTGATGTTCTCTTAATGTGTGAACCGATTTTGAATCTGGAAAATTCAAACGAAAGGTGAAGTCAATACCAAGGTTTGTATGTATAAATAATATATATAATAAAGTCGCAAATAAATAAATCTATGAAGTCGTTCAATAGAGAGGTTCAACTATCGAAAGGGATATTAGGCGGTACGAAGTTCGACGGGTCAGCTAGTATTATTATATAAGACTCGGTCCTGCTGTATAGGAGTCTGTCAAAATAGGATGAAAACGGTGCAATGAAATAAGTCCCCGGGAACTAAGTCCACTGAGAGACTTAGTTCCCACCTAGAGGGAAATGAAACCAGTATCGTGAAGTGGAATTAGTCCCATGTAAGGTGGGAACTAAGTCCACTTTCTTATGGGAACTAAGTACACATTTAAAAAATAAAAAGAGGGAACTAGCTTCCAAAATTTAGGATTGGACAACAAACTGTAAAGTGCAGTTAGTTATGACATTATTTTAGCAAAATCTTAAGCTTATCTTGGATAAGTGCAGTCAATACGATTCATTATTAGTGCAAACAGTGTGAAGTGAAGTTGTGCTTTAAAATATGAAAAATCGAATTGTATACATCACGGGCTTCAGTAAGAACAGTGTAAAGTACACCAGAAATAATATTTCTCGATACAGATGAAATTTGATAAGCGTTGCAAGGGAAGCATAATAATTAATGAACTTAGTAAAAAACTTATGAAAAAAATGAAGTTCATCATCCACATGAGAGCCAAGAAAAAACGGTAAAAAAAAGAAAATGTTTAATGAAATGAAGTTAGATTGTGTGAATAGACGTTTAAAGCGGAGTCTAGCAGCCCGAGAGATTTTTGACGAGCACCGCGCAAATTTAAACGATGAATCAGTGAATATTAATTTTAAAAGTGTAAAAAGGGGCTGAATAAAATTAAAAATCAAACCTTACCGAATTGCCCAACTAGCCCAGCCGATATTTTAAAATGCTACGAAAATGCATTTATGCAAAGCTATGGGGTTTCGAAACTAAGCGATAAAACGCAGTTTTATCAACATACAATTTTGGAAAATCATATCGCATACCTACACCATATTTATGGGCAGAAATATTACCCATCTTATAGGAGAAATGCCCGATGCTTTTCCAAGGCGATATTTTGATGAATGGACATTCAATGTTGTGCCCACATCATGTGGCTACAAACATTTAACAATTATTGTTCATTTCGCTTATGCAGAACACGTAAGTAACACTTATGACGCTCCAGATTCAAAACAGACAGAAAACACTATTTTTCGAAATTTAGTTTACTACTTTTGGAAATTCTGCCAATTTTTATTTGATTATTTTCAGAGTCTTGCAAACTGAATTTCGAAAGGAGTATTTTGTCAAACAGAAAAAAAATTAAAAAGTTCAGTTCAGTTTGCAAGACTCTAAAAATAATCAAATAAAAAATCGCGCGCGAAGTCCCTCAGTGGACTTAGTGGATGTTTCGTGAGGAAGATTCTTCAGGCCATATTCGGTCCAGCTTGTATTTAACGACGAACTTTGATCTATAATGCAGCGACCTTGTCAAAAACCAGAAGACACAACGGCTGATACCAGCCGACGAGTACTTGAGTCCAGCCTTGAGGGACAACGTAGCAGAGAAAGACCACACTTTATGTGGCGCGCATAATAGGAGGGCGTCCTTAACGAACATGGTGTGAGTAACTGGAGGGCTGGGGGGCTTGTTGGTTAAGGCTCTCGTCCACCCCGAACTGTAAGTGGCAGCAAAAGTAAAGAGTCTGAAGGAAATCGCATTATTTACAAGTAAAATATTATTTAATTAGTAGAATTAAATAATGGATATAAAGGGTGGTTCTCTAGTGGTTTCTTTTTACATCCTAGGTTATTTTGATACTGACAGCTGTTTCCCGCTCGAATTCTTGACAGAAAGTCAGTATCATACCTCCGCGAAACGAAATAAGACGCTTTACGCTTGAGCAACGCTGGGAAATATTGACAACTTATTTCGAAAGTGAGTGCTGTGTAGACCACAAACTGAAACAGTGTACAGTGAGAAATTCAGAATTTTTCATTAATTTTATTTAATCCCTGTCGCTCACTTTTGTTCAGTCTTCCTAAACCAAGACGCCTACCAAAATGTAATACAAAAAGTTTCGAATCTATTTGCCCACAGTCAATCGACATAAAATATAAAATTCATCTCAACCCCATCCAACTACCGACCCTCCGTCAAATCCTGCTGCTTAGGGCGCAAGAAATCTTTAAAGATACCTATACCCCCCAAAGTCTTTCAGCAAAACCATAACACTTGCAGCGCGATACTCGTATAACCCTAATTTTCTGCACAATCAATCAAAGTGAACGCGAACATAAATTCATCTCGAATTTGATATCATCACAGGGATATCGCATATCCAAATGACATATTTCCCTAATGCACACAATTTATAATGTTGTAGCAGCACCGCAAAAGCCAGACCGTAGCGATTACCTACATCGTGCCACAGTATACGCCGGCAAATACGACAACAGAGCGAGGCGCGCAACAGATTCCTGTGTATAGTAGTTGTAAGGGTGTCCTTTTTCCAAAAATTACCTTTTACCCGAAAAGCAAAAGTCATCCCTTGGACGACAACAGCAACCGAAAGCGGGCGACATAGTCCACATGCGGGTTGGGCATGCACAACCTCGGAATATAGTGGTTTTGCGCTAGGAATGTATCACAACCACAGAGCATACATATCTCTCTCTCTCTCTCTTTCTCTGTGGGGGTGTGAGTGCAAACTTTGGTATATTTTATTCTGGCGCCAAGGGATGCGTTGGTAAAAGCTGCACACCAGCAACAGAGTGAGATGATGTACACTTTGGGCGACGGAAAATTTGTCACCACAACCGGAAGTACTTAAAAAACAAAAAAACACATAAACCTCTCGAAGGAACAGAGAATGACGAAGTGGATTCACCGGGATTTTATTAGACACACTATGGAGGATCCAACCATAGGTTCACGGTATACCTTCGTGTCCTTTACAAGGTGAAATTCTGGTTCCGAAAAGAGAGAGAGAGGGAGTATTAATTAAATGTCAAACGTAAGACGATAGGTTGGTATCCCGACAATTGTTTTAAGCAGTATACCTACCTACCTACTCCATCTGGAAAGGATGTGGAAAATAATTTCTATTCTTCTGTTTCTTTTTTTTTTCTCCACCTTTTATTTGGGGTGTGGAAAGGTAATGAAAGTGGAACAGTTCCTCGCTGTGGAGCATCTCAACTTAACTGGTTGTGTCCTTGCAACGATATATGAGGAAATGTAAGAAGACACGTCCTCAGGATCGAAGAAAGTGGAGATTTCAATTTGCCAAATTGGTGGTGCAAATACCTGGAGCAATTAATTGCTTTTTTTTCTTGGTTACGCGGGGTGGGTATTGTGAGTCCCGTTAGGGTAGCTATATATTGCGAAGGAGAATTTGTATAGCTTGTTTGGAATAATTTTAGGGAGAATTATTTGCATTAATTTATTACATTGATGGGATACTACGGGATAGGCTGTGCGAAATTACAATTCGCGCTCGTCCTGCTCTTGGCATTTTCATTAATTGTTTGGGTGGGAGAAATGTTACATAATTTTTAATGGAATTCACCGGGAATTGTTGGCAGTGGCCCAGTGATACTGATCGAGGGGTTTCAGGTCCAACCCTCACAGATGGAATTTTCAATGCGCCATATCTCACAAAATACAGGCAAACATCTGAAGGTATAACAACCTGAGAGAGCTTCTCAATTCAGAAGTACGGTCTTTTCGTTCGGTAGGTCCTGTCCCAAAAATATCATCCTATACAAACAAATGGTTGAGGCAAACTAAACCTATATGGGGAGCCAATGCTAATTGTGTTATTTTTTTATAAAAGTAAAACATCCTTCTGATGGTTTTGACGAGTGGAAAAGTTTTCCTGCGACACCTGGTGGATAAAAAAGGAATATGTAGAGACCTATAGAATTTTGACGTCTGTTTGTTTTGCAAATGACTTGGATAAAGAATACTTGTGTTTTCGTGTAAGAAAATGAATTGTTTATCTATTAAAAAGTTAACCAATTAATTGAAAACAAACTTCATTTGCAAGTCAAAGTACTACTTGTCCGAAATTTGTATACTGTGAGTCAATTCATCTTGTAAAACTAGCACAAAAGTCTGTTCAAAGTAGTGTTGAATTTAATGTAAACAAAAAACACATTTTGCTTTTGTTTATATATTTTGGTTGCTTTTTATCTTATGAAAAGCGTGACAGCTATGATTTTTACAGATCCAGCCAGATTATAGGTTTTTAAGGTTATCACAATATCGCTCTGTGAAATAATTGATTATTTCAGTGGAACTATTATGCAACCCAGCCATGGTTTCTAATTTTTAGTCAGTAGCCTGTACTGCAGTGAAGCTAGTGAACGGGCTTAAGCTTGCCTGCACCTCTATGCTACGAACACTCTCAGTACAGTTGTTGGATGGTTCTTGGGTATCAGTAGGATTCTCCGCCAAACTTGTGGGTTGATGTGTCATATATTCTTGAGTAGATGTAGAGGATGAATTAAAAGTATGTCATTAAATAAAAGTGGAAACGAAATGTAGCAACTTGTAGTACCTTCTTCTCATTAATGCAGCTGAACGTCATAGTAACCGCCATGAACGTAAAAAGCCTGGTTTCTTTGAAGGAATTGATGAATTCGGAAGGCTTAGGTTGGGAAAGGATCCTTTCACAATTTTCAGCATTTTCTACAAAAATAACAACTTAGTATTCACTTTTATATCAACACTTATCGCACTCACTTTTAAGATATTATTTTTCTGTTGTAAAATGAGTTTTTTTCGTATATTAAATGTATATTTTTAATTAAGTACACAATTTCTCACAATAACTTCTTGATTTTTCATAGAAATACATATAAAGGGTTTTTCAACAGGGACGCTACAAAAGTAGAGCGACAGGGACAGCAAACGACGCCGAATTTCTTGACATTTCTCTTCAGTAAGGTTTGCCATTTCATGATGGAAAGATATACGAGCCAACAACGAGTCGAAATTATTAAAATTTACTACCGAAATTCGGAGTAAGTGGCCTCGACGTTAAGAGCGCTACCTCCAATTTATGGTCGTCATAATCGTCCTAGCAGATCAACAATTGAGCGTCTAGTGGAAAAATTTGAATCCACAGGCACAGTAAAAAATGTTCCCGTTCCAGTGAGATAAAGAAGTGCCCTTAGTGTCGAGAATATTCCTGCCGCTGAGGCTTCAGTTGAAGAAAGCCCAAATGTGTCTCTCACACGTCGTTCTCGAGCGTTGGGCATCTCTGTGATGTCGTTGTGGCGAGTTTTGCGAAAAGATCTTGGCCTACATCCTTACAAGATTAAATTGACGCAAGAACTGAAGCCGCTTGACCACCAGAAGCGTCGTATGTTCGTGAATTGGGGTGAGCAACAACTTGAAAATGATTCGGATTTTCATCGAAAAATCATCTTCAGCGATGAGGCTCATTTCTGGCTGAATGGCTTCGTCAATAAACAAAATATGCGGTATTGGTCACGCAGCAATCCGCACGTACTCCATGAGTCATCATTGCATCCCGAAAAAATCACGGTTTTGTGTGGTTTATGGGCCGGCGGCGTCATTGGGCCGTACTTCTTCCGTTATGATCAAGACCGGCACGTTACTGTGAATGGGAATCACGTGCCCGTGGTGGCCATGCAAAAGAAATCGAGTTCCATACATAATGGCATCGAACTTACTTTCAAATATCCAAAACCGTTTTTGATTTATTTGATAAAACTTTTGTAGCGCTCTTATTGAAAAACCCTTTACCAGCTGTCAAAATCTATAGCAACCTACCGATGCGAAAATTTACCGCCAGGGGTTATCCTCCATTCGTCAATATACTCTCAAAGGAGATACATCATTCAATTTGTGATTTTTTTTATTTTGTTTTAAGTTCATTCCACCAGCTCTAATATCTCTGGAACGCCGTGGTACTTTTGTAAACATTATTTGTTTGATTCAAACACGTACGGGAAGGTTATTTTTTGGCGGTCCATAGCGCGTAGATGCTAGTGTGATTTGGCTGGAACGATATTCGCTCTTAGGACTTGAATCATTTTTCGATTGCATGCATAACATCGATCTGTGAGGGCATCGCAAAAAAAAGTCAAACGGATTCTAACATTGGCAATTCGCTTCTCCGCAGTCCTGTGGGAAAGTGGATTTTGTTGCTCGTTTTTATTATTTTCTTCTGAATCTTTACTCTTGGTTTTCCTTGTTCTTCACTGGCAAATCTGTCCTTTATTTAAGAATGCCGTTTATTTTAATGTGAATACTGCGAAAGGGACTTTTTTTATACTCGCGCAATATCGCTCAACACAACTTTTTTATCTACAGGCAATTTCTTCCACTGATGGCAGTGCCACACTTCACTCACTGCTCCATTTACCCAGTCTATAAGCACAAGGTTTAGTTGCTCGCTTCAGACTCGCCTTTATTGCTAGATCTGTCATCATCTAATTGAAATTTTCATGCTGACCATATGGCGAGTTCGTCTTTCAGACATGATCCACGTCATGATATCAAATGAGAAGACCTACGCCCAAAGGTGACAAAAATACCAAAAATATAATGCAACTCCCTCGCTCGAGTTGGCTATCCGCAATCCTGATTTTAGTTACACTCTCCATATGCAACTTGCCATCTGTTGAAACTCATGTTATGCAAACGCTTAGAGACACATCTGTCCCAACTCTCAGCGAAGCTTTGGGGCTGAAAAGTAATTAGTTCCACCAGCTGACACACATGCATCGGAAAATCTTTCCACTTAATTTCAGCGCGGTCTTAGAATTTCCTTTTGCATTAAAATAATTCTTTGTTCTCCGCACATATCTGAAGGATTTAGGGTAATCTCTTCGGGGGATGTTGTCAACATCTTACAGAGAAGAGAAATATCACAGCTACCTGTGTGTGTGCTGTGTTCCGAAACTATTTAACAATTTTGCACGTAGGTTCCACACATAATGTATGCTATCTGCAACCGTGTAACCGTAGCAAAGTATAGCTTCGCTCTCGGTCGGCTGTAAAGATGAATGCCCTCTAAGGAGATTATAATTCACATATGCATGCTGCACAAAGAAGCAACAACTGTGTGAGCTTTTGTGCAGAAGCATGTACCTGGGATACCTGTAGCGTAGTCGAGTGAAAAACTTAAATCTCATTCGGGGTATGGAATTTTGCCTACACCATTATGCAGTGTATGGGGTATGGAGTGGGTGACTGATGGTGAACATGCAAACGAGTGTGTACCATCTGATGACAAGCATTGTAATTAATAACATAGAGAATTTCAAGAAGTTATCATCAGCATCATCAGCATCATCATCGTCGGCGTCGTCGTCGTCACCGTTTTCGTCTTCGTTTTCATTGCTGAGAAAAGTTGTCGTCGTCCTGGTGAATACATTTGTTTTTGAAGGGCGTTCGTTTGGAAATTTGATACGCGTCGCGGCTTTATTTTTTTTTTTTGCTACTCAGAATCTTAAGATTTGTTAAAAGAATATAAATCTAAGCGCGCGATGTCCTCTGATGAATGGTAGGTAGGAGATTACTAAAAGACATCAAAGGGAAATTCAGGTCTTATTTTTATTTCCTACAAGAAGGAAGTTATTATTTTTCGTTCCGATATAATTCTTCGTGCAATAAATTGTAAAAAGATTTTGTTTTAGTAGGAAAAGGAGCTTACATACTGAGGAAGTTTGCTGCTCCTATATTCTTATGGAGGGATCATTCGTTTTTCTGACACTTTTTCAAGCTCAATTTGTTGCTGCTTGCAGTTGTTATAGGTAGACTAAAAAATTGCGTCATGGGCTAGACGTTCTCTTTCATTCGTCGAACACCTTTTTGTAACAATATTTACTGTTGCACTGTGGAGGAATAAAAAGGAACAAACATGGTTTCACTGGATGAGGAGGAAAGTATATTACAACGATGAATCCACTTGCATTGGTCCATGGTTTTCCATGGTCATTTTATGCCCAGTCTACTGATCCACAAAACATCTTAATTAGAGGCCAAAACATCCATGAACTTCGTGGGAGAAACTGCTTGTAGATAAAAAAGTTGCGTTGAGCGATATTACGCGAGTATACAAATATTCCCTTTATCAGTTCCACATTAAATAAAGGACAGATTGGCCAGTGAAAAATAGGCAAAACCAAGAGTGAAGATTCAGAAGAGAAATCACTTTTCCTTTCAAGAACTTACGAGGCATTTATCCCCATTTAACGGTGCATACAACGTAAACGTCTCAAACTGCTCTGGAACGCACTCATAGCAACATACCAGTGTGGCTCCGGCCCAGAAGATCGACTATAGAATCCTGGAAAATATCAACAAATTCCAGTCGACCCGTGCAGGGAAATAAGTCCCCGGGTACTAAGTCCACTGAGCGACTTAGTTCCCACCTAGTGGGAAATAAACCCACTTTCTTAAAGTGGACTTAGTTCCCATGTAAGGTGGAAAATAAATTCTGAAAACCCAGAAGTTTTTTATTTCCCTTTTAATGTGAAGTAAATTTTCACTGTCGACTAAAGTAAAATTAAAGATTCAAGTAGGATTTTTGCAATTTTTATTAACAAAAAATAAATTAACTTTTAACTGGTCAGAGTAATATATTTACACCAAATTTAATTAACAAAATTTTCAAAATTTCGAATTAAAGATATATATATCTAAAACTATACATATATAATATATGTATAATTGTATAACCAATAAGAAACTGAGAAGAAAAATCAGTTTGCAAGGTTTTGAAAACTGAAATTAATTTTTAAATTTTTATTCTTTTTTTGACAAAATACTACTTTCGAAATTCAGTTTGCAACTGAAATTAAATTTTGGATTTTTATTCTGTTTGACAAAGTACACCTTTCGAAATTCAGTTCACGCGATTTTTTTTTTGATTATTTTCAAAATCTTGCAAACTGAAATAAATTTTTAAATTTTTATTCTTTTTGACAAAATATTATTTCTGGTGTATTTTTTATATATATTTGTTTTTCTTCATGATCATAAATTAACACACTATTTTTCCTGCAGCCCGTAATATATTCAATTCGATTTTCCATATTTTAAAGCACAACTTCACTTCACACTGTTTTCACTAATAATGAATCGTATTCACTGCACTTATCCAAGATAAGCTTAAGATTTTGTTAAGATAATGTGATAGCTAACTGCACTTTACGGTTTGTTGTCCAATGCTAAATGTTGGAAGTTAGTTCCCTCTTCATATTTTTGAATGTGTACATAGTTCCCATAAGAAAGTGGTTTTATTTCCCACTAGGTGGGAACTAAGTCCCTCAGTGGACTTAGTACCCGGGGACTTATTTCCCTGCACCGTTTGTGCCTATGTTAATCAAAGGGGCTCACTCATACTTGAAAAAAACCAGCCTCCACTCTTCCGGTTTAAACCGGATGTCCGTAGCCTAAGGTGGGCTTTCATTTCTTTGAAACAAAATGTTTTAACGCTGTTTAGGGAAAACATTGTTTTTTATGTCATGGCGAAAAATATTTTTTAGTTTTAGCATAAATTATAATCTGTACCTAATTAGTACATAAAATGAACAATATGTATTTGTTTAATTCTAAAAATGAATTCGATATTTTTATTGCTTACACTATTGCTGTCAAATTTGTATGCATTTGGCTTTTTCTAGTAGGTACCTAAAGGCCATAATACAAAAATCCTCGTAGATCGCATTATATTTATGTGAAAAACACAAAGAGTGCACTTATTTTTGTCAATTAATAATTTATATTGTCTTTTTGTTAGGAGTTTAATCACTTTTATTTGCTTTCCGATATAAATACTTTTTTTTTTAAATATGAATAGCATTTGCATTTTTACTGTTCCTATGTAACATTATTCAACACTGTTCAGTGTTATTAAACGACAGAATTTCCAATCATTTTTTAATTCTGTAAAAATATGGTATGTATTAAATAAACGAATTTGGAAACATTCACCAAGCCTAATAGAAATTTATTCGACGTTCATGAAAATTTTCTAGAATTCACTTATGCCCTAGTGGAAGCTTGGGTTCAACTTGGATGTTGCTAACACATTTTTTGAACAACCCCCACGGATTTCATTTCATTTTGGTACAGAATATGGATAGAGAACAAGTTATGCTACCTAAAAAAAAACATAATCAACATGTACTTTTTTACATTTATTGTTATAAATCTATTTACAAATTGTTTGTTATTGAAAGAGTGCCACCCGGCGTCCATTAATGCACGTATTCACAGACAGGAAAAAGAAGAGAGCGCTTCCGTGCCCCTGTCAGTCTATTTAGTAGTTAGTTTCAGTGTTGCCGCTGAGGGAAAAAAATTGTCGCTAGACCACAACCTAAAATCCGCTAGAAATGTTAGTTTCTGAATTGCGAAAATCCGCTAGAAATCGCTAAAATATCAATTTGAATGTAAGTTCATAAAAATATGTATTTATTTTTAAAAAATTGTTAATTACAAAATAATAAATAAATTCAAGGTAGCAAAAAAGAAGTAAGAAAGAAAAACGTTTAAATTTTTTTTTTAATCAAATTAAATACCGAATTAAAAAAAAGCAACCAATAAATTCAAGATAACAAAAAATAATAATTTGAAGGAAGAAAAAAACGAAAACGAAACGAAAAAAAAAAAATAAATAAATTGAAACAGCGTACTTCAATCCCATTTACATTTCTTTTGATTTGAAACGTGCTGAAACCTGAAAGGCATATCTTGAATACCGTTACAGTACAAAAATAAAAATCCCCAACAAAAAACTCTGTCTCGTCACCTACTAAGCATCTGCCTTTTGCATGTGCAACCACCAACCAACCACGCGTAGGTCGCGATGTGAAAAATTATGTTCGAATGGGTCGGAGATGCCACTTGTACGGGATTCGTGTACATGGTGGTGTAGTAATGAAAAGTAGCTAGAAATCATCAAATTTTTTTTTAGCGACAACATTTTATTAAAAATCGCCGAGAGCTTTAAAAATACGCTAGAAATAGCGAAAAAATCGCTAAAGTGGCAACAGTGGTTAGTTTATGCGACTGAGCGATTGAGCGACGTCGCTCTGTCTTAAAAAAAATCTCCTAATCGCTCAGTTGGCCACAGCCACACGATTTTATATGCTTTAATTTATAAAAGCGACGTCGCTCAGTAGCGCAATGCATGGCCGAAGCCTTATGTGGGCTCAATCTCATTCAGTAGTAGTTAGGGCAGGTGCCAACACGAAAGGCTCTATCTATCTTTAACAAGTTCGATCGGCTACTAGATGATTATATTGCGAACGATATTGACATCATCAGTCGTTCGAAGCGTTCCGTGATAGAAAATTTCACTGGGATTGAAGACGAAATTTTGGCCTTGACCGAGAGAAATAAATGAGGTCTAGAGACTAAGTAAAGGGTATTTTTTTTCGACGTATAGAACTTTAAAATGGAATAAAACAAAGATGATTTTTTTTAAATTGACATGAAACTTACTTTATTCTAAAGATAATCTTCTGGCATTATAATTTAAATATGATTTCTGGCATATGACCTCCACGGCTGGCTCGGACGTAGTCTAATCTGGAGGTCCAAATTTCGATGACTGTTTTCCAACATTTGTGGCCGTATGTCGGCAATGACGCGGCGAATGATGTCTTCCAAGTGGTCAATCGTTGCGGGCTTATCGGCGTAGACTAGCAACTTCACATATGCCCACAGCAAATAGTCAAGTGGCGTTAAATCGGACGATCTTGGAGGCCAATTCACGGGTCCGCAACGTGAAACTATGCGGTTATCAAACGTTTTCCTCAATTGTGGTACGAGCTGTGTGACATGTTGCGCCGTCTTGTTGAAACCACAGCTCCTGCACATCATGGTTGTTCAATTGATGAACGAAAAAGTCAGTAATCATGGCGTATTATCATTTAGAGTAAACGTGGTGCGAAAAAGTTCCATAGTTAGGTATTCGAATTAATTGCTCTGATGGACGATTATGTTGCCCGTAAAATGGACGTAGTGCGCAATACGTATTTCGAACAGAACCATGATTTTCAAAATAAATTTGCACAATTTGGAAGCATTGTTCAGGTTCAGGCGTCAGTCTATTCATGTTGAAATGCCAAACCAAACTAAAAATAAATCACTTGACAGCTGACCAAATGGCCGCCAGTTAAAATAGTGTTGCCAACTTAAAGTTCTATACCTATAAAAAAAACACCCTTTCCACACCAAAAAAAAAAAAAAAACATTATTGATAGCAACAATTTTGATGTAGTTCAGGAGTTCATCTACCTGGGAGTAAACGTGAACTCCACAAATGACGTCTGAGAGGAGATACATCGGATAATTAACCTTTTTTAGTTAAAAACTTCTAACTCGAATGCCGAAATGTATGCTTTACAATACCCCTTATCCTGCCAGATCTGCTTTATGGCGCCGAGTGGTGGAGACAACCATTAGTAGGGGAGAGCTGATACTGGGCTCGTTCAAAAGAAAAATTCATCGACGAGTTTTTGGTCCTTTGTGCGTAGAGAACGAACGGAGGAGGAGATACAGCTGCGAACTCTAAGAGCTGTACCAAGATGTGGATGTAGCCCAAAATGCCACAATTGACTCGTCTACATCGAGCGAATGTTCAATAATCATCAAGCTAAGAGAATCTTCGAGTTTCACTTTCCCGCGATTTATGTCAGATCATTTAATCCACATAAAATAGCTCTTTCAACAATAAAGAGCTCATAGGACTTCTTCTTAAGTGTTTACCACGAGCTGGCCGCCCTAAAACTGATGGCCGATCAAATATATGACAGATGAGTTGCAGTTGTTTCGAGGCTAAGTTGCATATATTATTTCCGTCTACAGCCGGGATCAACTGAACCCCTTTACTGCCATCAATTTATAGTGCAATGGCACTGTGCTGTTGCTCCAGCATATGTATTGGCATATACAAAACTTTCTTTATTGGCACTTCACCCCAGCAGATAGTGCCACCCATTATCCTTACCAATAAATCTCTAATTAAATGAGTAAAGTTTTAAATACTCTGTCTCTCATTCCCTGTCATAACAATTAACAAACGAAGCATTCAACAACATCAGTCGTTCTCGTTGGCCCCTCTCATTTCGCCTTCCATACGTATATATCCTGAAACATTTGGTAAAATCCTTCAGCTTAGCGCACAATACCATAGCGACATAAACCAGAAATGCAATTATCTTTACACCGAACTTCGGTTGCCGTCACAGAGAAACAATCTCCATCCACCATTGCACACACATGGTTGCTATAGGAGCGGGATATTTTTCTATATATACCCATATATATATATAGATATATTTGCGTTGCGTGTACTCGTATGTCGTATGGTATAGCAAACTCCACATAATCCAAATCAATTTCGTGCAGACAAAAACTATTTCCACTCGCCCACGCCACACCGGCACTATCGCACAATGAGTTCCAAGTCAATTGCAGGACCAACCAACATTTAGTGAGTTAAGCTATGAAATGAACCCTCTCGCACATGCCACCACCTCGTCTTCATCGCTCTGGTCCTTTGCTCACAAAATGCAACATCATTTTCGATTACCATTCAGCAGCAGCAGTAGCACTACTGTTAGAGTAACAACAACAACGACAAGCAATATCTGTGCTTCTGCGACCAAAATATTCCAAATCCTTCCAATAAAACTTTATTACAATGACAACTTTTCGTCCCGACCAACACAGCCAGCAGTAGCAGCCAACAGCCAACGGAGCTGAGGCCGGCGCTCATTGCCTATCCTTGTGATGGAATGACAACCATACAACGAGTGAGATGGTCCTCGCTCCTCGGTCTCTCTATAGATGATGGTTTTAGTAGTTAGCCAGATATAATGGGGTTGTGCCGGCTTTAGAGAGGTGCACCAACGGTATACCAAGGTATGTGTATTTAACCATCATTTGGATTTGTACTGTTACTGTACCTGGGTGTCTGCAAATCGCTAGAATCGAATTAATCATTGCATTAAACTGTTAAAGTTTATTTCATGGACACGTACGGATGTATGCAAATTGTGTGAACAGGGATTCGGCGATTTTTTTTTTAATTCTCACAGAGGGGAAGGTGGGCATTTTATTAACCATTAGCGGCGCAATGGTGTCTGCGTGTATTTTCGATGGAGTTGGCTGGAGGGACAAGTTGATTTGTGGTAAGGATTTGTGGAATTTACGCAAAGGATCCGCAGAGACAGATCTTATGCTGCCCCAGTTCAAAATGAAACATCCACTTCTGGGTAAAGAAATTTTAGGAGTCTCTGACCAGCTGCGAAATTGAACCTCAGCTTCCGAAAAATAAATTTGCCTGTGAGTTCAACATTAGTCCGCAAGAGGAAAGAAATGTTGAACATTTTTACAACGGCACTTTGACAGAAAATGCATTGTTCCCATTCTCTCTAGTAATCAAGTAACTGATGTGGATGGATTAGTGCTGACAGCTTGGTTAATTGACTGCAAAGCGAAGTGTGAGAACATGTCGCTTGGAGCAATGAATGGAAACGCGTTGTCTTTTCGGATGAAAAAAAGTTTAACCTTGACGGCCCCGATGGTTACAACTTTTATTTCCATGATCTAAGAAAGAAGGAGCTTATTTTGGCCAGACATCACAGCCGTACATCAGGTGTAATGGCTATTACTCACTATGGCACAATCGAGTTGGAGTTTTTGTCCACAACAATGAACGAAAACAACTACAAATGTTTGCTGGTACGGTCATTTCCAAAAGTTTTTTTTTTTTTGTTATTGAAGGTGAAAATCTCGAAAGACTCTAACCGCACTAAAAAAAACCTCCTTGATCATGACCAATCCAAGAAAGATGGACAAATGATTTTAGTTAAAACGTTTAGTTGTGTTTGAGAAGGTATAACAATTTGAATACGGGTTCTCATTTTTTTTTAGATTATAAGGTCGTGAGGTTTAATTCTTCTTAATCTACGAATATTGTTTCGTACATTTAAGACGTCTTCTATTTCAGGATTAATATGCATCTGCAGACGCACATTGTGACGAATTGCATACTTTTTAATTACCTCCGTTACAAGATGAATCTGCAAATCACGATGCAAGTCATTATTTCTAATATACCATGGGGCATTTACTATTCCCCGAAGGACTTTGTTTTGGAATGTTTGTATTATTTTTACATTTGTTTTCTTTGTACAACCCCATAATTGGATACCATATGTCCAAACAGGCTTCAGTATCTGGTTATATAATAAAATTTTATTCTCAATGGACATTTCCGAATTATGTCCTAGCAACCAATAAAGTTTTCTATATCTAATATTTAGCTCTTCTACTTTCTTTTTCACATGTTCCTTCCATTTAAGCTTAGCATCTAGATTCATACCCAGGTACTTAGCTGTGTTTGAATAAGGAACTATTTGGTTATTAATAACTACGGGAAGATTCGTTATTTTTTTATTAGTAAAATTGATATGGGTGGACTTTGACTCGTTAAGTTTAATTCGCCATCGTTGCGCCCAATCACATATCTCATTAATTGCATATTGCTGCTTTTCTGTTGCTTTAGCCACGCATCTATCAGTCGATAGAAGAGCAGTGTCGTCTGCGAATGTAGCTATCATCGTATCAGTCGTATTTGGTATATCACTGGTATACAGTAAGTACAGGGTTGGTCCTAGAACACTTTCCTGTGGAACTCCTGCTTGTAGTTCTTTGAGTTCAGAATACGCTGAACCATAGCGAACTCTAAAGAGTCTAGTTGAAATATAAGATTTTAGTATCTCATAGTACTGTCTGGGTAGATCCCTATGAAGTTTATACTCTAAGCCCTTATGCCAGACTTTATCAAAAGCCTGTGCGACGTCTAAGAATTATGTAGAACAAACTAGCTTCTCTTCTAGTGGCTTTTCTATTATATTAGTTATACAATGTACTTGGTCTATTGTCGAATGCTTATTTCTAAACCCGAACTGGTGGGTGGGAATGAGCATTGTTTGCTCAATGATTTTATCCAGCCTTTTAAGTAGAAGTTTCTCAAAGAGTTTGTAAAGGGTGATTTTTTAGCTGGTTTGGTTTTGGCAACACTGGTTTTGACAGCTGACGTGTGTTTAGTACCTTGTGTCACTGTCAAACAGCTTCAGTTTGGTTTGCAATTTAACCATGGATCGTCTTACAAATGAACAACGCTTGCAAATTATTGAATTTTACTATCAAAATTCGTGCTCGGTTCGAAATGTTCATCGCGCGCTGCTTCCATTTTATGATCGGCATTCTCGACCTTCTGAGCAGTCTATTCGGAAGATTGTGACCAAATTTCGCACCAAATTTACTTTGTTGGACATTAAACCACCAACACGTTTACGTACTGTGCGTAGTGAAGAAAATATTGCGGCCGTATCAGCTAGTGTGACAGAAGACCGCGAAATGTCGATTCGGCGCCGTTCCCAGCAGTTAGGCCTTTGTTACAGCACTACGTGGAAAATTTTGCGGAAGGATTTGGGCGTAAAGCCTTTTAAGATACAGCTGGTGCAAGAACTAAAGCCAGCCGACCTACCACAACGCCGAATTTTTGGTGAATGGGCTCTTGGAAAGCTGGCCGAGGATCCGCTTTTTTATCGAAAAATTGTGTTCAGCGATGAGGCTCATTTTTGGTTGAATGGGTACGTAAATAAGCAAAATTGCCGCATTTGGAGTGAAGATCAGCCAGAAGCATTGCAACAGCTACCAATGCATCCCGAAAAAGCCACTGTTTGGTGCGGTTTATGGGCGGGCGGCATTATTGGGCCATATTTCTTCAAAGATGATGCGAATCGCAGCGTTACTGTCAATGGTGAACGCTACCGAGCGATGATAACAAACTTTTTTTTGCCCGAAATGGAAGTTCTTGACTTGCATGATATGTGGTTTCAACAAGACGGTGCCACATGCCACACAGCACGCGAAACAATGGCGCAATTGCGAGGCGAGTTTGGTGAACAGTTAATTTCACGTTTCGGGCCGGTCAATTGGCCGCCTAAATCGTGCGATTTGACACCATTAGATTATTTTTTGTGGGGGTATGCCAAGGCTAATGTGTATAGGGACAAGTCCGCTTCGATTGACGCACTGGAAGCCAACATACATGCATTCATTCGTGAGATACCGGCCGATATGTGTGAAAGAGTATGCCAAAATTGGACTCAGCGGATGGGCTACCTGAGACGCAGCCGCGGTCAACATTTGCATGAAATTATCTTTAAACATTAAATTGCAAGGTTCAAACTATCGATTCAAATAAATATTTCATTCATTTTTTCGAATTTTTTGTGTTTTTTTTTTAAAAAAAGTTCTAAACCTCTTAAAAAATCACCCTTTATGAGGCGACTTCTGATAGAGGTTTACCTTGTTTAGGTATAACTATAATTTCTGCCATCTTCCAGTGATGGGGAACATATCTTAGTTTAAAGCAAGCATTTATTAAAAGCTTAAGTTTTACCAATGCTATGAAGGGTAGTTCCTTCAAGATTTGAGCAGTTGTGAGATCATAACCTGGTGATTTTCTATTAGACAGCCTATGAATACATATTCTGATCTCTTTAACGGGTGATCTTGCGCTTGAGGTCTCTTTAAATATTTGCAAGCCTTCCAAAGGGAGTAGTCTATGCCTTTGTCAGCTGTTAAGGTAGTTAGATAGAGATCTATTTTTAAATTCGCCGATTAATTTTTTTAAGTTTGTTACTTAGTCTATTGAATATAGTTCTATCGCCGGGATATCTTGTCATTTGGCATTTTCTGCGAGCTCTTCTCTTTTCCAGTATTAGTTCCCTAATATCTGTGGGATATTTTACCGATGCTTGTTTATGTTGTTGATAAGTTGGTGTACTATCTTCTGCTGCCTGTTGTATATCGGCAATGAATTGTTCAACTTCGATGTCAATATGCCGTGTTGTGACCAGTGGAGATCTAAGGTTAATAAATCGTTCGAGTAATTCTTTAAATTTGCACCAGTTCGTTCTTTTATTCGTAAGTTTTTCATTGTTTGTTTCTTCTATTGACATGCTTGACCGTTAGGATAACGGGTGTATGATCCGATGACAAATCATCACTGTTTTCAACTTTTATTTCTTTTCTATTGATTCCTTTCGTTATGTAGAAGAAGTGTTGGTATGTCATTGAGATGTTTTTTCCCACGGGAAGCTAATTTGTTCCCCTTTTGGACCTAGTCAAAATTCCCACAAATTTCCCACTTAGTTAATTTAAGAAAAAACAGTTTATTTTCAATATTTTTATTAACAAAAAAAAAGAGGGCAAAAAGTATTCTATATTAAGGAATTTAATTGGATGAATTAGTAAAACAGTCATTTCATTACACGCATAAAAAATCACATTGGTACAATTCATGAAAAAAAACCACTATAATTCATTATAATGTCATATTGTTTGTGTATAGCGCAAATAATCTCTATAATAAGAAACTTTTCGATAATGAATAAAAACAGCAACTCAGTTTCAGTCAGAAAACATAAGCAATGAAAATACCGGTGGAAGTTAGATGGAGAAATTCAAAATGTGCATGAAAGAGAAACCAAAAATGCGATACTCTTAGCCTCCTACGTGTTTTGTAATTTGTAGTACTTAGATTAGATTTATTTCATAACAAGTCATTTAGATAGGCTTGCTTGTGAACACAGAATAAGGTAGTAGAAATATGATACATATTAGATTGAAGTTTGATGGAAATTTAGTTTTTTTTGTAAGCTGATCAAATTTTCCACAAAATCGTACCGACGTCTTATTTTATTCCCTTTTTTGCCACAAGACGGTTTCTTCCCACGAAAAGGTAAATTTCCCACGAGTTACCAACACTGTGTAGAAATCAATGAGGTCTGGTATTTTCGCTTTGTCGGATGGCCAATAAGTGGGCGATCCAGTCGAAATAAAATTACAATTGAAATTTTGCCCTGCTTTATAAACCTTCCTGCCTTTTGTCGTTAATGATCTTGACCCCCAGTAGTTTCCAAAAGTGAAAAACATTTTCGGACCCCGGCCTTGGATATTCCAACAAGACAATGCCCCTATTCACACTTCCAGGGTTGTTAGAAGTTGTATTCAATCAGAAGACGTGGAACTTTTGCCATGGCCGCCCTATTCACCGGACATAAACATAATCGAAAATGTTGGGCATGGTTATCTCGTAAAGTGTATGAAGGCGGCAGACAATTTGAAGACAAGGACACTTTAATCGAAGCTATTCGTGATGCCTGGGCCCAAATTTCTCTTAATTAGGTATGTAAAAAAAAATTTGATTCTATTCCAAACCATCTTATAGAGGTCATATCGAAAAATGGCGGGCATACTCATTATTAATGTATAAAAACATAGTAAATAAATGTTTTAAAACCATAAAATTTAAACATTTTATTAATTTTTTGCTTTCTTTCGAAGATTTTGCAGTATCTAGTAGTTCATTGTTTGATCTTGGAAAATTACCCTTTAATTTTATGACTTACTGTTGGGAAAATATGTACCTGTTAACAGGTAGGAAAAGTTTCCGGGTAAACAATTTTAAATCGGAAATCGATTGCAAAATGTATGGCCACATACTAGTGATCGCCAGTGTATGTCGGTCAAGTAGTTCTGGTAATTCTGGTTGGTAGACAAAACCAGATTATTTTTATTAGCTTAGACTCTCTTATATTTTCAATGAAAATATCTCCAGAGACAATGCATATGTTATTAGTCAACCAACGCTTTTTCTATCACTTTTTTTCTATGAATTCGGCCTTATGGCAAACAATTAAAAACCATTTCAACTGACAGTTCGGGCAGTTTTGTCCAAGTTGATGAGTTAAATTTAAATCAATTATCTGCTATACAGAAAATGAATCAACACATCCTATATGTGATTCGCGAAATCTTTCAATGCAATTGTAAAATCCGTGATCAATTTTGTGCAGTGGTTTGAAAATTTAATTTGATTAAGCACATCACAGTCGAAAAAAAGCTGTTTTACTGGGAGTAGGATAAATCAGGAAATGGAGAGACTGATAGTGTTTGGACCTCTGGATATCGATTTGTCTAGATCAGAACGAAGATTGACTGCAGCAGTCTTTCCCCCTCCCTACAGCAGCTACCTCATACCTCAGTGGATGCACTTTATGTATGCGACAAGATTTGGGTTAAGAGATTTACTCTCGATGTAAGGGGCAGACCGGCTGCTATCGATAAGGGACTTTAGATTGGTATCAATGAAGCCAATTAGACAAAGAAGGAAAATCGCTAATAAAAGATTAAACAAAAATGTTAGATTCTTCCAAATAACCTATACGTTTTTTAAATAAGTAATTCACTCAATCGCAGCCCTTGCGAAAAGTGAAAATGAGAGCTGGGCAACTGGTAAGGTAATCGGCCCGTTGTAGCCACCATCACAGACCTTATATCATTCCTATTTATAGATAGTAGTCTCCCAGTTCCTTAAGCATCAAGTTTCGGCCAAAGTATAGAGGAGGAACCGCCACACTTAGATTAATGCAGATCCATAATGATGACCTTGGGGTTTAATGCCCCCACACTATGGAAACCTATGAAACCAAATTGTCAAGCTCTATCCCCAGGGTGTTACAAGTGTATGCAAGTCTTTTATAGACTATTGTAAGAGAGCTCTTCTAAGTCTTCGAAAAAGTGTCTTCCAATAAATAATTCTGTATCTGAAGTTGCCGAATGCCGGTGAGTGGCAAAGATAGTGTGGAGCGTCCTTATATGCACCTCCTCATCAGCGCATTCTCTATAGTGTTGCTTCTCATTTTCTTCGAAGTGTATTAGAGCATGTTATGTGCTGTGGTACTACGTACAAGAGAGGATAACGATTGTTTTAGTAGAACCAACATGAGATTTGCTGGGTGACCATTGTCCTCAAAAGCTGAATCGGTTGTCAAAGATTGTCGAATAGGAGAGTTTAGATCCAGCGTGCGGAATTCAAAAAGGTTATCAGTTCCCTAATGCTACTCTTAGAGACCTCCTCAAGGGAGTCGAAGAAGGGTTTAGGTACCCATAGATCGCTGTCTGGCCTTAGCTAGTGCTGAACAGGCGCAAAGGTAGTGAGTGAGTGTTTCCTTTTCGGCTGCGTCATTACAGCTGCGGCAGTGTGTATTATGTGGGATGCCTAGAAGGTGGGTTGTTTTTTCCGTGCTGAAGTTTGGCCACGTCCTTCTGGATATGATACAGTTCGTCTGCCTCCTCCATCTGAGGTTGGCCTTCGATAGGAATTCTGAGGAGATAGGCGTAGAGAGTACGCTCTACGGTCTTTAATAGAACTAAATTAAATGGATCCTGCTTTGGGTCGATTGTAATAAAATCTGCATGACTGGGTCGCCTGTAACTTGCTTTTTACCCGACTGGATACAGGGAGGGTACTTAAATGCGTCTTGCTCATATCTTTTTAGTTCTTTTTTTTTACAGTCAGTCGGGTTTTTTGGTTTTTTAAATAAACTTTTTTTATGTAAATTTTTATATTTATTTTCAAATTAGGGCCTCCTTTACGGAACCGCTCATTCATATGTCAATTTGGTGCAATCGATTTTTTTTTTAAATCCACACAACTAGCTGGTATACATTGGTCAACCAATTAGTCAACTGCGACAGTGCGACGGGAATATTTTGGCCCAGAACTAAATTTTATAGTTAAAGTACCAATCATTTTTTACGCCGTAGATAGATGGGTCCAAACCAGCCTCGACAGCCAACTATATAGAACCTACTTTCATAGAACTGCGGAAGAAAAGTTAATGAAGAACTCTGGAAACTATAGAGAGAAAACATGGAAGAGCATCATCAGCTACGAGGCAAGCCCGGAATTTTCTAGCGCAGCGTAACCGAAAAAGTGTCCAAACATGCATCGGTCCGAGTAGACTTAGAGAAATCAGTTACAGCTCAAAAAGGTCTTCGCAAATTCTGCGGTGAGTGCACTTAAATCGCAGAAACTAAACCGGGATCTTGTGGGAAATCGTCCCACAAGAGACGGAAATATTTAGGTAAGCCTTCCAATCATCCGATGAGGAAACGAAAGAAAAACTGGTAGAGAGTCCTACACCAAACTCAAAATGGTACCTAGTAATGGAGCCTGAAAACTGATTCCGAAAGGAATCTTAGTGGGAGGGTTATTATACGAGGAAACAAACCTCGATCCAAGGTGTAAGCAGGGGGTACAATATACCAAACGGCTACAGTGCATCGTAAAAAAAGAGAAATAGCAGCTTAAACCAGAAATATCAGTCCGCAAGTCCGCCATACCATAGATAGTTTGATTTTCCAACAATGTCCCTGGCTTACCAGATACCTCTGTCGTGCACACCTCCATAAAACCATATCTTCAACCTCCAAAAATATCTCAGGCTTTCATTTATCCACTCCTATACCACAGTATTGGCGATAAATTTCCAACACCCAGGAAACATGAACACATTTAAGCACGCAAAACGTCTCATTGCAGGCGCCCCACCAGAGTAACAATTATAACAACAATAGTCCTGTGTATACAACTTCACATTGTCTCTAAACAGAGCTGTAAAGCTTTGCAATTTTAAGAGGTTTTTGTCAGTAATGCGATTATAAAGTTGGTCTCCTGAGAAGCTAAAACGAATTAAAAATCTAAGCGAACAACAACAACAAAAGCGCTGGAGAAAACTATACACATTGGCTGTGGTCGATTGGAAAATGGAAAATAGGAAATTGTTAGGGAAACTAAGCTGAATAGCTTCATCCACATGCGGGGTAAGGGTGTGGCTGTGGGTATATGGGTAGGTGTATCTCATTTAATAAAGATCATGTAGAATAACCCGAAATCCTATGGCACTAATTAAATGAATTTACTCAGGCAACAGCAAACACCTAGAAAGCGCAGGATTAACTCTGAAGAAAGCCTTAGGCAGACGTATAGAAAACGGATTTTCGTTGTTCTTCGGAGGGTTGGGCGTATCACACACAAGTTTGCTTATCTCTTTGGATACAACAAGCACCCACACATGGATAGCCATAGAAGTGAAATCCTAATTGATGATAACTTCCATTTAAGTGGAAGAATGAAATTATCTTTTGTGACCCAGAGCAACAGGGGCAAAAACGGGTCGGAGTTGAAGTCCAAAATATATACCCGAATGATACGAACAATATTACGAGTATACTGAGAGCGCTCGTTGATAGATTGTATCTGTAAGTATCCAATTGATGGGATTTGGTTATTTTTCAAAAAAAAATAAACACGCAGTGACACTGCGAAAATGTCCCCAAATCAAGCATGCTATAGCTGAATCCGTTGGTCCCCCTCGTTTGCGCTGTTCGATTTCACAATAATTGGGTGTCAAGTGAATTTTATTGATATTTGACTTTGACAGAAAATATCTTGGAATTTCATCTGTGCGTTGTTAAGGACGTTTGACATTTTTTTTCCAACAAGGAGTTAGATGGATAACCGGGTTTATGGCCCATATCGCTGGTCGTCGCTTGGTTGGCTCCTTCATTGCGGAGAATTGAAAAAAGGACAAATTGAGAAACGACTCGAGTTTCGTATTGAATGTGACATTTGCTTTTATCTGGGGGATTTCTGGACGAATTTTCAGCGGGAGGTGTGCGCGTACTCCTTTTTGTGCTAATGCGTTCGTGTGGAAAAGTTTCTTGTGATTTCAATGTGCGATATCGAAAAAGTGGCCTTTTGTCGCGAATTTATCGAGTTTCCTTAGTTCGTTTGAATAGTACCTGTAGTATGCATGAGCTGCTAGCCTGGGGGGTTTGAGATTATCAGAGCTGTTGGTTAGAGTTTAGACAGGAACACTCTTTTAAAGCGATAGCCTACGAACTGATCTGAGGTGGATGGTTATGGGTATGTCACAAACACAATGGAAGTTAAATCTGCGAGGGAAAATATGGACCAAGCCAAAGGGGTACTTTTCTGTATTCAAAGCCTCACCCACTAGATAATCTGTTGCGCTCTTTAAGTGTTCTATGCACCTTTCACCTAACATGTCTTACTTGGTGGCCTTAAGAATCGATCGGTTTGTGGCCACTGGCACACCACAACATAGCCTCGGCTACTTTTTTTACATTGAAAGACTTTTTGTTCCCTCATTTGCTATTCGGAAAACTTTTCATTTTGTTCAATATGTAGACGGCCACGAAACCCCAAACAAACCGAAAGAACAAGCAAACCCAACGAACAAAAAATGCACCCCCACCCACCCGACTTAACTCCACACTGAAAGCCGAAGGAACAAAAAATGAAACTCTACCGTAGAACGAGAAGGAGCAACACCACCACCTCGAACCGAAACTTTTATCAAAATATTTACTAACTCCGTTGCATATACTGAAAATGTTCATATTTGCAGATTATTATTCCCTAGAGTAGAAGTTATGTCCTCCCCCGCTCTCACAACATGCAAGTTAACATATTCCTCCCACCCGAGATGTCTAACACGCCACAAACGACAAGGACGATACCAGTTTTGGCCATCACATACTACACACATGGCGAAGAATAAAAAAAATAAAAATCCCAAGAATGGTCGAGAAGAAAAAAAGTGGTTAAGTGCTCGGTTTGGTACATTTTTAATGGCGAGTTACGTTTTTTTTTTTTTATTATTGTATTTTTTTTTGTTTGTGCTTGTTTTTTTAAACACACTCTTATAGTTCTTGTCATGTAGTTGTGGTATATAGTTCGATGTGTTTTACTATTGACACATTCATAATCGTATACTCAGACGAATTGTATAATGCTTCCTGGGGGAGGAGTGGAAACTTTTTGAAATATTCATACCCCCTGGCGGTTGTTTGCCTGAAATGTGAGTAAAAACGTTTTATTTGGTGATGGATGCTGTGGCGGTATATGGGAGGCGTATTCCACATGAGCCTAAATTGCTGGGTGCAGAAACTTTTCAAAGGCCATCATATCAATTTAATTTCAATGTGGGGGAAGTGTGGAAAAAAGGAAGCAGGAATACAAATGAAGACAGATTTTGGTGTGTGATAATAGTGCGAAGGAAATTTAAGTAATTGAAAAAGTTTTTTGTTTGGTGAAAACTGAAGAAGAAGCATAAAGGCAAAAAGTGGGACACGTTTCCGTTAGTGTGTAAAAATAATTGGCTTACCATATAGCCATAAATAAAATAATTTTTTAAAATTTAAGGCGGTTGAAATATAAAACATACATTTTTATTTTATATTGGGTACAAAATTCATTTTATCTTAAACATCAATTATTTAAAATCCTTTGCGCACTTAGAGCTGTTTTCCACGTTTCTTGACACTGACAATCCAATTGACGATATAAAAGATGCACTTAACGACATTAACCATCTCAGTGTCGACAATTAAATAGGACGCGACGTGGAACAGCACTGCTTATAGGCTGGGCTTGGATATTGGATCGTGATCACCATCGGAGCCTTTACGATCTTTCACGCGGTGGGTAGCATGCAATTGAAGATGGCGCCAACTCATCTTTTCGCAGATATTTGACAGGGAATCCTGTGGTCTTCTCAGCCGCTCTTTGTCGGAAACTTCTTATTATTCCAACCGGGACTACCATAATATACATAGTTTGAGCAGGGATATTCAATCATTCATGTCTCGGCCTTTCTGACAATCTCTGAAGCTTAGTCAAGTTTACTTCACCATCCACATCAGGCTTGCAGTAAATCCACCTTCATTCAGTTGCACATCCGATTCTGCTTTATTCCTGTTATAATAGTCGCGTGAACGAGGACGTTTTTTACGTCTACCTTTCTGTTTAACTGAGGAGGGCTGAGAGCTAGTTTCGAGAAATGGTACTGGTACTAGAAGTTGTTGCTGTTTAATAAAAAAGGAATGCAAAATGAGCTCATTGGCTGACATCTATCTGTTACTGAGATACACTCTCTGACCTAACGCGGGCGGTCAAAAAATTAGTAGATCTTTCCATTTGAGCATTTTTATAGGAATTTTGTTTATCATTTCCTGGAAATGGTCGTAACTCACTTTCGACAGATCTAAAATATTTCGCCTTCCATTCAGGATGGCCCAATACCTTCATCTCTTTTTGATCAGACCTTTCTGCAACCAAAATCCTACAAAGATAAACTCATTTGACACACACCTAAGACAACAATGCAGCAAGGGAATCCATTGATGAAAACAATTAATTTTTTGTAGAGGTCAGATATTTAGGTACCTAATACAGTTTACAGAAACGAAAATCACTTCGACAATCATCATATAAATAAAATTGGTGTAGTTCTGTTCGACTAAGATTGAATTTGACTGCATGTCTTTAAATGCAAAAATCTTAGAAACTATTGAATATATTCTGATGCATTATTATCAGTCCTATAGAGGATAAATAGGCCCACAATATCCACTTTGTTTCAACTCTATATCGCTATAAATTCCGGAAAAAATTTGACAAGAGTAATTTATTTTATCGTTTGGTTTCGCTTTTTTCTTTGTCACGCTTTCCGTTCGAAAATACTGGGAACATTTAAATATAGTAAACACCAGCTTATAGGGGACATCTGCGGCTACATTTTAGGATATCCATTAACTCGATAACTTAAAAGGTTTTTAAATAAATAGGCAAAATTTGAAACATTTCTACGATTTTCACCTGGGTGAGTGGATATGCACTTCATTCACAAATCAAACACACTAACCGCGCAATATATTGACATCTCTTTTAACTTTATTTCATTCCTGTGGCAGACAGACAGAGGCAGTATGCTGTGTGGTTTGCTAAGAACAAAAAAACCATAAAAGAAATGTCAAATATGTAGGAAAAATATGTTTACCTCTGTTTTGCTTACAAAAAAAGAAAAATTCTATGAAAGAAATATCAGATAGGTATAGCTTTCAGTGATACCAGATCGTGGGTAATTACCCATTTCGTTTTTTATAGAGTAGAGTTTTTTAATAGCGTTTTTAACAGCCCATGGCCTCAATGCTCATAAAATGGTATTAAAAGTTGGAGTTCCCATAACATAAGCAACATAATGCTTGACATGAGGCTTTAATTTTAACTGGATGTGGTAAAGGAGATGCGGTGTTTATACCAAGAATACAAATAATTCACAGTAATTATTCATTTCAGTTTAAACCGATTCGATTGCCTATTAATGTTTGTTTTGAAATGACAATCCATAAGTAACAGGATCAAACTTTAAGAAATGCGGGAGTTGATTTAAGCAAGAATTGCTTCAAGCACGGGCAGTTATATGTAAAGTGCTCCAGGGTAAGTAATGCAGCAAATATCAATATCTTAGTCGATAGAAACAAAACAGCCAAAAAAATTTGTCCCCAACAAGACAGCAAATTTCTTAATTTTGTTTCCATCAACTGTTCTGAAACCACATTTTACACGGGCGAAGCCGGGTGGGTACAGCTAGTCTTAAATATAATAGCCTTCATACTTTTTCGCTTCTATATTTTTTTTGTTTGACACGTTATACTGACGAGTTTAACTGAAGCCAAATACACAAACAGAGTGAAACGTTAAAGCTAAAAAAAAAATTCTATGCGAAATAATTATTGGTTCACGACATTCGCCAATCGCCACCAAAAAGCGGTCAGTCTTTATATCTCTATAGCAACCAATTTGATTTATACGCACTGACAGGCACAGAGTATTAAAATTAAAAATTCGGCAACCTTTCACAACTCCATCAGAAGATAACTGGACCCCTGTTTCTCGAAAGAACAACTTCCAATTTACAATTAGGTACATGCGCAGGATTTACAAGAACAAACGAATTATAAAAGAAAACTGATGACTTTTCACATATTTGAATTTTCTTTTGCCAAAATAAGACTTTTTGAAAATGTAACAATTGCTTTTTCTTTTACTTTGCGCGGATAATATTTAAGTCCATTTAAGCATTTTTGTTTTTCAATAATAAATATGATCTTCAAAAAAATAAATTGTTTTATTTTCTTAAACAGGAAAGTGAAGGAGCTGATAATAAATTCGACAAATAAAACTGTGCAATCTTAAATTGGGATATGACATTCTTGAAGCATTCCGAAAATATTTAATTAAGGATAACTTTTTCTTATTTACATTTTTGTAAGTTTATTTCTAGAGTTATTATTCAGCGTTTTAGGGAGCATTATTCTTACTGCTGATAAATAGGTGAGAAATAAGGTGATTTCGAACTTAATTTAAGCTCACACATTCTTCATTGCGTTATGTTTAAGAATACTTCGTCGGCTTACAAGCAACACTGACCAACTGCCAAAAATTCTATTTTGTATTATTGTAGATAATTCTGCCAAAACTGCCTATCTGATATTTTTCCTAGAAATTCGCAAAGCATTTAAAATTGTTGGTAAACTATCTGCCATTCAGGAAACAAAAAACTTGTTTTGCGTTTTTTCCCAAGAACTAGGTTTTTGCAGTTATTCTGTTTTGCTTGTAAGCCTACAATATGCTTAATTTAATTTTACATTTTACAACGATTTAAAATCAAGTTGTTGCATTCTTCGAATAAAATTACTTTGGGCTTAATTTAAGCTTACACGTTCTTAATACTGTTTTAGAACAATCTCAAAATAAGAATTAAAGATTAATCAAAAAACATACTCAAAGTAAGAAGACTTTCGTCAACGGACAGGCTAATTCTGACACTGCTTATCTTGATTTTATCTCGTTTTTTCCCTGAGTGTACAGTCTATTGTATTTACCTCTTAGATAATCGGACGATTTCTATGTCACTTTACTTCGTTTATTTTGTATGGGTCGTTAAGGGTTAAAAATAAAAGATGTGCATTTTTGTGTATATATTTTGTATTTTCTTGAAAAGAAAAATAATAAGCTGTCTGTTTCTTATTATTGTGCTATTTCCAGATCCACTTTTTTGTGATTAGAGCCGTGAGTCCGATATTCTTCGCGAAAACGATTTAATTGTACTTGTTCTCCAAGTAGTGATTTAATATATGGAATGTGTCCCCAAGGCCTATTACATTCCTATATTCCATCGACACGACTTGTACCTCACTCCCGAACTTCGATGGCCGACAACGTTGCTTGTTTCGAACCCCACAAACGAAATTCTATCAAAGAAAATTGCCCAAAACAAATTGTTTCATGTGGCTTCCAGGAGTTAATTTGTATATAGTATCCCCGTTCATACACACGTCTGCCTTCCCCTCAAACTACCTTCGCCAACAGGTATAGACAATAGACGTCCTGGGTTACGACCAAATTCCAAACGTATCCCGCAAGCCATGGTGATGGTGAATTTCATTGGTCATTTACAAATTAGCTTTCTCTCGGTAGGTGTATAACATACCCCACCTTCATCTTTATAGACATTATTATCCTTCGTGCATAGAGCAATAACCGGCTTTGGTAACCAAGGTGCTGCGCTGGTTTCTATCATCAGTTATCCCACAAGTCAAAAAAAGACGAATTCAGTCTTCAGACGCTGCAGTGGGTAGAGATAGTAATTTCCGCAAACCATACCACATCCTTATTAGATGTTTTGACGTAAATAACTCTGTGTTATCCTGCACATCATATACCGAGTCCCGGAGAATATTTCCAAAACAGCAGGCACAGTCTCTCATATTTGCGGTTCGTGTTTTGAAAGTGTGTGCTGCTGCTGCATGCCCAGCCATCCTCGTTGTCGTTGGCGTCGGTCTGGCTGAAACTGAACTCAGCCAACACCCAGCCCCCACCACATCATCAGCATCACCACCACCACACCTGAGAGAGTGTGTGCAATGAAGGATATTTCTGTGGTATCCTGTGGATAGTCGACATTTCCCAAAAATCAACGATTCAACCAGCAATTTTATTCCACGTAAAATGAAGTGAAAGTTTCGTGCCTGCCGAATGCAAATTTAGATGAGACACTCTGGGCCGAGGGAAGGCTTACGGTCGTCAAAACAAATATTTTCGGGACTTTGCCCAAAAGTTCCGCCCCCATATATATACCTACGTCATTTGTACAAAATAATTAAGTCGGTTCAGCTGTCATGTCAAGTAGTTTGGTCTGGTAATTCATTGGAATATAAGTTTGGCATGCTGAGATGGAGAGGGAATTACTTTTCTTTGGAACAAGGAGTATAGAAACTGATTTAAGTATTCGCACACACACGTGGGACTGACAGGTGCAGTCAATAGTTACTTTGTACCGAGTTGTTTAAGAACTAGATCTTGATGGAAGGGGTGCACCTACATTTTTCGAACCCACTTCTGAACCATGGCACTCGCAACTTGTTGCATTTTCAAAGGAGTAAAGATGCCCGAAAGTGGCCTCCTATAGTCTGCTGGTAATTTTGGCAGCAGCACTCCGTTAACCCCCTCTAGACAAAGTGCATTCATTCAGCCAAGTGCCATCGTAAAGGACCCTGAGAGAGCAGAGGCGTTAATATGGCTGTAATGAAATATGTAAATTCCCTATGGCAAATTTCATGTAAGAGGATAAAAGTCTTTCAAGGATACACCGGCCGAGATTGAGTGTGAGTCTGGCCTGAGACTCACCTCATAAGTAACTCCTATAGCAGTAGCGCTACTCTCATAGAGCTGCGGCTATAAAAATGCAGGCATAAATAAATAAATGTACAACGTCCTGGCTGTGCGGGAGTGGAGGCGATGGAGGGTTCTTTTCATTCGTTTATTGCCTTGGGGCACACTTGGGCTTGATGTCTCGCACAACCCCAGCTCAGTGGCGTCATCATTTTGTGGGCTGATTTGGCTTGTGGAGTTCTGGTCACAAAGGTACACTTTGGTGGTATTATACACATTTTTTCTATCTGCATCTATGCCAGCAGGTCTTTTTAGTACTTCATTCGTCATCGTCCTCCTTCCCTTCCTCGCTTTGGCGGCGTGTCATTTCCATTGGCTTTTATATGGATGCTATCCTAAGCGATGTGGTGTCGAGGCGGGCGAAAAAAACTGCCAGCGAGTATTTATCAAAGTGACTCACTTGAAGATGCTTTGAACCATTGCCAAAAGAGTGTGAACCAAACCGAGTAATAGGACGTATCCTTTCGTTGGGAATTAAAAGAGAGCCACCCTCCACACAATGTACATTTATCTGCTGTGATATTAATTTAATTGCATTGTAAGAATGGCAAAGTGTTTTCTTTGTCAAGGATAAAGGACTTCCAATTTGGTTAGCACCTCTGTCTGTGTGCTTTTCCGCTGCCTCATTGTCTGTGTGAATTGCAGAAGCGCGTTCATGCTTAATTATCCTTCTTCTTTTTTTTTGGGGGGGGAGGAGCGGGTGGTTGGTGTCGAAAGCACGAGATAGTGTTTGCAGCTACTTGAGCTGTTATCCACAGAGAGCACGTACCGGAGTGTTGGTGTCGGGCCGGCGAAAACATTTTTTTCTTTTGCTTAATTCGCGTGTGCGGATATGAAACTGCAATTGATATACCTACAAAAAAATCCTTAAAACAGCCAGAATTGAAATTGTATGTAGCAAAGAAAGGAAGCGATATTTCTTTTCAGCACTTTGTTGATGGTGTTAGTTGGTCCGTGCGCTATGGTTTTGGCTGCGACTGAATCCTTTTTGGGTGCGCAAAAATGTTAAGTGTCTGCAATAATTTTTCATTACAACCAGTTTGAGTTCTCGCTTCTCAGTTTTTTTTTTTTTCTTTGCTTTTGATGGTAATTTGTGCGATGCACGAGTGAAGTAAATTTCGTGGAGGAAGAGCTTATGCTCAGTGGAAAAGCACTGTCAAGGGGATTGTAATGAGTTATGTGGCAGGTTGTTGCACTTTTAGGAGTTTAACAGCTTGTTTGTGAAATGTTTTATTAAGAGGGCAGCGAACACGGGCTTGGGTTATCCTTTGAGGTATGTTTTATATTGAGGAAACTTGTTGGTCTGTTTGTGGTTAAAGCGTTTGAAATTCTGCCCTTTCGTGTTTGGTGTGAAGTTTAATTCACGAGTTTGAAACAAAGTTAGGTCCATGTCATATTTCGCGTGCGAATTAGTTTTATAGACGACAGATGATACTATAAGGTTGTGGTGCCGAGGTCGATCCATTTCGACCGCCAATAGTGCATTTTTTTCCATAAATTTTAACTCAAATTTAACTGGTTTGCCAACTTTATGCATGAAATATTTGCCTACCTATGTTTTTCCTACGAGCTGAGATCCGTTCTCCTAAAATCATTTGGTACACGAAAAGTCGTATTGACACCTGTCTTAGTTTACATCGCCTCTGTTTCTGGCTAACGATCTTTTTGAGTTCGACAATTGCAGTAGCAAGACCGAGAAAAGTATTGATTCCTCGGAAAAATGGAGAGTTAGCCAACTACGCTTCGTTGAGCTCCGGGTTCGCACCTCTACCCTGTTGCTACATGCGGTTCTGCGCTAGCTAAGACGTAGGTCTAAAGACTTAGTGCGTAAGCTAGAAGCAATGTCTATAATTACGCTTTGAGTACACATAAGCTTACTTCTTTCAGTGGTTCCGAAATTACCTGATATATACTTCTACTAGTTGACATCCGCCTGCTTTGCTAGGTGTTAACATTTTAATTTATAAATACACACTTTGCTTGGGCTTGGCTTTTGGTGGAAAAAAGGAGTGAAACGTCTCCCGCTTTATGTGGATATTTAATGTATGCTAAATTGAATTGTGTTACTATTGGATTGAAGTAAAACTTAATTTAAAAACTTACAGCCGTATTTATTAGATTCCCCTACGACGCCTCTACGATGTTGTTTAGTTAAACATCGCGTAAAAATGTACGCAGCCTCTACGTGGCTTTGCTGAAATTATTAATTATAGAAAAATGACCCCTGACTGTTTACTACGCAAGGTTGGTGTCTAAATAAGTAGGAAACTATTACAAAAAAACCTAAATTTATTACTTTTTCCCTGCGAAATGATATCAGCTGTTTCTATGAATAGAAACTGACATCTCTCTTGTGAGATTTATTTTGTTTTTAAACAAAAATGGAGCAGCAAATAAAAAGAAAACGGTCGGAAAATTGGGGTTAAGTCTGGTTTAATATAATTTTCGCCTTCTTGGAATTGAACTTTCATTAATTAAGTCGATCATACATATCAATGGCGTTATATATATATATATATATATATTTCGAGAGATAATCGAATCAGACCACCATTGTCGGGTCTCTTTTCGTCTCTCTACCACTGTAAATCTTACTCAGAGAGACTCTCTGGATTTCTCCACAGTTCTTCTCTGGGCTCAATTCCTAGTGTTAACGCTAGCATCTGTTTATGGGAGATCCGTTTCATCGACTGGGTCTCGACCCATTGATGTCCCAAGATCCTCATTCTTCTGCCAGCCAATGCCGGGCATTGACACAGTATATGTGCCGCTGTCTCAGATTCCTCCAGGCATAGTCTACAAGTATCATCCTCTATAAGGCCCATTTTCCTTAAGTGATACCTGAAATTACCATGTCCTGTAGACAAAGCCACCACCCATTTCAATGTTCCTCGACTCATGCTTAGAACTCTTCTTTGAGTGGAGCAGGTCGGCCACTTTATTGCCATTTTAGCTTGTCTACATTGTTCCACGGTTGACCACCTTCTCAGGTGTTCTGCCGTGATCCATTTGTGGATAAGCTGTTCAACCATTCCTCTGCCAATTGAAGAGAATGGTTCTGGTCCCAGCAACTTTTCAGTTGACCCCTGTTTTGCAAGGGAGTCCGCGTTTTCATTGCCTTCGATCCCTATGTGTCCTCGTACCCAAGTCAGTGTTACTTCATTTTAGATGAACACTTATTGAGTTTAAGTACGCATTCCAGTGCCAGTGATGTTGTGATGTTTGTTTGTTCCATGCATCTGATCACCGCCTGATTGTCCAGTGCTATGAGGATATTTCTTCCTTCCACCTGACACTCAAGCAAGTAGTCCAACGCATAAAGCAAGGCAATCATCTCAGCCTGGTATACTGAAGTGTATTTCCCGAGGCTAATGTGACGGGCAAGGTTCAGCTCTTCTGAATAGATACCGGCCCCCGCTCCGCCATCCATCATGGATCCATCCGTGAAAATCACTATTTCACCATTTCTTTTTTCTGGAAGTAATCCGTTCTCAATACGAGTTTTGTGATTTCTTTCCATAATACGCACCCTTGTTATTCGATCCATAGGCATGTTTATCTCCCTAATCTCGTCTTTGACAAGTTCCAGGATCTTCCTATGTCCATAGATCGTACCACGATGGTGCCATTTCGCATCTCGATGCAAGCGAAGTGCCGTTTGGGCCGCTGTTTTCTTAATAAATAAGTCTAGCGGTAATATCCCCATGATGACTTCCAATGCGCATGTTGGGGTTGTACGTATTGCACCTGTAATTCCCATACATGCTAAACGCTGAACCCTATCCAGGTGCTTCCTCACAGTTTTCTGAGAGGCTTTCGCCCACCATACAACCGAGGCGTACGTGATAATGGGTCTAGTTATCATCGTATACATCCAGTATGCTGACCTAGGCGAGAGTCCCCACCTCTGTCCACATACACGTTTGCACTGATGTAGTACCCTCTTTGCCTTCCGGACCTTCTCCTCAACATGGTAATTCCAAGTAAGTCCAGTATCTAGATAGACTCCCAGATACTTAACCTTCTTAGTCATTGTTAGTTCCGATCCGAAAAGTGTTAAGGGCCGAAATTCCAGATTTTTCCTCTTCCTAGTGAAGACTATTAGATCTGTTTTCGCCGCATTAATGGAGAGCCCTTGTTCCAGACACCACCGCTCAACCACTCTGAGTGCATTCCTCATGATATCTGCTGTGACGTCCATGAATTTGCCTCTGGCCATTATTGCTATGTCGTCGGCATATCCCACTGTGTGAATGCCCGTCGCCTCGAGTCTGTCGAGAAGAGAGTCCACAGTGATATTCCACAGTGTAGGTGAGAGAACACCTCCTTGTGGGCAACCTCTGCTAACCCTTCCTCTGAGTTTTGAGGTTCCCGTCTGAATATTAATCGCCCTCGTATTCAACATATTGTCCACCCATCTTACCACCAGTGGGTTAACCCTACGTTTTTCCAAGGCTTGTTTCAGACTTTCAAAGCATATCTTATCGAAGGCACCTTCAATGTCCATTATAGTGGTCATCGCAATGCCCCCGGTATTTAGCTCTTCCTCCGCAACGCGTACTACTTGGTGTAGCGCTGTTTCTGTAGACATACCTACCCTGTATGCATGCTGTCTACTATTTAAAGGATACATCTTAAGCGCAGTACTCTCCATATAGTCCACCATCACCCTTTCCATTATTTTTAACAGGAAGGATGTTAGGCTGACTGGTCTGAATGACTTTGCCTCGGTGTAGTCCTTTTTTCCCGGTTTTGGAAGGAAGACCACATTTGCTTCCCTCCATGTTATCGGGATATAGCCTATTGCTAGGCATGCAACGTATATATTCCTGAGCCTTGGTGCAATTAGGTCTATACCCCATTGCATTAGACCTGGAAATATACCATCCGGCCCCGCAGTTTTGAAGGGTGAGAATGTTGCTATCGCACCCTTGACCGCTTTTGGTGTCACGATCCGTTCTGCTTCCGTCCTATCCATCCTGTTCGCTCCTTGTTTCCTTGGAGCCCAGGGCTGAGCTGACTTATAGCTTCCTGGAAAGTGTACCTCCATTAGGACCTCATTTGTGTGATCCAGTGTTTCCACCATCTCCCCCGCTCTATTACGAATGAGTCCGATCTTAGAAACTGGATCTCTCGAGACAATCTTTTGTAGTCTACTGACTTCAGATGTACTCCTCATACTCGAGCAAAAGTCCCTCAATGACTCCCTTTTACGTCGTCGCAGAGTAACGTTTAGCTCTTTCTTTTTCGCCTTATATTCATCCCATGCTTCGGGTTCTCCCCTCCTCATGGCGTGATTGAAGGCCTTCCTCGCAGCCTTTTTTAGCTTTTCAAGTTCCCGGCACCACCAAGGCGCAGGATCTTGTTTTTCCACTAAAGTAGGTGTACAAGCCACTCGGTACGCAACTTCAACAGCTGATTGCAGATGCTTCAACTGTGATTCTACATGCCAAGTGTTTTTCGGTATTCCGAATGTCATTACATTCAGTTTTTCCTCCAACACTTCAAGGTATTTTATCCTATCTGTGTTCTTCGGAATTCTGATGTATTTCCGATCTTTTTTCCTTTTAGATCCATAGCGAACATCAAATGAAATGGCTCTGTGATCCGACAATGTAGCCTGATCCATTACCCTCCAATTTGATATTCTTTCAATTATCTGGCTACTGCACAGGGTAACATCGATCACTTCCATTCGTCTCACATCGACGAAGGTTGGCTCTGTTCCCCGGTTTAAGATAGCTAGATCCTTGCATGATACAAATTCGAATAAGGCTTCTCCTCTGTAATTATCGTTGGTGCTGCCCCACACTGTATTATGTGCATTGGCATCACAACCAATTATTAGATCCTCGTTCCTGTTCCTGCATGCATTCACCAAAGACTCTAACTCTCTTGTCGGAGGAGGTTCTGGAGAATCATACGGCAGGTATGCAGATGCTATGACAAAACTTCCCGCACCTGATCCTACTCGTACTGTTGCAAGGTCTGGGGCACACAGATCCGGCAATTTATATGCTTGAACTCCGTGCCTCACCAAGATACAGGACCTAATTCTTCCGCTAGTTTGTGCATAATGCAACTCAGCCATGCTATTTGGGAGTCCTCTAATCTTTCCTCTAAAGATCCAAGGCTCCTGTATCAGGGCTATATCAAACGAATCCTCATCAAAACACTTAGTCATCATTGCCGATGCTGCTTTGCTGTGATGAAGGTTCAATTGAATCACCCTCAGCTTTTCCCGGTACGGGAACAAAATTCATGAAGCTGAATGGCATTTTTAATTCAATTTTTAGTTTCTTTTTCAATTTTCAAATCTACCCCGAAAAAAATGTAAACAAAATGACATTTCAAAAACGAAAATAAAAATATGAAAGCTTTAAGCAACCTCTAAACGCAAATTTTTGCGTTTAAAGTTACGCAGGGTTTATGCAAAGTGCTTTTTATTTATAAATCACGTTTTCCTGCGTAAGGACATTTTAAAGGGTGCGTAAAGATAAGCAGACTCTACGGTGAGTTTATAAATAAGGCTGTTAATCTTTATATATAATATATAGATTTTAATACAGCGCAGTAGAAGTATATTCATTCGATTAAAAAGTTTTCATAACGCAATCTAATCCAACGTTTTCTAATTTTAGAGTTTTTGTTTTCATGTGGTTACAACTTAGATTTAATTTAATAAATTGACTCAGTAATTCTAGTATCTGTGTAAGACCTACCTTATAAATTTCACTCAGGTTCAATCCCTGGTTGAAGTTTTTTTTATTTTCATAATTCAAAATTCAAAGAATTCACTTTCGTTGCCTCGCCAGATCAAAATTTTCGTAACACTTTCACTAGTTCACTCCCCAGCTCCAAAGTGCCCATAAAACTATTCACTTCAAAAAATTAAGTTGAAAGAATTAAAAAACTATATATATCGCCACAGGGCCACCTATCGGGTCCAAAACTATCCTATCTAAAGCTGCAACCAACCATGCACATCCACAACATTTTTTATTTGAATTTTAATTAAATCAATTGAGAGGTTTTCGAGATCGACAACAGCGGCAGCTATTCAGCTATTCACAAAATCTCTATGAAATCGGCTAAGTGGTTTCGGAGATCAACAACAACCTTAGAAGACATTCAGTAACTAAATCGGTTCACGCGTTACAGTTGGACCCATATAAGTAGAGTAGACGCTCGATAAAGTGAATTAATAAAATCCACTCCTGTTCACTATATCGAAATTGTTCACTATTTCGAGCGAGCTTTTAAGCGTTTAGCAAAGCTTTACTTGATACTTGTATCGATTGTGGTCGAAAATCGACCATTATCTTTTATAAGTATGTTATACTAAAAACCGTACCACAATTATTTTCGTTATTTATGATTTTTTTTTGTAAACGAAAAGAGCGACATCTAGATGTCGAAAAAATACGTAAATTAGCTGCTCCATCAGAAACGGGTTCTAATCTAAGTACCTTTCGAATGATATAGGTTTCATTCTACTAATATCATTAAAAATATACTTAAAAAGTGTACCGAAACTTTAGATGTTCACGTATTAATGTAATGATGATGGGTATCTAAATATAATTCTTTTGTTTTTCTTTTAAATTTTTTTAATTAACTTAACAGTTCAAACTCCGAAAACAACTAAAAACATATGAGAAATGCAAAAAGTCATTGGATAATTATCAGGGAATAAGATAAATAAAGTGCACGACTGGGTCGAACGTAACTTTCTCGTTCATCAAAAATTCTAATGTATGATGATTGTGTAAACTCCAAGTTGTTGGAAATATTTTTATCGTGCATATTCAATATGGTGGAAAAAAATTAGAAGTTGGTAATATTTGCTAAAAAGAAGTCTTACGTAGCTGATATTGGACTTTCACTGGAAGTTGGGGCATTGTTATTCATTTTAAAATCATACCGAAAATATGTGAACACAGATCGGAATTTGGGTAGTCATTTTTGAAAAATATTTAATATTTTTTGAGAAAAACTAAGTACGGGATTTTATTTAGAATACTTATATTATCTTTAATATGTATTTTGGTCAAAATCGTTAAAGCGGTTTTTGTAACATTTGGCAGACAAAACAGTACCAAATATTCCAATGTTTAGTTTGAAAAATACTATCGCTTAACTATGTAGCTGAAAACCGAGTACAAGTTATTATTCGGGATGTTAGCATTACTTGGTTTTTACAGTTTTATCGAAATCTAAAATGGGGTTTTCGAGATATGAGCAGTTTTTAAAATTAGAGTTTTCGGTGATTCGAATTGAAAACTAAGGACGCAATCATTTTGGAAACATCAATCCCACCTACTTAATCTTAAATGTCAATTTTGTTTGAAATCGTTAGGGGCGGGTTCGAACAAATCAAACTGGTATGAACATTTTATATGGGAAGTTCCATTAATACTGAGGTTACCCCCAAACTCCAAATCCGAAGTTTGAATGAAATCCGCACAGCCGCTCAGGCTGTAGGCTTCGGAACATACAGACAGACAGACGGACATAATTTTGCGACTAACTTTTTTCAGTTCCTATATCATCGTAATGATATAATTGATTAACATCTCGAGCTCGAGTTCGAAATTTTGTACGAATACAATCGGCCTTACTAACAACCAAATTTAGACTCGACTTTAGGGCAATAGTCGAAATTAAAATAAATATTGTGTACCAATAATCAAGTTATCTTCGACTTTAAGATAATCGAGACTGTAACTTTCGATCCGATGAAAGTCGAGTCTAACCCATTATTAAAGTTTAAACGTCAGTCTTTGTAATAAATAAATATGAAATAAATATGAAATATGAGATGGACAGCAAATAAAGAGAAGACGCAGCTTAAATTGGACGCAGGCAATGCGAGAACTATTACCTAGTTGACTGTGCCAAACCATTGGCTGATATCATTGATAGCAAAATTAACAATGCTGCAATGATTGACAGTCAAAAAACCAAGCAATCATCTTTTATATTTCAATCAAAATACGACCAACTGCCAATTTCAGCAAATTATTTGAAACCGCAGAAACAAATTATAACGCTTTTGAGTATACTGTTATAATTTTGCCATAAAGTCAGATGTAGCTAAAGTTCCGATTACTTTGATTGGCCGCATTCAAGAATCTAGTCATCTTAAGTCGACTAGATTGGTCTGGATAAGATGTAACCTGAACGCGAAAACTAACTAGATTGGTCGGGAACGTCACTTTTTGACATTCGCGGTTTTTTTCTTGTATAGACGTCAAATAATTTTTCTGTGTTTACAAAATAGTGTCAAACTTAGCAAATATCGCCAGAAATTTAATAAAAACATCAAATAAAGCAATAATGAGTAAGTCAGAAGACGATTTAATTCTGCGTAAGTAAATTATTATTCATATTCCTTTGAAATTAGAATTACTTTTTTTCATTATAGTTCGGGCAACATCTTTTGTAATGGATGAGCTGATGACCACATCAGTTCTGTTGAGGTATCCAGGTCTGTTTGATATGCAGGAAGAGCCACAACGCAACCAAAACTACATGGAAGAAACAATACCGATGTACACTCCAGACGAGTTTCGTTCTAATTTTCGAATGAGTCGAGACTGTTTTGCGGTATGTAAGAGTCGTATAACTACTTTGTTTTCTCTTAGTTACTATTTTACTTGGTAAATCAAGGCCTCAACCAATAAGCCTCTTCAGCCTGTTCCTTAGTCGAATGTCTTTAGTCGTGCACTTCAATATAGTAAACGTATTTTTCTACTCGTAAGCACACTAATAGCGACATTATTCTACTACTCATCATCTAGGATTCGACATTTCTAATTACATTATGGCCGCCGAATTCGGTTGTTCGAATAGACTGGAATGTCCTGCTTGTTTTCATTATCAATGAAGATAAGCCTCTCATATATCTATTTTTTAAATCCATCCAAATGTCACTTTATTCCTTTTTATGTAATACTGTAATCCATTTACTTGATAAAAAAGAAAAAAAAAATATAATAACTTTAACTTATAGGATCTTTTGGAGAAAGTTGGAAACGCCAAGCGAATAGCAGACGTCGAAAAGAAACTCCTGTTTACAGTTTGGATGGTAAGTAAGCAGGAAAGTTTCTTATCAGCAGGTGATCGTTTCAACTACTCCAAAAGCGCTGCACATGTAGCATTTTGCGAAATGTTGGATGTCATCGGATCCTTTTTACAGGAGAATGTAAAATGGCCTTTCAGACATAAATATCATGAAATTTCTCAGGTAAGTAAGCAACGTTTCTTTGATATTCTTAATAAGTAATTGAACAATTAATACAGGCTTTCAAATAAAAGAGCGGTGGCTATATACCTGGCATCATTGGAGCCATTGACGGTTGCCATATTCAGATAAAGCAGCCTGTAGCAAACACCACAGATTACTACAACCGGAAAAGCACTCACTCTGTAATATTACAAGGTAATTTTATATAAAGGGTGATTTTTTAGCTGGTTTGGTTTTGGCAACACTGGTTTTGACAGCTGACGTGTGTTTAGTACCTTGTGTCACTGTCAAACAGCTTCAGTTTGGTTTGCAATTTAACCATGGATCGTCTTACAAATGAACAACGCTTGCAAATTATTGAATTTTACTATCAAAATTCGTGCTCGGTTCGAAATGTTCTTTTTCGCTTTTTTATCGAAAAATTGTGTTCAGCGATGAGGCTCATTTTTGGTTGAATGGGTACGTAAATAAGCAAAATTGCCGCATTTGGAGTGAAGATCAGCCAGAAGCATTGCAACAGCTACCAATGCATCCCGAAAAAGCCACTGTTTGGTGCGGTTTATGGGCCGGCGGCATTATTGGGCCATATTTCTTCAAAGATGATGCGAATCGCAGCGTTACTGTCAATGGTGAACGCTACCGAGCGATGATAACAAACTTTTTTTTGCCCGAAATGGAAGTTCTTGACTTGCATGATATGTGGTTTCAACAAGACGGTGCCACATGCCACACAGCACGCGAAACAATGGCGCAATTGCGAGGCGAGTTTGGTGAACAGTTAATTTCACGTTTCGGGCCGGTCAATTGGCCGCCTAGATCGTGCGATTTGACACCATTAGATTATTTTTTGTGGGGGTATGCCAAGGCTAATGTGTATAGGGACAAGCCCGCTTCGATTGACGCACTGGAAGCCAACATCCATGCATTCATTCGTGAGATACCGGCCGATATGTGTGAAAGAGTATGCCAAAATTGGACTCAGCGGATGGGCTACCTGAGACGCAGCCGCGGTCAACATTTGCATGAAATTATCTTTAAACATTAAATTGCAAGGTTCAAACTATCGATTCAAATAAATATTTCATTAAAAAAAGTTCTAAACCTCTTAAAAAATCACCCTTTAGATATGATATCTAGTCAACGATAAAATAATAAATTGGTTTATTTCTTAGCCGTATGTGATCATCGCACGGTATTCACTGACATGTACGTCGGTGCTACCCGGTGCTTCATGATGCAAGGGTGTACAGAAACAGCCCCCTCTGTGAGCAGTTAGACGCTATTGTGCCTGCAGATTTTCACCTAGTAGGAGATGCAGCTAATCCTTTACTAGGAAAGCTCATAACTCCCTTCAGAGACAATGGACATTTGACGGAAAGACAGTCACATTTCAACACCCGACTGAGCAGTGCGAGGGTTACCATAGAGAGGGCATTTGGGCTTCTTAAAGGACGCTTCCGGAGGTTGAACGTTGAAGTACCTTGATGTGGCCAATCCAATAATGGCAGTTTGTGTAATACTGCACAACCACATCATGTTGCATAAAGATTGTGCTGATATCACCGGAGACGACTTTTTTGAAGAAAATTTCCCCGAAGCCTCTCTATCAGATCCGCAGCAGCCATTCCAACGTCAACAGACTAGAAATCCAGGGATCTTAAAGAGAAACTATTTAATGTCTCTATTTTAATTCACTTTTGTTATTACTACTATATTATTATTATTAAGATAATTATAAGATAACATGTACATATTTACAAAACTTAAAACTAACTTAATCTAAAAATAAATAATATACTTTAAACTGTTTGTAATTTGTGTTATTTGCTGAAAAAAATAAAGTGTTTATTACTAATTTAAAAAACAAAAATATTGTTTAAGTACCTACCTTGTGGATTTGCTTTCTTCGTACTTCTTCTTCTCGAAGTCCAACCGCTCCCTGTCCATATCCAGCTGCCTGCTCCGCATTTCCCTGTCACAATTACCGTGTCTCTCCTTTGCCTCAGACATTCGCCTTATTTCCTCCAACATAGCTTTGCCAATTTCCACCTTTTTTCTTTCGATTGCCATCAATTCCTCCCTGGTAGTACTGCTGTTGTTACGCCGATATAGAGGAGAAATATCTTCTGGGTTACCGTCCTAGAGGAAGCTGGTGTTAGCATGCTCGATACTACTGGCGCATCAGCTATGTCTAGCTCATATTCATATATTTATCATAACACATACGCCAGCGCCCTGTCCTCTTCTGGGCATTGTTGTTGTCCTTGACTTTATTGTACGTTGTTCTTAGATTTGCCAATTTTTTGTCGAGTGTTGCGAAGCTAAAGGAGTATCCGTGAAGTTGCATGTTCGCCGCAATTTTATCGAACACATGTTTTCTGCGAATCTTGCAACTCCGCAGATCGTCCTTCAGCTTTATGCACTCATCCAAGAACAACAACACTGCCTTGTGGTCGAAGGCTAAATCTGCAAAATAAATAATCAGGTCGCTAATCATATATAAAGAATGCATAACTATTTCTTACCAGTGACAGGGGAGTCGTCTGCGGTTTGCGGCTCGGCTGAAGAATATGACTCCGTTCGATGAGATGTTGAGGCAATCGAAGTACTTAAAGGCGGAGTTGACGACTGTGTGAAGTAGAGGGCTCGATGGGATGTGAAGGAACACTTAATTCCGTTACATTACCTGTGAATTAAACGTATCACGTATGTTATTATTTACATCATTCAATATCCAAAATCAAAAATTTCTACCGAGCACCGAGCACATAAGTTTATACGCTATCTTTTAGCTAATATAAGTACAAACTTAAAGGTACTAAAGTTAGGCCGGTTGCCTAAATAGATTTCAGGCAGGACGTTTGAATGTCACACATTTTTCACATTTTCCGGTATCCAGCATGCAAAGTTGTCACATTCACACATCCCGTTGAAAATCTCAAAGAGTAATCTCTTTAACTTTGATATTCCCTAGTTTGTATTTATAAATATTAGCTAAAAGATAGCATATGTATTAAAGTGGTCGACGCATTAGTTGAAATTTTTGAATCACTTTACAACAGCACAAAACAACTTTTTTGTCCAATAGAGGAGTAGAATGCATTTTAAAGTGAAAACATTTCTACCAAACACCGAGCACATAAGTACAAGGTAGCGCAAAAGTAATCCTCCTATCAGAAAATGCTATAAATTTTGCGATTGGCCCCTAATGTCAGTTCTGTTTTGACATTTGTGTAGTAAACACATGCGAAATACACGTTAATAAACAATGTAACGCTACACTGCTCCAGAACGCGGAATATTGGTGACTATTTATTTGAGCAATAATCGGTCGGTGACTTTGGCACAACGTGATGAGGCCCATTTCCATCTTAGCGGGTACGTATATAAGCAAAATTTACGCTTCTGGGGCACTGAAAATCCGCGTGTAACCCACGAAGAGCCACTACACCCGCTCAAAGTCACTGTATGGTGTGCGGTTTTCGAGGAGTCATCGGACCTTTTTTCTTCGAAGACGTCGCGGGCCAAACGGTTACTGTGAACGGTGAGCGCTACAGAGCAATGATCAACGAGTTATTTTTGCCGCAACTTGATGAATTGGAATTGGAAAACATGTTGTTCCAACAGGACGGTGCAACGGCACACACGTGCCACAACCGATATGCTGAAGGATGCATTTCCCGGGCGCCTAATCTCCCGTTTTGGCGATTTGCACTGGCCAGCAAGATCGCCTGATTTGACCGCTCCAGACTTCTTTTTGTGGGGCTTTTTGAAGTCGCGGGTTTATGTCAACAAGCCTCAGACTCTTGCAGCTCTTAAAGACAATATCCGTCAAGAATGTGAGGACCTATCACCGGAAGTTTTGGCCAAAGTGATGGAAAATGCCATAAAAAGGGCTCAAATGACAATCAACTGTGGCGGCGGCCATTTACATGATATCATGTTCTCGACTTGATGTAAAAAAAATTAAAAGACCAAATGAAAATAATCCACAAGAAGAAACAAAGTTTTTCATTTTTTTTTTAAATTACAGCCAAAAAACATCGGAATGTTATTTTTGCGCCACCTTGTATATATGCTATCGTTTAGCTAATACTACTAATACGCTACAGAATTTATCAAACACTTACCATTTACATCTCTTTTAGATGGTTTGTCCTGGCCATTCATCTTTAAAATTGAATCCACATAGCGCGAAGCAAGGCATTTGTCTGAAATTATGTTATTAGAAGTGCAAATTATGACTACAAATTCATTTACCTGTTTGTATTCTGCGGCAGACTTCTGGGGGAGCATCCAGGGCGTATTGCACTCCATTATGCATAATTTCAATTATCATTTTTCTTTTTAAATTATTTTTCTGTTTCAAAACCGCACTTGTCAAATCTCTGATGAAAGCAAAAGAAATGTCAACTTAGTACTCAGTCACGAATTTCTTGACTAGATTCGTCGGCTACCCCTCCATAAACGTCAACTGAAACATCTGCTCTCACGACCGATTTCCCCCAATCAGAGCCCAGTTTCATCTAGTGAGAGAGCTGTCAGACTTACTAAACTAGATACTTGAACGTCCCCATTGTTGGCACCTAGAAATTAAAAGTCGAAACTATAGTTAGTTTCGAAATTAGTTAAGCTCGAGTTTACGGTTTGGTTGTTGGTAAGGCCCAATATCTTTCTCTTACTACGATGGAGAGAGTTAAAAATAAGTAGGTAATTGAAAAATGTGATAAAAAACATAAATATTTATTTTCATTTCGGCAGCGATCTTATTATTTAAGTCGTAACCCAAATCGTATTTCCATAGGTAAGGGTCGGACCAAGCACCAAGTTAAACTCCTACAACTTGGCCTCCTGATAACAGAATGGCATATCTGTCTCAAAATTGCCCCCGCCTGACCTAATACCATCAACGGCTAACTTATGGTTTACAATTGACTCTGCTCTACTTACCCGAGAATTTAACCTGACCTACCATTTACCAACCATGATATGTACGGTCAGTATATCGTTGTCAGTCTAAGTAATGTCCAGTTCAGTAATAGTCAGCACAAGTTTTGATCGCTAGTATCAGATATGGTCAGTATTTAGAAAAACCTCTGTCGAACCCACAGATTCTCCTTAATAATCTTTTGCAATGACTAATTGACTGATTAGGCAACGTTACACAATAGTAGTTATAGGGTGACAGGTTAGAGCTCAAAGCATCTTTTTCTATCAGTTATTAAGGTCTTCAAGGACTTACTTCCTCAATTGATTGGAAATGAAAACTAAATCCCCTCCAACCAAATAGACTTGTCCCGCATTAAATATTTAAGCCGTTTAAATGTCCTCGAGTCGTACAGTCGTAGGTACATCCAACCAAGGCAGGGGCATGATTGAAATAAAAATGAACACTATCTGCAAAGTGCAGAGAAGAGAAAACGACGTCGCCACGACGGCACAGGAATATTGAAATCGTGCATCGTTCCTCCGCGATAGGAGATTTCTTGAAACGGCGACTCCTCCAAAGAATCAGAAAGAAATCGGGATAAATGTAACAGGACATGACAAAGGAGCTCAAAAGTTGGCGAGCCAACGAAATAAAAACGGAACATGTAATAATATCGAAGGACCTCACCGGTATACCAATGCGAATGGCCCACTGATTGCTTTCCATAAATAGAGTTGGCAAAAACTCACTTCGCCGCGAATCAATGTGTGCAAGTTTATTATAATGGGGTGGTGGAAGCGCTCCGAAAACTTTTAACTTTCTCCGCAGGTCCTTATGGCGAGCGCAAAACTAACGAACGTAATGGATTTCATCGGAACGTGACATGCAGACAGCAAATAATAATGGAAAATGTGCCCTTTTCCCAACTCACGTAAGCTAGCAGCCACTATAACCCATCGCCCATCCTTTTCAAGTTCAATCTCGGGGGCGAGCAAGATATAAGCGAACGAATGGAATGTCCTGGCCCTGAATGGCATTATTGTTATTAAAAGAAATGATGAAAACTTTCAGATATATACTTCGCATCGTCCTTGGGTGTTCGCTGACTCTCTCGCTCTCAGTATTTGTGTGCAGTGCCACAAATCCATGGGAGTTCACTTATCCTTTCGCTGTCTGTTATCAATTGTCTTCAGATACTTTTGGTTGTCTTACGGATCATCCGAGAAATGTGTGTGTGTGCGACTAATCCCCCTCAATTCCTTTAGCCATATCGACACACGAGAGAAGACAACGAATCGGCGCAAAGACGTAGAGAACTTTGCAAGACGACATGGGACACCAGCACCATTTCCAGGCAGCATACACAAAGTTGGCGTTAATTAAATTCACCCAAGAGAACGATAGAATCCTCAAATTGCAACGCGAACACACGCGCTATGGATTATTGTCCTGCTCGGTTTGCTTAAGTTTGCCCAACGCCTGCCTTGTGTACCCTTTTCGTATGCGCTGTTGTCTGTCTGTTTATGTTTAAAGTTGTGCTCGTCAATGAGATGCCATTGCTTGGCTGTTGCTCCTTTATATTTTGTGCTCGCTCCAATTTCTTCTCAATTGGTGGCAATAGCAATCATAATTTTTTTTTCTCCTTTTTATCGTCGTAGTCGTAGTCGTCTTCCTCGAGAAGAGCATTTGTTTACACTTGTGCTTTTGTAAAGTGGTTCGCTTTTGTGTCCTTTTGCATTATTATTTTGTTGCCGCGTTCGTCCTGTCGATTGTTTGCAGCTTTTCTTAGAACACAAACATCGAGTAGCTGGTGGGTGGTTGGTTGGTTGGCATATTATATATAGCTCGATGCGCTCAAGGAAGGAAGGAAGTTTTCGTTGGGCTTAAGTGGTACTACTCCTACACTCAACACTTGGAAGGATTTGCGCTAGCTGTGCGGGCGCTGTTGCTGTACCCGTCGTACCCCTCATGGACAGAGTAATAACGTGATGGGGCTTCTAACAAAAAATTTGTATTCGTGTCACGTAGACCCGGTTATAACCCTTCATCGTTGTGCATAGTGTTCGGGGTCCAATATTTGATATCTTTCGTCTTATGGTTGTTGTTCTTGTATTTTTTTTTCTGTATTCATATTTGTTAGGTAGCTAGCTTAATGGTGGTTTTCACTGCCGCTTATGTGGCAAGTCATGCCTATACGTGAGACCTGTATGATATCGCACTGTTAAGGGCGGTTAATGGCCGGCGGTTAGTGTCGATTTAAAATTATTTTTGTGCACTCAAGAGCGCGACTCCATGGCAATAGGGCGTTTAAATGATTATTATATTTCGCCAAAGCCTTTGCTGGTGTGATTGAGTGTGCGCCCATATGGGATATAACTGGCAAGGAGAGAAGAACGTGAATGGGTTTTTAAAGTGGGAGCCGAATGTATGGTTCCTTAATGGTTGTTTAATTCATGGAGACGGTTTGGGATATGTTTATTTGATCTTCGTATCAGTTTCATTAGATTGTGTTTGTATTGTTTAAGTCGGTGCTATATGTACACGGACTGGTGTCCATTCGATCTACCGGTTCCATCTTCAACGCCCATGCAGCTTTTTTTAAACTTCAAACATCCAAGTCCATACAAGACTTATTTAAGCCGCTTTAGTTTTTATCCTAGCAAACGTTCTACCTATTATGTGAATATCATGCGCATATGCAACAAAGTTTTGAAAGACTGTGTTTTCTGTACAGTGGCTGCATAAGACACTTAAACAACAGTCTATAGGGACTGCGAGCCTTTTCAACTATGAAATTGATTAAAACAGTTTCTCAAATTTAAGTATTTTCGTTTAAGTACATACGATTTTAAAACTAATAAAAATCAGTGAATTGCAATATATATAAGGGGTATTCACGATCCGATGCAACTGGCTGCGAAAGTACGAAGGTGCAACATTTTTTCGCACTACAAAAACAAAATATACTGACTAAAATTTCGCTACACTTTTGCACTTTATCTATACCCTGACCCTATTGTAACCGAGTGAAGTTTAGCCTTGTAACGTTGACAATTCGCTAAATTGTTAATTCTTGTGTGTAACTATCGGAAATAAATAAAGAGAAAGCAAAATAACGTTAGCGCCACCGAAGGAAAAATCCAGTCAAAAAATGGACAGACATTTTTTTTTTAATGATATCATCTTCGTCTTTACTCTCTCCATTATATAAAATATTTTTTCTTTTTCTCTTTTTTCAGTTTCGGAAAAAATTAAAAGTTTTTTCAGAACATAATCGGCCTTACTATAACAACCAAATTTAGACTCGACTTTAGGGCAATAGTCGAAATTAAAATTTATCTTTGACTTTAAGATAATCGAGACTATAACTTTCGATCCGAAGAAAGTCGAGTGTAACCTATTATTTAAGTTTAAACGTCAGACTTTGTAATAAATAAATATGAAATAAATATAAAATGAACAGCAAATAAAGAGAAGCCACAGCTTAAATTGGACGCAGGCAATGCGAGAACTATTAGTTGACTCTGTCAAACCATTGGCTGATGTCATTGATAGCAAAATTAATAATGCTGCAATGATACAGTCAAAAAACCAAGCATGGGAAACAGTTGCTTCTATATTTCACTCAAAATACAATAATCTGACAATTTCAGCAAATTATTTGAAAGCTCCGAAAAAAATTATAACGCTTTTGAGTTATAACTGTAATAATTTTGCTATAAAGTCAGATGTAGTTAAAGTTCCGATTACTTTGATTGTTGGTAACTACAAATCAAAAGACGAAACTATAGTTAGTTTCGAAATTATTTAAACTCGAGTTAACGGTTTGGTTGTTGGTAAGGCCCAATGTCATTGCCAAGCTGGGTCCGTCATTTGTTTCTGTTTTGCAGAGATGAAAAAAAGTGTGTTCACGACCTGTCAGGTTTAATTTCGCAATTTTACTACATCTGATACACCGAATCGCGAATACCCTTATAGCTTTTTTGTTTAGAGAATTCCTCGTAAGGTTTGGGAGCAAGCCCCCCCGGAACCAAAATCCTGGCTACGACACTGGTCCCACTTGCTGATTTGTATGATTTATATTTCGGACTTCTTACGCAGTGTGTGGCGTTCTCTCCATTGAACTGACGTAACCTGTCTACTATGCTTTGTAGGTGAGCGGATCTACAAATTTTCAAAAAAGTTACCGCGACCCATGATAAATCACAAACTTGCTCAATTACCATATGCTGGCAACTAAAGATTAAAGAACGCCTTAAGCGCAGCGTTGCCATTCTGACCGGAGATGAAATCCCAACCGATTTTTGACCGAAACAAAAAAATTCTTTGATATTGTTCTATTGTTCTATTATGTTCTAGACATGAAGGATTCCTATAATTTGAATGATACCTGGCCATACTTAACGAACACACTCACAATTTCATACAGAAACCAATTTATTGTGAATAGTCCCAGAATACAGCGCTTCTCGCAGCAGTATCATTTGAATGCTCCCTCCCCCCAAAATGTGACCGGGTGTGTGCATTCAAACAAGACCGAAGTGAAGACGATTTAGCATATTTTGCAATTTAGGTGTTGGTTTTACGAAATTGAAACGCCGAAGTGGAGTGGAAATTTCCTTTTTCTGAAAGCTCTTCAATGAAATGTTACTATATTTTATTAGATTTAAGATTAATTTATTAAAATAAAGAAATAACATATGCATACTATATATAATATAATATCATTTTGGTTTTTAATTTTTAGTTAAAATATATATAATACTTCTGTTCAAAAATTCTTATTTTATCTTTTGACCTGATTTATAAAAAAAAAAAAAATCGGTCATTTGGCCAGATTTGACCGGATTCATTTTTTTAATGGCAACACTGCTTAAACGATTTAAAATTTATATTTAACAACGCTTTGCGCGACGAACTAATTTGATTTATAGGTCGACATAGCCTCATAAAAGCCTGACCTCCGTTTCATTTTGTAGTCAGCTTCGATTCTGAATGCATTCCCTGATTCACTACTCCGAGCGCAGTGGATAACAAAACATAAAATTGTAAAACCTCTTAGCCAAATGGCAGTACCATAATCCTCTCTCCCAAATAAGGAACCTTGCACAATGCACATGTAGAAAGCAAATCAAAAAAAAAACTCACCGTTGTTGAACCGGTAGATACGAGTACAGTGATGTTCAAAGACAAATTTGCAAAAGTCACCAACAAGAGAACGCAACAGCAACGTAACGTATACGTTGCTTGCAGGACTTTCAATTTCGTTTTTTGTTCAACATTTTTACTGAGTGGTGTTCTTTGGAAAAAAAAATATCTACCGTTGAAAGTTTTTCTTTCTCTGTTGGTTTTTTTTTTTGTGCAGTCTCCTTTAGATTACTTTTTAGTTCACATTCAGTCAACCTGAAGATGAGAACAGAGCGATAGAGATATTTTTTTTTGTTTTTTAAAACGTCCCTTGTAAACGGACACGACAAAAAGTCGACAGTTTTATTCCATGCCTATTATTCGCGTTAGGTGGTTTATTCCCGGCGGGCTTTTATATATTATACGCTGGCTGTCCAAAGCGGGCAAAACGACCAGGGATCCACAGTCCCACACAGATGAAGCGAAGAGGATGTGAGCGAACAAGGAAATGCTATTTGCAAAGTGGTTTTGCGGAGTTTCTTTGCCTTTTGGGCCATCTCTAGACAGATGTATGACTGCTACTCGTGCTATTTTTTAGCAATAATAATTGTAACAATAACAACAACATGGGTAACTTTTATGAGCAGTTTTGATTTTGGTTGTGAACAAAAAATAAGGAAGATGAGTCTCTGGCTTTTCTGTTCGTTCCCTCCATGGGTCCAGGGAGTTTTGTTTTTCTTTCGGCACATACAGACACTCATGCAGTGATGAAGTTTTACATGATTTTGTTTCTCTCACTTTGGGTTATTTTTTATTTTTTGTTTTTATGAAGAGTGACAGTAAATTGATTTAAAATGACTTTTTAAAAATTCGGCATGAACAGAGGGATTCATGCTGCTGTGGAGATTCCTGTTTCGCTTTGTGCATGAAAGGTTATAATGGAGAAGTTTATTTTTTTTTTAACAAAAGATTGTAGCAAAGGACACACGAAGCTGGTGGAATATTTGAAAAATTGTGTGAAATTGGGTGGGGCGGGGGTCAACTTTATTTAAATGGGAATTGGGATGTGAAAGTGATAGGAAATGTCTAAAATGATTTCGCATTTAAAGGGGATACGTGGAATACTGTATTTTAAGAAAAGTTGTATTAATCTGAAGAAAGTCCACTGAATAGGTAGCCAATATTAATGGTTTGGAAATTTGCATAATAACAAAAATGAAAATAAATTATTAAATAGTTGCCGCAAAAAGGTCCTTGCTAGGGGTCACTGTTGGATTTAGGGTGGGTGCAAGTGTATAATAGACTTTAAAAATCCATTTCGCATTTAATTATTCAATTTAATTTAAAAAAATAATGGTTTTAGTTTCTATGTAGACAATATTGAGAAAATAGTATTCGTGCCTATATAAATCAAAGGAGCGCCATCGCTGCCGCACGCATATACTAAGAATATCCTGTGCTGATTTGATGTTCATCAGGAGACCTTTTTGGTGAGATTTTAAGTGAGGCCAGATTTCATGTCCATTAGATACACGGTGTTCACATCACAGTTCAGATAAGAGTTTTTAATGCTTATGAAAATGTTGGTATCAAACGGAACTCCTGATATGATTTATTCACAATACCAAATATATAATAATAGGCCTTTTTTATTATGCTCACATGATCTATATAGATCATTGATTTCCATGGTTTACAACAAAAGTTGGATCTCGTACTATTGTAGTAAACCGTGGAAATCAATGATCTATATAGATCATGTGAGCATAATAAAAAAGGCCTAATAACCATTGTCATGGTATTAATCAGAGAAAAATGAACTCACATGTTTTTTTGTTTCACCTTTGTTAAAAGAGATTTTGTTACTTTAAGCTTTCTTTTGTTTATTTTAAAGAAAATACGTTTTGTTTTCGTTGATTTTAATGCTTTTAATTTCGAAGTCATGTGGAAACGAAATATTTAAACACAGTTGAGTTAAGCATAGCTATTTTGTGTTAAGCAGTTAGGTACCGTAAACTGGGGTTAGTTTGCCCCAGCAGGGGTTACTTTGCGCCACTAGCGAAAAGAGTTTATTTATTTTTTCGCCCCCAGACATGTCTCGACCTGCATATCAAAACTACCGCAACTAACACATACAAACATACACATTCGCGGGTAGGATCAGTCGTTCGTATACCTTCAGTGAGTAAACAGTGGTTGACGTGCAAACTTTTGTCAAACATTTTGAGTGTTTTTTTTTTTGCAAAATTTAGTGTGTACCGGTTCCAGCGAAAACGGAGAAAAAAAAGTGTTTTCTTGTTAAAGTGTTATTTTACTATTAATTTAAGCATGAAATTGTCCTTCCTTATCTTGAAACAAAATTGTAATGTTTTTTTTTGTGTGACCATGAAGTTTTTTCAGCTTTAGGGGTTACTTTGCGCCTGGAGCAAAGTAGCCCCAAAAGAAAAAAAGTGATTGGTTCCATACTTTTATGTTTACTCTTTTTGTACTTTTGCCGTTTATATAAAGAGCTAACGGTACTTTCTTTGTCGCAGATTTTGAAGATCTCGTTAACGAAGACGAAGCAGAAACCCAATTTGTTGATTTTCTAGAAGGAAAAATATCTCAAGGCGATGTTGCGCTGAATCTTGACGAAGATACTGTAAAAATCAACGCAATGGAAAAGTCCTTAAAACTATGGAAATGGCCCCCTCAAAGGGATGAATTAAGATACCCATGGACCGATGTATTAGGCTCCATTCAACATCCGAAGAAGGTTTCAAATAGAGGGACTTTCGCCGTTATTGAGCTGCAATCTATATTTGACTAATGAATCAATTTCTAGAATGACTGATAACTACTTTTTTGTATTCCTTCCTTGTGTGTTATATTTTTTTTTTTATTATTTTTTATATGAAATCGACTTTTTGTTGTTAAAAGCTATATTATATATGAAAGTTAGAGCTCAAATATGAATTTTGAATTCCTGAAATATTAAAGACAGACATTTTTTATGTTAAAGTAATATAATAATTAATGTTTTACTACTAATATTTTAAGATTTTGAAGAAATAAAATGTACCATTTGGTTTTTTTTTTTTAGGTACCTATATAAAATAAAGTGTGGGGTATTTTTCACTTTTTTTTTTAGGAAAATAATCCTCGAATCAGTAGCTACGAAATCTCTTGACAACATTGCTACAGCTTTTTAAATGCAGGCACATTCACCCAAAGTTTCGGATGGAGCAAAGTAACCCCTTCCCTTGGATAACTTTGCCCCACTTTTCAACCGCAAAAAAAAATATGTTCTTAGTTACTAAAAAAAAAGTATGCTTTAATATCTTATAACATAAGAGAAATAGGAATAGGCATAATTAAAATATTTTTTAATCATTTTTAAGAGTTTTTTGCAAAAAGACTGCAAAAAACGGAGCAAAGTAACCCCGGTTTACGGTACATTGTTTCGAAAACCCCTACTCATATATTTTGGCTGAAGAGTTCAAACCGTTAAATACTCCTTATAAGCGGCTTTAAATTTGAATTATGTGTTCCGAAGTCGATGGTCTTATTGAAGTCTACCTACCTTAGAACCTTATTTTGTTAGATCAGCACATTGAACAAACGCTTTAGTCATCAGGGATGATATATATGCAGCTTGCACCTGAACAATACTTCGCTGCTAGACCATCAGAACCGCCTGCTCCTTATCAACTGTGTGCAGCTTTTCATATGGCGACGGTTAACTATATTTTCTGGCCCTGGGCTCTCTCTGGGTTTACGTAACTTAGCTTCAGAAGTCGCCACAAAATTATTAATGATTTACATCTAGCAAGTTTTTTTTAAGCTGTCAGTATTAAAATTTTTAGTTTTTTATCGACCCAAATAGCAGTGAGCTTGGTCTTTTAAAAAAAAAAAACAATAGATTGGTTCGGCCTTCTAACTTTCTGACTGGGAAAACACATTTTCTTCCGCTTATGATTACCAACTTTGTTTGGGCCTTAATATGTTTCCCTTTTGATTTGCTTTCTATGGCTTATGCTGGTTGTCGACTACATGCGAAATTTCTAAAACGTTCAGGAACGTAATTCCAATAAAAATAGAACATGGAACTAGCCGATCAGCCCACTCAATTGTTGAATGGCCCTGCTTGTACAAAAAGTTGATCAAACATTAGTTCTAAGAAAATGAGATTGTTCCCCGAGTGTCAACTGCTTTTTAGTTGTCATCGGAATAATATAGCTAGCCTCGTGCACTCAACGAAGTATCACTGCTTGGGCAACTCTATGAACGCACACGGCATCTGACAGCTACTCACAGCTCCATGTTTTCCGAGGCTTCACCGCATTTTGATCTTGTTAATTTTTTTATGTCAATCGATATGGGACTGACAACATTGCTGTGTTTTGTCTCGCTTTATTTTTGTTTGTCAACATACCTTTTCGGTTTTGCTCTCACTCTCTGACGTACTCAAACTATCGAATCTGTCTAAATCTTATTCAACTGATAGTGGGATAGTACATGGCAACTATGGAAGCAAACAAAATTAAGAAGTTGAGCCACAGGTTTAATAGAATATGCAGCGTTTTGACGCAAAATCGTTTTACAACTCGATGCAAAACCATGTTCTACGAGCAACACCTACAAATGGCAGCACCATAGAGTTTGACGACGGTTGTATTTACCACAATCTGAGTCCTGAGGCAATACATGAAAATGCAAATGTAGAGCAAATCCGACATTACGTGTTAGGTACAAACCTTTGCTTCCGGCTTCCAACTTCCGAGTCATTTGCCAAACGTATCCAGATGGTTTGAAACCCCAAACAGATATCTACCTCCTTCACTAAGATTTACTCATCTCACTGTCTAAATTAATTTGACACATTTAACCGTAAACAACCTATCCTGCATGCCGCCAAAAGGATATAGAAAATAAAATAACAACCGAAATCCACCATTATCCGCTCACCAAATTGTGATGGACATTTTGGATTGTCTGAGCTGACTCTCTCTACATCATACTCGTATATTCGTATACCGCTCATACACCCCATCGCGCAACTCTATTGAATTACAAAAGTAGACTGACAGCACCCAATTTGCCATCTATCGGTGCTTTTCATTCAAACTGATGGACGTATCTTCCAATTCGATTATGAGGAATGAAATTCGATTTGGCACCCACAAAGAATAAATCCACTTTAAAGCACACGAATGAAAGAGTAGCGCGCAAAGGAAACAAACGCGCCAAAGAAACCGCTTTACAAAGTCCTCCTCGGCAGAGCTAAAACCTGAAAGCAGAACCCACCCTTGCACAAAGCAAATCAAAATCAAATAAGTGACTGCGATTGAGGACTGAGGTGTACTTATCAGCCGTTCGTCTGTCTATCCATCTATCCATTCAACCGTCTATGGCGGCGAGGCGGCTCCCATGAGTGTGTACATCTGTATATGCCAGCCACTTAAAGGCTGCTGCACAGCATGCATGAGGCATGACGACGGCTGCTTCGCATTTTTTAAACAATCGAATTTGTTACCGGAAAAAAGGCCGCAAGCCATAATACCAATACCAATACCAACGACAACAAACTGCTTTGTCTCTAAAGCCAAGTCCTCACAACGGATGTAATGCAAGACAAATTAAATCAAATTTTTTTCCTCGCCGGGCTGAGGGTATCACAAACAGCGCTACCTGTATGTGTTGTGCGATAGTATTTATCTATCACTCACCAAGAGACTCGAGTGAATTCATCTTTATCAAATGATAATTGTTGAAAAGGGATGCCAGTATAAATCATTACAGTTACAGGAACGAAAAAGAAGTAAACCGGTTTAACCATCGGTGTGGGGATGAAAAATCGAACCGCATTATTCGATTTTATTGACTTAACTTTGCCGAAGGGCGAAATGGGTCCGATGCTGCGGGCGGGGGGAACTTGTACATTTTATATCTTTTTATGTGTGCAAAGCGAAAAACGAGGACGAACCACAACCGACAGGAAGAAATAATAATAAAGAAGCATTCATGGATGTATTGTCGAACTCATATCGAACCGATCCCGGTGTACGCGTTCGCTGTGACGGTATCCGCATGTATTTCAGTTCAATTTGATTCCTTCTGCTTAATTCGACTGGTGATGGTACATCCTTGGCTTTATCCTTGAATTGCCAATCGCAATGATTGTAATAATCAGAAATTACCTTTTGCGAAATTCAGCGAATCTTATTGGATTTTTTTTTTTCGATCAATGCTCTGGCGGCTGTGGGTGGAAGGATGTGATCAGGATAACATCATCTTTTATTATTCTGTCGTATTGAATGAAACGGAAGGACAGGAGAAAACAAAAGACCGAAACTCAATCGAAAATGAGAGTGGGATGTAGAAAAAGTGCGGGTACCTTTCAGGAGGAGAAAGAGAGCCAGGCAAAAGGCAGTGTATATCGTCGAAGGGAATCATTAAGGCGGGGTATCCAGCAGCTGAAGGTGGTTACAAGACTATGAATTTTAAATTTTATGTTGCCAACTGCAGGTGCTTTCTTTCCTTTTTTGTCAGATACTTTTTGAGGTTTAATTGACGGAATTGCATAGATGTGAACTTGCCGCATCCAACCGTAATAATGTAGATATCCAGACCATCAATGAGAATGAGGCTGGGGAAGTGACAGCCTTGACAAAATTCTCTGAAGATGCTTCCTACTTTCCTGCCACTTTGACTTGTTTTGATTTTAAAGCTGCAACCGAATATATTTATTTGCCAACCAACTGGCGACAGACCTAGGTATGTGAGGTCGTCGTCGACTCTCTTATTCCACGTTTCCACCGGATACTAATCTAGAGATTTTGGGGCAAAGACAAGATTAATTTTACGTTTCACCAGATGTTGTCAACTACTGTCGAATCGTACAACCCAAAATTGTGATAATTGAAAAAAATTAACAAATTCAAAAGTTTAAAGTAATAAAACATGAGTTCCAGAAATACTAAAATATTATTGGCTTAATTCATTGGCTAGGAGAATTCTCTCAGAAATAAATTCGTTTTTATACCCTCCACAGGACGGTAGGTATATTCACATTGTTTTTCCAATTGTAGCGCCAAGAAGGAGTCACCGGAGACCTCATAAAGGATATGTATTCTGAATCAGGATCACATTCTGAATCGATTTAGCCATATCCGTCTGTCTGTCAGTCTGTCTGTGTGTGTGTTGGAAGCACGATAGCGCCCAAAGGAATTGACATAGGCAAATGAAATTTGGTGAAAGGACTTCTTTTTATCGTCGTCAGTTTGGTATTGAAAATGGTCTATGTCGGTCAAGTAATTCTGGTGCCTCCCATACACAATCAATATTAGAAAACACATGTTGGAAACACGATAGCGTCGAAATGAATCGACCTAGGCAAGTGATATTTTGTGAGAGGATTTACTTTTATCGTCGTCAGGTTGATATTCAAATTGGGCTATGTCGGTCAAGTAGTTCTGGTAATTTTATTTGGTAGACAAAATCAATATAAGACGATAGCGTGGAAGATTGCAGAAATTACAGGACAACTAATAAAACACAAAACAATTACAAAATTGTTAACTTTATTGATCAAAAAATAACTTGTGTTCCGCAGCGTGTGACGATTGAAGTAAGACTGTCAGCTGCGCCTCTGCTTCCACCTCTTTTATATTCCCTCAGCTTATCGGCAGTCACCACCAGTCCCATACGTTCCATATGTGCGTGGTATAAAGCACCTTGTACCAAGTTATTGCCTTCCATATTTCGTTAAGTATGAATGCTCCACCACCAATAGCGCAGACGATAGCAATTATAGAATACAAACTTGCCATTCTAATTTGTGTCGAATGGGTGACAAATCAATTATTTAATAGTTGTTGTTTTGGGCGCTGCCTATGGTTCTCAAGTGATGGCAGTGGTCCACTATGCAACTCGAGATATTGTTCCGCTTATTACATGTGCTGGTATTGGATCGGTTGCAACTTAATATTGTGTTGCTTTTGGATTAATGGCAGTGGGTCGACAATGTAGATTTGATTTTGGGTTGGCAGGTCAAGCTATAACATAATATCTTGTTTATTATGTTGATATGGGACGGTGGCTGGTGGCGTCGTATGGTGATGACTTGTTTATGAATTAGAACATCGCAACTTTGTCGGTTGGTGTTCTTTCTCATGTTGCTAGTCGCAAAAAAGTATTTGTGCCGCGCATTCCTCTGAAACCTAATGACCCCTTTAACTTTAAAAGATTACAATTTCCCCTTAAAGTGTGCTTCGCCATTACGATCAATAAGCCTCGGGGCCAGTCATTGAAATACATTGGTATAGATTTAAGGGAAGATTGTTTTACGCACGGTCAGTTTTACGTGGCTTGCTCTCGTGTACATAAGTTCTGGTAATATTACTGCAGCCCAATAAAAAAACAAGAAATATTGTCTATAAAGAAATCCTTTAAAAAAAAAATATTTCAGTAACAATTTTTCTAAAAAAGTATATTTTAACAGAGTTTCGCGTAGACGAAGTCGAGGGTAACTGCTAGTAAATAATAAAAATATTTAAGAAAACCTAAAAAAAGTCCTAAAAAGCTATAATTTTACCTTGAACAGGTAACAACAGGTAGAATTGTAATTAGATTACTCAAAAGCTGATTTTTATTATTTATTGACCTCTACCTACCTATCAGTGCTGCCAGGCCGCTTTAACCACTCGGAGTCAAAAAACTTAACAAAAAGCGCTAGAACGCGCTAAAATTTTTTTCATGGGAGATTAAGAGCTAAATTAAGCGCCAAATCTGAAATTCTTATAAGGAGAGTAAAACCAAGACATATTCAGTTTTTTTTTCTGTTTATTGTTTTCATAAGCAATCAAGTATTTATTTAATAATACAAAATAATTCAAAAATCCCAGTTTTCGTCGAGTTTTTGCCCTCTAAACGGGGATTCACGGTTAAAATGACAGCCCTGCTACCTATACCTGTTCAATGTAATTATCGTACTATTGTTGTAAACCTTGGAAATCAATGATCTATATAGATCATGTGGGTAAAATAAATAACTGCCCAATATTACATTCTTAAATCATGCGGATAGCGAATTAATTCTGTTAAACGACGAGATCGATCATATTTTAAATTTTGACAAATCGTTGTGTTCTCTTGCGTTTTTGTGTTGAGGAAAAGTTAGCAAGAATGAGTTTTTTTGTGAGTAGCTCAACAACAAGTAGGTACCTACCTACCTAGAATCTGAAATGTTAAAATAAGAGAGAATTGAATTTTTTGAGCAAGTTTTTTCAAAGAACAGTGTTTTCTGTGACACTTAGCCACAACCTCAGCGTCAAAATTGAGCTTATGCTGAAAAAAAATTGCACAGCAACAAAAATGTTATTTGGCTCGAATCTTTAGGTTGCATATAGATTAGGCATAGAGTAGCTCGGTGGTCGGTGGATATGGCAGTCAAATTGAGTTCATACCACTTTTTGCATCTGACCATAAAAGGTCATCTTCCCGAGCTAGCGTCCGCTCATCAGATAGTTTCAATACTAGAATCTGGAGTCTTACAGCTCTACAGCTCTTACAGAGCACCTCTCGACATTAGTTGCATAATGCAACTGCATTCCCCTAAGCCCCTAAGCTAACATTATTCAAAAGGGGATTTGCCGCAAAATTTGCATTTGTTTGCCCGTTTTTACACCTACCTATTAAATGTGCTTATAAAAAAAAGAAAACGCTCAATGAAATTTTGCGGCAAATCCCTTTTTTTATACCACACGAGGTACATTACCTAATTGGTAAACATTTTCTGATTAAAGTCCATTTGACACCACCTCCTCAAATGGTGTAATGCGATTTTGATGAAATGTGTGGTTAGCCATGGCATAGCGTCACCACCACCACCAATGCACTGCGTGACCGTAAACCGATGTATACACCCAATGCAAACATACCCATATGCTTATTAGAATGAAACAATAGACTGAATTGGCTCGTGTTACACATTATTAATATTGTGCAGACCACACGCCCAACGTCAACGTATGAATGGCGAAACCCTGCTCATTACCGAAAAGGACGTGCAAATGTCGCCATATGCATTTGCATAACGCAAATATATTTATTCCCGACGCGGTATCAGATGAATGTCCTAGGTGTATGTGTTTTTTCCATCCCCGACCAGCCCCGCCACTATCCGTCTAATCAGTTTATCACATCATAATTATCGGCCGCTTTCTGGTTGGCATACTCATACTCATTCGCTGTATCTATTTGAGTCCACACGTCACCGCCGAGATTGTACGAGGAGTTTTTTTTGCATTACTGCCGCTGGAAACTCAATGAAAAGCATCAATCAATATGATTTCCCGGAACATCAATCAAGCATAAGCTGAATCCAATATAATTACAGAGATATACGCGAGGAAAGGGGTCGCCGCCGCCGCCGGCTATACCGGATTGGACTGACTCTGAGCTCAAGCCGTAAAAGCACACAATAGACAACATAGCGCTCTCTATGTTGCAGGGTGAACTGGATATATCCGCCACCCGCTCGTTCTTCTTGTCGCTGATATCCGACGCCATAGCAATGCAACCAGAGTTCAAACGAATGTCCTGTGGTAACTAATTAAAATAGTCATTCAGCAGTCATCACACTACCACCCACACGAAATGCACTCAATATCCTTGTGTACGTGCATAAATAAACAGCGAGGGCCAGGCACCAGGCACCAGCAACAGCAACAACTGGAAAATGATGAAAACCAAAAATGCAGCAGAAAAAAGATGAGCAGAGACAAAAAATCAAACAGCAACAGAGAGTTCCTTTTTGACTTAACCCACACTGCCGATGCCGACAGGCACACACGATTCACGATCACGATGGCAACCGGCAACGGGCAAGGGCAACGTCAACCAGAGACCAACGCGCAGTCAGTCGCATTAAAACTGTTGAAACGAAATTAAATTCTTGTCAACTGTTCCATCAAAAAAGTCCGTCCGTATATAACCAGTGTCGTCGTCAGGAGGGGCCGCAATGAATCTGCAAAGGGATTCATATGGCGATGGGGTGGACATTGGACCGCATTTTGTACGTTCACAGAAACGAAAAGGAGGAAATATGTTGCGACAAAAATAACTGGTCAACGGGGGGACGGGGGTGGTGGATCTTGGGCAAAAAAAAGAAGGATAATTAGCATACTGCATACGCGTCGCACATACTGGCTACTGGGGTTAAAGGTCCGGCTTTTAATTATCTCTCCACCGATATAATACACTTTGAGTTTTTCAGTCTAATTAATTTCGGAATTTGCTACTCATTTGGCGAGCGTAATAGGTAGTAGGAGTACGATTTTTTTTCCAATTATGATGAAAGTGAGTATATTGTAGCTTTGCGATGAGCTGCGATTAAATGTTGTACCGCAGTAGTGATATGACATGAGTGGGGGGAATACGAATCGAGCCTTACTTGTATATGTGCCCAGTGCCGGTTCCAGACAAACTAGCGCCCTGTGCAAGACTTACAGAATGCGCCCTTTTTCATATTTGCACACATGCATAAGTCTTTTCCAAATCACACAGCAGCTAGACTTTCAATGTGTTTTTTTTTATTGAGTAGTTTTTTATTTTGCAATATTTAAGGTTAGGTTCTCCTTGAAGTTGCAACATTGCAAGTGATGTGAGTTAATGTGCAAGAAATATTTCAGCACAGGTGTGATGGATGTTGTTATTTTGGGCTTATTTGAACAAGCTTTTTGTTAAAGATGCAAATGGCCGTATTGTTCATGCAAGATAAAATTAATTTTTCTTTCCTAGCAATGCGAACCCAGAACTTGGCACCCTGTGCATTAGCATGTGCCACAAAAAGTGCAATGCGGTTGTATCATCCTACAGAGTTTTTGGAAGCCTATTTCTCAACATTTAATCAATTTCGGCAGAAATGTGCCGCCTGACACATAATAAGCCATTTGCTTTTGTGATACCGAAATTTTGCCAAAACAACAGAGGCAGTTGGAAGGTCTCCAAACTGGAAGCTGAGAGCTTAATTTGCAAGTAAGAGATCAATTCAGTTTGCGTATACTACACTACTCCCAGTGATGGATGCAGATAACACTCGAAGGAATTTCTGGAAATTTATTTGAATAAGCACAGCTTGTAAATAATAGTCGGCACTTTTTTCTAAATACTTTTACAGCACTACACACAGACCTACTCAGTTAGAACTAAGTTCTCATTCGTGCTCACGAACACGTTTGATCGTTTCGCCTTACAGAATCTGACCCCAGACCCATTAAGATGGTTTTGGAAATGTTTACTTCATTCATATTTACTTACAGAATGCCGACCCAGGTTTCTGTTCGGTTCTGCACAAGCAAACACAAATTTCTCGTATGATTTTTTAGTTTATTCCTTGGGTATGTGGTTTTAATATAAATAGAACATTTTTTTGAGCTACTTAAAGACAATAACTGACATGTTAATAGTAATCATCCTTTTCTTCTGTAGACTAAAATTTGGTTCTTGTGTGAAGCTTATGAGGAAGCACACTCCAAAGAAATGAACCAAAATGAGGAGTGTGAAGAACAAATTCTTTCGGAGCCTTAACTGATCGTTACGCTTCCTCAAAAGCGACGGACATGGGAGCCACTGATATGGTATCAAATTTTATCACCTTAGGTTAGAAATCCCCTTACTCCTAATCACTGCCGGCTCCAGCCAAACTATCGCCCTGTGCAAGATTTATAGTAAGCGCCCTTTTTTCATATTTCACACATGCATAAGTCTTTTCCACATCGATCAGAAGGTTCAATGGGGTTTTTTTTATTGAGGTATTTTTTGTTTTCAGATTTTTTAACTAGATTCTTTTGTACAATGTAAGTGGATGTGCAAGAAATATACCTACACGAACAGGGTGGAATATTTTGAGATTATGTAGGTATGCAGTGAAATTGCATAGGTCTAGTGGGTGTGGGGTGTGGGCGCAAGATAAAACTATTTTTTCATTCCTAACAATGCGCCCCCAGAACTTGGCGCCCTGTGCATTTGCACATCTTGCACATATGGTTGGCTCGGCCCTGCTCCTAATATCAAACCAAAGCGTCTTACAATTCGAGCTGTAAAGAGTCAATTACATTAAGGAAGTTAAGTTTTTGGTTTTTCAACGTCACCCATCTGCGGAGAACCGAAAATTTAAACAAGTCGGAAATTACCGCAAAATCCTTATAAAGCTTGTAAAATCTTAATCTTGACCAAAAGATAAGGATAAAAGTTAGATATTGCAATGTCCCACGGGTAAGAAGTCTTGAGCCGTTGTAAGGCACATAGAGAATTCAGAATCACTATTGACCTGGTCAGATCTTAAGACACATCTAATCTGTTGGTTGCACATTTACATTTCGAAGCCAGCTCAATTTTTCCTGAATGTGCTTTGCCTTCTAATGAACTTTACCGTTAAATAGTAGTAGTAGTAGTAGTAGTAGTAGTAGTAGTAGTAGTATAGTGACTTTATTAACATTAAAAAAAAAAAAAAAATGTATAATCTTGTTACTCGCATTTACAAACAATGTTAACTAAGTCTTTATGGTTTGGCTTATGGCCGTCTACCAGATTGACAACTTAGGTTATGACATGTACAATGTATTTGTGTTCAAAAATCGCCTTCCAAGATACGCGTTCTGTAGCGACTTGCAGTTGTGGCATAGTTGTACAAAACTTCCCACCCAAGACTACCGTTCAATATTTTAATAACCTCGTCCAAGTCCAGTAAGATACGTCCGAAGTATCTTATACGGAAATCTCTTAAAATGGGGCATCTTCCGATGAAATGGTACACATCCTCTCTCTCATTAAGGTTGCACAAGTCATATAAAATTGGAAGATCAGGTCGATGCGGGATAAAATTTAGGTTTATTAATTCTCCTCTTAGCTTGAATATTGTGCTTATCATTTGCAGCGGATAGCGGTTAAGGAAGTAAGTAGAAGCGTTTTCAATGTGATTATAATTTAACCTACTATACACCAGCCTATGTTGCGATGAATGTGCTTCAGCTAAAAACCTGTCGTACATGTCACTGCCCGCTTTTTTCAGGATGTCGGTAAACATGGGTTTCAGCATCGAAAGCTGAATTTCAGCTGAGATATTCAAGCTCACGCGGTAACTACTTTTGCACCAAGTGGCCTCTTGTTAAAAGTATGTGCTTCAGGACAATCTTTGGCAGTCTTCCTTCTTCCATCTCCGCTATTTTTGCAATATAATCTGCATGCAGCCTTAGGGTATCCAAAAAGAGCGAGGCAACTCCCGTTTCTAAATGCAGCATATAATTCGGAGTAGAAGCTGGAAGTCGAAGGATTCGCTTCAGAAAGTACCTTAGGAATTTCTCAACTTCTTCCAAATAACAATAACCCCAAACAACGAAAATGAAAATTATAATGGAAACAAAATTGAAAACCATGAAATATTGTCGTTTAATATATTGAGCTATAATGTCTCAGGCCTAAAAAACTAATTATTTTTTGCGAATTTTTTTAATTATATTAAAAGTTTTGATGTGTTTATGCTTTATGAAACACATGTATTAGCCAGCGAAGAATGTAGATTTAGTAATATATTTAAGGACTATGTAACAAAATGGATACCAGCAGTCAAGATAAATGTATTTGGAAGAGGAAGCGGCGGTGAACTGCTAGGCTATCGGAAATCTCTTAAAGTGGTCAATATAAATTTTAAATTGGTGGAAGGATCTTACGTTCTCGATGTTAGGACCAATGGAGAAAACCTCTGCATAGTGCCTATCTATTTAAACTGCAATCACTGGATGCGTGATTACCGTTAAATATACTACGAAACAAGTCCACTTTGTCACTCCTACAGCCAGAAGAGTCAGAGGAAAGTCTTCCACGGTGGCAAAACCTATGCATAAGCTTTGTCCTATATTTCTGGGCGTTTTCATTCGTCCAGACCGTCTCTACAAAAGACGCACCTTTTTCTCCCACCAATTACTGACTGACAGTAGTAAGATCTATTTTTTCTAAGGTTGTAGAAATGATGACAGATAGTCGGCTATGAAATACCTTAAAAAAAGACACACAAAGTTGTACAGCCTCTTCTCAAGGCCAGTAACGCGTCATAACCACTTTAGAGGTTTGTAATACGAAGCTGATGTAACATATTTGCATGTTGGGGGTCTATATTGGAAGCAGTTTTAAGCTTGCAACCGATTTTATAATGGATATAAGCAGAACAAATTGAAAACCTAATAGCACCTTTGTACATCACTCTATCTTAATCTCAGTGAGGTCGTTACCGACCTTAATGCAGCTGAGAGCTTTCGTCGTCAACTTGCACCCGACGGAAGAGATTTTTAGCAATGCCAAACTGTAGACATTACCTCATAAAGCTCTTCTCCATAATTGTTATCAAATCCGGCCTTGGAATCGACAAGCATTTGGGAGGTATCGATCTGAACTTTATCGATTATAGCAAATATTTGTGGTTCAAAAAAACACCACTGGTTCTGGTAATCAGCTCGTTTTAAAATCGTTTCGCGCGTTCACACAGCAGAGTAGGCAGCATAATTTATGAGATTTCAAGGAGACTAATACCTCCATAATTTGGGAGTTTTAAGGGCGCCTCCGGCATGCTCTCGTCCGACCAAAGAAGAGTTGGTGTATCCTCCCCATGAAGTCATCTCCCAACAACCTTAAATAGCTCCGCCGATACCGATGATACACAAATTTTAATATCCGCCTCAAATTTGAATTTATGCAAAAAGTTCTTACATTTATTGTGACTAAGTCTTTGAAGTCCCTCTGACACATCTTAGACATTTCATACGTTGTGATTGTTATTTATTAGAGCACAAGCACTTCACCTCTCCATGTCCTTTATGAGACTTGTTTGCAAGGGAACAAAGAAAAAACAATTCACTTACTGACGCGTAGTCCTTGGTAACTGAAGCCACATTTTGGCTCTCATCGTCGTCATTCTATACTGCAAATGACATGAGGTTTGTTGCCACAGCTTATTTAACCAAGAGCGAGTGTAGGTTTTATTCTTCTCTACTTGTTTTCCTTTGGTAAACCAAAGCTCTTTCAAAGAAAAACGCCTGGCGGGATATACGATTATGTGTATGTGAAACGATCCACTAGACCCGAGTTCAGAGGTTTACATTCGGTTATGATGCCGAAAAGATATAATAATAAAGCGTAAGCAAGGCACTTTAACTTAACGTAGACCATCAGCAACAATCCAGATGCTGACTTTGTGTTCGTACACTCCCACAGTGGGTACTCTTACAATACATAGTTTGAAGTGGTGGCAGATCCTTGAGAAAAAGACAACACACTTGGCGGGGTACAAAACGGATATGAAAGGGTATTACAAACACACAGAGAGCCATACAATAGTACAAGCTAAATCTGCTAATGAGCTTAAAGTGAAGTGAGAATTGTGGTTTTGGTTCGGCTGCTGTTTATATTTTGCCTTCGTCCTTATTATGATTATGATGTTAATAGAGTGTTGGCATGGGAGTGTATATCTTTTTTACTGGATGCTTTGTGCTTTTTCGTCTTAGTTTGTTGAGAAAGATTGGCGTTTTTACTTCGGAAAATGGGAATTTAATTGGTTGCGGTAAGGAGTTGCATAGTCTGTGCGGTCTGCCGCAAAATCTAGCATCTGGACGGATCCGGCGTTTTCAATTGCTATCCTCGTCCCAATCACAATGTTTAGTCTGTATAGAATGTTGGGGAAAAGTCTGATGTTACCTAAGTAACGTAATCGGATTAATGTCGTTGAGAACGTGAAATTTGTAGTTTTATCGTTTGGGTTTGCTTTTGCGATAAGCGCGATTGAAAAGTCGAATTGCTGTCTGGGGATTTTGTAACTTTGCCTTGAACTTTGAACGAGAGTTACTATGGGAATTGAGCCACCAAGTCTGTGCTTAATTGGGGTATAAAAATGACCGATGGATTAAAAGCGAGCTGAGGAATTTGCTTTAAAATACCCTCAGGAGGCAGGCTACCAAATTTGAGTAAATCCGTAGCTTTCAATAGGTCTTCTCAATCCAATGATCGGAATGCTGTGATGAAACGAGCATCATCCAAAGTTAACAAGTTCAAACTCGTCAGCCTTTTAACTGGCAAAGGGGGCTTGGGTATATAGGAAACAATGTACATCAAATGAGCAATGGAAATATTTCTTTTATTTAAAAAGCTTACTAAAGAAGTTTGCGAGAAATGTTTGTACATGCGAAGTTGGGTAAAAAGAAACAAAATTATTCGAGAAGGTCGTCAGTGGAACTTCTTTGTAGGGCCTACCTTCTCACAACCTTCCGTTTTGTGTGAGTTTTTCATTTTTGGGTCGAATGGAAGAAAACTACAATTTTATATATATACCATGACAGTTATACTTTCGGATGTTTTTCACGTGTCCGCGAGAGATGTGATTTATGTTTTTCCAGGAGTCGTACCCTGTATAGTTATATCAACATTATTTTGAAAATCAGTTCGCTTTCAGGCCGGTCGCGATACCATTCTTGCGTTTGATGAAATGCATCAACTGCTACCTATAAGCCGGACTTTGACACTTTATGCCTGGTGTGAGCTACCCAGGTTGGTAATGCAAAATTTACAGCTTAAGGTACCTTGACGATAAACGATGTGCTTAGGGGAAAAAGTTTTTTGAAATTAAATACGTGCCACAACTGGGACCTGCGGTTTTTTCTGAAATAGTTTAATATAACCACAAGCGATGTTGTGTATGTTGTCCCAAAGAGCTCATAGTTATCAATGTTCTCCTAGTACTCCTTGGGACTTCGATTAAATAAGAAGCTATTTCGATGATTGAAAATTACCGAAAAAACCGATTTTCTAAAATTTGAAACAGTCCCGCTGTCAAACTGATAAAAAAAAATCAAATTAAAAAACTGCTGCAACCAGAACTTTGGTAGATAGAATAGATTTAAATTTAAATCGTGTATTTTTGTAAAGCGGTTGGTTCGGGTTTCCATTCACTGCCGGTTGTCTGAAGAAATGAAGCGGTATGTAACTTTTTACTTTTTTCTGAAATGTGCTAAAATGTGCTAATACGGAATACCTGGGCGTTGGTAATATGGAATAGTATTCCATATTATCAGCACTTTTTTCTTCGTTTTGATAAAAACACATGGATGTGAACTTTTAATGTATAGATGGCTACTAAGACCCAAAACACAGCAAGGCGCAATCTATGGAAACCGCGTTCGTGCGAAGCAAATGGGTTACCTCAAAGCTTCAAAAGCATTCAATGTACGTGTACCTACAACGCAGAACGCTTTTTAGATTTGCAACATCTGCATAAACTTCTACTAAAGTATCGCGTATTTCGCTTGGAAGGAAACCTGTCTTCACAAACGAGATGGAGGTTGAATTCGTAAAAGATATCGAAGAGATGGAGTCACGATACTTTGGGTTAACACAACCAGAGGTTAGGTCGTTGGCTTTTTAATTGGCATTAAGGAACAACATTCCAAACTAATTTTCGTTTTAAGGCAATGCTTTATAAAACGACATTAAAATGATCTATCGATTAGAAAACCGTCTGGTACGTCAATAGCTGGAGCCACTGGGTTTACTAGAAGCAATGTTGATCTGTCTTTTGAGCTGAAATCTTACAACGATCGACATTATTTTCCACCAGATTGGATCTACATTTATAATGTTTACAAAACATGTTTTTCGATTGTTCAAAGCAAATTGCCAAAAATATTAGCTGCCAAAGGAAAACGGCAGATTGGTATTTTGACCTCCGATGAAAGGGGCTCGCTTGTAATCTTGGTATTTGCTATGAGCGCTGGTGGTCAATTTGTGCCACAAATTTTCGTCTTTTCGTATAAAAAATGAAAATGCGCAGTTAATGAAAAATGCTCCGCCTGGTTCAATCGCTGCATTTCATCCGTCGGGATGGATACAACTTAACCTCCTAACCAAATGGTTTCAGAATTTCATTAAAAAAGTGCAACCGGTTGAGGAATCGCCGGTCTTATTAATATTAGACGGACATTTTAGCCACACTCGGAATATTGATGTGATTGAAATGGCAAAGGCGAATTTCGTGACTATAATTTCGAAAGTTTGGGCTATGGCATCAGTCACTTTAAATCGCTTGATGGGTAGTTTGCTCCAAAAATGTAGATATAATTTCAGAATAAGAAAGATGTACCTATTCCATATTACCCTAACTTATTCTGTTTGTCATGAAATGAGGAGAATGAAATTTATATCATTCGAAAGGTAGGTAACTGTGCCATAGATGTGCACAAACAAAAAGTCGTGGGTATACTCGTAACGTAATTGAAAGCATTTTGGCGACTTTCAATTTTCTGTCGCTATGTTACCGTAGTTACGTATCCAATCTTCTTGGATTAGAATCGTTTTAGATGGAGCGCCTCATTTACCAATATAGGAATGAAATTAACTTAGGTACCCCTAAAAGTAAGCAATTATATAATTTTAAGCCAGCCACTTTCGTTTCAATGATGTTGCTATGGAGACGAACATTTTTCGACACAAACAAAAAATTGTTTGCTCTAAATTTTCATGGTGACGTATTAATATGTAAACCATGAGTAGGTAAAACTTGATCTCAGGTTCCATCCGTGGCCAATTCGATTACTCAAATGGGAAATTTCACGATCAGAAAACGACTCATGCAGTCGAATTGTTTCACGCGATGTTATATGTGATACAGTCTTGTTGGAACCACATGCCGTCCATGAACCTATGTCCTGAGCTTTGTTTAGGCTGATGCAAGGCTATGAGGAGAACCGTCACAAGACAATAGGCACCTTAATGGACACATTGGGATACCTGATAGAACCATCATTTAATAGATGCAGAAACTTACTCAAAAGTACCTTCGATTGATCGATAAACTTTATACTGTATTTTCTATGCTGTGAAAGAAGTCGTGTCCCAGAACTTTGTTTCGCGTACGTGCTATGCCATGAAATTCCCAGAGTATGTGTGTGATGTCTTCCTAAACGCTTAATATGATATAGTGTTGTTTATACTGTGGTGGATCTGCGTAAGTCGTAGGGGCTATAAATGGTAAGCCCGCGATGCAAAGAGAATAATAGCGCTACACGATACGCAAGTAGCTATATGGCACGAAATCTAGAGGGTATCGAATTTTGATTCACCTATGCGTCTCAGTAAATTTTAAAGGAGCTGGCCCTAAACATAAAATTTAGAAACTTTCAAGCCTTAAATACTGCCAAACTCATCACGGATGTCACATTCCATTAGAAAGCACAACAATTGAAAAGACAACTCAAAGCAACTTAGCAGAACTGCAACCTAGCTTATAAGACTCATAACTTCTATAACAAACCGTCTGCTTTGCCCATGTCACACATTGAGTCTGTTATCTTGGACCATAAACGCTAAAAGTTGACTAGGTACACAAACTGCTGTCCCAGTGCCCATAGACGAAAGAAAAGAGAAAAAAATAACTATACCTAAAAGCAAGCAGGCGGTTACATTGGGAGAAAGTAAACAGCGATGTTCAAATTAGTGTAGCAAGTTACACACACGTTTAACAAACTTTGAGCTTCATACACTCCTATGCACTGAGTTTCGACAGTCAAACATGTATTTTAATGTTCCTGTCTTCCGGCTGGATTTTCTTTCTCGACGAACCACTGATGACTCATCTCCCACCATATCAGTTACCACTGCTGGCCATGCAATTCAATCGACTTTTCTCCTAATAACCTACCACAGCATTCATTTTTACGGTATCAACTTTTACCCCCAATCGTAGGTGCTTCCTATAAAGCACACATTTGGGCGAAACTTTCACGCCACTTACGAAATTCAAATATATTTTAATTCCCTCACATAAAACTCTACTTAAGTGCAAAACGAGTATTTAGGTGTGCACGGTTACTTTTGTTTAACTACACACTCGCATGCGGTGTCTGGAAGAAGTGTCTATCTGCCACACATACCCGCGCCGTAACTTAATATAAACACAAGGCAGATACTTTCAACTCCATGCGTAGGTAGGTATATGTAGAAAACAGTATACTTCCACTTTTATCTTTGAGCACAGGACGAAGGAATATAAAAACCCGACCCATACTATCCAACGATAAAATCACATGACTTTTCACATATGCCCCCAAGGAGCCGACAATAACAACACAGCAAGAAGACGAAGAAGGTAACGACTATTTGCCAGGAAAGTGCAAAAACGCACCATGCAACAAAATAAAATTTAACGTCTAAAAGGAAGAAATAAGGACGACGAAGTATGGTTTAAGAGAAAGAGAGAGTGTAAACTTTCTTAAGTGAGTTGTATCGTAAAGTAAATTAAAATAAAATGAACTAGGACACACCTTAATATCCGAAGAAGAAGACCAAACGATGCTGAAAATGTTCACCCTTAACACAACAAGATATCTACACATGCGATGCCGAAGAAGGTAAAAAAAAACACACACACACACACACAAAAAAATGAAGCCGGTAACTCTTTATTTGATATAAAATATGCTTAGCCAGTCGGGTAGAAAGGAAACGGAGGAACAGTTCTTTTTTTTCTCCCTTTGTTTTACCGATTCGTCCCTTATTCTGACTTGAAGTTCTGCGGAACAACATCCGCTTGCTCATTATATGAGCTGATCATGTGCTTGTGTGTAGTTTCTTAAGAACAACGCAGGTTTAACAGAATGGAATCGAAGAAAATAAGCAGAAAACTTCGGCATGTTATGTTTCATCGTCATCATCCATACCACACCATCATAGCCATCAGGTGCTCACAGTCAGACAACGGGAGAACTAAAGTTTCAAGCTATCCCCGATGAGATGGCATCCAGTAGAAAAGGCAGAGGGAGACCGAGAGCATTAAGAAAAGCAAAAATATCAGGTACATCTACAACAACTCCTTGTTAATCATATATCCTTATCCGAAAAGTTCTCGCCTACACATATCTTTATTAAATTCCCATAAATAGTGCTGTCTTGCGAGGGGTATGCCGAACGGAAAACTTGCAACATAACTCCTCTTTATTCAGACTCAGAAATTTATGTTACCCAGTAGATTTAGTTTTGCCAAAGAAATTCATTTATCCTTGGCCTCGAATGTATTCCTCCTCGTAAATTTATAATTCAATACTCTATTTCCAATCTAACATCGCTGAGCTAAATAAATGGGCTTCTGCTTTTCCCATATTTGCGCCGAAAGATATACACGCCGAAGAATACACTCCTCCGTTAAGCTACTACCCTTAGTTGTGCGTATACATTTTTGCCTAACTGTATTAGAGGACAATGGCGGTTGATGAAGGTTTTGACATCGCACAAGAAGCCTCCCAATAGATAGACCGGATTAAGTGATGTGTATAAGACATCTTCGCATACAGAAAGTTCAGCGAAAAAAAATATATAACAAATTCCAAACTGGAGAAGTGTCCCATACCCTAATCATAAAACTTTTTCATTTTCGGGGAATTCATTTTGTGCCTTTTTCCTTCTTTTTTATTTTTCCAATTTTTGCAAGTATTTCGGGGAAGAATGCGGATGACCAACACTCTGGAAAAGTATCACGGCGAAGGGTTGCGATCACAAGAGACTTAGAGAACCTTCGCCGGTCGCTTAAATCAACGTCTCACAGCAACAGGTAGTGAACAAAACCAGTGGCAAAACTTTCAGAATGACATACCGCGATACTAATAATCATTTTTAGTGTCCAGGCTGTATTTTTCGATCTCACCATGGCGAAATTTTCCGTACAAAAATGTGTATTGTGACCTACAAATTATTTAGTGTTTAGGTTAAGAACGATTTTTAGTAAGGCCCATAACATACAGGGTGTCCGCCGGGAAGGTATACTACTTTGTTTTGCCGCCATTTTGGTAAACATTAGTTTTGACAGTTCATATTTGGCAGTCGTGAAGTAGACACGTGGCAAATTTATTATGGAAAAATATTCGATAAACCAACGTGTTTTAATCGTTAAAACATTTTATCAAAGTCAATCATCGATTACTGTGACGATGACAAAAAAATCATAATGAGTGACGAGCCACATTTTCATTTGAATGGATATGTGAATCAGAGACAATACTGAGACCACCAACTTCGGCCGATTTCCCGTTACTTGCCTACAAGCTATATTTTCATGGGGTGGCAAACGCTAAGTGGGTTAGTATTGTTACATAGAAATTCGTATTGACAAATGTCCCGTAACTTCAAAAATTCCGGCACACCAACACGCTCGCACCTTGCATATGCCACTTCCGTTGTGGACAAAGCTGCTGACAGCGTTCATAAAATGTTGTCCGTTAAGTTTGAAATTATTTATATACGTGTGGATTGTATTTTTTTTAGTAATAAGTGTAGATTTGCTTAAAATATTTATGAAAAATTGTCAATGCAGAATGGTTGCATGAAAATAAAACCATTTTGAGCAAGTTTTCTTCAGTTATTAAAGAAAAATTCACACAATAAATCGATCTTAATGATATCGAAAAGAGGTAAACACACAACCATGTTTGTCCTAATATGTTCTAGTATATAAAACACATATTTTAGATAATTTTATTAACCAACCAAATCAAATTATTCGCCCTTTAACAATTTATAATAACTAACCAATGGCATTCAGTAATATAAAAATGTGGAATTCCCGAACTCTTTCACATTTCCCCACGGTTGCCGCGGTTGGCAGCATTTATTTTTGTAGTTTTTATGTGTTTTTGCATGTCACGCTGATTCTTTTTTGACATAACACCGATAGGAGTACAAAATGGCGAATTTGAAAAAAAAATTGAGGGGCCCAGCGGCAAGAGGATTGTGAGGTGGGGGTCTCAGTATGGTTTGTCTATGATGTGAATAAACAGAATAGTCGGTTCTGGGCAATGGAAAACCCTCAAATTATTCATCAGTCACCTTTGCATCCATTAAAAGCTACAGTCTGGTGTGCAATTTGGTCAGGAGGAATCATTGGACCTTACTTCTTTGAAAATGAAAATGGCGTAACGGTAACTGTGAATGGGGAGCGATATCGTGATATGATTGAAAACTTATTAACACCACAACTTCATGCTTTGGGCTTGATTAACATGTGGTATCAACAAGACGGTGCCACATCGCATACAGCCAGGATTACAATGGAATTACTGCGAGACCTCTTTCCACAACAAGTTATTTCAAGAAATGATGATGTTGATTGGCATCCACGGTCGCCTGATTTGACTGCTCCGGACTTCTTTTTGTGGGAATATCTGAAAAGCAAGGTTTATGCAAACAAACCAGAAACGCTTGAGCAACTCAAACAAAATATTCGTGATGAAATTAATGAAATACTGCGTGAAACGTGTGAGAATGTAATGAAAAATGTGCTCAAAAGGGCTCGCATTTGTGAGACTAACAGAGGCGGACATTTACCTGATATTGTATTCCATACATAATTTCCGGCATTAAATAAAACATTTATCAACATAAGATCCATTCTCTTTCATTTAATCAAAAATTATAAACAAACAAAATAGTATACCTTCCCGGCGGACACCCTATATAAGCTGCGAGCTGCGACTGATGTACTGGATTTAAGTCAACCGTCACCACTTCGACAATGTGGACTAGCAAAAGCAGTAAAACCCAGAGGCGTATAAAGCGAAAAAGGACTTTAGCTGCTCTTCGATCAAAAGAATATCGTCTGATTAGTCGGGAGAGAAATGGTTGCTTGTTGCTTCTCCCAGGAATAATGTAAGAAGGTTTTACCAGAAGGTTAGAAGAATATGCTTAAGCATCAAATTCCGAACGGAAACCTGTGAAGGCGACGATGAAGACCCTGTAGCTAGTAAAATCACATTCGATGTTGGGAATGTGCACAAAACTATTTCTACAGACTAATAATACCATCGAAGCGTATAGAATCCCGCTGTTGGGGAGAACTTGCCTAACAATGCAGATAACGATGCAACAGCTTATTTCATGTGCCGTATTGTGTCAGCGCTCAAAACCCGCAAATAACCTGCCTGCTCTCTGTCAGTCCGGTGTAAGGTCAGGAAAGTCTAAAGCCGATCGAATTACCACTCATAGCTGTCGTATTCTGGAAAAGAAACTCAACAAGTCCAAATCGAAACGAACCATTTATAGAGACGAGCTTAATAGAGTCTAATTTTGGCATCTATTCAAAACTCGTCCATCTGAGTACGATAACGATAGGGGAGAGCTTGCTGCTGCATCCAGGTCGGTAATGACCTCAGTGAGCCCTCCGATGTCAAAAAGGTATTGAGGTAAAGCGAGGCACTATCATGAGACTTCTTTAACATTATAGGTACTTTAACGAATTGTTCGAAACTCACAGGCAAACAAACAATAAGGCATTCAAAAGTCTGTTGAGTTACTTGCATCAACCGATGATAATGACACATTTGAAAGAACACAGTGATCTGTTTCAGGTCCGATTGCTAGCATTAATTCGAAAGCTGGCAAAATGGGTCTAGCGATAAATGAGGCAAAGTCGAGTAAGAACTATCAACAAGACGGGATAGGCGATTTTGACCAATTGGATAGAAAGTATAGCAATCGACTGTTACAACTTTGAGGTAGTAAGAAACATTTTCTCGCTATAAATTCTAACAACAAAGTCTCGGCAGAAATTTGAATAGTAGAGTCTGTATACTAAAAAACTAAGGGGGAAATTGTATAAACCCTTGATGAACTCAGTCCTGTCTCAAGGAACGGAAGCTTGTGTTCTGTCCAAAGCGAGTGAAGATATCCTCTGTCGCTTAGAGGAAAGAATGTTTCGTCAAATTGTTGGTCCCATTTGTGTTTAAAAGCCTTGGAGAAGGCAGTTCTAGGCCGAAGCGACCTTTACAGCGATCGGACACGATTTGAGTATCAGTCGTCTATAAGGTGGCTAGGACCCATCGAGTTTTCGACTCCAATCAACAATGTGGTAGAGAAAGCCCTCTCTTTAAATGACACACTTAAAGGGAATGATCCACCAACTTCATTTGGGGAACTAGAAGCAGTTACAGGTTACCTCCAGAGTCCACACTGGGCCATAGCGCCACCTAAGTAAGTTAGCGAATAAGTAAGATACGTCTGCGGGGGACAATGGTGTAGTGGCTAGAGCTATTATCTACTTGTGACCCAAGCGGCGCCACCGAACGTAAAGCGAAATAGCATCCGTATCACAGTTTCTCTACCACTGTACCAAAACAGGGTTTCTGTGCTTGGAGTGGAATGGACTGTTAGACGAAGGTTTTCAGGGCTTGGAATCTTCGGTTTCTTATTATACCTAGCTGTAAGAAAGCCTACGGCCACACCGTGGAGTGTGACAGGCAGAAATTTAATTCCATCTTTATGTACATCTGCCCCGGCAAAGAAAATTTAATAGGAACACACAAGATTGACCCCTTTTTGTTAATGACAGCGGCAATTACCCCTACCCCTGTAACGGCTGGCGGTTGCGATAAAAAATCAAAGCACCACGAACCATTTGCATTATGGTCATCGTCAGCGGAAGGTGTTCTGTCAAAAGCACACGGTGACCACTTTTAATAACAAACAATCCACAATACTGAATAATATACAATAAATAAGTGTTGCCAGATCGTGTGAGTTTTTTTTTTATTTTTGCAGATATTTTTTATCTCGTAATAAACTAAAAGATAAAGGTCGTTTTTCGTGTTTACATTCATTCTATTCTATGTTTATATAACATTCTATGTGCTCGAAGATTACTAATATCCATATTTTTTTAACTGGTACATTTTTATAAAAAACTAGCAGACCCCCGACCGCTTTAAATATGCAAAAACATATTTTTTTTTAAATGAAAAATGCAATATTTTTAAAACAAAGGTAGCCTTAAACCTGCACATATCAAAAATCTTACAAAAAAAATTGTAGATAGGGTCAATATCATATCATATCGTCGCTTTCACGGAAAAGTGACATAAGTCGAAATTTATCAATTTCGAGCTAAGTATACACAAACGACCACAAAAAAAAAATATATTTTTTCTGTCTAATCGGCTTAATTCTACTTTCCACAATCCTGCAATTTTGTCTACCTGACAATTTTTTTTAGTTGTGCGTCGCGAGTGGTTGTGTTTGTTTCGTCAAAACGGCGTATTACGAAAAAGGTCAAGATACACAAACACGAACAGGTAATATTCTTGTGCCATTTCGACATATTTTATTTGATTTCAGGCCAAAACGACACTTTTGCAACATAATAAGAAAATAAACATTTAAGAAACTGACCAGATTTTTCGCAAAACGTCGCAATTCTGAAGGTTTTTTTTAAATATTGCCTTTAAAAATGTATGTACTATCTAAAAAAGGGAGAAAAATTCTTCAATCGTAGATATGTAAACCAACTTTGTATATTGTTTTTAATTAACAAGAAAACAATTTTTTTGAATGACGCAAAACTTTAAACGTCTCTCCTGACGTGAAAGCGACGATTATGTACATACAAAAAAGAAATTTTGTAAATGGGTGTAACAGTCTTGTGGACATACAATTTTACCTTTCAGTTAAATATATATATAAAGATTCGTCTGACAAATTTAGACCCATGCTTTTCAGATTTATTTTTCTTGGAGAAGCTAACATTTTTCATTTATTTTACTCAACTACTGCGATGTAATGTGAAACTTGAACATTAGTGGGAGCATTATTGCTATTTTTCTTAGACGATGTGGTTTTTGGTGTCTGAATGCAACATAAGGGTAGTGCAAATATACCGAGGTTGTTTGGAGTGTATAAAATACATATAAGTGCAAATTTTTCGAAAATTGGCGAATATGTGTAGGTAAGCTGCACGTTATTTTTTCGATTTCCACTTTCATTTGGATTTGCAACTATCTAGATCTAGATTTACTACACTCTAGTACGACTACTGCAACACCAATCATTAATAAAACTCTTTCAAGACAACCAGCTATCAGGACATAATGTCCCGCAGTAGCCTTGGTAGATAACAACAAGTTCTCCTAAGATATTCTAAACAATTAAGCGAACAGGGTCAACGATACTAAAATTGTTTTCTAATAATACTCACACATGAAATCATGGCGTCTACTTACTAACTTAAGGGTTTCCAGAGTCCCGACCCGGGTGTGGAGTTTCTGCCTGAGACACTGCAGCCATGCTAGCTTTTAGCTCGTGCTTGGCTCAGGCCCATATATTTTCCTACCCCCAAAGCTAACGTAAGCAAAATAAATATAAAAGTGCACTCCAAAATCGGATGCTTTTTAAGCTGTTCAACGTCCTATGATGTCTGAGCTATAAAGTCACTTGATCTTGCTGTTTCTATGGCTACGAGAAGTTCATCAGTAAAATGTAATGTGTGACCTTACGCGATGCGCTCAGTATCTGTGCTCTGTGATGCGGTTTTCTCAAAAGGCGGTCGTAGGTACTAAGCTATACATTTTAAATTTATGTATATACGGACAGGACTATATCTACAGTCATTGAACTTGACATCAATATCCAGGCTACAATTATAGTTGCACTCCAGAAATACCCCTAATCAAAGCCTCATAGCTTCTCTCTGTTAAAAAAGAACCAGCGCAAAGCATCTAACTGAATTCACAAAAAAAGTATAACTACTCAAACACTCCCACAATCAGCTTCTCCCCAGACACCGCCACCCACTCGTGTCCTGTCCACTAAATGTCGTAAATTGTAACAAAAGAAAAATAACAAAGGCGCTCTGGGTCGCAAAAAAGATTAAACTATTGTTAAAAGTAATAACAACAAAAAAATAAATAAAAGAAAAGTCCTTTTTACGCTTCTCCCATGCACAAAACTCTTGGAGCTTCGCTCAAACCAGTAAAACATCATCGCCTCATAGAATTTCTTCGCCATTCCGCATTTTTTTCTTTTTTATTTCTTGCTGATTCCACGTAAATGTTCTCTCCTTATTGTATATTCCCTTTATTTTCAATAATACCTATCCTTCGCGAGCATAACACACACCTTAGCCGACAAATGACATTGAACGCACATCAAGGGCTCTAAAAACCCACCAGCACCAGCTCTAAAATAAATGAAAAGTAAGTTCTCATTTGTACGTCTGACAAACACACACATATATATATATATATATATTGCAGTAAAATTTCTGTTAAGCGATCCGCACACAAAATGTGAAAGACGAACTCAAAGGACTTCGAGCAGATTGAGTGCAAAAGACGGCGGGCGGCAACGGCACGGAAATTCATATGAAGAAAGGAAACGAAACCAAACTTTCTATATATGACGAATAATTTTATTTGCCAACATAATCGGATTTCAAGAAAATATCCTTTGCCTTTCACTTATTTGCACCAGCGAAACTGAGTCACAAACGCACACACACACCCCCCGTAGTCACACGTGTGTGGGTTTAGTATATTTTCGTACTTCGGATATTTCCTCGGTTGAGAGTTGAGGCCGTCTTCCAAGGAAATGGTTAATTTTCTTTCTTTTTTCCACCTGAATATCCTTGGAGTACATCATAATATAATTCCTCAGAGTTGCGCGGGGGTGAGTGCGTCCTTGCACCTCAAAATGATGATGATGGACCGTGTGTATGGTCGTAAAATTGACTCTCATCAATAATTGGATAATACGATTGCTATAAGAGTTTATAAGTAATCCACTTGGAAGGAAAAAAAATATAATATAAAGGAAGTTGTGTGTTGCAGGAAGAAAAGTTTTTCTTCTTTCCGCTCTTTGTTTGATGTGAAGAAACATTTTGTGTTTCATTTTTTTTTCAACTCAATTTAAAATCAATGAAGATATATTAGCGAGGCGAAAAGAAATCCTTAATCCTTGGTGAAATTGAAAAAGCAGCAAGTTGTGTTTCCTGCCGTTGTATGTATAGATACTGTTTTCAGTGAGTAAGAAAACGAAGGCAATCTAACTGCGGGCTCTTTATTAAATATTATTTATATTGAGAGGGTTTAATTTTTTAAGGACTACGGTTTAGTCTTGGGCCGAATTAGGGTTTTTTATAGAAAAACATATTTTTTATAGTGTTTGCCTTTGAGAACTAATTTGTGTGGAGCTTGTTTTGGATAATTTTAAACGCATTTCTGTCTTCTTGTTCTCTTTGCAGGTATGTTAACAACAGACTTTTGGATTGGATGAGTATTTTATTTATAGTTATTGGCATAGTTACAAGTTGTGTAAATTTTTTTTAAATACTTTTCTCGGAAAAGGCAAACTTACAAGGCCTTCTCAACGTCTTGAGACGTATATATTTAGTTACCCCACAATGCACAATTTTTTTAAGCTTTAAGTTAAAGCTGTCTATTTTTGCAGCTGTCTATTTATTACAGGCTTAGACATAGACGCAGAGTTACTAAGGCTTATCTGAAGCCTCACCTTAGAAGTTAGATGGAGAATCCGAATAAAGTCTCACATATGAGTCTTTGTCAAGAAGTTGAAGAAGTAGATCTAAAAGTCTTGACATAGTTAATTCTAAATGAACCATAAAAAGTAAATATTGTTCGTAATTTTTACAATGTCGGGAATTAAATATGACGGCCCTAATTAGGTATACGATTTGCAGATGTTTTGATTTTCTGATGTCAAGATCTTACATCTTTGCATTTACGTAGAACTTAGTCTTTAACATATACCTCACTTCGTCGGTGTACTCAATGACTGTGTCATTGATAGAAATTTGATTTAGATTATGATTTAGATTTATAATAAATTAACAATAATTCTTAAAACTTAAATTAACTTATTACTTTAAGTATATTAATAAAAAATATAAAGGCATTCTGTATTTTTTGTATACTAAGTATACACCACTAGTGTTGAATGCCACTTCAATGGGCTCTAAACAAATTCAAATATTATTTTTTTGGGTGGGGTAACCCTATTTAAAACAATTGCCATTATCAAAATATTATATTTTACAAAACTGTACAAGAACAACAAATTTGACTGAACAATTTACGTTGTTTCAAAAAAATAAAAATTACAAGTTAACTACAAAGAAATAATAAATAATTATTATACAATTGAAAAGTTTTACTGAAATTAAAGTTAAACTTAAAAATAAAAAATTAAACCAGAATATCAGAAAGAAATGCTTCAGTATTAACATGATTCAAATTTAAAAGCCATATTTTTATACGTTTTAAGGCCATTCCAGGCATTGTTATAGTCCTGATCGATTGCGGAAGTTTATTAAATAAACCACATGACGAAACCGTATAAAAATTACGAAATGCAGTAGTGCGAAATATTGGTACAGATACTAAGTAAGAAAAGTTTCCACGTAAATTATAATTTGAAATTAATCGATAGTTGCGATTGCCAGATTTCATAAAGAATGTCTTTAAAACTTTAAAGCAGTACAAATCTCGGGCTGGAAGAATTTTCAGGTCGCAGACAATGGAAAACTCGGATGTCTACTAGGTTTGCGACATATTTTTCGTAAAATATGTTTCTGCAGAACTAAAAGTGATTGAATTTTGTTCACATAAACGCCTTAAATTTAGGTTTAAGTTTCTTCTCTTAGTGAAAGGAACCATGAGGAGAGGCTTTCGTTTCTGCACCAGTCCAAGACTATTTTAAGAGCGTTCTGCATACGTGTTGTGACATCATTTGCTTCCTTGCCCTTTATATATGTATGGTATATAGTCGGCATACTCAACTATATCTATCATTGAATTACTAAGGTCTGGTGGTATTATACATACATAGGTTGGGACATTTATGGCAAGTTTATGTTTTTGCTGAAGATGGCGATTGGCCCGCAATGGCGCTATGGTCATCTCTTGTGACGTTCTCACAACCCCACTCAACCTAATCTTATTTAACTTAGGAACTACAATACCTAGTGCAGTCGAAGAATATTCATTGAATATGATTGTATTCACTTTGAAAAAGTTCACACATAACTTTCAAAAACTAAGTAAATTTTTTTTTGGAAAAAATTCCAGAATATAAAAATAGCAGAATTTTGATTGGAAAATATACCAAAAACTACGGTAATCAGGCCAGACAATAATGTGGAAAAGCACCAGAAACTAAAATTGAAATTAGATCAGAAAACGAACAGACTCTGACATTATTTCCATACTTAGTTTTGGAAAAAATAACAGAAAAATAAAATTTTCTGGCTTAATTTCCCAATTTATTTTGTTTTACATTTTTAAATAAGATATAAATTGAGTTAAAGTGAAGAAAGAAATAACGTAATCGAAAGGGTGGGACCGGCGCGACCGGCGAACGGGCATCCCAAACGTCAGAAATATCATTTCTGGCATTTTTTCCAAGCATGTTCTCTCTACCAGAAATTTTTTTTCGAAAAAAAAACCCGAAATTTCGGAAAGATAGCCAGAAAATTGTGGCTTTTCTTCCTAGGAAAAAAGACCAGACTTGAATAGAAAATTTTGTCGCGTTTTTTCCAAAAAAAAATCTGGCGTTATTTCCTCTGGTGTAAATTCCGAGAGCCGAAATTTCTATATCCGGAACCCAGACTCACAAAGCTTACCCATCGCATAATGTTGAATTATTTTCGAGCGCATCTACACAGAGGTCCATCAAACTTCTGTCGGCAAACTTTTGTTAACAACGGGCAGCATCACTGCCAGTGTGCTCGTGCTTATTGCCTATATAAGTTGTTTAAATTATCAAAATAGAAAAGTTAATTTAAAAGAACTAAAAAGATATGAACAAGACGCATTTAAGTACCTATATCTAACTAATTGACAATCGGAGACTATATACCTACACAGTTTAACAAATGTATGTGTGGGTATCTAGTGTTCTCCGACTGCCAAATAGGTAGTTATAGGTACTTAACTGCGTCTGGTTCATATCTTTTTTATTCTTTTTTTAACAGTCAGTCATGTTTTTTAGTTTTTTAAATCAACTTTTTTTATTTTTATCTTTTTAACCTATGACACTCCGGGGAAGAATGACACCTCACTCCTCAAAATCGGTCAAGCAATTTGGGCTACAGGGCGTCCTGTAGGAACGTACATAGGATACGCGCGGAAACACATAACCCTCCCTCTGTCCAGTCGGGTAAAAACTCCCATGCCTTCTTCTACTTCCTACTCCTACTGCATCTTTCGTCACTTTTACTTTATTTCCACCCATTTACATAGAAGATCTCAATCGCCATGCCAAATAATTTGCGCAACCAAAAGTCTCACCTTAGCAAATAAATAACCTCGAGCATATTCAGACACGTCTACCGCTGCACCAACTACAAGCTAGGACCGAGAATGTAATTATTAAAACAGTTTGTCATTTGCTTCAAGACCATAGTCCTAAAACTGCACCAGCTACTTCATATGCAGCATGCATATTTGGTATTTGGATGATTTACTGTAACTGCATCTTACATGCGGGGCAACCTACTGAACCGGTTTCCGTTTTTCGCTTTGCCATCGCCCATTTTGAGGACATCATCACCATACGTAACAACACACAAAACCACATCCTTTAGTCAAACCGCTGAATTAACACCTTAGTCAAAATGTCAGGAAATGTAACCAGAATCTATTCATCATTAGGGATGGGTCAACGATATAGGGGCCGCCATCCCACCTCATATACATTCTGACAAACGCATGCGAAAAATATAACATGCTTAGGTAATCCCTGGGCTATGTTGGTTTTGGGTTATTTTCGGGTTTTGACTTATTGGACATTCTTGTGGCATTATTAAAAGGGTTTGTACAGGATGAAGCCACAATGTTTCGTTGTCGACACACTCGTTCCCTGTTGCGTACTTTATTGGAGGCATAAAGTTTATTAGTAGCTGTATCTGGGAGAGTTCCGGTTTCACGCATCCTTGTAGGACTTGAATCTTTGTCTGTTCGTGTAATAATAGTGCGATCATTTTCTCGGATATCTACCTAGGTATATGAAAATCAAATGTCTTGGGACTTTAAACTCACAAGTTGCATACAGTGTGGCTAACAGGCATTTTGTGTTTTGTTTTCTTTTAATTTTTGAAATAAATGTTCATAAGGAAACAACTGCTTTTGAAATAGTTCTTACACTACTTACAGACTAGAGAAAAATTTCCTTCGGAATTTATTCCTGGCTATTTTCCGATTGATCGACTGGATTTCATCCTTTGTATTGCATCAGTCATCTTCACACTCACGGGATAGTCAATCGAAAGCAAGGATATGCCGTTCGTGACGGGACATTATTTGTAGCTTAAGAAATGTTGAATATCACAACCTTCTGTTGAAAATTAGTCTTTCTGCCATCCTACATTCAATACGATTGAACGACAGACAGCTGTTGAGGCTCTCAGCTTTCTTAAAAACATCCGATTTATCGATTTTGTTACAGTGTGAGTAGGCCTAGGCTGTTATTAGAGGTTGTTTTACGTTTGTGGACTGGCGAGGAGTAATCCGTTTTATCGATATTGATTACTGTGGGTCACTGTGGCTCCGAGTACAAAACCCGATGGGGGATATTTATGTTGTCTCTTATCGGTAGTAACCCTATTTATATTACGTGCTGTAATAAATTATTTACTGCGCTTTTGTTTATGGACCTTCCTGAAGATTTGATAAAGTTTATGATTTTGTCTATGAATTTGCTACATAGCCCGTGTAGGGTATGGAAGGAGAATTTCCCATGGAATTTATAGCTAAAATATTGGGAAACTGGGCTTGAGTTGTGTCCTCAAAAATTCCCTGATCACCACAGCCTCTGCAATGTTCATCTCATCTTCCATTAGCCGCACAATATTGTGTCCCGTTTAGTTTCCGACGAGTACGAGTGTGGGTCATTTTGCATGAGTCTATCGGCCTTGGCTTAGCAGGATATTCACACATGGATAAGCCTGAGCTATTTGCAACTACAATTCACAAACTTAAATTTTATTCCTGGGGCAGTAAAGGATATAGTTGTCTGACTGTCGATGGAGAAAGTGCACTTACTGCAGACTAACGGGCTGATGGTCATGTCACTGCCAAGACCTCCAATTGGAAGAGACTGCTATGGTCCGGCAGGCGTTTTGATGTTGGAATGTCCTCTCAGCTGAAGTCGAAATTTGTTCGTGAATTCATAACGCCGCCAAAACTAAAGCTTAAACCCAATATGTAATAAAGGCGAAGACTTACAATGAGGGTTTTGAGCTGAGAATTGTGATGGTCATTAAACTCGAGCAGGGTGTGCTGCGGTTGAAGTCAAGTCAAGTCGCATCGTACGAGAGATTGGTTCTTTAAAGCGCTGGAAGCTGGTTCGTAAATAGAAGAAACGCGGGGAAAATTCTATACAAAGCGAAAGACTACTGGGCTCCTTTCGCAGTTCGAAGGTATTAAGGTTAATGAGCTTGAGATAGTCTCGATAGGGAGGTAGAATTAGGAAATTGTTTTCCGAGATAGACCTCCAAGAACAAATCCAAGAAAACAACGTTGGATGCCCTCGATTCTGGATCCATCAACTCGTTGAAAGGAAGACCTCACTTGGTTTATGGGCTTGTGGGACTCCATGGACCATCTTTAAACGAAGTCAAGTTATAAGTCTGCTTAAAGAAATATTTCATCAATTTAGGGATCTAAATTTCTAGTGCTAGCCTCTCACATAATAATTCGCTTTATTGAAACTCTATTTTGGGACATACAATCATATTCCAGCCCGAACTTCTGAACTTAGAACCATGGGCCAGTTTAGAAAACCTTGAAATGTAATGTAATTGAACGAGTTATATAGGTTGACCTTGAAGACAGTATATTATGGGAGGAGACTTCTTGCAATAAGATGGAAATATAATAGATTCACATTTGCTGACATTGAGTGCAAGCCAGTTCTTGAGGCACCAAGTGAAAGAACTTTTCAAATCGAATTGTAGGAGCCTCGAGTCTGGTTGTGAAGCAATAGGCTTACAAAATTTATTACCGTCAACATAAAGAGAAAATGCTGTGTGTTGAATGACTCTTTCAAGATCGTCAAAGGTAAGGTTAACGAGCAGGTGACCTAATTACCTGCCTTGAGGAACAACAAAAGATTGCGAAAAGAAAAGGTCCGATAGGACGGATATCGGACATCAAGCAAACAGCGTATTTAATAACGATTATGTATGAAGGCATTCATTTTAGCATTATAAGTTTGAAGCCGAAGGCTAGACGATTTGAATAGGATTCACGGGAAATCTTATTAGAAGCTCTCTTGCAATCAAGGAGGTTAGTTGTACTGTAATAGTAGGCGGACTTATCTCTGTGTTTATCACACGGAAGTGGTTATCTATACAGACTAAGAATTTATACAAGACCTTAAGACGTTTTCCAGTTTATTTGTCTTATACACGATAGATGTAGCTTGGTAGACCCGACTATGGGTCGTTGCCAAACTAAGGAAGGGTAGCTTTCATATATCAGACTCTGATTAACTACTTTTGCTGTAAGTGGCTACCGGTGTAGGGAAGTCACGACTTACCGAGTTCAGGTCTTATCCCTCCAAAGGCTGTACTCACCGTTACACAAAATGTTTGCACCGCAGTCAAGATTTACGTTTATAGCATCGCGCAGTGTCTTAGTGGTTACTGTGTTGGACTACTAAATGAGTGGTCCCAAGTCCGAATCCCGAAAAAAAAAAAACAAATTCCAACTTAAGGTTATTTCCACTGCGCCACCTCTCGCGAATGTCTGATAAACATCCGAGAGTATGAATGTCATGAAAGTGCTTCTCAATTGGCCGTTTGGACTCGGCATAATATTGTTGATCCCTTCCATTCGTCCCAAAAAATTAAAAACTCACACAAGACGAATGGCTGTGAGAAGCTAGGCCTAGGGTCCCTACAGACCTGTTGCGCCAACTTTTCATTAATTTTTATGGCATAGGTGTGTAGATTCAATCTTTCAAATGTATATACTAAATTATTTTTCAAACATGTATTTGGCTAATATTGGCTTCAGCCAAGTTTGTGTTCCACCTTAGAGAGAGTACACTATTAACTCTACCAACCCGCTAAAGGTCTTATGTTTGCTATCTGACTCTTGACTCAACGCGTGTTATGGATACAAGTGTAAGAGTGTCAATCGAAAGTAATCTTTTGAATTTGAAAGTACCTAAAGTGAGTTACATATTTTAAAAAAAGCAGACAGACGACCGCACCGAGTCATAAACTAACAGCCCGATTCTGGCAAACCTCACTGATACCTCACTGACAGAAAACCCTCACAACTTGTGAGGCTCACAAAAACTATCGAATTTGTGATCTCCTATGGAGCAAGTCACAAAATATGAAACTAGTCATAAGCGCTCACAAAAGACAATATTTGTATTTGATAGCATTATTTTATTCTTTCCAAGCATTTAAAGACTGAAATCTGACATTTAACGCTATATTTATAAACGTTTCGAGGAAAATAAATATTTTTATAAAAAAAAACTGAGGAATGTGGAAATTTTGATTTGTGACAAATGTCGTTGATATTTTAGTTTCTTCGTTTCTAAAACATTTCAGTGTCAATATTTCGCATATTTTCTTAATAGATTTGATTTTATTTATTCAATAATGGTGTAGATATAATATTACGTTCTTAGATCACACTTTTTGAGGTGAATTTGATGTGAGGTTTGTTGTGACCATTATCGGAGAATACGAAAAATGTTATCGAATCACAACAAACCTCACAAGGAATCAAGCTCACAAGAGCTTGTGAAGTGTGACTTCTTGTGATTCCCCACAACGGCATAATCGGGCTGTACATTTCACCATGAATATCAACGCACAAAATGTACACAAAAAGGAGATTTGCCCTTAGAAACTATTTCTAGTATCTACCAAAAAATAATCATTATAATGCTAGAAAATTGGGATTTTTATACTGAAGATAAATTATGATTTTCTTTCCGAACAATACAAATTTTATTTTTAAAAGTATGTTTTTTTCATAAAAAAATCGAGGGAATTTGAGTTTAGTGAAAGGGAAAAATGAACACGCTTCCTTTGAAAAATAAAGAGAGAGTGCTAAGAACACTGACTGAGACTGAGATTTATTGTATTTGGTGAGTTTCTGTCAGCTGATGGATGCGTTCTGAGAGTTTAAATTCGATGTTTTATTTCACCACGAAATCATGTATTCTACAAAATGTTTAATAGCGGATGTAATCAACATAAATAAATAAAGGAATAAAGTGTGAAAAATTCATTCGTTGAAATAAATTAAGATATTTTTTTTACCCATTATTATTATGTCTATTTTCGTTTGTTTAAAGAGAAGAATTGATTACGAATATTAAGATTTGAAATATGATTTTTTAGTTATAATCTTTTCATTAAGATTCCGTTTATGGCGGAAAACAACAAAAAAAAAAACCAATTGAATTTATTAGAAAAATTGAAATTTGAAAACAATTGGTTCCGCCAAGAATATGAATAGTTTTTAATAAACAAAAAAATAGATACAATCAACGAAAATTAATTTATTTTCTTTAAAATGTACGGGAAATTACGAAACTCAAAACGTAATCAATAAAATAGCAAATAAACATGTTTACTGATTTCTATCCTATGTCAGCTTTAAGTTTAGCCGACTAAGAAGTTGTTTTAGATCATACGAATTCACTATTATTACTAGACATTACCTAGAGGTATATTAGTAAGGGTTTTTTTTTTGCTGCAAAAAAAAATAATTTGCGGTGTTTAGAACTAATTTTTATTGCATGTGTTTAGCTACATAATTCGTTTCACTTGATACCAGGAAATAAGAAATTCAAACACCTATTTATATAAAAATGTAGCGAAAAATTTCAACTTGGGACTAAGAAAAACTATTATTTACAACACAGCCCCACACTCGATATTGAAATGAGAATCCACCTCAGGCCACATGACATTCGCCTTAAACCGGAAGTGTAGGCTGGTTTTTGTTTCAAGTATGCGTGAGCCCCCTTTATTGATTAACATGGCACAAATACATGAATTCAAACTGGGCTACATCCAAGGTGAAATTAAGCTTGTAGGCAATCCCTCTTTTTTGGCTGAAGCTGTCTGTCTATTTAGTACTTAGTTTATGACCGAGTCCTTAGAACAGAAGCGAAATCGCTAAGTTGGGCCGAAATATGGCAGCACATTCATTTGGTTGGAGCATGCGATCTTACAGTGTGCAGCGTAGAGCTCCTTAGGGTGATAGAGATGACCCCAATAGCGGACGGCCTTAGACAATTTACATTATTTTTTAAGTCCTCATTCTGTAGTTTCTATACGCAGAACTGTCAACACAACTAAATTAATTTAAATTTATAAGTATGAAAACAAAACAACTCTCGATGTCATTTTCCACAATCAGCAAGGACTTTTGACCCTACCCAGGGTAATCAAATCATTTGGTACACTACAAATTGAACAGCAGTGGATATGCACGATACAGTACTTACCTTTTGCGAACTGCATTTTATAAGCCCTGCAGCTGCTGTTTCGATTCGTTTTCGTTAGTCATGAAAAACGATTGTGCGACATGTAACTGCTGCCGTAGATATACTTGCCAAATCCACTGTAGCCCCCAAAAATAGATCATACAACCAGTGATAGAGATTATAACATGAAACCATTAATATCTACAACAGTCATCCGACCGTTGTTGGATACTGTGACAGGAGGTAGGCTCACCAACTATACCCCAGCTCCTCCGTCATCGGACGACAGTGCTATACACCCCACAACAGAGGGACACGTTTCTTTATACGATTTTCTCGTAGCGAAACTCAGAGATTGGGTTATTTCCGGACTTAAATCACCTGTCGACATTTTAAGTAAGCTTACCACATAACAGCGTTCCATAGAATGTACACCGGAGAAGACTCGTTCGGCCGTGCACAGATGAAGCAAATACTCGGGTACTATGCTGGGATCCCCTACTGGGCACATCGGGTTGTTAATATGGCAATAGCCTATACGTGCGGATTTGACCATTATTCAGAAGATGGGTTGGGAGTTGAGTTTCCATTTCCATCTAGAGATGAATTCGTCTGCATGCAGAGTGTTACATTGTACTCGGGTGCTGGGTGTGTACTGTGTAGTGTGTTGCTTCCGTTGTTGCTCTTGATGATTATGGATCATTGGAGCGTACTTCGATTGGATTTCAAGTGGAACATGTAATGGAGGTGCTGGCTGTGATATCGGGTTATTTTTTTTATCCTGTAATCTTCTTCCGTTTCAGAGAGTAAATATTGTGTAATTATTCATGTCATGGTTGCTGTGAGATGGGCATTTTGGAATTCCTTCAATTTGAGTCCGATTTCATCGAACCAATATTATGAGAAGAACTCATAGTCGAGTATCTTGTGTGAGGAGATTATAATAGTTAAGGACTTCTTGTGGTAGGGATGTGGTTTTGAAATCAAATATGAATATCGAAGGAGGAGTTCAAGTGCGGAGCTGTTGTTAATTCTTTAGCTCTACTGTGATTTTCTAAGAATCAGGTTTTAAGTTACTTATATATATAAGAGTGGAGAGAATGCATTTCAAAACTTTGTTTTCGCGAAAACCTTTGGCATTTTCCAATTGATTCAACTTAATTAATTCTGTAGCGAGTATTTGTTAAAAATCGTATACCGGTTGTGCAAAAACTGCATTCAGGGCACTCATTCCGTAACTTTTCAGATGATTATCGTCGAAACGATAGACCTAAAAAAGTAGCAAAAAAGTGCTAAAATTACAAGTTTGAGAGTTTAATCCAGTTCATTTTCCAAAAATATAATGAAAGCTGACGTTTGTCAAAAAAAATGTTCAAAAATGATATCGTTTAGACGATCGTTGACATAGGGAATCTGCCCCCAGGACACTCAATAGGTCTGCTTTAAAGTTGTTTTGAATTTCATATAGGTAAAGGGTTTTTCGACTTGACAACTTCAAACTTTCAGTGTGATGTCAATGTCAAAATATTCAGTAAAATCAACATTTTCATCATGGTGAAGTAGTCGAAGGAACAACGCTCACAAATAATTAAAATTTACTACCGAAATTCCGAGTCGGTGGTCGCAACTTTAAGAGCGTTAACGCCAATTTTCGGCCGTAATTCACGTCTCAATTTTTGGTTAAACGGCTTCGTCAATAAGCAAAATGTGCGTTACTGGACAGGTGAGAACCCTCATGTGCTGCATGGCACAGCACTTCATCCCCAAAAAGTCACTGTTTGGTATGGTTTTGGGCCGATTTTGTTGGAAAGTTATTTCTTTGAGCAATTGCATGAATTGGACATTAGTGACATGTGGTTCCAACAAGACGGTGCCATAAGCCGGATAGCGGGTGCAACAGTCGAATTATTGAAGTCTCAGTTCGGTGAAGAAACGGGCCCGTCTATTACCCGCCGATATCGTGTGATTTAACGCCTCTAAAATCTTGTTTATGGGGCTACATTAAATCATTGGTCTATGCCAACTATTCGACCTTATAGGAGCCCAGAGCCAATATTGAACGAAAAATAGCGGCCGTATCGATCGAAATGTGCGAACGAGTCATCGAAAATTGGGTTCAATGTATCGACCGCTGCATACGTCCCCGTGGTGGAGATGAACGAAGTTCAATTCCATTCATAAAAGTTTTGATAGTAGTTCAAGCCAATAATTTTAAATATATCAAGTAAATGAAAGACGCTGTATATGGTTCAGATGGGTTAAATCTTCTTTCAAGCCTTCAGATACGTGCGATTTGTAAACTTGTTGCTGCATTTGAAATCTCAGTTTCTTTTATTGTTAAAAATTGTCACAAAAACGTAAAAGTTACATGCAAACACTTCATTGCACTGAACCGACGAGAAGTTCCAGCAATAATAAAATCAAATGTCACAAAAGTGACGTGTCTCTTTAATTGTCATTTTCCGGTGCGGTGGAATCTTCCCTAATACTGTCGGGACTGTGTGGCATTTTCGTATAAAATTCGAATCAGCTGTAAACCGGAGATAAAACTCGTCAATAGTGGCTTCTCTGCCTTTTATATCTCCATTCCATATTCCATATTAAAAAAAAAAATTAAGTACAAAATAAGTTTTTTATTTCAAATTGGTAGTGAAAAGGTCGGCCCAGATACGAAATCCTATAACTATGGAATTGGTGTGCCGTGTGCCTCTTCTTCATTTGAATGCCAGTTTGTCGCAGTGAGCCCTCGGTACCAACAAACCTTTGGATATAGTTCTTTAGCAAGCTTTTACTAGTTGTGCACACTAAGTTCGCTCAAGCATCTTTGCTAAATCTTAAAGAGGTTAAGAACTATACCACTTGTCGTAGTTTGAGGGGTTGGCTTGTTGGACAGTTCTTGTTTGGGTATCGGCGTCTATATCAGATTATTATAAGAAAGTAAGAAAAGAAATGCCATCAGCATTTTGTTTTGAAATGATTGTAACATTGTAACATTGTAAGTAATAGGCCCTGTACACTGCGACCAGAAGAGATTTATTGTGTTGGCCTCTATTATTTAACCCAAGGTTAAATAGTAGGATAGTCTTAAGATATTCCGCTGCGCTACTCTTTTCGAACGTTTTACAAACATCCGAGAGTATAAAGAGCTTCTTAGTTCCGCCATTAGTGCCTACTCGAAATAATAATGTATAGGTCCTTCCGTTCGTCAAAAAAAAAAAAAACACAATCGAATCGTTGGGGGAATCTAGACTTAGGGTAACGTCTGCTGTTATAGCCTAAGTTTTCTGACTTTAATTGTGCACAATGGAAATTTATATTTAAAGATTTTAGGACCAAAGGCAAAAATCACAACTGCTTGAGGGAAATCTTCAGCAGTGGATATAGCAACACTGCGTACTTGACGGTGGCAGATATTCCGTAAATAGACGAGTTCGAAAATGAGGCGATCTTTGCAAAATCGAAATAATAATTCTTATTGTTGAAAATGGAAATGATCCGGATCAGATCACGAAAATAAAACAGGACGGATCATTGAAAAGCTTAATTTTTGAATTGTGGCAACAGTTGCTTTCAAAAGGAAAACAGATAATAAACTTCATATTGCCACCAGCCATCTTGCAAATATTCTTCTCAACGTGAAGTCACACAAGGCATTTTTGTAATTTTGGTCTCGGGAATCACGCGAACCGCGATTAAATTCAAATAATCGTATTAAATGAATCATTTTGTCATTAGGTATCCCAAGCTTTTCCGGACATTTTTATTTTATTAAAATAAAATAGTAATCGAAAAACAGCGCTCACTTTCTGCAGGGATACTTGTAAAACAAAAATTATTTCCCATCACGATTGGGTAACTGTGAAACATTTCATAAATGTTTTTTTGGTTTCCAGATCCAAACCAGCAAAACATTTTTAAACATTTCATAAAAATTGTTTTGTTTAAATAAGTGTTATAGAAATATTGGTACATATTTTATTGTTTATCAAATGTTAGGCTGGTTTGGACATACCTTTATAGAACGAGAAAAAACAAAATAACTCGGAATACGGACAGGGAGTTTATTCGAATGCGAAATAAATCAATTGATTTTTTTTGTGTTCTATTTTTTAGTCTGGCAACGTGACTATCGTTTACAGGCACACCAACATTTAAAAATAAAACAAGCCACCTAGTCGGAAATAGTAGAAATAATTTTCAGATCATGATTCGTGATCTCGATGAGAAGCAGGATCATGTGCTGTTGTTGTAAATGCATGTTAATCGACGATCTGTATAGATCATAGCTGATAATAAAAAACAGCTACACATTTCAACTACATGAGTGGAAACAATTTCCTTTCACTTCTCAAGTAAAGTGATTGAATGAATGAATGTCCTTTGTCCTAGAACCGAAACGGATTTATTATGATGATATAGTTCCTAGATGTAGCGGCGAACTTCGTGGCGCCTAAAATTTATTTCCGGGACGTCTTTTTGATAGGGCATTTCGGCGCTTATGATTAAATCGACTTGTCCCGGTCGAAATTTTCTCAATCAACCAAAGCAGAATATGGGCATACGGGCAGTACTCGCTTCTGCCATTGTGCTTTACGCTGTGATCCTAGTTGCATGTTGTCCTGTTGGTTATACTTTTTTTTTATATGTTTTCTTACCCAGAATTACAGTATTCTGGGTTAAAAATACTGCTGGGGCTTAGAGATATTTTTCTTGTTTCCTTTTTTTACATAGCGAGAGACAAATGAACTTCCATAGTTATCTGCACATGTTAAAACAAAGTATTTAAAAATAAATGCACACAGCACATGCACAGAACACGTCAGCTATAGTATACAGATACTGGTAAGCAAACATTACCTGAAAACAATATATAATAACAAACAAATAGCACTTAATTTGCACGTGGGCTGTATATCCGCCTATCTCACCCTATAGCCACGGGTCTGCAATTCTCTGTACGTGATTTCCCATTAATCCAATGAATTTGGTTCAATAATTGTATTGATGGCAACACGTTCACTCAGGCACAAACACAAACACAGCCACAGTCATATACCTACCTCCCATGCAGTAGCACGGGGGGTCACGAGAATCCTCGGTGAGTTCCTAGATTTTAAGTCGGCTCTGAATTTGAGTGGGTGTTGAATAAAGACCTCCTGACAAGGACAACAAGTTTTATATTGAAAGTTTTTCGTTATTTTTTTTCGCCGTTAAATCCGTTCAGCACGACGCATATTGAAAATGGTGATTTTCGCAAAAGACATCACCATTGATCGCTGAACCGACCGTTCGGTGTTTCAGTAGCGATGGCAGGACGATATAATGTCCCGAGGCTAAATGTGATTGTTTTATGCGTTACGTTCAACAGAGTGTCGTTGCCGTCGTCGCAATCATTGGCAATTTTTTTTTTTAATTATAACAGATGTCAGGGGACAGCGGCAATAAATTGAATTAAACTCAATCGCTAAAGGAGGGAAATACAAGAATTATGCCAGAAGTAACATGCAGCGCATACCACCTACACAGTTATTGTGCAGTGCCACGCCAACGTCCGCTGAGAAAGAGGGGAGCTGTTGTTCAAGGACGATAGTGAGTTTTTAAGTAAAACACGATATACAAGGACACGGCCCTGACGGTAGGATGATGTCGATGTGTCCTTATGTACAATAGAAATTGTGCCCGAAGCAGAGAAAATGTTGTGACATTGTTTAATTAAGACTGTAACATTGTAAATAAAATGTATTAATTGCTATCCCTTGTATTGAAAGTGGAAAATAAAAAAAAATTTAAATTGTGTACAAAAAGTGGAATAAAGTGGAAATCAAGGCGATCATGGGAGGTGACGGATGCAAAATGGGATTTGAAGGAAATGGTCAATGTAACGATGGTAGCATGCTCAAAGGGCTAGCAACTTTTTAGTTTAGGCTTTCTAGACGGCGCTAGCTCGAAAATCGCAAAAGGCATTGAATGAAACATGCGTGAATCGTGAATCGAATCTGTGCAAACAGGTCCACATGAAGTGGTATGTAGATTAGAAACTAACCTTCATCGCAAGGAAAAAACGAGATTCAGCGAAATAAAATCAAGATAATCAGTTGACGAAAGTCTGTTAAGCTCGGATATTCTTAATCCAACTTTTGGTTACCTAACCTTTAATTCTTATTCTAAGATTGTTCTATAAAAGTATTAAGAACGTGTAAGCTTAAATTAAGCCCAAAGTCATTTCATTCGAAGAATGCAACAACTTGATTCTAGATCATTGTAAACTTAAACAAATAAAAGTGTTATTGATACCCTCCACTGTGTACAAGTCATGTAAAGTTTTAAGCATGTGAGGTAGTACGTAATTACATTGAACAACAGACAGAGAGACACATGGGCCTAATATTGATTTTGTATGGGAGGTGCCAGAACTACTTGACCGACAAAGCCCATTTTCAATACCAACCTGACGACGATAAAAATAAATCCTTTCACCAACTTTCATTCGCCTATGTCAATTCCTTTGGGCGGTATCGTGCTTTCAACAGACAGACAGACAGACAGACGGACATGGCTAAATCGATTCAGAATGTGATCCTGATTCAGAATATATTATATACTTTATGAGGTCTCCGGTGACTCCTTCTTGGCGTTACAAATTTAATGACAGAGTGAATATACCTTCCTGTGGAGGGTATAATTAAGCTGATCTATTCCTAAAACATAACGCAATGAAGAATGTGTGATCTTAAATTAAGATCATTTTTACCTATTTATCAGCAGTAAGAATAATGCTAACTAAAACCCAGAATAATAACTCTTGAAATAAACTTACAAAAATTTAAATAAGAACAAGTTGTCCTTATACTAATTTTTTTCGGACTGCTTCAAGAATGTCATATCCCAATTTAATATTGCACAGTTTTATTTGTCGAATTTACTATGAACTCTATCGCTCTTCTGTTTAAGAAAATAAAACAATGAATTTTTTTAAAAATCATATTTATTGAAATAAAAATGCTTAAATGAACTTAAATAATAAAAAATATGTCCTTCCATTATTTAATGGATACAAAAATGTAAGGTGGACACGTAAAAATCAACATATTTTTTATTACAATTGTATATAATATATTAAATTAATATCTATTATTAGTTCCACCATTTTTGTTATCACATGCACTTTATTACAATTTTCCGCTGTTTAATTTTTCGAAAGAACACGAAAATACGGAAACACGCCAACTGTACGAAATATCAATCAGAATAATATGAACTTTTTTATCTGTCATACAAGTTTCACTTTGTGCGGCTTCATTGGAGAATATAATTTTTATTCGATAATGTATTTGTGTGAAGAAAAAAATTATTTAGGTGATATAATTATGATTCAGATATTAATATTGCATAGTTTAGATAGATTTAATAATAAAAAGCTAGATTTTTGATTTTTGTTATTGTTTTAAGAATCATTAGGTTTATTTTGAGACTAAGCACGTAAGAATGAAGAAAATTAAGAATAAGCCTGATTGGACTAAAATTTAGTTTGCGCTATTTTTCTGAGTGTAGGTGCTTTTATGAACTTTGGAGTGTCTTTTTGTAACATAAGGTGATAGGCAATTATACGTGCCTTGAAAATGTAAAACTTTATGGATGGCAATACCAATTGGCTTTGCAAGATGCGCTCTTCATAATAAAAACATTCCTCTCGGACAAAGATCAATAGGTTCTTGTCGTAGACTATATACCTAAAGAACTAAGCACAGTTTGACATAGCGACACTGCCCTTGCAAATGATTTTGTGATTTTTGTTCAGCGGGAATTCGTAAACATTAAGCTAAATGCCGAAAATACAAGAAACCACCCTTCAAACTAAATATAACCTTGCTGAAGTGGGTATTTCCCTCTCTGATAGCTCAGAATATATCGGTACTAGATAAAAAGCTGGGCGCTTATTACTTAACTTTTGAAACAACTATTGTCTAAAAGATACCCCTCCAAAACTAGCAACTAAGTGCAATCGTCCAATCGCTTTCCCCAGTCTTCTCCCTTCAGTCGAGTCGAGGATCACATGCGAGGGGTAGACTGTATCGGCACCGTCCCCTATCCGAGGATAAACCGCCCCGATTCTCTCGACGAGCTGTAGGAGGATTGAGCCCACTAGAGTGTCCGGCTTAGATAAAACTTTGACCTTCCATCCCCACCATTCCATTGGTCTAAATGTCTCTTTCCAGACAGCCACCCTACCTAACCAAACCTAAGTCCGTCCAAAAATGGCGAGTTTGAGAACTTGAGAAAACCGCCCAGACGATCATCGTCCTACGTGATCTGCCCCCTGAACTGAGAACTTCACGATCAGAACGGTCTCTGTTTTAGTAACTATTATCTTTTTATTTGCAAGAGGACAGTGGGATAAAGAGAATCTTGAAAACCAACAGAGATGCATTGGCTACACATCATGGTACAGTCAGGCTCATACTTGCTTTGCAGGGCTCTCTGCACTACACCTGTGGAAACACTTGAGGCACTTTTGTATATTTTATCGCACTTGATTTATAAACAGATTTACAGGCAGGTTATAGTAAGAGTCGGCATACTACCGTAAGCCTCTTTGAAACCAGCATTGAAACAAAGCTATGTCAGAATATAAGTTGTATTCGTGGACACTGTGATGTTGATGCGAAAATGGGAAATAGTCTTCAAAGTCTGAGAAGACTGCTTCTCTCTATAAACTTGGAATGTGAATCAGATCTAAATAGCTCCTGAACCTTAAAGATATGTATGGCATTGACAGGATAATATCCGGAATCTTGTTTTATTCGGTTGGTTGGCGTAAAATGTCATGTGCTCCTGGAGATCTGTATGGTTTGAAGCTGGACTACTTCGAAAGAAGTTTGTCCAGCGTAATTTAACTAAAGGATTTGGTAATTTTTGCAATTGATTTTTTGTTCTCAATGCTGCCATCAACATGGAAGGTATCTAGAGAAGCACTTGATATTGCAGGATCCTTTGACAGAATTGTCCCAAGCAACGATAGAAAGAAAGTTAACAAGTTTTTTAAGTTTCCCCATATTTGAGCCAGCTGGTTTTACTATGATTTTGCAGAACTGTTGGGCTCGAGAACATCATCTGTAAAAAATTAGAAGCTTCAATGAAAAGAGAGAGATATTGTCAGTGGGAAAGAAGGAAAGTAATAAGGGTGGGTTCATAACCTACGCTGCACCTCTTTCCTTTACATTCGAGCTGCTCCCGTAGCATGAAGTGCTTCATAAAATGTCGAAAATCGTTATTACATTGGCCTTCTTTGGGTTGAAATATCTCAAGCTCTGGCACCATTAACTGTGTGTCAACTTCTATAACCAGCCATTGCGCCATTGACCTTCCAACGCTACATCAAGTATAAACACTTTCTAAAACCTATATCGTAGGTACTCCATTCGACACCCTTTTAAATGTTAAAATTTAAGAACTTATCCTACATGAACTTCTCTATAAATAATTAAGTCCTCAAAAATATTCACCGAGTTTATCTACTGGGAAAAGTGATTCTCCTTCGACTTCTTTATGGCTTAATAAACTGCAACCGCCCTACCCATCACACAAGCCACACATCATTTCGCTTGAAGCTATTTAAGGAACCACCATCATGCCCCGAAGCTCGCACGTACATATCAGCAGCGCAGTTATTAGATACGGCAGTCAAAGTATGAATACATTCCCGCCCCAACTCGTTTGCCGAGTATCATATTCCCATTATAAATGTTTGTGTCTGCAGGTGTTTTGCAGCCCCAAACAAAAATTCCATTCGCCTTTCCTAATTAAAATTCCTGAGGGCAGGCAAAAGGTGGCAGGAAAAAAAAGTTACCAACAAAATTCCGAACTTGATATTAGCAAGAGAAATACAAAAATGAAAGGAGTTGGGATGCCCAAAAAGGGATGTACACGAACATGTGAGCATATATGAAATTAAGTTAAAGGATACTCCTAGGTATTGCTTGTATATGACTTGGGCGACTGCAGTTGGAGGGGGTGCGATGTCAGGACAAAAGTACCACTTAATGAGACTGCCAGACTGAGAAAAATATAAAAGTTTATCTTTCAAGTTCGACCCTATCACGTATGATGGAAGGCGGCTGGGAATGCGTGGCAGAATAGTTGGGGAGGGATATCATTTAACTTTGTGTCTGCTGTGGTGACGGCTGTAGAAAAATTTAAATTTTTAAATTTAAATTTTTCGACCATTTGTCAGAGTAATATACACGTTGCGAAGGTTTCATAACCCAGTGTCCATTTTGGGGACACAGTCGAGGGGGAAAGTTGTTATCCACATCACCAGGTGATGCAGAATTGTTGGGTTTAAAATGTTTGATCTTTGGTAGTGTCATCTGTGAGTGATTCTAAGATGTTTGCGTGTGGTTTCCTATCCACTCTTGTTTTTCTTATTTTTTTTTAGTTTAATCTTGGCTCAGGGAATGCAATTTTTCCCAATCAACAACCATATAGATATATTTCAGCAACTGTTGTCACTGACCATGATGTCAGCAAGTACCAGAGAATTTTCAAAAAATTGGGACGTTTTTTTAAATAAAACAAAAACGGTTTCGGATATCAATGAAATTCTTTATTCCTGTAAAAGTACGTTCGATGCCATTATGTATGGAACTCTATTTCTTTTGCATGGCCACCACGGGCACGCTTGCAGAAGTCCAGACGCTGAACCCAATTTTCGACGGTTTTCAAGCATAAATCGGCCGATACTGCTGCAATTTCACGTTCGATATTCGTTGGAAGTTCATCAATCGTCGCTGGCTTGTTGGCATAGACCATAGACTTGACGTAGCCCCACAGGAAATAGTCTAACGGCGTCAAATCGCACGACCGAGGCGGCCAAGCGACTGGACCATTTCGTGAGATAACACGTTCTCCAAACTTGGTTTCCAATAAATTGATTGTGACATTCGCTGTGTGGCTTGTGGCGCCGTCCTGTTGGAACCACATGTCCTCCAAGTCCATATCATCCAATATTCGGTTATCATTGAACGGTAGCGATTCCCATTCACAGTAACGTGCCAGTCTTGATCATAACGGAAGAAGTACGGCCCAATGACGCCGCCGGCCCATAAACCACACCAAACCGTAATTTTTTCGGGATGCAATGATGACTCATGGAGTACGTGTGGATTGCTGCCTGACCAATACCGCATATTTTGTTTATTGACGAAGCCATTCAGCCAGAAATGAGCCTCATCGCTGAAGATGATTTTTCGATGAAAATCCGAATCATTTTCAAGTTGTTGCTCAGCCCAATTCACGAACATACGACGCTTCTGGTGGTCAAGCGGATCCAGTTCTTGCGTCAATTTAACCTTGTAAGGATGTAGGCCAAGATCTTTTCGCAAAATTCGCCACAACAACGTCACAGAGATGCCCAACGTTGAGAACGACGTGTGAGAGACACATTTGGGCTTTCTTCAACTGACGCCTCAGCGGCAGCAATATTCTCGACACTACGGGCACTTCTTTGTCTCACTGACACGGGAACATTTCGTACTGTGCCTGAGGATTCAAATTTTTCCACTTGTGTCACTTGTCAATTGTTGATCTGCTAGGACGATTATGACGACCATAAATTGGAGGTAGCGCTCTTAACGTTGAGGCCACAGACTCCGAATTTCGGTAGTAAATTTTAATAATTTCGACTCGTTGTTGGCGTATATCTTTCCATCATGAAATGGCAAACCTTACTGAAGAGAAATATCAAAAGAACGGCAAGAAATTCGGCGTCGTTTGCTGTCCCTATCGCTCTACTTTTGTAGCGTCCCTGTTGAAAAACCCTTTATATCATATATGTGGATGAACTCCTGCGCACCACTGTGTCACTTGTCCCTTCACTAAATGACACCTTGAGTCACCCAAACGAAAATGATAAAAATCTCCTCCAACAACACAATAACCATGGGTCCTTCTGCACGAAAAAATCAACAAAATGATGAACCTGTTTCCAGGCGCAATCATCTCTGTCCTTTGCCCTTATGGCAATGTCACAAGAGTCATCACCAACACCGTATAGTTGCGGTCAAATCGTATATACCCCCGTTGCCGCCGGCCACCTTCTTCTACGTCCGTGCTTCCGACATCGTTCGTACGTGATGTCATCAAGAAAAGGTAAAAATCTCGTTTAGTCTATTTTGGTGGCATTCCAAATGGGGCGAAAGAGAAATGAAGCGATCCTTGTTTTATTTTTATTTATTTCCTTTTTTTTTCTGCTCGCCCCATACTTCGTTGCGAATCTGAAGCAGGTAAAAACACGGCAAATTAAAACTCACACACAACACGATTGTCATCTATTGCGTCGCCGGCCGGCCGGCCAGCGGGCGTATAGGGTATCTGTATGGTGTGTGCTCGGAAAATAATATGTATCCTCAACCTTGGCGTATTGTCCTCGATTGCATATAAAATTAGATTTTCATTAAGACCTTCCAAATAGCGCACGACTTGGGCGAAAAATCCCGTCCGTGACATTAATTGGATAGCAATTGGCCGAAAGAGAGAGAGAGAAGAACAAAAAAAAAAATGCCGAACCTAAGGATGGTCATCTTCGGGATCAATTATTCAGATTGCATATATACCGGGATAGGGCAATCACGTGCTCGCTTTAGCTCGGTGTATCGAGGGGGTAATAAGACCTAATGACCCATTCTGTGTGTGCTTTGGGTTATGCACAAGGACACCTTGGGACTCTTTTAATTTGTCCCAGCATTCGCGAGCTGCAAGAGGTAGATATTAGTTTCGGTTTCGGTACTTCAGCGCAGTGGTAGTTTTTCAACTATTTTTATTGAAGCTGAACGGAAAGTATTCGGACATTTTACGAGCGGCTTAATTAGTTAAGGAAATCTTTTGAGGGGTGGGGTCTCCGTTTTGGTTTGTTTTCGCCCCCCGGCATGGAAGGTGGTTCGTAAATCCGTTTAGGAATACCTTATTAAGCAAAAGAGATTAGACGGAGAATATGTTGCGAAAATTATGGAGCCCAGCCATAGGGTTACTAGAATGTCTCACTTATGTAATATACGGAGCTTTGCTTGATCTCATTAGGGCGAAACAGTAAAGTAGTTTGAAAAATGTTTTGATTTTTTCTTAACACGCAAGTTAGTGAGCAAATCCAATTGGGTAGGACGTAGGAATAGTAAGGTCTAGCAAGGAGAAAGGTAAAATTGAGATTGGAAGTTGTTGGGAAATTCACAATGACTTCGATTTGTTTTTAAGGTGCTTATTTAATCTGCTCCTAGAGTTTTCTTATGACTTTTAGACAACCTGTGCAGAGAGGGGAAATGATGTCCTAAAAAACGACTCGCAAAAGAATCCAAAAATAAGGTCCATTTTAAACCTAGTAATTCCTTTAAAAACCCAAATGAAATAAATTCATAAAAGCCCTGAAAAATTTCCAAAAGATGGCAATTAAGAATTAACCAAAATGGTAAAAAAAAAAAAAGCTGAAAAATTCTTCGAAAAGTTCTTAAAAGCGACCGGAAAAAGGCTTTGAAAAGTGCCCTAAAACACACTCCGAAAAATTATTAAGAAACTTACTCTTTTTAACTACAACCAATAACCCCATCCAACCAACCCGTTAACTAGCAAGCTCCATACAGTTGGGAACGCCAAATTGGTTATTGTCGCTTTGCAATTGAGCAAACCACTTGAGGCGGGGCCTTATTCTGTATCGTTGTAACTAAATGGTGGATAAAAAGCCTCGCCGGGCGAGTGCGTTGTTGTCCATATTTTCCATCCGTCACCTACTAGCCACCACCTTTTATGCTTTTTGATAACGTCGAGATAGAGAGGCCGTTCGTCGTTGGACTGTAAATTCGTAAAAATAAAAATAAAAAGATCGAACCTTTTCTGCTGGGAAAAAGAGCTAAGTTCAGAAAGAACCCATGTTTATTGCTGGCTGGTTGGAAGTGAAGTGAATAATAAGAGACAGGTACAGTCGTACGCGCAGTAGTACGACGATACTCTTTCTATGTATTTGTGTACAATTACATAAGTTATTTGATTTTACAAATCTACTTCTCTATAATCAAAATAAAAACTTGACTGAGTATCACCCGAATAATATTTCCCTGAAGGCGACCCAAGAAGTGTTTATCACGCTTTCAATAAGGTCCAAGTATCGGCATCACACAGCAGAAACGTGGTGCACTCAGTGTTCCAACATAAAAAATCTGAAAATCTTGTTTTTCCGAAATAAAAAATCTTTTTTTTTTTCAAGATTTTATTCAAAATATAAAAAGAGCGAAATAGAAAATGCAATTTTTAAGTACCTTACTACTAATACTTGAACCACCTAAAAATCATTAAAAAAACTTCGTTCATAAATTAATGTTAGTGCTATTTATTTTGGAACATATTTGAATTAAATTTACTTTTATTGTTTATATCAAGAATTTCGGTTCATTAAAGGGTCGTAACCAATCCTTTGTAAAGATTAACATTTCAACAACTGTTTCAGTACCTTTTCAAACGATAACGAATTTAAATAAAAATGTACACCAGAAAATATTATTTCAACATTAGCAAGAGGAATGTGGAAGAGACACAATATAGAAAATAAAATCTTTGAAGACTGTATATGCGAGATTTCCATCCGCTGTTTTTACTCCTAAGACATTTTTCCAAAAACACACATCAAAGAGCAAAGGTTCTTTTAATTTGTTGGATTAAAAAAGTTCTTGATATCAAAGAACTTGAAATTTGATGAATTCGAGGTAAAAAGTCTTGTACATATTTTGGAGCTAAAAAATCTTGAAAAAAAGATTATATCTTGTAATCTGACATCACTGGGTGCACTAGATCTTGTATAAAATCAGCTTAAAGCTATCAGCGGGGGACTTTCCTCTTAGATGCCGTCTTAACCCAAAGAAAATTCGTTTGGCAGGTGTGATTCTTCAATTGATGTTACTTTGCGAGGTAAGTGTTGAAAAAGTCTTTTACTATACTTCGAAGTTATATCTGTGCCCTGTAATTCTTTTCTCGTGTTGGCGGTGTGAGAGCCCCTTCTTATTTAATTCTCGTTAACAGCCATCCACCCATCTTCGACGACCCTGCGTCAATACTTGCAAACGGGTCACTAAGCAGTACGCAGGGGGGGGTCGTATCAGGGGCTTGCGCTCATGGGCTTACCCCCATTATTAAACAGCCTCCACGTTATTTGACAAGCTCCAAGTCTTGTTCTGTGATCGAAGAGACGTTCCATGGGCCTCTCTTAAATGTATGGCGTTGTCGAAAAATTGTATCAATACTTATGTTTCTTGAAGGACCGTTGAAGGGACTTCATAGTTGTTTTAAATTGATCCCGGCCGGCTGTGAAGAGTGTCAAGCTGACTACCAGATATGCACAAAACCCGGTTTATCAAATTAGGGCCCCCTTTGAAGCCTGAAGGTTGCCGCTTTTCAGCCCTGATTCCAAAAAGCTACCTAATTAGACAGAATTTGCTTAAGTTGAAGCTCGTTTAGTTCGTCCTTTCGTCTTGGGTGATGAGTTACAAAAATATAATATATTATGGAAAGAAATCACAAAACTCGTATTGAGAACGGATTACTTCCAGAAAAAAGAAATGATGAAATAGTGATTTTCACGGATGGATCCATGATGGATGGCGGGGCGGGGGCCGGTATCTATTCAGAAGAGCTGGAACTTGCCCGTCACATTAGCCTCGGGAAATACACTTCAGTATACCAGGCTGAGATGATTGCCTTGCTTTATGCGTTGGACTACTTGCTTGAGTGTCAGGTGGAAGGAAGAAATATCCTCATAGCACTGGACAATCAGGCGGTGATCAGATGCATGGAACAAACAAACATCACAACATCACTGGCACTGGAATGCGTACTTAAACTCAATAAGTGTTCATCTAAAAATGAAGTAACACTGACTTGGGTACGAGGACACATAGGGATCGAAGGCAATGAAAAGGCGGACTCCCTTGCAAAACAGGGGTCAACTGAAAAGTTGCTGGGACCAGAACCATTCTCTTCAATTGGCAGAGGAATGGTTGAACAGCTTGTCCACAAATGGATCACGGCAGAACACCTGAGAAGGTGGTCAACCGTGGAACAATGTAGACAAGCTAAAATGGCAATAAAGTGGCCGACCTGCTCCACTCAAAGAAGAGTTCTAAGCATGAGTCGAGGAACATTGAAATGGGTGGTGGCTTTGTCTACAGGACATGGTAATTTCAGGTATCACTTAAGGAAAATGGGCCTTATAGAGGATGATACTTGTAGACTATGCCTGGAGGAATCTGAGACAGCGGCACATATACTGTGTCAATGCCCGGCATTGGCTGGCAGAAGAATGAGGATCCTGGGACATCAATGGGTCGAGACCCAGTCGATGAAACGGATCTCCCATAAACAGATGCTAGCGTTAACACTAGGAATTGAGCCCAGAGAAGAACTGTGGAGAAATCCAGAGAGTCTCTCTGAGTAAGATTTACAGTGGTAGAGAGACGAAAAGAAACCCGACAATGGTGGTCTGATTCGATTATCTCTCGAAATATATATATATATATACAAAAATATAACAGCAATTCCTGAAACTTTACACCTAAGGAGCTACGAAATATCCCTCACAGCTTCCACATGTTTGTGTACTTTTTTTAACTGATGCCATTGTCAGCAACTCGTTCAATGAAACTAAATCGGACATCTCTTACACTTGTAATTGATGGAAATATATCGTCGTTTCATTTGTTCATTTAGAAGTACAAATGCCCTTTGAATACAACAAATTGTTCGATGTTGAGTTGCCAATCCATCTACCCCTCTCTTCAGTGATTAATACAGAAATCTAGCCAACTCCTCTCCACCCATTGCTAACGACCAAGAGTTCAGCTCCAATATCCTTCATTAACTTAATATCTCTCCTATAGGCATTTAGTTAAGTTGGCATTTGCCCATAACTTAACGCAAAAGTCAAATGGAATGGCTAACAGCTCGACCATCCCACTGATTGAATGCTTCCATTAATATGTACCTACGCTAATGACGCGACTGATTTTTTTCCATCGTCTCCAAAATCAAAAATCAATTATACCAAATGACAAGGAAATGGTACCCTATATTTAAACCATATCCTAAGGACCACCACCGGTATGAACCAATTATCCTAATGAGGTGTGCTTACAAACAAACACACATCAACTGCTGCAACTAATTTTCCGCCAATCAATGGAGAAATAAGAAATACACACACACACTCAGAGAAATTCATTACCTAAACTCATTATTCCAAATTATCGAATTTATTTGCGTTCAATTGATAGAAACAACTTCGCCATAAATTTCCACTCACCCTCGGCGTTATTATGTACAAAGTAAGGAGCGAAAAAAAAAATGAGAAAAATATGAAAAAAAAAAAACAAACAAAACTCATTAGTTTAGTAAACAAATTGCGGACGAGAATGAGAGTGGCAGTGCACGAGGACAGTACGGGGCAAATATTGACCTCTAAGCTAATTACCTGTAAACATCGGGAGTAAGTCAACCCCTGGTTGTTGTTTGTTGGTGTCTACGACGTCGCTTGGGAAATTACACAGCTATGACGGTGTACTGTAGGCATGTCCAAAGGATATGAAGGAATGTCAAATAAGCTTGCACCAGCCGATGTAATAGAAATCCTTTATAAATACATCTGTGTCATAATCATAACATTCTTAAGGCGTTAGCGCATAGGACAAGGATATATATTTCATTTTGACGGCTCTGTTTGTCAATTAACCAAATTAGGTCCTGGACTTTATTTCGGTGGGTTGTTATGAAAAATGTTTGGAATCCGCAGCGGAATATCCTTTACAATTAATCATACATACAATTGTCCTTGAGTTATTTATTACGTTGCAGTAAAATTCACCATTAGATTGTATATTTGGTAGCACTAAAGGATTCCGAGTGGGGAAGTTATATCTGCCCCAGAAAAAGTAAAACAAACGGTAGGATGTAATCAACTGGCGTCTACATGTGGATATCCTAAGGGAATAGGTAGAATTGGCTACAGTGTAGTTGGTGGGTGACCGGAATGGTCTAGTTTCAGGCAACAGCAACACGTAGGTCGAAAGCGACTGTTCCATTGTACTACCAGAAAGAAATATTTACCCATTTTACTGGAACTTGACCGAAGAATGCACTTTAGCGATGGAGAGCCTATTCTGTATTAGCACTCACCATCATAAGCGCCAAAGATCTGCCACCCGTTCTGAGCAAAGGCAGGACAATGGCAAAGACAGTAAACCGAAGTATCGTTTTCTTTTCTATAAACTTCGCTGTCAGTGGTGTCATAATAAGCTGCTTAACAAAACGAAAGTGTCCTGTAGAATATCAGAAACTAGTCTACAGTCTTCTCTGCTGCTAGAAAGCCCGACTGCTGCTGATTTCTTGCAGAAGTTCGGCCGGATCACGAGCAATTGTGCTCTTAAGAAACTCAATCGTCAATCGAAGGCCTTGACCGAGGACGCTTAAGGCCCCAATACAGTGCCAGGCCCTAAGAAAACATTCCCTGAGCCTTGCTTAATAATCTCGTCTGAAATTTTATTTCCTGCGACCTCAGTGTTACCGAATTCAAAGAGTTCTTGCAACTTCGAGCTATTTTGGGATTGGTAACAGGTTTAATAAAGGCGTAAAGCGAAGCCTGGCTTTCACTAAAGACGCAGATGCTCCGTTGACGTGTTGCGCAAGATTATTAAGACTCCATTCTAGACGAAACCAAAAACCATCTCGCCTTAGATGGAAGATTGCTTGTAAAGTACAGCCGTTGATAAGTGATGAAATCACAAAGCCTACACCACCAAACAACCGACGCGACGCATGAGGTAGAAAAAGCCTATGTCCATAGTCGTATTGTTCCCACGACATTTTTTTGGCGATAAGTCCCATGCACCCTTTAGCATTGGAAGAGTCAGACCGATCGCAAATCTCCGTCTAGTGATAATAAAAATCTCAGTTTTCAAAGCATTGACCCAAACTTCATAAAGTAGTAAAGAGCTGACCTGATTCTGGCTAGCAGAATCTTCCTGGCATATTAAAAGTGCCGCTTATATTATGGCAACTTGAGCTTGAGCGTCATGGACGTTCTGCTGAGCTCTACTCCAAGGAATACTCTCTTTAGACCTAATGGTTCGGTTCACAACCCAAGAAGTTGCACATTTCAAAGTCTTCTGTCTGGTTATCAAGAAAGACCCGGCTTTCTGGTCAGCAGCAGTGATGCCAGATTACAAGATATATCTTTTTCTTCAAGATTTTTGAGCTCCAAAATATGCCCAAGACTTTTTACCTCAAATAGATCAAATTTCAAGATATTTGATATCTTTTAAAATTTAACAAATTAAAAGAACCTTCTCTTTTGAAGAGAAACTTTTTCTATTAATTCCTTTATTATGTATAATGTCAGTCGAACAGAGCCATGTGCAAAATTTCTGTTTCACTAACGTTTCCATCAACATGAATTTCGACGAATTTCTATGATCTTGATATAGGTACCTAAGCAATGAAATTCTAAGTCAATTTAATTCAAACAATGTTCCAATATTTCAAAAACCATTAATATGAACAAAGTTTTTTGTATAGATATTTAGGGGATTTATGTATTAGTAGTAAAGTACTTCAAAGTTGTATTTTATATTACGCTCTTTTTATATTTTGAACAAAATCTTGAAAAAAAAAGATTTTTCATTTCGGAAAAACAAGATTTTCAGATTTTTTTATCTGGCAACACTGGTCAGCAGTTCTTCAGCGGCACGCTCTAGCCGATTTAATATTCTCTATTCTAGCTCATGGAAGCATTCGACAACACAAACCAAGACCATTCAAAGCCGACCACCTCAGAAACTACTTTAGTCAGAGAACTCTGTTATGCATTACGTACAGGTCCAAAATCACAGCCTTGTGGTAGGTACTCCCGAGAAAGTGTTGTAGTATTCATAACACAGCTGTCAGTCTGATAGTTCCTTTCTTCCTAATTTCTGCTTTTCTGTCCATTTCCGAGCCAATGCAAGCACAGTAGCAGTCGACATCAAAGGAAATCAACTTGAATTTGATTTAAACGAAAGCACTCTTCAAAATTAAAGTTTTGTAGTCCCGAAAAATTAATTCGGTCTCTATAATTTTTTGTTATAACCGCGCCTTCACTATCGTCGAACAAAAAATCACGTCTTAACATTTTGAATCAGTTATAATAATATGAGTTTGTAAAACTTTTGACAAACTTTTCAAAATTTGCTTTGCAAAAATAGAGTTTACAGTTTTTGTGGAACGAAACAGCATAATTCTTTGCAAATTACACTTTTCAATACTAACTTTGCACTCTGTACAAGAGAACGTACGTGGAACAGAAATTGCAAAGAGAATATAAAAATTGCAAACATTTTGCTAAGATAGATAGATAGTTTTTATTTCGTATATAGATTTACAGTAGGATTTGTTACCACACATTTTACAATTCAGAGATATGATAAAATGTATCTTTCTTCTGAAACATTATTTTTAATTAATTTAATTTTAATAATTTCATTGGGCAAGAAATATAACTTCTGAAGGAAAATACGAAAAAACCTTCAATTAAATAGAGAAAAAAAAAAAAAATTTAAAAATAAATAAATAACAAATAAATAAAAATAAAAATAAATAAATAGATAAATAAATAAATAAATAAATAAATAAATAAATAAATAAATAAATAAATAAATAAATAAATAAATAAATAAATAAATAAATAAATAAATAAATAAATAAATAAATAAATAAATAAATAAATAAATAAATAAATAAATAAATAAATAAATAAATAAATACATAAATAAATAAATAAATAAATAAATAAATAAATAAATAAATAAATAAATAAATAAATAAATAAATAAATAAATAAATAAATAAATAAATAAATAAATAAATAAATAAATAAATAAATAAATAAATAAATAAATAAATAAATAAATAAATAAATAAATAAATAAATAAATAAATAAATAAAATAATAATAAAATAAATAAAAGGCTATATCAACTATCGAGTGATATATAATTCATATTTAAAACGTTTACTAGAGGGTTATCAGCAAAATCACAGCGTTCTAGAAAACGTTGGTTTAATTTTTTAATTCTTTGGAAGATCAATTCAACATTCGCTTTATCGTGAGTATCCAGGGTTGAGTAATGCCACGGTAGATTAAGCATCATTTTTAATAATTTATTTTGAGAAACCTGTAATTTCTTAATATGACACATTGCACAATTTCCTCATACTTGGCACCCATAAAGCAAAATTGCTTGAAAAATTACTTTATGGATGATAATTTTATTTTCATTTGAAAGCTGCGACTTTTGGTTTATGAAAGGATATAGCATCCTCGTCGCAATTGAAATTTTTTTAAGGGTGTTTGCTATATGTGGTTCAAAAGTCAACTTGGTGTCCAAATAAACTCCTAAGTATTTTACGGAAGGTTCCCAACTAATACTTGTACTATGCACCTGTAACGGTCCGCTAGGAAGATAACAAGCTTTTCTTTTTCTCGTAAAAAAGATGGCTTGTGTTTTTCCTTGATTAACTTTAATTTTCCATTTGTTGTAATATTCCTCTAATATCGTCATCGCATTTTTTAGATTCCTCTCAATGTCGAGAGCGAGTTCATGCGATGAATATATCGCAGTATCGTCGGCAAAGATACCTGCTTCGCAATGAGGTATAGACATGGGAAATCCGATGTATACAAGTTATATAAAACCGGCCCAAGAACTGAGCCTTGGGGAACACCTGAGTGAAAATATACTACATTAGAGACACCACTATTAACATGCACTTTAAAACGACGATTTGATAAGAAACTACGGATAATTTGACAAATATACGACGGAAAATTGAAATTTATCATTTTAAATATAAGTCCGTCATGCCAAACGGTATCGAAGGCTTTCTCTATATCCAGTAGGATCATACCAGTTGATTTGCCTATTGAACGATGTGCCTTAACATGATAGCAAATTCTAAGCACTTGATGGGATGTACCATGGAAGCGCGACAGATAGTTTTCTGTGATGTGCTTTGAAATTTTTTCTTTTATGACCTTTTCATATATTTTACTAATTACACTTTCAATTTCAACTTATCACTTATAAAATTTTATAGTTCTGTGGAACATAAAGTTTTGTAAACTGACGAAAAATTTGATAAATGCAAAGTTGGTAATTTGTTTTGTGGAATAGGGCCCAGGGCAGGTTGCCTACATAAATGCATTTTGAACTTCGAGCGTGATTACCAATTATCTACCGCGTGATATTTCTTTGTTCCTCGATTCCATCTTTTCCCCAGTGTCGCTCCAACTGCCATTTGAAATCCTTGTTTGAAGCGCGGCTTTGGTAAGTGGAAGAACGCTATCCATTTTTAAAACCATTTCTATGTACAGACAGTCTGTAGACACAATGCTACAGTTTCTCCAACACTACAAGAAAAATAGGAATTTCGATAGATAGTTTCGGTTGTGACCCGGTCGACATACATTCGTCCTCTAGAAAGCAATACTTTAATTTGTATGCCAAAATTAAACATATCTGTCCAAGTTTAACACGAGGTACCCCTGGCTTAGGGGGTTAGTGCCTTTAGCCAGGCGTACCTCGCGGTTTTTTATCCGGACCATAGAGTGTATGCCGGTGGTCTATGGGGACACAATTTGGAAACCAACCCTGTCCCCTCTATTTGCGGTATTCAATCGCCATAATTCTCAAAAAAGTGGTCGGGGAAATGTCTTCAACCTCATAGCAAAACATCAGTCACCTTTAAATGTTATATATCCTACCTTAAATTACTCGCCGATCCCCGACTGTCCATATGTCGAAGGATACGAAATTTATAGCCCGAAATCCCATTACTAACGTCAACATTTTTGTCCGCACCGTTTTTTCTCCGCCAATTAAAGATCAATTTGTCACCGAGCCAGTTGACATTCACCTTTCACATAAACCGGTCGCTCGGTCTTCGGTGCCATTTCGGTCACCAACAACTCACACACACGCATACGCATATTAAAGCAAAATAAATTACCATAAAAGTTACAGCCTATTTAACAATTTATCTAAACACATGTAGATATGTGACTGATTAGATACTTAACTCCTTTATATCACCACTGCCGCAGCCATTACCTTCAAGTACCCTCTATCTTAACCTATACACATAGACCTGCTCCCAAAAATACAAAGGCACAGTATACAATCGTTTATATAGAGCAGTATCGTGTTAACGACCAAGGTATACTCCATACGAGCAGGAACATGAAAGACTTCGTATAGATATAAAAGATGGGTCTCCATCTCCGCTTCTGTCTCCGCCTGATTGCTTGGCTTCACGCAATATTGTCATTCAGCCGCACAAACTACAACTCCGGGAGTGATACAAATAAATATGCCGGCCAAAGTCATAGTCACATTGGAAATTCCATCAACTTCAACATCACCAAGAATTTATTCGGTCAGTCTTCTTACCTAGGAAAGCTGCTCTACCCCAGCTAGGTCTTATTACTTATTCAACCCCGTAAGAGAGAGAGAGAGAAGAAAAAATTGGACAGAAAACCAAATTAACCATAGCACCTTTGCGTATATTAACTGAGCGGTACTTGAGAAATTTATGGACTTCGACTAACGAATTTCGCTCTCCTATACCCCCATTTGGCATTGGCAAAGGATACCCCCAGTAGACACGCACATCCGATGGGTTGCTTTATTTGAATTGTGACGACTGACGAGTTGGCGTGTTTTGTTAACCAAATTAACGTAAATATAAATACGGGGGTACTTGTCTAGTAATTAGCGGCTGAATGATTCTTGTTATTCGTTTGGTAGTTGTCTAAAAACGGTCCCCATTCAATCAATGAGCCCTGTTCGTTCCGATGGGTCTAAAGCATTGCCCCACGTGGCCTATAAAATGTTGTGTTTATTTTTGTTTCACTTGTAAATATGTATGAGTCAGATGTGAATCTAGCGGGGTAGATAGTTTTGACCAACTGAACCCAGGCCATTAATAGACTTTAGACAAATGGGTTGATGGGGACAGAAGGATGTTTAGGTTGCCACAAAGATAGGTGGGTGTTGGACTACTGAACAAGGGCAAGGTGTATCAAGTTTGTTCACCGTCTTAATATTTTTTTGCACTGCGTCACATCTAAGAAAAGAACCGGCGTAAAACTGCGCCTTGGAAAAGCTAATAAATTCAGAAATTCGGCCAACAATTTTCGTTAAACACATATTATATAAAAATTTTTGAATTTTAGAATGCGAGTGTTAGCAATAATGTAAGAAAATATTTATGGGGAGTATATATCATTCTTGAAAATTAAAAAAAAAACAGCTCTTGTTATCAATAGATAAAGCAAAAACGTTTAGCTTATAATTTTTGAATAACTAAATATTTAAAAAAATTTTTTTTCTAAGTGTACCTTTTATTCGTCCCTAAAAGTTGTGGGAAGCTCTTAACCCTAGGTTACATTTTATTTAGAGAAAGTGCTCCTTACATTGTTAGCTCGGGCAAAACGTCGCTATGGACGAATCTAACATCGAAGTATTTAAAGCCATGACATATTAACCTTTCTAAAAAATTACCGGCGTACCGATCAAGTGAAGGTGTAACTGTGCGAATGCGCTGTTGTGGGTTCCGTACACAAAGGGAAAAAACGGAACCTTATTAGTTTCGCTACGATGCGTGTACATGTGTCTGAACCTATACTAGACCAAGTTTGTTCCTAGGTTCCTAGCTATCTCAGAAACGAATTGACGTAGAAAGCTGCACACAGCATCCGGCATAACCTCTAGCTAAACGACAAACACCAACGGTAGCGATACATCAACTGCTTTTAGAGTAGTTAGTTGGTGAAAAAAATATTTTAATTCGCACGAAAATTTGTTTATTTTTTGATTTACAAAAAAAATGGATATATACCTTTTTGTATATCATGCTCGTATATTTCTATGTGCTGAAGACTGTTTTGTCGAGTAGTTAATATTTATCAAGATATTTACAAAAAACCGTCAATCACTATATAGGAAGCACTCCTTTTAACCATTTTCATTTGTTAATGGTGTGTTCTCTTAATCGATTCCCATTGGAATTTTCAATGCATACTCAACTCTACTCATCCACACACCGACACCACACTCCATCCAGATGCCAGACTCCACACTAATGTTTGTGATCTCGGTCATCTCCATTCCATTCTCCAATTCTCCATTATACCGTGGTCTCTTTATCGTTTTTAATTGGAACTTTTCGAGTGGATACTCATTCTCATACACACATATTTTGGACTTTTAAGTGTCTAGTTTAGTAAGTCTGATGTCTGACAGCTGTCTTACTACATGTACATCGGTTTTGATTTGCTGAAATCGGTCATATGAGCAGCTGTATCAGTTGACGTTTATGGAGGGGAAGCCGACGAATCTAGTCAGAAAATTCGTGACTGAGTACCAAGTTGACAGTTCGCATAGGTGGCTGACGTAGAAATAGTGACGTTCCCGACCAATTTAGTTTTTGCGTTCAGGTATCATTTTATCCAGACCAATCTATTCGACTTAAGATAACTAGATTCTTGAATGTGCCCATTGTTGTGCGCAAACATGCTCTCGGTCATTTCGTTCATTAGATCGTGTGCTTCTACTTTTACACATAAAAACAAATCTTCGCAATTTCCGCAAAAGTACCGAACCTTCGTTGCGTGAGTGACACTCGCACTTGGCCGGTTTTTGTAAAGTCGTCTCTCATAGGACCAAAGATTAATCACTGACCGCTCCTGATGCTGTATATGACCGAAGCTCTGCCTAAAACGAATAGAGGGACCTTGAGATGTTTTGAGAGAAGGATCACTAATGATATTTAATTTTCCAAGCATAATAGCATAGGCTCGGTTAAAAAAGGGTAGAATGAGGTATCATAGGGCACGAGGCTCTAAAAGGGATATCGTGATCTTTGAAGAACATAACGAACTGACAGCAATGGGAGATTTTTAAACACCAATTTAAGCGCCTGCCACCAGGACTCCTTTGTAGTTAGTTTATAGGGTGCTGCTCTATGATATGATAGAACAATCAAACAACATAATACGTCTTGATCAATCTCTTGACTCGTTATTAACACTCCTGGCAGGATCGCCATGTAATGGTTGTGCATATAAGAGCCCTACGTGCCCTAAGCTATATTAGCGTAGCACGCTTTAATGCTGTACAAAGCGCAGCTCGCTTAATTCATATGGCAAAAATGCCGCAGTGTTAATAACGAGTCAAGAGATTGATCAAGACTTATTTTTACCTATTAATAATTTTCATTTCTATTTATACAAAATTCTTACTATGGAATCATATTCATTCTAAGCATAGAATGTCCAAATCATAATGCTACAATGTATTAATTTGATCGCTTTGATCTATATATTGTATTGGGAGTAATGGACAAAGTGTAAACAATAACAAACACATTGCACCTCTACGTAGTATGAGTCACTGTCGATACCGCTCGAATGCCACTTGACACTTTCTGATATCTGGGGCGATACAATGTTACGTAATGGGCGTTCGTACTTTGTGTGCCTGCATTGAGTCACACCACAGTATCATCAAACAACATAACTTCAAAGAAACTGTTTTTGGTTGCAAGATATTGCTACGCAATTGAAATATAAGCTGCTGAATCTGCATGTGTCCATTTCTGCCTGTCTGAACCTCTTAGCATGCTTTCTCAGAAGATAGTGCACTGACAAGATTCCGAACAGTGTTCTAAGTTACTTTGCGCCTAGTTTGAGAATTTCCCTAGATCTTTAGCGATTAAAACGGGCCCTAAGTGCCTTAAATACCATATAGATTGTAAAGTCTTGCCACCTCTTGTCAGCTTCCTTTATAATTCTGTTCCCAATTATGTCCGTAAATGATTACATGATCGCCCCGTCCAGTACTTCTAGTTCACCGCCTATTCTCGCAAGCTCGTCCGCTTTCTTGTTTCCAATTACACAGGCACCAGGCCCAATACAGCCGCACTGACTGCCTTGGGCATTTTGCTACAATTCGTGACTATTGCAGAATTGATGCTAATATAGGTTGACTTAAGCTTGGCTACCAATGCAGATGGCGTTTGTCGCCGTAGAAGCTTCTGATTGGAAGAATTTTTTGTATTCCGTAGTCATTTAGACAGTTTTAGGTTTGAGTCCTCAGAATAAATATTCGGTTATTTTTGAGAATTCCGTATAAAACTTCACTTAAATTAAATTAATAGATTTACAATTAAATACAATGATTGAAAACAAATATTATTAGCGAATAGCGCTGAGTAAAAGGTGCTAGATTTCGAGCTCAGGTTGGTAGAATTTCCGAAAGTGTAAAAAGTGGTAGAAATACCACTTAAGTGGTAGAAGTCGCATCATTGCCGCCATTCCTTGAATGCCTTGCTCTTCGCTGCAGTGGCTTGCTTACATTCATCTTTTTGGTCAGGGCTTGTGGCAACCTGATTTTTTTGTGGAATGAGGAATATAAAACACCAGGGGGTCAATTCTGGTTCTGTGAAAGAGTGAGAGTGAATCGAGTAAATCGTTTTCCCATTCGCTTTCATACACTGCTTTCATTTTTCCGATTCACTCAGCACCAAAAAGCGATTCTCGTTCAATAAGTGAAAATATCGTGGTGGATTCAATATCGCACACTGTGTTGGTGTTGTACGACATCAGGTTCTCAATTTTCAATCTCTCACTAAAAATATTCATTTGAAAATGAGTACGTACGTGAAAAAAAATTATTCATGTTGATGTTGATGTTTAATTTCACATTTTCGTAGAACGAGAATCGAAATTGCGGTGAAAAAATGTTCGTTTCACTTTTTAACAGAACGAGAATTCACCCCCAAGTACCCAGTTACAAAATCCGCGTACCTACGTATATCTACGGCAGTCTACGGAAAAAGTATAAGCTGATGGTAGCAATGGAAATAAATTACGCTGCTCATTCCCAAATGTATCTTGTATAGTTTCAATATCGGCGGTGGTGGAGACACAGCTGTTTTTTTTCGTCGTCGGCATTGAATGGATATAGCTGCCTTAGATCATGATCTTTATTTTCAGAGGAAGCGCATTTCTGCGGTGAAATATAGATTGAGAGTGTTACCGAAACTTGTTGGCCTTGAATCCACAAGGGCTTGTCTACAAACTGAGTATGGTTTGCATCATGGCTTTCTAGTAAACTATCTGTGTTACAACGGACCATCTGCCATGCTCTAAAATGTAATCAAGATTAAGTTGAATGGCGATAGTGGAGTCGTAGTTCGAGGAATAATGTCTTTGAGAAATAATGTCTTTGATTTCCTCGAAACTTCTGCTATATATAGGAAAGGTAAGGGTCAGCGAGTAGTTTTTTCAGCAGCTGCTGAAGACTTGATGTTGGTACAGGAAATTCAATTAGTATGCTATAAGATAAATGAATAATTAAGACCCGAGCCCAGGTGGGAGCAATACGCGTCACTTGTGCTTTAAAGGGAAGAAAGTGTGTCTTTCAAATATTTGTAAAGCCCGTATAAACTCTTGAAAAAAAATCGACTCTAAGTTCACCCTTTATTTTATTTAATAAGGTCACCCTGTTTCTCAATCTCATCTTATTTAATTCAGATACTTATTGTTTTCTTTTTCCCGTTTTGCGAAAACTTTCTCCAACAGATACAAGTACAAGTACAAGGTAATGTAAATTTCTCTCTCTCTCCCCTCCTCTCTGTCTAAACTCTTTGAGAAAGAAAAATACCTCGTCAAAAAGTCAAAAAATTAATTTATCCTCAATCTCTGCACACTGGAATAGTTAGTACCAATATCCACTGCCTCGCGGTCGTAAAAAAAATGCACTCTTAAAATATTCCATCGACTTTATGAACTTGTCTGCGGTTTAAAACGCTTTTGGCACAATTCCGCTCAACATTCTTTTTCTTTTCCAGTCCTCATCGCCCACCGTCACCCCAAGTTATTGCGTTCAGCCCAGCTTGCGGGCCTGATCCTTCAACACGAAGAGTTATGGTCTGATACACTCGCCGAAAAACTTTCCCTCAACTAAAATCCCAAAAATTGTTTGCATCACAGGGATTGCTTAAAGGTTAACACACAGCACCGCATATACCCTATAATTAGCCAATCAATTCCTTGGGAGCAGCGTAACAAAAAATAAAAAACAAAATACTAAACCAAAAGAAAACGGAACGAAATTTCAAACCCCTTTAGAGAGACTCTTGTGAAGCAAATTTCCGGCCATAATAACGATATAATAGAATCCCAGCCAAGGACTATATGCGAGTATCTTCGGGAACTTCCGCCACCTTTTGTCGTCTTAAGCCGGGCAGAGGAACGAGGCGCCTGGGGGGGGGCTGAACTGAACTGAAATGGTATAGATCCATGCTCTCGCTCACTGTTTTGCGCATAAATTATTTTGTGACAGCGCTCAGACATTTTTTCGGAACTACCCTTCATGGGGGTGGTGGCTGGGCTGGTCGTCCGCTCGTCGCTGTGTCCGGGGGAAATAGGAAATTGTTATGAGTGGATGAATTGGGGATTTTTTTTTTCTTCTTCTTCTTGTGTACCCGTCGTATGTCCTGCCTTTGTCCTAGCGCTATTGTGCGTTGGACACAACGCGCAGTTTGATCAAAGGATTTACGAAGTAAAAAAAATAAAAAAATCAGAAAAGAAATCCGCTCGTCTGTTTTTAGCTTTAGGGATGTTTTGCATTATTTTTTGTCAAGTGTGCCTTGTAAAGAGAAAATGATTGATGCTTATAATTTATTTTGGTTTTAAAGGTGATTGGGGGTATAATGTGGAGGTGGTTCGCGTCGGGTTGTTGCGGCTAATGACTGCCAACAAAGAGTGAATCTGTTTCCCTGTGGGGAAGTTGTTGGATTTTTTGTTTTGTTTCTTTAGCCTATACAACAACAAGTCCCCCCGCAGGCACAGATGTGACTTATTTTATAATTTTAATGTCAATTTAATCCCACAAGATACATTGTACAGACGGGTAGTGAATAGATATTATGTTGCGCTGAGGCCAATTAATTGGTTGTGAAGAGAGAGAATTATTGGTGAATTTGGTGCCCAAAATAGGATCATATCGAACGGAAAGTGGCCTTTAATTAAGCCTAGTAGAATATTTTAATGAGCAGTGAAACCCTTTTTCGGTTTCTTTGGGAACTTTCTTTATAACAAAAGGTATACAAGTTCTTGATTGAAGTTAATCCCGGTGTTTCGGGATTAACAGTGTTTCGACTGTGGCGAATGGTACCCGATGAAAAGTTATTTTCAACAAATTTGTAAGATGTGAAGGCTCTGGACCCACAAAAGTTTTTTAGAGTAGTAAAGTGCATGTCGGAGCATGTCGAAGAATTAATGTTTAAGACTTTATCAGAGTACATGTTTACCTTAGCTATTTTACCGCACAGTAGTGCATCGGTCGAAATAAAATTCTCCAAAATGAATTTAATAAAATTTTTAAAGCAATGTAAATTTGTTGATTGTAAATTTGTTTTAAATACATAATTTTTAATGTTTATTTAAATCATAAAGCAATCTACATCTTTATATATAAAAATGTAAATTTATTTTAATTTTTTCTCATAGTACTAAACGTGCAATTTTTTTCCCCTCATTTTGTTCTTTTGAAGTACCTACAATTTTTTTGAAAAATAGAAAAATGTTCATATCTAAAAATCTACTTCAAAAAATGTTGTTCTACTTCGCTTTTTCTTTAAATCTACTTCGAAATACGATTTCAAAAGTCCGAACCCTGTTGCTGTTGCAGCTAAACTTTAGCTCCCGGTAAAATTTCTCTCGGAAATCTCTACTTTGAACGGCACATTCTATGATCTCAACTCGAACAATTCAAAATTCAAATAAGCTCAGACAGAACTTTTGACAAATACGATCTCACTGTTTATTGCGATCAAAATTAAAAGAAAAATAATTCACCGTACAAAAATATGGAATCTTTATTTTTAAAATTCTCCAATTTCCCTTTAAAATTTTCAAATTTTCTGGGCGTATGACCCTTCCTTGGACGTAGACAAACACAACAAAGAAAAGATAACTCAAATCGGACCGGATCGGATCCGTTCTCGAGGTATGGCCGGTCTGCAACTTTGTTTTGTATATATTTACATATTATGTGGATATCTCTCCCAAAAGTATTCTGTATCTTATGAACTATTAAAAGAACTTGGTTCGTAATTGTACAAAACCACTCTATTTCAATTAAATTAATTTAATTAATTAATCCACCAAAGACCCGTTGAGGCTTATGGATTGCAATTTTTTTAAATGTTTTTACTGGTCGCCATTGTTGCCAGAATTTCAAAAAGGTAAATGCTAGATAATTATGTATATGTAGGTACATTTATTAATTAGGAAAAACTTAATACATATTTTAGGTTTCCTAAATTACTGAAAGTTAATGAGAAATCGTACTGAGTGTATTGAAGAACACAAATTGGATTTAAACAACTGCCACTCAATGATAGATAGATAGATAATTAATTTATTTCTTGAAAATCTATTATGAACATGTACATACAAAATTAAAACATCAATGGTACAAGGATAATAGATAAGAAAAATGAGACATTCTGTATTTTACAAATGAATTTACTATCTGTAAGTGGCAGTTAATCCGTACTAACTATCTGGAAATATTTGCTATTCTGTTTCTCTTCAATGTACCAATATCTATAAATGCTTATTTAGAAAAAATGCATTATATTCTTGATTGGTAAATATTTCATTTTCATTTACGGAGTCGTATACGTACTTTTTTTCCTCCTCCCGTATACCAAGGTACTTTTTTTCCTCTTTATTTTTCTAATTTTTGATCTCATCCCTTACCACACTGGCAGTTTTTATCAAACATTTGTTTTTTTGCAAAAAAAAAATAAATAATAACAAAAAAAAATTTTATATGGGTAATTTATTTTTAATATAAAAAAAAATTTAATAAACATTTTTTTTTCAATACTTATTTATAATTTTTTCGTTTTCCGCCCGGTAAAGACATAATTTGCAATATTTTCTAAGTCCAAAGATTTGCGATGCAATGCGTTGCTTTGAGTTGGAAGGCAATCAATTTTATATGTTAAGTGTAAGTGAAATAAAAACTTTGTATTTAAAATTTTCGCCAACGACCAAACCACGCTGAAAAAATCGGTTATCGACCCATCACCGAAATTAAGTAGAGTCGGGCGCGGTTAGTACTTAGATGGCGGACCCCTTGGGAGCACCGCGTGTTGTTGGCATATGCCCTCTTTTTGCCTATATTCATCCATTTGTATTTCATTGTCTAACATTTTTAATTTATGTTTTTGTCACTTGTTTGAGGCCACTTTTTGCAACCTCTTTTTACCCTAAATACTTATACCTTTTGGAGTTTCAAATTTGTTCGATGTGCAACCAGTTGCGACCCATTATTTTTTGAAACGCTTTTTGGCTATACCTGTCTGAAGAAGTCTACCTGTAAAAACATATTATGAAACAAAAGTCTGAACTAAGCAAAATGGGCTTAAAAAAAAATTGAGTCTCTGACGGTATTAGCAAACATTTAAAAACACAAAAAATTACAGAAAATGATAAAAAGCATTTGGCAGCTACATTTATTTTTCAAAAACAAACGCTTTAAAGTTTTTTTTAGATTTAGCAATACAAATGTCATCACTGCTGGTCACAATGAATCTTCGGTGAATTTTTCTCCACAGTGGCGATAGCAAAGTTGTGTCCAAGCTATGCAGTTGCTGAAGATAATCGTATTTGAAAGATTCTCAGCTAAATGGTAGCGGGCTTTTCGGATTTGTTGTTGAATCTTGTAGAGATGTAGGCCAAAGTGCAAAATTCGCAAAAAGTGCAAAATTCGTCTGCGAAAGGCAAACTCCTTCTACAGTGTACGCTCTACACTGTGCTCCGAGTTCTCCTGAAGACTTTCGCGGACTGCGGCAATGTTTTCGGCTGATCTGGCGTCCCATGGGCGCAACGCTTGCACTGACGGATACTCATTTTGATAACAAAGCTACTCAATCATGCAACTTAGTACAGTTAATTATAATTAGTGACTGAATACTAAATATCTGATTATACAGACGTCCCCAAAACAACATGGCCTTCACAATCCGACAACATCGTCCCTTTCCAATTGAAGAACTCTTTTCAACGCAATAAAATAGGAAAAGCAGAAAGCTGCAGTGGTTCCACTTTGACAAAATAGAAACAATTAGTTGTTCAAGTGAAGCTGTGGTAATTCCTAGAAGAACATTTATTTATGTTCCCACCTCACAATAATTTCATGCTGAGCAGCTTAACTAAGAAGCTTCTTCAGGAATGGTAAACCCTCGGATGTTTATCAGGCATACGCGAGAGGTGGCGGCAAAAAATACCCTAGGATGGAGTTTGTATTTTTCTGGGGATCGAACCTCATGACCTCGCACAAGGTTTCAGTATCTGCTCCATAATTGAAATAAGCTTGAAATGTTTCACGTAAGGGCCACTAAGGGTTCTTAACATCATTCAATATGACCTCAAGTGTCATGCGATACCCATCTCAATGCCAATAAACATATTTTGACGAACAATCATAAAGTACATTCCACACCACAACCATAAAAAAAGTTATTCATCCAATTATGCTGACAAAGAGGCATGATCTCCATACCTAGTTCCAAATACCATGGCATGTGCATTCTTTTCTGTGTCTCATTATTTCCATCTGCATATTTCGAAACTGAGTTTAAGCCACCCACTGATTTGTTGCTCCCCGTCTTCTTAAAGTAGTCCTAAGAACAGTGTCCCCAACCAGAGGAGGAATGCCAAAGAGGGAACTTCCTAAATTTCATGCTTCGCTGTGCTATTTGAAAGGCAATTCCATTAAGACGTCCCTCGGTTACCCTGAATAAAGGATTTACAGCCGCAAATTGTATTCATTCATCTGAGTGGTGTGAATAGAAAGACTCCTCTAAGCAAGGCCCGTAAATACACACATACAACACTTTGTTGTCAGTGTCACACATATTCCCTTCGATGACCGAACTCCAAGAACTACTCTCCTCAGTGCAGGATATTTACAATCGCCCTCATTCATACCCCTTCAGATCTAAAGACGAATGAATTATCTCCAATGCGGACTGGGTTTTGGAATATTTTGACAGAAATGTGCTGAAAGGATTACGAATGTACGATTCAAAATGTAGCCACCCAAACTGCAGCCATCTCACATGCAATTGGTATTATCATCTTTTGGATTGTAGTAGTCATAGCAGCAGCTAAGCTATGCAGAGTTGAACAACCATACCCAGAATGGTAACCTTTCCCGAGGGGCGAGATTGCGATACATTATTTTGAAAGGCACACGATGTCCCTTTTCTTTATTTGTATTCATCACCGTCTCCACCTATGTTATTGTTGTTATTATTGTCCTCATAGAGCCAAGTTGATGGAATATCTTATTCCTTATGTATGCACAGCATATGGTACTGCGGTATACAGAGAAGAAGGACCCAATAGTGTCCATCGTACTACACGAAAATGAACTCTACGTTTCGATAAGATGTCCTTCCCTTCATTTGGATACCTATGTGAGACGGAGATCCCTTTTTTCGCATTCGAGTTATAAAATATAGAATACTTGTCTCGAAAATAAATCATATTTTCAATCTGGAAATTGTAGTTCTATTTGAATTGAAAAATATCCAGGAGACGAGCAAAAAACACTTTTCTCTAAATACCCCTGCCACCGGCACACATAAGCTCTATGACTGTTTGTAAAATGCTCAAAGGGAGTAGGGTATATTACACAGAACACATATAGTCGTACGTATGTGACCATGGCCAGTGGGGTAGCGGCTTTTAGCCCCGCAGGGTGGTATTAATTTTCAATGGTAATGTATCCTTGAATTTGACCAGCAGAATTGTAAATACAAAAAAGAAAAAGGATATATTTATATGTCAGGCAAAGGAAAGGAAAAATAGATACGAACGAGATAAAAAAGAATAAATATTGGCTGGTAGAAGAAAAAATCAGACCTGAAATGGACATGCCGAATATACCGCTTCCGATATCCATTTCTATTCAATCTTTAAATATTTGATTAATATCAAAGCGAAAAATATGTTTTCGAGTTTTTTTTTTCAAATACCTTTCAGTTTTATTGCTCTTTGTTCGCTTAGCCAAATAGCAATAAATGTTTGTTTGCAAACGGGAAAATGACAGATGAAAGGCAGGACAATAACTATAAATTTTGTCAAGTAGAACCCCCATATAAATGAAGGACCACAGCTTATAGGCTGAGTTAAAGAGGGAATGGAATGGATTCACCGCAAGGCGGTTAGATACATTTAAGATTTAAATTCGTAACTCGTATTTGGAAGAAAGGCATAAATACGATTTATATGGGCGCTTTATGATGGACATTTGGAGGTAATATTCATATTTAGCAGCGGGATATTCGCATAACTTAAGTGGGTACTTCTATATAGTGCTGTAAATTCTTAAGCTCATGAAGTTACAGCAGCTTGATTTGACAGGAAATACTTAGTGAAAAGGCTTTGAATATACCCTTCCATTATATGGCTGAATTCACACTTTACAAGTGTAAGTGTCCAGTCCTACATTGGGCGCCTGTTTGTCACTGTCTACAAGCAATAATTTTGTTTTAAACTAGCCTCGCTATTGCTTAATTAGAATCCGTATCAAAATAAATACAAAAATATACAAAAAGTTGGCGCAACAGTGCGCTTCTTTAGAAAGAAAACTCTTCACCAACCTCATGCTAGCTCTTGCTGAGAAAGGCATTTTTAGTGCTTTAAAAAATATTTTAGTGCTTTTTTAACGCTGCCGCTGCACACCGCTTTTTAACTTTCTCTATTACGTAGTAAGAGAGAGATATTGTATTCGTACAAAATTTCGAACTCGAGATGTTAATCAATTCTGACATTACGATGATAGGCGAACTCAAAAAAGTGGGTCGCAAGATTCTGTCCGTCTATCTGTCTGTCTGTCTGTCCGTCTGTCTGTCTGTCTGTCCGTCTGTCTGTCTGTCTGTCTGTATGTCCCGAGGCCTACAGCCTAAGCGGCTGAACGGATTTCGTTCAAACTTCGGATTTAAAGTTTGTGGGCTTACAGTTCGAGCCCGTTTTTTTTTTGCATGGTAACCTCAATATTAATGGTACTTCCCATACAAAATTTTCATACCAGGTTGATTTGTTCGAAAACCGCTCTAACGATTTCAACAAAAATCGATATTTAAGCTTAAGTAGGTGAGGTAAATATAACTGCATACTCAGTTTTCCGCAAAAAAATCGAGTAACGGTACTTTTGAATTTTGGACATATCTCGAAAACGGTCCATACGATTGTAACAAAAATTCATTTCTAAGGTAATATGGTCATTTATAACTTAATGGAGAACTCAGTTTTTCTCTGTATTATCGTAAAATGGATTTTTGAAAAAAGTAATTTTTGAAAAATATGGTTTAACCTAGTTTACCTCAAAATGGCATGATTTTGATCAAAATGCAAACTTAGAGTTAGTTAGTTTTTAGTTAGTTTTCAATTCGAATCACTGGAAACGCTCATTTAAAAACTGATCATATCTCGAAAACCCCATTTTCGATTTCGATAAAACCCTAAAAACCAAGTAATGTTTACATCCCGAACAATAACTTGTACTCGGCTTTCAGCTAAATAGTTAAGCAATTGTATTTTTCAAACAAAACATTTCAATATTTGGTACTGTTTTGTCTGCCAAATATTACAAAACCGCTCTAACGATTTTGATCCAAATACATATTAAAGATAATAGGTCCATTCGCGTACTTTCACGAGCCAAGCACTAAAAATCTGTCAAACTCGAAAAATTGAGCGAAACTCTCTCAGAAAGCTGAAAATATACTCCGAAGTACGTGGATACACTTCGGGCTACTTTGAGCCACTTACATCTTTGAAATCTAATCCATATCATGAATAAATTTATAACTTACCTTTTTGAAACATATGAAACGTTCTAGGAGAACTTACGACCACCACCGAATTTTCTTTATTTTCAGATATTTTATTTTTGTGTACAATTGATTTTTAAAACGGATTTTGAATTTGTTTTCTGTCAACCTTGCGCATTTGACATTTTTATCAGTACTTGCCGGTTGAAATTCTCTGAGCTGTTTCGAGCTAAGAGAGGAAGTGCTCGTTACTCGTTATTTTGCTAATTTTCTCTTTTTCTGTCATTTTTGATGAGTACGTGTATAGACTTCGTGCGATTGCGATCGATTTATATCGATTGTGTTCGATTCAAACCGCGTACGCGAACGAACCTAATGTAAGTATTCTTAATCAGATCCCGTACTTAGTTTTTCCCAAAAAATTCTAATATTGAAATATTTGTCAAAAATCTCCATCTGTGTTCACATTTCTACGGTATATTTTTGTAAAATAAAAGCTACACAAAACTTATTTTTAGGTAATATTTAATACTATTGAATAGGCACCCTAAAAATAAATCCAACAACTTAAATTAATTACAATCAGGGCTCTCATGGCGTAAGACGACGATCATCTAACGACGTCGTTTCGACGATTGTATTGCTTCGTGTATCACTAAAATGGTTGAATCGTCTGGACGACGTCGTTTTGGACGATTCACTAATGCTTCGTATAACTCATTGAACTGTCAAATACAGACGATTGAACGATACCGATTGAACGATTGCTATTTTACAATCGTTTCATCGTTTTTGGTGCATTTTTCAGTTTTAATTAGATCTGAGAGAAGTATAAAAAAATAATTAAAGAAAGGTGAGGCGACTCACTCTCATCCAAATTGTAAAAGAATGCACTCTTTGCAAAAAAAAAAAATGGTAATTGCACTTTTTTGGGATATGAAATGAATTTCATTTATTGGTTCCATAATTTCATACATTTTTAAATCAATCAGAAAAAAATGCAATTATTAAATTGCATTCATTGATTTTTTTTAGAATTCGCCCCTTAGCAATAAAGATTCTACTACCTAGCATTTCGTTTCTATTTTTGCATTAAATGCCCAATTCCATGTCAATCAATGGCAACGAAGAAAAATAAAAAGATTCAAAAAAAAAAAAAAAAAACAATTTCCATACATTTTTAATTTTTTTAGGTGTCAGAGTTTGTTTACAGTCATGTTCAAACTGTTTTAAATAAAAACGATGAACGACACGACCGAACGATGCGATTGTGATGATACACGAAGCAAACTTTTGACGACGTCGTTTAATACAATCGTTTGGACGATGATCGTCTTAAAAGTTACGCGATGAGAGCCCAGGCAACTCGCAATTCATTTGAACCGAAAATTGATGAACGAGAAAGTGACGTTCGACCCAGTGGTGCACTTTATTTTCTCTTGCTTTGAACGCAGCCATCCTTTTATACCAGTTCATTTCTCTTGATATGTTATGCGTTCTTCTTGTTTGCCTTTCACTAATTTAAGTATTTTATTCACTCACTCTGTATACATATTAACACAAAAATTGGCCTTACAATTGCTATGCTTGTCATACTCAAATGGAGATGTGCAAAGAGTTTATAGCTATAAACGAAGAAATAAAATGAGTTTTGATATGCACTATGCAGTTATAGCAATTCGTTTTGGATTGCAGAGAAAGAAAATTGTTGTTGCACTTAGACCATCCCTGAAAATGAAATTTCCAAAATCGGTACTTTGCAGGCACATACCACAGGGGCAATTTAAAGAACAAATTAAATGTATGTTTTATTGAAGTTTTTATATTTATTTATTTATATCTTACCGTGCAGTGTGCAATCGCCATATGACTGAATATGAATAAACTTGTGTTGTTGTTGTTTTTTTAATTTTTTTTTATATACTTTAGAGCTGTTTAAAAAAAAACAGTGCCCAAGAGGTCAAAATTAACGCTGATAATTTTAAAAACGGTGCTCAAACAGCAGAAAGACTTGACAACGCAGCCCCCACTCGTAATCATCTTGCCGCTGGCCCTCTAAATTTGGTGTTACACTGCGTCTCCACGAGCAATATTTCAAGAATGATAGTATGCAATAAAATATATGGTGTGCTTCATAGCTGACTATTTCATTCGTTTAAACTAATGTCGCTGAGAAGAGCATGTCGTTGCATTCTGGCATTAGAAGCCTTAATACTTCGTCCCTTCGGCACTCACCCTTCGCGGAAAAAAATGCAAATGTCCAAATTCGTAGAAATGACAGCCCATAGTATACTATCAATGGCATGCTATGAGCTGAGCAATATATAGAATACAATTATTTATAGCATACTATTTGTGGTCTCAATTGGGAATTTTTATAGTATGATATATTGCATGCTATAAAATATTGCTCGTGGAGACACCGGGTTATGTCAGTTAGAATCCGTGTGACATGCAAAAACAAAACAAAAAATACGAAAATGCTGCCAACCTCGGCCAACCGTGGGGAAATGGAGTTCGGAATTACCACATTTTTACATTATTGAATTTCATTGGCTAGTTATTATAAATTGTTAAAAGGCGGATAATTTGATTTGTTTGGTAAATAAAACTATCTAAAGGAGATGTTTTATAAACTAGAAACATATTAGTACAAACATGGTTGTGTATTTTCCGCTTTTGGATATCATTAAATTCGATTTCGTTTGTAATTTCATAATTAAATAATGAAGAAAATTTGCTCAAAATGTTTTGATTTTCCCTTTCAATCTACATTGTTAATTTTTCATGAATATCTTAAGCAAATGTAACTTTTTCCTAAAAAAAACATAATCCACACGCAACAAACAATAATTGTGAATTAAGCGGATGAAATACTTTGAACGCTGCCAGCAACTATGCCCAAAGCGGAAGTGACATATGAAAGGTGCGAATGTGCTGGTGAGCCGGAATTTTTGAGGTTACGTGACATTTGTGAATACGTATTTCTATGTAACAATACTAGCGCACTTCGCATTTTTCACCCCTGTAAAAATATAGCTTTTAGGCAAGTAACAGGAAATCACTCCAAGGGAGGTAGTGAGTTCAAAAAACCTAACTTCTTTAATGAAACTCGATTAAAGATAACCGATTTATCAATTTCCCCTACAAATTTGATCGTTCGTAAAAATCAAAATAAAACTGTTTGATTGATATTAACTAGAAACTTGGTTGAAAACAACGAATACGTAGTCGTTTTTTTTCAATTTAAGTTAATTTTAATACATTTTTTTTTAGCCGAGCCAAATCGCACTTGGCTAAAGCTAATTTTTGAACGTGTGTCCCTGTTGCAGTAGAAAGACCTTAGTTTTAAATGCGAATCTATACGCAGAGGCTTAGTAGTTCGTTTGCTGACTTAATGAGCGAGTGGAGTGACAAACTATAGGAAGATACCGAAAGTGGGTTTACACAGAGACACCTCTAGCGATCGTTTAACTGAAGGTCATGAACAAATTGCCCAGTTCGTACTCGGATCAAAATTGTCTTACATAAATAAAACGAATTGTTGTGAGAAGCTTTGTCTAGACTACCTATATGGACCTGTTGCGATAGCTCACAATTTATAAATTTTTTAAATTTGGTTGGGGCGAAACCCCCATTTATTTGGCTTATTGCAAGCAACAGTGACTTAAACTAACATAAGAATTAAACCTACAAGGACTAATAACTAGGGCCTAAAACTAAGGCTGGTGAAGGAGGTCAGTTTTAAAGGAGGAACTACTGCGGTTTAAGTCAAAAACAGTAAGATTTGAATTAACCTTCCGCAGCATACGGGAGATTGGTTCGTTTGAGCCATATGAGGTGCGGTGAATTGGTAAATAGAAGAGACGAGGACAACGAAGATTCGGAGGGTTACGTTTAAAGGAGATAGAGTTGTAAAGAGACGTACAGTCGATGAAGCCTGAGAGCAGACGGTGGATGAAGAGAATGTTGGTGGAGACTTATTGCACTTACGTGCGAAGGTAATACATTGGCATTTGGTAACATTGAGTTCTCAGTAATTTTTGAGGCACCAGGTGGAAAAATGATCTAGGTCTATTTGAAGGAGGCTGGAGTCATGTTCTGAGGAAATGGGTTCGAAAAATTTTGTATCGTCAGCATACAGAGAAAGTGCTGAGTGGATGAAAAGAAGGGGACCTAGATGGCTGCCTTGAGGTACACCAGATGTAGCCAAGAAAGGGGTCGATAGGACGGACCTGAAGCGAACACTTTAAAAGCGGTTTTCCAAGTAAGAATTTATCTATTTTAGCAAAAATCTTGCAGCACTCGCAGTAGCACACCCTGTGAGAAAAAATTTTGCGATACATATATCCCCATTTTCGACCAATACTGCTCTTAAATTAAAGTCCTTAAAAACTGAATATGGTTGTGGTTCCATGGGTTGTATGTTGTTCATTATGTGGTGCTTAACATTTCGAATATGAAGTTAAGGTATGTACCTACTTTACGTAATTCGCATGCATTTACGTAACGTTGTAATAAAAAATAAGGGTATGCCACTCCATTCACTGAAATAAACAAAACTTTTCCCTATAATGCGGTCAAATTTTAGTAGTTGAGGCTTCATAATTTCTGAAATTTGTTGAAGATTTGTCAAAGCTTACAAAAATGCACCTTTTGCGGCGCAAGGGCTAAAATTGTCATACGCTCTTTAAAGTTATGCCAATATCTATCGGTGAACATTCGACCGGGCACAGATTCTTTTGACCATTGCAGCAATTTTAATTGAATCTGATTCGAAACCATTTTCATTCCTTTCAAACGTTCATTTCACACCAAGTTTTGTTTGCCTTTACTCGGTACCTACATCTTTTCGCAATCAAATTTCTCAGAAATCCCTTGCACTGAATTTGTCTGACGCGTGACCCCAACCCAAAAACGTTATCTAACGAAATGCGAGCTTTTTACATAAAGTAAAATTGCTGGCAGAGTTTGAAGTTCGGATGAAGGGACTCCAGTCGAGGATGGATGGCATTGTAAACCGACTTCAGCGATAACGCTCATATCAGCAAAATAACATCAAACGAAAAATGGGTTATCCAGTTCGTTGCACCCATCGCCACCCTAAAGGTATTACTTTGATTTGTACCACATCGTCGCGTGTTCCAATAAATGCTCATCGTATCTATATATGCACCACTAAGCACACACACACACACTCCCATATGTAACACTTTTCCCAAAGAAATCCAACCTTACAGTGCGACATTTCCCATCGATGTCTGGTCCCATCCTTCAATTTCACACGATGAATTGAATCCCTCACGGACGGGACGTCTCACAGAACGGAAACACCACATAAAAAAAGGCAGCTCTCCAAACTGCAAAGGACCGATGAGGAGAACAAATCGAAAACAGCTCGCTTCTGAGTGTTTTCGCACACTGTACAACTGTGTGTAACGAAAGGATGCCATGCATGGAATTTCGTTTTTAGTACGCGAGAAATGAAAACAAATTTGATGAAAATTGAAAAAGGAAATGAAGTATTGACGTTTAGGCGGACAGACAAAAAACTAAAAGTACTTTCGCCCTCGTTCGTTTTTCTTCCGATGATGGGAGAAATTGAATTTCCCAATGGCTCCCTTACCAGACATAAATCTCAACGTCGCGTCGGTCGCATCGTCCAGGCGATAAAGGATTTCTCTCTGCCATGTACCACTTGTGAAATGTAGGCCTACATACTGTCAATGGCATAAATCACTAGATTCGGGCGACTTATACCACGCGCGTTGACATCCTATCGAGCACACACCATGTGCACCCTGTGTGTTGACACATCTCTCAGTGAGGATCATCATCACGGACGCATTTGATGCATATGACAACGTGTCGAACAAGTGAAATCACCAGAATCAACAACAAAAAGGACTACTTTTCTGTCTTTCTACACGTTCCGTTCGAAGAACATGAACGTTATTGATTTTAAGCACTTTTGAGGGGTGTACACTGTACAGTGAACACCGAACGCACGTATACCGGAGAACAGTTTTATTATCATATGTGGATGGATATAACAATTGAGTAGACCAAAAGGTTTGCCAACGCAACAACTTACCTATTACCCACAGTCGCTTTGCTCCTCAATAAATATTTGATCAAGATAATCGCAATAAAAGGATATAGGGAAAAGCTTTCCATTGGATTAAGAAACACACTTTTGTAGAACACTCTCATATATGTGGTTCCTCCTCCAGGATGTGATTTCCTTTGGTGTTTGCTCTGCAGAACGGTCCTATAAAGCGGCAGCAGAACCCCGCTTGAATGGAAACTTAAAATAGAAACAAAGGTAGAACGTGCAAAAAGGTTTTCGCAATCAACACGGAGTGGGCGATGTGTACACTGATGCCCCTCAAAGGAATGGGCTTAGTGCCAATGTTGACCCTTTTAGGAATATTAAATTGTTTCAAGGGATTTGAACAGTTTCAAATGGATATCTGTATTGGCATTTGCCTAATTTGTTGGTGCTACGTGGCGCAGAGATTTTGCAGCAAAGCGTTTCAATTTCCGTTTGATGCAGCGGAAGGGGTTTCAATTCGAATACACCTAGGAATCTGGGGCAGCGATTCCTTGGAAAAATAATTAGGTAAGCAAATATTTACCTCACATCGATTTGAGTAGATCAAATATTTATATCCTGCTCATGACATATCCAATTGTGCGCACGCACAAATTCGTCTAATATTATTCTGATTCACATTTCCCATGTTGATGTTATTGACTTTTCAGTTCCAACGAATTATCCTTTGAGCTCGGGTTTTCATTTGGGAGAAATAGAAAAAATAAAAATCACATTTCGTTCTTCCATGCATGTGAATCAAAACAAATGTCACATCGACAAATTCTGTGCAATCAACGTGTGCGGCAACAATGCACCTCTATGAAGCCAACAAAATTCAACCATCCCACACCGGCACAAGGTGAGTTCATAGAAAGGCAGCCTTTGTTGTACAATATTGCCATGCAACTATATATGACTGGGAATGACAAAGAACCTCGTTCGGGGTGGTAGAATCTACTCGGGAGGATTTCAAACAAATCGATTTCTCTTGTGAATATCATGACATTTCATCGCAGCACATAATTTGATATCGAAATTATTGGTTGCTGAGCAGCATTTGCTTTTCAAAGGCACGTGTCATTTTTGTTTTTTTTTTTAATGCTGGCATAAATTGGTAAAATTTCGAAAGAAACTTCGAAAATTTGGCCCGGTGATTTAATTAAAAAATTCCCTTTCTTTTTTTTCCAGCTTTCATGTTGCTTTCGCACTTTTCAGGGGGCAGATTCCGTATAAAAGTAATCGTCGGGACGATATCGTTTTTGAAACTTTGATGACCATAAGAAGTTATATTCTGCCCGAATTTGTTTCGCTATCGTCAGCTTTCATTACATTTGTGGAAATGAACTGGATTAAGGTCTCAAACTCGTAATTTTGGCACTTAGCTGCTACTTTTAGAAGTTTATCGTTTCGACGACAATCGTCTAAAAATTTACGGAATGAGTGCCCAGGTAGTAAGAGTCTTGGGCTGAAAATATTGGTTGGTACTAAGAAATTTGTTTGCTAATTAAAAATTTGCAATCCCACATGTAGAACAAGAACAACTGTGTGTGGGGTTTTGATCAGTACTAAATGAAGTCAAAGTTTAAGAGTATAAGGTATTTGGATCTTGAAATCTTTTAACATATTCAAATGAGCAACTGCAACTTTAATTATTTTTTTTTATTTTTTATCAGCTTAGATCTCCGCTTTAAGACAACGAACAATGATAAAACATTTCCTAAATTTGAATCGCTACATTTAGCATTGGAACTGCGAAAATCGGAGTCAAATTCGTGCAGTAGTTTTCAATTCTATTTCGCTCAAACTCCTTAAAGTCGGAGAAATGTTTTTTTTAATAGTTACTTATGGCGTGCATAGGGCCTTGGAGAATAATTGAACTTAAATCTAGTAAGGAAATCAACTCCGGAAATGGAATGACTAAGGAGAGTTACGATTAATTCCGACCGAGGGGATTCTCAGTATTCCCCGCGTATATAAATAAGGAAGAGCGTGCAGTGCAGTTAGATTGAAAAAAAAGCTCGTACTGAAAGGCCCTATGACCATACCAAACCTCCGGGCTAGGACGTATCTCTACTGAATTCACAATAACCAAACTCAACTTTCGTAGCCTGTGTTTTTTCGACAGAAGTACTGGCAATCGAAAGGCATATGAGCAACCCATGTACCAAGAGACATCCAGAAAAACAAATAGCTCTGTTCGTCGACAGACATGCTGCGTTTAAGGCTCTCGATTCGACCCAGTTCAAGCTTGTTGTGGATTGCAGCGAGTCATCAGTTTGAAATTACTTCCGTCTAGGATCCCCGCCATAGGAGAGAGCCTATGGATTTGGAAGTTATTACTAAAGCAAGCAATCCCCCTCCACTTCAATTTAAACGTGGAAACTAGGTGGACGAACCTGATGAACTGCGTCATTTCATTTGGCTAACCTAAGACACTGCCAAAAGAAAAAACCTCCTTGCTAACGAACGGCAGTTACTACGATCCACTGGGCTTTAGGAACTCACACGAGCAAGCTTGGCAGCCCCATAACACCCACTAGTACTGCTTTAAAACTTCTTTGTGAGAGCAGAATCATGACACAGCCAAGGAAGCGTTCTACGATCTCCTCAGCCAGATAGTTCTTTCCGCACAACTTGTGATGTGGATTTTGTCTTGGCTGATGTAAGCTCGCTTGATAGCAAGGTTATATCCTAGGAAATATGAAATTTAGTGTTGAAGGATGTGCGTCAAGTAGGGATACTACCACCCCTCCCATGACCAGTCGTCAAATATAAACTTAAGCAACTCTGGGTTCAACTGACGCTTACGCCAATGACCAAAAAAAATCATCAAGAAGCAACTCAGACGATTGTCACTCAGAATATTTCACGCAAAGTATAAAACTTCTCCCAGTCTCAACTACAAGGAATTATGGTAATTCCCCCAAGAAACACTTAGATCTGTACTTTAGTTGGCATCACAGGCGATAGTGGCGTCTACCCAAATACAGCCCTAGAGGAACTCCTCAAAAAATTTCTTCGGTGCACATACGACTTAAGAAGACAAGAAAACGTCCCGTCGTCGTCCAAAAATTTTAACTTGATCATAATGAAGATCCTAAGATCAATAAATACTATGTGAAACTCATCGACTGACTTTATGCCCTGAGTCAGTCAACTTCAATCGATGGTACAAAGTGCCCATCCATCCCTGACCGGTGGAAGACGAGTGGCAAGGCTCAGGGTTGAGTAGCTCAGTTCGATCAGTGGATATCACTTGATTGATTCGACATGTCACCCAGGTCTCCAATCTAAAGTCTATGCAATAGAACTCTTAGGCTTAAGAAAAAAATTTCAGAAGGTCAAATACCTACCAGCAGCTCCTGTTCCTTAAAAATGCAACTTCAGGCTAGTCTTGAACTTCCTGAGCACTATCGATCACCTTGCTGCCCACAACGAAGTCACTCACTCATGGTTGTCAGGTCACGAGGAACCCTTATGCAGAGAAAGGGTTTCTCGCAACACCTCCACTCATGGACCCAGAGCTTTTCTGTTGCCTGCAAATAAAGAAAACCAGGACATTAAAAACTCGCCAGCGACGACAATCGTAAGTGATACCTTGTGGATATTTATTTGACTGCATGACCAAATCGATCACTAACCCTACTGATTCAAGGGAGTATAAAAGAAGTAATCAACTAACCATGCATTTAAAAAGCATCATATACGAGCTGGTAACCGCGACTTCGTCTGCGTAGAATTAGTACTGCGAGTAACTCAATTAAAATATTTATATTTATCAAAGCAACAGCGCCACTTATCGGGTCCAAAACTATCCCATCTTTCAAGCCAACCAATTAGCCCTACACATTTAAGTCCATTGGTAAAAAACGCACCAAATATATTTATTTCTTACGAAATATAGATACCTATGACGAATTTTAGTATCCCTAACTTGAGAAATAATTGGTTCGTCATTTAAACTTGGATCCCCTACTTCATCCCCTTCACGTTTTGTTTTCGCGACAAAAAGTAGCCTATGTCAGAGCTCAGAGGTCCCATCTATCCCTATACCAAAATTCATAAAAATTGGTTTTGCGGTCGTTAAAATAATCTTACTTTCGCATTTATAGTATTAGGATTTTGGGTTGTAGCTCAGCTTATAGATGACATAAAAAAGCTGATTGATGGCTTAAAATAATTATGGAAGTGTTGGCTCTGTTAAGTATTTTGGTTTGTTTGCACTGATTAAGAATTGTTTTAGTAATGGCGATTAAAAGGCAGATAAGTCAGAAAAAAAACATATTTTGGTCAAAAACGCTCCCAAAAAAACGCATGGCAATGAAAGGAATAGCCTATGTCCTTCTCTGGATCTTAAGGGACATTTCAAAAAAAAAAATTTCATCGAAATCTGTGCAGTAGTTTTCACGCCAACCGTTAACACATGAATATAGATGGTTTTACATATAAATATGGCTTCACAAAGATACTTAAAATATTCCATTCGTCAATATTGCTTTCACACTTAGGCATACTCGAATTGGGTGAATTAATTTGGTCGACTTTTTGCTGGAAGGTTTAGCTTCTTACCTTCTTAGGTAGACATCATTGATCCGATCGCACTTTGCCGAATCGCTACTATAATACGGTCGACTACGTAGCCTTTCCTTAAATAGCTCAACAGCGCTCGGGCTATCCACCTATGAATTACAGCCTCCATAAAACACGCCTCTACTGGCACTGTCTTATACTCATCGCATTAAAGCAATAACTTGAATATATTAATTTCGTGAGAGCAAATGTCTCTGGCCATTGAAAGATGAGAAAAAAGACATTCCTCTTCGACCTCTATGCTCACTAATTTTCATCTAGCCAACCAACAACTGTACCAGGAGTACATATACACGATGAGGATGACAACAAGTCGTCGGTCGTCGCCCACAAACCATGAATCCTGTCTGCGAAATCAAGATATATCTCTTGGCATAATGAAGAAAAACAGCTCAAGTAGAAATAAATTTCATCGAAGGTGATATAGTGCCTCGGGATATTGCTTCAACCCCCCCGCACTCGGTTCTGTAGTTTTGGACAAGCGAATATAAATATGCGACTTTATCGCTTTATAGCTTCAAAGTTCCCTGCATTCGATTGGAATCTTATCCAGAGCCAATAATAAAAACCAAGGATAATACACTCCTCGGTCAACAACTCAGCGTGTGTGTGTCGAATGCAAAACTCTAGTCAGTGACCCCTTAATATACTGTACGATTGTACGGCAATTGCAGAGAGCGAGTTCAAGCAAAACCCACTATTGCCGCCGAGTGAAAGAAAACTAGGACAATGCACGCTCATATCTCTGTTATTGCTTTCCGCTACAGTGAAGGTTGTTTTTGAAAAGTGTAATATTCGATGGTGATGGTGTATTAGAGTGTCACATCCATAACCCGACGGGGGCGAAAGTTACTTTAAAATATCTCTCCCTCTCTGTTCGTGCATATACACGGTATGTGGAGGTCCTGGTCCGCCCACATTTTAGCCAAGTCGTCCCTTTTGGCATCGGCATTAACCCGGCGATATAATTAAATTTCATGTTGTACAATGCTCCGAGGAAAGTTCATTAAAATTATAATTTCAAACGTTCGGCTTCGGGTGTTACGGGTTAGGGGTACGGCAGCAGCAGCAACAGCAGCAGGAGAACAATGACAACTCGGAGCCTGAAATGGTAGGTACCATGGTGATGGTAGTCGTTGTTGGAGCTCAAAATACATGCAGTATGCTAAGGATATGACATTAAAAAGTTTTCCGGTTCGCATGATTTTCTTCTTCCCTTTTTTTTGCTCATCTTCCCGGAGCACTCTCCTCTCATGGAGTGAAACGGAACATAACAGGATGATGGAAATTAATTTTATTTATTGTAGTTTTTGAAAAGTTGTCCTTTTTATCTGAGTGAGTGCGGGGGAAGGACGAGAACACATAAAGTTATTTTATGTGGACAATACTAGTAATCTGAAGCGATGGACTAATTGCATTACTCTTGTACTCTGCTGAGTATATATTACCTATATATATATATAAAATATATATATAAATCAAGGGTGGAGGAGCTGTTTATTTATGTCGTTCGGGCATGTGCATTTTTTTAGATTAGGCCGCATACTCCACCAGGAGTATGCCATGTCAATAACGAGTATGTGGCGGCGCTCTGGATGACACAGGCTTGTCAGATTCGGCTTTCTATCAGAAATTGGACTGTCTGTTTCCTAAATTCACGACACTAAATTAAGTATGGTAGCCCAATCCTAATTGGGATATAAATCTGAGCGGTTTTTATCTTTGGTGAGTAGCTATTTTTTTCTATATCGTTTTCATCCCTACTCGTAACGAATTCTACTACTTTTTATTCGCAGATTTCAGCGAGTTCACTTTGACATTTCAAATCAACCACAACTACATTTTTCTTATTCATCCTTATTGCGGTTGTCAATTAACAACCGATTGATAGTTGGTAAAATGTATCAATCAATTGATACTTTTGTATTGTGTAACTCAGTTGATAAAGGTTTTGATCATTGTGACTGAAATTGACTGTTGTGAATAAAATACGCCCTTTGACATTTGCTATTGACAATTATTAGTTTGCTATGGAAATTTTTTTGTTTAAATTAGAATAGAATAAAATAAAATTCGATATGTTTTGTTTTCCTTGAAGCTTTTAATTTCTCCCTGATGATTGATTTCTATTATTTCGTCTTTTTGTTTCATATTTTTTCTTTGAACAATATTAAATATTCTTCTTGCTTTTTATTATATTTTGTTGCTAACTATTTTATCCCTGTGAAAAATTGTTCAAATCAGTTAAATATGCTAAGAACTTTCCATAAAATCCGTACATTTTATTGTATCAATCAGTTTTTTCCACTTGAAAGAAATAGATTCAAAATGACAGGAAAGTCAATGACAATTGTGACGTTAACAATCTAACAGTGGCTAAAAAAATTGAACGTGAAATCAAGTAAAAGGGCGAAAACTTATAACTTCTAAAATATCCAAGAAAATTAAATACAGTAAATTTTGTTAAGTATGGAATTTTTGAAGTAAAACCTCTTTAGGCACGCTTGACTTGGGGGGTAGGCTAATGAATGCGTCACGAAAGCGTTACGGAAATTGCGAGCGGAAGTTGAGAGGGAGATATAAGTTAGCGAAGAGAGAGAGTTACGTTTCGTTTCGTATATTACTGTAGAGGCGAGAGAGAGATGCGAGCACACATTTTCGTTCTCTCTTTCACTCATAGCCAGTTACGTTTCGTATATCTGAGACCAGCGATACCACTTTACTTCAATTGAAGTAGATTCACTTCAATTTTGGAAAATAAATTCAAATCTGATCCCTACTTCGCACTATTGTTAAATTCTTTATATCTACTTCACTTTACAAATCGCTTATTTAATCCGCTTCAATTTTAATTAAAAAAAACCTTAAATCTACTTCCAAAAAAAAATATTTAAAATAATTATTTTATACTCTTTCAATTCACATTTTAAAAGAATAAATTGCAACAAACTTCACTTTAAAAACAAAATTTATTAAAATTTGTTGACGTTTATTATTGTTTCCTTTAAATTTGCTGTCAAAGAGGTGATACCTTTGGTTTGGTTTTGGTTCCTGTCTGTTCCCAAACGTTTAGCCAAAAATACGTAAAAGAATTATTACAAACGCAGTGAAAAGATATTTTGAAGTAATCAATATTTTGTAGATCTTAAGACGTTTTTTTGGACATGTTTTATAAATGCAACTCATATGGAATTAAATATATAATTAAAGCTATGACTTGGAAATCTACTTCCCTCTTCTTGAATCCACTTCACTTTTTGGGTCAAATCTACTTCGACTTATTTTTTTGAAGTGGTAACGCTGTCTGAGACACAGCAGACAGTGATACCAGATCGGGGTAGGGACAAATTAAATATTTGCATGTTTAGAAAAAGTCATTCAAAATATCTGAATGCTTTCATTTTCTTTTTGTTATTTCCCTAAACTGTTTCATAAAATGACATATATATGCATGAATTCACATTTTAAAATAATAAATTTATTTATATTGTAAGCATTGGAATGTATGTAAAAAAGCCTTCCCACATTCTCAAATCAAATTTCTGTGTCATTTTTGTATGAAAAATCAAGAATAATGAAACTTGAAACCGAGATAAAGTTTCTTGCATACCAGTCATTTTCAAATACTTCATAATACATATATTTATTTTATGTTAAATATTATTTTAATTTTAATGCCGAATGCAATCTTAAGTTTCTTTTTGCAACGTCTTAAAAATGTATAAGATGTACCTACATTCCTATTTTTGTATTATATACAAACGTATCTTAATATGTATTTATTTCTGTTAGCGTTCTTAGTTAATGTATAATGTAACTTGTATTTGTTACTAATAAAAAAGACAGAATTTAATAAAATACATGTTTTTTTTTAAATTTAATATTTCGTTGGATAAATGTAGGATTTTTTATATTTTGGCGAGGGATAAAAGGGATATTTTGGGTATAACCGTGGGATAACCTGCCTCTAAAGTCTGATATCACTGCAGTGCAGGCCTATTGTCTGCATCACACTGTAGGAGCAAGAGAGAGCAGTGCGCGCACACTTTTCTTTCTTTCTTCCTATCATAGCCAGTGCATGAAATATATATATATCTCAGTCAGTAGTTCGTTTGCGAGTACATACATATAGAAGCTAAAGAAGTTTTACTTCAGTCGTGTGGTCTAAAGCACACTCGTTTTCTTTTATAAGATTGACAAAAAAAAATAAAAAGACCTTTTATTGAAAATTACTAGCTTTGTATGAAAGATAGGTACCTTTTAATTGTTAGACAAAACATAAATAGCCTCGTTTTTAAAGCAAACTCAAAATTGAAATAGTAATATGTTTCTTAATTAGCGCGTTTTGAAAGAAAACTTTTCCACAATTTATAGCTCTCTTTGGTACCCAAATTTTGGTGTATCACACTCCATATATTAAAAAAATTGACTTTAGCACCGTTTTGATTGCTAACGCCACAATTGACACTCGCAATAACGATTTTTGTATTCACAATCAAAAATTAATAGAAATTGACAATAAATCAACAATTCACTGCCAATAATTGGCAATCACAATACCGATTAAAGAAATTGGTTGATAAATACCAAATACCAATTGATAATTGACAATTGCAATGGCCATTGTTTTTTCTCTAAAATAAGTTGTAATAAAAATTGTATAAAAAGAAATTAGTTGAAATTTGGCTAACTTCATGACTCCGATTTTGGGATACAAATATTTTTAAATTGGCCTATCGAACTAGTTCAAGACCTGGCAGCCCTACCACTCATGGTTATCTTGCTGTGACATCAATAATGGCGGAAAGTGGTTGCATCAGCAGCTTTTGTCGAGACTCTCTACTTTGATATATTTATAGGAACAATTTCAAAATATTTACAATTTCACCAAATGAAGAAAGTAGGACGACTTAAATATTTCGCCAAAAACGCTTCTAAAACCGGTATTGGTGTGATATAAGGATGAGATAAAAAGTCCCTTATCCAACATAATTTTTAGAATGTTCTTTAGACATCGGAATTACTGTTTATATTATGAGAACATTACAAAAACAATACTTATTAGCACGGTTAATATGTTCCCATCGTGAGGATGGCTATTGCGAAGCATGTTAGAAGTTAGCTGCATTCTTTTCATAATGAGCTTGTAAGAAAGGAAACTTAAATTCAAATTTTTAAGAACTTGAGAAAGGAAACTTTAAGAATTCGAGTTTTGAGAAATTCTCAAATCAAGCACGGGCTCGGCAATATACCCAATCAATATTTGCCTACACCCTGAAAGAATCATTTGATGAAAGATTGCATACTTTCCGAAAAGTTTCCTAAAATCTAACTGTATTTTAGTTGTCGCAATTTGTAATTAATGCATAAAACTAAACCGATATCAAAAAGTTAAGGACAAATTCTGGCGGAATTCTTATTTTTTGATGGGACTAGACCATATGGGTTGGGACAGAAGTTCGTAGTTCAATTCGGGTCTTATGTCTCACCTACGTGGGACTTAAGTCACAAAATTTTCTGTTGGGACTTATGTCCCGAGCTAAAGTCAAAAACTACTGTAAACGAGTTCCCTTCAAAGTTCAAACACAAATAACTCATCTGCATCTCGTGAAACCAAAACAATAATTATTGCTACGATGCAAAATTGTTTAACCTACCTGCAGTTTTGAAAAATAAATAAAGAATTACTTATTTTTTTTTAATGGGTTGTTTTTTCTGAAAGATAAAAAAAAATATTAGTAAGTAGGAAACAGACTAAAAAATAAAGGCTAGGTTTTTTATACCTGTATAGGTACTGTGCGATTTGTGGGAGAACTTGAACGTACAATGAGTATGTTTTATTGAACATTTATCACAGCAAAGCAAAGTATAATCTTCAGAACGCAATTACATTAACAGAGCTCAACGTTTGACACTAGACAAATCGCAAGTGGAAGTGACTTGACAGCAGCAGTTTATCTTAAAACATTTTGAATTGCTAAGCTAAGAAACTGCTTTTATCACCCACTTTCAGCGAGAGGGATTAAGTAGATCGATGCCTTAATTTACCAGTTTATATACCACTTTCCAAAAATGTGGTGGTGCTACAGTCCAGGGTGGACCTGGTCCTCAACCAACAAGCGTCTCCAGCCAGCATGATTTCTAGCCAGTTTCGCACGCTGATTTCGTTAAAGTCCCCTTCGATCTAAGTTTTGGTTTTCTTGTGTGTGTGTGGATTCAAAGAACGTCCGGCTCAGCCACCTCAGCAGTTCGACCTTTACTCTTTTGGCACCGATGTTGCTGTACAGCCCATATCTACTTCTACAGTTCATAATGTAACTGGGGTCGTTTTATTGCGCATTCGTCCGATTTGCTTTACATTGCTGAAATAGGTGTCCAATAAAACGCGCCTATCTTAATTTGACAGTGAAACGAATGCCATTGTTTTCACTCATAGTTGCGTTTTATCTGTCAACAAATATGTGTATGTCTGAATAAATGTGAAGGTGAAGAGAGATCGGCAAACAATTTTGAGTCTGTAGAAAATTTGGTGACGATCAGATCAATAAAATGCTGAACGCAATTTCTTTCAGCACTTCGGCACAATCTGGAATTTCAAGTAATTTTCTGCCAGAAGTCAAATATTATATAGAAGGTACCGTTTAGAGAACTCAGTAATACAGTCAAACTTCCATAACTCGAACTTCTATAGCTCGAATTTTCTATAACTCGAACTAAATCGAGTGTCAACAGCATTTAGGTGGCAAATTGCACACAATTCTGCTTCCGTAACTCGAACTTCTATAACTCGAATTTCCCCATAACTCGAATAAAAATGATGGCACGACCATTCCATAAGTCGAATTTTTAGGGGAAACCCCCGATTATGCTTGGTTATTTTTGTTCCTGTTTCAATTTTTTTGTCTTGTTTTGAGTATTTTACTGTTCGGGGAAATCCCGAATATGATTGTTTTATGTTCTCCTTTTGTTTTTAATTCTTTTGTGTCAGTCGCGCATAATCAATGTAAAGCCAAGTAAGTTTATATGGTGTAGAGTGAGGTTTCCACATCACAGTTTCCGACAGATAACTACATTATTGAGTATTATAGCTCTGAAATAGTTGAGCCGATTTTAAGCGCAACAGAAAGTGATGAAGAGGGTTCGGTAGAAGGAATTATTCATCATCCTTCCAAGAACGATGTAGAAAACGCCTTCAAAACGTTGAATGTATATTTACAAACGAGTGACACTACCACTGATGGCCACTATAAGGCTTTGAACAAACTTGAATCTCTTTTTGTTGAAAATAACAAGATAAAGGGAAATTTTCAGTCACTAATTTCTGATTTCTTTAATACTCTGTAACTTGTGAAAAGTTTTCGTATTTTAAAATAAATATACATACAAGTATACACAATTGCAGTTTCAATTAACAACCATAAAAAAATATAATTTCTGTAAGTCGAAGTCTCTATAAGTCGAACTTTTACCTTGGATAGTGGTGATAGGGAAGTTTGACTGTATTTTGGTGTAGCTCATATCTTCTTCTTCTTTACCTTTAACTTTACTAAACGGCAACAACTTGCAGTTGGAAAAAATAGCCTTCATCTCAAGTAGCCACAGGGCCGGATTTAGGGGAGGGCATCCTCCACAAAGGAAGGGCTCCACATACGAGGAAGCAGCCAAAAAAAAATTATTGCGTGCATATGAAGCTGTACGTTTGAGATTTGGAATCCTTAATCACATCGAGAAGATGGATGCTGAAAATTTGCGCGCTGCAAAACCGTCCATCAAAGCTTTCTCTCCTAAGCATTGAAAGTGATTTAGTTCGGGATCTTGATTTCAACGAAATCATCGACGATTTTTTTTTCTAAAAAAGTTTCCGTTCGTTAACGCTAAAATTGAATTTTGCATTATTCTTGTTTTTTATTACATTTTACATGTTTGTTAAAAGAATTTACTTGGTTTCACAGTAAATTATTTATTGAAACACTCGACTGGAAAAAATTGTGCCTTTATTTGGAAAATAAGTAGGGACCAGGGGCCTCCAGTCCTATGTTGCCCGAGGATAATTTTACTATGCCCCTAAATACAAGCACTTAGAAAGAAAGCCCCACTTGCCCTTTGTCAGTCTAGCTCACGGTTGCCAACCAGAGTTGCCACAATGATACAAGTGTAACAAATGCTACACTTTTTAATTATTTTATAATTTTGTAACAATGTTACTTTTTTCGCTTTGTTACACTTTTTCCCATTAAAATCTTTTTTGTTTTTCTCGTTAAAAAATATTGAAAAGTTGAACTGGCAGCACTTTTTTCTTTGGAACAAACTTCTACCAATTTCTGTCAATGAATTTGTTTGTTTACGTCAAACTGCGAGTGGGAATGGGAATGGGAGGGAACGAGAAAATACAACAATTTTTTTCTGTCACGCCGCGTCGACGGTTGAAAATGTTCTACATCTCGTGGTAAATAAAGTTTGAGAAATAGAAATTAAAATGTTCCTAGGTACTTCGAAATGTGATAAAGAGGTCCTAATTAAGATTTATTTGAGTTGAAAAACGATTTTTTTATTATAAAAATGTTTTTTTCAGTTTGTTACATTTTTTTTCCTTTTGTTACACTTTTTGAAAAAAATTGTTACACTTTTAAAAAAAACTGCAGCAACATTGTTGCCAACACGGTACACATACTTACATTTAATCTTCGTCCTAATGTTGATTTCTTCGTTCCAGTTTTAAGGTATCTATATTTGTCCGAAGTTATGAAACTGGCAACCGTGGTCTAGCCATTTTCACACCTGCAACTTAAATGAATACTCAGTTCTTATTTTCGACATAATGTTTTACGCACTGAAATTAATCAAGCACACAAGTTTCCCTGCTAGAGGATTAGAAATTTTCCAGTATATTTACAAACCTCTGGGCGAATTAAATAAATTATTGTATGTATGTATATATGTATGTATAGGTAGGTATCTGGAATCGTAGGTTAATATAGATATTCGTGAAAACAGCACCGCTATTGCCAGAGGCTACCGGTAGAGATTTATTTTTATAAATTTATATTCAAACTTTGAGCCGTATATCGTAGGCCAATTTCCAACCCTTAGGCAATGCTTTATCAGCAGTAGTCTTCGCAACTTTTAATAGTGAGCAATGTTTCGAACGAAGCAACAATAAACAAATTGCCTAAATAATTCTGTATGAACATAGAAATGCTAATTCCCGCTCCATTTGTACAGGTTACCTCCCTGCCTATTTAAAAAAAAAACAAAAACAACTTTGTAGATAATGTTACTAATCTACCAGCATCACATGTTTTTGTTTACAAGTTGCCACCTATCACGCGCTGGTCTTACGCACATTAGGTCAGCCGAATATAACTTTCCGTTCACATTATCCGATTTGAAATCTTAATCCCGCATTTCAAACATCATATCCGTAATCCGGTTCAATTACCTTTTAGCTCATAGTTCCTCCACACATTCCCGGATCTCCAGCCATCTGTACAGGGGTATTTCGGATGCATCATTCCACTGACTCCAGCGAATTAAATGTTTAGATTTCGACAGACTGCCGAACAAAAATAGACCACCGTACGTAATAATAACAAATCCGCTCTAATTGGAATGCGTTTTTCGCTTCTCTATTCTTGGATTCCTCCCGCTTCGGCATATTAAAACAGAAATAGTGTAAACAAAAGTGAATAAAAAAAGACACCCACACCACATACGTGAACACAAACTACAACAATTACTGGGAAATCATTTAATAATTATAATCCAGCCAGATACTTGTGTGGACGTTTGTATCTATCATATATTAGTGCACGTCAATCATTTTCTCACCCAAATTTGTGATCGATGATGAAGGACATCAAATCAAATCAAAAAAAAAAAAAAAACCGTGTTTGCAAAATTCAATTCCACAGCATCCCAAATGCGAATAGTATGGAAATGGATACCCAAAAGAAACAAGTGTTGTAGCTGTGTAAGTGACGAGTGGTGAGTTTCCCATCGTAGCTGGAGAAGTCGCAATGTCAGCGGAAAAGCTGGGGAAAAGCCTGAGTAATTTCCCTGGAATGCTGTTCACAATCAAAATGAATGTGGATTTTAATGTAAGTTGGAAATGTCGGAGGGAGAATCACCAACGGGAATGTTTTGACAGAAACTTGGTGAGAATCTCCTCGAAGATGGGCAACACGAACTCGGAAAGCGTTTGCAAGCAATCTCTGTGGTGGTGGTACCGCCCCAATGGTTTTTCACCACCACCACAATAATACGCTATGTTGGTGTGACTGATGTAGGCACGTTGGTGAAATAGAACTTATGCTTGTTTCTTTAGCTTCTCCATGGAAGTGGAGAACTATCATGAACACCCACATGCTGTGGGAGATGTTTTTTTTTTTAGTTTTTCCCTTAACTACTACCACAACTATACATCCATTGAACTGTGGGTGAAATGGAAAATTTCAAGTGGTTGCGGGTGAAATTATTATTTTATTTTTTTTACGAAAACGTAAAATGTAATTTCAACAACTTGGAGAATTTTTTTAGAACGAATTGTTTTTCTCTTTTGTTTATCGCAGACAAAATAAAATGTTATTGATATTCATTTGGGCAAATTAGGCAATATAGACGTACATTTTTGGGAGCGAGTTATTTTCGAAAACAGCGACGTAAAATTTGATGTTGAGTTCATTGGCGGAATGTGGTAAGTGGGATGAAGGAAATATCTTTCGAAGGAGTATTTTTTATGGGATTTTAATGAGGCTTAAAGGATTGTGCTGAGATGATTGGGAATAGAAAATAAAAAAGCCCTTGATTTGGTGACAACTTGGGTTGCCTTTTTAAGTCAGTATCTGTAGGGATTAAGTTTTGGATTGTTTAGAAAAATTGTAAAGAGACGAATTGTGGCAAATAGTGGCTTCAAATTATTTAACGTTTCTACTCTCTAAATTTTCGTTTTTCTTGCTTTAGTTTGAAAAAGGAGGTTTTCTGTGATAAGAAGTTCTTCCAATTAAAGTTGTTTTTACTTCTCTTAGAAGCCCTCAACTCTATCAGTGGAGCCAAAGCGTTGGAGTGCAGTTAATTGAAAAGATACTCAAAAATAGTTGTTAGATTAGACTTATTTTCGTATGACCTTGTTGCGCACAATATTTACTTTCTGTAGGTAAATACCCAAGCTAAAAAAAAATAATAAAGTACTTTCCCTTGTCTGCTTAGCAGATTTAGTATTCCAGTATTACTTAGCTGAGTCACGAAGCAAAAACAGACAAAAACTGGAGGATGTGTGGCACTTAGTGAAATTTCATCTGCGACCTACTACCAATTTCAAATCGATGTCGGCATGTAGAAAAATATTGTGGCTGTTTATATCCAGCAGTCAATATTCCATCTTTTTGTTGGAATAACATGACAACTTACATGCCTCTTCCCACTTCTGGTAATGGACCAGTAGCAAGTGTGTAGACTGCAGAAATATTGCAATTATGACTTGAATAACTTTTTAAAAAGAGTCATCCCTAAACCTATCACTACCTAAGCCCTGTTTCTCAAAATTACAAGACGCAATTTTTACAGGCACTTTTCTAAAAATAACAAAAAAAACGACGTTTGAAAAGACTCAGCGACCGATATTTTAGCACCGGTGAATTCTATCAATTTTACAGGCAAATTTATAACATTTTTAAGGCTAAACATATTTTTATGTATAGGTACCTACCTTTTAATATTAATTCTAATTTTAACTCAACGGCAAATTTGTCAAAAATAAGATAAACAATGTTTAAAATGGTAAGGTAATCAATTTTGTTTTATATATTTTTTTTTTAATAATTGCTAAATTCAAATGGATTGAAAAATAATAATAACAGGTCCGTGTGCACCCTAGGCCTAGCTTTTCACAACCATTCGTCTTGTGTGAGTTTTTTTCATTTTTGGGACGAATGAAAGGGATCTACAATTTTATGCCGAGTCCAAACGGCTAATGAAGAAGCTCTTTCATGACTATTATACTCTCGGTGGCGTGTAGCTTTAAAAAAAACAAACTTAAATTTTGTATGGTTACTTTTTTTTGTGGAAAACTTTTGAGTAACCACCTCTGCAGCCGAAAAAATTTGAGATACTTTAGATGTACAAAAAATACTGCCGATATTCAAATTTTGACTGTACAGCTTGCTATATCAGGTCTTTCGCAAAACCGAATAAGCCCGGAAGCTGGAATACTAGTCGGTATGCTCTGTCAGCTGATATTTTTATTTCTGTTTGGAATTGTATAATTAACATCTAACCATGAAAAGGAGAAGCCATTAATGAAAAATCATTTGTTCGGGGAATGTATGCTATTTATGTGCAAGTGAAATTTGGGTACAATTCAATGTTATTCTCAATCTTACTTTTAGCACCACATTCTCTGCTGATTACCTTTTCTCCGACTTATCGTGGCAAATAAATACATTAAAAATTTAGCATTCCTTCGGATGATCAGCTGGTGCAAAATATATGATTACTACCAGCTCTGATATCTTTTACAAAGGTTAGGTACTATTTAAGAAACCGAAGGTCATTTTTCCTGAAAAACCACACAATATCTTCACCAGAAAAAAAAAACAGATTCCTATAGAGTTTTGAACAACTATTGCTCTCCTGAACAGTCTCTGTGCCACAATCGATTATTAGATGGCTGTGCCACCCTTAACTGAAGTGTCAGACTTTGAAAAGAAATATTATCAAGCAGGCCTTTATATTTACGAAATGACTGTTCTTCTGCTTCTAATCGTGATTGATAGTTTGTATCAATTTCAGTATCTAAAATGTGTAAACAGATTTCTATGCGGTTTTCAAACCCAGAAAACCAAATCACGCTCTAAGTTTTTGCCACTGCTCCATCTCTTAACAAATCTTCTAACTGGCATGAGAAAGCTTCTCTTCTCATTTTAGCTGTTCAGCTATTTGTATCAAAATAAAACCACATACAAAACGAATGTTTGTTAAAAGCCCCGTGCCTATAGAGACCTATTTGGGCCTTTATTTATTTGTTTTTATTTTATATACGCTATAATTTCTGCTATGAAGTTGGTGATATCTTAAACTGAATCTATTCAATGGGAACAGTTCTTTTCTGGATAATTCCCTGACTACTATTCCAACAAAACATTCAAGTGCTATAAACGCTTTGGAACTTTTTTCAGACAGTTGACGAACTTTTTAGGCTGGCAATTTTAAGTGTTGTTTTTTTTGGACACTGCTCTACGGACAGCCGGTATAAACATCAAGTTAAAAATATTTCTATTAGTATTTTACAACCAAATAGCTAGGTCATACAATAGCTTACCATTAGGCTAGGTTCCCTATAGCTTCTCCCACCGATAGCGAATTTCGTCGACTTCCAATAAATTCAGTCAGTTTGTCGATGTCGACAGCTTTTAATGCAAAACTTTTATACAACTACATCGTCCTCTCTATTTCATAAACTTGAAACAAACCTCTATCTAATCTAAGCCACCGAGTACCATACCAACTCCCAACTCAAACCTAATCACTTTCTCTTCACATTTTGTTCTCTTAATTCCAAATAAAAAGACGAAAAATAAAACTCACCTCACTAAATAATTGAGAAAAGATACAAAAATATGTGAAAACCAATCCACCCTCGAGCCCGACCCGAACGCATGGAACGCGCAATTTTTAGGGGAAATTGAATAAAAACGAAAAGTAGACGAGATACAAAAGTTTCGGATTTTCCTTTCTTTTTGTTTGTTTGTTTGTTCGACTTTTCTTCTTGTCTATAATGGTGAGTAATTTAACGCTGTTTGTATCCATTATGTTTTTATGTATCTCTAGTCGAGTATTTTGTATATCTATGCAGCTATATATTTTTATCCTGCAATCTGTTGATGATGGCATACACCATACCCACCATAGACCATACCCAACCCGTACACAAATTGTCATTTGAATTTGGTTATTTGGGTTAGATACTTTTGTGGTGATGTATGGATATTTTTTTTTTTTTTGTAGAGAATATATTTTTCTTCAGTTGAGCGGGCAAATTACTGTCGTTATTGTCTAGCCTATATTGCTGTGGATGGCGGGCATATTTAGTAGATGAAAATGAAGAGGAGTCGTGGTCTTACTGTGGATAGTTTGGCTTCAAAGCAGGGAGGTGAACTGGACAGTGGGTTGAACAACATTTTCATATTACGATAGTTGATTATTTGGTTCCATCTATTAAAATGTAATCCTTGACATTTTGTGTAAATTGGTATTCATGCTGCGACAGCGTAGAAGATGATTGTGAATATCTACAAAACTGTATTTTTTTGTGGTCAGTATTGTATCAGTAAATTGTTTTTTAGATAAATTGATTCGCAGTAATTTAACATCTGCCTGAAACGTCTCCTTTTATAAGAATGCCTGTAATATCATCAAATGCCAACTGCAAATGCCTCTTATTTGAAATTTAATTTGCATTTCTGTGACAAACAATTTTTTATATATTAGTTCTGAAAGAAAACGCGAAATAAAATAAACGCATCCGATCATTGTTATGGTTTTATTCAGACTAAAAAAAGGAAATAAAGAAACGTGCGAGGGGAATGATCAAGAAAAAGAAAGAGTTATATATAATATAAGACAATGCAAATGCAGACACAAATATGTTGTGTTGCCAACTTTTTACTTTAACAAATCTGGGATATGATAAATGATGTTATAGGCGAAAGGCTTTTGCAAACAACGACGGAGATAAAAGAGCATTTTCTAACGTCATAGTTACCCACCTAATTTGTAATGAGTCGTGGGTGTAAGATGCTCAAGTGAGCATGAGATCTTCCACCACCGACTCCATACACAGCGATCCCCATCACGCTCAAAAATGTTCCCTAGCAGAGAGCTGTTAAAAAAATGGTTTAAGATTAACTAAGTCTCTGTTGAAAAAAAAACGAGCATTCGCTATTAAAAACAACCGAGAAAAAAATTTAAAATGCAGATTGTTAAAAAAAAAAAACTGTCAGTTGTTTTCAACCAAGTTTCTTGATTAATATCAACAACACAGTTTCCTTTCGGTTTTTACGAACGAGAAAATTTGGAGGGGAAATTAAAAAATCGGTTATTTTTAACCGAGTTTCCTTGAACAAGTTGACTCGTTTCCTTCCACTAGCACTGGAAGAGCTATATCAACAGTATAACTAGTAGTCTTCAACCGAAAGTTGGTTGATTTTAAAGAAGTGATTTTCCTGCCTGATGCGTGCCGAGAAAAAGTGTTTAAGAAGACGTCTGCCTGATGACATAGATTTTATAGCACTTCTTAAAATCTAAAAACAATACGCGTGAATGTTAAGGTGCACTTCATGAAAATTTTAAAAATATACTTACCTCCAGCACACATACGCGTTGTAGTCTAAAATACGAATTAAACAAAAGATAGCTTAATATCAATCACAAGCTTAATAAAGAAAATATTAAATAAAATTCACCAATCTATCTACATAATGAACAGGAACAGGTAATTGGTGAGGACAGCTGCTTTTAAAATGACTCTAACGTGTTAACTGGAATATGACTGCTTGTCAGCTTATAAAGATTGAAATGCAAATTGCAAAATTGCATGTCATTACTATCATAAATAGTATTAGTATAGCCGATCCATAGTAAGCTTTTCGCTGAAGACATCTATCCTTTCGGCAATCGACAGGTTTCATAACATGCAATGAAACACATCGAGATGCTGCTATCAATCTTTTAAAGTATGCACTTATAAGCTGGCTGTGGAGGTTTATCTTAAGTTTGGAGCTTAAAAAGAAAAACAAAATTGGCTTATTGTAGTTATATGGAAAAATTAAAACATCTTTTGCTGGGTTCCAGACATTAGTTTCAATCTGTTTGCTTTCCTCATCGTAATTAAATAGCAAGTAAAGCGGCTGCCTGTAAAGTTGTCCACAACGATTTTTGTCTTTTGCGATCGGTGTCAGTCGCTAGTCACGTAACTTGTGGATGGTTTCGAAAAGCAAATATTAATAAACAGATGGATATAAAAAACGGACTAAGTTGATGAATATTCGTCGATTTCTTAATGTGGAGTTTGGATTTGAACCGATTTACAGAAACGTGGAGCAATGAAGCCTACCTATTGCAAATATTTTGTCATAGATCAAGATTATGCTTTTACAACTTTCCAGCGCAGAGACAAAATATAAATTAAGTTGCATTCATATTTTCCATCAGTTAATAAAGTTTTTGTGTAGGTGTGTGAAGCTCAGCATAGCTTCGGGAATTAAAGTAACTTAAAATGAAATTTTGGAGGATAAAAACAGCTCAGAGGCCAATAAGGTATGCTATGAACACAGAAGAACGCCTAATCGACAAATCGGTCAGAACCTTACACTAGATATGTACCTATAGTGCTTTCACTTCTGAAAACTATATCTCCTCAGAAATCAAGGGATAAGAATAAAACAAAAAAAAAAGGGCTTTGAAAGAACTCAATCCAGCTTCTTAACCGGAGAAGATGAAAAAGATTTCCCCGTCCTTTCGAGAGATAACTTATACGTTAGAATTTGGCCCATTTGAGCTAATAAAGCCAGCTGATTCGATATCTAACCATGTTTTATACGAGCTGTGGAAGACCACAACTTTGTTCGCACAAGCAGAAATAGACCTAAACCGACTTGATGTGCGCTGCTCTAAAGGCAGCAACCTAAGAACCAGGCTTGTTAATTAAGGCCCAGGTTTGGCTTGAACTTCGTTGATAAATAAAGGCTTAAAAACTCAACGATGTTTTTCATCAGAAAATGAGATGACTTTAAGTGGTCATCCTAAGACTATACCATATTTTTTTTAAAAGAAGTTGCTAGTATGCAACAAGTTCATAACAAACCCTATACCTATATTCTCGCTGCCATTTGTTTCTGCGAATTTATATTTTTTAGATGTATAGTGGTGGCCAGCAAATTTATGCCGAATCGAAATGCGAGTTGAGTCTTTTTACCCGACTGGACACAGGGAGGGTTATGTGTTTCGCGCGTATCCTATGTATGTTCCTGTAGCCTAAACGGCTTGACCGATTTTGAAGAGTGAGGTATCATAATATTCGTATTCTTCCCCGGAGTGTCATAGGCTAAAAAGATAAAGCGTCTTGTTCATATATTTTTAATTCTTTTTATTTTACAGTCAGTCGGGTTTTTTTTAGAAGAGTTTTTATCTCGTATGATTGTTAGACTTTCGCGAGAGGTTTTCTGGAGGCTTTTCAAAGCTAGGAACTAGGAACTATTCGTGAAATAAAGCTAGTATCTCCGCTTCTTTAAAGCATTAACCGATGAGCGATATCCTAGTTTAAATCACAACATTTTTCAATATGCAATTGTGAAACCGGAGTCCATTTCATACTCCGGCCAAACGCTTTGCAGTCGAACAAATGTCCTACTATCATAGCAAATGCCTATTTATACATTTATTGTTCTATGTCGCTAAACAATTTCAATTCTTATAAACAATTCGGCTCGAGATGTTTTGTTAAATTAGGAGTTTCGGAGCCTGAAGCTTTACAGAAGAAATTTTAATACAGCTATCAAACGAAAAATGTACCTAGTTTGCCTCCAATATCACTGATATAGCCGTGGCACGATTTGATTGGACGATGTCATAGCCTATGTCTTGCTCCACAGGTCTGTATTAAAAGAAAACAGCAGCAGTCAATCACTTTGATCTTTTCCCTCAACTTTTTGGGGCAGACGTACTCCTACTGCATAAAAATGCTTCCATGAAATTGATTAAATGACGACAAAAAGTCAAAGAAAACCACGTCGTGTAGGCATAACGAACATCAAATTAAAATTTGACACGAGTACGTACACCTGTCAAGGTCTTTGAATTCAAACCGGATCTCATGTCCCAAGCAATACCCACACATCTGTCAGAGAGGACCCGTCGTAAATACGCCATCAGCGACTGTCAACACAGTCCTCTTCATCCTTCCAACTTCCATTCCACTGAAGGTTTTTTGCTAATTTTAGGGTCACTTATCAGGATGCTAATTGACACACTTTCCTAAGGAAAAAAAAATTAAAACAAAAAAGGAAGACCTTTCTTTCTTTTGCAGCATTTGTGTCCAGAGAACAATAATTTCCCCGACGATTTTATGACTTCTATGTCTAGCGAGCTTCTCGCTTCTCGCCACCCTTCACCCCGCGCCCTAGACGACAATCGCTCTTTCATCTATAGGTATCGCTGCGCTCCCCGCACTGGAAAGAGTTTTCCTATTGTTCTTGTTTTGGGCTGTGTTGTGTTGAATTTTTTCTTTTCTATTCTCTTTTGCCCTGTCAAAGTTGGCACTTTTTTTTCAATTTTCTCAATATTACTTCACCAAAGAGATATCATATCAGAGAATGAGTGTGGGCGTACTACGTTCAACGACGAACACGGGGGCTGAATCTGAATCACAATTTCCACCCCTTATGTTGTGTTTGTGTCGTTTTATTTTGTTCCACTGACTTGCGTAAGGGAAAATTTTCCCAACAGCCTCTGTATAAGTGTATCTCTGTGCTGTGTATGCTCCCCCATTGCACGTGGCTATGTGTGAACAAAATCCACCACTGTTTTGAGGGGGTGGCTGAGAAAACCACATGCAACACTTATTCAACAACAAAACACCGAGACCGAGAGTGGAGAAAATTCTCACATACACCGAGGTATATGTTGAATTTTCGTCTCGTCAATAGTAGTGGTGTCTGGTGGTTCGACAATGTCCACGTTTCCTCATCAACAGCAACAACAATAACATCAACAACAAGAGCACACACACACAGAGAGTATACAGCACATCGACAGCGCGCAGTATTGGGCCAAACAGCTTTTCTGACTGGGTATCCTAGTATCATATTGAATATTCCGATATGATTCGTTGTTCGTCCGTCCTTTTAGTATGATATTGAGTTTTGTGTAGTTAAGTCAGAAAAAAGTAATATTTCGATATTTCAACAGAAATTAAATTAAATTAAATATAAAAACAAACAAAAATCGTGCAATCTCATTTTGCAAAGTCCGTCAACACTGTCTAACATCTTGTTGTGCATAGCAATTTCCATATATTTATTTGTCGTCCTACATTTATGTGATTTTTTTTGTTGTTTACTGCGAATTTAATTTAATCTCATTCTTAACACTATTACTGTGGTTGTTTTGTTGTATATTTAACGAACATACTGTGTTGTTACACTGTTCCCAATCTCGAGACGGAGTCGTTTTGTTCGAATTGTTTGCCCGCGGAAAAGTCGTGATCTACAGACAGTATATCACTCCAGAGTCGAGTATTTTATTTTATCTGTGCAGAGTGCATCAAGTGGTTCTACAAGTGATTCAGAAAAAAAATTAACCAATTCCCATGGAAAGTGTATAATTGAAAAAAAAAATATATATTTATATCAGTGATCAATTGTGATAGAAAGAATAAAAAAATTTATTCAAGATACAAAAAATCGTATCTTTTTTTGTTTTGTTCTTGGAAAAGTGATAATTGTGGAAATACCATACGGTAGATATTTCTCAGCGCCGCCGACGATTTATCTGAAAGATATTCGAGAAAAGAAGAAGCCGAGGGAGAAATATAGAATTCAGACGAAGAAACATCTAAAGTATCTTTATACTTTGCATTTTCTTCTCATCGAATCGAATCTGCTGAGTTCGATTATTGTTTTTGTTGTTTTTTTTTTGTTATAAACAAACGTAATAGAAAAATCATTCCATATGGTTCATATTATTGAATTTGTCCAACCGAAGGTTGAGTTTGCTCAACAAGTTACTGTGAGTACATACAGAATATATTCAAAAAAATGTGTCTCTTCTTTTTCTATTTTTTTGTATACACACTGATATTGTATTATGTATCTTTTATTTTGGTAGTACTTTAAGCAATTAATCATTTTGGCGAAATGTTGGTGTTTTTTTGCGGTTGAGAGAGAGAGCCGATGTGGCTAGCTATAATGTTTTTTTTTTTCTGTTACAAACTTTGGGTGGTAATGATGAGGTCTGTAATCTATTTGATATTATGTCTGCGGCAAAGTGGGTCGCTAAAGTTTGTCGCGTTTGATAAGAAGTTGTTTTGAAGTTGGGAGAAAAAAAAAACAAGTAGACCTAGATAAAATCGATAAATATTTGTAAAAGTGGAAGCGGAAAGCTTTGGGTATTTTTAGGCATGTTACAGCTTAAAGGTGCGACCTTTGTTAAAGGGATTATTAGGGGTGGATTTTCTTACAACATTTCCAATTAAATCAATAAATTATAGGCCAATTACAGCACCCCACAGTGTTTTGTGTAGCTTTTGTGTTTGGTCAGCTTTAAACTTAAACAATTGGAAGGGAGAGTTTGGTGGTTTCTTCATTTGTTTCGTGGACTGACCTTTTCTGTAATTCATAAAATTAAACTAAAATATTAAATATTCGCTTCACACTTATTTAAAAGTGTCTTTCACATATGGAGAATAGTTTGAAAAATGTAGGTATAATTTGGTAAAAAAAATCCGAATCCCTATAAAGAGAATCGATTGGTCTGACCTATTTACGTTCAGTTATTCTATCGGAGTATAAATATTTCCAACTAAAGTTATTTGTGCGTGTATTTTTCAATACAATTTATAAAGAAATTTAAGATAAAATAGAGTTTGAATATTTCAATTACTTAAATTTTTGTGTTTACAAGAAATATTGTTCGCTTACAAATAATGATTTTAACGAAGCAGGACATTTTCAGCGATTGTGACCTATCAAGTGAAAAACAATAGTATGTGGTGTTGGCATAAAAATATTTGGACATATCTGCAATTATGACAAAAAAAATCTTACTTCACAATTTTTTTTTATTTAAGTAACAATAGCAAAAAAAAAAAACAAACAACAAAGACTGAATACAAAAATGATATCATACAGCAAAAGAAAGTGTGCAAAAAATGTTGAAATTATATTTTAAAAAGAAAAAAATATATTAATGTGAATGCAGACAAAATCTGAAGCGCAGATTTCTGGTTGTTAAGTCTGCAGCAAGGTTCAGAATCTGCAAAATGATCTGCACTTATGGCAACGCTCCGTTTGTCCCAGTTTCACATTAAGTGAATTTAAAAAAAAAAATGCTCTGCTCTACAGCAAATAATTCCACCATATAGGGAATATTTGTATTTTCATAAATGTGCGGTACTAAGAAAATAATTTTAATATCACCGTTCAATTTTACGGACTCCAAATGTCCACTAAAATATAAAAAAAAATTACCCAATTTTTGCTCTGCATCCTTAAATAATGAAAAATTTAAAACCATTGAGGATGGAGAGAAACAATAAAATCGGTTAACAAATTCTTCCGTAACAACATTGACGAACACATGTTGCAAATTGATGGCCAAATAAGTGCATTAATCGGAAATGCAACCATCAGTCAATGGGCGAAAAAACGTTTTTCTATATTTTGCACTGCAATGTGTTGTATATTCTCTCCTGGGTGGAGTTTCTAAACTTGTGCAACGTTATTTTGTTTCTGAAAAAAGTGTACGGCATTACTCATAATCATTCTTAGCCTACACACTGAATATTTTGTATTTCAAAATGGGTAATTTTATATGGAACATTTCCCAATTGTGATTTCGAAAAATTTAGCCTGGACACTTGAAATGATTATTAGTAACGCGGGTAGTATGTATGTATAGTATGCCAACCAAACACTCAAACTATTCCCACAAAATAAAAAGAATCATCTGTCAAATATGCACAATAATTAAAAAACAGCCTTTCAAAAAACGACAAAAGAACGAGCTATTTGGTAACTATTTATGTCGACTGGTTTGTTATTCCAGTCGCAAATAGATAACGAATTGAAGCTAATCTCAAGTAAGGAAATATTCCGCGATACTAATAATCATTTTTAGTGTCCAGGCTAAATTTTTTGAACTCACAATGGCGACATTTTCCATACAAAATCGCATATTGTGACCTACAAAATATTTGGTGTGGAGGTTAAAAATGATTATTAGTAAGGCCCATTATATTTACTGAGGTAGGCTTTTGTGGAATAATTAAGCTGAGGTAAAAATGAATGAGGCTACGTTCTTAGTGAATAACGTCTTTAATTAACCAGCTTGAATATAAAAAAATGTGTTGTAGTGAATTTGGTTCCAACTCGAATATGGGTAGCAACAAATAAGTTTATTTACCTTATATAAAAATTCGTTCTTATTGCTGTATGTTTTAAAGGATAAAGTTTAAACTTCCTGAATATTGTTGCCTCTGTCCCAGAATTTACATTTCAAAAATGGCACTTTAATTGACTGTTGCTCTATATGATTTTTGAGCAACACAATATGGACCTTTTTAATGGAATATTCACGATTCCTAATACAGATTAAGCCTTATACAATCGCATTTAAAAAAAAATCGAATTAACAGTGTTCAGACTTTGTGAATTGAAATACTGGCAGATTTTTGTATTTGGTGTGCTTCAATAGCAACTAGTTCTCTCTAAATTAACATTAGCGTAATAATTCCTATAGTTTTCCTGTTAAAAAAAAAAATAAAAAAAAAGCTATCAGCAATGTGCTTAGACTAATTTGATTATGACTATAAACAAAAATAGAGCTCATCGTAAATGGTTACGTTATCCCTAATTCAATTATAATGATAAAATAATTACGTCCCTAGATTGTCAAGCAAAGTTTTTCGTAAAGCATGACCAAATTGATGCAACCATTTAATTTGGCGGAAATCTATATCACCAGAAAATATGTTTTTCAAAATTTCAATAATAAATATTTTTAAAGTTGCTTACGAAGTGCATTTAGTATAACTGTTTAATATAAATATTGCAAACGAACGATAAAGTTTTTGAAACATAATATGAATGTTGCTGGTTTTTCAAACAGTGAGCGACACATAAATTGAATAAATTAGGTATACCAAACATATTTTATTTACAAATTCATTTGACATTTTCTTGTTCAAAGATACAAAAACATAATATCCTCTAAATGACCCAACAAAAAACTTTTGGATAAATTCCTTGGACTTAGTTTCATATAATATGACATTCAGCTACTGAAGTGAAGGCCACTAAATCTGTAAACATTTGATGACAATCACAAAACTCCACTAAATTGAGTCGCTGGGTCTTTTATTTAGAACTTCCCCCTAAGATATGAATTTGTAGTCTAGGCTGTTGTATCTGTTAAATGGGAAGCCCAGTCATTATTTTCAATACGATATGATGCGTTGATTTTTAAAGTAAAATTCGAAGAGGTCTGTGGGTAGCTGTCAGTGTATAAACAATCCAAAACACAAATCACCACACAAAACTATAACAGAGCCAAAATGTTAATGGCTGCATAAAATATTTAAAAAATCCATTTATGTGCGTCTGCTTTAATTTTCTTAGTGAAATAGGAAAGTAAAAAGACTAGCTCAGCCAATAGCCCTGGTAACACTTTTTATTTATTGTTATAGTTATAAATTCGCCTAATATTATCAGAAATAATAATAATAAAAATACTACCTATAGGAGAATGGCAAAAAATGGTTTAATTTGAAGGTGCTATGACAGCTGTAGATAGTAGATAGGAAGCTAATTTGGAAATTTAGGCAGAAGTGACCATATTGGTTGGTTGACAAAATATTTTTCGTAGTAAGTTATTCCCCACACAATTTTTTTAAATTTTTTTAAATCAAAAATATGCTCCGCCACATAGCCGTGAGGACGATAGTTATTTCTACGCAAATCAAAGAGAAGTTTAAACAATTTAGATCTGTGACCAGAACCTCAATAAAGTGGACAAAAAATAAGCATGCCGTTAAGGTCTTTCAAGACTATCATAACCAGTAAATAAAATTGTTCAATGTAGGATAGGAAATACTTTACTTCAGGTTTGCATGCCGTAAACCTACCGTAATTTAAGCGGTTTTAACTATTGTTTTCTACGGATTTCGTTGATTTAATGAACACCCATCCATAACATCCATCCAAATTAGAAACTTAAAAATTTCCTGACACCTTGTTTGATGGGCTTAGTTGGTTGTCACTACGGCAAAGGAAGTCTCTACTCTAGAAATAGTATATTCGATTTTTAAACAAAATTAAAATTAATAGCTTCTCACAACCAAATTTTGGGACGAATGTAAGTTATTTACAATTTTATTCCGAGTTCGAACGACTAATTGAGAAGCTCCTTCGTGATGGTTATATTTTCGTTATATGTTTGTCAGACGTTCGCGAGAGGTGGTGCGGTGGAAAAAACCTTAAGTTGTAGTTTGTGTTTCTTCAGTGTTCGAACATAGGAACCCCTCGCTTAGTAGATATTTCTCTCATATTTTTGAAGCAAAAGTTTAAGTTTGTTGCCTACGAAAAATTATTTCTACTGACTTTTTACTTTCTATTATCCGTTGTGTATGAAAGTGTCAAAATGTCGTCAAGTTACCTTGCTGCCTACCCGTAGATCATCTGCCCGCGATACAGTAGCGTTTCCTTTCAAGCCACGACTTTATTAATTACTAGCTGAACCGGCGAACTTCGTACCACCTAAAATAAATTAAATTATTAACATCCCTTTTGATAGTTGAACCTCTCTATTGAACGAATGAAACTCCCTTGGAATTAAATTGAGTTCAATGCATAGAAACGGCTTCATTGATTTCCGGGTCTTGGATTTTCACAATCAAAACCAGTTGTGTAGCTTCTTACAAAAAAAAAATTATTCACTTTGTCTTATATTATTAGGGATATTAGGGATTCATTGGAATGACAGTGGCGCCATCTGTCGAAAATTGGTCGTACTAACTCAGAAACATTCGTGGGCTCATTCAGAACAACTTTGCTAAAGATCATCACATGATCAAATGCATAGTTTACGATTCTATTAAGGACATACAGACAAACATTCATTTTTATATATATGTATATCGAGTCGAACTGACACCTGGCATTAGCTTGCCCATAAAAGGAGTTTTTGGGCTCGTCTTCATTTTTAATTCAAAGCTAAGTACAGCTTGTTAAGGTTCATAGGTTTACCTTCTCTTTCATTCATAACAGTCCATTTCTCTTTTCAAGAGATTTCTTATAATCACACAGCATGCTTGCTGCTCAACAATAGGTTCGAACAAGAAGAGATGTGACATACTTAACCGCCTTTTTTGTGAACCGACTTATTTTATTGCACTGAGTACCTAAAGCAAAACCTACCTTTGCAAAACTACGTGAAGTAATAATTTTCGTTTGGCCTCATAAGAGGGCAAGGGGATGGATAATAAGTAAAGGCTTTCCCTCTCCAAACAAACCAAACTACGCAGTGCGCGGTCCGAATAGTCCGCAATAAACATTGTCTGAAATATACCCTTACAACGCAAGATCATGCGTCCTTGATGCTTACATTTTTAAAGGTCCATGAAGAGATATGGAAGACGGCACTTCTAAAAAATAGCCTAAGACGTAAAATAAATCAGAGCCTGATGATTGACCCTTCCAATTCCACCGACATAATCTGCAGGTACTTACAAGTCTGCATAATTTCAAACCCAACAAATTACGATATCCATAATATTAGCGTAGATCCGAGAGAATCCCAGGCAAATACTCGCCACATTTTTCGACTTGTATACAGCGTTTGATAGTCTATAGAAAGCAAGAGCTATATACCAAGTTTTATCACAGTGACTTCAATCTGCATAGCTCATTTGATAAAAGGAATGGACGAGTGTTCGTCAAATCTGTACCAGAATATCAATCGTGAAGTTAATACATACTTTTTCCTACATTTCGGTTAAATGCTTCGAAGCTAATTCTTATTGACAACTAATCTACCCGTGCTCGCCTTATTCCGACAGTCTGACAACTGACAGTTATTAAATTAAGAACACCAAAAACGAGGTTTGCAACCAACTTCCAATTCTACTGCGTGTAACGGCGTGCGTTGCGACGACAGTTGAAATTAAGAAAGAAAAAAGAAAAACAGCTCAAGTTTTAGAAGCACAAAATGTTTTTCAACACACACTAAAAAATAACCAAAAGTCTTTAGTCAAATCCAACGATCTAGCTTCAATCGATGTTTGTTTTTTGAGGTCTTAAAAATTTCTTGGTTTAGTGTGTATTCAACTTCAGGACATCGCACGAAGATGGTTTATGTCTAAAAATCGTTCATATAATTTAGATTTAGCTTTCGAAATCTACTCCGGGCAAGCAAAAAAGTAACGAATTCATTATACTCGTCGGAAGAAAAAATATCCCCTTGGTGTTATTGCCGCTATCTACAAGATGTCATGCATTATTAACCTTTTCCCACCTATAACATCACGGTCGCATAAAAAACTCATCAACCCCTCCTTACACCTGATAACCCCTTTTGAACCCAAACACACAAGTGTGCAATCCATCAGACTAAATATATCCCGCCTAAGGTGTGTTGGCCGCAATTAAAATAAATGTCTCCTAACAATGACGTCGTATGTCCTGAGTACGCCCTTATATACGTGTGTGCATGTATTAATTCGTATACAAGTGCGATTATTGACGATTTATTTATGCATGAATTGCGACAACCAGACTTTGGCTTATTCGCTCATTCATCATGACACGGCATTACAATTCAAATCACAACCGTCACAATAACAACGCGCTATACAGCAAGTTCATGCCTTCATTCATATGTGTAGGTGGTTGCTTTAGTAAAAGCGTGACTCCAATCCCATCCAACAAGGTGCATCAACATACATACTGCATAACTGTCCCGTGTTCATAGTTTTACACACCGCACATTGAAGGCTAAGCAAATTGACTTCCAGGTAGGTTTAGATATCATTCAAATTGGCGCTAAGGGGTGACGGTATGCTAATCCTTCGAGGAGGGTTGATATGCGTGCGTGAGTCACGCGGAACATAACCAGAAAATTAGAAGTAATAATTTTCATGGTGCTCTATATTTTTTTTGCTTTTTTTCCTCTTGGCCGTTGCAGCACCTTACCTTACTTGTACCTTACCCTGCGAAGTGTATACCGTTGTATAGTAGGGTTTGAGGTGTTAGACGGCATTATTTTTGGTTAGTTAGTTTTAGTTTGCGCGCTGCTCTTATGATTACCAAAGCGGCACGGAACAAGGTGTAAGAATTAAATCTACAAGTGTTAAGTAATAATAAGCACGACATATTTGGTTTTTATGAAACGTGTTGCGGCTACGCTTTTAGATTTGTTTTTCTTCCCAAAAAAAGGAACGGAACCAAAATATGAACTTTAATAGTACGTGGCGTTGATAGCCTCAGATTTCATGCAATTAGCAGAGAAAGGTTTGCTTGCGAGATATAGTAAGTGGATTTACTCGAAAGCGTGCTTGTAAGTGTTTTTATATCGGACCGCTTGAATCGGGGAGAGCCACTTGATTATTACAACAGGGCTGTGGACCTTGCTTGTTTATCGAAATGTTGCACGATTCTCAGCGAGTTGCTGCCCCAGATTGGGTGCCTGTCGATAACAAGATTGTTAGATATTTACAATTTTGTTTTTACTGATAAGTGGCGCCCAACGGGAGCTAGAAAACAATTTAAGAAGCCTGTAACAGATATAAAGATGGATAGCATTTGCTATCGACTAAGATCCTTGCGAGTGGCGCCTGGTAAACATTTATCTGCACTGCATGCCTGAGCAATACCTTAAGGGACCTTAAGGGTCACCTGCAAAGTGATGTAGAAATTTCTGCAACTTGTAACTATTTCCAAAACATCGGTCTTAAAACACCGTGTCACTTAGTCAAAGCCACTAACTGTTTCAAAAGGGCAAAAAAAAATACTTATTATAAGTGCCGACAGTCTTTAAGACTTTGGCGGCTGACTTCAGTTGAGTAAATACAATCAGGCAACAAAGAAAATGGCCGAATGAATGCACTGAATAAATGTAGGTATATCAGCCAGCAGAACTCTAGGTAGTAAAGCGTTATGTAGCGCTAAATCGGCGCCCAACATGAGCACATAAATCTGTGGTCACAAGGAAAAACCGCTAAAGTCTGTTTTACTCATTTTTCAGGAGAGCAGTTTAAAGTTTTTGACAAACGACTTTGGTGACTTAAGCTGCTAGGTTTTTTTGAAATTGTGTGGAAATCTGAAAAAAATTTACAAAATAGATTAGAGTACGCTGAATCTAATGGCATGAAAATCTCAATTTCGTCTAAAGTCGACTTTAGTGGTTATGGTTTGTGGCCACAGAAATATGCTAGCGAACTATTTTTACTAAGCGATTTAAAACTTCCTTAGCATTTCTTATGTATTGAATATGCAGAGAAAAAAATGTTAGAGGCTATTTCTGAGATTCAAAGATCCCTATGGAATACTTTTTCGGTGGCTATACATACTTGCGCCCAATAAAATGACCAAAATAAAGAAAGGAAACATTTCCATTGAACTGCCTATGATGACGTTTGCTCCTACAGTTTGTTAACTCCAGCAATCTAACTTTTTTAAAAGAGTAAGTGGCGCCCAACGCAGCGTTCCTTGGAAAATTCTAAACACGATCACATTTGACGATTACTTGCTCACCTCGGGCCTCCAAAAATCTGTCTGTTGAAGCGGCTGACCAAGATTATCTATACCCGCTTTAGACTTAGCCCAAGCTTCAGCTCTAAATAGGTTTCTTCAAAGCTGGATGTCGCGCCGGTAAAATACAGCGTACACAAATACACGAAGACCAACGTGACCAACATGTAAACTAATTATTGTGGTGTTGTTTACTCGTATAAAATGTAAGAACTATGAGCGTCACATTCTTTAAAATCACGACTTAATATATTGCAACATGATTGGCGCCATTTGGGAAGCTCTGGTGACATAAAATATATTCAGCAATCGGTACCAAGTCGGTAGATACCCAGTCGAATGCGATGATCTGCTCAACCTCCAACGCAAAGAGACGTCCACGTGCTCCATTTCGCATTCTGTCTGGTTACCAATATCCTCCGTCAATTAGCATACTTCCCTTCGCAGGTATAGCTCAAAATGCTCGTATACATTCCGAAACGAGGTCAATGCACCTAGTTACGTATACAAAAAACTACACATTTTTCCGAAAGTAATCCATTGGAAAAAAGTTCCCTTTGTTACGCTATCCTTACCGGCAAGCATGATGAATTGCATCCTTAGAATTTTTTTTTTCTCCTCCACTCTGTTCAGTCTTTTTGTTATTGCAAAAGGAACGCATGTCCTATTGCTAGGAGTGATGTTTTTTTTTTGTAGTAAATATCTGCACACAAGTAGTAGGAGGAGTTGAAATTCAGCGCAACTACTAAAACTATCTATGCTCATATTTTTTTTGGTTTGCAGTATTTTTTTTGTTTTTCTTTCCTATACTCTCCATCCTCTCCAACTCCCCAACGAGCAACAATGCACCGTATCTGTGGTGGGATGGGAATGGAACTCATTTTGAATGTGCGCATATTCATCTCCATGGTAATGCCAGCAGAGCAACGAATGCCATTACCCATGCCGCCTATACTGTGCATCATGCTGTCAGTGCTGTAGCTTATAGCTGAGCATTTATAGGTCTATATCCTGCGGAATGAGGGATGAGCTAAAAAAAAAATGAAAAATTAATTCACATGCTTGCAACTGTGCTTTGCAACAGGTAATGCCATTGTAGTATGTATGTACGTTACAAGTTGGCAACATGTTGTTAGCCAATGCCAGCTTAGACTTTGGCCAGGGTGTGCATCCTGTGTTATTCTTTTTTCTTTAAATAACTCTTTTTACGGAGTGCAACACATTTATCTATCAGACGAGTATATACTACCCTTGGAACTGCGGTGGGAATGGAGAGACAAAATGCACTTTTTGGGTGTCCTCTTTGGATTGAATTTGCATGCCATCTGACGGAGCGAAAAATAAAATCGACGTCGACAGATTTCCTTCGTTGATTTCTTAGACGTTCCATTTCTTTCATCCCTCAAACCGCGCTGCTGTCACTGTAAGAAAAAAAAAATTGCAAACTTTTAATGATGAAAAGCATAAACTTTTAGGATTCCCTCCATACCCTTGTTAGCATTTCTTTTTTTTATAAACTTCCTGGCCAAAGTGTTTACGCTAAGCAACGTTAAATTGTATTGATGATGCTTTTGCGACTTTGAAAAGATATATACAAAGTATCTGCGCGAAGAAGCTTGGTATCTGTGGGTGTCATGGAATTTTATACTTTTCTTCCATAAAAAAAAACGAAGCTTCTCTTATAACAAAAGGTGCAAAATGCGAAATTGTGTTTCTCGCCAACAAGATGAAGTTTTGCTGCTGCCATTCCCCCCCCTGCCCGCGCATTCTGATACACAAAGCACACACCCAATCGGCTGTTGTAATTCGACGTAAGTGCTCTTGCTCTATGAGGTGGAGAAGGACTGTTTTGCATCTTTTCTTCTTTCGTTTTGCTGTCAACTCACTGCTTGTGTAGTGTTGCAAAATCAATCGATAGTTAATGGAAAATCGTTATTAATGGAAAAGTTTCTCTTTTAACGGGCAGATCTGGCTTCAGAGATCTACCCGTGCTCGTATACTGCCTGTGCGACTCGCTGGTGTCGTGTTGTTGTGTCGCCCCCGTTTTGTATTTTGCAATTGTGATTGTGTGTCTCGACACAAAATAGTTTTGAAGTGGAAAATTTTCTACAGTGCTGTTCTCCTTTTTTTCCGCTTCAGTCAATTTTTCAACGATTTGAATATGCATGCAACAGTGGCATGGCAATATGAAACAATGAACCCCTCGATGGCAATGTGAAACATGATAGGATTGAGTCAAGTGTTTGTTAAGTTGAAAGGATATTTTCCTGCATTTTGTTTTTTTTTTTTGTGAGGAGTGAAAGGGCTCTCTATTGTTTGCAATTTAATTGTTGCGTTGCTTCTTACTTGGTTGCGCATCAGGATTTCATGATGGATGACAATGGACGGAGACAAATGATGATTTTCTAATTTTATCTTGGCAGGTCCTCTTATGGCTTGAGAGGGGAAATGATTTTTATTTAAATTAATTTGTGTGGTGGACTCATGTTGGGAGCCAATTTAGGAAAGAATCACATTTTCCGGGCTAGTTTTAAGCCTCGCAATTGACATGTGTTTAAGTATTTTGGTCCTCAGTTGCGACCTGTGCAATGTGCATTGGCTAACAAGCAGGGACGGACCAACCATATGTGCAAGGTGTGCAAATACACAGGGCGCCAAGTTCGGGGGGCGCATTTCTAGGAAAGAAAAAAATAATTTTATCTTGCGCGAACAAATGATGCCATTTGCATTTTAACTTTTTGTTCAAATAAGCCCAAAATAGCAACATCCATCACACCCATGCTGAATTATTTCTTGCACATTAACTCACATCACTTGCAATGTTGCAACTTCAAGGAGAATCTAACTCAAAATATGGCAAAATTAAGAAGTCCCACTAGAGCTATGCAAGTTCACTTCTTAGCTAATAATAATCTCAAAATATTCCACCCTGTTCGTGTAGGTATATTTCTTGCACATCCATATTTTACAAAAGAATCTAGTTCAAAAATCTCAAAACAAAAAAAAACTCATTGAAAGTTTACCTTTAGGTGGTGTGGAAAAGGCTTATGCATGTGTGCAAATATGAAAAAAGGGCGCTTTCTGTAAATCTTGCACAGGGCGCTAGTTTGGCTGGAGCCGGCTCTGCTGACAAGTAGCTTCATTAAGCAAGATCTCTAGTTCAAAAGGTGCAAATAAAAAATTAGGTTGATAGGTTAGGCTGGTTGACTTGCATAGGGGATGCAATGATGAGGGTTCGACTGCCCACATCAGAAATATAATTCTTGGAAGACAACTTTTTGAAAATTTCGAAGAATTTTCCACCAGGCCTATAAATGGCTTGTTTAACTTTGTAAGGGCCCAGGGATGATTTGCCAATCGGTTTACAGGTTTTTATAGATTCCCATGATAGTGTGGGCGTCATAAGCCCCAAGGATATGACAATGGATCTACCTGCAATTACCTAAGTGTGGCTGTAGCGGGCACAAAGTTTCCTTTGTTGATTTCAAAGTTTCTACAACAAATAATCTCAAACCCCTTTAAATCACTTGATGCAAGACTCCGTAACCACAGTAGTAATTTAAGTTCAATCCGTTTTTTTCTAAGATTCTCTTAGTTTTCTTACCGCTCGTTTTCTTTTAAAGCTGGGTAAAAAGTATAGTCCTCGTTCTCAAAAGAAACATCTGCCCAAGAAGAGTTCCTCCGAGAAAACCCAAGCCTTGGGAGATTTTAATATTCAGTTCTTTCTTCCTAGTTCTATATAAAAATCGCTCAAAATATCCTTGCATTCATTCCAAATCTACTAAAATTTTCCCGTTCCTAAGCACTCAATCGAAATCAATATCCAACCCAAACTCTATGTGAGTGCAAAAATTAAATCAACTTCTCTTCCTCGGATGAGGTTGAGTCAATTCTATCACACACATATGTGCACGCGCGCACACACACAATTTTCCATTTGAACTAACAGACTAACCGAACGCATGTACCATGCACCAACAAAAGAAAAGAAAATTACTAAAACTAAACTCTCTTAGATCTCAATTACTACGTGCTGTGAATATTGAATAATTTTCCAGATAGCTAGCTGCATGTAGTGTACATTCGCAACAATACGCCTGATCGTGGAGCAGCAGCATATACTTCGTATCCTTGCGCTGGTATGGCAATGTTGTTATGCATGTGTTGATTCGCTGGTTTATTATCTGTGCAGAGATGTAATTAACATGCACTCTGTAGGGTGTACGTGTGGATTTATTCGTAAGAACACTTGAGTTTTGTAAATACAATTCTAATCTTAGATACCGAAAAGGATGAAAGGAAAAAATAGAAATCGCGCACGAACAATCCTCAATTTATTGGGTGAACAAGCAGCACAGATATACACGAGAGACGTACATATCTCTTTTGAGTTTGCTGCAATTTTCGTTGAATTAAATCAAACGGAGTGGAAAGCCACAAATACTTCTGTGCGTGGTTTTGAGACACCCTGTAACAGTAAGCATCGCAAAGGGGTGCACGTAGAACCTTTGAGTTTCTGTTAAATTGAATCGAACTGGTGAACTGGTCGCTAGAAGAGTATCCGCGGAACACCCTGTGTACACTCAAAAATTTAGATATTAAAAGCGCTGGTAAACGAACTCATCAGTATACGCCCTCACCGCTCACTTAAGCATCTTTTTCAATTAAGGCTTCACCCGCATATTTTTTTGTTCTTCTCTCGGACGAGCCACAAAAATATTTTGCGTACCTATCTCTGTGTGTGCGTGTGTATCCAGACCAGGTTCAGTGCTCTCATTCCATTATTAGCAACGGCATTTTTTTTCTGTCAAAGCTTGGGTCCGGTGTTCTTATTTTTTATTCGTATATTTAGTAGGACTGAGGTGAAGCAAAAATTTGCATATAAATGAAGGCATTCAAATGCGGCTATGGTCGTCTCCTTTTTTTTGTTTTTGAGAACAAAAATAATATCCTCAACCAAGTGGAAGGCACACACATTCATACAGAGGAAGAGACGAACAAAGGTGGTACCTCATTTTTTAGGCAAAAGGTCGGCTCTAAAGTTTGGGGCGATGGAAACGGTGTCGCTGGGGTAATAGTTGTCCACGTTTGGCTGTGGTGAATTCATTAAGTTAATTTTTTCTGTTCTCTGTTTTGGTTCGAGGAAATTAAAAATGAAGAAGACACGTATCTAGGGATGAAAGGGTTCACCGTTCACCTTGTTGTGGGCAAAGCAAATAAAAAAAGTTGACTTCTGAGCAAAAGGGAGGACATTTATAGTTTTGAACTTTGGCATGATTAAGCAGTTGACGCCAGAAGTTTTTTTTGCCAACGTGCGGGCGGCTTTATTGTCATGTCTAGCGGTGCTTAAGGCAATAGATGGGGGCGAGTGGTGTGCTTTTGTTCTCTTTGGTGAAATGGTGTCAGAATTGGGTGAAGGTGGGCCCAAGTGTTTTAAGTTCTTTGTGCTGGAAGTTGGATTAGGTTGTTATATTAATTGTGTTTTTGGGAGGTGAGAAGATTATGGCTTTGAAGAAGGTGTGACGTGCGGGTGGGTACTTGTGCGGCATTATAGTTCACACTTTGAGCACTCGCAGTATTAATAAACATGGATTACGGATTAAAACGTCAATTGATAGGCATACAAATAGGCATAGCATGATGGACCTGAGGATAATTGAAAGATCGTCACTTACAAACTGCTAAACGAATTTTGTATCCCAATATAGAGGATAGAGTACTAAGAGAGGCATCGGATCGAACCATACAAAAAACACTCAATTTAAATATAAAAGTGTTTTTTAACTTCTGGCAAAATTTGAGAATACAACTTTCCTACTAAAGATTCACCTGCCTACTAAAAAACACCGATTCCCACAACGATTCATTCTTCGCAGCACTTTCATAGTTCCATTTAAAGACTGGCGCCCAACGCGAGGGCTTAAAATATTGTTAGGCAGCTGAACTTTCCCCGCCAAACATCACTTCTATCTGCCATGCATTTCCACTGAAACCACAATTGCTACATCATTTTCGTATCTATGCAAGCGAAAATCGACCTAATAACAGTTCAAAGACAACTTTGAGTCAAACCTTGATGTACCCGTGCACAACCTTCACGGGCTTCCTACATCCATTGAAGCCCATCACACTAAGTGCTAGTCTCGAAGGGAATCTCCATAAATAAAGTAATGCTTCATGCTCTACTCTACCGCACACAAAGGTCCTGCACGTGCTGTTTAAATAGCACAGTACGGACAACAGAAGTAGCTACAGCGCTACAAAAAAAAAATGTATAATGTAACTGAAAATACGCTAAGTAATTCCACCGTGGTGTGCGAAAAAAACAACGAATCCCAGTCGTAATACATTTTTAATGGAAACCGTTTTGCAGGTCCATCAAGCTCTGTGAAAATTTCACATTAAAACGGAGAGCCCATCGTACCTATAGTCCTTTTTCGAGTTTCGTGTCAATGTTGGTTTTTCGCGTGTTTTTTTTTGCCTGGCCAGGCCTTCCGGATGTGTATGGTGTCAAGATATTCACACACAAATTTCGTGTAAATTTTTTATGAATTCACTCCATCGCGGTTCTATTAAAAGAAGGCAAAATGCCAGTCGCCTACGATATGTGACAAAGAGCTTGGTTAAGGTTTTTTTTTTTAAGAGATTGATGTAATAAAACAAGACAAGCGTAGGAGTAGGGCTATTTACAACGAGAACCATTTTCATGCGCCCCAGACGACATACATCAACCTTGATGCAATCGAAATGTTTATCCTTAAAAGAGTGCACATGACGTAGGATGGGTCTGTTGCCCTTCCATCATTTATTGACATAGTGTGTACAACAAGCAACAACAGGACAAAGTGTGAAGAACGCAAGTAAATCCAAAGGAGTCCTGTCATCCATAGCTGATATTCGCAATATTTCCTTTGTCAAGAGATGAAATTCCATTTTCTCATTCCTTGTATCGAATAGAATGCTGTGAGGTACACAAGTGAAATATCGATGGATGTACAAATCGACACTCTCCCCCTTTATGAAGTCTCCGAGTAATGTGTGTGTCAAACAGATAAGAATGTCATTGACCTTCTATGGTCTTTCACTTGCTTATTTCTGAATTTATATATATGTGTGTTAGAAATCTGGTATAGAGGGGGTTGCACTATTGAAGGAGTTTCATCAGATCTTTTATTGTTTAAGGATAAAATGTCTGTATGGTAAAATATCTCCAAGAAGAAGAAAGTTGTTAGAGCTAAAGAGTACGCTCTTTAACTGGCGCCCAGAAGGAAGCAACAAAGACTAACAAGACGTAGAAAACGATGGAAAAATTTAAACATTTAATTTTTCTATACAAAAGCAACAAGCTATGGTGTCCGGAAAAACACAAAGTACATCATGAATGTTTTTTCAACTGCACCACTTCTCCCGAAAGTCAAAAAACATCTGAGAGCTGATCGATTTTATCGCTCTTGGTAGGACTCAGCCAGCATAAAATTGTTATTCCCTTGAATTCGTGTCAAAAATAATCGCAAACTCTTCCAGCCGAATGGCTATATAGGAGCTAGCCTTGGTGAACCTATGCGGGCCTGTTGCACCGACTTCCGCTGGGCGCCAGTTTGTGATGAGTTGATTTACTGTGTATGACGATTATTATGAAGACCACCTAGCCCACTATTTTAGTTACCAGACATACCCATGAAGCGGTTGAAACTATACAGTAAATTTCTTGAAAATACAAGCGCCACTTTGAATTTCACAGAAATGCAGCTTTTGTTAGCAGCTTATTTTGAGGTATGTGCTTACTTCCTGTCTACCTTCAAGCTTGTTAATGTTTCTGGAAATAAATTCCAATCTAGAATATTTTTATTCGATCATTCCAAACCCAATTCAATACAAGAAACAAAAATACACCCCACCACAACGAAACTCCTTTTTGCTGATCAAACGAAATAGGTCTACTCGCACAGGCATGAGTGGCCAACACCAAAAAATCGAAAACCTCTCACGTGTGTCAATTTTTATTTCAGGCCACAAAACAACAAGCAATGTCTAACAACATGCCTGCCAATGTCAATACATGTTAGTGTCAAACAAACCCAAGGCTTTCAATCAAATTTCCATTTTATATTCAAACCGTAAATGTTGTCTTAGAAAACAAGGACGAAAAAAAAATGTTAACTCCAATGCCGAAAACGTCAGCATTCCACTCTAGCATGTTACTTACGCAGTTTCCGATTCCACCCACATTTCCAATCGACAGATTGTTATTCGAAAGGCGCCAAAGAAGGATGGACTTACCCTTTTTTTCCCCTTTCCCGATGTTGGTCCTAACTAGCACCCAAATCTACTTTTCAATTTCGATTATCCATGCATATGCCACACCTGTCAAATATTGGCATACTTCGCACCACCGTTGGTAAACAAACAAAATGACAGAGGTTTTTTTTTTGGTCGTATTGTTTATTGTACCCTTTTTGGGGTATATGTAACGGAAGAATATTTACTCATCACTCAGTCATGAAATTCAATTGGAAAATGCATTGCGAAATCGATCATCCATATGAAATTGGAAAATGGGTTTTCGGATTTTTTTTTTTAATAACCTGAGTGGAGCCTACACATACCTGGGTACTCCATATAGGTAGTGTGCAATGTCAGTTTCAATTTGGTCTCGAATTTTCTTCATCTCCATCGTCGCATCGACGTCTGTCTGATTACATTTAATATCCCCATGTAGGTGGAGACTAAAAAAGAAAAAAAGAAACCAAACAATGTGCGAATTCTACTCGTATAGGAGGAAAAAAAAATAAATTCCAAGGATAACCAGGATAGATGGGGGGAATAATAATAAAAATAACCACTACCACTGCTGCTGCCGTTCACAGATTTTACTCCATTAAAACACCTCAGCATACTTTCACATATCATTTTATGTGCGAAAGATATATTTTATTTATGTATCGGTGTACGTTTCAACCAGGGGTACTCGTACGTATAGGAGATAGGATAAAGACGAAGTGTGGGATTCATACGATAAGACTGATTTAGGAGCAAGAAGGACGGCAAATAATAAGATAGGGTGGCAAAAAACGTTAAGCCTACGCTTTGATTAGTTTGCTTTAAGCTTGCTTAAGAAAAATGTAAGAACAGTATGTGCCGAAAGGAAGGTATTTACTATAAAATGGGGCATTCATCGTGAGCTGCAATTTAGAAAATCACTCATAGGCCAAAATATAAAGAAGTCGGACACTGAGCCGGATGAATTGAAGTCAAAAATCTAGTTTCAAAAACTAGACTTTTTCTTGTTATCACATCCCAATCAACTCGAAATTAGTTTAATTGCTTAATAATGAGAACTGAGATACGTCTAGGGAATTCTCTACTGAGTATCTAGTAATTTAAGCGGTATATATCTCGGGGGAGTTGTTACTTGAGGACTGGAAAATTATAAATTATAATTATTCATTCAAGTAACAATTGAAATCAATTCGATTTTCTAATATCTGAGTTGTAATCATAGCTGAACCGTAATTGAAAGAACATTAAAATGTTGCTGCTTTGTTCTAAGTATATCTATACTCCTCATGAAAATAAAGTACCTCCTTACAGAAAAAAAATATTTCCACCAGTAAAGACACTTTTTACAAAAAGAATTATTCCAACTACAAAATTACTTATTCAATTTTCTTTTCTTTTCAGGTAAGGAACTTTTAACGTTGCTTTTACAAATACATTATGCTCAGTTGTATTTTCAAAAAATAGGTAATCTAGTTTTAAGTTTATTTGTTCATATGATTACGTATCTTAAAAAAGACTATAGTATATTTTAGACGCAAATAGTGTACGCCAGTCTATTTTTTTTTATACAGCTAATTACTTTTGCTCGTCGTCCACTAAGATCAATTGATTTCAATCTGAACACACTTAACATTGATGCTCTCATTTCTTTGCAACCAACGCATTTGCTCAATAAGTGTACGAGCTCGTGTTCCTCGTTGAACATAATTGTGCATCACGATGAATTGGGAAGCGAGGACAATCCCCCTGACAATCTGCGAAACATAATCTAGTTAAGCAATGGGTTGAACAAAATGTGCTCAACCCATTGCTCAACTTTTTGAGCTTTTTACTGAGTTGTTGCTTGATTTGTGTTCGGTGCGACGAAATGTGTGTGCGAATTAATCATTTGGAACCAATTAGCTCGCAGCTGTTCGTGCATCACGTAAAGTTTGTCATATCCAATTCCGTAAACTAATCACGTTACTTTTCAAACAACTGCCGTCAAAACTATACACCTGCAAAACTAGTAGAAGTATAAGTGGACAAATTACAAATTCGCGAGTTTCGTCCACGGAAATAGGAGAATAACTTATTAGGGTCATCAAAGTTCCAAAAAGGATATTGTCCGATTGACGTGATCTGCCCCAGGTTGAGTTTTCCTTATGAAGGTGTAGGTTGCTGTCATTCAATCATGGTTGTACGACAGTTTTACTTATCGATGGTAGAACTTTTTGAGTAACCGCAACGAAAACACAGTTGACAAACTGGAAAAATATATTTTTTCCCAAAAATCAGACATCAGACATGATGAGTGGGACAACTGAGGGCATGCAACTTGTTCAACACCAAAATGAGGAACATGAACCACGTGAGTTTGTGCACTAGTAAAGTATACTTGTTCAACTAAAGAGTTGAATAAACTTTTGGACCGATTTGCTTGATGTGTTGATTACGAAGTGGATGACCGGCATTATCATTACGATTCTACGAGTATGCATTCGAAATTCTTATTTCCGACTTTTGACTTCAATTTGACTTCTGTTGAAATTTAGCGTATCTTCGCAACCTTAAAAAAAGAGTTCTTACTCATTTAAGGGTATCCCGATTAAACGTAGAATACTGGAAGACGAATCGTTTTATCTCTTCGGTACCTACACTGATACAAATTATTGAGTATAATTTCGACGTAACTTGCACTTTGTTTCTTACTGACTTACTTACTAAGCGTCTCCAGTCATCGCGATCTTTAGCTAGCTGTCTCAGTTTCGCACGCTAAGTTGGTTAAGGTCCCCTTCCACTTGCGTGCGCCACCTGAGTCGCGGTCTTCCTCTACTGCGCCTTCCCTCGGGTGTGGATTCGAAGATCTTCCGGCCCGGAGCATTCGTATCCATACGCTCTACATGACCCAGCCACCTCAGTCGTTGGACCTTCACTCTTCTGACTAGGTCGATGTCGCTGTACAGCCCGTACATTTCGTCGTTGAATCTCCTCCTCCATTCACCGTCAATGCAGACGGGACCAAAAATCACACGAAGAATTTTCCTCTCGAAACAACCTAGAGTTACTGGGACGATTAGGGTCTTATAAAGGGTTACTTTAGTTGTTCGAGAGAGGGCTTTGCTACTCAGTTGCGATTGGCAAGAGTTATTCTACGTTTAACCTCAGCGCTGGTGTCATTGTCTGAGTTCATAGCGGAGCCTAAGTAGACAAAGTCCTTAACCACCTCAAAGTTATATCTATCTATTGTGGCGTTCTGTCCGAGCCGTCGGTGTTGTGTGTCCTTTTTAGTTGACAGCATATACTTCGTCTTGCCCTCATTAATCGCCAAACCCATCTTCGCCGCCTCAGTCTCAATACTCACAAACGCGCCATTTACTTCACGCTGCGTTCTGCCAATTATGTCAATGTCGTCAGCGTACGCGAGTAATTGGACGGATTTTTGAAAGATCGTGCCTCTGGTGTTGGCGTTTGAGTTTTGCACTATTCTTTCAAGAACGATGTTGAAGAAGTCACATGACAGCGCATCGCCTTGTCTAAATCCTTTTTTGACATCGAAGGTCTCGGTAAGTTCTTTACCGATCTTGATGGAGCAGCGTGCATCCTCCATCGTCATCCTGCACAAACGGACGAGTTTGGCAGGGATGCCAAAACTAGACATTGCTCTGTACAGCTCGTCCCTATAAATGCTGTCATAGGCGGCCTTAAAATCGATGAAAAGGTGATGGGTATCGATTTGAAGTTCCTGGGTTTTCTCCAAGATCTGCCGCAGTGTGAATATTTGGTCGATGGTTGACTTTCCTGGACTGAAGCCATACTGATATGGACCAATCAGGTTGTTTACGAAAGGCTTCAGGCGTTCACACAAAACGGCATATAAGATCTTGTAGGCAATGTTAAGAAGACTGATACCTCTGTAATTGGCGCAGTTCAGAGGGTCTCCTTTCTTGAGGATCGGGCAAACAATGCTGAGGTTCCATTCATCGGGCATACTTTGCTCCGACCATATTTTACAGATGAGTTGGTGCATGTTCCTAACCAAGTCATCGCCTGCCGCTTTGAACAGCTCGGCGGCTAGGCCATCTGCTCCAGCGGCTTTGTTGGACTTAAGTTTAGATATAGCTATCTTCACTTCGTCCAGGTCGGGTGGACGGTATTGTTGATCCTCATCGTCCAGGTTTGATGGTTCATTCTGCCTGACAGCGGGATTTAAGTCTTCATCGCCGTTAAACAGTCTGCACAAGTAGTTCTTCCATATCCTCAGCATCGACACTTTGTTTCACCTCTCGTTATAATAATCGCTTTAATTGTAATTAGTCATACACCATTTTTACCGACAAAAAGCTTTTTTTTTGTGACTATAAATTTTGACATTCAAGAAATTTTAACATTTAAGCTTAGCTCGAGCTAAACTAAATTTGATCTGGTCTCCAACTTTTCTTTCCAAATATCAGATTAAGTCCTAGTTAAATTTTGACATAGAGTACGCCGTGGATAAGTGTCACTGAAAACAGCTGTTCTTTGAGAAAACTTCCTTCAAAAATTGAATTCTCTCTTATTTGAACTATGTCTGATTCTAGGTACTTTTCGTCCATGTAATAACTAAATAAAAGAGCTCATCCTTGCATACTTTTCCGCAACAGAACAACAAATACACAACGATCCGTCACAATTGAGTTTGAGAAAATGTGCCGACCCATTAAATGGGCACGCTAAATTTTGACAGACACATGAAGTACACTCTAAAACAAAAGTTTGATTATTTAGCTCGAGCTGCGTACTAAGCTTTAGCTTCGAATATAAACAATGCCAAACAATAAACTCTTAACACATTGACTGCCAAAGCAATTTTGGGTAAATTTCTTGGGGTGCCAACGCAAAATATTCGTTATTTACAATTTTGGACAAATAAAACAATAAATGGATGCAATATTATTTATTGGCAATGCATCCTTGACGTCTAGGATGAATTTAGTCCTGGCTATCAAATATGATAGCTATGGCACATGAAGAAATTTTAGTGCAAATTCTTTCACAATTGCTTCCTTTTTTTCTTTTCAAATGTATAAAATCAGCTTAAATTATAAATTACATAAAAAAGTTTAAAAATTAATTACTTTATAAAATTGAGTTCTTTTTCTAAAATTATAATTACTTTTAGTTTTCTCTAAACTGTGGTTATAAAACATTAAATATTCCAAATTTTCTCAAACCACAAATGTTTATCTCATCGTATGGTGCCAAGCAATTTATTCTCATACGGATTTGTTCGTAGTGGCTACCGTTTTTGAATGCCACAGCCTAAAGTGAAAACATATCTGGCTTTAATATTTGATAGCCATGGTGCCCACGGAACTACCACAGGCTGAACACAAAAGTAGGTACTAGAATTACACTCTTTGACATTTGAACGTAGCTTTTGAAATTTATAATCAACAACTGCAATAAGTGTCCCATAAGTCAAGATCTCTAAATATATGTGGACACGAAATATTGAAAACATCCTCAAACTATCAAATTCAGTACTCCTGAGGATTATATGATCCCCAGCCTTTATATTCCACCATCGACTTCCAGTAGTCAGAGTCAGTCATCTTAACCGACTTCTTAATATCTACCCCCGCTCGACTATATAGCCATTTTTCTCTGGTATACGGGAATGTACTTTTTTCCAGACATACTGTTCGGATACATCTAAACACGTCATAAATATATTTTTGTATCACGGAAAAATGCTTTCAAAAATTTTACATAAAGTATGTGTCACCTTCGTAGAGAGCAGGCGAGAAAAGCCGTAAAGTCGCACAGATGACTCTTACGACATCACAAAATTTATGTAAATTTTTGATAAGGATATGAAGGTGTGCGATTTTCAAAAAATAAAAATAAAAAATACTTTCCTACTGAGTGCAGGTACTCGAATGTAGCTTAACCCAACCAAGTGTACATTAGCGATTAAGGAATAAAAAAAAATAAGCCAACGATTTTCAAGGATAATTCCTCGTTTCACCCGCTCCACACCTGAGATGAACATTTTGCCTGTATATAGATCCATTTAACGCGCAGCTGTTTTCGCGCAAGGATTCCCCCAAAATACTACTTTCAATAACTAACTATAATTGAAATGCCAAAAATTCCTCGAACGCGTGTCGGTCTTTGGTCCCTTCTATACATTTACAAGGCTGAAAAAACAATTTCAGCTATGTGAAACGAAATTAATATGCACAATAGCACATGCGGTCGGATTCCGAAAGCCCAGCCTATCAATTGTATCGTAACAACAAATAATATTAGATACAGGACTTTTTTTTTTTGCTGCTGCATATCTCTATCTCTAGTTGGCAGGAAGATGATTCCGCCGAAAAGTAGGGCGCAGAGGAAGACGTGAAATAATTCCGCCGCTTACGTGATATCATTCATAATTCATAGACTCGTATATTGTGTGTCCTTTTAAGCGGGAAACCAGTTCAGCACACCAATTCACCAACCACTAAACGCGTGAAAATAATTTCGGTCATATTCACGTCATAAATAAACGTATTCGCATATGGGATACTTTTGCTTTCGAGTTTTTAATGATATTCGAGAATCGCTTCGAGAGAAATGGGCGCGGGTGACTAGAAAGAGCTTGCAACAATACCGCTACCGCCCCTGGCAATCTGGCATATCTGTTGGCGGTCGCTCTCTCTCTGATGTGGTTCTGAGGCATCATTAAAGGGTTTCACTTTGTCATAAAATGTGTGCCTCTCCCCTGGCTATGGTGTGTGCGGTTTAAAAAGCTGTATAGCGAACGGAAGAGAAAGGACGAGAACCAGGACTTTCTTTCTGTTATGATAAATTACAGTGAGTTGAAATTTTGTTGGATTGAAATATTAGACGGTAGTTAATAATTTGGAAATATACACTTCAGATGGAGCTGTCGGTGTTGGATGGGTGGATGTGCGTGTTTTTATGTTCCGCTGTCATTTGGGTGGGTTGTCTTTCGTCAGGAAAAAACCCCAAAAATGGATATTTTCATTATTCATTTTAGCGGCAGCAAAAAGGGAGTGGAAGAGTTAACTTTGTCGTAAAATATGGTTGAGTATCATTTCGGGTTAGACCCCCAGGGCGGAAAAGATGAAAACTGTTGTCCCTTTGGGATATACGTATATGTATATGTGAAATGTTGAGTTCAGGGGAGATTTTGAGTGTAATTTCTGGAATTTTACTTCATGTTTGGGTGGGAATTTTAATTGAAGGTGGGCTGCAAGGAATATCTCTCATTTCATCGTTTTGGTTAAGCTTACAATGCGGGTATAGGGTCAGAAGGGACATTTTGATCATCTAAGATCAATGGAAAACAGTTTTGTAGTATGTCGTGTGGAGGGTTTCCTTGAAAGCCTGCATTTTTTGTGAAGGGCGACATTTCCAAAAGGGTTGGGATCGGGTCTTTTTAAATAAGATCTTCCATAAATTAGTTTATAGCCTCCCAGCCCTAGCTGCTCATAGCCAATCAGTTGTGTATGTTTGTTGCTTTGGGACGAATGGAAAAGCCCTTCAATTTTACGCCGGAAGATTTTCTTTTTCTCAGATATTTGTTAGACGTTCAGAAGAGAGGACGCAGAGGAAAAGACTTTAAGTCAATTCGGGTAGGCTCACTTAGTAGTCCTACGAGTGCGGTTGTAAGCCCAACAAGCTCACAACTCACCAAATATTCAATGTTGAGTATACTGATGACTCTATAATTACCCCAGTTAAAAGGCTCGACTTCATAACTTGTGGACTGAACTATAACCATGCTAAGGTTCTGTTCATGGTCATTCTTTCTGGAGACGAGTTGGCGTATTCTCATTACCAAGTCATTTCTCACTGCTCTAAAGCTTGACAGTTAAGCCGTCTGGTTCAGCAGCCTTATTGGGCTGCAGCTAAGATATTGCTGTAATTGGTTTATTTTAGTCAGGAGGAAGGAAATCTTGGCTAATGGTTCGTTCTGCCTGACAGCCGAATTTGTGTCGTCTTCGCCACAGTCTGTGGCAATGGTTTTTCCATGTCTTCATCAACGACTGTGACTCGGCCAGCTGACGACAAATTCTAGTCACCCACAACATCAGTTAAAATGTTCTTACTCCGCTCTTGAGGCAATAACTCAGCCCTGTGGCCGTTCAATGACCACCTTTAACCGGGCAGTTACCGCGCGCCACAAATTAACAAGAAATAAATCGCATGCATACCTACGTCCCTTCTGTGATAATTACCACACTAAAAGCCGGTCACTGGGCGCCACATTTATTATTTCTCTATACGCACATCGCCTGCAATTTGCTTAACAACACTTTATGTATATATGCCCATTCGTTACAGAAATATTTATGTGTATTATGAAAAAAGTCCTTTTATTTACGATAATAACATGAGAAGAAAGAATTACCGCAACAGAGAAAAGAAAGTAATAAGGACTATGGGATATTTGCCCACCCCGCACAATAACAACAACAACAACAAAAACAAAAGGCAAATAAAAGTAAAATATACCAAAGAACAGCGCATTGCTGATATAGCGAATGAATAAACTGAAGAAGACAAGAATATTTTTATACAAGTATGAGAGAGAGAACAACAAACTAAGAAAACAAAAAAATAATGAAACAGCTGAAGAAGGATCCGGAATGTGTTAGTAATTTATAAATTGCATTCCGTTCTGTCACTTTTCATTTAGCACTTTGATATATGAGCAATGGCGTTTGGGAATTTACAGATTTTAAAATAAAGGACGAAAGGGAGGAAAGCTGAAAGAAAATGTTGAAAACTAAGGAGCTGGAATAAAATTACACACACAGGATGATATAGCTCAAGTGGGTAGAGTGGGTGAGTTGAAGTGCGAGAAATTAAAGCTGCTAAGGAAGTTCCTCCTAACTGATGGAGGAAATGAGAAGAAAAAGAAAAAAGCGACGCACAACATCCTTCTATTTAGCAACGGAAATATGAAATACGTCCTGTGCTCCTTTTTTTTATAGCATCGTACGTGCGGGTGCGATATCAAATGGATGCGTGTATGACCTAGACCTGGTGTCACACTTTATACCGAGTGCATGGGGAGCGGAACTTTCATTACAGATATAGTAACTTTGTGATTTATAATCCCTTCGTGACTTTCTTATCCCGCTGCCGCATAGTGTTGCGGAGTATTTATTTAGAGAAACAAATTTAACAAAGGTGGGTGGTAATTAAGTTTCGGCTGAGATTGCAAAAATTGATCGAAAAAAGCTGATACTGTCAGTAATTGCGAGCAGTTCCGACTGCAGGGGTACTTAAAAAAATACTTAAACAAACAGCTTTATAATAAGCTCTTAATCTAAAATGTCCATGAACCTTCTGAATCCCGTAAAATTGAACGCGAACAATATTTTTTATTACATAAGCTGTGAGGTATGTGAAAAAAGAACTTTGTATATGTTTGAGTCGCGGCTAAGAACAGCAAACCTGCAGCCGTTGCAGAGAAAAAGCAGTCGTTACCAATATTCAAGCCCGAGTCGAGTTCAGAATTTGGAATAACCTTCAAAAAAACTTGCTTTTTGACTCTTAATTGAATAATTTAAAAAAGAAAAAAAAAAAAAAACAATCCTTAAACCTCATTAAACCCATTACTACTGTTATTTCCCGACATTCGCCTAGCATCACTGTCGATTGCCAAAATTTATCATCACCCTCTTGTGGTCGCACGCAATATTTCGAGCACCATAGCTCAACACCAGCGCAGTAAAACCATGATAAATTTCCTGTCAAAATGCCCACTTTAAGCTCTTCAAAACACCTCATCAAATTGTATATACTTATGAGTCGTCGTATATTGCGCCCCTTCAAAGGAACACACAACAAATTGCTTCAATTTTGCTCCCCAACACGTACCACAACACAAAAAGTCATAAAAGCGGAAACCTTTTCATCCAAAAAGCCCCTAGCCCAGTTACCATCACCTAAATGCCCAGCAATTTGATATTCGTTTTATACCAGTAACGGGAAAAAAAATACATACACATTTTATTGCCAGGGATATTTACGCGAATTGTAAAATATTTAGCCCCCGCGCACCGTGATGTGATTACATACCCATATAGCTCTGATAGACATAACATCAAATTTTGTTCTTCGCCCCATAAAATATACATCATTCGTCGAAAGTTTATATCTCTCGTGCTTTTTCTCTGTACCCCATTCTCCCCTGCGTCTCAAAATCGGTCATTGGCTTCGCTGAAACCAACTCCGCTATAGGTAATTTTCAATGAAACCCTAATAATGCTCGTCCTTTTTAACCACTGACCCTCATTAAAATTTAAGACGCCCGCTAAAAAATGTATTGCACGATCTTCGTTTATTCGATTTTATTCAAAAATGTATCGCACAAGGATACTATTTCGATTGCGTTCGCCTTCGCTAAACAAATTATAGACATTCCATGGCATAGCGGTCATCATCCGGGAGTAAAGTTTCGAGTTCCATATTCTTTTTTTCTTTTGGGTTGGAAATCAATAACTCATATCGTAAAAAGAAATAGCGGTAGCACGCAATCTTTAGCTCTCCTGTCCGTCATAGGCAGTTTGTGATGAGTAATTGAGCAAGAGTGTCTATATACTACTATCGTGGACGATTTTACTGTCAACCATTGGAAGTAAAAAATTTATCGATTTGGCAGATAATAAGTCGAATGGGAATTTGAGACGATGACGCCCCACTGCCGCACAAAAACGTTGTCGTATTCGTATTTTGAGCGCCCCAAGGATAATCACATGTTTAACTTGTCTCAAAGGAAACGAGAAGACATGTACTTTCGGTGCATATCGAATGACTTGCGGGACGACGCGTAGTCGTTGAAATGCAATTGATTAGTGACAGTGTGTGGCGTATAAGTTGAATGTAGGTCAGGTTGTGTGACTGGCAGTCACCTAATATTTAAGTAGCTTTGACTTGGGTCTGAAATTTCACGGCAATATTTGAGGAACGTATCTTTTGCTACATACTGGAAATTAATTCGAACAAATTCCACGGTTTGAGAGCTAAGAAACGAAAAGCGAGGGGCGGTTATTAATTAACAGAGTACTCTGTTAAGACAATCAACATAATCGAGCCTTGCGATTGATTTTCTTATCATGAACGAGCTGAGCGTTACATCGATTTTATAAACGAACCATCGAACTATTTCCGTCAGTAGTTGGAGACAGTGACACTGGAGGCTGTGCCGGCTCCAGCCAAACTAGCGCCCCGTGCAAGATTTACAGAAAGCGCCCTTTTTTCATATTTCATATTTTCATTTTCACATTTCCATTAGTCATAAATAAGAACATGAAAACATCAGCAATAAAGAGATGCTTTGTAAAAGTAAAGACAGCCACTTTGATTTAAGCTGACTTCGAAGACAGTATTAAGTGAGTTTATCCTTTCGAGTGGATTCAGAGAGTTTTTAAGTCATGAACTCGATTTACATTGGCCGGTGGGCTAAATAATTACAGACCATCAGTGGTTAGTTTCTTTCTTCATCTATGGAAAGCAGTAGAATAGAACTTTAAAACGTAAAAGTACGTACCATGTACACAAAATCGTATTGAGAAGACATGTAAGCCACAGCACTAAAGCACCGCTGGTTATAAGCCTTACCACTACACCATGGCTTTCACTTTTAGTAGTTGTAGCAGTATGAAAATAGGTGTCTCAGTGCATAGTATGGTGGACTTCTGTGCGAGGCGTAGATGGTTTGCTCCCGGGAAAAACACAAATTTAGTTTTTTCTCGACTGCTCCACCTCTCACCAATGTCTGGCAAGATATTGTATTTTTCTTTGGCAGCACCATCTTCACGTTAGGGGCTTACAAAAAGCAAACCACCCTGTGACATGACTGTAGCTACCCTTATTTTGCAAACCTCTGTCATAAACCGTACCCAATCCAAACTACATTATCTCCTTTCTTTGCGAAAAGACTGTTTTATTCATATACTCCACAAAATAACCAGCAGAATTAAAGCTCAAAATACATTCCTGAAAACTGTTCTCAAAAGCAATACGCCCCAGGGAGGAAATTTTCACATCGCCTCCCCCTCGCAAGCGTAACATCTTTTCGCCAATATCAATACTACACACTAACACTACCATCATTATATACCTTTAAACAAAAATAAAACACCCCCTTCTCGGCGTACCTACGCACAAATTTCTCATTGATCAGCAAGTTTCGTACGGAAGAGGTTGGAATATATTTGCATAATTCATCTGGCACTCCTTCACCTTCTATCAGGTCGCTTTCCTTTCGGCTTGTATCTCATTAACCCTAATTTTGTCTCTTCGTCGAATTTAAATACGAGAAAGAACGAAGAAAAAAGAAATAACGAAAGCGAAAAGAAAATTATCCATCAGCCCGTGCCCTTTAATTTGCCACCCTCCTCAAAAACGGTGACACACCGATTCATGATAAATAGGATACCGGTGCGTATTGCGTATACCTATGTCACATACAATTAAGAACGAGCAAATTGTTGTTCCACGCAGCACAAATTGAGAGATGTTCACAGATTTTTTTGTTTTTTTTTTTTATGGAACAACCCTTCAACACTAAACCAAGAGAAGAAGGACAATACCCTTCGGATATAAATCCGGATTTTTATTACGTGTTAAGTGCTATCTGCAATTTACTTTCGTAAATATTTAATCGCTATGCCAGTGCACATATAGACACTAAAGTGTATACCACTATGTGACAATGATGGTTGTATCTAGAGCAAAGTGAAAGCTGTAAGGCGCATTGTTCATGAGAGAAATCAGCTTACGTATTCAAAAGGATGAGTGGGAACATTAAATCGTGCCCCTGGAATTTCGCCTGTGTATTGTGTATTTTATCCTCGCCCTGCTAATGTTTAGTGGCATTTTTATTGCATATTTAATACACCAGAATACACATCGTATCTTTTATTTGAATTAACTGCGAATGGTCTTGGGTGTGAGCTGGTGTTGAAGCAGCAAGACTCGGGCAAATAAATTTATGCGTATTGTAGGTATGCATCGAAAGGATACATTTTTGTGTTGGTATTATTCAAGAAACAGGGATTGATGAGTTGCGGGTATGAGGGCGAATTGCATGGTTTTGAATGGTTTTGAATGATTGGGACAATAGTGGAAATAGGTGAGTTCAGGGCACATGCCAAAGTAGTCCAGACGCCAAACAGAATAGAACTTTCGAAAAATCGAAATATTACGTATGAACTCGTCAATGCGGTTATGGATTCTCGAACTCCAGCCCAGTTATTAAGTCCAACAATCACGGACATTGCTTTTGAGTATCGATCTTCAGAACTAGGCTTCTACGGTCTGTGGTAAAAATGATTAAAATTAAAAATACTACAGCTATCCGAAGACTACGCTTTGATAGAAATTGAAATCGATTATATCCAGATCGTGTTTTTTTTTGTTTTTGCTCAGCCAACTGAAAGCCAGAAAGCAACCTCAAGTAAAGTGCCAGCAACTTTATGAACATTCCCTTACATTGCCAGATAATTTTATTGGAGATGTACGTACATCGTACATATAGAACCCTTAATGAAGCCTTCAAAGAAAAACAAATTACTTTTGTGATTCCTGCTGTACAAAAAAACGTTGTTTTACGTTGAAAGTCTGTGAAACTCATAGGTGATATTAATTCTCTCTACACATACACACATGACACATATAACAAATGGTCAAAAGAAAGGTGGTGTTTTAGGCCCGTACTAACTTCAGACAGTTGTCAATCCAATTGATAAATTGCAAACTGTCTGTGCAACATTTTCGGTGGTTTTTGCAATTAAAACACGTTTCAAAGACTAAGGAAAGTTTTAAGGTCAAACTTAGAGAGCACTTGCACCATTTTATCACCTGGCATATTGTTGACCGCTTTCGCACAAAATTTTGCTTATTACTAAAAGAAAAAAATTTTGGATGCCAACAATTTTCGTTGGTTAACATTTTTGATTAAAGAATGAGATTGTTTTCAATGATGTAAGAAAATAGTTATGGCCGGAGAGTATTTTCTTATTAGGCTGAATACTTGATTCTTGAAAACGAGTTCTTGTTATTGAAAATAATAGTTAAAGCAAGAACATTAAGCTAACAATTTTTTTAATAATCTCAAAATTCTTCGCTTATCAATCTGTTTTTTTGTTCTGAGTGACCAAAGGGAATATATCTTAGAGAAGATCGAAATCTATCGATTTGGCATCGTTTATAGGAGTTTGGTTTTTGTCTATCGACTTTATGGAACGCTGTGTGCGAAGATCTTCGTTTGAAGCCTGGCAAGATGCAGCTCGTGGAAGAAATGAAGTCGAATGACCAATGGCGATTTCCCATTGCTTATGATATACGACATACGAGATCATTCATAGGCATTATTTCATTAGCTATGGCTTTAAGGCTTGTTTTTTTCCAAAAAGGCATCTTTTTTTTTATTTCAAATATTTTTCTAATTTTTTTTTTAATGTATGATTTCAAGGATGGACTTAAACTATATTTGTTTTGTTCGATACTAAAAAGTCATGAATTTTGTTCCTGTTAAGAATTTCTTCTGTGATTTATAGTTTAAGTTTTTTTTTGGAAATAAAAATTGTGTTTGTTTTTTTTGTGCATATGTGTTTATTGTTAAATTTTATCTAAAAAAAATATTTTAGGTATTAGTTTATTGAAAAAGGCATCCTTTTTCGTCAAAATTGGTTGCCAACGCTGTTCACAGGGCTCACGAAGAAAATTTATTTGTTTTAAAGGTACGTGTACTGATTCCGAAAAAGCTCTGTATATATGCATTTTACAATTTTTTTCGAAGGCAAAAAGCTACCAGTGTGTGCGTATTAGCATATTTTAGAGGTTCTAACATCTCTGTATAAACGTTCGATTGTGCGAAGTCCTAAAATATTGTTTATTATACAACGAGATTTGTTTCTTATATCCGAGTTGTTCTTATATGAAAACGACGTTTATAAGAAACAAAGTTTCTTATACGAAAACTACCGATGTAAGAAACAAAATTTCTTATATAAAAACAACCGATATGAAATATGAACGAACAAAAGCAGAAGTCAACACGAAGAGAGTATGTTGGACGATTTGGCGGGATTTCTCTACTGACAGTAGCACAACTGTCATTGTCATTGAAAGGTGTATTCGCATCATACCGTAATTCGTTTACATGCAAAGTTGAGCTGTTTTTGCATTTAAACTGAAATCCAGCTCAACAAAGGAAAACATTATAGGGGTATTCACGATCCGATGCAACTGGTCTAGTATCATTGCGAAATTGCGAAAGTGCAACTGTTTTTCGCACTCCAACAACAAAATATACTGACTCAAATTTCGCTACACTTTTGCACTTTATCTATACCCTGACCCTATTGCAACAGAAAAATACAACGGAGTAATGTGTACCCACGTCCATTTGACAGTTCGCCAAATGTCAGTGTTACTTGCTGTCCGTACCTTTGCTTCGTTGTTGCTAGGGATTAGAAAAAGAGTGTTCACGATCTGATAAAATAAAATAAAATTTCGCAATTTTGCTAGACCTGTTACACCGAATCGTGAATACCCCTTATGTTTCTAATATGTGTAATGATTTCAATAAAATAACAAATTGTGTGAATAAAAATACGTTTCTTATATCCGAGTGTTTCTTTTAAGCGAGTTTCTTATATGAAAACTTATATAGCAAACAAGTCTCCGTGTTTTCACATGCGTTTCTTAAAAGCGAGTTGTTCTTATACGAGTGTTTCCTATATCCGTGTTCGACTGTGTAATTTTCGTTCCCGCAGCTCTGTTTAATGTGCTCTTCTACTCATTTTTGGTTATAGCAGCAACAAAGTTATCAGTTGATGTACGATTGTACACCTAAAACAGAGCTTTAGCAAAGTAGATGCTGGAATTACTGCACCTCCTTCTTATGTCAGCAGGGTTTTCAGTTAGGTATGGGTATATAGGTAAGCGGGTTGGCGAAATGCCATTGTAGTTTTATCTAACCCCCATACTGTGGAAACCAATTAAACCGGATTCTCAAGCCATCCCGAGGCTAAAACAAATCTGTGGAAGTCTTTTATAAACTTCTCAGAGAAATCTTCGAAGTCATCAAAAAGTGTCTTCAGTTAAATAGGCTAAAGATACCCATAAGCTGAATGATGCAGCAGACATACCGGGAACAATTTAAACTAACAAATCAACAGATGAAGCTACGGCGCAGTGGCTTAGTGGTTAGTGTGTTGGACTGCTAATCGAGGGGTCTCAGGTTCGAATCCCAAAAAAAAAACCCAAATTCCAACTCAAAGCTTTTTTTTCACTTCGAATGTCTGACAAACTTCCGAGATTATAACTGTCATGAAAGAGCTTCTCAATTAGCCGTTTGGACTCGGCATAAAATTGTAGATCCCTTCCATTCGTCCGAAAAACTAAAAACTCACACAAAACGAATGATTTTGAGAAGCTAGACCTAGGGTCCTTACGGACCTGTTGCGCCAACTATTTATTTATTTTTTATCAACAGATGAAGCTAGTCTCCCAAATCTAAACACAAAACGAATATTGCTGCCAATATCGAATCAACCCCAAACCAAGTTACTTTCTTTCCAAGCAGACTGTAATGAACAACAAATGTAACCACCGCCCTTTTGCAAATGAACCAGTTTCGAAAAGTTCGTTTGCATTTCTAAACAGACAATATCAAACAATTTGCATGGCATGGTAAGGGTGACGTTGTTTGCTCTACACAAAAAAAAAGAAATACATTTTCTGCATAAGTTGGTACACATTACATGTGGGTTTGTTAACATCTCAGCAAGTTTGATATGCTGTATCCACGCTCACCTTAAAGATCCACCCTCAGCAGCGTGTTTTTTTTAGTAAACCCACATACCCACTTGTAAATACACGATGAATTTGCCTTTCCTTTGCTTCGTTCGGTTTTTATCATTTTTGTCGGTCTGGTCGGCTATGTAGTCCTTGCAATTAAAAATGCTATTTCCGTTTCGTTTTATCATTTCTGTGGCGCTATCATCATCATCAAGAACATCAGTGTGTTCGTTATGACTATTGTCTTGGAGAGGGTCGGTATGCCGAGCGGGTGAGAGTGAGGTAGGTAAATACAGTCATTACTTATTACAAGTCTCGTTTTTTGTCCCCCCCCCCCCCTGTAAGGAAATGATAGAATCGCTTTATAATCTTCGTGTGCCTTGTTTGATTTATTGCTGTCAGATTATTTCATGATAACGCTGCAGAAAGTCATCTCCCTCCCGCTTGTTGAAGTTGTTGGTGGTGCGTACATTAAGTATAGGCATTGGTGGCGTTTGAATAATTCATAATAAGCAGTTTTGGGGAAAAGGATTTCTATAATAAATTGATGACTGAATTTCCTCCAGAGGAATGGAGCGTCGGCCTGAGTATCGGCTTCAAAGGTTGGTTCGTTGTTGCGACCTTATTAAAATAAATGAACTTTTCCGCTTGACTAGGCATAGAGCCAGTCCTGGTACTCAATTTTGATTTCAATTTCCCTCCACTCTAATTCTCCAATTACTTTCAATTAAACCCCAAAAAGATACCGCCCAATGGGTATAGGTATAGAGAATCCTTGTCATCAGAGCGGCGTGCGTCCATATCAATTTTAAAGTGCTTCGCCCTGCAGCAAAATCCCATAAAACTACAGACTTCGTACATTTCAATTATTGTGCCATCCAGACACATTAAAATCTGGCATTTCCAATACACCGACACATTATGCGGTGCCAAACCAAATTTCAGCTATACCTATGCATATATACGTTTGGGGACATTTTTCCGTGCATTACTCGTAAAAGAAAAATTGCTCGCAATATCGAATATAATTTCCCGCGGAAATTGTCAACCCACCACATATGAACCATTCAGAGAGGCACAGAGACAGAGGTGAGCGAGAGAGAAAATGATAGAGCGGAAAACTCAATTTCGAAATTAGTTTTCCTAATTAGTTTTAAAATAACACCCAAACAGCATTAAAGCGTCGTTTCGTATAAAACGCTCAACCGATATGTGCACAGTGTGTCCTGAGTGCAAAGGCACATTTATGCGGTTCGGCATGGACGTGGTAATTATCCGCGCATTTGTTTTTATATGGATTCTCAATAAAATGTGATTCCCTCCGGGCTGAGAAATGTACACGCCGCACCGCACATATTGTCTGTGTATGGGGGACAGTTGGATTGGAAATGGAAAAACCATTGAATTGCATACCGCAGAAATGTCGGACGCCGAGCACATACAGCTACAGCACGCAGCATACAGGGCCACCCCTTTAAAATCGAAATGAGTGGATAGCGTTTGTCATTGGTGGTATGTTGCACCCGAATCGAATCAAAAATTATAACTAATGAACCCATAAAATATGTACAAATCGACATTAAAAGCGATTGCCCGGAAAGCGCGCTCAACAGTTCAATTTTGGTGGTGCGATGTTTACGCGTGTGTTATTGGGTGTGTTTTGCATGCAGTGCCAACAGGAGTAATTACGTATAGACTTCGATGAGCCGGAAAAATCAGTAAACCCCAAAAATCCGATACAACATATTCGAGGTGAACGAAATTTGGATTTTTTTCCCCGAATGGTTTTCCTGCATTATTTACGATAGTCGCAGTGGATTATATATGCACTCGTAGATCCTTCAATTGCTAGAGTTGTCTGATATTCATGTTTAGTGTTGTTTGACTAATCATTATGTATTTGTAGGATGCAGGTTTTTATTTTTTGTTGTACCGGGGTTATTTCGAGAGCGATTTTTGTGACATATGCATCGAATCCAGAGGCAATTGCCATAGGTTGATGTCCGCATGAATGTTTTGTCACAAGCAATAAAAGTTTACAAAACACAAATTGCATTGAATAAAGCGTGACTTTATTTTACAGAGCTGCGGTTCAATGAGTTTGCATTGTTAATTTTGTTGTGCTAAACATTTCGAATTATAAGTTACCTACCTTAAATACCACATCCCAACGGGCATTATGTACGCAGTCATACGGAAACTGTACAAAATGTGCTTCCATTAGCTGGATCCTGGATCTATAAATGTGACGATCAAAACGGTAATAAAGAGACTCTTCTTAATATATGGAATGTGATAAACCAAAATTTGTGTATCAAAAAGACTCATAGATGTCGAAAAAAATTTATTTCAAAACGCTCCAATTAAAATGTTTATTACTATTTTAATTTTGAGTTAACTTTCAAAACGAGGCTATTTATTTTTTGTCTTACAATCAAAAGCTACCTATTTTTCATACTAAGTTAATCGTTTTCAAAACTGCTTAGATCATGAAACTGGAAGACGGCTGCTCAAGAAAACTAAAAGCCAAACAAATAATTGGTATTTCAAGTTCAAGACCAATGTCCTTGCAAGAGCTTGTGGCGTTATCAAAACCAAATGCTATTAATCTGACGTTGGAGTTTTACGGTCCGTTATGCGTCCGGGTAAAAGAATTGATCTGATGGAATTAAGATCATTGTCCCCCGAAGTTTCTATTAAAGAAGCTAAATCGACAAGCTCCTTACATAGCATTGCGGTAAAAAATCGAGGGAAATCGAAGGCACAAAGGTGTCATGGATGAAGATGTTTTTATTATATAAGAATGTGCTTAAGCCTATGTGGACATATGGTATACAATTATAGGGTTTTGGGGATGAAGATCTCCATAGAGACCTCGGAATTCCCACGGTTAAGGATGATACGAGGAATTTCTCTCGAAAACATAGAAGTTTACTATTAGGACACGTTAATAACTCAGTCCTTGAAGTTCTCCATGAAACAAATTTATTGCGGTTTAATTCTACCTTAGCCCGATAATTATCAAGTGCTTTAAAATTTCGGAACGAGCAGGATCTATCGTCGGAATGTTGCCTGCCAAACGTGTAAAACTTCGTGATAAAAAAATTGCTTGATAAGTCATAACTTAGTTGCAGTGCGAAGCAATTTTGTGGGCGGTGGTTTAAGTGAGGAAAAATCTCACACTACTATGAGCACTTTCACAATGAAAAGAAAAATTAGTTTGGCAAGATCCTGGGGATCAACCTGATGTCTGTGAGTTTCTCGAAGTAACTCAGTACTGCTATTAGTTTTTTTTTACTTTATTTTAATAAAACAAAACTTTTCGTTACTTAAATTTTCTTTTTCGGTTAATTTTACAGGTATATGAGGATTAAAACGAAAGATACCATTTAAAAAAATATTTTCAAAATGCGCTAAGTATAATTTTAGCAAACAAATCTGCCTAAACAGATCTCGCACCTACTACCTGACCCCAAGCAGGGGGCTTGCAGCATGCCCCAAAGCGTTCTGTTTTTTATTACCTTCTCCAATTCTTAAAAACAAAATGCTTTGTTCTTAAAAATACCTACATGTGTTCGAAAAATATGACAAGTTTTGGTCATATGTCTCAAAACATTTTGGCCTTATGACGCTTTGGGAAGGCGACATAAGACCAAGTTCTAAAATTTGGCTTTATGATGCTTTCCCGAAGACTCTTAAGGCCAAATCTGAGAATTTACATCGCTTGGCCTTATGTCACTGCACCTCCCTTTGCTCAGTGGACTTGCGGAATGCGGAAACTCGAAATTCTCGTTTCTATGGTGAGACTTATTCATTAGGGACTAATGATACTCAACTGCACCTACGAAATTCCATTGTTTTTTGTTGTTTCCACGCTGGCATTTTTTGTTCTTTTTTTTTAAATGGACCTCTTTGCTATATCAAGGGCCCATTTGCCAGGCAGTGATCAGTGATTGCTTCTTGGAAAAAAATTGACGACTTTGATCCGGAATATGTGTATAGGTACTTATACCACGAAATGCTTTCCTGCCAATTAAGCGATGAAATTGTATTACCAAATGGATCAGTCAGTTGACTACTACGATCGTGCAATTTAAGGCCACTCAATTACTTCTTTATCTTGCAGGCAGATGGTCGATAAAGTGGCCTTAAATTCAGCCGACAGGATGCGTGTAGTGTGATGAACAGCTGGCCTCATCGGCTTCTATGCCAAAATCGCGTAGGAAACATTACGTTAAGGACCCTGTTTCTTAATGAATTCCTACACGTTTTTTAGTGGAACTTATTATTCATTTTAAAAAATGTCCACAGCTCTTAAGCCATTAGTTTGCCCTTCAAATGCAGTTGCCAGAAAATTTGTCAAAAAAGCAAAAAACATCCCTAAGAAACATTGGAATATAGGTTCTCCTACTTTCTAATAAGATTCTTGTTTAAAATAAAAACCACTTCTGTTTTAAAAGTGGTCTTCAAGACTCTACCTATTGGGATTACCAGAGATAGATCTTCCGGCATTACAGTCATAAAGTCTTTCTCTTGCCTTCCTTTGTTGTAACATGATTCGAGTAATTCCTCGTGAATTTGAACACAGTCTGAAGACTCTCTATTATTTAAAAGGTCTCAACTTTTTGTCGTACATACTTTACCCGTTGGCGATTGCATACGGAAGACCCTACTTGTCCACCTGTTTCTACATACAGATCTGTCAGTTATACAGGGTGTCCGCCGGGAAGGTATGCTACTTTGTTTGTTTATAATTTTTGATTAAATTAAAGAGAATGGATCTTATATTGATAAATGTTTTATTTAATGTCGGCAATTGTGTATGGAATACAATATCAGGTAAATGTCCGCCTCTGTTAGTCTCACAAATGCGAGCCCTTTTGAGCACATTTTTCATTACATTCTCACACATTTCACGCGGTATTTATTTAATTTCATTACGAATATTTTGTTTGAGTTGCTCAAGCGTTTCTGATTTGTTTGCATAAACCTTGCTTTTCAGATATCCCCACAAAGCAAATCAGGCGACCGTGGAGGCCAATCAACATCACCATTTCTTGAAATAACTTGTTGTGGAAAGAGGTCTCGCAGTAATTCCATTGTAATCCTGGCTGTATGCGATGTGGCACCGTCTTGTTGATACCACATGTTAATCAAGCCCAAAGCATGAAGTTGTGGTGTTAATAAGTTTTCAATCATATCACGATATCGCTCCCCATTCACAGTTACCGTTACGCCGTTTTCATTTTCAAAGAAGTAATGTCCAATGATTCCTCCTGACCAAATTTCACACCAGACTGTAACTTTTAATGGATGCAAAGGTGACTGATGAATAATTTGAGGGTTTTCCATTGCCCAGAACCGACTATTCTGTTTATTCCCATATCCATTCAAATGAAAATGTGTTCTCCCAAAAATTTAACGTAACTTTGTCACCGTCACTAATCGTCAATAATCGATGATTGATTTTAATAAAATGTTTTAATGATTAAAACACGTTGGTTTATCGAATATCGAATTATCGAATATTTTTCCATATGAACTGTCAGACTAATGTTTACCAAAATAGCGACAAAACAAAGAAGTATACCTTCCCGGCGGACACCCTGTATTTATGAATTCACAATTTATTTTCATATTATATCTACTAGCAACAACTGGGATATTCTAAAAGATCTAAGGTTAAGATATTCCCCATGGCTCCTTCTTTTACTGATGGCCAACAGCACACCAGCAACAGTTGCTTTCTAGCTCTGATTCCGTTTCTCCGAAAAGCGCTCTATTCTTAACACAATTTTTCTTTGTTTTTACTAACAGATTCACTTAAATCGCCTTGAAAGCCCCCAAATGAATTGAAACGTTTATCTGTTTGAACATTTGCGATTAAAGATACATTTTCCATAGAATCATCATCACTTTGTTCTTCTTTTCATTTATTTAAATGAAAAGAATGCGTGTAGTGTGATGAACAGCTGGCCTCATCGGCTTCTATGCCAAAATCGCGTAGGAAACATTACGTTAAGGACCCTGTTTCTTAATGAATTCCTACACGTTTTTTAGTGGAACTTATTATTCATTTTAAAAAATGTCCACAGCTCTTAAGCCATTAGTTTGCCCTTCAAATGCAGTTGCCAGAAAATTTGTCAAAAAAGCAAAAAACATCCCTAAGAAACATTGGAATATAGGTTCTCCTACTTTCTAATAAGATTCTTGTTTAAAATAAAAACCACTTCTGTTTTAAAAGTGGTCTTCAAGACTCTACCTATTGGGATTACCAGAGATAGATCTTCCGGCATTACAGTCATAAAGTCTTTCTCTTGCCTTCCTTTGTTGTAACATGATTCGAGTAATTCCTCGTGAATTTGAACACAGTCTGAAGACTCTCTATTATTTAAAAGGTCTCAACTTTTTGTCGTACATACTTTACCCGTTGGCGATTGCATACGGAAGACCCTACTTGTCCACCTGTTTCTACATACAGATCTGTCAGTTATACAGGGTGTCCGCCGGGAAGGTATGCTACTTTGTTTGTTTATAATTTTTGATTAAATTAAAGAGAATGGATCTTATATTGATAAATGTTTTATTTAATGTCGGCAATTGTGTATGGAATACAATATCAGGTAAATGTCCGCCTCTGTTAGTCTCACAAATGCGAGCCCTTTTGAGCACATTTTTCATTACATTCTCACACATTTCACGCGGTATTTATTTAATTTCATTACGAATATTTTGTTTGAGTTGCTCAAGCGTTTCTGATTTGTTTGCATAAACCTTGCTTTTCAGATATCCCCACAAAGCAAATCAGGCGACCGTGGAGGCCAATCAACATCACCATTTCTTGAAATAACTTGTTGTGGAAAGAGGTCTCGCAGTAATTCCATTGTAATCCTGGCTGTATGCGATGTGGCACCGTCTTGTTGATACCACATGTTAATCAAGCCCAAAGCATGAAGTTGTGGTGTTAATAAGTTTTCAATCATATCACGATATCGCTCCCCATTCACAGTTACCGTTACGCCGTTTTCATTTTCAAAGAAGTAATGTCCAATGATTCCTCCTGACCAAATTTCACACCAGACTGTAACTTTTAATGGATGCAAAGGTGACTGATGAATAATTTGAGGGTTTTCCATTGCCCAGAACCGACTATTCTGTTTATTCCCATATCCATTCAAATGAAAATGTGTTCTCCCAAAAATTTAACGTAACTTTGTCACCGTCACTAATCGTCAATAATCGATGATTGATTTTAATAAAATGTTTTAATGATTAAAACACGTTGGTTTATCGAATATCGAATTATCGAATATTTTTCCATATGAACTGTCAGACTAATGTTTACCAAAATAGCGACAAAACAAAGAAGTATACCTTCCCGGCGGACACCCTGTATTTATGAATTCACAATTTATTTTCATATTATATCTACTAGCAACAACTGGGATATTCTAAAAGATCTAAGGTTAAGATATTCCCCATGGCTCCTTCTTTTACTGATGGCCAACAGCACACCAGCAACAGTTGCTTTCTAGCTCTGATTCCGTTTCTCCGAAAAGCGCTCTATTCTTAACACAATTTTTCTTTGTTTTTACTAACAGATTCACTTAAATCGCCTTGAAAGCCCCCAAATGAATTGAAACGTTTATCTGTTTGAACATTTGCGATTAAAGATACATTTTCCATAGAATCATCATCACTTTGTTCTTCTTTTCATTTATTTATATTTCTGTATCAAAGTGTGTTTACTGTAAATGCATTTAAACAGCGCGCCCCAATAGCAGTTTGGTTAGTGAGTTTTTTTTGTATGTAGATATAAATAAAGTAAATACACGCAGGACAAACGAAATTACCGTAAAAGCACTTAAAGCTAACTGCAAAGCAGCGTGCTCCCCCGATGTGTGTTTTATTTGGACAGTAAAATACTGAACTGAACAGTAATTAGGTTTCAGCATGTTTACCTTCGTTACACGGACAGCGAAATTTAAAAAATAAAAGGAAAAAACTCCTTTCGTTGGCATAATTTTCCATGATTTACCCAATAAATCACATTACCAACTAATTTAGCTACACAATTATATAGATTAGGGTATGTGTGTTGTGAAGAGAGGTTTATACTCGTATGAGGTATGTGTGGATGAATCCTAGTGCAATTATTGTGTCCGCATGTGTCCCCAGCAGTTTGTAATTATTTTGGGCTGTGCTATGCCCACATTTGTGAGGTTTTCTTTTTTCCCCGGAGACTCAGGTGCGGGTCCTTGCATAATTCCATTTTCGGTGATTAGTGTAATTTAATTCATTTTACTCGCATTAGGCTGTAGGTGTAGTGCGTATATGGATTTTTTGGAGGTCAGAGCTGCAAAGTTAAAACATAGGAGGGGTTTATTTGGATCAAAATAAAAAGTTTATGGATGCAAGTGACTGTGAGAAGCTAAGCCTAGTGATCTGTTGCAGCGGATAAGACTTAATCTATTTTCGTGCTTGCATCTGGAACAAGACTCTACAAAAAGCTGTATCAAAAAAAGACAAAACAGACAGACAGGTAATAAATAAAAATAGAAAAAAGTAGAGTACCGAGAACTAATCGCTGGGAGACTTATAAGTATTTATAAAAGGTTACAGCGGCGAGGCCGACAAACAATGGCGACAGCTAGCTTACTATTGGGGGATAGGGAAAAACTTGACCATAAGCGGTTTCGATTTTTCAATTAAAATAAATAAAAAAACACCTAATATTGCAAGTTTGCTTAGGATTGAGGGGGGACTACAGAGTCGAAACCCTTTAAGGAATCAAGAAGTGTGGGTCTTATAAAAAATGTACCGTCTATTGCTTGCTTATGCTTATGCCGATGATTTTCAATTATGCTTATTTCTTCTCTTTGTGATGTCCCTGATATTGTTTTAAATCGGACAAAATCTCTGATTATTGGACTTGTTTTAAATCCGACAAAATCTCAGGTTATTGCAATAGCGAATAAGCGAATAAATCCAAACATCTTGCCGAATTTATATCTCTCAAACGTAATAATTAGTTACGCTAATACAGTTACTTGCTAAGGTTTAAAACTTGTCGTCTTATGATCATGTTAATTTTGTTGTTGGCCGCATTTATGGCTGTCTTAGGAAACTGTGGCTGTCTGCTAATTTTACTCCTAAAGGAATTCGTCGCAAACTTGTACTTGCTCTGATTTGACCTATCATCACATATGCCGAGGTAGTAAATAGTGACTTGGACTCTCTATCTCAGTATAAACTACGAGTTGCTTTTAATAAATTCAATAGATACATTTATGGACTGAAGAGATATGATCGAATCTCTCTTTCATCTAGAAATGTCTTAGGTTGTACTTTATACCAATTTTTTAATGCTAGTTATCTCATATTTTTCCACAAACTCCTTCATAGCAAAACTCGGGAATATCTTTACAATAGAATGAGTTTTCACGATCTCAGAGAAAACTTGATATCAACATTCCGTCCTTTAAATATTTAAACTCATACCGAATGTTTTTCGTCCGCTCTACAAGGCTTTGGAACTCTTTGCCTATACATATTAAACTGAATTCCAAGAACTTCAAATACAATATTTTTAAATATCTTTCAGTGCAGCTGTGATGGTAGTAATAAATAGTAGTAAATATATTTTAAGATAATTAAAATTTTTTTCATACTCACCCTTCACCTTGAATTTTTGAATTTTTATGATAGTCATTCTTTATTTGTTACTTTTGCCTTATATTAATATTTATTCAGTTTTCATAGATTCATAGATTATTGTACATTTGAAAACCCCGTTATATGCACAACCTGGGACACACAAGTTTGCTGCTTTCGATGTGATGTGTTACTTAATCCTCCTGCCTCAAGTATATTTTGAGTGTTTTACCCTGAAATCATAGGCGGAGTAGCTTAGTGGTTAGTGTGTTGGACCTGTAAGGGAGGTGTCCCAGGCTTGATCCCCGAAAACAAAAATTACATTTTCAGATTTTCTTCAGAATGTGAAGACTGTTTTCCCCTTTTTTATCAGCAAAGGCAATATTTTTCCCCTAAATTCGAAAAAAGTTCACCTTTTTTCCCCTAAGTGAAATTTTCCTTTATTTTTTTTTTTTTAATTTGAATTTGAAAATGATTTTCGTTTCTATTAGACAAAGTCAGTGTCAAATATGAAGAAGAAAAAACCAAGTGATAGCTAAAAAACTTGTAGGAAAACAAAACAGAATTTATATGGCTGTAGCATGATTTTGTTAAAAAATTACTAAAAAGTTTACAATAAAGTCCAAAAAACTGAATAAAAACATTTTAGAATTGAAAACTGATGTTTATCACATGCATTAGGTTAAAGAAGATAGGTTAAAGTAATGGGAATTGGGCGCTTTTTGGCAATATTTGAACAAAACACTACTCTGTGAAAGGATGGGTTTCGCGAAACACTCTATTCAGATACACAAAAATTCGTACGTAGACGTTTGATGGGCTGCTTTCTTTCATATTTAGTGTCCGTCTGTATGAATGTTAGCAGTTAGAATAAATCTATTCTCTGCTTTAAGACCGAATATTAATGGCGTTTCTTGGATCACGCGTGTTGTTGGTCTAAAATGGCCATTTCGGCTCTGTGGCAAATTTGCATACAAAGTCAATACGAGAAAGGTCGCTCAGGTCTTCAAAGAAGTAGGCTGAAGTTAGCCTTGCGCAGAGTGGTAAGAGCTGTACAATTGCAAAGGAGGTGGATAGAGCAGTTGCTTCTTCCTCTCCTACAAAAATCGATGTAGGATACTGGATACTCCCATTCTACGAGCGCACTTACCTTTCAAGCATGTCCCGTTTTTGCTTCCAAAGCGAAACTGACCTGGTTTCTACTAGTAAAGATAAGTATGCCAGTTCTTTTGGTAGTTTATTAAGTCACGTTGGGGGCTCCATGACCAAATTTCGATCTCTTGAATAAAAATCTGTCGGGTAAAGCAACTCCCACGTGATACCTTTACCCATGCATCATATCGCTTGGCTTATCGTAAAAACCATGCCTTTGTTATGACAGAACAGTTAGATCCCCAACCCCAGTAGGTGGACGTAATTCGCATAAAATCCAGCTACAAAAGCCTCACCGAATCGAAACAAACACTCGCAATTAGCACTCCCTTAGCACAAATTTAAGGAAACACTACAATAAAACTAATATTAAGCATCCGACAAAAATCCAAAAGCTTGCACCATTTACCACCAAGCACATCTCTATCTCCCTCTAGAGCCCGATACGCTATACTTACTTGCTACACCAACGCAACGTGGCCATCACTAAATAATTCACCTGGCATTTCATACCACTAGCACTACAGTCGTATGCAGTGCGGTACACCTTTGCGTCTGCTTTGTTCGTCCTGTCCAACAATTGCCATTTAACCATGGCAGGTATTAAGGGAGCTTCGTTTCGGTTCGGTTATTTAGATTTCTATTTATTTTTATTGTTTTTTTCCCTTCCTTTTCGTTGTGCTGATGGTGGCTCTGTTGCCCGCGCACCCATCTGAAGGATATCGTTATCCATTGTTATGGTGAAAAGAAAAAAAAAACACAAAACAGAAGAAAAACGAACAGGATTTCCAAGGATAAGTAGCAGAAATCGTTGTGCTTAAAGTACTAAACTAAATACAGGATTAATAGAGGATTTTGAAAACGAAAAGATAGAAATGGTCTCTGTTGGGAGATTGCATTCAATCTATTTCTATATAAGGTAACGGACTCGAGGCACAGGCATTCTCATACAGACGGAGTCTGTTGCTGCTCCATGAATGGCTATTTTCATAGAAATACGGAAAATTAACAGCCATAAGCCAGTCTAATTGAAATAGACGATTTAAGGGAGTAATTTGTTTCGACGGCTTTAGTGCAATTTGACGAACGGAATTTAATTGCACAGTTATTTGCGTTCGATGGCTTTGTGTTTGTGCCATCGTCACGCAATAAATAACTAGCATAACAGTGGAGGGCTTTTGCGAATGGAACAGCAATAGGAATGTTCAAGATCAAAATATCAATATCGATGGAGCATGAAACAATTTAAAGCACGCGAAAATGAAAGAAATCGAGCAAATATCCCTGACAACTAAAATTTTTCATCGTGGATACAAACGATTTAAAATTCGCTTCCTGGTGAAGTTTGTCGTAGGAATTCAGCATTCAAAGTGAGGTAGCACAACGATGCATACCTTAACCAGTGCATTTTCTGCTAGTGAATAGTTACGAGTATATTCTCAGTACCTATCAGATTTTTTAGGACAAGCCGAATTTTAAGTCTTGACGATGTCACATAGATAAATATTGTATTTCAGACTTCAAAGTCGACACGTTACCAACTCGATCGTTTGAATATCGAGATTTTCGTAATGTTAATGTTGAATTATTGACGTAGGTATATTGTCTTTCAAGGCGTCTTCAGTCGGTGATTTGGGGGCAGCGTCGCCGGAGAGAAATATTATAAAGTGAAGGGTCCGCCAAATAACTTCTTTTTTTTTTGAAAATGCTATAAAAAAAAACTACTGAATATTTTCTCAAATTTCTTTTTTTATTTGAAAGTATAATCCTTCCGGTTAATAATGGAAAATAATTTCATTCAAATGGCTGCTTCGGCTGGCCATGCAGTAGCTTACACGATCGGTCCGATTTTTAAGCACATTATCGATTGTGTGCAGCTGTATTTCACCAATGGCTTCACGAATATTGTCCTTTAAAGCGTCAATTGTCTCTGGCTTGTCGGCGTAACACTTATATTTTACGGCACCCCACAAATAATAGTCCAACGGTGTCAAATCGCAGCTCCGAGGTGGCCAAACGACATCAGCTCTGCGGCTGATAATGCGATCTTCAAAAACAGGGCGCAAAACATCGAGTGTAGCTTCGGCTGTGTGGCACGTAGCGCCGTCCTGTTGAAACCAAATGTTGCCAATATCCTCCTCTTCAATTTTTGTGAACAAAAATTCGTTCAACATGGCCCGATAACTATCGCCATTGACTGTAACGGCCACTCCTTGCTCATTTTCGAAGAAAAATGGCCCAATTATGCCTCTGGGCCAAATTCCGCACCAAACAGTGACTCGTTTTGGGTATATCGGCTTTTCAATGTATGCGTGCGGCTTTTCTGAGCCCCAAATGCGACAATTTTGCTTGTTTACATACCCGCCAAGATAAAAATGAGCTTCATCTGAAAAGATGATTTTTTTTGGCAAAATCGTGTAGGCTACTGCATGGCCAGCCGAGGCAGCCATTTGAATGAAATTATTTTCCATTATTAACCGGAAGGATTGTACTTTCAAATAAAAAAAGAAATTTGAGAAAATATTCAGTAGTTTTTTTATAGCATTTTCAAAAAAAAAAAGTTATTTGGCGGACCCTGTAGTACTGCAGCCAAAAAAGGGGAGTATTTTGAAAAGAAATAGTAGTACAGGCATTTTTTAGTCTTCAAAATTCACGGAACCACCAAACCACAATCTCAAATATCTAACAATAAAATAAATACCGAACTGACAGATGAAAATTGCATGAAGCCAACGAAAATCAAAAACAAACTAGAAAGAGAAAAATTTCCTTTTTGACGACAGTTTGGAACATAAAAGTGTTGCCAAATTTGCATTAAATTTGAAGTGAATTAAATTTATTAAGGTTGAAAAATTACACTTTGCTGCAAGAGTTAGATATTTTAAATCTTTAAGGAGTACGAATGTGAATGGAGGAGTACGGAGGTGTTGAAAGTAGTACAATACCCCTATGGGAGTACTTTCGGCAGCACTGCTTAAGGGGATACCATTCGGACTTAAAATTACCTCACAGGAAGAAGTCTGGGGGTGTTATGTTGGGTGAGCAGTCAAATTCACCATTTTTTCATAAGGTTTTTCATAGACGTCCGATGGAGAAAGCACGCAATAAAGCGATTGGGCTTGGGGTGATTGAGCTGTGACGCGATATTAGATAACGAGATCTTTTGACGGTTCCGGCTGCTCCAGCATCATCTTCGATGAAGAGACATCCAATTATCCGTTTAGCAAAGTGATGCCAGATCGTGGGTAATTACCCATTTCTTGGGCATTTTGCCTTTCAAAATGAGCTAAAAGGGCGAAAATGGGCGTTTTTTTATCACTTGGAGCAAGAAAAAATTGTGTTTTTTGTTGTTTTTTAACGTCGGCATGGGCAAAAAGGGCATTTTTGGGTGTTTTTGACATGTATCGTGGGCAATTTAGTCCGAAAAGTTTGGCATCACTCTTGTATGTGATTTTAGTGAGGGATATTCCCGGCGTGGAACCTCAATTTTTAAGAAAAATTATCATCGCTCTTGATTGTTTTTTGGCGAGAATCGTCCTTGATTTGAGCCGCGTTCCATGGCACAAATTTGCTTGGAACTTAAGCCGATTTGAAACAGATATAAAAGTTATAGTGAAGGTTAAAAGTACCCACCCTTAAATAGTTGAAAACCACTTTCACTGCCTAACTCAGCATATTCGCTTGATTTTATTTTTGTTGTGCAGGTTGTGCACAGATGCGTTGCTGTGTATAATTTGTTTTCCAAGATGTTGCGTAAGCCAGGTTACTATAATGGTAGAAATTCTACCACTGGGCGAACTCTGGTTTGATTAACTCCTTAGACCGCAGCGTAATTGTTGCTCCCCAAACAATTATCTTTCCAGATTTCAAATTTGTTTGTACAGAACTCTTCGTACAGAAATACGTGAGCAACTTCTGTGCCAAATCACTGATCTTAAATCATACCTGTTCATAGTTAGCGCTAAGAAAAAGGTCTTTCTTCTCGGCGCCAGTTACCAACTCTACCCCAAACGCATCAAAACCCCATTATCTGTGCCCGTGATTTTATAGACAAATCCGCATCAATTGACGAGCATGTAAAACAGTGATACAGCAGCTAAAAGCCGGCCTTACCATCACACACTTGTATTACTTGGGGCAAATGCTTTTCAGCATCCAACCGGGATTTCAATTCCATTAACAGACCATCCATTTAAATGAATTCATGCGCTGATCTATCACAGCTATTGTAAATAGCAGTTTTTAAGCCCAGCAATTAAGCTAAAATCCGACGAAGGATTCCTTTTTTTTGCGCCCACCATTACTCAAACAATGCACGCGTACCCGCTGTTATATGCAACCATCCATTACCAAGTAATTTTACCATAGCCACCATTGTTTATTTGTATCTATTATTTGTTAAACTATATTTTTTTGTATCGCTTATTGTTGGATGCATTTTCAATGATACAACTTTGTTGATCGGATGCGTATCGCCTGCGATGCCGATGGTGGTAGTGGTTAAAAATCAAATTCATATCCCGTACACACTGGGTGTATTGGGAATTCATTGATTTTGATGGCAGAGATAAAAACAAAACGTTCCAGATATCTCGAGCAAACAGTGCATTGTTCGACAGCGCGCTTTGCAACTTTCACTTAACTTTTTGATTATATAGGACTTTTCCGAGCGACCGTTGTTATGTGTTGCTCTGTGTGTGTGGTCGGATTTGCACAGCGGGTGGTGATAAAACTGCTGGATATGTTGATAACACTCAATTTTCGTAAACAATAGAAAGTGCTTTACAAAAGCTATAAAACGTTCTTTTAATTGCATTTTCGTTATACGACGAGGATGGGAACGGGGTCCTTTGCTCCCCGCTCCAGGCGCACAATTGCGAGTGTGAAATGTGAATATGAGATGGGAATTGGTGTGTTGGACAAAGGATTTCACATCCACAGCCGGACGGACACGGACACGAGCACACATTGAATGCATAAAAATGTGAAGGGGCCGTGCTCTAGTCCTGTTTCACAGTTCTGGGAAAATAGTTTTTGTTGCTACATCTGCTTTCTAGTGTAACTTTTGTATCTGCCACACAAAACGAAACTATGAAAGATATTTTTACTTCACCACGCGAGCGGCTAACAAAAAATACAACACACAAAAACTCAAAAAATTCAGACAGAGCGAGAGAAAAAAAAACAACCATCCAGGACGAAAACAATAGAAATGGGAATATTCCGTAAATTTCGCTTCCACTGGCGCCCATTGTTAGAATTGCTGGCCCCCATGGATAACAAAATCGAGAGCGAAAAACAATGTGTCCTTAAGCCACATGCAAAATAAATTTTTCTTTCCCCTCCCTTCACTTCCGCACGAAGGACCTATTCACACGAAACAAACATTAAACAATTTAAATTGAAAAAAAGCGAGAAAATGTCACCGATTAAACTGCGTTAAAGCGGTTACAACTGGTGTTTGCCGTTAGCTGCACATTAGTTTCCAAACACCGCCCTGGATTGATGTTATATATGTGTGAATTGGGCTCGTGCCCGACACAACATTTTCGCTTATTTAGTTGTGCATATAATTAAATTAAAATACGGTACTCATCGGATAAGTCGTAATAATGCTATTAGGCAAATGCGGCCTATGTACCATGTCTATCTCACTTCTAGGTACACTGCGTCTATGTCCGCGAGCATAGGGGTATAGGTAAATTGCAATTACTTAATTTGTAGTTACTCTGGTATTGCGGAGTCGTGAGCTGTAAGCACCTACATGCGACACAGTTTAGTTGCTGTTTTGTCGTTGATAGGGGGCTATTTCCGGTTGTTTAGTGGCTGTCGCTGTATTTACTGTTGTGAGATGGGGTTGACTTCAGGTTTTTGTTTTTAGCAGGTTGTTTTTTTTTCCTGTCGAACAAATTTACTTAAATTGTTATAAAATTGTTGACCTGGATTAACTTTAAAGCACGCAAGTGGGGGTCTATATGGATTTAAAAACGTTACAAAGTTGTTTAGTTGAACATTAGTTGAAGAACCTGGGGCATGGTTGTTGGCAGTTTGAATTCTGGGTTCACATGCATGGTTCTATTGTTAGGCGTCATGAATTGTTATTGCAACCGCCGCTTTTTATTAATTTTCAGTGGAGAAGGTTTCCCCAACGCTGTGCCAATCACTTTCTTGAATCATTTCTTCTCTTGTATGGAAGCCTCCGAAGTATGTACAGCCCCATAAAGTAGCCTCATAGGTACACTTCCCTTTTTACATCTTTCACATCACAACCACCCCTCTTCCTGACAAAATAATAGCCAAAATAGCAATGAGAACCCGTCCAACTGAGCGCACCGGAGAGACATTACACGATTTGATAGAAAACTTGCCTTTTTCAATTTACGTGACATCATTACATAAGGACAAGGACAAATTACGCGCGCATATACACGTACTCGCTTTCTTTTTACTAAAGACATATTTGCCGATTTCCTTCAAAGACAAAACGCAAAAAAAAAAAAAAAAAATGAAAAGAGTGTGCAACCATTCAGTCAAATTGATGAACCCCAGATGAAGGTGAGTCATAATAATTCTCGTCTGCTGCTGCGATGACATCCCCTCAAGGAGTCATTTTCACCATAGCTTTGTATTGTGTATACGTGTGCGGGTTACGGAGCAATTGTCCTTGTATTACACAAAAACTTCCAGAGAACCGAGTGCAGGAGAATGTGAAAATTAAGGGTTCATATTTCTATCGTTATTTTCAGCAAGGGAATTTTCACTCCTCTCATGGATAAAAGAGTGAAAAGCAGAAGAGTTTTTTTTTTCATTTTATTTTCAGATTGTAATAGTTTAGTGGAGACTCCAGTAGTCATTTAAGTGCATAGTTGGTATACCAGCAGCCATCAGCATGCTTGAATGACATTTGGGATGTCATTTAAGTGATAGAACTTAATTGCTTTTGAAAACTTCTCTCCAAATTGAATCGCTATGAGATGCGTTTAGGTCTCGAAGGATTAACCTTGACGGAGATTGAAATGTCACAATATGGCAATTGCAAAAAAGTGTTGGATGTGTGACTGTCGAAGGGTCGCGATAAACCTGGCAAATGGTGGAAACAATTTAGCATTAGTTAAAGTTTAATATGCGGAGCTCTTGATATTATTTTTTGGCAGAAACTTTAGAATTTTTCTTCATTAAGGACTATTTCGTAAATACACTCGATACAAATATTTTATGAACAAAGCCCTTATATGAACAAAGGTTTAGACACAAAAAATAGAATGGAATGGCATTCCTTAGAAACATATTGGCTGTGTTGTCTCACGATAGAAATACGTACAAATCTTGAACGATTTTCTTTTTGAAAGGAGCACAGTTATTATAATTAAAATCTGTACGTAATCGTGTTCCTTGCAAAAATATATGCAAGCGCTTTACGAGATATAGTTTAAATTTTTCTAGTATCATGATAGAAAATGTGACATGTTCATCTAAAAATTGTTGTTAGTCAGCGCTCAATTCTAAACGAAATTAAAAGAAAATCCATTTTTGTTTTATGTCATGATACAAATTTCTATCACTTTCCGTGTTAGATATGGTGTAGCCAATTTTCCACATATTTTTTACATGTGCTTGATCATTGATATCGTGATTCGCATTATAAAATAAAAAAATATCTGCAAAAATAAATCTCATGACAGAATCTTTTTAATTTTTCCCACTTGTTAAATTTTTCGAACATTTTGCCCCATATTTGAACGTTTCTGAGCGGGTAGATACAGCTAAAACGCCTAATGCTGGATTAATAAGAAATATTTCGTGAGACAATACCCAAGAGAACTGTAAATCAGCCTTGTTACTTTATTTAAAAATCAACTACAAATGACCTCAAAGTCAACTAAACCAGCAAAGTCGATCGTGATGCTAATGAGTAACGAATGTCATGATAGAAATGAATTATTTGGAGAATCATATCACCATTAAGATCTTCTCTGAGCACCCGGATCATTTAGACGCTTACTCTGCGAAGATCACAGCGCATTTCGTGGTGTATATTTAAAATTGCACTTGTATCACAAATATGTAGAAATATCGTTTAAGAATTTGCTACACAATTAATCTACGCAAATAAGACCGTTCACCGAAATGCCAATCAATTGTCACTTAACCTCATTTGCCAAACTACAAGTCAACTCATTGTACCGTAACATTCCTAAATCAGTTTAGAAAATGTAAAATATTTCCCAACCCAGACCCTCCCAAACCATCAACAAAGACGCACCCACCACAGACACATCTTTCATTATTTTGACCTTCACTTCGACAAATGTCCTTCATGAGAAGTCATTTTCCCCTTGATTACCTCCTAACAAAGGAAAAATTTCCAAATAAAATTGTTCGCAAACTTTTGACATATATTTACAAGTGAATTCATGAAATTTCTGTCAAAAGTGTACACACATATAGTAATCCACTCCGTCATGACCTTCGTTCATAATCCTAAAGGACATTCATGCATTTCGCACGATGTCTCAATTTTTATCGAAAGGAGAAAGTTTTCGGTTTCTTAAGAAATACCCAAACAAGGATTTTCACCACTTCATATATATCCTTAGACAAGTTTTCATTTCTTTTGTATATACAACTTTTGCTGTCGGTGGAAATAAAAAATAAAAGCAAATTCGACAACTTTATCGATTTAATCACAATCGCCAGATGTTTTCTCATCTCCGTCGGGTTCGAGAGTTTTTCAGTAAAACATCTAAATGAATATCCCAGATATACACAGACACACTCGTATACAAGCCATACTAAGTGCGCGCCTCCCCCATGAAAAATATTAAGAGAATGATTCACATAAAATGAATTACCCTCAGCCGCCCCCTATGATAGTCCCTACAAAATAAAGCACAGCACACAAAATACACATAACCTTTACCATTTGGTTAGGAGGACAAAAAAAAAAACAAATTCACCAAAATAACGATAATAAGACGAACATCCCTTTCGGAACCATTTAGTGAGTCCTTTTTTTGCCATAGCTCCTTCGCATTGGTATAACCCAGAAAAGGGAGACGAGAAACTGAATACGGGATAAAACATTTACATTTTCCTTGAATCCTGTTCTCGCTCGAATGATGGTCGTTAACTAAAACTAAATAATATCAAGAAAGGATTTCGCCTTAAGTTGCCCTTGGGTACTACTGGCGTCGACTGCTAAGTTTTGGTCTACGTACAGCACGGCGCTTTAAAGGCACCAAGCGAGAACGATTCTCTTAACATGTTTAGATAAAATATTCACACAATTTTGTGCGTTGAAATCACCCACATTTCTTTTGTGTGTGCTCACATAACCGAGCAAAAATACTCTAAAGATGCCAATGAGAAACAATGTTTGAACTTCTCGCTTGCTGTTTTGTACAGGCGGGATTTTTGAACCCATTTAGGTTATTAAATTCGAGATCTTTAGTGCTGCAGACAGTGGTTGCTGAAAGTAATGGAAAGTTTGTAGAGAAATGTGGTTGGCGGATGGTGTCATAATATATTGTATCACGACAGAGTTTTGTCTCGCCTGATATATTTGATACAATTGTTGTGATCGAAGGGACTGACAAATTTTCAAGTTATCTGAAGTCAGGGAGTCAGTACCCTGAGTAAAGTATGTCGTGTCGCATGAGATATTTTGAAGTCATATCTCCACATTTTTGTTGTTTCGCCCGATATGAATTGTTTTATTTTTGGATTTTTTACATTCAGAACTGAGTACTAATCATAGTTGCAGTGTGACGTATTGAATGAGATATTTTGACATTGGAGGTATTTAGTTGCTATTTTCACATATTACAGGGTGGGCCAAACACAAGATTCTTCTTAAAAGTGCAATAAAATGAACCAATTTAAATTTTTTCAATGTATCATGGCTTTATTAGTAATAGCAACCATTCCCATTAATTATTGTGGAACACAATGTCGCTCAAGTGGCTGCCTCGGCTGGCTTCTCAGTAGCGCATTCTGTCACTCCAATTTTCCCAGACCTTGTTGATGGTTTCGGGCTGTAGCTCACGGATTGCTTGGACGATATTGCCTTAAGTTTCCGGATTTTTGGCTTAACATCGGTCCTTCACGGTTCCTGTGCGCAAAAGATCGATTGGCTGTGTGGCGTGGCGCGCCTTTCTGCATGAACCAGAGGTCGTCCAAATCCATTTCAGTAAAAAACTTTGGACGACCTCTGGTTCATGCAGGATGGCGCGCCACTCCACACAGCCAATCGATCTTTCATTCAATTTCAGTAAAAAAAATGTCACCACCGTTGACCGAAACGTTGTTCCCAGCCTCATTTTCGAAGAAAAATGGTCCAATGATGCCACCCCTCCGCAATCCCCACCAAACTGTCACTCTCTGTGTTTGCATTGGCTTGACCATGCTTGACCATGAGTGCTGTCCACTTGCATACCAGTCTCACGGACTTTTTTCACAAACTTTCGTACAGCATTGCGCGGTGAGTGCGGCCAAAACTTCTTTTCAAAAAATGCACTGTTTGGGCTACACAGCACTCACTGGGAAGACTTTAGGAACGAAATTGAAGAGAATGTTGAACTGAGCGTTCCACTTACGACAGCTTATGAACTTGAGGTTGAAGTTGATCGCTTCTATGAGGTCGTTCAGCTCGCCTCCTGGAATAATACGCCTAACCCAAGGAAAATGCCGGCCAAAAACGGTCTACGATATCCTCCCGAAATAAAACAACATCAACACATAACATCGAAAAAAGATTCCAATTATTCACTTTGGAAAGCTGTAAAAGGCACCAAAAGGCTCAAAATCCCCGCGCCGCCAATAAAAATAAATCAAAATAAATGGGCAAGGGAAGATAAAGAAAAAGCGGACGTTTTTGCCGCCCATCTAGAAGAAACCTTTAAACCGTACGATGGTCAGGCGGCTCACGAAGGTACCAATCGTGGGACGGACTTACTAACTGATGATTTTACACTCAGAAATGCAACGCTAAGGGAACTAAAATGTGAAATCGAGTCTCTTAAACCTAAGAAAGCTCCTGGTTATGATTTGATCACCGGAGAAGTTCTCAAAGTTCTACCTAGAAAAGCATTAATTAAGCTTCTATATATCATAAATGCTGCGCTCAGATTAAAACACGTGCCGAGCCAATGGAAAGTTGCGGAAGTCATTATGGTTTTAAAACCAGGAAAACCGCCAAATGAAGTAAAATCTTATAGACCAATTTCGCTTCTTCCAGTCATATCCAAAGTTTTCGAGAGGATATTATTAAGGCGTCTACTCCCTGACCACCAGTTTGGGTTCAGAACCAAGCATTCGACGATTGACCAAGTGCATAGAATTACTGACGTAATCGAGAAAGCATTTGAAGAAAAAAAGATATGCTCAAGCGTATTCCTTGACGTCTCACAAGCCTTTGATAAGGTGTGGCACGACGGCTTAAAATTAAATTAAATTACGACAAGTTCTCCCCGTAAGCCTATATGATATCCTAGAATCATATCTCGGGAATAGACTCTTCCGTGTTAGACATGCAAACGAATACTCGGAGCTTAAAGAAATTTCGGCCGGAGTACCGCAAGGAAGCGTCCTTGGGCCGCTTCTCTATCTGTTATATACTCGCGATATACCAAGAGAAGATGGCACTACCCTTGCTACGTTCGCCGACGACACCGCTATCCTTGCAGTAGGTAATACAATCGAAGAAACGACTGCAAAACTGCAAACCGCACTGAATAAAGTAAATGAATGGACGAGGGACTGGCGGATCGCCCTCAACGAAAATAAATCTGTTCACGTGAATTTCACATATAAGAAAACTAATGACTTGCCAATTTTTCTAAACTTGGCCCGAATACCCTTTGCAAACGAGGCCAAATACCTGGGAATGACACTCGACGCAAAGCTGAAATGGAATTCGCACGTGAAAATGAAACGTAAAGAACTCGATATCAAATATAGAGAAATGTACTGGTTACTCGGAAAACATTCCCAGCTCAGTACCGAGAACAAACTGCTTTTATACAAGCAAGTCCTAAAGCCGGTGTGGACTTACGGTATACAACTTTGGGGTTGTAGCAAGAAAACAAATGCCAATATTTTACAAACTTTTCAAAATAAAGTGCTTAGAGAAATTGTCCAAGCACCGTGGTATACTAGAAACGACGATATCCACAGGGATATCGGAATTCCTACAATCGAAGCTGAAACTAGAAGCTTCGCGCGAAAGCATAGAAACCGACTAATCGGTCATATCAACAATACAGTCCGACAAATGTTGGATGAGAGTAATTTATTGCGCCGACTACAAAGAACGAAACCTTTCGACTTGGCAAGATAAGGATTAATCGCGTCTTAATTGCGGAACATGAAGGATCTTTCAGTGGTAACCTGTCAAAAGTTATTTTTATTTCTTGCTAAAAAAATTGCTTGATAAGTTATATCTTAGTTGCAGTATCTAACAATTTATCGAAGGGTGGTGTTTTTAGTCAGTAAAAATCTGACACTACTATGAGCACGCGCTTGCTATTCTCATAGTGTCTTTGGAAGATTTTCACCTACCCTCGGCCAAAAAAAAAAAAAAAAACTCACTTTGGAGATAAGTTTTGAATATGTCCCAACGTTGTTCAAGCGTAAAGCGACTCATTTCGTTCCGCGGAGGTATGATACCGACTTTCTGTCAAGATTTCGAGCGGGAAACTGCTGTCAGTTTAAAAATGCCCTACACTCCAGAAAAAATGAAGATTGTTACCTAAGCGAAGAATTTTGAGATTTTTAAAAAATCAGAAAAAAACTGAATTTACATACATTATAGCAATTGGGTATTTCGTGCAATAAATTATACTCTCAGACGGAGAAAAAATATGTGTCAATTCATAAATAACATTATTTCTGTCCTAGGAAAAACGTAACAAGGACATCATTTCGATATAGGATTTGATTTGAGGGAATAATGGTAGAACCTGTGAGTAAAAAACTATCTGTGCTGCTTTTCATTACAAAAAAGACAGTTCCTCGAAGTAACATATGCTTCACAGAACTATTTCTTTTTCCTAGATGGTGTCAAAGGAAAATCTATTTCTGTTCTAAGAAATATAATCAGCCAAAGTGTTAAGACTACTATATCACGCAAGTCCTCTTAGCTTCAAAATGACATAGCCACTTCTATTTCGATGGTCCCCTTCCCAGTCGAACATTCTGTTAAATTTGACTATCACCCCTTTAAACTCTTACCACATGCTATCAATGGCAGCGTTGATACATCAAAAACATATACCAGGTTGGAGTAAAAATGTATCATCCCTTCTACCAGCCAAAAATAAAGCTCAAACTCCCTCTCCTCCCAATCCATGGGAAGGGTGAATTTCAAAACCGGAAAGTAGAACAAATTTTATATGAAATCGATGAGTGGAAATTACGTTTCCCTCATCGAACGTGCCCCAGCGTGACATACGCAAAAGTATGCCGACTGCAAGAACGCGCGTGATCTTATCGTTGCTATACACACACAAATTTTCAGCCCACACACATGTTTACGTCAAAAAAGTCGGACGGAAACTTTAGAATGCGAAAGCTAACATCGAGTGGATAAGATAATTGGGCATTGTCAACCTAGTTATCGTTCTGTCTTCCTTCTTTTACGGCCTGATATAAAAGGGCCAACAAAAATTGAATAAAAAAAAAACGAAAACTAGGGAAGACACGCAAAGTGGTGAAATCCTTTTTCAGTCAGGAAATAAACTAGATTTTCACCAAATGAGGGTGCATATGAAATTTATGAAGGAAAATAAAATTTTTTTTCTCTTCTTTTGCTTTTAAGTTTAACGTATGTCAACATAGTGTAGGGTGAACTTTTTGGGAACATTGATTTTATTTTGCGATCCTAAGTACATAGCTTTGACAGAATTGATTGGTTCTAGATTGGAGGGAAATTTGTTAGAAGCCATATTTGGAGGCTTGGAATACGGGTTCGGCTGTCTCCTAAACTTGACGAGGACAATATTGATATTTCTTTCATAGTTGTAATATGAGGGCTGTAAAATCAAGTCGTACACTCATTGTGTTAATGCTGGTATTAGGGTAAATAATACACAGCAGTTTTTCAGTTAACCCTAAGAAGATAATCAGTAATCAAATGCTACCCGGTAGTTAATAATTTATTGCGTACACCTCACCGACGAAATGTAAGACAAACGAACTCCCCTTGACGCCATCGAATGCCCTTTTGACGCAATGATCGAGTTCGATCTTTCTGTAAATCGCTAATCACGAGAGTATGCCCATTTCAACTGGTAGTTCCGGTACACATTCGGGCCTCTCTTACATTGGGTAGCTCAATTTTACCGAGCACATATCTATCACAGTGCCTCAAGTCCGTAGCAAAATGTTTCCTGAATCTTTTGCTCAGGCCATCATGGAGAACATATAACCATCGAAGGCTTTAACCCTGTTTTGACTATAGCGAAGACCAGGGCCCTATTCCACAAAACAAATAATCAACTTTTCACTTTTCACTTATCAAATTCTTCGTCAGTTTGCAAAACTTTATGTTCCACAGAACTATAAAATTTTATAAGTGATAAGTTGAAATTGAAAGTGTAATTTGCAAAGTCTTTGCAATTTTTATATTCTCTTTGCAATTTCTGTTCCACATACGTTCTCTTGTACAAAGTGCAAAGTTAATATTGAAAAGTGTAATTTGCAAAGACTTTGCAAATATTATGCTGTTTCGTTACACAAAAACTGTAAGCTCTATTTTTGCAAAGCAAATTTTGAAAAGTTTGTCAAAAGTTTGCAAGGTAAATGATCGCTTTCAAAATGTTAAGACGTGAGTTTTTGTTCGACGATGGCGAAGAAATTATAGAGACCGAATTAGTTTTTCGGGACTACAAAACTTTAATTTTAAAGAGTGCTTTCGTTTAAATCATATACTCTTGGCAATTCGGTAAACCGTTCGCACAGTCACCCCTGTTTGCTGCTTCCTCGGCTACTGTGGACAAGGTTGTTATATACAGGGTGTCCGCCGGGAAGGTACTTTGTTTGTTTATAATTTTTGATTAAATGATGATGATTAAATGAATGGATCTTATATTGATAAATGTTTTATTTAATGTCGGCAATTATGTATGGAATACAATATCAGGTAAATGTCCGCATCTGTTAGTCTCAGAAATGCGAGCCCTTTTGAGCACATTTTTCATTACATTCTCACACATTTCACGCAGTATTTCATTAATTTCATCACGAATATTTTGTTTGAGTTGCTCAAGCGTTTCTGGTTTGTTTGCATAAACCTTGCTTTTCAGATATCCCCACAAAAAGAAGTCCGGAGCAGTCAAATCAGGCGACCGTGGAGGCCAATCAACACCACCATTTCTTGAAATAACTTGTTGTGGAAAGAGGTCTCGCAGTAATTCCATTGTAATCCTGGCTGTATGCGATGTGGCACCGTCTTGTTGATACCACATGTTAATCAAGCCCAAAGCATGAAGTTCTGGTGTTAATAAGTTTTCAATCATATCACGATATCGCTCCCCATTCACAGTTACCGTTACGCCGTTTTCATTTTCAAAGAAGTAAGGACCAATGATTCCTCCTGACCAAATTGCACACCAGACTGTAACTTTTAATGGATGCAAAGGTGACTGATGAATAATTTGAGGGCTTTCCATTGCCCAGAACCGACTATTCTGTTTATTCACATATCCATTCAAATGAAAATGTGTTCTCCCAAAAATTTCACGTAACTTTGTCATCGTCACAATAATCGATGATTGATTTTAATAAAATGTTTTAACGATTAAAACACGTTAGTTTATCGAATATTTTTCCATAATAAATTTTCCACGTGTCTACTTCACGACTGCCAAATATGAACTGTCAAGACTAATGTTTACCAAAATGGCGGCAAAACAAAGTAGTATACCTTCCCGGCGGACACCCTGTAGTTACGCAATGATGCATTTCTTCCATCCTCATTGGACATAAGGACTAGGGTCATATACCTAATATAGGGTGTCATTCGTTGAGTCGTTATCTTTATAAAGTAACACAAAAGTGAGGTGGCATCCGTTCTGAAGTTTCCGGTTCAATCAAAACGCTGTCGAACTTTCGCATCTGACGATCTTAGAAGTACAAAAATTAAAAGTCCCTCTTATTCGTCTAAATTCTCAGCACACGAACTTGTTGTGTCCAGTATACGATTTATTTTTGTATCACCAACGTACATCTACCTCAGCGTAATTCGCTTATGCAATCGCCCAAATAGTTGATGTTAAAAAGCTTAGGAATTTCCACTACTTTGTCACTCTATATCCGCACTGGATTCCCTAATCTGTTTTTCTGCCCTCCTCAAGTGAATGCGTTTCCATTTGGATCGCCCCAATTCTTACCTTACATCAACTCGATGATATAATTGGAATTACAAACAAGAGAAATGCCGGTTACCACTTTCACGGCTCATTACGCACCCTTAGCGTTAAAATGGATTCGTTTTGAAATTGGATTTCTTTTGCTTTTCCCATCGGAATTCCAATCTTCAAAGTATTTTTTTTAGCCAACTATAGACCAGTGGAGACTTTTCCCCGGTAGCAGTCGCTGTTTTTTTTTTTCTTAATTTTCCTCGAACTGTGCATTGAATTTAGTTTATTAAATTTCTTTAAACTTATTGGTGTTTCTTTTAATTACAGATGAACCGTGCCCTTCAGCTTAAGCCAGCTGATAATGAAAGTCGTGGCGGTAAGTGCCTCTTCGAAATAACTTGTGCAACTTGTTTAACCTAAATTAGATTTTACATAAATATTTTTTATTTCTGTTATTTAATGTGATATATTTTTACAGTTACGTAGTTATCGAATGTCTGTCACTTAAAAAATAACTACATAAAAAAATTTAAGCTATGTAGTCAATTTGTTTTGAATGAGATTTTAATTTTAAATTATAAATATTTTTCTTTGTAGAAATTGGTTGAATGTTTTGCTTGCACAATATTGCTGCTTTGCACACAAATAATAATAATAATTGTTTTTACTATAATAAAGAGTTCAACCAAACAGAATAATGAAAGCCAGTTATCTCATATATAGATATACTCTCATAGTTTAGATAATGAAATTCATTTCACACATACGTGATTATGAACTGTGTTAGGCTGTTGGATCCGAAATAATTTTTTTTTCTTTCTCTGATTGGGATATATGTGGGCAAAATGATATATGCGTTGGGATGTATTTACGTGCTGGGAATAATTAATTCCCTGTGGAAATTATTGTTAACCTTGACTCGGGAATATTTGTAACTTTTTTTCTGCTATTGCTATCTTTGCCGCGCATTTGGGGAATGTAAGAGCATTGATTAATGTGAGGCTGCTTGGGATGTGAATTGTTACGAAATTCATTATGAAAGGCTTACGTAATTAGGTTAGTAGGTACATACTTGGAAAATATTCAGTTCTGGGACGGTTTTGGTGTTTGAAAAATAAATATATATTATGAGAGATGGGCTTTCTGCCAGTCCTTGGGGTAAAAAGAAGTTCGGGAAAATGCGTGACAAATTTTTAGCTGGCGCCCAACATTTCAGCAAGACCAAATGGGCGGAAACCATTTTCCTTCGCTTATAGATGACTACTACTCTTTTTCTAATAATTGAAACCGCAATGCAACATATTGAAGCTGTCATTATCAATATTTCGTCATATTATGACACTTTGGGGTTTGAGTGACTGTTTCTTTGAGTTACATCTGTTAGGGAAGATCCTATTGAATAGACATAGATATGATGGGGAAGACCTGCAATAAGTTTTCCTTAAATTGATCCATACCGCGTTGTTTCGTTTTTACATTAGGTCGACAATGACCAATTTTTACTGGCACCCCATCTTTGGTTCAAGCAACATTTAGTTGACGATGTGAAAGACATGAACCTTTTAGTTGGGCTCTGATTGTGATCGTTGAGGCAACGAGCAGTGGAACTACATTTTCCGCTGCTCGTTGCCTTGAAGGGCTAATGTTGGGCACAGTTCCATATTTTTGCCAGTAATAACTGGTTTCACCATTATTATCTTCGAGTCTAAGCTTGAGGGACCGCGCAGTTAAGGAATACTTCACTTTAGGTAGCTTACACAAGTATAAATAAGCTCAATCAATTTGGAGTGCGCTCTTTAAGGCAGTTAGCTAAAGACCTGGATACCTAGAGAGGTTTGTTAGTGTAACTACAGCGCCACCTAAGAAGAACAAAAACTACTGATGCTATGGCCTTCGATTTTTGCGAAAAGTCAGTTTTAATCGCACAACTTTAGCTGATATCGGTCAACAAACTTTCAAGACTTATTTGTATCTGCGATGGCATTATAAATGGCGCCAGTTAATTGTTAAACTCTTGTTTATATGGACAGCTAAATCCTTATCTGCAACTGACTCCATAAGTTTTATATTTAGTTCAACAGGAAGATGCCAACAAATTTCGTAGGTTTTGGCGCCAGTTTTTAACTGTCGTGTGCACAGAATCTGTACCCTAGGAAGTTAAAAGACGAAAAGTTTGATGTTCGATTAATTTATTAAAAATATGGTTTCTTTTCTAAAAAGCAGAAATAAGATTGAAAATTTGGAAGAAGCCACATCTGCCCGTCAGCTTTAAGGGGTACCACCAAAATTAACCACTCAAAGCTTTAAAAAGGTTGTGCATTTTAAAACGGGAAAGATCACATTCCTTACAAGACTGGTCGAACATCTACCACAAAGTCAGCAGCTAGCACTTACTTATGACTCTAGAAATGCCCCACCGTCCGGACCCTCAACCTTAATAGTTCTCTGACACCGGGCTTTGAAATCAGGCGACTGCTCAAGAAGCTGAACTTCTTGAACTCCTTGCTAAAATTACAACAATTTTAATCTCAGATTAAGTACCTTTAGAGAGACAGCATGGCAGGTTAAACATTTTGTTTACAAAAAATCCCTTTAAGCGTTCAAACCCCTAGTTGTTTTCGGAGAGCATAGTCTGCTTTTCATAAACTTATAATAAACCACTCCCACCAACTATACCCACAGAATAAAAAAAAAAAAAACCCTGCCAATTTGACAGTCACTAGTTGAAGTATATTTCCCATTCAAATCACGTCTGTTGAGGTCTCGAACTACATACAAAAAAGTCCTGAAAGCATCAATGAACTGGCGTCTTTCCTTTAAGACATTTCCATTGAATCTATTTTTATCTCAGCTCGCCATTGTATACACCCAATAAATAAAACCAACCCTTGTCTATCCACGCACGCACACATCCACCCACACGCACATAATAATATACATCCCTATACCAGCTTTTAATTTTCTAGGTCAAAAGGATACGAGAGAGAAATAGATAAACAGCATCTCAGCTCTAGCCTCGAGCGAACTACGTATAGTACCAAACGACATATACACAGAAAGGAAGTCAAACCAAAGCCATTGGGGGTGAAAGTCCCATCTCCCTTTGTGCCATACATAACCCATATACCCATTGAATATGTGAGCTTTCACCGAGCCCGCCTGCCAGATATACCAGATACTCGTATATTTTAATGTAAAAAATGTGCTTAGTCGTCGTCCTTTAGCGAGACATACAGGATTATATATGCCGATTTGAAATCTCTGTCTATTCACACACTGGGAAAGAATCGAAGGCAGCATACTGTCGATTAAAATGTCAGTTTGTTAAAGACCTTTCCGTCAATATCAGTGCTCAGTTCCCGTTGTGATTCCAATTTTTTATCAATTTCTTTCTTCTTTTCTGAATATATTTTGTATGTGTTTGAGTGTGTGTGCAGGGGAGAAAAGAAATCATTTCCTTTACCTTTTGCAAACGGAAAGATATCCCGCATAGTCCTTGGGAGTACACAATAAAAAAAAGTCTTCATACGCACATAATATATCAAATCAGAATCACTTTTGCTTAGATTGCATTCATTTTGATGCCGCTCGCCTCCTTCAGGACATTTCATCATTGATTAGGGTCAATGTGGGGGAGCGGCAGAGTCTACATGTTACAAAAGAACTTGAAGAAGGATATTATCCTTGAATAAAAGTTGTATTGATTGGCTTCCTTAATGTAGATGTCAATTTTTGTACTCGTCCTTCGCATCTATTCTTATACTTATGGAGTACCGCCATACATACATATAAACAAAAAGAGAGCTCGGCACATCATTAAATTCGATTGATATCGAATTTATCATTTTGATTTTGACGGGCCGGCTACAGCTACTTGTATTCCTCACCTAATTTAGAAGGATTCAATTTTATTATCGTCCTCTTTATGGACTTTGCCTTGTGTCCCACTCTCATATCATGCGATTAGTGCGTTCAATCGAAGTTAATAATTCAACATGATTGCGCCGGCTGGTGGGACTATACCTATTTTGGGGAAATTGTACACATCCATCAATCGGCGAGCAATGGAGTATGAAAAGTTTTTTTTGTTTCGTCGAAGTAATTTGTGATCGAACCTCCAGTGGGAGAGAGAAAAACTTTTCTTTCGTTTTGTTTTTCGTCCAAAACGAAATGAATTACTTGAACCGAGAAACTAATGGCTAAGTTAATGTGTACATATGGGGTGTTTACATTAAGGAAATGGAAATATGCGTAGCGTGTAATGAACTGACATTGAGTCAGATTGAGGACCTTCTCCAGTTTGACAAGTGACAGGCTGCAAGTGAAGTTTATTTCTCCAACTTTCCTGCTGAGCGAGGGTGGCTGTCGGAAGACAGAACAACCGGAATTGATCAGTTTCATTGATTTTGATAAGGGGCCTAACATGTGTTCCAGATAGGTGAAGGTTGTAAGTGACGTGCGCATTGAGTACTCTTTTGCTTGAAGGTTATCCTACTGACATTTAAGTACAGCCATACACAATTGCTTGGACGCAGGTGATGTACGTTTACAGGTAATGGGGCAGTGAATGGAAACAGTTTTGTGAATTATTAACATTTGATTAGAGGTTGTTTCAGCAAATTGATTCTTTTCTGCGTCAAGGTTTTGAATAGACAGGTCACAAAACCACAATTTGTTTTGTATTATGCAACAAACTATCCGCAAGCCTCAAAAATTTTACTGGGCATAAATAAGAGTTCGCATTGGGGAATATGCAAAGACTTCGAGAATTCAAAATATCTCATAATAAGTAACTAACTGTCATGGGACATAGGTATATCATGGAAGGAAGTGCATCGTCAAGTTTCTCATATTTCATGTAATTTAAGACAGAAAATCTTTAGAGAAACGAAAGTTTCTAACAAAACTGGGTAAAACCCTTTAACGCATGCAAAACGTGTCATTAATAACCAACTGTCACGTGATACATTTCATCGAAGAAAGTATTTTACTAAGTTTAAGAAATGTCAAGTCATTTGTTACGCAGATCTTTTCTCCTCTGATTGACAATTATAAAGTTAGGTGAAACGGGGTACTGGAAGCATCACAAAAACAATAGAAGCCATAATGAGCATACAGATATCATGGGAGAAATATCACTTAAATGCTTTTCCTATGAGTATAAACCAATTTGTGAGTTTTAAATAATGCGAAAGGAGATCGATCGATTTTTATTTTGATAAAGTATGGCTCCAAAGTGCGTTGTGCTGGAACTAGCATTCAACTTTTAGTAGAAGTTGAATATTTCATAACCAAACCACATTAGCGAATACTGTTTTGTACTACAAAATTGATAAACATTTGGAATATGAAATGCAACTTATATCATTGTCATACAATAAATTGCAAAAATTGCAAAGGATGAACCCTGTTCTGATGATATAAATGGACGCCACATAAAACGTTCGGGCGAAAATCAACTTGTAACCATATTTTAACTTGCCAAGGCCAAGCAATACTATTCATTTGCTTTACTAGACAGATAATGTTTGTCTTAATACAAGACAAGACAAGACAAGCTGAAAGAAATATGTTCGAATATTTTGATTGGATTTTACAGTTGTTGGTATTTTAATGGTATTTTAAATAGCACTCTTTTACTTATCTACCAGAGAATTGTGTATAGGTTGATTACTCCCATGATACACCGCAATGTTTTGAAATATCATGTATCAAAAATGTCACTTAAGTAACTATGAAAATGAAACATACTTTACTGGATATACATTTTGAGACAAATCATGCAACAACTATTATGAACGAATTGAAATAGAAAATTGCGTGCGATATAAAAAAAAGGCCATAATTAAAAAAAATGCATAATTAAGTGGCCACAATCGTGTTAAGCATTTAAATCTACTTCCACTTAATTTTTTATGACCATATAATCTTTTTGAAACAGAAGTTTTTCCAAAGAAAAAAATAAGCTTAGAAACCAATATTCCTGATTTGTAGTTATGATTTGAAACTTTTATCTGCTCTCCTGAAAAGTATGAAAAAAAACGTAGGCGATTTGGCTTGTGGCCACAGATTTAATTCTGAAAGTATGCCATGCTACATATATCTAACAACTGTCATGCAAAAAAAAGCTCAAACTTTTTTGTTAAGTCAAAGACTGCATAAAATAATCCTAAGGCCTGTTTAACGTTGCATCAAACACTCCCGAGTTGTCCTAAACTAATTTGTCCTTAATGACAAACCAACAAACATATTTTCCTTCTATCATATCCTGGAATATGACCTAGTTTGGTTTCTCCTTTACTGTTTCTCTTGAAGGTCTAAAATTGATTTCAAACTTAATGTTACGGTAGGCATTTCTCTTTTTATGTGTTTTTTTTTTTTTGTCCATTCATTTTCGTTCACTCCTCTTTTTTCCTAGTTAAGGTCCTTTCGACAATCACGAATAATTTGTATGTGTTTGTGAGTGAGTTTTGCCATTGCCTTCATTTTCCCGAACCACTTTTATTTCGCTTTGAAAAGGCTTTTAATTTTGAACTTTTCTGCAATTTATATTTTTTTTTTTCTGTAGCAAGGACCTTACGAAAAAATCATTTTCCCCAGAGAAAAATCTCAGCGACTTTCGACATACTTTGACTTGAGTTTTTTTCTACGCAGCGACATATACTATTGTTCCAAATAAAAATACCCCAACCACTCACCTCCCCTGCCGACGCCGCCGTCATCATCATCATCATCTTCTCAGAGAAACACCCAAATAATCTCTGGGTGTTTGTGATAATAGGGTGTTTCTGGCTATTTTGTATTTTCACTTTCGGGCTGTCACGCGGGTGTATCCAGTTTGTTGTGTTAGAAAATCGATTTTTTTGATGTTCCTCTCTGGCGGGGTGTATTACTTGGGGTGCCTCGTGCCTCCCTCTCAGTTTCTCTGTTCTATATGAATAGAGCGTACGAGTACAAGCCTGACTGATGTGGATTGTTGCTTTATCCGAGATAAACAAAGCGATATGGTGGCAGATTCTTTCACATTTTTTTGTTGTTGTTCTAATCGATAAATTTTTGAAGCAAAACAGAAAACCCAAAAGAGAAATGAAAATGATTAGAGACCAAACACTGATGAAAAACTGAAAAGGATCAAAGTCTTTTCAGTTGCCGTTTCTATGCCAAATGGAGGAGGAGAGGAGACCCAGGTTTTATTTGTTTGAGGAAAATCTCGAAAGGAAATGAATTCTTCAAAATTATTTATTTATTTATTTATTTTCTTGCTTTCAATAAATGATGTCTCTTGAATTTATGCTTTTACTTTAATTTTTTTTTTTTTCAATTCATGGGTCTTCTTGCCTTTTGAAAAACCTACTTTCAGTTGTGAATTCTCTAAGGCGATTCTCGTGTGTATTTAGCAACGAAAATGAGGGAAGAATTATTTTTTAAGCTTATTTGTGAATTTTCATTGATTTGGTGTCCCTTCTTTTCGGGGAAAAAAACGAAATACAGACTAATGGTATTTATCCTTGGAATTACGCATAAAGGTTATTTACTTTGACGACTTTCGGAAATGGGACCGAGAGCAGCTCTCAATGATCGAGCAGTTACATTCCTCGGTTAACAAGGGTGGAGGTAGTCACTACGAATATATACGGGCCAGCCGTCTTTCGGAAAATTTGCAGCGGCTATACCTAAGATATGACTGTGGGCTGAACACAATCATATTGACAAATATTGAGCCTACTCTATGCGCACTTGTAGACAACATGAAGCCTTTAGCTTTCCTCAAACGATTCGATGTTAATTTTAAACCTCTTTTGAAATAAAACAATCAGACGCACATAATTCTGCACTTCAAGTGCGGACTTGAATTCATGAGCCATGTCAAAAATTCATTTGTGCGCAATGTGTACCTACCCGTATCGAGAATGACCTTATCTCTATTTAAAACTGTGGAAGAGGATCAAAGTCGGTGGCGAAATAGACCCGAAGCACAACCAACACCTCTGACTAACTGCCTCCAGTTGCGCACATCAGGTCTAAAACAAAATTATGCCTTCCTATGTAAAGGTTATCATTATTGTATAAAAATGAATATTAAAAAGTAATAGATGTGCTAAAATGGGCAACTTATTATGAAATTCTCTTATCAAAAGTCACTATATTACAAATAGACCCATAGACACAAAATTATACCAAATATTAATATTCAAGCGACTTATCGCTAGCGCACACATGCATGTGCGTTTGATATTTACCATGATTTAATAAAATTGCGCACATGTGCGATACCGTAATGCAATGTTATAAATTTCTTCTCAACACAGCAATAACCTCTTTTTTTTTTTCTCTATCTTTTCTTCTCTTCCTCCCTATTTATAATTTCTTTTTCCTGTAATTTTCCTCTTTTCTCTAAACTTACTTAGGTATAAAACCACTGTTAGTCTTAATCTGTAGTTTTAAGAACATTGTTAACATACTTAAACCCTCTCTGTACTATAAAAGACCAAGTCTTATTGTACTTATATTATTTAATAATAATAATAATAATAATAATAATAATAATAAATCAGTGGTTATGCTCATTGGCAAAAAAAATTAACGAAAATTTAATCGTACCCATGAAATGGTCATCATGTTTTCATCGTAGAAGCTTTCATCTGAAAGCATGGGCCTTCAACTTTTGGGACAAAACGATATCTCCGAGGCTCGACTCATTCATGTGCAGAACCTTTCTTTCAGTTTGACAGCCAATCCAGTAAATGTCAGGAATCCCCTTTTTGGACAGCCTTTCTAGGAACAGGAGTCACCTTCTTTTAGGTTTTTAGAATTAATTTGTTTGAAAAATTTGCATTCGCCGACATTGTGCTCCTGATTGGACTTACTTAAGTAGATACATAGGTAGAGCTTAAAAGATCGCATATTTTTTCATTTCCAATTATTCCATAGGAATTTATTTCACCTACTACCTCAAACCTCATGTTAAGCAAATACCTACCATCCACCCTCCACAATAAAGTCATATCTCCCCAATTTTCTTTATCTGCACATCCCTTCCTAATTAGGCGCAATAACTCTTCAATTCATAGCAACTCTAAAAAGATATCCTGCACCCTACGCTGCATTACAAATTGTAAAATTTGATTTAAATAAACACAAACGACAACTTTTATGCTTTCAATCGGAAAGAAGACTCTCCCTGGTACAAGATGCTCTCCTTGGCAAACAATCAATTTACTGTCAAGGTCTTGCCTTCTTTTTATTTCCCTCATAATCATCCTTCTTCCAAGTACCTTCTGTTCTGCCCGATTCTTCAAAGGAACTCATACCTTCTTCTTTCATCGCATTAACGAAGATTTTTGTTTTTTCTCTCTATCCACTGAAACAATGAACAAAAAAAATAAATAGGAAAGAGAAGTGCTCCAAAATATGAAACGGAAGACCCACAAGTCCGCAAGTGAAAAAAACCAAATTCAAAAAATCCCATTCGATTGTTTGAAGCTCATTCAATGCCTTTCCCTGGGTTATCCTTGTATCAGACTAGCTGCATATCAATTCCCCTCCTACTCGGTACACAGTAGCGGTAGGTTTTAGTAGTCTTGTCTGGTTTTGAGTGATTGAAATAATAATTTCCCTGTCGTCACAAAAGGTACGAGCATAAAGCTGCGAGATGTGTATGCGCCAGTTAAATGACATCACAAAGGTCAAAATCCTTCTTTTCTTCCCTAGTAATGGACTGAGTCTACGACTGTGGACTATGCATAGTCTGGTAATGGGTATATGGTAGTCTCAACTTATTGAGCGAGGAATATTACCGTAGGACATAATAATCATAATCATCAGCAGGGAATCAGTTTGTGAAGCATTGCTGTATGGGATACTTAAACTAAGTTTCACATTGAAAGGTGCATTTCTGTCTGGGTGGGTGTATACTCAAATGTCTGAGTAGAGTTCAATTCGTAGACGTCAAGTTGAATAACAATTCAGAGGGGGCTCCCAAACGAAGCGCTATGCTGACGGAGGTCTTGCAGTTATGCTAATAATAACTGTGGAAGGATGACAGGGACGACTTGTAACAGCGACTACATAAATACATCGAAAAATAAACATTAAGTATGGCGGAGTAGCCACTTTCAAACTGCTATATCTGGGCATGATTTATAACGAAGCACTCCTGGACATGAGTAACTACGAGTATATGTCTCCGTTCGAAGGGACAAATAAATAATGACACTTCAATTCGAGACCGGGGAAAAAGTAACCAATAACTTCGCGTCAATCGGTCATTTCTGTTCGTCCTTAAACTCGCACCACCAGCTAATACATTAACATAAATCATTCGTTTAATTTTTATTAACGACTTTATTAGCGCCAAGTCCCGTGGGTTGGGTAGGGTTACATATTTATTGTCCTTTCCAAACCCAGTGGAGCTCAGTGCGTCTATATTGAATACCAAATGGCGAAACACGCCTTTGAAAGACCACACCATAAAGTTGGCTCAACTCATACAATAGAGCGACGAGGTGGCGTTAGAAAGAAAGCGGAAAAAAATGGAACAGAAATTGTAGCATGATTGAATGTCATTTGTCATATTTTGGGATTTTTTCTTTGTCTGGTCTCTTTTGACTCCCTATTCGTTGGATTGCCTCCCTTTTTTGATGGCTTTTGGTATTTTTTTTTACTTCCATTGGTGCTATGATTGTGGTTTAAGTAAAAGAAAAAAAAAACAGTTCATCCAGGAAAGGGTTAAAGCGTTCTTATCTTTAGCAGACCAACGATGGTCTATGATGACCCAAGCGTAATCATCACGGATACAGGGTATATGACTGCGCAATAGATGGGCATTAATCTGTAAGGACGCAGTGTTATGTAGGAGGCGATTAACCTCGCTGGTGTTGCTCATTCATTTTGTTGACTATTTGTCTGGACGTGATGATTGATGATGTATAAATTGGGGAATTCTTTGGTTTTCTCCGTAACATATCGAAGCATCACTTGATTTTATGGTGCGGCCAAGTTTTGTTTTTTTTGTGGTTTATGCAGAGTTGGTGATGTCTGTCATATGTCTGCTGGCAGCGGGGTGTGGCAACATAAGATACTTCTTTCAGAAAGCAAAAAAAAAAAACATTTCATCGGTCAGAATTTTTATATTTTCTTTTTTTTGGAAAGTGGTCACTTATTAAAATTTGTATTCTATAAAGTTTTGAGGGTGGTAGGCGACTATTGCCTTTATATACACTAGATATGCCAATTTGGAGAAGAAAGGTGCCTAAATCTCTGGATATATTTCGAGAATCTATCGTGTTCGTGTAATAACTGCGTAATGTGGTTGTTCAAAGCCAACGCACTATATCCAAATTTTAATTCTGGCGACTGCATTATCCGTGGTTTTTCTATTTCGTGGATCTGTTTGGTCACAGTGGCCATGGCTATATCGTCAGCCCGTCAACTCCTCGGCAGTACTTCCTCATACGTTTTACAGAAGAGCGCCAAAAACACAACCTTGTGGTACTCTTGTAGTACTTTACACCATCGTGAGTCTTATACCGAAACTACCTGTGAATAAAATAGTTAATAGCACTATATTTTGCGGGTAGTATCTCGTTTCCAATTTCGTTACGAACATAGTTCTTCCGGCGGATTTTTTCCTTTTCTGATAGTAGAACCAGATGATGGGGTTTCTTAGGGAAGACCGCATCCTCAAGTCATCACTGCGATGAAAAGCTCCGATGATGTTCGAACGACGGCCTTGACTGTAATATTCAGGATAATGTTTATGTTCCCATGGGGATGGTTCTTCTGGTGGCTCTTTTCTGTGGTACCTACTAAATATTGAAGGGGATATGAACGACGGCCTTGACTGTAATATTCAGGATAATGTTTATGTTCCCATGGGGATGGTTCTTCTGGTGGCTCTTTTCTGTGGTACCTACTAAATATTGAAGGGGATATGAACGACGGCCTTGACTGTAATATTCAGGATAATGTTTATGTTCCCATGGGGATGGTTCTTCTGGTGGCTCTTTTCTGTGGTACCTACTACGATCGACCGATCGATCGACCTGTGGAAAAAAATACCCACCGCCCCACCTCTATAACAAATTTCCCTATTTTTCTTCCTATAGCTTGTGTCTAAACCAACCACCGACGACTGCGATAATTTCACACAAGGCACAGAATAGAGTCTAACATTAAACGCCAGAGAAAAGAAATAACCCTCGCATTATGCACACCTTCATGCGGTCATTCGAAAACATTAAACTGTAATAAGGAACCGAAAACATTCAAACAAAATATTGAGTCTTTCAAATAGACGGTGTCCTAGGGATCGCCACTCTAAGTTACATAGGTCCTATATTTTCAAATCAATTAAAGAAAGAAGTGAATGACTGATAATTCAATAGGACGACATAATTACGCATCGCATTAAGCCAAAGCCACCGTCATAACCACACCTATATAAAAAACAACCGCTTTACCTCAACAATTTGATAAAATCTCTGCTAGACTTTAACCTCCCTCCACAGAAACCAATTTACTTCAAAAAAAAAAAAAAGAAAACTTTCCAACCATCATTGACACATTTCATAACAGCTTAAACCAAAGGACATTCCAAAACAGGAAACCAAAAAAAAAAAAAAAAAAAGTGAAAGTGAAAATACAACATAGTAGGAATCACTAAACGATATAAAATTAACGATCCAGAAGAAAATAGTCATGCTGAAGGAAGACGACTGCATTACGCAAGCATTTGTTAACCATTTGCACATCCTCTTTTTATTCCTTGATATTTTTTTTTCCTTCAATTCTTTCGTTCTTAGCTCAGCAGTTATCCGGAGCAGATTTAGCTTTTATTCGTCTCCGTCTGATGTTTCTACTTTGAGAAGAAATCCTTTTCTCTTGTTATCAGGACACTGGGTGGTATATGGAAACACGTTAATGGGATATAGAAGAGAAGGACACAAAATAGATATTAAAAGCAGCAAGCATTTTAATGCAGATCTCATTTTGAATGTTCACAGGCCATTAACTGTTTTGTTGGGAGCTACGCAACGATGTATATAGTATCTGAGATGATTCCACATTGAAAATGACCGCGTTTTCTATTTTCCCCCTTTGTAGACTCCAGAAGTTGGGAAATTTGTATGAAAATTTACTTTGAATGTTCGAAATTGTGTTTAAAATTTGTAAAGCTTGGTTTAAATATCCACCGTCTCAATTGTTTGACTGATATGTTTGTCTTTGATACATTTTAAACGACTGAAGCTCGATTCTTCACCCGATTCCTTAAGAGCCTTTCCAATATTTTACTAGATTTAGATAGTAGGTATACACTGCAACAAAGTTTATTAGCAAACTGTCTCCATCAAGGAAACAAACGAACCATAACAAATTATGTAACAACACTCGGCAGATAAATCCTTCTGCCATATCACAGAGAAAACGTCCTTCACGACTGTGACTGACAGCACAGGTAAATGCATGAGTTGGCACAAAGATATCCAGAAAGCATAGCAAATAAAAACAAAAACATCAAAACAACGTGCCAAGTGAAAAGTTCGCTTCTCAGTACCTATACCACCCACTCACGCCAATCGTGCTTTTTTGTGTAAATTTTATTTGTCCATTACCGAGGAGGAAAAACAAATAATAACACTATACACTCCCAGTTGATGGGTGTTCTAGAAAAGCAACGAGTACGTTTTACGTTATGTGTTCGTTCTTAGAGCAAAAGGGCACATTCACAGCAAGGACAAATGAATGTCTAAACTTAATCCAATAAAGACAAAAAACTTTACACCCACCCAGAAAGAGAGCAGAAATAATATCTTCCTTCACAATTGAAGAAAGGAGGGCATTGTCCTCATTCGTCCCTACACAACACCACAAGGAGCAAAAAAAAAAAAAACAGTAGAGAAATTAATAAGATATCCTCTCCTCGGAACTATGCGAGTTAGAAATGGGTTTTCGAGATTACGAACGCAGGATGTGTTTTGTCGGGTGAATGGATTCCCTCAATGGTCGCTTGCTCACACATTGCTACTCGTACGAAGGACAACTGCAACACTTAGTTCCCTGTAGTCAAACAGAGGATATATTTACAAAGAGAGAGAGAATCCGAACGTAAATTCCGGATAAATTGTCGGGCAAACGGCGAGTATGCCCCCAAAAATATATTTTGCATTCGTCCTTTGAAGGGGGGAATGTAAAGTCTAAGAGAAAAATCGTAACACTTCGACTACGATTTTAGCAAATTTACATTGTGTGAGAGAGAGAGAGACCGAATTGCCGTGGCAATTTATTTCAGTTTCATTCAATAATGTTCAGTTCATCCCGCGTCCTTTGTCCTTGATAGCAGTCCTCTGCCGAAGCTTTGCACAGGAATTGGAATGAACCTTTTGTGTTCCCGGTAGAGGACAGAAATGAACGTCTACTCTGTGAGGACCATAATCAGAAACCTTCGTCGTCGTCGTCCTTTTGTGTGTAGCTGCGCTACTACACGCGGTATAGTGACGAGAAGGATTAGATTAGAAGGCAATATCCTCATTAGAATTGAGAGAGAGAGAACAATAGAAACGGTATGTGTGCGCTTGACTCACGTATTATGGACAAAAGTATGTTCTTGGGGGACACACGTTTGCCGCAATGTGATAATACGCTATTTGTGCACAGTAGCACAGGGTGTTCCAGATGGCTATTTCGTGCTCCAGCAGAAATTCGTGCGCCAGTATCCATTGGGGATAAGATGATTACGGCTATAAACGCAGGAGAAGGTAACAGGTTTTCGGAACAGCGATTTCATTTGGACGATTTGTGTATGCGCAATGAATCGAAAGTTTAAATTAATTGAGGGGCGGATTCACTTGCGCACTTGAGTAAGGCTTTAAGTTGATCTCATGCGGTGTTGACATAAAAAAAAAAAAAAAAACACCCGAGCTCCTCACAAGCAATCGATCTGTGCGGATTTTTTTTTTTGGGACAAATGGGTCCTAAAGATCTATGCCGAGTTCAAACAGCAGAATTAAGGAGATATTCCAGGACAGATATGGATATACTCTCAGATGTTTGTCAGACGCTCATGAGAGGTAGTGCGGTGAATAAAACCTAAAGATGTACATTTTTGTATTTTACCGGCGATCGAACCCAAAGAGCCCTCCCTGAGTAATCCAACGTTATTTTGACACTGAGCCATTGCGCGTTTGTCATAGTTTGGAAGAATTAATACGACTTTTTTGTGACCAGAGACAGTTTTTGTTTGAAAATTCCTTCAGAGCGAGATGTCTGGTGGATTAGTTGCAGAGCCTTATTTTAGGGCTGCATATTGAAAGCGTCTTGTCTTGAAATGCAAGCCCAGTAACAGTTTTGGTGGCTAAAAACATTTTTCCAATTTCCGATCTTGTTTAAGGTCGCTTAAATCAAGCTCCAACTTGAGTTTTCGCACATCAGAGTTCACAAAATGTCACAAACTTGCGTTAGCTTCTATCTAGCACTGGTTCTAGGTATGTGTTTTTAGCGGATTGCGGTCCTTAAGTTGAAGGACAAAACATTGAGTGACTCCAGTCAAAAAAGTACCTGCTACACGGAAAGAATTTTAAGATCAAATCAAGAAAAATAAGCGCAGAATCACGAAAAGTTTGTCTAGTTTTAGAGTTTAGCTAAGGATTTACTAATTTACGACATTTTATTCGCAATTCTAGAAATTGTACGAAGTGAAGATATTGACCCTCAAAAGTCGTGAATCAACACTTTTCAGTATCAATAATGCGATCAAACGAGAAAAATATATTGCCATAACCGATCGCAATTTGACACAATTAGTTATCAATTTTATATTACATGGATTGTAAATTGCAAGAACAATTCGCAAATTACCACTTTTCTATTGTAAATTACGATTTCCTCCCTTAGCAAATTACAACCTAATAGTCTTGAATTGCAACTCAATAGTATTGATTTGCGAACTAACAGGAGTAGATTACTACTTCAGTAGTTGCAATTTACAAATTCTTAGTCGTAATTTGAAACTTTTGCAATTTACGATTCTCGAGTGGTGATTTGAGGCATCACCGTATTAAATTGAAAATGTTTTATCGTGAAATTAGAAAACTTTATTCTCAATTTGCAACTTATATCTTGTGATTTACAAATCATAATGCATAGTTTTATTAATTAGGTTATTTTCGAATACATATTTAGTGTCATATTTTATAATTCTTTTTCCTCCTGATATCCATAAAAATCATGCGGCGCCATATCGTCCGGAAACAACGGGATTTGTCTGGGGTGGTTTTTCGTTTTCTGATGAAATTTAAAATACAAACAAAATATTTAGTTGAACTTGACATTGATACGAACCTTTACAATTCTTCTCGGTTACATATTTTTGAATCCATTCCAATTTATACTTCCTTCCTAATTGCGAGATGTACATTCTGAAAAAAATACAGATTTATATGCAAACTTCAGCATTTTTGGAAATATTCAATAGGTACTTACAAAATATATTCCAGAATGCTTTATAATTAGTAGTACACTCACAATCCATACGAATTAGTTATATTTACTTAAGCAGCTTTGATCCGACTGCTTTAAGCAAAGATTGAATACCGACTGCCTGTCTCTGCAACGACGCGCAACGTGCACAATGAAGATTTGGCTTCATGATAGCAGCTGTCTAGCAATAACCACATACATACTTTCATCGATAAAGGATTTAAAAGGATTTCGATAGGTACATGGACTATGAACTGTGCATAAAAAGATTCCACACATCAGGTAGTTGATTCCATGGAAACTACAAAAAATATTTTGCAATTTACGACTTCTCTACGTCAATATACGTTTTCAGTTTCATGTGTTAAATTATTACACGATTTTATTGATTCATCATTCAGTGTTGGTAAATCACCAAATATTTTTCGCAATTTGAGATTGTGAAGTGGTGTTTGAGAAATTGACCTATTAGAGTGGTAAATTGCGCCAAACAATCTCGCAAATCACTACAAATAAAAGAAGCTCGAATTGATACTTCTAATCGTAAATTTCAACAAACAGAATTTGGCATTCTCCACCGTTTTCAATGTCAAATTACCAATTTCTGTATAAATCCATGAAAATTTCGTTGTGATTTGCGAGAAATATATAAATCGTAAATTGCAACTCAAAATTTTGCAATTGGTGATTTTCAATTCTTTCCGTGTAATAGCCGACGTCAGATTGAATCGAAAGATAAATTTATTTGTCTCGTTAGACTGTGGCTCACACAAGCCGTGTCGATGGTTTTGAAAAATTCGCAGGCCCAACGTTGGGCGCCATACTACCATTGAACACTTTGGAATTCAATTATCCGTTCATAGAATAATATTTCAAACTCACTATTAAATCTCTAGTTCTCAGGAATGTTCCAAATAAATTTTGGGAGATCTTATAAAAATAAAAAGTCTTAAAAAATTCGTAAAAAGTTCTGAAAAAGTGTTAAATACTGAACAACAATATTTTTTTTTTTCTGGGATTTTAAAGTTTGACTTTCATAATCTGCTTGAAATTAGTTTGGCGCACTTACAGTTGGTATTTATGGGAAATTTTTTGTACGTTTAAGCATTTATACTAAAAACAACCGTTGGAGAAGAAAATGTGAACCCTACTAATCTGATGATGACTTGTCCTAGCCGAGCTTTAGTTCTTTTTGGCCGGAGGTAACCCCAACTGTTTTTAAAAACTCATTTTCTACGAGCCGTAAAAAATACTAACAATGGAGGTTGGGGGATCGAAAACCAAAAACCTAAACAATTATAAGCGTGGATGAGAATGTGGTCAAGACTGAAAATACACATGGTCGTTGCAGGCAAGGACAGCTAGAGAAAATAAAGTCTGTCGCTTGTTTAAGAGGGCAGTTTCGAGACCGTGGGTTTGGTGCCATTGAGGATAAATAAATTTGCTTTAATAAAAATTAAATCATAGTATCCAGTTTTTCCTCTGTAAGCACGCCTCTGAAATAACTCGAAGTCCAAGGCTTAACCCGCCAATGGTGAAGCAAATTTGACATTGATCAATGGTGACACCGGTCTCACGCACCGGGGTTTTCAACTGAAGATTTTTCGAAACGTTTTACTAATAGTTCATGTTTTTTTTTTAAATTTATGCTCTTTGGCAATAAAACAAAGATATTTTATCAATTTAAGCTCTTTTATTTCAATAATTAAATTCACAATTTTTTTTAATTATTGCATTAAAACTAACAAAGTTTTTAGTAATACATTTTTTAAAATTAAGAAAAAAAAAATCACATGTCCATTAAGGAAAATACCGTTTTTTAGTCTTTCGACATTCGGAACTAAAAACTAACAAAAAAATACATCTCAAAAACGAAATTTTTACAGGTAAAGCTGCTGCAATACGGCACTATGTGTTTAAGTCACAAATATAATATAATATAATAATGAAACACATACATATACACACATAGAAACACACAAATTTACATATACATGCATTTAACACAATAAAACAATGAACAAAAAAATTTGGTAAAATACGCGAATAATACAAAATTATTTTACCTACATACACGGTGAAACACGGTCTCACGCACGGGTTAGTAAAAAAAAGTACACAACGTGCTCTAGCAGTTTCGACGTAAACTGATGGTGGGGGACGTGCAATGCGGCAGCTACTCGAAATTGCAACAAAAAACAATAACGGAGAATAAAGTTATTCGATTTTTTTAACACACCCGGTCTCACAGACCAGTAGGTCACCATTGGCGGGTTTAAGACGCCGAAATGTGAACCTTATCCTAATCTTACAGAAAAAAGGTGCAGAAATATATTTTGGGCTATTAATTGTATGACCGTGGGTCCAGTGGCTCAGTGAAACAGAGGCCCTACAGAAAAAACGTAGATGATCAACAAACCACACTTTTAGTTATACAGTCAAGCTGCCGTAGGTGTTCTACTATTTGACTAGACAAACCCCTCTTAACATTAAAGCTCCTAATTTCGAATAGCAAACGAATTATCAAATCTATAGTGATGACTTGATGACACATTGTAAACTTATTTGACTTGTTAGTCCTTTTCGATTTGATGAAATAAACACGCAACGTGATTGAAACAGAAGACAACATATATTATGTTGTATAGTAATCCAAAACTTACTCATAACTATCGCATCCTTTCGCAATTAACTTTTAATTGAAATAGAAAACGAACATTACCCCGATCCTTGCAAGAATATAATTCCTTCATATCATATCCGCATATAAATATATACGCAACAACTTGTGGTCTAGTCTCCCTATACCCCATGTGGTTTTAGTTTTAAGGGGTGTACCACAGTTCCGGTTTTCACTTATGACATGCGATGTCACAAAGGATGCCATAACATCCTTTCAACGAGCAGCGTAACCATCAATCATGGATGTCTGCATGTGTGTTGTAATAATTCTCTCTCTCACTCTCCATCAAATACAGTTTCATCCTGGAAAATAATGCAATTTATAGCATTTAAAACCCCGACTTAGAGACGGAGCCTGCCACACAATTGTGTATGGATATCATATAACAATGACTAACGACGTTGACGATGAGTACGATGACGACGGTGATTACGGGGCGATGATGGTAGCAACTACACACCGACAACGTCTTTTGATATCAAAAGGATTGTATGATGGGCAGAGTAGGTACACATATAGCGAGGAAAAATTCAAACCCCAGCATTATAGCAGTGAAGGCTGTTCTGAAGAGCAGTATATGTAACTGGCATACAAGTTACAATAGAAAAGCCATATCAGGAAATTGTTGCTTGACGTTATTATAATTACATTGAAGGGTTTCCACAATGCTACTTCAATTCATAACATGTCACCCAGGCAGCATCAGCGGCGACGACAACAACGACGCGTGGGTAATGAAGTAGAGATGCACACACAGCCACACACACATCTTCAAGTGCTGTGTGCTTGAAATTGGGTTGGGACGGAAGAGATGAACTCAAACTCACTGTAGTGGTTCTTTTCGGTTTGCCAACGAAAGATGATACGTACACTCGTTTATCTCGTAAAAGTAAGGTAATTGTTATAATAACAATAAAAACGGCAAGATCGAGCCAAAGCAGCGAGCTACTCGAATGGGCGAGCTATATATATTTATGTACATGTAACCGACGCTCGCAGTCGATGTCAAAACGTGGAAAATGTTTAATTAAATCGTTAAAATGTGGTCCAAATTAAATCTTTATTAAAAGTAAGGCTGCCAGCCAAACCGCACCGACAGACAGCAATCAACGTCAGCACAAGGATGGCGCATAAAAACCACAACTGGTGGGTGTGAGGGGTTGCCTTCTAACTTTGGTTGTTATATAGTGCAGTTATAGTGATCCATGGGGTGGCTATGGGCTACAGTAATATTCGTGCAATTGGTGCAGCTTTTTTGTTTTTGAAAAAAATAAAAACAAACGTCCTTAACAGGAGACAGCGTGACAATTATGTCAGAGTCGTAAATGTTATGTGTGCAATCGAGAGAGTTATGGACTTGTACTTTTGATGCTGCTCTCTGTGGTGGTTCGGGGTGATATGGACTTTTACACCACCCAAATGAGTCGTTGTCTTCTTTTATAGGATTTAATAAAATCAAGTGACAGTTGGCAGTATTTTTGGGATCTAATTTGTCTTGGCTAAATTTTTTTTTTGTTGTATGCTATACGCTAAAATTTACTGTCGTGCGCTGTCATTTAATAAATTGACAGCGAGAAGATTGCAACGAATTTACTGACATTACATCTTATATGGGACGTTTGTTAGTTTTGATTGAGTAAACTTTAATGTTGTCCTTAACTTTTGGTACTAAGAAAATGAATTATTAATTAAAGAAGTCTTCTTTTAGGTGCATAAAAATAAAAAAAAATACTGCTTGCAAAAGGTCTTTTCGCTTCACAACACCAACAGCAGTGAAGTGACCTACAATTTTATGTCAAAAGATTAGATATAGGAGCAGACATTTACCCAAAATTTATAAAAGATGGAACTATGGAAAAACATCTGTAGGTATGTTACTTTCGGGGGTTAAAACTAATAAACTACTGCGCCCTCTTTTGGCGGTTAATTTTCTTAATATGAAACCCACATATGTACCTACAGTAATGACAGCTTTAATGATTTTGAACAGACAACTCGACCGTTTCTTTAGAACCGATATGCAATACTGTATCGATTCCAGAGGTATTCTTTCAGTCGTATTTTCCCTTGCATTTGATTTGGAGTTCATCTACATTAACAAAGCTAATTCTATATTAATTCATCTTTATAAAACGCTGGCCCAAAGAATTCTCGAACCCATATGCCACCAGATCTTATTTTGGTAAGGCCTGAACCTGAGTACGTCAGCCGTCTTGGTCACCGTTTTGAACATCGGTGAAATGGACACATTCATACGACCATAGAGCAGGGCTGGGATGATGAGGATCTTATACCGAGTCTCCTTAGTGCCTATTGACAAGGGGTCTTGCCAATAAACATTTTTAGCTTCGACTCAAAATTTTAGTAGTTCACAGTGGCTGTAAATTTAAAGTCGATACTAAAATTTGTTATTGGTATCACGCAAGGTCTTTCTAATTATAATTGCCTCCTTAGGCCAAGGAAACAGCAATTGGCAACTCTTCGCTTGATTTCTGCTGTGATATCTTTTTCAGAGTTGAAAGCGTATCTAATATTTACATATAACCTAACCTAATGCTATTCATAAGGGATTAGGTACTCTGTAAAAGGCCTTTACGGGTACAAGTGCCTGGTGAATTTTTTGAGCTTTTAGCATTCTGTAAAATGGTAACGCTTGTAGAACTGACTGTGCTGCTGAACCAAATGCTATCGAGACGTTAGCAACAAAAGTTGTCCAAGCCCATCCTACACAAACGGAGGCCTGAAATGTCAGGGATGGCTTTCTGAAGGGTTTTTCAATAAAACAAAAACGGTTTTGGATATCAATGAAATTCTTTATTCCTGTGAAAGTACGTTCGATGCCATTATGTATGGAACTCGATTTCTTTTGCATGGCCACCACGGGAACGCTTGCAGAAGTCCAGCCGCTGAACCCAATTTTCGACGGTTTTCAAGCATAAATCGGCCGATGGCTTGTTGGCATAGACCATAGACTTCACGTAGCCCCACAGGAAATAGTCTAACGGTGTCAAATCGCACGACCGAGGCGGCCACGCGACTGGACCATTTCGTGAGATAACACGTTCTCCAAACTTGGTTTCCAATAAATTGATTGTGACATTCGCTGTGTGGCTTGTGGCGCCGTCCTGTTGGAACCACATGTCCTCCAAGTCCATATCATCCAATTGGGGCCAAAAATATTCGGTTATCATTGAACGGTAGCGATTCCCATTCACAGTAACGTGCCAGTCTTGATCATCACGGAAGAAGTACGGCCCAATGACGCCGCCGGCCCATAAACCACACCAAACCGTAATTTTTTCGGGATGCAATGATGACTCATGGAGTACGTGTGGATTGCTGCCTGACCAATACCGCATATTTTGTTTATTGTCGAAGCCATTCAGCCAGATATGAGCCTCATCGCTGAAGATGATTTTTCGATGAAAATCCGAATCATTTTGAAGTTGTTGCTCAGCCCAATTCACGAACATACGACGCCTCTGGTGGTCAAGCGGCTTCAGTTCTTGCGTCAATTTAATCTTGTAAGGATGTAGGCCAAGATCTTTTCGCAAAATTCGCCACAACGACGTCACAGAGATGCCCAACGTTGAGAACGACGTGTGAGAGACACATTTGGGCTTTCTTCAACTGAAGCCTCAGCGGCAGCAATATTCTCGACATTACGGGCACTTCTTTGTCTCACTGACACGGGAACATTTCGTACTGTGCCTGAGGATTCAAATTTTTCCACTAGACGCTCAATTGTTGATCTGCTAGGACGATTATGACGACCATAAATTGGACGTAGCGCTATTAACGTTGAGGCCACTGACTCCGAATTTCGGTTGTAAATTTTAATAATTTCTACTCGTTGTTGGCTCGTATATCTCTCCATTATGAAATGGCATCCCTTACTGAAGAGAAATGTCAAAAGAAATTCGGTGTCGTTTGCTGTCCCTGTCGCTCTACTTTTGTAGCGTCCCTGTTGAAAAACCCCTTACAAAGGCAATCTTAAAATCGATAAACAGAATCATATAACACATTTGAGACAACTTCTGCAAGTTCCTGTTAATAGTGATGATTCGAGCTTGTAACTTTGTGGAAATAAAAACTCACTTGTACACTAAAAGTTCTTGTCGTATTATGTAACATGCCTCAAGCAGTGGGTGCCAAACTGGGAATCCTTTCCTCCAAGATCTTGTGGAGCTAATATTTTTTTACACTGAAGACCTTTTCCTATTGATGATTGGCTTTAGCCGACAAAATCGTGTGTGTAATCCAAATTCCATAGTTGTAGCAATTTAACGGAATGAGGGTCCAAGATGCAGATCTGATGGTTCACTACAAATGAGTTGTGCCGTCTCGATCTTTTAAAATCAGTTTTCATTACTTAACCTATAAGCGAGGCGTATCTGGCACCGTATCCGAACCCTGTATTGCCATGATAAGAAGACTAGAAAAATATGCAAACGTGGGGTTTGTGCCTTAGCTTTGTATTTTTTTTTTTTAAATATTTCTGGGGAACTTTTCCTATTAACGGGAGAATTTTTCACGACCCTTTTTTGATTGATATACGAGTCTTAAAATGATGAATTTAACCCCCAGTCTGGACCCAACTGACGGCTTTCTTCTACCCTGGACTTAAAAAAGATTGCAACTTTTCCCCCAAATAACGTGCCCAAATTTTTAAAACGTATATCCCCAACTAGGAAAAATCACGGCGATTTATTAGAGAAATCATTTCGCACGCACGAAAGTGGAAAAATATGCAAACGATCTTACATCCTCATATGTTCTCATAGGAGTAGGTACATACGTGTATCACTATTGTAGACAAATTTCCTCGCCCTCGTACGTTCACGTGAATTTATATCAATTTATAAAAATGTACATATAATAGAAAGCGTCGAAGCAAACCAACGCTCTTAACAAAGATAAATGTGAACCTTCACAACCGGCAAAAAGTCCAAGCCCTCCCTAATCCATCTTAGTTTTGCCTGCAAAATAAAAAAAGACAACCCCCTAAAATAGTATCCGTCCTAGGTGTGAAATGAAAATATTGCTTTTGACTCCACTCCACGTTACACGACTCGGGGCAATAATCAAGCCGTTTATTCATTGCGTCACTCACATGGAGTTGTATAAGACGAAAAAAAGATATGTACTCCAGTTTCGCATGTAGGTCCTTCTCCTACTCATATGAGTTGGTCGACCAAATAAATTTTTCTCAGTATAAATAAATGTAACTTTTTTTGCCTCCAACACTACCCCAATACAGAGAGACGTCTATCAGACGAGGACGATAAGACGATGCTACTCACTTTGTACACTTTTTCCCTTGCGCTCGCCTGTGACCAAAAGGATTTATGTGTTATATTACAATTTTATACCGAGTGAAAGCTGTCAAGGCAGCAAGTGAATTTAATATTCATTCAGCCAGAGATGGAACGGAGGCGGAAAAATGAAATAAATTGTTCGCCGGGTTAATAAAAATCCGACGCATTATTCCATTTTTTGCCACACCGCTTGCGTGCTACTTATTTCATCGAACGCTACACAGTGTAAAGGTATACCCCCAATGACTCTCTTTCACTTGCGCCCTTTCATCATGTATCGATGGTGGGGGCCTGTTCACACCATCGTCTAATGAAAAAACATGAACGAAGGAATAAAAACCCAGGATCAACATGTACGTATAGACAAATGATGTGTAAATGTTAATAAACAAACAATTCTCTCATGTTACACACAATAAAATATATCCTATCAAGCAATAATTCTGTCATCTAAATTCCGCGTGAGCCTGCTCGCACAAGGACTACCGACGGATGGATGGGTAGGCAAATTGATTATTTTTTTTTTGCTTCTGAAAATGTATTAAAGTTAACAAGAAAAATAACTGTACCGAGAGACAGGGACAAAGGTTGATTTTAAAGTGGGCTGCCAACTGGGAGGGGAACATTTTAATTCACGATTTTGCGCCACGCGCTGTGTGTGCGTGTGTGCGATGGGAAAATTTGGTCAAATTTGCATTTGGGAAACACCTGTGCTGTGCAATATGGCATACCGAGCAAAACAAGTCGTCTGTAAATTGTTCCGCTTTGTTTGCAAGCAACAACAGTAACAGTAACAGTTGAGTCCTTAAAATTCACCAACCATTATGGAATCCAAAGAAGCTTAAAAGAAAAACAGAAATTGTTGACGAGGTTTTCGAAAATGGGCTGAGTGAGAGTCGCTGCGAAAGAAAGTAAACTTTCTATTATGTTATGCAAATCGTATTCAAAATGAGTATCCGAACAGGAGATTATGCCGTTGAGTGGGTATTATTTTTTCTTACCATCGGTTGGTTGCTTGTCGACCACTTTACGCAGATTGCCAATTTTTACGCACATAGCAAAATTCCTTCCCTTTTTCTATGAATGTATAAATTTGAGTTGGCCTTTTTGTTACTATTAGGTGGCGCCTAACGTTGGGTTGCAACTTTGTACCAAAAGGAAAATTAATGTGTTTTCGCGCGCAAATTAAAGCAACAAAAGGTGGAGCAAAACAGATTTTCTATCTTGAACGGGAGGAATAAACTTCTTTAGTAAGAAATGAGGTGTTACTTGAGGTTGTTGCAAAGGGGGAATTCCCTGCAAACTGCGGTCAACAAAAACGCCACCATCACCGTAACCACAAGCGTGGTCGGTCCATTTCTATTTTTCTGTTTCCCGTTTTTTTCACAACACCACTCAGGTACATATTCCACCTAAGGGTAGGTACTTTATCTACACATTTTAACACCGTAAAAGGACGAGAAGAAAAAAAATAGCCTTTTTGATATTCCAGCGGCTGTTAGGTCACACAGAAAAGAAAGGAAACGAACAGAGAGGCAACAAAATAAAAATCACACTGAGAGCTTAGACAGAGTGTTAGAGGAGAGAAAAAAAATCCTTTTGGCGTAAGGTAATTGAAAATGCTTATTAAGTTTTACCCTTAAAAGGACGGAAATTGCTTTTTTGCCTTTCGATTCCATTTTGGAAAGTTCTCTGGGATTTTTTTTTTTGTATGCACTACTTGTCTGGTATAGGTGGCACTGATGTATATTCACAATCCATCGTTCAAAAACGAACACGAAAAATGTTTTCTGGCTCTTTGCTTTCATCATCATCACTTAGGGACACGCAGAGTATTTTGGTGGAAGTGATGGAAGTAGATGAGTTTATCAAGTAATGGATTTTTTTTTCTGGAAGACAGTAGTTGCACGTAACTGTTGGATGTATTGTGGAATCGAAGAGATTTTGCATTGTTGGGGTCATACTTTTGTGTTTTAAACTGACTGCAGGTTGTAAATGAAGACGGCGACATGTTAAAGGGCCGCTGTAAACGTGTTATTGGTTCGCCTTTAATAGGTAGGCAGATTTGCCTCCACATACCTAAATACACTTAGACCATTTGTGATACCACGTGGATCTGTTACTAAACAGCTGTAAGGGGGTCGACTCTTTAAAACCGTAGATGCCACTTATTATTATGCTACAAAGGTAAATAGGAGTTTTTGACAATGAAAGTTGCTCCTAAGTGCAGTATTCTTGTCTGAAACTTAGGTTAGGTTAGGTTTAGGTGGCAGGCAGCAGCTTGTGCAGACAAATTATTCATCTTTCATGCTTACTTAATTTAAATTTGTTGGAGACCGGGGCGGAACTGGTCTTCAACTGGCATGCCTCTCTATATCACTAGTTGCCTACAGTTGCGCACGCCATGTTGGTTGAGCTCCCCTTCCAACTGGACAAGGTCAGGTCGTCCTCTACCGGCACACAGTTCTTCATTGTACCTTTTTCTCCAGATTAGCTGTCACTAAAATTCGAAAAATGATCGTAGCTTGCCCTAAGCTGGAGCAGGTGTTCGTTTTTTCGGCTTCGAAATTGTAAACGGTGCTGCATTATTCAGAGACTATAGTCCTTATAAGGTAGCTAACAAGAAGCAACGCTTTAAAAAATATCATACCCGATGCTTAAACCTCCGGTCCACAGATGGCTTGCTGTTCTATTTCCAAACTGACACCTTTCTTCAATCATCTCAGGGTCTGTATATTTGAGGCAGCAGCGCGATCCGTCGCACTTTGCATGCTGGATATGCGTGAAATGATACTTTACAGTAAGATACTATTCATCGAAAGCCTATAGGACATTTTCAATGTTTAGGCCCAAGTTCTTTCTGCTTTTAAGGTGATCTCGAGGAGCGAGGGTTTAACTTTGTTTCCGACTTCGAAAGAATCAACTTCCGTCATCTCTGGTCTCTGCTCCATCCATAAGTGGACTGCATTGGATAATTTAATGTAGATGTAGTATCCTCTTGAGCCCCATTATCCCTTTGTAGGTGGAACACTAAAAATCATGAAACAGTCCTGGAGCAAAACTTACCCAGATGTCAATGCACTGTCAATCGATCCATCAAATACCTACCACAATTCACACCAAAAAAAAAAACATGCAGAACCAAAGCTGCTCTTTTGTTTCTGTGCAAAATTAAGAACCCTATAGCCAGCTTAAATGCTAAATACCGCACATAAATTCCCACGTAATTGCATTTCAATTTGTGCGCCGCAAACAGCACCGAGCACCAACCTACTAAATAAGAGAATTTAATCAAGCTCCTTGAATAGTTCGCATTTCAGTAGTTCCATTTAGAGGCCACGTGCAATCATTAAAACCAACCACACCACGCACACATGGTACAACAGGACAAAAAATAAAAGAAGCTAAGCATAACCAGTTTATAGGTTGTACGCGAGAGCTTGTGGTGCCTGGTTAATATCCCTAATTCCCTGTGCATTGTCTTGGCCTGTTTGCGTATTATAGCCCACATGTACAGGTACACCATTCGAGGGTCTTATACCATAACCAGGTGTATATATCCTTCATTCACACAACGTAATGTATGTGTGTGTACTAAAGCGCTCAGCGTCGTCCCTTATGTGGCGAATTATTAAGTGCACCCTCGCCCGGCATATACAGCATATCCACATAGAGCCGTATCCAGCCCCGAGATGGTTTTATTAAACGGGGTTGAGAGCGTTAATAACTCAGGTGGGGATTAGGTATTCCAGCGTAATTTCATGGTGAGTTAATAATCCCCGATAGACGACTTATATGAAGCTCGTAACTTTGCTTTCTGTGATGATGGAGATAATGATAGAAGGATGCTACCTATACCTATTTATATATGACCGCATAGTGGTACGTATTTGTGCTGTGCAATGAGAGCACACTATGATATCTGGGGCTGAATGCATGAGAGTATTGTTAAGCGTGATAGTGATATAATTAAACTATCTCTCCGGTAAAACAATAGTGCACTTAGGTTATCATCTTAAAATTAAATATTATGTCTTACACCGAGGATTGCAAGTGCTATATAATTGACCTTAAATCGGGATAATGACCTGTGTAATTCAGCTAGGCTAACCGTTGTCCTTAAGTGTTGGAGAATACATTTTAATATATGAAAAAAAGAGGGATTGTTATTGTGAGGTCGTTGCTAAGAACGTGGTATGAGAGGACAAGCTCGTAGATGTGAAGGAATTTGTCTGAGCAGGTGTTTGGAATGTTGTTTAAAATCAGCTTGAACAAAACTCCGGTTGAACGTTGAATAGGAACTTATTGGCTGTTACATCGGTGCATCTACTATATCACAAGACAGCTTTAGACGTTCGTTTAGATCGTTCCGCAACATCCTAATGATTTTCAGTCCTAATTGCATCTCTAACAAAAGATTTCACCTGCGAACGAGTCAGTAATCAATAGAGACAGCCATCCAACGATAAAAGTGCCAGTGGATCTGTTAAACATTTCAAAAACAGTGTGACAGCTCTCTATTCGACGCTTTAGCCAAAGATGGATTAAAAGAGCTGGTTGACCGAAAAATAAAGGGTGATTTTTTAGCTGGTTTGGTTTTGGCAACACTGGTTTTGACAGCTGACGTGTGTTTAGTACCTTGTGTCACTGTCAAACAGCTTCAGTTTGGTTTGCAATTTAACCATGGATCGTCTTACAAATGAACAACGCTTGCAAATTATTGAATTTTACTATCAAAATTCGTGCTCAGTTCGAAATGTTCATCGCGCGCTGCTTCCATTTTATGATCGGCATTCTCGACCTTCTGAGCAGTCTATTCGGAAGATTGTGACCAAATTTCGCACCAAATTTACTTTGTTGGACATTAAACCACCAACACGTTTACGTACTGTGCGTTGTGAAGAAAATATTGCGGCCGTATCAGCTAGTGTGACAGAAGACCGCGAAATGTCGATTCGGCGCCGTTCCCAGCAGTTAGGCCTTTGTTACAGCACTACGTGGAAAATTTTGCGGAAGGATTTGGGCGTAAAGCCTTTTAAGATACAGCTGGTGCAAGAACTAAAGCCAGCCGACCTACCACAACGCCGAATTTTTGGTGAATGGGCTCTTGGAAAGCTGGCCGAGGATCCGCTTTTTTATCGAAAAATTGTGTTCAGCGATGAGGCTCATTTTTGGTTGAATGGGTACTTAAATAAGCAAAATTGCCGCATTTGGAGTGAAGATCAGCCAGAAGCATTGCAACAGCTACCAATGCATCCCGAAAAAGCCACTGTTTGGTGCGGTTTATGGGCCGGCGGCATTATTGGGCCATATTTCTTCAAAGATGATGCGAATCGCAGCGTTACTGTCAATGGTGAACGCTACCGAGCGATGATAACAAACTTTTTTTTGCCCGAAATGGAAGTTCTTGACTTGCATGATATGTGGTTCCAACAAGACGGTGCCACATGCCACACAGCACGCGAAACAATGGCGCAATTGCGAGGCGAGTTTGGTGAACAGTTAATTTCACGTTTCGGGCCGGTCAATTGGCCGCCTAGATCGTGCGATTTGACACCATTAGATTATTTTTTGTGGGGGTATGCCAAGGCTAATGTGTATAGGGACAAGCCCGCTTCGATTGACGCACTGGAAGCCAACATCCATGCATTCATTCGTGAGATACCGGCCGATATGTGTGAAAGAGTATGCCAAAATTGGACTCAGCGGATGGGCTACCTGAGACGCAGCCGCGGTCAACATTTGCATGAAATTATCTTTAAACATTAAATTGCAAGGTTCAAACTATCGATTCAAATAAATATTTCATTAATTTTTTCGAATTTTTTGTGTTTTTTTTTTAAAAAAATTTCTAAACCTCTTAAAAAATCACTTTATCATTATGTTAAAAAGCTACACGTTTCTTGTCGTACCGACTACGACAATATTTGAAAACTGATTGCTATGAAATATGTACCAAATGAAAGGTACATCTTCTTAGGTTTAACTCCCGAATGTGCTCGTATTATTTTGACATAAATTTTCCCTTGAAAGCGATAGTTCTCGATCTCTCAGGCGGATGAAGATCTCCTTGGTCGCTTCGAATGCAAATTTCTTCGAGTGATTTTCGGTCCCATTTGCGTTGACAGGCCTTGGAGGTGGAGATTTATCAGTAAACTCTAAGAGCGACATCGACCTGGTCAGAAAAGTATGCATCAGTCGTCTTAAATGGCTAAAATAGGTAGAGCGAATGGACACCAACGCTCCGGCCCGAAGTCTTCAATACCAAATTGGAGGGACAACGCAGTAGAGGAATATCTCGCCTTAGGCAGGGCGCGCACGTAAAAGGGGACCCTGAACCAAGTTTGAGTGCGCAACTAGAGGCTGGCAAAAAATCGCACTAACTGGATAGGCATAGTGGTTGAGGCCCAGGTACACCCCGGACTCTAGCGCCACCTAACTGCATAAGTAAGTAAGATCTCGCAATGTCAATTATACTGAAAATTAGACGAGCTTGTGCCAAAAGTTTTAACTATCTGCCACGGTTTCATCCATTGTCCGCTATCCTGAGGAAAGAAAAATTTTTGGGACAACCTTTCAGAGTTAAGAGGCAGTTTAAATATTATTCTAAGGAGAAAATATGTGCCTCACATTTACATATTGACAACAAAAGCAAGAGAATAGATGGTCTATCTTCAAACACGACGTCGACTTCTAACAATGAGATGTTCGAAGGACATTACACATTTTTTTGAAATTCAAAAACAAGTTTTTTGATATGCAAATTCGACACTTTCACCCCTTTGAATGCACTAGATTACATCTGAGGTATCTTTAAGCAATTACTAATCTACCCAGATCATTTTATAAAACGTATATTTGGTTTACCGGTTCTAAAATAACAAGTAAACCCTTTAAAATAGACTCCAAGTCACAAACAAGCTCTTAAATATTTGATTCCATTTTTTAAATAATTTTATTTGTTTCACAAAAGTTGAGAAAATCACAAAGACTGATCGACTTACGAGGATTCCTTCCCTGGAACCACTTGAATGTTCAACAGCTCCATTTGCTCCTCAATTAAACTCGAATCCAGCTCATTCACCCTCGTCCACACACCACCCTCTCTGTTTAAAAATCAAAAACTCGAATAACACCCAATTTGGCTTAATTTCCCCCACTCATCAGCGGGGCTCGCTCCATCCCCTATCCAAAAACGTCAAAAGCAGTTTTCCAAGGGCTCCCACTTCGTCCTCACTTCAACTGTCAACTACAGTTTTACAAGTCCTCACATATATATACCTACGTAGAACCCAACCAAACCACAACAATAATTATTTCATTCTATATTTACTCAAATTTCCACTAAAGTGTAAATATTAAATTGACTTAAACAGCTTCGCCCAGAGATACGACTAGTGTACGGAAGGAACCATGTGAGTGGAGGTTTGTGTATGTTTGCGAGCGGCAAACATCTCCACAATAAGAGTGTGTATGCGCAAATAAGAATCCAAAAAGTTGCCGACTCCAACATCAGGAGTGGTTCGGTTTTCTTTTTTCTGTGCCTTCGGCTTATCCTAGCTAAGAAATCGCTTTTATCCTCTACATGCATATTCAATTCATGAGTCAAAGGCGAATAATAATGACATTCATTTCATTACTCAATCCTTGAATTTGTTGCACAGGAGTGGAGATGCAGATGGAGAGGAAAATGGGCCAGCCTCGTGTTGTGTCGTGTGTGTATGTGCAGCGGCACAAAAAGGACCCAAAAGAGTCATGTTTAAGTCCTAAGTAAATATTAATTCGTTTAATGGTTTCCATTCGACTTTTCGCAGAGACACGACGTTTGGTTGGTTGGGTTTCACTCGTAGTCTCCTTTATTCGTACTGCTCTGTTTGGATCACTTTGTGTGACACCTTGTGTTGAGGTTGTTTATTTTTTTTTTTGTGTTCTTTTTTAGCTGAATTTGATTCGAAGGAAGCATTTCTTTTTTTTGTAGTTTTTTTATCTTGAGTGCCAACGGAGAGTAGTGTAGTGTTTGATACATATAGTAGCTGTGTCGGAACACAATGGGGTTTTGTTTTGATTTTCGTTTGCTAGAGAAGTAGAAAGGAAGCTCTCGCAAATGGGACAGCTTTTAGGGGAGCTCTAGCCGGATCCAAATCCCAAAAACATCCAAGCTGTTCAAGTGCTTTGCATACACGGAACTAGCTGGTGGTGATTTTATGATGAAGGCTGGTATGGGAGACTGCTCTATGACAGTATAAGGAGTAGCTGGAACTAGACGTCGAAGTTAGTGATGCACAAACTGTGTTGGATAAAATGCGAACAAGATCAAATATGTCTGGAAATGGCTTTCAGAACTTAATTTTTTATCAATTAATAAACTTGTGTTTGAGGTTCAAAGTGCTATCGATGAGCTACCTCGAATCGCATTCATTAGTGAAGGACATAAATCATTTTGCGTCGATCTTCTGAAATGTATGGCTTATTGGCATAGAGGCGTGAAAACACATGAATATGTCGGTCAATCGACTTTTCCATTTCTGAGATCACTGTGACGACACAGCCTCCACCTAAACAACGGGATTAATTGGTCAGATGTGCGAAATGTTTCTAAGACTGCGTATACCCTAAGACAGGCTCTTCCAATTCAACTCAAAAAATCGTCTAGGTAGGGTAAGTTCGGGCATTATGGCGCACCTAACGTCAATCTGAAATAACTTTACTACGAACAACATTTTTTTCTTTTTAATAAACTAGACAAAACAGTTACATAAATAAATTAAATAAAAATAATAAATCAAATTCATTAACAAAAAATAAATTAATTTAAAAATAGTTTATAAAAAACCATATTGCCTTACTTGCGGGCAATATAGCGAGTAGCTTTTATATTTTATTTAAACGCCCACATCCATCGCAGGTGTTTCTGAAAGCAGTGAATGAGTCGTGGGACCACTGTCCACAAAGGACACACTGAATCCACTCGTCCCTTTTGGTTGTTGTGGTGTAATCTTCACCACATCCCAAAATCTTCGAATATTTGGTGTTTCTGAAATAATTTTAAATAACTTACAGTTAAAATACAATGAATTATTATATAATATGCATAACATAACATAACTATGCAATACATAAGAGACATAGGTATGAAACTTTCATGTAAATTATAGTTGCGGGTGCGCCATAATGCCCTTACAGCACCTGCGCCATATTACACAAAAATCACTTATATCACACATTAAAAAAAAACTTAGTTCTCTTTTCGTTTCAAATATTTCCCGTTACACGACAAAACTGAAACTGTATTCTGCATTCCACTCTTCACACCGAAAACCTGCGTTGTATACTTACCGAGAAAAACGAATCCAAACAAAAGGCAAAATTATAAAAAACCACAATCAAGCTAATTTTTTTTTGATTTTTTGTTCAGCGAAACTCGTCGTACTCGTCGTAGCGACTTTCATTTGATTGGCCAACTCTTTCGAATTTAAATTTTTTTTGAGAGGGGTGTCATTTGTTCATGACACATACAATAGTTATATTTGCGTACTTTTCCAAACACTAACAATCTGTCAAAATAGCTCCTATTCCGTACTTTGCTAATCTGTTCTTACTCCGTCCATATACTCAGTAAAATGTTTCGAGTTAACCAAAATAATTATTTTTCAAGAGCCATGTTTGGCCCAATGTAGCTACGCTACTGCTTAATTCGGCTTTAATAAAAAGTACCCATTCAAGAGCGACCCAACAACTTAACTGAAAGGACATCCGTATAAAAATCGTTCAACTGTCTCCATGTCCGTTGCATTCTCTCATCACACTACCAACATCTGAAGAAAACTGCACTGAAAAGAAGCAAATCAAACATACTTTTCATTCACATTCACTGAGTTGAAGTTAAGCAGTTAAGCTTCAAATCATTCACTGAGTTTCCGACACAATTTATTTACTATACCTTCTGTAAAAGTTTATTCCATATTTCCACGACTTCTTTTCCTTAGTTTTCTGTCTACACCTTCTAACATCTCTATTTCTTTTTACCAAGAAAAATCACCCACCTACTACTTATCCAAAAAGGATATCGAAAAAAAAAGGAAAAAAATATCGGCCAAAGAAAAGGAACAAAACTTATGAGAGAGCTATTGCTGAACTTAGTCCATTAAAGAAAATATCAAAAGAATTGACATTTGTTTTTGTTTCACAAACGAGGACGAAGTTTTATCTTTTCGCCTCTCTTCTGCCATTCATTTTGTTTTGATTTTCTCCCTGTAACTGATAGAGAAAGGAGCATCTTACTTTGAAAGGGATGTGACAATATTTTACGTGAAGATATCTTTGGGTTAAAAGTGTCTTATTGTTTCCGAAAAAAAAAGAAACTTTGTAATGATGAATTCACTCCACAGTTGAAATGTGTTGAAGGACATCTGAGGGCAATCTTCTATTTATGAAGACAACCTAAAGATACGGACGAGATAGATGTTACTTTCGGAATGTTGTTGGATCGAAATATAAAACTGTACGAAAAGCAAAATTGTAAAGGGTACATTCATTAAGTAATTAATAAAAAAAATTTTTGAACAAATCTCAGCAAGTTATCCTCCTAATTATACAAATAGTTTGGCTAAATAATTTTGCAAGCAACAAAATTTAATTCCAATTACATAACTTGTAAAAATACCCACTGGCTAGCAATTTAATCACAGGAAGGACAATATTACTAGGAACGTAACGCACAAATGCGAGATAAAACAAATAAAATGGAAAACTCGAAATTTAATAACGAATTTCTGGCCTATTAATTTTTCAAGAATTCATAGCAGCAATCAAAACACCCCCTTGGGTCATAGCAAATCAAACATCCCTATTCACTACCAATAATACTCGACATAAAAACAGTAATTAAGCTTCGGCATTTTTATTTTCTAATCGAAAATAATATGTATTTCGAGGGAGACTTGATGAAATCGCTATGGTTACCCATAATAGGCGTTTTGCAAAATATTAATGCCCATAGAACTCATAAAAAGGAATAAACAATTAAAACCAAACATAAAAGTGATGTCCTTGTGAATGGCTTTATGCAGATAAAACAAACAAGAAAAAAAAAACTACCAACCGATAGGATTGCTGTGGAAAAACCACTCATAACTGTTACAATGGTTTTCATCTCTGTGCGCGTATTTTTTTTTATTTGTACTTAATTCTGTTGCTTTTCGAATTTTAATTGGAATTTTGATTGGAGAATTTCATTGGTTTAATTTTTGTTTTTGTGTTGTTTGCATTTTGCGTGGCCAGAATCGACATTACTCGGTGGTTATGGAGGGGGAATTTTTTTCCTGAAATATTGATTAAAAAAATAACAAAATTCAAAAACAAATCGCCTGAAAGCGTTGTTTTTTTAAAACTGGGATTTTTTTAGGTTCCTAGTAGGCTTTTTAAGAACAAAAGGCTTACAAGGCTGACAGGGATTGTGATTGTGTGTAGTGTGAGTCAAGTGAAAGCGTATTTGCTATAGGTAGTCACTAAATCTCTTCCTGCATTCAGTCCGTCAGATAATGCAAAAAAATCAGCTTTGCAATTTAGTATATACCTATCTCATCTGTATTCTTGTACCTAATTAAGGAATTTCATTTGGGAAGCAGGATATCATTTTTTAGCTAATTTAGCTAATAAAATGATAATTTGAAAAAAAAGACTCCCAGAGTGAATAGTGAATTCTGATTCAAATCACGACAAGGACTTCCATCGTCTTCTCCATTGAGTCATTCTACATTAGTACAAGGTGGCGCAAAAATAACCTTCCGATGTTTTTTGGCTGTAATTTAAAAAAAAAATGAAAAATTTTGATTCTTCTTGTGGATTATTTTTATTTGGTCTATTAATTTTTTTTACATCAAGTCGAGAATATGATGTCATGTAAATGGCCGCCGCCACAGTTGATTGTCATTTGAGCCCTTTTTATGGCATTTTCCATCACTTTGGCCAAAACTTCCGGCGATAGGTCCTCACATTCTTGACGGAGAGTCTGAGGCTTGTTGACATAAACCCGCGACTTCAAAAAGCCCCACAAAAAGAAGTCTGGAGCGGTCAAATCAGGCGATCTTGCTGGGCAGTGCAAATCGCCAAAACGGGAGATTAGGCGCCCGGGAAATGCATCCTTCAGCATATCGGTTGTGACACGTGCTGTGTGTGCCGTTGCACCGTCCTGTTGGAACCACATGTTTTCCAATCCCAATTCATCAAGTTGCGGCAAAAAGAACTCGTTGATCATTGCTCTGTAGCGCTCACCATTCACAGTAACCGTTTGGCCCGCGACGTCTTCGAAGAAAAAAGGTCCGATGACTCCTCCAGCGAAAACAGCACACCATACATACTCCGGGGTCTGCCACGCCTGGCAGCATCTCGTGTTGTGCCAGTCTCTTCGAGGCGAGCGGCTAAACGTCGCAGTGTTTCACCAGTAGGCGTTGGACGGCTGGGAAATCTGCGACGAAATTCACGTTGTGCCAAAGTCACCGACCGATTATTGCTCAAATAAATAGTCCCCAATATTCCGCGTTCTGGAGCAGTGCAGCGTAACATTGTTTATTAACGTGTATTTCGCATGTGTTTACTACACAAATGTCAAAACAGAACTGACATTAGGGGCCAATCGCAAAATTTATAGCATTTTCTGATAGGAGGATTACTTTTGCGCCACCTTGTACTTATACGTAATATTATGACACAAACGGTAAGTTTGTTGGGGAGACTTATCTAGCCGGTCGAAAAAAATTCAGCAATGGTTAGAGATTGATTTAGAAAGAATTTTTAAAGGATCTTTCAAAAGATCTTTAAAACCTGAAGTTTCAGTAAACATTTTCTATTGAAGTTTCATAACGAGAGTGGTAGGAATTCTTTCAATGAATTGCCTGAGTACGATCACTGCTGCGGGTTGTATAGATCAAAGCCGTAGGTTAACAATGCACCCTCAACTTTGGTCTAGGTGATCATACTCAAGTAATGCCCTGGCAAAATTTCTGCCCTCACAATATGAGACTTCAATAGAATGTTTACCACGTAAGAAAGAGCGATAGGAGGTTGCCCGAGATTCAGCCGGATGTTACCAGTGGGAGCGAGCCTTTTTGATTCGTACAATTTTCTTTAAGAAGCTGTGAGTGTGATAGATAAGTGCATCGTTGAGATGTCGACATGGTGACTGAAACACAGTTTGAGTTCTTTGATTTATAACACAACAAGGAGCAGCGAAACGAATGTTGCACGAAACTTTCCTCATAGCTGAGAGTTATTTTCGATTAAAAATAAATAAATAGATTGCGCAACAGTCGGTAAAGATACCTTGTCTTATGTCGTTTTCGATTTCGAAAAAAAAATAACAGTTCTTACAGTTTACATTTCTTGTGCCATTTTTTTTTCAATGGAGTGGACAATTTTATGCCGACTCCGAACAGTTTAATCGAGAAGCGCTTGTCACCAGAATTTTAAAATTTTTACGACGTTATTTCAAAACCTTTTTTTTTCAAATACGAACCAGATGAATAGTTAATTTCCGTAGGTGAATTTACGAACTATACAAATTAATCAGCTCAAAGAAATGAAGCAAGGGGAAGGTTGCATTGCATTTTAGTAACAGTTTTCACAGAATGCAATAAAATTTTGACTGTTGCATTTTCCAAATCGGCGCAGGGGCTTAGTGGTTAGTGTGTTGGACTACTAAGCGAGGGGTCCCAGGTTCGAATCCCGAAAAAACCCAAATTCCAACTAATGGTTTTTTCCACTGCGCCACCTCTCGCGAACGTCTGACAAACATCCGAGAGTATAACTGTCATGAAGGAGCTTCTCAATTAGCCGTTTGGACCCGGCATAAAATTGTAGATCCCTTCCATTCGTCCCAAAAATGAAAAACGCACACAAACGAATGGTTGTGAGAAGCTAGGCCTTGGGTCTCTACAGACCTGTTGCGCCAACTATTTATATTTATTTTATTATTTTCCAAATCGGATAAAAACAATTATCTAGATCTTGGTGCACCACTCCCGGTATCTTCGTGTAATCCATTAATACCCAGCGACTTGAAGCTAGAAATAAGATGCTAAGGGAAGATATGCGACTAATTATACATTTTTTAACTGACGTTCTCTTAAAGAAATCGCTTAACAATATTTCGCAGAGTTGAAGAAATTGTATTTTTTTTCAAACTCTTGAAAAAACTGCCGGATATAAGGGCAAATTTTAGGCAAAAAGGCGTCTAAGAAGTAGCTCAAATATAACTTGTGTGGTATTAAAGAAAATACAAGACTTCGGCACTTTGACTTTATGAAACTAAATATTTTGGCAATCAATGCCTTCCGTAGTAAAAGTGGGAGCTGTCAGCTGTCTATATCTGCCAAGAAAATCAAAACGCGTAGCTCAAAAAATATTTAAAAACTATGTTCCGTGGCACTGAGAATAAAGTTCCGAGACATTAAGGTTCATGTGAGGCTATGGGTGAATAGATACATCAACTGACTTTTAGTCTAAGAACAAGTTCTGTACTTGTACATCTTTAATTTCGCAGACAATTTTTTCTTGGGGACTGTCTTACTCGGAACTATCTTCTGAATTTTTGGTGAAAATTGAAACCTCGTGACATGAAATTGGCGAAGAATAAAAAAATGAAGTGCACGACTGGATTGCACGAAGCTTTAGCTGACTACATCTACAAACCCCGATGATGTATACAAAGTTTAAAGCCAACCAGTGATATAGCCTGCAGCGATTGGTATATCCAGAAATTCGTTGTGCATATCCTGTGCTTGTAACATTTCAAAATTTACTGTCAATGCAATATTTTCATTATAAGGCAATTTGCAGACCTTTTTCCACTTCAACGCGAAACGAAACGAATAACAAATCGCCGTACAATTTATTCACCAATCGTGTTCCGGCTCGAAGGACCAAGAAGTAAAATACACAAATCGCTATCTACGCAGTTGTATAAGGAGCAGATCGATAAATTGCCAAGCAGTTTTGCTTGTACATTTAAGTTTCCATCCAAAATTAATGACAAACAACACAAAGGCATTCGGAAAGCATTCTAATTTGGTAGATCAATGATTCGCTATACCTACTCCATTGAAAATGTGTCACTTTTGTTTTTTTTTGTTATTTTCTTTGCACAATACAGCACTATCAAGTTTAACCTTCCCATCCTGCCTCAGTCAGTTTTGTGAAGAAATTGTTTTGAAGAAATTGTCTCTCCGTCCCTGTTTCTCTTTCTTGCTGTCACAAAGGATTCACGAAAATAATCCTAAACGATAATTACATTAATTAAATGTTGAAAAGTTAGGATTAGAACCAGAGACATAGATCCCGTTCCCAATTCCCGGTGACATTCTGTCGCAACGTATTAAACATAGCATTACCAATTCAAAGGAAATTTTAAATTATATCTAATTTAAATAGATGGTGCCCGCTATATATACCAATCGATGACATCCTGTATCACATTACAAATGGCAAGGCAGAAAAAATAAAAGTAGCCAAGTGAAGGGATAAGCACTGTATAATTGGGTTAGATTTATCCATTTTTCACCCCGTTTTTAGGTAATTTTTACTTTTTTTTTCTGCTTTTCTTTTGCGCTGCTAATCAAACTTGCAGAAATGCTGTACGGTTGTAAACTTCATCGGAAATGGAACTCATCCTGGTTAGGTTAATTATTAATCCACGTGCTATATCTGGGTATATATATTTTCCCGAGGAAACTGCCGCCTCGTTTCTATTTCGCATACACACAGCACCACCACTGAACGTCTACTTTCAAAGGAAGCTTAACTCAGCAGGGTGAGCGAACACTAAGTAATTGATTACATCTCTTGGGAGCAGAGCACACCGCTGTTTATCTGTTTTGTTCAACTATACTTGGGCACTGTGTGTGCGCGCTTAGCCATATAACATATTGTTTGGTTATAAACAATTTCTTAACGCACATACAGATACTTTGTTGAGGGAAATTGCAGACTGGGGACTTTGATGGTCATTATATTGGCCAAGGCGTATCGCCATCACCATCCGCGTAGACATACTTTCGCATATATCCCTATGCCGCCGCTCCTCACAATCAAATGCAATATATTCACTTTTACAGCACCCATTATGAGTATTCTGAAAAGGATGAATGGCTATTATTGTGCTGGCGTTCTCTTTTGTTGTTTAAACAAGATCGCCAGCTATAGCTATCGCCTATGTTTAGTTTCAACCCTTAAAATGTGAGTAGCTCTCTGACTGTGGGGGATGTGAATCGGTTGTTGAATTAGGTCATCGTCTAGAAGTCTTACTTCGTATTCTTTGCTTCTTCCTTTTTTATTGTACCTATAACGAACATGAAAAACGAAAGAGACTACAAAGCAATAAAACGGTCGGCTGATGAAAATATATATAAATATATAAGGGTTGGGAGAAAGGCGTTGCAGGCCAACTCGTATAAACGAATTCTAATTCCATTAAGCGAACGGCAAACGTCAGAAGTCTTACGGGTCCGCTTTGATGAGTAAATTTTAATTAGCGAATGACTTTAATTGCGCAAAGGGTGGTGCGAGTGCGAAGGAAGTCATACAACGAAGATGGCAATAAGCAGACAACCCACTAGCAAGTAATTTGTTGATATTCGAGTATTGTTTCTGCAACACAATGCTACATGCATTTGAGGAAGAAGAAATGTATATGAGGTCTGTGCTGGGGGACTTTTTTACCTTTTTCTTTTTGAGGGCTTTGAATGGTGGAAATGTTGTTACTTTCTGTAAAGTGACAGATATTTTATTAGGTGCAAGTGGATAGTTGGAAAAAATTGTCTACTTGCATGAAAACATTTTTATAGTATAGTATAGTATGGGCAAAATATCTACTTCGGACGATTCATTCAAAATGCGTGTTTGGAAGGTGGTAAGTGTGCTTCCAGCAGAGCTTAAGTTTTGGCGATGGTTTGTCCTAACAAACTGAGCCATTCATCTATGCGTGGTGCTCGTGCAGCTGAGACAGAGTTCCAGCTGAAGATAAGACTTTAGTTAATTCATGGTACTAGCGGAGATAAATCCTTCGCCGATGGGTAGTACTCCTGGAGCTAAATTCTTCGTCATAGAAGATACACACGTTATGATTTATTCTAAATGTAAATTTTTTTTCTTTGGTTTGAAGTACATGCAAGGACACACATCCTGGTTTTAGGTAAACAAATGTAATAGATTTGTTTTTATGCAGTACAAATAAATACAATAGATCCTAAAACTTAACAGGTTTACTGCCTGGAACCTGGGTTAATAAGAAAAGGCTGTACCGAGGCAAAAATGAGGGGTGCAAAAAGTGCACCTTGTATCGGACTTTAAGTGAGCTCGAGCTGTATTATGTGCTATTGGATGTGTCGCATACAAATTCTTTCGAAATCCTAGCGGAACTGCAGGATATGGGCACATATAGTACATATTAGGAGGGAAGTCCGCTGGCACTTTGAGAAAAATGATCACGGGTGACGAACAACGGCTAATGATTTATTGCTGCAATTTTGTTTGTTAATGGAGGTTTTTTTTTTGTCTGAAAACCTTTCTAAATTAGAGCAGTAAAAAGAAATTGAAATTTTCACGACACCTCTTTTGAAAATGTTTGTCAACCGTTCTGAACTTCTTATTTTCTCAAAGGGCTGCCCCTTTTAATTGACTCAAGATGAGAATGCACCGAACAAGTCAGGTCCCAAGAAACATGCCTGTTATCAATCATGCCCTATTTGTAAATATAATATCTTATATCCCCAAATTTTTTGATATAATTGTTACAAAAAATATTGAACTCGGCAGGCAAACGGTCGTGATATTTCCAAATTCGCCAAAGCTTTTGATAAAGTTTGTCCTTGCTTTAGGAATCTACTCAGAGTGACTGTAATGGAAAGACTCCTTCTTAACGAATTGCGTTCATTTCCTTCTTAGCCTTAAAAGTCTCCAAATTGTTTTTAATTTGACAATGGATTGCGTACACAAGACATAACTGGTTAAATATATATCACGCTATAGAATCGCATCTTCCAATAAGAGTAGTTTAAAAGAACTGCGGTGGTAAGAGTGGAAAAATATTTCGTTTAAAAATGACATAGAAAAAGACGTGTGCAAGAAATACTTCCCTAACTATCAAAGTTAACTTTGTGAACGGAAAAACCACCCTCGCTACCTAACTTAATTTTATGGCATAAACTTTCTCTATCGTCTAAGCCAATATAAGTACATTTTCGAGCCAAACTTATATTTGTTGGCCCAAACTAGGGGTGGACGATGAACATCTTTCAATGATTAGCCTCAACGAAACAAAAAAAAAAAAAAAATTAATCCAAAAATAGAGCCACAAATATCGCATACTTTATGGATAGACCATCGAAGACGATAATGTCACGAGTGCTTTTCATAAAATGTCAATGAAAGTTTGGCTATAAAAATTGATTGGACAGAATTAAGAAATACCACCCAACCAGGCTGAGAATATTGAGGGATAATCGTCGCACATTGTCGGCTAATAATGGCAACATTTTGTCATTTAATTAAATGTTTACTTAACACCCAAGGGGAAACTAATGGACAATTGAGTCATCGTAGGTGATGACTCATTTTCTGAAGGTTATCGAACTCAAGTGGAGTTTGCCATTATTTTGAAATATAATTTAATTTGGAAGTGGACAGTGGAATCTAGTAAAACAGCAGACACAACTCTTAAGCTGGAACTAATTAATATCCTTGTAGTTTTGCGCCGTCCCTATCCCCCATTAATTAAACACGAATGTAATTTCGCAAACCCCATCTATAGGTAGCTATTTTCGGGAAACCGAAAATCATGCAATAATTCACTTTCGCACATGTTAACATTCATCTACGACTGAATACATTTAGCCAACTCATCATCATCATCAACATGCCTGAACGCGCACATCCTCGCGCTCACCAATGGCGTAATTTAGTAAATTGTTCGCGGTAAACAGTCCCCAGCTGCTGCCGCTGCTGCTGCTGGCTCAATTCTACTAGAACATTATTTTACAGTGATTTATCTTAATTTAAATATTTCATCAACTGCCATTCACACACATACTATGCGATTACGGCACACAGATACCGAGAGAGAGTGATATTTTTGTAAAGTTTCAATTTAAAATCCATCAAATAAATTAACAACACCCCTCCAGGACATGGACATGGACATATCTACTACTGATACTCACATGTGCGGTTGTGTAGTGTGTGTATTTATATATAGCAAGGGATAATGTGAAACTTTCGCTTAATCAAATTACTACTACTTCCTGTGTCCTTTATGGTCGCACAGAGTGTTTTGCTGATAGGTATCTTCCAACCGAAAAGGGTGTAATCCTCCATCAAAAGGCATAATTCAAAACGACACCGGGGAGCTTTCAGGATATTAACAAAATTGCTACAACACTTTGGAGTATACTAAAAAAAATAACAACAAAAATTAGGGTTCATGTTCCTGATGCATTTTCCTTTTCTCTTCAAAATTACAACTACGGAATGTGGCTATCCCTTGAATTTTTATTATTCTAGATAGGTAATTATTTTGTGCACTTCGTACGAGTATGCATCTGCATGTCTGTTACATTAACGCACAGAAATGGACATTTTACGATGCATAACCAATAAAAAGGAAAAATGGTTTCACGTAGGTGTAAGGTGGTGCAGACGAGAATTTTAACGATTTTCGATCGGGTTATGTTTTTTTTTTTTTGCTTTTATGGCCCAAAAATCTTCAGCTTCAGCCATGTGATATTAGGAATACATTAATGTAAGGGAACGCTTGCTCTGGATGGGTGGATGATTATGTTAAGAGTGCTATACGGCAAACGCATTATCGGGGAAATTTCCGAAAGGATTTTCCATGTCATAAAATGTTTGCAATAAATTTCTATGAGTCAGCAATAGGATTTTTTTTTTTATTTCGGGGGAAAGGTGGATGCACTTTAATCTTGGAAAGCAGAGATGTAATAAAATTTTGATTTATTATGCACTAAAATTTGAAAACAAATTTTTGCAACCATCGCAGAGGATATTTACCAGTCGTGGGTGTATGCAAAAGACTTTAAGGAATGATGCAAAAGTAACTGGGGGGAGAAGAGCAAGAGGACATATTTTTAAAAAGCAATCAATGTGTCAAGTCTTTTGAGTGCTCGAAATTATTCGTCCTAAAGATCTCAATGACCCTTTGATAGTCTTACTTGCTTGGGAACAATGAACAGAATATCCACCTGTTGCACAGGTTTTATTAATTTAAGAAGAATGTCTTAAATTTATTATGTAGATACACCTACAATTTTTTCAGAGGATCTATTTCAATACAAAGCACGGAAGTCTTATGATGGAGGTTTAACAAATTATGCCAACATTTCTAGGAAGGTAGGTGGGCTAAAAAGTTAAAACTAAGTGCCGTGTTGTTGTTACTACTTATCCAACCTGTCGAATAATTAAATTAGCTCTTAAATTTTATTCTTCGAGACTTCTCAAGGCAGTCAAAGAAATGTCCAGTCTGACTGGATGGTCCCATTTAGGCCAGCGGCCTGTGATGGTGATCATTGTAAATCTTTCGGTACATTTTTGCGATTCACTCAGAAGGTGGTTGTTCCTTCCCTGGTGTAGTTTAGCCACATCTTTCTGGATATGACGCCCCGAGTAGCAATTTGACTTCGGTAAGGTGCTATCGAAGCTATTTCACCTCCCGCAATATCAACTGCAAAAGGCCTAATGCAAACAAATTTGGCGCACTTTAATGCAGTTATTTACTTGTTTAAGACTTTCTGAACAGCTTGGTAAGACCTTACTGAAAACACAACTTCTTCGTCTGAAAGGCAATTAACATCCACTGACTGTAGGCTATTGCTTCGCGAAAGAAGCATCTCACATTTATCAGCACTAGGTTATTACTTTGGTAAGGCCTTAACGAAACTTTATGCAAGCTTTATAGAGGCTCAAAAATGAACAAGAAAAATATTTAAGTTTCTTATTACATTTTTCAATTTTACAATTTCTTATTTTTTTATTTTTTCTATCCTATTAATAAATGTTATCCAATGAATTTTTGCAATTTTCATGGAGTTTACATTTACGTACTCGTTATAATTTACATTTTACTAACATGCGTCGCACTGAGAATCGAACATGGGTCCTGCTGCGTAGTTGTCCAATACACTACCCCCTAGGGCCTAGGCTAATTCGTCATAATGCTGTAGCAGTGGTAAATCTGAACTACTTGATACATTTTAGAGTTTCGTTAGGACTTGCAATAAACTTTCAGCTTACTCGACCGACGCTGTAAGCAAGTCATTTAGTGTTAACCAATTTATTTATGGACGAAAAGTGTTTATTTAAAATCACATTACTGACATATTTTTCACTGTGCTAAAAGCGTTTTATTTTTTGTCATTTTTCCCCGATGTTTCTTTAGACAGCTTATTCATTTCATATGAAATTAATTTTTCCTCTATAAAGCCTCCATAATGTATGTTAGGTGGAAGTACGAGTAAGTGCTTCTGTACAGCTTCCAATCGCAGACTGCATGACATTTCATTGCTTCTATAATGCCTTCGGTCAGAAGCTCTAAAGAAGCTTCCAGGAAGTGCTTCGAACCACAAGCCTTATCGAAGCAATTCACTTTCCACACTTCTCCAGACACATTTTCAGAAGTCTGAAAAGCTTGGTAAAATGATGCATTCTTTACTGCCAAGATCATTTGTGTCTAAAAAAAAATGTTTTGACATAGGTTTTGCGCCTACCTGTCATTTACCGTCTTCTCCCATGCACTCAACAATATGCCACGAACAACAGTCCGCAGCGAAACAAAACACACAATGAAAAAAAAAACTGTTTATTTCTATCGACAATAAATGCCAATTGCGATGGAGTGAAAAATGCACCAAAGACCCACTGAAACGGTCTCGTCGACGTGAACTACACACCCTAAGACCTTCGACCCCACTCCATATTTCCACCCCATCCGTACGTAGAAAGACGCACTCGGCAGTCGGAGCTCGATTCCTTTAGAGCGAATAGAAAACGAAATGATTTTCTTCCACAGGCTGGCTTAAATGTTCGCAAAGATGAAATGCCCTCTCCAGGAGAGGGAATCGCAAAGCCTTTGCGTTTACGTTTACTGCTCTGTTCGTCTCAAGTTGTATTGTGGTGGATTTTAATTTAATTTTTGTGGTTTATGCGCTCAGAAATTAATTGAACTTGTTGGGTTCTTGATTCAACTTGGATCCTATTTTTATCCCTGCCAGCAGTACGTATCCACAAGCTTTTGCACCCCGCATCCATCTCGTGTCGAGGCATTTCAGATTCTGCCAACATTTCGTTGTAAAATCCTAAATCGTTCATCTTCTGGTTCCGGGTGCCTGGCTGGCAGCGATTTTCTTTGTGTCTACGCTTGTGTTGATTAATTTTCTTTGTGCTATTATTTAAGCTCCTAACCTACCACCACATTCAATCAGGAATTGTAGGTACCCACTACACAGGTATATATACGTACACCTGTAAGTAGGCAGTGTTGGAAGGCAAAAAATCATCTGTACAGAGGGATTCCTGTTTTTTCCTGTGAGTCTTATTGATTTGAGGCTTAAAAGTAATGCTTTCAGGGTATTTAATTAAGGGACTCCTTCCGAAAGGACTTTGAGGGTTCAATATAAGACTTTGAAAGGCTTTTGAATCAGTTTTTTTTTATTTTTTTTATTGCTGTCTATTCCGAGTTCAATTGGAATTTTAAATTGAACAAAGGAACTGTGCGAGATAAAAATAAACACATCAGTCTCTCACTCACTGTGTGGCATTTATAATTCACTGATTCCGTAAATCCATCTCGGGTCGCAATGTCGGTGTATGGACGGCATAACGCATAGTACATGCTTTTTGAGGGGTCTGTGCCTGTCAAATGCCATCCGCTTTGCATTCTTTTTGAATTGTTTATGTCCTCTAAAAGGCTCTTTCAACTAACGTTCATAAATTTTATATCAGAATATAAGAGACTAAAACCAAAGAAAAAATGGAATGCTGCCCCTTATCAGGTTATGGTGGTTGTTTGGGTTTTTTATTTACTTTTTTCAAGAGTGCATGAAATAAGAAAACAATGTGATTCCGTCCCCTCGAAAAGCGGTGGAAAAAAATTCTCTCAAGGCGAAGAGTTGATAGAACCCAAAAATACTGCGGGAGTTAACTGCTTACAGTAAATACACTTGTACAACCAGGATATATGAAGTACGCTTCGTGAATACTAATCTAAATGATGTTGAAGTGGAAAACTACGAATGAAGCAATTTTGTTTAGGGTCTTTCAGGGGAATGAAGTTAAAGTTCTGAAAAATATTACATTAAGCATCCAAGTTAGCACCACATTTTCAAAAGTGCAAAAGTCTTACTCATGAAACGTGATTTTAGAAAAAAGCCTATAGACTTGTGCGGTCTATTAATATGACTATTTATATAACACTGCGTAGGCGCAGTGTTGGTAGAAGCCGTGGTTCACCCCGGACTGTAAGCGCCACCAAAAGTAAAGTAAGTAAGGCGCAGTGGCCTAGTGGCTAGTGTGTTGGAATACTACCCCAGGTCCCAGGTTCGATACCCGGAAAACACACAAATTACATCTTTAGGTTTATACCACTGCGCCTCCTCTCGCGAACGCCTGACAAACATCCGAAAGTATAACTCTCACGAAAGTGCTTCTCAATTAGCCGTTTGGGCTCGACATACAATTTTAGATCCCTTCCGTTCGTCCCCAAAGTGAAACTCACACAAAACGAGTGGTTGTGAGAATCTAGGCCTTAGGGTTCTTGCGGACCTGTTGCGCCAACTATTTATATGTTTATTTTTATATTTAGTGAGTGAACGACTAATGCACGAGATCAGTTTTACATCGCAAAGTTGCAGTCACAGCTTGTATTTAATACAAGAAGAGACTTTTCAATGGTCTGGCCACCTGCTGCTGAGAAAAATCTATAGGTATATCTATATTAAGCCATTCAACTCAAATGTAACTTAAGTGAAGTGGTAGACTTTGGAGCTTTTTTTCGAGTTCAGACAACATTTGAGAAAAAAGTGTTTATCCCGTCTTTGAACAACAACCATAAAATGTCTCTCACAAATTACACGCCATCCTCACTCAAAGGTCCTTCCCATACGCAAGCTGTCAACAAAAAATACCCACGTACTTCAAAGGCGCTGCCTTGTTCCCATGACTATTCCGATTTATAAATTGGTTTCTCTGTCGCGCAAAACGCTTCGATAATTACGTTGCTCCTTATTTGCGGAGAACATTTTACGCTTGGTGAAATGTTTTTCATTTCCAACCCTGGAAATTCGGCACAGTTCTGTGTTTTTGTTTGACAGACTTAATTTAAATATTATTTTCGTATAATTTTGGTATTTTCTTTTTTTTCCCTTGTTCTGTGTCGTCTTATCTTATTATTATTTTTGTTTTTGTGCTGTCTCCTTGGGTCCTTTTCAGAATGTCTAATGAGTTCCTTTTGAAGTTGTGGTGTTTGTATAATTTCATGTGCACACATTGCCTACATAGATGTAGATACTGTATCTTTAATTATCCGCGTGAAATATCAAAATTGTTCATCAATATGGTGTGTTAGCGTAAGGTAATGAGAAATGCCTTCAAATGGAATCTAATGCTACAAAGAGAAAAAGACACATCACTCTTAAATGCGTCCCCCGTTTAGCGATCCGTATGGGGAACGAGGGTGTTGGTGCTACACAAACGCGTTTGATGCCAATTCCGAGCAGGCCGGCAAATTACAAATTAATACGAATTCCTTGGAGTTATTCGCATGAGAAATTGGTGTAAATGCCGATTCTGTGCAGTCCGAGAAGAGAATTCTCGTTTGACCTCTGAAAAAGTTACATAAAAACTACGAGTCATCTCATTATCATTTACCCTTTCGAAATGATGTTTTTGTGGCAAATAGTAATTAAAATTTTACAGCAGGGACTTTGATTCCGTAATGCAGCCATCCGCATCCTCACCTCATCCACTGTTATGTGTGCGGAATGAGAGCGGAGATTGAAATTGAAAAGCAACGGCGAAGGAGTAAGGGCATCCCAACTAAAAGCACGGTAATCATTCAAAAAGGACTATACACTACACACAATTCATAATAAACTTGGGGTTGTTCACAGGTTAAGTAGATTGCAAAAGATGGGATTTCACCTAACCAGACCTGTCTCGCTTTCTCTCTGAGTCTGAGGCAGCTACTCGTTCTCGTAGATGCCTGCGAAGTCATTACAAGTGATTTCGCTTAACATGTGTAGTTTCATACATCACTTGAACCTGTGCGGTGGTTTTCCTCCCCTGTGTGATGTAGAGAAAGTCATCTTGCCAACTGCATAGAGTACACTCTCTTTGGGGCTACCATCGGTACACACACAGGAGACGACGAATCATCCTTTGTTCGACACTTAACTGCAAAAGGAAATTGAGCTTCGGTTGTTGTTGCTGCTGCTGCTAGTCCTATGTGAATGCCTCATAAAGGTGAACAGATTCTTGCTGTAATGAAAAAGCCAAAGGATTTTAAGCTCGTTGAAGGCTTAAAGTATGTGTATGCAGAAGGAGAACATAGAACATCAACGACGGTACAGCGATTTCGAGGTATAACTTGTAGCATGGGAATCATCCTCTGTTCTGTATTAGGAAATGCATTTCTTGCAGTGACGGTATATGAGGGTTGTATTCGCCTTGTTAGACGAACTACAACTAATCATTCACCTTGGTTCATGTGCGGAGCAAGGCTTTACCGGTAGGTACATGGCAGCCGACACGGTAATAGCGCTTAGGAGATTTGTTAGCAAGATGAGGGCAATTATTTAGGAACTCAGCACTGAAACTTGTACATATAACTGATATGTATCCTCTATATGGATCATCATCTTTTTATCAATTTCGTGACTGAATGTAGCACATTAGTTTTGTGCAGACAAGGGCATGCGTCTGATGCATTACATGCTATCGCTTGAATGCGGACATCCAGAGAAAAGCAATGGACCAGTAGGCAGACCAGTCACTCGCCTATTCTAAATTAACTTGAATGGATCCGAAAAGACACTGACTACAACCACCCCCGGCTTCAATTCAGCAGAAACTTCGAAACCGACACCTATTTACCTTCCAAAACTGACTGGGAGAGTGATGTATGGTCTTGCATAGGAATGGGCTGTATAAAAGCAGACATCCGGTCCAAAACGGAAATAGCGAGTTGTCGTCCTCTTGGCGTCTTAATAAATGTTGCTTGTTCCGCGATTCAGAACGCCCTACTGTGGCCGCTGTATAGACCATTTTGGCCGATAGTCAAGTCGCGTTTAAGTTCTTGGGTTCGGTCACTATTCCAAGCCGGTACATAATTGCCACTTATCTCTCAACTTGGTGGGGAAATAATTTAAAATTCGCTTCTTTTGAGAGCCAGTTAGGTGGCCTCAAATCCCATTGCGTTATGCAATTAGTACATTAAGTTTTATATTATGAATACTTCTAGAAACGGGTTCAATTTTATTATTTACTTGAGCTTTGCAAAAAATACTCTGACGGACGGACCCGAATATTATTGTGCGTTTCTGAACGTTCTTACTCGTCCGACATTTCAGTCTCAAGTGAAAACAGGTCCCATCTGTTGTCTCTCAACTTTACAAACCTTTTGTCCGCCCTTCCCCAAATGGACCTACCATCCCTACTCGCTTGCTGTTCCATGAAAAGACATAAGCAATTTGAAAATGAAAATGCACACAATGCGTTAGAAGCGTTCGCATCGTTGTCGTATGTGTAAAATGAAAAATGAATATAAATCAATTGAATACGAAAAAAAAAAAAACATTCCAAAAGAAAAAATAATTAATTTATTTATATTGTTTACTATGGTGCTGTTGTCGATGTTGTTTGTAAACAAAAAGTTTTTAAACAAAATATATATTTACTATCAATGTGCTAGAGAAGTAAAATTTTCCAAAATTAAAAACAAATCAATTGGCAATGAATGACAAAAACAAACCAACAAAATCAAAATCAGCTACAAAAATTGGCAAAATGTATACTTGTAGTGATTTAATGTTACAACTGCTGTATTTTATTCTATTACCAAAAAAAAAAAAATTAATGCAATAGAATATCATACCATAACTAAATATATATTTGAAACATATTTTTCGGATTGTTTGTTATATCTAATACATATTATTTTTTTTGTGGAAAATAGTTATATTTTAAATGTCTTTTTGAACAATTTTTGTTGTTTAACATTTTATGATTATAAAAAAAACCGAAAACCAAAACAATTATATCTTTACATATAAATAACAATCCATTACAGAAATTCAATTAACCATGAGGTCGTTGATGATGAAGTATCGCCATCTCGAGACTTCCATGGAGATCTGAGTGAATGGAATGGAACAAAGTGTACTATACATCAATTAAAATATATATAAATAATCAAACCAAAATACAAATAAATCCATAAATACAAATCAATTATTCGAAACAATACAAAGAGAAAACATTTAATCAAAATATAGATAAACGTCCGCCAAAAATCGATAGAGTACCATAGTATCCAGCTAATGTTATCTAAAATAAGATAAATACAAAATAAACCGAATTACAAGTTCAACAAACTGCGATAATTACAAATTTTTGTTCTGTTACAACAAAAGCAGAAGACAAACCCAATTAAAGTGGATTACGCTCATTTAAGGATACGGAGATTATCGTCGAACAACCCGAGATCTGCATCATTCCGACTGAATTTCTTTCGCTCTCTCTCGGACAGAAACGAACAAAGAATCCAAAGCATTATACAAAACTGAAACTGAGAAAAAAAACCCTTTGAAGGATCTACTGTCGGACGAACAAAAAACACGCAAAAATACACACAAGTTGCAAAAAAAAAAAAACAGAAAAAAAGGACATTCGTCTAGTTTGTTTATTGTTTCTTCGACGCAATCATCAAATTTTCACACCTCTGTATCCTGTTTGTGCCTGATGTAAGATGAGCTAAAATTTAATTGTAGATAAATTATTGTAAAAAATATTTATATACATAAGAAATAAAATATATATACACACACATGCATAGCATATATGTAGATACAAATTTGGATTCAAAAAACCCAACAAGCCGAAATCAAAATTATAGTAAACTTAGAAACAAATACATATATTATTAATTTTATACATAAATTAATAAGAGATAAAGAGTTCCTCGACAGTGTGTGTGTATTTGTCGTGCTTCGACCAAAACTACACGATATAATCAAACCAACAGAGGACTAACAATAGCACACCCAACTGGATACACACAGGAGCCATGGACTTTAATGCTTAATGCTAATATTAAAAACAAAGAACAAAAAATTAACTGACAAAAATCGGATTCACTCGCAAATACAGGGAGAAACACACATTATTATTATAACAAACAAAAATATATACATATATTTTTTGCACATAAACTAATAAATAAAATTAAAATATACAATTAAGAATCCAAAAGCAAAAGGAGCGCGGTATCCAAAGTTTCTAAAGTAAGAATCTAATACAACAAATCCAAATTATGTAGTTATATATCCAAACTGTGGAAATGTGTTTATTTATTTTTATCGTTGTTTATTTTTTTTATGCAAAACTGCAGGGTTATTTTGTGATATCTATATAATTGGCTGAAGCGAAAAAATACAACAAAAAATGCAATTATTTGTCAACTCAATTCAAAATTTTGTATGAGAAGGATATCACATCCCTGAAGCTGTGTAGTTGTGGTAAAAACTTCCAGTGTCTTCATGTTGTGACAAGTGTCGTATATATATCGAAATTTGTTTTTCCTTTTCGTTTTCTGTTTCGGCTCATAAGTTTTGGGTGTAATGAATTTTCTTTCACAAAAAAAAAACAAACTGATTGGCTAAATTATATAAAAGAAAAAAAAAATAAAACAAACCATTATTTTGATAAGAAGAAACCTAATTTTGTGTTTTTATTTTCAATTGGAATGTTGTATTGATGTTGTGGTTTTCGTTTGTGTTTCCAAATTTCATTGTATTCTTAGTGGGTGTTTTTTGAATGTATTTTTATACACAATTGGCATTATATCGGTGTATTTAGTTTGTTTTTCGTTTTTTTTTTATCTAAAATGAAATGAACAGTTTCAAAGATTTTATTGATTGTAACTATTTTATGTAGAAGACTTGTCAATGTTGGTGTATTGACGTTGTTTTGGTGGTGGTATTATTTTTTTAAGATAAAATGAACATTTTTGTTTTTTTTTTATAACAAATCTTGAAGGTTCTGTGGATTATTGAACGCGAATCATAGAAAAAAAACTAACTCAAGCCAAGGTATATTAAATTTTTCATTTACAAACATTGTAGGTATGTGATTTCTTAGACAATTTTTTAGTGTTTTCAGGGAACGTTCGCATTCATTTTTGTATCGTTTAAAAATGGCTCCCGAAAATGGGTGGAAGGAGGGGGTCTTCGGTGGTGATATATCCGGAACTTTGAGCTGTCGAGTTTAATTTTGTTTAATTTTGGATAGGTAGGCTTAGTAGTAGGAGTAGCCCGTGACACACTCAGGTTGTTATATTTGTTGGTTGCTATAATACAAATTCTGTAGTACTTTCCACGGAAATTGGTGATTGAGTGCGGGGCAGTGGTATTGAAAATTCATCAAGTCTCCGGGAACTTCCTTGTACCGCAGCAAAGTTTTTTGACAATCAGGCGAGAGTTTTTTTTTTTTTTTTGATGTACCACAGGATGTTGTGTACCTACTACAAATATTTTTCTGAGAATTTAAGTGATGTTCTATCATTTCTTCGAAGAATTTCTTCTTTAGAGTGACCATAGTTTCTCTGTAACGGTACATATTTCCGAAGCATTGGCTTAGTGTTTAGTGTGTTGGACTACTAAGGGAGGGGTCCCAGCTTCGAGTCCCGAAAAAAACCGAAATTCCAACTTAAGGTTTTTTCACTGTGCCTCTCGCGAACGTCTTACCAACATCCGAGAGTATAACTGTCATGAAAGAGCTTCTCAATTGGCCGTTTTAACTCGGCATACAATTTTAGATCCCTTCAATTCGTCCTAAAAATTAAAAACTCACCCAAACCGAATGAAGAAGCTAGGCCTAGGGTCCCTACCTACGGACCTGTTGCGCTAACTATTTATTTTTATTATTAAGCCTGTTTTTTCGACATTTGTTTCTCTTTCAAGATGATATACTCACAGAGCGCTCGCTCTAAAACAGCTGTCGAAATTGCTGCTAACTAATTTGTGCGTGTTTTTATTTTAGGGAGTAGGTATATTAATGTACAGGGACCCAGCAGACCTGTGCTTCAAGAACCTTAACTTCTTCACGACAGCCCTTAACAACCTTCGATTTTATTTTCATTACAGATTTTGGTTATATAGCTGTCTGACTGTTTTAGCAGATTTTAGTACCTTTCGGTAGCATGGCTTCTAACGCAAAATTTAAGCAGCTGTTTCCTCCGTGTTTGAAAGACAACCGGGCAGTTTCAGATTTTGGTTAGGTTCAGCGACTTGTAAACGACGCCTGATCATTTCATGTCCCTCTTTGTCTGAATAAATAGAATAACTCATTACCCAATTTAGTTCAACAGTTTATTCAACTTTTATTCAACTTCCTCCAGCTAGTCAACTGTGTCTTAACTCGCACAGGCACACAAATTTCGTACGCAAATTTCAACGCATCTCAAGAAAACAAAAAGTTCAACAGATGATGTGCTGAACATTATTTCAAAATTTGGAGCCCATCGCAGTGTACAATAGCAATACCACTTTACTTCAATTGAAGTAGACTTACAACAATTTTGGAAAAAAATTAAAGTCTGCTCCCTAATTCGCACTATTGTTTAATTCTTTATATCTAAACTTCACTTTAGAAATGCGTTATTTAATCCGCTTCAATTTACATCAAAAAAAAAAAATTATAAAAAATATACTCTTTCATTTAATTCGCATTTCAAAAGAATAAATTGCATCAAACTTCATTCAAACACAAAAATTTATTTAAATTTTCTGACGTTTATTATTGTTTACCTTTTAATTTTCTGTCAAAGAGGTGATACGTTTTGTTTGGTTTTGGTTCCTGTCTGTTCCGAAAAGTTTAGCCAAGAGAGGCCAGCCAGAGAGCGCATTAAGAGAGGCCTATAGGTTCATGAAGGCTGTTCTAGGTACACGAACTACCTATATTAGAATTAACAACAAGTAACAAGTCATTTATATCTTCCCTAGATGCTCACTGAAGTCGGTCGGAGCAGTGAATTACTGAAGGGCTGTATCTAAACCTAGAATGAGTTGCCGACTCTTAGTCCCTTCGACATGTATGTTTGGTTAAAAAATTGTTCCTTGAAGACATGGTTCGTTCCCAAAAACGCATTCTTATCTCCTTCTTTTAATGACAATGTTTCTCCCCATTGGTCATGCGTCATGCCTAAACCAAAGACAAGAAAGCTCAACTCATGCCGCTATCTTCATGTCCAACACATAAGAAAGCTTGTAGCGAATTGCTTTATATATTAACTTTGACTTCCTTTTCACATACTTTTGTCAAAACTTCATGTCTCACTTGCCATTGAAGAGGTATAGATATAAAAAGAAACCCCACTCCACATACTGTCACTCACCTTATAGTGACATATGATTGATGATATGTTTGCAGTTCTAAAAATAATTCAATTCATTTAATGGATTAAATTGAAGAACACAAAATCCAATATTCACGCACTCGTCTAAGAAAACACACGTTCAGCCAACCAACGCAGCCCAAACCGTATAAATTTTAATGGGATTGGAAGCCTTTCACTATGCGGAATCCACTCGTACATAAAAAGAGGGTAAGTTTTTCCAGTTGACGTAACTATTGATTGATTAATCGGTTAAATGAGAATTTCATTCGCAGCTACGAGGCTGGGCATTTTTTTTTTTGTAAAAAATGTCTTGCATTCAACACCTGACTGAGCTTGTAGAAGGAAACTCTTGTATAAAGAGGATTTGAAGGGCTTATCAAAGATACATGGGCATTTTTATTAGCATTTTTAATGGTTTGGAACTTAGGTGTACTGTTCAGTGTATGACCTGAACCTAAGGGAATACCTTCAATATTTGTGACAGTTTTTTAGAGGGACTTGCATATGTCTGAAAAAATTTTAAGAATCGTAAAAATTAAATATCAACTACTCACGGTCCGAAATAGAACCTGGGCTTGTAACTCTGCTGTTCACTTGAATCATTGGTGTTGTCCTGAAGAACTGAGAAAATTGTTGGCATTCGCTTAAGGCGATCGCTGGGAAATGGGAAATCACCTTAGGTACTATTTTTCGACAAAGTTATGCAGAAAATGTTTGAAAGCTTCGCTGATTGACACGTAAACGCTTGGTGTCCATACCGTTTGGGATATAGATTTTACAAAGAATTGCAATTGGCAACGATTTCCTGTATTTTTCAAGTAACCAATCTTTAAGTGATAAGCAAAATGGATTTGCGCACTAAAACTTCTTCAAAAACTATCTTAAAATTGAAGCCGCCACGGCTTCAACGAACCTCCGCTGTTAACCGGAATCGTGAATAGTACTGAATAGTACTATCGTAGACCACCTTTCACACAAAGCAATATTGTACAACAATGTGGTTGAAAACGGTGCTAGTTGATGAGTATAGGTATAGGTATGGTTTGTGGGTGTATTTGCTTGAAATTGGACGAAGATTTTCTTGTACTCGCCTGTGACTTTCTTTACCCATATATTATTTGCAAAATCTTCGACTCATGAGCAATCGATAAATTAAAAAAAATAAATTGAGTGGTTTGGAACAATGCTAATCGCTTTAGTTATAACTGTAAGGGGTAACCGTGGGTATAAAAGAAAACATAAGCACTCTTTATTTCACTGTTTATGTCACAACTATTTTTGCTACCGTTAGCTCTACGATCAAACTGCAACTGAACTGAAAATTATCCTACAGCCGGCAATCCTATCGCAGTCGGGAAAAATATGTTCGATCATGTTGGCTTTATTTTTCGCCTCTCTTCTTTACGTTTTACATGAAAACATAAATATAATGTCTTTGTGTTTGTGCTACTACATAACCGATGTTCCTTCATAATCAAATGAGCGTTTGGTTCTTGCTTTTATATATTCTACATTGCTGAACAAAACCAGCATCTTTCAAACATTTAATTTTCAACAACGCTGTGCGATTCCGAGCTAGTTAGTATGAAATAATACGATTTTTTTTTAATTCAGGGATTTTTTATTAAATTTTTAAGGTGTCCCTAGTCAGTCTGGACCCCATTCGAAGCAATTGACACATTGCTCGAAAATATATCACAACATTGTGGTTCGAATCTCTGCTGAGTTTGGTAGTAAAGTGGGTGCCATTAACATAGGTTCTGACTTAAAAGAACTTGGTATGGGAAAGTATTGTCAAACAATTATATTCGACGGATGCGCACCTTTTGTGGTCCTCTGTATAAAAAGGCGAGGCATAACAACCTTCCTTCCCTTGTAAATTCCTGTTAGAAAATACTTATCACTTTGAATACCAAATGTACAACTAGTCCTTGCATCTAAATATCGCATATTATCGTCTCATATCACATTTGGATCTACTGAATATAGGTCAACCCTCAAGGCTGCATTACGCAACATTTTCTATAATGGAAATAAATCAAATTACAAAATCTTTTCTCCCGTAGTCGTAACAACCACCACATCTGTTAGCATCCAATTTAAGCCCTTTTATAGAAATGTTACTTCAAAAGAAACATCTTACCACAAATAGGAAGCACTAAGATGACGCTGATGAAAGTTCTCCCTCCACATCGTCTAGTTGAAGAGACGAAATGATGAATCACCACCGTGCCACCACTGAAACTGCCCAAATAATGATTTCTTATCCATAGTAGAGGCGCATCACTGGCACAGGAGACAGGACCCCGGAATGGTTACCAATGGTTAAGATGGATTAGTGTGCCTCTTATACAAAGCCTGCTAATCAAATTTCATTTCAACAACACCCCTCTGGGGATTCATAAACATTTTCTTTTCCGTTTTTATTATTTGTCCATGCTTCAAGGAGATTGGAATATTGTAGTATACAGTAGAATCACCATGGAGAGAGAGGAGTTGTAGGTAAAACTTGAAAATAATTTGCAATACCTATGGGTCCTTTTAAATGTATACAGCATATCCCTCCGTACACAACAAGGATGAATTAAGCACTTTACTGTCTGGAGGGCAAAATTCAGATTTTGTTAAGTAGAAGCCAACTTTCATTCCGTTCTTGTGTATGTGTGTTTGTGTATTAAATTTCTCGAAGCTCTCCCTGAAATGATAATTTATTTTGTGGTCCTGCGGCTCTAATGGAGGGTGGTTTATCTATTTTACTCTTCAAGTATGACTGGTTGGTGTGTGCTGTCTTAGACACGCAACAGCAGTCGAAATGACGGAAGTCTTTCTATAGTCTGCCTGCCGTGCCGACGAAGGTATACAGACTCTCCTTCTTTAACTGTCGGTTAATTACTGTCAAAAGTAGTATTATGTGAGAGGCCTGTTCAAAATGAAAGCCATCTCTGCTAAGAACTTTTAACTTAAATGTTAATTAATATTGAAGGATTTTGTATTCCGGTGAGAATCGACGGAACACGGTTGGTAGGTGTGGCTTTGCCTTTTCGGCGTCTGAGTGTGCGGTTTTCTCAATTTAAGGAGTTGAAATTGTTTGACAGGATGCGCAAAACTTTGATTAGAAATTCATGTGGCGTAACGGTAGAAAACAATAAATGCGCATTTAGCGCTAAGATTCGAGAAATGAACTTGTATAATTCAAATAAATACTTGTAGTAGATCTATCTTTAAAAAACTAGAGTGCATCTGCCTGGCCCCCTCAGTTTTGTTTTTTTCAAATTCCTCCATTTTTCTTTCCTATCGATATTAAGTCAATTAGAATCCATGTGACATGCAAAAACATACGAAAAATACGAAAATAAATGCTGCGAACCGCGGCAACTGTGTGGAAACGTGATCGAGTTCGAGAATACCACATTTTTACATTATTGAATGTCATTGGATAGTTATTATAAATTGTTAAAAGGCAAATAATTTGATTTGTTTCGTAAATAAAACTATCTTAAGGAGATGTTTAAGTACTAGAAACATATTAGGACAGACATGGTTGTGTATTTTCCGCTTTTGAATATCACTAACTTCGATTTCGTGTGTAAATTTTTCTTAAATAACTGAAGAAAATTTGTTCAGATTTTTTTTTTATTTTGCCTCAACCAATCTACATTGTTAATTTTTCATAAATATTTTAAGCAAATGTACACTTATTCCTAAAAAAAATACTATCCACACCTAACGAATAATTTCAAATTTAACGGATAAAATTCCATGAACGCTGCCAGCAACTTTGCCCACAGCGGAAGTGGCTCATATTTTTTGCGAGTGGGCTGGCGACTGAAGTTACGTGACAATTGTCAATACGAATTTCTATGTAAAAATACTAGCGCGCCAAATCGTGACCACTCCGTAAAAATATAGCTTGTAAGCTAAGAAACGGGAAATCGGCCGGAGTTGGGGGTCTCAGTATGATTTGTCTATGATGCCAACTCTACAGCGAACCTAGAAGTGACACTTCAAGGAGAGAGACTGAAAGCTGAAATATTTCACTAATCCCAGCTAAAGTATGCGGTACCGCGGTACAAGGCTTAACCAGAAGTTATCCATTTAAAAGTACTAGTTAGGAGAGTAAAGCGTCCAAAATTCGACTGCATTCTAGGGAAATGTGAAACGGCTTTCCATGTCTGTTGATTTTTGTGGTTTGTGACAAAAAAATAAATGCGGGAATTTACCTCTAGAGACCTTTACTTATTTTACAAAAATCGCTTTTGAAACAACGCCGCAATCAGTACGACAAAAACAAATCTTCCAGCAAAGTTGAGAATGTATGTATTTGTAATGTATTTTGTATGAGACTCTTTTAAGAGGAATTCTGTTCACCAGTCGTAGGGCTGTATTACTGAATACAACAAGTTCACCATCGAACCAATTTCCAACACAGGTGTTTTCAAAGTTGAAGTGTTGAAATTTTACAGCGCCTGCGTCAATGTTCCAAACACAAATGTGGATATGCAAAACATACCTAATTAATTGTTTTGTCCACACTCCACCATAGAAGCCACAAAGACGTTCCCTATTCGCGCTCCTACTTAAAACCCAATGCCTTATTTAGAACCTTCCTATTCAAGCATTACATTCGCATAGCCAAACGAATATCAAAAGACAAATATGTACCTGTAATTTGCCGGTAACCAAAACCGCCACAACATATTGCCATCCTCTAATGCCATCCATAAACTCATCCACTGACTCAACGGTCCAATAAAACAAAAAAAAAGTACACACTTCCAATTATAATATCTCAAAGATACACGATTTTGCATTCGCTCTGTCTCGCTCTCGCCTCTAACACCAAATTATTTTCCTTTTAAGTTTTATGTTTATTATATCCAATAAGGCACTCTCCCTTCAACTTGTCGCACTTTTAATGCAGCCCACCTTAATGCCACTGCAAATATTTTATAGCTAGCAAGGTTGGTGTTTTTGTTGGATGGCAACCAAACGACCCATTCGAGCGCAACGCGCAATCACAGACATTAAACCAAAAGCGACAATTTCGCATAAATAAAATTTCTACGACTTTTTTTTTGCCAGCAGGACCTTCCTCGTATATACGCGCATTTCTGTATAAAAAAAAAAGAGAAAAATTCCAGGTGGTTATATGTTTCTTTTTATAATATCATTCTTCGTTACGACATATACAGGACACCCATATACATTAGGTTTATTATGCAATAGGTAACCTGTCATGGCCGCACCATGCACACCGATCCACAATGGATTCTCTTCTGTTCGAGTAATAAAATAAATTTACAAGTGCAGTGAAAGGTATACTACTCCATAAAATAGAAGTAGTATTGTATGTATACGTAGATATGTACAGGTAAAATCAACAATCACTGGCCCCTTGTATCCACTTAACTACCCCACAGTGATTTTTATACAATGCATTAAAATCAAAGCTGAAAATAAAACATAAAACAGTAAGTAAAAATGTCCTAATCCTGGAGGACAACGCAAAATAGGGATAGAACAGGAGAATAGCATAAGCTTGATGTTGTTCTTAAAATTTAAATAAAAATAAGAAAGCTTCAGCAGAAGGTCACATTGACTTGACAGGGGGTTCCATCGATTGGCTGCGGGGATTGGGTGGATGCTTAAAATTCAGGGCACGCTTTCATTTGAGTATACAGTGGGACTGTCTGAGTGATAGCTCAGTTGCGTGCATGAAGAAGTACCAGTAGTAATCTATCATGAACACGAACAAGTTATGGTTGAGTGGGTTTTATTTTGATTTGTACTTAGGATGACTGATTTCCGATGTATTGTCGTCGCTTGTAAATGGCATTGAATCTAAGAAAGTCGCAAAAACGGATTTATTTTTAATAGACAGTCAAAATTTATGGTGCATGAACTGGACAGACTTCCAGTTTACTGTTAAGTAAGGTACCTACTTTTCTAAACTTTACTTTTAATATTTTGGGAGATCAGTACCTAAGTGGGTATTGCGCTGTACTGAGCGATAAAAATGTTGTGTTCCTCGGATACATTTTTCTAATAGACGTGCTATTTTTTTTTTTTGGTTCTATCTCAAGGTTAAGTAAAGTAGGGTTTTCCGCATCCTAAAATGTTGGAACCTTTCTGGTTATGTGGGTGGAAATTTTAAGTAAACTGCAAACTAATTTTTTTTTCATATTGGCGCATTCGCCTACTTTATTTTGCTTTGCTGGAGATAGGTGTTAAAAAAAACACGCCTAGTGACGAACAACAGAAAATAATACTGTGGATAAAGATTAAAAACGATTGTTATGGCAAATTATCTCCGTAATGAATAAGGGAACACTTGAAGCAAACTAAAGGTAGTTGAACCCATCGCCCAGTATTCCACACTTGCCAATCAGTCATTGAGTGCAAAATGATGCCATCATTTTCGAGAAGTGTCATGAGAGCGGTCATACTACATCGTACTTCGGTGGTTAATGTGGACTTCTGATGGGATTCTGTAAAATGAAAACCTTCAAACTACACTGCTTCACTGAATATTTGCGAATAGGAAGAAGAAAACGAATGGACGTAACGTGTCACTTTCGCATGATTTCTTTCATTTTCTGAAATACAAAAGTATTTTTCCTTTCCCATAATCCCACCCCTGATTGAGTACCTACTTCCAGGTCCGAACCGTAAAAAAAATTAATTTTGCAGCTTTCCATCTTGTGAAGGTTCAGTATTATCTGAAAGGAAAAATCGTATGGGGAAGCTTCAAATTCAGCCGCTTGTGTGCCAGAAAATTTCCTCAGAAAAAAACTCCCATAAATGAATAAGTCTGAGGTTGTCCTGATGCTCATTTGTTAATTTCACAAGAGATTTCATTTCTGATAATGTCACCAGGTTCGGCTACTCTCGACGTTACTGCTGCTTCATTTTTCAGGAGCATTTTATGAATACAAAAGTGTTCTGACTTCTACATGACCACATGATGTAGAACACTTATCTCACCAAAGTAAACTATATACAAAGGCGCAATAAAACAGTTTAAAGTAAATTTCACCAAACAATACATTTTTTTTTTTTGTCCCATGCCCAGTTGGCTGACACTGCGACCTGTAAGATCTATTGCATCAATGGGGAAAGGTTAATCTAAGAGGCGTGCGACCTTCCTAATGAAGGTCAATAAGACCTTAGTAGCAGAGTGCGCTATATCTGCTGGCGTACAAGTCTCTCTATTAAAGACACGTTTTCCAAACCAATGAAAAGCCGGGCAGTCACAGAAAATGTGTTCAGAGGATTCGACATCCTCCAGACAGAATCTGCATTCTGTTTCCAGACAAAGGTTCATTTTGTTGAGGTGATATCTAAGGCCACAATGACCTGTAAGGAAGTCCGTTAGCTTTCTTAGATACAATAGATAAATAGTGGAGACAGTTACCGGGTTACAAGTTTCAACTGCCGGAAAATGCACAATAAAACAGTTCAAAGTAACTTTCAACAAACCTGCCTGAATATAATAATTGTGATAAAGATATATAAACTGGTACCAGTTACCGGGTTTTAAGTGCCGCAAAGGTCTCATCTTGAAGTATAATTTTTTTCTAGCTCTAAAATTTGAGTAGATCGCAACTCGCAAGTCACTTCAACTAGTCACTCCAACCTTGAATATCGACTGTGAATTTTACAGTTGCACTCTAACTGTTCAGAACTGCGAACATCTGAATATATAAACTGTCATCGCAAACTTCTCAATGAAGCTGAACTCGGCATTAGAGTGCAGGTCCGTTCCATTCGTCCCAAATATAAAGCTCACACCAAACGATTCAAGGTACTTATACAGTCCTTTTTTCGTGAATGGCGAATGGTTTATTCAGTCCTTTAAGTAAATTTAAGACTTACACATGGTAGAACCATCTTTGCAATATCGACGTTGTCAACAGATGGGTGCTATTGGCCCGTGACCTGGAAGGCCGATCTGTAATATTTCTTTAGCAGAAGAAAAAAGTCCTGCATACTGTCATGCAGTTGTTTTCCTCTTAAATTCCAAAGAAATAGGAGCTGCACTACCACCAGCGTGACGTGGTGCTTATTATACCCTCCACAGAAAGGTGTATTCACTTTTTCATTACATTTGTAACTCCAAGAAGAAGTCACCGGAGACCTCATAAAGTAATATATATATTCTGAATCAGGATCACATTGTGAATCGATATAGCCATGTCCGTCTGTCTGTCTCTCTGTCTGTTGAAAACACGATAACGTCCAAAGGAGTCAACCACGGCGAATGAAGTTTGATGAAAGGACTTCTTTTTATCGTCGTCAGGTTGGTATTGCAAATGGGCTATGTCGGTCAAGTAGTTCTGGTACCTCCCATACAAAATCAATGTTAGGCCCATGTGTCCCTCTGTCTGTTGAAAACAGGATAGCGTCGAAACAAATCGACCTAGGCAAGTGAAATTTTGTGAGAGGACTTACTTTTATCATCGTCAGGTTTATGTTAAAATTGGGCTATGTCGGTCAAGTAGTTCTTCTACCTCCAGTTCAAAACCAATATTAGACCCTGTTCAATGTAATAACGTAGTACCTCACATGCCGTGGAGGGTATCAAAGCATCGGCCAGGCCGATAATAACACTTTAACTTGCTATAGTTCCAAAGGAGCAGCTTGGTCTTTCTTCCAGCGTGTTGTATATATATATATTTTCGAGAGATAATCGAATCAGACCACCATTGTCGGGTCTCTTTTCGTCTCTCTACCACTGTAAATCTTACTCAGAGAGACTCTCTGGATTTCTCCACAGTTCTTCTCTGGGCTCAATTCCTAGTGTTAACGTTAGCATCTGTTTATGGGTCTCGACCCATTGATGTCCCAAAATCCTCATTCTTCTGCCACCCAATGCCGGGCATTGACACAGTATATGTGCCGCTGTCTCAGATTCCTCCAGGCGTAGTCTACAAGTATCATCCTCTATAAGGCCCATTTTCCTTAAGTGATACCTGAAATTACCATGTCCTGTAGACATAGCCACCCCCATTTCAATGTTCCTCGACTCATGCTTAGAACCCTTCTTTGAGTGGAGCAGGTCGGCCACTTTATTGCCATTTTGGCTTGTCTACATTGTTCCACGGTTGACCACCTTCTCAGGTGTTCTGCCGTGATCCATTTGTGGACAAGCTGTTCAACCATTCCTCTGCCAATTGAAGAGAATGGTTCTGGTCCCAGCAACTTTTCAGTTGACCCCTGTTTTGCAAGGGAGTCCGCCTTTTCATTGCCTTCGATCCCTATGTGTCCTCGTACCCAAGTCAGTGTTACTTCATTTTTAGATGAACACTTATTGAGTTTAAGTACGCATTCCAGTGCCAGTGATGTTGTGATGTTTGTTTGTTCCATGCATCTGATCACCGCCTGATTGTCCAGTGCTATGAGGATATTTCTTCCTTCCACCTGACACTCAAGCAAGTAGTCCAACGCATAAAGCAAGGCAATCATCTCAGCCTGGTATACTGAAGTGTATTTCCCGAGGCTAATGTGACGGGCAAGTTCCAGCTCTTTTGAATAGATACCGGCCCCCGCTCCGCCATCCATCATGGATCCATCCGTGAAAATCACTATTTCACCATTTCTTTTTTCTGGAAGTAATCCGTTCTCAATACGAGTTTTGTGATTTCTTTCCATAATACGCACCCTTGTTATTCGATCCATAGGCATGTTTAGCTCCCTAATCTCGTCTTTGACAAGTTCCAGGATCTTCCTATGTCCATAGATCGTACCACGATTGTGCCATTTCGCATCTCGATGCAAGCGAAGTGCCGTTTGGGCCGCTGTTTTCTTAATAAATAAGTCTAGCGGTAATATAACCATGATGACTTCCAATGCGCATGTTGGGGTTGTACGTATTGCACCTGCAATTCCCATACATGCTAAACGTTGAACCCTATCCAGGTGCTTCCTCACAGTTTTCTGAGAGGCTTTCGCCCACCATACAACCGAGGCGTACGTGATAATGGGTCTAGTTATCATCGTATACATCCAGTATCCTGACCTAGGCGAGAGTCCCCATCTCTGTCCACTTTTGAGTTTAGCAAAATAAGTTTTCAATCACAGCTACTCATACTTTGACATATAATTTTTCGAACTTTTAATAAAATAAACTAAACTTGATACTTAAACGTAAAATTCATTCGGTATTTGAAAATAAATCGTGTGAAAAGTGTTAATATTTTCAGAATTTGCTTACCCGTCTTAACTAAGCCAATGTTAGTGCAGCAGAGGTTTGAACTATGGGTGCGTGGTTCATTTCCTGACAACGACAAAAACAGAACAGTCATCCCAAGAGGAGCATAAAAGGCCAGCATTAAAATGCGGAATCAATTGAAATACCTAATCTGAAGATGAAATAGAGCTGTTATCCGAAATGGTATCCTAACCAAAATGTTTATTTGCAAATTCATATGTTTTTCCCATCAATGGTTTAAAAAATTCTACTACGATTTTCTAACTGAGATAATCGGGTATCGGCATGTAGATTTCCCTCATTGAAATTCCTTTGAAGCGGTTGAAAATAAAGCTTTGATCTTAATGCCCCAAATTTTAAATGAAAATATAAATGCAAAAAAGGGCAGAGTAAAAATATTTGGTGTTTATAAGATACCTTTATTGCAGCGTTGCTTTCTTCGAATTTTCGATAACTGGTCTAAGTAGAGGTGGCTTCTAAGTGGAAATTGTAACAAATCATTTAAATTAAAATGGATTCACCCCATATTGAATGAGGAATAATAGCTTTATGAAAACGTGTGAGTGAAATAGGGCATATGCACCTAACCGACAGCATCTGACCTTCCTAAGGACGATCTTAACTAACGTTCACTTAGGTCTAAAACTGCTTACAAACATTTGGCGTTCAACCACTCTCTCCCAATCTGCACTATTAAATGTCAATCTACATGTCATAAGGATTTTCCATATCTGCAGAGCGATGTCGGCCATACATGAACTTCTAGTCATATCATATTCTCAACGATAAAAAAAATACCTTCTTTCGGTACCCCATTTAAAAGGCAATTACATTCCGTTCGTTGCTTTGCTTCACCCATCTATGATCGTTTGAAAATTACCCTTCCATTCCTGTTCTGGGCTCCGCAATTTTCACCCTTTTTTCTCGTCAAACAATTTGTTCATAAAGAGAAAGGTCGCAGGCGAGATCTACATCTACACTGACTACTCCCGCAAGAGAAAAGAAATAAAATCTTAGCACACCCTAGAGCTGCAATGGCTTACCATATATGTACCTGCTGTTCTGTACAACAGCCCCCAGGTTAACCCCTTTAACTACCACACGAATGTCTTTGCGGGTCGGTGTAGGGACACTGTTTCCATGGACAATCGCATTAGCCATATGACGTTAAGAACCACTTAACTTGTCTATATGAGCCTAATGATCTTTTCCGCCCAAATGTTTCCCATGTTAGCATGTGAAATGAGGAAGAAAAGCTGCACAAGGACACTAAACGGAGGGACACAAAAAAAATACATTCATACCAAAGGAGTGTAAAAAAAGGTTTTTATACATTATTCTGCACAAGTTGCACACGGGACACTACAAGTATATGTGCCAGACTGAAGGAATTTTCTATGACATTTAATCGCTTTGTCTCAATGGAGGTTTTTTTGCGGAGGCTGTGGATAGAGGTTAAAGTGAATTCCAGGGAATAGAGACATAAAGACCCCAAAATGAAGTTATTTTGGTTAACTTTGTAGAGTTTTTCTTTTCTCATTCTATGTTGAGAGACGAAATTAGAAAAACGGACGAGACTTAATTTAATTTGGGAAAATGTCATGTGGTTGAACTTTGGCTGGTCAGGATTGAGAGGATGTTTCGGATGTGGACTATAGTAAATATATGTTCCTGATTTCCTTAAAGCGTTTAAAAGTGAAAGTTTCCCATAGCCGCACTGTTGGGGGCCAATTTAAGTTTCAAGTTTTACTGAAAAATTACGGTAGCAAACCAAAATAAAATACCTCCGCAGGTAAAGTTACAAGAAACTCGCTTTAAAGGCGCAAAATACTTCATTAAGTGAAAATGATTTGAAGGCTAAAAATAGTAGACGCACCAGATCCATATAGACACCCTAACCTTTCCAGTCACAACCATAGGTTCCGAGTCCGAACGAGTAAAATGAAAAGCCCGGATATCGAACCTAAGACCCCTTCACAAGTAGTCCACCACTGAGCCCATGTATTGTAAGCTTCCTTTATTTTTATAGAGTCGACTTTGGTACAAGCCCGCGCAAATGACTATGCATTTATCAAGCCCTGACAAATGCAAATTTTGTATTAAATATACAGCTATTGGGAACTTCTTAAAGTTTAAAGTCCAAGCTAAAAGTGGTTACAGAAAAAGACTTAGACTTTTTAAGGCGCGATACTAATAAGCATTTTTTTTTGTGCCCAGGCTAGATTTCACGAACTCGAAACTGACGGAATGTTCCATAATAAAACTACCAATTGTGACCTACAAAATATTTAGTGTGAATGTTAAAAGTAATTAATAATATTTCTAAATCTTAGTTAAACCCCAGTCAGCTTATTTTCTATGCAATATTGAGCAATTTAGATCGCCAAACTAGAAGACATAATGAAGAAAAATGAACACCAGGCCTAAAAATATTTTGTCTATGTTTACAGCCTGCAAATAATTTGAATGTAATTGACTGGAGAAAGGCATCGAAAAAGTATCAGATTTTTAAAAAGTGTACAAAGAAAAGTAGTGAGCAAGCATTTTAGTTTTAATTTGTTCAACTCAAAAATGAATTTAAGGTGGTGGAACTGTGATCTGTGATGTACAATACTTATCAAGCTTAATATTGCCAATATAAATTTGGACAGTTCTATCTTGTGAGTCCCGGTTCCCGGAGCTTACCAATAACTTTTTTTCCAAGCTCGAATACCTCGTCTAATGGCAGGATATATCTGGTGCGTGCTAGAGCTACTTCATAACACAACTTTTCCAAGCAAAAAAATTGCTGTGCAAAATAGAAGAATTCGAATTCTAATGATTGTACCTGATATGGGATGTTTGTCAGAAAAAATTTAAAGACGATCCTAATTTATGTTTTTTAGGCTTTAAAACGAGACCCTCTCGCAAAGTGGTACAACACTTACCACTAACATCATGTCAAGAAAATTTATTTCGTCAAATACTTTGTGCAGAAGTTACTACAGGCCTTTCGGATATCACTATGGATAGTGTAGAATTTCTTCTTCTGTCATGTCTTTATCTAACCTCACCTAAGTTCTAAAATATTGGTTTCGAACGCGAAAATCATTTAACCCAATCGACGTTAAAAAATGAGGTGTTCAAAGAGGAAGCAAATTTCATAGATCTCTAACTAACTAAGAAGGGCTCTGGGTCTTGCAGAGATGCCGGAACAAAATATAGCTCTGTATAGCTCGCCTCCAAAAGTGCTCTCATATATGGCTGAAAAGATGGGCCACATCTTGGGTTTATTCCAGCATCTGTCACCCTGTAAAGACTTGAATGGAGTTGGACCGCACTGATAGGGGCCGATTTAAATTTCACCGTATCAAATTTGACTAATATACTATAGCGGACCCAAATCAAACTAGAAGAGAATTCCTCAGCTGGTTTAAAAATGTAGAATGTACACAGTTAATGTCCGTGCAGCTTCGCAGAATATGCAACTGTAAGTTGATAGTCGTCAAAAATATTATCTTCAATTTGGAAATTTGGAAGTTTGCAGCTTCGGTCCACAGAGTTTGGGTTTCTCAAAAGCACAGCAGCACAGACACATCCATGGGCGATCTGAAATAGGTATAAGCATTTTTCTTGGCTAATAGCTTTGATTGCACTCTGACTCGTAGAAAGTATTTTTTTATTACAGAAATTGCCAGAAGTAGTTACCCTTGTCCTATAACTGACACAGATATTAAAAAAGGAGTAGCAAACTGTTAACTCCTTTGTGTGGGATGTTTTTTTTATTAGTGCTTCAAAAATATTTGTTCTTTAAAACGCCAACAGATTTAAGATAACCTCTGATTCGAATAAGACTGTTGAACAGCGCGAATAATCTGCTTCTCCATAAACTGCCCATATTTCATTTTAAGGACCTACTCTTTTTCACTGTTATTTGTGAAGGCACTATATATGGTCACGGTTTTGTTCAGTTTTAGAATTTGAATGCCAATGTAATTTTCCCCGGAAAAGGGACTTTACTTTTGGCGCAAATTTTCGAAAAAAAATCGTTTGGTTTGTTTTTTTTTTTTTTAAATAAGTCTTCGCTGAGGTTCTATTTTTATATGTCCTTCTTTAATGTAGGGGAGGAAATTGAACGCCAATTTCCTACAAAACCGCGAGGGTAGGTAGATAAATCCATTTGAATGCAGGTATGTCCTCTCTTCAAATACTTATAAGAACTTTGTTTAAAATTCGGCTTTAAAAGAACCAGAAAATAACTAAAATCAGAACTATAGTTTCGAACTGCAACTATAATCGTAATTTTACGCCAAACTGTGTTCTAGAACAAACACTTGTACATGGATCCACCAAATAGTTGGCCACTTCCATACGAACCTGCTGCAAGAGCGTACGTACTGTTTGCCTGCAAATCATGAAATTTCTCCTCAGCACGAAATGATTTGAAACAAAAAAAAATATATACAATTATCTTATTTGCTTGCAATGCCAAATTTTACTTAAATGCATTTATGTATATGTACTTTTATTATTTAAATTATTCTATAAAAAATTATCCATAATGACATAATGATATAGATGTTTTCAAAATTTATATAAATGTACTTATGTGTATGCGTGTGTGTATTTTTGTTAGCACTATTATTATTGCTGGTTAACAATATCGAATAGTATCTTATATCTCTATGTCTTTTATTCTCTCTTTCTCTTTTTCTTCTACGAAATTACATTCAATTCACTCTCACCACCACTTTGTCCTGTGCACACCTGATCACGCGCATCTGGCCAAACACAACACAACATTTTGAAACGAACTCTATCTCATACCCTCGAATGCAAATCACAACAAACTAACAACAACAACGACAATTTGCAATAATGTACATCATCATCTACTACAACCATACAACATGAACAACTCTGAACAACATAATCATTAACATCATCATCATGACCATAACCACCGCCACCACCTCCACCGTTCTATGTGTCTATCATGTCATCGTCATTGTCGTTATCATCACTTTACTGGCCTTGGACGGAAAACATGAAAATGCTGGCTGCCCCTCGTGGGACTAACAACAACCATTGTTGGTCGATTCAATTCAATTGAAATGGGGATATTGGACATATCTCTGCATGCATAACACACGCAAATGGTTTTCATGTACTACAACTGGATCTAAACAATAAAAATAAACTCAAATAACATACGCACACTCGCGCACACACTCACATAAACACATATACTATACAATTTTAACAACGGCCATTAAAAACAATTGAATGCAATGATGCTGCGAATGGATTTTGTTGTTGTTCGTTTCAATGATGATGACGACGACGGTGGCGCTGGTGGTGCTAACGCTGCATCCTTCTCATGGACATGGAATTTGCGCACATGTGGATGACAATACTCAGATCGTAAACTGTTTGTTGGCATGCTAAGTAAGCAGCAAACGGAAGAAGATGTAAGGCAGTTGTTCAATGCATTTGGAACAATTGAAGAGTGCACCATCCTCCGAGGACCAGACGGCGCCAGCAAGGGTGAGTTGTTTTTTTTCTATAAAACTTGTTTGCATACACGTTTTCGGAATGAACACTACTCGTACACACCGTTGAGTGTTATTTTGAATTATCTACCTTTTTGTAATAATAATTGTATTTGAATTGAATTGTAATAATTATTGTAATGCTATATTGTGGAGTATATCAGTGTTTTAATCGAATGGCCGTTGGTAACGTTTAAAGCTCCCGTTCAAATCAAATCACTCTGCATATGAAGTTGAGCTCCTACTTTCTACATGATCTCCATCTTGGAACCAGCTTAGTAAAGGAGGTACTTATAATTCTTTAGAATTGTAAAGAAAGTACAATATATAATTAGAAGTTGTTAGATTTTTTTCGACATTGTCTCAGATTTGTCTAGAATATAGCCAGGCAGACTAACAATTTAAATAGGCACCCTTTTATAATATTTAAAAGTTGGAATTACGATATAAGTGAAAGACCTTTCCTCTACCTATATTTACAAAGTTGAAACGTGTAGTTGATAAGTACGTTTGCGGTATTTGGGACCACACAAAATTATGATGATGTCGTCTCAGCACTTCACCCATAGGAGTTATACAAAACGGAACATAGGACTCCCTTATATTTAACTTAAATTCATTCGCATTTCCAATCTATTACTAATCACTCTCACTGAAAAGAGAGACGTCTTAATGATTCTTGAATCGGTATATAACCAAATAGCCTATTAATATGCAATGCATTCTCTTCTTCTTTCTAACTTTCTCCATTACGTAGAAAGAGAAAGATATTGTATTCGTACAAAATTTCGAACTCCTGATGTTAATCAATTCTGACATTACGATGATAGAGGAACTCAAAAAGTGGGTCACAAAATTCTGCCCGTCTGTCTGTATGTCCCGAGGCCTACAGCCTAAATGGCTGTCCGGATTTCTTTCAAACTTCGGATTTGGAGTTTGGGGGTTTAGTTTTCTTTAGTTTACCTAAAAACGGCAATAACGATTTTGACATTCTGGTCACTTAGAGTAAAATTTATGTTTCCAAAATTATTGCGTCCTGAATTTTCAATTCGAAGCACCAAAAACGCTAATTTTACAAACTGCTTGTATCTCAAAAGCTAAATAGTTAAGCAATAGTATTTTTCAAATTAAACATCGCAATATTTGCTAAATTTTACAAAAACCGCTCTAACGATTTTGATCAAAATACATATTAAAGATAAAATCAGTAAGTATTCGAAATAAGATCCCCCGTACTTAGTTTTTCTCAAAAAATTCGAAAAAAAAAACAGTTTTTTAATTATTTATATTTCCCGATCTATTTTCAGATATCTATGCTATAATTTTGTTATAATCTCCACTTCCATTGCTCCCCCACACACGTCCATGGGCATATTCGGTTTATAACTGGTAATGCAAACTCAAAAATAAATATCTGAAAACTTATATAAATGTCTATGTAAAGATATCGGTCTAACACGAACCCTACTTCCAATCATAGACACCTTAAACCAGCGTTTATAATATATTCCAGTCAAAAATAAAAATGTGTATTAGCAGATCAGAAAACCGAAACCACTGTAACACTTTGCCTTGTAAAGTGTAAGAACTTATAAAATAGTACTACCGTTAACCTCTTTAACCATAACTTGGGACAATTGCCTGTTACTGACAGCTTCAAATTATAAAAACTCACATTGTTATTTATATTTATTTACTGTAACCCAAAAGTGAATTTTATTTAACACTACATATTCCTTTTCCTATATTCTATTCACCGTTTCATTTATCTAGCATCGGTTCTCAGATCTTTACCTACCTACTTAATAAAATAACAAAACAAGCAACCAAACTTTTGATGAGCGAGGAAGTTTCGTTCGACCCAGTTGTGCACTTTATTTATTCTAGTGATTTGTTAATCAAAAACTTTTTGTTTTGTTAAATTGTATCGTTTGTGATCAAGATGTATTTGTGAGAGTCAACCTCCTGAAATCCACCTTTCAGTGGTCCGTATTTCATAAAAATCAGTTGTGAAATAACGCCGTAATCGGTACGACAAAAAGACGTACATTTCTAGTTGTACGTGCATATGCCACAATGTCGCGTTGACGCGCGCGTGCGTTGACAGATTATGTAGAAACAAAGCGTTCATATGCTGCCACACAAAATACAACTTAGGCGTTGGATCGACTTTAGATCGTAAATATCGTAAAGTTCAACGCGACGCCTGAGTAGACCTACTCTCTACTCTTACGCGCGTTTGACAACTTTAGAATATTGAATTGTTTGATTTGATGTCATGGGGTGTGCCCTTCTTAGTTGGAGTGGCACAAAATTACTAAGGTTTATCATACACACATTTTAAAAAGCAATATGATGTTCTTTTTAATGCAAATTAATTAATTTAGTTAGTGAAAATGAGGAATACCTTTTTTTTTTGGAGCTAATACTTATTTCTTCAGATTTTCTTGGATAAAAAAAAATATAAATCATATGTTTTGTATCTTTGTTAAGGTTGTTCCTTACATTATTCTTATGAAAGATTTTTTTTTATCGATTTTGGAGAATACTTTTAAAATTCTTCCACAAAAACTACAGCTACAGACAAAAGGAGAGTAGACTTGAAATTTGAATTCGGCTCTCTATTTGTGTATATAGTTAAAACCAAACCGAACTTTTCATCTGTCATGCTCTACTCTCTCAACGCGCATTCGCTTCAAAGCAGCATTTCGTTTATATACAAAATGTTTGCTCGCGTGCTTTGGCATTTAAAATCGTAAAGATTCGATAAAGCGTGTCAAAGCGCGCCGACGCACGCACGCGTTCAACGCGACATTGTGAATTCGACATTACTCTAACCGAATTTGAGTAAGAACTTTGCAACAGAAGTCTGCTGACCTACGACGAGTCTAATCATTTGACACCAAGCTCTATACGGGATCGCTGTTACTGCCGAAACTTGACGTTTTAACTTGGCAACTCACACAAAAAAAAAAAACATATTCGTGTCGCATAGATTTTATAGCCACCCAAAACTCAAAAACTCATCTATACACAGTTCTTGGCTTAATATGGTTTGCGGATATTGGGCCTTAAAGATTGAAGACTTCTCGTATCAGGCATATAAGTAGTAGCCTCTAGCAAATTAAATTTCGTAACAAAAATCTTCATGCTGTTCTGTACTGAAGTTAAAGTTCTTAAAACTCCTGCCGAAGATAGGCAAAACTTTGTGGGCATAGGGTATCTACGACGATCCGGCCACATTTTGACTTCAAAATATAAATTTGTTTTCAGGTCTCTATTTCCTGAGGAATCATGCCAACATAGCAGAAACTAATGTATAGATTTTGCGATGACCCACAAGCCAAAATTTCTTGAAGAATAATACTTTCTCGAATATTTTGAAGAAATGGGATATTACTAATTCGCACTTTTCTAAAGTCACTCTCACTCTACAGCTCTTAGGGTTCGCTGTTCAATCGACTTTTTCCATGTTTGTCAAAGCGAGTGATGATCGAAAATTAGTCGAAGAATTTTGCGCTTAAAATAACAAGGGCTATTTTCGACTTCAATAAAGCAGAGCCCATAATTGGCATTTCCTATAAGGACCGCTTGAAGTGTTAAATTTCTTGACATGACCGTACTTGTCAATTACCTTTTTGGTGCAAAAATTAACTGTGTAACTCTTCGCTTGATTTATAATGTGAAGTCACTTTTAGGTTTTATAACGGAGACGGTTTGTTATTAGGGAAGGTTCCCAACTGCCTTAAAGACATGAGTCTTTGCGAATTTCCTCAATGTGATTATGTGATTTCAGCCCTCCTATGCGTAACAGTCTTCAACTTATATAGCTCCTTCAGCTAATTAGCTACTTAGCAAATACATTTACCATCATTCTGCTCCGCTAAATATTGGAAATAAGTTAAAAATATGTGTGGGTCAATTTGCCTATTGTTTTGTACAGGTTTTAACTTTTTCAGCTTACTTATGCAACGAGACTGAATCGGATGGCATAAACTTTTCAATCCCAAAAAAAAACACGCAATTTGAATGACTTAAAACCAAATTTCAGCAACCATCATGTGTAGTACAGGCAATTTTTAAATCCCCCTTCAAAAGTCGCACGAAGCAATTACCTTGATGCGAGCAAAAAATAAATAAATATGCCTCCTGTCCCTTTAATACTTACCACAATTTTACTCCTTTGTGCATTTCAAAAATGTTCCCTCCTGGTCGCTTATTAAGCTTCCTTCACATACAGACTTCGCCAATGTGATGTCCAGCAGCGCCCCAGCAGAAAAATATTATTTCAGCTTTTCTTAAGTGGTTTTTGGACACTCTGATGGACATTTTCATTTCGCACACTGTATGTGTTTTGTTTTCATTTTTTTTACTTCTGTCATCTGCCTTTGGTTTGACTTTTTCGTACAGTCCATTTGTTTGACCCTCGCCCAGCGGGAATTATTTTAATTTTAAATTTCCCAGATTTTACTAAAACGTTTTACAAAACAATCAAACATCAACTCCATTCAGTGAGTATTTTCCCCATATAGTGAGAAGGGGAAGCGAAAACTTTATTCAACGCGTGTGTTCATTAAATTACAATAAAAACCGATTGTCATTCAAAGGTACGCTAGCGTGGTTTACATTGTGTATTGCTAAGCCCCCCAAAGTGTCACTCAATGTGCCGAGGACTCGGTTGCAGAGAGGAAACTATACAACAAATTAATGAAATAAAAACGAGACAAAATCCTGAGATTGACAGGGGAACTATTAAAATGATAGACCGAGGGACAGGCGTGACGGGGTGAACAGAACAAGTATATAGTAGCTACAGTCTGTCCTCTCGGAATGGATTAATGAAAGTGTCGCGAGGGTATTTTCGCATCGCAATAATATGAACTCCCTGTTGTGTTTGGCTGATGGCACAACTTTCTGCAATACCTCACAACATTTTATACGCTCTCGTTAATTTAATTACTGTAAAAGCCTGGAAATGTACAATGCACAGAGCGAACGGATCAGGAACAGCGGGATTCAATTCACTTTGAAGGTGAAAGTTCCTATTGTTATTTGCCTGGGTGGTGGCATATAGTCATGTGGAGATATTTCACCACATCGTTTTGAGGACGAATATAAAATTAGGTCTTCGTGATAGGTTTGATGGATGCTGGAAGGAAATCTTCTCAAAAACTGCGAATTTAGAGGATAATTTTTTTCCTAAAAACTTGCACTTTCTTATCAATTTTACAGACCGAAATTTTAATTTTTGAAGATAATTCAAATTTTTTGGTGATAACCAAGAAAAGAGCTTACTTGAGCTACATTCCCCACAAATTGGAATTTTTTAAAATAATCAGATAAATGTTCGTAATGTAGAGCTAGAAAACCAAAAATGTCAGAACACCAATTTTTTTTTTAAAACCAACCAAGATGGGTTGAACGATTTTCTTCAAAATATATCACATCGTTGAAGGCCCTCTGTGGATTGTAATCGTAATGGCAATTGTGACACATTCCTCAAACAATAGCAAATTCGATAATAGGTACACGATCTTGAAAACCAAATTGGACAATAATAATGTCCAGCACAATGCAGTGCATTTTCGTGCTCTCTCTTTAGCATGGAGATGGTTGTGTTTGTATGAAAAACACGTCTTATTTTGTTGTTGCCTTACTAATCTAATTATTGCATTGGTGCATCAACAAAGAAATCAAAATTTTGAACGCGAAGGTGTAAATAATAAAACAAATAATTCTTAAGATGGGTAACACCTAAATATACACCGACAAGCAACACCCTAAATGCGATCTCTTTAATTTTTGCTCTTTTCCATTTCCCTCCCCTTCGTCAATAGTACATCTTTGGATTTTCCTGTTAACCCATTTAAATGTCAGAGCAGAGCCTGGCTCTCATCGTCATCATTGATAAACTGTGGTTTGCTTGTCAACAGCAAAGGCATTTGCTTTTTTTTTATGTTCGAACAAAACTGGGATTAAAATATAAAATGACGACATTAACAGTTGCCCTTTCACAATATAATGTTAACCGCATAGAAGCAGCGAAAACACCCCCGCAGGACTACACGGGGTGGCCTTTACAATACAATGCAATCTGCAATGATGGCGTTTATGGTTTGTTGTAGCTACCCCACAAACAGGGGCAGATTTTTGTGGTTAGCCATGGGGGGGGGGCTAGCTGGCTGGCTTTTTCATAAAAGGTTTGAATACGAATAGTTGTTTTCGGACGAAATGTGAGACTTTTGAAGGCGCCGCGAAATTGTGTACTGCTGTTAGGGTGTAATTGTGTTTTTTTTTGTAGTCGTATATCAAGAAATTTAGAAACAGTTTAGGGGAAGTTATTTATATTGGGTTCGGTTAAGGAGAGCTATTAGAGAGCCAGGATTTAAAAAAAAGGAGTTGCATTGGAATAATATATTTTCTCGAAGTTTACACAATAAGTAATACTTTTCACAATAGACAACAAAGTCGAACTCTTTATTAAAGATTACCCCTTCCATTTGAGTTCAGGTTCAAATCCCTACAAAACGAAAGAAATGGTTTATATTCGTGGCCAGCTAAATTCTTTTATTTTCTCTATTCGATACATGACGGCGGTGGTTTAATGTCAGTAGTTATTGAGAAAAAGGGGTGACTGATTCAATCATGACAGACAATTCTTTTAGAACCCTTCCATTTGTCCCGTCGGCGGCAGTGGCTTAGTGGTTAGTGTGTTCGATTCCCGAAAAAAAAAAGAAATTCGTCTTAAGGATTTTTTCTACTTCGCCACATCTTGCGAACGTCTGACAAACATCCGAGAGTATAACTGCCATGAAAGAGCTTCTCAACTAGCCGTTTGGACTCGGCATAAAATTGTGGATCCCTTCCATTCGTCCCAAAAATAAAAACTCCCCCAAAACGAATCGTTCTGAAAAGCTTGGCCTCTCAAAAGACTGCAACTCATCCAGGAGGCAAGCCATTCATGGCTATTTCATACATGCTGGTGAGTCTCGCATCTACGAAAGATTTGAACTATAAGCCAACTCTAGATCCATTTTATTTTTTTTCAGAACCGATTTGGCATTTTTAGTTGATCATGGATAAGTTGTGTCAAAGCTTCCTCCGACTAACCCCTTACATTTATGCCTACGTTCTAACGATGTCATTATTTAAAAAATGAATAAAGTGTATGCTGTATAAACGGCATCAGTCTGGTCTTTAGTATAGTCCTTACTCACAGCTTGGAGAGGTTTGTTCCCTCATAACAGTTCCCCTTTCATTCAGATTCAGATTTTTAGGGTCTTGTACATTTACTATGACCATGGCATCACAGATTGTGGCTACTTACCCATTTTGTGGACATTTTGCCTTTCAAAATAAGCTAAAAGGGCGAAAAAGGGCCTTTTTTTCTCAGAACAAAAAAATAATGTATTTTGTTGTTTTTTAACGTCGGAATGGGCAAAAAGAGCATGTTTGGGTATTTCTGTTAATTTTCGTGGGCAATTCAATTAAATTCGTCCTATAGCTCTCCCTCTAATCCAGTTTCCTTCAAAACCAAAGGACGATAGCTGGTAGCTGGTACCTGCCCATATATTTCAATCTTTTGTGGTCAATCACAAGTACCCGGTACATGTCTGGGAACTCCTCCGTACTCATTGAAGAATCTAAACAGACCTTCTTCAGGTATGCCTAGTTTCCTAACGAGGTAAAGTCCCTAAACTGCAATGCCCCGGTTCGACGCAGAGGTTATTTTTGCTCATGCTGATACATGCTTGAAATACTTTTAAGTCATATTTCCTTAGAAGTTTCTTGGCTTGCCCGATGCCCTAAGTGTATTGTATCAAGTTCCAGTCCTGTTTTGTTTTTCGAATTTCTTCTTTGTGATCGTCTTATTCCACAGCTTAGTTTGGATTGACACCCGCTTTCTCGTTACGGCCAGGTACCCAACAGAGCTTTACCTTGTTTCTTCTACTTAGCTCATTAAGATTTATGGGGTATTCCCACGCGAGTTTAGACTTTATGGTGTAGAAGCCAAGTGCCATGATAGCTTCTTGGCTATCTAACTTAATACCTACATCACAGCTGGCTTTGTTTTGTATTAACGTTGTTTTGGACACCTCTATCTATGCACAAAAGTCATCCTAAAAGGTGCTGGTATTTTTGACGACAGTGGTTTTGGTTCCGGGGCCAAATTATCTAGCTCCAGTTTCCTCACCAGTTCTTGGCCCTACTGTGCTCCACTTTTTTGTGTAAGTTCTTAAATCGTGGAATCATTACGACAAATTTTCTCTTTTCAAAATGTAGTTTCCTGACAATATCGCTTTCAAGAGATGCTGTTGTTTCTTGCTTCGATGTACTATTCTTTTATTGGACATTTTTAGAATCGTTTTACTTGCACATTCCTCAACCATAACATGCAAAAGAGTAAGTTCAAGTAGTAAGTTCATGACCCCCAAAACATAATCGTGCCGTCGCGTCACTTAAACAAAAAACTTATACAGAAACAGACTGGACGCATTCAGTTGTCGGACATTAAGCCTAATTTTAATGAAATAAAATATGTGAAATATGTGAAAAAATGTCATTCTTCACATTGAAAAGTTACAACGTATACAAAATAATTATTTTTTCATCATTTATCCTTTCTTTTCTTGTCAAACATAAAAATATCCAACCCGCACTCCAAGGAACGATGTTTTCTATTAATATCAATATGGGGTCCGCCAAAAAAAGTTTGATAATTTAGGGTTCCGTGGCCGAAAAAATCGGAAGCCTCTGCCCTAGACAACACTATTTTGGTGCCTAAAACTTGCACTCTTTTGTATTTCAACTGCCAATTAATTGGTATAATTTATTAACATCTGCAACGTATGCAACTGGTAACTCCCCTTCTCCATATTCACTCATCCTCCACGTATACTCTGCACCAATATTCGTTATCAGTGCACAATATTACGCTTTCAAATATGATTCACACTCCTTCGGTGCATAACATAAATGCACGCATTTTCCTATTAATTTCAAGTGAATTTGCATCACTATAACATCCACCATCTAAAACTACTCAGCCCAGGCCATAAATTCACAATCTCAATCCGCTGAAACTGGCAAACTTCTCTCAATATTCTGCCCCCAAGTCTTGGCATGGCAATATTTTTATGACACAATTAAACCCTGCATCACAGCTACATTAACTTTTGTGGCTCATGCCAGCAGAATCGTTAAAAAGATCTTCAATCAAAAATCCTCTTATAATAAATAATGCCAACACTTCTTTCCTGTCCAACGGCAGATCATATGCATCCATGCAACTCCATAAAAATATATATTTTCTCATCAGTTTGCGTTAATAATTTAGCATACTTTAACAACTAAATAAAAGAAAAAAAATGCGAATACTCTCCAAACACTTAAAATTAACTCCTCAAAGTCCATAAATGACACCCTTCCACAGCCGTTTCGCTTTAAACCAACAATCCAGCCCAGTTTTATTAATCGTAAAAATAAATCTGAAACTATATCGTATCACGCTGTGCGGTAGTCATTAGGCCCATCAGTGTGTACCACAGTATAGTATTACACAACAACATGATATCACCATCGAGCAGCGCAGAAACGCCAAAATTACCCTGAGAAGGAATTCAATAAGGAAAACTTTTACTTATTACTATCCCGCTATAAGAAAATTGGTTGTGCGTACACCCAAAAACGCTGTTAGGGCGTATAATCCTTGCTCGGAGAAATTAATACAAATCCGCATGTCGAATGTAGGTATAGAAAGATTTCTATACCAATATCCGTGTTGAAGGTCACCACCAGGTCACAGTAATTTACACGGATATGGCAACTGCAAAGATGGAGAGGTGGCTCTGGTTATTGTAACCGCTGCCGCACCTTTACCCAGGACTATTTGTTTTATTTTCGTTTCTCCATTCTGTAGAGAGATGATGGGAAAAGTTTCGGTTTTTTTCTTTGTATTTTTCTGTTGCCTCCTTTGTGTGTGTCCGAACTATCTCATTACTGTCTCATAATTTAGGTGTCACACCAAAAGGACGGAAGAGAAAAAAAAAACCTTTTAGTTTATCCTGCACGAAGGTGAAATCCAATAAAAGTGTCCTCTGTGTAAATTTATTCCGCATAGATTCAAGTTGCCTCAAAGGATACTGAAGGTGTGTAGGTAACCCCCTTCAGCAAAAGGGTAAAGTGGATCCGGATCCACTTCTAGAGCTTGAAGGTAAATTAAGTCCTTTTTTTTTGCTTTTCTGTGCAGCACACCCCTCGATTGATATTGAAGTTGATGTGGGTCGTTCGGTGTCTATTCCACTAGTTGGCACTGTTTCAAAATTAATTAAACATTCGACTGCGAAGAAAGAAAGAAAGTGGTATCTGCACTTTGAACGAGTGCGAGTAAAAGTCAACCTCCGTCTAATTAGATTTATTGGCAGATAACCTTACTTTATCGTCAGAATCAATTTCGACTAGGTAACCACGCTGATCCTGAATGGGATTAACATATAACTAATTGCCGACTTTTCGTATCGCATTTTATTAAAGCTAACACTATCACCTTTGTTATTAATTTTTTAATGTGTCCCAGCCGATCCTTGGCAGCTTTATGAGTAAATAATTGAATACGCAACCAATGATTACGGCCGGGAATCGTTAAAAAGGATTTATACATACATTTCTGTTGTCAGGGGATGTATACAGTTTTATTTGTGTCTCTCTGTTTTTTTTTTATAACTTTGTGCTATTTTAATTAAATACGCTAGTGCCTATAGCGATTAATTGGCAACAAAGTACCGTTCGCGTAGGTATAGTAATTGTTAGTGACGCATAATGAATGCGAAGGGATGGAAGGGATCATGAGCAAAAAAAATAAGGTTCCACGGAAAATAATTACGGCCGACGGATTTTTATCGGTTTTTTTATTTTTTATATTTTGTTTTTAATTTGAAATGGAAAATAATATCCATTGGCGGTGGTGACATGCGGTGACTTTGTCGTTGCTAAAATAATGGAAATGTTCTTATCTAATTAAGTTAACTTGGTTTAATTATTTAAAAATCACTGCATACGAAAATACTGCTATACCAAGTATGCCTGCATATCCTTGCCACCGAATACAGTCCATTTGATTCAGTTAATTCGTGTGCAATTATCTACTTAATTATGAACACCATCCAAATGGCGTCTGTGGTCTTTGTACCCACAACAATGTTAGGCTGGATTTTAAAATGTATTCAAATTACACGCTCGGGATAAATCATTATAGACAAAGTAACCAATAGAGTACCTACCTAACGTAGCTCGGGCTTCAGTAGGTTGATGATTAGTTTGGCATAATCTCGTTGAATTTCCACAAGAAAGGCAAGAAATTTGTTGCCTACTTTTTTGGCACTCGTGAGTAGATTTGTATGGTAGAGAGAAATTATGCGAAATTGGTTGGTTCCATTAGTTGGGTTCCATAGTTCGTTAAGGAAAAATCAACCCCTTGAAGGGTACCTTTGGCTTAAAGATCAAGAGGCCAAGATGTATTCCTACGCCTGTTGTTTTTATTATTTCTTAATGTCCCAAACGTCAACTTCTTAGTTCCCAGTTTTTCATCAGACAGGGGATAGAAAAACTGGAACAGAATTTTTTATTACAAAAAGGTTAGGTTAGGTTCAGATCGGGCTGCCTTCATAACGGGTCTTCTATGTCGGTATGTGAAAATTAAAAAAAAAAAATTGTTTCCATTTATGAGGTATCTTTATTTAATTGGGCCCTTTTTGTTGCGTTTTCCGTCACTTTTCGAGCATCTCAGGCGGTATAGCTCGTCAATAGTCTGAGGCTTGCTTGCATAAACTTTGCTTTTCAAATAACCCCGCAAAAATAAGTCCGGAGGGATCAAATCTGGCAATCTTGGTGGCCAGCAAATGTCGCCATTTTTGGACAATTTATTTGTCAAAAATTGGCGTTGCACAAACTGAATTGTTTGATTTGCAGTGTAGCATGTGCACCTTGGACATTTTGGCAAACCTGAACATTTTTCTTAAGTAGCCCTCTTTACTTCGTTGGTCTCGTTGCTCGTCCTTTTCTTCAAAAATTCTTGGTTTCTTTTCTCATCCGCTCTTGAGAATCGCCTACCCTGCAGCGCCTTTTGGTGTAGGCGAGTTGTGTTGATGTTGGCACATCGAAATCGTCGGAAATCCAAAAATTGAAGGAATGACTAATACCTGTCGTCTGCCTGTTGCAGTAAATTGTTGCGCTTTTTTTATCTTCACATAAATTTGGCTAAGATTTATTAACTTGAACAATGTTTAACTCAGGCAGACATACGTAAACCTAAAATATGGCCAAGCGTATTCAAAAAAAATCTTCTGTTATACAGTTTTATGCTCTAAAAGGCTCTAAATCACATTTAGTGAAAATTGACCAACCAATCTAAGAAAGCAAAGGAGACAAGAGCCCTATTTTTCTCCTGAATCTAGAAATCGCTTTGGCAAAGCCGATCCCAGCAGTGTTGTTAGCAATCTATCTTCATTTATCCCACGAAGCTTGGTAATTTTTCCCTCAAATTCCCTTTTAAAGTCCCACGATACTTTTTTTGCGCCAAAATACAGTTTTTAGGAGTAAAATTTGTATAACACGGAAGGAAACTCACATTAAATTAACCTTTAGTATAAAAACCGCAGCTTGTAGCACTGCTATGATTATCTTTTGGTACTAAAAAATGTTGATAAAAGACGATTTACATGAGCTGTTTTTTTATGGACATTCAGTGTAATCATGGGGGAAATACAAGTGTTATGATAGAATTTCACCAAAAATTCGAATGGTTTTTGTCAGAGTTCTGAAATTCCCACGATTTGGTGCTTTATCCCTTTATCCCACGGAAGGCTTTTCGGACATCGAAATTCCCACAAAAAGGGATAAATACCACGATATAACAACACTGAATCCCAGTACTAGGTGCATGCTTCTTTTTTATCATCCAATCATTTTTAAATTCCACTACACTAAAAACACGTGTTGGTCCTTTTCCAAGTTTTTGTTAAAAGACATTGTATTTAATTGATTATTGGAAATTTTTCTGTCAGTGGGTAGATTCTAATCTCCTCCATTTATAGGAAAAACATCGAAATCGACTGACCTCATTACAGAAATATGTGTAGGTACTGATCCTTTCCATCCTAGCAAACACCCATCCACTGACAGGTAACAATAAAAAAAGACTATCTCAAACAAAGGCATTGTGCTCACAACAAACAGGAAAGGGTTTTTTTTTTTGGTTTTTCCTGTCATTGTTACTGTTGTTATTTTGTTTATGACTGCCGGTATGTAGGGATATTCCATCAGAATAACTATATATAACGCAAAATGTTATGTTTATATTTTTCCAGATCACACAGGACTCCGGTGGGTGGCTTTATATGATCTGCTCCTCGACTTTTCACAAAAACTGGCCATGACATGTATCCATGTGAATAGCATGTGTACCGACTTGAGCGTATTGCTCTTCAAAAAAATCGCGTTTCATAACGCCATCATGCGAGAAAGTGTTGAACTCTCTAGGTACACAGTGTGTACCCTTTGTTGATCCATATCTATCGCCGGCACGGGCAGAGGGGCACCCGCCAAGGCACCAACTACAACAACTGTCAGCCAGCGAAAAACCCTTATCCCAAAAAATGTTTATGTTCATGACGTGTGTAGCACAAGCGAGAGCAATGCGCGTAAAAATTGCATGAATATGTAAATGTGCCAGCTGACAGGATATTGTCAGTCATCATAGCGAATCTGTCGGAATATAAAAACTCTTTTCATTTTATCCTCTTCCAGTTCGTCTATCCTTTTGGTTGGTAATTCATTTTTTTTTATGAAATCTATAGCATTAGTTTATAAAACGACTGACAAAGGCAATTTAAAAGAGTTCCCCATATATGAGAGTCAGTCGGCACAGGATATACCTACATTCACACCAGTATACAAGTGTAGTGCCAACAAATTTACATAATTTAACACAAAAATTTTGATGACTTTCTTTGCGGGCATGGTTGTTTTCCTTTTCAATACGATAAAGTTGAATGGAATAGATTTTGTCACGTTCGTGACAGCTTTTGCGGCTTCAAAAATTCCATCCATCGATATGCATAACGAATGCGAAGAAGGGTGGGGTTGGTACGGGGTGGGGAAACGATTGATTTGAAAGAAAAAATTATAAACTCTGCTCTGCGTATGGAGTATTAAATAAAAGTGATGAGCAAGGTATGACTAGCTCTAAGGATATAAGTGACATTTGTCTATTGAATTGTATTTTTTAGGGGAAAAAATTGTGGGAAGGATTCCTGGGGTAGAATAAGCTGGAAAGTCAACGAAGACAGTTTTGGTTTAAATAGAGTTGGCATTGCGTTTAAAGAAACCTCCAAAGGAGAGAGTCGTGATAGAAGGTGTCTCGCACATCCGTACTGAGTTTGATATTTCTGGTGGGCATTAAACATTTTTTTCGGCTACTGACCATAGGTACCTATATTGAAATTTTTTCTATAAGCCGCTCTTTCGCTGCTGGATGATTTCTCTGAAATGAATAAAAATCATAAATCCAGCACAAGCCCAGTTTTTTTACTGCCGTTAGTGGGTTATTTTTAACTTCATGGGGCGAATGGGCAGTACCTACATTTTTATGCAGAACTTATTAAAATAAGAAAAATGTAAGGCAAGTTGGCGAACCTACCTTTTCAGATAGAAATATTCAAGTGTTTATATTTATTTAAGAAAAACAAAAAGAGAAACTATTCCGACAGATTCGACAACGAAAAATCATTGTTCGGTCACCCTCTGACCATTATTCTGAAATCAGAATACCCAATCTAGAAGATTTATGGAAAAAAAAGTTATCTATTCGCTTCGAAGATATAAATTTTTAAATTTCACTTGATAATTAGGGCTCACTCACCCCCGCATTTCGAGACCTCACAGATTTGTCAAGTTGACAAAAATTGTAGCCCGAATAAGATCGCCTCACCATCTTTTAAGCTTGAGCAGCTACACCAATCTTAGACCCTGACCAAGAACCATTTGTCTTGGCTTGTGCTTAAAATATATGATAATAATAACATAATATTAGTAGAATGTAGGTGTGTATACAGGTTTATAACACAATCGATATCTCGACCACAAATTATACGAAATCCCCTTCAAATCCACTCTTCATCCGCTGACGAAAACTTTCGTCGGCGAACAAAATTAACAACAAACTTCTTAAATCCGATAAACTTTTCTCCTGTAAATGTTTCAACTTGTTCAACGGAACAACGGCCAAATCTTAAACAAACGCTTAATTAAATCAAGATTTTAATTAAATGACTTTCTGATGACCCCTTCCCAAAAAATGTATACAGTGCCATCCTCTGTTGTATTTTACTACCTACTTCATCAACTTTTTATCAAGAAAAAGGAAAACAAAAAGAAAACAAGTATCTGTGCCCTTTTCGATTCAAAAATCCTGCCCGGATATAGCTTCTGCTCCTGCTCCTGCGATTGCAGTACACATCGCTTGGTCGTCTGCCTGCATTTTTGGTGTAGACAAAACATCACAATAACAACTCATCGACAAAACAACTACAACTACAATGTTGTGCAAGTACCTTAGACTGTCGGCTGTGAAATTAAATGTTCTTGTCATTACATTAAGAGGCTAGCAAGGACATACCCACTAGTCCTGTCTTAGAGATTCACAGTTAATATCTTTTGTCGCCAAGCCGTACCAAATTTATCTCTTACTCTCAGATTTGGGTGCAATAACAGTGCGAAGTTGCTGTCTTAAAATAGGTGTGCTCTAAGGATACGACGACGAAATTTTATTAAAGGAAAATTGTTGTTTATATAGCACTTAGGTGTGAATGAGATAAAATAAATTGTTTAGCGCTATTCTGTGCGAGTCTCCCCTCGCAGACGGTGTATTGTCTTTTTGTCAAGCGGAAACATTCCTTTTGTTTTGTCCTCATTGTCCTTGGATCCGGCTGTTGCTGTGTTGCTGTAGTAGATTCTTTGTTTCTCTGACTATACAACGTGCTGTTGTGTGTTTTTTGTCAACATCGCGGTGAAATATACACAGGGACAGAATGCGAAGGGTTTCGGGGCGTTGGCGTTGGTCCATTTATCCGTCGCGGGCTCCTTTGGCAGAATTTGATTCCCGCGAAAAGGTGTTGAATTTCATTCAGCGAAATAACGAAATAATTTCCAAAAACGTTTAGTATACAAGACGCTCGCCTGTGTGTGTGTGTGTGTGTAATCGTACATCCCTCTAAGCATCCTCATAGAAGCAATATAAATTCCAATTTAAAATGCCATTACAAGGCGGGCGCATAGGCATATTGTTGTCAAGGATAAGAAACACCCACTATGCCTTTGAGTCATACCCCAGTCGTAGCCTCCTCGATCTGAGGAATTTTTGTTAGCGTCATTTTTCTTCGCCGTCTTTCGAGCGTCGACGACAGCAGCGACATCCAGGACCTCACCCGTGTCACCGTTGTAACTAAATACGCGATGGTGTAAATTAATTTAATGCGCGTATACTCGTACTTTATAAAACAATAGTTCGCACAGCGAAGGATTAAAGGAATGCAGAGCACTTTGGGGCGGATGACGGTGGTGCGGTGGTGCGGTGGTGCGGTGGTGACGAGGAAAAACCTAAACAAAAACTGTTTAACCGAATATCCTTCTTGCTTGCAAGGAAAGCATCCTCTCGGTTTGTGTTAACACTTTAACGAGATTTTATTATATAGTCACACAAACAAACAGAATAGGATTTTGTTTCTATGTAGAGAGAGGGATGGGATGCAGGCGAATAGAGCGTTCAGCCAGTGTTTATGGATTAAAATTGCTTTCGCGGTGTCACATTGTTTCGGGAGGCAATTGAATTATCATGAGCGGAAAATATAAATTGCTGTTGCCGCGGAAGGATAACACTACGACTATTGTTGAGGATTCTCAAAGATGGGTTAATGGATCTTTAGTTTGCACAGCCCCCAATAGGAAATAGGGGATTTTCAATGGCATTAGTATACAAGTGTATCTAATGAGCACTGTTTTGGATGTTAATGGGCCAAGTTAATTAGATTGTAGTGCGCTAGGGTGCGGCGGCAGAGCCGGGTGCGCGGGAATCTCGAGCTATGAATCAACACGGAATCTAATTGAATGAATAATCGTTCTAATATTGCGTTAGGCGCCTATTTTCAATGTTCGCAATAGCTTAATGAGGGGATTAGGTCGTAAAATTTAATGAAGTACATAAATCACTCCGGGCATCATCGGAGCGCAGCCTATTGTCACGAAGTGGACAGAAACAGTCTGTACTTTTACTTGGTTGGTTTAAGGGAGGGCTTAGGTGGTAATCCGAGGTATGCTTCTAGGGGTCCTCAGTTGATGAGTATACCTTTTGAAGTGCTGTACACAGAAAGTTCAAATATATCTTAATAAGGACTAAGAATATCCAAATCTTGGTACAGTGGAATGGAAAATGCAACTTTAACTATTTAAAGTTTTCAAAGCAGTTTGTGGAAAACTGTACCCAGTACTTATTGAAGGTCACAATAGCTTCAATCTTCTATGCTGAAGAGAGATCGTCTTCTTTTGAGCTGTCCCGATTATCCGCTCCGGCATCATCATCAGTCAAAGAATGACTATGCAAGTCAAGTTGCACATGCCGTCACTTCTTTCTCAGATTCGAAAACAGCAGATATTCGTTTGTGCCATTACTTCACATACAGTTATCAGACTTGTTGGTGCTCACAACACCGCTTCCACCGTTCCTTTTTTCTTGATCGCAGTGGCTCTGTGGTAAGTGAGCGAGGAGTCTCAGATCCGATCACCGGAAAAAACACCAATTATATAGGTTTTTTCGCTGCACCATTTCTCTTGCTCGTCTAACGAACAGCCGAAAGTATACCTTTTCGGGAAAATATTCTCAATTCAGACGTTCGGACTCGGCATAAAATTGTACGTCCCTTCCACTCGTCCCAAAAATAAAAACTCTGACAAAACAAATAGTTGCGAGAATGCTTAGGGTACCTATACTAACCTGTTGCATCAACCATTTATTTCAATTATTCAGCTCATCAATGCTTCCACGTGGAGAATTTCTGTTTTGTCATTGGCGTATAGTTCCCATTGCCTTATTGTAATGAACTAGAGTTCGTCCAGTGGTAGAAAATCTACCACTGTAGTGACCTGGCTTGTAGACAAGATATTGAAAAACATATCTCTGCACAATATTCCCAACAAAAAGAAATCAAGCGAATATGTTGTGACTAAGGCAGTGAAAATGTGTATAAGATACCACTTATGTCAATGAATAGAGTACTTGGGTAGTGGGGAGCTCTATTCTGTACTGTTTCGAATTTTGATGGCTGACATTTACGTAAATTCATGTTCCCGGGCTTATAACGATAGCTTAACGCATTAATTTCGATTTCTGCTTGTCCGTTGTCAAGTATATGCGTGGATCCAAGTCAAGCGTTTCCAGGTAGTGGAGGATTTCCATTTCAGTCCAAAATTTTATAAAATCTATTTCTTTAACTCATAATTGAGGTACCTGCTTCATAAGATCAGGTTTCTAAACACAATTTAATGTTTTTGACTCAAAAAATATGAAATTTGGAACGCAGGCAAAACCCTCCAAACTATGCTGGGTTGCCATGAGAGATTTAAGTGAAATAGAAATCGAAAAGCTGATGATCTGGCAGGAAGAAGTTCATAAACCCTCTTTAGGGGAACACAACTGTTCTGTGTAATTTCCAAATCAGCTGTAAATTTGGACTTTAAAAATCTGGGAACACAGGTTGTGTATCTAACATTGGAAGAACAGCCCAAGTCTAAGGAAGGCCAAAATAGCCAGTTAGTCAGTAAATGTCTGGAGCATTTTAAATCTACTTAGGAAGCAATCAGAAACTTAGTAGGCTATTTCAAAGGTCACCATGGCTTGCGATATCATTTAAACAAAATGCAGCTAGTCAACTCCCTGAAGTGCCGACTAGGTGTATGTCTCGGAACATCTGACCATATTACATGTTCTCCTGCGAAATAAGAATTCCAAGAGAACTAAAAAAATCATCTGCTGAATGTATTATCAATCATCTACATTAGGAAAGTGGTAGGCTCTATAAACCCAAATATCTTTCTGTCCCTATTGGCACAATACATTTTCTAGGTTGACTTTCGGTATATCGCACTGGCGAATCAGGAGCTATATCACTCCTACAGCATGAGTTGTATACCACGCAGCTTCCTTTCGTCTTCTAGAAATTAAGGATTTCACACATTATATCGCGTACATTTGACCTAAAACATACTGCATTAGGTATATTATATATAAATATGCGAAGGCAAATATATAGTTAAGAACTGAAAGTGGTTCCTTAAACAAGAACTTAGACTTAGCTGTCGTAAATACGTGATACTTCCGGACCTGGAATCTTCATTTGAGTAATTTTTGTTAAATAAAAACTATAGAACGGTCACGTAATATTTCAACCAGTCTTAAGGGAATTTGTGGAATTTGCAATATTCGTGTTCCAGATTAGTCTTAACGCACTCGATGTTGAGAACTATAAATTACGTTTCGTTGCCTCAGACAGACATGTGCCTTCATATCCATTCACAAGTTTTGCACGAATGAAAGCCTTAAATATTTTGGTACAATTATTGACCTTTATCTATAACATTCTCTACACAAAACCGCGAGTTTAATGTGGTTATAATAGAGGCCCTTCTCAGTGCGATATCTGTAGGTGATCACACTTGATAGCGGATCCACAAAACATTTCAAGGGCCACTAATTAAATTAGTTGCTTAATCAACTATCATCAGGGATTTTATCTCTTCAACCGGAAATGGAAAATAACAGCCCGTACATTTGTACACTAACTACCTACCTACTACATTGTTATTAAATTTCCTTTCTGATTGAGCTTCATTGAAATTACTTGAAAAACCGCAAACCAATTGACATTATTATCGCGGCTGTCAGACATCTTTGACTGTAGATTGAATTTATTTGCAAATTGTGTCTTGTCAAACCACAAGAAATTAATTACCACACATCGGAGTTGAGTTAGTTCTCCGCCTTAAAAAATGTTCGAAATAATTATCTTCATCAAGGAAGTAAACTGATGTACAGCCAACACACATTTGTGCACATATGCAATAACTATTTCTGTGGTAAACCGCTTCATCCCACAGATAATGCATTTGACAACAACTTGTGGTTGCGACTTTGGGGTATTTATTTTAACTTCATGTTCAGTCTCTTTGTGCGGTTGCGATGGCAAATGTCATCAACAAGTTCACACTTGAATTTTCATTAGATTCGTAGCGGAAATTCATTGCATATACTGAATATCCGATATAGCGAATTTGCGATATAACAACGCTTTTCAGATTTACATTAGGATCTCTATATAACGAATGGTGAACACGATTTACTATCCGATATATCGAACGTTTATATAAAATTTGTTTTAAAACCGTGAAAGTTTTTCAATGGCCGAACCATCATCTAATACATTTATCATTAAATAAAAACGTCTAAATATAGGGATCCGGTCGAAACTCTGCTTTCAAAATTCTGCTTTGAAAAATTATTTCTTCTCAAACAAAAATTCTGCTTAACGAAATTCTGCTTTTTTTAATTCCGCTTTACAAAATGCTGATTTTCTAATTTAAAGCAATAAAAATCTGCTTATTCTGCTTTTTTCCAACTAACAAATGTAAACGACGAGAAAAAAAAAGAAGATATTTATAAAAAAACACAATTTTAAATTTATAAAAAATTATTACCTTTTTTTAAATAAAAATAAAACTAAAATTAAAAAGAAACAAGAAAAAATTGATTAAATATTGACGAAAAATTTGAATAAAAAAAACAATAATAGGTACCTACCTGCCTATTGAAAAAAAAAGAATGCGAAATTTAATTTAAAAAATGGATGAAGCAGTCTCAAAATACAATTTTTATTTATTATGATTTCATTTGTTTTATTTTTATACTTCATTTCGGCAGTATAAAAGGACAGCCGAAATGATGTTTAATCAGAATTCCTTCGACAATCGACTCGGTAGGATCTTCGAATACTTGTAACTACTTTTACTTTGCGATTGATGGTTTAGTGGACAGAGAAAGACTTTTCCTCAGTCTTTCTAAAAAATATCAATAGCAGTGTCGCTTTTTTTGTTTATTTTCGTATTTCTATAATAAAAATAAAATAAAATCGTATTTTTCAGAAATACCCACGACATTTTTTTTATTTTAATCCCAGGAGGAAACGAAAACGCTACAAATAAAAATTAAGAAAAGAGGAACTGAAATTAGAAAAAAAGAATGTTCTCTCCATCTCAGCTTACAAAATTCTGCAGAATTTTGTAAAAAGAATTTTGATCCCAACCCCAATAAAATAAAGACATTTTTTTAATGACTTAAGAAGTAAAACAAAAATAACAAACGTCAAACATTATATCATTTGTTGGACGTCCACTGTATTTTATGTAAGGGAAAAGTGAGTGACTTAAAATCCCACTTTCTCGGTGGCAGTGGCCAGGATTTTGTTTACGGTTGGGCTTGCATCCAATTATTACGAGGAATTCTTTAAACAAAAAACTATACATACCAATTAAATGATTTTTATTATTTTTTTTTACTTAAATTATTTTTTTACACACATTTTTTCAAAGCAGAGTCTTGATTTTTGAACGAAATTGCATTATCAAAGTAACATCTTAGCTTTTCCATTTCGTACACTCGCTCAACTGCAGCAAAACCTGGGAGAAGAGCTTGAAGCGATGATAGAACGTCCTCGTTGATCATGAATCTGTCCGTAAGGTTTTGTATTAACAAATCTATGCAAGAAATCAGAATATACACTCTAAAATAGGCTTTAGTATAAGATGTTTCTGGATTGGAACGCCTTGTAATGAAGTTCTTGGAGTTCTTTATTCAACTTGAAATAAGTTCTCGGCAAGTTGAGATGAGGACTGAAAAGCCTCTCTGAAAAAATCGTCAGCATTTTCTCTGATGTTCTTAAGAGAATTCAGAACTTCTTTTGTGCGGTCGATTGCAGAAACGAGATCTAAGAAAGTTTTAGTTTTTAGTTTTTTGGTTAGGTTTTCGAAATACTCGTAAGATGGGTTTCCGGTTTTTTTATTATAAAATTTTTATAAAATTTAGCGTAAGTATCTTAGACTCTGCCGAGTGCAAGTAGGAATATGCTTTTGGCAGATTGACAGATGCATAATATTCTTATAGAAAAAAAATGTTTCATCAATATATATCCCCAGTACAGGATTAGCTAAGAAAACTCGGGTTGTTTGCCACCTCCATCGGCGACAGGTAATGTGGTCTCCCAATTAGATTAGAACATCCCCACATATAGAGGGCGAATATATTGCGTTACAGTTTGTGACATAAATGAGAATTGCTTTTTGTTGGCTGATTTAAAAGGATGTGCGTATTTTATTCATGTCCTTGGGAGGTTAAAGAAAAAGTTTATTTTTTATCTGTCTTTCTTACCGTTATCTATACACGCATGTAGGTATACCTATCCACTTTTTCCCATCTGTATTTTCCCTGCGCCTTTCTTCGTCTGCACCGAAATCAATTTGAAGGGATTTGTTTGGTTTTTCTTGGTTTTTTTTTTCTGTGAAAGAATGAACAAGTACATATCCTGGCGTTTGTGAAACTGGGAAAATTTATTTCCGTTTTCCCTTTACTTCTGCGCGCACAGAAGTTTATGTGATTTGAAGATACTTAGGGGATATAAGCCTTAACCTTAATTCGTTTTGGGTGATATCCTTTTTAGCTTTCCTTTTTTATTTGAAAGTCATTTGAATCGGAGAGTGAGTTGTCGTGTGTAATCTCACTTAATATGCAATAAATTGTACACACCGTGACGTGATTGTTAAATTTTCGCTGTGATTTACCGAAATTTTGCATGATTTCTGATGGAAAATGGTTTGGGGGCGGGCATGCAAAGCGAACACCTTTGAGGGCAATTTGTGGTAAAGTTTCTCTTCGAGTTCATCACTTATTTGCAGTTGCACAACATTCTTAGGATAATCACCAGCATCTGTACTGTATAGACATAGGATGCGGCTGAAAGTTGTCTCAGCCAAAAAGGATGTGCTCTGGCGAAATTGCTCCGCCGGGTCGCGTTGAGAGGGCGAAGCGCAAGGCACGTAGGGCGCATTTAATATTTGGCAATTAGCTGGTTGTGCACCTCTTGAAGCTATTAAATTAATGTGGTTGCGGTTAGGGATTGGTATATGCGGCGCGCGGCTCACCTTGTGCCACATCTAAAAGTTTGTGTGTTGGTTGAACACGAAAAGGGTACACGACCGGCATGCAGAAGATATGCCAGTACATGCGGCAGCATGGGGGGTAATTAGGGCGAGCAAAACGTTTTAATTGGATTAAGGGCTACTAACTTATTCAAGCGAAATCAGATGAGTGTATAGTGGTGAGGGTAATTATGAGCTGTATGTTAAGAGTGCAAGTGGTCGTTTTTGTGGTCTCTTAACAAGTGGTTGCAAGGAAGGTATACGTTTCTTACAAGGAGAAACATTTCCAGTACACAAAAACTGGGTGTATTACATGTCTGCATCTAACCGAGAGCGATAAACCTAACGACTGTGGACACTGTGAGTCCATTTAAACAAATATACGAATACGATTGGGTCCAGATGTAGGTAATGGCACATATCCGACTACACAATTCGTAAGCGAAAATTCTTCATCAAAAGTACGCATCATTATCTCAGTGGTAAGAGTGTCGACGTTAAAAAAACCATACCACTTTACTAAGGAAGCTTCTAAACCTAGCCGTTTGGAAACGACTTTTCGTATTAGACAATGGTAGTTGTTTTCGCTTGCTTAGCCTGCACTATATACTGCAATAATTTTCGCATTCTCTCAATATTTCCTCAATTTATGAGAACTGCCAACGGACAAAAATGCTGAAAGTAATCTTACTTAATCCGGCTGAAGCTGGGAACCTGTATTTACCCTCACCTTCCATTGACTGTATTCTGTTCTATACATCTGTCACTTGAATGCATTAACGTAAACGAAGCGACATATTTTATTGGTTACACGGAAAGAATTTTAAGATCAAATCAAGAAAAATAAGCGCAGAATCACGAAAAGTTTGTCTAGTTTTAGAGCTTAGCTAAGGATTTAGTAATTCACGACTTTTTATTCGCAATTCTAGAAATTGTACGAAGTGAAGATATTGACCCTCAAAAGTCGTGAATCAACACTTTTCATTATCAATAATCCGATCAAACGAGAAAAACATATTGCCATAACCGATCGCAATTTGACACAAATAGTTATCAATTTGATATTACATGGATTGTAAATTGCAAAAATAATTCGTAAATTACCACTTTTATGTTGTGAATTACGATTTCCTCCCTTAGCAAAATACAACCATTTAGTCTTGAATTGCAACTCAATAGTGTTGATTTGCGAACTAACAGGGGTGGATTTACTACTTCAGTAGTTGCAATTTACAAATTCTTAGTCGTAAATTGCAACTTATTTTTATCAATTTGCAATTCATATTTTGCAATTTACGTTTCTTGAGTAGTGATTTGCAAATGTTTTGTCGTGAAATAAGAAAAGTTTATTCTCAATTTGCAACTTATATCTTGTGATTTACAAATCAAAATTCATAGTTTTATTAATTAGGTTATTTTCGTACTCCTCCTGATATCCAGGAAAATCATACGGCGCCATATCGTCCGGAGACAACGGGATTTGTCTGGGGTGGTTTTTCAGTCTATGATGAAATTTAAAATACAAATAAAATATTTAGATGAACTTGACATTGATACGAACCTTTACAATTCTTTTCGATTATATGTTTTAGAATACATTCCAATTGATACTTCTTTTCATAGCAAGATGTAACTTCTGAAAAAAATACAGATTTATATGCATAGGTACTTCAGGGTTTTTGGAATTCAATAGGTACTTACAAAATGTATTCCAGAATGCTTTATAATTAGTAGGACACTCACTATCCATACGAATTAGTTATATTTAAATTTAAACAACTTTAACCCGACTACTTTAAACAAAGATTGAATACCGACTGCCTGTCTCTGCACCGCAACGCAATGTGCACAATGAAGATTTGGCTTCATGATTGCAGCTGTCTACCAATACCACATACATCCGTAAAAAGAAAGGACTTAAAAGGATTTCGATAGGTACATGGACTATGAACTGTGCATAAAAAAATCCGCACATCAGGTAGTTGATTTCATGGAAATTACAAAACATATTTTGCAATTTACGACTTCTCTACGTCAATATACGTTTTCAGTTTCATGTGTTAAATTATTACAAGATTTTATTGATTCATCATTCAGTGTTGATAAATCACCAAATATTTTTCGCAGTTTGAGATTGTGAAGTGGTGTTTGAGAAATTGACCTATTAGAGTGGTAAATTGCGCCAAACAATCTCGCAAATCACTACAAATAAAAGAAGCTCGAATTGATACTTCTAATCGTAAATTACAACAAACAGAATTTGGTATTCTCCGCCGTTTTCAATGTCAAATTACCAATTTCTGTATCAATCCATGAAAACTTCGTTGTGATTTGCGAGAAATATATAAATCGTAAATTGCAACTCAAAATTTTGCAATTGGTGATTTTCAATTCTTTCCGTGTATGGTCTAGGCTTCATCTTGCGTTATATATATTTGTTTATTTATTGTATTATTTTTGTTTTATTTTTTGAAATTAAATTCCAGAATATCATTGGCTAAGTCTCGTTAACCGCGCAAAATCGGCTGGTTATCGATTTATGGGGTTAACTAACCAATTTTTGCAACGACTTCCCGAACGAAGTTCCCCGAAAGCATTGAGAATTCTCAAGAACTCTTTGGAAAAAATCGCGCATTATATTTGAAAATATTGCTCTGTTCGAATTTTCACAATAAGAAGATACCTTGGTATAGAAAATGTATGGTGTCTGCTTAAAAATCACTCTGGTCGTAGGTATTCAAATACCGGAAAATTCCTTCGGAGGCAGGGTTGAAATTCTGTAAATAAACGAAACGAAAAGCAAACAAATTTCAAACTACCCGAGAAATCATGCGAAAGCGAAATATATTCACGCATTTATTTTTTTTCGTTTTCGTCTTCATATTCAAAGCGCTTAAAAAGCTGTATAGTTTGAGGAGCATTGCTTTTTGACAGCACCGCACTCGAATGCACCTTATTGCACATTTTCTTCTCAAACTCTCTACTCTCAACTCTAGGGAGTTACATGAAACAAAACGTAAAACGAACACGGCAATGAAACGGCTTTCGTTTTTTTTTTCCTGCCTTCGCGGAAAAGACAATTTCCTTCACAGTAAGCCTACACACAGAATACAGTCACGTTTCTGAATCAACGCAGAAACGTCACGCGTGTAGAAACCGAAGTTCGAATTTCATTTAATCATATTAAAAACAAAGAGATCGGTGAATTCTGTTTCGAAAATATGATTTAACAAGATGAATAAAATAAATACGAGATTAAGACATTTGGTTTTAATTTGTTCACATTCTTTTAGCTTATACATTCGAGTAACAAGAGATTTAGTCAAAAAGGAAAACTTTTGCATGACGATGGGTTTTCTTTAAGATTTTGACACAAGTGCCTTCCATTTTCTCTTGTCCTGCTCAAAAGTACGTTATAAGAAATTTATGAAACAATTATATACGTCTGAGTACAACCACGCCTTTTCAAATTTCACAACAAAAACAAGAAGCCATGCAAATGTCGCAATGCTGTATTTATTTATTCATGATGTGAGCATAGCTACGAAATTCTAAAGTGAAACGGCCTTCGAATATCGGTTCCTTGATACGAAAGCTCTGACATGCTATACCTGATCCGAAGGGTTTACTGTGTCCTGTGTCCGAGCCCATGCAGAAAGATTCCGCTTTGACAAACATTCGAAGCTCGAAAATGTTTTCATTCTGACGTCAGCTATCAGGTGGTTTTACCTATTTTGAAGTAGACACACGTGAAATACCGAAAAATCGCTAAGATCTCTTTCACTCGAGTATGAATTGATGTCCGAATTTCAAACAATAAATTTATTTCGAAGCTCTCACGTTTCAGCCGATCGCAAATAGATATCTATTAAGTTCCGAAAAATCAGTAAATTCTCTGAATTTACAAACTCCAAAGAAATGAAGTCTGTTGATGTCATTCACATTGCCTTGTTTCCTTTTCGAATTATTCGAAATTGCAGTGCCAGCAACCAATTCCGCATTGCAATTAATCCACACATCACCACCTCCATTAATGCACTTCAAAATCGACAGGATATCTTGCCCTATAAGTAAGTTCCATTAAATCACAGCAAGCGTTCCCTCAAATCGACGAACCGTTGCCGATTTTCAATACTTCCCAAAGCCTGGAAACGCTGTTAATTAAAAAATAATTTTTAATGAGCACCTCCGTTAGCGCAGCATTTTACTTCGCCTTTAATTACATTATTATGCAGTTGCCCTCCTTCGTTCATTGACGGCTATCAAAGGGGATTTTATTTACAAATAAAGAGCCTTCCTCTGTCCATACAACGGGGTCCGCACACCCAACCACTTTCAATTAAACTGTTAAAAATCATTTTACTATATGAAGCCATTAAAAATAATAACATTACTATACATTTCCTGGCTCTTCTCCGATCACCAGCACGAAGGGAAGACCCCCTCAGATCGAAGAACAAAACGGAATTTAAATATCCTGATTAAAGAGTCATGATTATAGATAGTAGTCAAAAGGACCTGACTCGCATTTTATCTCAGTGTTTGTCAGATATTAAAATTTTACGAACCACTATTAGTCAGTTCATCAGTTTGGAAAAAAAAAAAACAGTCGCGTATCATACTGCTGCCAGGCCATCATAACCAAAGTGGACACACAGAGAAAATTGAATTTTGCATCATACCCTTGGATGGCTAACGTCATAAACTTTAATTGGACCAAACTGCTTGTTATGGTATATCGAAAGGGAACACCACTCAATATGTGTGTATAGGTACAGCATAATCCAGGACGAGAGTGGAAAATCTAATTAAAAATCAATGTTATGTGATTTGTGATTTCTCTCTATGATCGGCCGCCGCCGCAGGACATACAATTTGATAAATTTTTGATGAAAATTTTCCGATATAATTTCGTATTCAAGTCCTCAACCAGGATGTTTTCTCTTAAATATAAATATATGAATGCAATCCGGGCATCCTTCCCATGCTGGACGAGTCGAATCTCTGGGGAGGGAATAGGAAACCTGAAATCGGACAACGACATAGAGAGGGAGAGAAATCTATATCGCCCAGCAACGTGAGTGTCATTTCAACAACAAATCAGCAAACCATATCCAGGCCGCGCCATATCCTGCTAAAGGTGGCTTACGATGATTTATATACCCGAACGGACACTTTGTGTGTGACACATAGTGAAATGGTTGGGTTGGCGTCGTGTGCTCTTGCCCCGCTTTTGGCTGCCTGCTTAGTTGACGTGAATTTAGTAGTCAGTGGGCTTAACAAACTTCCAATTGAATTAATTTGCATTTTCGACCAAAAGGACCATAGGGTGTGTGATGAGAGAATTGCTGCTGTTGTTGTTCTTATTGCAGGCCTATATACGCTTGTGTATGGGGTCATCGATAACATTTGCTGCTTCATCAATTCGTCTTCCTTCAACAAATCATTTTGTTGACAGAGGAACACTGTGTTGTCAACGTGGTCAGCGATTTTCCAAGGATTAACTAGACTGGAATGTTTGTTTCTAAGGAACGCTGAACTTAAGCTGATGACACAGGATATCGCAGACAGGAACTTGGCTTCGAGCTTGAAGCTTTAATATGCAATGAGTTTGTTGCACGAGTACCTATGTGAAACGCAGGAGTGGACTTTTATTGCATATTTCCTATCTTACTTTAAACAGCTAACTGTTCACACTCAGTTCTCAAAGACCCGGGGGTTTTTCAAAAATATATTCCTCTTGATGAGTGATTTCGCTGAAATATTATGTCGAAGTGTTTAAATTTGGTGTTTCATGTTGGCATATTGAAAACACTTCTGAAACACTTTATTCCCTTCATAGCGCCTTGCATTCCTATGGGTAAATGCAATTTACATACCCCTAAAAGTCAGCAATCGTATAATCTTAATTCAGGGGCGTATACATATCTGCGAGGTGTTGACCCATAAATTTCGTTTCAATGATGGAAACGAACAATTTTCGACATAAATTGTTTGCTCTAAATTTTCATAGTGACTTATTTTCATAACTTATTTTCAAAGGCACGTATTTTTCGATACGTCGTTTTTCATTTATAAAAAAAACAACATAAATGGGGTCGATTTTCGGCCACAAGACAGTTACTATTAATAGGCTACCGTTTTTTTTTTTTACGGCCAGGGTTCGGACTTTACTCCTGTAAAAATTTAGCGTGCCCATTTAATGGGTCGGCACATTCTCTCAAGCTAAATTGTGACAGATCTTTAAATCATTACATGGATGAGAAGAACATAGAATAAGAAATAGCTGAAATAAAGGAGAATTTAATTTTTGAATGAAATTTTTTCAAAGAACAGCTGTTTACCGTGACACTTATCCACGGCGTACTTTATGTCAAAATTAAGCTAGGAGAGCTTTGGAGAGAAAAGTTATAGACCAGATAACATTTAGCTTAGCTCGAGCAGCGTACTACGCTTTAGCAAAGAAAAAGGATTGCAGGATGTTTTGCAATTGACTTTAAATTGGCAAAAGCGAATCAAATCCGTCCACACCACTATTTGCATATAGTTCTTAACACTTAAAAGTTGTTTTTATTTTTCAAAGACTCAGTAAAGTTTTGGGTTTCCTTAACGGAGCATAAAAGTCGAAGAATTCATGTTTAAGAACTTAATAGAGTACATGTAAACCTTAGCTATTTTACCGCACAGTAGTGCAGCGGCCGAAATAAAATTCTCCGAAATGAATTTAGTAAAAAACATATTCCGAAATAGATAAAATGTAACAGCAGTTGAAAATCTTATGTTTTGAAGATGTTTATTTTCCACCGCTTAATTTAATAAATTTGTTGATAGTAAATGTGTTTGCCTAATTCTTATAGTTTATTTAAGTCATAAAGCAATCTACATGTTTTAGCTACATAAAAAAATTATTTAAGAAATGCAATGGATTTTAAAATATTAGAAAAACCCAATGTAAACGAAAAAGAATACCTAACGAAACAGAAACGTTGAATTATGCCTAGTCTATGAGAGAATTGAAAAAGTGCTTTGCATATTAATAATTTTGTTATACCGATTGACATCTAGAATCCGCAAATTGGCGGTAAAATGTGGAACTAAAGGGTGATTTTTTAGCTGGTTTGGTTTTGGCAACACTGGTTTTGACAGCTGACGTGTGTTTAGTACCTTGTGTCACTGTCAAACAGCTTCAGTTTGGTTTGCAATTTAACCATGGATCGTCTTACAAATGAACAACGCTTGCAAATTATTGAATTTTACTATCAAAATTCGTACTCGGTTCGAAATGTTCATCGCGCGCTGCTTCCATTTTATGATCGGCATTCTCGACCTTCTGAGCAGTCTATTCGGAAGGTTGTGACCAAATTTCGCACCAAATTTACTTTGTTGGACATTAAACCACCAACACGTTTACGTACTGTGCGTAGTGAAGAAAATATTGCGGCCGTATCAGCTAGTGTGACAGAAGACCGCGAAATGTCGATTCGGCGCCGTTCCCAGCAGTTAGGCCTTTGTTACAGCACTACGTGGAAAATTTTGCGGAAGGATTTGGGCGTAAAGCCTTTTAAGATACAGCTGGTGCAAGAACTAAAGCCAGCCGACCTACCACAACGCCGAATTTTTTGTGAATGGGCTCTTGGAAAGCTGGCCGAGGATCCGCTTTTTTATCGAAAAATTGTGTTCAGCGATGAGGCTCATTTTTGGTTGAATGGGTACGTAAATAAGCAAAATTGCCGCATTTGGAGTGAAGATCAGCCAGAAGCATTGCAACAGCTACCAATGCATCCCGAAAAAGCCACTGTTTGGTGCGGTTTATGGGCCGGCGGCATTATTGGGCCATATTTCTTCAAAGATGATGCGAATCGCAGCGTTACTGTCAATGGTGAACGCTACCGAGCGATGATAACAAACTTTTTTTTGCCCGAAATGGAAGTTCTTGACTTGCATGATATGTGGTTTCAACAAGACGGTGCCACATGCCACACAGCACGCGAAACAATGGCGCAATTGCGAGGCGAGTTTGGTGAACAGTTAATTTCACGTTTCGGGCCGGTCAATTGGCCGCCTAGATCGTGCGATTTGACACCATTAGATTATTTTTTGTGGGGGTATGCCAAGGCTAATGTGTATAGGGACAAGCCCGCTTCGATTGACGCACTGGAAGCCAACATCCATGCATTCATTCGTGAGATACCGGCCGATATGTGTGAAAGAGTATGCCAAAATTGGACTCAGCGGATGGGCTACCTGAGACGCAGCCGCGGTCAACATTTGCATGAAATTATCTTTAAACATTAAATTGCAAGGTTCAAACTATCGATTCAAATAAATATTTCATTCATTTTTTCGAATTTTTTGCGTTTTTTTTTTTTTAAAAAGTTCTAAACCTCTTAAAAAATCACCCTTTATATGGAAAATATAGAATCTGTGAAAAAGACAGAAAGAAAGACAATAAATAAGTGTGCCAAGAATGGCAACAATTAACAATCAAATTGCAAAAAAAATTGAAAAATTAATCTTGAGGTGAACCTGGTTATGTGGTAAAAATATTCCAGAAACAAATAGTTGGACGAAAGTGAAAGTGGTTAACACTGCTGGACACTACACTACCAGAACAGCTCCAGGTATCACCAATAAAAATGGACATTTTATACAAAGGCGCTATCAACAGAACATATGCCTTGAAAGTGTTGAATACGTTGGTGCATATATCTGCATGCTCCTGCCTGCAGAAAAAGTAAAGCTACTGTGTTCAAAAAATTTGGACTATGAGGCAAAAAGACAACCTTTATAAATAGATGCTGCAACTTCCTCGAGGAGTAAAGGTACAAGAAGAACTCGGAGTGAATATAAAATAAGTAAAGATAAAATAAGAGCTAAAATAAAGTTGAGCTGCTATCCAACCTAGCTTAATTTGGCGATAGAGTACGCTGTGGATAAGTATCACCGAACACAGTTTTTCTTTAAAAAAAAAGCTTCAAAAAATTTGAGCCTCTCTAATTTTAACCATTTCAGGTTGTAGATACACCTCGGCGAGGTAGTCGTTAAAGAGTGCATCCTTGCTTACTTTTCCACAACACAAAAACGCAAAAGAACACAACGATCTGTCAAATATTAGTTTGAGAAAATGTACCGAGCCATTAAAATGGGCATGCTAAAGTTTAACAGAAACACAAAGTACTAGAATCTCTGCTTATATATTTTATAATAAAAACTATTTTCTTTTTATTAAAATAAATTTTAGGTATCTCTTCTCACAATGTCCGGGGAAAAAGTAAAGAAAACTACACAGGGTTTTAATCAGAGATGAATGAATAAAAAAGATGGATATCTTTCGTACGTCTATCCCCGCAAAACCCATTTGTTTACATTGTTGTTTTTGTAATTTCAATCCCCGTCTGTGAATACGTGTGAGCTACAAAAAAGCATGTTGCTAAAGGCTGGCCGAAAATCGTCTTGCTTTTATGGGCCTGGCGGTGTTTAATTGTTTTGTGTTTCGTATTGAACTTGGTTTTGTGGAGATTTTGATTAAATTGAAAAAAATTAGTTAAATACACATTAGAAAATATCGAACTCCTGCATTAAAGTCCAATTCATGAGCTCACATATACTTGAAAAGAAATGAGCATGGGTGCGTGACTTCATGAATTTTTCGGGAAAACAGCTTGTAGGCAGCCGCTTTTCCACTGGAAAGTTATATATCTCTGTATTCTATTATCTTTGGTTTTAATGATGTATACTTTTATGAGAGGCTTCCTCTATTTAAATCACTTCTATTTGATCTGCAAATGTAGTTTATTTATGGAATTAAAAGGATGCGTTCATAAACTTTCAAAGAACATTGTGAAACAAAATCTTAATTTTTAGCTCAAGCTGCGTACCACTCGGCTAAAGGGATTCGCTTGAATTTTACTCAGCAAAATTTTGGAGAGAATTTTTATTCGAGCTAAAATTTAGCTTGCGCAGTGTACTAAGCTTAAGTGAAAAAGTTTCCTTTCCTGGAAGCCTTTTGTGGAAGTCGTTTTAAAAAGACTGAAAAAAAGTTCCCAACAATTTTATTTCCTCCGATGGTCTGTCAAATTGTTTAACAACAGGTGTCGGAGTCGTCTTTATTTAGTTTCAAAGTTTCTCTACGTGCTGGCGTCACACGTCTAGCTGCTCCCAATCATATTTGTTCGTGCCAGTTATTTTTTTGTTTTTTTTTTTTAATGGGATAGAATTTGCCTAGAAATTGTTGAGTTATCAAAACCGGCTTACAATTAGATCCTTTCAGGGGAATGTCCAAGGGTCGATCTCGCCTTTGAGTGTTTACTAAGAAAGAATAATTCAAAATACGTTTTATAGTTTCAAGTCCATTGAGGTCTTATCCCGTTTCATGGAGCTTAAAATTATCTCAAAATTTTTAGACATACCTTACTTACGTTTTGTCGACAGGGCATGCTCTGGAAAACCGTCAAAAAATACTTTATTTGTTACTAACAGTGGAAGCAGCTTCCTTTGGAACTTGAGATTGAAATTTATGCTACGCATTCGGAGTAGATTGTCTTGAGAACAGTTCACCGCATACTTTGCTTTCTTTCCGCTCTAACAGAGATTTTTTTTTATTTTGATTAAAAATTGTATCAGTGCATTGGAGTAAAAAATACATTTCGGCTAAAAAGGCATCCACAAAGAAGGTTTGGCATTGTGCGACATAGCTCAAAGCGTTCTCGGGATCTTAAGAAATTCTGTAAAAAAGTTTCAGCGAAATTTGGTCTACCAGTTTTTATATTAACCGCGAATAGACACCAGCTTCTTCAATTTTATTATACCTACTCGTACATGTAGAGATTGCAACCTTCTTTGTAATTTGTTCGTGTGGTATAATGTATCTCCCTGCAGTGCGGGCTTTTGTTCTATTTTATGTTTGAAACATTCGCAAAATATGTCGCTTGGCGAATTGTGTCCTTTTTGTAGAGCCTACCACTGGCTAATGTCACTCTCATTAGCAGGCTTCATTTTGAAGAAATAAAACATGTCTCACATCATCCTCACATCAGCAGAGGCTATTTGACGAGAGGTGATATGTATTCACACTTTCATTCGTCCATGTGATGAAAGTCCATTCCTGAAAAGTAGACCCCCGAGCAGTACACAGTCGACGAAATTACCAATCGAAAGTACAACACTCATTGCAGAACGCTGAACATCCTGCACTGCATCATGCGCATGAGCCCAACTCAATTACTAAAGAGAATTAAAACGAAGAAATCCGCATCCTACTCTGCTGCTGGGTATCATTTATTGCAACTCAAACATTAAGACATCCAACCTCTGTACCTGCATTTGATCTCGACTACAAAGTACCCTGTCACCGTCGAAGCATGGTATACGAGTAGCAAGCTTACCAAAGAGAACTCCTTCCAACTCCCAAGTTGTAAACTGCAATTCTTAACAATTTTGCCCCGAAACGAAATGTCTGGTCTTGAGTTCAATTACTGTTTTATATACTGCAGCAGTCTGAGTGTGTCCAACAAATAGGGGTAGCAATTCACCACGTCTAATAGAGTTCCATTTTTTTATTTTTTTTAACTTTCACCCGAAGCTAACACCACTCTGTTTCAGTATTTAAAAATCCAATTAAAAAATCCCTCGTATATACCTACACTGACCGAAAGGGAAAATCGAATATCCGAACGCATCCCAGTGGGTGGATAGGGTAATCGAATATGAGGTGGTCATGTTTTTATTTTTTATTTTCAATAAATCCGTGCAACTCCACACTCATTTCACTGCATTCAGCCCTACGGTTGCAAATAGGAGAAGAAAAAAAATAATCGTACGAGTGTGTCTGAACCATGTTACACATTCCCCATTAAGGACCAAAGGAAAAAAAGAAACATAAAGCATAGGAAGGTCCTCGAAAAAATAATTTGTTCGAAAAATATTACATGTCCTCGGGTAAACATGCACTGGGCATAGAAAGCAGAGTCGGAGCCGTGTGTGATGATTACAAGGGGTGACTCGGACCCCTGCCAGGTCTATTAATTTAATGAGATAAGTTTCAGGAGACGCGCGCGTTTTCTGGAATATACGAGTAGAGTATGATTTTTTTTTGTGTCGTTTCTAGTTCGGGAATAATCGAGGCACGTTCGTCGCCGTGTTTCGGACGATGTGTTTGCCGAGGGATAATTTAGTAAACTCATTGAAGGATAATGACGTTATCGATGAGTATATTTTTTTGGAAAGCACACACAAAAAAAACAGGTATAATATGCTTAATGATGTCAGTAAAGTTTATGCTTGTGACATGTTTTATGGAGGACGGAAGGAAGTATAGCTTGTCACCTGTTTTTAGATGATTAGAGGAAGTTGTTTCTGCTGATGTCTGCAAGTTGAGAGGGCATTCTGATTTATCAGTTGGATAGGGGACAAATTCATGCGATCCAGATCGGCGATAAATTTGTTCGACTTATGCAAAAGCGATTTCGTTTCGATTTACCGCATCCAGGGGAAAGTCGAAAATATTTTTGAACCTCCGAAATTCTTTTGACAAGACAACATGAAATCGAGAAGTTTATGTCGCAGCCCCACATTGTCTGTTTGTCCATTTCTACCCTTCCACTCCCTGGTATTTCAGAGCAAAAAATTCCAAGGGTTGTTTTTCAATTCGAAATAGGACCACAGGCTTGTTTTTGGGGGATCTGCAACCTGCGGCTTTTCCAGATCCCTCTCCGAAATTCACTTTTGATATTGAAATTCACTTTTTGACGTTAAAACAGGTGAAAATAAATCAAGTCTAGCTACTGTTTGATATGAGTCGTAAATGAAAAATCCTAATGAACGTTGCAGCTTCGATTGAGTCTGTAATTCTCTACTCGCATAAGAGTTAGATTCTGAAAGTTCCAGAGACCTAACCATATCCTCTCAAAAAAAATTTTATTTTAAATATAAACAGTTTTTTTCCAATTGCACAATGACAAACCTGTGTGTTTTTTGGGAAGCCGATGATTGCAAATATTCATAACAGTGACCACTTCTTTCTTTTGTTTCTATTCGAAGGTTTTTTCTTTCCCTCTGCAAACTTCACCCTCTATTTGAATATTTAAAAAAAACTCGGTTCCAAAAAAAAATTCAGTAATCGGTATTTGTTGGTTTGCAGATTTTTCTGGTTGTTGCTCAAAAGAGGAAAGAGCTGCAGTTCCATTTTGAAAAATAATTGCAATTTTTTCGAAATCATTTGCCTGTCTTAAGGGTAACTCTACGGGCGAGAAAGAATAGAGTAACATCGACTTCTCAGAAGGAAAAAGAAAGAGATTTCATTTAATTTAATTTTTTTTTTTTATCATTTTCCATTTCATTTCATCAAATAGCTTTAGATGAAAAGCGAGTTGTCGAATATATTGAGGGTAACTATAGCCTAAGCTTTTAGTTTTAGAGCTTTCCTATTTGACATTATTAGGTCTTTCTTGCGTTTTGGAAACAAGATAGATGAACCTCAGTTTTGTCTTCAGCAGCAATTTTGTTACTAACTTAACCTAAAGTGCTGCTTCTGCTTACAACACATGCAACGCGCCACATTTTCTTGTGTGCTTCATAAGCAGTTCACTTCAATACGTTCGCTACATTGGTCTTCACTTGCAATCCTAAAGTCCATTATGCCACTAAAGTCATCCCGCAGCAAAAATGTCGCCTTATTTTAACAAGAAGTCTCCTGGCGAATGACATGAATACGACACTCCAATCATGTCCTATATTTATCACTTCCCCCCGCGTCACAATCCATTCGCCAAACGGAAAAATGAAATTATATTTCAATTAATACAGCCGAACAATCCATCCAAGGTACATGTCCAAGTTGGCCTTTCAATATGGCTGCTGTACCATGCTGCGCCGCCCCCCTCTAGAGTTCTGTCATTCCCCATTATTTGTATTATTGTACCACTGGTTAAACAAATGACCAATTTCATGGATATTTCATTTAATATTTCACCCGCACACAACCAGCTACAATTAAGCTCAACGCCAACAACAAGAAAAAAAATGATCTACTCTGGATTAATAATGCAGAAAAGATATATGCAGTGCGGCACATCCCGATCCCGAACTCTGCACATCGTGGTAAAGTGAATTTTAAAGCATTTTTAATGAGTGCGTCCAGCACTAATGGAATTTATTATTTTATTTTTACTGTTTAATCGTTTTTTTTTCCCGGAGATGCTCAACAAAACCACCCAACTCTTCTTACTTTGCATATTTTAGTTATCGCATGGGTGGCGCTGGCGGTAGCTGTATCAGTATTATGGAGACAAGCAAAGGACAAGCTGACAGATGACACAAAAAAAAATGGGGTAATGCGGTGGATACGAATTGGGGACGCGGTGGCGATCTGAATCATTTCATTTGCGCATTGTTTTCTCATTTCCAATTCGATAACAATTAATTCAAGTGGTGTAGCGCCATCTCTTTTGCTCGCAAAAATTGTTGTCGGCATAAAACATTTTTTAAATTATCTTCAAATTGACTTTATTTATGCGTGGTATTCGCTTTATAATTATATGAATATTTATGTTTTTATTCCTGGAGGAGAATTTCACAGTAATTATATACGTTTCTGGATTTCATTTGTTGTTGTTGCCGGTTCGGTTCCTTTTTTTTGTGCAATAAACATTAAATGACGGCCCAGTGAGGAGAGCGAAGGAGAGATAGTCTGTGAAAAGTAATCAATTTTAATTTTTAATTCGTATAAATTTATGAAGCAGATAGCAAGTCATGCATTATTCTTGATAAAGACATATGCCGTTGGGATTGACTATCGGTTAAGAGTCACTCTGGATCAACAAGTCAAACTCAGTGAGAGACTGTTTTTGAAGCTTAATTCGATTGATTAAGTGTTGGCGCTCTTATTCTGGGCAATGTCCATTACGCAGTAAATACAGACTATATTTACAGTTGTTTGAAGCCTATTAGGAAGTGGGTGAATCTTACTTTTGTAGGTGTTTTATTGCTGGCAATTAACACTGTCTATTCTGATATTTGAAGTGCTCATTCATTATTTTGTCAAATAATTCCGACTTAAGGTAAGCTCTTTGTTCGAATGTTCAATTACGACTTGTTCCTTTGCAAATTTACATAATTTATTCACAATCCGAAAATTTTGTCGCTATTTTCAAATTTCGCGAATGAAAGGCTGGTTGGAACTTAACTTCAAAATAATTGATGCAACCAGAAACTAACGGGAAAAAATCACTGTGACCAGAAAAAAAGTCTTGAGCTATACATCGACGAAATTAAGCCATAAACATACCAAACAAAACCGATTTTCTTTACGTGTTGCTCATTCGAAGATAAAGTTGCTTTGGTCAGTGTCTTCTAGTCCCATCATGGAAATGAAACCATGTCGCTGGGATCACGTCTTTAACATTGACAACCCCTAAAGTTGACATCTTGATCATGTATCTACAATTCGCAAAATAACCCATAATCAAGGCATATCGTACTGGGGTAATGATTAGAGTGCTTGGACCCAATGGTTCAAGGTTCGAACTGTCTAGTGTTCAGCTTTGGGAAGAAATACGAGGCTGAGTTCAATATTTAAGTCTTTGAACTGGAATAAACCTTACAATAAAATAAATCGTATTTCAATACGTCAAGGTCAAGGCATTCCAAAGCTACCATAGTTAAAAAGTATTCATGAAATAATTCCTGCATAGATATGAGCTTAGATGAATAACAGTAAAGCATATCCCGTCTTTAAATCGCAACATTTTGCAATACAAGTGAGAAAGAATTCGTCAAAATCGTGCAGTAATTTTCCACCCTGATCCGGCCATACATTTTATAGTCCAAAAATGATCCTTTTTTATTACAGTAAGGAACGAGAAAGGCCAACATCCTTTAAATTACACAGCTTCCCAAATACCTCAAGACTTTAAATCGCCGTTATTCCATTAGACAGCTGAATGTCCGGAACGGGCTAGCGCTGGGCCGATTAATTAGTGTCAAAAGATCACCAATTCAAGAAAAAGCGATCGGATTTGATGGTACGTAGACGCAGAAGTCTTTTTGAGATGCAGCCTTGACATCAGAAGCACCCCTGCATGCACTTTAATGGGAATAGTTTGGAAGGCAGACAGCTTTTCTATGAAAAGCTAATTTTCATATTTCATCAGGCATGCTTTCTACAAGTCTAGAAGGATGGGTCAGCCAATATACCCGTAGTGGTGAATATTGCTTAAAAAAAAAAAATATTTCTGGAGCTTTTGTTTAAATATGGTTGCAGGTGCGGTTATGCCTTAGGACAGATTTATTCACAGTGGGGCTTTTTCGTTGTACCTTTAAAACTTCGATACAGTTTGTGTGCTGGTAACACCACTATTTGATTTTATCGTTAGGAGCTCAATTGTTAAGGGTACACTCGTATTAAAGAGTATTAAAGCGCAAGGGTTATTATGGTCAATTCAACCCCGCTTGACAACAAGTGAAAATCCCTATGCAAAATAATACATCATCTTAGCCTGTGTTTAAATTGTTCATAAAAACATGAAAGATGAAGGTCTGACATTCAACGAAGCATTGCAAAGGGATAGGAATCCCAAATCTTGGACCAAAGCTCAGCCTTTAACATTTTTATTGATCAGTTTTGGCTTGTGAAATCGTATAATAATTCACGACCCACGGATCGCTTCGAGATCAAAAAGGACTTGCAATAGCTCGGGAAGGTGGTTTGAAAAAGGCCAGTACACTACTGTGCTTTCACATGAGATATATGAACTGAGAAAGTTCTATAAATATATTCAACTGAATGAATGTCTCTATGTTTTCGAGCGAAGCCTTAACAATGGTTTCCGTATATCCTATGTCTGACAGCTTTAGTTAGTTTTCTCTTACCTTTGTCTATAGGTACTTGAGAAAGTACAACGTGCAACCTCAATAAAAACTTCACCCAGTCACACCCTAAAGGTTCTGGCCTATATATGCGATGACATATACGCTCACATGGCATTTGTCGCCTTTGTAATTTTATAACTTCCTTAAAAAAAACTAATTTTTTTCAATTTTGAAACATTTTTTTTTTTTTAAGAAATGACCGCACTGTACTGAGTTATTGTGAAGCTGCCACTGTTTTGACAACAGTGATGCAAATTTGTCTTAGCAGGAAATACATAATTAAAAGCCACATCTGGAAAAACGTTTTTATCAGGAAGCTGTTGGTATGTGAACGAGTCTAGATTAACAACTGGCACTGAAGTGGCGGGTATATTTCCCAAACATCATCGGACGAGATGTGATGAAAAAATTGTGACAAGCTCTCGAAAAAAGTGCCAAAATGCAACTTTAGTCGCACAACGGTCACGCTAGTAGTGAATATAGACTGGCTTGACTCGTTCACTTTTAAGCACATATCTAAATATTTGTCAGAATGCTGAATATTACCACAAATGATTTTCTTTGACCTTGATTCATGTACAGTCCTTTTCGTGGTCACCTTATCTATGATTATAAGTATAACTTTTGCAGGTCCTGAATGCCTATAGCTTCTAGGAAATATTACCCAGCGATCTGATCCTTTTAAATCAACTTCCATAACAAAAGCCTCATTAAAGCCCAAACTTAAACATTAAACTTTACAACTCACTCGAAACAAAAATGTCTTTGGATATATGAAATCGACCCTATATCGAAGGTACAAGTAATATGATATACCTACTGCTCCCAAGCATTGGACATGTGCATAGAAGTGGAATATTTGGGTCTATTTAAGCGGACTTCCTCTTCAAATGGAAAACCTAGGTACACGCTAACAACAATGACAAAAAAAAAAAAACACTCCAATAAAAATACGCCTCTGGAGTCTCTCTCGGCTTACCCTCGATGCCAAACTGTCACTTCAAATAAAATTCACTTCAATGATCGAATATTACGATAACGAACAGCAACGCTTCTGTAGATGATATCAATGCCATTTCACTTATTCTCAAGCATGTTTATATGAGTGAGTGTGAGAGTCCCATGTCGAAGCTGGTGTATAAAACAAAACTTACGAAAAGCCTCCCCCATAGGTTGTAAAGGGACATCGGAACTTCTCTTTTTTTTTCCTCTTTCGACTTTGTTCATTTTTCTTTATATTTTTTATCTTTGAACAATTCCCTGAAGGACGAAAAATATTTTTTCCGCAAGTCACATTCATATGGTACCATATAGTGCGTTGTTTTAGGCCAGATATATATTTTCTTGTTTTGAAAGATGTTAACGAGCAACTATAACACAAAAGTCAAGAGTGTACCCGAAGCCCCAAACGAACATCAATTTGGTCAAAATTTGTGCAAAAAGAAAACGACCAGGACCAGTGCATGTCATATATGTGTGCCCAGCACACTCGGCTGCCCCCTGTGGACAATTTCTCTATAAACACAATCAAAACATGCCCACTGGTCGTGTATATATCCTAGAACGGAATAAATAACAAAACAAAAATATACATCAGTCGAAATCGAGTTGTGTGCTACCTACATAAATGGAAGTGGAGAATATCCTTGTTTGGCTGGGTAAAGCTTACTCTGCCCCCCATCCCCCCCCCCCCCCCCCCCAGTCTATGCCAAAGAGATGTGTGCGACGGCGGCGTATTTATTTTCATATGCAGATACGGAGATTGTTTGGTTTAACATGTTTTTGTTTGGTTGTTTGTTTGCCTTTTGTTTTGTTTGTCATCCCTAAAATAATTGGAATAAACGCACAGGATATCATTCATTATAAAATAGGACAAGAGAGCAAGAAGAACCAATCCCAACATATTGCCATGGAAACTTTTGACTCCTGACTGTGTGTGCCGATGGTCCTCCTTTTTGATCAGAATGAATTTGGATTCGAAGTATAGCAAAGAATGTGTTCCACTCCCTCCTCTTTTTGAAAGGACGAAAGGGATAAATCGAAAAGTGTAATAAACATCAATTAGGGAATTTCATAACATGGCCTGACTTGAGGGCATGAAAAGATGTAGATTTTCCAGAGTTATGTCGAATCCGGTCAGAAAGTTATTGCCAAATTCACATATACCCGGACACATATATTATGTGTACATATGTGCGTGGAGGTGGAGTAGAATTTCGTTGGTTTATGGTGAAAGTTTTCGTTGTTTCATGGAGGTATATTTATGTAGGTAGGGTTAGGTCGGGAAGTTTTCGAGATTGGCAAAGACTATGTATCCATTGGGAAGTGACATGACGAGCTAATTGATGAATGGAGTAGTTATAGTTCATTACGTATAGGCCTTGGTTTGGAGTTCTTCAATTGGGGACAAGCTAAATTTATTGTTGTAGGAATTTTGTGAAACTTATATTCTTAATTAAAAATGCGGACGTGGCCAGAAAAGTTTGACTTAGCACTAATGTCTTAGTGTCTAATTTTTGTTAATATAATATAAAATAGAAATACTAAATATTTTTAAATTCAGTTCGCATTAGGTTGAGATCTAACCACGATAGACTATGCTAAACGGTGACTTAGGCTAAACAAAAAAAAAAAACGCCTTAAGTCTGTTATGTTGAATGTCACCAAAAATGTCCTTTAGTGAACTCGGTCCCTAGCTAGTTTTCTCCAGCTACCCACTCCTAGTAGGTTGCTATCGCTCTCTAATCCGAGGTGGTATCTCTATTCTATCTCTACTGCGTTATTCCTCGAGGGTGGGTTGGAAGACTGGACGGGCTGGTGCGTTCTTGTCAGTACGTATACCACGTGACCCACCTTTTTGATAACATCTCTGTATAGTACGTAAAGTTTGTCTTTTGATCTCGTTCGCCACACTATCGCCAAAAACCGGACCGAAAACAACCGACAAATATTTCTCTCAAAGCATCCCAAAAAGGGGTCAACGTCAATGCTTATGCATCACAGAACCGCGCTGGCAAATCTCTGGTAATCCTTGGTTCTATTGAGAGAGGATTTTGCTTCTTAGCGCAAAGAAACACAGATTGGTAGGTACGAGGATCCTTCGATTGGTCTCTGTGCCGATTTCATTTTGCGAGCTAATTGCAGGAGATAGGTAGAACAAATTGTTTGAATACTTTAAAGGTTCTACGTTTTTTTCTATAATTTTTTCCATCATGTCGGACGGTATTACTATGATGACAGCATACCAATGTTTGCTTTGAGCTCGTTAATTGGTCTGGGTCTGAAGCTTGTAGTCCGTCTGGAGGGGTCAAGTCTGGAGATATGTGTGGCCATGGCCAGTCGATGTCGCCATTTTTTGACAGCACACGTCCAGGGAGTTTTTCGCAGCTGGAACTGCATTGTTTGATTGGCAATGTGACTGTAACCATTCAGACTTTTTCCACACATTTCTGTGCAGACACATTAAGCCAGCTTTTACTGAAATCAACGACGAAGTGTGTTTGTTTTTGGCCACGATATTTTGACGATATGCACATGAATCCAACATTGCCGAATGTCTATTTTTAATGTATAGCGTCACTATTTAGACGTGTTGTTCCAGTGGGAAACGATTCTTTTGTCTTAACGTTTCCAAAACCTGTCTCCGGAAGTCATTCAATTAAAAATACATAAATGTCAAAGTTATTCAACATCTACCGACATAAAAGATGGAGCTCCCTGTAGTGATTTTCACTGCACTTAGCTTAAGCCACTAATATGAAGCTAGGTTGTGAGAAGCTAGTCCCACTATTTTTAACTTTCTCCATTACGTAGTAAGAGAAAGATATTGTATTCGTAATTCGTACAAAATTTCGAACTCGAGATGTTAATCAATTCTGACATTACGATGATAGAAGAACTCCAAAATGTGGGTCGCAAAATTCTGTCCGTCTGTCTGTCTGTCTGTATGTCCCGAGGCCTACAGCCTAAGCGGCTGAACGGATTTCGTTCAAACCGTTTTTTTTTTGCATGGTAACCTCAATATTAATGGTACTTCACATACAAAATTTACATACCAGTTTGATTTGTTCGAAAACGGCTATAACGATTTCAACAAAAATTGATATTCGAGCTTAAGTAGGTGAGGTAAACATAACTGCATACTCAGTTTTCCGCAAAAAAAATCGAGTAACGGTACTTTTGAAATTTGGACATATCTCGAAAACGTTATGGACCGATTGTAACAAAAATGCATTTCTAAGGTCATATGGTCATTTCTAACTTAATGGAAAACTCAGTTTTTCTCTGTATTATCGTGAAATGGATTTTTGAAAAAAGGCATTTTTGAAAAATATAGTTTTCCCTAGTTTACCTCAAAACTGCATGATTGTGACCAAAATGCAAAAATTGATGTTTTCAAAATTATTGCGTCCTTAATTTTCAATTCGAATCACTGGAAACGCTCACTTTAAAAACTGCTCATATCTCGAAAACCCCATTTTCGATTTCGATAAAACCTTAAAAACCAAGTAATGCTTACATATCGAAAAAAAAATGTGCTTAAATGACTTTGAATTTCAGTTAGACTCGCACTAAACGAGAAAAAGTTTCGTGCGACCCAGTCGTGCACTTTATTTTTTTTAGCTATGATGACAGTACATACTACATACTTTCATAAAAGTAGCCCGGCTGCGGCTACTCAGCTTTACAATTGCCGAGAAGAGACGCAGAGTAAACACTTGCACCTTTAAAAATCTCGAAAATCACTTTTATTACCTACAGGTACTTAAAACTCTCGGGTCAAAATAATTTAGGCAGATGAGAAATAATGTATTCTGTAGATTGTTTTGCCACTAGATTAACCTTGAGCATCAAAATTATGAATCAGTTTGCCAAGCTTTCTCTTGTTGTTCTCGTTCTTTCAAGAGAATCAAAATATTTTTAATGACAATCTCAGCTAATTACAAAGTCACAAAGGTTTAGCATATTCGTTTTACGAAATATTTGCCAGTAGCTTGCCAGCATTAAGATGCGAACTAATTTATTTAAATGATGTTTAAGTTGCATTATCATAGTTCACCTGAAAAAAATTAGTTGCCGTAATCTAAAATATGAACGAGATTAAATGTTCATAGTTGTATTTCAACGCATCAAAGCAAACATTCCGTCAAAGAAAAACACTTTACATGCATTTTTTCATTGATTAAATATTTCAACTAGTTTGTACATCCACTTTTACCAGTACTCCCGCTGATATTTACCTGAAGTCAAATTTATCCATCTCGTACATTTGTCTATCTGTGCATGCATACTGTAGTTGTCACGTTAAACAACAACCCAACCGAGTTGGTCATTCACAATCAGTCACAACAAGAAATTACAAAACCAAAAAAAACCAAAAAAAAAAAAAACAGAAAATGTAAATAAAAAAAAAGGGCTCTCTCCCCCACTGCATCAGTATGAATGTGGACAAATAGCTGTCGGCGAAAAGAATTTAATTTTCCATTTCGAGGGCTTTTGTTTTATGTACACTCTTTTTTTGGTTTCCTTTTGTTTTACAGGAAAACAATGATTTTAATGTGTGTTCTAGGATTTTGCGGCTCGCCCTCCCACGCCACACCCACTTAGTGATTTTGTTCTTCTCAGCTCTTCGGTCACACAAATTTGAGTTGATTTAATGTTTATTCATGCGTCCAAATCATTCGTCCTGGATATGGGAAGTAGGAGCGCATCAACAGCTTGTACAAGTGGTCAGGAATTTTTTTTCTTTTTTTTTGTCCATACATATATTTTGTATTTCTCTTGTGGATATGTTTTGTGTTTGAATGGACAAAAAAAATGAAAACAAATCTGATTGCCACCCCTGTTGCTGCATGATGTAAGCAGCGTCAAGGATCCTAGTGGATGGCTTTGTTGGTTCGTTGGTTTTAGGGAGAGCGAATTTTTTCAAACCGCTGTTTTTTTTTGTCCTTTTGAATTTCTTGTTATTATTTCTCCGTTTGAGTCTTGCTGGCCGGTGGTCACTGGTCACCCTAATGAAATTCTCTTTACAAATAGACAACAGTATACATGTTGGGTGGTGGGGTGCTGTATAAACTCTTCAGCCTTTACGGGGAAATTTTTGATTATTCGCCTCGTATCCGTGCACACGGTAACGTAATTACTTTGTATGAAGTTGAAGTCCTTTTTTTGCTTATGCATACTTTGGATCCCCTGCGCCCGTACAGAGTCCATCTACCGTAAACTTTGTTCCGTTTTATTATACATTTTCGCTGGAGTGAATTAAGTGTATGAATGAATGAAGGTAGGTTTAGTCTGAAAGATAAACATCCGTGTTGATGCTTAATTGCCTTCAATGGGTCTGGGAAGGATACGCCCTGGACTGGGTATTGTCCAATGTCTGTAAGAGTGTTTTTGTTGTGGTTTAGACACTCGTGTGCAAGCGATGAATGATTGAGTGAGTTTTTATGTATTTTTAATCGACCTCGCGCACAAGGGCGTTCGAGTGATTCATTGGGTCAGAACACGTAGTGGCCAACACGGGGAGCCATTTTACAAGTGAATTATTAAATGGGCTTGATGTTGAATTTCCATGGTAATTGATTGGAGATGACTGGAAAGGACGACTGTCTTGATAAAAGACGCCATCTAATGAATTCCAAAAGTTCACTTCTTTGTCAACAAACTACACCACAAATCTCCATCATCGCGAAAGGTTCCTGTCTGCTGTTGAAACTCCCGACTTTAAAAATGTATGCACCCCAATTACCACCTCCTACGACTTTGTGTCCTTTTTTGTGCAATGCAGAAGAAAAAACCTCCAACGTTTTTAGATCTTAGTTTTTTCTCCGCTTGATGTCTTCTGTGAAGTAATTAAATTACATGCCTAATTGATTCCACCTTTTAATCAAGCGAATTTCTTCACGTTCAGTTCTCCTTTTTTCATTTCAATTCATTCAAATTCATCTTCTTCTTTGGATGTTTTTTTTCATCAGACTTGGTATTTTTTTTAAGTAATTACCTTTAACTAAAACCAATCCCCTTCTAGGTTGTATTTTTTTTTCTACTCAGTTCCATTCTGAAAAGTTAAGAATCCTTGAAATGAAAATGAACTATATAAAAGCTCCTTGTCAACCCGCACGCTTTTGGTTCCTTTACAAAGCAGGAGACATTTAAATCTTTAATTAGGCCATTTCTCACAATTACTTGTAATTACGAGCTCTCCGTCGGTTCTTCTTTATTTCTTCCTTCTGGTCGTGGAGTTAAACAGGGGGGAACAAAAATAACATCCATGTATTTATATAGGCAGTAGACAAGGCAGGTATCAAGGACGACAAATGGATGACTGATGGAGGATGAGAAGGAAAATAAACGCGCAGCTAATGACAGAACGAAATCAAAAGTCATTAGAATAAAAAATGATTCGGAAATAATTACAAAATCCTTCCCCTGGACTTGTAATCAAGAATGCTAATGAAAATTCCAAAACCAAATGGATGATCCTGAACCTATTTAGATAGGATTCACTCTAACGGAGGAAGATAGCAAATTGGAATGGCAAAGGGACAGGTTGGAGTTTGTGATTTTTTTGTTTAAAGGGTTTAATTAGGCTTGCAGCGGTTGGGCTTGAGCAAAGTTATGCCAGAAGAAGTTGAAGAAATATGAAAGTTGTTGCAATTTTGTTGTCGTAGTAGCAACAAGAAGGGCCGTCTGTCAAAGAAGAAATTGTAATCAGCATAGATTATAAAAATAGCAAAAGTTCATGTCCCGTGGGCAATTTATCAATAGTTCGTATGGAAGCCTCGTTTTTTTTTTCCTAAAACAAAATGTCATGTTGTCGAGATAACTATAAATTGAATTTGATATTTATAAGAATTACTAACACTACACACTTACTTATAGCCTATAGACCGATGCCTTTCAAGTTGCCAACTCTCATTTCAGTCACTTTTCATTAGCCTCCAAGCAATCTCAATTCCCAACCCACCAGCAAAGACCTCTAAAACTCATTAGGCACTCATTCTCTATAAACTAGGTACTAGGATAATAACTATAGATGTATCATCCGAAACCGTATATAACTAATTAAGCTCTCATCTTATCCTATAACTCTGTTCTATATATTTTCAGGCTGTGCTTTCGTAAAGTTTAGTTCCCATCAGGAAGCTCAAACAGCTATAACTAATTTACACGGAAGTCAAACTATGCCGGTAAGTGTTGCACATTTCACTTCTATATGTATATAGACACATGTGTGTGTGTTTGAGTATCTCCAGTGTATTGTATACACATCTGAGCACATCCTCTGATAATAAATTGAATTAATACTACTTTAGCTGCTCAATTAAGTTGTGCAGACGTTGTGTGCGTCGCACGGTCGTCGCGACGCCGTTCGCCATATCTAGGAACTAGGAGTGCTGTGCTACAACTATACCTCTGGGCTCTAAATAATTGAGGACACTCCAAAAGGTGTTATCTACTAGTATATATCCTGTATGTTTGGCAATGATTAATTCGTCCTAAGCAAGATTTATTTGCATATTTTTGGGATAGGCTATTTCGGGGTGTATCTCTCTGCTAAGACACTCTTCCTTGTTTCGTTGGCGTTGGAGTTGGGATTTTCCTTTAGTTTTATGATATATGTCAAAAAGTCAATTAAAAGCCGCAGATTTACTATAGCGATGGCTGGCCTTGGGTTGTTTTCGGTTTTTTTTTTAATTTTTTTTCTCCAGCTTGAAGGATATTTTTGATGGTGATAGATAAATTTGTAAGAAACTTTGGCAATTTATTTTAAATGAAGACCTCAAGGGATTTTCGGGTTGTTTTGTTGTTGATTGTGCCTAAGTGTGCTTAGTGTGATTGTGCTTTTTCAAGGAAGCACTGGGACATGCGCGTGTAGTGTATGGGGACACCGAGTTAATGGTCTTCATTTGTCAATGTACCTTTGGTGATTTTTGTGAACTTTTTTGTCATTTGTCAAATGGCGGGAGGGACAAATAATTGATGAAGATGTACATAGTTGGAAGTTAGAGGATAAATAAAGAAATCACACTTGCGGGGCAGTGTCTAATGCACTCGACGCACGGGCACAGGTGGGCGTTTGGAGGCAGGAAACAGTGTTGGACAGGTGGTATGAATAATGGAATTAAAGTGGATAGTACATAGAAACTAGGACGTAAGACGGGGAGATGCGGGCACAACTTGGTTGTATTAAATGCAGTCGCAAGATTTCTTATGATTATGATTATGCTCTACGAAATGTGAGACGTAAGCTAACCCCGAGGCTTACGTTAACTGGCGCTCAAATAGAGACACGCAGATAAAACTCGTCTTGCATTTTTCATCGTCTATTTTAATTTTAAAGTGACATTTTAAAAAGGAGGGAAAACAAACTACTTGCAAACTGTAAAATCATGTATAGAATCCGACTTAAGTCATGTCCTCGTTTTCCAGTTTAGCTCAAACTTTGTTTTATTGCAGCTCCCAGCAATGTAGGGCTTAAAACGTCAGCTTCTAAAGTGTTTTAGGGAGGCGATTGCTTTGATTTAGGTATCAAGTCAGCTTTTCTAGGTTATACTAATGACTGCAACTACAAGTCGTACAAATATCGGCGACTCGGAATTTCGGAATCGTCTTCCACGCAATGCTGCTGACTGCAGTAATGATTTCTTGGACGAATACGTTTTGATCTTAACCCATTCAGAGCAGACAAATCTCAAACACGGAGACCCTTTTTTTTCCTTCCTATTGTAGTTCAATTGATAATAAATAGGTTATCTTAGTGAGCCATCATTACAAAGAGCTTAAAAGGCTTCTAGGTCTCATGTTTCTGTGGGAAGCTAAAACGGACTGCCAGCATTTATTTCTTTTAAATCGTAGCTTAGCCAGTACATATTTCAAATGGACGCAACAAGCACTAATTGCATATTTAAGCGAACCGTGAAGATCATTAATGCTTCACCTAAATAGAAACCAGTTTTGTCTCATGTCAACATAAAAAAAAAACTCTGGGAATGGCTCACATTTCTACAACAAAAGTTATTCGTTTCGTTCATATAATTAAACTCTTTGCAAACGACTTGGAATATGGTGACCGGTCTTACTCGAAGGCGTTAATGATTGTTTGATTGTTTCGACAACGATCATCTAAGATATTGCATACTTACAGGATGTAGATGAAATATTAACTATTCGTACTTAAAAGTAAAGCCTCGTCTTTGAAATTCAATCACTGAATGCGCTCTTCGCCCTTAAAATTAGATAAAAGGATCTCCTTCAAAGCAAGTGGTCTACAATTTGTGTTGAACTTTCACAAAGAATCTCTGGAAGCCTGGGCCGTCATTACTTAATTTTTGAAGTGATATCGTAGATTTGAGTTTAAGAAATGCATTCAGTTAAGTCATCGCAGATGTAATGAAATCGGCCGTAAAAGCTTAAAGAAGTCTGACGCCTCTTGACTTATACTACAATCAGCTCTAGTTGACAATTCAATAGGCGGCACATGTAAAAACTAACAACTTGGCGCGCTGTGTTCCAATTCTTTGAGTTGCTCTCTCATGAACTGTTCTTAAAGGGCATTCAAATCCGCCGACCTGACGCCAATAAGTACAAGCCTGCTCAAGACCGTCTTCTATGGCACGTTCCAAACAGTTGTACCTATATAGCTTGCTTTTCAGTGTTGAGTGACTATAGGACAAGTCCAGAAAGATATACCTTCCATATGAGTCTTAATTATATCAAGCAAGAACAGTTCTCTGCTCAGTTCTCAGTTCCTTATCATTCAGACCTACAGTATCTTGACACTGAGTGCCACATTTATCTGCAAGAATGCCACGTTGAGTTCATCCATCCATCCGCGTGTATCCCTGCTGTATTATTTAGGTACGGGCTAAGCCTCCAACAGTCGAAAATCTTAAAGCCACCCGCATAAGTTACCAGGATATGTCACTCTTAAAAATTGCTTCATCCAAAAACCTTAATATCTCAGAAGCGACTGGAGTTATCCTCACCCATACCATCTAATTTTGCCAATGACGTCTATTTGACTTTGTACCGGCACCACTCATTCAACCATCTTTATGATCACTAACACGACCCTCCAATCACGGTCTCATTTGAAGTATCTTAAACCTAGAATGGTATGTAAAGTATTCCCTCCACAAGACTCATATGGTGCCATTGTTTGAATTGCATACCAGCTACTTAATAAATATATACGAAACTCACCCACAGCAGAGCTAAGTATCCATAGTTCCGAACCCATTCCACTGTTATAGTTGCCAGAGACTATTTCTAGTCACCGCTCACTCAATTATCCTTAATTTATACCCCAAAAGGTATTATGAAACTTAGGTACTGTGCGAAAGTGTAACAGCACTTTGGAACATCCGTGACAATGCATATAAATTCCACCCGCACCGGGATACAACTAACAATCCAATTTCGCCTAGGGAAGCAACATATGTGTTCCCTTGCCAAACCAAAAGGACGAAAAACCTCTCACAGAGAATATCTAAATAAAATATGAATGTACACAATTTTCGTCCATAAATGACGCCATTACTCGAAGATGTTCCCGCGTATCCTTCCATTGTTCTTCTTCTTACATACCGTCACCCAACATCTTTGAGTAAAGAAAAAGAAGAAGACTAAAGCAAGATGACACCAGGTGTAATGCATATTCCTTTGTTTTTATTTTTATACGTCATTTCGCCTGCCCGTCGCCGTCTCTCATTTTTTATGAATTTCACATAGGATGTGTGCATAACACTCAATTCAGTTTGCCATTATTTTTCCCCCGCGCGCCGGCCGCGGCACGACGCTCTCACTTTCGGTGCGCACTCATTCACTCAGCCTGACTGACGTCTATTTTTCAAAAAACCGCCGTTCGCGAGGAAGAACCACCGGAAATTCCGGAACGGGAGACTTCCCTTAATTTGTAACCAACTCCCCTTCCACACACACAGCGATAACAAAGAATTCGCTGAAATCTGAACACGAAAGAAGCGCCTGGACAGGTGATTGAAGATTATTTCAACTGTGGCGCGGCTGCCAAATTGAAAGGATACCCGAAGTGAACATGTGTGTGCCGGGTGGTGGGAAGTGAAATTTATGTTGATGTTTATTGAAAGCGAATTTAATGTAAAAAAAAAAAATGCAAAACAGAGGCGAACAAGAAAAGAAAGAAATTGCAAACCAATCTCATGGGACGTGACTGTAATAGGCAACATACACTGACACAGCTTATAAGGGGGTTAGATCGAAGAAAGCAAAATCTTTGCGCCAGTCTTCATGACCTTGGGAATGTTTTGACTTCTGTTTTTTTTTTCGTATTATTGGATACCACCATCATCAAGTCAGGTGGTGGTTTCATCAAATTAGTTGCAATAGAGGTTATGGCGAAAGAAGAAGATCCTTGCCAGAGGTAAATTGAAATTGATGGCACACGCAATCTCTCTGGCAGTAACCTATGATTTTTCGTTGGGTTTGAATAATATGTGTAATTTTGCAGAGCTTTACATTATCCTGTGCATTTGCATGAAGGGCAAACACAGAGCCGGGGGAGCGAACGTTAGCAATAAACCTCAAAGTGAAAATTAAAAGAAGCAATAACATTTTTCTTCCTCCGCAGCGCGCATTTGAAAAGGATAATTAAGCGGAAATGGAATGTGTATTCATCATGAGCTTCCAGATTATTTTATGTACACCCTGGGGCTTTACTTTGGGGAATTTATTTTTCAATTGAATGTAAAAGGACAGCGCGCGTTCGGTTTAAGTCCCGCAGGGTGAGCCCTGTAAGCTAATGCCCTGTTTATCGAAATGGGAGCGTTCTTTAAAAAAATATTGATCGCTTAGGTAGGTAATATTATTTATTTAGGTTTACGTGTTAAAAGTGCGCCCTCCAGATAGTGCTAATCTAAGTTTGGTGAAGGGACTAAGGTGGGAATGCCATTTATTGTACACTCAGTGGGGTTCGCTACGCCTTGTGGACGGACTGGAGTGCATAATCAACATCATTTTACAGAGCAACTTTACGGCAGATAAGTGAATGCAAGTTTTTAGAATTTAAAATTGGTTCTATATAAAACCAATGATGGATAAAGTTTCCTATACAAATTGCTTATACTACAGACCAACATGATTCTAGTATTAACCATAAGAAATATAAATAATAGTATTTGGCGATGTTCTTCACTGCTCCAACACTCGCCCTACCTATTTCTTTATGATATTAGATACTGAGAACGAGCCAAAACTGTCTTTCAGGTATACCAGTGTTGTAACTCGTGGGAAATTTACCTTTTCGTGGGAAATTCGATGGTAATAAACCGTCTCGTGGGAAAAAGGGAAAAAATAAGATTTCGGTAAGATTTTGTGGGAAATTTGGTCAACTTCCAAAAAAAAAAAATGTCCATCAAACTTCAACCTAATATCGTATTTCTACTACCTTATTCTGTGTTCACAAGCCAGCCTATCTTAATGACTTCTTATGAAATAAATCTACTACAAATTACAAAACACGTAGGAGGCTAAGAGTAGGGTAGGGTCGCCTAATTCCGAACACTCCCAGTAGTCGAACACTTTTTGTAAAAAGCTAAATAGGTGTAGATTTTTAAGATTTTCAACTCCTACAACCGCAAAATGCTACATTGTGGTATTACCTGTAATCGTTTTTGCAATATCAACTGGTAAAATATTATTGTTAACGTTTCAAAATTGCAGTTTAAATTGAGTCTTTAGGGAATGCGTTTGAGTGCGGATTCAGTAGAAAAAACAACTGTTGCGATTGTCGGAGGAAAGTGCGTTTTTTTGTTTGAAAATTCAGGTAAATGTTTATTTTGAGTGCTTGTTTCATTAGTTTATATCTATTTTATGTCTTTTTAGTAAAGTTCTTATCTGAAAACATAATAATTTTATTCTTTTTTGACCGTGTGATCATAGGGAACCAAACTTCTTCGAGTTTCCTATTCGAACACTAGTGTGTTCAAGACTGAATTAATGTACAAATTTTATTTTTAATTGTTTGTGAATTCTATTTTTTTATTTCCCTTTAAGTTGTTTTGTTACTGTTTTTTTATGTTTTAAATAAAAACAAAAATATGGATTTTTCTCATTTTCTTAATTGAAAATATACACGAGATCTAGCGTTCGAAGTAAGGAAACTTTATGTTCGGGTTTAGGAAGCTAGTGTTCGACTACTGGGGAATAATACTTTTTTTCAGTTTTTATTTTTTAATAAAAAAACAATAACAATTACAGGGAAAAACTTAACTTTATTTTAAAATGTTTGAATCATGGCAGATCATAAATTTTTCTTGGCATATTAAATTCAACGGTTCTCTCACAGTTAGTGATTATTTTACAATGAACCATTAAGTGTTCGACTACTGGAGACATGACCCTATCACATTTTTGGTTTCTCTTTCATACACATTTTGAACTTCTCCATCTTACTTCCACCGGTATTTTCATTGCTTATGTTTCTTTGAAAATGAAAACGGCGTAACGGTAACTGTGAATGGGGAGCGATATCCTGATATGATTGAAAACTTTTTAACGCCACAACTTCATGCTTTGGGCTTGATTAACATGTGGTATCAACAATGAAAAATGTGCTCAAAAGGGCTCGCATTTGTGAGACTAACAGAGGCGGACATTTACCTGATATTGTATTCCATACATAATTGCCGACATTAAATAAAACATTTATCAATATAAGATCCATTCTCTTTCATTTAATCAAAAATTATAAACAAACAAAGTAGTATGCCTTCCCGGCGGACACCCTGTATAATCAGTGTGCTTAAGAAACAACTCGACTGAACACACCCGCCAAATTTTCAATCGACTCTCTTTGGCTTGAAGTCGTCTTCTTGTTTATTTGGAAATTTTGCTGGTTGTTGCATGGTTGCAGCGTTGCCATAAGTGCAGATTTGTCTGCATTTTGCAGATTTTCAACATAGCTGCAGACTTTTAGCTCCCAGAAATCTCCAGAAATCTGCGCTTTAGATTTTGTCTGCAGTCGCAATAATGTATTTTGTGCTTTTAAAAAATAATTTTAAAATTTTTTGCACTCTTTTTTCCGTTATTGCTCAAGGTACTTAAACAAAAAAATGTTTGTGAAGTCAAGTTTTCCAATAAAAATCTTTTTTTGTCATTATCGTAGATTTGTCCAAATATTTTTATGGTAACACTGCATGGTTAGACCTTTGACGTTGGATTGTTCAGTGTCAGTGGATTAGTGCGAGTTGAGTCGCCATTGTTCTTCTTGTTTTTTATATCTCGATCATTCTTTGTTCTTGTTACCGAGTGCGCAGCACATAGTTCCTTGTTGAAAATCAAATAAATTTCATTCGTTCTTCGTTTTGACAACTGTCACCTGTCACGTAACCTCAAAAGTTCCGGCTCACCAACATACTCGCATCAAATGAGTGCCACTTCCTTTGTGGGCAAAGTTGCTGGCAGCGTTCATGGAATTTTAAAAAAATTTTAATTATTCATTACTTGTGGATAGTAATTTTTTTAGGAATAGGTGTACATTTGCTTAAAATATTTATACAAAAATGAACAAAGTTGATTGGTTGAGGGAAAATAAAAATATTTCAAGCAAACTTTCTTCAGTTATTTAATAAAATTTTATTTGCGTTAAGTTGCCATAAGGGCGATAGGTGCCTTTAATGGCGGAAAAGAACTCCCTAATTTTCTACTGAATGCCGCTTCCATTGACTTATTATATATGGACTGCAAGTGAAATGCCACTTCCATACAATCTCTGCCCAGAAAATGACGCCAACATAACTAGCGCTCGTGGTTCCATGCGAAAAATAAGTGAAACTAAATGACAACCATCTTGGATTTCTCCACACGGAAAGCATTGAAAATCAGCAATTGCAAAATTTTGAGTTGCAATTTACGAATTATATATTTGTCGTAAATCACAACGATTTTGTCTTGGATTGATACAAAAATTCGTAATTTGACATTGAAAACGGCGGAAAATACAAAATTCTGTTTGTTGAATTTTGCGATTAGAAGTATCAATTCGAGCTTCTTTTATTTGCAGTGATTTGCGAGACTGTTTGGCGCAATTTACCACTCCAATAGGTAAATTTCTCAAACACCACTTCACAATCTCAAATTGCAAAAAATATTTAGTGATTTACCAACTCAGAATGAATCAATAAAACCTCATAATTTAACACATTTGAATTGATAGCGTAAATTGACGTAGAGAAATCGCAAATTACAAAATATTTTTTGTAATTTCCATGGAATCAACTACCTAATGTGTGGAATTTTTTTTATGCACAGTCCATAGTCCATATACCTATCTACCTATCGAAATCCTTTTAAATCCTTTCTTTTTATGGATGAATGGATGAATGTTTGTATGTGGTATAGACAGCTGTAGACAGTATAGACGTTGCGCGTCGTTGCATGGACAGGCAGTCGTTATTCAATCTTTGCTCAAAGCAGTCGAGTTAAAGTTATAACTAATTCGTATGGATAGTGAGCGCACTACTAATTATAAAGCATTCTGGAATATGTTTTGTAAGTACCTATTGAATAATTCCAAAAATGCTAAGGTGTGCATATAAATCTGTATTTTTTTTCAGAATTAACATCTCGCTATTAGAAAAGAAGTATAAATTGGAATCGAATCTAAAATATTTTGTTTGTATTTTAAATTTCATCAGAAACCGAGAAATCACCCCAGAAAAATCCCGTTGTTTCCGGACGATATGACGCCGCAGGAAGGAATACGACTATAAATATTATGTATAATAATACAACTATGAATTCTGATTTGTAAATTACAAGATATAGGTTGTAAATTAAGAATAAAGTTTTCTAATTTCACGACAAAACATTTTCAATTTAATACGGTGATGCCTCAAATCACTACTCAAGAAACGTAGATTGCAAAATACGAATTTCAAATTGATAAAAATAAGTTTCAATTTACGACTAAGAATTTGTACATTGCAACTACTGATGTAGTAAATCTATCCCTGTTAGTTCGCAAATCAACACTATTGAGTTGCAATTCAAGACTAAATGGTTGTAATTTTCTAAGGGAGGAAATCGCAATTTACAACAGAAAAGTGGTAATTTACGAATTGTGTTTGCAATTTACAATTCATGTAATATCAAATTGATAAAATTGCGATCGGTTATGGCAATATGTATTTCTCGTTTGATCGCATTATTGATAATGAAAAGTGTTGATTCACGACTTTTGAGGGTCAATATCTTCACTTCGCGCAATTTCTAGAATTGCGAATAAAAAGTCGTGAATTAGTAAATCCTTAGCTAAGCTCTAAAACTAGACAAACTTTTCGTGATTCTGCGCTTATTTTTCTTGATTTGATCTTAAAATTCTTTCCGTGCATAGAATGCTAGAGCCACCTATTGGGCGTGAGTGGATTTGCCAAGTGAAACGGTTGAAATTCAAATTGTTGCGGCATTGTTTACAATAGATGTCATCTCGAAATTTTGCTAGTTTAAATAATTAATAATAGATGGAACCAACAAAATTTTAATAAAAAATCGTTTTTCATTGTCCCATAAATTGCACAATTTTCGTATATTTATTGCGAAATAGTTGTTCTTCATTATTAATTTTAGAAATATGATGTAATAGCACTTTAGCGTATATTTCAATCACATTTCTGATCAATAAATACTTGTGATTGTCAAGAATATTGTAGGCGCAGTGGCTTAGTGGTTAGTGTGTTGGACTACTAAGCGAGGGGTCCCAGGTTCGAATCCCGCAAAAAACCCAAATTCCAACTTATGGTTTTTTTCCGCTGCGCCACCTCTCGCGAACGTCTGACAAACATCCGAGAGTATAACTGTCATGAAGAAGCTTCTCAATTAGCCGTTTGGACCCGGCATAAAATTGTAGATCCCTTCCATTCGTCCCAAAATTTAAAAACTCACACAAACGAATGGTTGTGAGAAGCTAGGCCTAGGGTCCCTACAGACCTGTTGCGCCAACTATTTATTTTATTTATTTAATTGTCAAGAATATTACATTCAAGTACATGAGAATTTAATTCATCATATAAATTGCTTAGATCTATATTTCTCAAAGTACTTATATCTGCAACGAAATGGAAACGTCTGATGTGAGTTTCCAATTTATTCCGCTCCGAACCACGCTCGCTAGCGCTTATGTTGGAACCAACGCGAAGTTGTCTACCCGCAGTCCATATATAATAAGTCAATGGCCGCTTCGTTTATCTAGTTCTAAAGTTTGCTTTAAAGACGACTTTATGGGTTGGAAAATGGGTTAAGTTCTACGTCATTAGCTCCGTTAATAATATAAATGGATGTACAAAATTTCACCCAATAGCATGCCATTTAACCTATCCTCGAGTAAATCAAATTTTTTCATTTCCTAACAAGAATTTCAAACTAAGGCTGATGATCGCATTTTTTGCTTTTTATCTACCAGCCAGCAGTAGAAAGCCATTCATCATGCGCATAGAATTATTTGTGGTTTTACATGGTAACCTCATAAAAAACATATTTCCTAATTTTGTGCCAGATTACATCCGACGGCAGAGGAAATCCTCTGTCAGTTCTATAAATCTTCGGAGTTGGTTTTCTTAATTTTTTTTTTTGTCTAATCTCACGGTCCTTTCAGGACAACGCGCTACACTTAATAACTTTACACACAAAAGGCAATTAGAAGATTTATAACCAAAGTTCCACCACAAGTCGCCAGCTGCACATCAATTATGTTAATTCAACTGCGTAAAAGGAGGGAAAAGAAAAAAAAACATCACAAGTTAATAACCAAAGATGTCAGGTGAAACTTAAGGTTTCTTCCTTACACTCTATCCATCTCTTCCGGCATGAGTCCATCTCTCCTTATGCAAACAATTACTCAAATCTTTTGATAAATTTCGCGTACAAATATCAAACATTTATTCTCATCCCCAGACAGATTACAGTCGCCCTTCATGCCCATCCGCCCGGAGGACATTTCATTCTAATTTACGCGGAAAACACAAACACGCACACACACTGCACAGGCACAGCCTTCAAAAATAATTCTTGTTGGACATTTTTATTTGAGCTCGTCAGCGGGGTGGGAATCTCCGGGAATTACATTTTATCCCACGAGGTTGTCTCCGTTTAACTCTATAGCCATACAGAGCACAAGATTAATTTTTGAAACATTTGCTGTATGTATGCGCGAGAGGAAAAACTCGCTGGCACACCGAGCTTTAATATCCTTTCCGACAGCTGCAATTTTTCACCTGGCTAATTTTCTAGATGAGACGACGGCTTTTTATGTTTTTTCCCCTTGTAGCCGGCTTTCATTCATGTAGATTTTTTTTTTGTTCTTGCTAACACAAGACAGAGAGAGAAATAGGTAATTAGTGCTCCTACGCAGTAACAGACGGAGTCATAGGATGATGTAGCAACATGAAAGCAAAGGAGGATACCGATTCAGAGGAGTCATCAACAATCTGTGTCAGGCTCCAACATCGTTTGGTATATAATTTTTGGCAATTATTTTTATTGTACCAGAGGAAGGAGGGAGCACAACGAAAATCCTTGCGTGCACACAAAGTGGAAAGTGGAATATTTAATTTGATTGCCCTGCGCCTAGAGGGTGAAATTAAGAATTCCCCACTTTTATTTCAACTATATGCGCACGTGAAATGTGTTTCGAAAGTCAACAATTCATGGTTATGCTCAGTCGGACTTAACCACTATGAATCCGTTAATCTCAATATTTATTCAACAGGAATTTTTCATTTTCTTGTATGCGTCGGGAAGTTGCTAGAACAAGTGTTTCTCATTTTTTTTGGTTTATCCTCTAGTTGGTCCTTGACAGCACCTCTGCGAAATGAATCCTCGAATTACACGGTGTGCGGAGTTTTGCAATATTTAAAATTTCCAAAACTTCTTCTATGTTCTATCCCCCTGGTGCGCCCCTATAAAAGCCGGGGCCAACCCTTCGTTGCGAATAATTGAAAAGTTGAAAGAGTTTCGTTTGAATTTACATGCGGGCGAGAGGAATGGCTTTTTGCCAGTAAGTTAAAAAAAAAAAAAACGTCTGGCAAGGTCCGTTCTACTGTGTCTGTGTCCCTTTGGAGATTTACTATACGGAACGGGGAGTTTGGTAGTGTTTTTTGCTCGCGAGTTTAGTATATTTTTCATTTAGCCAGAGTGCACATTAAGTAGTTTTTAGTGTAAATTTTTGTGCGGTTAAATTCGATGGGATATTTAAAAAGCGATGGTGGGCAAAGAGAAAGAGTGCAAAGTTGGTGTATTTATTGAGCATAAATGATGAGAAGTTTTGAGCATTCTATTTGACTATAAAACGAGAGGGATGTTATTGGCTTAGATTGCGGTGAAATGGGGTCCGTGGGATTGTTTTTATGGGCGATAACTTCTGGGATGCTCGTCGGTTCGCTTTACAAAACGAATCGATATGTGACGGAAATAATCTACGAAACAGTGAGGGAGAGATGTTTTCTCTTTCGACGGCTGGCTACTAAAAATGAAATCCCCGCCATAGAAGTGATGTTTTATCGAAGCGAAGTCTGCTCGCCAATAAAGTGGTTTACTCAATTTGAAGTACAAACTTTTGGAAAACAGATAGTTGTGCTGTACAAGGGAAGGATTCTGTTAGTTAATTTAAGGGCTACCAATGTGACGGATATCTCAAGCTGACTTTTTTCTCTGCAAAATTTATGTCGCTAGAAGACCCAAATTTAAGTATGAATCTCAGGAGTCCAAGACTTGTTCATCAGGGAAGGAATTATTAAGAATCTTCAATCTGTAATGCTCACAGGAGGAGATGAAGTCAAAGTATATTTCTTATACCAATGTCCCGCCCTGCAAGAACAACATCTACGCTTCAATTTATAGCCAGGAAGGTGATATGAGGTCTATAGGGATATCTTTTTATGACGAATACTGTACATAGGACATTTAAAAGATGATGTTTCTTTTCAGTACCTTTGCACCATTTACTGTACTCTGTGTATAGCTGGGCCTCACTACCGCTGCATGTTTTGTATTCTTATAGCCTGTACATACTCTCGGAAGTAATCATTTACAAGTATCTATCTACCTGCTACAGTTGGTGCAACTGTTCTCTGACTCTAGCTTTCCACATCCATTCGTGTGATTTAATTTTTCTATGGGGAAAAATGTCTTCGAAGGAATAAAATCACTTGCCGAATAGCCCTAATCATACCAATAACAAGTAAAAGTGTTATCATACTCCACTGCATACAAGTCATAAAAAGTTTTAGGCATGTGAGGTAGTACGTAATTACGTTGAACAACAGACAGAGAGACACATGGGCCTAATATTGACTTTGTATGGGAGGTACAAGAACTACTTGACCGACATAGCCCATTTTTAATACCAACTTGACGACAATAAAAGTAAGTCGTCTCACAAAATTTCACTAACCTAGGTAGATTCTTTTCGACGCTATCGTACTTTCAACGTGTGTTTTCTAATATTGGTTTTGTATGGGAGGTACCAGAACTACTTGACCGATATAGACCATTTTCAATACCAATCTAACGACGATAAAAAGAAGTCCTTTCACTAAATTTCATTCACCTATGTCAATTCCTTTGGGCGCTATCGTGCTTTCAACAGACAGAGAGACACATGGGCCTAATATTGATTTTGTATGGGAGGTACCTGAACTACTTGACCGACGTAGCCCATTATTAATACCAACTTGACGACAATAAAACTAAGTCCTCTCACAAAAGTTCACTTGCCTAGGTAGATTCTTTTCGACGGTATCGTGTTTTCTAATATTGGTTTTGTATGGGAGGTACCAGAACTACTTGACCGACATAGCCCATTTTCAATACCAACCTGACGACGATAAAAATAAGTCCTTTCACCAACTTTCATTCGCCTATGTCAATTCCTTTGGGCGCTATCGTGCTTTCAACAGACAGACAGACAGACAGACAGACAGACGGACGGACATGGCTAAATCGTTTCGGAATGTGATCCTCATTCAGAATATATATACTTTATGAGGTCTCCGGTGACTCCTTCTTGGCGTTACAAATGTAATGACAAAGTGAATATACCTTCCTGTGGAGGGTATAAAAACGAATAAAATTTCATCCACATTTTATATATATCCAATTTCAAAATGTTGAGCTACCAGCACTTCGGCTTTAGCCCAACAATGGCGACCTGTATCCTTAATCCTAGTAGTCGTAATTGTCAACAAACACAAACAAAATCCATCAAATTTGTTGACATCCATTTGGGTAATGAAAACTCACTTGACCGCAAAACTTAAATGTCTATTCGAATGGTAGCAGTTTCTCTTTTGTCAGTCGCATCCATTAATCCTTAAAATTTATGAAAATTACTCGAAAATACCTCGTCCGAACTTCATAAATACTCGTACAGCGGTTCGCAATCTCCTCGACATCCAATTGTTGAACGATCAGACAAAACGACTGTGAGCAGAAGACATTTCCCGTCACCAATCGATTTATTTCAACTCAGATAAACACAATGAGAGAACCATCCTTCGAATTCGTCCTTTGGGTGTGTGTGGTATTAAAAAGAATCGAGCACCAGTATGGGAACCGGGATCCTTAATAAAATGTTATTGCCATTGCAGACAGCGTCATCGCATTTTTATCTGCGAATCCATTGCATTGTCACCCGCACACGCAAACATATCTTCATATGTTGTCGAAGCTAAATAAAAATCGTCACGTACCGTTGATATTTCCTTCAAACAAGGACAATGGATTTAAGAATGACCAACTAAGATACGATAGCGAAAAACGAAAATAGTTTGCAATGAGAAAAATGTTTTTCGCTGAGAAAAAGTGGCATTCGATGAAGTTTCTTTTCACAAGGACCACACAACTGTTTTTCTTTGGGAAACAAAATTCGGCTAAGAAATAAAAAAAAACTGGTAGATACTTTTGTATCCCTATGATGGTGATGTTCATTGCTTGAGACGCAGACGGGTGGAATAAAAGGGAGCAGTTGTGCACTAGCAGATATGGGTACCTCCACACATCGTTGCGTTGTTGTTGGTTGATTTCCTAAGACACAGTTTTCCAGGAATGGAGTAATGTAAGAGAAATTGCCAAGGAAACGGTCATAAAAATAACAGTGGGCACACGATGACTATTGCAATGCGAAATGACACTGTCAGAGGTAGACAGACAGACAAGGATATCCGGTAGCAGTTCTAAAGGGAACTCAACAGTGGGTCTCAAAAGAAGAATACGTTTGTGATTTTCTGATGTTGACAAAGTGGGGTATTTTTGGAAAATATTACAAGCTGAGAGAGAGAAAGTTCTTTGACGAGTTATATATTTAAAAAAAAAGACTTGGGAAAAATGTCCATTGAGTTGGTTTATTGAAATAAAGAAAGAGATGGGAAATTGTGTTACCGTGGAGCTTATGTTATTTGACAAATTATTAGTAGGAAACTTTTTGGTGTGCTCCAAGTAACTCTTTATTCTCTTTTCACAAACTTTGAGGTAAACTGCGGCTCACTGTACGTACGAGGTAAATATTGGGCACATGCAAGAATCTAGTTATCTTAAGTCGACTAAATTGGTCTGGATAAGATGTAACCTGAACGCAAAAACTGGAATGGTCGGGAATGTCACTTTTTCTACGTCAGCCACATATGCGCACTGTCAACTTAGTATTCAGTCATGAATTTCTCGTCGGCTACCCCTCCATAAACGTCAACTGAAACAGCTGCTCATATGACCGATTGCAGCCAATCAAAACCGAGATATATCTAGTCAGACTTGCTGTCACACTTACTAAACTAGATACTTGAACGTTCCCATTTTGTTACTCATTCCCGCATTAAGAAACAATGCATAAACTCTTGTGCTACAAATTTGTGTATTTCAACTGTCGTCTGCGTTTGCTAGCTAAATGTCGTAGGGTTCTGTTTTGAAAAGGCTTTTCGTACATCGGACCGTGGGTGTCCGTTGAAAAATTATACGGACCCACGACGTGAATAACATCGGACTATTTTAATTGCAGTCTATTGCAAATACGTCCACGACGCATATAACAAACCCCAAAAATCCAAAAAAAAATGTTTCTTATATCCGAGGTGTTCTTATTATGCGAACACGTATACAAGAAACAAAGTTTGAAATTGTTTAGATTTTCTGATGTTATATTATTTCAATGAAGAATTAAAATTAAAAATAATGATGGTAGTTCTTATGACCGAAAGAGATTTTTTTTTGACATAAGCATTCAAATTTTTTCATTAATATCACTGTCACTGCCCACCCATTTGCTCCCACTAAGTGCATTCCAGATTTTTTGACAGATACGGATACGACAGGTACATAATAAATCTTAATATATATGCGGTGCTTTGTTCTGATAATACTATCGAGCCAATGACATCCATCTACTCTATACTCGCTGTCAAACTTATATACATGACAGATAGTGGTTACGTTCAGAACATGAGCTTTCTATGTCTGACAGCTGAGTTTTTATAAGTCAAGTTTTCGGTTGATATTGACGGAACGACGTAGGCGCAGTGGCTTAGTGTGTTGGGCTACTAAGCGAGGGGTCCCAGTTTCGAATCCCGATAAAACCCTAATTCCAACTTATGGTTTTTTCCGCTGCGCCACCTCTCGCGAACGTCTGAAAAACATCCGAGAGTATAACTGTCATGACGGAGCTTCTCAATTAGCCGTTTGGACCCGGCAAAAAATTGTAGATCCCTTCCATTCGTCCCAAAAATGAAAAACGCACACAAACGAATGGTTGTGAGAAGCTAGGCCTTGGGTCCCTACAGACCTGTTGCGCTTACTATTTATTTATTTTATTTATTGACGGAACGACAAAACCAGTCAATCACCAATTGTGTCAAATTTTCAGTAAGCACAGATTGCGGTTTTTCTGCACTTAATGCAATAAAAGTGGCGTTTGACAGCTTAGGTAGTCTTCGGTTTCAAAGAAGATATATTCAAAACTATCTTTTCCAGTTGATTTAATCTTTTAAATATGCCCAGCGTTGTCATTGCAGCTACTTGTCTGCCTTATTATTTTTTGCAGAGGCTAAGTTGTCAGAAATAAGTTTGCTTTTCTTTTTTATTAACTTTATTACATTTCTTTTTTTCCATCAAAGAATAATTAGAGAACACTTTTAGAACTCAGAAAAAGTTGGCTGGCAGCTGAGCATTTTAGATACAAAACTAATCACAGCCGACTTCACATGGGAAATAAAACTTGAATGCCAGCTAAATGCACTAACGGGTCTTACAATAAAAAAAAGAATGCTTTAAACACGCTTGGCTTAGATTACAGTATGATCGAGCCTTGTTTAGTTCTCAACAAAGCAACTACTTTTAAGGAAAGGTCTTGGAAACTTGAAAGAAACATTTTTTTATTAAAACATGTGTGTTTAGGGACAATTTCCGCACAAGAGAGATATCTGCCTTGAAAATAGATTTGGTCATTAAAATAGGAAAACACCAAAACCAATCACAGAGCTTTACACACTTTAGCAATATGGCATCGCGCAATGAAAATATAAATCCATTCAATTGAAAATGACTAAGCCGTCTCTTCTCTTGCCTCACACAATGTCTCGCATCGAAATTGGTAAAAGAAAAATCAGTTCCGTCGCACAGTGCAAGCTGGTAAAATTTTACGATTCTATTATCTAGTAAAAAACAAAACCTCCTCCAAGTTCGACTCATCCTCGAAAGATTCACATTTATACTTGCAGCCAAAGATATCTCCTTTTGCAGACGGAAAGCAATTACCTCGCATATATCCACCGTCCCTGTGTGTGTATATGTGTTTAGCGTGTCTCGCAAGTAGTTTTGCTAATACAACTCGGAAGATTGTAAGTGTGCAAACGGATCCTTCGTCTGTTTATTTTTTTAAGGGCTTTTCGCTGTAACTACACCGCATGCTCTCAGTCTGAATGTTAGATGTTTCGTGCTTGCAACATCATTTTGGTGAGCAACACTTCGTTTCCATTTTTATTATTATTACACACTCTATGCATCATTTTAGCACACACAAAGTTAACTCGTATTCGTTGCGCGAAATTGTGGTAATAAAAACACCAGGATCCGAAAAAGTTTTCCTCTGACTCCATCAGATGGCAGCTCCAGCATATCCCAGTAGATAACCTTGTCGTCATCATCATACTCATAGTTGTAGTCATGGGCATGATTATTAAACTAAGATTTTCCGTTCGCCTTTTATGGACTTTTCTTAGCACGCACATTATATGCTTTAGGTGTGTGTACATGGTTGCAGATGTAAACGGCATATGGAAATGGTCAATAAGAGCATCGAATTATATAATCTTCGGATATGGATGTACGTCTTAGCACTACTAGTTTTGGAACATTTTGTTAGATGAACGAGTTTTGGCTGGTAGTAAAAGTTTGTGACTATGGTACAAATTTGGAATTGAAGTTTTATGAGCGCGCTGGATGCAATTGGTAGTACTTATTTGTGTTGGAAAGTTTTCTATAAAATACATTGAAGGAAAACGTGGATAACGTAGCGCGAGATTGGAATATTTCGAATCTGTTTATTCAGAAGACCTAATGACTTGAGGAGTTCGATTACTTTGTGTTACTTTTGTTTTTCTATATTTGACGGATTTGTTTGCAAAATCGATACCCGTTCTTTCGATAAATCAGAATTGTGTAAGAAAAAACAGCTAATTTATACACAATACAAGTATTCATTTTCAATGAACTTTTAATTACATCATTGAAGAATTTATCTTTTTAGTTAAATTATTTTTCATTCACCTGCCCACTTATCGTTCAGTCGTTTATTGTAAATCTTAGTTAAAAACGTCTGACTTTCTCTAATGCTTTTACGTTCGTTTGATTTTGAAATTGATTTTACTTGGTTTTGTTTTTTAATAAAAAATATAAATGCCTTTATCACTAGTAACAAGTTGTACTTCGAATCGTAGGAAGCATCTTGTTTATTTACGGTCAGCTTAGGTTGAACCCTTAGAAAGGATATCATGATCGTCTATCTATTAACAGCACGTGGTGGAAACATTTCAAACAGAAATAAGAACCTAAATGCCCACATACACTGTCGAATATAGTTGTGTTGCATTTTGTCATGAGGAAAAGTAAGCTTTATCATTCGATATAATAATGAACAGTTCTATATTTGATGACGATGAATGTTCTGTATTTAAGGAAGTCCTTATTATTTGTTCTGTATTTCAATTAAGTTCTTAAAAACAAAAGCGTAAACACAAAAATTCAATGAACAAAATGATAGTCCTAAGTTGCCCTAACTTGCTGAACGAGCAAGTAAGTAATCTAGTACTTAAAATTGTGTTCTACCTGCTTAACTTTTTCTCAAAGTTTTTTTTTTATAAAGTACCTATGTATTTATCAAATGAAACCGTGTTGAAAAAGTTAACAAAAATTATATAAACTAGCATAGGCTACACTCGACAATACCAAGTGCTGTTCATTCTCAGATTCAATTAAACGAAAAGTTGGTAAAACTTCAGACCCGGAAAAGTGCTGTTAAAACTATAGCCCGGCGAAGTGCTGGTAAAACTTCAGACCCGATAAAGTTTAGTGCTGGTTTTCCACGCGTTTTTTGTCGCGTTTTGCCGCGCCAGGTTAATTCTCAAGGCTTTTCCATATTTAATACTTTCTCGCAAGCAAGTCGCTTCTCAGTTAATGATTTCAAAAACTGCTCCATCAACCTATCCTACAGACAGATTTGTTTACGTACAATGCAATTTACACTCTCCATTGATATTGCCATTCGTAGGTACTCCGCGACTTACGCTCGATAAATTCCCAGATTAAATGTGGCTAGGTCTCCTTTTTACATATGCTCGGAATGCGACTCTCTTTTAAATAAAATTTATTACTTCCAAGATCAGAGCTGACCCTCATGATCCTTTAATACCATTGCACATGAGTTACATGCGATGCCCCTTGCATGGCAAACCTATACCGACAAGTAAGGCTACGCAACGAAAAAGCCGATCTACTAATCTTAGTATGTCTCTGGCCTTCTACCCCCTTCCCAAATCCATGTGGTATCACAAAGGACATAAATTAATCTGGTATAAGTGTGTCTTTCCAGACAGCCACCTTACCTAACCAAAGTTTGCAGGGTTTTTCACGCGGTTTTCCTAGAGTTTTTTGACGCGATTTTTCATGCATTTTTGACGCGTTTTTTGAAGCGTTTTTCATGCGATTTTTCACGATTTTTTGACGCGTTTTTTCACTTGTTTTTCACGTGTTTTTGCATGCGTTTTTTATGCGTTTTTTCACTCGTTTTTTGACGTGTTTTTCCATGTGTTCTTCTTGCGTTTTTGACGCGTTTTTAAGCGATAAAGTTAAGTACTGGTGAAAATTCAAGAAAGTAGTAATACTACCGATTGCTGAATACTGATTATTAGATGTATGCTCACTAAGGAATGAAGGCTTATGTTCCAAAGAACGACCACCAAAAATCTATTAAGAGGTTGATACTGGCGATCATCAGAAAAGACTAGGCATATAGGGGGCCCATTACCATCCTCAGGGATCCTTTATGGTCAAAAATTAAAACATTTCCCCCACATACTGAATTTCCCCTCAGAACCTAAGGTCTCAATTTCGTTTGAGAGACCAATATTCTACAAATATTCGAATAAGTACAGAAACAGTATCACTAGTTGTTAATCTTAAGCTTGTATGCTAAGTTTTATCGTTTCTTGATTTTTTTTTCGAATTAAGATAGTTCACAATGCTTTTGAGACCTAATTTTGTGTTGAAATGTTTCCCTGAGCTGTTGGGCTAGATGTTTGGGGTGGCGCAAACTAGTAAAAGCATTCAAAAATCTTCTCCATATGACTTACAATTGGTTGGTGTAAAGCCTTTTCGTTGCACGCACTAAGAAGACACTGAAGTGTGTAAAATTAGGCGCAACATTCTCCAGGAAAATACAGCTTCATTGGTATACGATCGGAGAGTAGGCCTTGAAAAATTTGTACCGTGATGAAAATGCCACAGTATTGCTGTAGTTTGTAAGACCGTCACTGATTTTCTTACTTGGGGTATACTTGCTAAATGGAGACGTGGTAAATGGACAAACGTTGGGCGCCCAGAGAAATTTCTAGGTCTTCAAGACATCTCCCTCTTTAAACCGAAAGCGGTTCCAATAACCTTACCCGTCTTTCGCCCAGGGTGCATTTCAAAATGCCACCAAAGGGTATAACAAAATAATACCGATTTTGATACCCACTCCTTACCATCTATTCGATGTTTAGTGCTAGAAAACTCCACAGCCGTCAGATGGATATCTACACTTTAAGAGCTCCTTAACACAATGCGTCATTCGCCTTTTGTTCGAAGGTGTTACCCCTCATAATACACGTCACATTCCGTATCCGCAAACAGCACTGCTTAACCACCATTCCGTGAAAAGTTTTGCTTCTTGAGTAGACTTTTTCAGCGGGCCTTATCCTTAATCACTCTGTGCCCGCCGCCCCACCCCTATATGTCTATTCATTCCATTATGCCAACCAGAACAGCAAACATTTTCTCGCTCCGATGAGTCTCCTCATCAAATTGAGTCCGCATGTGCACAATTCACTCCGTTTGGTGTGTGCAAAAAGCCTACACTCGTGTTCAAAACTCCGACATCTAAGCAAACAAAAGCTTAACGCATGCATAGGCTTAAGCCACGAATCCCTTTCACATCGCATAACAAATGAAAAAAAACAACCCTTCCCCATGGTACCCATCTCAAAGTTTCTGATCTTGAATAACGGGCAGCGGTGCATTTCACCAAACAACTGAATATGCTGCCCCCGACCCCTGGACATCGTTTTTCATATCATAGCTCATAGGTAGGTATCCCCTGAAAGGATACAAAAATTATTTCGTATATGAGTGGTCTCCTTTTTTTGTTTTCGTATTCGCTTTGCAAATATTTACATAACGCGAAGCAACAGTTCGGAAACACAAAACCATAACCGACCGAATCGAGTTCCGTTAAAGTAATGAGCAAACACACACACACCAGGAGAATGTGTCATGCAACAAGCAGGCCTTTGCACTGTACAGCAACAAAAGGACGAACAAGACCTTCTCTAAATATAATAATAAAGCAAGAATGGAAAATGTCCCTTTTCTGTTTACCAGGAACGTGCAGCAAAATCACTCATCTCTGGAACAAATACAGATCCTCTCTACTAGACCAAATAAATTCGTTATCCCCAGTACGTGCCTCAACATATTACACTCAATCACTTTTAATTGATACATTAAACTGGGCAAACAATAATTTTCTTCTTCTTTTTTGGGGAAACGATAAACCCAAGCACACAACGCACCGAGAACAAGGACGTGCCAGCCTATATCATGTCTAATCCTTTGCGACAGGGAAACGCCGACGGTAGGTAAGCATCTCGATTATATCATAAAATTGTGATTACACAAAGGACGACGACGACGACGACGACAAGCACACAAAGACGAGGCATTAAATAATATTAATAATTGTACAAATATTTGTAATTACTTAATAGTAATCTTTTACATGTCCTCGGGGCCTGCACTATATACAGTTGACCTGTATCTGCACTCGGTGTATGGTTCTGTGTGAGGGATCGTAATTACTTTGAATCGAATAGGTTGTCCTCGCCATCCATATAAATATGGCTAAGGGCCAACAAAATGACTATGGATTCGTGTCTGTGTGATTGTGTCGATACTAATTGACATGTGACTTCAAGGATCGGATTTCCTTGACATATGTCAGGTGTGTAGGTGGGTGCGGTGGTCTGGGGGCCAACACACACAATACGATCTTTGTTCATGCTTGTATAGGATTTCGATTTTCGTATTGCGCTATTTCTTTGCTTGAGGTGAATGCCAGCCTGGCAGCCTCTTTGTATCTGGTTCCATTATTGGATTTAAATTGAATAGAAATCCCCCTTAAGCTGTCGAGGGATTTGACACTTTAAACAAAAACTATTTGGATGTGCCTTCGCTCCACCTCCCCAGCAGCATGGTAGGAGATTTTGTTTGAATAGTTTCTAGTTTTGTCAGGATGGAATATTATGCATTGCCAACAGGATTTCCTTCGGGTGGTTGTGGTGGTATTTGATGGCGCATATACATATCTACGTACCGCAGGAGTGAGAACTTGATTAATGATTTTCGCATTTAATGCAGAAAACACATACAAAATGTAAATTTAATTAGAAATGTCGACAAGGTGTACGGAATGGATTTGTAATTTAATTACAAGTAATTAGGTTTTAGCGCAAGTTTAGGGGTTTCTTTTGTGCTTCATTTTGGGTGGTACTACATACATTACGGAACGGAATGTTCACTGTGGCGTACGCGTTGGCTTGAAATTCCATAACCGAGGGCATTTGCCTGGTGCGTGGTATATATCTGACTCAACCTAGACTGAGTGTCAGTAAAAGGCAGTTTAAACAATAAATAAGAATCAGACTTAATGCCGAGTGCATCACATATCAATCATATATTCATGCATTTAGTAATCGCGAACACGTCTGCATAACACCATGAAACGATAACACGCCTTTCATGCCGGAACTGTTACAAAATGGGTATGGAGTCGTTTTTATTTTTCTGTGAACTATAAAATTACGACTCTCGTGAGAAATCTGCAAATATTCTTAAGCCTTTAAGAATAATGAAGAGTCCTCTTTGATTCGATCAAACATTTGTCGGCGTATTCCGATCAACTATAAAGAGGTTGACATCTAGGACACCTTCTGATGTGAGCGATTTTAAATATAATAATCTCAAATCAGTGAAAAATCGGTGATCCCATACTATTGGCAAAACCGCCAATTTTTGTGTTTTTTATAATAAAAAAGGGGGAAACGAGGGACAAGCATTAAAAGGGGAAAAATCTAAAATTTCTGTCAAGCTTACATTGCTTAAAAGTAAAATTAAAACGCATTTTCATTACAAACAAATTTCCAAGTTTACTCAGAACGAAATGTTCACAAACAAGTAAAAGTGTTATCAACGGCCTGGCCGATGCTTTAATACCCTCCACTGCATACAAGTCCTGCAAAATTTTAGGCATGTGAGGTAATACGTAATAATATTGAACAGGTATAGGTACAGGTCAACAAATAATAAAAATCAGCTTTATTACCTGTTCAAGGTAACATTATAGCTTTTTAGGAATTTTTTTAGGTTTTCTTAAAAGTTTGTAAATATTATTTATTTACTATTATAACCCTTCCGTAAATTTTGTAGGTTTTCTTAAAAGTTTATGAACCCGTACCTACAGGTAATCTTTGATGTTGCGCAAAATTCTGGAAAGTACTAAGTTTAAAATTTACCTCAAATGGTTTATAATTTTTTTTGCGATAAGGCCGAAGTCATAGAAAAAAAGTGATAGAAAAAAACATTGGTTGACTAATAACATATGCATTGTCTCTGGAGATATTTTCATTGAAAATATAAGAGAGACTAAGCTAATAAAAATGCAATTAAAGAGATAATTTATTTATTGTAATATTATGTAATATTTTATTTTTTATAGTAAAATATATTGTAATATAGAATAGGTATGTATAATTTGTTCTTACACTAACATATACGCAAAATATTGCCTTCATGATAAAGGGTGATTTTTTAAGAGGTTTACAACTTTTTTTAAAAAAAAAACACAAAAAATTCGAAAAAATGAATGAAATATTTATTTGAATCGATAGTTTGAACCTTGCAATTTAATGTTTAAAGATAATTTCATGCAAATGTTGACCGCGGCTGCGTCTCAGGTAGCCCATCCGCTGAGTCCAATTTTGGCATACTCTTTCACACATATCGGCCGGTATCTCACGAATGAATGCATGGATGTTGGCTTCCAGTGCGTCAATCGAAGCGGGCTTGTCCCTATACACATTAGCCTTGGCATACCCCCACAAAAAATAATCTAATGGTGTCAAATCGCACGATCTAGGCGGCCAATTGACCGGCCCGAAACGTGAAATTAACTGTTCACCAAACTCGCCTCGCAATTGCGCCATTGTTTCGCGTGCTGTGTGGCATGTGGCACCGTCTTGTTGAAACCACATATCATGCAAGTCAAGAACTTCCATTTCGGGCAAAAAAAAGTTTGTTATCATCGCTCGGTAGCGTTCACCATTGACAGTAACGCTGCGATTCGCATCATCTTTGAAGAAATATGGCCCAATAATGCCGCCGGCCCATAAACCGCACCAAACAGTGACTTTTTCGGGATGCATTGGTAGCTGTTGCAATGCTTCTGGCTGATCTTCACTCCAAATGCGGCAATTTTGCTTATTGACGTACCCATTCAACCAAAAATGAGCCTCATCGCTGAACACAATTTTTCGATAAAAAAGCGGATCCTCGGCCAGCTTTCCAAGAGCCCATTCACCAAAAATTCGGCGTTGTGGTAGGTCGGCTGGCCTTAGTTCTTGCACCAGCTGTATCTTAAAAGGCTTTACGCCCAAATCCTTCCGCAAAATTTTCCACGTAGTGCTGTAACAAAGGCCTAACTGCTGGGAACGGCGCCGAATCGACATTTCGCGGTCTTCTGTCACACTAGCTGATACGGCCGCAATATTTTCTTCACTACGCACAGTACGTAAACGTGTTGGTGGTTTAATGTCCAACAAAGTAAATTTGGTGCGAAATTTGGTCACAATCTTCCGAATAGACTGCTCAGAAGGTCGAGAATGCCGATCATAAAATGGAAGCAGCGCGCGATGAACATTTCGAACCGAGCACGAATTTTGATAGTAAAATTCAATAATTTGCAAGCGTTGTTCATTTGTAAGACGATCCATGGTTAAATTGCAAACCAAACTGAAGCTGTTTGACAGTGACACAAGGTACTAAACACACGTCAGCTGTCAAAACCAGTGTTGCCAAAACCAAACCAGCTAAAAAATCACCCTTTAGCTATGAGCGGTTTCGTATGTAGTAGCTTTCATATTATCAATGGGTATGTTTGTAAAAGCTCAGTCGATAGCACAGGTCAAGTAAGATAAAATTTCTTAACTGGATTCTTCACATTGAATTTTAAAACGCAATGAAATTTCTAGAAAGTGCTTCTATTGTAAAAATAGTATACGTGTGACATACTTAATAACAAAGTGGTTTAATCGTCTTTGGAGAAGTACCAAAAATACTTGACCGACATAGCCCATTTTTAATACCAACCTGACGACGATAAAAATAAGTTCTTTCACCAAACTTCATTCGCCTAAGTTGATTCCTTTGGACGATATCGTGCTTTCAACAGACAGATTGACAGACGGACATGACTAAATCGATTCAGAATGTGATCGTGATTCAGAATATATATATTTTATGAGGTCTCCGGTGACTCCTCCTTGGCGTTACAAATCTAATGACAAAGTAAATATACCTTCCTGTGGAGGGTATAAAAATATGAAAGACAACTGCCCAACGAACTTATAAAGTAAAATTGCTGTGAATCAGAATGCATTCACTCGTTTCGATATAATATGTCTAATAAAAAAAGAATCTTATATAATATGTATATTTTTATGTTACATTTTATTTTAACCTTTTTAATAAAAACGGCAAATTTCACTGAGGGGAATTTTTTCAAAATTTGGGGGAAAACTTATGCTTTTGCCCATAAAAAAACAGTCTTTCCTTCAGCTTGAATAAAAAAAACGACAGAAACGTGCTTTCGATCGTTCTAAGATATATTTGTTTTGATGAATACAATTCTTGTTTTTTTTTTGTTTGAGAACAAAAAGAAGGGAATAAAAACGGGAAAAACAGGCATTAAAAAAGGGAAAAAATATAATTTTGGATGAAAAAAAAGGGAATCCACATGCCAAAAGTCTGGCAACGCTGGTTGGGCCCCTACCACTTGTGAGCGCTACCTATGCCTCTACTACGGACCGGAGCATTTGTGTTCATCCGCTTTACATGTCCTTGCCATCTTAGAAGACCGATGCGTAGTTTTTTGACCAAGTAGGTACAATTCGTACACGCAAGCGGGACATATAAATGAATTATGCAAAGAATTTCTCTCTCGAACCGAGTTAATCTTCATCTACCTTAGCTTATTTCGTCCCATTCGAAATAGCTTTCCCCTTCCGCTTTTTAGTAGGTACTCTGTAATAATTGCGGAATTCTAAATGCGACATAAGTACGTTTCATTCCACTTTCGAAATACAGAGTAGAAAAATTACCTTTTCGAAAAATGTTACTTTCGGAACGAGATACAGAGTAGGGACCCTGAAGAGATATCATTCTGACAGGTAATAGCAAATTCGAGGTAGGATAGTCCTCAAAAACCCCTTCAGTAGTATGTCTAGGTATAGCTAATAAATTTTGTTTAAGCTCTTGCAATTTCTCAATGAATTGGTTAAGCCAGGCATATTTCTAGTGTCAAGCGCTAGGGCGGTGAAATCCTTTATGGATACTCCCAGCTTGGTGCTACGAGTTATGCCCGACACCATGGCCCTGATGCATAGTTCCGTATGAATGCACCACCACCGCACTTAGTCCTGTTACCCCATAATCATGCTTTCTTTTTTTTTATTAAAAAAGAATTGCATCTCTTGCGAAATGCGAAACTATAGCACTTCAACAGCACTCCGACATGCTTGATGCAGATCTGGACGTAAATTGTTCTAGTTGAAGTCCTCAAAAAAATTTCTCCAGGAAGCGAGTTTATTTATTAGTCGAACTGCTAATTTTTGATCTCTGTTCGTGCAACGGCGAAATGATACGACGCAGATATTTTCACAATTCAATTGTGGCCTTTTTCTTCTTATCAACTTGGAGTCAATAACTTTGTCAGACGCCATCTTTTGATGTATATAAATACGTCACCTGGGCCTTGGGTTATTGGTCGCTCCAATTACCTATTTGTCAGCGCATAGAGCTACTCACCTACCTTTGACTATTCCACCAGTCATCATTTGGCTTCGACAAGCAAAATCGTTTGCAAATTTCACTTGAAACTATAATGTCGTGGGTATCTCCCGGCAATTAGTGTTAAGCTCAACTCTATAAGTGGACAGCCAATTGCATTTGCTTGCACTGCACATTGTACCGATCAAACTCCATGGGTCAATAGGTTCACCTCACTTGAGACTCGCAGTCGCAATAATCTCCTCGTAATTACCAACAATCCAATTATTAAAAAAGTAAACAACACTCGCCATCCGTCTATTGGTCCTCCAATCAATTTAGAACCGCACACACACAAGTAGACAACGGCACACAAAAATAGACAAAAGGGATAACCCTTCAATCAGTTGAATGTTATTCCAACATACGAGTTACGAGTATATGGTTAATTAACGTCCATACTAACAAAAGGACTCGTTTCATTGACGCCACCACTGACGACGCCGGTGCCGCCGTTCCACACCGAGATTTAAGTAATTAAAAAGCCGATAAAAATGAAGTCTAGTGTTCGGGAGAAAACTCAAAAGCTCAGGCTTAGCTGTGCGAAACTCCCACTATTACGTTGTATTACGCCAATATATTATATTCCTTGTGGATTTAACCAGAGAAATAAAAGGGTTCCCTCTTTCTTTCGTCCTTCTCGACTGGTGTGTGCTCAGTGTGTACTGTGTACTGTGCTGCCATTCAATCGCTTTATCAAACCACTTCGGTGTGTTTGTGAGTGGATAACATTTTTCATGGATTTTCACCCTTTTTTGGAATTAATTAAGAACAGGAATCTACCCTCAGGGGGGCTGCGAAAAGGAAGTTAGCAAGCGCAACAGCAGCAGCAAACATAAGTACGAGCAGTAATAATATAACACAGAAAAACAAAACCGAAATCCCGAAAGTAGAGGAAGGAAGTTGAAGAAAGAAAGAATCGTGTTCTAATGTCAACACACACACACACATACAGAAAACAAGCGAAAGGGTTGCACGTTGAAGGTTCCTCTTGTGTTCGTTTTCGCTCTCCACAAGTTATACACATCGAATTGAGTCAATATTTGTCCGAATCGTTTGTACGCTACTCTAAGAGTTGTAGCCAGTAAGAAGGCCGGAAGGATTCGCATCCTGTGGAAGGTTTTTTCCACTTCCTCCCCCTCCTTCTCCCCTTTCGTTCTAACTTACAATCCGAAAACCCTTCAATTTGATTGAAAGGCGTGAGAGAGCCACACACAAACATTAGATCGGATGCTTGTAGCAGAAAAACAAAAAATGCCTTGCAGCCAACCCAACCGAACCGAGGCAGCGCAGCGACGACGACCGAGTTTAGAATTCAAGAATTCAAAGTTTCATTGGAATTCGTTAATTAAAAAACTAAAATAAACACACCATAAGGCACATCGGTTCGGAATACAAGTATACTCGCAGCCAAGGGACGAGCAAAGGCTGAGCCAAAACAAGGAATGTGTAACCGATGAGAAGAATTTCATATTACACAATCGATAGATACAACGGTACAACGGCAGAGTGGGCAACTTTCGAAAGATCTATCACATTGATGCCACTTCTCATGACGACGATGATGATGATGATGACGATACAAGATGTAACCACAAGCCCATCGCTTTGGGGAGGGAGATATTTTGAAATTCAATAACCTTTGGGTTTAAATCCCTCTTCTCGTGTATAGCCATAGGTACGAGTACATATGTGTGAGAATGAGCGGAGAGTCCCAATCGTTGGAGTATCTTATCAATTTTCATTAAAACTGTGCAAATTTACTTTTAGCCATTTGATCGGAATATTGCCCATAGACGATGAATATGAATAAACTTTCAAACAAAACAAACAGAGGCGATGATGAAATTTGATTCATGGCGAACGAAAACGAGGAAAACAAATTTTCGATTCCGTTCAACTGGAGGCTGTTTGATTAAGTGGTCGTTTGTGCCCGGCCTCTACTAGTGATTTGCAATAAAATGCGCATACACCAGAGCGTCCGGCAGTGGAAGTCACTTTTGCCAAGGGATTAATGAGGATCGTATCTCATTGTGGGTCAGCAGACCTAGTCAGTAGTTCGCCCAATTGTTGGGGTCATAATTGAATTTGTAATTCGAAAGCAGGGCAAATGGTGACCTCTGTATTTTTTTTTTCTTTTGTTTTTTTGGCGAATGCAAGCAATTAATCTGAATGACAATTTCATGTCAAGTTATACCCTCGAGAAAAAAGCTTTAGGAGTCAGTAATCTGGGTGTGTTTTTGCGGGAGCTATAGGTACCCCCCGCTCAGTAAAAAAACCGCACATACCCGTGAGCCAATGCAGACTTTCCGCCAAATATTGAAACCAAATATCAGTCTGTGTGTGTTTCGCGGGAGCTACGACTTACTTAGGTGACGCTCCAGTTCGGGGTGTATCTGGGCCTGGGAGCTACGGCTATGCTTGGAAAAACTGCACAAATCACTGAGTCACTGCGCATTTTAACCAAAATATTAAAACCAAATATCGGTAACAGTTCGCTATAGAACTCAATATCTACTTTTACCGTTTGTGCGGTAGCTCAGTGGGTGGTGTACTGGACTACTGAGCGAGAAGTATCAGGTTCGATCCCCAGAAAAAAACAAATGATCTGTCTTGTGGAAAAAAAAACGAGTGTGCCTTAGACCACACGACAGAGTAAAGCTTCTTTAGCTCCATCTATATGTATGTACTCGCAAACGAACTACTGACTGAGATATATATATATTTCATGCACTGGCTATGAGAGGAAGAGAGAAAGAAAATGTGTGCGCGCACTGCTCTCTCTTGCTCCTACAGTGTGATATAGACAACAGGCCACAGTTGCCACTTGCAAATTTAATTTTAATTTTCAAAATAATTGCTTGCTTAAAAAAAAAAACTTTTATAAAACATAAGACTTTTCAATTCAATAAGGAACGTAGTAGGAACTTTGTCAGTCTTTAAACAGTTAATCAACATTCTGCACAAAATTACCAGCTGCTAGAAGGCATGGGATCATCTACCATTTTCGATACATTTTTCTTATAACAAACCTTTATGTCTGTTTTATGTGTGTATATAAATAATATGATTAATTTATCTATCCATATCTCAATGTAGTTATAAACAGACACAGAAAATATTTCGAAGTTTACCATCTGTCAAAAGAAGAAAAGTGATGCATTGGGTAATTTGTTGAATAATGAATAAAATAAATAAAATTCCAAAAAGTTACCATAACCAGATAAAAATGACCAAATTACCGAAACTCAATTAGCAAAAAAAAAAAATTACAAAATTTGGTAGAAAAAATACCAAAGTGGCAACCGTGCAATAGGCGTGTAGGGGGAGATGGGGCACCTTGATACGATTTTCATTGGAACTCAAAAAAAAGTCTGCGTATTGACAATAATAACAAAGTAAAAGATTTATTGTGCTCAATGTCGTTCTAACTATCTTATTGTAGACGAATGTAGTCTTAAATTCAGCTACAAAAAAAATTAAGAGCTATTTACTAAAAAATGAAATTTGTATCAAACTGCCCCACTCACGGGGTACATTGATACATTGATGAAGAAACTGCAACTTCATCGATGTAAGTTCTATCAGTTATTCTTTTGTACGTTCGCACCATTTTCCTTTGAAAAAATTCAAATATTACGTTGTATTTTACACAGAGAAAATTTGTGGGGCACATTGATACGCATCAAACTACACAGGGGTCGTGTGTATCAATGTGCCCCAACTTACTTCACAGAAAATAAATATTAAATGCAGTTAGAGCAACGTTTTATAACAAAATTTTAAGCAAATATCACATTATGAAGGACATTATACTACCAAATAACTTCATAAGAAACTGTAAGCACAAATATACGAAAAAAAAGACTCACTCGAAAGAAATGACAAAAATTTACTTTCAGACGTGCGAAACACTTTTGTGCATGTTGGGCCCAAAGCGCTGACTGAAAAGTGATGTCATCCAGATATGTTTTTGCGTTGATAGACATGTTGCGCTGTGTGCTTCGTTGAGTGGTCTGCTGCGTTTTGTTTTCAAATAATGTCGATTGTATCTATGTGCCCCATGTATCAATGTACCCCATCTCCCCCTACTGTGTCTTAGATATAAGGAAAAATAACTGGCTATGAAAGAAAGAGAGAAAGAAAATGTGTGCTCACACCTCTCTCTCTTGCCCTTACAGTAATATACGAAACGAAACGTAGCTCTCTCTCTTTCTATCTTCACTAACTTATATCTCCCTCTCAACTCCCGTTCGCAGTTTCCGTAACGCTTTCGTGACGCATTCACCAGCTTACCCGCCAAGTCAAGCGTGCCTAAAGAAGTTTTACTTCAAAAACAATGCACAAAAAATAACGGAGCAGCACAAGCTATTGAACACTATCAAAACAGAAAAGCTGAGTGGTTGGACAACTTATCAAGAAGTATCAGGTTCCAATCCCAGAAAAATACAAACTGAATCTCAATTTATTTATTTATTTTATTTATTTATATCATTTTATCGCTGTACATCGAGAATAATTTCATAAAATAGTACAGGTATATATATGTATATGTATGTATATTTTAAACAGAAAAACTATTGATTAAAACATGATCCAAAATTTGGTTTAGATGCTCGAATTTAAACAACAAAAATAAAATAAAGTAAATTGAAATTCAAAGATTAAATCAAACAACTATCCATCAGTGATAAAAATGATAAAACGGCAGGTAAAAACTGGCTATGATCGATTTTTTTTTTTCTTAACGAAAGGGGGAGATGATTCCAAAGGCTAACGGAGTAAATGTAAAACCGACGACGCGTTGTTAGACAGGTGTATGTACAAGGCCTAAGGGTAATACCTCGACCTGACTGTGAAAACGTTAGTTTGTCAAACAAATAATTTGGTGTTTTTCTTTTTATGATTTTTATGAGAAAGGCAATGCGCGCCTTAAACACATACAAATATTCCCAGCTTGGTGTCAGCTAATTGCGTACAATTTGTATTCCTCTGCATTGTTCCTCCAATACCCTCGCCGGTTATTACCTCAATACTCACACTTCCGAATTTGGGAAGCTATTTTCCTCAGCTTCATGTAACTCACGTCTACTTGTAGGATACATTTTGCAAACTTTTACCAGGTATTTAGATGACATCTTACAAAATTTAAACAAAAAATGCATTTCTTTTTGCTATACAGCCCTTTGCGTGTTTCAATTTCAATTCAGAAATGAAGATCGAATTCAAGTTATCTACTACCACAAAAAGTGCATTAACTTTTCCACACTGATAATCCCCTTCTTCCCAAAACCTGTCCAAAAATATTATTCAAATCTCGCAACAAAAACAAAAAAAAACAGACCCAAATAAATATTCCATTATCGTTGATCCAAGGGATGGAAAGCATACACATGCAATTACCAAACCGATTGTATAAATTCCCCGCAAGTCTACGGAAATCACAAAATCCACAGACTAGTCCAAACTAATGGTTCGGTCGGAGGAGGGTGGCTTTAAATACACAAAGAACAAAAAAAAACTTCTTAGATTAAATTCTATTGCTAGACCGAGAAATGTCTGTTAGAAAACATCCACAAAACAGGATTACTTCGGTTTTGCTCCATCCCAGATGTGCACTCACACACTCCGCAACCGAGTCCAACTCCAACTGCTGTCCGAGTTATATCCCTGACTAAGATATGCCTTTAGGACTTTTGACTTTCTGATACATTCAACATCAGGAGTTTGTGTGCCTCTGCCGGCGCCCTTATCTCTTTGCGCCGAAAAATGTCCAAAGGCAAACTTCTGCAAAACACGAATTAACTACGTTACAATTTTAATCCGCATTGAAGTCCCTTCCGAATGTATATACCTATACCTATGTATAATTTGATAGATATGCAATAAATGTCCCGACTTGCCTCCTCGGTATAGGTAGGTATACCGTATACATCTTGACTGTGAACTGTAATTATGGTAAATTATCACCCCGGAATGCCTTGACATTTTATGTTTTTCGGAACTTTATCCTTTCACTACCAAAAGGACTGCATTCTTCGTCTTGTATATAGATAATAGTTTCTAAGCCATACACCATCAGAGTATAAGATGGTATCTTGTAATCTGTTGTGCTGTGAACCAACAGCAGTGGTGGCGGTTCATTAGCATAGGCTAATAGGTTGAAAGGAAATTCTTGTTACTTTTAATTTGTTGGTACTTGATTTCCAAACGGGAGGCGGTGAGTGGGGTTTCCATTTAATTTTGCTGGCAAAGTGTTTAAAGGGCGATGGCAGTTTTTATAATTTAATTTTCAATCAGCCTGACAGTGCTTTGTGAATGTACTTCAAGTGATAATAAATCTGGGCAATAGATAACTCTCGTGTTTTGTCTAAGCTGAATTTTTATATACAGCATGAAAAAGTCGGTATTGGCGCGTAGATGAAATCGCCAAAATTTCTACACCGAAGTGACTCTCATGGAAGTGTTTCGACTTTGCCAAATATTTGTCTTGATTCACCAAACTCTAAACCATTTCATATTGGTTGCTTAAATCTTACCATATTATAACAGTTGTTTTTACTCCAGCTCAAACTGATAACATGGCAAATTTCCCTGAAGTCGCTGAATATTTGCAAAAAAAACGTTATATTCCTGTTCTATGTGCTTGTGCCAGTGAAATAATAAGTCAAACAAGCTAAGGGAGAGCTGGGAAACTCATTTTAATACATCGATAACAATATTAGTTATCGAACCGATTACAAACAGATTCCCACCCCCATGAAAACTAAAAGCAGAGAGAACTATTGCCTTGGGAACTGTAGTGAAGCTGTGAGTTTTCAAGTCCTTTTAGCGTATTCTGATTGGGAGATATGGCCAGTTATCGAATGTACATACACCTGTATATATTTATTTATATTTACGAAAGTAAAATTTCTAAATTACATATCATTTTCGGGAGAAAAATAAAAAGGTCGTTGAACAAATTGGACTTCCCATAATTTGTGGGCAATTAGCAATAGACTGAACTTCCTGGACAGGTACAGTTAAAAGTCCTTATCCAATTGTTGTTGTACCGCCTATCGCCTTAGGTTGGTCGCACATCAACTTGGAGGCTCAAACTCAATGGGTGTTACATGATCCCTTGAGGCGCGGATAATTGTTAACTAAGATCTTAAGTGCTTTATTTAATGTGTCTTTGCATGTAAATTCTGGCCACTCATTTAAAGGACGTTCAAAACAAAAAACATACCAAAAGGATGTCGCCACCTAAAGCTTCACTCTATTAACACATTAGTCGATACTAAATCAACTCCAAAAATAAATTCCAGGACACAACTCACGGAACAGCTCAACTTTTCGGCACATTAAACAAATTGCAACTTCAAGCGATCCAAACTTTAAATATTTACCCAAAACACTTTCAACTTGCAGATCGCAGTCACCCCTCTCTCTTTTCGGCGTGCAATGTGCACTCACCCTATTTCTTTTTAATCAGACAATTGTTTGCTTGCTAACGAATGCCTAACCACAGTGAGTTCTTAACATGCACACAAACATACACCCGCAAAGGCAACACAATCCTTTTGAGCTCTTCCACCGCTGCCTGACTTAACTCGCTCTTCTTTCAATTTACAAGCAAAAGCGACATGATATTACTCCGAAAGCAAGTGCCTAGCCTGCCTTCGCTGCAGACTGCAGTACATGAAGGATAAACGGATGCGCTCTATCTCTCCCATTATAAACAACGCCGAGGGATTCTACTTTCTTAAACAGTATTTTTTTTTTGTCCGCGCTCTTTTCCGTTTCGCGTATACACATTCATTTCATACATGTGTTTATTCCGTTTTTATATCCTCTTGGGCTCTTGCATATCCTAGACAACACTTTTTTGTTCGTACTGAATTTTTAATTAACACTTTGAGTTTACGTTATTGAATTAAAAAAATATATATATAGGTAAATGGATATAAACTCGTGCAGCGCACGGCGAAAAAGACCTCTTTTCACTAAGCACCTAAATATCCACCGAAATTGTAATTAAAACAAAGGGTACACAAATACATTGACCTTATCTTGCGCTTGCATCCTGCTGTTACTTGCACACACCACATTTCAGTTGAAAACCAAACAATTTTGCTGCCAGGATAAAGGATAAATAATTGCTGACCATTGAAACTTGTTGTATTGTATAATTATCAGCAGTGCAAAAAAATTAAAAAAAATAATAAACCCTCGTGTCCCTGGTAGCGTGAAAAAAGACATCACCATTCACCACCCACCACCTTTCGACGAAAGGATATAATTGTTGTGTGGCTCTATAGTTTCTTGTGTTGCTGCAGTGCGGTGGGTTGTGTGTTTTGTTTTGTTTGCAAAACAGTAATAAACAAACAAAACGGAAAGGATAACCGACGAAGTGTGTATTAATAGTTATTTCTGTCGAACACAAGAGTGGTGGGTGGTGGCTGATGGAGTTGCAGGCAGAGCCACCATCACCGGCAGAGAAAAAGTACAGTGGCTTTGTTTTAAGTTTTCTCCCTCTCTTTCTCTCTCTGTCTTACTTTGGAATGGTCGCTTGTGCACTTGAAGGCAGCTAGACAAATTGATGGCGTTTTTATCCTGATGTCTGCAATTAATTATTGAGACATTTCTTCTGTCTCTCTCTCTCTCTCTCTCTCTCTCTCGCTTTGCCAATCGTAAGTGAATGTGGTTGAAATGTTTTTACAGACTCATTGAAAGTTCCAATAAGATATAGACGACGACAAGTACAACAAAAACCAAAGCAAAACTTCATCGAGTTTGTGATGTCCTCAAGGACTATAAAGCGCTGGGAACTGTACAAACATTACATATATAGAAAGAGCAACCACTCAACACATTGATCCGGAGAATACCTACGCAAGCAATTAGTTGCAAACAGCTGTTGAGTGGTTTTGGTTAAGTTCAGTTGGTCAGTTGCATTAAGGACCTGCAGGCAAGGATAATTAGATATGTAATTAGAATACAAAGGAATTATTGTGCAATTCAGCAATTAGTTAGAAACGATTTATAGCAGTTGCTGCTAAAGACTTCTTAAATGGATTACCTCTGTTTTGGGGTCGATGAAAATGGGTGCGTTTTGGAGTCGGTGCACAGGTTTGACAATTGGACTGACAAGATTTACTGAAAAGCAGCTGCAATTGGCAGTTCGCCCTATTATACTGAATATTTTGTAGAAAGTAATCATCCGAGGTCCTTTATCACAGAAGTTCTTGCGTTCTTACGGTCCTGTTGCAACGATCGAGTAAAGGAGTATTGAAAAAGTAATACACACGACACAGTTTACATCTTTTCGGGAGCAACCACCACGCCGAACGGCGTTATACTCATTTGCGTCGTGCATGTGTGGGGGAGTTATAGCCGGACTGTAGATAATCAAATTACGCGTTTTGAAACCACTTGTCGATGTGGTTTTGCTATTTTTCAAGTGGCGGTCTCAGATTAATGATGCGGTGCAGTTGACAAATTCGATTTTAGTATGTCACTTTACTACTCGATATGCAAGTATGCCCCTTTTTTTCAAGCAGAGATTTGTGGTTTCCTATTTTTAAAGAAGCCGGCCTGAGGTGGTCTAATATCGTATCTAAGACTCAGACTGGCTGGCAGAGACTCCTAAAGATTCTGCAATGACCTGCAAGTTGGGGGAAATATAGCGCACAGTTTTAGGGAAGGTTCTTCTTCCATGAGATAGAGATGAATATCAAGCACTCCCAAAGGTCTAATAAGACTAAAGTCGTTCTGTGTTGCTTTAGTTGTCACTATACGGGAAATTCTATTATTGTAAGGCACGCTCTCAGGTTGAGTCCCTCTCTGATTTTTTTTTTCAAAAACTGCATGGACGAGGAGTAGCAGATTATTCTTTACATTATCCCTATACCTCTCTCAGCCCGAAGAAGAGTATAACTAGGCGGGTACTTCTTCAATAGACTCCGCAAACTTTATAATATAGATAGCCGTCAACCGCCTCCAGCGCTTTAAACTAACCTTTAAAAAACCTTTGGCATCACAATGGGTCTATATCTATATATTGGCCTAAGTCGCTGTCGATATTTGAGGGGGTCTGCCATCCTGACCTAACCTAACCTAAGGTAGAGGAAATGGGCTAAAGGAACTCCAAAGTGCTGCTTAATTTATGTGGGGAAATTGTGTGTTTTTCAAACGACCGGACCTTCACTGTGCCTTGTACCGCATGGAGCCTTATATCTCATATCTCTTAACCGAACCCAATTTAAACTTGTAATAATCGTTAAATGGTATTCCTCCCTTGGCCGCAGTGGCCCGTAATGATTAGTAAAATTTCGATCTCCATCCGGTAGCGCATTCCCATTCTCCTTGAACCCATTCTATCCCACTCTTCTCATGCTACTTTTATACTGCCTCCGTATACTTAAACTTTTATGCGAAGTGGAAGAACCTTCCGTACCGTAATTACTCAAAATTAAAGCCTAATCGAGCTCGCTCTGCTTAACAACCACTAATATGCACCTCAGAAAAACAGTACCTCTCTAAAAAGAAAACCCACTCTCACATTCACCTCTTCAAATCTACATTTCAATTTTCCTGCACGCATTCCTTAAGCTAATTACATGGAATAAAATTTACTAAATTGCTCCTGCGGCACTACTACTACTCGTATCGTCATGTCGTCGTCCTCCTCCTCGACTTGGTAACGCATTAATAATTTCGATCGACTTTGGAGAGCTCGTGCTTTCTCTCCTCCCTATGCAGGTTTACCGCCGCCCTACTCGATTGCAGCATACCTGTGCATGTGCCAACAGCATATCTCACAGTTGAGCGGTTTGTCTGCTACCACACACACACACATACCCACCCACCTCTGCCTTGGTTAAAAACATTTCAAGTCAATTAAACTTTTCACCAGCTGCGTTCAACCGTGTGAGAGTGCGGTGCGGTGAAATAGAATAGAGACAACTTTTCGAAAGTTTAATAGCGTCAAGGACCTTACTCCTGTGCACTATGCCTTATGCCACTTGTAACCACTCTTACTCTATACCGATAGATGTACGTAAACACTTTCAGTACTATTTCAATTTGAAAATTATTGCCAAGCAATTGGAGGCTACGGTGGCTCCACCTATTACCAAGTGCCATCTTAAGAGGTGGCACAAAAAAAAAATAAAACGTTACTCCTCACGTGTATAAGCTTGAAGCAATTAAATTGGATTAAAATTTCAAACGCGAGGATGTGAAAATGTTGCGTGCCTTCCATTTAATCCTTTTTTTTATAAATAGTTTTGTTGAACAGACTTGGCGTTGGAGTACCTACCATTGTTCTGCAACAGGTGCAATTCAACTGCTTCTACGAAAAAAAAAAAAAGACTCAATCTCCTGGTGTGAGAAAAATCACTCAACCGCAGCTCTGAGGTAGTTGTCCCTAGAATTCCTTTTCTCTCTGCCTAGCTTCTGTCAAATTTGGCTGCACACATACCCATGTGCAGTAAATTTTCTGCCGAAAACTCCTCCAGGACCTAATGATTTATTACCATTTTTGTGAGAAATTTCCACTCCTGTCTGTGTGCAACTGAAGGGCGAAAGACGCTTTTGGCAAATTTATTTATTTGTCACACTCAATCCAAAGACTGCACAGACTTTGTTCGGCTTTTTCGTTTTTTTTATTTTTTATTCTTTTTTTTTGAAAAGCTCGGAAACACATTTGTCTAAACTGGTATGTAGCTCGAGACACATTGCTGACATGCAACAAACAAAAGAGGCCAACACACAGTCTTATGCAAAAGGATCATACTCCTTGGTAAAGAGTATCAAAATTCAGTTTCGGAATTTAAGCAATAAATTATATCTTCAAGCAGGGGGATGTTATGAATGCATACGTAACACAAAAAGAAAAACAAACTCCTGGGCTCTACACAGGATCAGATGAGCAGCAGCACCGTCACATATGCATGCATCATCGTCGTTCCACTTTTGCATGAGAAAGTTTACACTTTGTGAATGGAGTAAAAAAAAAAATACCTTCACACGTAGAGCTATTTCTTACAAGACATTCAGGAAATTTTTGCAAGGATTCTTGCACAAAAATTGCCTGCGAGTGTCGGAAATTTTGTGAAATATTTGCTTCTCCTTTTTTGTGTTATTGTTAGACGTGTAAGAACTAAATACAAATATATGCAGAAAGGATATTAAAATATCGTTTTCGTTTTGGCACGAGACGCATTTCGGAGGGAGGCGCTGATGCTGGCGTGGCGAAAGAGTTAAATTGCAAACGCAAAGAGAAAGGATATTTGTGTTTCGAATATACAAACGATAGTGATGTGCTGGATCAAATATTTGCATTTGGAAATGGAAAAATGCCGGTGGCAGGCCGTGGGATGGAAAGGCGTTGCTCCTACCTGAGTTTAGGGCAAGAAATTGAGGTTGTAATATTTATACTATTTTGCAGAGTATGGTATTGGAAGGTCGTTTTACAAGGCTTATTTCAAAGTCAAGTCTTCATTTACACAAGGAAACACAGCGGCCAATTTTTTACCTCATGCTAGGGGAGAATTAAATAGTTTCTTTCTTTTAAGCATTTGGCTTGGACTCAGTTAATGGAGTGACATTTACTTTGCGCTGTGTTTTTGTCCTTTTTACTGTTCTTGACAAAGCAATGCCTGCGAGAATAGACCTACGGATACTCACCTTTCACTTGGTCCATATTGCATAAAACTCAGTTTAAAAATAACGCCGTAATCAGTACGACAAAAAGAAACGTGTAGCCTCTTAACATAATGATTTTGTGATCCCTGTACAATTACATACATATGCCACAGCGAAGTCAATCTGATCGCAAAATTATCGCCAATATTCAAATCTGAAATCTGCTGCGTTCGCTTAAAACGCTTCTTTTAGAAAACTATGAATTGAAAGTATGTAAGTTGAAATAAAATAAGAGCCTACTCGAGGAAAAAGAATACTGCAGTCAATTTCAAAAGACACTTATGCCAAGTAACTATCGGAAAAAAATAAAGTCAAATTCCGATGGTCGACCAAGTTCACTTTGCACATAAAGAAGTCAGTTCAGCTTCAGTCTCACTATTAAATCCATTTCTAGTTTCTTTTTGTTAAACTATTTAAGTTAAAGCGAAGAAATTGTGGACCGTTTGCAACGTTTTTACGTAATATGAAACTATTCCGATTCTGCCGTTGTGATGCCTCACAAGTCACAAGTTCTTGTGAGGTTGATTCCTTGTGAGGTTTGTTGTGATTCGATAACATTTTTCGTATTCTCCGATTATGCTCACAACAAATTCACCTCACAATGGTTAGATTACTATCACGTCAAATTTTGTGGGATCAGTGAAGGAAATATTATATCCATTAATTGAATAAAGAAAAACAAATTTATTACGAAAATATGCGAAATATTTACACTGAAATGTTTTAGAAACGAAGAAAAGAAAATATTAATGACGTTTGTCACAAATAAAAATTTCCATATTCCTCAGTTCTTTTTATACAAATATCAATTTTCCCCGAAAAGTTAATAAATATCGCGGAAAGGCTGGGTTTGGGTCTTTAAATGCTTGGAAAGAGGGAAACAACGCCATCAAATACAAATATTGCCATTTGTGAGCGCTTATGACTGGTTTTCTATTTTGTTTTTCTACTTGCTCGATACGAGATCACAATCTCGATTTTTTTTGTGAGCCTCACAAGTTGTGAGTGTGCTCGCAGCGATGCCACTTTACTTCAATTGAAGTAGATTTACTTCAATTTAGGTAAAAAAATTAAAATCTACTCCCTACTTCACACTATAGTTAAATTCTTTATATCTACTTCACTTTAGAAATTCATTATTTAATCCGCTTCAATTTTAATAAGAAAACCGTAAATCTACTTCCAAAATAAAAATTATTTAAAAAATGCTTTAAACTCTTTCATTTAAGCACCGATTCACATTTCAAAAGAATAAATTGCTACAAACTTCACTTTAAACACAAAGTTTTTTTTTAATTTTCTGACGTTTATAATTATTTTCCTTTTAATTTTTTGTCAAAGATGTGATACGTTTGGCTAGGTTTTGGTTCCTGTCTGTTCCGAAAAGTTTAGCCAAATACGCGAGAGAATTATTACAAACGCGATGAAGATATTTTGAAGTAATCAAGAATGTGAATAAGGATTGGTGCTCAAAATTATAATTTAATAAACATATCGCTGTGCGCCATTCAAAATATTTTTTTCTAAAAAATTTGCAAAAAATAGTAAAAATGAAGTGAGAACATTTTTTTTAGATTTTAAAAAGTTTTTTTGGACATGTTGTGTATCCTTTTCTTGAATTTCACTTTTTGGGTCAAATCTACTTCGCTTAATTTTTTTGAAGTGGTAACGTTGGCTGTGCTGTCAGAATACGAAAACCTCACAGAATCTATTTCATCTCACCTTGTGAGTGTTTTGTGACTTGTGAGGTATCAGTGAGGTTTTCCTGAATCGGGCTGTAAAACTCTATAATAAAACTGTAACGTTCATGTGTTTGTCCGGAATGTGATCTGTACTGTTTTTTTTGTTAACTTGAACTGGCGTTGTTGTTTGTTTTCAAAAGGTTAACATATAGGACTATAAATGTAGTAAACCTGGGAAATTACTTAATTGCGATCAGGCTTACATATTAGAAAGCTTGAATTTTGTTAATAATTCAAAATTGCACCTGCTTAGTTTAACGTTTGTGTAATGTTACTCGTGTTGATTGAATTTTTAAATTGAAAAGTCCAAGGCGCAACAAGTCCGTCTAGGCACCTACAACCTAGCTTCTAACAGCCAGGTTTGATTAAATTTTAATTTTAATGACGAATGGGAGGAAAATAAGATTTTAAGCCACGAATGAACGACTGAATTAAGATATTTATCAGATGTCAGCGGTAGGTGACCACACGCCTAGTAGCCCAGCACATTAACCAGTGGTGTCAGTTTAGCTAGATCTGATGCTTTTTTAACGGTTTTAGCGCTCATTTCTATAGCTATTAGCGAAATTTCTTACTTTGACATGGCGCTGGCGCATCGTCCTAAAATTCATCTGCAACCCCGGTTAGGGTGCAAATTTTGTGGCGTTTTGCGAAAATGGAAAAAATTTGTAAAAAGCCGAAAAAAAAAATGCATTTGGTTCTGATATCGTTCAGTAGATAACCACCATCATAGAAAAACCATACTGAGACCCCCAACTCATAATCCTCTTGCCGCTGGCCCCCTCAGTTTTTTTTCAAATTCGCCATTTTGTTTTCCTATCGGTGTTATGTCAAAAAAGAATCCGTGTGACATGCAAAAACATACAAAAAATGCAAAAATAAATGCTGCCAACCTCGGCAACCGTGGGGAAATGTGAAACAGTTCGGGAATACCACATTTTTCCATTACTGAACGCCATTGGTTAGTTATTATAAATTGTTAAAAGGCGAATAATTTGATTTGTTTGGTTAGTAAAATTATCTAAAGTTGATGCTCTATATACTAGAAACATATAAGGATAAACATGGTTGTGTATTTTCCGCTTTTGGATATCATTAACTTCGATTTCGTGTGTAAATTTTTCTTAAATAATAAAGAAAATTTGCTCAAAATGTTTTCATTTTCCCTCAACCAATCTACATTGTTAATTTTTCATGAACATTTTAAGCAAATGTGCACTTATTCCTAAAAAAAAATATTATCCGAACAATTTCAAATTAAACGGATGAAATTCTATGAACTCTGCCAGCAACTTTGCCCACAGCGGAAGTGTCTCATATCTCCTGGGAGTGTGTTGGTGAGCAGAATTTTTGAAGTTTCGTGACATTTGTCAATACGAATTTCTATGTAAGAATACTAGCGCACCAAACGTGAACACTCCATAAAAATATAGCTTGTAGGCTAAGTAACGGGAAATCGGCCGGAGTTGGTGGTCTCAGTATTGTCTCTGACCACCATATCAGATCTAAATGCACTGTTTGCTTGATTTTCACTGAGACTATGTATTTACATCTTTACAGATAAAACCTTTCAAATTTTCAAACATCATAATATAATAAATACTTTAGAGCTTAGCACACTCTTTTTAGCTCAGAGCTGAGCACTGAACTGAGCTCGAGCATTATGAGCGTGCTCAGATCGTTCCGATGTATTTTTGAAACACACTTGAGCACATAGCTGTCATTTTTTATAAAGTATATGTATAAATTGAATATTTATTAATTGTTTTTTATTTAATTGGTTAACTTTCAGTTCCAAAACAACAAGGTTCGTCCGCCATTTCAACTTTTTTGTTTATCTTTTTTTTTCTGTCAAATGTGACTGGAAGTGTCTAATCAGCTTTTCACTCAGCCTGCTCAGTCAATTTATTCTGAGCATGCTCTGAACGAAAAAAGAAACACAAACTTTGAGGTCTGATGTATCTGAGCTGAAAAAGAAACACGAACTTTTTGTTTTACAGTTCAGGTTGTGTTCTGAACTAAAAAATAAAAACGCCTTATGTGTGAGTTTCAGTGAGTGCTAAATTAAACTTAGTTTTCGATGAATTTTTTTTCCGTAATACTGCTATTTGTTTACTTTTTTATCTCCCTGTGGTTAAAACGACCTGGCAGCACTTAGGTCGTCTCCTTACTCATAAAATTGTATAGCAGGTTCAAATAATCTTCAAAACTAACTGCAGACACCCTCATTTCATATTACCATAACCAGGAGCCAAGAGCTAATATATTCCTGCTAATATACAATTTCAAAAATAATCATACATCCAACTTTCACATTTATGCAACATCATGCATTAAATGGGATTATGCTCTTCCCACTGGTCGGCGACCGACGTACTTTTGATTTTCACCCAGCAAATGTTACACATCGCTCCGCATGCGGAGGTGTCTGTCAGCGACGACGCCGGCCGGTCAACCGCTCGTCCATCGCACAGACTATACGATTAACGGTGGCAGGATGTAATTGCAAAATTTCATTAATCATACATAATGGCTAAATCCTGTTAAACAAATATCAATCATACGCACAAATAATAATCGGCTTCTATAAACACACACACACACACACGCCGGAACCACCCCTCATATAAATATGTATATAATATCGAACCGCCAACTGAAATATAATTGATAATTTCCCTCCTCTAATTGAAAAGCACACACACGTAAAAAAAAAACGTATTGTGTTTTTTTTTTTCGCTCATACAAATGCTAAAGTGCTAATACAATGGAAAATAAATTAAAAATCAATCATCAATAAAATCAGTGTTGATGAATGAAAGAATCGTTGCGTGGTGAACAGAAACACATAGGAACATTACACACACTGTAAATATGATGTATAGAATGAATGATGTGAAAAGGACTAATTATATGCAAGCGGTATAAGAAAAAAAGAGCGAGAAAAAATGGCCGGTCATGTTTTATAGAGCGGAAATAATGCACAAAAAAGGAAAGCATATTTTAGCGTGCGAAGGACGGGCGTGAGGCCGTTTTGTGTGGTTATGCTTATCTAGTGGACAGCCATTTGTATTCATGTGTAATAGGTTTATTGGTTATCCATCAATAGAACACAGGAAACTGATGCATTATTAATGAAACCCAGAGGGCCTATAGCCATGAAAAGATGGAAAATACTCATATGTTTTTTGAAATAACACAAATAATTGCTTCCTGAAACGATTGACGGCGACGGGGGTTGTGAGTCGGGGAAAAGGCCTTTTCCAAAGGTGAATTATTGCAATTACAAAGGAGAGGGTTTCCTTTATATCTCCCTATGCTATTGAGTTATTGAGTGCTTTTGATCAATTTGCAGAGTAAATCAGTGGCAAGGGAATGCGGTGAGGCTGAGAATTGCGAAGATGGTTTTGTGCCTGCTCGTTGACCTTATATCGATCGTTCGGGCTTATAAGGTAGTCCGTATAGAATAGATTGGAAGAAAATAGCAACTTGCAGTGGAAAATAGGGCAACAGTAAAATTCAAAATATGTTGTTGCAATTGTTAAACATCGTGCGCATCTTACTCATAAAGGAATACGATCCTGGACGAAGCTTCGTACGGGCACAGCTTTGAGCCACTAAGCGTGAATTAAGAAGTTTTCTCAAGGTTTGAGACCACTTTGTAGGGTCTCTTTAAAGCCCGTGTTAGTAACAAAGCCTCTCTTAGTTACAAATAAAAAACAAAAAGTAGGGTCCCTCTTTTTAGTAAAAGAGACTTTCTTGGTTACAAATAATAAACAAAACAAGTGGTTGGTTCCTCAGAGCACTCAAGGCCTAATGACTAGCACACTGTTACTGAGCCGCTGGACCGAGTATTTGAATATCTTCAGAGTTCGTTCAGTGCCTCGCTTTCAGTGTCAACACGACCATCTGTAAGGGCTTATTGGTTTAGCTGTTAACACAGTAACCTCACTTATCTTCTGGCAAGTGCTGAGCCTTTGGTCATACTTTTGGATGTTTGTTAGACATTTCTAAGAGGTTCAATACCACTGACCCACGCCCTAAACTGAACACCCCTACGCTAAAAATTGGGGTTAGCACATATACCTATTATAAAAATCAATCAAACAAGTTTTTTTTACATCTTTTCAATTAGTTCGTTAAACAAACGCGTTTTAACTCCTCCTCAATTTCAGTCTAAAAGCAAAAAAGTAGATCCCAACAACCTTTAAGTTTTATTCAATTATTGACGTCAAAAGAGAAAAAAAAATCCATATCTCTCCCGCACATCTTGACTTTTCCTTTTATTAATTTATTACATCCTCCGTACCTTTTCATACCTACCACTTTCCACTCGAACAAGGCCATCGCATCGCCTCCCCGAGAATAGACACTTTTAATGGTAATATTATACCATCATCGACAGCGAATAATAAAAAATCAAAGCAGCAACAAAAAAATATTAAACACAAAAATATACATATCCTCGCACATTCTACTGCGAGAAAGAAGCTACGAAGAAAGAACTGATTACCCTTAACGAAAATCGGGGGGCAGGGCTATAGCTCTTCCACTTTTGTAGACAACGGCGACGACGACGACTACGACGACGACGACATCGTTAAACTTTAAGATGAATATGATACGCGCGATTCGCGTATAGTCTCTTACTTTTTTATTATTCATTAAGTTGGAACAAAAACATGGACAAATACCCGGTAACCGGGTCCTGATCTTCTTCGTTTTCTCTACGTAAACGTTGTAAGTAGGCGGTGGCGTATACTTGTTTTTTTTCTCTATTTTGGTGCGCGTCCTATCAAAAAGACGAAATGAACGCAAAAAAGCTTTTAATTTTCCAATGCCTGCTTCCGTTCCATGCCGTCTTGTCGTTTCATTTCATTCCAACGAGAGAGCGAGTACAAAATGTAATGGTGGAGAAGATGATGAGCAGAAAAAAAAAAAACCAAATCGAAGTACCTTGGATATTATCGTCCTGGTAACAACAGAGTAATGAAAGATTCTTGAAGTACGTTTCAACTTCAGTGGGTTTCTTGTTACTCGTCGGTGTGGAATACTGCCGGTGTGGTGGGGTGTTACCCTGGGAAACCTCTTAGGATCATTTTCTTCTTATAGTACTTTGGATTTTGATTTCAAGTGAATCCCTTTGCCAGGAATAATGTACCTACACACTACACATACAACCAGCAAAATGTACACTTGAGCCAGAAGTCACCGGCTCACAGTAAGTGGTTAGCTGGTTCCAGTATAATGATGATGATGATTTTATTAGAAAATAAAACCGAAAAGGAAATCATTAAACCGCCAAACTAACGAAATATTTCCCTCTCCTTGGGTCCTTGGTAGGGTTTCGCTTTGCCCGTTTTAATTTACAGAGACTCTGCTGTTGATAGGTAGAGGGTTTTGTTTTGTGATAATAAGACTTCCACAAATTGCACATTATAAATCTTTAGTTTCGAAGTTTTCAAGCTCTCGCTAATTACTTGGAAATGGATAAAGATTGCTACGTTTTCGTTTCTTCGAATTGCCGCAGGAGACCACGAGAATCGATTTTTTTTAAATAGGAAGAGTATTTGTGGTTAAAAGGATATAAGTACAAAGTACATATTACATATTTTAAATGGAAGTAAATTGAATCACTGGTGCGCGTGTGTATTTGAGATTGATTTATACAACCAGGTCGCTACAACTACTGTAGGTTAAAAGAGGATAAGACTATATCATTATCTGGTACCTAGCAAATAAAGGTAGTCGTTTTTACGAATATTACTTTAAGTTCACTAAAAAAAGAAAGATGAGCTATTTCATTTAAAGTATTTCTTTTAGAGGCACCGGACTTTCAAATAAAATAAAATACATACAAATTAAATCTAGGAACGTCATGGTATGAGGAAGATAACTTTTTTCCATTACAATGTAAGTGTAGTATGGCCCTCACTCTAGGGCCTGAAAAATCGAGCTAATCTTCCAGATTTTATACAGAGAAAACCTACTTTCTAACCACGAAAAATACTTTAACACCCATACAAGCCTTGGACTGTACTGCTGACAATCGAAATACCCTCAACAACGTTTGGATCTGCACGTGGAATGTTCGAACCCTTAAAAAACCGAGTGCAGCCAAATAAAAGGCAGAGGCTGTAGACTGCTATATAGCAGAGACTTACGCAGAAATTATGAAGTACAAGAGTTGCGAAAGAGTGAAAAAACTGTGATTTATATATTAAGGTGGTGATAGGTATAGGGAGCGGAAATAGTACTTATAAGACTGTGAATTTTTCACGGGTGGCAGACTTAGACAAGCGGTTATAAGCACTCGACACATTAGCCACCATCTTACGACAATCATGAATGAGCTTCTCAATTAGCCGTTTGGACCCGGCATAAAATTGTAGATCCCTTCCATTTGTCCCAAAAATTAAAAACTCACACGAAGCGAATGGTTGTGAGACCTGTTGCGCCAACTATTTATTTATTTTTAGCTTTCTTAGAACTATTAGAAATCAAAACCTCACAACACTGCATGCGGAAACAGACTTGGCACAATTTACGTACTGCGGGGCGAAGCTCCGCTTAAGCAACCACACGGATTCCCCATCTCAGTATTCACAACTGGACATGAAGATCTTCGATCACTAAATGATATTATAAGGCATGCCACCAGTATTCTGATTGTCTGAACTTTTCGAGCAGCCAACACATACTCGGATCGGTAACATTAAGTAGTGGGGACCTATTCCGAAAAATTAAATTTTGAATAAAACCTTGATCAACAAATCAGTCTTGCTTTATTGCGTTGAAACTCCCACTCTTTCTGAATCGGTTGATTATATTTTGAGTCACTTCGAGAGAATGATTATTCGCAAATCGGGGTTGGTCACATTTTCGTTGATGAGCTTTGGAGGAGGAAGTTTACCGACGGACTTTGCAAGCTATAAATGACATCGAGGCAAAAAAAAATCAATGGCTGGAGCAACAAGTCCGTATGGGTACCCTGGGCCTAGCTTCTTAAAACCATTCGTTTGCGTGAATTTTAATTCTTTGGGACTAATGGCGATTAGTGGCGCAGTGGAAAAAACCTCAAGACGTACCTTGTGCTTTTGTCCGGAGATCGAACGTGAGACCCCTCGCTCAGTAGCCCGGCAAATTAAACACAGAGTATATAGGGTAAGTTTTTGTAGTGACCGATTCCAACGACGAACTCTAAAATATTAGAAAACTCCTGGCTGCTGTAAATTTAATTGTATAAAGTATCCTTTTAGTCAAACTGATTGTTGTAATACATACATGTATTACATGTCCCTGATTTCACTGACTTGTTTGCTTACACGTACACAAATTTATTATTTGTAATTTAATTTGCCATGAAAATTGTTTATTGAAAAAAAAAACACTCTAGTAATTAATAATTACGCCCGATTAAATCAAATACATTTACTCTCATACTAATTAAGGAATATATACAAAATAAATATTATTCCCAATGAAATTATATTATTTATGTTGCTTCCACTGCAGTTCTTTTACTATAAAAAAAAAGAACAGAGATTATCCATTTTTCAGGAAATGAAAAATATGCTCTAGAGAGAAACCACACTCTTAAATGCCATCGTTAAAACATAAATAACTATATCTGCACACACACACATATGCGTGACCATAAATTAATTTTACGGTCACTTTTTCTGGTTGTTATATTTTATTCAGAGTTAATTATACCGTTTGCAATTAAATACTCCATTTATGCTGAATAATTTAATATTAATTGTATCATGCGAAATTAGAGAGAAGAAAAATCAACCAAACAACAAAAGACCAACAACAAATTGAAAAACCCAAATTATATCGTTAGGAGGACCAAAACCAGATGTACTCTGTTCCCGGTTATTTAATGATATTCATTTCCTCTCTATTTAAATTATGCAGTGCATTTTTTATGAGACTTAAATGCAAATTTTGTTAATAGAATTGAATAAATGTTTTAGGCTTTGGTGACAGTGGCAATGGCAATGGCAATGGAAAAGTAAAATACAACAAAAAAAAAAACTATTTATATATCGATGCGATGTAATTATGTTTTAAAAAAAAAACACACTATTCAAGTAGAAAATAAAATATATAACGAGATAAGGCTAATTTTAAATCTGAATATTTGTAAATGGTAATTATTGGGGTAGATAATTCGATTTGTAAAAAGGAAGTTTTCACCAAATGATCAAATGATAATAGAATTAAAATTACTAGCACTGTTGCATTAATAATTATATACAAAAGTTAATCGTATAAGTAAGATAAATGCAATTTTGCTATCTTTTGTGTGAATTTAGCGCAGTTTTTTAATACTTGTTGTTGCTCAGCGGCTCTACAAGTCAACGCTGATGGGCAGTTAATTTTGCAGCAAGATGGAAGCACTTTTATTTGATGCAACGTAGGTAGTATATTTGGAAGATGATCGTTAACACTTTAGAAATATAAAACGCGGTTCGTTAAGGAACATATTTCTTGACTATCCAAAATTATTAATTAAAATCCCAAACGAAAAGCGAAACCAAACTATCTTGAAGACGGGAAACTGTATGTAACAGCTGTCTGACAAGAAGGAAAATTCATCAGCAAAAACCTATTATAAAGGCTGTTTTAAATATTCAGCCGTGCCAAGCGATAAGTTTTGCACATTTTAAGAACTGCGCCATAAGTTTTACAAATACCGTAAATGGAAGCATCGGAAGCTGCACATTTTTTTGGCAGTTTCCAGTCCGAGACCTCCTTAAAAAATCGTAAAACCTTACGCTGTTTTCGAATATCGGCGGGTTTTAAGTCTGTATACGAAATGCTTTTACATTAATGATGCCACGCCCCATATTAAATCCCGCCCACATTTATGTAAATTTTTTTTCAATTTTCATGTTCCGAATTTTGCCAGTTTTAGCTAGCTATATTCAAATATTCTCACCCACTCGCGAAATTTAATTTCGAAAAGCTTGCGGCCTTGCTATCGGCTATTCATTCCCGGTGTTCAACAAAAAACAGTCTTACAGCTTCAGGTTTGGTCTTAGTCCGGATTGAGAAAAGCTTAGGGCAGAGATTCCCAATTTGTTTCGACCACGGAACCCTAAATGATCAAACTTTTTTTGGCGGACCCCCATATTGATGTTAAAATAAAACATCGTTCCTTGGAGTGCGAGTCGGATATTTTTATGTTTGACAAAAAAGAAAGAATAAATGATTTAAAAATAATTATTTTAAGTTTTATGAAACATTTATTGTTACAACAAAAAATACGTTGTAACTTTTCAATGTGAAGAATGAAATTTTTTCACAAATTTACTTAAAATTAGGCTTAATGTCCGACAACTGAATGCGAAGTTCTGGAGCTGCGTCCAGTCTGTTTCTGTATTTGTGTTTTGTGTAAGTGACGAGACGGCACGATTACGTTTTTTCTACGGAACCCCAGGGGTCCGCGTAACACCTTTTGGGAAACATATTTTCCTTTAAACTGTTTTTTTTAATAATTTTGACAGAGAACGTCGGTAGTCAACGTGAAAACATAAATACAGATCCATTTACCGAACTTCGAAGAAGAAGCTGTCATAAATTCTAAGATGGATTTTTATACTATTTTCTTTCTTTCGAAATTGCAATCGCCTTGGCTCTTTTTCTATCGGTTTGGACCACAGAAGCTGTTGAAATAGAATTGCATAAATGGGTAAGGCTTAACAAAAAAAAGGAGCAACAGCAATTTAGTGAACCTGGAATCTATAGTGGTCTATAACATTCAATATTAGCGACAGAAAGGCGTCTAAAAAGCCCTCACAATTGAGTCTTGCGGAAGTAAATGAGCTGCTATCATAAACGGTTTGAACGAAGTTCGAAATAGTGTATTAAATAAGTTAAAATGTTGGCTTGACAACATTTTAACTGACATTATCCGAGGACTTAGATCCACCGATTCCAAGGTTACTCAGATTTGTCGATAATTTACTACCAGAACCTACTGGAGTTTGGTTGTCGACTTCATATATAGGACGTCTGAGCAAAATTTGAAACCAATAAAACCTCCAAACTAAGATTCTCCTATCCGCCTTAGCAAGCTTACTCAGAGGATTGTTCCATCCGTGGAGTTTAAATAAATCCCATTCAATGATCCCACTTAGGGAGTTCATACGCCAAGTCTGCTGGCTCGCTCTTAATACCAACATCCCCATTATACTCACTCACACTTGACACATTTTTAATCAAGACGAAAAGAAGAAGAAATCCCTTCCAAGTCACACCAGCATCCATCAGCCCAGTGGGTTTCTTTAATACAATTTGGGATTTTTTCCTTCCTCCCTTCCATCTTATCAATTCCCCTGGCAGCGAACTTGCCCCGACCAGGTCTTAGACATTCGCTGAATACTTAAGTAGAATATTATTGAAATGCCAAAATCGTATAATCTTCAAAATGAAATATTTTTGCGCTCGCTCGCGAGGTAACTTTGACTTGGTATATGTATAGTCAAAGTCAAGCGTATCGCTTGGCTTTGGCATCCTCATCGATCCTTCTATTATTTTTACTTATCTTCTCTTATCCTCTGCTCTGGCAGTCCTTTGTGTGACCAAGTAGTAGTTATAAGGATATTTTTCTTCTTCTTCTCCTGGAGTGTCCTTTAATAAGACTATGATGGAAAAATACCAAACTTTGGAATTTTCAATATTGATGCAAAGTGCTGGAAAGAAACAACTCAACGCAAAAAAAGAGGAGCAAATCATCGCACAAAAAAAAATCCTCAAGTAAGTAATAATAATATTGTTCCTTCGAATACTCGAATGGAAAAAAAATACTTACTGGGAATTGAAAATGATTTTAAATCGCATTAAGTTATTTTTGAATTTGCTCTCGACGAAGGAGCAGCGAGAAAAATAAACAAATCCTGACGGGGCACACATTGTGTGTGTGGTGAGAGAATTTTTACAATTCAGTAAATTTGCCATGAAGGATATTAAAATATTTATACTCAGCTCTGTGAAGTGCACTTTACGAGTAGGAGATACGAGTGTGTGTACAACAATGCATTTTGTCATCCACTAACGACAATGGAAACTATTATGGGATGGCATTTACTCTCTTCGTCATCGTCGTGTGAAGGACATAATAATGTGGTGACATTGGGACTTGAATATTCAGGGCAATGGACATTACTTACAGTACGGAGTGCATTGCATAAAGTGCGAAAATAATTTAAATGAACTTGTACGTCCATCGTGTGGAAGTTTCCGGCAGATGGTCTGTTGAAAAGTTTCGAAAATAATCATATGAAGTGTCTTGCATTACTTGGGGTTCCAATTCCATGCGAGGTTTTAAATGAAAAATTTGTTTGAATTTAGGTGTCACATACCATTTTCAAATTGAAATAAGAGCACTTTATATGAGAGCCTAGATCCTTGACCACTTTTTGTTATTTTGAGCACTACGGAATTATGACATTTCTGCCTGTGGATATATGCGAATGATAAATACTGTGACTTGAAGCCATTTCAACATCCAACTTTCCCCACACGATATCCAGTCGCAGACCGCCCATTTCGGAACTGTTTAAAAAAGAAATAGTGGACTCCAAGTTAAGTTAGTTCATATTTTTCTCTGGCGTTGGACCTCGAGCTCCAGTGAACTAACGCGCTACCCATTGACCCACTATGAAGTATTTGGTAAAACTTTGCCAGAAACATATTCAAAGTAAAATTACCAAAATAGATGGCAGCCTACAAGCTAATTGCTAAGAGGAAATTAGGACCTTCATACAACACCAGGCATAAAAATGGTCCATAGCTTTCATTCAGAAAACTGCATTTTAACTAATAAAGTTCCGTTCTCTTAAACCCTACTTCCAAAAGCAAAACAAGTTGCCTACAACTCTGCAAAGAAAAAAAAAAAACAACAACCACCCGTCAATAGGATATCATTAACTTGTGCACTCAACAATATTCCGCTCAACTTAAAGTAAAGCACTCTTGAGATAGGACAGACAGCGCTTCATTACTTTAAGGACAGAAGATTGTTACTTGCCTCTTGCTACAACAGCCGTAACCAAACGAACAAGATAAAGGTGAAAGCAGTGAAAAAAAAACGAACAAAGAAAAGGGTCACCCTCTTTAGCAAATTATGTGAAAGCTCCAGGTGTTTTTTATTTGAAAAAAAAGGAAAAACCCCTCCAAATGAAATTCGATTTTCTTATTATCTTCGCATACCCATCTGCGGGGTCTCCTTCGACCGAAGCAACAACCACCTCTCCGCATTCAGCCACGCCATCAGTACTTTCTGTTGTCCCTCATTCAGCCCCGTCAAATTGTTGACAATCTTTTCGTCGTTCATTCGATTCTCTCTGTCATTTCAATCCTCGTTCCTCGTTCTCTATTGCTTTTCTATAATTGAGCTTATATGGCGTTTCGCGTTTCCAGTTTCGTGTTTCGTATTTCGTATTCCGTGTCCTGTTCCTGTGTCTAGTACTCGTACTTGTATTTGTCTCTTTTTGTTGGGAGCAGCATGTGTGCCCTTTACGTTTTGTTAGTGGAATGAAAATGAGTTCCAATTCCAAGTAATTTTCGACGAAATTGCCAACTCCGATAATAATTTTCTGCCAACATTACTTGTCATTTTTGGTTTGGGTTCTTCTATTCGTTCGTACACGTGAATGAGTTGTCAAGTTTTGTTTGGTTCTTCTATTTCTGAGTGGGTAAAATATAATCGAAATGACATGCATTAATATTATAATTCGATGGTGGAGAGTTGTTATCATCACCATCGTTGTCAAATTGATCCTAGCCCCCAAAAAAAAAAAACAGGATTGATAACATCTTTGGAAATGTATGAATAAATATGATTAAAGGAGACCCAATGGCCGGCCAAGGAAATATCGTTATTCCCCCAGGCACTAATTACACACATGTGAGTCATTCAGTCCGATGAGTTATAGTTACATGGGGACCGTGAACGTGAACGCCCTGCGACCTGAGAGTGATTAAGGTCCTGGCTAATGTATATTGATTTTATTATTTTTTCTTCCTCACACCTGCTGCTGTTATACTTTTTTTCTCTTATCAAAATAAACAGACAAAAATTACAGGACATGACACTGTTAAGGAGGGCTAGCAAGTGGAGGCAAAAAAAAAAAAACATTACACGATGTTTTACAGTGACAAATGATTCTTTGATATTTATCAGGTTGGAAAACATTTTTTATCCTTATACCAAGTGGTTAAATACTTTTGACACATTCCGGTGGGAGATGCTTTTTTTTAAGAGGTGGGAAATTGTTCCTGATGCCTTTATGTTATACCCTCGATGATTAATGAAGGAAGGTTGTTTGTTTGGTGGTTTGTCTATATTTTTTGTTGTTGTCCTCATTGACCCGACAGAGGGCGGACTTATTTGTTTTATAGCCCCAGACAAGCAATTAGAAAATGGTGTATATTTAGTTGATGGCTAATGTAAATTGGGATCAAAATATTTGCCCACTCGTCAATCTACTAATGGTTATACACTCAGAAAAAAACATTGTAATGCCAACAATTTTCGTTGGTTAAAATTAAACCAAATATCAAAATCTTTGATTTAAAAATGAAATTGTTGGCATAGTGATGTAATAAAATACTTATGGAGAGCATATTATTCTTACGCTGAATACCTGATTCTTGAAAACTTAAAAACGAGTTCTTGTTAACAAAAATAATATCTGAACCAAGAACTTTTAACTTACAATTTTTTTTAAGAAATCTCAAAATTCTTCGCTTAACAATTTTTTTTTCTGAGTGTAGGAGGGAACGGGTCATAGACTTAATAAATTCATTCCGACAAACTCCTAAAAGGAGGCAATGATATTGAAATCTAATAGAGGGACAGTGAGTGAGTTGTCGTTTTCTAGTTTGCTCTGCTATATGATTCACATACGAGTTCTGCTACTAATCTATTGATGGGTTTATGTGGCTGCTTTCCGGCTGTCGTGAGAAACACAAAAGGCGTTTGAGCGTCGTTTTCGAGGAACAACTCACGATAGATAATGAAAAGAGGGATGGCGGTGAAGCTCAAAACCACCCTGTGAGATTGAGGAATATGATGATGTCACTGAACTTGGTGTCTGATACTGCCGAAAGGTCTTCAACGAATGATTTGCCTAGTGCACGTAGTGTATATGGCTTGGACCGGACACTCAGAAAGTAAGTAGAACACTGTTTCATTCCAACTATGGCAGTGGGTGTTATGGAAGAAGCGAAGCTGGGCCACTGGCCCACATTAGTTGTCCGATAATCTAGAGAAATCTACACGCCTCCAAATGATGCAGTTCCTAAGATTCGTCACCGAACACAAATTACAGCTTCAGTTTTCTTTATTTGCACTGAGGAAGCTTCTGAATTTAGCCGGAGCCCAGTATAAAATTTACTGGTCCCATGGATTGCATGGAAATGAAAAGTTCTGCAAAAGAATAGTTGCGAAAACATGGGTTCCTACCATCCACTATTCGGACTTGTTGAGTTCTCTTTTTATTAAATAATGTCTTCGCAAAAATACGGACTTAAAATCACTGTAGTTACACGGCGAAAACTCATCTTTTAACGCGGCCCTTAAGTGCGCGACAGTCTTGTACCATTTGTTGAAGTATTTCCGGTATTACCGATTGGCGCTCGCAAACTCTCCAAAAGCCCACAAAACCCTGCTGACTCATTTAACCTCCCAGCAGCCATCCTGACAAGTCTGCCAACTCTGCCTACGTTAACCACACCACGAACAAACTCGATTTCACAAGGCGCCCAATAACCTCTTCCTGAAGTCATTGAAAGCCATCTAATAAATTTTTCCACTCTGTTGCAACAAATCGAACATGCATTAACCATAATCTCATTTCCATTGCATTCAACAGGCCGCATATACACATGCACACATAGCACATCCCATTATTTAGCTCCGCTATAAAATTCGTTTTCCCTTTGGCGAAAGGGTCAGAGGAAAGTGCATATACAAGTCCTCCAGAACTAACCAAACGGAACAAGAAATCATGCAACCGATTATAGTATGCTCCTGAATAAATTTTACAATTCCACTCATCGTCGTCACTATTACCAAACAGACGCGCAACCATAGTCCGTCGTCCTGTATGTTATCGTACCGTCGTCGTCGTCGTCCGTAGGTAATATCGGAAGGAAGTGCCAAGCAAACAGGTCCAATAAAATATATAAAATGACTTTGAGAATTCTCCGTCATATATACTCGTACCTACGAAGTGTACACTTGAAACTTTGCCAACCGCCTCGGGTGCTGCCAACATGGAGAAAGCCAATCGGGGGTAATTTTTCTCTGCCGCCTGTGTCTGGGATACGGAGGCCTGAGCCTGTTGCATTTTTCATGAAACAATGCCAAACCACGTTTTTGTGTTTAAGTGTCGATTTGATTTGGGCTTTTGTTTTTTTTCCTCCCTACTTTCCAAAGAACAAAAAAATATATATATCCTCAAACCGCACACACAAAAGCCAAAGCGGAAGGAAGCACGCTAACGCTTTTAGTTGCATCAGCAGAGTGTTTGCTCAAGTCCTACCAGAGAACGATATTGTTCTGCCGCAAATTGCCATAAGGATATTTCATTCGTCTTCCGTAACACTGAGTTAGGGTTAGTGTGGTGGCGGCTTTTGTTTGGAAAAAATCCATCCTGTTGCTTTGTTTGTTTTTTTTTTTGTTTTGCTTCAAGAGCCCCTTGAGTAGGTACTCAAACTTGGTGATTATTTAACTTTTAATACACAATATACTCGTACTATATGCATGTGCAATCGGACGTAATAGCATTCAACAGGATTCGCAATTTTGATTTCGCAAAAGGGATTATAGTGTTTTTATGCAATGGCTTTGATTTATGATGTACGAGGGAGATGGCGGTGTGATTCGAAATGGAATCCGTATGCACGTGATTTGACTGTGGAATGTGAAAATAATTATGACTACACGCGGAGCACACATAGTCGAACCTGGGGTGGGTACTGGGTAGTCCTATGGGCAGGGGCGAGGTTATTTTATTATAATCACGACGGCTATTGTGTGTGATTACGTTTTAATTAAAATGCAGTGCAAGGCGAATTAATAATCGAATCAATTACACACGGTGTTTAGATATCGATTGCAAATGATGTTCTTCTGACTGTTGATGAAAGCCTCCCGAGAGGGTTGCCAGTGATATGAATGCGGGGGTTGTTAAAGCGCGGTGGGAATTAAAGAGGTTTATTTAGTGAATATTCGTCAACATGGGCATTCAATTATTGAGTGACAGGATACAGTGTCCTGTTCCGGAATAATCAAGATTAATCAGCCTGTCATCGAATTTTGTTGGAAATTATAATCAAATCCATCGTCCATCGTATGGAAAATGTGTCTGAAACCAAATCTGGTGATAACATTTCAATGTGCCAGTTGACGAGTGCATTGTTAGTGTCAAAAAACGCCTGGAAAATTCACCGACTTTCTCATTCCCCCTTATGTTCCCGGCGGACACCCTGTAGAACAGTCTGTGGAGATGGGAATGTCGAAATGCGAGCGCATTCTCTCCTCATTCTGATCTAAAGGGCAATCTTATAAAAAAGTTTTTATGGGAGTTGACTGTTGGTATTGTCTAGGACAGCATTTCCCAAAGTGCGCACATGGTGCTCCGCGAAGGATATCCAAGTGCTCCGAAAAAAAAAAAAAATAAATAAATAACAAAATTCCATTACACTAGTTCATTTTGTGCTTCTGAACTTGTCATTTTGATCGCAGCAATCGTATTTGAAATGCTCAATTACAAGAAATCAATCCATACAAACAAACTAAAAAATAATTCGTGTAAAAAGATGTGGTAGGGTATGATAATATCCACATTATGTATAGGGAATCCCCAACAAATGAAAATGATGAAAGAGACGTTTCCAGAGATAACCATATCCGCTAACGCTAACTGAAATTATTCGTACTGGGATGACGTTTCTCTGATTAGCGGAAATATTTCTATTTCTATTTACACATACATACAGTGCTGCCGGAGAGAAATACTATAAAGTAGTACTGCAGCCAAAAAAGGGGAGTATTTTGAAAAAAAATAGTAGAAGTTTTTAGTTATCAAAGTTCACAGAACCACCAAACTACAATCTCAAATAACAATAAAATAAATACCGAAATGACAGATTAAAATTGCATGAAGCCAACAAAAATCAAAAACAAACTAGAAAGAGGGAAATTCCTTTTATGACGACAGTTTGGAAGATAAAAGTGCTACCAAATTTGCATTAAATTTGAAGTGAATTAAATTTATTAAGGTTGAAAAATTACACTTCGCTGCAAGTGTTAGATATTTTAGGTTTTTAAAAAATAAAGGAGTACGAATATGAATGGAGGAGTACGGAGGTGTTGAAAGTAGTACAATACTCCTATGCGAGTACTTTCGGCAACACTGTATACATAACTAAGAAAAATAGCATAAGTGCAACGAAGTGCTCCGCGAGGAATTTTTCACCTAAAAAGCGCTCCGCGACTAAAAAAAATTGGGAACCGCTGGTCTAGGAAGTAGGGAGAGTTCGATGTTGGTATGGCCATAATGCCTTTCGGACCCGCATTCGGATTCTTTCAATCTAATTGCACTGCTGCACGATGTTTTTTATATACAGTCCCACCGTCGGAGTAACAAGAGTCACTTTGAGCGCCTCGGTCGGACTTGATCGCAGAGCCCCCGTGATTCCAATTTCAGTTGTTCTTTGGACTCTGCTTAATTTAACGGTCTTATTGCTTATTATGGGACGTACCACTGTGAACATCCAATAAAAACATTTTTAGTTAAACCAAATTTCTTGTAGAAAGTTTTACTACATGCGTAGAGATTGGACTTACAATCGAGTTTGGGGTCAAGGATGATTCCTAAGTATTTGCACCTGGTAAATAAATGAAGATCTTGGTTATTCAGGCGGAGAAGTGTGAAGTCTGGATTTCTTATTTTTTACTTGAACTAACGAAAAGATCAAATCTTGCAACTCTACCGTGAATCCTACCCAGGGCTTTTTCGACTATTTCGCTTAACACGCAACCACTTTGATGCCATGTCGAGTATTGGCATGCAGCTAGTGGAAAATAATTTTTTAATAAATCTTGCACCCTTCAGCTTCCACCAAATTGACTGCGCACAACTTGAAACACACAAAAACCGAAGAACTTGTTGAATAGAATCAAATCAAGTTGAGGCAACCAAATCATGCAAATCATAACTGATTTACCATTAATACGGTATAATCAAATGATGGTGAATAAACTGAGCACACCAGGGCCACCAGCAACCGACCAATTGCATGATATAGCGACGTGTACACTGAAAATGAAATGAAATATCCTTTTAGCTGAGAGTTGAATGTTTCGAATTGAATCTCATTTTGAATTCCCTCTCGGCGAGTGAAATAATTTCGGACTGGCGTGGCGTATTCAGCTTTATGACCATTGATTTGGGAGCAACAATAAATCACCATAAGTCATCGCATTAACTTGAGCAAAGTCCGTAAATGTCCCTTTCAACTAACAACACTGTTCAAAATATTATTTGTATAGATTATTTAAATGTTGATGAAGTCGAAAGACGAGCAGTCCCTGATGGAAGGAGTAGATGCTTTCTTGTCTTGTCTGTCTTGCCTGTACTTTTGGCCATTTACCCTAGCATACATTTCTAACCGCATTAGTGTGCGCAAAGCTGCCAAAGAGAAAGTTTCTTCCTCTTCGTCGTCCGTTGTCATGTTGCAACATATTCAAAGGGATATAACAAATCGGTTTGGCAAATAGTAGAAGCAACAGCCGTAGTCCTTTAGTCTAGGCGAGGAGCGAGGACTCCCGGAACAACTCGCATCATCTGGAAAGTGTGTATATAGAGTAAGGACTATTCCTACAGCTCTGTGATTCTGAATTGGTATTTTTTCTTTTTCTTTTTGCCTTTGCTGAGCTAAGTTTGGTGAATTCCTTTTGCTTGAGTGAACCCCAGCTACAAGTCGGAAGAATTCTCTATATGCCTGTTGCTTGCATATCCTGGGCAAAGCTCTCCCCTAATGGGACTCGAACTTGTTTGCAGTCAGCGATGGTAGAGAGTTAGGGGGCAAAGTCAGAGTAAAAAGGATGCTAAACTAAATGCAGGGAAATCATCGAAATGGCTCCGAAGTGTTTTATAGAGATGAAACTCTGTGTGCGGAGGAAGTGCTTACCAAAAGGACTGCCGCCGCTACTGTACACTGTGTAGTGCCGCAAGAAAGTCGTCCTTGTTGCCGGCAAGGTTAAACGAATTTACGAGATGAAAGCAGCTGCAGCTTGCTGTGTGTGTCGTGCCTACGATATATTTTTTTTTCTTCCTATTTGTGCTCAAAGGACTGCACTAAAAAATACGACGACGACGATGACGATGGGAGAAGCAATTGGTATGCATTTGTGTCTATGTAATCTTTTTGAAATCTATTGAAAAGCATGTTGAATCGCTACGCTTGAGTTGGGAATTCCCAGCCCTACTCTATGTGAATTTGTCCTTGTAGCTGGTTTTGTGTTCTTTTTTGCTATTTTTAGCACCCATGGAATGTAGGGAATGATTTGAATGCAAATGTATCTTAATATCTGAAAGTGTTGTCTCTTGGGGAAGTACATATGTGTGCATGCATAGATTATTTTCCAATTCGCATATATGGTGTGATGGGGACATTCCTCTAAGTGAATTTAAAATGATTGAACTGCCACATTCGTCCTGGAAGTGGATTAACAATTTACTGGCAGAGTGAATTCTTAATTCGAGAGTTATAGTATTTTTTTGTTCTTCATCATCTTTGTTCCCATATGACTGGGCTTTTTTATGTCGGGAAAATTGAAATAGTTGAGCGTAGCCGCATTACCTATGTAAAGGAAAAATAAAGTTTCTGCCTTATCCCTTTTGGGCGAAACTTTTTTAATTTCTACTGCGGTCAACTTGGGGGTTACTTTGGTAGTTGAAGTATGTATATATTACATTGTTTAAGTTTTTTTTGTTCACTTCTATGACAACAGGTGTAGCGTGTAGGTAAAGTTTGAAAAGAGAAATTAAATTTTATTGCTTGGAAAATAATATTGATAGTTGTGACTCAATCGTATTCAAAAAGACTTAGAAGATTGATTGACTTTAGTATATTATACTGTATATATAGGACTGCTAGTGAACTGTCGATTTCGTGCAAAATGAGTGAGGTAAGCGTTTCTAACTTAGCCTGCAGAGCATTGGCGATTTGTAAAAACAATTCCAGTTTTGCCGGTACAGATTTTATTTTTATTTACTCTCAGGAGAAGTACAAAAATATGTGCATCTGTTGGTAATTTTTCTTAACGACGAAAACTCGTTACAAATGATGGTTAAAAATGCGGTGATATATAAAATCGAATTGCCTTATAGCTTTGTCTAGTTTTCTTCTTGACAAGTTCCACATCTACTGTTCAAAAGTGTTTTTCTTTTAAATTTTGATGGCAGTTTCAAATACTCGTCTCTGGTACACAACGGCGCATCTAAAAGTACATGTTTACTAGGGTAAAATTGTCTAACATCAGTCCATAAAATATAAGACAGAATGTTCGCAGTCGCAAACCATGCATAACTATTTCATAGCCGTAAATTTCATATATGAGACAACTGAACTTTGGTAACACTCACTCAAACTGAATTGCAGTCCACGATATTTAAAAGAAACCTCTAGAATCCCAAAAAATATGGTCTCTTATATCCGCCGTAACTGCATTACAAAGAGCTAAATTTTAATGTAAAAAAAGGTGTGTCCCAATCCTATAGACGATGACGTTTTAAGCTTTACCCACACCAAAAGTTATGGTGGATAAATTGCCCGATAGATGGATGCTGGCGATCCTTATCAGATCCGTAAAAGATTACAATGGTTTGCACATTGTACAATATTATATCACTTTTCATTGTATACTTCGAGTAAAATGTTGTGTATATTTAAAGGATGCTGTATTGAATCTGTTCGCAGTGGAAATAAATTGCATATTTTATGGCAGTAATAACTCTGACATCCGCTGACAATACAATTCACATTTTCTTTCGCGAAGTAGTATAAACAAATGGTAGTATCACATCACAAATGTATTGCCGACTTTTGTTCAAACGACTACTATTATGGAGACGAATTGGGCGAACAGGAGGCGCAGTGGAGATCAAACGTGAGAGCTGATTAGGCACTGAACTACAGAATTGATTTTGCCGAACAATACTGATTATAAATGTCAAAAAGCGACTTCTGTGCGACAACACGTTTGACAGTTAATCCTTTTGCTAGTAATGTAATACCTGGGTTGGAAATAACGCCTTAATCGGTTCGAAAAAAAAAAACCTAGTCTATTTATAGTGTTGCTAATAATTCTAGGAAGTTGATACAAGATAAATCGGAAGCCTCAATTGTGTTCTTGCTCAAAGTTGTTCCTTGTTTCGTCGCATAAAAAAATGGTATTGAGGTTTAATTTTCATAATTCAGTGATAAATTTAAGACTTTTGTATACAGTTTCACTCATAAAGTATAATTGAAATGGTTTAAGCTTACTTCATATGAAACGCATTTAAAAATATCTCGAATGTCATTAAAGGTAGTATAGTCGTCAAAAATTTCACAATATCACAAATCCACATCTTATACCACTGCATAGAATTCGGACCTTTCTCAGCAACGGTTTATACCCAGTTACAGTGCATTTATGATGATTCCTAAACCATTGGTTATCCAAAATCTCCGTCACCATAACAGACGGAGTAGACATTTCCACCTCTTGAAAGAAAAGTGCTCGCAACAAACTTGATACCCAATCGCCATCTGGTGTTGCTTTAGTCATTTAGCTCATGTAATTCATAATCAATTACTTTACCCATTTATTCCTTCGTGTCTCATCAAATTTTATGGTACGACAAAGTCGAACTCCGCCCCAAAACCCTCAACGAATTCATCCACGTTACTAGGCCAATTCACCATGCCAACAACAACATCTAGATTGGCGAATTGGGAAATTTTACCCATTGTCATTGTGGGTAATTCTCTAAATATGTTCACTAATATTTATAGTAACAGGCCCACTCGTATAAATAAATAAATTTCTGCAATATCATTAATCAAATTTCCTTTTTCGCATTCACCAACACCACCACCACCGCCGCCACGAATGGAATGTAGATATAGGTACGCTTGCGACGCGACGAGTCGAGTGTTCTGTGGCGTATTATAATTCATAACATTTCCCGATGAGTTTCTGCACTAATTGAAAACTACAAAACGTTTTAGGACCCACAAATCCTTTTTTGTGTTGTGTGCTTCGTATCATAAAAGTATGATTAATTATTGAAACAATGGTGGCTGTAGGGGGATGGGGGACAATTTGCGTCAAAATATTGGTACACACAAACAGAATACACCTTTTATGGTAAAACTCGAACCTTGTTTCATGGTGTTTTGTGTGGACTGTGGTATTCGTATACATATACATTTATATTTATATAAGTATGGGTATAGTAAAAAGGAATTGATTTATGCTTCAGTAAATTTTCAATATTTGTTAGGACATTGGAAACGTATTTATACGCTCCAGTTGCCATCGGTTTAATTAGTATTGTTGTACCGATTATATATATATTGGAATTGAAATTGGTGCATGGGAGTGGCTGTCATGGGTGACATATTTTGTTGTAAATGTGTCATCGCTATCGTATGGGGCAAAACGGTTTTAACTAATTGTTCCTACAGGATAATAGTGGTTGAATTTGAGCGAGTGTGGAATTACTGTGGTTTGGAATTACAAGTTTTCTATTGTTTTGTCGGGACAATAGCGTTCGTTTTGAAGGGGTTAGATTAAATTGGTTTAATTTTGAATTAAATTTCATTTTTGAACAATTTATACCTCGAAAGGAAGTATATTTGTATGTGAGGATCATATATGTGGCCGTGGGTTTAGTTTGGATTAAGGTATAATTCTGCAAAATTTATTAGTTGATTGGAAACAAAAAGCATCGGGCGGTAAATGGTAACTAATTGTCCCGGCAGCTTAATGATTGTAAAACTAATGGATAAAAATAGTTTTTGAATTTAGACCGTGAGTCATACCACCTTCAGTAAAAGATTAAATACTTAAAACAGAGTCAAAAGACTAGAAAGAGTTTTAAATTTGTAAATGGTAAATGACTCACCACGTTAGTGGGACCAAAAATTAGACGAGGAACTTAATGTCAATGAATTTGTACAATTTTCCTGCTGCACTTTGGTGTCGAAATTAGGTAAAATGATTTAAGAAAAAATGTTCGACCACCTGTAAAGGTAACAACATTAATCAAGTACATACACTTAAAAAAAATGTCTTTTGCTGCTTGAAAAAGCTTGAAGTTTTTTTGTTCCATAACTATTTTTAATAATTCCTGAATCGATGAAAATTCAGTAAAAATCGACAAACTTATTGACAACCTTAAAACAACCTTGCTTGCTGTAAAGTAGGAATCAGCCCTTGCCAAAGCCATTATTGGAAACACTTCTTAATAGAGTTTGTGTAGTTGAAAAATTACACCTTTCTATTTTTTTATAAATTTGAAGCACAACGCTTGCGGTCCTTTTCCAAGTATTTTTTAACTGATCATTTTTCATTGACTAAAGCGAGTAAGACAGTTGTAACCATTTGAGTCTCTCGTCTACTCAAATTCGAATTCAACACATTGAACTCTAAGCTACGATACTCCCAATTCTATGCAACCATAGTGTTTGAAACGGTTGGAAATCGTTGCACAACGCGTTGCTCAACAAGTGTACTGGTATAGTGTACGAGCTCGTGTTGCTCGTTGAACATTGTTGTGCATTGCTTTGGGCATCAATTTCGTCTGTCCAACTGGTTAATGATGGCTTGGGTTTTGGTTAAGTGCAACAGAAACGCAGCCGACCAACTCGAGAAACTAATTTGTTTGCCAAAATCAGTCATGTTAATCAACTAAGTGTTGGCAACATTTAGAGAGTTGGTTGGTCAACTAGGTGCGTTTATCAACTAAATCTTAATCGTTACGTTATGTTATGCTTAAAAAGTTATTTCTTGTATCTACTAAAAAATTTTATAAAATAGGCTGGTAAACTGCGCACTAAGTACACGACGGGCATTACGCTTTTAACCCAGGAGTCCGGTAGCCCTGACTTTAAGATGGCTTTTGGCAATATAACTGAGTACTGCTAGTTACATTGTAGTATTCGTTTCTGAGGATTTAGTATAACTTAAAAAATTAACTATTCGGCTAGACGTGAGATATTTGACAATTTTCATTTGCAAACAGACTGATCGTCACAAATGAGGAGTTTTGTTGACGAGAGATTAGGGCCAAATTGTGAAATATATTTTTTTTTACTGGAGTTTGATCTTTTTTATGGGACTCGGCCATTTTGTTTTCATAATATTTGACAGTGAAGCTGATGACAGCATAGTTGATTGCGTCTTTCTAAATATAGAAATGTATTCTACCTCGTTCTAGACAGAAAATGCCTCTTTAGTAAATGCTAAAAATAGAAGCTTTCTAAACGAGAATTACAACTAAAAATATGCGGCATAATTTATATTTTTCAGAGTAAAAATTAACTTCTATCGTGCGGAGTCAACGACATCTAACTCTTTCTAAATTTCACCCGCCCCAACATAACAACATAAGTAAAGCTCTTTTACTCTTTACGACTCCAGATAAGAACGCCGCGCTACATCAAACTGAAAAATTAAATCGAAGGCCAGCCATGACGATAAGCTGATTACCAACATGCGAGTCCTTTTTATACATGAATTTTTTTCTCGATCGAACGGTCCATTACATTCACATCCTCTTCGAAATGTCTGTTTATTTCTGCATGAATCAGGATAAGTGCCTTGCTCCCGCAGGACAATGCATATGTACGTGTATAGGTATACCCAAGTCGAGTGTCTATACTGGTTATAATCCAAAAACTAAGTGCATCTCCTGTTTCCACAACCCTGTCTGTTAAATTATGGTCTCTAAAGTTGAAAAAAAAAATGCACAAACATGGTAAAGCGCTTGTCCTGTGACCTTTTTTTATGTAAAGCCTCAACTACATGCCATATCGTGTTAACAAAATTCTCTGGGTGAATTAATGGTCGGTTATAGAGTTGGGTTCATGTTTTTATATGCAACATGTCCTCTTCAACAGGTTCAATGTAAAACAGTTTTTCCTTTTTTAGGTGTCCTTGCTATTTTCCGGTTAACTGATCTGTCACCCGATGACAAATTTGTTTTATCGGTTGTCGAATATAACTAATGTGTTGAGTTTTTTTTTTATATTTACAGGGTGCATCTTCAAGTCTTGTTGTAAAATTTGCTGATACTGAAAAGGAAAGGCATATCCGGCGCATGCAACAAATGGCGGGGCATATGAATTTATTGAATCCGTTTGTATTCAATCAATTTGGCCCATATGGTGCTTACGCTCAGGTATAACAAAAAAAAAAAAACAATTTCCCCCAAAAAAGAAAAAGATTACAATGACAAGCAATTTTTTTTCTCTATAGCAACAACAAGCCGCACTTATAGCAGCTGCAAACGCTCAAGGGAATTATATGAATCCAATGGCAACATTAGCAACGCAAATACCTCACGCTATAAATGGTAATGGTCAGCCAGTTAATGGATCGATTCCATCACTACCATCGCCAACAATGCCAACATTTAATATGGCTGCACAGACTCCAAATGGGCAGCCCGGTGGTACCGAAGGTGTCTATACGAATGGAATTCCACAAAGCTATCCAGGACGTAAGTAGACATTTACATAGTAAATATGTACATTTGTTTTTGTTTTTTTTGTATTTTTTTTTTTTTAATGTACACATGCCTACATTTTGTGCTTTTAGCCATTTCATGGTAATAATTTGCATCTTTCTATATTAATCCACAAAAGAGTGTGTGAAATTTTAAGGGATTTCTGCTAATGGACGAAAGGATTGTAGAGCAGTGCGCTGTTGCATTAGGGTATTAGGAATTATGAATGGTGAATGCAGGGTAAAGTAATGCAAATGGAGTTGTACGGCTTACCTGCATCAGATACGGTTGACTGGGTTTTGCAATTTATGGACTTTCGATTGAAGCAGTAGAGTGCAATGCTTTCATTTTGGCACTTACACTTGGTAGGAGGTTTTCTAAGACTTACTGGCAAAATATTTGCCGACTTTAAAAAGTTAAGTCGTACCTCGAGTCGAGGCCAAACCCTTGTAGCACACAAATCAAATACAGAAGAGCTATACTTCGTTTTGGAGTTTTAGGAGTACCTATTCCTAACTGGGCGTGTCTACTTTGACATTTTTTAACTACATTTGCTAAATACTGGGCTTTTAAAAAAATTGTTTCCATATATCCAACTGATCGTATCAAGAAATAAGTTTAAAACCCAGAATCTTTAAGCTGACATCAACAGAAGTCTGACAAAAATATCTAGCGCTTGATTTGTTATGTGTATATTAATTAGCTGTTTCCAGTTGTAGATGTTTTTCTCTGCTTAGAACCCATAAGCACAAACCATTTCATTGATTTGTTCGACATATAACAGTACTCATCTGTCGCAAGGTCTCGAAGTAATCCAAAGACTAACAGTACTAAACACGTTCCGAATCTCGTTTCCAGCAAAGCCAACAAGCAAAAACTATTTCACTGACATTTTCGGTTTTTGTTTGCTTCAAAAATGAAAACATGAAGAAAATGTTCGCTTTCTTTCGTATTTTAAAATGCAAAAGTGTTTTGTGTTTTGAGTTCTTACAGAATCCCTGCCGTGTGTACCGATAGTCCCGAAAAATAAAAGATCAGTATTAAGACAACCTTGAGACCTTGAGTAAAGACAGGTCCATAGTTCATAGCAACGACAAGTCCATCTTCGACAGTCGCGAGTGATATCATTTTATGTCTTTCGAAATCGACAGCCGATTAGGGAGCATTTGCCACTATTTTGATTGCATATTCTAAGAGGCTTGACGCACACGTCGCTCGACCAACTAACAACAAGAAAGCGTTGCCAAAATTAAAAAAAAATATGTAGGTATACCTTTTATTATTGCTTTTTTAATTTCGATATGGTCAATAAAAAAAATATCTTCTTGGTGACCACCATATTGGTTTTTATAACACTCCATTCTTTCTATAAGTTTGTCTTACCAAAGCCAATATAACAGGACCTAGGTCTATAGCTGCCTTCAAGGTCTGTAAGAGACTGTGGATAATGTTCGCAACCCCTCTTATACTGATAACCCCATCCAAAGAATTCTGGCCTGAAGAAGGAGTCACTACTTTTCAGAGACTTTTTGTTAGTCAAGCTTTCATACACTCGACGGCACAATTACATCACATCTTAAAAAAATAGTTCGAAAATTCATCCGCTGCTACTATAACTTTATTCACATTTAGCTTCCTATATCCAGTAGTATTATAGAGTACTTCTATTGCTTTCCTTAGATCGATTTAATTAGAGAAAAACAATTTACCAAAAATTAGATGGATCTTCGAACACGTTTTTTTTTTCTTTTACTTATAGACAACGGAATATTGCAGCAAGAATATTTATGTTTTCCAGATGCGTTGCATTTATCAATTCCCCCGCAGGGTTTACCAAATGGTGAAGCGTCCATGCAACATGCTGCTTACACCACGGGAATGCAACCATATCCAGGTGTTGGTAAGTGGACTATTTTAAAAAATATATATATATTTCTTTTACCTATTAAGCCATAAATATAAGTCAAAAGTACCAGATCGAAAATAAAACTTATTTTGCATTTTTTTTTTTTAATCATTTATACGAATTTCTTTTATTTCTATTATTTTTCATATATTTTTCCTTAAGTTATTTAATTTGTCATCATTGCATATATTTTTATTTGATTTTCTATGTGTATATTAATCCAAATATCAGGTGTTTCTAGTTGTAGCAGATATTGGATGTGTTCTTTTAAAAAACTAAATAAATAAAATTTAAATATATGTTCATTGTGTAGAACCGAAAAATGGTTAAAAACGAAATATCCAAGTTTCACTTAACGCAAAGTTTATTTGTTTAGTTTAAAGTGGAATTGAGTGATATTTAAATCTGCGTATTCGTGTTTTAGTTCTTAAATATTGTTAAGGTGTTATATAAACGAATCTATGTTCTCAATGTTATTGTGTGCATTTGTTTGATGTTTACTTATACTCTAAATTTTGAGCTTCTTGCAAATATGTTCAAGGTTTTACAAATGAAAGACGCATTTTTTTTTTATTCGTACAAATGATGACTATTTGCACTAAACTCAAAATTGAATGTTAATTGTGAGAGGAAAATATTGATGTGTGGCGCATTTGTTATATGTATGAATATTGGTACATGTGTATATTGCAAAAAGCTTTAATGTTTTAACAATAACCAAAAGTATGTAGTATAATGAATTTTTACATTTAGAGAGAATTTTACAATTAAAAAAAAAAAAAAAAACTTACAAGACACTATCCTTCTATCTGCTTGACTTTTACCGCATTTTATTGAATGACTTCTATCTCATATCTGAATTTGCTAAATTCATTCATCACTGATGCACGTGCATCTGGCTGTATTTAGTTCTGGCTGAATAACTTTTTTAATTAGTTTCTTACTACAGCTGTCCAAATTAACGCTTGGATCATTTTGGAAAAAAGAAAAAAAACTTACTGCCGAGTTGTCGAGGCTTGAAGTTACGATTTCCCATTACCCATTGTGACCTACAAAATATTTAGTGTGAAGATTAAAAATGATTATTAGGCCCACTGAGTTCTATTCGAGTTTTATTCAATTTCGCATCTATTTACTTTTAGGCGTGTTCACAGCTTCCATGTGAATTCGAACTCGAACGTAGCTTATTCAGAACTTATTGCAGCAGACAGTTTTGCGTGCAGAAGATTTCACATGCATACACCTTATTCACAGGAAAATCAAAAACAAACAAACTGCCCTCCATTAAAAGTTGTTTTTGTATTGTGTGTAAATAAGACTTCTTTCTTTCTGAAATTGCTGAAATGAGCACGTCTTTATTTGCGGTTTAGCCCTGTGCTCATTCCTAAGTAATACCTTTTCCAAGCCCGAAACTAGTTTCTTACATTTTCGAGCGTAGTCCTCCTCAATCAGGATTCAGTGGAATATTGAAAAATAATTTTGGTCAAATGGCAAACATCCCTGATATTCTGTGAACTCAATTTATTTTAATTTTCTTAGGTACACCAATTATTTTGCAATGCAGTGCACAAAGAAAACAGCATATCTTAATAGTTTTCAGACTTCTATTCAACAACGGGCGTGGAATAAATGTTAGTGTTAATCTTCCTGTAGTGTACAGCTTTTTGACGTACATTTTCAAAATTATTTCTATATATTTATATACTCTCACCCGTTCATTACTTTTTTTTATGATACAAGGACTAATACAAAAATACACTTAGCCAAACCGCAATCTTTCGACAAGCCTTATAGAGAGACTTGTTCAAATGGTGGAGACACAGCTGTTATTAAGCTTTAATTTCCATTTTAAAACACTCTTAAAGCTGCTGGCCGTATCAAAACCCATAAACTATTCCAAACTTCTGCACCCATTCTCACAACTCCCTTCGTCATAATCAATTTTTTTGAATATACATTTCTTTAACATAAAAATAACTCAGTTCTAAATGTTTTGTTAAATAAATAACATCAAAGAGAAATCAGTTTTTGTTTATAATGTTTTCCGTTACCAACATATATTTATATTTTGTTTACTTTTTTTTCGTTTTTAATAATTGTTATTTATACGTTGTGATGTCTCTTAAATGTGTTTTTTGACTATGTGAACAAATTATTTATAATGCAGCATATCCAGCCGTCTATGGACAATTTCCACAGGCTATACCAGCTCCAATAGCTACGGTTGCACCTACTCAAAGAGAAGGTAAGAGACAATAAAAAAAATAGGAAGCAAAAAAATGTAGAAAAACTGTGAGATGTTAACTTTATGTTTTATGTTAAAAAAACGTAAATATTTAATTTGCAAAAGTGTGCGTTAATGCGATACAAGTCGAAATGGATGGCTATTTTTATTCTGTTTTTTTTTTTGTATCAGTACCCAAACAAATTTTATTGTATAAGATATTAGGGTAAAGAACAAATATTAAAAACCATAAACTTTGCTGAAGTATAAAATTGAAATTAACACAAAATTGAAAGGGTGAACCTTTTATCGCGACGATGAAGACGTTACCCTTCTTCACGTCAGAAATATACAAGTGCAGCCGAACACGGGTGGATAAGGTAATAAGGAAAAGAAGATGCGATTTATTATGGCAATAAAAAACGATTTATTTAAGTTCATCTTTATGGCAGACATATTCGGCAGGGTCGTTCGCCATCCATATCGGCTTGTGTCGTTAAAACGAAACAGAAATTATAAGTGAACGCATTTTGTGTTATTGTTTTTGAATTTACGTTTAATCTGCATGATGTATAACTCTTGTCCCCGAAAACAAAACAAGAAGAATATATATATTCTTCCAACCCTTTGATATTACATATATATATAAATACTTGTCTATATTATATGTAGGCATAATATATCCATATGTTTTATGTTCTCCTTGGAAAAGAAAAATTGCACGCTTTGACTAAAATACGTTTTTTAGTTTTGTAAATATAGTACATATAATATAGTTACTTTAAATGTTTATTTATTTGTTTTATTTTAGTTTTTATAATTCATTTTATTTTGTAGCTTTATAGGAAATCTAGTTGTAGAGATATTTCTTCCTTTATTTTGAATAATTACAACTCTGTTCCTTTTCATTTTTTCGTCTTGATTTTGATTTGTTTTCTTATTATTGAAATAAATTATATTTTAACATGTATAATTTAGGGTAAAAATAAAAAAGGTGAAACAGCTGTTTGAATAACTCATTCGAGTGTTTTTTTAATGAATTGCTGGGAATTGAAAAATATTCGAAAATGATTTAGTTTTGGAAAAGGGTCGCTACAAGAACCTGCCAATACTATTGCAATATAATGGAAAAATTACAGCCAGTTGAAATACATACTCAATCGATCATAAATAAAGAGAGGCTTTAGCTATTTCCTATGTCCATTATTTTTTAAATCTTTTTGAAAGGTGAATAACATTCTACCCCAAAGAAATATTTCGGCTCTGAGGATTGTTTTACTAGGTATCATTGTTTTGACAGCTGCCTGGTTACAAATGGTGTCTACGTGGCCATTTCTTTATGAGACTACTCAGTTATGTCTCCGAAATTGATCGAAATGCATTTAGGTATCATTCAGATGACCCAACCAATAATTGAAGTAGCAAAAAAAAAAACTTTTATTCTTCAGGGGTTGAACCAGGAACACCTCACACACAAAGCACTGTGCCTGCGAATTGTACATTTTTGTACGATATTAACGAAGCGGTCAAACAAAAATTCGAGCTTGAGTGATCCACTTAATTTATTATTTTCTTGTACGTAATATCTTTGTAAACCTTCCCAATAAGTGTCGATGATCTGAGTTGCTTTTAGATATTCGTCAGCGTTCTCGAAATGACCTGAGAAAAATTTCCCACCTTTATTTAATGCGAACTACAACTCAATGCATGATTTTTTCGAGATCGATTCTATTGACGGTCACTTTTGATCTTCCGATTTGTTCATCATCTCTTCTGTATTTATTAAATCTCGGCTCGGCAAAACTTATTTAAATTTATTTCTAAAACAAAAATTTGCTATGGCTGCGTGATGGGTTTTAGGAAAACGGAGGAGACGGATGGCCTTACTAATAATAATCATTTTTAAGCTTTACGCTAAATATTTTCTAGGTCTCACAATGGGTAATTTGATATGAAAAATGTTGCCATTGCGAGTTCGTCAAATCTAGCCTGGACACTAAATGATATGATTATAAGTTTCGCGCAAAATTCAGAAAACAACGAGTAACGTATAATGAACAATTCCTTCCTTGGCTCTAAAGAGTCAAAAGATTGTTTCTGTAGATGATTCTATGACCATGACCTACTCATGTCAACATCAAATTATTTGTTTTTCTTTTAACTGGTTACATTTTTGGGGCATAAAATGGAATTGAATGAGCTCCAATATTTATTCTAAATCTGTATGAGCGTCTGGTTACGTTATAGTTTCGGAATTATCCACGCATATTCAAATTTTGAGCGGGTCATCATTACAAAAAGTTTTATGTCAACTAAATATACCCCAAAAAAATTGTATAAACTCAATTTAAAAATAAGCAAATGAGACTCATTTTACAACCAGTGGACCCTGGTTAAAATTATCGATTTGGATAGCAACAAACAATAAGAACAATCGAAAAAAAATATATAGCCAAAAACAAAACACAATCGCTACGCAGCATTATAAGATTCAATTGAGGTTTAAAAGTTTGGAATACAATTCATTTTAGATTTTCTGATGTTCCCAGGATGTTCGATTTCTGGCCCAGAGGGGTGTAATTTATTTATCTATCATCTACCGCAAGAATTTGGTGATGCTGAACTAATGCAGATGTTCCTGCCATTTGGTAATGTAATCAGTTCGAAAGTTTTCATCGATCGTGCTACAAATCAGAGTAAATGTTTTGGTAAGTAAATTGTCTCAACAAATTAATATTCCAACCAATTAATTTGTAAAATATATATTATATACATTATTTTGTCTTCTTATTCTTATAGGATTTGTGTCATTTGATAATCCTGCCAGTGCTCAAGCAGCCATTCAAGCAATGAATGGCTTTCAGATTGGCATGAAAAGACTGAAAGTTCAATTGAAGCGGCCAAAAGATGCTAGTCGACCCTATTAACAACAGGAGTTCCTTAGTGTGAAGAAAGTAATACCAGGTAAGAACATTTTTGATTTCTTATTACACAAACTGAAATTAGATTTCTTAAAACTATTTTAAGATTGAATTTTTTTTAAGGCTTCGGATTAGACCTATTTTTTATAGAAATTTGATTGGGTTTTTGGTTGGTCTTACTTTTTCATCCATTCATTGGATCTTACTTACGAGTATAATCATTTAGCCGTTTTAGGTTTTTAATGTTTTGTAATTCACTATGGAAATATGGCCATTGCGTCCTAGCAATTTTGAAGAAAACCACTCAATTTTTTGATGAACTCAGCAAAGCCACAAAAAAAATATAAGGCATTTGACTTAATCTGCATTGCAGAATGACTTCATAGTACGGTACTGTTAAGGTAAAGGTTAATTATCTGCCTATTACTGTTAGAAGTCAGTCTATTTAAAGGGATTTTCCAATCGAGAAATCAGTGAAATGGAGAAAAGAAAATATTTGATCTAAGGTACCATTAGATGGCCCTGTTCAAATTTTACAAAATCACATTGCCGAAGTAGATATTCCATACAAAAAAACTATTGTGAGCTACAAAAAGTGAGTACTACTAAGGCTCATTGAGTATTGACCGATATAGGACCATAGACCTAGCTTGCGCATCACAACCACTCATTTGTATGGATTTTATTTTTTTTAATGGAATGGAAGACCCCTTTAATGCCAAATACTAATGGCTTCATTGAGATGCTTAAATAACTTATAAAAAACCTGCAATTAACACTTTCGTCTCAAACTATTTAAAGAAATTGTAAATCACATATTAAAAATTATTTGTGGTCAACATGCGACTTAAATTTCCTTCTACGGTCCCCAAGAAACTAAAGAGTTTTCCTTTCCTAAGGACGAACCTCCCAACAGATGATCAACTTTGTTTTAGATTGTTCCGCCTTGAACATTTCTTGAAGATTTGTCATTATATCTGTGTAAATATAATGCATAATATATATTTAATTTTATTATTTTACTTAGCTACATTATTTCAATTTAATTCTAAGCACACTTATCGCATTCCCTTACAATCAATAATTCTAATTCAAAATTCTTCCACAGTCCCAATCTTTCTTTCCAGATGAGTCTCCGGAATTGCAATTTCAATAATAACTTGATTTGAAATAAATAGTAAATTTTGCCAAATATCGTATTTAAATTTTAAATGAAACAAAAAAAACATGATCAACAAAGTTTTTAAATAAAACAGAAATCATTTGTTAGCGTATTTAATTAATGATAATTATAATATTATAACAAAAAAACACAAAACCAATATTATATTGTATAAAAACAAAAATATATATATTATACACTGACTGGAGAGCGACCAATATGATCTGGGGTTTTCAAACATTTTTATACAAAAAAAAAAAACCTAAAATACATTAAAAAATTAAATAATAAAGTGAAAATTTGGAGGAATTTAAAACATCTTTAAATAATGTTAAAACTAGAACCTTATAGAAAAAAAAATGTATTAAAAATTCACTTTCATCACAATATTTGAAAGCTTCATTATTATTATTAAAAGAAAAACTATATATACATATATATATTAAAAGAAAAATCGTAGTCATATACTATAAGAGAGAATTAAAAAAAAATAAAACCATTCGAATTTACCTTAATGTTATAACATTTATTTAAAACCGTTTTATTTCTGTTCTTCTTTGTTTCATAAAATAAAAAAATAATTGTTGATTTAAGATTTTTTCTAATCTGTTGTTAAATTTTTAATCGAAAAATTAATATTCAAATCTAGTTAGATTTAATTTCAAATTAAATTTAAAGCAAACAACAAAATTATTATGAACATAATAACGAAATACTGAAACAAATATTACGGAATAGGCCGGAGAGAAAACAAAATTGCTTAACTATTAATTTTAAGTAAGAACAACAAAATATTAGATATAACACGAATAAACAAAACAAGAAACATTATTAATTATATTATAAACAATAATATACAATATTAGATTACAATACATACATTTAAACAAGATTATCTTCGGTTTTTATTTTTTTTAAGTGCATAATATGCCTATTAGTGGCAAACGGTTTTGTTTATGTTTTAATTTTGTTAAACAAACTGTTTTTTTAAGTTTTTATTTAGTGAAGAAAAAAACATAATTATAATTAGAGAAAAAAAATGTACAAAACAATTTTTAGATGGGAGTGCAGAAATGCAACTGAACAAACCTACAGCTAACATAAGCCAAAAAAAAATAAAACATTGAAAAAATGATTTTTTTTCTGTACAGATACTTGTAGATATAAATTATTTAGTTTGTAAAGTTATAGAGTAAGGTAGCAATAGAAAAACATTATTCATTTTTCAGTTGGGTACGGTTGTACGGTTAGTTTTTTTTCAGTGCAGAGGGTACGTTTTCATTTTTAATCCAATTTAATTTCTAAGCAAACACCCGAAGCACTACCAAGATCCGACTTACAACACCCCAAAGAAACAAATTAATGTGTATATATATTTATATATATTTTTATATGCCAACAACGATTTGTTGTGTAAAATTATATATATACATATGTATATAAGGCGGATGAAAGTCCCCCCTAAGTAATGTAATTTTTTATTCGAGCGTTCGTAGGAATAGTTTAGTAAAAATAAAAAATAAGAACGCCTAAAAGAAAATTCAATTTTTCTCACAAAGAAAATGAAAGTTATTTTGTTTTTTTTTTTTTTAAATATAAGTGAACCATATATACATTTAATTGCCCTGATAAATAAAACATCCAAATTTGAATAAAAAAAACAATTCTAATCAAATTCTACTTAAAAAGAAAAGTTTTAAACCATTTTTTTAGAAACTAAGTCAATGATGATTAGCCACCAAAATAAACGAAAACCGTAATAAATAAAAAAAAAACAATTGATTTTGGCAATATTTTAGATATCCTTTCCACTGTTAGATTCATATCTTCCTTTTTTGAAAAGCGAAAAAATTGGTCCGAAAAATAATTTCATCTCTCAAGTGTAACGTATGATTTCCATTTAAATTAAATTCCGCAAATGGGCTGTGATTTGTCTAAATAAAAAAATAAAGAAGTCAAATAAAATTTTATTATATAAAAAAAAAAGTTTACACATGAAGAACATAAAAAATGGAAAAATATACAAATTTATGTCCTGTACAGTTCGTTTGTTTGTTTGTTGAAAATTCGTTCCGTTGTTTCTTATTTTGTTTTACATTTTGTTGTGTTATTTGTGGCATTGTCAATACGAATAAAACAAATAAATGAAGCAAATCAAAACAAAGAAAGAAGAAATAATTGTAAAAATAAAATTAAAATCGATGTCGTGAAAAGAACTTATTTAAATGAAAATGAAAATATTTTTTAAACAATGAGAAAAAATAAAAATGCAAAAATCATACATTTTTTATTAACGCATACATTTTTAGCAAAATTTTTCGAACCAAAAGAAACAAAACAAAAGAAAAACATAAGAATAAGAATAAAATATCAGTAAATAAAATATACGATGATAAAATTACATAAATTATGTAGTATATTGCATAAATGTACCTTTTTACAAAAGTATTGCATAGAGATTTATTTTTATTTGTATTTTTCTTTCTATTCCTGTTGATTATAATATAAATGATTTGTTGGAGTTGCTGTTCAAAAAGCCCTTAATAACACGTTGCAGGAGACTCAGAAAAGGTGCCCTCATTTTTTTTTAAGTGAACAATTATCGAAGTTATCGGGGTTGGAACTTAGATTTAAGTAATTTATACAATGCCTTAGAATGTACCACTCAGAATGGACCAAAAGGCGTTATGCAGGGTAATCCTTAAGATTTACCATTTGTTGTAAGGTTTTAATTGAACTTTATAAGATTCCAGCAACAATAACAGTTTTCGTTCTTAACAATAGCTCAGATCTAGTACAGGCTCTAAATAATGCCCCGTTGAAGTGCAAACAACCAATTGTACAGCGTTTACCTTTTATGTAACAGCTTTTACTTGCTAAGAGCCAGCCTGAGCAACTTCGTTTACTTATACGGAGAAAGGACAAGATTAGAAGCACAATAATATCGCCCAAAATGAAATCGCCGTTCAGTACGACAATATAAATAAATTTGCTCGTGCTTTAAAGCATTTGGCAATCACTTGACAAGTATCAGATTTTGACAACAATTTCATCATTATCCAATCTTAATATAAGGTAGGTCATAATGCGAATGTGACATCATTTTTGAAAATAGCGGCAAATGTCATTGTGCTTTGATATTTAAAATGGCAGCCGGATTGGTTGCAACTTGTATATGGGAAAGATACACATTGCACTAACTTTCACATAGCGTCTTTTAAACTGCAAATCGTATGTCTACTTCCAAATTTGTATTTCATGTTTCATTATCGTATGAAATAATAAAATTGACATAATTTTCTCGTATGGAACTTATGAAACCTCTGCCAGAACCTTAGAACTGTTTACATTGATTGTAAGAATCCGATAACGACCAACTTATGACAGACATTTTTGCTGTTCCAATGATGAAAGGTAGTGATTTGTCTGACAGAATCTTGAACCCATAAAAATTACATACATGGTGCCAGCTGCCAAAACTGTTAAGCTCTTTGCCGTTGGTACATTTTACTCGCTTTATAAGTTTTTGTTACTGGTCTTCTTCTTACACTTTTAAGTTTTCAGTTATATTGTTCATCAATGGCCGTTGAAATAAACGTTTTCCAGTTAATAACACATCTTTAAATCTGAATACACTACAACGAATAAAAAGTCTTTTAGTGAAAGTCCTAAATTAAAATTAAAATAATGTTTTTATTAGGAATTTTCTTTTTAATTTTACTTTCCTTACTATAAAACGTATAACGAACAAAGAAAAAATTAAGGGCTTTGGAGCAAACAATCAACAAATTTTGTTTGAAATATTGCCAAATATCAATATCATTTTGTTTACACTATTAATACTTAAACCAACAACTTACTATGTATTTAAGAACTTTCGCATTTGGACTCTCCGTTCATCATATCAATAATTTTTTTGTTTAGAGAGGAACCACATCTAGCGAACTAAAATTAAATATACACATTATGTAGTATACCTAGTCGAGAATCATTAATTAAAAAATTAAACATCGGAAATTTGTTTATTTCTTATTTAAAAAAAACTTAATAGTTTTTTTTGTTTAACAAAAAACTTTTAGAAATCAATTAAATCTACATATATATAAAAAGAAACTAAAAAAAATATATTGTAAAAAAATTAGAAAATGAAATTCAAAATGCGTCCGAAACCAAAAATATGAAATAAAATTTAAAATCAATGCAACATCTATATTCCCTTTGGGAATGTTAAATAATTTATTATTATTATTATTATTATCAATACATTAAAAAACAAATATATATTATTAACTAGAAATTTGCTTGCATTAAGCAGAAGCACATTCTTAAAAAAACAAAATGAATAATAATAATAATATACATTTTAACAAAACAAAAAATTATATATATACTAGGGGCTACTATATCTAAGCATAAATAATATTATTTTTCGAGGCATAGAAATTAACAAAATAAAACAAAAAAAAAAACAGAACAAATATTTATTACTGTAATATAATCTAAAAAAAAAGAAAAAGAAGAATGAAACCAAACCAAAAAAAAAAAATTTATTTATATACACAACAAGCATATACATACATATTCTAGTCTATTTAGAAAAAAAAAATAATAATACACTAGAAAAACAAGGTACCAAGATCTTAATGGAAGAATTAAGTTTATTAGTTTGTTTGGTTTTATTTCGAGTTATAACTGTTGCATTCTAAGAAGAAAACGCGGAAAAAGTTAGAGGGATTGTAGCTGTTTTAGACAATATTTTTTTTTTGTTTTGTTTATGCTAGCCGGAATTTTATTAATTTTATCAAGCATACTATTACAAGATAAACAAAGGAGTTCCTATTAAATCAGTTGCAATGCAGTTTTATGCAATTTAAGAACATAAAAAATCTCAAGCAATTATTTTCCGTTTTTTGTTTCCTTCCTCGTTCAAATGTTCTGTTTGTTAAAATAAATAACTTTTTCAGTAACAATGAACCCCCTTCCAAGTTCAAATAAATGTCTTTAAAAAAAAATAATAATAAATTAGCTTTATTGAAAAGAAAATAAAAATCATAAAAAAATTGATGATTTCGTTAAGGTTTCATCTTTTTTTTATTCTTCAATACCTACTTACAGTTTAATATAACTTTATTATTTCATATCGCAAAAATAAGTACTTTCCTTTACTTATTAATTTCAATTGAAAAACAAAACAATTAATGTAAAACTTACGCTTAACAAAACTTATAATAAAAAATAATTATAAATTAAACTATGATTTAACACACATTTCCCGATAAAAAACTAGAACTAGTATATCTCCATATGAAACAAAAAATAAAATAAAGAACAAGATTTACACTCACACTTATGTATATTTAATTAAAGCAACATTAATGAAAAAAAAACTTTAAATTCATAGAAAACATACCTATAGTTAAAATGGAAAATCTTCCTAAAATCATGGAAATCATAAAACAAACTTAAGGCTTTCCACTTGTTACCATCCAAAGTGACTTAATAATCATAAATTATTTATAAAATTTGTCTCACTTTGAGTTTGTTTGTATTTTTTTTTTATTACTTTTTATATAAATATTAATTTGATTTTTGAATACAAATATTGTATTATCTGAATTGCGATAATGATAATGAAAGTTTACAAACAAGAAACAAAGAAAACTTGTTAATTATATTATCGATACAGTAAACTGCGAAACAAAATTAGTTTAGAAAAAAATTAAATGTTTGCAAAGGTAATTTTTACATACAAACATTTAAAAACAAATTATATTATATTTACAGGAACTTAAAAACATAGCCTATATATGTGAAAACTATTATAATTAATTAATTTTGAAAAATTTTGTTAGACAAAATAATAAATTGGGGAAAAAATAATTGAAGAAAAAGAACATATTTATATATAAACGCACATTAAAAATAAAACTATTAAAAAAATGAATACACTGCGTAATGTTTTCTTTTTACAAATTTCATTATTCTGCCGTTATATACATACACACATGTATATTTTTCTTTTTTTTTATCTTGAAGGAATACTCTCTTATTTTTCTTTGTTTTCTTCTGTTGTTTGTTTGTATGATTTGGATTTTTTAATTATATTTCTGACTGTAACCGCCATCATTTGTTCAAACTTGGAACTCGATTTATGCAAAAATGTTCTATCTGTACCTGAATCCAGAAGTGGGCGATAAATTACATCTTAAAATGTCATCTTTATTCCGCTGATTTTCTGTAGCTGTAGACATATTTTTCACATTGGAAGTGGCTGCACATCCTAGCAATACGTTTGCGCTGCAATGGGATTAACTAAATAATTTCCATTGATCTGTTTTTGCAACGACAATGAAGACTTCACATAAATGAATGAACGCATGAGACTACACACGGTGAATGTTTAGGTATAATCATAAGCACAGCAGAACCTAGTCATGCGGCATGTTTAGTTAAACACCTACCTCAGCAAAGTAAAGCAAACCAAATTTAATTAGACTCATGCTAGATAAAACAGTTCAGAGTGGCTTTTATGATAAAGTGGTATAAACTGGTATATTTTGCTCTGTGTCTCGACTTTTATAGTTCGAATCATCATTCACCCGGCAAGTGAATATCGCTAAAAGCTCTTTACTAACAAAGTCACCAGAATGGTGTGAAAAGTTCGAGTTGTCAACTCACTTCTGCTTGGGATAAATACCTACCTAGTGAAAATTTCGTGCTGTAATTGCGTGCTGAAGATTCGACTTTACTTTGCTGAGATATATGTAAGGTTAAACATAAGAATCACATAAGTCGGCGACATGTTTGGATTTGTAGATTGCAGCAGAGACAATACTGAGACCACCAACTTCGGCCGATTTCCCGTTACTTGCCTACGAGCTATATTTTAATGGGGTGGTAAATGCTAAGTGAGCTAGTTTTGTAACATAGAAATTCTTAGTGGGTAAAGCTGCTGACAGCGTTCGTAGAATTTTACCCGTTAAATTTGACCAAGCATTTCAGTTATTTAAGAAAAATGTACACATGAAATCGATTTTAATGATATCGAAAAGAGTTAAATACATAACCATGTTTGTCCTAATATGGTTCTTATATGTTAAACATCTACTTTAGATAGTTTTATTAAAAAACAAAATCAAATTATTCGCCTTTTAACAATATATAATAACTAACCAATGGCATTCAATTATGTATAAATGTGGTATTCCCGAACTCTTTCACATTTCCCCACGGTTGCCGCGGCTGGCAGCATTTATTTTTCGTACTTTTTGTATGTTTTTGTATGTCACACGGATTCTTAATTGACATAACACCGATTGATTGTGAGGAGGCCAGCGGCAAGAGGTTTGTGAGTTGGGGGTCTCAGTATGATTTGTCTATGGTTTGCAGTTGGGTTAGTAAGGAAGGTCGTTACTTATATTTTTCTTTGTCTCTTTGTTAACTTGAAATACAAATTTGGAATGCACTTTCTAATCTCACATGCTTTGTTTCAATTCGCAACTTTAAAGTTGTATGGCTATATTACAATTACTGGAGAATTGTAGCCATTCCCAGCACACAAAAATGTTTGATCGTTCGTGCGATCATTAAACATAGCTGCGTCAAATAAATAAAATGTTCATTTGCCTAGTTTTCCTCGCCAAGCACAAAATATCTGTCAAATTTAAGACAGCGAAATATTTCTACAAAACTCAACATTGCAGTGAAAATGAAAAATCTGTATTAAATGAACCTCTAATTTATTAGTTCTATTCTTTTAATGCTTCTAATTTCACTCCGTTTATCTAAATAACGTTTTGCCATTTGACAAACGCATCAGTACCGGCTGAAAGAAATTCTTTGAACTGTTAACAGCTGGGGGAATTCGCATTACTCTGCTATATTTACGGACTTTTACTTGGTTAATTGTTTTAATTATTTGACACATAAGTTGTACCATTTAAACTCGGTGCGTTTTAAGTTTGTTCATTAAATTCCGCATTGATATACGTTCATGCCTAAAACAGATGTTTGCTTTAGAGTGAAAAATCACATATTATAAAAATGTATGTACCTGTGTCCATTTTTCTTCCCAATTGTGCATGTTTGCTGCAGCACAAATGTCCCATTTGTGAAAGAGAGTGAGAGATGTAAATCACGACGAATTAGGTTCCTATCAATGAAACGAAATTGAAAATTGTCCAAAAATCACTAAAGGTCTTACTAATAATTATTTTTAACCTTTATATTAATTACTTTGTGGGTTGAAATAACTTATTTTAAATGGAAAAATTCGCAGTCGTGAGTTCGTAAAATTGAGCCTGAACAATAAAGTTGATAGCTAGTAGGTACAGCGGTAAGATTCTAAGGGGAGGGATGTTTTTCAGCTTTCGCATTGTTTGAGTAGCAGAACGAATAATTTAGAAATTGGTAAAATTTCTTTTACAGCTTTTAGCTAGTCAAATTTCAAATAGACAAGATGTACAATGTTTGATAACAGAGAAACAAAGTGATGTACACAACAAGGCAGAAGATCGTTATAAAAATGTGATCCATCCAAACAGACTTTACTAAATCATTTATCCTGCGCTGAAGAAATACGGTTAAAACAAGTTGGACCACTACATCAATAGAAATGATTAGAAATAGCGGATCTATATGCAAGCATCTTGGAGAGCTATTGAAGCATTAGGGTCACCTCGTCCATGAGAAGGACAATTAAAAATTCAAACAATTAAAACGTTAGTAAACAGTCGCTTCTATGTCGCTTCGCGGTAGGTATTGGACTAGGTTCTGAATGAATATCTTTCTGAATTCAAGGTAAAATAATATCGAGTTCTGAAACACTTAAGCTCGTGCAATATTGATTTCAAGTTATGTCGTTCAGTTTTCCTTTTCTCTTAAGACTCAATCTAAATCCTTTAAGAACTTGATTTCGGTTTTCTTAGTTTCCTTATTTGTCTTTACTTAATAAGAAAACTACGTAGCTATACAAACAGTTTCATTAAAAATAATAATTACCAAGCTATAATCGGCAAAAAGATGAAATAGTACATGCTTTTTATACGTCTAGAAAAAGAATTATGTTAATTTTTATTAAAATAAAAAAGCGTATAAGTATAATTAATATATTACGACATAAATAAACATTTAAAACAAAAAGAAAACCATTATGTAAATTTTTAAAAAAGATAGTTTTTTAAACAAAACCAAAGCCTTTCTTCGAAATATATATATTAAAGCAAAATGTATTAACATATAAAACAAAAAACATTATTACTAAATTAGGACTCTCACATTTGGAAGAGCATTTTTTAAATAGATTTTAGTCTGAGTAGAAATGTATGATAAACAAAAAGAAAAAAAAAACAAAAGAAACTATTTTAGCACAGCACGGACATTTTTTTTAGATTTTATTCTTAAAAAATATATATTAACAATAATTTTTGCCTTGAATTAAAACTTTTTTTAATGGTGTTTTCGATTATATGTCCCAAGCTGTTTTACGAAGAAATAGAGGATACAGGGTATTTCATGCAATTATTTAAGTAAACAAGAAAAAACAAAAAACCAAATGACATATTACTTGTATTGCATATAATATATTTATATACATAGAGATTTAAATAACACAACAAAAACAAATAGCGATAACAAAAGAGAAAAACCCAAAACACAAAAACCTATATATGTAATCACTTTTTTTGCATTTAGATACATAAATAGATTTTTTGCAGATGAATAATAAATTCAGAAAAAAAAAGGTTATGATGTCAAAAACAAATATTTTTTCATTTATATAAGGAAAAAAAACGCTAAAAAAAATTACGAAAATTTAAAAACAAAAAACATATTTATATATACCTACATAGAAAGCCAGTACGTTGGGTGTAGTGATGTAGGAGATATATTATATAATATGATAAAATTAAAGGCTATTCTTTTATGTTGATTCGTTTAACGTGGATAATTTTATAAAATTAAATTTGTTCGTTCAGCTTAATGAATTTCTTGACAACTTTTCGAAACGGGATACTGTGACGTAACTTGTAACGTATACAAACAAAAATAAATTTAATTGTAAATTAGAAATACTATGCAGCGAGCCAAGAAAGATAGTTGCTATGATAAGTGGATGGTGAGTTTTGTTGCAGGTGGTAATCAATGAAAGATGGTAAGTGAAAGAAATATTTTCAATGTAGCCATGAAAAGTGTTAAAAAAATGTCCAAGTATATTAAAGGGGCAAAAATGCAAAATATTTGTTGTCGTAATACAGTTTTCTACAGTGATAAGCGCAATCGAGTGAAATGTGCCTTGAAAAGACCTACTCATATATGCATACACATTGAATTTATTTGTTTCACGGGCCATATTTGATTTTTAGAACTTATATTGTTGACGGGTAACGAAAAATATCTTTCCCTGTCCCATCAATCAAATATGTAAATACAAAAATTGCGACATTCTTATGATTTTTATTTTTGCTCTAAAATTTTACTGCTTTTCGACACCATAAAGAAGATATTGCAGCTTAAAATGTGATGTAGTTTTTCTTATATACGTATAGAGTTAGAGAAAAAACAATTAGCAACTTATTGCGAAATCATTAGTACAAAACAGTGTCATGGAGAATTTAATTTTTACTACTATTTCTATTCACGTAGTTTTTCAACAAAAGTACGGTAAAAATTTTCTCAGCAATTTTGAACAACGCAGTAAATTCTCTTAGCTGTTTCGAACCAAAAGGACACTGCTTCTTATTTTGCTCATTTTGGATTTTTCTGTCATTTTTTGATAAAATCGAGTATACGTGCGATTACATTCGACTATACCCGCGTACGCTAAAGAGCCCATAATTTTAATTATTTTATTCATATCTCTAGTATGATGGAATAAATAAGGGTATTAAACTCTGAAAAGTTTTGTTACGTTTTTAGAGCCAACTTGGATAAACACGCTATTTACATCGCGTCTATGGATAGTACAGAACATTTTTAAAACTATAGGCTCTGGAGAATGGTTGGTGGTCCTTTACTGTTTCTTTGTGGAAATGTTTGCTTAGTTTCCTCTTGGAAAGACATTTCAGTTTTTTGCCTACTGAGTCCTGTGCATTAATTGGGTACATTTGCAATTGCTGGTTGACATTGCTTGAAGTAGCTGATAAGTTACAATTCGATATGTCTGACAAATAACGCTGCACATATGTAACAGTCTTTCAATTGGTAGAGAAACTATAGGCTTTTCAAAACTCACGGAACATACCTTGATCCGACACTTTTGCACTGAACTCGAATTTTAAACAATACTATTGGGGCAAATGTCCTCAATGTAATAAGTAGGTTCTTCTTCTTCGGCGGAGCTAGAGTTCGAAATAAAAACGGCCTTCTAACAAGCCCCCTCAGTACCCCTCTTTAGTCAACTGCATTCAGTTAAGCACTTAAAGTTCGTTAAGGATCATTTCTAACTGATTTTCCTTTTGGACTAGGTCCATATCCATGCAAAGCTCGTATATATAAATTACCTCAATTTTTTTTGATTAAATTATACTCGTTCGATAGTACTAGTCCCCAACCACATAATATCATAAAATAACAACGTACATGCACCTGCAACAAACTCAGCAGCTCACCATTAGATATACATAAATAAAGAAATAAGTTTAAAATAAAAGCTAATCACTTTAATTTATCTTTATTTTAGCTAAAAATACAATAATTCCATTTAGTTATTTCAAACAAACCGACAACAATAATTGGCGCTTATATCAAGCTCAGAAGTGCATTTAAAACTAATATTAATAAATATTAAACAAAAAAGAACACGAAAACAAATTATAAATAATACTTACAAAAAGTTTAGCCTGTTGAAGTGGACAACAAGAATAATTAAAAGTTATTAGACAAAAGGTAAAAACACATTATTTTAAATTAATTAAAATTACAACTAAAGCGACAGAGGCTATTATACAAAAGCGAATTTATACTGTAAATAGAACAAAAATTACCTATATATATATATATAATTAAACTTCACAACAAGTAATAATAATTTACTTAATTAGTAGCAAACAAAAGAATAAAAAATACATTAACAATATTATTATAAAACTAAAACAATAAAAACAATTGATTTCTTTCAATTCATTACGATATTCATTATGAATTATTATTCTACTGAATAGCTATGGAGTCAAAAAATACAAACTAACTAAAAGATAGGATGAATACACACACAAGGGAAAATCGAATATATAGTTCTTAATAAACAAATGCAGATATTCAAGTAAATTGTAGAGTGTGAGTCTCAATTCATCAATTTATATATAAAAAATAAAAATCAAACAAAGTGAAATGAATTATTTTGTACTATAATCATTTTTTTCTATTGTAGCACAGTTCCTTACATTGTTTAAGCAAACAAATAAAAACTTCCTTTTTATCTTTTGGGATTGACGAGGAAGCCAAATTAATAAATTAGGACAAGAATTTATAAAATATAATAATAATATGTAGAAAAACTGAAAATCCATCCGTCAAAGTTACCGCTATAGTAAAAAAATAAATAATTTGTTCATTTATTCCTATAATTTATATTTATGGCAAACAAAAAACAAGATGAAAATAATAATAATTTTAAAGATTTCACATTTTGGGTTTTTCGTTTCTCTTTTTTCAACAAAGCAAAATCAATATTTGTATTTTGAAGAGCACCTTTAACATGAACAATAAAAATTAGTAAAATAGTAATGAACAAAACATATGCAAAACAACCAAACAAAAAAAAAATAAAAATAAAATAATAAACCGAAAGAAATGTAAAATGAAAATTATTTGTTTTGTCTGTTTATCTGTCATTGATTTATAGTTTCATGATGAATCAATTATTGTTATTTCGAAAAATGTACCTATATATAAGTTATATTAAAGCGCAAAATAGTGGTGTCGGTTCTTTTTTTTTAAGCAAGACTGTTGTTGAGTAGGAAGACTAGTTCCGCCCTTCGAAGATAATGATCTCGAATGAATAGAAATAGTTTTCAAAACCAAAGCCGCCACCAGTGATAGTTTGTAAATTTCATATTGAAAAGGCAGATGAAGTCCATGTTATATATCTCTGGGTAGCTGAACAATTACTGATATTCAGTAAGACTTCGGTTTTCATGGCCTCATGACCGATCACTTACTTGTTAGGTTTTACTTGCTCTTCTCAACATCGATGACTGGTCTTATTTATTTGGTATACACAACTGAGTATTCTCGCACTCGAATATCGAAATATTAGTTTGTATCTGTTATCTAAAAATTGACAAGAAAGTGGAGTCTGTAATGCATTCTCAATTTATCGAGCAGCAATCATCAATGCGTAAATAAGATAATACACATTAACGAAAATCTATGAGCCAAATCTATGTTCCCGATTTGTCAATTGCCATTCCCTTAAATAAAGTTCTTAGATTTTTAGGGCTATCTTTTTATAAAAGCAATGCTTAAAAGATTCATGTAAACATACCCCAGTTTCACATATTATATTACAATTGAAAAAATAAACGCGTCTAATTTTTCATTCCAGCTCTGATTTTAATAAACAGATGTATAGCGTTGGTAGGGGACGTTCAAGTATCTAGTTTATGTCGTTTTCCATTGGGCAAAAAGAAGCGTCCGAAAGAGTCCGGAATCGAAAAAATCACTCCTGAAACCGTTCCATTGGCATTGGCACAAAAAATACTCTTCTGGTGATTCTGAGGAGAGAATTTCGCTTCTCGATTTGAAGTCAGAATCCACTCAAGAAGCACTCACACAGGTGTAATTTATGTGTTTTATGCAAGTCAGCTGACAGCAGCCGTAGATTATTTTTTGGCATTTCACCAATACTTTTGTGGATTCTTTCAGAAGCAGTTTTGTTGTTCCATTGGATTTCAGAATGAGTGGATCCCCGAGTGAAACGAATGGAAAACGACATTAGTAAGTCTGACAGCTCTCTCACTAGATGAAACTCGGCTATGATTGGGGGAAATCGGTCGTGAGAGCAGATGTTTCAGTTGACGTTTATGGAGGGGTAGCCGACGAATCTAGTCGAGAAATTCGTGACTGAGTAGGTACTAAGTTGACAGTTCTCACATTTGGCTGACGTAGAAAACGTGACGTTCCCGACCAATCTAGTTTTTGCGTTCAGGTTACATCTCATCCAGACCAATCTAGTCGGCTTAAGATGACTAGATTCTTGAATGTGGCCACTTACATTAGTGCGCAAAATGAATAACTCGATTCGAATGAAAATTGAAGTGGGTGTGGACGGCCAAGCCCGTCGCTGTGTTGCAACCGAATTGACTCGACTCGAACACATTGTTGATCAGACGTGTGTTAATTTGACAGAAAAAAATATTTGTTTATCAACTGCGTTTTCTATGCAACGTGCTGCACGCACTCGGGAGCTGCCTTGAGGAGGTGACAACTGCTGTAAAATACGCTTATTGCATCTTGTATCACCGAGAACAATTAAAGTTGCAGGAGAATGCCGTTTTTAACAAACAAACATATTCAGCATAGTGGCCAACATTAACCAAAAATTAAATATTTATAAGACAATTATTTTATTACAATAAAATTAAATATTAACGTATTTTAAAAACTGAACAATAAACAAATCAAGTGTTTCAAGTGTATACCGATAAATCCCTATCTGAAACATCTGATTTAAAAAGGCCAACACCATTATTAATTAAAAATAAAACCCTTCTCAGTAGAGCGATAATCCCTTAGTCTAACCAATAAATTTAAATATACGTATGTATTTTACTTTTTGTTATCTTTTCCCTTTTTATCATTTTAAGTACAAAATGAGATTGCATAAAATTGATGTTTCCTTTCGAGCGTAATTTAATTTCCAAAATAAACTTCCATAACCTGTCTTCATACTTATACTGCTTAAAATAAATAGCAACAAAATGTAAATACGCAACTGTATATTAGATTCAATCCATTTCAATAAGCGTTTCACAAACAAAAAATCATACAATAAATATAATTCTAAATAAAATAATTATAAAAAGAATGTAAAATAAAGGATACATACACTTGAGTAATGGTTTCAATTAAAATTAAATACAAAATAAGACAAACAAAATAAAAATTAAACAAAAATAAAACAAAAAACGACATCTATTTTGAGCAGGGACGCAAAATAAAATCAAAAACAAAAAATTTTAATAATTATAGGAAATTATGAAATGATTTCAGTTGTATTGTGTGAAATAGCTTTAAGTTCCAACAAAATTTCAGTATTATGCAGTCTCTCCGGTATCATTTGATTTTCATTTGAACAAAAATAAAAAGTTACTCATAGCAAAAACTAAGATGTATTTCAAAAATTTTAAACAAAACTAATAATAATTTAGAAAATTGTATAACATATATATTAATATATTACACGAAGCTCTTAATTATTAAAGCAAATCTTATATTGTTTACAATTTATTAAAAGTAAATCACCATTTGACTACCCGCATAATTTCACAACAAAAAAAAAAAGTAAAAACAAAAACCATTTTCAATTCAATCATAAAACCAAACCAAAAAAATGTGGAACACTTATAAAAAGAAAAAGAAACTATTTAAACTGCGGCTATTATTAACCATATCAGCAAATTTAACTTATAAACAAAAAAAAGAAAAAACTCTCTAAAATAATGAAAAACAAACTTTACAAAATATACTCTTTATCAAATTAGTTACTAATTTACACAAAATATATATACATAGGTACATGTAAAAAGAAAAACAAAAACTCTTTCACTTGACAAAGACAACAATTGTTTAACTAAATAAATAATTTACTTTTAATTATCTAATATATTCATTTACCTTTCGATGTTTAGTAAACTATTTTGATTTGAATTTAAAGTTAAGAACAACGCAAAGGGATGTTCAATTTGTATTTTCAATTTCGGTTGTTTCTTTTTCAAAAAAAATTTTGTAGGTATTCATTGAAAGTAAACTAAAATACAAATCCAAAAATAAAAACCAGTTAAATTAAAGAAGAAGTAAAAACTCTCTTAAAGAAAATGACATAATAATAAAATAAAAAGCACACCAACTATTGGTGGTTACTTAAAAAGAAAAGAGCAAATGAAGTAAACAATTTGGAGATGAGTACTAAACAATAAACCGTGTCAAACATTTACCTAGTATTTAAGTCAAGAACTTGCCATTTTTATTATTTCTTTGTTGTTTTATGACTTATTATTATCAAAACCAAAGCATTAAAAAGCTATTATGATTACATAAAAACTGACAAAAAATTAAAAAATGAATTACATGTAAATTAGGGCCGTTATTTGAACGGGGAACAACAGCATGAATAATAAACCATCTGAAAATAATAGATAATTGCATAATACAACAGACAAACAAGAATATATTTAAAAATAATACATAATGGTAGTTATGCAGTAAAATTAAATTATATACAGTTAAACTAAAAAATGTATTATTATTATTATTTTTATTAGAAAATGTGACATTTTCCTTATGACAACAAAATTTGCACATGAGTACATTTAACAAAAAAAAAAAACAACATACATTATAGGGAATATTTAGCAAAGAAATGAATTAAAAAAAAAAAAAGTATTTATATATATATATATAGATTATACAACACATAGGTATTGTAAAAAAAAATCTGTAAAAAATCAGACAAAAAGGATGAAGAATACACCGACATTTTTTGAAATAAAAACTCATATAGTAGGAGAAAATATAGTTTTTCAGTTTGTTCGTTTCCTACTTTTATTAGTTTTATAAACAAGAACCGCATATAAATGCATATATATATATATATTTAAGGCATAATCATTTCAAGAAATAAAAAAACAAAACTAAATATATAAAATATATATACATACTATATATTTAATAAACAATTTTTATTACAGAACAAAGCATAGTGAAACAAAACAAATTATGAACTTATTATTATCATTATGATTATATAACTATCGAGCAAACAGAAGAAAGAAAGAAAACTAACAAAAAAACATATTAAATAAAATGATAAAAGAATTTATAAATTGTTGTGTTTGCTGTTGAAGTAAACACCCTAATTTACAATTTGAATTAACAATTATTATTATTATGAGGATTATTATTAAATATACATAGTACGATGGTATATGAAGTAAAAAATATATATATTATATATACTTTATAAACAAAAAGGAAGAAAATCGGAAAAATAAAGTTATAAATACACTTTTAAAAAAATTACAAAAACAATGCATTTTTCTTACTTCGTCCTTTTTCGGAGGCGCATGGAAACCCTTTATTAATATTATAAGCAGGGGCGTGAAATTATTGCCCCGGTAAAGCTTAAGGCCAGGAGAAGATCTTACACTTGAAATTCGACGTTAATAATCGTAGAATATGTGAAATTCGTTCCTAAATCCTTGAATGAATTTGGAGGTTATAAATCTGTTGAGTTTGATGTCTGGGCTAAAAGCTCCGAAAGCACAATTGGCATAGACTTTCAGTTGGTGGGTGTTTTTGATAGTGTCTTGATATGCACATAATTTTTCCAGTTCGGCCCTGGGTACTTATTCTGCATGAGTGGGTTTTTTGCCCGTGCACACTTCTAACAAAACTCACACTCATTGCCCACGTAGGCACACGTGCATCATACACCCATTGCAATTCAAGCGAATCCGTAACGTGCTGTGAGTTTGAATGTGCTGAAGTGTGACTGTGCTCGACATATTTTATGCCCATTAGTTACACGGCGTTCACATCACAGTTGAGCTTAAGAGTTTTTAAAGTTTATGAAATTGTTGGAATCCAATGGAATTCCTGTTATATTTTCAGTCAAATAGAATTCATACAAACAAAATTTAAAAAAAGTTGAAATGTGAATGGATGTGCCGAAGATGGATAGGGAACAAGTTATGCTATCTAAAAAAAACATGCTCAACATTTATTTTTCTTACCTTTTTATTGTTATAAATTCATTTACAAACCCGGCTGCCATTCCAAATTTTACGGGGAAAATCGGGTAAACTAACTATTAATACTTAGTTTAAGCACGCAGTGACTAGGAAACTTGAATTGTTTTTGTATTCTCACTGTTAGCGTTACCGTTGTGCGACTAAAGTCTAAATTCGGCACTTTTTTGAGAGCCTGCCCCAATTTTTTGTTATTGTTACATCCGACCTGGGATTCGAAAAGATAAAAGACTATTCTGTTGAACTTTTCTAATAAAATCACTTTTTTTACACTTTTATGGATTCTTCTAATAATTCGCTTATTTATTACCATAACAATATTAGGTTAGGTTAGGTACGTGGGTTGGCGTGGAGTGCTCCGTGCCACACTCAAGTCAATACTGACCCATTGTGATGCCCATTGGGGGAAGAGGTTGTCCCTTACCCATAATAACCCTGAGACTAAGTACTCACTGTGCTATTGCATACAAACCATCCTGTGGATTTGATTAAGTCCATTATCTTGTCTATATGTGTGCTGGAAAGCTCCTCTAGGTCGTGGAAGAAGTGTCTCCCTAGGAATCTGTGCCTGTAGTGTTGGAGACCTGGGCAGTGACATAGGAAGTGGGTTGTGTCCTTAAGAGCTTCCTCATCACCGCAGCCCCTACACAGTTCTTCCTCAGTCAAGCGTAGTTTGTTCATGTGATACCGTAGAGTACTGTGCCCCGTTATAATTCCTACGAGGGTGGAAAGAGATTTTCTATCCTTTCGCATGAGACTCTCGGTTCTGGCTTCATTGAAAGTTGGCCATAGCCTTTTTGTGGTATGACAAGTTTCTAGTGCAGTCCATCTAGCGTTCGCCTCTCTTGTGGCTTTCCTTCCTGCTTCAAGCTTGAGTGCGCAAGGCGGGATTTTCACAGAAGGGTCAGCTTGTTCTGATACAGCTGCCGAACCTAGTCTTGCTAATTCGTCAGCTTTCTCGTTGCCTGGAATGCCTTCATGTCCCGGAACCCAGCAGAGCAATATCTTATGCTGAGTGCCAAGAACCCTGAGTTCTTCGCGACAGCATTTCACAAGCTTTGATTTTATTTCTATCGCAGTTAATGCTTTTATTGCTGCCTGGCTGTCGATAAAAAAGGTAATACCTTCAGGTGGTATTGCCCTTACCACAGACTCACGGGCTGCTGTTGTCACTGCCATGACCTCTGCTTGGAAGACACTGCTATGGTCGGGAAGGCGAATCGATTTTGATATAATATAACAATATTAATTAAACAATTCTTAAACGGTTTAAACCAATCACTTAATCATTGCATTAATTTACACTTATTTACTTTACCGATCACTGTTTAAAAATCAACTGTCCCTCCATGTTCTGAAATTGCCTTTTATATCCGCTCCGCCATCTATCGGGAAGTTTCTATTTTATTCCGGTTCGCCCCGACCAAATTTGCTGGTTCTAGATTAGCTCACTTAACTCTCCACTTATTTGACAGATTTGAGTCTCCAATTGAAAGTGAGACTTCTTTGGTGAGTAATGGGTTGTTTACCCTTCACCATTTTAGGTTCCATGCTACATTTCACACCAAAATATACCCCTCTTTAAAGGCGTTTTTCTTTTTTAGTTCAGAGCTCAGCATTATGAGCTCTGAAAACGAGCGTGCGCAGATTGTTCTGAGGTATTTAGGAAACACATTTGAGCACCTAGATGTCATTTGTTGTAAATATATGTATAAATTGAAGATTTATTAATTGCTATTTATTAAATTGGTTAATATTGAGTTCCAGAACAACAAGGTTCATCCGCCATTTCAACTATTTAGTTTATCCTGTTTTTTTTTCTGTCAAATGTGACTGGAAGTGTGTTATCAGCTTTTCACTCAGGAAGCTCAGTCAATTTATTCTGAGCTCATAGAGCGCGCTCTGATCGTGCTTTGAACGAAAAAAGAAACACAAATTCTGAGCTCTGATGTATCTGAGCTAAAAAAGAAACACGAACTTTTTATATAACAGTTCAGGTTGTGCTCTGAACTAAAAAATAGGGAAAGTTGAGGGAAAATAAAAACATTCTGAATAAATTTTCTTCAGTTATTTAAGAAAAATTAACACATGAAAACGATGTTAATGATATTCAAAAGCGGAAAATTAAAAACCATGTTTGTCCTAATATGTTTCTAATAGGTATATAGAACATTTCCTTTAGGTAGTTTTACTAACCAAACAAATAAAAATGTGGTATTCCCTAACTCTATCAAATTTCTCCACGGTTGGCCGTGGCTGGCAGTATTTTTTTTTATTTATGTTTTTTCATGTCACACTGATTCTTAATCCACCGATAGGGGAACAAAATTGCGAATTTGAAAAAAAAATTGAAGGGGCCAGCCGCCAACGGCAAGAGGATTGCGATTTACGAGTTGGGGGTCTCAATATGATTTGTCTATGGTGCTGGTGCAGAGTGCATTGAACAGTCGTTATAGAGCCAGGCAATTTTTAAGATTTAATGAAGTCCACCTTTATACCAAGTTTAACACAGACTGCAAAAAACAATGCTTCGTAGGTAGGCTTGTACTTGTTTTATTTATAGGTATACAGTCTATAGGCGTTTTTCTTTTTTAAAACTGAGCTCAAGCATTATGAGCTGTACAGAAAGGCTTTGAATACCTAATGAGAAAGTGATTCATTTAATACGATTATTTGGATTAAATCGCGTGTCGCGTGATTGCCGAGACCAAAATTACAAAAATAAAAACTTTACTCGCTGGTAATAATCCCACCACATTATTTTCTTCTTTCTTTTAGTCCAAAACAGGATAAAGTTGAAACATTTCATAAACATTTAATGAATAAATTTTAGATAAACTTAAGCAGTAGCAGCAAAATATTGTTCATGTGTTGCATATTTGAACATAAAATACTAAATTTGAAAAGAAAAATGATGCAAATTTGATTCAAATATGGTAACACCCCCGACATTGCAAGTGAAATGGCATGTGCTTGTGTGACGTCACGTTGAGCAGAATATTTGCAATATGGCTGGTGTCAATATGAAGTTTGTAATACCCTGTATTATCTGTTTTGTTATTGAAAGCAACTGTTGCCACAATTCCAAAATTCAACTTTTCAATGGTTCGTTTTGTTTTATTTTCGTGATCTGATCCGGATCAGATCACGCTGATAATAAAAAACAGCAATATGTCAAAAAAAATATATATTTTCAGACAGTTGCGTTGCGCTGTCCGAAACAAAAAATAAATTAATATTTCAAATCGATCATGTTTTATTAAATGTTTAAATTCACCAAACAATTTGCAGCACAACATTTTGTAACCCACTGTATATTTCATGAAACCAACCACAATTTCCCTGGCAAGCAGACAGACTGCCGTCGCTTTTCACATTCCATCTCAGTTTGCCTCATCGAACTATTTTCGAATGACGTGACGACAACCCAATTCTTCATCTTCCTCTCAAACAACAATGAACCTGAAAGTTATATCAGTTGATGTCAGTCGTCGAACTAGTTTAATTTCGCACCTGTTTCCTGTTCAGCGACCACTTTTAAAAGTCGAAACACAACGCAACGTCAAAGCTCACCAACAGAACATCAACGATACCTAACGAAAAACTTATCTAACCAACTCCAGAGAGCGTTACTGGAGCTAAAAGTAAAATCAGCTGCTCGAAAAAAGCTTGATTATTCTTGAGAGTCGTTCGCGTTCCAAAAGCCAAAACCTACTGTAAACGAAGCGAAGAAAGAACACTATTAAATTTCCTGTCCCTCAGTTTCTGGAATTCATTACAAAGTGGCGGGTGAAGGAAGCGCAGTATTCGATATGTTTAAGTTCTTGGTAAGCTTAAATACTAATATTCACGCGAAATTATCTATCAGTTCAGTAAATTTGCGTTCGCATTGCAACAATTAAGTGAAAGTCAATAACCAAAAGTTATTATGTAATTTTCCTATTTTTAGTTGACATTTGGCGCGGGTATATACACCGGAATATACATTTCTCAAAACTATGATGTATGTTGAAAAAACAATTTTCGATTTTTTCGAACCCATGATAATCATGTTTTTGTTCTTTTTTTGTGTGTAGGTGCCCCGAGTCGATGAACCTGGTAAAATTGTAGATAAAATAAAGGAATACGCCGATGAGCATCGCAAAAAGTGAAAAGACAATAACATTGTCATACGAATTTGGCAAGAATCTTTTTTCTTTTTTTTCTTTGCTAGTCTCTTTGTTGTTTTCATGTGTTTCAATTCCTGTTAGGCGGTAATAAAATTACTTGAAATATTTCTGCAATGTCTTTAAGATGAAATGATAAACTCAAAAATGACACTATTTATATAAATAAATCTAAATGTTAAACAAACTAAAGTGGACTTGTTAATTTTTCATTTATTAACAGAGCCAAGCGGAACGAAAATGAAAGTAGATAGGTTTTAGGTAAGAAGTGATAATGATAAGAACGAAATTGCACAAAATGATTTCGCAATTGATAGCAGCGATGTCTGTGGATTAAATAGTGGAATACAATCAAAAACCTGGGAATGTATGCCCTACCGTGCAGAACTCGTTTTATACGGCAGATGACGAGCATGAGATTGGATTTTGACATTGATTTTGATAATATACTCGTGTTGTACGAATAAAGGGGAAGAGGAATGTTGAGGTCATATATTTAATATATGCCTTTTAAATTCACCAACAGAGTCCATATTGAAATCTGTTTCTCGGGATCTATTTTAGATGTGTAGGTATACCTACAACAACATCTTGTGCCACTGCTAATAAGTCAACAAATAGAATTCAAAGCATTATTGTGGAGATAAATTATGAAAATGTTGTAGGTATTTGTTATTTCAATACTACATTATTGTTAAATTACTAATGTAGAAGACTCTTGCTCGTGATTTCTTCTAGTCACTTACTATGTGCATTAGGCTTATGAGTTGCATTAGTTATTACCCGCTAGTCGCTCACCTTATCGCTAATGCTTCAATAGAAAACAAAATGTAAGGCGAGTGTTCTTGATATTGAACGTTGAAAGTGTCAAAACACTTTCTCTTTGCTGCGCTTTCATTTTTAAAGCTTCTAATCAGCTATCAACTTGCCGTTTCATCTTCGAAAAGTACTAGTTCGCGATTGAATCGTAGGTATCACAAGTTGGTAGTCATCCTTTACTTGGTTTACTCCATCTGCCTTATGACAACTTAAAAACAAAGTACCTATGGGAGGACCTTTTGCGATCCCGGTTGTAATGTCTTTTGAGTAAGACTTTAAAGTTCAAAGTCTTAAGTGTTGATGTCAAGAACCGTTTTGCATCTACATGCATTTCAAATATAGTTGTATTATTACTTCTTCTAACCCTAATTAAGTATAAAAAAAATTTCAATTTACAAAGAACTAAGTTCTATGGAATTTATCTTCTCAAGTGGACATAAAATACCACCGACAGTAGCCAGAAATTTGATTTAATCGTTATCACCAATTATTTCAAACTTAACATTTTCAGTGTTATGTGTTCTACGTTTTAGCTCTTTACTTTCACATTCATTCGGAATCGAAAGTTTGTGTGATTCAGAAAAGAGAATCGATGTGTTCGTTGAAGGGGCCAAAGAGAGCTCACGTTCCAACTTCAAAGCTTCTAAGCGTTTTTTATAGACTTCGAGTTCAAGAAGTTCACATTCAAGTCTTTTCATTCTAACTTCAGCTTCATACAACTCATCAGAGGTTTGAGTGGAAACATCTTCGATCTTTTGAGTTCGATTAACAATTACATTTGGTTGGTCATTTGCTGGCAAAATCAGTGGAACTTCAGGAAAGTCCTCGCTATGACGGTCATATCTGTAAGGACACAAATCTATAAACGGTGTTCGAAAGAATAAAACTAAACGTAGGTCACAAAACTTACTCAGCACTGCAACTGCTGTTGGTGTTAGGTTCTGAATCCATTGAGACGATGGGGTTTTTATCTAAGATTTGTAAAACGGCTATGTCTACGATGTCCAGTTTGTCATTCCATTCATCCGAGTCTAAACAATCTTTTTTCGCCTTAAGAAAATACACACAAGGATGTATTCATTTGACCAAAGACAGTTGAAGTATACATACTAACGTTCGATTTTTCCACATTTCAAAAGAATCCCGAGCAAACGTCCAGTGTTGATTATCAGAAGCTAGACCCAGAGATTGGGCTTTTCTTAAGACTTTCATCCAAATTTCTGCGCTATCTGCCATCAGGTCTTCGAAGAGTGTGTGTTTATGTTGCTTTATAATCTCGAGAACTGCTAGCTTTTTGAGGTTTGTTTGTTTCTTCCTGGCTTGTGACTGAGCACTGCCTTCCTAAGCATTATAATACGGAGGATACTAAAAATATAGTTTAGGTGCTTTCTTAGTCAAAGCATAGGTACTAATGTAACGTATAAACAAACTCTTTCGCTTTCTCGTAAGATTCAGGGGATTTTTTTTTGCATAACTGCACGCATTATCTGCGACTTACTGTAATTTCAGCTTCGGGGAAGTCATTCTTAACAACCGGCAGGATCTGAAAATGAAACCCAGTTTTTACTTCCGCAATTTCTTAAGTAATTATGTATATGCTCGCAATTACCAATTTTGACTTTTGATTTGAACAATCAAATGAAAGCTGCGAACCAGCATCGTGTGGAAGATACTCATTTGGATTGGGCACAAAAAGAGTTTCATTTGCCGCAGTATATAGGGTGCGCAATTGAGATCTATCTAAAGCAGGTGGTCTGCATACATTCCTAATGGAGATCCATACACAAAATAGAAATCGTTCTAAGTAAAAGGTAAACACAATTACCGATGACCACGCAGACGAATAAATGCTGTATTTTGCAGAGTTCTATTACATATTTTACATATCGCAACGTATTTATTGTTGTGTTTTGCTAGTGTAAAGCCAAATTCTTCATAGCCGTTGGAACGTTGTCTTGGAACTTTCATTACTTTGTTTACGTAATTTACAAGCTTCGTACAAGAAATAAAGCAATTTGACAAGGAAGAAATTCCGCTGTCTACACCACTGACATTTTTAATTTACTTCTTTGTCTACACTTCAAGCCATATTATACACCCTATGTTTACATTTGGGTAGGTGACGTTCGCTTTACACGCAGTGTAGAATGACAGTATTCAGTGAGAGCATTTACTTTGGTTTTTGGTAGATTTTTTTACCAATAGGTTAGCTAATAATTGTGGGATCAAATTGTTGACTAAATAGATATAGTATAGGTACTATGGAGCAATAAATTTGTTAACTGGAACCATATTTAATATGGATCCAGGCCTTAGGTATATGCAATGTACACGTTATATACCAGACGTGACATATAACGTGTACATCGTACCTGAAGCCTTTGGTGTTTTCACTTTTTCAGTAACCTAAATGCCCCTCCAGTCGTTTATTGGGTTCAGTCAGTAGCTTATTTTTAACGCTTTGCTTTATAAGCGAGATGCTCCATATCCAAAGGAAGGCACCTACTGGCATCGAGCAAATGCCCAGAAAGCTGTGTCGGCACACAACTGTAGATATAAAAGTTGTTGCAGGAAGCTGACCCCAAATTTTTGGTTGAGGGGTTTCTTATATAGGTACCTAACTATGAAATTTGTTATTTTTTACATGTTCTGGTACATGATTCATTTTTCTTCGTTAATTATGTTTCCTAAAACATCATATTACTTTTTTTTAGAAGATAAGAAGTTCTTCAACTGCGAGCTTCTCGCATCGAAGCATTTTCAAAGGCTTTTGTACTGTCAAAGTTCACAACTCGAGTTGCAATATTATTTATGGCCATGTTAAAAATGTGGTAAATGACTAAAAAGTCGTGTCCACATCCGGTCATTCCGAGTGCGTTGTCAGGGTCTTTATTGAGTACCAAGTAGATGTACAACAAAAAATGTCAATTCAATACAATAGGTAGGTGATTATACAAACCATTGTTATTTTTGTTAATTTATTGTTCAGACACTAAATACAAATATAACTAATCATACAGAACATAAAATGATACTTTCTCCCAGGACACTTAATTTTTATTAAATAAATGACACACCACCCCCATAGTATTCTAGTCTAGTTTGCGGTTCCACAAATGCCAACCAATCCGATGCATGAGTCGGCAGTAATCCCATACTTTGACACTTGTACAGCGCCAACCCAATATTTGCTACATTGCCCAAGAAGTAAACCAACTTTTGACCACTTCCCTGTGCACCATCGGCTAATTTTGAGGTGGTTTGTGTTGAGAACATTGCTTTAAGTGGACGGATTAACATCATTCCAACCATCATGATAGGAAAAATGGAAATGGAATTGCCCGACATGTACATGATGAATAAATTCATCGGAATCTGGAAGATAAATTGCTCAGATGATTTCAAACAAGGCCAATTCAAATAAGACTATAATGTACCTGTTTTAAAGGTGCCAGAGCAAGATCCCATGATTTTTTCATAACTAAATGATTATCCTTCACCACTTCGGCTTGGTTAATCAATGCGGATGGGTTATAACCTGGTGGCGATGGTAGATCTGTATTTTTGCTGCAAGTGGGTAGTTTTGTTTGTGATGATTTTAACTAATTAATTAAAGAGAAAACATGCTTACGAATTAAAGTCCAAGCACCATTTATGTTTTTTTGCGGAATTTTTTGACGACATTTTTCTTGGTTATTTCTTGTTTGTTGGAAATGGGGAAATAGCAGTTTATTACTTGGGTTTTGGATTAGTAGCGAAAATTTTATTTTACTAATTGTCACTGTCAAAACTTCAAGTGCCCAAGACAGTCCGGCGAATTCTGATTATTTTCACCACGGTTGAGGGAAGTGCTCAGAATTTGGTACAGTTTAAGGTGTGTTTGGAGTGCTCGCGATCTACGAGAATAAGTACTTATCAAATATTAGGTACGTACCTAGTACAATGTGCTTAATTTTGGTAACATTCACAGTGTTGCAAATAACCTATAATTCTTCAAAGGTGTGTATAACATTTAAAAGTGCACTGACGGGTAAAGGACATAATCAAATAGCATGCAGACATGTGTGACAACTTTTTGGTTGACCGTCCCTGTTTCTTTGGGATAGTTCTTAATATTGATATTTTCAGAATATAAAAACAAATCAACGAATTTGTGGGGGCAGTGGCTTTGTGGTTAGTCTTCTGAACTACTGAGCGGGGCGTGGGGTTCGATTTTCAGAAAAACGCAGAAGTGATGCAGACGCAGAGAAAACAATTTGTGTTTTTTTTATTAATGTTTTGTCGATTGAATTTACCAAACCTAATTACCTACCACTCTAATTGCATCCATTTTTGCATGGCTTACTATTCTTATGATATTTTGGCATTGACTGCAGTAAAAAGGATGTGTGACTATGCAAATGTCTTATTGCTGTATTCAATTCTGTTAACATGACACTACATGTCTTCATTTTGTCTTAATAAATTTCGCAATAAAAAATCCAATACTATCCGCAGTAAATTGCCCGCCATCCGGTCCAAAACGCTGCACAAGTTTTCTGCAATGAAATACATATTTATTCTTTTACACTTCTTCTTAATTAATGCAATACCTTTGTTCATCAGTTAAACCAGCATTTTCAATTGCAGCTCCTCCAAATAAAGGCGCCGCTTCAACTAATCTCATCTCAGGGAACTGCTCCACCACCCATTTTACCATACCTTCATTTTCATCTTCTGTTATACTGCAAGTGCTATAAACTAGTACCCCATTCGGTTTCAATAGCCCAACCGCGTTTTTGAAAAGCTTTTTTTGTACTTTTGGATACGATTTTAACATCTTCGGTGTCAAATTGCTAGACAGCAATGGTCGGTTGCCTAAAGCACTACATGGTGCGTCCAAAAGAACACGATCAAAAGTATTCGAAGCAAATGGTGGAGCATGCAACTGCACTGGACTATCTTGACTCAAAACCTTTGTGGAATCAAATGCAAATGCTTTCACTGATTTTAGTTGATAGGTTTCTATTTTCCTTTGCACAAGATCTGCTTTGCCATCTGTTTTGTCTAAAGCTATTACAACACCCGTATCGCGCATGAGTTCAGCAATGTGTGTTGTCTTGTTCCCTGGAGCGGAGCACATGTCCAATATTACTTCACCCGGTTGCGGATCTAAGACTCGTACACAAACTATCGAAGGGAAATTTTGTAAGAGTGCTTCCTTTGATGATAAATCACCAATAGATGGAACACCAGAGATCGTTGATGTCATTTCTACTGCGATTCCGCGATTGGCAACATTATCTCCATATAATTGGAATCGCTGCATTTTCACAATTCCAGTACCAATAAATACTTTATGGTCGGATTCAAAATTTGTGTTTGTTCCCTTTTTGCACTTCCCTTCTAAATCGGCGAAAACGTTTACCGTCTCCCCAAGTTTAGTTCCGCTTTGCATTGACATAACTCCGGGAGCGAAAATATGAGCGCCACGCAGAAGTGCTGCTCCACAGCCGGTATCGACCATAATTTCCTTGACATTTTTTAGCGGAGATGTCAAAATATTGTCAGTGGGTGCGATGCATACCACTTCAGGGATTCCTTTTATATTAAACGTTTTTGGCTTGGTGACATATTTGTCAGATAAAGTAAGTTGGAGCTTGCTATTAAAATTCTCCACAGAAGATGTGAGAAGATTAACGCGGTAGGTTGTCACAGTTGGAGTATGGCAAAGCCATTCTAGGAGACGATTTATTTCAGGTTGCTGTTGAAAATATTGGGAAAATATTATAGTAGGAGGTGATCATTTTTGAAGAAATTAGATTCACTGAAAACAGACTACAGCAGGAAAAAAATGTGATCGCGCCCTTAATCATTCATTCAATATTCACCACAATACGTCATCACAAACACGTACTTTTGACATATTCAACATGTCGCCTCATCACCATTTCACCACCCTCACATCATCGTGGCTGGCTGACATTTTATGTGTGGTACACTCGAGTTCGTCACACATAAGTTTTTTCGTTGTCCAAAATTAGTTTTAAACAATATATCCGATAGAAATTCGATGCTAATAAAGTAATTAAAAAAACTGTGCAACTTACATTCCGTGAAAACAATTGTGATTCAACAAGTTGGTTCTTTAAAAAAGGTGATTTTGGATAAAACATAATTATTTTCCTTGTATTCACTGTATCCCGATTGAAAGAGGATTTTTGCACAATGCGTGTTCACTTATCGGAACAGCTACAGAAACCTTAATGTGGATGTTCACACGATTTATGCAAATGGTATTGGGAAATATTCGTTGTTTTTTTTTTTTTTTAAATAATGGATTTGGACAATTTTACGAAAAATTTATTTATGGTCTTCGAAGGAAAGTATTACACCAATTATTTTTATACGGTACGTGGTGAACGTTTTGTTCACCATCGGCACAATCACCGCCATCTGTGATTTCTTTGTGTCAACAGTGACTACGCCGGCTTTCCGTCAAACTCACCATTCTCTACACTGATTTTACTACATCAATTTCGACGTGGCAAGTTTCCTTTTCCTCCCATTCAATGAATGATCCGTGATATATCCTGTTGCTCTACTCTGTCCGCTGTAGAAATCCGCAAGTGGCCATTTTGAAAATTTTACAAACCTGAGATAGCGATACTTGGACTAGTGTTGGCAATAAGGTGAATTTCTTTTCACACTGTGCGTTTTAATTGAAGAAAAGTGATTTCTTTCTTAGGCAGTTTTTCGTTGTCGTGTTTGCTGTAAAATCGTGTGAATTATTCCATTTAATTGGAATAAAAAACATTTAGATAGCGTATTTCATAAACGGTAATTGTTTTACATAAGATTTTTCCATTTGCTTAATCGATTTAACGGGGATTTTCTGTTCTGCATGTGTACATATTGTGAAAGAATACATTTTTTTCAACTGCACTTTGTCCAGTCGAATTGTAAAGCATTCCTATTGTTTATCTGAAATTTCTAGAATATGTGACTAACTACAAGTTAATTAGTGTTTCTCATTAAATTTTGCGTCGTTCCAATTTTGAATGGAGGAAGTTTATATATTTTTTCCTCCATGGAGAAAAAAAAAAAAAAAATTAGCCGCGTCCCTTTTTTGTGTGGTGAAAAAAGAAGAAGAAAAATAGTCGTCGAGAAGATGAAAGAAAAAAGGAGGTGGCGACGGAGAAAATAAAGTAGAAAAGTCAAAAGTTGTAGGAAGACAACGACACGACGACACCACACAAACGGTCCTTGTTATAAATTTTTCCAATTAATTAATTAATTAGTTGATCTTATTGTGAGTACACCTGTGGTGTTAATTTTAGGAAATTTGTATTAGTTTTCATTTATTCGTTGAGTATCTATGTATTATATTCTTTCGAAATTTCCTGTTGTGTGTGTCAAGAAGCCCAACTCGTCGAAGTTCTCCATGATGGTGGCTCTGTGGCAGTCTTGTCATGGTGAATTGTTGGCTTTTTGCATTCATGTTTGGATAGTGCTGCTACTGACTCACGTATAAATTCTGTAGAAAAAAAAAGTGATACGTTAAAATATTTTGTACATGCAAAATTATGCAAACCCATATCCTAACAAAAAAAAAGCTGCAGCAGTATAACTTTTACACATCGAAACATTCTTTAGCGATTTGTACTCGGTTATTGTAGAAATGTGGAAATAGGTTATCAGTTTAGAAAACAAGTCATTCGCATAACAATTACAATCAATCGATAACATATCAATGGAGTATTCACCGATTTTTATTTTTATTTTTGTAGGTGAGGGTGACAACAATCGGGTTCATGGGGAATATTTTTAAAACTTTTCCTTCAAAGTTAGCTTTAAGACAATGAAGTAGAAATATGCTAAGCCTCTGTGGTCTGAAATTTTGATGCCAACATAGGCCTGATGGATAGAACTTTGGTCCTTTCCCCAACTTGCAGATAATCCATCAATCAATTTTTCACTAGGAATCGCACGTAGTCTGTAATTTTACTTCCTAGTTGAGTATCTATGTCATCTGTCTTGGGCCCTATTGTACTTTTAGTTATGTGCGCTTAGTGACCCCAAAACCTAAGGTCGACTCTACCTTCTTCAATGTTGTTTAACATGGTCTATGAATAAACAGAGAAACAGTAATAAGTTCAGCAAAAGGTATGACTGGATAGAAGGAAATAGAGATATTATATACCAACCTACCTAGTGAAATAAGCAGTTACACATCTCGAAAATTGACTGAACCGCAAATGTAATATAATTTGAGTATAGCAGAAATAGAGCTTAACCGACATCCAATTAAATGGACTATTACACTTTTCCCAATTTGGAACTCTCATTGGTACATTGAACTCAAGTAACCGATACATCCATCGAATGCGTACACGCATTCAAGTTTTGCATTCCAAATTGAACTCAAAGTGATGATCAATTCCTTAAGTGCTTATGAATTGGATCAAAGTGAATTTAAATATATGTATATAATATAGCTATTAAAGATTTGCAATCTCGAAGGTGAAGGTATTGGAATGCCACTCATATGTCAAAGAGATGGCAGGCAACATAGGCCAGTTTCAAAAAACGAAATGCAACAATAGGAGCATTGTGATTTAATGATCTCAATGGTACCCGCGTGTGCTTATAAAGAAAAGTATGTCTTTAATTAACTTTTGGATGGTTTGAGATGCAGCATGGCACAGTTCTGTTTCGTGTTGAAGCACGTTATGCAGGTCGACAACCTGCGGTTAGTAACGGAGCATTTTGTTTGAGGGCGCTAGTAGCGAAAGGCATGTATAGATCATTTTCTGGTAGAATTGTCCTAATCGAGCAATGGCTTGCGAGATTGTGAACCGTGCGAACAGTAGATGGGAGGACTTTATTAATATCACCCACTGATTAAGAATTGCGTTGCGCTATCTTCCTTTGGTTTGGAGACATGTAGTAGGTATAGTATGATTGCAAACACCCTATGATCTTAGTGACAGGGACCGGTGGTTCTTGTACTGAGCGAGAGATCTTAATTCCAACCCCCGGAAAGACATCAATTACACCTAAAGGTTTTTTGTTTTCACTGTGCCAACTCTTACAAACGCCTGACCAACATCCGAGAGTAAAACTGTCGTGAGCACATTTTTGTTCTTACGATGGTCCAAAAGCGGCCGACGCATGGCTGAACGAAACTATCACCCTAACTTAATGCAGTTGCAAAAACCGCTCAAGATTACAGAATGCACCACAAAATTCTGAAATTTGGTTTCTACTATAGGTAGGTACGTAGCCGTCCATTAAGACTGTTGATTTTGCAGCACCCCATCGGGCTATGTTTTGCTCATTTGTGTCATCAGATCTAAAATAAAAGTAGATACGTATATAAATCAATTGGGGTTGTACATACATTTTGCATATAAAAAAAAGGACAAACATTGTAAACTGCCTAAAACTAAAAAAGTTTATGTCTTGCAAATTAAATTAATCCTGAAAGCCACATGCTAGACCTAAACGAAAATATTTCCCCAAATGTTTATCTTGCTTTCATAATTGGTCCACGCAAATTTTCCTAAAATTGATCAAATTTCCTCACGTCTGGTCCAATCCAAACTGATTCAGTTTGTACCTATATCTTTCATCATCCATTTAAAATGAGTTATTCGCTGACAAATCAACATAATAAGCAACTCTATGCCACATGTATGTCTGATAAATATGATGACGTGAAACCATAAAAGCAAATTTGCATTGGTGACATAAGTTTCTATTTATAAATGTGGTCCTTCAATTTGGGCGATTGATTGTTGATAAATGCTTCTTATCGGTTTGTTCAATATAGGTATTCATCTTTATTTATAAAATTTAGATTATCCACCCATATCACGTCATCCCTCCATTCCATGCTCAGGCGCAGTCTAATCTATAGATAGTGAAACACACCAGAATGAAGTAGTTGCATATTTCTATGGTTTTTATACAGTGAAACAATGCAAATCTCATCACAGAGATATGTCTTCGTCTATGAACCAGAGGGACGTTAATTTCTCGCAACTATTCGTTTTAATTGCATATTTTAAATATTTGGCACAAAATGCGAGCACCAACCTCGTTTGCGATTTTAATAAGGTCAAACAAAACCATCGGGGGAATGTTTGCTAAAAGTACCGCAACACTTCAAACGGAGCGCAAAAAAGCAAATTAAAGTTCAAACACCGAAATCATATCGCAATGCAAAAGTAGAAGAAAAGAAAAAAAATTCATTTGTTCGGCCGTCATGACTCATCGCCTGCGATTAAAATTTACTACAACTCTTCTTGGCACGTATAGATATAGTTATCTTAATTCTTCGTTCGTTTCCTCAATTACTCAATTATGTTACCTTTTCTTTGCTTATCGTCTTTCCTACTGCAGATATGGTTTCTGTTAAAATGATCATGTGCAGTTGCGTATGCGCGAGGTTATTATTCAATCAGAAGCGTTTTGCTGGGATGAACATTCGGCCCAAAGTAATATTTGAAATGATATAACTCACGGCTTGGGACTTTTTATTTCTTGTGTTATTACTACATTACATACATAGCATTAACTTATCTGTGCATTGTAAACTTTCTTTTGCAGATAACCGCCCTCCCCCAAACAACCGAACTATAATAGAGCTTCGGTTGAACATTCTCCAAGGATACATACACTTACTTCTCGAAGGAAAAATATAATTTAACTAAAGCAGCAAAGATGGGGAACGTATTTGCGAATCTATTCAAAGGACTCTTTGGCAAAAAAGAAATGAGAATACTTATGGTCGGATTAGATGCCGCTGGTAAAACCACAATTCTGTACAAACTCAAATTAGGCGAAATTGTTACAACGATACCTACTATTGGTAAGTGTCTTTATATTATTTGGAAATTTACCCGAAGCATTGCATTACATGGGCTTACTTCCTGTCACTAGGTTTCAACGTCGAGACTGTAGAATACAAGAATATTAGCTTTACAGTGTGGGATGTGGGCGGTCAAGACAAAATCCGACCATTGTGGAGGCATTATTTCCAAAACACACAAGTGAGTATTCAAACAGTTTTTTTTTTTTTTTGCTAGAATTCCAAAGAGCAAACTGGGGACTTGCTTGATTTTATTTCGAACAAGACCCTCGTTGGCAAAATATTTTATGATGATACAGAAGTTCCCAGATGTAAATGCTGATGGTTGAACATTGTTTCAAGACGGATCTGATTATTGCGCAAACGCCTGTTGTTTTCATCAGGCGGTTATGCTCATAATATATTTAGTTATTTTCTAAATGCGAGGAAGGCATTTTATTGTTAAAAAAAAAACTTTTTGTTTTTGCAGGGTCTCATTTTTGTCGTTGACAGCAATGACAGAGAACGTATTGGCGAAGCGAGAGAGGAATTGATGCGAATGTTAGCTGAAGATGAACTCAGAGATGCTGTTTTACTTATATTCGCCAACAAACAGGTAAGTTTAGCATTTACTATGGTTTCAGACTATTTTTCAGGTTTCGTTGCGACACATTAATTTATAGTGAGATGTATAAATAATTCGGTTAGGCCTTGAATTTTAACATCACTTGTGTCAACAATGTCTAATTTCCTAATTTTGTGCATGGCAACAGCGGCTATTTGTTAAAGACGCGGTAACAATGACAGTGTGTCCCGAATAATGCACACGCGTCACACAGGTCTGTTGTCGAAACTCTTGACTTGAGAGTGGCGAATTGCTTCTTTATAGGTTAATGTTAATATGTCAAGGTGTTTTTCATATCCTGTTGGTAACTCTTCACTTGAACTGCATTGGCCCTGAATAGGTGTGTTTAGTGACTCTCAACAGGAAAAAATGATGCGGGGACGCATCACTTATAAAGATGATTAGACACACGGAATCGTCTTGAAAAGATTATCGATCATAATAAGTCATTCTTCGGATGCCTTCGGTTGACAGATTAGTTTATAATTGTGACGACTCAACTGAAAGCAGCTTTTAAATGTTGGTCTCTCATGAGTTAGTTTTCCATGATAAATAATGTTTCGCAAATCCAAGTGCGCGGAAGTATACGCCTCTGTTCTGTGAGCTATCACTTACTTTTGTTTGGACATCTAGCAGACCATTTTTTTGCACGCTATGTTGGTTGAGATCGCCATCGAACTAGGCACTCTATCCCGTTGTCTCTTTGGAGTAGAGCTAAAGATTCTTAGAAATTGTGTAAATTTTAAAAGTTAATAAAAATCAATCGAAGATCAGCTCTTCGCTTAGAAATATATCAGCCGTTACTACCTGAGATCGTTCATTGCTAGCATATTATTGGGGTATAGACGTCCCGGCGCTCAGCTCCACGTTGGAATGGAGCGCCATTCAAAGCAAATAAGGAAGTTCCCCTACTTATGTGTGCTGTCAAGAAAGCTACTTAAGTAGAGTTGTCTTAAACAGCACGAGCTATCTAGCACACCAACGGACAAAATCATGAACTTGATCAAATCGTCAGGATGGTTTCTATGCAACGACACAGTAAGTAATTAGTTACAAGACTTACAGAATGGGTTACTACGAGTAAGGGATAAATATTTTCCCCCGACGGGTATCTCAATAGGTCAATTTTGACCTGAGTGTGTTGCAGAATACTCCTCGCCGGTCCACAAACCTAACCTAACCTCTGTGTGCTGTCAAGAAAGCTACTCAAGAAGAGTTGTCTTAAACTAGTTATGATCAGCGTGTTTTGCAAACTGCCGGCTTAGCGTTTCATGCGTGTTTGAGCTCTACTGGAACCGGTTAACTTAACATTGCCAAGTTAAATTTATGAACTTGCATCCGTTAGCAACTAAATAGAATATAGTATAGATTTAAATGAAATGTGTTGTATGGTAGGGAGTTTTTTTTTTCTGGTTTTACATTTCTTTGCAGACAAGAGTGTATCGACTGCCATGCTTTGACTCTTCTAAGATCTGGAATGACACTTTCTCGTAGCTTAAAAGAGTGAACAAAATTACCATTACCAGTTTTTGATTAAAAACTACTTCCAATTGTGCTACTGCTTCGGTGCGCCTTGTGCAGTTCATACGCCTTGACGTGAACAAATTGATTGACTGTTTTCAAATGACGTTGAAAGATTGTCAAGAAAAAGCCATTCACCTCTTTGTGCCTCGTCTTCCTGCACAAAGAAAACAATAAGCTGATGCGGCTTTTGAATTCAAACCCCATATGTTTTGGGTTCATTTCTTCAGCAAATAATGAAGTTCGCAAGATTATGCGGATATTGCTAAATTTCATATAAATATTAGTCACGCAAAACGCATAAACAACATCAAAAAAGCTGTGTTTCTCATAGTATCGTTTTTGCGGTAAGCCCTTGCATTGACGAAAATGTATGGAAGTAGCTTTTGAGTTTTTCCCTGTGTTCTGTGTACAATATGCGATATATTATGTATTGTATCCGCCTTTTTCCACTCTAGCATTAAATAGAAAGGCCGCTCCGTTGGCTACCAAAAATATGATAGGGATGCTTCATTTTTGTTTGTTGTTTACTATTTGTAAGAAGTTAGCAACACCCCCTTTTTGTACTCTATTTTCAACAACATAAACTCTTCTCTTTTTCAGGATCTGCCAAATGCAATGAACGCAGCCGAAATCACTGACAAGCTTGGTCTGCACTCACTCCGAAACCGCAACTGGTACATTCAAGCGACGTGTGCAACCAGCGGCGATGGTCTTTATGAGGGTCTCGATTGGTTGTCCAATCAATTAAAGAACGCCAACCGCTAAGATTGAATTAATAAGAAACATAATAAAAACCAGATATAATAAATAAAATAAAAAAACCTTTAAATTAACTTAAAATCAACCAACAACAAAATAAGAAACTTTTAAATTTATATATATATATGTTAATTGAAGAAAAGAAACAAGAAAGGAAAACAAAGCAAGGGAAACAACAATAGAATACCTAAAGGCAACAGTTTTCCTTTCCGTACTATACAAATTGAGGAGAGAACAACATACACACTCAAAACAAGAAAACGCGACACCACACACACATGTCCACATACCGATAAGAGGCCGCCCTCCCCCAAATATAAAAAAAAAACAAGCAACATTATAAATACATATTTATAATAAATGTTAACCGAATCGGTGGGACAATTTTCATCATCATTGATAATTATAACTATAGAAAAAAGCTATATATAGGAACGCACCACGGAAATAACAAAAAATATATATATATTTCAACCAACTATAAGGAGACCCTCCTTCTAAATAAATTAAATTAGAGAATAAAGTTTAAAAAGGAATGCGTTTACACGTTTAATTACATGCATGAGCAAAATTTGTTGCCTGCTCTTTTTAGTCTCTTTCTCTCTTTCTCTTCTCGTTTTGAAAGTTGTAACCAACGTTGTGTTTCTCCCTCCAACATTTCGACAAAAGTTACAGAAAAACCGCAAAATATAGATAGTAATGTTGTGTCTAAATTCTGACTCAGTTTTTATTTTTTTATTATGATTTTATAAATAAAGATAATTAAAGAAACAAAAATTATATTTATTCGTGGACCTATAACCTAAAAAACAAAGTATATAAAGACGTCGACAAGATATTTCCGCAATAAAAAGGAAACGAGAGAATTGCATATTCCAACTCCGCTGAATTATCTTTTTTCTCTGTTTAACGTTAATTTTTTTTATTATAAACACTTAAAAAATGTAAAATAAGTATATATAAATAAAATAAAGAAAAACAAAAACAAGTATAATAATTAAAAGAAAATTAAAACAGACAATTTTTAGTATTGTAAACTATTATTTATGATGGTAAAAATAAAACTTAAAAGAAAACAAAAACAAACAAAAATGCTTGAGTAAGCTTTTCTATACAACTATACAAACAAAATATATATATATGAAACGTATTATTAAATACTCACTAGACTTTTTTGTGGATTTAAAGTTAAGTTTTATTCCCGTTTCATTTTATGATTATCAACAAGATGGAGACCCATGAAATGATCCCACAAGTAGTATAAACATACAATTTGTGTGAGAGGTCAACATGGCGAGGCTTATTTTAGAGTCGAGATTGCATTAAAGTCCGTTCACATACGATCGCGATCAAAAAAGACACCAGGGAGACAAGATTAGCAAAATAACGAGTAACGAGTAGTGCCCCACTTGACAGCTCAGAGCATTGGCTTATTAATATTTATGTGGTATTCGATTGGCCAAAAAAGAACACTAACTTTTGCTCTAGGTCTAGGCCGACTCGGTGGTTATTGTGTTTGACTACTAAGCGAGGGGTCACAGGTTCAATCCCCGGAAAAAAACAAATTACTTATTCGGAATGGTTTTATTTTACAAATTGGTGTTTAGCTGAAAGTTGGTCTGATTAGCTATTTTGACACATTTTATTTTACAAAACTGGGGTCGTCCGTGAACGTGACTGAATTAGTTTTTGTTTTACATAATAACGATATACATACATAGTTTGAATTTTACAAAATTTTACTTAAATCCTGTTCCTGTTGTATCTATTTACATGTATTATTATTTATTCTTGTGTTCGCTTTGCAATAAAGTGGGATAGATTTAACAGTGAAGAGAAGCATACTTACTTTTGTGTTAAAGCTGTTTATAACGCACAATCAATCAAGCAATTGAAAACAAATTGCAAGAAGCAGAAATAAAGTAGATTTATGGGCTTCATTATTTGTAGGTATAATGAGGAATTTAAAAATAATAATTTTTTTTTAAATATTAAAGACAACAAAAACTTAAAATACATTTCGCCAATGGCTTCCCTGTCCTATATTTGTAAAATTTGGAGGAAATTCCATTGTTCAGATGATTTGGGGCCCAGTATTTATCTTCCATTGTTATGAGTCTATCCAAAATATCGTTTGAAAATTTATAAAACTGCCCTGTAAGCTTTGTTGCCTGAAATATTATGCAAAAGTGGTATTGCATAATATTTAAAAAAATTGTGCAATTTATGGGGTAATAAATGTATTACAATACGATTTTTTATTCAAAGTTTTTAGATTCCATCCATAACAATTTGAACTACCACATTTTCGATGCGACATCTATTGTAAAGCATTTCGCAACAATTTGAAATTCAACCGTTTTACTTAGCAAATCTACTAACACCCAATAGGTGTCTTTAGCATTCTATGGAGAAATCCAAGATGGTTGGCATTTTGTTATACTTCTTATTCGCTTTGAACCAATAGCGCTCGTTGTTGGCGTCATTTTTTGGGTAGAGCTTGAATGGAATGGAACTGACATTTTACTAGCAGTCGATACTCCATATACTATATCAATAGCTGTTTTTTATTATCAGCGTGATCTGATTCGGATCCGATCACGAAAATAAAACAGAACGGATCATTGAAAAGTTTAATTTTGGAATTGTGGCAAGAGTTGCTTTCAAAAGCAAAACAGATAATACAGGGTATTTCAAACTTCATATCCATCTTCAGCCATCTTGCAAATTATTCTTCTCAACGTGACGTCACACAAGGCACTTGTCATTTCACTTGGAATGTCGGGGGTGCTACCATATTTGAATCAAATTTGCATAATTTTTCTTTTCAAATATATTTTTGTGAAACAAATTTAGTATTTTATGTTGAAATATGCAACACATGAACAATATTTTGCTGCTGCCGCTTGAGTTTATCTTGGCATATTAAGGTGTATCCAGACCACCGAAACATTTCAGAAATATTTCTGAAGCAAATCGGACAGATTTTATAAACATTTATAAAAGATTTCTGAAATTTGTTTATTAACCCCCGCATTAATAAACACTGCGTAAAAGTTATCAACTCGTTACTCAGCAGTTACGTCAAATTTTTGTATGCTATCTGACGTCTACTAGCTAACTTACATTTGAATATTTGTTTATTAATACGGGGGTAAAGGTTTATGAAATGTTTCAACTTTATCCTGTTTTGGACTAGAGAAAATAATGTGGTGGGATTTATTTTTGTAATTTTGGTCTCGGCAATCACGCGACATGCGATTTAATTCAAATAATCGTATTAAATGAATCACTTTCACATTAGGTATTCAAAGCTTTTCTGCTCATTTTTATTTTATTTAAAAAAATATAATAATCGAAAAACAGCGCTCACTTTCTGCAGGGAAACTTGTAAAACAAAAATGATTTCCCATCACGATTGGGTAACTGTGAAATAAATGTTTTTTTGGTGTCCAGATCCAAACCAGCAAAACATTTCTAAACATTTCATAAAAATTGTTTTGTTTAATAAGTGTTTTAGAAATAAATATGGAACATGTAGGTATTTAATTGTTTTTCAAATGTTTGGCTGGTCTGGACATACCTTTATAGAACGAGAAAAAACAACATAACTCGGAATACGGACGGGGAATCAAAAATCAATCGATTTTTTGTGTTCCATTTTTTTAGTCTGGCAACGTGATTATGTGGGTATCGTTTACAGGCACACCAACATTTAAAAATAAAACAAGCCACCTAGTCGGAAATAGTAGAAATAATTTTTAGATCATGATTCGTGATCTCGATGAGAAGCAGGATCATGTGTTGTTGTTGTAAATGCATGTAAATCGATGATCTATATGGATCATAGCTGATAATAAAAAAACAGCTAATGACCGTAATAATCTACATTTGAAAAAAACTAGATTGGTTGAAAACTACTTAAATAATACAATTTATATACAAAGATAATACACAAATAATAGTAACGTAAAGAATCGTCTCGCACTGTGAGACATCCCGCGCGAGAAATCACGTTTGTTATATGTTGCAACCAGTGATCCCAGATTGGGGGGAAAGTCGACAATTTTGTCTAACAAAAGGGGAAAAAAGGGAAAAGGGATTAGAAGCAAACGTCGGCAAAATTGAAGATGTAAGTTAATAATTCTTATATTTCGATGTTGTTTGCCTTAAATTCATTTTTTTACAAAAAAAAAAAATGTTCGCTATCTACTTTTTTCTCTTTTTGGACGGCAGACACTCACGTTTTATGGGTTTAATTGCTTTGAAAAAATAATTACTTTTTATTTTTAGAAAAAAGAAATAGAGTTCGTTCCACCGCGATGACGAAGAGAAAGACAAGAAACAAAAGTGCATAAACGGCCATATTTAAATAAGACTTAAACAAGCGTTTTTGTTTTTGGGGAAAAAAAGGTATTTTTATTTTTAAAAAAGGGGAAAAAATATCGTTTTGGTGTTAAAAAGGGGGATTTTTTTTAATCTGGGATCCCTGGTTGCAACCTGTTACGTTTTTGTTTGTTCCTTGCTATCTAAATTTTTCATGAGTTCCTATTGGGCAAAAATAAGCGTCCGGGAGAGCCCGGAAGTGAAAAAATAACTTCTGAAAAAGTTCCATTGGCACAAAAAATTCTCTTCTGTTGATTCTGAGAAGAGAATTTCGCTTCTCGATTTGAAGTCAGAATCCACTCAAAAAGCACTCACCCAAGTTTAGTTTGTTTATGATCTATTTACTATACAACGATTCACAAATCTCTCTCTGAGGTCTGAGGCATTTCGCAAACGAAGCCACATAAAAGGTCTATTAAAATATCTGATAAAATGTCTGAAGAATTTGCTAATTTACTAACAATATATATTGATTCATCTAGCGATGAAAGTGATTCTTCTTCTTCTTTTTGATGAATCCGGGTATGGGGAAGAGTTTGCACTGATTACAAGCATTCGATAAGAGGAAAAGCTACACTGCATTTATAATTCATCGCCACTTTCGATAAGAATCTTGAGGAGAACATTCAATTTTATTTTCCCGCCTGTTGATACCATTTCAATACGCAGGAAATGAAAACACATGCACTCGAGGACCAAATAGGACAATAAATTTTAAATCATTAATTGTCAGGTGTCTGACAGTTCCTACACCAAAGCAATTTGTTGAGTACCTAATATCCTGCTCTCTCGATGATTTCTCTCTCGCTCTATTTTGCAAATTTTCGAGTTATAGAACGGGTTTGAGTAAAAATTCTTAAAACATTCTAAAACAAATATAATTGGGCACACATCTTAAGTCGACTAGATTGGTCTGGATGAGATGTAACCTGAACGCAAAAACTAGATTGGTCGGGAACGTCACTTTTTCTTCGTCAGCTACATATGAGAACTGTCAACTTGGTACTCCGTCACGAATTTCTTGACTAGATTCGTCGGCTCATATGACCGATTTCATCAAATCAAAACCGAGATTTAAACTAGATACTTGAACGTCCCCATTCAAACCGAAATGTTTGTTAGCAAATTAAAGGTCTGTTCCTTTACTTTTAAATCTTACGAATTTTTACTAATTCTTACGAATTTTTACGAATTTTTACTCAATGCCGTTCCTTAACTAGAAAAATTCGTAAAAGAGAGCGTCATCGAGAGAGCAGGATATTAGGTACTCAACAAATTGCTTTGGTGTAGGAATTGGAAAAGCTGTCAGACACCTGACAATTAATGATTTAAAATTTAACTCCTCCACTGAGAATCTTACGAATTTTTACTCAACAAATTTCTTGGTGTAAGAATTGAAAAAGCTGTCAATTAACAGCCGATTCGAAATTGTTTTGTCCTATTTGACATTTGTTTTGATTTCTTGTATATTAAAATGGTATCAACAGGCGGAAAAATAAAATTGAATGTTCTCCTTAGATTCTTTTGTTGGCGACGAAATTCTTCCACGCTGTAAGGAGTGGACAATCTCCTCCACGTAATTTTTAATGCTGTGTCGCTTTTTCCTCTTCTCGAGTGCTTGTAGTTCAATCAGTACAAACTCTTCCATATACTCGGATTCATGAATTCGATTAATTCCGAATCACTTTCATCGCTAGGTAGATAAATCAACTAATGTTGTTCGTAAATTAGCAAACTTTTCGAGTTTATCGGATATTTTAACGACTTTTCATACAACTTTTTTGATTTTTTGAATTATATATCTGTCGCTTTTCATAGATTACTACAAAAGCGTTCCCTAACTTTCGTAAGCGTCTCTCTCTGTGAGAGAATTTATCCCCACCACTGCCATTTTGACAGTTTTTTCCATTCTTACTACAAAAGTAAGGGAACAGACCTATTGTTCTATCAAACATCAAAATTATGCTCAAACGTCAATTTATATAGTTTTACAGAAATCGATGCAGAAATTCCTACAGAAATACGTTTCGAACAATATTCTTTCATATTCATTCTTCCTTTTCTTTCCGAGGTGTGGTTGAATCCACTTAGATAATAATAATCCGCAAATAAAGAATGATTAAAGTAACGCTTCTGTGGTACTGTATGACTAGTATCAAATCAAAAAATAAAAGGCGTTCAAAATAAGGGACGTTTGTCGGTTACAATTTTTCTCAACCCTGTTTAACAGAATTTCTAACTTCTGTATAGGTCCACGACGGATATAAGAAATCTCTATAATCTTAGAAAAACAAATTTTTTCCTTTTATGAAAACACGTACACGTAGAAACAAAATGACACACGGTGTTTCAACATGTGTTTCTTATGAGCTATTTGTTCTTATATAATATGGGTTGGACTGTTGCAACCTCAATAACAAGCTGTACTGCTGATGACACATCCAATGGATACTCTACAGCATAGAACGCGTCTTGATGAGCAACTATTTCAGCACACACAAGTGTTTCCTCAATCATCTCAGTTCTTTGCATAGGTTTCCAATAAAAAAATCGTTTTCCATTCACGTTGCAACAAATGCACGATATTCGAGAATCCCATCTCGCAGTCCTCTTGCTGCTTTTTTTATCTCATATTTTAAATCAGTGTACGTCAGTCAAAATTAAATATGCAGAGATTTCAATACGGATTCTCATCGAACAATACTAACGCAAGTGATCTTTATGCGGGAAAATTCAAATTTAGCTGGTAGGTAAATGATCTGCCAAAGTGTGAGTTCTCAGTATACCTTCCCACTGGTCCAATACTTGAATTCAGAGCGACCGATAAGCCCGATCTGAATATTTTTTTATTGAAGCAACAGTGCAAAGGCTAAATACCGTCGGCCGGATTTGTGATGAAATTACAAATTAAAATAAATTACAAAATATTTGTAGTATTTTTTTTATTGCTTATGGTATAATTACATTATATATATATACCTACATAATTTTTTATTTAACGGTAAAAGTTAAACAATTTCTGTATTGAATCTTTTTTGCTTTCTTTAATTTTGCGGATAAAAATCGATTTAATCTAAATTTCAAAAATTAAATTTTTTTTGTTTTCAGTTTCTGCTTTTGTTTTAAGTTCACATTTATGTGTATATTTTTGTTTATAAAATATGCAATGTGGGAAATAGAAAAAAAATGTTAAAATTAAAAGTAGAATTTAACAAATTATAAATGTCGATCAATGTCTGCTGACGGATAAAAATAAACAAAACTTGACCGATTGATTACCCATTTGCATTTGGGTAACATTTATTTTAGTGTTTGCGAGTAATAGAAATTAACGAAACAAATTTCTACCGCTACATGTATATATACAAAGAATTGTTCTCGCAAAATAGAAGAAACCGGCCTAGGGGACAACACAAGGAAAACATAGAGTCAAAGCAGATTTTGAATGCGTGCTTATGAGTCGAAATGAGAGCTGAAGCAGGAGGAAGAAAGAAGGTGAACTAATACGACTTATTGTTTAAATTACAGTAAACCTACTTAAGTTAGATGATAAAAGAGAAACCTAATTACATTATGACGCTATATTAAGAGACTTGTATTCGTCATCCTGCATTTGAGTGATCATAAACGTTCCATCCTGCAGTAACAGAACTACACGTCTTGTGCCACCTGGAATAGGAAAAGAGCGTTAAAGAAAGTAAACACAAACATTTAAGTATGTAGATGCTTACCAGGCGATGGGAGATCAGCTTGAACAACTTCGGCAGGGATATTCTGGTCTTGCGATTCGCCACTTTCACTGCCCGTCTGGATGCACAGCTGACCGTGTTGCGCGGAACTTAATTCGGTCGCCTCACCCATGCTTACTATGTCGCCTGTATTGGTATCCTCGTCGTGCTTCAGTATATATTGACCAGATTCGCCGGCAGCAGCAGCGGCCAGCGCTTCGGCTTGTTGTTCAGGTGAGAGTTGGGCCACTGCTTCCGCTACAGCGTTATCGAGTGTAAGCACGTTGTTGTCATCACCATCAGCAGCGGCAACGTACGCAAATTGTTGCTCTCCATCGGCACCTTGTGCCACCAGTATTGTTTGACCCTCGGCGTTCTTACCGGCTACTTGATATACCGTTCCATCTTCGCCCGTCACCAGAAGTGGAGTACCATCCTCGTTAGTCAGAAGCTGTTGATCCCCCGTGCTGAGCAGTAGGCTACCGGTTTGATCAAGTTCTTGGAATTCAGCTTGATCGTGTTGTTGCTGCTGTTGCTGATCAGCGGTAGTAAGTAGTTGCGCTTGTAGGACACCCGATTGCAGAGATGCAAGCTGGTGGTGTTGCTGCTGTTGTTGTTCCTGCATGTCAGTGCTATCCATTTGGCCGAGAATTTTACCTATTGAGGAATAATCCAAAGAAAGGTAATTAATTTTTGTACGCAAAATTAACAAGTACGCCAATGTCAAACGAGGAGCTTTGTCTATTTACAGCCTCCGCTCCGGTGACATTGGCCTAACAATGAATATCGTCGTTCAGTAAACTACGGATATGCCAACATTCATCTCGCAGATGGACGAGAGCCGAGTATTGCAATTAGCAACGAGAAGTCGACTTAAAAGAGAGCTACTGAGCAGTGCACCGTGCTAATAATTTGTAAAGCTGTATAAAATTATCTACAGCGATGTACAGTATATAAAGGATGAAGGTTAAGAGTCCCTAGTTCCTAGACCCTATGTCTACTTTTAAGAAAAAACCTCACCTGTTACGGGACACAACGCTGCCGACTGGTGTTCTTCATTCGAAAACGTCGCCACCTGCCTCGTAGTAGTCACCATTTCCGTGGGCTGTTGCTGTTGTTGTTGTTGCTGATGCTGCTGCTGCTGCTTATGTTTCACTTGGCGTATGGGTGGTGCTATTTGTTGGACCTTCTGAATCTGTACCTGCGACTGATGTCGGCTAAGCGCTTGTTGTTTTGGGCTTTCTTTCGCCATAACTTTCTTTGTAACCTTCAGGTCGCCGGATTTCGAGAGCTGCAGAATCTTTTGCTCGGGCGTTACATTTCGTGCCATCGTATTACCAGCGTTGATCGGCTTGCCACGGGGAATAATCATTTTACCAGACGTTGGTGATGTTTGCTGGATGTTGCCGGGCGACATCGATGTCCTTTGAGCAATTGTTGCCGTTCGTGGTTGACTCTGCAGAACACGTGTGTTCGTTTGCACAGATTTTTGTGGGAGTTTTTGTTGTGGCTGCTGATGGTGGTGGTGTTGTTGTGCTGTTGTGGTACGTGCTATTGTTGTCTGACTGTTTATCAATCGTGGACTTGAGCTTCGAGCGTTGGCAGACTGTTGTACTTGGGTAATTTGAATGTTTCCAATGCTGGTGGGTGTGTTGACCTTGTTCCCTTGACGATTCAATGTTGTCGATGTCACACTAGTACTCGAGGATGTATTTTGCACAGCCATTGGTGATGATGGTGTCGCTTGGCTGTTGTTTGTTATTATGGGGCCGTTGATTTCATTGGCAGTCACGGCTGCAGCTGTTTCGCTGCCCATTCGCACTATTCCACTGTTGGCCACCGCCGCACCCTTCGAAATAACCCGAATGTGAGCTTCAGTTTTTTGTGAGCTCTACAAATATATTTTTATATAGATATTGATGTAGATTTGTATTTCTATTTTAATATATAAAACTACATAATAAGTATGGAGGAAGTCAAAGATAAGTGTACGGAGTGTGGTTACAAGAGGACAGCAACTAAATAATGACAGACTTAAGTGAATGCAATGAAACGGCGATAGATGTGACCTAACAATGGTAAGGATAAGCAATGAAATAGCAGAGACTGGTTTTCAAATATCGTTGCCCGTTGAAGTGAATACATAAGATCTGTCTAAGCACTTGAAATAAAATCAAACATTTAACTTGATATACAAGTGCAACGGCAAATAGGAAAGTAAGCAAACGACCTTAGGTATCATGTCGTTAATATTAGTGATAGATAGATAGTGCTCAATGGAACTAGATCTAATATGGTGAGATGTAATAAAATTGTCAAACGTTCGCGAAAGGAAGTTCAGCAGAAGAAATCTTAAGTAATTTGTCTTTTTCCGGATGTTGAGTTTAAGACCACTCGCTCAGTAGCCTTTTTTACTAACTACTGAAATGCTGCGCCCAATTAAAGTGAAAATGGAATGGTTCAACTGATAAGAAATCTGTATGTGTTCCACAGGGAAGTGTTCACGAGAAAACGTTGCGGCTGCTTGCGAAGGCATGACCGAAGAAAAACACAGCAACACATGAGCATACAACAGAACAGAATCACGCAATCGCTTAATATATACAAGTCAACAGTACACGAATATAACGTACACATTTTTATATAGTAAGGAAAAAGGAAAAAATAACACTAACCGTATGTACTGCCGTTCCATTGAAGCCAGGCTTCTTGACAACTCCGGAGGCGTTAACATCTTGCGTGATAATCACATCAGCCGAGAACGGCTCATCTTTGGGCGCATTCTTTAGATTCCCATTGACTTTTATGATTTTCGACTGAAAAACAAAACCAGAGACGTCACATACATGCCCATACATCTGCGATTTAGCGTACTCACCTCAACTGCACGTTCATTCTTCGTTTCCACTTTCACGGAGACAGTGTTCCCGTTTTTCATTCTTTTCACGGTATGCGACGGGATGAGATCCTCTTCCAAATCTGCTTCGGCCAACATGGGTGTTGCTGAATCGTCATAGTCACTATCATCTAGCTTTCTTTTTAACGCTGCATATGCGCCCGTACCTCCACCACCAGTTGGAAGTATTGGCAATGTTGACGGAACAGCTGCTGCCGGCGATGTTCTGCCTCCAATAGGAGTTGCATTTTCGCTAACTTCATCGGCACACCATTGTTTCACTTGGTCCATGGCTTTGCTTTTTGATGTGCGCGACATGCGACCTGATTCACTACCTGGTGATGATAAGTTTAACTTTGGCGCTTCCTCAGCTTTATTGGGATCTTTCAGAACGTCCTTCTTTAAATCGACTACCTTAACAGCGGCTGCAAGTGTTGCAGCTTGCTGTTTCGCTTGTAAAGCCGCTCGTTGTTCTTTTTGTTTGGCCAGCTGTTTCTCGAATGTGTCCAGAATTTGTGGAACGTTATCTAAGTGCATTTGTGGCTCCCAAGTGTTGTGTTCATGTGAGCAGCCCTCCCACTTGACTAAGTACTCATGCATTTTCCGTCGTGGATTAAAACGTTTTGCCACAATCTTTTCCACTATCTCTTCCTCGATTTCGCCATTTGTATTGGGTACTGTCCTGTTCGCTTTTCGACTGTCAAAAGAACTCCTATACTAAAACATTCAATATACCTCTAGAAATATGAACTTACTTTACGTTTCGCTGAATGGGGGTACTCGTTGCCATCAATTTGTTTTGTACTGGCAGCAACGGCGGTTTCTTCACAATTGCACTCCGAATGGGGGACATATCATTCTCGTCTTCTGTTTTTTTTACAATTACCGGCGGCTTAATGCTCGCTACAATTGGTTTCTGTTGTGTTATTGGAGTTTCTGAAAAATAAATACAACCAGTAAAACAACCTAATCACAGCAGTACCCATAAGTTAAAGACTCACTTTTCACAGCATTACTTCCTGCCATTGGAATACTAACGACAGGTGTAATAGTAGGAGCAGCATTATCAACCACTGTCTTTGTGATTTTGACTGGCATCTCCTGGAGGCCACCGTGACCCATTTTGGCAAATGATTGTATCGTTTTACCTGCCACAATCCAGGTTTCACGAATACTTTCTTCCATTTTCACCCACGTTTGGTAAAGGGCCCATGAATTATGTTGCGAATTACTGCTATTATTCATGCTGCTGTTGGTGCTGCCAGTGTTGTTATTATCTTTATTGCCCATCTGGGTTGCCTTCCAAAGGAGGAAAGCCCAGATTTTTGGTTTTGTATCTGGACCATCTCGAATTTGAGTTTCTTTGTCACATACGTAGCGTTTGTGGTCTTTAAACTCTTCAACAAAATGGAAGACGCCCAAGCACCTACCGCAGACTAGCACATCGATTTGTGACATATCTTCTTGGGCAGCTGAAATTGAAATTAGTTTGCGGGTGGAATTTAGGTTGATAACTTTTTGTTGGTAGTGGTATGCTCTTACTTTTTATGAGCTTCTGGTGTTTTCCGATATCGGATGGGTCTATTCCGACCATGGCTTATCGATTCTAAAAAAAGTATAAAACAAGCATTGTAAATTAATAGAAGGATGAAGATGAGCTACGGTACATGTGTGCACCATAATAAAGAAACGGTTAAAAGAGTCCACCTATAAAACTCTCAGACGACCTGATGCAATATATTCATATATCTTATACAGCTTCTTAAAGCAATATTTATAAACATAATAACAAATATAAGATTATACATGGATAAAAGACATAACGCTGATCTATGCAAAACATACTTTACAAAACACTGCTTCGTTGAGTTGCTTCTTGTTTTACAAGCGGCTCAGTAAATCTCCCAAAGAGACAGAACCACAAACCACGCATAAAACAAAGCTGGGAGAGGCAAACAGCCATTTATGCGATCGGATTTAGTAAAGCCCCACCTCTGTTAACGCAACACACTAGGGAAAGTAGGTTTTTAAAACTAGGCTTTGCCAAGTAACTACATTGTTCCAAAGTGTAGCGTTCAACAATACGACAGGACTGGAAAAGTACATAGAACACCCCAGTGTATTTCATTCGTTTCATGCAAAAGTTAGTTAAGAGAAAGGTTTCAGATCTAGGTTTGGTCAAAATATTTTTGGAGATAAGAAACTTTGTCTTTGTACGGTCGACGATACAGAAATCGCCTTTAGAACATAAGAGCAAAAAACAAATAGTTTAATAAAAACTGTTCGCCTGTGAGGTTTAGTTTTCATTTAGTTTATATTGGCGAAATATCGGGGAGATTTTAGGTTATCTCACGTTTCTTAATCAATTTCCCGCAGTTGCGCACTCAATAGGTTGAGATTGAAATATGCGCATAACGGTGACCTTTGACAAAATCTTGTTCTATTTAGGGACTCGCTTAAAAAATCGAGAGTAGGTATCTATTGTTGCAACCAAAAACCCTATAACAGCCATCTACTGCAATCATTTTTCTTAACTACTCAAAAAGCTTACTTTTATCAAAAGTCTTTTCAGATGATATCAAATTGTTTCTAGGTTCTAGCTACCTACACCAAACAACAATAAAAAGAACAATTAATGCATATTAAAATGTAAACAATGTACCTTAGGGAAAACTTGGCAACACTGGTATAAACTATAAAGCAATTAGATCTCATACAAAAAAAATCAAAACAAGTTTCTACAGCGAAAACCAACAAACTCCACTAGTCCATTCCAAGCGGGTACCCAAAATTCGTTAATATAGCTCAAACAAGAGATATATACAAATTTCGTTCATTCTGATATGCCACGAATTTATTAAGCAACCAAAACAAAAAGTACAGTTTCCATTATTCATCCAAGAACTAAGTATACACGCATCTCTCCTTTGAAAACCCTACTGGAATGCAATTTATGTACAAGTAAAATTTTATTAAAAATGTAGGTATCAAAACATGACGTACGCATATTATACATACGAACCAAAGTGGAGCAAAAGTAGGTTTCCGAATTTATTAAATTTTAAACTATCGAAGAAGGAAAATAAATCTTGCAATGGAAAACATTAATCACAAGCAAAACTTGACAACAGTTGTCAAATATTTGAAAGATATCAGCGCCCTCGCAGCAAAAAGGAGGCCCAGCGCAACTCGTAAAACTTTCTGCCGCCAAATTTGCCATTCGTCGAAGATTCGTTCTTATCAAATTGTTGCAAAGTAATAAATTGTTTCCAAGTAGAGATTCGAGTTGCATATATTATAAAAGGAATTGCCTGCGCTTTTTGATTGTAATTGGAAAAATATTAAATTACCCAGAGGGTACGCGCCTCTGCAAAACTGAATTATTGTTCAATTCGATGAGAAAAAAAATTCACTTTTTTTGTTAATACCACAGAAGATGAGAGCATAGAAATTATATAAAGGAATTCACACGAGAACATTTTTAGATAATTATATTTTGTTTAACGCACCTGGCAAAAAGTTTTTCTTGAAATTTTGACAATCAAAACACCAAACGTACGAATCTCTTTTTTCTTTTTGGTTTTAGATTTATCTTGCGTGCATATAGCGCGAAATTCACTTTCTTGCGATGGACAACTTTCCGTCACATTTATAATTGTATTTCGAGATATTTTTTATTTATTTAATATTGCGCTCGAAAAATCCTTTAACTGAATTCGGACATAATTTCCTCGATGTATGCAAGAAAAAAGAGAAGACGCGGAAAGTAGAAAGAGAAACCAATCTTTTCCGTTCGTTTATTAAAAATGTCGCAGAAGTTTGGCCAATGGGCGACGCGTGATGAAGTGACAGCCTGACCGAATTGGGAAAACTTAACGAAACAAAATGGCTCCAAACACAAGCGAAGGCTTCATAATTTTTCGTTCTAAACGGGGAGTTAAGGTTATGGTGCGTCTAGTGGAGGACATTATTCAATAAATTTGAAAATATGTTTTATTTTTAAATTATATCATACCTATGTTAATAAATTGGGTTCCAATTCAAAAATTGTTTCCATTGAATTTTTTCAGCTAATATAATTGAAATGACACCAGCATAGCTCAAGAACCAAATAATATTATAATGTCCAAGGTTTTAGTTTTTTGAATTTGTAATGGTGGATTTGGATTCGATTCAAGAAATTTGTGCGGCCTAAAACACAAACGTCAAAATACAAATTACAGCGAATAGAATTTTTTTTTTTTATCGAAAGGCGATTTTTGAGAAATCTAAATTTTTTTCTCAGACTTACACATACTTTCACTAATACCAATGTGTTTGACAGACAGCTTGCGGTACGAATTGTTTATCGTTGGAAGGATTGCTTTTTTAACTGAATTATACATTTTTCGCTTAGAACTTTTGTGTTAAATTATTTCGAAATGCGTTATAATAAATGTGTGAAAGTTAATTGAAATGACCTTCCAGTGCAAGTGAAAAAAAAATGTTTGCGTCCAAATCAATACAGAAATTTGAAATCTCAGATCAAAATCTGAAAAGCCAAATCGAAAACGATATAAGGAATACATAGAATTAAAATTTGTGGAATCCTATTTGTGGCCTCCGCTTATTTCATTCTAAAATCTGACAGGTATAGTTTTAAAATTCTGGAAGGCTCTGATATTCATTAAGTATATGCAATACACATTTGCCCCATATTAATAAGCAAATTTGAAGAAGTAAGTTAGCTAGCAGACGTCAATTGGCACATGCAAGATTTGGCTTAGTTATGATTGTGTATAATAACTTCAGTGAAGCCGTTATTAATACGGAGGTTGGTTTTTCGACATATAAATTATACGTAAACTGTGAACTTAAAATGTTACATAGGTACATGTATATAAGTCCTCAAATTACATTTCGTAAACTGTTTTTCTTTTCCGATTCTTTAAACATAGAGTTTCCTTCTTATCGTTGCAATTAGTCTTTTGATACATAGCAAAAATAGTCCGTTGGAACAATTTTTTGGTACACTAGCAGCCATATTATTGAAGGTCACACCCGGATTTAAGTGAGTTTAATCCAAAAATTAAGCCCAAGTCCATAATATTCAGTCGTTAAAACCGAACATAAGCCCAGTTTTTCTAACAAAAATCCTATTAAAAAACAATAATAATTGTTTAAATAAAAAGAAACTACATCAATAGACACACTCCACAAACGCTGAGCTGTGGCACGCTGTGAACCTACATAAGTCATTGATAAACTTAACGACAACGGTGTAAACAGAGTCAACAAATTTGGTGAAAAAATAAAGATGTGTTGAATTTTTTTTAGGTGGTGTCACTTGTCACATTTGACATTTTATACTTATTTGTTGTTTTATGCCGGTTGGTGTATTTAGAATTAAAATTATACTGCAATTATGGAGAATATCGATGGAGATGACCCGAAAGAATATCGCTGGGAAACTGGCTATGAAAAGACATGGTAAGGAACACATCAATCATGGAAGAACCACAAACTATCTGAAATATCACTTACCTGCTTAATTTATTAGGGAAGCAATCAAAGAGGACGACGATGGGCTACTGGATGGAGTTATTGCCGATATCATTCAAAAGGCAAAACGAAAACGCCAAGCTGAGAAGACTGTTAAAAATCGCTTGGGAATGATGCGGCATTTGTATGTCGTTATAGATTGTTCAGAAGCAATGACGATGCCAGATTTGAAACCGACTCGCTTTTTATGTACTTTAAAGGTAATGACAAGGATATCATATAAGACTGAAGGCGCGTACTACGTCTTTTCTTTCAGTTACTAGAGATCTTCATCGAAGAGTTTTTCGATCAGAATCCTATCAGCCAAATGGGCATCATTACTTTGAAAAGCAAAAGAGCGGAGAAAATTACAGATCTAACCGGGACGGCACAGTGCCACTTAGATGCGCTGAAAACGTATGACATCTGTACTCACTTTAAAGATAGTCAACTATAATTCCTCTGTTCTAGGATGAGCAAACTCAATCTCACAGGGGAGCCCTCGTTGCAAAATGGTCTCGATCTTGCTATGAAGACACTGAAAGTTGTCCCATCTCACGCAAGTCGTGAGATACTCGTTATCATGGGAAGTCTTACCACATGCGACCCAGTTGACATCAATCAAACCATCGAAGAGTTAAAATGTGAAAGCATTCGGTGCTCAGTCATCAGTTTATCTGCAGAGATTCATGCATGTCGACGGCTTACCATGGAAACGAATGGTACTTTCGGAGCAGTCTTAGATGATTGCCACTTCAAGGATCAACTGCTGGCTCATGTTGATCCACCGGCAGCAGCCCAGTTGCAGGAGAATTCACTCATAAAAATGGGTTTTCCACACACGAAGACAGAAGAGGGCAAGGACCCAGCTCTGACTATGTGCATGTGCCATGTGGATAATGCGGATGAGCCCAGTAAACTCACGTCTGGGGGATTCCATTGCCCACAGTGTTACAGCAAATATTGCGAACTACCAGTTGAATGCTTAATCTGCGGCCTGACCTTGGTCAGTGCTCCGCATTTGGCCCGCTCATATCATCATCTGTTTCCGGTGATGCACTTCACTGAAGTGGAATTCAAAAACCAGACACGGCTATGTTTCGCCTGTCAGAAGGTGTTCTCGGTTGCGAGCGACAAACATATTTACCACTGCGAGACGTGCTCCAAATATTACTGCTGCGATTGTGACCTCTTTATCCATGATACGATGCACACATGTCCGGGATGCAATACGATACCGGGGATCGCAGAAATGGTGGCAGCGCGAAAGCCAGTGGCGCCTAAATTTTGAGCCAAATGGAAGAAATTACAAACAATGTATGAATGAATGTCGAGTAAGATATATCGTGGATCATTAAAGAATGAACAGACCGCATGTATGAGTGGTGGTATTTTACAATAATGAACTTTTTTGATTCTGAAGAGATGGAAAGTTCGTCCAGTAAAATATGGTGATGATCATGATTCTGTTACTATCATCCAACCCTTTTTTACTTGCCTTAGTATCAGAAATTTACATGTTATTTGTAAAAGGCCATAGAGACTATTCTATATACAAAAAAAAACAAGGACTTTATTTTTATAGCAGGTTTGGAAAACAAGAAAGTAATTACTTAAGCCTTCATTTAACCAATTAAATTTCCCCGTGAGTAAGCTCAATTTAATTGCATACGTAAATGGAGTGGTTTAAAAATGTGTAAAGTAACTTCTCTTCTGCCGTAATGCTAAAAGACTGATAAATTTTACTCTTCCTTTCAGAGGTTACTGTCTTTTAATTAGCACTGGCTGAAAGAAAGTAAAAACGAAGAGCCTACCCAAATATAATGCTCTCAGATTATTGACCTGCAAGTCTACAAACCTGACCCCGAAGTGCATTAAACTCATTAGATTACATTATATTGATATAGGTACTAATGAACATTACGATTGCAATGTTAGCACTTGTAATTAGCGGAAGTTAAACAATCGCAGAATTCTGCGGTTCATTAAACTATAATATGAGGACAGCACTTCCGTATTTTCCGCTTCTAGATCTAGATATATAATAAATAAATAAATAGTTGGAGCAACAGGTCTGTAGAGACCCTAGGCCAGGCTTCTCACAACCATTCGTTTATGTGAGTTTTTCATTTTTGGGACGAATGGAAGGGATCTACAATTTTATGCCCGGTCCAAACGGCTAATTGAGAAGCTCCTTCATGACAGTTATACTCTAGGATGTTTGTCAGACGTTCGCGAGAGGTGGCGCAGCGGAAAAAACCATAATTTGGGAATTTGGGTTTTTTCGGGATTCGAACCTGGGACCCCTCGCTTAGTAGTCCAACACACTAACCACTAACCACTGCGCCTATATCTAGATATATTTAAACAAAAAAGGAGATTGTTTGTTTTGTTTAACTTACCGTTAAATTCAACAAAAAAAGGCCGGACAACGTTTGCTTACCATTAGCGGCTAGTGGGAAAATTCCACGAGTATTATTTTTGTGAATTGCCGGTGTTACTTAAGAATTAAGTAGGAATCTCCATTTCTTTTAACAAATTAATCGGAAACTTCTGCAAAGTGAAAGAAATAAAATTTCCAAAAGGAGTGTATGCAAAAGAATTGCAATTTCTTATTTATATCAAAATAGGAAATATAGAAGTTTATTTTTATAGTTTTATCATTTATTAAACAAAAAAAAAACAATATTTGTTATTGGTATTTCTGGAACTTAATCCCAAATGGGTGGAATGGATACAAAATAACATTTGTTTAAGTAAACGATTTTCGCAAACTTAAAGCACTTAGCAATTGTTTTCAATTGGTAGAAAAAAACGAACCTACTTTGCAAAAGTAAGTTCCAAAATTCGAACATTGTATCCGATCATGGACTTGTTGCAAATATCTTTTGAAACGCTAGCCATTTAGTTAAAGCAGGACTATCAATTACTGAGACGTTTTCGAAATCTTAACCAAAAAGCCCGGTCCTCCTATATATATGTATCCTCACTTCGCGTGACACTAAACAATTGCTGATTTATTACGAACTCACAATGGCGAAATTTTCCATATAAAATTACCAATTGTGACCTAGAAAATATATAGATTGAAGGTTAAAAATGATTAACGCAGTTCTTAAAGCTAACGGCAATACAAAATTGTCTTTATAAGCGTCTGCTTATAATTTCTATCAATTTAAACTTTCGTTGCAAATAATCTGTGCACGACGTGTTGTATTTGTTCCAAGATAATTATTTTCTAATTGATGAGCCCGTGCATGATCATTTAGATTAATAAATAATACTAAAAAACGTATACGCATATCAATGCATTGTATATCAAAACCTGTCACATCACATACGCCCCCCTTTTGAGCTACTTCTCGTTCGGACAGATGATTATCATTAATCATCGTTGTATCCAATGAAAGAAATCGCGTCTACCGCACACGATCGCCCAATTATTGTACTTAACAATACACCAGCAAAAGTTCACTGTCAAAGCTTCAGCGAAGCTTATATCGTCTCTTCATGCTAGTTTATCTGAATAGCAGCCGCATTCACCTGTTTTGTAACGGCCAATTGAAACTAAACCAACAACAAAATTAAAGTTAAAAATCGCAGGTGTAGTTAAAACTTAAAAGTTACAAAAATTTACCACACGATCAGATACATTTAAGCTACCGATCTGAGTGGTCTTTCGATCGTGTTTTTTTCATTTTGAATTTTTTTGTGATTTTTCTGTGAATCGTAACTGTTTTTGAATTTTTTTTTGCAATTCATTAAGCAGCAATTAAAAGACGTCAACTCTTTTATGGTGTTCTTATTTGTTTGTGTTTAGATTTATAATCTATTGTAAGTGAAAACGAAAGGTGTGTCAAATCAATTTTGGAGTGGAATTTTTTCGTCGTTTCTTTTTTTTTTTTGTTTTCAATTTTATTTGTTGGCTTAAAGTGATAAGATCTATCCACGTCTGCTCCAGTTAATATTTAGAAGTGTGTTTTTACATAGAATTGTAATCAGAGATTAGAGGTGCGCAATAGATAGAGTGCAACTATCTAAGGAACAACACATTCGTGAAACTAAGTTGTACTGTACTTCAAAGGAAGGAAACCACTCAAGGGGTATGTTCCATAAATCAATCAGTATTTAATAACACTGTAGTAAAACATTATTTAATAAATTGTTCGGAAATGTGGTCAAGGCTTTGTAGATATGAACCCATATATAAGCGGGTAGATATTATTATCTTCGTGATGAAATCCGTAACAAGGGTGAGTCTCCTTTGTATAGCCAGGGATGCCGAGTAGATTCATTGGCCGCTATTTTCAGGGTAGGCCCCCACATCTATCCGTTTATGTATCTGGAACGTTGATAATGCGAATTGAATTGTTATTGTAATGAGAGTGATTATATGGCTTAAAGAAGATATTTATCAACTAATGGCGATAAAAGGACACAACATAGATAAACAAATGTGTTTACGTTGTTGTTTCATATTATGTTTTATTTTAACAGCGTATAGAGAGGTAGCTATGTACAATTATACGGATCATAAAAGTTCAGAATTTATCACGATTACAATGGACATCTAAGCTGCTAAGGGTATGCGAAGGAGTGGATGAACATAGTTATTTGTAGATAGTTGCTTACCTAGTTTTTGGCATATTTAGTTTTGATTAGTGGCTCTGGTGTCAAATAAATTATAATGCTTTCGAACAGATAAGCTCAAAATCAGGGAGACCTATGATATCTCGTTTCTATTTCAAAACAATGCAAGTCAGAGTTTTCATCATAGACAAACCATACTGAGACCCCAAACTCACAATCCTCTTGCCGCTGGCCCCCTCAGTTTTTTTTCAAATCCGCCATTTTGTTTTCCTATCGGTGTTATGTCAAAAAAGAATCCGTGTGACATGCAAAAACATACAAAAAATGCAAAAATAAATGCTGCCAACCTAGGCAACCGTGGGGAAATGTGAAAGAGTTCGAGAATACCACATTTTTACATTACTGAACGCCATTGGTTAGTTATTATAAATTGTTAAAACGCGAATAATTTGATTTGTTTAGTTAGTAAAACTATCTAAAATATATGTTTATATACTAGAAACATAATTATGACAAACATGGTTGGGTATTTTCTGCTTTTGGATATCATTAACTTCGATTTCGTGTGTAAATTTTTCTTAAAGAATGAAGAAAATTTGCTCAAAATGTTTTCATTTTCCCTCAACCAATCTACATTGTTAATTTTTCATGAACATTTTAGGCAAATGTGCACTTATTCCTAAAAAAAAAAATATTATCCACACGTAACGAACAATTTCAAATTAAACGGATACAATTCTATGAACTCTGCCAGCAACTTTGCCCACAGCGGAAGTGTCTCATATCTCCTGGGAGTGTGTTGGTGAGCAGAATTTTTAAAGTTTCGTGACATTTGTCAATACGATTTTCTATGTAAGAATACTAGCGCACCAAACGTGAACACTCTATAAAAATATAGCTTGTAGGCTAAGTAACGGGAAATCGGCCGGAGTTGGTGGTCTCAGTATTGTCTCTGATAAATAGTGCTCTGAACAAAAGCGGAAATAATGGTTTTAAACATGAACTGCGCGGCGTGGGATGTTTTACCCAGAGACAATACTGAGACCACCAACTCGGGCCGATTTCCCGTTACTTAGCCTACAAGCTATATTTTTTATGGAGTGTACACATCTGGTGCGCTAGTATTGTTACATAGAAAATCGTATTGACAAATGTCACGAAACTTCAAAAATTCCGGCTCACCAACACACTAGCACCTTGCATATGCCACTTCCGCTGTGGGCAAAGCTGCTGACAGCGTTCATAAAATTTTGTCCGTTAAATTTGAAATTATTTATATACGTGTGGATAGTATTTTTTTTAGGAATAAGTGTGTATTTGCTTTAAATATTTATGAAAAATTGTCAATGCAGAATGGTTGCATGAAAATAAAAACATTTTGAGCAAGTTTTCTTCAGTTATTAAAGAAAAATTCACACAATAAATCGATCTTAATGATATCGAAAAGAGGTAAATACACAACCATGTTTGTCCTATTATGTTCTAGTATATAAAACATCTCCTTTAGGTAGTTTAATTAACCAAACAAATCAAATAATTTGCCTTTTAACAATTTATAAAAACTAACCAATTGCATTCAGTAATATAAAAATGTGGAATTCCCGAACTCTTTCACATTTCCCCACGGTTGCCGCGGTTGGCATGTCAAAAAAGAATCAGTGTGACATGCAAAAACATACAAAAAATGCAAAAATAAATGCTGCCAACCTCGGCAACCGTGGGGAAATTTGAAAGAGTTCGGGAATACCACATTTTTTCATTACTGAACGCCATTGGTTAGTTATTATAAATTGTTAAAAGGCGAATAATTTGATTTGTTTGGTTAGTAAAACTATCTAAAGTTGATGTTCTATATACTAGAAACATATTAGAACAAACATGGTTGTGTATTTTCCGCTTTTGGATATCATTAACTTCGATTTCGTGTGTAAATTTTTCTTAAATAATGAAGAAACTTTGCTCAAAATGCTTGCATTTTCCCTCAACCAATCTACATTGTTAATTTTTCATGAACATTTTAAGCAAATGTGCACTTATTCGTAAAAAAAATATTATCCACACGTAACGAACAATTTCGAATTAAACAGATAAAATTCTATGAACTCTGCCAGCAACTTTGCCCACAGCGGAAGTGTCTCATATCTCCTGGGAGTGTGTTGGTGAGCAGAATTTTTGAAGTTTCGTGACATTTATCAATACCTACGATTTTCTATGTAAGAATACTAGCGCACCAAACGTGAACACTCCATTAAAATATAGCTTGTAGGCTAAGTAACGGGAAAACGGACGGAGTTGGTGGTCTCAGTATTGTCTCTGACTGAGACCACTAACTTCGGCCGATTTCCCGTAACTTGCCTACAGGCTATAAATTTTTGTGTAAATTTTTCTTAAATAATGAAGACAGTTTGTTCAAAATGTTTTTAATTTCCCTCAACCAATCTACATTTTCTATTTTTCATGAATATTTTAGGCAAATGTACACTTATTCCAAAAACAAAAAAAATATTTTTCACGCGTAACGAACAATTTCAAATTAAACGGATAAAATTCTATGAACGCTGGCAACAACTTTGCCTAAAGCGGAAGTGGCATATGCAAGGTGGGAGTGCGTTGTTGAGCCGGAATTTTTGAAGTTACGTGACATTTTGTCAATACGAATTTCAATGTAACAATACAAGCGCACTTAGCATTTGCCACCCCATACAAATATAGCTTGTAGGCAAGTAACGGGAAATCGGTCGAAGTTGGTAGTCTCAGTAGGTATTGTGACTGGTCACATCTTCAATGCGTGTAAACGGTCAACGAATTCACCAAGCTGAAAGTAAACCGTTGTAGAAACAAATCCATCGCATCTAGCGTTGCTTTTAGGTCGCCTAGCATAAGCTGCTGGATTGCATTCTGTCCACCTGTCAGTTCAATACGCTGCTGCAACGGACATGACAGTACAGATTCTATACGGGTAGGGCTCTTAACGAACTTTGCTGGGAACAATGGGAAGACAATCTCCCATACATATTGGTCCACATCGCGGTGTATGTCACTTTCCTATTATTACAATGTCCTTGTATGTTGACTGTGTTGTTATTTCTCAATGTAAATAATAATGCAGCTTCTACTGACGTCCATGAATGTCAATCTGTGCCATTCACAATTATTTTCCAAAGCAAGCTATAACAAATAACTTGTTGAAGAATTTATTTTTAAGAACTGGTTATAAAATACCCACACTGCAATAACGAATACATATGAACATGTAGATGTATAATTCCTAAAAACGAAACATTTGATTTTACCGGATTTAACCAGCTAAATTTAAAAGAAACCCAATCTTAGATATGATTTGCCAAAAATATAAACAAAAACTTGCACACATCAGGTTTGAATGGAAGGCTCCTTTTTATTTCTTTTGCAAGTATGTCTAATGGCTTTTTCTGTATTTCATTTGCATTATAAAGAGATACATCGCTTTTATTTATTTGTTTACAGTCAAGTTTGGAGAATTTCGACATGCTCCGATATAAGTCAATGCACCGAGCCAAGATAAATTCAGACTTGTTTGGCATGTCTGATTTTGTAAGATATATTTTTTTTCTTGGTCTTACCTTTTTCAAAGAACCCCCTTTAAATGTAAAGTGAAATAGTTCTGCCAAGGTAAACAGCGTTCGATTCCGAAGTCCGAACAAATAATATAAAGTTTAGTTAAACGGGCAATCGTCTATGTGGGGGGTAAACTATAATTTGATACGCTGACAAGGTGCCAAGTATGAGTGCATGTAGAAGTAGATATCTGGTATGCGGTCATAGCTTCGTTCCATCGCAATCCAATCGAAATAGACTACAAAGTTTTTGCGGAAAATCAGTTCGAATGCACTCCCAGCCAATTGCAATAATATGGGTACTTCTAATACATGGAGGGGATTAATTAAAGTTTAGTCATAATGAGTTGTAATAGTTATATAGGTTTTCACAGCGATAGTTTTAGTGAAACGATTTATACGATATAGGCAGGTATAGGTATTTCTGAGTCTTCAAGCGGCAAGACTGTAATCGCGTCGAACAGAACAAATTTATCTGATCACCTTGAACTTACAGTCGATAGACGACACACACTTTAACAATAAAACCGTAAATTATCTTTTTTGTTTTCTTTTGTAACTTGCGGGTTGCGGGTACTTGACCAGTACTCTGTTTTGAGTTGTTCGCCTCTGGCTGAATTACATCAGCCACTTATAGAAATTGATGGTCAGTGGGATTAAATGGGATTATACCTACAACCGCACGTTCATTGACGTGATTTTTCCTTTTAGTAGATAGCCAACAAATTGAATTCAATAACAAATCCGGAGTAGGAATACCTAGCTCTAGAAAAAAAAAAACTAATTACTATAGCTATAGCATAAGGCAAAAATACGTTCATTAAAGTTGGTGGATATAATAGACGAGGGAAAAACAACATCATCGTAAATTTATTATTTCTGCCTACTTTGAAAAGCAAATATTTCGGAAATTTTTAACGAAATCCGTATATTTGTATGTGTTTTTAACCCCAACACTTCACCGGTCCAACGATAAACAGATTGATCAACGTGCATCAAATAATGTGGAACGGGAAGCGCTAATGAAACCTAAAATAATATTCGAAATTAAATTACCGACTATACACAAATTGTACATATAAAAGGGTGTATAGCTTTTATGTGCTCATTATTTAGCGAAAACATTTTATTATTTTGGTAATTGGAAACTCTAAAAGTTAATTACAGTGCGGGGAAACAATTCTTGTAATTTTTTGCAGATTAACACGGGTATTTTTATTTAAAAATAAAACCAATGGATTATAGTTTCTTCAAGACCGCAAAACTAAAAAAAAAAGACGGAGAGAAGACACAGTACATTTAAACCTAACACTACTGTGGCGGCCACCGAATGGATCGCCCCTACGGAATAATTGTACGCACTTAATTCTTGTTTAAATGGTAGATTTACAACGTCACGCAAAACTAAAAAAAAATTCAAGGTATACATATTACACAATACTAAATAGACGTCTAACTTAAAGGGACTGCACCCAAAAATGTGCATACGTATTGGTTGCGTGGTACGAATTATAAGAAAGTTCAGCATGTTGATATTTTTATAACCTACGAAATTTCGCTTTCCTACAAAATAAAATGGCTTCCGGAAGCGATGATCGGATAAGAATTTGTTGGTTTCTTTTAATTTATTGATGTATTATTATTTTAATTACCTGAAACTAATTGTGTATACCCAATTCGTATGATATATTTCATATCAGTAATGGAAACGCTTTTAAGTGATTCGCCGGAACTTATGTTTACTTCCGTTTTACATATCTATATTTATGGGTATAGAACGTTCATGACACTTCAAGCGTCTGACTTGCTATCTCATTCTTACCCAATTATAAAAGTATTGAATATTGACTGCAGGGGTCTCTCTTCCTCTCATCTCAAATAATAATAAATCAAATTCTCAGGGTTCGCAAAGGGTCAATCACTACGCCACCACGCTTCTTTGACTAGTATCTTGATAACTATACCTACGTATGGATATGGATATCGTATTATTTCCTTATGAATCATGTATCTGAGGCAAAGAGAGTGAAGGCAAATATGTCAAAATCAGTCACCACACCATGTAGGCAAACAAAGCACTCAGAAAATTGTATCCATCATTTACAAAGTTGATAGGTAAAAGCTAAGATCGTTTTAAATCATCGCATCGATGTTTGCTAAGTCGAATGTTTTCTATTTTAAATGTGTATTTTTTTTATAACAACAATAGTTTACTTAACAAATATTCAGCAGTTTCTCCGACAGTTAGATAAGCGATAAACTGGAAGTGAAGGAACGTTTATTTAGAAACATACATTCGTGCTTAATAAGTGTCAGTGAGTTTTGCTATATACTTAAGCAACAGTCAGTCAATTCAGAAATCTGTCAACTAGTCATTGTTGTATACGTTTTGACTTTGGATCGTCGTTTATTAACAACATTTTCTACTTGTGGCAATAATTTGTCTTCCTGACTTGTTAAAGTTACTAATAAATTAGGCCGCCACTGTATTTACCAATTATCGAACTGGAAACGGTGTTTATCGATAAATCAATAACCGATTTTTGACTTTTGTATTGCGGGTATTGACCAAGTTCGACCTTTTTTATCGCAACCGTTAGTCGTCGTTGGCATTTTTGTGATCGACTGTCATGTAGCAAATAATACGAAATTATTTATAAAATTTTATTGAAAAACCATAATTTTTATAACAATAAATGTATGTAACGGTCGAAGGTATTTAAGGTATTGGGAGACAAATTAACAGCAATGTTAAAATTCAAAAGAATGTGAGACTGACATTTCTGTCAACTCGTCGATTAAATTTTACAGTTCCAAACAAAAAAGCAATCGACACTAATAGAATTGGCAATTATCGAGTCAATAACCAATCGAGAATCGTAAGTCTAAAGCGATCAATACACGCTTTCATGTCTTGAATAGGGTGTATGAGTACATATCATTCAACGGTTAACATTTTCAAAGACACAACAATGTTTACGCATTAAATTGTATTCAAATAAACAAGAAATGAGTTCATTTATTTTCTTCCATCTTCTGTGCAAATATATTTAGGTACAACCAAGCAACGCAAAACGTATAGTGTATACATTTCGAAACAATACAAAAAAGCATTCAGCTATTCAGTACAGACTCTGCGTTCGTTTTAATTGAATTAATGCCTAGCATAATCATTATTGTTTCACAAATATTAAAATTTATTAAGCTTGAATTTATGTGGCTAACGAACGTTTAATAATATGTAAATATAGGCGTGTGATTCTTTTCCAACCCAATTTGAATTGATGCGTGTATAATTTACTTCCTCAATTTACATAAATACTTAAAAAGGTCATTCCTCGCCGGAAAAATGTAAACGAATAACCATTCACTTTGCTGCAGCTGGCTCACTCGTCAAAGGGAATATTTGATCTCGTTTAAAACGGTATAGAGCGTAGCTACTCGTTAAATGAATTAAACGAACCATGGTATTTTGCATTCAGTTTTGTAAGTTAGTCCCAATGGGATTTGTTACGACGCAACCACCTGTTAGGATCCGGTTATGCTGAATGGAAATTAAACTATACCATAAAAGTAAATGTAGCTATACGCGAAAAAAATTTCACGAATGAGCTATCAGAGATTAGAGTCTATTTTTGCAGGAGCTACAGCATAACCTATTGTACCTCCAGGGATGAGCAAATTAATACTTGTTTCTCAAACGTGTGATAAAAAGCAAACGTATTGCCTAAATAATAATACCTGTCGCGAAAGTCTGACAAACATCCGAGAGTATAACTGTCATGAAGGAGCTTCTCAATTAGCCGTATGGACCCGGCCCCGTTTGTAGATCCCTTCCATTCGTCCCAAAAATGAAAAACGCACACAAACGAATGGTTCTGAGAAGCTAGGCCTTGGGTCTCTACAGACTGTTTTATTTTGTTATTTAAATAATAATATTTACTGCAGTCGTTCGCGCTTTTGACATTTTATGTAGAGCAGAGACAATACTGAGACCACCAACTTCGGCCGATTTCCCGTTACTTGCCTACAAGCTATATTTTCATGGGGTGGCAAACGCTAAGTGCGTTAGTATTGTTACATAGAAATTCGTATTGACAAATGTCACGTAACTTCAGAAATTCTGGCTCACCAACACGCTCGCACCTTGCATATGCCACTTCCGCTGTGGATAAAACTGCTGACAGCGTTCATAAAATTTTGTCCGTTAAATTTGAAATTATTTAGATACCTGTGGATAGTTGTTTTTTTAGGAATAAGTGTACATTTGCTTAAAATATTTATGAAAAATTGTCAATGCAGAATCGTTGCATGAAAATATGAACATTTTGAGCAAGTTTTCTTCAGTTATTAAAGAAAAATTCACACAATAAATCAAAGTTAATGATATCCAAAAGCGGAAAATACACAACCATGTTTGTCCTGATATGTTTCAAGTATGTTAAACATATATTTTAGATAGTTTTACTAACCAAACAAATCAGATTATTCGCCTTTTAACAATTAATAATAACTTACCAATGGCATTCAGTAATATAAAAATGTGGAATTCCCGAACTCTTTCACATTTCCCCACGGTTGCCGCGGTTGGCAGCACTTATTTTTGTAGTTTTTTAATGTTTTTGCATGTTACACTGATTCTTTTTTGACATAACACCGATAGGAATACAAAATGGCGAATTTGAAAAAAAATTGAGGGGCCCAGCGGCAAGAGGATTCTGAGTTGGGGGTCTCAGTATGGTTTGTCTATGATGTAGAGCACTTACACAGGGACGTTCAAAACGTTAGCTAAAGTCTTACAGCTGGTGTTTTAGTTGTTGTTTTTACTCAGTTTTTGTAATTCGACAAATCAAGTCAAACATTTCTTGACTGAGTTGACAATTCAAATGTGCTTGAAATCAAAACTCACGAGCAATCTAGATTTTGCCTTGATTTCTGGCTTAAGGTGCCAGATTTTTGAATATGCGTAAATGCTTTTGATAAAGTCAGTCGTGTGTTTTGAAATTGACAAAACAAATTTGAAGAGTGGAAAGCGCGATGGATTGCACGGGGTATTTTGATTATCTGATTCAGGAACTAGATATCTGAAAACGAATGACAAGTGTCTTTTTATATGCAAAATTTTAAATTTCCTAGTGAAAACTTTTTATTTTTGACTGCAGATTAAATGAGAAATGGTACTGAATCGTATCTTGATATGACATCAACATGCTTCTCGCTCTAAATCAATAAAACTTTGCAAAAATAAGTAAAAAGAATAGAAGTTAATAGTTTTCGCAACAACTTGTATTGCGTGGGTTTTTATTTTTGGAGTGAATGGAAGGGATCTACAATTTTGTACCGAATGGCTATTCCCAATGGCTTAATTGAGAAATGTCTTTTAAGATAGTTACATATCTACTCTCGGATATTTATCATATATCGTTTAGTAGCTCAACACAATTACCACCGATCCATTGCACTCAATAATTACAGGAAAAAAAAAATGTCACCACAAAAAATCAACACCCTGTAGTGGTGGAATTCGTGACAGAATTGACAACAAAAGATCAACAGACCATTAAACAAACTTTCCCAATTATTTAATAACCAGGTGTAACAACAACCACCTGGTTATTAAACAATCAAGCTTTGTTACCGAGAAGCTATAATTGTTATTAATAAAAAAAAAACGATCAGTTAAATATTCCGTCATCAATTTGTAAATACATTATTCATATGCATTCGAAAATGTATATTTAAAGTCAATAAACACAGTAACAATGAAAAGGTGGTAGGGAGAGTACGCCAAAGTATGTGTGGTGCGTAAACTTACTTGATCAGAGTCCATACTTTGTGAATCCAGTTGATACCTCGCTTAGTAGCCTCGTCCAGTAGTAACAAAGTACACTTCTAAGATATTGCTTGTCCAGCATTTTGTTATCTTAAGGCTGCAGCAACTATTTTCAGCCGACCCGAGTCTGAATTTCTTAGCTTGTTGGCGCATCTAAACTGTGGTCGATCCATGGCTATCTACCTTAAGTTACGCCACTGTTCTAGGTTGGTTCTATAAATTAACCATCAAAGTTTTAAATTATGATTTTACAAACTTTGAGATTTGAGAATTTTCACATTCAGGCCTTTGCAGTTTCAATTTTATTATTTGAAGCAAACCGCCTTAGGCCCGCTTATCGTCTGCCTGCATCTAAATCCGCTCCTGACGGCTATTACTACCACAGTGTAATCCAATCCGCCATTCAAATCCTGTATACAATTATTTAGTCAATTATACGCATAGGTATTATTTTTTTAACCGACGAATTCGAATTGTAATTTGTTCTTGAAAATTCAAATTCGTTTGTGCGGAACGTATAATATTAATATTAATGAGAAAATTACATGCTGTTGTGTACTTATGTATCAAACATACTGTATTGACCTTGCATATAGCGTGCGAATTTAAATGAATGACAAGTGGAATAAGACCACCGCCACCAACTTGGAGTGCGCGACTAAAGGTAATTACTCAAAGAAGGAGTTAACTGGAGTGGCTTTTTGTTTGATGACTAGATCCATCCCGACTGTGGCGGCACCTTAGTAGGATATAAACCCTAGAAATACAATTTTTAGCAAATACATTTAAAGACACATGCTTCTTCAACTCATTGCCGGCAGCAGCATATAAGTGGAACCGTACCCGCTCCTTACAACCTCAACACCAGTTGCACGTGACTTGCTCACCTCATTATGAAAGCTTCACGAATTCTCGATACGGAAGAAAACTCCTTTTTAATCTCCATATGGCCATCGGGTTATTGACTTATATTCCTGCCCACCAACTGTGCCAATGAGACAGATATCGCGCGATGTTGTAATGCAAGTCCAACCAGATTAAATTGCCCAATGCTGTCCATATATATATATGTGCACCGGTTTAAACCAAATTCGGACCGGATTCAAGTGCGTAAAGTGCTTATACACACACTGAGCTAAATCTCCAACATACGTCCCTACCCTCAAAAGCAGAAACTAAGCAACAACACATGCATACAAAAATGTAAATATATGCACATCCATCTCGAACCTTCCATGCTAAGATTAAATAGCAAACCCATTAAGAAACAATCAAATAAATTTTGTCATGGGTAAGGTCAATTAATTTCCATTTATTTATTATGCAGTCCCCTCACGGAAGTGTACTATAAATACTATAATACTCATGTTTCGTGTACGCTCTTATTTTTTTTTTTTTTTTAATTATTCATTTTTCACTCTTCGCGAAGGTGTGTTCAAAAAAAAGGAAGGAAGAACATCATCTGCCTTGTATACTGATGGGCCATAGGCATGGCCAAGGTAAATCACTTATGTATTACGATTTTGGTGTTCAATGACGACCCGCGATAAAAGGGTTCGATGTCCTCAAAAGCAATCGTCTGTTTTTTTTTTTAGAAATTTAAAAGAAATTTAAGAGATCAATTAATTGAATTTAACAAGATGGAATTAAGAAAGTTGTTTAATCTTATCAAACGGATGCTGGAAGAGAGGTGCTTTTTGTTTAATGCGAGAAATCGTGTTTCGCCAGATGTTGAGTTGCAGTTCATGTCAGGAAGCAAAAATATATAGGTAGTAAAAAGATACTTTATTACATAGGCATTGGGTAAGTTAATGAAATGCTCGCAGTGCGATATACGAGCGACTAATGCAAACGACAGGGAGAACATTACTTTTTCAAAGTCCCTTTGGCTAAAGGACAAGTAAACTTTTCGAAACTCTCTTCTTGGGGACATATTTCTAGGGGACTTCAACTAACAACAACTAGAGTGCAGAACCCACACCTATCTTCAAATATCTCCAGGCAATGTTGAAGCATGAGGAAGGTATTTAAAAAAAGACGTCAAACCATTGCTCTTAGAGCAATTCTTTGCCAGTAAAGTCATGTCCCCGTTGTTGTCCTGCCGTTACCCAACCATCGCTCTGGAGAGGAGTATATCGGGTGATGGATGTGATTAGTAAAAATTGATTCCCATCCAATGTTCGAACAGCACTATAATTTACTTCGTCCTGTACTGACGACCATTATTTATATTATGTTTCCGCTAGCCTTTGACTTCCAAATGCAATATCTTTTGCATATGAATATTGTTAACTGCATTGCTGGACCATTATTACATTTAAGTACACACCCTGAACACAAGTATAATTTTCCATTGATTAGAAAGGACAGCAAGGCATGCTTTCTGTGTATATGACCAATATAGTCAACAATGGAAGAGAGTTAAATTCTCTGTTGGAATAACTTCTGCATATGTGATAAATGCAGATCCGGACAATGTTTTACAATTGTCCAGGATGTCAATTAATTCATTATTTCATTTTCAATTATTCGCAATTGATTTGATTGAATTGCCTGCAGAGTTTTGTGGACACAGTGTCGGACATGACTTCACTCTATATATTTGAATAAAGGCATACAACTAATTGTGGTCAAATGTATAACTATTTTTGCTAAATGCAATTCAATTCTTAAATTCAATGTTAAAGATTTAATTCGTGGTTTAAGCATACAATTGAAATTGCATTGACAAGTTAATAGATAAATTTGTACGCAGATAGTGCAATGTTAAATAAATAACAATTTGTAGTTCTCTTTTAAGTAGTTGATTTGTTATTGTTAGTCAAAGCACATAGAACCAGGCGAGAGCCAACTACTGGGTATCAGATGACGGTAATTTTTTTTTATTACCGCAGAATACATATGGGTTAAATTTTCTTGCTAAAGTGTTATACAAGGGGGGGGGGGGGGGGGGGATTTATTATTGAAGCTTTGTGTAAGCTCATGTTCAGCCTTCAACAGCGATTTCTCGTTCCAAGTTCAACCGTCACTGTTGTTGCCGCCATCGAGCAGCAGCCGGTAGAAGCCTGCCTCTCTCCCGTTACTATTGCTTATTTTTGTATCCAATAAATTCCATGTAATGATTTAGCGGTTTATCTGACACTTTCCCCTTCCATGGGAGTAGCATATAGAAAATATATAACAGCGGCATACATTTGTTTATTGAATCAGCTTTGAATTTGTTGTTTGACAAGCAGGTGTAAGTGCAATGTGGGGGCTGTCGTGCAAAGCATGTTATAAATTCTTGTGTTATTTTAATGGTATTTTTTTGCTTTGTTCATGTTGAACTGTAAATATTGTCGGTAAAATTAAACGAAAATTGATAGTCGGTGAGGGTTTATTAGTTTGTTAGCAATGGTATTTCTTTTGTTATTGGTTTAAATTGTGTTCAAGTTAAATTGGGAAATTTATAAAAATGGGTTTATTTTTATGTGAAACATTTTTTGAATATAACTGGTGAGTATCAACTACCGAGTCGTAAACTAAGTATTATAATACTTAGTTTATGTACCGAGTTTAGTATGTCTCAGTTTAGATTGACCTACTTAGATCTTGTCAAGAAATTCGTGACTGAGTACTAAGTTCACAGTTTGCATACGTGGCTGACGTAGGAGAACTGACGTTACCAATGAATCTAGTTTTTGCATTCAGGTTACATCTACTCCAGACCAATAAAGCCGATTTGAGGTAACTACATTTTTGAATGTGCCCATTGAAATAAGATAATATGTGTTTCAATATTTGACAGATCTTCAATGCAATTGTTATTGATAGAGATAGATATTTGACTGTGGCCTATAATTGCATAGGTATAGGTACACATAACGCTTTTGTGCAAGTCTTATATACCTACCTATAGCGTAAGACGTCAATCAAACAAAACAATGCCAGCAAAACAATGATTTGTCTGCAAATAATGAACAGATTTATTTTACCAGCTACCTAGGTACTATATATTTTAAGTTTGAAAACCCAGCTGTCAGCTTCGAGTAGTCAAATTTCTGTTTTGTAAAGGAACTATCCATGTAGAGCAAAATAGGTCGGTACATACTGTATTTCCCGATTCCAATTAGGAAAACGAATACCCTAAGGAATTCAATCATTTCTGCAGTTACTCTTTCGATTTAGTGCTTTATTTTCTATACATAACAACTTTCATATGAATCCGTGACAGGCAGCTTGGATCTGTTGTCTGTTGTCGGTTCTGTGTGGCGTGACAACAAAAAAGCGAGCAATAGTCGACTCTGCGATTGGAGTATGTCGATTTTTTTTAGTGAAGAGTGTTCATGCAAAGGTATTCGAATTATGTCGTTTTCGATTTGGCTTTTCAGATTTTGATCTGAGATTTCAGATTTCTGCTGCCAGAAAATATTTTTTTTCACTTGCACTGGAAACCCATTTAAATTGATTTTTCCACATTTATAACAACGCATTTCGAAATAATTTAATATAAAGAATCGTTTCCATACTCGAAAAATGAAAACAAAGTTAAAAAAGCAATACTTCCAACGATAAACAATTCGTAACCGCCATCTGAAATCTGAGAAAAATCGAGATTTCTCAAAAGAGAGGCAGATCAAAAAAAAATTGATTTTTTTGGCAAATCGAACATGAAAAGCAATCTCAATCAAAAAAAAATTTATCTTTTTGCCAAGTCGAAAACGACATTAGATATTGAATCGAAGATCGAACGCAAAGTGTGAACGTTTTTTAGGATTCTGTCTGGCTCCCATTCATAGGACTTTAAAGTGTTATCGTATTTTTACCCGACTGGACACAGAAGGGGGAGTTATGTGTTCCGCGCGTACCTATGTATATATGTATGCCTGTTTCGACGTGACCGCTTGTAGCCTAAGCGGCTTGACCGATTTTGAAGATTGATGTGTCATTAGATTCGTGTTATTTCCCGGAGTGTCATAGGTTAAAAATATAAAAATGATAAAGTTGAAAAAAAAAAAAACCGGCTGACTGTAAAAAAGAACTAAACAGATATGAACAAGACGATGTGAGTATATTCAAGTATAAAAAATAATTATTTGTCGGAGGCTACCCATATTTTTGTTAGTCTGTGTAGGTAGTCCCCCATTGTCAATTACGTAGCTATATAACAATAATTTTCAAAAATGTTCGGAATCAAACCTAACACCAACATTTAGTATTCATAATAATTACTTTAAGTGCTATACAGGCTATATTTAATTAACTCATAATGTTTAAATTTTATATCTACATAATATTTTTAATATTTAAGGTGAAGGTTAAAAGTATTTTCTGATTCCGCGCTTGGCTTGATGATTTAAACTCTGACATAGCTTTGTTATGAAAAACAAAGTTCTTTACTTCAGAGGATCATATACGTCATATACCTACGTTCTAAAAGTTGAACGCAATATAACTTACAACTCTATATTTATCATGTAAAGTACCTTAGCATAATCTGTCGATCGCGTTCGCATGTAGTTTTTATTTCCTTGTTTTAATTTTCCATTTTCCATTTACAATTGTTACCTGTGCGGACGGGTAATGAGACATTACAAAAGTAGATATGGAAGCGTATTTTACGCATTGGCCATTTTCAAAATTGACAGTTAAATGAATCAATCCAACTCGTACAAAATCGCTTGAACACCTATTGCCACTTTTAGTTGTCAAGTATAATAATATAATCTCCTAATTGGGAATTTATCAGATTACCCACTGATTGTTAATTGATACGTTTTTTGCTGATAAGCTTACTGGATTAATTTATCTTCGAAACATATATATTGTTTCTTATCAGATGACAGGTGTAAGAGTTTGGAAAGTACACAAAGTAAACTACAAATACCTTCACGAGTCCCAACTTGCTGATTGAGGTACAAGTCTAATTTATAGGCCAGGCGCCGACCATCTCTTACAATTATTTACATTGATTCCTGTTAGAAAAAGCCTTTGGCCATTTACGTTATCTACCAACTCTTGCAAGAAAATAGCGATTCTTTAACCGTATTATTGACATTCACTGTTTTTTCTTTAAATCTGCGTGGTTACTACATACATATATTGTATAGGTAGTTATACAAAGTAAAGCGTGACTAAACTCACGTGAATTTTCTGTAAATTTATTTTCCTATGGACCTTAAAAGATATTTCAGTAGGTATATCCAATTGGGAAATTTCGTTAGAACTGGTACCATTTCATAGAAATGTAAATAGCGCTAAATTTGTTAAGTTTACGTAGTTCAATGTGACGTACGTGTTAAAACGCTAATTCAAAACTAACGAAACGGAATTTTGACAAAAAAAATTGCACTAACTATGTGTTAATTGAATGATTAGTTAATTTATGCAAATCTGTTTTATTTACAATACCACTCAAGTATTTTTTGGAGGCGTGAACATGGACACAACAATTAGTAATTTTGTGCTAATTCAAAGATGAAATATTTGGTGTTACTGTTTTTCCTTTTGTTGAGCAATATTTGTGGAGTTGTTTTATGATGATGACATTCGGCAAAACGTTTCTGGTCGACGAATTCCGGTTAAAATATATTTTGAGAAAGTGGAAAATCAGAATTGTAAAAAATAAATTGTTAAATGTAGCTTTTAAGAAGAGTTTGTTCCGTCAAATATGCCTCTGATTTTAAACAGTTAATTTATCCCCATCCTATGAATATTCCGATAACTTTCAAGCAAATACATTTATATCCGCTGTATTAATAGTTTTTTTTTATTCTCTTTTAACTATTAAAAAACAGCTTTGGAACGATTTCTTTACATCAATAAAGTTGTGCCAAGTAATAAGTTCATATGCAAATATATTTATAAGACGAGTATAAAAATGAGAGGCCTTTTTTATTATGCTCAAATGATCTAGTACTAGATCATGGATTTCCATGGTTTACAACAACAGTTGGATCACGTACGTGGGTAAAATAAAAAACGCCCATTGAATGCACCCATTTGTATTAGAAGAGGTACTTCTAAGAAACAGAAGTACAATGTTTGTAAAGCCTTACTAAATTAGTTGGAACTGACTAAATTTGCATCAAATATTTGAACTAGATTCGCGGTTTGTCACATAATCTAAAGTGTAAAACAATTTCGTAGCTATGTATTTTCATATACATTGAAAATTATTTTCATTTATACGAGTAGGTACGTAAAAATCAAAAGTGGTTATAGGTAAGGTACCTATTTGAATATTTATTGGAAAAGGAGAGGAAAGAACTTTTATAACTCGATTGTGTTTGTGTAGGTTGCCGTCAGGCAGGTAAAATAAAATGAATATGTAGACATGATTTTCTCCTCCCATTCAAAACGTTTTAACGCAACCCGAAATTACTCGCTAGATTGAGAAAAAGAAGAATAAAAAAAAGTCCAATGCAATAATATTCGGTTTAAAGTAAGTTATCAAAAACAAACAAAATGGAAGGTGGAGTTCAATAAAATTCATAGCAAAGCGAATGACGACATTAAGGCCGTGTGCCAATTATGGTAAATAATAATTTTCACCGAAAATTGTCTGACATTATCGTGGTGAAAAACAAATAAATACAGGTGTCTACCACCGGGAGATAGATAATAAACTTTTCTGTTTTGTTGACGTTCTCTTATGCTGGGTATTTCCTTAACTGTTTCAGAGAAAAAATAGCTCTGAATTTTAATTGATTTAATGTGTTAAATTAGAGAAATTTCTGATTTATGTAGAGTTTAGACAACTTCTCTTTTTGTTATTCATGTAATAATGTGTCAAAATTTAACCGAAGAGAACTATTTAGAGCAATTTACATACAATCCTAATTAATTTTTTTCATTAGAAATTCGTTTATTTTCGGAGCGAGCAAAAAAATCAAAAAAATGTAAATAAAACTAGAACTCTAGCGGACATTTGTAGATCTGGGTTCTGCGATAATAATGGCAGACGTCTGCGGTCAGGTACTACTTCATAGTAAAGGGTGATTTTTTAAGAGGTTTAGAACTTTTTTTAAAAAAAAAACACAAAAAATTCGAAAAAATTAATGAAATATTTATTTGAATCGATAGTTTGAACCTTGCAATTTAATGTTTAAAGATAATTTCATGCAAATGTTGACCGCGGCTGCGTCTCAGGTAGCCCATCCGCTGAGTCCAATTTTGGCATACTCTTTCACACATATCGGCCGGTATCTCACGAATGAATGCATGGATGTTGGCTTCCAGTGCGTCAATCGAAGCGGGCTTGTCCCTATACACATTAGCCTTGGCATACCCCCACAAAAAATAATCTAATGGTGTCAAATCGCACGATCTAGGCGGCCAATTGACCGGCCCGAAACGTGAAATTAACTGTTCACCAAACTCGCCTCGCAATTGCGCCATTGTTTCGCGTGCTGTGTGGCATGTGGCACCGTCTTGTTGAAACCACATATCATGCAAGTCAAGAACTTCCATTTCGGGCAAAAAAAAGTTTGTTATCATCGCTCGGTAGCGTTCACCATTGACAGTAACGCTGCGATTCGCATCATCTTTGAAGAAATATGGCCCAATAATGCCGCCGGCCCATAAACCGCACCAAACAGTGGCATTTTCGGGATGCATTGGTAGCTGTTGCAATGCTTCTGGCTGATCTTCACTCCAAATGCGGCAATTTTGCTTATTTACGTACCCATTCAACCAAAAATGAGCCTCATCGCCGAACACAATTTTTCGATAAAAAAGCGGATCCTCGGCCAGCTTTCCAAGAGCCCATTCACCAAAAATTCGGCGTTGTGGTAGGTCGGCTGGCTTTAGTTCTTGCACCAGCTGTATCTTAAAAGGCTTTACGCCCAAATCCTTCCGCAAAATTTTCCACGTAGTGCTGTAACAAAGGCCTAACTGCTGGGAACGGCGCCGAATCGACATTTCGCGGTCTTCTGTCACACTAGCTGATACGGCCGCAATATTTTCTTCACTACGCACAGTACGTAAACGTGTTGGTGGTTTAATGTCCAACAAAGTAAATTTGGTGCGAAATTTGGTCACAATCTTCCGAATAGACTGCTCAGAAGGTCGAGAATGCCGATCATAAAATGGAAGCAGCGCGCGATGAACATTTCGAACCGAGCACGAATTTTGATAGTAAAATTCAATAATTTGCAAGCGTTGTTCATTTGTAAGACGATCCATGGTTAAATTGCAAACCAAACTGAAGCTGTTTGACAGTGACACAAGGTACTAAACACACGTCAGCTGTCAAAACCAGTGTTGCCAAAACCAAACCAGCTAAAAAATCACCCTTTATATCCGATTATCAGATCATATAACTGAATCGTTAGTTCACTTTAAAACTGATTGCTAAAAAATGGTAGGTATTAGGTACTTGGAAGCGCGGACCAAACTTAATATAAGCCAAAAAGCTTCAGAATAGAAGTGTACGAATTTAGAGGAATAGCTATTCAATCGCGTTTAGATATATTGAAGTAGTCATTTTTATTATAAAGGAGACTGCAGCGTTGGCCCCTTCTTTTTTAATTTCAAACCCCGTGCTTCCCACTTTGTGAAAAACTATCAAAGTGGACTCTTTTTCAGTTTAAGTAAGATTTTATTCTTTCTTGAACAAAAATAATGCAAAAAATGTAAAATCTTTTTCACCTGTGTTTATCAAAGAGTATTTTATGTGGAGGCCCCTTTTTTAGCTCTATCCCCTATGTGTTTCGCGCGTATCCTATGTTCCTACGGGACGCCCTGTAGCCTAAGCGGCTTGACCGATTTTAAATGCGTCTTCATATATTTTGAATTCTTTTTTTTTTACAGTCAGTTGTTTTTTTTGGTTTTTTAAGTTAACTTTTTTATTACTCTTTTTGCAAATTTTCAGCAGCAACGCTACACATAAGGAATAATTTGACTCTTTGAAACGACGCTCTGTTTGTTAGCACAATTGTGACTATTGTCATTCCTCATGATGCTCCCGATATTAGCACCCATTTCCATTTAGGTACATCGGAACAATGATGAAGCTCTCTGTTTTTTTATTAAAAACAATCCGATTGTGTCAAGATCCTAATCGTTTGAATAAATCCAAAACGAAATCCAAATTAAAGTATGTCATCTGATTATTATTTAGTTGCACCCTAACAGAAAATATTTTTTCCCGTCAATTAAAAGATAACAATGTACTTGTACGTATCTGGGTTGGCAATAATAAATACAAAACGCGCCCTGACCACGAATTTATTATTTAAAATGAACTTAAACAATTAAATGATGCCAATAGTTTCTATAAATATACATCAACAGATGTACGTACTAAATACACTTTTTAACATTATTTGCATAACTTTTATCACCGCAAGAGAACAAAGCGAATGGGCGTACCTATAAAGATAACTTTGTTAAATGTCTAATAGTCAAACAATTGCGTAAATCCGCACCACAGCCTCTGGCTGATTAGACGTCGCGTTAAGAAGTTCAAGTGTATACATAAATTAAAGTGTGTTCGCAAATTCGGGAGCACACGACAGACGCCAATTATTGTACAAAGGCTTAGTACTTGTTCATCAAATAGGCACACCTTTTTTATGTTTCTGACAAACGGTGTTTTTTTGCTGTTTTTATCAAAGACGTGATTAGAAAAAGCGAAGTAAAAAGAAACTGTAACTTTATGTCACCTTGACAAGGACAACAACGCAATCAGAGAGGAGCAAGTGGTTTTCGTTCTCTCGTGATAAGTTGTACAAGTTACAAGCATCATTAGACGTTCTTTATTGGACAACAGATAAGGCTGACAGATTATATGTACTTCGTGACAAGTGGACAGCTGGGTTCATCAAATTTAAGGGTTAAAACCTACCGTCACGTTTGTCATACGTTTTCCCATTACCGTGTGTGTCGACTTTATTGCATTGTAAGTTTTCTAATGGATTTATTTGCTTGAACTGGACTGCCACTGTTAAATGAACAAGTTGTCATTGGTTGTTGGTTGGTTTTGGATGGTCTACGATGAGAAAAAAATGCCTTTCGTGCTGTTACGGGGAAGGAGATGTGGGTCACACTGTCTGCTCTTGGAACTAAGTACTACTTTGTTAATGAACCTTTAAGCGGTTGGAAACCATTTCTCCTAAATTCATGTGACATTATAAGAGTCGGCTTTTGAAGACAGCCACTTCAAACTAACCTTTACTTACTGTATCGGAACGGAACTGCAATTATCATAAAACTTGTAAAAATGTTGTAAAGGGTGATTTTTTAGCTGGTTTGGTTTTGGCAACACTGGTTTTGACAGCTGACGTGTGTTTAGTACCTTGTGTCACTGTCAAACAGCTTCAGTTTGGTTTGCAATTTAACCATGGATCGTCTTACAAATGAACAACGCTTGCAAATTATTGAATTTTACTATCAAAATTCGTGCTCGGTTCGAAATGTTCATCGCGCGCTGCTTCCATTTTATGATCGGCATTCTCGACCTTCTGAGCAGTCTATTCGGAAGATTGTGACCAAATTTCGCACCAAATTTACTTTGTTGGACATTAAACCACCAACACGTTTACGTACTGTGCGTAGTGAAGAAAATATTGCGGCCGTATCAGCTAGTGTGACAGAAGACCGCGAAATGTCGATTCGGCGCCGTTCCCAGCAGTTAGGCCTTTGTTACAGCACTACGTGGAAAATTTTGCGGAAGGATTTGGGCGTAAAGCCTTTTAAGATACAGCTGGTGCAAGAACTAAAGCCAGCCGACCTACCACAACGCCGAATTTTTGGTGAATGGGCTCTTGGAAAGCTGGCCGAGGATCCGCTTTTTTATCGAAAAATTGTGTTCAGCGATGAGGCTCATTTTTGGTTGAATGGGTACGTAAATAAGCAAAATTGCCGCATTTGGAGTGAAGATCAGCCAGAAGCATTGCAACAGCTACCAATGCATCCCGAAAAAGCCACTGTTTGGTGCGGTTTATGGGCCGGCGGCATTATTGGGCCATATTTCTTCAAAGATGATGCGAATCGCAGCGTTACTGTCAATGGTGAACGCTACCGAGCGATGATAACAAACTTTTTTTTGCCCGAAATGGAAGTTCTTGACTTGCATGATATGTGGTTTCAACAAGACGGTGCCACATGCCACACAGCACGCGAAACAATGGCGCAATTGCGAGGCGAGTTTGGTGAACAGTTAATTTCACGTTTCGGGCCGGTCAATTGGCCGCCTAGATCGTGCGATTTGACACCATTAGATTATTTTTTGTGGGGGTATGCCAAGGCTAATGTGTATAGGGACAAGCCCGCTTCGATTGACGCACTGGAAGCCAACATCCATGCATTCATTCGTGAGATACCGGCCGATATGTGTGAAAGAGTATGCCAAAATTGGACTCAGCGGATGGGCTACCTGAGAAGCAGCCGCGGTCAACATTTGCATGAAATTATCTTTAAACATTAAATTGCAAGGTTCAAACTATCGATTAAAATAAATATTTCATTCATTTTTTCGAATTTTTTGTGTTTTTTTTTTTAAAAAAGTTCTAAACCTCTTAAAAAATCACCCTTTATAACAATTTTTTCCCTTTTTTAATTTGATGTTAGATATACTACTTATACATACTACCTTCATGCATTCGTAATAGCTTTTTTCGGAAAATATTCAAAGCTTTATTGTAATAAGAGGTTTCATACTTAAGATAAAATCCAAAACGTTATTGAAGCCTCATTCACTTTTTGTATCTTAGCTCTAGTGAATTTTCCCACAAATTTAAGATGAACTATGGCTTTCCATTGTTGATTTGGAAACTTTACACTGGAATTTAAAACCCTTGAGTTTCGAAAGCTCTGAAATGGAACAGACTAGAAATAAAAGTCCAGAATAGTGTTAATTTCTGGTGGTTTGCACGCTCAAAATATATGCGCAGACACGTCAAGATTGTTTAATTTTTTATTTTTATAAATTACAAAATTTGATGTCTTGACTATTCGAGGCCTACAAGTTGTGGCTTTCAGTTTAAATTTTACAAACTTACTACTAAATTCTTTGTTGGCTATGATGTTATGAATATAAGGTTCATTTTACTGTACATTTTCAACTACCAACTTCTTAATAAAAAAGGTTTCAATTTACATTCCAAGCTTAGATATTAAGCTCGAATTTCACTCTCTTCTTTAAGAATACAATTTAATTAAAAAATTAAACAACAGAACAAACAGTTCACTGAAACAAAAATTAACTTTGTATTAACTGTGGTAATCAAAAATCCCCCATATTATTCTTATTCATGGGTTTTGTGCCTCAATTTACGAATCACAAAAATTTCACAGTATTAAAACAACCACAATACATGAGTAACAAGGCAATTCGCGGTCATGAGCATTATACAAAAATAATATAATTTATTTTTATGAATTTCTGATGTGGTTCGTATACCTAATTAAAACAAAACTACGACACCATAGCGCAATAACCAATTTTGCATTACATATAATAAAAAATATAAAATATTTAATGAATACCGATGATACACAACTATCATAAGCACATTGTGTAAGCGGTTTTATTTAATAAACTCACAAGCTGAAAATTGCATTTGCTGACAGTTAGCTTTGCTTTCTTAATTTTTTTCGTGCATTTAAATCCAGCTTAGCTTTAAAATGTTCTAAAAAGACTGCAGCTTTTCTCTTACTCGCACATCAACACTTTGGAGCAGGAGATTACACAGAAGCAACAAAGAGACAATAGAAACATGGAAAATAGAAATAAATAAGTATGTAGATATGTATTATGTATTCCACTTCCTTCGAAAAAGAGCCACTTCAATTCTGAAGTATTCATACTTAATGACTAGTGTTACTGTGAAGTGGCTTTTGCAACACAGTCTGTCTGGGAAATTTGTGCACTTTCATAATAATTGGAAATAAAGTTAACATTAGATCTTGTAGTCAAAGAACTGTGAGTCCCCTCAGCCTTAATTGCATTTGATTAAAATAATCTTCTTTCTTTCAAACAAGTTCGTAAAATAAAAATAATGGGTAAAGCGATCTTGTGAAAGCATTAAGAACAAAAACGGAAGTTAGCGAAAGTAAAAGTTTAAAGCAACTTTACAACTTTTTAAATAATCACTGATAAAGAATAAGTAGTGCGATTCGAAAAAGAGTAAAACTTGTCGAAGTATTCGGTATAACTAGTTTTTTTTTACGAAAAAAAAACATTGAATGCAAAATCGGCAAAATTATCAGAGGCCCCAGTTTAAGTCTTTTTTCGACGATAATGCATTCGAACATTTTAGTTGGCCGAATTTGGTCAACATCAGTCCACGGACATATATAAAGTGGGACACAAGAGAGCCACATGAAAAAGGTAAGGTACAAGATCAAGAAATTTCTTTGGGAAAGATTGTTGTGTCAAATGACAGTTCGTTACTGACTTTCATTTAATCTTGTAGTTTTATTGTATTATTGTATTTGTTTTGCAATTAAATAGATCCAAAAAATTTGGGAGCAGACCTTTTTGTAACCGAACTTGCATTGACACTTTATTTTTTAACATTATTAAATTCTGGGGAAAGCTTGGCCAAACTCCGTTTACGTTTCAAAAGTTATCAAGAGAAAGCCACAAAGAGAGATCAACACATTCGAAACTTATATTTTTATAATTTGCATAAATCTCTTGCCATATATTTGTTTTTTTTTTTAAATACTAAACTGTAGATAAAAAATTCCATTCAACTTATAAAATCAAGTTCGCATTTTTTACCAGGCTGTATAAAGAGTCATGTTTGGCTTTGGAGTAAATATGCGATGCTTCAGTTTTATTCTACATTTTGTTTTATTTGAATTTCTTTGTGTTATGTACTTCGCTTTCTTTGACGTGGTTCGAGTTCGGAAAATTTCTCTCCCCAGTTTCGAATCCATTTTGTTTTTTGAAAGTGCACTCACTTATTAAAAAGGGAAATTTAATGTGTGGGTTTTGTGTTAAATCAACATACACACCAGTCTACATAAAACACAGAACGGACATTGACCGTCTGTAATTATGCATTCCATTTGTTATCCTTGTAAAAAAATAAAAAAAAACACATCAAATCCTAACAAAGTGCATAATACCACCCAACAAGGAGTATTTACTTTTTTTAAAGGCCAAACGGTATTGTTTTTTTGAACGTAAGTTGGGGCCCTGGTCCACCCCGGACTGCAAAAAAAAATGCTCGATATTTTTGATGTTTGTTTGTTTATTAAATTATAGCTAAATGTACAAAAAACGTGCTCCTATGGATTACCAAAATGCTGCCCTTTTTTTTTATTCACAACTACAACGGAATTAGCATTTGAATGACATTATGTGTGTGCACAAAAACACCTGGTGCTCCGTTTCCTGATTTGGGATTTAAAATATAACAAATTTTCCATGCAAAAGTAAAAGTGTGTGTGAAATTGCATACATACAACGAATGGAACAGGTGCTTGGCATTGGAAAAAAGGCAGCACTGTGTCAATGGCAGAAAATGAAAAATATTTGTTGTGCTTTTGTTTGAGTCGTTCAATGTGTGATGTGTCTGACCTTCCGTTGGTTTCGAATCATTTATATTCAGTGCTTGCCTGAGTGTGAGACTTTGACAAAAAATTAAAACGCAAGATGCATGCAAATCAGAGCTAGAGCTTGTATGAATAATTATTTGAACCAGTTTGGGGGTAATTGATTAGCTGCTGTCAGGATAAATATTACAATTTAGGTGCATTAAAAGAATTTGACGAAAAGCTAAGTGCTTTGGTGACAATACATAAATTAACCCTTTAAGGTCACTGTCTGTACTATCTGAATATGTAGGCAACAATAAACTAATACCAACTCAATTACACATACGCATTTTCTCTCAGTCTCAGCTCCTCTACATTTTATGCACCGAATTTGCGGTAAAAAGTGCTACGATGTAACTGTCACCATGTTCTTCTCTGACACGATTATAATTAAAGCTGTTGCAAGGTGCTGCCAAGAAAAGTACGATTACATTTGTCGCTTCATAAAAGACAAGCAAATGCATTTATTATTTCTCATCAGCTGTGTTTTGTATCGATCGACGATCGTAAATGTCGATAAATGATGGTTAAGTACTAATCATTTTTAATATCTCTTTTTTTTCGTTGTCTGCATTTACAACATTACGCATGCGCATTTTTGCACGAGGCGGGACAATCAGATCTGTTTGTCCGCAGTCAATGCTAATAAAGGCTTAAGAATGAGATCAGAAATCAGACGCCTCAAGTGTCATGGATCATGGATGTTTTACCCATAATTATAGGAACCCACGTAAAACGAAAATACACAAGTTCCGGCGACCAACAGTCTGCAATCACTTGAAAACATGTTTACTTCTGATTTAAAACATGTGAAATGAGAACTAGTAAGTAGTGTCAGTAAATTAAACCAACAATTTGTTAATCAGTTAGGTACACGAAATAAATAAATATTTGTTTGTTCATTACTTCCGGAAACCATTTTGTCTTATAGGAAATCGAGATTTCGTGAGCTATCGCTATAAAAATATCAACATTGTAAATTTTCCCATAATTCCTACCACGTAAACAAGATGGCCGTATTTTTGTGCGTTACATAGTGCTGTCCCTTTCAGTCACACGGCTATTTAGTATTGGGCATCCCTTTAATCTTCCGTGTTAAGAATGCTTAATGTTGTGAATGCAGTTCCAGACAGAATTCTAAAAGTCTCCAATCGCGCTTAATTATTATCTTTAGCTATTTTCTGACAGAGGCGTTAGTTTTGAAACCAGGTAACGCTCTACCAGATCCCAAGTAAAAGAAAACTTTAAGATTATCCACAAGAAATGTTCTTGCTTCCGGAGCAGGATATTTTTTTGACAGATGAAAAGTTCGTTTTCCAATGAAAACTAGTGTCAAAACACCTGGTGCTCCGCTTCCTGATTTGGGATTTATTTAGCCCAATTAAAGCACTGCCTTAGTACCCAAAATATGATATGCTCGCCTTTGTATTGCGAACTAACATTAGGTCTGTTCCTTTACTTTTAAATCTGACGAGTTTTAACAAATTTTTACTCAATGCCGTTCCGTAACTCGTAAAAGAGAGCGTCATCGAGAGAGCAAGAAATTACCCCTCCACTGAGAATCTTACGAATTTTTACTCAACAAAGTTCTTGGTGTAAGAATTGAAAAATCTGTCAATTAAAAGCTAATTCGAAAATTGTTGTCCCATTTGACATTTGTTTTGATTTCTTGTACATTAAAATGGTACCGACAGGCGGAAAAATACAATTGAATGTTCACCTTAGATTCTTTTGGTGGCGACGAAATTCTTCCTCGCTGTAAGGAGTAAGAAATGACAATTTCCTCCACGTAATTTTTAATGGTTTGCCGCTTTTTTCTCTCCTTGAAAAGCGTTCCCTAACTTTTTCGTAAGTGTCTCTCTCTGTGAGAGAATTTATCCCCACCACTGCCATTTTGACTTATTATGCCACGGAAACTATACCAAGTTATCGATCAGTTGTGATCATTTTGATTAGGTTTTAACAAATCGCCACCAGCAAACGTAAATTAACAGAAAATAATAAATTTACTTACCCGAGCTGTCAAAAAGTAACACATTTTATACTCCAGTCATCAGTTGCCAATCGATTTAATATTTGATTATAATACCGATTAGTTGAAAATAAAACAATAAACACGAATTCAAGCATCATTAACAAGTTGATTACATTTAGAATTGGTATACCTCTATGTACGAGTATATCCAAAATGTATGATAACATTTAATTGACTGGGTAGACACGTCTAAGGGTATATTTTCGCGCAAATAACACGAGCTTATTTACAGATAATTGATATGACAAAGTTGGCAGATTGCGGGCAATCAGTGACGTATGCATATCAAGGTGTGATAAAAGGCGACGGTTGTGGTATTGGTGTCTGTATTGAACAATTTTTGATAGCTCTTAGTGGGCGACGAGGCGACGCAGACGGCACTAATATAGGTTTTAAGAAAATGTGTCAAGATCAAGTTGTCAGTTGCTTGCGAACGTGTGCGGTCGTGTCGACGGTGTGTCTAACTCGAAATAAAAAAATTCATCGACAGAATAATAGAAAACTGTAAATTTCTTTTACAAAAGCATAAAAAAAGTAATTGCATTTTAATTTAATTTAAATCAATGATTAATAGTGGAGTAGTATTCTCATAGTATAAGTTGTGAATATACTAAGAGACTGAACTAAGTCTTTGTTTGGATGTTATTTTCTACAGCAGAAGAACAGAGTTTACTGGTGCCTTGTACTTGAGAAGTGTATGAAAATGGATTATATTCTTATTGAAATAAGATAAGAACAAGTGCATTTAGGAATTTAGGAATAATTTACACCTCACTGATAGGTACCTACCTGTTAAATAAATAAACTGTGAGAGATCCGTTTGTTTTTAGCTAGGTTGAGTTTTATTTTATATTTTTTCACTGAGAAGGTCAACTTATATGTTTTTAGTTTTGACACAGGGAAATACTGTTCAAAGTGAAATGTGGATTCAATTAACCAATTTTATTGAAATTATACAAACACAAAGCAGATTCAGATAAAGTTGTTTAGTTTTCTGTTTTGATCAAACGACTCATTTCGTCTGCTTAAATCGTGATATGTATATAATATGCAACAATAACCTCAACCAACAAACTTCTGCAGTTAGCTCGTCCCTTGGCCAACTAGTTCCAGTTACACACTTTAAGTTAGGTAGTTGATCTTCCGCTTGTAATTGCATATAATAAACTAATGTCGTCTAGGTATCCGCAATTTTACAAATAAATTGATGATATTCTGTCGCCTGTAAGTGTTATTACAAGAGAAGTGCCCGTGAACGTTTGACACTGACGAACAAAACAGTTTTGTTAAAAAAAAAACCTAATATGTAATAAAATGCAAAATGCGGAAAAAAACTGTGAAATACTTTATTTCTTATATGTAACTAGTGCTAGAGACAGGAAAATACAAAATTAAATTGTTTATGAAAGTGAAAAAAAGTATAAAAGCTATCCGAAAAAACGAAGTATAGGAGAGCCTACTTCGAGTCTACTAATGTGTTAGCTACACCGCGATATGGAACAAAGACAATCCTTCGTAAAATCCTCATTGGTTCTTCATGTTAGATTATATATATATTAATCTATTAGAGATTATCTTTGAACTGCTTTCATTTTTACGATCCGAGGGCGTTTTTTACTGTCAACTAACTGCTACTGTCAGCGATATCATTATACTGTAGATTTAAATCTAATCTTTCTGCTGGCGGGTCTGTAGGTGAACAGGAATAGAGAACTCCCAGTTTAATTATTTAATCTCATATCTTGTGTTTCTATGGGGAATTTAGTACAAAATTTAATGTGATAATCTTGCACTTGATTATTCGACTACTTCTAATTAAACACCATTTCCAGAAACTAAATAGAAGAAATATGTGTATATCTGCTAAGAAAATCTAAAGGCATTTAAAGCTAAGCTATGGATTAATTTTTACTTTATTACCAACGTCAAAGGTCTTTGCCGAGGCTTTAGAAAAGCGTTGGAATCATACCTGTGGGAATAAGCAGCAAAGTCTACATTCTATATAGTCTTTGATAAGTAGTGCGGTTGTCTTCCGGTTTTGAGAAGAGAGTTGTTCTTCCAGCACTTTTTAACATCGCAACGAAACATCCGCTTCAACAAATATGTTGGCTAGCGAATTTATCGGAACCGTCTGAGTTTATTGGCTCTTTATGGCCTTGCGGCCTTGGGGGTCCAAGTTTTTTTTTAATTTAGATTTAAAAGGAAAAAGATCTGCTTCCGCGATTAATATTTGTCTATACCCATAATAATAACAAATTCACAGGGTAAAAAAATAAAAAGACAATTACAAAAACAGAACTTGGCAAACGAAATCTCTAACTAGGTAAATAATTGCTTAAGCATCACATGTTTCAAGTAATGTATATAGCTTCTAGAGGGATTTCGTTCTTGCAGTTGTTGAACCGGTTCTGTACTGGACTGATCGCCAGGTACCTAATTCATTTAATAAAAGCACTGTTCACAAACACATAGAATAGGCTAAGTCAGAGACATAATTACTTGCAATATTTTTCTGATATATACATTTTAGAGCTTTAAACTCGTTCTTATTTATTTAAAAAAAGACAATAAAATTTATTTCGTTTAAATGTGTCTGTTTTTAATGTGTTTTTAATGATCACAGTAATTGTTCAATCTAAAAAAAACATTTTTCGGCAGAAAAAAGGGGTAATTAGCGAAATAAAACGAACTACGAGTAATCTCCCTGTTGGCACTTAAGACCTCAGATAAAGTTCCGATCTCTAGTTTGATTAGTTCAATCAGAATTCACACTATTTGGCACAACTGACTTTCTTGTCGCATTTTTTTTTGTATTACTATATGACGATTTTGACAACTATATCCGTTCCGTTCACGTTGGTTACAACAATAATTACAATGCACTGTCACAATTTGATTTTTAAAATTCACAAAATGACCTCTATATTATATCAAGTAGATCTCTAGAAACTGCGACACTTCTTTTTCAGGAACATTTTTTATATGTCAACCTTTAAGGTTGAGTAGGAAACTTTTCAATTTATAGGCTACCCCTACAAACGTCAACTGAGAAATATTTAAATTCATCAATATGATATCAAAAAAGTGTTTTTATTTATTTTTGATTCATATTATGTCGAAATTAGGTGAACATTTAGCAATGAAGAGAAACATTGAAGAGGCGCTTAATTTTAGAATTCCTGGCATACTAGGCGTCAAGGGAATTGGGATTGAAAAATCTGTTGCATGCACTTTCAACAAATACAATATCCATATGCGAATATGTTTGATACCAGAAAGGTAGTAACAATACTTTGCTGTTCTAGCTGCCATTTGTGTGTTTAATGGTTAAAACTTTTGCGCAAACGTCAAAATGCTTCAAATCGTCGGAAATGTCGGAAATGTCGGAACAATGGGAATACAACAAATTTTTTGAAACATAATTCCGATTATATTTTGTCTAAAGGTTTCCAAGAATTATACTTGGATAGAAAAACATTATATTACTTGCTAAAAGAATTTAAGCTATACTTTTCAAAATGATAGCGTCGTAAATTTTTAAAACTCGTTATGAACACAAACAAAAAGAGTGAAAATAAGTTGAATGTTGGACTGTGTGTTATTCTTAGGTACATTTCATTCCACTTTCGAAATACGTAGTAGAAAAGGTTCGTTTTCGAAAATTTTTACTTTCGCAACGACATACGGAGTATTACTGTACTTTTCTGTTGAGCAAATTTTGTTTAATGTGTGTTGGTAAAAATCCGACTTTTCTGTATTAACTGGCTTTCAATGTATCAGCTGAAGAGGTTTATGGTAAAATACCTTGGTACTTGGACTGGCAACGTTTCGAAAACTATTTCTTATTCAATACGAACTATCAATCAGCAATATTAGGTTTACCTGTTACACACAGAAAAAAATCTCATTCTCCTCATCTCATATAATTTGATTTCTATAAACATACGTTATAAGATCATAAGAGACCAATTCGTCAACTAGAACTTAAGTCTTCTCTTATATTACTTTTCGTAGCAACAACATATTTTCTTTCTACTTATTCTTTATGGTGGGCAAATTGTTTCAATAGTATAGTCTTTTTGTAAATTCTTTCTTACGTTCTTGTGTACGTATAATGTCTGTATATTCCACTTTCCATAATTGTCACTTTGTTTTAATCACACTATTATATAAAGAGGTAATGTTTGTTTGTTAGAGGTAATTTCCGGAACTACTGAACCGATTTCAAAAATTCGTTCACTAATAGAAAGCTACGGGATATAGTATTGCTATAGGATACTTTATTTTGTTTGATTTTCCATTTACCATTTTTTTGATTTCTTGCAGTATGTGAATGAAACACTGCGAGGCAGCTTACGTGATAAAAGCTGTACCTATTCCAACGAAATCATTTTAAAATGTTACTTTGCTGCATTCAACTTGACATTATATTCAAAAAAAGGTTTGAAACCGTACTTTGGCAATACTTCTCCGAATATTGAGCTATTCAGCTTTCCGCTCCATCCATTGAAAGCATTTTAGGTACCTAAACACGACATCACGCCACAACTCGCTACGCTGTTTGTTTCGGTAGTCGTGTGGTTTTGCTGTGCGGAACCGCTCGCCGGACTTCACAGCACAGATAGGAAATATTAGAGAGAATTTTATTTTCAAAATTTGCGGGATAATTGGGTAGGAGCGCTGGAGCTGACGGTCTATTAATACTTAGTTTGTTAGTGTACGAACAAAACATTTGGTCGTATTACCTATCAGACCAGGGGTGGAATCCCGTAAGGTGATAGGTACGGTGACCATTCGTCTTCTTTTTCACAGGACAGTCCTCCTTTTCATTACTATGACCTCTCTGATTTTTACTAAAAGAAAACAAAACACTGTCCTCTTTTTTTAAAATGTTGTCATTTTTCCCTAAAGACCATCTTTCTACCATAAGATATAATGCGAGATTGCGATTAGGTACCTTCTACAAATGTTAAAAGTGGTTCCACCATTTTTGACTGCTACAAATTTGGCAACACTTTTTTTTTTCAAAACATAGTTTTGTTGTCATTTGTCATTTTTTGCACAGAAAAATTAAGGTAGCCTTGATATAAACCTAATATTATAAATGCGAAAGTAAGATTTTTACCATTTAACGACCGCAAAACCAGTATTTATAAATTTTGGTATAGAAATAGATGAGACCTCTGGAGAATGACACTGGCTACTTTTTGTTGCGAAAACAACACGTGAAGGTGATGAAGTTGGGGATGCAAATTTAAATGACGAACCAATTAGTTCTCAAGTTAAGGATAATAAAATTCATTATAAGTACCTATCTATACTTTTGGTAAGATATAAATACATTTGCCGCGTATTTCACCAATGGATTTAAATATGTGGGTCTGATTGGTTGGCTTGAAAGATAGGATAGTTTTGGACCCGATATGTGGCGCTGTTGTTGATAAAAATGTATAAATGTACCTGCTAGTACATTATTATTTAATTCATACGAACAACTGTGGACTTCATTTTGAATATTGTGAGACGGCCCGATTTGCTCCTGCTACTGCTCTCCAATAACAACTGAATCATCTGCAGAAGAAAATAATCAATTCTAAAAGTATTACCGCGTATTACTATAGAATCGGCCATCAAATAAAATGATATATGTAACATGTAACCCATTCTGTTTAAATTATTGCCCTAATGTCAAGCTTTTGTTTTACAAATCACCACCCATATTAACAGTCGACATTTCAAAAGAAACACATAACTAATCCAATTATCAAAGATTTTTTCGAGTGCGAAACCAATGTCTGAATAGTTTTCATGTGACAAGTAGTGCGACTCAATTTTATTTAACATTTCTAGGTAAACTAAGTGCATAACTATTGAAAGTCCAACAAAATGTATAAGTAGACCATAAAATGCGTTCTACGTACCTACCATTTTTATTTGAAACGACAAATCCAATTGTATAACTGCATTCCAATTAGCTCTTTGAATCAGTTAGTCAAGTGACATGTTATATTTATATGTACCTATTTCGCATTATTTTGCAATTGTATAGTGACAGATTAGGCAATCTATTTGATTTCAATTAAAAGTGAAATCATTATTGTGTAGTAAATGCTAGCGCGTGGAAATGTGGTCACAAGCCAATCGAACAATAGAAAAACAAAGTTGAAAACACAGTATAAGTGTACAATACTTAACAAGAAGAGAGACAGCAATAGGTACAGCTGTTTTAGTAACAAGTTGCTAGTCTTTTGTACCCTGTTTGAAACAAATGAGATTATTTTCCAACGGTTAACTGTCCTAGGATCTCTCATTTATGCGTACAGCTCGAAATCAGTTATAACTTTTCATTGTTGGGCTTTCGTGTGTGTGTATTTTTAAAGAACAGATGATCCAATCAGGTTTTTAGGTTGCTCTGTTCGAAAAGTTGGTCTTGGTCTTGTGTTTTTCAAAGCTTTTTCTGTTCCATTTAATTTGTTGGGTTTGCAACTTCTGTCTGTGATAAAATAAAGTGCACAGATATTTTGTGATTTCGAAATAAGAACATTTAAGGCCAAGGAAGACTTGCAGGCAGGACTTTTTTACATTACAGTAAAACTAACCGGATAAAACATCCATCACCCATTTGCACTGCTTCAAATTCTAGCGACAGCACCTGCGAAATCCTAAAATCATCGCATACAATCCACGTTAAAAAACTCCAAGATTTCTTATCAATGTACTTTCCATTCAATGTACTCGTATATAATAAAATTCAAAGATATCAGGGAATTTTTTAACAGGCTAGAAACTTGTCTAAAGAGCAAGTATTTTCTAATCTTGCTTATTACACAGGAATAAAATCACACATACTTTCGATTTTTTTTTTTTTGTACCCACGTGCCTTGTTGTCGGCCAAACTTTATCACAAAGTAAACCCCCGAATCCCAACTAATCGCGCTCTGCACCCTCATTATCTTTTCAGTCATTAGCACCAGTTGATTGCTGTAGGAAGGAGGACACATCATGACTATAGCGAACATAATGTCGGTCTGTTGGAGAGCATTAACAAGGCGAAAAATGCCCGATGAAAGTGAATCGAAGTTGGCCCGAGTCCTTACACTTTTTGATTTGACGGCATTGGGTGTCGGCAGTACCTTGGGGTTGGGTGTTTATGTCCTAGCCGGTTCGGTGGCGTACGAACAGGCTGGTCCCGCTGTCACGCTGTCCTTCCTGTTTGCCGCTGTTGCCTCTGCGTTTGCGGGCTTGTGCTATGCGGAGTTTGCCGGACGTGTACCCAGGGCGGGCAGTGCATACGTTTACAGCTACGTGACGATTGGCGAGTTTGTAGCTTTCACCATCGGATGGAACTTGATTCTTGAGTATGTTATCGGTAAGTTTGCGTGCGTCAGAGTGTGTTGTGTGAAATTGCAATTTTATATCCTTCGCAGGTACGGCAAGTGTGGCAAGAGGTTTGAGTGGGTATCTGGATGCGCTCATCAATAATACGATGTCGGATACGCTCAAGGAGGTGATGCCAATTAATGTCAGCTTTCTGGGTGATTATCCGGACTTTTTCTCCTTCGGTATGGTGTTGCTGCTGGCGTGCCTGCTGGCCTTTGGTGTAAAGGAGTCCAGTGTGTTGAATAATATCTTCACGTGTGTGAACTTGGTGACGGTGTGCATTGTGCTGGTAGCAGGAGGAATGAACGGTAAGTCACGGTGGAAGCAGGTGTAAAAGCTGTTTGTAAACATACTTTTGGTATTCGCAGCTGATCCGGCCAACTGGGCTTTGACAGATGTGCCAGAAGACGCCGGCACTGGGGGCTTCATGCCTTATGGAATAGCTGGTGTTATGGCTGGAGCGGCAAAGTGTTTCTATGGCTTTGTTGGGTTCGACTGTGTCGCTACAACTGGCGAGGAGGCCATCAACCCTAAGAGGAACATTCCACTGTCCATTGTCATCTCGCTGATTATCATATTTTTGGCCTACTTTGGGGTGTCCACTGTGCTGACAATGATGTGGCCGTACTACTTGCAGGTGAGTTTGACGTAGCTCCATACGGAGAGGCATATCATGAATAATTTTTTTCGTAGGACCCCTATGCACCCTTTCCGCACGTCTTCGAAGAGGTCGGCTGGATCACAATCAAGTGGATTGTCACAGTGGGCGCTGTCTTCGCCCTCTGCACAAGTTTGTTGGGTGCCATGTTCCCATTGCCACGTGTGCTCTACGCCATGGGTAAGGACGGCATCATCTTCAAATTCTTCTCCAGGGTAAATGGATACACCAAGACCCCTTTGTTAGCAACTATCATCTCCGGATTGCTAGCCTCCATCATGGCTCTTCTCTTCGACTTGCAGCAACTGATTGACATGATGTCAATTGGCACACTCCTCGCCTACACCATTGTGGCGATCTGTGTGCTGGTGCTCCGCTACCAACAGGACGACATCAAAATGAAGGAAGTCCGAGTGAAAGTGCCAGTCATCATCAAGCAGCTATTCAACTTGAACTTCGCCAAGGAACCCAACTCGCTCACAGCGAATATCACCAAAGTTGGCATTGTAGTCTTCAGCGTCGTGTGCGTCATTACCTGCATCATTATGAAGAGCGTCGATATAAGCGCCGAGAACCCAGGCGGAATTGTTGCAATCGTTATCCTCGCTGCTGCTCTATTACTCATCCTCTTCTCGATTCAGCGCCAGCCCGAGTCAAAGGTAGAATTGTCCTTCAAAGTTCCACTTGTGCCATACATTCCCTGCCTCAGTGTGTTCGCCAATCTGTATCTCATGTTCCAGCTGGATCTGAACACATGGATTCGATTTTCGATATGGATTGTCATTGGTTACATCATCTATTTCAGCTATGGTATCCGCAAGTCAACCCAAGGCATTGCCAATAGGCAAGTACAAGTTGTTCTGCCCCAATTGCCAGAAAACGGCTGGAGCAATAATTTCGGAGGCGAAAAGTCGCACGGCGATGTGGTTGCAGACAAGCCACCAAGCGGCAAGCGTTACAGTGTCACAAGCAACAAATCTAACAAGAGTTAGTTTTGCTTCTTCCTAAGTTTTGTATATATAAGTCTAGCTAGGAGTGTACTTAACATCAAATTAGTATAATGACAGTATTCTATTTAGTTCAGCGAAAACAAACCAGAAAGCGAAAATATTTCAATATGTTTTATTTAACTTTTATTTCTTATTTAATTTTTTTTAAAGAGAGTATAGATTTCGAATAATATGAATTTGTGGGCCATCCGAGACATCTCCATTCCGCCCGCCTATAAATCATTTTTATTCGAGAATTTTACAAACGAAAATTACAAAACGCAAGATAAATACAATTTTGATTACACACATCGAAAACTTTTAAGCTAACTATACTTAAAAAACAAAACAGTAAAAACTAAAAATGTTGTATGTTTTTTTGTGATATAGAGGAAATATTTCCGTGCCTTTTAAGTGATTCGCAATTTTGTTTTATTATTTTATATTATTTTTTATGTATAGAAATTGTATAAATGGATGTTGTTCGGCTGTAGTCACTTTTTTCTTTTGAACAAATTCTATGGAACGATTTTTTATTTTACTTTATTTCTGTTAACCGAATTTATTTCATTTGTAGTTGATTTTGTGCAAGAACAAAATATCTGTTAAATATGTAATTAGAAAAATAAAATTTAAGAGCAATTAAAAATTGAACAGAATTTTACATTTAATGGAGTTTTAATTATTTTGGAAATTTTGTCTGCCCTCGAGTAGAGGTGGCTTTGCTTTGCTAATGGGTTTGAAACTTTAATTTGGCTGGAGAATGTAGAGCTACACTCGTTTCAGAGACTAAAAATAGTTAAAAAATAGACTGGGTAACTCTTCAAACAAGGGACAAATTTTAAAGGTACTCGTCCTGGTAGCCGACTGTTTGATCAAACAACGCCAGAAAGCACATATGCGGCCTTACCAATATGTTTACAGAATCTCAAGGACGAACGCGTCAATACGAGCACTAAAATTCAGCAACCTAGCGGCAGGTTTATTTAGACAAATTGCGAGGAGGTCTGATTTTATACACAGTCCCTTAACACCAGGTGAGTCTAAGTGTCGATCGCATATTATATAACTTTATTTTTTTACGAAAGCCACTTCCATGCTATAATTGATAACAACCACTTAAACAGCAAGGAAAACTGTGTTTTTGACAAAACGTCTTTAAAAACCGATTCATATCGGACACCAAGAGCTGACTTGTTTGGCATTTCAATCAAATGTTAAAAGCTTTTTAGGTGTTTCAAATAAACAGAACTAGTTTTTTTTTTTAACGTTTGAGCCGACAAAATCTGTTGTCAGTTTTTATATTTCTTTCCCTTCGAGTTCACCGAAAGGAGATTTTGCCCGCAAGCGAGTTCATTTGAGAATCCCAGGCGATACACGATTTTGTGGAAAGAGTGACGCTGCGCCATATGACGATGGAAGAATATGGCCGGCGATTTTATAAAAGCTACGCGACGGATCAAAATAGATACATTGTACAATGCCACGAGTGCTTTTTCTCCGTTTAATACAATGCCTCCGATTTAATTTTATCTAACCAGTTTTGGTGGCATTTAGTTTGGAAGGATCGGTACGGATGTGCCTTTGCTAAGAGTAAATCCATGGCATGAAACCCCCGGCGATTTAAGGAAATCTTTGCTGTTTTCTTATGACTTTTAGAAGACTTGTTTCTCGGCAAAGGACTGCAGTAACATGTCATTAACTAACGCAGCTTGATTGTTATTTGAAGTCAATTTAGCTCATCATATATAGAACAAAGTTGTCGCTCGTTGAAATGAAACACGACTGTCGTTCTCTCTTACTTTACCGAAGTGCATGTCTTGCTTTGAGCTTTAAAAAATCGCTACTCATGTCGTTTTCCATTGGGATTGAGTCTCTTCGTTTTATTTTAACTACGTCCACTCAACAAGACGATGTCTAATGTTTTGTAAATGGATTAGTGCGTTATATGACATCAATAATCAATATCAGCTGTTCAAATTGCATTCGTTTTTGGAGAGATCACAAATATGGATATCCACTTCAAAAATCGTTCACCTGTTGTATACACGAATGGATTTATGTATTTCTTTATTTTGGTTTTCACGAAACATTGCGCATTTTTTTTAAAACAAACTTCTTAAAGTGATATACAGCAGCTGTGCAAGATATATTGGTACTTGTGGCAGTATGTTTAGGTAAATCTGAAAAAATATCGAGATCTGCAAAAAGTGATCCGAATCAAAAAAAATACAGTTTTTTTGCCCAATGGAATATGAAAAGTGATTTAGATCAAAAAAAAAAGATTGATTAGTGTGTAAGCAAGCGGAATAAATTGTCAAAGTTTCATTATTCTGCGATTTGCGGTTATCTGTCATTCACGCTACTGTTACAAAAAGATCAATATCCTATGCTAAAGTCCTCTGAAGCCTTTTTTACACATCGTTATCTTTCTGCACGAAATCAACAGTTTTTTCACTTGTCAGGTATTACATTTTATTCAAAGTTAGAGTGAGGTTGCGTTTTCACTACTTATTGGTTTCGCTCTCAATCCGAAAACATAAAATGTATACATTAAACCGAACAGATACAGGAATCTCTTTGTCTCATTTTATTTTCAGATGAAATGTCACGATAACGATTACGACGTTTGCGATAGCGATATAAGTATTTATCTATTGAAAACGCGGTCGCCGGATTGCTGGGTAGGTAGGTACTAAGTACTCGTATATTGTCCATCTGTAAAATCATTTAATCTCTCATCTGACTACTTTCATTGAAGTTTGTGTCTAATGACACAATATGACAGTGCGGCTATTTTAAAAATCAAGAAAAAATGTAGACCTTTTGTTTATGTTTTTTCTAGATCTGACAACTTGTCGGGATCATGTCGTAACTCATCTTAAATGGAAGTTAAATTCAAATTATAAAGCACTGTTCTAAAAAATACTTTATAAATTTAACATCCAACTTTCGAGTCAAAGCCTAGGTATGCAGTTTTCTGATGGGCCTTACCAATAAACCTTTTTAGTTTCGACTCTAAATTTAAGTGTTTCTAAACTATGTGGCTATACTTTCTATACAAACTTCGCAATTATGAGCTTCTTTAAATTTAAAGTCGAGACTAAAGTTTGTTTTTAGTACCTGTACTTACGGCGCAATGTACTTTTCGTATTTCAAATATGGTCTAACCTCTAAATTTTGTAACTTTTAAATTCATTCCGAATTGCGAATGAACAAATTGACTACCACAAACAACACTTGCATCACCGAAAGGCTTTCCATACTCAGTAAGGCTAAAAATAACGTTCGATGGATAGGTGAATTGCCTAGGTTTCTTCAAACGGTGCAAGAAATAATTTAAGAACATGTCATTATTAAAAACAAATTGGCATCTGGTAGACGTTTGCAAACCAAGGCCAAATTTATTTATCTCTTGAAAATTGTAAAATTTGTATTTGGAATTGAAAAATAAACTTGTTCGTACCTCTTAAAGGCCTAAACTGGAGTACGGCCTACTTATCAGGTCTGCTGCGCGCTGAGCTATTTTCCACCAACAGGATGCAAATACACAGTCGTGCATTCAAAGTTTAATAAATTCTATGTTTACCATCGCAGAAATGTTACCTACGTTCTGTTACTGCTCCATATTTTTTTTTAAACAAACAGAGCTCAAATTAACTTGCCAGCTGCACCATCCACTTCAGCGAATCATCGGCAATACTCGTCGTCACCCTCAAGTGCTCTGATGGTGATCGATCTGGCACGTTAGTTTTTGCTCGTACTATGAAATATAGAGATTCATTGAAAAGCCGTTCCGTACGAGAACGAGAAACCATAAGCCTATCATACCCACTATTAACACCTCTTATGAATGAAGTTCCAGCAAATCTCAAAAGTATGCATCTATAACAATTCATAACTTACCTACCGCATCCCAAGAATATGCAATAAAAATGCTATCTGCCGGTAGCTCTACCAGACACAATGAAATAATTCGAACTATTTACATGTCCGGTATCACCTTTTGTCCCTTGAAATATCAGGTATAATTTCCGATGATTCATTTCAATTATTCGGGAGAAACGAATATTTACTTCCACGCCATTCAACCACAACCTCTATTCGCCTCACTCCGATATGTAAACGTCAACACGGGCCGTTTGCCGCGTAAAAACGTTGAATAATAAATTAATCCATCCTTCCGACCAAATAACACCGGTCTTTGTGTCATACAAGCGTACGCCACCCGAGGTAGCTACACTTCAACCCTTCATCCCCGCATACATTTAATACCTCTACAATTTATACGATTGCTGCCTATTTTGCTGAATGTCCATAAAATATTGTACTACCGTCAATTTATTTATTTAGCCGCAAGTTAAGCGTAAATGCTGCTCACAGCTGCACAAAATTCCTCCCGCGCGCCGCAAATATGCAAATAACGGCAAATTTATCGAAGGACACACCAGCCACAGCCACAAATGAAATACATCCGAGCGAACAATTATTGCAGTCCGACTTACCTGGGAATCCCCAAATTCGATGTCTGATTTAAAATCGCATTAATTGGAAAAGTCTTCAACAGCCTAGCCCATATAGGCTTAGGGGTGGGCGGGGTTTTGTGTTCTTTGCGCTCCTATGTACAATTACATGTATATGAAAGTGGCACGCAAAAGCCCTTTCAAGTGGAAAAGCGCAATGAAATAATGAAATGCAGTAAAGCGCCCGCTGGTCAACTTTTGCTAAATTGATTGGAAAAATTCATAAATTAATTACACTCGGCGCTGCTATTGAAAATTTGTGCAACCACTAGCCGGTCGGCTTAAGGGCCTACAGCTTGAGGATATGAGAGCCATTAACGCTTAGCTTCGGCTTGCTTTTGTGTGCAGTAACACTGGCCGGGTGTAATAAAACAATAGAATCCGATCAGCAGGTAATAAATAATTTAAAAAAAATTATTGTGACCGCGGTACGGGCGAAAGCTATCAAAAGGGATTGTCGGTGATTTTGAGGTTGGGGTTACGGTTGTAGTTGTTCACTAGACCATGGATGAGCATCATTATAACAGCGAATGTCTAAACGCTGTTCGAATGTTACCTACTGCTTATTATTTACTTTTGGTTTTAAACATCGACGCCTGTAGGTATGCAATTACGGATGTAAAATTGTAAAATCATTGTTTTGTAATTCATATCAGTTTGGAGAGTAATGGAAAAGCGATGGGAATATGCGAGTTTCAAAATGGAGATGCTCTTCTGTGGCCTTAGAAAGAAGTTTTTAGAAGATGAAGGACTTAAGCGACATTTCCAAATAAAGGGCTTAGCGTGTTTAACACCTTCTTCCACTAAGGACAAAGTGGTTGCATATAACACCTTCATCCTTTGCTAAATCATAATATAGAGGTAGGGTAGAGGCATTAGAGAAGTCCACATGAGACAGAAATTTAAGTTTTCACATAGGACCTTCATCCGTAAGAAAAAAGGCAAATCTCAAAAAATGTCACTTAGGACCTTCATCTTCTAAACGCTTCTATTCCTTTTAAACCGTCACCTCTTATTTTTTTGTTGGTCACAATATACCAGAAAATGGTTTATTAAGATTTTAGTAAAAAAAGTATTTTTTTTCCAGTACTTCTTGTTTCCTATTTCCGACCAGCTTGTGTCCAATCTTCGGCCACCCAGTAAAGAAAGGGCTTTATTGTTTAATTTTTTTTATTTAAATGATTTATTAATGAAAAGTAATTTATATTATAACAAATAAATAAAAAAAAATTCATGTGAAATATTCTATCGCAATCTTTGCTCATTGTGCTGCCATGAACGTTTTCGCCATTCGTTTAAAATATTTTTATAATCCGACTTCACACTTCAGGCCTTTAACAGCACCCAGATTTGCCGGCTGAAGGATATGGGTGGTGTTTGGAGGAAGTGCATCATAATTATGTTTTTGCTGCTGCAAAAGTAACTTGGTTCAAGGGACATGTGAGAAGCGTTTCCATCGACAAAAAAAAGGACTGGACGTTTAACATCTGTGTTGGAAATCCAAACGTTCAGACCTTTTTCACATATTGTCCCCGCATCCATCCACTCTCCGTCTTGCCAAAAACCCAGTCAGGCTTCTCATTTCGGAATTATTTCAGCCAATCGGGCGACCTTTTGTAAGGCAAAACAGACAACCATAGGAGAAGGTGTTCTTTCATCTGCTGAAAAAGTCATCAGCACAGTTAAGTTCTCTTTTTCATTTGCTGCCTTGATTTCTTCTTGGAGAATATCTTGCACCGTTTTCAAGAGGTTTTTACAGGTCTGTGGAAAACCACACTTCGCTAGACTTATAAAACAGCTTTTAAGCTTGTTTTCACGGATTTAAAATAAGGTTTGTTTTAACTCTGTGCCTTCATATAAAATGACACGCTTTTCTTGTCCTTAGCGTGCTTCTCATTTGCCCGGGTCATACTTAACCGGCTTAAAACCAGAACTTAAATATCTTAGTATCAAAAAGTAAGTGGAACCTTACAACACTTGTTTTAAAATAAAACAAGGGGCCGCAGTTAGGAAACGTGTGTTATATACGGCTGAAAAGGGGCGCCCGAAGACTGGAAAACTTTAAATTTTAATGACTTTTTTTCTACAGGGTGGTCAGAGTACGTTGAGCTATCACTTGGCGTACCTAGTCATTAAAAAAAAAATAGTCGAGTTGCCTATCTCCGGCCAACAATACGCAACCACGTTTATTTTTAAATCCCTCTTGAAATCGAAGAAGTTTAACATTTAAAAGCTAATATTATTGAAAAATAAAATATTTTATAAGAAAAACAACAGACTCACTCACAAAATTTTCACACAAAACACTAATTCCGACAGCAATTTCACTAAAGATTTGACAGTAAATTCTGACAAAAACCTTCCCCGACACAGCACAAGTCAAATGAGTTGATTTCTCGAAAGCGGCTGAGCACACGCAACAAGAATTTCGACATATTAAGGGAGAAGATTAAGAGAACAATTTAAGAGCTAAAACTTAAATGGAAGAAATTGCCAAAGAAGTGGTGGAGGTAAATAAAGTTTATGTACGAGTACAATTGCAACACCGATGTTCTTTAATTTTGTGGAAGCTGCTCGAAAAATGGATTTAAGAAGAGTTTCGCTTTTAATGTCTGCGGCGTCTTTGATGAATGTGCGCCTTCATCCGAGCAGTAAAAGTGTACAAATTTTCAAAAGATCAAGTTTCAGAAACAAAAAGTTACCACAAAGTTGCAGAGCATGTTTAAACGGGGTACAGCGAATACATTACAACAGGAAAAATGTAAGTCGTGTAAGTGGAAAACAATTAAAATAGTGACTGCAATTTTATCGTGGGAAAATTAAAGTAGGTAGGTTCATATAATGGTTGTTTTTGCAAATTTAGGACCTAGGTATTCGGTATTAGGTCGACCGTTGATGTGTATGTCAATTTTGCTGCGCTATTGTAAATCCACGCCATCAAATAATTTTTGTTTTAAAAAGTGGACTATGTCCATCAAAGTAGCTGTTGCTATTTGCTACTGGCTGAATTTATGTTGACTAGTTTGAGTCTCGCTTGTGGTCGAAAATCGACCCTTCCTCTTGTTAGTATGTAATACTAAAAAAAGGTACCACAATTCTCGATATTTATGTTCTTTTTCTAATAAACGAAAAATAATGTGGAAAGTGTGTTCACAAACCGGACTGTACATGCAAACCTGGTTGATAACCGAAATTTATTTCCAATCTCCCTTTTCATGAACTTTTGTATGATAAATCCCGAGATTTATGCGTGATTTACAGAAATTTTTCTAAATCTCGCAGTTCATCTCCGGTGGAAACGTAGTATTAATACTTCATACTCCAACTTGGAAAACATTTGGTGATATTTGACAGGCGAAAAATTAACTGAGTAAAACGTGTAAAATTACGCATTTCTATAGACGAGATTCATTTGTGTGTCTAAAGAGCAAAAGACAAAAATTTGTTAAAACATTTCGAATTCTATTTAGATATATTTCGCATATTCGTCTACGTGACTTTGAAAACTCATCCCCGAAAATTCCTCTACGGTTCCACTAAATTGCGCCATGCATAAGCCAACTCTAGTACATTTTGTTCTTCCGCGAGGATTTTGGCGAATAGCTGTCAATTCTAAAAGCAGAGCTCCCTGCGACATTAACCAATTTAAACGAAACATGTCGCTTGGGATTCTCTAATTAACTCGCCGGCGACCAAATAGCGAATCGACTGGTTAGCTTTTACTTTAACTTGATGACATATAGTCAATTGTGACAATTGTTATAAATTGTGGTTGCATTTTATTTATGTAACTGCTTCAGCGTTGCCACTTTAGGATTATTTTTTCGCAGTAAATTCTCTAAAAATGTGCTGTAGATATTCAAGATAGAAAAACAAACTATAACATAAACAATACAAAATTTAAAAAAAAACGATTGTTTAAATTAATTCAATTTTTCAAAAGGTTTTGTTGCTATGCTTATTGCTAAAAGGACATTAGACAACGCTTTTTATTTCAACGTTTGCATATAGCATAAGTCTTTAGGTCATTTCTATTCGTTCCGAAAGTAAGAACGCACACCAACGAACGGTTGGGAGAAGCAAGCCTAGGGACTTTTATGAACCTACTGCGACAACTACTTACTTATCTTTATTAATGTAACGTTTTACTGAACTCGCCGACATTCTGTAGAATATTTTCAGCAAGGCCAAGCTGTTTTTCATTTTAGAAGTCACACAAAATGCGTACCTTTTGTCCAAGCACCTCTAGGATTATTATGCTACCTCGCTCATGGACTTTCGTTTACAAAAAAACATCAAAGCACATAACAAGACGAAAATAGCTTCAAAAATGGGGCCTCTCGAAAGAACTGACCACAGAAAATACTTTTCTCGATTATTACCGGCAAGGACCACTCATTGGTTTGACTACACAATTTGAATGAATTTTCCCATATCCCCAGTGGATTTACTTTTGCATTCTACTTCTATATACATTTGCATTCAGGATCAGGACCATAATTAATTCTTCGAAATCTATGATATCATCCTCTCCAGAGTAGACAAAAAATCCAGTGAATCCGTTTAACTACATTTCCCTCATCTGTATACACGTACCGCTAACGAAATCCCTAGAAAAGATCAGTCAAAAAAAAAAAAGCGAATCCCTCAGTCCATCTAAAAGGACCAGCCGACAAAGGAAGTCCGCAAAAACGATGCTAAATTGATTCCACAGCCAATTTTTCACCAAAAAGAGGCGACTCGTAAAAGGAAAAACCAAAAAAAGAAAAGCACACCTGCATTCTAGTTACACATAACCATCAGAGCCAAGGTCTCAGCACAGGTAAAGTATTATCGCCGCAGCAGGACATTGCAATCCTTTCGCCTTTCTACTTCAGCACCTTTTTGACTTAAACACACATGCGAATCGAGGGTGGAGTAAGACCACGGTAACTTTTGTCGAAATGACGTTTCACACGGTCCAAAGTAATGTGGCCAACGAAGGAGCTATTTGGCCAGCTGCTGATGTGCATCCAGTAGTAGTAGAAGGGAGAAAAATCGAATAAATTGACATCCATTTGGTTCGAAGCAGGACTAAAGGTACCTTTTGCGCCAAGTTCGAGATCTATTCTACCGTGGCATCGCAATCAGTACAGCGGAGACTGACACTCTACTTTAACCTCTACAGGATTTCTTTGAACTTTCCATGAAAGGTGGTATCCTGGTGGCACTGAAATTGAATAGCAACAAAAAATATGTAGTAAAATGGAAGCACGTGTGATTTAATGTAGTCCCTGTGACCCGTCTGTGTGTTGCAAATTGAAAAGATTTCCGTGGATTCGACTCCGTAATGTACGCTGACGAATTCAACAACCCAAACGTGTGTGTATGGATCGATATGGTCGTCGCTTTTAGGATTTTGCACTAAAAGTAACTCATTTTCGGATTATGCTGTCTGGGAAAAGGATTTGCCAGTGTTAAACATATTTCCATTCAATTGGGTTTGGGAAACGCCGGGCTGGCACTTTGTCTGGGAGCTTATGTCAAGAATTCTTACAAAAATGCTGTTTTTTTTAGTCATAATTTGAGGAACTACACGGAATGTCATCGCTTTGATGCCTGCTACATAATTCATTGGTAAAGGAGTAATGTAGAAAAATAACTAACTAAATAACTAAGACCTGCAAGTGGATCGTTGTATTTTGTTGTGCGTGCTTTACGTCGAACAAATATAAAAATGCATGTCAGTTTCAATTCGATTCGATGGTAGCCGTCAACATGAAACTTTTTGTAAAATTTCGGTACCACAAATACGCCAAATTATAGGGTAAAGCATGCGAAAAAAGGGAAAACTATGGAAAAGATTTGAAGTGGCTCAGTGGGCAACTATATGTTAGGGGTCCCAGGTTCGAAAGGTATCCAGCAAACTCCATACTGCACCTTAAGATTTATTCCACTGTGTCACCTCTGGCGAACGTCTGACAAACATCCGAGAGTATAATTGGCTTTGAAAAGCCTCTCGATTCAGACGTTCGGAATCGGGATCAAATAGTGCATCCCTTCTTCCCAGAACTAAAAATTCACACAAAATGAATGCTTGAGAAAATCTGGGCGTATAGGGTACCTACCCATTTATTTAACGAAGCGGTGGGAAAAACAGTTTAAACACAACCATCTTTGAATCTGCCTCCAAAAAATACAAAATGCCTTGACCTCGACAAACCAGTTCGGCATTCTGTAAGCCGAAACGTTTAAACGTTTTCGTGTGCACGAATATATTTGCTTGTGTAACATAGGGCAAATCATTCGTGCGCACGAAAACGTTAGAACGTTTCGCCTTACAAAATCTGACCCCAGGCTTTTTAGTGACACCCGCACACTTCCATTCGCCGATTGATTTCGACGTTTTTCGAAAGGCAAAAACAGTCACAAAACACCAAGTTTTAAGTAATAATTGGACAAGTTTTAAGTATTAATTGGACAGTTAAAGATATCTAATTGTATTGCTCGTCTTGGTGGAAAGAGAAAATAAAGTTAGAAAGAAATTGGAAAAGTAAAGCGATGTTGTTTCTTGAATTCTATCACAAGAAATTTTGCTGCCAATTCTTAAGATGCATGCCTTTAAGATAAAACTTATACAAATGCAATTCATTGACTTCATCAACCCCACACAAATTTCCTTGAAGTATAAAGATAAACTTTCGGGTTTCTGGTGAATCCCGGTCTACACTCTACAGTCGTCCGTCGGTGGCGTTTCGAATTCACGTAATCAACGTAAGCTCATGTTGACTTACCAATGGGGATAAAGCCGACCATAAAGTAGTGTCAACATTTATCTCGTCATCACTCTTAAGAAGTAGTAGATTCTGGTCAGCTTTTAAGTGGCGTTTCGGTACACTTCTATACCCCTTATTTAAATATTGATATCCTTTGGGCATAAAACAGCATTAATGAGTCAATAAAGTTGCTTTCAGATGCCCAAGTTGACAGGACCTTAAATAAATACATAGCATCTTTTTACTGCCACTTCCGGATAAAGTTATCTTTCGGGACTAAAAACTCAACAAGTATGAGTATATAGTTGTGCATGTGAGATGGGGTATGGGGATGATGAATTGATGGTAGGGTCCAGAGATTATGGGCTTTTAATTTTATGCCAATCTAAGAAGATTATTATGAGGTTGGTCATTATACTAATTAAAAGGTACTCCTTGCAGAATGTAATGATGGGGGAGCGCATTTTTGATGGCTTACCAAAACGACATTTGATTACGTGTTGCTTTGCTATTGATTTGCATTTCAAATTAAACTACGAAACTCGGTCGACGTATTCTGTGTTAAATTATGAAGTTTCTGGGGTGCGCTTTGGACGGAGAACTAAGCAATCGATTAGACATTTTATAATAATGCTACGAAAGAAACTGGCTTGATACTAACAATGATTCTTTTTTATAGGGGATTTGAGATGCGAAGGTGAAGAATGCCATCGGGACTGGTTTCTAAAGAAATTCGAGTTTATTGAAACAGATTTGATTGTGAATTGAGGACTTATGCTGCATTGGTGAATGCATTGAAATTCTCATTTACGATGGTCGAGATATAGTACATTCTTATTGTAAGTTTTGCTCATTTATTTAAATTTTTGTCAATTTTAATTCTTTGCGATGAATCTTAAAAGAATTGGCGGAAGCCGCACATGAGCTGTCCATATAAATGGCGTCCCAGATACTGCCAACTGAAGGTAATGAAAGCATTCCATTTACTTTCCCATTGAGCAAAGACGATGTAATAGAATGGACTGTCAGCTTCGTAGGACAAAGTCAATTTTAACCCGCAAATTTTGAAATAAAATAGATAGCTCCAGTAGTCGGTCTTTTAACTTATTTTTTTTATTTGATTGGTCTTGAAAAATCCCTTGTTTAACTATTTAATCAAGTATTTGGTTTATCCGAGTGTTTGAAGTGCATAAAAAATACTCAGCATATTAGCTACCCAATGCAAACTATTGTGGTGTGGAATGTAGCGTGGAACCTAAGATGGTGAAGTGGAAACAACCCATTAGTCACCAAACAAGTTCCACTTCCAATTGGAGACTCGAATCTGTCAAATAAGTGGAGAGTTAAGTGAGCTAATTCTAGAACCAGCGAGTTTGTTCGGGACGGACCGGAATAATCTAGCAACTTCCCGGTAGATGGCGAAGCGGATATAAAAAGGCAGATTTTAGAACAGGGAGGGACAGTTGATTTTTAAACAGTGATTGGTTAAGTTCGAAATAGCAATCGGTTGTGAAGATAAAGAAGTGTAAAATATTACATTGAATTAAGTGATTGGTTTAAATCGGTTAAGAACTGTTGTAAGAAATATTGTTTTGAAGTGAATTATTATAATAGTCCTTAAAAGTGTAATAAAAATGATTTTATTAGAAAAGTTCAACAGAATAGTGTTTTATCTTTTCAGCCCTGATGTAACAATATTTACGAAATAATTGAGGTAAGTATGATTTTGGATTAGTCGGTGCCCTTAGTTCCAGTAGTCGGCCATGCAAGTATCCAGTAGTCAGCCACAATTTAATTAGCACATTTTCATAAGAACAGGGGCTGACAACCGGAGATAGCTTTTTAAAGGAACCATGTCCTTCATAGTCAGCCCCCATTTAGAAATACCAATCGTTTTCTGCGCTTATGAAAACTGTACACAAACATATAGTTTTTACTTGCGAAGCAGGACCAGGATTGTTGCAAGTTTTTAGACACAAATAGAAGCAATATTATTAATAGTTTTTGCTTGCAAGCAAGACCAAAGGATTTACTTTTGAGCAGTACTTAGTATTCCAGAGACTGAACGGGTCCGGTTCAACTCATCCCCGGACGGGTCGGGTGCAACAGCACAACTAAAATCCAATAATCGCATCACTCACCTTTAGTGGATCGTTACCCTCAAACGAGTATTATTTTAAGTGTTAGGTTAAAGTTTCTCTAAAGTCAAACTATAATTATACATTACTGGTGTTAATTGATGAAACTCAAGGACCAAAATGTTAAAATGATGAAACTCCAAACTTGTATTTTCTTATTACGTTATAAATGATGACTGCTTTATTTGGGTGTCGGATGAATTGTATCGTTGTGATTACAGAAAACATATTCTCATTATTTGACATTTACACTTGTTTGACATATCGATGACAGATTATAATAAAGGGTGATTTTTTAGCTGGTTTGGTTTTGGCAACACTGGTTTTGACAGCTGACGTGTGTTTAGTACCTTGTGTCACTGTCAAACAGCTTCAGTTTGGTTTGCAATTTAACCATGGATCGTCTTACAAATGAACAACGCTTGCAAATTATTGAATTTTACTATCAAAATTCGTGCTCGGTTCGAAATGTTCATCGCGCGCTGCTTCCATTTTATGATCGGCATTCTCGACCTTCTGAGCAGTCTATTCGGAAGATTGTGACCAAATTTCGCACCAAATTTACTTTGTTGGACATTAAACCACCAACACGTTTACGTACTGTGCGTAGTGAAGAAAATATTGCGGCCGTATCAGCTAGTGTGACAGAAGACCGCGAAATGTCGATTCGGCGCCGTTCCCAGCAGTTAGGCCTTTGTTACAGCACTACGTGGAAAATTTTGCGGAAGGATTTGGGTGTAAAGCCTTTTAAGATACAGCTGGTGCAAGAACTAAAGCCAGCCGACCTACCACAACGCCGAATTTTTGGTGAATGGGCTCTTGGAAAGCTGGCCGAGGATCCGCTTTTTTATCGAAAAATTGTGTTCAGCGATGAGGCTCATTTTTGGTTGAATGGGTACGTAAATAAGCAAAATTGCCGCATTTGGAGTGAAGATCAGCCAGAAGCATTGCAACAGCTACCAATGCATCCCGAAAAAGTCACTGTTTGGTGCGGTTTATGGGCCGGCGGCATTATTGGGCCATATTTCTTCAAAGATGATGCGAATCGCAGCGTTACTGTCAATGGTGAACGCTACCGAGCGATGATAACAAACTTTTTTTTGCCCGAAATGGAAGTTCTTGACTTGCATGATATGTGGTTTCAACAAGACGGTGCCACATGCCACACAGCACGCGAAACAATGGCGCAATTGCGAGGCGAGTTTGGTGAACAGTTTCGGGCCGGTCAATTGGCCGCCTAGATCGTGCGATTTGACACCATTAGGTTATTTTTTGTGGGGGTATGCCAAGGCTAATGTGTATAGGGACAAGCCCGCTTCGATTGACGCACTGGAAGGCAACATCCATGCATTCATTCGTGAGATACCGGCCGATATGTGTGAAAGAGTATGCCAAAATTGGACTCAGCGGATGGGCTACCTGAGACGCAGCCGCGGTCAACATTTGCATGAAATTATCTTTAAACATTAAATTGCAAGGTTCAAACTATCGATTCAAATAAATATTTCATTCATTTTTTCGAATTTTTTGTGTTTTTTTTTAAAAAAAAAGTTCTAAACCTCTTAAAAAATCACCCTTTATAATAACAATAGCCGTGTTTTTTTGAGCTTCAATTTCAGCAAAGCAAAGTAAACTAGGATTTTCATCACGCAATTACAACAACTACGCTCTACTTGACAGTTGTTGTAATCGCGTGCTGAAAATACAACTTTACTTTGCTTTGCTGAGATCGAAGCTCAAAAAAACACGCCTAATAACAAACAATTAATGGTCTAAATGAGCAAGTTACATTGATGATTAATATTTAATATGTTAGTAAAATGTTCTTGATCACAACAAGTGGAATTCGGCATAATCGTTGGGGGAAGGAAGGAGGTAGGTACCAAATTTATGTAATGCTAGGAGGAAGATTTAGCGGTGGGAAATGCTTTATGTTTTTTGTACCTGAATGGATTTATATGATTTCAAGACTGTAAACATTTAATTAATTTAAATCTGAAGCTAAACGAATAAGTTTTTTGAGAAAATAATTTGACTTTTAACTTCAGAGAATTTGAATATTAAATTAATTTAAAAAGCTTAAAGTCAATTTATTTTCTCAAACAACTTTTTGTTTTCACTTTAGAGAATAAAAAGACAAATTTCACAAAGATATTCATCCATTCATGTCTGTACGTGTTCATAAGCGAATATAACCTGCCTTTGTAGCTCCTACTCTATTTCACAAAATGGTTTCCAAACACAATTAAGCACCACCAATTTCGAATACAAAATGTCTTGTAATATGGAAATACTTATTTCCCACATTAAATGCCATAGACTACAACTTACGAGCCATAACCAGTCTTTTAGCACTCTCTCTTCATTTATCCCACGAAGCGTGGTCATTTTTCCCTTTATTCCCTTCTCACCATACTCAAATTCCCTTTTAAAATCCCATGATACTTTTTTGCGTCAAAATCAAGTTTCTAAAAGTTGAATTTGTATTAAACGGAAATAAAATCACGTTAAAACCGCAGTTTGCAACACCGCTATGATTATTTGTTGGTACTAGAAAATGTTGATAAAAGGCGATTTACATGAGCTGTTTTTTTTTATGGACATTCAGTGTGTTGATAATCATGGTGAAATACAGGCGTTTTGATAGAATTTCACCAAAAATTTGAATGTTTGAATGTTTTTTGTCAGATTTCTAAAATTCCCACGATTTGGTGCTTTTTCCCTTTATCACTCGGAAGGCTTTTCGGACATCGAAATTCCCACAAAAAGGGATAAATCGCACGATATAATAACACTGGCCATTAACATATGAATCACGGTCGCTTGAAGAAATTACAGTGCTTTTGTATGAGACTATGACCAGTACTACTATTGGAGTGGCCTTTGTAAATTCATTTAAGTGGCCTTTTTGGGAGAAGTTCTAAGAAACGATAGGTGGAGTTGGGTTTTTCTAACTATGAGTGCGGTGGCAGTGGTCCTCTGATTTATACGGGCACAAATCCTTATAAAAATCCTCAGCTCTTAGCCCCAATTTTTTTTTTAAAGTCTTTTCCACTTAACTTGAGCACAATTTATCGACTGAGTGGAGAACAGCGCTGCCATTTCTAACGAATAATTCCATTTTGACGGTTTTTGAACGAATGGACGATTTACAGATTTATTAGGCTATGGCAAAAGTGTGTATTTCAGTGTTGGATATACAACACTTAAGTAAGATAATCAACTAAAACAGAATGCAGTCATTGAGAAATTCTTCTGACTGATAAAGTTTAGATCAGTTTAGATGTCGGCTAAATAGATTGGTCATTGATTAGTTTTTATTGTACCAATTATTTATTTACTGGTGTGTACGGATATTATATTAACTTATATTTAAAAGGAAAAGAGCTTGCAGAAGTATGCAAATGGCTGCGGCATAAAGTCGCAGACTATTCCCTTCAGACTTCTGCCAAACAGAGACCTTAAGTGGAAGATGCCTTCGAAAAACTTGACAGATGTTTATTGGGCTTTTGCAAACAAGTTTTAGAGCCATACGTGAAGATTTGATTACATCCTAATCCAGTCGCAAAATCTGCCTGAAGCTAGTCCTTAATGCAGAAGTGAGTCTTAATTTGCGCAGCAGTCGGACTGACTTCCTTTGTGTCAGACACCAAATCCATGGAATCAAGGTCGCAGGATAGTTATCACGCAAGCTCATTGAGACTACAGCAAAGGTGTTACTAAAAACCACCCCACTTTTCACGGTAGATTGCTTTGAAAGTATGTATAGCTCATGATAAAAGTATCAAAGTCCCCTTTCTCAATCTACTATTGATAACTTTCATCACCCTCTTCTTCTTTCATATTTCCACAACTCTCCACTTCAGTCCAGTTTTTCCGCAGTCGTCTCCTCTTACGACTTTCACAAAGCTCACTTTCAAAAAATTAATTAATCTCAGTAGGTGCTCTTTCGAGTTTTCCAACCTTTCCTTAAATGATACTTAAAACTTCATCCTAATCGCCCCCGTGGTATAATAGGAGACTCCGTTCCTTACGAAACAAAAGACAGTATTTCTTAGCACCGGTTCTTCTTCTGACTATTCCAACTATCTCGGTACTTTTCTTAATATTACCCAGCTTTATAGCTCTCTCTACCAAGGCTATCTAAATGATGCACATTCCAATCTTATAAACGACCCCAAGTCCTTTTTCCAATTCGTAAACTATAAAAAAAAATGCGACGGCTACCCTCCTTTGCTCTCTTACGAAAATTTATCATCCACCGACCCACATACCATTGCCAATTTCTTCGCCACATTTTTTAAGCAATCTTTTGCCGATAACTCCTTCGAACCTGACCCCTCTTACTTCAGCTACCTACCTAAGTTCTCTATCGGTCTCTTTCTCTCACAAACCGTTGACCCTTCACTTATTGTAAATAAGTTACAAAAGCTCAATGATGAGTTCTCAACCGGCCCAGATGGTCTTCCAGCCATTTTTCTTAAGAAGTGTTCTTCCAATCGCTCGCTCCCCCTTTTGAAAATTCTCTCATACCAAAACTTTTTGAAAGTATTTTATACGAAATCTTAAGCTTTCGGTGCAAGTCTATTATTTCCCCCCACCAACATGGCTTTCTGAAAGCTAGATCAACAACAACAAATCTCGTGGAATTTGTATCCTTTGCCCTATCAGCCTTAGAGAGTGGCAACGAAGTCGACGTTATTGCAACTGACTTCAGTAAGGCCTTTGATATGATATCTCATCAAATAATTCTCTTCAAAGTGTCAGCCCTTGGCTTTGAACCTATATTGATAAATTGGCTTTGACCTTGAAAACCGCTGTTATAGCGTTCGATTTAGGTCCGTACTTTCGTCCTCCTTCTTAGCAATATCTGGTGTCCCTCAAGGCAGCCATGTAGGTCTCCTTCTCTTTATCCTTGCGGTAAATGATCTTGAGAAGGTCATTAAACACTCGTCTCTCTCTCTCTACGCAGATGATACTAAATTCTTCAAAACCATCTCTTCACCTCAAGACTCCTGTCTCCTTCAACTAGACCTTGATCGTTTTTCGACCTGGTGCCTTAAAAATTGCTTAGAGCTCAACATCACCAAATGCCAATCCATTACCCTTTTGCGAAAGCGCAACATGTCCCCTCGCCGACTATACCTTCTCCACGGTCAACTCTTCGTTCAATCTCTTCGTGACCTTGGCATATTGTCATGGGAGCTTAATTTTCGTTTACATATTGAGGATATAATCTTAAAGGCCAACTCATCACTCGGCTTTGTTAAGCGATGGTCTAAAGAATTCTCGAACCCGTACGTGACCAGTTCCCTCTATATCAACTTTGTTCGCCCCTCCTTGAGTACGCTAGTCAAGCGTGGGCTCCCTTTCATCAAGTTCATGCGCATAGAATTGAGAATGTCCAACGCCGCTTTCTTCGATTTGCTCTTCGAGGTCTGCCTTGGGACGATCCTTTTAAATTGCCACCATACATAGACCGGCTCAATTTCATTAACCTGAATACCCTTGAGGAACGCAGAGACGCTGCAGACATTCTATTCATTTATCGTCCTCGCTCTGGCTCCGTTGATTGTGCGTCTCTCTATAACTCTATTTTCTTTAAATTTACGTTGTCCACGTCTCTTTTACCTACTAACCCATCATACCTTATATGGCTCCAATGAACCAATCTCCCGTATGCTGCGAAAGGTTAATTCTAACATTTCTGTTTTCGATTTCAACCGCAGCACTGTCCACCTCAAACTCCATCTCCTTCACCATTCTCCCTATCTTTAAGTCTTAGTTTTTAGGTTTTCCATGGCTTAGTTTTAAGTGTCATCGTTTTAAGCCGTAGTATTAGTTTTAGCTTGTACTAAGCCAAATATATGGGTGTATTGCCCCCACCAAAATTGAAAAGTGAGGTAAATACGCTACGGAGCAGCCAAAACAGACGTCTTTTTATAACCAGATCCAAAATACCTGTATCAGTGATAAACCTCATGAATGTCTTCGGCTTTGACATGGTTTGCCCAAAGAAGGTTCTTATCAAGGATCACCCTCTTGTTAAGCTAAATAATCGATTATTAAGCACTGTTTGGGTCAAGACTGTGGTCCTAATTCTACCCAAGAGACAAACCTTAGTTTACAGAGGATTAAAGGATTCATTTGCTTTTCACAATTTTTTTCTGCAAAATATAACATGACGCTTATTATATTATCATAATAAAAGGATTCCTAGCACATATTTTTTTAATGAGACAGACAGTGAATGAACTTTACTTAAGCATCAGAAGCACCTATCCGGCGACTTACTGTCAAATATCTGTTAATTTTTATAAATACCCAATTGCGGTAGTATCCAGTTTATCCCTCGTTAAACACTCTCTAATTCTGCTTATCTGAAAAATCAACAATATCTAATGGTAAATCTGCCCGTAAACATACCATCACCTGACTACGTACTCGTATAACTATAAAAATAGCTTCCGAACGCACCTATTGCCGTCAAGTTGAGCAAATCCAATTAAATCGATCCGAACGCGTGTCTATTTACCCAATTTAATAATGTAAATTCAGTTAAACATAACGCCCAACAACAACACCATCGCCAACGCCATATCCCTATACCACCTGCTAGGGATTCTCTCTAAAAACTGATTTTCACCGATATGGATACGGTTACCGCATCCCGGCCATAGGATATCTATGTTGCGTGATGCCCGCGAGGGGTGGCTAAAAATGTATATATTTGAAAATCGCCATCGCCAATCTAAACACACGAGAAATCAAATAGAAAATTATCTGATTGGAAATTTTCTCGCAAGCGATGCGGACTAACGCAGACGGAATTCGGATAAATTCATGCGTCCGAGTCTCGAGTCTCCCCCCCACACATATAGCTGATTTTCTGATAAACATCATCAATATCAGCCGCGGGAGGGGACCGTTTGTCGAAGATAAATTTAAACAAGGATGCAGTTGCAGTCTAGGCACGCACTATAATTACCTTTTTGTAATTAGCACTGCATGCGGATTGGAGTGGCTCGTGTCTCGTGTGTGGATGTCTCTACAACTATACCGCACTAATCGGCATGTTGTGAGAATGTGAAACACACTTTGGATGGGCCCATTTCATGAGCGCTTCAGTTCAGTTCAGTTGATTGGAAAATGAAATCCTTTAAACGACCGTAAATTGCAGAGCTTGCGGTGTTTTTGGGTTAAAAGTTCGTTCGCAGGCTTTTGTTTTTATTGTCAGCGGCCGTCATCGTTGTTGTTGTTGTTGCAGGTATCATATTTATTTGAAGTTGAGTTCGCAACTCTTTCGAAATGGGGGGCACATCAATTAGAGGCACGCAGATTGCGTTATCTTAATTGAAAATGACCATAAGGCAGGGGCGAATGGTCATAGAAGGGTATGTGTTTGCTGTATGTTTATGTTTTGCCGGGGTTCGAAATTGGGACCCCTTGCTTAGTAGTCCAACGCACGAACCGTAATCGCTCAGCCACTGCTTCTGTATTTGTAAATATTGCCTTAATTTTTGCAATTTCAAGGGTATTCGGAAGAGCATCTGCAAGCCTCTTTATGTTTGTCCTGTCTTCAATGGAAGATCAACTATAGATAATAGAGAAAGCTCGCTGCGTAGAAACCTTTGATGTCAGAAAGGATTTTAGAAAGCCGATGCACTGTCATATGACTTCTTTAACAAGCTGTCACCTTTTTGTTAGTACATGCCAGACGCATGTATTAGGCCTTTTTTATTATGCTCAAATGATCTATATAGATCATGGATTTCCATGGTTTACAACAACAGTTGGATCACGTACTTTTGTTGTAAACCGTGGAAATCAATGATCTATATAGATCATTTGAGCATAATAAAAAACGCCTATTAATACTGTCAACAAGAAGTGCGACACCCAAACTCGACAAATCGGACAGAACATCTCAAGCGACATATGTAATTTTGAAGTACGTATTTAGGCGCCATGCATACATCGTCTTTGCTATAATTTCTGACGACGACATCTCGACAGAGATTAAGCGGAGAGTAACTCTTGCCGAAGTTTTATTTCTTTGGTCATAGAAGTTAATTGAGTAGATGGCCCTTATAGTCCCACTTCTGCTTCATGGAGCAGAAACTTATAGAAGAAGATATCCTCGGTTGCATTTTCGCAAAATTTGAACGAACACACATGCTCCGTCTTTGAATCTAACCTGGAGCGACTACACAGGAAGAACTCGCCTAAAGTGGCGCGCACATGTCACACGGACAAATTGCGTATTTGAAATCAACCAACTCCCGGTTAAAAACTACCTGACTATATTAATACTGTTAATATAGCTCTAAAAGTTAGTGGATTAAAAATAACCAAGTCTACTTGTTTATGGAAACTCGGTTATAAATAACCGATTTATCAATTTCCCTTCTCGGTCTCTGAGGAATTTAACCAACTTATTTTGTTTGGTAGATATTATTCTAGAAATTCTTTTTAGTTTTTAACAATGAATATTCGTTTTTGACTTATTTAATTTTAGCCGAACAAATTTGCACCAATCGCCAATTTTTGAGCGTGTAGATCGTAGATGGACACCTCAACAGACTTCGAGGGCGTAACTGGAAGCATCTAGCTAAGAACCGATCTAGTTGAAGAGACTTGTTAGTTGAGGCCTTGGTTCACCCCAAACTGTTGCGTTGTAGTTAGGTAACTATTGCAAAATCTGCATTAAGCGAGTTTTACTTCCAAGTCCGTACTTCAAAAATTGAAGATGATTTCGATGAACAGAAGAAAGTTAAGTGAAACCATTTTTTTTTTCAGTTTTAGTAATGTTAAGGAAAAAAAAATATTTTGCCAAGAAAAGTATTTGAGTAGTTGAGGTTATTTAAAAATAAAGTGCACGACTGGGTCGAACGTAACTTTCTCGTTCATCAACATTTTTGGTGCAAATGAATTGGGAGTTGCCTGATTGTGTAAATTTCAAGTTGTTGGATTTATTTTTAGGGTGTAATATTACCTAAAAGAAGTTTTGCGTACAGCTGCTATTGTACTTTCATTGGAAGTGGGCCATTGTAATTGTTTCAAAAATATACCATAAAAATGTGAACACAGATCGAGATTTGGGTACTCATTTTTGAGAAATATTTATAACGTCACTATTAGAATTTTTTTGAGAAAAAATAAGTACGAGATCTTATTTACAATACTTAAATCATCTTTAATATGTATTTTGGTCAAAATCGTTAGTGCGGTTATTGCAAAATTTGGCAGACAAAACAGTAACAAATATTGCAATGTTTAGTTTCAAAAATACTATTGCTTAACTATTTATATAAGTTATTGTTCGGGATGTAAGCATTACTTTGTTTTAAAAGTTTTATAATATAGAAAAAAGAGTTTTCGAGATATGAGCAGTTTTTAAAATTAGCGTTTTCGGTGATTCGAAGTGCAAATTACGGACGCAATAATTTTGAGAACATCAATTTTACTCTAAGTTTGCATTTTCGTCAAAATCGTTATTGCCGTTTACAGGTAAACTAAAGAAGACTAAAATTTTTGAAAAAAATATTTTTTCGAATATTTTTACGATAATACAGAGAAAAACTGAGTTTGCCGTTAAGTTAGAAATTACCATATTACCCTAGGAGTGAATTTTTGATACAATCGTATGGATCTTTTTCGAGATATGTCTAAATTTTAAAAGTACTGTTATTCGTTATTGTTTTCAGCGAAAAACTGAGTATGCAGTCATGTTAACCTCCTCTACTTAAGCTTAAGTATCAATTTTGGTTGAAATCGTTAGAGCCGTTTTCGAACAAATGAAACTGGTATGAACATTTTATATGGGAAGTACCATTAATATTAAGGTTAACATGCCAAAAAAAACGGCCCCGAACTGTAAGCTCCCAAACTCGAAATCCGGGCAGCCGTTTAGGCTGTAGGCCTCGGGACAAACAGACAGAAAGACAGACGGACAGAATTTTGCGACCCACTTTTTTGAATTCCTCTATATCATCGTAATGTCAGAATTGATTAACATCTCGAGTTCGAAATTTTGTACGAATACAATATCTTTCTCTTACTACGTAATCGAGAAAGTTAAAAAAACTTTTGATAAAAAGTCGATTTCATGAACCTCGGGTACGATAGAAAGATGAACTTTTGTTGCGAAGCGCCAAAGAGATAGCTCGCGAATTTTAATCTGATCATAAGAAGGACGTAGGAAAGCCTTCCAAAGATATTATAAAAAAGAGGCTGAATTATATTGCAGCAATAATTTTCGCAACATCTATCTAATTTTTAGATTTCAGGGTTCTAGATCCAAAGCTTTTGAGTCATTTCAGTGGCTTGCTTATGTATGTATACAACATCCATGCTCGTTAAGAGTTGAGAGAATACAGGATCTAATTGCGCACATTGTTGACATTGGCATCGCTTCATTTTATTCAAAGTGCTGTTGTAAGCTCCATAGTTAAAATATATGAAATGACTCCTATAGTCCGTTCTCGCTATACCTGCTTTGTGGCAGATTGCCATCTCAGTTCGTTGCACTTCTGAGTTTTCTAGCATAAGTGCGGTAACTCGTTTGTCGATATATGAAAACAATACAACCAGCAGCCTATGTAAATCAAACCCACAACAGACGTCACACCTTCGTCATAAAAAAAACAGTTCTTAATTTGGCCGATTGTTTAAGACATCATTTGCAATTACGCCACTTACGAAACATTCCGCTTTAAAAAAATGATTAAAAAATAAAACAAACTTCCTCTTCATCACCCACGGCGTGACCTTCGACTAAATTTTGATTTAATTAGCGGCGCACATCATTCATGTACCTAAGAAGGGTCATCAACTGTGCTTAGCATACGTATATGTGTACAGTCGCAGACGTCGAGTTCTTTTGAGATATCTCAATCAACTCCCACAAATACTACCAGTGGTTCTTCTTAGAACACCTAGAACCGATTAAGACGAATTCTGCCTCAAGTGCCATAATTTACGATAACCAAAGCAAAATTCATAATTAAACAAATTAAACACCTCTGGGAATAGTTATCCAATCGATCTGTATCAAAAAACCGGTCTATATACGTCATTTCACACAAAATATCTATGACATCAGAGAACACTATTTATTTGCCCGAAAAATTATTAAGACGAGTAACTGACTTACTGAAGCGTAAGCTTCCGCCTTTCAGTCCATTGTTTTCCAACCGAAATTGGTTTGTTTTCAGTCCTCTTCAGTATCAAAGCACTTCAAATGCGAAAAGAATAAATCGGAAACAATGGAAATGCCGATCTAGATGATCCGAACGTACGTTGGTACCTGTTGCTATACGAGGCGAAACAAAAACCACTTTGATCGGACTTAAAGTGCGCATAATTAGTCTTTGAGAAGATGCTTCCGATCTATGAATGATATAAATACCCAGGGCTATGGCTGAATAATCATCATTCACTCACAGCACCTTTTCTAGGTACCGAGAGAAACAACTACCCAATCGGACAATGGTGAGTTGCAGTAGCCAAAGGATTACAATTTTTCATTATTTGACTTTTTGCAGAAACTTTTTGTGGTAGCATTCGCTATCGTGGCTGTGGCTGCTGCCGGTGCTCCCCCATCCAATGACTACCTGCCACCAGTTGCGGAACCAACTTCAGAGTACTTGCCACCAGGAAGTGACACTAAGCTCGCTGAGGATGGTTACCGATACAAGACCGTTCGTCGCCTAAGGCACAGACATCGCCGTGAAGTCTCCAGCGAATATCTGCCACCAGTTGCGGAACCAACTGCTGAATACTTGGCTCCAGCTTCTGATACTAATGTCGCCGACGATGGATACCGCTACAAGACCGTTCGCAAATTGAAGTACAGGGCTCGCCATCGTCGTGATGTCAACGAATTGCCTTCCAATGAATACTTGCCACCAATCGACGCACCCGCAGGGGCTGGAGTTAGGAGCGCTGAATTGGCCGATGACGGATACCGCTACAAGACCGTGCGCAAGCTCAGGTACAGGACTCGTCATCGTCGTGAGGCTAACGAAGCAGTGTCCAACGAGTATCTGCCACCAGCTGCCGAAGAGACCGAAGAGGCTGAGCCAAAGAGCGCTGAGTTGGCTAGCGATGGGTATCGTTACAAAACCGTCAGGCGTTTAAAGTACAGATACCGTCATTAGACGTGTTAGGACTTGGCCACGCCTGGAAATGTAGGATATGAACTTGTTGCAATAAAATATTCACTAAAGAATAAAATTATTAACAGTATTATTATTTAATTCCACCCGAGTTCTGAAAGTCAGTTTCTGTATCTAAATTTGAATAAATTTGTTTGGGCTCGAATATAGAAAGATATGACGGGTATTAGCTTCATGCCACCTCTTGTCCATGCAACTCATCTACGACTCAACAAACCTTTGGATTACGATTCAATTCATCCTTACAAGCCTCTAAATATTAACTGTATGATTTTTGAATGTCTGAGCTTATTCATGTAGTTCAGCTGTTTTGTTGACGACCTGTATGAGCATAAAATGGCAGTGGGCGGCTTGGCTGTACACGGGTTGCAAAGACTCAAATAGTTGTGATAGAGTAATGCCATGTATCAGTCATGACTTATCGAGCACTTATCTCAGCAAAGTAAAGTAGACAAATAAAACTCAATAAAACAGTTCACAGTCACATTGACGATAAAGTGGAATAAACTGGTAGATTTGAGTTCGATTCAAAGTTCTTCTAGTTTTCTCTGATTGGAAGTGAATGGCGCTGAAAACAACATAAGCAATATCATAAACTACATACTCAAGATTGTACTTTGCTTTTGTTGATTTAGCTGTTCAATATTTCACGCCCTATATAAAATCATTTTAAATCTTCACACCAAATTGTCCAAATATTTCGTAGGCCACAGTTTGCAATTTTGTATGGAAAAATTCGCCATTGTGAGCTAGAATCTGGCCTGAAAATATGATTGGTACTATCGCCACTGTGCTTTATTTTTCTGAAACATAATTCCCTAACGGAAGTACTTTTAGGACACTTAGGACACTGTCGTCTTTCCAAATAAGGCCAAGCATTTCTTAAGCTGTAAGTAATTTGAAAAACTCAGACGTATATAGAAAAACCTGACTTAAAAATTAAAGTGAGACCTCAAAAACTAGACAGACAAATAGAATGCAGACATTTGTTCACCTATATATGCACGGTCGGCGCAGTGGCTTAGTGTCCTAGGTTCGAATCCCAAAAAAAAAAAATTTCAACATAAGGTTTTTTTCCACTCCAACACCTCTCGCGAACGTCTGACAAACATCCGAGAGTATAACTGTCATGAAAGAGCTACTCAATTAGCCGTTTGGACTCGGCATAAAATTGTAGATCCCTTCCATTCGTCCGAAAAATGAAAAAAATCAAACAAGGCGAATGGTTGTCAGAAGGGTTGTAGGCCTAGGGTCCTAGGTCCAACGGACCGGTTGTGCCAATTAATTATTTTTTATTTATCTAATATAAGGTGACCATATTAACTAATACCAAATAATGAACAATAGAAAAAAAAAACGAGTTTTAACTCTACATATCTCTATTAAAAAAACAACTTAAATATGTATAACACATTATTTAGTAAGGGAATATTAGTATTATCAATATTCATTGAATATTGGTTTTCTTAATGTTTTTACGTTATTTGTTTAAATAATTCAAATGAAATAAGTACAGAACAAAAAATACAAAACATTTATATGTTTTAGTACATAGATCTACAATAAAATACATAATGAACATCGTTTTGAAATATAAAAAAATTGTTTATTATTATAATGAACGGATGGTCACCATACCTATATGTCGACATTATATAAAATTTAGGAGAAATAAGGGTTTTTAAACGATTCTTACTTTTGAAGGTAACTACATGAACCTAGAGAGGTTCATTCCATGTAACCAGTCGAAAAAATGAGTAATGAGTTTTATAGTTTGTGTATAAATCTGGTCAAGTCAACATAAATAAGACCACTACCTTCTTAAGAAGTTTCTAAAATAACTCCTTGACTTTATTTTTCCAACCACATTACATAGGTACTAAAAGAATGCTTATTTAACAATTCAATAATTAGCCATACGGTTCATTTTACATAGGTATTTCGAAAATGATACTCGTATTTGATATTTCATACTGCAACTTTTATTTATTTATTTAAATAATATGTTGTGCCCCTGTCACAACACCAGTTCCGAACTTCGTATTCAATTACTCTAGCAATTAAAAAAAAAGAAAAGGCCTAGGTACTTACCCCCGTATTAATAAACAAATATGCACATGTAAGTTAGACGACTACTAGAGACGTCAGATAGCATACACAAATTTGACGTAACTGCTGAGTAACGAGTTGATAACTTTTACGCAGGGTTTATTAATACGGGGGTTAAGATTTAAAAAAATAGATTTCATTTCGGTTTTTCTTACCTTCTTACATTGCTTGAAGTTTTGTCCTACAATAAATTACCGCTAACAAAAGTATGCAACATTTTTGTTCTTTATGGTAGTAATTTAGCTTAACAAGTCAGTCTTTCAACTCGCCCAAATGTATACTTCCCTTATCCGAACAAAATTGGAAAACAAGTTGCGGCACAACAAACCATTCACAAAAGAAGTTGTTTTTGAAGATTATAATTATCTAACTGATACTTTGTACGCTACCACATAAACTGGTATTTCAAAAACATCGAGAAAATTCTTTAAGCACTTAGAAAATTGTTCACAACCTTTTATTTTGAACTAGCTGGGCCCGTTCGTTCGCGGGTTCACATTTAGTCAATGCCATAGTTTATTTACCCATTCATAGTAATAGTAACATATCTCAGTAATTGAGGGTAATCAATCAATTCAAGTAAAAGCCCGTTAGTTAAATAGATAATATTTTATACTTCTTCTTGAATTCATGTGCAAATTGTTTATCACATTTAAATTTAAAATTTAAGACATGGCTTATAGCCGTCTGCTCAAGTTTGACATAATGTATACAATAATTGATTAAAAATTGTTTATTCAACGACCTCTCTGAACAAAAGCAATTTTTCCAACCAAAAAATCCAAGCAGATTTTTTTTATTGAGGACCATGGTTTAAAGAGGACATACTCACCCTTAATATTTTGTAGGTCACAATAAATATTTGTATATTGAAAAGTTCGCCTTTGTGAGTTCATAATCCTTTACACTAAAAATGTTTTTTATAGCAACGCTCACCAAAATGGAGAAGACTATTGACTTTCAGCATTATGTGAAAGATTAGCAGAAAGCAATATTTAAAAAAAAACTGGTTAAGTACTTGCACTCAATGGCTCCTAGAAATAGAAATTACAAAATTCGAGTATAAAGTGATAAACCGAATGAGCTAAAATTGTTATAATTTGACAGATAGACGAGTGAAAATTTTGAATAATCTAAAACGCTTATGAGCTGTGTAACTTTGGAAAGTTCTGACCCCTTTCATGTATAGGCTGCTAAACCATAACCAAAAAGAAAACACATTTGGAAGTTAATGAACAAATTTTGAATCGAACCAGTTCCATGATCAGAAATGAATCAGTGAATCCCGAAATACAACTGGAAATAGATCATGTTGGGTACAAAATCAGACACCATTCCTCCCACCTACGTTTTTCAAAGGCGTGAGTTAAGTGCAATCGAGGAGATGTAAGTAGATAAACAAATTACGCAATTTCAAAACGTCAAGGATAAAAATGCGTTATTTCGAAACTCAAATCCGGAGAGTAAAGACAAAGACGGCAATACCGGCGTTTAAGCGCAGACAGTAGCAAAAATTACAGAGATCTCTTTTGCAGGCAACGGACATTTGCTACTGCAAACGCCGAACTAGCCTAGAATTCTTTGTAATAATTGGAAGCCGAGTTACCTTTGGGACCAATTAGTCCAAATCGGACCGCTTTTGAAAATTTAAAAATTTATTAGAATTTTTTATTAGACATTTGATATTTTTCAAGCAAGTTTTTTCAAAATTAAAACAAAATATGCTTAATGACAGGCCTAAAATTAAAAACCTATCTGCAATAAATGTATTAGAAGGAGAGCAATTGGAAGTCTTGATTTCTAACTCCGATTTAGTCCGGAGGTTTATGGTTTCAATTCCAAATTCTGTTTTACATAAGTTAAAAACACATTTCGGTTACTGTTTCGACTGTTGTTTTTCTTTAATTTTATACCAGACACTTTCTGAAAGCCAGGGACACCTTTTTGTACCCTTTCCAAACATTTTCGGAGGGCACCCTGGTGGAAGAATAGAAACCAATAAAGCCGAACGAATCGATGTCGATGGTGTGAAATGGTTATAAGGAGCATACTCCAATTCAACTGCAGATGAAAACGTGCCCAACCATGGGAATCATAAAGTAAGATTCGCTTATAGGATTTTTCTTTTTGTATTATACTCAACCGTTAAAAACTATACGTACATCAAGAGTTGGCAGTAAAAGTTTCAATTCCTTATAATGTACGGCGTTACTTTTGTCGGAAATATATTTCGAAACCTAGCCCCTAATACCAACCACAACAACTCGACGAAATTCCCTAATAAAACTCACTTGGACAAGTCAATAATTTTTCATTTCAAATTAACCCACCATCTCGATTAAACTTTTTTAATTCCATACCAACTATAGTTGGACATTTTGTTTGTTGATATATTTATGTATCCCCATCGTTCATTCGGTTCATTATGATAATTTCTATTTGGGTAAGGAAACTTTTTCAATAATATTTTGCCGCACTCTTCCTTTCGATGGATTCATTATATGAATGGTGGACAAATATTTATTCATTGCCTGGACGTTGGAGAAAACTTTTATTCTGGCCCCATTCCCTCGCAATGTTTCAACTGATTTCCATCGACCAAACTATGAGCCTATTTCGTGGTTTCGAGGAGACGCTTTTTATTTGTGATCAAATTGAATTCTGGTAAACATGAAAGTATGAAATGCGGAAATCGTCAGCGCTGTTACTCCGCATTCTCAGCCGATGTTGATGATGATTGTGATTATGATGCGGTAACTTAAAGTCAACAGACCAAAGTGAAATTTATCAGTCCGACTCTGCTCTGAACGAAGGATGCCGAGGGATGGTAGTCGCCCTGATTTTTTTCCCCATTTTCTTGCAGTGAAATAGTTTTTTTGTTGTTCTCTCTCTGTTTTAGCTCAGGTATATGCATAATGAAGTTAATAAATCAACATCCGGTTTGTTAGCTTTCGATGTTCATTTACGGATAAGCGATTGGGCGAACGGAGAGTTGTAATTTCATTGCCAAGGGGAAATGGTCTGACTGCAATGCATAAGCCACTTCCACAGAACACATTCCCCAAATCGCCTTTACCAAACCCACTTAAAGTGTAATCAAATCCGAGTTCGTGTAATTAAATTATCCAAACGATTCGAAAAATGCAGCACAGCTTTGACCCCCGCGTCGGTACTTGAGAGTGACCTATTCATTTAACCAAATTAAATATTCGTCGAGTCATCTTCGCAACAGAGTTGCTTATGTACCTATATAGATCCAGAGCGAAACAATGATATTCACTTTATGACCAACAACAACAACAACATTGTTGGTCTGGCTCAGGCTGAACTATTCTCGAGTCCACCGCATGTTTCGCCCGCACTGCCCTCGGTTTTATTTAGCATGACAATTGAATTTAATTTTTACTACCAACACAGAATGTGTGCGGCTGCATGTGTAGAGTTCTTAAATTGGTACAATTAATGTGATTCGTCCCCCAATTCGTACCAACGAATACCAGTACAATATTGCTAAGTAGGGGCTTTGAGCGGATATTTTGTGCCTGTACATGTCGCAATTGAAATGAGTTCTGACTTCTGAGTGAATGTGACATACAGCTAGAACAAATTGGTAAGCGTTCCATTCGCCATTCATGTCGGTTCTCGGTTGAGATACTTTTGCAAATAATTGTTGCTTGAGTGGCTGTCAAGACCAAGTAGAGGGTTGCTATTGCCGAATGCGTAATTGTGAGCAGGTATTGCCAGGTTCTATATTTACCAATAACTTTTTAGTATAAAATGCATACTTTATGTAGTCGGAAAATTTAAAAACAATTCAAAAGTTTAGTTACCACACAAGTCGCTAACACCACTTTTACTCTATGTGTGCTTATATTATAGAAATTTAAGCTGAGTTCTCACTTACTGACTAGATTGGCGACTACCCCTCCATGAAATGAAAGTGACCGATCTAGGCCAATAGAAACTAAAACAATCCAGCCAGCTTGCTGTCAGACTTACTAACCTATGATTTTAAACGTTTCCAATAAAATTGAAAGCTAAAATATAAGTTGTAAAGGGAGTGAACGATACTGGTAAGAGTGTGCGATAAGATGTGACTCGGTATAATCTGACTGTAAATTTGAATAGATCCATTGCCGTACTTTTCCCAGTTATGAATTCTCAAATTCATTAAAATATATTGAAAAACTCTCAGAGAGAGTGGAAAATCTATTCAAAAGTTACCCACTCATTCCATTGACAAATAAGTTAAATTGAATAGGATCATACATATATTAGCATTCAACCACTTGCGCTTTAGTTCTTAATCCAGCACAAAACTAGCTGGTAACATTAAAAAGGACTGTCAACTGTCAATGCAATTCGATCAAAAAAGTTAACAGAAACATGGGGAAAGTGAGGGTCGGTGAGACGTTGTCATGTTGTATGATATGAAGCACGCTTTTAGATTTGTTAAACATTTCTATCCTCATTTTGACGTTTGTGAATACTGTCACTTGTAAAATTCATACTCTAAGGCCAATGTTACAAGAGCTGCAAAATGGTAGGCGCTCCGCTGTTTAAATTGAATCTAAAATGACTGCCGATTTGTTTTTATTTGCGAAAAATACGAATAAAGCTGGGACTATTAACTAAAAAAATTCTTTCTATTTCTATCGGCCATGTGACGTAGTGAAAGGTTGTCATTTTAAGTGAGGCCGATTATAATGAATCACTGATGTTGTGAATTCTTCAAGTGAATACATACAAAATAAGCTCAATCAGCGATAGTCATTTTTTACTGAGCAGTTAAACTGAGAGTTGCTATAAGTTTCCTTTAGTAAGGATTTAAGTTCTTGATGTTATCACTATTATTATTTCAGAATAGCATCAAAAAAATAGTCTTATGGAGATCGCAAGTAAAAAAGGCTATTGGTCGAAAGTAGCAGCTCTTTTATGGCCATTAAGCGGCGTTCTTACAAATAATGAGTGTATCTGAATGCAATCAATATGTCAAGAAATGATCTTCCAATTTCAATGTTTCTGTGCCATTTGAAAAGGGGAGTTCCCAAACCTTATAAAAATTTAAGGCATCTGCTAGGAAAAGATGTCACCTTCATTAGTTTTTAACCATAAAGTCCAAGGTAAACCGAGAGTATGTCATTAAAGCCTTGCGAATGTCAGAAATATCCGAGAAAGCGTCTCAATTTATCCTTCAAGGCTCGGCGTTATAGGTCCCTTTCATTCGTTTTGACTCGAACAAAGCGAATATTTGTGAGAAGCTAGGCCGGCTAAGAATCAAACAAATATTTTTAGTGCTTTTAAAAACCAACGGGGATCGACTTTTTAGTTTAACCAGCCGTCAAAGAGCCGATATTTGCACAATAAGTTTTGAAGAAATATATTGCTCACTCAACTTTTTTAAAAGTTGATTAATCATGGACCGCCCTAACCCAAAATGTATCTGCAAGCAATTGAGATCTGCTCGACCAGTCAAGTCACTGCGCCACGTACATCTACATAAATATTCCACAACAATACCTTGTGGATCTTCATATATTTCGTTTACTTTTAAAAACAAACCAGTTTCCGCCATCTGGCAACTCCATTCGTTGTTAATATCTGTATGAGTATATACGCCACAGATTCCAATCCAACATTAAAAGCCATTGTTAGTTGAGAGTGGGGAAGTGTACCTACATACTCGTACTCAATATGAGTTTCTCCAGTTCCGAGTAAAAATATAAGTATAAATAGGTACCTACTCACACTGCACATCACCCCAATTGAGACCAATTTTACGCACATTCTTCTAAGTTTTGGTAGCATAACAACGAGCTATGCTATAATAAAACTCGCTCTGCCTCTAGCTCTAGTACTCGTATATTGGCGCAGCCTCTGTGTGTTGGAGAACTGGGAAGAATCATCGCTGGTGTGTGCTCTCGGACACGAACAATGTGAAGACGATAATCAGACGGGCATGTCAGCATCGTCACAAGGCGAACACAATTCACTCTTCTCAATTTAAATTGGCAAAAGATGAGGGTTGTGCGCACAGTGCCACTGACAGTTTAGTTTTTGTTGTTGCTGTTGTTGCTCCAATGTTGAGTTATTGGGGAAAATTTGCTCAAAACAAAGTGGGTACATAGAGTGATCCGATGGGAAAAGGCTGATACAACTTAGATAGTTGAACTTGTAAGGGTACATGTAATACAGAGTGGGCACTCACTGAATTCGAATCATATCGAAAAGTGAATTGTAGGTACTCGTCACTTGGTGATGCTATGTTACTTGCGCCTGGCATTGGTTTTGGAATTGGCTATGGTGTTGCTGTCATGATGGGGAAGCTGAGTGTGGACCTATTGCGATTTCCGGGAGCACAGTGCGGCCAAATTTCTTGCCAGGAGATTTTGACTTTTGACACATATCATATGTTTGTAATGATAATGACAGAGACGATATTTTTATGCGTTTTTTGTGCTAGTTTAAGACGTAGAAATGCGTATAACTTTCTTGGTACATGTCGGTTTAGCCTGCGAATGTTAAAGAAAAAGGAACCGTGTTCGTGACGCTGTCAATAATCCACTATAAATTCTGAGTGTGTATATTTAGAGCTCTCTTCTTTGTAGGCGTTTATTGCTCAAACTTCTTTCATTGAAATTGCCTTTTTGATACGAAGATCTTCCCGAGAAAGCTTGTATATTTGACTTACCTATACAAATTTGCATAACATTCGTCTTCAAATTGGCATAATCGCGTTTAGTTTCGTTTAGTTTTGGCTGGCTGGAAGAGAGAATTCAATACGATTAGATTCATAGTGTACAATAATTTCTATATAATAAATAATGCGAAACAATACAATCCGTGCGAAAATTGTTTTGCTTTTAAAAATTAATACCAATCATATTTATAAAAATGGATGCTCACTTAAGTGACAATTTAAATGTTTGCGAAACAAGTATAAGATCTGTCTGTATGAAACATGATCATATTTGCAATCAGCATATCGACTTCATTATGTTAAAAACGGTGCCCGAGATCTTTGCTGATAGGATTGACTGCTGAACTGATATATTGTTATCAATTGTATTCTTTTAAAATTAAGTTTACGGCAAGCAGTTTGGGCATTATAGTGCATTATTAATATTTATTTATTTCATTATTCTTATCATAATAATATATAATTGTTGCTTAAACTATTTTTACGAAATTATAATAGTGAAAAGAATAGTTAGTGACATTTTTATTTAGTTATTAAAATAGTGTTAAATGTCACTTCATAAATACAAATTCAGGGGTGGACAACATTTAATGGGGATTCTTAAAGTTCAATTATTAAGCGTACATAAAAGAGAAAAAGAAAAAAAGAAAGAAAAAATGGAGGATACAACATAATTGGAAATACAATATTAGGTAAGCAATGTATAAGACTAGCTATATACTAACCAAAATAGGGCAGCAAAACATCAATTTGATTATGGTCAAAATTGGAAAGCCATATTTTCACTTTTTTTAAGAATGAACAAAGAATTCTAATATTGCGAAAAGCCGCAGGAAACATAAAAAGTTAGCACGACACAACGTAGTAGATGTTTGTAAAATTTTGTGAGTTATAAACTGTGCTTCGACAACTAAACTAAAAAAAAAGAAGAAAACTAAAACGTCCTTCTTATAGTTAGGCAGGAAAAGACCAGCAAAGAAAATGGGGCTCGCGGAAGGTGAGGCTGGAAAAGTTGTTTTCCCAGGCGTTTTATACGCGTATTGTTAGTAAAATTAACATCAAAAAGCTTTAACGAACAATTTTCTACCGTACAGAGTGGAATTTTTGATCGGGTAAAATAAATAAACCTTGCCAAGTTAAAGCGGTCCGCATCATTACCGAGTTATTTGGCTATAACAATAATTTAACCGGTTTTTTTATTCAACAGAGTTGGTTGACTTATTAGGTATAGTGTATTATCGAATACATTTTAATTTTGTGGTATTTTTAAACATTTTCTAGTTGTAGTTTAATTAGTCACTTCATTAACGCTAAAACTTAGTAATTATTAAAAATAAATATATAATTAGCGCACCAGTTACGTGTTATCGTGTACACTGTGCTCAGCTTTTCACAACCATTTTGTTATGAGTGAGTTTTTATTTTTGGGATGAATGGAAGTGACCTACAATTTTACGCTGAGTATACGATCGTCTGAATTGAGAAGCTCTTTCGTAACAATTATAAATATATTCTCGGACTTGCGCTAGAGGTGGCGCAGTAGAAAAAGCCTTAGGGTGTTATTTGCGCTTTTGCGGGGACCGAACCTGAGACCCCTCGCTTAGTAGCCCAGCACACCAACCACTGAGCCAGGAGCCACTGTGCCCACTTAGTTATTATTAGCCAATCCTTTTCTTTTAGTTTTTTAAGCCAACCGTGGCGTGAAGGTACTTTTCTCGGAGCTCATACGTGCCTTCGATTTTTCAGAAATAATAATCCATATTTATCAAAATACGTTCTTCAACAGCGTTAAACAAAAATTATTCATTAAAAAAAATTTGATCTCTGTTAAACAATGCTCGACGCTGTACGGGTTTTTTATTGTTCTCAAAAGAAAATATTAAGTACACTCTACCCAAAATATGTATCACATTCGCAACGCATTTGAATCGGTGATTGTTAAAACAACATAAGTAACAGATTTTTAGAAATCAGTTTTACTACGTTTTTACACAGCTTATGTGTAGACACTGCGTTGTGAACAAAAGTAACATAATTCGATACCTAAAACAAACAGAAATTCGATCGCAAAATCGGCATTTTGTACTAAGACAACCTGTAAAAAATAAAAATGTCACTTATGTTGTTTTAGCAATAACCGATTCATTTTAACTTTCCCCTTAGTTTTCACAACCAGACTCATCGTTACCACTTTTGAGTGTAATCGGCCACACTGTGCTACAGGCGGAAGTCGGCACGAGATGAAATTTCTGAGTTCAAACTGATGTGGGGCTGTAGCTGTGGCTGTGGCGCGGGTGCCAACGAATTCAGCTCGCTCTCCTAACACTGTCGGATGCGGAGATTGCCAATGTTGGGAATTATCGATTTTTCTATTCGGCTGCTTGTGAACGTAATGAAAAACATCAACGACGAACAACAACAACATCGTCATCATCATCTCTACAACGACTACTATCTTAAATGCGAACGAGATGTTTTACGTTTTGGAATCTGTGTGCATTGAATTTTCAGTTTTAGGGTGGTAGCGCAACGAAGTGGTAGTAGTTTAGTCACTCTAGTACAGAGTATTGGTAACAAAAAACAAAAAAAAAAATAAACAGAAAAACAAAAAATACAGTTCACAAGGGGGATGATGATGATTATTACAAAGTGATGTGTGCTCTCATTTGTTAACAAATTAAAAAGAAAACAATCTCAGATATACACTGAATCGTCTTGTTTGCTAATAATAGACAATCCAGCCAACAAATTAGCGAAAATTCCATAACACACTTGGCTCTTGGCGAGAGAATTGAAATTCATCTAACTTGGGGTTTGTCGGGAGTGTTTCAACAACAGCGTTGTCAGTTACAACAGCGGTGGCAGTTTGTGTGCGTTTTTTTTTTTGCGTGCCACTGCTGCGCATTCTATTTATAAGCAAGAGAGTGTATCTCACGCATTCTTTCGATGGCATTCGCCAGGCACAACATCGAAAAGCATCGCCTGATAGAGATGGTTCGTTTGAATCCGATACTGTGGGACTGTCGATTGCCGCACTACAAGCGTTCGGATAAGAAAAAGGACTTGAAATGGTGCGAACTGGGACGAGCGTTTAATGTGTCCGGAGAGCGTGTCCAGAGGACGTTCACTTCGCTGAGAGAGATATTTCGTCGCGAACTGAACCACGAGAAGCTGCTGGGCGATCGCTTCACATCCAAGTGGGAGTACTATGGTGCGATGAGTTTTCTCAAGGATGTGATACGCGAGCGAAAGTAAGTACAATCGATTTGTTTACGTATTTCTTTTCTTTTTCGTCTATCTGGTGTGTATTTTGCTGTCAAATTAGTATTTCCAAGGGATCATAATTCACGCATATCAAGGCAAAACAAATCGGAATCAGGTTGTTTACAAGTCCAATGGTGTGCTTTCTTGGAACCAATTGTATAGGCATAAGTAGATCAAATTTTGATTCAGTGATTTTCGAATTGAGTCTACATATTCAATGACAGCGGCGGCGGCATAAATTGCTAATCAATGTAAACAAAAAATGCCTTTCCACCGAAGAACGGAATTGAATATACAAATTTCTACGCAAACAGATTGCTATTGTAATGAGTGTAGATGTACATATGTGTGTGTATACAAAGCAGACATTTAGGGACGAGATATGGTGGAGATTGCTGTCAATCGTGCTTGTTGTAGGTAGGTTAAAGTTCAAGGGAAATAACAAATTATGCTGGATAATTTCTAAGGCTGCAAATAGGTTCCATTGCGAATAGGTTATGGATATCATTGTGTGCTTTAAATCACTACTAGCCTACGTAAGTATAGTTTTGATAACTTTTTCTGTGTGTGCTTCAAAACATATTTGTAGCACACTTAGGGTTCTTTCTGGTGGTGAAATAGATAAGCATTCATGTTCGTTCGTCATTTAGGTAAGGATGCTGTCGCAAAAGACCAAACTTGTAGGACGATTATGTGATACCACATGAGTGAGGGGATTGGAAGGCGGCCAGAAAACTCTATCCAAGTTATAAGGAGAATTGTTGTCTCAAAAAAGCTGTACTAAGAGATGCCCTAGGTTGGAAAAGGTGGAGCCAACCGGGTAACCGTTTGTCTAGGGTAGTCGAATTTAAATTAAATATCTTTCCATTTAAAGAAGTCACGCAAGACAGGAGAAATATTCATGAATCCAAGATGGACAGAAAAGCAAAAACCATCAGTGAAACATGACTCAAGCTGCTCAATATGATCCTGAAACATGTTTATGATTATTAGCCTTTAATTTTACGAAATTCTATTCAATCCCGGTCCTTACTTATACTACGGCTGCTCTACAGTTGCGGTCGAATGAAGGCCTCAACTAACAAAAGGTGCTAGTTAGTTAGCCCGGTCCTTAGACAACTGCCTTAAGTTTCGCGCTCAAGGTTGATTGACGTTCTTTTCTACTTGTGCTTAGGTGAGGTCAAAGCGAAAAACTCACCTCCCATGAAAAATTCGTACGAATTTTTGTTTGACATGTCATACCTAGTTATCTGTCAATAAACCAAAACAGTTCACCTGACGGACAACAATACAGCCAAAGTCATGAAACTTTGAGGGCGTATTTCTCTAGCTAGACGCGCATTGAAAATGTACTGCTGATGGATATGTCACGCACAAACTTGAAGCTCGGCACGTTGGTAGAGAAGTCAAAATTATTAAAATGGACTTAGTTTCTTTTTCAATATGACCATCTGCCCCCTTTTTAGAAAAATAAATATTCCAAATATGCACGCTGTAACTTCCTAACTAATATCCATGGTGAAGCGCAATTCATACGGTTGAGATAGAGAAGAGAACCACTTAAGGGGTACAAGCCTGTGGAAAGCAATAGACAGAGTGTAGTACTCTATACTAATGCAAAGGAAGAACTACAGTTTCTGACATACAACCCCAATTAGGCCGAGATCAAACCTACCGTTCTAGGGTGCAAATTTTTAATGGATTTGGCATTTCACACAGCTTTAAAATGGTATTTCGGCGTTTTTGATATTGTTCCCTTAAATTTTCTGGAGGGGGTTACTCATAACTAGGGTTCGGATTTCCATGTACTAAAGATCTCAAAATATGCGCTTAAAAATGCAAAATATGCATTTAAAATATGCACTTAAAATTAGTTAAATTTAATTTCGATTCAATTTAAAAACACATTTTCTTCAGTAATAACTTAAAACGAGATCAACATTTAATACAAAAAAACAAAAACTCAGTTAACGTAAACATCTTCCTTTGTTTAATAAAAATAAATAATTAAAAATAAATTCCTTAATTGCATAGATCATGAAATTTTTTTTTAAATTTTCGGTCTTAAGAATGCCTTATACAACGACGTCAACTGAAGTTAGTGGAGCATTTTTGAAAGAACAAATCTCATCGACGGTAAAGTTTTTTGTTTAATTTTTTCCTCATTGCAGTCCAATGTAAAGGTCTTACTTACATTTTGCATTATTGCAAATCCTTAATTTTTTTGACATAAAGGGGATATATTTTTACTGTCTAGTTAAATTTTTGAACAATATGCTCCAAAAATATGAATTAATGATATAAAAAATATGAAAATTATGCATATGAAGGGTGATTTTTTAAGAGGTTTAGAACTTTTTTTAAAAAAAAAACACAAAAAATTCGAAAAAATGAATGAAATATTTATTTGAATCGATAGTTTGAACCTTGCAATTTAATGTTTAAAGATAATTTCATGCAAATGTTGACCGCGGCTGCGTCTCAGGTAGCCCATCCGCTGAGTCCAATTTTGGCATACTCTTTCACACATATCGGCCGGTATCTCACGAATGAATGCATGGATGTTGCCTTCCAGTGCGTCAATCGAAGCGGGCTTGTCCCTATACACATTAGCCTTGGCATACCCCCACAAAAAATAACCTAATGGTGTCAAATCGCACGATCTAGGCGGCCAATTGACCGGCCCGAAACTGTTCACCAAACTCGCCTCGCAATTGCGCCATTGTTTCGCGTGCTGTGTGGCATGTGGCACCGTCTTGTTGAAACCACATATCATGCAAGTCAAGAACTTCCATTTCGGGCAAAAAAAAGTTTGTTATCATCGCTCGGTAGCGTTCACCATTGACAGTAACGCTGCGATTCGCATCATCTTTGAAGAAATATGGCCCAATAATGCCGCCGGCCCATAAACCGCACCAAACAGTGACTTTTTCGGGATGCATTGGTAGCTGTTGCAATGCTTCTGGCTGATCTTCACTCCAAATGCGGCAATTTTGCTTATTTACGTACCCATTCAACCAAAAATGAGCCTCATCGCTGAACACAATTTTTCGATAAAAAAGCGGATCCTCGGCCAGCTTTCCAAGAGCCCATTCACCAAAAATTCGGCGTTGTGGTAGGTCGGCTGGCTTTAGTTCTTGCACCAGCTGTATCTTAAAAGGCTTTACGCCCAAATCCTTCCGCAAAATTTTCCACGTAGTGCTGTAACAAAGGCCTAACTGCTGGGAACGGCGCCGAATCGACATTTCGCGGTCTTCTGTCACACTAGCTGATACGGCCGCAATATTTTCTTCACTACGCACAGTACGTAAACGTGTTGGTGGTTTAATGTCCAACAAAGTAAATTTGGTGCGAAATTTGGTCACAATCTTCCGAATAGACTGCTCAGAAGGTCGAGAATGCCGATCATAAAATGGAAGCAGCGCGCGATGAACATTTCGAACCGAGCACGAATTTTGATAGTAAAATTCAATAATTTGCAAGCGTTGTTCATTTGTAAGACGATCCATGGTTAAATTGCAAACCAAACTGAAGCTGTTTGACAGTGACACAAGGTACTAAACACACGTCAGCTGTCAAAACCAGTGTTGCCAAAACCAAACCAGCTAAAAAATCACCCTTTATATTAAAATATGCACAAAAATAACAAAATATAGATTTATAGTTAAATATACAAAAATATGCGATAACGGTTAAATGCCATTTTAAAGGAAATTTCATGATACGTATACATAATAGGTGGAGTCTGGACATTAGTTGCTTCCATTGTTTCAATGGAAATCCTCTAAAATGCTGAGAACAAGCGTTCAAAATGTGATTATCGCGTTTATGTATACCACTCAGGGAAAAAGAGAGATAAAGTCAAGATAGTCAGTGTCAGATTAAGCCTATCCGTTGACGAAAGTCTGTTAAGCTCGGAAGTTCTTAATCCAGATACAAAAATCTTACTTTGAGTATGTTTTTTGATTATAAACTTTAATTTCTATTTTAAGATTGTTCTATAACAGCATTAAGAACGTGTAAGTACGGTGGCCAAAACGTGGTATATGGCATCTGAGACATCGAGCATAGTCAATTAAGTGGTTAGATGAAGTCTAAAATGTCTTCCCTATTCGTATGAGAGTTGCCCTTTATGATTTAGAGTGTAGATAGAAAGTCCACTTGACGTTCACATGACGTACCACCCTGAACACGTTACAATTCCCTACAAGATCAGATTGGCAAGACGGGCAAAAATTAAATGGTGCTGAGGCTCTTAACATTTTTAAATCTTATAGGCTTCTGGCGGACCTACTTGTTATATTCGCGAAGAATAGATTAAACTTTAGCAGTACCTAATAGCAAAAAAATATTCTTTTAATAAAGTCAAAAGTTATATGTTGATCTTACGTTTATCATCACAATCATTCAAAAAATGTCAGTCTTCCCCTATTATACAAATTTACTCTTTTCAGGACCAGAGACCGCTTCAGGCAACCTTTCAAAGGCATGAGCAAGGAAATGATGGACGAATACGCATATTACGGCACACATGCCAACATAAACTGTACAAACCTACAGCCAGATGTCATTCTAAATGACTCATCTACCCCACTGCTGCCGGGAGAGATGGCCTCATCACGTTCCACGACGCCATCTCTGTCCATCAAAGAAGAGCTAACCGATCATGATGGTGACGATGAGGGAAATGAAATTTCCCCAACGGCACGCAATAACCGAAAAAAACATCAACCCATACCAAACCAAAGTGGACGTGCCGATTCCCCGGGACCGGCTCCATCCACATCTAGCAACCAAAGACAAGGCGTCAAAAATCCATCTGCCGGTGTGAGAAATTTCAAAGAAGACGAAGAATATGATTCTACCGCTGTTATCCGACAGACACCCCGCGAAATTCTCTATACGAAATTTGGAGAATTTTTATCGGCCCGACTGAATACACTAAATGAGACTGTTGCCAATGATTTAATGAATCAAATTTTACTGCTAATCGCTGAGAAATAATATATAGAGGTGCACATAATATTTATACAGGAACGTGTTTTATTTACGACACAAAAACATATGCACTTCGTGTTTATAGTCCTATTGAATTTATGGTGCAGCCAACATCTGTCAAACAACTGTCACAAGCTGACGTAATGACCGTCACTTAAATAAGATAAACACGAAGAATACGAACGATGACACTGTGCTGTCATAACCTCTTTCAACACTAACAAATTTATTACCAGTATAGCATTGCAATTAAAATGCACCGCATACAACAGCGCAATCACCCTATTAACATCCTTTTGACAGGTATGTCAGTGGCTTCGCAAACGAACGAACACACAGGCTGAACTAAATAAATAGTTGCCTTTATATTTTATTCGATGCACGATGTCCTTTAGTCTTTTTTATGAGGATGTCTTGTTGCAAAAAAACAAGAAGTTTTAAAAGTCGTTACCCTGTGCTGCAGAAATTATGACAAACCGTTCCAAGTTCGGTTCACGGTGCGGTTCACCCCGGATGATGTTATAAACTGCAGTTTTTGTATTGAAGGATGTCGTTAGGGTGAAATGCGAGTTTAAGCGCAAAAGTTCAACTATCTGGAATGGCTATAATCAATGTGCCATAAATAGTTTCTTGTTAAGAGAGGACACTGAAACAACTTTGAGGTGAAAGATGGGGAAACTATTGGTTTTATGTTTGTGATGTTGCCAGGCTGCCTTTTGCTAGGCGATTAATTAGTACATATTAGAGAAAGGAAATGGGTTTTAGCTGTCTACAAGATAAAATTGGATGTCTTTCCAATTATTTATAGGCATTTTTATAGATAAATTTCATCTCGTCGCCCGAGAATTGGTTTGTTCCATAGGCCATTGGCACCTTTCCGAGAAAAAATTATTTGAAGGTTTGAGTATACTTGGTACTCCGAAACTGTGTAATAGAAGTTTTTTTTATTGTTTTAACTTGAAGTTAGTCTTATAGAGAGTTCAAATACCAATTTTCAAAGTGTTTTGCCAAACCTTTAACAAGCTACGTTAATTAACGTAAGGGCCTAACATTTTGACTTGTGCCCCACCTCCTATATTTTAAAACTGTTTTTTTTCCACACCGTGGAACACAACAAAATGGACACGGCAGAAAGCAATTCTCATCCAAAATATCTGAAAGGCAAAAAAGCATGGAGTTGGATGCTAAAATTTGAAAAGAAAAATCGATTTCATCTTTTTTAGTAACAAAGTTTTTATTTAAAAAAATACAATAAAATAAGTTACATGCTTAGTATAAAACATTCTTCTTAAAAAAAACAAACAAAGCAAAAAAAAAATTAAAGCACCTCTACTGCTATCACAGTAAGTTTAATAGACATTTTCTAATATACTGCGTCATTCATTTCGTGGTTTCAAGTTGATAGCGCTTGCATTTGACAGCTGTCAAACTCAGCCGTCATTTCAAGTGTTATAATATTAGGTGAATGTTTTCCACTAAGATAATGGATCGCTTAACAATTGGACAACGCGTTAAAATTATTAAAACTAACTACAAAAGTGGTAATTCAAACGTAGCCACTTTCACGACCGACTACGCAAGCAATCGGTAAAATTGAAGAGTTGAAGACAAGTCCTGTGCATGTGCATTATCGTAATGCACGCTCAGTCGAAAATATTGCTGCTGCAAGTGCAGGTGCTGCTAACGATCCGAATGTATCGATTGATAACGGATCAAATGATAACCGATTTTTTTTTGCCGGCGATTTAAGCTCATGACTGGGACGATATGTGGTTCCCGCAAGACGGGGCAACAGGCCTCACAGCACGACCAATTATGGCTTGATTGCGTAAGAAGTTTCCTGGTCGCGTAATTTAACGTTTTGGCGACGTCAATTGCCCGCCAATATCATGCGATTTGACACCGTTAGTTTTTGTTTCGGTGGGTCCACGCAAAATACCTTGTTTACGCGAATAATCCCCGAACTCTAGACGCATTAAAAACCAACATTACTCAAGTTACGGCCGAGGGACCGCCCGAAATGTGCGAAAAAGTGGTTAAAAATTACCTCAAACGAATCGCATGCTACGAATCTTCCCGAGGCGGCCATTTGAATGATGTTGTATTTCACACTTAATGGCAATGTGCAAACCAGAGACAATACTGAGACCACCAACTCCGGCCGATTTCCCGTTACTTAGCCTACAAGCTATATTTTTTTATGGAGTGTACACATCTGGTGCGCTAGTATTGTTACATAGAAAATCGTATTGACAAATGTCACGAAACTTCAAAAATTCCGGCTCACCAACACACTCCCAGCAGATATGAGACACTTGACCGCTGTGGGCAAAGTTGCTGGCAGAGTTCATAGAATTTGAAATTGTTCGTTACGTGTGGATAATATTTTTTTTTTAGGAATGATTGCACATTTGCTTAAAATGTTCATGAAAAATTAACAATGTAGATTGGTTGAGGGAAAATGAAAACATTTTGAGCAAATTTTCTTCGAAGTTAATTATATCCAAAAGCGGAAAATACACAACCATGTTTGTCCTAATATGTTTCTAGTATATATAACATCAACTTTACATAGTTTTACTAACCAAACAAATCAAATTATTCGCCTTTTAACAATTTATAATAACTAACCAATGGCGTTCAGTAATGAAAAAATGTGGTATTTTCGAACTCTTTCACATTTCCCCACGGTTGCCGAGGTTGGCAGCATTTATTTTTGCATTTTTTGTATGTTTTTGCATGTCACACGGATTCTTTTTTGACATAACACCGATAGGAAAACAAAATGGCGAATTTGAAAAAAAACTGAGGGGGCCAGCGGCAAGAGGATCGTGAGTTGGGGGTCTCAGTATGGTTTGTCTATGGTGCAAACTTTATAATGAAATAAAATTTTAATCAAAAATGCTTTACTTTCGAAACCGAAAAATGAATGACCCTTATAAACAGACGTTTAATTTCTTAAGATTTAGCAACGTTTTAAAATATTGCTTATCGATACTAGGAATTAAACGGAAGCAAGTCTTGTGAGTCTTTTTTCTTTTCTTTTGATATCGGTTTTGATCTGCAACTTTGTATTGCGTTTGCAGCCCTATTGTGTTCAGCCAGTTACTGAATTCATAATCTCGAATATCTACACAACTGTAATGGAGGTGGAACAAACCAATACTAAAATTTTGTTTGCGATCAGTGTCCCACATATTTACATAGCTTTTCTTTAACACACGTGCACGTAGGACAAACCAATTCTCAACTTTGTTAATATTTTCTCTATCTCTTGTCGCCGTGATATGCACGCGGAACAAAACAATGCCCTGAAAAAATTACGAAAAATTATATGGAAACTTTGTCCCAAACGCCAAAAAATGGTTTATACCACCAGACAATTCTACAAATTGTTGATTTTGGTGGATATTGGACAAAGTCGATGTTCGATATCTCGGGATTGGAAAGACGAAATCGAATCACAGATTTAAAAAGAGCATACAAAATTACCATAGATTCCGTTTCTAACTAAAAAATTCTCAGGCGACGATCTTCCAATTCGATATTTGAAGACACAAAAAAAAAAAAACCTTATATGGCTCTACAGCTGCAAGTCTCTCCAAGAGTGGAGAGTATCCACGTGATGGTTGTCAGTTTTTTTTTTGTCCTGACTGTAAAACTTGCGTCACATTTTCTCCAACTAACCCACATCAACTAATTTGAAATGACTGGAAAAAATATTCGGCCTTTGACCTTTTTTAAGCGTTTTTTGAGTTTTTGTATGCGTTTTGGTACATATTACGACGCTTTTTCGTAGTGCGTTAGGGTACTTTTCAAGGACCACCTATGCAAGTTGGATACACAAATAGTTAAAGTTAAAGTCCACCCGGCCTGGTCACCACAAATAACTGCAGTCGGCGAAGTATTCTCCTGCACACGTAGCAATTCTTATGTGAGCAATTGGATGTCATCTGCCCTGTGGTGTATCGTTTCGTGGGCTATCACGTATCCAGCCTATCAACACTCTTCTACTAACAGCATATCTGGTTCGCAGGCCCCTTCCAAACTTTTGATATGTGCTTAATATTTATTGATTTTGCGCTCATTAAAAATTCACCATCCATTAAACGAATAAGTAACGAAACGCTGACGACAATTAAACGTATACCTGCAGGCCGCAGATACCTACGGCTACGACGTTTGAGCACATCTATTAACTGAATTACGATACAAAGTCATACAGTCGAACCTGGGTATGGTTGGCATAGTCCATCAGAAATTCCCTTCAATGACAGATATTCAGTTCCATACACAGCCAGGCATTTTATTGAAAGGATCTGAATCGTGAACGTGATGGTTTGGATGAAACCCTTTCATGGTACATGTCTGTGTAGTCAAGCAGAATAACATTTCGAGATCGAGAACTTCGATTAAGTCTCACATCACAGAGGGACCGGGGTGAGGGAGAGTCCTTCTCTTTCAGATTTCGATGCCAATTCAGCATCATCTGCGATGGAAACGAATATCCCAAACGAACAAGCATGAGTGTAAATTTGTGAATGCATCGTGTAGCGCGGCCGTCGGAAGTGAAATTTATGAACGCGTCCTTAAGTGCTTTTGCCGATAGGTATGGTAAAAGTTTTGAGGGAAAGATGCGATGCATCCATCCTTCATTTAATTTTGGGTTTTCCGTTTTTCTAAAAGGATGCCTTTGAGTTGGCTTAAGCAAGAGTTAGAGAGTTACAGGCTTTTTTTTTGTTTTAAGTTACAAACAGTTGAACGGTTCTTTTGCGTTTTTTGCTTTGCCGGTTCCTTTTACCCCTTTGTCTGTCATAGCAAACTTCATAGAACAGTTAGGAAAGGATATGGGTGTTTTTGTTGTTTTTTGCCGACTCTGCTGTGGATTTTCATTAGTGCAACTTTTGTTCGGAGGATAGGTTATCCTTTGTGTTCATTTCTCTTCTCTCAGTTTGTGTAGCCGGCTCAAAGCTTTGATATCGCCCCTTGTTATGTGCATTCGACGGATATAGCTGATGACACTTCAACAATAGCCGTCTGACAGGGATTTCGACTACTTAAAGATAAGTTAATCACAAGTAAATCAATAGATTTTGTGAATAAAACATCCTCCCTGTGTTGGGTATATGTGAATTCCCTTAAGAAACCCATATCCTTGCTCCATCCATCCTTAAAGTTCTACAAGTCAATTTTAAACACATTCCCTGGATATCCCCAAAGTACTCACACACACTTCAGTTATTTAAATATGCAGCATGTTCCGAGTGCGCTGGAGAAAGCCTTTGCTCCATCAGTTTGCATGCAATTCCCAAAGTCCTTATCGCTCGCCTTCGTTGTTGCACCCCCAGCGCCAGCCACAGCATATACATTGTAACAATATAGCCATATATACCATATATCCAACAGCAAAAGGTAAGTGAACGAATGTGTGTCTGTGCCTCTATGCACGGACAAGAAGTAAGTAAACGTATGCCAGTTCGTTCATCGATAACTTTGCTTTAATTTTTTTTTTTTACTTTAAGGACTGCAAGGGTGCCCTTCGGCTTTATGTATATATCTTCTTTTTTTCAAGTTTGGTATCAAGTTTTGTTCTTCCGGGAGGGAAGAACTTCTTTAAGAAGTCCAAAACAGTCAGTTCCTGTGTGGTTCACTTACAAATGCTGGCGCTACCAGTAACTATTCCATGCGGACAGACGACGATTGGACAGACGGACATATAGAGCACACATCCACATCGGGAAAACTGAGAGCTTTATGCTAAGTTATTCCATGCATAATGTAATAGGGATGGTGGCACAGGGAATTTCCGTTGTGTAAGCTGATGTTCCATGTGCTTGCACACGGCTTGAAGTGGTCCTTGCGTGCGACAAGTGGCAGGAGGGTATATGCGGATGCGGAGGGACCCTTCCAAGTGAAGAAACTTGGTGCGCGCTGCGTCAGGCAGGGTAGAGAACTGGAATAATCGAAGTGTATTTGGGAGCAAATACCACTGCTATAGGGGGATAAGTGAGAGATAGAATTTTTACTGTCGTAGATTTAGTATTAGTAAGGTTAAAGGAGAGACATTTAGGTTATTGCAAGGAGATATATGATTCAATATTCTCAGTATATCGTTTAAATTAATCGGAAGTTCCGCCCAGGCTGGCGTCCAAAAGACGGCGCGGCGTAGAGATTAAAACTGTTGGAGGCGGTTGGCGTTCCTACATGCCTACGTGCTGAAGTCCCTATAGGGGTGGTTGATTTGGGGACACTACGAACAAGAGTATGAAAATCGATGCCTAGTAGCTACTGTTACAGCGAACGAAATGGACATCTTGTTTTACTACAAATGTTCCACAAAAGGTATAGCCAGGAAAGACAAGCCTTCTTTTGACAAGCTGTCCGAAACATCTGACCAAGACTTATTTTACAAACTACACGGAAAGAATTTTAAGATCAAATCAAGAAAAATAAGCGCAGAATCACGAAAAGTTCGTATATTTTTGCCATAACCGATCGCAATTTGACACAAATAATTATCAATTTGATATTACATGGATTGTAAATTGCAAAAACAATTCGTAAATTACCACTTTTCTGTTGTAAATTACGATTTCCTCCCTTAGCAGATTACAACCATTTATTCTTGAATTGCAACTCAATAGTGTTGATTTGCGAACTAACAGGAGTAGATTTACTACTTGAGTAGATGCAATTTACAAATTCGTAGTCGTAAAGTGACACTTCTTTTTATCAATTTTGAATTCATATTTTACAGGTTACGTTTCTTGAGTAGTGCTTTGAGGCACCACCGTATTAAATTGAAAATGTTTAGTCGTGAAATTAGAAAACTTTATTTTTAATTTACAACTTATATCTTGTAATTTACAAATCAGAAATCATAGCTGTATTATTTTATAATTTGTTTTCCTCCTGATATCCGTGAGAATCATAGGACGCCATATCGTCCGAAGCCAACGGGAATTGTCTGGGGTAGTTTTGCTGTCTACTCTGCAATTTAATATACATACACACAAATTATTTAGAAGAACTTGCTAATATTTAAAGCCTTAACAAAACTTTTCGATTACATATTTTAGAAGCCATTTGATATTTAAGAGTCCATTTCAATTTCTTATTGTTTTCTAATTATAGCGAGATTCTGAAAAAAAAAATACAGATTTATATGGTATCTACCTACTTACAAAATAGATTTCAGAATGCATTATATTCCGTTGGTTACTATGCTAGCTGTTTTTTATTATCAGCGTGATCTGATACGAATCAGATCACGAAAATAAAACAAAACGGATCATTGAAAAGTTTAATTTTGGAATTGTGGCAACAGTTGCTTTCAAAAACAAAACAGATAATACAGGGTATTTCAAACTTCATATTGCCACCAGCCATTTTGCAAATATTTTTCTCAACGTGACGTCACAGAAGGCACATGACATTTCACTTGCAAAGTCGGGGGTGTTACCATATTTGAATCAAATTTGCATAATGTTTCTTTTCAAATATATTTTTGTGAAACAAATTTAGTATCTTATGTTCAAATAAGCAACACATGAACAATATTTTCCTGTTAGCACTTGAGTTTAATTTGGCTTTCATAAGCACTTATAAAAGATATCTGAAATTTATTTATTAAATGTTTGTATTTTATCCTGTTTTGGACTAGAAGAAAATAATGTAGTAGGATTATTAGCAACAATTAACGTTTTCATTTTTGTAATTTTGGTCTCGGGAACCACGCGACACGCGATTTAATTCAAATAATCGTATTAAATGAATCACTTACTCATTAGGTATTCCAAGCTTTTCTGGACATTTTTCTTTTATTTAAACAAAAATAATAATCGGAAAACAGCGCTCACTTTCTGCAGGGAAACTTGTAAAACAAAAATTATTTCCCAACACGATTGGGTAACTGTGAAACATTTCATAAATATTTTTTTGGTGTCCAGATCCAAACAAGCAAAATATTTTATAAACATTTCATAAAAATTGTTCTGTTTAATAAATGTTTTAGAAATATTTATGGAACATTATTTAATTGTTTATCAAATGTTTGGCTGGTCTGGACATACCTTTATAGAACGAGAAAAAAACAAAATAACTTGGAATACGGACAGGGAGTTTATTCCAATGCGAACAAAATCAATTGATTTTTTGTGTTCCATTTTTTTGTCTGGCAACGTGATTGTGTGGCTATCGTTTACAGGCACACCAACATTTAGAAATAAAACAAGCCACCTAGTCGGAAAAAGTAGAAATAATTTTCAGATCATGATTCGTGATCTCGATGAGAAGCAGGATCATGTGCTGTTGTTGTAGTTGCATGTAAATCGATGATCTACATGGATCGTCGCTGATAATAAAAAAGAGCTACTGACTATCACTACGAATTTGTTATTCTAACACCACTTAAACCCGACTGCTTTTAGCAAAGATTGAATACCGACTGCCTGTCTCGACACCGACACGCAATGTGCACAATGGAGATTTGGCTTCAAGATTGCAGCTGTCTAGCAATACCGCATAGGTACATTCATCCATAAAGAAAAAGGACTTAAAAGGATTTCGATAGGTACATGGACATGTCCACACATCAGGAATAGTTGATTCCACGGCAATTACAAAAAATATTTTGTAATTTACGATTTCTCTAAATTATTATAAGGTTTTATTGATGTTAGTAAATTACCAAATATTTTTTTGCAATTTGAGTGAAGTGATGTTTGAGAAATTGACCTATTGGAGTGGAAAATTGCGCCAAACAATCTCGCAAATCACTACAAATAAAAGAAGCTCGAATTGATACTTCTAGTCGTAAATTTCAACAAACAGAATTTTGTATTCTCTGCCGTTTTCAATGTCAAATTACGAATTTTTGTATCAATCCATGAAAACTTCGTTGTTATTTGCGAGAACTATATAATTCGTAGATTGCAACTCGAAATTTTGCAATTGGTGATTTTCAATTATTTCCGTGTATTAAATTTTAGGAGCTAAGAACTCGCAAGCATCCATCTATAAGTTGTGGTAGAAAAGGAGCTCTCCAGTGGTTATTATGATTGAGACCTGTACTAAGTTCTACTTACATTTGAATGTTACTAAAATTTTGACAAGTGATTGAGGATTTTTCAGTTGTTTTCGAGAGTCAACTTGAGTCATGTTTTCCAAAGCAGAAATCATCATATTGAGCAAACATAAGTGCTCGCTCAATTAGATTTGAATTTTCTGCAAATGACGTACGTATTTAGATTGTTTTCGCAAACTTTTCCGAAAACAGCTACGGGTTTTCAACTTCGAACTTTAGTCGGAAAGTGGGCGTTTTTCAAACTCGCAATGAAGCTGCCCTTTAAAATTGACAGAGTTATGACTCAGCCTAGGCCGCAAGGCCTAACTGCCCTACTGCTTGGCCGAGGGAAAGAGTAAACACAACTCAGCTTAACCCAATTTAAATGAAAGTATGGAGTCGTCAGGTATTAAAAGTGCTGATCGGATCTCGTCTATACTCAGAATAGCACGCGAAGAATCATTGGTAGCATCTAGGTATGTACATGACAAAAAAGCTTTCATACTTGATGGTCCTTCAAATGGAGCCCTAGCAAATCACGAATGGATTTATTTATCTAAATCGTTCATATGTTCATATTCGGAGCCTTGAAAACACCAGAGTCTTAGGTTAGGTTAGGTGGCTGTCTGTGGTGGCACCAGAGTCTTACTGTCCAATGGAAAGTGATTATTCCAAACAAAAATTTTCGATCAACTAACTTACAATAGGCCCCGGCCAGCAATTGAAAATACAGGAGGCCTCTCGGAACACCGATACGGTTTTTGTAAGTCAAGACATACAAAGGCAGCAACAACCGCGTTGACATTAAGAGCCCTAACCACTATAGGGGTAGGCTGTACCTCATTTTCATCGAAAACTTTGCGGACAGAGCCCTCTTCTCTATGGTTCTGGTGAGAGAAAGCAATTAGTATAGCAGTAGTGTAGTAGTAGTGTGTCGCAAAGCTTGCTCCTAGCAGTGATGCCAGATCGTGGGTAATTACCCATTTCGTGGGCATTTTGCCTTTCAAAATGAGCTAAAAGGGCGAAAAAGGCCGTTTTTTTATCTCTTGGAACAAGAAAAAATATTGTATTTTGTTGTTTTTTAACGTCGGCATGGGCAAAAGGTGAATTTTTGGGTGTTTTTGACGTGTATCGTGGGCAATTCAGTCCGAAAAGTCTGGCATCACTGGCTCCTAGGTCCCTCGATGTGTTCTGTGACGCAATTCTGTTCCTACCAATTCCAGGAGGATCGTCGTTTTGCAGCCGACATCACCGTGGTGGTTGTGGCAAAAACAATGGAAGACAACAAATCTGGAACGAGATTGTAGTAATTTTAGATAATTAGGTGGCGCCGGCTTGTAGGTCATAAAACATAAATTTTGAAACCCATATCATCACCTTGGAAATGGTAAAAAAATCCGACTCTACCAATAGATAGCAAAACGTTTGCTGCCCTGATTACTACTTCAAGAACTATGCCAACTAGGAGTGGGGATGCGGCGGCTTCAAATTAAAAATAAGTCCTCTGACCATATCCAAAACCAAATTGATTCACCATCTTAGTATAGCCACGACCTATGAACAAAGCATTTCCATGCTCTTACCAAAGCCTCTCAGCTGCAATCAATTTCCCAGGCAATCAGTTCACAAATTCATAAATTCCATCTGAAAAATAGAACACCAAATAGCATTGTCACATCTCATCAGAAAATTTCATTAAAGTCCCAATTTGGCGTTCCCTTAAAATTGAATGTCCTCGCACTTACACTTTAATTGACGGAAAGTACTTTCCCATGCAATAGAGACTTATCTGCTGCTGAAAGATTCAAGAATGGATCCAATAAACATTCTATCTCTTAGCCTGAAGTGTCCTCGAAAATTCAATTACCTTCTCACCGCTCTGTACCCTGCCAGCAGGATGCTTCATATTTTGTTGGGCTCATCCTTTGTCTCGCCTTCTTTTACTGGAAAGGAAGTATGCCCTGCACAAAAATTGTAATATTTCAATATAGTGCTCGGTTCTTCAATGGTAAAGCAAAAGGATTGTTTAAGACAAGTTTTCGGACCATCCCCAGACATTCATCTATCCATCTCCGTTGATATCTTTCCACTCATTTCAGTGAGTACAACGAGATAGCACTTTACCGAGTGTCATTCAACTTCATGGAAAAAGTGGAAATACAGTCGAGTTTAATAAATATTTATGCAACACTTAAGGAAGCTAAAAAATACGCTTTGAAAAGGAAATGCCAGTTGCTGAGCCCAATTGCAGCCTACTGCTTCAATTGGAAAGTCTCCTCTTCAAGTCAACTAAACGCACTTCAATCAGAACTTGAATTTCGTCTTCAGATGCCTGCAATTTTAATCAGAAATACAGAAAACTATTCCCAGGGAAAAGGGTTGTTGCATGCGATGCATATATATGCAGCGCTTACAGAGGTATACCGTTGTTCACTTCAGAAGCAGAAGCAGCAACAGCAGTCACTCGGAGGTCTGATTTGTTATGCATTGAAAATTTACTATACCCCGACGAGTGGAGTGGCGACAGGGAAAAAGAAATCGAAGCCATCCCGCAGGACATTTGCCGAGCTGATGATGTTTGGAACATACGCGCGCTAAAAATTTAAATATTACAACCAAAGATTGGAGAAAGTTTATGTTTGGAAAACATCCTTTGGCAACAAACGAACTGATGGTGCACTGAGCACGACATATCGTTGATTATAATTGATGCATATTTGGATGCAATGTCTTGATTGTTGAAATGCATGTCCTTGGGTTCGATGCATGTTATTTGCATAAGCAAATGTTCATCGGTAGAGAAATTGTATAGATTGACGGGGCTTAGTGCCGCGTTAAGCCTAAGTTCCGTGATGATTAAGGTTAAATAGGAAGGGGTTATAATATGAGAGTAGGTATAGTTACTTTTCATTGTCAAACAAAAATATGGGTATATTATTGAAATAGTTCTGACAGTAAATAAAAAAAAAATATGTCCTTTTGAGACTGCAATTTGTTGTAGGTCGAAAAAAGCTAGTGTGAGGTTCGCGATCGTTGCGTTCGCGGGCTTAGCATAATAAAAAAATTATATATATGGTCTTTGGTCGTGATAAACACCAAGAGCGTGTCTGCACCTATATGGACAGTGTTAAATTGCCCCAGCCCGCTGACTCTTTATGATGTTGTTGTAAAGTGTTTTTCCATAAAGACGGGTAGATGCTGAAATAGAAAAAAGTCTTATGTGAGGTGTAATCGTGGGTGATTCCGATTTCACTTCTTTTCCGCAGCTGTAAAAATAGATAAGATTAAAAGCTACGATTACGCGTGTCATTTTGCGTGGCATGCCGACGTCTTTATGAAGCAAACATTTGTCCTAAATTGGTCACTATGCGTGATCGCCTGTCAAGCGTCTGGTCACGCGGGCTGTTACAGCGCTTGATGCAATAGCTTAAATGTTACGATCAAATTTTAATTACCGTGTGATCGCCTGTCACTCGCTTTTGGGACTGAGTGGTCAATATTTTTGTCACGGATTTGACGTGACATTCCACGATTTTCTGCATAGTCGCACTCGTCTCTCGATTGATAAATTTTTTTCCTGTTGTTTTAGTTGTGTGTGGAAGTGACCGCTCTTTTGAATTTTGAAGAGCTCGGAAAAACCAGCAATAAAAATATCTGTGCACAATTATCAGCTGACGGTGGTCGTGAAAAAAGGGTCATACAATTATAGCATTCTCATTACTGGCGACGGCAGTCCGGATGTGAAAAAACGGGGGTTAGGGTGCCAGAGACCAACGTCCGTTCGAGGAGTTCAATTTAGTTGCAAATAATAACAAGGAAATTATCTTTCAAGATCTCCACCAACCTTTGAAAAATAAAACCAAGTAGCAGTACTGTGAAATGAAATAGAGTGTTGAGCACTTTTTCTTACCATAGATCATTTTTTACTTCAAACACGTTAAATTTTTTTGGGAATTGAAACAACTTTCTGCAGCTAAACATATTCCGAACACAGACAAACAACAATAAGCAGAGAAATTCGGTTTTTTTTTATTCGATTGGGCATACGAAATCTGAAATCTGAGAGCAGAATCTGAGAATCCCAATTGAAAACCACAAAAATAAATTCAAAGAAATATTTGTTTCAACTCAGCAAATTGTGTTTGTAATTTTGCAGTTAACGTAAATATAAATTTTTTTTAAAATCTAATATTCCCAAGACAGTTTGCCTTCACCGGTGAAAAACGGAATATTTTTTTAATTGAAAACGTTCTGCATCAAAAATGTCATGAGTATTAATTTTGTCACGCCTGTTCCACCGTGTGATCGCCTGTCCCTTGCTTTTGTCACGGCATGAAAATTGTATTTTATCACTGATTTTGTGACTAAATGTCACGCGCGTGATCGTAAAAGTGACACTGTGTGACTGTGTGATCGGGTGTCAAACGCAAGTGACACTCTAAAAAAAAGTGAATTTTTGTGACGTCAGCTTCTAAAAAATTGCTGAAATATAAATAAACCCAAACAGTCACTTCAAGTTAATCAGTTAATCAAAATTCCATGGAAATCCTGAGGCGACGTACACATGCTACCGACGACACCAGCATTTTCTTTTTTCAACAAGCCCCAACAATCCATTTATATAGGTACAGCCCAACAGACAACAGCGCAACACACGAAACACGATGACAAAATTGATACGGCATTTTATTTCGCATCCGTGATTTGCAAATGCGTATATGTACTTATATTCCTTTCATTGCCAACGCTACGAATTGTCAAGCTCCTGGCCCCCAGGAGCCAGGAGTTAAAAAGGACTTTTGCTAAAAAAAATAATATTGAACACATCATATTGTACTCGATGTCATCTTGTAGATTTTAAGGGGACGGAATGCCCCACTTTTGACAGAAAGCCTTTTTTTTTTGTGTGATGCCTTCGGCGTTTTTATGTCATACTCGTACCTCTCCGGTGGGAACAGGCCTGCCTGGTTTGTTTTTGCCCCACATATTCTTTCGATTGTATACCGCCGCAGAAAGCAGATCATAACGATTGCTATCAAATTTGCATAATGCTTCATTCATAACTGTTGATTGCAGGATAACGGGTCCGAAAAGGAATACGCCAACAGAAAAAAGGACAAAACAAATGGAAAACGACTGCATAAGGAGGAGATTCGTGTTTTCTTTTTCTGATGGTTAATATGCCAACGAATTGAGAGGGTGGTAAAAAATGCGGCCGAGTGCCGATTTAGCTGATTGTAAGCGGCAGTCTTGTCGCGTTTTAGGCCACATTTACAATTCATTATATCGTTTGATCGTAAATGTACATTTTTACCACCGGAAAAAATTCAATGGCAGGGCTGTGCTTGCTTTTATGATCTCTGCAGCGATGAGTTTTGTATGAGGACGGTATGATGATGTCGTAATAGGTTTCAATTTGTTTGGGGATAGGTACTTGTATTGAAAAAATCTACTATTAGACTGGATACAGTTCACTTGGAGACGCAAATGACTTGTGATTTTTTTTGGACTTTGTATTGGGAGAGTTGTTTGGTTAATATGTAGAGGTCGCAACTTTTACCTATCCAAATGACGTTTGACACAGTGCGCTGCTTTTTTTTTGAGAAAAGTCCGGCACAAGCGTTATAATATACGTTAAGCTGCGGACGTTCGAGCCATACAAGGTGCAATGGATTGGTAGATAGAGGAGACGAGCCCAATGTCGATTACAAGGATTAGTTTTAAAGAAAATAGAACTGTGAAGGGATTTGAAATGGATAGAGTCTGAGAGGAGGCGGTGAATGAGAAGAATTGCAGCGTCTGTTCGTTCCTCAAGGGCATTCAGGAAAATTAACTTCAGACGGTCTCGAATCTCGATATGGAGGTAAGATTGAGAGATCGCTTCAAGAGAGACCCCGGAAATAATACATGAACTTGTTGAAGGCGACTTCACGCTTGGCTGGAGCTCTCGAGGCGTGGGCGAACAAAGTAATAGAGATCTTGTTACTTACGGGTCGCAGAATCCTCTGCACCATCTTTTAATGAAGTAAGGAGTCTGCTTTGGTAGTTATCTCATCAATATGCTTATAGTGTTTGTTGCATTATATGCCGAGATCGCAGATAGAACAAGATTGGTCGGGGAGAAGACTTATGCTGCATTTACGAAACGAGAATGTAAAAGAGACACATTGAGCTCTATTGAAAAAAAAACTATTCAGATCTACATAAAGAAGACTGGAGTCAAGTTGAGAGGAAAAAATGGGTTTTAAAAATATGGTACAACTATCATCAGCATCAGCATAAAAGATTGCTAGGCGAAGAAATTTCAAAAATTCTAAGCTAACAATTTTTGCTTTAACTATTATAATTGATAGCAAGAACTCGTTTTTATAAGTTTCAAAAAATCCATAACCTATATTATAACCATAATCCAATTTCTTACATTTGCTTAATTGATATTTGGGTTCATTTTAACCAACGGAAATCGTTGGCATTACAATGTTTGAGTGTTGAATAACCCTTTCAAGAATTTTTTTTAATAAAGAGAAGGGTACCTAAATAACTACGTTGAGGAACTCCGGTGGCTTTCTGTAAAAACTGTTTTACAGCAAATGAGTTCAAACTTTAAAGCCAAAAGCTGGCAATCTAAGAAAGGATTAATTTATGGGATAATTTATCATCAGCCAAATTGGAATGCGCAACTGGACGCAGTTAACCTAAGACCGCCCTTACTAGAAAGGCGTATTTGCTAAGGCCCAGGCCCACCCCAGACTGTAGCACCACCTAAGTACGTAAGTAACTTTTCAAAACTTCGTTACCGCTCTATAAGTATCTAAAGATTCATTACAAATTCAGTAATAGAAGTAAAGCTATTACGTATTACGGGGTCAACCCTTTTTGTATGTCCGTATTATGAAATAGGACTTCCTTATTTCTAGTGAAATTTACCCTAAGAAAGCGATAGCCAAAATGTATATGAAAGGAAGACGGAAAGGGTTTAGGATCTATTTTTAAGAAAAAGGGGTGAAAGGCCATCTGGGTCGGGTAAGTATCCATCATTAAGTTTTTCTCACTTATTTGCTATGTAATTTAAAACTTTCAGACCAATGGCGAAGTTGAATAGATATTTCAACAGGTTGGGGTCCTGAGAAATTCTCCTCTTTTCCAGTGTGATCGGGAACGAAGAGTTAAATAGTCTAGCCTTGCGATTTAATGCCCGAGCTATTTAGGAACGGGTTAGAGGGTCGAACAAAGCCTTATGCGCAACTTGGCTGTCGCTATAGGCTGTGCTCGACCTATATAGTCGGTTGGGGTAAATGGGGACGATTTTTGCATTTTTCAAGAAACATTTTTTTAAGAAATGTATAAAATATTAAATTTAATTTTTTTTTAACTTTTGTAAACGGATATTATATTATAAGATACAAGATGTTGCACATATGATGACTTAATCAAGTTATAAGAACCCAAAAAAGACATAGGGCAGTGTTTACATTTACCCCTTCCGTGTTTACATTTCCCCCATAGTTTATAAAAATACTGGGGTAAATGGGGACAACAAATTTCTGTTCTCTTAGAGCTAGGAGCTCGCCTATGGGGTAAAAGTAAACAGACATGAATTTCTGTTAATTTATTTGCTTGAAAAATTGATTACCATAATGTTTACATTTACCCCACATATGCATATTACCGGTGTCGCGACACTCCAAATTCAGATTTTTTTTATGTCTGGGTTCCGAGAACTACATTTAAAATGTGAAAATAACGGCCGTTTACATTTACCCCAACCGACCCTACTTCCAAAAAAAGTGCAATCATTAATATAGAATAAATCTCCACTTGAAAAATAGAAGCCTGTTTGCCTAACGAGCAGTGAAGTTAAGTTTTGTATATTTCCACGAAGACACCAGCACAAACCCTTGACTAGTTTTTAAGTCATCTGTGAAGATTCGACTACATATTTTCCGCTCGTAAAGGGAGTTATCTCTCATGTGCAACATGGACTTGTAGCTGGTAGATCTACCTCTACAAAACCCGGTGCTGAATAACCTGGAGAAAGGATTACAATGTGATGTAGTTTATACTGACTTTGCCAAAGCTTTTGACAGTGTTAATCACCATGCGTTAATTTGCAAACTTAAAAGATTTGGATTTCATTCCAACTTTCTAGAATGGATTCGCTCCTATCTCACGGATCGTATTCAGTATGTTCGTATAAAGGATGTACATACTTTCATCACCAGTTTATGTCACCTCCGGAGTGCCTCAGGCTAGTCACTTGGGCGCTTTGCTTTTCCTTTTATTTATTAACGACATACCCGATCTGTTTTTGAATTCACAGTGCCTGATGTTTGCTGATGATTTAAAAGTGACACATTCAGTCTGAAAATGACTGCATACTTTTACAGGAAGATCTTAAAAGACTTTCTTTGTGGTGTCATAATAATGACCTTCGCCTTAACGTTTCTAAATGTCAAAGCATGTCATTTTGTCGTAACCTCTCCCCAGTATCATATACGTACATGATCGATAATATCCCACTGTCTATTATCTCCTCTAAAAACGTCCTGGGAGTCATATTTGACAAAAAACTCGACTTCTGTAAGCATATTGACTTCCTGGTTGCTAAGAGTAATTCTATGTTGGGTTTTGTATTGCGGAACTCTAAAGACTTTCACGAACCGCATACTCTTAAATGTCTTTTCTTTGCTTTTGTCAGGTCTAATCTTGAATATTGTAATATAGTATGGAATCCATTTTATGAAGTACATTCCATGAGAATCGAGAAGATCCAAGAACGTTTTACTAGAGTTGCTGTTCGTAGATTACGTTGGAATATCGAAATGCCGTCCTATGAGACAAGATGCAAGTTATTTGGTATCTTACTTCTTTCTAAGCGTATGCAATATTTTTCAATTATGTTCATTCGGGACTTGATAAACAACCATATCGACTGCCATTTTCTTTAATCATTAATTGATTTTTATGCTCCATCTAGAATGCTTAGAAATCGCTTTTTATTTTATATTCCTTATCATAGAGTTAACTATGGTTGTAATGAACCAATTACCATATGCCTAAGAGAATCTAATAATTATAGTAGTTTGTTCGAGTTTGATTTCAGTAGGGACTCATTTAAGAATAAATTAATTTTAACGTTAGGCTTTGGTGGTAGTATTTAAGTATTTAAATTTTGTATACCATACCAGGCTAAGACACTGGCTGAAACGAGTCGTAAACATAAGGAAGGGCGACTCTTAATTTTCACAGTCTCTCTAAGCTTTCCAACAAGAAGGAATTTTTATTTCTTTTTTAAGGGTCACCCCGCCCACATACTATAACTTTTAGAAATGCATTAAATTGAAATTTTAAGTGTAATGGAATTCAACACTATTTTAATTATATAAGGTAGATATATTAAATATAGAATGTCAAATGAATTTCATAAATTAATTTAAACTATTGTTCATATTGAATTATTGAATTATATATATAGACTAGCTGACTCGGCGAACTTCGTACCGCCTAAAATTTATTAAACTATTAACATCCCTTTTGATAGTTGAACCTCTCTATTGAACGAATGAAACTCCATTGGAATTAAATTGAGTTCAATGCTTAGAAACGACTTCATAGATTTCCGGCTTCTTGATCGTTCGACAGCAGCGCCACCCAACGGGTCCAAAACTATACCATCTTCCTAGGTTGAACCTAACATACCCATCCACAAAATTCCATTGAAATCAGTTAAGTGGTTTCGGAGATTGACTACCACCTGTCACCTGTCGGGTGGCCACCAAAACGATCGTATCTTTAACATATCCACAAAATTTCATTTAAAGTATGTTCGCTAAAATGCCTATAACTCGTATAACCAATACACATACAAATGCCTTATATACATACAAACCTTGGTATTGACGTCACCTTTCATTTAAAGTTTCCAGAAACAAAATCCGTTCACGCATTAAGAGAACATCAATTCAAACACAATCCGACTTATTTTTATATTATACTTGCAAACGCTGTTGTTCGCGTGTTCGGAATGTGTCGGTGACTCGTTGACGGGCCAGGCCAGTCTTTGTGTCAATGCATTAGCTCGAAGGCGTTCATTGCGGTGCTCTTGACTTTCATTAGCACGTGTGATTGCAGTCGGATTTACTACATTTCCATTGTCCGTCAATTGATCTTGTGCCGATGTATTTAACCGATGGTTGTGCTGTAATTGTGAATGGATAGTCCGTCGACCAATATTTCCCCCTCGTCCACGAAGACGTGGCATTGTTTCAGTTACGTAAATTATATGTGAATGTAATACACTTAATATTTACTGAAAATGCGACACCAAAAATATCCAAAGATACAAAAAAATTTAAATATGAAAATAACGAAACGCACTTAATGCAATACACTTAAATTAGAATACCTACGTGTGGCCGTAGTTGTTGCTTGATTCAAGTTTGTGTTGTTTTCAATGACACCACAAGAGTTGTCTTGCAATTCGAAATAAAACAAACCACTATTGCGTAAATTAAAATTTGCTTTTGTTTGAACGATTGAGAACGAATTTGTGAGATGTCAAAAAATAAAAGCTCGATGACCAAAAAAAATTTATTCAGTGACATACACACGTACAGTAGAATTATATACATAAAGAAGATTTGTATGGGAGGTACCACGCGTCTTTATCAAATCCCGCCTATATTTGCAGCAGAACTTAAAATATGTTCACTCAACCGAATTACCAACCGTTAGTAGGAGCAGAAATATTGGATTCTTAATTAATTTTTTTTTTATGGGAGGTACCACGCCCCTTTGTACAATCCCGCCCATATTTGCAGCAGCACTTAAAAAATGCACACCAAACCGACGTACCAAATTTTATGCAAATACCATCAGGAGCAGAAATAATAGATTTTTAATTTGTGGTTTGTACCACGCCCCATTGTCCAATTGGACACGGGGCGCAACCCAAACGCATACAAAAAAATTTATGCAAATCGGTCCAGCCGTTTAGGAGTAGTTCAGTCACAACACACGTACAGTAGAATTATATATAATAGATATTTATGAAATAAGTCTAATCTAATCTGAAATCTAATCTAAATCTTCTGCCTTAGCGAGAGAAAAGTCATATTTTCCAATTTTTGGTGTAAATGCCACTCCAAGCGTATAGGAATATATACCAGTGCCGAACAAGCAATGGTGATCCTCTTTGGAGTTGATAGGGTACACCCTACACCGTAAACTGGGATTTCAAGCCGTCAAAACACGCTACAACATATTTGATAGCCTCATCCGTTGCCACGGCCGCTGCAATAAACCATCAGCCATATGCTGAGTTCTGCGACTCCAATCAACCTCAACCTTAATCAAATCTAGATTGGTTTCAGTCAAAGCGTAAAAGATGTGAAGGCGTGAGTTTGGCGCAAAAGAGCAAGGGCTTCAGTTTTTCAATAGACTTCTATTCTACCTCTCGCATTTTGGTAGTAGAATTGGGTAATGATACTACAATGAGTCAAAACTAACACCTATTACAGACAAACCCTGAGACTAGAAGCCTTGTTATATGTTAGGCTACATTTTTTGAACTCACAAGGACACAATTTTCCAACAATCAATGCGAAGGTAGAAAAAGATTTAAGTGAGAGTTGGAATAGGGATATTCCCCTTTGGGTATAATATACACTAATATACACATTTGGTGTGGTAGCTTGGGTAGCTCGAAACTTATATTGCGAGCAATCAAACGGAGCACGGGCCAGCTAGTTCGCAAGCAATGAGATTACTTCAGTGAGTCACCGCACATTGCTTCCACACATTTTTTGAATCACACTCTCTATACTCTCCTGATTCACGAATGGTACGGGTCCCCTCAATCTGAAAACACAAATTAAAGCACTATCGCAGTTCTTCGGTGGAATAGGGTACTTCATCCTCTCACATAAAAGCTGTGCAAAAAAACGTGTAAACCAACCACGAAATACATAGAAAGAAGATGTATCCCTTTAAAGCCTGTATGACTTTTACGCCACTCCGATAACCGTGCATCGTTTTTCCCAACCCATTTATGCAACACCACCTGCGAAGCACTAAATGCAGGATGTCTCTAAAAATGCGATCATAAAGCGGAAAATGCTACAAAAAAAAAACCTCCAGCCGACTGAAAAAAAGTTCATGCTATTTAAAAAAAGGCCACACGAGGGAGGAAAATGAGAAAAATGTTTTCGGAAATGGGATCAGTGCTTTGCCTAACGGAATAGGTATATAAATGTGTCCTTCCTGAAGTACGAGTGGGTATCGCTAAATCACCAGATAGATTGAGAGAAGAGGATGCCCTTTCATGTTTTGCTTTTTTTCGTATATTTTTTTTTGGTCATGTGACGCTAATGTATGCAAACTTTTTAAGTGCCACATTAAGGACGAAGGTTTTATTTTCCTGTGATAGAAAACTGTGGGGGATAGGATACGAAAAATTCTTAAATACATCGTCTGGAAAAATGTTGATTTTCCGCTGATGGTGAGCTACCGAAAGTGTTTACTCCTAAACTTAAAGTTGAAGGTTATGCAATGTTGACACTTTGAGGCGAAGGTGATTGTGCCCGATACATCCAGCCGCCGTCTGACCTTGAAGTAGTCAGTTGTGGTTACATGATATAATTGGGAAAGTGGTTGCGTGAATTTATACCTTCGCGACGCGACGACTTTTTGTTGGTTTTCGGTTAATGGTTTGTTTTGTTGTAGTCCTTTTTGCACGACCAACGATAAATTATATAGAACGGCTGTGAAGTGAGTTACCAGACGAGACGACTTTGATGGATGTTCTGTTCATGTGTGTACAATTGGTTAAATAACTGATGTGAAGGATGGAGAAGATGTAAAAAGTAAAAAAAAAAGGTGTGGTCAGGATTGGCACTTTTGAAGTATGATTGCAACAGAAAATTAAAATGTGGTGACTGGACAAGAGTCGATCCTTACAGCCCATTTTGTACAAGCTCGTTAACGTTTTAAACTTAGGAATAGTTTACATTAGAGCTAGTCACGCGTATTTTATAAAACGTGATGTTTAGAATAAGAGGATACTTACATCAGTCAATGAAACCAGAAACCTAGGATGTGAGCTCTGCCGTTGATTTATTAAGCTGCATCAGCCACCAATTGACCAATACATAGTTTCCAAAACCGAGGCGCAGTATTAAAAATGTTATAAGCCCTGTATCCGAATATGTCGAAGCAGGTGATATAGGACAGGAATAGAAAGTTCGGCCTGACGCTAGGTAATACGTCCGCTGTCAGACGGAGCTTTACTTTACTAAGTGCTACTCTCTCGTTATAGATACTCGTATCACCATCCAATGGTATAGTTTACCCAATCTGCAGCCGAGGTACGTAAAATGTGAGGTTAAAGCGAGACGGAAATGTTTGTGTTTTCACAACCTTTCCAGGGGCATCTATGGGCACAGGAAGCTTAAATTTATATCACAGAGTTTTCGTCAGAGATGAATGAATAAAAGAGATGGATATCTTTCGTACGTCTATCCCCCCAAAACCCATTTGTTTACATTGTTGTTTTTGTAATTGCAATCCCTGTCTGTGAATACGTGTGAGCTACGAAAAAAGTTACTAATGACAGACCACCAATCAAAATTCAGAACGGCCGACCGGATGTCATAAAACAGCATAATTTTGTATTCACCATATGGTGACACTCTCTTTTAGATAGGTCGGTTCGTTAGATATACGATTTTTCGGTTACCTCCAGAATCACCCCATTGAATTAATCCGACTGGAAGGAACAACTTATTTTATATGTGAAATTATTACCTTACTGACTATTTAATTTTATACGCGGATGAATTTATATATTTAAAAGAGTGGTTGGTGTACTAGGGTTCAAATTATAAGAACTTTTAAAAGAAACATTACGAAAGCATTATGTGCTATCTATCGGATAAATTGCGATATTTACTTGTATGGCAATTGTCTATTCTTGTTTTTTAAATCTATAAAAGTTATAACATAATTCTACGTGCAGTATTAAAATGTATAATATTAATAACAATAAAAACATTTCATGCCGAATTATAGTAGATAGCCTTGATAGATTAGTACGTGACTAAAATGTTGGATTTTGCAAAAATTATATGCAAATTGATTGGAAAATTGTAAATAATTTTAATTTATACAGCCTGCTTGTGTTCAATTTAAAAAGAACACTTTTTTCATTACTGTGTTAATAAAAATGGAATTTGAATTGTTATTCGTAACTATATTAACTATTTTTGATAAAAAGCAGTGTCAAAGTGTTAGAAACATATTAATTATATATTCACTGCAAGCAAATTAACTGCCAACCGTCAAAATTCAAATTTTCATAGTGAACATGTCCAAACCAGTTTTCCAGGATATTTGAAAATTTTATGAATTTCGGTGGTGAATTCACCAACTTTCCGCCATTTTCCGGGTGAATTCACGAACTCACTTATCCTAGTATATGAATGAGAATGTATGCGTGACTTCATGAATTTTTCGGGAAACAGCTTGTAGGCAGCCGCCTTTCCACTGGAAAGATATCCATCTCTGTATTCCATTATCTTTGGTTTTCGTACAAAAAAATTCCTGGGGGGTTATTCACAAATACGCGGCGGAACGTATCAAAAGCGATACCTTAATTTCGACCGTGTTCGCTTTTGCTTATTCTCAAATGCGAACGGGGCGAAAATTATCTTTCCCAGAGCGTTCCAGTTATTTCCATTCTGGCTTCCAATTTTCCATTTATTTTTCCAAATATTTGACAGCTGTTTCCCGAGACAACAATTTTTTTTTTGTGTTGCTGTTGTTGATAGTGAACGTTTCAGATTTTGTTTTGAATAAATGAAATTAAATGGATTCAATTAGTTTATATTTGTATTTTCTGCACACGAAGAAGGAAGGGAAGAAAATGTGAACATAAATGTTCAAAGAAGATTGCGTTAAGAAGTGGTTCTTGGTTCTGTCGCCATTTGTTTTTTAAATATATGGTATTTAAAATCTTTTCATACCTTGAGGGCAAATAAAAATATTGATTTATTAGAAACACAAAATAATATAAGAACCAAAATACATTTCACTCACTTTTTTCCAACCATCACGTGTTTTAATCGGAGGCCCAAGACCATTCAACACATTTGTTATGCCATCCCAAAGTGCTACAGCCTTGGGTCTATATTCTGGATTATTAAGAATGCCCTTAGCTAGTCCACTGTTATCTTTTAATAATTCAGCAAGTGCAGCAAATTGTTGTACGGAAGTATGTTAGATATATATAAATATTAAAAAATATATGTAGGTATAATAAATTCAATTAATAAGTTATTTTCTGCTGCACAATGAATGCTTAAGCAATTTTAAACTTCTTGTTTTTATTGAATATTTACATTTTTATTAGGTCCGTAACCCAAACACCTATCGCTTTCAATGCAATGATAAAATGACGTTGGAAAGTGCTTTCGCTTGCAATATGGTCGAATGGAAGGCGAATCGCTTTTAGAAATACAAAAATTTCAAATCCGCCATCAAAAGCGATTCGCCGCGCATTTGGGAATAACCCTCGGGGCTCGAAGAAAATTACATCCATGAGAGTACTTGTTCGACAATCTAGGCATATTACTAAACATAAGCTAAGCACTGGTGGCCTTCAACCACTGGTTATAAAGGAAGAAGGACTCATAAATTAGCTTATGTTCCAGTTATAGGCGACTGCAGCCATTGTGATACCACTGAATTTAGAGTTCTTAATTTACCCATGAAACTAGTTTGCCGAAATTGTCAAAGAAGTATTTTCCCTGCTGTACTTTTCTTGGAGTTGAAGTATAGACTCTATATTTTGCAGTTTCTACAGAGATCGTTTGCAGGGAGACCCAGCCTGCATCCGAATATTGCGCTGTCCCGTAATGACTTACTATTGAGCTTGTGAAGGGCCTTTTGCTCTTAAGATCGCTCTAGAGTCAAGTATCTTTCTATATGGAGCACCATCACAAACCACATAAAAAAGACCAACTAACTTTCGTGCACCTATATACATATTCAATTTTATTTTCTGAAAATATGATACATGCTTAGATATAATACCAGTACAACAGAAAACAACTTACATTGGTCGGGACTATTCTAAAACAAAACTGCGAATTACTGACAGGGCAACCACTGCTGTACCATTGAGTATCTAAATTGACAATTTTAGTTTTTTAATCGGTTTAAACAAATACTTTACCTACAATTTTTTTTTTAAATACCTCGAAAATTGAACAGAACTCAACTGGTTCGACAGCTTTTACTTTTTTTGGTTTGACAGAACGCCTGAATTAAGGTTATTGGCCAAGGGCAACGAATTCGCCATTAGTCAATAATGACAGAAACTGCCTGAATTCGCCAAACCTTAAACAATGATGCCAAGGTATTAATGTCCCGACTTATTTATAAATTGAGTGAAAAATTCAAAAATACTTAAATTTAACTCCGGAAAATAAACTAAATAAAATAAAAATAGTTAAACTTTAAACTCGATGACACATGGTTTACTACGTCATCTACGTCATCTTAGTTAAACTTCTCTACATCGCTATTGGAGGAACAACCTCCAACTTCTCGTGTCTTGAGGAATCAATGATAGTCCCGTTTCTTTTGCTCGTAATCCTTGCAACCATCTCCAGGCCTTTTACAGTCCTTTTAGTCTAGTACACAACTAAAAAAATTTGCTGTACACACTTTAACTGCCCATCTATACTATTTGCACGGAAATAAAGTACTTATTTAAAATCAACCAACTTTCGGTTAAAAGCTACTAAGTAATCCTGTTAATATATCTCCTACAGAGTTAGTGGACTAATAATAACCGAGTCAACTTGTTTAAGGTTAAAAATATCCGATTTATAAAATTCCTCCACATTTTCTCGGTCGTAAACAAAAAAAGTAAATCTGTAGAATTTAACTAACTGGTTGGTATTAATCTACGAACTTGGTTGTTGATAACATTTCTGTTAAAGTGGGAGTTTTTTTTAACATTATATTTAACCTTTTTACTTTTTTTTTATGAATTATTGTCAATTGTCATTTCCTGAAATTACTATCTTCAAGTGACTTATCCAAGATGGGCAGGAACGAAGTAAAGGTTTTGTGGACTCTATACCCGGACTGAAACTGGGATAATGCAAAATCTGAAAGCAACCTTAGACTGTTACGTGCAACCATTTAAAATATTCACAAACAAATGGAGGGATAAAATATTAATAAAGTAAAAATAATAACACGCATAAATTGTATCCACTCATTTGTGGCCACCTATCTACATCCATCCACCAGGATGTTATGTTACCTTGAGCCCTATTCGGTCCGATATGCATTTTAATGAACGGAAAACGATTCATTAAACGAAATAAATAATAAATACAACTATATGGCACATGGCATAATGTACTCGTGTATTGATAAATCAACGAAAAGAAAGCAATCAATGATCCAGGACTTAGTTGTTAAGCTGGACTTTATTTTTGTATGCTTTTAACTGAACGACAATCGGCCTTACCAATTAATGTTGAGAAACCAATTTTTGTCTTGGGCATTAGCTAAATAAATCTTCCCTAATTGTCATTTTCAAGAGGAGTATTGGTATTGCCCAACCACCCAAAATATCGGTATGGAATTTCGTAATAGGAGCGAATTTAAATAACCTGTTCAGCCTGAGTGTTTATATGTAATTATAAAATAATTTAAGTATATTGTTAATGTTTTCTGATTTTTTTCGCTGGAATACAATATACAACAATGCAAGTGGTTTTTAAGTCTAGCAAACACAAATTTCTACAAATGTATGCAGAAAATTTAAAAATATTGCATTTTTGTTTTATTTCTGAACACTTGAAATATATATTTCAAATATTTAGATTAAATGAAATGGTTAATGCTCTTCTCTGCTTTATTTTGTTTAACTTGTAATTGCTCTTTGATTGGTTTTCTTTTTTTAATAGATTGCAAGTGACGAATGCTTAGTAAAAAATAAATTTGATATAAGTTTGGGCTCTTTCAATACTTTCAAAGAGAATAAAATATCTATCTGTTCACATAAGAATGGACAGCTCATACCAAAGATAATGGAATAGTGAGTTCGTGAATTCACCCGGAAGATGGCGGAAAATTGGTGAATTCACCACCGAAATTCATAAAATTTTCAAATATCCTGGAAAACTGGTTTGGGTATGTTCACTAGGAAAATTTGAATTTTGACGGTTGACCGTTAATTTGCATGCAGTGAATATAAATTAATATGTTTCTACCACTTTGACACTGCCTTTTATCAAAAATGGGTGATATAGTTACGAATAACAATTCAAATTACATTTTTTTTAGGTAACACAGTAATGAAAAAAGCTTTCTTGTAAAATCGAACGCAAGCAGGCTGTATAAATTAAAATTATTTACAATTTACCAATCAATTTGCAAATAAATAACAAAATCCAACATTTTAGTCAAGGCTATCTACTATAAATCGGCATGAAATGTTTTTATTGTTTATTATATATTATTTGAAAACCTTAATTCTTTTTTTTCTTCATTTTAGCCTACTGCATGTGGAATTAAATTATAACTTTTTTTTTTATTTAAAAAACAAGAATAGATAATTGCCATACAAGTAAATATCGCAATTTTTCCGATAGATAGCACATAATGCTTTCGAAATGTTTCTTTTTAAAGTTCTTATATTTTGAACCCTAGTACACCAACCACTCTTTTAAATATATAAATTCATCCGCGCATAAAATTAAATAGTCAATTAATAATTTTACGTATAAAATAAGTTGTTCCTTCCAGTCAGAATAATACAATGGGGTAATTCTGGAGGTAACCGAAAAATCGTATATCTAACGAACAGACCTATCTAAAAGAGAGTGTCACCATATGGTGAATACAAAATTATGCTGTTTTATGACATTCGGCCGGCCGTTCTGAATTTTGATTGGTGGTCTGTCATTAGCAACTTTTTTTGTAGCTCACACGTATTCACAGGGGGGTTGAAATTACAAAAACAACAATGTAAACAAATGGGTTTTGGGGGGATAAACGTACGAAAGATATCCATCTCTTTTATTCATTCATCTCTGGCTCATACCTGAATACCTACCTATTTTTCTGCCCAATTTTCAGTAACATAGGCTGCTCAGGTAGATATTTGGCAGCAACCAAAAAAGTTTGTTCCCCGAGAATGAGGATCTCTAATGAATCAATGGTTGGTGCGAAAGGGTTGACGCATTTAGGAAAATCCAAGCGAACTTCTTGAAGACTAACAGGTAGTATGTGCGAATCCAAGATATATACAGAATTCTGTTTTATTTGGTGTGAATTCATAGAGGAGAACACATGACAGCTTTTGTGTACAATCATTTTTAAAAGATCAAATTATATTTATTTTCACACTTCTATATACTTTTACAATAATTACTGTTTCGTTGCTTTGCAAATTGTAATTCAAACGGAAATTATATAGCAGGCTATTATTTCCTTCACAAATATTCGCTTGCTAATGATTCAAATGTGATCTTTAGACTACCAATAAGCTTAAATTGCATCAGCCTAAGAATAAATTAAAACATTCTAATGAACTGTGCTCCATTTATTCAATAATTTGAAAGAGATCATATTAATTCGCGCAGAAATCAATCGTGAAGTAGGTATACGAAAACAAGGATAAGCGTCCTAGAAAAAGTACCGAATACTGATTTGCATAATATGATATTTGACAGATCAGCGGATATTTTGTGTTCTGTTTTTTGCTTATAATAAGTTTTAAAAGCCTTTGAAAGATATCTGTTGGGCAACTTAACTTGCTATTTTTATACATTACTTTTTTTAGAATAAAATTGTCGTCGTGAAAACCATTGACCTTGTTTTTCAAGAAAACAAATTATGAAATTTAAATTCTGCGATGACAAAAAATGTAATAGATTCCAAGAAAGATATCGCACTAGCAAATGTGGAGGTCTAATTGTTTATTGGTACCGCTGTACATTTTTGCTAAAGCTGGTAACCAGCTAATCCTCGAGACATTAGTTTCGATTAGTAAGGCCGAATATCTCTACAGCAGTCCATATAAAATACGCCAGTTATGCATGAAAACTTCCATTCAGGAAAAAGCATATAAAAAATTAATTAAACTCCATCAAAGTGTTGAAAGTTCTATATATTTTTTTGAAAGTACAAGAAACCTTAAATCGAACAAATACAAAATCGATCGAAAGATAATACCTTGCCGCACAAAGTTATACTCGTATAGAGACAGACATCCAGAGAGACACAAAGAAATACATTTCTACCCTGTTTTCAGTTTTCCACAAAGAAAATTCAATTCAATTCCAAGTTCTCCACCAAAATGCAATCTATCCATTCATCTGTTTTGTCTGTCATCACCGAATCCTGTCTATTCTCTCCGTGCCACGCCACGCCGCGCCGGTATTCCCTAGTGACTGTATACGATTCCCATTCAATCGTTTAGTTTAACTTTTGTTTTTGTAGGGCTTCCCCATATTGTCTGCTCCTAAATGTATCTGAAAGACAATGATACACTACTGCGGATGGTTATCGAAAAAGGATCCTACACCAAACATATATATGAAACTTTTCTCCAACAGACATACGGATGATATACGAACGACTGCATCCAAGGACAACTTTTCCCCAAACATTAATGGACAATTAAGTGTCATTCTGCTTGAAATTGGATGTTGCTGCTACCTACTACTGTTACTATCCTTCTTCCTCAGATGCGCACTGTAGAACTTGATTGTGTTGTGCGGAACATCTCAGAAGTACGCACGTCTAAATAAGATGCAAGACACAACAATGTTCACCAAGAAAACCAACCGAACGACATTACAGATGCTGGGAGACAATCTTCTTCGTGTTCGTGTGTGTAATATAATAAAATAAATGCAAAACTTTTACTTGGGAGGATTTTGTTTTGCCTAAACTCAGGAAGAGATGACACTGGCATAGAGACACGCAATTGCTAGGACGACTAACAGGAAGATGAAGCTACAGAAACACCGGCGACGGTATATAGATGAGGGAGTCATTTCAATGGCTTTTGTGTGGAGAGAAAGTTTTAGTTCAACTCGAAACATGCTGTTCGCTTGATAAGTAGTCCTTGCAGTCGTTATTAAGGTCGGTTTTCTAGTCACAGTGCTGTCACTTACCAATATGAATACGGACTATACTCGATTAGAAAAGAGTTTTAAGATCGCAAAATGTTTTCATTGTTGTCGGGGTAAGAAATAAAAAGAATTTTATACTTTGTAGTGAGCCGATTTGCATTCTATTTGGAAAACATGCTCTACTGCTCTTTGGGGTGATCTTACGAGCCGAATTGACACGATACTCTGTTACCGTACATTGATTTCTCTTACAATGTTACCAATATTGTATATACTCTTGTACCACTTGTGGATTTTCTTTGCTTCAAATGGCAATGGATATCTTCTTTTATCACAGTTTAGGGTAAGGTACCCTACTTTTTTTTTCAATTTAATTTAAATTTGTTAAAATCTTTTGTTTGAGTTGTACAAAAAGACTTGGTCTTTCATAGTACTTACGTTAATTGCTGCTAGTAACAAATGAGATAAAGAATGATTATCATAAAAATTCAAAAATTCAATTATCTTGAAATATATTTATTACTATTATTATCATCATTGCTGCGCTGAAAGGTATTTAAAAATGTTATATTTGAAGTTCTTGAAATTGCGAATCAGTTTTATTTATGTATAGGCAAAGAGTTCCAAAGTCTCGGAATGTTGATATTAAGTGTTCTCTGAGATCGTGAAAAAGTTAATCTATTGTAAAGGTATCCCGGAGTTTTACTATGAAGGAGTTTGTGAAAAAAATCTAAGATTACGAGCATTTAAGAATTGGTATAGAGTACAACCTAAGACATTTATAGATAGAAGAGAGATTCGATCTTACTTCTTCAGTCCATAAATGTAACCACTAATGGAATCATTAAAAGCAACTCGTAGTTTATACTGAGATAGAGAGTCCAAGTCACTATATACTACCTTGTCATATGTGATGATAGGTCAAATCAGAGCAATTACAAGTTTGCGACTAGTTTCTTTAGGAGTAAAACTAGCAGACAGTCAACGTTTTCTAAGACAGCCATAAATGTGGCCAATAACAAAATTAGCATGATCATAAGGCGACAAGGTACGATTCAGTTTGAAACCTAAACGTGTATTAGCGTAACTAAATATTACATTTGAGATGTATAAATGCGACAAGAAGTTTGGATCTATTAGCTTATTCGCTATTGCAATAATCTGAGATTTAGTCGGATTTAAAACAAGTCCATTATTAACGGACTATCTAAAAATCGCAGACAATTCATCATTGTATTTACTTCCAAGATCAACGACATCACAAAGAGGACGCGATAAGCATAATTGAACATCATCGGCATTGAGGTAGGTAGTCCCGTATTAACAGACAGTTGGAAGATCATTAATAAACATACAAAACAAAATTGGACCGAGAATTGAACCTTGAGGAACGCCCTTAGTGATAGACTTAAGCGAGGAAGACTTACCTCCACTATTACATTTTTTTGCCTGTTACTTAGAAAACTCTCAATTAGCTTTGTAGCACTAGGGCTAAAATTGAAAAACTGTCGCCACATCCAGCACAACAATTTATGATTAACCGAATCAAATGCTTTGGAAAAGTCAAGCAGACAAAGAAAAGTAACATGTCGCTTACCAATATTTAACCTGATATCCATATCCATAATATTAACCATTGTTATAGAACAGCTATGACCTTCTCTAAAACAAGACTGAAGTTGCTGAAGCAAGGAGTTACTTTGAAGTTGTTGAGAAATTTGCTTTGCGATAATTTTTTCAAGTACCTTAGATAGGCAAGGTATGAGTATGAAATCCTCAGCCGATTTGGCGTTACGCTTTTTAGCAACCTTTATAACCCTAGCAGATTTCCAAACCTCAGGAAATGTTCCTGACATTTATTTATTTGACATTTATTTAGAAATATTTTCCTGTGCAATCGGCGATACTCGTAAATATTTCGCATACTTTCGGACTTTAAGGCTTATAAAGTTACAACTTTTTTATTCCAGTTAGCCCAAACAGCTACAGCTTTTTTTTTTTTTATTTTTTTTTTCGAATTAGGTTTAACCATTGTGAATATCAGCAACTGTATTCATCTTCGGCTGACCTCCTTTTCAAGGCGCAATCAACGAATTTGCAAATGGACTGAAGGGATGAATTCCTTAGTCGAGGGATGATATTTTGACAATAGGTACGAGTACAGTGGGTATCTGTCATTAAAGAGAACCAGCCAAAGTGTGACTGCATTCGAGGGAAAAGCTGAATTGTTTTTTAGCATTTGGCTTGGACATAGCAACACGTAGATTGTGTTTTGAATTTTAATCGTCTGTGACAAAACAATATCAGCCTTATTTATAAACGTTTTATAAAGAGTGTATAAAGTTATGCACCCTTTAAAATGCCTCTATACGCTAAAACCTTATTTATAAAAATTATTCAACATTGTATAGAGCTTGCATAAGCTAAACGCGCTTGTACTTTGTTTAGTGCCTGTATATATAGAGGTGGAATAGTATCGAAATGTCATTTTGACTTAAAAATCTGTCACATTTTATTTTAAAAAAATCAAAAATAAATTGGATAGATTGTATCGACATTTTTATTTTCAATTTTAAAGTTTCTACAAGTATCCTCGATAAGAAATATGTGCAGATATGAGATATTTTAATTGTTTTATAAATTCGTTTTAATTTGCATAAGACTACCGTTTCATAGGAGTCCCAAATCTCCCATTTTTTTCTTTTTACTTTTCCATTTTTTAATTTCTATTTGTATTTGAATTTGCATTTCTCACAGCTGCTTAGCTTTTTTTTATCTTTTCGGACAGATTGTAATAGATTTCTCCTTTTCAGTACCATTTTTGACGCAAGCCCTGTATAAATAGTATGCATGGAAAAATGTTTTAGAATTAAGAATTTTCGGAAGGGTGTATAAAGTCTGTATAAATACTTATACACTGCATAACTATACCGGTGTTTAGGCGCGTTTAGCAAATTCTAATAAATAAGGCTTTTATATGTGTACATTTTTAGTTTATGATTTTTATAAAAATTAAATATTTGTTTGATGTTTTATTTAATAAGTGTCAATAAAATATTTGTATGTGGTGTTACAACATACCTATCAGGCAAAACGAAATAAGCTGGTATTAGCTCTGAACCAAAATTTAGATCATATTACAGTAATCCCCTGATTGTTACATCGGGGAAATGTAGACTTTTCAATATTTATTTATCCGAGGAACGCAATTACGAGAATCCCGCTTAAATGCGTTGTTTAAAAATGCACTCAATCACGAAACTTTGTTTATTTTGGCACACTGTAAACATATGTCATGTGAATTTGTCAACAGTCTTTGATTTAATTAAAGTTTTAAACACAAAAATTTTGAAGCCACCTTTACCGGGATTTTGTATGAAGTTTTACGAGAAGCTTTACTTTTTGTAGCGCAAATAATGGAATGTTTTATTCGCTCAGTTTTCGGATGAATTAAATGAGGAAGGCAATTAAGCTAGGGTCACTTACCCATTTGAATTAAAAGAAATTATAGAAACAAGGGAAAATAAAACAGTTAATCAAATAATTCGTAGCTTTAAGTGTAGCAGTTGATTCTTAAAAAAGGAAACATATGGAATCTAATAAAAACTCATCGCCAATATTCAAGTTTGCTTAAATGTTTAAAAAATAAGAAAAGAAATACATACCTGCAAATGCAAATGTGTATAATAAAAAGTGGGTTTGAAATAACGCCGTAATCAGTAGGACAAAAAATATTAGTCCATTAAAAAAATCCATAGGATCACACATAGATGGCGTTACTAGGATTTTTTCCATATGATTTTTATTTAGTACTAGCCTTCAAACGATAAGTGTATAAATTTGACAGCAATCTGACCATTGATTCGTGAGTTATAGCATTTTGTGTGAAGCAACTTTTGTTATTGAAAAAAAAATGGAAAAAATCGAATTTCGAGTTTTGATAAAGCATTGCTTTTTGATGAAAAAAAATCAGTGGAAACCAAACAATGGCTTGATAAACATTATCCGGACTCTGCTCCATCGAGACAAATGGTAGAGAAGTGGATTGCTGAATTTAAACGTGGTCGTACCAGCACAAATGATGCAGAGCGCAGTGGACGCCCAAATGAGGCTGTTATTCCAGAAAACATAAAAAAAAAATCCACAAATTGGTTATGAGCGATCGCAAATTGAAGGTGCACGAGCTAGCTGTGTAAAGATATCAGATGGTAGTGTTTTTACCATTTTACACGAACATTTGGGTATGCGAAAGCTCTGTGCAAAGTGGGTGCCGCGTGAGCTCACAGTCGAAAAAAAACAACACAACGAATTGATGCTCCAGAGGAGTGTTTGGCGCTGTTAAACCGCAATAAAATCGAATTCTATCGAAGATATGTGACAATGGATGAAACATGGCTTCACTATTACACACCAGAATGCTTGCTGGAAAGAAATTTAAGTCCAATGTTGGAGTAATTGCTGAAACTGAGGCCTATTTTGACGAGAAAGAGAAATCGTACTATAAAAGTGGTATCGAAAAGTTGGAAAATCGCTATACTCGTTGTATCGCCCTCGAAGGCAACTATGTTGAATAATAAAATCGAGTTTTGTCAAAATTTTGTTTTTTTCTTACTTATCCTGAAGGAAATACACAATAAAATATACACACAGCTGCTTGCTCAGGTCCTATAAAACCTTTCCAACACAGAATAATAAAAGTGGTAGCACTGACTTTTCGAAAACTTTTCCATCTTTTTATCCGAGTGATTGCAATGATGTTTATGGTCGTCCCGATGGCAGGCAGTCTGTGTGTGTGGTAGATTTAGTGTGAATTGCTTCAGACATTTTATAAAGTGGTCTATACAAAGAGGAAGGATTTGGGGATGCATCCTGCCAGAACTCATGCTTATGGTTTGTACACATATATATTTAGATGGAAAAGTGATTTGAACTTTTGTTTTCTATTTGTTCTTGTGTTGGCCAAATATGTTGGAATAGTTTTGGATATTTTAAAGGAAATATTTCCAAATTGGGGGACATTTATTGGAAGCTCCCTGGGGGCTATACTAACTTATTCTTGGATCTGAAACCAAAGTATCTATTGAGTCTGAAAACGGATATTGGTTGGGTGTTGTTGGTATTCATATCTTAAAAGGAATGAACTGAACTGACGTTAGACAGAGGTGCTCACAAAGGCAGATGCTATGGTTAAATGATTTCATGTAACTTTTCAATTAGTCTTACACTTGACATGAGGTATCTTCTTTTATGAATAAACCATGCGTGCAATACCAGGAGATACTTTTGTAAATTGTCCATGCGAATAGTTGCGTAGCATTAGACCGCATTTGTTGAACGATTTAAATCAACAAAATTGAGTGGCGCAAAGTTGTTTACCCGATTGCGATGCAATTATGTGGCGATTGCGAAACGTTTTTTTAAGGGGGCTAACATTTTCTTTGGGCGTCTATTGCGGGCAATTTGTGGGGAATTAAATGTCCTTCTTGTGATCAATTACTGTGAGGCATTCTGCAAATTCCGCTAAGCGTTTTAACAGAGATTCAAATGCGATTAGTTCACTTAATCCTTGTAATCCCTGTAATAAAAATAGGTTGTCGAGTGCGGCCAAATTGCACCTCACGTGAGTACTTTTTTCGAATTGTAAGGCATTTCGAGAGACCTTTAGGTACCTTGCGATTGTAAGGCTGCGAAACAGGTAGAAGTCGATATGTACTATATATTACCTACTACTCTTGCTGCGAGTAGATAGATAGAATAGATAGATGGTTTTTATAACAAAATATATACATTATAATAATAACAAAAATAGATTAACTTGGGATTGCCGCCTGTCGCCACTAGCACAGTAAATTATATCGTATTCTAGAAACTTTCATTTTAAATTCTCCGTCTATAATAGAGGGCTATTTTGCAGTACCTGGTTAGTTTTAGGATGTCAACTTCGTTAAGGATTTGTAAGACTTGGGTTTCCGATAAGATATTCCTTCCAATTATTGATTTTCTCATCACCCTTCAAATTGGGCACCTCCCAACAAAATGAATGATTGCTGCGAGTAATTTAAACAATTGCTTAACATTATTACAGCAAGATATTATTGGTCAAAATCGGAAGGATTTTAAGAGACTGTGTTGTGAATTGTCAGATAATTTTGCCACATTTGAGGAGCGTTCATAATGCGATTCGACAACTTTTTTTTATTTTTATCGGAAGCAAGAGGACGATGGTATTACAGTTTTTTTTTTTTTTTAAATATATGGAGTGCGAAATCGTTTCTGTTTGAAAAGTTGTATTTTTGGCAATCCCAAAGCGTGCTCCCACAGATCACAAGATCAGTTTATAAATTTGCCTAACTTGTCTAGTCGTACAGAAAAGGACATTTTGTAAAATTGTTGGCCAAAGTGCTGCTGCAAATTTGTCTCTTATTGAACATTTTACGTATTTAAAAAAATATTATAAGAACAAACCTATTGTAAGTGTAACCATGGGGACCCATTTGACGATGATCTTTTGAACGACATCTTTTTTGAGATTTTGATCACCATAATAACAATAAGTATTTAGGTGCAGTGGCTTAGTGGTTTGTGTGTTGGACTACTAAGCACAAATTAAATCTTAAGGTTTTTTTCCACTGCGCCTCCTTTCGCGAACATCTGACAAACATCCGACAGTAAAACTGCCATGAATGAGCGTCTCAATTGGCCGTTTGGACTCGGCATCAAATGGTTGTAAGAATCTAGGTCTAGGGTCCTTTCGGACCTGTTACGCCAACTATTTATTTATTTACGATAAGTATTTTCTGTCTAAATTTGTATTCGTTTATCGTCTGCACTTATGTACCTAGTTAATAGTTTTGGTAGTCTCCATTGCGGCTACATGCGCCCAAAAAATGCGTGATTAGAGCCCAGTATTGTGGGACTTTACACATTAGGAATAGCATTACAGTGGTTGTGAAGCGTTATCTCTTTTTTTATGAATAGGTACCTAGTTTACATTTTTTACATAAATGCGAGAATTTGTATGCCCTATGCGAACGGGTTTGTCAGAGTTTTTGCGGTTATTACAGTTGATTGCGAGACGTGTTCGAATGTGTTGAAGAAGAATATACGACAAAAAGAAAAGACAACAAATTTGCATCGCTCTTAAATTGTTCAGTAGATGACCACCACCACCATATCTGATCTACTCACTGTTTGCTCGATTGTCTCCGAGAATAGGTTAGGTTAAGTTTACGGGTTGGTAGAGCAGGGGAAACCCTACTATACCATACTTAGGTCCTTGTGGATCCATTGTGATGCCCTGTGGGGGTTAACCTTTGTTGTAGATGGTTCGTTCATGTCTCTCCTTCTTCTTCTTGTATTACCCGACTCCGTCCAGCATCCCGATTTCCTCAAAAACCTGTAAAGATCAGAAAGTGTGACATCTGAAAGTTCTCGTAAGTCATGGAAGTAATAGCTTCCAAGTGTTCTGTTTCTCAAGTGACATAGGCTCGGGCAATGACAGAGGACGTGAGGTGTGTCCTCATGGACCTCGTCTCCGCAGCCTCTGCATATATCGTCATCTTTGATCCGAGAATAAGTATATAAAGTTGTATAGTTGAAACCTGTCAAATGTCTCTAGCTTATCACAATATGTGCGAATTTCAGTGCTGGTGCTAAACTACCTATTGTTTTTGATGACTTTTTTTGCGTAATCTAGCGCAAGTAACGCTTTTTTTTTATCTGCCTGTTAACTACCTGGCAGAACTGTTGAAAATGCAAAAAATATCCAGCGGATGATCACAATTTTATTAAGTGGTTCTAGGTATTTTATATTAGACATTTTTGTGTCGGTTGCGAGGCGAGTTGGTCCTTTATAATGTGCACTTTGATCAAAACAGGCCCATTGCGCTGCTACTGGAAAGGACTGGTGGGTCACACTGTCTGCTTTTTTTTTTTTTTTTTTAATAAAGTTTCAAATATTCTTCAATATTCTTCATTTATATTAGATTGGCATTGTTTAGACCGTTGAGATTGTGATAAAGGCTATGTAATGTGGCAGAGTGCACTACTTTTCCTTATCTCTGCAGCTTCTACAGACATTTTTGTCGACGGTAGCTAACCTTCGGGCATGCGAATGACTGCCAATTGATTGGTCTGTAATGTCCTAGAAGTTCGTTGGACCTATAATGATCTACCTTTGGCCACATTAGGTTAGAGGTGTTGTGTTGAGCGAGTCCAAATAAGGTTTGCCAACCTATATGTGGTAATTCTTTCTCTTAGATTCAACTGATATCACAAGAGACCTTACATTGGTCCAAATAGTCGACTTTTGAAGATATCCACTTCAGCCTGACCTAACCTAAGTGTGTCAGAGTGTGTAAGGTGTTTTGCAAACGACATTGGCTCTGTAATGTTGGGAAAATCTATACTCTTTATACGAAATGCAGCTTCTGAAACCAATTCGTCAGCTTCGCAGTTCCCTTGGACATTGAAACGACCTCTGGAACCCAGAAAAGGCTGACATTTGACTGTTTGGCAGTTCTGTAATGATTTTAAGCTCAAGTAGCTGGCGCAGTGGCTTAGTGGTTAGTGTGTTGGACTACTAAGCGAGGGGTCCCAGGTTCGAAAAAACCCAAATTCCATCTTAAGGTTTTTTCCACTACGTCACCTCTTGCGAACGTCTGAAAAACATCCGAGAGTAGGTATAGCTGTCATGAAAGAGCTTCTCAATTCGACGTTTGGACTCGGCATAAAATTGTAGATCCCTTCCATTCGTTCCAAAAATTAAAAATTCACACAAAAGGAATGGTTGTGAGAAGCCTAGAATCCCTCCCTACGGGCCTGTTATTATTTTATCTGCCACTATTTGAGTTGTAAAAGGCTACGTTGTTATCCCCATACTGAGATTAGTAAGAAGCTTGAGTTTTTGTATTTTCTGGGTAAAAAGGGCAAGCTCATTCTTGGTCGGCTTAATGCAATTACAGCAGCCCATTCAGCCAATTTGTTGAACGCAAACTAAAACTAAAGGACATTGGCAAGAGTCTGCGGGTATTCATTCACCTGATACTCAGAAACAGCGAAGATTTAGCAACAACCCTGTATCAGGAGTGTGTCATCTCCACAAGAGAAGAGGACTTCTCCATGAAGCCATACCTGAAAATGAAGCGTTGATTGATATGGTTCTGAGTGTGTGCTTAATATAAAAAGATCGATAGGTTTCTCGAAAGTTTTAAGCACAAAAGATGTTATGGATGATCTTCTTTTGAACTTTAATTCGAGGTTTGTGAAGCAGTTATCGCATCTTTAAAGGAGTAGGTGTGCAGCATGGGAAGTTTTTCGGATCCAACCCATGACGCATCTGGTTTCATCAAAGCATTTGGTATGGTGGGTCCTTTTGAAAGTAGTTTTGGTACTTTATATAGCAGCTTCAGTTGCAAAAAGGTGCGCCAATGACAGTCAATCTCTCTTTATAGTTTTTCTAGTCCGCTGATAGCCTGCCTTCTACTTTTGCAATGTTGGTTGATATGCTCGTTATTCCACCAGGCTGAAGCCTTGTCTAACCTTTTATTCTTGTCGCTCTACAGAATGCGGTAAATGCTTTATCAAGTACTCGGATGTAAGAACGTTGTTTGGGTTATCTTCATCTGTGTCTTGGCTCTTAATAAATAACAGGTTTGAAGCCAATAATCTGATTCCGACTTAGGTGGTGCATGTTCGCCTTCCCAAGTAACAATTTGATAAGGTGCTATAGAAGCTATTTCACCTCCCGCAATATCAACTGCATAATGCCTAATGGAAACACATTTGGCGCACTTTAATGCAGGTATTTACTTGTTTAAGACTTTCTGAACAGATTGGTAAGACCTTACTGAAAACACAACTACTTCGTCTGAAAGGCAATTAACATCCACGGCTATTTTTTCGCAAAAGAAGCATCTCACATTTATCAGCAGTTGGTTATTACTTTGGTAGGGCCTTACCGAAACCTAATGGAAGCTTTATAGAGGCTCAAATATAAAAAAGAAAAATATTTATGCACGGAAAGAATTTTAGGATCAAATCAAGAAAAATAAGCGCAGAATCATGAAAAGTTTGTCTAGTTTTAGAGCTTAGCTAAGGATTTGCTAATTCACGACTTTTTATTCGCAATTCGAGAAATTGTACGAAGTGAAGATATTGACCTTCAAAAGTCGTGAATCAATACTTTTCATTATCAATAATGCGATCAAACGAGAAATGCATATTGCCATAACCGATCGCAATTTGACACAAATAATTATCAATTTGATATTACATGGATTGTAAATTGCAAAAACAATTCGTAAATTACCACTTTTCTGTTGTAAATTACGATTTCCTCCCTTAGCAGATTACAACCATTTATTCTTGAATTGCAACTGAATAATGTTGATTTGCGAACTAACAGGAGTAGATTTACTACTTGAGTAGATGCAATTTACAAATTCGTAGTCGTAAAGTGAACTTCTTTTTATCAATTTTCAATTCATATTTTACAGTTTACGTTTCTTGAGTAGTGCTTTGAGGCACCACCGTATTAAATTGAAAATGTTTTGTCGTGAAATTAGAAAAGTTTATTCTTAATTTACAACTTATATCTTGTAATTTACAAATCAGAATTCATAGCTGTATTATTTTATAATTTGTTTTCCTCCTGATATCCGTGAGAATCATAGGACGCCCTATCGTCCGAAGCCAACGGGAATTGTCTGGGGTAGTTTTGCTGTCTACTCTGCACTTTAAAATACATACACACAAATTATTTAGAAGAACTTGCTAATATTTAAGACCTTAAAAAACCTTTTCGATTACATATTTCAGAAGCCATTTGATATTTAAGAGTCCATTTCAATTTCTTATTGTTTTCTAATTATAGCGAGATTCTGAAAAAAAAAATACCTACCTACTTACAAAATAGATTTCAGAATGCATTATATTCCGTTGGTTACTATACTAGCTGTTTTTTATTATCAGCGTGATCTGATACGAATCAGATCACGAAAGTAAAACAAAACGGATCATTGAAAAGTTTAATTTTGAAATTGTGGCAACAGTTGCTTTCAAAAACAAAACAGATAATACAGGGTATTTCAAACTTCATATTTCCACCAGCCATTTTGCAAATATTTTTCTCAACGTGACGTCACAGAAGGCACATGACATTTCACTTGCAAAGTCGGGGGTGTTAGCATATTTGAATCAAATTTGCATAATGTTTCTTTTCAAATATATTTTTGTGAAACAAATTTACTATTTTATGTTCAAATATGCAACACATGAACAATATTTTCCTGTAAGCACTTGAGTTTAATTTGGCATACTAAGGTGTGTCCAGACCAGCGAAATATTTCAGAAATGTTTATGGAATGTTTCTGATGCAAAGCGGACACATTTCATAAGCACTTATAAAAGATATCTGAAATTTATTTATTAAATGTTTGTATTTTATCCTGTTTTGGACTAGAAGAAAATAATGTAGTAGGATTATTAGCAACAAGTAAAGTTTTAATTTTTGTAATTTTGGTCTCGGGAACCACGCGACATGCGATTTAATTCAAATAATCGTATTAAATGAATCACTTTCTCATTAGGTATTCCAAGCTTTTCTGGACATTTTTCGTTTATTTAAACAAAAATAATAATCGGAAAACAGCGCTCACTTTCTGCAGGGAAACTTGTAAAACAAAAATTATTTCCCAACACGATTGGGTAACTGTGAAACATTTCATAAATGTTTTTTTGGTGTCCAGATCCAAACAAGCAAAATATTTTATAAACATTTCATAAAAATTGTTCTGTTTAATAAATGTTTTAGAAATATTTATGGAACATTATTTAATTGTTTATCAAATGTTTGGCTGGTTTGGACATACCTGGAGTTTATTCCAATGCGAACAAAATCAATTGATTTTTTGTGTTCCATTTTTTAGTCTGGCAACGTGATTGTGTGGCTATCGTTTACAGGCACACCAACATTTAGAAATAAAACAAGCCACCTAGTCGGAAATAGTAGAAATAATTTTCAGATCATGATTCGTGATCTCGATGAGAAGCAGGATCATGTGCTGTTGTTGTAGTTGCATGTAAATCGATGATCTACATGGATCGTCGCTCATAATAAAAAAGAGCTACTGACTATCACTACGAATTTGCTATTCTAACACCACTTAAACCCGACTGCTTTTAGCAAAGATTGAATACCGACTGCCTGTCTCTACACCGACACGCAATGTGCACAATGGAGATTTGGCTTCAAGATTGCAGCTGTCTAGCAATACCGCATACGTACATTCATCCATAAAGAAAAAGGACTTAAAAGGATTTCGATAGGTACATGGACATGTCCACACATCAGGAATAGTTGATTCCACGGCAATTACAAAAAAATATTTTGTAATTTACGATTTCTCTACGTCAATTTATGATTTCAATTCACATGTGTTAAATTATTATAAGGTTTTATTGATTCATAATTGTGTGTTGGTAAATACCAAATATTTTTTTGCAATTTCAGATTGTAATTAACCTATTGGAGTGGTAAATTGCGCCAAACAATCTCGCAAATCACTACAAATAAAAGAAGCTCGAATTGATACTTCTAGTCGTAAATTTCAACAAACAGAATTTTGTATTCTCCGCCGTTTTCAATGTCAAATTACGAATTTTTGTATCAATCCATGAAAACTTCGTTGTGATTTGCGAGAAATATATGATTTGTAAATTGCAACTAAAAATTTTGCAATTGGTGATTTTCAATTCTTTCCGTGTGTTTTTTATTACATTTTTCAATTTTCCATTTTCTTAGTTTTTATTTTTTTTAACTTATTAATAAATATTTTCAAAGGCTTTTTGCGATTTTCATGGAGTTTACATTTAAGTACTCGCTATAATTTACATTTTACTTACATGCGTCGCACTGAGAACGGAACATGGGTCCTGCTGCGTAGTAGTCCAATACACACCCCCTAGGCTAATTCGTCATAATGCTGTAGCAGTCATAAGTCTGAACAGCTTGATACATTTTAGAGTTTCGTTAAGATTTGAAATAAACTTTCAGCTTACTCGACCGAAGCTGTAAGCAAGTCATTTAGTGTTACACAATTTATTGGCGAAAAGTGTTCATTTAAAATCACATTACTGACACATTTTTCACTCTGCTTAAAGGTTTTTTATATTTTGTCATTTTTCCCTGATTAATTAATTGATGTTTCTTTAGACAGCTTATTCATATGAAATTAATTTTTACCTCTATAAAGCCATATGTAAGTTAGGAGGAAGTACGAGTAAGTGCTTCTGTACAGCTTCCAATCGCAAGCGGTTGACTGCATGACAGTTCATTGCTTCTATAATGCCTTCGGTCAGAAGCTCTAAAGAAGCTTCTAGGAAGCGCTTCGACCCACAGCCTTATCGAAGCAATTCACTTTCCACACATCTCCAGACACATTTTCAGAAGTCTAACAGAGATCTTATCGAAACTTAATTTCATTATTATCGAAACAATTGCTTCAAAATGGATCAACCTCGGTTAACAAAGACTATAAAACCTCTATCGAAGCTGTTGCCTACATAAATTACAAATTTGAACCTTACCAAAGTCAAATTGTTACTTGGGTTGGTAGTTGTATAAGTATTCTTGACTATCCCAAAGATTGCTATGGATAAATATAGATTTTCTGAAAGTCTTTTTGTGGTTATTAGTTTATTAGATAATCATCTCATTTGCTACCGTCGGTAGCTCCAGGTTTAGGCCACGGCATCTTTAAATCTTAAAAAAAATATATTCAAAACTCTGTCCTCAACACATAAACAAGGCTCCAACATTTTAGCGGAGGTAGGTTTTATAAAGAAAAAAATAACCAACCATCACAACTTGTCAGTCGGACTGGAGACATCACTTCATTTGTATGGACCGGAAATACACAACAATACGCTATCGCTATTCCACATCAAATACGAACCAGAATCATAACATTTCTGTTTTCTTTTCGTCCTGTTGGTCATCGGTTTTTTTTTTTCAATTTAAAACATCGGCAACTTTGTCATTTTCTATTTCCGAACCAAAAGAAGAACTGGAATTAACCGAGTGTACAGCTAGGGGGTGATTTTCGAAAAATGTATTTTCCAGACCACGAGGTAACTTATGGCCCCGACATTCCCATACCGTATTGAGGATATCGAACACAGAAACCTCAAACAGATGTCCGAGATGTTTTTCTTTCGCTTTCTATCTCTGGCTGGGTACATATACAATATTTACCTTTGACATCCAACTAGGAAATGGAGTTTGTTTACAATTTTCCCTCTCTTCCACCTCCTAGCCGGCAGCCGCCGAGAATGCCACAGAGAAACAACCAGAACCACATCCTGATCCTGGTCGAATGCAAAACATTTTTTGTTTTGTTGTATTTTTTGTTCGTTCACTTTTGTGGTAGTTGGTGGAACTGACACAGTTCTCCTATTCGAACGAAAACCGACACCAAGGGCAAAATCCTCCTCTGAAGCATTTCTTGGATGTTTAAGAAAACATGTACATTCTTCAATATCCTGGCGGTTGTTCTTAATCCCTCCGAACGAGTTGTATGTGCGTTTTTTTTTTAGGATAGGTATATGCAAATTGTGTTCTCCATACAAGATGCATAGTATCTTTATCCGCAGAGTAAACACGTGACCTAAAAGTGGGCCATTCATGGCTTCCATTTTCGTGAGTAATCTACCTACCTTGTTCGCCGTTCTTCCCGATCGGTGTTTGTCTTCAAATATTCGAAGGGGCAAATGGGAAAACACATCTTTGCATGCACTGTCTACAATCGAAACGAATAGCTGTTGACTGTTACCCTTTATTTGCCAGGGAGCAAGGACAAAAAGGAAAAAAAGCGAATTATTGAGCGCCCATGTGCAGCACCTTGCAGCACTTCTTTGTTTGTTGTAGCCAACCTGGTTTTGAAGGTGCCGAACGTACGGTTATGGCTGCCTATATGTGGGTCGAATCTTTCCAAGTGTCCTCGGTTGACAAACAAGGTTAGAAGCAGAATCCTTTTCAATGCAAATTTGAATTGAGGAGTTGTTTTTGTTTTTTTTTTTTTCTTGTGTTGCCTCATAGGAGGTTGTTGGCAATTGCATTTCAGAATGGAGGACTTCTGAGGTGATTCCTCCAACAGGTGAATGCGGTATTTGAAGTGGAGGTGCCGTCATATTTGCGCCAATTAAGGTGAGTTCAAGGTGTTAAGAGGTAGTTTTTTGGTGGATGTTTTTGTTGAAAATATTGGAATAAAGTGCTGGAAATGGACAGTGTGTTGAAATGGAGATTACGAGCAGGGCTCTCATCGCGTAAGACGACGATCGTCTGACGACGTCGTTTCGACGATTGTATTGCTTCGTGTATCACTAAAATGGTTGAATCGTCTGAACGACGTCGTTTTGGACGATTCACTAATGCTTCGTATAACTCATTGAACTGTCAAATACAGACGATTGAACGATTGCTATTTTGCAATCGTTTCATCGTTTTTGGTGCATTTTTTCAGTTTTAGTTAGGTTTGAGAGAAGTATAAAAAAATAATTAAAGAAAGACACATAAGTATGCTCTCTTTGGAGGCGACTCACTCTCATCCAAATTGTAAAAGAATGCACTCTTTGTAAAAAAAATAAGATGATAATTGCACTTTTTTGGGATATGAAATGAATTTCATTTATTTGTTCCATAATTTCATACATTTTTAATGCAATCAGAAAAAAAATGCAATTATTAAATTGCATTCATTGATTTTTTTTAGAATTCGCCCCTAAGCAATAAAGATTCTACTACCTAGCATTTCGTTTCTATTTTTGCATTAAATGCCCAATTCCATGTCAATCAATGGCAACGAAGAAAAATAAACAGATTCAAAAAAAAAAAAAAAACAATTTCCATACATTTTTAATTTTTTTAGGTGTCAGAGTTTGTTTACAGTCATGTTCAAACTGTTTTAAATAAAAACGATGAACGACACGACCGAACGATGCGATTGTGATGATACACGAAGCAAACTTTTGACGACGTCGTTTAATACAATCGTTTGGACGATGATCGTCTTAAAATTTACGCGATGAGAGCCCAGTAAATGTATGGCTAAGTTGACATCATTTACAAGCTATTATCGGACATAGCTTGATATTGGGAGCATATATTCGCTTTTGCCCTCATTTATAGCTAGACCCACTGAGGCAGCTTCTGTCGGCAAAGGCTAATCTGTGCAACTGACTTTTGAAAGATTGCGACTTGTGAGTTTGGCACAATCCATTTAAATATGATATTGGAAAAAAATATAGCATGCAAGTGCGTCACCTTGTCTGAACTCTTTTTTTGTCATCAAATGTTTCGGTGAAGTCCTTACCGACCTACCTTGATGGAGCAGCGTGCTTTTACATGCACAGACGAATGCGTTTTGCAGAAATTCCAAAGCTAGACATGTCTCTGTTAAGCTCATTTCTATAAATACTGTCATGATGATGATGAGTATCAATTTTGACTTCTTGGAATATGTTCATGATCTGTTGAAGTACGAAAATTTGATCGACTCTAGCCTTTCCTGGCCTGATGAAACCACAGTTAAGATGATGAAGGGTCGAGAAGTTTACAAAGTATTGCATATTTAAGATATTAAAGACGATGTTTAGGAGACTTATACCTCTGCACTTGTTGCACTTTAAAGCAGTCTCTTTTCCTGGTATATTCTAATTAAAATTCAAAATCCAATTTAGTGATGGGATACCCTTAGCTAGACCGAAAAATAGGCAGAAACCGTGTCAAAGACAGTCCTTAAAAAGTTGAAGTTGAAAAAACAAACAGGCAAAAGAAGACAAAAAAACCTTCAAATCAGTAATGTGTTCAAAATAAACTAACAGGACAAGCGAAAAAACATCATTAAAAAATTCGAAAATCGTAATAAGTCAATTAAAAATTAGTTCAAATTGGTCGCGTTCCATTGACCGCTAGATGACTATCGTCAAACCAAATACTGTAACAAAAAATTGGTATTTCCCCTTTTGCGCTCAGATTCTAGAACAATTCTTTTTCCGACAGTTAGGTACAAAAGTAAGTTAAGCAAAGTCCATTATCCGAGAGGTCTAAGCAGAGAGTTGGTCACGAATACCTTCCAAACTCTAGCTTTGGAATGCATTGCCCTTATAACAGGCCAATTATGTACACAAATTCTAAGATATACGTCATTGTACATTGTACATTAATGGAAAGATAATCAATAATCATTAAATAAAAAAATCGTTTATTTTTGGGGTTAAAAGCTACTTTAACACAACAACTACCAAATGGCAGCGGGACAGAACCGCTGGCGTTAGAAAGAAGTATTAAAAATACTTAGTTTATGTTTAGAACTAGGGTTGTCCGATTTTGCTCGCAGCTCGACAGATGGCAAAAATACGGAAAAACCTGTGGATCTACAATTTTCTCCCGGTACCAAATAAAAACGCATATTAAAAGAAACCTATTATATACTATACATAGATTGATAACTAGGTACGATTTATTTTTAGTTTAGACTAGTTTAATTTTTTGAATTTGTGTCGCAACCCGGGACAACTAAAGTTATGTATGTCTTAAATCAATTTAAAGCAACCCTAGTTAGAACTCTGCAACCCTAGTTAGAAGTCCAGCAATCAATGCAATAGACCTTTTTTATTATGCTCACATGATCTATATAGATCATTGATTTCCATGGTTTACAACAAATATAGATCATTGATTTTCAAGGTTTACTACAATAGTACGAGATCCAACTTTTGTTGTAAACCATGGAAATCAATGATCTATATAGATCATGTGAGCATAATAAAAAAGGCCTAATGTCGACATGATCATATGTTTAGGATTGTTTCAAATAGTCAATATTTCACACAAACTGTTTTAGAATCCCCCAACATCAAATTGTAAGGAAATACAAATATTGAAATTTTGTCTAAATTGCCGAATCAGAAGTAGCCCAATTTATTAGACCCAAGCCCTGGAAAAAATTGATAGTAGAAGAAACATCAAAAGTCGCATATCAATAACTCATAAAAAGTTGCCTCAAAACTGACCTAAAGATTGTCTCGTGAATGTCGACAATGGCGCTAAAAGACAAAAATAAAAGTTGGCATACCTTAAAATCAAAATAAGCCAAAAGTAGCCTACAAGAATAGGCATAAAGAACGCCCAAAAATTCACACAAAGCTATGTCGGAAATCGCTCCATTAACTTGTAGGAAATTGCCTCAAAAGTGATCTACAAATATGCAACAATAATCGCCATGAAAACACGTTAAAAATCACACACTTGAACAACTTTATTGCGGTTGCTATTTTTTTACATTTTTCGACAGATTTGGGTTCAGGAAAGCGGCGAAATGTTTTCTCATTTCTTATTCCTCAACTGTTGAACTTCTATATTTGTCAAGAAACAAAAATGTTCCTGAAAATACAGATTTTAAATGACAAATTTTATGAACATACACTCATCTTACATTCTCGTTTTGTGACAGATTTCGGTTATGAAATTATCCCAAAATTACCATACTATCCCATCAATCAAGAAAATAAACTAGATCACACTATTAAATCACCCTTAGCAAGAAATCAACAAGAACTCAACAAGAAGCCTTTAGTTTCCTTTCCTACCAACAATATGCACAAGAAGCAGAACAACCTAAACAACCTAGAAAAAGGGTTAAAACAGGAAACAACCCTTCGAAATGACAATGAAAATTCCGTCCGTTCACATTTTCCCATAAATATCTATATACGTTTTTTTAAAGACATCCATTCACATTTGTCAGGACACAGGAGGAGTACACGCTGGTTCCCATCTTAGAGCCAGATTACCGCCTGAACAAAGGGACCACTGGTAGTGGTAATCAGCTGCTTCCCTCCATCCTAAAAACCAGGTTCATTCTGAAAATAGCTTAAACCCAATATGTGTGCCAGATGTGTGCTATATTTATACGTTTGTCAGAAAAGAATAAGGACGTGAAGAAGGGACGAATAGAAGAGACTGCGTGAAATAAAAGGACAAAGCGTGTGCCTGCCTACAGCCTATTGAATTTCATGCTGGCGGCAAACTAACACATTTACAGATGCACACTTAAACGCTGAATGATAAGATGGTTCAGGTTCATCCCTCTTACAACAACCGTCGAACAAAGGACAAAAATTCCAGCTCAAGTGGAGCAGGAGATCATAAAAATCAATCTATGTAAATCCCAACGATACTAAAATTTATTACGAAAAAAAATAAAAACTATACTACATACATTCATGTGGGTATCGGTTCGAGTTAAAAAATTAATGGCTTAGCGCTACATTTGGTAGGCATACGTATATCACTTCAGTTCACAGCCGAAACATTGTTTTGAGTCGCTACGAGCAGCATTAGGATCCTATTCATCAGATTATCCGCTTCCGTGTCTTGCATACTGTTCAATTTGGCCGTTATGAATCCACAGAATTTCGAATTTAGAATCTCACGTACGGTGGGGTGTATCTTCATTGGCGGCTGGTCATATGCATCAGCCGCATCTTCGTCATCAGTGGAGGAATTTCGACGTTTCCGCTTCTGGGAGGGTGAGGGCTGTGGCGAGTTGTCAATGATTAATGGATATGGAAAATCGGCATCGATCGCTTCCAGTTCTTCGATTTCATTACCAGCACCAGTGCCGTTGCCTGGATGATGATGGTGACGATTGTTGCTAGGATGGTGCACCTGGTTGCTATCTTCGGATGTGATGTCATCCATGTCGTCGTAGTTTCCATTTAGTGTGCTCGAGATACGATTGTCTGGATTGTTATCGTGATCGATTTCGGTTTTCACAAAGAAACTGTAATCGTCATTAATGCTGGATATGGAGGAGCGATTGATACTTTTGTTGTTGTTGTTGCTGTTGGTGGTTTTGTTGTGACCCTGGCTGGTGTCGATTATGTTTGTGGTGCTCCTTGAGAAAAGAAAGTAAAAGGTAAATTATTAGAAATTGTATTTTGAGTTCAGGAAATAGAAACGGTAGTTTATGAACTAAGTAGGCATGAAATTGGATTAAAAATTAAAAAAATGAAACAGTGATCCCAGATCGTGGGTAATTACCCATTTCGTGGGAATTTTCCCTTTCAAAATGAGCTAAAAGGGCGAAAAAGGGCGTTTTTTTATCTTTGGACCATGAAAAAATAGTGTTTTTTTGTTGTTTTTTAACGTCGGCATGGGCAGGTCATTTTTGGGTGTTTTTAACGTGTATCGTGGGCAATTCAGTCCGAAAAGTCAGCATCACTGCTGCAACTAAATAATTTTCAGTTAAGAGATGACCGCACCGCAAGACGCAAAAATCTGTTCATCTGCGTTCTATTCTTAAGTATCGGATCGGTTTTTCTTATTTGATAAAAGGCTGTTTGACAGCGCCTGATTGTAGGTAGGCAACATTCAACGTTTTGTCAGAACTTGTGTCACATCGAGTGCAAAATAACACTGACACTACTTCGCAGAGATCTGCGAAAGATTAAAAAAAAACTCAACTTTCGTTGTAAAAAATAAACATACTCATGTAGAAACTAAAAAGTTCACAAAAATTCTAAAAGCTTACGTTCATATTATGTGACAACCGAATATGCAGCATTTCACTACAAATCAGGTAGATTCGTATTCCCAGATTGTAATAGAACTTATCCGCTGTCCCTTTTCAACAACTGAAATTTATGACGCCCCTATGTGGCATCAATGAGCATTTATTTGACGTTTGTGTGATTTTACCTAACACGATCATGAATCAAAGAAACACAAGATTACGGCATAATGCATGCTTCATTTTTTTTTTAGTGGTAAAATTTGACACAGAAATTTATATGTGATGCTACACTGTGACATAGTTATAAATTATATTGTGACGTTTCTGCGTAGCGTAACTTGTGTCGTTTTCGATTTGGCTTTTCAGATTTGATCTGAGATTTCAGATTTATGCTGCCAAATCGAACATGAAATCCGAATTTTATTAGTTCTTGTTTGTATTGAGTTGGCCGCAAACAATTTTTTTTTTCACTTCCACTGGAAGTTCATTTCAATTGATTTTCACAAATTTTGAATAACACATTTCGAAATAATTTAACATAGTAATAGTTTCCAAACGCGAACAATTAATAATTCAGATCCAACGATAAGCAATTCGTAACCGCCAACTGCGTGTCATACACTGGTATTAGTAAAAGTATGTGTAAATCTGTGGAAAAATCGAGATTTCTCAGAAGTGCCTCAGATCAAACAAAGATTGATTTTTTTGGCAAATCGAACATAAGAAGCAATCTTAATAAAACAAAATTATTTTTTTCTCCCAAAAATGTATCTTTTTGCCAAATCGAAAACGAGATTAATTTTATGACTATGTATCTTGTTATACGTAGGTAGTACAGGGTAACTCATTTCGTGGCTTCAAGCTGGTAGCGCTGGTATTTGACACCTGTCAAACTCAGCTGTCATTTGAAGTGTCATAATATTAGTTGAATGTTTGCCACTTACGATAATGGATCGCTTAACAATCGAACAACGCGTTAAAATTATTAAAACTAACTACAAAAGTGGTAATTCAAACCACAAATTCAAATGCACTTTTTGTGCATTACGCGATGATTATGGTCGTCATAATCGACCGACTACGCCAGACATCGGTACAATTGTGAAGAAATTTGAAGAGTGTGGAAGTATTACTGATGTCTTAAGGCCTGTGCATCATCGTCGAAAATATTGTTGCTGCAAGTGCAAGTGTTGCTGATGATCCGAATTTATCGATTGATAACCGATTTTTTTTTTGGCCGGCGATTGAAGATCATGACTGGGACGATATGTGGTTCCAACAAGACGGGGCAACAAGCCTCACAACACGACCAATTATGGCTTTATTGCAAAGTCCGCCGTTGTTAACTATTTTACCTACAGGGTTGACAGTTGAGACTGTTCGAAGGAGAGAAAACTTACTAAATAAACAATGGACAAGAATTTGGTATCAACGGCTGTCAGCGCAGACAACCTTGCATATCTTTTTACCAATTGTTGCTGTTAAACCTTTACATTTAACTCCGACATTACTATAGTCAATAATCAGACGTTAATAACTTGAAACGCAACCCCGAAAAATATATTAGTTTTAGGAAAAATCAACTATGGATATCGCCTTGAAAAATGTTTTCCCTGTATGTAGATATAAATGGAGTAGTTTTGGTGATTAGTCTTGAGATGACGAGGAAGACGACGAAGAAAATAATTCCTGCGAAATTATATCCATGGCTATTTATGTATTCCTCTGCGCATTTATTTTAAAACAAGCTTCTTAAAGTAACGTAAAGCAGCTGTGCAAGGTATATTGGTATTTGTGGCAGTATGTGTAAATCTGAAAAAGTATCGAGATCTGCAAAAAGTGGTCCGAATTAAAAAAGGATTTATTTTTTCGCCGAATGGAACATGAAAAGTGATTTAGTTCAAAAAAATAATTTTTTTATCCCAATGGAAAACCACATAAGTTTTGAAATGTCTATTTGATATTTGAGATGTCAGATTGTCTGCTGAGTATGCGGGTAGGATTTTTTTTTGTCTAGAATGGTCGGCAACCCATCCGTATGTGTCAAATGAAAAATTGGCCAGTAGTAGGTAGTCTCTTCTATGTTTGGTCTAGATTATGTGATCAATATAGTCAGATGTAAATATTCTTATAAAAACGATTTTTGTTCGCAGCAATAGTAAAGGGTTTTCCAATAAGAGGTGTTATTGTGAATTACCCGCTTTTTCGGTAGCTGTCACTTTTGAAGCTTCTATTCTTTGACATTTCACAAGTAGAAACTACGCCATTACTAATGGAACGATACACGCTTCAACAACGCATTGAAATTATTAAAATTCACTACAAAAATGGTGAAAATCTTGCAGTCACAGTTCGCAAAACTAAAGCATTTTTTGGCCGTCGATGATTAATGATTTTTTATGGTCGGAGTTGGATGGTATTGATATGGACAACATTTACTATCAACAAGACGGCGCTACGTGCCACACAAGCAACGAAACCATTGATCTTTTACGGGAAAAGTTTCTGGACCGTGTTATCTCTCGAAGAGGTGATCACAATTGGCCACCGAGATCTTGTGATTTAACACCTTGCGACTTCTTCCTTTGGGGCCACGTGAAAGATAAGGTCTACGCCAACAGCCCAGCGTAGATTCAAGACCTCAAAGATAAAATTCGTGAGGCTATCGAGGACATAGGGCAGCCACTTTGCGATTTGGTTATGGAAAATTTCATGAAAAGGATATGGTCCTGCATGCGTGCTCGTGGTGGCCATTTGGCTGATGTTGTTTTTCATTATTAATGGCATACCTTCCTCTTTATTATGAAATAAATATCCGATCATTTATCTCAAAAAATGTCATTTTTCTTTGAATACCAAAATAACACCTCTTATTGGAAAACCCTTTACATGAGATTCAGGGTTGACAGGTCTTGAACTTATTTCGAAATGTTGTACCCTAAATCAGAGCAAAAAGGTTCACCAATTACTTCAATAAAAAAATAAATACAATCTTATAAAAAAAAACTTATAAGAAAAGATAAGTTGTTGATTTGAAATGTCAGAATCGATGAGTGAAATTTGTGAATAAAAAGTAGTGGCAAATTGTAGGATAAGGGTATGTCGAGGGGTAGAAAAGCGCTATAGAAACAGCATTGACAAGAAAATGACAATTACGATACAGATCTCTGGTGTGTCAATCTTGTTTTTATGATCACTTTTCAGTTGGCAAGGAAGTTGTTGCAATATGAATATTGATATTAAATATCAAAGACAAATTTTGACTCCTATCATAAATACGACTACCAACTATCCTATTAAAGGACTCGCCTTCTTAAAGATTTTGTTACTACTATAATTATATGTTCAGAGTATTTCTCTATTAGCTATTTGCTGGTCTAAAAATCTACCTTAATTCTTTTATTTAGGTAAATAGCAATTTTGTAAGAACATATTTTTTTTGGTATAACTAGTTATAGCTATGTATTATATGTTCCGAACAAAGTGATAACAAAATGCGTGTTAGCCTGTGACCCAAATTCACGCAACTTTTAAATTTGCCTTCATTTGTGTGGTAGGTAAGTGTTGGCAACCAAACAACAAACAAAAATATGTTTGACAGCTTAGGGTTAGTAAAAATCAGAGACAATACTAAGACCACCAACTTCGGCCGATTTCCCGTTACTTGCCTACAAGCTATATTTTCATGGGGTGGCAAACGCTAAGTGCGTTAGTATTGTTACATAGAAATTCGTATTGACAAATGTCACGTAACTTCAAAAATTCCGACTCACCAACACACTCGCACCTTGCATATGCCACTTCCGCTGTGGGCAAAGCTGCTGACAGCGTTCATAAAATGTTGTCCGTTAAATTTGAAATTATTTATATACGTGTGGATAGTATTTTTTTTAGGAATAAGTGTACATTTGCTTAAAATATTTATGAAAAATTGTCAATGCAGAATGGTTGCATGAAAACAAAAACATTTTGAGCAAGTTTTCTTCAGTTATTAAAGAAAAATTCACGCAATAAATCGATCTTAATGATACCGAAAAGAGGTAAATACACAACCATGTTTGTCCTAATATGTTCTAGTATATAAAACATATATTTTAGATAATTTTACTAACCAACCAAATCAAATTATTCGCCTTTCAATAATTTATAATAACTAACCAATGGCATTCAGTAATAAAAAAATGTGGAATTCCCGAACTCTTTCACATTTCCCCACGGCTGCCGCGGTTGGCAGCACTTATTTTTGTAGTTTTTGTGTGTTTTTGCATGTCACACTGATTCTTTTTTGACATAACACCGATAGGAATACAAAATGGCGAATTTGAAAAAAAATTGAGGGGCCCAGCGGCAAGAGGATTGTGAGTTGGGGGTCTCAGTATGGTTTGTCTATGGTAAAAATGAAGTGCTACGCGAAAGAACAATGCGCTGGATTTATGACCTACAAAATATTAAGTGTCAAGGTTAAACATGATTGTTAGTAAGGCCTAATGTGTCTTTATTATTGAATAATAGGCGTGATTTTCCGAGCTTCGTTTTCAGCAAAGCAAAGTAGGATTTTCAGCACGAGATTACAACAAGTACTGTGACTGTGAGTCCTCGAAGTGTCAAGTTGAGTGTAGTTGTTGCAATTGTGTGCTGAAAATCCTACTTTACATTGCTTTGCTGAGTTCGAAGCTCAAAATAAAAAAAATTTAAAAAAAATCTTTAAAGTTTGGCTGCCACTTTTAGTAAATTTCGTACATAATTTTTTTTTCGAAAATAAGACTGTTCTAGCAGTGACTGCTTGAAAACCGAATTCTTTCGGCCTAAATTGAGTGATATTGATGTAGGCGACATGTGGTTTCAACAAGACGTCGCGATATATGAGAAATTTCAATTGCTATCTGTATGAGACCTTTTATGGTCGTGGTTGTTTACTCTCTCTTTATTCGGTGACCGGAATCGGAACATGCGATTTTATACCACTGGATTTTTTTCTTCCCGGTCATTTAAAGTCAAATGTTTTTGTCAACAAGCCCACATACACCCGTTCATTAAAGTAGGAGATTCAAAGCTGCATCAACGAAATCCAATCACATTTATGCAAAATAATCAGGGAAAATTCCGACGAAAGAGTGCGTACGAGCTAGCAAAGCCGTGGAGGTCATTCGACGGATGTGTTTTTCGAAACAAAACCCTATCCCATCGAGTTCATGCTTAAATTAAAACGGCAAATACAATTGTAAGAAAAAAGTGTTTTCTAGTTAATTCAAATCTTGCATGAATTTTGGGACACCCGTTTTAATCACCCGAATTTTTGGGATATTGCATCCCAGCACGTGAAAAGCCTTGTTACGATTTGTTTAACAACACTCTTAGATATAAATTTATTAAAACTTACAGTGGGCTAATTAAGTTTTATAAGAAAAATATCGATACCGTGACTGTGAACTGACTTCATTTACTTTACTTCGAGTCGACCTCTTACATCATGACTTAAATATGATAAATGAATTTGAAAGCATACACGTAACTTCGGGGACAGTGAGTCGTAAACAACAGCTGTTTTTAAAACCATATGGGCACAATGCACCTATGACTAATTTACAGTGTACACATCTACCTGGATTCCCAACTTTTTTTTATCCTGAATTTTATCATAAAATAGGTAAAACCCGCAATTTCTCGAATTATGAAATTCGTACAACGTCAATAGATATACTAAATATGTAGGTATGTAAAAAAAACATTTATGCTCCAGATGACTAATGCCCTTCTCTCAACACGGCGAGTTGCATTTTTGTGTTTTTGTATGTGTTTGGTACTCACTTCCTTTCTCGTATGACGTCTCGCAGGAAATCCATGGAGGCGTACAAGCTCCACTTTGGTTGAAATCCCTCGCCCATTGTCTTCACCAGCGCCAGCTCGCGGCGATAGGATTCGCGGAGGGACTTAAATGCTCGTGCCACCCGCCTCCCAGGTACACCGAACTCGTTCCCAATCGACTGCCATGCACGGGATTTGTCCTCCTCAGCCCCCTTGAAATTTGGCAGACGCGAGTCCCACAGTATCGGATTATTATGAACCATTTTGATAAGCTTTAACTTATCAGATGCATTTCGTCGAACCACTATAAACAAATTAAATTAATATTAACAAATCTATGCTTAAGCTCTCGTAAGACTTACTTTTGCTCATAGCTACACAAAGCCGCGCAAAAAACAATAAAACAAGACAACAAACTGTAAAACAAACGCACTGCAGAAAAAGTGTAGTCAAAACTGTATTTGCAAGCCTCTACGAGCACTATTTGGCCGCAGCTGCGCTCCGAAGTCCGAAATTAAACTAAACTACCACCCGGGATCGCATTTGAATCAAACCGAGCATTTACTACCCTCTATATACCTAGCGAATGTACACAGGGGAAGACACAAACAAGTAAACCACCACCACTTTCGGTAAATGCCAATTTCAGTACAAACACACACACACGAGCGCGACCGATAGAACCAAGCTAAGAACCGCGATCTTTGCCGAGCTAAGAAGAATGATATCGCACAGCCGCCAGCCAAACCCAAACACGACGTTTCTGATTTCCCCTGTTGCGTTGTGACGGAAGTGGAAATTTATTTTTGCCTGCGACTGTTGTTGTGTGACATCTCTTCCTGTCAATTTGTTTTTATATCTGTTATCTGGTATGGGCTGCTTCGGGCCCTTTCTCCCATCTGTGGCTGTGCGGGTGCGCTCGCTACACGATCATCTATTTTCTATTATCGCTTTCAGTTTCAGCCGTCCTTATCTGAGATAAAGATGAAACTCATTTGATTTGACATTTGTGGCATTGGAAAACTGTCGAAACGAAGTGCCATTGACTGGAGAATGATTTCGGTCTGTGACAAAGCAAGCTGAGTGCGGCTTGTTTGGCAAATAGTGTTATCTCGCTTTGGCTTAAAACTGCGCTCCAGAAAGTAGGTACAGTGCTACGGACCATATGTACTTGTACACGGCCTGGTGGCAGCAGGGACCAGGGAGTACATGGGGTTATTATCGTCGTTGTCGTCTCGTCATATCGGGGAATAAACGGCACTTCTCTATAACTCGGCTGTGAACTATTTTTGTTGGAATCGGAATGTGGCATATGAGAGTGTGAGTCAGGCAAACAGACAGACGGACGGCAAAATGACGACGATTATGCGGATAAACGCGGCGGCAGAATAATCATGGCTTTAATGTGTGTACTGTGTGTACGGCTGCTGATGGCTGTTGGCGGCGGGCTATCGCTTATTGTGGTGGCAAATGCAAGTTGGTGTAGCTCACTGCTGGCTCTTTGTGAACCGGGGTTTATTTTGTATATATGTACGTACTTTTTTTTTAGGTTTCGTGGATTTGTTTACGAGGGAGCTGCGTGTTTTTTTTTTGTTTTTGTTAAAGAAATTTGAGTCGACTCTGCGCTGCGGGAGAGGGCAGGGGTTGGTGACGGTTAATTGAATATAGACCATCCGGCAATACGGCAGTGGTTGCGGGGAGATAGGGCTCAAACATTTTTTTGTACGTCTTTTCATCGCGGTTGTAAATATACCTACAAAGATAAGGAATATGGTTCGTTATGTATTTGCCTGTAATAGCTATATGTACACTTATGGATAAGAATTAGGAAGTTGTTTACAAAGATATTTTTGTTCTGTGGACTGTTTAAGTAAGACTGCAGTTTAATGTTTATATCGGAAAGTAATTAAGTAGGAACTGACTTTTATTGGGAACAGAGATGATAAGGCGGCATAGGTACCTAGTTAGTTGGGCGTGAACGGAATTTGTCTGACGATCGTGATCGGAACGGTTTACCCTAAAGTGTAGTAGGTATGTAGACCTTCGCAGGGCGAGCTATTTTTAGCTCACATACCTAGTGAATTCTCTTTAAATGTAGCCAAACTAAATGCAGCCCCACATTCAAGGTCGAGCTGTACACAGCTTCAGGTTAAATATTAGGATTGGGTTTCAGACTATATGTAAAATATCTAGGTAGGTATTCCTAAGTAGCTGTTCGTATTTAGTTAATTAATAACTTGGGCCGAGATCGAAAGCTGCATTTTGAGAGTTTCTGTCAGCGAATAAGCACTTTCTAGATTAAAATAGTCAGAAATTGTTTACATCTACCTCTAACCCGTTCGGAAAATTGACTTTCCGTGTTATTCCCGTTTGCTATTTTTATGAAAGGCGGCAAGAATTGAGGTTGATAACATTTTTTAACAGTTCAACAAAGAACAAATGGAATATTCGAAACAAAGAAAGATTGAACGAAAGTTATTTTCAGTGAATAGGGTTTTCTGACAGACTTTATCCAAAATGAATCCCCCCGGGACCGGCTTTCATGAAGGGCCCGGAAATTTACAACTTATAGGTATTTTACTACCTAATTTTTTAAACATGGAATTTTGAATAAATATAAAATAAAAGGCAAATATGTCACTATTGAAGTTGAAATTCAAAATCTTCAGAGTTGGATCTCCGATTTGCACCTGATTTGAATTTTATATACGAAATTCCCAAACAGCTGCGACTGCATTAGGAGAGATTCCTTCGCACCGAAGAAGACAATTGAACAGGCACTTCGAAGAAAATTTAGATATCATTCATTTCTTTCCTGAACTTTGAATTATGTATCATTCATTTTTCATAGATTACTACAAAAGCGTTCCCTAACTTTTTCGTGGGTAGGTAGGTGGCTAAATGGGAGCTCTTGTGGCAGTTGAAACAGCTTCACATAGACCATCAGTTGGATCCATTGCGTCCAAGCTTTTTCGTAAGTGTCCCTTCCTGATAGGGAGCTTATCCCCAACGTAGCCATTTTGACAGTCTTTTTTCCATTCTTACTACGAAAGTAAAAGAACAAACTTCACATTTTCGCCTTTGAATTTTCCCCCTAAAATCGTCACTTCAATGACATTATTTGATTTGAGATTCTTCACAATCAAACGCTTTCCGTTACTAAGTTTCGGTTGAGGTTGAGCAACAAAATTATAACTCAAATTGTGCCAAAACGAATCAAATACAGTTGGTTAACCTCATTTCCTCCTTCTTCACAATTCAATTTCGATAGATGTCTGACCGCACGCAATAGCAAGTCCGTCCAATTCAATTGGAATGACGAAACGAGAAGGACACCTTTCATATTGCGGAAAATGCATTGCAATATTGACATACGTCATTCAATCGCCCAATATTAACGCACAGAAGAAAATTGTATTCGAGTGCGGTAGCTTAACGAAACGCAGCTCGATTTAAATTGAAAGGTGGTGCACTTGTCCTTCGGTCTGGACATCAAATAAGGTTACGTTAATCTTAATCATCATTTGCACGAAGTTTGGCTCTCACTACATGATTTTCCTCCATATAATCGGCTCTTTCTTTTTGCGAAAACACGTTTTTAGAGGAGGGTACAATTTGACCATCGTCAATTCCGAAGTGTTTGTCATTCCTTTGAATCATATTGTCTTCTTTCCATATAAAATTTTATTCTCAGACATCCCCCCATTATCCCTAAAAAAATATTATTATTTTAAATGAAATAAGGCTAGGTTAGGTTAAGTTAGGGAAGGCGATCGGTCATCATTAGACCCATTGTGATTCCCTCCATATAGCTAATTGAAACAAACCCCAAAACAATGAAAATTTAAAGTTGAAGTCATGTTTAGGTTCATAAAATAAAATAATAATACAAAAATTAACCGCGATCCATTATTCGTGATGGACAAAATTAGCCCATTGTCATAGATTACAATTTTCTCCATCCCAAACAAAATTTAATTTTCAGAAATCCCCACAATCCACCTCTGAAAGAATGCAATTTCGTATTTTCACAGTTTAAAATTTTGCAGAGTGAAATGTCAAAGTAATGAGACACTTTACGTCAAGTATTTCCGCATATGTGGATGCAAGTTCAATTGGGGGAAGTAGCGCCATCTGTCATTCAACAACATAAATAATTTCGTTCAATTTTAAAAACGAATGACGACTAAATTATTTGGATATTGTTCATACAAAAATACAAAGATCGCGATTAAAAAATGGTGGGTTGTGGTAGGAAGGTGAAGATTTGGGGCTATAGATATTTTTTGATGCAAAATCTACAACAAAAAAAATGTCAAAAATAAAAAGCAAAAATGTTGTGGACATGGATATCCTAATCACCTAGCGGTATGAAATATAATTTACGACCGATTCTCATACCTACCAAATATACACAACAAATTGCATATAAATCGGTCCAGCCGTTTCGGAGGAGTATACGGCCACAAATACAGTGACACGAGATTTGTATATATTAGATAATCTATTAACATTTTATACTCGTTTGCCCTCAATTGACAATAAAAAAATCTACATTCAAATTATTCAATGATATTCATTAATCATTATTTGAACACCTTCACTGTACGTTCATGGGCCCGGCATTTTTTCGTCCCGGACCCGAGTTTCCTCTCGACGGCCCTGCGGACGATTTGGATGTGGAGACAATCCAGCATTTGTTGTGCTACTGTCCACGGTTGCCACTTGCAAAAAAAATGTTGCTACCAAAATTGGAAAAAAAAGTTACCAAACCAAGATTAAATACACCAAAAATTTGGAGACGTTGATAAAATACAAAGAGAAAAAGTCTTCAGAGAAACTAAAAGAAAAATGTAGAAATCATAGCATATTTCTATTTATTATACACACACATATTTTTAAAACATAAAAAAAAACTTCTTTTAATATATTCAATGAGGTACATTAGGTTTCTAGGAACTTAGTCAGTCTTTAAGTCTTTTAACAATAACAAACAAGAAACAACTTTATAAAATAAAATAAATAAGACTTAACTTATCAATGTAATAGTAATATCTACTTTAAATAGGTACTTTTGCTGACCAAAAGCATGAAAATGAGTGCATTCAGTCATTTTTTGAATCTGCAAATGTAATATGTTCGCTCAGAAACAGTAAGGCAGGATTTAAATGAGGTGCTAGTTCGTATTTTTGGTGCTCCTGCTCAACAAGTTACCATAACCAGATAAAAATGACCAAATTACCAAAACTCATAAAGCAAAAAAAAAGAATTACCATATTTGGTAAGAAATTACTAAAGTGGCAACCGTGCTACTGTCCCGCCCTGCAAGAACGACTACTAAGTTCTTTAGAACTTATGTTCTGTAAACAGGCTTTCAGATATTGAGTCACCTGCACTTCATCAGGAGCACGAACTGGCTGCCAGACCGGCCAGTAACTTTTTGGGTTTTGGTTAGCTACATCGTTTCTTAGTCTCACAGGGGATTCGCAATAGACATCCGAGTGATCAGATTTCATTCCACCACAAACCCCTATATATAACCTAACCTAACCTTACAGAATATATCAGAATGAAATGTAAATCGTGAATAATGCCCCTCACTTGGAGCATAGCTATAAGGGCCAAGTACGATTTTATATAGACCTTCAGCTTTCGTGCTCCTATTCCATTATCCCCTCGAAGATAATTCTTGCACGCGCGCTCTCAACTTTACTATGCTTTTGTGGACTGACCAGCGATAATACTGCGGTGGTCTTTGTATATTCATGTGAGGGCCCATTTTGGAAGAAGTTTTAAGAAAAAAATGTGGATAGGATGGAGTAAAAATCCGTTAAGCCGTGCTTATGATTTTCTTAGCATGCCATGTGCGTGCGGTGGCAATGGCGCTTCTTTGATTTACACGGGCACAAATAAAAATCCTATGCGCACCAGGCAGCTTGTAGGTGAATTTCCCGTTTTGGCTCTCAGCCGACGGTCTATGTTGTACAGTCTCTGATATGGACTACATCTTTCCCAAAAAGTATTGGAATGAATCATTTTGAAGACGATCGTCTTGAAATGTACGTGATTAGGCCTCAATTTCCGTAAGTTTTGGTAGAGGGTCCAAGCTGCTGTTCAGCTACCGATGTAAATTAGATTTTCTTTAAAACATTACAGGGCTAGAGTTGGTTAAGCACGTTAACTATAAATATATTTACAAAATTCTATTTAATTAATATACCCACCTAGTCAAAAATTCCTTAGACGTTATAAACTGTCTACCTAGCCAATATTTTTTAGAGATTATCTTTGGACCACGCCAAACTGATGCAGATGCTTATACATTGCTGGTACCCTAATCTCTTTCTCACCCTTATTATCCTCATCTATATAAGCAAATCTTGTAAGCCCTATCGCCACTGCGTTCATTGTCACCGTAAATGCCATCGACGCACATTAAGGGGAAACGCCCCTCGTTGCTGTGCGAGGCTATAAACGACTTCAATTGAATGTTGTTAGCAAACGAAATTGGTGTAGGTATATAGCTACATATGGTCGGATCCGAATTCGATTATTTTTTCTCTCTGTATTTAATAATGCGCTGCTTTATGGCCACACAATTTGACCCGGCATACAGCTCTTGGAAAAATAAATGAAACCCTCATTTATCTGGTGTTTGTGTGTACGAACTTGTCCCAATGGATTATAATATTTTTTTTTATTTGTCGTGTCTTGTATACACAGCGGCGGAATCATATCTCAACAACCCCGAACCGAGGGCCCGCTGGCCCGCGTCACACTACGGCACAAACCGTACATTTCCCAGTTGCCAAAGCATGACAGAGACGAGTACTACAACGCAGGAAGACGATCGCGATCGTGCAACTGATTGCCGTTGTCGCTACGCTGTGCTTTACCTAAAGATTCAGTCAGAACCATCAAATGCTTATATGAGCGGCTTGGTTGTCTGTCCTCTGTCGTCGCTTCTTGATTGGGGTGGGAAATGAGAGTCCGTACCGAATCGTATCATTTCTCGGTTGTTTGCGAGCGTCGTCGATGAATAATGGACTCGAGTCACCCCACGATCACTTCTGTGGGGTGAGGCAGCGAGGGTAAGGCGAACTGATTACGTCTCCATATGCAAAGAATTGACCTGGCTAACAGACAACAAATACTCATTCATGGGGAACGTTTTCCACTGACGAATACGTGTCACAAACTCACACATATGCCACTGACCATACAGTGATGGGGTAATCTTTTGCACATGCGCTCTTTTGAATATTTATAGACAGAAAGTCAGAAACACAGAAACACATTGAACTGGGTTTATACCGTTGTAAACGATTTACTTATGTAGGTACACGTGTATATGTGCTTGTGCATATATGCGCGCTGTACATATCCGAGACGATTGGGTCGAGTTCGAGTGCCGTCATTTGGGTAAATTTGAATTCATTTAGAACGCTTTACCTACTTATCGGACGGTTTTAAGTATTTGCAGCTGCTGGCTGAGTGCAATGTTTTTCCGGCACAATTTATTGGTTTGAATGCGGGAAAGTGTCATTTGTGAGTTGGTTTTGTAATGCAAGCCGGTCCCAAATCCTACCGGTCCTAATTCGGCGGGAAAAAAAATCCATTGGCTATCCAGCTATGAATAAATTTTATGACAGTCAGGTAGAGATCGAGTTACTTTTGCGTACAGCGACCTATTTAGAGTTTGCACATTCTGTGGCCTGAAAATCACATATTTGAATGTAAGATTACAACTCAATCTTACATTCAAATATGTGATTTTCAGGCCGAAAATCTTTTGAGCCGTTTTGAAAATTGATCTACCTAGTTAGGTACATCTTGCATATGAAGAGAGACTAATTTTCAGTTAGCTAGCTACCTACTACAAGTTTTTGTAAAGGAACAAATATACATCTACAACAGTTTGGCTTACATCATTAATACAACTTTTTGGTCTTAAGTTAAGGTACAAGATAGAGTACCCGCCTTGTCTGTGAATGTCAAACAGTTGGCCAAAATAAAGGGAAGCACCTCGGAAGGTATACTTCGTCGACAATAGATTGGAAGCTCGAATCGGTTTCGGTCAAAAAGCGGGCGTAACAATCCGACCACCAGACGGTTACAAACTGCCACCCTCCCAGGCCAGGCTCCAAAGAGAGCCCTAATTCAACAGGTTTGACAATCGGTCCTGTCGAGGTATCCGTTCGGAACGGAATTTTCTCCGATTTGTAGGAAATCGGAGAAATTCCATTCCAGATATCATTTGCGTGGAACCGCGTTATACCACTTACTTTTGACAGCTACACGGCACATTTTTTCCGAAGCTCTCCGGCAACTAATTGCTGCGGAATATTTTAATGTGAAATGAACGCGTTTATATGCTTCACTTTTTTTGTTCCGAAACGGATACTTCGAACGCAATTTGGGTTCCGATCAGATTTGACTTTCGTATCGGAATTTTTTCCGAACGGATACCTCGATAGGGGTGAATATCCGCGGCTCGCTTTATTTGTCTTATTATCTATGGCTAGATTAAAATAATATTCCTTCACAGAAGGGGCAAGCTTGCAAAATAGTAGAAGAAGGCCAAGACTTCCATCCATCTCACCAAAATGAAACGAGGATTGCAACAGGATTGCAACGATCGAAGCTTAAGTCCTACCAGTATATGCATCAGTCGTCTAAGGTGGGTGGGACACGGCGAATGGAGACCAACTCCCCGGCCCAATCTGTCATCGATTATAGCCCGGAGGGACAACGCAGTAGATGAAGACCTATAGTTTTAGGTGATGCGCCCAAGTGGAAGGTAACCTCAACCAACTTTGAGTGCGCAACTAGCCAAAGATCGCGCTAACTGCAGAGACGTATTGATGGTTGTGACCCAGGTCCACCAGGACTATAGCGCCACCCAAGTATGTTAGTAAGTAAGAAAGTCCTTGTAAAGCCTTCACAACTTATAAGATGTAATCTTACTGTGAAAACATTCTTTGTAATAAATAAATATGAAAATTAAATATGAAACCTGCTATTGGATCGGACGACTTAAGCATCGAGCTTTTCAAGGCAGGGCGTGATGACTTGGTGGAGAGCATTAACTCGTCTCCAAGGTTTGGTCGGATTGTGAATGGAGCCTTTGAATGATCGATGCACAAGAAAGGCACTGCTCCAACTATCGGTCTCCTTAACACTGCATTAAAGATCCTGTCTGTCGGCACTGTGAGAACGCCTGTAAAAAATTGTCTATGACCTAATTCGCCTCTAGAGGATCGGTCTTCGGCCCGCTACCTCCACAACCGTCGAATTATTCATACTACGACAGCTCCTGGAAGTCCATATCGATACCCATTACATGTTAATCGATGTTAAGGGGCATAGCTATAGATTTTAAAAAGACGAAGAGCGTGAAGCAAAAATTGTAACCACGCAGTATGGTAACTCAACACAAACGGGAAAATCATTTTTTGCATGCTTCGACTACAAAGCTTAAACTAACAATCACATTATCCGCTCAGTCACCTGCCATCATCCTTATCTGTGTTGTTTTGCATAATTTTTGACATTTAGAATGAACTTTTGTACAGTCTTCCCACTGTCAATGATACTTTGAAATTTTTGTGCATGAGAAAAAAGACTCCAAGAATACACAACATATCACATCAATCCTTTGCTCTAACCGCAGATTGGAATAAACGCTTGCTTTTATCCATATTTTTCAGAATCCACTCTTCGGTAACGGAAGAAGATGAAAAGTAATTTAAAGTTGGCTTAAGGTATTTCAAATCCAGCCAAGGATAAGAGCTTCCCATATGGCTGAGAGAGGCAAGCCCGAGCAATTGTTGTGTGGAATGTCATCCGCTCCTTGCGTATGGTATTTAGTGTTGAAATTGAAATTGTCAGTGGTATGTCTTCTTCTCTGCCGAATGCATTCTGCAATTTTATAAACCAAATATTCGCGAACAGAAATGAAGCCCCTCAAAGGACTAGATCGCAATTTCATATGCGAAAAGTCGTTGCCGACTTTAATTGAAGCCAAAGCCGTTTTTCCTAAAATCCATTTTATATATAAGGTTTGTTTAACTCTCGAAACAAAATGTTTATAAATAGCTAAGACACCCATCGCTGCTTGGGGTTCATTCAGCTCCCCCGACGAACATAAGGACTTCAAGTGCTTCAAGAAAAAGTTTTTTTTTTTTTTTTTAAATATCTACTACAAGTACACCGACCGACCAACTGGATGAAGAGTAAAAAAAAGGAGAACCACAAACACACGCGTTAGCCTTAAGGGATATTTCTGTTTGTGAGACATCAAACACACACAAATCTGCGGTGGCATTGAGACGGATGCCCTCAAGACGTTCAAAGTCATTCCATAGGTGGCTGTGTGTGCACAAAGAAAATGACACCGACTTCTACACGGTTGACCATGATTGACCACATGCACTTGTTGTCATTCCGGCCGCAAATGGCCATAGCTGGGTGCAGAGTGTTCTAGTCAAACCCATGAGTAGTAGCTATATCCCTTTAATGGTGGGTCGAAGGATGCGAATAGAGGGTTATGGTTCTGTTACATGTAATGGAATGGAAGATTGTCATGTTAGGTGATTTGCAATATTGCCCCGATGCGGTTGGGATGTATACAGAAGATGTGGCAATTTCCGGATAATTTAAAGTCCTTCTCAGAAGCGGGACACTTTTGATTTTGACAGAAGGTTGTGTCTCACATCAACACCATAAAATGAGCAGTGTCAATGTTGCTCCATCAGAGAGTACGATTTCTCCGGCCGAGAATGATTTGGGCAGGCGAACTGTCATCACAGACAATGACCTGCGTGTTGCAAGCTGTGGCAACAGGGGTGCAGAAGACATAACTCTTGTCAAAATATTGGAAGTCCGACCGCTGACACAAACAAGCATACATCACGGTATCTCGAATGTGATCAAATAACGAAGCAGATGTCTTAAGTTACGGTTTAAAAGCAAACAGTACCAACTTTGTCCTAAAGTCAGGCATGATCAAAATACGCCTTATTCGCGTACATTCAACAAAATGGGTAGCTTTATCCAAAGTTAAGTCGCGTTTTCGATAAAAATGAAAAGCCCTTATCTTGCCACTTTATGGTAGCGAAATTTAATATGTATCAAACATTTTTACCAACCATTTTCCAGAATGTGAGCAGAATTGTAAGATAGGACGAGGGGTTTCAACAAGACACCTGTGACCTGTCATACCTACAATAATCAAACATTATGTCTTGGCATCTTTAGCTTTGAGAATTGCAAGAGTGAATATTGCGTGGGCCGGAATTCCGTATATCCACGATCGTCTAAGCGATATCTTTTTTGAAACTTTGATCACCAAAATAAGTCATATTCTGCTCGATTTTTTTTAACAAGCTAAGCTTTTATTATAGTTTTGGAAAATGAACTGGATTAAGCTCTCAAACTTGTAATTTTAGCTAGTTTTGGAGGTCTATCGTTTTGACGATTACAGCCAAAGCTTTTCGAACTTTATTTTTCTTAGAAATTAAAAAAAAAAAACTGTTGAGTGTTGCTCCGAAGTAGTCGGTACGCTTGTAGAAGAGGAGATTCTAAGACTCGAAATACATTTTGCAGCTAGTGAGCTGCTCTTGTTTGCAGTATAAGTGAGCGTTTTGGTTAAGCTGCATTCAAAAACTTGCAACAAGAAGCCTTTGAAAACCTTCTGTAAACTGTGCGTTTGCCATCCCGTTTTCCAGCTGTAAAAACTATAGTCACTAAGTTAGGTAGACGCATTTGTTAGCGAACATTCTTTGATTTGACGAAGCGGCCCTCATCTCAACTAAGCATATAATATCACGACAACCTTTTAGAATTGAAAAAAAAGGATCCACACTATTTAATTTTTAAAGAGCACGATTGACCGTTTTAACTTGACAGTTTTTATAACTTATGTCCCTTTTCATAAGAATTTCTTAATTTAAAGAAAATAGGCGCATTAAAGCAAAAAACTGTAAAATGTTGTTTCTAGATTAATGCTGTAGGACATTTTGAACCCCTTTTTGTAAAAAGCATATCATTTCCAGAAAATAAACCACATTTTCCACAAAGTAGGTGTAATTTTTAAATTTGCCTTAACTGTTACAGCATTAAAAAAATTAAATATAAAAGGCAGGAGAAACTACAAAGTGTTTTTAAACGTCTCTTAAATGCAAAGAAGAAAGACACAGTTATTGCTAAACTCACGAACTAATACATCAATTGAAAGTCATATTTTGATTACAAAGTAAGCTCCATGTTTATTCAAATTTATATTAGCGGCTCTACTAAATTGAAGAATTCAATTTCTGATTCTAAACACAATCGGCCTTACTAACAACCAAATTTAGACTCGACTTTAGGGCAAAAGTTGAAACTAAAATAAACTGTGTACCAATAATCAAGTTATCTTCGACTTTACGATAATCGAGATTGTAACTGTCGATCCGGAGAAAGTCGAGTCTAACCCATTGTTAAAGTTTAAACGTCAGTCTTTGTAATAAATAAATATGAAATATGAAATGGACAGCAAATAAAGAGAAGCCGCAGCTTAAATTGGACGCAGGCAATGCGAGTTGACTGTGCCAAACCATTGGCTGATATCAATCATTTATAGCAAAATTACCATTGCTGCAATAGGCCTGTTTTTTTGAGCTTCGAACTCAGCAAAGCAAAGCAAAGTAGGATTTTCAGCATGCATTACAACAACTACGCTTTACTTGACACTTCGAAAACTCACACTAGGTATTCATTCCCAGCAAGAGCCACTTGGTAGTAAATGATCACTTCTGAACACCAGAGGGAGAACATTTTTTGTTGCCACCCTTGTATAAGATGGATCTGTTCGCAGGGTGTCTCTATTTACAGTACATACTGGGCCTTACCAACAACCAAACAGTAAGCTCGAGTTTAACTAATTTCGAAACTAACTATAGTTTCGACTTTTAATTTGTAGTTAAGAACGATCAAAGTAATCGGAACTTTAACTACATCTGACTTTATGGCAAAATTATTACAGTATAACTCAAATGAGTTATAATTTTTTTCTGAGCTTTCATATCATTTGCTGAAATTGGCAGTTGGTTGTATTTTGAGTACCTATCTTAAAATTATTTACTTTTTCAAAAATGTTGAGCAGCGATGGAGATATATTTGCTGATATTCATAACGGTTAATGAGGCTGCGTTTTCTCGAAAAAGAAAGCTGTATAAAAAAAATAAACCCGTTTGAAAAATATAACGAGAAAGAATTCTTTGGGCACTACAGGTTAAGTATTTTGTGTGTGTTTTTTTTTTGTAATAATAAAACAATATTATTTTGATTCTACCAAAGACACTGCTCGATTTATATGAAATGTAAAAGCAACTGTTTCCCATGCTCGGTTTTTTGACTGCATCATTGCAGCATTGCAAATTTAGCTATTAATGATATCAGCCAATGGTTTGACACAGTCAACTAAAAGTTGAATATTCATAGCATTTAAATGGAGTGAGAAACAGCAGAAGAAGCAGAAGAGAACTATAAATGAAATGTCCGATTTGCTGCACAAGACAAACAAAAAAGCTTTATATTTTGAGATACGACATTTTTGACATATTTAAATCACTAACCAATTATTCAACTTTAATTCAATAGCCAATAGTAGGTTTTTAAATTTTGGAACATATTCGAATTAAAATCACTTAGAATTTCATTGCTTATATCAAGATCATAGCGATTCGATTCATTAAAGAGCAACAAATCCTTTGTAAAGATCAAACATCCAACTGTTTCAGTACTCAAACGATTTACTGCAGAAAATATTCGCTCAACATTTGCAGGGGAACGTGGAAGCGATAAAATATTGAAAATAATTTTGAATAAATTTTCCAAAAGCATATAGTTATTTAATAAAATTCGTCGAAATTCATGTTTCTTTAGAGCTGGAAACGTTAGTAAAACAGGAATTGTACATGGGCCCTGTTCGAAGGTTGTGTTAATTTGTTATATTTAGAGAACCCTTTATATTAAAAATCTTGAAATTTGATGAATTTGAGGTAGTACATATTTTGGAGTTCCTTGAAGAAGAAGATATATATTGCAATATGGCCCAGTGCTTATGCCGCCAACTGTCAGATATTGTTGGGACTCCGCTTCTTTTTGGAACAAAATTACGCCATTTTCGGTCAACATCACTGTGTCCAAGTACCTAACATATTCTGACTCGGTTCTGCAAACATAATCACTTGAGAATTTTCTGGAAATTCCTGAGACTAGTGAGTAGACTAGGACAGTGATCTCATCTCAGGTGGTTCTGCAGCTTTGAGTACGGCCAATAGATCTGTAAAAAAAAATCATGTGTCCGGAAGTCTTAGGGGCACCTGCAGGTCCAACTCGTTGAAGAATATAACTGTTTCGTACCCTTACTATTTTTGGAACCACCCGCTTATAATTAAATTGCATTTTCCCAAACTCTGCATAGAATCTAGTCCTCACTGGACAAGATAACCTAAAAAAAAAAACTGGTGCCGTGAAATAAGGCCAAGCGAAATAAGGCCAAATCTGAAAATAGGCCACTTAACAAAAGTGAAATAAAGCCATATTTCAACATTTGGCTTTATTTCAATTCGGCAAAGTGAAATAGTCACATTTCACAGTCCATACGTAATATGTATGGAAGTCGTCTTCAATGCAAAAATGGGGTGTGTATGTACATTTTCTTTTATCGATTGTGACTTTTACTGTTTGTGACTTTCTCACAGTGAGATTGATACATACATATGCATATGCTGGACTTCCGTGTTTATTATAAATGCCTGGATGTATAAAAGTCACAACCCGCTTAAAGTCACAGCCCGCTTAAAGTCATATTATTTTGTTGCCCGTTTGATGTGATATTATGCGGGTTCGACTGTATTTGACTTTTCAGATTTTGATCTGAGATTTCAGATTTTTGCTGACAAATCGAACATTAAATTCGAATTTTATTGGTTCTTGTGTGTATTGAGTTGGCCGCAAAAATATTTTTTTTCACTTGCACTGTAAATCCATTCCAATTGGTTTTTACACATTTACATTAGAAATAATTTAATATAAAAAAACGTTTCCATACTCGAAAAATGAATAATTCAGTTTAAAAAGCAATCCTTTCAACGATAAACAATTCGTAACCGTCAGCTCCCAGCAAAAAATCGTGTCAGGTATATCAGGCTAAGGTTTAAATAAAGCATAGACAAAATGGAAAATCTTATTGATCACCCATAAAAATTCTGAGTTAAGCCTTATATTCAACAGGAAAGAACACGATTTCAGATCAACGGTACTATATTTATTAATAATCCAGACGAATGCCTTATCGTAAGGCATTCATAAGGAGTATATGTGCTGGCGCTGCATTATTTTGCACCTCAAAAAGAACTCTGGCGACATAACGGTACTATATTCCTTAATACTCCTGACGAACGCCTTATCTTAAGACATTCATAAGGAATATTTGTTCTGACGAGTCATTATTGTGCTAACAACCAAACAGATTGGTCGCAAAAAAAACATATCAAAGTAATTTTAAAATTGAAAAGTGATTTTAGTGAATAGTGCAAGTGAGTAATGCCTACATTGGGGTTTTCAAAGCGGCATTATAGAAGGCTGCTCAAATATCCGCTGTCGAAGTGTTTAATTTTCCTCTTAAAACCATGGCGGATCTTGAAGATCTTGATAAGAGACTCAGTTAGAGCCAAATTTCGAGGCAGATGTAAGTATCAGTCTATGTTTTAATTTGGTTCTTGCTTATTAAAACAAATTTAAAATCATTGCAGAAATTGTTAATTGGAACTAAACTGAGCGGTAAAGTTAGTTCCAACTTTAGCGTTATTAGTATCTGACAGTCTCTTAATAGAGATAAATTGGAATGGCCGTAAAAATATGAAGCCGATAAACAGCTTTAAATTTTTCCAATCAACGCTGTACGGTAAGTTTATATCCATATTTTTTATTTAATTATAAATTATAAAACTTTTTTTTATTTTCCAATATAGGATGCATTAACAGATTTTATTCGTCATATGACGAATATGAAAAAGACATCAAAAACGCCATTCGAAAGGGAAAAAACCGAATGGACCAACGCAAGCACAAGTTGCGCTTGCAAAATAAAATGATTTTGTAACCTACCGATTCGATTTTCGAAATCGAAAATGACATAAGAGTTTATAAAGTTTATGAACTTTATAAAATGAACTAACACGGTTTTTTTTACTTTTGTTAAAAGAGATTTTGTAACTTGAAGCTTTTTGTATATTTTAAAGAAAATACACTTTTCCTAGTTGATTTTAATGCTTTAAGTTTCGAAATCATACTCAAACAAAATGTTTTAACGCCGGTTAGGGAAAACATTTTTTTTTATGTCGTGGCGAAAAATATTTTGTAATTTTAGCATAAATTATAATCTGTAATTAGTACGTAAAATGAACAATAACATACCAAATATGCGTTTGTTTAATTCTAAAAATTAATTCGATATTTTTATTGCTTATACTATTGCTGTCAAATTTGTATGTATTTGGCTTTTTCTGGTAAAGGCCATAATACAAAAATCCTCGTAGATCGCATTATATTTATGTGAAATACTCGGAAAAAAAGGTTTTGATCACATTTTGTATCCCAAAAGCACAATGAGTGCACTTGTTTTTGTCAATTAATAATTTATATCGTCTTTTTGTTAGGAGTTTAATTTTTTTTTTTTTGCTTTCCGATACTAATACTTTTTTTTTAAAATATGAATAGCATTTGCATTTTTACTGTTCCTAAGTAACATTATTCAATACTCAGTGTTATTAAACGACAGAATTTCCAATCATATTTTGATTTTGTAAAATATGGTGTTAAATAAACGCATTTGGAAACATTCACCAAGCCTAATAGAAATTTATTCAATGTTCATGAAAATTATATAAAATTCACTTATGCCCTATTGGAAGCTGGGTTTAACTTGCATGCTGCTAACTCATTTTTGGAACAACCCCTTACGGATTTCATTTATGCAGCTGCATGAATTTTGCTGTCAAAAATAGAATTCATACAAATAAAACTAAAAAACAACTGAAATGTGAATGGATGGACAGTTTTTGGTGCCGAATATGGATAGAGAACAAGTTATGTTATCTAAAAAACCATAATCAACATTTACTTTTTGTACATTTATTGTTATAAATCCATTTATAAATTGTTTGTAATTGAGAAATAGTGCCACCTGGCGACTAATAATACACGTATTCACAGACAGGAAAAAAAAGAGCGCGCGAGAGAGGGCTGTCATTCAAAATTTGCGGGGAAAATCGGGTAGGTGCACGGGAAGTTGGCTCTCTAGTTTGGTTACTCTATGGTATGCAGCCTTTCACCAAACAAGAGGGCTTTATATTGTAATTTTTGTCTGACTATCATAATGTACATACAGCCATTCTTGATCTAAGCCGTACTTTTTTTCCAGCTGTCCTCTTATTTTGAATAAGGCAGAATTGTTTTCTTGAATTTTGGCTTTCAATCCAGCTTCCTAAATTATAATACCGTACAAAGATGCGAGTAGTTTGCGTTATCCGAGAGTGATCCACTCCGTGGTATCTTCCATTGCGAACACAAGAGTGCAAGTTCCATTTTCCCGGGTTGAAACGTAGTCCACACTCTGCAGCCTACTTTCTGAGCAAATCTAGGGCTGATACCACGTCGCTCAATGTGCTTAAATATTTTCAAGATTCACAGCGCCAATTGGTTTAACTAGGTATGTTCGACAATCATCTGATTGAGGGTACGCAATTGCCTCTCTTCTGGCGTTATTTAAAGACCCTTCAATGTCAAAAAAAAGCAGACAATGCAAGCTCTTTCTGGTGAAGGCTTTTAACGCTTGCCCGGTATTTGATGTAGAGCCGTTTCGTCCGATTTACCCATTAAATAAGAGGCGCAGCTGCATGAATCTCAGTTGCCAAATTTGCCAATAGTTAATAAGCCTTCAAGTGTGGAGAACTTTCTTACTCAATTGTAATTTTCTTATCGAATGTCTGTAGAGGGTTGGTGTCATTTATCTCCTAATAAATACAAACAGTTTTTCTGACAATAACTTCATCAAACATCGAGCTAAGTTGTTTTTGCTTTCATTTACATATACCTGTCTAAATGGGCTTCCTTATGCATTTCAGGTTATGAAGCCTCATTGTAAAAGTTCCTCTTGACAAACAAGTTTGGTGCCGAAATTCCCCAATTCCCCATCCTAATCTCATTACAACTAGCACAATTATGTAATTAAAAACAAAACCCACCTTTTCAACATGACAGACTTGCTTCATAAAAAAGGAACAATCAAAATCACTGCATCCAACATAGAGAGCAAGGAAAAAGTACAAAAATATCCAAAATCCCAGCACTAATCCCGAGCCGTCTGGCAGCAGCAGACTACAAATCAGACAATGCGCACTCTTCACTACTCCATTTAGAATTACCTGGCGCTGACCTTCCGCCACCGACCGGTCAGTCCTTCTCTCTCGCAAATTGCATTAAATAAGTAGGATATAACATGCGACTGGTATTAAACACCAATTACACACTAAATGAATGTGAACAATTGTGTACATTTTAATTAACCTTTTTGTGTGTCTGTGCGGCCCCGTAAGTCGGTAGTACAAGGATTAAGGAATTTATCCACCATGTGCGAGTTGAGTGCGCTGCAGGATATATCAACGGGCGGTATGGATTGAAACTGAAAATCGAATTGAACAAAAACAAAACAAATGTAGAAACTGCATGTGTTGCTGCTGCACTACCTCAGAGCTTAACAAAGCAAATGATATTCTCAAGTAATTAGTAATCCACTTGATACACTCGCAAGGATACACGAGGGCACAGGGCACAGCAGCGCTGGAGGACAAGCGAAGATGCCTCCAGTTGGTTGTACCTTGTACCCAACATACGGATCTACATTGCATTAGAAATGTAATTAAGTTATCTGATAGGTCCTTTTTTTCCATGCGAAATAAGTGGAGGGCACATCGCGTGTGTTAATGGAATCAAAACTTAATTCCACTGGCTTAGCATGATGATGGTGTATATGGAATATTTGTATCTGGTGCTGTTCAAGGCGGCAGAAGTGTATTCGCTGTTCAATGCTCTTGTGCACATTGCACAGCGAATACGGCTAATTGATGTCGTTTCCAATTCCATTTCCACTCCTGATACAAGTTGATTTGGAAAGCAGATTGAAGTGTTTTTATGTATCTATGTAGCTATATGTATCTGCTGGTGAATCTATGCCAGAGCGACGGGGCTCTATCTTTTTGCCAATTATTCGATTGAAGGGAATTGAGATTTTAAATGAATTTTGTGGCGTGCGGTTTTGTGTGGGTGTCCTTGCGCACAGGGAAATGGGTTTTTCTAAAACGCTCTAGGTCATATGGAGGGACAGAGTACGGACGATCGGGACATTCGTTGTTTTGTTTGATTTGGTTTGAAAATTGGAAAATTGAAAAGCATTGCCAGGTGATTGAGTTTTATAGAGTTTTCTCCACAAGGCCAGTGGACGTGGAGTCAATCATCATCGAGTAATGCTGTCAGTAATGCCAACACTGACATGTTAATTGTGCGAGAATAATTGTTTAATGCCATTGATGTGTACTCAGTGGCAGCTTGAGATTCAAAGAAAGCTGGGACTGCACAAATCGCCCAGAAGCACATGTTGCGGAGAAGCTCAAAGAAGCCGAGTTTGGCATTAGATACCGGATAGCTACTGCACAACATGAAGAATGAATAAAACATAGCAATTGCTTTTACTCAAGATAAATGTCAAAATCGAAGCATTTGCTACATTTCGTATGGATAAAAAACATTTTGAGTTAGTTCCAACTTTTGAAATGTTCGAAATGCGGCGGCACTGACCTTTTACTCAGATCGGTATGAATAAAACTTATCAGACAAAGCAAATGCTATGCAAATTCTGAGTCTGCTATTTAGTTGACTCAGACCTTTTGCTAAATATTTTGTGTGCACATTTTTTACATAAAACAATCTAAGCATTGTGAATTTTCGATGTTTAGTTTATAAATATGTAGTTAAATTAACTTTTGTTCGTGCAGGAAAACCAAACAAAACATGGATGCGATTAGTTTTCACAGTTTTACCTCTTGTTGTTTACCTACGGTGCTAATATAAAACAGTATAAATAAAGAAGAATTGGTGACGATAATAACTTCAAGCAATTGTTTCGTTTCACGCGCGAAAATGTTGACATTTTGACTAATACTTTATTAAATGCACTTTCAAATATCCAGAAAATAAAATCTTTCCTAAGGTATTTAGGAGATCCGGGCTTTTAGGTAAACATTTCAAAATTCATGGCTTAAAATTTAAAATTTTATGTGTTTAGGTTTATGTTGGAGAAGATCGTGGTGTTCATCAGTCAATCGTTTCGTTAACTAATTGAGTGTCAAAAAATAGTTCAACAAGCCGATGATTTTCCGACAACTGAGGAAGAAATCAAACATCACCAAGCGATTTGGCAAATAAAACTTATGTTTCCAGGTGCAATCGGAGCTATAGATTGCTTTTGATCATTTTCCCACAAAAATTTAAAAATAAATTCAAAATAAACAAACCACCGGACAGTTGTCACTTGTCAAGTTTGACAGAAAATGCAAGGCAAGGATATGTACAGCCAAGTAAATGCCATGTTCGAATTTTCGAACTGACTTTAGCAAACTAGGTTTTCATTCATACCTATTCAAAGCATTTGCTAAGGGCTTTTACTTTGCTAAAACCTTTTACTCAAAGCCAATGCTACTTTTTATTCATACGACCCATAGTGCACGTTTGTTGAAGACCTATCTCTGCTAAGTAAAGCAAAGATGAGTAAAGTTGACGAATGCCCAATAAAACAGTCCATAGTCACATTGGTGATAAAGTGGAATAAACTGATATATTTTGATGTGTGTCTCGGCTTGTAGTCTGATTCAATAATCGCTTAAGGCACCAAGTGACAAAGAACAGAAACAGTAACAGAAACTGAAACAGAACAGAACGTTTTTTCGTTCTGTAGTATATTCTGGTTCTGTTAACGTTGCTCGCTCAGCTTCACAAAACTGAAACAGAAACAGACCCATAAAAACATGTCGCTGTCGCGAAATATTGGGTGACGGTCATTATACATTATTTGGTGATCTCTCACGAAATCTATTATACTCTCCTCTTCGTCTACTAAAAATTGTTTTTTCCATTCATACGTGATCATCACAATATACATACAATAGTACGATACGAAACAAATAGCCAGATGACAGATGCAGAAAAATCCAAACAAAAAAAAACTTTGCTGTCGCTAAATTCTGTTGCTGAAAAAAATATGTTCTGTTCCTAATTCTGTTTCTGTTGCAAACGTATGGGATACTGTTTCTGTTCTTTGTCACTTGGTGCCTTTTAGTTCTTAATCGCTGAGAGTGAGTGGCGCTGAAACCAGTTAACTAGCGATTTCATGAACCAAAAACTTGTCAACATGAGCTGCTGCCGTCAAATCACTTACACTTGAAATGAATACCTCGTGCAAATATCGGAGGCGTCAATTGTATGATGAAGACTCGACTATACTTTGATCTGCTAATATATATGTTCTAAGTTTTAACCATCATTTCACAGTCATTCGGTTTTTTTTAGGTTTTTTTTAGTTTTTGGGAAAATGAAAGGGACCTACATTTTAATGCAGAGTCAGAAGGGCTCTCTCAGAAGGAGAGCCTTCGCCGGGACAGTGTGCCAAGAGTTTATGAGAGGTATCGCACAGGGTTCGGACTTTACTCCTATCGGAGTAGATCTACTTTGCTTTTCGCAACATCTCTTAAATCTACTTCATCACTCTGTTTGGTTAACAAACTACTTCGATTTTGTTTCTGTAGATCAATCAGAGAATAATTATGTGGCAGCGCTGATAATCGAAGATTTGGTTTTTGAAAAAAACTTAAAACTTGCAGGTTATCTCTTTAACGCTACCCAACAAAAGTCCGTCTTTCTCTTGTGTTGTTTTTTCTTATTTGGTTGGCCGACTAGTAAAAAGATTAGCAAAGAAAAAGTATGGCAGGATGTCTTGCAATTGACTTTAAATTGGCAAAAGCAAATCAAATTCGTCACAGCACATGCAATATGCAAATATTTCTTAAAACTTAAAAGTTGGTTTTATTTTTTAAATACTTGTAAAGTTTTGGGTTACCTTAATGGTGAATAAAAATACTGTCGAAAAATCCATATGTTTCAGAAACAGAGTACATGTTAACCTTAGCTATTTGAACGCACAGTAGTGCAGCGTCTGAAAGAAAACTCTCCGAAATCAATTTAGTAAAAAACAAATTCCGAAATAGATTAAATGTAAAAACAGTTGAAAATGTTGTTGTTGATGTTTATGTTTAATTTTTAATCAAAATTTGAAAGAAATATAAATTTGTTGATGGCAATGGATTCTAAAATATTAAAAAAACGCAATTTTTTGTAAATGTACATAGTATACCTTCATTTTTTGTCATAGTAATAAATGTGCAATTTTTGTTCCCCTAATTTTTTTTGAAAAATAGAAAAATGTTTATTTATAAATCTAAAAATCTATTTCAAAAAACTTAGTTCTACTTCGCGTTTTCTTTACATCTACTACGAAATACGATTTCAAAAGTCCGAACCCTGGTATCGCATGGGATAATACTTAAGTTATAATTTATATTTTTTTCCAAGAAATGGCAACTAAATCCATTCGCTTTAGTAGTCGATTCCCTCGAAAAATTGGAAGTTGATTCATAAAAATGCACTGGGATATTAATTCATTCGCATTTGAGGCCAGAGTTTGCGTTTGGTAAATGTAAGTCGTTAAGCCTGTCGTCCACTACATTCAGAAGTGATCAATCAACCAATCCAGTTGGAGATCGCTGATCAACACGAGTAAGGGTAGTGTTTTGAAGTACGAGCTCGTTTTGCTCATTGAACATAATGGTTGTGCATCTCGTTGAGCAAAGCGTTTCACGATAATGCGCTGTAAGTTATTTTTTCTTCAACCTGTTTAATTTTTCGGAAATTTGGAGCGGTTAATATTTTTAAATATATATACAATTTTCAAAACTGATACTTTTTTCAGTCCAACGAATTTATTTACAAAGTTTACATTCCTGTGTTGCTTAACAACAAAACCCAATGAGCGCTGCTCCCTAGTATGAAACTACATTTTATCAGAAATGAGAGCCCTGTACAACACACATAAATTATAACAACTTTTTTCTTGTTAGAAGCTGTATGTATTAATATTAATGGTACTTCCCATATAAAGTGTTTTTAAGTGATTTCAACCAAATTACATACTTAGAACAAAATTGATGTTATCAACATTATTTTGTCTTCAATTTTCAATTCGAATCACCGAAAATGCTCATTTTAAAAAGTGCTCAAATCTCGAAAACCCTCTTTCGATTTCGATAAAACTTTAAAAACCAAATATCATCGGTATATTTTTGAAATAATTTTAGCTATAAAATTATTAATTTAATGCCATATAATTTAATGTATAATTAAATTAGAAAATTTCAAAAGCTAAAAAAAAAAATTAAAGTTTAGTGGAAACTACAGTTGTTTATTTGATATCCTGAGGTAAGTCATTTGTATCCGCTTAGAGATTGGAAAGTCGGAAAGTAACCGATATGGGAAAATTTTAAATTTGCGGCTTCATTTTTGCTTCACTTGCTAGAAAGAACATGGTACGAACAACAGTTGACAAAGTTTTGAAGAGAAATTTTGCCAAGTTTATTGACAGGTATAACTGGCTGAAACCATAGACAATGACTTTTTTTTTAGTGTGTGAAAAATTGCTAGGGGCGGCATAAATTGAGTCTGGCCCGGGCGGCCCCAACCCACGCTACGCCACTGGTTGTACCTTGCACGCGTAATGGCGACAGGCATTACGGACCCTCGATTACCGACTGTTTTTGTCGGTATTTCTACAAGTTGGCGATACGTTCACTATAACCGTTGTTAATCAAATAAAACTTGACTCAACTAAGAGCAGCTTAACATGCGAACCTGACTATATAAGACTAGAAAATCTATTTCCTAATATTGAAGATACTTTGAACGCACTCCAACATCAAATCACTTTACCACAAAATTGAATACACATACCCTAAATATAGACGAAAAAATGTCCTCTATTCTGTAATCACCAATGTCTTTCTCGTATTAAAAAAAAAATTAATAAAAGAAAAAGAAACTTTCCAGCCCGTGTGGTAACTGGTAACACATCCTTTCAATAAAAGTTTTCACTCCCACTCTCCTCTCGTCCCGAAATGGAATTGAACAACACCCAAAGTTGCTCTGCTACCTGTCTGTCTGTATCTCTTTTTATCCACTTAAATTGGCTCAATAATCCAGGCAGGATGAGCTTTCTTCTACCTTTTCCTTTCGCATCAGCATGCTACGGCTACCTCCTTTTGGTAGTTTATTATTTGTTCTTGTTTCGTCGAACCAGATTCAATTCAAAGTACTTTTGAACACGATGAATACTATTGTGATGATGATGATAATGCTAATGAGGATGATGAAGATGATGATTATAACATGGCAATGATATGCTCCAATAAAGTACACAAGAAAGGATATCCGCACTCATATCCTATCATATGGCGCAAAACTTTGAACAAAGATAACTTATTCTCGTTGTATTTTATTTTATTTTTTTGCGTCTCCGAATTCAAGATAAAAAGGTGAGTTTTAAACGGCTTCCTTAATACAGTATGGTTTTGGCAGGTTTTTGCCTGGCTTTCTTCCCCTTAAGGATAAAGTTTCAATTTGTTAAAATTTTCTTTTTGTCTGTCTGCAAATAGAAAATCTTATTTCAAATTGAAGCTGTGTCTTGTCAGAGACATTCTTCTTCTACTTATTCTGTCGTGTGGCCTTGGAGACATTTTCTTTTTGCACTGCGATGATATGGGGTTTTTGCGCTGCTTGTTTGTTTTGCTCCTTGTTATGCAGAAATTATTTCACAGAAAAATGTCAAAAAGTTTAATGAAGAAAACTATTAGATGTCAAGGTATATCCGCAGATGGACAACATTGTAGATGTGCTGTGCAATTATTTGAACCTTCATTTAAGCGAACTTTGAAAGTAGTAAATGTTCTTGAAGTGAAATTTGCATTTCCAGTTAAAGAATGACAGGTTAATTATTGTTGACAGCAGTCACGTTTTACGTAGTGAAGAAGGTAGTACTGAGAGTGGAAGTCGTGTCTTGGAATTTTGTGACAAGATTAGGTACCTAGAGATGTTACTTTTTGGCTTTTAAGATTTTGTCTCCAAGCAGATGGAAATCTACTATAAAATCTTCGCCTGCGCCTGCTTATTTTAAATAGTTGTGGAATAATATGTACATGTACACTCACACAAATATGTTTTGTGCCCCAAATTTAATTATCAGCCCTATTATGGCTATCAAATATCAACACGATATTTGATAATAATTGATACGTATCAACAAAATGAATGAATCGGTATTATGGTTATCAACCTATCAACATTTTTGATGAATTGTGAACTGTATAAGATTTAAGATCTATTGTGAATAGTTTTATCGATAAACTTGGTATTACGGTTGTCAAAAAATTTGATATTCATCAAATTTTTTATCAACCACAAATTTCTTGTTGATACGTATCAAATATTCGGGCGATTACAAATTTCTATTAACATCAAATCATAAAATTTATTTCCTTGTTTTTATTGTTAAAAAAAGACAACCTTAGACCGGAATGTCGTCGGTAGAGTTATCTTTTGAGCCTCAAAACAAAAACCAAATACAAATTAGAAACGTCAAACTTCAAAATAGAGCCCATTCTCAATGGCCCCTATTGCAATTGTCAATAATTATCAATTGGTATTTGGTATTTATCAACCAATTTCTTAAATCGGTATTGTGATTGTCAATTGGTTGATTCATTGTCAATTTCTATTAATTTTTGATTGTGAATACAAAAATCGGTATTGCGAGTGTCAATTGTCATTGACTTTTCTGTCATTTCGTATCAATTTCTTTCAACTGGAAAAAACTGATTGATACAATTAAATTGTACAGGACTGCAATAAAATGTACGGTTTTTATGTAAAGTTTTTAGTTAATTTAACTGATTTAAACAATTTTACACAGGGCTAAGATAGTTAGCAACAAAATATAAGAAAAAGTATGAAGAATATTGAATATTATTCAAAGAAAAAATATGAAACAAAAAAAACGAAATAATAGAAATCAAGAGGGACAAATTACAAGCTTAAAGGAAAACAAAACAAATAAAGACAGACCGAATTTTATTTAATTCTGTTCTAATTTAAACAAAAAATATCCACAGCAAACTAATAATTGTCAATAGCAAATGTCAAAGAGCGTATTTTATTCACAACAGTCAATTTCAGTCACAATGATCACAACCTTTATCAACTGAGTTACACAATACAAAAGTATCAATTGATTGATACATTTTACCAACTATCAATCGGTTGTTAATTGACAACGGCAATAAGGGTGAATGATATTTTGATTAGCGTTCACAATGGGGTAAAAGCTATCAATTGATACGCATAATACCTACCAAATTGTCGATGAATTGATAGATGTTATCAAGTATCAAATAATTGATATTTGATAGCCATAGCAATTTTCGTTTTTCAAATTGACGGACAAGTTTTTGGCGAGGGTTGTTACTTTTAAACGCGGTTGCACTTGCATGACAAACACCCACTTAAAATTTGGTGCACGTTTGCTATTTTTCCTATTTACCAAATCAACAACAATGTCACACTTATAGGCAAACAGCGACATCATTTAAAGCATAGACAAACCATACTGATACCTCCAACTCACAATCCTCTTGCCGCTGGCCCCCTCAATTTTTTTTTTTCAAATTCGCCATTTTGTATTCCTACCGGTGTTATGTCAATTAAGAATCCGTGTGACATTTTTGCATACAAAAAATACAAAAATAAATGCTGGCAACCGCGGCAACCGTGGGGAAATGTGAAGGAGTTCGGGAATTCCACATTTTTATATTACTGAATGCCATTGGTTAGTTATTATAAATTGTTAAAAGGCGAATAATTTGATTTGTTTGGTTAATTAAACTACCTAAAAGCGATATTTTATATACTAGAAACATATTAGGACAAACATGGTTTTGTATTTTCCGCTTTTGGAAATCATTAACTTCGATTTCGTGTGTAAATTTTTCTAAAAATGTTTTTATTTTTCCTCAACTAATCTACATTCTTAATTTTTCATGAATATTTTAGGCAAATGTGCACTTATTCCGTAAAAAAAATATTATTCCCACGTAACGAACAATTTCAAATTAAACGGATAAAATTCTATGAACTCTGCCCGCAAATTTTCCCACAGCGGAAGTGGTTCATATTTTTTGGGAGTGTGCTGGTCAGCCGGAATTTTTTAAGTTTCGTGCCATTTGTCAATACGAATTTCTATGTAACAATGCTTGCGCACCAAATCGTGACCACTCCGTAGAAATATAGCTTGTAGGCTAAGTAACGGGAAATGATGTCTGGTAATCGCAACTATCGATTAATTTCAAATTATAATTTACGTGGAAACTTTTTAACTTAGTATCTGTACCAAAATTTCGCACTACTGCATTTCGTAATTTTAATACAGTTTCATCATGTCGTTTATTTAATAAACTTCCTCAATCGATCAGGACAATAACAACGCCTGGAATGGCCTTAAAACTTCTAAAACCTTGGCTTTTAAGTTTGAATCATAATAATATAGAAGCATTTATTTCTGATATTCTGGTTTAATTCTGGTTTAATTTTGATTTTAATTTCAGTAGCATTTTGATTGTAAAGTAATTAAATCTTTAGGGTATTTATTTCTTTGTAGAAAATTATTAGTTTTTATTTTGAAAAAACCTTAATTGTTCAGTCAAATTTATTATTCGAGTACAGTTTTTCAAAATTCAATATTTTGATATTGCGAATTGTTTTATTAGGGTCACCCCACCCAAAATATAATATTTGAAGTTGTTAAGAGCCTTCAACACTATTTTTAATACTTTGTATATATAAATACAGAATGTCTTTCATGTTTCTTATATGATATACTTAAAGTAATAATTTGATTTAAGTTCTAAAACTGTTGTTAATTATTATAAATTTATAAGAAATAAAATTATTATCTATCTATCTATCTATCTATCTTATCTATCTAAAATCGGCCGGAGTTGGTGGTCTCAGTATTGTCTCTGTTGAAAACTGTCGTTCAATTGTGTTACCTCAACGTGCGTCGAAAATATTGAGGCCAGCAAGCAAAGTCTGACAGAACTATTCGTCGTTTGGTGTCAGAATTTGTTAAGCACGGGACAGTGGGATATCGTCGACATGCCGTTCCTTAACGCCCAAGACGTTTCAATAAACTGGTTAAAGCGGTAAGACAAAGTGTTGCCGAGATAATCCCTTAACGTGAGCTGTCAAAAAATGTCGACATCAAATCTGTAGATTGACCCCGCCGGAGTTCCTCTTGTGGGGTAATTTGAAAAGAAAATTGTTACCCAGGCTATTCTGCCCAAAATACTCGAAAAAGTGATTGAAAACGCAATAAAAACGGCAAATTTTACTTTGGTCAATAAAGGCGGCCACTTAATTTATGTTGTATTCTAAAACTAGTCCAAATAAATTGTTATTGGCCAATTTATATAAAGATGCATCACATAAAGAATTCGGTTGTTTCTTTACAAAGTTATTCAATATTCACATACCGGCATAAAAGATGCCGCATCCGTTATGTCATTGACTTAAGCCAGATTAAGTTCGTTGTCTTATTGACTTATTATATATGGACTGCTAGTGAAATGTCACTTCGATACAATCTCTGCCCAGAAAATGACGCCAACATAACTAGCGCTCGTGGTTCTATGCGAAAAATAAGTGAAACAAAATGACAACCATCTTGGATTTCTCCATAGAATGCTAGAGCCACCTATTGGGCGTGAGTGGATTTGCCAAGCGAAACGGTTGAAATTCAAATTGTTGCGGCATTGTTTGCAATAGATGTCATCTCGAAATTGAGCTAGTTTAAATAGTTAATAACAGATGGAACCAACAAAATTTGAATAAAAAATCGTTTTTCATTGTCCCATAAATTGCACAATTATCGTTTATTTATTGCGAATTAGTTTTTAATGTTGTTTTTCATTATTAATTTTAGAAATATGATGTAATAACACTTTAGCGTATATTTCAATCACATTTCTGATCAATAAATACTTATGATTGTCAAGAATATCACATCATCATATAAATTGCTTACATCTATATTTCTTAAAGTACTTATAATTATCAGGCTATAAATCTTATTGCACCCTAATTTATTTTGTAATTCATACAAAGACACAGTTTTCTGTACAGTTTTACAAATTTTGATTATGTCCTTATGTGGGTTTTTGAGGAAACCTTTAGATTTTATATTTGTAAAATTTGTCCCTTTTCAGAGAAACTTGAATCATATTGCAAATTGCAACCAATTTATACAACGCTTCATTTTTTAATTTTAAATTTAAATTTTTATTCAATTAATCGCAATAACACAGACTTATGCAAAACTATCTGCAGCGAAATGGAAACGTCAGATGTGAGTTTCCAATTTATTTCGCTCCGAACCACAAAAGCTGGCGCTTATGTTGGAACCAACGCGAAGTTGTCTAGTAGCAGTCGATATATGTATAATAAGTCAATGTTCATGACACCTTTTTATGACTCTTCTGCAAGTCAAAGTTGATTCGTTGAACTGCAGCGTCTGATAGCGTTGATATTGATGCTCTCATTCGACTGGAAAAGTGATACCTGAAACCCAAAGTGCAAAGGGGCAGTCAAAGTTTCTGTGATATTTAAAAAAGTTAGAAATAAATGGCGTCCGAGACTTCTTAAAACTTGTTTAGTTTGTTTTTATTAATTTGGTAATCAGGAAGAATAAAAAATGCTACAAATTAAATCACAAAAATAAGTCAATCTTATTCTTTTTTTAGAAAAGCGCAAATAGTGAAATGTATTTTTTGTATATGGAGTTTGACACGCCGCTAGTCATCCAGCGGGCAATGTAACGCTGCCATTGCATCATAGCAATAGTTATAACAAATCAAAATGATCCCAAAATCACCTACTGACTGGCAAATTGAAGTCTTCCTATTTGCTAATTCAAAGACACAAACCCTGCAACAAAAAAAATTGAAACAAAATAAAGCACTTGATGGGCTTGGTAAGCTTAGAGAACGAGGAGTAAATATTCATGTGCAAGGACTACTGCTTCGTACCTCACGTACAGTCAACCGATAAAATTATTCCTGGTCAAACGAACAATGATATTTCGGTCAAAGGGATTGGAGAACCGAAACGAAAAAAATTGAAACAGCTTGTTAACTCACAATTTCAGGACGCAATCAAAAACTTTTTGATAACAACATTTTGTGGAGGTTTTTCTTCATTTGGGTTGGTCAGCTCTTTGGCCAGAGAAAGGAATATTCTTGCTAAAAGCCGTAGTGGTTCTGTTCGGTTATACTTGATTGAAGGACTCGAGTCAAAGTGGAAATGTTTTGCGGTCAATTTCCTCTTGTTGTTCAGAGTTCTGTACTGTGAAATGAGATCGACTTAGAAATGCATCTGAAATTCACTCCGGAAATAAGTTGGCAGTAAGGTTGCATGCATTTATGTTGATAGTGTTACTGAGCTAAGGCCGTAATTGGTATGGCCATGAAAACGAAGTACCATGAAGTGAAAGTGAGTGAGAAAGAGTATATTTGCATTCAATTTATTTGACTTCATTTTGAACTGTGTAATTTGAGATCCTTACTTCCGCTCCGATGTTTCCTCACTCTCATCATCAAAATCATCGCCATGCTGAGAAAGATATTCCATTTGGCTTCGCAGCCTGTCAATCAGATGTCCCTGTCGTCTTCGAATGTTGCCCAAGCACGAAATGTCCTTGTTCATTTGTGGCAAGTCGCTATATTCAAATTCTTCAATACCGCGAAAAGCGACCGAAGCCAGCTCGATCAGCAGACGATCCCGTTCGCATGGTTGTGCTTGAATGATTTGCCTCAGGCGAAACTGAACCTTGGCAAAGTGCGACGTCAGAGAAAAGAAGGCTATCTGTAGGGATTCATAGTCCTTCTCCAAAGTTGTGAGATACCTCGAGCTCGATGATTTAAGGCAGGGCGTGATGGACGGCGGCGAAGAAGCAACTTTGTCTTGTGATGCTTGTGATGTTTTTGCAAGAGGTTCATCCGATTGGATTGAGTCCTTTGAATCTTTCGTGGTACAGCAGAGCGACATATTTTTTTTTGGGTATATATATTTTTTTTTGTTTTTGAATTTGACAGTTTAAAATTAGATTACTATCGAAAATATATTGATCATGTTTGGTTCCGGGAATAAAGTGACTGTAATAGCTTTAGGGGTTACATAGTAGGTTTTTGCTTGTTTCACCTATGTCCAGAGAGACTTATAAAAATGTAAGCTTCTGCATTTATTGCAAAAGCGAATAGTTTTGGGATTGTATAGATATTGTACTCACGAAACTTTTGTCGAGGTACGTGCACTTAATCTCCGCACTTCCACAGTTTTTTTTGCAAAAATGTGTTTTACATAAACGCATTAGTTCCAGACCAGCTAGTGAACGTTGGTAAAAGAGTACAGTTCTTATTTATTAAAATTGGAAAATTAATGGAACTTTTTTAGGAGCCTAGGAAATATATGTATAACCGCAGAATTGAAATAGTCACAAAATTAAAAAAATATGCATAGAATCATAATATTTTTAATCCGCGGTACCAATAATCATTTTTAGTGTACAGGCTAAATTTTTCGAACTCACAATGGCGGAATTTTCCATACGAAATTGCATATTGTGACCTACAAAATAAATTGAAGGTTTAAATTGATTATTAGTAAGGCCCAATGACTGACGATGGCATTGGTTATGTTCGGTTTAAGAGGACATCAATCGATTGCTGCTTATAGGCGTAGAACCACGACTGCAGGAAACCCCACAAGAAAAAGTCTTACAGGGCTAGGTCGCACGATCTTGGTGGCCAATTTACATCACCTCTGCGAAAGATAACCATACCATTAAATCGTTCATGCAGAATGACCATCATGGCGTCTGCTGTGTGGTACGTAGATATCGCACACCGTTCAAAGTAAATTGGTTAACGTCATTTTGTAGCACTCGCCGTTGATGGTCAACGTAATTTTTGAAAAAGTACGCACCAACGACACCGCCGGTAAAAATCTGCAACAAACAGTAACTTTTTTTATCCATTGCCACCTACTAAACCTCAAAGCGTTTTGCAACAGGGTTGAAAAACTTGTTACAATCGTAACTCTTAAGTTACAATAGACTTTAAAAACTATACAATACAATCGCCTCGAAAAAGTTACACTCAAAGAGTTTTTTTTTTATTTTGAAAAAATATGTATATTAATACTCATTAGCAATAAACATTTTAGATACCTACGGAAAAAGCTAGATTTTAGTCACCGCTGTCTTATATCCTTTTCGATTTGCCAAAAAAATATAATTTTTATTTTTGATCCGGTTCAATTTTCGGAAATCTAAATTTTTTTCTCAGATTTGCAGGTTACACGATTTACTTTCACTACCAATGTTTGTGACACACAGTTGGCGGTTACAAATTGATTATAGTTGAAAGAATGGCTTTTTTAGCTGATTTTTTTTTACGGGTAGGTAAATAGTTTTTAAAGTTAAATTGTTTCCAATTGTGTAAAAATTAATTACGATGGACCTCTACCAGTGCAAGTAAACAAAAAAAATGTTTTTTGCGGCCAACTCAATTCACACATTACCTAATCAATAGAATTCGGACTTAATGTTCGATTTGGCAGCAGAAATCTGAAATCTCAAATCAAAATCTGAAATTCCAAATCGAAATCCACACGAGTCAAATCTAAAGTGGCATCTGTCAAATCCAATTAGAGTTGGAATTCCCACTGGGGCAAGTTCTTAGTTGTTTATTGTTAAATAAGTTAGTAAAATTAAGTACGTTTTACTTCGGGAACTTAGGGCTTGCTTGCATGTATAGGAATTGTTGCTGAATGTGGAAAGTGTGGAGCCTCGAGCAGTCGAATATTGGTACGGTTCCAGGTATTAACAACTAAAGGTTATACAAATTTCAAACGTTTTTACTTTTTTAAATCTCTCATTGCTTCCAATGATAACCATTTCTGTTCATTTATTTCATTTCTATGAAATGCTAGGTGGGACTTAGAGTTCACTATCTACCAAAAATGGACTTTACAGTCAAATTTTATTTCCTTATTTCTAATGGCTTTTTTTTATTTGTGTATCCAAATTAGTGCTTTTATTCAATATTCAAAAGTTTCGGTTAGAATGTTTTACAGGTTCTGTGTATATAATGATAACGATATACAATTTTTGTAACTTTGGAATCTTACAAGTTTTTTGAGTGAAATTGTTAATCCTTTCGGAATTTTTAGAGTAATTGGTATTGATTTGGAGATAGTTAAAGTTCATTATTATGCAGATAAACAAGTTGAAAGGCAAATTCAGGGCTTTTAGTTGACTGACAATTTGATTTCGTTTAAAATACACGAACTGAATTGCGTGATATTACATGGGACATAAAGGGTCCGCCAAATAACTTTTTTTTTTTTGAAAATGCTATAAAAAAAAACTACTGAATATTTTCTCAAATTTCATTTTTTATTTGAAAGTACAATCCTTCCGGTTAATAATGGAAAATAATTTCATTCAAATGGCTGCCTCGGCTGGCCATGCAGTAGCCTACACGAAGATGCCGATTTTGCCAAAAAAAATCATCTTTTCAGATGAAGCACATTTTCATCTTGGCGGGTATGTAAACAAGCAAAATTGTCGCATTTGGGGCACAGAAAACCCGCACGCATACATTGAAAAGCCGATATACCCAAAACGAGTCACTGTTTGGTGCGGAATTTGGTCCAGAGGCATAATTGGGCCATTTTTCTTCGAAAATGAGCAAGGAGTGGCCGTTACAGTCAATGGCGATCGTTATCGGGCCATGTTGAACGAATTTTTGTTCACAAAAATTGAAGAGGAGAATATTGGCAACATTTTGTTTCAACAGGACGGCGCTACGTGCCACACAGCCGAAGCTACACTCGATGTTTTGCGCCCTGTTTTTGAAGATCGCATTATCAGCCGCAGAGCTGATGTCGTTTGGCCACCTCGGAGCTGCGATTTGACACCGTTGGACTATTATTTGTAGGGTGCCGTAAAAGATAAGTGTTACGCCGACAAGCCAGAGACAATTGACGCTTTAAAGGCCACTATTCGTGAAGCCATTGGTGAAATACTGCTGCTTAATTGTTTAAAAATTGGACCTATCGTGTAGGCTACTGCATGGCCAGTCGAGGCAGCCATTTGAATGAAATTATTTTCCATTATTAACCGGAAGGATTGTACTTTCAAATAAAAAAAGAAATTTGAGAAAATATTCAGTAGTTTTTTTTTTATAGCATTTTCAAAAAAAAAAAAGTTATTTGGCGGACCCTGTATAACTAATAAACATCTCGAAATCATTCGAAATTTTGTACGAAAACGTTTTCCTTCTACTATTCGTATACGAAAGTAAATAAAACGAAGTTTATTTAAAAAACCGAAAAACCCGACTGACTGCAAAAAAAAGAATTAAAAATATATGAACAAGACGAATTTAAGTACCTATACCTAACTAATTGACTACTTGGTACATTTTAGAGTTTGGTTACGATTTGCAATAAACTTGCAGCTTACTCGACCGAAGTTGTAAGGAAGACATTTAGTGTTTCCCTTATTTGTTCATGGGCGAAAAGTGTTTATTTAAAATCACATTACTGACATATTTTTCAATGTGCTGTAAGTATTTTATTTCTTGTAATTTTTCCCCGATTCATTAATTATGGTTTCTTTAGACAGCTTTGATTCATTTCATATGAAATTAATTTGTACCTCTATAAAGCCTCCATATGTAAGTTAGGAGGAAGTACGAGTAAGTGCTTCTGTACAGCTTCCAATCGCAAGCGGTTGACTGCATGACAGTTCATTGCTTCCATAATGCCTTCGGTCAGAAGCTCTAAAGAAGCTTCTAGGAAGCGCTTCGAACCACTAGCTTTATAGAAGCAATTCACTTTCCACACATCTCCAGACACATTTTCAGATGTCTAATAGAGATCGTATCGAAGCATAATTCCATATCCCTCTATAAAGCCTATGTATATGCTTCGTAAAGGACTTACTGAAGTTATTATCGAAACAGTTTCTTCGAAATAGATCAACTTCGTTTAACAAAGACTATAAAAGCTCTATCGAAGCTGTTGCCTACAGAAATTACAAATTTGAACCTTACCGAAGTAAAATTGTTACTTGGGATACCTACACAGTCTAACAAATATATGTATGGGTATTGAGTACCCTCCGACTGCCAAATAGGTAGTTATAGGTACTTAAATGCGTCTTGTTCATTATATTTTAAATTATGTTTTTTTACAGTCAGTCGGGTTTTTTGGTTTTCTAAATTAACTTTTTTTATTTTTTGTTTTTAGCCTATGACACTCCGGGGAAGAATACGACAATTATGATATCTCACTCTTCAAGATCGGTCAATCCTTTTAGGCTACAGGGCGTCTCGGAGGAACGTACATAGGATACGCGCGAAACACATAGCCCTCCCCGTGTCCAGTCGGGTAAAAATACAATCGGAACTAAGATTTGCATTCACGCGGCAATGTTTTTTGTCTATCTGGCGAGGCTTGTCATGCACTCGCCAATAGCTTCATCTGTCATGGCAGTGCCAACACTAAAGCTGGTTGTTCCATTTGATTTTTTCCAGCAATGCTCAAGCACTTCCATTACTGATCCATTCATAACGGCTGTCCTTTGCACAAGTTAATGGTTCCCTTAAAGTGCAATTCTTATATAAATTACCATAAGAAAAACCATTCGCCTTGCAAGATGACAGGCACAGAAAAAGGCCCAAGTCACACCATACACACTTTTCACTTGACGAAATTTATTTACGACATAAAATCATTTTCTAGTCACCTGCAAACAACACCCCAGCACATCGAAGGACTTAGCTCCTATACTATTACCGGCCATATATACATAGCCAGTTGACACCTCAACTCAAGTGTTCGTGCCGTCCGTCGTTGTTGCTGGCCCGCTAATTCCATATCCAGTTTCATGTTAAACACGTACCAAAGGACTAAGCTGCGACAATGCAAATCGTATTGATGACAAGAATTTTGTTGCCACCTTTCCACTTTACAACACATCATGTTCACATGTACGTCAAATACACAATGTAACGGGGGTGGGGTGGAACGAAAAACTCGCTATCCACTCGGTAATAGTTGTTAGATTCACTTCTAGTTCTAGCACAGACTCGGCCCACTGGTGTGGATTAAATTTAAACGCTCCAACATTTGTTATTGATGCCATCATATGGGCGAGTGGGACTTACAGGGCACCACTACCGCTGACATTTCCCAATGAGGTCGGCTGCGCAGATCTCTGTGCCTGGATGTAATCCCTTTATCGTTTTTCGCATGAATCATTTGTGCTTCGAAACTCGTATTTCACACAGCCCCAAGTTGGTTTTTGTGCGCCATATGGTACACAGTACACACTACACACATCCTGACGATTGAAAGTGAATAAAAGGAGTGATGGAAGGGATTGCTTTCGTGGCTCTCACTTTTTTTTTCTGTCGTAGTAAACGAAACGATGTGTATTCCGTTATGTGAAGGAATTTTATCTGGTCTCTTGCCCATAACATGGAGATTTGATTTTATTGAAATATATACACAGGACTTGCCTTGTAATTTACACTTTTTGAATTTTAGTGAGGTTCGTTCAAATGTAACATGCAGATTGGTTAAGGATCTTGATTTACGTTTGTTAAACACATTCATGAAATCCGTAATTCAACTCAATTTTTCGAGCACACCAATTGGAGTCAAAATGAAGAGAAATGAGAGAAGACGCTTTTAAAGGATCTTTCTCGTTTGAGTAAATGATTTTCTTACCGCATTGCCGTATTTAAAGAAATCGAATTAAAGAGTGGACACGAGCTTAAAGGTCCTTAAATAAATGTTTGCCTTATTAAATTATTTGAGTGCTATCTCCCTTTCATTTTCTATCTATTGACATAATTTCTCTGCAATAAAAAAAAAATCGCTCATTTTTGTTTTTATCAATTAAACAGAGCACTTCAAAGAACAACTGACCAAAACGCCTGCAGCTCGTCCTCTGCCCTACAACTTTGTGAGTCAATGAGCTTTCGTGATGGTGAACAAGATGGTAAATTGCAAACAGAAAACGGGCACTACGATTTTCGGTTTAAATAATTTTTTGGGAGCACGCGCATCCGAATGGAACAGAAAAGGCGTTTGCTGTTGACGTCGAGTACCTATCCAATTCGAATGGAACTCATCCACTGAATAGAAAATCGAAAACGAATCTCAAGTCTGAGTGCCTACTAATTTATTTAAGACAGACGTCTTTGGCAGAGTTTTATTTTTAATTAAATGTTTAAAATAGAGCTACGCGTTTGAGGCCCTCTTGGTCGTATTCTGTTGCTTGTGGGTCAATGGCTTGTGGAGTTGTAGGTCTCGTTGGTTTATGAAGAAAGTTTCCGAATTGAAGCGGTCAGAAATAGAGAAATCCATTTGGCTGCCGATAGCCAGGCAGGGCATTTGTATTTAAATATTTATCCATGTCTCAAGCTGTGGTGTTAGTATTAAGGATATTTTACCTTATTTAAAAGGTTTCAGAGCTCTTTGCTAAATTGGAGGCATTAGCATGAGTAGCATGTGTGATTTTTTTTGTGACAGACAATCGCCCGACGAGAATAGTGCATTCGTGAGGCATTTAGATTCCGCGAAATTATAGGACAAAGCCCTTTTAAGGCCACGGGCACGCGACTTGGCGATTGAGCCACGTCTCTCTGCTTAAGTGGCCACCGCCACAGGATTTCATATGTTTCAGTTTTTTTTTTCGTCGCTCAATCACTCAGTCGCTAGTCACTCACTGCGTGGGTACAGTTTTAGATTCTTTAGATCACTTTATGCAATAAATTCCGGTCACAAGAACACAAATAAAACGGCTGCTGTTGTTGCTTTTATCACATACGGACTACGATTTTTGTTTTCACATTCATTGCATGAAAATCTTATGCAAAGTTCTTGATAACTGAACCTTTGTAATGATGTCGGATGAGCTCTTTTGATCCACCACGATATACAGTCATCAAGGTTCGACTTTTGAAATTGAGTTGGATTTAAGAAAAATTAAGGTACTCCAGAATTAGGCCCACTAAAGAGGTATTCCCATACTTAGACCACTTTTGACTGAAGCAAACATTCCTAAATTGATAAGCTACCAATGCACTTCCATTCTCCTGAGTAAATAAGTCGCTTTTTAAATGCGTGTAGTTGTTCCATTTTCTACTGACGCCAACGCACAGCGAAGTGCGAACGCACTCTACAAGACTAAAATCGAAATAATTGTTGACCAAGTTTATTTAGTACGACCGTCAAATGTGGCTCTTTCGGTCGCGAATTGAACGTGCGTCTTAATAAATATATAGAGCCTACTCTTACATAATGCGTTGCCAACCTAATGCTGTCAACCATAAGAGTATTACTCCACCCACAGGGTAGTTCTAAGGTAATTGAGTACCCACTCAGACAAAAAAAAAAAAAACCATCCGCCCCAAAATGCACTGCACTCACTGCCTTACTTACATTTCAGTTTTAAGAATTTTGCTCAGCAAGTTTTTGCACACCCTTCGCGAAAATATTAAAAAAAAGAAGAAAATACTAATAAGGCAAAAACTGCATTTAAATTTTCAATAACAACGGAGCTTGTTGAGAACTTTTCCACTCAACTCTCTGCTCCGGAAAAATTGCGAAAAGAAAAAAAAACCAACAACAGTCATTCAACGATTTGTAGAAATTCAGAAATTCAGTACTAGGCAAGTATGGCACACGCCACATCCGACAGCTACACCACCAAAATCGAACCTGTTCCACCTACCCATGCATACCGGCTACCGACTACCGACTACCGACTACCGACTAGCGTCTCCTTCTTGCTCTTTTTCTTTTTTTGAATAAAATTAAATTTTCCACGCTGATGGAAGAAAATACAAAAACAAAGAGAAAAAAATCCCGAAAGGAAAGTTTTCCTTGATCCATAATGCGATCCGTTTTGCAGAAAAGTTTGCTATTCGGTTTCGTCGTCGACATTTTCGCCAAACTTGTTAAACAGACGGTAAGACTTCACTGCGCTGCACACCTCCACCTCCACCCACTATTTATACTCCGGGGGTTGATTAGGAATTTTAATAATAATCGTTTAATTGCAATTAGCAAGGCAAAGAGAATACAAAAAATTGGCGAGGAATTAGCATAAGCACCCAACGCTATTAGGGTGTACTTTTGTAAGAGAGCTTTTTCGGGGGAGCATACTTATTTCGACTTATTTGCCACAGCAAAGTAGCGGTACCTATTTTCACTTAATGCATTCTTGCAAACGGATTTTGTGTGCAAATAGGATAAAGGGCATGTGGTGTGGGTGTGTTCTTTTGGGGAACTATTTAATTTACGAGGGTGGCTTGGGGGGCTTTAAAGTAATGACCATCAATCACGATATCTCCATCTCCATCTGCCAGTTGCGAAGGAACTTTAATTCCTCATTTTTATTCAGCGCATATTCTGACTGTAGGTATGAACAGAACCTTTGCGTGCGGATTTTAGTTTTAACTACACTTTCAAGGGAGATCTGCCCACTTCGTTGTAAGGTTGGCAGCATTTTAAAAGTTTATTTTTTCTATTTTTTTATTTTTGCTGTAATTAGTTAAGTTGTTTTATGGATCCAAAGTGCAGTCGAGGGATGGGAGATTTTATTGATGTTTAGGTGCTTTCCGTTCCATGCATGGCACGAAGTCCTTGCCTCTAAATGATGTGTGCGATGGTGGGTAATCAAATTTTATTGATAGTAAAACGCATAGCCGAAATGGGAAGGACGATTTTACGATTTTACTGAATGTTGAAAGCTTACAAGTGCCTTTCAGTGCGGGTTGGTGCGATGAGAATGTGGGCACAAATGGAATACAAACAATAAAATGATACCAATGGATAGATACGTAGGTAGTAGGGAAAAACTAATACACCAAAAACGATTTGAACGAAATGGTTTTTATTTATTTATTTGTAAAAACAACATGTCTGGAAGGCAATAAGTGGAAATAATTTTCAATCTTGTTCCATTTTGTTCTGCTAACATTTTAATGAATGAAATACGATACGGTATGTTAAGTAATGAGTCTGAGTGTATTGAATTTCATTAAATTTCAAGGTGCTCCGAGTTACCCACTTGACGTTCGTAGTCCTTCGGAATACGAACATTATTGCGTCTGTGCAAAAATTTAATTTGATATTCTGATAGATTGATTTACAGAAAATCTGTTTATGTTTTCTAAATATTTTCAGTAAACTGGGGTGACGTAGGTAGTTAAAAGGCACATACGCAGTCAAGATAAAAAAAACACATGCTTTCTGAGTTATTATCCGTTGGTAAGGCAACACTTTAAGGATAGTTGCATTGCCCTTAGCTACCACATACCTAGATTACAGTAATGAATAATGAAAATTATGTTCGTTCCATTTTCGTGCGTTTTTTGACGCGTTTTTTCTCGCGTTTTTTCAGGCGTTTTTTGACGGTTTTTTTTCTGGCGTTTTTTGACGCGTTTTTTCGTGCGTTTTTTCAGGGGTTTTTTGACGCGTTTTTTCAGGCGTTTTTTCTCGCGTTTTTTCGTGCGTTTTTTCGTCTGTTTTTTTCAGGCGTTTTTTGACGGTTTTTTTCAGTCGTTTTTTGACGCGTTTCTTAGGCGTTTTTTGACGGTTTTTTTCAGGTGTTTTTTGACGCGTTTCTTATGCGTTTTTTTGATGCGTTTTTTCAGGCGTTTTTGCGTGTGTTTTTTGACTCGTTTTTTCAGGCGTTTTTTGACGCGTTTTTTTCAGGCGTTTTTTCAGACGTTTTTTCGTGCGTTTTTTTCAGGAGTTTTTTGACGCGTTTTTTGAGGCGTTTTTTCTCGCATTTTTTCGTGCGTTTTTTGACTCGTTTTTTCGTGCGTCTTTTCAAGCGTTTTTTGACGCGTTTTTGATGCGTTTTTTGACGCGTAGGCAATGCCATTCTGAGAGGTCCCATCTACCAAAATGCATAAAAATTGTTTTTGCGGTCATTAAAATTTAAAAATCTGAGCGGCAAGAAATTCGGCGTCGTTTGCTGTCCCTGTAGCGTCCCTGTTGAAAAACCTATAGAGTGAGCATAGGTCGGTTATTAGTTAGCTGTGTTCAACCGGTTTGAGATTTAAGGCAAAACTTACCCGTAAATGATAACTAAATCAAGAATGGATTTTTATTTGTGGGGTAAAGTCATCAAATATTTTAAATATTTATTTGCCATATGAATTATAGCATTGTGGACTTACATAAATGTCGTCGCTTATTTCCCACAAAAAAGTGAAGTAGGAAGCTGTGGGCTAATGTAGCTCTCTTCTAGTGCTGTAGTTGTAACGAGACGTCGGTTATTTTAACTTAGTCCTTCGAAGCTGGAGCAATTAGCTTTCTTAATAATCGAACTTAATTTTCTTGTGCAAAATTTTTACTATCAGCTTTAGCCATATATGTTTTCTCGACATTCGTCTCAAGTAGATCACAGTTTTCAAAACTGCTTTTGAAATACTTACAGCCATAACAATTTTGTCGAACAACTTATAACTAGGATAAGAATAGTCAAAGACTTTTTGCGAAAAAAAAAAACTTCAAAACCAGTCGCATGGAAATAAGTTGAGAGCTGTGCTGAGAAATCCGTCTTCAGTTATACGCAAACCGACCACCAGTGAAAAGATAAGAACCCTACTTTTGGACCCATGTAAAATGGACATTCAGTAAACAATCTCATACACTGTCCAACCTATGTCACATTTTATAGAATAACAGTGCTTCGATCAACACAGTTTACAGTTTTTCAAAGTAACTCTGTTTTGAGGAGGAAATTTTTCCTTATCAGTTAAAGGCACCAGCGAAACATTTGTTTTCCGAAAACTCACTCCACCAAGCCCAACGTTTGCGTAAATATATTTAACCTACCCCGCCTGTTATTTATCTTCTCCACATGAAAACCCATCGCCGGAAAAAAATACCCCACAAAGAAATGGCGAACAAAATGTTGCGCCAAAGTTTAAAGAAATAAAAACAACATATCAACCAATTTCCATTCACATTTTGATTTATCACAGAAATTTGCATTTATCGCGAAAATACTTTACCCGCACATAACCGAGGACATCGAGTGAACAAAAACCACCGATTTCCCTGGCAAATCTGTAAAAAAGGATATTTACCAGGAGGAAAGTGTTAAAACTCCCACCCCTAAAAAAAATAAAAAAAACTGGTAAACTCTTGGAATATGATTTTGGAGTTCACGCGCGCATTGTTGTCGGTTCTATTTGCTCTAAGGATTTTTGTATTCTCGCCGATTGTACCACACAGCTCTGATTCTGTACAACACTATTTTCGAGGGAAACAAAAGCATGACCTAATTTGTCGGGCCGTGGCGTGGGCGGGCGCACATTTTCACACCCAACGCAACGGAATAGTTCTCTCATATTCGTATTCGATTTCTGGATGTTAGATTTTATTGCCAGCATTCTACGAGGATAATAATACAAAGCTCATAGGTTTATAGCATTTTGTTTCGAAACAGTGGATTTATGTGAAAATATGTTGACAGTCGATGTTTGGTGCGGTTTTTGAATGATTTCACTTTGAGCTAATTTCCGTTCCGTGTGCTTTATTGTTTCATTTGCGTATAATTGGGATTTGCCAATGGTCATTGTGCACGCAATTATATAGCCGAATTAACGTTTTGATAGTTTCCATTTCGATGAATCGCATTCGGGGTGAACCGATTATGCCTAGTGCAAGTGGACTTTTTAAATTCAATCTGCTCAATGAATGGGTTTTTTTTTTTAAATTTTAATTTCGGTGCTCCTACCGTTCTAATCTGTTACTAAACAAAAGTTTTACTCAGTTTAGATCAGGTCCATAGAATAACAGATATAATAGAAAAGGCTCTAGAAGAAAAACAAATATGCTCTATTATCTTCCTTGATGGTAACACAGGCTTTCGATAGAGTCTGGCACAAAGGATAAGTCCGCAAGCTACAAAAAGAGCTCCCAAAACAATGCTCAGAAATACTAGAGTCGTATATAATGCAACGATTATTTAGAATTAAGCTAGAAGATGAGTACTCCGCTTTGAAAGATATCAAAGCTGGAGTACCGCAAGGTAGTGTATTGGGCCCTGTGCTGTTAATCCTATACGCGAACGACCTACTACTGTTGCTAATTTTGCAGACGATACTACTGTTATGGACCAAAAACTGGCGAATAAAATTAAATGAACTGAAGTCGGTTCATGTTAGCTTTACCAATAAAAAAGTACAACACATACCAGTGTACATAAATAATAAAGTAGTTTTACATTCGAACTCCGCTAAGTACTTGGCTTGACTCTGGACGCAAGGTTGCGCTGGAAAACTCATGTCATATCCGATATAATAAAATATATTGGCTCATAGGGAGGTATTCACGATTCTCAATTTACAATAAACTGCTCCTCTTCAAGCAAATACCAAAACCAATCTGGACATATGGCCTCCAGCTTGGGGGGTGTACAAGCAAGACAAATCTTCAAAGCATTCAATGCTTTCAAAATAAAGTATTACGCAATATTGTTAATGCGCCGTGGTACATACGTAATGCTTATCTACATAGGGATCTAAAAATTGAAATGGTAGAGGACGAGGTCAGGAAGGTCGCCAGAAGACATGAAGCTAGGCTTCGCAACCATGCTAATTTCGAAGTAGTCCTAACTACTTAATAATAATAATTTAGTTAGAAGATTAAGAAGAGACCTTTTGAACCAGTTAACTAGCTAATATTTGTAACAACATTATCACACGAACAAAGTGATAATAAATTAAAAACCTAAAGGTAAATAACCAAAGTTAGTTCCTTAAAACATACCATAACAAGTACATAAGTACATATTAGAACCAAATTGCTGATTAGACTGACGACTTGGTGCGATTATTGGTGTTTTTATTGGGGTGTTTTTATTGGGTGCTTCAAGTCCCACACTATCGCAAAGCTCGCATGCAATGTCGTTTACAGATTTTCACCTAGCTACACGCAAAAAAAAAATATTTAAAATTATAGCTTTGTTGGACTAAGAATGTACCTTTGTAACAATTGTTGAATTAAAAATATTGAAATAAAAATAAATAAAAAATAACCTGGTCTTAATATATATATATATATATATTTCGAGAGATAATCGAATCAGACCACCATTGTCGGGTCTCTTTTCGTCTCTCTACCACTGTAAATCTTACTCAGAGAGACTCTCTGGATTTCTCCACAGTTCTTCTCTGGGCTCAATTCCTAGTGTTAACGCTAGCATCTGTTTATGGGAGATCCGTTTCATCGACTGGGTCTCGACCCATTGATGTCCCAAGATCCTCATTCTTCTGCCAGCCAATGCCGGGCATTGACACAGTATATGTGCCGCTGTCTCAGATTCCTCCAGGCATAGTCTACAAGTATCATCCTCTATAAGGCCCATTTTCCTTAAGTGATACCTGAAATTACCATGTCCTGTAGACAAAGCCACCACCCATTTCAATGTTCCTCGACTCATGCTTAGAACTCTTCTTTGAGTGGAGCAGGTAGGCCACTTTATTGCCATTTTAGCTTGTCTACATTGTTCCACGGTTGACCACCTTCTCAGGTGTTCTGCCGTGATCCATTTGTGGACAAGCTGTTCAACCATTCCTCTGCCAATTGAAGAGAATGGTTCTGGTCCCAGCAACTTTTCAGTTGACCCCTGTTTTGCAAGGGAGTCCGCCTTTTCATTGCCTTCGATCCCTATGTGTCCTCGTACCCAAGTCAGTGTTACTTCATTTTTAGATGAACACTTATTGAGTTTAAGTACGCATTCCAGTGCCAGTGATGTTGTGATGTTTGTTTGTTCCATGCATCTGATCACCGCCTGATTGTCCAGTGCTATGAGGATATTTCTTCCTTCCACCTGACACTCAAGCAAGTAGTCCAACGCATAAAGCAAGGCAATCATCTCAGCCTGGTATACTGAAGTGTATTTCCCGAGGCTAATGTGACGGGCAAGTTCCAGCTCTTCTGAATAGATACCGGCCCCCGCCCCGCCATCCATCATGGATCCATCCGTGAAAATCACTATTTCACCATTTCTTTTTTCTGGAAGTAATCCGTTCTCAATACGAGTTTTATGATTTCTTTCCATAATACGCACCCTTGTTATTCGATCCATAGGCATGTTTAGCTCCCTAATCTCGTCTTTAACAAGTTCCAGGATCTTCCTATGTCCATAGATCGTACCACGATGGTGCCATTTCGCATCTCGATGCAAGCGAAGTGCCGTTTGGGCCGCTGTTTTCTTAATAAATAAGTCTAGCGGTAATATCCCCATGATGACTTCCAATGCGCATGTTGGGGTTGTACGTATTGCACCTGTAATTCCCATACATGCTAAACGCTGAACCCTATCCAGGTGCTTCCTCACAGTTTTCTGAGAGGCTTTCGCCCACCATACAACCGAGGCGTACGTGATAATGGGTCTAGTTATCATCGTATACATCCAGTATGCTGACCTAGGCGAGAGTCCCCACCTCTGTCCACATACACGTTTGCACTGATGTAGTACCCTCTTTGCCTTCCGGACCTTCTCCTCAACATGGTAATTCCAAGTAAGTCCAGTATCTAGATAGACTCCCAGATACTTAACCTTCTTAGTCATTGTTAGTTCCGATCCGAAAAGTGTTAAGGGCCGAAATTCCAGATTTTTCCTCTTCCTAGTGAAGACTATTAGATCTGTTTTCGCCGCATTAATGGAGAGCCCTTGTTCCAGACACCACCGCTCAACCACTCTGAGTGCATTCCTCATGATATCTGCTGTGACGTCCATGAATTTGCCTCTGGCCATTATTGCTATGTCGTCGGCATATCCCACTGTGTGAATGCCCGTCGCCTCGAGTCTGTCGAGAAGAGAGTCCACAGTGATATTCCACAGTGTAGGTGAGAGAACACCTCCTTGTGGGCAACCTCTGCTAACCCTTCCTCTGAGTTTTGAGGTTCCCGTCTGAATATTAATCGCCCTCGTATTCAACATATTGTCCACCCATCTTACCACCAGTGGGTTAACCCTACGTTTTTCCAAGGCTTGTTTCAGACTTTCAAAGCATATCTTATCGAAGGCACCTTCAATGTCCATTATAGTGGTCATCGCAATGCCCCCGGTATTTAGCTCTTCCTCCGCAACGCGTACTACTTGGTGTAGCGCTGTTTCTGTAGACATACCTACCCTGTATGCATGCTGTCTACTATTTAAAGGATACATCTTAAGCGCAGTACTCTCCATATAGTCCACCATCACCCTTTCCATTATTTTTAACAGGAAGGATGTTAGGCTGACTGGTCTGAATGACTTTGCTTCGGTGTAGTCCTTTTTTCCCGGTTTTGGAAGGAAGACCACATTTGCTTCCCTCCATGTTATCGGGATATAGCCTATTGCTAGGCATGCAACGTATATATTCCTGAGCCTTGGTGCAATTAGGTCTATACCCCATTGCATTAGACCTGGAAATATACCATCCGGCCCCGCAGTTTTGAAGGGTGAGAATGTTGCTATCGCACCCTTGACCGCTTTTGGTGTCACGATCCGTTCTGCTTCCGTCCTATCCATCCTGTTCGCTCCTTGTTTCCTTGGAGCCCAGGGCTGAGCTGACTTATAGCTTCCTGGAAAGTGTACCTCCATTAGGACCTCATTTGTGTGATCCAGTGTTTCCACCATCTCCCCCGCTCTATTACGAATGAGTCCGATCTTAGAAACTGGATCTCTCGAGACAATCTTTTGTAGTCTACTGACTTCAGATGTACTCCTCATACTCGAGCAAAAGTCCCTCCATGACTCCCTTTTACGTCGTCGCAGAGTAACGTTTAGCTCTTTCTTTTTCGCCTTATATTCATCCCATGCTTCGGGTTCTCCCCTCCTCATGGCGTGATTGAAGGCCTTCCTCGCAGCCTTTTTTAGCTTTTCAAGTTCCCGGCACCACCAAGGCGCAGGATCTTGTTTTTCCACTAAAGTAGGTGTACAAGCCACTCGGTACGCAACTTCAACAGCTGATTGCAGATGCTTCAACTGTGATTCTACATGCCAAGTGTTTTTCGGTATTCCGAATGTCATTACATTCAGTTTTTCCTCCAACACTTCAAGGTATTTTATCCTATCTGTGTTCTTCGGAATTCTGATGTATTTCCGATCTTTTTTCCTTTTAGATCCATAGCGAACATCAAATGAAATGGCTCTGTGATCCGACAATGTAGCCTGATCCATTACCCTCCAATTTGATATTCTTTCAATTATCTGGCTACTGCACAGGGTAACATCGATCACTTCCATTCGTCTCACATCGACGAAGGTTGGCTCTGTTCCCCGGTTTAAGATAGCTAGATCCTTGCATGATACAAATTCGAATAAGGCTTCTCCTCTGTAATTATCGTTGGTGCTGCCCCACACTGTATTATGTGCATTGACATCACAACCAATTATTAGATCCTCGTTCCTGTTCCTGCATGCATTCACCAAAGACTCTAACTCTCTTGTCGGAGGAGGTTCTGGAGAATCATACGGCAGGTATGCAGATGCTATGACAAAACTTCCCGCACCTGATCCTACTCGTACTGTTGCAAGGTCTGGGGCACACAGATCCGGCAATTTATATGCTTGAACTCCGTGCCTCACCAAGATACAGGACCTAATTCTTCCGCTAGTTTGTGCATAATGCAACTCAGCCATGCTATTTGGGAGTCCTCTAATCTTTCCTCTAAAGATCCAAGGCTCCTGTATCAGGGCTATATCAAACGAATCCTCATCAAAACACTTAGTCATCATTGCCGATGCTGCTTTGCTGTGATGAAGGTTCAATTGAATCACCCTCAGCTTTTCCCGGTACGGGCCCACCTCCCGCCCGACTTGTGTTGATCCCATCTCCATGGTGTCTATCACTTCGTCGCCCTACCGGGTGGCTTTCCAGGTTGAGTCTTTTCCGATGATCTTTGGAACTTCACGAATGCTATGTCCAACCCGCAAAAGAGTCTATCTCCTGCTTGTCTAACCAGCCTCGCTTCCTCCCTCGGACACCAGATCGTCAGCTTGGTTCCACCAATTTTTTTGTCATCATATCTTCCCACATGAATAACCCTCCATTTCGAAGTGTCCTTCACACAGGAATTTTGACGACAAAGTCTGGCAAGGATGACATCCTTGCTCACGGGTTCACCGGGAACGAAGATTATCAACCTTTCCACATCCTTTAGTATGTGAAGCCTGTCTATTTTAAGGTTGATTCCCTCCCATAGGTCGGTCATCTTCCCTACAGTCTCACATAGCCACCCTTTGGTTTCTTGGTTTACGCATTTTATTGCTATAATCCCTTCCTCCAAGGTTATCTCCTTTACACCGATATCACCTGCATTTGTCGGAAGTAAGTCAAGAGCCCTCAGCAGAGCATTCTTGAAAATACTCAACTGTGAAGCTTCTATCCCCCCCTCTCGACTCATGTCGGCAACACCCATTTGGAGATCGTTCGCCGCTGTCTGAGCAAAGGTTTTTACACCCCTGTCAACTTTGGCTCTCTCACTCCTAGCGTAAGGCTTTGCAGCATCTGATGCTTGCTTTGCTCTCCTTCCCATAGCTTGGCTCAGCTTTCGCTTTACCTTGCTTGGTCCAGGTTGCTCGGCCTTGCACGATTTCTGCTTTCCGGGTTGACTAATAGTCCGTTGTAAATGTTGTCCATCCACATAACCACTGGAGTGTGGTACCTGTAGACTGACCCCATATTGTACAGACTGTCCGTCTTCCCTTCCGCCTTCCGTCCCCTTCTTCACAGTTTTAGGTGGATTCATGGTCCCGGAACATTTGAACCGTTTCCTAGATCCACCGTCTTCTGGAGAGGTTTCGGTCGACGTCAAGTTGGCAACCATTTCAGTCAACTCCTCAACCGACTTACTTATGCCTTTCGCCGAGACAGATTTGGCCAAGGCCAATCTTTGCCTCCTTCTGACCCTCTTCATTCTTTGCTTCAGTTGCTGGTGCAACTTCCGCTCGGAGTCGGGACTTCTCTCCTCTTCCAATCCGGCTTCCGCAGTTCCGGCTGACCTCTTGGCGCATTTCTGCCCCGCATTGTCCACCTCCACTGACGATTGGTCTGCTAACTCTTTTGGTTTCCCATCAGAGTCCACTGACCCCTCGAGCTTATTCGGGTTCATGTCAGCACTTTCCAGCGCCTTCTCGACCCCTCCTAAGCCTTCCACCTCGTTTTCCGAAGGAATATTATTTTTATTATTTAAATTTAGGTCCATATATGTACCCACGAGTAGGGGAGAATTAAACGGACCGAATAGGCAGAGATCCCCAATACCTATCCTACTCAACTAAATTACAACAGAGGATTGAGCTGCCCCTGAGGAGTCTCCATTAGCGGTTCAATTACCCCTGAACCCTGTGAACAAGTAGTTTTACCTACCTCATCACAGCTCCCTCGACATTGCAGACTAGTCATCTTGGAGTTTAAGGGTTGATCGATTGATCGGATTGAGTCTTGGTTCTTCAATTCACATTCAGCTCTACCAGAGGAGTTGGGCCACTACCCTGGTCTAGCATCCTGTTAATCTACTTAAGCCGCCCCACCACGACAAGGTGCCCAATCTTCGGATAAAGGTAGATGAACTTACCGGCGGAACCTGGTCTTAAGACAGCCAATCAATTTTGTTACTTCCGACCGATGCCTCCAGTAAGTTCCCTCAAGCCAGAAGAAACAAAACTTCCCATGATTTTCCATTGAAATTTGAATACATATGGGCTTTGTAAAGTTCCACTGTTTTTTTTTTTTTCGATAAAAGAGCCTACGCTTTGTTTCGAGGTGTAACCTAAAAATGTTCTACCTACACGTTCTTCAGTCTTCGAATATCCAATGTTCAAGAGTGATATTCCAAACGTGCCCATCCGCCTCTATCCGTTTAATACAATCTTCATTACTCTGCAGCGTAATACGAGACACTCAAAACTCCTAAATTTATTTATAATTTAAACGCTCTCTCCCTATTCAATAGCATTGCGTACACCCAAAACCAATGCTTTGTATGTGGTATATGAGTATTTCCCATTTCCATCAATTGTCCAAAAATGCCTTTGAGAAAAGCTAGTCCAACGTAAGCCCATACCTTTGATGTTCCGATGCTAAACCCGATTGAGCATTGAGCATTAAACGGGCGCGCTCTACTAGAATGTTTATTTTTAACATAATCCTACCCACCCCATAGTATTACAGCACGAGCGCCAGCCAATGACACCGATTTGTGGCGCCTCTAGTTATACGCAGGTGGTTGAGAATGAAAACTTAAAAAGCAAAAGAAATGAAAAGAAAATCCTCTGCACAAAGCCGCATTTCCCTCAGCTTGTTCGCGTTTCTGTTTTCATACGCATTTTCTAAACAAAAACACACAACAAAATCGTTAGTGCGATGTCTATTTTGCCGGGTGGTTGTAGCTGTAGGTGTGCTTTATACACAAAACACAAGCACAATGAATGGCACGGAGAGTGGCAGTGTACGTATGTCGATTGAAGGAAACTCCATAGGATGGTATGGGTGCGGAAAATTCGGTGAAGTCAATGCTTTCGTTAAAGCTTTTAAGAGCAGCAGAAAAGCGAACCTGTGAACATGTATAACTTTGTAGAAAAGAGAAAGAGAGTGGAAATTAATTTCTGCCTTGCAGACTGATAGTAAATTCAGTGCAGACTGCAGAGGCTGTGTGTAGGTAGAATACTTTGTGTCGAAAGAGTGAGTTTTCCCTTTGCATAGGTCATGCTTACACTTGGAAAAAAGGTCGATCAAAAGAGGCCACCTTTTTCCTGTTTTAGATAGAAGGTGGAAGATAGAAGATTGAATATAAAAGATAGAAGATAGACAGGAGAAGACAGTAGATAGACGATGGAAGATTAAAGGCTGAAGATTGAAGATTTAAGATGGAAAATAAATAATAAAAGATAGAAGGCAGAAGATAAAAGACAAAAGGTAGAAGATGGAAGACAATATGCAGAAGATAGAAGATGGACGACAGAAAATAGTAGATATACAATGGAAGACTAAAGGTTAAAGATTAAAAATTGATAAAAAAGACAGAAGATAGAAGACAGAAGATAGGAGACAGAAGATAGAAGATAGACGACAGAAGATAGAAGATAGACGATTGAAGTTAAAAGATTGATAAAAAAAAAGAAGAAAGAAGATAGACGACAGAAGATAGAAGATAGACGATGGAAGATTAAAGGTTGAAGATTGGAGATTGAAGATAGGAGGTAGAAGCTATAAGTAAGAAGATAGAAGATGAAAGATGGAAGACAGAAGACACTTAAAGCCAGTGACACACTTTTTCGCTGGCTTTGATTTGTGGAGGGAACTTCTAAGGACGTCGATTCCTTGTCACATTTTCACCGTCATTCGGATGTTTCATCATCTTCCAAGATATGGTGATACTGGGTTTGAGAAAGGCGTACATGGAGCTTCTTACTATACTTTAAATACCCTTGCTGCAACAAATAAGAAGTCAGAGTAAGCTTTTAACCCCGAATGAATGATTCCAAACGAATCATTCATTCAGCCTCTGCTCCCAAAATCCTATGTTGCCTCGCTCTTGAGCAAGAAGTATTTATGATCACCTGCTATGATCTAAGTAAGTTGTACTGGGATCGGTATAAGGCACTTGTACTCTCCCAGAGTCGTTTTGCCACCGTCTTTGGCATGACACCAAAGAGGGTATGCCCACAATGAAATGGAGCCGTCAAGTCACGTATTCACGGTAAGCCAACAAAGTATTTCAGTCTCAGCTTTGAAATACCGTTTCCTGAACAGGCTGCATAGGGTCCTCTGAAAGGCCCTTGAAAGCCTCTCCTTGTAGAAGCGTTCGCAAATATTACTAATAAAAACGTCCTCTAGTTACGTCCCGTCTATCCACTATAAAGGTCACGGGTGTAGGATGCTCAAGCAGACCCCATAGCCATAGCTCTCAGTCTTCTGCCAACGAGTCTTAGTCATCAGACGCAATTGGATTTATTCGGTCGCATTTTTCTTTAAATGTTTAAAAGTACGATGCGTATTCTCATATTTCAAAATAAACAATTTTTTTTCTTTGTTACCAAGTTAGCATACTTACGTCAAACTTGCGCCCAAACTTTTACATCGACTACAGGCCAATGGACACTCCCATCGATGGCGCACAACTACGAACCAGTGAAACCGATATTTATCCTGAAAGATGCAAATCAATGTCCTAATTTAAATTTGAATACAAAATTCTCAAATACCAGGACCACACACATTCATACACCGACTACGAACCAGCCGGAAATTCATCGAATTCTCCACTCTAGTCCTCAATACAGGAACATACACAAAGCAAAAAAAAAAAAACAAGATTAATGCTTTGTATCCTTTAAACTTTCAAGGATGCACAGCAAATGCACATCGGCTATTAACCCGATTTTCTACCGACGAGCGACGTCGACCCCCATAACCCAAAAGAGAATCCAAACTTGGCACTCGAAAAACCAAGGAAAAATCCTAGCAATCTCTTTTCCCTCTCTGTCTGCACAACGAAAGAGAGGGTACGCCAGCACGCAGTACCAGACTATAGAGGATTAAATCCTAGTGCTAGTAAAAGCCCCCAAAGAAAAAGCACACGCAATGCATCCACATTTTTTTTCCACCATGGGAATGAATGGAAATCGAAAAACCGACCGTGTGCGCTGTTGTTGTAGGAAAATTTCTGCGCTACACCAACAACAGCAAACATTTTTCTTCTCGTGCAGAAAATGTGGCCCGCAAACCGTTTCAGTTTAGAACGAACGATTTGGGTGCTAAGGTCAGTTCTATCGTGCGGTCAGAACGCGAAAGGTGTGTACCTCACTTTGATATTATTTTCCATCTGAGTCCTCAGTGAAAGAAAATGAAAAGTTTCCATTTTTCATACACAACAACGTAAACGTGTCCATACCACTCAATCCAATGTGAAAAATCCCTCTCAGAAAATATGTAAAAATTGCATCGTCCCCTGTGCGATTCATAGTGAAAACTACACCGTGTGTCTAAATAAGTATCTGTTTCGATTTGCGGAAAAAAAAAAAAAAATTTATTTCAAGTCTACTCCCATTTTACTCAAACGTGTGACGACAAACGGACGGTGGTGCTTGTAGTGACTTGACACAGCACGGATGAGATAAAAAAAAATATAAAAATTGACGCAATGAAATAAAAATACAAATTAAATGAAAAACTAAAAAAAAACGCAGAAAAAAATCATACTCGTATGTTGTGCAGAAAATGTTTTTCTAAAAATATTTAATTTCATCCGACTTTCGCGATGGTCGTTGGTCGTTGGTCGTTGTCGACAGAATTATACTTTTCGTTTTTAAATTAAATATTAAAGAGCTGCTATAGTTTCCCCTTTTTATTATTCGTTTACTTGAGCAGAAAGGGAATGGAAATCGGTCAGGAATTCAAGAAAAAAAAAGTCTATTCTTTGGGATGGTATTTTCCTTACATTTTATTTTTTAGTGCGATGATTTAATATTTAAATTTGTTGCGATATTCGTGTGTTTTTTTTTAGGTGACAACACATTAGTTCTGATGTTTCGATTTTTATTAGACGGGTGAGAGAGGAATAAACTTTAAATGAATTTGATTTTGACAAGTGGGACGAGTCCTGATTTTTCAAAAGGATGGTTGTGGGTGGGATAGTTAGTGCTGATGGTTGGGATGAACGCGAAATACAAAAAAGTCCGACAGGGTTGCAGGGCTTTTGTTACTGGGTTTAAATTAAATCAGTTGTTTATGACTGAGAGTTTCCCAATTTTAAGGGAAATTCAGTTTCGATACGAAATCTGTGCCTGAACTTTTTTAATGCAATTGTTCAAAAAATAGGACATTGGAAGTATGTTACTAGCTAGCCTATTCTGCAAAAAAAAAAACTACTGAGGGATTTTACAAATCTTAACTGAGTTGGTGATGACAGTTGACAGCTTTGCATTAAATTTGACTTTGTCGAAATTGAGGAAGAAGCTGCTGACTTTGGAGCTGCTTGACCGGTTCGGATGTAGTCTGTAGAAATGTATTGCAGGTTAAAGACGCCGCATTTAAAGAGCAATTTTGTTGTCTAGCTGATCTGTGCGTGTAATACCGTATAAAAAAAGACAAATCACGGAATGTATGAATGAAAATATTGCGAACAGGTTTTGCGACACAATTGTCTCCAGTGAATTTCGGCGATGGAGTTCCAATCGAGTTTTATAGCCCACGGCGGATATAGGAAACATATAAAATAACAAGAAAAATGTTTCTTATATCCTTGGTTTTTTTTTATATGAGTGGTTCTTATATCCGAGGCGGACTGTACATATTTTTCAGCTGTATCCAATTTGTAGTTTAATGCGAATCAACTTCTGGACAACATTTGAGGAAGACTGATGTCTTAGAATCTTTGTACATAATTGAACTTTATTAACAAAGGAAATTAAAATCCACACGACCAAGGCATATCAAAGCTAGGAGCTAGAAGGTATTCGTTAATCACTCTGCTCCAATATCTGCTTACACCTTCGCTTCTGATAAACGGATTACGATAAATCCTATTATTTATTTTATTCGCTTCTATTTGGAATCCAACTTTAAAACCCGGGGGCAATTTCGTGCTTTCTTAAATTTATTCAGGACAAACACTTGACTGTCGAATAAAGGGTTTACTTTTATTTTGACAAAAAAGCTATTAAATTTATTGCAAATTGCGGGTTGAAATTTTTTAAACATTTTTAGTTTCGGCTTTAAATTTTAGTTACTCAAAATCGCTTTATTTTCCATTCAAATTTTGCAATTGTGAGCTTCCGCAAATTTAAAGTGGAGACTAAAATTTGATATTTGAGCTGCGTATTCTTTAGATCGACTTCAAGACTGATTGCTGTACGGCTTTTTCGGTTAAAATTAATGGAGACTTCCGCACGTATAAATAAACAAAGATACAAAATTAAGTTGAGCAGAGTAATTTAGAAATACGGGCGTTAGTCCGTAAATGCCCTCCTGAGTGTTCAGTTGTTATTTAGAAAGTTTACTTTTACCAATCCTAAGTGTTTCGTGGAAAGAACAATTTGTGGAAGTTAAAATGTTGTTCAATGCTTGTAAAAGTGAGGTTATAAAATCGAAATCGTAAAAATCTTAAATAAAGTTCTGCGCTAAAAGCAGTCGCATAAAAAATGGAAACCGCAATACCAATAATCATTTCTAATGTCCAATCTTCATTTTTCGAACACACAATGGCAAGATTTTCCATACGAAATCGCATATTGTGACCTACAAAATATATAAAGTGAAGGTTAAAAATAATTATTAGTAAGGCCCAAAGTAGATCGTCAAACTAGACCCTGCTCGATGGGTATATGTTCGAATTGCAATTTGCTTGACGGACTGCCTGACGGACTCCATATGTTTGTTTTGGCAGAGTTTAAATAAGCCTACATGGCCTACGGCGGCATAGCCGACAAACCAAGTGAAGCATTTTCTGGTTAAGTGCTCCGTTGATATTCAGTTGTGTCTTACTTCTTGTAAGAAATGATGTTACATTTTTACATGATACGGTTTTTGATAAAAAAAATTGCCGTAAAAATAGTTTCAATTTACAAAGTAAGTGGACATCAGAAATGACAATTTGGTGGTCAGTTGCGTTTCTAATCAGTCCAGCTGAGAACAATTTGGTCAGTTTAATTCGAGATGACTTACGGTGACCGTATTTACGAATTCCAAATAGTGAACTATTGGAAAAAAATAAAATTCAACCAAATTTTCAATTAATAGCTGTCTTATATTAGTATTAGGTTAGATACTTGCTTATTCGTTCGGCAAGATAGGGCACGTTAGCATTATCATTTTGTTCATTGAATTTTGGTTTAAATAATGTTTATTGCTCTTACAAATTTAAATGAAATACAGAACAATTAATACAAAATTTCTAAAATACAGAACATTCATAAATGTTTTTGTATTCAACATGATTCATAAAGAACATCATCTTAAAATACGTAACTGTTCATAATTACAATGAGCGGATGTTCACCGTAGACATGGGGTACGAGTTGTGACCCAGTCGGTGCCGAAAGAAATGCTTCAATTGAATTAACTTTTCCGAAGTTAAACCTTTTGTAAATTTTACCTTTTAAGTGCTTCAGGGATCAGGGTTAGTGTTGGTATAGTTCAAAGAAGAGTGTCAGATACCTGATTCGATTCGCAATTTTACTGCAGATGGAATGCAGAATTTATTGGCAAATTGATTTGCATTAACATTTGTCCAACAAAAAGGTGGTGCTTTGGATTTTCCTTCCCCCAGGCATTACGAATCAGTAAAATAAGGTATCCCACTTTCCCACTGCACTGAAACTAGCTCCAACATAAGAAAATCGATTTTTATTATGTATGGTTTCGTATGTGATGCACATTTATCTACCTATCTATACCCATATATTTCATAAACGAGGATTCTCGTACAATATCTGCAATCAGTTGATATTTCGGAAGGTAAGGTCCTTTACGTAAGTAAGTGAGTCCTTTACAAAATTTCTGAGGAGATATGTACGACATTCTGCCATTAAGAAGTGAGAGCTGTATAGAAACTGGAATGTAATGCAAAATATGCCAGGGGAAGCCAAGAATGATTGTTGTGAAAGTGCACTCAGCATTGCTTGTGCTTTAATATCAGTATATATTTCTAGTTCCATTGCAGTCATATTTTCAAAAACTTTTCAAGCATTCAATACTTGAGAAACTAAAACGAGAGCTATTAGGAGGTGGAGTTTAAATAGTTTAATTAGGCTCAGGGATGACAGATTTTGCCTTCAAATAGCTTTGAATATGGAAAGGCAAAGCTTTAATCTTTACTTACAGAATGTAGACCATATGTATACAGCATTTATAGGTCAATCGGAAAATGTGCATGCATCTCAAAACTTTTTGAATCACTGGCATCTGAATGGAAACTTACTTAACAAATCAGCTGGATGTAAATCAGCAAGAGCCTAACGTAAATAGCTGAGAAAAAGCAAGGAGTAAGAACGTTCCTCGATTAAATTGAGAAGCAGCCTTTAACAAGTTCTGTTAAGAAATTGAGTAATTGCGGAGTTTTCATACGATGTTAGAGCGAACCACAATTTGTACGCAAAATCTTCGATTCGAGGTTATAGCTATTTGGACCGTGAATATTTATTTACCAAGAGTCTTTTTAAGTGATTGCTTGAACTGATGAATTTAATATTAATCTTGGAGAGACCTTTCTATTTCCCCCCCTGCCGGGGAGTGAACCGTACACTTCGTCGTAGAGTACTGTCAAACCTTGCAAAGAATCAAGTAAACAATGATAGGTGGGCATCAACTGCTTGTGTACTTGTCGATTTGATTTTTGTATGCTAATCAAAGTCAGTTCTACATTTGGTTCCGCAAAAGTTAAGATCCTATCATAGAAACTCTAGGCAATCGTTGACCAAATTTGTTGTCTTTTGACTTATTTCTTGTGGATTATTCTTTCAATATACATTTTAGACAAAATCATAAATCATAAACAGTTGAAACATACCACAACAAATTATCAATAAGGGTTTCAACAATTTTCTCTAATGACTCTTCGTATCTCAAATGATACCTTCAAAGTTTATAAATCATTCAGTGGCGTATTAAAAGGCCGACTTAAGGAATTAAAAGAGTTGTTCAATTGTTTGGAAATCTGTCTTAACTTGAAAATATATCTTCATTCATCAGTATCCCTGAGGACTAATTATATTATGGAATAAAAGAACGAAAGACTATAGCTTTGCCTTATCGCAAAAAGCGTTTAGTTACTAAACTCATTCATCTGCTGACTTACTTTATAATTTCAACAGCACAGCGTTTCACTTTTAGTTACGCTCTGGTAGACAAGGAGTTTCAAGCACAAAGGCTGTCAAAACGCGTTTTACTTTAAGTTCCTTAAGAAAACCCTTAAAAAATAAAACTTAAAACCAGATCTACTAGTAAACAAGCTCTTTCTTTGACAAAAAAACCCATCTTTGATAAGTCAATTTCGAAACCATTTCTGACTCTTATACCTAGATACTTCTTAGTGGAATTTGAAATATTATAGCTTATCATATAATATAAGGATGCAACTTAATTGCCAGGAATTTTCGATGTGACAGCTTAATAAAAACCGCCACCATCTAAGTTCACTGGGATTGCTTGAAGGCAAACAAAATGAACGTACCTTGGTCTAGCCTCTCGATATTTCCAAGTACTGACAATTAAGAACGAAGGTATAAAGTGGCCAATAACTGGCTTCTTGCAACTGTCGGTTATGCACCGTTTTTTGACCAAGAGGCTTTTGAAAAAAAAAGAACGAAATAAACACAAATCTCAAAACCAACAAGTGGAATTAGTGGCAACTTTCCTGATGCTGAACTTAATGCTTAAGATATCCGAGAGGTCATCAAAGAACTGCTGGCTTACTGCGCGATGTTTCATTTTAAATTAAACAATGCTTCACTTTCATTTGCGATCTTTGAGCTTTCTAAAATGGTTTATAGAAGATGCCAAGCTTGACTGCTCGCTTGCTGATATGCGTATGAAACCCGTGCTAATAGACACAAGCCTAGCAACATCTGCAAGCATTCTTTATAAATGAGTCTTCTAGATTTATTGCACGCATGTCAAATCGTATAGTGTATCGTCCACCTGACTTTGGGGTAAAGAACAAGATGATTTCTTCCTTCAAGTATTCTTGTGGGATATAGACTTCCTCCGTATATCATATATGTAAAAATTGTAGTCACCTATGACTAGTCTAGCAGCTTCCTCAGTCAGCTTCATGTGGCTATAGCCGGGAGCCCAGAAAAAAATTATACGGAATGATAAGTTGTCCGATTCAGTGTCAGTCTAACTTCCTCAATGCGCAAACCTATTGTTCTAGTTGGTTCTATAGCCTTATTCATGGCTTAGATGTCGAAGAAGATATAAATTTCTGGCTCTATTTATTTGGGAGTAACTTATTTCAAACTGTTTTGATTTTTTAACGCAGAGTGCCTTAATCTATTTTTGTGCTTGGTTAAAAAGCTGAAATGATTTTCTGGGACACCCATATTGGCCTTTTACCTTATCGAACGCTCGTATTATCATCGGCACGTCACATGTCTTCTCAGCAGGTAGTAGTCCTCTACAACTTTGATTTTATCTGCTTAATTTATTTTCAAAAGTCAAAGGAATTTACCAGAAAAAAAAAACTAACGAATAGCCTTAAACTCTAGACCTATGTGGAAGTTGGCATCATCAGCTCCACTTTATTTAACATAGACTAGACGTCAAAGTTCGAGCGATTGCAACTGAATAACGCTATACCACGTGCATATAGAAAAGCGTTCTCCCCAATTGTTGAACTAACGCCAACTTAAATAATAATAAGACATTCATAATGAATCGAAAAGAAAGCTATGATAAAAGGCTTCCAGAGCCAAAGAAGAGATCAGCATATACAATGGAAATATAGAATGAGGTTTTAAGACTGAGACACTCCTAATGTTTTTAAACCAAACATATCGGACGACACTCCATATTAATGGACTAAACTGTTGTGGACAAGTCTATTTCTAAGAGTTCGATGCCACACTCAAAATATAAATTTTCTTGGAACACATGTACCTACTTTGACACAGCCAAGAATTGATGGTGCCTCCGAGAGATACTTCTATTCAGTTCTTTATTGCTTAAGCCATTCCATTTTTAATCCCAGGAAAATAAACACGAATCAGGTTCCTCGTTCCCTGAACCACTCGTCTGTTGGAGAACAAACTTTTCACAGCACCTGCGAACACAGCCGTACGCACTAAACTCAAACCCACGTGTACTCGTGTACATTTTGCGATGCTTGCTATTGATTCCTACAAGAGTATTTCCAAAGTCGTTTGCCAACTTAAGTTCCTGATTATGGCACGTTTCTTTGTCGGTTCTCCGGTTAAACGGATAAGAGCACGTGCCAACCTTTCAACTAACTTTTCGCCGCTCAGTTGGCTGTCGGTTAAGAGTTTATTAATAAACTTCTTATAAATGACCATCAATAGGAACACTGCTGCTGTCCCACTCATTTCCATTGTATCGGTCGTTATTCACAGGGATGAGCTTGAGCATCTGGCTGACTGTTTTCGTCTTGCAAGGCATAGTTTCACCTTTCACCACAAATTTGTATTCTGTTTAATGCAATCAATTGGTTTATAAAATTCGTGCTCAAAATTCGACTGACTATTAAAGGGAAACTACAGCTTTAGGACTTCTTCCAAGCCCCTGCTAAAATCAAACAATTTTTGCCAAAAAAATCTTCTCTGTCAAGGTTGACACAGCATAAATTTATCTTTTCCTCTGCGGGCACGACCGAACTATGATTTTCTAAATAAATAAAACCATTTAATTTAACATTTTCCCTCTAGTTTATTTCATTTTATTTTTCGTCTCATAAATATTATTAATATTTTGCTTTATTTCCTTCTATCATCAGCTGCATGAGTAACAATTCTCAACAACTGCATTTTAATCTTACATACACCATCGCGCTATTATATAAAAAAAAAAAATACCAAAGCAAACAACTACCATAACAAATGGAAGAATCTCTAAAAAAATATCATAATTAAACAGATAAAAGTTGAAAGAAAATAAATTTTCTGCGAATAGAGCGAAAAAGAGAAAGCTGAGAAAAATATTGTAAAAATAGCTGAAAAGTTTGTTTATTTATATTTTGTTCGCTTTTCTCTCGAAAGGAAATTAGCCCATATTCCGCACCAATCTGTGTGTGTTTGTACGTGGTCAAATGTGTTTGTTTTTGGTTAAGTGAAAAAAAAAATATATATATATATAACCAACCAACATATATTTTATGTGAATAAGAAAAAGCTGTAGCGAATTAAATTTCCTGACCGGATTTATTGAACTGAAGTGGACAACTTCGCAACTGTTGCTGGCGCAAAGGGTAAGTCCAATAGAAATTTTAATTCCACTTCTACCTGTTGTAGGAATGGAGAAAACATAGAAATACTACACCTCTCCGTAACCACGGAAGAATGTATTTGAGAGTATGAACGTTTCGTGTGTAGGTACGTTAACATATTTTTGCGGAGGCACCCTTCAAGGGAAAATCCCCAAATTCCCATCAGATTAGCGATTATAGAGTTCAGTGCGGTCGGCTTGGCCAATATGAATCCTTGCTATAATGGCATGTAAATTACACACTCGTATTTGGTAGGACACTGCATGCATGAATAAGAGAGACGAACTATATGTTTGGGTGTTTGGCAGGCGCTCGTAGTAGGTGCGGCGTGGGTGGCATTTCGTACGGTCTATTTGTGTGTATTACAATGGTATGTAACATTTTTTGTGTTGGGTTACATTTTGTGTTGGGGCTAGATATTCTAAAAACCTGGCAAACATATGTTGTGGTTCATGGGTGTGTCTGTTTTATTTAATAATGTCCTGTGGATGAGTTAATGGATGTTGACAGTTGGTTTGGCGAGAGCTATCTATTTTAGGGACCTTTTTTTTTGTTGGTTTTAGCGGTTTAATTTATTTCTTGGTATATCTAAAATCGATGTCACAGAAACTACTGTAGGTGTAAATTGTTACTTTTAAAAATTAAAAAAAAAATCATACTCATATGCTCATTGTTGATTGGATTTAATTAAATAAGTCATCACTATGTTGTTGCCATTAATCACGCTTTGTACGAAAATAAGTTTAAGTTTTTACTATATTTTTTACCTAATTGAATTAGTTGAAATTTGCGGATTTAAGTTTGTTTTTTAAGACTTGGAGTGAAGCAAACCTTTTATTTTTATTGAAAACTTCTTTTAAATCATGTCTTTGACTTTGTGTCGTCTCGCCTTTTACTTTAGGTCTTATATTTTAGGACAAGCTGCTAACCATTCTATTATAAAATAAAGTTGCACAGTTTCTCTGGTGTTGTTAATTTGAACATGCATCACGTTAAGACTACTCAACCAATCTGTATGGATTCTTCGTAAGAAAATCGAGCTTGATATGGAATAGCGCTTAGGTTTTATTTCATTCCAATCGGCGGACTATTTTATAAAAAAAAAACATATAAAAAATATATATAAAAATAAATTAAAATCGTCTGCAAGATGCAATTTTTTAATTTAGTTTTAAGCAAGGCTCGGATTTTAATTATAAAAATTGTCAGTACAAATTTGAATATGCGTCGTAGGCAAACCTAGTAAAGGATAAATGTAGTTTCTATCGTTTATGGCACCGCAATAATTATATCGATATGCTGAGCTAGAAGTTTTGTTCTATTATTTATCAGTATGAGTCTCCGTTTTTGATCTCTCATCACGATTTTGCGAATTATGTTGCTCTTAATCTACGCATGATTTGTTCTTTGTGGAATAGGTGCACTACCACCAGCGAAAGGATACTTGAAAATTAAGGGTCATTCATTTTTCGGTTTCGAAAGTAAAGCTAAATAAAACACACACATTTATGATTTGATTTAATTATAAAGTTTGGACTTTGCCATTAATTGTGAAATACAATATCATTGAAATGGCAGCCTCGGAAGGATTCGCAGCATGCGGTTCTTTTGAGGTAAATTTAACCACTTTTTCGCACATTTCGGGCGGTATCTCGGCCATAACTTGAGTACCTAATGTTGGTTTTTAATTTCTAGAGTTCGGGGCATAGACAAACCATACTGAGACCCCCAACTCACAATCCTCTTGCCGCTGGGCCCCTCAATTTTTTTTTCAAATTCGCCATTTTGTTTTCCTATCGGTGTTATGGCAAAAAAGAATCCGTGTGACATGCAAAAACATACAAAAAATACACAAATAAATGCTGCCAACCGCGGCAACCGTGTTGAAATGTGAAAGAGTTCAGCAATTCCACATTTTTTTATTACTGAATGCCATTGGTTAGTTATTATACATTTTTAAAAGGCGAATAATTTGATTTGTTTGGTTAATTAAACTACCTAAAGGAGATGTTCTATATACTAGAAACACATAGGACAAACATGGTTGTGTATTTTCCGCTTTTGGAAATCATTAGCTTCGATTTCGTGTGTAAATTTAAATGTAACAATACTAGTGCAAATCGTGACCACTCCGTAAAAATATAGCTTGTATGCTAAGTAACGGGAAATCGGCCGGAGTTGGTGGTCTCAGTATTGTCTCTGGTTCGGGGATTATTCGTCCAAGCACGGTCTTTGGCGTAGTTGCGTAGCTGTTGCCCCGTCTTGTTGGAACCACATATCGTCTCAGTCATGATCTTCAATCGTCGGCCAACAAAAATCGGTTATCAGTCGATCAGTTTTCAATCAATAAATTCGGATCGTCAGCAACACTTGGACTTGCAGCAGCAATATTTTCCACTGAGCGTGCATTACGATGATGCACAGGCCTTACGACATCAGTAACGCTTCCAGTCTCTTCAATTTTCTTCACAATTTTACCGATTGCTTACGTAGTCGGTCGGTTATGACGACCATAATCATCGCAAAAAGTGGCTACGTTTGAATTACCACCTTTGAAGTAAGTTTTAATAATTTTAACGCGTTGTCCAATTCTTAAGCGATCCATTATCGTAAATGGCAAACATTCAACTAATATTATGACACTTCAAATGACAGCTGACAGGTATCAAATGCCAGCGCTACCAACTTGAAGCCACGAAATGGATGACCCTGTACTTTTGTGAAAGATATTTGCTTGCTTAAATGAGAAACTAGTTTAAGTGATTTGAACGGGCCGAAGCATTTGCTAAAAGTTGTATGAAAGCTGAAGTTTTTAACGTTGAAACGCTAAATGACAATTGGGCACCAGTAAAATATTGTCGAAGCTATCTGCGTACGATTTATTTGAAAATTGTTGAGTCTGAGTCTATAGCAACCTTTAATAGGAGCTAAGTAACAGTTTTCTTAATGATAATGCTTAGGTAGGTTTTCACAACAGCTAATTGCGAACTATTAGTTCCTACCATTTAAAATCAACACCGAAAAAGATTATTCGAAAAAAAAAACAGCGAAAACTTCGTCTCTAATGACGGCCTTTTCAGACGTTTATCTTGAAACGGTTTAGCTCAAAATCTAGCAACTTAGGGCTAAAGTTCAGAATTGAAGAGCATCCAAAACCTTCTCCATAAATGTTACAACATTTTCCGAAAACCGAAAAAGGAACGCGGAAAATAGTTAGTAAAATAGTTTAACTTTATCTATAGTCAAATGTGAATGGACCCTGCACAGAAGGAAACGAAGCCGCCAAGACAAACAAACATTAGTTCGTTGGCGCAACGGGTCCTAACTTCCCACATCTATTTGTTTTGTGCGAATATTTTTTTTGGGACGAATATTAGGGATCTACAATTTTACGCCGAGGCCAAACTGCTAATTGAGAAGCTCTTTCATGGCAGAAACACTCTCGGATGTTTGTCAGATGTTCGCGAGAGGTGAAACAAATCTTAAGAAGTTTTTTGTGCATTTCCGGGGGTCGAACATGGGACCCCTTGCTTAGTAGTCCTCCAACACACTAAACACTTTGCAAAGCACGTATTCCATTAAAGTTACATATCCCTGTTTTAGACAAGAAAGAAGATAAAAAAATTCAAAGCAAAACAACTGAAATCCTTCCTTCCTTTCTGTATCCATAAACAACCCAATTTGCCCATAATCTATGTTCCCACATCCGCATATTCCCCATTTAAAAATTGTTAATAAAAATATCCGCAAAAACATTTCCAGACTGTTACAAGCTTACTCACCACCCACCAAAAGTAGTTCACGAATTCAACCAAAATAAAATGAAGATATATTTCCACACCCAACCTACTGACACTCGCATCGGCAAATGAAATCACCTCAATATACGTACTACAGTCTGTCTATTTTTATTGCAAAAAAAACATTAAATGTAGCTATATATATGGCACACACTCATAGCACACATGCTGCGCCTACTTTACATCCAAACCATTGGTACCATCTACCATAGCGTCGCCGACAAATTGGAGATATATGTAAGTATATCTCGTAAATTTTCCGCGTTGATTTTGAAGTTTAACTGAGGAAGAAAAAATATAAAATAAAAAGAAATAATAAAATACCCAACAGATCCAGAACTCATTCGGTCATAAAAAAAATCCAACTTGTGTTTGTGCGCGCAAAATTTAGTTCATCTATTAATAAAATATTTATTCACCCGCAATGTGTTGCGATCACAAAACATTCACACCTCGCTCTGGCTTCTTCGTCTCCGACCCAGTGGTGAAGATTGAATCTCCATTGGCCCCCTGCCAAGGGCGAGCATATTATACACAGTTAACAAATTTGTTTATTCGTTTTTACAAAATCCCCATTTAAAGTACAACATTTTGCAGCGTCCCCGGCATGACATCGAAATTATGCACTCACCATCATCACCACCGCGACGACACGTTCGATAAAATTTAATTGAAATTCAATTGCTTGGAATTGGTACTTTGTAATTGAGTTCGGAACGCCCGCTCTCTCTGTACCGATCATCAGCGAGAAACAATATCAGGAAAAAAAGTATAAATACTTGCAAAAGTTTAAGCAATTAACTTGAAACCCTCCAGCCACAGGTAGCAATAATTAATCTCGACGGTCTGTGTAAATTCACGCGCGAAAGCACATCCCACCCACCCTTGCATGTATACGCGATCTTTAATTTGTGTCAACTAAAGGCGGTCGTGGACTAATTATTTTTCCGAAAAGTGCCAATACTAAAGTATGGATTAATTGAGATGACAGACTACCATTTTCGAGGTGATTAAAACTTTGGCCCCGCCACTCGATTTGACTTTCACTTCGCTGCTGTATTTAGTTGGGGTAGAGTACCTTAAAACGAAAGTTTGTCCTTGAATGTTCGTGGGGACTTTTAGATGCCGGTAGGAGAATACAGTGAGATCCAACTTTAGAAACTTTAGAATGGTATTTTTAAAATGCCTCCATTTCACTTTCGAAAAAAGCGACAAATTTTTGAAAATAGGCAATCAGCCGACCCAGTAGGATGGTTTAGATACTTTACAATATGTCCTTAAAAAGATACACTATAGTATATGTAGACAGCAAAAATTTGTTTTAGGAACGTATCTGAAATAGGGACAAGGGAACGTGCGGGAAAACAAGCAGAAACTAAACGTGCCTGACTATGGACAAGTTTTACTTTATGGTATGTATGGTTTACTCTGTACAGTAGGGTGGTCCTTATTTTTTAAATTTTGAGTTTTTTTGAGTACCCTTTTTTACACCTAAAAACATTACTCTATTTTTTTTTTACCACCACGTTAACAAGTGTTGCTCTGAGTTTAAAGTTAACACTTTTTATCTTATTCAGCAGAGGATGATTTCTTTGGATTTAAATGTCATTGCAGCACGTGTTAATAAATTTCGGTTTTAATGAAACTTTTTTGCATGCGTTTTTAGCCCAAAGGAACAAAATAAAGGGGTACTCAAACATTTTTTTTTTTTCTTCATACAAATAAGGACCACCCTACTGTACAGATGTACAATTTCTATGAATAAAAAGACGTAGACCTACAAATATAGTCGAAGAGACATTCAGCAGCAGTGTTGTTATGGAAATTGTTTGAGAATCGTATATTTTCTCGGTTCAAAATCGTATTTGTCGTATTTTCTAATTTTTCGAGTACAAAAAATGCGTTCAAGAGCATAGAGGTCATTTTGCAATTAATATGAATGTTATTTTGTAATGCTCGAGAAGTCGGATAGTTTGATCTTTAGATACTTGTTGCTTTATTAGTATTTTAACTTTTTCCTATGTCATTTTCGATTTGGCTTTTCAGATTTTGATTTTGATCTGAGGTTTCAGATTTTTGCTGCCAAACCGAACATAAAACCAAATTTTATTGGTTCTTGTGTGTATTGGTTGGCCGGAAATTTTTTTTTACTTGTACCTACTGGAAATCAATGTCCACGTTTTTAGTAACGCATTTCGAAATAATTTAATATAAAAACCCGTTTCCATACGCGTAAAATGAATAGTTCAGTTAAAAAAACAATCCTTCCAACGATAAACCGACAGCTGTGTGCCATACACATTGTTATTAGTGTAAATCTGAGAAAAAATCGATATTTCTCAAGTGTCTCAGATCAAGAAAGCACACATAAGTTTCAAGCAAATGTAACTTCAGAAGTAGGTATTTACATGCATACCAATAATACTTATACCTTCTTAGGGGTATTCCGAAGTCTATTGAAATATGTCTTTTTTTATAGGTAATATTGTAATTCTACCCCATATAAAACTGCACATCCCCATGGTTAGCGGTTACGGACTCATATACCTTAAGAAAAGTAATTGCTTTTAAAATTTTACACATTTTAACCATTTTCATTTATCAACCAATCTGCAATGTTTAAAATTAAAGGGTAAGGCGTAATCACAAAAATAAAGGAAACCGAGAGTCAACACCAACCTTCTGCAATTCAAAAACAATAACAACACAAGCAAGAAACAACGGAAATATTCAAAAGGAAATATAGCCACTGCCAATTTGACATAACAGAGAACTAGCATCGCAAGTAGGCGGTAACCCATCACGGAAAAAAAAAAAACTGGTATGCTCGGTAATCGATGCCGGCTAATTGTAAAAGGGATGTGCTGGTAAGGTAAATACTAAATGCATTTCCAAATCTTTGTTGGTGCTTTTACTGAGATTGTATTTTATTTATCGAGTCGTATTTCGGTTTAGCCATAGCATTTAATGTTTGTATAATATCGGAAAAAATCGGAAAAATATTTACGAAATCGTTGAAATTGGGGCGAAAAAGGCAAAAATCGGAGCTATTAACCTTCGAAAATCGTAGCATTTCCGATAAATACGATCACATAACAACGCTGTTCAGCAGACTGGCATTGCACTCAAAGTGGCCGAGTAGCGGACGGCTTTCAGATAGGCTTGCGAAGAATTCAAAATTTGCAAAACTTGACCTGAACAGCGACAAAAACCAACTGTGTGACGCAGAAATGAAGCCCAATGAAGTTACTGCCAAAACGCAATTAAATGATGCTTTCAAATAAAAAAATACCCATCCCTTAGGAAATGTGTTGATCTAGAGTAGTCGACACCTGAGTCCTATTCTTTGGACTGGGCTTTATGTGATTTAAATTCATAATAAGCGACACCATGCAATAAATTAAAATGAATAGTAGTATCACAAAATAAAGTGTTTTGTTTTGATAATTTTTCTCCTTACTGACAAAGAAGTACACCCGGGAATTTAACTACAGCAAGTGCCTTTCATTTGGCCCATATTTCTTTAAAATCTGTTTCGAAATGACGCCGCAATAGGTTCCACAAAAAAAAAGTGTAGCCTAAATATAGTGATAAAGTGATAGCCGGATTATACCACATTGTGGGATCAATTTTAGCCAGTCCCACTGAATTTCTACAGACTCTCCATTTTATTTGTTATATAGTTCATTCTCTGGTATTACAAATAACTTGCAACCATGGGTGACCGCTGCAGAATTCTGAAAAGTTTCAAAAAGGGCCAGTGAGAAAAAAAGTGTCATTTCTGAAGCCATTCTGAAATTTTTGAGTATTCGAACGATATTTAACAATCATTGGCTCTCTAAACACTATAATAGTGTGGTGACAGTCAGCTTTGTTACCTTTTTAAGGGTTTTACTTGGAAATAACAGCATTTAAATATTTTGCTGTATTTTTTCCAACTAAAAAAAGGACCAAAATGGCAAAAAATTGTGGCAGTCTATCAAAAAAAGTGCCGAATTGCAACTTTAGTCGCGCAACCGATAACTTTACTAGTGCTGGTGATTGACGCAGTATTTTCGCCGACGATTCCACGTCTTCTGCATAGTCTGCAGGTGTCACGCTCTACAAGAACCATTCTTCTTATATCTTAAGTTAGGCCAAGGTCTTTGAGGATCGCTATACTACCCCTTTTCGTGTTTCTGACTATTTGCTTGGAACTTCTCGCTTGGAAGAGTATAATTGACATTCTTAGCTTCTCAGCATGTTCCCAGTTTTGACAAACCTTTCTGGTGTTGGCACAATTGTTCATCAAGCTGTTTAGCATTCACCAATTAAATACATTGAATGGCTTCGGATCAAGAAACTTTGAGGTTGATTCGTACTTCGCAGAGGGTCAACCTTTTATTTTCCATAAGTCCCTGGCTGCGTTTGTTGAACCTGAGTACGAACTCTGTGCTTTTAATACAACGCGACATGTACTTGTAGTACAAGTGGATTTCTACAAGCGTTACACCTTCCTCTTCCTGAAACACAGAGTTTCAATCTGAAAGTTGATGTTGTCATTGTCGCCACTTGTACACATTTTCAATAGACACATAGTAGACTTGTCGAGCTAGAACGACTTTCATTTCTTACAACTGACCTTTTGTTAAACTATGTTTAGCTTAAGGCGGAGCTCTCACTACCGCCAAAGCTCATCATTCCTAGACTTTCTAGACCTAACGCAACTCAGAAGACACCTGACTTTCACTCTGCGGATGACTCCCTCACTCCTGATTGGAACTGTTCAATTCTCATTTATAGTTCGGTGGCAGCTTTGGTTATTTATATACCTAGTCTCGTATTTAATGAAGCTTAGGATACTCTTGTGCCCATAGAAAGTTCCGCGCTCTTCGTTTCAAGTACCTAATCTCATAGGTCAATCGATGTAGGCCGCCTTTCCATCAATGAATATATTTACCAGCTGCATACGAAAAACATTATAATCGATGTACCCACTCCCAAATTGAGCCCTGTTTGTATACGGCTATGGTAAGACCTACTCTAAGCAATGTCAGTGGTAGTCTTTCCACTCTCCTAATTGTCACTACTCTCTTACTCACTTATGTGCAATGCTACCGTCCGAGGTGGATCTGAGCCTCAACCTATACACCTCTTATGATTTAGTAACCTTACTTAAAGTCGATTGAGGTCCCTTTCCACTTGTAAGCGTCACCTGAAACAAAGTCTCCCTCTAATTTTGGAAGGGAATACTCTTCAGGCCGGGGCGTTGGACCATCCGCTCTACATGTCCTAGCCATCTTCGACGACCGAGGCATACTTTTATGACCAGGTCGATGTTCCCTATTTAATATTCCTCCTCCAAAGCCGGTCAACGTATAAACGGGACCTAATTTTTATTACAAAAGCTAAAAGACTTGCATTCCAATGCAGTGGGGGAAGCTGGTCCTCCACACTTGATGAACGCTCAAGCTTGCAGTAGGGCAAAATGCTTCCGAAAAGGCGGACCTCCATGAAAAGTTGTACCGTCATTAGAAAGCTTTGGCCAAGCTTCAACGAAGATAGGACCACCGGGATTATAAAGAATGATTAAAGAATGATCCCTACCCACCGTTGCAAGCTCTACGGGCCACAATACTCAGTATTATCACATGAGAAGAGTTACGTACCCCATTTTCGTCATAAAATTAATTTGTTTTACAAAACTCAAATTGTTTTCTTTTTTAAAACTGTTATTGAAAACTTTAAGCATTTTGATGTTCGTTAAGGTTTTTATCCTAAAAACAATTTATAAAGTCCCCCTTTTCTCGTTTTGTAAACTGGTAACCCGCTTTGCAATGGCTCCTTTAATAAGGAAGTTCTTGAAGACACAACCCCATTTTTATGCCACAACTCAGGTCTCTAAAACACCAGAAAAAATCCTTGACAGGTACTTCTTTTAAGTTTTTAAACGACCTTCTATTTGAACAAGTTAACAAGCTTCATCAAATGCTCAGGATGGTATAAATGTGTTGCAGCATAGTTAGTAAGTGATTGCATTATTTAAATATAGGGCGTCAATGGGAAAGAGACAGCCTCCTTCTCCGGACTATATGTCGACCTCCTCTTCCCCAACCTAACGTAACCTACATGCGGCTAGTTCGGGTAAATGTACGCTTCTCAGTGACCAACCATACCAGTGCAACATTATGTTATAGGCCCAACTAAGCTGACCTTTAGCGAATTCCACGACGAATGCCAGCATGATCTTTTTATCATAGCTACACTACACACTCAGTTGAACATCAGTCAAACATTTATTAAAATAAAAAGCATACACCGCAGTTCCAAGTCGTATATCCACTATAACATTGGTTTGCAGATTCCCTAAGAAGTGACACTTGAAAAAGTTGCCAAGCAATTCGTTTCATTGTCAAGATGACCCAATTACAAAGGAAGCTCCCATTTTCGAGAATCCTCTTAGTGTCATTTTAGGAACTTCTATTTGTATACAACAAAATCACTGTCACTTGTGCTTCAAAAGCTCAAATCTCATTGTGGACACACTCGTACCTAATGGAATCCACATCTTTCGTCCCTACACCCTGCATAGTTGTGTCTCTTCTCTGGTATCATCTATCTGCTCCAGCAGGATACAAACATGAAACATCGTACCAATAGTTCATTTAAACACGTCCAATATGTATTCGCTCAACGGAAGCGAAATGAAACAAAGTTCTTAGCAATTGCCCTTCTATCAAGTGTAAACTTGTTCGGTTCGGTTCGTCTAAAGCCTTGCTCCTTGTACATACCTCTATCAACAAATTTAAGCAAACACTTTAAATTTGATTTTAATTTCGAAAAGAGTGCAAATACTTTGCCAAAGAAACTAAATCAATTTTAGCAATTGAAATGATTTTGCCTTACATCATATTACTTTTGTGTTTTACCTATCTACAGATCCAAGGGCCGTAGGCAAAAGTCTTATGAAAGGAGTCCTTTTCACTCTTGACACTGTGTATATGCTGCTCCTTCGGATATAGATTGCCTTGAGTTTGGTTGCGAAAATCTCTCTTCTCAAATTGACATAACATTGGGTAAATAAAATGAGTGGACTCGTCCATTCATCACACGCAGTGTAGTCCTGTGTGTCCTGCATCCTATACATCCATGACCTGAAAATAGAAAGAAATGGAATAAAATCTAAAACCGAGACTTGGCAAAAAGGGGGCCGACAAAGTTTGCCTTTCTTCGCAGATTTTCCCATCTACTTCTTCTTCTTCTTCTTTTAGATTGTTCGTGTTGCTTGGAAGCATTTTGCTGGGACCGTTTATATTGAGATTTTGAAATCGTCAAGTGGAACCGGAGATTGGAATTGGAGCACAGAGGACAAAAATGAAAGAAACAAAAAAAACTAACAACTTGATTTCTTTGAGCGAAATACTCTTGGTTCTTTGGAATTTTCTTGTTCGTCCTTTTTGGTGGAAATTTAAACGTCCTTTTGTGCGAGAAGGAAGGAAGTTTCAATTTCGTGTTTTCGAGTGTAACTATTCAAATATTTTTAAAGAAATAGAGAAGGCGTTGGTCATTGAACGAATGTACACACACGCGTACCTTTATATAAAAGGACCATTTGGGGTGGACTGCAGAAAGGATACATTCGCAATGGGGGTGGCTGTATATGGGTTGTATGTTGGTCCAATAATCGAATCGTCACGTATTTCATTTTATACGCTATTGTTCGTTGCGATAAATTGATGGTTCCATTGACTTGGTGCGGTCGGAGTATAGACGATTTTTGGTCAAAATCATTTCAAGTCAACTGGACGGGTTGTTAGAGTTTGCTTTGAATTATGAGGGGGAGCGCATCGATCACGTAGGTAAAAGTCAGATGATATTTAGGAAGTCGTACCTAATGGTGAATTGATGCAGTAAGGAAGTCCTTTTTGCGACTTCAGATCAGTATGGGATCATCGAGAAAGGACTTTAAATACCGGCTGGTCGACGGTGGATATATATAACTCAGTCTATTTAGGTTCTACAATTACCCCGAAAAATGACATCGGCGCAGGGATAAATCGGAGGATCACGCTTCCGTATGCCAAGAAGGCATAAAAGTATAGCCCTCTTTAATATAAGCCAGAAGATATTAAGACTCTGGATTTAGGCTTAACTTACCAAATCACTGAGGGCCTATTGTGATTTCCTCCAACTAGAGCTCATGATACCGCACTATTAGACCCTAATAATCCCGTCCTGATGTACGGTGGAAAAGCTTGAACTCTGTCAAAAGTGGATGAAAACCTCCTCGGATGTTTTGAGAGAATTAGTATCGATGGTATTTGATTTCGACGGTGAACTTTTCGGCCTATACAACGACGTTCACTTTAAAAAAAACTGAGGTGGCTACGTCAAGTGAAGCATATTCACATCAATACTCCAACCCGACTATTTTGTGAATCCACCCAGCAGAGAAATATTCCATTCACTGGTAGCGCGCAAAATTCGAGCCCAACCAACTGGGTGTACGTAACTGGAGGTAGATACTGAGCTGGCTTTTTAGTTGAAGCCGGACCGAAATCTAAGGTGAAGTAACTTACTACAGACCTTGTCGTTCATTGCGAAAGAAAATCGTTAGCAGGTTACAAGAAGGGGCGAGCTTTACATAAAATTTGTCGCGCAAAGTTCATCAGAAAAATGTAGCCAACAAGTTTCAGTTACATATCCAGATTTTTGTATAGCTGGTTCTAGTTTACTACGCGCGTTTAGAGAGTAGAGTATGACATATTAAAAGTTCGGTTTCGTTTTTGACTAAAAAATACAAGCTCAGAGCTGAATTAAAATTTCAATTCTACTCTCTTTTTTCTGTAGCTGTCATTTTTATGCACGCATTGAAAAAGTATTCTCCAAAATACAAGAAATTCATATAACAATATATCAAAGCAAATAAGACCATTGAATAACTTTTTTGTCTCGAAAAAATGTACAGAAATCAGTATTTGCTCCACATAAAAAATGGTATTCGTCATCTCCACACACTGAACTAATTAATTTGCATTTAAGAAACACATACTACCTTTTAAGACTTGTGTGTGATAAACATTAGTGGTTATGTGTCACTCCAACTAAGAACGGCACACCCATGACATCAAATCGAACAATTCGAAATTCTAAAGTTGTCAAACGCGCGTGAGAGTAGAGAGTAGGTCCACTCAGTGATGCCAGATCGTGGGTAATTACCCTTTTCGTGGGCATTTTGCCTTTCAAAATGAGTTAAAAGGCCGAAAAAGGACATTTTTGTATCTCTCAGAACAGAAATAAGTAGTGTATTTTGTTGTTTTATGTATTTAACGTCGGCATATGGGCGAAAAGGGCATTTTTGGGTGTTTTTGAGGTGTTTCGTGGGCATTTCAGTCCTAAAAGTCTGGTATCACTGGTCTACTCAGGCGTTGCGTGAAATTTACGATATTTACGATCTAAAGTCGATCCAACGCCTGAAGTTGTATTTTGTGTGGCTGCATTATGATATGAATGCTTTGTTTCTACATAATTTGTCAACGCACGCGCGCGTCAACGCGATATTGTGAATTGTGAATTAGGCATTAAGCTTTGCAAATTTGAATCACCAATTTGCGTTACAATTTCAAGCCCCGAATTTTGAAACTCCGACATTATTTGCTTGCAGAACCTCAATCTGAGCCTCAATTGCACAGCAAGGTTACAAAACCAAAATAATATAAATTAAAGTAAGCTAACGTGTCGCCTAAGAATTGTTTTGTTCCATACGCCACTTTTGTCGTTTTTGGGTTAGGAACGGACTCTATGGTAACTTTGTATGCTCTTTTTAAATCTGTGATTCGATATGCTTTAAGTCTTTTTAATCCGGAGATATTGGACATTGATTTTGTTCCATATCCACCAAAATCAACAGTTTGTATAGAATTGTTTTGTGCTATAAACCATTTTTTGGTGTGCCGTTCTTGATCATCACGGAAGAAGTACGGCCCATAAACCACACCAAACCGTAATTTTTTCGGGATGCAATGATGACTGAAGAGAAATGTCAAAAGAGCGACAAGAAATTCGGCGTCGATTGCTGTCCCTGTCGCTCTACTTTTGTAGCGTCCCTGTTGAAAAACCCTTTATAAAGGGTGATTTTTTAAGAGGTTTAGAACTTTTTTTAAAAAAAAAACACAAAAAATTCGAAAAAATTAATGAAATATTTATTTGAATCGATAGTTTGAACCTTGCAATTTAATGTTTAAAGATAATTTCATGCAAATGTTGACCGCGGCTGCGTCTCAGGTAGCCCATCCGCTGAGTCCAATTTTGGCATACTCCTTCACACATATCGGCCGGTGTCTCACGAATGAATGCATGGATGTTGGCTTCCAGTGCGTCAATCGAAGCGGGCTTGTCCCTATACACATTAGCCTTGGCATACCCCCACAAAAAATAATCTAATGGTGTCAAATCGCACGATCTAGGCGGCCAATTGACCGGCCCGAAACGTGAAATTAACTGTTCACCAAACTCGCCTCGCAATTGCGCCATTGTTTCGCGTGCTGTGTGGCATGTGGCACCGTCTTGTTGAAACCACATATCATGCAAGTCAAGAACTTCCATTTCGGGCAAAAAAAAGTTTGTTATCATCGCTCGGTAGCGTTCACCATTGACAGTAACGCTGCGATTCGCATCATCTTTGAAGAAATATGGCCCAATAATGCCGCCGGCCCATAAACCGCACCAAACAGTGGCTTTTTCGGGATGCATTGGTAGCTGTTGCAATGCTTCTGGCTGATCTTCACTCCAAATGCGGCAATTTTGCTTATTTACGTACCCATTCAACCAAAAATGAGCCTCATCGCTGAACACAATTTTTCGATAAAAAAGCGGATCCTCGGCCAGCTTTCCAAGAGCCCATTCACCAAAAATTCGGCGTTGTGGTAGGTCGGCTGGCTTTAGTTCTTGCACCAGCTGTATCTTAAAAGGCTTTACGCCCAAATCCTTCCGCAAAATTTTCCACGTAGTGCTGTAACAAAGGCCTAACTGCTGGGAACGGCGCCGAATCGACATTTCGCGGTCTTCTGTCACACTAGCTGATACGGCCGCAATATTTTCTTCACTACGCACAGTACGTAAACGTGTTGGTGGTTTAATGTCCAACAAAGTAAATTTGGTGCGAAATTTGGTCACAATCTTCCGAATAGACTGCTCAGAAGGTCGAGAATGCCGATCATAAAATGGAAGCAGCGCGCGATGAACATTTCGAACCGAGCTCGAATTTTGATAGTAAAATTCAATAATTTGCAAGCGTTGTTCATTTGTAAGACGATCCATGGTTAAATTGCAAACCAAACTGAAGCTGTTTGACAGTGACACAAGGTACTAAACACACGTCAGCTGTCAAAACCAGTGTTGCCAAAACCAAACCAGTTAAAAAATCACCCTTTATATATAGATACTTAATATATCTATTCCTTGATTTGTATTGAAATGCAACTGCTATCCGCATTTTTCTTTACTTGAAACAACTTATTTTACTTTTGCTACTCCTAAACATTTATTCCACTTCAGGTTTCAATGTTGCAACAACAATCGTTCTGCAACTGGAAGAGTTGATTATGATTTACATTGAACTCGTGCGGCTACGGCATGAAAAATTTGCTTTGTGCTAAACTACTCCATGCTTTCTTGCTTTCTTTCAGATATTTTGGATGAGAATTGCTTTGTGCCATATCCATTTTTTTGTGTTCCACGTGTTGTATGGGGAACAAAAAAAAAAACAGTTTCAAATATAGGAGGTGGGACACAAGTCAAAAAGTAGACTTTTAAGTTAACTAACATAGCTTGTTAACGGTTTCAGAAAACACTTTGAAAATCGGTAGGTGAACTCTTTATAAGACTAACTTGAAGTTAAAAAAATATAAAAAAATCCTTTTACACAGTTTCGAGTTACCAAGGACGTAAATGCGTTTTTCTCGTAAAAGTGCCAATGGCGTATGGGCGACGATAAATAAAATACATAAAAAATAAAATAAGAATGAGCATTTTCTTACTTAAAAGTAAACACACTTTTGGCGAATTGGTGGTAATCAGACATTTCCTCCTTGCAGAGCAACGTGCGATTACCAAGCTACTCCGAATATATATCCACTCGTTTATTTGTTCCGCTACGCCCTTGATCTACAGAATATTCCTTAAGCTTTTTGACAACTTCCATCCTCAATCAAGTGCAAGTGTATGTCCTGTCCAAATACCAGCACACAAACAGCACTCCGCATTCCGCATTCCGCATTCCATTTAAAAACAAAAGTCCCCAATTATTTGTGCGCCCCAAAGGAAAACGGATTGAACATGAACGTGTTTTCAATAATAATCCTTTCGCCTTTACCAATCTCCTTTCAAGCGCAATAATTCGAAAAGACAAAACGGGGTTACAAGCGTACAAAATAATTGCAACAAAAAAAAAAAAAAAACTGCTACACCAAATCATGCGAATTTCAATTAAAATTTACTGCGTTTCACCATGTAATCATCCATAATTATAAGGCACCGGGAGACCACACTTCGCCGGGGCTCGTTTCGATGTTAACCCTTTCCGATGGGCGACGCAAGCTCCGGTACAGTTTAATTATTAACTCTCTCGTCCTAGCACGTGCAAATTGTACCAGAGCGTCACAGAGCGATATTGCAAATCATTATGAACTGTGAACATGCCAAAGTGGGTATAGCAAGGACATTCGGTTCTCCTTCTCCCGTTGTCCCTTGCTTTTGGTTGACGGCACTCTTTGTAAATTCAATTTTCGTAGGAAATGTCTTCAATTAAGGTTTTAAGCTCAAGCAATAATTAAATGTCGAACCAAAAGGGGGGTGGCTGGCAATAGCCATCCCCGCCCTTGTCTTGTGCTTGATCTAAATAATATGTCCATGACATCACCTTAAGGTATGGAAAACAAAAATGTACACCGAACTAATGATTGCTGTCTATTAGGAGAGCATTAGAAAAATTTTCAGGACCGGGTAGTTTACATTTATACACAGCTAATCGAATGAAAGTCATTACCGAACTCAAACGCAATACAATCGGGAAGTTATAGCAGGTAAAATTGGGGGTGGGCCTGGGCATGGGCGCCTCTATATATTTTTCTCTCAATTAGTTCTGCTCGAGGGTGGCCAACTTCCCATTATTTGGAAGGTAATTTAATTCATCCACTGGTATTGGCAGGGGGTTGAGGGTATATTCTACCCCGAGGGGCTAATTCGTATTCAAATGTTACTCATCGATGTAATCGCTTTTCGTGTTGTTTAACAAAATTGGAAATGTTCCCCGAAAACATAGTGGGGGCTGAGGGCAACTGATAGTTGCCACGCGAGGATTCAACGATTGGCATTCTACAATTTACAGCGAGTCTATTTGTAAAATGTGAATGAGCAGAGTCGGCAGGGAATTGTGTGTATGTATCCATTTGAAAAGTGTGCTAAGTTTGTTGGCGCGGTGAAATGTTATCGTTCTATAACGGAAGTGGAAGCTCTAGAAATGTAAATGTCAAGCAGAGGTCGAAGAAGGATGGACAATTATTATATTGTTCACGAGCTAGGAAATTTTTCAAGAACTTTTTTTTGTAAAAAATGTATTGGCTGAGTTGGCGATTTAGTTTTTTCGTCAGGTCAACTTGGCTTCTGAAACTGTTTACGTTCATATGCGCTCAATGTCCTGATAGCGAGCCTGTCATGTCTAAATGATAAAAATTAATTACCTAAGAGTGTTCATCAGTGCGAACGTTGCGCGCGTGTGTCCTTCTTACGGCAGAGACGTTGTCCCTCCGAGCTGGAGTCCATTCGCTCTACATGTCCCAGCCATATTAGACGACTGATGGGTGCTTTTCTGTTCAGATCGATGACGCTCGTAGAGTTCGCCGAAAGATCTCCTCCTCCAAAAGTAGTCAACGAAAGCCGGACCGAAAATCACTCGAAGAATTTTGCTGGTGAGGTGATTTTAGTTATTTTGTTCGTGGTTATTTAGACCGAATAATCATCTTAGGTGAAGCTTTTTGGATGAATGGCTATGTTGACGAGCAAAATTGCAGTGTATGCGGCAAACGCCAACCCAAGCGAGGTTCACCAGGGGGGAGAGGCATTCGTAAAAATTTACTGTTTGGTCATTGGCTTGGATTTGCTGCCGCTTTTTTTGAGAATGTCGTTGGTGGGGCTATCACCATCAACGGCGAGTATTACAGAAGGATGTTAACCGATTTCCTTTGTCCAAAATTGAACGATATTTAGGAAGACGAGATGTGGTTTCAGTAGGACGGGGTTATGTGCCACACAACAGATGCTACGATCGACATTCTCCATGAACGATTTGAGAGAAAGGTTTTCTCATACAGAGGTGAAGCAAATTTGATACCAAGATGGAGAGATTTGACCCCGCTCGACTTCTACTTGTGCCGTTTCCTCAAGTCGCAGGTCTATGCCAATAGGGTAATCGACCGATGCACTAAAATCCAAGGTAACCAATCGCTCAAGTTCACTCAAAATTCAAATTTGGGTCACTCAGACTCTGCGAGAAGCCGCGGTGGACAATTGAATGACGTTATATTCCATGCATAATGGCGCAGTATCTTAGTGGGTAGTGTGTTGGACTACTAAGCGAGGGGTCCCATGTCCGATTCCCCAAAAAAAAAAACAAATCCGTCTTAACGCTTTTTTCCACTGCGCCAACTTTCGCGAAGGTCTGACAAACGTCCGAGAGTATGACTGTCATGAAAGAGCTTCTCAAATAGCTGTTTGGACTCGGCATAAAATTGTAGATCCCTTCCATTCGTCCCAAAAACGATAAACTCACACAAAACGAATGTGAGAAGCTAGGCCTAGGGTCCCACGGACCTCTTGCGCCAACTATTTATTTATTTATTTAATAGAATATATGGGCCTTTCAAATACAGCAACAATTTCGTTAATACCTCACAGGTCACAGACCCGTCCTTATTGAAAAACCCCCTTCCTTGGCTCTGGCAATCTCTGTCTCAGTTTGATGTGGATCTTTTTTCACAGTTTATATTTGTTGCTGGCTTAGAAGGAGCCGATGTTTGAGTTATTCGTAAGTTCGTGTTATTACAAGGTTTAGTGGTCAGGGTCAATGTTGGCACTTTGGAAGGTTGAAACTTTTAAAGCACCGGAGGCTCACCTTCCAAACAGGCTCTATTCCTTTTAACCTAATATCAGATATCACTTAGTAGATATGTTTTAATTTTCTAGTTGGAACACTGTGGTCGCCGGTCATCTTTAGGAGCTCGTAAAAGCATTTGTTGACACAATTCTGTTTGATGAGTTGCGCACGAAAATGACACGATTCCGTTCGATTTTAAAAGGAACCCAATTTATTTAAAGAACGCTAAATAATGCTTGTGACACACATATGGTTTTGATACCATGGTACCGAGATGAGCACATGTCTGTCAGGGTATACCAGGTGAGCAATGTGGTTTGAGCGTGGTATCGATACTAGGGTTTAAGGCGTGGTGCAGCCATCCCTAGCGAAAGCAGTACCACTATTATGAAGTGGAGAATAGTTTTAGTTTTTTTTATAGAAAATGCTAATGAAGAGTGGAAAAGTTTTCCTGCGACCCCTGGTGGATAAAAAATTAATATGTAGAGACCTATACAATTTTGCCGTCTGTTTGCTTTGCAAAGGACTTGGATAAGGAATGGGTGTGTTTTCGTGTAAGAAAATGCAACCAGTCATGGTTTTTCGTCAGAACGCCTGCACCCCTATGCTACGAACACTCTTAGTACAGTTATTGGATGGTTCTTGGGTATCAGTAGGATTCTCCGCCAAACTTGTGGATTTGACACCACAGCTGCGGTTTGACACCGTTGGACTATTATTTGTGGGGTGCCGTAAAAGATAAGTGTTACACCGACAAGCCAGAGACAATTGACGCTTTAAAGGACAAAATTCGTGAAGCCATTGGTAAAATACAGCTGCACACAATGGATAATGTGCTTAAAAATTGGACCGATCGTGTAGGCTACTGCATGGCCAGCCGAGGCAGCCATTTGAATGAAATTATTTTCCATTATTAACCGGAAGGATTGTACTTTCAAATAAAAAAAGAAATTTGACAAAATATTCAGTAGTTTTTTTTTATAACATTTAAAAAAAAAAAGAAGTTATTTGGCGGACCCCGTATGTCATTAAATAAAAGTGGAAACGAAATGTAGCAAGTACCTACCTTCTTCTCATTAAAGCAGCTGAACGTCATAGTAACCGCCTTGAACGTGTAATGCCAGCTTAGGCTGGGGAAGGCTCATTTCACATGTTTGGTTCTGTACTGAAAACCATCCCGTTTATTCGGTCGCTAAATGTCCTTATCTTTAAAGTGAAGACTGCAAATGAATCGGTGATTGCTAAAACAACATAAGTAACATTTTTATTTTTTACAGGAGAAACAAAAAATGGTGGAAGAGTCAGGTTGTCTTAGTACAAAATGCCGAATTTGCGATCGAATTTTTGTGTGTTTTAGGTATCGAATTATGTTGGTTTTGTTTACCACGCAGTGTCTCCACATAAGCTGAGTAAAATCGTAGTAAGACTCATTTCGAAAAATCTTTTACTTGTGTTGTTTTAACAATCACCGACTCAAATGGAAAATTTGGGAAATTCTTTCCCCATCTTAAGCACAATCTCTTTAAAGATCTTTAGAGTTCCGAACTTCTTTTGGAAGATGATACAATGTAATTCCCTCTTTACGATATGAATTGCATTGAAGAATGCCACAATGCTGAGCTCCGATTGTTTTCGGCATTTTCTACAAAAATAACAACGTAGTATTCACTTTTATATCAACACTTATCTGTTATAAAATGAGTTTTTTTCTTATATTTATTAAACGTATATTTTGAATTAAGTACACAATTTCTCCCAATGACTTCTTGATTTTTCATAAAAATACATACCAGCTGTCAAGATCTATAGCAACCTACCGATGCGAAAATTTACCGCCAGGGGTTAGCCTCCATTCGTCAATAGAATTCATACAATGGTAGTCTATACTAGGTGTGTGTCACGGATTTTTTTGTCTGCCGGAGCATGGCAACTGTCAAACTACGTTGCGCAGTGTGTCACCTATGGTACTAACGATGCCATGGTATCGAAACCATTGACTTATTATGTATGGACTGCTAGTGAAATGTCACTTCCATACAATCTCTGCCCAGAAAATGATGCCAACATAACTAGCGCTCGTGGTTCTATGCGAAAAATAAGTGAAACAAAATGACAACCATCTTGGATTTCTCCATAGAATGCTAGAGCCACCTATTGGGCGTGAGTGGATTTGCCAAGTGAAACGGTTGAAATTCAAAGATGTCATCTCGAAATTTTGCTAGTTTAAATAATTAATAGTAGATGGAACCAACAAAATTTGAATAAAAAATCGGTTTTCATTGTCCCATAAATTGCACAATTTTCGTTTATTTATTGCGAATTAGTTTTTAATGTTGTTTTTCATTATTCATTTTAGAAATATGATGTAATAACACTTTAGCGTATATTTCAATCACATTTCTGATCAATAAATACTTATGATTGTCAAGAATATCACATTCAAGTACATGAGAATTTTAAAAAAGATATTTTTAAATTCCGCATGCAAATAATAAAGCCCATAAAACCCACTTTATTTCAGCTTTTTACGGTTTGTCGGTTATTTATTGTTAAGCCGCTAAGATATTTAACCCTTTTTTAAAGTTGAACCCACACTTAACTTTGGTTTAAGCAATCAAAAATATAGTTTATTGTTCTAATGAACAGAATTGTTGCTTCACATCCCACAAACTCAGTTTCTCCACTATTCAAGAGGAAAAGCCGAGAATTTGCGGTGCTTTCACTCAAAGTCTGGGCAGCAAGACTGACATTCATGATTTTAGAATGCCAGTTAATATGTTTGTCATTTAAATTGTTTGCAAAGTGAAGCCCAAGTTATGTTGAAAATTGACCAATTTTTCAATATACTCTAATTTTATTGCCTTCCCATTCTCAGCGTAAATAACTTTATGGGCTCCCCATGGATTACGAATTAATTTCACACAATGGCAAGTGTCTATGAAATTTGTTCATCTTTTTCAGGATTTTTAAAACTCCTCTAAAGACCAACACTTAATTTTTTAATTTTAAATCTTTATTCAATTAATGGCAATAACACAGTCTTATGCAAAACTATCTGCAAGGGAATGGAAACGTCTGATGTGAGTTTCCAATTTATTCCGCTCCGAACCACGAGAGCTAGCGCTTATGTTGGAACCAACGCGAAGTTGTCTACTAGCAGTCCATATATAATAAGTCAATGATCGAAACCATATTATATGTGTCACACGCATAAAAAAAGAAATCCAAACCGGAAAAAACGGAAAAAGAAAAGAAAGAATAAAAAAGACAGCCATCTTGTTGTGGACTGTAGATGTGTCAATGTTGATTGTGGAAATGGATGTGTTCAATTAATGTTTCGGATTTCTCACCCAACAGTGTTAGAAGTGCATTGAGTTTGTTTTCCTCTTGATCACGAAAATAGCTGTCTCGAATTTTCAAAAACAAGGAACATTTTATTTTAGACTATTTAGGCTATTTTTTTGCAGCGGATAAGTATCTACAAATCGTGGTTTCAAGAGCCGGGATTAGAGGAGACCAAGTTTTGCTTGAGCTGTATTTAATAAATAAATGGTAAGTTGGGTCAGCAACAAATTTAACCTCCTCCTACAATACGCCAAAATATGTCATTTGTGTACATGGTCAAGCTTTACCCAAGGGCTAAGGAAATGTTTGAGTGTGAATAAATGAAAAAGGGAGCACAAAATCTGGTAAATTCTACAACATGTCTCCCTTTCTTGCTACAAAAAAGTCTGTTACGATGAGGGGTTATTATCACGTAAAAAAGTCCTTTTCGAAAACAAACGTTTAAAGTGCTCTAACATTTTGCAACCATCGTTCAAGGTTGTCAAAGATTTGCTTTGAAGTCAAACATGCTGGGGTACCGCAAAAATATGTCCAAACAGCAACAGCAAATATTTTTTTTCGCCACACTACCGCACCAACTGGCCTTTTTCTACATAGCAAACAATGTTCAACGCAACGTCAATACACCCCCTGACTCACTTCGCCAGCAATGGCCCTTTGCGTTTGTTTGTGGCATAAAGCGTGAAACGATTCGTCGATACTTTGGTCTTAGTTGTGGGCGTGATTTATTCCATGGAATCATGGAAGGAGCAAGTTTAATTTTACTTAAACGCTCTATCGTGTAATTTTAAGCTGTCTTGTTGGTCGGTTGGTCTGGTCGGTCGGCCACACACATCACACATGAAAAGATCAGAATTAGTTTCGATGAAATTTGCATTAGCATGCGATTCATGTTAAAAGTTTTTGAATCATTAATTTGTACAATTTTCAAAGCCACCCCGCAAATCCTTTACCCAACCGAATTCGCCTTCTCACCAAATCAGTCATGCCAGGCAACCGATTGCTTGCTGGCAAAGGCTAGGAGTGGAGCAATCACATATTCCAGTAGTTGGATGTACAAGTACATGTACCTCACTAACGAATTCGGCAGACTATTTTGTTGTTTTGTGTGTCTAGGTGCACTTGGAGAATAGGTTAACCCTTATGTTGGCGGTACGACGAAGGGGGAGGGACGACATGTTGCAAATGTTGTTCGCGCGTCAATGCTGATCAGGGATTAATGTATGATACAAAATTCTGATTGAACTGCGGTTAAACTTTCGATTGATTTTGGATGTGCATGGTTCGTCGGGATCGGGGTATATGTGCGTGCAGTATGCACCATGCGCGCCGCAGTCGAACTTTTGCGGAAGAGTGATGATGGGAAGCAGTGGCGTGTTAAAGTGAAAGACGATTAATATCCGGTAACGTGATGGTGGAACAAGGAATCTGTGTAGGGCGAATGGTGTGTTACAAGGACATTTACAAGGATGCATTGCGTTAATTAAGAATTTCGAACAAGACACATTTGATGCGGAAAGGTAGTCAGTCTCAGTAGATGCAATTTTGTAAATAAATAAAATTCATAATGCCTATTCCAGGCATTGGAGTAAGCCGCGGAGTTTATTTTAACAGTACTCGTAGGTGTTGCAAGGTGCGGCAATCCACCCATCGAATGGTGCAAAATAATTCAGTACATTTTACCCTAAGTACAAACTGAGGTGAGCCCATACCATAGCAATCTAAACTTCAGCATACTATAAAGTGGGGCTTTACCTACGGTCGGTTGGGGTAAATGTAAACTGTCGTTATTTTTTCATTTTAAATATAGTTCTCGGAACCCAGACATAAAAAAAATCTGAATTTGGAGTGTCGCGACACCGGTAATATGCATAATATGTGGGGTAAATGTAAACATTATGGTAATCAATTTTTCAAGCAAATAAATTAACAGAAATTCATGTCTGTTTACTTTTACCCCATAGGCGAGCTCCTAGCTCTAAGAGAACAGAAATTAGTTGTCCCCATTTACCCCAGTATTTTTATAAACTATGGGGGAAATGTAAACACGGAAGGGGTAAATGTAAACACTGCCCTATGTCTTTTTCGGGTTCTTATAACTTGATTAAGTCATCATATGTGCAACATTTTGTATCTTCTAGTATAATATCCGTTTTCAAAAGTTAAAAAAAAATTTAATTTAATATCTTATATACAAGGTGGCGCAAAAATAACCTTCCGAAGTTTTTTGGCTGTAATTTAAAAAAAAATGAAAAACTTTGATTCTTCTTGTGGATTATTTTTATATGGTCTTTTAATTTTTTTTACATCAAGTCGAGAATATGATGTCATGTAAATGGCCGCCGCCACAGTTGATTGTCATTTGAGCCCTTTTTAAGGCATTTGCCATCACTTTGGCCAAAACTTCCGGCGATAGGTCCTCACATTCTTGACGGATACTGTCTTTAAGAGCTGCAAGAGTCTAAGGGCTTGTTGACATAAACCCACGACTTCAAAAAGCCCCACAAAAAGAAGTCTGGAGCGGTCAAATCAGGCGATCTTGCTGGCCAGTGCAAATCGCCAAAACGGGAGATTAGGCGCCCGGGAAATGCATCCTTCAGCATATCGGTTGTGGCACGTGCAGTGTGTGCCGTTGCACCGTCCTGTTGGAACCACATGTTTTCCAATCCCAATTCATCAAGTTGCGGCAAAAAGAACTCTTTGATCATTGCTCTGTAGCGCTCACCATTCACAGTAACCGTTTGGCCCGCGACGTCTTCGAAGAAAAAAGGTCCGATGACCCCTCCAGCGAAAACAGCACACCATACATACTCCGGGGTCTGCCACGCCTGGCAGCATCTCGTGTTGTGCCAGTCTCTTCGAGGCGAGCGGCTAAACGTCGCAGTGTTTCACCAGTAGGCGTTGGACGGCTAGGAAATCTGCGACGAAATTCACGTTGTGCCAAAGTCATCGACCGATTATTGCTCAAATAAATAGTCACCAATATTCCGCGTTCTGGAGCAGTGTAGCGTAACATTGTTTATTAACGTGTATTTCGCATGTGGTTACTACACAAATGTCAAAAGAGAACTGACATTAGGGGCCAATAGCAAAATTTATAGCATTTTCTGATAGGAGGATTACTTTTGCTCCACCTTGTATTTCTGAAAAAAATGTGTCTTTGAAAAATGCAAAAAATAGTCCCCATTTACCCCAACCGACTATATATGACAAGGGTGAAAAATGTACTCACATGTGTATGGGTATACTAGATAGGTCCAAGTCCAGCGCAACACAAACATTTTGGCAAATCGTGTCCCAATTTTGTTGAAAAACTTCATTCTGGTAACTCAATAGTGAGAGGTCTACATTAAAATTGGCTTCGTAGAAATCATTCTGATGGATTAACTCTTCTTTCAAGTCGTAGATCTAGATACGTGTGATTTATATTTTTCGACAAAAGTTGTTGCCGCATTTCGAATGTCAGTTTTCTCTATATTGTTAAAAATTGCAAAAAAAGGAAAAAGTTACATTAAAAATTTTCACAAAAAAACCCTGTTTCTTTGTCTAATTTCGTTGGTTTGTTGTCTCGATTTTGTTCGAATCGGAGGTCATTTTTGCCTTTTTTCCCTTTTCACCGTACTCAAATTCCCTTTTAAAATCCCACGATACTTTTTTTCGTCAAAATCCTGTTTTTTTAAGCAAAATTTCTATTACACGGAAGGAAAATCACGTTAAATTAACCTTTAGTATAAAAACCGCAGTTTGTAACACTGATATGATAATTATTTTCTGGTACTAGAAAATTTTGATAAAAAACGATTTACATGAGCTGTTTTTTATGGACATTCAGTGTGTTGAATCGTGTTTTTATAGAAATTCACCAAAAATTTATAGTTTGAATGATTTTTTGCTAGATTTCTGAAAATCACACGATTTGGTCCTTTTCCCTTTATCCCACGGAAGGCTTTTCGGACATCGAAATTGCCACAAAAAGGGATAAATCCCACGGTATAACAAGACTGCTGGAAAGAGCCGCCACCCCATGCAAAAGAAGTAGTCGCAGGAAACAAAACTTGCATGTTGTGCGGCACATTTATATACAACCGCTTGTATTGGAAGACATTTTTGAGGATGTCTGTCAGGCATTCGCGACAGTATAGGGCTAGTCGAAAAAAAACTTTGGATGTCAAATTTCCATGTCCATCTATGAAACTGGACTCGAATGTTTTGAAAATAAGCCAATCATTTTTAAGCTTCAAAACAGTTGTAGCTTGTAGACAGATTGGAGGACGAGGTTTCGAAAAGTTGTACCTCAGGCTTACTGATGAAGATTTTTATTACCAATGCTGGACGTTCAGTTTTTGTTAGATTTTCGAAATCATCTTTGAAAGCTTCACCAGTTTTTTGCTTTCTCTTAAATACTTACCATTAGAGAGCTGCACGAAAGATCGGTGGGTAACCTTCTTCAACTAAACGCAGTTTCGGATAGATCTATCTTCATCTTCATATACAGGGTGTCCGCCGGGAAGGTATACTACTTTGTTTTGCTACCATTTTGGTAAACATTAGTCTTGACAGTTCATATTTGGCAGTCGTGAAGTAGACACGTGGCAAATTTATTATGGAAAAATATTCGATAAACCAACGTGTTTTAATCGTTAAAATTTTTATCAAAATCAATCATCGATTACTGTGACGATGACAAAGTTACGTGAAATTTTTGGGAGAAACAACGTGCCAACAAAACGCACTATTTATCGTGTAGTGAATGATTTCGAAGAAATAGGGTCTGTAGGTGATAGGCCCAAGCATGGACCAATACGTACTGCAATAGTCTGGTGTGCAATTTGGTTAGGAGGAATCATTGGACCTTACTTCTTTGAAAATGAAAACGGCGTAGCGGTAACTGTGAATGGGGAGGGATATCGTGTATGATTGAAAACTTGTTAACGCCACAACTTCATGCTTTGGGCTTGATTAACATGTGGTATCAACAAGACGGTGCCACATCGCATACAGCCAGGATTACAATGGAATTACTGCGAGACCTCTTTCCACAACAAGTTATTTCAAGAAATGGTGATGTTGATTGGCCTCAACGGCCGCCTGATTTGACTGCTCCGGACTTCTTTTTGTGGGATATCTGAAAAGCCAGGTTTATAAAATATTCGTGATGAAATTAATGAAATACCGCGTGAAATGTGTGAGAATGTAATGAAAAATGTGCTCAAAAGGGCTCGCATCTGTGAGACTAACAGATATTGTATTCCATACATAATTGCCGACATTAAATAAAACATTTATCAATATAAGAGCCATTCTCTTTCATTTAATCAAAAATTATAAACAAACAAAGTAGTATACCTTCCCGGCGGACACCCTGTATATGATTTCAAAACTGATTTTCAGGACTGACATGTAACTTCGCTTCATAAAGCTAGGTTAGTTCATAAAAGCACACAGATTCCCAATCCAACGCTGACGGATCTAGCTCTTGTCTCTTTTGTATAAGCAGCAAGATAATAAATCTGCTCTGCTCGACGTCCCGCCCAAAATCAATAAAACACGACACCAGTGTGCTAAGCAGCTCGCCTCCAATCCATCCCCCGCCAAGGTACTCCAACCCAATTGAACTGTTGAATCAAAGTGCTATCTCTCCATTGCCAAAGGCAACAAAAATCATTCCCTGCAATCTCATTCCACTTATCTTTTATTTTTATTTAACCCTCCCGATTGCACTCAACCGCCACCCTCTTGAAGTTTATGGCTTTATACCCTGGTTCCGATAGCAAAAGATACTTTAATAACTCAAGAGCACCTTCACGATTCTGGGGAGGCGAGGAGGAGGGCCATACGTACCCTGATTTTGCACCCGCCACCGCCGCATAATGAACCAAGTCGTGCTGAGTGGATACCGGCGAGAACTTCTTAGTGTCCTTCTCCCTGATGGTCGTTTTACACTCCACAAATGCATTACCACACTAGACTCGTCACTGCAAATCGCTGTGGGGATCGATTGCGGTGATAATTAGTGGATGAAGTCAAATGAGGCCACGTACACACTCACAGTTACACCATATCTGCAGCACAGTGTTGGGAGCACTTATCATTCAACAGGATGTCCTTGGGAGACATTAACATGACCACTGGAAAGGTTGTCCTCGCCGAGGGTGCTATTCATGTCACTGATGATGCTACTGGTGGTTCTGATGCTCCCGCGGTGATAGTGTCTGCTGTTACCGACATCTACTGCATTATTATCGAAGTGCAACGCTCCCCAAGGGAAGGTGTCCTGTTTTTTTTCCTCTGTTTGTGCGTAGGACATCGTAACCAAATCCTTGTGGTTGCGTTAGTAGGTGTGCACCAAATTAAATGTGAGTTCGTATGACTGTGCATTTTAAGATCCGTCCTATACCAATATGCTCTTGAGCTTATTGCAGTGATTTACCCTTAAGGACATTCCCAGTGGTGGTGATGATGTTCCACTTCTATCCGTCCGACAGCGATTACTTTAAGTTAATTTGTGACAGGTGCTTGTGTGTACGGGTATACGGCAAACTCTGCAGCAGCTTCTGGCTGTATCTTGAAACAAAAGCTATTATTGCACGAACAGATAAACACAAAACGGTAATCAAGTGGTAATTGGTAGTGGGATATACGTGTGAGTCTCTGTATAATGCAGTTTGTTGTAGGTCTGACACTAAGAGGAGGTGGTAATGCAGATTTGTTGCTGCGGATTTCGAAATTTAGTTTGTGGCGATAGAATGAGAGGGGGTACGGCTGTTGCCCGGGTATACCTATAGTTATTGTAATGAGGTCTTGCACGGATTTTGTGATAAATAATTTCATTTTGCGGATAACCACTAACACGGTGTGTTGATGATGGTGTTGAGAATGAGAGCTGGTAGTGTACAGCTGGGTTCAGCGAAGAATCAGGATTGGAATAGTTTTCCTATGTCCTCAATAGAAAATGGTCTGCGCAGTGGGTTAGTGTTGATAGTGTGCTGGACTACTAAGCGAGGGGTCCCATAAATTGGTATCTTGAGGTGTTTTCCACTGCACCACCTCTTGCGAACATCCGACAAACATTTTAAAGTATAACTGTCATGACAGAGTCTTTCCATTAGTCATTTGGACTCGGCTTAAAATTTTAGATCCCTTCCAAAACGAATGTTTGTGAGAAGCTATCCATGGGATATGGGACTGAATCTGGCATCTATGGAGAGTCGCCACTAAAGTAAACTTGTCAGTCAGCCTTGGCAGAAACTTATCCATATTTCAAGCTGAAGTCCTTGTAACCAACCTATGCGTAATAAAACTAAGTTCTAACACTAGTGGGAAAAACATGTTTTTCTTCTCAGGCAACCAACAAGCGGCTCTAGAAGCTCTTGACTCATTTACCATAAAATCTAAATATGTCTCTGAAATGTTCATACTCATCTATGAACTTTCTAAGAAAATCATAGTCATTCTCCACTGGATTTCAGTCCACAGGGGCTTTTCTGGAAACGAGCAACGACACAGCTGACTCACTGGCTAAAGTTGTCGCTGGAATCGACTCATCGGATCTAAATAATTCAGGAGGTCATTCAATAAGTCCGTAGGATAAGTAAGAAAAAAACAAAATTTTGACAAAACTCGATTTTATTATTCAACATAGTTGCCTTCGAGGGCGATACAACGAGTATAGCGATTTTCCAACTTTTCGATACCACTTTTATAGTACGATTTCTCTTTCTCGTCAAAATAGGCCTCAGTTTCAGCAATTACTCCAACATTGGACTTAAATTTCTTTCCAGCAAGCATTCTGGTGTGTAATAGTGAAGCCATGTTTCATCCATTGTCACATATCGACGAGAGAATTCGATTTTATTGCGGTTTAACAGCGCCAAACACTCCTCTGAAGCATCAATTCGTTGTTGTTTTTTGTCGACTGTGAGCTCACGCGGCACCCACTTTGCACAGAGCTTTCGCATACCCAAATGTTCGTGTAAAATGGTAAAAACACTACCATCTGATATCTTTACACAGCTAGCTCGTGCACCTTCAATTTGTGATCGCTCATAACCAATTTGTGGATTTTTTTTTTATGTTTTCTGGAATAACAGCCTCATTTGGGCGTCCACTGCGCTCTGCATCATTTGTGCTGGTACGACCACGTTTAAATTCAGCAATCCACTTCTCTACATTTGTCTCGATGGAGCAGAGTCCGGATAATGTTTATCAAGCCATTGTTTGGTTTCCACTGAATTTGTTTTTCATCAAAAAGCAATGCTTTATCAAAACTCGAAATTCACTTTTTTCCATTTTATTTTTTATTAACAAAATGCTATAACTCACGAATCAATAGTTAGATTGCTGTCAAATTTATATACTTATCGTTTGAAGGCTAGTACTAAATAAAAATCACATGGACAAAATTCTAGTAACGCCATCTATGTGTCATCGTATGGACTTTTTGAATGGAATAGTACATCAAGAACTTATTCATATATTGATCGAATCCAGTCACCTCTGCAAAACTGCACCAGACAATTCTTTCCCAAATTCTCTCCCAAAAAATCCTTCTTCCTGATTATACTGGACAAAGAAGACCTAAGAATCTTCACAGGAGTAATAAGTGACCATGGCCACATGAAAACATACCTACACCGCATTGGCGTCTCAACGGATCCAACATGCAGACTCTGTCTTGAGAGTGACGAATTCTTTCTTTACATACTCATGGAATGTCCGGTTCCACTTCGCCTAAGAAAGAACATTCTGGCAATGAAATCGTCAGTTTAGCAACTCTTGCTGATATTCAGCAAAAGAAGATCCTTGCCGGACTGCTTCCGGAGTGAAAATATGGCCTTCAATAGAGGCCGCAGTGCCAGAGTCTCGTGAAGGAACTCCAGTCTTTTAATCTAATCTAATCTAACCACTTAAAGTTTAGAATTGATCTCTATACTCGTATATGGGCAAGTATCCCTAGGCAATTTTAAAGCGCCATAAGCGCTCGAAAGATATATTTAAATAATAAAAATGGAGTACATTGCACACAAGTCACTTAATGAATGTGTGTCTATTTTGGTTGGTTTTTCAATGATCAGAAAAAGGTTAAGTCGGTCTGGGATTTGAAATCTAGTTTCCAGATAAATCCAGTCGACTTCGAACAACGAACACAGTACATCTACGATCGAAAATTCAAATTGAGTGTATATTTCATTAGAGAGAGAAGAGAGAGAGAGAGAGAGAGAGAGAGAGAGAGAGAGAGAGAGAGAGAGAGAGAAAGACTTTCGCTGCCCCTCCGATAGCATAACAGTGCTCCCAGATGAAAAAACCTGAAAATCTTGTTTTTCCGAAATAAAAAATGTTTTTTTCAATTTTTTTTTCAAAATAGAAAAAGAACGAAATATAAAATACAATTTTGAAGTTCGTTAAATAAAACTTATAACATAATGCATAAATCTCTTAAATATCGATAAAAAATTTGATAATAATGTTTTTGTTTTTTTTTTTTTTAATTTTGGAACATATTTGAATTATATTATATATAATATAAATTTCATTGCTTATTAAGATCATAGAAATTTGGTTCATTAAAGAGCAACAAATCCTTTAATCTTTAAACTTTTAAATGTTTCCGTACTCAAACGATTACGAATAAATTTATGTTTAAAATTTACAGCAGAAAATATTCTTTCAACAGTTGTAGAGGAGGAATGTAATGTGGGTTTTTCAACAGGGACGCTACAAAAGTAGAGCGACAGGGACAGCAAACGACGCCGAAGAGGCGAGCCAACAACGAGTCGAAATTATTAAAATTTACTACCGAATTTCGGAGTCAGTGGCCTCAACGTTAAGAGCGCTACGTCCAATTTATGGTCGTCATAATCGTCCTAGCAGATCAACAATTCAGCGTCTAGTGGAAAAATTTGAATCCACAGGCACAGTACAAAATGTTCCCGTGCCAGTGAGACAAAGAAGTGCCCGTAGGGTCGAGAATATTGCTCCATGAGTCATCATTGCATCCCGAAAAAATTACGGTTTGGTGTGGTTTATGGGCCGGCGGCGTCATTGGGCCGTACTTCTTCCATGATGATCAAGACCGGCACGTTACTGTGAATGGGAATCGCTACCGCTCAATGATAACCGAATATTTTTGGCCCCAATTGGATGATATGGACTTGGAGGACATGTGGTTCCAACAGGACCGCACCACAAGCCACACAGCGAATGTCACAATCAATTTATTGGAAACCAAGTTGTGCGATTTGACGCCGTTAGACTATTTCCTGTAGGTCTACGTCAAGTCTATGGTCTATGCCAACAAGCCAGCGACGATTGATGAACTTCGTACGAATATCGAACGTGAAATTGCAGCAGTATCGGCCGATTTATGCTTGAAAACCGTCGAAAATTTGGTTCAGCGTCTGGACTTCTGTATACATAATGGCATCGAATGTACTTTCACACGAATAACCAAAACCGTTTTTGTTTTATTTTATTTTTATTTTGTAGCGCTCTTATTGAAAAACCCTTTATAAAGCGATAAAATTCGAAGTTTCCATCGACTGTTTTTACTAAAAAATGTTTCCAAAAATATATTATTTTATCAAATTCGTTAGTAAAACAGAAATTGTACATATGGGCTCTGTTCGACTCACATTACACGTAATAATGGAGTTAATAGAAAATTTTCATCAATAGAAAAGGATGTTTTAATTTGTGATATCAAAAATCTTAAAATTCGATAAATTTGAGGTAAAAAGTCTTGTTCATATTTTGGAGCCCAAAAATCTGGAAGAAAAAGATATACCTTGTAGTCTTGGATCACTGAGCATTATTTGTCGGGCTACAGATTTTGTTTGTGTATTTTTATGGGAAATCAGCGCCATTTTTGTTGACAGCAAGAAAAAAACAGATTGGAGTCGCTACGTTTCTTTTTTTTTTTTATATAAATCAGCAGGTGAGCTTGAGTGACAGCTATGATTTTTAAGAGAGTAAGAATACCTCCAAGTAGTTGCCAAGTAGTTCTTCATTCTTCGAATGCATAGTTCTTTGCCAGCTCGGGTGTACCACAATACTGTCATGTAGGTCATCCTTATCTTTCTCTCCTCCATCTCTCTCTCTACGCTCAGCAGATCAAATTTTTCAACCACATTCCTTCACCACAGGACCCATGTTTGCTTCAACAAGCTTCAGATGACTTTTCTACCTGATGCCTCAAAAATGTCAGTTTAAAACGGTCAACCGATGTCTAGTTATTTATACCAACCACATCATTAAATTGTGGTCTAAGGAAATTTCCAAAAGACTCGAAATATCTTTAAAAGCGTAGATAAATTTGCAGATGTATATACCTTAACATTCAATTTAAGTTATGCAACTGCTTAGTATTACTACAAAGATACACATTATGCGCGATACGGCCATGCCAGAGCATACGTGATTATTTGTGGTGTGCTTCAAATATTCGGTTGCGGTCAACGTCATCTGCGGTCAATTTCAAATCTATATCCCCTGGAAATGGTTCGCCATCATTACAATGATGTCGATGTGTGTACGCCATATCGAACAGAAGATTTGCCATTATAATTAACCAATTAACATTCCAATCGAGATTGATTGACTGGTTTGGTTTTGCCTCGATTGGTTAGGCGCGGATATCCGGTGCAAATAAATCACTGATTATTATTTAGTTAGGCATTATTCTGTTCTGTTCATTATTATACACACACACTGTGTCTCAAGGCGGTCCACATAATTTGAATGTGTCAAAAATTAATTCCATTCATGAAACTAACAGCTGCCCGTCCGAAGCCTTCTTCTTCCACCGCTAATCTGTATTGAAAACTTTTCAATTCCAGGGACATCGTCTGACACTTGGCACATGTGTTAAAAAAAAAGGATTTCTTCTCAATAGCCCTTATCGCCTTATCCCCAACCAATAAACCGGAAAATGTCGATATAGACGCCCCACAGCATTATCCCCATATATCCCTTAAACCACACTAGAGTTTAAGATCCTTAAAATTAATTCCAATACGATCCTAAAAGCTGGAGAAACTATCAAATCACCCACATATGCAACCCTGCAAACTTTCTCCTTTATTATTTCGTTTATTAATCCTCTTCTGGAAAATCCCCTTACACCCCATCCTTCTTTGCTGAACTACTTAACCTCAACACCTGTCGGGATGAAAATAAAACACAAATTTGCTAAGAGAACACGGACGGAGAAAAAAAGGATACAAAAAGGCACCCGCCCAGCCCGGAAAAGTTGCACAAGAAGAAGAAATCCCTCTTAAAGCAGAACCCGAAGCGAATTTCAAGAAAATGTTTTAATAATGACCAAACAGGCTTGACGTCAAATGGCATTGAAAAAGAAAAAAACCCAGAGAACCCATACACCATACGACGACTATGAAGACGGTTTGCTTCGCAGAGATAAAATACTTTCTTCGGGATTAGCATAAATTTGAAATTAGGACTAACGCTGTTTGTTCCGCAGAAGTTCCAAATATATTATATTTTTTTTTAGAAAAGAACTCTAAACCCACAGAGAAAGAAGCAAACATCAGAATTCGAAATTATCAAACAATTGAAGGCGGGCGTCGAACGAGTTAAAAGCGGGTTTGGCATATAGCGGCGCAGGATTAAGGCCAACCAGGGATAAGACGAAAGAATTGATGTAGTGAAAAAAGGGTCAATCCGCACCAGCAGCAGCCATTTCTCGAGTGATGTTATCAACTCGTGAGGAAAATATTTCTCGCTGTATTTGACCTTTTTTTTTTGATGGTCGAAGAAATGAGTAAAATGTTGCTGATGCTGTTTTTGGGACATTTTGCGGTGCTTAGGACCGCAATTGAATTGCGGATCTGTTTTGATATCATATGGTTGAATGTACAGGATGACAGATTGTGTGATTAAATTTCCATCGTTTCTTCTTCCGTCGGATGGGGTTTGCTCTGTTCTCTCGGTCCAGAAAACCAGAAAAAGTTTAATCAATCAAGATGGATGCGTGCGTGTGTGATGGCGGTGGAGTTATATCCGTTCGACTTTATTTTTGAACAGTGTGGCAAACAGTGCACGGATTTGGAGAAGTGGGTATACAAAGAACCTTGTTTGATTTTTATTCATCTGCTGTCGGTTTTGGCCATTAAGTGGTTTAAGATCAGAGCTTGAAGATCATGGGCAATCTTCCTCACTATTTACCAAATGAATGTGCACATCGAAAGTGCAACGATTCGGAAACAAACTTCACCAATAACTATGAAAGTGAGTTTTCGGTTTATTTTCTCCTTTCTACTTTGATGATCTTCTCCCTCAAAAAATATTAGTTACGAGTAGTATCTTCAAACAAAACTGAAAGCAAATTAAAGTTGAACTTCCTCAAAGTAGCCACAGACAGACATTTTCTGAAAGGCATTACTTTTTACCCGACTGGACATAGGGAGGGTTATGTGTTTCGCGCGTATCCTATGTACGTTCCTACGGGACGCCCTGTGGCCTAAACGGCTTGACCGAATTTTGAAGAATGAGGTATCATAATATTCGTATTCTTCCCCGGAGTGTCATAGGCTAAAAAGATAAAAAAAGGAAATTTAATTAGTTAGGTATATGTACTTAAATGCGTCTAGTTCATATATTCTTTTTTTCCACAGTCAGTCGGTTTTTTTGTTTTTTAAATAAATAAAGTAGCGATCAGCAATAGATGCCTAGACGGTCTTAATTGAGTCTTCGTGAACGGTATGAACGGTAGGTTAGTGGGCGGTACGTAGTACTTGGACTTCTGAGAGAGGAGACAAAAATTCGATAGAAAACGGGCTACCAAATAATTGTACGTAGCTCTTCATGAAGTCTACCCTAAGACTGATTGGCGGAGGCAAATTATAAAGGCCAATTTGTTACAAATGCTTGAATAATTCTTAGCATCATTAAATCAAAAGACCTACAGCTTAATAAAATCGATTTGAATCTGCGTCACCTCTATAAATGCAGACCGTCTTAAAACATACGAGCTACTTATTTACTTATTAAGGGCGGTAGGATGGACCTGGGCCTCGACCATTATGTATCTCTAGTTAGCGCAATCATTGGCTAACTGCCACCAGTTGCGCAATCCAAGCTGATTGTAGTCACTTCCAGCAGCGCGCGCCACCTAAGGCAAGGTCTTCCTCTACTGAGTTCGTTGGAATTGATGACTCCGGGCCGGAGCGTAGGTATCCATTCGCTCTACATGCCCTAGTCATCTGAGACGGAGTAGCAGGTACAGATTTATATTTAAGATACCTTTAGACTTCTCTGCTATATAACGTTTTTTTAGCCGAAATTGCAGCAACCCATTGCGAAACTGCTCTAGTGATATTTGGGATTTGCATTTAAAGCCAAGCTTAAATTGAGTGTCTTGTATCGATTTGCATAAAATAAAACGCGGTGAAAGCTTCGAACTGGGTGGCTTTCTAGCCTATACCTCTTTACATACATCTGATCCACTGTATGATGCATAAAAACTCATCTGTCCTAATCATAATGTCAAACGATTGGGCTTACAAATGAAAATGACGAGGTTAGGTTAAATGGCCGTCAGAAGACAGTCCAGAATTGTAGGTGCATTGTCATACCACAGAAGTTAGGGCAAGAGAAGGTGGCTTAAAAATCTAGACTGGACATTCATACTACAAATGGGAGGCTTACTGAATATTTTGACATTGCCAGTTCGGTAATCGGTTTAAAAGTGCTGGTTGAGAAGGTGTAAGTGTGGTTCTGGAGGGCTTTAGATGCGGTCCGTAAATATATTTCTTAATCGACTTATCCTGCTCTTTCCGCACCAACATTTGCGGACCACTTGTCAGAGATTTTAATAAATCCAGTGGACTTAAGTATCCACTTTGGTAATTTGTTCCTTTGCATATGCTTGTATAAGAGCGAAGATGTGTTCTTTTCGGGTCTTACAAGTGCGCGCAGAGGCTGAGGTCTTGTAACGAGTAAGGAGTCACACAGCTGAGTTCAAACCCCGAAAATCACAAACAACTTCTCAAGATTTTTGTGCGAACTTTTGCTACCGCCTGAAAAATATCCAAAAATATAACCGGCCTATAAAAGCTTCAAGGTATAGGTCTCTTTAGCTTGCCTAAAAAATAAACATAACATAAGCCACCAGTTTCCAAATTTGCTTTCTTTATTGTAAATGTAAGTCTTGAAGAATCGAAAATCGATATGACGTCACACGTGCCGACGAGCTAGCATGTGCCTTGGAAATTGTTTAGTCCGACTTTTCGTTTACAGCTGCCACGATTAGATAGATCGTAGGCAAGCCTAATAACTGCTACCTCTTTTAATTAATACCAAAAGCGAATAAGGGCGATTGTGCAGACTTTTCGAAGATGTCCTTGTTGTATCTACAGCCCACATTGCTATTAATATTGAAAAAGTCGAGAACAGCACCAGAAATACGTACCCACCTCATTATTCTGCTGTACCCTTTCTTGCAGCATCCAACTGTTACCTCAGATAGATGCTCTTGCTGCCTGCGGGTTTTCGTATATGTGTGGCGGCACTCCATAGCACCACTCCATGTCTCCCTCAAGAATTAAGATAATTGAAACCGGGGTGGTAAATTCTTCTGTCACATATTAATGAGTGGTGAACATTTGCCCACATGATGCAAAAATTGAAATCAACAAACATCCACTTGCCGGCAATAAATCCTGCCGCAAGGCACACTCACACGCGTTCGCTGCTTGGCTGAGCAGGATAGCTAAGCGGATGGGTATAAGAAACACAACAGCAGGATGTGAAAAATTGAAGACTCTACCAATGCGAAGGAGACCATTTAAAGCGCGCAACCACAAAACACAACACCAACATTGGTACTTTCTAAACCCACTTTCAAACAAAAGAAAAAGACAAAGAAACTGCATGGAGCTAGAAAGGACACTTTTTGACCGAAGAAATATGCGATTTCTTGTTCCGTGTATTATCCCCAAGAAGAAAAACGACAGCCAAACAAGAACAAAGGACATCTGCATTTGACAGATGGGGGTTAGCAAAGCACCCCCAGAACAACAAATCCTGACAATGTGAACGATGAGGTGCAAATATTTTGAATTGTGCCATTTGCATATGCACATTTCGTGCATAGGAATAATGGAAAGAAAGGGATTTCAAATAATTAGAGCAATGGAAAGCAGGACCTCAATTTATTATCCTTTTCTGTTTTTGTTTTTGTTTTTTTTTTCATTCTGTTATTGTTGTGTCCTTGCTTCGCCACTGAAAACAAAACTCCACCTGAGATTTTTCCGCATTTTACAATAAATGTGCATGGGCATATGCCGTGTGTGTGCGCGCATAAATTTTCTCAACTTTGTTGCAGCCGAAAGAATATACATATGTATATGCACTCGCCCCAATTAATGTAAAACATTTTGTTGTAAAAATATGCATAACATCATCGTGGATGAGGGCGGAATGGAATGGAACGGAACCGAGTAGGTGACCCCATTATATCATATACGAACAGCACATAAATGAAATTCTCTTCTCGGCGTTGGTACTTGGTAAGTGTTTTGTAAACTTTATAACGTTTTTTTGAAGGTTTTGTTTATGAGGCTCATAATTTTTGAAATGAAAACAGAAATTATTTTAGCCAGTGATGGCTATGGAGATGGGAGACAGGAGATGTCCTTGTGCAAGCAGCTGCAGGCAGATATGAGCAAGCTTGTTGGTGGATTGTTGGTTTTGGCACACAACACAATGGGAGGGGGTGGGGTGATGCTTTTAAGTGGTGACATAAATGGATCTGCAGTGCAATACATTGTGTGGCTGGGAGTGTGATGTTCCATCATATATTTGCCTTTTGAATGCACTCGCTTTGGCATTTGTTTTTGGTCGTGTATACATACGTTTTGGCTAAATGAAGTTCATTATCTGGTTTGAAAGGCATGATGGATTTTCCATTAATTTAAAATCGCTCTGCATGTTTGAGATGGCAACTAATTACATGCAATAACAACAAACACTTTGACAGCTGCGGGTACAGCCCGCACTTTTTAGAGCTACTGAGCATTTAATTACTTTACAAAGCAATCTTGACATCGATGTTAGACCGGAATCATAACTTCAATACTGCTGTGCAAATGCTACCAACGTTGCGTTGACTTTTTTCCAGTAAAACTGCTGACTTGATGCAGCAGGGTCACCAGAACTAGCACTCTATTCGGCAGATTATATACAAAAATTGTTCAGAAAACATCAGTTCCAGATATATTTTTAGCATTTCATACTTTAGATACCCAGCTAAGTTGGTAACATCTACATTATCACGCATGAATCAAATGCATATTACATCAAAACAATATCCCTTATGATCGTTTTAACATTTTACAAGTCATTGGGAATAGTTCTACTGCTCCTAATATTTAGTTAAGTGATTACACGGTTAAAAATCCTGCCGTTAAATTTAATATTTTTGGGGAACGCCAAGAAAATATTGAAATTTAATATTGTTTAATACACAACTGCGTAGTTGAAATTTAATGTAGTAAAATTCAACCTTTTCAATTGTTAATATTTAAAAAAAGTAAAAATGCAAAAATAAGCACCCCGAAAATCGCCCTTTTTTGACACTTCATTTGTTAAGATTGGCTGAGCGTGTGAACCACAGACAATACAGAGTATGATTTGTCTATGGTGTGAACCGCAAGACGTAAATATACTACTACAGTAACTATAGAAATAATATAGTGGATATTAACACCACCATACGCCAATCATCGCACGTCATCAGCCATCTGCGCATTTCCTCAGAAAAACATTGTGGATATTGATTACTTCCACATTCACCTCGCAATGTCGTTTCACTTAATTGGGGAAAACTTCACGCAGTTCTTGTTGAAATGAGCCAACACCCCCATATAAATAACCAACACTTCGTTGGCTCTGTTAAGTATTTTGTTTTGTTTGCATTGATTAAGAATTGTTGGAGTAATGGAGATTAAAAGGCAGTAAAGTCAGAAAAAAAAACATTTTGGTTAAAAACGCTCTCAAAAAAGACATGGCAATAAAAGGAATAGCCTATGTCCTTCTCAGAATCTTAAGGGACATTTCAAAAAAAGTTTCATCGATATCTGTGCAGTAGTTTTCACGCTAACCGTTAACACATGAAAACGGCTGCAGTTTTATCATATGTACATATATAAATTTGTCTAGAAATTTGAATGAAGGAGAACTCATGTATGCCCGAATTATCTTATTCATTTTTCAGTCAATTACTTCCTTTTTGGAATTTAATAGCTATATTTCTGAGGCAATGTAGTCGAATCTCTAGACCGCCCTTATCTTCAAGAGCACATCCACTAGGAACATCTCTGAGCTTCACAGCTTAAAAAAAACGCAAATATTATAACCTCTTACAAGAATACTTTGAAATTAAACTTACTTATTTGTAAGAATGATATTCTCATTGGATATCAATGTAACCCCATTTTCAGCATGACTTTCACTTGTTTGTATTTTTAAAACATTTTTCTTTTAAAATAACTTTATCCAAATCATCCGCTCCATTGAGTAGAAAGCTCAAACTAACTCTAAATTCTTAAGCAAGCGACAAAATAAAACATTTGGGTTCAAAAGTAATACCGATATATTTAAATCTAATCACTTTGGTTCAGATCCTGTATTAAAACCAAATGCATATGTATTGATAACAAGCTCGTATTAAAATGTAATCAAAGTAGATGTTATATTTCAGGTCAACTACAACTTAATTGTAATAAGTTCTTGATTGAAATATTATTTTAATATAGACCGGGTTAGATTGTAGAACAAAAATGCTGGATTTTAATCTTTAAAGATTAAATTTCAGAAAATTCGTATCAAAATTAGAATTTTAATAAAACAATTATTAAATTTAAATATAAATATACTACAAAAAATGTTTAATAAATTCGGAATATTGAAAACCAATTTTTCTTGTATTGCATAGACCTGCAACACTGCGGAGTGCGGATGTATTAAAAAACACCCCCATATTTTTAACCGTGTAGCATATTCTACAAAAAACGAAATCCATTTTAACTTTGACCAGTTATTTTCCTTGGCAGGACTTTCAACAAAGTTACTGTCCATTTTGTCTGTCCGCTATAGTAATCAATTTTTAGTGTCTTGGCGAAATTTTTCGAACTAACAGTGGCGAAATTTTCCATACAAAATTTCATATCGTGACCTAAGGTGAAGCTTAAAAATGATTATTAGTAAGGTTCTGTACATTTAACCTTCACGTTGACTGTCGGGATTTTAATTTTAATTTTATTTTGTTCACAGATTCTTAAGTCGTTTTAGCTGAGCTATCAAATTCATCTGTAGTCTTGAAAAATCTGTACAATTCTTTAATGTTTTCTTTTAAGGAACTGTCAGAGTTCTTTATACTTTTTCGATCATCCACAAATCCACAAATTAGATTTATTTAGGATAATATCAAAAACATGCACACTAGCTACAATAGAGATCGAAAATTTCTTTCCATCTTTTCAAATTACTCTCAGCAGTAGAGATTTTTAAATACGATCACTAAGTCGTACTTTGTACATTCTTGTTCTTTTTTCGCTGTTGGTCGGAGAGAATTCTTTATTTTTATATTTTGTAGATTCTGATAAATAACTTAGAGTTAAAAAAAATAAGTCACATTTAGATAGTTTCTAAAGTTATTGTATTGAGATGCAGATTAGAGCTTGGCAGGCCGGCGACGCAAATAATTTTCGAAATAACTTTTCGCTTCACAGCTTTACATTTGAAGGCCAAAATTTATACCTATCGCTAATAGAATTGCCATTGAGTGTTTACTTTTAAATCAACTGATACCTTAAATATAGGTATATGAAATGTTTCACTTAAATGTACACATTTATGCCGCCAGCAAAGCCAATTGTTTTTAATGGCATCGGCATGCTGTGTCTTACTATGTCTTCGCACTTTCTTTGATCTGTCTTCGGCTTTCTGGATACACGGAAAGAATTGAAAATCATCAATTGCAAAATTTTGAGTTGCAATTTACGATTTATATATTAGTCGCAAATCACAACGAAGTTTTCATGGATTGATACAGAAATTGGTAATTTGACATTGAAAACGGCGGAGAATACCAAATTCTGTTTGTTGAAATTTACGATTAGAAGTATCAATTCGAGCTTGTTTTATTTGTAGTGATTGTTTGGCGCAATTTACCACTCTAATAGTATTTGGTGATTTACCAAAACTGAATGATAAATCAATAAAATCTTGTAATAATTTAACACATGAAACTGAAAACGTATATTGACGTAGAGAAGTCGTAAATTGCAAAATATTTTTTGTAATTTCCATGGAATCAACTACCTGATGTGTGGATTTTTTTATGCACAGTTCATAGTCCATGTACCTATCGAAATCCTTTTAAGTCCTTACTTTTTATGGATGAATGTATGTATGTGGTCAGACAGACAGCTGTAATCATGAAGCCAAATCTTCATTGTGCACATTGCGTTGCGGTGCAGAGACAGGCAGTCGGTATTCAATCTTTGTTTAAAGTAGTCGGGTTAAAGTTGTTTAAATTTAAATATAAGTAATTCGTATGGATAGTGAGTGTCCTACTAATTATAAAGCATTCTGGAATACATTTTGTAAGTACCTATTGAATTCCAAAAACCCTGAAGTACCTATGCATATAAATCTGTATTTTTTTCAGAAGTTACATCTTGCTATTAGAAAAGAAGTATCAATTGGTTGTAATTTGCTAAGGGAGGAAATCGTAATTTACAACAGAAAAGTGGTAATTTACGAATTGGTTTTGCAATTTACAATCCATGTAATATCAAATTGATAATTATTTGTGTCAAATTGCGATCGGTTATGGCAATATGTTTTTCTCGGTTGAGCGCATTATTGATACTGAAAAGTGTTGATTCACGACTTTTGAGGGTCAATATCTTCACTTCGTACAATTTCTAGAATTGCGAAAAAAAGTCGTGAATCAGTAAATCCTTAGCTAAGCTCTAAAACTAGACAAACTTTTCGTGATTCTGCGCTTATTTTTCTTGATTTGATCTTAAAATTCTTTCCGTGTAGCTTTTGCTGTATAGTGATTCAATCATTAAAGTGCATTTTTTTGATTCGATCGTAGACTTTAATCAGTATAATTGTGACCCAACCCAGTACATGAGGAACTGCACATGGTTCTAAACGAGAAAGAATGTTCTGCAGGTTTGTTACCTTTTGGTACATTAGGGCGCAGTGGAACCATTGTAAGTGCGGGTTTAACCGCTGGAAACCTATCAAATATCTCAATATTTTGTCCACCACTTCCGAGCGTCTGATTAACCTCAAAAAGTAACTGCCGAAGAATGCGTTTATAGCCTCACGAGTTCGACATCAAATAAAATGTCGCTTTCATTCCACAAAATATAAACCTTTGCACAAACTCTCCAGAAAGGTTGCGTAAAAAGTTCAAAAGGACCCTATAAAACACCCGATACACAGCAACAGCGACTTTAAATCTTCAATAGCAATCATGTTGCGGAAACGTTGTAGAGAAAATAGATCCGTTTTCGTCGCTTCATAAATAAATGAATAAAGCCAAAAACCATTTCCACAAATGATAACAAGAACAGTGTCGTTTTTTTAATCAGTGTTTATTGACTTGAAAAAAATACTTGCTCATTTGTAAAACTGCTAACATTTTGAAAAAAAAAAGAAATCTTTTTATAGCAGCCAATTAAAAAACAGTGCTCAATAGACTTGTCAAAACCGAGACAAACTCCGGGGTGACCTTACTCCTCTATTGGAAGGATGCTATTCAACTTGGGAGGCTTCAAAATGATTTGCATTTTTGCAATTTCCCCGGTCAATAGACGGACCTCTTCCAAAGCATCTGAAAAAGGAAATAAATTTCCATTATCTAGGACTTCTATCTGCGAGAGCAAGAGTTAGCGTTTTAAACATTTCCACCAACGAAACTCTTTACGGTTGCATGAAAGATGAGCAAAAAATAAAAAACGTATACCATCCATCTCTTGCTGTATGTTTAAGTCAGGATATGCATACACAAAAGCATATCCCGACCCATGTATGGGCCGTTTTCAAGTTTCCCACATCCATCTATTCGCCTCTGGAGGAAGCCCCAGTAAATTGATTCTCAGCCAATTTGTCGGATTATTTGTGCTAAAAGGACGAGACCAGAATATAACGGACAGATGGACGAGCGGACAGAGAACCACCCACTTAGATAGTGCATTTTAGCGGCGTGGTTAGGGATTTCCCGACATGCGATATTTCCTCCCAAAGTCTTATACCATATACTCTCAGTCCAGGGGCAATTTCAGCTTCTTCCGTTGGCCAATGAGGTATAAAGTGAAGGGATATGGTATATATATTGTTATTATTTGTCGTAGTTCGTTTGGCTTTTTCCTTCGCAATTTTCTTGCATTGAAAAATATCAACTGCATGTATAGGGTTTTGTGGTGGGGCTACCAACCCGCACTTTGTGTCGATGTTTCTGGAGGAAGAGGCTGTGGCAAATGGGTCAGCCGTGACAAGTAATGGGTGCAGTACCTATATTAATGTTGTTTGTCAATTTGAATCGGAGAGAGCTGGGAAAAAGCGCCTTTCGGAGAATGCGTCAATTTAGATAAAACCACCGACCAAGCGTAGCTAATGGTTGAGTATTGAGTTGAGGGATAAAAACTGACTCATACTAAGAACTTTACACATAAGACTCAAGTTCGGAGATTGCCTGTTTAAAAGAAGGAGGAGATTTGTATGATTTTTTCCATGCACTTCCTTCCTTTATATATACATATGCTAGTCAGTCTTTTTTCAGAATTTCTAGCATGGCTGACTTTCTTACTTACTTAGGTGGCGCTACAGTCCGGAGTGGAATTGTGCCCCAACCAATACGCCTCTCAAGTTAGCGCGATCTTTGGATAACTGCCTCCAGTTGCGCACTCCAAGTTGGTTGCGATCCCCTTCGACTTGCCCCCGCACCACCTAGGGCGAGGTCTTCCTCTAATGCATATTCCTTCCGGGTTGGAATCAAAGACTCTCGAGCCGGAGAGTTCATTAGCTCCGCATGTTCCAGCTATCTGAGACGACTGATGCACACTTCTCTGGCCAGGTCGATGTCGCTCGTAGAGTTCGCTGGTAAATCTCCTCACCCGTCACCAAAACCCGTCAACGCAAACGGGACCGAAAATCACTCGAAGAATTTTGCGCCAACTGATGAAAATGGAGGTTCAGCAGTCGCTACTTTAACAATAGGAGCTATTGAGTCATTGATACCAATGATTTTGTGAATGTGTCTGATGGGTGCCCTGCTAAGGAGTCCCACGACAGTTTCATTTATTTCGAAAAGCTCATGGTTGATCCTCTGCTACGGCTCCTTAATCACCAAAAGAACGTAGTGCGTTTACAAATGATCTGCTTATCCTTGTTTAGCGTCAGACTTGAAACGACATGAACTAAGCGAAGAGGAGGTGATGTGTGAAATGATCCTTGCACCACCCAACATCCGACTGTCAGATCCGAAGGACGAAGGACTTGAATTTTTGTTGTTTGCTTCAGCTCATGGATATATGCAGGCACTGTGAGGACCTATAAGTTGCAGAAGACATCTCCTAACTTTTCTGTGGATGTCAAGCAATTGCTCGGAGTAGAAGGAAGCACATCGGCAGAAAATTCTTCAATAACGTAGAGGAGGTTGGTTCTTCAAGTAATATTGAGACCAATCTTAAAATCTTGTAGGAAAATGAAATGTTTAAATTAAATGGTTGCCCAGAATTGCGGAAACACAAGTCTTGTTCAAAATAAGAGGTGTTAGATAGGTCCCGCTCTTTGGTAAATTGTGTAGCTCATGTCGAATACATGACTATAGGAAATGGTCCTGGGGTGGTAACTGTACTGCCCTTAAGGGTGGCCAACGTATTTCTTCTGACCCCACCACCGTTTCAAAGTGATCTAGACAGGGGTACACGTTAAGCACTCAATACTTTGATTTTCTGTAGAAACTTTGCTAAAGTAACCAACACGGTCCGACCTCCAGTGACTGGTAGTGTCTTACCGAGCGATTGGCCGATTGGTGCAGTTTTTTTCGCCGTGAGTTCACATGAGTAAAGTGTGAGCCTGTGCGTCTATATCTTCTCCATAACGACTTGTTTCATTGATGTTGCCAGGTTGTGATACTGCGACTAATTTCGTATTTTGTCTGACAGTCAATCATTTCGGACTTTCTCAGTTCTAATTTCTCCCACTTTTTCAGCAAGCATTGAAGGTATATAGCTTCGTTCGAAACGCACAGACGACCCTTTGTAGACACGTTTAGGCGGTGGATGTATTTGAATCCCCTTACTTAAAACTTACCTCTCGCGGTACTTGACCATATTTTTACTGCTTAGATGAGTATAAAACTTGCAGCTCCTGGAAGGAGAAGCCTCTTGTTCTGTTCCCTTACTCAAATGTTATTCATCCGCTGTGAAACTGCGCTGACAGTTTATGATGACTCGTTTCAGGTACCTATATATTCCTAATGAAGTTTGAAGCTTAGACGAGCATCAGTTATCGCTCCAAGATATTTTATAAAAGTTTAGGAAATTTCTCCGTACCCTCTCACTTTATGGTTTCCCGAACTCTTCTAATCGCAATGAGTACGGCTTTTTTTTATGATCGGTGATTTGCAAACAGGTCGACGCTTTTTAACTATCTACGTACAGCATCAGAAACTCTCTCGATGCTGTTAAGTTCAACTTAATTTAGCGTTTGAACGCAAACGCTTGGAATCTTGGAATCGGCACGTTTCTCATCAGAGGGGGTTGGACCGTGTCTTATGGTATACCGCCGGGTACATCATATCCCTAGGTCCCCTCGTCAGAATCAAAGAAGGGGACTCTATTTTTGCAAAATAACTCGTCCTAATTTCACAAAGATAGTCTGGTGTTGCCAACTCGTAATGCTTTCCCAATCCACGGAACTGAATGCGGTTTACACATCGAGCGTTATAACGAAGCAGTTATCTTTAGGTGACTCATCACCAGCGCTTTCCCTCTATAAAGGCTCGGGATCTGATTAGTACCGCGTCTAATGTAGACCTTGGCTTACAAAAACCTTATTGATATTCCGAAAGGCATTGTTCTCGTTTAAAAGCTGGTTGGAGCCTGTTAAAAATTATCCACTTAAGCATTTTACCGATCTTGTCTAGTAAATAAAAATGACAATAAAAGAAGGTTCATTTAGATAACCATTCATTTAGATTCCATCGTCCTTATCACTGCCAACACCAACCCTCCTTTTATGTCGAAAGTCACCCTAAAAATACGCAAAAATGTGATGGAACCGAGTTGGAAGTACGGTGGCCAAAACGAACAAAGTGTAGGAAATAACAGACCTGCATCAAACTTAGCCCCTTTTCACCCTATCTGCGTTCCAATCTATTTCAGATTTATGCCTATAAAAATTAAAATTACATTCATATTGCACTTGGCTAAATGCCCTTAGCCATAACAGTCTTCCAATCATTGCGATTTAATTTGAACATCACCATTAAGAGTTTATTAATATTCCCTTTATCCCTTCAGCAGACATTTTTGCGCCAATAAAACGTCTGAAAAAAAAAACCGATCCTTGTGCCAAACGGTTGAAGAATCTCCTCCTATCTATCGATTGCATCGCATTATTTCATTGCTTCAGTGAGTGCAACACATTGCTCGAAGCGCCTGAGAGTCCTTATGAATTTCTTGCCAATTTAATTGGGCGCTCCTTTTGTTCTTTTCGTGTTTCACACTTCCTTTACAAAGTGAAAGCCCACGCCGCTCCTTTTTTCCTTGCTGTTGGATGGAGCAAGAAATAATAATAACTGAGATATGTCCCTATTGCGGATAAACCAACAACAAGGACTATAGACCGTGGAAATAAATTAAGAAAAAAGAACGATCTGACGATGGCGTGCAGTTTTTCATCCCATCAACCACCTCCATCCTTGGCTTTTGGTCTTTGAAGAGAACAATTAAAACCGCACTCGGGTTATTCTGCACCAGAGTTTCTTTCTTATATATTTACAGACATACATTGACCCAGGATACTACGAGAGAAAGCTTTTCTAAACGACTCGAACGAAAATCCTTTAATGATAATTCTCCTTATTGAGTGGGTAAATTGTTTATTCAATAGAATCACAAAAAAAAAAAATAAAGAAGGAATGGAAGCCGATCAAGAGCCTGGGGATAAAGAAGTGTTCCTTGCATTGAGCGCGCGCTTTTAAGGATCAATTATTATTAGTGCTACACTCGATCGTTATCCCAGCACTTTCGCTCTCAAAAGGATGCGATGAGGTGTGATGGGTTTTTTCGCCCTCCATTTTGTTTGATTATATAACCTCCTTTTGGCGGAAAACTTTAATATCCTCTTTGTATGGGGGTTAAAGTTTATGAGTTCGAGGATAATGGAATTTAATTGTTATCTTTTGTTTTACTACGAAAGAAAATTAATAACTGAACTCTGCAGATGAAGGGTTGTGCTGCAAAAGAATTTGCACAAGAAAACAAAAAGGTATTTGGGACGGTCCATTATTTGAGTGCGGGCATGAATAGATATTTAATAAACTCTGGGACAATGCAAAATGGAATGTGTCGAGACTCGAGATGATAAATTATTTGGTGAAAATTTTAATCGTCTTGTTATTTATTTTTATCTATTTTATGTTGGTCTTAGCTCTTGGCTATGTCGGTGGTATCGTGTTGTGTTGATAGTTGTTTGGAAGTTTCAATATTTTTCATGTAGACTTAATGTTCCGGATACATACTCTGGAATATCATTTCGAAAGTTTGAAGAAAAACGCCTAAACAAGGGCGATCTAAATATATCCGAAAACAAAAATGATCAGCGGCCTTCAGAGAAGTTTACTTTCACCCTACATTTTACCACTATTAACGAGCTTAAAAAAATACATTGTGCGGTTTTATGAAACCACGAAGCAAGTGAACCTTTTTTAGGCATTTAACTGAAAAATTTCGGAAAATTATTCGACATAGCGTTAAAATGGCGTTCTTAGTCTTAACTCAATAATTGGAAAATGGGAATGATAATGGGAAATCAGTAGTAGACAAGATATTCAACTATAAATTTAAATTTCAATCTACGTATTAGAATACGCAATACATAATAAAATACAATCATTTAGATGATGATGATGCAACATTTTTTCTGCAACAATATTTTCGGATATAGGCTCGCCACTTTGAATGATAAACGTACTACATTCAGGACTCGACGCTGGACCCCTACTAGTACTCGGCAGTCGGCATGGCATCTGTTATCAGTTTAATCATTTTTTTCCGGCGGCTCAGAGTGTAGTTTGGCTTGTGAAGATGACTGTAGCGTTGCTTAAACATCGATAGTCTATCGATAGTATCGATAGTAAAAAACTATCGAATACATCGATAGTCTTAATAAAACTATCGATAGTATTCCTTGAAATTTATTCTCACCTAAAGTCCTTGTTATTACAACTATAAATCAAAAGCAACAGTCCCTATTGACTGGAAAGAACTTAAAGCGAGAGTTTTTCAAATGCACACACGCTCCGCTCATGCGGAAGGATATATTTTTTTCGGAGATACGAAACTTTCCTTGGTGAACAAGCTATTGTTGGTTTATGTGGTTTTCGATTGGGCTTCTTCAAATTCGCTCTCAGATTTCAGATTTCGTCTAATCGAACATAAAAACGTAACTTGCTCTTTTTTGTGTTGATATTTGTGCGATTGGAATATGTGTAGCCTTCGACACTTTCTAAGAGTTTTCCATTCACTAGTTAAATTTTATATGAAAACATTCAAAATGCTCTCCCAGATTGATTTCTAAACATTTGTACATAAATAATTAACAAAAAATAGATCAACCCGATGCAATTCGTTTCTTTTCAGTTGAAAAATTTCACGAAAATGTAAAAAAACTCCACTAGTTGTCAAACTCAAACGTACTTTTATTGGTAAATCTGAAGCAAATCTGAGAAAAATGCAGATTCGCCAAAGTGCTCCGAAATCTGAAAAAGGTTGTTTTTTTTGTACCAAACGAACATAAAAAGTGCTCTGAGAGCGCTCAACCGAAAACCACATTAGTATCTTTTTACGATTCGTTTTGTAGTACGTGCCACGTTTCATTGTTTTCATTTACAGAGACAAAAAGACACATAGATTATTAGAATTATTTATTATTTCGTGTTTTACTGGTGAAAGATTTATCTGTTTTTTCCAGTGATTCGGAAAAAATCTTTTATTTAGAACATCTAACAAACTTTTTGTTCCATTGACTTTGAGTTTTAACTTTTGAGAATTTTAGTTTTTGTTGTTTTAAATCAGTAATACCTAAATATGTAATTTGGTTAGATTTTTATTGACTTGTAATGGGTGTTCACTATGACATAGTAGAAATTGGTTCCGTTTCGTTGCCTAAATGTGTTTGATGTGTGAATTTGGAAAACATCGATAGTATCGATATTATCGATAGTTTTTTAATGAAACTATCGATACTATCGAAGCTGCCAACTATCGATGTTTAAGCAACCCTAGATGACTGAAGGCCTAAAGAAAATTAAACATATTGAATGGACCGGATACAAATTAAAATACCTCATCAATTAATATTCATGTGAAATGAGTTAAAATAAATTCAAGCACTCAAAATTAAAATTTATTGACTGGTAACAGATCACTTTAAATAGTAAGGTCTCTGATAATTGATTTGTTAACTATAAACAATATTTTTAGATACCAACAAATCCTTCTATTAGTGCATAAACAATAAAGTTCTAATAATTCTGTTAAACTCACTATAAAAATAAAACTTACTCACCAAGAACCTTTTTCCTTTCCCTCAACATTCCGTCTCTTACGGCGTAAAATTGATTCTTCGTCGGATATTTTCGCACTATTCTTGGTTTTTCCCTCGTCGACCGGTTTATTTGGCTCACTAGCTGCATCGTTATCCATCACGATCAAGTGAATAAGAACATTTACATTAATACAATGATCAAAACACACGAAACCGCGGTGTACGTGCACGAATAAGTGAGAATGTCAGCTGATGCGAGCTATAAGCGCCATTGCTCTGCCGAGCGCCTTTCACTTCATCCCCACTCCGCGGGCGGCTGTAATGCGACATGCGATAAATGGACAACAAAATTCGAGGCGATGGAAAAAAGTTTCACTTTAAAAATGTGGCGCACCATATAGGACACTATGGCTTACGGCTTAGCTTATTACAACCATCCGTGAGTTTTTTTTATTATATTCGGGATCAATGGAAAATGGAAGGGACCTATAATTTTAGCGGAGTTTTTCCGTTGGCTGAACCTGAGACCAGTCCTACACTAGTCCAGCACAATAACCACTGAACAGCAGGTCAATATCAGTACCCTAAGCCTAGTACGTATACGAATTGCATAATGAGGATTTGAATTTTGCGAGTGCTAGGTACGTATGTTTTCAAATAAATTTAGGATCGAAACTAAGTGGGCAGTCCTTACCTAATTACATTTACTTTAAGGCTATTTTCACTAGAAAAGTCTTCGACAAGGTACATAATGGAGAGGTATGGACGAGCTGTACTCGGTTTATACGCTTGGGGAATGAGCAGTATGGCCGTTAAGTTATTGAGAAAGCCTATAGTCGGCATTCCGTAAACGAAACGTTCAAACGTTTTTGTGTGCACGAATGATTTGCTTCTGCAACTTAGAGCAAATCATTCGTGCGCACGAAAACTTTTTAACGTTTTCCCCTTACAGAATCTGACCTTAAAGCTTACAGATGTTTTTTAGCATTGGAGAAGCTACCTACACGGCCGAGTCAGTCGAAGCTGAACTTTGAAGAGAACTGCAGGAGCATGGAATTAAGGGTTCTCTCCTGAGAGCAATTCATTTTTTTTTACACCAGCAGTAAAGCTGAATTCCTGGCTTGGCGTTGGACTTCCTCAGGGGTGCCTTTTGTCTCCTCTCCTTTTTTTCTTACATATGGTCTTAATGTTACAGCGCAGCATTGGCGAAGAGTGTTTCGAATTGGAAGACCTAAGGATAAGTAATCTTTGGGCCATCCGAGACAAAACTCCAGCACTCCATAGGTTAGTGGCCTTCCGTGTTGAAGCCGGTTGGTTGTCACCAAAACGCCTCTCAGATACACTGCATGTTTGTGGCGTCTTATTAAAACATGTGGAGATGCTCATGTACCATTGGTCAGTACAATCTTAAGACGGCTTGGTCATTCTATTCTATTATCTGGAGGTTCAAACTTGATGTCAAAGCTAAACTGTCGGTCTATAATTCGGTGTTTATTCCAACTCGTACCTATGGTCATCAAATTGGGGTACTGAATCAGCCAGAACCCCAATTTAAATCAAATAAACTTGCAAAATTCACAAATTGAGATTTTGCAAGCAAGCCACATATACCTGCCCATAGAAGAAAAAGTCATCGTTTAGAGGCATAGCATAGTCATGTTCAGTGATTGGTCTGAGAATAGACCTTTAAACTATAGTCGGTGGGAAAAATACCTTCACTAAGAATGACCATCGACTAGGAGTTATTTGAGCTCTAGCTATAAAAACTGTTACTCATATTGGGCCAAACTAAACTTTTATGCAGCACCTCCTCGCACTTAATGGCAACTTGACTGGAACCCATTAAATTAGAAACTCATGAATGTCCCCATCAACCTTTAAGCCGCGTCATACGAAACACGGTGATTTGTGTGTGTATAAATGCGATGTACAGTACCCCCTTGTGGACGGAGTAGAAAGATGGTGGATGATGGTTTGAAATGCTCATTGAAGTATTGGCGAAAATCGTTTTTAATTTTTTATGAACATATTGGCAAGTTGCAGGAAATAAAACAAGTTTGCACTGCCTTTTTAACCCTTAGAAGTAAAATGTTCCAAAATCTCTGTAGCGATTATCTTAAGTCTTCAGCGAAACTTTTTTCCAAATTTGAAGCTTCAAGGTCTAGTGGCTTGGGCTGGGTTGTGTCCTTTCGATTGATTTAAATGTTTTTTCTTAAACATCCTATAAAATATGTTTGGACCTTTAGACGACGAGTTTTAAATCCTTTTTATAAACCGCCTTGATCTGAATCTGAATTTTGTACAACCAGAGGTAAGGGCTAGGATGTGATTGTTAAATTTTCGACATTCTTTTCATATTGACTTCATTTGCACATAATTAATCCTTCCAAAATAACTTTCACAATTAAGGCGAAAGGGCTCATACTCACGACCACATATGGCTGCCATCAATTTGAGCCAATTTCCATAAACAATATTGGAAACCAACAAATATCAAATACCCAACCTCCTCCAGACGAAGTAAATTAATTTAAAATTTATTTGAGCCTATCGAAAAGGGTCGCCTCGTCATTAATATGGGACTTAATAAGTTTTTTTACCACAGCCACCGATCCCAGCCCCAAGATATTCACAGATTTTTTGAGATCTCATTCTCATCTGCCTTCATTTCAATTATATACCCTCTTTTGCGGCGGTAATCTGTGCCAGCTCTTCAGTTACCCGAATCTCGACTAAATGCTTGGCCGCATATCGTGTCTGTAATTCACTTTGGAACTACTTAACATCACGAAGCAACAGCAACAACTGCAAGGACGGCAGTAATTGAAATATGAAAATCCATACAAGGCAAGAAGTTCTGCAAGGCATTAAGTGAAAACTATGTACATGACCTCACCCCAGCAGAATCCATTGCGGAAACCTTCGTCTCCTTGCGTTTATAGTTGCCGACTTCTCAACAGACAGAATACGAACAGAAACGTATAATAAAAATGAAGAAATTCCGACCGCAAAATCCTTTTTTTGTAGGGCGCCCACCCCAAAAGGCATCAAACGCAAGTCGCTCTCATGTACACATATACAGCAGTCCCCGCCGCCGACAAAAGGAGATTTTGTCATTTCGTCCTACATGTGGCGGAGGAGTATAGCGATTAAGGACTTCTGCTACAGATATTTCTGTCTCTCATATCTCTCGCACGACAGAGGCACACCGACCGGCAGTATAAGATGACAGTAATTCCTTGAAGCAAATGGTATAACGAATCTCCTTCGGCCGCACCCCAAACCGTCAAGACATGATAGTATTATGATAAGGACATGGGTTGTACTATACATGAGAGTGTAAGTACAAAGTCCTTTTTCTTTTCGAGAAGGAAATGAACTGTTTTTTTCTTTTTTTGCGGTTAGCCTTACATACTTTTATACCAGCAAGGAAAGTGGCAAATAAAAGCGATATCGAAAGACAAAATGCGGTTGTGCGATAGAGCGATGTTGTGTGCGGGTGTATACACAGTCGGCTCCTTTAAGGACATTATTAAAGAAAGTAGTGATGGTACTTTGTATTTGTTGGGCTTACCGCTCTGAGCCCGAAATTACTTTATGACCAAATGTAACAATTATTGCGCTGTGATGGGGCTTGGAAGGGGATAAAATGACAATGCCACAAGGATCTATGTGCGAGCAGAAAGGATTTATTTCTTCAAGTGGCACAAGGATGGGGGAAAAAAATAAGAAAGGAAAGATATTGCCCCAAGGGGCAGGGCTGATGAATTTTTGATTACATGACCAGTTGGGTGACACTTCAACAACGAGTTGGATTCACTCGAAATGAAGTGGTAAATGGGCTGGCGCTGAGCGAAGATAAGACGTGAACATCGGACGAAGGATTATCAAGACGAAAAGCCCCACTACCACAGCGAAGTGGTTTAACGAGAAATTAAGCAGCAGTGCGAGGGATATTGAATGACTGCTAAATGGGTAAGAGATTATGATACGAGTGGAATTTATTCCAATGCGACTCCTCGTGTGACAGTTAGACATCACAGATCATCATTACTGGCGAATAGTGGCCTGTTTACCAAAGTGGAAAATCTGATCAAAGGGATTTATGAGAATGTTTTTGTAATCAGGTTATGATGGCTGTTAAAGACGGAAGTGGACTTTTGGAGCGGTGCCAGCCATCCGGGGTATCCATTGAAAATTCAGCCTCTTCATCGTCGCCTTCAATCCCCCGGCTGTTCATTACAATAGTCGCACGTCTGTACTGCTAACTTTTCAACAGTGACTCACGGTATAATCGCAAGAGTTATTTTTACCATGTGGAATGGATGACGGACTTGATCCAATCAGTCTCACCCTGGAAGGCAGGCTAGAAACATTCACTTAAAGCGAGCAAAAACCAAATCATTAAAGCATGCATGGAGAGTAACTTTTGCTATGGAATTTCATATTTTTTTGTCATTTGGACTCGATTATCTGCCGCACCTTTTTTTACTTACGAAATAGGCACAGGTTTCTGCCCAAGCCGAAGCTTATCTACCTTCACCAAACAAAGTTATAAATTTGGAAACAACTCTAGGCAAATGCTTAAAGTATGTTTCTGCAATTTTTTTCATTTAAGTCTTGACTCCCCGAATAGCACACTTGGGTTTTAATATGGTACATACAACTCTAATATAACTATCAAGTTATTTCCTAGGTATTGCAGTAACATTGTCACATCCCACATTGTAACCAAATTAGCCGCATTTCCCCTTATATTTTGCAACAACTTTGTAGTATTTGTGTTTTACTGAGGTTAGTTTTTGTTAAATGATAGTTCTTATTACGTTGTTTCAACGAAAACATGTTGCTTATGCAAATCAGTTTAAATAACATGTTGGATATAAAATAAGTACGAGAAATGTTTCTGTAAACATTCCAGAAGTTTTAAATAAGTTATTATTGGAATGCTTTTTGAGTCTACATGTATAGACAAACAAATTATGAAGTATAAAAGGAAAGGTAAATATATTTGATCTGAAAGGTACTAGTATCTTAAACAGTTCAAGTTTGCTGCGATTTCCGACCAAAATCCTTAAACGAATACTACTTTGGTCATGAACATTAATGTCTTGGGTCCGGAAAATTCACGCGCCTCCAAAAAAGGGTTAAATAGAAGAAAAGTTTGAAAATTAGAAAATATTCAAATTTGTATTTAAGCTTCGAAATCCCAAAAGACTTGTAGAAACAAATTTTAATATACCATATTCATCAGTTTCTATACAAATGGATTGTAGAAGCTATGCAATGTATTGGGAAAATTTAAATGTACTTTTCACATCTTAAAACAGGTATATAAAATGGTGAACAATATGGCGGTTGTTACATGAAACATCATTAAAACATGAACCATAATATTATAACTAAAATTAGAAGTATCCAAAATGAGGATTTACTAAACGTATCTGTAACTTATTACCAACCTTTTTAGAACTCTAACTTACGAACTCTTATAAAACTATTTTCAAACATCCCCCCCTTTTTGTGAACAAGTTTAAAACTTAAAAAAACGTATTTACAACATTTCGAATGACAATGTTACAAATAGTCCCGCGTGAACATGAATACAACTGATATAGAACGGATTTTGTTACAGATTACTTAAATATAACAGCAATACAATCGAAGTTTTGTTGCAAATCACAATCTGTGCTATTCGGGTCGGTTGTGACTTTCGACTATGACATTGGGAAAAACTTGTATCACTTTTAAACCATCATTTATGGTATGATTTAGCTGATTTCAGGCGGAGAGTTCCGCCATTAGTACTGCAGTGTTCCCAGACTTTGAAGACTGGTTTCCCCTTTTTTATGAGCAAAAGCATCAGTTTTCCCCAAAATTTTGAAAAAAAGTTCAGCTTATTTCCCCACATACCATAAAACATAACAATGTTCATATTTTAGAATGATTTCCTTTTCTATTAGACATAATATGAAAACCAGTGAATGCATTCTTATACACACAAAATTCTTACGTAGGCTTTCGATGGGCTTTTTTTTTTTTTAACTTTAGTACGAACATTTCATTTTGAGTGAACTTTGAAATTTGTTTGTAGTGAAAATCCGGTTTAATCTTTCTTTTCACAGAGATTTTCCCATTTTTAGCCTCGTCTCTCGTTATCTCCTTTTCCATTATAAAAGAGCCAAATATGCGTTTTTTGCCCTCAATATGGGATCAATGATTAGTAGGTACCTACGTATACGCGCATTCGACTTCTGCGTGAAAGACTCTTGTCTTCTTTTCTTATTCTCCCACGTTTAACTTTATGGTAGAGTTCAACCGAGGGACCATCCTATAGTCGAAACCAGCTTTAAAATAAACAAGTAAAAGTGTTATCGTCGGCCTGGCCGATGCTTTGATACCCTCCACTGCATACAAGTCATGCAAAATTTAGGCATGTGAGGTAGTACGTAATTACATTGAACAACGGAAAGAGAGACACATGGGCCCAATATGGGAGGTACCAGATCTACTTGACCGACATAGCCCATTTTCAATACCAACCTGACGACGATAAAAAGAATTCCTTTCACAAAATTTCATTCACCTATGTCAATTCCTTTGGGCGCTATCGTGCTTTCAGACAGACGGACATGGCTAAATCGATTCAGAATGTGATCCTGATTCAGAATATATATGAGGTCTCCGGTGACTCCTTCTTGGCGTTACAAATGTAATGACAAAGCGAATATACCTTCCTGTGGAGGGTATAATAATAAGGTAGTTGGAGCAACAAGTCCGTAAGGACCCTAGACCTAGCATCTCACAACCAGTTGTGTGAGTTGAGTTCATTTTTGGGACGAATGGAAGGGATCTACAATTTTATGACGAGATTTTATGATTGAGAAGCTTTATCATGACAGTTATACTCTCAGATGTTTATCAGCCCAAGTAACAATTTGACTTCGGTAAGGTTCAAATTTGTAATTTCTGTAGGCAACAGCTTCGATAGTATTTGTTAACCGAAATTGATCCATTTCAAAGCAATTGTTTCGATAATAGCTTCAGCAGACCTTTACGAAGCATAAACACAGGCTTTATAGAGGGATATGAATTTAATTTTCGATATGATCTCTATTAGACTTCTGAAAATGTGTCTGGAGATGTGTGGAAAGTGAATTGTTTCGATAAAGCTTGTGGTTCGAAGCGCTTCCTAGAAGCTTCTTTAGAGCTTCTGACCGAAGGCATTATAGAAGCAATGAACTGTCATGCAGTCAACCGCTTGCGATTGGAAGCTGTACAGAAGCACTTACTCGTACTTCCTCCTAACTTACATATGGAGGCTTTATAGAGGTAAAAATGAATTTCATATGAAATGAATAAGCTGTAAGGAAAGATCAATTAATTAATCGGGGAAAAATTACAAAAAATAAAACACTTTTAGCACAGTGAAAAATATGTCAATAATGTGATTCTAAATAAACACTTTTCACTCATAAATAAATTAGGTATCACTAAATGTCTTGCTTACAACTTCGGTCGAGTGAGCTGCAAGTTTATTGCAAGTCTTAACGAAACTCTAAAATGTATCAAGTAGTTCAGATTTACCACTGCTACAGCATTACGACGAATTAGCCTAGTGGGTAGTGTATTGTACTACTACGCAGCAGGACCCATGTTCGATTCTCAGTGTAAGTAAAATGCAAATTATAACGAGAACGTAAATGTAAGCTCCATGAAAATTGAAAAAAGTCATTGGATAATATTTATTAATAGGATAAAAAAAAACAAAAAAAAAAAATAAGAAAATGTAATAAAAAACATAAATTTTTTTCTTGTTCATTTTTGAGCCTCTATAAAGCTTCCATAAAGTTTCGGTAAGTCCCTACCAAAGTAATAGCCTACTGCTGATAAATGTCAGAAGCTTCTTTTGCAAAGCAATAGCCTACCGTGGATTTAAATTGAAAAAAACGTTAAGATGAAATTTGGGATAGTAACTTTACATTGAGAAAATTTATTTTGAATGAATGGATGGCGAGCCCAGAACTATTTTTGCTACTTCTACCCAAATCTTGGATATTCTGCACAGATCGAGGCATTGCAAATAAAACAGAGCCACCATAAAACCTAAAATAGGCTGTATATTCAAAATGTCTTCGACCTTAATAATTCTAATCAGGGATTGATTTTATATATTTTAAAACTAAATTTGTTTATGTCAAATGTTACAAGAAACAATTTTTTTACGATTTTGAAGGAGTCTGCCACAAGCCTTCCCGCGTTTAAAACGTCTTGGACCTACATTTTTGTTATTAAATAATATAACTCCCTAAACATATAATAACAGGTTAAATCGATTATCTCAGATTTAGAAAAACATGTTTTTTCAACATATTATTACTCACTAAAGCTACGTACATTAACTGCAAGACTTCGGCTTGTAGCATCAACCTCACATCATCCTTCAACTCATCTCCTTTTTTTTCGTTTATATCGCGCACCAAGAATTAGCTTGGGCTCTTGGTCTACAGGAAATATTGCCATCAGCTGATCGAATGGCTTCGCTATAGCGTTGACTGTAGGGAACCTATTTCAGTTCAATGGCTAGGGGAGTTGAAAATACTCGTACATATTTTATAAGTCTCATAAAATGTGAACCTTTTCCAGATGAATCTAGGAAATGGTCCTTACACAAAGTAAACATCTTTACAACTCCTAACCAGAAGAGGTACACTTCCTTGTAAGTGATAGAACAACTATACTTCTACTGGCGGAGCTATATATGGATCCCTTTTATTCCCCCTGCAGGATATGTACCACCTGAGTGATAAACGCTTTATTCCACACCAACAGCTTCTCCCTTTGCACTGACACTCATTCAGTTGTATTCCAAAACCGCACAGTCAACATAAACATTTGAATCCCTCAAAAGGGAAAATCATCAAGGATGAAAGCGCATAAGAATGCCACTCTGTGCCTCCGGTGACTCGAAAACCGTTTGTCCAAATCAAACTTCCTAAGAAGGCTTTAAGTAATGTGCACAAGACACACACGTATATGCACTCACTATACCAAAGGAGGAACAACAAACATTTCCGACTTTACAAAGGACATTTAAGAAGAAAAAAAAAAAATAAAACATTGCAACATTACCGACAACAATAACTAGACAGACTCGACACTGGCAGCCCAAAGGAGACATACAACGACAAAGTTTGTTTTCCTCACTCATACTCACATTCTATTAGCGGAAAAGTTGCGAGCAGAAAAATGAAAAGAAAAGAAAAAAACGACACATTCGCTATAAGAAGAAACACAACATTCTCTCATGTACCCGTTGTTAAGTTGGGAATGTCCTAGATCCTTCCAGTGCCAGTGCATATACTATCGCACAGCGGAAGTACTGCGGAAGTTTTTCCTTGATTGAGACGGAACACAAACCATAAAAGGATCTTCATGTGCGTGCGTGTTGCACACAGTTATTTTGTTAAATAGACCACCCCATCTTACTTTACTAACTGTATTATATGAGAGGCTGCATTCTCACCCTGTTGTCTGTGTGTTTCACTTATTTAATCATATTTTTCATATTCTTTCATTTTTTCCTCGCCGGAGGACATGTTTTTATTTCGCAACACGAGCACAAACTTGTCCTTGTTATAAGAGGAAGAACATTTACTAGATCCCTGAAGAAAGTTTAAATGGCATAGAAAATTTCCACACCCGCATGCTGCTGCGTCTCAATAATATTCTGTGTGAATATTTTGAGCAATAAATGCAAAATTACCTCTTTTACTCAAGGAGTTGTGTTTAGTGTCTTTTCTATTTTGAATTGAGTACAAGTCACCCAAAAGGAAATCAACAACTTGCCGCCTATGATGAGGATGCAAGGTGATTACTCATTGTGTGTGTTTGATTGGAGAAAAAAAAAAAAAATATTCAAAGGGACGAACGACTGTTTAAGGGACTACTTATAAATGGTGTTTTGATGCAATGAATAAGGTGAATAAGGAGCATCAAAGGAGAAGGGTATATCTTAGGCAAAGGCAGGTAAAATGAAAAGAAAATTAAATTTCAGTAAGCTTATTGCAGTTTACGCCAGATCAGAAAGAGGGAACAAAGAAAACTACTTGAAGTTGTGAACACAAGCTGTGTTATTTCGTACAGACACCTGAGCACAAAAGAGATGGAGTTTTAATCTTGCCGCTGGATAATCAAGAGGCTATACGGCGATACCCCAGAGCTAACAATTAAAAGTTTAAGCGGCTGTTTGATGAGGCAGCAGAGCTTTTGTCGGATTAGGGAGTTTACACTTTTGAGGGTTGGCTTAGGGAAAGTGGTTTTTGAATGGATAAAGAAAGTTGGCCCAAGAAGTCACTGCAGGAGTGCATTTCGACTTACTCCACGGAATCCATCCACGTTGTATTTATAGAGTTTGACCAATGATTGGGTATATTTTTAAATCATGCTAAAGTGGTAACTATGATTAACGGATGTGGGTTAGATTAGTTTTCCTGGTTTGGGATTAAACGGCGTTCGTGCGATTTATGTCATCAAGCAAAAAACTGTTTTGTCTATTTATGGACTGCAGTTTCTTAGACATGGCAATCTTTTGCTAAGATGTCAAAACAGTTTTTTGTTTGATGACATAAATCGCACGAACGCCGAGAAGGTTTTCGAAGGAGAGCTTAAATTCGTCCATAAATAGATAAATAAATAGATTAAAATTTGTGCAGCTACACTCATAAAACTGTAGAACAACGCTGACCATAAACTAAGTATTAAATAGACCGTCAGCTCCCGTCCCGAGCACCTCCCTCATTCCCGATGCAAATTTTAAAACGAAAATTCCCTCTAAAATATCCTATCTGTGAATACGTGTGAACTGTGAAGCAGCAAAAAAATAAATTCTAAATGGCGGGAGATGTAATAAAATACTGACATATTTCTTCCTTTTTGTGGGAATTCCGAAAACCGAAAACTCTTCCGTGGGAAAGTCAGGAGTCGGACATATAAAAATTCAAACTATCAATTTTTGGTGAAATTTCATCAAAACATCTGCGTTTTACCATGATTATCTACACATAAAGGGTGATTTTTTAAGAGGTTTAGAACTTTTTTAAAAAAAAAAAACACAAAAAATTCGAAAAAATGAATGAAATATTTATTTGAATCGATAGTTTGAACCTTGCAATTTAATGTTTAAAGATAATTTCATGCAAATGTTGACCGCGGCTGCGTCTCAGGTAGCCCATCCGCTGAGTCCAATTTTGGCATACTCTTTCACACATATCGGCCGGTATCTCACGAATGAATGCATGGATGTTGGCTTCCAGTGCGTCAATCGAAGCGGGCTTGTCCCTATACACATTAGCCTTGGCATACCCCCACAAAAAATAATCTAATGGTGTCAAATCGCACGATCTAGGCGGCCAATTGACCGGCCCGAAACGTGAAATTAACTGTTCACCAAACTCGCCTCGCAATTGCGCCATTGTTTCGCGTGCTGTGTGGCATGTGGCACCGTCTTGTTGAAACCACATATCATGCAAGTCAAGAACTTCCATCATCTTTGAAGAAATATCGCCCAATAATGCCGCCGGCCCATAAACCGCACCAAACAGTGGCTTTTTCGGGATGCATTGGTAGCTGTTGCAATGCTTCTGGCTGATCTTCACTCCAAATGCGGCAATTTTGCTTATTTACGTACCCATTCAACCAAAAATGAGCCTCATCGCTGAACACAATTTTTCGATAAAAAAGCGGATCCTCGGCCAGCTTTCCAAGAGCCCATTCACCAAAAATTCGGCGTTGTGGTAGGTCGGCTGGCTTTAGTTCTTGCACCAGCTGTATCTTAAAAGGCTTTACGCCCAAATCCTTCCGCAAAATTTTCCACGTAGTGCTGTAACAAAGGCCTAACGCTGGGAACGGCGCCGAATCGACATTTCGCGGTCTTCTGTCACACTAGCTGATACGGCCGCAATATTTTCTTCACTACGCACAGTACGTAAACGTGTTGGTGGTTTAATGTCCAACAAAGTAAATTTGGTGCGAAATTTGGTCACAATCTTCCGAATAGACTGCTCAGAAGGTCGAGAATGCCGATCATAAAATGGAAGCAGCGCGCGATGAACATTTCGAACCGAGCTCGAATTTTGATAGTAAAATTCAATAATTTGCAAGCGTTGTTCATTTGTAAGACGATCCATGGTTAAATTGCAAACCAAACTGAAGCTGTTTGACAGTGACACAAGGTACTAAACACACGTCATCTGTCAAAACCAGTGTTGCCAAAACCAAACCAGCTAAAAAATCACCCTTTATTTAAATAGCCTTTTAGCAAAATTTTCGAGTAGAAAAAAATAATCATCGTAATTTTAACAACTGCGATTTTTATACTGAAGGTTAGTTCAATTTGATTATTTTTTTTTTTAACAAAACAAATTCTATTTTAAAAATAAAATTTTTTCGTAAAAAGATAGAGGGAATTTTAGGTCGGTTGGAAAAGGAAAATATTAGTACGATTTCTGGGAAACATAAAGGGAGATTGTTAAAAGCACTGACTGAGAGTACTGTTTTTGGTGAGTCAGCTGATGGATGCGTTCCCAAATGTTTAAATTAGTTGTTTTATTTCACCACGAAAACATGTATGTTGCAAAATGTTTAAGAACTATAATAAACTGTGAAATATTCATTGGTGGAAATGAAAAAAAAAAATGATTTCACCGGCGAATGTCGACAGAAAAACGGCAACCAATATAAAGAGAAGAATTGATTAAGAATACTAACATTTTAAATATGCTTCAGGGGAAAAATATAAACATTTCTGTTTAAATTTACAGAAGCTTACAATTGCGAAATTTGTATGGAAAATATAACCACTGTGAACTACTCGTACTTAATATTGCGTCAGCCGAGAATATGAATAATGTTCATTTTTAATAAAAAGAAAAAGTCTAATAGACACAATCAACGAAAAATGTATTTTCTTTAAAATGTACGGGAAAGAACGAAACTCTAAATGTATATAAACAAAATATGTGATATGTCTCACGCATTTAGGTTATGCTGCTTACAGTTTTCTTTTAATTCATACGATTTATAATCATTAGTAATCAGATATTTTTTATATTAATAAGCGTTTTTTTTTTATTTTTGTCAATGATTCATATAGTTTATCGATTTCTATATGCGTTCACTCAAAGTGCCAGATAAAACTAGTTGCGGGATATTATAGCCCTGTGTTGTTTTCTAGTCATGTTCTTACTAAACAGGCTTCCGACCTGTAAAGAGAGCCTGTATATTGCAGCAGTCCATCTTTTGCGATCTGAGCCACGTTGCTATTTGTGATTGATCGCAACTATCAGGGATGTCTCCATGTTCGAGTTGATAATGACTGTAGACAGTGTTTGGTGTTCGTCTAATGACTGATCACAATATGTTCAATTCGGTTAAAGGTTTCTTGATCCGTGGACCACCAATTTCCGTCTCTGATATCTTATATTTTATATAAATATAACTAATTTTATATATAACTAGCTGTACCCACCCGGCTTCGCCCGTGTAAATGTGGTTTCAGAACAGTTGATGGAAACAAAATTAAGAAATTTGCTGTCTTGTTGGGGACAAATTTTTTTGGCTGTTTTGTTTCTATCGACTAAGATAGTGATATTTGCTGCATTACTTACCCTGGAGCACTTTACATATAACTGCCCGTGCTTGAAGCAATTCTTGCTTAAATCAACTCCCGCATTTCTTAAAGTTTGATCCTGTGACTTATGGATTGTCATTTCAAAACAAACATTAATAGGCAATCGAATCGGTTTAAACTGAAATGAATAATTACTGTGAATTTAAAAACTTTTTAAGTTATTGAATTCATGGATATCCTAAAATGTAGCCGCAGATGTCCCCTATAAGCTGGTGTTTACTATATTTAAATGCTCCCAATATTTTCGAACGGAAAGTGTGACAAAGAAAAAAGCGAAACCAAACGATAAAATAAATTACTCTTGTCAATTTTTTTCCGGAATTTATAGCGATATAGAGTTGAAACAAAGTGGATATTGTGGGCCTATTTATCCTCTATAGGACTGATAATAATGCATCAGAATATATTCAATAGTTTCTAAGATTTTTGCATTTAAAGACATGCAGTCAAATTCAATCTCGAACAGAACTACACCAATTTTATTTATATGATTTTATTTATATGATGATATCGGTCTAACGTACCCTACTTCCAATCATAGACACCAGCGTTACTAAAATATTCCAGTCAAAAATAAAAACATCAGAAAACAGAAAATCCTGCTACACTTTGCCTTGTACTCACAAATCTTGTTAAGTGTAAGATCTTATAAAATAGTACTGTAGACGCTTTTAACTCTTTAACCATAGCTTGTTCTCAGATCTTTACCTACCTACTTAATAAAATAAGAAAAGAACCAACCAAACTTTTGATTAACGGGAAAGATTCGTTCGACTCATCCGTGCACTTCATTTTTTTTTTGTTCCGAGATAAAAAATTCCCTACTGCGTACTTGTAGCTTTTTTTGAAAGGCCCAATGCCCAAAAATGGGTAATTACCCACGATCTGGGATCACTGATAGCTATACCTGTTTGACATTTCTCTTATGGTTTTTTCTTTCTTAGCAAACCAAACAGCATACTGCCCTTGTCTGTCTCCCTCTCCGCCACAGGAATGAAATAAAGTTAAAAGAGATGTCAATATATTGCGCGGTTGGTGTGTTTGATTTGTGAATGAAGTGCATATGCACTCACCCAGGTGAAAATCGTAGAAATGTTTCAAATTTTGCCTATTTATTTAAAAACCTTTTAAGTTATCGAGTTAATGTATATCCTAAAATGTAGCCGCAGATGTCCCCTATAAGCTGGTGTTTACTATATTTAAATGCTCCCAGTATTTTCGAACGGAAAGCGTGACAAAGAAAAAAGCGAAACGAAACGAAAAAATTAATTACTCTTGTCCAATTTTTTCCGGAATTTGTAAAGTTATAGAGTTGAAACAAAGTGGATATTGTGGGCCTATTTATCCTCTATAGGACTGAGAAAAATGCATCAGAATATATTCAGCAGTTTCTAAGATTTTTGCATTTAAAGACATGCAGTCAAATTCAATCTTAGTCGAACAGAACTACACCAATTTTATTTATATGATTAAGTTAGGAATCTCTTCACTGAATTAAACATTCGCAGATTTTTTTTTGTTTTAAGATTTTATAGATACCTATGCCTCTGTGTAATTTTTTTTTCAATATGCTTTTTTATAAGCTAAGTCACTATAAATTTCTACCACTGGGCGAACTTTAGTTTAAATTAGAAACCTGGACAATTGCCATGCCCCTTCGCTTTGCTGCAAAGTAAACGTCAACTCAACTCCAGTCAATTTGAAGTCAATTCAAGTGAAGTCAAACAAAGTCAATTTAGTTTTATCTTCAGGGAATTTAAAGTGAAATCTGGCAAAGACAATTTTTTCTTCAACAAAATAACTGAACAACATTGATGAGTGAATACTCAAGAAATCATCGCTTCGAGCTGTCTACTAAGTCATTTCGGTTGAACCGTTAGTCAGTACAGTACAGGGTGGGCCAAATACAAGTTTCTTTTTAAAAATGCAATAAAATTAACAAAATTCTATTTTTCCCATGTAAAGGGTGATTTTTTAAGAGGTTTAGAACTTTTTTTAAAAAAAAAACACAAAAAATTCGAAAAAATGAATGAAATATTTATTTGAATCGATAGTTTGAACCTTGCAATTTAATGTTTAAAGATAATTTCATGCAAATGTTGACCGCGGCTGCGTCTCAGGTAGCCCATCCGCTGAGTCCAATTTTGGCATACTCTTTCACACATATCGGCCGGTATCTCACGAATGAATGCATGGATGTTGGCTTCATGTGCGTCAATCGAAGCGGGCTTGTCCCTATACACATTAGCCTTGGCATACCCCCACAAAAAATAATCTAATGGTGTCAAATCGCACGATCTAGGCGGCCAATTGACCGGCCCGAAACGTGAAATTAACTGTTCACCAAACTCGCCTCGCAATTGCGCCATTGTTTCGCGTGCTGTGTGGCATGTGGCACCGTCTTGTTGAAACCACATATCATGCAAGTCAAGAACTTCCATCATCTTTGAAGAAATATCGCCCAATAATGCCGCCGGCCCATAAACCGCACCAAACAGTGGCTTTTTCGGGATGCATTGGTAGCTGTTGCAATGCTTCTGGCTGATCTTCACTCCAAATGCGGCAATTTTGCTTATTTACGTACCCATTCAACCAAAAATGAGCCTCATCGCTGAACACAATTTTTCGATAAAAAAGCGGATCCTCGGCCAGCTTTCCAAGAGCCCATTCACCAAAAATTCGGCGTTGTGGTAGGTCGGCTGGCTTTAGTTCTTGCACCAGCTGTATCTTAAAAGGCTTTACGCCCAAATCCTTCCGCAAAATTTTCCACGTAGTGCTGTAACAAAGGCCTAACTGCTGGGAACGGCGCCGAATCGACATTTCGCGGTCTTCTGTCACACTAGCTGATACGGCCGCAATATTTTCTTCACTACGCACAGTACGTAAACGTGTTGGTGGTTTAATGTCCAACAAAGTAAATTTGGTGCGAAATTTGGTCACAATCTTCCGAATAGACTGCTCAGAAGGTCGAGAATGCCGATCATAAAATGGAAGCAGCGCGCGATGAACATTTCGAACCGAGCACGAATTTTGATAGTAAAATTCAATAATTTGCAAGCGTTGTTCATTTGTAAGACGATCCATGGTTAAATTGCAAACCAAACTGAAGCTGTTTGACAGTGACACAAGGTACTAAACACACGTCATCTGTCAAAACCAGTGTTGCCAAAACCAAACCAGCTAAAAAATCACCCTTTATTATGGCTTTATAAGTAGGAGCAAACATTCCCATTAATTATGGAGCACAACGTCGTTCAAGTGGCTGCCTCGGCTGGCTTCGCAGAAGCGCATTCTGTCCCTCCAATTTTCCAAAGCCTTGTTAATGGTTTCGGGCTGTAGTTCACGGATTGCTTGGCTGATATTGGCCTTAAGTGCTTGAACCGTTTCCGGATTGCTGGCACAACATCGGTCCTTCACGGTTCCCCACAAAAAAAAAGTCCAAAGGGATCAAATCGCAGCTCCGAGGCGTCCAATTGACATCGCCAAGATGGCTGATAAGACGATTTGGGAATTTGGTGCACAAAAGATCGGTTGTGGCATATGGGCTGTGTGGCATGGCGCACCATCCTGCATGAACCAGAGGTCGTCCAAATCCTTCAATTTCGTTAAAAAGAAAAATTAACATGGCTCTGTAACGCCCACCATTGGCAGAAACGTTGTTCACAGCCTCATTTTGTTGAGATCGATGGCGAGTTGATGCTCGTGAATTCAGTCTCACACTCTCGGCTACAGCAGCCACATTCTCGTCTGCGTACGCACCGTACGACGACGGGGACCATGAGTGTTGTCCACTATCATAGTAGTCTCACGAACTTTTTCTTCATTCTTCATTCTTTTGCTTCATTTCGGCCAAAATTTCTTTTCAAAAAACGCTCTGTTTGGGCTACACAGCACTCATTTTGGAAAGAAGTTTTCAATATTTTACAACGTTGTTCAAGCGTAAAGCGACTCATTTCGTTCCGCGGAGGTTCGATACTGACTTTCTGTCAAGATTCCGAGCGGGAAACAGCTATCAGTGTCAAAATAACATATGATTTAAAAAGATGGCCCACCCTTTAGTTGAAAATTCTCCCGCAGAAGATCTTTTCTATGCCACTTTGGTGCTTTATTTATTCGGAAGCAATTTCTTGACTTACCAGCTCTATCTCAAGAAGAATGTAATGCAAGAGAGCAATTTAGCCATTCACGTAGTTTTAGTACATTAACCTTCTACCATCACCGTACATTGAACGCTGTTATTACACAGAGCTACGTTCAAACGTAATAAACCTCTCGGCCCGTCCAGTCATCAACTGCACAGTGCACCCGACTCTGCATCGTCGCAGCCCAACGAGTCCACGTGCGTGAACGCTCATATAAAACTCCTACCTGTCCACGTCCACCCAAAGCACTCCATACGAGTACATTTATATAAATTTCTACGGGAAATGTGTAATAAAATAAAATTCGAATAAAAAAAAAAGCCACACACATACTGCGAATAAATTTAATTGCCCCTTGCATCATAAAAACCTCTCGATAAAAGACTCACAAAGTGGTGCCCATTCTTAGTGCGGTTGGCAAATTACTTCACTTCGCCTACTTCCATACAGCATACACCATACCCGACCCAATTCCAGCCCAATTGTAATTTCCTTAATTGGATTCCTAAATAAATTTCCCTACCCCACCGGAGGGCAGTAAAAAATCCTATTAATTTGTGAAAAACTCCCCTCTAATGCCGTAGAGCTTAGGCACAGCGAAAAAAAAACCGTCTCTCTCTCTCTTCACAAAGGCGACAATTGAATACAAAATTGCTTAAATCCTGTCACCAGTGCAAAAACAAATCCATGCTAAGCGAGTCACAAAATTGAATCTACCGCTCTAATTCTATATTCAAAAGGATTCGAAATAAAAAGGACTCTCTCGCGTTTGTCCTGTCTAGTCGACAAAAAACAAAAAAAAAAAAAACAAAACTTTCGCGAAACAAATTAAAATGCGAGTGCCAAAGAGCCTTGCACTGCCGCCAACAAAACAACTCCAATTCAGTCTAATTTGAGTTTTCAATTTCATTATCCTGTCTCCGTGTTCCTTGCTCTTTTGTCCACAATAAATGAACTGCATATACAAACCGACTCTTGTCAACATTTTTATTCTCTATCATGTATGCGGGAACAAGCGTTTTGAAAAATAAAAACAAAATGCACAGCTAACGCCATAAAGGACGACCGCGAAAAAATCTCTAAAAAAAACATTGTCATTCCTAATGTTGGTTTCTATGCGCAAACCAATTTTTGAGGGTCCATTTTTTTTTATTTCGAATAAAAACAACATCGAGATCGTGCACCGCCAGTGGGTAGGAAGAGAAAAAAAAAACCGTAACACGGAATCAGTGTTGGGTGCTTTTTGAAGTCAAAAAGAATACTGGCCATGGCGGGCTTATTCCAATTTGATGTTATTTTAGAACACAGAAACTATTTTGGTGGCGACCACATGCAATTTTCATCTCAGTTGCATTGGGTTTTCCCTACTGGTTGCCGCCTCCAGGGGTATATGGATTCGAATGGTTTGGCTGCACTGAAAGTGATGCTATATTATATCAAACGAATGGTTTTTGCGGCGATATCGTTTGTATAGTTCAGTTCGGCCAGTATAACCGAAAGCTGTGGTGTTGGGATTGAAATTTTTAGGGCACTCTTGTTTTTGTTCAGAGCTGGTGGGATAACCTAGATTGGCAATATAGGGGATTTTTTTTAACAGGCGGCTTTAAGGTTCGCTTGGTGAGTATTTAGGATGGAACGAAAAAAGCAACTGCCGTTGAATGCTGCTAAAGATTCCGATCAGATTTGAAATGGAGTGTCGTTGGAAAGCATTTGTGATTGTAAATAGTATGTAGAGATATGTAGTATGTTTCAGCTATGTGAGAGTTGTGTCGGTGCAAGCTGGAATATGAACTTTGAGTTTACTTTTTGTTGGTGGTAGAAAAACTCTCTATAAATTTAGCAAGGAATTCGACCAACAAGAAATTCGTATCAGCCAGCATAGCATATCTACGAAATGTCGGTGAAAACTGCTGGAAGTCCGATGGCTGCAATTATCCAGCCAGGTATCTACCCTTTTGCGACATTCAAACACAATGGTGGGATTAATTTTCTTGGTGCAAACTCCGGATAAAGAGAGAGTAACTTTAAGGGGTTAAAGGAAACTCAGTTTATGCCTTTGCAGCACTACACACGCACTTCAGGCTGACCTAAGTGCATTTCGGATAAGGAAATGCCTTTTCAATTTTCAGTAACAAATCTATATTCCCAGTTGAAGCCATTTCGGCCATATTGTGAAGCCGTCTTCGTAGCCTATATCGATAGGTGCTTAGAGTGTCTTCCACTTATCGGTTGTAGTTGTGGTTAGGAGGCTGCAGAGCTTTTGTCGGCAACAATTCAGCTTTCTTTACCAGCATTAAAGTTGTCTTAAAATCACCATAGAATCAAATTATTTTAAATCGGAATACGTCAGTGAGTCTTGTGCAATTCTCAAGGCATTATGCGTGTAGGACTTATTAAGACTCACTGTAACATAGGAGGAAAGTAGTTTTCGGTTGACAAACACTGCGACAGAAACTGAATAGGGAAATAATCGAAAGTCCACACCCGAAGATTGGCAGACTTATTATTTTCTTATTTTCTTAGTGATCCCCCGACTACTGAGGACTCTCTGCCCGAAAAACTGCAGCCTCCCATCCTCTGCCTGGTCACGCTGCGTGCAGTTTTCCACACCAAGCGGAATGGTCAGAAACAGAGGTTAGCTCTTCCTTGTCGCCTTGAGCCTGGGATTTAAGATTTTAAATCCTCTTAGCTGGAAAATTATTGTCCATTCGCTTGATAGGGATGAGCCAATGTAGTCGACGTGTTTGGCCTTTTGTACTGCATCCACGTCGCCGTTGTATATCCTCCTCCATTTGCCCATCTCGCTCACAGGACCAAAAATCCGTCCAAGAATATTTCTTTCCAAGGGGCCTGCCTTTCTGCTGGTCACTCAGCACACGTCGCTATAAAGCAGAACTGGTAGAATAAGAGCTTTTTAAAGGTGCATTCCGTCTTTCGAATACCTATCTAAGAAGTTTTGAACCCAATTATTTTGCCGAACTTTACTTGCTAGGGTAAATCTTACACTAGAGTGCCATTCGTGGAATTATTCATGCCCTGCGCATGTCTATTCCAGAACGACATTGTTATTATATGGAATGAAAAAAAAAAATGCCAGCACTCGTGCGCTCGCTTCTCAGATGTGACGATTGGACCCTCTTTTTTTTCAACTCCCCGCACCGTTCCTCACAAACCCCATCAATTTAGTTCGTTAACTGTTTAGCAGCGCCCTGGTGCCTGAAATCAGTCTCACTCCGTTCTGACTGCATAATGCGTTCAGCACCGCGAGACATACTTTGCCTTCTTCACTTTTTTTTTTTTTTTTAAATAATTTCCGTTGAGCATGTCGCGGACTAACGCCGGATACCCGCCAGCTAACTTACATCTTCCCATCAATCACTATTGACACTTCGCCTACAACAAACCTATACCTGTCCAATTAAATCCTATCGCATCCTATCCATCAGCAAAGTTTCAAAAGAATCAAAAAAAAAAAAGGCATTCATTCCCAATCATCACTTTCAAGGACGCTCATCCAATTGAACTTTTCTGTTCGTTGTTTTGTTTTTCTTTGCTTTTTCTCCTTCTTTTTCCAAATATTTCAATGACATGTAGGAAAAACACATTCGCTCAACACCTCGTCCTCGCAAGCCACAAGAAACATTCCTTCGGTGTTCACACTTCACCCATTCAATTATCACAAACAATCGTTCAACCGCACGCATTCGCCTTCCTTATCCCCAATCTTATGGAGAAAATTACAAACACAACAGAAAGAGAAAATAATAAATATCCTTCAAGCGGAAAAAAAGTAAAGAAATCCTTATTTACACCCCTGAAGGAACACGTTTCCCACAGTGCCAAAGTGCGAAGATGTAATTGACATCACCGCAAAAGGCGGCTGGGAAGAGCAACATCGCAAATATCCCATAGCTACGCCACATCTCAGTGACACGACACATGGACAAAAAAAAAAAAAAAACAGCAAAATAATCGAAAAACAATAAATTTCCTTGGCAGGCAAAGGTGTTTGTTGGGATATAGGTTTTCTAAGAAATTTTCTATCGCCCATGGTATCAAATTTTGTGTCGTTGTTTTGCTTTCATTTTTCTTCTGTCTTACGCAACGTGGAGTTTGTTCCCTTATTCTGGCCTAGATAATTTAGGTGCCTAACGTTCAATATTATATCGCCAACAGTAGTGGAAGAGAGAAAACCCCCAATCAGGATTGAGGGAGGTTGGAAGTAGGTCATGTTCTCATTAGAAACGGAAGAAGGTGTCGGAGCAATGGAAAACATTTGTGCTCCACTTGGTCATCGGGTCTAGATTGAGCCTTTTCAACGAAGTCAATGCTTAAGATGTTTGTTTTTATGACCAAATAGCATTATGTGTTAAATGGTACCTCCAGCTTATGTACGATTGTGTCGTACTTGACAGAAGAGAGCACTGAAAAGGACGTCTTTATGGTTCTAAGCACCAGGAGCCAATTTGACCTCGCATACTAGGGACAAGTTGAATATAAAGGGTGTCTCATAATTCACGCAAAATTTGAATTTTGCGCCATTTTATAGTACAGTGATGCCAACGGAAAAAAAATGATAAGAATGTGATAGCTGACAGTTCGGGGTTAGTAAAAATGGAGCGCTATCCGAAAGGGCAAGGCATTTTCATTGTTGAGCAATACTTTAAAAATAATGAAGGTTTGCCAGCTACAGTCCGCAATTTTCGTACAAAATATTTCATCTTCGTTGATCGTCAAAATTGTCGCATTTGGGGTTCAGAAAACCCACGCGTAATTGTTGAGAAACAAATGCATCCACAACACGTGACTGTTTACTGTTTGGTGCGGATTTTGGGCACTATCGGACCATTCTTCTACGAAAATGCGGCTGGTCAGGTAGTAACAATTAATGGTGTTCGTTATCGTGACATGATAACCCAGTTTTGAGTGCCTAAATTACAAGACATCTATGGATGTGACCAACATGAGGTTTCAACAAGACTTTGCCAGATGCCATACAGTCAGAGAAACAATTCAATTACTGCATGAGTCATTAGTCGGCCGTTTTTGCGATCCGAATTGGCCATCGAGATCTTGCGTTTTAAGGGCATTGAACCTCTACCACCAACGCCTTGCAAGAGGAAATTGGTAAGTGTATTAATGAAGTTCGGCCACATTTATTGCAGCAATTATAGAAATTTCAGTAAAAGAGTACCTACTTGCCACCAAAGCCGTGGCGGCCATTTATCCGATGTGCTATTCCATCCATAACCCCAATTCTAATTAAAAATCTGTATTTTCTATCAAAATTACATTTTGCGTGAATTAAGAGGCACTCTTTATTTTCACACCTTCGCTGTTCCTTAATTGTGACAGAGTAATTTTTTTTTTCTTGTTCATTTCTTCCCTTCCGAATTGAGTATCACTTCTATTCGATTAATATTTAATATTATTATTTTATTTATTATTCCAATTTTTAAAAATTTGGGCTAACATCTCTAAAGTTGAAAAGAATAGTTTACAGCATTTTTGTTTAAATTGAAAGTAGAGATGATGATACAAATTTTGTCATCTGAACAGTAAAACAAATTAACATATTGTATTAGTTTAAAAATATGTTGATGGGAATATGCACATGTTGTAGATTTTATGAATACACAGTATTGATGTTGCTAGAAGTGTTGGCACTGGGGGGAATACGAATTGAGTGATCCGTCGTTAGTTCTTCTCTTTGACCAATTATCGTTTGATTTTGTTTCTGACCATGATCTCATTTTCTGTACTTGAATAAGTCATCTGTCTCTGAGGATTTCAATGCCATAGATTTAAATTCGCTCCATATGTTAACATCATTAGCTCCTTGGGGACAATGCCGGTTAAATGCTGACCCAAATTTAAAACTGAATTGTTTTCAATCAATTTTATCTTCGTTGTTCGATCAATGTGTTCCGATCAAAACGGTACGCATACAAAATAAGAGCTGTCCTTGGTTTACGTCTGATGTGTTGACTGCTATAAAGCAGCGTAACAAGCGATACAGCAAATGGAAGCACCGACCTACCGATGTTAACTGGGATGCCTATAAAATGGCACGAAATCTTGCAAACGCGACCCTGTGCATGTCCAAAAAAAATTACTATGCTTCAAAACTAAACGTCTCCCTACCTACCTAAAAAAGCTATGGAGCAACCTACGTAAAATTGGTGTTTCTGATAGAAATAATAGTACTAAATGTTGTCTTGATCCGGACGAATTAAACAATTTTTTTCTTGGGAGCGACGCCCATGCAAATGCCTTTGATTTTAATCAACCTACAAACCAAATTATCAGTGAAAGACTGGTAGATTTCAATGTGGTCACGGAAAATGAAGTTGTGGAGTGTATAGCCGCCATTAAGTCTAACTCCATAGGAGAAGACGGTGTGCCTATACGTTTTGTCAAACTCATTTTACCAATAATCATACCCTACCTCACTGATGTTATAAACTGGTGTATTATAACCACCACTTTTCCGGATTCCTGGAAAGTTGCAAGAATCTTACCAATTGCCAAAAGCTCTAACCCAACCTCTCATGCTGATTTCAGACCGATTAGCATCCTACCTTGTCTATCGAAGGTATTTGAAAAAATTATATCAAAGCAGTTAATGCAATACATTTCGCACCATGAATTGTTAAGTTCTAGACAGTCTGGTTTCAGAGCTAACCACAGCTGTTCCTCAGCTGTAGTCAACCTACTTGAAGAAATACGGCAAGACTATGACAAAAACAACATAACGCTCCTGTGTTTATTAGATTTTTCGAAAGCTTTTGATAAGGTGAACCATCAAATTCTGCTATGGAAACTCAAAAATTTATTTGGGCTCAGTGACAGAGCAGTTCAACAGATAAAAAGTTTTCTCTCTGGTAGGTTGCAAAGGGTCATTACATGTGATAATCATTCTCAATTAAAAACGGTCACACAGGGCGTACCACAGGGATCAATATTAGGACCGATCTTATTTTGCATCTTTATAAATGACCTTCCACATGTTTGTAAACATACATCAATTCATTTATATGCAGATGATGTGCAAACTCATGCCGCAAGTTCACTTCATAATATCGATGAACTCACGGCACGTGTCAATGAAGATTTGGAGCAAATTCACAGATGGTCTCTTGAGAATGGATTGCAACTAAACCCAAAAAAGTCGCAAGTGATCCCTATATGTTACAAAAAATACAACCCTCATCTTTTACCGAATGTTTGGCTCAATAACAATAAAATTAGTGTAGTAGACACTGTCACTAGTCTAGGCTTTGTTATTAACCGTAGCCTATCTGGCTATAATCACATAAATATTATTGTTGGACGAATCTATGGGTGTCTTCGCAAATTGTGGCTGTCTGCCAATTTTACACCCATTGAAACTCGACGAAAGCTGATAATAGCCTTAGTACTACCCCTCATAACATATGCTGAGGTTGTCTACAGCACACTCGACTCTTTATCGCGACGTAAACTTCAAGTTGCTTTCAACGACGCGGCGCGATATGTGTACGGCCTTCGTAGAAGTGACCACATCTCCGTTTACTCTCGGGAACTACTTGGATGTCCTTTGCAAGATTACATCAACGCCAGGAACTGCATATTTCTTCATAAAGTCATATACAACCAACGCCCAACTTATCTGTTTACAAGGCTTAATTTTTCTCGCTCCAATAGAACTATGCATCTTATACCTTTTCGTTACATTCACCTTAATTCCTCACGTCTATTCTTCGTCCACGCTGTTAGACTATGGAACTCTTTGCGCACGCGGATTAAAACAATCTCAAATCTAACAACTTTTAAAAGTGCCATTTTTCTCTATTTCTCCTCGACTATCTCTTATACCTAAAACATATCACAATGTTCTATTTCCACTTTTCCTCTCCACCTTCCTCAATTCCATCCTAACCATTCTCTCCTCAACCCATCGGCTCTTTAGATCTTTTGTATCATTTAATTAATAGTTTTAAGTCATTCAAATTTGAATTTATATAAAACTACTTCAAAGTTCTAAGTACTATAAAAGATATAATCTTAATGTACACACCTATAAGTAATAAATACAAATACAAATACAAATACAAAAGTGCTTTTGGAAGAAAAACTCAATAAAGTCTAAGCAAAAATTGCTTTCATAAAATTTAACTTCACTTTCACTCACACACACACACATAAATAATGACGAAACTGAAACTTTACAATTTTCTTCATTTTGGTGAGCGTATTCTTTTAGAGTATGAATACATCACCGCAACAAAGAGTGAACTACTTTTGTATTAGACAACTTCAAGTCTTGTAGTAAAAGACTTTTTCACAGTCTTACTTGAATTTATTTATTTGGTTTAGTCAATAAGATTAGGTAACGTAAGCAAAGTTACGAAAATTCTATCATTTCCACAAAATATTTTTTTTTTCCACAAAACAAAATGTTTTTTGGGAAGGTATAGTTTACAACATTTGCAAAAATTGTATAGCCGAGATAGACCCACCCTTCCCCTCATATAGTAAAAAATGTTTGTATCAAAACCCTCTACAAAAACGCCTAAGTTATAGTACACACGTAAAAAAAAACGTCGAAATATGCATGGAAAAGGCGTGAAAAAATCTTTTTTAAACGATTCAAAAACGCGTAAAAAGCGCATCCAAAAACGCGTTAAAAAAAGGCGTGGCTACGGTTTCAACCAGTTATACCTACACATATGTAGGTAAGTCAACAAACTTGTTTAATTTCTCTCCAATATTTTGTCAACGGTTGTTCGTTCTTCTTTCTAGCAAGAGAAGCAAAAATGAAGCCGCAAATTTAAAATGGTCTCTTATTGGCTTCTTTCCGATTTACCAATTTCTAAGCGGATAAAAATTACTTACCCCAAGATATCAAATAAACAACGGTTATTCCCATTAAACTTTAATTATCTAAATTAAAATTCTTCAGAAAAACAGGAATCGATTTTTTTTTTGTAATTTATTTTCCATTTATCTGTATTGTAGGAATTGCAAATTATGTAGAGAGACCACACTGAGACCACCAACTTCGGCCCATTTTCCATTACTTGCCTACAAGCTGTATTTTAACTGGGGTGGCAAATTCTAGGTGCGCTAGTATGTTACATAGAAATTCGTGTTGACAAAAATGTCACGTAACTTCAAAAATTTCGGCTCACTAACACACTCGCACCTTGCATATGCCACTTCCGCTGTGGGCAAAGTTGCTGGCAGCGTTCATAGAATTTTAGACGTTAAATTTGAAATTATTAATATTTACGTGTATTTCTTTAGGAACAAGCTTACATTTGCTTAAAATATTTATGAAAAATTGTCAATGCAGAATGGTTGCATGAAAATAATATCCTTTTGACCGAACCTTTATCAGTTATTTAAGAAAAATGAAAAATCGAACTTAGTGATATCGAAAAGAGTTAAATACATAACAATGTTTGTCCTACTAAAAGCATGTGAGGTAGTACGTAATTATTTGTTTATTTATTTAAGTCTACCATTTTACAATTTACAGACTATATAATTACATAATTTTTAAAAAAAACAAAAAAAACTCTTTAACATAAGAGAAAAAAATATTTAATAAAAAAAAAAATAATAATAAATAACTAAATAAATGTATATATAGTAAAAAAAACTCTTCAAGTGAAGGGAAAAAAAAATTAAGTTTAAAAATTTATCGAAAAGAAATAAGGAAAAAAAAAAAACTTCCACTTAGTGTGCAAGAAAAAATATAATCAATTACCCTAAGGGAAAAACTTGTGCTTTTAATAATTACATTCGTAAAATTCTAAGCAAAAGTAAAAAAAACCCTATGAGCAATTATAACAATTCATTTAATCTTATTTTAAATACAATTCTGTTGATCGAAATATCAACACTGGAATCAACGGAGTTGCATATTGAATTGAAACTCCTAACGCACCTTGTTAAAGGCTCATTCATTCCATAGCTTGTCGAATGATTAGGTTCATAAAACAAGCCATGCTCACGTAACGGTATTCCCGGAACGTAAAAAGAGAGCTTGGACAGTAAGAACGTTGAGTTTATTCTTCCAGAAGCGATGTCTTTTACAAACATTATGTCCTGAATAAGTCTTCTAGTTTCCAGGGACTTTAAGTTTATTATCCGACATCTTTCTTCATAACTGGGCATTTCTACTGACCCATTAAAGTGACGAAGGCAATATCTTGAAAAAGACTTTTGTACAGGTTCAATCCGATTTATATGCACCTGATATGCTGGTGACCAAATAATAGAACAGTATTCTAAAACAGATCTTACTAAAGAACAATGCAAGGTTTTAAGAGTTTGTATGTCTGAAAAATCCTTGCTGTTCCTTTTAATAAATCCAAGAAGAGAGTTAGCTCTGGATATTGTGCAGTCTATATGTTTATTGAAATTTAATTTCGAATCAAACGTAACGCCCAATTACATTGAACAACAGACAGAGAGACACATGGTCCTAATATTGGTTTTGTATGGGAGGTATCAGAACTACCTGACCGACATATTCCATTTTTAATACCAACCTAACGACGATAAAAAGAAGTCCTTTCGCCAAACTTCAATTGCCTAGGTTGATTCCTTTGGACGCTATCGTTACCAACAGTTTGCTCGTGACTTTGGCTTGCTTGCTGCATTTAGTTGCAACTCACCTCTAAAATTGAAGAATCACCAACGATATCATATTTCCATCTACCTATAACACCATGGATGTGATAGCGCTTAAGTAAAGTTTATTTTAGTATTTACCACTCAGTCTACACACAGGTCAGTGTAATCTAACAGCAACCGCCCAAAAACTCCCTTCCCATTTATATCTCTGACTGTACGTGACTTGACCCCTAAAAATAATTAAACCCTTCTTCCTTCCGTCAAACAATTGCTGCAGTCAAATGAGGCCACTTAGTTCAAAAATTAAGAGCAAACTATATCCTTGCACTCAATGTGCACTGCTAAATTAAGTGTCAGTGCGGTTTCCACCATCTTGCAGCAATATTTCTGAGGTCTTGGAACTTATCAAAACTTTGCTGACCCAACCAATCTAACTTCCCAGCAGCAGGCTCTCTTCCTTTTTAAGTCGTAAGAACCACAACAATTTCATCACTTTAATGCCACTATAATGAACATGACTTTACCACCCACTCGCAGTCCTAATTGGTGACTAACTTCAGTATGGCAACCGTCTCTCCTACCCGTACAAACGTAAACTCCATGTGTATACAACTTTAGTGGCAATTTTCATAAGAATCCATTCTATCGACAAGGATCCTCGGAATACTTGTAGTTTTGTTATTCGCCATCATATCTACGTCTTGTAGGAAACTTCTGGTGCACACAAAGAGAATTTCGAAAATCTCCCTGCAAGTCTGCATTTACCGTGGAGCGCAGCGTTTTGGGGCTGTATCCGTTTGAATAGCGGTGAATATAAGTAATTGCTTCTCTGCCGCACCATCATACTTGTGTGTATGGGGCAAAACAAAAAGATTGTCACATTGGGTAGCAGATGAAGTTGGAGACTCGTCTCGAGATGGTCACCCACCCCCATGACAGTGTGCCGAGTGCACCTGGTCCGACACGCCCTGGATGCTGGTGTGCGTAGCCGAACAACTTTGTACCTCGTTTCACTGTTGGTGCAATCACAAATTGCATAGTGGCTGATGGGGTTATGTGCGGTTATGTTACTAGATATCCTTGTTAGCTTATGCGGGCTTAGAGCTAACCCTACAGCGTCCTCTTGATGGCAAATCCATCCGAGAGATGGATGATGGATGAACTTTTAATTGCACAAGCCACGTCGTCGTCGTTGTACTCGTTGTCAGAATTGTTTTGTTGTTGGACCTGTATAGTTTAGTATAAAGGACGACACCAATGTGTCGGCGAAAGGTGCCCGACCGACTGACTCCTGTCAGACTATCTGCCGAGATAAACAACGAGAATTCCACTGGATGATGCCATCGTCCCTCCGAACAACTGGATCGAGGGATTTAATCGCAAAACGCGTCTTCACTGCTGCGGAAATCTTTCCGCATTTGAGGGATGATAGAATCAGGACGCTCGTCAACTTTTCAGCTTAATCACCGGATAACAGGCGTGTCGCTCTTAAAAGCGAAGTGCAACCAGCCCGAGTGGGCGAATTACAAGATTCCTTGTGATTGCATTTAATTAGGGAATTTTTGAAATATTTGCAAATGGCGGACAAACCAGCACGAGCGACGAGAGAGATGTAAGGAATTCCTTTGTTCTGCTCGCCAGGAATTACGGGTTCACTCAGCTGAATGCAAGGGTCAGGAACAGGATTGTGGGAATGGTAATACTTTGCTGTGTGAACTGAACCGAACTGATTGCTGGAATGTTGTGCTTCTTCGTCCTTAAGGACTGCTTCTCAATTTAATAGGTACTGATATGGTTTTCTATTTCTTTTTCAGATATCAACAGGAATGCAGTTATTCAGATTGTTTTAACGGTAAGTTGATATCTCCATATTCATGACCGTTTTCAGTACTCGTCATTCAACCCCTTGTGAAATATTATACAAGCCGGACTTGCAAATAAATCAGTCAACCACAAATGAAAATGGAATAGCCGATCCCGGGCCTCTGAATATTCACCCCATCAATCGTCATTTCGTGCGTTCTTTTGTATATATCGTTCCACTCTCTGGTTGATACATTTCTCCCAGACCACACAACTATGTTGTACATCTGCTGTAGGACTATCTTCGCAGAAAATTCATTGCTCTAAGTGATTCCGCAACCATAATCCACCATCAAAAGAGCAAACCCCAGCACAGCATATGCGGAGACATTCCAATTAAGGATCCAGAAGAAAAGTGTGAAAAATCACTATCAGCACGTTGACAAATTGTCCGGCATTAAACTCTCGCCGGAAACAAATTGCTCCATTACGATAGTGTGCGGTTCCATTTAAGCACAAAGTCCTTTCTGGTCCTCATAAAGAAACAAACAAAACTGCCATCCAACCAACAATAATAGTTAATCCTAGTTGCGGATCGAATATGGAGTTGTAACAACGCTTATAGTTTTTTTTTGTTTTGGGAGATCCACCACAAGGATAACTGCGGAGAAAAAAATAAACGAAAAAAACTCGGCATTGTTTATGTGCTAAAGGACATTGCTTTATCTTGGTTGTATCCTTTTTAAATGAGCACGTCCGTGGCTCGTTCGATAATTCATGAAGCACGACCATATTGCACTTGGGCGGGGAAGACTTTATTTTCGGGTTCACAAAAGAGTTCCACAGAAAATGAAAAAGTAGAAGAAGATTTTTATTTCTCTGCTGTTGGTTGCGGAAGCCATGGATTTACAGTTGCAGTTGGAACAAGTGGATAAGCGAGAAGGATAATAGCTTTAGAGTTGGTGCTTCCTTTTTTTTTATAATTTTCCGTAGGTAGCCTCCTTGAGGCCTAATCCCCACTTAAGGTACATACACATATGGGGTATGCTTCCTCTATGGTTCCGCTCTAGGATCCTTATTGTGAACAACATTCCTTTGAACGAGAAGGGAACAAACTTTTGAAGTTTCGCATTGAAACTGGTAGGTATTTTGTTGTTTCTGGGAAGAGAATGTTATATTCCTTAAGTGCCCAACTGTATTTTGTAGCGGAATGGGAAATATGCGCAACGCCTGGGGCTTAGAATGTTTGTGGAATATTACCGATGAAAAGATTTGCTTCGTACTCGTATATGTGTACTACCAAACGTGTTTGTATTAGAAAGTCCTTTTGTAGTTTATGAGCAAGATGAGCAAAAATTAACCAGAATTTTATCATTTCTTTGTGAGTGTGAGTTTGTGAGTGAGTATCCACTGGGATCGACGATCTCCAGTTGAAGAAAATGTAATTGTGCTCCCTCACGGTCTCATTTATTGAAAACACCCCTGAAAACTATTTCTAGCTTCGGCATTGGAATTAAGAAATATTTTTCAAACAATGCAAACCCCTATTAATTTTGGAAAAATCATCAATCACACTCAAAAATGGCTGCTTGAATGTGCCTTAAGATAATAATACCGCTTGAAAGCTTAAGCTTCCCGCTCTTATACCACCGCCAACCTAATTAAAAAAAAACTTAAATTTAATCTGGGTGGGCCATCTAGTGGTACACTTTTAAATCAGAGGTTATTTTGACACTGACAGCTGTTTCCCGCTCGAAATCTTGACAGAAAGTCAGTATCATACCTCCGCGGAATGAAATGAGTCGCTTTACGCTTGGATAACGTTGGAAAATATTAAAAACTTCTTCCCAAAATGAGTGCTGTGTAGCCCAAACAGTGCGTTTTTTGTAAAAAAGTTTTGGCCGAAAGGAACCACCCACCACGCCTGCTGTACGCAAGTTTGTGAAAAAATTTCGTGAGACTGGTATGCTAGTGGACAACAGCCATGGTTCCCGTCGTTGTACGGTGCGCACAGACGAGGGTGTGGCCGCTGTAGCCGAGAGTGTGAGACTCAATTCACGAACATCAACTCGCCATCGATCTCAACAAAATGAGGCTGGGAACAACGTTTCTGTCAACGGTGGGCGTTACAGAGCCATGTTATTTTTTTTTTACCGAAATTGAAGGATTTGGACGAAATCTGGTTCATGCAGGATGGCGCGCCATGCCACACAGCCCATGCCACAACCGATCTTTTGCGTCCCAAATTCCCAAATCTTGTTATCAGCCATCTTGGCGATGTCATTTGGCCTCGGAGCTGCGATTTGGCTCCTTTGACTCCGATGTTGTGCCAGCAATCCGGAAACGGTTCAAGCACTTAAGGCCAATATCATACAAGCAATCCGTGAACTACAGCCCGAAACCATCAACAAGCTTTTGGAAAATTGGAGTGAGCGAAGCCCGCCGAGGCGGCCACTTGAGCGACGTTGTGCTCCATAATTAATGGGAATGCTTGCTCTTACTAATAAAGCCATAATAAAGGGTTTTTCAATAAGAGCGCTACAAAAGTTTTTTTAAATAAAACAAAAATGGTTTTGGATATCAATGAAATTCTTTATTCCTGTGAAAGAAAGGAACTCGATTTCTATTGCATGGCCATACCACGGGCACGCTTGCAGAAGTCCAGACGCTGAACCAAATTTTCGACGGTTTTCAAGCATAAATCGGTCGATACTGCTGCAATTTCACGTTCGATATTCGTACGAAGTTCATCAATCGTCGCTGGCTTGTTGGCATAGACCATAGACTTGACGTAGACCCACAGGAAATAGTCTAACGGCGTCAAATCGCACGACCGAGGCGGCCAAGCGACTGGACCATTTCGTGAGATAACACGTTCTCCAAACTTGGTTTCCAATAAATTGATTGTGACATTCGCTGTGTGGCTTGTGGCGCCGTCCTGTTGGAACCACATGTCCTCCAAGTCCATATCATCCAATTGGGGCCAAAAATATTCGGTTATCATGGAACGGTAGCGATTCCCATTCACAGTAACGTGCCGGTCCTGATCATCACGGAAGAAGTACGGCCCAATGACGCCGCCGGCCCATAAACCACACCAAACCGTAATTTTTTCGGGATGCAATGATGACTCATGGAGTACGTGTGGATTGCTGACCAATACCGCATATTTTTATTGACAAAGCCATTCAGCCAGAAATGAACCTCATCGCTGAAGATGATTTTTCGATGAAAATCCGAATCATTTTCAAGTTGTTGCTCAGCCCAATTCACGAACATACGACGCTTCTGGTCGTCAAGCGGCTTCAGTTCTTGCGTCAATTTAATCTTGTAAGGATGTAGGCCAAGATCTTTTCGCAAAATTCCCCACAACGAAGCCCAACGCTTGAGAACGACGTGTGAGAGACACATTTGGGCTTTCTTCAACTGAAGCCTCAGCGGCAGCAATATTACCGACACTACGGGCACTTCTTTGTCTCACTGGCACGGGAACATTTTGTACTGTACCTGTGGACTCAAATTTTTCCACTAGACGCTCAATTGTTGATCTGCTAGGACGATTATGACGACCATAAATTGGACGTAGCGCTCTTAACGTTGAGGCCACTGACTCCGAATTTCGGTTGTAAATTTTAATAATTTCGACTCGTTGTTGGCTCGTATATCTTTCTGATCATGAAATGGCAAACCTTACTGAAGAGAAATATCAAAAGAGCGGCAAGAAATTCGGCGTCGTTTGCCGTCCCTGTCGCTCTACTTTTATAGCGTCGCTGTTGAAAAACCCTTTACATGAAAGAAATTGAATTTGGTTCATTTTTAAAAAGAAACTTGTATTTGGCCCACCCTGTATATACTCGTACTACCTCGACTGAGGAAAAAAACATCGGTGGCGTATGAGCACTATTTTCTGTTTACAACTTCCACTAAATTAACCCTACTCACCGATGTCTGCCGTCACGTTAACTTTCCAGTCACAGGTTTTGACGTCTTTCGTTTTTTATTTGATTACGAATTTTGGACACACAATAACATGTAGACATACACACCTCTGTCCGTATATATAGGTATATACAACCAAAGTTGACTACTGGCTGATTTGCATACATCTTTTCTTTTATATCGTTGGGGGATGTTAGGATGTGTCAAGAATAACTGGAGAGTTATGTGGCGAACAGCATATGGGATATCCCACTTTTTGATCCTTTTAAAGGTTTTGATTCATTTGTTCCGTACATATATGTGTGGAGACATCTTTTTGGGGTCATGTGTGATAGATTGCCCACTGTCCCACATCACAGTGAACATGGCTTAGGCTTTACGAAATGATGTGTGATAGTAAAATCAATGCTCGAAAGGACTACTCCTATGTGCGTTTTCGTTGGATATAGAAAGTTTATTTTATCTGCCATTTGATAATGTGAGCTTACAATACATGAATAATGCATGCGAAAAGGGATAAAACCTATACTCAGATTTAGTAGGGTTTAAACAAACCGAATTTAAATAATAATAACGTCAGTGCTCCATGTAAAGTCAACGAAAACTTCGGTCTAAATTTCCAGGGTGTAACCATCCAATTAAATCGTTCGGTTGCGGAGTTATTTCAGTGAAACTAATCCAATGCGAGACCGCTCTTGTGTGAATCTTGTATTTTTATCCCACAGGCAAATAGACACATTCGTCCGTCCCTCCGTATATGGTCAGTGCATTTAAATTAGTTGAACTCAACATCATCATCAGCAACGATGACTTCATCAAAATTCAGCTAGATCTTGTTTTTATCTCTTGATTTATAATTCGCTTATGCAGATTGCTTGTGGGTTTTTTTCCTTTTTTTTTGCCAGCTGGGAGGGATTTCTTATTCACACAAATATTGCATCATTCACAGGAGTCGGGGAATATGTTCTTGCATTGTTTTTTAGAGGTTCTGTGGACGTGGCTGCAGATGGAAGTATGTCCCCGGAAACAAAAATAAAGGGTGTTTTTTTAGAGGTATAGAACTTCGAATTGAAATAAAACACAAGAAATCGCTTTAATGCTTTATTGGAAGGATAATTTTATGCCATTAATGTTTAAATATGATTTCGGGCATGTGGCCGCCGCGGCTGCTTCAAATAAAGTCAAGCTTAGAGATCCAATTTTCAACCACTTTTTCGAGCATTTGGGGCTGTATATCGGCAATAACGCCACGAATGTTGGCTTCCAAGTCCCCTAACGTTTCTGGTTTGTTGACGTAGGCGAGCGACTTCACATATCCCCAAAGAAAATAATCCAATGTGTCAAATCACACGATCTTGGTGGCCAATTGACAGGTCCATTCCGCGAAATTATGCGCTCATCGAATGTTTCGTTCAATAAATCTATTGTGACGTGCGCTGTGTGGCATGTAGCGCCGTCTTGTTAGAACCACATCTCATCCACATTCATGCCATCCAATTCGGGAACAAAATAGTCGGTTATCGTGGCTCTATACCGGTCTGCATTAACGGTAACTGACTCTCCAGCATCATTTCGGAAGAAGTATGGCCCAATGACTCTACCAGCCCCTAGAGCACACCAAACAGTCAGTTTTTCTGGATGTAATGGCGTCTCAAGGGTCACATGAGGATTCTCTTCACTCCAAATGCGGCAATTTAGCTTGTTGACGAAGCTATTCAACCAAAAAATGAGCCTCATCACTGAACAAAATTTTGCGATGAAAATCAGCATCGATATCAATCTCATTTTCGGCCCATACTCCAAAATCACGACGCCTTCTATGGTCTCGCGGCTTTAATTCTTGCACAAGCTGGATCTTGTAAGGTCGTAAGCTAAGATCATTGCGCAAAATCTTCCATAAAGTTGATGGACAAAGCTCCAATTGCTGTGCACAGTGGCGAATCGATTCATCCGGGTCCTCTTCAACACTTTGCTCTACAGCGGAAATTGTATCTTCAGTGCGCACTGTTCGACGTCTCTGCGGGTGCGTATTATCACATAGAGTAAACGTAGTGCGAAAACGATCCATGGTTAATCGAAATATTTGCTCTGATGGACGATTATGTCGACCATAAAATGAACGGAGCTTGCGGTAAACTTCGCGAACTGATCCATTATTTTCGAAATAAATTTGCACGATTTGCAAGCGTTGTTCATTTGTCAACTTGTTCATGATGAAATGGCAAACCAAACTAAGAATAAATCACTTGACAGCTGACAAAATGGCCGGCAGTTAAAATAGTGTTGCCAACTTAAAGTTATATTCCTCTAAAAAAAACACCCTGTATATTCGATATGATGGCCAAAAGCATTCGTTTATGTATAGTGATGGGATTCAGCTCTAAGAAGTGACTTGTTGCGAAATTTTTTCTTTGCTAGACTTCAAAATTTAACGAAATACCTCGTTTTAAATAAATATCCTTTTTACAGTAAACAATCAAATAAATTTATAGAATAGCCTATTTTGACCAGAGTCACGGTGATAAGTTTGTTCAGAAGACTCCTACCTATTAAACCTACTATACCGCTGCCGTGACATAAGGCCAAATTTGAATATAGCCTTATGTCACTTTCACAAAGCGTCATAGGGCCAGTTTGTGGCCCCCCTGCTTGGGGCTACTGTTCGAAGGATGGGTACTTATATTCGAAGGTTCTTGAAATGAATGCGAATCATGAACATATAAAAACATGACATATGAGTCTATGTTATGTTTTTATATGTTCATGTTTCGCATATACTCCAACTAGGAATGCCAGATCTGAAAAACTAGCTGACATTTTTGCATTTGAAGTGAAAAAAAATGTTTTTATTTTAGTTTACATTTTATTTGTTGTAATAACTAATGAGCAAAAGTCTTTTAATTCATAACTTCATAACTTTTTCAAAGCAAATTCTTGCAACGTATTTAGTTTTCGGACTTTCTCGATAAGGTACTTGTTTAAAAAGTAAAAGTTCAAGAGGAAACACAGCTTATTATTATTTAAAATAAAAATTTAATATAAAGATTTTATATTAAAACTAGCTGACTCGGCGAACTTCGTACCGCCTAAAATTTATTAAACTATTAACATCCCTTTTGATAGTTGAACCTCTCTATTGAACGAATGAAACTCCATTGGAATTAAATTTCAATGCTTAGAAACGACTTCATAGATTTCCGGCTTCTTGATCGTTCGACAGCAGCGCCACCCAACGGGTCCAAAACTATACCATCTTCCTAGGTGGAACCTAACATACGCATCCACAAAATTCCATTGAAATCAGTTGAGTGGTTTCGGAGATTGACTACCACCTGTCACCTGTCGGGTGGCCACCAAAACGATCGTATCTTTAACATATCCACAAAATTTCATTTAAAGTATGTTCGCTAAAATGCCTATAACATACTATACTACTATAACATACCATACAAACCTTGGTATTGACGTCACCTTTCATTTAAAGTTTCCAGAAACAAAATCCGTCAATTGATCTTGTGCCGATGTATTTAACCGATGGTTGTGCTGTAATTGTGAATGGATAGTCCGTCGACCAATATTTCCCCCTCGTCCACGAAGACGTGGCATTGTTTCAGTTACGTAACTTATATGTGAATGTAATACACTTAATATTCACTGAAAATGCGACACCAAAAATATCCAAAGATACAAAAAAATTTAAATATGAAAATAACGAAACGCACTTAATGCAATACACTTAAATTAGAATACCTACGTGTGGCCGTAGTTGTTGCTTGATTCAAGTTTGTGTTGTTTTCAATGACACCACACTCGTTGTCTTGCAATTCGAAATAAAACAAACCACTATTGCGTAAATTAAAATTTACTTTTGTTTGAACGATTGAGAACGAATTTGTGAGATGTCAAAAAATAAAAGCAAGCAAATAAGCTCGATGACCAAAAAAAATGTATTCGGTGACATACACACGTACAGTAGAATTATATACATAAAGAAGATTTGAATGGGAGGTACCACGTGTCTTTATCAAATCCCGCCTATATTTGCAGCAGAACTTAGAATATGTTCACTCAACCGAAATACCAACCGTTAGCAGGAGCAGAAATATTGGATTCTTAATTTTTTTTTATGGGAGGTACCACGCCCCTTTGTACAATCCCGCCCATATTTGCAGCAGCACTTAAAAAATGCACACCAAACCGACGTACCAAATTTTATGCAAATACCGTTATCAGGAGCAGAAATAATAGATTTTTAATTTGTGGTTTGTATGGGAGGTACCACGCCCATTGTCCAATTGGACCGAATTGTAAATCTAAACTACACGGGGCGCAACCCAAATGCATACAAAAAAATTTATGCAAATCGGTCCAGCCGTTTAGGAGGAGTTCAGTCACAACACAAGTACAGTAGAATTATATATATAATAGGTAACAATATTTCACCAGTTTTGTATTGACTAAGCCATTTTTATATAAAAAATATAAACAAAAATTAATTCTACGAAAGGAACAGTAGAGACTAACGGTTCATATCACGAAACTAACGAAAAACAAGTAAAAGTGGCCGATGCTTTGATACCCTCCACTGCTTACAAGTCATGCAAAATTTTAGGCATGTGAGGTAGCACGAACAGGATGTTTATCAGAATCAAAAACAACGAATTGCACTTTTACTAGTTTTTAGATATTCAAAGAAGACGTTTCTTAAGCCGTGGAATACTCATATTTTGTTTTTACATAAGCAAATATTTGAATTTAGTACTGGAATAGAGTTATTTTGATTTTAACAAGGAAGTGGAATAAGGAATACATATGTTTTGATTCTAACCCAAGTATTCAACTTAAAATGTCTCTGGAATTAGTTGGCTTTTGAAACTAACGAAAACAGTAATATTTTATAAAGATCTCAAGAAATGGAATTAAAATGCATCGTCAACTGGACTTTTTCAAAAAAAGGAATATATCGCTTTAATTCTCATCAACAGGTATAGGTACAGGTCCACAACTAATAAAAATCAGCTTTTGAGTAATCCAATTACAATTCTACCTGTTGTTACCTGTTCAAGGTACATTTTTTTATTATGTATTGACCCTTCCGTAAATTTTTTAGGTTTTCATAAAATTTTATGAAAAAGTGCTTCTTTTGTAAAAATAGAATAGGTGTGACATACTTAATAACAAAGTGGTTTAATCGTTTTTGGAGAAGTACCTGAAATACTTGACCGTACTAGCCCGTTTTTAGTACCAACCTGACGACGATAAAAAAAAGTCCTTTCACCAAACTTCATTTGCCTAGGTTGATTTCTTTGGACGCATCGTTTTTTCAACAGACAGAGAGACACATGGGTCTAATATTGATTTTGTATGGGAGGTACCAGAACTAATTGACCGACATAGCCCATTTTCAATACCAACCTGACGACGATAAAAATAAGTCCTTTCACCAAATTTCATTCGCCTATGTCAATTCGTTTGGGCGCTATCGTGCTTTCAACAGACAGACAGACGGACAGACAGACAGACGGACATGGCTAAATCGATTTAGAACGTGATCCAGAATATATTCAGAATATATATTATACTTTATGAGGTCTCCGATGACTACTTCTTGGCGTTACAAATGTAATGACAAAGTGCGAATATACCTTCCTGTGGAGGGTATAATTAAGGAGGAACTATCTTACTTTATCATATATTACTTCTAATTTATACTAACAGTCTTCGTCTTAATTGCAATTTAAGTTAAGTTATACGCATCAAAGTTTTTTATATAAAACAAGATGCAATTCTACGAAAACTAAGCTCTAAATTTCAGTACCTACTTATCGGATGAAGTTTTTTTTTCGAAAGTATTTCCTTTTTTTCCAAAATCAGTTTCGCAAAAATATGCATTATTAGTTGTTGTTTATTTTATTTAATAATGAAGTAATAATAGGGCGACAAGTTGAAAGGCGGGACATTTTACGGGACAAATTTTCAGTGCGATACATTTTGTGGGAGACTTGCGGGACAAAAGCCTTATAGCGGGACGTTCGGCATCCCTAACTCCAACCACCAAACAATAACCCCAAGCAAAGGGGTTGCATGCTGTCCCCCAATACAAATACAATACAATTGACTGATCTCACGAATTTTTAGGAGCATTTTCTTAAGAGGAACGCGTTTTGTTTTTTATTATTATTATTAGAAGAACCTACATATATTATTTGAATAATATTAATAGCTATACTTGGTCTTATGCCTGAAAACAATTTGACCTAATGACGCTTTGGAAAGCCGCCTTAAGGCCAAGTACTAAAATTTTACTTAAATTCTCAAATTTATATAACCGTTTTTTTTTAGTGCTTCCGTAATAGAATCTTTTCCATTGATTAACAGTTCCATGAAGTATTTAAAAAATATTTTATGAAACGTATAAATCTTGGGTAACTGATGTTGGCTTTCCTCACTCTGTTATAGACGAATCGGTGATTGTTAAATCAACATAAGTAACAGACTTTTCGAAATCAGTTTCATTATGTTTTTACACAGCTTACGTGTAGACATTGCGTTTAAAACAAATCCAACATAATTTGATACCTAAAACACACAAAAAATTCGAGCGCGAAACGACCACTTTTTGTATCACCTGTAAAAAAAATTAAAATTGCACTTATATTGTTTTAGCAATCACCGATTCAGACTTATGAATAAGTGTTTTGTTTTTGGAAATTTTTGCTTTTGTTTTCTGTTTTTAAGAATATTTTTCTTAGTGAAACAAAGTAATAAAGAATCTTTTTTAAATATTTAACTTAATTCCATACTTGACACTCATGAGACAGGATATTATTGTCCCAGCGGAAGTGAGTAGAGAGCAATCATTTTTGCTCTTCATATTTTATTTCAAAACTTCTTCTATATAGCTAATAAAATTTTTCTAAGCACTCGCCAAATGCCGAGACCTTGCTACTGCAAACACGGCAGTTTATACAACTTAAACCTAAAATCTTTCAGACTGATTGTTTCTGGTTTAGGCCAAGTTACTCCTTAAAGTTTTATTGGCAATGCGCGATATTATTAGTTATTTTGTGAGATTTTACGAACTCACAATGGGGAAATTTTCCATATAAAATTACTCATTGTGCCCTACAAAATATAAAGCGTCAAGGTTTAAAATGAATATTAGTAAAGGCCCAATACTGACAGCTTTCTCCTCGGGTCAGTATCACCAGCGAAGAACGAAAAAAATCGGTTTTCTCTTAAAAAAGTTGGGAGATTTTTGCAAGCAATCGATCTTTTCCGCTTTAACTTCGGCAAATGTGGTTTCACCTGTCTTGAAGATTTCAATTGGCAATACCGTTTTTTTTGTGGATTGTCACTACAGTTTGATGCATGAACAATCCAGGAACAATTCAAGTCCTTAAAGCGAATACTGTCCGAACTTTTCGTGAGATAGATCAAGTAATAGCCAGTAGGGGATTGGTAAATAGGAATGGTATGAAATGGAATCGTTTTTCATAAATATTGGGACTGTTTGTTATTTCTAATTGAGCCATAACATATCGAAAATAATTTTAAACTATTTTTGTTTATTTTTTTTTATATTATTTTGTTTAGATTGATATTCAGAAAAATAATCCTTAAAATACTAATTTTGTATGTAAGCCCCAGCAATTTGTATGTATACCCCTTTTTAAAACAACAAGATACAATGAAATGATAAATATAATAATTGACATTATGTATTAAAAAGCTTAAATAATCACTTAACGGAGTTTGATGGTGAGTTGGTACGGGGTGGTTTCAAAACTCTATAATTTCAACTACTGCATGTTAGCCAGTTTTTTTTCTGCAAAAAAGTTTCCAACAGGAACTGTCAGGTTCGTAGGAAAAGATGTAAACAGGACTCACGCTGAAGATAGTGTAACAGAGGACAGACCGAAATTCTGCAACCACCATATCGCGTTCACTGCCCAACTGAGAGTTTGCAATCCAAAAATATGGTACGGTCTGGTCAGCAGCATGTAATGCAATATCGCGATTTCTAAGAAATTTCCATTGCATCAAATATTTCGTTGCACACTGTTATTAATGACATATTATTTGTGTTCCTATCATAAAAGTGAGTCAAAACACTTACACATACTCTGAGTGATGTATCTTATGTTCTCGACACCAAAATGTGATTACAAATAAATAAGTAAATAGTTACAGCAACAGGACCGTAGGGACCGAAGGCCTAGCTTCTCATGACCATTCGTTTTATTTATTTTTGGGACGAATGGAAGTGATCTTAAATTTGATGCTGGGTCCAAACGGCAATTGAGAAGCTCTTCCATGACAGTAATACTCTCGAATGTTTCTCAGACGTTCGCTGGAGGTGGCGCAGTGGACAGAAAATTAGTGATTAGACCGGAAAACGCTCCTTTTCAAAGACGATCATCCCTTCATATTAAAGAGTTAAGCGACATACGTTTGCTGCTACCTTTCGTATTAAGTCCCGGGAGGTGGCACTCCAATTTTTGTATTACTGCTCGCGATGTACATACATTGCAACATATATCCATTGTACCAAATTTCAATAAATGTCAAGATATGTAGTGTCTCGTATAACTTTGTTGCATGAGACGTGAAGTGCTACTCCCCGTTTTCTTATCCCGCCTATTTTTTTTTACAAAATGCATTTGTACAGACAATTAAAGACCCAAAAGCTATTAGACATAGCTGTATGAATGCTTTTTGTCCCTCAACAATTTACATTGTAGCACGAGCTGTGTGTGGTGTCGCACTGTCTTGTTGGAACGATAAACATTTGTGTGTCTGTAGACCTAATTCGGACAGAAAAATGTTTTCAATCATCACCCAAAAGCAGTCACCAGCAATTTATTGCAGCATTGCCTCTAGCAGAAATATGGGCAGAGGATCCAGCCCGTTTACATACGAATAATAATGTAAAAACCCATTTTTATGCGAATTTTTAAAGTTACCTTTTATACGCTGGATGGTTGAAATGTCCGCCGATTACTTATGTATTGTTTAAGAAGTCGTTGCGACGTTAGCTGCTCCATCTTTTCTGTAAATAGGCGAAGGCAAATAGTAAAGAGCCACTTTCACTGCCTGAAACACAACATATTTGCTTGATTTCTTGTTTGTTGGGAAGATTGTGCAAAGATGCTTACAGTGATGTCAGACTTTCGGAATGATTTTCAAAAATACCCTTTTTGCAATATAGAATTCGAATGGACTTTCTTCAGACTCAGTGTTTGAAATGACTTCTTTTTTTTGTTCTGAGAGATATACAAATGCCCTTTCTTCGCCTTTTAAGCTTATTTTGAAATGCAAAATGTAATTACCCACGATTCTGTTACCACTGGCATAAAATGCTGTGTGTTCTTGTTATTTCCAATATATTTTCTATAAGCCAGGTCACTATTATGGTAGAATTTTTACCACTGGTAGTAATATCGAGTAATTTCTAATGACCCATGCCAGCTGAAAAATGTTAGCCAAACTGAAATGGCGGCCAAAAAAATTGGCTTCGCATATAAAAAGATCTAAAATTCCTTTGATGTTCGTGTCAAACCCAAAAGTATTTTATATTATTTTAATGTATAGATCATAAACCCTCTGTTCCAGATACGAAATTCTGGAGTTTTTGGCTCCCTTTTGTTCCTGTGCTCTGTTAGTCTATTAGCCACAAAAAAAAAAACTTTTTTAAGTTACATTCTTTCGATTACAAAAGGCTGTAAATTCCAGATGCCATACTATGAAAGTTTTTCACAAGATACATAGAAACCTGAAACCCAAGCTGGAACTTGAGGCAAACAATTTAAAATTTGCAAACTCATTAGGAACACCTCATCACGGCATAAAATCGAAAGGTACGTCATCTGCACAAAACGATATGTGGAAAATAGGTAAATGTCAGCTTTATCCATTTAACTGGAATGTCATCGACTTAAGCTTAAGTATCAGGACTCACCACATCAGCGTCGAAGGTGTGCCGCCGGATTAGGGACAAAGGCAGAGCAATACAAAAGGAAAGGTCCCGACGTATTTTTCATAATCGTCAAAGATAGTGGTGTTAATTAAGCCTGATACACTGTATGATGCTTAGCAAAGGAAAATTGCCCGCAAGGTCGCCAATAAGTTGTCTTCAGTCTTTGCTGTTGCGAGGCAGCAAAAATGCTCCTGAATTCTTACAGACAGTAGCATGTGCATCCACATTCTGTAAGTCCTTGCCACATTTGCAATTGCATTTCAATTTTCAATGGAGGCAGGTTTAGGTTCCAAGCCTTTATCATTACTTACTCTCATTTATTGCACTCCCAGTGAGACCTAGGACCCCGACAAGAGTCAAAGAGTTCTGCCTATCTATACTGAGTTCAAAGTGTTCTTGCAATCCTTAACTACAGAATTGAGCCAACAGTATAGCCTGGTTGCGGTTGCACATCTCCCATCATATTTGTCCTTTCTGCCACGAAGCAGTGCACCAAAACGAAAATAAATAAATTCAAGAACGAGTCCATTATACCTTCACTAACCCATCCTTGAGGTTCCTTCCGAACAGTGAGATATTTGGTTTTTTTATTTATTTTTTTGTCAAGATATCATCTGTACCAAATGCCGTATCCCGTCGCCATTCATTATCTATGTCATTGCCAATACCCTTGTTCACAGTCTGTGACTTCTTGACTTATATTAGTTCTCTATTACACCATTCTCAAAGAAGCTTAAATTCATGCCAGACTGCAGACAGCCAATAAACTAATTTATGGCTTCAATTCTGAAAAGGAAAATCGAATAATCTCTTTGATCAGCTTGGTGTCCTTGATGAGAATTGGTGGTAATGATGTAGTATTTCTTTGGACTGAGCCCCACAGCCCTCCTGCACAAGAGAGAAGCTACGAGAAAAACCCAAGAGCCACCATTTTACAATTCAATGTCCGTGCCATATTTTCGCTCCGAAGTGTAGTTGTGGTCTCTCGATCCTGTCTGTGGTTTGCGCATCAGACCAAGAAAGTATAAAATTAGATTCCACTGTGTCGCCGCCGTTAGCATCATCCGAGGAATTCTTTTACATTTTTTATACACAGTTTCTATTGCTGCTCTTGTTGTTGTTGTTGTTGTTGTTTTGGGTGACTTTTTGATTTGGTATATAAACGAGTACGCTTTTGTCTTGTGCGCTACCGCTGCGAAGAATTATCTTCAAATTTAAATTTAGTTTTCATGCTGGAGATAATAGCTGGTGCTGTGGGGAAGGACTTGCAAGGAGAAACCATCTGAAAAATGCATTGAATTGTCGAAGTAGTATAGTAGTTCTGTGGGCAACCAAGAAGTGCATTCCGCACTTTCTTTGATAAGATAATTTTAGAAAATTGCTGCCGCTATTTGCGGATAAGTGGAATACTAAACGAATCCTTATTCGGGATTATGCTTTGGCGCAACTTTAAATGGTATCGCATAAATGAGTGTTTTGCGAGTTGGTGCGTGATCATTTCGGCAGAGATTAGAATTGCAGTGCTTGGAGCATTTGTTAGCAAACAGTTTCATTCGTATCTGGTAAAAGGTATACGTAATATCTACCTTTAACAACGATACGATGCGGTGTGACCATTGCTGTCCACATTTCCACATTGGAAGTTACTGGACACTTTCATTAAACTTCGATTCTCACTAAAAAGTTCTCGGAATCAGAACTGCGATCCTATAAAAATAAAGTGCACGACTGGGTCGAACGTAACTTTCTCGTTCATCGAAAGTCTTAATGTAAATTAAGTGGGAGTTGCTGATTGTGAGCTCCAAGTTGTTGGAAATATTTTTAGGGCGCATATTCAATATGGTTGAAATTGGTAGTACTGCTAAAAATAAGTCTTACGTAGCTGTTATTGGATTTTTATTGGAAGTTGCGGGGCATTGTTATTATTTCCAAGTTATACCGAAAATATGTGAATACAGATCGGAATTTGGGTAGTCATTTTTGACAAATATTTAAGTAATTGATTTGTTTGAATTTTTTGAGAGAAACTTAGTACGGGATCTTATTTCGAATACTTATATTATCTTTAATATGTATTTTGATCAAAATCGTTAGAGCGGTTTTTGTAAAATTTTGCAGACGAAAAAAAAAAACAAATATTGCAATTAGTTTGAAAAATACTATTGCTTAAATATTTAGCTGAAAACTGAGTACAGGTTATTGTTCGGGATGTAAGCATTACTTGGTTTTTAAAGTTTTATCGAAATCGAAAATGGGGTTTTCGAGATATTATAGTTTTTAAAATTAGCGTTTTTGGTGATTCGAATTGAAAATTAAGGACGCAATCATTTTGAAAGCATCAATTTTACTCTAGTTTTGCATTTTAGTCAAAATCGTTATTGCCGTTTTCAAGTAAACTAAAGAAAACAAAATTTTTAAAAATGACTTTTTTTCAAAAATCTATTTTACGATAATACAGAGAAAAACCATGCTATTAAGTTAGAAATGACCATATTACCTTAGAAATTATTTTTTTGTTACAATCGTAGGTATAGATCGTTTTCGAGATATGTCCAAATTTCAAAAGTACCGTTATTCGATTTTTTTAGCTGAAAACTGAGTATGCAGTTTTGTTAATCTTACCTACTTAAGCCTAAAAATTAATTTTGGTTGAAATCGTTAGAGCCGTTTTCGAAAAAATCAAACTGGTATGAACATTTTTTATGGAAAGTACCATTAATATTGAGGTTACCATGCAAAAAAAAAACTGCCCCGAACTGTAAGTCCCCAAATTCCAAATCCGAAGTTTAAACGAAATACGGTCAGCCGTTTAGGCTGTAGGCCCTGGGACATACAGATAGACAGACAGACTGACAGAATTTTGCGACACACTTTTTTGAGTTCGCCTATCATCGAGTTCGAAATTTTGTACGAATGCAATATCTTTCTCTCACTACGTAATGGAGAAAGTTAAAAAGAACTGTAACAAGTTTAAATTTGGCTGGAGGCCCATAGAATATTTTTTTGTAATGACTAGAGTGATGGAAAATCAATATTTATCAAATGGAAATACGGACTGTAGTCGACCTATCCGAGGAACAAAAAACTAAAAAAACTACGCCACAACTCAACTAATCTAATAGGCATTGCATCCAGGATTACATGAGGGATAAAGCTGTGTTGGTCTCGGTGCGCGGAAAAGCTTACAAAAAGAGAAATGGTATTGGAAACTCTTGTTTTTGGGAGGCATTTATAAGAATTGACGGATTTCCTTCGTTAAACTCGTTTTAGCTTCTAATGAGGCGATAGGCTAGGTCAGCGATGGCGAACCCATGGCGCGATGAAATAATATTGGCGCGTCACTAATTGAGAAATTCGATTGCACCTTTAAGCGACAGCATCCGAATCAGATGTCTACACCGAGTTAAGTTTTTTCCTTTTTTGCTCCTCATTCGATCTTATTACCAAATTTTGGAATTTTTAAATTCTATTTTTGGCATCAAGTTTGCAACAACAAAAGTCACACTAAAATAGTTCGTTCATTGTTTATTGTTTTTGTCTTGTTTCTCTGTTTTTTGTTAATCTGAAATTTGTTTCTTTTATTTAAAAAAGAATTAAAAACTGTTAATTTCAAAAATGAATTTACCTACATGTTTACAAATAAAATGCTGCGCAGTGTAAAATTATTTATTTTGTATGATGGCACGCCAAAAGCACTTTAAATTGTTTTTTTTTTTTTAAATAGCACAAAGCTCTAAAAAGGGTCGTTATCTCTGGGTTAGGTACATAGCGTGGTACGTGGTCGATCCCTGCCTGTTACGCAGACACAGGCCGCTCTTTGGATTTAAGAAGACATATCTAATGCTGCATAAGAGACTTCGCATGGTTAATCGTTAATACGACAGGATATCGATTTTTTCTAAACGTCACCATACTTGTACTTAAATGCCTCCCGACTCGGCCTGAAACGCACTGCTTCCAAGTATCAAAACCAAGCGCTCTGTCATCAGCGATGGCTTGGGCTTTAAAACTAAGGTTCGGTCTTCCTTGTCGTCTCAAACTATAGGATTCGACGATCCACTTAGCTGGAGCACTATTCTCCATTCGCTTGATGCGGCTTTTTGGACTACATCGACATCTTTGTAAAGCTCATCGAGTTCGCGGTTGTATCTTCTCCTCCATTCACCGCGCACACAGGACCAAAAATCCGTCGAAGGATTTTTCTTTCTTAGGAGGTCAGTATTAGCTCTCCTACTCCTTACCTTCTGAATGTTCAGCACTCTTTTCCAAACCTAGCAACAGTTTCCTGTCCGGAACTCCACTAGGGTGTCATTTGTGGAGGTCGTGTTTACTCGCAAATGAACTCCTTAACTACCTCGAAATTGATGTTGAATCTGCTCCAGAACGAGATTGAGGAGTCACATGATGGCGGATCTCCTTACCGAAATCATGTTTGAAATAGTTCGGAGGTGCTTATTTCAAATTGCAGTCCGGCTCAGTTTTGCCGAAATCGGCCATCGCCAAAAATAGATGTAATGCTATCATTTGCGGCTTTGAAGTTGATGGCTTGAAACGTTCACACAGGACGTTGGACAGAATCGTAAAAATGCGACATTAAGCAGGGATATGACTCGATAGTTATTGCAAGACATAGGATCGCCTTTTTTGTAAACGGGGCATATGGAGCTGTTAGTCCAGTCACGCGAATGCTTTCTTCCACCCAATCAAAACATCGCCACCGTACTTACGGCCTTGTTGTTCTTCAACTTTTTAAGAGCTTCTCCTATATTTGGTGGTGGAACTGGTTCCGCATTCAATGGACGTGGGTTTTCTTCCTGCCCTATCAATCTCTCTACATAACGCCCATTTGTCAGCTGATAAAAATGCTGCTTAAACGCTTGTACGATTCCCTGCGCTTCAGTGACTAGGTTCCCACCGCTGTGCCGAAGAGCCTGTGTTCCGGTCTTGAAGCCAGTAGCCAATTGCTTGGCTTGCTTTTAGAACCTCCGGGTGTTGTTACGATCACGAGACGCTTCGATATCATAGCCTTGAGCTGGGATACTGCGTAGGCATTCAAGGCAAATAGGACCGAAAATCACTAAAAGAATTTTGCTTTCGAAGTGACTAAGACGATGTAAACCTGTCTTTTCTAACATTCGTTTTACTGCGTTATAAATTACTGATGTGATGCGGGTCTTGCATACAGTCTCCTTAGTATTTTTTGACAAAGCCCCTCTAACCAATTGCATTCTTAGCCAAAAGAAACAGTGACTGGAAAGTGTTACTCTTCGTTTGATTTCTGATTGCCCTCCGCTCAGTAGTCAAATAAAGTTCTTCCGAAATGTGGTAACAGCTACTGATTGACGGATCTTCTCAAACCTGATTCAATTATAACTAAACAGCTACCCGCATACCTACTGTGATGGGTATACATTAATCAACTTCGTTTCATATACTTTATCAAAATTACCCACGAAGTACAACCTGTTCATGACTTCATCAACTCGAAATTAAATCACAATAAATACATCAAGGTGGGAAACAACACCCGATTTGTCTATACCCGCAGCTACCAAACAAACAGAAAGGAAAGGAAATCTCTCTCCCCCTCATCCTTTAGATGTAGCTATTCCTTTTTTTCTATCAAATCATTTTGCAATTTTCTCAAAACAAATAAACTTCCAGCTAAACATTCATCACCCGTGATCACCACATCTGCTTTACATATTCAGCGCGCCCCCAGAAGACTTTCAATCAAACTTCCAAACGGCTTCAAATTCAGGTCGTTTCCATACAAAAAAAAAAAATCAGCATCACAATTGCCACTACTATAGATTTTTTTCTCTTTTCCTTTTTGTTATTTTCGTCAAATCTAAACATATCCAACATCGCATCGCATCCAGGGTTAGTATAGGTACAGACCAACAACAAGAGCCAGCAACAAATACATTTAAATTCAAAGGAACTTCGACGTTTTTCGCTACTGAAAATCGCTGAATACCTCTATTCAGCGTTTGCCATTGTTAAAAATGAATTTCTGGCAACGATGACAAAAAAGAAGTAAAAACTTCGACGACAACAAAAAAAAAAAAAAATCCGTATACATTGATTTGAAATTTCGTAACGAGAAATACTTTGTCAGTCACACACTCTCGGGCACGAATGTTGGCGGGTGGGCTAACAAATAACAAAAAAAAAGCACAAGCCCTGCGCTGCCATTTACCCTTGGCAGTAGCAGCACACTCTCGCTGAATCACTGGAATGCGAATTTTCTCTTGCGCTTTCATTTTCTTTGGATTACGATTTTTATTTTTTTTATTTTTTTTCCTATTGCTCCCTATTTTTTGGTGGTAAAATGGAATTTCTATACCATCATCCGTCAAATTTTTCCATCCTCCAATTTGTCTAGAGAACACCCCCGCAGGCGAATCGGTTGCACATAGTCATGCCAAAGGAACATCTGTTGAAAATTTTGACGGGCAAACCGTTGAAAATTTATATACTTTTTTTGTGTATAGAAATTTGAGTTTTCCTTTTTTTTTTCTATCCGGGTGCGCGAATCGAAATTTCGACATTCTATGAGAAATGGGGGGGCGCAATAGAAAAGTGGCGGTGGTGTTGCTACTGATGGGTGCTTAAATGCAAAGGTGAACTTGTGAGTTGAATTTTTTTATTAAGTTGACTCAAGTGGCAGCTTATTAGTTTTTGCAAATGCCAAGGGCTTAAAATTTAGAAATTGGAAGGTACCGTATTTAATAGGGATGCAATGCACCCCATTGGATTAATCGGATTCTAATTTAGCTTTTTCAGTTTTCGAATTTGTCCTTACGCGATTATTGTTGATTCCCCATAATAAAGAGCTAGAACTAAAAGGTCTCACAAACTGCAAGGTTATACAAAAAGTTGGGCGACTCACGCCTGTTTTTAGTTGGTGTGAAATAATAAATTAATAAATAATTGGCGCGAAAGGTCCGTGAGGACCCTAGGCCTAGCTTCTCAGGACCATTCGTTTCATGTAAGTTGTTTTCATTTTTGGGACGATTGGAAGGGATCTACGATTATGTGCCGAGTCCAAAGGGCTAACTGAGAAGCTCTTTCATGTCAGTAATACTCTCGGATGTTTGTCAGACGTTCGCGAGAGGTGGCGCCATAAAATGAACCTTAAGATGTAATTTTTGTTTTTCCGGAGATCAAACAAATACCTACTTACAGTCGTTAAAATACAAAAAGGAATCTTGGCTATGGTCCACAACATTCAGTTCTGGTCCCAGATGCACAATATTTCAAAGACAGTAATGCTTCGTCTTCTCGAACTTAATCCACCCAATGAAAATGTCGACAGCACTGCTTGCCACTTATTCCATATAATCCAAGGTATTCATAATAAAGGGTGTTTTTTTTAGAGGTATAGAACTTTGAAATAGAATAAAACGAAGATGATTTCTTTAAATTGACATGAAATTTACTTTATTCGAAAGACAATCTGTAGGCATTATAATTGAAATATGATTTCTGGCATATGACCGCCACGGCTGGCTCGGACGTAGTCTAATGTGGAGGTCAAATGTTCGATGACTTTTTCCAACATTTGTGGCCGTATATCGGCAATAACGCGGCGCATGTTGTCCTCCAAGTGGTCAATCGTTTCGGGCTTAATCAGCGTAGACTAGCGACTTCACATATCCCCACAGAAAATAGTCAAGGGGCGTTAAATCGCACGATCTTAGAGGCCAATTCACGGGTCCGCAACGTGAAACTACGCGGTAACCAAACATTTCCTTCAATAAATCAATTGTGGCACGATCTGTGTGACATGTTGCGCCGTCTTGTTGAAACCACAGCCCCTCCACATCATGGTTGCTCAATTGATGAACGAAAAATTCAGTAATCAAGGCTCTATAGCGGTCACCAGTGACTGTAAATTTCTGGCCAGCATCGTTTTTAAAGAAGTATGGACCAATTATTCCACCAACCCATAAAGCACACTAAACAGTCAGTTTTTGTGGATGTAACGGTGTCTCAACATACACTTGGGGATTATCATCACTCCAAATACGGCAGTTTTGTTTATTGACGTATCCATTCAACCAAAAGTGAGCTGCATCGCTAAACAAAATTCGCTTATGAAAATTTGGATACGTATTTCGAACAGAATCATGATTTTCAAAATAAATTTGCACAATTTGGAAGCGTTGTTCAGGCGTCAGTCTATTCATGTTGAAAATTGAAATGCCAAACCAAACAAAAAATAAAAAACTTCACAGGTGACAAAATGGCCGCCAGTTAAAATAGTGTTGCCAAGTTAAAGTCATATAACTCTAAAAAAAACACCCTTTACAATGTGTCGAATAAAACTCAATTTAAATGTTGACATGTAGCTTTTTGCAAACATTTAACGAAGATTTTCATTCTCGTACAAATGTCTATACTCCACGTTAACGATGAGTAAATATGGCAAGGCGTGTCCAAATGTGTGGAAAACATTCCGAGGTGCACTACTTTTCCTCATAGTTTGTAATTGTAGGTACTAACTATCTACCGCTCTACCAGGTCCTTAAAATAGCTTCACATATCAACTTATAGGCACGTAATGCATTCGTCTATAGTAATATAAAAAAAAAAACTATGGTCTTCAATTTGCTTTGTAATAATTTTGAGGGAGCTTTAATTGCACTCCGCATTTATAGAATGAAAAGGTTGTTCTTCAAAATTCATTAGTGAATGACAACTCACCAAACACCTAAGATCACTAGCTGCAGCATTTCTATAGATTCTACGAAACGAAACAAAAACACTTAAAATTTATAAAACCTCGCAATTGTAAAATGTGTGTGAAAAATTGATCTTTCGTGATCTAAAGTCGAAATTTTAAGTCGTTAATGCTAGACGTTTTGACGCACTGATTACGGCGTCACTTCAAAAACGATTTTTGTGAAATATTTACCCAATGAAAGGTGAATTTCCGTAGACTTTTTCCCGTATTGTTTTGTCACAAACTACAACAATCGATAAAACGCAAGGCTACTATAGGGTAGATGTTTCGACTGCATTAAATTTAGTTTCGTGTCATTTAATTACATTTTTATTTTGGTTCCGCATGAGTTTTAGTAAATCATCACGTGAAACTCCGCGAATCAGAAGTTATACTTACTACAAGTGATTCTTTTATCTTGTCATTATGGCAAAGTAGATTCACATAGATTAGCTGAGAATAAAAAAAAACTATTTGAGTTTTTCCCCTACTGCTGTCAAATTTTGGCCGGTGGTTTTTCCCAGCGCTAATTGCTGAAGCTGAAAGACTGTTTTTAATTGAGCTGCATTAAGATGGTAATCACTGATGTTATTATAATTATATACTAGTATCGCTTGTGGTCGAAAATAGACCATACCTCTTATAACTATGTTATACTAAAAAACGTACCACAATTATTTTCGTTACTTATATTTTTGTTTATAAACGAAAAGAGCGACATCAAGATAGGTATCGAAAAAATACGTAAATCAGCTGCTTCATCGGAAACAGGTTCTAATCTAAGATGATTTATATTTACAGCCTTATTTATTAGAATTTCCTATACGCATCTAAACACCTGTATAGTTATGCAGTGTATAAGTATTTATACATCTTTTATACACCCTTCCAAAAATTCTTATTTATAAAACATTTTTCCATGCATACTATTTATATAGGGCTTGCGTCAAAAAAGGTACCGAAAAAGAGAAATCTACTACATTTATGTGTCTGAAAAGTTTTTAAAAAAAAACTAAGCAGCTTGTGAGAAATGCAAAATTCAAATAGAAATAGGAAAAGGAATTAAAAAATTGAAAAGTAAAAAGAAAAAGAATGATTTGGGGCTCCTAAGTCTAATACAAATTAAAGAGAATTTTTAAAACAATTTGAAATATCTCATTTCTGCACATATTACGTTTCGAGGACACTTGTAGAATCTTGAAAATAGAAAATTAAAATGCCGATACAATCTATCCAACTTATTTTTGATTTCATTTAAAATAAAATACAGATTTTTTTAAGTCAAAATGACATTTCGATACTATTCCATCTCTATACAAGCTGTAAACAACGTCCAATCGCGTTTAGCTTATAAATACAAGCTCTATACAACGTCGACAAATTTTTATAAATAAGATTTTTGCGTATAGAGGCATTATAAAGGGTGCATAATATACACTCTTTATAATACGTTTATAAATAAGGCTGGAATACGTTAGCTATGGTAATATGGCGACGACAAATTAAATGTCACCAAAATCCTTTCAATTACCTGTTTTGTATGGGGAATTTATAGCTTAATTTTACCAGCCTAAATGGCGACATATACCCACAATTTGCTGTTTTGCACAGTACCTTTGGAATGATATACGTTTCATTCTATTCATTTCATTATAAATAATAAAAAGTGTACCGAAACTTTTGATGTTCACGTATTAATATAATGATGATTGCCGAACAAAATTAGAAGAGCGCAAGTAAAACGTGAACAATTTAGCTTTATCTCTTTTGTTTTTTTTTTGATAAAGCTATAATTAAATCAAATCGTTCTTTTGGTAAGTAGCTGTTAGACTAAAGACAAAATGCTAACAAAAAAATAGCTTCTTAAAAAAGAAAAAATTTAATCAATATTGTTCACTTTTTACTTACCTATATTTCTCTAATTTAATGTTGAAGTCCAAATAACTGCTCTGAATTGTGCAAAAATTATAATATTGTTAAATAAACGGCATTTCTTATTATACTCGTAATTATGCTGTGTGTTTAATATTTGAGAAATATCAAATACAATTGTATTTAAAGAACTTTCACATTGATTTAATGGGATGTAGATACAATATGTCTTATATTTTTGAAGTATCAAAATTAATAAAGTAAATAGGTAGAACTATTAAAACAATAGCCCATATTATTAATTCAGTTCCCAATAAATCAAGGTTTTTCTGTTTAAATTTTATTGCTGAGGGATTCATTTTTAATTATAGTAGGTAAAATATTTGGTCTAACTCAATTTGCTTAATGGTATCAAAATATTAACCAATTGTGCAATAGTTTTTTATTAATAGTAGTAGAAGTCAATTATTTCTTATTTTTAACATTTTCAATTCATTAGTGAAGAACAAGAAAAGGTATTAAAAATAAAAAGATTTTCTTGATTTCAGAATCAAATGTTTAAAGAAGTGTCTTGCCTCAAGAATTGTTTTCTTATAATACATTTTTTTTTTTAAATCGTTCATTTATGTTTTTTTTACCCTAGAAACTGTTTGCTTAATTATTTATGTGAAATCAAAAACAATTAAAATCAATAACTTATTTCTGAAATTAAGAATAAGTATCCCGTATCAAAGAAATGATATTTTGACTACGGAATGTGACCTCAAGAACCCTAATTTTATTTCAGTAAGTGTTTTCTTAAATCGTGTATATATTGTTCAGACTAATTTATGCAAAATATTTTTTTTTTGGAAATATAAATATTATTTATTAAATTTTCTGATATCAAGTACTTCCTTTTTTGGATTTTCGTATATAAATCAATTTCTTTAATAAATAAAGAATTTAGAACTAAATGGAAATAAATTTAGAGGGAATTACTGCTTTTTGATAATTGGTTTTATTTAGAAAATCTAGTTATATTATTATTTATACACCATTTTAATTATTTCAAATTATATGTTACCTTAAGTTATTTTATCATTTTTATAATTTCATAATTTTGTTACATTTACAAGTATTTGTTGCCATTCGAGCGACGCAGGAAATCTTTTCTTTGGAAAATTCATTCGTTTTTCCTATGCAAATTGAAAAAATACAAAACAATTAAAAAGTAGATCAATGATACCAAAATAAAATAAATATGTACCGAAATAGTGACCGTGATATATCCAAGTACAGGAAACACGACTTCTTTCAACATTTTGTACGACAAAAATGTTTCTGCTTCTTATATCCTAGTGATTTTAAAAATTCCGAAAAAGGGTTTCCGACCGAACTAAGAAGAATGTATTGAAAACAGAACCTATAGTTTTAATAGTGAGACCTTATTAAACCAATGGTCTGTAGTAGCACAAACCAAAAGACATTATATCAAAGACATATTTATGTATTCATGTAAAACGTAAGGAAGGGCGGCGAAAAATAAAGCCGTCTTTTCCCGACTGCGATAGGATTGCCGGCTGTAGGATCATTTTCAGTGCAGTTTTATTTTGATCGCAGAGCTGAACGGTATCAAAAATAGTTGTGACATAAAGAGTGAAATAAAGAGTGCTTGTATTATATTTTATGTACATTAAACGGACCCTTTGTATTTTCTTTTATACCCACGGTTACCCCTTGCAGGTCGTACCTTTGACGATTGAATGAGATACTTTCTTCTGACTGCATTATTGTGGAACAGTTGGTCGGAAATTTCGCTTTTACGAATGGAATGGCCATGGGGCGACTCGGCCGATAGGTCATCAAAAATAAGTCTTAGGTAAGGGTTGACCGGAGAAACTTGTATCCGCCAACAGTACCAAAATAAAAACCCTTGTCACAAACATTCATAAAACTCTTTAAAAAGCACCACTATAACTAATAATTGTTAGTTCCTACAAATTTTGCCGCTAAAAGACTTCCCAGCCATTTGGGCTGCCTAAGCCTATGCCTATTTTCCTAAGTCTGCTCAAAAGCAATAGCTATTCGGTTGGCGAACCCCCAATTTTCCTCCGCGCTTGGGCGGAATGTCCTCCGCCTTTGATCCCAACACGTCGGTACCATTTTTCTGAATCGACACCAAAGTCCTATATGTACCCCAGCAGATGTGAACTTGCACTGCAAGGAGTGGCTTTTATCGCCATCGTATCGCTCATAATTTTAAAATATATATAAGTCCAACAAAGGGGCATAACACCCTCTTGACATTATTTCGCAGACAAATTTATTGCGCCACCTTAACACTCCTTAGCACTTGGGGTGTAATTTAATAAATTGCCGCCCATTAAAAAAATGTTATTGACCTAACAGCGCAGCGGTCACACACAAATCACAAGCCTCGACCGTTTTAATATTCTCCCCGCATAGTGAAAACATTTAAGACTTGCTATATAGACATAGGCACAGCCGCATAGATTGACAGATACCGAGAGCCATCCCCCATTCGAAACACACAATGTGGAGCGATAATGTTGGAGTCAAATCAGCAGAAGAAAACGAACAGCGAACAGGAGACGTTATCCATCGAATATATGTCAAGTATATCCTTATGAAACATATCGATTTGAGATTATCATAATGATGGTGTGCTTATGTTGTAATCGTGGTTTTGCTTGGCATCGCATACGAAATGGTATATTTTCTGTGTATGTTTGGCGTTTTTTCTTTTTTTTTCTGTCCTGATCCCTTGTCCTATACGTCCGTCTCTATATCACTTTGGGTGAAAGGCGGAAAATTCAAAATTCACAATGCGTGTCGTGTAAAACTCGATGAGGATTATTCTGACAATGACACTGACAGTTTGTTACCATTATCAGTTATTGTTGTTATTGTTGTTGCTTGACAGGACTATTTTTCTGCCTCCATCTGGAGGAATGTCGATATGCGAGTACGTCTGTGTTAGTGTTCTGCGTGTTTTGAGAATGTTTTTATGTTAACCGGAGCCCCAAACGCTTGCACTCATACCACCGCTTGTGCCTTGTTGCAGGGACTGCTTGGTTGTTTCTTCGGGATTCTTCTCTTTTAACTGTATTTTCCGAGCTAAGTGCAGGAATTTGTATTTATTTAAAGGTTGTAAAGTAGGTACGCGGTGCTTGTTTGAACCCCCCCTGTCCATGGTTTGCCATATTGCACATGATTCCCTCGACAAACAGAAGGAAAAGGAAGACAGAAAATGAAAAAAAAAAAATTGAAAAAAACTCGAATCGAGTTAAAGGATTCAACTAGATTGGCTGGCTGAAAGAAGGATAGAGGATACACTTGAGCAGTTTTCTTACATTCGAATTGACTTTTTATTGAATTTCTCAAAGTGATTGAGGGCAATTCAGTGGTTTGGAACTGATGCAGAGATTTTCTTTTATTAACTTAGTGAGGGTTGTTTGGGTGAGGGTGCGGACATACTGCGCTGGGAATAGCTAAATTGAACTATGTTTGGGTTCGAAAGGTAAAAGCCGGAGTGTTGTAGTGAAAACGGAATGGAGCGCTTCGATTAAAGAACATTGAAGCAACACATGGTTCAACGAACTCTGCAACTTTAATATAAGCTGGGTCCTAGCACTGTGCAGGGACGTGGCCAAAAAGATGACAAACACAGCTTTTGAGCGCGAGCGCCCAAAGAAGGACTAGTCAGTACTAGTTATATCTGCAGTTTATGCTTTAAAAACGCCCTTTGAAAAGTTGCGACTTACTTAAATGAAATGAACCAATTTTACCCTTTTCCATAAAGCAATGCATTTTTTTTAATTATTGAGCAGTATTCACCAATATTATTTGGGCGCAATTGTAGTGCCAACAATTTTCGTTGGTTAAAATTAACCTAAATATTAAAATCTTTGATTGAAGAATGAAATTGTTGGCAATGATGTAATAAAATACTTATGGAGAGTATACTATTCTAACGTTGAATACCTGATTCTTGAAAACTTAAAACCGAGTTCTTGTTAACAAAAATAATATTTGCACCAAGAACTTTAAACTAACAATTTTTAAAAATCTCAAAATTCTTCGCTTAACAATCTTTTATTTTCTGAGTGTGTCTTTATAGGATACTTTTTTTTTATTTCAGAGGAAGTTTATTCAGCGATGTGTTTGACAGCCGTCCATATTATTCTTAAGTTAGTAGACCCTACGTGACAGAGTTCAGTCCGCGAATCTACTCAGTCCGCGAATTTACCGGAAAAAACTTTAGCAAACCAATTAAAGAACAAAATGATTAGTCTCCAACAATATAAATTATAAACACAATAAAAACAACAATTTTTCAACAGAAAAAGCTTCTGAATACACTTCACTCGCCTTCCAAATAAAAATAAGCTGCAAGAAGCTTGGCAGAAGCTCCTTTAAAGCTGATGCGCCAAATCAATGTATTTAACAAAAAAAAAACCGACCCACACTTTATAAAAAAATATCTTGTTTGAAATTATGAAATTGTGACTCAAAAATGCGAGCAAATCAATGAAGATCTGAATAAAATTACAAAGTGGAAAAAAAAACACACTTGGCCACATGTACAGACAGAAACAGAGTACCAACTTTGACTATTTCGTACACCCCGCAACAATCTTCGGTGTTACGCAAAGAGTTAGATCAGCCGATCCTGCTCTGTACCAGCTAACATTCTGTCAATGGGTTCGTCTGAAAAGGACTTTAAGGCTTTTCAATGAGGCAAACTCCTTTACTACTCAGAGGAGCTTATCAAAGAATTCCTCAAAATGCGTCACATGAGCACTCTTAAAGATAAACTGCCAACGCACATGACCTGTGCACTTTATAGCCGCGAGAGCATCCCGTTTTCAAAACCTAATTGCCTACATGACAAGTAAACTGGAGAAATATTTCCAAAGGACTGCAACCACCACCAATTTAATTGCAACTAACACCTTTCTGTGAGCATCTTGGCGCTGTTGAAGCTCGCCTTTACCAAAACAAGTACAAGCTTCTTAAGTAGGTACCTATGTATCTAAATTTATTAATTCATTAATTAGCGCGTACGTCGTCAATTTCCTATGAACGTCAACTTCTGCAAAAACGGCGTTACCGGTGCTAAAGAAAAGAACCGAATCACATGCACATCCATCATCTCAAGACTTAGTTTTCAAAATTGCACTACCTATTAAAGAAAGAGTTTCTCCAACAGAGTGTAAGCTTTTCAGCGAATGTAGGTAGTCCGTTTGCTTGCTTTCAAAAAGAAGTCTTCTCGAAGTAATAATTAGTTTTATAGAATATGTAAAATTCCGAGTTGCAAACAAAGCAACGCCACCAAAAGAAAACCAGAAATCATTTCAAAAAATTCCCTTTACACAGCTTATTTCCCTTTACGTACATATCCCAGCCACTTTGGCTCGCTCTCACACTTGCCTTTTCCGCTAAGCACTTTTCTTTTTCAAAGTGTTTTATTAAATCATATTTTTCATGCAGAAAAATACACAAAAAACAGGAGGGTAAGGCAAGCAAAGAAAAAATCATTCGCCAAACTAAATTGGATATTTTTCCTACTCAACAATCTGGACGGGCATCAAGCGCGACTTGAACGTTGGCAGTAGTCGCTGCGGCAAACAAGAGGGCCGGGCATGTGACTACGGAAGGAATACGTCTACATGTAGTTGCAGCAGGTATTTATGTATAGCCACATAAGAGAGCAGTTGCAGTCAAAAGGGCTGAAAAAGACGAAGAGTTTTGCTTGCAGCTTTTACGTTCCTCCTCCTCCTTTTAACTGGATTTTACTCCAATCTGTATATGTACATACACTGGAAAGGAGCAGGGCAATGGGTTGGGGAAAAAATCTACACCCAACGAAAATACCTTTCCAAAATCCGCCTAATAAGTCCTGCCTTTGAGAAGCTTCAGTTTTGCTACCGCAGCAAAACCGCTTAAGTGATAGCTTGCCATAGTTTGTATGAAGGATACAAAAATGGGGCGAATGGAAAAGAGGCAGAACTACTCCGTCGAAAAGACGAGTGCCTTGGTGGAGGGTGGAAATAAATTCCAGCTCCCTGTTTGAGGCACAAAATTGGATGCTTTAGCAGGTGGAACGTATGAATCCGCTTTGCTAATAGGCAATCGGGCAATGCACTTCGAAAGGTCTTTGAAACAGAGAATGCCTGCCTCTATCGGCAGTGTCGGCTGAAAGTATCGACTTTAGAAAAGAAACCTTGACAGTGCAAAAGAACTCATTCAAATAACCTCATGAATTGGGTTAAATTGGTTTAAATTGAGGGCTTTGGTACCAAAGTGTTTTAGGGAAAGCTTTACTTCTCGTAGACAGAGCAATCAAAAAGGGGATATATTAACTCGATTGGAGTTCTTACTACGACCTAAACAAACTAAATTGCAGGACAATTTTAATCCGATTCAATCTGTGGAGTTCTGATTCGAAAACAATAAAACTGGGTTGCCATTAGAGTAGCTATCACCAAACTTTCTCGTATAGGGTGTTCCACAATTCGAATTTCGCGCCATTTAATAGAACAGTGATGCCAACGGAAAAAGATAACAATGTAACAGCTGACAATTCGGGGTTAATAAAAATGGAGCGCTATACGAAAGAACAACGCATTTTTATCGTTGAGCAATATTTTAAAAATATTTATTTTTAATTTGTAGTTTTCGTAGAAAATATTTTCATCTTGATGGCTTCGTTGATCGTCAAAATTGTCGCATTTGGGGTTCAGAAAACCCACGAATAATTGTTGAGAAACAAATGCATCCACAACACGTGACTGTTTGGTGCGGATTTTGGGCATTATCGGACCATTCTTCTTCGAATATGCTGCTGGTCAGGCAGTAACAAATAATGGTGTTCGTTATGGTGACATGATAGCCCAGTTTTGAGTGCCTAAATTACAAGACATCTATGGATGTGACCAACATGAGGTTTCAACAAGACGGTGCCACATGCCATACAGCCAGAGAAACAATTCAATTACTGCATGAGTCGTAGTCGGCCGTTTTTGCGATCAGAATTGGCCATCAGATCTTGCGTTTTAACGCCATTGAACTTTTTTTTCTGGGTTTCTTCAAGTCAAAGGTCTGTGCACACAAGCCCACGACCAACAACGCCTTGAAAGAGGAAATTGGTAGGTGTATAAATGAACTTCAGCCACATTTATGCCAGCATTTATAGAAAATTTCAATAAAAGAGTAGATACGTATACTTGCCACCAAGTGGCGGCCATTTATCCGATGAGCTTTTCCATACATAGCCCCAATATGTATACTCTACGAATCGATAAAAAATGTAAGCTTTCCAATTAAAAATCTGTAATCCTTTCAAAATTGCATTTTGCGTGAGTTATGGGACACCCTTTATAAGGATGGGCTATTATTCCTTTCGATGTCAGCTTCTGTCTATTCTCTTAAATCGTGTTTTTGTATTTTAAGCCGAATTGAATGTTTAAAACGGGATCCAGTCGAAATTCTGCTTTACAAAATTCTGATTCTCAAATTTAGACCAATAAGATTCAGCTTATTCTGCTTTTTTTCAACTTACTAATTAATGTAAACGACGAGAAAAAAAGCAGATATAAAAAAAAAAAACAATTTTAAATTTATAAAACACTAAAAATTATGTACTAATAATTTTTTAAATAAAAATAAAATTCAAATTAAAAAGAAACAAGAAAAAATAGATTAAATGACAACAAATTTTAATAAAAAACAATATCTATTGAAAAAAAAATAATGCGAAATTTAGGTAACTAAGAAAAGATATGAAGCAGTCAGAAATTACAACTGTTAATTGTTATTATTTCATTTGTTTTCTTTTTATACTTCATTTTGGCAGTATAAAAGGACAGCCGATGATGTTTAATCAAACTTACTTCGACAATCGACTCGGTAGGATCTTCGAATACTCTAAGAACATTTTCCTTGGAGTTTCGTTGTAATTACTGTTACGCTGCGATTGATGGCTTAGTGGACAGACAAAGACTTTTTCCTCAGTCTTCCTAAAAAATATCAATAGCAGTGTCGCTTATTTTGTTTACTTTTGTATTTCTATAATAAAAATAAAATGAAATCGTGCTTTAAAAAAATTACCATGACATTTTTTATTTTCCTCCCAGCTGCAAATAAAAATTAAGAAAAGAGCAGCTAAAATTGGAAGCAAAATGTTCTCTCAATTTTTACTTTACAAAATTCTGCAAACAATAAAAAAAGGTTTGGAATTTAGAAAAGCAGAATTTTGAAAAAATAAATTTGACCCATCCAGAATTTCGACCCCAACTCGCTTAAAACACATCATCCAGAGGGCATTTGAGAATTATTGTAATAGTCTCCAATAGTATTTGAGGAAAGTAATGAATCCTTTTTAAATAGCTTTACACAACCAAGTCGAGTCGAAACTGCATGGAAGCAGAAACATTAAAACTGTAGAAAGATGACCACTCCAAGTTCACTTTCGTCTACCAGGCGAGAGGCGGTCAGTACATTTTTATAAAGGGTGTTCTTTTTTGAGGTATAGAACTTCGAATTGAAATAAAACACAAAAAAGTCGTCTAAATGTCCATTAATTTGGCTTTATTGGAAGGATAATTTAATGCCATTAATGTTTAAATATGATTTCAGGCATGTGGCCGCCGCGACTGCTTCGAATAAAGCCAAGTCTAGAGGTCTAATTTTCAACCACTTTTTCGAGCATTTGGGGCTGTATGTCGGCAATAACGCCACTAATGTTGGCTTCCAAGTCCCCTAACGTTTCTGGTTTGTTGACGTAGGCGAGCGACTTCACATATCCCCAAAGAAAATAATCCAATGTGTCAAATCACACGATCTTGGTGGCCAATTGACAGGTCCATTCCGCGAAATTATGCGCTCATCGAATGTTTCCTTCAATAAATCGATTGTGACGTCCGCTGTGTGGCATGTACCGCCGTCTTTTTGGAACCACATCTCATCCACATTCATGCCATCCAATTCGGGAACAAAATAGTCGGTTATCGTGGCTCTATACCGGTCTCCATTAACGGTAACTGACTCTCCAGCATCATTTCGGAAGAAGTATGGCCCAATGACTCTACCAGCCCCTAGAGCACACCAAACAGTCAGTTTTTCTGGATGTAATGGCGTCTCAAGAGTCACATGAGGATTCTCTTCACTCCAAATGCGGCAATTTTGCTTGTTGCAGCATCGATATCAATCTCATTTTCGGCCCATACACCAAAATCACGACGCCTTCTATGGTCTCGCGGCTTTAATTCTTGCACAAGCTGGATCTTGTAAGGTCGTAAGCTAAGATCATTGCGCAAAATCTTCCATAAAGTTGATGGACAAAGCTCCAATTGCTGTGCACAGTGGCGAATCGATTCATCCGGGTCCTCTTCAACACTTTGCTCTACAGCGGAAATTGTTTCTTCAGTGCGCACTGTTCGACGTCTCTGCGGGTGCGTATTATCACATAGAGTAAACGTAGTGCGAAAACGATCCATGGTTAATCGAATTATTTGCTCTGATGGACGATTATGTCGACCATAAAATGAACGGAGCTTGCGGTAAACTTCGCGAACTGAACCATTATTTTCGAAATAAATTTGCACGATTTGCAAGCGTTGTTCATTTGTCAACTTGTTCATGATGAAATGGCAAACCAAACTAAAAATAAATCACTTGACAGCTGATAAAATGGCCGGCAGTTAAAATAGTTTTGCCAACTTAAAGTTCTATACCTCTAAAAAAAAAAACCCTATGTTTATGTGATTGATCAATCGTAGACCTTAGACTTTACGCAGCTTTAAAGGAAAACGTCTAACAGTATGAAGATCTATGCGGGCAATTCACCGGGGATCGATCTGCCTAGAAGAAAGTTTGGCATCCATTTTCGCAGAGATCTTGTGGTAATGCATGAGAGGCTAATTTGCTGGGTAGGGCCGTATGCCAGAACCGATCAAAAGCATAAGAGAGCTTAAGACTACCGCTCAAGATTCGTAATGTCGTTCGACTGCCTGCGTCCATAAGTGGGTTACGTAACTCAACAACGACGGCTTCAAAATCCACACTGCCTTCTAGATATCTAATGTCGATATTTTTTTAATGACCTCGGATAGCAGGGAAAGAAAAGCTACTGAACGTAAGTTTTGTGGCATTTATTTACTTCCATTTTAAAAGCGGTTGATAATGTGAGAAGGGAAATAAGGTCTTCTTGAAGTGCGAAATGCTCAGCTTAATAAGTACTATAGGTCCAAGTGCTGATGCACAGCTTTGGAGCTCTATGGCTGGAATTCCATCGATTGTCGTTACCTTTTCACACGACAGCTCTTCACAGACTCGCTTAAATGGCTCATGGTCGATATTTTAAATCCATTATCGATGATTCCACCCTCAAAATAGAAGACCGCTCCAGTTGTTTACAATCTAAAGAAGAATTCCCCGAAAACAGACACAAAAAGGGAACAGACACAAAAAGGACATCTACCTGAATTTGTCCCCATTAAGTCGATGTGTCGCCTTGCTCCGATTAGGTTTGAACAAGTTTGAAATTCCTACTAGCCCAGCTGCTGAATGATTAATGCCATAATAGCTTAATAACAGCTGCACGATTTGAACCAAAAAAATACAAAAATCCCGCCAATGGAATTGGAATCAGTTAGTAGTTAGTAAATCAATTTTCAGTTCCACCACAAAACAGAAAATGGTTCGATCCCCCACAGGGTTGTCATCGGCTCTCGTACCCAAATCATACACGGTTACACCACACCAACTCAATAATTCATCACCTTTGTCATGTTTTATCACGCTATAAATATACAGACCCTACTTGGGTAAATTAAACTTCCATTAAACTGCCGCCAGCCCGAAAGCACAAAATGAAAAAAATAAATCTAACCGACGATATTTAAATTTAATTCTCCCATGTGGGACATTGCTGGGTATCGTATACCCACTCAAAATTATCCGCTAAGCTCTGTCATTTGAAACCATTTAACCCTTCACCCCCCTCTGTCGGCGGGATGAACATGAAAAAAGCTGAAATTTCTCGCAAAACATGTAATCAACCACAAAGAGGCGAGTGTCAACCTCACTCATGATCGAGTGTAATAATATGCTCCACACACACACACCTTCCCCCTTAATCAGCCGACCACCCCTCGCAGCACTTGCGCCTGCATAAATACAAATATGACCACCCCCAGCGCACAGTGCGCCCCACTTAAGGTAGTATCAAAATTACGACTTTTATTAAAACTAAATCCATTACACGGGGTGGGCTTCTTTATGTGCATCCCCGCGAGTAGCTCGCAGCTCGCACTCCTTTTTTTTCTTTTTATTTGTTATCGTTTTGACACCGCACGCTCATTTAATGTCGTCATCGCCGTCGTCGTCGTCTGGTAAGGTTACCGCACCACTCGAATAGGTGATCCCGCACATTTTGTCTTCCATCACATGACTCATGTGTGTGTGTGTGTCTTCGGTGTAATTTAATTGAAAAACTTCATCCGAGCAACGACTGCGGAAAAATTATTTTCTTCTCCCCTTTGGGGGTAATTTTTCCGCCATTAGTCGCTTTAGCCCGAAGTAAGAGAAATGACTGCAAGGCTGTTTCAACGTGCGCTTGGGTTCTTGGGTTTCTGGTACGGGTTAGTTCGCTATATCCGCTGTAAGTTCAGATTGGTGGGCAAATAAGCGAAGACAAAGCTTTCATTGCGATTTCACATATGGCTGAGTGTTCGCGTTGAAAAGTGATTACTGTTGTGGAGCGCTGAATAGTTCTATAGACGGATATGTAGGCGAAGGGCTTAGGGGATACAACTGCCGCATCGGGGTGAGTTCATTACTTAGCGTTACGGTGGTTGTAATGGAATTATTGAAGTGATTTTTACATTCTTCCTCCTTGAGAGCTTAGTAAGCGGATTTTTTTTGCTGCTGCTGTTGATGGCGTAGTTAGGGTCCTTTGTGAGACGAAGGTACAAAATTTCCCAAAGAGAATATAAGCGAATTTAATTATAAAGGGTTAATCATATTATATGTCGACAAATGGAATGGGGAATACAAAAAACTTTGAAGCACTCCACCTCGCATGCAATTAAAGAAGTCCACAGGGATGTTATTATTTTTTGTGTTTTGTGTTTACAATACTTAGCTTAATGAGAGCGGGGAGTTCTTTTTTTTTTTGTTTTTAATTTTTTCCCAGGCTTAAAATGTCAAAGCTACGTTAGGGGACTACAGAGTTTAGATATGCAAGCTGAACTAGCGTTAAAAGGGAATAATTATGAGGTGGAAAATGAACACACAATCATCGGTCTTTAGTGCAAGGGAGATAGAGAAACAAAGGACCTAGTTAGTGTGTGAAAAAAATTTAGTTTGATATTTTAGCCTTGGGTCTCAACTCTCAAGCGGTCTTTGAATGCTTTCCGCTGAAGTGTGTTTTTTTTGGCTTCGAAGTTCGTGAATAAAGTCTTTTCGAGGGCCTTTTACAAAGTTCTTCTAGTGTAGATGTTAATGTAGTCATGCGTAGCGAGAGAATAGAAAAGTATCGCCATTTGAAAATGAATGTCAAAACTGTCTTTCGTCAATAGGTCACATGAACAAAAGACAGCCACTTAGAGTATATAGACGCTGGAAATAACCTACTTGGCATTAGCTATTGCCAAATCTACCTAAACTGCTGAAACTTTGGTGGCCAGTGCTTTGAAAAGCAAATTGGCGCGGTTTTTCCATCTGATGCTCAGTGATACCAATAATAGTTCGTAGCTACCCGGCATCTTAAGGTTAATTCTTCGCACCACCTCTTAGGAACGTCTGACAAATATCCGAATTTATAACTGTCATGAAAGAGCTTCTTAATCGTAGATCCCTTCCAATCGTTCCAAAAATAAAAAAGCTCACTCAACCCAGGCAAAAGAACAACTCAAATCAAAAGAACTGAATCAATTCCCAGTGGAGGTTCTTGAGTTTTTCTAGCACTGCGTGATTTTTCGTCCGATTTTTGTCGGTGATTTGTTTGATGTGATCCCTACTTCCTGATCTGAAACTTTCTCGAAAACGGACCTAAAGAAAGATATTGTATTCGCACAAAATTTTCAACGCAAGATGTTAACCAGTTCTGGCTGAACTCAAAAAAGTGGGTACCTAGCGTAAATCTGTCCTCTAAGGAAATTTGGACATATCTCGAAAACTGTGAATACGATTGTGGCAAAAATTAATTCCTTAGGTAATATGGTCATTTATAACTTAAATTCAGTTTCCCTCTATATTATCGTACAATAAATTTTTGAAAAATAAACATTTTTTAAAAATTTGGTTTCTTTAGTTTGCCCGAAAACGTCACTAACGACTTTGACCAAAATGCATACTTAGAGTAAGATTTATGTATTCAAAATTAGTGCGTCCTTTAATTTTAAAGTCGAATCACTGAATACGCTTATTTTTTGAAACTGTTTACTTCTCGAAAGTCCCATTTTCGATTTGAGCTTACATCCCGAATAATATCAAATGCTCAGTTTTAAGCTTAATAGTTGAGTATTTTTCAAAGTAAACATTGCAATATTTGTTACTGTTTTGTTTTCACAATTTTACAAAAAACCCTCTAAAGATTTTGATCAAAATAAATTTTTAAGATAATATAAACTAGTAGGTATTCTAAATAAGATCTCGTACTTAGTTTTTTTTTTCAAAAAAATCGAATAAATCAGTTTTCTAATTATTTCTCAAAAAAGACTACACAAATCCCGATCTGGATTGACGGCGACTTTTAATAAAAATGCAAATATTACCCACTTCTTCTTCTTCTTTTTTTTTTCAACCATTTTGAGAAAGTTTCGTTTGACCCAGTCGTGCACCTTATTTCTTATCCCTTACGTTTTAAAGGTACTTGGAATTGGTCACACTTTTTTTCATCATAACACCTTTGAAGCAGTTCGAAGTTTTCACAGCACTACGCTTGATCTGAAGTCTTGTCGTCACTACACCTTCACATGAGGTGGTGCAAGCCTTTAATAATAATTGTTATGCTAGACGTGTCTAAAGGTTTTAGCACTATGCTCAACATTGTACCTATTTAAGTCTTTCTCTTACCTGTAGTTATGGACGAACTTTTTAACGGAATTGAGTTTAACGTGATTCAAAATGTACCCAGTACTTTTGCTAAAGTGACAGCATAACTAAAGTAGTAATTGAAATACCAAAGAAAGTATCAAGAAAATATATATAAGAGATTAAGCTGAAAATCAGAAAATCTGTAAATAGGCCGAAAGTCTGTAACTTTTGACATACAAATTACCATTTGGTGCAAGACTTAAAAAATAGGTCCACCTTTAAAATGCAGGCAACGTAAATATACTATTCAGCTTCTGATGTACATCTTACCTTAGGTAAATTTGTATATAAATTGATTGGACTAAGCGGAGAAGCTGTGTGCTTAGGAGTCTCCTAATGTATTTGAGCACTTGACTTAAGTTCTGAGCTTGTAACAGGAAAACAGTTCAATTTCCCATACCTATATAGACAGACATTTTCGCAAACCATCAAAAGGTCGAATCGCCCAAAGCTCTCCATTAGGTTAATTCAAAATCATAATATAACATCCTGCCAAAGAATATATATCTATATTTCATTCTAATAATCCTGTCATACATAAAATACTAAACAACCACATTGGAGACCCATGGACACTACGGAAAATAATATTGACAATGTCCTGACCTGCAATCAAAAACCCTCCGTCATAGTCTGCTAAAGTCAGCCTAAATTGCTATCAAACCAAAACAACATTATAGCCGACAAAACAAATTTGTGGGTATGTGCAGCCTTCACCATCGAGCAAACGCCTCCAACGAAAAAATAATAAAAAAAAAAGGGACCACACCGCAGACACCAGTCGCCCATTTGCAAATTGGTTTCCGAAAAATAAAAAATAAAACCCAAGACCCTTGCCAAGGTGGGCCATTGAAAGTGTTTACCGAAATTACGCACCAAAAAGGGAGAAATACCTAAGTAGGCGTCGAAGCATCAAATAAAGTTAACAAACTTCACCGTGCTCTAAGCCACCCTCGCCCTCACTTTGGCAGCGACAATTTCAAGGTGAAAGAGGCAAGTGAAAAATTGAAAAAAATTTAACTTTATTCAATTTATCCCAGAAACATCGTTTTTTTTTTTTTTTTAAGAGCCTTACACAGCAACTTGGTAAGTTAGATACCATTAATCGGTGAGCAGTCCTTCTAGACAAAAGGGTGAGCATAAGAGAAAGGTGTTCAACTGAATTTACTTAAAAGGCTCCAGACAGATCCCATTTTCTAAATATTACGGATGCAGAGTGAGTAACGCGCTGGACCTTCCGATGAGATGGCGGTTTTTCTCTTTTATTTGTTGTATACTTGTAGTGGTTGCGCCATTTCAAACGATGCCGCCTATAACCTCTCTGATGGGATCACCGTCATTTTCATTTTTTGATTTGATTTCAATAAAGATAAGTAATAGGAAGACTCACTTTCGTGGCACAACAAAGGGCACTCAAGGTGTGGACGGGTTTAGTTGTAGTTTGAAGGAAACTGTGTTGTGGGTACTTTTGGAAGTTTAGTAATTTCGGTTCGAGGTCAAGAGATTAACTGCGGAAAAAGGCGAGTTATACTTGCATTAGATGAAAAATCGATGGGGAGGTCGTTTTGGATTAGCCTGCTTAGAAATTATCGAATTTATTATGGGCCAGCATATTTTATATAAGACACGTTGTAGGTATGACTTCTAAAAAGGTTAAAAGGTTAAAACATCTAAACTCGGTTTTACAATTGTGTTAAATTTGGCTTCGGTCGTCGATGCTCTTTACAGACCTTAAAAAACGTTCTTTGAAATACGTGGAGGTTAAGCAAAATTTTTGAATTACCCTTTCATTCAAGTGAAATCGTTCAACTGACACTTTCAGGCCTTTCGAGTACAGATATAGGACATCTTCAGGATAAAATACGATCATGCACGCATACTCCTAACCTAATGGTCCTTGAAGAAACGCAATACAAGGATAAACCAAACCTACGCGTTTGGGAAAAGATCAAAAGCTACACTTATTCTTTAGCGACCTCTACAGCACAATTGCTAAGTCGTGTCGACTTTAAGAGTTTGTAAAAACAAAAGAACTCGCTTCTTCTGCGGACTTCTAAGGTAGCTCTAAGCCTGGATAAATTAGTAAGGACCCCACCAAAGTCTGGTATATCAACAATATTCTATTGCGAGACTTTCCAAAGAATTTTGAAAGAAACCCGTTCATTTTAATAGAAGGCTCGCATATGGAGTTCTCAATTATTTTGGAAGAAGGTCGATCAGAAACAGAGAAGGAATGGGGTTGTATTAGACTCGTTTACTAGCTTTATTAGGGGCTACAAGCCGGGCTACAAACTGGGGCTCAGATCATCTCCAGTTATCGCCGTCTTTAGCTTACTGCATCTGCGTATGCACTCTGGAGGATCATTTTAAAATACGCCAAGCATTCACACAGAAAAATAAATTGTAATGCCAACAATTTTTGTTGGGTAAAGAACCTAAATATCAAAATCTTTGATTTAAGAATGAAATTGTTGGCAATGATGTAATAAAATACTTATGGAGAGTATATTATTCTTACGCTGAATACCTGATTCTTGAAAACTTAAAAACGAGTTCTTGTTAACAAAAATAATATTTGAACCAAGAACTTTTAACTTCCAATTTTTTAAGAATCTCAAAATTCTTCGCTCAACAATCAAAATCGTGAGATCCAGCTTTAGCCAAATCTGCATTTTTGCTAAATATGTAATGCTCGTCTAAAGTTTGTTCTTTCGTTATTAACATCGCTTTACCAGTGCAGATAGCTTTAGGAATACCTTTATTTGGTATAATAAGAAGAGTGTAGTTCTATATTTGGCGATGTCTCTATGCCTCGGCACCCAGCAGAGGTGAATGCTTAACAGCCTCGCAGTCTCCGTAAGATATGAGTAATAGTCTAGGGCTTTTTTAGAGTCCATAGAGGCTGATTTTAAGCGCTGGAAAGCCGCTTGGGATATCGAAGAAGACAAATTTATCTTAAGCGGATATTATGGCTTTCTTCAATCGTGATATGACCTATTTTAAAGCCATAGTTTTCGCCCTAGAAACGCTACAGGCAAAGGTTAGGTCTCTTTTGGAGAAAACACACAGACCAACCGCGCCCACATTTCTTGATCCACCTGTGAAGAAGTGAATGAATGGAAAAATTCCATCCTATACCAAAACATTCAACTCCATCTGATGGATTTAATTGAAGAAGATATTGAAACAACCCGAGAAGTTTCATTTGCAGGCTTTAAGTTGTTGGCGAAACGCATTATCAGTGGTTGATATTCTGCTAGAAAGCAAGGAAAACATATGCTACTGGATTAGCGTGGTATAAGTTGGCGGCTCAAGTAAGTGCAACGGTTAGAAGACCCAAAACAATGCGTTGAAACCTCTAACATCCTCTAACCCCTTCCACGGTCACTCAATTGTCACAAAAAGATATCTGCGGGCTCAGATCAGCTCACCAAATTTGCCCTAAGATTGTATGCACTGTTTCACAGTCTTTGGATTTATTTGCAGTCTCTACAACTCTGCAATAAACTTCTCTGAGTTAAACTGTCATAGTGTAAAATTGATGTTCTTTAATTTTCAATTCGAATCACTGGAAACGCCCACTTTAAAAACTGCTCATATCTCGAAAACCCCATTTTCGATTTCGATAAAACCCTAAAAACCAAGTAATGCTTACATCCCGAATAATAATATTAAAGATAATATAAGTATTCTAAATAAGATCCCGTACTTAAATTCAAACAAATCAATTACTTAAATATTTCTCAAAAACTACTACCCAAATTCTAAACTGTGCTCTCATATCTTCGGTATATTTTTGAAATAATAACAATGCCCCACTTCCAATGAAAATTCAATAACAGCTACGTAAAACTTATTTTTAGCAAATATTACCAACTTCTAATTTTGTTCAACCATATTGAATATGCGCACCTTTTCGGTGAGCAAGTAAATAACATTAGTTGTCTACCTCCATCACTTAAACTTTATAGACCTGGGACTGAAGGCCCAACGCAATTTCTGAAGACGTTTTTTATCTCCCAAAAGCGACATATTACTGCCGCCTAATAAATTTCCATTCGTTTCCCAGCAGCCACTATAAATCTACTGCCGATAGGCATCTAAAAATCGTATAACTGCAAACTCCACCGCCCAAGAAACAAACTACCCTGCTTCACAAAAATGTCAATGAAATAAGGACTCTTGCAATTAAAAGAAAAAAATCGATCAAAATTGAAATATCCCCTCACTAAGAGATGTATATAGCAAATGCGAAAGATCGCAAGAAAGGTCGAAAAGGGTCAATTCTGATAATAAAACTCGTATTGCTTTGCTTCTTTCCGGTGATGGCAAACTTATTCGCCCATAGCAAACGGACAGAAGCAGTATAGCGCATCAGCAAAAGTTAAAAAAAATAATTAACTAAAAATCCAAGTCCAAATCCTTCGTTCGACTTTAAGGTGTGAAAGTTGGCTTTCCGTTTGGCGGTGAACCTTTGCGTTCAAGTGACCACGAAAGGCAGCTTATTTATCATTTTTGAATTGAGGTCGAACGAGAGATAACCCTCTTAATCAGGATAATAATTCGAAAGAAAAATACTTCCCATTTGAGCTTTCCTTGGCACTTAGCGGAGGAGCTACTTATAAATGAAAACAATTTTCGGAATGGAATGTAAACATTAATTGTGAAGGGACTCTGATTTGGTGGAGCTCTGTTCGCCATTTGTTTACATGTGAAAGGATTTATCTGCAAAGTTGTTTTGTGTTGGAAGTTTCACACTGGGGGCCGGTAAACGATTCGTAGGTGTTTCACAGGGCACTCCGTTAAATCCTTTGAGTCTCAGAAGTACGTTGCGAGGCGATATATTTGGTAAATATTGTAGGAGCCTTTTATGTGCTCATTGGATGAAGCGATGAAGGAAATGGAACATTTGTTGAATTCTCTGTCAACATAGCATACCGTTAGACCTTTCACGCCAACGCGCATTTTAGCTAGAATCACACCATTTGACACAGAGCGATGAAATTGAGTAGCTATACACTTGCGAAGAGAGATTACGACCCTTGCGTGGGCGTATATAGTGAATCAGTGAGCGAGTACAAGACAAAATATCAGAGGTCATGATGAAGCCGTTCTGCAAACGGTTCGAAATTTTAGGGCGGCTGTTATGTGTGATTTAGTAAGCGCACAATTGGGTTTAAAGGCACAGAACCAATTTTATAAGGACGAGGGACGAGGCCCACTGATTAATGAAACTTCTTTTATTTTCGTTTTTTATGCTTGACCCTTTTAAATTTCAATGATAAGCTGAGGAAAGGAGGTCAGAACAGTGATGCCAACCTTTTCGGACTGAATTGCCCACGATACACGTCAAAAACACACAAAAATGAATTTTTGCCCATGCTGACGTTAAAAAACAACAACATACACTATTTTTTCTTGTTCTGAGGCATAAAAAAAATACCTTTTTCGCCCTTTTAGCTCATTTTGAATGGCAAAATGCCCACGAAATGGGTAATTACCCACGATCTGTCATCACTGGGTCAGAAGTTGACGTAGTATGTATTTTATATCATTTCCTAATTTGAAGTTATCCCCTGAATTTTCTCTTTTATGTTTGCATAACTCGTCCTAAACTCAGAACGAGATTGAGGGCCGAGGATGCTGCATAGAGCCTGAAAAGTATCATCGGCAGATATTTTGACTTCCCAAGTATTGACAACTTTTTGAAGATCGCTGGTTTCGTGGAAGCCATGAAGAGTAGACCCGAATCGTGATACTAATAATCGAATTTAGTGTCTACGCAAAATTTTACAAACTCAAAATGACGAACATTTTGATAAAAATAAACCTATTGTGACCTACAAAATATATTTATAAGGTGAAGATTCAAAATGATTATAAGGCCCTTAGAAAAAAGGACAATAATTTCTTTAGACGGGACCTGGAACCTTTTCCTACATCCAAGCAAAAATAATTAAAGAGATTAAGTCTGTCGAAAAATTCTTGAAAAACAACTTTTGTAAAAAGATCGGGACTCTAAGTGAAATCATTAGGTTGGTTATAGTTCTGAGTAGAAAATATCGTAAGTTGCCTACTGAGTTGAAAAGCGGGGATTTTAGTTTTCTGCTGGAATCTCCTTCCCCGGGTACCAAGGTAACGACTGGGTTACTACGTCTTAGCGAGCCTTCGAATGTAAAGATTATGGATGGACGGAATAGGCTGCGCTTAAAGCCTGACTCAACACTGTAACAAGTTTCAAAATAGCTCGGGAATGGACGAAATCTTTAAATTCGGACGGAATTCTTTTACCTATGTAAATGTTCCATGTCGAACAGGGACTGGGGAAATATGATCTCGGATGAAGTTAGAATAAATTAATTAGATTAGATTAAACTCTTTATTAGTAATATGTTTTACTTTTTTGAGCTCACAATATTCATTCCATTAAAATTTGGAAAAAATAATAAAAAAAAATTATTAAAATTATTAAATTATTGAAAATTATTATAATTATAAAAAATTAAAGCTTTCAAGTGGATTCAATAATTATATTAACTACATCGAGTTTTAGATCTGGCAATTGAGGTTTCAGCTTTTATATCACGAGGAAGTTGGTTAAAAAAAAATAAATAAAATATTTCACGTCGGGCCCTATTTCATTTTGCACTTTGCAATTTTGCAAAAAAAAAAATACCTGCGAAGTACAAGTGCGATGTGTTTCACTAAAAATGCAAAGTTCTCACGACTTTGCATTTATCACTTTTTCAGACTTTTTTGCAAAGTGAAAAGTATAAGTGTTTCACCAATTAGAAAGAGAACTTTGCATTTATAATCGTGTTTTGTAAATTTGCAAAGTGAAAAACATATGCGTGTATGTTTGTATATTTAATTGCACCCAACACGTAATATAGAGCAAGTCTTATTGTCGTAAAATTGTTTATTGGGCTTAAAAAAATTGTTTTCCAATACTCTATGAATTTCGATTCAAACGGAAATTTGAGCAATATTTAACATAATATCCTAAAATAAAGCGTCCAAGTTCAGAACAATTAAAACAAGTAAAAACAACACTGCATACAAGTCATATGCAAAATATTAGACAAGTGAGTTACTACGTCCATGGTATAAAAATAAATACTATGTAATAAATTAAAACTTATTCATGTATAACTATATAGCAGCAAGTACATAGGTACTTATGTTCACCCAGTCATGTACTTTTTTTTGGCATCGGCCTATTTAACGTTTCACTCCTTCATTTGAACTCTGTACTAACTGTAATTTACTATAAATAACTAAACAAAAAAACGTCAACGCATCCAGCTACACAAGGGAATTCACCTTGAGCAAAAAATTAGGTAGCTATTTCCGAAGTATTTTGTGGCCAGCAAATGTACTACTCTGCAGACTGTAGCTTTACTCATTCCATGCATAGCAACGACTCCATGATATTGCCCTCCATTTCCAATCCAACGTAGTGTGCATAGAATCTGTTGCAGGGGACTTAAGCAATTAATTCGTTCGCTGTCAAACCTTAGCCTATGTCCAATTGTTGACAAAACACGTTCAATACTCGTCTTCGTTAAACGAAAGCTTTCCAGGGTTGAAAAATGATCTCCAATTTCAAAATTTGTCCTTAATTTTACAACCCTTTGTACATTATTTGTATCCTCTTCGTCTTCAAAGAGTGCTTCGAAACGGTTCATTATATATTTTTTTAATTATATCACCAACAGTTCACAACAAAAGGTCAGCTGCTGGTTTTTTTTTTTTTGCACTTTTCAGGATTTTAAGTGTAAAGTGCAAATCTAATTTGTTTGGTGAAGCGAAATGGACGAATTCTTTGCAAATTGACAAAACTTTGCAATTTGCAAAAACATGCTTTGCACTTTGAAAATTTGTGTTTGGTGAAACGAATTTTGCAAAGAGGGAACATTTTCAAATTTGCAAAGGAATAATTTCCTCTTTGGAAATTTGCGTTTGGTGAAACGAAATTTGAAAGTGGTTGGTGAAATAGGGCCCTGGTCCCAAAACAGATTCGAATATCATCAGCACTCCTCAGTTGATAAGGCTGATTCTTTGAGAGCAATGATACCGTTCCCGACAAGTATTGCGGATTGATCTCGTTTTTCATTTTGAATGTAAAAAATAACACATCCAAGTCCACCAAGGTCTGCGACGCTTTTGAACAGCGCCCGTTTTTTCGGATCTTTTTCTTGGCTTGTTTTTGAAAGTCAAGAAAATTCAAGTAAAATGCGTATAATACTGGATTTTCTTCCTGGTATTAAAATGGACTGCTGCCTCTGAGGGCTCAAGTTGAGCATTTTCTCACGCTGAAAAAGACCTTCAAGCGCAAGAACGGAGCAACACCACACACTCACAGTCCATAAAAGGATAATAATTTCATTGTATCTCAATCTTTACACCATAAAAGGGCCTCCTTCCTACGGCCACATTCAAGACTGTCTGCTATAGGAGTTCCGAATCAATTTGTATAAAAAAAAACAGCCCTAAGGACATATTTATGCGACGTGACCTTTACATATAATTTATATTTTATACCTACCTGTAAAGGGAAGAGAGTGCAACTCCAACTGGCATTTGAATTTTTCAAGCTGTTTGCCAATTTTTTTTGTCTTTTATTTCAAAATCACAATCTTACTTTCTATGACATAGTCGAAACAATTTTAAATGTTTCGTGTATACAAACCACAGCTAGGCAATAAATATTTTAAAAATAAACCCCAACATCAGCATAATAATTGACATCATCTCATGCTTTAGAATCATTGCGAACATTTACAAAAATTTCTCAGAACAGACGAAACGAATTTCTTCGCGAATGCCGCCCATGAGAAGAAAATTCATAACGTCGGCGCAGGGGGTACCATAAAAATGGAAACTTTTTCGCCAATACAACAGAAACACCCAGAAGCGTCGCGTCGAGTAGAAAATGTGAACGAAATCACATAAAGCAAACGACAGAACATTATTAAGTCACTTGTCGATGAGGTAGTGTCCATTAAATAGAAATAAAACGAAGAAACGAAATTGTTCAATCACTTCCTTTAGGCTTTCTTTTGAATTTGGCCTTCAACGGGACTACAGCCTGTCAACCTTTCGTTTATTGTATAGCCTTTGAACTTTGATCTCAGTAGGTTGGACACATGATAAAAGGGAAAACTTGGCACAAAGACCTATTCAACCAAATAGGACATTCGGGCGCCATTTCAGTAGGTGCCGTAGTCGCCAAGGAATCTATCGCATCAGTATGATGTCACTTTTGTTTAGGCGCTTAAATGGCGAACTAAAAGATGTTCCCTTCGAGCAGGTGGTGACCGGGCCCACATCGGCTCTGGTGAGATAGATTATCTATTTTCGGATGCTTACGGTGGAATGATCTCATAGATTCCCGCAGAGGATGTGCATCGTTTACCTCATCGACGAGATCGACATCTGCACTTATACAAATGTAGTGAGAATGACTTGCAATGCGCAAAAGCGTGTTACACGGAATCAGGGCGAACTCTAGCAAATTGTTGAATGAATTTAGAGTAAGAGCTGACTAACTGCGTTGGCGTTCGTCGATTTGTGGTGTAGCTATTTTATTTGTGGTATTTCAAGAGGAAGGGGAGGTATCTATATCTAAATATTTACGCAATGAGTTTAGTGGTGTCTTTTGAATCAAAATGAGAGGTGTAAAATGGCCGCGATTTGTATTTCCTTGGGCTAATGCGTAATAAGTGGGAAGCGTTTTCCAACTGTTTTCAAATGATTGACAATGGCATTCGCTGCTTTTACTAACAACCGTATATAACTACTACGAAGGCAAAAACTGCATTGTTTCAACATTTTTGAAAATTTTAAAAAGGCCAACTAAAAATAAAACAAGTAAAAATCGGCCTGGCCGACGCTTTGATACCCTCCACTGCATACAAGTCATGCAAAATTTTAGGCATGCGAGGTAGTACGTATTTACATTGAACAGGTATAGGTTCATTATAGCTTTTTAGGAAATTTTATAGGTTCTCTTAAATTTTTTTTATTATTTATTGACTATTATAACCTTTCCGTAATTATTTTTAGGTTTTCTTAAAATTTGGTGACCCGTACCTACAGGTAATCATTTATATTTCGTAAAATTCTGGAAAGAACTAAGTTTAAAATTGACCTGAAATAGTTTTTAATTTTTCCATTTCGACGCTATCGTGTTTTTAACATGTGTTTTCTAATATTGGTTTTGTATGAGAGTTACCAGAACTACTTGACCGAGATAGCCCATTTTTAGTACCAACCTAACGACGATAAAAATAAGTCCTTTCACCAAACTTCATTCGCCTACGTCAATTCCTTTGGGCGCTATCGAGCTTTCAACAGACAGACAGACAAACAGACAGTCAGTAAATATGTTGTCGAAAAAGGTTTCAAAAACAAATTTTAAACAATTTTGTTTTACTATACGTCGAACTTTTATCGACAAGCAAAAGTTGTCTGTTGCAAACACTTGGAAAAGTTTTCCAAATTGTATTAGGGTTTTCTTTTGTCAGCTACATAGTCAGACATCAAACCGATGCCATTCGGCCTTGTAGACAACTCAGTCAGCTCACTTTTTCGTCGATAAAAACAAATTACAAAATTTGGTGCGGAAAAAAACGACTGCGATGCTAGACATACGACCAGAAACATTTTAATTTTCTCAACAGTTGGGCGTTACACTAAATATTTAAAGCGAAGAAACCATTTGAGTTGGGTTCCGCAAAAACCTTTACACATTTGCTATAGCGAATGTCTAAGTTGACCCTCTTTTTGATGACAAATGAAAAATCAGGGACAGGACTGAGACTGACAACAATGGGTGCGCATATATCTATAAAAATCTGTGGATTTGCTTAAAATATATTCAAAATATAGCGTGTCCCAAAAGTGAGTAAGTATTTGAATTTGCCTCCATTTCTGCAGTAGGTAAGTGCTGGCATAAAAAAAATTGAACAGTTGACAGCTTGAGGGTTTTAAAAATGGAGCACTTCGCGAAAGTTTTCATAGTTGAAAAATATTTCACGAATAACGCAAATGTATCTGACACATTTTCGAGCACAAACATGTGAAGCGACGAATCTTATTTTTGCCTTGATCGCCTCGTTAAACGTCAAATTCCCCGCATGTGTTTCTCAAAAAAACAAATGTATCCTCCACAATTTGTCACTGTTTGGAGTTTGGTCTGGAGGCGTCATTGTGATTAGGGAATTTTTTTTTTAGACAATGAGACTCGGCAACCAGTGACTGTGATAACAGAGTTCTATCTGCATTAACTGATTCATGCTGTTGTGCACGACATGAGGTGCGTCATTTGTCATTTCATACAGCCGGTAAAACAATTCAATTACTACATTAGTACAGTACTTGGTGGTGTACCTTGTCTTTCTCTCGTTTCGGTGATCAGAGTTGACAAGTTACATTATACGTATTCAAATGATTGGATTATACTCTGAGGTCTATGTCAATAAGTCTAAATCCACCCGTGCATTAAAGGAGGAGATTTAATGCTGCATCAACGAAATTCAGCCGCATTTATGCGTTGTCACGTAATATTTCGACAAAAGAGTGTCTATGTATCAGCAAAGCTCTTAAGTACCTACACAATATGCCAGGAGGTCATTCGCCGGATGTGTTATTCCATGCATAGCCCTATTATATATCTACTTTATTTTTAAATTAACGAAAAAAATATTTGACAAAAAAAAAAACTTTGATTTAAAAGATAAATTTTACTTATATTTTGGGACACCCTTTATATCTATAAGTTTTCCAAATCTACTGGCCGTTGGAGGCTCTGTCCGATAAGTCCTCTAGAACTCCAAACAATTTCGAGCTTCATAAACGAATTTAACTGCAAAGTCGAGTAATTCGTTTCGATATTGAGTCTTGAAGACTTACAGCCAGTTGTGCCACTCAGTTTTGTACATCAAGCCTCTGATAGTGGTATAGGTTGTACTACTTATACTGTAAGAAAAGTGAGCGGATTTTTGATTAATTGTGGTCACTTTTTTGCGAGATCTAATGAAATTATTTCACGAGTTTAATAGGATTATTTTGTTGACCATGTATAATTTCGTGTATGTCTCTTTTTTGGGCTTTTTGGTCGATTCTTCTAAAAATGCGAACATTAAAACTATTCCATTATTTTCCACCCTACGTTTCGTTGGTATTTTCCAACTTCTTCAGGGGAAAAGTTCTTTATTGGAGCTTTTCGTTATTTAGTATTTAAATGATTGCTTTAAATTTCACTTACTGTTTGTTTACAAATAATTTAAAATTGTACGGATAAATAAATAAATAAATAACTAAACAATTGCATACACTATACACTAAACAGAACTCAAAACTTATAATACAGAAAATATCGCAGATCAAGTTGGGTCTGATTTCACAGAGCCACACTGTAATTCGTGGTTATGTTGTCTTTGTCCTCTTTGGTGTTCATAGTTTTTGGTGAGCTTTTGCTGGATTCTTAAGCTCTCTAACGTGAGTCTTTTGTTTTGATTTTTTTCCTTGTCCAAAATATTTATGTTGTCAAAATCAGCTGTGTGATTAGAGTCTAAGATGTGTTGTGAAAGTCCCGTTGATGTTTTTTCTTTTCTGATGTTTGCCTGTGCTCAGCTGATCTCACAGAGAGTTGTACATGCACTGCCAACTTCATGGTAGGTATAACCAAAAGAAACCTCTAATGCCGTCAGTTAAACGGCTACAGGAAATTTTCGTAGTACCAATCACAAAGATGTATAAGATCTAAAATACCTACGTAAATGCGACATGCACTTTTCTGAGATGGATAGACGGCTCTTGGGTCTACCAAAGCCTCTTGTCTCGTAAGACTCTTTCAATTACTCGTAATTACATACTTGTAGATCAACTTCAGAAATCTAGAGAATTGAATTGAAACCTCTGTGTACTAAACCTACACAATATGTGCCCTTTGCGTTAGAGCCTATTCAGGGATCTTTGGAGCCCCAATTTATCGCAAACAGTTGCTAGGTGGTAGGTGAACCATCTGCCGAAAGATCTGACAAACATAAAGCTATTGTGAAGAATTAGACACCAAGGGCATTCCCGGAGCCTTTACGAGGCCAGTCCTTAAAAAAACAGTAAACTCCTTAAGTAGGGTGATGTATAAAGCACGCTCAAAAATAAAACTGCGAGCAAGGCTACCTAGGGATCAAAACGGCTAATCGGAACTGTCACCAAAAAATACCGCAAGCCCCACGGAAACTCCTTGGTAAAAAGGATTATAAGAGTATAAAGAGACAAGATTGAAGGCGGGCCTACTTGGGTTTGGGATTACAACAGAACCCTGATACCGAGATGTTAGAAAAAAAGGAGCTTGCCTCTTAGAGGTTAAAGATGCCCTTAATATAACCGGAAAAAATTAAAACTGATCGAAATGAATACAGAAGGGAACTTTTTGCATTGGCACTTGGGTAAAAAGATTTGTAAAAAGCAGTCAGCTTACTCAATATAATGACTGTGGGGAATCAATGGGGAATGCCTCCACGAAGAATGGGGAAGAAGGGAAATATTAAAGACTATAATGGGGAATTTTACTTAAGGCGCCTGGCAACACTGCTGTATATATTTTATGTTGTGACCTTCGTTGTGATCGAGTTGGACATATTACTAAAGTTTGAGCAATTTTCCGACATCTACTACGTATAGATACATATACAATCTACTTGGAATGTAAATTCCCATTAAGGACATTATTTCACCTTCACCCAAATTCCACCCAAATTGCACACAAAATCAAAGATGAACCTGAAAGCCCAATCTTTTGTTAGCTCGATTCTTAATTTTAACCCATGTTAGTATAAAAACCATCACCGACATGCTGTCGTCATTAGGAATTTAAATAAAATTAGAGCGTGTAGCTGAAACACTTTAAAAACAATTAGGTTGGAAGCTCATGCTTGGTTAGCGCCTGAAAAGTGTGCACACATGAGCCATCGAAAAAACATATTAATTATTTTTCCCCACCAGAGGATTATATCAAAAGGTCCTCAACCACGGAGTATGAAACGAGCCCCCTCTTCACTAAAAAAAGGACCAAGAACAAGAGTACGATTTTTTTTTTCGCAACAAAAATAAAAACGAAATTAAACAAATTAATGCTGCTCCTGGGCGAACAAGAGAGGGATGCAAAAAAAAAAAGTGCGCACAGTGTGTGCATATGAACACTCGAGGTGCAATGCAAACACAAATGGAAATTTAGTTGCGATTTTAGAAACTATTTCGCATGGCGTAACCGGAACTTAAACAAATACACGGCCAGGCTTAGGTGTTTGCCTTTTGGTTATTTAATTTATTTATTTTCAGTTTCAGAGTTAAAGAGAGCGAAAGTGAGTGCTTACGTGAATTTGAATGCGCGCCTCGCTTCGCTTGAATAATTGGCGGCGGAGTGAAGTTTCGGAGAAAAACAAACAGTTTTGCAAATCGTGGTTTCGGTTTTTGTGATGTCGATGTTTTTTTTTTAGATTTCGGAGGGCGGCGGTGTTCCAAATTAAGGATTGAGTAGTTGTTCTCATTGGTAGGTGATTTATGTTGAAGGAATTTCGAAAAAAATAGAACAACCAAGAAGTTGTTATTAGTACACATTTCAGTACCTATAACAAATCTGTTGCGAAATGACGACATTTGTGGACACATTTGTTTGTGGATGGTGACCAAAAGGTGATGGCCAGTATTACAATGGTCAAAAGTGCGGCATCTATCGGGTTGTGGATTAGGTTACAGTGAGTGTTGGATGACAGAAAGTTTATCAAATTCACTTGTATACATGAAATGCTTTTTCTGAATCCACTTTTAAGAGCAGGACCAGACATAAAATAAAACAGACCATAAGGTTTCTGGGCGGCTTGCGAACTAGTTGGTGTCCCTAATGAGTTGTTGGAGATCCGATATATAAAAGCTCGCTAACTCTGAGGTACTTGCGAAAAACCTTGATCATGAGCTACGTATATGCGTCATTTTTACAGTGCCGGACTGTTTGCAAGGCAAAGCAGATGTTGGACTGGACTAACCCAATCTCGTCATAATCTCCGCATCCTTAGCACAAGTATGGTTTGGTAAGATATGGCTGCCTAGAAAGACACATTTCGACCATAGTTTTAAATCCACTGTCCCACGTGAATTTCAGAGCAGGGGAGAGAGCCAGAGGTTTGGCCGGACATGACTAGGGAAAGCCCTGTTGCGGTTGCAAAACTTTCTTTAAGAAGTAGTGTAACGATGCATTCGTTAAAATAATAATTTTGACGGCCCGTATTATTGTTTTGCCAAGCAATGCATATGCCCAACAGCGTTGCCACTTTGCTGCAATAGCAGTAGATGTACTGCACTTTTTGCAAAAAATAAATCTGACACTAAATCCAATCTACTGCACTTTTTTTGTTTGATTAACAGCTTAAACAGCTGTACAAAAACCATACATAAAAATAACCTGTAAAGAACCTCTGAACGAAGCCAACTTATTGTGAACTTATTGCATAAAAAAACAATAAAGTGATGATTAATATAGTTTTAAGCAATTGATCTTTGTTTTTCTTGTAAAACAAAAAATCTACTACTACATTTTGTTTAATGATCTACTGCGCTCCTCTTTTATTGAAGTGGCAACGCTGATGCCCAACCCCTCAACCGCCGACGAGCTACTCCGTCTACTATTGTGCACAAAGTATACCAGCGCATTAGTCTAGTGTGTGCTATGATAACTAATGGTAATTAATGATTGAACTCTGTGAAACACCCAGCAAAGTTTCGAACAATCGAACAAACCTCAGAGTTGAATCGTCCAATCTCGTGTACCGCTGAATTTGGTAATCAAGCAACCTGCGGGTACCTAGCAAATTGCCGGAACTGTCGCAAGGCGGACCTGTAGACTGCCCAGACTCGCGCAAGACTGTCCTATATACCACCGGGACTCTCACGCCCTCCAGAGCCGCAACCAAGGACCGTGCCGGGTAATTGAAGAGGAGGATAATGGCAACATTTGTTTTCAACAGGACGGCGCTACGTGCCACACAGCCGAAGCTACACTCGATGTTTTGCGCCCTGTTTGTGAAGATCGCATTATCAGCCGCAGAGCTGATGTCGTTTGGCCACCTCGGAGCTGCGATTTGACACCGTTGGACTATTATTTGTGGGGTGCCGTAAAAGATAAGTGTTACGCCGACAAGCCAGAGACAATTGACGCTTTAAAGGACACTATTCGTGAAGCCATTGGTGAAATACAGCTGCACACAATCGAAAATGTGCTGAAAAATTGGACCGATCGTGTTGGCTACTGCATGGCCAGCCGAGGCAGCCATTTGAATGAAATTATTTTCCATTATTAACCGGAAGGATTGTACTTTCAAATAAAAAATGAAATTTGAGAAAATATTCAGTAGTTTTTTTTTATAGCATTTTCAAAAAAAAAGAAAGTTATTTGGCGGACCCTGTATATCCCATTTACGCAGCTTTACTCCAATGGCATATCCCGTCCTGTTTTTAATGCCAGGAGACTCGTCGATTTCTTCCTGACTGATTTCGGCCATAAAGTATCAAAATTGACGCAGTCCTCCGTAAGTAACCAGTATGCGGTGGCCCCTCTTTTCTCTCTTCTGCCGTAGGTTATGATATATAATTTTCCAATCGATGGCAGAATGGTGGTGGTGGTCCCATTTACTGACGCTCATTTCCGTCATTAATCTTGCAAAAGTATCCGCCTTGTTGTTACCTTTGACGTAGTTTGTCGTTTGACAGAATCACCGTATCACGAAAAACTGCCTTGGATTATATTGTATCAATGGCAGGGCTGCTTTCCTGTGACGGAAGATGGCTCTACTCGAGGGAGGCGACTGTTTTTTTTTTCATGTATTTTCAACTTTTTTGCAAGAGTCTACTTTTCCAGTGATTTGGAGTAAAAACCTGCTACCATACCTATGTAGCTCCATTTTTGAACTATCCGATCTTGCGAGCCCCATAAGTCATAGGGTTGTGTTTTATACGAGTTTAGTGAATAGCTTCGATTTGTTGCAGATTGAGACTATTATTCAAGTGGGTATTTGTTTGCCCATTTTGCTTTACTGTTTTTTGTTTAAAGTGCTTGTAGGTGGCACTAAAATCGGCGTGGACCTGGGACGAAAGTATAGCACGCATCTCAATTTCGTTAGCTAACTTCCATAGGTGCACACTTTAAGTCGGTTGTGAAGTTTCCTTTCGTTTGTGAGGGCTGAGACAAAGTCTTCCTCCGCTGCCTTATCACTTCGGGTTTGAATTTTAAGTCTTTTTTGGACCGTAGCAATAGTGTCGACTCTCACTGTGCATCGTACTATTCATAGACGACTTCCTCCGCCTTCCCTAGCGTCCATGCTTCATTTTGTTATTTAAACAATTATACGTCTTGATTCACCTTAAATGAAGCAATTCATCTTGAAATGGTTTTTATTATTTTTTTTCATCGCAAACTATTGTCTATAAGGTGGTTCTGAGTTCACACAATTTTTTTACTAAAAATATGATGTCTATGACCGTCTTTCAGGTATTGGCAATTCAAGCTAAAATAAAACCGAAATAAAACAAATTTTGTAAACGACAAAAATATTTACTACAGTTATTGTCTTTGTTAATACGATTTTTTCTTTTTTTGCAGGATATTAAAAACGGATATTGAACGAAAAGGTTCAATATAAATAAGGTAAGAGTGATATTTAATTAAACATGTACTATAACTACGCTGACCATCCGTCCTTTATTTAAAAGGACAGTCCTTTCTTTTTTACCCTTGTCCTATATTTTTTTCTTTTTGATAAAAGACGGATTTTGTGCTTTATTTTTGAACCTGTCCTTTAAAATTCTAAACTAAATCTCATCTCTCGTACTTGAAAATTTGGACTATTACAAGTCATAGAATCAATAATACGAATGTTTGGCCCACTTAAGGCATAGTTTTTGGAACAAATTAAATGTACAACAGTTTTATTAATTTTTTTTACTGATCCATCTGCTGAAGCTTTTCTTATTTTTCGCACATTGTCAGGGCACTTTATTCCGTTACTTTTAAGAGGATTATCGTCGAAACGATTGACCCCCAAGGCTAGCAACTAAGTGCTAAAATTACAAGTTTGAATTTTGAGAGCGGTTAATTTTCCAAAAATATAATCAAAGCTAACGTTTGTCAAAAAAAAAAAATCGAGCAGAATATGACTTATTTTGGTGATCAAAGTTTCAAAAACGATATCGTTTAGAGAGACGATCGTTGATAAACGGAATCTGCCCCCAGGCCACAATGTTTCACGTTGCTGTTACACATACTGAGTCGCAATATGTTTCAATTTGCCGAAAGTATCAATGGTTATCAAGGAACTGCTTTTGTGTAGCTCTTCAAATTAATTACTTACCACCAGTGATGCCAACTCAGGCTTTTTCATGCCTTTTAGGCATTATTTAATGAGCTAAGGCCCTAATTCAAAAAGGCATCGTTTTTTTATTTCAAATATTTTTCTATTTTTTTTTTTTTTCTGATTCAACATACTTTTATTTTTATTTTGTTAATGTATAATTTCAAGGACCAAGACGATCCGTTGGACTAAAAATATGTTTGTTTTGTTCAATACTTTGTACCTACTTATGAAACTAAAAAATCATGAATTTTGTTCCTATTAGAATTTCTTCTGTGATTTATAATTTAAGTTTTTTTTGGAAATAAAAGCTGTTGTTGTTTATATTTTTTTATTTGTGTTTAATTTTTGATTTTTGTTCCAGTTTACTTAAAAAAATTATTTTAAGCATTATTTTATTGAAAAAGTCATATTTTTTTTTTTCAATTTAGGCATTTTTTCATCAAAATTGGTTGGCAACGCTGCTTACTACCTACCTTTCACACTCGTATGTGAATTTACCCCATGAAGAAAAACTGTTTATGTTTCTTTTTTTGTTATCTTAATGTTTTCTTTTTTATATTTATATTTTACATGATAAACAAAAAAAGGTTGGAAGCACAATCATTATTGTCCTTTATTTTCTGTCGACAAATATGGTCACCGTAACTATAACAAAAGCTACATGGCTAACATTCACCTCTGGCGGCATTGCATTTGTGCCTATATTTGAAAGCTCCCATCAATTATTATATCGATCGTCGGAGAAACCATTTTGTGCGACCCAATTTCGGCTACCTAGGAGTATTTACCAAAATTATCTTCCCTTTCAGTTTTGAAAAACCTCAGCCCTACAGTTTTAGAAATTTCTCCTCGCGATGACTTTATTTGATTTGATTTGTAACAAGCAATTTGGCAATTTTTATCAATAATATTACGGTGAATAATTATTACACAAAAGCACCTTATATGAAGAAGAGCGAAAAAATATGTTAAATTAAAATAAAATAAAAAAATAGTTGGCCCAACAGATCCGTAGGGACCTTAGGGGTATAGCTATTCACAAACACGCGTTTTGTGAGAGTTTTTCGCTTTTGGGAATAATCGAATGTATCTACAATTTAATGCCGACTCCAAACGGTTAATTGAGAAGCTCTTTCATGACTCGGATGTTTGGCAGACATTCGCTAAGGTGGCGCAGTGGACGAAACCTGTGGCAATAAGTTAAAGTTGCTTATGTCGACATAAGCCAAAATCGAGGGGAGTAGAAGGCCAGAGTAATAAACTAGACCGGACATGTTAGTGGGTTCGTTGTTGCTGCCTAATACTTATTTGCCTATCCACCTGTGTCTCGTCGAGGGGAACGGGGTGGTTTATCCAGGGGAAGGGTGCCGATACAGTCTATCCCTTGCCCGTGAACCTCGGACGACCCTGATTGGCCTTACTAGACGTTTAGTAAGGTTGGTCAAGGAGGAGGTGACCGGTCGACAGTTAGCCTTCGGATAGGCGGGTGGTAACCGTAACGGTTGGATCCTCGCCTGTATCCTCAGGTGATTTATCGGATAGGGCAGATAAAGCGAGGCGTAGTAGTAGTGATGATTGCATCAATCGTTCTGATTACTGCGCAAATTGTGAGGTGTCTGAAATTGGTCAAAAGGCACCCACTGGCTAAGATTCCCTTCCACTTGAGTGCACCACCTGAGTCGCGGTCTTCCTCTGCTGCGGTGTCCCTCGGGTGTGGATTCGAAGATCTACCGGGCCGTTGCATTCGTGTCGATCTACATGACAAAGCCACCTCCGTCATTGGACTGTCACTCTTCTGGTTGATATCGCTGTACAGGTTGTACAGATCGTGTATCTCATCCATTATTCACCTTCTGTGCAGACGGGACCATAAATTACTCGAAACAACCAAGAATAGCCTCATCCGCTCTTGAAAGAGTTCATGCCTCTGCGCCGTAGAGCCTGACTGGGGCTATTAAGGTCTTAAAAAGAGTCCAAGAAGGCTTGGATGCTACTCAATTGCCAAATCGATTGGCAAGAGTTATTCTCCATTTAATCTCAGCGCCGGTGTCATTGTCTGATTGCATGGCGGAGCCTATAGGTAGACAAAGTCCCTAACCACCTCAAAATTATATATATGTTGGTTCCTACCTGTACAGACGTAAGTGCTAGGTGTCCTTTTTGTTGACTTGACTTTGACATTGACCGGCAAGCCCATCTGCGCCGCCTCAGTCTCAATACTCACACAGGCGTCATCGACACCACGCTGCGTTCTGCCACTTATGTGAATGCCGTCAGCGTAGGCGAGTAATTGGACGGACTTTTGAAAGATCGTGCCTCTGATGACGGTGTTTGAGTTTTGCACTCTTCTTTTAAGAGCGATGTTGAAGAAGTCACATGAGAGCGTATCGCCTCGTCTAAATCCCTTTTTGACATCGAAGGTGCTGTGAGTTCTTTACCGACCTTGATGGAGCAGCATACATTCTCCATAGTCATCCTGCATAAACGGACGAGTTTTCCATCAGGGATGCCAAAACTAAAAATTGCTCTGTAGATATTGCTCGTCCCTATAAATGCCGCCATATGCGGCCCTTAAATCGATGAAAAGGTGCTGGTCTTCGATTTGAAGTTCCTGGGATTTCTCCAAGATCTGCCGCAGTGTGAATATGTGGTTGATGATGGACTTTCCTGGCCAGAAGCCACACTGATGAACCAATAAAGCTGTTTACGAAAGGCTTCAGTCGTTCACACAACAGACTGTAAGACTTACATAGCTCCCACAATTAGTTTACTTAGTTGAATGGCTATACCTAGAAAATATTTTAATAAATAATTTGTGACACAACTCTAAACAACTAAAACAGAGTTTCGCTACAAATTGATGAGAAAAGGACGGTATAAACTACCGAGTGTGAGTTGCGAGAATCCTTTAAATATTGAAATGATCTAATTTAAGAAATTTCAACGTTAGCTCAGCACCAAACATCAACAAGCATCACCAACCATCAAAGTATTCATCAAATAAAAGTAATTTGAAGATTTTCCGCGCCGAATGCCTTCATTTTATGAGCCCTTGCTCTCGCTCTCTCTCCCCTCAAGCACTTCGTCGAATCGCCCTTCGTAATGGAAACAATTTTAATATTTCAACATTTTCGCAAATTCCTTATTCGTCCCTAAATCGGAACTCATAAATCCCATTGATTTACAATGCAAATACGAATGACTTCCTGAGCGGAGGAATATCTTGACTTTTCTCATTAGTCCTCTGTTGTTTCCTTGTTGCCTCGTAACATATTTTGTGTGACTTTTCCTTCAAGGATTCCCAACAATTTGCTACATCATTAACTTACGGACCGACAACATCCCTTCGTCAGGTTGACCTATATGGAGGACCTAGCTTTCAAAAATAAAAATACATATACAAAACATCCCCGAGTAACATCCCTTTCGAATGGCCCGAACAATTTTCATAAATTTTAGCTATCACCTGAACACAACTGTAAATTACCAATTCACCTAAACTAATGTCAGCCATTTAGTTGGCCAACCGACCAACATCCCTTAGTAGTGTATATCACCCCCCACTAGGGAGGGCATTTTTTTTTTCTCCATTTTTTATGTTACACTTAGTTGACTATTTATTCAAATAAATGACTGTGGTCAGACGGTTCATTATGTCACGATAATGGCCGCATGACATCGTACACCCCAATATTAGGTATGGGCTGCTGATGAAGCGGGTTGGAGGACGAATTAAAAGTTAAAATGTAAAATAAATGCGTCATGCAATTGGATTTAACAAATGCATGTCTGGCGGGGCATATACCTACGTGTGTGCGGTTGCGACTGCGATTTTAATGCGATATCAGTGAATAATTACGATTTCGGGCTTTCACAATATAAGCTCTTAAAAGGTATTGCAATTGGAAGTGACCATTACCCGTGCAGTCAGCCGGTGCGGGACGGTGCCCGGGCTGCATTGTGTTTAGATTGGTATCGGACGCGTTCGGGCTGCTTTTTGTGCTTTTCACCTTTCATTTTGATACGGTGGAGCTTAGCAACTGTATTAGGGTGACGGTGCTGGGATATGAGCTTGGAAGTGTACAGTACCTTGCGCAAGAAAGAGGGTGTAGGATGATGTTTTTCTATTGCAATTGAATCGCGGCTTTTAAACGGCGACTTTGTGTCGTTAAAGTTTTAGGTGTTTTTTGTTTGTGGTATGGTACAGAATCAACCCCCATGGATCCTATCCAATTACATTGACACGCAAAGCATGTGACTCCAAGAAATAATCACGTCTACGGATTATATTTATCAGCGCAGTTCTAGTGAAGCGGCTACCCTGCGCCCGTATTTGTAGCCATGCAAGAAACCGGCCCACTCCTATTACGGTCTCCAGGGTCACAATCACCGGAAAAAATATAGGTGCGTCTGGCACCCTCACTTCTGATGCCCATATTTCCATGTTTTTCTTAAGGCAGGACTCCCATTTTAATGGATAAAGTGCTTACGCTTGAGGCTATGACTTGAGTTATGAGTACAAGGCGTTGAAAAGAAAAAATCTACGAACCAATACCTTGGATGAAATGTTACCGAGCCTAGCTAACGCAAAAGTTTTCACAACACTTGACGCTAGGAATGGATTTTGGCAAGTGGTATTAGATCAAGATAGTAGTCTTTTAACAACATTTTGGACCCCTTTCGGCAGGTATTGTTGGCTAAGAAAGCCTTTTGGAATAAAACCGGCACCGGAAATCTGGCAGCAGAAACAGCAAGAGGTCGTAAGTGGACTCTAAGGGGTTGAAGTTCTTGTAGACGATTACTTAATTTATGGACGCGGTGACACAATGGAAGAGGCAATAAAAGATCACAATCGGAATTTGGAAAAACTGATAATAAGACTACGAGATGCAAATTAAAAATTAAATCCAGATAAAGCTAGAATTGGACAAAGGGAGGTATCGTTTTATGGATTTACATTATCAGCGGACGGACTGAAAGTGGACAAAAATAAAGTGAACGCGATTGTGAATATGTAACGTCCAAAAGACATCAAAGAAACACAGAGGTTCTTAGGTGTATGCACATATTTAGCGAGATTTGTGTCCAAAATTTCAGAAGTTGCCGAGCCGTTAAGACAAATATGTCGAACGAACAGCGAATGGCGTTGGGGGCAGGCACAAGAAGTGGCGTTTTCGAAACTAAAAGAGATGATAGTGGATGCTCCTATTCTGAAGTACTTCGATTTTAAAAAAGACACTGTTATTGAATGCGATGCAAGCAGTATTGGATTGGGAGCTGTCCTAAAACAAGAAGGACATCCGGTAGCATATGCTTCGAGGGTTCTGACACCGATGGAAAAAAAGTATGCCCAAATAGAGAAAGAGTGCCTTGCCATCGTCTTTGCCTGTAAACGTTTTGATCAATATATCTGCGGGAAAAATCAAATTTTAGTAGAGACGGATCATCCCCTTCCCCTACAATCCATATTTAAAAAATCGTTGTTGCATTGCACCTAAAAGATTACAACGAATGCAACTCAGCTGTGAAGAGGTGCACATACCTCTGAGTCGTAACAACTTGGTTGCTAAACTGGCTAATTGCTTTGAAATAACATTACGGCTGTTTTTTTGAGAGATTATCTTTCCTAAGTTTTTTTCCACTGTACGACCTCTCGCAAACTTCTGACAAACACCCGAGAGTATTACTGTCATAAAAGAGCTTATGGACTCCGCACAAAATTGTAGATCCCCCTCCATTCGTCCCAAAAATGAAAGCGATGGTTCTGAGAAGATAGGCCTGAGTCCCCACAGACACGTTGCGCCAACTGCTTTTTTTTTTTTATCCTTATTGTTCGTGCCAACAAAGTCTGACAGCGTATATGAAACTGTCATAAATCCAAGGCCGTAGTCTTGCTGCAAGTGCATCTACTACCCAATCAGGTCCACAGCAATAAATAAATAAATGCTAAATTGCCGACACTGACGCTCTGTTTGAGCGTATAAGACCTGTCACATAAATTGATAGTTGTGATGACCTACTGTCCCAGAGTAAGAGCCCCTAATACCATGTTCCCACCAACGTGATTTAGCCAAAGTGATTTATAAATCACGAAAGGCGTCTCCACCGAACTTTACGTGTTTTAGTGCGACATTTTTGTCAACTTTAGGTGTCCAACTTTCAATATTGTAAATTCGTAATTTTGTTCTGTTGTCTCTGTTTTGCTTGCATACCTGCCAAGAATAAAACAATTTTTGATTGTCTGTAATTAATAGAAATATCAAAAACTCGCCGAAACCCGAACAAAATTAGAAAATTGAAATCGAAATATGTAATTTGTTTGACAGTTTTTTTGTATTTTTTGTTTGCTGAATAAAGTGCTGAAGTTATTAACAGGTATGTTTGATTTTATTTTGTGTGTATTTGTGATGACAGATACGTAATTATAATTTAAACACGTAAATATAAATCACGAAAATGTATGATAAATCACGTTGGTGGGAACATGGTATAAGTTCATAACGTACCACTAAATTACATCAGTCACCTGTCTTAATAAAACCGTGCTCTGCACTTTTGCGGCCTGTCCATTCTAATGCGTGTATCTGACGACAATAACTGTCAACCACAGGCAGGCGTTAAATAATGAAAACAATTTTAATTGAAGTGACAGTTCGCGGATAAGTTGACATGCTAACAGGTACAGCTACCGTACTACGCTTCCCTTCCGAAGGACGTCTTTTTCTTTTAATTATATTTTTATAAAAATTCAACGGCAGAGATAGCATTTCCACTTAAACGCGCAATGTCGTCCAACCTGCGTTGCAAGTCTGCATTAATTAACTGAAGGGAAAAAAGAAAAACACAGTAAAACCCTCTCTGAAGCTTCCAGAATTTTATTTTCTATAAGTAGCTCAGCAGCTTGTAAGTACAGTATTGACTTTCGCTGGCTACTACACTTTTACCACACACTGTCTGATGTGTCCACCCACATTCTGTTTGGCATGACCACCTCCATGGTAAACAAAGTGAATGTATTGTTCTGGTGCAGCGCACGGCATAATTCAGCGCATATACGAGTGCACACCAACAACACTCTGAAGTGTTGCGCAAATAAATCATGAAAATGTCCTTGCAGCCGGAAAATCGAGGGACTCTGGCATGAAATAATTGAATTTATAATTAGTGCGTGTCGTGGGAATTAATGTTGCATTCATTTGACTCTTTTGTGTGCACGATGGCCATAGGAAAAATGTCCCACCCTCAAAACTGGCATCGAATAAAAATAAATCTACTGGCTGTATTGAACAAGGGCCGGATAATCGGAAATGACTAATGACACTGAAAATTAGAAAATTACTAACCCAACCTCAGATGAAATTTGCGCTGATAATATCATCCATAACGAATGTGTGGTCGAAGCAATGCTAATGGCCGACACTTGGAGCGAAATTGTTATCATTATATAAATGAGAAGGGCCGAAGGGAAGGACATCGCAAGCAAATCACATTAAAACTGACAGTTAATTGCGTCGAATGTTTTCTTTGTCTTATTTTCCCTTGCGCCCATACCACGTGTTGTTACATCGCCAGAGAATATCAAGTCCTTGAGATGAAAATGCCAACAAAGATGGTGATCCCATAGAAACTATCGCTGAAGAGCTGTATCATGTTGCCACTTGGGTGGAGGGATTCTGAGACAGAGAAGGACAAAAAAAAGTTTGTTACTCCCAAACGGGAAATTTTTATATTCGTCCGCTGTATACATATTATCGCCGGTCCTTGGAGCCGATATGCGAGGAAATCTAATAAGTTGACGTTATTGCTGTCAATGGTGGTGTGTCATCGTGTATTGGTAACTTTTGCCAGTTGAAGTTTTCTGTTTAGTGATTAGCCAAGGAGCCTCTCGCCTCTGTAACTATTAACGATTTACGGTTGGCAACATTAACAGTTGCTAGCAGATATCGACGAATATTGGTTTTGTTGTCAAGTTTCTGTTGTAACAGGAGTTTAATTAGTAGCCGACGAGTGCTGTAGGCAAAGTTGATCGCATTAATTGGTCAAGGGTGGTGGTGGGAGAAAAATTGTAGCAAACACTGATGGGGCTGGTAGAAGTAGAATCGTAATTTCCGGGAGCCTGTGAATGCCATCAGAGTTTTACGGTCGGAGTGCCCTGATGACATTCTGCCGGTGATGCTTCAAAGGGCGCCGGAAACATTTTCATACACTGCCTGCGATTAGGCTATGTACCTAGGGCGTGGAGGGAAGTACGAGTGGTTTTTATACCTAAAGCGGGTTAACCAAGTCATACTTCGGCGAAACACTTCAGACTACTATTAGTCTATCGTCATTTCTCCTCAAAACACTTGAAAGCAGAGACAATACTGAGACCACCAACTCCGGCCGATTTCCCGTTACTTAGCCTACAAGCTATATTTTTACGGAGTGGTCACGATTTGGTGCGCTAGTATTGTTACATAGAAATTCGTATTGACAAATGTCACGAAACTTCAAAAATTCCGGCTGACCAGCACACTCCCAAAAAATATGAACCACTTCCGCTGTGGGAAAATTTGCGGGCAGAGTTCATAGAATTTTATCCGTTTAATTTGAAATTGTTCGTTACGTGGGAATAATATTTTTTTTAAGGAATAAGTGCACATTTGCCTAAAATATTCATGAAAAATTAAGAATGTAGATTAGTTGAGAAAAAATAAAAACATTTTGAGCAAATTTTCTTCATTATTTAAGAAAAATTTACACACGAAATCGAATTTAAAGATATCCAAAAGCGGAAAATACACAACCATGTTTGTCCTAATATGTTTCTAGCATATAGAACATCTATTTTAGGTAGTTTAATTAACTAAACAAATCAAATTATTTGCCTTTTAACAATTTATAATAACTAACCAATTATAATAACTAATTCAGAAATATAAAAATGTCGAATTCCCGAAGTCTTTCACATTTCAACACGGTTGCCGCGGTTGGCAGCATTTATTTTTGTATTTTTTGTATGTTTTTGCATGTCACACGGATTCTTTTTTGACATAACACCGATAGGAAAACAAAATGGAGAATTTGAAAAAAAAACTGAGGGGACCAGCGGCAAGAGGATTGTGAGTTGGGGGTCTCAGTATGGTTTGTCTATGCTTGAAAGGCTTATTGACATTCATATAAGAAGCAAGTGTTGCACAGCGGAACTCTATGTAATGCTCAGCTGCATATTTAAAAGGTAAATCAGTATAGAGACGGCTCTACACGAAGTAGGCAAAATAGAGAGCAGCCTTCCCCAGAAAGAATTTGCACTAGCTGCCTTTTTGGACATTGAGGGAGCCTTTAATAATGTCAGGACAGATGCAATCTACAATGCTTTGGTAAAGATCAATGTCGAACAGCGCCTTACCAATTGGCTATGCGAAATGCTCTCGACGAGAAATATCAATTCCGCACTCGGAAATAGTTCAATAAGAAAATCTGTTACTAGAGGCACCCTTCAAGGAGGAGTTTATCCCCCCCCTTCTCTGGGTGCTGGTCATAGAGGACATGCTCAAAGAACCAAATAATGCAGGATTTAGCGTCACTGCTTACGCGAATGACGTAGTCATCATTGTTCAAGGAAAATTCCTTAATACGATAAGTGAACCTATGGAAGCAGCTCTCAACAGGCTCAGAATATGAGCCAACCCGGAGAAAACCGAACTCGTACTATTTAGTACAAAATACAAGATACCGCCATTAAAGCTGCCCAGACTTGCTGGAGTGGAGCTTTCCCTCTCGGAGAGCGCAAAATATCTTGGTACGGTATTAGACAGGAAACTAAACTGGAAACTTAACGTTCAGAAAAGAATCCAAAAGGCTCAAAACGCTCTCTTCATCTGTAAGAGGACAGCAGGAAATAAATGGGGCAATGTCCGGGATTGCCGCACAATGCTTAGGGCATAATGTTTGTAGAATCGTGTCAGCGTGTGTTGGGTATACATGGGCATTGCGAGAAAGCCGACGTTCTGGCTAAGGAAGGAGCGGAGCTCCCACTGAACACAATGATTAAGGGCATCAGACCACCTATGGCCGTTGCTAAAAGGGTTATCTTCGAGAAAACCTCCAATCAAGCAGCCACAATATGATCACAGCTAGAAGGGCACAGGGTCTCAAAGGCGCTCTGGCCCGTCTTAAATAGGAAAAAATCTGAAGAACTACTAAATCTCAGTGGAACAAAGTTAAGATTAACGGTAGGAATACTCTCTGGACACTGCCTTCTAAGGAAGCATGCCATGAGACTAGGCTTAGCTAATACGGATATATGCAGGTACTGTGAGGACCTACAAGTCACGGAATATGTCTCCCACCTTCTGTGCGAGTGTCAAGCAATTGCACGGAGTAGAAGGAAGCACCTAGGCAGGTATTTCTTTGACAGCTTAGAGGAGGTTGCTTCCTCCAACAATATCGGGACAATAATTAAATTCTGTAAGGAAGTTGACTGCTTGGGCGATTTGGTTTAGGTTTTTGACCATAATGGTTCCCTGGGGATGGCGATGGGCCCGTCTTGGTGCCTGGTCTTTTGTGACGATCTCACAACCCCACTCAACCTAATTTAACCTTTACGTTCGGAGTTGGATTGACCTCTTAACGGTACCTACCTGCGTTCTTTTCAATCGAAAAATGTTTCGGAGTGCGTTTTAGACTTTTAAGGACAATATACGTACTTGCAAAAATTGTATTTAGATCGACGGGAGGCACACGTTCGGACCTGAGACCGTTTATCTTCAGGAAAATGCTGGGTGACCGAGGCCGTCTTGCAGCGTCTTAAAGCCTGTCTAACCTACTGCCACTTCTACCGAAAATTCATGATGTATACTTAGTAGTCGTTCCTTTTTTTGGTGTTCAATGAAGCCCTTTAAACTCTTCAATCATATCAAACTCAGTAAATAGCAAACAGCAAGCATCAGTTCGAGATAAGTAGCCCAGGGCTCTGAGCATTAACTTTTCAGACGGCTGCTGTTTTCGAAGCGATAGACCTCATAAACTATCAACTAGTGCCAAAATTACTAATTTGGAAGCTTCATACATTACATGCATTACATTTGCTTTTATTGAACTTTTGGTATATACAATTTGACTTAAAGTAGGTAACAAATGATGGTGAATAATTAATATTTAAATGTGTTGGCTCAACAACAGTGTTTGTTTTCTTAGATCTATTTTACATAAATTGTGGTTGGCTTCTCGGATTCATACTCGTAGTATGCATCGTTGTCAGGGTTTACCTCACGGAGTTCAAATCCGGGTGTTGATGGTCTTTTGGTTTTGAGGTGGTTGGTCAGCTAGGTAAAGCTTCATACAGTTCATTCTACCCAATATAGAATGCAAAAAAAAAAAAAAACCCCCAGAAAATGACTTATTTTAGCCATCATAATTTCAAAACCGACATCCCCAGGCGGTCATCGTCATACGTGATCTGCCCCTGGGACTTTACAGTATCTCGCTACTGCTATCATAACTTAGCTGGTCTTGTTTCTATTTCTAGACAGAGGTTTGCTAGTTCAATTGGTATCCAATCTCGGCCAGATTTGCTCGAATATTATGCAGTTGTTAGCACTTATTGCCAACATGTTGTTAACCGCCTTAACCGCGGGTAACTTAGCATCTGTCGGCAATTTGGTTAAAAGATAACTTTCAGTCTTTTACCAACTTTGATGTGATTGTTGATATATGCTATTCGCAGGAGCGATATATGAATGAGGCGGAAAAAGAAACCACTGCTCACCTCTTTACCACCTGCCGAACTCTCGACACTTTGCGCAAGGCCAATTGCTTCGAACCGAGTGCGATTTTTGCTCTTTTTTTTGTTTTTGAAATGAGTTAAATTTAACTTAACACGAGTACCTATTCGTAGTTATAAACAGATGAGAAGAAGAGAAGATGAGAAGAAGAAGAAAAAAAAACACACTTTATCAGTTGTTATAAACCAAGTTTCTAGGTTAATACCTATCACTCTGTTAAATTCTACAGAGTTTGATATTCACAGCCGAGAAAATTTGGAGGAGAAATTGACAGATGAGTTATTTTTAAGCGAGTTTTCTTAAATAAGTTGACTCTGTTATTTTTAATAATCCACGATTTCTGTAGAAACTGTATTAACAGTATTACTTTATCGGTTGATCAGGTTGATTTTAAATAAGTGATTTTTCTGCGTGTACTTCTTCAAAGACCTGACCGACTTGTCTCGCACGGACATACGCAGTATAGGTAAGCAAACACATTTCAAAGTCGAAAAGGCATCAGTGAGCACTCTTTCGGTGTAAGCAGTAGGTTTCATTGACTTAATAACCTGGTTCAGACCGCGCTATTCGGATATTAGAGATTATAAGCGGGAGGTAGACTGTTTCTGCTACCCTTTGATCTAAACACAAATATAAATGTTCTGTTCAGCAGTAGCGTTGATCGCACTCAATCTGCTATCATCAGACGAAATGTCAGCGTGGGTAGACTGTTTCGGTCACCCTACGCCTACCCGACGACAAATTGTAACCAAGTATGCACGCGCAGCAAGGCTAGCATTGGTTTGACCGGCTTAGAAAATCTGGCTTCTATGACCTACCAATCATGTCTACGGTGTCTCTCAAGGCAGCCACCTAACCTAACCTAGCCTAGCCTTGGACTCTTTTCAACGGAACTGATTTTTCGAAGAAGTCAACCGCAGCAAAGTGCCCATTGTGCCCATGTGCTTTAAAGGGGGCCCCAAGACTCACGCACGATTTGAATTTGCCGCCGTTCGTGCAGTAACAGTTCGATATCTGACAGCTTAGACTTAGTAAATTGCAGCACTCGCAAAGGAACAATCAAATCAATTTTATGGCCGTATATGTATCATCCCGGGACAGTGCATCATTGAGAGGCATGCTCTCAGGTTGGGCCTCCCTTCAAATGATTTCTGTGGAAAGAGGAGGAGGAAATTATTCTTCACCTTCTCTCAGCCCGAAGAAAAATACATCTCGGAAAATATTTCTTCGACAATCTTGGCGAACCCGCAATTGTAAGCATCAAGTGCCTCCAACGCTTTCTTCTTAGCTGCAGCTGGTTCAACGGGTAGTTTTTGAGATCATTGATCCTTTGGTATCAGAATGTGCCTACTCTGGCCAAAGTGACGTTGCACTTGGTGTGGGCTGCCACCCGAACCTAACCTAACCTAGGCGTCAAAATTGCCTACCCACAAAATAAATTATCGTGCCGATATAGAAATAGACATTATCATAATTAGATGGTCTTAACAGATGCCATGTGACTTTGAATGCCGATTGATATTGCATACCCTTGAAGGATGGCAAGGCAAGCCAGAATTTAATAAAAGAGTGAAAAATAGAGAAAATTTAAGAGAGTTATAAAAAAAAAAAAAAAAATAAAGCGAGGAGTAGAGGACGTCAGGTGTTGTTGACTTTGATAGAAGGTCAATGCACTTCTATGATAGGCTATCCCACCCTTAGGCATGACCGAAGTCATGACTCCATGATTATCTCCAGCCTGTGGTTGTTTGAGAAAATCCCTACTTGGTTCTACATGAGTTCTCACACCCTAAACTCCCTTAACCTTCGCTTAACCAACACTCATTCTCGCCAATCCATTTCACTTAATTAATCATAATGAGAGAGAATTTATCTGATTCAAAAATTTGTGGGGTGCCGTAAAAGATAAGTGTTACGCCGACAAGCCAGAGACAATTGACGCTTTAAAGGACACTATTCGTGAAGCCATTGGTGAAATACAGCTGCACACAATCGATAATATGCTTAAAAATTGGACCGATCGTGTAGGCTACTGCATGGCCAGCCGAGGCAGCCATTTGAATGAAATTATTTTCCATTATTAACCGGAAGGATTGTAAAGGGTGATTTTTTAAGAGGTTTAGAACTTTTTTTAAAAAAAAAACACAAAAAATTCGAAAAAATGAATGAAATATTTATTTGAATCGATAGTTTGAACCCTGCAATTTAATGTTTAAAGATAATTTCATGCAAATGTTGACCGCGGCTGCGTCTCAGGTAGCCCATCCGCTGAGTCCAATTTTGGCATACTCTTTCACACATATCGGCCGGTATCTCACGAATGAATGCATGGATGTTGGCTTCCAGTGCGTCAATCGAAGCGGGCTTGTCCCTATACACATTAGCCTTGGCATACCCCCACAAAAAATAATCTAATGGTGTCAAATCGCACGATCTAGGCGGCCAATTGACCGGCCCGAAACGTGAAATTAACTGTTCACCAAACTCGCCTCGCAATTGCGCCATTGTTTCGCGTGCTGTGTGGCATGTGGCACCGTCTTGTTGAAACCACATATCATGCAAGTCAAGAACTTCCATTTCGGGCAAAAAAAAGTTTGTTATCATCGCTCGGTAGCGTTCACCATTGACAGTAACGCTGCGATTCGCATCATCTTTGAAGAAATATGGCCCAATAATGCCGCCGGCCCATAAACCGCACCAAACAGTGGCTTTTTCGGGATGCATTGGTAGCTGTTGCAATGCTTCTGGCTGATCTTCACTCCAAATGCGGCAATTTTGCTTATTTACGTACCCATTCAACCAAAAATGAGCCTCATCGCTGAACACAATTTTTCGATAAAAAAGCGGATCCTCGGCCAGCTTTCCAAGAGCCCATTCACCAAAAATTCGGCGTTGTGGTAGGTCGGCTGGCTTTAGTTCTTGCACCAGCTGTATCTTAAAAGGCTTTACGCCCAAATCCTTCCGCAAAATTTTCCACGTAGTGCTGTAACAAAGGCCTAACTGCTGGGAACGGCGCCGAATCCACATTTCGCGGTCTTCTGTCACACTAGCTGATACGGCCGCAATATTTTCTTCACTACGCACAGTACGTAAACGTGTTGGTGGTTTAATGTCCAACAAAGTAAATTTGGTGCGAAATTTGGTCACAATCTTCCGAATAGACTGCTCAGAAGGTCGAGAATGCCGATCATAAAATGGAAGCAGCGCGCGATGAACATTTCGAACCGAGCACGAATTTTGATAGTAAAATTCAATAATTTGCAAGCGTTGTTCATTTGTAAGACGATCCATGGTTAAATTGCAAACCAAACTGAAGCTGTTTGACAGTGACACAAGGTACTAAACACACGTCAGCTGTCAAAACCAGTGTTGCCAAAACCAAACCAGCTAAAAAATCACCCTTTACTTTCAAATAAAAAAAGAAATTTGAGAAAATATTCAGTAGTTTTTTTTTATAGCATTTTCAAAAAAAAAAGTTATTTGGTGGACCCTTTATTTGTTTGATGTTCCGTATCTGCAGACTAGTTGTGCGCACATCTGGGTCTGGAGTTCGTGTTCTGTATAAAAAAAACGTTTAGCTATGCAATTCTGTATATATAATGTAAATATTAAGGTAATCTTTTGGCGATTCTTACCTGCGTTCGACTATTTAGCTTTATATGTACTTAATACTTAATAGCTTACAATCTTTGTCTCCAATCAAATGTGTAGTTACCTACTTTAGAATTTTTTTATTTATTTATTTTTTGTCTTGTTTGATTTGTTGGTACCTTAGGTACAACGAAATGGTGGTTTGAATGATGCTAGGGTGTCGAATGTTGCATGAGATGTGTTGTCGATAAGGTTTGACGAATCCTATGTATATGTCTATATGATGCAATGTGTATTGTATGTCCGGTTGCTCGGGTTTTATATGGTTTGTTCTGTCTGGAATGCTTATGGGATGCACAACGGTCAATTCGCGCAGTACAATTTGATGCTACTGTGTAGTCTAGTGCGACGATTTGATTGACAGTTTGGAGAGGTGTCTGATGGTTTGTTGGTCAGGTTATACTTGAGGTGTATAAAACCAAAAAAAAAATTGTGGAAACTTTTTGTTTCTGGCGTTAATAAGTAGCACGAGTGATCTTTCCTTTGACGATTTAGCGGCACCAGCTTGTGGGATCGTACAGAGTGCTGATTTGCCTGTGCTAGTTGAGGCAAAATTGGAAGTCACTCGTGCTCGTTTCGACCGAAATATTCCTACGATTGGGGAGGGAAATACTTTTAAAAACACTCCGATCTATTGAGCTAGGTGGATTACTCTTACCGATTACAATTTTTATAGATATTATTTCTCCGCGTGATCAGGCTAAGCTCTCTTAACTATGGCTATAGTACTTAGTTTTGAAGACGCTCACTGTTGAACCACTCTTTTAATATATGATTTCATTAGGCTAGCAGGTATAAATCTTTAAAAAAAACCGGATTCAAGTAGTACTTTCAATTAATGTTATAATAAACACTTTTACCATTAAACACCGTACAACGCATGCACTACCAGTTGCTAACCAAGAAAAGGCAGCTTGCAGGGCAACTTGATCTATATATCCACGAATTGCGGCTGTGGCGGTTCATGTACAAAATAAATCAGTACCATCAGTGCATTTTTAATGACTTATACGACGTCAAATCAGCAATAACCTGACGCGTATTTACAATGCGCGCGCTACACATTGGACAAGTGTCCAAAAAAGAAAAAAACCGTAACTAAAAGACGTTACAAAAATTACTTTATTCTCCAAGGGATGGCTAAAGTCTTAAAAACATTTTAACTAATCCTCTAACAAAGTAATCTTGGTTCCTTATGGATAAGGATCAGCTGTAAGCAATTCGGGTCAATGCCCTTTATTATTTACATAGTCTTTTTTTTACATTTTCATTGTGTTTTTGTTTCCCCTATTATTACCCATCTACGATTGGGTTATAAATGCCCCCTACTGTGAGGCTGTTGTTGGACTGCAAAAGACATGTTCTGTTCGCCCTACACTATCTCTCTCTCTCGCTCACTCCGTATTTCGGCCATCATTTATTGTGTTTCGCCATCGTATGTGCCTGTTTGTTTAAGCAGTGACTTAGCGCTAGAGAAAGAGAGACATAGACCTCTACATCTTTGACGTTTGGTTTTGTGCGAGAGTAAGAGTTTTCGTCGGTTGCTCGTCGCGTGTTTGTTAATTGTAAGAAATTGTTGGGAACCAACAACTGGGACAGACATTTCCTGGGGGCATATTCCGTAGCAATTATCCTCGGGACGATATCGTTTTTGAAACTTTGATGACCACTATCGTCAGCTTTCATTACATTTGTGGAAAATTAATTGGATTCAGGTCTCAAACTCGTAATTTTGAGCACTTAGTTGCTACTTTGGAGGTCTATCGTTTCGACGATAATCGTCTGAAACTTTACGAAATGAGTGCCCTGGTCGTGAACCTCTCGTTTCGGTGATCAGAATTGGCCCAATAGATCATGTGATTTAACACCTGCTCCATGGGATTTTTTTCTTTGAGATTATTTCAAGTCAAACGGCTGTGTCAACAAGCCCACATCCACCGGTACATTGAAATGGCTATCGAAAATTTCGACGAAATTGTTTGTATGAGCCAGCAAAGCCGTATAGTGGTCATTTCTCGGAGTTTCAATTCAGTGACCACAGTCTAAAATTATTTTAGACGAAATTTCTGACAGTTCTTAGAAGCGTTGCGCATGGCCAATTATGCACGGCAAAATTTGCGATCATTGGATCAACAGACTTGAAGTTAAATTTCAAAAGCAAAGATTGATCTTGAAGCTTGCTACAGATCTAAGTTCGAAAATACATAAATATAGCTTCTATAAGTTCGCCATAAGCCATCAGACAAAGTCAATGAAAGCTTTAACGAACACTCGATGAAACTCTTGTGTGTTCAAAGAAAAACTTATAGAAGATCCTTTCTTATCCGGATATCAGAATGTTATATACACAAAAAAGCTACATCCATGCAGCATCCCTCGAAATGCATGTTGCGAAAACTTCCTTATCGCACCATCATCCAAACCACAGTCCTTAAAGCTCATCACTTTATCACTCTCAGTCGCAGTTATTTAATTTCTCTCCACTAAATTAAAAGAAGTGCGCTCGACAAAACTACACCCGAGCTCATGAAAGTTTTGATAGCATCGTGGCACTTTGTCTTCCGCTTTCAGCGCGTCATTCTTCATATTTTGTCCTTTGAGTTTTCCGCATTCTTCTGCACCAGAGTTTGTTCGTACGCTCTTCCTTCAGGCAACGTTAACTATGAACAACATGCAAAAAGGACACATGGAAAACAAAAAGAAACAAAAATAGTAGCTCTCCTTCCTCTGACCCAAAATGTCAAAGTTGTTGCATTTTTAATTCAAATGAATGCCTCCTGTCTGTCTCGTGTCATCTGTCTTCGTCTGCAGTAAAAAAATAACTAAAATGGGCACATAAAGAAAAAGCAAGATGTCACACCATCAGCAGAATAGTTTCTGTGTCCTTTTTCAACACCAAACCACGCAAAAAAAAAAAAAAAACACGCTCTTCAAGTTAACTGTCAGGACGAACTGACAACAATGATGACACTTCTTTCACTTTTGATATTAACTCTGTGCCGCGTGGTTGCGCGACAAGAATCTCTTCACGGTTAATGCAGCAACTTTTGGCTTTGTTTTGCTGTGCAGCGTAGTGTCCTTGTAAATATGTGAGGCTCCATCAAAGGGAATTTTTGTAACAGTTCTGTAAGATGGGGCCAACCAACTGAGTGCGTTTTGAAAAATAAATGGAGCTTGATGCGAATGCGACCCGCAGCTGAAATCCAAGTACGACTGCACATGCACACACTAGTGCATACAAGCTGTTTCGGTTGTGCACCCACCCTCGAGCCTCGAGGACAGACATTTTTATGCACGCTTTGATGCAGTATGACGTTCTTATGGTATGTGTCACACTGTCTGTCTTCATATGACAGCTCACCGAAAACCGAGGGCGTTCGTCAAATGAAAGTATATACGACTATGCCATGCCGTTATTTTTTTGTGCTCCTTCTTTGTTGATAATTGAAATGAACATGAACTAAATGACGGCTGGAGTGGAAATAAGCGAAATGGTGGAGCTGCAAAAGGGATTCAGAATAAATAGCGACATTTGCTCAACAAGTTAGCGCACAAAAAAACTATTAGCGCGACTAGCATGCATAATGAAGAAATGTGTTATAGAGCCAGCCTGAGTCGTTTTGGGTCAGGGAGTGCGAGAGTTAGTCCCTTCCTGCCTACATAAGAAATCGCGGAATGGAAATGCATCACGCGATTTGTGCGGTAGGCTGTTGTGTGTACCTTAGCCCCGTATACAAGTTTGTTGGAAATTATAATTGCAAGCAATAACTGTCGGGGGCTTGCAAATTATTCATATAGTCGTACTTTGGCGTATTAGCCAGTTGCTGGGTTAAGTGAATTTTTAGAGGATGTACTTGTGAGGGGTTTTTTCTTTCCTTATTGGGCATGCAAATGGTGTAGAGGGCTTGAAGCTCTGGCTGGCACCGACATGATGTGGGTTTGAAGTGCCACGTGATGAGGTGTGAGACTTTGTGGCAGTAGTTCTGACAGTTAAGTGTGACGAGGAGAGGTTTCCTTTTCGATCTGTTAAGTGGTGAGAATGGATTAAGGGAAAGGAGTTTTCCGCAAGACGTTTTTGTGGAGTCCAGTTGAATATTTTAGCGTTTTTAAGTGCTCGTCTTACAGATTGTCTTGCAATTGACTGGTGCTTTTTCTGTCAGCCCCAGAACAGGGCTGAATAATTCACATGATGGCGACTTACCGAGGTCCGGTGCATCTTTGGAATGGTTTGGAGGGTCTTATTTACAAATTTCACTGTCACTGTCAAGACCTCCGCTTGAAAAACACTGCCTTGATTCGGGACAGGGGTGTATCGAGATTCGTATGCCCAGTGATTTGGAAACGGCACCTACCTCGGTATATGTCTTTGATTTTCATTTATACGGCTTGAGAAGGGTCCCCACTTCTTGGGGAGGCGGCGCTTAAGAAGGGTCTCTTAAATTCTAAGTATGGCGTGTTGTGTATAGTCCGTGAAAGGTGCATTATGGAAGAACTTTGGTAGTACCTTCGAATGACCTCGTTTTCCTAAATTTCTGGTCTGATTTGCATGGCTGCCAATGTCAGCATAATGCATAATTCACAATTCAGCGTTGAACGCATGCGTGCGTCGCATTAACACACTTTATCGAAACTTTACGATTTTAAAAATGCCAAAGCACGCAATCAACAATTTTGTAAAAAAAAATGCTGCTTCTAAGAGAATGTGCGTTGAGAGAGAGTACAGTTCGGTTTGGTTTTTGGCAAAAAAATACAAATTCAGACCAGAAATTAGATTTGAAGTCTTCCCTCGTTTTTCTGTAGATGTAATTGTTATGCACGAATTGAAAAAGGAATCTACAAAATACAAGAAATATATATAGGTATATAACAATATATCAAAGCTAAAAACAACCTTAATTCGGATGCAACACCCTTAAATATTTTGTTTCCAAAAAATCTAGAATTGCATGTAAGAAACATCATAATAGCTCTTTCAAATTTGTGTGTGATAAACAGTGGTGCCAGATTAAATTTGACAAAATCTGCATTTTCTGCTTAAAAAATCGTCATTACCATAAAAGTAATAAATTGTATTAATAACTAGGTATAATAATGATATAAACACGATTTTTTCAAGCTCTCTTTATTTTCCAACAAAAAACTAACTTAGCCTTCTGCTGAGTACAAAAAAAAAGTAACACATTTTCCAGTCTTGTGATGTTTGAAATTTAAAATTCATTGCATGGTACTTATAGGAAAAAATAAATATAATAAATAGTAATCACAAAATTGTTTTTCAAAAGTTATTCCCAAAAAAAAATTCACCAGATCAAAGTTTAAACACCGTACACCAGCCAAAAACAATTCGTAAACAATCCACAGAATAAAAAAAAAGATACTTGAATTGTGCCAAAATGCTGGCTATACCAAAATCGTGAAAAACCAATACACTACTACCTTATAGCTTATATTTACCTACCTACATTCCATACACTAGCACGCTTCATGTTTCATGTAGGAATTAGGAAGTGTTCTTAAAATGGGAATGAAATTTAATTTCATGCGATGGTGATGGGAGTTGCCATTAGGTGGAAAATTGTGGAGTGCAACATGAGTTATGTCGTTTTCAATTTGGCAAAAAGATAAATTTTTTGGAGAAAAAATTTTTTTTTTTTTGATTGAGATTGCTTTTCATGTTTGATTTGACAAAAAATCAATCTTTTTTTTGATCTGACTCTCTTTAGAGAAATCTAGATTTTTTTCTCAGATTTCACACATACTTTTACTAATACCAATGTGTAAGTATGACACGCAGCTGGCGGTTACGAATTGTTTATCGTTGGAAGGACTGCTTTTTTAACTGAATTATTAATTTTTCGAGTATGGAAATGATTCTTTATATTAAATTATTTTGAAATGCGTTGTTATAAATGTGTAAAAATTAATTGAAATGGATTTCCAGTGCAAGTAAAAAAAATTGTTTGCGGCCAACTTACTGAATATACACAATAAAATTCGGATTTTATGTTCGATTTGGCAGCTTTGGATCTGAAATCTCAGATCAAATTTGTATGCATTTGGCTTTTTCTGGTAAAGGCAATAATACAAAAATCTTCGTAGATTGCATTATATTTATGTAAAATACTCGGAAAAAAAAAGGTTTTGATCACATTTTGTATCCCAAGAGCACAATGGGTGTGTGGCGATCCAACACTAAACGCTCTCAGCGAACAGAGCCACAACAACACAAGTTCTCCTTTTTTGTCAACCATCGCTTTCCAGCTGTCACATTGGCCTTTTTCCGGTCTCTTACTTATTGACAGCGACGGCGAGCAGACGTTTTCACACACGTGTTGGAGAAGTAGTTGTAATAAATATAGAATAGTTAATACCTCAATCTTTATTGAATTCATTCTTTTTCATTTACATTTTACATTGGTGACCCCGATAAAGAACTCGTTGCATTCTTTTTTTGTAAAAAAAAAAAAACACTCGCCGCCGCCGTCACCAACACACGCTGCTGCTTAAATCGCGATTATTTTTTTCTCACCCCCACGCCAGTTCTATTGGATTGAACGTAGGTCTGACTTTCCCACAATCATGGATACACCCGACAAGCAATCAGAAGAGACTACAAGGACAGAGTCAGACACAACGCCGTCGTCGGACTTCAACTCCACCACTTCGCAGCCACACATCTCAGGGCTCTCTATCGCAGCGCGATTACCACAATTTTGGCGCGACCGCCCGTCACTGTGGTTTGCTCAAGTGGAAGCTATCCTCGCCCCATCCAGACCTTCTGATGACATGAAATACCAATATGTCATCGCGAATTTGGATCGGCGAGATCTGGAGCAAGTTTCGGACATCCTTCTATCACCCCCGATGACGGACAAATATAGCGCTGTGAAATCCAGGCTCATCCAAGTGTACGAAGAAAGCCAAGAACGACGACTTCAGCGGCTGGTCGAAGGTCTCGACCTAGGCGACGCACAGCCATCCCAATTACTTCGTCGCATTCGAGATCTTTCAGGGTCCTCAGGCATGCCGGATGCAGTGCTTCAAGTGTTGTGGTTATCAAAATTGCCATCCCACGTGAGAGCGGTGCTTTCTGCGGTCACGGGCGATCTAAACGATCTCGCTCAGATTGCCGACAAAGTAATCGGTCACTGTCACCCATCGGCCATGGTATCGGCAATGCACCAATTACCTTCAAGGTCAAACCCTACAACGACTGTTAACAACGATGTACTGCGTGATATCCAACAAAGATTGGCCGCGCTTGAAGGAGGAGGAAGATATAGCCAGCAGTACAGTTCTTCAAGCGAACGGCATCACCATCAACATGGAAAAGTGTGAGTTCGGCAAAAACGCACTTGAGTTCCTGGGATACCATGTTGACAGCTCTGGCATACGCCCACCGCAAGACACCATCAAAGCTATCTCCGAGTTCCCGCAACCAACCACCGTCTGTGAACTCCGCCGCTTTTTGGGAGCACTTAATTTTTTTCGCCAGTCTCTGCCGCACGCAGCTGCCGAACAAGCACCACTTTCGCAAATGCTCCACGGTGCTACCAAGAGGGATCGCTCGCCTCTCTCGTGGTCTACAACAGCACAAGCCGCTTTTCTACGTTGTCGCAAGGCACTTACGGAGGCCGCTTCACTCGCGCATCCATTGCCCGACGCAGAACTACACCTCATGTGTGACGCATCAAACACTGCAGTTGGCGCAGTGCTGCTCCAACTCGTCGATGGGAAATCTGAACCACTAGGATACTACTCGAAAACTTTAACGCCCGCGCAGCAAAAGTACAGCACATTCGATCGAGAATTGTTGGCTATTAAGCAGGCCATTGAGCATTTTCGCCGCTTCGTCGAAGGCCGACCGTTCGCAATCTTCACCGATCACAAGCCGCTGACTTTTGCTTTGCGCAACACATCATCGCCCAGCGAAACACCTCGTCGCCAACGCCATATGGACTACGTCGCACAATTCTCGACTGATATTCGTCATGTCAAGGGTGCGGACAATGCACCTGCCGACGCCCTTTCAAGGATCGCAGCGATCGCAAGTCCCACATCTTTGGACTATGCCGCCATCGCTAAGATGCAAGGCAACGACCCGGAGCTACACAAGTTAAAAGCGGTGAGTCAGAAACTTACGTTTATTGACCTTGTTCTTCCAGAATCGCATACTCCTGTCACATGTGAAACATCAGCCGGGCGTGCTCGACCATACATCCCACCGGCATTTCGACGTTCTGCCTATGACACGGTTCACAACCTCAGCCACTCAGGGACGCGAGCCTCGCGAAAGTCAGTCGCACTCCGATTTTTCTGGCCATCCATGAACTCGGATATCGGCAAATGGGTGCGTGCCTGTCCTGCCTGCCAGCGGAGCAAGATACATAGGCATACCGCACCTCCTTATGGAAAGTTTGCAGCCGCTGAAAGATTCGAGCATGTGCACATGGACATTGTGGGTCCACTGCCTAGTTGCTCTGGCCGCAGTTACATCGTTACTTGCATTGACCGTGCAACACGCTGGCCAGAGGCAATACCTGTCGAAGACATCACTGCATCAACTGTCGCCGACGCGTTTTTCCAGCACTGGGTTGCGCGCTTCGGTTGCCCACTTCGTCTGACCACTGACCAGGGGAGACAGTTCGAGTCAGCACTGTTCCAAACGTTTTCCCAGCTTATCGGATGCAACCGCATTCATACTACCGCCTACCACCCACAGGCAAATGGGATAGTTGAGCGATGGCATCGTACATTGAAGACAGCGCTCACCACTCACTTAACCGCGAACTGGCTGCAAGCACTGCCAGTCGTGCTATTGGGACTCCGTTCAATGGTGAATGAATCGGGAACTTCACCCGCGCAATTGGTTTACGGCGCTGAACTCCGACTCCCAGGAGATTTTTTGACGGAAGCCAACAACGTTATGGAGCCCATAGCCTTCCTTCAAGAGCTGAGGGAAGCGCTTCAGCGAACATCGCCTACGTTCGCCACACGTCAGACGAAGCCAATTTTTGTACCCAAGGATCTCAGTACTGTTTCACATGTATATGTACGCACCGACAGTAGTCATCGATCATTGCAGCCTGCTTACACCGGACCATACCCAGTCCTAGAGCGTCGGCCTCAAGCTTACAAATTGGCTATGCCGAGTAAGATTGTGTATGTGTCTGTTCAACGCTTGAAACCAGCTTATCAGCTTTTGGATCAAGAAACATCATCACCGCCAACTACGCCGTCACCTCAGACAAAAGGTTCCGACTTGGAGGATGCAGTGGTCGGTAAGCGTTCCGGGCGAATCATCAGGGCTCCCGTGCGCTTCACTAACTCGTAAGGGGGGAGTACTGTGGCGATCCAACACTAAACGCTCTCAGCGAACAGAGCCACAACAACACAAGTTCTCCTTTTTTGTCAACCATCGCTTTCCAGCTGTCACATTGGCCTTTTTCCGGTCTCTTACTTATTGACAGCGACGGCGAGCAGACGTTTTCACACACGTGTTGGAGAAGTAGTTGTAATAAATATAGAATAGTTAATACCTCAATCTTTATTGAATTCATTCTTTTTCATTTACATTTTACATTGGTGACCCCGATAAAGAACTCGTTGCATTCTTTTTTTGTAAAAAAAAAAAAACACTCGCCGCCGCCGTCACCAACACACGCTGCTGCTTAAATCGCGATTATTTTTTTCTCACCCCCACGCCAGTTCTATTGGATTGAACGTAGGTCTGACTTTCCCACAATCATGGATACACCCGACAAGCAATCAGAAGAGACTACAAGGACAGAGTCAGACACAACGCCGTCGTCGGACTTCAACTCCACCACTTCGCAGCCACACATCTCAGGGCTCTCTATCGCAGCGCGATTACCACAATTTTGGCGCGACCGCCCGTCACTGTGGTTTGCTCAAGTGGAAGCTATCCTCGCCCCATCCAGACCTTCTGATGACATGAAATACCAATATGTCATCGCGAATTTGGATCGGCGAGATCTGGAGCAAGTTTCGGACATCCTTCTATCACCCCCGATGACGGACAAATATAGCGCTGTGAAATCCAGGCTCATCCAAGTGTACGAAGAAAGCCAAGAACGACGACTTCAGCGGCTGGTCGAAGGTCTCGACCTAGGCGACGCACAGCCATCCCAATTACTTCGTCGCATTCGAGATCTTTCAGGGTCCTCAGGCATGCCGGATGCAGTGCTTCAAGTGTTGTGGTTATCAAAATTGCCATCCCACGTGAGAGCGGTGCTTTCTGCGGTCACGGGCGATCTAAACGATCTCGCTCAGATTGCCGACAAAGTAATCGGTCACTGTCACCCATCGGCCATGGTATCGGCAATGCACCAATTACCTTCAAGGTCAAACCCTACAACGACTGTTAACAACGATGTACTGCGTGATATCCAACAAAGATTGGCCGCGCTTGAAGGAGGAGGAAGATATAGCCAGCAGTACAGTTCTTCAAGCGAACGGCATCACCATCAACATGGAAAAGTGTGAGTTCGGCAAAAACGCACTTGAGTTCCTGGGATACCATGTTGACAGCTCTGGCATACGCCCACCGCAAGACACCATCAAAGCTATCTCCGAGTTCCCGCAACCAACCACCGTCTGTGAACTCCGCCGCTTTTTGGGAGCACTTAATTTTTTTCGCCAGTCTCTGCCGCACGCAGCTGCCGAACAAGCACCACTTTCGCAAATGCTCCACGGTGCTACCAAGAGGGATCGCTCGCCTCTCTCGTGGTCTACAACAGCACAAGCCGCTTTTCTACGTTGTCGCAAGGCACTTACGGAGGCCGCTTCACTCGCGCATCCATTGCCCGACGCAGAACTACACCTCATGTGTGACGCATCAAACACTGCAGTTGGCGCAGTGCTGCTCCAACTCGTCGATGGGAAATCTGAACCACTAGGATACTACTCGAAAACTTTAACGCCCGCGCAGCAAAAGTACAGCACATTCGATCGAGAATTGTTGGCTATTAAGCAGGCCATTGAGCATTTTCGCCGCTTCGTCGAAGGCCGACCGTTCGCAATCTTCACCGATCACAAGCCGCTGACTTTTGCTTTGCGCAACACATCATCGCCCAGCGAAACACCTCGTCGCCAACGCCATATGGACTACGTCGCACAATTCTCGACTGATATTCGTCATGTCAAGGGTGCGGACAATGCACCTGCCGACGCCCTTTCAAGGATCGCAGCGATCGCAAGTCCCACATCTTTGGACTATGCCGCCATCGCTAAGATGCAAGGCAACGACCCGGAGCTACACAAGTTAAAAGCGGTGAGTCAGAAACTTACGTTTATTGACCTTGTTCTTCCAGAATCGCATACTCCTGTCACATGTGAAACATCAGCCGGGCGTGCTCGACCATACATCCCACCGGCATTTCGACGTTCTGCCTATGACACGGTTCACAACCTCAGCCACTCAGGGACGCGAGCCTCGCGAAAGTCAGTCGCACTCCGATTTTTCTGGCCATCCATGAACTCGGATATCGGCAAATGGGTGCGTGCCTGTCCTGCCTGCCAGCGGAGCAAGATACATAGGCATACCGCACCTCCTTATGGAAAGTTTGCAGCCGCTGAAAGATTCGAGCATGTGCACATGGACATTGTGGGTCCACTGCCTAGTTGCTCTGGCCGCAGTTACATCGTTACTTGCATTGACCGTGCAACACGCTGGCCAGAGGCAATACCTGTCGAAGACATCACTGCATCAACTGTCGCCGACGCGTTTTTCCAGCACTGGGTTGCGCGCTTCGGTTGCCCACTTCGTCTGACCACTGACCAGGGGAGACAGTTCGAGTCAGCACTGTTCCAAACGTTTTCCCAGCTTATCGGATGCAACCGCATTCATACTACCGCCTACCACCCACAGGCAAATGGGATAGTTGAGCGATGGCATCGTACATTGAAGACAGCGCTCACCACTCACTTAACCGCGAACTGGCTGCAAGCACTGCCAGTCGTGCTATTGGGACTCCGTTCAATGGTGAATGAATCGGGAACTTCACCCGCGCAATTGGTTTACGGCGCTGAACTCCGACTCCCAGGAGATTTTTTGACGGAAGCCAACAACGTTATGGAGCCCATAGCCTTCCTTCAAGAGCTGAGGGAAGCGCTTCAGCGAACATCGCCTACGTTCGCCACACGTCAGACGAAGCCAATTTTTGTACCCAAGGATCTCAGTACTGTTTCACATGTATATGTACGCACCGACAGTAGTCATCGATCATTGCAGCCTGCTTACACCGGACCATACCCAGTCCTAGAGCGTCGGCCTCAAGCTTACAAATTGGCTATGCCGAGTAAGATTGTGTATGTGTCTGTTCAACGCTTGAAACCAGCTTATCAGCTTTTGGATCAAGAAACATCATCACCGCCAACTACGCCGTCACCTCAGACAAAAGGTTCCGACTTGGAGGATGCAGTGGTCGGTAAGCGTTCCGGGCGAATCATCAGGGCTCCCGTGCGCTTCACTAACTCGTAAGGGGGGAGTACTGTGGCGATCCAACACTAAACGCTCTCAGCGAACAGAGCCACAACAACACAAGTTCTCCTTTTTTGTCAACCATCGCTTTCCAGCTGTCACATTGGCCTTTTTCCGGTCTCTTACTTATTGACAGCGACGGCGAGCAGACGTTTTCACACACGTGTTGGAGAAGTAGTTGTAATAAATATAGAATAGTTAATACCTCAATCTTTATTGAATTCATTCTTTTTCATTTACATTTTACATTGGTGACCCCGATAAAGAACTCGTTGCATTCTTTTTTTGTAAAAAAAAAAAAACACTCGCCGCCGCCGTCACCAACACACGCTGCTGCTTAAATCGCGATTATTTTTTTCTCACCCCCACGCCAGTTCTATTGGATTGAACGTAGGTCTGACTTTCCCACAATCATGGATACACCCGACAAGCAATCAGAAGAGACTACAAGGACAGAGTCAGACACAACGCCGTCGTCGGACTTCAACTCCACCACTTCGCAGCCACACATCTCAGGGCTCTCTATCGCAGCGCGATTACCACAATTTTGGCGCGACCGCCCGTCACTGTGGTTTGCTCAAGTGGAAGCTATCCTCGCCCCATCCAGACCTTCTGATGACATGAAATACCAATATGTCATCGCGAATTTGGATCGGCGAGATCTGGAGCAAGTTTCGGACATCCTTCTATCACCCCCGATGACGGACAAATATAGCGCTGTGAAATCCAGGCTCATCCAAGTGTACGAAGAAAGCCAAGAACGACGACTTCAGCGGCTGGTCGAAGGTCTCGACCTAGGCGACGCACAGCCATCCCAATTACTTCGTCGCATTCGAGATCTTTCAGGGTCCTCAGGCATGCCGGATGCAGTGCTTCAAGTGTTGTGGTTATCAAAATTGCCATCCCACGTGAGAGCGGTGCTTTCTGCGGTCACGGGCGATCTAAACGATCTCGCTCAGATTGCCGACAAAGTAATCGGTCACTGTCACCCATCGGCCATGGTATCGGCAATGCACCAATTACCTTCAAGGTCAAACCCTACAACGACTGTTAACAACGATGTACTGCGTGATATCCAACAAAGATTGGCCGCGCTTGAAGGAGGAGGAAGATATAGCCAGCAGTACAGTTCTTCAAGCGAACGGCATCACCATCAACATGGAAAAGTGTGAGTTCGGCAAAAACGCACTTGAGTTCCTGGGATACCATGTTGACAGCTCTGGCATACGCCCACCGCAAGACACCATCAAAGCTATCTCCGAGTTCCCGCAACCAACCACCGTCTGTGAACTCCGCCGCTTTTTGGGAGCACTTAATTTTTTTCGCCAGTCTCTGCCGCACGCAGCTGCCGAACAAGCACCACTTTCGCAAATGCTCCACGGTGCTACCAAGAGGGATCGCTCGCCTCTCTCGTGGTCTACAACAGCACAAGCCGCTTTTCTACGTTGTCGCAAGGCACTTACGGAGGCCGCTTCACTCGCGCATCCATTGCCCGACGCAGAACTACACCTCATGTGTGACGCATCAAACACTGCAGTTGGCGCAGTGCTGCTCCAACTCGTCGATGGGAAATCTGAACCACTAGGATACTACTCGAAAACTTTAACGCCCGCGCAGCAAAAGTACAGCACATTCGATCGAGAATTGTTGGCTATTAAGCAGGCCATTGAGCATTTTCGCCGCTTCGTCGAAGGCCGACCGTTCGCAATCTTCACCGATCACAAGCCGCTGACTTTTGCTTTGCGCAACACATCATCGCCCAGCGAAACACCTCGTCGCCAACGCCATATGGACTACGTCGCACAATTCTCGACTGATATTCGTCATGTCAAGGGTGCGGACAATGCACCTGCCGACGCCCTTTCAAGGATCGCAGCGATCGCAAGTCCCACATCTTTGGACTATGCCGCCATCGCTAAGATGCAAGGCAACGACCCGGAGCTACACAAGTTAAAAGCGGTGAGTCAGAAACTTACGTTTATTGACCTTGTTCTTCCAGAATCGCATACTCCTGTCACATGTGAAACATCAGCCGGGCGTGCTCGACCATACATCCCACCGGCATTTCGACGTTCTGCCTATGACACGGTTCACAACCTCAGCCACTCAGGGACGCGAGCCTCGCGAAAGTCAGTCGCACTCCGATTTTTCTGGCCATCCATGAACTCGGATATCGGCAAATGGGTGCGTGCCTGTCCTGCCTGCCAGCGGAGCAAGATACATAGGCATACCGCACCTCCTTATGGAAAGTTTGCAGCCGCTGAAAGATTCGAGCATGTGCACATGGACATTGTGGGTCCACTGCCTAGTTGCTCTGGCCGCAGTTACATCGTTACTTGCATTGACCGTGCAACACGCTGGCCAGAGGCAATACCTGTCGAAGACATCACTGCATCAACTGTCGCCGACGCGTTTTTCCAGCACTGGGTTGCGCGCTTCGGTTGCCCACTTCGTCTGACCACTGACCAGGGGAGACAGTTCGAGTCAGCACTGTTCCAAAGGTTTTCCCAGCTTATCGGATGCAACCGCATTCATACTACCGCCTACCACCCACAGGCAAATGGGATAGTTGAGCGATGGCATCGTACATTGAAGACAGCGCTCACCACTCACTTAACCGCGAACTGGCTGCAAGCACTGCCAGTCGTGCTATTGGGACTCCGTTCAATGGTGAATGAATCGGGAACTTCACCCGCGCAATTGGTTTACGGCGCTGAACTCCGACTCCCAGGAGATTTTTTGACGGAAGCCAACAACGTTATGGAGCCCATAGCCTTCCTTCAAGAGCTGAGGGAAGCGCTTCAGCGAACATCGCCTACGTTCGCCACACGTCAGACGAAGCCAATTTTTGTACCCAAGGATCTCAGTACTGTTTCACATGTATATGTACGCACCGACAGTAGTCATCGATCATTGCAGCCTGCTTACACCGGACCATACCCAGTCCTAGAGCGTCGGCCTCAAGCTTACAAATTGGCTATGCCGAGTAAGATTGTGTATGTGTCTGTTCAACGCTTGAAACCAGCTTATCAGCTTTTGGATCAAGAAACATCATCACCGCCAACTACGCCGTCACCTCAGACAAAAGGTTCCGACTTGGAGGATGCAGTGGTCGGTAAGCGTTCCGGGCGAATCATCAGGGCTCCCGTGCGCTTCACTAACTCGTAAGGGGGGAGTACTGTGGCGATCCAACACTAAACGCTCTCAGCGAACAGAGCCACAACAACACAAGTTCTCCTTTTTTGTCAACCATCGCTTTCCAGCTGTCACATTGGCCTTTTTCCGGTCTCTTACTTATTGACAGCGACGGCGAGCAGACGTTTTCACACACGTGTTGGAGAAGTAGTTGTAATAAATATAGAATAGTTAATACCTCAATCTTTATTGAATTCATTCTTTTTCATTTACATTTTACATTGGTGACCCCGATAAAGAACTCGTTGCATTCTTTTTTTGTAAAAAAAAAAAAACACTCGCCGCCGCCGTCACCAACACACGCTGCTGCTTAAATCGCGATTATTTTTTTCTCACCCCCACGCCAGTTCTATTGGATTGAACGTAGGTCTGACTTTCCCACAATCATGGATACACCCGACAAGCAATCAGAAGAGACTACAAGGACAGAGTCAGACACAACGCCGTCGTCGGACTTCAACTCCACCACTTCGCAGCCACACATCTCAGGGCTCTCTATCGCAGCGCGATTACCACAATTTTGGCGCGACCGCCCGTCACTGTGGTTTGCTCAAGTGGAAGCTATCCTCGCCCCATCCAGACCTTCTGATGACATGAAATACCAATATGTCATCGCGAATTTGGATCGGCGAGATCTGGAGCAAGTTTCGGACATCCTTCTATCACCCCCGATGACGGACAAATATAGCGCTGTGAAATCCAGGCTCATCCAAGTGTACGAAGAAAGCCAAGAACGACGACTTCAGCGGCTGGTCGAAGGTCTCGACCTAGGCGACGCACAGCCATCCCAATTACTTCGTCGCATTCGAGATCTTTCAGGGTCCTCAGGCATGCCGGATGCAGTGCTTCAAGTGTTGTGGTTATCAAAATTGCCATCCCACGTGAGAGCGGTGCTTTCTGCGGTCACGGGCGATCTAAACGATCTCGCTCAGATTGCCGACAAAGTAATCGGTCACTGTCACCCATCGGCCATGGTATCGGCAATGCACCAATTACCTTCAAGGTCAAACCCTACAACGACTGTTAACAACGATGTACTGCGTGATATCCAACAAAGATTGGCCGCGCTTGAAGGAGGAGGAAGATATAGCCAGCAGTACAGTTCTTCAAGCGAACGGCATCACCATCAACATGGAAAAGTGTGAGTTCGGCAAAAACGCACTTGAGTTCCTGGGATACCATGTTGACAGCTCTGGCATACGCCCACCGCAAGACACCATCAAAGCTATCTCCGAGTTCCCGCAACCAACCACCGTCTGTGAACTCCGCCGCTTTTTGGGAGCACTTAATTTTTTTCGCCAGTCTCTGCCGCACGCAGCTGCCGAACAAGCACCACTTTCGCAAATGCTCCACGGTGCTACCAAGAGGGATCGCTCGCCTCTCTCGTGGTCTACAACAGCACAAGCCGCTTTTCTACGTTGTCGCAAGGCACTTACGGAGGCCGCTTCACTCGCGCATCCATTGCCCGACGCAGAACTACACCTCATGTGTGACGCATCAAACACTGCAGTTGGCGCAGTGCTGCTCCAACTCGTCGATGGGAAATCTGAACCACTAGGATACTACTCGAAAACTTTAACGCCCGCGCAGCAAAAGTACAGCACATTCGATCGAGAATTGTTGGCTATTAAGCAGGCCATTGAGCATTTTCGCCGCTTCGTCGAAGGCCGACCGTTCGCAATCTTCACCGATCACAAGCCGCTGACTTTTGCTTTGCGCAACACATCATCGCCCAGCGAAACACCTCGTCGCCAACGCCATATGGACTACGTCGCACAATTCTCGACTGATATTCGTCATGTCAAGGGTGCGGACAATGCACCTGCCGACGCCCTTTCAAGGATCGCAGCGATCGCAAGTCCCACATCTTTGGACTATGCCGCCATCGCTAAGATGCAAGGCAACGACCCGGAGCTACACAAGTTAAAAGCGGTGAGTCAGAAACTTACGTTTATTGACCTTGTTCTTCCAGAATCGCATACTCCTGTCACATGTGAAACATCAGCCGGGCGTGCTCGACCATACATCCCACCGGCATTTCGACGTTCTGCCTATGACACGGTTCACAACCTCAGCCACTCAGGGACGCGAGCCTCGCGAAAGTCAGTCGCACTCCGATTTTTCTGGCCATCCATGAACTCGGATATCGGCAAATGGGTGCGTGCCTGTCCTGCCTGCCAGCGGAGCAAGATACATAGGCATACCGCACCTCCTTATGGAAAGTTTGCAGCCGCTGAAAGATTCGAGCATGTGCACATGGACATTGTGGGTCCACTGCCTAGTTGCTCTGGCCGCAGTTACATCGTTACTTGCATTGACCGTGCAACACGCTGGCCAGAGGCAATACCTGTCGAAGACATCACTGCATCAACTGTCGCCGACGCGTTTTTCCAGCACTGGGTTGCGCGCTTCGGTTGCCCACTTCGTCTGACCACTGACCAGGGGAGACAGTTCGAGTCAGCACTGTTCCAAAGGTTTTCCCAGCTTATCGGATGCAACCGCATTCATACTACCGCCTACCACCCACAGGCAAATGGGATAGTTGAGCGATGGCATCGTACATTGAAGACAGCGCTCACCACTCACTTAACCGCGAACTGGCTGCAAGCACTGCCAGTCGTGCTATTGGGACTCCGTTCAATGGTGAATGAATCGGGAACTTCACCCGCGCAATTGGTTTACGGCGCTGAACTCCGACTCCCAGGAGATTTTTTGACGGAAGCCAACAACGTTATGGAGCCCATAGCCTTCCTTCAAGAGCTGAGGGAAGCGCTTCAGCGAACATCGCCTACGTTCGCCACACGTCAGACGAAGCCAATTTTTGTACCCAAGGATCTCAGTACTGTTTCACATGTATATGTACGCACCGACAGTAGTCATCGATCATTGCAGCCTGCTTACACCGGACCATACCCAGTCCTAGAGCGTCGGCCTCAAGCTTACAAATTGGCTATGCCGAGTAAGATTGTGTATGTGTCTGTTCAACGCTTGAAACCAGCTTATCAGCTTTTGGATCAAGAAACATCATCACCGCCAACTACGCCGTCACCTCAGACAAAAGGTTCCGACTTGGAGGATGCAGTGGTCGGTAAGCGTTCCGGGCGAATCATCAGGGCTCCCGTGCGCTTCACTAACTCGTAAGGGGGGAGTACTGTGGCGATCCAACACTAAACGCTCTCAGCGAACAGAGCCACAACAACACAAGTTCTCCTTTTTTGTCAACCATCGCTTTCCAGCTGTCACATTGGCCTTTTTCCGGTCTCTTACTTATTGACAGCGACGGCGAGCAGACGTTTTCACACACGTGTTGTAGAAGTAGTTGTAATAAATATAGAATAGTTAATACCTCAATCTTTATTGAATTCATTCTTTTTCATTTACATTTTACAGGTGCACTTGTTTTTGTCAATTAATAATTTATATTTTTTGTTTTTGTTAGGAGTTTAATCCCTTTTTTTGCTTTCCGATACTAATCCTTTTTTTTTTTTTAAATATGAATAGCATTTGCATTTTTACTGTTCCTAAGTAACATTATTGAATACTGGTCAGTGTTATTAAACGAATTCAAACGAATTTGGGGAAACATTCACTAAGCCTAATAGAAATTTATTAAACGTTCATGAACATTTTCTAAAATTTACTTATGCCCTAGTGCAAGCTGGGTTTAACTTGCATGTTGCTAACTCATTTTTGGAACAACCCCCTACGGATTTCATTTACGCAGCTGCATGAATTTTGCTGTCAAAAATAGAATTCATACAAATAAAACTAAAAAACCACTGAAATGAATGGTGAACAAGTTATGTTATCTAAAAAACCATAATCAACATTTACTTTTTGTACATTTATTGTTATAAATCCATTTACAAATTGTTTGTAATTGAGAAATAGTGCCACCCGGCGACTAATAATACACGTATTCACAGACAGGAAAAAAAGAGCGCGCGAGAGAGGGCTGTCATTCAAAATTTGCGGGGAAAGTCGGGTAGGTGCACGGGAAGTTGGCTCTCTAGTTTGGTTACTCTATGCTCTATATAGATACATCCATCAGGCACCTCTTTGTCGAAGTCACTATTTTGAGACCACTGGATGTGGGCATCTATGCATTAGAGATTAGACGAATTCGATACTTTCTCACTAGGCGCTCTTTGTAGATCCTGGCTCGTTTGGCCCAGCAGCGTTGTTGTTCAGCTTGGGTGTTGCCATCCTAACCTGATTTTGGTCAGGTGGACGGAAGTCTTGGCTTACATTGACTACTTGCTTCTGCCTGACAACTGAATTTTCAAAGAAAAGAAAAAAAAAACAAGTAAAAGTGTTATCATCGGCCAGGCCGATGCTTTGATACCCTCCACTGCATACAAGTCATGCAAAGTTTTAGGCGATAAGAAGAAGTCCTTTCACCAAACTTGATTCGCCTAGGTTGATTCCTTTGGAGGCTATCGTGCTTTGAACATGTGATTTCTAATATTGGTTTTGTATGGGAGGTACTAGAACTACTTGACCGACATAGCCCATTTTTAATACCAACCTAACGACAATAAAAATAAGTCCTTTCACCAAACTGCATTCGCCTAGGTCAATTCCTTTGGAGGCTATCGTATTTTCAACAGACAGAGAGACACATGGGTCTAATATTGATTTTGTATGGGAGGTACCAGAACTACTTGACCGACATAGCCCATTTTCAATACCAATCTGACGACGATAAAAAGAAGTCCTTTTACCAAATTTCATTCGTCTATGTCAATTCCTTTGAGCGCTATCGTGCTTTCAACAGACAGAGAGACACATGGGTCTAGTATTGATTTTGTATGGGTGGTACCAGAACTACTTGACCCACATAGCCCATTTTTAATACCAACTTGACGACAATAAAAATAAGTCGTCTCACAAAATTTCACTTGCCTGTCCTTTCCTGATTCAGAATATATATACTTTATGAGGTCTCCGGTGACTCCTTCTTGGCGTTACAAATGTAATGACAAAGTGAATATATTTACCTTCCTGTGGAGGGTATAAAAACACGTTCTTACGTTTACTTTTATATATGAAGTTAAAGTCGGCTTCTGTAGTGTTTTTTTTTTTGCATATATCCTTAACAAAAATTGTGTTCCTATAAATCGGGTTTCCTAGCTCATCTCTACGGGTCTCGGCTCGGGTCTTCCTAGTCAACACTCACGCTTACAAGTTAAGGTACTCAGTCGAAGATGGATGGACAAGAGGACAATTGTTTTGTATGGGCGGTTGTAACAGTGGGTACCTCAGGTTTATGACAATTACAGCCTTTACAACTCAAACAACTTCCAAAAATCTTTTTCCGGATATACTACAATTCGACATTGATAATGAGTTCAAAAAGTTCCTAGTAGTTCAATATCATGACATGTGGTGAATTAACAAACATAGCTGCACATAGCTACAGGGCTAACTGCGAATTATAGCCGCCTCTATTAAATCACGCCCAGTGGTACCACTTATTAATTTTCTGGAGACTCATCCGATTGTCCACTTAATCAACTTCCGTCCGAATATGTGCTATCGCAAAAACGGTTAAGAAAAGCTGTTACCCCGCCCCTAAAATTGCTACACATGATTACACATTTGACCAACAAACGGCACGAACCGAAATAATAAGCTCCATTCGGGCACATGTGTGACCATTCTGTTCATCCCTCGCAATTGCAATATAAATGACTCGCACATTCCATATGCTGCCGCATGTACGCAAAAAAAAAACAAAAAAAAAAAAACAAACTTCCCTCCATTAATCAAACGGAAAGTGTAAGGAAGTAATAACAGAAACAACATTCTCTACCACTGATGTTCTACTTTTCCCTGTACACCCCCGCCCGGGAACACAGGAAATATCCCCTTTCGCTGTGTAAAAAACTTTTTAGCAATTCTCGAGAACAACATAAACTAACTCACACATACCGACATTCGTTCGAAGAGTATAATACACATCAGGGTTTTGCTAATACATCACAAACTACATTATTCCGCAACATCCTCAAGGGGGAGGTATACCCACCCCTTGCGAACGTGGAGTGGAATTGGTGGGCGCTGCAACACAACAAAAAAAGAACAACATCCCGGAGTGTAGGTACTTTTACAGTTGCAGTCACGTACTTTTAATTAGCACCATCATCATAATGGTTGTAATTTTGACAGCGCCAAATAGAGGAGAGCAAAAAAACTGCAAAAAAGGGGGAAACGATTAAAAAGGATATACCTAACTACAACAAGTTGCTGACGGCTCGGTTGAAATAAACACAACAGAACAGTAGCAGAAAGCTTGCCCAACCGCCCCAGCCCCACTGACACACACACAGCAATAATCCATAATTAGGGTTGGGGGACGGCTGTAGCTGTATGCATTGTTATCTAAGCTCATTGTTTGGGTGTTGTTTGTTTAGATCCTGATTCAGAGTCAGACTCAGAGTTCAGACTCTGCCCGGAAGCAGATGAAGTTTCATTAAAGTTTTAAATGTGCGAGTATTTATGCCTTGGCCAAGGTGTGCAGTGTGCACTGCGAATTGAAATTCCAGCTGACAACGGTCGTATCTCATGTGAGTGAGATGAGAGCCGTTAGGTCAATTAGTTATAAAGTTATTCTATATACAATGAATGGGTGGGTGTTGTTGCTTGCTGGTCATTGGATTTTTTTTTTTTGGTTTACAGAGGGCGGAGTGCTTTTTACAAATTACACGGGTTTTATGCAAAATTAATTAATTTTTGATTGGACTGCGTGCAATCAAAATAAATTGGGATTAACGAGATGAGTTCAAATTGTACATTGGAATATTTGGTTTCGAAATGCGGATTCAATTACATTTATCTCGTTATCCTAGTGGCCCAGACATCGGCAGCAACAGCATTGGCTAGTAATTGGCTCGAAGCTCGGAGTGTAGATGGGGAATTGATATGAGGTTCCATTGTTCAGAGATTTCGAATATGTATATCGTATATGTGAGATTTAATTAGTCTTTTGTGATCGGTCTCGAACCGGAATATTGCCATAGAGGTGGTGGCGAATGATTACTCCGACCTCAAGTCGGTGCAGGGACTTTGAGTAAATGTTGAGTATGGTTTTTTCGACAGCTTAACTTGTTCTCTATTTTTATATTCTATTAAATTTATATAAAGTGCACGACTGGGTCGAACGTAACTTTCTCGTTCATCAAAAGTTGTGGTCCAAATGAATTGGGAGTTGTTTAATTGTGTAAATTTCAAGTTGTTGGATTTATTTTTAGGTGCATGTTCAAAAAAAATAAAAGTTGGTAATATTTATAAGCAAGAAAGAAGTTTTGCGTAGCTGTTATTATTGTTCTTCCATTGGAAGTGGGCCATTGTAATTATTTAAAAAAAAATATATACCGTTGAAATGTGAACACAGACACAGAACACGTCACTATTACAATTTATTGAGAAACCTAAGTACGGGATCTTATTAAGAATACTTAAATTATCTTTAATATATATTTTGATCACAATCGTTAGAGCGCTTTTGTAAAATTTGGCAGACAAAACAGTACCAAATGTTTAGTCTGAAAAATACTCGTGCTTAACTATTAAGCTGAAAACCGAGTACAAGTGATTGTTCCGGATGTACCTAAGCATTACTTGGTTTTTAAAGCTTTATCGAAATCGAAAATGGGGTTTTCGAGATATGAGCAGTTTTTAAAATTAGCGTTTTCGGTGAATTAAAATTGATTCGAATTGAAAATTAAGGACGCAATAACTTTTAAAACATCAATTTCACTCTATGTTTGCATTTTGGTCAAAGTCGTTATTGCCGTTTTCAGTTAAACTAAAGAAAACTAAATTTCAAAAATCCATTTAACGATAATACAGAGAAAAGCTGGACTTGCCATTAAGTTAAGATGACCATATTAAATTAGAAATTAATTTTTGTTACAATCGTATGGACCGTTTTCAAGATACAGATGTCCAAATTTCAAAAGTACCGTTATTCGACTTTTTAGCGGAAGACTGAGTATGCAGGTATGTTAACCTCACCCACATAAGCCTTAATATACATTTTCGTTTAAATCGTTAGAGCCGTTTTCGAACAAATACAAACTGGTATACCAATTTGCAAAGAAAAAAAAAGCCTGAACAGTAGGCCTAAAAACTCCAAATGCGAAGCTTGAACGAAATCCGGTCAGCCGCTTAGGCTGCCGGCCTCGGGACATACAGACAGACAGAAAGACAGGCGTACAGACGGACAGAATTTTGCGGCTCACCTATTTGAGTTCCTCTATCATCGTAATGTCAGAATTGATTAACGTATCGGTTTCGAAATTTTGTACGAATACAATATCTTTCTCTTACTACCACCTAATGGAGAAAGTTAAAAAGGGCCAAATTGCAACTTAAGTCGCACAACGGTCACGCTGAATAACACGCTAAAAAAAATTGACAGTGAACGAGTCCGATTTTTCCTCGGCGAAAAGAAACGAGTATTCGTTATTGAAGACTACCGAGAGAAAATGACTTAATGGATATTGTGAAAAAAGCGCACTCTATCAGTTTTTTTCAAGTTTCTAGATTAATATGAACCAGTTGGTTAAATAATTCTACAGAGTTAGTTTGTTATTCACGGCCGATAAATCGGCTATTTTTAACCGAGATTCCTTAAATAAGTTAACTCTGTTATTTACAATCCACTAATTCTGTAGGAGCCATATTTTATATATAATAAATAGGGGAAGCCAATAGGTAAAGAACCGCTTTAACTGCCTTAAACTCAACATATTCGGTTGATTTTTGTTTGTTGGAAAGATTGTGCAAAGATGCAATAGTGCATGTAATTAGATTATTAATATGTTTTGTATAAGCCAGGTCACTATAATGGTAGAATTTCTACCACTGGCCAGACTCTAGGTTACAGAATTACCAACCGAAAGTTGGTTGATTTTAAATGAGTGATTATTCTGACTAAGTTCCCTTTAAAATAAAAATAGCTTTGGTATTTTAAGGCTCAAAACTTACCTACAGTACTTACATACATTATTAAAATTATTAAAAAAAAAAAAAAAAGCCAACTAAAGCCATGATCTGTAGAACATTCTTTAAGTTTCTGTACCTCTAAGAAAAGTCCCTATATGTCGAACACCGATATCGGGATAGATAAAAATTATCATCACGATGTGCAGATAACGCTGATGGATAAACCGCTTCAACTAATTTCCAATCAACCTCAAAGCAAATCAACTCGCAATTCTAACTCAGAGGATATGCTGTAACTAGCTTCCTCCTGAAGAGGTCTGCCCTTGCATACTCTTCCACCAATGAAACAGATGAAAATCCATTTTGTACACAGCTGCTGTAGATTTTGTCCATCCCTACATTTTCACAAGGCAAATGCAATCGCATCGGTATATTCCAAACCAACCTAGACCCGATGCACAACCCCAACGAACTGCCACATCGGAGAGCTTGTTTGTCCTTCTGTCTGGCATCATTACACTATTTAACTGCCAAATATATTATCGATCTAGTCGCTGTCAAAGCCACACACTCACTTGTCATCTATATACACTCACTTGAACCTAATCAAGTTATGCACACCCACGACCGACTGAACGAAATGCCAATTATGCAGATTGGATTCTTTTGCGCCGTCCTACTTCCAAAAAAAATATATGGTCACCACAGCCAGCCTGGCACTAGGACGACGGACTACCACATCGTCATCATAATAACTGTCCTTGACGTAGTTTCACTCTTTCGCTGGTGACCCTCACCTTTGTGCTTCGGCTTTGGTGTAAAAATTTCATGTTACCAGTATTAAGGACGATGACAAAAAGAAAAATATTCAAATTTAATTAATTTATCAAACAGGGCGTGGACACTTATTTGGTGTCTTACTTTAGACGAAAGGATAAAGACAAAAGTCGATGACGTACATATTTTTTTAATGAAAACATAATTACTTGTGTATATGCGCTGTGTTTGCTTATAGACAGTTATGTTAATTAAAGTAAGCATGTGAGGGCACACGACTGGTAGGTACTCGTACACCAGCAAGTCGATATACTAATTAGGGGCGAAGTTTTAGTGGAATTATAATTTGCTAGCAGGCGGGGTGGTCCTATTCTGAACAAGTGCATGTGTGGGAAAGGATCTGCGGGACTCTCGTCTTTCGTGTGCGGAGAAGTATTTTGCTAAGCACAATAAAATTCTGATTCTCTTGTTTAGCAAAGTCAGGGTTTAGGGAATGTATTGACATGTGCGCTGTGTTGAAGATGGTTTGGATTTAGATTCGACTAATTGAATTCGTATAGACACAGGGTTGGGTCTGTGCTTCGTGATTGGAATTGATATGGAAATTAAAGAATGGGCCAACAAATTTTGCTTAAACAAAATGTCTATATAGTCGTACAATTTGGATGCATGATAGATAATATTCTATAATAAGATATGCGCCATCTAGTAGATATTTATGAATATCAGGCAACAGATGTGTGATCAGACCTTAAGTTGAAAACGTTTCGAAAACAGTATTTGAATTTTAACTCCAGTTTGTTAGTTGGTCTGGAAGAAGGCGGACTTCTCACCGTAAGCCTCCTTGAAGCAAGTTGTTCTCATACAGCCCAGACTGTTATACGTTTTCTTAACATGCATATAAAAAAAGTTCGAACTTCTTAAGTATTATACTAAATTTTAAGCGGCCCGCAGACTTCATTCCTTGTTGTGAAACGTGTTGGCGTTCATTATTATCGTCTGTAACTCTGATTTTAAATCGCCTCAACGCAGCGGTTTGTATCATTTAAGGTTAAAAGACCTATGTATAGTAAAGAAACTAGTTGCCAAATCTGTATTATATAAGTATTGGAAACGTTGTAAAAAACAACTGAAGTTTAGATCGGAAGTTTTGAAGTATTGAGTTGAATGTTCTTGCTATTGCAGGAGCCGAAAATTGTACTGATATCCACAGCGAAAAGGCGAAAAAATGGACCGAAATAAAGTACAACACGCCTCTAAGACTTATTCCAAAGAGTTAGACAGGAGTTAAGAATATAAGCAATTTGTCATAAAACTTTACAAATTCCTCTCGTACAGTTCACAACAGTTTTTTTTAAGCATAATAGCCCTATTCAATAGATTTCTTTTAATGTCAAAGCTCTATGTAAAGTCATTGCAGACCTTGTACGGCGAGCTTTCTCCATTGTGTTCCGTTACAGGCGGACGAATTTGTGAAGGATACAGAAACTAACAATGGCTCTATAAACATCATCGAAGGGCAATTTAAGCCCGTCCTACAGTGACGACTCTTCTAACATCTCTCCAGTCGAGATAATTCGCCTTCTCCGCTGAGTTTAAGCTTCGGTTGGGTGCGATGAGATAAGCCCAGTTTTTGTCAAAATCATTCTGCCGCATGTATTGAAATATGTTACGTACATATTCAATACGATATTTATGACTGGTGTTTTTCCTTAAATTTGGAAACAAGTGAAAATAGTTCCCATCCCAAAGACCCAAAGCGAATTCAGGCCGAATGCGACATTATCGTTTCTTTCTAAAGTTCTTGAAAGGGTAATGAATTCTCAAATACGCAAATTCATTTTTATGCACTATCAGTCTTTTTTTCGCCCAACACATAGTTGTACAACTGCTTTAATTAATGTAACAGAAGGCATCAGACAAGCGGTAGACAATGATGAAGCAACTTTTCTTATCTTACTTGATTTCTCCAAAGCGTTCGATACGGTCAACCACACCATTCTCTGCAGTAAGCTTAGAAATCAATTTAAATTCTCAATCTCGTCTACGAAGTTGATAGCATCTTATTTAAATTATATATTTCAGGCAGATGTAGTGAATAACACCGCATCAGAATTCCTTCCACTCAGTTCAGGTGTTCCAAAAGGGTCTATACCGGGCCCACTTCTCTTCTCAATGTATGTAAATGATCTGTCTGAGTGCTTATTAAGTTCCTCTGTTGATATGTATGTTAGAGTGTGAACACGCAAGGATGTAAGAAAGTTGAGTTGAGTAAAGCTATTTTATGAAGAGTGGTATCAAGAGAGAGATATCAAAGAGTACTACGCATTTGTGTACATAAGTTCTACAGCCACACTGTATGAAGATGAAGAGTGATATCATATCAAGGGAGAGATATGAAATGAGAGAAAAGAAGAGAAGCAAAAAGACAAATCTGTGAGTGCTCAACAGGGAGTTAATCTGTGTGAGACGTCGCGGTAAGATGCGTCACAGAATTGTGCAAAGATTGTTTGTTCTGTTCACTAGCATGTATGCTGATGATGTGCAAATACGGAAGAGTTTTCCTTTGGGCCTCGTTGAAAATGCTGCACTTGAAGTAAATGAAGACTTGAACAGGATCTTACGCTGGTCAGGCTAATCTCCTCCACCTGAATCCTTCTAAAGCAAAATGTTTGGTTATCTCCAGAAAGCCGATTGATACCTCTTACTTTCCAAATATTTATCTTGATAATAACCCTATTGAATTTGTTGAGTCTGCAAAAAATCTCGGTATAATCACAATTACTGTGGGTAGGGTACAAGGAGGCTACGCAAAAGGTCTCACCTTTAAAGAAAAGACAAATACATTCCAAAACGTTACACATGACTATTATGATATATGGATGTGAGCTTTTTAGCAAATGCGATTATAAGCACAGTCGGATACTTAATGTGGCATATAACAATAACAGTATTGCGCGATATATTTTTGGAATAAGAAGATATGACCACATACCTTCGCATTCTAAATCCATTTATGGCATCACTCTCGAAGACATTTTTAAGTTAAGAACGTTAGTATTGCTTCACAATACACTCCAGACGTGCCAACCAACTTACCTTTATAACAGTATCCATTTTACACGTTCCATTATAACTCTTGATCTCATATATCAATTCGTTACCGTTTCTTGGTTTCCGAACGTCAATTTTTCATCCATGGGATTCGGCTGTGGAACTCCCTTCCCCGGCCCATAAGTTTGATAAATTGCGGGACGCTGTTCAAGACAAAGCTGAGACAATACTTTGAAACACTTTAATGGTGATGATTGGCTATTTAGGTCTAGTCTACTCCTGTAATATATTAGCAATAAGGAATTAATGGAATATTTGTTTGAATTGAATTTGATTTTGAATATAACATTTTTCTTTTTAATGTATACTCGCACCTGATTTTTGTATGTAATCCAGTACTCGTCAATCTCTAACACTAAAATTAAATTAATTATCATAGCACTTTGCTGAAGCTTGCACTACTAAATAAGATATTGCATCTTACTGTGTATGACTACTGAATAAATATTTGAACATATGGTCATCAAATCGCAGTCTTTTCACTTTACTTTCTCAAGGTCATGCTACTTTACTTGAAGCCGTTTATGAAGTTCGCAGTTATTGTACCTATCTGGAATAGCATGTGAGGCTGTAACCGACGAAATCTGTTATACCCCGATTTCCCTAAAAAGGTTGACTTTTTACAACTTACGTCTTCCAGAGAAAATATTTGAGAACCAACTTAATTCGTTTGCGATAATACCATCCAACAAATTTAATGGTGGCGACAATTTGCCCGGAGACGTATATTGTGCTGATACAAGATCTAACGATCGCAAAACTATCGGTTGAACCAACAGGAGCTTAAAACAAAACTTAAAATAAAACCCGGAGTTCACGGAGATTGTCGAAGAAATGTCTTTCTATACAAAGCCTTTTTCGACTTGACAAAGGTAGGCCAGGTACACTAGCTGTTTTTCATTATCAGAGTGGTCTGATCCGGATCAGATCACGAAAATAAAACAAGGCGGATCATTGAAAAGTTTAATTTTGGAATTGTGGCAACAGTTGCTTTCAAAAAACAAAACAGATAATACGGGTAAACTTCAGCCAGCATCAGCCATATTGCAAATATTCTTCTCAACGTGATGTCATTTCACTTGCAAAGTCGGGGGTGTTACCATATTTGAATCAAATTTGCATAATTTTTCTATTCAAATATATGTTTGTGAAACAAATTTAGTATTTTATGTTCAAATATGCAACACATAAACAATATTTTGCTGCTACCGCTTGAGTTTATCTTGGCATTTAAGGTGTGCCCAGACCACCGAAACATTTCAGAAAGGTTTATGAAATGTTTCTGAAGCAAATCGGACAGATTTTATAAACATTTATAAAATATTTCTGAATTTTTTTTATTAAATGTGTATAAAATGTTTCAACTTTATCCTGTTTTGGACTAGAAGAAAATAATGTGGTTTTGTGGATTATTAGCAGCGAGTAAAGTTTTTATTTTTGTAATTTTGGTCTCGGGAATCACGCGACAAGCGATTTTCAAATAATCGTATTAAATGAATCACTTTCTCAATAGGTATTCCAAGCTTTTCTGAACATTTTTATTTTATTTCAAAATAATAATAATGGAAAAAATGCTCACTTTCTGCAGGGAAACTTGTAAAACAAAAATTATTTCCCATCCCGATTGGGTAACTGTGAAACATTTCATAAATGTTTTTTTTTTTTGTGTCCAGATGTCCAAACCAGCAAAACATTTCTAAACATTTCATAAAAATTGTTTTGTTTAATAAGTGTTTTAGAAGTAAATATGGAACATGTAGGTATTTAATTGTTTATCAAATGTTTGGCTGGTCTGGACATCGAGAACGAGAAAAAACAAAATAACTAAAATAACTCGGAATACGGACGGGGAGTTCATTCGACTGCGAAAAAAATCAATTGATTTTTTGTGTTCCATTTTTTTAGTCTGGCAACGTGATTGTGTAGCTATCGTTTACAGGCACACCAACATTCAAAAATAAAACAAGCCACCTATTTGGAAATAGTAGAATAATTTTCAGATCATGATTCGTGATCTCGATGAGAAGAGGATCATAATGCTGTTGTTGTAAGTGCATGCAAATCGATGATCTGTATATACTCAAAATAAAGTCTCCTCCTCATCTTGGCCTTCAAAAATCGTTTGCAGGGAGACCCAAACTGAGGGCGTGCCTCCCAATAATGAAGTGTCACATAATGTAGCAGGTGTAGTAGTGTTATTAAATAGAAGATCCTTTAAGACTCTGGAAGCGCTTGACATTCAGCTTGGAATTGATTTGTTTAGTTATGCCGAGCACCTTATAAAGGGTGATTTTTTAAGAGGTTTAGAACTTTTTTAAAAAAAAAAACACAAAAAATTCGAAAAAATGAATGAAATATTTATTTGAATCGATAGTTTGAACCTTGCAATTTAATGTTTAAAGATAATTTCATGCAAATGTTGACCGCGGCTGCGTCTCAGGTAGCCCATCCGCTGAGTCCAATTTTGGCATACTCTTTCACACATATCGGCCGGTATCTCACGAATGAATGCATGGATGTTGGCTTCCAGTGCGTCAATCGAAGCGGGCTTGTCCCTATACACATTAGCCTTGGCATACCCCCACAAAAAATAATCTAATGGTGTCAAATCGCACGATCTAGGCGGCCAATTGACCGGCCCGAAACGTGAAATTAACTGTTCACCAAACTCGCCTCGCAATTGCGCCATTGTTTCGCGTGCTGTGTGGCATGTGGCACCGTCTTGTTGAAACCACATATCATGCAAGTCAAGAACTTCCATTTCGGGCAAAAAAAAGTTTGTTATCATCGCTCGGTAGCGTTCACCATTGACAGTAACGCTGCGATTCGCATCATCTTTGAAGAAATATGGCCCAATAATGCCGCCGGCCCATAAACCGCACCAAACAGTGGCTTTTTCGGGATGCATTGGTAGCTGTTGCAATGCTTCTGGCTGATCTTCACTCCAAATGCGGCAATTTTGCTTATTTACGTACCCATTCAACCAAAAATGAGCCTCATCGCTGAACACAATTTTTCGATAAAAAAGCGGATCCTCGGCCAGCTTTCCAAGAGCCCATTCACCAAAAATTCGGCATTGTGGTAGGTCGGCTGGCTTTAGTTCTTGCACCAGCTGTATCTTAAAAGGCTTTACGCCCAAATCCTTCCGCAAACTGCTGGGAACGGCGCCGAATCGACATTTCGCGGTCTTCTGTCATGCCGCAATATTTTCTTCACTACGCACAGTACGTAAACGTGTTGGTGGTTTAATGTCCAACAAAGTAAATTTGGTGCGAAATTTGGTCACAATCTTCCGAATAGACTGCTCAGAAGGTCGAGAATGCCGATCATAAAATGGAAGCAGCGCGCGATGAACATTTCGAACCGAGCACGAATTTTGATAGTAAAATTCAATAATTTGCAAGCGTTGTTCATTTGTAAGACGATCCATGGTTAAATTGCAAGCCAAACTGAAGCTGTTTGACAGTGACACAAGGTACTAAACACACGTCAGCTGTCAAAACCAGTGTTGCCAAAACCAAACCAGCTAAAAAATCACCCTTTAGTTCGAAGAGATTTCGTAGAGATTTCGCTTCTACAGAATGTGCAATGCCTGGCGAGCTCTTCAGTCGTGCAATTACCAGCGATCTCTAACCCAATTAAGGTGGATAACAAATTCATCTCATTATCGCCATTATTTTCGATTGGGACATGCTACCCTGCAGTGATTATGAAGGCGGATAATGCAGTATAGACCTCGACTCCCTATTCTTGTTCCCATTTTGTATCTGAAACTGATGGCTCCCAAGCGAGACACGCTCCCCATCATTTCTGATGGAGTGTGTCTGCATATAGGTTCTGAGCTATCAACACACTCAAAAGACAATTGAAACAGTGCCCATACTCACTCTGCGTTGCCTCAAATCTGCATGAATCCCAATTAAACTCCTTGCAGTGATTACAATTAAAACAGCGCATCGACACGACACAACAATGTAAAATAGCTTCGCAGCACCGCTGGCAGCTTTTCAAAACAATGTAACAAGTCCTGAAAATGAATTGAAGCGTATTTCTATCCCCATCAGCCGGCAGGAGAACAACAATGAAATGCAACATTTATTATTCATAAATTTTCCAAGCTAATATTTCACTCTATAGCTACCTGTACCGCTCCTCAATTTATACCGTGCGTACTGTAATAATAATAATAAAAAAAAAAGAACAAATTTCGTTCTCGCATAATGTTTATTTAAATGTAAATTGTTTTTAACAGGCACTCCATTGCGATGCTCCACCCACAAGACCCGCAGGCATTTACAGTGTAAATTCCTACCACCAGAGGGGGTTGCTTGCCAGCAAAGTTAAGTGCATAATATGGATGAATGTTCCAATGGGATAGCATTAAATTTAATTGTTTGTTTGCATTTACAGTTGAGAACCACCATCTCGCCCTGCCGGCCCGCGTGTCCTTTCAATCTATATACCGCTCCAAACAGCCATGTAAATGTTTCCGTTTGGTCATTAACTGCAATTGCATGTTTCACGATTTCGACTAAACGCGATCAGCATGCATGCCATGAATTGTATTTTCATTTGAAATCTTTTTCACCACCCTCCCCCGGGGGAGTGGCTGAAGGCAAAATGGCGTATTTAGGAAGCAGTGGGAAAAAGTAACACAATTAATAACGATTTGGGGTTAATTCACAGTTTAAGCTGACATCGCCGCGGATATAGCTATAGCCATCCCCATCGGGCGGACAACGGAGTAATTGAATGTGAAACTGTCAGCATGGATCAAATTTCAATCAATTAGCTTGAAATATTCACTTGTACAGTTGCTGATACTATCGCAGAACAAAGCAAAAATGTATACTAATCGCTGCAATGAAAGGACAAACGTGACCGTTCTTTTTAGTATGTGTGTGTTTTTTTTTTCGAATTGATAAGTATCGATTGCATGTGGGACATTCGGCGTATGTTTTCCATACACGCTGGAGCACAACAGGACTACAACTCTGTCTGATGTCTGTAATATCTAAATGGAAGGACACATTGTAATGTATCATGATGCGGAATTGTGGGAACCTACTTATTTATGATGGCGGTTTCCATTTTGGGCCAAACATTGGAATAGAAATTTAAATTTGTGTCCTGCCAGTGGCATGGCAGCGGCAAATAATGCATAAAATTATTATAATGTCGTCGATGTGGTTTTCAACTCTGACCTACTTCGTTAAAATTGCCTCTGGAATATTTAAAGGATATTCACGGCGACTTTAAGGCAATGGCTGATATTTTTCTCTAAGTACTTTTCAAACTACAGACTTTTTGTTTAAACTAGAACATTTAGCGTAATACGAAATTTAAAGAAAACGGAATAATGCAGTTTTGCTCCTTAGTGTACGATCGATTGACAGAACCGTTTAGGCACAAACCAGTGTTTTAAATATCGTGGGATTTATCCCTTTTTGTGGGAATTTCGATGTCCGAAAAGCCTTCCGTGGGATAAAGGGATAAAGCGCCATATCGTGGGAATTTCAGAAATCTGCCAAAAAACATTGAAACTATACATTTTTGGTGAAATTCTATCAAAACACCTGTATTTCACCATGATTATCAACACATCTGATGAATGTCTATAAAAAACAGCTCATGTAAATCGTCTTTTATCAAAATTTCCTAATATCAAAAAATAATCCTAGCAGTGTTTCAAACTGGTTTTTAAAAGGGAATTTGAGTATGGTGAAAAGGTAAAAATGACCAAGCTTCGTGGGATAAATGAAGAGAGATTGCTAACAACACTGGCACAGACAGGCCTCTCCCGAGAAAATTATTCTACGCGGCCGCTAAAAAAGTAGATACCTATTTAAAATAATTGCTTTTACAATTAAGATTAATTTGCAACGCAATAATTTGCCTAAAGATAGTAAATTAAATAGACTACAAACACAATTTTCGAGATGTGTAGGTTTTCCCGGTTTTTTTATTGTATCACCTAAGGAAAACCATCGTCCTATCGCCCAATATGCCTATTGGACACCATGGGAAAGACGGAGTCTTACGGTTGGTGCTGCCTGAGGGAGTGACGATAATTGGATTCGCCGATAACATCGCCGTTGTGACAGTAGGTAAACAGATTCGTACCATTGAATCCGTTACAAACGAAGCAATTGCCCGGGTAAAGGAGTGGCTATCAACCGCCAGCCTGGAACTAGCTGATCATAAAACAGAAGCTGTCCTCATAACCAGCCGAAAAACTGTAGAGTTTGCCAACTTCCAGGTTGGTAACCAAATAATCAAGTCCAAAGAAGCGGTTAAATACCTTGGAGTAATGCTGGACAATAGACTACGGTTCAAAACACACGTGGAATATTTAGCCAAGAAAGCATCGCAAATGCAGGGAGCTCTCTCGCGCATAATGCCTAACATTGGTGGACCTGGATACGCAAGAAGGATCCTACTTTCCAGAGTTGTTACATCAGTTCTGCTGTATGCAGCCCCAGTCAGGGCGCAGGCACTGAGGACGAAGGAGACCAAAAGGAGACTATTATCAACATACAGGCTCTGCGCGCTACGGACAATCATCGGCTTCCGAACCATATCGGATGAGGCCGCCTTTGTTATAGCTGGAATGGTCCCCGTCGACATTCTTGCAGACGAAATGTTGAGGATATATAACAAAAGAGCCTTAAACCAATACGATGCCAGTGAAATCAAGAGGATTAAAACCGAAGAAAAGGCAGCGTCAATAGCTATGTGGCAAGCTCGCTGGAATAGCACAACGAAAGGCAGATGGACATACAAACTTATACCGACAATCAAGGAATGGATAGAACGTAACCATGGAGACTGTAACTACAACCTTACACAGTTCCTGTCAGGCCACGGTGGTTATCGCAAGTATCTGCACCGTTTTGGGCACGACAGCTCACCATCTTGCCCCGAATGCGTAAACAAAGATGAAGACACGGAGCACGCAGTATTTTATTGCCCACGCTTCATGGCATGGAGAAATACTTTGCCCAGCCCGTCACTAATCATCGACAATATGTTGCAGTCTCAAGAGAATTGGGCGGAATTATGCAATTTTATAACCATCCTACAAAATGAGCTACGGAGAATAGAAAGGCTAAGAAAAGCCACAGCAGAAGCCTCAGAGACCGCAGAAACACCAGAAGCAGGTGACACAACACGAATAGCTTGAAGGCTAACCAACCCCGCGAAGTAATACCTAACGGCAGTCCCGCGGGGAGAGTGGTTGAAGTGTGTGGGGTGTGGATTAGTACGTAGGCGTATTCCCGGCATCGATTATTCGGGTTTGCGAATCGTGCATGTTGGTAGCACGGGCTACCGCATCTTTAGAAGATTACCACATCCGTTGGCGCATCCAAAAAAAAAAAAAAAAAAAACACCTAAGAATTTGAAGGGAGTTTGAGCACTTTTTCTTTTAAGAGCATGGGTATGCAAGACTTTTAAAATTTTCAACGATGTCTGTCGTCGATAAGAGCCTGATGAATTTGGTAAGCGAAAAGTTTTTTTGAAGCCCGGCATTTTAGCATATTTCCTGCTAGATTCAGCAGGATTCATTTTGAGAATCTTTTTTTTTTTAAGTCATGCATGTATTTTTTTTTAGCGTGATTTCATGCTGTAGAAGGAAAAACTAGCAGGATTTTAGCTTAGCCAGATTATGAATTATCGAAAATAGAATAAAATGAAGTTTGTGTTATACCGTGATAATATCGACTGTGTGTGGTGTGTTAGTGTTGGCGAAATTAAGTTGAACGTTGGACTGTTTTTTCCTTCATTTACAATTTCACCACCAAACGACGTCATTTGAAAACAATCGTTGTGCATCTTGATGTTTTGCAGGAAATGGTTCTAATTAGGATATTCACCGAAAAGTAGCTTGCGCAATGGCTCTGGTGGTGGAAGCAACTCTTGAAATTTCACCTTGCCGCTCGCGCAACGCAATCCAGGCGGTTTTTTCTCAAACAACAGACATCTGACCGAATTCAACTGATCACTGTATTGGATGGTTGACTCAAATCGAATGGGAGCACGTTAAATGATCACCGGAATAATTTGTTGTTGTCGTTCAATAGTCGGACGTTGTGATCTTGCCTATTGCCGAGCACGAACATCTCTTCTTCTCAATCATTTTTGCTCATTGTAAGCTTTGGTGATCTCTTCTGACTGTCGCGAACGATTTTCAATCATTCTGATTCGAACTGATTTCCTTTCAATATCACGTTCCTCTCCCGTTTGACGTTCTGCTACATTTCGGTGTCGCGTTGCATTCTGAGAACGCCGACCAATGTTATCACGACCTTTTCTTGGCATCGTAAGAAATACCCAACTATAAATGATCATCACTTTGTACAAATCGCACATAAAGTTTTCAATAATTTACCTTTAAAATAGCCAAAGTGAAGAGAGCAAACGAACGAAAAAGATGCAATTGAAATTTGTTAATCAACTTGAAGAACAAAACAAATCGATTCCAATTCCAATTGAAATGTGGTTTGGTTTTCGCCGATAAACAAAAACAATTAACTCACTTTTTTTTGATCGAAATATTAATAACATCACTCAGAAATTGATAAGATTCTCAATGATATATTTCGTAAATGTAAACTATTTCACTCGAAATCAATAAAAATATCATCACAATGAACAAACAATATGCTGTTGAAAATTTTCCAACTTTTCTTTTATCCTCCACCTTCACGAATCAAATACGAACAAACCCCCCGAAGGAAGTATCATATTTGGTCCAGTCGTTTTCAAGTTTTAAGCACCCGAACACACTACAATCCATTTTTATATTGTATATTACAGTGGATGTCCAGTATAACGAATGATATAATGTTTGATGTCATTTACTATATCGAGCGCGTTCGTTATATCGATCGAATTTTTATACTTAAAAATAAGTCATTTAAAAAGTGTTTATTTAATATAATGTTAAATTGAATAGATGATGGTCCTGCCATTAAAATACCTCCGTTGTTTTTAATCGAATTTATATCCACGCTCGTCATATCGGATAGCAAATCGTGGGCACCATTGACCATTCGTTATATAGAGATACCAATGTAAATATTAAAAGCTTGCGTTACATCGCAAATTCGCTATATCGGATATTCGTTATAATGGACGTCCACAGATGTTTTTGTGAAATATATCATATTTTTCCTGAAAAACAGCTTTTTTCTTCATTTTTTTGGCTTTTAGCAGGTTTTGATTTCAAAAAAAAAAATATTTAGCATGATTTCTAGCCAGCGGCAATATATTTGATTTGGATGTAGGAGGTCCTTTTAGTCGAACTGCTCGCCTCAGTACACGAGAATTATTTTAAAAAGTATTAATACCGAACTCAAAAGTTGATAGGTATAGCCACGCTTTGGAAGTCCAGCACAAATCAAGGCTGTTGCAACCAATGTTTTTGTTAATGACTTCTGTAGAATTGGGAAAAGTTCTTGCACTCTTGTTGGATATTCTCCTTGAAGGCTTAATAGTCTGATGTGGCTTGTTTCCATAGACCCATGAATTTAAACAGATGCACAACGCCGGAAATACCTATCCTATTGGGTTCAAGTGTTCAACCAGCTTGTCGGAACTGGAGATGCCATCATCAACTTTAATATAGGGACTACGGTGCCTATAACATTATTGACAGCAGGAAAGTTAATCAATTCGAAATAACTAAGAGAAAGTGGGCATCGCAAGACTGGTCTTAAATGGCTCTTTCTGTTTGTCGTTTCAGTTCGAAATATTTAAAACAAAAAGAGATTGTAGGTCCTATGAAAATTTTCTTTAATACACTATGAGGACCATTCGGCCACGCACTTATAGCATTGCGAGGTGGATTAGTGATGCAATCTCCTTATCCAGAATCCCTTTTCCAAAGTTTCCTTTTCATAATCCAGTATTTCATAATCCCCTTACCCTGAGACAAAATCTCCCATTTTTAGTTTTGTAATTATTTGTTCTGTCGCGCGACAGAAGAGTCGGGGCTTTTTGTGAAAATAAGGAGGGTTGCGTCCTTATTTTCGCAAAAACAAACTCCTTAGACTTCAGCTCGCAAGCGACTAAGTCACCTACAGCCATGCTGTCGTCTTTGATAACAAAAATTATATTAATCATACCACCGATACCAACTGCCTCCGTCAAAATATATATCCGCACACCCATAACTACATACTTGCACCTAATTAAAATAGTTCCCTCACGTACGATATACCATATGGAACCAGTTCAACTTACATCCACCTGCCACTCCATTTCCAGCCCGAAAATCCACTTTGCGTGCATACACACTTTATATCTAGATCGGAAAAGTCAATGGGACAAACTGGGGGGAAGACTTTTCATTAAATTTCAATTAAACAACGTAACTACGTTAATTTCCATATGCAAACAAGTCACTTAAACTGTAAATTACTTTCCAACCGTCCCTGGCGCGTCGTGTGTACATACTTAAGGCCCAACCATGCCACCCTCGCCCAAACATGCTTTGTTCACGCATATACTCCGACTCCCATCGACCCACATCACGGGCGGCGACAACAGAGCGATTTAATTCCTATTTTCGAAATCAAATTACTAATCAAACAAACTTCATCAAAATTGCTCCGATCAATTATCTAATTACACGACATGAACTCCTATGTGCCAAGTCCTTGGACCAAGGCAGCTCTGGTCTCTTTCACTTCGTCGGATGATTATTTCCTAATTGTGGAGTTCCTTTTTAAAGGAAGCAAGGACTCAAGGACCTTTCACGGAGTCGAAAAAAGTCATCTTCCTATAGCTGGGAGTTTTCTGACCTCTCATACCACACCTTTCAACTTTTCCACTTGAAGGTTCCCATTCTGTACACACACACACGTAACCTTTGTGTAATTTTTAAACTGTTACAAATTTAATAACAATGCGTGGCCAATACCAATAGGAGGGTAAACTTTAATGGAGTAGGGACCATGAAGAGCATCCTTAGTCAAAGTTTATTTATTTAATTTTCTGTAAACGATGAACAATATCGTTGCGGCTTAATACAAATGGATTTCCTTCTCACATACCTAACCTACTACGTGCCAAGGACCTCACATCGAAAATACGCCTGCATGCGGTGTGATGTGGGAGGCTGGTGCTGGTGCCTATGATGGGGCAACGAAGTGGAAATGGAAAAACGGTGACACGAAGTGACTGTTGGAAAAAGAAAACCCATACACAAAATCTGATCCGTATCGTTGCGCATAACATGGGATCCTTTTACGTGTAATTTGCTGAAAACAGGTCGGTAAGTGAAAAAAAAACCTGTGACAGAGAGTAGCTACACGAGGGGACGGCAACAGCATTTTGTAATTAATTGAAAAAAGAGTCGGGTTTCGAAAGGAAACCTTTGACCAGCAGCGAACGACAAGACGAACACAATTATTAAAGGATGGCGTTTTTTCTTCGTCAAGTTTTAAATACTTAACAGGTCGAAAGCTTGCTATACTGTAATTTAAAGGGAACGGGGTTTTTCTTCTGTGACACTTGAATTGGGGTATAGCTACTCGCGTACTTGTTTGTTTGTGCTATTTTTGTAAACAATTTTAATTAATTAGAGGAAACGTTGTTCAAGCTACGTAAGCTGATTTTTAGCAAGTGAAATAAATGCCTTTTGCGTTGTGGAACGGGGGCAGACCATTAATTAAAAATGTCAAGTCGAGATATGGGCCATGTGCGAGAAGAAAAATTGTGACAAATTTCAAATACCGAGCTCAACCTTGGGACGAAGGATAGCTGGCTGGCCGGATTGGCTAATTGCATTACACCATTACACAAAGGTTGACTTCGATGGTTGTCGTTTTCGGTTTTTGCGTATTCGCATCGCCTTTAATGATCGAAATCGGAGGGTTATAGTTTGTATATAATATGTACTGTCCTTGGGCAGAAAATCCCTTGCGATGAGAGGGAGCTTGCTAAAATGGAAGTAAAAGTGCATTCAGTGACGATACAGTTTGTCCTTAATTTGAAAAGTTGAACCGTCAAACATCCATGGGTCCCTTGGGAGGTATATTTATTTAATTATAACAGTGCGAAGCAATTTTTTGTTGTTGGCTTTGGGCGGGTTGAGGGAAAAAAAAGTTATATTTATGGAAAATAATGGGAGCTTAAGCTGTAAGTTTTAAAACTATGATGTGCAGTCTTTGGGTTAAGCACTTCGCAAAATGTGGGTGTGGGCGGGCGGGACTGTAGAACGGGGTCTGGTACCTCCAAGAAAATCAATTCAATTAAAACAATATATCTAAGCAGTAATGGCAGCTGTGTCTTTGAGACTTGTTAACTGGACATAGAAATATAATCTTTCGAAAGTATTCTGTAAAAAGTGGGCGGTATTTGATAATGGGGCGTGACAGCTCCTTGCAAAAGAAATGTCTAAAACGCTATATAAGACAGGTAAAGCTGCCGAAATTCGCAAGATGAAAGAATATTATAAACACGAAATACTTAACAATATGTGGGCGGGAGTGGGCGTGGCCCATTTTACAGAGCAATATAATTAGACTCGAAAAACATTTTTTTTGTAAACTTGATAGAACCTAAGACCAATCTAATGGTCTGATCTTTCATGTGATATAGACGCTGGAAGCTACGATCTTAACCGAGGAAGAACGTAAACTCGGCTCTAAAATTCGAAACTCATTTTGGAGTTTCCAATTTCCATTTTGTGCATTCTTAAGAGCTCTAGCATTAGTTCTATAAACTTGGAAAGTATTTCTTTTAGAACGATTGGTCTGTGGGGACCCTAGGCCTAGCTTCTCACATTCGTTTCGTGTGAGTTCTTAATTATTTTTTTTTGGGACGAATGGAATTTATCTACATTTTTATGCCGGGTCCAAACGGCTAATTGAGAAGCTCCTTCATAGCAGTTATACTCTTGGATGTTTGTCAGACGTTCGCGAGAGGTGGCGCAGCGGAAAAAACCATAAGTTGTCGTATTACAGCTTGTGCTTAAAAACAATTCCGAATCTTTTGAGATAACTTAGTTGCTTTCACACATGACATAGGTCTTGAATAGTTCCATTCATTACTGTTTGATATATGTATTTTATGGCATTTGAAACGACAATGCGAGAAGGAAACGTAGGTTCCTTTGGCGAAACGAATTTTATATTTCTAAGGCGTTCACCATCTTCCATATATATAGGAAATGAATCATCAGTAGCCCAAACATTGAGATTAGAGCTGTAGTCTAAAATGTTTCTTAAGACTTCAAGAAGGTTCATTGATTTTGGTAATGTATTTTTTTCTGAATAAAAATGTCCTGAATAAAAATGCACCAACGTTTAGTGCGAGGAAAAACTATTTTCTTCAAGTTTCTACCTTTAATCTCTTAATATTGGTATCTTTCTCTAGTGGGTTTAGAATGGTAAATTTATCACATAGAAAAGGTTTTGACAAATATTGTCAGTACTTAAGATTGTTGGTCAAAAAGTTCTCTATAAGTCCTTCTACAGAGCTTACCGGACGGCAAAAAAAATCCTATGAAAAGTAAGATGCATCCATCGTCGAGGAAGAACAAATATGTGAAGAAAAAGATGCATCTCCAACATAAATATTGGGCAAATTTGTTGCAAATTTTAAACGCCTAAGAAATGCAAAATGGAGTTTAGCCAAGGAACATATTTTGTGACCATTCGATCTATAAGCCTTTGGTGACTATGTGTAATTATGAAAACTTTCCCCTGTCGTTTGAAATATCCAAAACGACATAAAGCAAACTCCTCTGTTCACTAGCTGACCGAAGGTAGGCCCAAGTAAAAGCTTTCTTTCATAAAACAAAGCGCCAACCTATTTTGAAGAATGAAAAATACTTAAAACAGCTCACAGGCAGTTGTTTCCAGCAATATTGACTAGTGCGGAGTATCTTTACGGCTGTCTTTGAGTCGCTTATTAGGGCACTTGTTCTAAATAATCGCATGCAAGTTTTAAGGGCTCTGCTATAGGCCAGTCGGTTTTGTTACTCATACAGGAGGCTGGTGCTTCGAAGGCTGCAACTAGAGCAAGTGCGTACAGCGTACGTACAACTCCAACAACGAGGAAACCGAGAGGAGAGGGAAAGGATTCTGAAAGATATCCGATACATGTCTATATTTACCGGACAAGGAGATGTCACCATAAATTCCTTCTTCAGCTGTAGAATACTACCTCGGTCATGTAGAAGATCCAGAATAACATAAGATTCTAGTGAGAGCTGTTTTCCACGAGAAGATTCAAGGCGAAGCGAAGAACGCTGTGATCAACATACCCGAGACCGACAATTGGAATACCATCAAGGAAACTCTAAAGCTTAGGCACAAACCGGACACCGAACCACATGAGATCTACAAGAAAATTACAAATCTAAAGGTTAACACGGTGAGTGAATTAGCAGTAGAATTGCAAAGTATTAAATACCAAACAGATGAATTAATTGTGTATTATAAAGAAGATAATTATATAGATTTAAGTAATGTCGGAGTGATATTAGTGAACACCGCGAAAGAAATAGCACAAGGCACATTGTTAGATAGGATATATGAAGAAAATGATTTGAATAAAATAATTTCAATGATGAGAAAGAGAAGGTTTGAGGATTCCTGCATTAGGCCGGAATTTAGAAGAGTAGTTAGACCAAAAGCAATTGTTCCACCAGAAAAGCAAAGGAGACCAAATTACACTGATGAGTATCATAATAGATCAGGGTCGGCATTCTGTAAGGCGAAACTCTCAAACGTTTTCGTGTGCACGAAAAACTTTGCTTGTGTAACATAGGGTAAATCATTCGTGCGCACGAAAAAGTTTGATCATTTCGCCTTACAGAATCTGACCCCAGGTCAGTATCGTCAAAATAATCAGGGTCAACAAAGACATCTTTCAGGACAGTATAGACAAAATAACAATCAGGGACAACAACGAAACTACTCAGGACAGTACAGACAGAATAACAATCAGGGACAACAAAGGAACCTCTCAGGGCAATATAGGCAAAACGATAGGCCAAACCCACAAGCGGAAAACATGGAAGTTGATAATATCCAAGGAAACGACATTAGTTATTATTAGACAAATAAACAACTCTCAGGGTCAGAACCAAAATTTAGGACACTTTAGATCATCTCCGGGCCAAAATAGCCATCAACAGGAGACGACTGAACAAAGAACGGTAATGCCTCAGGAAATAAGTCACGAAGAAATACGAAATCAAAATGAACAAAGTCCCGCGTTTTTTATGAACTACCCTCGGACGAATTACCACAAATTAATATAACCATCTATTCAAAAAACTTTATAGCCTTAATAGATACAGGCTCAACCCTTAGCATAGTATAGATATAGATATATAGATTAACTGAATTTAAGAAAATTCCTATTGAACCAATACACTTTACTACAGTGACTGGAAGGGACACAATTTCGTATGAAATACATACACCGGTACCGGAAGAATTCAAAGTATCAACACCCAACACCCTTATCAGATGGAAAGTCAAACGTCTTTGTAATAGAGGATATCAGTTCATAATTGGTATGGACTTACTTAAAAAGTTAAATACTTTAATAAACTTGGAAGAGGGAAATATTTATCTAAACAGTCAGTGCTTAAAGTTCATTAACACCCCATACATATTAAATCAAATATGTTCCCTAGAAACTACTGATATTAGCACCAACCATATAAAATTAGACCATCTTAACAAAGAAGAACGTCAAGAAGTAGAGAATCTGCTAAAAAGATTTAGTAATTTATTCTTCAAAGAAGGAGACAAACTATCAAGTACCCCAGAAATTGAGCATGGAATTGTGACAACGACTGATCAACAAGTGAATGCTAAATTATACAGATACCCCCCAATGCATGACGAAGAGGTGAAACGTCAAATTAAAGATATGGAATATCAGGGAATTATTCGGAAGAGTAATTCTAAATACTCGAGTCCACTCATAGTTGTACCAAAGAAAATGGACAACTCAGGGAAAAATAAATTTCGTATCGTAATCGACTATCAAAAGTTGAACGAAATTACTATTGACGACAAATTTCCCTTGTCTAATATTGATTCAATATTAGACAAACTTGGGAAGTCACAGTATTTTACTACATTGGATCTTGCCGAAGGCTATCACCAGATCTTGATCAAAGAAGAAGATCGCAAAAAGAGAGCTTTTGTTACCCCCCACGGATTATATGAATTTATAAGAATGCCATTCGGTTTAAAGAATGCCCCTGCGACATTCCAGAAACTGATGAATGATATTCTTAGAGATCATATAAATAGGACGTGTGCAGTGTATCTAGATGACATACTCATCTTTAGCACAACATTAAAAGATCACGTTAAATCTATAACAGACATTTTTAAAATATTAGAATCGAAAAAACTTATGATACAGGTAGATAAGTGTAATTTTCTGAAGCGAGAGACCGAATTCTTAGGTCACATCCTCACAAAAGACGGGTTAAAACCTAATCCTGACAAGATAGCTTGTATTGAAAAATTAGAACTTCAAATAAAGAGCTTTTTAGGAATAACAGCATATTATAGAAAATTTATCCGAGATTATGCTAAGGTAGCACAACCTATTACGAAATACTTAAAGAAAAATGCCAAAATAAATACAAACGATCCAAACTACATAGAAGCATTTGAAAAATTAAAAGGACTAATTAGTAGTCATCCAATATTAAGATACCCCAATTTTCAAAAGCAGTTTACTCTAACAACTGATGCATCCAATTACGCGATTGGAGCAGTAATCTCGCAAGAGGGACACCCTATTTGCTACGCATCGCGTACTCTCAATAAACATGAAATCAATTACTCAGCTACGGACAAAGAATTCCTAGCAATAATGTGGTCAATAAATTACTTTAGACCCTACCTTTACGGCAATAAGTTTAAGATCTTTACGGATCACCAGCCAATTAAGTATCTTCATGCTAAATATAGAGGAAAAGATCTGTCGCCTAGACATCAACGGTGGCTTCTAAAACTAGGAGAATATCAATTTGAAATAGAGTACCTTAAAGGTAAAGAAAACAGGTTAGCTGATTTTCTTAGCAGAATAGAGGTTAACGAGGACGTTAAATCTAAGAAGGGAGAGAAAAAAGGTAACCAAAGTGATTCAATATCAGAATTTTTATTCAATATAGAAGAAGACGAAACGAATGAAACAGTACATTCGGCTGAGGAAGAACTAATGGATCATATCCCAATTGTTGAAGATATTGTCAATAAGTACAAAACACAGATAATACTAACAAATAACAAAATAAAGGAAATCGAGATCTTGCATAGTAAAAGGATAATATTTATATATAGCAGAACATGATTTTGATAGATTAGGAGACATACTAAGGAGATTTATAAAAAAGGGAAAAATAGGCATATTTTCGGAACTAACAGGTAATATATATAATATTCTTCAAGAAAAAATAAGAGAGATGTATTCAAATGATAACTCAGTTAAATTTGTAAAGTGTTCATTTAGGGCACAAGACATCGAAACAGAGGTAGAAGTCGTTAAACAGATATCCCTGTACCACGTAAAAGAAAGCCAGCACTCTGGAATACAGGAAACATATAATCAAATAAAATATAAAATATATTATCCAAATATAATGGAATTTATCCACATTGTCATCAATCAATGCGACATTTGCCAAGCAGTCAAATATGACCGCAACCCCATAAAAGCCAAATTTAAGAAAAGTGAAACACCCAACGATATCAATCAAATAATCCATATTGATACTTATGTAATCCGAAAAATAAGTTTTCTTACTATAATAGATAAATTCTCTAAATTTGGTTCAGCATATCATTTAACAGATAGAAACCACACTACTATAATTGATCAACTAGAAGAACATTTCACAAAATTAGGGAAACCAAATAAAATAGACGCAGATAATGAATTCAAAGCTATTCAGATAAAGGAATTCTTAGAGGAAGAGGGAATCTCCCTTCACTTAACCAAGCCAAATAGTCACACCGGTAATGCAGACATTGAACGAACAATAGCAGAAAAATTTAGAACTATATCATTTAATAAAAATAAATATTCAGTAAAAAGAATTATGCAGAAAGCTGTAAGAAATTATAATCATAGATTCCACTCTACTATCAAAGGCAATCCTTCTGACGCACATACTCATAAGATTTATGTAGAAAGAATTCGCCAGAACATAGAGAAAACAAAAGAAAGGAAACTTAGAAAATTAAACAAGACTAGAGAAGACTATGAAGAGCAGAGGTCAACAGGTTTTATTAAAAACTATAGGGCAGTTAGACACAAGCATGAACCAAAATATAAGAAAGCTCAGTTGAAAAATATACATTCTTCAAATATTAAGCGACCGTTAAAATTTACAGATAATAACATGGATAGTACTTCTGACACTGACTACTCAGATTAATGGGCATACAAATGATAAACGAACAGAACGGATACGTAAAACATCAACTGACTGACGTAATCATTACAAACGAGACGGATATTTTACTACATATAATATACCCAGCTGAAATAATAGCATTAGTTAAAAATATTTCTAGTAATCTAGCCCCACTACAACTCAAACAAAGACAAATGTTGAATGAACAAATTTCAAACATCATACATAAAATTAGGACTCTAGTACCCTTACGAAACCGACAACGTCGAGGTCTTATTAACGTAGTAGGTACGACACAAAAATGGTTATTCGGAACCATGGACGACGAAGACAGACAGACTATAGAAGATCACCTAGATATAGTAGCAAAGAACAACCATAATGCCATTATTGCAGTTAATAATCAAATTAAAATTAATCAATATTTTAACAATACATTTAACACTCTTAAGGATACCATTAGTAATGATAGGGAAACAATTTCAAAACAACTTAACACCGTTCAGAGAGTGGAAAGAGACTTAGTGATGAAGCAAATCTATTTTGACCAATTATGTAAACTTAAATATATCGAGTCTAAAATAGAACACATACAAGATAATATAGTATCAGCTAGAAACAACATCCTTCACCCCAACGTTCTCACCAAGGAAGAAATAGAATCATATGGAATAGATTTCTTTAAATTGAAACAAATCAGACTAGGAGCAGCAAACTATAAAGATAACATGTTGATATTCGCCTCAAAAATTCCAAAAAACTATGTAACCATACCTCTCAAACTTTGAACTCCTGTTCCTAATAAACATTTTCTAGAGATTAATGCCGATAAAGAATTCATTATAGAATATAGAAATAAGACCTACAAATATGAAAAAGACAAAAGTCTAAATGAATTAATTGAAACTAAGCATTGCGTAATAAAACAAAATTGTAAATGAATCAAAAATGATCAAACTGAAATTGAATCTTTAGATGACGAAAGCTTATTCATCAAAAATGTTAACATAAAGATAAACCAAACATGTGACGATAGAGATATAAATCTCACAGGAAATTATCTAATCAATTTTATCAATTGCACTTTGTATTTTTTAGATCAGAAATATTCGAATGTAAAGCATATACAAAAACAAAGATTCTATTATCCAAATTATAAGGAAAAATTAAATTTTACCGAAACAATAAAATTTGACAAAATTATCTTAAAGAACATTGAAAATATTAAGAAAATAAAAGAAATAGAATTTCAGAAAAATGTATCCTATAAAATAAATGTGACTTGCATTGTAATAATTTGTATTATGTTTTCAATATTGTCATGTCTTTGTATACAACAAAAAAGGTTAAGAATCAATTTAAATAATAAAATTCAGGAGAATTTCACTCTTAAGGAGGGAGAAGTTACATATGTATGCCAACGCCAGCACCTTTGCCAGCGGTTGACGACCAATATGACACGTTTATCCGGTCAATTTCCTAGAATGATAAGTAGTCCATCCAAAATTTTAACATTCGCAGAAAAATGTAAAATCGCTGACACTATGTCTGCCGATTAAAATTGCGAATAATGTAAGGCTATAAATACAGGTGAACTACACAAACTGTGTGTAGTATCCCGGCATAAATGGGTTAATAAAGTTTCTGTTGTTTCAAGATTTAATTCGAGTCTTTTTTTTACCCTGGCTTGGCACGGAAGAGAGAATTTTGCAATACTGAATTTTAAAAGCAGCGTTTTGACCTGCTCCTTACATTACAGATACTTGCCAAACAATGTTGCTTGGGTGGTGCCATTTGTCAAAGCCGATGTCAAATGGGATATATGTTATTCTGGAAACTGACCGATATGTTTCATTTAATTTTTTATAGTAAATTAAATTAAATTAAATTTATGAAGCTATAAGAAAGATTTTAAGCAACCTAAGGCAATACAAATTTGCATTTTAGAATGATTGGGTGTATTAAAGAACGCAGTGAGTACTGAGGACCTATTTTCGTGAAAGGACTCTAATGCTCGGCAGACGAAAAGAAAAAAATTATTGAGGCGATTTAATTGTGAGTGGGATCGTGGAGTGATTCAAGTCTGATCGAAAATTCACCTTTCGCAAAGAGTGTCATTGACTAAGGCTGGAAGAGTGCTTTTGCTGGACTTTTCAATAACGTATCGGAAGGGCAGTGCCGGCTCCAGCCGAACTAGCGCCCTGTGCAAGATTTACAGAAAGCGCCCTTTTTTCATATTTACACACATACATAAGTCTTTTCCACATCACTCAGAAGGTAGACTTTCAATGCGTTTTTTTTTATGGAGGTATTTTTTGTTTTGAGATTCTTGGACTAGATTCTTTTGTAAAGCGTAAGTTTATGTGCATGAAATATACCTACACGAACAGGGTGTAATATTTTGAGACAATGTAGGTAAGAAGTGAACTTGCATAGGTCTAGTGGGATTTTTTATTTTGCGATATTTTGAGTTAGATTCTCCTTAAAGTTGCAACATTGCAAGTGATGTGAGTTGATGTGCAAGAAATAATTCAGCACAGGTGTGATGGTGTTGGATTTGGGGCTTATTTGAACAAGCTTTTTGTAGGCAGTATTCGTTGGTGCAAGATAAAATTATTTTTTCGTTCCTAGCACTGCGCCCCCAGAACCTGGCGCCCTGTGCATTTGGACATCTTGCACATATGGTTGGTCCGTCCCTGCGGAAGGGTAATGCCTTAGTGACTGTTTTCCTGTTGCTGTTTTCCTTAGATATTGTCCCTAATTCATGAGAGCATCAGAAAATGTCTTGGCTCACTTGCACTTCCTGTCAAACTGCCAGACTGATTTTTCAGAAAACTGCACCTTTGAAGGCCTAAAATGGATTAAATTCGTGTTCTTAGAACATCAGTTGAACTATATTGGCACTTCTCGAACATCCTTCAACTGAGTTAAAATTTATGAAAAGATGAACCTCGTTTAAGTAAAGGACGATTTTTGTACATAAGCTGGAATTTAACTACTTTCCTTCAAAGTCCTTTAATCAGGTACGTAATTCACTTCAAATTGTACTTCTATGTAAATCAAAAAATACTGCTGACGTCACAAAGCATTCCCAAGTGGCATTCGTACTTTGGTACCAATGACATTTGCTTACATTTTCTTTTCATATCGTGATAAGCTCCTAAACGTCCTTATAGCATTCATAGGTAGTCCATAATTTTGACGAAAAAGCCTCACAACAAATCGAAGACCGCCATTGGTAGTTGTATCTTGTTAAGTTTTCCAAGCAAAATCACTTTCAGATGTCCTTTCCTTGGACTTCCTTTACCACTGGAAATCATATTCAAATTCAACAAACCAAATCTAAACTATCCAATAAAACCAAAAGTACCATTTAAAAAGTGATCACTTTCAGCAGATTCATCAACTCACTATGTCAATGCCGGAAATGGTCAACCTACCCTGCATTTAATACGACCTCCTTGGGACCGCACTTACAAATCAAATAGCCATTCATTTGCTGTTGGATACATAAAAATCAATGCCATAGCAATAATTTCCACATTTTATATTCACTACTCACCCCCGCCCCGCATCCGATATCGCAAAAACACTTCCAAATCCCGACCACAAACAAATAAATATATGCCCAAGTAAAAGTGAAAGCACCCCTCGTTAGGAATATGTCTCAAGTTGATTTCTATTCTACCCATTCATTCACGAAAATGCTGGCCCCCAACTTCATGCTCATAAAAACGTATACGTCCTTACCTACCCGGTGCTGGCTTATATTTCGCAAGGACCCCCACCCCCACCCCCTTACAATATTATTTACGATCATAACCGTCGTTTGCGGTGCGGTCAGAGAACATTACTTACGATTATTATTACCAATCTTGTTTCGTTTTCGTCTTGCTGTTGTTGTTGGTAGCCTTGAGAAACCCTTATCAACTGATGTTACGTACGGTTCCGCATCCGCATGCCATGTGGATATCGAATTTATGGGCGATTTGTGTGAGTTCGTGATTTCGTCTAATATCTTCAGCCATTTGGTTGGCCTTACCCTAGCCCCTAATCCCCGGCTATTAATCCTATTGGGGTGGCGGTCGACTTGTGTAAGAATTTTACCTGAAAAGTTGGAGACCTACAAAATGAGTCCGAAATTACATGTGTGCCCCGGAATCGCTTGATGGGGTTGGTTGGGGTTTTATGAGTACGGCACGGGTTTTACGCCTTTTTGAATTAACAAATACAATTTAATTAGGGTGTGTAGTGCGGCCGTAAGGGTGTGCTTAAAAATAGGGGTGAGCGCGATTGCCGGATGAACTTAAGGTGGCTTTGGTAAACATTTACATACTTGGCACACACTATCGGGATGGTATATAAATGTATATAAATTTGTTTTACTGTCAGCGAGGGTTAAGGTTGTCGCTAGCGTGTTGGTCGTCCATAAATCACTGGAAGTGGTGAAAAAGTCGACTAGATTAACGAGTGGATTTTCGATTAGTAACTGAATGTGATGATTGAATGAGAAGATAGTCAACATAGACGTAGACACTTGGTTTTTATAATGTCAAGGGGGAGTCTGACGTCTGAGTGCTGGTGGCAGCCAATGTCATCACGGGCTATTGTATACCAAATGCTGACGATATTGGCTTGTTGGCCGATCAATTTCGCAGTCAAATCGACCGTTGTTGCCTTGTTTATACACGAAGTCTTATCAGGCTCAGGATTGAATGGTCTGGAATGAATGATCCATCGTCTTACTTAAGTCCATGCACACATTACGACACGAAATGATAATGATAAACCAGTGAGGGGTAATATTATTGTTTAATACGGTGTCCCAATGATATAAAATCGTTTGATGGTCCAAGTTACAGGAATTTCCCTGACTGAGACAACCTGTAAGTTGGCAAAGGTGCAATATTTGAGGTGGGGACCGTATATTTACGAGAAACAATAACAGAAACAATCGGTACAGCAGGACGGGTCGGGGTAAAAATGCTGGAAGGGTTGAAATTCTGTTTACACAATTGTGCTTTCAAAATTCTGCCTTCCAAATTGCGCTTTTCTAAATTTAGTTTCTCAAAAATTCAGCTTTTGCAAAACTCTGCAAATATTTTGAAAAAAGGTTTCGAAAATGTTTAAATGCTTGCGCGAATCAGGTACAGCGATGTAGAGAACATTTTCTTTTTCATAAATTTTTTTTTTATTCAATTTCTATAATTCTTAAATTAAATTTCGCATTTTTTATTTCTTTTATCTATAAATAGTTATTTATTTTTCATTATTCTTTTTGCATAAATTTAAGTTTTTTGCTTTTTAATTGAAATATTTTGAGTTTCTGTTTTTTTTTTTTACATATTCGACTTAATTTTAAATTTAAGTTTTTGCTTTTCAATTTATGTTTTTTTCAATTTCTTTTTATATATTAGTTTGTTGGAAAAGACAGAATAAGCAAAATAAAATAATTGAAAAGCTAAATTTTGTAAGGTTTAATTTTGCAAAGCAGCATTTCGAGTCGCCCCCCAGCAATACGTCACACATGATGTCAAAAGGTACACGATACGTGAAATACAACGCAGAGAACATGGCACACGATACAAGAAGCAAGATTTACGATACACCATTCACGATATATCTATTTGAGAGATATTCGTATCAGACTCAGACCACCATCCATCTTTGCCCAAAGAGACTCTCTGGATTTTTCCAGGGTTATTGAATGTTTTTCGATTTCTAAGTGCCAACGCTAGGACCTGTTCAAAGTAGATTTGTTTTATCGTTTGAGACTCAAGTCAAGGACGTCCCAAGGTCCTCATTCTACTGCCAGATAGTGGTGGACATTGATACAGTGTATCTGAAACTTTTGCCATGCCTAGTTTACCAGGTACCATCCTCTATTAGGCCCGTCTCCTTTGAATTACACCCGAAATCAACATGTCGCGATGTAGATGACGATACCACCCCTTTCAATGTTCATCGAATAATCTGGTTTAGGACCCTTTTTGGTTGGAGCAAGTCGGCCACCCTATTGCCATCTAAGTCGTCTACATTATCTACCTACGCAGGTTTTCTTCCTTGATCCATTTGTCGATCAGTTGTTTTACCACTCCTCTAGCAATCACAGAAAGAGGTTCCTCTGTCCCATCTGCTTTTCAGGTGATCCCTCTTTTGCAAGTGAGTCCGCCGTTTCGATGCCGCTGATCCCCGTGTGTCTTCCTACCCAAATCAGTGTTATTTTATTTTTTGATGAACCTCAGTCCCTACACTACACAGTAGAAACGCAGTATATCAATGATGCTGCGCACTTTGTCTTTTCCATGCGTCTGATCAATGGCTGATTGTCAAAGTGCTATAAGTACATTTCTTCCCTCCATTTGGCCGTCTATTAAAGAATGCAATGTATGCAGCAGAGCAGCCATATCATCCTGGTATAGGCGGAAGTGTTTTTCCACGCAATAACGTGAAGGGTTAGTTTCAGTTCTTACGAATCTGATTCATCATGGATCCATCTGTAAAGATCTCTATTTCAGCCATTAATTTTCTAGAAGTAGATAATCCATTAAATCGGAAATTATTGTTGTATCGCTGGCTTTACAGTTTCTGAAGGTCTATACATCCTGATTAGAACTCGTTTCCCTGCGGTTCATGAACTCTGTGCCTCACCAGAAAAGAGTCTTTTAAAATGTATCGAAGTCCGACTTTGACCTCATGTCAACTTGTGCCTGAAATATTTAAAATATCCTTACCAATAATCAACATTAGTCTGGCAGTTTGCGCAAAGACCCCACACTTTCCAAAATACCTTTACCAATAAACAAATATAGTTGCCAGAATATCGCTAACTGTGGGGTTAAATGTTAATGTTGAGAAATCCATGTTTATCTCGGGCATTAGCTAAATAAATCCTCCCTTAATGTCATTTTGAAGAGGAGTGATGCCCAAACACCCAAAATGGCAGTATGGAATTTTTTAATAGGAGCGAATTTCAATACACTGTTGTTCAGCCTGAGCGTTTATAATTATAAACTAATTTTAGTTAATTGTAAATGTTTTCTGATTTTATTCTTTGGAATACAACAATGCAAGCGGTTTTTAAGTCTAGCGAACACAAATTCGTATAAATGTATGCCCAAAATTGAAAAATATAGCATTTTTGTTTTATTTCTAAACACTTGAAATATATATGTATTTCTGTGCGTATTTATTTCTTTCAACGAACTTTTGATTTATTGAAATGGTTTTCTCTGTTTAATCTTGTTTTTTTTTTCCAATAGTTTGCAAATAAAATATGAATGCTTAGTAAAAAATAAATTTGATATAAGTTTGGGATCTTTCCAATACTTTGTTAAGAGTCGTCGCAAGGATTGGACAGCTCCTACCTGAATACCTACTTTTTTGTAGAACTCTGTATACCTTAGGCGGCTCAGGTAGCTATTTGGCTGCAACCACACCTTTTTTGAAAAAGAAGTATATTCGCCGAGAATGGGGATCTCTAATGAATCACTGGTTGGCGCGAAAATATTGACTTCACGGAAAATATAGATACAATTGTCAGCATTCAGCAAAATCCGCGCGAAATAATAAATTTAGCAACTTCTGGAGGACTAACAGGGCTCTAATCGCGTAATTTATGAAACGATAGTCGTCGAAACGATTGAACTTAACGATCTCGTTTTTAGTTTGCTTCATATAACATCATCGTCGGATCGTTCAATCGAATCGTTTATCGTTCTCGTTTTGAACAGTTTGAACATGACTGTAAACAAACTCTGACAACTGAAAAATCAAAAAAATGTATGGAAATAATTTTTTTTTCTACCTAATTTGTTTATTTTTCTTCGATGTCCTTGATGGATATGAAATTGGTAACTTAATGAAAAAAATAGATAGTTAGCAAGAAATATGGCCTCTACAAGTATCAAGATGCACAAGCCTGTTATAGGAAGTTTTATTGCTACGGATCGACTTGTAGCAAAAAATTCAATGAATGCTATTTTATGATTGTATTAGGTACTGCATGCAATCATAAATCAAATAAATAAAATTAACTTGATGTTCAAAAAAGAAATGCAACCACCATCTTTTTGCAAAGAATGCGTTCAATTACAACTTCGATAAAAGCAAGTCCAGAAAGTCCTCTCCAAAGAGAACATAAGTTGGTGTCTTCCGTAAAATATTGTTTTACTTCTCTAAAACCTAACTTAAACTGAAAAAAAAAAATACACCAAAAGCGATGAAACGATTGCAAAATAGCCATCGTTCAATCGAATCGTTTCGACCATAGACAAACCATACTGAGACCCCCAACTCACAGTCCTCTTGCCGCTGGGCCCCTCAATTTTTTTTCAAATTCGCCATTTTGTATTCCTATCGGTGTTATGTCAAAAAAGAATCAGTGTGACATGCAAAAACACACAAAAACTACAAAAATAAATGCTGCCAACCGCGGCAACCGTGGGGAAATGTGAAAGAGTTCGGGAATTCCACATTTTAATATTACTGAATGCCATTGGTTAGTTATTATAATTTGTTAAAAGGCGAATAATTTGATTTGGTTGGTTAATAAAATGATCTTAAAATATATGTTTTATATACTAGAACATATTAGGAAAAACATGGTTGTGTATTTACCTCTTTTCGATATCATTAAGATCGATTTATTGTGTGAATTTTTCTTTAATAACTGAAGAAAACTTGCTCAAAATGTTTTTATTTTCATGCAACCATTCTGTATTGACAATTTTTCATAAATATTTTAAACAAATGTACACTTATTCCTACAAAAAATACTATCCACACGTGTATAAATAATTTCAAATTTAACGGATAAAACTTTATGAACGCTGTCAGTAGCTTTGTCAACAGCGTAAGTGGCATATGCAAGGTGCGAGTGTGTTGGTGACCCGGAATTTTTGAAGTTACGTGACATTTGTCAATACGAATTTCTATGTAACAATACTAACGCACTTAGCGTTTGCCACCCCATAAAAATATAGCTTGTAGGCAAGTAACGGGAAATCGGCCGAAGTTGGTGGTCTCAGTATTGTCTCTGGTTTCGACGATAGTATTTGGCAGTTGAATTAGTAATATGAAGCAACAAAAAACGATGATCGTTCGATCGTTTTATGCTTACGCGATTACAGCCCAGGTAGTGTGTGCGAATTCAAGATATACAGAATTCCGTTTTATTTGGTGTGAATTCATAGAGGAGAACACATGACAGCTTTATATTTATTTTCGCCCTTCCATATACTTTTGCAATTACTGTTTCGTTGCTGGGAAAATTGTAATTCAAACGGAAATGGATTAGCAGACTATTATTTCTTTAAAAAAATTTCACTTTGATCTACATGATCAGCCGAATAAATAAGTTGAATAATTTGAAAGAGATCTTATTACGACATAAATTGGCTCAGAAATCAATCGTGACGTATTACAAAACAAAGGAAAGCGTACTAGAAATAGTACCGAAAATGGTGTTGGATTGGACGATAGGGCAGAAGATATTTGACAGATCAGATTTGTGTTTTGTTTGTTGCTTATAATAAGCTTCAAAAAGCCTTTGAAAGATATGTGTTGGGCAAATTAATTTGCAATTTATATAGGTACTCCTTCCTTTAAAATAAAATCGTTGTTGTGAAATAAACCATTGACCTTGTTTTTCACGAAAACAAATTATGAAATTTGAATTCTGCGATGAGAAAAAATGTAATAGATTCTAAGAAAGTTGACGCACTATTTGGAGGTCTACATAATTGATTATTGGTACCGTTTCACTAATGCTGTACATTTTTACGAAAGCCGGCAACCAGCCAATCGTCGACATTTGTGTTTGATTATTAGTAGGTAAGGCCGTTTGACCTCATGTCAACTTGTGCTAGAAATATCCAAAATATCCTACACATACGTCGGCCTATGTTAATCACAATGTCTTTCCACTCCGTCCCATGTCTACTATTTTGAGAAAAACATTTTACCATCCAAAATCAAAACGGGATGACTTATCACACACAATGACACAATACGAGTATTCTTTGTTTCCTTGAAACTCCTCTCCTTACGGAGAGGGAGACAGTATTGTATTTTATTGACAGCCTCGGCATCGTCTTGAGCAGTGGTAAACATCAGATCGTTCTGCACGGAGTGTGTGTATCTGCGGGTATGATAAACAAAAAAGTTAAACCAATTACGGATGGAAATTTCTAAATTGTTTTTAATATGCAAATCATTGGTAGGGAATATTCACAGAATTCTGTCAGGAGCAGCGCGTCAATATATCAAAACGTTAGCTGAATACGATATGCAAATCGGTGTAGACTCTGCCTCAGCTTGAACAGATTTGTTTGGTTTGTAATGTTGTTTGTTTTAACTCTGTCTCTCTCTCTCTGTAACATAAATATTTAATTCTCTATAAAGGACGGATGCATTCAAGTTATTTCTCGTTCGCAAAATATACGCAGCAGGAGATGCCTACCTACTGCGGAAAATAAGAACAATAAGAAAACATTAACAACATATATTGCTATCAGACCTACTCGGCTCTACTGCGCAGCCTGATGTGCAACGGAAAACATCTCCACACTTCATTTGCTGAGGCTTTTCTTTTCTGTCTCCGGCAGGATACTCAGCCCTTGAGGAGACATACGCCTCATTAATTGCATTCAACGATAACACATAACAAACAGCTTCAGAATCATCGCCCTTTCTTCCATCCACCCAAACATCATCATCATCATCTTGTGGGGATGTGGATATACAAACAAGCGAGGAGCTAAAAGCATAAGTATTATCCTTCCCATCATTTCGTAACATCAGAACGAGCTTGTTGTTTTGTTAATAGCAGCAGCAGTAGTTGTTGCTGTTGTTGCTATTGCAGCGGCAATAATAACAACAAGCCTTGTGTGTGGAATGGCGCATCGCCATAACCGACAAAGGCACGAGCACCAGCACGAGTTAAATGAAAAACATGAGGAATCCTTTTCACCAAATTATATCCTGTTTATTTCTGCAAAACGATAAATGAGTTGCGCACTCGACTATATGCATTCTTATTCGCACATTCCTTCAGTCGTATGGGGTGAATGGGAATGCGAATGCAAGCTGAAATGTTTCCTTTTGTTATTTTAGGTTTTGTGTAATCAATAGTGTTGCCAGGTGGTAAAGTTGAGAGACTATGTCTGGAAGTTGTCCCTCAATTGGATGGGATGCGAACAATTCTTATATCTCGCAATTTAATGTCCCGCTTATTTATTTAAATAGTTAAACGTTGACTGCTAAGCGAGGGGTCTCAGGTTCGATACCGAAAAAACCCAAATTCCAACTCATGGTTTTTTTCACTGCGCGACCTCTCGCGAGCGTCTGACAAACTCCCGAGAGTATAACTGTCATGAAAGAGCCCAATTGGCCGTTTGGACTCACCATAAAATTGTAGATCCCTTCCATTCGTCCCGAAAAATTAAAAACTCACACAAAACGAATGGTTATGAGAAGCTAGGCCTAGGGTTCCTAAGGACCTGTTGCGCCAACTATTTATTTGTTTTTTTTTAAAACGTTGTTTGTTTAAGTAGACCTCCATAACTCTCGGAGAACTTATCTTTAATACCAAGTTCGGTCGTCCTGTTAACAGAATAACCTAGCTGACTGAAAATTGTTCGAGTCTGACAAATACTACTGCCAAATTCTAGCTTCTTCCATCGCTCGTGAATAATACCCCGAGATGCTTTAACTGCTCCATCTCTTTCAATCGGACTCCACTTTAGGGCAGCATGCATTGAACATCCATCCCACCTTCAACACTGACGGCCAGAAACCTATCGAGTACGCGTGGAAGTTGAGTCTCGAAAGGACAAACAATGACAGGAGCAAGTGACTTATTGTGAGTTTCACTAATTCCATCTGGCATCAGTGATTTTCCAGTTCGTAAAGGTAATCAAATGGGTAGCAGATACAGAGCTTATAGAGAAAGCTGTCGATTTAACAAGGCACCCTTTATCCGAACAGAGGTATCTACAGTTTGTGTAAAGGGATTAAGTTTCTCTGAGGATCCGTCATCCGTCAATGCTTACCTCAATGGACGCGTTCGTTGACCTTTTCCAAGTCTGCTTCCAGGCGTGGCATATTATCAAGTACCTATACCAAGGGCGTAACTAGGTTATGATTCACCTTTTGGACGACTTCATAGCTCAGCTCGAAACGCGGTTCGAGGACCATAACACCGTTCTATTATCGTTATACATTTTGATCCCGTCAATACTTGGCAAAAGCGAAACAAAATTTAACGAAGAAAATTTAAAATTTTATAAAAGATTTTGGGATTGGGATAGCTTGAAGGCTGAGGTTCTACTGTGGAAGGAAGACAAACTGACATAAACAAACAGAGGCACTGTGTTCACAGAACGTCATAACTGCAGCAAAAACAATTTTTCCCAACACACATCGACTTTTAAAAATGTTGGCAACCTTACCAGTATCAACATGTACACCAGAAAGAACGTTTTCGATGATGAAACGCTTAAAACTTTTTTAAGAAACTCTACCGGTGAAGATCGACTTACTGGTTTAGCCTTAATGTCAATTCATTGGGAGATAGAAATAAATACTGACGAAGTAATCGATGTGAAGGGTTTTCCAATAAGAGGTGTTATTGCGAATGACCCGCTATTTCGGTAGCTGTCACTTTTGAAGCTTTTATTCTTTGAATGGAACGATACACGCTTCAACAACGCATTGAAATTATTAAAATTCACTACAAAAATGGTGAAAATCTTGCGGTCACAGTTCGCAAAACTAAAGTATTTTTTGGTCGTCGATGATTAATGATTTTTTATGGTCGGAGTTTGATGGTATTGATCTGGACAACGTTTACTTTCAACAAGACGGCGCTACGTGCCACACAAGCAACGAAACCATTGATCTTTTACGGGAAAAGTTTCCGGACCGTGTTATCTCTCGAAGAGGTGATCACAATTGGCCACCGAGATCTTGTGATTTAACACCTTGCGACTTCTTCCTTTGGGGCCACGTGAAAGATAAGGTCTACGCCAACAGCCCAGCGTCGATTCAAGACCTCAAAGATTAAAATTCGTGAGGCTATCGAGGACATAGGGCAGCCACTTTGCGATTTGCTTATGGAAAATTTCATGAAAAGGATATGGTCCTGTATGCGTGCTCATGGTGGCCATCATTAACGGCATACCTTCCTCTTTATTATGAAATAAACATCCGATCATTTATCTCAAAAAATGGCATTTTTCTTTGAATAGCAAAATAACACCTCTTATTGGAAAACCCTTTATTTGCAGCAAAGAAGGCCAGGCGTTTAAATTTAGTTTTATAAAACAATTCTTTACTTTGTTATGTTGAATATAGCTACTTTTTTTTTAAACTATTCCTACTTTTGTTATAATTACTAGTTAATAAAAAAATGAAATTTGAAATTTAAGATTATTGTATTTTCCTCAATCGCTTCCAACCTTTAAAAAAAAAGTTATTTTTTGAAGATCATAATCCCCACTCCGAAATATTTGTCTGGCTACGGCCTTGACCTAGACCATTCTGAGAATGAATGTCCGACTGATTGCGCTTCGGAGCAGGCGAAAGCCTCGCAGCTTATCAACTCACCAACAGTTGTGCAACGCGTTTAATTCACCTTGGCAAAGACTTATGCGATACCCTTTGCAACAGTCGTCTTTCTAGAAAAGAAGCTCCGGGTGCTTTGACGTATTTTTAGACTAATTTAATAACATGAGAGCTACCTTCTCCCTTCTTTATCTAAAGCCTTGAGCATTTCTGGCTGGATGTCATCCACTCCTGCAGATTTGACGGCTTGAATTGATTTGCTCGCAAAAGTGACATCCTCTTCCGTGGGACAATTTTCTACGCTGTTCAAAACGATTGATCTATCATTCTCTTCTAACTTGGAGAAAGATTGTTCCACTTGCCTCAGTCCACTCGGAAAATATGTACTCTGTTATTCGAAAATCGAAAATTGAAATCCTTGTTTTATTTATCTAGATACCTTTGGTCGAAAATCGGTAATTTCGTACTTCACAACTCTATTTTCGTTGTTAAATACATTCGAATTTCTGTAATTTTATTCGATATCTAATTAGCATCTGGAAAAGTTTTGCTGAAAGCTAAAATGTAAATGTGTAATACATAAATAATATTTTTTGATAAAATGCTCTAAATTAATTGAAGAAAACATAATAAATATGGATATGATGATATTTTTGATGACTTTATTTTGTTTTAAAGGGAAATCCTGAACAAAAATATCAATACAAAACAAAATCAATTTGAAATTCTAATTGGTTTTATGTGTTCCCATCCGGATTTAGCAAAGGGCTATTAAAAAACTGCGGACGCACGGAGAGCTTAAAATAATCCTTGGAAGCGTTTAGCAACCGACTTGAACGCAGAGGGTCCAACAAAGCGTGAAGATTCTGTAAATGGAATGGTGGGAACAAAGGATTTTGGATCAGGAAATGAAAACGGAAAAGAAACAACAACTGATGAAGAAATTATATATAATAATTATTTATATCTTTCTTTGAATTCTTTCTTCAAAACAAATTTCTTCATCAAGCCGCAATGCAACTGAATATATCCATAGTGAAATTCAATTATCAACGAATAAATTTAAATAATCAAAAACGATTATTTGACTTTTTGTTGAATTTTAAATGTAATTTTTGACAAAAACCAGCACCAGTCTCGGAACATTTATTCGAAAATTGCAAAGTTATACAGAGTAACATTTGAAATTAGAATCGGAAACAAATTTTGAGCAGTTTTTACTTTCGAATCGAATTACAGAGTTAGGCCCCATAGCTTTGAACTCGAAGACGATTAATGTATTAGTCACCTTAGGCGTTCATTTCGTAATTTAAACTCTTCCTCATAAGTCCGTCAACACAAACGACACCAAATATTTTGCAAAAAATCTATATCTCGCTTTAGATAGAGTCCAATCTTCAGTGCCCTAATGCAGGACTGGGTCTTATGCAGCAAGCCTCCTTATAGTTTTATACGAGACATGTTTTCACTACCCAATTGGCTTCTTAAAAATTCAGTGGTTGGCAAGAATGATCCTTCGCTATTTCACAAGAAATAGCAGAGGCGAGGTGCCTCCGGAGTCTATTTATGAGTTTTTACAATACTCTGAATGTCTAAGGATGCTAAAGAAAACGCAGGACAGCGCGTTACCTTGTCTAAGTTTTGACATCAAATGTTTCGCTGAGGTAGTTACCGAACTTCTGGCAGCAGAGACCTTTTTCCATCCTACATAGACGGTAGCGACGCCAAAACTGGATTCTGTATAGCTCTTCTTTATATGTAGATGCTGTTATCGGCGGCTTTGAAACCGACGAAAATATGGTGCTTATCGCTTTGGACTACTTGGAATTTTTCCAGTATCTATTGAAAGTGTGAAGATTCAACCGATTGTTGAGTTTCCTTACAAGGTGTTGATGACGGGTTTTTCACAGCTCCTAGAAAGGGTTCTTTTCGAGTTCTAAGAATTCTTTTCAGTTTTGACAAGGCACTATCCTTTTACTGTCCTGTTCTCTGTTCAGTTTTTTTTTAGTTACCACCCTTAATTGGTAAAATCTGCGGTTGAAGCAGAGGTCTTTTAGATCTTAAAGCTCACTATCACAAGTTTCCCCAGTTTTCTGTACAAAAAATAATAATGATAATAATATCCTTAAAAGCTTCCATCTGGCATCAGTTATTGCAATGCCAAAATGGAAGCAAACAAACGGGATGCCATATTGGCCGTCCGTCGCGTCGTAAACCCAAAAGACAGCAAACAAAAGAAGAAGAAAAAACACCAACAAAGGACGACGACGGTATGCTCAGCATACGCAATTTAAAACATCAACATCCTGCGGAAAGCCAACTGCTACTGCTACTGTTACTGCATTCACCAACAGAACTTAGAGCCTCACCACTGCCATCAGTATGTACCAACAACACCATCTCAGCTCAGGCCATATTCTGCACCAGTAATTCCGCTACAAGGCATTTGCGAAATTTCGAATTTATTTGTAAATATTGTTTGCAAGGAGATATTTTGTAACTTTTTGTTTTCATTCTAATTTCACTTCCCAGACCCATAAAAAAAATTGTAAACAGCCTCTGTTGCATTTTGTTGGATGTTATTCTTGAATTCTTATTTTTATTCGAAAAATGTGTGCCTGTGGATGGCTTCAGGAGAACGTTTGTGTAAATTCTCAAAACTGGGAGGAAAGTTGGACTTGGGATTCGGTTAGTTTGGAATGTCCTTAAATAATGTGGCACATGTTGTTTATTTTATTGAGAGGCTTTTCATCCTGTTTACTGTAAATACAAAAAAGAAAATTCTTGTCTGCGGTCTGTCTCTTTCTGGTGGAGCATGAATTACTGAACCTAAATATTTATTCAAGGATATTCTCTTTGGGATTTATACGAGAATTCATCAAACAATGTGAATGTGAGTTTTTGTTTTTTTTGTTTTTGGCTTACGAAGAAATCGGGTATGTAGACGATTTTAGGATTTTTGTGATGTGCCGCCAGCAGGGTTCTTTCTCGGGAGACATTGTGAAGAAGTATGCAGTTGGGGCTCGTGTATCGTCGGCATTGGAGATTTCAAATGCCCGAGGACGAACATTTAAGTTAAGTTGGCAGCTGCAGTGGAAGAATGTGCAGTTGGCTGTTTTGTTCCATATGTTTTGGATATAAGTAGCTATCTCTGCGGGAGTGCTATGGCTGCAATTTAATTGTTTGCCAGGTCAATCGATTTTCTAAAAATATACACCAACACCAGTGTCCAAAAGCAGTACTTCTACTGCTGAAAGAACAAAGGCTCTGAAAAATATCAGTCTTTGAAAAAGTTGCTAAAAGCCAACATTGTTTATGTGCACAGTGACAAAGACAAATCGACAGGCACCTGTCTAAAAAAGACACCTATCGACTATCTGCAGGCCCTGATAATCAACACCGTAATAAATCTAATGATAATGAAATCGGTCTAGGTAAACACATAACTTATTCGAGGGTCGTAAAACTCTTATTTTTATGTATCACTCATCACATTATGTGCAATATGACTAATCTAGCTCAAGGCTTCCAATACGACGATGGTAATAATTACATAGATTGATATAAAAGAAAAACCGATCTATTACGCATAGACCTCAGACCTGAGTGCATGTGTGTGCACACTTTGTGGTGTGTGTGTTAATAATTAATATCAAACTCGTACTAATTGGATATCAATGTGATATGAAGGCCCCAGACCAATTGACCCGTTCGGATTGACCACAAACAAATTATGTTACCGCAATATTAAGAGAGAAAAAGGGAGTCTTGGGAATTGGGATATCGATTTTAGGTAGAACAGAATTGAAAGACTGTTCACTGCGAATAGTGTTCATTTGGACTGATATAAGTTTCTGTCTAGTGGGATAAAAAATTATTTAAACCTATCTATTTTCTATATACATTTTTACCCGACTGGACACAGGGAGGGTTATGTGTTTCGCGCGTATTTTATGTACGTTCCTACGGGACGCCCTGTAGCCTAAACTAAACGGCTTGACTGATTTTGAAGAGTGAGGTATGAGTGTCATATGCTTAAAAGATAAAAATAAAAAAAGGTAATTTAAAAAACGAAAAAACCCGACTGACTGTAAGAAAAAAAAAGAATTAAAAATATATGAACAAGACGAATTTAAGTACCTATAATAAATAACTATTTGGCAGTCGGAGGGTACTCAATACTCATACATATATTTGTTAGACTGTAGGTATATAGTCTCCGATTGTCAATTAGATAGGTATAGGTACTTAAATGCGTCTTGTTCATGGATTAATAATTTTTTTTTTCAAGCCGGGTTTTTTGGTTTTTTAAATTAACTTTTTTTTTTATATATCTATTTTCTATGTAAAAATTGGAAGAATGTGTAGTTGTCTGAACATCATCATTTGTTTGGGGATGTTTTTGCTGGATTCGTATTTAAACAGGCAAATCTGAATCACAAGAGCCGAAAATTGCAATCTTCGACCGCAAAAGTCGGACAATCATGAAAACCAGAAAGTTTATACTTTCAGGGGTAATGGAAATATTGATTCTAACGAACGACTAATACCACGGAATTGACAGTGGTTGGCTAATTTTTGTGCCTCACGAAACTACCAGACTCACATTTGACAGCTTTGTAGCATATTTGATCTTTCAACTCTTCGAAAAACGCGTTAAAAAACTCGCCGAAAAACGGTTAGAAAAATGTGTCAAAAAGCGGGGACAAAAATGTGTCAAGAAAGTCATCGAAAAGTTCTACAAAAAACGCATTGGAAGACGCTTGAAAAACTCGTCCAAAGACGTCGAAAAACGTGTCAAAAAAGCGTCGAAAAAGACGTCAATAAACGATTCGAAAAAAGCGTAAAAGAAGGGGACAGCCAATCCCCTTTACGCCCGGTGGCAGTTGAACTACGCGTATTTTGAATCATGCTGTTGTGTGCATTCTTAAAATGTTGAAAGGCTTTTGGTATCATCTGCGCTAGAGGCTGAGTTACCTTGCGGGACGCTTATCCAAACTGGTTCCATGAATGTGCGGTCTGCTGTAATAACACCGGAACTACGGCTGCTATGCGAATTTCAAGTCCACTTTCCTTGCATTTATGACTGGCTACAGCCACAGTTTTAGATGTAGTCAAATCTACACGGATGGCTTCTAAACTTTTCAAGTCGAGGGTCCGGTGTTGGTGTCTTTGATGAAATTGACAACACTAGACCACACTAATCGTTAGGCAATCATGTCTCTGCTTTTCAAGCGGAGATCTATTCTATCCTAAATGCTATCGACATAATATTTTTAGGGAGCGGTTTCGAAGTATCTCTTTCTGCAAGCTGTAACTCGTTCCAAACTAGCTCAAGATTGGAAAAATTCTTTAAATTGCTGTATTACTTTTGCATTGGTTCTAAGTCACTCTGGTATAGCCGGATTTATATCTCCGACTAGATTGCTATGCAAGGCTCAGAGACTTGAATCTAAGTGGGTTTTTTTTTAATTCTCGGTCAGGCTCAGGACGATTGGTCTTCTCACAAACAAAATTGTGTGTGGCACGGCTCTCCAGGATGCGGAAGAAAAATGTTTGCTGTACTCATCAGAAAATACTGTAGACAACTTATTGACGTTCTTATGGAAGACGGGAGTTTTTACCTTTTGCTAGGCGTCTTACCAGCTTCTAGAAATGCTGACCTAAATATCTACTATTCTCGTCTACTTTTTGTTTAATTTTTGAAATTATAGACTTAAAGTCAGCTACTCATCGGTTTATATTCCTTATAGAAGTCCAGACGCTCCCGCTTGTCGATTTTTTTATTCTTTTTGGTTTAGTAACCTGCTATTGCTTTACGTAAGCATCTCGGGGCACTGCGATGGCGTAGGTTTATAGGTTCGCAATTAAAAAAGAGGAAATTGTTTTCATCCTAAAACTCGGCTTCCCTTTAGAAATTAGCATTACTGCCCTGGTCTAAAACAAAAAAAATATATATGCCTCTCTGTAAACTTTGGGCTGAACTACGGGACTTGCCATTGTACAGAACTATTTAAGGGGCCCGTACACGGCACAACTATATTGTAATTGCTGCAATTTCTGAAAGTCTGGACGGTAATGTTAGCCGCAAAAAACAAATTGGGTCTTGTGTGGCATAGTCTTAAAGTTGTTTTAATAATGGTTCAAAATTTGTAAAAAAAAGTCTATCGTGTGTGGGGTGCTTTAGGCAGCGAAAAATAAATGCGATTAAGAATGAGGCAGAGTATAACAATCAATCCGATCGATAGAGTTACAATGCCCACAAGTCGCTTAAAAAGTTATCCTCTGAGCAGTTACAGCTAACTCATTACATTCTAATCTTTGTGAGAACCGTGTATAGTTGCCCGCAGGCAGACATCAACTCTCTGACGTTTAAAAATATGTTGGATGTTGTTCCTATTTTACTTTTAGCCATCTTGTCAAAAGAACACCAACTCAAATCGCGTAAAGCCCTTAATTTCTTTTCCTTTTTGAAAATCAACAATTTTCCACCAACTGAATCTCAAAAAAAAAAAAGGAATGGCACACATTTCCCTCGGTGGAAGGGTGTAACTTGAAAGCAATTATCTTTTCCTTTGTTCCTTGTGAAAGGTTAATTAATGTTTATTGACCTACAAATTAGGTTTAACGTTTGCTCCTGGAAGTGGATAACTGGTATATCTACGCCATTATCCCTCGGCTTTATCCATTAAAATGCATAACAGAGGGGGGTGAGAATAATTTTAGTATAAACACTCTCTGCGGCGTTCAAGGTAGGTATGCAGCCATCTACCTCTTTTGCGGAACGCTGAGAGTTGTTTAAACTACAAATTATTTTTATGATAATGCCGCCAGGAAGTGTGTTGCATCGTCATGGAGTCATTATGTAAACTTGAACGCCAAAGTCCTCATCGTTGTCGTCGTATTGTGTCCTTAGGATGGTGACGTTCGCTACAAGTGGATCCTGCTACCGCAGTGGAGCATAGAAGTAAGAACTGTAAAAGAGGTGGACAGAAATGCCATTTTTTTCTTGCCTTTGTCAAAGCCTAATGATAAATAATTGACATTGAAGCTAGTGTTGTGACTGAGACTGTGGGATTGTATAAGGAAATTTGTATTACACTTTTTGGCGAGGGCCATTGGATTTTATTAGTTTGGGTAAGTTTGCCTGTGAATTTTATTTACGACTGTAGTGCAAGCATAATCCCCCTGAAGTTAAGAAGTACATTTGCTGATACACAAACAACCATCTTTGTACCTGAGCACCCGTTAAAACACTTTCACTCTCTTTGGCGCCATAACCTACTTATAGATTTTGGCAGAGTCCAATTGTGTGGAGGTAAGAGCCAATTTAATCGAATCGAATGTCATCCCAACTCTGATTAAAATAATAACGAAGAGCTTGAAAAACGAAAAACGAAGAGCTTGAAAAATATGAAATGGGGAATGAAAAATCGCGAACACGAATTACCTTTCGGAAGTGGAAAATGTTACCCAGTACATCTGATTTATTGTATCGGTCGAAGAGCGTGGCTTTCGCATCGATCGAGAGGGATGGTTGTTTAAATATCATCGCCGGCTCTATTTAATTCATAAAAAATCAGAAAATGCAAGCTCAGGCGGGAGAAAAACCCCCACCCCACTCCTTGTGTTGACTGAAATCGATTTTTTTTATTTCGGAGATTTTTTAAATATTTTATGTGCATTTTTTCGTTTACCCGCTACTTGAACATGAACTCCGTGTCTAAGGGTTGCGACGGGTTCTCTCTCGTAGATTGCTCGTTTAGATGGAATTTTTTTATTTTGTTCGGGTGCCCTTTATTGCCTCGTTTTATTCTGATGTTTTTATTCAGCCGGATGGAGCAATATTCAGTATAGGTCCGCTGTATGGTACAACCCAACAAGGTAGGCAATGTATTCTTGAGGTTATGATTGCGGTGCACAGTGTATGCTTGATAGCCAATTAAAATTTAATTGTGCAGATATTGCTATACTTGGGAGGTTCTTTTTTGATTGTGTATATCTCATATCGAGGGGTCTGGCTGGGAATTGTTTTTTTTTTTTTTGCTGTTTGCATATAGAAAATATTTGGAATTTTATATTGCTACCTATGGAATTTTTCTGTCAAGCTAATCGAAACGTTTTGAGGTTAAGTGTGCATTTCTGAGGCGGAAGTTAAATTTTAAGCGAGCTGTGGGCTGGGTGTTTTTTTTAGGACATGGAGTGGAAGAAGTTATGTGATTTTGTAGAGTGAAATGCATAATTCAAGGCAATTGAAACAGATTTTTTCTTTTTAATATAATGAGTTTTAAAATGCTGTTGCTGGAATAATGCGGATTTTGATTTCAAGTTGCGGCCGGGATTGAGATCGGGAAATTGTGAGGTACCTAAATGGGGCATGTAATTCCGGAGGTAGTTCAAGCCATTAAAAACTTGTTTATTTCCAAAAAGATTTTATATCTTCCCAAAGAAATGAGGGGTGTAATTTAGTAGTTTAGACAATTTAAGACCAAATGGCAGCATTTTGAGAGCATTTTCCATTAAATTTCTGGGATCTTCTCCTGATGGTTGTAGTGCTGGCATTTTACAGTTACTAATGATAGCTGCTCCGGCGATATGGGATAAGTTACTTTGCCATAATATTCCTGAATTGACTGTAATTCTAAACAGGTGCATGGGTTGGTTGTTTATTTTAATTTTGCTACAGTCGATACAAAGAGGTAAGCTATATAGAAATAGAAGTCTTATAGACATGCTAAGCAGCTTACATTGTATAGGCGCAAGTTCCGGTGGAAAGATTTTTAGTAATATGGCAAAATTGCGTCTTGATGTGTTTGTTTAAAATTCAGGCTTTTAAAGATGCTTACATTTTTTTTGTATTGAAAGAATTTCAGTAAATCCCAACTGATATTGAAGCTTCGTTTGGTTTTTTTTGTTGTTGTTCTTATTTCAGTTTGGTGAAAAATTGCTATACGTATCAATCTTTAGATTGTTAGAGGGTGCTGTAAAACTTCCCATTTACGATGTACGATATACCTGACCATCCGTCCTTCATTTAAAAGGACAATCCTTTCTTTTTTACCACTGTCCTATATTTTTTTTTCTTTTTAATAAAGGACAGATTTTGTCCTCTGTTTTTGAACCTGTCCTTTAAAACTCTGAAAAAAGCTTGTTTCAATTTAGGGCCATTAAAAAGATTATGTGGAAGTATACGTCACATCTCATCTCTCGCCCGAAAATAACAATATCACTGTAGGTAATTACTTAAAAATGTGGATTACTACAAGTCGTCGGATAACAGTAAAACAAGATGGTTGACTTTAATGCCATAACTAGAATCAATAATAAAAATGTTTAGCCCACTTAAGGCATAGTTTTTGAAAGAAAATAAATGTCCAACAGTTTTATTAAATTTTTTTACTGATCCATCTGCTGAAGCTTGGCTATTTTTCGCACATTGTCAGGTCACAATGTTTCACGTTGCTGTTACACACATTGAATCGCAACATGTTTCAATGCCGGAAGTATCAATGGTTATCAAGGAACTGCTTTTGTGTGGTGTTTAAGTAGCTTTTAATATTAATTACCTACTACCTACCTCTCACACTCCTATGTGAATTTATCCAATGAAGAAAAACTGTATATATTTCCTCTTTTGTTATATTAATGTTTTTTTCTTTTATACATATTTATAATAAACAAAAAAGGTTGGAAGCACAATAATGATTAGGCCTGTTTTTTAAAGTAGGATTTTTAGCACGCAATTACAACAACTACGCTCTGCTTGACACTTCGAGACTCACAGTACGTGTTGTATTCGCGTTATGAAAACTTATTTTACAATACTTTGCTGAGATCGAAGCTAAAAAAAAAACACGCCTATTGTCCTTTATTTTCTTTCGACAAATATGGTGAAGGTAGATATACCTCAAAATATATGGCAGGCAATTTGCTAACTGGCAAATGCAAATCGTTCTGAAGCAATTTTTTTAACATTTTCTGGATTATCTATTTTTATTTCCACATTCTTAAAATTACAAATTTTACAATAAGTATTTTATCATCATACTAACTTTTTATATTTTGCTTGCAGGTAATACTATTATCAGTTGTATCAGCCGTAAGTATTTAAATTTCCATTCGTGATCAATCCCATCATCCCTTTTATTTTATTATTTCTGTAGAATAGATCCCTTTTGCGATTTTCATATTCAATCTATCTTAACAAATAGAATGTCTAAAGCTTTTTCTGAAGCATTGAATATTCCTATAGCTTTTACTAAAATATTTACAATTGGAAAAATATTGAATTCAACTATGCACGGTGCCCTTATCATTATATTAATATAGGCTACCAATAGAAGTAAAGCGTGTTTTTAGAGGTAGGTACCTATAGAACGATTGAAATGGAATAAAACAAAGATGATTTTTTTTAAATTGACATGAAATTTTCTTTATTCGAAAGATACTCTTCTGGCATTATAATTTTAATATGATTTCTGGCATATGACCGCCACGGCTGGCTCGGACGTAGTCTAATCTGGAGGTCAAATTTTTGATGACTTTTTCCAACATTTGTGGCCGTCTATAGGCAATAACGCGGCGAATGTTTACCTCCAAGTGGTCAATCGTTTCGGCCTTATCGACGTAGACTAGCGACTTCACATATCCTCACAGAAAATAGTCAAGCGGCGTTAAATCGCACGATCTTGAAGGCCAATTCACGGTTCACAACGTGAAACTACGCAGTAACCAAACGTTTCCTTCAATAAATCAATTGTGGCACGAGCTGTGTGACACGTTGCGCCGTCTTGTTGAAACCACAGCTCCTGCACATCATGGTTGTTCAATTCATGAACGAAATGGTTAGTAATCATGGCTCTATAGCGGTCACCATTGACTGTACCGTTCTGGCCAGCATCGTTTTTAAAGAAGTACGGACCAATTATTCCACCAACCCATAAAGCACACCAAACAGTCAGTTTTTGTAGATGTAACGGTGTCTCAACATACACTTGAGGCAGTTTTGTTTATTGACGTATCCATTCAACCAAAAGTGAGCTGCATAATGATGACCATAAAATGGACGTAGTGCGCGATACGCATTTCGAACAGAACCATGATTTTCAAAATAAATTTGCACAATTTGGGAGCGTCAAGTCAAGTTAAATAGTGTTGCCAACTTAAAGTTCTATACCTCTAAAAAAATACCCTTTACCTTATACAGCGTTATTGTAAAAACAAAATTTATGAAAATATAAACCAAAAAAGAAGAGTCTAACAATTTTTTTCAAATTAAATCTGCCCAGTTTTCAGTTTTCAGTTTTCAGGCCATTAGATAGCCGACATAGAAACCCTATGCAGATTTATTATATACTTTGTCCCGCCAAATTTTGTGCAGCAGTTCGGTATAGTAAATCTTCAAATCTTCCAGTCAAAGTCGAATTGGATATTCACGGAACGTTTTCTCACATGACGATGCAAATCGCGATTGCGCTGCAAAATGTCAGATTTTATAATCAACTGTGTTTAAAGAAATAATCGATGTTTCACAAATTACTGTCCAAAAATCCAATTGCAAATAAGAACAAACTGTTTTTGTAAAGAAAATCTCTGAAATCATCAAAATCAGGCAGAAATTTCTTCAAAACTAAAAAATAAGTCGAATTTCGCTTAAATTTTTTGGAATTTTCACGCCGTGTCGGTAGTTTCGTTGGGCGGAGACAAACACAACAAAAAGAAGATAGCTCTAATCGGACAATCCGTTCTTGAGTTAAAAGCTATCTGACGTGGACAACATTTTTTATACGTGTATACAAATTATGTCCACAAATGGTTTGGACTGGACCGTATATAGCTTCAACTGAAACTGCATTGGGTATATTGGAGTTTTTCATGCAGTATTCATAGGATACTCGGTCTTTCTTCACTTGTGCCAATTTCAAACTGTGTAAGAATTTCAGAGACTGATCTGAGCAAGCGGCAGTTGCTTGTCGACCAAAAACAACAACGAACAGAAACAACCCATTGTGCTTGATTGAACTGGAAACTAGAATGTCAGTTCATTATATGTGGAAGGTAAGCAATGGACGAAGAGACACTCTGACTCTGAGTAGATAAATTAATTTCTCGATTGTAAGTGCCTCTGCGGTCTCACCAAAAAAAGGTGCCAAGGTGTGAAAATATATTTAACATTGCCCTATAAAGCGGTCAAATTTTAGCCGCCGGGTCTTCCTATACGCTCGAAAATTGACCCTAACCGAGCGAGACTTTTGCACAGTTAAAGAAAATGTGTTAAAATGAACTCTGTTCGTTGTTAAAAACTACCGAGATAAATTACAATAAATGAATATTGTAAAAAAAAACTCCCTTCATTAGTCGTTGTCAGTGTTGCCGAAAGTATTCCCATAGGAGTATTGTACTACTTCCCACACCTCCGTACTCCCTACTTTCACATTCGTACTCCCATTCTCTTTAAATGTGAAACTTACAACCAACAAACAGCATGTAAAAAGACATAAAAAATCAAAAAGCTATCTGCCATACAGATTTTTTATAATTGAAAAGATATTTACTAACATACTTTTGTTAACAATTAGAATTAATAATTTATTTACTTATGCTTTGTTTTTTTTTCAACCGATTTTTTTTTAAATAGAGTTAAAAAAAACAATTTTCTACCCACATTTATTTTTGAAGATTTAAAAAGGTCTACGCTACTATTTTTTTCAAAATACTCCCCTTTTTTGGCTATAATATTTCTCTTGTCAACCCATTTTCTAAATTTGTATCAACCGAACAGTTTTATTTTGGTTTTTAAGACCGAGAACATTTGGAGGGGAAATAATTCGGTTATTAAACCGAGTTTCCCTGCACAAATTGACTCGGTGATTTTGAATCCACTAACTCTGTAGGGGCTTGGTATTTTTTAACCGAATCTTGGTTGATTTCAGTTGAGTGATTTTTCTGCGAGTATTATCAATAATTTCTCTGCTATTTCAGCCTTAATGGCGACATTTACTAACGATTTTCTTTTTGTATGCACATCTATGGATCAGTTCCTTTCGAATGATGTAAGTTTCATTTCACTCACTTCATGATAAATATTCAAAAAGTGTACGGAAACTTTGGATGTTCACGTATTAATCTAATGATGATAGCATGACATCAAACTGTACACCTCATATGTATAGGGAAATCCCCATCTACTTGTCAAAGAACATACTTAAAAATTCAAACTCTTCTAAGCCGCCAAAATGAACGCATCAAACCTGCCTTTCAGTCCAAGGACAACAAGTCTCCAGCTAAGTTATCACTTTTATATTTTTAATTGCTCCAAAGATGAGTGAGTAGGAAAATCTCAAAATCCTTTATTGCATAAGTTATTCCAACCGAAGCGTTCCATTGAATCCTTTTTTAAAGTTTTATTAAAACCGCAACACGGGCGTTCGACACACCACAGGAGCCAATATCATCCAGCACCGCGCCTAGGCACAGGCACACGCATCAGGTGCCTCAGTCCTGAAGCTAAAAATTCAATTACAGGCAGTAATTAATAAAATTAAAGAATCAAAGGAGAACACGAAAAAAAATAAAAATCCTCGTTTGAGAGCACAAGGAAAACACATTTCCCCGGGTGAACGTTTTAATTACAAAAACGTCCCAAAGTGCTTTCAAATACTGAATTACCCTTGAACTTGCTGAGGCACTGAATAAAAGCCATCCTTTCTGGATACACTGGATGTGGGCATGTACACATGCTCTTACTAGTAAAAGACCTCTGCCGTACATGATATACTAACCACTTAGCTGTACGTAGCTGCCCCGGCTCTATTCTCTATGCCATTATAAAATAGAAAATTAAAAATTAAAAGCAAACATTCAAAATGTGAATAACCTTTCTATTACGTACTTGCAGCTTCCAGCATCTTTATACGCCTAACGTGTTCGCATTTGCCGTACACTGTAAATGCGTCGTCGCCGGCAGCTCCTCGCCATGCATGAAGGTCTCACGGGTCTGTTTATATTCCACCTTCGTACAAATTAGCATAAATTTGCGTCATTTTTTTTTTTTCTGAGCCCCTTGTGTTTGCCCAAGCGCTTGACGTTATATGTCCATGTCCAACCCCTGGGAATGTGCTTGCAGTGGAACACTTCATGTAGCCTTGGAGGCCGACAGCGACAGCCCTCGACTTGTTTTCTGATTACTCAGCAAAAAAGTCCCGTATGACTTCATAATGTCGCATAATTCATACGTTACGTATATGGATATACGCCCCAGACGATTCCATTGAAAATATTCAGCACGGAACGGCGCTGTTGCTGGAAAATTATGTCATTTAATGGTCTACACGTAGAGGTGTACTTATGTAGAGGTGTTTTATTATTTTTCCTTCGGGTGGCTACAATTAAAATTGCGAAGATTTTTGCAATTTAGCTAAAGGATTCCATGTACGTAATGGAATCCGCATTACAAGTTACTAGGCATTTGAATGGGAAGGTACGTCGCTATATTTGACTGCGAGACGTTCAGGAATGAAGCGAGTGTCAATGCTGATGATGGCACGAGCTACATATCGATTTAAGATTTTTTCAATGGATGGATTAAGTGGACAGTCGATTTCAAAGGGAATCGACTGAGTGATGGGTAGCGCGCTTCAATGAAGTGTTTGGCACTTTCTCTAGCAAAGTGTTACTCACGTATGTATTAAGGTGCAGGTATATGAATAAGGTGATTGAAATGAAAAGTTCATCAATATACGAATCTAGCTTTTCACACCGATTCGTTTTTGTGAGGTTTTATTTTGAGAACGAATGGATGGGACCTACAATTATGTGTCATGTCAAAATGGAGATGTTTGTCAGGTGTTCGAAGTCTAAAAACCTAAAGGGTGATTTGTCATTTTCCTGGGAGTTGAGCCAGTTGATAGATAGATAGATTTTTATTTTTAAGCAGGCAATAAAGTAAAATATTTACAATTTAGTAAATGTGTTAAAAAAAAATCGATTAACATGGCATTGCCGTCTGTCTGATTGGCAAAACAAAAAACAAACTTGTGATTATTTCAGTAGGTACTCAGAAAACACCACTAGCAGTCATTTATTTTGTAATCTAGAAACTTTCAGTTAAAATTCTCATTCTATATTGAAGGGCTATTTTGCAGTACCTGGTTAATTAAAAGACGCCCGAATAGCACACTTGGGTTTTTATATGGTACATACAACTCTAATATAACTATCAAGTTATTTACTAAGTATTACAGTAACATTGTCACATCCCACATTGTAACCACAATAGCCGCATTTCCCCTTATATTTTGCAACAACTTTGTAGTATTTGTGTTTTACTGAGGTTATTTTTTGTTAAATGATAGTTCTTATTACGTTGTTTCAACGAAAACATGTTGCTTATGCAAATCAGTTTAAATAACATGTTGGATATAAAATAAGTACGAGAAATGTTTCTGTAAACATTCCAGAAGTTTTAAATAAGTTATTATTAGAATCCTTTTTGAGTCTACATGTATAGACAAACAAATTATGAAGTATAAAAGGAAAGGTAAACATATTTGATCTGAAAGGTATTAGTATATAAAACAGTTCAAATTTGCTGCGATTTCCGACCAAAATCTTTAAACGAATACTACTTTTGTCATGAACATTAATGTCCTGGGTCCGGAAAATTCACGCGCCTCCAAAAAAGGGTTAAATAAAAGAAAAGTTTGGAAATCAGAAAATATTAAAATTTGTATTTAAGCTTCGAAATCCCAAAAGACTTGTAGAAACAAATTTGAATATACCATATTCATCAGTTTCTATACAAATGAATTGTAGCAGCTATGTAATATATTGGGAAAATTGAAATGTATTTTTCACGTCTTAAGACCTATGGTTAAACAGGTATATAAAATGGTGAACATTATGGCGGTTGTTACATGAAACATCATTAAAACATGAACCATAATATTATAACTAAAATTTTCCTTGAAATGCTATTGAAATGAAGTTTCAACAAAGTAACAACTGAATGTTAGCAAACTGTTGTTTTCATATTTATGAGATGTAACAACAACAGTAAGTATATATCAGACATTTTAGTTTTCTTCAAAATAGTAGATCAACATTATTATAACATCATTATAATTTAAAATAACCAATCGCATTATAACATTCTTTATAACTAACTTTTGTTTGTTGACATTATAGTCACTGTTGCCAAACATTTTTGGAAGCTTGTTTTAAAAATGTTCATCGATGATTTTTATAGTTTTTCCGTATAAGTTCAACTTAAGCTTTTCAGCTTTTACAAACACTTTTAATAAATGTAAAATTTCAACTCTACAATGTTTTTTTTGTCCTATAATTTGCACATTACAATATTTGTATCAACAACTTTCCAATAAAATGCTGCTCTGACCAAATAGGCTTGCAAGTTTTCAGCTGCCATTTGGTTTTTTCTCCTTTTCTCCTTTTTTCGTGAAGATCGTAAGCAATATTTTTCCAAAAATCCGAAGTTACATTAAACTTTTTAACTTACATTTGATTGCTGACTTACATTTTGAGTTTTAAAATGATAAACCTACAAACCAGTGCTATTATTCCTTTTCGACGAAAAAAAACGTGATCTCACTTTTACAACATATTTTTGAATTTCGGATCGTCTGTGTGGAACAATATTACATTCGAGGTTATGTCTTCTTTTTGTGCATTAAAGTAACATTTTCTGCAATACAGAATAATTGCGGAAAGCCGATTTGGCAACGCTGACTACAACTACTTGATTATGCGGAGGATGTTAAGTTATAATGAAGCTACAATAACGCCACGAAACTTGACACTGACATTTCGATTTTCTCATCAACATTATATTATTATGATTTCACTAATCAGCAGTGATTAACGAAGACTGATGTTAGAATACTTGTCATATAATGAAACATGTTTATAATTGTAAAAACTCAATTATAGCATTGCTGCACATTTTAATGTTTCCCTTATTCTTTTTAACTGAGTTGCAAAAATATCCCAGATGACTTGTTAATATACGATTCATTGAAGAAACATATAAAAATCTTAGCAATGACTTTCCTTTTTTGTAAGTTTCTTTATTTATATAAAATTCTATAAACGTAATTTGTACATATTAGAAACTTAACCACTTTTGATTGTAATTAAGTTACTTTGTTGTTAAGTTTCTGCTAGGCAAATGTTTCAATGTGTTTTAGTTAGAAATATCCAAAATCAAAATTTACTAAACGTATCTGTAACTTATTACCAACCTTTTTAGAACTCTAACTTACGAACTCTTATAAAACTACTTCCAAACATCCCCCCTTTTTGTGAACTAGTTTAAAACTTTAAAAAACGTATTTACAACATTTCGAATGACAATGTTACAAATAGTCCCGCGTAAACATGAATACAACTGATATAGAACGGATTTTGTTACAGATTACTTAAATATAACAGAAATACAATCGAAGTTTTGTTGCAAATCGCAATCTGTGCTATTCGGGCGTCAACTTCATTAAGGATTTGTAAGACTTGGTTATCCGATAAAATATTCCTTCCAAATATTGATCTTCTCGTCTCGCTTAAAATTGCGCACCTCCCAACAAAATGAAAGATATCCTCTCTCCCCTCCAAATTACAAATGCTGCAGGCTATAGGTAGGTCATCTCTATGCGGTACATAGTTCTGTTTGAGGAATTATACACGCATCTTTAGCACCGTTGCGATCTCTTCTACGCTATGCTTATCTCGAAAATAGTTTTTTTCCTCAAGGTTGTAGCACAATCTACTATAAACTGCCCTATGGAGAGAGCCTGATGCTTCTTCTACAAACCTCTGTCTTATCTGCTCATCCACACATTTGACCAAATGGTAGAGTTGGGGCTTCCAACTCCTTACGTCATCTAAATTTAGATCCACTCCACACCCTCTAGCTTCTAGTTCCATCCAATCCCGATTGGCAGAGGAATGGTTGAACAGCTTGTCAACAAATGGATCACGGCAGAACACCTGAGAAGGTGGTCAACCGTGGAACAATGTAGACAAGCTAAAATGGCAATAAAGTGGCCGACCTGCTCCACTCAAAGAAGAGTTCTAAGCATGAGTCGAGGAACATTGAAATGGGTGGTGGCTTTGTCTACAGGACATGGTAATTTCAGGTATCACTTAAGGAAAATGGGCCTTATAGAGGATGATACTTGTAGACTGGAGGAATCTGAGACAGCGGCACATATACTGTGTCAATGCCCGGCATTGGCTGGCAGAAGAATGAGGATCTTGGGACATCAATGGGTCGAGACCCAGTCGATGAAACGGATCTCCCATAAACAGATGCTAGCGTTAACACTAGGAATTGAGCCCAGAGAAGAACTGTGGAGAAATCCAGAAAGTCTCTCTGAGTAAGATTTACAGTGGTAGAGAGACGAAAAGAGACCCGACAATGGTGGTCTGATTCGATTATCTCTCGAAATATATATATATATATAGGACAAAATGAAGTTATAGTCACTATCGTGTTCAGCATTTAAATCTACTTCCACTTAATTTTGTATGACCATAATATTTTTTTTAACAAAAGTTTTTCCAACGAAAAAAATAAGCTTAGAAACAAATATCTCTGATTTGAAGTGATGATCTGACACTTCAATCTGCTCTCCTGAAAAGTATGAAAAAAAAAACTTAATCGGTTATGGCTTGTGGCCACAGATTGTTACTGAAGCAATTTTTCCAAGCAACGTTGCCAGTTGATAGTCCAGCCGACTAATCATTGAGCCCTAATTGACTTGATTGCATGAAGAAATTACGACCAGAACACGGTAAATTCGTCGAGGCGTCTGTCAGCACTGATCCGAAGTATGCACATACTTACAGTTTAGATATTGGTCATGCCAGTCGATCATAATAGTTACTTAAAATCCACAAGCATTCGAATCTTACTATTGCGATGGCTTAAATTTTATAAAGGGTTTTTCATTAAGGACTTGACAACTACTTTTTTAAATAAAATGCAAACTACTTGAGATATCTCAAAAAAAAAAAAATATTGGCTTGAATTACTATCCAAACATTTATGAATGGAATTCGACTTCGTTCATATGTTCACCACGGGAACGTATGCAGCGGTCGATACGTTGAACCCAATTTTCGATGACTCGGACGCTATTTCTCGTTCAATATTGGCCCAGAGCTCGTCTAACGTCGCCGGCTTGTTGGCTTATACCAATGATTCAATGGAGCCCCCTAAAAAAGGTCTAGAGGCGTTAAATCACACGATCTCGGCGGCCAATAGACGGGTCCGTTTCTCGAGATAACACGTTCACGAACTGCGACTGCAATAACTCGATTGTTGCACCCGCTGTGTGGCTTGTGGCACCGTCTTGTTGGAACCACATATCACTGACTTCCATTCAGTCAATTGCATAATTGACGCGTTCCAACATGTCTCTGTAGCGAATACCATTTCCCGTAACGTGACGGTCATTTTCATCGACGAAAAAAAAAAAACGGCAATGACGCCACCGGCATGAAAACCGATCCAAAAGTGACTTTTTGCGGATCAAGTGCTGTTTCATGAAACACATGAGGGTTCTCACGAAGCCGTTTAACCAAAAATGCGCTTCATCGCTGAAGAAGATCTTTTTGGCGTTAAAGCGCTTGCGACCACCGACTCGGAATTTCGGTAGTAAATTTTAATTATTTGTAAACTTTGTTCCTTCGTGTACTTCACCACGATGAAGATGTTGATTTTACTGAATATTTTGACATTTACAGTTCGGTAATCGGTTTTACGGTGCGTTCACACTGAAAGTTTTAAGTTGCCAAGTCGCTAATGAAAGACCCTTTATATAGATTGGACTTGAAAAACTTTCGCTGGGTAGATACTTTTAAATCAATCAATAGGATACTTGCACAATCGGCGATCATAGATTTACATCTTTACCGGAATTGAAAGATCTTTGAGTCATGAGGAAATATTTCATAGATCACTTTTTTACAAAAACCGTGAAACTCCAAATGCGATCAATGCTCTTGCAAGCTTCATGTGAAGGTTTGCAAAAATTGTTTAGAAGATGGCTTGAAATTGTCCTCGATGAGGTTCAGTCGAAAACAAGTAGATCCATTGGAGAGCGAATGAACTGTCTTCTCCAAGAACCAAATTTTTTTTACAAAGCTACATACAGGGCCGGACCAACCATATGTGCAAGATGTGCAAATGCACAGGGCTCCAAGTTTTAGGGGCGCATTGCTAGGAATGAAAAATTATTTTGTTCTTGTGCCAACAAATACTGCCATTTGCATTTTAAACAAAAAGCTTGTTCAAATAAGCCCAAAGTAACAACATCCATCACACATGTGCTGAATTATTTTTTGCACATTACTCACATCACTTGCAATGTTGCAACTTTAAGGAGAATCTAACTGAAAATATCGCAAAATGAAAAATCCCACTAGACCTATGCAAGTTCACTTCTTACCTACATTGTCTCAAAATATTACACCCTGTTGGTGTAGGTATATTTCATGCACATAAACTTACGTTTTACAAACGAATCTAGTCCAAACATCTCAAAACAAAAAATACCTCCATAAAAAAAAAACGCATTGAAAGTCTAACTTCTGAGTGATGTGGAAAAGACTTATACATGTGTGTAAAAAATCTCTGAAAAAAGGGAGCTTTCTGTAAATCTTGCACAGGGCGCTAGTTCGGCTGGAGCCGGCACTGGCTACAAGCGTTACTTAGATTGATGGAAACTTGAAAGAAGCGATAACCAATAGTGTAGTCATTCGGTTGCTGGCGAGTGCAAGTGTCTTCTAGTATTTCTGTAGACAGGTTAGTGTGTTGGACAGGTAAGCGCGGGATAGGTTCGATCCCCGGAAAAGCAAAATTTACATCTTAAGGTTCTTTCCACTGCGCCGCCTCTCGCGAACGTCTGACAAATATCCCAGAGCGAGAGTATAACTGCCATAAAAGAGCTTCTTAATTCCTGTCAGACAGCTAAGAACAGTCTTGAAATAAGACAAAAAAACCCTCAAAATAAAAACTTCAATTCATCAAGTTTGAACGCAATGTTAAAGCTCTCACTTGCTCAATATTCTCAGGTGATCTGATGGGTCGAGGGACCTCAGTTTTTCGTGTTGTCACAGTCGCTGTTTGTCTAAACGTAAGAGACCGCTGTAACAATAATTGATTTTCGTTCCAAGACAGAACCTAGCGGGTCTACATTAAAGCAAATTTGTGAGGGCCTGGAACATCCGTTCGAAAATGAGGCCTTGATGGCAAAGGCACACTACTGTTCAACAGCTTGATGGTTAAAGACAATATAAAATAGATCGTTGGCTAGGAGCAAAAATGAGAAATTTTCGTAAAAGCTCTCGTACTTATGAAATCCTTAATAGAGTCGCACTACTTCAATCGTGTCTTAGAACATCTCCCAAAATGACCACGTGCATGAATTTACACCTCCGCAATAGTACTACTGGACAGTCCACAAAAGCACCATCATTTCTCGATTCGGCCATCCATCGCAGGTATTTACAAACAGGAAAGTTAAGAGCGCAAGTGAGATATATACCTAGTTTTTGGAGTTACTTCGCTTTCCACTGTTAATAGCAAAGGATGCGATATGATAAAACGGCTTCCTTATGGCGACAGGAACTAACAAATTTCATGTGAAAAAAGGAATTGAAGTCACTCAATGGCCCATTTAATTAATAGGTAAACTCAATAGGATTGGACAATTGGAAAGAAAATCTGTCTTGTAAATCGAAATACACAAAAAAGAAACCCATGTTCTTACACAGAGATTGGTATGCGACTAATCTGTGACTGCGATCTGTTTCCATCAGTCAGATCGTAAAAGCAGCTAAAATTTTGAATAAGCTTCGACATAAGCTTGATGAACGTCACGATTATTTGACGAAGAGTGAACGAATCAGTGTATTTTGCTTTACAAAACGTTCGCTTCGCTTAAAAAATAGAATCACGCAACGCAATGGTTTTGAGAAGCTATATACAACTATAGGACAGGAGTCCTAAATGGACCTATTGCGCTAACTTTTTATTTATTTCTTTTTATTAAAACTTAACCAATTGAGCAATTGGTGCCATACAAGACTGTATGAAAGTCTAATGGTTTTGAAAAACAATCAAACATGAATCACATAATGAGAGTCTCCATCCATTGAAAACCGAAATCAAGGGGCTTAAGAAGCTGCCTAGGTCGCGAGATTCATCACCGATTCGATAACGGGTTAGTAAAAAAAATAAAAATCATAAAGCATCCTTTTTGAATTCAAGAAGCACATCCACTCTCCTCGAGTATGCCTTGCTCCTGCAAACGTCTTTGATGAATGGTGTTTCTTATAGTTTTTTCTATAAGAGAAATCAAAAAATTACTGATTCATTAATCAGTGCTACCCCAAAGGGCACAACCCGAAACTTTTTTTTTTAATTTCCAGCATTTTGCAAATGAAAAGACACAAAAGTCCTTTTTATTCCACAAAACGATGATCCATCCATTGTTGAGCACAAAAGCTGCTCATTTGCAAAGTCAAAAGGCAATCATTGACATCTCACAAGTTCTTGCTGAATTTATCTCAATTAAGCGCTTGAATACTTCTTCTCCACTGTCAATATAAATGATGCATCATTCTGTTTCGATTTTCAATCGTTTTCGCCATGAAAAAGGATTACCCTGCCCTGACAGTTGATCGATAACAGTCTAATTAAATATTCGACACTTTCAAAAATCGCGCAGTCATTTCTCATTCGCCAGAGTGTCCTGGTCCTCCTATTGCCTTGCTCTATACTTAATTAACTCTATTTATTCTTTTAAGGAAAACAAATCCGTTCTCACAACGGAGGCAAATGGAGTTCTATCTCGTTAGGAAGAAGGAATAAGGGATGTCTTGAATAATATGAGACAAATCCATTCAGAAAATATTACCTTATCCGGGAAGAAAAATTCATTGGAAAGATATCTTTGGGAAGAAGCTTAGGGTTTTTTTTCTGTGCAGGTTCTCTCCAGAGGATATATAGACGGAAAAGAGACATATACCGGAGACCACCGAGATGGGTGGAAAGAAGTCTAATACCATCACCTGGGTTGCACTAAGGAATGAATCCAATCAGATTTACGATGAGGCGTATTGAGGAAGAAAAGCGAGCGCAAAAAAAATGCAAAGAATGTAAAAGCGTAGAAAAGGTTCACAGTAACTCAATAGAAAGCAGGTTGCAAATAGCAAATCAGAAGGATTCATTGAATTGCACGAAAGAAGAGGGGAAACAAATAACAAGAGAAAGGGAAAGCATAGAAACGAATTGAAATGAATCCAATGAAGATCCTTTGGCAGAGAGCAGCGCTCACAAATACCCTGGATACTCATATAGATTGTGAATGTTATAGTCATAGAAATGTAGAGCCGCAGCTTCAGCAGTAGTTACCGTTGTTCACAATATGCATGCATCAGCATATACGACTTGTCTTAGGAGGCAATGGGTGTAAACAACGACTGGTAATTTGTGTGTGTCTTTGGTTTTTCTTTCCGTGATGTTATCTGGAATGGTGCAGATAGCGGTATCCGTAATCACTGTCGTACGTTAGTGATTTTATATGCTTTCTTTAAGAAAATTCCATCAGGAGTCGCGATGGGCGGATGAGTATCGTGTTACCCATTCCCTCTTATTTCGAGCAAATATGTTTCGAAGGTGGTCGTCGAAGGGTGCTTAAGGAATCAGTTTTCCCAGGATTGAAAAATTATTTCTATCAAGTATGGGGAAATAAAAGGGCGAAATGTATTGTGAAGGCCCCGCGCTTCCGAGGGGTGGTGCGATTAAATGGACCCAAGTAAGCCAAACTGTGACATTTATATTATTAAGACTGCTATAAATCGCGGGCCAGGGTCGTTGGATGCGGATTTTTTATTATGACTAGACATTTATAGTCCGGAATAGGCCTTTATCCGATAAGCGAATTAAGCCAAACCCGACCTGTAGTAGAAGGGCTACGGTGCCAAGGAATGCCTTTATGAGCTGCTGGAGAGGATCTGTGAAAACTACGCTAAGATCCTTCATGACCTGGATTCACGGTACAAGTCATAAAATTTGTAATGTCCCTTGGAGCAACTATCTCAACATTTAGGTGGACGTAACCAGGGCCGGAGCAACCATATGTGCAAGATGTGCAAATGCACAGGGCGCCAAGTTCTAACATTTTCCAAGTACTGCCATTTGCATTTTAAACAAAAAGCTTGTTCAAATAAGCCCAAAATAACAACATCCATCACACCTGTGTTGAATTATTTCTTGCACATTTACTCACATCACTTGCAATGTTGCTACTTCAAGGAGAATCTAACTCAAAATATCGCAAAATAAAAAGTCCCACTTTCACTTCTTACCTACATAATCTCAAATTATTCCACCCTGTTTATGTAGGTGTATTCCTTGCACATCCGCTTACATTTTACAAGAGAATCTAATTCAAAGATCTCTAAACATAAAATACCGCAATAAAAAAAACGCATTGGAAGTCTACCTCCTGGGTGATGTGGAAAAGACTTATGCATGTATGCAAATATGAAAAACGGATGCTTTCTTTAAATCTTACACAGGGCGCTAGTTTGGCTGGAGCCGGCACTGGAAGTAACACGCCAGAATCAAAAAAAGACGCCTGTGCAGGATTCCATTAAATCCGTTAAGCCTTTGATGATGGAGAAATAAACCTTCACTAAAGCAACCACAAGATGGTCACAACAAGAAGGGCACAGGGTTTCAAAGGCACTGTGGCCCGTTTCAATTCGGAGAAAGTCTAGAGAATTAATCAATCTCAGCAGAACAAAGCTAAGATTAACGATAGGACTACACCCTGGGCATTGCCTTTTGTGGACATACAAGTCGCGAAAGACATCTCCCACCTTCTCTGTGAATGTCAAGCAATTGCACGGAGTAGAAGGAAGGTATTCGGCAGTTACTTCTTACATAACTTAAAGGAGATTGATTCCTCAAACAACATTTGTGGCGAATAATTAAATTCTTATGGAAATTGAGTGTTTGGGCGAATTCGTTTTGGTTTTAGCCATATTGGTTCCCTGGGGATGGGGTTGGGCCAGCTAAGGACCTCGTCTTTTGTGACGATCTCACAACTCCACTCAACCTAACCTAACCTAACCTTAGTGGTGGAGAAAATGAGAGAAACTGTCATTTATGTTGAACAAAATAAAGTTTAGTGGTGGTAACCTTAAAACGAGATAGACAGTTGAATCAAGCTGGGCTGTCAGTATATTTTGGTAAATACCTTTTGCAACGGATATGCGATATAACTCACTAATCCGTCTGTGTAGGGTGACGAAGGGCAAGGTATATGTTCTCAACAAAAAGGGACACACAATATTGCCGAATCAGACAGAACGTCATAATCGACAGCCATAACTTTGAGGTCGTAAGGGCGACTTTGCTTTCCTAGTGGCTTCGTGGTAAGTCTGTTGGAATACTAAACGATTCCCGAAAACTCCAAATTCCATCTTAAGGTTTTTATCCACTGGGCCACATCTCGAGAGCGTATGTCAAACATCCGAGAATATAACTGTCATAAAAAAGCTTCTCAATTAGCTGTTTGGACTGCGCCTAAAATAATTGTAGATCCCTTCCATCCATCCCAAAAAAAATAACAACTCATACAAAACGAATGGTTGTGAGATTTATTTATTTAACGTCTCGGTAGAAATAAGACGGAGAATAACACTTGCCAATCTCTGTTTCTATTGGCCATTAAGTAAAAAGGACCCCGAATAACTCAGAGGACTATCGAAGTTTGATTTTATCTAACGCAGATGAAGATATCCTCGCCATCGATGGAAATTGTCGGTCCCGTTTGCATTTCAGGGCTTTGGAACAGTGATACCAGACTGAATTGCCGACGATACACGTCAAAAACATCCAAAAATGCTCTTTTTGCCAATGCCGACGTTAAAATATCCAAAATATCCAAGAGATAAAAAAACGCCATTTTTCGCCCTTTTAGCTCATTTTGAAAGGCAAAATGCCCATTAAATGGGTATTTACCCACGATCTGGCATTTTTTTTTTATAAAGAACTACTGACAAACGAGCTGTACAACGGGATCTACCTATAGTGAAAAGAAAATGCACATCGGTCGTCTTAGATGGCTAGGACATGTAGAGCGGATTGACAGAAATGCTTTTGGCACATAGGGTCTTCGAGTCTAAGTCGTATAAGTCGACCGTAATCGACTTGAAGTAAGCAGCTGGTAGCAGTTAGCTAAGGACCGGGCCCTTCGTAGTGGTTTCGTTCCTTCCTTCCACCCTGAATTTTAGAACCGCCTAAGTAAGTAAGCAAGTATATCTTAGTAGCGACACCTAAATTTGGTTACATGGCTCCAGTTGTCGAACCCTTCTATTGCGTGACATCTTGTAAACACTGAATGATTCTTTAAGTACAGTCCCGTGAGCACTTTGAATAGCCAGTTCCCCCCAATAGAGTATTTGCCGGCATAGCACCGGTCACTTTGAGGCTTTCATAGTTAAGCCTACACTGTGACTGTGATAAGCTTTATCGCTGACGTCATCGCTATGTCGTTCCCAAGAGATCCTTTAAGCGAAATGGCTGCTGGAAATAATCGTTTTGAATGGTAGAAAGCGAGGGGTAACAGCTTTTCTCGCTTATATTGGGAAGCAGCTGAAAAATGGTGCGATTTCGGTGGCATTTCAATCCGAATCTAGCAAGCCTTAATTGCGATACTTACGTCACTTGCCGTATAACAGTCTGTAGTATGCACCTTAAAAAGTTACAGAATAAACGCCTTTACCTACATAATTTTAGCGAAATTACTACGAATTTGGCTCTCCCACGATTCTCAGAAAAAGTTGAACACCGATTACACAGCACACCTGACATTGCGTCAACCATAAGCTGCCATAATAAACGTCTTCGCAAGGTCAATGAGCAAATATACAGCCCTTTGCATTTTTCCACTCCTGAAAACCGAATCCTCGCGCAAAATGCGCAAAACCGGGTGTGGCAATCTTTATTCATGTAACCGAACTTTTCCCAACCTATTCGGATACACCTACGTTAGATATTGTTCGCCAAATCCATCCTATATTTGGATACTTTTTCGAGCGAACTTTTTAACATACATTTTCCACCCGAGGAGCATTATTCACTTCTGTTTATGTTTACTCACTCTTGCGGAATCCAGTCCAACCAACCGCAACCCTTCTGCACTGTCTCAAACATCAAGAACGCTAAAACTCTTTGAATTGCGATCAAGTTGAGTTGAAATTGCCAAATTCTTCTCTGTTGCATTTCACTTTGGCAGCAAGTTTTTTTCTACTTCAATCATAAGCCTCCTCCTTCAATTGATGCGGAAAATACATCTAAAGCAAGTATTTAATTAAATAGTAGATACTAAGATACTATCCCAGCTTGGTAAGCAAGATGCGATGATGAGTTGAAAGAGCTTAATTTTGCGACAGGATGCGCACATACCTATCCGACAAGACATGTGCTCAGCTATTAAATCCCGAACAAAGGCAATCACTCGTGAACGCAGATAGAATCCCAATCCTACCTACCTATATATGGCACAAGATGGCACCTCAATTTGCTGAAAATATGTTCGACAATTTCGCACTAAAATTGCGTTACTTCCACCTGCTGTTTGTGCATTTGTTATGAGCGTAGAGCATACTATCAGACGCCGTAGTGTTAAGCAGAGGAAAATCGAATCCTATTTGAGGCACACACACAAACTTGTATTGGATGGGTGCAAAAGGACGACGTGAAAATACTCCGAGAATCTACTGCGGAAATATTTCGCAGGAGTTTTACCTAAACACGAACAAATCGGATTTACCCCAGTGTTAGGTACAGTTACAGTTTTACCTTGTCTACAAACGCCAGAGATGTTTTCCGCCACCTAGTTTCACACACACACATTCTGCAGAACCTCAAAATCCACCCAATTTGTTCATGGTAATGAAGTGAGCACGTACTCGAACGCAATTTTGCATAGTGATACGGTATATATCTCGGCTGGGGTTATATTGGGAAATACAATTTCCAGTCAATGCGGTGTGATCCTCGTCGGGTAGTCCCTTAGAAAATCCTGCGCCATACACAAAGAGCCGAAGATAAAGGACGTGCCATGAATACGTGTATATTGTCGGGTATCGATTGGTAGCGAGTGGCGCTTCGCCTTGTCAAACGCATTCTACCCCCCTTTACCTACAGGGCGAAAATTCATCTTACACATACAGACAACAAGATTCCAACCTGAACATTTTCCACTGTAAATTGTGGCGAAAAAGGATTTACGGTACAACGGCGTAGACGTAGAGTATGTAGGTAGTAGCATGGCAACATGCCATCACGTGGTACGAATTCGAAAAGCTTCGATTTATTGCCATGTAATTAGAAACCCTGTTGATCATCCTCATAGTGGCAGTGGGGCAGTAGGTGTGTGTGTATGCTGCTGTGATTTTATAGCGACTTAGTACGTCATTAAACGGGATGTGACTTTAATTTGTTTGAGCAGACAAAGAAAACACCCGCCGCCACCAGTAGGGAGAAGAACAACAACAAAAAAGAATCCAATTTAGTGAGCAGAGTCCTGACTCCTGAGTATACCTGTGTGTATCTGATTGTCTGGTCTGCACAAACGATTGGAGGTGGCTGTACGTGAACTAATGGGCCTTACAATGGAGTAGAGAAGGATTTTCCTTCAGTTGATGATAAGTCGGTAATTGAATTAGATTAATGACGAGGGAATTGGAAAGTGTTAGAAATCAATATATAGAAGGGATAAGGACTCTTGCAATTCGTTTGTAGATAGTTGGGAGGACGCGACGCTTGAGTGGAGATGGTATCATTGAAACGATCTTAATGGGTGTTCATTAAATGGGGTGTTGTAAGATCGTCCTTCAAATGAAACGGGACGTAGAATGCATGGAGGCTGCTCGTAGCGACAGTTAAAGAAGACAAGCAGGGATATTCAAAAGGGTATAGCTGCAAGTACGTAACTAAATTATGCATTACTACCCCATCTACGAAACACCTCGCTTTCTTGTCGAAAATGTTCCATCACTGAAACCCAGGAGCTGGTTTAGTGTCGTCTTGTGCACAGCGAGTTGTAAGGCATATAAATCTTAAGTCGGAGCCACTCCGAGCAGACTCGTTATTACATAGCAGTCATTTTTGGACAAAGGACGTATATTCAAACCATTAACACAAAGGTTACAAAAGGACATCTTTGGTAATACAATCCAACAGCAAACCTCACCCAACACCACCTTTTGAAATGAAATTAAGCTTTTTTTACTTCACTGAGGGCACGGAAAGAATTTTAAGATCAAATCAAGAAAAATAAGCGCAGAATCACGAAAAGTTTGTCTAGTTTTAGCGGTTAGCTAAGGATTTAGTAATTCACGACCTTTTATTCGCAATTCTAGAAATTGTACGAAGTGAAGATATTGACCCTCAAAAGTCGTGAATCAACACTTTTCATTATATCAATAATGCGATCAAACGAGAAATACATATTGCCATAACCGATCACAATTTGACGCAAATAGTTATCAATTTGATATTACATGGATTGTAAGTTGCAAAAACAATTCGTAAATTACCACTTTTCTGTTCTAAATTACGATTTCCTCCCTTAGCAAATTACAACCATTTAGTCTTGAATTGCAACTCAATAGTGTTGATTTGCAAACTAACAGGGGAGATTTACTACTTCAGTGGTTGCAATTTACAAATTCTTAGTCGTAAATTGAAACTTTTTTTTATCAATTTGCAATTCATATTTTGCAATTTACGTTTCTTGAGTAGTGATTTCAGGTATCACCGTATTAAATTGAAAATGTTTTATCGTGAAATTAGAAAACTTTATTCTCAATTTGCAACTTATATCTTGTAATTTACAAATCAGAATTCATAGTTGTATTATTTAGGTTATTTTCGTATTCCTCCTGATATCCAAGAAAATCATACGGCGCCATATCGTCCGGAGACAACGGGATTTGTCTGGGGTGGTTTTTCTGTCTATGCTGAAATTTAAAATACAAATAAAATATTTAGATGAACTTGACATTGATACGAACCTTTACAATTCTTTTCGATTACATATTTTAGAATACATTCCAATTGATACTTCTTTTCTAATAGCAGGATGTAACTTCTGAAAAAAATACAGATTTATATGCATAGGTACTTCAGGGTTTTTGGAATTCAATAGGTACTTACAAAATGTATTCCAGAATGCTTTATAATTAGTAGGACACTCACTATCCATACGAATTAGTTATATTTAATTTTAAACAACTTTAACCCGACTGCTTTAAGCAAAGATTGAATACCGACTGCCTGTCTCTGCACCGACACGCAATGTGCACAATGAAGATTTGGCTTCATGATTGACATACATACATTCATCCATAAAAATAAAGGACTTAAAAGGATTTCCATAGGTACATGGACTATGAACTGTGCATAAAAAAATCCACACATCAGGTAGTTGATTCCATGGAAATTACAAAAAATATTTTGCAATTTACGACTTCTCTACGTCAATATACGTTTTCAGTTTCATGTGTTAAATTATTACAAGATTTTATTGATTCATCATTCAGTTTTGGTAAATCACCAAATATTTTTCGCAATTTGAGATTGTGAAGTGGTGTTTGAGAAATTGACCTATTAGAGTGGTAAATTACGCCAAACAATCTCGCAAATCACTACAAATAAAACAAGCTCGAATTGATACTTCTAATCGTAAATTTCAACAAACAGAATTTGGTATTCTCCGCCGTTTTCAATGTCAAATTACCAATTTCTGTATCAATCCATGAAAACTTCGTTGTGATTTGCGAGAAATATATAAATCGTAAATTGCAACTCAAAATTTTGCAATTGGTGATTTTCAATTCTTTCCGCACAGGTCTTTTTTTTTTTTAAGTAAAACTTCTTTAGGCACACTTGACTTGGGGGGTAAGCTGGTGAATGCGTCACGAAAGCGTTACGGAAATTGCGAACGGGAGTTGAGAGGGAGATATAAGTTAGTGAAGATAGAAAGAGAGAGAGTTACGTTTCGTTTCGTACATTGCTGTAGGTGCAAGAGAGAGCAGTGCGCGCACACATTTTCTTTCTCTCTTCTGGGCTTATAATTTCCCTGGGAAAGAAGCTCCTTCTAATACCACCAAGGGCTGGGCATTCACATAAAATATGCTCAGTTGTTTCGTCTTGCAGTGCAGTTCGTCGGCTTTTTCGTTTCCTTAAATTCCTTCGTGCCCAGGAACCCATCATATTTTGGTATTGTTTCTGGTGCAAAGTGTTTCGAGAGTATTGAAGCAGTGTAAGACAGATTTGGAGGCAATGGTGGGTGAGCTAAGGGCTGCTTGACTATCTGTGAATATATGGATGTTTGCTCCTTTATACCTGATTTGTAAATGAGGCTTGCGCATTCTTTAAAGGCATGGAGCTCTGCTTGAAATACGCTTGGGCCTTTTCCCATTGGTATTGAAATATTTTGATTTGGTCCGAATATGGCGGCTCCGACCCATGAGTCCATTTTGGAACCGTCCGTATACCACTATATGGCTTTTTGGCAGTTTGGTGGGCTAATGCTAACCCACGCCTCTCTATTAGTGATCTTTGTGGCGAATCTTCTGTTAAAACAATAGTGTGTTTTTGGGAGGCGGTCTGTGATCGCGCAGATCACGTCAAGTTTTTTAATCTCCGAGAGAAGTTTCATCAGGTCCGAGCAGATTTGTTGAGCTGCGTATTGCCACTTTTTTGATGTGAATGTGGAGCGGTGTTAGTCCTATTAGGGCTTCTATAGCAGGACAGGTACGCATAGCTCCTGAAATGCCTAGACATGCTGGACGTTGTATCTTGTTGAGCTTTACAGTGGCGGTTTTCTGTGTAACTTTGTTCCACCATACTATGGAAGCGTAAGTAACGATGGGTCTAACCGTCATTTTATAGATCCAATGTGTGATCTTTGGGGAGATTTCTTCTTACTTCGATATTCACAAAGGAACATGGCTTTCACTAGGTCATCAAAACGGCAATCAAATTGTTTATGGTGCGGACCCTGTTTCAGTAAAAGCGAATGTCTCAGACTTCACAACACGTAGAAAATACTATGAGGACGATTAACTATGAACGGGTACAAACGAAGGAAATCGATAGAACCTTAGCCGAAACTCTTGAAAAGTCCTGTACAGCCAACATGTAGTGCAATCTCTAAATGTGCCGAAGACAATTTAGCACCGCAACTGATGTGCTTGGTTTCACCAAGCCACATGGCGAAACCCCCTGTTTGATCTAGAGTGCCGTCAAGGACATGTAGCAAAATAACAGTCCAACGAAGCGGCGTTGTGCAGAATGACGAGGGCAAGGTCTACGATCAATATTGAGGAGGAAAGAACATCGGCTTCTCCGCGCGATCGATGGTTAGGTTATGTTTCTGAGGAAAACCAAAGTTAGTGTCATAGCAGCTGGAGGCTGCTGATGCAGAAAAAATGTTCGAAAGTTTTACGAAAAGGTAAAAAAAAGGTGTCATGCCAACAAGACCCAAACATGAACCTTAAGGCCAAGTGAACTTGGGTGTAAGGTAGATGTACTGTGGGTGTAAGGTAGATGTAAAAACCTGTACCAGTGTGGCTTAAGGTCCGTAAAGCCCACAACCAAATATTCTCACTTCGACAGATCTTGGAAAAAGTAACCCGGATCGATACTAACCATCTTTTTATTGAACTTAAGGCCGCATATGACAGGATTTTTAGAAACGAGCTATAAACATCCATGTATAGATTTGCCATCCCCGTCAAGCTTGCTAGATTGCGCAGAAAGACAATGGAGAACGCCCTCTGCTTCAAGGTCGAAAACTATCGCCAAGAGACCGCTGATGTCAGAAAAAGATTGAGTAGTGAATGATGCCCCAAATTAAATACATGCTGTTAATAAGAAAGTGCAGACAACATCGACGATAGACAGCTAGAGCTTTGAGGTTGTAAGTAACTTTGCCTCTGTTCTATAAACTAAAAGCTCTTAAAATGAAATCCCAGCAGGAACGAAGGGAAGGATGATACTTGGAAGTCGCTTACTAAGACCTTCATCATCCCAGACTTGCCTTATAGCGCAGAAGCATTGATGCTAGCAAAGGCAATTGATGACCTCCTTGGTTGCTGGTTGCTTCTAACACACACATTTTTGAGTGATTTTTACAGACTTAGCAGCGAACTCTACCCGGACCAAAGTAAGTAAGAAGTAATAATCATGTTTTGCAAAAAAACAAAATGACGGTGTTCGTCTAAAGGTGAGCTATAAAACTTGAGGAAAGTGTTACCTATTGAGACACTAGCAAAGGTTTTAGCGACCACTCTCTACGACTGTCAAATGCTTACTGATGACAAATGTCATACAAACCAAAAAGATGGCGGAACGAAATTGGCGTGGACTACAAAGATTACACCCTGGTATTGCAGAAAGGATGAACTTCTGAAATTCGGACTTCATAATAAAGCTTGACTATAGAAATATAAAAAAAAAAAAAAAGACTTTTACGATTTTACCAAAAAGTTGTTATGCTCTGCAAATCATATCCTTTGGCACCAAGTTGCTAAATTGATAAAGCCCATATATCCTGTAGACTCTGCAAATAATATTTCACTACACGCCTTCAACTTTTGACCATTTTGCTTTTCACAGTTAAATATTTCCTGCTTAGCAGTGAAACAGATGTCTCGTAATTCAATTAAAACTTGTCAGCTTCGTCTCCCCCCTGACTAATGTCCATATTTCTCCAAGGACAGTCCACTTTTCGCAATGAAAACAGAAACGTACATTTCAGTTCGCGCACTCGTCCTTTTTAATAACCACATGAGAAAATTAACATAAAACAGTGCACAACTCAAGCAAATTGTCACATCCTAACAAAGAAAAACGACAAACCGAGCTACAACAATTCTTCACATCCTTCTGTGCGAGTATGGTGATGGTGGGACTTATCCTCGTGTTGCATATACATATGTATATATTTTTCTTTTTTTCATCATTCATTTCATTTGTTTTACAGTAAAAATTTATGATTCTCATTACAATCTGGAGTAGGTACCATCTGTGTACTTTCATGCAGGCGTATTTATGTATAGGTGTGTATATTTTTTACAATAAGTTAACGAAACCTTCATCCTTTTATACCGTCACTGAGTGTGCAAATAGAATGAAAAAAAAGAACACGAGAGAGGAAGAAAGAGAGATAGAGAACGTGTGAGAAAAAAGAACACAACTTTCATAATTTATTTCTGTTTAATTAGAGCTCCTTAGTCCTTATCCTTAGTGGGGTAAACGATAGCGCAAAAAACACATACACAAGGACTGAGGTAGGCAGACGAGAAATGTAGTCGGTGAGTAATTACGATCCATTAATGAACAAGCAACGGGCAACTGGAATATTTTTCAATTACATATAGTAATATTTGAAATTAAAGAAAATATCTTTCAGCTGGGACTGACGGATTATAACAGCCGTTTCGTTGGATGTAACACAATGAATAAGGGTCCCATATGTAGCAATATTAATATTCCCAGTAATCAGTGGTTGTAGTCATTTTTATTTTAATCACCGACTCCAAATAGTCGATTTTTTTTAGGGTCATTAGTCGATGCACAGAAGGGTGGCGAATGGTGGAACATACACATACAAAAAACGACGGTAGGTCCCTATTATACCTATTAAAGCTCGCATACGTCTGGGTCGACATTTTTCTGGCAACACTGATTTAAAAACAAATTATAAGCGAGCGGCTCGAAATACCGCTTTCAAAATGTTGTCTTCTTACACAAAAATGCTGCTTTTCAAAATCATGCGCTTAAAATTCTGCTTTTAAAATTTAAGGCAATCAAATTTAACTTATTTTGTTTTTTTCCAACTAACGAATATAAAGAAAAAAAAAATAAAGTAAATGAGAATGAAAATATGTACCATTTTAAATTTATGAAGACATTTTAATTAAAAGTTGAAAAATAGTAAATTTTAATTAAGAAAAAGCAATTAAGATTCAACTAAATATTGATAAGAAAAATTAAAATAAAAATATTTAAAAAAAATGGAAAATAAAAAAAATCGTAATTTAATTTCAAAAATAATAACTACAAACTAAATAAGAAGTGAAATTTAAAAAAAAAATTAAAAAATGTTTGGAAAATGTTAAAATGTGTGCGCTTTTGAATTTTGAAAATCTGTTTTTTGAAAGGAGAATTTATAAAACAGAAAAATCAAAAGGTGGTCCTTGGAATAGAGCTTGACAAAAAAAAAAAATAGGTTCTAGAAGAAGACAGTGTACCCTCTCGAATGCATCTAGGAGAGGCACACCAACAGTGAGACACTCAATATAACTCCGAAATGACTTGTTGGAACACATTGCCCCTGCATATACAAGAAATGGGTTATCATTTGGCTCACTTCTCATCAAGTTCACGTGTAGTGTAGACCGGCTGTGAGATTGACAAAACACAAGAAATCTTTTTTTTTTTTTTAATTTTTGCTGAAAGTCAAAAGTGAAGTATTTTTGGGTGAGTCACATTAAGATGTGTTTGTAGTTTAGTTTGGAGTGTGTAGTAATTTTAGATGTTTCAGAGTGTAGCTTCGGTGATATTAGCTTTTTTTAATTTTTAAAGGATTCGCTAATAGTGAGACAGTGTACATCGACAAACAGTGAGACTGTTGATGAATTAATTTCTGTTTTTTAATGTGTTACCAACATACTACTTTACAGGATCATGAGTGCTTTTCCATAAGGAAATTTTACTGATGATGCAATGAAGAAAGTCGTTTACTTAGTAAATAGTGGGATGAGCTCTTTATCCGACGTAGATTTTGGACTTGCTGATTCATCTCTCGACGGATCTTTTCATGTTTCTGAGGAAACCGATCTAGAGATATCACCCGTCAACGGGGATCATGTATATTTGTAGAATTCGCCTAATCAGGAAAACATTTGTTACACTAGATGACATAAAAATTGTACTACCCGATCCTATTCCATATGGCCAAACGAGTAGGCAATAAGGCAGCATACAGTTTCTGATCCATTTTGACCAAATTGATAATCGCTAGTTTTTTTGTTGAGTTCCGTTTTTTGAAGTCTAAAATATTTGCTTATTTTTAAATTCAGCAAAGAAAGATAATATTTAAGTCACGTGTCTCACTATTGGGTATCAGCTGTCTCACTGTATGTACACGTGTCCCATCAGTGAGACAAAAGTGTTTTTTTTTTCACCAATTCTATTCCATAAACACAAAACCTAAATTTTATATGCGAAAATTAAGGCGAAACGCGACGCAAATGGATACATATTAGAATTTCAATATATTTTGAAAACTTTTTAAGTAAGTTACATTGATTTAAAAAAATTCGAATAACAGTTTCAAGCTATCTTCCAAAACAAAATTTGCCCAACACTTCGCGTGTGTTGGTCTATCCATACATGACACGCGGCTTGCAAGAGCATTTATCGCATTTGGAGTTTGACGGTTTTTGTAAATGAAGTGATCAATAAAATATTTCCCCATGACATAAATATCTTTTAATTCAGGTAAGGATGTAAATCCATGATCGGCGATTGGGCAGGTGATCCAATGACCGCTAAAGTAGGTATCTTATTGATTGTTTTGAAGGTATCTATCCAGCGAAATATTTTCAAGTCCAATTTTCTATAAAAATAATTCAATATTTTTTTTCTAATGCCATTACTTGAAAACGGCTGCACCGATTTGACTAATTCTTTCTTTTCGAATGTTGGCAATAGTTTAAGGAAAAGGTAGTGTTTCTAAGTTGACGCACACTTTTGAGAACCTGCTCGGACAATATTTTGTGTCGCTTTCTATGCATCATCGAGTTTGAACTTATTTTTGTTTACGCAGAGGGTGCTTCTGAGGCTCTCTGAACTTTATATTCGAAGGATTATTGTATCGTCTTCTCTTGCGTCTATTGTGGAGCGGCGTACACACTTTAAATGATCTCAGTGCAATTGTCTAGCAATTTCACAGCCAAACTGTCTTTTCTTCTCCTAAATTCATATCCAGTTCGAAAGTATTTGCGGCTTGTAAATATACAAATAAACCCACAATGCAACTGACAATTTGGCTAATAAATTGCCTCAACTGAGAGAAGGTTTCCACTCAAACCACAAGTAAAAGTTGAATGATCAATATATGTAGAACGTGATGATATAAATCCCAGAAAGGCCTCGACAATAACAAATCATAATACCCAACTCTAAACTCGAAACTAGATCGCTTGGGTCAATACGTTCGGTCCTTGTTAATGAGCTGCACTGGAGGAATTCCATTAGCAAAATGTTGTTTCCCAAAATTAGGCATCCCTTCTAAACAGAAACCATTTGAATATTGACCACAGATACTGCACAGAGATGAACACTTCCAGCTCTGACTTGCAGGCTCCATATCGTAACTGGCCAGCTACTCGTATCTGTGTCTCTCTCTCAAAGTATTGTCCGCCCGTGTTTCAAAATCAACTCCGCAGAAACTATCATCATCGGTGCTCGAGGGTTTATTACGTTTCTTGGAGAATGTTGCAGTGCTTCTGAATTATTGTCGACATATCCTATATGCTTCATGTTCGGCACTGTAATCCTCTTGCTGGTGTATTCCAAGCTATTTGCTATTAGCAAAAATTAAACTGTTCAAACCGGGTGGATATCTTGCTAACCAAACTGAGCCCGGAGAGACGCATATACAGAACCAACAAAAGATGACACACGAATAAATATCCAGAACCTATAGGTATGATTGCCCAAAAGGACACTGTAATAATATTGCAGGACAAACAGGCCACTACCGCATGCACATGCCCAATGAATCTTACCATAGCGAATAATACGAGCATTTTGGGATATCGTCCTATGCATGCTTCATGGCACATGCAAACTCGTCTGTGGAATGGTTCCTGGAAAGGACCAACACCAAACTACCCCCTGGACAGTAACTTTGCATGAACATCCGAATGGTGGCGATTTGTATGAATGAATGAGTCAAGGAGAATACAAGACCACCATCAAGTGCAGGAATAAGTTTAATATCTCTGTGTGAGCCTGAGCACATACGTCCAGGGAACAACAGTCAAGGATATACGTCTGTTGCACCTGATGATGCTGTTTGAACAGCTTTTTGTTTTTTCTTCCTCTTTGGGATAGATGCAAGCAAGGGTTGAGAAAAGTGAATTCGAGACGATTTCGATGAAAGGATAATGCGCTGAGGGGTTTGTGCTACATCCTCACACCTTACTTCTGGCAGCTGCATTAAGCTCAGGTAACATATTTGCGCTTCGGAGATAAATTTTCCAAATTTTACTGCACAAAAAAAAACCGAAAAGAAACAGTGTAACGGAAGCCAACAAGGATCTGAAACTTCTCGAGCTTCTGAAACAATGTGACCCTGGAGTGTATTTTCTGCAGAAGGCACAAGGATTCCCGACAACAGAAGGTGTCACTTCTGGTCCCAAATGGGATATTTTAACAGAAACGTGAACGGCAGAGAACCTATGGCATTCTGTGATGCTGATGACTCTGTGACAATGGTTCTTGCGAGAGGGATATTTTTGCACTCTAAAGGTATCTGATAATGGCGAGGATGGCCTTTGTGTTTTGAGGAGAAGTTTATTTTTTGCAAGAATTCAAGATGCGGCTTTGCGAATGGCGTTTCTGTTTATAATGGATACGTGTTCGCTGTATTTATGTTTCGATCGTGAAGACGAGGTTTGTGGGTTTGTTATAGAATTTATAAAATAGGTATATGGTCAGACTTCGTCGAAAATTAAGAATCTCAGTTATAGGACCTCTCGCAACAACACTTCTGACGTCGCGAACTCGAGCAAGGACATTCGCTGTTTAGTATACTGACTACGATGGCACGATGTCTCTTCTCTTATGACAGGCGTAATGTGGTAGTCACAAAGTTCGTCATTCCACAGGGTTATATACTGCGCCCGATATTATTGAGCTAAGACAATGTTCTCTAACTGAGGATCCCAAGTCGTCCAAAGCTGTTGATTTAATTATTTAACTCTGCCAGGTATTTGAGCGCAGCCCCCTACGACAAAGGGTGAAATGCATAAAGAAGGTCTTCAAAACTTTTAAAACAATACAAATGAAGCACAGGAAGAACTTTGAAGTCACAGAACAAAGTTTAAATACGATGTAGACAAGATTTTCGGCATAATTTTCGTAAAATATATTTCTGTATTATCAAGAGTGGTTGTATTTAATTTTTATAAGCAATGCAGTAAAAAATAATTTTTAACAACTTTGTTAAACAAATACTGCCCAAATAGAAAAAAATAAAACGACCAAGTGCGAGTGTCACTCGCGCACCGAATGTCCCGAGTTGGAAATTGCGAAGATTCCATTTTACCAAAATGAACTACAAGCAAATAAAACATTTTTGAAGTTTTCATTAACAGCTTACGAGTACTAAAATGAAACATATAACTCAGAAATCAGAAGGGTAGAATCATTTACACATTTCGCATAGCAACATAGCTCCCCTCCGAGTTAAAAAAAAAACACATCCGTAGCCACACACAATACATTTCAGAAGATGAGATGAGGTAAACTCCATACATACTAAAGGGTCCGCCATCTAACTTTTTTTTTTTTCAACTAGTGCTTATTTCGCGAATGGTAGCACTTAGCTCATGTCTGATTTGACATATAATTAATTTTATCCTTCCGCTGAATGAATATGGTTGTGTATACGCTTGAACAACGCTGGGAAATATTGCGACATTACTTTGAAAATCATGGTAATGTTGCAGAATGTGTGCGAAAATTGCGTACGGAATTTGGAAGAAGAGAAGCACCTTTTCAGATGAAGCTCATTTTCATCTTGGCGGGTATAACAAGCAAAATTGTCACATTTGGGGCACAGAAAACCCGCACGCATACATTGAAAAGCCGATATACCCAAAACGAGTCACTGTTTGGTGCGGAATTTGGTCCAGTGGTCATTACAGTCAATGGCGATCGTTGTCGGGCCATGTTGAACGAATTTTTATTTGTGGGGTGCCGTAAAAGATAAGTGTTACGCCGACAAGCCAGAGACAATTGACGCTTTAAAGGACAATATTCGTGAAGCCATTGGTGAAATACAGCTGCACACAATCGATAATGTGCTTAAAAATTGGACCGATCGTGTACGCTACTGCATGGCCAGCTGAGGCAGCCATTTGAATGAAATTATTTTCCATTATTAACCGGAAGGATTGTACTTTCAAATAAAAAAAGAAATTTGAGAAAATATTCAGTAGTTTTTTTTTATAGCATTTTAAAAAAAAAAGAAGTTATTTGGCGGACCCTGTACATTAATGCAAGCGTAAGAGTAGAGAACACGCTCTAATGAAAGAGCTTGTTTTTCTACAACAATATATCAAATTGTCAATGTGTGTCAAGCGTCACGTCTCAGGTGTGCATGAGGAAGAGTATTCATTGGAAAAGTTCCAATGGAAACTGATTAAGAGAATACGATTTAATGAATGGAGAATTAAAGAATGGAGATGACCGAGAGCACAAATGCTAGTGTGGTCTGTGACTGTTGCGTCGGTGTGAACGCGTGAAAAAACGCGTCAAGAAACACATCAAAAAACAAGCATTTGAGGCATTTCTCCAGGCGTTTCTTGAGGCGTTTTTAGAGGAGTTTTTTCAGACGTTTCTTTAGGGCGTATTTCGAGGCGTTTTTGAGGCGTTTTATAGGCGATTTTCGAGGCGTTTTCCGATGCGTTTTTTCAGGCGGTTTTCGAGGTGTTTTTTAAAGCATTTTTCGAGTCGTTTTTTGATACATTTTTCGAGGCGTTTTTTGAGGAGTTTTTTCAGGCGTTTTTTTAGGGCGTTTTTCGAGGAGTTTTTTGAGGCGTTTTTTGAGGCGTTTCAGGAGTTTTTCGAGGCGTTTTTTGAGGCGTTTTTCGAGGCGTTTTTTCAGGCGTTTTTTTGAGGCGTTTTTCGAGGCGTTTTTTTAGGCGTTTTTCAATGCGTTTTTTGAGGCGTTTTTCGAGGCGTTTTTTCAGGCGTTTTTTGAGGCGTTTTTTTCAGGTGTTTTAGAGGCGTTTTTCGTAGCGTTTTTTCAGGAGTTTTTCGACGCGTTTTTTGAGGCGTTTTTCGAGTCGTTTTTTGAGGCGTTTTCCGATGCGTTTTTTCAGGCGGTTTTCGAGGTGTTTTTTAAAGCATTTTTCGAGTCGTTTTTTGATACATTTTTCGAGGCGTTTTTTGAGGAGTTTTTCAGGCTTTTTTTAGGGCGTTTTTCGAGGCGTTTTTTGAGGCGTTTTTCGAGGAGTTTTTTGAGGCGTTTTTTGAGGCGTTTTTCGAGGCGTTTTTTCAGGCGTTTTTTCAGGCGTTTTTTTGAGGGGTTTTTTGAGGCGTTTTTTTAGGCGTTTTTCAATGCGTTTTTTGAGGCGTTTTTCGAGGCGTTTTTTCAGGCGTTTTTTGAGGCGTTTTTTTTCAGGTGTTTTAGAGGCGTTTTTCGTAGCGTTTTTTCAGGAGTTTTTCGACGCGTTTTTTGAGGCGTTTTTCGAGTCGTTTTTTGAGGCGTTTTCCGATGCGTTTTTTCAGGCGGTTTTCGAGGTGTTTTTTAAAGCATTTTTCGAGTCGTTTTTTGATACATTTTTCGAGGCGTTTTTTGAGGAGTTTTTTCAGGCGTTTTTTTAGGGCGTTTTTCGAGGCGTTTTTTGAGGCGTTTTTTGAGGCGTTTCAGGAGTTTTTCGAGGCGTTTTTTGAGGCGTTTTTCGAGGCGTTTTTTCAGGCGTTTTTTGAGGCGTTTTTTTTGAGGCGTTTTTGAGGCGCTTATCACGGCTTTTTTCGAGGCGTTTTTTTAGTCGTTTTTTGAGGCGTTTTTCGATGCGTTTTTTGAGGCTTTTTTTTGAGGCGTTTTTTTAGGCGTTTTTCAATGCGTTTTTTGAGACGTTTTTTGAGGCGTTTTTCGAGGCGTTTTTTCAGGCATTTTTTGAGGCGTTTTTTTCAGGCGTTTTTTTCAGGTGTTTTAGAGGCGTTTTTCGTAGCGTTTTTTCAGGAGTTTTTCGACGCGTTTTTTGAGGCGTTTTTGAAGGCGTTTTTTTAAGCGTTTTTTGAGGCGTTTTTGAGGCGTATTGTGGTACCAAAAGAATGGTAAGTAGTCAGTTTTTCAAAGAAGGCCTAAAGAACGCAAAAAAATAATCAAATGGTATAAAAAACAAAATTAGAAATTTAAGATGTATACAATTTATAGTTAATTGAACATTAGAAATCACTGTCCTGCTCAATTTACAAAATGGATTTAGGAGGTTTGCATCCTTAGCCGACGATATGTATATTAATTTTTTTGTAAATCAAGATATAAACAGGTTTTTGTGCGAATGTAAATATTTCGTTCACCAAATTACTAATTACTATAAAACCAGTCGATGTTTCGCTACCATTGGTATTTGTCGTTTAACTAGAGGTTATACCGGATGTTGTGTGCAAATTTAAGCCTTCTACGTCAATTAGTTTCTGAAATAGTCCTAGGAACAAAATTGGTCTAGTGGGTTCGGACGGACAAAAGCGAAACTAATAAGGTTCGGTTTTTTCACTTTGGGTACGGAACCTTAAAAAGGCGTGCAACGAAAATATTTCCTCAAAACCACAACAAGATTGGAGAAGCTCAATTTTGAATCTATTGTAATAGGTACCCAAGTATTTAAATTCATTAACTTACTCAACAATCAGGAAATATTTATCACTACAGCTTAGGCTACTACAAAAATGTAGGAGAAGAAGAACCCGGCCGACAGTTGAAATCTGCAACTTTGAATCTTTGGCACTCAGATCCGTGAACACAAATATTCACATTAAAATCAAGTAGAGCTGACCAATTTGCGATTCAAAAACCAGATTCTTAAAAGGTCCCACTTTATGTCGTAAACCAGGACGAGGCGACTGGCCACACCATGTGCGAGACGTACGTCATCTGCAAAATCAGTTGAAACACCTTTGAAGACGAGTGTAAGAAGAGAGTTTATGTAAATAAGAAAGCGAATTGGACCTAGAATAGAACATTGGGGTACGCATAAGTTGATAATTATTCTATCACACTTTTTGTAACCCTTCACGCTGGGTTAAAGTAAGATCAAAACCAGTCTAACACCACACCCGTTCAACAAGAAGCCTGCTCTTTTTGAAGTTTTTCCAGGGCGCATATTTCGTTTCGACGGACAATATCGTTTTAGAAACTTTGGTGACCATAATAAGTTATATTCCGCCGAGTTTTTTTTTACTTTTGCCAGCCTTCATTAGGTACATTTGTAGAAATAATCTGGAATAAGTTCACAAATTTGTAATTCTTTCACGTACCTAGTTCCTGGCTTTGGAGGTCTATCATTGAGTGCACAGGAGAATGTGCATCTTCGGTTGATTTGTCCTTTTGAAAACCAAATTGTGTTGCTTTAAAAAACTGAATTCTCTATCCTATGAAGTAATCTGTTTTTTACAAGCTTTTCAAAAACTTTACTTTGGGAAGGAAGCTATCTGCTATTGAGAGGGGTAATATGCGGCTGAAAGTTTCAATCCAAATATAAAAGATCTAAGAGACTATCCAATTGAACTGCTGAAATAAGAAGCTTCCCTTCTTGGTAGGAAAATAGGATGCCATTTAAAAATATTGAGGTCCCTATTCAATGACTCCAAATCAGGTACATCAATCAACACAAACACCAACGATCAAACTCGCTATTGACGTCTTCAAGTTTAGGTAGTTTATAAATTTCCCAAAGGTGTCAGATAGAGCTTCTCACCAACCTAACTCTTCAACTGACCGCATTATTATGACTACAAATGAAAAAGCTTAGATGATCTTCTCTTTGAAGAAGGTCTTCTCATTTAACTCTGCCGTGCAAGTTATTCGATGGAAATCATATCCATAAATGTACCGGTTCTTTTCATTTAAAAATCGCTGCATATAGAAGCGTAGCTTGGTGTCTAGTGTGTTGGACTACTAAGCTAGGGTCCCCAATGTCGATTTCCGGAAAATCACAAATTATATCTTAAGGTTTTTTCCGCTGGGCGAATGTCTGACAAACATCTGAGAGTATAATTGTCATGAGAGAGCTTCTAAATTAGGCGTTTGAACTCGGCTTAAAATTGTAGTTCCATTCACCCAAAAAACGGAAGGCTCACACAAAACGAGTGGTTGTGAGAAGATAGGCCTAGGGTCCTTCCTTACGGACTTTTTACGCAAACTCTATATTGATTTTATTAAAGCATTGTTCAAGATTGCCCAGCAGTGGTTGGCAATACCAAAAAGTGTTGTTTTCTACGATCGTTAAAACCTTTTGATCAACATTCACATACAAGGGTCCAGGGGTTTAAGGGGTATCTTCTCAGTGGAAGTTCTTAAAGTTTTATCTTCTATTTACATAAAAATGAATCGATATTTCGTTGTTAATGACTTAACGTTAAAAATTGCTGGACCGACTTGACTATTTCTTTTTTTTTTTTCGTCATATGTTGGCCATTGGTGGACGAAAGGTTTTCACGGAGAAAAACATTTCAATAGCTGCATTTCTGATGAGATTTTGCAGCAGATGTGTATTAGGACATCAAATCCAGGAGTGGGGAAATTCTTTTTGGTTTCTCCCTGGTGGAACTGGAAACACGGTTTTTATATCATTGACTTTGGCAACGATTCGATCGCATTAGCACTTGGTTGATTCCATTACTAGCCAAGATGATGTCGTTCACTACCCAACGGAATTTTGAAACTCACTCACCATCGATCAACCAACATCTTTTCTAATGGCACCCGGCTTGCGGTGAATAAACTATATGAACAGCGTCATCGAAGCTACAATTCTTAAAGGAAAATACAAAGGCGAAGACGTTTTGATCCGACGCATATTCCGAAGTCATTTGACTTTAAACGGTTGGAATTTCCAGTGCGGGTTGCATTCCCAATAAACAAATCGCAAAGGCAATGATTGAGTGCATGCCGCATTAATCTGGAAGATCCATTCTTTTCAATTATATACGTTGCCAGTTCCCGTAATCCCATGTCGGAAAACCAAAGGACTTATTTGTTTTCGCGACCGATAACGTAACAAAATATTTTGTTTACCAAAAAGCGCTGCAATTAAAGAAATAGTAACTTTCAAGATGTAGCTTACATTTTTTCAAAGTTATTTACAATAGCACGTGTCCAGTTTTTGGTACAGGTTTTAAACATGAATGAGGAGTTCGAGTTCTCCAAACTTGCTCGCTAATAATACGGTTATAATAAATTTTCCAAACTTCTGCTATTTTCCTGCAAAATAACAAAATTCTTTAAGCTTCTATTTCAATTATTTTTTGCTGAACTATTCTATCTCATCGGTCAATATTACGGACAGCTATTCAGTTACCAAAATATTCATCCAAACTGTTCTCCTTTCAATTTTAAATAATGTCATCAGGAATTCCATCGTGAACGGCAAAAAAATGTTTGTAAAATTTCGCATCCACCACACATTCAATAACGCTTCACAAAAATTCATAACTCATCCAGGGCAGGACTCTAATTTCTCATAACAACAATTTCATGGCTCGGATTTCATCACCTCAGACCCGAATCGAAATATTCCTTCTTTAGAAATTTCCCTAAGCTCTGCCCAACAACATAATCGAAATGATACAACAAATATCCGAGCACACGGAACCATCTGCCGCAGAATATTCTCCAACACCTTTTGTAAATATCAATAAATTTGAAATAACCTTGTGCTTCGTGGGGCCCGGCCCACCCGAGCGACCTTCCCCCCACCAACCACTAAATCATCCGCCCTCTCAACAGGACGCCAGGTGCGGTGTATGTCATATTGAATAAAAGAAATTCAAATCCGTAGCACCTTTCACGCGGATAATCCTCATTGAAGTCCTAGTCGCTAGTCATCCTCTCAGCTATAGAAATACACTCGAATACGAGTAAACACGGAGAGGATACAAAACGAAAAAGAGTGTCCTTTGATTTACTTTTTTCAATTCCCAATCTTTGATTGGGTCGACCTGGATAACCGCACCGGGTTGAAGCTTCACTCTTATCATGTTGTGTTAGAACTTTAATAAAAAGAATCGCAAAAAGTGCGTTGGTTTCCGCCCCCACTTCACAGAACTTGCGGCTTATCCTTTGTGGGCTTGTGCGCTCGTTGCTTCAAATACAATTATCCTTTTTATTTTGTTGAAGAGTACTTAGTCGGATAATAACTGTCGCATCGTATTCCGCGCCAAAAAGGAGCACACAACAACAGGCAGCATGGATTATGGTGAAATTGGAAATTTCGAAACAAGAGGAATACGAGTCGACGAGTGCACACGCGTTTCCGTTGCTGGGTCCTTTCGATGGTTGTTGTTTCGATATTTCGGAATGATTATATAATATGATTGCGTATTGTGTTGCGCTGCCAGCGGATTTTTGGAAATTGAAATGACTTTAAGGATTGCTTGTAACTTAGAAGGATCATTGAGCAAATTCTAAATTAAGAACGAGGTAAAGTAGGTTCGATTTTTGAACGGCTAGTGGGAACTGGGAATATTGTAAACACCAATGGCAAGGTGTCATAATTGATTTCTTCCTTATCTAGGTTGTGAATGTCCTTCTCTGCCAAATGGTATTTAAATAGAAAATGGGGCTATAGATATAGAAACAAACTGAGCGTTGACAGCAACTTCCACCTAAAACCAATCGTTCAATGAGATTGAAAAATTAAGCTGATTTTGCCTGCCGTCAATACTGAAATTCGTCAATAGTTTTGATAGCTTAAACGACTGAAAGTAGAACCACCGAAGTATCCTAGGTGTGTGAAAAGGCAACCATTCTCCATTTTCGGATTTTCAAAAAAAAAAAAAAATGGGACTTGGAAACCGTTTTCTCAGAATCATCTTGTCTCAGGGATTGTCCAAAAGTGATAGAATTAGGCAGTCGTCGGCGACACTATTGTATCCTTGGTTGGACTACAATTCAGTGATGGGACTTGAGAAACGCGAAACGGTGGTAGATAGCCTTAAAAAAAGGTGGTAGAATATTTAAATAATCTTTAAAAATAACACAAACAAAATTATTACTTCGTATGGCAACCGTCTGTGAATTTATATTTTGAAGCATATTTTACGAATAACTTCGGGTGTTTAAAATCGTCCCCGTTCCCCAGAAGTTCCTTGGCAACTAAGATCATCTTAAATTAAATGTTCCTCTTTATTTGTTGTGGGAACCAAGAATGTACGCTTTATCAATTTCTATAGCTCTTGATATTATTTAAAAATTAAAAGTTTGTGAGGTAAACGCATCAATATAAAATTAACTACAGAAAAAACCCCGTAGATTCAACTCATCATTAAACACAAAAAGTCAAAAAATAGCATAAAACACCCTCGCACAAATACAGTCAAATAATTAAATATTAGCGCAGTAAATGGTATACTGGACTGGAAGTTTTTGCTGACGCAATTCTCAGAGGAAAATACTGATAGCTGTGTGTGTATTTGTAAAAGTAAGGCGAGTAGGTATAGGTACAATTTTCAACTCAAGTGATAAAAAACAAATATTATTAGCGAATAGCGATGAGCAAAAGGTGGTAGATTTCGAGTTCAGGTTGGTAGAATTTCCGAAAGTGTAAAAAGTGGTAGAAGTCCCATCACTGGACTACATACACTCATATAAAATAAAAAACATTTAGGTTTTCTTCTCTTCTCTTTTCCACCCTAAATGAATGCAAAATTATAGCAACAAAGTAAGTACACTTTTTTTTTATTGATTTCTGCCTCCGCAAAGCTATAACCCGTTCGCCCAAGGACACTCTTGCAGCTCCCTCCCATCTGCTCAAAATATGACAGACGTCTGCATTTTTGTCTTTTTTTGTTGCTTTGGAATTTCCCTCTAAAAATAGTCAACCCACATGAATTTTAACTACAATTTCCAGTTCATATATTTATGCATTGCGAATGCGATACACTGCGGACTCATAAAACAGCACCGACTCCATATTCGTGTCTCGTCGGTTTTTTTTTCCCTGTTTGTTCTCTCGCTTAGCATGCATCTCATTCCTCTCTTTAGATGGAATGATGCATTTCATAGTAGAACTCAAACAGGAAATAGTGCAGGATATGACATGGCCACATTGGGTAACAAAAAAAAAAAAAGGAAAGCTCTAAATAAACCCACAGAGAACGTGAATGCATTATATACGGTTTTTTTTTTTTTGCCAAGGACAAAATGACTTTGGGAGTCACTGGGGCTACCAAAAGAGCGATCAAGACACATATTTGATTTTTGCCGTACATCATATGGCGCAAGCATGTAGGTAGGGGACACAACTTTCAAATGCAGACATTTGGCATTCATTTGTTGTTCGATTTCATGGCAGTCTTTGAATTTAGTTGCACAACAGGATGTATGGGCAAATGTGCACATCCTGTTGAAGTCTGTAGCATCAATTATTGTTGATGAAAGCAAAAGGGGAGTCTCTTTTTTGCAGTATATAAAGTGTATCTCTACGGAAGACATCTTTAATTCGAAATCAGGACTTGCTGTAGATTTGGACAGAGCGGCAGTTATATCAAGTCGGACAAAGAAAATAAGGCTGCATGCACACCGTATTGTGAATATATTTGTCGATTCAGTAAGCCTCATTACCATCACAGATAATCTTTCGTTAAGTTACAAAGAAGGTTTCTGTAACTTTTGAGTCAAGGAAAAATATATATTTGGTTCACCTATACACATCATGAAGATGTCGGTAATTAATTTCAGTGTAGGCAGAAGTAGAACATAAAAATAAATCTGCCTTTAGAGTGGCGGCCGGTACTGTAGGAACCTTGTAGAAACACTCATATCACAGATTGATCGCTATTGCAGTGCATTGGATTAGTGAAAGCGCAAAAATAGATTGACAGGATAAATTTTGCATAAGTGTCTTATTTTATAAATACCCTGCCCCGTGTGCGACTAACCTTAAACTTGTTGCCTACAGCTGCAATTCCGCCTCTTCAAGGATTTATGCTTCGTGCTGTGGGTTTCTTTTTGTTTTTGTGTTTTTATTTTTGTTTTGTTCTCCCGAGCTGACATGAAGAACAGAAAGAAGAAATAACCGGCACCTTCCGGATTTAAGTACGTTATGCATGCGGCATATGCTGCTCATCCATTCGAATACTGGGGTACACACGTCAACCTTGGGGAATACACCTTTCACATTTACATTTTATAGCCGGAAAAGTACAAAAATGACGGCCGGAGAGCTTTGGGGTCCGTTTCGTGTGTATGCGTGTTTTTATTTTATTCTTCTGTTGTCTTAACCTTTTGGGGCTTTTGTTTAACCCGTCTGGATAAGTTGACGGTAAGTAGGTTCAGGCAAAAGTTATTAAAGCGTCTACAGACGTAGGCTTGTGTTTTATGTAGGATGGCTTACGACAGTCCTGTGGAGCGGAAAATATATATTTATATTTTTTTTGGAGCGTGTTTTATTATTTTTTTTCTTCCTTGGGGTGAGTGGGAAATGATATATAGGCTGGTTAGAGGAATAGACGAGTTTTATGGGTTTTAGCTTCGTGATATTATCAAGTTAGCTGGACTGGATAAATTGACTTTTAAATTGAATAAGGATTGACTTGCGAAAGTATATAAGTAGGTGTATGACAGATGGAGATGGAGACATAAATGTGGGTATTCCATATATACAACTTAATTTATATTGACTGGGGTAGGCACATCATGTCCATTTGTTATTAAAGAACTGTTACGTCTCAGTCCGTGCTTTCTCGATAATCCGAGGGAAGAGTACTGAGCGGAGAGCCGAAATAAAATTTAAACAACTTTTTTTTATTTATTTATTGAATTGAACAACAGAGCCCGCTGTCTTAGGCAGGGCTGCGACTCTGAGTTTCTTTATTTATTTATTTAATTGTTCGGTATAACTAGGTCCGCTGTCTTGAGCTGGGCTGCAACCTGGTATCCTATAACTCTAAATTAGCTCTGTCTTTCCTTGTCACAACCTTTGCCTTTTATACAATTATTGTTCATGACCCATCTCCTATCTTCCCCCTCCACGCACCATTTGTTTCCTTACCAATTACCATATGTGCATACGCGCTATTTTTAGTCATTGCTTAATTGTTTTCCGTTCCCATTACAAGAACCCAAATGACATCTTGGGTGTCATTTGCCTTACGCTGGTGTCAAGTGTCATCCATTCATAAATTATTATTATTCCACTGATACCACAACGTAGTATTCCTCCGATATGCAACCTTTGCAGTTTTGCCATGTGTCGGCGTGCCGCTGTGCAATCGGAGTTGGGTTACGTGTGTATCGTATTGGGTAGGTATGCACTTCATTCATTGCACTTGGGTGGCGTTTGGGTAAATGAAAAAACTAATGAAAACAAAGCAAATGACCTATTAATAGCCGTATGCTCTGGTAATGTATGGAATGGATCGCTAGTGAGAAGGTGATGATTGGGGTAGGTCATGAGTATGGTTATGGTTGTGCGGATCACAACATCCCACCCCCCTTGGAAAAAGAAAATTCTTACCTGAAGGGTTAGAATTTTCTGCAAGTAGGCTTGGGTGTGACGAGGAAGGAAATTTATAATTATTTTAATGATTTTTTTGTTTTTTGAGTTACAAAGATATTTTCTAAGTACCGTGTTAAACTAAATACAATGCTTGAATGCTTATAACGAAGTGCTTAGACTAAATATAATGTTTGGCTCCTACTACAAAGGAAGTACCTATAACAATATTCTTATTCTAGTATAAAAATTATTTTTAACAATTAATACAAGGAACAATTATTTTTTTTTTTTTTGAAATACATAGTTTTATAGTAAAATAATTATAATATAGTATACATATACATATATATAAATTTTTTTTTTTTTTTTTTAAACTCCTGTAGTTAATACAAATGTTGGTTTAGGAGATGGTGGTTCGATTTGATTATTACTTATTTCTAGTATGTGTTGGGTTGGAGGATTTATGTGTTCAGTTGGGATAGGATGGGATATTTGTGCTGTTAGTTCGTTGGTATCTTTCGTTATTTGTGTTTTTAAATGTCTTCTAAAGATGTATATAAAGGTAGCTACTATTGCCAGAATTACATAGATCGAGATATAGTGGTGGATATTGTGCGAATCTAACGGTGTCAGTAGTTCTTTTTCTGCAGCTTCCAATTGCTTTATCTGGTTTGATACTGATTTAAGTTCGTCTTGACTAGAGAACCTTATGTAGGCTACGTCGCTTGTTTGGTTGGACTTTATGTATGTGTTGTTTTTTAGAAAATGTGAAATATTGAGGGGTGGTACATAAGAATTATGAATGGAGGAGGATTTTTCATTGTATGAGTGTATGATTAACTCCTTGGATTTAATGTAACAATTCCCTGTTATTTCTATTGTTGCTGTGTTTTCTAGTTTGTATGATGTTACATTGTCGTTGCAAATTTCGTCAATTTCATACTCGCCGAGTGATGAAACCAGCCATTTATTGCCTTGATGGTTCCCACACTACGGTGTCGGAAGATTGAGATTTACTTGCCGACTTTAATCGTGTTTGTGTGTATGTTGGTTTATGTAGTGAAATTTACGAGATTATTATTATGTACTACTTTCGATTTGTTTCCTATTTTAATTCTTGTATTCTCATCGGATAAGATTTCCAAAACCTCGTAGGGGCCTTCCCAAAGGGATGAAAACTTATTTTTTCTTGCTTGGTTTTTTAGAAGAATCTTTTCACCTATATTAATTTTCTTGGTTCTTGTTGACAGATCATACAGTTCTTTGGAGATTACTTTCTTTTTATTTAAAATTTCTTTCGCTGCCTGGTATCCGTGCTGTAATCTAGCCTTTAACTCGTTGACGTAGTTTTCGTAGTTGTATAGTGTTTTTGGGATTTGTTGCAGGATACTGGGGATATTGGCAGGGAATCCGTAAAGGAGTTCGTATGGCGTAAAGCCTGTGCTGCTGTGTGGTGTCGTATTGTATACGAACATAGCATAAGGGGTCCACGTATCCCAAGTTAAGGGATCTCGCTGAACATAGTGTCGTAGGTATTCAGAAAGGGTTCTATGGCTACGCTCAAGCGCTCCATTTGTTTGCGGGTGGTAAGGTGATGTAGTGAGTTTCTTTATTTTCAGCAATGTGCATAATTCTTTAAACATAGAACTCAGAAAATTTGTACCTTGATCGGTAAGTAAGGAAATCGGAATACCATGTCGGCATATAATATTTTCGGAAAAAACTCGTGCTACCGTTGAGGCTTCAGCATTAGGTATAGGAAAAACTTCGGAAAATTTAGTCAGGTCGTCCTGAAATGTTAACAAATATTTTTGATCGTTGTGGCTTACAGGCAAAGGACCGACTATGTCCAAAGCAATTCTTTCGAATGGTCGTGAGCTGGTTGTTGTAATCCTCATAGGTACCGGAGGGTTCCTCCTACATTTGTTAAACTGGCATGATGTGCATTTTTGTATGTGTTCAACAATATCCTTCTTCATACCAGGCCAGTAGTACTTATTTTGGATTCTTTTAAGTGTTCGTGACACGCCTTGATGTCCTCCGAATGGTGAGTCATGAAAGTCAAAGAGGGCCTTTCTTATAAGTTCGGGTTCATTCAGAGTGATTCTTTCGTTAGTATAGAGCCGAATTTCCAGATCGTCTTTGTCAAATAATTTTTCCAGTAGTATTTTTATAGTATTTTTTGCATTGTTGCCCAAGTTTGGTAATGAAAACCCGATCATTTTAAAATGTCGGTTTTGAATTTTCTCTTTTATATTTTTCAAGCATTTTTCTGCAACTGATTCATCCTTCGTGCTTCTAAAGGGTATCGGTAAGGTAATCACAAAACAAAACTCTGTCTCAAAACATTTACCTACATCAGGTTTAATAAAGCTTGGTATGAGTTCTTTGAGTGCTTCCTCATCTGGTGAATTTATTAGAGGCAAAATTACGGTTTTTAACGATAAATTATAGTCTTTGTGGATATCACCGGTTTTTTCTGTCAGAATAAAGCTAGAAACCTGTAGCAGCTCGTCTTCGCATGACCGAGTATTGGTATTGGTTTCATTTCGGTCTTCCAGACGATGTCTTTGATTTCGAGTTACTACCATTACCTTATTACTTTGTTCGGAATGGGGAGTTACGTTGTTTTGGCTCTTTTTCGTTGTAGTTGTCATGGCTACTGCCGGTATTCGACTTAAAGCGTCAGCGTTGGAGTTATGTTTGCCGGCTTTGTATTTGATTTCGTATTCGTATTCCTCTAGATCTATTCGCCAACGTGCTAATCTAGATGAAGGATCTTTCAGATTCAATAGCCATTGTAGTGGTCTGTGATCGGTTAGAATGGTGAATTTTCTTCCATAAATGTAAGGACGAAATTGTCGCACTGCAAATATTATTGCGAGTAGTTCCTTTTCAGTAGTTGTATACTTAGTTTCTGCTGAGTTTAAATTACGACTAACGTAATAAACAGGCTTGTCTTCACCTATATTCCCTTGGGACAAAACAGCGCCTATTGCGAAATCGCTTGCGTCTGTGGTTATTAGAAAATGTTCCTTAAAGTCAGGATATATTAATATAGGGGAAGTGATTAATTTCTCTTTAAGTCTTGTGAAAGCCTCCTCGCAGAATGCGTCCCATTTGAAATTTATACCCTTTTTTAAAAGATTCGTTAGGGGTTTCGCTATGAGGGCAAAATTAGGAATAAACCGACGGTAATAGCCAACGAAACCTAGAAATGCCTTTATATCTTTAGCCTTTTTTGGTCTCGGGTATGTTTTTACTACTTCTATCTTCTCTGGATTTGGTTTAATACCGTTGTCACTTATGACATGCCCGAGGTACATAAGTTCCTTTCTGATAAAGTGACATTTGTCGGGTTGTAATTTTAAATTATGCTCTCGTAGTCTTGCTAATACGTTTCGCAATTTCTCATTGTGGTCTGTTAAATTGGAACCATATATAACGATGTCGTCGACATATACGAAACACTCAATGCCAATCATTCCCATAAGAACATTGTTCATTGTCCGTTGGAACGTAGCTGGAGCGTTTTTAAGCCCGAATGGCATCCTGTTATACTCATAGTGACCGAAAGCAGTGCTAAACGCGGTCTTTTCTCGATCTTCTTCTTCTACCAATATTTGGTGAAAACCGTTCGCAAGATCGAGCGTACTAAAATATTTAGCTTTGCCTAACTGATCTAATATGTCAGTTATGTTTGGGAGAGGAAATGCATCACCTACAGTGGCATCGTTCAGGCGCTTATAGTCTACTACTACCCGCCATTTTTTATTTCCTTGTGCGTCTGGTTTCTTGGGGACGAGCAGCAAGGGTGAGTTCCACGGGCTGTAACTTGGTCTGATTATATTAGTGTCTAGCATCTCGTTTACTTGTTTATATATTTCATTTCTACTGGTTTCGGGCAGCCTATAAGGTCTTACGTATATGGGTGGTTTTCCTGCTTCCGTTATTATTTTGTGGGTACTTGCTTTAGTAAAAGACAATTTATCACCCGGTAAAAAGAATAGATCATTAAACTCACGGCATATCTGTATAATAGCAGTTTTTTCTTCATGGTTACAGTGATCTGTGTTTAAAGATTTTTCCAGATTTTCCAATCTTTTATATACTGGATCCTGTTCTAGACTTGGCTTAATGAAATCAAATTCTTCTAGCTTGTCCCATTCTAAACCCATATCTTTTGTGTTGATATTTACTTGTTTCTCATTAGTGTTGAGAAGTAATATTTTGGCTCGATTCTTGTTTGATTCTGCAATGGAAGAGGCCAAAAAGACCCCAGGAGAAACCTGTTTCTTCCTGAACACTACGTCTTGTTCTGAGTTAAATGCAATCTCTGTCACTAGCCTGCTTCTAGGGGGAATACAGATTTTATTGAAATGCTGTTCTACCCGACGTGATTCCGCAGTTGTGTTCTCGGGATGTGGATATGTAGCATTGTACTGTCCCCCGGAGTTATCTACTTCAGCGATTGAATCATCTTTTTCTTCCCGCTCCGTTTCTACGTTGGTGTACTTTGGATATGGAAGTTTATCTTCCCCATTTTTGTACGTTAGACCTGTAGAATTGTTCGAAACGTATGGACGAATGCCTAGAGTGCTAGTTTTATGACAAATGTAACAAGAGTATTTTTGCAGAAAATCATTGCCAATGATTCCGTCGAATTCTTGAATGTAGTCATTTTTTACCACGTGAAATACATGTTTTAGTTTAATTTTTTCTTGACCTGATTGAAAGACTAAAGTTTCTGTTGCGGTGAAAGGACTAATGATACTTTTACCTACTATGGAGGTTATTACCATTTCGTTATGGTTCAATGGTTTAAGGTTAGTATAGTTTTTAATTACGCTAATTTCTGCTCCTGTGTCTATCAGAAGAGTTTTGATTATACCATTTTCGAATGGGATGCGGATCATGCTTAAATTATTTTGAGGGATAAGGGAAATTTGAATCAAAATCGAGTTTAATTCCTCGCTTGGTGCACCTCGGCTTGAATGTTTACTCGGGAAGGATCGCCGGGGTTTTCCTCCCGAGACAGTTCGTTTCCCTGAAATTCGATTTCGTTGCTTTGATTGGACTGGTTTTGATGATCCGGTACGTGGTGGTAATTGATTTGCCGATTAGGGTTGGTATGCCGGTCTTGGTAATGATTTTGGTTCTGATTATTGTTATTACGGTTTTGATAATTATGGTTATTATAATTGTTGATATTGCCTCTGTTTTGTTCGTTTTGAACATTTTGTCGAGCTTGCGCTAGACGAGTCCTACAGTTTTGGAACGAATGATTAGGTTTTTGGCAAAATGTACACGAGAGGAATTGCACTTCTCTTTTAACTGAGTTTGGAAATTGTGGGAGTCTGTTAGTATTTTGGTAACATGTTTCAGACGAATGCCCTACTTTGTTACATGTTCGGCAAATGGGTCTGGTTGCGTTTGATGTGCTACCGGTAGGTGAAGAAAAGTGATGAGGAGATTTGTCCAGTCGAAATGACTGTTCAACTGCGTAGGATACTGCGTTTTTGAGGTTATCTGCCTTATGAGCTTTAACCAAAATTTTTAGGGTGTGATTCCTGAGATTATCTTCGAATGTTTGCAGAGCCAATTTGCTGTTTTCTTTCGTTAAGAAATCCCTGACTGGTTTTTCACTAACAGTTCCTAACGTGGCTGAATTTAAAGCAGAGAGTAGTTGTGCAAGTCTGTCGCCGAATTCATAGACACTTTCCTTGGCCCCTTGTGTGGCTGACATTAGTTCGTTTTGGGCGGAAGATCGTGACTTCTCTTGCTTGAATTGGCTTTCGAGCTCTTTAACGAGTTCGTTCCATGTGGTAAAAGAATTGAACTGAATCAGTTCGAAAGCTGCCCCCTGTAGCCTGGTCTTGACGATCTCGAGGAAGGTTTTATGTTTGTCGGTATCGACAGAGGAAAACAATATGTTACCGCATGCGATAAATTTGTTAAGGTCGCCGGGACTTCCGTCGAAAGTTGGCACGATATTGAATATATCGTTTATGCTTACTTTGAATTCCATTTTGGGTTCTTCTACTATGGAATGGAGAGGAAGGAATTCGAATAATTCCACTATTCGCTTATTTCGACGCGTAAGAATTTTGCTCACAAAAAGATACCGAACTTAGCACGAAATAGTAATTTGGGGAGTGTGTTTAATTACAAAAATATTTGGTTGTGTTCTGTATGTGTAAGAGAATAAAATATCTTAATAGAAATACCTTATTTAATCTTTACGCTGCTACTGGTGTTAATGATGCTGATGCTGTGCTGTTGCAGCACAGGCGATGTTGTGGTTGATGCTGGTAGTGCTGGTCTTGCTGGTCCTTGGTCCACACTGTTTCGTTGTATACACTGTTTCTGGTGTAAGCCCCAGAGACGCTATCACTTTAACACAATATATATTATTATATTATTATTATTTTTTTTTTTGTTATATTGACGGTGTTTAGCCCCTGTCACGCATCAAGGTCTTTGCCTTGTTCTTGGTAGTTGGGACCTTTTGGGTATCCCACCGCTGCCACCAATGTTACGTCTCAGTCCGTGCTTTCTCGATAATCCGAGGGAAGAGTACTGAGCGGAGAGCCGAAATAAAATTTAAACAACTTTTTTTTATTTATTTATTGAATTGAACAACAGAGCCCGCTGTCTTAGGCAGGGCTGCGACTCTGAGTTTCTTTATTTATTTATTTAATTGTTCGGTATAACTAGGTCCGCTGTCTTGAGCTGGGCTGCAACCTGGTATCCTATAACTCTAAATTAGCTCTGTCTTTCCTTGTCACAACCTTTGCCTTTTATACAATTATTGTTCATGACCCATCTCCTATCTTCCCCCTCCACGCACCATTTGTTTCCTTACCAATTACCATATGTGCATACGCGCTATTTTTAGTCATTGCTTAATTGTTTTCCGTTCCCATTACAAGAACCCAAATGACATCTTGGGTGTCATTTGCCTTACGCTGGTGTCAAGTGTCATCCATTCATAAATTATTATTATTCCACTGATACCACAACGTAGTATTCCTCCGATATGCAACCTTTGCAGTTTTGCCATGTGTCGGCGTGCCGCTGTGCAATCGGAGTTGGGTTACGTGTGTATCGTATTGGGTAGGTATGCACTTCATTCATTGCGCTTGGGTGGCGTTTGGGTAAATGAAAAAACTAATGAAAACAAAGCAAATGACCTATTAATAGCCGTATGCTCTGGTAATGTATGGAATGGATCGCTAGTGAGAAGGTGATGATTGGGGTAGGTCATGAGTATGGTTATGGTTGTGCGGATCACAACAGAACCATTTTGTTAAGCTATATTTCGGACGATAATGTGACAATGACAGTTGATAGATAGTGGTGAAATTTATCCAGCCATAATATGTGGCATAGAGAAGGTTGCGCAGCTGTGTGAAAGTGGCGCACAGTGTTGCCAGAAATTTTCTAAAGGAATATGCTACGTTAAGAAATAAATATGCTAAATTATATGGAGGAATGAAACCGAATATGCTAACACTTAAAACAACGACTTTAGCAAAAAAAAAACAGTTAAAAAATTAAACAATAAGTGCGGATATATTTAGGAAGAAACAAAACTTAAATTTAATTAAGCAGGAATTCACGGTTGACTTTTGCTTAGATTTTTGTTTTTAAGGTTTAACACTTTGACAGGCGATACTTCAAATTGACAAATTGTCATACAAATCTTCAGTTATGCCAAATTCAGAAAGTTTTAATAGATGCATTCGTTTTCTGTATAGCAAAATATACCACGAAAATATTTCTTATGATGGGTTTATAAAAATATGCTAGATCTAGCATAAAAAATGTCATTCTGGCTGGCGCAAAGAATGAGTCCATTTTACTTTTTTAAATCTGACTTTAAGAGCGTCTTTCCGAGCTCGCGTCCTGAGAGATATGCTCGGGTTGAGTTTAACAGTCTTGTGTACCCCTTTTGATTCGAGATCATTCCAAGCTTCCAACTTAAGCCATGTACATTTGAATTACTGTTCATTCAGGTCTGTAGGTATTTCTTTTTAGTGCATTGAGAGTTACATACCTATGTTTTCGATCGTACAGACTTTTCCAACCTCGACTGAGTGTTTTTAGGAATTCATTTTGACAGTATGACGCACAGATCAAATTTTCTAAGAAATGAATTCGAGATTGAGGTTAAAAATACGAAGGTGTTTTGGGATTACACCAGTCTGCTTAGGACTGGATAAGAAGCCATCGCAACTATTGGATAAAATGCAGCATTTTAAGAGCAACCACGGTTTGAAATCTTGTGTTTCTTGTGTTCTCTCTTACTTGAAACAACATGGGATATCTGAAATCTGACAGTCTTGGTTTTGTACAGAAAGAGTAATAAAAAATATTGAAAAGAAATGTGATGAAGGCCATTTCATGTGTGACCAAGAAGCTTGTGAATTTTGATTGCAAATGAAGCTAGACTGTTAAAAAAATTAATTTTCTGCTATATAAATACCACCAGAACCTGTCCCGTCCCGCTTTCATATCTTTTTCCACTTCGGGCTTACTTCATGCAGATGTTGGCATTTTGTTCTTTCGCTTGGGTTTTTGGTAAGTCGCTGGCGATTCTTCCTTCGACATTCACCATAGGGTCAACTTTTTTTGCATGAATTTCTTGGATGGATTCGATGTACCAAGCAAAATCTTGCTACGGGGAACTCTCGAAGCGAACTAAATGCGAGTCGCCTGTTTTACTGTGGTATCGAATTCATAAGAAAAAAAAATACCATCCAGTGTTATCTTCGGGTCTAACTACTCCCGAAAAACCCCACTGGTACTGAGTAATTAGCTCAGTCTTAGACTATAGGCTGCCCCAGTCTTTCCTAGTGTGCGGAAAATGCATGTGAAAGAAATAAACCTCACACTTATTATCCACTCTATCATTTAGCTAAAGAAGTTTACTTTGCTCGTTGTCGGTCTTGCTATTTTTTACCTGGATTCAATTCTTCCATTGACCAATTAAAGTAAGGTTTGCACACAATACTTTAAAAAAAAATATTTAACAAAGAAAATCCTCATCAAACTAACCTCCTCGAACGGGTTCAACGGACATTATAGACTATCACTATACACATTAAAATCCACCGGCCACATAAAATAAAAGAAGAAAGATCGCCACCTCCTTAAGGATTCCCTCTTTATAATATTTGTTGGCAAAGATGGCGGAAAATACCCTCGGTACCATCCATGTGACTTTAGTTTGAATTTAAGCAGAATTTAGGTCAGCCTGTGATATTGGAATTTATTTTGCATTAAATGAAATTCCCATGGGAATGTGGGGCAGAATCCTGAATTATTCTTTAGAGGAAATCTCTTCTTTCAATAGAAATTGAATGAGATGAAAAATAGGTGCGGACGTAGGTATCCTATTGAAAAATATTTTCGGATGGGGCGAATTTATAAAGAGCTCAAAATTCATTATAAGTATGTTTTGTAAAAATAAATTCTAAGCTCTGCAGGTGAATAAAGGAATATTTTTTAAGGGAGGGTCGAAGGTCGTTTTTCCACCCCTAAAATTATACGTGCCTATGTATAAAATACATTTTTCTATGTAATAGGGAATAGGGCTTACACTGTCTTTTGCTAGGTTATTATATGAAAAAAAAAATTATTTAAATATATTTTTTTAACAATGGACATTGGTAAGGTGCAGATTTCGAGGATTGTTGAGATTGTTCGCCTACGATTGAGAATATAATTGCAGACAATTGAACTATTTATTTCTTGCTTCCTTTTTCGTGAGACATAGTTGAAGTTTTAAAGCTTGTTTGGTTTTTCTACACATAGTAAGAGCTGTCAATGAACAATTTTCAACTTAAAAAAAAAGAAGAAAAAAAATTATGTATAATATTTTGTATTTATTTCCCAAATACACACTTCAAATGCAATGAACAATGTTGAGAGCAGCTGTTGGCTAAAGTGCAGAGACGATGGAAATGATAATTAAAAGAAAGTGCATATTTTATCCACTTACGAATTTTTACCAAAGGGAAGCAATCTAAATTTCTAGAAATCTATCAAATGAAATTAAAAAAAAAGTCCACGACTGGGTCGAACGAAACTTTCTCGTTCATGAAAAAGTTTGGTTGGTTGTTTTCTTATTTTATAAGGTAGGTAGATAAAAATCTGAGAAACAATGCTAGCTAAAAGAAACGGTGCATAGATTATAGGAAAAGGAATAATGTTAAATAAAATTCAAAGCAAATACTTTTTAAAGAGTTATAAGCGCCAACTGTACTATTTTATAAAGCTCTTACAGTTGACAAGATTTTTGAGTAAAATGCAAAGTGTAGCAGGAGTTTCTGTTTTCTGATGCTGTTATCTTTGACTGGAATATATTAGTAAATCTGGTTTTAGGTGTCTATGATTGGAAGCAGGGTTCGTGAAAGACCGATGTCTTTACATTGATATATATGTAAGAATTAAAGGATTTGTTTCTAAATTTGCATTAGCATTTATAAACTGAATATCCCGATGCACGTGTGTGGTGTGCAAATGAAGTTGGAGTTTCTAAATGTGCAAGCTTCAAGTGGTTGGCATTATTTTAAGGTGCAAATGCAATATGGTTGAAAAAATAAGAAGTGGGTTATATTTGCAAAAAATGAGTTTTGCGTAGTTGTTATAACATTTTTATTAGAAGTGGGATATACAAAGAATATATTAATACAGTAGGTATGTAAATACAGATCGGGATTTGTGCTTTTTGTTTTGAGAAATAATTCATAATTTGATTTATTCGAATCTTTTGAGAAAAACTAAGTACGGGATCTTATTTAGAATACTTGTATTATGTTAAATATCAAACTCGTTAGAGCGGTTTTTGTAAAATTTGGCAGACAAAACAGTACCAACTATTGCAATGTTTATTTGAAAAATACGGTTGCTTAATTATTTAGCTGAAAACCGAGTACAAGCTATTGTTTGGGATACATTACGTGGTTTTTAAAGTTTTATCCAAAAAGGGGGGTTTTCGAAATATGAGCAGTTTTTAAAATAAGCGTTTTCGGTGACTCGAATTGGAATTAAGGACGCAATAATATTGAAAACACGATTTACATTTTGGTCGTTATTGCTGGTAAACTAAAGGAAACAACATTTTTAAAAAATTACTTTTTTTAAAAATCCATTTTACGTTAATACAGAGAAAAGCTGAGTTTGCCATTATGTAAAAAAATTACCATATTACTTTAGAAATTAATTTTTGTTACAATACGGTCGTTTTCGAGATATGTCCAAATTTCAAAAGTACCGTTATTGGATTTTTTGGCGGGAAACTGAGTATGCAGTTGTGTTAACCTCTTTAGCTTTACAGGGTCCGCCAAATAACTTTTTTTTTTTGAAAATGCTATAAAAAAAAAAACTGCTCAATATTTTCTCAAATTTCTTTTTTTATTTGAAAGTACAATCCTTCCGGTTAATAATGGAAAATAATTTCATTCAAATGGCTGCCTCGGCTGGCCATGCAGTAGCCTACACGATCGGTCCAATTTTTAAGCACATTACCGATTGTGTGCAGCTGTATTTCACCAATGGCTTCACGAATATTGTCCTTTAAAGCGTCAATTGTCAATAATAGTCCAACGGTGTCAAATCGCAGCTCCGAGGTGGCCAAACGACACAGCTCTGCGGCTGATAATGCGATCTTCAAAAACAGGGCGCAAAACATCGAGTGTAGCTTCGGCTGTGTGGCACGTAGCGCCGTCCTGTTGAAACCAAATGTTCCCAATATCCTCCTCTTCAATTTTTATGAACAAAAATTCGTTCAACATGGCCCGATAACGATCGCCATTGACTGTAACGGCCACTCCTTGCTCATTTTCGAAGAAAAATGGCCCAATTATGCCTCGCACACTTTCTGCCACAGCAGCAATTTTCTCGGGTGTACGCACTGTTTTTGGCTTTTCACGCTTTGGTTTATCGATGAGGATGCCAGTTTCTTTCACTTTTTTCACAAGATAACGAACATACGGAGCTGACGGTGCTTCTCTTCTTCCAAATTCCGTACGCAATTTCCGCACACATTCTGCAACATTACCATGGTTTTCAAAGTAATGTCGCAATATTTCCCAGTGTTGTTCAAGCGTATACACAACCATATTCGTTCAGCGGAAGGATAAAACTAATTATCTGTCAAATCAGACATGAGCTAAGTGTTACCGTTCGCGAAATAAGCACTAGTTGAAAAAAAAAGAAGTTAGATGGCGGACCCTTTATACCAATTTTGATTGAAATCGTTAGAGCCGTTTTCGAACAAATCAAACTGGTATGAAAATTTTGTATGGGAAGTACCATTAATATTCAGGTTACCGTGGAAAAAAACCGCCCAGAACTGTAAGCCCCCAAACTCCAAATCCGAAGTTTGAACGAAATCCGGCTATCCGTTTTGGCTGTAGGCCTCGGCACATACAGACAGACAGACAGACAGACGGACAGAATTTTGCGACCCACTTCTTCGAGTTCCTCTATCATAGTAATATCAGAATTGACTAACATCTCGAGGTCGAAATTTTGTACGAATACAATATCTTTCTCTTACTACGTACCTAATGGAAAAAGCTAAAAAGTTAAAGTTGGCCTAGCTTCCCACAGCCGTTTGTTTTGTGCGAGCTTTCCATTTTGGGAACGAATGGAAGGGATCTACAATTTTATGGCGAGTCCAAACGGCCAATGAGGGGCTCTTTCATGACAGTAATACTCTCGTATGTTTGTCACACGTTCGCGAGAGGTGGCGCAGTGGAAAAACCCTTAAGTTGGAATTCGGGTTCGTTCGGGACTCGAACATGGGACTCCTCGCTTAGTAGTCCAACACACGAACTACTAAGTAAGTAAGTAATTAAATAAGTTAAAAGTCTGCCTGCTTACCTGTTTGTGGCAAGACTATGGTGAGTGCCTAAAAGTTCACTGGCGAATATTTCCTTGTGTATATATTTATGACAGTTCAAGTTGCCGGTACTTCGACCAAGAAAGAATGTGAATTATAATTGACCAGCAGACAATTCTTTCAGTTGTAGCTAATTGTTCGGTAATTATCATGTATTCCTCGTTCATATAGAAAATCGTAGAAAACTTTACTTCTAATACAGTGACAACTAATTTATATGTCAGAATCTAGAGAGCTCTCAGATAGAAGACGCAAATGTTCACAAATGGGCTTCTAAAGAATTATGTCGGAGCTCTTACAAATAATACTAAAAGCGAAACCATCGCAAGCTGCAGGTTTTATTGACAGTTTTAGGGCCGCTTGGACTGTTCCTTCAACTTCAAGGATCGATGCGGCTTTTGCAGATGATAGGCGAGCGAATCTTACACTGTTTTTGAATCTCGGCGAATATGAAATTTAGGACGAAATATTTTTAATATATTACGTCTTAAAAAATGAGATTTAGGGATTATTACCGACAAAGTTGACAATTGGGTTCTGAGGTCTCAACGTTCCGTTCTTAGGAGATGGCGGCCCGATCGGCATATGCTAGACCAGGGAACTTCAATGCAAGGTCACAGTACTTTTGAGGATGAAAGAAATTCGCTTTTAAATAAAGAGAAAGGCGACAAAACAAATTGACAATTCAATTATAAATTTTATTTTGCAAAAAGGATTTCAATGATAATTTTAGATCAGGTATATGGAAAGCGTGACATATCTTTTGAAAGGGCTGAAGAAGAAGAAGTTTTACAGAATGGACAAATCCAATATCTATAGTTTGAAAACTTTTAGGAAATAATGGTGACGTTCAGCAAATTATTATAATGAGGATGTTGCATCGATGAAAGCGATATTTCCAACACTACCTCTCGCTTTCATATAAACTCTGCATCAATCATCGAACAATCCACACTGTTCAACAGGTCTTCTAAATTTTTCTTTTGATAATGCTTTGGTTAATATAGCAGCCAATTTATCATTATACTGCACATACATACAGCACATCAATCACCGTCATTTTCTGCATTTTACATGTGTAAAAATATTGGATGTCAATATGTTTTGTTCGTTTTGATGACTCTGGACTTCAAAACTTACGAGCAATTATTTAAACAAAAAAAAATATATATTCCAATTCATTGATTTTTATTAGTTTTTAAATCGTATGTACTTAAACGAACATACTTTAATTATTTTTTTACAAGCATTTTTTCAAAGCAAAGATTGAGAACAATCACCTTATCTAGATCCACATTAATATCCGAATGAACAGATATCGTAGCAAGTGAGCTTAATCTTGCATTCACCATAACGCTTCGGGACATTGTTTTAATCCTTTTTTCATAGTTGAAAAGGTTCTTTCAACACTTTCTGTGGTCTCTGGAAGCGTGGCCAAACCATAAGCAAGAAGTTTGTACCTCTAAAGTAAGTCTTGTCACATTGTCACATATATCATGCAATTTCAAAACTTCGGAAGAAGGATCACTCGACGATATTTTTTCGCACCAAAGAATGTACTCAGCTTTCACAGCTGACAACGAGATTGCATTATCAAAGTAACATATGTTAGCTTTTCCATTTAGTTCACTCGCTCAAGTGCAGCAAAACCTGGAAGAAGAGCTTGAAACGATGGTGGAACGTATTCGTTGACCATTAATATGTGCAAGGAATCAGTATAGATACTCTAAAATAGGCTTCAGTAGAACAGGTTTCTGTATTGGAACGCGTTGTTTGTTTCAATTAAGTTCTTGGAGCTCCTAATTCCACTTCAAATAAGTGTCAGCCATATCCATTTCACTGGTTCATATTTAGCCTCCTCATATTCATGCATATTTCGCCCTCATACCTAGGTATAGGTCTACACATATCCAAATAACTCCTATGACTATTAGATATTAATCATTTTGCTAATTGAAAATCAATCTCTTATTTATTCCAGGTAATTGAGATGAGCCATCATCCTATTATAGATGTAAGTAGTCGTATTTATTTCTACCTGCACACACATATCTATTGAGAAAACCAATTTTCCTCTCTGTAATAGCATTATAATCCACACTATAAAGGCAACAGAGCCAACCTCTACTCATAATAAAAGACTTCCTCTTGCTTACTTGATGAACCTCATGATAAGGTTAATTTCGAACCAAAAGTATGAAATTCATTCGTCACTTTCGGATATGAGAGCAGTTACCGACACAAGAGCAACAAAATAAATAAAATACAAAAAGAGTAGTACCTACTCATCCGGGTGGGTACAAGTGTGCGTAATCCCATCCATCCGCATCATTCAACATATTGTCCCACATCAAATATTAACCAATCTGAGATTATGCCTCAACGAGTAAATATCCCCTGAAATACTGAAATACTTGACTACACCGAAGCCAAAAACGGAGAAAGGATATTACAAATTTAAATCCAACGAAGCGTAAATTGGAAGAAGGATACACAGGCAGACCTACTGTGATGTCTCTTTGGGGAACTCATCATCATCATCAAAACAGACAGATGAAAAAGAACAGGAAACCGGCAACTGAATCAAAGAAGAGGATCCCTTCGAATTGAAAGGACTTCGTACAGACCCGAATGGGGTGAAAGAAAAAACGAAAGAGGGCGGCCTACAATTTTCATTTCAGTATTTATAATGTATCCGGGGAAATTGATTCGGTTTGTTGTCTTTAAGAGTGTGTAATGTTCATTTCTACATCGTACCGTGACTCACATTCATTTGTCATAGAAACAGGATCTATCTACAAGAGCAGAACTGACTTATCTTACCACATCGACTACATACGCCCTGCAATGCAACAATGATAGCATTTCACTATAATTTACGAATCAATCTGGAAATAATGATGTTCTCAGATGTTTCGGTGGCAAGGGATTTAAATTTCCCGGGATTGGTTTGGCTTGCTCCTTTTCTTATTCTTTTAACTCGTGTTCCTCCCTATGGTATACCCTCATGTGGCGAAGATGATTGAGCACACGACTCGTAATCGTACGATGCTCTATACTATTATACATCTGTCATGGCATGGACATTCGAATAAGGGATTGTCTATTTATGTATGCGGCTCCCCGAGGAGTTCAAGGAGAGTAAAACACACAGAAAAAAAAAATAGAAGAAACGGAGCTTCAACGGATTTATGGTTGAGGCACGATGCACGAGCACGAAAAGCTCTCTACACACTTACTGCTATTAATTTGGAATTAGTAGGTACTTAAAAAAGGATGTGCAAATTGAACGAGAATTAGCTATGGGCAATGTAGATCGATTCTAAATATATAAACGGAATATGGTCACAGTCTCTCGCAGTTTTATGTGTGTGCTTTTTGTTTAGTGTGCGTTTTATCCTTTCGGATTAGCCTACATTGGGAATGGGATAAAGTGGGTATAGTTGAGTATGAACAATGACTTATTAGTTACACGGAAAGAATTTCAAGATCAAATCAAGAAAAATAAGCGCAGAATCACGAAAAGTTTGTCTAGTTTTAGCGGTTAGCTAAGGATTTAGTAATTCACGACCTTTTATTCGCAATTCTAGAAATTGTACGAAGTGAAGATATTGACCCTCAAAAGTCGTGAATCAACACTTTTCATTATATCAATAATGCGATCAAACGAGAAATACATATTGCCATAACCGATCACAATTTGACGCAAATAGTTATCAATTTGATATTACATGGATTGTAAGTTGCAAAAACAATTCGTAAATTACCACTTTTCTGTTCTAAATTACGATTTCCTCCCTTAGCAAATTACAACCATTTAGTCTTGAATTGCAACTCAATAGTGTTGATTTTCGAACTAACAGGGGTGGATTTACTACTTCAGTAGTTGCAATTTACAAATTCTTAGTCGTAAATTGAAACTTTTTTTTATCAATTTGCAATTCATATTTTGCAATTTACGTTTCTTGAGTAGTGATTTCAGGTATCACCGTATTAAATTGAAAATGTTTTATCGTGAAATTAGAAAACTTTATTCTCAATTTGCAACTTATATCTTGTAATTTACAAATCAGAATTCATAGTTGTATTATTTAGGTTATTTTCGTATTCCTCCTGATATCCAAGAAAATCATACGGCGCCATATCGTCCGGAGACAACGGGATTTGTCTGGGGTGGTTTTTCTGTCTATGCTGAAATTTAAAATACAAATAAAATATTTATGAACTTGACATTGATACGAACCTTTACAATTCTTTTCGATTACATATTTTAGAATACATTCCAATTGATACTTCTTTTCTAATAGCAGGATGTAACTTCTGAAAAAAATACAGATTTATATGCATAGGTACTTCAGGGTTTTTGGAATTTAATAGGTACTTACAAAATGTATTCCAGAATGCTTTATAATTAGTAGGACACTCACTATTAATACGAATTAGTTATATTTAATTTTAAACAACTTTAACCCGACTGCTTTAAGCAAAGATTGAATACCGACTGCCTGTCTCTGCACCGCAACGCAATGTGCACAATGAAGATTTGGCTTCATGATTGACATACATACATTCATCCATAAAAATAAAGGACTTAAAAGGATTTCCATAGGTACATGGACTATGAACTGTGCATAAAAAAATCCACACATCAGGTAGTTGATTCCATGGAAATTACAAAAAATATTTTGCAATTTATGACTTCTCTACGTCAATATACGTTTTCAGTTTCATGTGTTAAATTATTACAAGATTTTATTGATTCAATTTCAATTCACAATTTGAGATTGTGAAGTGGTGTTTGAGAAATTGACCTATTAGAGTGGTAAATTGCGCCAAACAATCTCGCAAATCACTACAAATAAAAGAAGCTCGAATTGATACTTCTAATCGTAAATTACAACAAACAGAATTTGGTATTCTCCACCGTTTTCAATGTCAAATTACCAATTTCTGTATCAATCCATGAAAAGTTCGTTGTGATCTGCGACAAATATATAAATCGTAAATTGCAACTCAAAATTTTGCAATTGGTGATTTTCAATTCTTTCCGTGTACAGAGTAAGTTTACTTAGAGTGAATTTGTAATGTTGTTGGAAGCTAAATCCGGAACATGGTTAGAATCATCTTAATAATCAGCCAAAGACAATACAGTTAGAATTACTCGACAATTTTTTGAGCTTTGTCATTACAATAGGGACAGTGACAGTGGACACAGAAATCAGAAAGGAATATCGGGTTGTGAGAGGCCAGCCCTAGGGTCGTATATGGATGCGCCACCTATTCATTTACTTTTATTCATATATGGCAATGTCCAAGTAACGTTAAGTAGTTCTTATTGACACCATGGATTTGACACTTCTCGGATTCGCACTTATTTATAGGTATCTGTCCCCAGTAAAAGTGACTTGGGATGGGAGTCTGTATCATGTTAACCAGAAAGGCAGGATTTGTTCATGACACTGCATAAAAACCAGCGGCAACTGGAAAAACATCGAGCGAAACCAGCAGTCAAGACACAATAAATGTACAGCCGTTTATACCACTTTATAACAAATATTTATCTAGTTGCTTTGCCTTGCAGAGGTTGGTGTTCAAAAAGGCAGCCCGTTTTATTGATAAACTATCTTCGCCAAGCCAAGAAAAGTGTACGAGTGCACAGTAAAACGGTTCACAGTCACTTTTGTGATGCAGTGGTATAAACTGGTATAATTTTTTGTGACGAATGGCGCTTACTAGTAATTTCATGAAGACATCTCTAGAAGACCTGACGGTTCATGTTAAAAAAAATACTTGCGATAAATGGGCACATTCAAGAATCTAATTTGATTGGTCAGAAACGTCACGTTTTCTACGACAGCCACATATGCGAACTGTCAAATTAGTACTCAGTCACGAATTTCTTGACTAGATAAACGTCAACTGAAACAGCTTCTCACATGACCGGTTTCGACCAATCAAAACCGAGATAGATCTAGTCAGAGAGCTGTCGGACTTACTTAACTAGAAACTTGAACGTCCCCAATAATACGCAGTGTGAATCTTGCAAGAAGTGCAACTCACTCTGCTATAATTGCGTGGTAAACATTTAAATTTACTTTGCTTTATTGAGATAGATGTTCAATAAAACACGCCTATAGGTGCTCAATAAAACAAGCTCATTAGGCAGTCAGTATTAATAAAATCGGTAAAGACGGAATTACAAAAGTCAACAGACTGATACGAATTGCTCTCTCGACATTTTCCATGTGAACCAACATTCCATTAGCAAATAATACAAATTTTTCTCTGATAATGCTCTTTTCGGTTCTTCTGTGCCTGTGATGTGACATTTTTGTCAGACAATGTGTAACAAATTGTTTTGAGACAAACGCCTTGAAGTGTTAAACCAATACCACGGTGGTCTAATAAAACAATGTACCTCGTTTCTAATTGAACAAATCGCTTTGAAAAACATCGAAGCTAATGATACAAATTTCCAGGAAACTATCCGCTAAAGGTCATTCCGGGCGGGTGAAGCTTTCTTCAAAAAAGTCTGTACACTTTTACTCCGATGACGGGCGAAGGTATTTTCTCTGATTGACCTAATGTCTGTCTCTACTTCCGTCTTCCGAATCAATATGGCGTGTTCCACAAAGAACTAGTTGCGATTAAAGAAGTCCAATCTTTGCTCAAGAAAAACGTATGAAAACAACTAAAGATATCCGAATCCTTTTTTCAGTATCCGGATACACTGTCCGGATTCTAAAAATTTGAGAGGAGAGAAAAATTCGGTTGTTTAATTCTGCTAAACGAAAGCAGCTTTTGCCAAAGTCAAAAAACTGGCAAAGTTTGAGCCTCAAAGGTTATAAAAAGATATACCTACCAAGTTGGTAGTGGAAACAAGAAAAAAACGCTATTCGTACTCATTATCTTTTTCAGCAGTCGGAAAAGTTTTTGATTTCGCCCTGGAACTCAGTGCGCCGTACTAATAACCAATTTAAGTCTCGACTTTAAATTTACGGAAGCTCACAATAGCGAAATTTCTATGGAAAATATAGCCAGTGAGAACTGCTAAAATTAAGAGTCGAAACTAAAAATGGTTATTGGTAAGGCCCAGGGAGTTTTTACACAATATATACAAAATTTTGATGTATTTAATCCCTTAAAATCTGATTAAAAGGTAGCAATACGTGAGAGACAAAAAAAAAAAGAAACTAAAACTTCATACAAATTTTTGGTGTCCGAATACCGAAATGCAAATCTAACTTTATCGAGTTTATTTTTTATAAATATAAACTCATAGCGCAGTATTTGAAGGAAATATGAATGTAATATTCTAAAGAAATATCGCCACTTTTATAAACACTAAAACCATTTGCGGTATCTTTAAAGACGAGAAAATGAATGGAAGTCAAAGTTCACAAATGGGTTTAGTGTCCGGATACTGGTGCCTTTAACTTATACATAATCCCATCGCACGAATATCCACAAAAACAAAGACCAATTGGGGTTTTTATTTTCGATTAGACATATAAAATCTGAAATCCGGGAGCGAATCTGAGTCGGCCCAATCGAATGCCACATAAGAGTCACTTCAACGTAACGTACCCTAATTCCCCAAATACCCACGCATAAGTCCATTAATTTAACCAAGCTTTCTACGAATTATTGTTTTTGAATAAAAGAGTGAGAATAACACAACTGTTGAAGTTTTCCGCGAACCGCACCTGACACCCTTCGCTCAGTAGTCCAGCACAACAACCAACAATAAATAGTGATCGCAAGTCCACGCTCCCTGGCCTAATTTTGCGACGACTGGTAGTCAATGCTGTCGAAATGGATACTATAGGATCATTTGGGTACTCTTGCAGAGCCTTGGATGCTGTGATACGCGGCACTCTAAAATGATACCCTTGTTTTCACAATCTATTACGTAAAGTAATTTTGTAGAAAATGTTATTTTACCACATCCCTATTTAAGGAATAGGTCTGTCAAATCATTTAATTTTTTAATTACCTATCTAGTGGCATGCCATTCATTGTCTTAGCTTTGTAGCCCTTCCACCTGCTTTACTCTTTCAACCGTTTGCAGCAGTGGAAATGGGATAGCTATAGTAGCAATGCTAATAGAAAAAAAATGTGTACTTCATATTAATATATTTTGGATACTCTTTGCTTAGAAATGATATTTTTAAATCACAGGTTATTTTGGCACTGACAGCTGTTTCCCGCTCAAAATCTTGACAGAATGTGTATCATACCTCCGAGCCGCTTTACGCTTGAGCAACGTTGGGAAATATTGAAAACTTATTTCCAAAGTGAGTGCTGTGTTGCCCAAATAGGGTGACGTGGTCGTAAATGCACCACCCTTTTTTCAAACGACCATAACATTTTTAAAATAAGTTTTTTTTGTTTGGTATTTTGACATACATTTTATGAATTTGTTATGGAAATATGTATAGAGTAAATTTGTTGATAGCATGTGAAAATGTTAAGTTAAAATGAAACTCGGATTCGTGATACTGCTACTGGCGTTTTTAACGAATTGTTTCATTACCTCCAAAAATAATTCTGAGTTCATCCAGCCAGAAGGTGTTGCTGGTCCCAAGGATCCTGTTGGTGCTCCATTAAGCATGTGACTTTTGAAATTCTTCCGTGGGAACACGATCACTGGAGGCAAAGCTTGGCCACTAGCACTAATAATGCAGCATGATGTAACTAAGACTCCCCTCTCTCCGCTGGTAACTTTACATACATTTTTGGAGTTTTTTGGTGCAAGCACTTTTTGATGTTTTTGAACTGTTGTGGTTGCAGTTTCATCTAAATTGAAAATCCTTGTTCCATCGGAAAATGCTTGGTGCCTCTGAATGATGTTAAACAAATTGTCAAAAAATACTTGCACTGATTTTTTATTAAATGATGTTGCCCGCGCTAAGCTGCACGCTTCGGGTTTGAATTAGTTTTCCAGCTGCCTGGTATATTTTCCATCTTATTAACAACGGCAAGCTGAAAGGCCAGTTTTCGGCATTCGGTGGTTGTGATGCCATAAAAAATATTTGCACAGTATTCTATATACCTACATCTTAAGTGATGTTTCCTGTGGCTCTGTGAAAAACATTCTATGCTTATAGTTTGTTGTCAAAGACATGTTCGAAGCTTCAGAACTCTTAGATTTTTGAAAATATCTCCGAACAGTATGATACGAAATACCAACTTCTTTAGCAGCCTTCCGAATAGACATTCCGCCATCGATACTGGAGAGTGCTGCTTTCATTTGGTCTTTTGTGTGGGTTCCTTTTATCCGCTGCGCAACGGGCTTCCGTGGCATCTTCAATAAAAATAGGAACGCTTTAGTCTACGTTATAACGTGCACCATGGTGCATTTAACACTAGCTTCTGTGGTGCATTGTGCACTACTACGGAATTTTAGGTTAATATTTAAATAATCTGCAGACATCGCATCTACGTTATAAACTCTTTATTATAAAACAAAAATAGTAGGTTAAACAATCATTTTATTAAAGCTGAATAAAGAAAAAGTCACTTCCACTGAAGAAATAAAAAAATTAACTTACCCTCTTTTTTTCGATTTTCACTGAAATTGTAAAAAAAAATTCGCACACGTCCGCGCACAAAGAAAGCCACTACCAGACTGAAATCTACTATCGTTGCCGGAAAAAACGAATACTTTTGAGTGAGGTAGACACAAATACATCTGTCAGTTAGGCAGATGGAGCTATGGTGCGTGGTGCACCACTGGTGCATCTACGACCATGTCACCCTAGTGCGTTTTTTGAAAAGAAGTTTTGGCCCAAATAAAGCTCCCACCGCTCTGCTGTACGCAATTTTGTGCAAATATTTCGTGAGACTGGTATGCTAGTGGACAACACCCATGGTCCCCGTCGTCGTAAGGTGCGCACAGACGAGAATGTGGCTGCTGTAGCCGAGAATGTGATACTCAATTCATGAATATCAACTCGCCATCGATCTGAGCAGCTCAACTTTTCACGCACTAGCCTAAGGAGAATTCTGCAAAAAGATCTCGGATTATTCGCTTACAAGGTCCAATTGACCCAGCAATTGAAGGCGCACGACCTTCCGCTTCGTTCCATAATTAATGGGATTGTTTCTTTTTATTAATAAGCCGTAATCAATGTTGCCGCAGTTTTTTTTTTAAAGTGTAACAAATATTTTCAAAAAGTGTAACAAATGGAAAAAAAATGTAATAAACTGAAAACTGTATTTTCGCGTTCCCTCCCGCTCCCATTCCCATTCCCGCTCGCAGTTTGACGTTTTGCACAACTTGTGCTCTGTGTACCTAAACAAACAAATACATTGACAGAAATTGGTGGAAGTTTCCCGAAAGAAAAAAGTGCTGCCAGTTCAATTTTCAATATTTTTTAACGAGAAAAACAAAAAAAGATTTTAAAGATGCAATAAAATGAACAAAATTTGATTTTTTCCATGTATTACGGCCAGCGTAGCCACAATGATACAAGTGTAACAAAAGTGTTGCACTTTTTAATTATTTTATAATTTTGTTACAATGCTACTTTTTTTGGCGCAGGGACATAAGTCCCCGGGACATAAGTCCCAATTTTTTCTTTTGGGACTTATGTCCCACTTAAGTGAGACATAAGTCCCAAATCGATTTTGGGAGTTATGTCCCACTATCGAACTTAATTCGAGCTTTACACGATTTTATGTAGCATGTATAATGCTTAATTGTATTTTTATACACACTTTTTTGTAAATATAATTGTTTTTCATTTTTAACATATAACACGGAACTATTTTTTCTGAGCCCTGGAATGAACTCAAAATTATTATCAGTATTTACAATCTCAATTTCCATTTTACGACACTAGCTAGCACGATCAAAAACTGGACTAACTAAGATCTCAATTACTGACATGCTTGCATTGTTTTCCGCAAATTGTTAGTAACCGTATTTTTGTTGTAATTGTAAGTAATGCTTACAAAAAAACCAAGACAACAGAGCAAAAAACCGGTTTGACTGGCTATACATTCTTGTTTCGTGCTCTTCATTGAAAATTCTCTAAGTTTAAAAAAAAAATTATATTTGGTGAGACATAAGTCCCAACTTTTTCTTTTGGAACTTATGTCCCACCTACGTGGGACATAACTCCCAAAATCGATTTGGGACTTATGTCTCACTTAAGTGGGACATAAGTCCCAAAAGAAAAAATTGGGACTTATGTCCCGGGGACTTATGTCCCTGCGCCACTTTTTTTTCGCTTATTTACACGTTTTCACATTAAAAACAAACTCGTATGGCCAACCCTGAATATATTTATATGCAAATAGATACACCCCGTCGGATCTTTTCCGAGGCATGATGGTATTTCGGTATTTCTCCCACCTCTGTCAACCTATCGATTAAATTTCGAGCAAAGAAACCGAACCCAGCGCCTCGTCAATATCTCATTAATGGACTTTCATTCATATGGAAAATGAGAAACGATAATGAGTCCTGCCTCTCTGCCAATCCGTCCAACTTCAACGAAAATGCCGAAGCATTCGTATTCTAACAGCGCAAATGACATGCCATTCGCCTTCACTGAACTCGAAAATGGTTCGTTAATTACAACAAAAATTGGATCATAATTTGATCATCCATTTCCTTAGAACACAGAAATACCTAACTTTGGTAGCTTGTCCAGCTTTGCTAAAAACAAACGCCTTCATGTCCTTCGAACGGTGTTGTGGCAGCCGCGCAGGTAGGGCGCAAATGTATACAAGCCAAACAAAGGGACACGCACAAAAAAAAAAATTATATTTAACCAAACAACAATATTTTTACGAAAATTAATGCAATTTCCAAAAAGAAAACGTTTCCAGAAGCATTCACCAAGAATTGGAAATGGAAATGGAAATACAATTCCAACAGTCATACAGCACGCTCGCACCTAAATGACCAAGCAAACAGAATAATTTCAAATAAAATTGATGAATTTGCGTGAATCATTAATCACGGATTCATTTGTCTGGTCTTCTGTTGTATAGTCCTTGCCTTGGCGTGGTGTTTTCAATGGCAAATTAGGATCGGACTAAGGACAAAAGCGAAAATAACAGACACAAATCGAAGGAGGGAATAAAATGCGAAGAACTCTAAGGATGGCAAAACGAAGTGTGCGTGTTAGTTGCGTTTTGCTTAATGAATGCTAAATGCCGTTTTATTTGATTTATGAGATCCTGCAGCCTGTAGTCTGTAGTCTGTTCTATGTAAGGGTCCGAAGTCGTGGTCGCCTCATAGGTATGTCAAGAGGGAGAGGAGTGTGACGTACAGTCCTGTGAATGGAACCCCAAAGAAAATATATAGGAGGTAGATTTTTTTTTGTTATTGTGGCAAGTGTCACAAACAAGTGAATACAATCAAGGATAAGGGAGAAAAAATGGAGGATTTTTTTTGTATAGTTGTTGGTGCTGCACATAGCGACCGTTTGGATATTTAAAGGTCTGTCTTTTTTTGTTGAGCGAAAAGGGCCTGCAAATGGCAAGTGGTGGTTCGTCAAGGATCAGCTTGAAATTAGGTGGATTTTGCTTTTTATTTGGTGTGTCCAGAAAAGCCATGCTCCTGAATCAGACGGAACTTGTCGTATTACTAATTTCAAGAAATTGGGGCCACTGTCAGCGTCAAAACTGAAGAGATTCTGTGGACGATCCATTAACTTTGTGACAAGTGATTAGCTAACTGTTTCTACCAAGCCTCTATTCATTTCTACCTCGCTGAACTGCAGGACAAACATCTCATCCCTGGGCAGTTCACGAATCATTTTTGAGGTTGTACGGGTAGTCCACAAGTCCATCAGTCCTCTAGCCACCACAGTTTTTAACAAGGTCTAGTCTACCTTAAACTAGACCGACATGTTTACGAAGAATCTCTCTCTGAAGCGCAACAGTGACAGCTCGCCAAGTTCTACCCACTTATGCAATCGGCGAGTGCAAGTAATTGAACAGACTTCCCCAAGATCGAGCCTTGTGTATTGGCCTATGAGTTCTGTTCAAATATACCTTTTTCAAGCTAGATGTTAAAGAAGATGCATGACAGCTTGTCGCTCGTATTTATCCTTTTTGGACGTCAGAGGTCATTATAGACTTTTATCCTTAACAGGTGGAGGAGTTTTGCAGGGTTGCTAAAACTAGACATGCCTTTGTATAGCTCTTTTTTACAAATGCTTTCGTAGGCGGCTTGGAAGTCAATGAAAAGATGCTGCGTACTTCCCTAAGTATGTGAAAATTTGATCGGTGGTAAACTAAAGACAGATATCAGATATCAGGTTATTAACGAAAGGTTTCAGGCGTTCACAGATAGCATCTTGCATGCAATTTCAACGAGGCTGATCTCTGTATAGGTATAGGAATTTCTTCTTGGCTACTAAAGCATTTCAATATCGAACATTTCCAAGGTAGTGTTAAGGGGGCTGGCTCGTTTGATGCTGTCTATTTGTAAGGTCGCCAACATAAGGGGCACAACGGCAGTATGAAGTTAACTTTGTTAATTATTTGCGACTTCTGTTGATCTATACGAAACAAATTGTCCCCAGACTTTATGTGCATTTTTGAAAAATTTAGTTTTCTTTAGCCTCCATTGAAAACGGCAATAACGATTTTGACCAAAATGCAAACTTTGAGTAAAATTGATGTTTTCAAAATTATTGCGTCCTTAATTTTCAATTCGAATCAACGAAAACGCTAATTCTAAAAACTGCTCATATCTCGAAAGCGCCATTTTCCATTTCGATACAACTTTAAAAATCGGAACATCCAGAACAATAACATGTACTCGGTTTTCAGCTAAATAATTGAGCAATTATATTTTTCAAACTAAACATTGCAATATTTGGTACTGTTTTGTCTGGCAATTTTTACAAAAACCGCTCTAACGATTTTGATGAAAATGCATATTAAAATGATATAAGTATTCTTAATAAGATCCCGTACTTAGTTTTTCTCAAAAAATTCGAACAAATCAATTTCTTAAATATTTCTCAAAAATTATTACTCAAATACTGATATGTGCCCATATAAAGGGTGATTTTTTAGCTGGTTTGGTTTTGGCAACACTGGTTTTGACAGCTGACGTGTGTTTAGTACCTTGTGTCACTGTCACACAGCTTCAGTTTGGTTTGCAATTTAACCATGGATCGTCTTACAAATGAACAACGCTTGCAAATTATTGAATTTTACTATCAAAATTCGTGCTCGGTTCGAAATGTTCATCGCGCCCTGCTTCCATTTTATGATCGGCATTCTCGACCTTCTGAGCAGTCTATTCGGAAGATTGTGACCAAATTTCGCACCAAATTTACTTTGTTGGACATTAAACCACCAACACGTTTACGTACTGTGCGTAGTGAAGAAAATATTGCGGCCGTATCAGCTAGTGTGACAGAAGACCGCGAAATGTCGATTCGGCGCCGTTCCCAGCAGTTAGGCCTTTGTTACAGCACTACGTGGAAAATTTTGCGGAAGGATTTGGGCGTAAAGCCTTTTAAGATACAGCTGGTGCAAGAACTAAAGCCAGCCGACCTACCACAACGCCGAATTTTTGGTGAATGGGCTCTTGGAAAGCTGGCCGAGGATCCGCTTTTTTATCGAAAAATTGTGTTCAGCGATGAGGCTCATTTTTGGTTGAATGGGTACGTAAATAAGCAAAATTGCCGCATTTGGAGTGAAGATCAGCCACAAGCATTGCAACAGCTACCAATGCATCCCGAAAAAGCCACTGTTTGGTGCGGTTTATGGGCCGGCGGCATTATTGGGCCATATTTCTTCAAAGATGATGCGAATCGCAGCGTTACTGTCAATGGTGAACGCTACCGAGCGATGATAACAAACTTTTTTTTGCCCGAAATGGAAGTTCTTGACTTGCATGACATGTGGTTTCAACAAGACGGTGCCACATGCCACACAGCACGCGAAACAATGGCGCAATTGCGAGGCGAGTTTGGTGAACAGTTAATTTCACGTTTCGGGCCGGTCAATTGGCCGCCTAGATCGTGCGATTTGACACCATTAGATTATTTTTTGTGGGGGTATGCCAAGGCTAATGTGTATAGGGACAAGCCCGCTTCGATTGACGCACTGGAAGCCAACATCCATGCATTCATTCGTGAGATACCGGCCGATATGTGTGAAAGAGTATGCCAAAATTGGACTCAGCGGATGGGCTACCTGAGACGCAGCCGCGGTCAACATTTGCATGAAAACTATCTTTAAACATTAAATTGCAAGGTTCAAACTATCGATTCAAATAAATATTTCATTCATTTTTTCGAATTTTTTGTGTTTTTTTTTTTTAAAAAGTTCTAAACCTCTTAAAAAATCACCCTTTATCTTCGGTATATTTTTGAAATAATAACAATGCTCCACTTCCAATGAAAATTCAACATCAACAGCTACGTAAAACTTATTTTTAGCAAATATTACCTACTTCTCCTTTTTTCCAACTACATATATTGAATATGCACTGTAAAAATATTTCCAACAACTTGGAACTTACACAATCGGCAGCTCCCACTTCATTTGCACCACAACTTTTGATGAACGAGAAAGTTACGTTCGACCCAGTCGTGCGCTTTATTTTCACAACCATTCGTCTGTGAATATTTATTTGTGAGTAATTATTTTTAGTTGAATAGAAGGAACCCAAAATGTTGTACCGATTTAATCGGCTGAATTGATAGAATCTTTAAGGACATACATATTCTTAGAATGCTTGTCAGGCAAGTTTAAAACTTCTAAAACGTCTTCCTCAACAGTCCAGTAAACTTGCCACTAAGCCACTGCGTCCATAATTCGCAGTTCTAAAGGTAAAGTAAGCGCAGCGGCTTAGTGGTTAGTGTGTTGTAACTTCGAAAGGGTGTTTTTTTTTGGAGGTATAAAACTTCGAATTGAAATAAAACACAAAAAATCGTTTCCACATTCATGCCATCCAATTCGGGAACAAAATAGTCGGTTATCATGGATCTATACCGGTCTGCATTAACGGTAACTGACTCTCCAGCATCATTTCGGAAGAAGTATGGCCCAATGACTCTACCAGCCCCTAGAGCACACCAAACAGTCAGTTTTTCTGGATGTAATGGCGTCTCAAGAGTCACATGAGGATTCTCTTCACTCCAAATGCGGCAATTTTGCTTGTTGACGTAGCTATTCAACCAAAAATGAGCCTCATCACTGAACAAAATTTTGCGACAAAAATCAGCATCGATATCAATCTCATTTTCGGCCCATACACCAAAATCACGACGCCTTGCATGGTCTCGCGGCTTTAATTCTTGCACAAGCTGGATCTTGTAAGGTCGTGAGCTAAGATCTTTGCGCAAAATCTTGCATAAAGTTGATGGACAAAGCTCCAATTGCTGTGCACGGTGGCGAATCGATTCATCCGGGTCCTCTTCAACACTTTGCTCTACAGCGGAAATTGTTTCTTCGGTGCGCACTGTTCGACGTCTCTGCGGATGCGTATTATCACATAGAGTAAACGTAGTGCGAAAACGATCCATGGTTAACCGAATTAATTGCTCTGATGGACGATTATGTCGACCATAAAATGAACAGAGCTTGCGGTAAACTTCGCGAACTGAACCATTATTTTCGAAATAAATTTGCACGATTTGCAAGCGTTGTTCATTTGTCAACTTGTTCATGATGAAATGGCAAACCAAACTAAAAATAAATCACTTGACAGCTGACAAAATGGCCGGCAGTTAAAATAGTGTTGCCAACTTAAAGTTCTATACCTCTAAAAAAAAACACCCTGTACTATTAAACTAGGGGTCCCAAGTTCGATCCTCGGAAAAACACAAACCACTGCAACACATCTCGCGAACGTTTGGCAAAAATCCGAGAGTCATGAAAGAGCTTCTCAATTAGCCGTTTGGACTCGGCCTAAAATTGTAGATCCCCTCCATTCGTACCAAAAACGAAAAGCTCACGCAAAACGAATGATTGCGGAAAGCTGGCTCGGTCCTTACGAACCTGTTGCGCCGACTATTTTTTTTTAAGGTAAAGTATAATGCCAGTTCAAAGGTTGTCTATTGGCGCTAGGAACTTAGCTTCATCCCACAAACAAATTTGAATAGGAAACCCAATTGGCTTAGTTTCAAGAAGTCACTCGTGATGGACAACTCACATGATGAGTTTGTCAACGCGGTAATGGGTGTTCGAGTTCGAGCCAGAAACCATTAAAATAAAATACTTTTCGCCCCCGCATCTTTTTCCAAAACAGGTCAAGCTCCTATAGGTATTACAAATTTCCTTGCACCCCCACTATTGCAACAAATTTGCTGCCATTACTTCACAGATTTTTGACTCCACCGGAGTAGGTATCTGCCTACACCTACAGCAGAGACAAGTTCTGCCGGCCAAGTAGATAAATTACCTCCGTATTCAAGCGCAGAGCCGGTAATTAGTTCAAATGAGCAGACATCCCCGAAACTACTTAAATTAATTTAAGTGACTTTGCTGCAATTAACTTCTTCAAATATAGCTTTGCTGTGGAATTCCTTTCGCTTAAAGTAATTCATTCCAAATGGCTCCAAAGGATCTTCCAGCAGCTGGTGATTCACTTTCACATTTCAGCAAACAGTAATAAAAATAAAAATTAGTATAAAATAAAATCCCACCTTTCCGCGCCAGCAAAGTACACATCTGCTACTTGGTCTAATTAGGCAACCTTTTCGATCTGTCTCTCACTCGGGGTTCCGAGTATTTTCATCGCAAACATGTTGGAAAATCATTAAAATGAAATTCTCCTTCACAGCATGCGACTCGGGGCTGCATTACATCCCATTCATCATTCCATCTCTCTGTTCGCTTGGTTACAATAATTGTGCTCTTTCCTCTTGACTTTTTTTTCGCCAAATAGAATAAACAATCGACCTTGTTGCGCCACCAGATACGAGTATACCTGCCCGACATTTTCTAGGTCCGAATAGAAATTGAAGAATAGAATATACATATATCTTCTACGGAGAAGTCGTCCTGGTCCTGGCATGAATTGAGTCGTGTTTTCGTGTACTCCGGGGAGCGGCAGGGTGAGAGACCGAATGAGGGATAAACCAATAAACGGAATCGAAAGAAGAACAAGTGGATACTAATGAGAAAATTTCTGCGTGGGGCAATAAAGTTGGGCACACATATCCTTGGGGGTTTCGATGGATGCCATTAAAGGTGAAATCGAAGCATGCATTATGGGATGGAGCACATTATATGTGAGTGGGGTGGACTTTAAGAAAACATTTCCAGAAGGACGGACCACTGAGGAGTTTTAATTAGTCCATGAGAGGTTTTAATGTTCCACAGGATCCTGACCTGATCCTGAGTGCAATTATTCAATTCGTTTTGGAATTTGCCATTTTCAGAAGAACTCGGGCATGTGGTACATTCGTTTGTAGTTGTTCTTGCATGGCCAGGGCCACCTTTCACAAGAATGTTGTCCCCCGTTTTTAACGTCGCTATATTGAAGACACATAGCTACACCCAGAAGGGAAGAGGCGTGTATGTAAATCATGCAGGATGTAGTCATGGATGAGTACAGCAAAACGACAATGCTCGGATCAAGGGACTCCTCTTCCATTGTGATTGTTCTGCACGCGTGGTTACTCTTCACCGATGATGACGACGTCGACGACGACGAATACAACGATGACTGCGATGGTGGAATGAAATTATTTTCTTTCACAATCGAAGGGATAATGACAGAGTTGCTGTGGGCCAGGCAAGGAAAGAGGGTTTTCGCTAAATTGCTGTTGAGTCGATATGCTACACATGTCAGTTCGAATTGGAACATTCTACGAGCACGATTACGATGTGCAAGTGCAAGGAGAAGGTAATGCTGAAGGTGCTCTCAATTGTTGGTCATTGTGTGATGAAATCAAGTGAAACCGAGGGATGAAGCCAGCAGAACTGACTGGAAAAAACGGCAATCTCTAAAATAATGGTCGGCAGCGATGCAATTAACTTTTGATTGACCAGTAAATCGCAGGACCATGAAGAAAAATAAAGAAAGGGGTTTATCACTTTATGAAGGGGTTGCATTGCCATTGAATGAATGCAAGCAAATGTGCGCGACGCGGTTGCACGATATGTTGTCTTTGGTTGGGACCTATGACTTTTGCATTAATAATTTATGTACCTATACCTATCTCATTGATTTTTTAATGCGGGTACGTACTTAGTGGATGGTTAAAATCAACATGCAAGCTTATTTTATACGCGACGCTAAAGTGTGTTAAACGACGAGATCGCTCATATAAGGGAGAGCAGGGAAATCCCTCCTGCTCTATTAGGTAGCGTTGAGTTCATATAACTTTTGCATCTGTCCAGCGAGGGCGTATTCGTGTATTCCCGAGTTCGCGTTCGCGCAGATTGTTTCGGTGCGAGAGTCTGTTTAGTGGGTTTTAAATGTTTATTTGTTTATTTGTTTATTTATTTAAGTCTACCATTTTACAGACTATATAATTACATAATTTAAAAAAAAAAAACAAAAAAAACTCTTAACATAAGAGAAAAAATATTTAATAATAAAAAAAAATAATAATAATAATAATAAATAACTAAATATACGTATATATAGTAAGAAAAACTCTTCAAGTGAAGAGAAAAAAAAATGAAGTTAAAAAATTTATCGAAAAGAAATAAGGAAAAAAAAAACTTCCACTTAGTGTGCAAGAAAAAATATAATCAATTACCCTAAGGGAAAAACTTGTGCTTTTAATAATTACATTTGTAAAATTCTATGCAATAGTAAAAAAAAACCCTATGAGCAATTATAACAATTCATTTAAACTTTTTTTAAATGCAGTTCTGTTGATCGAAATATCAACACTGGAATCAACGGAGTTGCATATTGAATTGAAACTCCTAACGCACCTTGTTAAAGGCTCATTCATTCCATAGCTTGTCGACTGATTAGGTTCATAAAACAAGCCATGCTCACGTAACGGTATTCCCGGAACGTAAAAAGAGAGCTTGGACAGTAAGAACGTTGAGTTTATTCTTCCAGAAGCGATGTCTTTTACAAACATTATGTCCTGAATAAGTCTTCTAGTTTCCAGGGACTTTAAGTTTATTATCCGACATCTTTCTTCATAACTGGGCATTTCTACTGACCCATTAAAGTGACGAAGGCAATATCTTGAAAAAGACTTTTGTACAGGTTCAATCCGATTTATATGCACCTAATATGCCGGTGACCAAATAATAGAACAGTATTCTAAAACAGATCTTACTAAAGAACAATGCAAGGTTTTAAGAGTTTGTATGTCTGAAAAATCCTTGGTGTTCCTTTTAATAAATCCAAGAAGAGAGTTGCTCTGGATATTGTGCAGTCTATGTGTTTATTGAAATTTAATTTCGAATCAAACGTAACGCCCAAGTCTTTTATTCCCTCAGATCTAGTTATTAAGTGCCCAGCTATGGAGTAACCATAGAATATAGGCAACCTTATGTGACAAAAATGACGAAACCTTACATTTCCCTAAGTTCAGTTGCAAATTATTACAATTACACCAATCCGTAATTGCGTCTATGTCAACCTGAAGCTTATCGCAATCGGCTACAGATTTGACTCTACAAAAAAACTTCCAGTCATCAGCAAATCCCAGACACTTACAGAAAGATACCCTTGAATCTATATCGTTCAGAAATAATGCAAACAACAAAGGTCCCAAGTGACTTCCCTGTGGGACACCAGACTTTGCTTCAAACTGCCTCGAAAAAGTATTTCCTATTCTAATTAACTGATTTCTTTTACTTAGGTAGGATGCAATCCACTTGTTAAGTATTGAATGGATACCAAGTGCTTCTAATTTTCTTGTTAGCAGTGGCCTTAACTCGTTAGATTTAGGACGGAGTTCGCACTAGTACTGAAAACTCTTGATTTAGATGAGCAACTTTTAATGCAGATGTTCATAATTGCTATACCTAGGTTATTTTGTTATTTTTAAAGCTGAAACCCACTTAAGACAATCTATATATATAAAAATTGAGCCTTAAAATTCTGTTCGTTTGTCATCGATTCACATCTTTGGTATTGGTCTATATATGGTTTTTGTGAAGTTTGGTTGACATCGGAAAACGTATGCGTGTGTTAGGCATGCGTCAAAAAACACATGAATTACAAACATTTTGCTAGACCGATTTGAATGTTTTTTTGTTGTATTTTGCTTGGGTTGAATCAGTGATGGTTTAGGAAAAATAAAAATTCGGAAAATTCTCATATTTCGTTTTTAATCTATTTCCTCCTATGTATAAATCAAAATAAGTCGCATTGTGTTTGAATAATTGATGTTCTCTTAATGCGTGAATGTACATATCTGGAAAATTCAAACAAAGCTGACGCCAATACAAAGTTTTGTATGTATATACGGTCTTTGTATGTTTGTTGGTTATACGAGTTCTAGACATTTAGTGAACATACCTGTGTTCGACCTATGGAAGCATTCAATTAATTTCAATGGAATAGAGAGGTTCAACTATCAAAGGGGATGTTAATAATTTAATCAATTTTAGGCGGTACGAAGTTCGCCCGGTCAGCTAGTAGTATATAGAAATAGGGTGACCAGATCCACACCCTGCAAAAAGAGGAGACCTTCAAAAATCTCAAATTAAAAAATTGAAAAACAAAAAAAATAACAATATACATCATATATAAATATTTTTTTAATTCAGAAAGCAAAAACATCAATTTTAACAAATTCAATCAAATAAGCTATAAAAATAAATTATGTCAATTCTAACTATATATATAAAATAAAAATAAAATAATAGCTCTGATTTAATTATTACTTTGATTATATCTGTCGTTTGACCGTATTTTTTTTTAAATATCTATTTACACTTACGTTTTGGCATTTTGTTTCTTAATTCATTTTAAAAATACACGATACCTAAACAGAACAAAACAAACCGATATATTTGATTTAAATCGAAATTGAGCTGTCAAATGAGTGGGTGTGTTCACACAAAAGATGGTGTTGTGTTCAGAAATGAATGAGTTCGGGTACAAATGTATTTTAGGTCGTGTTCACACCAGAAAGATGCAGAAAATTTGTGAATTAGTTTTGACAAAAAATGTTTTGTTGCTGCTTACATTTTTTTTTTTTTTGAAAAAGATACCGGACATTGGACAAAGAGGAATGCGGTTTAATTTGTTATTTTCCTCACTAACGTCCGGGAGTAAAACCCACATGTCAAAGCTTCTCAGCTTAGGTACAGATCACTTGCACTCAGCGTTGCCACTAAAATCTTTAGCAAATGTAGTACGTTAGCCAACAAAATGTAGCATTTTCAAACAAAATGTAGTACCTGTTTTTTTTTTCTATTAACAAACAAAATAAACAATTACAGAACGCAGGTAAGATATGATGCTGTTTTTATTTGTTATGTTTCTAGAACAGTCGGACACACTTGGAGTTTTTTTTTGCACTATTGTAATTGGAAATGTGTATGGGTAAGAGTTCATGTCTAACAAGCAAAGTCATATTGCAAACAAATGACTTCTGACAAGCGCGACAAAAGGATTTGCCAGACCTATATTCGACCAACGAAAATTGGTTTTCCCATTCCTTGCAATATCTTTGTGTGCGAGCTGAAGATTTGCACTTACTTTAGAGTGATGCCAAGTTTTTAAATCTATTTATCATATAAATAAAATTGGTGTAGTTCTGTTCGACTAAGATTGAATTTGACTGCATGTCTTTAAATGCAAAAATCTTAGAAACTGCTGAATATATTCTGATGCATTTTTCTCAGTCCTATAGAGGATAAATAGGCCCACAATATCCACTTTGTTTCAACTCTATATCTTTACAAATTCCGGAAAAAATTGGACAAGAGTAATTAATTTTTTCGTTTCGTTTCGCTTTTTTCTTTGTCACGCTTTCCGTTCGAAAATACTGGGAGCATTTAAATATAGTAAACACCAGCTTATAGGGGACATCTGCGGCTACATTTTAGGATATCCATTAACTCGATAACTTAAAAGGTTTTTAAATAAATAGGCAAAATTTGAAACATTTCTACGATTTTCACCTGGGTGGGTGGATATGCATTTCATTCTCAAATCAAACACACTAACCGCGCAATATATTCACATCTCTTTTAACCTTATTTTATTCCTGTGGCGGAGAGGGAGACAGACAGAGGCAGTATGCTGTTTGGTTTGCTAAGAAAAAAAAAACCCATAAAAGAAATGTCAAATATGTAGGAAAAATATGTTTACCTCTGTTTTGCTTACAAAAAAAAAAAATTCTATGGAAGAAATATCAGATAGGTATAGCTTTCAGTGATACCAGATCGTGGGTAATTACCCATTTCGTTTTTTATAGAGTAGAGTTTTTAAATAGCGTTTTTAACAGCCCATGGCCTCAATGCTCATAAAATGGTATTAAAAGTTGGAGTTCCCATAACATAAGCAACATAATGCTTGACATGAGGCTTTAATTTTAACTGGGTGTGGTAAAGGAGATTCGGTGTTTATACCAAGAATACAAATAATTCACAGTAATTATTCATTTCAGTTTAAACCGATTCGATTGCCTATTAATGTTTGTTTTGAAATGACAATCCATAAGTCACAGGATCAAACTTTAAGAAATGCGGGAGTTGATTTAAGCAAGAATTGCTTCAAGCACGGGCAGTTATATGTAAAGTGCTCCAGGGTAAGTAATGCAGCAAATATTACTATCTTAGTCGATAGAAACAAAACAGCCAAAAAAATTTGTCCCCAACAAGACAGCAAATTTCTTAATTTTGTTTCCATCAACTGTTCTGAAACCACATTTACACGGGCGAAGCCGGGTGGGTACAGCTAGTTTAATTATAAAAGCAAAAGGGGTAAAATTCGAAAAAAGTAAAATGTTTAGACGAATCTTAAGAAATTTAGTACTTTAGGTTTACGATGTAGTATGTAGTACGGCAATAAAAAATCCAGCAAATAGGTAGCATAGTACTACATATGTAGTACAAGTGGTAACGCTGTATGCACTCCTCTTAAAAATAAAGAAACGTGTTACGTGTCTCGCCTACTAATGTCCAGAGTAGACTTGAGTCTCAACGAAAAAGGTCATTTGGTTTTTACTGGCCTACTGTGTTCAGTTTAGTGGACTTCCATCTCCACTAAACTGAGTTCTTACTATAATACATTACTATAATCCATTTCTGGTGTAAATTTATAAAAAAAAATTCGTAATCGTACTGAAACAGTTGCTGAAATTTTAAATCTTATAAAGGACTTGTTGCACTTTTATGAACCGAAATTCTTTGAGCTCCATATACCTGAGCAATGAAATTCTAAGTCAATTCAAATATGTTCCAAAATTTCAAAAACCAATTTTTTTTTATAGATATTTAGCTGATTTATGTTTAAGTAGTAAAGTACTTCAAAATTGTATTTTATGTTTCGCTCTTTTTTATATTTTGAACAAAATTTTGAAAAAAGATTTTTTATTTCCGAAAAACAAGATTTTTTATCTGGGAACGCTGTTGCGCTGCTGTCTCAGACTCTCAGTTGATCAGCAGATGCGGGTAGGTTATTCTCGTTCCGACGTATGTGCTCGAAGCTGCTCATTCGCTTCAATGCGGTTTGATTTGCACGGCGAATCGCCAATCATTGTGCAATGCGGCTGCGTGAGCCAATGTTTGATCTTCTGATCAATATCTCCCGAACACTGCTTTCCAATAAACTCATCACTAACCACTTAAATTTTCACAAAAATTATGCTGACGTCTGAACAATCTAACGATATCGCCCTGAAAGACGAAATACAAATAACTTGAAGAATCATAGTAATAATTCTTATGAGCATTGTTGCCAGTTTAACTGTTTTCGATTCAAATTTGACTGGATTTTTTCGGTTTGACTGAAAAAAAAAACAAATCCAGACCACTGCTATTTTTTCGCCTTTAAATGGAAATCAAGCCGATCAAAGACAAAAATAGCTGTTTTCATTTTCGACTGTTTTTTTATATTTGATTTTTTACTTGATATGGAGAGAAAAATCCAGTCAAACAGTCAAATTTGACTGGATTTTAACATTTTGACCTGGCAGCACTGCTTATAAGCTTCATCAATAAACCAATCTAGTATCGATTTAAAATTTAAGTATTTGACAGTGGCAAATTTCACAATTATTGTGAGATTTTATAAGTTTGAAGGCGAAACTTAAATTTTGCAAAATTACCGAAAAATCCACTTTCAAACTAAGAAAAATGGTTTCCGTAAGAAAAATCTCCCAAATAATTAAAATCAGGCAGAACTTTTGACAAACACGATGTCACTGTAGGTATTACGATCGAAATTATAAAACAGAAAATTTCACTCTTCGAAAATAATTTTTCTAAGAATTTTCCGATTTCCCTTTAAAATTTTCCAATTTTCTCGTTGTATGTAGTTTCCTTGGTCGGTGACAAACACAGCAAACAAAAGATAGCTTAAATCGGACGATCCGTTCTCGAGTTATTGGCGGTCTTACGGATGTAACTTTGTTTTATATATATTACATACATATACATATATAAATTATTATGTTTGTTGTAATTTAACCAGACGTAAGATACAATGCTAAAACTTTAAGAATGAACAAACAAATTCTACACAAAAACCGGCAAAATGCGGGCTCCTGATTTGGCGCCCCTGCACAGGGCACATTTTAATGAATTAAAAAAAAACTTTTAAACACAAACGTTATTTAAATTTAAGGTTTAAAATATTTTAAATTAGAAAAAAGAATTGTATGAATGTTGAGCCGCCTTTCTGCTCCAAAACTTCACACAACCGGTTTGGAAGGGGTGAATACAAGAATTGGCCAAATAATTTGGCGACGTCGAGCAAATAGTCAAGAAAATAAAAACTCCAGCAGTCACATATACACGACACAAAAAATGAGGCGTTGCACTTTTCATAGTCAACACCCGAGCTAAGGTAGACAAAGGCCAGCAGTTGGCATTAATTTACAACTTCAAACCTATTCTATTTGTGGGTTGATTAGATAACGAAGGCAAATTAAGTAACAAAAACAAATGTCTTTATTATTTAAAACAAAATTCAATTCATTTTCCAATTTAAAATAAATCAGGATCTCGACCTTTAAAGACAAAACAAAATAAATAACAGGAATGGTTATTATAACTACAGATCACTAAAGATCTGTGTCTGTGTCATGCTTACAATAAAGTTCAACTGACAGAATAACTGAAGCCTAAAGACCGTGCAAAGCGAAGAGAGTTGGTTGAATGGATTATTGAACATCAAAACGTGGATGCTGATTTTTTGAGCAAGGTCATCCTAAGTGATGGAGCTCAAATTCACCGTAATGGAGCTTAAATTCATCGTTAGTTATCAAAAATGCGCATGTAATTAACAAACACAACGTGCTACCGTTTGGATTTTGGTTTGCAGGCTTCATTGGACCATGTTTTCGAAAATGAAACTTCTGCAAAAATCTGCCTGAAAATAAATCATGTCTTCAAATCGATAAAATATGAAATGACAATCAGTATGCTCACAATAGCTGTTTTTTATTATCAGCGTGATCTGATCCGAATCAGATCACGAAAATAAAACAAAACGGATCATTGAAAAGTTTAATTTTGGAATTGTGGCAACAGTTGCTTTCAAAAACAAAACAGATAATACAGGTAAACTTCAGCCACCATCAGCCATATTGCCAATATTCTTCTCAACGTGACGTCACACAAGGCACATGTCATTTCACTTGCAATGTCGAGGGTGTTACCATATTTGAATCAAATTTGGATAATTTTTCTTTTCAAATATATTTTTGTGAAACAAATTTAGTATTTTATGTTCAAATATGCAACACATGAACAACATTTTGCTGCTAGCACTTGAGTTTGTCTTAGCAAATTAAGGTGTGTTCAGACCAGCGAAACATTTCAGAAATATTTATGAAACGTTTCTGAAGCAAATCGGACACATTTCATAAGCACTTATATATTATTTCTGAAATTTATTTATCAAATGCTTATGACGTGTTTCAATTTCAACCTTTTCTGGACTAGAAGAAAATAATGTGTTAGGATTATTAGCAGCGAATAAAGTTTTTATTTTTGTAGTTTTGGTCTCGGGAATCAAGCGACACGCGATTTAATTCAATTAATCGTATTAAATGAATAACTTTCTCATTAGGTATTCCAAGCTTTTTTTGACATTTTTATTTAATTTAAAAACAAATAATAATCGAAAAACAGCGCTCACTTTCTGCAGAGAAACTTGTAAAACAAAAATTATTTCCCATCACGATTGGGTAACTGTGAAACATTTCATAAATGTTTTTTTTTTGGTGTCCAGATCCAAACCAGCAAAACATTTCTAAACATTTCATAAAAATTGTTTTGTTTAATAAGTGTTTTAGAAGTAAATATGGAACATGTAGGTATTTAATTGTTTATCAAATGTTTGGCTGGTCTGGACATACCTTTATAGAACGAGAAAAAACAAAATAACTCGGAATACGGACAGGGAGTTTATGGGAATGCGAAAAAAAATCAATTGATTTTTTGTGTTCCATTTTTTAGTCTGGCAACGTGATTGTGTGGCTATTGTTTACAGGCAACATTTAAAAATAAAACAAGCCACCTAGTCGGAAATAGTAGAAATAATTTTCAGATCATGATTCGTGATCTCGATGAGAAGCAGCAAGCAGGATCATGTTCTGTTGTTGTAAGTGCATGTAAATCGATGATCTATATGGATCATAGCTTATAATAAAAAAAAGCTAATGATCGCCATCCACAGCCTATCCTTCACCTTTAAATATTTCAATTCAAAACCAACACAATATTAATTGCTAAACCATTGTAACCGAAAAATATTCCGTTAACTGCCTTTTCCGGCCCCAAACTGCCTCCTTCTGCGGTCCCACACATCGCAATTAATTCCAATGACAGCGCACACACTAGTTTAGTCAAAGGAAATCCACATCAGAAGAAGACGACACGAGAAGAACAACCTGCCGTTGTCGTTTCATAGAATACCTTCCTACAATAGATTCATCCCGCCAACTTGAAGGCACATGCTACTCCTGTTGTTCAGATGCCTAAGTCACTCACTCGTGCCACATACACAAATAGTCACATAGGCTGCTGCTGTTCCGATTTGCATTCCGTTGGCATTATCCAGGTGTAGACCTGTGCAATAGGATATACCTGCATGGAGACAAGGGCTACATAGGTTTATACACCTGTTATCCTGTGGAGACGGTTGTACTTTCTCAGTATGGTGTTCATTCAAGCGTGTGCGGATGACACAAGGTATGGGATGTGCAACAAGTTAACCTCCACTTGTACATGAGCGCTTGCTGTATCTTGCTGTGTGTATATACCTATGCCTGGTGCATGTGCTATGATGTGCCACTTGTTCTCCTGTCACGATTAAGCCAAGTGAATACGAGGTAGTTCTGGTAGAATATTTCAAATGACATTAGATCCATCCGTAGCTAGTTACCTTTGTCATTGTCGACGTCAACGATGAAGTTACACAAAAGAGGCGCCAATTCGAAAACTGGTTCTATGACTGCTGATAGTGGTGTAAATTGCTGTGTTTTCACTGACGTATAATGGCAGAGTTGGTGTAGTACAAGTTTGCTGCGCCTATGCCCATTATCCATGTGCGGAGGCCTCAAGGCGATAAAGTGGATATATGCTGAATTTTTCATCCTGCTAGATAGGGTTGATGATGGTGATGTGTTGATATTTTCGTCGGCATCTTTCATTAGATGGGTTGTAGCGTAATACGTATAATTTTGCATACGAAACTGTCTTTTTTAAAGTGTTGGTTAGTTAACTACTAGTTGAGGGACAATTTATGGGTTGTGGCGATGGGGTTCCAAGACAAAATTTGTTTGCCAATAAAAGATCTAACTTGAAGGTTTTCAGGCAGCTCGCTGATTTTGATTATTCGACCAGAGACTTTAAAGGCCAGAAAGTTGGTGCTTTTCTTACAGTTCGGTCCTTACTTTTTCGTGACCTGTTCGTGTTTATAGTACAAAGTCGCGGTTCACTAGTACAATATGTTCAGGCTTTCGAGGAGAGCTGTGGAATAATGCCGAACTTCAAAACTCGGCTTTATTTAACTTTGTAAAAGCGAAATAATGCCGAACATTGCTTGCGAAATAAAGCCGAAGCAAAAATGTTTTCAGAATTACCGATAACTTTTAGTATATTTTCAATTTGCAGAAATAGGTGTAAGTATTATTTTAACTATAATTATATTCTAAATTCTAAATGCTGAAATAACAGAGATGAAATTTAAGAAAATAATAGTTCAAAACTTGCGCTTAACTTAAAAATAAGTTGGACTTGTAAGATTGCATTGTTGTAAAAATACGACAGCTTTAGCTTAGATAGCAAAATCTTAACAGGGTAGGTATGTAAGTTTGGCCCATCGCCATCCCTAGGTTACCTGGCATTGTCAAACCCTAGACCCCCTCGCATATACATTAACGGCCCTATTTATGAACCTACCGTAGAGTCTGCTTTACTTTACGCACCCTCTAAAATGCCCTTACGCAAGAAAATGTGATTTATAAAGATTTTACGAACTTAAGTAACGTTGCCTTAGGCCTGCGTTTAAACGCCAAAATTTGTGTTTAGAGACTGCTTAAGGCTTGCGTAGGCTTTGCGGGCAAATGCCTTTTATGTGTTTTCATTCATTTCATTTCATTTTCTATTTCCGACATGATTATTTGAAGCGAGTGGCGGTGGCTGAGGCATTTCTTCACTGCGACTGCAGTACTCTCATTAAAAACATTCTGATACCTATATAGGCATTGTTATTGATTAGTTCCCGTTTCCTTATTCAATTATGTATGTATAAACGATTGAGTCAGGCGCAACACAATCGAACTCAAATTCGAAAGGAATCAGAGCCATCAATTGCGCATCCTCAGGATCCGGTGATTTTGGCGGCAGTCCGCCTCCCGTTGCACTGATTTGTCTTTTGTATTTGGATGCTCTTGATTTCCCATCCATTTTGGTCGCACGCCACTCACTGGCACTGGATTTGTGTAATATTTCTTTGAAAACATACGAATCAATAATCTCCTTCAAAGCCTCCCGTTTTGATTTGGAAGTATGTATTTGTTTCCACACATATATTTTCAATTATCGATATTTTCTCCTCTATCAATTATCTTAGCAAGATCTGTAAGTAGGGTACACACAATTGACTTTGTGTAGCGAACCTATGTAAGTATTGTATTTAACAAACAAGAATTAATACCCTATCAGTGGAATTCCAATTTTCAGATAGTTTTCTTTTATTTTTGCTTTCCATTGTATCCGTTTGAACTATATTTTTATTTACAAAATAAATCGGTCAACAACAGCGGATGTCAGTTTCAGTTGCTAAAAGTTATAGATTTCAGTGTTTTCTGTAATAGTTTATCGAAATTCGTACCTATTTAGACACAAACCTCGTTTAGTAAAATTACCGCGGAAAAATGTTTATAAATCACAATTTCAGGAAAGCCATGCGATGTTTAACTAAACAACATCTTAGAGGCGTCGTAAGGAAATCTAAAAAATACGGCTGCTGTTTTCCATACAGAAACCTAAACACGCTCTCAATTTTGTTTAAGAAAACAACCTCTTCTAAATTGTCATGGAAGTACTTTCCGGCGTGCTTTCTTCTAACCAAACATTTGCTGGACATTCACAAAAAATTTAGGCCGCAGGGATCTAAGTCCACGAGACATAATGTTTTGAATGGAGAATGGACTTGTGTCCAGTGGTGACGGAGAGAAATATTATAATATAGTACTGCAGCCAAAAAAGTGGAGTATTTTGAAAAAAAAAAAAGTAGGCACAACATTTTTTTTTATTAAACATAACAAAAAATCATAAAACAAAATTTAGTTAAAATAAAGAATAAAACATTAAGAAATAAATTATTAATTCTACTAAAAAAAAGGAAGTTAATATCCTTCAATTATACAAAAATCTGTCTTGCTTTGTGATTTGTCATGTCTTTCTATATATATGCTGTTTGTTGTTTGTAAGTTTCGTATTGCAATGCGAACAGAACGGCCTTTTGTCGATTTCCTTAAGAAAGTCAAAATCACTCCACCATGTTTGATGAAACATTTGCGTGCGATTTTTTCCTTTTTTTGAAAATATATATTTTACTTCTTATCTAAAAGGTAGAAGTCAAAAAGTAAATGTAAATGGGAGCCTTAGTGAGCCTCGTATTTTAAAAAATGGTGTACCACAGGGCTCAGTTCTTGGTCCTGTGCTGTTTTTGATATACATTAACTCCCTCTTTGCACTAAATCTAAATGGAGTATCAACTGCATTTGCAGACGATGGAGCCTTTACTTACCAATTTGATACAAGATATGAAAGTGTTGCGAAGATATCGGAAGATCTAGAAACATTAAGACTTTGGTTTACGGAACATAAATTGATTATTAGAGAAAAGACAAAAGTTATGTCTTTTAAAATAGCAAATAATATTTTAAGTGATTTCAATTTATGCTTTCATGCTCATGATTGTAAAAAATTCTTTTTACCTCTGCATAGTTGTGGAAAATCAAATTTTGGTAGTAGTTCGTCTTGTTCTAATAATTGTTTTAATATTGAATCAGTGAATCGTTATAAATACCTTGGAGTATTAATTGATCATAACTTAAATTGGAAGGATCATATTCAAACTGTTAAATCTCATATGCTCCTTGTAACGCGTAAAATGTATCTTACCAAACCATATTGCTCCAAAAAAGTGCTAACGTCAATTTATCATGGCCTGGCTCACTCTAAATTGCAGTATGGTATTACAAGTTGGGGTGGTTCTTATAGTAACTCGTTCAGTCCATTGTTAATTGCTCAGAAACATTTAATTAGGATTATCTGTAACAAAAATCGCCTTACTCAGAGCTGGCCTTTATTTAGAGACCTACATATTCTACCAATGAGACACCTTTACGTCTTTAAAGTGCTAAAGGAATTTTTTAAGCAAAGTGGTAATATACCTAGTAAAACTTCGCAGTTATATAGTCTTCGTATAAATTCCATGTATCTTGTTAATGTTCCAATCGCGAACAAAAACCATTTTTCTCATTTCTACTCTGTTATAGGCCGTTTAATGTTCAATAAGCTACCATTTTCTGTTAGGACAGCCTTAAATTATAATTTGTTCTTAAAAAAAATTAAAGACTGGTTATTCACTATCAGTTATGATGTCCTTTAATCATTAATTAAAAATTAACTACTATAAATAATATCAGCACAAGTATATGTTAAAGATAAATGTTATTTTATTAATTAATCAAATTTGTAAATCTTTCTTTTTGTTTCCTCTTTTTTCCAAATGTTAAATTAATTTCCAAATGTGTTTGCTCCTTCGGTTTTTTTTTTTTTTTGAATTTCCGTTTTTTCCTTTTTAACTTTGCTTTCTTTTCTTTTTATTTATGAAGTCCATGAACATTATGTCAAAACCGATGTCTCCCCACATCAATTTAAATAGTTTTTTTTTTTTTGTTAGTTAAATACCTAGCTGTATCACTGCACACTAATTTTAAATTACGGAGTGATAACTATTATTTTCCGCTATTTTCGAAAAGAAATTGTACCTAGCTCTAAGTTTAAAGGAAAATAAATTAAATTATAAAAAAATTAAAAATATAAAAAAAAAAAATTAAAAAATGTGGTAGGTGTTTCAACTTCCTCAGCAGGAGCATACGTTCAAATTTTAATGTGGAATTATGTCCCACCAAAGTGGGATAAAAGGCCATAATTCATTTTTCAAAAATAGGACAAAATACCAACATTTTGTATGTAGAAAAATATATAACAATGTCATATATAAAAATTTTGCGTTTATTTTAACGAAAAGGGAAAACTAAGAGAGTAAAAGTGAATATATTTTCTCAAAGAATTTTTTTTTAGCTTCAGAAAATTTTTGAAAATAAAAGTCGGAAAGTTAGTACTGTGGTTTGTTTTCTATTTTAAACAATTTGGGGTATTATTCAATATAAAACCTACACCAAATTTAAAAATCACAGAATTCCTGTAAAATCAAAACATATTACAAGGGACATAATTCGATAAATGTGTTTTTTTTTTGGACTTATGCCCACTTCGGAAGGACATAGATAAGTCCATAACATAATTAATTCCTACTTCAGTGGGACATAGGTGCATAATGGATTTATGTCTCATGGACTTGTGTCCCTGCGCCAGACCGTAGGTTCTAACTCTTCCTTAGATGAGAATGCCCAGGGGCAGATTCCGTATAACAATAATCGTCGGGACGATATTGTTTTTAAAACTTTGATGACCATAAGAAGTTACATTCTGCGGCCGAATTTGTTTGACTATCGTCAGCTTTCATTACATTTGTGGAAAATTAACTGGATTGAGCTCTTAAACTCGTAATTTTTGCACCTAGTTGCTAGTTTTGGAGGTCTATCGTTTCGATGATTGGTCACGGCCAATGGGCTTATGGGGCTGTTTTCCGGTTTCCGATCATCGGAATAAGAACGGGTATGTTGGAAAAGCTCAAAACCAGCCCGTGGAGTTGCATAGGCAGGCAAATTCCCTTTGTCTTTTATCACCTTTGAAAATAGTCCTATAGAGTGCCACTGTGCTTCCTTTAGTATGTATATTTTTCTAGAAATTTAAATGAGTTTATAAATTTTTCAGTCAATTACTTACTTTTTGGAATATAATAGCTATATTTCTGGGGTAATGAATTCGAATCTCTAGAGCGCCCTTATCTTCAAAAGCAAATCCACTAGGAACATCTCCGCGCTTCACAGCTTAAAAAAAGCAAATATTATAACCTCTTACAAAAATACTTTGAAATTAAAGGTACTTATAAATACTTGTAAGAAGAATATTCTCATTGGATATCAATGTTACCAGCGGCATGAAAACTTCATCGAAATCATCCACTCTATTGAGAAGAACGCTCAAACTAACTCTAAATTCTTAACCAAGCGACAAAATAATATATTTGGGTTCAAATGTTATATCGATATATATTAAATCTAATCTCTTTGGTTCAGATCCTGTATTAAAACCAAATGCAAATGTATTGAAGTTGATGGCTTTAATAAGTTCGTATTAAAATGTAATCAAAGTACATAGATGTTATATTTCAGGTCAACTATAACTTAATTGTAATAAGTTCTTGATTGAAATATTATTTTAATATAGACCGGGTTAGATTGTAGGAAAAATATACTGGATTTTAGTCTTAAGATATTAAAGTTCAGAAAATTCGTATTAAAATTAGCATTTTAATGAAACAATTATTAAATTTGAATATCAATATATTACAGAGGATGTTAAATAATTTGGAACTATGTTTCCTGTATTGCATTGACCTGTAATACTGCGTATGTATTAAAAAAAACACCCCATAATTTTTAACCGTGTAGGTACCTACCTTTGCGAAGATTTTTATCTTCAGAATCAATGCGTAGGTACCATAAAGGAGTCTGAGGACGATTAAATGGTATAGTTCAAATAGATTCAGTTCCAATAGAGGTATTTGTAGGAAAGTTGTTGTTCTCTAAAATAGTTACAGACCGCTCACCGAGGTACAGACACTTTGAACAGCCAATCAATGTGACAAACGTCGCTTTCCCACGCTCAATTATACCTACAGTCTGCTGCTGAAAGTACCTACCTGCCTACTGCTAGGTAGGTACTGCTTCTGCCTATCTTCAAATTTAATTCCGTTTCAATTGCTGACGTGTTGTCACAGTCACAGATCTGTCATCTACATAGTTGCAATAAATGAACTTCTTCCTTAAGTCTGATTGCCTATTATCTATTAATATATGTCAGAGCTTCAAACGGAACTCCTTTCTGAAATTAGATTCTAGCTACCAAGGTCACCTGTTGTAATTCATCAAAGTCTACTGGGATATTCCGCAAGGGCTAACCACACATGTTCCTATAAGTTGGCACCGACTTACATAGGTATTAAATGAGCACCAAATTTACTACCTATACCTATCACTTCAGTGCGTATAAAATCCTTGTCGGTAGAAATCCGTTGCCGTGTCTATATTTAAATACCTGCTAATAGGCATTTCATATAAGAGATACACAGATACTTCATTTATAATATGACCATCCACAGGCACAACATCTCCCTGACGTCATTTAGTTGCCGTATTCCGTACACGTGTTGCCGGTGTATAGTCGGGGGGAACCCAAAGTTAAACATTAAACATACGGAAAGGTAAAGAAACTACACCAACGGCCAGACTTCAGACAATAATGTAATATGTAACGGCTGAAAACTCACCAACCGTGAAAGTCGGTTATTTTTATTCTCTCTGGCTGTACGAGGGAGAGGTACCCTTCTCAAGTCCCACCCAACCCTATGTCGAGTCGAAAAATCCTTTTTTTTTCTTTGTGTTTTATAAATTTATGTTTTCGTATTGGGGGGATGGCATTTTGGCAAATGTATGAAGTGGCCGAGAGAATCAATAGGGAATTATCAAAACAGCAACAAAAATACACAGGACTTGGTAATAGCAATGAACGAAAAAGGGGAAAGTACCAACTACCAAGTTACCAAGTAGGATAGAAAGGATAATGAAGGAATGTGTAAGAAGCTTGTTGCTTTGCTGAGGTAACTTATTTCTTGTACCGATACCGTACCGAACCAAGTGAGTACCGAGTACCGACCCGACCGACGGTTTAGTGGAGACTTTGTTGGAGAGATATCTCTCTGCGAAGAGAAAAGAGAAAAATAAAGTTTTATTTTCTTGGTTTGGTATTTGTCTTTGGTATTTAGTTCTGGCTGGGGTTGTAAAACGGAAGGTAGTAGCAGTGGATTCGGTTCGAATACTTTTGTGAGTCAATACCTTTGTTAGTACTTTGCGACACAGAAAGTTTCTGTTTGGAGGGGTTTTTGGGACGGCGGCGTCATTGGTTCGTAATTTTTTTAAAAATGAAGTTGCTGAGGCTATAAGCAACAACGGCGAACGCTAAAAAAGAAGCTAACCGGTTTCATTTGGCACAAATTGAAAGATTTTAAGGTACCTAGTCAACATGTGCCTCTCGCGAACGTCTGACAATCATCCGAGAGAATAACTGTCCCGAAAGAGGTTCTCAATTAGCCGTTTGGACTCGGCATAAAATTGTAGATCCCTTCCATTCGTCCCAAAAATAAAAAACACACACAAATGGTTGTGAGAAGCTAGGCCTAGGATGTAGGATCCCTACAGACCTGTTGCGACAACTATTTATTTTTTTTTATTTTTAGACAACATGTGGTTCCAGCAGGGCCTGTAGCTGACGCCACGATGGCTGTTCTGAAGGAACGATTTGAGGGTACGGTCTTCTGTTGCAGAGGTGAGATCTTTGTTGGACTTTTTCTTGTTGGGTTTCCTTAAGTCGGAGGTTCATGGTAATAAGCCGCAACCATCCGATGCACTTACAGCCAACATAATCATTGGCATCGCTCAAATTCCCGTGGATCTATGCGGGTTAGTCATTGAAAATTCGACCGCTCGGATCCGTACCTCAGTGGGACATTTTATAAATATTCTATACTTTCAAATAAAAAAAGAGAATCGTGAATACCTCACACACAGGTAGTTTTTTTTTCATTTGAAAATCGACCCGTCCTTAAGTTAAGTATGCTGCTCGAGCAAAAATCTGCTCTCCAATTTTTCTCTCCGGACATTAGCTAAAATCTATTTTGACATCGAGCGCACCGTGGATAAGTCCGAGAAAACAGCTGTTTTTTGAAAATAACTTACTTCAAAAATTCGACTCTCTCTGATTTCAAACATTTCCGATGCTAGGTACTCCTCTTAGAGGTATTTATTAAAAAACTCAACCGTGCTTAGTTATCCGCAATACAAAAACGCAACAGAACAACAGAGCACAACTATCTGTCAAAATTTAGCTTGAGAAAATGTGCCGCCCCATTAAATGGACACCCTAAATATTGACAGATACATGAAGTACATTCGGAAACAAAAGTTTGATTACTTAGCTCTAGCTGCGTACCACTCGGCTAAATTCAGCCCATCATTCGTTCTTCTTTTGATTGCGATTCGGGATTTAGAAATAGTAAAAAGTCTTTGATGAGAATTGCTTAAGCCAAGGTACAGTCATTAGAGAGTGCTGGCTGATGTCCCGAGCGAACCCGGTTCGAAAGTCGGCTATTGGAGTCAGCAACACGCTCTAACTCACCACATCAAAGCTTCTAGATCACTACCCTAGAAAACGAACTTATGATTGGAAGTATAACTGACAGGAAGTTGGAGTGTCAATTGTTTGCTTGGATTGAGAGACTTGATTTTCACATTAGTGCTATATAGCTTCATACCAGGATATGGTGTACATCATCTGTCTTAAGAGTCCAACACAATAACCACCGAGCTATTGCCCGACTATGTGTCCTATAGCACTTTTTCTACTTTCGGTTTACACAAGTCAATTGAAAGGCTAGGACGAAGTTGCAAAAGCTTTGCGCTGATTTACCCAAGTCGAACCCAAGTCGAATACTGTGCCATGCCAAAAATCGATAAAATGTCCAAACGAATACTATACACTAAACAGCCTCCATCACCATCACCAAAAGTTTGTTTTTTGGACCTCTGTACTAGCTACCCGCCCGCACTATCCCCAACCATTATAGTGAAGAAGGAATATTTAAGCAAGCTATGTGACTACAATTTTTATTTCAATCTTTAAAGGGTTGTAAGCACAACTAGCCCAATATCGCTTTACTTATTTCACACATTGCCCGTAAGCTATTCATCCTTTCTGTTTGTTAAAAAAAAAAAATCATCAGAGTGTTGATAGTTAAAAAAGCAAGTAACTGTTTTCCATCAAAGTAGATATGCCTATTGGGCATACCTTTATAGTTTATTCTAATAAACAAAGCAAGCCGCTGCGACAACTTTCAATTGCATTTAAAGGATATACCCTCGAGGTGTTTTTCTTTCTCCAGGATTTGTATACCTAAATAATATTCAATCACAAGTGTCACACACAGATATTTCTGCCTTTTTGGCATGGGCAATTGATAAGGATTTAAATGGAGCCTGGGGCTGGTGGTAACATATGGTTATGGTTTTAAAAATACACGTGCATTCAAGAGATTGTTTAGCCATGACACATTCGATATGGTGACAAGTAACAGTTACACTCTAAAGAGAAATAAATAAACAAATAAGCTTCTCAGAAGGATTGGTTTTGTGTGAGCTTTGATATTTTTGGAGGAATGGAATGGACCTACATTTTTATGACGTTTTTTCAAATGCTGATTTGAAGATATTGTACCTATTCGTACAAAATCTCGAACTCGAGATGTTAATCAATTCTGACATTACGATGATAGAGGAACTGAAAAAAGTGGTTAGCAAAATTATATCCGTCTGTCCGTATGTCCCGACGCCTACAGCCTAAACGGCTGGCCGGATTTCCTTCAAACTTAAACTTACAGCTTGCAGTTCGGGGCCGTTTTTTTCGAGTAACGGTACTTTTGAAATTTGGACATAGGTATCTCGAAAACGGTCCATACGATTGCAACAAAAATTAATTTCTAAGGTAATATGGCCATTTCTAACTTAATGGAAAAGACAGTTTTTCTCTGTATTATCGTAAAATGGATTTTTGAAAAAAGTTCACACGGTCAGCTGTACATTGCCTGTTCGCGTGTTGGCAAACCGCGTGTTGGCAAACCGTCTTCGCGTCCGCTAGTTTATTTATATTTATAGTTTCCAAAAAAATAAAAATTCATAAATTATAAGTTTGAAGACATCTGGGCATCAAGTGATGTCTTTGCAGTAGCGTGCGCAGGGGAATTGTTTTTTTTGTTGAGACTTAATTTTGTGATGAACTGAAATTTTGCACAGCTCTCTGAGCTCTTCGGCTAGAAGAAGAAGAAGGCTGTCTTTTTACCCTCGATTGAAGATTCTCGTAAGCTGATAAGAGTTGGGGATTGTTACGGCCCAAAGGATATATGATGGTTTCTTTTGTCGGCAACCAGCTTGATTATGCATGCCGGACGACATATTTAGGGCCCTTTTATTCACTATCGTTCCACTGCCCGATAACTCCGAGGTTGACCAACTCGTTGGTTGAAAATTGTTTTTATTCACTACTTTAAATCTCAACTCCTCAGTTGAAATTCAAAAGTTGGCTTACTTGCTGTTTCAGAAATATCCCTGGGATAATTCTCTAAGGTATTTTCTTTACGAATGAACTCGTTTTTATTATACTTCTTCCTTAAATACTAAAATATTGCTTACGTTAGGTACAAATATTTACAACTTAAATTGTCTAGGAGAGCCAGCGATAAATCGTGATCATTTTTATTCTGCTGACCTGGCTGAGAACAGAAATATGAAATCTTACACGCTAGAAAATAAAGCAAAACATAAGAGATAACGCTGTCTGGTATGGTCACCATGACATGTAGGGGCCACCGTTTACGTCACAGCGAAATTGGCTGTAGAAAAACGCCGAGTTGCACTAACTAGCTAACTAGCTTGTGAACATTTTTTTATAAAAAATATAGGTACTGGAGGGAGTAATATGTTTTTTTAATTGCCAGCAAACAAAGTTTGTTCTTCTTCCCTGCCCCTATACCTGGGCCATTACAGAGTCGCATGTTTTGCACAAACTGGTGGCAATTTGTTCTCTAAGTTGTTGATCAATGATCGCAGACCAATTATTGAACTGCCTGTTCTCCAAATCTGTATCAAGTTCAAATACGAGTCCACTTGAAAGGCAGCGGCAATTTTTCTATTTTCCGCTGCCACATCAAATGGGTCATCAAATATTTTTGTTTGCTCTATCCCCATCTGTTTTCAACATCAGTTTGACCTTATCCATTCCTCCAAAATGTAGTATATTCTACATTTCATAATTATCTGGCTGTACCTATACACAGTTCCTACGACGACGCCCAATTTATTTTTATCTCAAGCCGAAAATCAATGTCATCTATGTAACAAAATAAATCAAAAAAAAAAAGCAGATCTCATCCACCTAAACATTGGCAGCAATAAATTATCCGCGGTCCCAAAATACTCGCACAATTTTTCGTTCTGCACAACAGCAACACTGTCGGCTCTCTTTAGCACATTTCACTTTCTTCTTGTGTTGTCGACTTAAACATTCACCTGCTAGTCTCATGCTCATCTGGTTTCTGGTCTCGCCTAAACCATTCCATGACACATGAGTATGCGTGGGGGAGTATAACGAAACGAGTAAGAGCGCGAATTAAAACACTTGGTTCTTACTTTTAAAATTAAACAATATTTATTTGGAACTATGTCCTTTATTATTGAAATACTTTTTACTAATTCTAAAAGGAGCTTAAGGCTACTATGTAGTTACAATAAGACTATCGATAAATTCATCATACAGTCGTATTTATATACTTTTCTTATCTATCTACAAGGAGACCCAAGCGTACAATCGTCTTGCTTGATAATGAAGAAGAGATAATATTCCAACATTGTATACAAACGATATTATCTCTTTTACATATGTTATCATTGTAGCGTTGTGTGCAAGACTGTACTAGAGACTAAAGATATCATTGAATACAAATAATGTTATCTTTTTTCTCAATATGTTTTGCTATGGATACTTAACTCCCCCCCTTGTTAAACGAAATCGTCCCGATTTTTCGACGCTATTTTTAACATCTCTCTTTCATAAGTTTTGTTATATGCGTCAATCTTTTTTTGTTTTTGACGATCTGTTATACATTGTATAGTTTTTATCATTACGTACGTAAATGCTAAAATAACAATCAGTGTTACAATTGTGTATATAGTTGATAATATCGGTTTTTCTTCAAAAGGAATAATTAGTTTTTTTAAAGTATCTATGTCTGCTTTATAAATATTATTTTCCCCAATTATGTAATTAATTTTCTGAATAGATTCGACACTGCTTATGGTAGTTAGAGTCATATTACTGAAATTTATTTCCGCGTTTAGAACTTTAAGTCCTTCATATCCTAATATCATATCAAAAGACTGAATATCCTCTAATTCAAAAAATGTTATATTTTTCTTTAATATCCTAACTACTTTCTTTGTATCTACCATAGAATAACCATGCATTGTTTTTATTTTTATAGGTTTAATTTTAATTTTTTCGCTAGAATCGCATTTTCTATTAATGTAATTATGGGTTGCACCAGTATCAATAAGAATTTTATAAATTTTCTTAGAAATAGTACTAGTTAAATTTAAGCAGGGCAACCCGTCTACTAGTTTAAATGATCTATTCTTATGTTATTATTTACCATACATTCCGTTTCATCTGCTTCTGCATATGTACTGCTGACATCGTCTCTGCGTTGTTGTCGGGAGTTATTTACTCTCTGCTGCTTGAAGTTCTGCTGATAAGATCGTTGCGGTCTGTTGTGTGTGTTGAAACTCCCGCTGTGTTCACGTTTCGCTGGTGGATTATATACATCGGGTTTGTATTGATTCCAATTTTGTCGCTGTGCATGTACAATTTGTCTCGAGTTTATCTCCATCGGCTGTGGTCCGTCATTTCTCTTGGAAGGGTTTAGGCGTGGTCCTTGATTGTGTTGCTGCATATTATCGTATTGCTTCTGGGGTTGATAATTCGTTGTTTGGCTCGAATAGTTTGGTCTTCTTTCGTTTCTGTGTTCATGTGGCATATTTTTGTGGTGCTTATCTTGAGTGAGATGTAAATGCCTGTGCACATTATCATGTTCTATTCTGCGAGCAATTGCGAATGCGTGTTCTAGATCATTTATTGTAGCTGAATATAATGATCCTCTTGTAAAGTTGTCACTCATACCATCAATGAATATACGAACTGCGTCGTCGTTAGCATTTTTAATTAGTCTGTCGATTATATTCGGCGGATCACCTGACATAGTGATTTTTGATATTATTAAATTGAGATTTTTATTTATCTCGTCGTGGTATTCAGACAGTGTGCTTCTTTTTTGCGTGATGGCTTTCATCATGTCTTGTAGCACGTATAGAGGTTCTTGATTAGAGTACGTATAATCTAATCTGTTACGTATCGCCTCAAAATTAAAAATTGTGTTATAATTAGTTAACACATTCGCGGCTGCTCCCTGTATTTTACTTTTCACTATAGTCAATGCTGCTGCGTACTTACTGTGTGTTTTGAGGTTTTTAATGCTGTCCATTAATCTGGATGCTTCTTCGCGCCACGACCGATAATTTGATTGATCGCCGTTGAAAATAGGTAGGCTTTTAAATGCGTCTAACTGTATTTCACTACCATCTGTATATGTGGTTCTTATTTCCTCTAGCACAGGTATGTTTGGTACTATGCCTAATCCAGATTTTACTTCATTTAGTTTTGTTTCTAAATTAGTGTTTATTTGATTTTGGTTAGTTATTATTGCTGCTAACCTTGCATTCTCTGTGCGTGTGTGCTCTAGGGTTTGTGTTACTGTGTTGCACCTGGTTTCTAAAGCTTCTAATCTTGCCATTAATACTGCGAGTTGTTCCATTTTGAACTCGTGTCTGTTGTCGTCGAATTTGTGTGTTTTTTTTTTTTTTTTTTTTTTCCACATATACACTTTCACTGAATTGCTTTGCTGCTTCGTACGAAGGAGCTATATTTGTACCTGCTATGCTAGGTAATTCTTGTAACCGGTAACGCGAGTGTTCTGTTTATACTAGATTTCACTACTTGTTCCCGAGGTCCGCTCGATTGAAGTTAAAAAGTATATTTAACCTCCTGGCAGGATCGCCAATTAAAACACTTGGTTCTTACTTTTAAAATTAAACAATATTTATTTGGAACTATGTCCTTTATTATTGAAATACTTTTTACTAATTCTAAAAGGAGCTTAAGGCTACTATGTAGTTACAATAAGACTATCGATAAATTCATCATACAGTCGTATTTATATACTTTTCTTATCTATCTACAAGGAGACCCAAGCGTACAATCGTCTTGCTTGATAATGAAGAAGAGATAATATTCCAACATTGTATACAAACGATATTATCTCTTTTACATATGTTATCATTGTAGCGTTGTGTGCAAGACTGTACTAGAGACTAAAGATATCATTGAATACAAATAATGTTATCTTTTTTCTCAATATGTTTTGCTATGGATACTTAACTCGCGCATTCTTTTACCCATAATTTCTCGTTTCTCCCTATCATAACAACAATACATAGCCACACAGAGATACGTTTTCGTGTATCCCCACAATGAAGAATGAACATGAAAATAAGAAATTCCTTTAGGGGATGATGATGACACAACCAGCTATAGCACAGTGTTGCTCGATGCTCGTGCTGTAGCCAGACCCACCGCCACCATACAGGCCATACTTTTACTTTGCCACTTGTCAGTTTGAATTCATCCGTCGTTCGTCGTGGTACGTTGCAAGTACGCCTTTACTGCCGTACGATGAGTAAAAAATACGTGCGGACTAAAGTGGATTCGAGTTGAGTAATAAAAAAAAAAAAATAAATAAAAAATTAAGGATACAAAAAAAATAATAAAACATAAAAAAACGAGGTAATATCCTTTGAACGGCTCGCATACGGATGAGTGATTGCGTTTTGCCCTTTAATGTGTTTAATTTGCGCACGAAGAAAAATATAAAAAAAAAGTGGAACGCAGCAAAGTAAGAAGCAAAAAATAATAAAGAGGAAGATATCCTTGTAGAAGTGTTTGTGTTTTTTTTTTCAAGTGATGAAAGAAACGTGTCCCTTTCAGGCCAACAAAAAAGTTCATTTAAGCGCTAAAATTGCTTGAGAAATTGAGTTGTACGTGGGAAGTTAAACATTCGCAGGATATACCTACACAGCAGAAAGGTTTGAAGGCATTATTTTTTCTACTCCTCTTCGAGTCCTTAATATTGAACTGTCAAATGCAAAAAGTCAATTACTAAGCCAGGCAAAAAAATGGAAACTCCATTTAGTTGTTAATTGAATTAGATGGGTTTTTAGTTCGATGCCTTTTCTAAATTGCACCAAAGGATGTCCCAAATGGCCACCCATCCGATGCTGCTACATTCGAAAAAAAACCGCATTCTATGAGTGGCCCATGGCTACTTAGTCCTGCGGATAGTCGTGTCGTAGTATACTCTATACTGGTAGTATCGTCACAAGTGAAAATATCGTTATCACATTGTCGGATTAAATTTATTGTCGTCGCAGTGCACTGTTGGTCTGAGAGGCATAGGGGATAGCGTAACCGGTACATATCCCGCCCTGAAGGACAATTGTTTGGTCAAATGCAATTTATTAATAAAAATGTGGATACAGGCAACAACAAAAAATAAAGAACGGAACAATTTATAAAGCGATAACCATATTTTCGCTGTCATACAAGCTTTGAATTTTTTTGTTCCGTTGTTGTTGTTTCGTCGACCCATGTTGATGTCCTTTTTGTTTGCCCCGGCCGCAGTCGAGTAGGTTTTATACCTTTTTGTTGGTGTTATCCTTTGGACAGTTTAAATTATATTTTTTTGCTGTATCGCGTCTCGCGAAAGTGACACATACATTCCTCATGTATCCCCGGCTGCCACCCATCGTCTGGCGTTATCCTTTGGGCCAAGGCAAAAATCTATGATAAATGTGACATTTTTATGGGTTTGTCCACTTCATTGGAATATGTGTGGTGTGAGGTGAATTTTATTAGTCCATATGTTGGACGATGACTGCCCCTGTATGGATTTCATTATTTTGATAGGACATTTTTGCTTGTGTGCGGGGGATGATGATGATGGTGTGACAGACGACACGATTATTTGTTATTTTGTTCCCGCCAATCATGCAGAAAAGTTGCCAGCAAGTTTTTTTTTTCCTCGAGACAGGGTAGGGGGCTATATCTGTCCATGTGGTTAGGTGCAGGTTGTTAGATTTATATGTCCTGTGGGAAACTGGCTGATGCATGCAATATTTTATGATGTTGTTTTAATTTTTTTGTTGTCACTACGTTTATTGTTTTTGTAGGCTTAGTTTGTTGGAGTCTCCTTTTCGGAGCGGGGCCGGTGCGGAGATGGTTATTGTTTGTTTTGTTTTGGTCAGCAGTTTTCATCTGGTGTCCCATGAATGTCATTGCACTTGGCTTGATTGATGGATGGGCTGGGTTTTGGTGTTGATCATGATGAAAAATAGATAACCCCGGATGAGTTATTTGTGTGTATAGTTTGGAAATTATTTACTTTGCTTGGCCGATGCTTCTGAAAGGCGGAAATGTGATTTATTTGTGACATGCGTTTGTAGTTCTGGGTGGATATGTGGTGCTGGTTTTTCTTTTTATCACATTTGTGCAATTTGTTTGATGTTACTTATGAACCTACAAGGGCTGTAAATATTTGATTGAAGTAGAGCCCATTCTCAAACCTCTCAATTGCGGTTCTTGGCGGAACTCAGACTTGCCGAATCGGAATTATGTACCTACCTACTGTCTAACAAAATTCGAAACACACGTGCATGACTATATATGGACTTGTAGCAGCTAGCAGACGTCAGTTAGCATATATAACAATTGGAAGCAACTGTGGTCTATCCAGTGGAAAACCTTTATGCAGCCAGATACGGTGATACTTAGTCCTGGTCTGCTAATTCACAAATACAGCCAGTAATTTTCAAATGAAAAGCCAATGTCGAAAGATGCATAAGTCTGCTAAGTTCCACCATGGCTTCGCATTTACGCTTTACGTGCTTGCTTCGCGCGACTCAACATTGAAGCATTTTACCTTCCAAATGGATTTGCGAAACGTCTCAACTCACATGGCATAATACCTTCCGCTCCATCACCTAACATTGAGAAATTCTTCGAGGCTTCTCAAAGCCTCCACAAAATTTGTACTGTTCACAGCAAATCAATACAACAAACAAAAACCGTACGCGTTCGCTCAACAAAACACATTGAACGGCATAAGCCCCCTGAGCCACTTGGCCAAGAAAATACAGACAATTAATTGTAAGCAACAAAAAAATTCTGATTCTATAGCAAACAGAAAAAAGAGCCCGAACCCACGGGAGACTAGGATATCAGCACATGTTGTATCTGCTTCTGCACGCTCCGAGGTATTTGAAAAACATTTTAGGAAATAGAACCTTTCTCATTAGGTAAGGAAGGAGCCAAGCAAAAACTCATAGACAGCGTGAAGATGGACGGAAATAAAAATCAAGCATCGCCCCAAGACGGATCAGAGAAATAAAAGCACAAGTTCGCCCTTGCGGTACGATAGACATGTGCAGTCCATTTCCCAACCGCGCACATTATGTTGGATGTTAGTTTCTTTCTCATTTTTGCGCTAAATCCTTTTTGTCTTCTTACTGGGAAGCTGTAAGTTTTTCCCTTCGAAAAAAGAGAACGAAAACATAATCACCCTTTGATGAAGGTGAGCCAAATAGATGTTTGTTATATACTACAAAGAAAAGTGCAACAGCGAAAGAAATTAGAGAAACGTAACGGGGAAAAAAAACAAGACTCTGAATTGAATTTTCCCTCCATGGAGATATGGTACATTTGTATCTATTTTACCATCGATGAGAATTTTTTATTTTTTGTTCCTTAAGTTGTTTGTCGAGTTTTCTTAACAACTAATGTTTGTGTGCAGCCTTCTGTGGGACTCTATTTTTTTTTAACTGGGAGCTTGAGAAATCAACCAGCAAAAAGCTGAATGAACGTCTGCTTTTGCATTTTTTTTGGGAAAGCAAATGTTTCATTTGACAAGATACTTAGGGTTCTGACGACTCCAAAAAATTTTTCATAATTTTATTACGTTTAATTTTACATTTGAAGCGTTAAGAATGAGAAGGGGTTAAGTGGCATTTTTGAAAAGTTTGATGTTTTTTATCCAATAAAGTTGTTACGTGACAACTTATATTTTGGTCTATTCGCCGATACTTGTTTATTTGTTTATTTATTTAATTAAGCGATACTCTACTGTACTCAATATAGGAGTTGGATATGGTTAAAGTTGGTATATATTTTTTTATTTTTTTATTTTTCAGGTTTCGTAGTGTAGAAACGTGCTAAAATAAAAGCGTTAAAGGCATTTATTTGTAAAGAAATACTACTAATTTTAATATTTAATAATTGAAGACAACGTTGTCTTAAATAATATTTTCTTTATCTACTTTTATTTCGTATTACCGAACTTCAACTGCTTTAATAGGGAGATTTATGGGCAAACAACTTTAAACGTTTTTTACTCGAAACTTTAAATTTGTCACTTAATTTCTCATTCTATACGCTTCATTTTCTTGTTGCCGCAACAATTTACAGTCACAGAGATACGATATAAATAATCTTACTACTGAACAATTAATTTACGTATATTGAGTTATTCATTTTTGGAAACAAACATTTTATTTTGAGGAAACAAACAATGAAGAGAAACAGCAAAATGTCAGTCTTACTTTCCCTTAAACGGGTTTTCCACTTAAACGAGCCCCGCTTAAGTGAAAAAAAATTTCACTTGCGGGCTTAAAAATTCCATTAAGCGTAAATTTAAAGCTAGAAAAGTTTGTATTTATCTTTTGGAGTGGCCTGGAAAATAAACGCCTGTGACATATCAGAAACTCAAATGTCCTTTTCGATTAAGAAGAAATGAAAGCATTCAGTAAATTTTTTGCTCTGTTCGACTCAACATTTTTTTCACTTAAGAGAGTTTTTTTTTTTTGAAAAATTTAAAATATAACCGAAAATATGTTACAGGTATCCGGGTTTTTCACTTAAACGAGTTTCGATTAAGCGGAGTGTTTTATAGGTAATTGGTCAACAAATACTCGGGTATGAAAAAAGTGTTTCAGATAAGCGGGTTTTCCTCTCAAGCGGTTTTTACTGTACATATAAAGGGTGATTTTTTAAGAGGTTTAGAACTTTTTTTAAAAAAAAAACACAAAAAATTCGAAAAAATGAATGAAATATTTATTTGAATCGATAGTTTGAACCTTGCAATTTAATGTTTAAAGATAATTTCATGCAAATGTTGACCGCGGCTGCGTCTCAGGTAGCCCATCCGCTGAGTCCAATTTTGGCATACTCTTTCACACATATCGGCCGGTATCTCACGAATGAATGCATGGATGTTGGCTTCCAGTGCGTCAATCGAAGCGGGCTTGTCCCTATACACATTAGCCTTGGCATACCCCCACAAAAAATAATGTAATGGTGTCAAATCGCACGATCTAGGCGGCCAATTGACCGGCCCGAAACGTGAAATTAACTGTTCACCAAACTCGCCTCGCAATTGCGCCATTGTTTCTCGTGCTGTGTGGCATGTGGCACCGTCTTGTTGAAACCACATATCATGCAAGTCAAGAACTTCCATTTCGGGCAAAAAAAAGTTTGTTATCATCGCTCGGTAGCGTTCACCATTGACAGTAACGCTGCGATTCGCATCATCTTTGAAGAAATATGGCCCAATAATGCCGCCGGCCCATAAACCGCACCAAACAGTGGCTTTTTCGGGATGCATTGGTAGCTGTTGCAATGCTTCTGGCTGATCTTCACTCCAAATGCGGCAATTTTGCTTATTTACGTACCCATTCAACCAAAAATGAGCCTCATCGCTGAACACAATTTTTCGATAAAAAAGCGGATCCTCGGCCAGCTTTCCAAGAGCCCATTCACCAAAAATTTGGCGTTGTGGTAGGTCGGCTGGCTTTAGTTCTTGCACCAGCTGTATCTTAAAAGGCTTTACGCCCAAATCCTTCCGCAAAATTTTCCACGTAGTGCTGTAACAAAGGCCTAACTGCTGGGAACGGCGCCGAATCGACATTTCGCGGTCTTCTGTCACACTAGCTGATACGGCCGCAATATTTTCTTCACTACGCACAGTACGTAAACGTGTTGGTGGTTTAATGTCCAACAAAGTAAATTTGGTGCGAAATTTGGTCACAATCTTCCGAATAGACTGCTCAGAAGGTCGAGAATGCCGATCATAAAATGGAAGCAGCGTAAGACGATCCATGGTTAAATTGCAAACCAAACGGAAGCTCTTTGACAGTGACACAAGGTACTAAACACACGTCAGCTGTCAAAACCAGTGTTGCCAAAACCAAACCAGCTAAAAAATCACCCTTTATATAAAAGAAAAAAACCGTCCTAGAACTCAAAAATAAATAACGTTGAATTAGTTAAGCACATGGTGTACCGCATTTAGTTCGTTTGTCAGATGGTTATCCCGAAGATCGCATCTTATTTTGAATGCATTGCTGAGTTTTCTGTCGAAGATCATTTCAACATTTGCCCTAATATGTAGGTCTGAAGTTGAATGATGCCAGGAAAGATTAAGCATCGTTTTAAATAATTTATTTACCGACATTTGCAATTTTTTTGATATGAAATTCAGCACAACTACCCCAGACTTGACAACCATATAGAAATTGATTGCAATAATAAAACTTAGGCCTCGCTCATGCAAGGACTGGGTGGGCGTGGGCCAGGGCTTCCACCAAAAACTTTCTCCAATAAGCGCACTACCTTGCGAACACGCACTCTAAGCAAATTGAGGTCAGGCTCCATTTAGCCGGACCATCTAAGGCGATGTCTTCCTCTACTGTGTAGTGTCTTCCACTTGGAATCGAAAACTGTTCGATATGGACCTAGCTCCATGCTATAGGCTACAGATGAGGTCAGTGCCACTAAGGACTAATCAGCTGTAGGGCTCACTGTTAAATCTTTTCTCCAAAGCTCGCCAGCGCAAATGGAGCAATGGAAAAATGTTGCTTTCTGAACGGCTTACGTTTGTTCACACGCCTTTACTACCTTATTTACCTTACTCAGGGCTCTACAGCTCCAGTTGAAGGCGTCAAACAACAATCTGCTATTAGCCCGATTCTTGGCTACCTGCCTCTAGTTGCGCACTCTTAGTTGGTTGAGATCCCCTGCTGCTTGTGCGGGCGGGGCACTAAAGGCGATGACTTCCTCTACTGCGATGTTCCTTCGGACAAGACTGTAAGACCGTACTAAATGGTTCCGTGACATTAATCCAAACGACATAACACCAGAGAGTCATAAGGTCAAATCTCAAAATTTGGCCTCTGTCACAGCATTGCTCTAAATGTCTTTAAGTCATTTAAGGCGATTAATGTGCAATTTTTAACTAGGTCTACCTAATATCACTAACCAGTTCGTCGTTATAACTTCTCTTTCGAAGTTCGTCAACATATGAAAATTAAAAGAAGGACCTTTCGCACGAAACGATCGAGGATATAACTGCATCTGTAGAGTTCAGGTGCCCAAACCCCATGTTAGGTACCTATGGAAAATTAATACGGATAAGGAAAGTAGTTTTAACGTGATGCGGTAACAAATCCACATACCAACAGTCAAACAATTTAATTGTTTTAAAATAAACGGGGCCATTTTGACGAAACACTTTGTTTTCATGGTCCCTTAAATGTACCTTTCATTTGGGAGCTAAAATTGGAATACCGACCGCACTTTCATTTGTACACCAACTGTCCCTTTTAGACTATAGCCAGGTGAACTTAGCAGACCCGCATTTTCTATGACTATAACGTTAAGACATCTTCTTTTCGACATTTTTGACGAGAGCATTACAATAATCAGGAGTCGAGTTACCATATTCGTAAGGGAGCAATGCGTCACGGATTTACATATAAGGAATTCAGATGCAACACAAACGCAGATTCGGGCAGGCAGTACTCCTTCACGGACGTGGTAGTTCGGATCAAGAACTTTGAAAAAAAAACCTCGCAGCTAGAAGAATACGTAATATCAGGATTTCATGAGTTAATGTGTGAGCGCATTCATGTTCTCTAATGTTATGAAAGAGGACCATGAGCATTATTTAAGGAGCTGAGCGACCCAGCCGTGTAAATAGATTTATATTTTGAGTCGTTATATTGAACCGTAGTGCAAGCTACATTTGTATTCTTTGGCTAGGTTAGAAAAATCATTTATTTAAGTTCAAACAACTTTCGGTTACTAACAACTACTGTACTGTAAATATAGCTTCTACAGAGTTCGTGGATTTGATGTATTATTATTATTTACTATATAAATATTATATATACATTTAAATAAGTAATTAAATTACAATATTAGCACAATTACAGCAATGGCTACCAGGGCTCTTAGCTGGTACTAAAAATAGCTGAGTTGACTTGCTTACGCTGAAAACAAAACGATTAAAATTAACCGATTTATCAATTTCTCCAGCGAAATTTGCTCGTTTGTAAATACCAAACTAACTCTGTTGAAATTAACCAATTAACTTTGATGTAATTAATTAGCGAGCTCACTTGCTTAAAATTGGTTGCGTTTAACCTTACTCAGTTGTTATTAGCCAACCTGCTTGTTGGAATTTAACCAACTAAAAGGGTTGCAATTAACAGAAATACTTAGTTGAATTAAACATTCTCAATTGTTCGAAGATAGACAAACTTTTTGGTAGAATTTCGTCAACTAAAAGGGTTGCAATTAACAGAAATAGTAAGTTGAATTAAAAAATCTAAATTTTTTGCAATTAGATAAACTTTTTGGCTGAATTTAACGAAATAAGTCCCCAGGTCGCAAAACCAAAAAACACAGTAACCGTCTAAATTGCTTTTTATAAACGAATTAAATGTACATGCTAAGTCATAATCGCCGCAAATTCGAGTTCAAAATTTCAATCACAACAGCTTATACTCGCATTAAATCCCACTCGTTCCTCGAGTCGAAATCTCACACTTAATACCTCACACTCTTCGCTGTTAAGTTTTGGATGTTAAATCGCGCGCATATTACACTTTCTAAGCCAAGGACCACCATAAAACCGTCTCACACGTCTTGAGAGTGCTCTAAAACCATCCCTCTTTTATTTCCCCATCCGCAACAATCGAAATTATCTTCGAAACGGCAAACCCACCCGTTTAGCCCATTTGCCATCTATCTGCTGGTCACAGTCGCATATACGATGACTCAAAAAAAAAAAGCTCCCCAAAGAAAACGCGAGAGAGCAACAAATCCATTCACACAAATATAACGATAGCAAACCTCCCGCCGCCAACAAATAACCAACACATATCCTTCAAATGAAATTGATTTATATGCGTTGGATTTATGTCCTTCTAAATGTAAATTTCTTTATGGTTTGAACGTGGTTAAGCAGATAAAAGAATTTTTTTTTTCGCTACTACCATTTCTCATATTCTGTTTTTTTTTTTTTCGTTTTCAGAGGAGTAGGGTCCTTGCAGGAGGCTGTATCCGCACCGATACTGTTTGACGTTCTTCTCGGAAAAGTTATAATCGTAAAAGAAAAAGCATAACCGATTTTTTATTGTCAATTGCATTATGAGGATTTGATGTAAGTCCTTCTTCACCATAGGCGAAGACCGTGCCTGCAACTAATAAGGACTGAGATTGCAGATTTTCTCAGTATGAAAACAATTGTTTTTACTGCGCACATTGCATTTGCTCGTACTTAGTCCTGTTTCTTATTTTTTTTACGGTGCGTCCCAGCACTCGTTAAGCATGGTGGAAACTGGCGACACACATGTGCCAATGAGGTCCTTATACTCTGTCGTTTATTTACGAGTGTGTAGGGATGTGTAGATCTTTTTTTTATATTTCGAGGGACAGGACTGCAGCAACGGGGAATGGTTGGTGGATACAGGGACTGGTATAGACAAAAAACTGGGCAAAAATGGAATTTGTTACGAATTAATTTTTTTTGACGGGGACGGAAGTTTCCAAACAGAGGTTTAGTGCACCTAGTAGCAAATTGGACCGTGTGTCGGTGTCGTGTATTCTGTCAGACATAACTAAGCTGAAAAGTTGTATTCTACGGCGATCTGTGATGAATAATGCTCGCAAAACGAAAATACGGTCGAAACTAGTACTTAGCGAGACCTTTGAGGTCAAAAAAAGTCTCAAATGTCGTTGTCAAAATCTGCTCAACAATTGCAAACGCATTGACATCAATTGGATCACACAGCTACCTGATAACAGTCGAGAGGTGCCACTCCAGGACCAATTTACCAGAAGTTAGTTAGAACGTGCCGGAACAATAAATCCCGTGCATAAAGCTGTAGATATAACGAAGGAACCACATTGGTTATTGAACTATATGTGTAAAAGTTATTTCTACAAAATCTGTAACGGCGACGAAGATCGCAAAACTGTGGTCCACCTGATAAAAATGAAGGAAGGTTCGCTACAATAGAAAGCTCCGATCTGTCGTGTGTCGTGTGAACGACTAAAACCCTTTGTAAATATTTTTGAAAGATGGTTCTTGGGCTCAACCGCTAGAAAAACAAAAGACCTTCCGATAGGAGCATTACCTTGCCAGTTTTACTACTGGATGGCAGACGTAAGCTGGAGGTGGTACAAGATAAATTAGATAGATAGATAGATAGATATAATATTTATTTCTTATGGTTCCTATATACAAGAAGGTTTTATGACTTATAATTTTTACAGTATTCATAATAATAAGGAACATAAAGGGTGATTTTTTAGCTGGTTTGGTTTTGGCAAAACTGGTTTTGACAGCTGACGTGTGTTTAGTACCTTGTGTCACTGTCAAACAGCTTCAGTTTGGTTTGCAATTTAACCATGGATCGTCTTACAAATGAACAACGCTTGCAAATTATTGAATTTTACTATCAAAATTCGTGCTCGGTTCGAAATGTTCATCGCGCGCTGCTTCCATTTTATGATCGGCATTCTCGACCTTCTGAGCAGTCTATTCGGAAGATTGTGACCAAATTTCGCACCAAATTTACTTTGTTGGACATTAAACCACCAACACGTTTACGTACTGTGCGTAGTGAAGAAAATATTGCGGCCGTATCAGCTAGTGTGACAGAAGACCGCGAAATGTCGATTCGGCGCCGTTCCCAGCAGTTAGGCCTTTGTTACAGCACTACGTGGAAAATTTTGCGGAAGGATTTGGGCGTAAAGCCTTTTAAGATACAGCTTGTGCAAGAACTAAAGCCAGCCGACCTACCACAACGCCGAATTTTTGGTGAATGGGCTCTTGGAAAGCTGGCCGAGGATCCGCTTTTTTATCGAAAAATTGTGTTCAGCGATGAGGCTCATTTTTGGTTGAATGGGTACGTAAATAAGCAAAATTGCCGCATTTGGAGTGAAGATCAGCCAGAAGCATTGCAACAGCTACCAATGCATCCCGAAAAAGCCACTGTTTGGTGCGGTTTATGGGCCGGCGGCATTATTGGGCCATATTTCTTCAAAGATGATGCGAATCGCAGCGTTACTGTCAATGGTGAACGCTACCGAGCGATGATAACAAACTTTTTTTTGCCCGAAATGGAAGTTCTTGACTTGCATGATATGTGGTTTCAACAAGACGGTGCCACATGCCACACAGCACGCGAAACAATGGCGCAATTGCGAGGCGAGTTTGGTGAACAGTTAATTTCACGTTTCGGGCCGGTCAATTGGCCGCCTAGATCGTGCGATTTGACACCATTAGATTATTTTTTGTGGGGGTATGCCAAGGCTAATGTGTATAGGGACAAGCCCGCTTCGATTGACGCACTGGAAGCCAACATCCATGCATTCATTCGTGAGATACCGGCCGATATGTGTGAAAGAGTATGCCAAAATTGGACTCAGCGGATGGGCTACCTGAGACGCAGCCGCGGTCAACATTTGCATGAAATTATCTTTAAACATTAAATTGCAAGGTTCAAACTATCGATTCAAATAAATATTTCATTCATTTTTTCGAATTTTTTGTGTTTTTTTTTTAAAAAAAGTTCTAAACCTCTTAAAAAATCACCCTTTATAAGAAAAGTAAGTGACATTTTTTACTTTTATATACAAAGTGTAATAAAAATAGAATTGAATGCCACATCATTGGCTTAAACAACATAAAAAAAAGTTTTGGGTGGGGTGACCCTTTAAGAAAAACTAACAAAATTAAATCAGGAGTTCGAAAGAAAACATTAATTATAAACGAAAGATTCAGGGGCAAGATGCAAAATACAATATGAACACAGAGATACTATAACAAAAGAAAAATTTAAATTTTACAAAAATATTATAAATTTAATATAAAATTAAACTAAAGTTAAAAATTACCAGAATTAAATTAAACCAGAATATCAGAAATAATAGATTCTAAGCCAATATAGTTAAATCGGAAGAGCCAAATTTTAATTTGCTTTATAAAAGATCCAGGTATTGATAATGCCCTGATAGACTGCGGGAGTTTATTAAACAATCGATAAGACAAAATAGAATAAAAATTACCATAAGCAGTGGTGCGGAAATTGGGAACAGATAACATATTAGAGACGTTTACACGTAAATTGTAAGTGGAAATGAGACGAAAATTGCGATGACCAGACTTCATGAAAAACGTTTTTAATACCTTGAAACAATATAAATGACGAACAGAAAGAATATTCAGTTCACAGAACAAAGGATAGCTAGGATGTCTACGAGGTTTGCGACATATAAGTCTTAAAACATATTTCTGCAATATTAGCAGCGGATGTATTTTATTTAGGTACACACCTCCCCAACAAGCAATTCCATATTGCAGCTTGGAATGGAAAATTCCGTAATATATTACCTTTAAGAGCTTAGTAGAACATATATTTCGCAAGTAATAAAAATATCGAAGTGAACATCGCAAATACTTTTTCAATATATCTGTATGAAACGAAAAACTCATTCTAGAGTCCAGGCTGAGTCCCAAGTACTTAAAGTTGTCTACTGCTTCAATTAAAAAGCATTTATCACTGCAGATTAGACTATTACAGTAAGTTTGAGAGGAAAGAGCGGACGTGCAATTCCAGTTAGTCAGTTTGTATCTTTGACAGTCAGGTGCGTGGAAGAACACATTTGCTTCAAATTTGGCCGAGTGAGATAAGTTGAAGAACATTATTTTAGTTTTAGAGCTAATTACTAATTGATGTTCAGCAAACCAATGTCTCAAAAGATTAAGATCCCAATTTACATCAGACACCAAGTTTAAAGGACTGTTTGAACCATAAGAAAAGCCTATATCATCCGCAAAGGCAGTAGGTGATCCTTTGAAATCAAGAGAAAACACTGAATTGATGTAGACTAAAAACAAAATGGGGCCCAAAACAGAGCCTTGTGGTACACCTAGATTAAGGTAATTAACTTTGCTCCTTGTTTCACCAATTTTTACTTGTTGCGACCTGTTTTTCAAATACGACCTGAACCAATTTAGTATGAAACCACGGAATCCGGATTTCTCCAGTTTTCTCAAGAGAATTTTATGGTTAACCATATCAAAAGCTTTGGTTACATCAATAAATAAGCCCGCCGTGCATTTTTTTCCATCTAGGTGTGACATAATTTGAGAACAAAACTCTAACAGTGCATCTTCCGTCGACTTTCCTTTTTGAAATCCAAATTGAACAGGATGAAAGAACTTGGTTTTAGTTAGAAAACTCAATATCCTATTTTTCATAAGCTTTTCAAATATTTTGCTGAAAACAGAAAGAAGAGAAATGGGCCTATAATTACAGATTTCAGCAGAAGAACCGTTTTTATGCAATGGTATGACATCTTCACATTTTAGACCATCAGGAAAGATCCCCTCAAACACACAACGATTATAAATATCAGCCAATACATCCACAATGAAACATGCAATTTGTTTTAGTGTAAAACTCGATATGCCATCAGCTCCACCAGAACTCGATTTAGTTAAAGTACCAATAACTTTAAGGATTTCAAGAGGAGTTATGGGCTGATAAACAAAACTATTACTTTGCAATGGTTCACCACATTCACAAATCGCCGGACAGAGGGAACAAATTGATAGGGCTTGACAAGGTTGTAAACTGCAGCCTATATTGGCAAAATAGTAATTAAATGCATCAGCAATTAAGAGTTTGTCAGACACATCGCAGCCATCTACACAAATACTACTTGGTACTTTCGAAAGATTCGCTTTATTTAGAATGTTGTTAACTACTTTCCATTCGTTTTTTAAATTCCCCTTCGCAGAGCTGAATTGAGCACGGTAAAAGTTATCTCGGCAATTAGGAATCTCCTTCCTAAGATCGACACACAATTTTTTGTATTTCCTTCTTAAGCCCAAATTATTAGGATCCTTATTACATTTTATTCTAAGTTTATTTTTACCTTTAACTTTGTTTAATAACTCACTAGATATCCAGGGTTTCAGTCTTTTCACAAACTTTTTGGAGGGCAGTAATGAGGAACAACTTAAAATATGATTCTTAAGGGAGTCAATGAAGAATGTGTAAGCAGTAGAAGCATCACTACAAGCATATACCTCTTCGCAGAACTCATAAAACAGATTGTTCTTAAGCTTACAGAAGTTGACCTTCATTCTTCTTTGGGATGAATTTGGATTTTTACAAACTTTAGAAACACTAATTATGAGTCCAGACATAGAGTGATCAGAAATCATCAAATCAAAAATACATCGCACTTATTATATATTATATTTGTGTTTCTGGGGAGCGAACTGAGAACCTTTCACTTGATGATACATCGGACACCATTCTCAACTGACCAAATGAAAAGTTGCCAAAGGTTAAGGGTAAATAGCTCTAAATACTTGTGGAATCACTGTCTTAAAATATATAACTGCGGACGTTAAAAAAAATTCGAGGGGAGTAATTTTGTAAAGTAGCTGGTTTCAGTTCAATCTGGGTTTCGTGCCAAACACAGCTGTACAACTGCTTTGATAAGGGTGGTAGAAGATATAAGGGAAAAACTGGATAAAAACTACATTACCTTCCTGATCCTTTTAGACTTGTCCAAGGCGTTTGATATGGTTGATCACTCTACTCTTGTTAAAAAGTTGCAATACCACTTCAACATATCTTCCTTCGCTTTAAAGCTAATTGCTTCGTATTTAAGTGATAGGCAGCAGGCTGTGTGTCTTGACGGTGTTCTATCAGAGTTTCTTCCCTTATCGCGAGGCGTTCCCCCTTCGGCTGTGTGGCACGTAGCGCCGCCGTCCTGTTGAAACCAAATGTTCCCAATATCCTCCTCTTCAATTTTTGTGAACAAAAATTCGTTCAACATGGCCCGATAACGATCGCCATTGACTGTAACGGCCACTCCTTGCTCATTTTCGAAGAAAAATGGCCCAATTATGCCTCTGGACCAAATTCCGCACCAAACTGTGACTCCTTTTGGGTATATCGGGCTTTCAATGTATGCGTGCGGGTTTTCTGTGCCCCAAATGCGACAATTTTGCTTGTTTACATACCCGCCAAGATGAAAATGAGCTTCATCTGAAAAGGTGCTTCTCTTCTTCCAAATTCCGTACGCAATTTTTGCACACATTCTGCAACATTACCATGATTTTCAGCGTTGTTCAAGCGTATACACAACCATATTCGTTCAGCGGAAGGATAAAACTAATTATCTGTCAAATCAGACATGAGCTAAGTGTTACCATTCGCGAAATAAGCACTAGTTGAAAAAAAAAAATTAGATGGCGGACCCTTTATTTAACTATCACAGAATTTTAAGTAATGTACTCTTACTGTGTTAGCATATACTCAATAAACTTAAACTTAAACTTAAACTTAATTAGTGTGCTGGACTATTGAGCGAGGGATACCAAGTTTGAGCTACGGAAAAGTAAAAACTACATCATATATTTTTTATTTTCCACTGAGGTACCTCTCGGGAATGTATGACAAAAATCCGAGAGTAACTGTTGTGGAAACGCCTCGGAATGGGTAAAAATCGAAGGTCCCTGCCATCGTTTGAAAAATTAGAAATTAACTCAAACGAATGATTTCAAGAAGCTACGTCTTTGGTACATATCTAGAGAAACCAGTTGCCGCATTTTATAATTTGGAAAATCGCCTATTGCCGGAAGTCTTACAAGCTTCTTGGTCAACCAGAAGATTTTTAAGATTCATCACAACCGACCCGAACGAAATAACATTTTAAGGACGTCAGATACATTATATTCTTCTTTTAGGTACTTTAAGTACTGGAAGCGATTAATATAAAGCCTGTACCCTAAATACACAAGGATGAGCTTATTGTATGGACGATTTGAACTTCAGTTCAGTTAGCCGCTTTCTGCTAATGTGATAATGATTGTCACACATTAACTGGTGTGGTAGTTTGCAAGTCAAATAAAATACCATCCCTCACCTCTGACTGTATTTATCGTGCATCAGGAGGACCAAACTTTCTACCATCAACGAGCAGGAACAAATTTTTAATGAGTTTCTCTTCATTCTGCTGCAGCTCGGAGTACACATTTGTAACAGTAAATTTTACTATTTTCTGCAATTGAGGGCTATGATCGAGGAATACCATGCCAGACAGTCAGGCCTTAGTGAAAACCCATAAGACTGACATTAATTATTGCCAACACTATGCCGCAATCTGCCACAAAACAATTAGCCAAACACACATAAATACTTCACAGTGAATCTTTTGTTTATTCAACCATCTGGAGCGGGGTTGGTACAGTATATTCCCACAGGCGGCCAACCGACTGGGAATATATTTATATATTTCTCCGCAAGCCAATTGTGTTTTGTGCGGGTGGTAGCGCGCGGTTAGTTAAGTTGGTCTATTGTTGGGCTGAGAAAACCAAGCCAAACCACCACGCGAGAAACTTTCTGATACCTTGAGCTGAAGCGTGCATGGGAAATCTTTTGAAGGGGGGGTAAACAATACAAATTCTGGCAGAGAAGACGTCTTAAAGACGGAAAGGCGCATGGGGTAACTTAGTTACTCTGGAATTCCGCGGAACTTCTTTAATTTGCTTTTGCTTCTTTTTTCTTCCGTTGTTCTCATGTCTTTGGTTTACTTTTTGTTGGTTCCATGCGGAATGCAATGAAACGTGTGAGTATGTGGATATGGAGTTTGGAAAACTTTTAACGCTGCGTGAAAGGGGACGGAGCGGGGGTTAACAAAAGTTCACAATTGTTTGGCCAAGTGTTTTTGTGTGTTTCCTTTACTTTGCGCTGTTGATGGTTGTGCTGCTATTTTTGTTACTTCTTCCTTCATAGTATGTGTGTGTGTTTTGCATTGTTTGCCTAATGAATTTCTCCTTGGCAAAGATGATGAAAGCATTTTTCATCGCCCGGGGTGGAAATTTAAGGACGTGCCGATTCCTATTCGTACGGAATTGAAGTATCTTTAGGTTGGATTTCATTATTGATTCGACGGATATATGCGTTAAACAGCAGATACATCCGATAGGAGCGGAATTTCAATTTTAGCCTTGTTTGACTGTAACGAGAATAGCTTTGGAATGGGTTTAGGTATAAAGGAGGGCTTTACCTACATTCCGTTGGAAAGTCCTATCCGCCCGAATGGTTAATTTAGTTTAAAAATAAAAACGGTGGGTATATCTGATGCTGGCCCTCAGGGGAGGAATGATTGGGTCCGAAAATAAAACAGTCCCTGTTTCGGTGGAGCCTCTAAAATTAGATGTGGGCCATGCTGGTCTGTACGATAATAATTTGTTGACGCAAAACAAGAAACAAGACCGCTCTTCCTGGAAATAGAAAAACACAAACGTATATGTACCTGTTGCGCTCACCAACTGTTTCTGCGCTTTTTCGACGAACAGGAATAGTGTGGCACGGTTCAACATGGCCACGAGCCATTTGCCACATTCCAGTAATGAGATTTATGTAGTGGGAAAAATGAACAATCCCCGAACTCAAGCTTGAAAGTAGAGTTGAAGCAAACTATTCTGATGCTTCGAAAAGTGGAGAATCTCTGTGATAACTACTGAACTGACTGAAGTAGTAAAGTAAAGAAAGATTGCCGTGCCTCTGGTATCGGAGTGGCGTCCATGCGATTTTGGTTGCATGCCGAGACCCTCCCGTACCGTAGACCTATTAAGTAAGTAGTTTAACGCACGTAACTGCAAACACATACTTAACCAAACCCTAAGCTATACTTCCCTCTCACCGCGGGACTACCACAAAGATATTATACGAGATGATGTCTTATAAAGGGTGATTTTTTAAGAGGTTTAGAACTTTTTAAAAAAAAAAACACAAAAAATTCAAAAAAATGAATGAAATATTTATTTGAATCGATAGTTTGAACCTTGCAATTTAATGTTTAAAGATAATTTCATGCAAATGTTGACCGCGGCTGCGTCTCAGGTAGCCCATCCGCTGAGTCCAATTTTGGCATACTCTTTCACACATATCGGCCGGTATCTCACGAATGAATGCATGGATGTTGGCTTCCAGTGCGTCAATCGAAGCGGGCTTGTCCCTATACACATTAGCCTTGGCATACCCCCACAAAAAATAATCTAATGGTGTCAAATCGCACGATCTAGGCGGCCAATTGACCGGCCCGAAACGTGAAATTAACTGTTCACCAAACTCGCCTCGCAATTGCGCCATTGTTTCGCGTGCTGTGTGGCATGTGGCCATATATCATGCAAGTCAAGAACTTCCATTTCGGGCAAAAAAAAGTTTGTTATCATCGCTCGGTAGCGTTCACCATTGACAGTAACGCTGCGATTCGCATCATCTTTGAAGAAATATGGCCCAATAATGCCGCCGGCCCATAAACCGCACCAAACAGTGGCTTTTTCGGGATGCATTGGTAGCTGTTGCAATGCTTCTGGCTGATCTTCACTCCAAATGCAGCAATTTTGCTTATTTACGTACCCATTCAACCAAAAATGAGCCTCATCGCTGAACACAATTTTGCGATAAAAAAGCGGATCCTCGGCCAGCTTTCCAAGAGCCCATTCACCAAAAATTCGGCGTTGTGGTAGGTCGGCTGGCTTTAGTTCTTGCACCAGCTGTATCTTTTAAAAGGCTTTACGCCCCAATCCTTCCGCAAAATTTTCCACGTAGTGCTGTAACAAAGGCCTAACTGCTGGGAACGGCGCCGAATCGACATTTCGCGGTCTTCTGTCACACTAGCTGATACGGCCGCAATATTTTCTTCACTACGCACAGTACGTAAACGTGTTGGTGGTTTAATGTCCAACAAAGTAAATTTGGTGCGAAATTTGGTCACAATCTTCCGAATAGACTGCTCAGAAGGTCGAGAATGCCGATCATAAAATGGAAGCAGCGCGCGATGAACATTTCGAACCGAGCACGAATTTTGATAGTAAAATTCAATAATTTGCAAGCGTTGTTCATTTGTAAGACGATCCATGGTTAAATTGCAAACCAAACTGAAGCTGTTTGACAGTGACACAAGGTACTAAACACACGTCAGCTGTCAAAACCAGTGTTGCCAAAACCAAACCAGCTAAAAAATCACCCTTTATAAGGAGTGTGTCAGGCTTTCCCTTTAATTGGATCATCATTGAGTTTAGCTTTCATTATAATTTTCAACGTCTGGGGTGGGCTTCCGTAAAAACTGAAACGAAACACACTTTCGCTTATCAACAAACGAAAGAAACCGATTAAATTGAACAAAGCGCATACTTCTTCTCCGGCATTTTAAATATGTATATTGTGTGCCTATTAAAAGAAACATCTGCGATCTGCATCTGCGTTACGTAGGTAAATGTAGTTGAACAAATTAAATTGAGAACAATACTCTACCGCAGTTTGTGGCTGCTCGGCTCTAGCAATAGCCAGACAAGGTTTAATATGAGTTATAGCTTCTCCAAATTCGACACTCGTGATCTTACGTTTCCTGCATTTATGCTAAAGTTCGAAGTGAACCAGTCAAACTTGTGCTTCTTCAGTTTACTGCATGCATAGTAACCTTCAGTTTAATAAACAAGTTTGGCTCGAGTTATCCTGGGTCGTCATTCTGTAAGTTCAAACGAATCTGACCCCTGCATTTGTGGACTCAATCGAAGTCGAGGTTCGAACTACATTTCAATCAAAAGTTTCGTACACAAAATGCGGCTTTCGGCACTAAATGAATAAATGTAGTGCTGTGCCCTTTCGTGTTTCCCTGCCTTGAAAATATTGCCACCAAAGTGTGAACTTTATTTTAGTCCCAGCACCTACTCCAACCAACCTCAAATAAATTTTGAAAAAAGTCCCCTTTACAACTCAGTCTATTGACTTCACCAGGGACTGCTTCGGCTTGAATAGCAATAACGATTTCCGCTCCTAGCTGTCATATTAAGTTTTATGAACATTATGATTATGCCGCACCGCCAATACTTAACCCAATGAATTGCTTCCTTCCGACAACAACTCTAAGAAACATCTCCAGGTCTATCGAACTTCATAAGCCTCCAGTTCATCAATATCCCCGCCACTGAGTTGCAACTCTATTACATCATCCATAGAGATATTTCACTTTGATTTATGTACCCCAATAATGACCCAAGGATCATTTATTTTAAATCAAAATACAAATACACTCCCACAACACACCACTCATACTGTCTGTCCCGCATTCTATTGAGTTATCCTTTCATACAAAAAAAAAAAATACACACGAAATCGATGAAAAAAAAATCCCAAACCGTTTTGCCCTTTGGATTCTTCTTTACAGAGCCGCAGGCTTTACACAAAAAAAAAATAAGCAAAACACACACACCAACTAATAATTTCATTTTCTTTCCAGATGACCGCAACTGAATGACCAAAACGTAGCTGAACCACAAAAAGGAGCAAAATATATAAAACGACAACCAGGCTGCCGGGCAATAACGGCATTTAACCAAACAGCAGAACCAGACAGAACAAAAAAACACACCCACAGCAAAGAAACCGAAACTGAACTTGAAAGAAGGATATCCTAATGATATATAGTAGGCGAGGGATTAACAAGAGCTTACACAACAACAACAGCAGCGCATTACAGCCGATACAAGCTACACCGACCTCAACCACCATCACCGGCAAGAATAAGAAGAAATACCGCTTTTGCAAAATTATTACGAAGCCAAACGGAACCGATAATCAAGATTCAGTTTACCAATATCGAAGGAGTAAGCATCCAGGATCCGATTAGGAAGGCACAATTTTTCCTCGCTCTCGCTCATATGTTGGTGTGCACTTCAATTGGATTTTTTCTTTCGTTGTGGTCCATTTGATTTTCCATACGGAGGACATACCGGAAGCTCCGATAGTTTACCCCGCCGTACCCGGACCCGAACTACCCCAAATTGAAGGACCAAATCAGAAAGGAGGAGCAGCAAATTTATAGAGAAATAAGGATATCAGTCGGTTGAGATCGTGACTATTAATATTTATGAGGTGCGCAGCGTAGCAATCTTTCTCAATAATATCAGGTCATACTGGCACGACATTATACTATACACACGCTCTCACAACAAGGACCTTTAGTGTGCAAGCACAGCGACACAAGAGAAAAAAAAGAAACAAAATCTCTCCTCCCCACGCCGCATAGTGGGACAAAAACGAAAAGAAAAATTAACTCCATGCAGTGGAATAAATTCACTGGGATCCCCTACCGCAGTTGTGTGGCAGCAGCAGCTTCCTTTTTGATTCCCTTCCCATGATAGTGTACAAAAAAAAAATAGAAGTGTAATTAAAAAATAGAAATATACCAGTGCAATACAGTGCTAGTGGTGTTGGTAATGCGCATAGCATTAGCATCCTTTTAAAAAAGAAAATCCAAATAAATAAGAAAGGAAGAAAAAAAATATATATATCTCGCTATATCGTAAAGTGCATCCAAACATCGCGCGACGGTAGTGTTAATGTGTTTACGTAACGTATGGCCGAATTTACAGAATTCACACGGTGAATTATAGCACTTAAGGTTGCACTACGCATTTAACCACGCGTTATAACATACATACTCACACACGAATCACACTTGTATACTTACTCCCACACGTAATACCTCTCCTCCCTCCCATACATATAAATACGCAGCAAAGCCCCATCATCGCGCACAGTGCATTTGCCATCAAAAAGGATACCAGCGATCGGCCACTATCAGGAGTGTGGCACGACGTCGACATCAGGAAAACATTTTAAACATCACAAAATGTTGCTTCAAGGATTTTTAATCGGATTTACATTGATAATTCATGGATTTGGTGGAGGAGCACATGCTGCGATTGGTAAGTACTATTGCCCGTACATTTGTATTATACGATGAGTAAAGTCTAAGTCCCTTATTTTTCAAAAAAAAAAATATATAACTTAAATTGAAAGAGCTTTCCAATGGAGCTGCTACGACGAGAGTATTTTTATTAATTTATCACGCCCTTGTGTGGATGCGAATTGTATGGGTTTTCGGGTTTAGGATTAAGTCGACACGACACTGTGATATCCACAGCCACTGTCCCAGTCCCAGTCCCAGTCCCAGTCACAGTCACAGTGGGATATTCTTCATTGAATCGACAGGTTTAATGGAAGTGGTGTCCCACTGAGTTGTTTACCAAGAGAGAAGTTTTTTATCCACGGGGACTTGTAAATTTAAAAAAATCTGCTTGAAGAGGATTAAAAAATAAGGACATTATCTTAAGACTCGGTGGGTAGGTGATGATGATCTTCATTTAACTCCTCCGTGGTCACCTTGAGCCCATAAAACGCATCCATGAGACAAATGAACCCTCGGCTAACTTAGCTATATGACTTTCATTCCCCCATCATCTTCCGGGTGACAAAGGCACCTCCGGCTCGCTCAGCTATCCGACTTTCATTCTCCCATCCAGTGATGCCAGATTACAAGGTATACCTTTTTTTAAGATTTTTGAGCTCCAAAATATGAGCAAGACTTTTTACCTTAAATTCATCAAAATTCATCAAAATTCAAGATTTTTGATATCAAACAAGTTTTTAAATCTAACAAATTAAAACAACTTTTTTAATTGTTTCTATTAATTGCATTATCACACTATTTAAAGAAGTAATGTTTGTTTGTAAGAGGTAATTTCCAGAACTACTGAACCGAATTCAAAAATTCTTTCACTAGTAGAAAGCTACGGGATAGAGTATTGCGATAGGCTACTTTATTTTTTTTTGATTTTCCATTTTCCATTTTTTCTTATTTTTAGCACATGTGAATGAAACACTGCGTGATACAAGATGTACCTATTCTAATGAAATCATTTTAAAATGTTACTTTGCTTCATTCAACTTGCCATTAGGTATATTAAAAAAATACTTAATATTTATAATGTATTAAATATCTACCTACTATAATGTTGTAGATAAAATAAATGCGAGTATGTAGTACTTAAATACTTAAAATTTTTATTTTATTCTTATTCGTATTCGTATTTTGGTGTAAGAATAGGAGAAATTTAAGAAATGCTAGAATATCGCTTCTCTTAAATTTCCACTATTTTTACACCAAAATTCACATTACATCAAATATTATCAGTATTTTTGACTACATAGCAAGTAACGTAAATAGTAACTGAAGTACCTAATTCTAGAATTACCACAATCTTTCAACGCCGATTTTGCAATACAAACGTTATAGTTACTAAGTTGTACCTTCGTATAACATACGTGTCTACATTTAAATATGTTCACTTTATTATGTCGCCTTTAACAAACCAGACTAGAAGTACCAAAAGTTAAAGGCGCAAACATTTTCAAATTTTCATAATCCATTTCTTATTATTTTAACCAAACTTTTGTTGAATGTTCTCATACTTTAAAAGTATTAAGTCAATAGAAAGAATCATTTAATAAATATTACGACTTAATAATAAGAAACCCAGCAAAAAAAAAAAAAAGATTTCCTCAATTTATGTAAGTAGATGCACCTTGTGACCCTACCTAAAGCAAGGCACGCAGTTTTTTTTTTTAAAGTGTAACATTTTTTTTCAAAAAGTGTAACAAATGGAAAAAAATGTAACAAACTGAAAAAAAATTTGAATAACTCAAAAAAATCTTTATTAGGAACTATTTGTCCCATTTCGAAGTCGATTTCAATTTCTATTTCACAAACATTATTTACCACGAGATGTAGAACATTGTCAGTGGCGACGCGGCGAGACAGAAAAATATTGTTGTATTTTCTCGTTCCCTCCCATTCCCACTCGCAGTTTGATGTTTTGCACAACTTGTGCTCAAACAAATAAAACAAATACATAGACGGAAATTGGTAGAAGTTAATACAAACAAACAAAAACATTGGCGGAAATTGATAGAAGTTTGTTCGAAAGAAAAAAGTAATGCCAGTTCAACTTTTCAATATTTCTTAACGAGACAAACAAAAAAAGATTTTAATGAGAAATAATGTAATAATGCGAAAAAAGTGTAATATTGTAACAAAATTATAAAATAATTAAAAAGTGTGACACTTTTGTTACACTTGTTTCATTTTTTAATTTTAGAAATTCGAAACTTCTTTTGTTCTTTAAATACAAATGCGAACTAAATAAATAGAAAAGATAATGTTTTTAATTTGGTTTTAGAACCATTGCAATGATATTGAAAGTCCCTGGGAAAATAAAAATACAAAAATTGGAAATAAAACTGAATATTATAAATATTCAATATTCCTTGAGCGCGTGAGTTTTTGCCACAACAACTTATTGATATTTGTGGTAAAATTGAATTTCCTTCGAGTATTTTGTACTCGGGTACGAAGGAATGCAAATATTGTGTTAAATTCACATAATACTCGTATTACCTGCATAACCATTTTCGTGATATGATCTTCCTTTAGGTATTTTAGCATCCCCAATAAAGTGGAAAGGATATGTGCGTACATTTCTATTGGTATCAGTATTTTTATTTCCCAGCAAACTTACAAACACATGAAAACTAATTTGACAGCTGACAAAATTTGGGTCAAATTTCGGCTACAACCCATACCTAGCCAAAAACACATTATGTGTGTTTCCCGAAATAGTAATTTAAAGAGGTAAAACTTATTCCCCACTTTGGTCAACGTTCCATCCAGCACCAGGGATGGAAAATGCCATTTTCGATTTCTACTGAAAACGGTTGTAAGATCGTCCTGAAATTGAGCCAGTTGTATTGAAAACATTTTTTACATTTTTTTGTACCGAATTCGATACAATTGTATCGACTTTTCCATCCCTGTCCTGCACTGGAAACAGTACGCACTTTGATACTCTATCCGAACTATTACTGTTACGGTAACATTTCTGAAATGTAGTAACAGCGATGAAACTATAACCATAAATTTCTACTTGGGACTCGTTTTTTGGTCAGGTAACTTGCTGAAAGAGTTAAAACTGAACCCCCCATCACCTTTGAGTTGAGTTATAGACTGTAAAAAAAAGGCTTCACAGATCAACTATGGGTAGGTTCATCCCACCCCAATTAAAAGCACTTCCTAAAGAACAACCACTAATTACCCAATTTTGTACTAACAAACTAAAACATCCTAACTTAGCAATTATCACAAATTCCAAGAAATCCCCACTGTACTTACAAGAATTCAATTCATATTTTAAACAAAACCCTACCCGAAAATATTATAATCCAAAGCAACTACACAGCACCAGCGAATAACTTCTTCCTTACTAATCACAACTGCTAACAACAATTTGTCCACCGAAAAACATAAACCCCATAAAAGAACGAATATCTGCGCGCACTAATTCCATCTCTCAACTGGCGAAGCCCAAAAAAACTTTAAAAAAAAAATAAGAGGAAAATTACACAAGTAATCTCATGAAATTCATTTTAATTAATAATTCTCTGCTTCCACTGTATCCGCTCGCCGCGTGTCCTTTTCATAATCCTCTCGACACAAAAATGCAATTGCTAATTTGATGCCAATTGTAGAAAAAAAAAAAAACCAACGAGAACGACGACCAAGACTACGATGATGATGTTGAAGTTCTGTAATAACAAAAAAAGGCAACAACAAAAAAAGCAAGAGCAAGACAAACGCCAAAGTGTACACGAAAAATGCTCATTAAAATGCTGATGATAACAAGAAGAAAAAAAATTGCAACAAATTGTCGAGGAGAAGGGTTCTGCACACACACTGACTGACGGTTGATTTTGAAATTTCTTCTTCTTCGTTTTTAGCGTAATAATCTTCATCGTCATCAGCAGAGTAAATATTAGCACAGTTCTTTCTCAAGTCTGACCCGCCCCTGTGCTGAATTTGGCCCTCCTAACGATTTGTTTTCTCTGGTGAATCCCTTTTTGTTTCCTCCAGAGAAATTATGATGGAGATGTCAAACAGAATGTATAATCCCCGACGTGCTTCGCTGGGTTTGATAGGTGAAAAGTTCGCGTAAAGAAGGGTGGCTGATGACACACGCGACTACTGAGGACAATGTCATTGGCGACGGTAGGGCTCCAGATGTCATTGTGTCCTATAAGAGGATCGAGAACGCCCACTCCTATACCCTGCGGCGGTGGAATGGAATGCTAACAATTTTCTCAAACACTGCGGATGCACCCACACGAAGGTAAATAAATCTTCAAGGCGAATTCCTTCGTCGTGGTGGAAAATTTGTTGTCTCTCCTGGATACCTAGATCTACGAGCTCACCTCAACCAGGACGAAATGCGTTGTTGTATCGCCCGTACAATAGTTTTGTTTGTGACGTCTGCCGACGACGATGACACAACCACCGTCGTTGATTTCTCTTGAGGTGATGCTTCTGTTCGTTACCGGGACTTGCGACTTAGCAAAGTACAACATTTAAGTCGAGGGAACTTATTGTGTGGGGTTATTTGGATAGCATGCCGTTGGCCCTAAAGGCTTTGCATTTGTGCAAGTTGTCGAGCGGGACGAATATAAATCCTCGCTGTGATTTGTCATTCCGATTATGTATATTGTATACCTATAGAACTTCGAATGGGATAGACACCAGCAGAAAAGTTTCAAATAATTGGAGGGAGGATGCAAAATTGTAATTGTAAGAAAAACACAAACTGAATGGGATTAAGAAGTTGTAATGAGACAACGACAATGACGATGAGAACCTTCAAGATGACGGCGGTTGCGGTCGAGGCATGATGACGGGGATAACAACTAAATTCTGTGGGAGATGATAAATGCAATTTCCTTGTTGCCTTGAGGTACAGGTATACCTAGGTACATACTCGTAAGTGGGCGAAACTTTTTCGTCGATGCGAATTATTTGGTTTTTGAAGAGGTTTTTCTATTTCGAATGAACTGTTACGTATGCTAGATGATAAGCTCTTGACGTCGGTCTTGGGTGGTGGCACTATATATTTAGAACTAAGAAGTATGTAATAAGGGATTTTCTTAAAGGACTGGTCGACGTTGAAATGGAAAGAAACGAGCTGTGTGTGAGGTAGTAGCGAAATTCAATATTTACTTGAAAGGCCCATGTAGGCCATTGGGTCCTGTCACGGTTGCCATGTGATGTTTTAATTGTTATCATAATAAAAACACGTCTGTCTTCCTTTGATACTTTATTCCGAGTGTCTAGATAATTTTTTTCTTTGCAATTCAATCCAATACTTGAAATATCCATGCAGCGGGAATATGATACCGCATAAGCGACGGACACTCGAGCTATGCACGAGTTGCTGCATATACAAATATGTACACTACAATGGAATAATGGAAAATCGTTCAAATGTCCGCCGCGACTTTTACTCCAATTTGTAAGAGCCGAACTTGCTTCGCCCTCTACCACAGGACTTCGGTGAAGCATACCCCTGTCATTCGGTTTAAAAGGTGACCTTCTTTAAGAATCAAGATCTTGTACTAAACGAAGACACTGAGACTGAAGCTTAAATGAGTGTTAGTTATGAATTGGTAAGCAAGACGTGTGTATACTGATAACTTAACGCGCAAGTTAAACCCTGTGGATCAGCAAGGCTCACGTTTTCTAAAGAAGGCAACATTAAAGGCAACTGCTATTACCAGCACAAGCCTAATTTAAACTGAGCCAAAGATGAGGCTCAGTGTTGCCAGATAAAAAATCTGAAAATCTTGTTTTTACGAAACAAAAATTCTTTTTTTCAAGATTTTGTTCAAAATATAAAAAGAGCGAAATTTAAAATACATTTTTGAAGTAGGTACCTACTTTTCTAGTAATACATAAATCACCTAAATACCTATAAAAAAGACTGGTCAAAAATAAATGTTAATGCTTTTTGCAATTTTAGAACATATTTGAATTAAATTGACTTAGAATTTCATTGCTTAGGTATATGGAGCTCAAAGAATTTCGGTTCATAAAAGTGCAACAAATCCTTTGTAAGAATTAAAATGTCGGCAACTGTTTTAGTACGATTACGAATTTTTGTTTTATTTAAATTTACACCAGAAAGTATTATTTCAACATTTGCAGAGAAATGTGTAAGAGGTAAGATATTGAAAATGAAATCTTTTAAAACATTTTTCCAAAAAACACATCACATGATTTTATCAAATTCGTTAAAATTCATGTTTCCTTAGAGTTGATGAAAACGTTACTGAAACAGAAATTGTGCGTGGGCTATGTGTTCAACTCACATTTTATATACCTAATAATGGAATTAATAGAAAACGTTTTTCTTCAATGTAAAAGGTTCTTTTAATGTGCTAGATTTAGAAATTTCTTGACATCAAAAATCTTGAAATTTTATGATTTCGAGGTAAAAAGTCTTGTACATATTTTGGAGCTCAAAAATCTTGAAAAAAAAGATGTATCTTGTAATCTGGCATCACTGGTGAGACTTACTGCAAAATGGCTTGGCCTAGGCCTGGGTCTATTCCGGACTTAAGCGCCACATAAATATATACGAAAGTCAATAAAAGTCGTATATCCTCTTGGCTTGAAAACGCGTTCACAAATTAGGATAAAATTGGGCAAAAATGCCTCGTCAAGGTCTCTGACGTATATCCATTCAATGGGACTTTTGACTCTTCAATTTGAAAGTTTGCTGCTAATCCCACACTTAAATCAGCGCATACACGCAACAAAGGCAAAATTGCTGTTAGATTGCGACTTATTGGCATAGAGCTGCTAACCAATAACCATACCTTCAAATCGTTGATGGGCTTGTCAATCGTGGCGTCTGCTGTGTTGCACGTTGCCCCGTCCTGCTGGAACGGATTTGGGCCAAAATAAATCGGTTCGCTTTGTTTATTAGCGCTATAGGCTATTGGCAATGGCCTATGACTTCACTTTAAAAAAAAAAAACGGCCCAAAATCCACACAAAACAGAAACTTTTTGTGGATGCGTTGCCACTTGATGAACCTCGTATGGGTTGGTCAACTCTTATTCGTCAATTTCGCTTGCTAGCATAGCCATTCATCGAAAAATGCGCCTCGTCGCTATAGATGATTTTTCGGCTGAAATTGGGGTCCTCTCCTAAGCGCCCGAAGCTCAGTCAGCGAAGAAACTGCGTTGTCTATAGTCATTAAGTTTGAGCTCCTAGCTCAGTTGTACCTTGTGCGGCTGTATTCCCAAGTTCCGACACAAAATCGCCAAGTTGATGTCTGCGAAAGGGCGACTTCTTGTGCACCGTGAAGAATTGACAACTTCGGGTTCTTTTGTACTCTCTTTACTGTTCACTGACTGCAGCCAATATTCCATTCCTTTGGCGTGTTGGCTGATTGTCTACCGAACCGGTTTCCTCGAATTTTTACACCAAACGTTGTAGAGTCGACTTTGAAGATCCCCGCGTTTGCCGTAAAATGGTCGCAACGTGTGCGCTGTACAACACTAATTTTTGAAAATAGTTTCTCCATTTGGACGAGTTGCTAAATCGTGTGACTTGCTTTGCTGTTTCAATAAAAAATACCAAATTAGACAGACGCCACCAAAACATCAACCCCTCGCAATTCAAAACCCCATAGTTTCAAAAAAATAACTACCTGCCCAGGAATAGGGCTCATTTCTTAAAAAACTAAACCAATAATTATCGAGGCAACAGGTCCGTAAGAGGCTTCTCTTACGTCGTTTTAAATTTTTTGGGACGAAGGATGGGATCTACAATTTAATGTCGAGTCCAAACTCCTAATTGCCGGTTGTACTCGCGGATGTTTGTCAGACCTTCGCGACTTGTGGCGCAGTAGGAAACAAAAACCTTTAAATGGAATTTGTTTTTTTTTTTGGGAATCTTTAGCTGAAAATTGGTAGTAGATACCTTTCAGTTTTGCACTTTGACACAAATGACATCACCCAAAAGTTGAAGTACAGCTACACCAATTTTCTACGAAACGCAAACACAACGGACCCGCCTCCCTAATTATCCCACAATCCCAATTTAAACGCATAAACACAGCCTATAGTTAAAACGACCAACAGCCAGGGACTGTTGTAATTTCCACTTGTGTGTCCAAATTTAAATAATGACAGTCACAGTACCTTCAGTTGGTGACCAACTTCCAGCAAAGTCATCCAACAAGGTCTCCAATCTCCATCTGCACTTTCAATTTCATTCCGGCACTCAAACCCCCCACTCGAAGCTTATAATTGCTTCACATTAATCACCAATTCAGTGACCCTTCCGCTGTAATGATGACCACCATCGCAAAGCACGCATCTCAACATGGGCAGTTTTAATCCATGGGAATAGCTTCGCCTCTACACCTGACTTCGAAGAATTCCAAGCGGTTTTCGTTCTGGTCTAGTGATTCACTTAAAATACGTCCGACAACGACTTCCTGCGATAATACATTATTTGCCAAAGTCAAAACCTCTCTCACTGCCACGGTATACATATCAGCGGGCATTCCCAGAAGGTGCCCCCCCCCGCCCCACAAAGATGAAGTGGATTGCATACCTCCTGGCTGGAGCGATAAAATTGTACATCTCCTGATATCTCCCCAACTCTGGCAAGATGAAAATCGCGTGCGAATCTCATTTGATCATTCACTTATGGCACTGCTGCAGTGGAACGAACCTATTTTCGCACGCGTTCTACATTTTTTCCCACCCGTGGGAGAAATACAAATTAATTCGATTCCGCTGTGCATTTTCCATTCTCGCATGAGATCATATAAAATGATTTTCCATTTTCTTCGACGCTGGCAGTTTTTCCTTTTATGAGTTTGCCGGTCTGTCCCATCTGTGTGTAGGTACTTTCGTGCGATTTTAATGGGAATTTTCATTTGTGAATCAGTAGCTTGGAAAATGTGTCGTCGACCAGAGGAGAGGACATTGCGTTGCGCCACCATGCACAGGCACACACATGATGCGAGTGGAATTCTAAAAATACACGGCCCAGTGGATTACGTTTTGTTTTCATTTCTCCATGCGAGCCCGGCCAATTTCTAGAGTTTATTACGAAAGTGCATTAAATGGAAAAATTTATTTCTTCTTGCAACAAATTAAATGCGAGCTGAAAATATTTTATAGGAAAATTGGCGCCTTTTTACGGTCACGAAAGTTCGTGAATGTTCAACTTTACACACTCGTCCTAGATTAAATGGGCGAATTGCAAATCGTTTCGCTCATTTGGATGTGGGTTCGTTTTGCTCTTTTCAGAAATAAACATCGATACACTATAAAAATGTACTTGAAGATCAATTCAATTGTTTAGTTTGTGTTTCATGGGTAATTTTTTTGGCGGGTTCCACGTAATTCAAAGATGACAAGCCTGGTGGTTTTAGGAAACCAAAAACTAGCGTTAAATGATCGTCGCTTTTCCAAATTTTAATTTGTTGCAATTACAAAATTGCAAATGAAATACTGCCATTGATCGCATGGTTCCGTAAATCATTTGGGAAATATTTTGTGTAGAGTCATTTGGGGTAGAAGTTCGCAGCGGGCTAAACCTACGCAGTGTCATTTTGTCCGAATGTGAAAGAGTGAGAAATCGCCAAATGAGGAAATCAACTCTGTACTAACCGCCAACAAAGAATAACTTCCAAGGCTTACAACCTTATTGCGAAGATCAACTATCAGCCGATTGACGTTTAATAGAATTTATCAATTCAAATAAAAATCGGTATTGCGAAAATGAATTGATAAAATATTGTGCTATTGTGAATGCCTTAAAATAATTCGATTATTGTGAATGGGAATGTGCGTCTGACAGATGTTTTTTTTTTTTTGAGGAACGTACAAAAAAAATTAGAAAAAAAAAAACAGAATATAAAATGACTTCAACAGAACTATATTTTGATGAAGATGAGGAGTTGTATGATCCTACTATCCTGATAAAATTTATCACTTATTTAATTCGACATTTTTTAGTTATTTCTTTAGGTAGCACGAACTCATCAACTGCAAATTTACGATTGAAAATTGACAGCTGACAAGTATCGATGAAAATTGTTGTTCGCAATACCCACATTTTTCATTCGCAATAGATTTTTTCAAAAAAACTCACAATGTAGCAACAATATTGACAGTTGACTGTCAGAATACCATTTAACAAAATTGATTGATAAATTTCAATTATTAATTGATAGTTAATCTTCGCAATAAGCGTGTGTATTCCAACTACTAGTCCTAAGAAAAAACAAAACAGTTTTCATAAAAAAAAGCTAAATTTTCAAAAGTGTGTGCGGAAATTTGGCAACTTGATGCACCCCGTAAGAAATACATAGACATGATACAAATATGCACTTACTTGTGTTTATTTTGTACACAAGTTTTGTGGCATTTGATTTTTGGTTCTCTGAATTTTAATACAATGAAAAATAAATGTCCCTTTTATTTCCCTTTTTGAAATTTTTCTGCAGCTGAACAGTTTTAAAAAGGGGGCTCCTCATTAAATACTAAAACATATAGGAAAAGTAAAACAGAGCAGCAAAAACATTGATAACAACAAAAAAAAAAGAGATGTGGTAATCACGAAACACTTTCTTCATTCTGTTGCATTCTTTTCGTTCAATAAAGAATAAATTCTTACTTAAACTAAAAAGCGGCCATTTTGATAACTTTTAAAAAAATGGGGGCCACGGGTCTCGAGCCAAACGGCCACGCTGTTTTGGGGAAACGGAGTGCGCAGTCCTTCTGCGGAAAAGAGTGCGCAGTGCGCTGTTCCTATATCGATGTAATAAGAATGGTGATTTTTTTTAAATACATTTTTATAAGAGTAAGAGTGCACAACTTGACTTGCTTTGCTTTCTTACCCGACTGAACACAGAATGTATCTCTGTTTCGACGTGACCTCCTGCAGCCCTAACGGCTTGAGCGATTTTGATCAGAGACAATACTAAGACCACCAACTCCGGCCGATTTCCCGTTACTTAGCCTACAAGCTATATTTTTACGGAGTGGTCACGATTTGGTGCGCTAGTATTGTTACACAGAAATTCGTATTGACAAATGTCACGAAACTTCAAAAATTCCGGCTCACCAATACACTCCCAAAAAATATGAGCCACTGCCGCTTTGCGCAAAGAATTTTATTCGATAAATTTGAAATAATTCGTAACGTGTGGATAGTAGTTTTTTTAGGAATAAGTGTACGTTTGCTTAAAATATTCATAAAAAAATAACAATGTAGATTGGTTGAGGGAAAATTAATTTTTGGAGCAAATTTTCTTCATTATATAAGAAAAATTTACACACGAAATCGAAAAGCGGAAAATACACAGCCATGTTTGTCCTAAAATGATTCTAAAATTTAAAACATCTCCTTTAGATAGACTTATTAACCAAACAAATTAAATTATTCGCCTTTTAACAATTTATAATAACTAACCAATGGCATTCAGTAAACAGTAATATAAATATGTGGTATTCCCGAACTCTATCACATTTCCCTACTGTTCGACGAGATTGATAGCATTTATTTTTGTATTTTTTGTATGTTTTTGCATGTCACACGGATTCTAATTGACATAACACCGGTAGGAAAGAAAAATGGCGGAATTTGAAAATAAAATTGAGGGAGCCAGCAGCAAGAGGATTGCGAGTTGGGGTCTCGGTATGATTTGTCTAAGATTTTGATAGTGAGATTTGTACTCTTTCCCGGTGTGTCATGGGCTAAAAGGATAAAAATAAAATATGTAGTTAATTTAAAAAAATTAAAAAAAACCCGACTGACTAAAAAATAACTTAAAGATGTGAATAAGACACATACAAGTATAACTATTTGGCAGTCGGAGGCTATGCATATTTTTGTGAGTCTGTGTAGGTAGATAGTCTCCGATGTTTACATCTTTTTAAAATTCTTTTTTAGTCGGTCTGGTTCTGTGTTTTTTTTTTGATTAACTTATATATTGATAGAAACTTATGAAGTCTTAAAAAATATTTATAATATTCATATATAGTCAAATAATCCTATTAAAAAAAAAAAAAAATAATGAAAAACGATCATTTAAAGTGAATAGTTTATTCATTTCAAATTCAAGTACACTTGCCTAAAAAGCTTGAGACCTACTGTATGATTCAGGCTCTTATGTCTTATCATTCTTTTTGTAAAAAGAGAAAGACAGAGTCGCTATTTTCTTGTCATTTTTCAACGTGTTAGGGATAAACTCTGTTTGCGGTTGTTGATCTACCTTTAACTGTTCAGATCCAAGATAATTTGAGGTCCCCCTTCCACTTGTGCGCGCCACTGAGGCGAAAGTCTTCAACGAGTAACTTGTCCCTCTGGGGTAGAATCAAAGGATCTTGAGACCGGAGTGTTTCTATTCGCTCTACATGTTTTAGCTCAAAGCTATTTCAAACTTCTGATACGAGGTGACCGTATAGAGCTAACATAGCTCGTCGCTGAATAACGTCCTCCAAAGTCCGTCAAATGAACCGAAATTTAACTGAAAAAATTTGCAATCGAAATGAAAATAAAAATGCCCCAAATGGGTCTTTATCCGTTTAAGAAAGACCCCAAGATTCTGATGAACTTGAATGGTTAAGGTCTTATATGATACTTCCTATGCCGTTACTTCTCATTTGCCTTCTCAGCAGGAATAACTTTCGAAAAGATGTCGTTTTCAGAAGCAATCGCACAGCCGAGGTACACAAAGTCGCTTACTACCTCAAGTGATAGAGCTGTCTACTGTGACGTTCTGTTCGCTTCGTCGATGTTGCCTGTCCCTTCTATTTTTGGATCTGCTCTCTGACCACTGCAAAATAATTAATTCACGTTCCAAATAGTGCTAACAACTTTTAAGTGATTTTTTACCCACGAATTTCACAGTCAATATCATATTAGGGCTCCAAAATGTCATCCCATTGCTAACAAAATATTTACCCCACCACATCATTCGACCAAAATTAAAGTTCGCACACTTGGAACGCACTCGTATGTGCCTATCCCGAATTCAGTATCTCTGCACTTAGCAAAAAACAAAAAAAATGGTCTACCAAGGGCAATAATTTCCATGAAATTTATGATCATCTCCCATCAGTGGAAGTCAATATTTTTGCTTTGGTAATATTTTTGTAATAAATTTATTTGCACCCGCCAAGATTCGCCGCTTTCACAAGCAGTTTACGTGTTCCATAAGGATATTCGTATTTCTGCGAATGTACCTAATTGAAATGAAGGCTGGCACGATACGATTTCGCACTGCCTGCCCGAAGCTATGTACGAGTATGTCTCAAGGATAATATTTCCCGTAGCTGGCGGTCGGTTTTACTTTCATATTTATTGCGAGAAATAACACTTGAGTTATTGAAATGAGGAGATGAAGTGGCCCAACCCAGATAAACACTCAGAGTTTTCGATGAGTTATTTGATAGAATATTCAGTTCCTAAGCACTCTCTGGCATCAAATTCAATCTGGGATATTGAAGTACGGCCTCGTCCTGTATCCCTCTGTAAGACAGGTGCGTATTCAACCGCAGCATCTGTTTTTTTTCTTTATCACTCTCAGATGTGTCTATAAAATGGAATTGGTTTTAGAGGGAAATGGAATTTGTTTCTAATTAAAGCAGCTGATTGAATTTTGTACAACAATTATACGCTGCACCCTTGTAAATGTATCTTTTACCTGACAGCGCGTGGTTATTCTGTTTTCTTTCACCTGTTGGGTAAATGATTGCATCTGTTGCAGGACTCACCTGTTTTAATTTCCCACTTATATTTACATGTACCCATGATGGATAGTTACAGAAATTCATTCATCATCACGCTGGCGCTCCGCTGGCTGCTCGCAAATGGTCCTAGAAACGGGTAGTTTTGGTGTCTCCTTTGAGTATACTGGGTTTCTTTTTTTTAATTGCACTCGGAGATTGAATCAGGATCTTGTGTGCCTGTGAAGGAATGAAATACGATTACAGATGGGAAGAACAAGCAAACAGATAGATTCCAATTTCCTACGCTTATGATGACAGCGACATGAGGCAAACACTTCTGTCACACACTGTGAGAGTTTCCACATGTATTTTTTTTCTATTATCCATTTTTATCAACGTCTACTACGGTGGCTTGTGTGAGTGTTTCAGGTGCAGATACCTTGAATAGTTTGCCATTCAATCAGTCAGGTATGACCATCTGTGGCTAAGGGAAAGACGGAATTGGATATTGCAGTGCGCAGTGCTCTGTGCGGCAGATATGTGTTGTACGTGGCAGTGGAAAGATGACTTTGTGGCTTCGGGTGGAATTTTTCAAAAGCTGGTTGCACGGTGAAAGTGTGCAATTGGTTCTTCTGCGGGGAGTTGTATCAAGAAGATTGTTGGGGGGTTTTTGCCACAGGACGGTTTTTTTTCTGGTAATTCAATTCATCAAGAAAATGTGGTTGGCTTTGTATAGGTACCTAGCTGGGTGAAAGTTTCTGTTGTGGCACGGGGGTTAGTGCAATGGATCATTCAGGACCGAGACATTTTCAAGAAGGAGGGTTTTTTTTTCTTAATAATTTTACATTTAAATATTGGCAAACTGCTAAATGACAAACATCGTGCAAAGATCGGTATACTGTGGGAATTGATTACGGGAAGACTTACAAGTTGTGCAATTTGTACACCCATAATTAGAGCTATATCCGAAATCAGAGCGCATCGTCTGCTGAATAGAGGACCAGTGCTGCCGAAAATACTCCCATAGGAGTATTGTACTACTTTCAACACCTCCGTACTTCTCCATTCACATTCGCACTCCTTTATTTATTAAAGACCTAAAATCTCTAACACTTGCAGCAAAGTGTAATTTTTCTACCTTAATAAATTTAATTCAGTTCAAATTTAACGCAAATTTGGTAGCACTTTTAACTTCAAAACTGTCGCAAAAAAAGGGAATTTTACTCTTTCTAGATTGCTTTTGATTTTCGTTGGCTTCATGCAATTTTCATCTGTCAGTTCGGTATTTATTTTATTGTTATTTGAGATTGTGGTTTGGTGATTCCGTGAATTTTGAAGACTAAAAAATGTCTGTACATACTACTATTTTTTTCAAAACACTCCCTTTTTTGGATGAGTACTACTTTATAATATTTCTCGCCGGCAACACTGTAGAGGACACAATTAGCCGCGTGAGTTTGTCCACGGACAGGTTGATAAGTTGTGCACTGTTTGGCATTTAGCTGTGCGTTTTAAAGATGGTATCAACTTGTCGTTGAAGAGCAACATTTAGCGAATTGGCGGAGTGCTCTGAAAACTGCAACAGCTTGCTGGGATATTCCGATGATGTCAATAACGTCAGTTGGAGGGACTTTTGAAAAAGTTTACCTCTGCCGGATGATATTAAAGACGTTACACGACAGCTCATCGCCTTGTTTCAAACCTTTATCTATATCAAACAGCTAAGCGATGTTTTTGCCGAAGCAGCGAGATTTCTTCATCGTCATGAAGTACGAGTTCGGCACGAATGCCGAAACGGGAGATGGCTTTGTACAGCCCGTTCCTACGCTATCATAGGCGACTTTAAAGTCTATAAAAAGGTGGTGCGTATCAATGTGAAATTCTAGGGGACCAAGACCGCACTGTGCCGATCAAGTTGTTGGTGAACGGTTTAGACATTCAAACAAGCCGACTTATTCCTCTGTATCTCGCAGTTCCTTTTTCAAACCAATAATGCTTCAATAAAAAATTCGAAGATTGCCCAGTCCTTATCTAGAGTTTTGACAGTAAAAGAGCGAACGTTCATATATTCACGTACAGTCAAATACATAAACGCTTCTAGCTTGCCAGCTTACCAAACAGTCCTGCACTGCTTACACACTCTGTTCCAAGAACAAAACCAATTTATGTTTGAAAACCATTTAATAGGACCGACACTTCAAAATTAGCTGTTAACTCGTCCTTAAAAGCTGGGAACCAATAAACATTTTTAGTTTCGACTCTAAATTTTAGTCTTCCACAGTGGCTACATTTTCCCTATAAATTTCGCAACTGTGAGCTTCCGTAAATTTAAAGTCGTGACTAAAATTTGTATAAGTACGGCGAATTCTATTTTTATATCATGTAGTGAGTGAACATCCTCGGCGAAAGACAGATCAGAAGACCCATTTGCTTAACAACAATTTGAAGAAAATGTCATACTTTTCGTAGGCGCAATTTTAGAAACTTAGTAGGCTACCTTAGAGGTCACCACAAATTGCGACATCACCTTAAAAAATGCTCGTAGTCAGCTCTCCCGAGTGTCGGTGGTATCTCGAGGTATAGACGAAACAGCTTAGTAAATGCAGGGTCCTACGCGGAAGGAAGGAAATTACAAGGAAACTCGTTTTCTTGGCAATATTAAGTCCAAAAGAACTGACCCAACTTTGTTCCCACAAAACTGAATGGCACCCGAAGGCACTCGCATGAGAGCAATCCGTTCGTTGAACAGTCTTTTAGGTTGGGTCTCCCTGAAAACGATTTCTGTAGAAGCTGCATGGACGAGTAGGAGAGGGAGAATATTGTTCATCTCCTATGCACTTGTTCAGTCCTCACAGAAAACTACATCTCGGACAAAACTTCTTCGACAATCTTGACGAACTCGCTTATTTAAGCATCAGATGCCTCCAACGCTTTATTCTTAGCTCCTGTTGAGCTACTCCTCAACGGGTAGTTTTGATAGCATTTGATTCTGTTGAATCACAATGGGCCTACTCTGGCCTAAGTGAGGCTGCGCTTATTGTGGCCAGCCATCCTAACCTATAGCTGAAGAGATTCTCTGTCGAATACATTATCAGCTACATTAGGGAAGTGATTAAAGAGACCCTGCAAGCCTAAACACGTTTTTGACCCTTTCTGCGCAATATATCTTCTAGCGGTAAGTCGAAAATAAAGTATGACGGCTCGACTTTTGTCGATCTGTACAGCTGTTTCTACATGATTTGCTGAGTTTTTGAGTTTACTCCATATACAGTCGATTCCACTTTTCTGAACTACGCCTTTCTGAAAGATTCTTAAGAATCGAAAACGAAAACACAAAACCTGTCACGCAAATTCTGTATCAATTATCCGAATGTGAAAAAATAATTTTGCAAATTCCTTTTTAAGTTAAGCAGAGTCGACTGCATGCCCACCTTGTAGGTGGGGCAAAATGAATCACCCTGTCGGAAAACGTTATAATTTTTGCAAATGGCGTCGTACGTCAATCATATTTGATATTTGTGAACTAGACAGCTGCAGTATAAAACAGACAAGCAGTGGAGCGCTATACTCCGCAAAAGCATGGAATAATTGTGTCGATTTGAGCGACGAGGTGAATTTCCACCTAAGCGGTTACGCCAATAAGCAAAATCTTTGTTTCTGGGGCTCTGAAAATCCACGTGTAAGGCACGAGCCATTTAACCGTCCCAGACTTCTTTCTTTGGGGCTAATGGAAGTTGCGGGTTTATGCCAACAAGCCGCAGACAATCGCAGACAGGAATGCTAACAATTACCACCCGATATCTGGCGGAAAGTCATGAAAAATGCAATAAAACGGACACAAATGTGTATCAACCCTGGCGGCAGCCACTTCACGGATATCATATTTTTCACTTAACAGAAAAGGTCCTATTGAAGATCTCCATCACTCAAAAACATTTTTATTTTATTTAGTTAAAAAGTAATTCAAAAACAAAATTGGATGATGAATTTTGAGCCACCCTGTACTTACAATGTGCAAAAGAGGTACAACCATATTTGTTAAAAAAAAATTCAACATAAACGTGCTTAGTCCGTGAGTATATAAAGTCTCGACTTTAATTTCGCGGAAGCTTAAAATTGCAAAAATTCGTATGGAAATGTAAGCCATTGTGAATTACTTCAATTTAAATTTGGAACTAAAAATGTTTATTGGTAAGGACATAAGACCAAATAAAAACTATGCGCGATATAATCATTCAAATTTAGATTTTACGAACTCAGTATGGCGAAATTTTCCATCTAAAACTACCCATTATGTGACCTACCAAATATTTAGTGTAAAGGCTAAAAATGATTGTCAGTAAGACCCTATAAGTTCCACTTAATATTCAGGAAGAAAATTCCATCTAGGACAGATCTTCGAATGGGAAAGAACAGTATCTACAATCAGTTTATAAAATCTTGCAGTTTGTGATGCCCCATTTGCAGTCTTACTGAAAACTTTGGCGATGGCATTAGGTCTCAAAACCTTTTAACTAATTACGTCAGACTAGTGCGAAATGACGCCTTTGATTAGGACGAGGTTGGCGGATTTGCGAGACGAAGATAAATTTTGATGCATTTGTGATTCATGAGCCCCCCTAAAACAGAAACCTATGAAAGCCTGGCATTTTATTCTATGATATTTACAAAAATGTAAGTTGGTCAATGACAGACCCAACGAAGACCCATTCGTCGAGTCTTACTAGGGTTGAACTGCCGATGTGACAGAAAGCAGTTGTTGGAAATCCCGAGTATGTGGGATGACATAGAATCTATTTCAAACTAATTCTAACGCAGGACTATCATTCCTCTTACCTGCATACACCAAACGTACATTTCTCTTCTGTAACTGCTCAATTAAGTAGCCTCGTCCGCCAGCAATTTATTCAACAAACATTCAGCCACATGCCTCGTTTACAGAGCCTTTTTCGTTTTAACCCACATCCACAATCAGTTATTTACACCTGCACGACCAAAGCTCACTGAACCCGAACACATATCCAAGTTGTATCGCCATTATTTTCATAACATAAAAGATACTGCATTCCTTGGAACTCATAAAACGATACCTCATTAACACGCATTCACATGAACACCCTCAAGAAGCGTTTTGAATCCTATAAAAGCAACTCAAAGATAAGGTAACAGCGGCCTAAAAATCAACTCGCAAGTTCATTTTTAGGGTCGATAACAATAACAAGTTAAGAAAACACCAAAAACACTTCTATCAGTCATCGCTTCCCTCTGCTGAACGACCACCGCAGACGAGCAGTATACGAGTGCGAGTACTCCTCGTTTCAAGAAGAGAACCCCTTCAAGTTAGGGCGACAAAAAAACAAGTAGAGGGGGCGGAAAACAAATCCACCCAACCATGAAGTGGCCATCTGTTGCGCCCAAGCTGGAAAGAATAATATTCTTAAAATGACAATAGAGTGAGGTGCAAAATACCGCACAGCTGCGTTCACCAGTGATATGAGGGAGCTTCTCCTTCCATGACTAAGATGCCTATAGTTGAATTGTTTTTTCTTCTTTTTTTTTGACACTCAAACGAACACGTAAGGAGTTATAAATACGTTTGCTGTAGTTTTTGTTCGACCTTAGGTAGTAGTGCCGGCGGAGGATGAGAGAGGAAATGGAAAAAATGAAACAAATCGCTGCCAAATGCCTAAGTAATCACGCAAATGGCTTGCTTTTGTCACCACAAATCGCTTTCTAATGGCTGTGGTCGCACGTGAAGTTAATTGAAAGAAATTGGTACATACTAATGGAAACGAAGAGTTATGGAAATTATTTAGGCTGGCGGGCAGGAAACACATTGATTGGTCGCCAAGCTAATTAAACTCGATAAAGATCATATGCAATGTGGTGCGACTTATTTCTTGAACCAGCAACGGAACAAAGGAAGATTATTATCGGTATTCAGTATTGAACGTGGCTTGTTATCGTATAGGATTTGACACGTTGATCGTTTTGTGACAAGAAATGTGCGTAAGTAGCATTTAAGTGCGTTGAAGAAACATTCAACATTCCAGTGAAGGCGTTGTCTCCTCTACGGGAAGGGAGAGTCTAACTGCTGCGAGAGGAGCAATATATAAATATAAGGAGGGTTTTTTTTCGAATTGGTAAAACACTTCTTCCAGTGGCAACCGAATTGAGAGCTGTTTTGTGTACATTGGTTTGTCATTTCACCGTGAGAAGAGACCTACGATACACGTCACAAGCCGCTCGAAAAAGTAGTGGAAAAGTCGACTTCAAAGTTGTGGCTTGTATTTCAACCAACAAATCAATTCCGTGGTCACTACACGTTTAAAAATCCTGAATTTAATATTTTGGGGTTGTAACGTTCATTCAATTAGTCCGTAGGATAAGTAAGAAAAAAACTAAATTTTGACAAAACTCGATTTTCTTAAAAACATAGTTGCCTTCGAGGGCGAGACAACGAGTATAGCGATTTTCTAACTTTTCGATACCACTTTTATAGTACTATTTCGCTTTCTCGTCAAAATAGGCCTGAGTTTCAGCAATCACTTCATCATTGGACTTAAATTTCTTTCCAGCAAGCATTCTGGTGTGTAATAGTGAAGCCATGTTTCATCCATAGTCGCATATCGACGATAGAATTCGATTTTATTGCGCCAAACACTCCTCTGAAGCATCAATTCGTTGTTGTTTTTGGTCGACTGTGAGCTCACGCGGAACCCACTTTGCACAGAGCTTTCGCATCATAACCAAATGTTCGTGTAAATTGGTAAAAACACTACCATCTGATATCTTTACAATGCCAATAACCAATTTGCGGATTTTTTTTTATGTTTTCTGGAATAAAAGTCTTATTTGGGCGTCCACTGCGCTCTGCATCATTTGTGCTCGTACGACCACGTTTAAGTTCAGCAATCCACTTCTCTACCATTTGTCTCGATGGAGCAGAGTCCGGGTTATGTTTATCAAGCTATTGTTTGGTTTCCACTGATTTTTTTTTCATCAAAAAGCAATGCTTTATCAAAACTCGAAATTCACTTCTTTCCATTTTTTTTTCAATAACAAAAGTTGCTTCACACAAAATGCTATAACTCACGAATCAAAAGTCAGATTGCTGTCAAATCTGAAGGCTAGTACTAAATGGAAAAAATTCTAGTAACGCCATCTATGTATCATCCTATAGACTTTTTGAATGGACTAATATAATATAATAATATAGGACAACGCCGAAAAAATATTGAAATTTTTAATAATTTGCATGATTGTATTCAAATTAAACAACTAATAAAAGATTTATTAATTTTAAAGAATGTCTGGTATAGGTATTACAAAACATGCCTGAAATATTAAATTTTAATATTGATGAAGATTTTATATTTATTTTATATTTAAATCAAACCCTTATTTATATTTAAAAATTGAAGAATTTTAATACATTTGCATTCAAATTAAATGAGCTGCAAAAATATAATATTTTCACCTCAAATTCAATAATTTTTGCTTTTTATAAACCCTATATATATTTTAATACTTCTTTTGATTTGATTTAAATATCTATGGGATATATTTCAACACCTACAATATTTTATTTTAATATTAATTGTTATTGGTTTTAAATAAGTATTACAATACATATAGAAAATATTCAAGCATAGGCAGGCAAATTCCCTTGGTCTTTTATCACCTTTGAAAATAATCCTATAGAGTGCCGTTGTGCTTCCTTTAGTACCTATGTATTCATATTTTTGTAGAAATTAAAATGAAAGAGAACTCATGTATGCTTGAATTATCTTATTAATTTTACAGTCAATTACTTACTTTTTGGAATGTAATAGCTATATTTCTGGGGCAATGAACTCGAATCTCTAGAGCGCCCTTATCTTCCACTAGGGACATCTCTGCGCTTCACAGCTTAAAAAAGCAAATATTATAACCTTTTACAAAAATACTTTGAAATTAATGCTACTTATACTTGTAAGAAGAATATTCTCATTGGATATCAATGTTACCAGCAGCATGACTTTCACTTGTTGATATTTTTAAAACATTTTTCTTTTAGAAAAAAACTTCATCGAAATCATCCACTCTATTGAGAAGAACGCTCAAACTAACTCTAAATTCTTAACCAAGCGACAAAATAATATATTTGGGTTCAAAAGTAATACCGATATACACAGCTGGTCAAAAAAATAGGTGTGAGAACATGTTTTTTAAAAAACTAAATTTTTTCATATTTCTTCCATTGGTTTTTTGTTTTTTTCAATTTTATTAATAAAATTTACATTTTTTAAAACATATGGAAAATAATTATCTGTTTATTTTTCTGGGGCAATGAACTCGAATCTCTAGAGCGCCCTTATCTTCCACTAGGGACATCTCTGCGCTTCACAGCTTAAAAAAGCAAATATTATAACCTTTTACAAAAATACTTTGAAATTAATGCTACTTATACTTGTAAGAAGAATATTCTCATTGGATATCAATGTTACCAGCAGCATGACTTTCACTTGTTGATATTTTTAAAACATTTTTCTTTTAGAAAAAAACTTCATCGAAATCATCCACTCTATTGAGAAGAACGCTCAAACTAACTCTAAATTCTTAACCAAGCGACAAAATAATATATTTGGGTTCAAAAGTAATACCGATATACACAGCTGGTCAAAAAAATAGGTGTGAGAACATGTTTTTTAAAAAACTAAATTTTTTCATATTTCTTCCATTGGTTTTTTGTTTTTTTCAATTTTATTAATAAAATTTACATTTTTTAAAACATATGGAAAATAATTATCTGTTTATTTTTCGAATAATTAAAAAAAAAATAACAAAAACTTTTGGAGTTCTGTTTTCCGCTTGGACAAAAAATAGGTGTGTTCCTAAATAATCATTGATTATAGATTTTATTAATTTTTTTGCTGTTTTTTTTTAACTTACTCTAATAACCTGAGCATCCTCCATTATTTTCCAAAACTTTTTGGAGTCGACGTGGCATTGATCCTACCAATTTCTGGCCCGTTTTAGGAGGAATGGAATACCATTCCTTTTGCACGGCTTCCCACAGTTGATTCCCATTTGTGAAGAACTGACCCCTCAATTTTCTTTTCAGTTCATCCCACAAGTTCTCAATGGGATTAAATTCTGGAGATTGACTTGGCCATGAAACTACGGAGATGTTTTGATCCCGAAACCAATATTTCACAATACCAGCCGTATGTTTTGGATCATTGTCCTGCTGGAAATGCCACCGGAGGGCCATGTTTTCCTCGGAAAATGGAAGAATGACATTTTCCAAGATTTCCCTATATCCATATTTTGTCATGATGTTATTGACACGATATATAGGACCAACACCATACCAGGAAAAACAGCCCCATACCATTATATTTCCTCCACCATGTTTAATGGTCTTTAGTGTATAGCGAGGATGGTATTCTTTTCCTTTTGGTCGCCTTACGTTACGCCCACAATCCGAGGAGAACAAATTTATTTTTGTTTCGTCACTCCACAGAATATTCCGCCATTTTTTCACTCCTTCAGGTCCATTCCAACTTCTATGGCTTAAGGCAAATTCTTTCTTTTCGGGACCTTACGTTCTTAGCTCTTAGGAGTGGAACTTTTCTGGCGACTCTTCCTGGGAGAAGAAAGCAGTCGTTCCAGAGTTCACATAATTGATTTAGTAAATCGAATAATAGTCCCAATAATTCAAAAATAAAACTTAAAATTAAATTGCTGGGTTAAATTCTACGAAGTCGCAATGACGAACAATTTTTACACAACTTTCCAATTGGTCTGGGTCCTAGTTCGACTTCATATTCACTTAACTTAGTGTCAAAATGTACCAGGGATCTGAGCAAGCCACAAATAACAGAAATATTTTTCTATTTCTAATTGAATAGGAGTAGCCTTGGACTTTTAAAAACCCAGTGCCATATTTATGTGGAAGGCAACTAATGCATTGTTGGGCGGATATCTACATTTATTTCCCTAGATTGCGGAAAAATTTTGAACCGCTGGGTATTTGTGCCTAAAACAACTCAAATAAATTATTTTATATTTTAAATAAAAAGATACTTAATCTTAGTTATTGAATTTTAAGAAAAAAATAGTCAAGAGTATATAAAAAAAAAAAAAAAACTGTCGAAGTAGCGACAGCATGTCAGTGACAGTGACTGACAAACGTCCTCAAACCCCGCTTTAGTCGCGCTGATTGTTGCTCAACTGTATAAACATTCAAATAACTTTTAGCTTTTTGTATTTATTTTTCTTTTATTTTCTCCTAATTAGAGATGAGCACAAAATCACTACCTGTGATTTAATCACAGTGATTGCAAAATCGCAATCACTACCTGTGAGCGACTTTCAATTAAAGCGTGACTGCGATTTTTCACTCTTTCCTTTCGCACTCGTTCACAATCGCAGTCACAGTTGGAAAATCACGACAAACGGAAAGCACCCACAGTAGCACAGTCGCGACACAAATCGCAATCACAGGGCAAACAGCGAAAGAGTGAAATAAGGCATACACAGAAGAATCACAATCAGCGATGCCACTTTACTTCAATTGAAGTAGATTTACTTCAATTTAGGTAAAAAAATTAAAATCTACTCCCTACTTCACACTATAGTTAATTTCTTTATATCTACTTCACTTTAGAAATCCATTATTTAATCCGCTTCAATTTTAATAAGAAAACCGTAAATCTACTTCCAAAATAAAAATTATTTAAAAAATGCTTTAAACTCTTTCATTTAAGCACCGATTCACATTTCAAAAGAATAAATTGCTACAAACTTCACTTTAAACACAAAGTTTTTTTTAATTTTCTGACGTTTATTATTATTTTCCTTTTAATTTTTTGTCAAAGATGTGATACGTTTGGCTAGGTTTTGGTTCCTGTCTGTTCCGAAAAGTTTAGCCAAATACGCGAGAGAATTATTACAAACGCGATGAAGATATTTTGAAGTAATCAAGAATGTGAATAAGGATTGGTGCTCAAAATTATAATTTAATAAACATATCGCTGTGCGCCATTCAAAATATTTTTTTCTAAAAAATTTGCAAAAAATAGTAAAAATGAAGTGAGAACATTTTATTTAGATTTTAAAACGTTTTTTTGGACATGTTGTGTATATAAAACTAATATGGAATTAAATATATCATTAGAACTACGACTTTGAAATCTACTTCCCTTTTCTTGAATCTACTTCACTTTTTGGGTCAAATCTACTTCGCTTAATTTTTTTGAAGTGGTAACGTTGATCAGAATCACAAGGCAAATGGGAAAATAGCGAGACTGCGACTCAAAGTAGCAATAAGAAAGTAGCCACTCGCGCAGCAGGTAAGGGAGCAGTGGTAGTTTAGGTCATAGGTGATAGGATAATTTTGCAAAACAAAACTGAAAAAAGAATTATGATGAACTGGAGAGTCGGAGTTGGAGTGATTGTGTTTTGTGTAAATATATATTTATATACATTGGTTGCATATATCTTTGTTATTGCTAAGGTAGGTACCTAATTGGGGTTGTTTTGATTTTTTAATCTTCTTTTTGCGTATGCTGCGCTGGATTGTTGTTGCTTCTTGAATTTTGTAATTTGAATGCGAGGTTGAAGGAACAAATGAGTATTATTCGCGAATTTTCGAGTGCATTTATGTTGGTGTTTACTATTTATTAAAAATAAATGGTTATATATTTAATAAAAAATTGGTAGGATCACAATGTATTTGCCTGGAAAACGCATAAAACATAGCATGGAAGTACCTACAGTGAGTTCGCGAGTAAAAATCACAATCACAGGTTAAATTCACAGTGATTTGTAAATCACAGTCACAGTTTTACCTGTGATTGCGAGATCACGACTAAGCTCATCTCTACTCCTAATTGCTCATGCGTTAAACGACTCCCATCCCCAAATAACAAAGCGACTTAGTTACTTATGCGCTTTTTAAAAGCATTTGCCAGAAAAAATAAAATACCAAAGCTTATGACAGTCTTTAATGAAATCCCCCTTCAGGTGTCTGATCTCATTAGCCCAACAAACAAAAGAAAAACAAAATTTATATTTATTCATACACCTTCGTAATAGTCTTCCTCTCCTACATATTCCAGGCAGGTTCTTCGAGTGCGAATGCCTCTTTTGCACAACAAAGGACAAACTTTCGAACGTAATTTATGTGAATATCCTTCCTTCGATGCAAATGGACTACATATTTTGTTTATAGTTCATTTTATTTTGGCTCTCTAGATGACTTTACACACACACACAAATATATAAACCCACAGCTACAAACATTCTGTGCTTTGCATAGTTTAAAACTTCCCCAAGAATGCCACGCAAACATGGAGCAACCTCTCCCTATTCGCCATCGCAAATAAGAAGAAATTATTTACATTTGTCATAAACTTTCGAATAAATACGAGTATCCTTGCGCGCAGTGTTTAGCGTTCAAAATACGAAAAAAAAAATGTGAGAAAAAAAAACAGCAAAACGCCAAAGATCTGTTCAACTTTGTAGCGGGTATAACTTTTCACCCACACCAAACATAACCAATGCACCAAAGTGGGAACGAGTCCTTTTTGCTGTGACTTAATTATTTCCCTGTTGTAACTCACAGGTTGTGTTTGTTTATTTTTGTTCAAGTTTGCACTTTGACAGTGGAAACAAACAGACTTTCACGCATCTCCAGATAGAGATACCTATACATAGAGATACCTGTGAGATACTTCCTAGTTCCTATGGAAGTTTTTTAATACAAAAAAAAATAATTTGCATACAATACGGTCTTGATGTTTGAGATGCAGAGTTTTGGGGCGACCTCCTGCCAGACATGTGTGTGCTCTGGCTGAGGAAGGAACTTATTTTCCCCACTTGTAATTATAATAGGATATAAGGAAGTTACCTATTTGGGACTTGTTTATTTTTGTTATCTAGGAGAAAGTTTTAATGAAACGCATTTTGCCGATGATAAGCAGCTCTCAGACGCCCACATTTTCATTTGAAATGCAAATTGGCTGTTTCCTTGCTTTATAATGACGAGGGAAGGACATTTTGCTGAACGATCTGTGGGGGTAAAGTTTTAATGGAGATTGGCCATTTTAAATGCCGTTTTTAAGCTGAGGGAAGATGATAAAGATGAGAGTCAATTCGGGAAGCAGCATAGGTTGCATAAGATATGGTCACAAATTATTTTCCAAGCTACCTTACCTAATTTATGAAAAGTAAGTTCAGCAGTTTTATTCGGAGTTCATAGTGCGATTTTTCGTCACTTTAACCAGGCTCACATATTTTTATGTATTCTTGCTAAAATCAATAACCTAGACTTACATGCAGTTGCAACGGCTGTTCAACTTAGAATGGAATCACTTAACGGTGCATCTTCCCTTGTATCTCTGAACCTGTGATTCCAACTAAGAGGCACTTCATGTGGTAGTGTCCCACATTACGGTGTAAAAAAGTTTATAATCGGCTTACATCGATGCCTTTCTTCATGACAGAAGTTCTAGTTCTGTATAGGGTGATAACTAGCAACAATACTCGTACTGCCATCCGAAAGCTTGGACGAATGTGTGCCATGAATGTAAATGAGTTTTCGCCTTCCAAGAGGCACTATCCAATGAGTTATATTCAGCCCACTGCAAAAGTCTCACACCGGTGCGATGTTGCCATTGTAATTTGTTCATAAGGTTATATTTACGGTGGGTAGCATTTATGCGAAAAGTTATTGGTAGGCATCGTGACGTGGGTCTTTCGGTAGGTACCCTATTGCAGGGAGAAAGTCTCAGATGATCGAGGAATCCGACCTCCTGCGTTATTTTTTCCCGAATATTTTACAGTGAGACCTTTTGTATAAATTCCGGATGTACCTTATAATGTTTTTGAAAAAAGTTATAAGATGCATTTTAGACAAAAAAAAAAAACAATGTAAAATCAAAAAATATATAAATATAATCAACATTTTTGAAACACTATTTTGCTTCATAGCTGTTTCTTGTTATTTTAATATGTTTTTGCTACATCTCAAACGCAGACATTTATCACGTCACAACAACAAGAAATTTATTTGAGTTGAAAATATCCTCATGTTCAAATGAAACGACGAATCCTGTTGAAACATATTGATCCTCAAATTAAAACAACATGATAATTCCTGTTAAATTATACTGATCCTCATGTTGAAACAACACGGCGATTTCTGTTGAATCATATTGATCCTCAAGTTAAATCAAAACGACGATTCCTGTTGACAAAACTTTGAAAAATCTACATTTTATATTAGTACGAACTTTTGGTTTGTTTTTAAAAAGTTTTATTTTATTTATTATACAGATAGAGATATGTACCTATGTAAGTTCACAATAATTAATAAACGAGTAAATCAATTACAAACATTTATTTCTTAAGTATATTCTTCCATTGTTATTTGGGAAAAGATGCAAAGCTGGGCTTGTATTTCCTTTAATTCGATTTGCTCTTTTAATGAACAATTAATAAAATCAACAATTTGATAATGTTTTATTAGATCTTTTAAATCTTGTATTTGTTAGTTACATAAAAAGCAAGTCAACATTTTAAATTGTATATGTGCTTACTATAAAGTTTTAAAGAAGTTAAGCAAAGAACAAAGACTAAGCCAAGGTCGGCGACAACCTTTTGGATATTCTAAGGATAATGCTTGTATTAATTTGAAGCAAATATCCAGGCTTGTCAGGAATGAGTCAAATTTTAAAAGTGTTTTATCAATTGACGTTAAATTATTTTAGTAGTGATTGTTATTAGATGACCAATAAAACTTTCGTTAGTATCTGGAATTGATATTTTCTTTGAATGTTTTGCCGATTTATCTGGTCAAATGACTGCATTCAAAAGAACAGTATGTATGTAATCTAAGGAGCCTGGTAAACAAAAGAAAAGTTAAAGCCAAGTATATTATTATGTGAAAATAATTTGCTTCGATCAGTTATGTCCTTTGAATTTACAAGGATTAATTTCAGATTTTTACCCTAAACTCATCCCACTTACTGAGGAGTAGATGGCTTTTGTAAAAGTATCACCCACCAAAGGGTGCTCTCCCCTCCCCTTCCTTCCTTTCTTATCCCGCTCCTTCCAACATTTCCTCTCTTATCCCATCCATTTCCGCCTGGGCTGGATAAAGGTGTCATACGACCCGTGCCGATTATCAACCTGGCTGAGGGCCCAGTTTCAAAAATAGCTCGAGCCGAATACGGAGTATCCGGATACCTGGCGACCTCCGGATTAGCTAGCCCTATCTGTGTAATGCGGATCTCTGCACAGACGGACCTCAATTCTCCGCTACTCGTGGGTACCTATGAACAAAAACAAAGAAAAAATTTAAAAAAAAACAAAAAAAAATGAGACCGGTTCTCCTTCAAAACCGGGCAGTAGTACGGCGACTTCGCTGACTACTGGTTCAGCTCCTGCGGCAGTGAGCGGTGGAAAAATCGTGACCATTCATGATTCTTCCACTGTGAGCAGCTGTAGTGGGCACAAAAAAGAAGGTGCACATCCTAGCAGTGGTGGGATTGTGCACATACATAATCCTACCACTGCTACCAGTACTAAAGGTTGCGAGATCGCTCAACCGTCTCCCAGTGGGACAGGGCGGCATCGCACTCCCTCAAAAAGGGCGTATAGTAAGCGCCGCTATGCTGTCAATGTCCTAAAGGTCTTCGGAGAAACTTTGAAGGCTGATAGGACCGCTGAGCTTATCAGCAAAGCGAAATGGGCAGAAGCCTTTCTTAAGGAGGACGCACTAGCGACTAGCAAGGACTTCACGTCCAAGCGCCAGAGATCGTTGGAGGGGACCGCTCCGGCTCCCAAAAGACCTAAGGTGCATAGCACCGTCGCCCCCAATAGGTCATCCAACGTCACATCTCAAAAGTCGTTTAGTGACGTCCTTAAAGACAAAATTGTGATCGCTGTGATCGATCGTAGCGACGATGACGGCACGATCTCCCCTGAACGGTGGCAGGTGGTCAAGACGAAGCTTTCAGGCAGCTTCTTGAGCGTCATGAGGGACAACCCGGGACCACCTCCTATCACTTGCGATGGTGGATGGCATCAGGGCCATGTGAAGCTTATCGCCTGCAATGATCAAAGATCTAGTGATCTATATAAGTTTGCTATAAGCAAACTGGGAGAAGTTTGGCCGGGTGCGAAACTCGACGTCGTTGCAAGGGAGGATATCCCTAGCCGACCTAGAACTCGCACCTGGATCCCAGCCGAGCCCTCCTCTAGCGAAGAGATCCTCGAGATCATGAGACTGAGCAATCCGTCACTCCCGACTCACAACTGGAAGGTTGCTAAGTTGGAAGAAAAAAGAGGTCTCTACAGGTGCGCTCTTATAGTGATTAACAAAGAGTCGCTTGCTCCCTTGTCACTGACCAAAGGGGTGATTAGATTTGGTTTCGAATCTATCACCCTAAAAGTCTATAAAAAAGACGAGCTGGATTCAGGCCAAATGCCTCCTTTTCCCTCGGGTTCAGAACCTGAGACCCCAGACCCTGGAGCATCGGTTTCCTTCCCATCGCTAGATGACGATGCCGCCAGCACAATCACTCCCACCATTGACCACACTTTGTCGGACATGGATATGAAGGACTTCAATAAGATCCTTCTCAGCGAGGACGAACTTCTGGGTTCATCTTCGGAAGCGGAGGATCTTAACAACACCGTGGTGGAGGTTCATCCGCCTGATTGTAGCAAGAATGCTGCAATTAGTGCAGATTAATCTCCATCACTCGATAGAGGCTTCGGCCGCACTTATCCTCCGCCTCTCAAAGGGTGGAGAAGACATAGTCTTGATTCAGGAGCCATGGTTTGACAACAGCGTGGTTCGTGGACTCGAGACTCCTGGATACGAAAAGCTGTATGTTACTGATAAAGGTAGACCCAGATCATGTATACTAGCAAAACGTAGCCTTAAATTACTTTTACTCCCTATTTTCAGCGATCAAGACGTAACTGTAGCTAGACTAGTGACTGCGAAAGGCACGTACTGGATAGCATCGGCATATCTGGCCCATGACTACACGGGCCCTCTCCCTGGGGACAAACTAGAGAGAGTGATCGCTGAGGGGCAAAGGACCAAAACCAACCTCATAATCGGGTGTGATGCAAATGCTCACCACTCGGTATGGGGAAGCACGGACATTAATGATAGAGGTGAGTCACTTTTTGATTACATTTTAAGTACAAACCTCATAATAAGCAATGTAGGAAACGAACCTACCTTTATAACAAAAAACCGACAGGAAGTTCTAGATATAACTCTTGTCTCCGATACGATTAGTCAGTTGATTACCAATTGGAAAGTATCAACCGAGCATTCCTTTTCAGATCATCGGTATATTGAATTCAACGTAGCCGATGACCCTCCTTGCCAACTTCCGTTCAGAAATACTAGGAAGACAAATTGGCTCAAATACAGGGACACTCTGAAACAATCAATTAACTCAGAGCTTCTCAGTCCCCCCTGTAACGCCAGCGAGCTTGATCTGAAAGTCAAGAATCTTACGTTGGCTTTAAACAATGCGATGTCCTCCTCCTGTCCTCTTATTATACCAAGGGGAAAGAAGAAGCCACATTGGTGGACTTCGGACTTGGGCCTGAGGAAATCAAAGTGCAGAAAACTTTTCAATCGTGCGAAAGATACAAGGAAAGCGACTGACTGGGATTTCTACAAGGAAGCCCTAAAAATGTACAAAAAAGAACTAAGAAAAGCCAAACGAGCATCTTGGAGACTCTTCTGTGGTAAGATAGAAGAAACCTCCGAAGCATCAAGGCTAAGAAAGATACTCTCGACCAACCCAATAATGCCAAGTTGTCTGAAAAAGACTGATGGCTCTTGGACGACTTCTAGCGAAGAATCGCTTAATCTGCTGCTCGATACCCACTTCCCAGGCAGCTCAAATGGTATTGCCCATACAGATCGAAACAGATCAACTTTGCAATCTACCAACCTACAAGGTCTGATCACTAAAGACAAAGTGCTTTGGGCGCTACATAGCTTCAAACCATACAAATCCCCGGGACCAGATGGCATAATACCAGCCGAGTTACAAAACACCTCGGATATCATCCTGCCAGTGCTGATGATAATCCTAAGAAGTTGTTTAGATCTGGTATACATCCCATTGTTATGGAGAGAAGTTAAAGTGGTTTTCATACCCAAAGCAGGAAAATGCTCTCACGTGAGTCCAAAAGATCTCAGACCTATTAGTCTTTCATCATTCCTCCTAAAAACTTTAGAACGACTGATTGAAATCCATTTACGCATAAGCATTGACAAAAGACTTCTGTCAACGGCGCAACACGCTTACTCTAAGGGTAAATCAGTAGAAACGGCCCTACACACGCTAACGCGTTCCATAGAAGATTCGCTTCGTCATAAGGAGTATACAATGGTTGCATTCCTGGACATAGAAGGCGCTTTCAACAACGTCGACTCATCTGCGATCGCTGGTGCTCTGACAGCTCTGAACGTGGATGCCTCACTTGGCGAGCTGATCAATTTGATGCTCAATAGCCGAATTATCAACTCAAGTCTGGGTGAGAAATCTATCAGAAGATCTGTCAGTAGAGGAACCCCACAAGGTGGCGTCCTATCTCCCCTTCTCTGGAACTTAGTGGTGAATGAACTGCTGATATGCCTGGAAGCGGGAGGTTACAATGTGATTGCCTATGCGGATGACGTTGCCATTGCTGTGTCAGGAAAGTACCTAAACACTTTAAAAGAACTCCTACAACACGCTCTTAATAAGCTAATAAAATGGGCAAATAAATGTGGGCTGGGAGTAAACCCTCACAAAACTGAACTTGTCCTCTTCTCTAGGAAATACAAGATTCCACACATTGACCCTCCTTCTATAAATGGCACTAGTTTGAAATTCACAAATGAAGCTAAATACTTGGGTCTCATTTTTGATAGGAAGTTAACATGGAAACCTAACATCCAAGAAAGAATTAAAAAGGCCACTGTGGCACTTTTCTCTTGCAAAAAAGCCATAGGAAACAAGTGGGGTTTACAGCCTCGTATCACTTACTGGCTATACATCTCTGTCATAAGACCGATACTTACGTACGGTGTTGTTGTCTGGTGGACTGCTTTGGACAAAGCGACTTATCGCGATAAGTTAAGCAAAGTCCAAAGAACAGCTTGCTTGTGCATCGGCGGGGCTCTTCGTACTACCCCTTCCGCTGCCCTCGACATCCTGCTTCACCTGACACCAATTGACATCTTCAGCAGACAAATGGCAGCTTCTGCAGCCGTTCGCCTTAAAGCTACCTCACAATGGACCAGGAAAACAACTGGCCATGCCGCTATTTTGAACAATTTTAAAAACATCCCAGGAAACATCGATTACACTACACCGGAACTACAATTTGATAATAACTTCCAGGTCTCCATCCCCTCTAGATCATTCTGGGAGGAGAAAGCTTTCCTGGATGATGAATCGATCCATTTCTTCACAGATGGTTCGAAAACTGTGGACGGTGTTGGTGGCGGTGTCTTCTCTGACAGACTAGATCTTAGTCTCTCCTTCCGTCTTCCTGATCACTGTAGCGTTTTTCAGGCAGAAATAATGGCGATTAAAGAAGTCTTATCCTGGCTGAAAGAAAACGTGATATCTGCTAAAGATATCCGTATCTTCTCGGACAGCCAGGCGGCTATAAAGTGCCTGGAATCAGTCTCTATAAATTCAATAACAGCCCAAGACTGTCGTTCGTCTCTCAGAGAGATGGCGGAGCAGTTTAATATTCACCTCTGTTGGGTGCCGGGGCATAGGGACATCCCAGGTAACTGTAAGGCTGATGAACTCGCCAAACACGGAACAACACTACCTTTGCTTCCAGACAAGGACTCTTTAGGTATCCCAATCGCTACTTGCAAACTAAAAATAAAGCTGGATGCTATCGAAAGAACAAATCTTAGATGGACAACCGGCTCGACATGTCTAGCGACAAAACAGATCTGGCCAAAGCTGGATCTAAAACGTTCTAGCCATCTGATCTCCCTCGATAGGAAGCACATCAGTGCTACAATAGGTGTCATCACAGGACACTGTCTCATAGGCAGGCATGCAAAAAGACTTGGCGTAATATGTAATGATTTTTGCAGAAGCTGTCTCGACGAGGAAGAAGAGGAAACTATTCCTCATCTCCTCTGCACTTGTCCGGCGCTCTCACAAAGAAGAAAACTCCATTTGGGAGAGTTCTACTATAATGATCTTAACGATCTTAAAGACACGGCCATTCGCTGTCTCTTACGCTTCATTAGAAGCTCCAACTGGTTCAACGAGTAGGAAGAATTTAGTAGATAGATTCATGTGGTATCACAAGAGACCGTATAATGGTCTAAGTGTGTCGGCTAGCCGACAGCCACTTCAACCTAACCTAACCTATCACCCACTGATGTTCCTTGTTGCACTGCACTACAAAAATTTAAGTTATTGTTGTTTGGCTCAGCCATTTTTTCGATTCAATGATAATTATATGGAAAAAGGTTGACATAAGTATAAGCCACCCCTGACAGGAGGATCTGGTTGTAGTACATAAATGCCGGTTCTCTCGCTTATAATGCGAAAGTCGTTAATAGACTTTGTCATCTCTAACGATGTCAAACATTTTCTGTCTGACTTTGGATCGACTTTATGTTCTACTCCAAACACCGATTTTTTTCTTTGGCTTTAGACAGATAGATAGTCAGAAACCAAGCGATGTACTTTCAAGTTATCGCTTTAGTAGTCTCAAATTTGTGGGTTGGAGGAAACCTCGCAATCAACGCTATTACAGGATAATCCGTTTATTTTTTAGATGCAAGGTAAACCAAAGTTTTGACTAGATTTCTCTCAATAACACAATCAGTAGGTTTTTTGTGTGAAAGGTGAAGTGAAAAGCCTTGTAGTTGTTCTCGAGTGTTTGAGTGCACCCCCGAGAGACAAATTAGCAGAAAAAAACCCCTTCTAAGCTGTCATGTACAATTGGAGAGCAACCTCAGCAAGCGTGATATGCGTAACTGGAGGTAGCTAGCTAGGAATCGAGTAGGCTGGTGGGGCTGAGCCTGTGATTCACCCCGGACCATAAAACTCAAACCTTACTGACAATAAAACTAAACCATGCCTTGTGTACGGCAACAGCTAGTTGGTAACCCTAAAAGTCACAAATTCGATGTAAACAATGCTGCTAAAATAACTACAATGATTATACTAAAAGTTCCTTGTATGATGGAGCGGAACTTGAAAAAAATCAACAACTCATAGGCAGCAGCAACCCTTATGTCCTGCGTACCTGTTCGACATACGATAACTGCTATATAGAAGCATTTGCTGCTCATTTATTCATACATTCTAGCTCTTCAATGTCTTTTTAATGATTTCGATGATTTTTCCTTTCAGCGAACACCAAACACAAAAAAAAACTGGTCTAAAGCCACTCCAAAACTTCTCCCAACAGATATATACCTCATTTCCCAAATAAACTCGACATGATCTGTGGAGTAAACGACCGCCTAAAAACGTTGGCTTTTGCGGTTCAGTGATCCAAGCCGAAAATCATGGGACTTCAAGAACCCTATACAAAAAGTTTCAGATGTATAGAAGCCTGTTAGCCAAAATAGGTTTTTCTGGATAGGCGTATTGGTTAAGACCCTCAGGTCTACCTCGGACTGCAGCGCCGTCTAAGTATACGGATGGGCGTACACTTAGTAGAAGGCGGATGTACATGGACCCTAAGGCTTCGGCCGCGCAGTGAGCGACCACAATGTGCTTACTTATCAATTACTACGTGAAAGAAGGACAAACAAACAAATCAGTACCTATTTTATTATTTTTATAGTGTACTAGATTTTTGTTAAATTTTAAATTAAAATATAAAAAAATGCACAGTCAGCAATACATTAACTTACAAAGATCTGTCTAATTTCCACAATTAGATGCGTGTGAACATTTGTTAAGTTGAATTATTTTTCTGGGTCTATACCGTTTGTTAAATTTAGGTTCAAAATTTTCACGTGAAAGGGATAGCGCAGTTGTGCCTGGGTCGTCTGAGTTAAATTCTGAATAGGCCAACAATTTATTAAACAATATTTCGCGTAACCAACCAACCTTGATAGAATTTGCTACAGGCTCCGCTCTGGCTTAGTCCGGCACTGACTAAAAGTCGTGTCCTTTCTCTTATTCACGAGTTTTCGAAATGGAAACTAGAAAAGATTTTTAACGTCAACAAATTTTCAACAGACCTATTAGAGATAAGTCTGATCCACAACCCATTTGCGATTCATAAAGGCCCATTAATTGCCTTGGAACAGGGCCTATGTGCACTACACCTTTGGGCTGCTAATTGCCGCCAGCAGGACCTGCGAAAAGCCAGCACAAATATTGGAGCAAAAATTCCCATACACAAGTTGAATCGCCTTAAATTTCACCAGTCACTGACTTTCTTTTAAAAGCTAATCAGAAAAAAATCACCATCGACGGTACTAAAAAATTCCCAACCATATTGAGGATCCACATAGAACCGCACTTTTTCCGTTTGCTTTCATTTCACGTACGGTGTGCCACGTTTTTTTCCGTGACGACAAAACCCAGAAAAGGACGAGAATGACGCTGACCAAAAATTACGATGCTTTTAGCGTAGCCAGGGTGAAATTTGCGTTTTCCCTGTTAGCCATTAGTCACCCGCATCCCCCCGTTTGTTGGAATTGGAATATCTTCTTTTTTTTTCTCCTGCGGAAGCACTAATTTCTGTTTGCATAGGCATGCGGCTTACTGGGAACAAGTGCCCACACTAATCACTGCCCACTAAGTACCGAATTTATTTGAATTCGCTTCTTCGGCAAAGGGAAAAACTCCAAGCCACAGTCGGACCCCGAACCAATGGCCTTGACGCTTTGGCTAATATTGCCTCTGTTTGTGCTTATTGGAATTCAAATCGCTCTCTCGCTCGCGCTTTGTGTATACAATCCTAATTTGTTGTAAGAGGCCCTTTCCTGCATAGACTACTTCGCTTCATTTTTACGGAGTGTAATTATTTTTTTTATTGCCATTTTGACACGAAACTTTCGGGCCGGCTATATATGATAATGACTGTCACGAGCCTTACAAAAGGGGACACTGCCTGCTCATAGTTGAGCGCGGCTCGGTATATGCTTTATTTTTGGGTGGCTTAATTTTCGCTCAACTATATTTACGTGTGCACAGCGAGAAGTTGGAACCGGAAAAAAGGACATAAACACACCTGAATTGCTGCGCCTTTACGTGAAGTGTACGCAAGTGTTAGTTTACGAAAATAAAGTTTCCTGTTTCCTTTTAATTTGCATGGATTATTCCGGTCGAGTAGCCGACTCGCATATATTTCTTTAGTTGCCAAGAAGGAAACTTTATCCCTAGGTACCAAGTACGTTATGCTTCCCCTTTTCGGGGGATCCTTTCCGCTGTGATTTGGTGTTACATTCCCCCCACCCCCCCCCCCCCCCCCCTGATTTTGCACTTGTACTGTTGGTTGTTTGTGTTTCGGTGGGAGTATAAGGTGACACACACCTTGGTTTTTAGGGGTGTCAAAATGACATTACTTCTTGGTGTTTTATACTTCATACCTGTATACGTCGATTGTTTAAAAAGGTAGCCAAGTGGAAATCGTATTTTTTTTCTCTCTCTCTCTCTGTTCCTTGTCGTTTTGGTGGTGGAGCCGCGGTGATGTGGCATCAAATGTCATTATTTTGAGGATATACCAAAAATAAATTTGAAAAGCTTGCTTTGCTTAGGTAATGAAGTGAGACATGAACGTTGATACTTGGGAAAATATTTTCTTTTGGCATTAAGGCGTGAGGGCGTAGTATAATGTGTATACGCGATAAGGTAATGTAGGAAGGTCCTACAATGGCAACGACGGGTTGGGGGTGGGAGAGGGAGTTAAGATGAGGTGAAGAGATTTAGCAATGGACAGGAGGAGAGGGATAAGTATAGGTGACGTGCAAGTGACAATCATGAGCAAACATTAAGTGTCAGTTCCTAAAGCGACTAAAGATGGTCACCTGATCAGCTGGAAAGGCTATACATATATGGAATATTTGTTGCCGATAATATAGAATAGTTTTGCAGATCGATAAGTTGGGCTTGGAGCACACTTCGTAAAAAAATGTATGGCCATCTCATAAGTGCAGTCGTATATACTCATCTATAATGTAAAGGGCGTTTTTTTTTTAGAGGTATAGAACTTTAAGTTGGCAACACTATTTTAACTGGCGGCCATTTTGTCAGCTGTGAAGTATTTTATTTTTTGTTTGGTTTGGCATTTCAATTTTCAACATGAATAGACTGACGCCTGAACAACGCTTCCAAATTGTGCAAATTTATTTTGAAAATCATGGCTCTGTTCGAAATACGTATCCCAATTTTCATAAGCGAATTTTGTTTAGCGATGAAGCTCACTTTTGGTTTAATGGATACGTCAATAAACAAAAATGCTGTATTTGGAGTGATGATAATCCTCAAGTGTATGTTGAGACACCGTTACAACCACAAAAACTGACTGTTTGGTGTGCTTTATGGGTTGGTGGAATAATTGGTCCGTACTTCTTTTAAAACGGTGCTGGCCAGAACGTTACAGTCACTGGTGACCGCTAAAGAGCCATGATTACTGACTTTTTCGTTCATCAATTGAACAACCATGACGTGCAGGAGCTGTGGTTTCAACAAGGTGGCGCAACATGTCACACAGTGCCACAATTGATTTATTGATGGAAACGTATTTGGTAGCCGCATAGTGTCACGTTGCGGACCCGAGAATTGGCCTCTAAGATCGTGCGATTTAACACCACTCGACTATTTTTTGTGGGGATATGTGAAATCACTAGCCTAGCCGATAAGCCCGAAACGATTGACCACTTGGAGGTCAACATTCGCCGCGTTATTGCCGATATACGGCCACAAATGTTGGAAAAAGTCGTCGAAAATTGGACCTCCAGATGAGACTACGTCCGAGCCAGCCGTGGCGGTCATATGCCAGAAATCATATTTAAATTATAGTGCCAGAAGATTATCTTTCAAATAAAGTAAATTTCATGTCAATTTAAAAAAAATCATCTTTGTTTTATTCCATTTCAAAGTTTTGTACCTCTAAAAAAAACACCCTTTATTTCAATAATCGTCTGGACGATATCGTTTTTTTAATTTTTAATTACCATAAGTATACATATTCTGGCAGATTTATGCTATCGCCAGCTTTCACTACATTTGTGTAACATTTTTTTTTTTTTTTTTGTTATTAAACCCAGAGTAGTGTGTGACTCTAACATTTTTTTTTTTTTTTTTTGTTATTAAACCCAGAGTAGTGTGTGACTCTAACCGCACTAAAACCACCTCATTGATCATGACCAATCCAAGAAAGATCGACAAATGATTTTAGTTTCAACGTTCAGTTGTGTTTGAGAAGATATTAAAATTTGAATACTGGTTCTCATTTTTTTTTTATATTATATAATCGTGAGGTTTAATTATTCTTCTTAATCTACGAATATTGTTTCGTAAATTTAAGACGTCTTCTATTTCAGGGTTATATATATATATATTTCGAGAGATAATCGAATCAGACCACCATTGTCGGGTCTCTTTTCGTCTCTCTACCACTGTAAATCTTACTCAGAGAGACTCTCTGGATTTCTCCACAGTTCTTCTCTGGGCTCAATTCCTAGTGTTAACGCTAGCATCTGTTTATGGGAGATCCGTTTCATCGACTGGGTCTCGACCCATTGATGTCCCAAGATCCTCATTCTTCTGCCAGCCAATGCCGGGCATTGACACAGTATATGTGCCGCTGTCTCAGATTCCTCCAGGCATAGTCTACAAGTATCATCCTCTATAAGGCCCATTTTCCTTAAGTGATACCTGAAATTACCATGTCCTGTAGACAAAGCCACCACCCATTTCAATGTTCCTCGACTCATGCTTAGAACTCTTCTTTGAGTGGAGCAGGTCGGCCACTTTATTGCCATTTTAGCTTGTCTACATTGTTCCACGGTTGACCACCTTCTCAGGTGTTCTGCCGTGATCCATTTGTGGACAAGCTGTTCAACCATTCCTCTGCCAATTGAAGAGAATGGTTCTGGTCCCAGCAACTTTTCAGATGACCCCTGTTTTGCAAGGGAGTCCGCCTTTTCATTGCCTTCGATCCCTATGTGTCCTCGTACCCAAGTCAGTGTTACTTCATTTTTAGATGAACACTTATTGAGTTTAAGTACGCATTCATGATCACCGCCTGATTGTCCAGTGCTATGAGGATATTTCTTCCTTCCACCTGACACTCAAGCAAGTAGTCCAACGCATAAAGCAAGGCAATCATCTCAGCCTGGTATACTGAAGTGTATTTCCCGAGGCTAATGTGACGGGCAAGTTCCAGCTCTTCTGAATAGATACCGGCCCCCGCCCCGCCATCCATCATGGATCCATCCGTGAAAATCACTATTTCACCATTTCTTTTTTCTGGAAGTAATCCGTTCTCAATACGAGTTTTATGATTTCTTTCCATAATACGCACCCTTGTTATTCGATCCATAGGCATGTTTAGCTCCCTAATCTCGTCTTTAACAAGTCCCAGGATCTTCCTATGTCCATAGATCGTACCACGATGGTGCCATTTCGCATCTCGATGCAAGCGAAGTGCTGTTTGGGCCGCTGTTTTCTTAATAAATAAGTCTAGCGGTAATATCCCCATGATGACTTCCAATGCGCATGTTGGGGTTGTACGTATTGCACCTGTAATTCCCATACATGCTAAACGCTGAACCCTATCCAGGTGCTTCCTCACAGTTTTCTGAGAGGCTTTCGCCCACCATACAACCGAGGCGTACGTGATAATGGGTCTAGTTATCATCGTATACATCCAGTATGCTGACCTAGGCGAGAGTCCCCACCTCTGTCCACATACACGTTTGCACTGATGTAGTACCCTCTTTGCCTTCCGGACCTTCTCCTCAACATGGTAATTCCAAGTAAGTCCAGTATCTAGATAGACTCCCAGATACTTAACTGGGTTAATATGCATCTGCAGACGCACATTGTGACGAATTGCGTACTTTTTATTTTACTTCCGTTACAAGACCAATCTGCAAATCACAATGCAAGTCATTATTTCTAATATATCATGGGGCATTTACATTGTTTTTTATTTTTACATTAGTTTTCTTTGTACAACCCCATAATTGGATACCATATGTCCAAACAGGCTTCAGTATCTGGTTATATAATAAAATTTTATTCCCAAAGGACATTTCCAAATTATGTCCTAGCAACCAATAAAGTTTTCTATATCTAATATTTAGCTCTTCTACTTTCTTTTTCACATGTTCCTTCCATTTGAGTTTAGCATCTAGATTCATACCCAGGTACTTAGCTGTGTTTAAATAAGGAACTATTTGGTTATTAATAACAACGGGAAGATTCCTTATTTTTTTATTAGTGAAATTGATATGGGTGGACTTTGACTCGTTAAGTTTAATTCGCCATCGTTGCGCCCAATCACATATCTCATTAACTGCATTTTGCATCTTTTCTGTTGCTTTACCCACGCATCTATCAGTCGATAGAAGAGCAGTATCGCCTGCGAATCTAGCTATCATCGTATCAGTCGTATTTGGTATATCACTGGTATACAGTAAGTACAGGGTTGGTCCTAGAACACTTCCCTGTGGAACTCCTGCTTGCAGTTCTTTGAGTTGAGAATACGCTGAACCATAGCGAACTCTAAAGAATCTATTTGCAATATAAGATTTTAGTATCTCATGGTACTGTCTGTGTAGATCCCTATGAAGTTTATACTCTAAGCCCTTATGCCAGACTTTATCAAAAGCCTGTGCAACATCTAAGAATAATGTAGAACAAACTTATTTCTCTTCTAGTGATTTTTCTATTATATTAGTTATACGACGTACTTGGTCTATTGTCGAATGCTTATTTCTAAACCCGAACTGGTGGGTGGGAATGAGCCTTCTTTGCTCAGTGATTCTATCCAGCCTTTTAAGAAGAAGTTTCGCAAATAGTTTTGATAATACTGGTAAAAGTGAGATTGGCCTGTATGAGACGACTTCTGATAGAGGTTTACCTTGCTTAGGTATAACTATAATTTCTGCTATCTTCCAATGATGGAGAACATATCTTAGTTTAAAGCAAGCATTTATTAAAAGCTTAAGTTTTACCAATGCTATGACGGATAGTTCCTTCAAGATTTGAGCAGTTATGAGATCATAACCTGGTGATTTGTGGAAAATGAACAAATTTCAGCTCTCAAACTCGTTATTTTTGCTCTTAGTTGCCGGTTTTGGAGGTAAATCAACGAGAATCGTCTTACGGAATGAGTGCCCTAGTCCATATTTTCCTTCTATTAGTTTAACTAATCATTCTCCCACTAAACCACATTCACTCATTCAAAGCTCTTATAAAGGGTGATTTTTTAAGAGGTTTAGAACTTTTTTTAAAAAAAAAACACAAAAAATTCGAAAAAATGAATGAAATATTTATTTAAATCGATAGTTTGAACCTTGCAATTTAATGTTTAAAGATAATTTCATGCAAATGTTGACCGCGGCTGCGTCTCGGTAGCCCATCCGCTGAGTCCAATTTTGGCATACTCTTTCACACATATCGGCCGGTATCTCACGAATGAATGCATGGATGTTGGCTTCCAGTGCGTCAATCGAAGCGGGCTTGTCCCTATACACATTAGCCTTGGCATACCCCCACAAAAAATAATCTAATGGTGTCAAATCGCACGATCTAGGCGGCCAATTGACCGGCCCGAAACGTGAAATTAACTGTTCACCAAACTCGCCTCGCAATTGCGCCATTGTTTCGCGTGCTGTGTGGCATGTGGCACCGTCTTGTTGAAACCACATATCATGCAAGTCAAGAACTTCCATTTCGGGCAAAAAAAAATTTGTTATCATCGCTCAGTAGCGTTCACCATTGACAGTAACGCTGCGATTCGCATCATCTTTGAAGAAATATGGCCCAATAATGCCGCCGGCCCATAAACCGCACCAAACAGTGGCTTTTTCGGGATGCATTGGTAGCTGTTGCAATGCTTCTGGCTGATCTTCACTCCAAATGCGGCAATTTTGCTTATTTACGTACCCATTCAACCAAAAATGAGCCTCATCGCTGAACACAATTTTTTGATAAAAAAGCGGATCCTCGGCCAGCTTTCCAAGAGCCCATTCACCAAAAATTCGGCGTTGTGGTAGGTCGGCTGGCTTTAGTTCTTGCACCAGCTGTATCTTAAAAGGCTTTACGCCCAAATCCTTCCGCAAAATTTTCCACGTAGTGCTGTAACAAAGGCCTAACTGCTGGGAACGGCGCCGAATCGACATTTCGCGGTCTTCTGTCACACTAGCTGATACGGCCGCAATATTTTCTTCACTACGCACAGTACGTAAACGTGTTGGTGGTTTAATGTCCAACAAAGTAAATTTGGTGCGAAATTTGGTCACAATCTTCCGAATAGACTGCTCAGAAGGTCGAGAATGCCGATCATAAAATGGAAGCAGCGCGCGATGAACATTTCGAACCGAGCACGAATTTTGATAGTAAAATTCAATAATTTGCAAGCGTTGTTCATTTGTAAGACGATCCATGGTTAAATTGCAAACCAAACTGAAGCTGTTTGACAGTGACACAAGGTACTAAACACACGTCAGCTGTCAAAACCAGTGTTGCCAAAACCAAACCAGCTAAAAAATCACCCTTTACATACCCCATCATGTGGTAAAGCAAAATCCTTGAAAAATCCTTAACATGACTACATGTACCGCAACCTTATGGACATTTTCAATTATAAATGAATTGCCGTTTCAATTCGCAACACATTATCCGTCAATGAAACATCCTGTCCCATTCCGTTTGTCTTCTTACCCTGCCCTCTGCTATTCGTATAGCCATATTTTATGTCAGAGGCTGGAGCTAGAAAATTAGTTTTGCCTAACTGACTGACCGCCCGCGCGGAAATGGAACTTAATTTCCTGTTTCTCTGTCCATAAGGCGATCATTTTTCTCTGGTTAGAAACAAAAAAAAAAAAACACATCCACCAGGACTCTATTCGAGTCTCAATATGTCTGACATTATGATGACGATGGCCACCGAAAGGGAGATGCGGGGTAAATTCATTTTGATTTAGTTGATGTTGGCAATAAATTTCCTAGTATTTTTATCGTCGTCCTTTTTCGTTTGTGGTTGGTCCTACCTCCCCCGCAACTTTTTGAGTACCGTGTGACACATCAAATGCGCGAAATAATAAATTTTATGCGATTGCCTTCGGTGTGGATCATTTTTATTTATTCATTTACAATACTCATAGGATGGCGGGCTACATACGAACGTATACGTTACGTATATATAAAATGTTTTTTTTCGGATTTAGGAAAGCGGGGGTAAATGTGTTTTTTATTAGATTATGTATGACATGATCCTGTGACTTTTTTGGTTTGGGTATTTCTCTTTTTGTCTGGTCCTTTGGGTAAGTGTGCTTCGTGTAAAATCGATAGAACGTGGAGGGATATAAATATTTAAGGTAATATCTAGAACCGATGGAGGAGACGGCTTATTAATTGGATTTGTATTTGAATATTTCATATGCACACAGTGACATTTATGCGTGAGGCAAGCGACGAGGTATACTTGGAACTAGATGCATAATGTACATGTGAAGTGTGTATTCGTACCTCGTACGTACATGACTAGTGGTGTTGGTTTTATTTCATATTTTGATAAGTGATGAGGAATGTTTGGCCTGCCACGGACAGGGGGCTCCCGCTCCAACAGAACAGAGGTCGATTACTTTTGGCATGTGATGGCTTTCAGAATGAAGGAACATTTCCATTATATATAGGATACGATTGCATTCATGTGGCATCCGAACTTACCTATTTAGCAGCTCAACAGTGGGTTGTAAAACTCAACTAACAAGGCGCTCCACTTAGCCATATGCATAAGTTTACACACTCTGAGTAGGACAAGGTCTCACTCTACTTATGAGCACCACCTAAGGTGCTTTGTCCCTCCGCAATTTTTTCCCGATGATATCTCCACCTGTTTTAGACGAAGTCCAAGCTTCAGCTACGCATCCTGCTAATCAAATTTTCCAAGATCTTGGTGGGTGCTACTCTGGCTCTATATCACGAATGGCTCGAACAATATTGCTTTCAGGGTTTGAATCAGCGTTGCCACTTCAAAAGATCATTAAACAAATTTCAGTAAATTCGGTCTTTCCGCGGTAGATTTTTTGTTATACAAAAAAAAAACAAAGATCAATTGCTTAAAACTATATTAATCATCACTTTAATGTTTTCTTATACAATGAGCTCACAATAAGTTGGCTTCGTTCAGACGTTCTTTACAGCGGCTATTTTTATGCGTGATTTTTTGTACAGCTGTTTAAGAGAAGGTTTATCAAACAAAAAAAGTGCAGTAGTTTGGATTTAGTGGCTGTAGATTCATTTTTTGCGAAAAGTACAGTAGATCTACTGCTATTGCAGCAAAGTGGCACCGCTGGTTTGAACCGTTTTTGTACACAGATCTTCAAAGAGAGTAAATTGCAGCTTCGCGATGGTCAATGGACATCTGGCTGCTGATACCTCTATTACCGAACATAGGGCGCAGTAGGTCGTCTGTTTGATGGACTGCGTGGTATGGCGGACCATCCAAGTCCATCGGCGTTACCAATAATCAACTTTAGTCTGGCAGTTTACGCAATGACTCCACACTTTCCAAAATCCCTTTACCAATGAACAAATATAGTTGCCAAAATATCGCTAACTGTAGGGTTAAATGTTAATGTGGAGACACTCATGTTTATCTCGGGCATTAGCTAAATAATTCTTCCCTTAATGCCATTTTGAAGAGGAGTGTTGCTAGGGTTGCCAGATTAAAAAATACGAAAAGGGGGACATCGTGAGTTTTCTAGGGGGACAAGTGTTCAATAAGGGGGACAATATTTTTTTTATTTTTGAACACCAGAGTCAAAAAAATGTGAAATAAAAATAAGTTTCATAAGATAAATAGGTGGCGCAACAGGCGGTAGACGCCCTAGGCCTAGCTTCTCGCAACCACTCGTTTATGTGAGTTTCTATTTTTGGGAAGAATGGAAGGTGTACATACTTGCCTACATATACGTAGGTACATAATTTTACTTTATTTCTACATATTAGGAAAAATGCATCAAAATTATTTTCTTGCACTTCAAATGGATGTGTTCACAGAGAATCTTGTTAAAAATATTAAAAGGAAGTATTTTCAAAGTTTTCAATTGAATGTTTTCTTTTATTGAATTTTGACTTAATATTTAATAAGGGGGACAGTGGTTTGTATTAGGGGGGACAAACAGCATTTTTGTATGAAAAAGGGGGACTGTCCCCCCTAAAGGGGGACGTCTGGCATCCCTAAGTGTTGCCCAACCACACAAAATGGCGGTATGGAATTTCGTAATAGGAGCGAATTTCAATACGCACAAAATTGAAAAATATTGCATTTTTGTTTTATTTTTAAGCACTTGAAATACACGCAGAAAAAGCACTTATTTAAAATTAACCAACTATCGGTTAAAAACTACGAAGTAATACTGTTAATATAGCTCCTACGGAGTTACTGGATTACAAATAACCGATTCAACTTGTTTAAGGAAACTGGGTTAAAAATAACCGATTTTTTAATTTCCTCCAAATTTTCTCGTTCGTTAATAACAAACTATCTCTGTAGCTTTTAACCAACTGTTTGATATTAATAAAGAAACTTGATTGATAGCAACTAATAAAGTGAGTTTTTTAACAGTATGCATTTAACCTTTTCAACTCAGTAGTTTTTAACAACGTTTTTTCTCAACAGATGAATTTTAATCCATTTTTTTAACCGAGCAAAAATTGCACTCGGTTTGGGCGTGTTCCTATATATCTATTATATGTGCGCAGCTATATTTATTTCTTTTAACGCACTTTTGATTTAATGAAATGGTTAATGCTTTTCTGTGTTTTACCTTGTTTAACCACTAGTGCTTGCTTTTCGATTGGTTTTGATATTTCAATAGTTTGCAAGTAAAGTATGAATGCTTAGTAAAAAATAAATTTGATATACCTTTGGGATCTTTCCAAGACCTTCTTGAGAGAATGATATATCCGTTCACTTAAGATTGGACACCTCATACCTGAATACCTACTTTTTTCTACATTACTCAGTACCTTAGGCGGCTCAGGAAGATATTTGGCTGCAACCAACCCCTCTTTGAAAAACAAGTTTGTTCATCGAAAATGAGAATCTCTAATGTTGGTGTGGTTTTGTTTGGTGTGAAAAGGCTGACTTCGCGGAAATAAAGATATAAAAATTGTCAGCATTCAGCTAAATTCCCCGACGAAAAAAAAATTTAGGATCTGCTGGAGGAGGTTACATTTATGGAGCAGGTTACATTTATGTGCGTATTCATAGAGGAGAAAAAAGGACAGCTTTTGTGTAGAAGAATGCCCACGGCTTTATATATTTAAGGTATTTATATTTTTAAGCTATACAATTTTTAGGAAATCAAATTGTATTTATTTTAAGTTCAGTTTCGTTGCTTGGTAGAATGAAATTCAAAAAACGGGAGCGATAAGTCCGTAAGACGCTTATGGCTTCCTACGTGAGTTTTTAATTTATTCTGAAATGAATTAGCCGGCTATTATTTTTATTTTGAAAAATGTTCACTTGCAAACGATCCAATTTTTAGATCAATAAATAAATAAATAAATAAATAAATAGAAATAAATCATATTCTTCTAATAAACTGTGTTGCGTTTATTGAATAATTTGAAAGAAACCTTATTACGACACAAATTCACAAATAAATCAATCGTGAGGTATTAGAAAACAACGGAAAGCGTGCTATAAAAAGTACAGAAAATTGTGTCCGATTAAACGTAGGGCATTACTGATTTGCATACGATTTTTGACAGATCAGCTGATCATGCTTATTTTGAGATTCGTTTTCTTTCGAAAGTGTGTCGAATTTGAACAATCTGTATGTTGACATTCGAACAGAATGGAAAGTTCATTCTGTCAATCGAAAGTTCATTTTTCATTCGAATGATATTATTTTGTGCATTTCCGATTTTGTGTTTTGTTTTTTTCTTATAATAAGCTTCAAAAGGCATTTGAAAGATATCTGTTGGGCAAATTTAATTTATATATGTACAAGGTGGGCCAAAAGAAGTCATCCGATGTTGTTTGGCTCTTATTTTTTTCTGAAAAAGTTGGATTCTGTTTATTAGAACCTTTAGAATTTTATTGGTCAAGTAGAGAAGATGATATCGGCCAAATGGGCGGCGTCACAATTGATTGCCATACGCGCTCGTTTTATGGCATTTTTCATCACTTCGGCGAGAACTTCGGGCGTCAGATTCTCGCACTCGTTTCGAATGTTGTCCTTGAGGGCTTCTAGGGTCTCGGGCTTGTTCACGTAAACACGGGACTTCAAAAAACCCCACAAAAAAAGTCTGGAACGGTTAAATTGGGCGATCTTGCGGGGGCTCCTCGTGCATTACTCGTGGATTTTTTTTTCTGGGTGCCCCAGAAGCGATAGTTTTGCTTGTTCACGTACCCGCTGAGGAGGAAATGAGCCTCATCGCTCATTATGACTTTGGTCGAAAAATCGTCCACTTCGTCCTCGAGATTGAGGATGGCTTGGCCGTAGGTTACACTCGTTTGTCGGTCGAGAGGCAGCAGCTGATGCACGTACTGGACTTTGTACGGGAACATGCGCAAGTCTTTGACCAAAATTCGCCTTAGGGACGACCGGCTGATGGCTAATTGCGAGGCACGGCGTCTGGTCGATGTTTCCGGCGACAGCTCGACATCCTCGTCAACAGCGGCGATATTCTCGGCACAACGGGCGCTCCGGAGCCGGCCACTCTTGGCAACGTCTCGTGTGGTCCCATACTCTTCAAGGTTTGTGGCCAAACGGCGCAGTGTTTGCGCAGTCGGTGTCGGACGGCCGTGGAATCGGCGACGGAATTCGCGCTGCGCCAACACTACAGAGACGAATTGTTACGCAAAAAAATAGACACGATTAATCCGCGTTCTTGGGGAGTGTATCGCTCCATGGCTTGTAAACTTGTATTCTACATCTGTCTAGTCCACAAATGTCAAAACGGATTTGACGTTGGCGGCCATTTTCATAAATAAGAGCATCTTCCAATAGGGTGATCTCTTTTGGCCCACCTTGTATGTATTCCCTTTTTTAGAATAAAATCGTCGTTGTGAAATAAACCATTGACCAATAAATTATGAAATTTCAATTCTGCGATGGCAACAAATGTAATAGATTCTAAGAATGTTGTCGCAATACCAAATGTGGAGGTCTAATTGTTTACTGGTACCGTTTGACAAATGCTGCTCATTTTTACTAAAGCTGGCAGCTAACTAATCGTCGAAATTAGTGTTTGGTTATTTTATTAGTAAGGCCGCATGTCTTTAATAAAAAAAATTCGGTCATCATAACTCTGAACAAAAACTCACAATAATTGATTGAAATTGTGTTTTCAGCAGCATTTGCATCCATCATCGTTGTCCACCAAGAAGCCAGTCTCAGGAACTTTCTGCACTAACTTGCGTACAGTAGCTGGTGCTTCACTTTGGCAAACTGTTTCTTAGCAATCAACGCACCGTTCGGGCAGCACAACACTCATTTTTAGAATAAGTTTCCAATATTTCCCAAGTGATTTGAAACGGACTGCATAACCATATTCTGAAGGGAGACACATATTTGAAGCAGGTTTCTTTGGGGAATTTCAAACCCTGTTACCTTTTATTATTATTTTAAAAGGGTTGTTGTTTTGGTTTATTGTATTCCCGGCTTACGCCTCAGAGAGATATATTGCATCATTAGAGATCCCCTCCCATTAAAATGCCTTTCGGAATCATTTTAGAGGGTTACGCACTATTGCTTCTCCTTGGCGAAGGAAGTTTCCATCTAAAGATGATAGCTAGCTCCAGTGACGGTATTTCAAACTGCAAGTTCAATAACAAATCATATTTTCTCCCCTATATACCTAAGACGTCCATCCGTATCCACAAAACACCTTCCCACCATCTATAGGTGTCAAGTCTTAACCTAGGTCGAGATCCCTATCAATCTAAGCCACTTTTCTGGCGTCTTCCCATCTTTCCATCAGCACACATGAATGGCCAACCAACTGGAGCTTAAACAAAACAAATAGCGCGCCACTATTCCGCTTCCATGCATCACAATCCTATCCGTTCGAGCCTGGCCATCTTCAATCTCCATCGTCGTCGTCGTCGTTGTCGCTGCTGCCGGTCGTCCTCCTTTTTCTTCGGCCACTGATTTGTGTTATATATTGTTCCTCGAAAGTGGAGTGACTTTATATTGATATTGATTAATTGATCGCCGCCACTGAGAGTGCCAATTTCACTTAGACGAGACAACAGCACAAAAAAAAAAATTAAACCCAGTCAGGTGTAAAACTTTCAATCATCGTCTAATGGAATTCATTATCGCTCACAGTGAATGCAAGTCGATGAAATGGCGATGGCGACACCCTCCCCCCGCCAGACATGTGATGGAAAAGGCTTCTCGTGTATCCTGTCAATATCATTGTGCTCGGCAGGCTAAGAGTGTCAGCTACATAATATAGCTCCATTCGCTTTATATGTCCCCATACAAAAGAAATCTTCTTTCAGTTATGTAGGTGTAGTGTGCCGCGCGCCGTCTCCGTCATCGAGTAGCGCCCAGGTTGATGACGGTGATAATGATGCGGAATACCATGAAATAGAATTATTTTTTTGCCAGCTTCGGCTTCGCAATTCAGTGGTTTCAAATTGAAATTTCATTACTTACACCGCCTGCTTCCGTTGAGTGAGTGAGAGTGTTCGCACCTACACGTGAAAGGATATACCAAGCGAACAAAGTCTTTCAAAGCACGTTGAATGAAACAGCCACCATTCATATTTTTACATATTTTGAAAACACAAATATCAGTGTATTTCTAAGGAGACAAGTATTTTTTTTTTTCTTATAAATTATGTCCTTAGGGCGCGCGGAAGTTGCTCTTATTTTCTCGTGTTTCCCTCAAACTGCTTCCGATAACTGAAAAGTGAAAATGCAAATACCTACCTACTCCTAAGTCCTAACGTGGATACATTTGTGTGTTACCTATATACTCGTAGTTAAATGTTTGTATTCGCACACATTCGGCTCATTGAAGCGATGAATTTTTAATGGAGTGTACCAGTAATGAAATGAAGTATCTAAAATATCAGTTAAACGTCAGGGAGTATTGTTAAATTTTTGCGCGCTAATGTGGTGTAGGTAATGGTAAATTTATTTATGTAAATCCGGCTTTGAAATCACTGAAATGTGTGTAAAGATATTTATCAAATTTGCGCCTAATTTAAAGAGAACTTGGAATTTAATTTAGGTTCTAGTTGGATGTAGACAGAGGCACATGGAAGGATGGAAAAATGGGTTTTGATCATATAGTAGATTGTTGCGCACCTTACGTTTGCACGTCATTACTGCCCGTTTAGAGACTACACAGCTGTAAAAAAAATTAGTGATGTATAGGTGGAACATGATAAAAGTAGCCGCCCAGTAACAATTTGACTTCGGTAAGCAACAGCTTCGATAGTCTTTGTTAACCGAAGTTGATCCATTTCGAAGTAATTGTTTTGATAATAACTTCAGTAAGACCTTTACGAAGCATAAACACAGGCTTTATAAAGGGATATGAAATTAAGTTTCGATAAAACTTTTATTAGACTTCTGAAAATGTGTCTGGAGATGTGTGGAAAGTGAATTGCTTCGATAAGGCTTGTGGTTCGAAGCGCTTTCTAGAGGCCTCTTTGGAGCTTCTGAAGGCATTATAGAAGCAATGAACCACTTGCGATTGGAAGCTGTACAGAAGCACTGGGGACTGGGGACGTTCAAGTATCTAGTTTAGTAAGTCTAACAGCTCTCTCACTAGATGAAACTCGGCTCTGATTGGGGGAAATCGGTCGTGATGTTTTAGTTGACGTTTATGGAGGGGTAACCGACGAATCTAGTCAAGAAATTCGTGACTGAGTACTAAGTTGACAGTTTTCATATGTGGCTGACGTAGACAAAGTAACGTTCCCGAGCAATCTAGTTTTTGCGTTCAGGTTACATCTCAACCAGACCAACCTAGTCGACTTAAGATAGATTCTTGAATGTGCCCACTTACTCGAACTTCCTCCTAACTTCCATATGGAGGCTTTATAGAGGTAAAAATGAATTTCATATGAAATGAGCCACAGCTGTCTAAAGAAACCATCAATTAATTTTTTTTTTTTTACGCTGGGAGGTGGTAATCTTCCAAAGACGAAACCGAGCCCGTACTCAGTAACAGTGTGGTGATTTCTACCCACTAACCCCTTCTCCCGTCTTCCCGTTTTCCCTGCGATACAACCTTCTTGGTATTTCATTGTTGCAGGGCGGGGATTAGCCAGTTTTCCAATTATTGCACCTAGTAGTTGAACCAATCAGCAATTTGTCTTTCATATTTTAAAATTCTAATATAATATATTCTAATTATTTGTCCATAGAGGATTTAATACTGTTTTTGTTTTATTTTTCGAGCTATGTAGCTAGTTCAAAAGGTTTTATTCTTCTTAACCTCCTAGTCATATTGCTACCATTTAATAGTTCCTTCATTTCGGAGCTGACGTGATTGAGAAGCCTAAGTTTATGTCTATTAGCTACTTTTTTGACTTCATCTTCAATCATTTCTATTTCTAGATCTCTCTCTTGGACAAACAAGAGTATTTCCCTATAAGCCAATACATTTTACTGTAGCGCATATTTAGTTCTTCTCTTTTTTTCTTTACATGTGCTTTCCAGTGCAGTTTTGCGTCTAGTGTCATGCCTAGATATTTGGCTGTGTTTGCGTAATCTACTTCTTTATAATTTATGAATACTGGTATGTGCTGAACATTTTTATTTGTAAAATTTATATGGACCGATTTTAGGTCATTTAGTTTAATTTTCCAATTTTTTGTCCATTTTGTTATATTGTTCACTGCCTTCTGTAGTTTTTTTGTCGCTACTTCGACAGTTTCTCCCACAGCAAGTACAGCAGTATCATCTGCAAATGTTGCCACAGTTGTTTCATCACTGTTCGGCAAGTCGCTAGTAAATAAGAGATATAATACAGGACCTAACACACTTCCTTGTGGTACACCAGCTTTTATTTCTCTTAATGTGGAGTAGTCATCATATAGATCAGTACTTTGTGCCATACTTTGTCGAAAGCTTGTGCTATATCGAGAAATATAGTAGAGCATATCTTTTTTTCTTCAAATGCTTTTTCGATTTTATCTTGGAGTGTTCATTTCTAAAACCAAATTGATGGTTTGGGATTAGCGATTTTTCTTCGATTATTTTTTTCAGACGTTTAATCAACATCTTTTCGAATAACTTGGACAACATAGGTAGTATAGATATGGAGCGATAGGAGGATAGGCGGTTATCATAATCATAATGGTATTATAATCACCTCCGCGACTCTCCACACGCTAGGTACATACCTTATCATGAATGCAGCATTTATGATCTGTGCTAGTTTCTTTAAGCCCTTTTTGGGAATTGTTTTAGGATTTCCCCTGATATTGAATCAAATCCCGGGGCTTTTTTAGTACTTATACCCTTTTTTATTTCATTGGCAATTTCTTTAGCCGTTACCGGTTGAATGTGTCTTTCCTCTTCGCACAATTCTTCGCTTTCTTGACAGTCTGTATCTTCATATGGTTGAAAGACGCCTTCAAGATATTCAGCAAATAAATTAGCTTTTCCTTGGTTGTTTTTTGCCCAGTTACCTGCACTGTTTTTAACTGGTGGGATGTGAGCAATTGGCCTTTTCATTTTCTTTGTTGCCTTCCACAGTGAGTACTCGGTACTAGCATCATTGATAAGATTGGTAAGGTATTTTTTAAGAGACTCATTTTTAAATTCTCTTATCGATCTTTTAAGCTGATTGTTTAGGCTGTTCAGTATTGTTTTGTCTCTGGGCGCCCTTGTTTGTTGCCAACGTTTTCTAGCTCGTCTCTTTTCCGTTATTATATCACCTATTACTTTTGGATACGAGTTTTGTTGGATTTTAATTTTCGTTTTAGGTGTTGCAGCCCATGTAGCTCTTTGGATATTGAGAGTTAATATTTGAACAGCATCTTCTAATTGATCTTCTGTTTCAATTGTTTCTAAGAGCTGAATACTATCCTCTAGATGCTGCCTGAAGTAGCTCCAGTCAGTCAGCTTATTTCCTAGCCTTGCGCTATTTTCTTTAATAGTGATTTTATCGCCAAGTGTTAAAAGTATTGTGGAATGATCTGAGTCAAGATCTGGCCCTTCTTCTACCTTTATTTTGTTAGACGAGATATTCTTTGTTACGAAGAAGTCGAAAAGATCAGGGATTTTGTTTCTGTCTGTTGGCCAATACGTAGGTTTTCCCGTTGAGTAATACTTGCCGCTAATTTCGTTTATTGCTTCAAAAAGTTCTCTTCCTCTTGTATTTGTCAATCTAGATCCCCAATACTTGTTTTTGGCATTAAAATCTCCCCCTGCAATAAATCTATTGCTAAATATTCGGAAGAGGCCTAAAAAGTCATTTTTCTTTAGATTGTAACTGGGAGAACAGTAAATTGATGCAACTGATATAGTTTGTCCACTTTTCGTTCGAATGTTAATAGAAATTCCTTGCATGATTGGAACTTGGCTTCTATATGGTGATCGATCGTATTCTTTACTATAATTTTGCGGCAACACTAATGTCGTTTTTCATTGGGCCAAAAAAATTAATCTTTTTTTCGACTCGGATCACTTTTTGCAGATCTCGATATTTTTTCAGATTTACACATACTACCATAAATACCAATATACTTTGCACAACTGTTTTACGTCATCTTAAGAAGTTTGCTTTCAAAACAAATGCGCAAAGGTTCGTGAAAAGTAAAATAAAGATAAACATAAATAGCAATGGATATAACTTTGGAGGAATTACTATCTTCATCGTCTTCCTCATCATCTGAAGACTACGAATCACCGAAACTACTCCATTTATATCTACAACATTTTTCATGTCGATATCCATTGTTGATTTTTCCAAAAACGAGTGCAATTTGAACAGCTGATATTGCTGTCAAATATTTCAAAAAGCCGATCAATTTCGTTGCATGTACCATGAGCCGCGTTAAATCTGAGATATGAAAAAGATTTTTGGTGGTCCCAATGGAAAACGACATAAATGTGTTGCTTACAACTTCTGTCGAGTAAGCGGCTAATTTATTGCAAGTCTAAGCGAAACTCTAAAATGTATCAAGTAGTTCAGATTTTCCACTACTTGCTACAGCATTATGACGAATTAGCCTAGGGGGCAGTGTATTGGACTACTACCCATGTTCGATTCTCAGTGCGAGGTATGTTGTAAGTAAAATGTAAATTTTAACGAGTGCGTAAATGTAAACTCCATGAAAATTGCAAAAAATAATTGGATAACATTTATTAATAGAATAAAAAACATAAAAAAAAAAATAAGAAAATGTAAAATTGAAAAATGTAATAAAAAACATAAATAATTTTCTTGTTTATATTTGAGCCTCTATAAAGCTTCCATAAAGTTTCGGTAAGGCCCTATCACGGTTGCCACTTTGGTGTTTTTTTTACCAAATTTGGTAATTTTTTTTTTTTGCTTATTGAGTTTTAGTAATTTTTATCTGGTTATGGTAACTTTTTGAGCAGGAGCACCAAAAATACGAACTCGATATCACCTCATTTAAAAATGTTCTATAAAAATGTTTGTTTTTAAACAAGCAATTTTGAAAGGCTGTTGCTATTCGCACGTCGTTCGGCTACGTAACGAAATTTCAAAGCTTAACCGCGGCAAATAGGGGTAATGTATTTCATTTTTAATGAAACGTTACATCAAATACGTAGCCGTGTCCCTTCGCCAGACAAACGTCAGTCAGTGAAAGAAAGATGTGCGAATAGCCACTTCGATTTTAAAAATCAAATAAAATAATTTCAGTTTAGAAAATCATGCTTTTGGGCAGTAAATTTGTGTTTTATAAACGTCTCCCGATTTTTGGTAAATTTTATCTTGGTTTGGTAGCTAATTTTTTGGTAAATTTTTATTCAATTTTGGTAGCTAATTTTTTTTGCAAGTGGCAACCGTGGGCCCTACCAAAGTAATAACCCACTGCCGATAAATGTGAGATGCTTCTTTTGCGAACCAATAGCCTACCGTGGATGTTAATTGCCTTTCAGACGAAGAAGTTGTGTTTTCAGAAAGGTCAATCCAAGCTGTTCAGGAAGTCTTAAACAAGTAAATACCTGCATTAAAGTGCCCCATATGTGTTTCCATTAGACCTTATGCAGTTAATATTGCCAGAGGTGAAATTGGTTAGATAGCCCCTTACCGAAGTCAAATTGTTACTTGGGCGGTCGCAGGTAAATAGTAAGAAGTCCTTTTCGTGAACATTAAACTAAAGCGTTTGGTAGTGCAATAAATATTTTTTTTATAAAAACTTAAATAAAGTCACCTCAATTTGCAAGTTTATTTGTTTGTAGATCTGTATAACAATATGCCTCTATTGTTTGGTATCCCTACTATAGAATTCATATTAATAGAATTGAATCAACTCAAAAAAGATTCCTAAGGTTCGCTCTTAGAGGACTCCCTTGGCTTGGCTTTAGCAACTTACCACCTTATATATCTAGGCTAAAATTGATAAGCTTAGAGTTATTAGAAGTTATGAGAACTGTGGCAAAAGTTTTCTTTATTTATAGGACCTTAATAGGAGAGATTAATTCAACAGACATTCTAAACCTTCTCAACAAAAATGTTCCACAATTTAACCTGCGATGCACTTGATTTTTTAGAGTAGACCACTCTCGTACAAACTACGGTCCTTCGTCTTCGGTTAACAGTATAATGATATCGTATAATGCTTATGTCAATTTAATCGATTTTAACTTGTCAATTTTCACCATAAAAAGAAAATTAATTGATACTGTTCAGGTTCAGTCATAATTAGTTGTTCTACGTTTTCTTTGTATTTTCCTATTTCTTCTATTTATTTTGTAATGTATGACCTTATGTCTATGAAAGATTTTGTTCTTTGGTGACAAGAAATAAATAAATATTCATTATTTGAAGAGAATTTCGATCGAAGTCTACATCCAACTGGGTGCAGCTTAAAGTCTCTGGTGGTGTGCTGGGCTGGTTCAAAACGCGCCTAAATTACCACCATCAGAACGGTGCAAGATCTCTATTCAATTGCTGGTTTATCGGTACTTATACCTAAAAGAACCCTCACCTTGAAAACCTATCAGTTATATTGTATGGTAATACTAGGGCAGGGATTTTGATAGGTTTTTAAAATTTACAAGAGGCCGTTCCGTAGAAAAGTAGTAGAAGAAGCGGAAGATGCGCCTATTGCGGAAAAATACCGCCCTGGATGAACCCTTTTTTCTACCATCGAAGCACGAGAAAGCATTGATCTTATAGGTTCGTCGAAAACTTACATTTTTCCAATTGCTATAGCCAGCGGTGTGTGCTGAGACTCATCAGATGGTTGGGAATTTCATTTGAAATGCTGGGTATGTTCGGACTTAAGGAGAAGATGGAGCGAAGAGCATCCTAACAGAGTCTATTAAGTATTTGGGAAATCGTTACAAGACTGAGCTCTTAAATGACGGTACGCAGAGCCGAAGTTCCCACCAGCAAACCAATTGAGGTTCGTTGAATGAGTTGAATGAGATGCCTCGAGCATCAATAGAGAACTAAAAGAAAATTTGAAACTAAAATAAGAGACTACACCCATAAAAAATATCGTTCAATAAATATTTGAAAATAATACAAATTTTGACGTCATATGTACAATTACGAACGCCATTCGTACTATTTACCAAGCCTTTATACAGTCTACGAACGTTGTTCGTAGCTCAAACAATTGCGGCTTTGTACAATATTACAAAGGTGAATTCGTTGAATGTACAAAGTCAACGAATCTAATCATTTTTGGAATTTGGCCAAAACAACGAATATTTCTATTATATACCAAACATTTGTGCATTCTACAAATTCTCGCTGCTCGTATTTTTACAAAAGATTTCATTTGTATTTTTATCCTAACTATTTTTTGAGTGTATGGGCAGGTGGGTTACATTCGCGTGCTAAAAAGCCAAAGACCTATAGAGGGGACAGTTAAAAGGATTTGGTACTTGCAGATTATTCTGGTCCATACAAACCTAAAAATAAGTTTAGAATCCAATGGAAAACTGCCGCTGTCGGTTGTTGGTATTTCTTAGGTTATTTTATTAGGTTACGTTGAAATTATCTATCCCGGAATTTTTCCCAGCGAATGGAAATTAGCAAAAATAATTCCAATACCTAAGAACTCTCCCGAAAAAACCAAAATTCCAACTAATGGTTTTTTCCGCTGCGCCACCTCTCGCGAACGTCTGACAAACATCCGAGAGTATAACTGTCATGAAGGAGCTTCTCAATTAGCCGTTTGGACCCGGCATAAAATTGTAGATCCCTTCCATTCGTCCCAAAAATGAAAAACGCACACAAACGAATGGTTGTGAGAAGCTAGGCCTTGGGTCTCTACAGCCCTGTTGCGCCAACTATATATATATATACCTAAGAACTCTAAAGGTGAAGAATTCAGACCAGAATTATGCATAATCAGCTTTATTATTACGTTACCTACTCAAAATAACTTGTTGCTACAAGTACAGTTGGGTTTCAGAGCTAGACATAGCTGTATTACTGCTTTATTGAACGTCATTGAAGATATAAGAGATCAATTAGATAGGGTTAAAACAGGCCGTGTCACTAGATGGCAACCTTTCCGATTTTCTTCTCTTAAGGCAAGGAGGCACTATTCTAGGGCCTCTATTGTTCTCCATATATATATTAACGATATTACTCCTGTCATATTCAGTTCATCTAAGCATATTTAAGCCGATGATATACAAACTTATCGAAGCTGTTCCTTGGGCTTTATTGAAAATTGCGTCACTGTTTTAAATGAGGACCTGCGACGAATTTCTAATTGGTCATCCAAAAGCGGCCTGATACTTAACCCAACGAAGTGTAAGTGTTTAGGTTTTTCTAAAAAGAAACTAGATCTGTCTTATTTCCCTCATTTAATGCTAAACGACTCTGAAATTGAATTTGTTGAGTTTTCAAAAAATCTAGGTCTTGTCCTTAACATGGAATAACCACATATAAATACAATAGTAGGGAAAACTTACGGTCTTCTACGAATCCTATGGACTGCTCAAAAGTTGACTCCTCTTGAAACAAGACTGCTACTTGCTAAAACGTTAGTTATTCCTGTACTTATCTAAGGTTGCGAAATTTTTTATGGATGTAATGCCGAGAGCAGAAGGCGGCTTCAAGTGGCTTTCAAAGCTACTATCCGATATGTGTATTGTTAACAAAGACATATCCACGTTTCACATCTTGCAGAACACCTAGTTAACATGCCCTTTTGTAACTATATCAAATTGAGAACAGTCATAGTCTACTCTTAAGTAGACAGCCTTCATATCTTTAAAAATCCAGTTTCCGGCATCCTCTTGTCTGGTACTTCTGCGTTTTACATATGTCTAACATCCGAAAGACAGTTTTTTGTTGCTGCTATCCGCCTTTGGAATTCACTCCCACCGAACTTAAATTTAAACACGAACTTAAAAATGTTCTTAGAAACTAAAGCAACTCACTTTCTCCCCATCCCTATCCCTCCTCAAGCAGTTTCAACTTCAATAAAAATTTATTTAAAACTAATCTAAAATATATACCTATAAGAAAATCCTTTTTAATATAAAAGCAGTCTAACTTTCAAATCATTTATGGATATTAAATTAAAAACAGTTTATCTTTCACAGACTTATAAGTGAATTGTAAGCATGTATGAAACAATAAATATCATCATTATATTAATACGTGAACAATGAACATCCAAAGTTTCGGTACATCTTTTAAGTATTTATATTGAAATGAGCAGAATGAAACCTATATAATTCGAAAGGTACTGTGCCATAGATGTGCACAAACAGAAAATTGTGGGCTATGTCTGGTAAAATTAATTTATAAAATCCCCATACAAAACAGGTTGAAAGGATTTTGGTGACATTTAATTTGTCATTGCCTATTACCATAGTAACGTACTCAAATATAAATCATCTTAGATTAGAACCTGTTTCCGATGGAGCAGCTCATTTACGTATTTTTTCGATATCTAGATTTCGCTCTTTTCGTTTATAAAAAAAACAACATAAATAACGAAAATAATAAATTTCGCTTACGTATCGCGACAAAAGTTCCGAGCAGCATCTTTTTCGCATGATTGCACTAACATCACGTCATTTTTCTTCAGCCTGTTGCAGTGCTAATATCGAGATGTTAAATCTTCCGGTTTCTATTGGCATATGGGGCTCTCCTTTCTCAGTCGAGAGTTTCTCCTTCTTACCGCCCCTCTAGTTCTTAATTGGTCATCTTATTTAAAGATTCATGCACTGAGACCAATTTAGATCTTACCAAGGGTGCTTTTATCGCTGCCTGACCGTCTGCACAGATGGCGATGTCTGAGCGATCTCACTTTCAGCAGTTCAGCGGGTTTACGAATATGCAGAAGTTCTGCCTGAAAAATGCTAAGGTTTTTGACAGTCTAAAAAACTGGTATCAGAAGAACGGCAGTGACAAAGCAACGGCTTGAAACCGCTATAGTACATACAATTTTTCAGTTCGTAATTTCTCCATGCGGGCATTTTTCACACGTATTCAGAGACAGGAAAGTTGAGAATCCGCGTAAAAGGATTTTCTATCAAAATGTGCGGGAAATACTTTTTAGGTGCATGGAAGTCGACCTATTTTATATGATTTTAGCGAATGATGACGACTGACCCGAGAGAAAATACAACTTTAGAACCATTTTCCTGTCGAAAAAGGTAACTCCCGCCCCGCTATATACGACCTCTAGAGTCTGAATGGCTCGCAATTCAAAAAAGGAAGTTATTTAGCTTTTGAACTTAGACGCTCGATGGAAGCTGGAAATTCCTTTAACCAGAAGGTTGGGTTTAAAAGTAACGCCCTATCCTGGTTGACAGCTTTCTTATTCATGTGCACCTCTAAGTCGCCAGATCAAGAATTCTGTGGCGCTGTCAGCCGTAACCAGGCTTTACTCCGATAAGCCTTGAAAGTCTTTTTGATGAAAAATATTTCCGTGTCGAATTGCTATACGAAAATGCTTGGTCGGCATTCTCTAATGTGAAACGTTCGAACTTTTTCGTGTGCACGAACGATTTAATTCAGCAACTTAGGGCAAATCATTCGTGCGCACGAAAACGTTTCAACGTCTTCACCTTACAAAAGCTGACCCTTAATTCCCTTGAATCATCTTGCGCCCACCTTGGTTCCTGTTTTACATTGCACTGCCTGATTTGTGTGGAAAGACTTGAATCGGCAGCTGCTGGACGTGGTCAGGCTTACATCTCAAAATCAACTGACTGCAGAAATTAACTGAAAGTTTCTTGAGAGAAGTAGGAAATGTGTCTAGTGTTTTATGTTATCAACTTATGCGTGCTCTTTCTCTGGACATAGGTCACAAAAAGTTCTAAAAGCTGACAAAAAACCATTTTCGCACTCGTACAGCCGCGAGAGTACTCTATGATCTGAACATAAATAAATCCGCTGGTCCAGATTGTATCTCCCCCATTGTTCCGAAGAGGTGTTCTTCCACGCTGGCAAAACCATTGCGTAAGCTTTTCTATCTGTCCTATTCTTCTGGACTCTTCCCGAGAAGGTGGAAAACAGCATTTGTCCAGCCTGTTCCCAAAAAAGGGGGTTCTTCTTCTCCCTCCAATTACCGACCCATAGCACTTACGTCCATTCTTTTTAAGGTCATGGAAACGCTGACAAATCGTCAGCTTATGAAATATCTTGAATCACGGAAGCTTCTTAATGACCGGCAGTATGGTTTCCGTAGCCATAGATCCACTGGTGATTTGATGGCTTATCTCACCGAGAAGTGGAACCAATCTCTCCATCACTCCGGTGAAACGAAGATTGTTGCGCTTGATATTTCAAAGGCATTTGACAGAGTTTGGCATCATGCTCTTTTGTCGAAAATGCGTACTTATGGGATCGATTCAATGGATTAGAAACTACCTTTCTGGTCGTCCAATTCAAGTTTTGGACGGTTTCAAGTCTGATATTCACCATATATATATATATTGAATCCTACCAACTTGCTATTAATGCGATTGATGAAATTATCGAGTTATCTGACTCCCATGACGACATCCTCATACTTGGCGACTTTAATCTGCCTCTGATAAAATGGAGCCTATCAGATGACGAATCCTTTTTCATAGCATCCAATCCCAATTCAATTAAGGAATGCCTTTTCTTAGATCGTTTAGCCGACTCTAGTCTATGCCAAGTTAGTGGTATCTCAAACTTTATGGGTAGGCAATTAGACCTTATCTTCACTTCTGATTCCATTAACTCCTCTGTCTCTCTTTCTCCTCTATTGCTTTCAACTATTGATAACCTACACCCCCACTACTCCTCTCTTTTTTTCAAAACCCTCCTCCGCATTCCACACCTTCTGCAGCTCTCCCATCCTATGATTTTCATAAAGCTAACTTCCGCAAAATTAATGAATATCTCACCAGAGCATCTTTTGACTTTGTCAATCTGTCTTTAAATGACGCCCTCTCCATGTTTTATAAAGAATTATTTAGTTCTATCTCTCTTTATGTCCCCATTTCTCGTCCTAAAACGTCTTCTACATCCCCGCCTTGGTATAATCGCAGACTTCGGTTGTTACGCAACAAGCGTAATAAATTATGGACCGTTTTCCTTCGGACCAATTCTTTCTCTGACTTCTCAAACTATCTCGGTTCATACTTTCAATTCACCCAGGTTTATAACTCTCTCTACCAGCGATATCTCCATAACGCGCAAGCCAACCTTATAAACGACCCTAAATCTTTCTTCCGATTCGTCCACTATAAAAAAAAATCCGATGGTTACCCATCATCCCTCTCTTACGAAAACGTTTCTTCAAGTGATCCACACGCTATTGCCAACCTTTTCGCCACCTTTTTTAAACAATCTTTTGCTGACAACTCCTTCGTACCGGAACCCTCTTATTTCAAATACCTACTTAACTTCTCCATTGGACCCTTTCTCCCTCAAACTTTTGAACCCTCTTTAATAGAAAATAAATTACAAAAACTTAATGATGAATATTCACCTGGTCCTGACGGTCTTCCTGCGATTTTTCTTAAAAAATGCTCCTTTAATCTTTCCATCCCACTTTCATACCTCTTTCAGCTGTCGCTTTCTCAGGGCGAATTCCCTCAGATTTGGAAATCATCCTTCATAACGCCAGTTCATAAAAAGGGATTGAAAAATGATGTAACTAACTACCGACTATTTATTGCTAAACTTTCGCATTTACCCAAACTCCTCGAAAGTATTTTGTACGAAGCCCTAAGCTTTCAGTGTAAGTCTTTAATATCCCCCACGCAACACGGCTTTCTAAAAGGTAGATCAACTGCCACTAACCTCGTCGAATTCTTGTCCTCTGCACTCTCAGCCTTAGAAAGTGGTAAAGAAGTCGACGTCATTGCCTGTTGCAATGACGTCGACTTCTTTACCACTTTCAGTAAGGCCTTTGACAAACTATCCCATAAATTAATCCTTTTCAAATTGTCTGCTCTTGGCTTTCAACCTGTTTTGCTAAAATGGATAAATTCTTACTTGGAAAACCGCTTTTACAGTGTTCGCTTCAGGTCCGTCCTATCGACCCCTTTCTTGGCTACCTCTGGCGAACCTCAAGGCAACCATCTAGGTCCCCTTCGTTTCATCCTAACCATAAACGACCTTGAAATGGTCATTCAGCACTCAGAACTTTCTCTGTATGCTGACGATACCAAATTTTTCAAACCCATCTCCTCACAACATGACTCCAGCCTCCTTCAAATAGACCTAGGTAATTTTTCCACATGGTGCCTCAAAAACTACTTAGAACTCAATGTTGCCAAATGCCAATCTATTACCTCACGTATAAGTGCAATAAATCTCCTCCTCGAACGTACCTCCTCCACGGTCAACCTATATCCATCGCTCAATATATTCGCGACCTTGGCGTGTTATGCGACAGAGAACTTAATTTCCGCTCACATATTGATGAGTTTATTCTTAAAGCGAACTCATCGCTTGGCGTCGTCAAAAGATGGTCCAAAGAATTCTCCGACCCATACGTGACCAGATACGTCACATTTGTTCGTCCCCTGCTCGAGTATGCTAGCCAAGCATGGTCTCCCTTTCAACGTGTCCATATAGACAGAATTGAGAGCATCCAACGTCGTTTTCTTCGATTTGCTCTTCGAGGACTACCTTGGAATGATCCCCTAATCTTACCTCCCTATCAAGATCGTCTTAAACTTATTAACCTAAATACCCTTGAGGAACGCAGAGACGTAGCAGACATTCTCTTCATTCATCGTCTGCTCTCAGGCTTCATCGACTGTACGTCTCTTTACAACTCTATCTCGTTTAACACTAACCCTCGGAATCTTCGTTGTCCTCGTCTCTTCTATCTACCAATTCACCGCACCTCATATGGCTCAAACGAACCAATCTCCCGAATGCTGCGAAAGGTTAATTCAAATCTTACCGTTTTTGACTTCAACCGCAGTAGTTCCTCCCTTAAAACTGACCTCCTACACCATCCTTAGTTTTAAGCCCTAGTTATTATATTTAGTTCTTAAGTTAGTTTAAGTCACTGTAGATTGTAATAAGCCAAATAAATGGGGGTTTTTTGTCCCCACCAAAAATAAAAAAAAATATAAATGCTGGTGTTCCCCAAGGCTCTGTTTTGTCTCCGACTCTATTTCTCATTTTCATAAATGATCTTTTGTCTAATTCACTTCTAATCCAATTCACTCCTTCGCTGATGACAGTACCCTCAGCTTTTCATACTCGTTTCAAGACTCATGTTCCTGCTCTTCGGCCGTAGAACTGGAACGACAACGTATGCTAAGCTCATTAAATTCCGACCTTGACAGCATTATAAAATGGGGTTCAGGTAATAGAGTGGAATTTAATACTTCTAAAACACAATGCTGTCTCTAAAGCGAGATCTTAATCTACAGCCATTATCCATGAATGGCACTTGCATTGCTGAAACTGAAAGACTCTCCATTCTCGGTATGTGTGTTCATAACAACCTTCGTTGGAATGACCACATACATGAAGTCGCTAAAATCGCTGCGAAGTGTCTAGGTTTCCTCAATCGGTGCAAGAAATATTTTACCCCTTCTGATCTGGCTATAATATATAAAACATACATCCGCCCAAAACTTGAGTATAACTCCCATATCTGGTCTGGTGCGCCAAAGACCACATTGCACTTACTAGATAGAGTTCAAAATCATGCGATTAAACTAATCGGAGATACGAATAATGGACTTTCTATAAATTCGCTTGAACATCGTATAAATGTTACGTGTCTCTCATTGTTCTGTCGTTATTTTTTAACAAACAGTGCTCAAATGAAATTTCCAGCTGCATTCCTCCACCTCAACAATTCAACCGCAATACTCGTCATGCTAGGAATGCACATCTGTTCACCCTTAAGCCTATTTTCGGTCGTACTACGAAATATAGAGACTCATTCATAAGCCGTTCAACACGAATGTGGAATGCTTTACCAAGCTCTGTTTTTCCTTCTTGTTACAGTTTGCAGGCATTTAAGACCAATGTGCATCGGTATCTCCTGCCTAATCTGTCCCCATTTCCCTAATACCCGCGCTGTGTATTTCATACTACATTATAAGAGTAGTCATAGTCACTCTTTAGCGCGTGCTTAATATAAAAAAAGTCGAAAAAAACCGAAACTCGTTGTGATTGAGGCATCACTTAATGATTTGTTAACGCGGTATTGGTACTCGGTATTTATAAAGCTATTTAAAGCTTCATCGTTATCGGAAGGATGCTTTTCATCTCCTCATGTGAACCTATATTTTTGGAGCAAAATCTTAGAGAATTTTTGTGTTTTAGCGGCGAATGAAATGTCATTTAGTTCGCTTCGGAAGAGGTACACTATACTTATGATTGCTCGTACCAGGGATCGGTATATTTCATCCCTTAACTCTATAACTTTCCCATATTTTTACCAAATTAGGACTACTTAAAATGCCTATTTTGGGCACACAAATGGAAGGTGCACAACTGTGCTTATCCATCAAGCCGATAGAGTGAAAGCGTCGGGGAAATTTGGGCCCAAATGAGATATAGTCCGTAGTAGGTATTCCTCGGACGAATTTTATCGCGATACCTCTTCTGAGTTGCGATGGATCTATCATCAATTGTGAAATGCAACAATGAAAGTAGATCCTCTATTGTTCAGTTTCAAAAATAATTTCCTTAATTTCGGGATAAGTCCACCTACGAGTACCTCTCTGAAACGCACACGGCAAACACCTCCAGCAACACCCCCACCATGCGGCCATGTTATTTCTATGCGAACACCAACCTACAGTAATGATCGTGTTATTCAGGTGTTACCGCTTGTTACCATACAACACAAGAAAACCAGTCACTGTTTTCTAGACACATTCGTGCAATTCCCACATTTACTCGAAGAAAGACCAAATATCTGGTCATGTCAGTCCAGTCCCTGCGTAGGCAGTGTCCAAATTACTGCTATCGTACTTTCAAATTATCGTAATTCAACGACACACCCTACCCATCTGGCAGTCATTTTCTCCCACCGTATTTTTAGCCCCGATTAACCTAAATATTGTTCCATTTACCCCAAGCCCCAAGGCAGACGAGCCATCACACATTCAACCTTCAGACGCTCTCTCACGCATGAACGACAAAAAATGATATTCTCTTCGGAAAAAAAAAACTGACACACACACTGCCAGGAGGGAAAATATAATAAAAATAAAATTCTATTATTATCTTGCATGCAGAATTTAATTCTCTATGCGGTGTAATCAGATTTTCCGCATGCGAAAACCGTGACTGGGGTATGGGGTTCTCTTCCTCATTCTAATCGCATCTGAGTTTCTCGGTACACATTTTAGGACTTGATTGATGCGAGTAATTAAATTCAGTTCCAGTCAAATGGTTGGACACTCGGTTTCTTGATAACAAACTCGTACTACGTTGAGCACAAGCTTCTATGGCTGGCAGCCACAATAAACATCATCTTCGTTACCGGGCTTGGGGTCCCATATCATACATTGATGTGTAAGTATTCGTTGGGATGTTCCCGACACAATCATGCGATGGAGGTGGGTTTTGCCTGCGGGTTGACTGTACTTCAGATTCAGCGAATGCCTCGGAGTCGGAAAATTTTCTGTAAACATATTGGGTGGAAGTAACAAACTCGTTTTTAAGGATACACTACAGAGCCGCGTTGTCTCAGTTTGCTTGCGTACGAGTATAGGAAACATCCTGAATTGATGCACATTAGTGAATTCATGGGAGGGATACCGCTGCATAGTTTGCAGAATCAGGACGTGCATTCGTCGGTGTGAGTTGCATCAAGTGGGTTAATTGAATGCCCTCGGGTGAGAGGTATGCGTCGTTGTTGTGTTTATCGAATTACATTTACCGCACCAGTTACCAGGTAGTGTAACCAACTTGATTATTATCATAGGTTAAATGGATTTCTAATAACGCTTAGAGATGCCTGGTAGATTTTGGTTCGTTCTACTCTCGAATGCAGCTGCAAGCGCTGATTTATCGGAGAAAGTTTGAAGGATCGTGATGTATGGAAATGATTTTTCATCGTTGCTATGTGTTTCCTGTCGATCTGCAAGAGTTTCCACGGGGATATGATTGTGTTCAGTGAATGTTAATCGAATATATGGCTATGTAATGCATATTACGTTCTGCAAGCTGCAGTTGAGTCGTTGGGTTACCACTTACCAATCAATCATGAATGCCTTAGAGTTATAAAATTGAACATGCTTGACTAATAAAATATGACACGAATATACAAAATTAAATGAAATTAAAAGGGGAAAGTGGGGCCCATCGATCCTTTTGACATTATTCCGTCGGGAAACGTCGTTGCAAAATTTTCATAGTTTTCCTAATATCCCCAGCTGTGCATCGCACACAGCAAACATTTATTCTGTAGGTAGGGTTACCAGATTGGAAGGGCGAAAAGGGGGACTTTATACATTTTTATATGCGACAAAAACTCTAACAAACATCAAAATGCTCCTAGCTTTCAATTTCAGATTAGAAAAATAAAAATACCTAACGATTGAAGTTTGTGTTTTCCAATTAACTAACAAAATAACTTCCTTGAATATGTATGCAGTTGTAAAAGCTGGTATAACACCTCGTACTCACAATGGCTTCGCAAATCCTAAGTTTAACGTTAGACTTTTCTGTCTCCCTTTTGTATTTTGAATTTTGGGAGACAAAAACATTTTTGACAAGTTTACCAGAAGTAACCAGGTAACCCAATCTGTAGGCCTAATTGATCCAATTTGGTCAAAATAAAAGTTTTCAATAGATCCCGATTGTAGAGAATGGTCACCAAAAACTGCTTAAGCATTGCCTCTAGCATTCTCAAAGAAATTATGACCCAATGATGCCGCTGGCCAAAATGGCGGACCATTCAGTCACTCAGGAGGGTGTAGTGGCCTTGGTATTTCAATTAAGGGCTTTCGCTTCCCCGGTAGCGATTTGTTTTGTTTATAAATAGACAGCCAACTCAAAATGTCTTTCCTCGCTCATGAGGTTGCTTTTTTTTTTGACAAAAATGGTGGTTGTCCTTACTGTGCTGCGAAGGTCAAACGTCGAGCACTCTAATTTCGGCGCCGTTCTGGCTCACAAGCCTGCAGATGTTTGAATTCAATTTTGTACGGAAAAAATGAAAATTTAGTTTGTGTATTTGCGACAAACATGATGGAGACATTTTTACTTCTTGTGTAAGGCCTAAATCGATGCAAATCGAGCAAAACTCTGCCTCTCTGCATAAATCTTTCCTCTCTTACTTTAAAGTAACGAGTATGGCCAGCACAATATTATATGAAACAGACAGATGCCTCAAAGCCAACCGGTTACCAGAACATTTACGCAGACAAGTCACTTATTGAAAATAAACCAACTTTTGGTTAAAAACTACCGGCTGTTAATATGGCTCCTACAGACTTGAGGGCTAAAAATAACCGAGTCATGCAACTTTAAGTGACCTCGGTTAAAAATGACTGTTTTATCAGTTTCCTAAAAATGTTGTCGGTTGTAAAAACCGCAATAGAACTGTTTGGTTGGTATTAATCTAGAAACTTGGTTGATAACAATGGAAAAAGTGTGTTTTTATTAACAGTATGCATTTAGCCTTTCAATTTTTTCGACAGAGACTTCGTTAATTTTAATCCATTCTTTTAACCGAGCCTAATCGCCCAATCGTCCAATTTTTGTCAGATCTTTAATTAAACACAACGACTTGTGTTGAAAGCCGAACCTTTTCATAGCCTTACTTTTTGTTTTTGTTTATCAGTGATCCTTGAGTCGAAGAACTCAATGTTCTGTAGCTGATGACAACACTAAAAAATTATATTTCTTGACATTCAGCTTCACATCTTATTAAAAATAATGGCGGCACCATTTTGGTCTAGGGTGACAAGTTGCATTCAGCTTTCTGTCAAAATTCATAGAGGTCTGATGACAGGGTTGAGCGAGGCTTAAAATGCAGCTTGACTGTAGCTATAGACGCAGATAGCTCGACGAAAAAAATAAATAAATAGTTGGTAGTTTTGTGTGATTTTTGATTTTTGCAACGAATGGAATGTCCCCGTAGCAGAGGTGTGCTCTAACAACTCGTCTTAAAAAAAAAGGCTATATTTTGACATCTTCTGAGCTGGTTTATTTTTTTGATGAATTCTGTAGCTTAAATATTGCTGTTTGTTTTAAAATGGGTTAGGCTCAATCATTAGCAAAATCATAGGAGCAGCATCAAATTTAGTCGAAAATGCCAACATAGAGTAAAATTGAAGTTTTTAAAATGATGGCGTCCTTAATTTTCAGTTCGAATCACCGAAACGCTAATTTTAAAAACTCTTCATATCCCGAAAACCCCTTTTCGATTTCGATAAAACTTTAAAAACGAAGTAATGCTTACATTCCCAACAATAACCTGTACTCGGTTTTCAGCTAAATAGTTAACCAATAGTATTTTCCAAACTAAACATTGCAATATTTGGTACTGTTTTGTCTGCCAAATTTTACAAAAACCGCTTTAACGATTTCGATCAAAGCACATATTGGGGATAAAAAAATAATTGTCATTAAGATCCCGTACTTTGTTTTCTCAAAAAAATCTAATAAATCCGTTTTTTAATTATTTCTCAAAAATGGCTACCCAAATCCGGATCTGTTTTCGAGTATTTTTGTAAAACTCAGTACCGCACTCCCAAAAAAAGGCAATTAAAACTACAAAAAACTGCTTTTAGCAAATATTTTTCACCTCTAATTTTTTTCAATCATATTAAATATGCATCTTAGATTATTTCCAACTACTTGGAGCTTTCATAATACTCTCCATTTGCTCCTCAATACACGTCCATTATGATATTCAGTTTTTAACTGCTAATGCAAATTCAAAAATAAATCCCTAAACTCCTACATAATATATCTATGTAAACATATCAGTCAATCGCGAACCCTACTTCCAATTGCAACCATAGAAACCTTAAACCAGCCGGTCCTTGTACTCAAAATCTTGCAAAGTGTAAAAGCTTATAAATTGTAGATAAGATGTTTATAATTATAATATAACAACCAACCAAACTTTTGATGAACGAGAAAGTTTCGTTCGAACCAGTCGTGCACTTTATTTTTTATAAATAGGTAAATGTTTTTTTTTTTGCTGTGGGTATTAGTATTTTACGCATGCCCCTTTTTTACATTTTTCAGCGGCAACGCTGCGCCGTAAACAGGAAAAAATAAATAAAGGGTCCGCCAAATAACTTTTTTTTTTTGAAAATGCTATAAAAAAAACTACTGAATATTTTCTCAAATTTCTTCTTTTTTTTGAAAGTACAATCCTTCCGGTTAATAATGGAAAATAATTTCATTCAAATGGCTGCCTCGGCTGGCCTATCGGAGTGGCCGTTACAGTCAATGGCGATCGTTATCGGGCCATGTTGAACGAATTTTTGTTCACAAAAATTGAAGAGGAGGATATTGGCAACATTTGGTTTCAACAGGACGTCGGCGCTACGTGCCACACAGCCGAAGCTACACTCGATGTTTTGCGCCCTGGTTTTGAAGATCGCACTATCAGCCGCAGAGCTGATGTCGTTTGGCCACCTCGGAGCTGCGATTTGACACCGTTGGACTTTTATTTGTATTGTGCCGTAAAATATAAGTGTTACGCCGACAAGCCAGAGACAATTGACGCTTTAAAGGACAATATTCGTGAAGCCATTGGTGAAATACAGCTGCACACAATCGATAATGTGCTTAAAAATTGGACCGATCGTGTAGGCTACTGCATGGCCAGCCAAGGCAGCATTTGAATGAAATTATTTTCCATTATTAACCGGAAGGATTGTACTTTCAAATAAAAAAAGAAATTTGAGAAAATATTCAGTAGTTTTTTTTTATAGCATTTTCAAAAAAAAAAAAGTTATTTGGCGGACCCGTAGTAAAGACCACTTCGGGTCTCAAATCAAAACGATTTTTCAGATTTCGGGCGAACATATGGAAGCTCATGTGTTCATGCTGTTATATAGGTAATAATGCTTCTCAGGACTCGCGCTATAGAGGAAAGCCCTTTGTCTAGTCTTTTTATCAAAACTTATGCCGAATTGCCATCAGTTGTCTTACACCATTTCTTCTTAAATATTTTGCTACTACATCCCGCAAAGTTGACGGCTTGGCCAATATGTCTTAAGCAACAAGAGTTAACTATTACTTCGTTCTTGGGAGCACCACTGCCACATCTTGTTGCCAAATTTAAAGCCCCTTCACACCCTTGGATTTGCTTACTGAAATTAGTGCTTTTGTGACAGTTGCCACGGCTTCACTTAGATCATCAGATGAGTCAATTGTGTTCATTAAGGGAAGGGAGTCACCTGTGGGATTCGAAATCAAACCACTGGTTTCTATAGGACAGAGGTACGCATTTTAAATTTGAAGTACCTATAGAACCTGCGTAAAGTTGAGAATGATCTAGAATAGGTTTGTTTTACTCAACCACTCAAATATCAGCTTTTTTCCGAGCATACTCAGTGGAGTTCTCACGGTTTTTAGGGCCCAAGTTGGGTGCCTTTTTCATCTTTTTCTTGACAGCCGAAGATATCCATAGGCTCTTGCGCCCAGCAAGGGTTACTGCGTTGGCACATCGAATTTCGTGCAAATATTGCTTGCATTGGTCTGTTGTCCTTGACATCACCATGCCTGACTCAATAGCTCTTATGGCCGCTTGCCTGTCAGAGTATGCAGTGACAGCATAGTAGTGTCTCTTAAAGAACGCCCCGACTCTAAAGGGTGATGCTATCCTCTAAGTCTTCCTCCCAATAGAGTTTGGAATCTAAGACCATGCCCGAATTTCTCCCTGTCTTCGATATTTCCATACTCGGGGGATTGAAAACGTGGTCCGTCCTTCTCCTTCTAATCAGCAATTTTTGGTTGTATATACTGAAAGTCCGCGATTTGCTTGGCGATAATAAAATTTGTGAATTGGTTGCCCTCCGCATAAAGTTACTAATCTCTTCTGTGACTACTTAACTCAGGTAATATACAAAAAAAAAATTAAAATTAAAAATCTTCCTCCAGAAAGCGGCACATGTACAATTTTCTGCTCAAAATAACTCCTTGCGATACAGATTTAAATTCAAAAACAATTCGCATGTGGTACTACCTACACAATAAACCTATATCTCGCCAGTGGCAATTGTGTTGACTTGTGTCTGTACATACAAAAGAAAAAAAGAGATAGTTTTCTCACTTTTGGCACACAGCCGAATGCCGAATCCAAGAGGAGCATCTATCGCCTCCCAAAAAGTATCTCTTCTCTCTTGAAAAGTTTAGGGAAAAATTGATTTCATTACAGAAGGCATCTCGTCGAAACAGATGGTATCTGGTTTGACAATTGAAACTGACGATTACCCTAAGGGCCGTTTGTTTCCGTCCCCAATTCTATTACAGTCGATGGCATATACAGCTACAAGATTCAAGACGTATTTCCTTAACACTGGCGAATTTATTTTGCTTACACTGGACCGTTGCCATATTCTCCATTATACGACAGAGCCACCGCTGCCAGAGAGGCAAATGTGTAAATTTGTGTTTCCACATTATATAATAAAACGAAAACACATACGAAGGCGAATATTGTGTAACAATTTATTTGTTTTGGAATTTTCTCTCGAATCATGTTTTAATTCGAAGCTGGGTTGATGTCATTCAACTCATAATTTATATATCTAGTGGCGAAACGTGTGACCACTGTGAATAGATCATCTTTATAAGTTCGGATATGACAGTTTGTATATATCTTTTGATCAAAAATGTTGACTGTGAAGTGATCGACTTTGTGACAGCCTTGAGACGGGAGTATTTTTGGATTTTACGCCTGTTTTGAGGGTCGGAGAAGTGAGCTCATCGTGCGGTGTTGCAGGGTGTGATCGACATTGGCTGCGTTATTTTAGAATGTTTGCTTATGACGAAAACGGATTTTGTTTTTAGTGAAAGCTAGCATAAGGCTGACCGTCAATTTGAACGGTCTGAGATTGTTGTCAACTTGTGGATCTGCTGTCTGTCGTTGTGTATAACACAACTATTAAGTTTGTTACAACTGAAGTTACCCAAGGGTTTTTTTTCAGCTGGGACGGGTCGATGTTGGCAGCCTTATTCTTTTGGCGGGGTCTGTTTAATCTGATGTTTTTTATTCAGTCACTGATGACAAGTTACACTATTGAGCAGCGCGTCGAAATGTTAAAAATTTATTGTCAAACTGAGTGTTCTTCAGTGCAAACGTTGTGCCCATTTTACGCAGACGTGGTGGCCCTTCAAAGTAAACTATCCAACATTTGGTTGCAAAATAAGAGACAAGACGTTCGCTAAATAATCGGGCAACACCCGCATGTCAAATGAACGCCAAATCTGCCGAGGTCCGTACAAATTTACATTAGAACCATTGGCAATTCCAGTCAGTCAATTCCTCGACGTCCATAAGAAGACGGCCTTTCCCAGACTTCAACTTGGGAGTTTTATGTCTACATCCGTACAATATCCAACTGACCCGGGAGCACAATTTGAATGGCAATAGGCCTAAATTTTGGAAGACAAATTTGTACCGTACTCGGATCCATGCCACTGTGAAAAGAATCAGTCCCAGCTTTACCTTCAGAGATCAGATGCTTGCACTGGGATAAAATTTGTTTAGCATCAATGTTGCCCTGGCAAATGTTTGGTTAAAATTGGTCTACCTCGGTGACTTATGTTCAAACAGTTTGTACGTATAATGTCCACCTACCATCGAAGAATAATGCTAAAAATGCAGGACTCAATATGTTTGTTTTGGATGGTCATGCATTTACAAATTTAGTGGGGAGTGTATGATCAAACTCATTCCTATTTCTCTTTTCGAAACCTTTTTTGAAGTCGAACACAAAAAAGGAATATATTTTTCTGTTGCATATAAAATGGTCGGACACACTTAGAAGGACAATCTCGGTTATAAACGAACCGGATTTGATTCAACCGTGCCACACAGAAAAATTTACCATTGCAAAACCAAAATGAAGAATTGTAGATTTCAAATAATTAAAATACATCCTAGTTCATTCATTTCATTATGATTTCAAATAATATTTGTCTTTGAACTGATATTTTAAAATATTGATTTTAAACGTAATATGATTAATTCCAAATTGTAGAACATATTACATATTCCACCACTAAGTTCTTGTAAGAATAAAAATTTACATATTCAATTCAACATTAGATAGATTTAAAACGAAGGTTATTTGTAAAACAAAGGTTAATTGCGTGTAATTAAAATTGCGTCGATCTAAAACAAAATTGGGCATTTTAAAACAACCCTATTTTTTTTCATGACCCATACACTCACACCAGGTGTTTAACTGTACCCCCAGACGACAGCCGTGCATAAGGAACACGATCTATACGTAACTGGGTATTGCTCATTCATGAAGGACGAAGCGTCGCGTCGCAAAAAGTGAAATAGATTGTGTTTAGTTATATTTTGAAACAATGCATGGGCAAAGCAATTTTAATGTAAATTTGTATAGTGCAGTGCAACAAGAAACTTTAACAAGTGATACTATAAATTTTGAAAGTGACGAGCGTGCCAATACTATATTTATTGAAAGTAACGACAGCCAGTTAGATGTATACTGTTGCAGAGGTTTAATTTAATGGAAGTGAAAAAAAAATTAGTTAACAAGTCAGACCGCAGTAAATTTCTATCTTTCTCGTATATGTTTTAGCTGTTTTTTATTATCAACTATGATTACGGTGACCATTTTTCAATCACATAAAAGAGGACATTTTTTAAAGTAAAAATAAATATGCAGTCAAAAATAGTGAAAGCACATTTTAACTATCAAAATTTGTAGATTTTTTGTAGGTTTGATAAAAGGAATTGACTTGGTCTTTGAAAGATTACCATCTAACTCCAGCCTTGTAAGACTTGAGAAGTTACCTACTCGCAATCTCGCATATTTCTTATGGTAGGAAGATGGTTCTTAGGGAAAAAAGACGACATTTTAGAAAAAGAGGAAAATGTATCGTTTTCTTTTAGTAAAAAATGAGAGAGGACATAGTAGGGAAAAAAGAGGACTGTCCTCTCAAAAAGAGGACGAATGGTCACCGTAACTATGATCCATATAGATCATCGATTTGCATGCACTTACAACAACAGCATTATGATCCTCTTCTCATCGAGATCACGAATCATGATCTGAAAATGATTTCTACTATTTCCCACTAGGTGGTTGTTTTATTTTTGAATGTTGGTGTGCTTGTAAACGATAGCTACACAATCACGTTGCCAGACTAAAAAATGGAACAGAAAAAAATCAATTGATTTTTTTTCGCATTCCCATAAACTCCCTGTCCGTATTCCGAGTTATTTTGTTTTTTCTCGTTCTATAAAGGTATGTCCAGACCAGCCAAACATTTGATAAACAATTAAATACCTACATGTTCCATATTTACTTCTAAAACACTTATTAAACAAAACAATTTTTATGAAATGTTTAGAAATGTTTTGCTGGTTTGGATCTGGACACCAAAAAAAAAACATTTATGAAATGTTTCACAGTTACCCAATCGTGATGGGAAATAATTTTTGTTTTACAAATTTCTCCGCAGAAAGTGAGCGCTGTTTTTCGATTATTATTTCTTTTAAATTAAATAAAAATGTCCAAAAAAGCTTGGAATACCTAATGAGAAAGTTATTCATTTAATACGATTAATTGAATTAAATCGCGTGTCGCGTGATTCCCGAGACCAAAACTACAAAAATAAAAACTTTAATCGCTGCTAATATTCTAACACATTATTTCTTCTAGTCCAGAAAAGGTTGAAATTGAAACACGTCATAAGCATTTGATAAATAAATTTCAGAAATAAGATATAAGTGCTTATGAAATGTGTCCGATTTGCTTCAGAAACGTTTCATAAATATTTCTGAAATTTTTCGCTGGTCTAAACACACCTTAATTTGCTAAGACAAAGTCAAGTGCTAGCAGCAAAATGTTGTTCATGTGTTGCATATTTGAACATAAAATACTAAATTTGTTTCACAAAAATATATTTGAAAAGAAAAATTATCCAAATTTGATTCAAATATGGTAACACCCTCGACATTGCAAGCGAAATGTCATGTGCCTTGTGTGACATCACGTTGAGAAGAATATTGGCAATATGGCTGGTGGCAATATGAAGTTTGAAATAGCCTGTATTATCTGTTTTGTTTTTGAAAGCAACTGTTGCCACAATTCCAAAATTAAACTTTTCAATGATCCGTTTTGTTTTATTTTCGTGATCTGATCCGGATCAATTTACAAAGTTATTTTAAATTATGTTAAAAAATTCGCGCGAACTTTTTGAAAAACTTTTCGTGTTTAAATAAAATACTATAACTGATGCTTTATACATCCATTTATCAATTATAGGTTTATCCTTTTCTCTTCATACTCATGAGTAAGAAGTCTGAAGACGCATATACGAATGCTTTTCAGTACATTAAATCAAATTTATTTACATTTTTTGGTGCTCTTTATTTACTTTGGATTTTGAGCAAGCTTTAAGAAAGAGGCTGAGGAAAGTTTTTCCAGCTGCCGAAATACGAGGGTGCTGGTTTCACTACTGCCGTGCTATAAAGAGAAAGGCTTCGAAAATTCCCAACTTTTTACAAATTTTGCGGAAAGAGAAAAAGTATTACAATATTTTCAATAAGTTTTCAGTCCTCCCACTTTTTGAGTTGTTTTAATGGGCAACTTCCATTTTAAAACTGTGCACATATGGCCCAAATTATTGTGAACCTTTGGCTCACCTGGGTGCTGATTTGTGAACTTATAACCCACCTAGGTGGGTCAACAAAAGTCCATTGTGGACTTTTGGCCCGTGGACTTATGACCCTGCGCCGAAAAATATATTTACGAAACAATGCTTTGTAATTGATTTATTTATATATTTTTCTTGGTGATTGCATTATCAATCGAATTTACTTTAATATCTTAAATGGATAGCTACATTTAAAAAAAATTGAAACTAATAAAACAAACCTGAAGTTCTGATTAAAATACATTTTCATGTTATATCTACAGGAGCATCAATATGGATTAGCAGGAATTGTCGTGTTGTTTTGACATAAAGATCATTTTGATTTAATTGGAATCCGAGTAAAGTTTTAACATGAGCATAATTTTGATTGAACGGGAAGCCTCGTAATGTTCTGGCATGAAGGCCATTATGATTCAGCAGTAACCGTCGTGTTGTTTTAAAATGATTTCTTTTTTGTTTAACATCACAATTTCTTACGTTAGATATATATGAAAACATTTTAATATAACCAGAAACAACTTTAAAGCAAAATCGTATCTTCAAAATGTCGAATTATGTTTTTTTTTTTTATTTTTTTTCCTGTGCGGTGCTTTGTTTGTGCCCTAGCTTAGAGATCGAAAATTGCAAACGGATTACACTTAACAAACACGTCTATTCCAATAACCATAGCCTGCCTTGAGGCGTTCTCTGAACGAATTGGCAATCCACCCTTAACCGGCTTTATTATTGATTTCCAATACATGGTACTAAAATTTGTTTCATTAATTTCCATTGGGACTTACCTTGAAAAAACGCTTTATGGTGCTTGGTATGGACGTCCACAAACACCCACCCCTCCCAACTACTTACAATTGAGTACCAAAGTGACTCGTGTTGTCATGACAGACAACACTAGCCGAACTGCTTCCATACAACTCCACTAAGTTGTATAGTTATCAACATCTAAGATCTATTAGGCAACCACATCCTGGACAAAGGAAGTCTCCCTCTTCGACTTACCGGCATAATATATCCAGAGAAACCAATCAACCGATCACTGTCATTGTTTTCCGTCCCAGAGAAGTTACGCATTCACACCTAAAACACACTCACACAAACGGTCTTAGAATCAATAAGTCAATTCCACTCGTTGCTGCTATGTGATTCAATCAGCGTTAAGTCACCGCAATCAAATGTGTTCTTCTTACAAATCGTGCCTGTCAATTAGAGGGAGTCCCTTTCTCACAGTTCCACAAATTTACGCCGGCCTCCCCCCCCCCAGGCACGCCTGGCAATCCGTATTTAAATCTCTCCTGATATGCCTCGCAGCATCGAAGTAGGTGGTAACTGCCCTATAAAATAACTTTTACCCAAGCGGTCTGAGTTGATCCTCCACGGCACCTTCGTTACGAACTAATCCAATGTCGTCGTCATCGTCATCGTCGTCGTTGTAGTAGTCGTAGTTTCTGCACCAATGTACACCAATGACAAACCCTTCAATTAACTGCCCTAATGACCACTTGAAGTCCTTTTAGTCTAATTTCACATGACACGACAGATGAATGAGATAGGCAGCATATAGAAGCCCAGCCAGCGCCACTTAGATGCCAGATATGTTGGGCTGGACGATGTGGGTGGTGTTGGGTGCGGTGAAGAACGACCAGGATATGCAATAAATACGAAGCCCAAGCACACTTAATTGTTGCTGTTCTGTGTGGTTGTCGCTCGACTGAATCCTTCCGGGGTATATATGGTAGTGAATTACACCCAAAAGGCTTAACAAACTCACCAATAGACAAAAGCACTAACATCCTTTCTTGCACACCTAGCCAAGGTGTGTACATATGCCGTATAGATGTGAATGTGCTTGTCAAAACATGGCCAACGGATAGATAGTCAAAGTCTAGGTAGCATGCAATGAGCGAAAAAGGACTGGCAAAAATTAAGTTTATCCTGGGTGTGTACTTGGTCTAGACGCGATATGGTGACGACGACAACGATGCAAACAGAGTGCATCCCACTTTTCTCTATTGAAAATCCTTTCAGGATGAAAATAATTCAAAGAAAGAAGGCAAACAGTTTTGATGTCCTTTTTTTCGCCCCCCTTTGCGGTGGAAATAATTACAGGTTAAATAAAATTGCACTTTGCCGGTGAATAGAGAGTAGGACAGGTGAACTGCACTGAGGCGTGTAACGAAAGGAAGATTCTAAAAGGGGTGGATGATGTCTAATAACATCAACATTATGGGACTAAACTGTGAGGAAAAGTGTATCCTCGAACTGAGTGGTGTTTAGTGTGCATCGGTGTATGATAGTGACTTTGTGAAAGCTTTATTTGTGACATAGTAGGGACTTTTGTATGTTTTGTTGTTTCGGTGTGACTTTCAGAAATGCCACTTTGCAAGGTTTGTCTTCCACAAATCAAATAGAGGAGCAGAGGTACCTAAATAGGCGTTTTACTTTATGAGTTCGGAGCAGAACCTGAACTGTTATACAAAAAGAGAGCTCAGAATTTGGCTGAATTCCAAAACGTCAAACAAATGCGCATTGTGAATGCACAGGTTATAGATGCTTTTGCGCTGCTTTGCATTTGTTATGCTTTGCAATTTTTGATGTTTTGGAACGACTTTGATGTGAACTATCGTAAAATTTCTCAAACACCAATAATGTCCAAACAATTAGTAACAACCATAGTTTTTAACAGCTTAAGAAACAATGTTGGTTCGTACAATGCGAACACGTTTAAGCACATTCTTTATTTAAGAAGGAAGCAGTTTACTCGGAGAATGTCTTTGCTTTCTTCAATTAAACACATAAAACGAAATATACCGAAATGTAGAAATTATTTAAAAGTTCTATATAGAATTAGGTATATATTATTATAATTATAGTTATAGAAAATCCGAATTCTGGTTTGATTTTTCTTATATCCTCCAACACCACTCGCCACAGCACCTTTTTCTTCCTTCGATTGCTTCGAAATTCGGGCTCAAATTGTATGCGTGTGCTGACCAATAGTTTAATGGACTCATTGGTCCACTTTTTATTACTGCAAATAAAAGTCTAATATGCAAAATATTACAAAATATATTATTTTACTTACGACTCCAGCGATGGCAATGTATTCATTTTATTTTGGCGGTATAAACTGAAATGTCAAATGTCATTTGCATCATAGTCATTCACGATGCTCTGTTTGCTTTTGTTTGCGCAGCTGATGCATTCACAATGCGTTTTAGAAAAGTATGCATTGCATCATAGTAGTCTGTTTGCATTTTGGAACGCTTGATTAAGCAGTAATGCAGAAGTACTGCGTTTTGGAATTCAGCCTTTGTATTTCTTTTTTCTTTCGGAGCATGATCAGAGCGTGCTCTATGAGCTCAGAATAAATTGATTGAGCAGGCTGAGTGAAAAGCTGATTACACACTTCCAGTCACATTTGACAGAGAAAAAAAAACAGAATAAGCCAAATAGTTGAAATGGTGGACGAACCTTGTTAATTAACCAATTTAATAAATAGCAATTAATAAATATAGGGTTTTCCAATAAGAGGTGTTATTTTGGTATTCAAAGAAAAATGCCATTTTTTGAGATAAATGATCGGATGTTTATTTCATAATAAAGAGAAAGGCATGCCGTTAATAATGAAACAAATCAAACAACATCAGCCAAATGGCCATCACGAGCACGCATGCAGGACCATATGCTTTTCATGAAATTTTCCATAACCAAATCGCAAAGTGGCTGCCCTATGTCCTCGATAGCCTCACGAATTGTATCTTTGAGGTCTTGAATCGATGCTGGGCTGTTGGCGTAGACCTTATCTTTCACGTGGCCCCAAAGGAAGAAGACGCAAGGTGTTAAATCACAAGATCTCGGTGGCCAATTGTGATCACCTCTTCGAGAGATAACACGGTCCGGAAACTTTTCCCGTAAAAGATCAATGGTTTCGTTGCTTGTGTGGCACGTAGCGCCGTCTTGTTGAAAGTAAACGTTGTCCAGATAAATACCATCCAGGTCCAACCATAAAAAATCATTAATCATCGACGACCAAAAAATGCTTTAGTTTTGCGAACTGTGACTGCAAGATTTTCACCATATTTGTAGTGAATTTTAATAATTTCAATGCTTTGTTGAAGCGTGTATCGATCAAATGTCTAAGAATAAAAGCTTCAAAAGGGACAGCTACCGAAATAGCGGGTCATTCACAATAACACCTCTTATTGGAAAACCCTTTATTTAATTGACAAGCACGCTCATAATGCTCTAGACAAGTTCAGTGCTCGCTCAGCTCTGAACAAAAAAAGAAAAACGCCTAATGAGAGGCCAGGGTGTTCATAATATTTTCCAACAAATGGAGTTAGATATTGCAACCTGTAACTTTTTGTGGATGCATTGCCACCTGGTGAACCTCATCCCATATACGCCAATTCTGCTTGTTAAGATAACCATTCATCCAAAAATGTGTCCCATCGCTAAAGTTGATTTTTCGGCCCAAATTGGGGTCCTCTTCTATTTAAATGCTCCGATTCCGATGCCCAGTCAGCAAACAAACGGTGTTGTGTACTGTCATTCACTTTGAGCTTTCCGGTCAGTTGGATCTTGTAAGGGGTTTGGGACAAGTTCCGAGGTGAAGTCTACGAACCTCGTCTTCTTCTAAGTGTCGAGGAATTGAGTGCCTATAGTTCTACTATACACTTTCACGAACGGCGGCAATGCTCTCGTCTAATCTAGCGTTCATTTGACGTACGGGTATTGGGTGATTCCTAACCGAACTGGTAGTCTCAATTTGAGGCCCCAAACACTGGAGCGTCGTCTTTGAAAGGGCAACGCGTCTGCAACTGTTTTCACTAAAGAACACTCAATTTGACAATAAAGTTCTACCATTTGGACGTGCTGCTCAACCATGTAGCTTGCCATCATGATTTGGCATCAGTGACTGAATAATCAACAGCAGATTAGACAGAAGCCTCCCAAACAAAATGGCCACCACAGGCTGCCAAAATCGTCCCGTCGCAAGGTAAAAACTCTGTAGGTGATTGGATTACATAAATGAGCTCTTGCCTCTTGGCATATGAGAATTTTTCTGAAGAGCTCTATGCAGAACATGAGAAACTTAAATTAAATGTGTCCCACAATAAAACCTGGTGGTGCAGTCAAACCCGCTTAACTGAAACCAGTTTAATTGAAAAACCCGCTCAGTTTTAACTTTATATTTAATCCCCTTGTATTTTTCAAAAATGTTCATACAAATAACTCCGCTTTATTGAAACCCGCTTTATTGGAACCCGCTTAAGTGAAAAGCTCGGATATCTGAAACACAATTCATTTAAAACATTATAGCTTTTCACAGAAAAAACTCCGCTTACATGAAACAAAAGAAAATGTAAACACCCGTACATGAATCGAAATAAAGTGCACCACTGGGTCGGACGAAACTTTCTCGTTCATCAAAATTTTGGTTGGCTGTTTTCTTATTTTATTAGGTAGGTAGGTAAAAATCTTGGAAACCGTACATATAATGTAGGAAAAGGAAAAGTGGTAATAAAATTCACTTTTGGGTTATCCATCTGATATGGCAGTAGGTACGTATATCAAATAACAATGAAGGTTTTTATAAGTTTTAGCTCTCAGTAACAGGCAATTTTCGCAAGTTCTGGTTAGAGAATTATAAACATCTAATCTACTATTTATAAGCTTTTACACTTTGCAAGATTGTGAGTACAAGGACCGGCTGGGTTAAGGTGTCTATGATTGCAATTGGAAGTAGGGTTTGGGACTGACTGATATGTTTACATATGTAGATATAAAGGGTGATTTTTTAGCTGGTTTGGTTTTGGCAACACTGGTTTTGACAGCTGACGTGTGTTTAGTACCTTGTGTCACTGTCAAACAGCTTCAGTTTGGTTTGCAATTTAACCATGGATCGTCTTACAAATGAACAACGCTTGCAAATTATTGAATTTTACTATCAAAATTCGTGCTCGGTTCGAAATGTTCATCGCGCGCTGCTTCCATTTTATGATCGGCATTCTCGACCTTCTGAGCAGTCTATTCGGAAGATTGTGACCAAATTTCGCACCAAATTTACTTTGTTGGACATTAAACCACCAACACGTTTACGTACTGTGCGTAGTGAAGAAAATATTGCGGCCGTATCAGCTAGTGTGACAGAAGACCGCGAAATGTCGATTCGGCGCCGTTCCCAGCAGTTAGGCCTTTGTTACAGCACTACGTGGAAAATTTTGCGGAAGGATTTGGGCGTAAAGCCTTTTAAGATACAGCTGGTGCAAGAACTAAAGCCAGCCGACCTACCACAACGCCGAATTTTTGGTGAATGGGCTCTTGGAAAGCTGGCCGAGGATCCGCTTTTTTATCGAAAAATTGGGTTCAGCTATGAGGCTCATTTTTGGTTGAATGGGTACGTAAATAAGCAAAATTGCCGCATTTGGAGTAAAGATCAGCCAGAAGCATTGCAACAGCTACCAATGCATCCCGAAAAAGCCACTGTTTGGTGCGGTTTATGGGCCGGCGGCATTATTGGGCCATATTTCTTCAAAGATGATGCGAATCGCAGCGTTACTGTCAATGGTGAACGCTACCGAGCGATGATAACAAACTTTTTTTTACCCGAAATGGAAGTTCTTGACTTGCATGATATGTGGTTTCAACAAGACGGTGCCACATGCCACACAGCACGCGAAACAATGGCGCAATTACGAGGCGAGTTTGGTGAACAGTTAATTTCACGTTTCGGGCCGGTCAATTGGCCGCCTAGATCGTGCGATTTGACACCATTAGATTATTTTTTGTGGGGGTATGCCAAGGCTAATGTGTATAGGGACAAGCCCGCTTCGATTGACGCACTGGAAGCCAACATCCATGCATTCATTCGTGAGATACCGGCCGATATGTGTGAAAGAGTATGCCAAAATTGGACTCAGCGGATGGGCTACCTGAGACGCAGCCGCGGTCAACATTTGCATGAAATTATCTTTAAACATTAAATTGCAAGGTTCAAACTATCGATTCAAATAAATATTTCATTCATTTTTTCGAATTTTTTGTGTTTTTTTTTTTAAAGAAGTTCTAAACCTCTTAAAAAATCACCCTTTATTATGTAGGAGTTCAGGGATTTATTTTTGAATTTGCATTAGCAGTTAAAAACTGAATATCATAATGGACGTGTATGGACAAGCAAATGGAGAGTATTATGAAAGCTCCAAGTAGTTGGAATTATTCTAAGATGCATATTTAATATGATTGAAAAAAATTAGAAGTGAAAATATTGCCTTTTTGTGGGAGTGTGGTATTGAGTTTTACAAAATTACACGAAAACAGATCCGGATTCGACAGCCTTTTTGAGAAATAATTAAAAAACGGATTTATTACATCTTTTTGAGAAAAGCTAAGTACGGGATCTTAATGGGAACTATTTTACTATCCTAAATATGTGTTTTGATCAAAATCGTTATAGCGGTTTTTGTAAAATTTGGCAGACAAAACAGTACCAAAAATTGCAATGTTTAGTTTGGAAAATACTGTTGGTTAACTATTTAGCTGAAAACCGAGTACCTACAGGTTATTGTTAGGAATGTAAGCATTACTTCGTTTTTAAAGTTTTATCGAAATCGAAAAAGGCGGGTTTTCGGGATATGAACAGTTTTTAAAATTATCGTTTCGGTGATTCGAATTAAAAATTAAGGACGCAATAATTTAAAAAACATCAATTTTACTCTAGTTTGCATTTTGGTCAAAATCGTTATTGCCGTTTTTAGGTTAACTAAAGAGAACTAAATTTTTCCAAAATGACTTTTTTTCAAAAATCTATTTTACGATATTACAGAGAAAAACTAAGTTTGCCATTAAGTTAGAAATGACCATATTACCTCAGAAATGAATTTTTGTTACAATCGTCCATACGATATGTTTTCGAGATCTGTCCAAATTTCAAAAGTATCGGCATTCGATTTTTTGCGGAAAACTGAGTATGCAGTTATGTTAACCCAACCTTAACTAACTTAAATATCAATTTTGGTTGAAATCGTCAGAGCTGTTTTTGAATAAATCAAACTGCTACGGACATTTTATATGGGAAGTACCATTAATATTGAAGTTACCATGCAAAAAAAAAAAAAACGATCCCGAACTGTAAGCCCCCGAACTCCAAATCTGAAGTTTTAACGAAATCCGGGCAGCCGCTCAGGCTGTAGGCGTCGGGACATACAGACAGACAGACGGACAGAATTTTGCGACTCACTTTTTTGAGTTCCTTTATCATCGTAATGTCAGAATTGATTAACATCTCGAGTTCGAAATTTTGTACGAGTACAATATCTTTCTCTTACTTCGTAATGGAGAAAGTTAAAAAGGCGAAAAGCAACGAGCAGGCGTTGAATGCATCCATTTTTTGCACTATTTACCATCCACTTTACCTCTGACAATGACAGATGTAAGTTCTGGCTACATATGCATAATTTTTTTTTGTTTACTTGAATAGGGTTGTTTTACTTTTAAGTTCAGCTCCTCAGAAATTGCTAGTCTTCAAATTTTGTTAATAAATACTGAAATGTGATTATTTTCAATTTTTTTGCTAAAAATAAATGCATCAATTTAATTATTATTATTAATTATTATAAATTTGTTCATTATTCTTACCTACCAATTCATTTTGATGAACAATTTGTCCAGGATCCGCTTTACTGAAACTACTTTTCAGTTATCCGGGATTCACTTAACTGAAAACCCCGGTTAATTGAAACTGAAGTTAATGTTTTTTGTCATTTCACTTAAGCGGGCTTGACTGTACTCCAATTAAGAACTTATTATCAGAAGCTATGTCCTAGAATCTCATCAACTTGTACAAGTTCAAAGTGATTCTCAAATAAATGTAGGTACCTTTCCAGCGAAACCTTGTTAAACGTTCTTTCACGACTTATGTGCGTATACTGACTCAAACACTTTCCTCATTCATCATTTAAGGCTTCCCACTCCAGCACCGCCCTCCTGTCACATTTCCAATCAATTAGCTCACAGCTGAACAGAATCCACTCACGTCAAGTTAAGCCCTTGCCAATACTACTTTTGGGCTTACTTTTCAATGAAACGCCATCTGGCTTCAACCATAAAACAGGATGCCCTATCCTTCCGGATAAGCCTTTAAAAATCCCTCCCAAGGGAATACGCCCAATAGTGACGCATTAAATCTACAAATTAATTTCGAAAGCCTCCTTCATGTGTGCGGGTGGGTGAAAATTAAATTGAAAATCAAAACAAATGACTATAAGCCTTCGTTGCACACGTGCCTTGCTACGAGTACATGGCCAACACTTTTCAATTTCAATCAATTACGCACTATGGCTACACCCAAGAGTCTCATGTCACCAGCTGCTGCTGGCACGCGCTATGTCCTCCTCCTACATTCAGGTGTTGACTTTACATTTCAACTTCATTAATATCCGCAACGGGAATTCAATACTTCCCACGGGGTGGTCAAAACTCCGCAAAAATGTTAAAAATTAAAAAAAAAAAAAAAATCACAGCGACATAATTTTGCGGTGCTGACCAGACCGAACCATCAGCGTCACCCACAAATATACGGGAGCACCGTGTTTTGGTGTCACATTACTTTCCCCGTTGACAAATTGCACTCAGGTGTAACGCGCCTTCGATGACAGGCGGACACATTAAGTCGTCCGGGGTCCGGCCACCGCGCACATACCCACTCTTCGGCAAGATGATCGATTTCAATACCTGAGTGGTTTCGTATGGCAGACACTATCCATTCGACTATCTCCCGGGTATACCCCATTCAGAACGGAAAGTTCTCTGCAAATATATCGCACTCGAGAAGCCATAGAAAGAAAGACAAACTAAGGGGAAAAAAAAAACAGGTGAAAGAGTGCTGCAAAACAAGAACGTCTCACATTGCACTCCCAGCAGCGTCGTCGGCTCCAGTCATCGTCTTGTTCCGACTGTTCGGATTCGGACTGTGCAACAGCAGGGCGGCGTAATGCACAAGCAAAAAAGAGGAAGAGGAAGAGGAAAAGGAAAGATTCGCCAAAGGAAAGGGATACTTGAGAGTTTGTGGTGGCTCTTATCCTGTCATACTGCGGTGGCTTAATCGTTCGAAGGAAGTAAACGTTTTTGTGTGACATTTAAGCATCGGCGTTGGTTGGTGTGTTGGCTGTCGGGCGGCGCGGTTCGTGTGGTCGTTTAGCCCTCATTGCACTCTTCAAACTGCCTGGTCAGCGAACATCATGGGGGTGGTTATATTGAAATAAAGACTACAGTACAGAAGCTGTTGAAGTGACACTTGATGTCGCTGGTTTGACAGCTTTATGTCAATTTATATCTGAGACGAGTGAATGTCAGATATTGGTTTGATATGTTTTTTTGTTTTTGTCTCAGATTGGATTGGATAGCCCGCATTCGTGTACCATACGGTTGATATAATTTTTTTGAATTTGATGATTAGTTGGAACTGATTCGTTCTTTAGAAAAAATACGGAAAAAGAACTGGCCATGCGGCTATCCTGAAGAACTTGACATCGAGAACTACAATTTGAGAAAAACTTCCTGGTCCCCGTTCCTACTAGATATTAGGCTGCAGTCGTGGATGATGAATCGATGCATTTCTTCACAGATGGATCGAAAAATGTGGACGGTGTTGGTGGCTCCTTCCGTCTCCCTGATCACTGTAGCGTTTTTCAGGCGAAAATAATGAAAGTATTGTCCTGGCTGAAAGAAAATAGTGACATCGGCTTAAAAGCTGCTGTTAAGTGCCTGGAACCAGTCTCTACAAGCTTTATAACAGCCCAAGACCGTCGTTCGTTTCTCAGAGAGATGGCGTTTTGTGTCTGGGTATAGGGACATCCCAGGTAACTGCAAGGCTGATGAACTCGTCAAACACGGAACTACGCTACTTTTACTTTCAGTTAAGGGGTCCTTAGGTATTCCAATTGCTACTTGCAATCTCATAATCAAACTGGATGTAATTGAAAGAGCTAATCCCAGGTGGAAAGCCGGCACGACTAGCGACACAACAGATCTGGCCAAAGCTAGATTTGAAACGTTCTAAGAATTTGATCTCCCTCAAGCGTTTTTAGCGCAAGAATAGGGGTCATCACAGGACACTGTCTTATAGGCAGCCATGCAATGAGGCTTGGCATCATTTTTTATTATTTTATTTTGTTTAAGATCAAAATATTCTTGAAACATTTTTAGTTCGTCCTGCCATTAAAAAGTTGTAAATGGAGTTGAGCACACTTCTTTTTGAATATTTATTATTGCATATTCTGCGCACTAATGCATGGAATGCGAATTGCAGACAATTCAGTGTTTTTAGTTCTGCCTGCACCCCATTTCGTTCACCCTGCATTACATTAGCTTCATCTGAGCCAAAAGCGATCATATTTTCATAAGGAACTTTAGTTTTATATAAATGGTCTTTAATTGTATTAAAAGTGCCTTCAGCGGAAGAATCTTTTGTTTCCAAAATACGCCAAAACTTATCCACAATTTTTTTAATCGAGTTTTCATTCATAAAATGACGTGGGAAAAGTGAAATCATTTAACGAGAAAAATTAGTTTTTTTTTAATTATGCTTATTTGTTTGGGATGGAAATACATTGTAGTGGCGATGGTTTCTAATTAATTTTGTAAATCTTTTTAATTATTGTCAAGAGCTAGGTAAATGATATGATGTTAAATCTTCTAAAATTAAAATTTGGGGGCCATTTCTAATTGGCCCGGGTAAACGGCCACAAAAAAAAAAAGGGGGGGACAAAAGGCCCGATCGGGACTTTGTGGCAACGCTGCTTGGCATATTCTCAAACGATTTTTGCGGAAGCTGTTTTGACGAGAAGGAGGAAGAAACTGCGTTCTCCAACTTGTCTGTACTTGTCCTGCTCTCTGACAAAGCCAAACACTTCATTTGGGAGCTTTCTACTATAGCAGAATAGCGATCGACACAGACATTCGAAATCTCCTACGCTTCATCAAAGCTCCAACTGGTTCAACGAGGGGAATAGCTTTGTAGATTAAAGGGGAATCACAGGAGACCCTTTAATGATCTAAGGGTCGGCTAGCGGCAACCTAACCTAACCTAACCTTATCCAGCCTATGATGTCTTTTTGCCAATTTTTACCCTGCACTGATATTTCAGAGTAGAGAAGTCTATAGGCTTTCCTACTTCTATTCCATTCGAAATAGGACAATAGTTCTGTTTTTTTGATGGGTTAGTAACTGCCACTTGGCATATTCCTCTCGGAATTACCCCTTTTGGAGTTAAGTGAAGATCAAGTCGAAATATAAATAAATAAACAGAATCTTTGCCTTTCATTTAGTATCTATACTTTATGAAGGTAATTCGGGTGACAAAAATGTCCATAATGGACTTTTGACCCAATTGAGTGAGTTATAAGCCCACAAAAATCGATTGTGAACTAATAACCCGTAAAAAGTTCACACAAAATTCTTAAGGACTTTTGGCTTGTGGACTTATGACCCTGCGCCACATAAAAGTCTACTCCTTTCGAGCTTTTCAACAAAATATCGAACATTTTTCAACATACCTACACGATTTTCAGCTGTCACTGATTACTGAGCTTCCATTTAACAGAAACTTGGAAACTTACATACCCCTCTAGACCAACTTGCAGAGTAATGTAGGATATTGCATGGGAACCGTCTGGTTCTGTACAGGTGGGTCTAAAATGGAAACCTGTGTGGTGGGTGGTATTTTCTTCAAGGATGCTAAACTAAAACTTTGTAAAGCTATGGGGTATTTTAAGTGGATATCATGGCGGTCAAGGAGGACTAATGCCTCGCTGCTTATGTAATATTTTATATCTGGAAGACATTTTTCAGTCAAGTCGCATTTTAAACCTTAAATTCGGTCACATTCAATACCGTAACTGACCTGATATATCGCTTATATCTCAACGAAATGGCGGAGCGCTTCAGAAAACGCCCTATGTCGACCCCGGGACATTTCTGAACTCACCGGGTATGCCATAATTATGCTACCATCAGAGAAGCAGAAATGTCTACGCCGCTCGGTACTTACAAACTCTAGATCCAACTGAATGTGACCGTAGGTTACAGTCTAGTGGAAGGTAATAGGGCGGTATACGCGGTAGCTGGACGCACGAGAAGCGAAGAGGACTATTTTTCAGCTTTTATGTACCTACTCTTTTAATTCGAGGAAGACTATATGCACCCGAAATTTAGACAAACACGCTAATAAAAGCAGCAGTCGTCTTAAGCCCTTCATCTTAAGGTCCTGATTAAACATGTTTAGGCTTTATAAGGCCTGTCCATGCCAATCCATGAAATCTGTCTTAAGTAGATCAGGGTATCGTTCAGGGTCGTTATGAGAAAAAGATCCGTTGTAAAATTGGCGGTCGTTTTTGCGTTATCAGGCTTTGAAGGAATAGGCGCACTATTCGAGCTGAGACATGGATTAAGTCAAAAAATGAGTCATCTAAGATGGATAGGACACTTAGGGCAGATGCACACAAATGCTTCGGCTCTAAGAGTCTTCGTTTCCAACCCAGAGGGGCAATGCAGCAGAGGAAAGACCTGGACTTAAGTAGAAGTGGAGCCCAAAAGACACAGAAGAAGTTAGCTAAGGGCTGAGCTAACTGAAGAAGCCTGTCAAAGTTGAAGTCTCAGTTCACCCTGAAAAGTAGAGCACCCTAAGTAAGAAGGGAATGAGCTCTGCTAAAAGGCTACTAATAAAAAATTTAAGTCTCGACTTTTAATTCACGGAGGCTCACAATTGTGAAATTTGTGTGGAAAATAAAGCCACTGTAAACTAGAAACATTTAGAGTGGAAACTAAAAATGCTAATTGGTAAGAGGAGCATTCATGTGCTCCGAAAATGCTCCAAATACCTTTCATCCTTCCTCCTACCACACCTTAAAGCCACTGCAGGCGTAGTCATCTTTAAAGTCCTATTTCTCGCATAAGCAGTTCCCTTCTGATATGGCAGAGACTTTCACCACCACAATAAGCGCCTGCTTAAATCACTGACATAAGAAGTCATCCATCTATACATATAATCACTTGTAGAAAAAAAAACCTCCTGGATCTTCCGATTCGACAGCCAATACTCCTGTTCCTAATCCGAGCGATTTATGTCTCCTCTCATCTGGAGAATTATTCATTAAACCATCTTCAACGCACACCCCCCGACCAAACGCGAATCCAAACAACCAACGAACTTCAAACAATCCTTAACGCTCTGTTAGCTTTTCATTACAATACACAATCCTGTCACCAAATATCGTTGAATTCATAAATTTATCCAAAGATACCATAGAGGAGCCCATCAATTTATCAGCCCATCAAATTGGCACCCAGTCCCGCTGCTGCCCACTTCCCCGGCGCGATATCGGAAGAACACACAAATTCCTCGTAAGTCCTTACGACGAAATATTCCATTTGCGGGGGGTATGGAGAATCAACTGGCACAGGAAAATGAAAAATATCCCTCAATCTGCAGCGTAATCGCCATCCTCTGTCCCTGTCGGCTTCCTAACAGGAACACGGCTATTCAATAATTCAAAAAGGATACGTTTGCCGGAATTTTCCCTTCAATTTCAACCGGCTTTGAGTACTACATATATACGCCCAGGTAACATGATATGATAACATGGCACAGAGGTTACTCCTGCTACAGCAAACACACCCACATCGGACGGTTTAGGGATGTCGAATAAAATGGAATTCACCGATTGATTGGTACCCAGGTTAGCTGTTTGCCATGTCATTTGTCATTTGGTGCTGAGAGATAGTTTGCAGCCAATTGCAATTTATTTCGGAAATCCGTATATGAAAAATCGCCTTAACCGCCTCTACTATGGCATGTGGTTGTTATATTTGCCGCCGACTATCACTTGTGGACCATAGTCCTTTGGCACATCTCTCATTCGTGTACAGTTGCCCCCCAGTGTGTCGACTTAACATAAAAGTGACAACAACAGCGTTGCCTGAACGAAGAAAGATAAGAAAATCTCTCACACACACCGCAAGCTCTTATGAATCCGGCTCGAAGGACCGTTCGAGTAGGAATGGGGGTTCCGTCTTCGTCTTCAACAATCTGAGCCTGAGATATAGGGCAGATGAAATTCCTCTACCAAGGACTAGACTTTGAATTATGCTGTGGCAATGTTTTCTCCTTCATGAGGAGTGGATGCGAAGAAGTAACCATAGTCCTATTATACATTAGAATGGGAAATCCTATTTTTGTGTGTTCGGTTTTGCCCATATCTACGGGTTGACAGCGAATCCTTTCGTTATAAATATGTTCCATAACCTCAGCATTTCTCTATATACATAAGTCATTGCCTATACGAACGAGTATATCCTTTTTTTGCAAGTCTCCCTCACTCATCCTGGAAGGGATAAATCTATCTTGGAGATGCTGCCGCCATGATAGAAGGAATGTAATTTATTTCAGGCATTTACTTGCGGGGCTTCTATTCTAGGGGTGTTTTCTTTCATGGGGACTATAGTTTTAAATTAAATTTCGTTCTACTTAGAAAAGCAATTTAACAAAAGATTTTTTTTCTGCTTTCTTTTTACAGATGAAACCATCTCGGAGCAAGTGGGTAAAACTGTTGTATTGCCGTGTCCCATGAACATGGATACGTGCGGCGCACTGCATTCGATTAACTGGTTCAAAGGTGACACTCGAATTGCGGCCGTGCTGCTGGACGAGAGCAATATAACGAGCGTCACGGAAGGATATAAAGATAGGTAAGTCGAGGGGGATCTAGAGCAACATAGCGGGGGGCTTATAAAACGCTTAAAAATGCACAGGAGAGTCGCCTGGAAGGATTTCCCCACACATAGGGCTGAACTTTCCTGGGCGCACTTGACCATATTTCTAAACAGCGTACATGGATGAGTATTGGACCAGCAGTCCCTGCAAGACTCTTACTTTGTCTGGGACTAGCGGCGGCCTTGAGAATGCAGTGACACTTTGTGACGGCTTTTTACATACATGCGCTAGTTAATATTTAAAGCTGATCGTCAATAATAATAATCAGTCTACAGAGTACTTTGTAAACGCTTTTAAGACGGCTCGATGAAATTATGCCTCAATGAAAAATGGCCCCAAAAAAATTATATAGAAAGCAACAAAAACGTTTCATAGTCTGATTAGGGTGGATTTTTCATTATTTTGGGGCCTTTTTCCATTTCCATTGTTTGCTGTAAAACTAAACTTTGTTTGTGAAATTATACCCGGATGTAATATCATTGGGTTCTTTTTTTAGAATGAATAAATAATTTGCAATAGATGAAATATCACCCCAAAGTAATGAAAAATGTCCCCAAATTCAATGCATAGAGCCCCAAATTACAACAAATATTCAATAAAAAGAAACAAATTAATTTTTTGTAAATTTTGTTATTATTTAAAATATAAGCTTGAATTCTATTTTCAACGTTTTGCCTGCAACACGGACGCTTATAGTTTTGGCTGTTATCCACCGCTACTGCATCGGCCATTAATTTTAAGTCGCACTCAGAGCAAACTTTTAAGTGCTTGTAAGGCAAAAAAAGAATATTTGCGCAAGTCCCGACAACTTAATTTTTTTTTTTTGGTTTAATTTTCTAAAGCTTTAAGTCAGCTCAGGGGTCGAATCGCCTCTTCCGTGACGGAATTGGTTTTTGTTTCGTGTGTGAAACCGACATAATTCCGTGAACGTATAACTCGTTCACGGATGTGGCGATTCGTTCCCAGGCTTAAAATAACTTTAAATTTTAACTTTAGAAAATTTGAGAAAATAAAAGTTAAAACGAGTGACACCGTCAAATCAACGGTATACTTCGCGTTTCTTCTCGTAGAATTTTATTTTGATACCAAAATAAGAAAATGAAAAATGGCCCCAAAAATATGCAAGAAGACCCCAAAACAATGAAAATACTCCCAAATTTCGTAATTATTTTTATTGTTGCTTGCCATGCATTTAGGGCAATGTTTAATTTTTTATGTTAACAATTTGGGCCCATTCTGCACTTATTTGGGGTAATATTGAATAAATGGAATGGGGTCATTTTGCATTATGAAATATTACCCCATTTTTTGGGGCCTTTTTTAATTTGTTTGTGGGGCCATTTTTCATTGGGGCATCATTTCATGGAGCACCTGCTAGTATCTGGTGGTCGGGCTTGGATCTGCGGGACTAAGATCTCAAAACTTTACATTTTCTCTCCAGCAGAGACACCGCCAAGTGTCCTGAGTTGGAACTAGTTAAAAGATGTGCCATTATTTGGCTTTAAATCCTTATTTCCCATTTCCTGTTGAACAATGTAAAGATCTTTTGTTTGAGTCCTTGGATCATGTTGTTCTTGTTGATCGAAAGTTCCTTTATCAGTGGCACCACCAAACAGACCGTCACTGACTTATTAACAGCTTATCCATTACTATCTGGAGGTTCCTCCTCTTGCTCTCCCTTGGCGGTTATTTTTTTCAGGTTTTAAGTACAGTATCTAACTTCTCTCACCGAGAGCCACTTTAAGCCTCTGGACTGTTCGTATAGCCGCCTTGGCACCGTCTTACCTTAAATTCCCTTAAATTTATACATGAAAGCCCCTATGAGCTTCTTTGGGAATGTGTTAAGGCACGCGAGCCGAACATTATGTTGTCGGCGGAGTATACTGTGCTAACCGTCATGCATCTAAGTTTACTGGTTTACGTAATAAAACTCCTGCGGAAATCCACCGAAGGAGTGTTTCCATGGGCCTTACTTGCAGCAATAAGTTCCATAATTTATTAGCTTGAAAATAGCTGCTCGTAGCCTCGTTCGAAGGAGCCTTTTGTTGGTCGTCTTGATGGTTCTTAATGCCGTGCTCCACTTAGGAGAAAATTTCAAGTTAAACTGAAATAATCCATGCCTACCCGAAAGTAGTATTCATTCGCAAGGCATAAGGTCGAAGGCAGCTTCAATAATCTGGTGAAAGCGTGCTTGGGTCATTTAAGAAGGCAGTTGTTAATAAACCTTCGGCTGTGCGATTTATTTGTAAATTTTATTCAAAAAGTAGCTGTGGCCTTACGCGTAGCTCATCGTCCGAAATTGTTATTAACAGCTCAAAGTTCATAACAACCTTAGATAGAAATGAAATCTAAGAGGAAATATTCGCATACTGCGTCGTTGAAAATACGATTAAAAGGGTAGACATCTAAACAAATGAGTTCTGCAGAAAAGAAGGCGGAAGAATGAAACACATTTCCCCTGCCACTGCATAACCCTTCAAGAACACTGCTCCTCGTACGAGGATATGGTAGATACCATTTCCTGATTAAAGAAGATTAATTAACAAGTTCAAATGCTTTTGTTAGAGATATGCCGTATCCTTTTTTATGAAAGGTTAATAGAATTACCGCCCAAGCTCATGACTTCAGGCAAACGTAGCCCTTAACCTCATTCAACCTCCACATTTTTGGCATTGCTATACCAGCTGTGGTTTTAAGCCATTTTCCCTTGATACTAGCGCCATTCTAAACCTACATATCGTAAGCCCAAATATTTCCTTCTTCTTATATAAATTTACAACTTTTTCCATTTGTATCTTTTCAGAGTAATAGTGGAGCAATCTCCATTTAAATTAATTATTAAGGACTTGCAAATATCTGATGAAGATATCTACCTATGTGATACAACATTTTTTATACCAGTAGAAGCTTGTGATAACTACAATGGATATCGTGTAGAACTTAATGTTTTAGGTATGTTGAATTTTCTGACCTTCGAAATAAATTATTTCAACCTTTTTCTGTCTTGAAATGTTTTTTTTTTTTTGTTTGATTGTTTGTTTGTCTTCACACATATACCTACTTATATCTATATCTTGCTTGTGCCTGTAACTGACTGAAAAAAATGTGTACATCTCAAACAAATTCTTTGTATGTTTGTCTTTGTTCCATCAAAATTGCGTAGTAAAAAATAAAACAAACAAAACTCCCGAATGTAACCCCATTCAATATGCTTGCCTGCATGCGTTTATGTTTGCGCTCTCCTATTACTACCCTCACCCATAAAAAAAAAAATACAAAACTCATTCTCAACACAAATATAAATTTTCCAAGACAAAGTGTGTTCAAGGTTTTTTTTCGTTTCCGTATGTACCTAAGCATATAATATATTTGCTTGTTTGAAATTTAATAAAAATACAAATTTTTTTTTGTTCCAACGAAATATATATACGCTTAAATAACCTTTAATCATCATTCAACAAAAAGAAAAAGTTATCATTAAACAAATGAAAAATTTCCTCCCCCTTCTCAAAATGCTCAACTCTCATCTGGATTCAAACAAAAAAAAAATAATATAAATATCCAACAAACATGCTAAAAAAACTAACAAAAAAAAAAAACCATGTCAATGTAAATGTTTAACAAAACTAATAATAATAACCGTAGAAAATATTGGTAAATGAAAAAAAAAATATCTATTTTATGTTAATAGTTTTATTTTGTGTTATTATTTTATTATTTTTTGTTTTCTTAAACAAAAGTAAAAAAAGAAAATCCTTAAAAATTAATCGTTGTTATTTTTTCTCTTTTTCCAAATCCACACAAAAATTAAAAAAAAAAAAAAACAAACAATTCACACACCAATTGAAAAAAAAAACAAACCTTAAAAATAACTATTTATTCAAAATTTGTTAAAAACAAAACTCGCCTTTACATAAATAAAATTGGCCACAAAATTACTTAAAAAAAATGTAAATAAAATAAATCTACGTAAATCAGTGGCACCAACCGAGGTTGTGATAAAAGATGAAAAAGGTGATCGCATAGCGAACGGTACCATTTTGGGACCGCTACAAGAAGGACACACACTGCGATCGACGTGTATTGTGGAAAACACTAGACCACAACCGACCGTTGGTTGGTTCAGAGGGAATAAGCGGTTGACAACACGTGAGTATTTTTTGTTTACCTTATTATTTCTCTACTTTTTTTCTACAATTTTCGGGATGATGTTTCGTTGACCTACAGTGGGGAAAATATCCGAAATATTGCCTCTGTCTGTTTGTAAGATTTATTCAGCTTTGGTGGTGTCTTTTTATTTGCGAATGGATGAATGTTGGGTCTTTGTATTTTGATTGAATTCATTCATTTTCAAATCATTTTGGAAAAGCATTGACGGGACTATGTAGGGAAATACCCAGCGTTTGAATTTTTTTTTGTTTCATCTGTCAGTCTGTGAAATTTAACCACATCTGTAACTGACCCCTAAGAATACATGAATAATTTTCCAACCAATGGACCTAATCGGCGAATTGTTATTTGTAACAGTTGAACTAAGACAATTTGTAAGATTTGCTGAAGACACATTTTGCTAAGAAAGTGCAAGTGCTACTTTTACCAGTGTTCTCTGCTCTGAACAGCGAAATACGAACAGGTGTCAAGTGTCAAACAATTTTAATATACGAACCAAATATCATAATAGCTTATCACATTTAAGAAACGTTTAAAATATATAAATAAGTAGTTGGCGCAAACAGTTCCGTAGGGACCATCGACCTAAACAATCATTCTTTTTGTGTGAGTCATTTATTGAACGAATGGAAGGGATCTACATTTTTTTTACGGCTTATTTAGAAACTCTTTCATGACAGTAATTCTCTCTGATGTTTGTCAGACGCTCGCAAAATGTGGATCAGTGGAAAAAACCTAACGACGTGTTTTTTTTAGGGAAATCTAACTTAGTATTTCAAGACACTAACCACTAAGCCACTGAAACGCTAAATATACTATTTTTAATAAATTCGCCCTTGGTTCCTTGTGTTCTATACTGATGCTGAAGCTGTTTTGGTGTTTCAAATTTGAAATTCGATAAAAAAATAAAAATTTCTATCGCTTGCACTTGCGACCACTGCACTAGAAAAAGGTACACATTCCACAAATTTGAGAAATTAGACTATGAATGCCAAAGTGGACATATTTTTATAGCGCAACGACTGAGTCAAGAAAAGAAAATTTTCCCATAGAAGTAGGCGCATTCCTGGGGGTCAATTCTGGTTCCGTGAAAAAGTGGAATAAAAATGTTTTCACCCTTTCACCGCAATTTCTCGTTCTACGAAAATGTGAAACCAAACATCAAAAATTTTCATTGAATAATTTTTTTTCACGCACTCATTTGATTGTTTTTAATGAGAGATTGGATATTGAGAACCTGATGTCGTACAACACAGTGTGCGATATGAAATTCACCACGATATTTTCACTTATTGAACGAGAATCGCTTTTTAGTACTGAGTGAATCGAAAAAATGAAAGCGAAAGTGAAAACGATTTATTCGATTCACTCTTTCACAGAACCAGAATTGACCCCTGAAATATTTACCTTTTTTTCTAGTCAACTTATGAAATAATCCGTTAGAATTTTAAATTTGAAAAATCGTTTATGTAGGATAGCAAGCGTCTTTCTCTTATTTAGTGATTATAAACAAATGCAAAAAGTCACATTCTAGTCTTAATAAGCTTTTCCCTATATTTTCATTAAGTGCTTTTCAGTTAATGCAAGGTTTACCGTATTTGCTCTAGAAGAGCATATATTAGTAGGTATTCTTCAATCAGGTATTTTACTTACAAGTTGTTGCCTTTTAAGGTTTAATTTTTTTTATATTTAAAATAAAGTTTGTAATATAAAACGATTGTGGGAAAACGAAAATAATCCAGCATTATTGGGCTTATCACTTCGGATCTTAACCTAAGGTCTTGGGATTGTGCTTCTTACATTAGCACTTAAATTGTTTCTTAGGAAGTTTTGGAAAAAAAACGTTTAGTTTCCACGATAAAGACTTTTAGATTTGCCAGAAACTATGATTTTTGAAATGTTTCCCTTTTTCTACTCAGTGGTTCTATACACCCATCAGGATATTAGAAATAATGATGGGATAACAATTTGTCTGCAATATTTCGACTTGGCACAAAAACATTTTCAAAAAATTGTAGCAGCGTTTTTTTAGCAAGTTTAGTCCCGAAAGTCTTAATAAAAATGAATATGGTTTTGCAACTCCTTGTTCCTAAGAGATATTTGTTTCCCTTTTCCAAAAAAAATACTGGGGCTTAACCGGAATGACCTGATTTAACTACAATATTTTGTTTTACATTTTCGCTTTGCCTAAAAGCATAAAACGCGGCTTGAAGAAAGTGGAATTTAAAAAACAGCAGGCTCTAAAGCGTCCCTTGCAAATACCAACTACATACTTTCGAGAATTTCCTAAAGAGTTCAAGGTATTAAGTTTTCACTAAAGAAAAATGCAACCAAATATCCGTTTTAAATTGAGGAACCCATTTCAGTCCGAAAGCTCATTGAAATAAGCCCATCTCCTAAACCAAAAGGTGGAGCGCAGTACCAATTTAAGATATGAAAAGGATCCAATTCTCTATTGGATAGCCACACGAAATCCTCTTAAACATCAAACAGATAAATCCGCCTACCGAGGAACCCCACAGGAGCTGTACTCCTTTTCCCAGTGGAGAAACCCTTAAGCATCTGCAAATACCATTAACAAATTGCCTACTGAATTATTTCCCAGCCAATCCACTTAATGTTACTAATTTCAGAAGATGCCACGGCCACCAAGTCATTCGCGTAAATAAACTCAGATTTGTTATCCCAGACCTTGACACACATTCCCCACCTTCATTTGCATGAAAAATACAATTTAGAAATACAAAAAAAAAAATATTCCGCCAACACAAAGAGAACTCACCCACCTTCGCCTAGGATAATAGAAAATTCTCTACATCTTGCTTATCATAATTAATATTCCTTTTCAAAGACCAAACAAACTGTGCAAACAAGCATTGTTAGAAAGAGAAAAATAGAATAATAAAAAAAAAATTATTTAAAAGGTTATATCTACGTTTGGCTGTACAAATACTCGTGCTCAAGCTCTTGTGGATGATGTGTACCGCGTGTCCTTTTTTACCCGACTGGTTTATGATTTTATTTTGTGTGCTTGAATATTTTTTTTTTCATTTTTTTACTTAATTTATTCATTGCTGCCAGCGCAACTGTTTTTTTTTCTTGTCCAGAGAAAATAAAATAAAACACCAGACAAAATTAGAGTAATAAAAAGGATAAGTGCATAAAGATATGAAAGTCTCATCTGAGTGGGAGGTGAAAACTTTCGTCGGAACAATTTTTTCCTCTATTTACCAGCGCAAAGGATTTTGTGTATTTAAATTTTATTTATTTATAAAGGGTGATTTTTTAGCTGGTTTGGTTTTGGCAACACTGGTTTTGACAGCTGACGTGTGTTTAGTACCTTGTGTCACTGTCAAACAGCTTCAGTTTGGTTTGCAATTTAACCCTGGATCGTCTTACAAATGAACAACGCTTGCAAATTATTGAATTTTACTATCAAAATTCGTGCTCGGTTCGAAATGTTCATCGCGCGCTGCTTCCATTTTATGATCGGCATTCTCGACCTTCTGAGCAGTCTATTCGGAAGATTGTGACCAAATTTCGCACCAAATTTACTTTGTTGGACATTAAACCACCAACACGTTTACGTACTGTGCGTAGTGAAGAAAATATTGCGGCCGTATCAGCTAGTGTGACAGAAGACCGCGAAATGTCGATTCGGCGCCGTTCCCAGCAGTTAGGCCTTTGTTACAGCACTACGTGGAAAATTTTGCGGAAGGATTTGGGCGTAAAGCCTTTTAAGATACAGCTGGTGCAAGAACTAAAGCCAGCCGACCTACCACAACGCCGAATTTTTGGTGAATGGGCTCTTGGAAAGCTGGCCGAGGATCCGCTTTTTTATCGAAAAATTGTGTTCAGCGATGAGGCTCATTTTTGGTTGAATGGGTACGTAAATAAGCAAAATTGCCGCATTTGGAGTGAAGATCAGCCAGAAGCATTGCAACAGCTACCAATGCATCCCGAAAAAGCCACTGTTTGGTGCGGTTTATGGGCCGGCGGCATTATTGGGCCATATTTCTTCAAAGATGATGCGAATCGCAGCGTTACTGTCAATGGTGAACGCTACCGAGCGATGATAACAAACTTTTTTTTGCCCGAAATGGAAGTTCTTGACTTGCATGATATGTGGTTTCAACAAGACGGTGCCACATGCCACACAGCACGCGAAACAATGGCGCAATTGCGAGGCGAGTTTGGTGAACAGTTAATTTCACGTTTCGGGCCGGTCAATTGGCCGCCTAGATCGTGCGATTTGACACCATTAGATTATTTTTTGTGGGGGTATGCCAAGGCTAATGTGAATAGGGACAAGCCCGCTTCGATTGACGCACTGGAAGCCAACATCCATGCATTCATTCGTGAGATACCGGCCGATATGTGTGAAAGAGTATGCCAAAATTGGACTCAGCGGATGGGCTACCTGAGACGCAGCCGCGGTCAACATTTGCATTAAATTATCTTTAAACATTAAATTGCAAGGTTCAAACTATCGATTCAAATAAATATTTCATTAATTTTTTCGAATTTTTTGTGTTTTTTTTTTAAAAAAAGTTCTAAACCTCTTAAAAAATCACCCTTTAGCTAGATCTCTCCATTTCTACTCGCATCTCCATCTATGGGTCTGCTTTGTGGACTCGTGAAAAATAATTGCTTCATATTTGTGCTGCAAGTGAAATTCATTCGCTGGACAGTCTTCATACCTTGTTACATATAATTGCTTGCCCTGAAATCTTTCTACAGGCTGTGTAACGGATTGTGATGAAGTAGATATAATAGCACTGGTATAAGGAAAACCTGTTGGAAACTTTTTAATTCTTGGTAGAAAGGTTGAGGTTTTTTCCACTGATGGGTGGAAATACTTAAGGGAATAAGTACAAGTAAGGTCCCTTCTTCTCTTTTCAGAAAAGCTATAGTTGAATGAAATGAACTTATATTTTAGAATGGAGCAACAGTCGAAGCTCGCAAGGTTATGATAGTCACGTCTCTTCTTAAACGATAGAAATACATCTTGAACAGCAAGCGCGACAACGTTTGTGAGTATTTCAAACAGGTTCATTTTGTAGAAACATTGTTGTCTTATAGTCAAAAGTTGCTAGGTTAGATGTTTCAAAAATAATCAAATTTATTGGGAATAGTTTTTTTTTGTTACTTACCCTGTCCCCGTAATCTGTGACAATATCACTTACAACGATAACACGTTGAGCAATCCAGTTTTTGACAATCGTAATTAGCCATTTCATGCCAATTCACGAAAGATTTGTGCAGTAAGAGTTGGAAACCTAAAAAAAAGACGGCGGTAAGGCTGAGTCCGCCTCATAGCAACTTCGCCATTCTTGATTTCGTCGCTCTTCGGAAAGTGAGTGGTAGATTTTTTGGCGGACCTGGCTTACCTGTAAAGGGGTAAAGCTGGATTCGCCGCTTGGACTTTTGAAGGACTTTTTTTCGCGCATAGCTACCTACCAACGATTTAATCGATAAGGGGCAATGTGCAATTTTTTTCAATCAGTCAAGGCGTTCGCCCGCAATCACCATTTTAAGGTTATTTCGACTGCTAGTTCGCAATAAAACTCTTTTGGTTTTCAAGCAAAAAAAAATTAATATAAATCTAGGTACCTTTCAAAATGTTACTACGTCAAATATCTTAAAAGAAGCGTATGTTTGTACCGATCGGGGGACTTTGGGTCCCGCACGACCATGCTTTTGTCTATAATCCTCTTCATAATAATTGCTTTTAATTCTGTTTTTTGGTAGTCGAGTTTTTCGTCAATTTTGTAACAACAAAAGATTAATTACAAGGTAAGGGGTACCCAAGTTCTTTAATTGTTTTTATACGTAAAAATGGCAAATAGTCGATTTGTGCGAGTTCCGGTATGGGTATTACTATCAACAACTTTTTCATTAAAGCTGATTTAGCTGAGTTTCTTATCACTAAAAAGTTGAAGCTACTTGGAACGTCACGAAACAATAAAACCACTAACGAACTAAAAGTTTACAAAGATTGAGCTGAGCATTCTTCGACATTGGCGTTGACGAAATAAACTGCGAGGGTATCCTGCTGCTCTTTGTGTCCCCGTAATCGGGACAAAGAATCTAAACTCATTTGTAATAAATATAGAAAGGTGGAAATGAAAATTGTACGCCTAAGTCATGCTATGTCATCTAAAAGTGATGAATAATCGTTACCTTTTTTAACTTTATTTTATTTTTATTTCTATTTTAGAATATTATAAAGTTTTTACTTTAAGTTGAAGTCAGTAGAATTGAAATCTTGCATTTGAAGAAATCAACCTATATTATTCCAAAAAAAGTTATAAACAACTTTCATTACAAAACTTGAAAAATCCGTACATTTTTTTTTTATGAATATGAATAAAAATAAAGTTTGCAAATTTAATTTGTTAATGTATTTCGGCTATAACCAGTAATAAAATAAACTTGAATACAGTTAAAATCGGACTTTAATTGGGGAGACCTATTCGTCTCTTGGGTCTCAAAATTTACTCGATACTCTAAAGGTCCAAGTGTTTTTTTTCGCTCTTCTCTAAATGGGCCAACAAAGGTAAACTAGACCTATCAAAAGCAAGCATTTTGAAAATTTAAAAAAAAAATTCGTCTGAATTTCACTATACCACATAGCTCAGGAGAAGCTTCTATTCCTTAGCTATCAAAAATTCAATAAAATAATTTGTAGCTCTTCTCTAAATGTGTCAAAACGTAAAAAAGTTTATTTTACGACCAAAAATGTAACCTACCAAAATACTAATTTCGAGATACTCAAAATTCATATATTTCGTTCGAATTCTAATAACACACATAGTTCAGGAGAAGCGTGTATTCCTTAGCTATTCAAAAATTCAATAAAATTATTTTATCAAAAATTCTAAAGGATTACAGGAGCCTGATGCTATAGAATTGTAAATTGTAACTTGTACTATCGTGAAACAGAGTCCAGGTAGAGCTCTATCGCAATTGAAGAAAGTTTTGACATTCTGATGCTGGTCCTAGTAGTCTATCGAACGAGTCCTAATTAATTTGTATATTTAGCTTCTTGCAGTCACTGACACTGTATTCGAGGATTGTTTTACCTATCTAATTATATGCATTCGACATTAGCATCCGTAAAAAAATGTTAATATTTTTTTTTTGTATAACTTACCAAAGGCCGAGTCAATCTTCCCAAGATAGCAGTGACCAGTGTTAGACATAAAAAATATAAAAATATAATCCCTACATTCTAAACATACCGCCTCTCTTCTCCTTATATCAACCCAGTGGAAGAAACGCTTATCATTATTTTGGAGGCACTTATAGGTTCTGCTTTGAAGGTAAACTTTTCAATTGCCTACATCGGTCTTCCACGACATTTGAGAAGTATGTGGATATCCGGCCTTTTGCATATTTTTCTGTGCATCTGCTTAAATATCCAGTTTTTTTTTCATAAAGAAGTATCACAAGGGTCTCCCGCCATGATACATGCGCCCAGCGTTTTAAACCAATTTTTTTTCAATAAAAAAATGCCTAAAGTATTTTTTTTAGCTAAACTGGAACAATAAGTCAAAAATTAAACATAAATATAAAAAAATAACAAAACACAATTTTTATTTCCAAAAAAAACTTAAATAATAAATCACAGAAGAAATTGTTAATAGGAAAAAAATGCATGACGTTTTAGTTTCATAAGTAGGTACAACGTATTGAACAAAACAAACATATTTTAAGTCCATCAGATCGTCTTGTAATTGAAATCATACATTAAAAAAATAATTAGTCAATATGTTGAATCAAGAAAAAAAAATTTGAAAAGTATTTGAAATAAAAAAAAAATACCTTTTTGAAAAAAAAAAAAAAACAAGTCTAAAAGCCTTCGCTAATGAAATAATGCCTAAAAGGCATGAAAAAGCATCACTGCATGCGCCGGTCATTCTCTAACTTTAAGAGGGTCACCCTCACCACTACCTTCTCAGAACATTAATTCAACAACTACCTGTAGCCACTTTTATTCCGATCCTTCGTTCTGTTTGGGCTCAAATTTTGTCGAACGCATTTTCGGCGTTATATTTGACAACATCAAGCAACTTATTTTTGATACAATCCTTTCCTATTGCGTAATTTTACTTAAATTCCAGTTTGCATTATTAATTGAAACATAAAAAAGGATCTCCCTAGGACAGGCACAAAATAAAAACTTCACATCATATTTAACACCCTACCCCAATCAGCTTATAAGATAAGACGAACCTCAGTGAATAAATGTTATGCAATTACGTGTATGAAAGGACTTTTGTCACAAGATAAGAGAAGACACAAAAGGCAGAAGAAAAGGTCAACGAAAATTTAAGACGTGATACATTGCAGCGTCTTCCCTGTGAAGATTTTGTCTCGCCTGCCACCCCAGATGTCACTTATCAGCCAGTTATCGTGACTGAAGGTTTTTAATTTTTATTTATTGTGCTCTTTCAAAGGATATCCTTCGGATCTCTAACTAGCGAATTCTCCTTTTCTCATTGTTCACGCTTTATCGGCAACTCGTGAAAGGAAAAAATGAGGACAACAATCCTTTTTTTTCTCTCCATTGTCAAGAATTAATCCGATTTTTCTTCATATCTTGCATATTCCATGAATCACGAGTCCTATGCTGATCCTTAGTGTTTTTTTCCAGCTCAGAATGACAAAAAAAAAAAAAGCACATTTGCTTTTTCTCTCTTTCTATGTGCCAACTAATATCCCGTCCATTTCCAGATTCACCCACCTACGATGAAAAGGATGGTCTCTATACAGCCACTTTGGAACTATCGTTGGTATTATCACGTCAGGAGTTGGGCAGTACAATCGAATGTCGTGTTGAATCATCGGCAATTGACGGAACTATCCGCAGTGAAATTGAAGTCGATATGCAAGGTAAGTCAGCCATTGTTATTCTATTGGTAATTGGACTGGGACTCTATAGCCGCCAAGGTCCTTGCTCGCTGCATTCCCTCAAATTGTTCGATGGCATATAGACTAAACTACCAGCGATTATCAATTAATTATGCACCATTGTCCTATTGTCGGGGTAGTTTCTACTTCTACAATCATCGTCTTTTTTTCTTTTTCATTTTTACAGTTCGTCCAACGGGCATTACATTGTCTGGCGTGGAACATCACACGGTGCAAGGCAGCAAAGTTGTGTTAACATGTCAGGTAAGTTAGAGCGGAGCGAGTCCTTCCGTTCTTCGTGTTGTATTATTCAGTGACAATAATTGACACAATTAACATTGATTGGATGTCTCTGCATGTCGTTAGGATAATTCAGGACTTACTCGGTAGTTCTTACTACCGCCGTTCGCTTTGCAATGGCAAAGTCTGTGTAATTGTGGGGCCTGCTAGGAGATGGGTGCAATGTTGGGAGTGGGTTAATTGGAAAGCGGGCGCATGCATTTTTAATGAATGCAATCGAGGAAGTTTCACCAGCACCTTTTTGTGGGATGGACAAAGAAAAATCGTCACACCATAAGTGAAAAAGTTTTGTTTAGGAACTCGCTTTTACGCGGTGGTGTTTATTTAATTAATTTGAATACTTAGCTAGAGAAGGGCTGTTGTGCTAGGTGGCGGGATTACTTGGTTATTGATAGAGCAATTCCTTTAGCCAAGGCTTGGCGTAAATTAGCAGAGGAGAAATTTCGTCAAGCGGTACAAGTTTAAGTTTTCTGGGTGTCGACGAGCTGCAATTTTTAGGGCGCACTTTACCTTAGGTCGATATCCGAAATAATTCAAATTAAATGCCAAATACCATTTTTTTAGAGTCTTACCGCTACACTAATAATCATTTTTAGTGTCCAAGCCAAATTGTTCGAACTCACAATGGCGAAATTTCCATACAAAACTGCATATTGTGACCAACAAAATATTTAGTGTGAATGCTAAATATGATTATTAGTAAGGCCCTTATTATTTTTTATCTGCATAAGGGGACTTCAAGCCTTAAGGCACGCAGCTTATTTGTTGAAATTTTCATCAGAAATCCATTTTTTTTTCATCAGTATGGGGGAAACTTTGATGTATTTAGTTCGTCGAGCTTTATAGTTAGATGGCTCTGCTTACTTGCGGCTAAAACTAAACAGCTCCGATCAGAAGTTTACATCACTAGATCGTGGTCGTGGCTACAGTCGAAGGTCGATGCTACTGAGCAAGACGAACTATACTTTGTTTTTCATATGAGTTCCAACTCAATTTTTCTTCGCAAAACAGCTCAAATCACACAAAGAAAACGTACTGGCCAAAGAGTGTAAACTTGTGGAACCCCACTTTGAACATCGGACTTAAAAACCGAACGCCCTTGCTCAGCAATGCTTTTAGAATATCTGTGATAAGCTAAGCGTTAAGAGGCCTTAACAATGAACTACAGAAAAAAGTTGATAATATAAAAAAAAAACTTCACTTTGTATTTTTTGATAAATTTAAAATTTTCGCTGTCGCTCGAGAATGTTCCAGCTTTCACTTTTCGCAAGGCTATAGAAACAAATTCACTCAAAACAACCATAGATAAATCATGCCGAGACCCCCAACTCGCAATCCTCTTGCCGCTGGCCCCCTCAATTTTATTTTCAAATTCCGCCATTTTTCTTTCCTACCGGTGTTATGTCAATTAGAATCCGTGTGACATGCAAAAACATACAAAAAATACAAAAATAAATGCTACCAATCTCGTCGAACAGTAGGGAAATGTGATAGAGTTCGGGAATACCACATATTTATATTACTGAATGCCATTGGTTAGTTATTATATATTGTTAAAAAGCGAATAATTTGATTTGTGTTGTAAATAAAACTATCTAAAGGAGATGTTTTATATTTTAGAAACATTTTAGGACAAACATGGCTGTGTATTTTCCACTTTTGGATATCATTAACTTCGATTTCGTGTGTAAATTTGCTCAAAAAATGTATTTTCCCACAACCAATTGTTAATTTTTAATGAATATTTTAAGCAAATGTACACTTATCCCTAAAAAAAAATAATATCCACCCGTAACGAATAAATTAAAATTTTACGGATAAAATTCTATGAACGCTGCCAGCAACTTTGCCCAAAGCGGAAGTGGCTCTAAATTTTTGCGAGTGTGTTGGTGAACCGGAATTTGTGAAGTTACGTGACATTTGGCAATACGAGTTTGTAACAATACTAGCGTACCAAATCGTGACCACTCGATAAAAATATAGCTTGTCGGGAAGTAACGGGAAATAAACCGGAGTTGGTGGTCTCAGGTTCGTCTATGAAAGAAACCTTTACTGACTTCACGAAAAAGTTCTGTTTTCACTTTACTCAAAATTTTGTTCATTATTGCTTATTGAAATTTTAAACAGAAAAGGCTCTGAGCTTTCATAGTTCGGCGTTAAAAAAATAAATAAGACCAAAAAGTTTCGTGTATGTCTGACCCTACGCTAAGCTTCTCACAGCGATTGGTTTGCGAGAGTTTTTATTTTTGTGACGCAAGGAAGGGACGTACAATTTTATGCCGAGTCTGAAGCAGTGATACCAGATTTTAGAAGCAGCTTATCCCACGGTTATGCCCAAAAAATCCCTTTTATCCTTCGCCAAAATATAAAAAATCCACGAAATATTAGATTAAAAAAAACATGTATTTCATTAAATTCAGTCTTTTTTGTTATTAACAGATACAAGTTACATTATACATTAACTATGCAAGCTAAGAAAAATAAATACTTTATATTGAGATACGTTTGTATATAATACAAAAATAGAAATGTAGGTACATCTTATACATTTTTAAGACGTTGCAACACATAAAATTGCATTCGGCATTAAAATGAAAATAATGCAAGAAACTTTATCTCGGTCTCAAGTTTCATTATTCTTGATTTTTCATACAAACATGACACAGAAATTTGATTTGAGAATGAGGTAAGGCTTTTAAATGTATTATTTTAAAAAATACTCGTGAATTCATTCACAGATATGCCATTTTATGAAACAGTTTAGGGAAATAAAAATAGAGAATGAAAGCATTCAGATCTTTGAATGACTTTTTTCTGAACATGAAAATATTTAATTTGATCGTAGGTTGATACATTTTTTAATTCTTAATGAAATGAGCAATTAGGAACACAATTTGACCAAAAAGTAAAATCCCTTTCTTTTTGTAATATGAGGTCGGAAAAATCTCTTTGTCCCTTTTAGCTTATTACAAGTGACAAAATCCCTCAAAAAGGGATAAATCCCCCGATCTGGCATCACTGGTCTGAAGGGCAGAGTTGCGAGGCCTTTGTAGAACAGCTTTATAGCTGTTAGACGTTCTTCCTGCTAAAATAAAACGAACTGTATTTGGGTCGCTAAAGCAGACTAAAGTTAATTCAGAAACAAATTTGTTTTAAGTAATTTCATGGTTTAAATGGAAGTTAGCCCTGGCTTACAGGAGGCTATCCACGGGAAACAATTTTTGAAGATTGTCCGCTAAAAATTCATTTGAATTTTCGGTCTTGAAAGGCATTGCTACGTAGACATCCAATTTTTTCTAGCTTACTGACATTTACCATCCCCATTCGTGCTTCAACAACAAATTATATAAACTGTCGTGAAGAGTAACAAGGCAATCCTCCTCGCCGTAGAATATACCGCTCTAATTCCTGTCATAAATAATACAACACTCTTCACTTCTAACCACTACAATCAATCAAACTTATACAAAATGTTCAATAATCACTCGGCTATAGGTCTTTGGAGCTCGCCCAGCTGTCAACATCACATGGACAAATTCCACAGTGCCAATTCCCGTGGATGAGAACGCCCTCACCGAAATTAGAACACAAGCGGTAACCGACTTGTCCCTTAATCAATAATAAATAATATCCTTGTATATGCAACGCCGCCGTTTTGTGACACTACTTTCAGATCGAACAACAGGATGGGACATTTCACACGGTGAGCGATCTTATATTCAATGCATCACGTTTCGAAAATGACATGGTATTCCGATGCGACGCCGACAATGTTGTCCTGCACGTGAATCGTGAGAAGCCAATTTACTCGTCCGTCTCACTGGAAGTGATGTGTAAGTGTTATGCCCTCCCGCGCTTTGACCTACTTTTTTTTACAAATAAATTCTAATTCCACAGACCCGCCCGTCGTGAAAGTCAATCCGACTCACATCACTGTCAACACCAGCGACACGGTCCTGCTAAACTGTGAATATGTCGCAAATCCTGCATCGCTGACAAGTGTTAAATGGTAAGTACAAGTAATCCCTGGAAGTAAAGAAAAAATGCAAATTATCCTTGAACGCATATATGATTCCTTCTCTGGTGAGTTTACTCGCCCCAGCGACAGTTGACTACGCAAACGTGATGATACCTATCTTAATTGGCCATAGTGCGACTGCAACTTTTTTCTTTCAACTAAAAAAAATCTACGCGGCTGTATTTTTCGTGCAGTCCTCTTTATGTCGCCGTCATGCGATTAAGCGATTGTTACAGCTTTACGCTGTTGCAGTTGCCATCGGTTGGTTAGGCGGAGTAGAATAGTTTTCTCTATGTGTGCATGCTGTCATCCATGTGTCAGAGGCATTGCCGTGCACTTTTGTAATCAAGTCATGATTAGGAAAGAAGTCGCGATTTTTTATTTTTTTTTTTTTAATTTCATAGCGAGAATAAAACTTTACAAGGACATCTAGCGAATAAAATTAAAATGTGCGCTGGCACAGCTGTGCAGAGGTTTAATTGAATTTCTGCATCTCAGGTGGTGTAATTATGCCGTTAGAATGGATTGTCCCAAAGAGTGGTGTCTGTCGAAGTTTGTGCAAGCTGAAGGGTTGCTTTTGGAAAGTTGCGCGACAGCAGATGTTGTGTATGAAAGAAGGAGGTCTTCAAATGTAATTAGGGATGAAATGGAATTGCACAGAGGTAGCAAGGGTTGGCATGGTACCTGATTTTAGTTCAGTGATAATGCCACACAGTGGGTTTGAACTTAATTAGATAGGTGACGCTGCTGCCAACTGATTTATGCCATGCTGCAGGTATCCAAAAAAGAGGTTGATAGAAAATTTGGTGTGAATAACCGTTTTCCTTATTCGAAGGACAAAATAATAGGTATAAAAAAAAAACTAAACACTGCAGTCACACATGAAGTGTGAGGCTTTGGGCTTGATTTTCTTATTTTAACTTTGACGTTAAATTCGAAGGCAACTGTTTAGAGGATCAGTCAACAGCATTACACGAAACTGACAACTGTACTTAAAAAAGTGTAAGAAAAATTACAAACAAAAAATCCAGCAAAAAAAAAGTCAGTTTCCTAGCATAAATTGTGGTAAATGTGTAGCTATCATTTTGCAACTTCATTTTACTTTTAACGTAAATAATGGCATTGGGCCTTACCAATAACCATTTTTAGTTTCGACTGTAGTAGTTCAGAGTGGCTGGAAATTTGTATGGAAAATATACAAATTTCGCAATTGTGAGCTTCCGCAAATTTAAAGTCGAGACTAAAATTTGTTATTAGTACGGCGCATTATTTTCATTCATTAAATGTCTAACAAAAACTTTTCATTTGTTTTTTTTTTTCGTAACAAAAAAGAAACGCTTATTAAATTAAAATTTCTGATTACTACCTCAAAAAAACTTACGGCAGCTAAACTTAAATGCGTGAAATAGGGTAAAAATCAGTTTATTTGCTATTTTGCTGATAAACATTTTGAGTTTCGTTCTTTCCCGCACATTTTGAAGAAAATAAATAAATTTTCATTGATTGTAACTATCTATTATTTTTTTTTTTTTATTAAAAGCTAGCATAAGGTATTCATATTCTTGGCTGAAGCAATTTTTTTCAAATGTAATTTCATTCTGTCAATTATTTCAAATTTTGTAATAAATCGAGTTTGTTTTTTTTGTTGTTTTCCGTTATAAAACGAAATCTTCAAGAAAAGATTCTAACTAAATAATCATATTTCAAATCTTAATACATATTCGTAATCAATTATTCTCTTTAAATTATTTGCCGTTTTTCTGTGGACAACAAACGAAAACAGACACAATAATTATAAGAACAAAAATATCTTATTTTATTTCACCGAATGAATTTTGTACACTTTATTCCTTTATTTATTTATGTTGATTACATTCGCTATTATACATTTTGAATAATACAGGCTTTCGTGGTGAAATAAAGCAACGAATTTAAACTCTCAGAAGTCAGAACTCTCACTATATACACGAACTCTCAGTCGTTGTTCTCTCCCTTTTCACTAGACTCAAATACCTATTTTTAATAAAAAAAACATACTTTTAAAAGCAAAATTTGTATTGTTCGGGAAGAAAATCTCACTAAATTAATCTCCAGTAGAAAAATCGCAGTTTGCTAACATTATAATGATTATTTTTGGTACTAGAAATTGTTGCTAAAGGCAAATCTCCTTTTTGTGTACATTTAGTCCGTTGATTTTCATAGTGAAATGTAGTTGGAATGTTTTCTTGTCAGATAGTTGGTATTCCGACAATTTTGATGTTGTTTTCCTTTTACGCACGGAAGGTTTTTGGGAAATTAAAATTCCAACAAAAGGGTAGAGGTACCACGATGTAGGAACACTGCTGAGTGTCAGTAGTTATTACACTTTACACCTCTCACGTCTCACCATCTTCTTTTTTTTTTTTTGCTGTTTCACACGTATTCACAGACAGTAGAATTGAGAGTTGGAGAGAGGAAATCGGGGAGACGTAGGAAATCTGTCAGTCTATTACATTATTACATGCCCACTTAGTTTATGACTATCATTACCAGAGCTGGTTTTCGAATTCCTAAACACTTTCTCAATGATTGCGATGTCAATATGGATGGCGAAGGTTTGAGTTTCATCCATATTAATCAAGTTGCCTTGTAAATGGCAAAGTGTATAATTGTTATATGTGGCATATGCCCAAATTGTGTAACTTTTAACATCGATCGTTGTGGAAGCAATGCCTCATATTTCAATATTTCATATACCAACAGCAAATGGAAAAATCTGGACAAGTCGTTGGGGCAGAAATATAATCAAACTTCTGAATTATAGTTAAACTAAAATCGTTCTTTATAGCCTAAAAATATGAAAGCTTCCTGCAGAGTTGACCTGCATCTCCTGGCAGAAATATTTTTTGAGGTAGTACCTATACCAACCTTTGGGCATGCCTATACTGATTGCGGAGTATCCGGTGACTGTTACTGTGGCAGCTCTACATATCTTGTGTCTTAGAAGTTACATAAACCTTTTAATGGTCTTGGAAACATAAACAACGATAGCTCGAGTTGTATAAGTCTTATCCTTTCCGAAGAAAAACTTAATGCTCGCATCTTCTTCGACCGACAAGCCTTTGAACGCCGCCTCTCCCTCTATAGAGTCTAAGCAATTGTTTGTCGCTCGTTTCGAAGGGTCTTTCTTGGTGGAGCAGTTCAACATTCACCTAGTCTGGCTGAAGGGTCATTTTAACGTTTGTTACATTTCTTTCAATATTTTTTTTAAACTCAATTTAGTTATTTGGAATCATTGGAATTTGTAAGGCTGTTAGGCTCCCTATACCTGGAACGAGACTACCTATTCTACCAGACAATGTTTTAGATCGGTTTATGACAAAGGTGGATACTAACGAAGGAACAAACCCTTTTTCTTTGTTTTCGACATCAAAAGTCAGATTTTTTATCTTTTATGAATTGTTAAGAAGATTTATACGTCTATAGTTGGTGCATTTAAGAGTGTTACCTTACACCAGGAATGCATTCGTCCGACTTAATCGCTAGTCATATTTTTTAGAAGCTGTAAGAATGGGAGGAGGCGGAAGAGATTATTCGCCACTTTCTTTCCGCATGTCTGATTCTTTCCACAAAATTGATCCAGAAGTGTCACTCAGAAAAATCAATTATTTAAAATCAACTAAATTTTGGTTGAAAACTACCAAGTTATACTGTTAATATAGCTGCTACAGAGTTAGTGGATTAAAAATAACCGATTTATCAAATTCCTCCAAATTTTCTCTTTCGTAAATAACAAATCAATCTTTAGAATTTTACCAACTGGTTGATATTAAAATAGGAACTTGGCTGGTAACTTCTGGCAAAGTGTTTTTTTTTAACAGTATACATTTAACCTTTTTGTCTCGGTAGTTTTTAACAACGAATACTCGTGTTTTTCAACAGAGACTTAGTGTTAAAGCGTAAAAATCGCACTCTGTTAGAGACATTTTTTGAGCGTTGTCTTATGCCTCTTTAGAAGCTCAGACCTTGGTCAGGAAGTAGGGAGAGTAACGCCTTATAGACCACGATGTTGGTATTAGTGTTTTGGCTTTTGCCGACTAGGCACTTAAACCTCACGTAACTCAGTCTAAGGATATCTGGACCTTCCAACCGACCGTTCAGCAACAGGTTTGACAAACAACATTTGTAAATCTTTGAAGGGCCTTTTACCCAATTTATTTACCTAATGATTGCAGTTGAAGGTCACCGGCACCATCTTCAAATATTCTGCTCTCGCATAGTCCACAAACAAAATTTATGGACCTATTTCTTTCTTTTAATTTGTATTTTTGGGACCAATGAAAGGGATCTGCATCGTTATACCGAATACAGAAGACTGTTTTGGGAAGCTCTTTTGCGACTGTTATACTCTCGGGTGTTCGTCGGACGTCAGCGAGGGGTAAAGTTTTATTTTTACTAAAAATGATGTGAACCTGCGCTCTCTTATGAGGGATCGGCCAAACAGATAACTGATCTCATAAAGGACACCAACAGAAGACGCACTCTTTGGTTCTGAAAATATTTTATGTCCAGGTCAGGTCTGAACAGTTTTTTGTACGTCATAGTCAAATTTATAAATGTTAAGTTTCATCTTTCAAGTAACGTGTAAAAAAAGATGTCCCATGCAATGTTTTCAATAAAATGCAATATGCCTTCCTTGAAGTTCTAAAGTTGCTTTTAAATTATAAAAAAAATTTCAATTTGGGTGGGTTTTAAGTCCTAAATAGCCAAAAACAATTCCACCTAAAATAACTGCTCTTAGTCTAAACAAAAAAGGTTCCTTGGCTTAAATTGGCAGTTACTATAAGTTGCGATCAAAATTATTGACAAGGCAGCTCAGAACTTGCGATATTCGACACAGATAGCGACTATAAGAGTATCAAAAACTCTTAACAACTCCTAGAGCGCCGAAACTTATAAATATCTAGGATCGTTCTTTATGAAGAAAATAGTAAGCTATCAAAACCATTAGCGACAGGAACTAAAAACTTAACACAAACAGCTAGAGTTCAACACTTTCGTGCAACCACCCAGAAGTGGCGGAAAATTGAACATTTATTTTAGGTCTGGCAAAACCATTAATTGAAACATACTCATGTGCTCAATAATTACATATCGAGCAGAATCACTTTTATGCCCTCTTTTAAATTATCAGTCAGCTATATAGCTGACAAAGCTGTTCGAATAAAACGCAGACAACGGCGCAAAAATCAAACAATTGTACATCTGCCATTGCCACGATGATGATGACGATGATGATGCTGCTGCTGCCAATATCATCGCCACAATCATCATCATGATTATTCGCATCAACGTGCACGTCAACGGCCACAATAACTATACTTTCCATTCCCGCAGCCATGGCCCTGGTTGTAGGGGAAAACACGCATGCATTTAGCGAAATGGCATCATTCAGTGACGCGGATCATATCAATTCTGCAACCAGATACTAATTTGAAAACAAATATCGAATAGCAGCGCTGCAAGGACATTCAGGATTATTTGCTGAATTGAACTCAAACCTGAGGGTTGTGTGCGATGCAAATGCGCCTTGTTCGGTTTAATTTGGGGGATGGAATGCATCCCCATCATCACCGGGCTGCCGATACCCAATAAGTAGGTAGAAATGAGTTGCAATTCCGATTTTGTGTCTCTGCAGGTTCACTCGGAGCACTTGTGTTTGTGATGGGGAGAGACATGTTGTTGATGGGTGGTAGATAGGGTGGAGGAGGTTGGAGCAATCCTTCACTTTAATTTGTAACTGTGTAAATTGGATTTAGAATTTCAATTAATTCGGTTTTCGGTTTTATGCCAGAGTGGGGAAAGTTGTTGCCTGTCTGACTTTAGAAAGAACTATGGATTACACCCCAATGTGACATTATGTGCGGTTGATGTTGCCGAGCCAGGAAATAACATTTGTTATTCAAAGTCGACTTCAACTGTGTCAGTTTAGTTCTGAAATTGAAATCGAAATAAACTACATTTTGGTGTATAGAAAATTAATCGGGACAGTGTTTTTTTGTTACATTATTTTTGCACAATTTTTACCGTTGTTGAAGTAGAATTTTGGGTACAATGCTGTGTCCCGAAAATGCTTTAACTCTTCCTTACTGCAATGCAATGTTGACAGGAATACAATTATTTTTGAGGACAGCTTTATAAGTACCTACCTCTCAACTTTGTCAGGGTGTGGAATTTAGGCTATCGTTTGTCTTCCAAATCGTAATACTTAAGTAACCATGAGTAAAATAGATATTATCGAGAGATTTAAGTAAGAATTATCGTCACAAGGAAGCAGCCATTCGCTGTATAACTTGAATTTCATTATACAAAAGAAGTTTGATCACTGAATCTTTGGAAAATGTAATAAAGTGCACGACTGGGTCGCACGGAATTTTCTTTTTCTTGACAAACTGGCTAAAGCTGGTTCGGAATTCGTTCTCTTTGGACCAAAACCCTTGGGTTACTTTGGGCTACTGCAGTTAGGCGAATTAATGAATGTCAACAACAAAAAAGTACATCGTCTAACAAAATTAACCTGTATCCGGAGACAGGATGTTGGACGATGTCGAATCCTCTGAACACATCTTCTGTGACTACCCGGCCTTTCATTGGTTAAGAAAATGCGTCTTTAACAGACAGGCTCGTACACCAGCAGATCTAATGAACTCTGCTAGTAAGGACTTATTGGCCTTCATTAGGGAGGCCACTCGTCTCTTAGATTAACTTTTCCCCATTGAAACAATGGAACTTTTAGATTCCAGTGTTAGCCGACAGGGCATGGGACTTTAAACAAAAACACTTCACAAGAATTTTAAGTGCAAGTACTTAATTTCTGACCTGTTAGGGCTGTTTTTGTTACGAACACCCATCTGGATTGCGGTAGTCATTTTTAAGAAATAATTAAAAAACGGATATAATCAATTTTTTGTGAGAAAAACTAAGAACGGGATCTTATTTAGAATACTTACGTTATCTTGTATCTTGTATGTATTTCGATTAAAGTCGTTAGAGCGGTTTTTGAAAAATTATACAGACTACTCTTGGTCTGCATAATTAAAAAAAAAACAATATTGTAATGTTTAGTTCGGAAATAACTGTTCTTCAATGGTTTATCTAAAATCTGAGTACAAGATATTGTTTAGAATAATGCTTACATTAACTAATTTTTAAAGTGTTATCCAAACCAAAAATGTTGTTTTCGAGACATGAACAGATGTTCAAAGCATAGACAAACCATACTGAGACCCCCAACTCACAATCCTCTTGCCACTGGACCCCTCAATTTTTTTTTTTCAAATTCGCCATTTTGTATTCCTATCGGTGTTATGTCAAAAAAGAATCAGTGTGACATGCAAAAACACACGAAAACTACAAAAATAAATGCTGCCAACCGCGGCAACCGTGGGGAAATGTGAAAGAGTTCGGGAATTCCACATTTTTATATTACTGAATGCCATTGGTTAGTTATTATAAATTGTTAAAAGGCGAATAATTTGATTTGCTTGGTTAGTAAAATTATCTAAAATATATATTTTAAATACTAGAACATATTAGGACAAACATGGTTGTGTATTTACCTCTTTTCAATATCATTAAGATCGATTTATTGTGTGAATTTTTCTTTAATAACTGAAGAAAACTTGCTCAAAATATTTTTATTTTCATGCAACCATTCTGCATTGACAATTTTTCATAAATATTTTAAGCAAATGTACACTTATTCCTAAAAAAAATACTATCCACACGAATATAAATAATTTCAAATTTAACGGACAACATTTTATGAACGCTGTCAGCAGCTTTGCCCACAGCGGAAGTGGCATATGCAAGGTGCGAGTGTGTTGGTGAGCCGGAATTTTTGAATTTACGTGACATTTGTCAATACGAATTTCTATGCAACAATACTAACGCACTTAGCGTTTGCCACCCCATGAAAATATAGCTTGTAGGCAAGTAACGGGAAATCGGCCGAAGTTGGTGGTCTCAGTATTGTCTCTGGTTCAAAGTATCGTTTTCGGTGATTCGAATGGCAATAATTTTGAAAACATAAATTTTACTCCAAGTATGCATTTTGTTCAAAATCATTTGAACCGTTTTCATGTAAACCAATTTAAAAAAATGCCCTTTTTCCAAAAATTCTTTGTACAATAATTTAAAGAAGAACTGAGTTTTATGTCATGTTAGAAATGACCATATTACCTTAGGAATTAATTTTCGTTACAATCGTTTGGACCGTGTTCGAGATAAGTCCAATTTTGAAAAGTACACGTATTCGAAATTTTAGCAAAAAACGGGGTGTGCCATATTAACCTCACTTTTACAAAAGCTCAGCTATCAATTTTGGTTGATATCGTTTTCGTTCGAGTCGTTTTCGAACACATCAAACTGGCTTAAAACCGTTGTTTGGGAAGTAGCATTAATATTGACGGTGAGTCCACGAACAAATTTGAATATTGAACCAAATCCTGCCTGCCTTTTATTCTGTGAAGGCCTCAGGGGCATACGGACTGAATTGTGCGACCCGTTTTTTTGAGTAATGTCAGAAACAGAATTTAAAAAAATCTCGAGTTCGAAATTTTGTACGATATACTCGTACAATATCTTTCGATTACTACGTAAACTAGAAAGTTCAAGAATCTTCGTGTGGCAAAAAATTACATTCCGAGCTGATTCTATTTAGAAGAATATTTTTTTGTAAAAGGATACAACGTTTTTGCTTACAACCATCTGGTTATTTCTTTAGAAAAACATTATTGCTGTTTATAACATCAACTTGCATATCGCATAGGTCTCTTTCGACGACCACATCTGTTATAGACACCCTGCTTACTCGATTTTTTGCGGTTTTTGTAATTAAAAACTGACTGTGAATGGGCTAATAGTGGGAAAGCGTAAATTACAACACTTTAATTTCAAAAGTGACTGGGTTTTGAATTCCACTCCAACTTTCTGGAGCGGATACGCTCCTAACTTATTCAGTGTGTTCGTAGAAAGGAAGTAGGTAGTTTCGTCACCGGTTTATGTTGCATCTAAAGTTCCACAGGGCAGTTATCTTACCTTTGATTTTTATTTATTAACGATGTTCCTGATTTGTTCTCGAAATCGCAATGCCCTATGTTTACCGATGAACTAAAATGTGATGAACTATTCTTTCTGAGCATGATTGCTTTATTTTACAGGTTGGTTGTGTGGTGGATCCTAAGAGACTTTCAATCTTGTTTCATTATAATGACCTTCACCTCAATGTCTCTGAATATCAACACCACTCTTTTTGCCATAATGCAACAATCTCCGCAGTTGTCGATAATACATCACTGCCAGTGCCGGCTCCAGCCAAACTAGCGCCCTGTGCAAGATTTACAGAAAGCGCCCTTTTTTCCTATTTGTAAACATGCATAAGGCAGACTTTCAATGCGTTTTTTTTGATTGCGGTATTTTTTGTTTTGCGATCTTTGAACTAGATTCTCTTGTAAAATGTAAGTGGATGTGCAATAGGGTGGAATATTTTGAGATTATGTAGGTACGAAGTGAACTTGCATAGGTCTAGTTCGATATTTTGAGTTAGATTCTCCTTGAAGTTGCAACATTGCAAGTGATTTCATGTGAAAAAAATAATTCAGCACAGGTGTGATGGATGTTGTTATTTTGGGCTTATTTGAACAAGCATTTTGCTTAAAATACAAATGGCAGTATTTGTTCGCGCAAAATAAAACTAATTTTTCTTTCCTAGCTATGCGCCCCCAGAACTTGGCGGCCTGTGCTGCACATCTTGCACATATGGTTTGTCTGGCCCTGATCACTGCCTTTTATCTTTTCTAAAAAATACCTGGAAGACATGTTTTGCAAAAAAAAACTGAGTTCAGCACAACAGATCAAGGAATCGTTATCACCCATCTCTAAGGGACGGAACTAATCCGGCGTTACTATCGGTCCCCGCCACCCAAAAGCCCTATTTGATGTCAGCTAAATATCCTTACTAGGTAGTCTGTATAACTCGAAACAGGATTTTGCATGGAGCCCGTTTCTAAATGTTTGATTCTTAATTCTCAAAATACAGCCACTCTAACAGTCTAACCACTGATCTCTCTTAAGCGCACTAAACCTTAAATTTCACACCGTCATCGCATCGAATGAATTTTAATTACTGTTATCCCTCTCCTTGTAATGGATATTCATTTTTATATCCTTAGGGGATCTGCCTTCAAGCGAAAACCGCTCGCAGCCACTCACCAGGTAGTCGGCCATTAAATTCATATCTCAGCTGGATTGCGACCAGCGACCACCGCCACCATACCACCACCAGTCACCTTGTCGTCGTCACGCTCATATAAATTTTGCCAAAGCCTGGGATCGTTAATTTAATGCGAAAGCAAAGTCGCATAAATCCGCCCCGAACAAGGATAATTAATTTTAATTACCACAAAGGCGGGGGCTAGGTAGGTGCGAAACCCATAGACCGTTCCTAGAAAAACTCCAACAAGGTGATAAAAATTCACTGCGACCAGTGGTGACACCGGCCGCGCTATGTGGTGGCCTCACAGTGTACGGATATCCTTCGCTCTCCTCTAGGAAGGATTTTATGCGACAATTTAAAAAAAAAGGAAAGTAGATCTATATATGCATGCGTTCATCGGTTCGCTGTGATGGAATGGCAATAAGTGTAATCGATGACGACGACCGACGAACGGCGAGACGACGATGAATGGTGTGAGTTGTGAGAGTACGTGATTATTTTCGTCAGCGGCCAACGAAACAGGATAAACGAATAAAAGCCCAGAAGTACACGCATTAATTCTCGCAATCAGGGGGTGGAGTATGGGGCGAATGGAAATCACAAAGTTGACCGCAATACGTGATTGACTGGGCATAATTATTCTGATCCAGCATAATGTGTATTTGCGTGTATTTGTGCGCTCCAAAGATTTCCATAGGAAATGTAGTATAAAAACAACTGTCAAGTGCCAACTGGAATCTGAATGTAAGTCAGTCACGCGTCGCGCGCTGCGTATTCCGTACTTATCTGCAGCTTACTGGTATAATTAACTTTTGAACATTCAATCAGGACGCGATTGATTAATTTTGTAACAACTACGAGTACTAAGGGGAATAAATTATTTTTTTTATTAAATATTTTCGTTGTTGTTGCTGATTATTGAAATATAATGATCAGTTTCTGTATCGGTCGATATTAATTAATTGACAACATATTGAACAGGATTGCCGATAGCAGGTTGTGTTGGGTCATTTGTGGTAATTTTTATCAGATTATGTTTTGTTACACAAGCACGTTTGAGTTGTGGTTACAAAAAAGTTGTGGATAAGTGATAGTCCTGTAAAACATTAATCCTGCTCATCAGCTTTATTATGCTTTATTATGCGATGGCTTTTGGTGACACAGAATTGAAATGACGGTTTTTAAACATATTATTTGGAGAAAGTCCTACTGGGGCTGTAACGTTGAAGTACAATTAACCACGTTAAACCAACTTCCCCTGAAGGTGGCCCTCAGAGAGCCTAAGATCGCTCAATATGCGCAGCTCCCTTTTTAGATGGATGGATGGATCACTGTTGTGAGCCTTTACGGGTGCTTCCATCGTCCTATTTTCAGCCTGTAATGAAACGTTCCATTGTTGTTGCCAGTAGGATTACAGGGGCTGACGTTATACATTTTTAGAACTTCAAAATGCTCTTAGTTTTTAGTTTCAAAAAAAAAAAAAAAATAATAATGAAATACAGTAGGTAGACTCTCGATATACTCGACAAAGTGAACTAATTAACACCTAGCCTGTTCACTTTATCGAAATTGTTCACTATTTCGAGCGTGTGTTTTTAAACTTTTACCAGAAAGGCTTGCTTGATATAAATAAAAATTTTTTTTTTTCTTTAACTTTTTTTTTTATTAATTCAACAGCTTAAACTAAAAAAATACATACATTTTTATTTCAAAACACTAAAATAACAAAAACAAAGTAAATTATATCAATTTTTAAGAAATACAAACATAAATATATTTTTTTGACACAGAGATAAATATGTACATATAATTTTTTTTCAGTAATAAAAGAATTACATTTTTGAAAAATAATTTGCAGAATTGGGATACTTGCCATAAAATTTTGCAAAAAAAATCTGAGTCCACTATATCGAGATTTTCATAGTTCACTGTAAAATTTTGGTGGTTCACTGTATTGGGTAGTTCATTATAAAGAGGCTCACTATACCCAGCGTCTACTGTATTTTCAAATATTTTTTTTTAAAAAAAACTCCTTAAATATACCTTGTGTAAGCTTGTATAACAATTCGTATGCATGTGTGTTCTATATGGCTTCGCAAATCCAAACATTGAAAGGGAATAAAACGGGCAAAGTGCAAGCTGTTTTTATGTTTAGTGCAAAGATGTATCAATAAGTGAGACTTTTCCGTCCCGTTTTTGTAAATTTTGGGGGACAAAGTCACTTTTAGGACGAAAAAGGGGTACTGCCCCTCCTAAAGGAGTAGATAAGGTATCACTAGTTTTCAGGTTAAGAAAGTGCGACTCCTTTGCCATTTTCTTTGACATGCTTAAAATTTACCCAATCATTTTGCTCGCTTTTAATTTTTTTAATTTACTTAGTGCGCAGGTATTGAGACACAAAAATATGACATCGTTCAAAGCTATTCGAAATGCACAATGACATTATAATTTTTGCAGGTTGGTAGTTAATGAGTCTAACTAAAAATCATTTTTACTGTTTAAACTAAATATTTTTTAGGTCACAATGGGTAATTTTATGTGCAAAATATCCCCATTGTGAGTTCGTATCTAGCCTGGACAGTAAATATGATTATTAGTATCGCACAATGCGTTAAGCGGCAGTAGGCCTGTATTTTTTAGCTTCGATCTCAACGTAAGGAAGGATTTTCAGCTCTATTTGACACTTCGAGGACTCACAGTACCTATTTGCTGCAATTGTGTGCTGAAAATCCTACTTTGCTTTGCTTTGCTGAGATTGAAGCTCAAAAAAACACGCCTTATATATTTTATCTAACGTGTGCGCCATCTTTTATGTCGGTAGGTGAAAATTGAATAACTAAAAACAAAAAATGATTTCGATATATGTGGTATTTTCATTTAAATTGGTTACAATTTTTTTAATAAGTTTTGAGTGCAACATCAAACAAGTAAAAGTTTTATCATTGGCCTGGCTGATGCTTTGATACCCTCCATTGCATACAAGTTATGCAAAATTTTAGGCATAAGAGGTAGTACGTAATTACATTGAACAGGTGTAGGTACAGGTCAACAAATAATAAAAATCAAATTTTGAGTAATCTAATTACAATTCTACCTGTTCGACGCTAACGTGTTTTTAGGATGTGTTTTCTAATATTGGTTTTGTGTGAGAGGTACCAGAACTACTTGACCGACATATCCCAATTTTACTACCACCCTGACGACGATAAAAATAAGTCCTTTCACCAAACTTCATTTGCCTACGTTGATTCCTTTGGACGCTATCGGGTTTTCAACAGACAGAGAGACACATGGGCCCAATATTCATTTTGTATGGCAGGTACTAGAACTACTTGACCGACATAGCCCATTTTCAATACCAACCTGACGACGATAAAAGGAAGTCCTTTCACCAAATTTCATTCGCCTATATCAATTTCTTTGGGCGCTATCGTGCTTTCGACAGACAGACAGACTGACATAGCTAAATCGATTCAGAATGTGATCCTGATTCAGAATATATATACTTTATGAGGTCTCCGGTGACTTCTTCTTGGCTTTACAAATGTAATGACAAAGTGAATATACCGTCCTGTGGAGGGTATAAAAAGTGGCCGCCCTTTGTTGACCAAAGCAAAATGCGCCTTGGTGCGTCTTCCATCACTTTTTCGAGCATCTCGATGATCTCGGCACCAGCGGTTGTCTTGAGCTTGTCAATGGTCTAAGGCTTTCTGGAGTACACTTTGCTTTTCAGATAACCCCACAAAAATAATTCCGCAAGTACTTATGGTATGAACAAATTTTACGTGCAATAATAACAAGATACTGCCATAACTATGTCAAGGATCGAGTGACTGAAACCTGAGTCAATATTCTTGCTGCCAAATATGGCGGTCATATGTCAAAAATCATTCATATAGATGAAACAGAAAATATTTCCAACTAGGTACTCGATGAATTAATGTATACTGTAAACAAAATAAGAAAAAAATCACCGAGACCTTACATTTGATATCAAATAAAATTACAGTCGAAAGTTCGATTCACAGATTTCTAACTTTTACAAATATTTGTCTCAATACTTCGTCCACACAACTCCCCATCCTCATCATCAAAATGTATTCTTAATTAACATTGCCAACACTTCAGTGAGTTTTCGTTTCCAATAATCAAGTTCAACTTTACTTTCAGGTATCGCAACAGTGATTTGACAAACGTCAACGACACTGACAGATATGAAGGTGGCAATTCAGAAAATGTTGCACTGGTCATAAAGGCGACAAACAAAGACGACATTGGCAATTATACATGTCAGTTGTCGAATGCCATTGGCAAGGGGGTTTCCGATACACAAATTGAATTGGATGTGCAATGTAAGTACCTAACCTATAGACGTATATTATGGTCCTGGCAGCTGAATGAAATAACATACTCCTTGCGTGCTGGGAAGAGCAAAACTTTACATATTCGATTTGTTACAGATGTGCCAATTGTTGAAGTTCTGATGACACCCGAAGGTCCTGTCAAAGAGAGTGACGAATCAAATGTGACACTCTATTGTAACATTGTCGATGCAAATCCATCGATCCTGACAAAAGTGCGATGGTATGCCAATTCATCGCTACTCAAGGAGCTACCTGATTGTACAGAGACAAATGTAAGTATATGCGACCGAATTGGGAAAGCAGTTCTTGTGTAGATGTATAAATTTTAGTCGCATCACAGTATTTGATTTTGTTACTTTCTTTTTAGTTCTTCTTCTTCCAGTATATGCTTTTTTGATTGTATCAGTATGATTGAACATTGACTGAGTGTAGTTAGTAGAGAGTACTAAAATATTATATAGACGATCGGAGGACGGTTTCAGTAACGCTGTAGGAATTTTATTGAAGCTGAAATAGCTCGCTGAAAAAAAAAATATTTTACGGAGATATCTCTGTGAAATGCGATTCAGAGAAGATGTGCTAGGACCTCCATGAAGACAGAATTGAATTCGAAATCTTTTTCAGAAAAAGGAAATCATCTTGAACAGACTTTTAAGACAGTTTTTCCCCTTTTTTTATGATTATAAGTTCAAAATGTGTGCGTCAAGATTGCTTACGTTCCAATAGCGATTGCGCCAATAATAATCTGCAATAACATTTATGGGGTAAAGTGTACAAACTGTATATAAATAATAATAATAATTGATCATTTCGAAACCGCAGCAGTCAAGAATTATTTTGATGTACTTTGACTCAAGTCGAGTAGATTGGTCTGAACTGAATGTAACCTGAACCCAAAAATCTAGATTGGTCGGAAACGTCACTTTTCCCACGTCAGCCACATGTGCGAACTGTCAACTAAGTACTAGTACTAGTCACGAATTAATTGACTAGATTCGTGGGCTACCCGTACGCATCCATAAACGTCAAATGATAAAGCTGTGATCGATCTAGGTCAATCAAAACTGAAATACCTACATACATCAAGTCAGCTGTCAGATTTAGTAAACTAGATTCTTGAACGTCCCCATTGGTTTCGGAATGTAAAACAGATCCAGGCTCTCAGTCGCACTGACATCTGTATTGCCCGTATCTAACGAGTCGTATTTTCGGTTCTTCTGTTTTTAGTTCTTGCGCCGTATCCAGTATATCTTTACAAGTGCGAGCTCCTTGTTATTCCTATGTATTTCAAGACATACTTATTACCAATCATGTCTTTATCACCTTATACCTATTCATTTAAAATAATAATAAATAGAATAATTTTTCCTTTTTGGGACAATTTTCCAGCAAAATATTCCATCTTCTACTACAATCTGAATTTCTAAACTCAAATATGTCAAACTGTGGGTTGATCAAAGTACTTTCCGCCCATTTAGACTTTCCTCTTTCGATTTTTGTTCACTTTTACACACCACAAACCCGCGAAAAGTAATTTTCAAAATCAATTTCAAAGCAAAACAAAAAACTCCGAAAAAGTGCTCTCAATAGATTACTGATTCTTCTGCATTTTTTTGCTCGAATTCAGAGCCGCAACTAAAATCTTAAAAACTTCACATTTACCACTTCGCGCTGCCAAAATACATTAAGTCACCTGTTTGGAAATGTTTTCTGTTGGAAAAAGTTGATATATGTATTTAAAACTAACGGAAACTGCAAAAATGAAAACAAATCGTGCGTGGTTACGTCAGCAAAAGAGAACAATTTCAGACCGTATGACTCTATCGAACATGCTTTCACAATTTCGCATGCAATGTCATTCTGTCAGTGCAGCTGTAGGTATGGAGAGTCTCTTCTTTTTTAATCGCGCCCAGAAACTAAACTGAAGTAAGAGAGGCTTTAAAATGTGTACTGAGTTTTAAAAATACGATTACTAGTTGCATTACAAATTATGACAAAAAGGACAGTCAAAAGTATTGCTCGGCGACCAGCGTTTATTTGTTAAATCGAAAATTACGTTCCATCGGTCATTTTAATTGTTGCCGGAAAGGCTGACGGGGTTTACATCGCGCAGTGCTAATAATTATATTCAGTGAATAATCTTATCAATAGGATTTTAAAAATTAGCCTTTTTTCGTTTATTAACTCATGCTTTATTTAAAGCTTTCCTTTTTATATGCGCTGGAGCTATTATTCATAATATAAATAATTCACAATATTTAGCGTGAAGGCTAAAAGTTATAATTAGAAAGGCTCATTCATTTTAAGGAAGAATTTCGTTTTAAAACGTGGTGTAGAATATTTTCTAATACAGGTATGATTGTGCGGTGAATTTCTACCTAGCTAAAGATGTGAATTCGACTTTCAGTTCAATTTTACTTTTGTGAACACAAGTGCGGGTTGCTACAAAATTTGCCAGTGTCATTTTTTGTGCAGCAAGAAAGTATGTAGTTTTATTCGTCCACAAATTTTACGGCGCAAATTTCGTCTGCGATTGGGGATTTAAAATAAGAAAACAAGTCGCATTCCAAATAATCAGCGTAGCATGATTAGTTTATGAGACTGTGTGCCAAATCCGTAAGTGAATATTCTGTTTAACACAAATTTAAAATATTTAGTTGTTCAATTCTACGAATTGTGGGTGAATTGTTTGTCTGGCCACGTCACCGCCTCGAATATATACACCGGGTGCTTAAATCAAGCTAAACCTAAGAAATGCGTTGTTTTCTTGTGATTGGTGTACATCTTGGCTAATGTGACAGGCCCTGAATTTCTACATTGGTTATTTTTTGCGCAATGTTGATACTACACGGCCATTTTTTATTAAAGCCGCATCAGGTTGGAGTCTAGTCTAGCGAATGTATTATATTTTGTAATTGAATCTGCAAGGTCAGGTTCTTGAAGTAGCTATTACTACTAGCAAAGCTAACCACCATGCGAGATTTTTGTCGTAAAACTTACTACTACTACGGGATCGAATTGCTTGCTCTGATTGTGCCACAAACATAGGTTAGATCGTAAAAACCATCGTTACACCTTAGAAAATTGATTGGCAAAAAGTTGGCACTTCATAAATTTGATTGGTTCAAAACTCGGCTAAATATTTACTGCCCAAAATAGTTTTCACGAAGTGTTTCTTCTTTTACGAATAGAGTCATGAACTATGTCAGTGTCTTCTGGTGCTTGATGAGTAGGTACAACGGACCAAACGCTCCAATTCTGATTGCGGCTTCTCAGCTTCTATAGGCACTACGATTATAATCCCCGGAGACGATGAACGTCTGGACGAAATCGTTTTTAAAATTTTGATGACCACAAAGTTGTTTTGAGGCCTATATCTTCTTTAAATTTCATAAAATTTCAACACATTTGTGCAGAGTGAACTAGATGGCGCTCTCAAACTCGTGAATTTTGTACCTAGTGCTAGTTTTGGAGGTCTATTGTTTGGACGAAAGTCGTCGCAAGAGTTACTTTATTAGGGCCCTGGTCTACATTAAAAATGCCTATACTGTAAGCTCCTTGTAGAAGTACATCTATCTGAAACCGCTTATAAAACTAGCTCCTAGATATAGTAGGGTAGCATGCATACCCTTCGGTAAGTATCAATCACTAACTGCATCCGTAGGTGTACCGGCGACGAGTAAACACAACCATTATACACACCGTAGTAGCCACAAAGAGAGACAAAATTATTTCATCCAAATATCTTGCATATTAACCCGAGTTTCTCCCTCCCAGGAAGACCTATGTCACATTGATCCGAGTAAATTGCTTCTCGAGAGCATTGGTCGCGGATTCTTCTACAACTATTCGTGTGAAGGTTTCAATGCAGCCGGCTGGGGTCCCCGTTCCGATGACAAAGAGTTGATGGTAAGCCACTGCCTCTCCCATAATTTGCATACAAAAAACTTATTCTCTTTGCCAGGTCCACTATGAACCAGGACCAGCAACGCTCACGCACTTCCCCCTGATTGCGGTGAAAAAGAAGAGCATCGCCTTCTCGTGCTCCGTCGAAGATCCCGGCTATCCAGAATCGAATAGGTTTGTAGTTGACGACGAACACAAGCAATACTCGTTCAATGCATGCATCAAATTCACCACCTTAGCCCTGAGTCCCGCTTTCGTTGTTTCTGATTCCGCTTCCGCTCATAACATATCACACATTCGCTCACTGCTAAGGGGTCGAATTTTTCATGCTAGAAATATTGTTTCGTATCGCGATAGATTCCGTTGGTTCCGTGGTGGTCGTGGCCCGTTGCAGGATGTGGTAACAAAAGACTGGACTGTCGAACCGGTCGGTTTGGATAGCCGAACGAATTACTCGTGCTATGCGTACAACGAGGGTGGTCATGGCGTTGCGGCCACTGTCAATCTGGAGGTGCATGCTCCACCGTTTTTCATAAAGAATCTATCGCCGTACACGGGCATACTGTATTCGAGTCGAAATGCCTCGCTAATGTGTCGCATTGAGTGCGTGCCGAGATGTACGATATCCTGGTACAAGGATGGCGTCGCTCTCGAAGAGGATAATGGCCGATACTTTGTGAAGGAGGAGTACATGGCTGCATCACCGGCGACTGGTGACTTTGAGAGTGTAATGTCAGTGCTGGTGAGTTGGAATACGGTATGGTTGTGATTTTGACACTGATCCCGCTTATCCTTGTGAGCAGCATTTCAATATGACAGCATGGCCCAATAAGAGGTTCGACATTGACTTTGACAACGCCAATTACTCGTGTGTATCATCGGGCAATGCGGTGGGTCCTGGCATTAAGAGTGCCACATACTTCAGTATTCAATGTAAGTTTTGTTCGAAAGAGAAATAACTGCGCGTGTCCTTTCTGTGATTTTCCTGACACAAATACGGTTTGGTTTTTCTTTTTTCTTTTTTCTTTTCTCATGGTGAACAGATCCCCCAGAGAATACAACAGTATCGCACAAGGTTGTACATGTTCTTGAAGATAACATTCCGGGACGTGTCCTCTGCAAATCGAAAGCAACGCCTGGTAACTTGACATACACACAATCTATATGAAGAGGGTGTGACATATTTTTTCTATTTTTTTTTTCCCATTTCTGTAGAGCCCTCATACGAGTGGAGATTCAACAATAAAACGATTACTCGTGGCAACGCTCTGATTATAAATAGTCCTATGCTGAGGAACGATACTGGACGATACACTTGTGTGGCATTTAACAAACATGGCTCAAGTGTGTCAGATACATTTATCGATGTTCAATGTGAGTACAAACACACATGCACACATACTTGACATACATTGCGGTAGATTTTCGTTTGTGTGTTTGTGTTTATTTTTTCCCTGTAGTGATTTTTCTACTTTAAACTTGAAAGCATCGCCATCATCATAGTTGAAGCGGGGTTTCGTATCAAAAAAAAAAAAAAGCATTCTGACCGAGGGTAGATACTTTGAAGTGGGGGCTTTCAAGGGTTCTCAATCAAGTCAATATTGGACAACCAGTGCACTGACTGGCATTCACTTGGTGATTAAATCTGTTCTTGTGGTGGCAGTGATTGAGGAAAATATAAATAAATCGAATCTATATAGAGGGATGGAGGTGTATTTTGTTGGTCCCGAACTGATCCTGCTTGATACAGTGACATCTTAATAGGGAAAACTAACGGACAGTTGATATAGGGCCCCATGATTAAAGGGAATATGCCCGCTTCACAATTTGTCGGCAGCCCACCGCACAGTGTTCGAACTTTAGGTGGAATACCCTAGGACACACATTCGTTGCTTGAGTTACTGTTATCAGGGTCGGTCGGGGCCAATGCAAGGGAAAGCATTAATAATACGTATTACATTGAGATTTGGTTGACTTTTACAGCCTTTGTCCTTACGATGTCGCACTCTTTTATTTGTAACCACGAAGATTGTAGACCATTCTGGGAAGAAGCCATGGACCAGGTTGCTTAAAAAATGTCTTAACGGGGAGATATATGTATAGATTCAACACGCAACCTTATCGAACCTTTGTGGTGGGAAAGTATTTTTCTGATTCCTTCATGTGCCTGGCGGAACGATTTCTATATACAGTCGTTCTAAGTTACAGTTGCAGTTCAAGTTGCTCCGAATTCGCGTGCAGAGAGCGCAAAGATTTTTTTGTGTAATAGGAAAATGGAGAGCTAATCCATACGCATCTTTACCGGTATGTGCAACGCTCTGTCAAGTCGAAGACATAGAAGGCGCTCTCATTTTTCTGGCAGTGTTAAGGCGGTTTTGGCAAGAAATAAGGGCTTGTCGAAATTGACCAAATTAGGATAACCCTTAGAACTGACTTAAGCCAGTTTTTAAGCCTGAATTGCGATTTAGTCGAATTCTTCCAAAATAGTCAAAGATACAGTGCTCGACAATACTAGACGTCATTGTTCTTTAGGCAAGTATGCATATCAATTTTGTATGGCGAGATCTATCCAATACTTATGGCTGTTATAGGTGGCAGGATCGGGGAAGCTCTCTGTATTGCCAGGTTTCGCTTAATACCGGTGTAACCCACTCCAAAATGGCTCAGGATTGCAAAAACTCGTAGAATTCGGTCGCAAGGCTGAAAACTTGAGTCCCAGGAGACACTTGAGGCTAATGAGATCTCTGATGAGGTTTCTAAAGAAGGCACAGATTTTTACAAGATACAGATATTTTTTCTTGAGATTTGAACCTATATTGGGTCTTTCTGCGTTCTTGGTCAGGGAATCTTGTTAGCAAAAAAGACATCTTATTGGAGACTTTCCCTTTCTCACATATCTTAATGGGATCAGAAGGGAGAGCACTGTCTGAAAGAAAGTATAACAACGGAAAGATGTGCCATGCTGACCGAAGTCAAATGACTTCTAAAACTTACTTAATAGTATGGTAACCATCTTCCTTCTACAAAATAAAGAGTCCCAAATGATATTGCTCATATTTGTCGCAAGTTTGAGTGGAAGCAGTGTTGTTATACCGTGGGATTTATCTCTTTTTGTGCGAATTTCGATGTCCGTAAAGCCTTCCGTGGGAATTTCAGAAATCTGCCGAAAAACATTTAAACTATAAATTTTTGGTAAAATTCTATCAAAATACCTGTATTTCACCATGATTATCAACACATTGAATGTCCATAAAAAACAGCTCATGGAAGTCGTCTTTTGTCAGAATTGTGTAGTACCAAAAAATAATCACAGCAGTGTTACAAACTGTGGTTTTTATGTTAAAGATTTAACGTGATTTACTTTTCGTGTAATACAAATTTTATTTTGACTTCTCGACTCGATTTTGACGCAAAAAACTATCGTGGGATTTTAAAAGTGAATTTGAGTATACCTATGGTGAAAAGGGAAAATGACCACACTTCGTGGGATAAATGAAGGGAAAGTGCTTACAAAACTGGGTGGAAGTCACATAAAACTAAATGAAACTAATAAATATGAAGCACGAAGCACCTCAGAACTGAAGGCGGGGTGGAATATCGGGCGTAGCAATATTTATAGAGAAAAAAAAAATTAAATTGCAAACCTTTCACGGAAAGAATTTGAGGATCAAATCAAGAAAAATAATCGCAGAATCACGAAAAGTTCGTCTAATTTTAGAGCTTAGCTAAGGATTTACTAATTCACGACTTTTTATTCGCAGTTATCAAAATTGTACGAAGTGAAGATATTGACCCTCAAAATTAACTATTTGTGTTAATTCAATTTGATATTACATGGATTATAAATTGCAAAAACAATTCGTAAATTACAACTTTTCTGTTGTAAATTACAATTTCCTCCCTTGGCAAATTACAACCATTTAGTCTTGAATTGCCACTCAATAGTGTTGATTTGCGAACTAACAGGAGTAGATTTACTACTTGAGTAGTCGCAATTTACAAATTCTTAGTCGTAAATTGAAACTTCTTTTTATCAATTTGCAATTCATATTTTGCAATTCACGATTCTCGAGTGGTGATTTGAGGCATCACCGTATTAAATTGAAAATGTTTGGTCGTGAAATTAGAAAACTTTATTCTTAATTTACAACTTACATCTTGTAATTAACAAATCAGAATTCATAGTTGTATTATTAAACATAATATTTATAGTCGTATTCCTCCTGATATCCAAGAAAATCATGCGGCGCCATATCGTCCGGAGACAACGGGATTTGTCTGGGATGGTTTTTTGGTCTATGCTGAAATTTAAAATGCAAACAAAATATTTAGATGAAGTTGACATTGATAAGAACCTTTATAATTCTTCTCGATTACATATTTCAGAATCCATTCCAATTAATACTTCTTTCCTAATTGCGAGATGTACATTCTGAAAAAAATACAGATTTATATGCGTACTTCAGCATTTTTGCAATTATTCAATAGGTACTTACAATATATATTCCAGAATGCTTTATTATTAGAAGTACACAACCTATCAATACGAATTAGTTACAAATTTAACTCGACTGCTTTAAGGAAAGATTGAATACCGACTGCCTGTCGCTGCAACGACCCGCAACGTGCACAATGAAGATTTGGCTTCATGATAGCAGCTGTCCATACCACATACATCCATTCATCCATAAAAAGAAAGGATTTAAAAGGATTTCGATAGGTACATGGATTATGGCCTGTGCACAAAAAAATTCCACACATTAGATAGTGGAAATTACAAAAACTAAAAAATATTTTGCAGTCGTAAACTACTCTGCGTCAATATACGTTTTCAGTTTCATGTGTTAAATTATTACAAGATTTTATTGATTCATCATTCAGTGTTGGTAAATCACCAAATATTTTTCGCAATTTCAGATTGTGAAGTGGTGTTTGAGAAATTGACCTATTGGAGTGGAAAATTGCGCCAAACAATCTCGCAAATTACTACAAATAAAAGAAGCTCGAATTGATACTTCTCAAAATTTTGCAATTGGTGATTTTCAATTTTTTCCGTGCCTTACGTAAACCTGATACTCGCCGAAACTTAAAATCAGGTTTAGATTTCTCTGGCTTGTCATCTGGGATAGCCACCACGATCTTAGATGGCGAAAGAGCAATGCACTCGAACGTAAAACTGTCAATAAATTTTGCAGTTTCCAATGCTCCCACCGTAATTAGCGTAAGAGATCTAGCTCAGTCCTAAAAGCTTGCAAAGTAGGGAAATGTTTGAGACGATTGCATTATGCATGCCTTAGAAGACCTTCGCCGAATACTTTTGCCCATTTTTTGTCTGTGAGCTCTTACAAATATGTAATTTCGAATCTTTTCAATAGCTTGGTTTGTTCATTGACCGAGTTACGCTCGCCCAGGTTTTAGGCCCGTTGGGAAGGGGCTCTGTTTTGATTTATGCATTGTAAAGCATATTTTCTTAGAAATGTTTAATTTGGTAGTTCCCCCGAAATATACCTTAAAATTTAGAAATATCACTTCCAATGGTTTTTGGTTTACGGATTTTGGATGCTGATTGCCTTTGTAATGGAGCTGGACATACAAAGCCTTAAAACGACTTCCGAAATGCTAAATCGAATCCCAAATTCCAAGTGCTATTGAAGCAAGGAACCGTTTTGGTGTTTTAATGTATTTGCTGCAAATTTATGTCCACCTGCAGAAGACACATTGACACTGACAGGCTGAACCTCAAGGCAACAGCAATTAATCTTCTATGAAACTCTGTAGAGGCTCATTTGCAACAGACTTGCCTATTCGGTAACGTCTTCTTTTCTGCCCATTTCTCCAATTAATCCCGTGTCTGCGACTGCTAATGAATACTAACACTCGACTTTGTAAGTAACTAACTCTTACTTGGGCCTTTTCGTCCTCCAATTAGACCATCAATTCCGGTGAAACATCCCCCTGAACCGAACAGTTTACATAAACCTGCTCCCAAAAATCTATTTCCCTTTTTTTTTTGAAAATCCTTTCGCAAAGTATTCCAATTAAAAAACAGAATTGCCTTCCTCCACTACACACACACAGCCATAAAAAATAAAAATGCGAAACACACTATCCTCTGATTGTGCGTCCTAGTTCTTATTTCCATTAATTTTGTTTTCCAGTTAAGCCCAAATGTGAAATTGAGAGGCGAGAAATCGACGATCAGGATACGTTAATATGCACAGCGTTCGGAAATCCTGAAGAGGTAAGTTCATGAATACAGAGTGCCAGCCACAAAATGCTGTACAACTCCTGCCAACTTCTACAAAACACATTTAATTTTTACTTTGCAAAAAAAAAAACAACGAAAAACGAGCCTAGGCTTCACCACCTACATTTGAAAGTCTCTCTATAATAAAACATTTTTTATTTGCTTTTTTCTTTGCTCATACTCCTGGTGCGCTGTTGCTACCATAACTGTGGTGCTCACCCCCTGGTCCGCCACAAAACAAACAGGCCGACTTCTCATGGTCAATTAAGGCGGAGAACGATTCTGTTGAACTACTGGGCAGTGGCAATATTAACAAGGATAAGAGCTTTTATGTTCTAGATGAGGATTATGCGATTGCACGGACGTATCGTTGTGTGGCGAATAATTCCGTTGGAGCTGGTCCGTTCTGTAAAATTGAAGTTGCCGGTAAGTTGCTCTACCTAGGATATTATTTTTTTTTCCCTCACATTTTTTTTTTAGTTTTAACACTGTTTTCTGTATTTTTTTCCTGTATCTATACATTTTCATTCGCATTTGGTTGTTATTTTCTATAGAGGAGATTTTTGTGGGTGGAACTACGATACGAACGTGTGGAGTGAAATGTGCTCCGACTCAAGTTGGTTTGGGGGGCATTTTATTATTTTTTTTTTCTTACCCAACTTTCATCCTAGTTATTTGTTTTCATTTTGCCGTAATCGGTTTGGCAAGAGTGGGCAGAAGGAGAGAATTTTGCAGAAGTTTTGTTCTGTTTTTTATTTAATTAAATTTCAGACATTTTAGTGTAGCGCATCTGATCCAATTGGTGGTGCAAATTGTGATGAAACGAATTCAAAGTGGCCATCGGTATTCGAGGGTTTTAAGTGATTTCACTGAAAATCAATGAGTTATTCAGTGGATGGGTTGCATTTAAATGGGAAAGAGCCTTCTGTCGGATTCGCTTGAAATGGGGGACTTCATTTAATATCCGCATACTTGGGTTGTTTTTAAAAATAATGCCCACACAAAGAAATAATTTTTAGAGCGGAACTTCTCTGTTCGATCTGCATACCAGTTTCATTGCAGAGCCTATCACATTTTCCTGCCATGCATTCTGATATGTCCATTGCTTCGGTGATTTAAGTTACAAGTAGACGATATGCTAAATCGACCATGCCCCTCTGATGTCACTTTCAGATGATACATGTGTCATGTGTCGTGCAGGGTTTACTGTGTCATTTGCGGAACATTTCCCTGCCAAATTTTACCCCAAAGCTGTCATGTCAAGAATGACTGTCATTTGCCTTTTTCCATATATGTTGAAATATGACGATAACACGATTACACTGTAATTTTAGTCTTGGCTCGTTGAAAAGTGCACATCTCTTATATTATTTTTGTGATACAAATGGGTACCTTCAACATTTTCCATCGCTTCGGTTGTAACTAATAATTTGTTTTAATTGTTTTTCTTAAATTTCACAGTATAGAACAATTCGAAATCATGCTCTTCCATTAAGCTACACTCGTTTTAGGGATAATTTCTAAGTAGTCCTGTACTAGGTTTACTTCCCTCTATTGATTTGTTTGTATTACGTTTCGTTTCAGAAGCAAGTGAGTACTAGGTTAGGTTGTCCCATTTGCCTATAAAATATCAACCTCCAAACTGCTTGATTTGAATTTGCACAAACTTAGTAGATACCGACAATCTTTTGTAAAAAACTATTTCTATCTATAGTTCCCAAGTACCAACTCGTATTTTAATGGAAAGTTTTCTCTTTATTGCTTTTTATCTAATCGCTAAGATTTGACCACATTAAATTCAATATATACTTTTTTGCCATCAACTTAACATGTATTAACACTTAACTCTTTCACTTTCTCTCATCATTAACTACTTTTATCGTGCTGGCATAAAATTATCATAACAGTAAGGCCTAAAAGTAAGTAAACATTAAATGCTATTAGTTAATCATGTTGTATGCTTTTTTGTGTTTCAATTGTTTTTTTTTTTTCGGTATGTCCTGTTTAAAAAGAAAAGTAATTAACTAGTTGTATAAATAACTGGCGAGCTCCTTCCTCCTTTGCTCGAAATGCTCGAAAACATAATTTTGGTAAATGAAAAATGCTGTATTTTTTAAACGAAAGTAGCCTAAAACCTGCACATATGTATTTCCGACGTTTTAAAAAAGAAAATTTGTAATTCGGTGTAGTACTTCGTAAGATTTTTGCGGACTTAGAATTTTGCCATTCTCTTTTATTTTTTATATATAATATTGCCTTCCATTTGCAGAGAAAATCTAAAAATTCTGCAAAGTTTACCATACATTTCTTGAGTCAATCCTATATATCCTATATACATATATAAAAATTGTACCTTAAAATACTGTTCGTTTGTCGCCGATTCACGGCTTAATGCATTTACCGATTTTAGCCAAACGTTCACACATCTTTGGTAGTGGTCTATATATGGTTTTTATGAAGTTTGGTTGAAATCGGAAAACATATGTGTGTGTTGTGCGTGTGTGAGAAAGTACATGTCAGGGATGGTTTAGGAAAAATTTAAATTCGGAAAATTCGATCAAGACGCGACCCGGAAATGTATGAAGTCGTTCAATAGAGAGCTTCAATTATCAAAAGGGATGTTAATAATTTAATCAATTTTAGGCGGTACGAAGCTCGCCGGGTCAGCTAAATAAATAAATCCGAAACTCACCGAGAAGACTATAGGCAAGCAAAGATATTTATGACGCAGGTTCGTAAAGTAGAAGATGCTGCCCGTACTTCTAAAGGGTTTTTCAATAAGAGCGCTTTATTCCTGTGAAAGTACGTTCGATGCCATTATTAACTCTTTTGCATGGCCACCACGGGCACGCTTGCAGAAGTCCAGACGCTGAACCCAATTTTCGACGGTTTTCAAGCATAAATCGGCCGATACTGCCGCAATTTCACGTTCGATATTCGTACGAAGTTCATCAATCGTCGCTGCCTTGTTGGCATAGACCATAGACTTGACGTAGCCCCACAGGAAATAGTCTAACGGCGTCAAATCGCACGACCGAGGCGGCCAAGCGACTGGACCATTTCGTGAGATAACACGTTCTCCAAACTTGGTTTCCAATAAATTGATTGTGACATTCGCTGTGTGGCTTGTGGCGCCGTCCTGTTGGAACCACATGTCCTCCAAGTCCATATCATCCAATTGGGACCAAAAATATTCGGTTATCATGGAACGGTAGCGATTCCCATTCACAGTAACGTGCCGGTCCTGATCATCACGGAAGAAGTACGGCCAAATGACGCCGCCGGCCCATAAACCACACCAAACCGTAATTTGTTCGGGATGCAATGATGACTCATGGAGTACGTGTGGATTGCTGCCTGACCAATACCGCATATTTTGTTTATTGACGAAGCCATTCAGCCAGAAATGAGCCTCATCGCTGAAGATGATTTTTCGATGAAAATCCGAATCATTTTCAAGTTGTTGCTCAGCCCAATTCACGAACATACGACGCTTCTGGTGGTCAAGCGGCTTCAGTTCTTGCGTCAATTTAATCTTGTAAGGATGTAGGCCAAGATCTTTTCGCAAAATTCCCCACAACGACGTCACAGAGATTCCCAACGCTTGAGAACGACGTGTGAGAGACACATTTGGGCTTTCTTCAACTGAAGCCTCAGCGGCAGCAATATTACCGACACTAAGGGCACTTCTTTGTCTCACTGGCACGGGAACATTTTGTACTGTACCTATGGACTCAAATTTTTCCACTAGACGCTCAATTGTTGATCTGCTAGGACGATTATGACGACCATAAATCGGACGTAGCGCTCTTAACGTTGAGGCCACTGACTCCGAATTTCGGTAGTAAATTTTAATAATTTCGACTCGTTGGCTCGTATATCTTTCCATGAAATGGCAAACCTTACTGAAGAGAAATGTCAAAAGAGCGGCAAGAAATTCGGCGTCGTTTGCTGTCCCTGGCGCTCTACTTTTGTAGCGTCCCTGTTGAAAAACCCTTTATTAATGAATCAGAAAGGAAATCCATCGAAGAATGATGTCCACGACGGATATAAGAAACCTCTTAGATCCAATTAATTTTTTTCTAGCTGTTCTTATTTATGCGAACACATTTAATCAAGAAACAAAGTACACTGTATTTCCACATGCGTTTCTTTTAAGCTGTGGTCCTTGTATGAATGTTTCTTATATCCGTCCTGGACTGTATACCTAAACCAATAAGGTATACTCTCTCTAACGTCTGACAAACATCCGAGAGTAAAATTGTCATAAAAGAGCTTCTCAATTAGCCGTTTGGACTCGGCATAAAATTGAAGATCCCTTCCATTCGTCCCAAAAATGAAAAACTCACGGCTGTGGTAAGCTAGGCCTATACGGTCCATACGGACTTGTTGCGCCAACTATTTAAAAGGCTGTGAAGTTAGAGAACAAATAATTTTGTGCAGATACGCCTTCAAAAAGTAGGCGTGGCAACGAACGAGATAGCGTACAGCCTTTCCGTAGTCTTTAAGTAAGATCGCAAAGAAATATTCATTGAAATATGTGCAGTGGATTTTACGTTGAACAATAAAACGTTTCAGTTGGACAACTCGTTGCACTCAACGCAACTCACGCCAGCTTAAAACTCAACATTTTTAGTTAATTTGAAGTGGTTGCTCAACGCCATGCACAACTATACTCAACCCAGCAACACGATCCTTTTTACACTATCCGTACCCTTGACCAACGATCACCTACCATCTTCAATGCTTTAATCAAAATGCCCGATGCATTACTGTTGCATGCGTTGAATTCAAAGTTGATGCGTTGCGCACATTGTGTACGACCGGCATTATATAACGCGATGCAGAGGTATGTCCAACCAAGCAACGAAGTTCAGTCACTGACCGTCCACTTGAGCAACGGTCATGAACGAGGTTGTAGACGCAGAGGTGAGAGCCTCTCATAGGAGTTCTTGCGTTGCACACCGCCAAGAGTTAAAATTAAGTGCAAATAACTTGAAGTTGATGCGATGCGCCTTGCGTCTTTAGCATCGAACGTTAAAATGAAGTGCGAAGCGTTGAAACATAGTTGAACGACCGGCATTACTCAACGCTACGCACAACTATGTCCAATGGAGCAACGCAAACCTCTTACAGTGCTCGCTCATATATCAACGATCTCTCATTCCTTCTCTTCCTTCACATTAATGCGTTGGTTTTACAATTGGTGGCTTGCGCACCGCTGCAAAATATTGGAGCTGGAAATAATTGCGATCAGTTTGCATTTGATGCTGTGCGCACAGTTGAGCATCTTACGCACATAGTGTACGACGGGCCTTACTCAAAGTGATGCAGAGCTGTTCCCAATCAAGAAACGAAGCTCGTAATGGTCATCAATTCTCTCCGAATTATGATATTGTGGGACGTGGAATAATATACTTCTGTTGAATGGCTGCAATAGCAGAAATTTCGCAATCCAATTCCAGTTCCAACAGATCAATCAGCAAAACGAGAATTAAGTCTCCATGGCATAAAAGTAAATGTAGATACCCTGAGAACATACTTATCAACTACCGTGTCCTTTTTTTGACAAACACAATTGCACATACACTCTCTAGCTTTCCGTCTTTTCCGTATACTCCCCCCGATACTCTCTAGTATACCCACCAAAATCTAGATCTAGATACTCCACACGAAAATCCCGACCGTGTTTATTATGAACTCCACCCATGCCTTTACTTTTACTAAATCAATTCCTCCGAATGTAAATTCATTACAAGCACGCTGCCTTTGGAAAAGGCACACCGCATACCCGATCCTTGAACTTTAATTCATCAACAACACTTCCGACATCCATTTGTCAACACCATAAAAAATACATTACACAAATTTTATATGCGAACCATGTAGAATTTGTAACAAATTTGCACCTCGCGTCCTGTTTGTTGTGTAGGCATAATATCCTTGGGGGAATGAGTGGAAGGTATGTATAAAAGTTCGTTTAACATGAAACAACACTGACAAACGGTGGCTCATCTCGAAGTACCAACAACCGCCCCCAAAGGGAAAATCCCCCAAAATGACTTTATCTCAGTGATTTGATTCACTTCACTTAACCTTTCATGAGCAAAGGAATAGGAGAATTTCACCAGGATTAAGATTTGAAATCCTGTCTCTTTGTGCTTCGTGTTGTTGGTTTTTGTATTTTTTTCGGCATTAAATATTATGTCGATGTTGGGTTCTTTTGTCTTTGGTACTTTGAAAGGATCCCCCCAGCCCTTAGTAGAGTATGTTATTCCATGTGAATGAATGTTGGTGAGTCTATATCTAATTTATCAGCAGGTACGTCCCTCTTTCCCGGTAGTGTAAAGCACCTTTTCACTGTATCTCACCGTCTGTTGGTTGGTCGACGTTCATGGGAACAGCAAAGAAGGTAGAAATTAATTGGGGTATTAGCGCTGTGCAGGATCTTATACACGTGTTGTGTAGTAATTCTCTATTTTTTGTTTCAGTAATTAGTACAAAGTGTTGGAGGGACATGAGTTTTAGTGAAAACTCTTACACAGAGAGGATTTTAGAGCGTCATGACAGGAAAATTAAGTAAAGCAGCATGGAATGCATGTTTTATGCAAATGTCTCACTAGTCGTTTGGGTTTTTATTTTTTGCTTTTCCCTCTGCTCGAATGACACAAAAGCACTATTACAGAGGGAATGCATTAAAAAAGATGACACAGGAAGATTTTTCCTCCAGGAATAGCAATACACGGAGGGAATGAAGTGGAAAGCTTGTGCTTCCGAGTTCCCTTGATGGATGCCGCCACGAAGGAGTAAATGTAAAAAAAAAAATCTTCAACAAAAGTGCATTTCTCTTTTCTAATACTCTTGTTAAATTCCCAGCTTCTGCATAAATACATAATAGAGTTGGAAACCAGCGAAAGACAGTACACACGTTGGTCGTTTCCACATGCTTTACATATTTTTTTTTTATCAAGTTTATTTTTCCATCCGAGCACAACCATTTACATAAGTGGAATATATCCGTCAGGGGGAAACTATAAAACAACAAGGAGATTACACGATTTTATTTCCATTTGATGAGTCCTGTTTCATTTTGAGAAATGTCCTTGCGGATGGATGGGAACATTCTTTTATTAGCAATTTTCGGTTGGCATCATGGAGGACCACAAGAACAAAGCTGACAAATGAAATAAATGATCCGGGTGGTCATTAATTTTGTGTCAGTGTGAATCTGAATCGCTCCTGACAGAGATAAGTGTTGCGGTTATGGTTAAGAAATTGAAATAGTTTTGTCGTTTGGGTGATTATTTAGGGCGACATGGGGGTCTTGGCTCTCAATAGTAAGTGGGAGATGTTATAATGGATACGGTTTCAGGTCAGGTAGAGAATATGGTGCAGATTCGGTGGGTGACAGCTGGGTCGAAGTCATTTTACAACGAGATGACAGATAACAGATGAGGAATTTATTTTACGATTTTTAGTATGCCCGACGGACTAAATATTGATTTGAATTTTACCGGCTTGAAAAGGTACTTCCATCTATTAAAGGTGGGAGAGCACAGCTGCCCTGCGAAGAATTACGTTCAGCCAGAAAATTGTTTGTTCCATTCTTGTCTAACATAAAAAGCTGTTTGTTGGACAAGGCAAGGGCCCGTGGTGTTTTTGACGTGGACTACCTACTAATGATGTTTGCGACAGTCGAGCTAATTAACGTTCCCATTCAGCTGGAAGTAGGCTTCTTCCAGTAGAATTTGCTATACGGAATCTCTCCAGCATAGTCCCAATATATTTTCCGCGTACACTCAGAAAATGAAGTGCACGACTGGGTCGAACGTAACTTTCTCGTTCATCAAAAGTTTTAATGTAAATGAAGTGGGAGTTGCTGATTGTGTGAGCTCCAAGTTGTTAGAAATATTTTTAGGGTGCACATTTAATATGGTTGAAAACAATTTCAGGTTGGTAATATTTGCTAAAAATAAGTTTTACGTAACTGTTATTCGAAGTTGGGGCATTGTTATTATTATTTTTAAATTATACCGAAAATATGTGAATACAGATTAATTTTTGATAAATGTTTAAGAAATTGATTTGTTCGAATTTTTTGAGAAAAACTAAGTACGGGGTCTTATTTAGAATACTTATATTATGTTTAATATGTATTTTGGTCAAAATCGTTCAAGTGGTTTTTGTAAAATTTGTCTTACAAAACAGTAGCAAATATTTTCTAGTTTGAAAAATACTATTGTTTAACTATTTAGCTGAAAACCGAGTACAAGTTATTGTTCGGGATGTCATTACTTGGTTTTTAGGGTTTTATCGAAATCGAAAATGGGGTTTTCGAGATATGAGCAGTTTTTAAAGTGAGCGTTTCCAGTGATTCGAATTGAAAATTAAGAACGCAATCATTTTTAAAACATCAATTTTACTCTAAGTTTGCATTTTGGTCAAAATCTTGCCGTTTTTAGGTAAACTAGGGAAAACTATATTTTTCAAAAACGACTTTTTTCAAAATCCATTTTACGATAATACAGAGAAAAACTGAGTTTTCCATTAAGTTAGAAATGACCATATTACCTTAGAAATGCATTTTTGTTACAATCGTATGGACCGTTTTCGAGATATGTCCAAATTTCAAAAGTACCGTTACTCGATTTATTTTGTAGAAAACTGAGTATGCAGTTATGTTGACCTCACCTACATAAGCTTAAATATCAATTTTTGTTGAAATCGCTAGAGCCGTTTTCGAACAAATCGAACTGGTATGAACATTTTGTATGGGAAGTACCATTAATATTGAGGTTACCATGCAAAAAAACGGCCCCGAACTGTAAGCCCTCAAACTTTAAATCCGAAGTTTGAGCGAAATCCGTTTAGCCGCTTAGGCTGTAGGCTTCGGGACATACAGACAGACAGACAGACGGACAGAATTTTGCGATGAACCCAAATATCAAAATCTTTGATTTAAGAATGAAATTGTTGGCAATGATGTAATAAAATACTTAAGGAGAGTATATTATTCTTATGCTGAATACTCGATTCTTGAAAAATTAAAAACGAAAAATAATATTTGAACCAAGAACTTTTAACCTAGAATTTTTTAAAAATCTTAAAATTAAAATAAAGTTCAAATGGACGAAATTTCAAGTCTTTCCTTAAATTTCCACGACCACTAATATTTAGAAGACCCCAAGTGGACTTCCTTTGCGTAACTAAAACTCTTGGAATTTTCCTCAAGCTTTGTTCTACCCTCCCACTCCCAGTATTTTTGGCCTTTAATATTCAGCTGGGCCCATGCTGAGGAGTATTCGGAGCTCAAGAAGTTTTACGAAATTAAACGGTTACTTGGCGCAATAATTAATCGTCGAATTTTACAACATACTACAACTTTCTTCGGCATTCGAAGAAGCTCTTCGATACCGACTGAACTATGCTCGCCCGGGTCTTATTTCCAAAAAAAAAAAAAAACACTCATGGACTCTACTTCTTCACTCAGAAAAAAATGTTTAGTGCCAGCAATTTTCGTTGGTTAAACTGAAACCTCGCATTCATAAAAAATAAACGAATTCTTATTCATATTGTAAGAGTTCAGGCATTTTTGGAAAAAAATGGAAAATATCCGCTGTCTGGAATTAAATTCGAAATATAAAGAGATAGCAACGCGAATTCGCGTTTTATTTGTGATTGACATTCAGCCGACTTTATACCAGTAATTTTAAAATTGGGTGGTCCGTTTACTAATTTGTACCGACTCGTGAATGCGTTTTGTCTGAGACACTGCAGCCTCCTCTACGATCCCGGTCGCACTGCTTGCACCAATAGCTCTGGCACCCGTGATGCCTTGTTTTGTAAAACGAATGTTCCTCCTTCCCAATTTTCTTGAAACCGATATACAGCCTTGTGAGACTGCAATAACAAAAAAGTCTCCTTAAAAAATGGATGTACCTCTATACCCTCTGTACACATATAATGCAAGTTCTTAAAATGAACCCGTAGAGATTTATCCACGTTTTAATGCCGAAACCAATACTTAACTAACCCTCATTGAAAGACAATTTAATTTGCATCTTGCATAAATCCAATTTGTGTAAGTTCTGCCCCAACTGCAACTAGTCTTAAATGTACATAACCCTTACAATTCAAAAATATTTCATTAAACAATTTAATTAATTTTCACACACAAAAATCTCCCACAGAACAACTAGCGTGGTGGCAACGTTGGGACAAAACTACTCTCATCATCCTGGTGGCATCGGTTTTGGCCCTCCTGCTGGCGGTTATAATTATTTGCTGTATTATTATTTGCATTTGCCGGCGAAGACGACGACAGGACAAATGTAAGTTGATCACTTAATCTGCGATATAAACATTTACTTTTATTTTTATATATTGAATTTAATTTTCTATCATTAAGTTTATCCAAATTCGTTTCACCAATTTTCTATTTAAGTTATTATTTATTTTGATATATAAGTTAGTTCATTACTATTTATTTTTTTAATCGAAAAAAAAAATTAAACTGTTATCTTCGATTGCGAAAAGGAAATTGAATTTTATATCTTATCGAGTTTGCATTGCATTTGCAACAGATTTTTAATGAGAATGCCCTTTGCTGCAGTGCATGTGTTTTAATTTTTATTCATTTTGTTAATTGTTTGGGTTTTTGTTTTTTGTGTGTGTCCTCCTTGGAATGAGCATTTTGCAAGATTATTCACCAAAACCTACATTACTTTTTTTTCTGTTTCACAAACTAAATAAGGATATTTAAAATCAATTCGGACGTTAAAGAAATTGCAGCTTTTTGAAAATAGTTATCCATTGTTGGGGAACTATGCAATGGAATCTTTAATTCTTGGAGTCATGGAGTACCTGTTTTTACCCGACTGGACACGTATCCTATGTAGATTCCTACGGGACGCCGTGTAGCCTAAACGGCTTGATCGATTTTGAAGAGTGAGGTGTCATAATATTGGTATTCTTCCCCGCAGTGTCATAGGCTAAAAACTTAAAAAAAAAAAAAACCCGACTGACTGACTGTAAAAAGACGCATTTTTTTGTTTTTTAAATTACCTTTTTTTATCTTAGTGTTGGGTAAGGACGCTCAGCTATTGAGACTTTCGAATCAGTTTCAGCTGAGAGTAGCTGATGGACAACACAATTTTTGAAGCAGCTTATGTTCAAAATGCATTCGTCAATTTCAAGCATTTTTATTCTAATTCCGATGTAACTGATAAAACAAAATAACTTGTAACCACTTTATATAATGATTACGTGACAAGTTGTAAGAGCTTTTTGGAGTCAAGCCCGCTATTATTCGATACTCGTTGTTTTCAACGTTCTCTCTTTGTCTGTCAAATGAATGAAAATATCTAAAGACTGTTTTTTTTCAGAGGTATAGAACTTTGAAATGGAATAAAACAAAGATAATATTTTTAAATTGACATTAATTTACTTTATTCGAAAGATAATCTTCTGGAATTATAATTTAAACATGATTTCTGGCATCTGGGGGTCCAATTTTCGATGACTTTTTCCAACATTTGTGGCCGTATATCGGCAATAACGCGACGAATGTTGTGATCAATCGTTTCGGACTTATCGGCATAGACTAGCGACTTCACACATCCCCACAGACAATAGTCAAGCGGCGTCAAATCGCACGATCTTGGAGGCCAATTCACGGGTCCGTAATGTGAAACTATGCGGTTACCAAATACGTTTCCATCAATAAATAAATTGTGGCACGAGCTGTGTGACATGTTGCACCGTCTAGTTGAAACCACTGTTCCTGCACATCATTGTTGTTCAATTGATGAACGAAAAAGTCAGTAATCATGGCTCTATAGCGGTCACCATTGACTGTAACGTTCTGGCCAGCATCGTTTTTGAAGAAGTACGGACCAATTATTCCACCAACCCATAAAGCACACCAAACAGTCAGTTTTTGTGGATGTAACGGTGTCTCAACATACACTTGAGGATTATAATCACTCCAAATACGGCATTTTTGTTTATTGACGTATCCATTCAATCAAAAGTGAGCTTCATCGCTAAACAAAATTCGCTTATGAAAATTGGGATACGTATTTCGAACAGAACCCTGATTTTCAAAATAAATTTGCGCAATTTGGAAAAGTTGTTCAGGCGTCAGTCTATTCATGTTGAAATGCCAAACCAAACTAAAAACAAATCACTTGACAGCTGACTAAATGTTAAAATAGTGTTGCCAACTTAAAGTTATATACCTCTAAAAAATCACACTTTATAAACTCGATTTTACGCATAGTCCCAAAAAAATTCCATCGCATAACCTCGGCTGACAAAACCGTCATCACAAAATTAAGTTACGTTCGCGCGCAACAAATAAGTCAACAAATTGGTTGTGTTGTGTTGCTTGTGGCGATATCTTTTTGGAACCAAAAATGGCCAAAACGACGCATTCATTTTGACGACGCGTTTGAATTCTTGAATGAGTTGAATTTTATAAAAATTAGATATGCAAGTTCAGGCGCAATTTACGCCATAATGTTTCTTAACTCGTATAAGACAAGACCGGAGTCTGAGTACAATCTATTACTTTGGGTCGTCAACCCCAGATCGTCTGATAGCAGCAATATTTTCCACCGACAGATGATGGACATCACTACCACATCCGACACAGATACAGTTTCTTAAAATTTCTTTGCTACAATTATTGTAGAAATGTGCGCTCAGAAATAAATACAATTATGCCAACCGTTAGGTTCTTGCCTCACTGGATCAGTTCAAGGTTATCCTGATTTGGTTTACTGGGCATAGCCATGTTTATCGAATGAAAACGCTTTCAAGCCTGGCTTCCACTGCTCACTTGCGGAATCAGTCCATATTTCGCTTCAATCAGCTAAGGAAAAAATCTCCTAAGAATTCCTATTAAAGGACAACCTCACATGGAAAAAAAAAACCAAAGAGAGATGTAGCCAATGTAAAACAAGCCACCTTCCAAACAAAATGCAGCCAGACTGCATGATCCTGTTTTCTGACAACCGAAAGAAAACTACCTTCACGCCTGTTCAGCACTAACTAGGACTAAAATTCCCTTAAAAAAGTCTCGAAGAATAGTATTTTAAAACTTAAAAACTTTTTGAACTCCACAGGTTGGATCTAGACACTCTCCGTTAACAAACTACAATGAGTTAGGTTAACCACCGCCGTACCTACATGATTTGCTCGTAAAGCTTGAAACGTTGGCTACGATTTAAAAAATTACAAACCCCAGACACAAGTAAGACGGATTTTAAGTTCAACAGCTGTCAAAATTACAGAGCTATACATGATTTGCTCGTAAAGCTTGAAACGTTGGCTACGCCTTTACAAAATGCCAAACCCCAAACACAAGTAATACGGGTTTTAAGTTCAACAGCTGTCAAAATTACAGAGCTATACATGATTTGCTCGTAAAGCTTGAAACGCTGGCTACGCCTTTACAAAATGCCAAACCCCAAACACAAGTAATACGGGTTTTAAGTTCAACATCTGTCAAAATTACAGAGCTATACATGATTTGCTCGTAAAGCTTGAAACGTTGGCTACGCCTTTACAAAATGCCAAACCCCAAACACAAGTAAGACGGTTTTTAAGTTCAACAGCTGTCAAAATTACAGAGCTATATTTTTCAAGCCACAAAATCGCTAACTGAGTGTAACTGCTCCCATAATTCTTCTTTTCTTTATTTTCTTTCTTCGCAACAACTCCAAGTATGAAATAGATTCCGTTCCCAGAACTGTGTTGAAAAGCTGTTCGATAAAAAATCGCTGGCCTCAACTTGTCTGATTGGAATTATTGCCTTCTATGTCTCTCTTAGTTTCGACCCCATCAACTGCCCGCCTCAATACCCACAAATCCAATTTCAACCTGAAAAAAGGGAAATTGCTCATTTTTTTTTCTGCATTACATGGCTATGCATTGCAATCCAGCTTCACTAACAAGTAGTGACTACAGTCCGAAGCTGGTACCTGCCCTACCCCATCCGCAACCAGATTCATCGCATAGTTCCCCAGCTTCAATAATTAAACCAATCATTTCCCTCACTAACCCAGCCAATGATCACATATTTGCTTAATTTGAATTTTGTTAATAAAAATACATTTAAAAAAAAATTACATTTTACGTATATACAAAATATATTTCTGTATGCCTTTGACTAACGCAAACATTTATTTTTCATTTTTCTCTTTTGTGTTTTTTGTTTTGTTTTTCTTTCTATTTTAAATATTTTATCGCTTTTACGAATTTTTCGGTGCGCTTTTCATCAATTAAAACAACAACAAAAATGAAAATAAAAAACGCAATCAATTACTCAATCAATCACGCAATTAACACGAAAAAAAAAACACAAACACCCAACAAAAAACACTTTACCGAAATACATTCACTTCCCTGCAAAAAAAATGGATAAAACAACAAAAACACTCACACACACACAAACACACTCCATCAACTGCATACTGTTGCTAAAAACAAAATACACACCTGAACCATGAAACCAACCCACTCACTTTGTGTGCATTTTTCATCAATATTTACGTTGCTTAAAATCATGATAAAATATCAAATAATCAAATAATAAATAAACAAAAAAAAAACCGACAAAAAAAAATATTTTTGTACTAAAATACACACACACGGGTTGTGCTGAATAAATAACTGTACCTACACTCGAAATCAAATTAAAACCGAACACACAGATCATACGGAAGTGTCCCTCAGCGCAACACAAAGGTAAGCAGTTTCAATATTATTGGTAAAAATATTGTTTTTGTGTTTTATTTTTACAAGTTATGTAGTTTGCTATACATTTTTTTATTTCGCAAAAATATTTATTATTGCTTTCTCTAACTAATGTTGTTCACGATGTGTTTGCTGTGCACCTGGTTACACAAATTATGAGTGTTCTAGTTTTGGAGCACCGTTTACGCGTGAATTTTGTAAATATTAATTTCGATTGCAGATAAATATTTTTAAACCGCAGTTGGGCTGTATCGGCTCCTATATTGAGCTGCTTTGTTCTTCGGAAGAACAGAGGGAATTGTCATTTTTTGAACTGAGCCTCTAATTCTCGGTGTATACTTGTAGCCCGTCACCGTCGGTCTGGAGGTCAGTGTTGTTAGCTTTTTCTGAAAACCGTTCGAAGTTTTGGCGTTTAGACCTTAGCTTCTGTAAGCTTGATTCAAACTTTGTAAGCTTGTAAACTGTAACAGTGGTACTGAAATAGCTAGACTTGCGTAACTGAGTGAACTAATAGGATATCTCGAAAGTCAGGTTGGCATGCTACCGAGCTCGAATAATTTATGAAGAATTTTGGATCTCTGGGGCCTTACTCTGTAATTCGATTCTAAAGTTAAATCGTTCGATTTCGGAAAATATGTAATCTGTTATTCGAAAATTGAAATCCTAGTTTCATTTATCTAGATACCTTTGTTCGAAAATCGGAAATGTCGTTCACAACTTCACAACTCTATTTTCTGAATCCATATCCAATCCATAGTGAAATTCAATTATCAACGAAAAAATTTAAATAATCAAAAACGATTATTTGACTTTTTGTTGAATTTAAAATGTCATTTTTAACAAAATTTTAAACAAAAATTTTAACATTTATTCAAAAGTTGCAAAGTTTTCTTTCCAACATTTCCTATCGATTCGAAAGTTATACAGAGTAACATTTGAAATTGTAATTGGAAACAACTTTCGAACAGTTTTTACTTTCGAATCGAATTACAGAGTTAGGCCCTTGGTTAAGCTGTTTCATATTTTGAGTTAGAAAAGCTGATGCTCCGCGCCTTCCCACGCTTTGAGCAGAGAGCATCTTGCTTAAGGTATATCTTTGGTAACGACGTCGGCGGTTATAGGCTTGCAAGTCAAAACTACTTAGCCTCCGCATGTAAGCCAAATAGTCTATGTCATCGCAAAAGAATGGAAGAAGCTGACTTTTCAAGGTGAAAACTATCCAGTACATGTAAAATGGTACGCCAAAGGATTAGGACTTGATGTTATATTAAACATAGTCACAGATATCGCTACTAGAAATATGGGCCGACTTGTTGGTAAAAAGTTAAACCGGTGTCTTTGAAAAGGTGGTTTGAATGCCCTTGGGATGATTGCATCCAAGCGAAACATCCTTTTATAATCATATTTGCGGCGCCCATAAATACTGCACCATAATAACTCTGAAAGTGACAAAAGTAAAACATGAAAACATGTTCTAAGCTGTCCTTCCCGGATCAAAGTACCAGACCAGATGTCCTTAAAATAATAACGAGACATACTGCGAAGTGAGTCCCCCACAACGACCGTAATGAGGCAATCGAGGCTTGTTCACGACTGAAGTTACATATCGTCACAAGGCTCGATTCTAGGTTTACACACTGTAAAAATATTTGCATTTATAGCATAGACATATGCCTTTCAAATACAAAAGGAGAAGTGACAACTGTCGGACTTTCGCACTGCATGGTGGCAGTGGTAGTAGCTAAAATGTCTGTTGAACTGCGAATGTTGGGTCTTATGCTTTGTTAGACAAATGGGGCAACCATCGGAGCGCTATGTTTGCTTCCCAAAGTCGTAACTTTTACGATAGATACATATTTACGAACGCTGCTTGCAGTGGCGGATTTGCAGTCCTAGCCGCTCTAAGCCCCAGGCCATATGCCGCCCCTTTCTCAGCACCCATCATTATAGACTAGACACATAATTCATGAATTTACTTTATTCCCACTTTTAATTGATTCAGAAAATAGTTTAACTAAAAGCTAGTTTATAATATTTTCCGAGGTTTCAGGGATGATTGGACATTTAAATAAAACATTTAACGCTAAGAACGGATCGAACTCAGCGATAAGCTCTAAGGAATTCAAATAATTTGTATTGTGGATTGATCGACATTTTTCGTCGTGTCCTCCAAATGACAAACCACGTGATGCAAGCGCTTTTACGCATGCAACTACTCTTTTCAGAATGTTTTTCCAGTAATTTCTTTCTTCATCTAATTGCATTGTTAATGCGCGGTCAATGCGACCTAACACGTTGCTTCGTTCTTTCATATGCAGAACAGATAATTTGTGAGTAGGCGAATTCTCATGAGTTGACATTCGATCATATGAATGTTTCCAGTCATTGAAACCTTCTTTTTTGTCGAACTGACTCTCCCCGCCATTAAAAACCAGACAAGGACCACAAAAAACACATCCAGTACTTTTGGAATAAATAAGCCACTTTCGCGGAACTTTTTCACCATTTAGAAGCTGACGTTCGAATAAATGTCTCAACAACTGTCGCGCTTTATCTTTGTAGATGCGCTCACTCTTAGGAAAATCATTTTGGATGTTTCGATTGGTTCCGTTCTTACAAATGTGATCACGCGTGAACTCGTCGATTGTCCATTTAGCTGGATCATCGCTGATTGCGTAGAGCTCCTGGTCCGGAGGATTGGGCTGTACTCCTACTCCTGCCACTCCTGGTACTAGTGGGACATCTTCGGCTTGTTCTTTTGATATACTTGCCACATCGATCAAAGTATTTTCACTTGAAGACACTGCAGGTCACAACGGAGCGACGCACCGCACGAGCTTGACTGACACGCGCGTAATAACAATAGGTACCTACCTTTTACCACTTATAAAGGGTGATTTTTTAGCTGGTTTGGTTTTGGCAACACTGGTTTTGACAGCTGACGTGTGTTTAGTACCTTGTGTCACTGTCAAACAGCTTCAGTTTGGTTTGCAATTTAACCATGGATCGTCTTACAAATGAACAACGCTTGCAAATTATTGAATTTTACTATCAAAATTCGTGCTCGGTTCGAAATGTTCATCGCGCGCTGCTTCCATTTTATGATCGGCATTCTCGACCTTCTGAGCAGTCTATTCGGAAGATTGTGACCAAATTTCGCACCAAATTTACTTTGTTGGACATTAAACCACCAACACGTTTACGTACTGTGCGTAGTGAAGAAAATATTGCGGCCGTATCAGCTAGTGTGACAGAAGACCGCGAAATGTCGATTCGGCGCCGTTCCCAGCAGTTAGGCCTTTGTTACAACACTACGTGGAAAATTTTGCGGAAGGATTTGGGCGTAAAGCCTTTTAAGATACAGCTGGTGCAAGAACTCCGAATTTTTGGTGAATGGGCTCTTGGAAAGCTGGCCGAGGATCCGCTTTTTTATCGAAAAATTGTGTTCAGCGATGAGGCTCATTTTTGGTTGAATGGGTACGTAAATAAGCAAAATTGCCGCATTTGGAGTGAAGATCAGCCAGAAGCATTGCAACAGCTACCAATGCATCCCGAAAAAGCCACTGTTTGGTGCGGTTTATGGGCCGGCGGCATTATTGGGCCATATTTCTTCAAAGATGATGCGAATCGCAGCGTTACTGTCAATGGTGAACGCTACCGAGCGATGATAACAAACTTTTTTTGCCCGAAATGGAAGTTCTTGACTTGCATGATATGTGGTTTCAACAAGACGGTGCCACATGCCACACAGCACGCGAAACAATGGCGCAATTGCGAGGCGAGTTTGGTGAACAGTTAATTTCACGTTTCGGGCCGGTCAATTGGCCGCCTAGATCGTGCGATTTGACACCATTAGATTATTTTTTGTGGGGTTATGCCAAGGCTAATGTGTATAGGGACAAGCCCGCTTCGATTGACGCACTGGAAGCCAACATCCATGCATTCATTCGTGAGATACCGGCCGATATGTGTGAAAGAGTATGCCAAAATTGGACTCAGCGGATGGGCTACCTGAGACGCAGCCGCGGTCAACATTTGCATGAAATTATCTTTAAACATTAAATTGCAAGGTTCAAACTATCGATTCAAATAAATATTTCATTCATTTTTTCGAATTTTTTGTGTTTTTTTTTTTAAAAAAGTTCTAAACCTCTTAAAAAATCACCCTTTATTAAACTAAACGTACGAACTATTTTATTTGTACGACGTACGAAATTATTTAAAATTTGATACGCAAAAATAGTGATTTAGGAAGATTGTAATCATACGGTGCGGTACGCGAGCCTTTAAAATATTAAGATACTTTGCATTTGAGTTATTTGTTGTTAGTCTTGTTATCATCACTGATTTTTTTTTGGCACGATTTGCTGCCCTTAATATCTGGCCGCCCTAGTCCTGGGTCTACTGGGCCTTACGGAAAATCCGCCACTGGCTGCTGGCTTATAAGTTTTAAATATTTCGGAGCTTATTATTTACGAATGTGTAATTATGTCCAATTTTGGTGCTTTCATTCTTCTTGAGATTTCCGGAGTCCAAAACTCCGATATCGCTCAATCCGATTTCAAAATATTTACTTGCAAACTAAAAACCGTAAAAATGTACTTACACTAATCAATTATTTTCTAATTTGCATGCTTCAATAAAATTATTTAAATTAAAACATTCTTTTTCATAAATTATAATTTTATGTGTTTATTTTTATTTTATGTGTGTGCCTGCTTGATTTTCGTTTGCTGCTTAACCACAATAAAAAAAAAATCAATCCACTACCCAAAATCAGTGTGCTATCCTACCAACCCACATCACCTCTGCCATCATCGACGTCACAGACTCCACTCGAAATACCAAAAAGTCCACCCAGATGGCCATTGCGACCTGGCGTAATGGTGCACGTTAAAAACGACACAAAACAAAATCTCGCCGCCCACCGTTTGGCGCTAAACGCCGCCTTCAGCAGCGGCGCATCGACTATACCAAGGTCGTTCCACTTGAGCGGAACTACCCGGGCAACTGTAGAAGCACAGCCAAATACCAGCAGCACCGCTTCAAACACTAACACCCCGATGGCAGCCACCACAAGTACTTTAAGCATCACATCACCATCATCTTCACACAATCCCTCACTCGGTGCTAGGGCGAGTCATTCAATTTTACGCGGCGGAACTCAATCCCTGGGCAGGCCGCCCAAGCCGCCTAAAACTGTTCGCGTTAATCCCAATAATACTATTTTAACAGATGAATCTCCACGACCAGCACCACCACCATTGCCACCGAGAAATCCCCACTTGCTAAGGAACTCTATCAATTCAACGAACCTGATGGCAAACGCGTCCGCGAGTAGTGCCAACGAGTTGCTGCCCAAGCGGAGCCAGGCTCAAGCGCTGCAGCAGCGATCAATGAGTGACGATGACGAAAGTTCGATTGGTATTGTGCATATGGCTACCGGCGCGCAAATAAAAGTGGAGTCTAGAAAGACGGGATTTTTCGATCGACTTTCGTCGCTCGGAGATATTTTCATACGACGAAAGGACGATGATCGCACGCGTGATAGTCAGCGATCGCAGGTGGGCTTATTAAGTTCAATGTTCAATGTGCCGAAGGTATTCTGGCGGCAGAAGGACGACGACAGTCCTTTCTCTGCTCAGCATCGGCTGAAGGGGATTCGCTGTTCTGGCAGTGGTAATTTATATTTTTATTTTTTATTTTTTATTTTGATATCGGGCGATTTTTGCTCTGGGGGTAGTGGAACATGTTTGGGTCTCAAAATTTCAATTTTTGTAGGGCATTCAGTTTTCTAAAGTTTTTGCAGTTTTTCTTTCAATTGTCTCAGACAGATATTGACCGAGATATATTTTTCTTAAAAACTTTTTCTAAACGAAAGTCACCCAATTAATTTTTTTAAATTGCCAAATTTACAAAAACCTCCCGCAAATAGCAACGCAAACTTGCATCAAAATCACGTTAGCTTAAAAAAAAAGTTCGCGGTTTCTATTTTGTAAAGTGTTGAATTTATTTAAGTTTAATCTTAAATAAAAAAAATATAGCTACCCGCGTTACTTTCATATTTTATTTAAACAAATTTACAAAAGCCTCTCGGCAAATTTTATGGCAATGCTTTTTTCTAACTAAAAATAAAGTAGTTGTATCTAAATCACATTAATTTTTCAAAAAAATAAAAAGAAAATGGTTCTCGGCTTTTTTTATTTTTGCTTAGGTTTAATATTAAATATTAAAAATAGTCCTACCGCGTTAATTTCATATTTTATTTATACAAAATGGAATCGGCTGGGTGGTCATATATTTCACTGACGTCAATTCTTCTCAACACCTTTCTTGCAACTGCACTCATAAATTTGTGAACACGCAATAGCAAATTATGGATTCAAAGGCAGGAACTTTACGGGGGGTTTTGGACAATGTAAACGTTTTTGTTGGCATTCGAAAGATAACCCTCTAACTTACCTGACCCTTTTACGTCTATGAGAAAAGCTAATTTAGACTTAATAAAATTATAAAATCCCTACAGTAAATAAATATAACCAACAAAAAAAAAATGTTAATTTCATAAAACTATTAAACAAACCCGTCTGCCAATTAATGTAAGCTATACCTCGCCTAGAATTTAAACAATGAAGCCCGTTGACATGCTCCACCAACCCCCATCCACAGCTATAAAAAGATCGCCTGACGTTAAACATTTTATTTTCGTTTTTATTAATTGTGTTTATACCTATATATATTTTTTCTTATTTTTTCAATTTATTTCCTGCATGTTGTTCCTTCTTATTGCGTGACAATGATCACTTTATATAAATTAAAATTGCTACAAAAATGTTAACCATGCCGGCTGCTGTTGTTCTGCTTCTTGTATGCTATATCAAAAAATAAATGGTTTGCAAAAATACAATAACTAAATATAGTAACGTACAAAAAGACGCCCACCATGCAACAGCGTTCCATTGCGTCTGATGCAACACCAGCGGTAGTGGTTGCTAATGCAACAGAAAAATCAACAACAGTAAATGAGAGTAAGACAAAAATATTTTTAATTTGTATTTTATTTTTAATTCAACCGCCTATATGTTTTAGTGGGTATTTTATGAACCAATCTTGTTGTGACTTTTATACTGTTAATGCCATTTTGTTAATTTATTTTTAATTTGCATTTTATTTTAACGATTTCATTCGCATAACATAAAAAATAACAGAATATCTTATTTTATCCGATGTAATTTTATTTTTACGACTTTCCTTTTTTTGTTGATGTTCTTTAAATGTTACCTGGAATGTAGGTCTATTTAAATATGAGTGTGATATCAATTTCGAGTGTAATTGACGTTGAGTTGTTAAAAATGTTTTTTTTTAATGAGATTCTTTAATGCACTTTATTTTTACATGACTGTACTTTTACATTGTTTATTTTTTTTTCCTGTTTGTTTTCTCTGTAGTGGTTTTATTTATTTATTTTAATGTTTTTGGGTTAATGCAGACGAAACGTTTTGTTTGCCTGTTTTCACATACAAGTGTTATTATACTTCACTTTTCAACTAGAGACTTTCAATTGCAGAAAAACACAACTTAAAAGCAAGAGAGTATGATGTTTGAATTTTAATATCAGCAGGAGATAGGGAATGCGAACTAAGAGACAGTTGTGAAGGGCTCGAAAATTGTCAATTATATTTTTCAACACTATGAGTACTGTTCGTATTAGCTTTAGCTTTTATTTAGGGGGGACTTGAAGGGATCAGGCGGTGAAAACTCTGTAGTGTCAGAAAATAAAACTTTGAAAGATTTTTTGAGAAATTTTATTTAACTTTTACATTTTTTACAACCACTGGAAGGTATCTTATTTTCCTACAAGTCTGAAACATGTTTCAGCTATAAGAATGAAAATGAGTAAACAGTTAATTTTCTTTCTCAAGAAATTTTAAAGCTATAATCTTGTAAGTAATAACAATTTTAGATCGCCTTTTTCAAAGAACGAATAATTTTAGGGGATATGAATGAATCTGCAGTTAAATCTTCCAGAGTTTATTACTTAAAAAGATATAAGAAAGGTTGCCATCGAGTGCTATGGCTAAGAATTTTCAGTATAAGTGAGATGATCTGATATTTTACGTTAAAGCCGTTTTCACAAATGCTTGTTTTAAAATTCCGTTAATAAAATTAATAAAAATTTTCGGACATCATCCTTTACGATTAGCAACAAATGTATTTCTTAAACAAATATTTTTTGGAAACAAATATTTATAACAAGCCTTGAAAAATCCAGAATTTCTTAAATTTGCTTTCTTCATTTGAAATATGATAATAGCTAATCTTGTTCCTTGTGAATCTGAAATGAGAAGAAGAAGAGAAGATTGGATAATCCGTATACCTACACAAACCTTTTAATTAAGAGTATATCAGCAGCCATATTATATCAATTTTATTATCGCGAGAGGTGGCGCAGTGGAAAATTGCTTCGTTGCAGGATTTTAATTTAGATAATGAGGACCTACAAAAGGAACAACAAAATTCTCACATATTTTTGAAAAACTGCCCATAAACATTTTTAATCATTGATCTGACTTGACCATTGTTTACAGAATTTCAGAGAGGGAGATAAGTATAAAATTATAATAAATGCTGCGTGAGGTTGGGAGCCTTCAAGCTCATTTCTATTTTCGTTACTGGCCATCTCTTAACCGCGACAGAAAAATTTTAATTTCAAATAGATAAATTTGAAAACATATTTTTTGTTTTTGTTTCATATTCATTATTTACCTAAAACTTATTAACTTTTGTCCTTTTTTCTCTGTCGGTTTACTAAACGAGGTTAGTGTTATTAGAATTATATTTAGTGGTTTACTGAACATCTTTCTCAGCTAAGCAAAGTTAAGTCGAATCTTCAGCACGAAAATACATCAACCACACTTCATTCGAAATTTACACTAGGTATTTAGAATAAATATGAATAAATAGTTCACGTGCCAGGTTCATGTACCCTAGGGCTTAGGCTTCTCACAGCAATTCGATTTGTGTGAGATCTTTTAATTTTTTTAATTTTTGGACGAATATAATTTTATGCCGAGTCCGAACGGATAATTTAGAAGCTTCCCTACTCTTCACAGAAAACTCCTCTTTAAGAAAAACGTATAAAGTCCGCGGACAACGCCTTTCGAAATAATAAGATTTTGTTTAAGGCGACTTATTCTGGTTCCCGCTCGTGATATGTTAACAAAGTTACACATAAAAATAATCCAAATATTTGTGGAATAAATATTTACAAAAATTTAAAAGGAAAACCGAACGGAAGGGCTCATAAAAAACGAATTTTAAGTCAAGCCGTTTCTGTAAATTTGGCGGAATTTTTCAGTAGTTTTCATGGACTTCTTCATGGAAACACAACTTCGGATACATAAACAAAAGCTATTTAAAGTTCGGAGCAGACTTGAAATTTAAAATTTAATTACCCAAATAAATTTCTGCCAACTTGGTACTTAGAACGCAGAAGGACGAACGCTAAAGTCCGCCCTCCATAAATAATAAATTTGTTTTAATGTATTGCGACTTTTATAAGAAAGTCTTGTTAATAATTAACATATCGGATAAGCACAAGGGCGGTCGCAAGAGAATGTAGGAATGTAGGTATTTCTTATAGAAACACAAATCTAGACCTTACGAGTGGTAGGATATTAGTGTTACATTTAAAAAAAAAACTCCAAAATCTTAAATGGCGTAAGTCTGAGTCTTAGGAATATGGAGAAAGAAGAGCTTATATATTTTAATTAGTCCATATAAAGTGGGATAATAGTTCGCTACTCTTACGTATTATTTTACACACTCTCGTGCAGGGCAACTCAAAACAATCGCAAAATTAAATTTACATATGCTGAAGTTATTTTCTAATTTATGTTAGTTATATATAATTTTTAAATGACACCCGAATCACAAAAAAAAATATTTCACTCACGTTCACCAAATTTTTGCATCCCCTCTCGTTGGAGTTAAACAAAATTACTTTAGTCACAGGAAAATAGTTTCAAAAATGCCTTATTTACTAAGTTTATCGTTATATCAATTACAATTATATATTACGTGTATTATTTTAATTTTCTTTATAGCAAAAAAAAAAAACATTCGCTGATTATTATTTTTAATTTGTATCTGTTTATTCTTTTCTTTTCTTTTTTTATATCGTATAACAATAATAATGAAAAAAAAAACAATCAAAATCGCAAATACCAAAACAAACAACAACAAAAAAAAAATATTATAGTACACGACAAGTCATCTTCACTGGGGGATCCATTGACGGAACCTGGAGAGTATGAGAATCTACCATTTCATGGTCTGCAAACGGCTCCTAATAAGGTATTTGCTTATTTCTCTTCTACCTTATTTTACCTCTTTCTCTTACTTTCATTTTCGTTATAAATATTTTCGTAAACATATATAATTTCATTCACTTTGTTTTTAATCATTTAATGTTCTTTGCTTTGTTCATGTATGCTTTAAAAGACAATTTCTTATACCAGTAGAATTTGTTTGTGGCTTTTCTTGTAAGTAATTAAGTTTCTGTTTTTCTTTTTTGTTAACATGTAAAACACATCAGTCATTTCACAAAACACAAGATTTGTCATAATTCATAATGTAATCAAGAATTTGATATTCAAAAAAAAAGAAACAAATATAAATTTGTACAGATGAAGACTTTTACGGGGCGTGAACGTAAATCGACAGTTGGGCTATTATTTATTGTTATTTTGAGTCTTGCCTTTTGGGTCGGCTTGTTGCCTATTCTTTTTGGGACTTTTTCTATGTAGATACATTTTGTTTTGTAATTTAAGTTAGATTTTGTAATCAAATCTGTAGGTTCTTATATTGTAATACAAATATCCTTTTTTTTTTAAGTGAAAGAACTATACCTGTGTAAAATATTTCTTCGTGCATGCTTTGTAAAAACTGCTTTTTACTATGAATTTTATTTTTGTTTTAATTTATTTTATTTCTTTAAGTTTCAGTTAAACATTTTCAATAATAATTTCATATTTTTCGATCTAAATGTCTTTTTAAATTGTACACAGAAGTGCGATAGGTGGCAAATTTTGACTGAAAATGTTTTTAGAAATAGCAGAGGACTGTTTTCGGATGTCTTGACATTTGACACCTTCCTTGGGCTGGCGGAGCTTAAACCTCCGTTGATCAAAGAGTAAATGATTTGAATGGGAAATATAGAAAAAGTTGAATATTTAAATCCATTGTAAGACCGAAATGTGAAGTTGAGAATAATTCTTAAAGATCACGTCATTCACCAAAGTTTGCTACAATTGGAATCGCAGTTAATATACATTGTCTACTTGTACTTGGACTTTGTCAGCTTTTGGTGAGGGAAAGAAAATATGAAACTCAAAGTTCTGAGGAAATATGCGGGTGACATGTGGTTTTGTTCACCGACAAAAATATTCCTTCAGCTCTTGCGAAAATTAGCTGCAAACTAGTTAACGTTCCTCTAAGCAACATGCTTACAAAATGCTTCAAGTCCATTAGTATAGGAATTTTATAATGGCATCTCGATGACGTTGTTCCATGAGATGGCGCTGTGGAAAAAAACCCAAAAAGTTTGTTTGTGGATTCAAACTAGGACCCCTCGTCCACGTAGTCACAAATAGCCGTGAAAAGCAATTTATTTGGAATTGATCACACTTTGTGAGATATTACCACTTAAAATTAGATAAATGTGCACAAAATTGAAGGATAACGAAACTGCAATCGCATTAAAATAAAGTTTACATTTTTGTTTTTCACAGGTTGGAAAAAAAAAATGTTTATTTAACTACTTTTGGTAGGGAAAATAATAATATTTAGCTAGGATGAATGAAAGGAATCTTTAGAAATTCAAGATCGCGATAAAGTTTGGGTCTATAATTATGTAACCTGATCAAAGACAAGTCAGAGAACAAAGTTCTCAAATTAGTCATATTTTCGGTGGACGATTTTCACACCACCGAATGATATTCTCCATCAAAAAAGTTTCTCTTTGCAAACTGACACTTAAGGTGACGGACTTTAAAGTTTTATTTTGTTCATATCTGTGAAAAAAATTTTCGAAGCTTCAAAAAGAAAAAAACACATTCCAATTGAGACTAGATACTTAGTACTTTTTGTAAAATGGCCCTTAAGATGATGAGCACCTTAAAGTTTTATTTTTTCCATACCTGTGAAAACAAGTTCGAGGCTTCAAAAAATAAACAGATTCAAATTGGGACTTCTTAGTACTTTTTGTAAAATGGCCCTTAAAGGGATGAACACCTTAAAGTTTTATTTTTTCCATGCCTGTGAAAACAATTTCGAGGCTTCAAAAAATAAACAGATTTAAATTGGTCCTTTTTGTAAAATGGCTCTTAAAGTGATGAGCACTTTAAAGTTTCATTTTGTTCATATCTGTGAACAAAATTTCGAGGCTTAAAAAAAAACACATTCAAAATGAGACTACTTAGCACTTTTTGTAAAATGGCCCTTAAAGCGATGAGCACCTTAAAGTTTTATTTTTTCCATACCTGTGAAAACAAGTTCGAGGCTTAAAAAAAAAAAACATTCAAAATGAGACTACTTAGCACTTTTTGTAAAATGGCCCTTAAAGTGATGAGCACCTTAAAGTTTTATTTTTTCCATACCTGTGAAAACAAGTTCGAGGCTTAAAAAAAAAAAACACATTCAAAATGAGACTACTTAGCACTTTTTGTAAAATGGCCCTTAAAGCGATGAGCACCTTAAAGTTTTATTTTTTCCATACCTGTGAAAACAATTTCGAGGCTTCAAAAAATAAACAGATTTAAATTGGGACTACTTAGTACTTTTTGTAAAATGGCCCTTAAAGTGATGAGCACCTTAAGGTTTTTTTTTCATGCCTGTGAAAACAATTTCGAGGCTTCACAAAAAAAAAAAACAGATTCAAAATGAGACTTCTTAGTGCTTCTTGTAAAATAGCCGTTAAAGTGATGAGCACCTTAAAGTTTTATTTTTTCCATACCTGTGAAAACAATTTCGAGGCTTCAAAAAATAAACAGATTGAAATTGGTTCTTTTTGTAAAATGGCCCTTAAAGTGATGAGCACTTTAAAGTCTTATTTTGTTTATATCTGTGAACAAAATTTCGAGGCTTAAAAAAAAAGCACATTCAAAATGAGGCTACTTAGCACTTTTTGTAAAATGGCCCTTAAAGCGTTTAAAGTTTTATTTTTTCCATACCTGTGAAAACAATTTTGCGGCTTCAAAAAATAAACAGATTCAAATTGGGACTTCTTAGTACTTTTTGTAAAATGGCCCTTAAAGGGATGAACACCTTAAAGTTTTATTTTTTCCATACCTGTGAAAACAATTTCGAGACTTAAAAAAAAACATATTCCAGTTTAGACTACTTACTTAGTAGGTACTAAGCGTCTGGTGTATTCATATGAAAAGGGTTACATGTGAGATGTGTAGTTTTACAGTCTTTTCTCCATGGCGACTCTGCTGTGGCTCAAAAGAAAATATAAACGATGCAAAATCAAGATGTAGCGCCCACAAAAACTACCAAATACTACATTTAGGGCGTCAGTACTTTCGAGCTGTCTACATTTATAGGACAACCTTAGTGAATCTTTTGTTAAAAAGGTCCACACACCCCTATCGCACTTCAAACATTTATTATTCATCTTTGTGTTCTAGCTTAATTTTGTTTAAACCTCCCACTCCTCTAATTAGCTTAAATAACAAACCAGCAAAATAACCGCAACTAACAATTAAAATTTGTGTTCTGCTTTCTTCCCACCAAAAAAAAAAAACAATCCCTCCATCTAGTTTACTACGACTCCTACAAATTTTAATAACAATACCAATGTGGTACGTGTGGCCCCACGTCCCAAACGAGTAACTACAAATCATGACACAAATCAGCAGCAACTAACCCAACATCAGTATCACTCGAATATCCAAAACCATCATCAACTACAGCAACAACAGCAATCGTACAACACAATCCAATATAACCGAAGCTGTAATCCATCTCTGAACAATACAATCAAAAGCACGCGCAGCAGTGCAGCCATCCTCGACAGCGGCAGTATTGGAATTCCGCCACCACCGCCACCAACATCGGACAACTACCACCAGCAGTATCCACATCACCATCAGCCGCCCGGCCAACAGATAACCTACAATCTGAACAATTGCTTTCCGAAAAGCTACACCGAATACTATCACCAGCAACAGCAGCAAAAGTTCTCTACATCGAACTCGCAATTGCTGAACTCCATCGAACACGACTATCCGTATACGGTGGTGGAACGTGGCACTGGCAGTGTCACAGGAACCAGCAATGCAGTGGTCATTAATAATAATAACAGCAGCAGCAACAATCCCTTCCTGGCGGCGACCGATTTTAAGAAATTCAACACGGCAACAACGTGCGCCAATGGCACAAGCAGCAGCACCGGTGGCAGCATGCATCGAACGAAGCGCTCAAAAGGACATGCAAGCGGCAGCCATTCAACTGCACTGGACGCCGACAAGAAATTCTACTCGTTGAAGTTTCCTGGTAATAAAAAATCACATCACCATTTGAATTCGATTAAGCCAGTGGCTGCCGCATTGAGCGGCAATGGCACGACTATCGGACGCGGCAAATGCAAGCGACATCACTCCTTTGCTGGTGCTGGTGATGGCGATGGAATGCCACCGCCGAAGTACGCCACACCGATGCAGTCGAAAATGAGATTCTATGAACCGCCCGTTTATGAGAATCTTAACGATTCGATTCAGATACACGAGTGTCAGGTGGATACACACCACGCACCTGGCGCAGTGTTGCAGCAAAAGGAGAGACATCCGTCCAATGTACAGCTGCAACAGATGCAGAGCCAGAAAAAGGCGACGACACGACATCACCAACACCTGCACCAGAATAAGGTTGATGACTTCAATCTGATTGAACCGGAGCGACTCAGTATCTATCGCAGCGATTCGGGCATCTCGAATAGCTCGTATGAGTGTGTCACTCCGGTACCGGCTCCTAGGGTGGGCGCCAGCGGCGGCATTACCAACATCCTTGTGGCGGGCAAAATTCAAACAAATCGAAGTTCCAAGTCGCAAACAACTCCTGTCTATATGAATGTTGTCGATGGGGCGGGCACTGCAGTGGGCGGTGGCAGTTCGACGACCTCATCGCCATCGACCCTCGTGCACACGTCGCCGTATGAATCGCCTTTATCACAAAACGATCCTTCAGCCGATCCGACTTCGGTGTCATCCAGCCAGAGTTTGTACAGCACGACGAATCGGTGCAGTAGACACCCGCAAGGGATGCCCGGTTTAGTTGGCAGCGGCAACGGCAGCGGTAGTCAACCGGAGGCAACCACTCCCGAGGATGCGTCCACTTCGACAACAGCGAACACCTCGTCGTCGGGAAAATGTAAAAAGCGGACGCCAAATTCGTGCTCGGCATCACTCCAGAGCCTCGAGGTATGTCTCTTTACTAACTTGCTTATTTCGAGTGTTCTAGAACACTGTTTACGTTTGGTTTTATTTAACAAACTTGAAGGTTTGTGTGAAATGGCAAAAGATCTGCTTTTTTAGCAGCTTCCTACCTCACAAGGAGCCTTCCATTGAAAAGGGTCGAACTAGGGTTATACATGAGATATATAAATTCAATAGCGCTCATTCCTAACGAGGAAAAATGTGGTCTTGAGATCAAACTCAGTTTTAAAAAGATTTTAGTGGTAATATCAAACAACCGAGATCACTTCTCCACAACTCATTTTGTTACCTTTTTGTAGATAAATTTTAAAGAGACGATAGTACATTTATCAGCAAGTAGGTTTGCTTAGGTAAGGTAACTGGGTTGGCGAGACAGAAGTACCCGCCGCACTAAGATATTTTAGAGATCCATTGTAACGCCGTTGGGGTTTCTGACCCCCACAGTACTGAGAGCTATGAAAACCCTATAAGGACTGACAGTCAGCTCTTACAAATTGGAAAAGGTCTTGTTTTGGAATTAATTGAGTTAAAAATGCAGACTAATTGGACAGCTTTAAAGGTTGTACGAATATAAAAGTCGTGTGATTCAGTGGTCATCACGTTCCACTACTCAGCGACAGCCACAGAGTTTGATCACCAAACAAACAGTGAAGCCTTCAGTCGTCTGGCATAATTTGTTTCGCATAAAGTCAAGAGTCTCTCTAAGGTTTAAAAAATGTTCTAAGCTTATGCAAAAAAAATGCTGAAAAACTTATTCCGTTCATTGTATTGCCCTCCAACTTTGGAGGTTGGCATTGACACATCAGATACTTCCTGGTGCAGCAGCGAAAAGGTAATGTGAATCCGGCCTAAGCCTAGGAAAGTTCCCAATTTCATACTTCAGACAGCTTCATTCGAATGGATGTTTTGAAGTGACGTTAATAAACTTGTTGTTGACCAATCTCCACTAAAGAGCATCTTGTATACAAGAAGTCGCAGGGGCTTAGTGGCAGTGTTGTAAGCAATCTCTCTTCATTTATCCCACGAAGCTTGGTAATTTTTCCCTTTTCACCATACTCAAATTCCCTTTTAAAAACCCACGATACTTTTTTGCGTCAAAATCCAGTTTTCAATATAAAATTTGTATTACACGGAAAGAAAATCTCGTTAGTATAAAAACAGCAGTTGATAGAATTTCACCAAAAATGTATAGTTTGAATGTTTTTTTGTTAGATTTCTGAAATTCCCACGATTTGGTACTTTATCCCTTTATCCGACGGAAGGCGTTTTTCGGATATCGAAATTCCCACAAAAAGGGATAAATCCCACGATATAACAACACTGCTTAGTGGTAGGTATGTTGGACTTCTGAGCGAGGGCTTTCAGGTACGATTCCCGAAAAAAAAGTGTTCATCTTAAGGTTTTTTTTCACCACCTTTCACGAACGGCTGAAAATCTTTCGAGAGTGTAACTATCATAAAAAGCTTCTCAATTAGCCGCTTGCATAAAATTGTAGATCGCTTCCATTCGTCCTAAAAATGAAAAACTCACACAAAACCAATTTGTTGTGGGAAGCTAGGCCTAAGGACCCAGCGGACCTGTTGCGTCACTATTTATTTATTTTTAAATTACTTTTGAATGTGTAGCATCGCTACAATTAGCGAGAAATAATTTCCTTGGTAGTGAGCCGTTGCTCTACTTAGTTCATGAGGCTTTTTTTTCTGTCGAACCAATAATGGAGTCAGTTTATAACCGATTCTTATGAAACATGGACCAGATAGAAGGTTATCTTCCGTAGGTGAATTTCCGCCTATTTTACTTTCTTTAAAGGAGAAGCAAATGACAAAACATGTTTTTTTTTTTTTTGATTATACACTTTTTACTGAGCTTTCTTCAGACAGGGAAAATCGACGCAACCGTCGCATTAGGTGGCGGTTTTTTCTTCCGAATGATCGTGTAGCCACGCTTTTAGTTCAGTATTTGTATTATCCATGGAGGCCGTCCTTTTTGAACGTCATTAACTGACCAAATATTGCTGGAAATTTTTTTATAAAACGACAGTAGTAGCAGATCACATTGATCGTTATTAGCATTCGGTGATTTATTTGCATTGCTCTTTCTAGTCGAGGTTTTAAAAATGGCGGAATTCCAAACTTTATTATCAATGAAGTCCTTTACAAGTCGGTTTCTCATTCAAAAAGTCATTGGTCCTAAACTGTGGACTGTGAGTCAGTGCAACACTTCTAAAAGTATTTTTAAGATGAGCCGCATTTTAAAATTGTATTCAATACTTGAACTACTTAGGTCGGACGAAATAGAGCATGAGCATACTCTAGAAACAGTGAAATTTTTGGCACCATAGATAGCCTTTTGCGAAGCTAGGGACGTACAAACTTACAGCCACCTTTTCCTGCTGGTAAATGGCGCCCAGAATGTGGCCACATTATTGTTTCATACTTGGAACTTGACAAAACTTATAGTTTTATTTGACCTTGTGAACCAGTGGCTACTGTGTAGTTTTTTAGTGGGACTAAACGTAGTTCAGTGCCTGGAATATCTCAACACTTACCACCGTCCCAAAAACGCTCGCAGTGCAACCAATGGTTGTTAGACTGGCATCCGCGGACCTGTTTCTATTTCTATTTGTTAAACTGTCGCAACATTTGACGAACATACAAGAATATTACTCTCAAGAGAATTTTTTTCGAATTATCTCCCTTTGTGTCGAAAATATAGCCCACTCAACCTCTGGCCAACTATATGAACCCACCTTGTTGCCATTCACACAACCTTTGCAAACAAAATTTATTAACAACTCCCCGCCTGCGTTGAACGCAATAACTCACCCCCACCCAACTCCATTTTAAAATGTTCATACTAAACACCAAAAGTACTTAATTTTATTTTATAAATAACCCCCTAAGCTAACCAACCCCATTAATATATTTTTTCTGTTTTTTTTTTCTTCCCCCACCTCACGTTCTTGTCACAATCCGCGAAATTTTGTTTGGTTTCAACCCCATCCGCACTCCCAAATGTTGCCTCTAAAAACCACAACGAAAAAAAAAACCGCTTCTACTTACAGCGTGCACCAAATACTACCACTAATCCATTTTTAGCAACAAACCATTCCACATCATCCTCATCCGGTTGTGCCAGTAGTGCCGGAAGTACCAGCGCCAGTAACCACAGTCAATCCAAGCGGATTCACCGAGCCCCCTCGTCCGCGTCCACGCAATGCTCTCAGCCATCAGGCATCAAGTCGTCACCCCAGTACAACGGCGGCGCCAATAAGCAACAAATGCTAATGTCCATTAACTCCCAGCATCCCGAACAGCAGCCGAGCTCCAGCAGTGGATCAGCCACTGATGGTGATGTGAGTAGTGAAGATCCAGCATCAGTGTCTGCAGTTGCAACAAAAATCTCTGACATGGGTTCCATTGGAAGCGCCTTAAATAATTCATCGCATCATCATCATCCGCAACAGCAGCAAACAGTAGCAACAGCGACGTCGAAGAAGCCCCACCACCCTGGCTACACTACGCGTCCAGTCAGATTACCACTGCGTAAGCATCATAGTTTTCATTTTCAGCCATCGCAAACTGTGGCCGGAATTAGGTCGAAACACCGACTCAAGCAGCAGCAGCAGGGGGGTGGAATCATCGCTAATGGCTTCTGTGGTGATGATGGCCATAGGCAACCTCCATATCTAAATGAAAACACCGCCTTTAAGCCAATCTCACCAGTGGAGCACATTACCAGCAGTAGCTGTGTCCGCAGTACTCGATTAGTTAGTAATGAGTTAATTCCAGCGAATTTCAGAGAGATAAATGCCAAGCCAACGCCAACAGATGGCAGTGCGATTCCGCGAATTTGCGGAACCAGCCTTAAGCGGCATATGTCGAATGTGGAGACCTACGACAGCAGCCGCTACAACAAACAGCTCCATCATCATCAGCGACGCGCGAAACATCACAGTTCAGAGGACGACGATGAGGAGGAGGAGGAGGAGGAGGAGGACGACGACGATGAAGAGGATATCCAGTCCGATGACGAAGAGGACGATAATGATGTGAACATGTCCAATATTCCGACGAGCAAACAAGTTGCCTATGCCGATGTCCTGAAACAACCCATTGACGAGATAGCCATCAGTTCTGATAGCGAAATGATTCATCGGCGACAGTACAGACATAAAGACTTCCCCGGTGGTCGCTACCCTAATTGCCCTCAATTTGCCACCGCACGACACACTGCAAGGACGAACAGCTGCCAGGGCATAGACATCGATCCGGATTACACCTTCTACGAGGACGAAGATGCCGATGTGACGATACTCAGCGTGGCCAGCAGCCCGGGCAGACGAGCCACACAATACGCCGCCCGAAAATTCAACGAAGTGAAAATTTAAAAAAAAAAAAAAAAAACAATAGATATATAAATTTAAGCTTAAAGGACATCATCCATTCCAGTGTCGGGTCATTGTTAAGTTTTATTTTTTCTGTTTGGTACTCTCTTGGTAGTACTGTACATAGTACTCTTATGTGTAGATGCGTTAAGTCGTTAAGTTTGGACCATGAAAAGGGTAAACAAAAAAATGAGAAAAATTTCTAAACTGTAGTTATTATTAGGTAGCTCTTAAGGATATCAATTTTGTAAAAACTAGTTTTAGTAATAGTAGTATTTCTATTTTGATGTAAGCATAAAAAAAAAAACTGAATCCAGAACAAAAGGCAAGGCAATGTGTGTAATATTGGGGTATGTTTAGAAAGTTTCCTATTTTTAATATTTAATTTATTTATTTATTTAAGGTTAAATTTCATTTAAAAAAAAAAATGTCCTTAGACTAGGGTGTGGTAGGATGAAGTCGGTTTGCAATACTCGAAATGAAGATGCAAGTTATTTGGTACAACATGTTGAGATAGCTGTGCGCCCTTAGCTTGGTGAAGATTTGCGGAGCCGATGAACCTCGGGGTTGCTATTGGAGCAAACTCTGAAATTTACTTTTAACATTTATTTTTAATATTTATCTAAACAGATAAACAGTAATGGGAGCCACATAAGTCATGCAAATTGGAACCTTGTTTTTAGAACATTGAGGATAATGATCTCCATATTTTAAAAATCAAGGGCATGTTCAAAATGTCATGGTATGAGGAGAAATTGATACAAAATTTAGCATGATGCAGATCAGGTGGACCAGTTTGGCAATAAATCGTTGGATATAGGCCTTTGTGGAGCAGCCAATATAAAAATTATAAATCCCCTCAGTTCGTATATCCACACCAAGGCCTTCGTTGACAGATCCTAAGAAGTCGTAAGGTGAAGCTTCAAAAAATATTTTTCTACTGCGTCACATCTTGCAGACGTCTGACAAAAATCCGAGACCATAATCGCCCTTAAAAAGGCGTTCGTATTCGGCCTGCAGTCCCTTCCATTCGTGCCAAAAACAAAAATCATACAAGAAAATGGTTTCGAGAAGCTATAAAGGCCTGATGTGCCAACTATTTATTTAAAAAAAAAAAAGCTGACAATTTTAAACCTGTCCCTCGAAGTAAGCTTGCCAATAGAAATTCTTTACAAAGGATTCTGGATTGTTTTCGTTTAAAAACTTACTTACAAGGTGGATTGCTCATGTTTTTCTCAGTGTTTGGCAAAAATAGCTAGAAGCATATAGGCAGCAAAAATGAACCCACTGGTATGTCCCGGTCTAGATAACACTCTGGCCTTCTAACCCCCTTTCCTAACCCATGCGGTATCAAAAAGGACCTAAATTAATCTGGTCTAAGTGTGTCTTTTCAGACAGCCACTTTACCTAACCTAACCTACTTCCAAGGTGGATTGCACATGTTTTTCTTAGTGTTCAGCAAAATTTATAAAAAGTCTGGAAGATGATTGAGAGTGAGACCCCAATTTACGGAACTGTTAGTTTGCAAGGCGGACAACATGCAATCGTTGATTTATTGGTTCGAAATGATCAATAAAAATTATTGCGAACAAAATTCCTAAGGCGTGGGACTTTTTTCTCTACACTGAGGAAAATTAATTATTAATTTGCTATACCTACCCGCATTTTAGCAAGCTTAATAATATCTTGGATATGCAATTAACTAGCACAAGTTAGAGCTTTTACAAGTAACAGAGATCACCTGAGTACTTAAAAGTAGCTGTGCTAGTTAAAACTAAAATTCAGTCGGAAATAAAAACCGTACTCCGAAGATGGGTAGGGTTATTTATACAGAAAGTACTTGCGCCACCCACTTGTTTCGGTTTCTGAAAATTTCGAAATCCTAATGGTTTATGTCAGCCTCCAAGGTGGTATCTCTTGATCTAAAAAAAGTACTTACTGCTCTTTAAAAGTAACAGCTCTGTAAAACCAACAGCTCTCTAGCTTTCAATATGGGCCATAAGCTCTCTCAAAGGAGCTTACAGCTCTGTATAGCTGTACCGCTGATATTTTACGAGTTTCGAATACATCTATTGTGATGACAGCTTCTCTAGCTCTATGAACGGGTACAATACCCAAATACCTACGGCGGATGTACTGAAATATACCTTGTTGGGCTATGTAGATCAGTTAAGGTCTATTTAGATTTAAACAGCCAAAACTGTTTGCAGTTAATGTAAACGCCTAAGTCAGACTTATGTGGTGCCGTTTGCAGTCCTATGTGGACCACTCCAATCACTCCAATCAGCTCGGTCCCTAGCTAGCTGCCTCCATTTGGTTGTGGTCGCTCTCCAATTGTGAGCACCATTCAACGTAGGGTTTTCTTCTGATACGTCCCTCAGCGGTGGTCTCAAAGAATCGTCGCGCTGCTACCGTTTTTGGATCTGGTTAGCGTCGCTGTAAAGTTCGTCGTTGAATCTTCTCCTCCACACTCCATCGATACAAACCGTACCGAATGTCACCGAATATTAAAATATCCCAACAAGTTCTCATCCGCTTTTAACAGAGTCCACTCTTCTGCACCACCACCACGGTATCTTGTCTTGGCTGGCATCATCCCCAGTGCCCACCAGTTATATAGATACCCAAAAGTTAAGAGGGTCCTACAAATAGGGTTAGAGTTGACTTTTTAAGATAGGGCGATCCGGAAAGTTGCTCTTGAACAGTCCCAGGGTATTTTAGTTGCTAGTTGTGAAATGTTGTTTAGCATTTTTTGAGGTTGGTTCAATGCCTTGTACAGCTTCATTAAATTCGTCAAAAAAGTTTGCAGTAGCTGGAGAATCAGTCAAGAGTTGTAAAAACGCTGACAGCCCGATAGATGGCCTATGATTTTTCAAATTCCTACACACACTGCAAAAATAATAAAGTCCATTCGATAGCAGTAACCGGCGACAGTCAACAAATTCATGCAGGATCAGTATACCTACGGCGGACTTACTCATTGTACAAGCAGTCACACTCATTCCACCCTTCGTGACATTTTTTTATTATCAATCCCCAGACATTGTCTACTTTTGAATACATTACCCCTCTCCCGTCGTCGTCAGTGCTATCGCTATCGCTCCCACAGACGTTCTTATATTCTTCTGCCATTTTTCTTGTGTAACATAAATATAAATCTGAAGAAAACAAATCTTTTCTAGGTAATTTACTGTCTTCCGATACGTTTAACACGATCTACTGGCAACAAACATGGCACTGTTAAATTGCCACTACGTCAAGTTGACTGTCGTCCTGGTGATCAAACAGTTATACCTCTGTACACCAGCCTACCAACAGATAAGTCTGTCACCAAATAGTCATTGTGAGCTTCACAGAAATGCTGGTATGACTACAAAACAAAAAATAATTCCCACACGCGCACTCTGCCCCATTTGACTATGACTCCTTATTTTGTGCTGCCTACATAATCATCTATCTAAATTCTCTTCTCTTTATTTATAGCAATTATCTGACTTTGAGGACATCTACAAAGGCAGTAATACGTACATTTTCTAAAAAAATAAAAATAAAAGTGAAATTAAAACACAATCCTTCCGAAATATGACTAAAAAAAAAGTCTAGTCCCTGAATTTCTGTTTCATTCTAGTCAACGTTTAAGTGTGTTGTTAAAGTTAAGGTAAATTAAAATTTCCCATTTATTATATCGCAGAGTGTTGTTGTTAATTCTTTTTTTTTTTTATTATTATTTTTAATTTATTTGCAAAGAACTTTTCTGTCGTATTGCGATGGTGGTGGTAGTTCAAATAATGAATGTCGAATTCTTGATTCTGTCAAATTGATATCTCATTGTGTGTGTCCATTTTATTTTATTACTTCATTTATATTCATCACTGCACTGTGCGTTATCTACTGCTTTGTGCATTAAATTGTTACGTCTGCTCACATTGTTTTATCATAATAACGCCGCCAGCAAAATACGACAGAATAATATAACTAAAATGAATTAACCTACTGACTAATGCTTTTCACATCATGTCGACTAATGTTTTGTTGAGAGTGTTTCTGTTTATACTAATAAGGGAATCGAAATGGATTGCCAGACAGGTAAGAGGTGGAGATAAATTATCAGGTCCGGGTGAATAGAGTCAAATGATGTTTGAAAATGTATTTCCGTTTCTGTTTTGTTAGGTGATTTGATAGGATATGTAGTTCTTTGTAAAACCAAGAAGTGAAATGAGGAGAAGCAAACTTTGTTGACGTAACTCTCTGATAAACATAACCACAGAAGACTGAACTTTCAGCAACAATTTCTAACAATAATATAACCATTTGACCAAAAACGCCCCCGAAAAGAAGGCGTGGCTATGATCGAAATTAGCCCGGAGTCTCTGAAAACATAAAAAAAAAACTCCATCGAAATCTGTTCAGTAGTTTTCACGCCAACTGGTAGCAAACACACCACACCCAACAGTTTTTATTTAATGTAAATGTTTTTGCCAGTTTTTTGAAAATATGAATCATTTTTTCCTACGAGTACAAGTATCATCAGATCCACGCACAAATTGCTGTTGGCTCTAAGTCTACTAGATTCGCAAGCTTGGGATGCTCAAATGGCACCGTCATATTTTTTGGTCGCCATCTCCAAATGAACAGGGCCCACTCCCTTTCGGGTGGAAAAAAGATAGCGTGTCAAATCGAAATGCGCTTCAAAATGCATGTATGCATTTCATTATACAATTATACATACTCATTTGCGAGAGGCGATAGTCATTCACCTGTCATACGTCGCACTATTAAAAAACGCAGATTTCCCGAAAGTATTCAACAGACCCGATTAGTTTTTTGAGAAAAGTGTTATAACTATGTAAACCTATGCAAGCCTAAGACAAATGATAAGTATACCGCATTAAGTACTAACTCCTGCATGCCCAACTACGCTTAACAATTAAAAAGCTGCTATTCCGGAGTCATACACCCTATCCCAACTGTACCACCACAAATATTGTTAATAAACTTTCCACCTTAGCCATTGGCAGCTTCGAATTTCGATGACGAACTCGAGTACGCCGACATGGATTTCCATAACTATGGTCCAATCAATTATAAGGCTGCATCGGTATATGCTCTAGTCAAAAAGGACAAGAAGACCGGTGCTCTAAATGCAGTTAAATAAAGTTGTTTTTATTGTTAATTTTTTTTTTTTTAATAATTTTATTCAATCAAGTTATTGTAGATCTTTTTTTATTTCTTATATAAATGCCAGAGAAATAATATAAATATCCAAAGATAAATATTCATTTATAAACATCCGAGAATACTTAAAAAGTGCATTTTTGTTTTTAACACAAACAAATCTAAATAAATAAACGCTACGATAACTATACACTATACCAAAAACAAATACTGAGTATCAAAATTAGCTACTGCATAAATACTTTATAATTTTGTACACCTATAATAGTTAAATATTTAGACCGAACATTATACGAAATACTCAACAAAAAGAAAAATTAACAAAACTACTCGCCAAAAGTAAAAAAAAAAATCACGAAAATTAGCATATAAACTAAACCAAATATGAGATAAATCTTCATAATATTTTATTATATATTTATTTATTTAAAACTTGTTTAACGTAATATTAATATTTATAATTTATTTATTTTTAAAATACAAAAAAAAAATATTCTTTACCATAATTAACAAGAAATACAAAAATACGATGATGAGCTTTTACCTACAACTTCAAAGAACAACAATAGAAAATAACAATTGTAAAGAATTATTATAGTAGACATATATATTTATCAAAATAGTAATGCAATAGGCGTTTATTGTAAACAAATAAAAGAAATATCAAATTCATAATAAAACTTAATAACACCTTTCAATATCTTCACTCACATCTACATTTATATCAACAAGAAAAATAAAAAAAAACAATGAAACCTTTGTAACATAGACAGGACGACATTTCTAAATATTAAACAAAACGAAACAAAAAAACTTACTCAAAGAAAACCGGAAAACTCAATCAATACCACTTTTAGTGTAACATATTTAAAAAAAAAATGCAACTTAACAAACATTATAAAATATTCTGTTTTAGTTTTCATTTTTTTATATGAATAAAATATTGTAAATTATAAATAAAAACTATTTTTCAATAATAAAGAAACAAAATACACACCAGAAAAAAATACGCAAAACAAGAATTTAATAAGTAACTGTTCATTGTAAATTACATCGTTTTATTTTCCAAGTAAGTAATAAATGAAAGAAAACAAAATCTTAACTCTAAGTATAAAATTTGTCATTTAGTCGTATAGTGAGAAAAACAAAATATATTGATTTTACTTAACACATTTACATAGGATAAACAATTTAATAAAGCAAAAACCAAAATGAAGAATTATTTATAAATACAAAAAAATATTTATGTATAAATATAGTATATGACATTGTTTTCTTTTGTTATACTATTGTAATTATAATTATATACAAAAAAGAATATTAGACTCAGCAAAAAATAAAACAAAAAAAAAATTAATAAATAGTAAAATATAAAAGGGAAATAAAGAAGAGATAAAAAAAAATAACATTTAACATTTTAGTTGTTTTATTAAGTACAGTTTTTATTTAGGAATGGCTATCGTGATTTCTTGAAGATACATTTCTTGAGAACGTTGATGCGTTGTCGGTGATTTTCTATGTGTACTGCCGACTTTGTTTGGCGGTCACTTTTAAATGGAGAATGGTCGATTAAAATGTTTATTGAATCAGACTTCAAATTGGGTAAGTCATGAAAGGAATTCTTTGAAACCAGGAAGTCTTCGCGCCGATATGAACTCACTACAAGGGCAAGTATGGTACATTGCTTATAAGTTATACCCAACTTTTAAATTCAATGGCGAAAAATGCATCAACGTGTAAAGAGTAGGCATACAAGTACCTTGGTTTGGAAAACATGTTTGTGGTGATACAAATGCAGTTTAAGAGCAACTTCTTCAAGCTGCAGTTCTAAATTTTGTCTTGACATCTTTATCGCTGTTTGGCCAAATGATGCCAAAAAATTATTCTGGATTATAGACTCATATTTGACTGCCCTTTGAGGCTGAGGCTGTTATTATATGGATGGCTATGAAAAATCCGTCGCTACCCCTTTGATAGATGAGACGTTCAAAAAAGTGTGAGCTTTTTTCCTAACCCAACGCGTACACAAGAAACTAAAGAGTCTACGAAAATAAATAACAAGTCCGTATAGAACCCTATTATAAGCTTACACAAGCATTTGTTTTGTGTGAGTTTGAATTTTTGGGACCAATCTAAGGTGCCTACAATTTAAGGCCAAAAACGAACGGCTGGCTAAATCGAAAAGCCTATTCCGGCAGTTATAATTTTATAATTCTGGATGCCTGTCAGACTTATGCGAGAGGTGGTTTAGTGAAAGAAACCTTAAAAATGTAATTTGTGTTTTCCGGAGATCGAACCTGTTAAACAAGTGGTCCGAAATAGCTATATAGCTCTAACAGAAAGTTTGTGGGAGATAAGCTGTTATTTTAAAACGCGCGATATATTAACCAGAAAGGAACGTCGGGGTACCGTAGCTCAACTTTATTCGCAGTTGTATGAAATTCAAGACTGACTGAACGAGCGAATTTAGCTCAGGGCCTGAAAGGGCACCATAGTTAAGCCAAAAGATTAGAGTTCGGCTGCCACCCGAAAGATATTTGTTCCAATATCTGAAGTGAAATGGCAAAATCTGTCAGCTATCAAATCAACTGTTATTAAAAGCGGTGTTTCCAATTTAAAAATCAAACAAGATCCAACCTCTGCTTTCAATGCTGCTTTCTAAGGAACTAGAACATGAACATAATAAAATAGTTTTCGTAACAGGTCTGTAGGGACCCTAGGCCTAGCTTCTCACAACCATTCGTTTGTGTGACTTTTCATTTTTGGGACGAATGGAAGGGATTTACAATTTTGTGCCGGGTCCAAACGGCAGCAGCGGAATTTGGGTTTCTTTCGGGATGCGAACCTGCGAACCCTCGCTTGGTAATCCAACACACTAACCACTAAGCCACTGCGCCTACACATGAACATGAACATGAACATAAGCATGCATTCAATTTTAATGATTGCAATGACGCAGAACTTTCTATGAGCTTTCGTTTAAGCAAAAACTTTCATTTTGACTTGTGAAGCTCTGGTTCTAGGAAGCACTGATTGAGATTACTGCCAAAGATTTTGCCAACAGCGTTTCCCTCAATCTATGTCAACTAGTCACCAGATCCAAGTCCAAAAGACCAATGACAGCTTGATAGAAAGATGCCTCTTTAGGAATGAGGTTCCAAAACGTCAAATTGACATACCTTGGCTTCAAATTTGGAACCGCAGCCGAAGTAAATGGGAAAAAGAGAACATTGTTTTAAAGTCACGGTTGACCCTGAGACTTGAGTCATGTCAACCTGCCTAAAATGAAATGAGGGGAGCCATTTATAAAGACTTAACTTTAATAAAGCTGCAAGAGGTGTGGGACTGCCGCTGAGATTTTAGCAACCGGGGGAAACTATTTAGTAAAAGCAAAAACCAACTCATAATCTTTGCTTGGATAAAAATATGTCTCATGAAAAAATCGCAGCATCGTTTGTCGGGGTCTGAAGAAAGGAGATCTCTTGATCGGCGCCAACTACAGAGAGACACAAGTCACTTCAAAATCGCAAAAGAGATTCTGCGCAATAATTTTTGACCCGTTAGTGAACTACTTAAAAAAACTGAGTTAGTCCTCTTTACAAGGAAATACAAAATCCCCACATTTGTACCCCCTAAACTCAACGGCACCCCTCTGGTGCTCACTAACACGGCTAGCTACTTGGGCCTCGTTTTAGACAGCAAACTGAGCTGGAAACCCAATATTCTGCGGAGAGTTCAGAAAGCCACCACGGCTCTGTACTGCTGTAAAAAAGCCATTGGAAGCAGATGGGGGCTTCATTCACCCTCCCGGAGTGACTGGGAGAATGATGTAGTGCCTCGTAAGGAGTCAGTCTGCTTCTATACAGACGGGTCCAAAACCGAAACCGGGGTGTTTTCTCTTTTGAACTAGATAACTAGATTGCAAAATCTCATTCAGCCTTCCTAATCACTGTAGTGTATTCCAGGCGGAAATCATGGCGATCAAAGAGGCCTTGTCGTGGCTTCGGTATAATGTAATATCTGTAAAGGATAACACCATCTTTGCCGACAGTCAAGCCGCGATTAAATCCCTGGATTCTGTCATCTTCAATTCCACAACTGCCCTCGATTGCCGATTATCTCTTAACGAGATGGCGAAACAATTCAAAATTCACCTTATATGGGTGCCGGGTCATAGAGACATTCCAGGGAATTGTATGGCCGACGAACTCGCCAGACAAAACAGTACTATGTCGATTCAACCGGAAAAGGAGAATCTCTCCATGCCTCTTGCTACATGCAAGCTCCTAATTAAGCAAAACGCGATAAGCGCTACGAATCGCAGGTGGTCTAATTGTACAACGTGCCACTCAGTTTACCCATGGTAAACACTTTAGTAGGTGTCAGCACGGGACACTGCATCATAGGGAGACATTCTCTCAGGTTGGGTCTCCCCTCAAATGATTTCTGTAGAAGCTGTATGGACGAGGAGGAGGAGGAGAAGGAGACTATTCTTCACCTTCTCCGCACGTGTCCAGCACTGTCCTTCCGTAGAAAACTATACCTCGGTTAATACTTCTTCGACAATCTCAGCGAACTCGCGAACATAGGAATCAACTGCCTCCAACGCTTCATTCTTAGCTCCGGCTGGTTCAACGGGTAGTTTATGAGAGCACCGATCCTGTGGTATCACAATGGGCCTACTCTGGCCTAAGTGAGGCTGCACTAGAGGTGGCCTCCCACTCTAACCTAACCTAACCTACTTAAAAGATCCTTGACAGCGGCTTTAGCCTGAGAAATCCATCTTTGTTCACGCTACCCACTTTTTCGTCGATTTTAAAGTTGCCTTTGATAACTTATGTGCTGTCGCTGCTCTATAAAAGCCTACAAGAAAACTACCGAACCGTTCGATATTAGAAAATATCTTAGAGAAGATGACGCGCTTTCATGTGATTTCTTCAACATCATTCCGAAAAGTATTGTACAAAGCTCACATGGCAGCTTCGGAGGTACAATATTTCAAAAGTCTTTACAACAAGTCGCATATGCCGGTCTCATTCCTATCATCTGAAGAACAGAACGAGCTATCAATGCCTCAATGGTGCACTTAGGCCCAATCAAACAAAACAGTAAAGGGTCATTCTCTTTTCGGTTTCGAAAGTGAAGGTAAATAAACAAACCTCAGCGATACATTTTTGATGAAAATTTTATTTCATAATAAAGTTTGGACTTTGCCATTAAGTGGGAAATACAAAAACATTAAAATGGCCGCCTCGGGAAGATTCGCAAGGTATTTTGCGTAACCGCACAGAAAAAAATTAACGGGTCAAATCGCATGATCTTGGTGGCCAATTGACGTCGCCAAAACGTGAAATTACGCGACCATGAAACTTCTCACGCAATAAATCCATAATTGGTCGTTTTATGTGGCTTGTTGCTCCGTCTTGTTGGAACCACATCTCGTCCAAGTCATGATCTTCAATTGGCGGCCAAAAAAAATCGGTTGTCATTCGATCGGTTATCAATCGATAAATTCGTATCATCAGCAACACTTGCATTTGCAGCAGCAATATTTTCGACTGAGCGTGCATTACGATGATGCACAGGCCTTACAACATCAGTAACGCTTCTACTGTCTTCAAATTTCTTCACAATTTTTCCGATTGCTTGCCTAGTCGGTCGATTATGACGTCCATAATCATCGCGTAATGCGCGAAAAGTGGCTGCGTTTTAGTAAGTTTTAATAGTTGCAACGCGTTGTTCGATTGCAAAGCGATCCATTATCGTAAATGGCAACTATTCAACAAATATTATGACACTTCAAATGACAGCTGTGTTTCACAGGTGTCAAATGCCAGCGTTACCAATTTGAAACCACGAAATGAATGACCCTGTATATAGGAGAAAAAGACATCGCCTTTTGGTGGCGCGCAGAAATGAAAGGACACCTCAGTCACCCAGCAGAATTTCAGTCAGCTTGAAGGCTGTGCCTTTTGTTTGCTCTCAGCTGACAGTCAATTTGTTTGAGATTTTGAACAAGAAGCCTTTTTATTCAAAAACGTTGCCTCGAAGGTTGAGACCAGTCTATCGCCTCGTTTACTTTTTCGAACTAAAAGGAGCAACAATTGCAGCTGACTTTTTTAATCAGAGACTACCCCGACGCACGTATACGTATATCTAACAAAAAAAAAAAAGACAAATAACCACGGAGTAGAGAAAAATCCGAATCTTCTCCCACATAAAACCACACTTGAACAAACACGAACTAAAGAGCAGTCTCCGTCCCAACTCAATAAGCAACCGGAGGTGAAAAGCCACTTAAAGTTTTCAAATGCACAAGTATACACTTTGGCGTACAGACAGCAACTTAATTTCGACAAATCCTTCACATGCCTATATATATGGGAACATCCTGTGCCCGCAAACCTAATTAATTAAATTGCCGAACACACTTGCAAATAAATATCTTATGTCCGCATCCTGTTTCGAATCATAAAATTCTATCCCCAAAAACATATTCACTTGGCTGTTCATTTAAAAATCCCCCCTCTTCACTCAACAGTGGTGCTGTGGAACGATGGTATAAACCATATCCTTAAATCATCCCCAAATGGTAGACAAAAATGTGTGCATATGACCACAATGGCGGCGTTGGTGGCTGCTTCTTCTTCCCCCAGAGTGAAAGGCGAATATATTATATTCAACTGGGAAGAGACAGAGTAGAAAACAACAACAGCAACTACCTAAAAAAAAAAAGAAGCTTAACAAACTCCCGGAAAGCAAACAAAAAATAATCCAAAAACAACGACCACATCGCGTTCAAATCATGACCTTTGGTTTGTCCAAATATTTTCGGTTCCATGTTGCACCATCATCATCATCATCATCATCGTCGTCGTGGTGGTGGTCGACGTCGTCGTTCGACGTTATCCTGGTCATCCCTGTTTGTGTCATCGTCGTCGTTGCCATTGTCGTCACGGTCGGGACATTAAGGGTAAAGCTCTTAATTTGATTTATTCTGCAGGAGAGCTGCTTTCCCTGCTGCAGTTTACGAGTTGGTATTTTTTTTTTCCACCAACCCAACATTGTCCTGCAACGTATCCTGTCGGTCTGTGCATCTGTAGTTCGTCGGTCTTTTGTTTGTCTATCCATTTCTACTGTCCCTTGTCCTGTACGGTATGTATATCCGTTTCAATTTCTGCATTATCGTTCAAGTTCACAAACATACCACGCCCGATGTCCAACCACAATACAGTGGCAGAATTGTAATCATTATCAATGTCAGCCGGCTTAGGACAAAGTTACTCTTGTCCCTTAGTGCAGTCCAGTGCGGGATCGGGGCAGCGTATCCTGACGTTGATGGGTCTCACGCAGTGGCGATGGAATGGCACAAATGTGAGAGGTTCTGGTGTTCAAAAAAAAAAAAAACCACAACTATGTCCTTGTCCTTCCCTCTAGAGCTAAGGGGCACTCGACCCATACCTGTGAATAGTACGGTTTTTTTCCTGCCCAGCATACGATGTCACCTCGTCCCTATAGTCCTTGTTTATTTATTTGTTCTGTTAGGGTAGGACTGGTAGTATTCAGCTCCTACAGGCTGCTGGCTGGTTATGTATGCTCTCTTGAATTTTAAGGATATGACACAATTTAGGAATTCAAGAGGACCAACGGTCACAAATATATTTTTATTATTTTTTCCTCGGGTGTGCTTGCTCTTTGGCATAAAAGGGAAAAAATTACGTTACTTGGTCTTTCATAGCGACCCGTGATATGAATATTAATTGCAGGATGTGTATGGTTCTTCCACTTTTTTTCTTGTTTGCATATTTCCTCCAACCCGCCGAGCAGTAGAGTGAGAGAGCGAGGCAAACTTTCATCGCTTCGATGGCGCCATTAAAAGGAGGAAACACATAACAGAAGTTTACTTATAGCCACCGTGCGGAAGATGAGGGCTTAATTTGCATCCGGGATGCGTGCCCTGACTCGGACAGGTATGGGAGATGCGGAGCGAAATGCACCAAGTTGCAGGCAAACTGCATTAGTTAATGGTAATGGTGTGTGGCAACTTTTGCAGTAAACTAGAGAAAATTAGTTGTCCGATGGGAGAGTGTCTGCGGTTGAGAAGGCGGCTTTTGGTCGGGGTATATGAGATGTGAGCTAAACCCCTGGCAATAGAGAAGCCAAAGGCTTTAAGCGAGAGAGTTAGATTTCACTTGCAAGACTTTGGGTAGTTATTTTTGTGCAAGTTAAAGTGCGTTTTATGGCAGAATGCACTTAGCCTGTTAAACAGCAATTAAGGATTCGCTTTTGAAGAGATCTGAGAGAATAAGTTGTCGGAACTGCGCACTACATTACAGAAGTTGGGATTGATGTTTTCAATCATAACGCGAGGTTGGTGAAAGTTCAGATGACCACTAAATTTAAGGGTAGGATTAAGAGGCATCAAGCAGTAAAAGTTGGTTCCCTTCCACTTAAGCGAGTTACCTACTCCTCTACTCCGTGTGCGAAAGGTGGCTGCGTTTGAATCACCACTTTTGTAGTAAGTTTTAATAATTTTAACGCGTTGTTCGATTGTTAACCGATCCATTATCGTAAATAGCAAATATTCAACTAATATTATGACACTTCAAATGACAGCTAAGTTTGACAGGTGTCAAATGCCAGCGCTACCATCAATTAATGACCCTTTACATCTAAAAACACCGATATCAGACTGTTTGCTGGGGTATGGTCAAGGCTTCTCAAAAGAGTCTTAAAAATATTCATAATAATAAACGTGGGCAGTTTTTTATTGGTTAAATGAAATTAATTTAAGGCAAAATGTGCCAATGCCATTTGTTGCTAAAATGTCAATGGCTGTCGGAGTGTCAAGTTTAGCGGAAGCAGGGTCGGATTTAGAGGTCTGGAGGCCCTAGGACAACAAAAGTGTGCAGACCCCCTGGCCTCTACTTATTTTCCAAATAAAATGCACAAGAAAAAATGCAGTAAATGCAAATTTTAGGCAGTAGATTTCTATTTCGCGTTCTTGCGTTGCGTTGCCTTGCTTTAAATATAGTATTGTAATACACTATTCACACCTAGCCGAAAACTGGGTTTTCGCAAAAGCACTCAAAAACTACATCTAAAACAGAAGTTTTCCAATACATATTTCAGTTTTCCAAGAAAACACCACGAAAACGGCTTCCAATCGTTGGATTTTTCAAACAAATACACCTTTTGCAATATTCAGCAGAACAGCTGACCGAACAGAAGTCACAACTCACAACTTAAAGTCAATTTCCACACTTCGTTGATCGGCTAATATTATTTTAAAATGCTCCGAATTCATGTTATCTTATAATAAATGCGACCGAAATTAACTTATAGCCAAACAAATTTACACAGAAGTTTAAATTGATTGATTGAAAAGTCAAACGAAAACTAAGTAAAGGGTGATTTTTTAAGAGGTTTAGAACTTTTTTTAAAAAAAAAACACAAAAAATTCGAAAAAATGAATGAAATATTTATTTGAATCGATAGTTTGAACCTTGCAATTTAATGTTTAAAGATAATTTCATGCAAATGTTGACCGCGGCTGCGTCTCAGGTAGCCCATCCGCTGAGTCCAATTTTGGCATACTCTTTCACACATATCGGCCGGTATCTCACGAATGAATGCATGGATGTTGGCTTCCAGTGCGTCAATCGAAGCGGGCTTGTCCCTATACACATTAGCCTTGGCATACCCCCACAAAAAATAATCTAATGGTGTCAAATCGCACGATCTAGGCGGCCAATTGACCGGCCCGAAACGTGAAATTAACTGTTCACCAAACTCGCCTCGCAATTGCGCCATTGCTTCGCGTGCTGTGTGGCATGTGGCACCGTCTTGTTGAAACCACATATCATGCAAGTCAAGAACTTCCATTTCGGGCAAAAAAAAGTTTGTTATCATCGCTCGGTAGCGTTCACCATTGACAGTAACGCTGCGATTCACATCATCTTTGAAGAAATATGGCCCAATAATGCCGCCGGCCCATAAACCGCACCAAACAGTGGCTTTTTCGGGATGCATTGGTAGCTGTTGCAATGCTTCTGGCTGATCTTCACTCCAAATGCGGCAATTTTGCTTATTTACGTACCCATTCAACCAAAAATGAGCCTCATCGCTGAACACAATTTTTCGATAAAAAAGCGGATCCTCGGCCAGCTTTCCAAGAGCCCATTCACCAAAAATTCGGCGTTGTGGTAGGTCGGCTGGCTTTAGTTCTTACACCAGCTGTATCTTAAAAGGCTTTACGCCCAAATCCTTCCGCAAAATTTTCCACGTAGTGCTGTAACAAAGGCCTAACTGCTGGGAACGGCGCCGAATCGACATTTCGCGGTCTTCTGTCACACTAGCTGATACGGCCGCAATATTTTCTTCACTACGCACAGTATGTAAACGTGTTGGTGGTTTAATGTCCAACAAAGTAAATTTGGTGCGAAATTTGGTCACAATCTTCCGAATAGACTGCTCAGAAGGTCGAGAATGCCGATCATAAAATGGAAGCAGCGCGCGATGAACATTTCGAACCGAGCACGAATTTTGATAGTAAAATTCAATAATTTGCAAGCGTTGTTCATTTGTAAGACGATCCATGGTTAAATTGCAAACCAAACTGAAGCTGTTTGACAGTGACACAAGGTACTAAACACACGTCAGCTGTCAAAACCAGTGTTGCCAAAACCAAACCAGCTAAAAAATCACCCTTTAGTTGCTGTTCGGTGTGAATGCATAGACGAGCTTTCGACGAAAACACGTTTTTCGGTGCGATGTGAATAGGGCACGGTTGCCACTTGCAAAAATAATTAGCAACCAAAATTGAAAAAAAAGTTACCAAAGCAAGGTAAAATTTACAAAAAAATCTGGAGACGTTGATAAAACACAAAGAGAAAAAATAGCGTACATCTATATTCATAAGCCAATGTGAAAATGCCTTATCACTATTCTAAGACTTTTCTCTGATTTACGAGCGTAATATGAAAAAATTGGTCAAATGGGTTCGGACGGACAAAAGCGAAACTAATAAGGTTCCGTTTCTTCCCTTTGGGTACGGAACCTTAAAAATCTTCAGAGAAACTAAAAGAGTGTAGAATTCATAGCACTTTATTTTTATTTTTTATAACAGACATTTTTAAAACATAAGAAAAAAAACATAAGCATGGGATCATCTACCATTCTACGAGCCTTTTTTTTATAACAAACCTTTTACAAATTATAGTTTTATGTTTGCAAATAAATAATATGATTAACTAACCTATCCATATCTCAATGTAGTTATAAACAGAAACAGAAAATATTTCGAAGTTCACCAACTGTCAAAAGAAGAAAATGAGTGCATTCAGTAATTTTTTAATAAAACAGGTGTGCCCACGCATATGCAATGCTTTCACTCAGAAAAAGTAAGGCAGCATTTAGATTGGGTAATATTTTTGGTGCTCCTGATCAAAAAGGTACCATAACCAGATAAAAATTAACAAATTCCCAAAAATCAAAGAGCAAAAAAAAAAATTACCAAATTTGGTAAAAAACTACCAAAGTGGCAACTGTGGAATGGGGTATAAGCGAAGTGTGAAGTGCGAGAAACTGTCAGGTCGATTTTCGACCACCCACGGGGCGAACCTAGTAATTATTATTTGCCTATCAAACTACAAGCTTTGCCGCATAAAAAAATATGGAAAAAAAAAATACTTATTAGTTAATAATAAAATTGATTTGTTTAGAAACGCAGCCTTATTTATTAGAATTTTCTATACGCGCCTAAACACCTGTATAGTTATGCAGTGTATAAGTATTTATACAGCCTTTATACACTCTTCCACAAATTCTTTTTTATAAAACATTTTTCCATGCATACCTACTAGTTGTGCTTGCGTCAAAAAAGGTACTGAAAAGGAGAATTCTGTTACATTTATCTGTTCGAAAAGATAACAAAAACTAAGCAGCTTGTGAGAAATGCAAAATTCAAATACAAATAGGAAAAGGAATTAAAAAATTGAAAAGTAAAAAGAAAAAGAATGATTTGGCACATATTTCTTATCGAGGATACTTGTAGAATCTTGAAAATTGAAAATAAAAATGTCGATATAATCCAATTTATTTTTGATTTCATTTAAAATAAAATGTGACAGATTTTTTAAGTCAAAATGACATTTTGATACTATTCCACCTCTATACAGGCACTAAACAACGTCCAAGCGCGTTTAACTTATACAAGCTCTATACAACGTTAAATAATTTTTATAAATAAGGCTTATGCGTTTAGAGGCATCTTTAATATTGCATCTTTAAAATCAATCTTTAAAATATTGCATAACTTTATACACTCTTTTTAACCGTTTTAAAAAAAAGACTGTAGTTGTTTACATATTATTATTAATATATAGTTCTGATTTTATGGGTAAAAAATAGTCGAGACATGGAATCGAACACCCAATCTCTGAGGCTACGGACAAGTACCGCCCATTATACCTTTTTGATGAAAAAGATAAAAATTGCATATTTTACAAAGAAAGTGCAACGAATCTACAATGTGATTAAAATTTGCTAACACAATGTTGGTCGATCGAACTCAACCCTTTTTGATTTCAGGAGTCCAAGGTTTGGGTTTGGTGAGTTAGTAAAGTAGAGAATTGGAAAATTGCCATGACGAACAGATGTAAATGAAAATTGGTGATGCGGCCAAATTACCAATTTAAAAATTTATTTGTATGAATTAATTGTAAAAATGGATTTGGTCAATGCCATCTTCTATAAAACTACGTTCCAAGAGGTATGCCCAGTGATGTGAGGATGTAGGCCTAGTTTTTTTCCCTGGCTCTATAATGCATAAGAAAATTCCAACAGTTTCTTTAATTCGTCTTTTTTTCTTGTCTGAAAGGCTTCCAGCTTAGCTTCTTAAAAAAAAAAACCCCCAAGTATTTGGCTTCATTACACAATGTCAAGCTTGTGCCATTGATAGATAGAGGGTCCCGTTGTTGAATTTTGTATTTCTTGGAGAAGAGGACAACTTTACTTTTGCGGGGGCTCATGATCAATCTACAACGACCTTCTTATAGGCTTCTTAAAAGCTCACTGTAGAAGTTCCTTGCAGGAGCAATATTTTAGCATCTCTCTGTAAGAAGAATTTTAGCAGTTCATTGACGAACAAATTCTAGAGAACTGACAGACCTTCTGGCAAATCTCCCATACCCTGGTTAGGCTACTGAGCATCAAATTAACCACCTTTCCGGTTATAAATAGCTGAAAGTTTCCATTTTTGAAGCTGGCAGTGCATTAACTAAGTCGAAGGTTATAAAAGCGCCTACTACGTTCAGGGTCGCAGCCTTTATGCACTAGCTCTACTGAAGGGAATCGCCAATTGCCGCCATTTAACCTTTCTTATTCCTTAACATGCTGAGTCGCCGTTCAGCGTCAATTCTTCAGGGTTAAAAAATGTAAGTCAGTCGATCTACTGTTTTTAAGAGGAATGAAAAAAGATTTTTCGGCTTACATGAGACCATTAGCCGTCCTTGGGTATGAAAACCACTTCTGCTTATCACCACATCAAGTAGGGAATGTAAACCAGACTTATACAGTTCTTCAGGGTCTTTCTCCAGGATAATATCAGAAGTATTTTTGCAGTTCGCCTGCTATAATGCCTCCTAGTCTTGAAGTTTGTGGATTTGTGCGACTTGTAGGTCAAAAATTACTGCCTCATTAAAATACTTTCTTAAGGCCTTATCCCGTTTGAAAGTCGCCTTGCTATAATGGCAAATTGGACTAGATTAACAGTTGGTACTGTGTGCCGCGGAGGCTCATGGTGATACCCATGAAACTGATAAAACATTTCACATGTCCAAGTCCATCTCCTTCGCCAAACATTTGAATAGCCGTACCTACTTCAACTCACATTCGTTTACAAAAATCACTTAATGCTTTTGGAAAGAAAACTTCTAACTCTGCCCTAGCTTTGAAATATTTTGAACTGAAAAAAAAAAAAAAAAAACCAACAAAACCAGCTCCACCAACGAACAAAAGACCGAGTACCGTAATTTGTCGTTTACCACCTTAAATGGATTTATTTTCATTTTTCCTCTCCAAGGTATAACAAATTATCCTGCAACAAAACTTCTTCGCCACCACCGCATACAATCCAGTTCACCATTCATGCGCAGACCTTGAATGGATGAGCTAAAATATTCCGCATAACTCCAACTGTGCTATGTAAAGGATGTGAAACAGCGTACACTGCTGCTCTGAGTTAAATTCCTCACCGGATGCAGCATCACGTGAATGTGAGCAATTAAAAACAAAAACAAAAATATAAGTGAAATAATTTCAGCCGCTCAAAATTACCAACGGCAAAAAGAGGATAACGCTCTGAAGTCTGAGGCCGCAACTCACCATCGAAAAGGTGTTCATAATTTGCATTCGCCTCATTCGTAAAAGTTTTTGTATGTGGCTGCTGCAGGAGTCGACAAAACTTGTATTGCAGAATATTAGCATAATTAATATGAAGGAGAAATCCTTTTGGTGCTGAAGTTTTTTTTTTTTTTTTTGGCTCTGCAATATTGTATGAATTAATTTTCAACTTGAAACCCACATGAGGCGAGGGCTGTGTGAAGTGTCCTTATTCCACCCCAGTCCTTCAGATTAACAGAAAGTTTCAGTTAAGATTATTATGAATGAATGTGGGAGTGGCGGTCCTTAGAATTGCTATTTCCCAACCTGCACTTGAGCAGAGTGTGGGGGGAGGCGGGGAGGCTATTCGAGCAAAATTCCCGCAGTGTCCTCTTGTTAATTCAATAAACAACACAAAATGCTCAGCCATTTGAATGAGTGGCGGAGCCGTTAGTCTTTAGCCCTTAGCCAAGGATATCCTTGGAGGAATGTCCGCTTTCATTTTTGTTTTGTGTCGTTGGCAGGCCGTTTGTTTTTTTTTTTTTTTTTTCATGGAACAAGTGCTCGAGAAGAGAGATGTACTGTTGATCCTTATCCGTGTCCTTTTGTCCATCGCAATGGCAGTAAAGTGTATTTCTGCGTCGCTCGCCGTCTGGTTTCCCCCCTCTTGTGTTACTTTGTTTGTTCGCCGCGTATATGATGAAGAAGAGTTGCGCGACTGCCACATACAGTCCTCTTCGAAACCAGCATAAATTGGCGGGAGAGGGAGGGCGCCTTTTGTTAGTTGGTTTTCGGCTCGGGTGTTTTTTTGTTCGCCTTTTAAGTGTTAGAGAAGAACGAAAGAACTTCGGGTTAATGGATGCACTAAAGTGAGTGATGGCGGAAATGGTGTCCATATATACTGCGAATGGATAACTTGGAAAATTGCATCCGAAATTGAGGTCATAAATTACAGTTTTGCGAAAAACCAGCGGACATGCACAAGTGGAGTAAATTCATTTGTGGATGTTTCCTTCGAAGAGGAATGTGCGTGGGCCATTGGCAGGGAATCGAGGATATTTTTCGTGGCAATTATTTACATTTTATGGGGATTTTTCTTTGATTTATTTTATACTGAGCGTCGAGCACATTTACGCATGGATAAGGAAGATAGATGCAGCAGTGGCGGCGGCGGCCGGCAAGCACGAGTTATTGGTGCAATTTTGAAATCTGTGGTCAAGCAACTTCATGCTGAATGTTAATGGACTTTAGCTTAAGGCGTGAGTACGAGTGTGGTGCCAGTGGAGGGCGGTTAAACTGTGGAGGGCAGTTCCAGGGGCAAGAGTTTAATTGGATTTTGTTTCATTTCGATACCGAATTGGACCAAGAGCCCCTGAAATTATCTTCGTAAATGCAATTCATAATCTCCTTCGGGCACTTATTTAATCTTCTTCATGGGGAAAAAGAAAGGCTTTTGAATTAAACCTCCCTAATTCAAAGTCTTAGAAAAAGGATTTATGCCTGCATCAGATAAACTCCGTACTGGCCTTCAGATGTCGTCTACAGGCAGAATGTTTTTATCAGCGAAAACAGGCACAACCGAGGCTTCAAATTTATCACATGGTGGGAAAATATCTAGGTAATGCGACTTTAGAACTGTTAAGACCACAAATTTGTCATTTCTTTTGTTGTACCAGCAATATTTTATAACTTGATTCTTTATCGAGCGACTTAACAGACCTTTCTGCACATTTAACAGTACACTCAGAGAAAAGTGTCCCATTAAATCGTAATTAGACACATTTTAATAAGATTTAACTATTAAAACAATAGTTTTCTAATGAAATCAAAGGTATGTGGGTTATTAATACAACAGTATTTAAACTATTGTTATTTACAGGGTATACGTTATTGATTTAATGGGAAATTAATTCAATATTAGTACTTTTTAATTGATACTATTATTCCATTAATAAATACTATTAATGGTTAATAGTATGATACCATTAAAAAAAAAACCTCTTGTTAATAGTGAATCTCCTTAGTTCAATGGGTTACGCCATTAATTTCATAGTTTTTGATGAATAGCATTGATACTATTATTCAGAATTAATTACCCAGCAATTAAATAAACAGATAAACTATTGATTTAATAGGATTTGAATTCAGTTTTAATAGCAGGCTATTGTCCTAATAATTCAAAGTACTTTATGTACTTTTGGTACTACAAAAATTTAAGTTTTATAGTACTAATTCAATGTGAATTTTTTTTAATACAACTTTATTTGATATATCTCAAATACTGAACACACAGTATAATTTATTATAATAAGAAATACCATTAATTTTACACTATTAAAACCATTGTTTTAACAGTTCAACAATAAAATAGAGAAACGTAAGCAAAAAGTTACAAATTTTGATTAACTTTTATTTTTTTAATGAGGCTTTATATTTTTGTATGAATTTCTGGTAGCTAAATTGTCTTAAGTCTAACATCTACTTACCACAAGAGCATTTTGATATAGAGCATTATAAAAAAATAAAATAGGCAAAGCAAAGTTGTTCACGTTTAACTTGTGCTCTTCTAATTTGTTCATCTAAATGCAGCATAATTTAAAACATTTTTCTCTTTCAAATTAACTCATTTTGCCTCCAACTACATATTTTAATTGCTTTTAGTGTGCATTTAGTTTTTCTTGGCCGAATATTGTACAATTTTATTCGATACGCCCTTTTACAAAAAAATATGTAGATATTTTGTCTATAGACTTTTGAAACTTTTAATCGGTTTTGAAAACACTGCACGCAATATAAAATTGGCAGCTAGTTTAAAGCTTTTGGCAAAGTACTGTCAGAAGGACTGGTCTGGTCGATTAAATAAAAGAGCACTAAAGAAGACCAGAACATTACAGAAACTAAACAGATTTCTTTCCCATGTGGCCTTTGGCGACATTTATAGAAAATCTCATATTTTTCGAAACCTATTTGGCAAGAGATGTACATGTCAGGTTTGGCACGAGCTCTGATTATCTACATAAGAATGACGGCCACAAAAACCGAGCAACGATGGATATTTGCCACACAAAGTTCCTATATAACGCAGTCGCTCTATCATTAATCAGGCGGCTTGGTTTCCTTGGACTCTTAGCTTGGCTTCACCGGAGCTCTGATTCGACACCATTTTGTAAAACAGATTTTATGCCGCAGAACCACCAACAAATCGTGTAGTTAGTCAAAATATTTGTCGACAAATTAAGCTTTAAATCTTAGCTGCAAATACTGCTTAAAGCAGTAGTCATGGGCAAATCTTACCGGAAAGCTTACCTTTGTTAGGTAGTGCAATTTGAATTGTATGCAACTCTGTTATAGGAATTTTAAAAAGACATTTTTAGATGGTTCACCTTTTCTCTTTTAAATGGTCATTCGCTAGTACCATTGGCCTCGAAGGTACAAACCCCAAAAAGTTGAAAGACCAACTGCTTAAATATATCAGATAATCGAAGAGAAAATAGTTGAAATCCAATCAGTGCCCCACTTGTATATAAAACAAAAATGCCGGGCTTACAAAATTTAATTTTCTTTGATTCCAAGTCCCCCCACGGCTAAAGAGACATATTGGTTGAGGCTCAGATTCGCCGAGAACCTTTCCTTTAATTCTTCTCATGCGCACCTAGCAAAGCAATCGCGTCGGCTTTTTGTTCCTTTTTGTTTTTCTGTGTTATACCTTATGAAGGGTTGAGAGGCCACTGATGCTTTTCGGCTCTGGTTATAATATTTCCTGAATACTCCAACTCGCAATAAGCACTGCTTCAGCGAGTTTTAAACCAGAGATAGCTATCGAGGTATATTAACTATATAGTGCGCAGGTCTCATTTCACGCACTACAGGTCAACCTGTGCCCATGTTCTGTAACTCATGCGATAACTTTTCGCATCGAAAACTTAGGAACAAAACATTCCGCTGTTTATCGCATCTGGAAAATATTGGAGTTCTCTAACTCTATGCGAAAAGTATTCTGTAGTAACTTTTAATTTCATGGGAATTTTGGAAAAATTTCCCAAAGCTGTCAAAACACTGCAAAACAAAACAATAAAAATTGAAAATTATTTCACAGGGATTTTCGGTAACGTTGTTTTTAAAAATATTTAGCTTTTCACTAATTTTGGGTGAAGAATACGATAGGCGTAACATGTTACGGACTCAAATGCATGTACTAACAGATAGCATAAACCCTTTTGAAATGCCGGAAGCAAGATTTCGGGAGTTGTGTCGTTTTCCCGTGGTTCAGCTCGAATACTTATTGACGAGCTAAGTCCACATTTGTGCTAAGGGCAAAGGAATACATTTATTTCAATAGCGATTCGGGTCTGTGCTGAATTTTTTGTCAAATGGGTCCTTTCAAAGAGATGTGGGTCTTTATTTTTCTGCGGCTATTGGTAGGACTATGGTTTCTAGAGTGGTTTTGGAAGTGGCTGAAGTTCTGCAAAACAAAATGATGTCCAAATACATTAAGCTTCCAACCCCTCAGGAATACAATGAGATAAACCAAAAGTTAGTACACGGCTTACATCTTTTATCAATCAATTGTTCACGAAATTCAATTAGATTTAATGAAATGACTCGATTCACAGGGATTATTGGAGCAGTAGATTGTACCCACGTTCGGATTAAGAGACCTAGCAAGACGTAGAAAATTGCTAGGTACTTTAAACCATTCAAAGAATGTACAATTGGTAATTGTAATGTGACATTTCCGATAATTTAACAATGAAAATTATGGTCGTACCCACATTTCAGACATGTGATTACAATCTAAAGATTTTAGGAGGATTTGCAATGTTTGGTGGAGCTGCTCATGATGCATACGTGTGGGAAGCATCGCAAATAAACTATGAAAGCTATGAAATGAATTATTTGTTTTAATACTTTATAACCGCAAGCTTTGAGTTTCGTGATCAAATTCGGCAGTTGAAGTGAATATTTTATCGCTCTGATAGTTACGGAACCTGAATATATCACATATTTCCAGGGGTTTCATATCGAAATGTTCCATGTGATATAGTTTTCGATTCACACAGTTACAGAACGCTTCATGTGATATTATGGCATTTTGTTTCAATTCATATCGTACACAGGCACTGGATAATGGTACGTGTCATGATTTTAAGGTCCGGCTTTATGTACAAACCATGGGAAGGCGAGAGCTCGACCAACTTTAAGTGTCAAATTGCATATATTATTAAGCTATTAACTGAGCAACTCTCTATAAAATTAAAGCGAATTACCATTAACAAAGAAACTATATGAAGAACAATTCTTGCAACAAACTCAGATATTTTATAAAACTGGTGCGACAACATACAACCAAAACGTCCTTTTATGAAATGCGCGCCATTCAGGCTGTAGAAGCCGGAGCGCGGTCTCATCCGAACGGCGTAGTACCTACCAATGGTCCCAGACTGTGAAGACTGTTTCCCTTTTTTTTTATCAGCAAAGGAAATAATTTTGCCCTAAATTCGAAAAAAGATCCCCTTTTTCACCCTGAAATTTGCCTTTATTTTTATATGATATTTGAATTTGAAATGATTTTATTTTCTACTAGCTGTACCCACCCGGCTTCGCCCGTGTAAAATGTGGTTTCAGAACAGTTGACGGAAACAAAATTTAGAAATTTGCTGTCTTGTTGGGGACAAATTTTTTTGGCTGTTTTGTTTCTATCGACTAAGATAGTGATATTTGCTGCGTTACTTACCCTGGAGCACTTTACATATAACTGCCCGTGCTTGAAGCAATTCTTGCTTAAATCAACTCCCGCATTTCTTAAAGTTTATCCTGTGACTTATGGATTGTCATTTCAAAACAAACATTAATAGGCAATCGAATCGGTTTAAACTGAAATGAATAATTACTGTGAATTATTTGTATTCTTGGTATAAACACCGCATCTCCTTTACCACACCCAGTTAAAATTAAAGCCTCATGTCAAGAATTATGTTGCTTATGTTATGGAACTCCAACTTTTAATACCATTTTATGAGTATTGAGGCCATGGGCTGTTAAAAACGCTATTTAAAAACTCTACTCTATAAAAAACGAAATGGGTAATTACCCACGATCTGGTATCACTGAAAGCTATACCTATCTGATATTTCTTTCATAGAATTTTTTTTTTTTGTAAGCAAAACAGAGGTAAACATATTTTTCCTACGTATTTGACAATTCGTTTATGGGTTTTTTTTTTCTTAGCAAACCAAACAGCATACTGCCTCTGTCTGTCTCCCTCTCCGCCACAGGAATAAAATAAGGTTAAAAGAGATGTGAATACATTGCGCGGTTAGTGTGTTTGATTTGAGAATGAAATGCATATCCACCCCCCACCCAGGTGAAAATAGTACAAATGTTTCAAATTTTGCCTACTTATTTAAAAACTTTTTAAGTTATTGAATTCATGGATATTCTAAAATGTAGCCGCAGATGTCCCCTATAAGCTGGTGTTTACTATATTTAAATGCTCCCAGTATTTTCGAACGGAAAGCGTGACAAAGAAAAAAGCGAAACGAAACGAAAAAATTAATTACTCTTGTCCAATTTTTTCCGGAATTTGTAAAGATACAGAGTTGAAACAAAGTGGATATTGTGGGCCTATTTATCCTCTATAGGACTGATAATAATGCATCAGAATATATGCAATAGTTTCTAAGATTTTTGCATTTAAAGACATGCAGTCAAATTCAATCTTAGTCGAACAGAACTACACCAATTTTATTTATAAAGGGTGATTTTTTAAGAGGTTTAGAACTTTTTTTAAAAAAAAAACACAAAAAATTCGAAAAAATGAATGAAATATTTATTTGAATCGATAGTTTGAACCTTGCAATTTAATGTTTAAAGATAATTTCATGCAAATGTTGACCGCGGCTGCGTCTCAGGTAGCCCATCCGCTGAGTCCAATTTTGGCATACTCTTTCACACATATCGGCCGGTATCTCACGAATGAATGCATGGATGTTGGCTTCCAGTGCGTCAATCGAAGCGGGCTTGTCCCTATACACATTAGCCTTGGCATACCCCCACAAAAAATAATCTAATGGTGTCAAATCGCACGATCTAGGCGGCCAATTGACCGGCCCGAAACGTGAAATTAACTGTTCACCAAACTCGCCTCGCAATTGCGCCATTGTTTCGCGTGCTGTGTGGCATGTGGCACCGTCTTGTTGAAACCACATATCATGCAAGTCAAGAACTTCCATTTCGGGCAAAAAAAAGTTTGTTATCATCGCTCGGTAGCGTTCACCATTGACAGTAACGCTGCGATTCGCATCATCTTTGAAGAAATATGGCCCAATAATGCCGCCGGCCCATAAACCGCACCAAACAGTGGCTTTTTCGGGATGCATTGGTAGCTGTTGCAATGCTTCTGGCTGATCTTCACTCCAAATGCGGCAATTTTGCTTATTTACGTACCCATTCAACCAAAAATGAGCCTCATCGCTGAACACAATTTTTCGATAAATAAGCGGATCCTCGGCCAGCTTTCCAAGAGCCCATCCACCAAAAATTCGGCGTTGTGGTAGGTCGGCTGGCTTTAGTTCTTGCACCAGCTGTATCTTAAAAGGCTTTACGCCCAAATCCTTCCGCAAAATTTTCCACGTAGTGCTGTAACAAAGGCCTAACTGCTGGGAACGGCGCCGAATCGACATTTCGCGGTCTTCTGTCACACTAGCTGATACGGCCGCAATATTTTCTTCACTACGCACAGTATGTAAACGTGTTGGTGGTTTAATGTCCAACAAAGTAAATTTGGTGCGAAATTTGGTCACAATCTTCCGAATAGACTGCTCAGAAGGTCGAGAATGCCGATCATAAAATGGAAGCAGCGCGCGATGAACATTTCGAACCGAGCACGAATTTTGATAGTAAAATTCAATAATTTGCAAGCGTTGTTCATTTGTAAGACGATCCATGGTTAAATTGCAAACCAAACTGAAGCTGTTTGACAGTGACACAAGGTACTAAACACACGTCAGCTGTCAAAACCAGTGTTGCCAAAACCAAACCAGCTAAAAAATCACCCTTTATGATTAGACAAAACGTCAAATCGAGTGAATTCATACATAAAAATTGCGTAGACTTTCGACATTTCATTCTGAGTAAACTTTGAAATTTATTTGTAATGGAAATGCGATTAAATTTTACTTTTATTTTTATATGAAATTTGAATTTGAAATGATTTTATTTTCTATTAGACAAAACGTCAAATCGAGTGAATTCATACATAAAAATTGCGTAGACTTTCGACATTTCATTCTGAGTAAACTTTGAAATTTATTTGTAATGGAAATGCGATTAAATTTTACTTTTATTTTTATATGAAATTTGAATTTGAAATGATTTTATTTTCTATTAGACAAAACGTCAAATCGAGTGAATTCATACATAAAAATTGCGTAGACTTTCGACATTTCATTCTGAGTAAACTTTGAAATTTATTTGTAATGGAAATGCGATTAAATTTTACTTTTAAGCAATTTAAATGTTTCCCCTTTTTTAAGCTTCCCCTCGTTTTCCGCTTTTTCATTGAATTCCCCTCAATCTGGGAACTGGGACCACTGCGTAGTACTAAAGTTGTGGTTCCTTCTAGGTCAGCCAACATGCATTGGAAAAGTGAGGAGCGTGCTTTTGATTTGCTCCCGATTCGATCGCTCTTTGGAGGAAGCACTTCCCGGAGCGCTCGGAGATTTGGCCTCTTGCGTAATTTTTTTGTTTTTTTATTTTTTTTTTTTAAATGCCACGTTTATGTCAATGACCCTTCAAGACCCAAAGGAATCCGGGTAGAAATTGCTTACATACACATACCTGCTGCTTCATTGGTAAGTGTCATAAAAACGCCAGAAATATGATTTACGAAACTGTGTAAAACAAAACTTTATATAGAGTAAGTGCGGCAAATGTTACCCTCGTGGGTAATATGGCCTACCACTGTATTTCCCAAGCCAAAACCCACAGCGAATTAAAGAAATGTTCATTGCGAACACGTTCAAATCGATTTAGCCTCAGTCTTTCGTGGTGAGTGTGGTGCGACGGGTGTAAGTATGTACCGACATCAAATAAAGTGCACGACTGGGTCGCATGAAATTTTCTCGTTTAGTGCGAGTCTGACTGAAATTCAAAGTCATTTAAGCAAATCCTTTTTTCGGGATGTAAGCATTACTTGGTTTTTAGGGTTTTATCGAAATCGAAAATGGGGTCTTCGAGATATGAGCAGTTTTTAAAGTGAGCGTTTCCAGTTATTCGAATTGAAAATTAAGGACGAAATAATTTTGAAAACATCAAGCTTGCATAAACTAAGGAAAACTATATTTTTCAAAAATTACTTTTTTCAAAAATCCATTTTACGATAATACAGAGAAAAACTGAGCTTTCCATTAAGTTATAAATGACCATATTACCTTAGAAATGCATTTTTGTTACAATCGTATGGATCGTTTTCGAGATATGTCCATATTTCAAAAGTACCGTTACTCGATTTTTTGGCGGAAACTGAGTATGCAGTTATGTTGACCTCACCTACTTAAGCTTAAATATCAATTTTTGTTGAAATCGTTAGAGCCGTTTTCGAACAAATCAAACTGGTATGAAAATTTTTCATGGGAAGTGCCATTAATATTGAGGTTACCATGCAAAAAGATTTCGTTTGAACGAAATCCGTTCAGCCGCTTAGGTTGTAGGCCTCGGGACATACAGACAGACAGACAGACGGACAGAATTTTGCGACCCACTTTTTTGAGTTCGCCTATCATCGTAATCTCAGCATTGATTAACATCTCGAGTTCGAAATTCTATACGAATACAATATCTTTCTCTTACTACGTAATATATTATAATTGATCATCCAATTAAATGAAAAAAAAAACACATGGGCGCCCGCAGCCAAATTAAAATTTTGTAGTGACGTGTTAGAATGTAAATCACGAGAAAAACTTATTTCGATATCTAGATGTGGCTATTTCGTGTATAAAAAAAAAACACAAATGCAGCCAAACTTGTTTATAACGAAGCTTCAAGGGAACAAAACATTGCTTTGTTATAAAGAAGTTTTATAAAAAATTCGTTGTAAAGAAAATTAAATTTTTTATAACAATGTAAGTTTATATTTTTAAGGAAATTTATATCTTTTTATTTTTTGTTAAAAACATATCAATCCTGGATTGCACATAAACAGTTTTATTCTTTGTAATTTTTTTCTGTTTGAACTGGCCTCGGCAAACTTTAAAATTTGTATCTTATTCTTTAAAATTGCCGACAATGTACTAAACGAAACACTTAATTTTTCTGCAACATGCTTTTTCTCTTTTCCCTTTGTAACTTTTTCAATAATCGATAATTTCTCTGAAAGTAAAACAGCCTCGCCCTTCGACATTTTTGTCGTTTCACGAACTTAAAATGCAAACTCAACCGATTGACCTGTTGATATGCGTAAAATGTCTACTACACTGCATTGTACACTTGTTCATACATCCATACTACGTACATTCACTTTAAGAGAATTCTTACCAAAACGGGGAGGTCACCTTTAAAAGTAGGAACAAAAAATCATACCTAGTACCTAAGCTTTGTTTCCAAATTTGACATTTCCTTATAAAGAAACATTTTTGCTATTGGGTCAAAAAAAATAGTTCCTAAAGAGAATTTCGCTATAGACAATTTCGTTACAAAGAACCTAATTCATATGGGATATTTTTGAAGGAGAGAGAACTACGTCATAAGGAAGTTCGTTATAAAGAAGTTTGACTGTACATCGGAAAGTGTGGTACGATTTTCAGTACTACGCACTTATAAATACAAGGTGGCGCAAATGAATCACCCTATCGGAAGATGTTATAATTTTTGCAAATGGCGTCTTGCGTCGATCATATTTGACATTTGTGAACTAGACAGCTGCAGTATAAAACAGACAAGTAATGGAGCGCTATACCCCCAAAAGCGTTGAATAATTGTTTCGATTTTTCGACCAATAATAATTGGGCGGTGGTTATAGCGCAGCGTGAATTTCGAATCATCAAGAGCGACGAGGCGCAGGGTAATCGTCTAATTCTAATTATGATTTATTGGTAGGATTGCCATCTGTTGCTCAAACAATTTTTTATGAAGTAAGTTTAGCTTTACCTAATTTTATTGTCTTTTGTTTTTTTAATTAATAATATTATAATATAATTAATTTTTATAATTATCAAACATATATATGATTTATTTTTTTATTAAATCCTTGATTAACTATTTCTTTAGCAGAAACTAATCGAACTCCTTTTGATTTTGCTGAAGGAGAATCAGAATTAGTATCTGGGTTTAATGTTGAATAAGAAGAGAAAACTTTAATATTTTGTCAGAATATGCAAGAATTTTATTTATAAGTATACTATTTTCTTTTATTTTCTTAGGGGGAGATATTTTTAGCTTATTTTTTTGTATATAATTAATGTTTATTTCATTTGTATTTAGGTATTTGAGTACGTGGAACTTTACCTCGATTTCGTTAATATGATAAATTAATATATTTAGCTTGAAAGAGATTTTTACCTTTTTCCTTAAATTATTTATTATTTTTTATTGGTTTAAAGATTTATTTACTTAAATAAATAAATAAATAAATAGTTGGCACAACAGGTCTGTAGGGACCCTAGGCCTAGATTCTCACAACCATTCGTGTAGGTGAGTTTTTAATTTTTGGGACGGATGGAAGGGATCTACACGTCTAATTGAGAAGCTCCTTCATGACAGTTATACTCTCGGATGTTTGTCAGACGTTCGCGAGAGGTGGCGCAGCGGAAAAAACCATAAGTTTTAATTTGGGTTTTTTCGGGATTCGAACCTGGGAGCCCTCGCTTAGTTTTCCAACACACTAACCACTAAGCCACTGCGCCTACTTACTTAATTTAGTTTAAATAATTAATATTAGTAAGTTAATAGAAAATCCTAAGCGGTTGCGTCAATAAGCAAAATCTTCGTTTCTGGGACACTGAAAATCCACGCTTTATGCACGAAGAGCCATTACATCCACTCATAGCCACTGTGTGGTGCATCGTTCACTCGGGAGGAGTGATTGGGACATATTTTTGTGAGGACGCCATCGGAAATACAGTCACTGTTCCTGGCGAACGCTACAGGGCCATGATAAACGACTTCTTACAGCCGGAATTGGATGAGTGGGGCTTGGTAAACATGTGGTTTCAACAAGACGGTGCGACCGCATACACAGCACGAGCCACACTGTATATTGTGAAGGAAGCGTTTCCTGGTCGCATAATCTCGATTGGCGATTTGGCATGGCCATCAAGATCGCCCGACTTAACCATCCCAGACTTCTTTTTTTGGGGCTACTGGAAGTTGCGGTTTTATGCCAATAAGCCGCAGACAATCGCAGCCCTTAAGGAGAATATTCGACAGGAATGCGGACAATTATCACCGGAAATCTTGAGGAAAGTCATGAAAAATGCGATAAAACGGGGACAAATGTGTATCAACACTGGCGGCAGCCACTTCACGGATATCATCTTTTTCACTTAACAGAAAAAGGTCCAAATGAAGATTTCCATCAATCAAAAACATTTTCTTTATTTTTAGTTTAAAAGTAATTCATAAAACAAATTTGGATGATTAATTTTGCGCCACCCTCTTAGAGGTAAGTGAGGCTAGCAATCATAATTAGCTACTCAAAAAGAAAAACAGATAAGCCAATTTGCCTCCGTTGGTCGTTGGTAAAATCGCCTCATCCTATCTGAATCTTCTTATCGCGACATTTCGCAAGGCAACTGTGAAAAACAACTAATCCAAAGATCCATTCCCATTTGTCAGTATAAAATCCACTTACACCCAACTACATCATCGTCTACCGTCTAGACATAATCAAAAGTATATTCCCATACCACACACGCATTGTTTTAACGACAATGAGAACAAATCCAAAAACGTAGTATTAGCTAAGTCAAGAGTTCCTGCGGGGACATCGCAAACAATCTCCTAAAAGCCATTATTACAAGTATAAATGAGATTACATCCTATACACCCTCAGGTAGCAGTACGGGTCTCTTTTCACAGTAAATCTTGTAAACTTTTTTACAACATCGGGTATTCCTAAAACGATTCCGCAATTTCATTAAAAAAAAGAACCTCGTCTTTCACTGGCAATGAGATTAGTAATTATATCCCGTTAAATTACCTAAGCAACGACCTGTAGTCCCCGCTCCGCTCATTACTTTTTAAAAAAATGTCCCCACGCACAGCCCAGCCACCGACTGAGATTCGAATGTATGTATGCGTGTGTCTCTATCTATCTGTAGAGAAGAATATACTTGACAAAAATTGCTCCAGCTATAATCGTAATTATATTTTCTTTTCTTTCTGCCGGGGCATGTAATTCCAAAAAGCCGTCTTCAGTCTTCAGTCAAGGATATTCTCGACAACAATCCATGAATAATCCCATGTTTATTAACGAACAGGATGGGTGGAGGGGGGTGTGCAGAATGACAAAAAAAAAAAGAAGAAAATACGAGGAAAATTAAATGAAAATTGAAACTTTGTTAATTTCGTAAAAAAGCTGCACTTTCCACAAAAAACCAAAAAAAAAAAACCGATGTATACCTACAATTGATGACTTTTCATCCCCAAAATGATACAGTGTACACTGCCAGCATGTGCCGTCATAAACCTCACATTTTGCAGCTGGGAATCTTGAGAAAGTCATCAAAGTCGGTGATACAACTTTGTGCGCTCTTAATTTTGTTTAGCAAATTTCCATATATACAAATACATGCGTGTGTTAGTCCCGCAAAGAGATACACCACCAACTACATCACGTCGCCAACGTCAAGTTTCATCATCAAGATTCAAATTCATCACACGAAATATTTAATCAAATGACTTTCTCTCTCAAACGTCCTTGCAGACTTTTTTTTTTTTTACACACACACATTCCCATGCAAATGAGTGGAAAATCCTTTTCGCTTCTCTTGGAGATATACGAGTAAGTCGAGTATGTTTTATCCTTGCATCAGACATGTGTGTATTATAAGATTATTTATGAATTCAACTTGGGGCACGAACAAAACACATGCCGCATGTGAGGACTTTTTTTCTTCTTCGCAAAAAATATCTTCTTACGGGAGAAAAGGGATACAAAGTGCGAGTTGCTCTGCAAATGAACAAGTTTTACTATAAATTGTCCCGAATTCTGGAATGAATGGCTGAAGTTGCGCCATTTATTATCCTTCTAATAATGATCGCCTGTGAAATTCTCTGTACAGTTATCATTATTATTGGCGATACCGCAAGAATGGTGCGCGCACAAATTATGAATATGTGTGCACAAGATTTCGCAGATGTTGTACTCGAGCACACTCAAAAGTGCACACGTTTGGAGCGTTTTATTGTAAATTTATATGGATCCCGCGTGTCATAGGATCGTATAGGATACTCGTACTCGAACTCGTTCGAAAGGAAATTAAAAGCAATTTGATTTGAGTGCAGCATGCATCTGCCTTCCTCTAAATACCATAAAAGTAACAAAGGTATGGGTTATAGAAAAAAATCCCTTTTGTTGTGGGGACACGATGCATGTCCTTCGGGAAACAAGCAAAAAAGTATTCAACTGAACCCAAAAGCGGTTTAAACCTATTATCGACTTCAGTTCGAACTGGGAGATGGATACAATTTTACTTTTTCGGGGGGAATTTTTACATGCGGACGACGGTGCTATGGTGATAATGCGTAAGTGGAAGTAAGTAAGAGCCACTGACTTTCGCCAAAAAAAATAAATTTATGAGAGAGCTCGGCGTAATCCCAGATTAAAAGATATATCTTTTTTTTCAAGATTTTTGAGCTCCAAAATATGTACAAAACTTTTTACCTCAATATCATCAAATTTCAAGATTTTTGATATCAAGAACTTTTTAAATCTAGCACATTAAAAGAACCTTTCCTATTTAAGAAAAACGTTTTCTATTAATTCAATTATTATATTTATAAAGGGTCCGCCAAATAACTTTTTTTTTTTTGAAAATGCTATAAAAAAAAACTACTGAATATTTTCTCAAATTTATTTTTTTATTTGAAAGTACAATCCTTCCGGTTAATAATGGAAAATAATTTCATTCAAAAGGCTGCCTCGGCTGGCCATGCAGTAGCCTACACGATCGGTCCAATTTTTAAGCACATTATCGATTGTGTGCAGCTGTATTTCACCAATGGCTTCACGAATATTGTCCTTTAAAGCGTCAATTGTCTCTGGCTTGTCGGCGTAACACTTATCTTTTACGGCACCCCACAAATAATAGTCCAACGGTGTCAAATCGCAGCTCCGAGGTGGCCAAACGACATCAGCTCTGCGGCTGATAGTGCGATCTTCAAAACCAGGGCGCAAAACATCGAGTGTAGCTTCGGCTGTGTGGCACGTATCGCCGTCCTGTTGAAACCAAATGTCGCCAATATCCTCCTCTTCAATTTTTGTGAACAAAAATTCGTTCAACATGGCCCGATAACGATCGCCATTGACTGTAACGGCCACTCCTTGCTCATTTTCGAAGAAAAATGGCCCAATTATGCCTCTGGACCAAATTCCGCACCAAACAGTGACTCGTTTTGGGTATATCGGCTTTTCAATGTATGCGTGCGGGTTTTTTGTGCCCCAAATGAGACAATTTTGCTTGTTTACATACCCGCCAAGATGAAAATGAGCTTCATCTGAAAAGATGATTTTTTTGGAAAAATCGGCATCTTCGTGTAGGCTACTGCATGGCCAGCCGAGGCAGCCATTTGAATCTTGAATGAAATTATTTTCCGTGCAGATTGGTATTTTCAACCTTGCTTCTAGCATCTGCAAATGAATAGATAAAGAACAAACAAAGGACTCACGAATACTCTATGCTCTTGAATCAAAATAGAATGATAGAAATTACGGGATAATTGATAAGATTCTCATAACCATTCATTTTAAGTTAAATGTGCGAACACGAAGTAGGAGCGCACATTTTCGAGTTAAATATGAAGCAGGAGAGCACACATCTTCATAGGAAATTAATCACAGCCCCCGAAGAAGGAGAGCGCACATCTTCTAGGGAAAAATAATATTTGTATTAAAAAAAAGAACTTCGTTGTAATCTACTTAAGTATACGAGCAAAGAGATACTCAGTGATGTTATTAAGCTCACCTATAGGTTTTTTCCAGATTTTATTTTATTTTCAATTAAATTCGCGCACTGGGGACACTTCACTTACTGACGTTTTTCAATGGACGGGAAATCTGGGGTCAGATTCTGTAAGGCGAAACGATCAAACATTTTCGTGCGTACGAAAACGTCTGAAAACGTTTCGCCTTACCGAATGACGACCCCGGACTTTTCGTATTTTGTCTGTCAACATAAAAAAATATATGTGTACTGTAAAATAGGCAACAGATACCCCAATTTTTTTCCACAATTGTAGAAATAAAAAAAAAGAGAAAAGGAAACCAAAAAAAATACTTGCGTTTTTGATTGTCTTACATAAGTTACTTCACTCAAAAAACATTCGTTATGAAGTGGTTCTTTAAACCGAACAAGGTGCACTGGATGTAAAACGCGATTGTAAGACCAATTCTGACCTATGGTTCGTTCGTTTGGTCGTTTGGTGGGTTAACAGTAAATTTTACTTCAAGAATTTGAACAATGCAGAGAAGATTGCTGGCATAGGAATTACGGGTTCACTAAAATCTACACCCCAGCAAGGCTTAGAAACGCAGCTGAACGTGCCTTCTATCGAGCTTTCTACTAAGAACGTCGCAGCTTAAGGTGCTCTCAGACTCAGAGAGAACAAATTTGAGATCATTCGGTTACTCTCGCATACTTGCCATCTTTAATCAGAGCGGACTTATGCCACACACGGACTGCAAGAAACCAAAGTATGGCTTCGACAAGAAATTTAAAGTCTATACCGGACTGGATTGGTTCTCCCCGAGTACTGTCATAAAAGGTACACCCATCTTCGATAGCTCAAAGACGAAGAATGAAACGGGAGCCGGAGTCTTCTCCAAAGAACTAGGTATCAGCTAGTCATACCGACTGGCAAATCACTGCACCGTTTTCCACGCAGAGATCTACGCGGTTAAGTAGACGGCTCAAACTGTCATAGCGAGGGAACTACCAGCAATGAACTCTCTTCGTGGACAGCCAAGCTGTCAACTCCAGCCTGAAGTGTAAGTCATAGCCTTTCGCCATCACTCAATACTGCTGTGCTGGGTTCCTATGGACATGCTGGCGTGGAAGGGAACAAGGCAACGGATAAACGGGATAGATGTGACTCTGAAACGGACATCTAATTAGCTGGACAGACACGTATTACCTGATTTCAACGCAGCTAAGAGCTTCACATTATTTTTTTTTAATGATGGAACAACACTTACGGTTGTTCGGAGCTTGTGCCCCACAATTGACACTAAAAGGTCGTACATCCTAACACCTGTTGATTGAAACTAAATCAGAATGCTCGTCGGGGTAGTAATTGTACACATGGCTAGAAGGATGAACACCTTTACAAATGACTTCTACAGAAGTTGCAGGGACGAAGAGGAAACAGAATCTGTCTCCTGTGTCACTGCCCGGCCTGATATCTGTCCAAAAGTTAAGTGCATAGGTACTTCCTTGGAAAAGTAATTGAAATTTCTGACCCTGCAAATGGCAGTTGCATGATTCAACCCGGAGCTGTTTAAACTTTACCAAAATTTACCAACTACATGAAAATTGAACTGCACTAAATATTTACCTCGAGTCAAGTTCCTTCGAACCTCTATGTAGATTTAGTCTAGAGATTCATACATTTTTCGCCGGTGAAAACCACCCAAAATGTACCGGCATGACAGTGCAATATCCGACGAATGGGAACTTAAAACACCCATCATATGTCCCAAAAGTGGTTTCTTACTTAGATATACCTTCAACATTCACTAACATGATAGTTTCACGAAATTAAACATCAATAAAGCTCTTTGTTCGGTACAAGCATTAACATGAAAACAAGATCTGAAACTCATCTGCATTACCTCTAAATACGCCTCCAATAAATCGTAAAGCACTCTTGGTATGAACTAAAAAACAAATGGCATACATTTTTTGAGTAATCCACCCCTATGGCCGTTCAAACAGGGACAAAGTGAATTGCAAATCGCGTACCAATTTATTTACACACCAGTCAATACCAATGTTATGCGGGACTTCTCAAATAAGTCCCGTCCAAGCAGCGACGACAAAAAACAACAGTTTGGAATAAAGATTCATTACACGTAATTAACCTTGTGGATGAATTTGTAATTTTTGGTCAAAGGCTCAAGATTCCCCGTCTGCCGAAGCCTGATTCATCTTTCGAACTTCCTTGGCCCCATGCCCGCATAATTGTTTCTTTCGAATTTGTTTTCTTCGCTCAGACGAAACAGATCTGTGAATCAGGATACATTTTTTTCTGCTCTATACCATACTCGTGTATACAAATCCTTATTTAACATCGTGTCACTTGTGTAGAACGGTTGAGGTATTTTATGAACCGACACTAATGGCGTCGTTTCCGCAAGACCCACGACATTAAAATAGAATAAATTGAGAAGTCGAGTTCCGCAATCAACGACTAATGGAGGCGCGGGTGGGATTACTTTGTTTCCTTGCTTTCTCTTAAATTTTTAAACGAACTGTAAAGGAAGAAGTTATTTTCATTTAGAATCACACAACACAAAGCACAGAAAAATATAAAGAAAACCGCCCCGAATACAAAAATGTGTAAGGAAATAATGCTGTTCACAATCGAATAATAAATTGGACAGCCAGCGGAGAAGAAGGAGAGTGCACGGCGGCAGCAGCAGCAGCAGCAGCAGCAGCATCAGTTAATGCCGAAAACACTGTAGTAGAAGACAACAATTGACATCGCTTAAATTGACTTTCGCAAATAATTCTCTATGCTTGCCATTTGCAGGAAGAACAAAAAAAACAGAGCCCCGCTCTGAGTGAGGAGGGACAAAAACAGACCAGAAAAAAGTAAGGAACACGAAAATGAGGAAAAATTAACTGACATCGTCCTGGAGAAGACATCTTAATGGAAAATGTATTTAAATTGAATTGAGATTGCCTTGGTGTTGTATTCCATTTCATGTTTTGTCCCGTTTTCGATGAGATTTCTAGCAAGTTTTAGGGATTTATGTAATTTTTGTTTTATTTTTCTTTCCCTCGTTCGCCTTGCTGCGAGGAAACATGCCATCTTGAGTAAATCTCTGTCGAATAGAAAATTGTCGACAATTAAAGTAATTGAAGTGTTTAAATTAGCATCCCTAATCTGTATCTACTTATGTACTGTCAAATCGATGCATTGATTTGGATTGGAAAGGTTTGCCAAAATGGCTAGGCAGAGAAAGAAAATTGTCGTCCAGTCCAAATGAAAATTGAAACCTCTTCCATTTGAGTAGACATTAAAAATTTCTAAGGTAAGTTCAAGCCACCTAACGCCTTACTAGCCAAATGCGTTCTTGGGTTACAGAAACTGCGGCCGGCATGAAGTGTAACTCTTCGCTTGATTTCCTTTGTGGTGTAATTTTCAGTTAATTGCGGAGTCAATGTAGAGTAGACAAGTCGATGTTGAGTGCCCCTTCCTGTTGACATATACTTGGTTTTGCCGCCGTTAATAGCTAAACCTTTTTTAGCTGAGTCCGAACAAATGATTTCGGGTATACGGAGTTCAAAATGTACAAGGTGGCGCAAAAATAACCTTCCGATGTTTTTTGGCTGTAATTAAAAAAAAAAAATGAAAAACTTTGATTCTTCTTGTGGATTATTTTTATTTGGTCTTTTAATTTTTTTTACATCCAGTCGAGAATATGATGTCATGTAAATGGCCGCCGCCACAGTTGATTGTCATTTGAGCCCTTTTTATGGCATTTTCCATCACTTTGGCCAAAACTTCCGGCGATAGGATAGGCGCCCGGGAAATGCATCATTCAGCATATCGGTTGTGGCACGTGCAGTGTGCCGTTGCACCGTCCTGTTGGAACCACATGTTTTCCAATCCCAATTCATCAAGTTGAGGCAAAAAGAACTCGTTGATCATTGCTCTGTAGCGCTCACCATTCACAGTAACCGTTTGGCCCGCGACGTCTTCGAAGAAAAAAGGTCCGATGACTCCTCCAGCGAAAACAGCACACCATACAGTGACTTTGAGCGGGTGTAATGGCTCTTCGTGGGTTACACGCGGATTTTCAGTGCCCCAGAAGCGTAAATTTTGCTTATTTACGTACCCGCTAAGATGGAAATGGGCCTCATCACTCATGATTATTTTTGATGAAAAATCATCTTCCTCTTGGTGGTGATTAAGGATGGCTTGAGCGTATGTTAGACGCGATTGGCGGTCAGCAGCTAACAGCTGATGCACCGTCTGGACTTTGTACGGAAACATCTTCAAATCTTGTACCAAAATTCGCTGTAAAGACCGTCGACTGATACCCATTTGCGTGGCACGTCGTCTGGTCGATGTCGACGGCGCTTCCATGACATATTCGGCTACAGCAGCAATATTCTCTGCAGAACGGCTACTCCGGGGTCTGCCACGCGTGGCAGCATCTCGTGTTGTGCCAGTCTCTTCGAGGCGAGCGGCTAAACGTCGCAGTGTTTCACCAGTAGGCGTTGGACGGCTAGGAAATCTGCGACGAATTTCACGTTGTGCCAAAGTCACCGACCGATTATTGCTCAAATAAATAGTCACCAATATTCCGCGTTCTGGAGCAGTGTAGCGTAACATTGTTTATTAACGTGTATTTCGCATGTGTTTACTACACAAATGTCAAAACAGAACTGACATTAGGGGCCAATTGCAAAATTAGCATTTTCTGATAGGAGGATTACTTTTGCGCCACCTTGTACATACGAGAAAAATGTACATGAAATTGGAAATTGGTTGCTCGGTCTCTTTTTGTATTGGACCACAGCCGAATAAAGATCTTGAACCCAGTCGTTGCTATACTTATTTAATTCCGTTGAAGTCCCAAAAACCATTGTGGACACGGATCTTAAGAAATGTAGTAGTAGTAGTAGTTTTTTTCTTCTTTTTCTATAAGATCCTCTCCTCTGGCCTGGGTTTTGTCTCCACAATGAGGACTTAGGGTGGAAGAGTTCGAAAACAGCTGCGTGTCACCAGGTTTGTGGTTTATTGAGAAATACCTGGATAATTTAATAGTCAGTAGGTACGCAAAAAAAAAAAAATGTTCCAATTCAGCAAATATTTACCTGGGTTTCAGGCGGACACAAATTACCCAAATCGAATATCAGGGCTTTATTTTGGACTCGTTTCCTGGTGATTTATTTATTTTAAGGTGGCAACTCTTACCGCTGCAAAGAAAACGCTTTGCTAATTGTGAAGGTGGTGACTTACGTTGAGAGAATTTTTAAATTAATTTTACAACTAGAGGCGTCTCGTCGGACGGTCACCCAGAAAAGAAAGTTAGATCCCAGATAGGGGAACGAGGAAGTATGAAATGGAGGCCGCCAACCACTCATACATAGAGACAATTAGAGGCAATACTGGTTCCGGGTATCAAATAAGCAAGAACGTTCGTCCTCTCTTTAGGTGTTGTTGCAAGCGATCCGTCTTCCTTTACTGGTGGAAATGGGGAGCAACTGAAGCAACGGGGCACGCAATAAGTTTTTTATTGATTGTTGTGTGAAGGAATGACCACTTCTATGGTAAAGATGCGTCTATTTCGAGGACGTATCAAATTATACCCTTTTTTTAACCAATGATTGGTTGAAAGAACCGACCTCAAATCAAAATGAATTTAAAGAGGACTAATTTAGCTTTATTAACAAAAGCATTGCAATACGAAGACAAATATATAGCTCATTTAAATTTTTGACAGATTGTGACTATAATTCTTTGAATGTATCAGTTCTTCAATGCTGTATCAGTTGAGCTACGAATTGCTCCAACCTTCTTGGCGAAATGGGGACTATAAAGATCCAAGGCCAAGCTCAGTAAATACGCCAGTCTCCCGAAACACCAATCAGACCATAAATTGCTCAGATCATTTCATTTGGTCAGTTATAATTCAAAAAATTCGACAATGGCGGCACTGACTCTCTCATACTTCTGTCGGTACAGAATGGATATCTGATATTAGAGATTAGAGTATGATGTTGAAATAAAAATTCCCTTTCCATACCTAGCCCTCACCCACCTCGTGTATAATTACCACGCACATCGAATTCCACACTCGTCCCTACTTCAACTTCAAAGTGATACCTCTTTAGTTACACAAGTAGACTAAAAAAAAATAAATATCCAATCACTCAGCACGAGAACACTTCGCCGATATCCTTGAAAGGTGTATTGTTACCGCTCTCGAAGTGAGAAATAACATTTCAAAAGAATTCGATATTCTGTCATCAAAAGAGGACTTCAAAAGGCATTCCAAATCGATTTGAATATATTCGCGGCAAATTGCCTCATATATGTAGAAACACACACTCATATCCTCATAATCCTCGTGTTACAAGAAACAAAAAAAAAAAAGGCTCCTGCTGTACTTATACATCTTTCAATCATAATTCCCAGTAAGGCGAACAGCTAAAAGTGTCAATTATGTCGTATAAAGGTATCAGAAGGAAAAGTCGTACGCACTAAACTGAGGCACGTTCTTGAAGTGAACTTAAAACATAACAAATCGTATACATCCTTGTGCGTGGCACACATCACTTTGTGACACTCTCAATCTTATAACGGAGAAAAAACTGAAACGGCAATTTGATCAGCTAATGTCGTATACGAGTCAAATGCCATTTGAGAAAGTGTCAATTTCCCTTATGTCACTTCTCCTTTTCAAAGCCAACCTATATCCTTGAAATATTTCCACTTCCACAAAAATATCCCACACATCCCTGCTCTTTTTAAATAAAGAGATTCTCTTGCATATATGCACATGTTAGGTAAACTGTAATATACATCATGCCGTTCATTCGGATTACATGCGTGTATACTTAATCTGATGATATATGTATATTGATGACAACCAATTTGATAACCGAATTTCATGTATATGCTATGCATATAAACGAAGCAGTTTTTTTTTGTCCGTTCTTTTGTTTGGTTTATCAGACTCCTTGTGGAGGAAATCAAGTCAAGTGAGCGGTGACAAGAACTAGTACCCACCAGGTAGGAAAATAAAAAAAAAAAAAAGTGCACAACTGGGTCGAACGAAACTTTCTAGTTCATCAAAAGCTTGGTTGTTTGTTTTCTTTCTTCTGAGAACCGATGCTCGACAAAAGAAACGGTTCATAAAAAAATAGGATAAGGAATATGTAGTATTCAATTAAATTCACTTTTGGGTTATTCATCTGGCTAGGCAGTACATAAATATAAATAACAATGTGAGTTTTTATAACTTGAAGCTGTCAGTAACAGAAAATTGTTCCAAGTTATGGTTACAGAGTTAAAACCGTCTACAGTATAAGTTCTTACACATTACAAGGCAAAGTGTAGCAGTGGTTTCTTTTTTCTGATCTGCTAATGCATATTTTTATTTTTGACTGGAATATATTAGTAACGCTGGTTTAAGGTGTCTATGATTGGAAGTTGGGTTCGTGTTAGACCGATATCTTTACATAGAATTGGGAGTTTCTGATTGTGTAAGGAAGTGGCTGCAATTATTTTAAGGTGCATATTCAACAAGGTTGAAAAAAAAGGGTAATTTTTGCTAAAATTAAGCTTTGCGAAGCTGTTATTGCATTCTTATCGGAAATGGGAGATTATAACAAGAATATAGCATAGATATGTGAAAATAGGTCGGGAAATATAAATAATTAAACAAAACAAAATATTTTTTCGAATTTTTTGAAACTGAAAAAAAAAAACTAAGCAATTAGTTTGAAGAATACATTTGCTTAACTATTATCTTAACTGAAAATCTAGTACATGTTATCATTAATTGGTTCTTAAAGTTTTATCGAAATCAAAAATGGAGTTTTCGAGATATGAGCAGTTTTTAAAACTAGCGTTGGTGATTCGAATTGAAAACTAAGGACGCAATCATTATGAAAACATTGCATTTTGGTCAAAATCGTTATCGCCATATTCAGGTAAACTAATGAAAACTAAATTTTTCAAAAATTACTTTTTTCAAAAATTAATTTTACGATAATACAGAAAAAAACCGAGTTTTCCATTAAGTTCGAAGTGATCATATTACCTGAGAAATGAGTTTTTGTTACAATCGTATCGACCGTTTTCGAGATATGTCCAAATTTCAAAAGTACCGTTATTAGATTTTCAGCGGAATGCAGTCACGCTAACCTCTCCTACTTAAGCTTAAATATCAATTTTGGTTCAAATCGTTAGAGCCGTTTTCGAACAAATCAAACTGATATGAATATTTTGTATAGGAAGTACCATTAATATTGAGGTTACCATGCAAAAGAAAACGGCCCCGAACTGTAAGCCCCCAAACTCCAAATCCGAAGTCTGAACGAAACCCGGGCACCCGTTTATGCTAAAGGCTTCGGGACATACAAACAGACGGACGTACGGACAGACGGACAGAATTCTGCGACCCACTTTTTTGAGTTCCTCTATCATCGTAATGTCAATCAATCTGACATCTCTATAGATATAGTTAAAAATTCTGAAGAATAGAATATGTAGGGGAAAGCGGAACTAGAAGTAACTTTTTCGACTAAATTTGACTTTGCAAATGGGCCAAACTTATTTTAAAACAGACAGCAATTCGCCAAAAGATAAACGCATAGCTAAAAAAACAACCGCCACTGTATTTCTCGAGTGTGAAAAACAATACCTAAAATACAAAAAAAAATTACAAATCATCCAGTTTTCCTGAGCTCACACAAACTGACGATGAACTCAAAACTTAAATAGGCGCTTCGATTGCTTTATAGGAGTCCAACATTTTTCTCCGTCACTCGACTCCAAACTTTAACAGAAACCCTTTAAGTTTTTTTTTTTATGTTACAGCGTACCGTTTTTACTTTTAGCAAAGTCCTCGTGTTTGCCTTCTCTGTGAAAGATATGGCCTTTTTAGGCCAACAAAGTCAGCGTAGTCCTTTGATTAAAGTCTTGTACGTAATAGGCCCTGTACACTGCGAACAGAAGGGATCTATTGTGTTGGCCTCTATTGTTTAACCCAGGGAGCTGTTGAGGCTCTTTATAAACCTCAGTACCCTACTTGGTTCCATGTTTCCTATATCGGCAGGACTTAAAAATGCCTCTTGCATATGGATCGTTCTGCCCCTTGCCACTGCAGGGCATTCGCAGAGTATATGTTCCGTTGTCTCTTCCTCCTCTCCGCATAGCCGACAGGAGTTATCGTCGGATAGTCCCATCTTTTGAGATGGTATCTTAGTGGCCAGTGCCCAGTAAGAAAACCCGTTAGTATCCTTATTTCTTCTTTGTTTAGCTCGAGTAACTTTTTTGCTTTACTACGAGCTGGTCTTATGAATCTTTTTGCTTGTCTCTGTCCTTTGGATTTCGTCCAGTATTCGGCAAGGTGATTATCTTCCCATCATCTTTCCTGAATTTTGAGTGTACGTAACTCAAAGGTAGCCCAAAGTAGGGTTCAGGACCAGTGAGCAGGCGTGATGCGCCTCTTCTCGCCAGGCAATCCGCTCGTTCATTGCCATCAAATCCCTCATGACCTGGTATCCAAGCAACGGTGACCGTATTGTCATTGGCCAGATCTTCGAGGAGATTAAGACATTCCCAAACCAACTTTGACCTGATCGAGTATGATCCTAGGGCCTTAAGAGCTGCTTGGCTGTCTGATAGGATGTAGATGCGGGCACCTTTAGTGCGCCTTCGTAAGCATTCTCGGACACATATGGCGTGTACCTCCGCTTGAAAGATGTCTGGTGATTTTCCCAGTGCTATAGCTCTTTGGAACCTAGGCCCATAGACCCCAGCCCCGGTGGCATCATCTTCCATCTTCGAACCGTTGGTGTACCAGATTTGTGATCCCGATGGTATTACCAATTGGTTTGTTCTCCAGGTGCTCCTGCCAGATATGACTATCTTAAATTTTCTGGAGAAGCGCAGCTTTTTAAGCATGGTCTGATACCTGATACCTTGATCACAGGATCATTTTGGATCATTTGTAGTACCCGAAGGTGTCCTGTGAGGTTTCCTGCTTTAAGATTTGATATATCAGGGAGCCTGAGGGCACTGAGGCCAGCTTCCTTCTAAATGTAAAGGCAGAAGGCTGAGCATTGCCCCTATGGCTGCAGTTGGACATGTTTTCATTGCCACCGTTATACCAACGCATGCTAAGCGATATATCTTGTTTAGTTTTTGTTTTGCCGTTATTTGTTCGGTTTTTCGCCACCATGTTATCGCTGCATAGGTGATCATTGGTTTGATGATCGTGTTGTTGATTAAAGTCTTACAAAAGTAATGCCATTTTGGGATATTAGAAGACCTGAGGTACCTATGTACATAGATATAAAGTGTATTGGCTACCTCGAAGCTATGAATCATGGCGATCTCCCGACTAGTCGAGGTTCTGAGACGCTAGCGCACCCTACAAAAAGCGATTCCGTTTTGAACCGTGCGACCTCAAGGGGTTGCTGCGGCTGTGGGTAAAAGAAATAAATAGTTGACGCAACATGTTTGTATAGGAACTCTAGGCCCTAAACGAGTGTGATTTTTGCTCGTTTAAAAAAGTGGGTTCTAATTAACTGAGTCTCTGAGTTATCGTCGCTAAAAACTACGGAAATTAAAAGGTTAAATGCATACTGTTAAAAAAACACACTTTGTCAGTTGTCATCAACCAATTTTCTAGATTAATATCAACCGAACGAAAATAAAACTTCGTTTTTACGACCGAGAATATTTGGAGGGGAAATTGATAAATAAAATATTTTTAACCGAGTTTCCCTAATCAAATTGACTCGGTTATTTTTAATCCACTTTAGGTAGGAGCAATATTAACAGTATTACTTGGTAGTTTTTCCGAAAGTTAGTTGATTTTAAGTAAGTGATTTTTGTAGGGTGTTTTTTACAACGGATCAAACCTAGGACCCTCTCTTAGTAATCCCGCACATTACCAACTGAGTGTCTGCACCTAGTTGTTGGTTATTTGGCGCTATTTCAATGAATAAGGGGAAAGCTTAAAGAAAAGAAACAAATCAGAAATCTCTTTGTAACATAAATTGCTTAAAAGCAAAATTTAAACGCATTTCCATTATAAATAAATTTCAAAAGTTTACTCAGAATGAAATGTTCACACTAAATATGAAAGAAAACAGCCCATCGAACGTCTACGTAAGGATTTTTGTATCACTCGATTTGACGTTTTGTCTAATAAGGGTTTTCCAACACCTCTTAGGTGTTATTGTGAATGACCCGCTATTTCGGTAGTTGTCACTTTTGAAGCTTTTATTCTTTGACATTTGACAAGTAGAAACTACGCCATTACTAAAAATGGAACGATACACTTCAACAACGCATTGAAATTATTAAAATTCACTACAAAAATGGTGAAAATCTTGCAGCCACAGTTCGCAAAACTAAAGCATTTTTTGGACAGAGATGATTAATGATTTTTTATGGTCGGAGTTGGATGGTATTGATGTGGACAACGTTTACTTTCAATAAAACAACGCTACGTGCCACACAAGCAACGAAACCATTGATCTTTTACGGGAAAAGTTTCCGGACCGTGTTATCTCTCGAAGAGGTGATCTCAATTGGCCACCGAGATCTTGTGATTTAACACCTTGCGACTTCTTCCTTTGGGGCCACGTGAAAGATAAGGTCTACGCCAACAGCCCAGCGTCGATTCAAGACCTCAAAGACACAATTCGTGAGGCTATCGAGGACATAGGGCAGCCACTTTGCGATTTGGTTATGGAAAATTTCATGAAAAGGATATGGTCCTGTATGCGTGCTCGTGGTAGCCATTTGGCTGATGTTGTTTTTCATTATTAACGGCATACCTTCCTCTTTATTATGAAATAAACATCCGATCATTTATCTCAAAAAATGGCATTTTTCTTTGAATACCAAAATAACACCTCTTAATAGAAAGTCCTTTAGAAAAGAAAATCATTTCAAATTCAAATTTCATATAAAAATAAAAGCAAAAGGAGAACTTTTTTCGGGGAAAATTGTTGCCCTTGCTGGTAAAAATAGGTTAAAACAATCTTCACAGTCTGGGATCACTGCTGCTACATATCGGTTTCGGGCTATGCCATTCTAACTCTGCTGGTGCTGATTTGAATTTGGTGTCTTTCGTTTTGGTTGGGCGGAGATTGAGTAGCATGAGTCTGAGGTGCTTACCTCGAAGCATTATTGCAGTTGATAGCGGCAGTCAGGGTTTGATTGATAGATAGTGCTCTATTCAATCCCCTGATGGCCCTGTTAATAAAGGGTGATTTTTTAGCTGGTTTGGTTTTGGCAACACTGGTTTTGACAGCTGACGTCTGTTTAGTACCTTGTGTCACTGTCAAACAGCTTCAGTTTGGTTTGCAATTTAACCATGGATCGTCTTACAAATGAACAACGCTTGCAAATTATTGAATTTTACTATCAAAATTCGTGCTCGGTTCGAAATGTTCATCGCGCGCTGCTTCCATTTTATGATCGGCATTCTCGACCTTCTGAGCAGTCTATTCGGAAGATTGTGACCAAATTTCGCACCAAATTTACTTTGTTGGACATTAAACCACCAACACGTTTACATACTGTGCGTAGTGAAGAAAATATTGCGGCCGTATCAGCTAGTGTGACAGAAGACCGCGAAATGTCGATTCGGCGCCGTTCCCAGCAGTTAGGCCTTTGTTACAGCACTACGTGGAAAATTTTGCGGAAGGATTTGGGCGTAAAGCCTTTTAAGATACAGCTGGTGTAAGAACTAAAGCCAGCCGACCTACCACAACGCCGAATTTTTGGTGAATGGGCTCTTGGAAAGCTGGCCGAGGATCCGCTTTTTTATCGAAAAATTGTGTTCAGCGATGAGGCTCATTTTTGGTTGAATGGGTACGTAAATAAGCAAAATTGCCGCATTTGGAGTGAAGATCAGCCAGAAGCATTGCAACAGCTACCAATGCATCCCGAAAAAGCCACTGTTTGGTGCGGTTTATGGGCCGGCGGCATTATTGGGCCATATTTCTTCAAAGATGATGCGAATCGCAGCGTTACTGTCAATGGTGAACGCTACCGAGCGATGATAACAAACTTTTTTTTTGCCCGAAATGGAAGTTCTTGACTTGCATGATATGTGGTTTCAACAAGACGGTGCCACATGCCACACAGCACGCGAAACAATGGCGCAATTGCGAGGCGAGTTTGGTGAACAGTTAATTTCACGTTTCGGGCCGGTCAATTGGCCGCCTAGATCGTGCGATTTGACACCATTAGATTATTTTTTGTGGGGGTATGCCAAGGCTAATGTGTATAGGGACAAGCCCGCTTCGATTGACGCACTGGAAGCCAACATCCATGCATTCATTCGTGAGATACCGGCCGATATGTGTGAAAGAGTATGCCAAAATTGGACTCAGCGGATGGGCTACCTGAGACGCAGCCGCGGTCAACATTTGCATGAAATTATCTTTAAACATTAAATTGCAAGGTTCAAACTATCGATTCAAATAAATATTTCATTCATTTTTTCGAATTTTTTGTGTTTTTTTTTTAAAAAAAGTTCTAAACCTCTTAAAAAATCACCCTTTATTATCAGGCAACTCCGCTACTGCCTGTTGCTACTCTAATTGTCACGATTAAAGCACTGCGCGAAATCGTCAAGCACCCTTGATTGTCAGACACTTACTAACTCACTACGTGTGACTCACTTCACAAGCTGCATTTGTGCAGTCCTTGTACCTTCGAGTAGGAGCGACTTCCCTGCTCTGCCACTGTTCTAATAGCCCTTCTCTAGACCGATTTGTAACCATCATTTTTAAGACCCTATCCCTACCTAAGGCCGCCGTGCTACTGCCCTTCTACTGCTTACCATCTGCTTATGCCCACGCGCCTAGGCTTGATACTCGCGCTTGACTGAGCACATTTCTTCTCGCAAATCAACAATCACATCCTTAGCCGGATCTTGCAGAAAATTCCTTGCATCGTCCTCATCGGCCTCAACTTAAAATTCACCTCGTGTGTACGGCTTTTTCATAAGCACCTTTCTGGATTACCACCCATAGCTCTGTGTACCGCACGAAGCAGCGTGTAATTCTTATGTTTGCGTCCATGTTCGTGCTCAGGCATAAAGAGCCGCCCTATGGCATGTGTGTGCAATCGATTCTGTTCACCACATTCGAATAGTTGCCTCCTAGTTGCCTTCCCAGTCGGACCAGTGTTTTCTGACCGACTACAACGATCCTCGTCTGACACACAAATCCCCATGTAATTTCGACTGCAGAGCCCATCGACGAGACGGAGCAAAAGTACACGCTCCGCACAGGTAGTAGCTACGAGTAGACTCTGGTCCACTTCCGAGAACGGAATGAATTATCTAACGATGTCCTCTGACATCGCCGCTGTTGTTTGGTGGTTTCTGTATACCGCCCATTGAAGCAGACCGAAAACTGTTACAAAGGACACTTTATTTGCATTCACAACCGAGAGTGTATATAGGCACGCGGGACACGAGCACTTCCGTACTTCCTTCCCAAAATGTTGTCCATTCATCTCCGAGGGGATGCGCTTCTTCTGCATTTGAAGTTCACTTTCACATGAGTGTGGCTCATATAATGCTATGGATGTATCGGCGTTCGGTTTTTTTTTCCCCTTCTTGCAACTATATACGACGACGAGGACGACGTTGGAGTTGGGCATCCTTGTGTGTTCTTTGTTCTCATCTTCACTTTGACGATATGCATCGGACATGTTAATCCCTGCTATGCAAGGACACCGACGACAATGACGATAACAAAGCGCACGAATGGGGTTAAGTGCTTGCACGATCGAATGTGTGTGGGTATGCTGCTGGTCGTCCATTGTCCGGTGGGTACTTTGATTTGGAATTCTGTGTTTTGTGCGGGGTTGTTGTCGAGTGCGTTTATGTGCCGGTATTTTGGGGAATACGTGATCAAGTGATTGATTGATTGGATATCCTTTGTGTCTGCGGACCTGTATGCTGGGTGGCAATATTAAGTATCCTTTGTTGGGATATTCTCTCTGGCACAATCGCTGCCAGAAGAGATAATTATTCAAGAGCCGCGCTCTGCACATCAGTCTCTTCGAACGAACGTCTCTCACATTAATAAAACCAAGGATCTGATCCCACGGATCAGACAGTAAAACGGCCTAAGCCTTCATCCATACGGCGCGGGGCACGTATACCCGCCACAGCTGTGTCTCCATAAACCTATGACTTATATACGTTGCCAGAAGCATTTTATTTGCCATAAACCCCCTTGAATGCTGTAGCGAAATTCCGCGATTTGCCGCATACTAATCCCCAATCAATCTCAATTCCTTGCCACGAACGAAGATTCGTTTAATATTTGACTCGAGCAACAATCATAAATCCACTAAATAAACTAAATCTCATCCCGCCCAATTATTCTGGCAAATTACTCGCAGCAATTTGACGCAAGAAGACTCCCGGCAGGCGACTCAAACAGAAAGCAACCCACCCTCGGGCTTTTACGAGATGGCGACATCAAAGAAAGCATAAAATAAATAGTCCCCCCCTTCATTGCAATTTAGTTAACTCTCTCTTTCTCTCGCTGGTCCTTTTTGGCCAGTACAAGGCGCGCTAGTTTTATCATCCAATTTGGTAGTCACCGAGGAGAGAATAAAAATCAACAAAAACGCCAAGACACCCGGCCAACTGAGCCGCCAATAAAAGTGGATAATAAATTTACGAGCATGTCCTTGCGTAGTTTGTTCTTCGCCGGAAAAAAAAGCACCAACAAGACGGGGCTACATTTAATGTATGCCCCAGTGCACTGCATGTCAGGGAATTTATCTCGTGAAGTCATCAGCGATGACAACACTGGCCTCGCCAAGTCATATGCATCTCTATACAACTAGAATATGGCGGAGAGGACCTTACATCAGATACTGTGCCGCATAAATGAAATTGCATGCATAAAAAAGCATAAACATGATCCTTTAAGTAGATACTTTCGTCTCCTCCATCCGATGAGAGATTCTATGGCCTGAGCAGGACACCCCTCCTTTGTTTTGGGTTTCTAAGAGATGTTTGCTAGCGACATCGTTTCTATTCGTTTTGACACTCGCTATCGTCGACGGCAACGCGATGGTATATTCCGTAAACAGTAAATAAACTGAGGCCAGCAGAGAGTGGGTTGGGAAGGTCCTCTTATGTGTTCATGGCAGAAAGAGCGGGCCGCTTCTTAAACTGCACAAGAAGCCACAGAGAACTTATGAGGCCCTTACCGAATTTCATTACCCTGTTGTGGCTTGCCGACAACGACCGAACCGTGAAGCGCCATCACGAAGGAGAATAAAAAAAAGAAACGCTATCCTGCTGCACTCCTGTTGAAAACGGAACTCCATTAATTTTGGCTTTATGCCATTGTTCTAGTCGTATTCTTATAGTCGTCGCTCGCGGATGTTGTTCGCTGTTGGATGCGCGCCACTGTAAGCAAAGACCTTGAAGATGGAAACTGCATCAAATACAGAGGGAGGGGGGCGGGGTTGGTTGTGGTTCCTGCTGTGCTGATGGTGGAAAATTACTATCCTAACGTTGGATGTACATATTTGAATAGAATCCGCATACCACTTGCCTTTGGATTTTCTTCGGAGGACACTGATCTTTGTCTCGCTCTTTCGCTTTGGGTGCATTCAACTGAGCGGAGCAACAACAAGGCGCGATTTATTTTTCACGTGAAATTCTTTCCGGTATCTCCTTTCTTCTAGATCAAATTATATGCACGGATATGCCGCTGCATCGCTTCCTTGTGATAATTAAATCGTGTGGTTTATGAGGAACTGCTAGTGGGGTTAGGTGAAGGACGACATTGTTTCAAGTGAGCCTACTGACATTCTTTGCTTGAGATGGAATTTTTAATGGGCACTGATCTAGTTTGCTGCATGTGTATGTACTCATTACTCGTGTACTCAATGCTGGAGTGTGCTTAGTCCTTGAGGCAGCTCGCCTGCGTAGGAATTCCAACAGTGCTTGCTTATTAGGTACGCGAAATGCGTAGCAATCCACTGAGGCGCACGTCTCCCCCTCCTGCCCTTAGTTTTGAAGAATCTGTTTGTCAAACTGAATTTTGAGTTGCTGTCACATGTGCTGGCAGAAATTGCGTGGGACTTTGTTTAGTGAGGGCAACTCCAGCTCCAGCCAAACTAGCGCCCTGTGCAAGATTTACAGAAAGCGCCCCTTTTTCATATTTACACACATGCATAAGTCTTTTCCACATCGCTTAGAAGGTAGACTTTCAATGCATTTTTTTATTGCGATATTTTTTGTTTTGAGATCCTTGAACTAGATTCTCTTGTAAAATGTAAGTGGATGTGCAATAAATATACCTACATGAACAGGGTGGAATATTTTAAATATTTTTAATATTGCTAGGAAAGGAAAATTAATTTTATCTTGCGTGAACAAATACTGCCCAGAAGTTGGCGCCCTGTGCATTTGCACATCTTGCACATTTGGTTGGTCCGGCCCTGAGTGAGGGTGTGCGAGTTGTCAGCATACTTAGTTGTAAAGGATATACTATGTTAAGATGTGAAACTACTCTTTGCATCATAGACAAACCATACTGAGACCCCCAACTCACAATTCTGGCCCCCTCAGTTTTTTTTTCAAATTCGCCATTTTGTTTTCCTATCGGTGTTATGTCAAAAAAGAATCCGTGTGACATGCAAAAACATACAAAAAATGCAAAAATAAATGCTGCCAACCTCGGCAACCGTGGGGAAATGTGAAAGAGTTCGGGAATACCACATTTTTTCATTACTGAACGCCATTGGTTAGTTATTATAAATTGTTAAAAGGCGAATAATTTGATTTATTTGGTAAGTAAAACTATCTAAAGTTGATGTTCTATATACTAGAATCATATTAGGATAAACATGGTTGTGTATTTTCCGCTTTTGGATATCATTAACTTCGATTTCGTGTGTAAATTTTTCCTAAATAATGAAGAAAATTTGCTCAAAATGTAGTTTCATGAACATTTTAAGCAAATGTGCACTTATTCCTAAAAAAATAAATATTATCCACACGTAACGAACAATTTCAAATTAAACGGATAAAATTCTATGAACTCTGCCAGCAACTTTGCCCACAGCCAGCGGAAGTGTCTCATATCTCCTGGGGGTGCGTTGGTGAGCCGGAATTTTTGAAGTTTCGTGACATTTGTCAATACGAATTTCTACGTAGCAATACTAGCGCACCAAACGTGAACATTCCATAAAAATATAGCTTGTAGGCTAAGTAACGGGAAATCGGCCGGAGTTGGTGGTCTCAGTATTGTCTCTGCTTTGCATAAGAGACCGAGTTTAAGGTGGGCAGTTATTGCCTATCTGAAGGATGACAAGGATACCAGATAAAAATTATTTATTATATTTATAAATATGTAATTAAAACAAAATATTGTTTCGAATTTTTTGAAACTAAAAAAAAACTAAGTACGGGATCTTATTTCGAATACTGATTTTATCTTATATGTATTTTGATCTAAATCTTTAGTACGGTTTTTTGTAAAATTTGGCTGACAAAACAGTACCAAATATTGCAATGTTAAGTTTGAAAAATACTATTGCTTAACTATTTAGCTGAAAACGGAGTACAAGTTACTGTTCGGGATGTAAGCATTACTTGGTTTTTAAAGTTTTATCTAAATCGAAAATGGGGTTTTCGAGATAAGAACATTTTTTAACACGAGGAAAACAGTTATTAACGACTGTTGAATTATGACTGAGAGCCTTTAGAAGCCCTCCGCGGAGCTATCGGCTTTGTAAAGCTGCTGAATTTATGCACTACAAAACTGCCCCCAACTGCCATTGATATTGAGGCGATTTGCGATTTGCATGAGTTGTTTTACCAAAAAGAGCAATTTTGATGATGCTTATGCAGTGTTCCTTGGAAACTTACAACCCACCTGCGGTAGGCCAATTCCCCCCTAGCGAGCGGATGTCATTTCAAAACCCACCAAAATCCAAATGCTATTAAGTACATAATCCGATTCCTTTTACTACAAGGACAAACAAAATAGAACCCTAAATATTTCATTAAGGTTCCAAAATACATTAGAATGAAATCGAATATCAAAATTCAGGAGAATCCTTTCTCCCCCGGGGACACTACTCTGAGGGAATAAGCAGAGACTCATATTGAAGAAGGTAAATAAATAAATAAATTTTTAAGAAGTCAGTGGAAAATATGGACATTCGACAAATTGTCTTGTACATGCCGTATCAAAAGATCAATGCAGCTCTCCATAGAAGAACTATATCAAACATACGGACATACAAACAGAAATAAATGTGAGGAAATAGAAGCAGAAAGAGAACCTGAATGAAAGGATGAAAAATGAAAAATCAGACTAGCGCAGAAAAACGAATCAAACAAAGATGAAAGCATCTTCCTTTCAAATCGCTTTTATAGAATCAAGACGTATACCGTCTTTTTGTCGAATAAAATAAAATCTTTTACAAGGACGGACATCTTCAAGTGAATATGCATGCAATAATGGAAGTAATTCTTCTGTACGTAATACATATATGAACTCAAGTGGAAGTTGCCGAATTTTTCATTGAAGGACGTCGTCTGCGTTTGTATTTATTAACGGGTTTTATAACAGCTTTCCAATTCAATGCTAAGATGAGGGATTTTTTAATAATTTTTCATGGAATGAAAAACAGCTAACAGATGAGATCGAGACGAACTCTCGAATATTATCCTTACTATAATAAAATTGGAACGAACTTAGGTGATGGGAGGGTAGTCCTTAATTGCTTAGTTCGAACGTTGAAACGCCTTGACCGATTGCGTACATTGATTAGATTCCTTTATCATTCATTTCAGGTCTTTGAACTGACCTCTGATGATGTCACACGTAGTCTACTTACCGCGATACTAATAATCATTTTTAGCGTCCATGATACATTTTTCGAACTCACGATGGCGAAATTTTCCACACAAAATTGCAAATTGTGACCTACAAAATATTTAGTGTGGAGGTTAAAAATGTGTAGTGATCAGAGTTCCATAATATTTTCGTTGTTTCTTAGTTTAGTTCAGACTTACTCGCACTATAATTTCAAATGGACAGGAAGTTTGCAGTTGTAGTGCGTCTAAATCGATATTAATTCCAAATTGTGTTTTTTTTCCACTGCGGCACCTCTCGCGAACGTCTGACAACCGTCCGAGAGTAAGCCTGAGCTTCTCAACTAGCCCCTTCCATCAACTAATCCTACTCCTTCAACTTAAATCCCTTCCATTCGTCATAAAAATTAAAAACTCAACTAAAGGAATGGTTCTGAGAAGCTGTAGCTCGAACTATTTATTTATTTATTTTAAATCGAGTGCTTCAATGTTTGCGTTTTCGTTTTACATAAATGGCTTAAACCGGGGACTACAGGGAAGTTTTTATATTCACTTGGCATTATCTGTTGAGTTTCACACAATTTTCACAAGTAGGTACGATGTTTAACAAGTGCGAGGATTTCATTTTTTGGACAAACCGAATTTTTGGAGTAATCATGGAAATTGATTTCCCATTTCAGAGCTTGAGTTCTACCGAAAAAATAAAACATAATCGATTCTTTTTTTCTTATTTAAATCTTTATTCTTTCGAAGCCAAAAACAGAATAAATCCTAATGCCTAACTTAACTTAGCAGGTAATCTACTTCCATACGAAAAACTACTATATACACCAAAACCCCGCTTTGCGTCGATAATTGGGACCAGAAAAACACGAAGCGAATCGAAATACCGATTCTTAACCTTAATTATATTAATACCTATGTAATGTACCTATTTCTCCAAACTGATTGACTTCACGTAAAATATAAACTCATAAATCTTAATCTAGGGGAATCCTCTTTTTACCAAAAAATAACGAAACAAAAGGAATAACAAAAACGCAAACTAAAATAAAAACGACGCGGCAGCGAAGCCACCATAATTTTTTTTAAATGACGCAACTTTGAAACGACGCAAATCGGAACGATGCAAAGCGAGGTTTTGGTTTAATCTTATATAAAGGGTTTTTCAACAGGGACGCTACAAAAGTAGAGCGATGATGGAAAGATATACGAGCCAACAACGAGTCGAAATTATTAAAATTTACTACCGAAATTCGGAGTCAGTGGCCTCAACCTTAAGAGCGCTACCTCCAATTTATGGTCGTCATAATCGTCCTAGCAGATCGACAATTGAGCGTCTAGTGGAAAAATTTGAATCCACAGGCACAGTACAAAATGTTCTCTTGCCAGTGAGACAAAGAAGTGCCCGTAGTGTCGAGAATATTGCTGCCGCTGAGGCTTCAGTTGAAGAAAGCCCAAATGTGTCTCTCACACTTCGTTCTCAAGCGTTGGCCATCTCTGTGATGTCGTTGTGGCGAATTTTGCGAAAAGATCTTGGCCTACATCCTTACAAGATTAAATTGACGCAAGAACTGAAGCCACTTGACCACCAGAAGCGTCGTATGTTCGTGAATTGGGCTGAGCAACAACTTGAAAATGATTCGGATTTTTATCGAAAAATCATCTTCAGCGATGAAGCTCATTTCTGGCTGAATGGCTTCGTCAATAAACAAAATATGCGGTATTGGTCAGGCAGCAATCCAGACGTACTCCACGAGTCATCATTGCATCCCGAAAAAATTACGGTTTGGTGTGGTTTATGGGCCGGCGGCGTCATTGGGCCGTACTTCTTCCGTGATGATCAAGACCGGCACGTTACTGTGAATGGGAATCGCTACCGTTCAATGATAACCGAATATTTTTGGCCCCAATTGGATGATATGGACTTGGAGGACATGTGGTTCCAACAGGACGGCGCCACAAGCCACACAGCGAATGTCACAATCAATTTATTGGAAACCAAGTTTGGAGAACGTGTTATCTCACGAAATGTTCCAGTCGCTTGGTCGCCTCGGTCGTGCGATTTGACGCCGTTAGACTATTTCCTGTGGGGCTACGTCAAGTCTTTGGTCTATGCCAACAAGCCAGCGACGATTGATGAACTTCGTACAAATATCGAACGTGATATTGCGGCAGTATCGGCCGATTTATGCTTGAAAACCGTCGAAAATTGGGTTCAGCGTCTGGACTTCTGCAAGCGTGCCCGTGGTGGCCATGCAAAAGAAATCGAGTTCCATACATAATGGCATCGAACGTACTTTCACAGGAATAAAGAATTTCATTGATATCCAAAACCGTTTTTGATTTATTTTGTAGCGCTCTTATTGAAAAATCCTTTAGTTAACAGAAATTGTCCAGCGATAGTTTAGAGAAAAGATTTTTTTTATTTATTCAGCATGGTAACAATTTGCCTCTTCGGCGTCATGTACCCGTCGTTGTTGGCATCTATATTTTTGTATATAAACATTATGTACGATATGGGTACATTCTCTGCATACAGAGGTGATACAGAGGTATAAATAAAAACTAGCATCTGCTTTGAGTAAAAGCCCTTAGCAAATGCTAAAAAACTTCTTCGAAGATTCGAACATAGCATTTACTTCGCTGTACATGTCCTTGCCTTGCAATTTCTGTCAAACTTGACAAGTGACAACTGTCCGGACAGTTTGTTTATTTTGATTTAATTTTCAAATTTTTGTGGGAAAATTATCAAAAGCAATCTATACCTCCAATTGCACCTGGAAGCATACATTTTATTTGCCAAATCGCTTGGTGATGATTGATTTCTTCCTCAGTTGTCGGAAAATGTATCCAATCATCGGCTTGTTGAACTATTTTTTTAACACACATAGCTACCAATTAGTTAACGAAACGGTAAATTGATGCAGTGGCATAGCGTGGGTTGGGGCCGCCCGGGGTAGATCCAATTTATGCCGCCCCTAGTAATAAGCATTTGTGGGTACATTTGCTTAAAAAACTTATAAAAAATTGTCAATGCAGAATGGTTGCATGAAAATAAAAAAAAAAGTTTTTGACCAAAACTTCATAAGATATTTAAAAAACTGTACATATGAAATCGGTCGAAAGCAGAAAATGCACAGCTATGTTTGACGTAATATGTTTTTAGTATATAAAACATCTCCTTCAGATACCTAGTTTTATTGACCACAAAAATCAAATTATTCGATTCTAAAAAAATGTTAAAATGTGGTTTTCCCGAACTCTATCACATTTCCCCACGGTTGCCCTTGGTTGGCAGATTTTTTTTTTGTATGGTTTTGAATGTCATACAGTTTCTAATTGACATTACACCGATAGGAAAACAAAATGGCGGAATTTGAAAAATAAAATGAGGGGCCAGCAGCAATTGGATGGCGAGTTCAGAGTCTCAGTATGAATTGTCTATGGTCCCTACTCATTATAAAGGGTGATTTTTTAAGAGGCTTAGAACTTTTTTTAAATAAAAAACACAAAAAATTCGAAAAAATGAATGAAATATTTATTTGAATCGATAGTTTGAACCTTGCAATTTAATGTTTAAAGATAATTTCATGCAAATGTTGACCGCGGCTGCGTCTCAGGTAGCCCATCCGCTGAGTCCAATTTTGGCATACTCTTTCACACATATCGGCCGGTATCTCACGAATGAATGCATGGATGTTGGCTTCCAGTGCGTCAATCGAAGCGGGCTTGTCCCTATACACATTAGCCTTGGCATACCCCCACAAAAAATAATCTAATGGTGTCAAATCGCACGATCTAGGCGGCCAATTGACCGGCCCGAAACGTGAAATTAACTGTTCACCAAACTCGCCTCGCAATTGCGCCATTGTTTCGCGTGCTGTGTGGCATGTGGCACCGTCTTGTTGAAACCACATATCATGCAAGTCAAGAACTTCCATTTCGGGCAAAAAAAAAGTTTGTTATCATCGCTCGGTAGCGTTCACCATTGACAGTAACGCTGCGATTCGCATCATCTTTGAAGAAATATGGCCCAATAATGCCGCCGGCCCATAAACCGCACCAAACAGTGGCTTTTTCGGGATGCATTGGTAGCTGTTGCAATGCTTCTGGCTGATCTTCACTCCAAATGCGGCAATTTTGCTTATTTACGTACCCATTCAACCAAAAATGAGCCTCATCGCTGAACACAATTTTTCGATAAAAAAGCGGATCCTCGGCCAGCTTTCCAAGAGCCCATTCACCAAAAATTCGGCGTTGTGGTAGGTCGGCTGGCTTTAGTTCTTACACCAGCTGTATCTTAAAAGGCTTTACGCCCAAATCCTTCCGCAAAATTTTCCACGTAGTGCTGTAACAAAGGCCTAACTGCTGGGAACGGCGCCGAATCGACATTTCGCGGTCTTCTGTCACACTAGCTGATACGGCCGCAATATTTTCTTCACTACGCACAGTATGTAAACGTGTTGGTGGTTTAATGTCCAACAAAGTAAATTTGGTGCGAAATTTGGTCACAATCTTCCGAATAGACTGCTCAGAAGGTCGAGAATGCCGATCATAAAATGGAAGCAGCGCGCGATGAACATTTCGAACCGAGCACGAATTTTGATAGTAAAATTCAATAATTTGCAAGCGTTGTTCATTTGTAAGACGATCCATGGTTAAATTGCAAACCAAACTGAAGCTGTTTGACAGTGACACAAGGTACTAAACACACGTCAGCTGTCAAAACCAGTGTTGCCAAAACCAAACCAGCTAAAAAATCACCCTATATTAGATATTTCTAATACCGTAACAAAAGCAAAAATAAAATAACTTATTCGCACGAACTCCAGTCTCCATCTATACATCGCTTACATACGCATACACACACAACTTCTATCGAGAAAAGAGAAAAGAGTATTTTCGATAAAAAAATGTTGGTAAACTTTGTAAATAAATTCGTTGGACTGAAAAAAGAAACCGTTTTGTAAATTTTATATTTTTAAAAAACCGCTTCAAATTGCCGCCCAGGGCTTGTTCCCCCCTTGCCTCCCCTCGCTACGCCACTGGATTGATGAACACAAAGATCTTCTCCAACACCAACCTAAACACATACATTTTTCACTTGTTAAGCCATGAATTTTGAAATGTCTACCTGAAAGCGCGGATCTCCTAAATACCTTAGGAAAGATTTAATTTTCTGGATATTTGAAAGAGCACCACCACGTGTCTCAAAATTATCATTTAAAAAAGTTTTAGACAAAATGTCCACATTTTCACGTGTGAAACGAAACAATTGCTTGAAGTTATTATCGTCACCAATTTTTCTTTGTTTATACTGGGCCTTAGCAATAAACATTTTTAGTCTGGACTTTAAATTTACAAAAGTTCCCAATTGCAAAGTTTGTATGAAAAATATGGCCACAGTGAACTACGAAAATTTAGAGTCGAGACTAAAAATGTTTGCTAAGGCTCACTGTTTTTTATTAGCACGAACGTTAACAACAAGAGGTAAAACAGGTATAATGTGAAAACTTATCGCATCCATGTTTCGTTTGGTTTTCCTGCACAAACAAAACTATTTATAAACAAAACATCGAAAATTCACAATGCTTAGGTTGTTTTATGTAAAAAATGTGCGTACAAAATATTTAGCAAAAGGTCTGAGTCAACTTAATAGCAGACTCAGAATTTGCATAGCATTTGCTTTGTCTGATAAGTTTTATTCATACCGATCTGAGTAAAAGGTCAGTGCCGCCGCTTTTCGAACATGTCAAAAGTTGTAACTAACTTAATTTTTTTATTTTTTTTTCATACGAAATGTAGCAAATGCTTCGATTTTGGCATTTCTCTTAAGTAAAAGCAATTGCTACGTTTTATTCATACGACCCATCATCTTGTTACGTATTTTTGTGATGCGGGAATCGGCGTCATGTGTCTACCATTGACAGGCAAATTCGGAGATTGTGGACTAGCATGCTGTTTACAATTACAGGTTGTGTGGCGAAACTAATAACAATAAAAGGTGTTGCTACCACAAACTTAAACTTTTTTCTACTGATTTTCCAAAATGGTTTCGAGAATTAACTTGTTGCCCTGCAGGTAAAACATACACCTCCCATCAGCTGCCACCATCTCAAATAGTACAATCTCAACTTAAAGAAGGAAAATTAATTTTCGCTTCATGAACTTTTTTCAACTTTAATAACAAACGGCTGACCGACATTCACAAAATCGATTAAAGTGTTACCCCCCGATTTCTGTACTAACGATTCAATTTTGAAGCTTGTCAGTCGTCACTGGGTATGGAAAAAAAGGCGGATCTAATAAAATAAATTAGATTCCGGTGTGTGCATCAAGTCCCTTTCTGATACTCGTATACCTTTACTCCATGGGGCCACTGTATCATAAACGCTTCGGGTGAACCAAATTTAAAAGCGCACTGGTGTTGATTCCCGTTTTTTATCTGCTCTCCAATTTGCAATCGTCAATCGCATAGCCGCAGAATATAGACTCTGGAATTTGATTGTATACCGCGTTCCATACTACAGCCTCTGGCATGGCAATCGTTCTATTAAAACCACCGTCTCCTTGGTGCGTAATATTCGCATTTTAGTCTCCCAGTCCCAGTCGTCATCATGCCGTTCTCTACTGGGTAGTTAAGAACACCACCAAAGTCTCAGCGAAACAAATAGACCCGTGCTCCAGACAACAGAAAAAAACTATTTAAAGTGTTCGCTGACGGATTATAAGGGTGCGCGCCACAAGGACGATTCTACATCAAAGGACAATAAGACTCTTTTGTTCTTGGTAGCTATTTTTCGCCCTTTTGGTATTAGTTTTTCTTTCATTTGGTTGACAGAGAAGCGATTTTATCCCAATCGAACCAGAGGCGAAAGTAATACACATTTCCCAAAAGCACCCTATGTTGGCTGCACCACCACCACCACCACAGGGCAATCTAATAATCTCGGTCCAGTGGTAAGGAAAATAGTTCTCAACATTTTCTATTATGAGAAAGGATCAGTGTGTTTGCTTTTTCGCCTTTGTGCTGCGATGAGCTGTGTGGTGCCCTCATTGTTGGTGATCGAAAAAATAAATAAAGGGAAGGACGAAGGACCTTTTCTCTCTGCTGATTTTACTTTGTAACAAGAAAAGCATTTTTTTTTTGCGAAATTATTGCAATTGCTGCTTTCAAAGGAGTGGTTCGCTTTGGGTTCCTACCAATCAATGTAGGAACGACACTTGGGTGTCGCTTTTGGGTGGATATTTTTCAAATCTAAAGAGGATTATAATGCTTATGATGAGACGGAGGTATGGCCACAATAATAGACCTCACCTTGCTTTAAAATAACAAACTTTGTTCGCGTGGAGATTGAGCTGTGACCGTTTTAAAGTTTTGCTAATAAGAGAGGTTGATGGTGGTGACAGAAGTTTGCACTAAGATGATGAGAATTGTGGTTTTGGGTTGCAAAATATTGGTTCTTCAGGGACTTCAAGAACTATGTCAGTGTTGCACTTAAATATTAAATATTGTTGTAAGTTGCTGTCCTCTGGAAATATGTCAAAAGGAAATGAGTTCCAAAGTTAACACCTGTAGGCGAATGCATTTCGGAAAAGTGATGTGCCAGCGGCTTTAGAGTCTACTGATGAGTCAAGTGCAGTGTAGTGGTCGTCTGTCTCGTGGTGCGCTCATGTCCTACATTTAGAGGTATAATTTCGTTGAGCTCCTACGAACATCTGTCATGAGCCCATGAAGTACCAGTGGAATAGGCACAGATCAGCGACAAGTCTCTTGGGCGCCATTAATTAAAAACTTTGCGCAAAAGTTCCGTTTAGGTAACCTTTTGCTACAGATTTGACTTTAGAGAGAGGAGCGGATCGGAAACAATCTTTAGATTTAATTTACGTTTTTTTCAGGGAATTGAGTCTGAGACCTATTGAGCCACGAGCAGTGCCGGCTCCAGCCAAACTAGCGCCCTGTGCAAGATATACAGAAAGCGCCCTTTTTTCATCTTTGCACACATGCATAAGTCTTTTCCACATCACCCAGGAGGTAGACTTTCAATGTGTTTTTGTTTATTAAGGTATTTTTTGTTTTGAGATTTTTTAACTATATTCTTTTGTTAAATGTAAGTGGATGTGCAAGAAATATACCTACACGAACAGGGTCGAATATTTTGAGATTATGTAGGTAAGAAGTGAACTTGCTTAGGTCTAGTGGGACTTTTTAATTTTGCGATATTTTGAGTTGGATTCTCATTGAAGTTGCAACATTGCAAGTGATGTGAGTTAATGTGCACGAAATAGTTCAGCACAGGTTTAATGGATGTTGTTCATTTGGGATTTTTTGAACAAGCTTTTTTTTATATGCAAATGGTGGTATTTGTTCGCGCAAAATAAAATTATTTTCCTTTCCTAGCAATTGCACATCTTGCACATATGGTTGGTCCGGCCCTGGCCACGAGCTCCATACATGGGACATTCAAGGCCTTGTCTGCGTTTTATTTAAAACGAGGAGCTGTTGCGGACTGAAGTACCTCTTAACTTTGAGGGCGCTGATCTTGTGATATTGTATATGTAATTTTGCCAAGATGTTTCCAAATCATCTTTGACTTCACAACGACGCTTGATTCCTTGTATTGGTCGTCCATTTTAATTTGTGGCACTGACGATGCATTTTGCTAGAAAAAGTGGAGACCTAAACTTCTGCGCAAGTTTTCTCGTACCCAGTTTAAGATTCTGTCCAGTTCTTAACAGAGAGACCGAATTTGCTCGCATATTTGAATGTCTGATTTTGTTGCATTCACAGGTACACTCTTACTATAGGAAGCTGAAAGACTGGTGTCACCAGAAAAGCTGCAAATATTCTTCCTCCACCCAAGGTCATTCATACCGAAGAGAAAAAGGGTCACGGAGAGTATAGACCGGTGGGGTACTCCCTAGCTTAGAGCAAAGAACTTGTTGTAACTCCATCTACTATACAGCCTGACTTGATCTACCCAGAAGACATGTTTGCATTTATCTCTTATCTGTAGAGTTTTTGTGCAACTCCGTAAGAGTGTAAATTGCTTAGAAGGGCTCGATTGCCTTTATGCCACTCTCAATCAAAGGCCTTTGAGATGAGATGTCCAAAGCTACGGCTCTGGACCAACTTTTATGTTGACTGTCTGCGTCTACAAGTGGGTTACGTAGCTCAATAGGTCTCTAGTTCTTCTTGTTGTTCTTTATTGGGTTTTCAAATAAGCCCTTTTGGAGAGTATGGCAGGTAGCTATTGGACAGTCGTTTGGCGAAGTGCTTCTTTACCTTTTGGGAGTCAGTTGAAAGAAAGTGTTCTTCGAGCAATAAGGAAAAGTCTTCTGGGAGTACGACATGTAGAACAGGTTACATTTACATACAGCTACAAGTCCAGTCGAGCGTTTGGCTAGCTATCCTCCCAGCTCCCCTCTCACCCACATTATATCGCAATGGACCTTTGGCCATTTGTGGTTTAACTGTGTCTTTCTAAACAGCCGCCTGAACTTACATAACCCATATAGGTGATAGACTTGATGCACGATGTTGGTGTACTATGGCGGGAGTGTCGTCAGCTGCTGCTGCCTTTAAATCTTCCAGGTCATTAAGGATGAATAATTGAAATCTTACATGCATTTTACTCTAGGAGAAACTCTACGTAAAGATTGAAGCAAGAACTTTCGTCCTCTCTTGAGGTGTCGTGGCTAGCGATCCGTCTTGCTTCACTTAAGGTTGTAAATGGGGAGCAACTGAACCAATGGGGCACGCAATAAGTTCTTTAGTGATTGTTGTGTGAAGGAATGACCGCTTCTATGGTGTGGTTGCGTCTATTTCGAGGACCTATCAAAATATACCGTTTTTTTAACCAATGATTGTTTGAAAGAACCGACCTCAAATAAAAATGAATTTAAAGAGGACTAATTTAGCTTTATAAACAAAAGGATTGCAATATGTAGCCAAATATAGCACATTTCAATTTTAGACAGATTGTGACTAAAATTCTTTGAATGCATCAGCTCCATGAGTAGCCTTGGAATTCTTTGTTGAGCTAAGAATTGCTCCAACCTTCTTGACCAAATGAGGAAGAAAGGATACAAGAATTCCACTAAATATGTCAGTCTCTCGAAAAAACATATCAGCCCATGGCAGCGATGCACAAAAATCACACATTTCATTTCAATTGGCTCTGCTATATTTGAAAATTAAAAAAAACGTTGACCCTAGCCGATACTAGAGTAGGTATAACCCGAAACATTGAGAAAGACGAGCAATTTGTAGGCAGCATATAAATTTAGGGCCTTGGTGGACCTTCTACAGCCATAAAATGTCGAAAGAGTCAAGTAGTTCTATCATAAGAACTACATAAAGTCCCCTAGAGGATAGAGCTCATACTAAGGACATCGAAGGTATTGTGCAGTCAGTTAGTGATCTTATTTGCGTCTTCTTTCAATGCAGATGTTTGTGTGCGCAGTTTTCATCGACGTTGTCGGATTCCGAATGTTGTCAAGTTGGTTCTGTTAGTTTCCATGTTTCATAGTCCTCTGCCTGTTGTCCCTATATACTACCAAAAGAGGCATACTACGAAATCAACTTACCGGCATTATGTGGTGGTAGCTTATCGAGTGCCAAGGTGTGGATCCCTGCCTACCACCTGAGCTAAGTAGATTTTATGTAAATTAACAAAACAAAGGCTCAACTGACCCCAAATTAGTCCCTACACCCACAGCCATACACCCCACGATGGTTTAAAAAATGAAAAACAGCAAAACTTGGCTGCCCCAACTCCCACTGTCCACTTCACAATAAATTGGACAGGAACAAAAAAATTGCCCTTGTTAATCCAAGCTAATGAAGCATCAAACCCGCCAATCGAATCAAAACCGAACAAAACTCCCAAATATTTAGAGTTTACCCTTTTCCATTCTTCCTTTGAAATAAATTATGATTTAGAAGAAAGAAAAACAGATGTTCCCTCGCTTTCTCCCCTTTTACCAATGTAGGTACTCGTATTTTGATTGATGTAACGGAAGCCTCTTACTAATCGCATACTCCTGGCCCAGCAAATACACACAAACAAAAAGGGATGAAACAACACCGACCTGGTGTTTACCTTCTGCACCCCCGCTCCAATTTGAAAGCATTCTTATTGTTTGTTTAAAGGAATGAGATGGGAAATGCTTCGCTAAACTTTTAATGGCCATCACTGAAAAATTGGACAGGAACTTGGAATTGGAGTAATGCCCGATGGTGGTGGCGGAAGGTGGCACTTTCAATATGCCCAATATTTTTGTTTATATATCGTTTTGTGCTCTGCTGGATAAATATGCCCCTGCCACTCAGGGACATGGCAAAGTTGACATAGCCTGACAATGGTCTTTATTACCAATTTACCTCTAGTACACTGATTGCGTAAGGCGTCGTTTTGCTCAGCCTGGCGAACTCAATGTTTGCAATAGCTTAAATGGATCCTCTGTTGTTTATTGCTTTATTTTTCAGTCGCTTGTGTTTTTAGATTTCAATCTAAATTGTGTGGGCGCACAATCTACTGAAAGTGGAGGAAATAGAACACCATCGATGGCGTTACAGGTTTGCTGCTCTAAATTATAGGAAGCTTGTTTTTCACGTCGCATCTGTCAAACTTTCCCTTAACACACTGTTCTCGCCATATAGTGTCAAAAGACGAGAATGATTTACAATCCATGCCATATACTGCTGAAAGTTAAAATTTTCACAGAACCGTTAGAAGCAATAACTCCTCCGACATCCTCCAAGGACAGATTTCATAAAAGCGAACAGTTACAGTGTGCGATTTATGGGGCCGCTTGACAGATCTGCGCTGTGATTTCTAACGAAAGGCGTTGCCAGGGTAAATTCACTAAATATGCAAGCAAGTCTTGGTTCGCTTTTATCCGCTTGATTCTCATAGGCCTTATGTGGTAAAATCGTTCTTAGATTGATTGTCATATTCTTTTTTATATTCTAAATTGTCTACTAATATTGAAAGTATTGAAATTTGCAGGCGTCAATCCTGGAATGATTGGTTCTTAGCATAAAAAATCGGTTGGGAGACACTGGGACATGTGAAACTATATATGTAGAAGCTTGTAAAGCAGCCCTTACCAGACACAGGCAGTCAAATTTATAAGTTATAACTTCAAACAATAATACAGGCTCAAAAATTGGACCTGTTTGTCGAAGAAAGGCTTTTCCTGTATTTCTTTTTTGCAGTTCCGAAATCAGAACCTCCGTTATTAGTTTCCGTACGATAAATGCGAGTTTGATTTTCAAACAATGCATGCGATGCGGAAACGTCGCAAAACACGCGTTGCCGCAATATCGTGTTTACGCTGGACGTGCACATAAGCTAGCATCTGTTTGATTTTGACAGCTGCCCGCATTAATCGCATCGCAACGCATGCCCGTGCTTACACTGGACACAGCGTTAGGCATGTATGATACCAAAAATTACTACAAAAAAAAGTATTTTTGAAGTGTGAAAATGAAATCTTCAACGGAATTTTGGTTCGGGTACGTGGAATTGTCGTCCTGTGGCAGTGTTGGTATATCGTGGTATTTATCCCTCTTTGTGGGAATTTCGTGGTGCGAAAAGCCTTCCGTGGGATAAAGGGACAAAGCACCAAAATTATGGGAATTTCAGGAATCTAACAAAAAACATTCAAACTATAAATTTTTGCTGAAATTTCTTCAAAACACCTACTTTTCACCATAATTATCAACACACTGAATGTCCATAAAAAACAGCTCATGTCAATCGCCTTTAATCAAAATTTTATAGTACCAAAAAATAATCATTGTAAGTGACAAACTGTGATTTTTATACTAAATACTACTCTAACGTCCTTTTCTTTCCGTGAAATACAAACTGGATTTTGACGCAAAAAAGTAGTGCGGGGGGTTTTTAAAGGGGAATTTGAGTTCGGTGAAAAGAAAAAAAAAATTGGAAAAATTACCACCGAGTGTGATTTTACCTCGTTTAAAAAATGTGTTAAAATTAACCAAGTCTCTGTTGAAAAAAAATTAGTAATTGTTGCTAAAAATTACCGCAACTAAAAGGTGAAGTGCATACTGTTGAAAAAACACAGTTTATCAATTGTTTTGTTATCAACCAAATTTTTAAATTAATATTAACCAAGCATTTTTATTTTACCTTTTACGACCGAGAAAATTTGAAGGAGAAATTGATAAATCGGTTAGTTTTAATCGTGTTTCCTTAAACAAGTTGACTCGGTTTTATTTAATCCACTTACTCGGTAGACGCTATATTAACAGTATTACTTGGTAGTTTTTAACCGAAAGTTGGTTAAAAAAGTGTTTTATTTAGGTTTCGTGGCAGCTGACTAGAACTAGAAAATCAAGGCTTCCATTTATTTAAGTGAAATCTGTATTATTGATCCAGTGCTTCAAAACTGAATCAAATCTTCATATTCCCGTCTATAGAGCAAAAGATAAAGCGGCCTCGTTTGAGGCCATAATTTTCTACTAAGAAATGTTAGAGCCGTGAAGCAGAAGTCAGGTTGACTTAAATTCAAGTTGTTGAAAGAAGACTGTACCTTGAATCCTTTTAGGTCCATCTGCGTAAATTCTTTGAAAATATAAAAGCAGTGGGCCTTACTTATAATCATTTATAACCTTCGCACTAAATAAAAAGGTCACAATAAGCAATCTTTTATGGTGAATTTCCCCATTGTGAATTCGAAAAGTTTAGCCTGGACACTAAAAAAGATTATTAGTATCGCGGAGAGTATTTTGGTACCACAACTGTGGCTTTGACAACCTCTTTCACACATTCCCTACATCTTTATTATTTTTGTCATGTTGTACTGCAACCTTTTTGGTCTATCGTACCTCTCCTTCATCTTTACAGAAGAAGCTAATTTTATTGGTACAGCAGATCTATTAAAAAGGGTTATGTGGACCTTTTAGCAACTTTTAAAAGCTCATTTTAAAAAAAAATTTAAAGCGATTTGAACCTTTTTTATTTTTTTGTTGCGTTTTTCACCCATTTTTATACACTTTTGTTAAGGGAGTCGAAGATAATCTTTAAATTCCTAAATCAGAATACCGGAATGTCCTGAAAATCGTAGATCTCGTAGCTCGGCTTTAGTGACTGTCAGCCATAGTACTAGGCAAATTACCTCATTTTGATGGACTATAAGAAGTCATTCTTAAGCTATTGCCCACAGTCAGAAACTCAACGGCTCCGATAATAGCGTAAAAATACCTGGCGCTTTTATGTGGGGTCTTTTCACTGTTACCTCTAAAAATGTTCCTTCGGACATGCCCAAAAATGGTTCTTCTTTTATACTTTACCCGCACTTAATGTTTTGTACCCTTGTACCGATTGAAGGAAAACACTTTTTTATTAAACGTTATAATTATATTTCACATTCAGGTAAAAAAGTCTCTTCAGAACAAAAAAACGTAGAATGAAATTAAGTTAAGCATACTACAAAAAAAATCGGTTCATTTAAAGTAAACTAAGTAGCATATTCGTAAAATATTCGTAAATATAGGCACTAATACTCAAAATTTAATTCATAAATAATCATCTCTTAAGAATAAAAAATAAATTAATGGTTTACAACATTTAAATAAAATAGAAAAATATTTTCAGGTATAACAACGTAACTTAGATACTGCAAAGTTGTTAGGAATTTTGATCCTGTGCTGCTGAATTAAATTCGAGTCAGGAATTGGGTTTTTTTTTTTGGTCGACGGGGGGGAATCTGTGGAGAGAAATTGTTGAGGGGAAATCAGCCTTTTTTTTGTTTAAACTCTATTTTATTTGTAGTATGTTATAAAATTATTTGTGCTTATTGGGCCTAAGCAGTAAATATTTTTAGTCTGGAATTTAAATTTACGGAAGCTCGAAATTGCAAAATTTGTATAAAAAATATACCCACATTGATCTACGAAAATTAAGAGTCGAGACCAAAAATGTTTTTTGCTAAGGCCCATTATCTTTGAACTATTTTTGTAAAAAACAATTCATTAAAAAAAGCTAATGCCAGTTTCATTAGGAAAAAGTTATAGTTTTTTTTTATAATAGTTCCTTTAATATTATTTCCGGATTTAATCAACAAACTCATCTGCAAATTTTATAAATAACAATTTCATCAAATTTGCGTAAGGGCTTTTCAAAATGCAACAAGCGTTGACATTTTGCTTTGTTTTATTGGGCGCCACTTTTGCATTCGGAAAACCAAACTTGCATGTTCTAGTTTCAAATTCGAAATTCCTTCTCTTAAGACGTATAAAAACATGTTAAAAATATAATGATTATGTCATTTGTATTATTTTTTGGAAAAAACAGCCAAATCTGGGGTTATCTGGGCGGAAATATTTTGATCGTCTGGCAACGCTGCGCAAGTCTTCTAGTTGCTTGTTTTCTGGTAAATTGAGCGCAGAGAATATTGAATGACAGGATTCTACCTTCAGTTGATTAGTTAGTTTGTTTTTTGTTTGACAACTCCCCAGTTGGTGCTAAATTACCCTCTTAAGAGCTGTTCATACCTTGGTAAGCTTTTACTTATTTTCTCTATAAAAGGTATGGTAGATAGGTTGGTTTGAGCAAGTCGGTATGCAGGGTTGATAATTTCATTCAACTTACATTTATATTTGAAATCGTTCAGTCTCAAAAGTAAACGCTCGTAAAAAATGCACCCAAAAGAACTGTTGCTTAACGGCCTGCTATACATGCTTTGATATAGTCCTCCGGTTTTGGCTACGGTACTATTACGATATTCAAGAGGTGCATCATCGCTATGAACTGTTTAGGAAATATATATTTTCTAAAATTAAAACCATCCCTTAAAAGTGGGCGTGGTCAAAATTATTACAGATAGTTTTTTTTAACAGACTTTTTGTGGCGTTCCAAGAAAGTTCGACACCATTTTTGAACAGGACATATTTTTAAATGTCTTCGGTTCCCTGAGGCTAGTAAAATGCAGGCTCAAAGTGTAGAGTCTCCTAAGGGTATTCGATTATTTGAGAGTAGATACCTGAACGATTTTATTTTCCATGCACATTTGCCAGTTTTTGATTTCTCAACCACGTTAGAAAAGGTATTACATCGATCTAACTCTGACCGTCATCATCCATATTTTCCCTTACTTTCTAAAAATCCCATCTTTTCCTTCAACTATACCTTCTGCGCAAACAATATCTACCCACATCTGGTAACGCCATTCCAACAACTCATGAGTCATGACCCAAAACTAGACCCAGTCGTGGAGTCAGTCAGTGATTTTTGGTTGGTCGCAAAAACCAACTCTATCATTGATGCACCTTAAATCGATTTGTATAGTTGATGGTGGATGGTGGAAAGCATCACCGAGGTATAAGTGCCGCGCCATGGCCCGTCGTCATAGCTGTCATCAATTTCGAATTGTAAAGTTCACATGTGTGGGATGTCGTTTTGGTTTTTGAAAAAGCCGAGAACCAATTTCGCAACGACAACCGATGCGAATGTGAATTCGTGGTGAAAGGACGAACTTTGTCCTGAAGGACATTCGCAAGTTCCAAGGGTTTTTTTTTTTTTTTTTGTATTTGCTCTTTTCTCCCGCAGTTTGTCTTTTATTCGATTGAATTTTCGCTTTTGTTTGTCCATAGGAATTGTTTAAGCCACACGTCGGGTTTGGGTAGTCGGTACTGCTAGGATAACGGAAAAATGAAAGCAGAAGTTGGAAAAAATAGAAAATAACTTGTCACCAACAGCAATGTAAAACACTCAACCTGAAAGGTTTTACTTTTTGTTTGAGTTTCTTTGTTGGTTCGATTTGCTCGACAGGACATTGGGAGAACGCACTGCAAAGGTATACCGAGTACGGGGTCTTATGATTATTAATATTGAAAGGCGATCAATGTTTGAAAAGCTACCTACCAACCGGAGAAGTAATGCCCTCCAATGTCATGCTGGCTGAGCGGCTTAACAAAGATGTGAAATTCCGGACGACACGGCAGAACTCTTCTAGTTGTCCCCTAATCGACGGCGTGGAGGTTTTGTTTGCTTGATACCTATTTTTGGCTTGTTCGCACTCAGCTAATATGTTTGGACGGATGAGGATGGTGGATATTTTTGTGGTGGTGTTTCAGTTTCTATTTTCGATTTTGAGTTCGGTTCGGTTCGGATGTTGGGTTTATTTTGACAGCCTGATTTGGTTTCTTGTGACACACCTACATACAAACAATGCGAATTGATTTGAGGCTAACTGAAGGACATATTTAAAGCAACAAAATGTCTGCGAAGGACTGGGTGGATAAAATGAATGCTGACTAGAGAAGCACGTTGCCTCAACTGCAAACTATACACATCTGCAAGTGCATCCCTTTGTCAATCGTAAGAACAAATTCGAAAGTGTAAAATATCACTACACAGACCTTCCTCAATCTCAATTATCCACTCATTAAGCAAGGATCATTGAATTACCTTCACACCCAAGCGTTCTTCTCTTTTAAATGCTTTCAAAAGCTGTCAATTATTCCGTGCCATGCATTCAGGATGAATGCCGAATACTCCTCCTTTAAGTGCACACATCTTCGGCAGTCAGTTAAACCGGGCCGGTGTATCTCTTCTGTTTATATACGGACAGGCACACATTATCACCCTATCCATATAATACACAAATACTGATACACCGGCTTAACAAGTAATTATTTACCCGAAAACAGATGGATAATTCCGATAATTACATCATTTATAATTCAGAATAAAAGCATGCGAAAAATAAATTACATTAATTGGTCGAAATGTCGGCATTAAATTCAATATTTGAATTGGTTGTGAGCAGGGGTAAAGTACATGGGCCACCAGGAGGCTGCTTGTTTACCATTACCAGTGATAAATGGTTTTAATTAAAGTACCATTCATGGTTAACAAAATGCACAAGTTTATTTCGGGAACTGGTGCAGTCAAGTTCTTCTTTTTTGTGCATATAAGCATAAACAAAAATTCAATGATAAAATATTTATAAAATTTGTTTGCCACCAATGTGTGGTGTTAATTAGACGGGAAGGATGTAGTTGGCACTTTAAGTGCTTTTCGCTGGCATTGCTGTCTGTTATTGTAGTGCTTGACAGTTTGTTGCACATGGCATGACCGAAAGTATAGTAGATTAGAGTGGGGCGTAGTACCTATGTCAGAAAAAAATATAACAGTTATGTAACCGATGGAAGTTGTTTAGAGTGCCTCAGTCTCAGCGAGTTTGTTTTTTATATCGTACTGAAAGCCCTACTCTTAATTAAAATTTAAAAAAATTCCTAAATTCGCTAAACGGGTGGAAGGAACTTTTACTGGAAATAGTGGGCCTTACCAATAAACATTTTCAGTTTCGATTCTAAATTTTAGTAGTTCACAATGGCAATTGTGAGCTTCCGTAAATTTAGAGTCGAACCTCTTTTTTTTTTTTGTTAGTACGGCGCAGTACTTTTTGCACGCACGGGAATTTAAATAGAGCCACACAAACAGACGTCAAAAAATGGATCAAAAATTCAAAAGGCGTGTGTGAGAATGCATCAGGAAAACAGCGATAAAAAGCATCAACATTTTTTATTTTATTTTATTTATTTATTATTATTCTTTATTCTCAATTCATTATACATTTATTTATTTTTTTATTTTTTAGGTAGGTAATTCTAAATAAATGTCTAAAATTTAGAGAATAGTTAGGACATTCTTATTAATTTATATGCCACTTCAAAATTTACAATTCAAAAGTGAGGAAGAAAAAGAAAGAAAAAAAGAAAAGAAAGGGAAAACAACAAACAAAGAGATAGATGGGAAGTTTATAAATTATAAAAGAAGGCTTACATTAATACATGAAATACAGAATAACTCGAACAATGAAGCGCAACAAAATTTCAATTTGATTTTGAGAGAAGCCAGGACTTTACTTTTTTTTAAATATAGAGTCAATTCTAATGATACTTATAAATTCGGAAAGACTATTAAATAGTTTGCAAGATGTAACCGAAAAAAAGTTTCTCAGGAGGAATATAAACGACGGTACTAAGGTTGCAAAAATTTGGAAATAGTCATCTGAAAATATGCGACAAGCAAAGCTAGAAAAAGAGCGTGAAAAAACCCATCAAAAGCCTTAACAACAAACTTGTCCGCAGCACAAAATTAATTCAAATGCTTATTAAAAAAAAGTAACAAAAGACCTGTTCACCAATCTAATACGAAACGGAAAAAGCGAACCAAACAATCACGAAAAACGAAAAAAAAAACACTCCGAAGAACTCGGTAAAGAAAACAGTTTAAACCTTGAGAAAACTGCTACAAAATACTGCGTGCAAAATGGCATGACCCTTACATCTGGACTTTTTGCAAGCATTTTTTCGGGCGTTCTTTTAACTGATTTGTAAGCCAGAATGTGACAAAATGTGATAAATTTAATTGTTGCTGTTTCTAGTCAGCTAGTGGACTGTGAACTTATGGAAATAAAAATAAATCTGTTTCACAAATCTGGAAGAAACACGTCCGTTTATATCACTTTTTATTCAAACTATTTTCTGATATTAAAATGTCTGTCTTGCTCGAAAGTCGACAATCGATTCAAAGGACACGTCTGTTGCCTTCAGCTGTAGTTGATTGAGTCCACCGATAAGTGTTTAAAAAAGTGTGTGTGCGCAGGCAATGAGTCGCTTCGGCATCTGTTTGATTGCGCTTAGAACTTAGATAGACGCACACGAGTTATCCATATTCAAAGGAATATTGAACAGGATGCCAGAGTGGGAAATGTAACAAAAACGTTTTGAAAACCTATCAAATATCCAAACAAGCTTAAAAATAAAATATGAGAATGTAGCAGCTTTTATTAGTTCAAAAATTCGGTAATGAAAACGCTCTAGGAATCCGCGAAAAATAACTTCAAAAGTGGACCAAAAAACTAGACCAATCGTCATAGAAAAACACCTGCAAAAAGCGGAAATTGATAGTAAAAGGTGTCACAAAATAATATCGAGAATGCTAATTGAAAGTTGTTCCAAAAACTCTTGAAAAAAATCAACAAAAATCTGCAAGCGATGGCACAAAAAATTACAAAAATTTTGTTAAAAAATGTTATGGCCGTTTTCCACGACGTGCACACCAAATTTTTAAAGTCAACACAATCAACTCTGATGTACGATGCTTTTTGTTGTATGCAGCTGATGCGTTTTATCCGGTTGCTAATTGTTGCCCAACAAGGGGGTAGTTACTGTTGCTTGTTATACAAGGTTGCGCAAAGAGTTGAGCACAATCAATTTTATGATTAAAATTGTTCAACTCGTTGCTCAACTCCGTGAATTTTTTGTTGACTTATATTGGGTGCGAATATATTTCTGTGTAAATTGGAAGATCGAAAACAGTCAACTAACAATTATTGTTCATGTATTGTGTTTCGACAGTGCATACCGAATCAGAGTTTGAGAACAAACGAAAGAAATGGCCGTGATATTCATTGTTTTCGAAAAGAAGGGACATTTTAAAACGACGAGAACATAGCCTATATCGTTTAAAGACTTAAGGCATTAAAGTCGAACACAATTCGATTGGAATACAAATAAGCAAGATCAATGAAACGTGTAGTCCAGGAAAACATCTACCAAAATGGGGTCGACATATTTCATGAAGGCTTTAGCATTTCAGACTTCAGAGCTGTCGGGTATGCTCAAAGCTCAACGGGTTAAGTGCACCAGCGTAGATATAAATAAAAACCATACCGAACGAACTCATCATTTTGCCAAAATCACACATCTTGTTCAACCAAGTGTACTAGGACATTCAAAAATTGAATGAGTTGTTCAACTAGGCGTAAGGAGTAACGTGTTCAATACGAAGTTACTATTAGAATTCAATATAAATTGGAATTGAGTTGCTTAACATTTGTTTGCTAAGCATATTTCCATTCAAATGGAGAGCTATTGAGCAAAATTGGTTGAAGCGTTGCAAACTTTGTAAACGACTGACATAACAAAGCAAAGGCAATATGAAACAAAGGTATGGCAAAATTTCGATAGTATCTTGTTAAAGCTTCATAATGCTCTCGTTCGTACTCGGCAAAGATGCCTTTTCCCTTCCGTTCCCCTGAAAAATTAAGTCTCATTCAAACGAAGAGGTTTTACGAAGTTAAGCTTCTAAATCCTGCTGGGCAAACTTTTAAAACTACCAAAAATTTGATTGAAGCACGCGTTGGAAAAAAAGTTCATAATGCATGAAAAACGTCTGAAACCAAGACCAAAATACTTAAAACACCAATCAAACCTGGATATGGTTAGTGGATATGGTTAGGGCTACCACGTATAGGTTTCATGTCACTATAATAGTGAACAAAAAAAAACTTTCAAAAAATATCAAAGCCTTTCGGAGGATCTATCATTTGCTCGCAGCTTTTTCATTTATCAGCGTCATGAAGTAAACAAAAATAGACACCAATTAATACGCGTTGGCTTAATAAATTATTTATATTTATATATTATGTACACAATGTCAAACTTGAAATGGTTTACTTGAAACATGACGACAGGGTGTCACTATTTCGAGTGTGGAACTTGAAAAATCTTCCAAGTTGCTTAGTATCAGAGTCATGATAGGATTTTTTTTTGTAATTTATGTCAATTGAATTTCATCAACTTATAGGACCGATCTCTTGCTGAAATAATGCAGAAACGATTGTATACCATCAGTATTATCTATGTTTTTAAACCTTCTCTTGGAAAGGCAAACCTATTATCAGTTAAAGCTCCAACGACTTTTGCAAATAGCCTAAAAAAGGCAGTAAAACAGGTTCCAATTACTCCATGACATTTTTATCACTCTTTTTGAGAAGCTCTTTTCAGTCCAAGATCGTCAGCTAGCAAATGATCTACGAATGAAAGGTTGTAGAGCAAAATGTTGTCAAAAATCCACCTGTATCTATTCCTAGAGGTGCACCTTATTTGGTAATCTCCAGAAAATCGCAAAAACCGAAGATTATTGCATTGAAGAAGTACCCACCTACAGCATCACAAAATCAACAATACCTATGTCAATAAGCTCCTACAGCTGCCCACTTTTTACAATGTCCCCATTTTCATTTAAATGGATATTAGAATCAACCGAATTTTCGTTTTCAAGGAACGGCGGATCCGAGATTGCTGCAATATTGTCAATCGCACTTTTTAGTGAGGCATACTGTCCAAAATAGACGATTTACAACATTTATTGCATCAGCACCGTGATTGAGGTCTAAATACCCAAAATCATGTGAAAGTAACCCACATGTATAAGTAAACTAATAGATAGCAATCAAGGTGCACACTACGAATGCAACAATTAGCTCGAATGATTTTCAAAAATCTAGTCCAAGACCACCTGATTTGTCTGCGCTGGATTTCGTTAAAAATGTTTGAGGTTTTATTGGGTATAGGTTAGGTTAGGTTAGGTAAATGGGTGGGCAGAGCAGGGAGAACCCTGCGCTACGCCCTGTTGCATCGGTGCTCTTCATCCCTCCTCCTTGTGGTTAATAGACGCTGTTTAGCCATCCCGATGTCCTCAAAAACCTTTAAAGATCAGACAGTGAGACATCAGAAAGTTCTTGTAAGTCATGGAAGTAATAGCTTCCGAGTGTTCTGTTCCTCAAATGACATAAACTCGGGCAATGACAGAGGAAGTGAGGTGTGTCCTCGTGGACCTCCAGGTATACTATCCATACTTATATATTTCATTTGCGAAAATAGATTTTTAAGTGAGTCTTGCATTGGGCAAAATAATCGGGGCTTCGTTTTGTTACATTTAAGATTCGCATATGTATATTATGAAAATAGTGAAATTCTGGGCATTATCAAAACCAACTTCCTTAAAGGAGGGGTTACGGTGAGAATGTCCCTTTTCAGCAATCCGTCTTCCTCCAGAGTCCAGACAAACCAACAAACCGTAATTGATATTCGAATACTGTTTTCGAAATTTTTACAACGGCTCTGCGAAATAAGGCCCCAATGAAATAAGACCCCAAGAGAAAAAATTAAGTTTGGGGCCTTATTTCATTTTTGAAGACCAAAAACATACTTCTTGTATATTTTCGTCTTTAAAAATAGTAAGCGAAATAAAGGAAAATATACCACCGTTGAAAAGAAGATATTTAATGGACGGAACTTTTAAAATAATTCCCAAAGGTAGCTTTAACCAGCTCCTAGTCATCTATATTCAATATTTTGACGAGGTGATTACATTATTTTAATTAAAAAAATTGTTTTAATCTTAGCGCCGCAGGCGAAAATCGAAAATTTTAAAAATATTTACAAATTTGTTTTTAGGTATTTCCGTTATTTTTCATTTTAATAAATAAAAAAACGAGAAAATGTTACAAAGAAACGTTGCAATATGTATTTATTTATATTATAATTATTATTATAATTTATTTATAAGAAGACAATACATATACCTATTGAATAAAAAAGCAATGAAAAATACAAAAAAAAACAACAACAAAAATTTGGGTTTATTTCATTATGAAATCAAGCCGCAAATTTGGGGCCTTCTTTGATTTTCTTTTCTGGGGCCTTATTTAATTGGGGCCTTATTTGCTGCAGCGGCTTACAACTTAGGGTCGGATCACACATCTATATAAATATCTACAAGATGGCGCAGTGTGATCTATCATTTATGTGATTCAAGACTCGCGACATGTTTCCGATAGTTCCCAATTTTTTAAGGAAGATGGTCACAAAAGTAGGCCTTTGACCTGTCACCGTAGCTGTTGAGACTTTCTTTTACTGATTTCGAGGAGTGCTTTGAAAAATATGGAACTAGTTAAAAAACGGAACGACATATTTTTAAAGTGGCTCAAAAGGTTTATTAAAAAATACAACATGTTTTGTTAGCTTTAGATGAGCTTGTAATCGACTTAAAGAGCATTGAGGTCACCGATATGACAAGCTCCTATGGCATTGTCTTGCTATGCAATTGCAACAATTAAATGTTTATTTTACCAGCTTATAGCATGTCAATGAAATAAAGACGTAGCTCATACAACACCCAACAACCCAGGTAAGACATTTGACAAACAAAGCCTTGAAAAGATCTATACCTTCTTTTTGTGGTAAACCCTTCTCATATGTCTGGAACATGGGCCCTACATCAAAAAGTATTAAAAGCCCAGACTCCTAGCATGAAACTAGTGTTAAATACCTAAATTTTTAAAAGAGACCGCACTTCTATTGACCTACTTACTTACCTACACTGCAAGACTTTCACCACAAGGTGATCATCAATGCCGCTCATACTACCTAATGCGACTCATTTTTACCCATCAACTCTCACAGAACACTGATCCACTGTTCTATTTCAACAAGGAAAGGTCCATTCACTTTGTCTTCTCAGAAATCAGTCACTCCGATGCCCACGGATCTACTGATGTTATATCAATAGACCCAGTTGCGCATGATATTGACGTCTTTCCAAAACAATTCGCCATTATATGTAAAAAATATCTGCTTTTAAGAGCCGGGAAAAGACTGCAGAAGTAATGAGCTCTCCTTAAAAAGCGCACTTAGAGGCCCAATCCTTGAACTTGGAACCTCTCTTTTTATGAAACGGGAAAAATGAGCCTGCAAAAATAAAAAGAACAAGAAGAAAACGAGGATGACGAGGTATGTTTATCCCGAGGATATTTATACTCCCAATGGGTATCCTTAGAGTCTGTGCAAGTGGGCTCATGGTCGACTTGAAAATATGACAAATTTAGCTTCGTGCCCTGAGCAGGGTATGACATGTACGAACAATGATTCAAAATTGAATTTGAAATAACTTCTAAAGGCCCCCGTTATGCAACAAATAAAAACATATTTAAGTAGAAACAACTATCAGTGTACAAGAAAATTGAGAGCCATAATGCAAAAGTCTTTGGAAAGGTCCAACATTTTTAGAAGAGCAAAAGGATGCCATTGAAAAAAATTAATAAATGAAAGAAAATAAATGTCCAACGTAGAGCAAAAGTTGGCCCAGAAAAGTTAAGTGCATTCAACAGTCCGCAGTCCAAGTTAAACCACCCTGTATGTGCTGGTCTACTCAGCATCTGGTGAATGTAGATAATGGATAACAAACAGCAATAATGAGGAAAATTCGTGATTACCAGGTTAAAGTGGATCAATGTAAAAAAAAAAAAACACACACACTCAACCGAGTTTAATTGAGGCTGCCACTGTACGTGTGTGGTGATGGTTGGGGTCTCATCGAGCTTAATTAGTTGACATTGTGAACGAACATAAATAAATGATTTAACTTATTTAAATATTGGTAAATTAATGTGCCAACAGCTTGGAATGAGGTTGTTTGCGGGGCAGCGCATATCAGAATATTAATATGCAACCGGAAATCGAATGGAAATCAATATCACCACAAAGCGTTGAAACCTTTTACCTTACGCGAGTGTATAGGTGAAAAGAGAGTGATTAGATTAATACTCAGGGCTAAGTCTTTATTTGATTTGATTCGTTTTGATATCGCTGGTGTATTGCGATGCTTATCAGGTTAATGGGCACAAATGCGGGAAAGAAAATAATTTATAAAACAAATATTATGAGTGGGCTAAGGAGTGGCTGGCTAAGGACCAGAAAAACTGAAAGAATTCCCAGTTAAATTACCGCTTACTCTCTGAAAGACATCGGAAAACTTGGATGGTACTTAATATAGGACGACTCATATCCAAAAGAAGACCAAAGCTCAAAAGTGTATCGACGGTGTTAACAAACTGAAGTAGAAATTTGTGGCGCTCTGAGAGTTACTCCATGAGGCTAACTCCCACGATGCAGTCGTCTGTGTGTGATTTCTGCAAAATTGACAAAAGACCTTCTATTTAAGAGAAAAGAAAAAAATAATGCCTCTCGACACCAGGACTACGGCAGTGACCACGACAACTTAATTATAACAAATGGCAGCATGTTAGAGTATGTTGGGCAGGCTGTCACTGCTCACTTAGACCAGCAATTCCGGGCGATAGTGCCTATTTTTGATTAAGAAAATAATTGCCGCTGATTTTCAGGTTTAAGAACTACACCGACAGATTTTAAGAAATGCAACTCAAAGTGGTAAACAAAATTTGAAAATACGACAGCTTACAATCAGCAATCGAATTCGGTAACTAGAGTTAGTTGAGGCCCAAGTCCACCCTGACTATAGTGCCACCTAAGGAAGTAAATTGGAAGAAAGGAATCATACGAAAATAGAATACAAAGAATAGTTTAAGAATAAAGAGTTTTATCAATTAGGGAATAGCTTAAGAAAGTACAGGCAAATCACCAGTAATTACTTACATAGGACGGTATTCGATGTTTTGGGACCCAAATATTTAAAGGGAGCACTAGTTGTTGTAAATTATAAAGACCACAATATTTGCCAAAAATTAAAAACTTAGAAAACTTTACTTAGAATTCTTGTGTGCAATATGCCCCTAGTAACCCCTTTGTAGCGATGGAAAGACTTAGTTAAAAAATCTCGTGGATAAGTCACTCAGGTAGAAGCTGTGCTTACACAGTTGAAAAACAAACAACTTTTTCACCTCAAATAAAGAATGAGCTAAGGATATTTAAATGCGGGACAGAAAGGAATACAAAAACCAAAAAACTCAGGCAATTTTAAGGCAAAGAACTTCACAAAATCATCAATATGTAAAGAGCCTAAGTTCCTTTTTTTCGTATCCTTTTTTTCGTACGTCTTACGTCGTCGGGACCGAATTTCATTGAGCATCTACCAAATAAAAGGTAGAGCTTCAAAAAGGGAATAATTCTATTAAGTTTTTATAAATTTGGTAAATAAGTAGACTTATTACATCAAGGATTTGGACGAACAAACGAGGATTAAAGATTCCAGTGCGAAATATAGGCACAAAGACTTGATGTAAGAAATCACTCCGAAGGCTATATTTATTTCCAAGGACTCTCAAATAAAGGTTGAAAGATTTTGTAAAAAAATATAACTAAGACTTTAAAACATTGTGAAAGGCAACTGGGAAGAATTTTCAATACACAGAGCTTTGGAAAACTAGGATGAAGCCGATTTTAAAAGGAGACTCTCTTTAGAACATAATTTTTGGCTGAAATTTATTTAAATAGGTTAAACCAAAGCAGAAAATGTCTACCTTATAGAAATGCAGAATGAAAAGACCATTGCATTTGGAAGCTAGCTTTTTAAAACACACTTTCAATAAATAAAAAAAAAATAATTTCCAAATCGATTCGATTCTGTCTTCGAACCACGGAGTCCTTGAAACTCAACGTTGCACAGATCTTTTATTTTTCAAATGTTCACGAAACTCATAAGTCTCATATCAAATTAGCGCGCACAGTTGGAGAGCGTCCTCAATAAATTTGGAGTGCGGAACTACGAGTTACACAGTTGATTGGGATGTGTTGGGCGATGCTATGGTGCAAAATAAACTGTAAGTGCCATCTAAATGTGAGGTACGAAGCAACGGATCCATTAAATAAGTTGTTAAATAAATAATAAACAGTGTTTAAGACAGAAGAACAAGAAGACGTAAACTCTTCAACAGAGGATTTATTACTGTGAAAAATCTTGACCTTGGCATATTGACCAAATTAAGTACAAAGGTCCTACTTATAGGTTGCAGTGTTGCGCTGAATGCTAGCATGTAGCAATATCAATCAAACAGCTCACCCATTTATGAAACAAATAAAGCCATTTCTATGGGGCTAATGAATCGACAAAGGCTATGTCTCTTCATTTCCTCAGCAGCTTTTTATGCCCCTCCCGAATTTCGTCGAACATTTCTGCGGTTGTCTTGATAACCATCTTTGAACCTTTTACAACTGTTCGATTTTTATTTTTGGGACGAATGGAAGCCATCTACAATTTTGTGCACAATTTTATGAGTCCAAGCGGCCAGTTAAGAAGCTCTTTCCAGACAGTTATGCTCTCGGATGCTCATCAGACTTTCGCGGTAGGTGGTGCAGTTAAAAAGAAAGAATGAGTTATCACTTTTTCTAAATTCCTTACTGACCCATATCCTTCCGTTAAGAATTTTAGCTGCAAATCTTCTTTTAAATGCGAATGCACATCACATAAAGTAGGTAAAAATGGCATTCGAAATGAAACCACTCTTGCAAGTTCCAAAGTCATATCCAAAATCGACAAATTGATCAGTAGGCAGCAGAATTTCCTTTTCACCCAGATACTAACAGACCGTAGATGTTTATTTATTTATTTCTATAAATTCAATACAAAATACAAATTCCGAAATAAGAACAATTTTTATAAGTGCTTTAGTTATGGAATTTAAGAAAAATAGAGACATTCTGTATTTTGTGCACTGAGTACAAGAAATAGTGTTGAATGTTACTTCAAATAACTATTACAAATTTCAATTTAGTTATAAAACATTAGTGAAAGGATATAATAGAATACAAAATTTAGCACAAACAGAATTAAAAAAAAGGAGTAAAAACTTTAAAACTCAAATAGAATAAGAGAAGCAGAATACTTTAAAGAAATTCAAACGTAAGTGCAAAAAATAATAAATACATACATAATTCCTAGAACCAAAATTTTAAACAGAGTGTCTTAAAGTATAGATTCTAAATTAACAAAGTTAAAATTGAAAAGCCAGCATTTTACATGACTTAACGGCATTCCAGACGATGATATCATCCTTATTGACAGAGGAGGTTTATTATATAAACGGTATGAGGAAACCGAATAAAAATTAGGATATGCGGTAGTACGAAAACTTGGAACAGATACCATATTTAAAAAGCTTCTACGTAGATTGTAGTTTGAAATTAACCGATGATTACGATTCCCGGACTTCATAAAAAAAAATTTTCTAAACCTTAAAACAGTACAAATGACAAAGGACAAAGGAAATCTAGGATGTCTGCTAGGTTTGCGGCATATTTTCCGCAACATACATTTCTGAAGGATTAACAGTGGTTGTATTTTGTTTACATAAACACCTCCCCAACATGCAATTCCATACTGCAGTTTAGAGTGAAAAATACCAAAATAAATTGTTTTTAGGAGCATGGTGGAGCAAATTCGTTGCAAGTAAAAGAAATGTCTAAGTGTGTAGTGAAAATACTTCCTCAGAGTTTCTGCGTGATTTGAAAAGCTCATTCTAGCGTCTATGGAAAGCCCCAGGTACTTAAATTCGTTTACTATTTCAATTGGGAAGCAGTTAATACCACAACTTATATTGTCACAAAAAGGAGAGCTAGATCTGCAGAGCAATTTAAAAGATTATATTTTAAGCATTCAGGTGCGTGATATGAAACATTCGCTTCCCAACTGTTTATGGATGATAAACTGAAAAACATGACTCTAGTTTTTGAGCTTAGAACCAGATTATGTTCAGCAAACCAGATCCTTAACAAATTTAGATCCCAATTTATGTCAGAGACTAGGTCTAAGGGACTATTCTAGCCATAAGAATAGCCTATATCATCTGCAAAAGCAGTTGGTGAGCCTTTAAAATTAAGTGCAAACAGTGAGTTGATATACACAAGAAACAAAATTGGCCCTAAAACAGAGCCATGGGGTACTCCCAAATTAAAGAACCTAATTTTGCTCCTTACCTGACCTATCTTGACTCCTTGCGATCTTTTTTTTGGGTAAGACTTAAACCAGTCAAGAATGAAGCCACGAAATCCAGCTTTTTCTAGTTTACGCAACAAAATATTGTGGTTGACCATATCAAAAGCTTTGGTTATATCGATAAATAACCCAGCCGTTTGGGGGGCTTATCAAGAAAGATTTGAGTGTGGTGACAGTTCTATATTCCCTTACTGCCCCAGAGCTACAGAACAACTGCAGCAAAAAGAGGTTTTTACACCATTTCGACTCTGACACAACTGACTTGACTACAGTAGCATTTGCGGCAAAACCAATCCTACCAATCAAAAAAGCCAGAAACTCTTCCAATCGCTTAAAAAACTAAAGTTAAGAAGTCCCCCATAAACTGAATAAAGATCCTGCTGCGAATAAGCAAAAACAGAAAGGCAAATTGTCAACATCAACGTCTTAGTTTAACAGCACCCCTAATGTTGGTCTTATTTCACGGAACAGCCACTTGCGCTCATCAACTACGTAGAGCGAATAAAAATAACTCGTACAAATTCCCAGCACATACACAACAACTTAATCCCGAAAGCGAAACGAAATAAATCTGAAGGAAAAACTTGAAACTGATCTCTTTTTAATTGTCCTCCCAACGCAATTAATCTCAGCACTAACACTTACCATTCATCCTCGTCCTCCAACGTTTCCAACCTCGTTTTCGAAGGCAAAGAACTAACAAATCTAAGCTCCTTAAAATGTTGTGTCGTAAACTTTCCCTCTTGACCCTGCCTCAACTGAATACACGGTCGTCCACCCTGCCGAGACTTCTTGCGGATTAAATCCCCGCCTGCCCGACAAGAAATTTTCAACTTTTACACAAGTGCAGTATCGGGAAATGCCACCCACCCAACGTGTGTTTGTTTTTCTCTCTACCGAAGACTATCATCTTTGACGTTGATGCCCTTTGCACAACCCCCATCAGGCGATTATGCTGTCTACCCATTTATTCATCGTCCATCGCGTCTTCATCATCATCATCGTCATTGTGTTTGCTATGAAACAACGCAACAATATTCGAGTTTTGCATTTCCTCCAAGAAACGTTCGGGGGCAGAAAGGCGGCAAGGCGAGACGACACCAGCTGTATAGAGAGGAGCTCTACAAAACAATTTATCATCTTAACTTCTTCTTAGATGCCACGAAACGATTATTCATGAGACTTTTTACCAGATTACGAATTACTATCCCCCCACCCTACGTAACCAAGGACCGACTTAAGTAGGGAATTTTCCGGCTTCTGATCCCTGACATTGCATCGGATCTACGACATCAGCAGAGCGTCAAATAAATAATTACACAGCGGCGACCAAGGGATTCAAATAGGGATTGTGCAAACATTACCATAAAATCCAAGGATAACCTAATGAAATTCGTCATAAATAAGGAATTAGAATACGTAATTAGCCCAAGAGCAGCTTCCACTCGCCGAAGGGGATTATTTCGACGGTCGCCCATGCCCCATATAGGATCAGGCGATTTTTATTGGTCTGACATAAAAATTAAGTACATTATGTATGGCGTGCATTACTTGGAATCACTGATTTGGAGTTTGTGGTCAAACTTATGTTTCATTTGCTTAATGGGCATTTGTAGGATGGTTTTTCATTACTAACGTTGTAACAACCTTTTCATTGTCAACTTTTGCATAATTCATCAAGGCAAAACTATTTTTTTTACAGCACAAGGTATCACTGGGTGAATCGAATCCAGCTAAGGACCTCATGCCATCATTTCGCAAATAATACCATTACTCGTTTTACAAATAACTCGCTCACCATTTGCACTTTAGTCTAAGAGGACTACGAGTACATATACAGTGGGGACTGGGGAGGAAAAAAAAAACACTAATCTGCTTTGCTTTTCATCAACGTAATCGCTTGTATTCCATCATCAATCCCAGACATCAGATGCCATCATCGGAGAAATAATGTGAGTATTGCACAAGACCGTGCATAAATCACAAAAGGAGCTTACCGTGCATGCCACTCCAAGTGCTTCAGCTCCTGCAGAAGGATTTGTACCCACATTTGCATGTGCACATATGAGCGTAAGCTCACTTGTCGTTGTCGTTGTCGTATTCGTTGTCGCCCGCACGAAACTACGAGTACCTAGATATGAGTCTTTCAACCACCGAAAGTGCGTCACTGCTACGCCCGGAATACAGTAATTGCGATGGATACAAAACCTCAAACAGAAACAATGGAAGCCCGATTCGGAGGTACACAAGAACAGAAAAAGAATCTCTTCGATTGATTTTTGAATGGAATTCTTTTTCATGATTTATCCATTCAACGCTAATGGATATACGTACTGTATCCACAATCTGCATTACGGATGATAGCAAATATTGGAAGTAAGGAATCTTCTATGACAAATAGACAAACAAAAAAGGTTGCACATACGCCCCGTGTCTGGTTTGTGGTTCATTTCAGCGATATATTTGCAAATGTTATGTAACGGGGTGTGAGTTGTTGACTTTTGATTTTCCTCTAACAGTAGCGTAGAAGTTTGTTGAGTCCTTGGTGCACCCCGAACTGGAGAGCTGCCGAAATAAGTAAGTAAGCGAAATGGAAGCATGATAAGATCAATATTCACCTTGCAGCTGAATAGATGATTGCTTGCTGTTTCAGGATAATGTGGATGTATAGTGTTAAAATATCCTCTATGCATTGTGGACCTTTGGATAATGCAATTCGACAGATGGATCACTCAACATCAACGAATCGAACAGAACGCCACAAGCGACAGCTTCAACTTTGAGGTAGAGAAAGTCCAAGCATCAGCCCCATAAAGCAGGGCTGAGATTATCAGGGTATCCAATAGAGCTTTCTTAATTGTTCGAGATAAAGCTCAACTACTAAATTGTCTAAAGAAACAGCGATTGGCAGGACTCATACTCCGTTTAATTTCAGCGGAGATGGTAGTGTCGATACTTATAGCTGTTTCCGAAGAACACAGATAGGATAAAATACCTTGAAGTGTTGGAGGAAAAACTGAAGGTAATGACATTCGGAATACCGAAAAACACTTGGCATGTAGAATCACAGTTGAACCATCTGCAATCAGCTGTTGAAGTTGCGTACCGAGTGGCTTGTACACCTACTTTAGTGGAAAAACAAGATCCTGCGCCTTGGTGGTGCCGGGAACTTGAAAAGCTAAAAAAGGCTGCGAGGAAGGCCTTCAATCACGCCATGAGGAGGGGAGAACCCGAAGCATGGGATGAATATAAGGCGAAAAAGAAAGAGCTAAACGTTACTCTGCGACGACGTAAAAGGGAGTCATGGAGGGACTTTTGCTCGAGTATGAGGAGTACATCTGAAGTCAGTAGACTACAAAAGATTGTCTCGAGAGATCCAGTTTCTAAGATCGGACTCATTCGTAATAGAGCGGGGGAGATGGTGGAAACACTGGATCACACAAATGAGGTCCTAATGGAGGTACACTTTCCAGGAAGCTATAAGTCAGCTCAGCCCTGGGCTCCAAGGAAACAAGGAGCGAACAGGATGGATAGGACGGAAGCAGAACGGATCGTGACACCAAAAGCGGTCAAGGGTGCGATAGCAACATTCTCACCCTTCAAAACTGCGGGGCCGGATGGTATATTTCCAGGTCTAATGCAATGGGGTATAGACCTAATTGCACCAAGGCTCAGGAATATATACGTTGCATGCCTAGCAATAGGCTATATCCCGATAACATGGAGGGAAGCAAATGTGGTCTTCCTTCCAAAACCGGGAAAAAAGGACTACACCGAGGCAAAGTCATTCAGACCAGTCAGCCTAACATCCTTCCTGTTAAAAATAATGGAAAGGGTGATGGTGGACTATATGGAGAGTACTGCGCTTAAGATGTATCCTTTAAATAGTAGACAGCATGCATACAGGGTAGGTATGTCTACAGAAACAGCGCTACACCAAGTAGTACGCGTTGCGGAGGAAGAGCTAAATACCGGGGGCATTGCGATGACCACTATAATGGACATTGAAGGTGCCTTCGATAAGATATGCTTTGAAAGTCTGAAACAAGCCTTGGAAAAACGTAGGGTTAACCCACTGGTGGTAAGATGGGTGGACAATATGTTGAATACGAGGGCGATTAATATTCAGACGGGAACCTCAAAACTCAGAGGAAGGGTTAGCAGAGGTTGCCCACAAGGAGGTGTTCTCTCACCTACACTGTGGAATATCACTGTGGACTCTCTTCTCGACAGACTCGAGGCGACGGGCATTCACACAGTGGGATATGCCGACGACATAGCAATAATGGCCTGAGGCAAATTCATGGACGTCACAGCAGATATCATGAGGAATGCACTCAGAGTGGTTGAGCGGTGGTGTCTGGAACAAGGGCTCTCCATTAATGCGGCGAAACAGATCTAATAGTCTTCACTAGGAAGAGGAAAAATCTGGAATTTCGGCCCTTAACACTTTTCGGATCGGAACTAACAATGACTAAGAAGGTTAAGTATCTGGGAGTCTACCTAGATACTGGACTTACTTGGAATTACCATGTTGAGGAGAAGGTCCGGAAGGCAAAGAGGGTACTACATCAGTGCAAACGTGTATGTGGACAGAGGTGGGGACTCTCGCCTAGGTCAGCATACTGGATGTATACGATGATAACTAGACCCATTATCACGTACGCCTCGGTTGTATGGTGGGCGAAAGCCTCTCAGAAAACTGTGAGGAAGCACCTGGATAGGGTTCAGCGTTTAGCATGTATGGGAATTACAGGTGCAATACGTACAACCCCAACATGCGCATTGGAAGTCATCATGGGGATATTACCGCACTTCGCTTGCATCGAGATGCGAAATGGCACCATCGTGGTACGATCTATGGACATAGGAAGATCCTGGAACTTGTTAAAGACCAGATTAGGGAGCTAAACATGCCTATGGATCGAATAACAAGGGTGCGTATTATGGAAAGAAATCATAAAACTCGTATTGAGAACGGATTACTTCCAGAAAAAAGAAATGGTGAAATAGTGATTTTCACGGATGGATCCATGATGGATGGCGGGGCGGGGGCCGGTATCTATTCAGAAGAGCTGGAACTTGCCCGTCACATTAGCCTCGGGAAATACACTTCAGTATACCAGGCTGAGATGATTGCCTTGCTTTATGCGTTGGACTACTTGCTTGAGTGTCAGGTGGAAGGAAGAAATATCCTCATAGCACTGGACAATCAGGCGGTGATCAGATGCATGGAACAAACAAACATCACAACATCACTGGCACTGGAATGCGTACTTAAACTCAATAAGTGTTCATCTAAAAATGAAGTAACACTGACTTGGGTACGAGGACACATAGGGATCGAAGGCAATGAAAAGGCGGACTCCCTTGCAAAACAGGGGTCAACTGAAAAGTTGCTGGGACCAGAACCATTCTCTTCAATTGGCAGAGGAATGGTTGAACAGCTTGTCCACAAATGGATCACGGCAGAACACCTGAGAAGGTGGTCAACCGTGGAACAATGTAGACAAGCTAAAATGGCAATAAAGTGGCCGACCTGCTCCACTCAAAGAAGAGTTCTAAGCATGAGTCGAGGAACATTGAACATTGTCTACAGGACATGGTAATTTCAGGTATCACTTAAGGAAAATGGGCCTTATAGAGGATGATACTTGTAGACTATGCCTGGAGGAATCTGAGACAGCGGCACATATACTGTGTCAATGCCCGGCATTGGCTGGCAGAAGAATGAGGATCTTGGGACATCAATGGGTCGAGACCCAGTCGATGAAACGGATCTCCCATAAACAGATGCTAGCGTTAACACTAGGAATTGAGCCCAGAGAAGAACTGTGGAGAAATCCAGAGAGTCTCTCTGAGTAAGATTTACAGTGGTAGAGAGACGAAAAGAGACCCGACAATGGTGGTCTGATTCGATTATCTCTCGAAATATATATATATATATATACTTATAGCTGAGAAAACGTAGAACAAATGCCAAAATGGCAGCACTGATACGTACGAGACCGTGCTTCCAAGGTTGACAGTCAGTTTAAAATATCATTAAGCGATCGCTCGCAAAAACCTATTTACAAAATGTAATATTTCGGGCTTCCTACTTAGAGAAGTAAGCTTGCTTTTTTTTTGAGGTCTCGTCGTTATTTGTAACAATTTATCTACAAATTTATTGTCGGAAATCTTCATCACATTGCAGTTCCATCTAAATTAAAGTTTTGTTCAACTCCTTTATACAAGGTGGGCCGAAAGAGATCACCCTATTGGAAGATGCTCTTATTTTTGCAAATGGCCGCCAATGTCAAATCTGTTTTAACATTTGTGGACTAGGCAGTTGTAGAATACAAGTGAACAAGCCATAGAGCGATACACTCCCCAAGAACGCGGAATAATCGTGTCTATTTTTTTGCGTAACAATTCGTCTCTGTAGTGTTGGCGCAGCGCGAATTCCGTCGCCGATTCCACGGCCGTCCGACAACGACTGCGCAAACACTGCGCCGTTTGGCCACCAACCATGAAGAGTATGTGACCACACGAGACGTTGCCAAGAGTGGCCGGCCCCGGAGCCCCCGTTGTGCCGAGAATATCGCCGCTGTTGACGAGGATGTCGAGCTGTCGCCGGAAACATCGACCAGACGCCGTGCTTCGCAATTAGCCATCAGCTGGTCGTCCCTAAGGCGAATTTTGGTCAAAGACTTGCGCATGTTCCCGTACAAAATCCAGTACGTGCATCAGCTGCTGCCTCTCGACCGACAAACGAGTGTAACCTACGGCCAAGCCATCCTCAATCTCGAGGACGAAGTGGACGATTTTTCGACCAAAGTCATAATGAGCGATGAGGCTCATTTCCTCCTCAGCGGGTACGTGGACAAGCGAAAATATCGCTTCTGGGGCACCGAAAATCCACGAGTAATGCACGAGGAGCCATTACACCCGCTCAAAGTTACTGCATGGTGCGCTGTTCACGCTGGCGGAGTCATCGGGACATTTTTTTTCGAGAACGCCGCTGGTTAAACGACAATAGTTTACGGTGCGCGCTATAGGGCCAAGTTAACCGAGTTTTTTCTGCCACAATTGGAAGAATTAGGACTGGAGGACATGTGGCTCCAACAGGACGGAGCTACGGCACACACTGCGCGAGCCACAACCGATATTCTGAAGGCGGCGTTCCCAGGTCGCCTCATCTTTCGTTTTGGCGATTTGCACTGGCCCGCAAGATGGCCCAATTTAACCGTTCCAGACTTTTTTTTGTGGGGTTTTTTGAAGTCCCTTGTTTACGTGAACAAGCCCGAGACCCTAGAAGCCCTCAAGGACAACATTCGACACGAGTGCGAGAATCTGACGCCCCAAGTTCTCGCGAAAGTGATGAAAAATGCCATAAAACGATCCCGTATGACAATCAATTGTGACGGCGCCCATTTTGCCGATATCATCTTCTCTACTTGACTAATAAAATTCTAAAGGTTCTAATAAACATAATCAAAAAACAGAATCCAAGTTTTTCATTTAGAAAAAAAATGAGAGCCAAACAACATCGGATGACTTCTTTTGGCCCACCTTGTAGAAGCCTCGTCAACGTACACACAATAAAAAAAAAGTCTGACAATATGAGATGCCAGCAAGTTAAATCTGTTAAATTGGCTTTTTTCTTTAAACTATGATAGAATTGGGGATTTTTTTGGTACAATTTATGTTTTTCTTTTGTTTGAAATTTGTATTTAATCTCTTATTTTATTTTTTGTTTTTTTTTAGTTGATTTATTTCTTAATTTTATCGCATCCCAATCGATAAACTAATACAATTGTTTGTTAATTACGATGCGTATACTCGCCTCATGTCAGGATCTGACAACAGAATGTTCTTAGCTATTTCACTTTTAAGCTTTTAGTTAATTTTTTTTTTTTGGTTTTTGAATTACATAATTGTTAAAAAAATAAATTCTTAATTGCGAAAAATAAAAATAAAAAAGATATCGAGAAACGTCTTTATTTCCCGGAACAACTGGGAGCAGTTATTTACTAATTGCAGCAATGACACTCACTTCTGGTCCACAATTGAGGCGTTGATTCACCTTTCAGATGTAGTACTAGTATAAACCTCTTTGTCGACCTTTTCCAACATCTCATTGAGTGCATTGAAACTCATTTCACATGCAAATTCCACTCCCTCGAAACCAACAAAAGTCGACAATCTCCTTGAGATTCTCTCACTACGTTTTCGATTCTAAGGTAAAATCAAAACCACCAACACTTTCCTCATCCAACTCCAGAGTCAAGCATTCCATTGAACTTCCAACAATATCGTCCACAGTTGCTATAAATCTCCCAAATGGCCACCCATTTGTGGCACAGCAAAAATTGATTATCATTCCGCAAAAAAACCACCAGCAAATTCCAAAAAAAAAAATACTACAAACGCTTAACTACCCTTCTCTACGCAGAGCCAGCACAAAACACTTGCAAAAACTCGAATCAATTTGCAAAAACTCTAAACTTTTATGCTGAACTATCAGTATATCCCATTGTGCTGACACCTCTCCCTATCGCCATCCAGCTGCCCCGAACAACAAGAACGAAAATACCACATCGTCATTCACTTTCATCACGAAAAACTATAATTTCCTTTCAAATCGCTGACTCACTTATCCAGGACCCAATGGTCCCTTTCTCTCGATGAATAGGCTTCCCCGCCATCCGTATACCTAGCACCCTCCTACATATAATCGACCGCAACTAATCAACTCCATCCATTGAACTCGATTCACACATTCATCTAACGACCTACACACGAATCGGTGGTCCTTCGAGCAAGCAGGACAGAAAAAAAAATATGCACCCGCAATCAAATGATATTGTATTCCTTTTTGTGTACGCGACGGCGGCTGGCGGCTGGCGGCTGGGAACGCAAAGCAAAATTGCCCATAAAACATTCCACAGCGAACACAATTCCCATGTTAATAATAAAAATGGCACCGACTTTAACAAGTGACAATCAGAAATTAGTTTTAAGCGTCTGTCCCACAAGGATTTCTGCTCATTTAGTGTTCTGATCCGACCAGAAAAAAAAAGAAGCTGAGAAAATGAAGAAAATAACCGCTTTACACTTCCTTTCAGGGATCCTTTGAAGTCCGCAGCAAAATGGACAGGCGGAGCAGAGTTGGCCCCGAAAAAAAGGTCGCTGTCAGCACGTGATTGAGATTACAATTCACTGGCTTTACAGTTCCGGGGGTATCCTTAGCGCACGGTTTAGTCTTTCGTCTTTTCTGTTGCCTCCTCCCCTACGATGACGTTTTATGCCTGTGTCATCGCCATCGTCCCTTTAGCGTATCCTTCCGGAATTGTAGTTCAGGCGTTGTTATTTGAATGGCTTAAGGAGGACCTCGGCTCGACTTCCATGCCGCATTGTGTATGAAATGCAAAGAAAAAAGGAGAAAAGGATGAGGAAGTTACGAGCGCGCTCGCGTTCCGACGATAGGCGAAATTGTTCAAAGAAATGATGTTAATTTATTCAGATAGTGTCCTTTCAAGTGGCGGTAGTCGTTGCTGCTGTTTTCACTGTGTGTTGATTGAGATGATAGCAGGCCAACAATTGAATATGTGCCGCCCCAGGATTAAATATCCGGAGTCGGGGCTTTTTTTCCTCCGCACAATTAACAGCTAGATGAAGGCGAATGCGAGGCAAGGACCTGAAACAATAGTTGAAACTGCTGATATTGATGTTTTGTTATCCTGCAGGATATGCGAAAAGGGGTTTCCCATTTGAATAACGAGAGTGAAGGATTTTCATTTTGTTTTTGCCCACACTTTTCTTTACAAATGTAAATGCTTTTTACGGTCCATTAGAGCGAAAGGATATAATTGTGAAATTAAATTGACCCTTTATCAGAGTGACGCGCAGATACCAGTGAGGGGCAGTGGGGTGTCAAAAAAGAGGTCTACGAGAATATGTCTAAGGCGGTGAAGACTCGGTATTTGTTTGTATTTGTTTGGGCGGAGTCAATATTTAAACAAATTCACGAATTGTTCAATGCACGTTCTATTGGAGATAGCAAATGTCCACCGGAGCGCCACCACAAGTCAGTGCGTTTATAGTGGATTGGGTCACCATTTTTAAATTGGACAGAGACGTTAGCTAGATGATTACCGAGCTTATAGATTCTAGCAATGTGATTCGTTTAATCAAACCTTCGTTAAAACTCAAAGGTTGCAGTTGATACCCATTTCCACTAAGGTTTAAGAGCCTACCTGATGATAAGGTAACTATTTCGTTTTGTATTTCAGCCTGAGCACGATATCCTTTGTTTCTTACACCCCGACTCCACAGGAGATATATCTCTCTGTCTAAATGCCTGACATCCATCTCATACAATTTCCTCATATCTGTGCTGGGCAAAACATGCCATGACATTTCATATTTTTCATTTCGTCGGGGTGTGTATTGCAGCGGCTAGAGAAATTATATTTGACGTTTCCCAATAGTCCACGAATAACGAAGAATTATATTTGGTTTATTAATTGTACCTAGGTATATTCTTTAAAGTTTTTTCAAAAAATCAAAAAACCGCAAAGACAATCACAATAAAATGAGACAAAAAATGACATTTCCAGACGAAAAGAAATAAAAAAAAACAAATATGTCAAATTCATGCCAGACATCCATCGCAAGATATAATTGCAGAGAGCTATCGCAGACATCCAATCATGCGATGAAAAAGAGTGACTCCACACGATATTTCATCTCATGATGAGCATTATGAGAGAAATTATCTCCTGTGGAGTCGGGGTGTTAAAAGAATGATGATTATATCGAACGACAGAGAGCCGCTTGGTGCGTTTTGGGCTGAAAAGAAGCTACCAGGCTGAGAAAGTTATATTTTTAGATAAAGTCTCGATGAGTCCGCAATGACGCCAGCTCCCAGATACGTACAAAAATTCTTTCACGACCAAAAATTACCCTCAAAAATACTCCGTTGTCCCAGTGGTGTCAAAAATATTCAAGCTCCACCGTCAATTTCCACTCATAGTTGCAGTACCGTCAACTGCCCTAGCAATGACCGGATCCCTAACATGGACCAAAAACAGGAAAATATTTCTAAGCACCGTGGTGGGAAGTTTATTTATAATTTCTGTAGAATGTTTAGTTTTTTTTGTATTAAGCTATTTGTCACTAGATGGCATGTTGAAGGAAAAAATTAAATGTTTTAATCTAAGTTTTAGCGGGAACTTTTCAAGTGCTCCTAGAATGGTGTGATTTTGAGTGGTGCAAACTTTTGCCTGCTGTACCGAAACTACCGTTTGTATAGAAAAAGAAATAGTTAAGAGGAGTAGCTTAACATTTTTTACAATGAAAAATATTTTTGTTTGTCTATAAAAATACTAGACAATTATAAATAATCAGGTTTTTGAAAAAGCTATTCGAAAATTTATCAAATTTCCTAACATTGACCGACTGCTTCTTTTTAACTTCTTCTAACAATTATCAAGATTTTATTGAATATATTACCCTAAATACTTCACAAAACTAATTCTTCGTAATTTAATTTAACTTTAATTTAATATTCTTGTAGATAAAAGGTAAGAACTAGGTTTATTTTAATTTTATTTATTTTTAGTATTAACGAAAATGTACGCTTAAAAATAAATAAATATATGAGGAATAAATATACTAGAAAAATATTTATTCCTGGTACATTTTTATTGAATGCCTGTGCATTTCTTTAGGTAGGGGCACATGGTGCATGTACATACACTGAGGAAATGTTTTGTTTTTGTTGCGTTTATTATTATTAAGTCGTAATATTTATTAAAATGATATTGCACCCTATTGATTTTATACTTTTAAAGTATGAAAACATTCAACAAAAGTTTGCTAAAAATAATAAGAAATGGATTATGAAAATTTTAAAATGTTTTCGCCTGTAAATTTTGGTACTGCTAGTCTGGTTTGTTAAAAGCGACACAATAAAGTGAACATATTTTAATGAAGGTGTGTTATACAAATTTACAACCTTATAAATATAACCTTTGTAGTCCATATCATATACTGAGACCCCCAACTCACAATCCTCTTGCCGCTGGCCCCTATCGGTGTTATGTCAAAAAAGAATCCGTGTGACATGCAAAAACATACAAAAAATGCAAAAATAAATGCTGCCAGCCTCGGCAACCATGGGGAAATGTGAAAGAGCTCGGGAATACCACATTTTTTCATTACTGAACGCCATTGGTTAGTTATTATAAATTGTTAAAAGGCGAATAATTTGATTTGTTTGGTTAGTTTTTTATTTTAAATATATGTTTTAAATACTAGAAATATATTAGGACAAACATGGTTGTGTATTTTCCGCTTTTGGATATTATTATACATAAATAATGAAGAAAATTTGCTCAAAATGTTTTCATTTTCCCTCAACCAATCTACATTGTTAATTTTTCATGAACATTTTAAGCAAATGTGCACTTATTCCTAAAAAAAATATTATCCACACGTAACGAACAATTTCAAATTAAACGGATAAAATTCTATGAACTCTGACAGCAACTTTGCCCACAGCGGAAGTGTCTCATATCTCCTGGGAGTGTGTTGGTGAGCAGAATTTTTGAAGTTTCGTGACATTTGTCAATACGATTTTCTATGTAAGAATACTAGCGCACCAAACGTGAACACTCCATAAAAATATAGCTTGTAGGCTAAGTAACGGGAAATCGGCCGGAGTTGGTGGTCTCAGTATTGTCTCTGGTCCATATTGCAATGTGTACCAAATCGGTGTTGGAAGTTTCTGGTAGTTCTAGAACTACTGCAGTAACATATTTATGTGACTTGCTATGATTATATTAAAAAATACTGAAAATATTTTATGTGAATAATCGAAGTTTTTTGTAAAAATAGTTCAAATTTAAGAAAAGCTTTTCTTAAATTTCTCCAATTTTGACGAGAAGATTTGATCTTGCACGCTTCATTAATTCGAATTTCATAATTTACATAATTTCGAATTTAATCTACTACAGTTTGTTTAGTAAAATCAGAAGGCATTTCCATTTTTCTCCTACTATAATAGGTGTTTGTGATTCTGTCCACAATAATCTACATAGATCATTGATTTCCATGGTTTACAACAACTGTTGGATCTCGTGCTATTGTTGTAAACCATAGAAATCAGTGATCTGTATAGTTCAGTGGGTATAATAAAAAACGCCAAACAGTAAAAAGACAGAAATCGCGTCGCTAAAACTAAAAAAATTATTTAATGTTTATACAATGGCAAACAATTTTCAATACAATGTTTAAAATGGAAATTAATACTTTTGGGGGAACATTAACTAAAAGATAAACATATAATGATGTAGAAAAATTTTTAAGTTAAATATCGACTCTTTTAAGGTATTCATCATAAAACCAAACACGATTTTTTTTGCTGCGCCACCCTGTGTGGATGATTTATGCTTGATGAGGAATGTCATATTATTATCCGTGCATACCTACATTTAAAGGTGCATGGTGTGTGTGTGAGTATAAATACTGGCACCAACTTCGCCTGCGACACCTACGACACCTACCTGTCGTTATCGATTTGGCTTTTCAGATTTTTATCTGAGATTTCAGATTTCTGCTGCCAAATCGAACATAAAATACGAATTTTATTGATTCCTGTGTGTGTTGAATTGGCAAAAAAAAAATGTTCTTCACTTGCACTGGAAATCCATTTCAATTGATTTTTACACATTTATAATCACCCTTATTGCGAAGATCAACTATCAATAATTAATAATTGAAATTTATCAATCAATTTTGTTAAATGGTATTGTGAATGTCAACTGTCAATATTGTTGTTACATTGTGCGTTTTTTTGAAAAAATCTATTGTGAATGAAAAAAATCGGTATTGCGAACAACAATTTTCATCGATTTTCTTGTCAGCTGTCAATTTTTCTTTCAATCGTAAATTTGCTGTTGATGAGTTCGTGCTACCTAAAGAAATAACTAAAAAATGTCGAATTAAATAAGTGATACATTTTATCAGGATAGTAGGATCATACAACTCCTCATCTTCATCAAAATATAGTTCAGTTAACGTCATTTTATATACTGTTTTTAATTTTTCTGATTTTTTTTACGTTCCTAAAAAAAAAAACAAACATCTGTCAGACGCAGGTTCCCATTCACAATAATAGAATTATTTTGAAGGCATTCACAATTGCACAATATTTTATCAACTCATTTTCGCAATACCGATTTTTATTTGAATTGATAAATTCTATCAAACGTCAATCGGTTGATAGTTGATCTTCGCAGTAAGGGTGAATAGCTCATTTCGAAATAATTTAATATAAAAAATCGTTTCCATACTCGAAAAATTAATAATTCAGTTAAAAAAGCAATCCTTCCAATGATAAATAATCCGTAACCGCAAGCTGTATGTCATACACATTGGTATCAGTAAAAGTATGTGTGAAATCTGAGAAAAAAAATCGAGATTTCTGAAAAGAGATCAAACAAAAAAGAAACAAGCTGTTATATCCTGTTCAATCTAAATTTTTGTGGTTGGTTTTAAGTTTTTTCAATTTCCCATATGAAATGTGGTGTTCCTAAAGGCTCCGTTTTGTCACCGACACTTTTTCTTGTATTTTTTCCCTGCCAGTTCTAATCCAATATATTCGCTGATGATAGCACCCTCAGTAGGTACTTCATACTTCTTCACGACTTTACTTTTCGGTCGCGGAACTGTAACGGCAACGTATGATGGACACATTAAATTCCAACCTTAAATGGGTTGTAAATAATAAAAAGTGTGAAATTTAGTGCTTCCAAGCAGTGTTGCTACTGAAAAATGTCAGAAATGGGAATAAAAAGAGGTGGGAGCCAAAAAAGGAGGCCTTCACATAAAATACGAATACATATTGCAAAATAAAAAAAAAACAGAGCAGCAAAAACATTTATTATAACAAAAAAAATGTATATTTTACGAAACACTTTTTCCATATTCTTGCATTCTTTTCTTAATATATAATAAATCTTACTGAAACTGAAAAAGGGGTCATTTTGATAGTTTTTAAAAAAGTGGGCGCCACGTTCTTTAGGCTCGAAAAGGTTCCAAACGGCAACGCTGCTTCTAAGGAACATTTCTGCCTTCTTTCATTAATGCTCGACCCTAGGCCTCAGACATTATCCATCAATGCCATTTGTACAAGGAAAGCCTAAGCGAAACGTCTGCGTTAACGACAAGCTCCTTTGGAATGATAACATATAAGAAAACCCAGCAAAATTCTTAAATTTCTTAAATCAATGCAAGATGTACTTCCCATCACCCAAAAAAAATTCCGCCTTAAATTTTACAACATGTGGCAGTCAAATTTACAATATGTTGCATATTTGTGAACAGCAAATGCGTTCATATTCACAATTAATTGTAACGTTTACAGCGTTTGCTTTTCAGCAATAAAATTGTTAAATTGATGGCAATTTCATGTTGTAAAATTGACAGCGCGTTGTTAATTTTTGTTTTAAATGTACATGTATGAATTGGTCAAATCTACAACCAAAATGCAAAATGTACATACAAAATGCTGTAGAAAGTACGTACAGCTTGTAAAATGCACAACATATGCATTCAAATCTACAACCATTTTCAGGTGCGATACTAGTACATTGAGTTGTGAATATGACAGCTGCATTTACCGTGTCCCACTCGCAAAGCCAGAACATTTTCATGGTTTATGTACATTCCTTTGTTCATTTAGTCATCAAGTCTGGAACCAACAAGACGAATTATTAGAGTGCTACCGAAAAAACATTACTATTAGACGTGGAAGTTTTTGTAGTGGTGTGCAATTCACATTGTCAAAAAGTGTTGTTCCGTTTTTAGCAGGTAAAGCTAAAAATTTGTTATTGTTTCGTGTGTTCATCGTCTGAGTGCCGTTTCTCATTTAACACAGGCTCACTAAACGGAGTTTGTTTCTGCTCAGACCGGAGCACATCTCCAAAATATTTCCGGACAGTGAACTTCGGTTGCAGTTCAGCAAGGAGGTCTCAAGAATCTACTAACTTTAACTTAATTGTATGTATGATATCAAATGTACGTTTTAAAAATACTTCATGATTATATTATTTAAAAAATTAAATAACAATCACTAAAATAAAAATTACTTAAATAAATTAATGGATAGGACAAACGTTTTTCGAAATAAGTGTATTTAAATTTGTTTTTCTTTTTTTGTATAACCAAAAATAATGTAATTATGCCATTTATGAATTCATTAATATTATTTACTGCAATGAAAAGAATTTAAAATTATTTGGTGTATGTTTTTATGTTTTTTTTCTATGTTGGAGCATAGATTTTACAGAAAAAAATTCTGCATAACGGGCCAAAGAGCTGTAAAAAAAAAAGCAAAGGGTAATCGTATCTAGAAAACCAGTTGTAGATTTTACGACAGAAATTGCATTTTGACCGCAAGGTGAATAATACAACCAAAATCCGTAGTTTATACACATAAGTATTGTGTATTTTACAAAGTTTGCTGTAAATTCAACAATGAATGCTGTTTTATATACAATTTTTTTTTTTTTTCTAGTTGTATAATCTACAACAAATGCTCTCATTTTCATAATTTGGTTTTGGAAAGTACAACCGTGTTTCTGTTAAATTGAAAGCATTGGATTTCGTGTATTATGAGAATGAATGCAGTCGATTTAACAGCGGTTTGCAACATTTCGACGACAATTTTTGGGTGACCCTCTGATTTAGCTTTAATTTACGAGGACTTAATCCGGCCTAAGCTCGAGTCGCTCGAACCTGCTCAAGGATGCCAAAAACTACATATACACCAACTGGCTAGAATCCAAAAGTGTAATAGGTGATGGATATATTTATACCGGAACCAATTGACCCGCCTTTAAGCCGCAGAAACATTTTTTTCCTATTCTCTTAGAATTGCTATCTTTCTAACCAATGTTTTGGTAAAACAGCTGACTGCAGTCCGTCTTTGAAACATCTCCCTCGCAACACCCATCGCTCATTGAAAGAGCACCAGTTCACCCTAAAGCCTACACTCGGACTTATTTGTTATTTAAATAAATATTTGACGCCACAGGTCCGTAAGGACCGTAGGCCAGCCTTTCACAAACATTCGTTTGGTGTGAGTCTTTTTACTTTTGGGACGAATGGAAGGGATCTACAAGTTTATGCTGAGTCCAAGCGGCTAATTGAGAAACTCTTTCATGACAATTTTACTCTCGGATGTTTTTTGCGAGAGATTGCACAGTGAAAAAACCCTGAAAATGTAATTTCTGTTTTTCCGAGGAACGAATCTGGGACCCCTCGCTTTGTAGTCCAACACACTAGACACTATACCACTGCGCCTACTTCGGACTTGCTGAAAATAAATATAGAGGGCACAACATTTGACATTTAACCATCGAACGCTTCGAAGACAAGTTAAACGTTCACGGGACCACCCTTCCTTCGTGTCTGGATATTTTCCGTCCTTAAAGTGATACGCATCTTTCATGTTATTCCACTATTGTACTCGAATGAGTCATCAACTATTAGTGGCTGTGTAAAAATGTTCCCTAAACCAACTTGTCAACCTCTCTACAATTTTCACCAAACATCAGACATCACACGATTTCCTTTAAAATTCAAGCGAATATCCACCTTGTGTATAATCCCCTTGAGCGGCGTGTCATTTTCGTTCTCCCTTGTCGACTACTTCATTTTAATTTTAATCGACAACGAACAAGATGTCATCTTCACTGGTACAATCCCTTGCCACCATACATCAGCAGAGCGCGAGCTAAGAACAACGAAGACATCTCTGCTTCAAATGGGATTGGACATTACGAATGCAGAAATTAACATTCTATGTTTATTCAATATGCACACTCATACGAGTGACAAAGACAAAAAGGATGCACCAACAAGGACAATACAGCAGCATTTTCGCATATTCTCTGCTCCTATTGCACCCGCTCAACAATGCGCTGCTTCACTTTGACATCGTCGTCGCGTCGTTGGCTCGTGGTGCTGGTGCTACTCGTGTGTTAGCCGAATCCAACGTTATCATGAGGCAATATCCTTGCTAGTTGAAGTTCTGCTTCTGGTCCTGTTGTATAGATATGTGGGATCGTGTGCAGCACTTTCGAACGTCATCCTCATTCTGTGTGTCTGTGCATATACAGAAAATGAGACGAACTTAGATGGTGATGTTAAGTTCTGTTTCCTTTTTTGTGTGCTTCTTTTTTTCATTTTGCTACTTCGTCCTTCTCATGGTGTATTCGTTGTTTATTTTTGTTTTTCATATGTTTTTTTTTAGTTTGTCATATATGCAATTCCATCTTGTCATGTCCTGACTGACAGCACTGTGATTTGGCACGTACTCTTGTGTGACATCCCGTTTGTGTGTTGTACTATAATAAAATCGGAATGGAGAGAAGCTGTTTGCTTGTATGTTAATGTTAAACATTGAAAATGAACAATCCGAGAAGTGAACAGAGCGAAGAAGGTCCTGATTTTGCAAGGAGATTGTCGCATGCGGAGCAATGTGGATGTTGAATGAGGCTGCATAGTGATAGTTGATGTGAGAGAATGATTAATTTTTCGGGGGTAAAGTGCACATTAGTATTCATGCATATCAAGTGACTGCAGATCCTGTGTTTGGTGGCGGATGTTAAATATTTTCCAAACAAAAAGATTACAAATATATATTTAGCAATGGCATTCAAGGAATGCCTAAGCATTTAGGGAAGTCACGCTGTGAGTTGGGTATATTTTTTGCGGAAATGACTAGTTTCCTGATGCTAATTGTATTTAAGGGAGGTACAAGGCCTGCATTGGGAATGACGCAGTTTGGATGGTAATTGTCGTACAAATGACGGATGACTTTGATATATTGCTGCACAATTATATGAAGCATCTCAGGTAGTTAGCTGAGACTTTACTCAACATTCATTTATTTAGAGGGCAAGACGTATACTATGAATTTTTTTTTCTGGAGACACACATTTTTCCATGTGACAGTCTTGCAACAGTATTATGCAGGTTTCCTAGGACTCTTTATATCCGTCGAGTGCCAGCGGATGGCAGCAGCGTTGCCACGTTAATAAAAGAGGAGCGGAGTAGATCATTAAAAAAAAATTCAGTAGATTCGATCTTTCCGCAGTAGATTTTTTGTTAAGCCAAAAAAAAAACAAAGATCAATTGCTTAAAACTATATTAATCATCACTTTAATGTTTTCTTTCGTTCAGAGGTTCTTAGGGCTATTTTTATTCATGGTTTTTGTACAGCTGTTTAAGAGGATGTTTATCAAACAAAAAAAGTGCAAACTGGCAACGCTGGAAGGCAGATGATAGATAACCCATACAACGAGATCATGGGATCTATCTATTTCTGAAATTATAACAAAGATCTGACAGCTTAAAGTTCCAATGTTACCCGCAAATCTCTATCCGGCTTCGGTTGTACGAAAGAAGACAAAATCAGTCTTACATAAGACTGATGGTAACGATGTATGCAAATGAGTATCACAAGGGACCTTATAATGGCCTAAGTGTGACGGCGAGCCGACAGCCATGAGGGCCAAGGAATCAATGCCCCTTCTTGGCAGTGGCAGTCAATTCGGAAATAGCAAGGTAACTGATTCAATATCCCAAGATCAGCGTCCTCAAATTTATGCTACCTATTTAGAGGAGCAGTGGCATATTGGTTAGTGTGATGGACTACTAAGCGGAGGGTCACAGGTTCGAATCCAGAAAAAAGAAAAATTCCAACTTTTTATTAACGACGCCACCTCTTGTGAACGTCTGACTGTCATGAAAGAGCTTCTCATTTGGCCATTTGGACTCGTCCTAAAATTGTAGATCCCTGCCATTCGTCCCAAGAAATGAAAAACTCACAATCTAGGGCTAGGGTCCATAGAACCTGTTGCGCCAACTACAGATTTTTTTATTTTTATTTAGGGAGAAAAAAGGTACTTTAGGCTGATGCAGCTACTCTTTCCCGCTGGAGCAGATAAGACTATAGTAGACCACCTTTTCAATGCCCTTTCTATAGATTTCGAAGAACTTCACGAATTTATTCGTCAAAATGCGTCTATAAGCATTGACTTCAATTTACTAATCAATGAAATTTTTGAAGCAGGGACATATCTTTTTCACAACTTTAGATATAGTTATGAGAGTTGATTTTTCGAAATCGCTTCCTGGGGATAAATTTTCAGAGGACTGCAACATAGAACAACTTACGAGTAGGTGGAGAACTATTACCTATCTGCAAGTATTTTAAGGCGCTCTTAAAGCGCTTTAGGTTCTCATCTAACGAGAGTATTTAAAATTAAAGTGCACGACTGGGTCGAACGAAACTTTCTCGTTGATCAAATGTTTGGTTGGTTGTTTTCTTATTTTATTAGGTAGGTAGATAAAATTCTGAGAAGCGATGCTGGATAAAACAAACGGTTCATAAAATGCAGGAATAGTAATCTTATGAAACCCCCTTTGCGGTTATTCATCTGATATTGCAGTATTTATAACAAATATGTGAGTTTTGTTCAGTTAAAGCTGTCAGTAAGAGGCCGCAAGTTCTGGTTAGAGAGCGCCTACTTTTTATGATCTCTTACACTTTACAAGATTTTTGAGTAAAAGGCGAAGTGGAAGTTTTTTTATTTTTGACTGAAATAGATTAGGAAGTGACGCAGGTTTTAGTGTATATGATTGGAAGTAGAGTTCGTTTAAGTCCGATATATATACTTACATATATTTAATTATGTAAGAGTTCAGCGATTTTTTTTTTAATTTGCATTAGCAGTTGCTAATAAGTGAATATCCCGATGGACGTGTGTGTGGGTGCGAATAAAGTGGGAGTTTCTGATTGTGTAAGCTCCAAGTGGTTGGAATTATTTTAAGGCGCATATTCATTATGGTTGGAAAAAAGAAGTGCATAATATATTTGTTAAAAATAAGTTTTGCGTAACTGATATTGCATTTTTTTTGGAAGTGGATCATTGAGATTAATGCAAATATATACCATTAGATATGTGAACACAGATCGGGATTTGTGTAGTAAGTTTTGGGAAATAATTAAAAATTCGAATTTTTAGAGAAAATCTAAGTACCTATGGGATCCTAGTTATAACTATTTTACAATCCTAAAAAATTATTTTCATGAAAATAGATAGAGCGGTTTTTTGTAAAATTATGAGCACTTTCTAAAATTAGTTCTTTTCGGTTATGCGAATTGAAAATAAAGGACGCAATCATTTTGAAAACATCAGTTTTACTATAAATATGCACTTTGGTAAAAATAGTTTGTGCCCTTTTCATGTAAAGTTAAGAAAAACAAATTTAAAAAAAAGACTCTTTTCAAAAATCCATTGTAAGACAATATAGAGAAAAACTGAGCTTGCTATTAAGTTAATAATGACCATACTACCCTGGAAATGAATTTTTGTTACAATCGTTTGGACCATTTTCGAGATATGTCCAAATTTCAAAAGTACCTTCATTCGATTTTCTAGCGAAAAACTGAGTAAGCAGTCATGTTAACCTCACCTATAGTTAAGTTCAAATATAAATTTTGGTTGAAATCGTTAGAGCCGTTTGGGCACATATTTAGTGTTTTGAATTAAAACAATCCCGACACATTTGAGGCTGATCGGGTCAACTATCGCAGTAGGTGAATATTTGCTTAGCTTCTTTTCGGGCTGCTTCACGTCCTCTGCCATTGGTTCTCCTAGTTTAACAGATGTTGCATTTCCTTGGAAGTTTTTTCCATCGGTAGATGTGTGATTCAAGAGGTGGTAAGTTTTAGTGCGAGGTTCTGACATGCGAATCGGGGCTGTAGGTATATCCAGTATCCAGGATGTTAATTTTGGCTTTTGTAGCATGTTTGTATAACACCCATGCGTTGAAAACTCGAACTCCTAATAAGAGCTCTTATGCTAAGTTTTCGATACCACTTGATATTTTCTAAGTGTAGACGCATATGAACCCATCTGGTCGGATAAATCTAGCTCCGACTTTCCCGTGTTGTAGGCAAGTATCGCAGCTGGTTTGAAAGAAGCTCCTCATTGTTTTGGCCTAGAATCTGTACTGGTCGATGGTTGATTGGCTGATGCAATTTTTGATGAACGATTTCGCCGTGTAACGGTTTGCAATTCAGGAGCATGTAAGTTAGCGAGTAGTAAGTACTTTTTGTACATAAAAGTAAGGTGTCTGTTTGGCAGTACAATGGACCAGTAGTTGTGTCTGAGTGCTCCAACGGATAGAAACAACATCCAACAAAAAAAAAAAAAGGACATCTTTTGGGATAGTTTTTTTTTTTTGTTTGCCCTTAGTGTGCCAACACCATGGGTCTGTTTATGCAACATTTCCAATGCTATTTCGTAACTCATGTAGAAGTTATCTACGCACAAACATCTTCCCTCATTGAGAAGATCTTTAGAAGCACATTAAAAAATAATTCTGGCTTTCAATTATAATAGCCATGGCCCCTAGTGAAAAAATATAGCCAGGACTAAATTCGGCAAGGATGCATTGCCAATAAATAATATTGCATCCATTTATTGTTTCATTTGACCAATTATTCAACTGTAAATAGCGATATATTTCAAATACGAAGTTTGAGCCAAATTATGTCAGCCGTTTACGCTGTAGGCCTCGTAAGCATACGGACAGACGGGCAGAATTTTGCGACCCACTTTTTTTAGTTCTTCTATCATCCTAATGTCAGAAACAATTAACATCTCGAGTTTGATATTTTGTACGAATGCAATATCTTTTTCGTATCTTCTACGTGTTCCAGAAAGTTACCGATGTTTTAAATTTTTCAGTTTAATCGTCGGAAAATATGCTGAAAATTATGGGACAAAAAATACACACAACGGTTATGCCATATTAAAGGAAATTTATTCCAGAAGAAAAAATATACTTTTGATGGATATTATATATGGTAATACAATTGAGAAATTAGGATGTCGGCTGAAGCTCATGCCAAAAATGGTCAAAAATCCATTTAGGTTCAGTAAAATGTTGGTCTGATAATGGAAGACTCAGACCATTGGAATCTGTCCGAGGATATTGCGGAATATTTAAAATTTAGATCTTCAATGCCGAGAATTGGCTATCAGTATCAGTCTTCTTAACTATGCATTCCAGATCATGTTTGCCATATACATTATATATATGTATACATACATACAGTTTATGTAAGAAATGGTTATGTTCTAGATTTGTTAAAGCTTAATCTTATTAGCGCTGATGTTATTAAATTGTCGTTTGATTTTATGAACGAGAGTTATGTAATGTTGTGTATTTACAGATTGCATGCAGTTTCTAAAGGTGTATTCATTGGTGAATTAAGTGATGCTCTGAGGGTTTGTAAAGAGAAGAACTTAATTCTGATTGGCGATATCAATATTGACATTTTAAATGATTTTGATAGAGATACTGAAAATTATCTGTTTCTTATGGCGTCAAATGGTCTAAAGAGTTTTATAAATGAACCTACCCGTGTGTCCCATTCGACTAAAACTTGCATAGATCATATATTTATGCGTATTAATAACAAGAATAAAAATGTTTTTAATGGCGTTGTTTATGATCTGAAAATAACTGATCATTGTATGATTGCACTAAGTGTATGTTCCAGTAGCAGTGAATTAAATGGTGGCAATGCTTATATCAAAGATGAATATCGTACAGACTTTGCTCTTTTAAATGAATATTTGAAATATGAATTTTGGGAGCCAGTTTATGATGAACCTAACCCTTCAATTGCATTCGATCTCTTTCTTACAATTCTAAATAATTATATTAGTATTTGTACAACTGTTACCACTCAAATCAAGAACAAGAATAGGTTTTTGAAGCCGTGGATGACTCACAACCTCTTGAATAAGATAAGAAGGAAACACAAACTTGCAAAAAAATGTAGAAGTCATCCACAAAATATAAAGCTAAAGAAATATTATGATAAACTGTGCAAATCCGTGCTCAGAAATATTGAGGAAACGCGTGACAAATTTTATACTGATTCTTTTGTACGAGCTGGGAGTAACGCAAGAGAACAATGGAAGGTAGTTGATAGCATATTGGGAAAAAGTAGGCAACCAATAGGTATCCACAGCTTGGAGATAGATGGGAATTGCTACACTGATTCAGTTAGTATTTCCAACAAACTCAATGAGTACTTTACCGAAATCTCAGAAAAACTGAAACCATCTGTTGAGATTCCAACTGACTGTAATTGTTCGTTAAGATCAATAGAAAATTCACAATCGAATAGTTTTGTCTTCGAAAGATTTTCTGCAAGTGAGACCTATAAGGTAATAGTATCCTTAAAGAACAAAAATTCGTGTACTAGTGATGGTATATCGAGTATATTGTTAAAAAAAATATGTTTCTATGTGGTGGACGTTTTAAGTTACTTGTTCAATCTTAGTGTTCAAAATGGGTGCTTCCCTCAGCACCTGAAAAGTGCTGAAGTTATACCACTTTTTAAAAAAGGTAATAAAAGAGACATGTCGAACTATCGACCTATTTCCTTACTACCATTGTTTTCTAAGATTTTTGAAAAACTTGTGAAATCACGCATACTGTCTTTTCTGGACAGAAACAATTATTTTAGTAGCAAACAGTTTGGATTCAGAAGAGGTATGTCAACCGAAGATGCAATCCTGAGAGTCAGTAGCCAGTTGTATGAAAGTTTGAACTGTAGCAAATCTGCCATGTCCCTCTTTGTTGATATGACAAAAGCATTTGATTTGGTAGACCATGACTTCCTTTTAACAAAATTGTACAATGCTGGTTTTAGAGGTGAAATCCACAAGTGGTTTACGTCATATCTCAAAGACAGAAAGCAAAAAGTAAATGTAAATAGGAGTTTAAGTGATACTTGTTTTTTAAAAAATGGTGTACCACAGGGGTCAGTTCTTGGTCCTGTGCTATTTCTAATTTACATAAACTCGCTCTTTGAGCTAAATCTAAATGGAGAAGCAACTGCATTTGCAGACGACATCGCCTTTACATACAAGTGCAATACGGTATTCGATTGTATTGCAAAGATCTCGGAAGATCTTGAAACTTTAAGACTTTGGTTTGCGGAACATAAACTGATTATTAGCGAGAAAACTAAACTTATGTCTTTCAAAATATCGGATAACGTGGTAAATGATTTTAATTTATGTTTCCATGCTTACGATTGTAAAAAATTCTGTTTACCTGTACATAGTTGTGGTAGAAGTAATTTTGTTGGTAGTTCAAACTGTTCAAATAATTGTTTTCAAATTGAAACAGTTCATCACTATAAATACCTTGGAGTGTTAATCGACCATAATTTAAATTGGAAAGATCATATTCAAACCATTAAATCGCATATGCTTCTAGTAACTCGCAAAATGTATCTTATCAAGCCACACTGTTCCCAAAAAGTATTAAAAGCAATTTATTACGGCCTAGCTCACTCTAAGTTGCAGTATGGTATCACCAGTTGGGGTGGTTCTTATAGTAGCTCTTTAAGACCATTATTCATAGCTCAGAAACATTTAATCAGGATTGTTTGTAATAAAAATCGTTTTAATCAGAGCTGGCCCTTATTTAGATACCTTCGTATTTTACCATTGAGACACCTTTATGTTTTTAAAGTGCTAAAAGAATTCTATAAGAAAAGCGGAAATATTCCTAGTAGAACTACTCAGCTCTATAGCCTGCGTATAAATAATATGCACCTTGTCAATGTTCCAATCGCGCACAAAACCCATTTTTCGCACTTCTACACTGTTACAGCCCCGTTAATGTTCAATAACTTACCATTCAATGTTCGAACAGCCATTCATTTTAATTCTTTTTTGAAAAATGTCAAAGACTGGTTATTCACTATTACTTATGATGTTCTTGAATCGCTACTTAAAAGCAATATGTTGCCATAATCATCAGCTCAAGTCAATGTTTTAATGTCAATTTACATATAATTATTAATTATTCATTCTTGAATTCCTGAATTTATTTTACTAATTGTTTAAACAAAAATAATAATAATAATATTTTAGGAAAACCGTTGTTTCCCCACATCAGATTTACTTTAATTTGTTAATTAAACCGATGTGTCATTCCACACTAACATTTGAAGTTACGGATTGTACACTATTTTTCCCCTACATTCTTAAGCAAACTTGTACTTAGCTTTAAGTCATGGAGAAAAAATAAAATAATAATAAAAAATAATAATAATAATAAAATATGTATAAAGGGTAATTTCAAAGGGAAATTTAGCTTACATTAATAGCTTTTACATTGAAATGAATTTTAAGATAATTCACAATTGCAACCATATTCAAGATTTCAGTTTTCATTAAGTCTTAAATTTACGATAACGATTAGGTTAAGTTTTAATTATGCATGAACTTCTAACCATTTTACTTTTTCACGAACAACAGTTCGAATTTTGCCCCTTTTGCTTTTATAACTAAATAAATAGATTTAAAAACTTGGCATAGTGCGAGTCTTCAACTCGCACACACAGATATCGCAAGGAATGGGAAAACCAATTTTCGTGGGTCGAATGTAGGTCTGGCAAACGCTTTTGTCGCGCTTGTCAGAAGTCATTTGCTTGCAATATGACTTTGCTTGTCAGACAAGAACTCTTACCCATACACATTTCCAATTATAATTGTGCAAAACAACTCCAAGTGTGTCCGACTGTTTTAGAAACATAACATATTTTGTTTGTTATACTACTTAATTTAAATTTCAATAGAAAAAAAAACAGGTACTAAAGTTTTTTTGAAAATGCTACATTTGCTAAAGATTTTAGTGGCAACGCTGCTTCCCACCCCACCGAACCTCACACGCCCAGACAGATTTCTTATCGGCAACTATTTGCATAAGTGGCGCAGTCGTCCATCGATCGGAGAGCGTGACACATATTGCATCGGCGGTTCTAGGTCAGCTGAGTGGTGCGGTCACTTCGGAGGCGGCGGCGCGGTTCGCGAAGAAGCGGTAGTTTTTGGTTGATGGAATCAAGTGCATGTGGTTTAGCCAAGGTCATAGCCTTAATAAACGTCTTCATCCGCTACGACCAAATATGAGATGCATACATGTGTGTATATAAATTCTAAGTCGAACGATAAACGACCACAACAGTAAGAAACGCATAGAAAGTATAACGAAACAAAAAAAAAATAATATTGTGCTATAAAAATTGCCTACTTAAAACCTAATTCTAACAATTTCCCTAAGTTTGCTACTAATTTCTCTACCTAACTAAATTATTGAAATAATTGCTACCTACTTGTAACTAAAGTTTGTGCTAGTCAGTTTGGGCTTATAAATATTAACTTTAGTGATAGAACAAGAAACAGCGACGAAATTGGATATCGCAGCGTGGGAAATTGTGCACAATCTCCGAACGGATATGGGTTTGAGTGAGTTTTTTTCAAGTATTTGGTAGGTTAATTGCCTGCCATGACATAATTATATGTATTTATGAGTACCAAACAATACTATATTTTTTTTTTTTTCATTTATCATGTATCATATTTTTCCCTACATTTAATGTTTTCCAATAATTTTCAAGAATTTTGATATGATTATCGTAAGGATGAGTAATTCATTTTTACTATAAATTTGAATTTTTAATTTCGGGGGTAATATGTGGTGGAATTTCGGGATATCGTCGAGAAGTGAATGGAGGTAAAGTTATGTAACTAGTTTTTATTAGGGACAGTTGTTTTTTGAATAATGAGTACGAAGCTGTCAAGGTGCACCGTCTGTGCAAAAGGGGTGGGTCAAATGTACTCTGGCGACAAATCATCTGTTTGCCCGCGAACTATGGTAATCTGGTGTAGATGATGAAGGACATAAGTCCGTCCGCATATCCTGTCAAAATCTTGGCATGAATAATTTTTTTTTTTTGTTGTGCGGGTTACTTGTGGATCAAGAACCACTCCCAGTCGACGTTCCTAGCCGCGCGTAAGCAAGCATGCCAAGTGTAGATCCATACGAGTACTTTCCCCAATGGTATAGAAGCCGCAACAAAATCTAGCACCTATATGGGTTATGTAAGTTCAGGCGGCTGTTTAGAAAGACAGTTAAACCAAAAATGGCCAAAGATCCATTGCGATATAACGTGGGTGAGAGGGGAGCTGGGAGGATAGGTAGCCAAACGCTCGGCTGGACTTGTAGCTATATATAAATGTAACTTGTTCAACATGTCGTACTCCCAGGAGACTTTTCCTTCTTGCTAGATGACCATGGGCTTTCAACTGACTCCCAAAAGGTAAAGAAGAACTTCGCAGAACGACTGTCAAATATAGCACTACAATCCATGTTATCCAAAAGGCATATTGCAAAATCCAATAGAGAACAAAATAATCAGACTTCGAAGGCCGCCGATTAATAAACGACAGGCTGAATGGATTTCTCATCCATCGTTTTAGACCTATTGAGCTACGTAGCCCACTTGTAGACGCAGACAGTCAATATAAAAGTTGGTCCAGAGCCGTAGCTTTGGACATCTCATCTCAAAGGCCTTTGATTGAGAGTGGCATAAAGGCAATCGAGCCCTTCTAAGCAATTTACACTCTTACGGAGTTGCACAAAAACTCTACAGATGAGAGATAAATGCAAACATGTCTTCTGGGTAGATCAAGTCAGGCTGTATAGTAGATGGAGTTACAACAAGTTCTTTGCTCTAAGCTAGGGAGTACCCCACCGGTCTATACTCTCCGTGACCCTTTTTCTCTTCGGTATGAATGACCTTGGGTGGAGGAAGAATATTTGCAGCTTTTCTGATGACACCAGTCATTCAGCTTCCTATAGTAAGAGTGTACCTGTGAATGCAACAAGATCAGACATTCAAATATGCGAGCAAATTCGGTCTCTCTGTTAAGAACTGGACAGAATCTTAAACTGGGTACGAGAAAACTTGCGCAGAAGTTTAGGTCTCCACTTTTTCTAAGCAAAGTGCATCGGCAGTGCCACAAATTAAAATGGACGACCAAGACATACAAGGAATTAAGCGTCGTTGTGAAGTCAAAGATGATTTGGAAACATCTTGGCAAAATTACATATACAATATCACAAGATCAGCGTCCTCAAAGTTAAGAGGTACTTCAGTCTGCAACAGCTCCTCGTTTTAAATAAAGCACAGGCAAGGCCTTGAATGCGTTTCCCATATATGGAGGTCGTGGCTCAATAGGTCTCAGGTTAAATTCACTGAAAAATGCGTAAACTAGATCTAAAGATTTGTTCATGATCCGCTACTTCTCTCCAAAGTCTCAAGCAAAATCTGAAGCAAAAAGGGCTTTTGCGCAAATTTATTAATTGTTTCTTTAAATGGAGTCCAGCTTAATAGATATGGAGACCCTACGGCAACAACAAGCCCACAGCAGTTGGCGCCCAAAAGACTTGTTGCTGATCTATGCCCATTCCACTGGCACTTCATGGGCTCATGGCAGACGTTCATAGGAGCTCAACGAAATTATTCCTCTAAATGTAGGACATGAGTGCACCACAAGACAGACGACCAATACACTGAACATGACTCATCAGTAGACTCTTAAAACGCTGGCACATCACTTTTCCAAAATGCATTCGCCTAAAGGCTTTAACTTTGGAACTCCTTAATATATTTAATATTTAAGTGCAGAACTAACATACATCTGCAAACATCTCAAGGTGCTTTTGAAGCTGTTCGCCTTTCCCGACGAAAATGTTTAAGAAAAAACAATCCAAGGTATCAACAAACAAATTTATTGCTGCCTTAGAGTGAATGATCAAAATGCAAGTGGGGCCTTACGTTGCACGTACGTCTAAAATTGTTTACACAGTGCTTGCATAGGCTCAAACTTGTACCGTGTCTCCTGTTTTTGATCAACTACAAATGACACTTTACACAACTTTCTCAAACTTTTTTCGGTTACAAATCCTCCTCCACATAGAACTCTGTACCTACTTTTGATAAGTCTATCGTTAAGTTCGGGTAGCTCTTTTAAAATGGCGCCTTCGCAGTTTGCAGCTTTTATCACATCCACTGAACAAAAAGCTAAACTGAACACAGTCCACTTCTAAACGTTTTTAGTTAGTGGGATCACGCCATGTAAAGTATATAACTGAAATGTTTTTTTTATTTGTATAGGATACTCCCTTTTATTTAGAAATTTCATGAACAGCTGCAGCTCCAATATAACACTATTCGGAACTGAAACTTGTGTAGGTTCATGCATTTTAGGCATTATTTTATTAGCTAAGGCCTTAAAGCTTGTTTTTTTCATAAAGGCATCTTTTTTTATTTCAAATATTTTTCTAATTTTGTTGACTTTAAATTTTTTTAATGTTTGATTTCAAGGACCAAGACGATCTGAAGGACTAAAACTATGTTTGTTTTGTTTAATACTTTGTACCTACTTATGAAACTAAAGTCATGAATTTTGTTCATATTTAGAATTTCTTCAGTGATTTATAATTTGAGGTTTTTTTTGAAAATAAAAGTTGTTTTTGCTTATTTTGTTATATTTGTGTTTAATTTTTGATTTATTGTTTCAGTTTGCCTAAAGAAAATTATTTTAGGCATTATTTTATTGAAAAGGGCATCTTTTTAGGGTTCCGTGGCCAAAATTGCAAAAAACGGAACCCTTATTGATTCGTCATGTCTGTCATGCCATGTATGTCAAAGCCACTTTTTTTCCGAAACTATAAGAACTATACTGTTGAAACTTGGTAAGTAGATGTATTCTGTAAACCGCATTAAGATTTTCACACAAAATTAGAAAAAAAAACAATAAATTTTGGGGGTTCCCCATACTTAAAACTGAAACTCAAAAATGTTTTGTCATCAAATCTATACGTTTGGGATATCTATGGATAGGTCTTCAAAAATGATATTGAGGTTTCTAATATCATTTTTTTTCTGAACTGAATAGTTTGCGCGAGAGACACTTCCAAAGTGGTAAAATGTGTGTGCCCCCCCCTGTAACTTCTAAAATAAGAGAATGATAAAACTAAAAAAAATATATGATGTTCATTACCATGCAAACTTCCACCGAAAATTGGTTTGAACGAGATCTACTAAGTATTTTTTTTTTAATACGTCATAAATCGTAAACCGCAATTTACATTTCATTCAATCAACTCAAATATAAAAGTAAAAAAGCGGCCAAGTGCGAGTCGGACTCGCCCATGAAGGGTTCCGTAGCAGCATATATGAGCTCGCATATAGTTAGATCCAAATCCCATCATTTAGGTACCTAATTATAATGTTTATTTATCAATAACTTAATTTTAAAAAAAAAACTACTATTAAAACATCGATCAAAGTTACAACGAACTACAAGAACTTTTATATTATGTTACTTGCTGCTACGGCACCCTTCATGGCCAAGTCCGACTCGCACTTGGCCGCTTTTTTTAAGTTAGGCATTTTTTCGTCAAAATTGGCTGGCAACGATGGTCAGAAGCGCCTTTTGTCGTAGAGTCCTGCGGAATCGCGTTTGTCATTAAGTCGCTCTATAGCTCGGGTATCCGGAAAGAATGCTTCCTTTCACAGAGTCTCGCAGAATCACTCTCACTCTAACCTTTAGCTTGATGTCTTCCATGCAGAGCTCCAAAGCCACGCTTCGTTGTAGGGCCTCACGAACCCACACCTGATCCACTTAATGCTACCCAGCAGTCCATACACCACGCTTTATGGTAGAGGCTCGTAGAAAAACATCGCTTATCGTTGGAATGCGAAAATATTCGTTAATTTTGTGCCCATGTGGTTCTTCATTTTAACAGATACCTACACCGACTTATTCGAACATACTCCGATTCCATGTAAAGATAATAGAATTTGAGTTTCCCTTACTTACCTAACGCACGATGCATTTAAGCAATAGGATACTGGGTAGGAATACTAAATATTTCCACTCACCCTTCCTCATCCACAAGCCGAATGCATGGGCAGATAACATGTCGCCACCCCTTAATATGATTGTTCTCCGTCTTCCAGGAAGCAACACCCAATAAATCTCCGGCAATAGGACACCAATATCATCAAGAACCAGGATATAAAACCGTCCTTGCATAAACCATTACCAAAGCAGTCTCCAAGGTATTGTTAGAGCAACAAATCAGGATCGATGTACACCCCTCAAGGATAATGCATCAATGTCCGACGGTTAGCTTCTATCTCTTGCAATTTTCAAGTACCCATATAGGCACCCGCCCACTGCCCTGCTCGTTCACCTGATTTACTAAATTGATGCATCTGCCATTTATAGTGAGCAATTCTTCCATGAAACGGATTTATAGCTTTTCTATGCCATATTCAGCAGTGCAGGGGGTTTGGGGGGTCTAATATTTCGCTTTGACCTCAGACCATTCGGTATGGTAGCACATCGATTCTCCATTATAGATCTCGGACTATTAGCGCAACTCGGTTAAATGGGTCCCAGCAACAAGGACGTGTATTGCATATACCTCTGTGTCGCACTGACCAACATCGGTAGTAGTGTCCTTCCTCGTGATGATTGCATCAAACTCTATATTCGACTCGATGGCGATGATTGGCATTATGAATTGCGCCAAAGGCGAGCGTGCTACTGTCGGCAGCAGGTGAAAGCCAATTTAAATTCACTCGGGCTTCGATGTTGGAATCCTAAATAGCAATTTCGCAGGAAATTGCAAAATTCCCACCCAACGGATGCGAGTTTTGTGTAGGCCTATGTTCATAATGTGGCTAGCAGGGTTAAAGCCGATTTTCCCACTAAGCGGGTGTCGATAAAACTCGCTGCACATTACTCGTAACAATAGCAGTATAGGCTTTGAACAATTTCTTGAATTCCTGGAAGGATCCCCTCCGTCGGTGAGCGGGTGGCCGAAAATGCATTATATTTTAAAATTATTCCTTTGTCAGATATAGGGTACACATGACGTGTATCTGATCCATGACACGAAATTCATTATCCCTTCAATCTATCTGCATGTCCTTGTCCATGTCCAGGTTGGAGTGGGCACTGGGCATATTGAATGAATAAAATTAGTTTTCGGTTAAGTGATCCTTTTGACATAATTGATAACACCACACTCGCCGGAAAGGACATTTTTAATTGTGTTTGCCAAGTGTGAGTGTATGTGCACAAGGAAATGATTTTAAGGTTGAATAATGAAATGTAAAAGGGTGACCCAGTGTGTGCTTCGGGTTAGGCAAACATTTGAGACATTGATTGGACACGACGACAATGAGTTGATTTCGGGCAGTGCAATGTCTGCGTGTGTGCTGCTACACACCCATTTGATGATGTACCTACAGAGATTCCAACTTTATTTAGCTCTGTGTACCACACAACACAACGTGAACGAGTTCATATGAAATGGAAATGACAAAAGGGAGATCCGAGAGAAGAATTTAATTTTCCTTACAAGTTGATTTGAATTTCAGAATGCATCGTAGCATATCATTTCCTGACAAGAAGTTTTATTGGTTTGAATTTAAAATTTGAGAGCAAATTGCATACCCATTAGTAAGAGTACACGATGCACAAAATATAAAATTAAACTGTGCACAATGTCCACAGAGTGGGCCTTCTTTGACTACACCTATTCTGCAACGCAGAGACGACTTGTTTGATATTTATTTATTAGCTGTCTCCAATACGTAGTAAGAGAAAAATATTGTATTCGTACAAAATCTCAAACTCAAGATTTAATTCTGACTACGACATTAGGTAGAGGAACTCAGAAAAAGTGGGTCTCGAAATTCTTCCCGTTTGTCCGTACGCTCTTGAGGTCTACAGCCCAAGTGCGGCTGCCCTAATTTGGTTCAAACTTCGGATTTGGAGCTTGATAGGCCTACAGTTCGGGTGGTTTTTCTGTTTGTACGGTAACCTCAATATTAACGGTACTTCCCATATAAAATGTCTGTACCAGTTTGATTTGTTCGAGAACGGCTCTAACGATTTCAACCAAAATCGATATTTGAGCTTAAGTAGATGAGGTTAACGGTGCCGTGACATAACCCCAAGCGTCATAAGACCAAATCTCGAAATTTGGCCTTATGTCGCTTTATGAAAGTGATATAAAGTCAAATTCTAGCATTTGGTATTATAACACTTTGAGAAAGCGTCACAAGGCCAATTTGGCTTTATGACACTTTCGATTTGCATATTAGATTTTGCTTACCTGAGACGTGTATACGACTCAGTAACCATTCAGAGAGTTTAAAACTTAAAAAAATTTGTCAATTCGCTTCCTTGCTTTTGTGGAGGAAGCTGACAAAAGATAACATTTTTGAAGCGTTTCTCCTTAAAACTTGGCAATAATGAAACCAACATGAGGTATACTTTGCCATTGGATAAACTCTTTACAAGCTGTTTCTTATGGCCTTCTCAACTTCAATGTATTGAAATACATGACGATACATTAGTTCGGATTTAAAACTCATAAGTATATAAATGAACGGAAAAACCTGAAATGAACATGGATTGGTACAATGGGTAATCATTCGTAAAACTCGTGAGAATTTCTGAAATGGTGTAAGGTACTTTTTTAATTTATAAGAAAATATATCTACTCGATTGTTTGGGCATTTTTTTCTGTAATAAAAAAAAATTTACTGTTATTTTCTCAAAGAAAAAGTCAAAATATTTGAGAAAAAAAATTCGCGCGAATATATTTTCTTATAAAAAAAAAAAGAACATTTTTTTATTATAGAGCCTGAAAAAGTTATGGAAAACTGATAAGAAACTCTCACCACACATAATTAGTTTTTTTACTTACATGGTCATTGTGAGAAAAGTCTACAATTAATAATTTTTAATAACCGCAAGAAGGCACCACATTATCCAGTACTGTACTCCTATAAAAAGGATCGCTATTTTGGTATCTGCACATACCAAATTTCCATGACACTACCAATTTCCAATATAATAAGGACTTCAACTAGATAAAAGAAAATAAGTACAAGTAGAAGTATACGTTCATATGCGGTACAGTTACGGATAAATTGAAATATCGACTTGATTCGAAAATTGGGCTTTATGTCACTTTCCGGATTTGGCTTTATGACGCTTTCTCAAAGTGTCATAATACCAAATGCTAGAATTTGGCTTTATATCACTTTCATAAAGCGACATAAGGCCAAATTTCGAGATTTGGCCTTATGAAGCTTGGGGTTATGTCACGGCACCAGGTTAACTGGACTGCATACCCAGTTTTTTTTGGTAAAACTCGAATAACGGTGCTTTCGAAATTTGGACATATCTCGAAAACGGTCCATACGATTGTAACAAAAACTCATTTCTAACGTAAAATGGTAATTTCTTACTTCAAATAAACTCAGTTTTTGTCTATATTATAGTACAATGGATTTTTGAAAAAAGCGATTTTTTTTAAATTTGGGTTTCTTAAGTTTACATGAAAACGGCACAAACTATTTTTACAAAGTGCTTACTTAGAGTAAAATTTATGTTTTCAAAATTATCGCGTCCTAAATTTTAAATTCGAATCACCGATAACGCTTATTTTAGAAACTGCTCATATCTCGAAAACCTCATTTTCGATTTGGATAAAACCAAGTAATGCTTACATTACAAATGATATCAAATACTGAGTTCACAGTTAATTAATACTATTTTGCATTTTATTTTTCTGCATAGGCACTTTTACAAAAACCGCTCTAACGATTGCGATCAAAATGCATATTACAGATAATATAAGTATTCTTAATAATATCCCGTACTTAGTTTTTCTGAAAAAGTTCGAATAAATCAGTTTTTTAATTATTTCTCAAAAATATCTAATAAATATTTTTGTAATAATCTCATACCCCACTGCGAATCTCTAACCAGATCTTGCGACAATTGCCTGTTACTTATAAAAACTCACATTGTTATTTGACATGTACCCACATATTAGATGAATAACCCAAAAGTGGATGTTATTTAACACTATCCCTATATTTTATGAGCCGAGCCACCTAATAACATAAGAAAACAACCAACTAAACTTTTGATGAGCAAGCAAGTTTCATTGGACCCAGTCGTGCGTTTTATTTTTGTATGTAAATACGTAGCATCTCGATTTGCTTCACATTTTTAGATTAGGTATTATTTTGAATTTATTTTTGAAGTATTTCCTCAAAAAGTACCCACGAACAGAATCGCAGTATTTGTTAAGATTGGGTGCAAGCCGCAACATGCACAAAAATAGTAAAAAAAACTGAAAACGTAAAAAAACACTGTCTTTTTACCATTTTCACGAAACGAAAACGTTTTTTCAATTTTCAAATTACATGAAAGCAAGTTAATTTTTATCGACAAAATTCCAGCCCGAGCTCAAAAATAAAACGCTATTCAAACCCATATAGAGATTTAAAAAAAACAAGCAACATTTATGATGGTATCTTTGACATGCAAATAACATCACGGAACCCCAAATGATATACAACTTTGGCCATGATTAATTCAATTAAAAGACAGGAACCTTATTGCAACTTTTAGTGGAAACGTTTTACACCTGCCGTTAAAAAAAGAAAAAAAAAAGAAGCAGATTCAATCTTTTTAATAAATCGTTTGCATGAGGCAATCGCTTATTAGCGAAAGTTCAATGAGATATTTGAAATTTTTTTCATGATGTCTGAAGTTTTCAAATTCAAAGTCTCAATTATAAAATCTAGTAGTCTATAGTCTGCAACTTTTAAGTGGTACGAGGAAGCTCAAGGTATTACTCCCATTTTTGCCAAGCAATTATCAAATATTTAATTGAAAAAAAAATCGCCAAAGTTAAGTTCTAAAACTTTTTACTAAGCGAATTTTAAAATCCTGTCAGCTGATCTGTAATTTTTAAGCCGAAAATTGCAGATTTGTATAGACTGAAAATATTAATGGAACACGCGTTTATCAGAATCAAAAACAACGTAAAAAAAAAAAATTCCTTTTTCTATTTAACATAGATCTTTAAACAGATATTTGTTGTGGAACTATCTTGAAAATATTTGGAACAGATCCGCTTTTAAAATTGTCTGCGTTAGAAAACAGCTAATTTTTGCTTTTCTCGTCGGTGTGTATAGGCTTCTTTATGTAGCAAGATTTTAAAATAAATAAAAGAAATTTCTTAGTTAGTGCAGTTTTTTATCTTATAAAGCTAGTTTCGTGGAAATGGAAAGTGAGACTACAAACACTGAAAATGTGGAAAATGTTGAGTTTGAGAAGTCTGGTGTTTGAGAATTCGAGAAAATAAAATTAAAATAATTGGCTGGATTGTATTCAAATCTTTTGTTTGTTCGATTCTTGTTATAAGAAATAATAAACGATTGTTATTGTATTTTCAAACTGTTTGTTTAGTTTTATAATTTTTTAAGAACAATTGTTGGTATATAAATATATAGGTTGGGTGCCTAATGGATATCCACAACATTTTGCTAAAGAGTCTCTGAAAATTTGCGACTCATGTTCCATCTTCGACAAAACATTTTTGGAACGTATGTCTCAAACTCGACTCGGGACTTATGTATCACTTAAGTTGGACATTAGTCTCAAAAGTAAAAATAGGGACTTATGTCCCAGTGCCTAAATATCTTTGGATATGGTTGGCTTTTCAAACTTACGAAAATAGCAATAGAAATATGTCAAGAAAGAGAATTAAAATGCATCGTCAACTCGACTTTTCAGAAAGTGTAATACATCGGTTTTGATTCTCATAAACACGACTCTTCACTTCAAAAGTTCAATAAACTCGTCGTAAGCTAGCCATGGATAAATCTGCCCGGGGTTGAAGGCCATCTTGGTAGAGGCTTGCGAGAAGAACCCCTGGGCTGGAAGCGCCATGAAAGGAAAAAACAATAGGTACAATTTCCGGGTGTTTATAGGGGTAGTTAAAAGAAGTCCATTATTTTTGTATGAAATTGAAGGGTGTATTTAGTATGTATAAAATGATCCGATCTAAGTCAAATATGCGCTATTTTGTTCGATAACTTTCTGCCATTTTGAAGGTAATAGTGGTTACGTGACGGTCGGCTTTAACAATTTCCATAATTTTATCAACATTTTTGACAATTCGACTTCCGGAGCGTGGTTCATCTTTAACCTCAAAATTAGCGGAACGGAATCGACGAAACCAAATTGCGCATGGTTGGCTGTTACAGTATCAGGACCATAAGCACTATTAACATTTTCAGCCGCCTGACTTGCATTTTCGCCTGTATCGAAGAAAAACTGTAAAATGTGGCGTATTTTCTCTTAGCAAGGGTTCAATTTTGACACGTGCGCAAACGAAATGCAAAAATGTTAAAAAAGCTTTTTTAGTACTAACTGTCATCTTTACAACGACATCTGTTGTAAATCAATGAAACAAAAACTAAGCCAGATATAGAATCTATTGACGAACGTTTTCCTGCGACACCTGGTGGATAAAAAAGTAATATATGTGGAGACTTATAGAATTTTGACGTCTGTTTGTTTGTTTGTTTTGCAAAGGACTTGGATAAGGAATACGTGTGTTTTGTGAAAGAAAATTAATTATTTATCTATTAAAAAGTTAACCAACTAATTTAAAACAAGCTTAATCTGCAAGTCTAAGTACTACTTGTCCGAAATTTGTATAGTGTGAGTCAATTCATCTGGTAAAACTAGCACAAAAGTCTGTTCCAAGTAGTGTTGAATGTAATGTAAACAAAAAAAAGAGTGTTAATTATGATTTTTAGAGATTTGCTTGCTTTGAGGATCCAGTCAGCTTAGAAGTTTCTAAGGCTGTCACAATATCGCTCTGTGAAGTAATTGACTATTTCAGTGGTGTTAAAAGGTCTATCCGGGAAGGCGAAGAAATAGTGAAAGCTGGCTGGGTACATAAGATTGGCCTCTCCCAACCTCCATCCGTAGATGAAGTTACTGAGCTGCAATTTTCATGGCTGAATTCGGAAGGCTTAGGCTGGAAAAGGCTCCTTTCACAAGTTTGGTTATATACTGAAAACAATCCTGTGTATTCGGGAAATTGGAAAATGTTGTCCCGATCCTAACTCTAAAGAACTTTAGAGTTCCGAACTTCTTTTGGAAGATGGTACAATGTATTTCCCTCATTACGATATGGATCGTCTTCTGCATTTTCTATACAAAAATAAAAACTTAGTATTCACTTTTATATCTGTTATAAAATGAGTTTTTTTCTTACATTAAATGTATATTTTCAGTTAATTACACAATTTCTCACAATAACTTCTCGATTTTTCATAGAAATACATACCAGCTGACAAAATCTATAGCAACCTACCGATGCGAAAATTTACCGCCAGGTGTTAGCCTCCATTCGTCAATTGAGAAAATAATGGATTACTTTTTACTACAACTTTAAGGCGATTCACGTGATTATGGTCCTGAGAAAATCTTTTTTTCCACGGTCATTCCCCTCGAAACCGCCACAAAAGCCCACAAAAGGTTTAAAAATTCGAAAAAAATAATGCACACAGAGTCAAACTATAAAAACCCAGCGCTATACTAATAATCATATTTAGTGCCCAGGATAGATTTTACAAACTCACAATGGTAACATTTTTCCAGATTTTTATTATTATATTTATATTCAGTGAGTAGGTTAAAAAAGATTATTAGTAAGGCCCACAAGAAAGAAGGTTCGTAATATTTTATAAGAATTTTCGATCTAAGTTTTTTTGTAGATCTTTACAAGTTCGACTTCTGGTCGATGGTGTACTACAATTGAGCAATATCGGCAAATTTCTGGCACCATATTCCAAATAAGTCCGTAGGATAAGTAAGAAAAAAACAAAATTTTGACAAAACTCGATTTTATTATTCAACATAGTTGCCTTCTCATCAAAATAGGCCTCAGTTTCAGCAATTACTTCATCATTCTAGTGTGTAATAGTGAAGCCATGTTTCATCCATAGTCGCATAGCGACGATAGAATTCGATTTTATTGCGCCAAACACTCCTCTGAAGCATCAATTCGTTGTTGTTTTTGGTCGACTGTGAGCTCACGCGGCACCCACCCACTTTTTCATACCCAAATGTTCGTGTAAAATGGTAAAAACACTACCATCTGATATCGCAATGCCAATGCTCGAAAATTAAATTTCTTCCATTTTTTTTTTTCAATAACAAAAGTTGCTTCACACAAAATGCTATAACTCACGTTTGAAGGCTAGTACTAAATAAAAATCATACGGAAAAAATTCTAGTAACGCCATCTATGCGTCATCCTGTTGACTTTTTGAATGGACTAATATGCACTCTGAAGAAATCTGATTTAATGCGCCATTGGATGGCTGAGCGTATCCCATTTTGTTCTATGAATAGGCACATAGTGTCTGATAATGCTTCGCTGTTATGTCTTCAAAGGATGCAGTCGCGGACAGATTAAATAGGTAAGAGCTGTCGGATCTCCCGTGTGCATTAAAAAAGTTTACCATTCCAATGAAATAATTAAAAGAACAAGAATATCGGCCCGACTATCGAACCTAGTGGCACGCGTGCTGCTACTTCAAAGAGAAGTAGCCACTGGCGTCGCTGTTCGAATGCAACTAATACGATTGGAGAACAACGAAAATTATTCATAATTGCTGTTCTGTATTTGTGAAGGGTATAACGCACCAAATTAGCAACTGAATAGAGCCCGATTTAAAGTGCAAACAGTTGTTCACTGATTGGGACTTTTTTCTGTTCGGCAATTTAACTGTGCCCACAAAAGCTGGATTTCTGCAAACGTTTTTGTTTAACGGACACACATTGGCCACACACTGCCCACTGGCGTTGTGAAAATGTCATTTGTCATTGCCAATTATATTATTATTCAATGTAACGCGCTAATGAGATAAATTTATTTGCGTCCCTAACAAAGGGACACAATTCGCTGGGCCCCACGGGCAATATTTACACAGTCGTGCAACTAACTTTGACACAAAACGGTTTTATTTACGATCACACGTACATAGGTATGCGAAACCTAATTTGTAATGAATAACAAACTAAATACACTCCGCTTGCCGGGTAAATAGAAAATCAACCATATCACTCGAGGCATGGAAAATATTTCAAACAAAAGAACTCAATTTTGTGAGCAATTTAAATGGGCAAACCGTTACCCCTTCTATGCGGATACATCGCTATACTGTCTACACATCCCCATCGACGTCATTAACTGGGAAATCTCATTCACTCAATAATCAATTTGCAATTCAATTATCCCCAACAGCTATATTATCTGCAGGGGGGGCGAAGAAAGATTGCAGAGTCTTCTGGCATGTCCTTTGGGCCCTTCTGTCGGCAGCAACATCTGATCGACTCATGTAAATTTTGATGTTCATTTAATTTGCACAACTACTTCACAATTTTGCACACAGAACGACAGCACGGTAAAGTGCAGAAAAAAAGAGAAGGGAAATCCAATCTCCTTGTACACCCTTCTAAAATTCTAATGCAATCTTTATGTTTGTGCTGCTGAGAGCGCCGTATGATGCATATGCGTCGAATGCCAGCAAGGCATACACTTTAAATACTTTTCAATGGCCATTCATTCGGTATTCCATTCATAATTACTTTAATGTTCATTATGTTCGAGGATCTATATGCACTTGGGTGGCTCTTCCTCGCTCCTTCGTGCAAGGAGGCTTAGTCCAAATATACTTGCATGTTGTGTACGTACAAAATATTTCAAAATGGATTACTTGTGTATGTTTGCATGAATGCCAGCTGGGATGGGGGTGTAAGTCAACATTAGATCCTGATTAAAATCCATTTGAATGGAATATTGAATAAGCCACCCTTTTCGTCGATGTGCATGTATAATCCCTTTCGACAACTTTTCAGGGATACCCTCAGTCGGCTATTGGCTCATGGGTTATGGATGCCTACCGGCATTATCGTCGTCGTGGCCAGAGACTGGGCAATAAACAGACCCAGACTGCAGGGCGTGCAAAAGAGTGTGAGCAGATAGCTTCAATAAAATCAAAGGCGGAGAACCCTTTCCCCGATGTAATGCATTCGTATTAAATGCATTTGATAATTGAAGTGGTAGAGGCTTACCGTTCAGATACTTGGGTGAGCTCAATTTGTCGGTGGTTGGTCGGGGAATGCATGCGTGGATGCATTGCTCAGAAATCAGAGGGAAAATGTACTGCAGTTTGACAAATAGTCAATAGTCTTTTGAAAGGTAACTGGTCGGGTGTAGCAACTAAAAAGATGCATATCTCACACTTAAGTGACTTTGGTTGTAATTTTCTTCTTGAAATAAAGCCAGTAGAGCATGGGCAATGCTTAAACGTTGTGCTAGGGTGTTCACCGACCCCTAAGCGCCAAAAGTTTTACATTTGTCGTTTGTTCGATCGCTGTTGGAATATGCGTCCATTGTTTGGTGTCCATAATACACTATATCACTCATGTTGTAAGAATCGAAGCAACTCAAAAAAGATTTCTCAGGTTTGCCTAGGGATGCCAGACGTCCCCCTTTAAATGCTGTTTGTCCCCCCCAAACACAAACTACTGTCCCCCTTAATAAGTCAAAATTCAATAAAAGAAACCATTCTGTTGAAAATTTAATGTTCCATCACTAAATTTGAGTAATAACAGATTCTTTTATATTCCTAGTACTCGTACACTCAAAAAAATATCGCAAGCTAAATTCTAGTCCGATCAGGCTTATTCTTAATTTTCTTCATTCTTACGTGCTCAATCTCAAAATAAATCGAATGATTCTTAAGAAAATAACGAAAATCTAAAATCAAGCTTTGTATTATTATTAGCTTAAAATCTTAATCTTAAACTGGCATGATAGATTAATGTGCATACCAATAAGATCTTAACAATCATGATATAGGAATTTATATTCTCCAATAAAGCCGCACAATGTAAAATGCATGATGGAAAAAAAAGTTCATGTAGTTTACGTGTTTCCGTAGTTACGTGTTTTTTCAAAATCTAAAACAGTGGAAAATTATAATAAAGTGAATGTTATAACAAAAATGGTGGAATTAATAATATTTATTTATTGTAAATAAAATTTAAAAAAAAAATGTCTGATTTTAATACTGCCCCTATTTTTGTAAAGGCCCTAACTACATTTTCACACTTTCGAGGAAAATGTAAGTTTTTATATGTTTTTATATGCATACCTCTTGTACTCATGGTTTCTAGAAATTGGGATTTCCTTTCGAATTTGAAGATAGATTTTGAAAAAAAAAAATGTAATAAAATCGGACACAAAGTATTAACTCCAAATATGTATTAATCCCAACATCGAAAATAATGTAGATAGGGCCTTTACGAAAATAGGGGCAGAATAGTCCACCCTTACATTTGTATTCATTAAATAATGGAAAGACATAATTTAGATTTAAATCCGTTTAAGAAATTTTGTTGCAATAAATAAATATGATTTTTATAAAAATAAATTGTTTCATTTTCTTAAACAGGAAAGTGACGGAGCTAGAAATAAATTCCACAAACAAAACTGTGCAATCTTAAATTGCGAAAAAAAAATGAAAATAAAGATAACTCTTGTTCTGGTCATAGACAAACCATACCATCAGTTTTTTTTTTTAAAATTCGCCATTTTGTTTTCTTATCGGTGTTATGTCAAAAAAGAATCCGTGTGACATGCAAAAACATACAAAAAATGCAAAAATAAATGCTGCCAACCTCGGCAACCGTGGGGAAATGTGAAAGAGTTCGAGAATACCACATTTTTTCATTACTGAACGCCATTGGTTAGTTATTATATTTAAATTGTTAAAAGGCGAATAATTTGATTTGTTTGGTTAGTAAATTATAAATTGTTAAAAGGCGAGTAATTTGATTTGTTTGGTTAGTAAAACTATCTAAAGTTGATGTTCTATATACTAGAAACATATTAGGATAAACATGGCCGCTTTTGGATATCATTAACTTCGATTTCGTGTGTAAATTTTTCTTAAATAATAAAGAAAATTTGCTCAAAATGTTTTCATTTTCCCTCAACCAATCTACATTGTTAATTTTTCATGAACATTTTAAGCAAATGTGGACTTATTTCTAAAAAAAAATATTATCCACACGTAACGAACAATTTCAAATTAAACGGATAAAATTCTATGAACGCTGCCCACAACTTTGCCCACAGCGGAAGTGTCTCATATCTCCTGGGAGTGTGTTGGTGAGCAGCATTTTTGAAGTTTCGTGACATTTGTCAATACGATTTTCTATGTAAGAATACTAGCGCACCAAACGTGAACACTCCATAAAAATATAGCTTGTAGGCTAAGTAACGGGAAATCGGCCGGAGTTGGTGGTCTCAGTATTGTCTCTGGTTCTGGTTCTGATTTAAATTTTTGTAAGCTTATTTCAAGAGTTATTTTGCTGGTTTTCAGGCAGCATTATTCTTACTGCTGATAAATAGGAGAAAAATAATGTAATGTGTGGGCTTAATTTAAGCTCACACGTTCTTAATACTGTTGTAGAACAATCTTAAAATAAGAATTAAAGGTTAATCAAAAAGCATACTCAAAGTAAGATTTTTGTATTTATATTAAGAATTTCCGAGCTTAGCAGACTTTCGTCAACGGATAGGCTTAATCTGACACTGATTATCTTGATTTTATCTCGTTTTTTCCCTGAGTGTATTAATTACGGTAGATCCTCCTCTTTAAATGGTTTAATGTTATTGTATAATGATTGTGCGTCTTTAATTGACATTAATAGAAAAATACCATTAATAAAATCCATCTTGTTCAATTATTTCCAGCCGTAATTGTATTGCTCAAATTTTAATTAGTCTTGTACCTATTTGTTTTTCTGCATTTTTTCCTCTATTATAATTTTTAGTTTCTTTTTTCATTTCTACTATGCTACTAATTTCAAATTTCTAATGTCTAAAAAAGGCCTAGTACTTTGTTGACAAACAAATAAATAAATAAAAGATTGCAAATCTTCAATAAGAAAGGGAATCAAATCAAATTTTAAAAATTTATTCAGCACTTTGCGACCAGTCTGTCAAAAATTTATTGTTTAATCACTTTCCAATCGCCAAAGGTATTTCAAAACGAGGAATAGGGTTACCATACCTAACCCTCTGGGGACCTTTGGGAGGACAGAACAACATTTTCGTTCATGCATCTTTTCACTAACAAAAAATACCTTCAACTTTGCTATTTTCTACGCTTTTAATGTTTGGATTTGCAAAGCCACAGTGAACCCATGCAAGTGTTATACAAACTTTCATAACTGAATTCGTTGAATTCGTTGTGAATTTACCTCCGTTTCGCCGTACAAGTTACAGAAACTTCTACACCATTGTTTCTGGCAAATTTTTTAACTCCTTACCATTTGTAATTCGGTCCGTTAGAAATTTGCGCACGTTTACAAAACTAACGAAAATTTGGCTCCTTGGATTTAACCATGACGAAATCAAGACGCTGTTGCTTATTTGCTAAATTTAGTTGATTAAGTAGCTGTAGTGGATATTTTTTGAATTTATTCTCTTTTATTTATTTAATTTTTTCCTTTATTGTCACTTGATAAAGATTGCTTTTTCTTTCTTTCATTGCAGTAATTCTCTAAGCTGATCCACGTTTGTACAGACATCATCTCTATTTTTCTCAAATACAGATGTCACTATATATATTCTGTATACACTAGCTATATTTAAAATTTGCTTTGTATTTTTGTAATTTTTCATACTTTGTACGTATTTGAATAAAGAATTAATTGAATTGAAAATTGAATTATTGAATCTTCATTATTTTTTTGTTTATTTATTTATTAAATGATATACAGTGGACGTCCAGTATAACGAATGATATAATGTTTGATGTCATTCATTATATCGAGCGCATTCGTTATATCGATCAAATTTTCTATAATTTAAAAAAAAAAAAAAGTCATTAAAAATGTGTTATTTAGGTAACCGTTCTTATTTAATATTAAATTGAATTGAATTGCCATTTAAATACCTTAATGGTTTTTAATCCAATTTATTTCCACGTTCGTTATATCGGATAGCAAATCGTGGCCACCATTCGTTATATAGAGATACTAATGTAAATCTAAAAAGATTTCGTTATATCGGGTATTCGTTATAATGGACGTCCACTGTATCTACTTCTACATATGTATTTGAAAATATTTCGTTGTTTTATATTATTTTTTTATTTGAAACTAGCTGTACCCACCCGGCTTCGCCCGTGTAAAATGTGGTTTCAGAACAGTTGATGGAAACAAAATTAAGAAATTTGCTGTCTTGTTGGGGACAAATTTTTTTGGCTGTTTTGTTTCTATCGACTAAGATATTGATATTTGCTGCATTACTTACCCTGGAGCACTTTACATATAACTGCCCGTGCTTGAAGCAATTCTTGCTTAAATCAACTCCCGCATTTCTTAAAGTTTGATCCTGTTACTTATGGATTGTCATTTCAAAACAAACATTAATAGGCAATCGAATCGGTTTAAACTGAAATGAATAATTACTGTGAATTATTTGTATTCTTGGTATAAACACCGCATCTCCTTTACCACATCCAGTTAAAATTAAAGCCTCATGTCAAGCATTATGTTGCTTATGTTATGGGAACTCCAATTTTTAATACCATTTTATGAGCATTGAGGCCATGGGCTGTTAAAAACGCTATTTAAAAACTCTACTCTATAAAAAACGAAATGGGTAATTACCCAAGATCTGGTATCACTGAAAGCTATACCTATCTGATATTTCTTTCATAGATTTTTTCTTTTTTTGTAAGCAAAACAGAGGTAAACATATTTTTCCTACATATTTGACATTTCTTTTATGTTTTTTTTTTGTTCTTAGCAAACCACACAGCATACTGCCTCTGTCTGTCTCCCTCTCCGCCACAGGAATAAAATAAGGTTAAAAGAGATGTGAATATATTGCGCGGTTAGTGTATTTGATTTGAGAATGAAATGCATATCCACTCACCCAGGTGAAAAAAGTAGAAATGTTTCAAATTTTGCCTATTTATTTAAAAACCTTTTAAGTTATCGAGTTACTGGATATCCTAATATGTAACCGCAGATGTCCTCTATAAGCTGGTGTTTACTATATTTAAATGCTCCCAGTATTTTCGAACGGAAAGCGTGACAAAGAAAAAAGCGAAACGAAACGAACAAATTAATTACTCTTGTCCAATTTTTTCCGGAATTTGTAAAGATATAGAGTTGAAACGAAGTGGATATTGTAGGCCTATTTATCCTCTATACATAGGACTGATAAAAATGCATCAGAATATATTCAATAGTTTCTAAGATTTTTGCATTTAAAGACATGCAGTCAAATTCAATCTTAGTCGAACAGAACTACACCAATTTTATTTATATGAATAAAAACTGTGAGCGTTTTGATGTTCGTTACAATTTTTGTTCCCCCAATGTAAAAATGTTCACTCTCAAATTGTATAAATTCTCATTTTTCTCGTATTCGAATCTGGTAACCTTAGCTGAGAAGAAAGGTATTCGGCAGAAGCTCCCTACTTAAGTAACAGCTTAGTGGAAAATGATAAAATACGGTCCTCTAAAATTCAACAGTACCTATTTCCAATTTTTTAATCAATTTCGAGCAAAAGTTTTGAAGTCTATTCCGGCCAAAGACTCTCCGGTCTGATGTCTGGCGTGAATTGATATTTCACTTAAAGAAAATAGTCTAGGGCCTCCGGCCACCTATCCTCCGCACAATCAGTCTAAAAAAGTGTTAATGAAGTCGACGTTATTGCAACTAATTTCAGTAAAATTTTCGACAAGATTTCCCATAAACTAATTCCTATTTAAAATGTCTACCTTTGGTTTTGAAGCAAGTTTTCCATAAAAATATCTTTATTATAGGTAACTTAATTTTTATCACTTTTGTTAGTTTTTCTTTCACGTATTGACTAAAAATTGTTTTGATCATCAATTTAATATAATTTGAATTCGATATAGGTACAAAAGAATTCTTGGGACAAATATTGTCGGAAAAGATTTAGTTTTTTTTTCTATAATAGTTGGCCCTTTGTTAAATTTTGACCAAACTTTGCCTTGTCAGGTCACAGACTATCCCCATGCCAAATTACATTGCGATTGGTTTATGCTTCAGAGGTTTAGTCGTGAAGATATGTTAGATCGACTTTCGCATTTATTTAGGTACTAGCTGGTACCCGCGACTTCGTCTGCGTAGAATTAGTACTTTGAGTAACTCAATTTAAATATTTATATCAACAACAGCGGCACTTATCGAGTCCAAAACTATCCTATCTTTCAAGCCAACCAATCAGACCAACACATTTAAATTCATTGGTAAAATGCGCGGGAAATGTATTTATTTCTTACCAAATATAGATACCTGTGATGAATTCTATTATCCCTAACTTCAGAAATAATTGGTTCGTCATTTAAGCTTGGATCCCCTACTTCATTCCCTTCACGTTTTGTTTTCGCGACAAAAAGTAGCCAATGTCATTCTCAGAGGTTCTATCTATCCTTATAGCAAAATTCATAAAAATTGGTTTTGCGGTCGTTAAAATAATCTTACTTTCGCATTTATAATATTAGGATTATATCAAGGCTACCTTGAATTTATTTTTCAAAAATGGCAGCTGACAATAAAACCTATGTTTTGAAATAACATAACAGCGATTGTACCCGATTTTGAAAATTCTATCTTAGATTTCCTATGACTGTAACTCTCTTCGGCCGTCAACTCTCTTTCGTGGCATCGTTTGTACGGGCATTATGAATGAAAGAAAAGTATATCCCTGAATCATAGTTGTACACAACTGCGTAATTGAATGTAGTAAAATTTAACTTTTTCAATTGTTAATATTTGAAAAAAGTAAGAACGCAAAAATAAGCACCCTTTCGGGGTCTCTTTTCTTTTGACACTTCATTTGTTAAGATTGGTTGAGCGTGTGAACCGCAAGAGGTAAATATACTACTACAGTAACTACAGAAATAATATAGTGGATATTAACACCACCATACGTCCATCATCGCACGTCATCAGCCATCTGCGCATTTCGTCAGAAAAACATTGTCGCTGATGATTACCTCCACATTCACCTCGTATACTTCTCTGTCGTTTCACTTAATCGGAGAAAAGTTCACGCAGATTTTGTTGAAATGTAGTTGCTTGTGTGAAGTGCGCCAGCCAACCACCCCAAAGCAGAACAACGGTTGCTGATAATTTTCGATTTTAGAAAATGAATTTAGTTTTTTCATGTTAGATTTTAGGTTGTAGCTCAGCTTCTAGATGACACAGAAAGCTGACTGATGGCTAAAAATAATTATGGAAGTGTTGGCTCTGTTAAGTATTTGGTTTTGTTTGCATTAATTAAGAATTGTTGGAGTAATGACGAATAAAAGGCAGTAAAGTCAGAAAAACAAACACATTTTGGTCAAAAACGCTCCCAAAAAATAGGCATGGCAATGAAAGGAATAGCCTATGTCCTTCTCAGGATCTTAAGGGACATTTCAAAAAAAGTTTCATCGAAATCGGTACAGTAGTTTTCACGCCAACCGTTAACACATGAAAACGGCTACAGTTTTATTATTTGAAAGATGTCGGTACAGGATTAAATTTTAATCTAAAATTCAAATACAGTTTCCGTTTCCTGTAACCCATCAAACTGAACCAAATGTCTTATTCAATAGACAAGCGACATGGCTTTCGGTAAATACACCTGCTTATGCAATATTTTAAAATTGTCCTTACTCCTCCTTAACTGCATATGAAATTATAAATCCGAAATGCTTGTACAAAAGTCAACGGAAGGAAACTCTTTTCAGAAATCTCTCCATCTCTCTCTCTCTCTATCATTTATATTAGTATGTACTTACGTCCCCCTGTTTCATTTCTTTATTATACTTTTAACAATGTCCCCCTTAAATATGAAATCTTGCCTGCAAAAGCACCCACTCAGCTGCAGCCACTTCAACGTCACATATTCACAAGGATCTCTCCAGTCAAATATTTATTTTTCATCATCTTACCGGAGGGTGGAAAAGAATTGCTGACTTCTTGTGTATTTCCGTCGGGCTAAAAACGTTTTCCGATGAGTTTCTAAGTTCACAGTTGGAGGGGGAACTAAAACAGCCTGCCCCCCTCCATCGTGCCATTCGAAGCAATTTAATTAACCACGGTGAAACTGGCAGCAAAACGCTCTCCCCCACGGCACATGGAACAATGCTTTAACATTCAACTGGAGTCTTGCTAATTCAACAGACCGCCTCCTGATGGGAACAATTTAAGTGATTTGACGCCTGAAATCTGAAGGCTACGCGGCGAGGACATCTAATGAATTATTCACTTTGTTCGGGATAAAGTGCTATACCACCGCAATCAACATCTGTAATCAGTTTCAAGTCAGACTGGAGAAAGAACAAAACACCACGTCCCACAGGGCCAATGTTGAAACGGAAAGTGTCCTCAGCCCTCAGACTTGTTGCACCATTCCTCTCAGTTTAATGCGTGAGAAATCACACCCAGGATCCTGCTGCTATTACTGGTTGACCATCTGCAATCATACTCATGTCGGAGCAACATTGGTACCATATCGTATACCCAAAAGGATATAAATAACACTGCTGGCTATACAGAGTGTTTTTTTTTTTTAGTTTTCGCACGTTTCCATTTGTTGGAGGTTTTGTCTTACTATCCGTATTCGTATTTTGCTTCGCTTTAAACTGACTTTTGAAGGGGGACGCAGAGGATACATGAACAAATGGAATTAATGTGAGTGGGTGTTGGGTTGTTTTTTTTTCAGCTTTCGCACTCCCAAGGTGCGTTATCGGTTGTTTACTATCAAAGCAATGCCGGGCTATAAATCTGCTTATAGTAGAGCGGGGAAAGGACAGTTGACAACGGCGCAGACAACGAAGAGTTATTGGGTAACATTAGGGTCATTGAGAGGAACGCATGTTGACATTGTACCCGGTCATAGTGGATACAGAATTGCTTCCTTTTTTTTGGAGAGCTTTGATGGTACATGGCGAGGAAAAGTTTTTAATTTATGGTTAAGAAAGGACAGCCTTGGGAAAAATGTGTTGCCACTGTATAGAGTTGTGTAGAAGTGATGAGGAACTAGAGGAGGCGTCCGTTTCGCTTTGAATGTCGGGACGTTTTATGAAGTGATAATGATGGCTGCAAGGCGCTTTCAGATATTTCGGCTGTAGGCTGTGTCAATCGAAAAAATTGGACATGGGAAATAATTCTTTAAGCTCATTAAGAAAAGTGCGTAATGGTCGGTTCACATAGTGGTAAGCAGTGAGACCAATATCGGTGTCAACTAACAGCAAATGACTACAAGTTCAACCGGCATACAAAAGCTTTAATGCAAAAAGTTGAAGGTACCTCGACCTGTCATCATTTGAAAGACCGCTCATTATCTTATTTCTATTGAATTGGCGAATGCGTTTGAGACAGCTCACGTCAAGGTGAACGAACTCCGTATCGGGCTTACACCAATAACTGAACTAACGAAGAAAATTTAGTTACCAGTGCGAAACTGATGTAAACAGCGTCCAACTTGCCATTTAATGCATAGTTTAAAAAAGAGCAGTAGAAAGACCATTCAAACTGGGGTACCTAACACGGGATAGAGCAACATGATGCCGACCGCATTTGACATTGAAGTCCACACCTGCAACGCCCATCGTCTGGCTCTTCGCTGTCGAAGATGTTACAATATGTACATGATCCCAGTATATGGGCTCCTACAACTTTAGCCAATAGCAGTCCAAAACTTGTGTTTACTATCTCCGCTTGGCTCTAAGTAGCCCCGTCACTACCTTAACAGGCTTTAAACTAAACCGAAGTAAAACGACTTTCTCTATCGCGACTTCTACATTTGGCAGTCAACCTCTTTCGAACTTGCCATTTTGGTTTGGGTATACCTTACACGGACTTCGTAAATGCTTCTACTTGGTACTATTCAAATGTATAATTTTTCGCTAACCTTTGAATACCTAAAGTTATTTTTAATTTTAAGGATTTTGTTAAGGAAATCTTTATTCCCACCTAAGCTGAATATGCTATAAATTTTCGACAGTTCTTGGAAGCGCTTACAATATGAAGGGCTTGAGCGACATTTTCAATCATTTGAGTAATCCGCGTGTAAAGTTTTTTACCTTTAACTTTAAAAACAATAAAAAGTATGCTTTGCCAATTTAATATAAATAAAACGCAAGTGCTTTTAATGTTCGTAATCTTTTGTACTGAAAAAAAAAAATTATTTGCGAAATACTTATAGTTTTGTGTACTTCACACCTTTATCCGCGGAAATTGTTACATTTATTTATTTTTTTATGTAAAGGTCTTAAGTGACTTTTAGTAGGTATACTCTTATAACTTTTTTTTTTTGTTTTTCCTCAGGACCTGCTGAAATTGCATTTAATTAGAACCACTGATGCTCTACCGGAATAAATTTCATCTTCACTTTTCATTTTTTATTTTTTCTCCAGGAATTAGTTCTCCCTTGGCGAAAAATCCTGATTTTTTGTGGGGCGTTTTTTGCTTTTCTCTATTATTATCTTACTCAAAGGAGCAGCTTTCTCATAGCATTTTTTGTAGAGGTATGAACCATACGCTTCCACTCCAATGCACTTTATAGAATCCCTAAATTGAACTTTTTAATTGGGCACGTTTTTCTTCAAATTCTAACGTTTAATTTATGTAGAAGTTCATTTAAGGATCGAAAATGATTTTGAAAATTACCTTTTCGATTCTCCCGAAGTCTCTGTCACCAGAGACAATACTGAGACCACCAACTCCGGCTGATTTCCCGTTACTTAGCCTACAAGCTATATTCTTACGGAGTGCTCACGATTTGGTGCGCTAGTATTGCTACGTAGAAATTCGTATTGACAAATGTCACGAAACTTTAAAAATTCTGCTCACCAACACACTCCCAGGAGATATGAGACACTTCCGCTGTGGGCAAAGTTGCTGTCAGAGTTCATAGAATTTTATCCGTTTAATTTGAAATTGTTCGTTACGTGTGGATAATATTTATTTTTTTAGGAATAAGTGCACATTTGCTTAAAATGTTCATGAAAAATTAACAATGTAGATTGGTTGAGGGAAAATGAAAACATTTTGAGCAAATTTTCTTCATTATTTATGTATAATAATATCCAAAAGCGGAAAATACACAACCATGTTTGTCCTAATATATTTCTAGTATATAGAACATCAACTTTAGATAGTTTTACTAACCAAACAAATCAAATTATTCGCCTTTTAACAATTTATAATAACTAACCAATGGCGTTCAGTAATGAAAAAATGTGGTATTTCCTTACTCTTTCACATTTCAACACGGTTGTCGAGGTTGGCAGCATTTATTTTTGCATTTTTTGTATGTTTTTGCATGTCACACGGATTCTTTTTTGACATAACACCGATAGGAAAACAAAATTGCGAATTAGGGGCCAGCGGCAGGAGGATTGCGAGTTGGGGGTCTCAGTATGGTTTGTCTATGTCAGTCACTATCTAAAATGTGTGGCCCATCTCTGGAAACTTCTGACCTATTATTTTAAAGTATTCCTGCGGTATCAACGGAAGAGGTAGATCATATTGAATATTTTATTTTGTCCAGCACTTGGTCCTGAGATGGTTTCTATCTTTACCGTCACTATTATGTTGAAAAAAAGTCCATATAGAGCTTACTACTTCCGTGCTCCCTCTGTCAAAACCTGACTTGTACCTATAGCTTAATCGATTGATTGCAAATTATGTCCTCTTTTTTAATCTGGATGGCGAAAGGAGAGATAACATTTTGTGACAAAAACATTTCTCTTACATAACAGCAGTCTTCTTAGTTTTCAAGGTAGCATTTTTCAATAAGACGCTTAACGCTTAAGAGAGGTGAAAGGTATTTTTTTTGAAGGTTTATTTTTCCTTGAGTGCAATTCTTCATCAGGAATCTTCCCAATATTTTATAATTTTTCAATAAGGCTGTTAGTTCCCACGTAACACCTTCATGTACGAAATAAAATTCAAGTATTTATCTGCTTTTTGCCCGACTGGTTGCATATGAAGGGCTTAAGCGCGAGTTACAATACGGCCTATCTCCACATATATATATATGACGCACCTGCTAAATCTCTGTACGCAACATAACAACAATCAAAACAAACTACAATGTACAGCACCACACAAAAGATTAGCTAGTTTGGCGTCCTTTCGATGGTCCGATCGTAGCAAGCATAGACAAACCATACTGAGACCCCCAACTCACAATCCTCTTGCCGCTGGCCCCCTCCGTTTTTTTTCAAATTCGCCATTTTGTTTTCCTATCGGTGTTATGTCAAAAAAGAATCCGTGTGACATGCAAAAACATACAAAAAATGCAAAAATAAATGCTGCCAACCTCGGCAACCGTGGCGAAATGTGAAAGAGTTCGAGAATACCACATTTTTTCATTACTGAACGCCATTGGTTAGTTATTATAAATTGTTAAAAGGCGAATAATTTGATTTGTTTGGTTAGTAAAACTATCTAAAGTTGATGTTCAATATACTAGAAACATATTAGGACAAACATGGTTGTGTATTTTCCGCTTTTGGATATTATTATACATAAATAATGAAGAAAATTTGCTCAAAATGTTTTCATTTTCCCTCAACCAATCTACATTGTTAATTTTGCATGAACATTTTAAGCAAATGTGCACTTATTCCTAAAAAAAATATTATCCACACGTAACGAACAATTTCAAATTAAACGGATAAAATTCTATGAACTCTGACAGCAACTTTGCCCACAGCGGAAGTGTCTCATATCTCCTGGGAGTGTGTTGGTGAGCAGAATTTTTGAAGTTTCGTGACATTTGTCAATACGATTTTCTATGTAAGAATACCTACTAGCGCACCAAACGTGAACACTCCATAAAAATATAGCTTGTACGCTAAGTAACGGGAAATCGGCCGGAGTTGGTGGTCTCAGTATTGTCTCTGGTAGCAACTATACCAACAAGAACAAACAACTACATAATGTACATAACCACCGCTGCTAATTAACTGGTATTCTGCCCAAGCCAACAGCATCAGCAGTGCAGTAGCAACAGCATCGACTGCTACGAGGAAAAAGCCGAAAAGTAGAGTGAAGTGCAGTCGAGGAGAAGCAGTCACTTAGTTAAGACTAAATTGTAATTTAAGATCAGTAATCTAAATAAAAATATTAATTATAAATCTTCAATATAAAGACACAAATGCTTTCATTCCTCGAGTGACATAACTCGCGCTTAACACGTTCTTTCAATAAGTTTAATTCAAAAAGTGGTTGCATATAACACCTTAATCTTTTTCTAAATAAAAATCTAGAGGCGGTAGAGAAGTTCTCATAAGACAGAAATTTCATGTAGGACCTTCATCTGTAAGGAAAAAGGCGAATTTAAAAAAAAATCTCGCTTAGGTGCTTCATCTTCTAAGCGCTTCTTTGTGTTCCTTTCTTGTTTTTGATTTGTAAAAACCAATAATTTGTTGATATCCAACTCGATCATTATAAAAAAATAAATAAATAGTAGGCGCTACAGATCTGTAGGGACCCTTTCGTTTTGTGTGAGTTTTTCATTTTCGGGACAATTGGAAGGGATCTACAACTAAATGCCGAGTCCAATCGGCTAATTGAGAAGCTCCTTCATGACAGCTTATGCTCTCAGAAGTTTGGCACACGTTCCTTAAGTTTGAATTTGGGTTTTTTTTCGATCATTATGCCCCTCTTACTGATATTCTATTTCCATTGTACAAGAACAAAAAATAAACATAACTATTCCTCATTCCGTAAGGTAAATCGATAAGAATTTTTCAAATGTAACGATCAATTTACTAGATACCCAACATATTTATTTAGATTTATAGCAAACGAGTTGCAGTACCGTATACATTGTCTACCCTGAAGGTGCACTCTAAAACGAACGAGTGCGTTTACAACTGCAAGCGTTTCTTAACTCTGAAATTTTGCTTCAAAAATAGTTTCTAACTTCAAATCACTGGATGCAGCTTCCCGTCTTGCTTTTTTTTTAGAAAACAATTCACAATCGCTCCGTGCCCCACAGACCCCGCATCACTTACCTATAGTGTAACTATGTAACTTCCTGTTCGTATTTTGGATCCTCAAATGCTAATATGAAAGCTTCTGTTAATTTTTTCTTTGGCTCTTTACAGGCTCCTAACTGTTGCGGTCCGAATTTACTTCCCCTGTATTTTCTGGTTGTGGTTATACAACGACTTGGCTAAAGTTGAATCATTTTTAAAGTGCCGAATCTGTTTCAGTTGGAATAAAATCCAGCAGAAGACGTCACGCTTGTAGTCTTCATCTGAATTAAATATCAACGAAATTTGTTTTGAAATATTCAATAAAAAATGTTTGCAATTATTTCCAAGCCCTTTTTTCCCAAGCAGGTCCCCATCCATTTATACCGGCGGTTAAAGATTGCAAGTTGTATCGTGAGGAAAACTTCCAAAATTCCGTGCAAAAAGTGTTCACACTTCACACTGCTGAGCTCTTCGATTACAGCGAGTTCTTCTGTCCAGTCCAGTGCATGATGACTATCCGTATCTGGCTCAGCCTTTCACGTTGAATATTTGACGCACTGGTACCAGTTTAACATTTTTCTCAATTTATCTCCATAATTGATGTTGACAGAAAGCGGCACTTTGCTAAAACCTGCAAGCAGGATACATGAATACATCAAGGTCCAATATCCCAGTCGTTGTGCGATCCCAGTACAATTTAGAGTTGGAGCGGATGAATAGCTCAGTATACATATACATTAGGGTGTCCCAAAAAATTCAAAGTTATTTTTTTTTAATGCATACCCCCCAATTTTTTTCTTATTATGTTAAAACAGTGGAAAATAAAATTTTATAGAATTTGGATCACAGGAACCCGTGCCGACTTGCAAAAACGTAACAGTACCTACTTACATTGCATATATAGGGCGAGCACACATTTAGTCGTCTATGTTCAATAATAATTTCTTGTTTTCTTGTCAATGAGCGTATTGTTTTAAGTTAAGAAACATGTCAGTGGAATTACGCAGTGCTAAAAAGGCCATATTTTTGGTAGGAGATGCTATTCATCAAATAACGGGTTCAAAACTTCCCTCCAACGGACAAGTTCTCCAAGTTTTTTTTTATAACATTCGCAAAGTAAAACTAAGTGTTAATCAAAGTGCAAATCTAGTTATACGGGAGTGTGTTATATTTTGGGAAAAGGCGCGAATACCCACAAAATCGACTCCTAATAAAATTTTCTTGCAGCGCCAAAGACAGCCTGGTCGACCCGGTTACCTTGCTGGAGTGGACAGAAAACTGGCAAACAAAGAGGAAAGGACGCGACTCAGGGCTATTAAAGAGGAAACCTGGCGAATGAAATATTTTTCAGCATCTACTTCTACAGCGTCGTCGTCACAAGAACCTTTACAAGATGATTTATCTTCCAGTTTAAGTGAAAATATTGTTTCACAGGAAGATTTGTCATTTGTGATCGAGAATACGCAACCCGAGACTGCTACTTCTGCTACTATTTCTACTAAATTAGTAAAGCAGAATGATTTGGTAACTCCAAGATTAGTAGCTGCATTAGACAGATGCCAGTTGAGTGTGAGAGACTCTGTGTTTATCCTTCAAGCTACAATCGAAGCACTTGGTCATAATATTGATGATTTTCCGATCAGTAAATCATCCATTCAACGAATACGTACGGAAAAAAGAAAAGAGCGCGCGGAAGCAATTAAAGCAAATTTCCAAAATGAAGTACCCGGCTTTGTAACTGTTCACTGGGACGGAAAACTATTGCCTGCTCTGGATGCCCGAAAATGTAAAGAAGAACGCCTTCCTATAGTAATTTCGTATGGAAATAAGGAACAACTAATAGCTGTGCCGAAATTGGAGAGTTCAAGTGGCAAAGAACAGATGCAGGCTGTTTGGAATGCAATTCATGATTGGAATCTGGAAGATCAAGTACAGATTCTCTGCTGTGATACTACGGCCTCAAATACTGGTCGTATAAATGGTGCCTGTGTGCTACTTGAGCAAAAACTTGACAGGGAAGTGCTTGTTTTTGCTTGTCGACGCCACATTTACGAACTGGTGCTAAAAAGTGTTTTCGAAGCTAAAATCAGTCAAGTGACCACAAGCCCTGATATCCCAATATTCAAAAAGTTCAGAGATAATTGGAAAACCGTCGACCCAAATAAGATTCAGTGCTATAGACAAAACGTGGAAAGATACCTAACTGCTTCCAAAATTGAAGATCTGCTTGAATTCTATCGCATTGAACTGACCAAAAAAATAGTGAGGGATGACTATCGAGAGTTGATAGAGCTCTCAATCATATTTTTAAACGGAGATAAAGAACGAAAATGCAAAATTAGGCCACCAGGTGCTATGCACCAAGCCCGATGGATGGCAAGAGCTATTCACTGAAAATAACGTTGCTTAGTTCTCAGTTAAAGTTAACCAGCAAAGACAAGGCAGCTCTGCTAGACGTTTGCTTGTTTATTGTGACAACTTATGTCAAGCCATGGCTTCAATGTATTTTGGCAGTAAAAGCACCTTACCAGGATTTGTGCTTTCTGAAGTCATTGAAGTCTTACGAAAATATTGACAAAAGCATTTCGAAAGCAGCTCTACAGAAGTTCAGCCAACACTTATGGTATTTGACTGATGAAGCAACTATCCTGTCACTATTTGACGATGAGGTGGGCCAAAAACTAAAAGATAACATTTTGAAGAATTTGTCGAAAGAAAATGTATCAACCCTTGGCAAACGATACATCCTATCGAATGAAGAACTTTGCGGTTCATTGTACTGTAAGTATGATATATTAATATTGTTATTATTAAAAGTTTTTTCTATAGTTATCTGTCTATAACTTATGTTATTTCACTCAACTTATGATTTTTTTTTTTTATCTTAGAGAAAAACATAAATGATTTTATTTCAACGAAGAGTAAGGATTTGTTCTCTCGTCTCAGAATTGATGACAGTTTTCTTTGTGAGTGTCCTTCAACATGGGAAACAAACTCCTCTTTTCTAGAGGCCAAAAATACAATTTCTATGCTAAGAGCAGTTAACGACACAGCAGAAAGGGCAGTTAAACTAATGCAAGATTTTCATGGTTTATTAACGGTTCAGGAGGAACAAAAACAATTTTTGTTACGTTGTGTACAAGAACACAGGAAGATCTACCCTGACTGTAAAAAAGAAACGTTAAAAAGAAAATATTCTTAAATAAAAAGCGTATGTATTTTTAAAATACAATATATGATTCTAACAGGTTGGAATATTTTTTTTTTTTTGAAAACAACATGAATTCTTAAGATCCCCCGAAGTAATCCAGTACAAATACGCACATAGTAAATAAATCATCAAGTCGGCACAACTTCCTGTTATCTTAGAGCTATAATATTTCATAACCGAGCTAATAGGGCTAAATGGACAAAAATTGGAGGGTATGCGTTTTTGATATCCCAAAAAAAAAAAATTGCTTAGTGTGATGGGACACCCTAATATACATATATCCAAAACGTGGAGTTGATACGATCTTGTTTCCCTCCGTCGTCCGTCGAAGAATGGTTGGTTCAATTTACGCAATCTGGATCTTGCTAGTGTCGGACATTTGTAGAGGAAATGGGAGAGAGTTTCTATCTCATCGATAGATAGATATAGATTCCCACAGCTGCGGCAGTGGGGGTTGTATTGGAGGCCTAGTGTGGCCGCATAATGTCCAATTGGCCGTTTAGTAGGTCCTTTGTTCTATTTAGATAGAAGGTACGCCATATCTTCGCAGTTGGTCAGTCCTCTCGATTGGAGGTTGTCTTTCAGCAGGAAATATGAGTGTTTAGTCCCTTACAGCATCCTAGAGGAATATGTGCGCCTTTGCCGCGAGTGTGTCGAGCAGAGCCCTGGTTGGCCACCTGTTAAGTCGCTATTTGCTGGAACCCAGAGGAGTGTCACACTGAAATGTTCGCCCAGACGGGCAAGCATGCTCCGGCACTCCTGCACCAGTTTTGAGGACATGATCGGGGCTTGATGGCGACTTGGTACCTTAAACAACAATTTTCAGTCCGTACCTTATCTGTGGGTCATTCTATATTAATTATTAATAAACATCAAAAGCTTCTAAGCAGAATGTGTCATGCTGATGGCAGGCATCTTCCTCCTTATGGCAGCACTTTTAAAGTCAAGCTATTACAAATGGTTTGTGAAGTGACTCATGCTTTTATCACCACTTATCCAGAAGCAGCGCTAAAGATCCTGGAAAACGTTCCACTCCGTCCATGGTAAACCAACACCATTCGGCTGAAAATAGATGAGTCTGTTAAATGCATTCTTCTCGCAGTTTATGTGCATAATAAGCTTGATCCTTCCATCCCTCAAACAGCACAGAACCTCATCTCATGCTTCAGCGTTCACTCAGTTGGGTTTATTAAAATGTTCCCAAGTACTCGTCATCATCTTCAATATCAGTTTGCAGTCTCGCGATAAACTATGCTCTACACACACATACGAGAATGTATGCCGGCATGCCAGGTAAAAGTAATTTACTATCGCTCATGTGAGTTGCCATTGAAGAAAGGATTCCCATTCCGCCTGAGATGCTCTTCTGAGTACGTAGCCACCACTTCAACGGTCCATGTCTGCGTTCTTATCAGAGAACAGAGAGTCATGCGAACCGAAGTAAAAAATGTGTTATATCTGATGGGATGATAAAGGATTCGTCCTCCAACACCGTATATGCTTGGCTTAGGTATAAAATATAGAGAATAAAAAATCGATGATGAATTGCTTTGTATATGAAATATGAAATTCAAAATAAATTGAATTATATCCTCCGGCTGTACCATTATCCTTCAAGTAGACGAGTCAAGTAAGAAGAAACAGACTGACAGAGCGAGTGTGTCTGGGTGTGCGTTAAATGTATTGAAGGGAAAATCACAAGGAGGTCGAGAAGAAAAATTTATCTAAATATCCTTGATTCCCTTCGTGGAATGCAAGTGCAGCAAAGTGGAGTCGGAATGTGTGGAAACTCTCATTTTTTTTCCTGTTCTAGTCTGTATTATTTTTTTGTTCAGCTCCGTACGGATCTGAGCTTTTATGAGGATAAGGACCTGCGAGACAGAGTATAAAGGGTGAACAGACAGCAAGTATAAATGACGGCTTTTATTTAAAAAAAAAGTATTTCCTTCGGCATGGCAGACAAGTGCTTATGTTTTGCGATATTCCATTATTCAACTGAATGGGGATAATGCGAATTTTTCAATAAAACGCTTTCGCTGGAATGTGGCTCGATAAATCATCCCAAGACGAATTGGTGCAAATTGAATTTTATGTGTAACAGGCGTGATGTCATTCCCTTTATATGGTTGCATCGTTTTGACGGAATTGTTCTTAACGGGTGTCAGCATTTTTGTTCGCATTCTGACATTCAGTTGAGCTTACTCGTCAATGCATCTGGCACTGGTAGTAAGAACGTGCCAATGCAAACAAGACCAGAACAGAGACTTATAGAGATAAGTAAGAAGAACGTGTAGCAGAGTCACAGTTGGGGCTGATGATAGAGAAAAACAATTTCTAGAGGCGAAGACGACCGAAATTTGAACGTCACAATGAAAGCCAAGACTTTCGTCCACCTGATCAAAATGTAGTGCGGATAGCAATACATTTAAATTAAGTCCGACAAGGCTGCTGACCAGACAGGTTACCATTCGAACTATTTAAGGTGTTAGTGGACTTCGACTTAGTGGGAGCATTCATGAACTTATCTAAAAGATTCGGTGGGAGAAAATATGCCTGATGAATGGAACCTCATCGTCGTGTTTGTCTGCTGCAGAAAGGAGATTTTTAACTGCGCAAACTTTTGAGGTATGAATATCAGTTGCTTAGACATTGTATACAAAATTTCGTTTGTCGTACTTGAACTTCTGAACCCAATTGTAACGGATTAGCTGCTCCCATTGCGGTTTTAGGTCTGGTAAGTCAATAAAAAAGTCATTCCGCACAACCTGTCAAAAACCCAAGAAGTCCACATCAATATCCACCACCTGTTAATTAATTTTAATGCCAAATATCATTTACAAAGAAGAGCTATGAGAGCCATGTCAAGTTTTGAAATCCCTGCAAGGCTTGACAGATTATCCGAATTATGATGGAGAACGGTCGCTGCTCCATAAAGGAAGGAAAAATCTCACCTAGATCTTTGATGTCAAATGGGGACGATGCTTTGTTATGCATAATCTTGTTTAACATCATTCTTCAGAAAATCGAGCAGATTTTTGAAAAAATAAAAACGGAAGCGGCTACAATGGGTTAAGCGGTTAACGAGGGTAAACCAAATATTATGCTGTCCACAAGAACATCGATGAATTGGGCAGAACATCACAATCGAAGTGATCTTTGAAGTTGAAAATTGATAGAATTGATAGATTTTTTATAGAAATTGTCAGTACCACATCAGCGCAGAAACTGATGAAAGAATAACTATTACTACACTCGCAGTTTCATTGTTAAATATACCTACCCCGAACAACTAAGGAGATCCCGTATAAGACCTCATATCAGTCCTGCTTTATGTCTTTGAGGCTCAGACCCTACATATAAAGTGGATAAACATACCTCGGTGGCTTTGATAGAAAGATTCCTAGCGAAATGCTCTGTCCGGTTTGAGTTGACGGGCTTTGAAATTTGAAGGAAACAATTTAACAATGAACTATACGAACTGTACAGCGATACAGACATGTAGGATTTCGCAATAAAACAAAAAGCGCTCGCTTTTTCACATTCACATCCAACCACCGATGCCACTTTACTTCAATTGAAGTGCATCTACTTCAATTTTGGAAAAAAAATAAAATCTGCTCCCTACTTCAGACTATCGTTAAATTCTTTATATCTACTTCACTTTAGAAATCCATTATATAATCCGCTTCAATTTTAATAATAAAACCGTAAATCTACTTCCAAAAAAAAAATAATTTAATAAATGTTTTCCTTCATTTAAGCACCGATTCACATTTCAGAAGAATAAATTGCTAAAAACTTCACTTTCAACACAAAATTTATTAACATTTTCTAACGTTTTTTATTATTTCCCTCTTATTTTTTGTCAAAGAGGTGATACGTTTTGTTTGGTTTTGGTTCCTGTCTGTTTAGCCAAATACTCGAAAGAATTACATATTTCAAACGCGATGAAAAGATATTTTGAATAAAGATTCGTGCGAAATATTATAATTTAATAAACATATCGCTGACGCTGTGCACCATTTATAATATTTTTTTCTAAAAAACATGGAAAAATGTAAGACTTTATTTTAATAAAAAAAAAATATGTTGTAGATTTTGAAACGTTTTGAAATGGCTTCCGAAGTGATGACCGGAAAATTATTTAATTTCGTATAACTGATTGATGTATTGTTGGTTTAATTTACTGAAACTAATTACCACTCTTATTTCAAATGTTTTAAATCAGAAATAGAAATGTTTTCAAGTGATTGTAGAGATGTTATACCCCGGAACTTGTGTTTTTCTGTTTTACTTATCTATAATTATTTATTTATTTATTTATTTGTCAGCAAAATACTAAGATTTTCATAGACATTAGTTTATAACAATGCATAGTTTACAAAAATATTACTAAGAAATAGAAACTAAATAGAGCAAACGATTATGACTGAATACCATCTAGTAGCTTTCTTTTTAATGTAGCAATCGATGAGTTAAAATCAATTAAATCAATGTAATCATTGTAGCTTATCAATAAGCCATTGATAGATGATGACCTGCCGTAATTTGTACGAGAATGTGCGATATTAAAAAAACGGTTAATTCGTAAATTTGGACAAGGGTATATTCAAGTTAAGAAGTCTTAAGATCTCCGGAGAGTCAATTTCTCCAATAAGAATCCTATGTACAAAAATAATTCTTGCTACTATTCTCCTATTTTTAAGCGATTCTAGGCTAATCAATTGTAGCCTAGATTGATAGGAGGGTAAATTACTAACGTTAGCCCAAGGAAGCCCTCTTAAGGCGAACCTGAGAAATCTTTTTTGGATAGATTCAATTCTTAAGATATGAACATTATAAAAGGGACACCAAACAATGGACGCATATTCTAAAACAGATCTAACGAATGAAAGATAGAGAACTTTGATGACATATGGGTCAGAAAAATCACCTGAATAGCGCCTTAGTAGTCCCCGTGTTCTATTAGCCCTATTAGTGACATAATCAATGTGATGTATGAAAGATAGTTTAATATCTAAAAGCACCCCCAAATCTTTTATTAGGGAGACACGCGGAATAGCAATGCCATTGAAAGAGTAAGTAAACATGATTGGAAATTTTCGACGTGAATATGTAATAACTGAACATTCACTTACATTCAGGGACAGATAGTTTTTTGAGCACCACAAATAAATAGTTTATCGATTTCGATTTTTTACAAAAAAGATGAAAACATCCCGTACTATATAGATTATCTAGGTAAAATGAAAGAAATCTTAATACGTATACCTACCTAACCTATGCGTTTTAATAGAATTTGGTACTAAATTCACCACACCATACCCACCGTTTTCTTAACACGTCCCGATAACGGGCAGTTATTTGAATTATTTGAATTTATTTCAATGTTACCACAGAATGAACTGTCAGGCATCTGTCAGGTTCCTATTCGCGAGTGTATGCGTGCGGCTAATCTACTTTAACATGGCACACATGCTTTGCCACATAGCAACACGGAAAACAGCTTGTAGGCAAATTCTCTTAAGTTGTAAGAGCTGACGGTCTATTTAATACTTAGTTTATGCATTCAGGGACAGATAGTTTTTTGAGCACCACAAATAGAATCGTTGAAGACGATTATTTAGATGTAGGAAACAAACATCGTGTTTACCTGATAGATACAACTTAAAAGCATACTACACTCAGGAACAAAATTAACAACATCATTAACAAACAAGACAAATAAGAGAGGACCTATGTGGCTTCCTTGAGGAACACCAGACGTCACACGAATTTGTTTGGAGAAGTGGTTACGAAACTTGACAAATTGATATCTATCGCAAAGAAATGATGAGAGCCATTTTAAGAAAGTGTGTGGAAAACCTAATTAACCGAGCTTAAATAGCAATATTTTATGGTCCACGCGGTCGAAGGCTTTAGTAAAATCTGTATAAATTGCACCAACTTGGTTTCCCTTACCGATTTCAGAAATTACAAAATTTGTAAACAAAAGAAGGTTTGTAACAGTCGATCGATTCTTCACAAAACCGTATTGTTCATTGCAGATTAAAGATTTACAAAGAAAATTCAATTTGTCGGTAAGCAACATATCAAATAATTTTGGAATAGAGGACTGTTTACAAATGCCTCGGTAGTTCTCTATTTTATTTTTTCTTCCCGATTTAAAAATAGGGATTATAAAAGAGTTCTTCCAGATAGATGGAAAGGTACTTGCTCTTAAAGATAAGTTAAACATATGGCATACAATTTTATGTAGAGGAACAGCACATTTTTTGAGAAAAATAGAAGGAAGGCCATCGGGGCCAGGAGAAAAGCTAGGTTTAATTGCAAATAAATTTGCTAACACATCATCTTCAGAGAATTCCAATTTATTAAAAATAGGAGTGGGAGATTCGCCAAGGTAGCTAAAGAATTCTTTATCTATGATTGCGTCCCTATCTGATTGAAAAAATGTTCTAAAATTCTCCCAGATAGAAGGCGAGGAATCCAATGACTGTCCGTTGAAACAGAAAGTAGTGGGGTAACCATCACTCTTATTTTTGGAGTTTATGAAATTCCAAAATTTATTAGCCATGGATTTAATGCTATTTTGAATATCATTTACGTAGAGAAGATAAGCAAGATAGAGAGAGGTTTTGAATTCAGATTTTAATCGCCTAAACAGCAAAAAGTCCTCAGTCAACAAACTACTCTACCCAATTATAGGTAGAACATCCATGACACTTTACACTTTATTAGTATTGACTGCGGACAAACAGATCTCTCTGTCCCGTCTCGTGCAAAAATGCGCGTGCGTGATGGTGTAAATGCACTATTATTAATTTTGTTTTCTTTACATTGTTAATTAGATTTCCCATTTTTAAATTGATATGGGTTTCTTTTTTATTTTCTATATTTAACTTCATTTTTATTGTTTTTTTTTTAATTTAAATATCATTTTTGTTTTAACATTTAATTTTTATTTTTCTACAAATTTGAAATTATTATATTCTTAATTTTACTAAACATTTTTTGTTTGTTGGAAAAAGCAAAATACGCAGAATTGTATTGCTTTAAATTTTAAAAGTAGCATTTTGTACAGAACTGAAAAAAAAAAAAACAGATTTTCAAAAAGCGAAATTTCCGAAGCAGTATTTCGACACTCTCCCAAAATACTTGCATAGAAAAGAAACAGCAGCAAAAACTTTTATATAAATCACGAAGGACAAAAAAAAATTTATTCATTTATTCATTACAAAATAAAGCTTTTTTTTTTTAATAGTTTTTTGTATTCTTTTTTGTTTGTTAAAAAATAAAAAGTCTTGCTTGAACTAAAAAGGGGCCATTTCGATCACTTCCAAAAAAAAGAAGGGGCCACGGGTCTTGAGGCTCAAAAAACTGCCAAACGGCAACATAGCAACTGACTGAGGGATTTTGTACGTCGGTCGTCTGTTGTTCGTTTGGTTCTGAACCTTATTTCCAACCGGTTCGTACTTCGTACGTTGCTGTTGCTGTCTGTCTGTATGTGTTATCCGTCAATGTGTTCTTCCTAGCGTTATGTTCGCTCGTCTTGCTCAATCCCACGGACATATAGAGCCAGAGTTTTTGGACACAACTGTTCTGTCCCGTTCCGTTTTCGAGTAGAGAAAAACCTCGCCTTAGGTGGCGATGGGAACGCAACCACGCAACTGAGGAAGTTAGCTAGGAGCCGGTATAACTGATGTGCATTGTTAGTTGAGCCCTCGGTTCATCCCGAACTGTAGAGTCGAAAACGCATCGTCCGATTTGAGGTATCTTTTATTTTGTTCTGTTTATCTCCGCCCATGGAAACTACACACGGCTAGGAAATTATGAAAATTTAAAGGGAAATCAATTCGTAGGAATTTATTTTCCATACATCTTAATCTTGATCGTAATATACAGTAAGAAAGAGATTGTCAAAAGTTCTGCCTGATTTTGATGACTTCGGAGATTTTCTGTACCAATTTAAAATTGGATTTTTCAGTAATTTGTAAAACGTTGATTATTTATTTTTGATATCTCCAGTACGCAAATATTATTAGCGGCAACAACACTTTGTTTCAACGTAACATTGAGTTATGAGTAATTTCTCGACACTCAAGGCAGGTAAAATTCTGCACTGTCCCAACAAAGCACTTTGCAAAATGTGAGCGGGACCTTAGACAAGAACATATCTAAGCAACAAGGTTCCTTAGCACGGGCAAAGCCGGGAAGTGCGAACAGACACCAAATGCAACACATGCACTTTTAGAATATTTGTAAGGTACGACGAATTTGATGGTGAAGGTTCCGGTCATTGATGGTTCGATACAGTGAACCCCAAGCTTTTTCATGCGCACATCATTGGGAGCTGTGTTATAGTCAACATTCCACCAACACGCCAGTACACATGTGTACGATATTCCATAGGTCAATGGATTTTATGTAAAAACAAATCACCTCTTTGAAGTGGTCGCTCTTACTGACTTAACCGCACTGTCAAGTTTGCCCAAACCGCTCCACTTTGATACAACTTTCCAATTTCGAGTACCTCTCAAACTGTTTGGCAAAGCATATCAAAAGCACAACCAATTTAATCCCAATGTCTTTGACAAGAGTTAATTCCAAGTACGTTTGTCAACAAACTGCCAACAACTACTGCCTTCGACCCAGCTTTCAGGGACTCGTCATGAATAATGAACTATATTTGGTTCTCGGTAAAGTTAATATACGAAAAGCATTCACTTTCTTTGGCAAATAATCTCAGATTATACTGCAATCACTTGCACACATGGCTAAATTCAAATTGTCCTCTTATGAAAGTAGGAAGCTGAAACCACACATAAAGAAGCGATTCTATCAACGGCCATGCAAAGTGCAGTTTTGAAGAAGACAAAGTTGTTCATGGAAATCCTGATTACGTGAATGTATTATATTCCCATTCGTCTGCAGCAGTCATGTTAAAAATTTCAAATATTAATTGTGAGTGGTCAAAAGGATAAGGTTCACGCAAGAATGGTTCGAAATGAAGAGTTGTCTTACTTTTTGGTCACTCTACAGGGTTTTTGACGAACAAATGGGATGGGGAGTCTGCGTTCGGTATCATGAACTGGCCAGTGTTAAAGGACTATACTAAAGTGTATTTCATTGGCTGTTTATAAGGAAGTGTTCCAAGTAGAAATTGATGGTTATAGTTTCACCGTTGTGACTACATTTCAGAGATGTTACTGTAACAGGAATAGTTCGTATAGACTATAGAGTATCGACGTGCGTAATGTTTCCAGTGCAGGATGGAACGTTGACCAAAGTGGGGAATAAGTTTTACCTTTAATTACTATTTCGGAAAACACATATAATGTACTTTCGGCTATGACTCGTAAACGAAATGTGACCGAACTTTAGTCAGCTGTCAAATTTGTTTTCATGTGCTTGTAAGTTGGTTGGGAAATAAAAATACTGATACCAATAGAAATGGCACATAACCTTTCCACTTTATTGGGGATGCTAAAATACCTAAAGGAAGATAATGTCGGGAAAATGGTCGTGCAGGTTGTTCTTTATTCCATTTTAAAATTAATATTGCTGAATTTAAATTTATACACTAGTTTTATGTACCAAAATTATTTGAATTGCACAAAACTTGTAGTCACTACTGTCTCCTCTTCGAATTATAAAAACCCGTACATTTAGTAGCTGATTACTAATAATCACAAGTTTCTCCTTAAAATCGTATCATTTAACGCTATTACTATGTACTTATCATATAATCATACATACTACTGTCACCTAACAGCTCTGCGCTGCTCGCTTTCTTTTGGTTTGAGTTAGTTGCGCTTAGAGTTACGAACAAGTAAATCCTACTCGAGAAATAAATTGTTTTAAGTCGATTGGTTTGTGATTTTATTTTCTGAAAGGTCGAAAATAAATTATTTTAAATAATTCAATTTAAAAAATATTAAATTGACAAAACACAGGTAATATTATGCGAACTTAATATTTGCATTTCTTCGTTCCCGAGTACAAAATATTCGAACGAAAGTCAGTTTTACCGAAAATATCAAAAAGTTGTGGTGGAAAAAACTCACGCGCTCGAGAAAATATTGAGTGTTTATAATATTCAGTTTTATTTCCAATTCATTTGTATTTTCCCAGGGACTTTCAGAATCATTGCAATGGTTGTAAAGGGTGTTTTTTTAGAGGTATAGAACTTTAAGTTGGCAGAGCTATTCTAACTGGCGGCCATTTTGTCAGCTGTCAAGTGATTTTTGTTTGGTTTGGCATTTTAACATGAATAGACTGGCGCCTGAACAACGCTTCCAAATTGTGCAAATTTATTTTGAAAATCGTAGTTCTGTTCGAAATACGTATCCCAATTTTCCGAATTTTGTTTAGCGATGAAGCTCACTTTTGGTTGAATGGATACGACAATAAACAAAACTGCCGTATTTGGAGTGATGATAATCCTCAAGTGTTGTTGAGACATCGTTACATCCACAAAAACTGACTGTGGGTTGGTGGAATAATTGGTCCGTACTTCTTTAAAAACGATGCTAGCCAGAACGCTACAGTCACTGGAGACCGCTATAGAGCCATGATTACTGACTTTTTCGTTCATCAATTGAACAAGCATGATGTGCAGGAGCTGTGGTTTCAACAAGACGGCGCAACATGTCACACAGCTCGTGCCACAATTGATTTATTAAAGGAAACGTTTGGTAAACGCATAGTAGCACGTTGCGGACCCGTGATTTGGCCTCCAAGATCGTGCGATTTAACGCCGCTTGACTATTTTCTGTGGGGATATGTGAAGTCGCTATTCTACGCCGATAAGCCCGAAACGATTGACCGATATACGGCCACAAATGTAGGAAAAAGTAATCGAAAATTGGACCTCTGGTTTAGACTACGTCTGGGCCAGCCGTAGCGGTCATATGCCAGAAATCATATTTAAATTATAATGCCAGAAGATTATCTTGCGAATAAAGTAAATTTTATGTCAATTTAAAAAAATCATCTTTGAAATAATTCCATTTCAAAGTTCTATACCTCTAAAAAAAAATCAGCCTTTATGTGCAGTTGCTTATTCTTAATCTCCTTTGACTTCTGGATGAGAAAAGGTCGCCTTTTGTCTTGTTCCAAATAACCTATTCATACAATACCTAACCATCTTTACATACTTACTTACTTAGGCTAAAGGTATATCCCGGGTAGAACCTTGGCCTCGACCAATATTTGTCTCCAGTTGGGGCCATCTAGGAAGTAATAGAGGCCTCAACTGCAACAGAAATAAAATCGAAACTTGTGAAGTGCTGTCGCGAAGAACTCAATTTTCTTGATACTCAGCACGAGGTATCCCGTTCTGCTGGGTCCCGTGACATGAAGGGATTCAAGGAAATGAAAAAGCGGACAAATTAGCAAGGCAAGGTTCGACGGCTGTATCCGAAAAAGCTGATCCCTCTATTAATATCCCGCTTTGCACACTCCAACTTGAAACAGAAAGAGAGGCGAGCGTTAGATTGACTTCACTAAAAACTTGTCGTACCACAGGAATGCTATGGCCTTCAATGAAGCCAGAACCGAGAGTCTCATTAAAATGATAGAAAACCTCTTTCCACCATCGTAGCAATCATAACGCACAACACTCTGCGGTATGTCACATGAACAAAATGCACTTGACGGAAGAGTAACTTTGTAGAGGCTATACGGTGACGAGGGAGCTCTACAGGACAAGGCCACTTCCTATGTAACTGCCGCAGGTTTCCAACACGACAGGCATTTATTCCAAGGGAGAAACATCTTCAGCGACCTGGACGAGCTTCCCAGCACAACAATAGACAAGACAACTACAGGGTCCGCCAAATAACTTTTTTTTTTTTGAAAATGCTATAAAAAAAAACAACTGAATATTTTCTGAAATTTCTTTTTTTATTTGAAAGTATAATCCTTCCGGTTAATAATGGAAAATAATTTCATTCAAAAGGCTGCCTCGGCTGGCCATGCAGTAGCCTACACGATCGGTCCAATTTTTAAGCACATTATCGATTTTGTGCAGCTGTATTTCACCAATGGCTTCACGAATATTGTCCTTTAGAGCGTCAATTGTCTCTGGGTTGTCGGCGTAACACTTATCTTTTACGGCACCCCACAAATAATAGTCCAACGGTGTCAAATCGCAGCTCCGAGGTGGCCAAACGACATCAGCTCTGCGGCTGATAATGCGATCTTCAAAAACAGGGCGCAAAACATCGAGTGTAGCTTCGGCTGTGTGGCACGTAGCGCCGTCCTGTTGAAACCAAATGTCGCCAATATCCTCCTCTTCAATTTTTGTGAACAAAAATTCGTTCAACATGGCCCGATAACGATCGCCATTGACTGTAACGGCCACTGCTTGCTCATTTTCGAAGAAAAATTGCCCAATTATGCCTCTGGACCAAATTCCGCACCAAAGAGTGACTCGTTTTGGGTATATCGGCTTTTCAATGTATGCGTGCGGGTTTTCTGTGCCCCAAATGCGACAATTTTGCTTATTTACATACCCGCCAAGATGAAAATGAGCTTCACCTGAAAAGATGATTTTTTTGGCAAAATCGGCATCTTCGTGTAGGCTAGGGCATGGCCAGCCGAGGCAGCCATTTGAATGAAATTATTTTCCATTATTAACCGGAAGGATTATACTTTCAAATAAAAAAAGAAATTTCAGAAAATATTCAGTTGTTTTTTTTTATAGCATTTTCAAAAAAAAAAAAGTTATTTGGCGGACCCTTTAGCTCTTTCAAATCCACGGGTTGGTTTCTATGCAACAGCACAGTGAGTAAATAATTACAGTTATTTACAGACGGGGTTGTAATCGGTAAGGAACAATCTTTTACCCCCAAGGGCATCAGTAATGACCTCAGTGTAAATATTCCCCGCCAGCCCACAAACCTCACCCAACCTAGCGCGATCTTTGGCTAACTGCCTTCAGTCATAAAAATTTAAGTCACCTTCTACTCAAGACGAGGTCTTTTCCCTCTGGATTAGACTCAAAGACTCTGCGGGATGGAGGATTTGTGCTCATTCGTTCTTAGACGGCCGATGGGCATAATTTGTTGACTAAGTTTAAGCTGGAGATTTTCCCGCATGTCCCTTGAAACGATCTGACAACTCCACTCAACCTAACCTAACCTAACATAAACTGCGGTATACTACTCATATAGTTGAGTCTTTTAGAAAACGAGACCAATCATTTTACACCTAAACTTTGTCTCCAAACTAATCCACCTGAGATAGAGAGCAAATACTGACTCCTTCGAAAGAAAAATGTTCCGCCGTATTGCTGGTCCTGCGTATAATGAGGGCAAATGAAGGAGAAGATGCAACCGCGAGGCTCTAGAAGCTGGGCCAAGATGTGGATAAAGTCCAAAAAGCCAAAATAAGTCGACTACATTGGCTCGGCCACATCGAGCGAGTGGATGACAATACTCTAGCTAAGGTAGTCGTCGAATCTCAGCTCCTTGGTTTGAGATGAAAGGGAACCTCCATTTTAAAGACCGAGCTATCGCGGATGCCAAATAACTGGAAGCAATGTGCCCGGGTTCGCAGAGGACTGAATTAGGCAGTCTCAGAAGCTCTCCACGGGTCGGGAGCCTTTCAATCAAGTAAGTAAGTGAGATAGAGTCCTACTTTCGGCATATTACTTTTGCATAGCGAGCTCCAAGTGATACAGCGAATGAAATTTTCTCAGTGAAGGCCGATTTTTACCTGAATCAACCGAATCCATCTCTTTTACCTGAAGTTACTTAGTTTAGTTACTCTAATTGGGTAAGAATAACCTAAATCTCATACTGACGATACCATTTTCACCCGGTGAAATAATAGCACCACTTCATCCGCTAAAAATATTGACAACACCCACTTCGACGTGGCTCATCCCGTTGTCCTTAGAATCGACTGCCAGCCCACCATCATCATAGTCAAAGAAACCCATAAACTACTGCTCATCTGTTAATATAAGAGGACAACATACATCATCAGCAAAATGTCAAAGGCAAATACACTCAGGTACCACTCAAGTGGGTAAACAGTAAACACACAGCGACATCATTGAATGCGGGAAACATGTTAAATTTTGTATTGCCACCCGGACGAGCCCAAAACCAAAGCCCACAACCCCATCATGTGTGATGGCCTCAAACGTCAGCTGCACTTGCGTTGCCATCAGCATGATGCTCAAAGTTAGTGCAACTTGCATTATTTTTGATTGCGCCCAAATATTGCGACGTACAGTGCGGTGAGCATGGACGGCCTGGTATTAGAGGTGGCCAGCCACATGTCGGGAAAAATGAATTTCGTTACGAAAACCGCGACGCGGCTCGAGTTATTTTTGGTCGCGCATTGTGCTCTCGTGACCGTATTTTATGAGCACTCTACTGGATGGAGTTGGAGCGCTTGAAATATTTATTTCACATTCGGTTGGGTTTAAGCCGCAGAACTAAAAAAAATTGACAATTATTGAGCATGCAGGAGAAAATACAGCAAAAAACTGAAAATGTACGGTTGCGACCCTCTTGCATGGACACACTTTGTGGCGGATGGTGTCAAACCAGAAAGTCAGCACGTTCAGAAGTTTATGTGGCAGCTTCATGAAAAAGCAACAAAAGTGATGAAAATATAGAATGCAAAAATTAAAGTGGGTACGGTACCGTTTATCTGGAGGTAAATTTGTCAGTTTTGTGTTGAAAATGATTCCTTAAAACCTTTTTAAATTAACAGTGGGTTGACTATAAGAGGCAGTGCAAGTGCAAGCTAAAAGCTAACAGCAGCTTAAGGAAACGCACAGGAAGAAAGCATTAGAATCTTACTCTATGTCTAGGCCGCGTTCAGATGAAAGCAGCTCATAGCAAAGCTTGGTCAACAAGCTTCGAAGCCAGTGGTGTCCATAAACGAGATTTTTTCAAATTGAGCTCTTTTGGAACGGTTGACAATGATAAAATTATCATTGGGAGGTAAACCAAGGAAGGGATCTTCAGCAGAGTCAGTTGCACTCTACAAAGCTCTCTTGCTGCCAAGACAGTCGGGTTTTTGCAGTTTAGTATGCAGTCAGCTGTCATTTGTATGAAAGTCCTCAACACCAAAGAACCACTTATAATCGAGATATAAATAAATAATAGCCATAAATCTAAGGGGCCCTTTCAGTGATATGTCGTCCATGTCTTGCAAAATTCGACAGAAAACCGAGACCAGCATGGATGTCTTCTAGTCGACATGGCTTGCCCAAAAAATGCTCTTATCTCGGATCACTTCCATAGGCTTTTGCTTCTTTGGGCATCTGAATACTGATGGCTTTAGCAGAGTCAGAACAGTCACAATCCCTCGTCTAGTAAAGGGACCAACCTCAGCTTCAAAATTATATACTAAAAGCCGATTCCTAGTGCACCATTCGTCGATAGCATTTGCTAACAGAGGATTAGCTCAGACAGTCCTTAGGAATGAACCTACAAAAAGTAAGTACCATCCGCGCGTGCCTAAGCGTAGACGTTTGAACAGCTAGGGTATCGTAAGAGTGACATCTGCACTGGAGACTGACTACCACCTTGTGGTCGACCTCTTTTAACACCTGCCATAACATGGCGGCCGCAGCTCGCATATACGATCTTCTATTCATCCGATCTGTCCTGATCCACAATAACAGTGTTTTATGTACCCTATATTATCTGCCAGCGTTACATATGCACAAAAAGTCAAATTGTCGAAAGCAAAATCTGTGGCACTTTAAATTGCTTCGGGTTAGTCTTTCCTGTCAATTTCATAACACTTTAGCCACTAGTTTCTGAAGTGCAGACTCACAGGACTTCCCAAGAATACTGGCGTTAAATTTAATATTTTTGGGGTTGTTTGTATATGGGACAACGCGGAGAAAATATTAAAACTTCATATTATTTTCCATGTGTTCAAATTAAACAACAAATGAAAGATTTATTGATTTTAAATAATGTCTGCTATTACAAAATATGTCTGAAAAATTAAATTTTAATACAGACGAAGATGGGTTTCAATGCAAAAGTATTTACATTAAACCAATATCACTTCTCCCTGTTTTCAGCAAAATCTTTGAAAAACTTATGAAAAATCGGATAGTGAGTTTTCTAAGTAAAAGTAAATTCTTTAATGAGAATCGATTTGGCTTTCAGATAGGCAAATCTACTGAAATGCACTTCTACAATTTTATAGTCAAATAATGTCAAGCCTAGATTCGAAAAAGTGCACGACTGGGTTATTTATCGATATAACCAAAGCTTTTGATATGGTCAACCACAATATTTTGTTGCGTAAACTAGAAAAAACAGGATTTCGTGGCTTCATTCTTGACTGGTTTAAATCTTAACTAAAAAATAGGTCGCAAGGAGTGAAGATAGGTCAGATAAGGAGCAAAATTATTTTCTTTAATTTGGGATTACCCCAAGGCTCTGATTTAGGGCCAATTTTATTTCTTGTGTATATCAACTCACTGTTTGCACTTAATTTTAAAGGCTCACCAACTGCTTTTGCAGATGATATAGGCTATTCTTATGGCTAGAATAGTCCCTTAGACCTAGTCTCTGACATAAATTGGGATCTAAATTTGTTAAGGATCTGGTTTGCTGAACATAATCTGGTTCTAAGCTCAAAAACTAGAGTCATGTTTTTCAGTTTATCATCCATAAACAGTTGGGAAGCGAATGTTTCATATCACGCACCTGAATGCTTAAAATATAATCTTTTAAATTGCTCTGCAGATCTAGCTCTCCTTTTTGTGACAATATAAGTTGTGGTATTAACTGCTTTCCAATTGAAATAGTAGACGAATTTAAATACCTGGACTCACCATAGACGCTAGTATGAGCTTTTCAAATCACGCAGAAACTCTGAGGAAGTATTTTCGCTACACACTTAGACATTTCTATTACTTGCAACGAATTTGCTCCACCATGCTCCTAAAAATAATTTATTTTGGTATTTTTCACTCTAAACTGCAGTATGGAATTGCATGTTGGGGAGGTGTTTATCTAAACAAAATAAAGGGTGATTTTTTAGCTGGTTTGGTTTTGGCAACATTGGTTTTGACAGCTGACGTGTGTTTAGTACCTTGTGTCACTGTCAAACAGCTTCAGTTTGGTTTGCAATTTGACCATGGATCGTCTTACAAATGAACAACGCTTGCAAATTATTGAATTTTACTATCAAAATTCGTGCTCGGTTCGAAATGTTCATCGCGCGCTGCTTCCATTTTATGATCGGCATTCTCGACCTTCTGAGCAGTCTATTCGGAAGATTGTGACCAAATTTCGCACCAAATTTACTTTGTTGGACATTAAACCACCAACACGTTTACGTACTGTGCGTAGTGAAGAAAATATTGCGGCCGTATCAGCTAGTGTGACAGAAGACCGCGAAATGTCGATTCGGCGCCGTTCCCAGCAGTTAGGTCTTTGTTACAGCACTACGTGGAAAATTTTGCGGAAGGATTTGGGCGTAAAGCCTTTTAAGATACAGCTGGTGCAAGAACTAAAGCCAGGCGACCTACCACAACGCCGAATTTTTGGTGAATGGGCTCTTGGAAAGCTGGCCGAGGATCCGCTTTTTTATCGAAAAATTGTGTTCAGCGATGAGGCTCATTTTTGGTTGAATGGGTACGTAAATAAGCAAAATTGCCGCATTTGGAGTGAAGATCAGCCAGAAGCATTGCAACAGCTACCAATGCATCCCGAAAAAGCCACTGTTTGGTGCGGTTTATGGGCCGGCGGCATTATTTCTTCAAAGATGATGCGAATCGCAGCGTTACTGTCAATGGTGAACGCTACCGAGCGATGATAACAAACTTTTTTTTGCCCGAAATGGAAGTTCTTGACTTGCATGATATGTGGTTTCAACAAGACGGTGCCACATGCCACACAGCACGCGAAACAATGGCGCAATTGCGAGGCGAGTTTGGTGAACAGTTAATTTCACGTTTCGGGCCGGTCAATTGGCCGCCTAGATCGTGCGATTTGACACCATTAGATTATTTTTTGTGGGGGTATGCCAAGGCTAATGTGTATAGGGACAAGCCCGCTTCGATTGACGCACTGGAAGCCAACATCCATGCATTCATTCGTGAGATACCGGCCGATATGTGTGAAAGAGTATGCCAAAATTGGACTCAGCGGATGGGCTACCTGAGACGCAGCCGCGGTCAACATTTGCATGAAATTATCTTTAAACATTAAATTGCAAGGTTCAAACTATCGATTCAAATAAATATTTCATTCATTTTTTCGAATTTTTTGTGTTTTTTTTTTTAAAAGAAGTTCTAAACCTCTTAAAAAATCACCCTTTACAACCACTATTAATCCTTCAGAAATGTATGTTACGGAAAATATGCCGCAAATCTAGCAGACATCCTAGATTTCCTTTGTTCTGTGAACAGAAAATTCTTCCAGTTCGTCATTTGTACTGTTTTAAGGTTTTGAAAATTTTTTATATGAAGTCCGGGAATCGTAGTCATCGGTTAATTTCAAACTACAATATACGTAGAAACTTTTTAAATATGGTATCTGTTCCAAGTTCTCGTACTACCGCATATCGTAATTTTTATTCGGTTTCCTCATACCGTTTATATAAGAAACTTCCTCTGTCAATAAGGATAATATCAACGCCTGGAATGCCGTTAAGTCATGTAAAATGGTGGCTTTTCAATTTTAACTTTGTTAATTTAGAATCTATACTTTCAGATACTCTGGTTTAAATTTTAGTTCTACGAATTATGTATGTATTTATTATTTTTTGCACTTACGTTTGAATTTCTTTAAAGTATTCTGCTTCTTTTATTCTATTTGAGTTTTAAAGTTCTTACTCCTTTTTGCTTTTTTAATTCTGTTTGTGCTAAATTTTGTATTCTATTATATCCTTTTGCTAATGTTTTATAACTAAATTCTTGAAATTTGTAATAGTTCTTTGAAGTAACATTCAACACTATTTTTGCACTCGATGCACAAAATACAGTCTCTATTTTTCTTAAATTCTATACTTAAAGCACTTATAAAAATTGTTCTTATTTCGGAATTTGTATTTTGTATTGAATTTATAGAAATAAATTTTATCTATCTATCTATCTATATTGAAAAATTAAAGAATTTAAATACATTTGCATTCGAATTAAATAAACTGCAGATTAAACTATAATACTTTCGCCTCAAATTCAATACTATTTTTGCTTTTTATAAACCCTGGAGTATTTAAATATAATACAATCTTATTATATTTGTTTAAATATCTATGCGATATATTTCAGTACCTCCAATATTTTATTTTAATATTCATATTATTGGTTTTAAATTTTACAATACACATAGAAAATTGTCAAGCGTAGGCGAAGTCCCGTGGTCTTTTATCACCTTTGAAAATAATCCTATAGAGTGCCGCTATGCTTCCTTTAGTAGGTATATTTTCTAGAGACTTAAATGAAGGAGAACTCATGTATGCCTCATTATTAGTCAGTTAATTACTTACTTTATTAATTAGTCAGTTACTTTTTGGAATGCAATAGCTATATTTCCGAGGCAATGAACTCCAATCTCTAGACCGCCCTTATCTTCAAAAACAAATTCACTAGGAACATCTCTGCGCTGCACAACTTAAGGAAAAAAGCAAATATTATAAACTCTTACAAGAATACTTTGGAATTAAACTTACTTACTTGTAAGAAGAAGATTCTCATTGTATATCAATGTAACCCCGTTTTCAGCATGACTTTCGATTATTGTTTGTATTTTTAAAACATTTTTTTTTTTAAATAACTTTATCCAAGTCATCAACTCCATTGAGTAGAATGCTCAAACTAACTCTTAGTTCTTAACCAAGCTACAAAATAAAATATTTGGGTTCAAAAGTAACATCGGTATAATATTAGGTTCAAGCACTGTGGTTCAGATCCTGTATTAAAACCAAATGCAAATGTATTGAAACTGATGGCTTTAGTAAGTTCTTATTAAAATGTTATCAGAGTAGATGTTATGTTTCAGGTCAACTATAACTTAATTGTAATAAGTTCTTGATTGATATTATTTAAATATAGACCGGGGTAAATTGTAGGACAAAGACACTGGATTTAAATCTTTAAAGATTAAAGTTCAGAAAATACGTATTAAAATGTGCATTTTGATGAAAAAATTATTAAATTTGAATATAAATATATTACAGGAAAAGTTTAATAAATTGTAAATATTTAAAACCATTTTTTCTTGTATTGTATGGACCTGGAATACTACGGATGTATTACAAAAGACCCCCATATTTTTAACGGTGTGCGCACGTGAATCTGGACAAGTCCCTCCCAGCTTTCCAGCAAGAAGGAAGACAGACTTAGAGGTTTAAACTCTTAGCGACAGAGTGGTAATTTTTTAGAATTGCCACTCGAACCCTACGTCATATTGGAATATTTAACATTACCGGACAAACTCTTTAGCGTTGATTACAACCAGACAAGCTCGTAGCACGTAATTTGAGGCCATTTAAATATGCTACAGAACAATTGAAAGCCTCATCAGCAACCCTAGACGATGGTTTACCAGCTTTGCCAAATTCTGCAACTTAGATCAACCTAAACCAGCGTAGACGGGACAAGATCTGACCCAATCTTTATCTATGGTCATATGGAAATTGACCAGCACTATACTGAAAATCTCCGCTTTATTTCAGTGTAGGTACCGCCGGTTTGACAGAGAACTTTAACCAACCTACTATGGTTTCACTTAGAGTCTCGATGTTTGCGCTTTTCGAGAGACCAATTACTCCGCGAATTTATTTTGCTTGGATCGGAAAGGCTTTCAGTCAGTGGTCCCAGGCTGTGAAGACTGTTTTCCCCTTTTTTTTTATCAGCAAAGGCAATACTTTTCCCCTCGATTGGAAAAAAGTTCCCCTTTTTTTCCCATAAGTGAAATTTGCCTTTATTTTGATATGAAAAATTAAAAAAAAAATTAAGTAGTTTTATAACTGTCTTTATTAACAACCTATAATAAAAATATACATATTATGCAAGGATCAGTTAGCTAATCCTATAAAAACCTAGAATAAAATAAAAACTTCATCAAGTGAATGCATTCAGATACACAAAAATTCTTACGCAGACGTTCGATGCGCTCTTTTTTTCATATTTAGTGTGAACATTTCATTCTCAGTAAACTCTGAAATTTATTTGTAATTGAAATGCGTTTAAATTTTACTTTTAAGCTTTTTCAGTTTCAAATAGATTTTTGATTTTTTCCCCTTTTTTTAAGTTTTCCCCCTTTTCATTGAAAAAGCGCCAAAAATTGGCGCTTTCTGTCTCCATCCGATTTTGTCATGATTGGCCTATTCAGAAGTTTTGTGTCTTCCTTTCCAAGTCTCTGCAGTACAGGGTTCCACCAGATTTTCATGACCGGTCACATCAGTTCAAAACATCTGGTGATGATAGTAATCAGGCTCGGCATTCTGTAAGCCGAAACGTTCAAACGTTTTCGTGTGCACGAACAAATTTGCTTGTGTAACATAGGGCAAATCATTCGTGCGCACGAAAACGTTTGATTGTTTCGCCTTATAGAATCTGGACCCAGGGTGGGATTCTATAAAAAACGAAACGAAAACCACTTTCGAATTTCAAAAAAACGAAAGATATCACGCCAAAGCGAAAATTTGCTTCATGTAACTGCTTTCGTTTTCTTCTTCTCGTTCGCAGGGGTTTAGGAAACGGTGTGACAAAAAAGTTAAAGTTTGAGAGGCTATATATCAAATTTGTTCTTTTGATGGCTAACAGCTGACCGCTTTCAATGAAAATATTGTTTGTTTGTTGATGTTTTGATCGTATCAAAAGGTGAACTCTCCAATAATAATGTAAGTTAAGTAAGAGCACTGTTTATTTAAATTAATTAAATGTTAAAAAAACGTCAATGAAATACCTTTCGCCTTTTTTTCTTTCGCGCAAATGAAATTTCCTTTCGTTTCCGAAGTTACACAAAGCAAACCTTTCTTTCGGACGAAAACCGTTGAACATTTTCATCTTACAGAATCCCACCCCAGGTTTCGCAATATCGTCTCGCTCTAAGTTAAACGGGAGCTTCGACAGACTTTTCAAGCTTTTCTCTAAAGCGCATTTGTTTAGATTTCCGCGCGATCATCTCCTGCATCGAAAGTCCTTCCCATTTGATTTGAAAGTCTTGTACCTACATGATTCGGTACGGATACTTCCACACAATGCTTCCTTTAGTGCCATATCCCTTTCGCCTTTTAGGCCATAGGACCTGTACTACTACAACTCTTCTCCAATTGCCTTAACTCCTCCTCTTTTGTGTTGCGACAAGTATTTATTACCTATTTTGAATAAGAGGGTTCCATTGGCCATGGAATCGCTTTTCGAGATGTATTCTAAGAAGTCCACTGACATTTTTTCCCGATAGATTAAAATGAATAAGCAAATAGTTACCGCAGCAGGTACATATACGAGTCTAGGCCCAGCTTTTCACAAACATTTCGAAAAGAACCCTTTTCAACGCATTTCACCCAACTCACAAGGAGCAATGCATCGACGACTACAAACCATCTTAGTAAAAAGTTTCAACATAGTATCCGAATCCCTTTTAACTCCAAAATAAATAATGCAGACACTTTCGGGTGGGCTCTATCAAGGTATACACTACATAAACCCCTGTCTTCTGCATTACAAACATTAACCTATCTCAAAAAACTTTGTTGGCCCTGGTGACCCGATATCCGACCGAGCAACCATGACGAACCTGCATATTGGACTTGGACTAACCAACAATTTCAGAACGAAGATGTTTGCGGTCTCCTTTGTAAGCACCTCTGGTGTAGTCTCCGTGTCATACATTGACCCATCCTGCTCTCCCGTATAGGCATCGTTTGGGACACTTTTCCCTTATCCATACACAGCAACCGTATGTATTCTTACAGCTTTCAGAGAAATCTCTTAAGTAAATATTTAATACAGAATCAGGAATTCTCAACTTGCCGCACTATGAGCACGAATGCACGTCGGAAACTCCCAACTTCTTGCTGCACCAATGCAAGTGCTTAAGAATATGATGCGCACCCTGCAATCACACGAAGCTAAAACTGTTTACCTTAATTAAAACTTTAAAATTTCTACAAACGGTACAGGCATACAGTCATCTGAGTTTGTGCACACACAAGGAGAAAGCAAAAATGCAACACAAATCAGGAATAAAGCTTCCGTTTATACGGCGACTACACATCTACCACAGAAATGTACAACTTTGTGTCCTGAAGTAATTTCTGTTTGCGAAATGTAACGTGCATGTGGCATTTTCACACTTCCATCTGTCTGAAGCTGTATTCCGAGACCCGAGAGGCCTTTGCCAAATCTAGAGCCCAATTCCTGTGAACTTCTCAGCCAGCCACACCCTGTTATAATTTCATGCAAATGAGCACAAGCCCACGGAACGCAAAAGGAAAAAAATACCCTGAAAGTTAAATATCCTGACAGGCGAGAATGAGTGAACCTGAAGGTGTCCCTTCACCTGAGCTGTGAGCTCATATATGTACCATCACTTGGCTTCCTGTTTCTCACATGAACCCATGCTTCCAGTAGGCATCATATACCAGCGCTTACACATATCCAAGGATGATGATGAATATAGCTCCGTTTAAAAGCGTCCACGAGTGCCAGTGGTACGCGGTGCTGAAGGCTCAATTGAATATGAAAGTGTGGTGTGGAGACACAGCTGCATCACCTGGGTGGTGGTATGTGCAGAAGTATCGTTGCGTTTAATGTAAATTTGAGTCCATTTATCTGACAGCATTAAATGGGTAGTTGTGATTGCGTATAACAGCAGCCGTTGAAGTTTTCATAAAGGCACACTGACGACGACGCCTTGAAGTGGATTATGATGGTTGTTACTCCGGCTTCTAATGTTGAAGTTGTTTATTTTACGCAGCGGGGCTTTGAAAAGTTTCACTATTTTTGTACGAGGCAGTTTATGGTTGGAGGTGCGAATGTGTATTTTTCGTGCATACGTAAAATAATTATGAATTAAATTCTTACGGTAGCTCTTACGTGATGGGGGGGCTGCTAATTAAAGACAAATATGTGTAGGTATATACTTTATGTATACTTCACACCACAGACTACGTATATGAGTACTTATAAGAAGCTTCCATGCACCTCGCCTATTTACCCTTCGAATTTTAAATAGAAATAGTCTCCTTAAAACTATTTATTTGTTAAGCTGTGAAGAACGTTGCCAGACACTTTTTTACAAAATCTGAATTTTTCCACTTGAAAAATCTTCATTGAAACAGTGCATTCTCAATTATCGGATCTTAGAAATCGGAGGTAGTTGCACTGAGCGAGGGTTGCCATAACGGAGTCAAACACTTTTTGAAGGTGAATTGTAGTGTTAATAAAGAAAAAAAAAATTGGAACACTTATGTGTTAAAAAAATGCGAAATATTTTTATTAACTTCAATTATACCTACCCAATTCTGAAAAAAGTAAATAGAAAATAGAAATCTCGTCAAAATATAAGGAAGAAGTTGCACTAATCGAGGTAGAATTTTTGAAAATGTGCGATACGCATGTAAGCAATGATGAAAATTTTGGTGTTGCTATAACTAAGGATAAGGAGTTGCGTTAATCGAGAACGTACTGTAATAAGATTTGAAGCGCTAATAATAAAAAAAAACAAAAATTTTTTAACAAGAAATTTAACTGAATTTTAAAAAATAGAGTAGAGTATCAATGGCAGAAATGATTCTGCTAAATACAAGTAACTACACATTTATTGCACAATGCACTTTTTTTTTTTATTGCAAGTACATTTATTAGAATTAAACTTTTAAAAAGTTGTGTGTCGACCTCTTTATGGTTATTATATTCAAATGAATATTTTTGAAAATAGTATGCCCTTCAGTCTTCTGCCTATTTCTTCTTTTGGTTTTATAGGAAAGAAATACTCTCAACATTTGCCAATAAGTTATAATCAAATAAAAAAAAAAGTTGGCGCAACAGGTCCGCATAGGGACCCTATGCCTAGCTTTACACAATAATTCGTTTTGTGTGAGTTTTTTCTTTTATTTTGGCACGAATGGAAGAGATCTACAATTTTATGACGAGTCCAAACGGCCAATTGAGAAGCTCTTAAACGACAGTGTTATACTTTTGAATGTTTGTCAGACGTTCGCGAGAGGTGGAGCAGTGGAAAAATACCTTGAGTTGGAATTTGGGTTTTTTCGCGCTCTAAGCCGAACGTGCTCAGATTGTTCTGAGGTATTTGTGAAACACACTTATATAGTTGTCATAAATTCATAGATTGAATATTTATTAATTGTTACTTATTAAATTGATTAATTTTCAGTTCCGGATCAACAATGTTCGTCTGCATTTCAACTTTTTGCTTATTCTGTTTTTTTTTTTCTGTCTGTGACTGGAAGTGTGTAATCAGCTTTTTACTCAGCCTGCTCAGTCAATTTATTCTGAGCTCATAGGGCGCGAGTTAAGTATCCATAGCAAAACATATTGAGAAAAAAGATAACATTATTTGTATTCAATGATATCTTTAGTCTCTAGTACAGTCTTGCACACAACGCTACAATGATAACATATGTAAAAGAGATAATATCGTTTGTATACAATGTTGGAATATTATCTCTTCTTCATTATCAAGCAAGACGATTGTACGCTTGGGTCTCCTTGTAGATAGATAAGAAAAGTATATAAATACGACTGTATGATGAATTTATCGATAGTCTTATTGTAACTACATAGTAGCCTTAAGCTCCTTTTAGAATTAGTAAAAAGTATTTCAATAATAAAGGACATAGTTCCAAATAAATATTGTTTAATTTTAAAAGTAAGAACCAAGTGTTTTAATTGGCGATCCTGCCAGGAGGTTAAATATACTTTTTAACTTCAATCGAGCGGACCTCGGGAACAAGTAGTGAAATCTAGTATAAACAGAACACTCGCGTTACCGGTTACAAGAATTACCTAGCATAGCAGGTACAAATATAGCTCCTTCGTACGAAGCAGCAAAGCAATTCAGTGAAAGTGTATATGTGGAAAAAAAAAAAAAAAAAAAAAACACACAAATTCGACGACAACAGACACGAGTTCAAAATGGAACAACTCGCAGTATTAATGGCAAGATTAGAAGCTTTAGAAACCAGGTGCAACACAGTAACACAAACCCTAGAGCACACACGCACAGAGAATGCAAGGTTAGCAGCAATAATAACTAACCAAAATCAAATAAACACTAATTTAGAAACAAAACTAAATGAAGTAAAATCTGGATTAGGCATAGTACCAAACATACCTGTGCTAGAGGAAATAAGAACCACATATACAGATGGTAGTGAAATACAGTTAGACGCATTTAAAAGCCTACCTATTTTCAACGGCGATCAATCAAATTATCGGTCGTGGCGCGAAGAAGCATCCAGATTAATGGACAGCATTAAAAACCTCAAAACACACAGTAAGTACGCAGCAGCATTGACTATAGTGAAAAGTAAAATACAGGGAGCAGCCGCGAATGTGTTAACTAATTATAACACAATTTTTAATTTTGAGGCGATACGTAACAGATTAGATTATACGTACTCTAATCAAGAACCTCTATACGTGCTACAAGACATGATGAAAGCCATCACGCAAAAAAGAAGCACACTGTCTGAATACCACGACGAGATAAATAAAAATCTCAATTTAATAATATCAAAAATCACTATGTCAGGTGATCCGCCGAATATAATCGACAGACTAATTAAAAATGCTAACGACGACGCAGTTCGTATATTCATTGATGGTATGAGTGACAACTTTACAAGAGGATCATTATATTCAGCTACAATAAATGATCTAGAACACGCATTCGCAATTGCTCGCAGAATAGAACATGATAATGTGCACAGGCATTTACATCTCACTCAAGATAAGCACCACAAAAATATGCCACATGAACACAGAAACGAAAGAAGACCAAACTATTCGAGCCAAACAACGAATTATCAACCCCAGAAGCAATACGATAATATGCAGCAACACAATCAAGGACCACGCCTAAACCCTTCCAAGAGAAATGACGGACCACAGCCGATGGAGATAAACTCGAGACAAATTGTACATGCACAGCGACAAAATTGGAATCAATACAAACCCGATGTATATAATCCACCAGCGAAACGTGAACACAGCGGGAGTTTCAACACACACAACAGACCGCAACGATCTTATCAGCAGAACTTCAAGCAGCAGAGAGTAAATAACTCCCGACAACAACGCAGAGACGATGTCAGCAGTACATATGCAGAAGCAGATGAAACGGAATGTATGGTAAATAATAACATAAGAATAGATCATTTAAACTAGTAGACGGGTTGCCCTGCTTAAATTTAACTAGTACTATTTCTAAGAAAATTTATAAAATTCTTATTGATACTGGTGCAACCCATAATTACATTAATAGAAAATGCGATTCTAGCGAAAAAATTAAAATTAAACCTATAAAAATAAAAACAATGCATGGTTATTCTATGGTAGATACAAAGAAAGTAGTTAGGATATTAAAGAAAAATATAACATTTTTTGAATTAGAGGATATTCAGTCTTTTGATATGATATTAGGATATGAAGGACTTAAAGTTCTAAACGCGGAAATAAATTTCAGTAATATGACTCTAACTACCATAAGCAGTGTCGAATCTATTCAGAAAATTAATTACATAATTGGGGAAAATAATATTTATAAAGCAGACATAGATAGACTGATGAAGATTAATAACAGCATAGGACCGTTACCCTTTACAGATACTATAGAAGCAAGCATTAGGACGACCAATGATAATCCGGTTTATGTTAAACAATATCCATATCCCATAGCAGATAACGAATTCGTAAACAAAGAAATACAGAAACTCTTACATGACAATATAATAGAAAAAAGCCATAGTCCTTATAACAGTCCCATATGGACAGTACCTAAAAAAGGATTGGACGAAAAAGGAAAACCAAAACGGCGCATGGTTGTTGATTTCCAAAAACTTAACGCTCACACTGTAACAGACAGATACCCCATTCCGGATGTCAACATGACAATTCAAAATTTAGGTAAAGCCAAGTACTTTACAACGTTAGATTTGGAGTCAGGTTTCCACCAAATTAAAATCAAAACAGATGATAAAGAAAAAACAGCTTTTGCTATAAATGGCGCAAAATATCATTTTAAACGAATGCCTTTCGGGCTCAAAAATGCACCAAGCATATTTCAGAGATGCGTGGACGACATTTTGAGAGACTTTGTAGGTAAATTCGTACACGTTTACATTGATGACGTATTGATATATTCTTCATCTGAGGAAGAACATATACAGCACATAAGTCAAGTATTCGACGTACTCAATAAAGCCACATTAAAAATATCTGATGAGAAAAGTAAGTTTTTTCAAGAAGAAGTAGAATACTTAGGTCACATAATCAGACATGGTAGAATCACTACGAACCCTGAGAAAATAGCAGCTATAGAAAATTTTCCAGTCCCACAAACGGTAAAGGATTTGAGAGGATTTTTAGGTCTTACAGGTTACTATCGTAAGTTTATAAAAGGATACGCAAGCATAGCCAAGCCCCTGACATTATATTTACGAGGAGATAACGGTAAAGTAAACAAAAAACAAAGTAAAAATATTAAGTTAAATCTGAATGATTCAGCATTAGAAGCGATTAGAATTTTAAAAAATTATTTGAAAGAACAAGTCGAACTTTTTCAACCGGATTATAGTAAACCATTCGAGCTTACTACAGATGCATCCAACATAGCTATTGGAGCCGTACTAAGTCAGAATAAGCAACCTATACACTTCTTGTCAAGAACACTGAGTAAGACAGAAGAGAACTATAGCACAAACGAGAAAGAGCTATTAGCGATCATATGGTCCTTACAAAAACTCAGAAACTACATATATGGTATAGCAGACTTAACCATATATACCGATCACCAGAGCCTTATATATTCGGTATCAGAAAAAAATCCCAACACAAAGCTGAAACGTTGGAAGGGAATCATTGAAGACTTTGGAGCAAAATTAGTTTATAAACCAGGAAACCTAAATCTTGTAGCTGACGCATTATCACGTCAACGCATAAATACTTCTACCATAGAAACAGCACATTCAGCTGAAAGTTCTTCTAATGATATAATAAAAACTGTGAATCAGCCTTTTAATGCATACACTGCACAGTTCGAACTTATTGAAGATATAACAAATAATATCGAAACACAAATCTATTTTGGTAACAAAATAAGACTCATAATAAAGTTTAAGGACAAAGACTCTTTACTAAGGCAGATGAAAGAAGTTATACAACCCCAAAAGATTGTAGCTTTGCATACGAAATTTGAAAACATATACAAATATGGTGAAAACATAAAAAAAGAATTCCCACTAGTAAGATTTATATTCACACCAAGAAAACTTCAAGACGTGACAAATTTGGAGGAACAACTAAAACTTGTAAGGGTAACTCACGAAAGAGCACACCGAGGGTTACGTAACAATATACAAGAAATCTCAGAGAAATATTACTGGCCCGATCTAAATAAACAAGCAAAGAGTTTCAACAAAAAATGCATAGCATGTCTATTTGGAAAATATGAAAGAAAACCTATCAGAGAACCCCTGAATAATTCAGAAATACCAACACATGTGGGAACACACATTCATATGGACATATACTTCAACGACAAGTATACTTTCCTTGTAACAGTAGATAAGTATTCTAAATATACAATCCTTCGGGAAATCGAAACTCGAAACAGACTGTACGACGTTATGGAAGAGGTCTTATCTAATTATTTCCCAAAATGTGAACGACTCATGACAGATAACGAGAAGGGATTCAAAACAGAAATGGTGAACCAAATGTGTTTGAAATACAACATAACTAAAGTAGAAACTCCAGTATACAGATCGACAGCGAACGGTCAGGTAGAACGTGTAAACGGTACAATAACTGAACTGTCTAGAATATTCACAATTCAGAATAAAACAAGACTTATCGAAGAAATATTTAGAACAGTGCGTGAATTAAATAATTCCATACACTCAGTTACCGGTTTGAAACCTAGAGACATTTTCTTTAATCAAAATAAATATAGCAATAGTGAAATTATAATAAATAAACTAAACTCAGCATCCAAAAAAGTGATCGAACGTCTAAATAAAGGAACTCGACACAGAGAATATAAAAAAGGAGATAAGATAATGGTAAGAATCACAGGTCTTAGAAAGAAATCTAACGCCAGATACATAACAAGAATAGTAGAAGAAGATAAAGGAGACACTGTAATCTCTAAAGAGGGAATAAAAATTCACAAGGATAACATAAAGAATTATCATTTTTTAGATGACGAAAATATTAATATTCCTAACATTACTAGGAATTGTACAGAGTCAAGAAGGGCAAGGAAACGTTCAAATAACTGAGTTACTAAACAAGAAGTTTATACTTACGCAAACAGATGACGTGTATTTATTCAAAGAACAAACTTATTTGTTACATGCCACCAACCTGACTTCGATATTTCAACCTTACGTAAATATCGTAACTAGTAACTATCAACCTACACAAGAAGAAAAAATTTGGTTAAGTAAAATTAAGAATTTAGCAGACCAATTACAAGAACATACTAGGCATACTAGATCAATTAACTTTTTAGGAACAGCTTTCAAATATGTGTTTGGTAATCCTGACCATTATGACTTAGTTAACATAGAAACGAGTATAAATAATCTCATAGAAAACAATAATAAACAAAAAACTATAAATTCTAGATTCGAACAAATTTTGCAACAATTCGAAGGTCAGAGCCTTAAAGAACATTTAGTAATAGAACAAGTGTACGAACAATTATTATTATTGACCAGAACAATTAATGCAGCAAAAAATAATGAATATTTATCAGAAAGCCTAGACTTAGATGACATTAAAAATATTATTCAACATGAAATAATTCAAGTACCCATAATAAATATACTTGAGTACTCTAAAATATTATTAGCTAGAACTGATGAATTCTTCATCACAATATATAAATATCCAGTTCTAATTAAATCATGTAAATTGTATAAAGTAACACCCTTAAATTCAAAACATGGAAAAATCATTACAGATAAAACAATTGCCTTATGTAACCAAACTTATTTAAGAACAAGAAATTGTCAAAATCATCTAAGTAAAAACATTTGTGAAATTAACTTTGAAGAAGAAAATTGTCTTATTCCACTTTTAAAGAATATAACTTCAAAATGCAACATTAAACAAGAATACGATTACGACTTAGAAATTGAATCCGGTGTTATGTTATTAAGCGGTAAGCATAAGCTAAATAATCAAACAATTAATGGTATAAACTTAGTTACTTATGAAAATACTATAAATCTAGATGATAAAATATACAAAAACATGCATAAGCAAATTAAAGAAGTTATATTAAGAAATCATAATTCAGAGTCTTACATCGACCAAATAATTAAAGAAGATACAATATACAAATTCGATAACATAGATACTTTAAAAAAACTAATTATTCCTTTTGAAGAAAAACCGATATTATCAACTATATACACAATTGTAACACTGATTGTTATTTTAGCATTTACGTACGTAATGATAAAAACTATACAATGTATAACAGATCGTCAAAAACAAAAAAAGATTGACGCATATAACAAAACTTATGAAAGAGAGATGTTAAAAATAGCGTCGAAAAATCGGGACGATTTCGTTTAACAAGGGGGGGAGTTAAGTATCCATAGCAAAACATATTGAGAAAAAAGATAACATTATTTGTATTCAATGATATCTTTAGTCTCTAGTACAGTCTTGCACACAACGCTACAATGATAACATATGTAAAAGAGATAATATCGTTTGTATACAATGTTGGAATATTATCTCTTCTTCATTATCAAGCAAGACGATTGTACGCTTGGGTCTCCTTGTAGATAGATAAGAAAAGTATATAAATACGACTGTATGATGAATTTATCGATAGTCTTATTGTAACTACATAGTAGCCTTAAGCTCCTTTTAGAATTAGTAAAAAGTATTTCAATAATAAAGGACATAGTTCCAAATAAATATTGTTTAATTTTAAAAGTAAGAACCAAGTGTTTTAATTCGCGCTCTGATCGTGCTCTGAACTAAAAAAGAAAAACGGAAAAAAATATTATGCAAATGCTTTCATTTAACTGATAAGCATTTTGTTTGGGGAACTGTTAACTTAATTTTACCAACCTTAATGGTGACACAATAACCCACAATTTTTCGTTTGTGCACATCCAATGGCACAGTTACCTTTCGAATGATGTAAGTTTCATTCTCCTCATTTTATTATGAAATTTGAAAATACTTAAAAAGTGTACGGAAACTTTTGATGTTCACGTCTTGATATAATGATGAAGAGTACTTGAAATCTTTCCAGGATTTTAACATGATTTGATTGGAGTTTCCATTACGTGAAAAATCATAATGCATAACATGCATTCAGAATCCTTATCGGATCTAACATTCAAGTCTGTATTTTGAAGCTCTTCAGATTAGAAGGCAATGCACCTCCGATACAGAAAGGGATTAAAAAACGTTTTGTTAGGATTTATGACAGATTTAGCTTCGAAGTTTGATTTGAGAGATAAGTGGATTTATTTTTCCTGTTCAAGGCTTTTTGCACAGTCGGAAGTGAAGCGTTACACATAACACGGAAAGCATTTTCAACACTATATATATCGGCACTTATGGCAGCTGAAGGAGCGAAATTTTGGTACCTATATTAACGCACTCTATTACACGCTATTACAGGTACATCAAGTAATATTCCATATAACTTGCGAAATGCTGGCAAAATTGTAAAATAAGGCGTGGCACTAGGGTTGCCAGAATTTGCTGGCGATGCGACGGGACAATTGGCAAAAATATGGAAAAATCCGGGATTCCCGGGACAAAATAAAAAATCAATTTTATTCATTTGAATGACAGCTGTCCATTTGCAAAAATTTAAAAATCCCGTGCAAACCGGGTCGTCTGGCAAACGCTACGTGGCACCCACTATACAATAAAGTAATTTAAAACGTTGTATCTTCGCATTTACAGTAACTCTATCATTAAAATTAGCTTGATGCTGTATAGCGGAGTATCATTGGCAAGAGCTAGTCTAACTTGTGTTTACAAGAATTGTTGCATTTTATTTTTAACAAAAACGATGATTTCATGAATTATAATTAATTAATTAATGGCTATTAATAAACGTAAAAGTTATGAATGACATGTATTCGATAGAAGATTTTCAGATTTATTTGCCATGATGAGAATTGTCATTTAATTTGACAAAGACCAAGTTTTGGGCTTGTTCGTTGTATTCTGAAGTAGAGGAGTAGGTCAGTATCAGTTCAGAGGGTATCTACATGAATCAAGGGTGGTTTTACACGATTTAACAGAACCATCGTATGCCATACAAACAAGATCGCGGAAAGTAAGAGCACGGATAGACATGTTCATTTTTATTTTATTTATTTTAATGGTTTATATACCGGGAGTGAGAGATCCCCCTTCCGGTGAGTTTAAAACTGAGCGTGCTAAACAGCACTCCAACACAAGGAATAATTTCACTGATTCCAACCAAATCGTATGATAACAAAGAAGAAGAGAAAAAAAAATCATTCGGCGTTGAGAGGGAACTAATTTGTCTCTATAATTGAACGATGGAGCACCGACTATTACGCTTCGCAATATGAATAACGAAAAGCTTTGTAATGGCACGATTTTTTTTATTTTAAATACTCAATTTCCTGTTCGTAATACCACGCAGGCAGTGTTCCCAGATTTTGAAGATTATGTTACCCTTTCTTTATCAGCAAAAGCATTAGTTTTTCCCCAATATTCGAAATTTTTTTCTCCTGAATGAAATTAGCACTTGCTTTCATATGGAAACAATTAAAAAAAAATTTAACCGCTTTTATTAACAAGCTTAAAATAATCATATAACGTAAAAATATATATATTGTCCAATAATTTCCTTTTCTATTAGATATAATATCGAAACAGTGAATGCATTCAGATAGGGTTGGGGTCAAAATTCTGCAAACAACACCAAAAACGTTTGGAAAATGTTCAAAAGCGAGGGCGGAATTTCGTAAAGCGAGATGGAGAGAACATTTTTTTTTAATTTGTTTAATTTTAGCTACTATTTTCTTAAAAATTTTGTTTTGTTTTCAATAGATATTGTTTTTTTTATATGTGTATGATTTGTCTTTCAATATTTAATCTATTTTTAATTGTTTATTTTTATAGGAAAATGGCCTTAGAGTATTCGAAGATCCTAGATCCGAGTCGCTTTTCGAAGGAATTTTGATTAAGCAACATTTCGGCTGTCATTTTATACTTCTGAAATGATGTATAAAAAGAAAACAAATAAAATTATTATAAATAAAAGTTGTAATTTCTGACTGTTTCATATTTTGTTTGATTAAATTTCGCATAATTTTTTTTTTCAATAGATATTGTTTTTTTTTATTTAAATTTTTTGTCAATGCTTAATTTATTTTTTCTTGTTTCTTTTCAATTTTAATTTTATTTTTATTCAAAAATTTAAAGTTAATAAGTTTTAATGTTTTATAAATTTAAAATAGTTTCTTATATCTATTTTTTGTCTCGTCGTTTACATTTGTTAGTTGGAACAAAAAAAAACAGAAAAGCTGAATTTTATTGCTTTAAATTTGAAAATCAGAATTTTGTGAAGCAGAATTTAAAAAAAAAACTGAATTTAGTAAGGCAGAATTTTAGTGTGAGAAGACAAAAGCAGAATTTCGACCAGATCCCAAAATTCTTACGTAGACGTTAGATGGGAACAAAACATTCTTTGAAATGTTTTCGTAATGAAAATATATATCAATTTTATTTTTAAACAATTTACGTTTCACAGAAATTTTCGATTTGTTCCCCTTTTTAAATCTTGTCCCTCGTTTTGCCCTTTTTCTTTTAAAAATCTCCAACATTGGCGCTTTTCCCCTCAATCTGGGATCTTTGCACGCAAGGCAAATTGTCAGCATTTTATTCACGCAAATGATGGAAGAACATTTTACATTTATATGAAATTGTTTTGTCATAGAACTACAATTATTGTTTGTTATATGATACCGATTTGTACATGTTGAAATGTTTTTGTTCTCCTTACTTCTTTGACCAACATCCATTTGCATTGGACAACTTTCTAAAAAGTATAGTATACATGATCGCCATTAAGACTGATAAAATTAAGTTAAGAATTCCCCATACAAAAGCTAATCAGTTGGTTGAGGGCAGTTTGGTGACATTCAACTTGTCGCCGTCATATTGTCATAGTATAGGGTTGCCATGGCTGACTAAGTTAACCTAGGACAAAATGTTTTAAAATCCAGACTTTGGAAGATATTATGTCCCTTAAAAAAAAGAGGGCAAAATGAAAATAAAAACTAGGTCCATGAACTCAAACAAAAATATATTTAATTTTTAAAATAACATAAATTAAACGACAGATAAAATGTTTATTTATTTTCTTGGTGAAAGGTGGAAAAAACAAAACAATGAAACAATGAAGCAATTAAATTTTGCATTTTGACATATAGAGGGTTGACGGATGGGAGTCAAAATAAGATCTGTTTCATTTCATGTTTCCTATCAGATTTATATTGGTTCTGTTTTTCTTTTTAATTCAGTGTTCGATGATTTTTTTGTATTTTCGAAATTATTTTTTAGGGGGAAAAAAGGACAATTTCTTAAAACGTTGGAGGACGTTCCGCGCCAGGGTGAAAAAGAGGACATGTCCTCCAAAAATAGGACGCATGGCAACCATAAAATAAAAACGTATTCAAATATTTATATCACCTTAGATGAGAACCTATTTTTGAAGGAATGCAATTTGCCTATCCCTTAAAGTTAGCAACTGTATACCTAATTTGAATTCAGGGGCATATACTTTACATACATAAATATCTGCGCAGTGTTGACCAACCATTTCCGTTTGAAAAATGTTACTTTGAAAACTAACATTTTTAGACATAAATTGTGAAAGCTGGTAATTCAAAAATACAGATAAGCATGGTGATATTGGTAATTTTGTTTTGCTTCGTACATATGATTGCCCACTGTGCCACTATTTGTTTAAACTGATCCTTTAATGAAAGCAGAGCAACGCAATTTACTCACACAAAAGGAGAGGGGGTAGTGGCACTCACGCTGGATGTGACAGGCACGTGCACGGCTTAGTTCATTTAAGAAGTGATAGTTGTGCAGTGCGGTGCTTAAACGTAGAAAATAGTAGAGAAAATAAATATAAATTCATAAGAAGGAACAAACAGTGAGCAGAGAGGATTTTGAATAGGGTGAGGATTTCACTGAATTGCCTAGCAATCTCTTAATCTAATTTATGTATAGTACATTGAATTAATTCCGCGAGTGTAGATCGCTGCTTTTCTTCGATATTTTTGCAGTGTATAAATTTTGTGATAGAATAGCCAGCTGAGCAGTTTCGGTGTTGTTTGTTTAACGCGCATGAATTCACGTTCATACACATCATGCGTGGCAGTATGTGTGGGATGGTGTCCTCCTCCGCATTTGCTTCTTCGAAAATGTATCTGTGACGGTGTACTCCAGAACTTTACTCTTTGCCTAGCGTCTCTGAAGATAATCTTTAGCAGTGCGTGTGCGATGGTGTTGTCCTCCGCATATGCACCAGCAAATCGCTTCATCGTATTTTCCATACGGCACCGGAAGATAAGGGCTCAGCTGGGGTAATAAATGTAGCAGTATTTATTAGGGTTTAGTAGATATAAGATATTGTCGTGAATTTCTATTTGGTTTGAATGGTAATTCATGTGTTTTTTGCATATCTTTTACTTGCAGGTATACTAGACCACTGCAGTTCGATCATGCCCCACGACACGCTGATAAAAATGTTTAAGAACGATGCGTCTTTGTTTTTGATTTTTTGTTTTAATAAATATGTTCTCCGTTTTGGATGAAGTTATTTGAGTGTTTATTTCCTTCCTTTCAATTGTTTGCTCTAAATTTTAATAGTGACGTACTAAAATGTAATGCATGAATAAAACTTATTTTCAAAGGGGCGTATTTTTTCAATATTTAGATGTCGCTCTTTCGCTTATACAAGGTGGCGCAAAAATAACCTTCCGATGTTTTTTGGCTGTAATTTAAAAAAAAAATGAAAAACTTTGATTCTTCTTGTGGATTATTTTTGTTTGGCCTTTTAATTTTTTTTACATCAAGTCGATAATATGATGTCATGTAAATGGCCGCCGCCACAGTTGATTGTCATTTGAGCCCTTTTTATGGCATTTTCCATCACTTTGGCCAAAACTTCCGGCGATAGGTCCTCACATTCTTGACGGATATTGTCTTTAAGAGCTGCAGGAGTCTGAGGCTTTTTGACATAAACCCGCGACTTCAAAAAGCCCCACAAAAAGAAGTCTGGAGCGGTCAAATCAGGCGATCTTGCTGGCCAGTGCAAATCGCCAAAACGGGAGATTAGGCGCCCGGGAAATGCATCCTTCAGCATATCGGTTGTGGCACGTGCAGTGTGTGCCGTTGCACCGTCCTGTTGGAACCACATGTTTTCCAATCCCAATTCATCAAGTTGCGGCAAAAAGAACAAGTTGATCATTGCTCTGCAGCGCTCACCATTCACAGTAACCGTTTGGCCCGCGACGTCTTCGAAGAAAAAAGGTCCGATGACTCCTCCAGCGAAAACAGCACACCATACATACTCCGGGGTCTGCCACGCCTGGCAGCATCTCGTGTTGTGCCACTCTCTTCGAGGCGAGCGGCTAAACGTCGCAGTGTTTCACCAGTAGGCGTTGGACGGCTAGGAAATCTGCGACGAAATTCACGTTGTGCCAAAGTCACCGACCGATTATTGCTCAAATAAATAGTCACCAATATTCCGCGTTCTGGAGCAGTGTAGCGTAACATTGTTTATTAACGTGTATTTCGCATGTGTTTACTACACAAATGTCAAAACAGAACTGACATTAGGGGCCAATCGCAAAATTTATAGCATTTTTTGATAGGAGGATTACTTTTGCGCCACCTTGTATAAACAGCAACATAAATATCGAAAATTGTTGTACCTGTTTTAGTATTCCATACACAATAAAAGGTAGGGTCGATTTTGAACCACAAGCGAAAATAGTATTTATTAATATGAATTAATCAACTAACCTGAATGGTTTAAGTTTTGGGAAAGAAATCCGCATCATATACCATTATCACTTTTCGAAGTTTGTCGACTCCTACCGAAGCAAAGTGTGTGTTTTTTTTTAAATTCAAATTAAAACAATTTATAAGTTCCCGGCATAAAAGCCACCTGCAGTTTTATTTCTCCTCTACGTATGAGAATCGCACTGGATAACTTTAAGTCGTTATGGAAGAAGAAATCTGAGCGGTATGGAAAATTAATGAAAAATAAAAAGGAACGCTAATTATTCTGACTTCCTAACTAATGGATGGCAATATACTCTGTCCAACAAAAATTGTCAGTACAGGCCTTATGGAGGAACTTTTCTTCTACCAGTAGTGCCTGTAGATACTCTCACGGCACTCAAACACAAGAACTGCCACTGAAATAAAAACCACACCACTGACATGCCAAGGAATTGTTGTCATATTCCTAAAATTCGCATACAGCTCTCTACGACCAGTTTGCAACACAACCGCGGGCAGAAAAGGCATGATCTTGTGTTCGCTTGCTGTTGCTATTAGCTGTTTTTTATTATCAGATAGGATCCATATAGATCATCAATTTACATGCACCTACAACAACAGCACATGATCCTGCTTCTCATCGAGATCACGAATCATGATCTGAAAATTATTTCTATTTCCGACTAGGTGGCTTGTTTTATTTTGAAATATTGGTGTGCCTGTAAACGATAGCCACACAATCACGTTGCCAGACTAAAAAATGGAACACAAAAAATCAATTGATTTTTTTTCGCATTCGAATAAAGCCCCTGTCCGTATTCCGAGTTATTTTCTTTTTTCTCGTTCTACAAAGTATGTCCAGACCAGCCAAACATTTAATAACAATTAAATACCTACATGTTCCATATTAATTTTTAAAACACTTATTAAACAAAACAATTTTTATGGAATGTTTAAAAATGTTTTGCTGGTTTGGATCTAGACACCAAAAAAAAATTTTTTTGAAATGTTTCACAGTTACCCAATCGTGATGGGAAATAATTTTTGTCTTACAAGTATCCCTGCAGAAAGTGAGCGCTGTTTTTCGATTATTGTTTGTTTTTAAATAAAATAAAAATGTCCAGAATACCTAATGAGAAAGTGATTCATTTAATACGATTAATTCCCGAGATCAAAATTACAAAAATGAAAACTTTACTCGCTGCTAATAATCCCACCACATTATTTTTTCCTAGTCCAAAACAGGATAAAGTTGAAACATTTCACAAACATTTACCCCCGTATTAATAAACAAATATTCAAATGTAAGTTAGCTAGTAGACGTCAGATAGCATTCAAAACATTTACGTAACTGCTGAGTAACGAGTTGATAACTTTTACGCAGTATTTATTCATATGGGGGTTAATAAATAAATTTCAGAAATATTTTATAAATGTTTATAAGATCTGTCCGATTTGCTTCACAAACATTTCTGAAATGTTTCGGTGGTCTGGACACACCTTAATATGCCTAGATAAACTCAAGCGGTAGCAGCAAATATTGTTCATGTGTTGCATATTTAAACATAAAATTCTAAATTTGTTTGTTGTTTATTTGTGAAAAGAAACATTATGCAAATTTGATTCAAATTTGGTAACACCCCCGACTTTGCAAGTGAAATGACATGTGCCTTGTGTGACGTCACGTTGAGCAGAATATTTGCAATATGCTGGTGGAAATATGAAGTTTGTAATACCCTGTGTTATCTGTTTTGTTTTTGAAAGCAACTGTTGCCACAATTCCAAAATTAAACTTTTCAATGATCCGTTTTGTTTTATTTTCACGCTGTTTTATAGATCACGCTGATAATAAAAAACAGCTATTATCATCAACCAAAATAAGCAGTGTGTGTGACTGAAGCACATCAGAAGAGTGTTAGCATGTATCCAATGAAAGCAAATCTTTGATGGTTTTTCTATGGATTTTGTCAAAGAACTTTCGGTTTTGGTGCTTTTGAGAAGGAATTATTATGTCTGGTGTTGCCATTTGGTGTTAATTTGTTTGTATTTCTGAAAGATCCAATAATATTCAGTTAAACCATTTTCTTTTTAATGTTGTCTTTTAGAAATAAAGTTTATTCGTGAGCTGTTTTAATGCATTCAATTCAATAACGCAACAAGTGATCATAAGTGCGTTGTATTGATATTGCGATAAATTAAATGTGATACTAGGGCAACTGGATTCATGCAAAAGCTTGGTTTTTTTTTGGATATCGTATGAAATATTTTAATATACAAAACTAAGTAGATATTTTGAGCCCTGTTCGTTAGGGCATATTTCTGTTTATTTGGGTATAAATGCATATTTCACTTTGTAGAGCATATTTTTGGCATATTTTAAGATTTTTGTTATGTTTTTGCATATTTTTTCACCAAATAGTTTTCACACTGAAATATCAAAATAACGAAGGAGGTAATCCTATACTGCCTATGGTCGGTCATTGGGTTTTACCACTTCCGGTCAGTTTTAAGGCGGAAACAATGGTTGTTATCTCAATCGCGTATAGTGCATCTATGCATATGGTTTACTTTATTGTGCATACGAATTAAGAGAAACATGGCTATAAAATCTTCAAATGATCTAAGTGCAGAAAAGAAGCAACAAATTGTTGATGCAACTGACAAATTCTATGGCCTTTCTAAAAGTAAATCGGAAGCCGTAGGAAATGCAGCTAATGTTTTTTATGTTACGGAACGAACTGTATACAGGCTTTTATCTTTTAGTTCGTTCAGCAATCTTTTTATTTTAAATTGGAAGATGGTAACCCGAATTATCATACAAACTACGGCCACCCTGTGAGGGCTTTAAAGAGGGACCGATTTATGTAAGTCAGTGCTGCCGAAAGTACTCCTATTGTACTACTTTCAACACCTCCGTACTGCCAATTTTTTTGTAAATACCTAAAATATTTTTAACTTACATCTAATTGTTATTTCAACCTCAATAAATTTAATTTTAATTCACTTTAAATTTAATGCAAATTCGGCAGCACTATGTTCCAAACTGTCGTCAAAAAGAGAATTAACCTCTTTCTAGTTTGTTTTTGTTTTTCGTTCTGTTACTTGCCGAAAAGCTATATTTTAAGGTATTTCTGAAGCTGATGAAGTTGATAGGCCTACCACGTCTTCAAAAAAAAAAAAAAAAAATCGCACGCAAATCTTCCGTCAGGGATGATTGAGCGATTTTGCGTTTCTTAAGGAAATCGAGATAAAGCCATTCTATTCGTCTTGTAATATGAAACTTACAAACAACAAACAGCATATAGAAAGACATAAAAAATCAGAAAGCTATCTGCCGTAAAACTGATTTTTGAAAATATATTTACTTACCTACATTCTTTTTTTAACTATTAGAATTAATAATTTATTTATTTATGCTTTGTTTTTTTTTTCAACCGAATTTTTTCTTTTTTAAATAAAGTTAAAAAAATTGATTGTGCTCACATTTATTTTTAAAGATTTAAAAATGTCTGTACTACTATTTATTTCAAAATACTCCCCATTTTTGGCTGCAGTACTACCTTATCATATTTCTCTCCGGCAACACTGATGTAAGTCATTGCAACCAGACTGAGAGACAAACATCCTATATTCCCTGTACTGACAATTTTTGTTGGACAGAGTACAGCTGTCATGTTGTACTGATGTGCAGATCGTATACTATGTTGAAAAGCCATCAGCAGACCGAGCTTATGAGTAATAACGGGCCTATGTACTTAAGAACTGCCTTCAACATCGGAACTTTCACTTGGCATTACCAATTACCTGCTAAGTGGTTTATCTGCGTTAATTCCATCTGTTGGTCTTATATTACTCCTCCGTTTCTCACTTTTCGTTGCTGCAATCGCATTATTTGGTCTTCAGAAGGAACACCAACATCTCGAGACTTTTCCCGCGCCAATGCCAATTTTGATGCGTGCACCTTCGTAATGAGAATTTTCGCCCACAATTGCTGGTGTACCATTGAATGCCACGATGCATATTCATATGCGAGTAAACTATCACCGGCAGCCCCTGTTCTTTTCGTTGGAAATGCGCTGATTCAATTCGAACAGCTTACATTCCGCTCGCAGGAGGTATTCCTAACATTTGCAGCAAATTGCATCGTTTCATACATCAACCAGCAGCAAACATTCCTACACTCCTGACATGCACTGCACGCTGTGCTGCTCCACCTGTTCCAATTACACCAACTCGAAACAATTTCCTTTGACAGTGGATTCTCCTCCTCCTATGGTGCGGCTTACACCATCAGGACTTGCTTGCGCCCCCAAGAGAGCATCACAAAGTTAATTTTCATCTTATTTCCGTTCTTTTTTCCTCATTCCCCTTGTTGACGAAAAAAAGATGTTCCCCGCGACGATCCCCTGAAGCTCTGGCAGGCGTTCGTCTAAGTCAGATTGTGCTTCCGAAGTCACTTCTGGCATTCGGCGTCCTCGTCCTCGTCGTCATCGTCGTGGAGTGCTGTACCATGTCATAAAGGAGAAAATTGCATCGGATTTTCGCCCTCTCACCAGATCTGTGCGCTGAAATTGTTGCCGAACAGCGTTTTGCATTGTGGATATTTGTTGTTCCTGCTCCCGATATCGTAATTCCATTTTTTTATTCTGGCAGGATGCCGAATGAGTGAAACACAAGCGAATACAGAAATGTTGGGGTGTACAGGGCACCGCCCGCAGCGTTTTTCGAGACTTGCTCCACCACTGGATTGGGAGTGGGGTTTAGCCCAAGTTCGTTATGCTTGTTGAGATTTGCTTCCTTTTCCCATCCAGCAGCGCGCTCCGTTCTCGAAGTGGAAATGTAATAAATATGGAGTACACTGAGAAAAGGCAGAGCGAGGATTTTTTTTCTGCTTCCTCTGACAATAGGAATATAAGCACAATTTGGGGATCGTGGCGCCTGTCAGGACTCTGTTCTTAAATTAGTGTTTTTGCCTCTGCTGTTTGGAGGAATCAGATTCAGGATTCCCTGTAGCAGGGTGTAACTGTAGCTAGTTCGGGAGTCATGATATGAATTTAAAATCTCGCGATATAAGTTAATTTCGCCTTTGACAAGGACGACGCCGATGGTGTATATTTCGTCGTGCATAGTGTAATTCTGAGATTACGTGCCAGGCAAAGCCAAGTGGATGCGAGCAGCTGTTGCCATTTTAATTGGGTTGGATCCGCACAGCTCGCATTGCAATTGTGTACTGTAGGAAATTAGGAATCTAATTGACGAATGAGGACAGAGTTCTGTTGGCGCATATATCATGCATCACGTACTGGGAGATCAAATGCTAGATGCTAATATCTGTGAATTGTGCTCCCAGTGGAAGTCATTCCATTGTTTGAAATGCAAAAGAAATTTGCTTCTACTTTTACCTTTTTATTTCCCTTGCAGTTATTGGTCACCCCTGCTCGGGTTTTACTAAGCGAGCAACTTGCGCCGCATTGAGCTTAATGCCCAATTCACAATGTCGCGTTGACGCGCGCGTGCGTTGACAGATTATGTACAAACAAAGCGTTCATATGCTGCCACACAAAATACAAAATCAGGCGTTGGATCGACTTTAGATCGTAAATATCGTAAAGTTCAACGCGACGCCTGAGTAGACCTACTCTCTACTCTCACGCGCGTTTGACAACTTTAGAATTTTGAATTGTTCGATTAGTTGGAGTCGCACAGAACCACAAATGTTTATCACACACAAGTTTTAAAAGCCAATATGATGTTCTTTAAATGCAAATTAATTAATTTAGTGTTTGAAAATGACGAACGTTTTTTTTTTTGTTGGGCTAATACTTGTTTCTATAAATTTTCTTGGATAAAAAAAAACATTAATCATTGGTCTTGTATCTTTGTTAAGGTTGTTCTTTGGATTAATGTTATGAATGATTTTCTTTATCTATTTTGGAGAATCCTTATTTATTTCTTAGACAAAAAGCGCTTTGTCGTATTTTGGGCTATCTTTGTTCTTAAAAAACGATGGAAATTTCTTCAATGAGCGCCCAACACAAATTTGGGCTACATATCGTTTAACAAGTTTTGTGTAAATTTTGTTTGTTTTATTTCTTCACAAAACTACAAAAAAGAAATATTTTCGAACAAACCCGCAATTTTAAAACTTGGCAGCACTTTTGTAGTCAAGTGACATCGAACATTCGTTTAACTTGCAGGCACACCAATTTATTTTGCAGGCCTTTTGATTTGACACAAACACACAAGCCACAAAGGCCAGTTCCAGAAGGTAGTGGGAAAAATACAAACTTTAGGAATTGGGAACATTTTCAACGATTTTTGGGCTTCTTCCTGGGCAACGACTTTGGGCTACATTTTTTTTAAGGTTTGGGCGCTTAAAGCAAACAAAATTCTGGCAACCCTGGTGCTTTGCCATTTCAAATCGTAAAGTTTCAATAAAGCGTGTCAAAGCGCGCCGACGCACGCACGCGTTCAACGCGACATTGTGAATTCGGCATAAGACTGAACTAGTTTAACAGTTCTACTATTACTGAATAATATGAGGTATAAAATATATGCTATTGAGTTTTTATTGAATGCATAGAAAAATTATATGATTACAGTTCGGAGATTGAATGAGGAATGAATTCAAGAGTAAAGGAAAGAAAGACAAATGCTTACATACTAACTAGACATGAAGTGTCGTGCACGTTGTTACTGAGTTGCCATCACTTTGTTTTCAACATTTGCAAACACAAATTATTTTAAATGCATTATTTGTTGCGTCTTAACTTGTGAACGAACTGTCTAATAAATTTTTTTATATATTTATAATTAATATTTTCAATAGGGAATACCAATTTTTAACTATAATACTATATAATACGGTATCATTCTCCATTACGTAGTATGAATACAGTGGTAGAATGCAGTATATTCTTACAAAATTTCAAACTCGAGATGTTAATCAATTTTGACATTACGATAATAGAGGACTCAAAAAAGTGGGTCGCACAATTCTGTCCGTCTGTCTGTCTGTATGTCCCGAGGCCTACAGCCTAAACGGGGCGGATTTCGGTCAAACTTCGGATTTGGAGTTTGGGGGCTTACAGTTCGGGACCGTTTTTTTTTGTATGGTACCCTCAATATTAATGGTACTTCCCATACAAAGTGTTCATACCAGTTTGATTTGTTCGAAAACGGCTCCATACATTTCAAACAAAATTGATATTTAAGCTTAATTAGGAGAGGTTAATATAACTGCATACTCAGTTTTCCGCTAAAAAATCAAGTAACGGTACTTTTGAAACCTGGACATATCTCGAAAACGGCCCATACTATTGTAACAAAAATTCATTTCTAAGGTAATATTTCTAACTTAATGGAAAACTCTGTTATTCATTTCTAAGGTAATATTTCTAACGTAATGGAAAACTCAGTTTTTCTCTGTATTATAGTAAAATGGATTTTTGAAAAAAGTCATTTTGAAAAATATAGTTTTCCCTAGCTTACCTCAAACCGGCATGATTTTGACCAAAATGCAAACTTAGAAAGTTTTCAAAATTATTGCGTCCTTAATTTTCAATTCGAATCACTGGAAATGCTAATTTTAAAAATCTCGAAAACCCCATTTTCGATTTCGATAAAACTTCAAAAACCAAGTAAGGCTTGCATCCCAAACAATAACTTGTACTCGGTTTTCAGCTAAATAGTTAAGCAATAGTATTTTTCAAACCTAACTGCTTTGTTTGCCAAATTTTACAAAAACCGGTCTAACGATTTTGATCAAAATGCATATTAAGGATAATATAAGTATTTTTAATATGATCCTGTGTTTATTTTTTCTCAAAAAATTCTATAATCGACTCGACGTGTTATAAATATTTCTCAAAAGTGAGTACCCAAATCTCGATCTGTGTTCACATTTCTACGGTATATTTTTGAAATAATTACAATGGCGCCCAGTTGCAGTAAAATAAAAGCGACGCAAAACTATTGAATATGCAGAAATATATATATAGAAATTATGTCATTTTCAAAATCAGTATTTTAAATAACTATGCGTAACTAATTATTGTTCATTTAGAGGTTCATCCATGGCAGACGACTTTTAGCCAAGGCTTTTCTTTTTCTTTTAAAATTAATAATTGTGAACATAAGTTTAAATAAAAAATGTTATTTAATCTAATCTCATCTGCATAGCTATCGCTCAAAGTTTCCCGGATCTATGTGCGTGAGTCAATAACAATTCTACCACTTGGATCCGTGCCACTGTGAGAAGCCGCAACAGACATCTGAGCGATGTTGTACAGGGTCATTCATTTCATGGTTGCAAGTTTGTAGCGCTGGGATTTAACACCTGTCAAACTCAACTGTCATTTGAAGTGTCATAATATTAGTTTAATGTTTGCCATTTACGATAGTGGATCGCTTAACTGTCGAACAACGCGTTAAATTTTGTAAAACTTACTACAAAAGTGGTGATTCAAACGCAGCCACTTTTCGCGCATTACGCGATTTCTATGGTCGTCATAAATGACCCAATACGCAAGCACTCGGAGAAATTGTGAAGAAATTTGAAGATAGTGGAAGTGGAGAGTTACTGATGTCTTAAAGCCTGTGCATCATCGTAATGCATGCTCAGTCGAAAATATTGCTGCTGCAAGTGCAAGTGCTGCTAATGATCCGAATTTATCGACTTTGGTATGGTCGGATGAAAACCGCTTTTTTTTTGCCGGCGATTAAAGATCATGACTTGGACAAAATGTGGTTCCAACAAGACGGGGCAACAAGCCACACAACACGACCAATTATGGCTTTATTGAGTGAGAAGTTTCCTGGTCGCGTAATTTCACGTTTTGGCGACGTCAATTGGCAACAAATATGATTATCATATATATTGACACCGTTAGAATTTTTTCTGTGGAGCTACGAAAAGGACCGTGTTAACACAAATATTCGTCGAACTCTGGACGCATTAAAAACCAACATTACTCAAGTTACGGCGGGGATACCGCCCGAAATGTGCGAAAAAGTGGTTAAAAATGACCTTCGCATGCTGCGAATCTTCCCGAGGCGGCCATTTCAATGATACTGTATTTCACAATTAATGGAAAAGTCCAAACTTTATAATGAAATAAAATTTGCATCAAAAATGTATCGCTGTGTGGGATTTTTTTAGCTTTACTTTCAAGACCGAAAAATGAATGACCCTTTATTATTCCGTACAAAATGATATATGGTCGTTAAAAGGAAAAAGAAAGTTCCTTACTGCATTTAACGCAGAAACAGCTTATTTAATTCCATTTAAACATCGACCCGTCTCTATTGAAAATAAAGGGCTTTTCAATAGAGACGGGTTTCCGTAGATAAAAAAAATTTAGATCAATCGATTTCTATTTTTGTGCCCACAATTTGAGATCAATCTCAAGACATGAACTATACCTACTCGGTTTGGTTTTGCTCGTAAGTAAAATTTAGGCAGCCTGATCGAAAACTGATCGATTCCCAACGAACGGACACTTTCGTTCCAATAATAACTTAATATAGGTTCGTTCGTGTGCTTTCAGCATAGAAAAATGAAAAATGTCAAATATCAAAAATCGAGAGAAAAATCTCTCAATTCCAAGAGAAGTACGTGACCGGTTTACTTAAAAAAAGTTTAAAAAATGTCATTTTGACATTATCGTTAAATGCAGCATCTACAAAATAAGTTGGAATTGCATTTTTTAGAACCTAAATACCTATTAAACTTTCCATTTTGAATGCGCTGATATGTTCTAGGAGAACATTCAATTACAACTTCTTCCCTCGATATCTTTGAAGACGAAAATATTTATAGTTTTTCTTGTCAAACTTTTGAGCTGTCACTTGTCAGTTTTTATTTTTCAGTAAGTCGAAATTCGGCGAGTAAATGGATTTCTCTCTCATTTTTTTTTCAATTTTCTCAGTACGTGGTCGCATTCGCACAGTTTCTTAAAAAATTTTTAATAATTCTACCTTTGCAAAAATGTACCCGAACGATTTAATGATTTAAAAATATTTTCAAGAAGCATATAGGATCATGATCGAACCGTGCGTGACATCTCCGACCTAGAGCCTGAATAAATCACTCCTTACTAATATACTCCTGTCTCGATTGTTAACATACGGAAGGTCACAATTGCGAAATTACAAAAATATAGCTATTGTGAACTAATAAAATTTTAAATCAAAACTAAGATTGGTAATCCTAATCAGTGTATACCAATAAAAAATTTTACTTTCGACTTGACATTTAAGTAGTTCACAATGGCTATATTTTCAATACAAATTTCGCAATTGTGAGCTTCCGTAAATTCGAAAAGTCGAGATTTAAATTTATTATTGTGAGTCCCATTGCAATTCAGTCCAAATCCGCCTCAAAATTCAAATGTGGCTTTACACGTTTGTGACTAAACATTTCATTGTAAATGGACGTATTACCTCTTCCGAGTTCAGTTTGGGAACGTTTCGGTCTCAAATTCGAACGACATAACAATGTAAGCCAGACAGAAGACAATACATGATAGGAGTACTCACCACATCCCAAAAGAATGAGCTTGAGCACAAAAATAAAGTTAGCTCTGTGGTCTGTAATTTCTGTCCCTGAAATTTAAATTATTTAAATGAAAACCACCCGACGTACCTAGATGAGTATTGTTTTCCGACCACAAAACTTGCACTCATGTCAACTATACAAATTTGGCAAAACTATCTCCCAAACGCCCATCGATACACGTCAAACTGGATGTGTGTGTGCTCGTACTCGTATGCTTATGTGCGTTCAAAGTCGAAAGATGCAACTTGCTCGCAAAAGTGTTTGCAAAGTTTCCTGGAACATTTCTCCATGTCTATCTCTGTATTTCCACCATTTTCTCTATATTATTAAACGCATCTGCACATCAGTGGTTGCGGCCAAGTGAGGTTAGATGGATTTTCCTTCCTCTCAGATGCATGTTGGCAGCTACAGCTGTCCGCTTACCCCCTCGTTTGGGGTCTCTTTAGAAGCATGCCACTGTCGGTCGTTCGTTTGCTGCTTTGGGCCACCCACCGACCCAACGCCCAAGCACCCAACATTCGTCTCGTCCGAGTGAATGTGAACGTGTGAAATCCTATTAAGGATGTTACATGGCGTTAAATTTGATTTATTTACGGGTTTTTGCCGTATGTGAGTGGGCGAGGTGAATTGTGGCTGTGTACAACAACACTCTGTATGAGGATTAGTTATGTTGGCTTCTTCGGCTTCGTCCTCGATACCTATACACCTAGACTCACATATAGTGTGCGTTGCTTTGACTTCTGTCAGAATTTTCATTAAATTCAAAATTTTCACAAATTTAATCGAATTTAAGGAAGAGCTCCGTTGCGGCTGCTCTTCTGCAGCAGCACTGTGCAGGTTTTCACATCGTCTTGTTGGTTTTGAATTTTCGGAGATTGCCTTGGTCTGTCCGGGCTGCACAGTCACAGCGGTTGGGTAAGAAAATGAGGAATATAACTTGGAAAAAAGTTGGTTGGTTGGTCATGTGGTTAGTAGACCGGAAGAGCTTGAGTAAATATGGCCACCAGGACGAACGCAATGGACCGTATAGACTTTAAGTGAATTTAACATCCACATAAGTGTAGGTAGGTACATATATGGGTGAGGAGCGTTTTTGTGAAGCTACCCCACCTCCCCCTCTTCTCTGGTGCGGCACTCGAGGCAAATGAAATTAAAAGTGATGACAGCTACTGTGCCACTAAGTGTGCAGTCTTTTGAGAGCTAATTAGTGCTGTTTGAGAGCGAACGGAGGATTATTAAATTTCAAAATGCATTAGAGATGTGATTTTTTAGCTGAATTGGGGTTTTCCCTGTGAAGAGCTAAAGAGCTATTGCGAGGCATTAAATAGCTTGTGCAATTCATTTTCACATCGAGTTATAGGTGAACGTGTGAAGCCAGGTGGATAAAGTTGCATGATTTCCTCTGCTGATGGGGTCCATGGAAATAAAATTGCTTGTAGGTGAGCTTATCTAAGTCCGACCGCATCCATATGAGGTGGATGGAAGAACCACACGTTATTTAAGGTATTTAATTAAACTGACCAAGTGACCAAGTTTTTTTTCCTAATGGAACATTTGACTTCATAAAGCTGGTTGAAACACTAACTAAAGGAAATAAAAAAAGTCGAAGATGATTTTGTATTGAATGTTTAACAATCACCCGATGCTGACTACTCAGACTACAGTCGAACCCGGATATAAGAAACACTCGTATAAGAACAACTCGCTTTTAAGAAACGCATGTGAAAACACGGAGATTTTTTTGCTATATGCACATATAAAAAAGTTTTCATCTAAGAAACTCGCTTAAAAGAAACACTCGGATATAAGAAACATATTTTTATTCACACAATTTGTTATTTTATTGAAATCATTACACATATAAGAAACATAATTTTTTCCTTTGTTGAGCTGGATTTCAGTTTAAATGGAAAAACGGCTCAACTATGCATGTAAACGAATTACGATATGATGCGAATACACCTTTCAATGACAATGACAGCTGTGCTACTGTCAGTAGAAAAAGCCCTCCAAATCGTCCTACATACTCTCTTCTCTTCGTGTTGACTTCTGCTTTTGTTCGTTCATATTTCATATCGGTTGTTTTTATATAAGAAATTTTGTTTCTTACATCAGTAGTTTTCGTATAAGAAACTTTGTTTCTTATAAACGTCGTTTTCATATAAGAACAACTCGGAAATAAGAAACAAATCTCGTTTTTTATATGTTTCTTATATCCGTGTTGGACTGTACAACCTCTGATCAAGGTCTTACAATGGGATATTATTTTTGAGCCGAGTAAGATTTTTACATACAGTAGAATATCAGAAAGATGAACCGATATAAAACAGGCGCAGTTCATCTTTATCTTATGGAACCTTTTAGGTTTCTGAGAATCTACTGTACTGTACTGATACACTCGTGACTATTGCAGGGACGTCTTAAAACACATCTGCATTCCTCATGATCATGATAGATTGTATTAAGAACTGAAAAAATTAATTCCCGTAGTTTTGCGAAACAGGATTTCTATTCGTTGTCTCGTTAGTTAAATGAAAGTGGATTCATTAATACGATATAACAATAAGATTATTTAAACGAAAGCTTTTTATCGAATTTTCAACCAATTTTTCAATTTTGTAAAATAATGAACTTTGGCTCCCGGAATTTATTTTGGAAAATATTACAGAAAATTGTCCATACAAAAGTCTGGCTTTCTTTCCTAGGAAAAAAAGGCCTGACTTTTCTGGCAATCTTTCCACAATTTCAGGCATTTTTTCGAAAATGTTTTCTGGCGTTTTATTCTATTTCTGAAAATGTTTAAAACGGCAGTAAACTTTTGGAAGAAATCTGTTTGGAAAAAAATGCCACAAAAAAATGTATAGCAATTGTTGTAACAAATTAACAGTAATATTAGACATTTTTGTTGGCGGAACGATTGCTTGCGTGGTCATTTAGTTGCTTTCGAGTGTTCATCAGTGACTGTGACGCTGTAAAAATAAGTAAAAAATAAAATGAAAAATTTGTCAGGCTCTTCACCAAAATATTGTGATGTTACTATGCAAACACATGAAAGTATGCTCTGAGTGCAACATAAAGATGCAAGCGCAAGCAGTTGCAGATGGAAAACAAAATTATAAATGTCCATGATGCCGGGAAATCGTAGCAGACACAATTCAAGTTTGCATTGAAATAAAGCACTATTATGTCCATTTATTGACATATTGACTGTTCAACTTAAAACTAAATTACAATATCACCTACAATACGTTGGAGAGTAGCGGTTGTTGTCGTTGCACCGCTTATGCCGCTAGCCCAAACTAGGTCAAGCGATCTCTGGTGCATTTCCATTGATAGACAGTTCTTTGTTGCTTCTTCATTTTCTTCTTTATTTTTGGCGTTGACAACGAAACCCAAGATGGTGATGTTGCTATGTACATAACTCGGGTGAACCGCACCGGCCGTTTCGCGTCGTAGGGCGTCGCACCGCGCCGCCGGCACGATGATATCCCTTAAGATTTTTTGTTAAAAAACAATCTATCTTGTTGAAAAATAAAATAAAGCAATTTCTGGTCTTTTTTCCAAAAAGAATTTGGAAATTAAGCCAGAATATATTTATTTCCTGGCCGAAATTCCATTTTACTTTCTGGCTCTTTTTCCACACTTGTCTGGCCTAAATTCCATCGTTTCTGGCGTATTTTCCAAACAATGTTCTAGTGCTTTTTCTAATTTTGACTAAATAAACATTTTCTGGCGTTTTTTTCAAAAAAAATTCTGGCTTTATTTCCGGGAGCAGAAAACTTTCGTAGCTACATGCAATATCTGATTTATGAATTAATGAAAAATGTTCAGCAACAATTAATAGGTTTGTGCGTTTTGAGTTACTCTAAGGTCTGTCACCCTTATTTTGAATATCCAATCGAGACGTTAATTTTTTTGGACCGAAAGGAGTTCATCGTATTTCGAACAGACGTATTTTTAAATCTATACACATGAAAAGTATTTACAATTTATAAATTGAGCGGGCCATGCGAAAGAAGGTTGACCCATCAAAAACTGCTGAATTAAAAAAAAAATGCACAACTGGGTCGCACAAAACTTTCTCATTCATAACAACAGTTTGGTGCTGAAGTACACGTATCAAATAAAATTGTGAGGATAAAGCTCTCAGTAAAACATTTTTTCGCAAGTTCTGGTTAAAAAGTTTTAAGTGCCAAAAAATGTACACTTTTATGCTCTTATACCTTACAAGATTTTTAAAGACAAGCATAGCTTAGAAGTTTCTGATACATTAGGGCAAGTTCTTGTTTTTGACTGGAATAGATTGGTGATGCTGCTTTTCGCGCCTATTTTTGGAAGTAGGGTTCACGATATACCGAAGTCTTAACACTATTAGCAAAAATTTTGTGTTTTCTTAATATCCATTCTCAGTTAAAATCAGGCCTATAAAACTGAATGGGACTTCAAATGAAGTGTTTTCAATGTGGTAGTATTTAGGTGGTTGCGTAATTTTATGGTGTATATTTAGAAAAAGAACAGAACTGTGTACAAGGTATTGCTAAAGATGGAAGCATTACTTGGTTTTTAAAGTTTCCTTCAAATAGGGTCTTTAAAATACAATAATAAGAACACTTGCATTAAAAAATTTAGTTCAAAGCACAACTCTCCTTCAACTATTATAAATTTATTAGAAACGTAATTTTAAATTATTTGTTGGGATGCCGATAAATTTTGTTGTCAGAGCAAACAATTTTTTCCCTCGTTTTGCAATTGCTGATTATTTTGTGAAGAGGGCTCATTCAAGCTCGTTCAAAAAAATAGGAACGCGAATATTAAATTGATTATATTTTTTAAATATTGTGGTATATGCGATGGTAAATCATTATTAATTAAGAAAATGGGCACTTTATCATAATTTAGTCATTCAAAATGGGGAGGGCAACACCGCAGCGCCGAGTTTCACACCGGAAAGTAACCGTAACATTGATCTGTTCTAAGGGAATGGAAGAGAATGCAGTTAAAAATATGCCCCCGCGTGGACGAAAATAAAAGATATCTCCAACTCTTGAAAGAAATTTAGTGAAATTTGTGCAAAAGAATCCTTTCGGATCTTCTAAAGAATTCGTAAAAGAATTTCCTTTGCACGCCAACACTTTCACTCTTCGCTAAAGGCTTATAAATAACAAATTAAAATTAAAGGCACCCAGAAAAGTACCTTTTCTGCCCAAATCTATTTATAATAAAAGTTAACATTTTTTTTTAACGATGTCGACTGGCCATTGAAGAAATGACGCAATATATTTAGGTTAGATGAGACCAAATCCAGACTTGTTTACTCAACATAGGCGCAGGCCAGTAAATACCGCTTTCAAACCGTAATAAGTATTTAAAACTGCCAAACTCGGAGGTTGATCAATTATGGTATGGGGATGCTTCCCCTACTAAGGTGTGTATTGAATTAAGGACAGAATGACAGCGGTGACTTGATGCAATATTATGTTACCCATTGCTGAGAATGACATGCCGCTTCGATGGGGTTTTCAGGAAGACAACGACCCGAAGCACACGCCAAAGCTGACAAAGAAATGGTTCTCGGATAACAATATCAACGTAATAAAGCTGGGCTGCTTGATCACCGGACCTAAATCTCATCGAGAACTTGTGGCACTAAGTTAAAATAGCTTGAGAGGGTCAAAAAAGCAACAAACAAAGATGCATGGTGCAGAAAACGTGTGAAGCCACATGCCAAAAATTGGTTGACTCCATTCCTCGCCTATGTCTGGTTGTTATTAAAAATAAGGTATTTGCAACTAAATATTTATATTAAGTATTTTAGTTTTAGAAAAATATAATTTCCTTAAAAACTGCAACTGTCCCTATTTTCTTGCTCAACATATTTTGGGTTTAGCTATTGAAAATTTTGATGGAATAAGAGCTTTTTACTTTTATTTTCTTACCGTAGGAACAAAGGCTTATTTAAAAAATAAATTATTTTCCACATATTGGACTATTGGAGCAGTTTCTTAAAGTACCATTTTCGGTTATTCGAATCGAAAATAAAGGACCCACATTAATTTTAAAAACATCAATTATTTAACTCTTGGTATGCATTTTGGTCAAAATCGCTACTGCCGTTGACAGGTAAATTAAAAAATACACAAAATTTGTAAAAATGTTTTCTTTTCAAGAATCTATTGTACGATAATATAGAGAAAAACTGAGTTTTAAAAATGACCATAGTACCTTAGGAATGAATTTTTGTTACCTACTATCGGTGGACCGCTTTTGAGATAAGTCCAATTTTCAAAAGTACCCTTTTCGATTTTTAAGCTAAAAACTAAGTACACAACGAATTTATCACGCCACCTACTTAAGTTTAAATATCAATTTTGGTTGAAATCATGGAATCCGCTTTCGGAAAAGTCTTGAACCTTTTTTAAAGCCGTAATATGGGAAGAACCGTAAATAATAGGGCTAATGTGCAAAAAAGAAAAAATCCAAATTCAAAGTCTGAACCAAATATGTCCAGTCGTTTGCAGCCCAAACCTTAAGAGCTGACGGACAGATTGACAGAATTGCGAGACGCACTTTTTTGAGTTTCTCTTTCATCCCCATGTCAGAATTGTTTAAAATCCCGAATTTGAAATTTTTTAAGAACACAATAAACATTTTCAATTTCGACTTTAAATTTAAGTAGTTCACAGTGGCTTATTTTCCATAAAAATTTCGCAATTGTGAGCTTCCGTAAATTTAAAGTCGACATTAAAATTTTGTATTTGTTGGATTCCAATAGAACGACCGTGATGACGTCACACTAACCAACATCCAACAAGGTCGATAACACCTTCGCATGTGACAGCTGTTTCTTTTTTTTTTGTATATAAACAATAATTGTTATGTAAAGTACGTAAAGTTAATGTGAAATAAAATTACTCTGTTTTATAACGTTTAAAGAAGCAGTTGGTTTTATTTGAACCGTATTTTTCTTTTACTTAAAATAACCGGAAAAATTCTCTTTTTAAGTTCAAAGTCGAACAGTATTCGTACGGCGCGTTATCGTTCTTTCTCTTACTACCTATACGTAGTACGTTTAGAAGGAAGTAAAAAAATCGTAATTTAATAAATTTTCACTGAAAGCATTCCATTCGTAAGATAAAAAAAAACAGTTAAAAAGGAGAGCTTTTTACACAATTGCGACACTTTGATGAACAACTAGTCCCCAGGTTAACTTTCCCATTACAACTCACATGCTTGTTGTCCTCCAGCATATCCTTTATAAACACTGATTCGGTCCTAACTAAACGAAATGCGGTCATAAAACATCTCCCTAACCATCCGATCAGGGTGCAATCAACGATGGAATTCCAATTTCATCTCAAACCATACACACTCGCCCAAGGACCCAAATACGGACTTGAAACTAACCCAACTGATTGGTAATAAAAGTACAAAAATCATCCACCCCACCCGTGCGCCCTGCTAAATCGAAAATCGCATAACCGAGTCCAATCCACACACGCCCACACCCAGTGTGTGTGTTAAAAACGCTCCAACAAAAGAGTATAAAACGTCGCCTCGATACGATACGAAAAAGATTTAACACGAACGCCGATAGTGTTAAATAAATACCGAAACTCAGCTGGTATTCGTGCCGGGACATTGTAATGTGATTTTCATGAAGTTTAGTGCGATGCCACCCACTATACAGCACTACTTATCGTTATCCTTTCTCCCCTCTTGCGCTTTGAACAAGTCTCACTCGAAAGAGTTTAATATCGAGTGGGAGGTGTCTTAAGTTTCGTTAGATCCTTTGCTATTATCGTCATATACCTTCTCGCGCCGCGCGAACCCATGTCGCTCTTCTCAATGTAATGCGAGTCCTCGAACATAAAAGTTCTAAAAGTTATCCCTTTATCAAATACAAAAAAGAAAATGCAAAGACAGGGATCTGCCAATGAAAAATTCGATACTGGCAACAACCGAAAAAAAAAAAAAAAAAATAAAACAGAAAAGGATTCATAGTAACTGCGGTGTAATAAAAGTTTAACATTGATTTACACTCGCATTGCGGCGATGACGATAGAAAAGACAACGACTCCCCACTGTGTAAAATGCGGGGTGAAAGCAAGCGAAGCAAAGGATTTCAAGACAACGCACTTGAATACCAGTGACTTGAATATCGCCCAGATAACACTGAATGTGTGCTAGTAAGGGTACTGGATTAACGCTGAAATAGAACTCTGCTGGTGGGTGGTTGCCTGGTTAGTTGGATGGATGTCTATACGTCGTGTATCCTGTCGCGTATTGTATCGACGATGGAAACTTATTCAGCTCTCGGGTCTAGTTTCGGTTTGAAGTATAAAATGTTCGGGGCGAAAAATGGGGGACAAAAATATGCACGGGAGTGGGAAAGGAACTGACAGGACAGAATTACAGAGGAGAACTACACGCGGAGCATCCTCGCCTAATGGCGGTAGTTGGGAGTTATTTTTGTATTCGGTGCTGATGGTCATGGGGGATTTGTTAGACAACTAGTTTGAAAATTGGCTACCTAGTTATCGGTTTCTATGAACTTAAGGTATATACAAGCTTTGGGTGTCGGTGGAAGTCACGTTTTTAATATTGAAACGGTAATGGAAGGAGTAACCAGCGACTTAGTCTGGACGGAGACATTTTGTTTGCAGTGGAACAAGATTATTCTAAGGAGGATTTACTGTTTGATTTGAAAGTAGAAAGAGGGGCGATACAAAATCTGAGTCTGTTGAAATAATTTCAGTTTATAAAGGTTTGTTGCTATAAAATTATGTATACTATAATAAGGGAGTTTATTTGAAATTAAATTATATCCGAAGAATTATATCCGAAAAATTAAACCTAACGAAGTTGGTTGTGGCTTTATAACACCCTGGTTGTCAAAGGTGGAAGCGCAATATATTGCTAAGGCTGATACACACATGGAAATTATTTCAATTTGGCTTCTTACAATACGGTAAATATATAGTTCAAAGACTGAGTAGGACAAAAGGAGACATTTTTAAGGGCTTTCGACAATCAGCGATATCTTACAAAGCTGCCCAAGTAACAATTTGACTATATGTAATTTCTATAGCTTCGATAGAGCTTCTATAGTCTTTGTTAACCGAAGTTGATCCATTTCGAAGCAATTGTTTCGATAATAACTTCAGTAAAACCTGTATGAAGCATAAACACAGGCTTTATAAAGAGATATGAAATTAAGTTTCGATTAAACCTCTATTAGACTTCTGAAAATGTGTCTGGAGATGTGTGGAAATAAGGCTTGTGGTTGGAAGCGCTTCCTAGATGCTTCTTTAGATCTTCTGACCGAAGGCATTATAGAAGCAATGAACTGTCATGCTTTCAATCGCTTGCGGTTGGAAGCTGTACAGAAGCACTTACTCGTACTTCCTCCTAACTTCCATATGGAGGCTTTATAGAGGTAAAAATGAATTTCATATGAAATAAATCACAGCTGTCCAAAGAAACCATTAATTAATGAATCGGGGAAAAATGACAAAAAATAAAACACTTTTAGCACAGTGAAAAGTATGTCAGTAATGTGATTTTAAATAAATACTTTTCGCCCATAAATAAATTGGGTAACACTAAATGTCTTGCTTACAACTTCGGTCGAGTAAGCTACAAGTTTATTGCAAATCTTAACGAAACTCTAAAATGTATCAAGTAGTTCAGATTTGCCACTACTACAGCATTATGACGAATTAGCCTAGAGGGTAGAGTATCGGACCACTACGCAGCAGGACCCATGTTCGATTCTCAGTGCGACGCATGTAAGTAAAATGTAAATTATAACGAGTACGTAAATGTGAACTCCATGAAAATTGCACAAAATCATTGTAATAAAGTAATAGGCACCGATTACTGGCCATAAATGTTCTAAAATGGCGAATAGAAGAGGAGATGCAAGTACAAGAACGAACTAGAGCTATCCCGAGGTCTGGATGTTGTATTAAAGTAAAATGCCATCGACTACGTTGGCTCGATTAAATTGCGCAGATGGACATTACTGACCCTTATTGTAAAAATCAACTATCAATTAATAATTGAAATTTATCAATCAATTTTATGAAATGGTATTGTGACTGTCAACTGTCAATATTCTTCTTACATTAGGTTCGTTCGCGTACGAGGTTTGAATCGAACGCAATCGATATAAATCGATCGCAATCGCACAAAGTCTATACACGTACTCATCAAAAATGGCAGAAAAAGAGAAAATTAGCAAAATAACGAGTAACGAGCAGTTCCTCTCTTGGCTCGAAACAGCTCAGAGAATTTCAACCGGCAAGTACTGATAAAAATGCGCAAAATTGACAGGAAACAATTTCAGAATCCGTTTTAAAAAGCAATTGGACACAAAAATAAAATATCTGAAAATAAAGAAAATTCGGTGGTGGTCGAATGTTCTTCTAGAACGTTTCATATGTTTCAAAAAGGTAAGTTATAAATTTATTTTTTTTTTTTTTTTTTTATTTTTTTTTTTATTTTTTTAATCAAATGAGTACATCTATTGTTCTCGCTAGATTAGATACTTAATACAAAAAATTTATACTTAAAAATGACCACCAAAGCCTAACAAAAGGATTAGTTTATTCTTAAATGATTCTCTACTAATATTAAAATCAATAACATCACAATATTTATTGGATTCCCTAAGGCATCTAGAAACTGGTTCATTGTAACCATAGTTAACCCTATGATAGGGTATATGAAATAAAAAGCGGTTTCTAAGAACTCTCGAAGGAGCATAAAATCCGACTAATGATAGTAGAAAAGGGCAATCGATATGACCATCTATCAAATCGCGAATAAACATAACGGAAAAATATTGCCTTCGTCTGAAAAGTGGTAAGATACCGAATAATTTGCACCTCGTCTCGTAAGATGGCATTTCAATATTCCATCGCAGTCTACGAACAGCTACTCTAGTAAAACGCTTTTGGATCTTCTCAATTCTAAAAGAATGTAATTCGTAAAATGGATTCCATACTATACTGCAGTATTCGAGATGTGATCTGACAAATGCAAAAAATAGACATTTAAGAGTATGAGGATCATGAAAGTCTTTCGAATTCCGCAATAAAAAACCAAGCATCTGATTACCTTTGGCAACCAAAAACTCAATATGCTTGCAAAAGCTAAGTTTTATGTCAAAAATAACTCCAAGATCTTTTTTGGAGCAAATAATGGACAAAGGGGTATTATCGATTACGTACGTAAAGGGAATTGGAGAGAGGTGACGATAAAAAGAAAGGCTTTGACATTTAGAGACATTGAGATGAAGGTCATTGTCATTACACCAAATAGAAAGACATTTAAGGTCTTCTTGTAGAAGAATACAATCTTGAACTGAACGTATTCGTGATATGGATTAGATTTCAAAGATGTAAGTGGCTCAAAGTAGCTCGAAGTGTATCCACGTACTTTGGAGTATATTTTCAGCTTTCTGAGAGAGTTTCGCTCAATTTTTCGAGTTTGACAGATTTTTAGTGCTTGGCTCGTGAAAGTACGCGAATGGACCTATTGTGATTTTTTAAGAAAAAGTTCTATTGTGAATGAAAAAAATCGGTATTGCGAACAACAATTTTCATCGATTTTCTTGTCAGCTGTCAATTTTTCTTTCAATCGTAAATTTGCAGTTGATGGGTTCGTGCTACCTAAAGAAATAATTAAAAATGTGAGTTTCGAATTAAATAAGTGATCAATTTTATCAGGATAGCAGGATCATCCAAATCCTCATCTCAATCAAAATATAGTTCAGTTGAAGTCATTTTATATTTTGTTTTTAATTTTAATGATTTTCTGAATTTTTTGTACGTTCCTCCAAAAAAAAAAAACATCTGTCTGACGCACATTCCCATTCACAATAATGTAATTATTTTGAAGGCATTCACAATAGCACAATATTTTATCAATTCATTTTCGCAATACCGATTTTTATTTGAATTGATAAATTCTATCAAACGTCAATCGGTTGATAGTTGATCTTCGCAATAAGGGTGACTATTCCAGCAAAGAAGACATTCGATTCAGATCCCTCACGTTTAGCACGATAAGGAAGACCAAACATTTTGAAGATCAACAGTTTGTGGATAAAAAAAAGGGAAATCTCAACAAGAGTTGATGGAACAGTTTTTCCTAGGACTTTCTACTTCGTATGTCACTCTCGTTTTCAAACTAGTCACAGAAGGCCTTAAATTGGCCCGGGCAGCGACGACAGAATGCTATCCGAACTAACGCAACGTCAGCTTGCGATCAGTGAGTTCTATTGCTGCACTACAGGTGTAGGCAAGATGATGACTTTACTGAGACTGCAGCAGATGTCGTCGATGGCGATGTTCCGGAGGAACTGCAAACACTTGTGATTAAGATGGAGTCTTCGAGACACAACTATGTGAACTCTGTTGACTGTCACACAGGATACTGCGGCTATTATAAAAAAAGGGTGGGCCATCTAGCGGTTTCTTTTTAAATCATCTGTATTTTGACACTGACAGCTGTTTCCCGCTCGGAATCTTGACAGAAAGTTAGTATCATACCTCCGAAAAACGAAATGAGTCGTTTTACGCTTAAACAACGTTGACAAATATTGAAAACTTATTTCCGAAGTGAGTGCTGTGTAGCCCAAACAGGGAGTTTTTTTAAAAGAAGTTTTGGCGGAAATGAAGCACCAAACGCGCCTGCTGTACGCAAGTTTGTGCAAGAAGTTCGTGAGACTGGTATGCGAGTAGGCAACACTTAAGGAAACCGTCGAAAATGTGACTGCTGCAGCCAGGAGTGTGAGACAGTGGAGTGGTGGCATAATTGGACAATTTGTCTTCGAAAATGAGTCTGGGAACAACGTTTCGGTCAACTTTGGGCGTTACAAAGCCATGTTAACCGCACGGAAAGAATTTTAAGAAAAATAAGCGCAGAATCACGAAAAGTTTGTCTAGTTTTAGAGCTTAGCTAAGGATTTAGTAATTCACGACTTTTTATTCGCAATTCTAGAAATTGTACGAAGTGAAGATATTGACCCTCAAAAGTCGTGAATCAACACTTTTCAGTATCAATAATGCGATCAAACGAGAAATAGATATTGCCATAACCGATCGCAATTTGACACAAATAGTTATCAATTTGATATTACATTTATTGTAAATTGCAAAAACAATTCGTAAATTACCACTTTTCTGTTGTAAATTACGATTTCCTCCCTTAGCAAATTCAAATTACAACCATTTAGTCTTGAATTGCAACTCAATAGTGTTGATTTGCGAGCTAACAGGAGTAGATTTACTGCTTGAGTAGGTAGTTGCAATTTACAAATTCTTTTTATCAATTTACAATTCATATTTTGCAATTTACGTTTCTTGAGTAGTGATTTGAGGCATCACCGTATTAAATTGAAAATGTTTTGTCGTGAAATTAGAATAATTTATTATCAATTTGCAACTTATATCTTGTGATTTATAAATCAAAATTCATCGTTTTATTAATTAGGTTATTTTCGTATTCCTCCTGATATCCAAGAAAATCATACGGCGCCATATCGTCCGGAGACAACGGGATTTGTCTGGGGTGGTTTTTCGGTCTATGATGAAATTTAAAATACAAATAAAATATTTAGATGAACTTGACATTGATACGAACCTTTACAATTCTTTTCGATTACATATTTTAGAATACATTCCAATTGATACTTCTTTTCTAATAGCAAGATGTAACTTCTGAAAAAAATACAGATTTATATGCATAGGTACTTCAGGGTTTTTGGAATTCAATAGGTACTTACAAAATGTATTCCAGAATGCTTTATAATTAGTAGGACACTCACTATCCATACGAATTAGTTATATTTAAATTTAAACAACTTTAACCCGACTGCTTTAAACAAAGATTGAATACCGATTGCCTGTCTCTGCACCGCAACATTTGCACAATGAAGATTTGGCTTCATGATTGCAGCTGTCTAGCAATACCACATACATACATTCATCCATAAAAAGAAAGGACTTAAAAGGATTTCGATAGGTACATGGACTATGAACTGTACATAAAAAAAATCCACACATCAGGTAGTTGATTCCATGGAAATTACAAAAAATATTTTGCAATTTACGACTTCTCTACGTCAATATACGTTTTCAGTTTCATGTGTTAAATTATTACAAGATTTTATTGATTCATCATTCAGTGTTGGTAAATCACCAAATATTTTTTTGCAATTTGAGGTTGTGAAGTGGTGTTTGAGAAATTGACCTATTGGAGTGGTAAATTGCGCCAAACAATCTCGCAAATCACTACAAATAAAAGAAGCTCGAATTGATACTTCTAAACGTAAATTACAACAAACAGAATTTGGTATTCTCCGCCGTTTTCAATGTCAAATTACCAATTTCTGTATCAATCCATGAAAACTTCGTTGTGATTTGCGAGAAATATATAAATCGTAAATTGCAACTCAAAATTTTGCAATTGGTGATTTTCAATTCTTTCCGTGCGACGTTTTTTTTTTTACTGAAATTGAAGACATGGACTTGAACGACCTCTGGTTCATGCAGGATGGTGCGCCATGCCACATAGCCCATGCCACAATCGATCTTTTGCGCACCAAATTCCCAAATCGTGTTATCAGCCATCTTGGCGATGTCAATTTGCCGCCTCGGAGCTGTGATTTGACCTCTTTGATCTTCTTATTGTGGGGAACCGTAATGCCGAATTCACAATGTCGCGTTGACGCGCGCGTGCGTTGACTGATTATGTAGAAACAAAGAGTTCATATGCTGCCACACAAAATACAACCTCAGGCGTTGGATCGACTTTAGATCGTAAATATCGTAAAGTTCAACGCGACGCCTGAGTAGACCTACTCTCTACTCTCACGCGCGTTTGACAACTTTAGAATTTTGAATTGTTCGATTAGTTGGAGTCGCACAGAACCACAAATGTTTATCACACACAAGTTTTAAAAGGCAATATGATGTTCTTTAAATACAAATTAATTAATTTAGTGTTTGAAAATGACGAACGTTTTTTTTTTTGTTGGGCTAATACTTGTTTCTATAAATTTTCTTGGATAAAAAAAAACATTAATCATTGGTCTTGTATCTTTGTTAAGGTTGTTCTTTGGATTAATGTTATGAATGATTTTTTTTATCTATTTTGGAGAATCCTTATTTATTTCTTAGACAAAAATTACAGCTACAAGAAAAAAGAGAGTAGACTTGAAATTTGAATTCTGCTCTCTATTTGTGTAGATTGGTTTAAACCAAACCGAACTTTTAATTTGTCATACTCTACTCTCGCAACGCGACTTCGCTTCAAAGCAGCATTTCGTTTTACAAAATTGTTGCTCGCGCGCTTTGGCATTTCAAATCGTAAAGTTTCGATATAGCGTGTCAAAGCGCGCCGACGCACGCACGCGTTCAACGCGACATTGTGAATTCGGCATAAAGGTCCGCTATTATGCCAACAATCCGGAAACGATTCAAGCACTTCAGGCCAATATCATCCAAGCAATCCGTGAGCTACAGCCCGAAAACATCAACATGGTCTTGGAAAATTGGGGTGACAAACACTTGAACGATGTTGTATTCCATAATTAATGGGAGTGTTTGCTCTTACTAATAAAGCCATAATACATGGGAAAAATGTAGCTTTGTTAATTTTATTGCTTTTTTAAAACCTTGTATTTGGCCCACTATGTACATCTCACACACTCAAACAATTTTTAATTATTACAACTTTATTTGGTATTGTTCCTGTCGCAAGTATTTACTTAGAACTTCCACTGCACTTTCGATTTAAGGATTTATTTTTCTATAATGTCCAAACTTACAAATTACGTCAGTCTTACTTGGTAAGATAGGAACCGCCAAAAACAACCGCGTTTCACACTCACTTAGGCTGGTGCTTATAATCTGACCTGCAATTGATGGTCACTCGACTTTTATAAGCTCGGTTTGGTTTCTTTTTCTAAACAGCTGTCTATCTGGGGCGTTTAATGACCCCCTTTTTTGTCGAATCAATGCCTTAGTCGGATCAGGAGAGGTAAAATATTTCTTGCTCCCGTGACGCATCGTTCTTGGAGACTTCGCATATATGGCCATTCAATAACAAAGGTCAGGAACACACATACCAAGAATGGGAAGTCTTTTGGCTTCGGAAATTGCAAGTATGTGCATACCATTCATGGAAAATCTCTAGAGCGGCAGACAGTACTTTTGTGTTAGAAGAATTAAATTCCATACTATTACCATTTTAAATTGCCGTGATGGTTGGAATTAAATGAGCTTACGATTTTTTTTTTTATTAAATTCCCAGTCATTGAAAACTAAAATGTTTGATGAGTTGGTGACATGGTTTTGTAAAAAACAGATCCACTGTTGCTATTCATCTCCTTTTTACAAATTTTGTTATTAGTGAGATATCTAAGGGTAATCAGGTCGATGCCATTTACACTGATTTCAGTAAAGCGTTTGACCGAGTTGACCACAAGGTTCTTCTGTATAAAATTTGAACGTTTTGGGTTTTTTTTTTCTCTGTATTATTCCTATTTACATAATTTTTCCTCAATTTTAGTCTCTTTTTTCATTTGTACTATACTAATACTCTCAAATGCCAATAAAATGTCAAGCCCAACAATCTTCGTTTCATAGGAGTGATCGAGTGGCTCCACACTAAGCCTTCCCCTTCATATCACTAGACACCAGTAGACCTGCTGTAACGCAAGTCGCACTTTACGCTCATTGAAGGGTTTCAAAGATATTTCATATATGAAATGAAGCAGCTGGTGCAACAAGACCGTACCTACGGCTCTCAGCTTCTCACAATCATTAATTGTGTCTTTTTGGGGATCAAACCTGAGGCCACTCGCTTTGTAGTCCAGCAAGCTAACCGCACGAAGGTACTTTATATGGGGTACTTATGATTTTATGAAGAATGGTCAACTAGAAAAGCCTAACCAAAGCCATGGTCAACGTGGCAAAGTACCTCTTCAAAACTGTGTGGAAGGTACATTCCGGACCAGTGGACTTGTTTACACTATCTTAAAGTTCTTGGTAGAATTCTCTTGCCACTGCATGACTGCGAAAATGCTTCATAATAATCTACGCTCTCAGATGGAGGTGGAGCAAAATCTTAAAGCATTAAGCTGACTACAAACAGACCAAGGCCATTCGTTTGGGTAAGTTTTAAAGGGTGATTTTTTTAGAGGTATAGAACTTTGAAATGGAATAAAACAAAGATGATTTTTTAAATTGACATGAAATTTACTTTTTTCGAAAGATAATCTTCTGGCACTATAATTTAAATACGATTTCTGGTATATGACCGCCACGTCCGGCTCGTACGTGGTCTAATCTGGAGGTCCAGTTTTCGATGACTTTTTCCAACATTTGTGGCCGTATATCGGTCAATCGTTTCGGGCTTATCGGCGTAGAATAGCGACTTCACATATCCCCACAGAAAATAGTCAAGCGGCGTTAAATCGCACGATCTTGGAGGCCAATTCACGTATCCGTGAAACTATGCGGTTACCAAACGTTTCCTTCAATAAATCAATTGTGGCACGAGCTGTGTGACACGTTGCACCGTCTTGTTGAAACCAGAGCTCCTGAACATCATGGTTGTTCAATTGGTGAACGAAAAAGTCAGTTATCTTGGCTCTATGGTCACCATTGACTGTAGCGTTCTGGCCAGCATCGTTTTTAAAGAAGTACGGACCAATTATTCCACCAACCCACAGTCAGTTTTTGTGGATGTTACGATGTCTCAACAACACTTGAGGATTATCATCACTCCAAATACGGCAGTTTTGTTTATTGTCGTATCCATTCAACCAAAAGTGAGCTTCATCGCTAAACAAAATTCGCTTATGAAAATTCGGATACGTATTTCGAACAGAACTATGATTTTCAAAATCAATTTGCACAATTTGGAAGCGCTGTTCAGACGTCAGTCTATTCATGTTGAAATGCCAAACCAAACTAAAAATAAATCACTTGACAGCTGCCGAAATGGCCGGCAGTTAGAATAGTGCTGCCAACTTAAGGTTCCATACCTCTAAAAAAAAAACACCCTTTATATCTCGAACGAAGGGAATGGACCAAAAGCAATTGCGCTTTTGGATGTTTGTTGCGCGAGATTGGAAATCAAACGACTTAAGATTTCATTTCTGTTTTTCCGAGGTTTCAACCTCGCTTAGTACTCCAGCAGACTACACCTACTCACTTGTTTCCGCTGTGATCTTCGAGGTGATCTACAAGTATTCAGTTCGAATCGACGTCCTTTTAGCATTGGATTCACAGCTCGTTTATCATTGAAAAAACCTACTCACCTTCCTGAGTTTACTTTTAAAATTTCATAAAATCTCTGCCATATCCTTGATACAAATTCATCTTAATCTAGGTCTAGTTGATGCTACCGAGTCCCTCCCTGATGCGACTTAATCCCCACAACTAGCCCCCCCTTGCCAAATGTTATGGTTCACCGAACAAAAACCCATCAACCTGTCCCGAAACTTGAACAAATCACCAAAAACGTCCAGCCCATCTGTGGAGCAATAAATTTCGACACAGATATGCAAAGTTGTGCCATTATCTTGTGCTTGGCACTCTAGTAAAAATATAATTTCCAACCCCTCCCCACCCCCAGAAGTCAATAAAACAAATAGAGTGCAAATAAACCTTCCGCTGACACAGTTAAGGCGAAAAAAGGACATTTGTCGAAAGAAAAAAAAAAAAGGACCGAACGAAACCCTCCTCGAAAAGTTAATGACAAGTGTCCCTTTTTGCTCCCTTGCTCTATCAGCAGCACATTCAACCCTCCATTCGAGGCATACTAATTCAATTCAACTTCGCCTACGTAATTTAGTAAAAGTTTTACCATTTGATTTTCTTTTCTGCCAAGATAACTTGTTCGCATGTTATCCCAGCTCAAGGCTGCCCTTTTTTTCTTGTAGGTATGTGTCCTTGTAGTTCGGGACACCATTTCCAGTGCACACCATGCTCGACACACGGAGCAAGGAACATTTAAGTGTTCATTTATTTCAATGGCGAATGTCCTGTCGTTAAGAGTTTGATACGATAATTTTCCAGCACGACACGATGAGGAACATCCTTATGGGCAAAAGTAAAAGCAACACACCCAACTGCAGTCAGCATTTCCTAGCAGCCATATGTTGGTGAACGTATAAAGTTCGATTACTTCGATAAGAAGTGTGGCGGAGTCGTGGAGAGGAGAGACGCGTTATTTTTGCGGTGAAGTGATAACATAAAAAAGGACATGCAGTAGGATCAGCTCCGTCCTCCGCGCACATATACACCCGCCTTTTATCAGTCCGACAGTGGCACGATGGGTGTTGGAAAAGTTTCAGCAGTTTCAACTGTCAAAAGTTGAATGGGTTTTCTTTTGCACTTGCACATTGGTACAAGGGAACCAGTGTCCTGACATGTCATTTAAGAAATTCTCCGCAAGTGTAAGAAGTCGGACAGACTTACAGAAAAAGTGTCGAAAGTCCTTGGAGGGAGTACCATTAGGGGTATTTAATGTACTTAGTTATGGTGTCAGGGGTTTCGGGGTCGTACACATTCAACCTTTTGACAAAGGACTATTGCATTTTTGCTTTCCGATGGTTATCGCAGGACAAATTGTGCTTGTGCATGATATGCACAAGTTTCTGTGGGAGTAGACTCTCTGTTTCGCACTCGATTTTGAACAGCAACGTCACTTAGTCAAATAGTGCTTTAAGCGCGTTAATCGTTACGCCCTATTTGAGGAAACGAAATTTTTATAATACCCAGGACATTGTAAATAAAAATTACCCCACCAACAGTTGGGGTCGTGCTAACAGGCCACATTATTTAATCATGTGTATTTACTCTGTTAACTGGAAATTCACACAAATGATTGCTGATTTTGAACGTCGGTACCTATTTGTTTGAACATTTTTTTTTACCCGAAATTGATAAAAAGGACATCATAGCTACACTTGTGAACGGGCAGTAATAAAATAAATTGGTTAAAGCTTAAATCTGGTAGGCAAGCTAAAAAAATTTACAAAATTCGCCATCGGCATTTATCTCGAATGTTAATACAAGTGGACGCTTTGATTTTTTTCTACCCGATGCCGATAAGTACTTTTATGACTGTGGAAAAAGTTGTGATGTGCTTTTTGTAGACGGCTGGGGAATGAAATTTAAGAAGAAAAACAACAAACCTTGGCGATGTGCGACTTGTGTAGCAGCGAAACGTCGTGATTCTCTCTCTGGTATGACTCCTGTGTATGTCATAAATGAGATGAACAATCAACAGCAAAGGAAGCGAAACCAGCTGCCCATTACATCTCTGCCACAAATCTCATCAGCTCGAACATCTAATATTACCCTAGAAATGATTTATTCTGAAACTCTCGAAGTAAAAGATATTCCAAGGGTTCAGATAGAAGAACTGCAAGCCAAAAACAAAGAGTGCGAACAAAGAATCGTCTTACTGGAGAATAAAGTAAATTTCTTCGAGCAGCAATTGATTGCTAACCCCATTGAAATCCACAATGTTCCCTCTCAAAGCATTAATAGCTGTTTTTTATTAGCTGTTTTTTATTATCAGCTATGATCCATATAGATCATCGATTTACATGCACTGACAACAACAGCACATGATCCTGCTTCCCATCGAGATCACGAATCATGATCTGAAAATTATTTCTACTATTTCCGACTAGGTGGCTTGTTTTATTTTCAAATGTTGGTGTACCTGTAAACAATAGCCACACAATCACGTTACCAGACTAAAAAATGGAACACAAAAAATCAATTGTTTTTTTTTTTCGCATTCGAATAAACTTCCTGCGCGTATTCCGAGTTATTTTGTTTTTTCTATAAAGGTATGTTTAGACCAGCCAAACATTTGAAAAACAATGAAATACCTACATGTTCCATATTTATTTCTAAAACACTTATCAAACAAAACAATTTTTATGAAATGCTTAGAAATGTTTTGCTGGTTTGGACCTGGACACCAAAAAAATATTTATGAAATGTTTCACAGTTGCGCAATCGTGATGGAAATCATTTTTGTTTTACAAGTATCCATGCAGAAAGTGAGCGCTGTTCTTCGATTATTATTTGTTTTTAAATAAAAGAAAAATGTCCAGAAAAGCTTGGAATACCTAATGGGAAAGTGATTCATTTATTACGATTATTTGAATTAAATCGCGTGTCGCGTGAGTGCCGAGACCAAAATTACAAAAATAAAAACTTCACTCGCTGCTAATAATCCCACCACATTATTTTCTTTCAGAAATCTTTTATAAATGTTAATAAAATCTGACCGATTTGCTTCAGAAAGAAACATTTCATAAACATTTCTGAAATCTTTCGGTGGTCTGGACACACCTTAATATACCAAGAGAAACTCAAGCGTTAGCAGCAAAATATTGTACATGTAAATTTGTTTCACAAAAATATACATATTTGAAAAGAAAAATTATGGAAATTTGATTCAAATATGGTAACACCCCCGACATTTCAAGTGAAATGACATCTGCCTTGTGTGACGTCACGTTGAGAAGAATATTTGCAATATGGCTGGTGGCAATATCAAGTTTGAAATACCCTGTATTATCTGTTTCGTTTTTGAAAGGAACTGTTGCCACAATTCCAAAATTAAACTTTTCAATGATCCGTTTTGTTTTATTTTCGTGATCTGATTCGGATCAGATCACGCTGATAATAAAAAACAACTATTATCAGCATGATTTGATCCGAATCACATCACGAAAATAAAACAGATCATTGAAAAGTTTAATTTTGGAATTGTGGCAACAGTTGCTTTCAAAAACAAAATAGATAATACAGGGTATTTCAAACTTCATATTGCCACCAGCCATATTGCAAATACAGTCGAGCCCGGATAATGCCACATCGCTTAATAGCACAACTCGTTTAAAATCATACAAAAACGATGCTTACAAAGAAAAGCTGCATGCAATTTTGCCCGCTTATAGGCACATTTCACAGTCCATACGTAGATAATATGTATGGAAGTCGTCTTCAATGCAAAAATGGGGTGTGTATGTACATTTTCTTTGGTCGATTCTCTTAATATATGTGACTTTTACTGTTTGTGACTTTCTCACAGTGAGATTGATCCATACATATGCTGGACTTCCGTGTTTATTATAAATGCCTGAATGTATAAAAGTCACAACCCGCTTAAAGTCACAGCCCGCTTAAAGTCACATTATTTTGTTGCCCGTTTGATGTGATATTATGCGGGTTCGACTGTATTCTTCTCAACGTGACGTCACACAAGGCACATGTCATTTTACTTGCAAAGTCGGGGGTGTTACCATATTTGAATCAAATTTGCATAATTTTTCTTTTCAAATATATTTTTGTGAAACAGATTTAGTATTTTATGTTCAAATATGCAACACATGAACAATATTTGCTGTTACAGCTTGAGTTTATCTTGGCATATTAAGGTGTGTCCAGACCACCGAAACATTTCAGAAATGGTTATGAAATGTGTCTGAAGCAAATCGGACAGATTTTATAAACATTTATAAAATATTTCTGAAATTTATTTACTAACCCCCGTATTATTAAACACTTCGTAAAAGTTATCAACTCGTTACTCAGCAGTTACGTAAAAATTTTGTATACTTATTTGTTTATTAATACGGTAAATGTTTGTGAAATGTTTCAACTTTATCCTGTTTTGGTCTAGAAGAAAATAATGTGGTGGGATTATTATCAGCGAGTAAAGTTTTTCTTTTTTTAATTTTGGTCTTGGCAATCACGCGACACGCGATTTAATTCAAATAATCGTATTAAATGAATCATTTTCTCATTAGGTGTTGTCAAAGTTATTTGAAAAAATGCTGGGAAGACGCCTGCAAAAAATAATCGATGAAAAATCGCTAGTCCCAAATCACCAATTTGGATTTAGAAATAAGCACTCTACAATTGACCAAGTGCATAGAATCACAGATAAGATCAAAAATGCATTTGAAGAGAAAAATGTGTGCTCTACAATATTCCTTGATATAGCACAGGCTTTCGATAAAGTCTGGCACAAAGAACTAATTTACAAGTTACAAAGGTAACTGCCGAATCAGTATTCGACCATTCTGGAGTCTTATATATCAGGTCGATTCTTCAGAATTAAACAAGAGACAGAGTACTCAACATTAAGAGAAATTAAAGCTGGTGTACCACAAGGCAGTGTGCTTGGGCCAGTGCTATACCTCTTATTCACTAGCGATCTGCCTGAAAGTGGAGAAACCACTATAGCAACTTCTGCAGATGACACTGCTGTACTTGCTGTCGGAGCAACTGTTGAAATAGCAACAAAAAAGCTCCAAAGAGCAATAAACCGTATCTCAGAGTGGACTAAAAAGTGGCAGATTAGATTAAATGATCTAAAGTCTGTCCATATTAATTTTACGTATGAAAACGTACCACATTTTCCAGTGTACATAGACAACAATGTAGTGGAATACTCAAATACAGCCAAATATCTAGGCATGACTCTAGACGCTAAACTGCGTTGGAAAACGCATGTAAAGAAAAAGAAAGACGAGTTGAACATGCGATACAGTAAAATGTATTGGCTTATTGGGAGATACTCATCCCTGTCCAACTACAATAAGCTATTGCTATACAAGTAAGTTCTAAAACCAGTATGGACCTACGGGCTCCAGTTGTGGGCATGCACATGCCAAACAAATTTACCAAAAATTCAAATCTTCCAAAATAAAGTACTAAGGAACATAGTTAATGCACCTTGGTACATACGCAACGCTGATCTTCATAGAGATCTAAATATTGAAATGGTTGAAGACGAAATTAAAAAAGTTGCTCAAATGCACAGACGTACGCTTCTCAACCACGTTAGCTTAGAAATGACCGAATTATTAAATACAGACCATGTAATCAGGAGATTAAGGCGGATAAAACCGCTTGATCTATAAAAATTAGCTAAGAATATAAATTAGGTTATATTTTCTACCAAAGAGGTTCAGAAATCCGACAACCGGCGGATTTCTCTTTTAAATTCCCTAACAATTCAAAAATAAATTGCCGATTAGTTGAACAACTAGGTGCAATCACATTCGGGATGACGAAAGTCAGTCCCCCAGGGAGGTTTTTTAGATGGGTTAAAGTTCCTCACTATTGCAGAAGCATCCCTCGCGTTCTAGCTCTGCAATGTCTTTCGACGATTTTCCCTTCCAGCGAACTCCATTACAAAAAAAAAAAAATTAGGTATTCAAAGCTTTTCTGGACATTTTTATAACAGCGCTAACTTTCTGCAGGGATACTTGTAAAACAAAAATTATTTCCCATCACGATTGGGTAACTGGGAAACATTTCATAAACGTTTTGATGTCCAGATCCAAACCAGCAAAACATTTCTAAACATGTCATAAAAATTGTTTTGTTTAATAAGTATTTTAGAAATATTTATGGAACATGTAGGTATTTCATAGTTTATCAAATGTTTGGCTGGTCTGGACATACCTTTATAGAACGAGAAAGAACAAAATAACTCGGAATACGGACAGGGGCTTTATTCGAAAGCGAAAAAAATCAATTGATTTTTTGTGTTCCATTTTTTAGTCTGGCAACGTGAGTGTGTGGCTATCGATTACAGGCACACCAACATTTAAAAATAAAACAAGCCACCTAGTCGGAAATAGTAGAAATAATTTTCAGATCATGATTCGTGATCTCGATGAGAAGCAGGATCATTTGCTGTTGTTGTAGGTGCATGTAAGTCCATGATCTATATGGATCATAGCTGATAATAAAAAACAGCTTATGTCTCCAACGTCAACTTGACGCTAAAAGTTTTTCGTGATGGGATGAATGTATGTGTAACAGAGAACGATATTGACTACTGTTACACAAAAAAAAATCGTAAAACGTCACCTAAATATTCACAACAACAATTCACAAAGCTTCATCAATATTCTTCATGTAAGACTATCAACCAGAGTATATCCATTAATGAGTAGGGACACTCTCTCTCCATATGCATTTGCTACTACCACAAAGCAAAATGCAGAAAAAATCGTACAATAAGTGGAAGCAGGTCGAAAGAAGCCTTTTTACCTGAATACAACGACTGCTTGAGAAGAAAAGGGTACACAGCACATTTTACCTGGACCACTACATGGGGCTTGATGCGTACGACGAATGAGTATTCTCTCTCAACCATGCAGGTATGAATTAATATGATCAGGAAACCAGCTTTGCTTTAGTAGAATTGGTATATTTGTATTTTTTGCCATTGGTTATTGATTAAATGGTCTTTGTTAAGGACATGAAAAAGAAATGTTTCATTCTATATCACGAAATTCAACCCTTTTGCTTTGCTACGACTTCGTTAATAACCATTTTTTATGATTTTAAGTTTTATTGCCAGCACTTTTTAGGTAATATATTTCATAGCAGATGGTCATACTAATTATGTACTTAGGTTGGCTGTAGATGGGATTGTTTACATTTTTTTCGCACGTATTTTTAAAGGCGGGCCGGAATTGGATTGTGATCAGTCGTTCATTATCATCAATTGACGAAAGAAAGGGTGTTCCGTGTCTGTGCGTGTGGCAAACAATTAAAAGCAGTGAAATTTATTTCTTGTTTTCCAAATATGTACTACCTAAATAATTTTGAGGGGAATATTTTTAACTTTTTGAAAAATGAATTTCATTACAATTGTTGCAAAAATCAAAATAAGGAATTTCTTATCAAATTTTACCTCCGAGTACGGGCTTACTTTATTCTAAAACAGTTTAATAAAAATAACAAAAAATGTACCAACAAACAAAAATATTTAAGTGCAGATTAATAGATATAAAATGTTCAATAAGAAATATTACAAATTGATTTTGCTTTTTTTTTACGTCACAGCCTGTACCACATTTTGAAATAGTTCAACTACTCTTCCATCCCTCTTTTACTAGAGCACTTTTAGTGCCGTCTATTTCTCATGTATATGTACTGCAAATTGTAAACTGATAAGAAACACGTGGAGAGTGTCCCTTCTCATTAATGGATATACTCTGCTTTCGACGCGTCATTGCAAATAAAAAATAATGAGAGCTAAAAAAGAGAAGAAAGAACCGCTTACAACAACTCTACTCGACTCCAATGCGAAGCCAGAGAAGATGTATATCAACGACTGTTTGACCTATCGGACTCGTCAGCTGTTAAAAACTGCAACATCTATGACGAATGACGATGTCAAAGAATTATAAATACGTCTGGACTAGGAATGGGATAGTGTACATGCGTAGGAATGAGGGTGATAATTTCGTTCGTATTACTTGTGCTGACGATTTTAATAAATTATGAATTCTGCGTATAATGTCCCTCGCCAAAAATCCAATGCATGTAATTATCCAGATGTTCATGCTAGCATTGAATCTGTATAAAGAATCTTATCTTAATAAGTCAACATAGTATAAACTCTTAATAATCCTCTTCATGGAGTTTTGATTTTATTGTTAATCGATAATTTGTATTATAAATTATATTTTTATTCACACATTAGTTACTGATTGTCACCCCACATCAGAACTTAAGCAGAACTTTGTTATTACTAGCGCTGAAGTGTCGTTTAATACTAATTTAGGACATTTGTCCCTTAAATAAAATAACGATAATTATGTAAATTATTCATTTAATTATATTATATTATTAAAATATTGTTATCCAGTTTAAGCTGTAATGAAATGGATAAAACAACAACAATTAATCAAATAATCAAAACAAATACAGGGTCATTTATTTCGTGGTTTCAAGTTGGTAGCGCTGGCATTTGAAGTGTCGTAATATTAGTTGAATGTTTGCCATTTACGATAATGGATCGCTTAACGCGACTGAAGATCATGACTTGGACGATATGTGGTTCCAACAAGAAGGGGCAACAAGCCAAACAACACTACCAATTATGGCTTTATTGCGTGAGAAGTTTCCTGGTCGCGTAGTTCACGTTTTGGCGACGTCAACTGGCCACCAATATCATGCCATTGGACAACGTTATATTTTTTTCTGTGGGGCTACGCAAAAGACCGTGCTTACGCAAATAATCCTCGAACTCTGGACGCATTAAAAACCAGCATTACTCAAGTTGTGGCCGAGATACCGCCCGAAATGTGCGAAAAAAAAAAAAATGACCTCAAAAGAGTCGCATGCTGCGAATCTTCCCGAGGCGGCCATTTGAATGATTTTGTATTTCACGCTTAATGGCAAAATCCAAACTTTGTAATGAAATCTAAAAAAAGCCAATCTTAAACTGAAACGATGACCGCAAAAGATTAAATTGGAAAAAAAAATATTCCGCATACGCCCGAGTAAACAAGAACGGAGCATCTTTCTTAAACAGCAATCAATCCACAATTGACTGGTGACTGGTGATTGCCATAACAATAGGTATATGTGAAGTAGCCCCGTCTTCTTAGGGATATGGAACAACCATTTATGATGACATCTGACAGACAAACTCAATTACTTGGTCATAACTTTTGCCATGCAAATTGGTCTGCAATCTATGTACAAAATGTTGACACAGTCCCATTTGGGTTCGCCACCCACCCAACAGATGAACCAATTTAACAAACGTCGCTCAGTCGAACGTTTTTACATCCGTTCCGATGTCAATTGGTGACATTTGTTATTGCAATTTGCATTCAATAATTGTATTGATTGAGTGATCGCCTACAGGATGTAAAGTATTCCTAGCATCAGCCTGCCCAACCCCACGCATTTATTCCCATTGCATGCTGCATTGGGCCCCATTCCAAATGGAAATCTATTTGGAATATTGACGTTTCAAGTGGGAGTACAACTGCTAGAGGAAGAAGAGGAAAGAAATAAAAATGAAATAAAGCAAACACGAGGCACATAATTCACGCTGGCCATAGCGCAATGCACCATGCAGCAGAAGCAGCAGCAGAACCACCACCACCACCAGCAGTTCGCTTTAGTTATCCTACAGCTGCAACTGGGTATGGTTGCGGATGATTACCACTATGGCGACGGGCACCGACTCATTGCAAACTCATGGTGAGCGTGACAAACAGCATCGATCAATGTGTCCTCGTCGAGAGCTTGAGAGCCGGCAGATGGGGGTAAAAAGTTATCGCTCTGAAATTCAATTAACAATTCCCATTTATTTTATGTTTTCCTCTGCCCACACAGCCTCCCCGGAGCAGCTGCCTCCAGTTTATGGAGTAGAGCGCGCAAATATGTCCCTTAACTAGCAACTATAATGCACTCCTCCCGTGGAATATGGACAAACATGAGCTGGACAAACACACAGCCAAAAACAGACTGAGTCACTTGCAATTACTCGACGGGCGGGAGAGTCGCAAGGCTCATGAATCCTTGATGGCGACAACGGTGGCGGCGATAGACTAAAACTACAAATACTACACCAACTATGTAGTATTTGTACAACTATTCGCATCAAAAATTCAATTTTGATTTGTTTTTCGTTCCGGCCATGGATCCGTTTTGCTCGTGTTGTATTTGCGCTACGAGAAGCGGGTATACAGATTAGAGTGGACCCTTCGATGCAGAATGAATGAGAAATAAATTTGCGTTGCTTTTTTTTCGGTTGGCTATGTACGACTTGAAAGGGAACACAGTTTTGGCAATCAATTGGGAAATCACCAAGTGGGTCGGATGCAAATCAAAATTTCCGAACTGCTTACTCACCAGTGGACTGCGAGTTTGAGGTTTTGAAAAAAAAATCCTCAGCGGCAGTCGATTTAGCTAGCTTATGATTAAAAATGCAAAAACCAATAACTGTAGTAGTTGAACCCGTTATTCTCCTGGATAAAATAGCAGAAAGTTTCTTTGTCCCGGATATAAGTTGTAGGTTGTGGTCAAAATTTTGGATGGGTGGAAATCTTTTTATAAATTTCTGCTTTTAAAATTCTATGTATTTTCAAAATTCTGCTCAATTCAAAATTATTCATTTGTCATTTTCCATTGCAGAAAGATCTATGGCGTCTGCAGAAATTCTTCAGAAACAAATATAATTGACCTTCTTGATTGCATAGAACTTAGTGCCAGAGTGAATTAATTTATTATTAAACTAGCTGACCCGGCGAACTTCGTACCGCCTAACATCGATTAAATTTCGATAGTTGAACCTCTCTATTGAACGACTTCATAGATTTCTTGATCGTTTTTTCCGCGCTAATGATTGAATCGAGTTGGTCCGGTCAGATTTTCTCAATCAGTAAAGAAGTAAGTAAGAATCACCGTTCAGATATTTTTTTTTTCCTCTTCACATTGGATAAAGGTGCTATAGAACATTAAATATCGGTAGTTGCGACTTGTGAACACGGTGGCTCAGTGGCTGGAATGCTGGAATACTTGGGCGAGTGGTCAATTTGTTAAAATGATAGTATACGAATAACCAACACAATATACATCCCCTTCTTTGTACGAAGCGATATGCGCCGTACGGCCTACGCACGCATAGGCCACATGCATCATCACATAATTCTTTAATGCTTGCGATTTGCGCCCACCACCACAAAATAGAGCAAGACCAGAACTATCGGCTCAACCATAACCATCCACAAAATTTCATTGAAATTAAATGAATGGTTCCATAGGTCGACAACACAGGTATGTTCACTAAAATGCCGATAACTCGTATAACCAATACACATACAAAGACCGTATATTCATACAAACCTTGGTATTGACGTCACCTTTCGTTTGAATTTTCCAAAAAAAATCGGTTCACTCATAAAGTGAACCTCAATTATTCAAACACAACGCGACTTATTTTGATATATACTTATATACTATAGAAGTAGATAGATGAAAAACGAAATGTGCCTACAGCGCCACCTGTTGAGAATTTGTTCGAACTCTCATTTTTCCTAGATAATCCCTGATTTGAGACAAACAAAATAAAAAAAAATCTTTCAAATCCGTCGAGCCGTCGAACAAAATGTATGGAAATTCATGTGTTTTTTACGCACGCACAGCACACACATACATTTTCGGATTTCAACCAAACTTCACACAACCCATATATAGACCAATACCAAAATTTTGTGAAAGTTTTGTTATAATCGGTAAATGTGTTAAGGCGTTAATCGGCGACAAACGACCACAATTTTAAGCCTCAATTTTTATATATATAGATTACACAGAGCTGGAACCAATACACTGGCCTCATTCTCCATACAAATCTCTCGAAAATCGTAACCGGCCGCATGAGTTCCCTACCCATAACGGATATTGGTTTCTATTGAAACCAAAGCCCATAAGTCACTACTGATATACTGCCACCATTTACCTTTCCATATCAAATAATATTTCCAACCCCTGCAACTGCCCACCCCAAATTATAGCGTCAAAACCATAAATGGAAGGAAAGTGCCATCAACACCGATTTCAGCCGACTAAAGACCATCAATCTTGCATGCCTTCAGTGCCCTGCGAATGAGCTCTCTATTTTGACCTAATTAAGTGAATAACTACAACGCCTTTGTCCTGCTGCCTCGCACAAAGTTACATATTTTCATTAATCCCCCTTCTGGAGCATCCGTTTTTGTTTTTTTTTTAATTAACCAACATAATAACTTCCGTGCCATTCATCTAATTAATTTTTCCCCCTACGATAACTGAATACGAAATCCCGCCCACAGTAGCCTGGCAAATTAACTCATTATTTTGGAAATCATCTTTTGAGATGGCGTTCCGTTTCGTGATTAATAAGTCGCACACTCAATTTGACGTGCGCTAAGGAACAGAGTGAAACTATCTTCACATACGAATACCAATACGAGTTAGAGGCACAGGCACAGCACCCCAAAACACAAAACGCTCGCTTAGCAAAGACAAAGACATTGTTGAGGAAGAATGGCGCGGAAAATGGAATTAATTTTCCCCCAATAAATCACACGAAAGACAACAATTTTCCGTACAAAAATACCGAGTTTAGTGTTCCGCCAGCAAGGCGATACATGCAAACGGAAGGAGGCACTAGGCAGCATCGAGCAAAGCCTTTGTTTCTAATCAAAAATGTTGCCTCACTCGGTGAGAATTCACTGGAAAAAGGAAGAACCAACCGGTGAATAATTAATACGCTCAAAAGAGACTGATAAATGATTTTTTCGTTCATTGGCTTGTTATTGCTTTAAGTTCTTATTCTTATGTGCTTGCGACGAAGATGTGCGTGTGCCTGTTGATGATGATGATGATGGCGTGCTGTCTGCTGTCTGCTGTCCCTTATTTAGCGCCCGAGGACGCCAGGACGGTCTTGTCTAGAGACCGTCGTCGCATGTGTTTGTGTGTGCGTGGAATGTTTGTGAGAGGCTGCGACTTGTGAAGCATGTCGGTGCTTGGCACTGATGCCAACCAGGGTTTTTTCATGCCTTTTAGGCATTATTTCATTAGTAAAGGCTTTAAGGCTTGTTTTTTCTTCAAAAAGGCATCTTTTTTCAATTTAAATTTTTTTTCTAATTTTGGTTTTTGAATTAACATACTACCTTTTTATTTTTTAATGTATGATTTCAAGGCCCACGACGATCTGATGGACTAAAATTGTTTGTTCAATACTTTGTTCTCATAATAATTCAAGCGATATATTTTCTTCTTCACGTTCTGATAGTTTTAATTGTTTTTGCATTAATCATTCAAAAAAACTTACTTTCTCTGGTCTTTCTGTAATTCACCAAAATATCCGTAGCATGCGTAAAAATTTTAATACGTTTTTAATTCATATTGCATCTTTAGATCACTTTCCGGATATCATATTTCTCTCCGAGATATGGATCTATGATGAAGAAGTTTCAAATTACTCCATACCTAACTTTACTTTTCAGGCAGCATGTAATAATTCTTATTCTGCTGGTGGTGTCGCAGTGTTTTATAGAAGCGACTTGGGGCCTAACATTGTTGTTGAGCGTTTTAATCTTAAAAGTTTTGATTCGATTAGTATATGTTGCGAGATTTCTGGTGCTCGATACTGCTTTGTCGGTATTTATAGATTTAATTATTGTTCAGTTAATGCCTTTCTGGACGATTTTACTGGCTTTCTTGACAATGTGTTGTGTAAAAATCGAATAATTCTGGGCGATTTTAATATTGATCTTATTGCTAGATCAACTGAAGTTGATAGTTTTTTAATGGTTATGTCTTCCTTTGGTCTCGAAAGTCTGTTGAATCATCCTACGAGTGTGGTTCAAGATATCAGCACTTGCTTGGACCATATTTTTATCAGGCTACATAGAAATAAGTATTGTAATTATAGAAGGGTTTTACACGACCTAAAAATAAGTGACCACAGCTTAACTACCATCCAACTTGACCTTAGGATCCCCAGAGTAAAACAATATGTGAATGAAAAATTCACAAAAATTGATTTTCCTTCTCTTAAGTCAGCTTTAATCTTTGAGTTTTGGGACGAAGTTTACAGAGCACAGGATCCATCTACTGCCTTTGATTTGTTTCTACAAAAACTGCAATCGCACTTACTTCGCGCGAGTACACGAACGGAAAGGAGTAACAGTATTAAACCCTTAAAGCAGTGGATGTCTGGTACTCTACTTATATAAATCAGACACAAACAACGATTGTATAAGCGTTTAAAAAAACATCCCAACAACCGCAGATTGAAAAGGTATTACGACAAGGTTTGCCAGGAGTTAAAAACTGAAATACCTCGCCAAAAAGATAGTTATTATCAGAACAGATTGGCGCTGAATATTGGAAATCCAAAAAAGAATGGCAAGTTGTCAACGAAATTTTAAATAAATCCATACCTAACGAGGATATCGTTCTTTCTTTAAATAATACGACTATATCTCTAGCGCTTAGAAGTTGCCACTGCGTTTAATAATTATATTTCCAGTGTAACAGAGACTATACGTGATACCCCAACAAGTAATTGCTCCGATTGTAGATGCGAAACCGTTCTTTCTCATGACCCTTTGCAAAGACAAAGTTTTTTCTTTGTACTATTTTCACCTTATGAAGTACACTCAATCATACAATCTCTCAAAGCATCCAATTCAACATCATGTGATCCGTTTTCTAGTAATATTTTGAAAAATATATCTTTTCTTATTTCAGATGTTTTAAGTTATATTTTCAATTTTAGTATACAAAAGGGTATTTTTCCAAAATCATTGAAAACAGCTGTTGTAATACCCCTGCATAAAAGAGGTGACACTATGTCCTTAAACAATTACCGCCCAATATCCCTTCTATCCGTATTTTCAAAACTCTTCGAGAAAGGTGTCAAATCACGTATGCTGTCTTTTTTAGATAAAACTTGTTTTTTCAGTGATTCCTTATTAAAGTTGTGTTCTGAAATATACAGTAGTCGTATATTCCTGCTGCTCTTTTTATCGACATCAGTAAAGCTTTTGACATGGTGGATCATAATATTTTGCTAAATGAACTTTATAATGCTGGTTTTAGAGGATTTATCTACGAATGGTTTACTTCTTATTTACAAAATCGTAGTCAGAAGGTTAATATTCGCAATTGTTTGAGTGCTAAGACTATTATAAACATAGGTGTTCCACATTGCTCTGTTCTGGGTCCTATTCTGTTTCTAGTCTTTGTTAACTCGCTTTTTATCCAACTCACAGCTTTTGCTGATGATTTATTGCGGAGATGGTTTAAATTTCATAAACTAGTAATTAGTAATAAAACTAAGTTTATGATCTTTAACTTAATGGGTAGAATCTGTGATATGCCACTTCTATACCATTCGCCCAATTGCAATAGATTCCGTTTAGTTAATCCTTGTATACATGATCATAATTTACCCTCTTTTGATTCACTCACAAGTTGCACCTCCGACTGTTTTGAAATTGACGGTGTAGACAGCTTTAAGTATTTAGGTATTATCTTGGATCTTAAGCTCAGTTGGATGGAACATACTTTGTCTTTAAAGAAGTATCTGAACTGTGTTGTTAGACAGATTTATCTTCTCAGTCTTTACTGCAGTTTGCCTGTTTTAAAACTAGTCTATAACGGTCTACTAAAATCCAAACTTCAGTATAGTATAGCTTGTTGGGGTGGTACACATTTTAATAAAATTGAGCCAAACAAAATTACCAAACAAAAACATGCTGTTCAGATTATTAGTAGGGTTAACCGTCAAACTCCCAGCTTTGAGTTGTTTAAAAGCCTAGGATTTCTTCCTTTAACGCATTTATACTTTTACAAGGTGCTACAAATATTTTTTAAAAATTCCGGGTATAATTCTTCAAGGGTTTATGATCGCATCAATTTACGCGTTAACGCCAGAAGTCTCGTACATGTACCCACTATCTACAAAATCTCATTTTTCTTGCGTCTATTTAGTTACTGCACCCCGTTTGTTTAATAAATTGCCTGAAATCTTAAGATGTGAGCGAATTGAATCTGTTTTTCTTAAAAACGTTAATCATTGGCTATTTTCATTAAACTACGCGGTAATTGGTGACCTTTTAAATCCCTTAGTTTGATAGCTACATTTTATCTTCCTTACCATCTTTTCTATTGAAAAAATAAAAATAATTGTATTTCGTGTTTTTACAATTGATATCTTTGAATTAATTTAATTTCTTAAATTTATCGCAACCTCATCGACAAATTTTCTATTTAGTTGTTTAATATGAATCGTACATTCGCCTCTTGTCAGTTTCTGACAACGGAATGTATGTAACTATTTCACTTTAAAGCTTAAGCCGTATTCTTTAAAATGTTTGAATTAAGTATGCCTTTATATTGTATATATAGCTTTAAGATGAAATAAAGTTTTTATCAAAAAAAAAAAAAAAAACTTAATTATGAAACTAAAAAGTCATGAATCTTGTTCCTATTAAGAATTTGTTCTGTGATTTATAACTTATAAGTTTTTTTTTGGAAATAGAAATTGATTATGTTAATTTTTCTATATTTGTGTTTAATTTTGGATTTATTGTTCCAGTTTACGTAAAAAAAATTATTTTAGGCATTATTTTATTGAAAAAGGCATCTTTTTTCTCAACTTTGGCATTTTTCCGTTAAAATTGGTTGGCAACGCTGGTCCTTGGTATAGAAGCATACTTTGTATTTAGTAAGTTGCATTGCTTCCCACTTTCGGGGGGATTTATATGTCGCGCACTGGGAGGGGGAACTTAATACCCGTATATTGTGTGTACGGAAACATAATGCACTGACTTGGTTAATTGCTGTTTTAGGGGAGGAAAAGTACGCGTCTAAGATTTATGAATAATAAGCTGATAATTGGATATTAAATGGATTAGGGGGCTTAATTTAAAATGTAATGGTGTAGCTTTGCGTCGATTGGGGAGCAAGTTGTAATGGAAAACGGGTGTATGGCATAGAAGAGTGGGTGTCTTTTGGAGAGGAGTTTTGGGGGCGAAAGTTTGTAGGTATCATTTTGTTTGTCATATTGTGTTACAGATGCTGTTTGTGGCAGGATGTTTTTGATATACACAACCCATGCCACCATTTCAACTAGAACACACAATTTTAGACAAACATTTTAAAGGCCTATTTGTACAGCCATATGTATTTTAAAACTTACTAAACTGACCTCCAGCTAGCTGCCGCCAGTTACGAAAGTGTGGATCAAAAATGGTGTAATAAAAAAATCTGCGCATGTTTTGCAACATTCTAAAAAGTTATACCCAAAACCGAAGAAAAAACATTTCATCAAGGGACTAACCCCATCCTATTGATCACCTTGAATCACACACAGTCGAATTCTAGTAATTTATCCGAAACTAAGCCAAAGTGGCATATATATTTATATATAAGCATATTCGCCACAGGACTTAAGTTCCCCTTGTTGAACAGTATTGTGTATTTTAATAAAACGAAGCAGTATAATTTGTATAATTTGTTTTATTCTAATATTAGCAGCTAAGGAAAGCACAAAGTTTTCAGTCCGAGGTTTAAGCAAAAAAGGAAGAACGATGACTTAAATGTCATAATCAAAAACGTTAGGAAGTGTTCGGAAATTATGTCAATTTAAGGTGCTCACCCAATAAGTCCCTTATGTTATCGAAATATATAACAAACAGTTGATTGAAATTCCAATGAAATTCAAAAGAGTTTCTCTAAGTTTCGAAATGATTGCGGCTGCAAAGAGAAGTTCTAAATCAGCCTCAAGCAATTTTAGATAATCAATGGCATAGACATGTATTTGTGAACAAGGTTTTCCAGGAACAATGTGGATAAATCGCTTGGATTATGGAAATGGCTCATTAAATCCAAGAATTCGTAGTGTTACAAGAGCAGGTGCTCCATGACCTCAGCGTTATGTAGGGGGGCTACAAAATTGAGTCTTTTTACGAAGTTGCTTCCTAAAAAAAGATCTTGTCTGCGACTTTATTTAAAACGCTTATTCAAAAGCTCTTATATCACCAGAACGTTCAAGGTCTGCCCGGAACTAGTGACGAAATGTTACAACTCTTTGATGCGTGGTGAGTTCGGCAATTCAATAAACAGCAGCGCATAACTCAAAAATAGGCCTGTTTTTTTGAGCTTCAACCTCAGCAATGCAACGCAATTACAACAACTGCGTTCGCTTGACTCTTTGACGACTCACAGTAGTTGTTGTGGTTAAAAATAAATAAATAGTTGGCGCAACAGGTCTGTACGGACCCTAGGCCTAGCTACTCACAACCATTCGTTTCGTGTGAGTTTTTCATTTTTGGGACGCATTTTTGTAGTTGCGTGCTGAAAATCCTACTTTACTTTACTTTGCTTTGCTGAGATCGAAGCGCAAAAAAACACGCCTAGTTCTGTTTCTAATTGAAGGTACAACTTAGAAAAAGCGTCCTATTGGGGTAAAAAAAAAATTCACTGGCCAAAGGGACTCAAATTGCGAGGTAGAAACCCACGCAACCCACCTTAATCCTTCAAAAGGTTACTGCTCCAGCAGAAGAGTACAACGAAACCCCACACACACTTCCACACCATATACGCATGCACGTGCACGCATTACGAGTAAATCAACCAAACCGCTTTCTCTGCCTCCAACGTAACGAACGACTCCACAGAAACTGGGTTATTCAGTTAGAGAGTTTGCCATTCAAGTCCTAGCAATGATTGAAACTCTTCTCCGAAAAAACGGTAAGTACTCTCCCCTCCATATATACAGCCAAGCCAAGTCGTACATTTGGGCAAACTTTCTCTGCCTACACCGCTAAACAAAACAAAAGCCGAAAATGAACTAGGCCAGCAGCAGCAGAAAATCCTTTCACAAGCTATCGCTCACAAAACACTTCTCCATTGCCATCGGCACAAACGAACCGCTTCCAACGCAACCCAAACGGACCGCATTTCTAGATCCTGCCGCAAATTCTTCCTCCGCCACCCCCTCCGCATCTATCAGTGAATGCATTCCCAAATAGCCCCGGAATCCTTTTATTTGTCCAGAGGAGCAAAAAAAAAAAGAAGATAAAATAGAATAACCCAGGCAGGAGGTCCTCTGAAAAGCGGCGAATATGCAAATAGCACTTGCAACGAACACATCGCACATCCAATTAGAGTTTAGCGCACTGGCGCTGGCTTCCTCGCGAGTACGATTGCATCCTGTGTACGATGTGAACCTGTAGATACACATTAATACCGTGTACAATTGGACCGCAATAACAAACGGACAGTCAGAGGGATAGAAGCTCGAGTGGGATATGAAATAGGTAAAAGTCGACGAAGTTTTCGGGCTAGCAGATACCTATTACTTATGCGAGGAGAAGTTCGGGGTGCCCACTAGCCCCGCGTTTATATGTGGCAGTGGACTCATACGGCGAACGCATCATAAGTACGAACTCGGGGCTTGATGCCGATTTGCCACATAAAATCTCTGTGGTCGTCTGTAGGATAGTAATGAGCAGTAATCCGGTTCGGTTCGGAAGTGGACCGCAAATTTTCCGTTTATTCGATTGTAAGAGGCTTCGCTACATTACCATAACTTGTTTGTGAGAGAAGTTTCGGTGCGGCGATGACGACGCGCCGGTGACGGTGGTAATGGCTTTTAGGGGGCATTGTGGTTGGGCTTTGGGTTTGGTGTAAAAGTTTTTAATTAAAATTGCATTCGCGTTTCGCTTTTGTTGCATAATGGTATAATGAAGGGCGCTTCGAGTGAGCCTGATCAAGCACCAGAGTGGCAGCTACAGTGGGGCTAAAATAATGGTGGACCAGATTTGGGATTTCAGTGGCAATTGTTTTAAGGGAAGTCGTACCCTTTGGGTGCAGTGCCATAGTATTTAATTGTGATCGAGGCTGGACTACTTCATGAGAGGTGTCAGGCTTGATCCCCGGAAAAAGACAAATTACATCTTAAGGTTAATTTTTACTGTGTCACCTCTAGCAAGAGTAAAACTCTCCCGGAAAAACGTGCATTCAGTCGTTCGGAATCGGCGGAGAATTGTAGGCCACTTCCATTCGCCCCAAAAAAAAAGGAATCAAGCAAATGAATGGTTGTATCTATATAGCTGCCTTCAACCAAAATTTGTGACCATTTGGTGAAAGCAATCAAGTTGGGGAAAATACGAGTCTTTTGCCAATATCATTTATTTTGATAGCTGCCACCATAATGAAGTAAAGGGTTTTTCAATAAGAGCGCTACAAAAGTTTTAAATAAAACAAAAACGGTTTTGGATATCAATGAAATTCTTTATTCCTGTGAAAGTACGTTCGATGCCATTATGTATGGAACTCGATTTCTTTTGCATGGCCACCACGGGCACGCTTGCAGAAGTCCAGACGCTGAACCCAATTTTCGACGGTTTTCAAGCATAAATCGGCCGATACTGCCGCAATTTCACGTTCGATATTCGTACGAAGTTCATCAATCGTCGCTGGCTTGTTGGCATAGACCATAGACTTGACGTAGCCCCACAGGAAATAGTCTAACGGCGTCGAATCGCACGACCGAGGCGGCCAAGCGACTGGACCATTTCGAGAGATAATGAGAGATAAGACGTTCTCCAAACTTGGTTTCCAATAAATTGATTGTGACATTCGCTGTGTGGCTTGTGGCGCCGTCCTGTTGGAACCACATGTCCTCCAATCCATATCATCTAATTGGGGCCAAAAATATTCGGTTATCATTGAACGGTAGCGATTCCCATTCACAGTAACGTGCCGGTCTTGATCATCACGGAAGAAGTACGGCCCAATGACGCCGCCGGCCCATAAACCACACCAAACCGTAATTTTTTCGGGATGCAATGATGACTCGTGGAGTACGTCTGGAAGGCTGCCTGACCAATACCGCATATTTTGTTTATTGACGAAGCCATTCAGCCAGAAATGAGCCTCATCGCTGAAGATGATTTTTCGATGAAAATCCGAATCATTTTCAAGTTGCTGCTCAGCCCAATTCACGAACATACGACGCTTCTGGTGGTCAAGCGGCTTCAGTTCTTGCGTCAAAAAAAATAATCTTGTAAGGATGTAGGCCAAGATCTTTTCGCAAAATTCGCCACAACGACGTCACAGAGATGCCCAACGCTTGAGAACGAAGTGTGAGAGACACATTTGGGCTTTCTTCAACTGAAGCCTCAGCGGCAGCAATATTCTCGACACTACGGGCACTTCTTTGTCTCACTGGCAAGGGAACATTTTGTACTATGCCTGTGGATTCAAATTTTTCCACTAGACGCTCAATTGTCGATCTGCTAGGACGATTATGACGACCATAAATTGGAGGTAGCGCTCTTAAGGTTGAGGCCACTGACTCCGAATTTCGGTAGTAAATTTTAATAATTTCGACTCGTTGTTGGCTCGTATATCTTTCCATCATGAAATGTGAAGAGAAATGTCAAAAGAGCGGCAAAAAATTCGGCGTCGTTTGCTGTGCCTGTCGCTCTACTTTTGTAGCGTCCATGTTGAAAAACCCTTTATATGTCGTCTTCTACATGTTGGGTAGGTTTTTTAGGGCTGAAGATATATTTTTAAACTATCCTCTATTCCAGTAAGCTACTCTCGACTGTCTTTTCAGCTCTAACCCTTTCAAAGGTCCCGATATTATTTTTGAATTCAACCATTGAAGCAGGAGGGGAGAAGTTGCTTGGAGGTAGCAATTGATTTTGCATAGGCCTGGGTTCCCCTTTTTCATTTTTCCACCATTTTCACAAATAAAAAAATGTCCAAGACTAGGTCGCACGTAACTTGCGCCGATATGCTATAATTTTCACATTGGAAGGTTAGGAAGCTTTGTTCAAAATTTAATTTTGTTTGGTAAATCTGACCAGCAGTTGAGGCTGCAGTTCAGCGTAGACAGAGGCTTAAAGGCGACAGTATTTTACATCGTCCTTGGTTACTTAGGCTGCAGCCACGCTCCACTAGCGACTAAGCGATTGAGCGACGTCGCTTAACCTATGTTTGACACGATTTCATATGTACATTTATGTAGGTATGATTAAATTTTTCTTTTCGTCGCTAGTGACACACTGCGTGGCTGCACCCTAAATCGGCTAAGATTTCGGAACTAACCGCTCCTGCCTCCAGTTGCTCAATTCAAGACGTTTGGGGTAACCTTATGCCTAAGGCGAAGCCTTCCTTTACAGCTTTGCCCCTCTGGGTTGGAGTTAACCAAACGCCGGAGCATTTTCTAAGTAAGTAAGCAGCACGTGTCCCAGCTGAGGTAAAATTTGTTTGACTAAGTTCCTGTTTAGGGATCGCGATGGACCCTTATGGTGCCTAGTGCCGTATGTGACCGTATGGAATTCTCAAAGGATCTTCCGGTCAAAAAGACTGATTCTAGATTTTTCTGCTTTAGACAAGGTACCAATGCCATAAAGCAGGAATAAAACTATCAGGATCTTATACCGAATTTTGTAAGTTGTTCGATGGCTCTACTACCCAAGTAACAATTTGACTTCGGTAATGTTCCAATTTGTAATTTCTGTAGGCAACAGCTTCGATAGAGCTTCTATAGTCATTCTTAACCGAGGGATATGAAAGTAAGTTTTGATACGATCTCTATTAGAATTCGGAAAATCTGTCTGGAGATGTGTGGAAAGTGAATTGTAAAAAAAAAAAACAGCGATTGGCAAGAGCTATTCTCCTATTAATTCCTGACGAAATTTCATTGTCAGAATTTATATCAGAGCCGATGTATACAAAGTCCCTAGCTACATAAAATTTGCCAGCCAAACCCATTTTTGCCGCTTCCTTTAACAAACGTGCCACTGATAGCGTCCACAGAATATGGAGACTTTTACTCCTAAAAACTATTTAGCTATTATTTTAGGGTTATTCCTTCATACCTTTACGGAGACTTATATTTCTAATTAGGAAAGGTTTCTCCTTACTTGCCGGGACCGGGCTGATGATGCTCAAGTTGCATTCATTTGACCAAATTTGGTGCGACAAGATTTCCTTCGTCAATTAAAAATTTTCTGTACGGGATCTGCTGCTTTAACATTTGTTAAAACTGATGGACATTGTTACTGGAGTAGCATCCCTAAATTTTATCTACCGCAAGCTTCTCCTAATTTATCTTTTCTTTTCTCCTTGCGGGTCGAAGGTCCCTCCTCCGATTTTGCACGGAGAACTCGCAGCAGCTCGAGTCGTCTTTCGCAAACGACTTGTTTTGCTGCGTTTGCTAGTCGGCAGTCTTCGTCAAACCTGTGACTTCGTGGTGGTGGTCGATTAAAATCCAGCACATCACTCTCGGCTTTTCAATGATAACTTCTTTGCAGCCACAGGCCTTGCTAAATCGTTTTAAAATCCCTTTTTTCCCCACTGATACTGATTTCCATGGTTAAAAACAACAGTTGGATCTCGTACTATTGCTGTAAACCGTGAAAATCATTGATCTATAAAGATCATGTGGGTAAAATAAAAATGATTTTATAGCTAATATAAAAGTTTGGACTTCTCCTCGAGGTACGACTCCAGAAATCCTAGGTTCAAAGCTTGAAGCTAATGTAAATTTTGACTTTAGCTGATTATGCACAAAATGGGTAAAATTGCCCAATCCAATCTATTTTAGGTCACATGTCTTATTTAAAAATTTCCGTCCTCTTAGCTATCAACTAAAAGTAGTCCATGTACCCTTGCACCCCACTGTCCCCTTTACCCATTGACCACACGCATAGGTCGGACTGTGTTTTGTTTCGACTAAGCCCTCTGGGGGGGCCCTGAGAATTGAAAACAAAAGGCTACTCCACCAGCCACGATACTGTTTTGTTGCTGAATGCATTTCTGCATAAACAATGCAATTCGCGGCAACGAAGGACAACGAGCGATTGCTCCAGTTCCCCCGTGGAATATGCCCTCTTCCACAACTTCAACTATGCAACCAAAGGCCGACTACTCCGCTGGGGTGTGAGAAAAATGAGCAAAGTAATTTAGAACGAAACTTGGCTGTGAAAGTATACTGTGCGCCGCAGTAAGCGTCAGCGGCAGCGGTGCGACGCGACGCGACGCGATACCGACTAGGACGACTATTTCGATGGGCGACAGCAGCGTGCATTGTTTGCTGTATCCGTATCCTTCGGGGTGTTCTTGTTTGTATGGACGACAGTCTTGGTGCGGTAACATGGCGGCGCTGGTCGCCCTGGATGCCCCACAGGCTTCTGTGCTCTGTGGTTCGCCGCGCATCGGTGATAGTTTATTATTTTCCATTGTGTAACGAGGAAGGGTTTGTGGTTTTTTTTTTTTTTTCTTTTTTTTTGTGTTTGTCGTTCTTTTTATTGAAAAATGTTTAAAGTTTTACAATTATCCTTTTTGTTGCTGTCTACGAGTGTATATAGTATTTTCCATTCGTTATCCTGGTGGACTGTGTTGTTAATTATTGCCTTGTACTCAGAGTTCGCGCCTGTGGAAGGATATATTTTGCCATTCTGTGGTTCCGATATTTAAGAGACGGGGTAGCGACAAAATAAAAGGATTCTCCGCACTTTGGTTTAGCAGAATTCGTGTCATGGCTGTGCAGGGATCTTTCATTTCGCTTTTATTTACACTGAATCAGCAGATTTTCGGATGACGACAAATGAATTCAATGATGTTGCGGTTTTGCAAGGCTCAAAGGATATTTATGGGACCGCCCCTCGAATTTGCTCTTTTCAATTGACTCGCTCGTTCGTTACGCGCTGGCTGGGTGATGTGTCTTTTCAAAATAAAATTCGATTAGGGTGCGGATTTCGCTCGGATGTTTATCTAGTCTTGTTCGGAGACTTTCTTGTTGGCATCTTAATTGGCCATAATGGATTTGTTTCACTTGAAGGAGTATTCTCCGTAAGGGCAGCGGCGAGGGTGGATCTGATGGCTCCATAGATTGGTAATAAAATTTAACTAGCCCATTGTTGGCTTTTGTTGTATATTATTGGAACTTTTTAATTGGATTTACAGTTTGAAGAGCGTTCTTTTTTTTCGTTTTTTGTTGTGGAAATTATTTTTTATGAAAGCCAACGATGAAGACGGCAATCGGATTTTATGGCAGTCAAGGGCTGTTTTAATGAGTTTAAGAGGTACTTACGATGCTCGTGGGAGAAATTAGGAAAATTCATTCAAGTAGCGATAAGTCGATAAGTTGTTTAATCTGATTACAGCGATTCGGTTGGGTAACAGTGGGGCTGGGTGTGGCTTGGATGTATAACAAACGATGGACTTGTTACCCGTAGTACTCTGATTTGTTGTTCTAGTTGAATTAGCTTTCCGTGAGGTGTTTCTCGTGCCATCTTACGCAAGTCAGTAAGCAAATTGAAAGTTCCACTGACATAAAGTTTTTCCTCTAAGAAAGCCAAAGTGTGCTTGTGTAAATCTTGCAATATCCCATTTCCTTGCAAGGAACACACATATCCTGTCTGTTGATATGGGCATTCTGTCATCTATCCAGCAGGTCCTACAACCACCAACCCCCAAAGAGGGCGACAATCATTTCAATCGTAAGTGGCACTACATCTTCTCCATCTTGCTTGGTCGCCTTTCGGCCAGGGCGCACATTGTATGGGATCTACTCTACATAAATGACAATGTCCAGTGTCATAGTGTGTGCCTGGCGCCTTTGCCTATGCATTAGGATTTGCTATAGCAACCATATAATTTGATCGTTTAGTATCCATCGAAGCATGTCATCATAAAATCACATCCAGCTGCAGCTGGCCTTTTAACAATACTCATATACGGGTATTTGGGTACTCCCACCCAACCCATAAATACTGCTTTAGTGTCCATAAATTTCGCTTTGGTCCCTTTGGACATCGGACTTTAAATTCAAGCGCTCGTATATGGGATGTGTGCGGATATAGCTATACTTCCCATTTTCGTCTCATGAAGGAGTTTTCTGGGATAACTCCTCCTCGCTGGTTACATAAATTGAATGGTCAAGTGATGGCCTGATGGGGACACATCAGGGAAAAGGATATCGCCTTTTACTACGTTTTCGTGTGTTTTTGTGCAGTTTTTTTTTTTGTCGCCTTAAGGATTCCCGCACACATTCCATTTGCGCTCGCAGGACGAAATTGAGTGGACGTGCATTGGTTTTAAAATATTGTTTTTTTTTTTCTCCTTTCGTTTATGTTGGTTATGGATATGGATACAGTTGCTGGTTTGATGGCAACTGCTACCTAGGTATGGTAGTTGGTAGTGGCATTGGCCCTTTAAGTGGAAGCTAAGATGTGCCAAAAAAGGATTGAAAAACTGCACTGGGTTCGGTTTTTATACGGTTGTCATTTGATCCTGGGTGTTATGGTTAGCAGATGACGCATCTGGCAGGGGAATGTCGCAGACCTAGGGGGGGGGGGATGATTGTGAAGTCAGGCGGAATGGTTGCAATTTTCTTCGGTTTATAAGATATTCTGAGAGTACATCTCCTACCCTGTTGCTTTCATGCGTATAAATCAGAACATCAGCCATTTCGAAGAGAGATGGAAAGTCTGATCAAATCAGAGGGTTGTCGCGAAATATGGCGAAAAGAAATTTACTCCCGTATTTAAATTTGGCCGAAAAGTACAACTCACACAAGCGAGTTTTTCGAAGAAGCTTTTTACGACTCTTTTGTCCTAAATGGGTATGTTGCACAATGTAATTCTATTTATTTTTATTAGCAAACCCAGCTTCGTTGGCGCTAATTTTGAACACATATATGAAAACGGTTTTCCAATAAGGACGGGTTCGATGTTGAAGTCGAATAAAACAAGCTGCGTATGAGGTATTAACGAAATTGCATATCTCTCTCATATAGTTATGTCAATATGTGTAGATATAAAGTCGTCCGAATGTCCGTCCCGGCGTCTCACGGTTGCACGAATCAGAGGGGCATAATTTTTAGTAACTCTGCCGCATATATCCGTCTGAATTTGAGCGATGGCATTATTTATGTTGGCTTTAAGGCCATCGGGCGATTGCCGCTCATTGGCATAGACCTCCGGCTTCAGAAAACCCCACAGGAAATATTCGGATCGCACGATTTTGGTGGCCAATTCACGTCACCTCAGCAAGAGATATCAATACCCTGAAATCGTTGAAGCAGAATGTCCAACGTGGCGTCATGCTGTATGGCACGTAGCCTCGTCCTGCTTCAATCACATGTCGTCTACGTCCATAGCGTTCAATTTAGCTCAAAAGAAATCGGTTAGCATTAGTTCTGTAGCGCTCGCCGTTGATGGTAAAGGCCTCATCAACGTCTTTTTAAAGGAAGTACGGACCGACGACGCCGCCGGCCCAAAATCCGCATCAAACTGTAACTTTTTGTGGATGCATTGGCCTTGTACCCTATACGACTATTTTTTTTTTTTACACAGCCATTCATCCAAAACTTCTGAAGATATTTTTATTTTTTTAATTGGGGCTCTCTTACAAAACGCTTCGAAGCCCATTCAGTGAACAAACTGCGTTGTCTATGTTCATTAACTTTGAGCCCTGGGCCAGTTGGATCTTGTACGTATATAGCCCAAATTCCGATGCAAAAGTTTAAGTCTGCGGAAGGCTGACTTCTTATGCACAGCTAGCAATTGACTCGGGTTTTCCTGTACACGTGTTTTTGGTTTATCTGGGTTCGCAGCTTCAATCTTTGCGTCTCGTATGAAAGACATTTTTTATTGGGAATTCTATTTTACGTATATATAAGAATAGTAACAACGAGTGACGAATTTGCTTATGCCTAGTCTATAAAATAAAATACCAGCTCAACAAATTACTCCAATTAGTCTTAAAAATTGAATTCCCTCTGTGTCAAGCTCCATATCCAGCAAAAGTTTTCTCCTTAAAAATAGAAAAATACCCTCGAAGTATAGAATGAAATTCCCGAATTAAATAAGCCCTCTACAATCCCTTATTGCCAGCAAATATGTAATTAATTTTTAATATTCCTCCCATATAGCGCATTCCCAGAAGGATCTGATAAAAGTGGGTGCAAAAAATAAGTAAATAAATAAACGATTTTAATCCTTAGAGCCGGATTCTTTGTAACGGATCCTATTCAGGCAAAAAAAAATATTAAAACCCATCAATCTCGTAACGAGAATTTAATTCTCTCTCCATTGTTTTTGACCACACATTTGTTTGTGCTACTAATTCTTCTGCAATAAGCATAAGCGTACGTAAACAACCTAAAAATGGCTAAATAATGACGTAAATAATAAAAGGGACATCAAAGGAAAGGCCTCTGTCTCTTTATTAATAGGAGTTCGACTAGCGGACCCTTTTTAATAGGTGACGCGTGCCGATGTCCATTGTTCATGGTTGGTTGGTATTATTTAAAAATAAAAAAATAAATAATCTACGTCCTGTAGGTAGTTATATTTTGCGTGGGAAAAGATATCAGATGTGAACAACACAATATAAAATCGAATGAAAAATGAATTACTCACCGAATAAAGCGCTCAACGATGAATCGCTTCCGTTACGGAATTAAATTTGCCACCACTACTGGACGTGCTCGGTGAACAGCGACGAGTTGTATTGCTGGCTTGGTATAAATAGGTGGATGACAATAAAAGGAATAACCACAGCGGACAGGCAGTTGTTTTGTATTTATAATGCTGTGGTTTTTCCAAAGAAATGTAAAGTTCCAAATTGAATATTACGTTGGTTTTTTTTTGTCGTTAAATTGGCATTGAAATCTTGATGGAGGCTGGTTTGGTTTGCATTTACCTTGTCTAAAAAGAAACTAAAGCTTTTTCAAACTGACAGCGCTTGCTTTTGTATTTACCTGAATTTTGAGTCAAGAAAAAAAAAATAAATGCAGCTCCTTACCCACAAATATTTGATGTCTTTTACGACCTGTTTTTATATGTGAACAGTGAAATCTATGAATTAAATAAAGTTGCCTACGTAAGACCGCTTACAACTTGAGAACGGATTGTCCGATTTTGAGCTACCTACCTCTTCTTTTTTTTTTGGTTTATTTGTCGCCGCCAAAGGAGACTTTACATTTGGCGAGAAACTTGGAAAATTTTAAAGGGAAACCGGAAAAGTTTTTGTATGGTTTCTCATTCATTCAGTTATTTAAATTCGAGTGGCGTCGTCTTCTGTAATCGATTGCAAAAGCTCGACGCTCGAATTATTTCAATTAAAAATTAAATTATGCCGGTTTGAATATATATTTCTCTTAAAAATCGTTGTAGCGCCCAAGTAACATTCGAGTACACATTTTAGGGCTGGCGACGTTCTGGTGTCAATTCGTGACCCTATTTAGGAACTTATGTATCAGAACAACGAAGTAACAGTTCCTTTTTTGTTTCGGAAGTGGCTCAACACAAAGTATCTACCATCTTTGAACACACAAGGCCATAACAATTTTCAACACAAATTGGGAAAAATGCCTTTATTAATAATATTTAATTCTATTATTGTGTACGTATACCATATAATAAATTGTGATGTCTGATTCACTAATTTTGTGTTATGTACCAAAATAATATTCTGACTGCATCAACCATTTCATTATTAAACAGAAAGCAGCTACTGAAATTTAATGGGTAACATAATTTTGCCTTGAAATGTTACTAATGTACTTCGAAAAAAACCTTGATCCTTACAAAATATTCAATATTTAATCAAAAATCTCTCTTATAATTATTTATGCTATTTTAAATGCCGATAGGGAGCATTTTAAAATCACTTTAAAATAAATCTACGATGTCTATATAGACATAATAGTAAAATTTTAATCTATTTAATTACACAAAATCCACCAAAACTGTAAATTTAAAATTTCTTATTTTCCATATTCTTTTTTTTTTAATACAAAATGGATACCTAACAAATTCCTATTTCGGAATAGTGGTTACAACAAAATATTAATTTAATTAGGAATTGTGTCCACGAACACACATCTCCACACATTTTAGACGCTGCGGACATAATGTTTCATTGAAGAAACAATTTTGACACAATAACGTACCTGTGTAGGTATATATTATAAAACTACAAGATAGGAATATTCCTAAATGGGAAATGTTGGTCAATGTCACAGAAGTGATAGGCCCTACTACTCGGGTTTTAAAAGTAGAAATATCCTTAAGAAGTCTTCATTTTGTCATTTTGTGTGAGTTTTTGAGACGGATATAAGGGATCTACAATTTTTGGCCGAGTCCAAACGGCCAATTGAGGTGCTCTTTCATGACAGCTATACTCTCGGATGTTTGTCAGGCGTTCGCGAGATTTGACGGAAAAACCTTTAAAATTTGATTTTCTTATCTTGAGTTTTAAAACTGCTCGGCAGATAAATAAATTAAAGTACAGATCGATACCCAGAATCGGTTTATCGATTTGAAGGCCGCATATCACAGCATTTTAAGAGGTATGCTATACAGAGCTCTATCTAGTTTTGGCAAACCTGTCAGATTGGGCAGAATTACTGTAGTGAACGCTTGGCCGGAAGGAATAAATCTCAGTGACCGTTGTGTCAAACAAAATTTAGACAAGGCGCTGGCGCTGTCATGCGATTTTTTTAACATTTTGTGAGTCAAGACTGGAGGCAGAATCTTTCCGAATTCTGTACGACTGCTAGTCTATGCCGACGATATTAACATTTTGGCAAAATACAGAAGGCTGTCACTGGTGCCTTCGATTTTATTCAATCGGAAGCTGCGAAAATGTGTAGCGATGAAAATGAATGCAAAATCGATATATTCAGTCAACAAAAAGGCGCCGATAACATCAACGAATAGGACAGAGCGTCGCTATTGACAGGTAAAACTTTGAGGTAGTTAGGGGCTCTGTCTACCTCAGATTTTACTTTGGGCTGAAAAAGCAATTGAGTAGGAGAGTCCTATCTTAAATTTTATAATAGACTTTGATTAAAATATTCCTTCTGTACGATCGACTTTCTGACCGTTTGGTGAAGAAATTTATTTGTGTAGGAAAATCCACACCAACAAAGGTTCAAGGTCTTTTTCCGGATTCGAGACAACGAGGCACGCTGTATGCGACTGAGCGAACAAAATTCAGATTGTGTCCGAGTAGCTCCAGTGTAGAAAGAACAAGTCAAGCTACTGAAGGTTTATTTTCTCTATATAGTGACTAATTTGTATAAAATTAACGAATTTATATACAATTAAATATGGCTTTTGCGATACATTAGAGCGCTAAGTTTAAAAGTTTAGTACAATTCAATAATTAGAAAAAATGGCTTTATAAAGGGTGTTTTTTTTAGAGGTATAGAACCAGTGGTGTTAGCACTCTCTCTTCATTTATCCCACGAACCGTGGTCCTTTTCCTTTTTTTCCCTGTTCACCGTACTCGAATTCCCTTTTAAAATCCCACGATACTTTTTTTCGTCAAAATCCAGTTTTTAAAGTAAAATTTGTGTTACACGGAAAGAAAATCAGTATTATATTTATTAGTATAAAAACCACAGTTTGTAAACAGCTATGATTATTTTTTGGTACTAGAAAGTTTTGGTAAAAGACGATTTACATGAGCTGTTTTTTATAGAATTTCACCAAAAATTTATAGTATGAATGCTTTTTTTGCTAGATTTCTGAAAATCCCACGATTTGGTGCTTTTTCCTTTTATCCCACGGAAGGCTTTTCGGACATCGAAATTTCCACAAAAAGGGATAAGTCCCACGATATAATAACACTGTATAGAACTTTAAGTTGGCAGCACTATTTCAACTTGCGGCCATTTTGTCAGCTGTCAAGTGGTTTTAGTTTGGTTTGGCATTTCAACATAATCGACTAACGCCTGAACAACGTTTCCAAATTGTGCAAATTGATTTTGAAAATCATGGTTCTGTTCGTATACGTACATACGTATCCCAATTTTCATAAGCGAATTTTGTTTAGCGATAAAGCTCACTTTTGGTTGAATGGATACGTCAATAAACAAAACTGCCGTATTTGGAGTGATGATAATCATCATGTGTATGTTGAGACACAGTTACATCCACAAAAACTGACTGTTTGTGGTGCTTTATGGGTTGGTGGAATAATAGGTCCGTACTTCTTTAAAAACGATGCTGGCCAGAACGTTACAGCCAATGGTGACCGCTATAGAGCCATGATTACTGACTTTTTCGTTCATCAATTGAACAAGCATGATGTGCAGGAGCTGTGGTTTCAACAAGACGGCGCAACACGTCACACAGCCCGTGCCACAATTGATTTATTGAAGGCAACGTTTGGTAACCGCATAGTTTCACTTTGCGGACCCGTGAATTGGCCTCCAAGATCGTGCGATTTAACGCCGCTTGACTATTTTCTGTAGGGATATGTGAAGTCGCTAGTCTACGCCGACAATGCCGAAACGATTGACCACTTGGAGGACAACATTCGCCGCGTTATTGCCGATATACGGCCACAAATGTTGGAAAAACTCGACGAAAATTGGACCTCCAGATTAGACTACGTACGAGCCGGACAATTCAAAAATATTTAGATGATAATAAGATTTTTGTAGGTAATGTTGATGACGTGCTTCAACACCTTCTTAATGGAGATGAAGTTTAAAGAGACGGATGACTATGTCCTTGGTCGCTTCAAAAATTTTGTTTGATTCCTTGTAATGAAGAACAAAATACACAAGCTGTACAGCGACGTAGAAATGGTGAAAAAAAAAATGTACAGTCGCTGATTAAAATTGTCGAACAGCCTGCGCTATTAAAGACTTCTCACAGATATTTTAACTTGGACGAGTTAGCTTCCTCTTCATTTTTAAAAGGAAGACTTCTGCATTGAGTTGAAAGGGCATTCCTAATGCACACCGTTCACAAATTAAGTCTGTTTGCGTTTGCGCTGACAAATGCAGGGATGGCAAGAACCAACGAAGCTAAATATAGTCCGCATAAGTGTCAGTAGGATTAAGTGAAGCAAGCGAGAGTAGACTCTAAACTACCTTATCCACATTTGCCGCAATAACCCTGTTTTGTGAATAGCCTTTGTCTAAATAAGAACCGTTTTTGCTGTCTAGCAGAGCTACTCGTGATATAAAAAGTAACGTAGCAGGAACGGTCCTCTAGTACAGCGTTTTCCAAATGGTGTTGCGCGGAACCCCGGGGATCCAAAGGGGTTCCGTAAAAAAAAAAAAAAATTTTGGAAGAAAATATGTTGGAGTTTACTTCAGATGATGAAATACACCAAAATTCGGTTACCCTTAAAAAAATCTTTGGAAAAGTATTTTGCCGAAAAATGACGACGTCGACTGGGTATAGAATCCATTTTCAAATTATAGTAAACGATCGACATCAAATATTCATTCCTTCTTAAGCAAAATCTTGAATCAGAAGATTCTAATTTGAATACATTTGATGTTGGACTGAAAGATGAATACCCTGCAGTCGCAGAAAAAGCTCTTATGATTCTCCTTCCATTTGTATTTAGCACCATCTTACAGATGCGAGGCTGGGTTTTCGGCTAACACTTACACAAAAAACAACAACAGACTGGACGCAGCTCCGGACCTTCGCATTCAGTTGTCGGACATTAAAAATTAAAAGTTACAACGTATTTTTTATTGTTCAATAAACGTTTTATAAAATTTAAAAATTATTATTTTTATATCGTTTTTACTCTTTCTTTTCTTGTCAAATATAAAAAATATCCAAACCGCACTTCAAAGAACGATGTTTTTTCTGTAAATATCAATATGGGGGTCCGCCAGAAAAAGTTTGATCTTTTAGGGTTCAGTGGCCGAAAAAATTGGGAACCTCTGCTCTAGTAGTCCATAGTAAGTTCTAGCAACCACAGCTTTTGAAGCGAAGCTTTGTAGTGTGAAACAAAATGAATTCGCCTTCGATTTGTGTCAAATACCATTCCGAATACAGTTATTGGGGCATATTCATAGTTATACTATAAACCTGGGTCTAACTAAGCTCGAATCTAAAGTTAACCCACAAGTAAAACACAACTACTATTCATAAAGAATTTGGCAGCTCTTTTTAATTAGATCCGAGTCTAAAGTGTATTCTACTAGAAATCTGTTACATAAATACTTTCTGACAAAAAGTCAAAAGAATTTAAAACTTGTAATTTGCGTTTTGTTGTGATTCTGCTTGGTTCTGACGTTTTTTTTTTTAAACAAAAATAAGGTATGCATTTTAGTGCGAACATAATTATGTTTTGTGATGTGAACAAAAATTATAAAATTGCACATAACCGGCAAAGAAGAGAACAAAACTGGTCGGAAGCAGAAAAAGAAATGCTGCGTCAGTTGTTCCGAAGGCATTTATATGTTTTGGACGACAAGAGAAACGATGTCAAAATGATTTAAAAAAAAAAACCCCATGGATAGATATTCAAATAAATATGGAAGCTGCTGGAAATAGCAGGCGAGTCCCGACATTTTTCCTTTATTTTTTTTTAGTTTATTATTCACGCGCTACGTTATTTTGTTTATTGTAAACCAAGTATCACATCATTTGTGAAATTCTTAAATTTTCTTTTCGTTCACTTGGTTTTGACGTTTAATGCAGTTAAAAACAACTTAAACATACATTCTGTTGTGTTTAAAGTTAGACTCGAGTTTTTCGTTTAGACGTGGGTTTAAATTGTCTATGAATTACATAAACTCCGGTTTAGTTTATTTATTAGTTATAGATTATCAAAGATCTATAAATATGCCCCATTGTGTTTAAATATGAGCCATTTATCCATTTCTTAAATATTCAATCCACCACATTCCCTCAAGTCCTTATCAATTTTTTTTTATCGAGCTTCTGAAATTATGTTTCATAAACACAAAAAGCCATTTGCCCTGAATGTCCCCCCCGCTAGATTACTTTTGTTTTATTAAACATTTTTCTGATCCCCTCAAAGGAAAACGAATTATTAATGAATTCCTGTTGTAAGTAACAGGGAATACGAAAATCATGTGCTGCAGGTAAATCCCTCCTTCCACCGTACAGTCCCGTTTGTTCTATTGCTTTTCATCGCACTCGCGCGATTTGCCTTTGAACAGAAGAATGCCTCGCATCGAGGAATACACGAGAACTCCTTACAATGATCTTCCATATCCTCCACGGAGTGATGCGCTCCAACAAAATCATTCCCTTCAAAAGCACGATGAAATTTTGCACTGAATTCCATCTAACGTTTCATGGAGCGGGGGGAAACTGCAATACACAGCAGGAGTGGGGCGCATTATTAATCCCTTATCTAATCAATACAAAGCTACTTGTATAAATCAAAGGGATCCTTATTGTATTTGGAAATCACCGAATATGCTCCACCTTCATGCTCGCTTGACTGCTGTAGCTAAAGCGTTGTGAATAACTTATGTTCCTGGAATGGAGCTTCAAGGAGTCAGTGTGCTGTGTAATTTACAACTCAAAGAAACTGCCAATGAATAGATGCGACTATCAAGAGGTCGCAATGGCCATTGGTGCGCTTGGTTCTTGAACCAAATTTAATTAAAAGAAAATATTACCCTAGCGATGTATGCATGGACGAATTTCGCTCTCAAATTGTTCACGTTCGATGGTGGAATTATTAAAGTTTTCGAATTACTTGCAGTTAAAAAAAAGAAATCTACAACCTTTTCCAGTCCCCCTATCCCCTATGGCTATTTGCAATCCATCGCATCGATAGAAAATATGTATTCGTCCCTTCATTCGGATCCTTAAAAGGTGAAAAGTTAATAAATGCAAGCAATTTTGTAAGCGAACAAGGGAAAAACGTGGAGCTGCAGTGTAGGGAACTTTTGCGTCAGATGAAAACGCTCTTACATTGATTAAACCATGTTATCCTCGTTTGCTGGGCCACCGTTCCCGTTCGCACGGCTGGAACTACGTATGGAGGAGGTCCTTTGGCAACATAAAACAGATCGTAACGCAGGGTTATTAGACGGAAATTTTATGGCGAAATCCAATTTTTTTTCGTTCGCTTCGTTCTGTTTGTTTGCTCATTCGAATAAAAGTGCTCATTTCGCGTTTTCCGGTGCAGAACACGGTGGGAGTGGTAGCAAATCGAAATTAATAAAAAGCCAGAGGGCAATAAAAACGTAAGCACAAGGGGCGGGCAGCTTCTGTTGTGGACGGGGACACGTGTGAGCCTCGACGAATGTGTCTCCAAGATGAAGGACGTACCAAGAGAGTAGACCCATTTTACGATGGGCATCATAAATGGCAGCGGCAGCGAATAACTTCATTTTCGCAAATCCTAACGATGCGATATTGTGTGCGGAGAGTCGATGGGATAGATGATACAGGCTGGTGCTAAAGTCAGCGGCAGTTAAGCAAACTAAGAACATAATTCCAAAGGGCGATCTAAACCGTGTCGCTTAAGAAGAACTAACGACGACTTAATAACAAATTTTAGTCTGGACTTAAAATTTACCGAAGCTCACAATTGCGATATTTGTATGAAAAATATAGCCACTGTGAACTATACTAAAATTTAGAGTCGAAACTTAAAATATTTATTGGCAAAATTTTCCATTCAAATTTCGCAACTTTGAGCTTCCGTAAACTTAAAGTCGGGACTTAAATTTTTTATTAGTAGGGAGCAGTGACTTTTAGGTCAGACTGTACAGAGTACACCATGCACGAAATATATTGTCTGCCACCTGTGTATGCGGGGAATTTGATGAAGGATCGCAAGGAATTAACAGAACGTCATTTCGGATGGTAGAATTTATTATACACTCCGGACGCCAATAACGTCGGCTTCACTATACCAATAGCAATTTGAGGGCTAATCAATGGCGGCCTAAACTCTGTCTCCTCTCGTTACTACTACGTGGCAGCAGTCGACAATTGAAATGGATGGTCGATGTTAACTATTTGACAGGACGATGACAAGGGTAGGTTACACCGAATCGTAGATATACAATCGGCAGCTATGCGGTGAAGTGAGTTATTATACGTCGGGAACGTATACAGCTGCTAAGGTTTGGTGTAGGTGTATGCGTCACACTAATTGAAACATTTTGGGTGCTGTAGCAGACGGTGGAGAGACTGGAGAGACTAAGAAAAGCGAGACGAGAATGCGGACAATAAAACGACGGCCTTGCTGAATTGTCACCAGATCTGGGGGCGGTATTTGTAATATGTTCAAGTGGTCTTGTTTTTGTTGCGTGAATTTTGAAAATGGTGAAAGTATGCCAAAGAACATGCAAAATGGTTTAAAATGTTTACGTGGACATCCCTAGTCCCTAATAATATAAAACAAAGTGAATATTTTTTTGTCGGAAGCTACACAATTTTACGGATTTTGAATTTTTTTTTTATTTATTAGGTTTTTATGAGGAGTATTTAAAAAGGTTTGATTTTGTATGTGGTCCAAGTCCAAGAAATTCAATAATTAGACTTTGAACACAAAAAAAGTGAACTTCTCCTTCGTCTATTTGAATGGAAAAAATTCCAGTTTTTAGATATCTAAAACGCGCATTTTTTAAGTCCAAACGTGTCTATTTTCTATATGAGCTGAGCAATATTAATAAATCCTTTGCGAAATGCCTTTTTCATCGATTTGTTAATTGACCAAGATTTTCAAATCGATCTCAGTGGTGGTTTATTTTTTTGGTTTTCTTTCACGGTATATTCGTATTTTTTGAGAGAGCGGGAGGGTTTTTTTTTCATGTAAATACTCGGAATCGGAACTGGAGTCGAATGCATTTGGTCTGCTCAATTGTTCATGCGTTTAAGGTTTTGCGGAGTGAATTTTTTTTTTTGTTCAGTTGGGTAGATGTGGATTATGTATGAATATGAATGTGTATATACATATACTACCTCATACGTACAAATTACAATATTTGCATTCCAATATCAAATCAACCACGGCCACCATGGATGGCGATGGAGTGCGAGTGTGCTGTGCTTTTGAGTGGGACGGATTAATGGATCGAGAGAGATCGAGTGAGATTCCTAATAAAATTACAGTGGTTGTCCAGTATTGATGTCCACGTGTATTCATTAAATCGAAAAATTCGTAATATCCAGCACATTTTAACTGTACGAAACGTTAAATAAAATGTACAAATATTGTTTCTATTCATTCGTTTTATTTCATTTATTCATAAAGTTAAAAAAAACATTGTGAGTCCAAATACATAGCAGTAATGCAGAATAACAAAAAGTTATACGTAGTAGCTAACAGTTTTACAACAGGCCCATACACATCCATACATGCATTCACAATCCAGAGAGTTGCTTTACAACTGCCTAGTGCCTATATATGTATGTATATACATATTCCTTTACTAAAGAAATGTCAACTCTTTTTTTTCATAAGCTATATAGAGACACCAATGAAATTGAAAAAAGTGTACGTTATATCGATCATTCGTTATATCGGCATTCGTTATACTGGACCACCACTTGTAAAACACACTAAACAAACCCTAGTAACGAAACTATCTGCGCGGACGCGAACTCGGAGAGACGCCCTTCCTGGTCAGATGCAAAAAGTGATATAAACCCAATTTGCCTGCCACATCCACCGAGCTGCGTTTCGCAGCCTACTCTATGCTACCTAATAGAGCAGGAGGGATTTCCCTGCTCTCTCTCATACGACTGATCTCGTCGTTTAACATTCGGCCATCCTTCATCACACTGTCCTCAGTGTGGGTACCTTTTATCCATTATTTCAGGATACTTCCTCATCCAATATTTCAGGATTCTTCCTTATCCAATATTTCAGGACTACATTAAATCCAATATTTCAGGATTCTTCCTCATCCAATATTTCAGGACTACATTAAATCCAATATTTCAGGATTCTTCCTCATCCAATATTTCAGGACTATTTCACATGTATGAAATTTATCATACCATGTTTTCCTTCGTTCAGGTACGTTGCTATTGGAACCACCAATGAAAAAGGTCAGACCATTGAAGTCCATCCCAAATTCCAGTAGATTCCAAAACACACGCCCTCCAGCCTTGGGTTTAGAGATCCTCAGAATTACTCAAAGAACAGTCGGAACCAAAAAGTTCATCCTTATTCGGCGGTAGATTCAGGGTCAATACCTTGCCTCAGAATTACGCAGTGAATAGTCAGAACCCAACAGTTAAGCCAATTCACCGCATATGTAACTTCTGGGCCAATACCTTTTTACGTCACCTTTTTAACTTCGTCTTTCTTGGCTTCATTACTTAAAGGCTATTTCACCTTATTCCAGATACACCAGATGTATCTTACTTACATTTTGATTCAATCAATCATTTCTTTTTAATCAATCTTCATAATGCTTTAATTTTAAAATTCCTGCTATCGATGTTAATCACATTAATACTCGCTAACCATTTTAAATTTATTTTCTGGTAGACCAGTTTATTAACTTATTCGCTGCTCTGAAAGGCTTTTAATTTATTATATGCTGAATTATTTTTCAAGATCGTTAACAATGCTTAATTGCAAACGCTATTCCAATCCTGTCCATTTACGAATATTCGTATTGCAAAATCAAAAGAATACGTTTTAAACTATTCGATTGCACCACACTTAAGCCTGTTAATGACGTGAGACCCTTGCTCCGACTCTAGCTTATTGTTTTAGAAAACCGTTTCTATCCTCGTCGCATTACTCTAGTCGCAAATAACTTTCTCAGATAGTCAAGCGCTGATCGGGAAGCCAAAGATCAACTCTTCTGGCTAAACCCTTCCACCGGTGATATTTAACTATTTGCGTTCAGTGTTTAAGCGTCTTTGTATTTATATTGTACCATGTTTTGCTTTATCGAACACCATATCTTCAAAAAAGTATGTTTGAGATTTGCGTTTAAATTAGCCGCCGTTGACTCTGTACAACCTTAATTTGCTGACCGGCACGTTCATATAATTCGGTCAGTGAAATATCATCATCATCATCGGACTTCTCTTCATGCAGACATATGTTCGTTCGGTAAACTGTTGCGTGGTTGAAATGCAAGTAACAGTTCTGGAGGAGTTTGCTAGTTATGTTGTGTTTAATTGGATTGTTCGAATATGACAATCTTGTCTCTTTCAATCTAGCTTACTTCTCGCGGCGCTCAAACAGCATTTAGTACGTGTCGTACTCCATTTTTAGTACAATATTCCTTGAAAACTGTCGATTTGAACGCTGAGCCGCGATCACTTATAATTGGTATGGGGAATCTGAAGGAATATGATAGTTTCACCAGTGACAGGAAGACGGCTTTTGCCTTTTTCATTTGTTGCTTTTACTTGTCTGCGAATTAACAATTTTGGAAGGCTATCAATTATTCCAAAAATATACATATTTTAAGAAAAACGATCCAAATGATCGATGTGTTTGAAGTTGAGTTGCAACTTGGGAATAGGGTGTACTTGATATCGGGTTTCATCCTTTTTCCCTTTTATCGTATGAACATTTGAGGCAGCTATTCAGATATTTGGGGGTTAAATTTTAAATTTAAGGAACAAGTATTGCTTTTTGATGTGCATCATCGTTGATTCCAACCTGCAAGGATCGATGTCTTCGTGGCAAGACTTTACTATCCGCGATCTGAATCCATGCGGTACACAACCCTCAGCCCTTTCGAAGTTCTTTTGAATATACGTCAAGACTAGTATAGCTTTCTTCGATGATTTTCTTCTTAGGGTTTTCGCTGCTAAGAAAAAGTATTTAGTTTCTCGAAACTATGCATCCTGCCTTTATAAAATAGCTACCCGACCGTATATCTGGAACCGAATGATCTGCATGTCGAATCCAGCTTCTTGCATTTCCAATAACTCCTCAACTGAATTACCGCTCATGCATCAGCATGCCTACTCCAGTTGGTAATCAATGCGATGAATTTTCAACCACTATCTAGCGATTCGTTGATTAAATTCACTTTTGTTTGAGTAATTTTTAGACTGCCAATGAAGATTTGAAAATGTTTTTATTTTGCATAAATTATATTTAAACCTTTCCAAAATGTCTACTATCACGTCCATAACTATGATACTTTCTTTTCATCTCTGTTGTAGCTCTGCTGAAGAACGAAACAGGTCGTTTTTCCTCTGTGTCGTTGACTTGTATTAGAACGCCAGTCATTCCTAACGCACATGCGTTTGTAAGAAGCTCGTGATCCTTTTTAGGATCAAATACAGCTTAAACCTAACAGCTGCTTAACTATTTTTTTTTTAATGTATTAATATGGATTCCGCTCCATGTCACCTCATTTGAAAATATAATCTTTCTTCCTGAGCAGTTTATTTAAAGGATGCGCAATTTATGCATTCAATAATGTCCTCACTCGCTCAAGGCCACTTGGCTTCGGGTACACTTTTATTGCTTCAATTCTTATACTGTGTAGCCATTTCCACAAAATGCGTATCAGGTACAGGATCTTACTTATCATTGTGAATGTTTAGATTAAGTTCCTTTAAAATCTTTAGGAACTTGTCAACTAGTTCGAGAACTGCGGGTATATTTTCCTCAAAAATAATTACATTATCCATATGGAATATACTACAACTTTGTTAAAGGTTAGACATAGTGTGACGATCTCCATGAGTCGCAGAAATATAAACGGTGCATTAGTTAGTCCAAATGGTACACGCTTAAACTGGTAACGTCCACGTTGCCTTGCAAACGCCGTCAAATGGCTAGACTTTTCATGCCTCGGAATATGATCGCATGCACTCTTTAAATCCAGGGAATAAATTCTGAACATTTTTCATCGAGCTTAATTATAGCTCCTCTGTATTGGACATTGACATGTAATTGATTCTTTTATAATGAACACACGTTCGAAGCGTATCATTTTGTTTTTCACTATCAATACAAGTCTCGCGTATTCGGAGGTGGATTCTTTGATTTTATTACTATCGAAGAGTTCATCAATTATTATGGAACATGATACGGTTTATAACGCACTATTTTCTTTTCCTTCAGACGAGTTTCTATTTCCATACAATTGGTTACCACAAGCTCACTGATATGGAATGCCACATTTCGTCGATAGTTATTTAAAATGTCTATTAAATGGTTTCTATCCCTAAGTGTACACGTAAAGTCGCCAATGGAAATGTCTTCCTCCATAATTTTACATATTTTTCTTTAGAATTCGGAGTTTCAGAATTTTCGTTGTCTTGTGGTCAAAGAGTAGTATTATCGTTGTCTATTATTTCCTTCCTTAAAACTGCCATGCTTTTTGACAAGGGAAAGCTGTGGGGCATCTAGAAAGCCACGACTTAGTATCATTGCAACATCCCGAAGTTGATTTTCAGCAGTCATCATTTTTTTACTTCTCCGACTACCCTTTGTTGACCGACGATACTTGTAAGTACCACAATGTTAAAATAGTATATACAACTAAAAGATGGTATCAACGCCCAACGCTTCTTTTAAGTACAATTTAACCTCTTTCTGTTTTTTTTTTGTTTAGTTTCATCCACGGCCATACTTATCTTTTTTTTTTTGAGAGCTTACTGGAACATGAATAGTAATTTTTATTTCGCCGACTTTGTAAATGCTTAGTTGATTCGCATATTGAGCCCTCTGATGCATCGAAAAACTCAGAGTCCAGTACGTACCAAAACCTTTTAGTTTCGCTCTGCATTCCTCGTCGTCCCAATCGAATATTGGACTTGGAATGTTACGTCCACCTATCGTCATTGGTGTTTAACAAGCGCGAACGAATTTTACCAGATGGTTCGTCTTTATGTAGTTGTTATTGTACGACCGACAGCACGTTTTGCATTAGCGAGCGAAGTGAGCCAACTTTGAGCACACATACTCGTAGTACGTAAAGTAACGGGATTGTTAATATTCTTTTGCGGTCCACCAGTTTGAGAGTAACTCTTCCAGCATGGCTTAGGATCCGCACAAATGTTTGCTTTGTCAATTTCATTCTATTCCGCGTTTTATTCTGTGCTTGCGTCGATTTAGAAGAATTTAGAGTCACCAGAAGTTCGGAAACAGTTGAATAATTGGCGGTATTAACATTGTTCATCAGCGATATTATGTTTGTTTTTGATGATCGATGTAGTTTCCAATTTCCCTCGACATATACAGACAATTTCATAAGCCTAGTTTTTAAAGGTATCATGATCTAGTTTCCTACATCCCATTAACTCAGCATACACATACCACGATTGTCCTCGAAACAATTAAAAACCTCAACCATGCAATTTTGTTTTGAGGTCCTCCCATATATTTATTTTAACCTATGCACCGCTAGTCAGTGTAAAACCACTACTTCATTTGTTTGTCCTCTCCCTTTACTTGTAATTACTTTATACAGCAAGGTAAGTTTACCATAACGAACTTGCAATATTTTTCTATTTAATGATTATTCTACCATCAATCCATAATACCAAGCATAATCAGCAACTTTATTACCTGTCCTAAGAAGGTACATACGTAGTTGCACTACAATTCTAAATACAAGACTCAAAACCAGGTTATTAAACCTTTTAAAATAAATCGGCTCAATAGCTATCATAAGTAATCAATCCAATACAATTAAAATAGATACAATGTTTTTGCTAATTACCAAACCAATCTACTCCAACCAAATTCTAAAATACGAGCGCTCGAAAATACTTGAAAATTGTAATATCTACAACAATAATGCATGATGTCATAAACAGAATGCAAAACATATCTACACTCCTGTGGACAAGAAGAAGATAAACATTTTTCGGAAGATATCATCCGTCGCATCGGTTGCATTTAATATTTTTATTGCACACCACTTACCCAATCTGAGGTTTGGCTCACTCAGATATTTACCTATGTGCAGACTTACACAACCCATGTTGAGGGACAATTTGACGACCCTTTTTTCCACTTTTATTGCCTTAGATATCGGTCGGTGATAGTCCTTGAGTAACAATTGTGCACACAGTATTCGGTATCTATAATACCCATTTTTTTTTTTTTTTAGCTATAGCGATATTACGCTTCACGACCTCTTCTTTTTTTTTTTTTTTTTTTATTAGGATAGGCGTACGAACACTAGGGTTAACACTACGATTTCTCAAAATTTGTATCTATTGCACTAGATACCACTATCGGGCATTTAACACACACTCGGGGATCATATCCCACTTCTGAATTGTAAAACACACTAAACAAACCCTAGTAACGAAACTATCTGCGCGGACGCGAACTCGGAGAGACGCCCTTCCTGGTCAGATGCAAAAAGTGATATAAACCCAATTTGCCTGCCACATCCACCGAGCTGCGTTTCGCAGCCTACTCTATGCTACCTAATAGAGCAGGAGGGATTTCCCTGCTCTCTCTCATACGACTGATCTCGTCGTTTAACACACTGTACATAAAAATCAATTGCGGGCGGTGCGTATTTGAATGATTTATTTTTTATTTTGTTTAGCTTGAATCAGGGATATTAAAATTCGGAAAATTCTCACCAGGTGGCGCTGTAGGCACATTTCGTGATTTCGTGTGTCATCCATCTCATTCTATATATATTTATATCAAAATATGTCAGATTGTGTTTGAATTGATGTTTTCTTAATGCGTGAACCGATTTTGTTTCTGGAAACTTCAAAGGTGACGTCAATATGTTTATATGTATTTAAGGTCTTTGTATGTGTATTGGTTATACGAGTTATAGGCATTTTAGTGAACATACATGTGTTGTCGACCTCAGAAAGCCCTCAACCACTTTAAATGAAATTTTGTGGATATGTATGGTTGGTTGCAGCTTAAGGGACAAGATAGTTTTGGACCCGATAGGTGGCGCTGTTGTACATCTCTGAAGCCACTAAACTGATATCCAGGACATTTTATGGATGTAGTAATATGGTTGGTTGCGGCTTGAAAGATACGATAGTTTTGGACCTGACTCAGATTGTCGATCTACAAAACCGCTCAACCAATTTCAGTGAAATTTTTGTGGATGGGTGTGGTTAAGCCGATAGTTCCGTTCTTGCTCTGCTTTGGGGCGGTGGGCGTGAATCGCAAGCATTTAAGAATATGTGATGTGGCATGTGGCATATATGGGCGTACGTCGTACACTCAATTAGTCCAGGATACTAACCACTGAAACACCGTGTTCACAAGTCGCAGCTACTGAAATTTTTTTTTTCTATAACACCTACATCGAAAGTAAAGTAAAAAATTATCCGAACGGTGATACTTATTTCCCGGGCTTCTTCGTGCGACATCAGCGCACGATTTTTCAAAGAAGAGCTAAAAACGATCATGGGTTTCATCGTTAAGCACAATGTTTTTGGACAATCGCGTTTCTGGATGTACTCGATCGAATGGCAGAAGCGGGGATTGCCGATTGCCCACATTCTTCTATGGTTGATTGATAAAATCTGACCGGACCAACTCTATTCAATCATTAGCGCGGAAAAAAACGATCAAGATTCCGACCCGGAAACCTATGAAGTCGTTTCTATGCATTGAACTCAATTTAATTCCAAGGGAGTTTCATTCGTTCAATAGAGAGGTTCAACTTTCAAAAGGGATGTTAATAAATTAATCAATTTTAGGCGGTACGAAGCTCGCCGGGCCAGCTAGTATATATATAAAGCGCGTTTTCCTTGACTGCCGGGGATTCCAATGAAGGATCCGCCTGCCTCTGGTATGTGCGCTAAATGGCAGGGCTCATTGAGAGTCCACTTTCCGGCAGTCGATTAATTCCTGACAGCATTTCAAGAACCAACCCCCGGGCGGCAAAAACTCCCAGGTACGCATCAGTCCGATGCGGCTTAAAATCGCATATTAAAATAAGATTTTTTTTGAATTTACCAAAGTTAATAGCCGTCCAGTTTTACTGAAATCCTCCGAGCGACTTGCGAGGAGCCAACCACGCAACGACGTAAACATTCGTTAAAACCTCGACAATCAAAGATAAAGGGTTGGAGGCAAGCAGTCCAAGCAAATAAGGATACCCTGTGCACAATTTGCAGATTTCATCTGCACATCATCGATATCCGGTGGCGAAATAAAACGGTTTTAATTCCATTTCTTTCTCCAAATTTAATTTCACCACGAAAGTGAATTTAAAACACATGCATGCGGCGAAAAACCCGAATGTCCTTCGGAAAGTCGGTAATAAAGTTTGACTTGTGTATATACGGCTACTACTCACCTACGTTCGTGAAACAACATCGTAAACGGGAATTGCAGGAAATCTTTCAACTGTAGGTTGACGATAAATGCCCGCGTAATAAGTCTTCTTAATGTGCTGTTTCGGGCTGCACAATCGCCGAGGCTGGTTGCGAGTTTTGCGAATGGGTTCTTTGGCTATTAAAACTCTCCTGCCTCCTCGCCTGTAAAGGGATGCTTTCGACCTTTTTTTGCGATACTTCCTGCGGCCTATTTGTACTTTTATGGTTATGATGAGTATCGATTGGTGCTGTCTTTTTTTTCTCTCCATTTAATAGGATGTAAATGCAGCCGGCTACTGGGCGTGGACTAAGTAAATGTTTTGCGCGTCTGCCAGGAAAATGACTACCTATTTTGGCATTTTATGCGGAGCAGAGAACTTTATCGCATTGCACGGCCGAAGTTGGGACGAATTATATGCATGAAATGCAGTCATCTCTTGTTTCCATTCATGTTGTGTTCGCGCCCTCATTTCGGTGTGTCACGTTTATCCTGATTTTATGTCATTGAGAGTGAGGTTATTTGTTAAACTGTTTTTTTTTTCGCTTGCAGTAATGATTCTGAAATTCTACGGTGAGATACGGCATGCGGATGAATTTAAATGCAGGCACACATAGCGGGGAAGAAGCGAAAAAAAAAAAAAAAAAACAATTTAAGCCGGAACCAGAATGTTTAATGTAATTACAAACATCTGCTCGTGCAGTTGACATATTGTTGTCACTGGTCGGCTTATGGGTAAGAGGATGTATGTCACTGGGGTTAAAAACATCACCGTTGACAATAAGCGTATTTTCGGATAAATTGTGAAACACTTTGCGTGCCACGAAGGTTGGGTGGTGGTATGTATGCTTAGCGATGAGCCGTCCCTTGTAACCCACAGTGAGAGTTTTTATTCAGCCGCGAGCGGAATGGGGATTTAATGTCACTTAATTTTTTAAGACCAAATTTTCACACCGACGCAAATCCTGGGAAAGGCAAATGAATTCCAAGTTTTCATCGTTTTGAAGCAGCATTTATGATGAAATATGAAATATGATAGGTATTGGTTGTCAAGAGCTCTCTGTGCTGAGTTTAGGATCTCGGCAGTTGGCACAACTGACTTAACTGCATGAAGCGTGACGCGGCTCAATGTGCGTTTTGGAAGTAGTTCTTTCGGACTTCTTCAGTTTCGTCTTGGTTAAGGCGTCTAATGAGTGTGTAATCTTAAATGATACCAAGGTCCGTACTAGTTGGTAAGGCACAACTCGCCCTATATCTCCAAACTGTTCCCAGTCTTGTAACGAGCATGGTAAGCAACTCATTCTCATCCGTCTTTCGGACCTTCATCTCGTGCTGCACGCTCGATATAAATGATCCCAGGTCTTCACCCGCAGTTATCTTCTGATGTCAGCTATGACTTTTCGGAAGCTTCAGGCCTGGTAAATCCGCTCTTTCCACTGGGAAGCGCCAAAAGGAGAACATTGCGTGCTTCGTTACTTCCTTCCTCTGGGCATTTGGGATTAGAATTCGCTTTTAGAAATTTTCGGGAAGGGCCCAAAAAGGTGTCCCTGAAAAAATTGGTCCGATTTGGATTATTTAAAAAAAGTTGTGTCCTGGGGTCCCAATTTTTAAGAAAGGCCCGGATCAATTTTTGTCCATGAAATTCTGTGAGACCTATTCGGGGCAGAAAGGCGAGCTTTTGTGACAAAATTTTGTGGAGCCATTTTCTACAACTGCTGATGGCAACTACTGAGTAAGGTTAGGTATAAAGTTGCAATACACGGATTTTCTCTTTATGCAAACCTCGATGGTGAGGATCAGCTTATTTGTTCATCTGCCAGTATCGGCACGTGAGGTTTCGTCTTTTTTTATTTGGTGTATCAGAGCCCCGGCCCAAATTGCTGCTGCGTAGCTATAGAAGTGCTTAGCTGAACACTCATTATCTGGATAACAGAATCATTCAGCTTTACAGCACTTAGATACGGTCCCTTGAGATATCACATGAAACTTGAAAATTGTTTCACTCCATAACCAGGTGGAGCTATGATTGTGTGTGTCGTCTTAGAAGGCTCTCAAATGGAGTTTTTGTTTCTGGAAAAGAGACGCGCAAGTACAGAAAACGTGGAGAATAGTCTCGTTCTCGTCATTTTTACACATTCCACAAAAATCAAGTCTGAAAATAGTATGTCCCACGGGGTACTGGCTTCGTCCAACCGAACTCGTCTTCCTAGACCTAAAATCGCGAATGGTAAACACGAAGAAAATAGCAAGAAGATCACCCTAATGAATTTCGAAAATATGCCAAGTTGAGAAAGGTTATAGAAGAAAGCATTTCTGTTAACTAGGTCAAAGGCTGCCTTAAAATAAATAAAAAAGGAATACACTTTTTTGCTTCTGGCATGAAAAACTTTGACAATAGATGAAAGAGTGAATATCTGATCTACTGTTGAATAACTCTTCCTAAAGCCAGCTTGGAAGTCAGATAGAATATTTGTCATCTCGACACACTTTTCTAGTCTTTCTACAAGAACCCCGCAGAATATCTTTGCTATAACATCATGAAGGAGATTCCTCTGTAGTTATCAATAACGTCTAAGGGAGCTGCCACGCAGTGAGCGACAAGCGACAGAACGATTAAGCGAATTCGCTCTGTCTATAATAAAAGCGCAAATCGATCATGGCTAACGTGGATACCGCCACGCAATTTCATATGTCTTAAATATTGAGAGCGACGTCGCTCAATCGCTTGTCACTCACTGCGTGGCTGCACCCTAATGGTCCTTTTTTGTGTACAGGGAAAGTTACCGACTTTTTAGAAGAAGAGGGGATGTCCGTAGCGTGGATTTTGTTGCATTTAAAAAAAAAACTCGAATGGAACCCCATCTTCACCTGGAGTCGTTCCATTTTTTGCATTTAAAATCACAGCTTGTATTTCCTCAATTTATGTATCAACATCTAATGTTTCATCCACAGTTAGAGGTTCAGCGTAGGAGAACATTAGATTGGGATGGTTGAAAAAAAGGCGCTTAAAGTGAGCAGAAAGATCTTCAGCAGATACGCCTACTCCGATTTTATAATTAATTTCATTGATCTCGCTCGCGCTCTTCCAGAAGTAATTAGAGCTCTTAGTTTGACCCAATGCTACTGCTTGTTGGTTTCCAAATTCAATTTTCTTTTGAAGACACTGGTTTTTGTTTTGGTTTTTTGTGATGTGTATTAGCTTCGGTGTACCAAATCCATAGGTAACAATTGTTTGAGGTTCTCAAGGCACGCAGAAGAGCAAACAATGTTGGGCGTGCTTTCAAGCAGTCCTTATTAAAGCACTTCTGTTTGGGAGGTGAGTGTTGACTTATGTTCATATTCAGTGACGAATTACGAATATATTTCGTGAGTTGCTTACAAGGTGCGTCTGTGGATTCCATTATTAAATTGCTTTTGAGGAGAAAATCATTCAAATCACGTTGATAAAGAACTTTTCTTTTATTTTTTTTAACAAAGGCGAGGAAGCAGGCGAAGGTTTATTTCGCTGATGGGTGAAGCTTCACATGACAGTTCAACAACAATAGGCATGTGATCAGAGATCACAGAAGATCAATAATCTCAGAGATGGATTTACAGCAGTAATCCCTTTTGTCTCAACAGCATGTTGACTACCCTTGGATCTGCACCTATAACAGACCTCTTGCAGTCGAACAAAAGAAATTGATTTTAAAAACTTTGTCGTAACTATCGTCTGACAGTGAAGCGCAAGTTGTACTAAGCCGCTGACACGAAATTCGCTAACTAAGCCTCCATTTAGTCACCAAACTCTGAAAGCGCCTCAGATATAGCTTTGGCTTTCCCTTTTTCTTCCTACGGTTTCTTCTTTCAGCATTCAGCACTTTATCATATGAGTTTGTAAGTTGCGATGTGAACACCAACGTTAATCTGGTAGATAAGAGTAAGTAAGTAAGCAAGTAAGTTATTCAGTACAAGATATGAATTTAAGAGCTATGGTTAAGCCGTCAGCCTGGTTGGTATATTTATAAATGTACACGGAAAGAATTTTAAGAATAAATCAAGAAAAATAAGCGCAGAATCACGAAAAGTTTGTCTAGTTTTAGAGCTTAGCTAAGGATTTAGTAATTCACGACTTTTTATTCGCAATTCTAGAAATTGTACGAAGTGGAGATATTGACCCTCAAAAGTCGTGAATCAACACTTTTCAGGATCAATAATGCGATCAAACGAGAAAAACATATTGCCATAACCGATCGCAATTTGACACAAATAGTTATCAATTTGATATTACATGGATTGTAAATTGCAAAAACAATTCGTAAATTACCACTTTTCTGTTGGAAATTACGATTTCCTCCCTTAGCAAATTACAACCATTTAGTCTTGAATTGCAACTCAATAGTGTTGATTTGCGAGCTAACAGGAGTAGATTTACTGCTTGAGTAGGTAGTTGCAATTTACAAATTCTTTTTATCAATTTACAATTCATATTTTGCAATTTACGTTTCTTGAGTAGTGATTTGAGGCATCGCCGTATTAAATTGAAAATGTTTTGTCGTGAAATTAGAATAATTTATTATCAATTTGCAACTTATATCTTGTGATTTATAAATCAAAATTCATCGTTTTATTAATTAGGTTATTTTCGTATTCCTCCTGATATCCAAGAAAATCATACGGCGCCATATCGTCCGGAGACAACGGGATTTGTCTGGGGTGGTTTTTTGGTCTTTGCTGAAATTTAAAATACAAATAAACTATTTAGATGAACTTGACATTGATACGAACCTTTGCAATTCTTTTCGATTACATATTTTACAATCCATTCCAATTTACTTCTTTTCGAATAGCGAGATGTACATTCTGAAAAAAATACAGATATATATGCATACTTCGGCGTTTTTGGAGTTATTCAATAGGTACTTACAAAATATATTCCAGGATGCTTTATCATTAGTAGTACTCACTATCCATACGAACTTGTTAAATAACTTTAACCCGACTGCTTTAAGCAAAGATTGAATACCGACTGCCTGTCTCTGCACCGCAACGCAATGTGCACAATGAAGATTTGGCTTCATGATTGCAGCTGTCTACCAATACCACATACATACATTCATCCATAAAAAGAAAGGACTTAAAAGGATTTCGATAGGTACACGGAATATGAACTGTGCATACAAAAAATCCACACATCAGGAAGTTGATTCCATGGAAATTAGAAAAAATATTTTGCAATTTACGACTTCTCCACGTCAATATACGTTTTCAGTTTCATGTGTTAAATTATTAAAAGATTTTATTGATTCATCATTCAGTTTTGGTAAATCACCAAATATTTTTCGCAATTTGAGATTGTGAAGTGGTGTTTGAGAAATTGACCTATTAGAGTGGTAAATTGCGCCAAACAATCTCGCAAATCACGACAAATAAAAGAAGCTCGAATTGATACTTCTAATCGTAAATTACAACAAACAGAATTTGGTATTCTCCGCCGTTTTCAATGTCAAATTACCAATTTCTGTATCAATCCATGAAAACTTCGTTGTGATTTGCGAGGAATATATTATAAATCGTAAATTGCAACTCAAAATTTTGCAATTGGTGATTTTCAATTCTTTCCGTGTACATTTTATTAATAGATTAAATTTTCGATAAATAACTAAATGTAAAGATAGGGATAAAGATTAAAACGTATTCTGTAATTAATAACATTCTATACTGTTTTTAAAAAGCTACTTAAGGTTTTCCAGTCACACTCAGTTAGAAGTTGTATAGTTTCCTGCATAGTTAATGATTGTTTCCCAAAGAAAATTAGCCTCTTCTGTCTGAATATAATGCATATACTTATGATTTGAAAGTTAAAAAAAAATTATAAATATTTAGGAGTTTATTATTTAATCCTGAAATATTATTATTTTGGCTGACGGTATCTAAATCTCAGTTTTTAATTATTCTTTTATAATTTTGGTATTTCCAACAAACAACAAACTTTCACTGACAGTAGTGACAGGTCGAAAGTTCAAACTACCAAACATATTTTGCAATTATGCTTCTGAGTCATTGTTTTTGTGTTTTAGCATGTTCGTTGTTGACAAATGAAACGTTTTATCACGTACTAAGGGCCGGTTTGTTCAATCTTGGTTATCTTTAATCATCGACTATTCCAGCAGATAACCATTGAATGTGTTTGTGCAGCAAAATATTAAGCAGAACATCTACGGTTTGGTTAGTTATCCCAAGAAATCGAAAACCATAGCCAGATTTAACCAATGATTTTCTAGAATTTCGTTTCAAGATATTGTAAGGACTTAGCTTCGACGTATCTGCTATACAAAAACTTTTTGTAGAATACTGCTAGCAATCTTGTGCGAAAAAAAAAATATAAACAATAAAATAAATAAACTTATATATAACGCAAGATGGAGCGACTGCCCTGACCAATAAAATCTGTTCGGTTAAATTAACGTTTTCAACGGATAGATGTATACAATACATTGCCGGATGGATTAAGATTACTTTCAACATTTTTCTCCTTTCATAAATTTGCAGTTCTCATAAATTGAGGAAATATTGCGAGAATGAGAAAATTATTGCGACGTTCGTGGGCGAAATTGAGATGTTAGCTCAATAATAGGCTAACAATTTTTATTGGTTGTTGTACTGATTCATTTTTGTTCTCAATTAGTAGCTTATTGTCTCACACCAAAAAGATGTTATTGCTGTGTTCTTTTTAATTCCCGCATCATTTGATTTTGACATATATGTACTCAACAGTGAAAACATTTTCATTTATAAATTTCCTAGACAAAAACACAAGAAGCCAGAAAAAAAAATGTAACCATTGATTCGGCAAATGAACTGGAAAAATGGAACGATTTGTCGCAAATCAATGGTTTGGGACCGAAGTGAAAAAAACGGTGAACAAACACTCATTGGTTATTTATTACCGATATTTCATCATCGGTTAAACCAAATCGATTATTATAAAGAGTGTATTACTTTTAATAGTTGTTTTTTCCTGACAGATAGCATGTTTTGATCTTTCGGTAGCCAAGTTGGATGCGGTGTTTAAGCTACGATTGACTGTTCCTATCCCGCTGAATGAGAACAGTGCCTTTTAGTTTATGTGCATTTTTTAGCATTTTTGATGCGGTTTCATTAGATCCCGTGTTAAGTTTAAGTTTAATAATTATATTTTTTTCGCTGAGCTTGACAGCTAATTACATATTACGTCATAGATGGCGTTACTAGAATTTTTTCCATATGATTTTTATTTAGTACTAGCCTTCAAACGATAGGTGTATAAATTTGACAGCAATCTGACTATTGATTCGTGAGCTTTAGCATTTGTCATTGAAAAATAATGGAAAAAAGGGAATTTAGAGTTTTGATGAACTAAAATGCTGTGGAAACCAAACAATGGCTTGATAAACATTATCCGGACTCTGCTCCATCGAGACAAATGGTAGAGAAGTGGATTGCAAATCCAAAAGAGAAAGAAATTGAAGTCCAATGATGAAGTATTTGCTGAAACTGAGGCCTATATTAACGAGAAAGAGAAATCGTACTATAAAAGTGGCATTGAAAAGTCAGAAAATCGCTGTATCGCCCTCGAAGGCAACTATGGTGAATAATAAAATCGAGTTTTGTCAAAATTTTTGTTTTTTTCGTACTTATCCTACGGATTTATTGAATGACTGTTATGGGGTGCTTCGTTGGGTTATTGCTTCAATCTTTTCCTGAGGGTTGGCGGTGTCGTTTGGTATTGCAAAAGTGAGATTTTTTCCACGTATTTCGTGGGTTTGAACTTCAAGTTCTTCTTCAAGAGCATAGCAACGTGTTTGAAACTCCTGAATTTGTTTGGATAATTTTTGGTTTTGATGTCGCAAATGTTCCAGTTCCAGGTTCAAATTACTGAAGTCGTCTTTAGTAGCCAGGTTAGCTATGCTAATCTGGAGAGAACTGTCGACAATGGCTTTAATTTATTTGAGATCAGTTTAAGTCATAGACATTTTGTACTGTGAGATTTAAAAATGTTGGACGATCTGTTTATATCTAACGATGCACTCGGTCTTTCTTCTGGCGATGTTAGACAAATGTTCTATTTCTTATCAGACATGTGACAGGCACCAGTCTTTCAATCTTAGCTCCTGATTTTTAGCTTAAATACAGGGTGTCCGCCGGGAAGGTATGCTATACTTTGTTTGTTTATAATTTTAGATTAAATGAAAGAGAATGGATCTTATATTGATTTAATGTCGGCAATTATGTATGGAATACAATATCAGGTAAATGTCCGCCTCTGTTAGTCTCACAAATGCGAGCCCTTTTGAGCACATTTTTCATTACATTCCCACACATTTCACGCGGTATTTCATTAATTTCATCACGAATATTTTGTTTGAGTTGCTCAAGCGTTTCTGGTTTGTTTGCATAAACCTTGCTTTTCAGATATCCCCACAAAAAGAAGTCCGGAGCAGTCAAATCAGGCGGCCGTGGAGGCCAATCAACATCACCATTTCTTGAAATAACTTGTTGTGGAAAGAGGTCTCGCAGTAATTCCATTTTAATCCTGGCTGTATGCGATGTGGCACCGTCTTGTTGATACCACATGTTAATCAAGCCCAAAGCATGAAGTTGTGGCGTTAAAAAGTTTTCAATCATATCACGATATCGCTCCCCATTCACAGTTACCGTTACGAAATTTCATTTTCAAAGAAGTAAGGTCCAATGATTCCTCCTGACCAAATTGCACACCAGACTGTAACTTTTAATGGATGCAAAGGTGCTTGGGCCTATCACCTACAGACCTTCTTTCTTCGAAATCATTCACTACACGATAAATAGTGCGTTTTGTTGGCACGTTGTTTCTCCTAAAAATTTCACGTAACTTTGTAATCGTCACAGTAATCGATGATTGATTTTGATAAAATGATTTAACGATTAAAACACGTTGGTTTATCGAATATTTTTCCATAATAAATTTGCCACGTGTCTACTTCACGTTTACCCAATAGCGGCAAAACAAAGTAGTATACCTTCCCGGCGGACACCCTGTATTATGGTTACCTGAGTTTTATATATTATTTTACAGACAAGTAACAGAAAACATCCAGCGAGTGCATTTTTTAGGTATTATATTTTTATTAATAAATATTTAAGGTTTATAATTTTGCAGAGCGATAAGAAAGTTGACTTTTTTGTTGACACTTTTACAGCAGTTCATCGGACCTTTGTCAGCATGTAAAGGTTCTTACAAGGGCTTTCACAGTCATTTCTTTCTTTCACATCACAGCAATCAGCGAAAGTGGTGGGTTTTGAAGTAAGCGGGGACCAAATACACGAATGCTTTCGGCACACTGACAAACATCTGTCCACCATCTAAGATAGAACGCCACTTTAACATTGACATTGACAGCAGAAACTTGAAGGTATTTATGGACTTCGTCTGAACTGTCTTTACCTGTGTGTTTTTTGTTTTTGTTTGAAACAATATTTCAGTCCGGATCTGGGCGGGATTAACTGGGAGTAAATTAAATCTTCAGCCAATAGAAAAGTGAAACAAAGTGTCACAAGTTGACCTCCTTCCGCGAAATGCTCTTACAAACTGAAGAGTTCTGGTTGAGTTTTTGGCAAAACGCATCTGGGACTCGACGGCTCTCGCACTCCCTAGGTCGACGGCCCTCGATGAAATCGTAAAACTTTGCTTTTAACTAATGTAAGATGTTCATAGGGATTTCGTTCTGAAATGAATCGAAAAATTAAAAAAATATATATATGTATATATATTATGACAAACATGTAACACAGACCAACTTAGCTCAACCATTTGAACTCCCTTTTTCAACGCAACATCGACTAATGTATGCTAAGCATTTACAGATAGTTCCAGAGCTTAATTATCCACTTCAAACTATACACCATATCTATGCAAATTGTTTCCAACTGGGAGTTTGTTTATTTTTTACCCCAAACCGTACTTCAAAAGCACTTAAAAGGGATTCCAAGGGATGCCAGAAAGATACCCAAACGAGTGTGTAAGTCCCTTCTGTGGCTGCTACCTCCCAACACAGGCGGGTGCTCGTCTATCTGCCAACAGGATTACATTTTTAGCAAATTCTGCTGCTGATTAGTGTGCTGCTTGCAATTAAAGTTTCCCTTGTAATTGTGATTTGCTTCCATTTCCACACACAATAAGATGTACCGCACCCGACTTTGACTGGCCGTACGCAAATGATATACTCCTCTCCACCTACACCCACCCCACCCAACCCAAGCCAACAAACGGTAGCCAAGACCGAATCTCTGACCGTAATTACCTCCGAGGTTGATTTAATTGGTAATTGAGTTTTCAGCTAAGAGATTTATGTATATCTGATCAATTATGCGATGCGGCCAAGTGGAAAACACACCGCAGGATTTGTGAGATGAATCAATTCGATGTGGACGATGCCACTGAAGTGGAAGATAGCAACTCTTTGTCCAGTTTACCTGCCAACAGTTCATCGCATTTAACGGCAGTAGCAAATAGCCCTCGTTACTGATTAATCGCACCCATGATCCATAAAATATCCTCGAGATATTACATCCACTTGCGTCGGCCGGGGGGATAGCTCTCTGTGGTGTGATGTGCTCTCATTCTGTGTATCCTTTATACGGGGTGTGTTGCTTTTATGGTCTAGACGTGCAAAACCCTTTATGGCCCATGCAGCCATGAGTGCGGTGCACACGGATGCTATTCACTTGGCGATGCATTTTTGTATGGCCCCTATACACGAGCGCTCGAAGACTAAATAATCATATTTCAGGATAACAAGCATCATTGAGCTGCGCAAAACTTTCCAAAGAATCCCCTATAGTACACATTGTTGTCAGATGGGGGCGGGCAGGGGGGAAGCTGTTTTCGTAAGATTACATTCCCTTCCCACGTCATGGTTATTTACCGGGGCGAAACTGGAATCTTTGCTTCGCATATGGCTGCAAAGCATGAATCCAATTTGACGGAGAGTGCGGATGAAGTGGTGGCGCATTGCACTTTTACGCCATTTGCTGGGAATTTATCTGCCAATTGGCTGTAGGTAGTCTATGTGTATGGAGGGCATGTGTTGTAGCGCCAGCTTTATGAATATTACTTTTAATTCAATTTTTATTAGTAAGTGTGCAGTGGATGGGTGAAAATATCGTAATGGGGTTTATCCCAAGAGATTCGGTTGCACATCGAATCACGGCGACTTGTTGAGTGGAAAAGGTATCAAAAGGTGTTGTGCACTCAAGGGAATGCAGAAAAACAATCGACCGCGAAGGTTAAGGGTCACCAGTTACCAGGTTTTCCTATGGCGTAAACGATTTTCACACAGACCGAGGGTAGGTACCTACCAGTTTAAAGAAAACTGCTACTCAAATACTTGGTCACATTAGTGGAAAGTACATGGCAAATGTCAATGGAATGGTTTTGACATGATAGCGACTACATGGAGAAGTATAGTGACTCGGAATTATGGGACCGGAAGAAAACGACCTTTGGAAGATGCCAAGGCTATTCAACTTGTCTATGACGTGACATATTTTAAAGACTTCGGTATCTTGGTATCCACACAGAAAGTGGCCAGCAAATCAGACCAATCAAACCTCCATCAGTGTGATTCAAAATGGCAGTGGAAGCATAGTTCCACTTAAAAACGTAGGCTTGGACGATGGAGCCAAACTCTCCATTTTGTGATCGCCCAGCTCTCTGCTGAGGAAATGTTGAGCATTGTTCTGTAAGCGCTTTGATAACGTTTTCTTAAAGTTTTTAAACTGTTATAGATCGGCATGTACCGGGTGAAGCAGTGGCTTAGTGGTTAGTGTGTTGGGCTACTAAGCGAGGGGTGCCAGATTCGAAACCCTAAATAAGTCAAATTCAAAATAAAGGCTTATCGCGAACGTCTGACAAGCATCCGCGAGTATATAGCCGTCATAAAAGAGCTTCTCAAATAGGCGTTTTGACTCGGCATAGCATCGTAGATCTGTTCCATTCGAACAAGAAGGTTTCGAACTCACACAAAACGAATGGTTGTGAGAAGCTAGGCCTAGGGTCCCTACGGACCTGTTAATCAAAATATTTAAACCTTTTTTTTTACATAAGATTCGCCAGTCCGATACGACTTACAAGCTCGAGAGCCTATTGGGAAGATGCAAAGTTTGCGACATGCTTCCGAAACCGCTGCTACGAATAAGTGAAGCGGACGATGTCTCGTCTTCTCCAAGCAGCTGCAAGGTTAAGTGGTGCACATCTTGGTGGAACGAAAGCCTAGAAAGACTAGAAAGATTTCTTTTAACAAGGTCAAATTCACTGGTAGGTAAGTGGGATCAGTACCGATCCATCCCAACTCTACAACCGATAGTGGCGAATATCTAAAAGAGTGGACCTATTATCAGAAGCTTCAAGTTGTTCCTGCAGTTAATTGAAGTGTACCCTCGAAAGATGATTCCTACAGCGTGAGATCGAACCTTATGATGCAGTCACACCAGCATAAATAAACCTAGCGTACTCTTTTTCAAGTTCACTTCTATCTGGCTTTGCGAACATAGAAGTTGACCGAACTTGATTATTTAGAGGAAGTAAAAGTCGTAACAAGGTTTCCGTAAGTGAACCTGCGGAAGGATCATTAACGTGTTCCTTCTAAAAAGAAACAAACAATTTTTTATATATATATTTATATAAAAAAAGAAATAATAAAATTTTGATAAGAATTCAATGAACACATCGCAGAGTTTTCACCTTCAGAAAGCCTTGGTAAAGAATAAACAGTCGACTCGGAATACTCATAATATTGTCATCGACTCATTAAAATCATTCAAGGCACTTGGTAGAGATGGTATATCCCAAGTAACAATTTAAATTCGGTAAGGTGCTATCGAAGCTATTTCACCTCCCGAAATATTAACTGCATAAGATCTAATGGAAACACATTTGGCGCACTTTAATGCAAGTATTTACTTGTTTAAGACTTAAAACAAAACTTCTTCCTCTGAAAGGCAATTAACATCCACGGAAGCATCTCACATTTACCAGCAGTAGGTTATTACTTTGGTAGGGGTTTACCGAAACGTTATGGAAGCTTTATAGAGGCTCAAAAATGATCAAGAAAAATCTATTTATGTTTTTTATTACATTTATCAATTTTACATTTTCTTATTTTTTTATTTTTTTTTATCCTATTAATAAATGTTATCCAATGACTTTTTGCAATTTTCATGGAGTTTACCATTTACGTACTCGTTATAATTTATATTTTACTAACATGCGTCGCGCACTGAGAATCGAACATGGGTCCTGCTGCGTAGTAGTCCGATACACTACACTCTAGGCTAATTCGTCATAATGCTGTAGCAGTGATAAATCTGAACTACTTGATACATTTTAGAGTTTTGTTAAAATTTGCAATAAACTTACTGCTTACTCGACCGAAGTTGTAAGCAAGACATTTAGGGCCGTTTTATTCACTATTGTTAAACTTCCCGATAACTCCGAGGTTGACCAACTTCGGAGTTGATTTGAAAGAGAGAGTTGAGCGGCAAGTTGAAAATTGCTTTTATTCACTACTTTAATTCTCAACTCCTCAGTTGAAATTCAAAAGTTGGCTGACTTTCTCTTTCAGAAATATCTCTGGGATATTTGTGGCAGATGACACAAAATATGTCAGTTTCAACTTTGGATTTGAATTTCGCCTCTCATTTTCGTTACGGGCAAAGCATACTTTGATTATATTTTATTCTTTGTCTATGGTTTTCGCTTTAAAGAGTAGATATCCATTTAAAAATTAAATTGGTTCGAGGGTATTTTGCTTTCGCGAAAAAGTTATGTGTTGTTTGCAGCAGTTCCCAGCGCAACTTTGTTACTGGTTTAATTTACATGATCTATCGAACAAGAAACTCGCGAACTTAATAAATATACAATAAATTCCAGCTCTTCGCGATGCACATGCACAATACCTTCTCTAGACGCACGTCAACCAATTAATCAAAAGATGGAGTACCATCATTGTCGTCCACTGTGAGAGACGGAAACGATAGATAAGGTCGTCCCATTTTTCAAGTCCGTCTCCGTGGTATTATCTTTTATTACCGTCTCTCACAGACCAAATTCTCCTCCTCTCTATCCTCTTCACTGCTCGAATCAGACTATGGCCAATTCTCGCAACAATAATTTAAACAATATTTTATTTGAAATTTTAATTTATAATAATTACTTTCGTCACTTTATTTGAAGAGCTAACAGTCAAAACCCCCAAAAAAAATCAGTCTAAACATAAAATCCCAAGTTTGCTCTCCTAACTTCTACTATTTCGGGGAGTTGAGCGAATCCAAAGTTGACCAACTTTCGGTTTTCTCAACTCCTGAAAATCCAAAGTTGAGCGAGTCAACTTTGAGTGAATAAAAGCAAATTCTCAAGTTGAGAATAAAAATCCCCAAGTTGTGTTCAACTTCGAGTGAATAAAACCGGCCTTAGTATTTCCTAATTTATTTATGAGTGAAAAGTGTTTATTTAGAATCACATTATTCACATATTTTTCACTGTGCTAAAAGTGTTTTATTTTTTGTCATTTCTCCCGATTCATTAATTAAGGGTTTCTTTAGACAGCTTTGATTCATTTCATATGAAATTCATGTTTACCTCTATAAAGACTCCATAATATAAGCTAGTACGAAGTACGAGTAAGTGCTTCTGTACAGCTTCCAATCGCAAGCGGTTGACTGCATGACAGTTCATTGCCTCTACAATGCCTTCGGTCAGAAGCTCTAAAGAAGCTTCTAGGAAGCGCTTCGAACCACAAGCTTTATAGAAGCAATTCACTTTCCACACATCTCCAGACACATTTTCAAATGTCTAATAGAGATCTTATCGAAGCTTAATTTCATATCCCTCTATAAATCCTGTGCATATACTTCGTAAAGGACTTACTGAAGTTATTATCGAAACAATTGCTTCGAAATAGATCAACTTCGTTTAACAAAGACTATAGAAGCTCTATCGAAGCTGTTGCCTACAGAAATTACAAATTTGAACCTTACCGAAGTAAAATTGTTACTTGGGATATTTCCACCCGTTATTTAAAAAAGACTTGGAATTCATTTTACCCACCATGGTTGGTTTCTTTAGGATCACTTTGAACTGAGGTTACATTCCCTGGACTTTGGGGGTAGGTCAACGTGGTACTTATCAAATCACGCAACAAGCTCAGAAAACTATAGTAATGCAAACATTGCAGGAATAGTTGACGTGCACGTCAGAAAATATTCAACAGGAAGTATACCTCTAAGCTCCTGTCAATATGCCTATCCGAAAGGTAAAACCGAAAGTGCTCTATGAAGTCTCAAAGAACCCTTAAAAAGTGAATAAAATTGCAAAAAGGTTACGCCTTTCTTGACATAGACGCTCATTTTGATATTACTGCACATGACTCCATATTAAAAAAATGGCGCCATTGTTGAAATAAAGTGCAGGACTGGCGCAGTGGTGCCATTTTGGCTTTTTTATGCTAAATCTAGCATATTTTAACTTTAAATTGCATATCATTATATTAATACGTGAACATCCAAAGTTTCGGTACACTTTTTAAGTATTTATAATGAAATGAGTAGAATGAAACCTATATCATTCGAAAGGTACTGTGCCATAGATGTGCACAAACAATATGTCGCCATTAAGACTGGTAAAATTAAGATATAAATTGCCCATACAAAACAGGTAATTGAAAGGATTTTGGTGACATTCAATTTGTCGTCGCCATATTACCATTGTAGTATTCAAATATAATTCATCTTAGATTAGAACCTGTTTCCGATGAAGCAGCTCATTTACGTATTTTTTTCGATATCTAGATGTCGCTCTTTTCGTTTATAAAAAAAAAACATAATTAACGAAAATAAGGTACGTTTTCTAGTATAACATACTTATGAACTGGTATGGTAGATTTTCGACCACAAGCGCGATTTTAAATAAAAACCCATCATAAGAAACATTTTCGTGGTATATTTTGCTATACAAACAACGAACGCATCCATCAAAATTTGCTGTATTGGACATTACTAAAGATTTGTATAACAAATTGTTAATTTGAAGTATCAGCTGTCAAAGTGTTAAACCTTAAAAACAAAAATCTAAGCAAAAGTCAACTGCCCGTGAGCGTGAATTGCTGCTCAATTTAATTTAATGTCGTTTTCGATTCGGCAAAAAGATCAATTATTTTGAGAAAAAATCAATTTTTTTTTTTGGTTGAGATTGCTTTTCATGTTCGATTTGCCAAAAAAATATTTCTTTTTTTCTGATCTGACTCTCTTTAGAGAAATCTTGATTTTTTCTCAGATTTCACACGACACACAGCTGGCGGTTACGAATTGTTTATCGTTGGAAGGATTGCTTATTTAACTGAATTATTAATTTTTCGAGTATGGAAACAATTCTGTGCAAAAATCAATTTAAATGGGTTTCCAGTGCAAGTGAAAAAAAAAATATTTTTTGCGGCCAACTTTATACACACAAGAACCAATAAAATTCGGATTTTATGTTCGATTTGGCAGCAGAATCGAAAACGACATAAGTTTCTTCCTAAATGGACAGGCCAAATATAACCGTATATATAAATATATGACTTACTGTATTTTTTTAACTCTTTTTTTTTGATAAAGCCGTTGTTTTCAACTTTAGCATATTTTGTTTTATTCTTACATAAAACTTAGCATATATTTATTTCTTGATTTAGCATATTCCGTTGGAAAATTTCTGGCAACACTGCCGACTGGGTCGAATGGATATTTCTCCATTCTATTGATAAGAAATTTGATTGGCAATTTTTTGTATTTTATTAGGTAAAAATCTGAGAAGCGATGCTAGATAAAAGAAACGGTTCATAAAATATAGAAATAGTGTTAAATAAAATCCACTTTGAAGTTATTCATCTGATATGGCAGAATATATATTAAATAACAATGTGAGTTTTTTTAAGTTAAAGCTGTCAGTAAGGGGCCGCAAGTTCTGATTAGAGAGCGCCTACTTTTTATAGTCTCTTACACTTACAAGATTTTTGAGTACAAGGACAAGGTAGTAGGGGTTTTGTTTTCTGATCTGTTAGGGCATGTTTTTATTTTTGACTGGATTCAATTAGTGAAGCTGGTTCCAGGTGTCTAGGATTGGAGCTAGGGTTCGTGATAGACCGATATCTTTGCATAGATAGAGTAGCTTCGTGAAATTTGGAGTACCCGTCTTGTTTTCTGAAATATTTCCGAAATAGAAACTTATTTTGTTAAGAGGGGGTAATTGCTTTTATTCATTGGAATATTGTTGTCAGCATTTACTTTGCTTATAGCTTAATTTTTCATAAACAAAAAAGATATTTGGAAAAGTTTGAAAGAGTTGCAAAATTGCTCATTTTCAAAAGTGTCGGGTAATGTTGGCCCGCCCAGCTATGGGGGTATTGTGGAGTACTACTCCGCACTATCAGAAATAGATAGATCAAGACAAGAATACATATTAATAACTTTACTCAATATTCTAATAATAAATAATGAACATTAACTTCAATTATGCAAATAAAAATTTAAATTAAAATCACAATGAAACCTCTCAAAAAAGGCGGCTAATGTGGAGTACTACAACACTTCATTCATTCCTGCGTACTCCACATTTGCCAAAATGGTAGTGTTTCCAAGAAAAAAAAATTTAAGTAAATACTAAGCAGAACTGTGAAATTTGACTTAAATACCAAAATAGCACTATATGTCTCGAAATAATAAAACAGCCAGAATGCAACTTAAATTCGTGCAAAATACACGATTTCTTCATCGTCAATAAATTAACGACCTCACTACAAAACGACAAAAACCGTATTGCGCAAAAACGAAAGCTTAAGAGAAGAATATAGGAGTAGGACCGAAATTTGTTCCCTGCATAAGTTAACTTACATAACCGATATATTCTCCAACTCTTGACAGAAGACGAGATATGGCGGTGGTCCACATTACCCGCCTACTCCACATTACTCGAATTCACTATTTCTAAGAATTCAGAGATTATTTTTTGAACTTACTTACATTAGCAGGTATAAAATAAATATTCTGATGTACGTGTGCAAATTAAACGGTAGTTTCTGATTGTGTAAGCTTGTGTAGGTGGTTGGAATTATTTTAAGGCGCATATTAAATATGGTTTCAAAAATAATTAGAGGGTAATATTTTGGTAAAAATAAGTTTTGCGTAGGTGTTATTGCGTCTTTTTTGGAAGTGGGCATTGAGATTATCACAAAAATGTACATATATGAAAATAGATCGGAAAATAGAAAAAATTAATAAAACAGATTTTTTCAATTTCTTATTTCGAGTATCTATCTACATTCTACTTATATTATTTTAATATGTATTTTTATGAAAATCGTTTTATAAAACTATGCACACAACACAGTAACAAAGACTGCAATGCTAAGTTTGAAAAATACTATTACTTAAGTCTTTATCCAAAAAATATGTAAGCATTACTTGGTTCTTAAAGTTTTATTCAAATCGAAAATGGGGTTTTCGAGCCATGAGCTGTTTTTAAAAATAACGATTCGAATTGAAAATTAAGGACGCGATAATTTTGAAAACATAAAATTTACTCTAAGTCAGCATTTTGGTCAAAATCGTTGGTGCCGTTTTCAGATAATCAAAGGAACCAAGTTTTTGAATAATGCATTTGTTTTTTCAAAAACCCTTGCGCGATAATATCGAGAAAAAAAACTGAGCTTGCTATTAAATTATAAATGACCATATTAACTTAGAAATGAATTGTTGTTACAATTGTATGGACCGTTTTCAAGATATGCTCAAATTTCAAATGCACCACTATTCGATTTCGAACCAAAAGTACCAAAACTGACCTCACTTACTTACTTAAGCTGAAATATCAATTTCGGTTGAAATCGTTAGAGCCGTTTTCGAACAAATTCAACTGGGATAAACATTTTATAACAGGAAGTACTGTTGATATTGAGGTTATTGTTGAAAAAAAACCACCCGTCCTGTAGGCCCTCAAACTCAAAGTCCAATCCAATTTAAACCAATTCAGGGCAGCGGTTTAGGGTTTAGGCTGTAGGCTTCAGGACCATACGTTAATCAAAATCAAGTCTGAGTCTCTAAGCGATTTCAAACTCAAAACATCAAAACAATAATAAAATTGAGCCATTTTGATGCATTTACACTTCCTCCGATCGGAAAATTACTCACACAGCGCTGTCACCTGCATTACAAAGCATTGCATTGGCATTGTCAATAAACCAAATCCAAAATGTTATTCGCTTCATGACCAATATTACATTTTCAATTAAATTCCACAATAGAATCTGTGAAACCGCTTCCCAAAGAAGGTCATTTGCAAGTACAACCACATATTGCAGTCCTGCCCCGTAAACAACACCAAACGAAGCCCGAAATTGAATTAAGTTTCAGAGAGCGTTCCAGCACTAATGCCGGTGTTACTATGCACATACGGTCACAATATCGCCTGCATGTATGCCTGTGCATAGCATTCATGCAGAGGATTAAATTATGGAAATTAATTCCAAGGCATTCAGCGACGACAACGACGCCAGTGCGTTGTACTACAGGAATCTTCACTTATCCGTATTACTGGGTATGCCTACTTAGAATTTGCTCAGCTCGGTAAGGGCAGTCATACGTAATCTCGATGTGATGTGCGAAGGTATGGTTGGGAAAGTGTTTGCATTTCAGGATGTAATTCCTGACAAGCGCAGCAGTTTCCAACCAAAGAGAACACAAGCACAACATGTGTCAAAGGTATAGCCTCTGGTTTGGATTTGGATTGTCTTTGAAAAGTTTTCAATTGCTATATTGAAATTAGTTTGGTAGGAGAGAAAGGAAGAGCAATTCTTGGTGCTGAAGTCAGAAGCAGGCTTATTGCTGTAATTGTTGGTAAACTAATTTTCCCAACGAGTCTTGTTAGAAACGCTAAATTAAATGGGCACGAACTTCGTCATATACGCTGTGGTTTTATTCAAGGAGAAACGTTTACTTCAAATTGATTTTGGAGGCGATTAACACATCCTTCTTTCGACACTTAATTTTATGCCCGTAGCTTGAAAAGTTGGAGGTGTTTGGAATTTTTTGTTGAACTCAATTTGATAATTTTGTCTTAAAAATAGTAAATGAATAAAGTTTTTCCAAAAAACCTAAAAAAATTTAAAAATCCTTTAGAAAAACCTTAACCGGTGAGAGGAAAACTTTCGAGTTCGACGGACTTATCTCATTTGGTTGTACTTAAGTGAAAAAGTCGGTGCAAACTCAGAAAAATGTAGAGCTAGAAACGAGGTCTCTGTTTTATGGAGCTTTAAGTGCGTTAACTTCGGGGCTATTTTATAAGCAAAGGAAACCTATGATGCCATCAGTAATATGGCTACAGCGCATTAAACAAAGCTGCGGGAACCAACATCGAGAGTTTTAGGACATCCAAGTAAGCTATCCTAGCCAAATAAGAAGCTGATAGAGAACCTATTCAGAGAGCCCTGTGAGTATACTCATTGGAAGCTGTCATAGCCTTTTAGAAGGTTTGTAGTATCCATAAACAGAGTTATAAGAACCTCTTTAGAGAGGCTTGGAACCCAAATAGGAAGCTGAAATAACCTGGCAAAAGTTTTTTTATATAAATATATAAAGAGCCAACCTTGATGGATTGCAAAGACTCTTAGAAGCTTTATAAAACACTTATACTTAGCTTGTGCATTACCTTCAGAAATCTATAAAGCTCACGGCTTCCCTTTATTTAGATATTCCATAAACTTTCTATGCTGCTATCACAACTTCAGATATTTATGGAAAATCAGTGACTAAAGATCAAAACAAATTAAAATCGTTAAGTTGCAACAATATATGCATTTTTTTTTTTAAATTTGCGTTCAAAATCGTTGAATAAATCGAAAAGACCTTAACTGATCGGCATAATTTCTTTGAGACTATAGCAATAAACACAAAAATGGAGGACGATGATGAAACAGAGCAGAAGTTTGCAGAAACAGCTTAGTTGTCACATGTTGTATGAGTCAGGGCAACCTTACCACCCTAACCAGGACTGTACAGGGTAGAGCTATCATAGCCGGATGGTAGTTGATATGTACCGAAACGACTAGGGAGCACAGCAGGAGATCCAGAGGCAGTCAATTCCTCGCCGATTTGAATTTGGCGAACTTTGCGTCGGGACTTGGGCCTGCATCCGTACCAGATCCAACTGACTCAGTTTATTAACACAGAGAACGCTATTTGTTCGCTGACTGGGCTTCGGAACGTTTGGAAGAGGACCAAATTTCGAGCCAAAAATCACCTTAAGCGTCGATGACGCCTTTTTCGATGAATGGCTATGTTGACAAGCCAATTAGCCGTATATGAGACGACGAAAACCCACAAGAGGTTTACCAGGGGGTTTACCAGGTGACGAAATTTATTTTTGTTTCACATGTAAAATAAACTTAGCTCCGTGAACGTATAGCTCGTTCACAGAAGTGGCGATTCGACACCAGGTGTCAATGCATCCCCAAAAAGTTACAGTTTGGTGCGGATTTTGGCCCGTCGGTGTCATTTGTCCGTACTTTTTAAGGTTTTTTTAGTTTCGCTTTTGTCCGTCCGAACCCACTAGACCAATTTTGTTCCTAGGTCTATCTCAGAAACTAATTGACGTAGATGGCTGAAAGTTGCACACAACATCCGGTATAACCTCTAGTTTAAAAATGATATTGATGGTGCCATTATCATCAACGGCGAGCGCTGCAAACGATACCCACCGATTTCTTTTGGCCCACATTCTACGATATAGCGGCAGACGCCATGTGGTTTCAACACGACGGAGCTACGTGCACAGAGCAGACGTCAAAGATGGAAATTCTGCATGAACGATATAAGGTATAGCTATCTCCCTATGAGGTGACGTGAATTGTTGCCCAAGATCGTGCGATCTGAGCTCCCGCTGTCATTTTTCTTGTGGAGTTTCCTGAAGTCGCAGATCTATGTTGATGGACCGACTAAAGCCAACATAGCCAATGCCCAAATTCAGTCGGATCTGTGCTGCAGAGTCATTATGACTCGGATCCGTGCCACCGTGAGATGAAGCAGTATTAACAGCATACATGGGCCTTTCAAATAGAAAAATACTTTCGTTAATATCTACCTCACTGACAAATTGTTTTATTTCATTTGAACATAGACCCGTCCTTATTGAAAACCGATTTACATTAGCCCAGGCTTCGCAAGTGAGCTCCATTCAATGGTCTCGATTAGGCGCTTCCCCTAAGACATATATCAAGCCACGACAAAGCTACAAACCAACTCCTAGAACTAGAACTGCTACAGTTTCAGGTAATTGCGCACAACCTTCACCTCGTGGGCTGCTGACAAACTACGCCCCACCACTACTCCGCTGTCTAAATCAATTAGTTAAATCCCCACTAACATCGCTTGGCATTTACACTTGTTTGCCGTACGTTTGCACCCAGTAACCAGGTGGTTGCTGTATCCGGATGCAGAAACCTTCTTCAAAACGACTAATCCAATTCCACATATCCTTGGGCGTGACATGACAAACACCAAACGCAATCTTCTTGCTCTCCACTCTCTGGGTGCACGGAGAGGTGAAGAGCCCTTCAAGCCAACACAAGACACAAGCATTTCCATCTCTGGCAAATGTGGAACTTCTCAAGAAGTCCCCTCCGCAGAGCAGAAGTGCGATAACAAGATTTCCTCACCCTCCTTGAGCACTTACCATAAAGGGGTAAGGGTTATGTCGGACATAATTGAATGTAACTCGAATTAAATTGTTTCCTGTAAAACAGTAACCACTTTGCATTAACAACACTGCAGCTTGCACGAGCGCCCACCCCTCATGTAAAATATTTAATTAGACTGTTGTTGCGCTATCATTAATAATGGGAGCTTGCTTCCGTCTGACAAGAGTTGAAAATTGGTTTTTGGCCAAACTAATGCCCGACCCAACGATAAATTCCACAAAACAGCAACAAGCACCAGAACCCCCATCCAATTGTCCTTCGTTATTCATTTGGGACTTCGTTTCGAGTTCGGAGCCGTCCTGCATTGCGTTCGCATGTTGGTTACACAAAGGTGAGAAGATTGTCATCAGGGGCTTAATTTCCTGTCCGGTGGAGTGTGTGGAACTGTATGGTATGATGTGGAATTACCATAAATTGGTCTTGGGCTCACTTGATGCGGTCTCATTCGGTCCGTATGTCAGTAAGTTCCTTTGTTATCAGGGTGAGTTCCTATACCGCTCCTCACGATGATGATGATTGGGTATCATCATCGCCATCTGTTTAGGTGGACGGCAATTCATTTCATTGAATTTAAAATAATCATCTGTCATGTGTATGGATAGTCCCAAATGGCATCTCGTTAGGGATTATGTAAATTGAATGATGGTCGGCTCTTGTAAGACTGACGTGAGATAATTGCACCCTGTGGGTGGTGTTTTGATGGTGTTTTGTGTGGAATTCCAACAAGTCAACGAGTCAACTGAAATGAATACATGACAACGTGTTTGAAGTGAAGATCTCAACAAAATTCCATGTCACACTTGCTAGAGTCGGTCGAATTTGCCAGCAATTCAGGTTGGACATTGGGTCTGAGAGGTGATATGCTGAAGTACTGTTGGTGTGGAGAGGTGAAACTATTGTATGGACAAGTGCGTAGCTCTACCCAAGGTAATTCTACTCAAGACCGAATTATGCTACGGATTTCTGGCAAGCATTAAGTGGTTATAGCTTGGTTTTACATCTTTCTGCAACAAATTGGAAAGTGCTTGTTTAGGGCGGTTGCGTGTTTAAGTTTGGCTGTAAATAAAATAACAAACGAGTGGCAGCGCAATGAAAGCTCTCTGAAGTCGTTTAGTATTGGAGTTGCAAATATTAAATATATGTGATTAGTAAGTAGTAGTGATCCCAGATTAAGGGGAAAGGCAAAACGAGGGACAGGAAAATCATCTATCTATGTATTTCATGTGTTAACGGTTGGCGTGAAAATTACTGCCCAGATTTCGATGAAACTCTTTTTAAAATGTCCCTTAAGAACCCGAGAAGGACATGGCTGTTCCTTTCATTGCAATGCCTATTTTTTGGGACCGTTTTTGACCAAAATGTGTTTTTTTTTTCTGACTTTACTGCGTTTTAATCGCCATAACTCAAACAATTCTCAACCAATGCAAACAAAACAAAATACTTAAAAGAGCAATACTTCCATAATTAATTTAAGACATCAATCAGCTTTCTGTGTCATCTAGAAGCTGAGCTACAACCCAAAATCGAACATGAAAAAACTAAATTTATTTTCTCAAATCGAAAATTATCAGCAACCGTTGTTCTTGATTACATTTCAACAAAAACTGCGTGAAGTTTTCTCCGATTAAGTGAAACGAAAGAGAAGTATATGCGAGGTGAATGTGGATGTAATCAACAGCGGTCGACAATGTTTTTCTGAGGAAATGCGCAGTTGGCTGATGACGTGCGATGATGGCCGTATGGTGGTGTTAATATCCACTATATTCACCTCAATTACCTCGATTACCGTTTCCGACTCAAAAATACACGACTATTCCAAATCTTGATTATCACGACAAAGGTCGGATGAAAATGTCAAATGCCTTTTTGTACTAGTTTTGTATTCGTCGCACGACTGTACTTTTATTACCTATATAAAAGCGACGCGATTAATTCCCTGAAAAACGACCTTTTCTGTCGTATGCAATTTCGCCTCCGACAGGTAGTCGGTTGGATCAATAAGGCTGTGTCTTAGCGTTTGTATTCGGTTTTTTTAAACAGAATTAATTTATTTTTAACGGAAGAACGCACACATTTGTTTTTGCTGGAAAATTTGTCGTTTTCATTTCGAAAATAAAACAAAAATATTGAGAGAAAATTAAGAATGAAAAATAAAAAAACAATCCGAAGTTATTTTTTCATTAATGGAGAAGAATGATCATCTGGCAAAAAAATTCAACAAGGGCTTAAATAAAGTCGATTTTGAACGTTCTGGAATTTTAATAAAATTGCTACAACTATAAATAGCTATGGCTATGGCCCTCTGACAAGAGACGGAAAGAGTTGGCAAAAGGTAATAATTTTGTTACTGAATTGTGTATTTTATACCTAATCTGTTTGGGACAATTGCCTGATTGTAACAAAAATTATCCGTCGACATCGTAGGCAGTTTCCAAACCAATCCCATCACAATGGGATGATTTCCCTGAAACGTCAGCCATCGATCTCCTCGCAAACTCGCCAACACCATCCAATTCCTTGTGCCATCAAACTGGACATACCCCTGCACAAAAAAAAATAAGAATAATTTGGACTACCCAATTTCTTCTTCGGTCATGGTGTGGCACATATCCATTGACGACATAATATGCGCTTCAATCACGTCTATGGTTTGTGCAAAGTATTTGCTTACCGATGGTTGAGCAAGTCCCACATTGAAATCATTTCCAGCACCGTTTTGGTATCCTCCTTTCGTAAGATTTCCTAAACTTGCGTATATCCTCAACACAGACGGCACTGATGACGACCGGAATGCGTCGGGAATTTCGACTTCATCTCGCAAGTAATTAAACGCGTCCTCACTATCTGAACTGTAAAACATTTCAATGCTCATCTTATAAATCTTTTGAAAACTGAAATCTTTCAAGATATAAAGTCATTTCCACAACCATTTATTTTCAAAATGAAAAATAAACAGTCTTTTTGACATTTTCATACAAGTGCTACCAATCCTTCGAAAAGACTTTACTACATTCGAGTCGTCTACAAATCTGCTACAAATTTGGCGGGTCGTCTGTGTAAGGTAATGAGGATTGAAAAACGACACGACTCAAGAAACGACAAAAGTCGTCTTCGACAAACGACAACCTTAATCGAGGTGAATATTTCTATAGTTACTGTAGTAGTATATTTACCTCATAAACTAAGTATTATAAAGGGTGATTTTTTAAGAGGTTTAGAACTTTTTTAAAAAAAAAACACAAAAAATTCGAAAAAATGAATGAAATATTTATTTGAATCGATAGTTTGAACCTTGCAATTTAATGTTTAAAGATAATTTCATGCAAATGTTGACCGCGGCTGCGTCTCAGGTAGCCCATCCGCTGAGTCCAATTTTGGCATACTCTTTCACACATATCGGCCGGTATCTCACGAATGAATGCATGGATGTTGGCTTCCAGTGCGTCAATCGAAGCGGGCTTGTCCCTATACAGATTAGCCTTGGCATACCCCCACAAAAAATAATCTAATGGTGTCAAATCGCACGATCTAGGCGGCCAATTGACCGGCCCGAAACGTGAAATTAACTGTTCACCAAACTCGCCTCGCAATTGCGCCATTGTTTCGCGTGCTGTGTGGCATGTGGCACCGTCTTGTTGAAACCACATATCATGCAAGTCAAGAACTTCCATTTCGGGCAAAAAAAAGTCTGTTATCATCGCTCGGTAGCGTTCACCATTGACAGTAACGCTGCGATTCGCATCATCTTTGAAGAAATATGGCCCAATAATGCCGCCGGCCCATAAACCGCACCAAACAGTGGCTTTTTCGGGATGCATTGGTAGCTGTTGCAATGCTTCTGGCTGATCTTCACTCCAAATGCGGCAATTTTGCTTATTTACGTACCCATTCAACCAAAAATGAGCCTCATCGCTGAACACAATTTTTCGATAAAAAAGCGGATCCTCGGCCAGCTTTCCAAGAGCCCATTCACCAAAAATTCGGCGTTGTGGTAGGTCGGCTGGCTTTAGTTCTTGCACCAGCTGTATCTTAAAAGGCTTTACGCCCAAATCCTTCCGCAAAATTTTCCACGTAGTGCTGTAACAAAGGCCTAACTGCTGGGAACGGCGCCGAATCGACATTTCGCGGTCTTCTGTCACACTAGCTGATACGGCCGCAATATTTTCTTCACTACGCACAGTACGTAAACGTGTTGGTGGTTTAATGTCCAACAAAGTAAATTTGGTGCGAAATTTGGTCACAATCTTCCGAATAGACTGCTCAGAAGGTCGAGAATGCCGATCATAAAATGGAAGCAGCGCGCGATGAACATTTCGAACCGAGCACGAATTTTGATAGTAAAATTCAATAATTTGCAAGCGTTGTTCATTTGTAAGACGATCCATGGTTAAATTGCAAACCAAACTGAAGCTGTTTGACAGTGACACAAGGTACTAAACACACGTCAGCTGTCAAAATCAGTGTTGCCAAAACCAAACCAGCTAAAAAATCACCCTTTATAATTAGTTTATGATTTACCTCTTGCGGCTCACACGGAATCGGGTAAAAGTGCTGTTATGTTATTTCAAAACATAGGTTTTGTTGTCAGTAATTGTCATTTTTGCAAAGAAAATTCAAGGTAGCCTTGATATAATCCTCATATTATGAATGCGAAAGTAAGATTATTTTAACGACTTGATATAGGGACCTCTGAGAATGACATTGGCTACTTTTTGTCGCGAAAACAAAACGTGAAGGGGATGAAGTAGGTGATCCAAGTTTAAATGACGAACCAATTATTTCTCAAGTTAGGGATAATAAAATTCATCATAGGTATCTATATTTAGTAAGAAATAAATATATATGCTGTGTATTTCACCAATGAATTTAAATGTGTAGGTATAATTGGTTGGCTTGAAATATAGGATTGTTTTGGACCCGATAAGTGGCGCTGTTGTTAATATAAATATTTTAATTGAGTTACTCGAAGTACTAATTCTACGCAGACGAAGTCGCGGGCACCAGCCAGTTTTATGATTGTTTTAAGCTTGTTGATAGGTTAGGTTAGGTTAGAGTGGCAGGCCGCTTCAGTGCAACCTCACTTAGGCCAGAGTAGGCCCATTGTGATACCACAGGATCGGTGCTCTCAAAAGAAACTACCCGTTGAACCAGCCGGAGCTTAGAATGAAGCGTTGGAGGCAGTTGATTCCTATGTTCGCGAGTTCGCTGAGATTGTCGAAGTAGTATTCTCCGAGGTGTAGTTTTCTGCGGAAGGACAGTGCTGGACACGTACAGAGAAGGTGAAGAATAGTCTCCTCCTCCTCCTCGTCCATACAGGTTCTGCAGAAGTCATTTGAGGGGAGACCCAACCTGAGAGCATGTCTCCCTATGATGCAGTGTCCCGTGATGACACCTACTAAAGTGTTTACCATGGGTCTATTCAGTGCAGTAAGATTTTTTGAGCGCTTGAGATCCAGCTGAGGCCAGATCTGTTTCGAGGTGTGGCACGTTGTATAATTAGACCACCTGCGATTCGTAGCGCTAATCGCGTTTTGCTTAATTAGGAGCTTGCAAGTAGCAAGAGGTATGCAGAGATTCTCCTTTTCCGGTAGAATCGACATAGTAGTGCCTTGTCTGGCGAGTTCGTCGGCCATACAATTCCCTGGAATGTCACTATGACCCGGCACCCATATAAGGTGAATTTTGAATTGTTTCGCCATCTCGTTAAGAGATAATCGGCAATTGAGGGCAGTTGTGGAATTGAAGATGACAGACTCCAGGGATTTAATCGCGGCTTGACTGTCGGTAAAGATGGTGATATCCTTTACAGATATTACATTATACCGAAGCCACGACAAGGCCTCTTTAATCGCCATGATTTCCGCCTGGAATACACTACAGTGATTAGGAAGGCTGAATGAGATTTTGCAATCTAGTTCAAAAGAGAAAACACCCCCCCCAACTCCTGTTTCGGTTTTTGATCCGTCTGTATAGAAGCAGACTGACTCCTTACGAGGCACTACATCATTCTCCCAGTCACTCCGGGAGGGTATGTAGGTTTCGAAATTCTTATCGAATTGAAACTGAGGAAGGGTGTAGTCAGTTTCTTTTGGAATGCATTCTAATGTATCTAGAACAGATGAGTGACCAGTTTGCCGGCTGGTCCACAAACGAATTGCGTTTAAGCGAGTGGCTGCGTTTGCTGCCACTTGTTTGCAATATATGTCTAGCGGTAGCAGGTGGAACATTACTTCCATGGCCGCTGTTGGAGTGGTCCTAAGGGCTCCACTAATGAATACGCATGCCGTTCTTTGAACACGGCTAAGGTGATTGTAGTAGACGGCCTTCTCAAGGGCAGTCCACCACACGAGAACGCCATACGTAAGTATAGGTCTGATAACGGACACATATATCCAATGTGTAATTCGAGGCTGAAGCCCCCATCTGCTTCCAATGGCTTTTTTACAGCAGTACAGGGCCGTGGTGGCTTTCTGAACTCTCCGCAGAATATTGGGTTTCCAGCTCAGTTTGCTATCTAAAACGAGGCCCAAGTAACTAGCCGTGTTAGTGAGCACCAGAGGGGTGCCGTTTAGTTTAGGGGGTACAAATGTTGGGATTTTGTATTTCCTTGTAAAGAGGACTAACTCAGTTTTCTGAGGATTGACCGCCAGACCACATTTATTGGTCCATTTAGAGAGCTTAGAGAGGGCATTCTGCAAGAGATCCCTGAGTGTATTGAGGTGTTTTCCTGAGACAGCGATAGCAACGTCATCTGCATAGGCAATTACCTTGCAACCTTCCCCTTCCAGTATTAGTAGTAGTTCATTCACCACTAGGTTCCAAAGAAGAGGTGAGATTACGCCGCCTTGGGGCGTACCCCTACTGACGAACCTCCGAGCCGAGGCCTCGCCCAGCTTTGAGTTGATGAACCTGTTAGTGAGCAACTGGCCCACCAACTCGCCAATCGATTTCTCAATTCCAAGGCCCGTCAGTGCGCCGAGAATTGCCCCTGCTTCGACGTTGTTGAACGCTCCCTCAATATCCAGGAAAGCAACCAATGTGAATTCTTTGCAATCGAGTGATTTTTCAATGGAAGATACAAGTGAGTGAAGGGCCGTTTCAACCGATTTCCCTTTACTATACGCGTGTTGAGAAGCTGACAGAAGATTTGAGTTGACACTGCAACGTATGTGTATGTCAATCAGTTTCTCTAAGGTTTTTAGTAGAAATGAAGACAAAGTAATGGGTCTGAGATCTTTGGGGTTTACATGTGTGCTTTTACCAGCCTTGGGTATAAAAACCACATTAACTTCTGTCCATAACTTGGGAATATGAGCCAAATCCAGGCAACTTTTGAAAATTACAGTTACCCAAGGAAGGATTAGGTCAACGTTCCTCTGAAGTTCGGCCGGTATTATACCATCTGGTCCAGGAGACTTAAATGGCTTAAAGCTTTTTATGGCCCAAAGAATTTTGGTCTTGGTAATAAGACTTGAAGAGCTGCTTGTTATTGGCCTTCCAGAAGACCTAGTTGGTATCGAGGCAGCAGTGCAACTATTAGGGAAGTGAGAGTCCAGTAGAAGGTCCAGAGATTCTTCACTGGTGGTGGTCCACGATCCATCAGTTCTCTTAAGGTAGCTCGCTACTTTAGGGGTGGATGCGAGAATTTTCCTGAGCCTGGAGGCCTCAGAGATTTCTTCTATCTTTCCGCAGAAGAGTCTCCAGGAGTTCCGTTGGGCTTTCCTGACTAAGGTTTTATAGGATTTGAGGGCTTTCTTATACAAGATCCAGTCTGAGGCTTCGCGGAATCGCTTGGCCTGATTGAAGAGCTGCCTACATTCTTGACGCAGAGATACAATCTCCTGATTCCACCAAGGTGGTCTAGGCTTGCCCCGAGGTTTGCTTATGGGACAGGAGAACGACATAGCCCGGTTGAGAGCCTTAGTGAGTTCTTCAACCATGCTATCTAGTTCATTTGTGTTAGTGGGGGGAACAGGAATTCTGTTGATAACAGAGGATTCCATACTGTTCTTATATTTGCTCCAATCCGTTCTCCTGAAATTTCTAAAGACGGGTTGGACATGAGGGAGGCAGTTTATGCCAAATTGAATGTACCTGTGGTCTGAGAAGGAGTGTTCGTTAGACACTTTCCACTCCCTGATATCATAGTATATGGTATCGGAGACTAGCGTGATGTCTAGGACCTCTTGTCTATTACAAGTGACAAAGGTGGGTTCGCACCCAGTGTTGCATATGATTAGTTTAGTACTAATTAAGTAATCAAAAAGTAGCTCACCTCTTTTATTGATATCGGAGCTGCCCCATACTGTGTGATGTGCATTGGCATCACATCCCAGGATCAGTGCAGCTTTGGACTTCTCCACATCAGCAATCGTTTTCCCCAGTAGTGCCGCAGGGAGGGGAAGGTCAAACGCCAGATACGCCGAAGTCAACCAGAATTTCCGCAGTCCGACTTCAACGCTAACTGTCGCGGTATCAGGATCGCTGTAATTAGGGAGAAGGAAAATATTTAGTGTGCTCTTCGCAAGGATGCAGGCTCTCGGTGTACCTTCATTCCTTACGTAGAAAAGTTTATAGCTAGGAGTCCTGAGTCCGTGTACCCGATCATTAATGACCCAGGGTTCCTGAATCAGGACAATGTCTTCCGCGCTTTTCGATAGCCGCAGAAGAAGAGAGGCCGAAGCCGTTTTTGAGTGGTGTAGGTTAATCTGAAGTAACCGCAGCATCATTGCTACAATTACCAGAAACCTCCACCACAGTGTTGTTAGCCTCATCCGTATCCGACTCTAGTGACACATCAGTCACGGATGGGCTGCCGAGGCCGCTGGATAGATCCAGATCCGACAGACCTATACTGTCCATGTCCAGATCTATCCGTGGGGCCAAATTGGAGTAAGAGAGAAGGGGGGCCTTCCCAGGAGCGCAATCGCCCGCCACCACCTTAGCCGCTGTGGTCGGTTTATTACTAACCAATGCAGTTTCGGCAGCGGCGGGAGATCGCACTTCTTTAGCGGGGTTGCATCCCCCCCCCTCCACTTTCACTGCCGGACTGGTCGGTTTATTACCATCCTGTTCAACAGTGTCCGCAGAGGAGGGTGGCCGCGCTCCCTCCCTGGTTGGGTCCTCCTCATCCTTCTTATAGACCCTAAGGTTTATAGCTCCGAAGCCGTAGCTAATCTGCCCTTCCGTTGCAGCCAGAGGGGCCAGAGACTCCACATTGATCACAATGATCGCAGATCTTTTGTCCCCTTTCGGTTCCTCCAGCTTAGCAATCTTCCAGTTGGCAGTGGGAAGATGAGGGTTACTTGCCCTAATAATTTTTAATATGGTCGCGGGGTCGGAGGGTTCGGCAGGGATCCAGGAGCGAGTTCTAGGTCTGCTAGGAATTTCTTCCCTGCTTACGACCTCGAGTTGCGCCTCTTTCCACACCTCACCCAGAGACGAAATTGCTATTTTGTATAGATCCGCGGACCTTTGATCAGCACATGCGATCAACTTCACATGGCCCTGATGCCATCCGCCATCGCGACAGGAGGGAGGAGGCCCTGGATGATCCTCCATGACTTGTAGAAAGCTAGTAGCCAACTTAACTTCTACTTTTCTCCTTGTTGATGTTTTCGCTTGTTGATAAAAACGGCTCACATTTTTTCATATAAAAATAAATGCAAATTTAATTTAGGGGAACTTTTTTCGAATTTAGGGCAAAACTTATGCTTTTAAATATTTTTTTTTCAAAGCTTTTGTTCATAAAAAAGTTGAAAACAATCAACAAAGTCTGCGAACACTGGAAGGTAGTTCTTATATTGTATAAAATAATTGAGCTATTCAATTAAGAACACTCAAGAGAATAATAATCTACATTTTGGCGACAAGGACTAAGAAATTTAAGGAGAATTTTGTATTCATTTGAAATTGATAAGATTTCTGAAAATCATAAATTGGTATAGATTATTTAAAGTAGGATTTAATTCGAAAATCAGCATTTTGGATGAGGGATTGAATTCGATAATCATATATTAAAGATTAAATTCGTTTGGAAAGACTAAATTCGTTTGAAATGATTAAATTCGTTTGGAAAGATTAAATTCGTTTGATATGAATAAATTCGTCTTCCTTTGTGGATGCTTGTTATTGATAATTACCAGTTTCAATGAGATAAAATTCTGTTTCATATAGCTGGAATTTCTAAAATTATATAGGTATGTGGTATTGTATTTTTTGATGTATGAGACTATGCCGTCTGGCATGAGTTATGTAGCTAAGTTGGACGAATTCGTTTGCATTTGTGACTGCCAACCTCTGGGAACGAAATGCGAAAAATGGAAGCGAGCTTTCGATTTCTGTACTCTTCAGACTAGATTCAAAGATCCTAATCCCTATTAAGAAGACAGGATAATAAAATAAAACAAATATAAATAAAAAACAAGTAAAAGTGTTATCATCATATTGATACCCTTCACTTCATACATGGCCTAATATTGATTTTGTATGGGAGGTACCAGAACTACTTGACCGACATAGCCCATTTTCAATACCAACCTGACGACTATAAAAAGAAGTCATTTCACCAAATTTCACTTGCCTATGTTGATTCCTTTGGGTGCTATCGTGCTTTCTACAGACAGACAGAATGTGATCCTGATTCAGAATATATATACTTTATGAGGTCTCCGGTGACTCCTTCTTGGCGTTACAAATGTAATGACAAAGTGAATGTACCTTCCTGTGGAGGGTATACAAAGGAAGTCGTTTGCATTGTGGGGGACAACATTGTCAGGAAATATTTTACAATTTACATAGAGCAAACGTGCATGAAACCTGTGTGTCAAATAAAAATGTAAATGTTTTACTCCACGATAAAATAAGATAAAATAAGAAAAACAAAATATATTAAGGCAAATATGTCGAGGAAATGATGAAACATTTAAAGCATGTTGTTCGGCTTAAATGCCAAGCTGCCAAGTGCATATTTGATAGCACCGAAGAAAATACTCGTATTAAAGACCAAGTGATGGAGAAATGTTTTTCTGAAAAACTAAGACGAAAGATGTGGGAGATCGGTGACTCAAAGATGAACCGATGAACATATTAAGGACCAAGTGATGGAGGAATGTTTTTTCGAATGATTCAAAGACGTTACATAATTTAGTTTTTTATGACAAACTTCTTGGAAATTGTAGAATTTCAAATGGAAAATTTTGGAAACAAATCTGATAGTACCTAGTGCAAGTAAGTCAATAAAGTTCTAGAAATATCAAGACCCAAGCAAAACATTTTCGAATGCTTTCGATATGTTTCTGAAGACAATTCTACAGGTTATCCGAATTGTCTATCGTAGAGACAAAAATTGTAGCAAATGCCGAAGGAAGTTGAAACGATATGCAAGATATAAAGAAAATAACAGGGCGCTCATTCCGCAATTTTTCAGACGATTATCGTCGAAACGATAGACCTCCAAGAGTAGCAACTAAGTGCCAGTTCATTTTCCACAAATGTAATGAAAGCTGACGAAAGTCAAAAAAAACTAATTCGGGCAGAATATAACTTCTTATGGTCATCAAAGTTTCAAAAACGATATCGCCCCGACGATTTTTGTTATACGGAATCTGCCCTCAGGTAAATTTCTAAAATGAAGCACTAAGTTCTGTTCAAGAAGGTGTATGTGAGGAATATTTATGTCTTCAGCATTCAAAATCAGAAAATAGATGAAATAATTTGTCGGATTGAGGGCTTGTGGTTTCCAAGAATATTTCTTTCATTTAATGAAAAACCAGGAGATTTTGGTAAGCCCTTAGGATTGTTTTTCAGACTCTGATCAGTTTTTGTATTAATTCATAAAGGGGAAAATATTGCAGTTATTCGAATTGTCGCACCTTCTAATAGCAGTTAGAAACCACATTTTAACTTGGTTGCCTTTTATTGATTTAGTACAGTAGATGGAAGCCTTCTCCCAAAATTAAATGCTGGGTGTGCACGGCAGTATAGTACGATGGTAGTCTTGTTTTGTAGCCACAAAACCAACAAGGACACTTACCGAAAAGCCACTTCAAAAGTTCAAAGGCGATACGTACATCTGCCCTACAAGCAGTGACGTTTATTCAAAGGTGCGCAGGTGTTCTCTGCACACCCTAACCAAATTCATTATTATAATGCACTGAGCTTAAGTTCATTATGACACTCATTTCTGTTTCTTTGCAATAAATTATGTATTAACTAACCAGTATTTGTAAATTAATAGTTCAAATCAACATGTTGAAATAATTGTATCGAACCAAAATCCAAATCTCCCTGTATCAATAATTCCAATTCACAGTCAAAGTGACTTGGTTGTAATGAAACTCACCTATCGGTTCGGGGTGTTCATCTCGCTTTAGAGCACCGTGGACAGGCAAAATAGCATACAAAAAACAAGACAAAATAAAAAATAAAAAACCCTTTTTGCCTCATAAATCTACCTGGCTTGGTGTTCTCCTGCATCAAGCGCACTTCTTTCCCTTTTGCTTCGCACTTCTTGTGTTTCATTTTCGTTTTTGTTCCACCATGAAAAACATAGAGTTGTTGTGCTTGTGCGGTGTGCCTACAAGCAAAACACAAGATCATGCAAGGTACAACATACAACTATAACTATACTATAGCAGCCAGAGCCGGAGTCCCATTCAAATCCTAGTGCTTCGTTCTCCTGTGGTGCGCTATGCTTTGCAGAACCTGGAATTTTATATAATTATTCATTCCCATTCTGGTCCGCTGAGTGTATAAATATGGAATAGAATATAGAGGTCGGTTGCAGCAACTGAAAAAAAATATGAATAGGTATTCGAATACATATTTTAAAATTGCAACTGCTTTAATTGAAAAGCTACTTGCGAAACCATTTTCACAGCTGTTCGGCTGATAAATTGGAAATATGTAATTTATTATATTAGGCCAACACTAGCTTCTCCAAATTTTAATATATCTTTATTAGGAACTTTCATGAAAAAAATTTTGAATTCAAGCTTTGGTTGCGTGGTTGCCATTCTAAATATAAGCAAAGTTTTCTGTTGGCCTTACTTTCTTTTTTTAAATTATCTGATCGTTTAAGAGTTGCTGTAAATAAGCACATTGTTTCCCAATAGAAAAAGGAAAAAACAAATATAAGTTTACCTACAAAAAAACTTAGTTAGGATATCGTTGTCTATCACGTCCTCGTATAGGGTCCTGGAATAGGACAAAAAATACACTATCTTACTACGGTGGAAAATATAGTGAACACCCTACTGAAAGCACCACGGCACGTCACTGCCTACAAGTGCAATAAGAACAGCTCCGCCCATAGCTAAGAGAAGATAATATTTTTTAAATAAATGTGTGCAAGCCCACTGACAACCCTATAGAATTTTCTGTATATCTACAGCTAAAACAACTTGATTTTGCTAAATCATCTCATAAATTACGTGATTTATCATATTTTTTCGTGATTTAAAGACGTGTTTAAATTTTAATTACGTATCTGTCATCGCAAATACACAAAAAATAAAATCAAACATACCTGTTATTAACTTCAGCACTTTATTCAGCAAACAAAAAACAAAAAAGAACTGTCAACAAAATTATTTCAAATTCAATTTTCTAATATTTTGTTCGTGTTTCGGTGAGTTTTTGATATTTTTATTAATTACATACAATCAAAAATTGTTTTATTCTTGGCAGGTATGGCAAGAAAACAGAAACAACAACAAAAAAATAACTCTCTCACACTATTGAAAGTTGGAGGTTGGACACCTAATGCCAAAGTTGACAAAAATGTCACACTAAATCACGAAAAGTTCAGTGGAGACGCCTTTCGTGATTTATAAATCACTTTGGCTAAATAACGTTCGTGGAAACATGGTATAAAATACGAGTATACAGAAATCTCAGATTCCAGTAAAAACTAAAAATTAATTGAAAAATACTTACCAAAATAATGCATTTCCACCTTAACACTATTACTTTCGCTGTATTGATGACGTTAACATGCAAACCCCCCACTTGTAGATTTTTTCTCATTCTTTTTTGCTACATTTGGTCTAAGTGTGAGAGCAGCAAATTAATACCTACATACCTCCACTGCAGTGATACCAGATCGTGGGTAAGGTAATTACCCATTTCGTGGGCATTTTGCCTTTCAAAATGAGCTAAAAGGGCGTTTTTTATCTCTTGGATCAAGAAAAAATAGTGTAAAAAGGACATTTTTATTATTACACGGAAAGATAATCACCCTTAGTATAAAAACCGTAGCTTGTAACACTGCTATGATTGTTTTTTGGTACTAGAAAATTTTGATGAAAGACGATTTACATGAGCTGTTTTTTATGGACATTCAGTGTGTTGATAATCATGGTGAAATACAAGTGCTTTGATAGAAATTCACCAAAAATGTATAGTTTGAATATTTTTTTGTTAGATTTCTGAAATTCCCACGATTTGGTGTTTTTTCCCTATATCCCACGGAAGACTTTTCGGACATCAAAATTCCCACAAAAAGGGACAAATCCCACGATATAAAAACATTGCTCCACACATTTTTCAGTTAAAATGTACGTCTTTGTCGTTCTACTGTGATTTTATATGAATGACATATTGATTGAACCATTTAACCGTTATTTGTATGGCTGATGATATTGAGACTATTGAGGAATATAGCATTAGCATTTTTTTCAGAGAATCATGTACAACTGGAAGATTTTTGGAGATATATTTCCAACTAGCTGCCCGGCCCGGCTTCGCCCGGGTACTGTTTCGTTTTAGGGTCCGTAATAGTATTTTAGTGTTAGTAGTATTTATTTTCTCAAAGCTGACCCAGCGAACTTCGTACCGCCTTAGCGTAGCTTTGATGCACTACTTTATTTTGTATAGCTGACCTATCTTATGTATGAGTACCTATTCAATTTGAACTGGAATCTATAATATCCTCCATATAAAAATGAATCCTTATTTCCCTGATCTCGCCATACGTGAGGACTTTAATAATTTTTATTAAATAAAAAACAATATATATATTTTCATAATAGTGTTTATTCCATAGGGTTCAATTTTACTCATATTTTTACAAATCGCTATTGAACAACTTTGCATTTTGAAGTAAACACTGAGCTCAACACCACGCGCGCTCTAGAAAGCAACTAATAGCCTCTATACCCTTCACTGCTTCTCTCTATTCTAATGCTTTTTGATAAACTATATTTTTAGTTTTATGTTCTGGCGCGTAAATAAATAATGTTGATGGTTTTCCGACACGGGAACAGGCGACATATAATTGGCCATGTGAAAAACATGGATTTTCTAGGTTGATGCCACATACACTTAGCGACTGCCCTTGCGATTTATTTATTGACATTGCAAATGCAAGCCGCACTGGAAACTGTAAACGATTAAAGCTGAATGGCATGTCGTTCGGTATCATAGGGATGCGTGGGATTAAAACATCTTCGCCTTTATACTTCCCTTTCAAAATTGTGGCTTCGATGACGTTGTTCAATAATTTCTTCACCGCAAGCCGGGTGCCATTACACAGACGTGGCTGGTTTATGTTCCGTAACATAATAATTACTGATCCGATTTTTAATTGCAGATTATGAGGTGGTAAGCCGGGCAATTCCAGCGAATTTAAAAATTCTGTTGGATAATTGACAACTTCATCTTCATTAGTAATGGAATCAACTGATTTGTAATTCTTCAATTCGCCAGCTATTTTCTCTTGAATCTGAAAATTCATTTCATTCATATCAACATTTTTTGCTGCCAATATAACACGTTCGCTTAACCAAACGTGATTTACGTAATTTTGAGCAATGTTTGGGAAAACCATCTCCATGAGTTCGGCCTTTGATTCACAAAAGTTACAAAAATTGGTAGGGAATGTAATGTATCCAGATGATGTATCAACAGCAATAATACCATTACCAATATCGAGTAGTTGTTTGGAAAACAATTCTCCAGACTGGTCTTCCTGCAATTCGACTCTCATGTTTATACTCAATTTAAGTGTTTGAATGTATTTCCATAAAATGGACGACTTCAAACATGCATTCAGTTCATCAGCAGGCGTTGAGCGTGGAACAACTGGCAATATTTGTCGAAAATCACCTGCCAACAGTATCATTGCACCACCAAACCGTTTTTTGTTATTTCGTAAATCTTGCATCGAGCGATCTAATGCCTCCAAAGATTTTTTATGTGCCATCGTACATTCATCCCAAATGATCAATCAGGTTTGCTGCAGCACTTTGGCCATCGCAGAATTCGTCGAAAGGTTGCAAGTTGGAGTCTCATTAATTTGAATGTTCAACGGCAGCTTGAGAGCTGAATGAGCTGTTCGACCGCCTTCCAACAACGTAGCTGCAATACCTGATGAAGCTAGGGCTAGTGCAATTCCATTTTGCGATCGAATCGTTGCCAAAATCAATGATAACAAAAAAGTTTTCCCAGTTCCACCGGGAGCATCTAAAAAATAAAATCCGCCAGATCCATCGTTCACTACTTTCATGAGCGTATCGTAGGCATTTTTTTGTTGTTGATTTAAAAGGGGAACTGTTCTATCAACCATTTCTCGTAATGTTTCGGAATCGTATTGGGCTTCGCGTCTCAATTCTTGATCAAATGAGTCGTGCATTGGGCGATTGGGTGCTATCATTCCTATTTGTGTTAATAATTTGTTGGTAAGCATCAAGCACATGTCCTCAATTAAAATTAATGCTTCATTGTGAATTTCTTCGTTCATTTGCAAATTTGCATTCGATGTTCTAAGACGCATCTGATGCAATATATCTTCCGCCATATGATCTTTGTATTTATGCCATAAATCAGTCGGTGTTGATGGGAAGCATGTAGACAAAATTATAGAAAATAATGTTCGTATTTGTTTAGCATTTGACGAAATCACAGCATCTTCGAGAGTGTGGTCCCAATGAGTGTCATTCTCTAACAATCCCAAATGTTGACAGGCTTCTCTGTATGTGCTACACAATACACCATTAACAGTTCGCAGATGTTGGAATGATGTTGGACCACGAACATTGACTAACAGTAAACGCAAATAAAAACACTCGTCTTGACTGGGATGGACTGCATAAAGACGGCCTAGTGCATCGGTGGAAAATACTCGTGGGTAACCTGGAACTGGCTGTCCTCGTTTTCGTCGTTCAAATTTTTTTGATGATTGATTCCAGGTATAATATCTTGGCATTTCGGAGTGAAGTAACGTTCTGGCAAAATCATCATTCTGGCACATTTCAAAGAAGCTGGTTAATGTTGTCGATGGTGGCCTCAATTTTTTTCCGTAAGAACCTTGTACAGAGTATTAGAAAACTACAAAAAAAAAATCAGCCAAATTGGTCAAGCCGTTTTCATGTTATGTCGTGACAACGGAAAACGTGTTTCATTTTTATATATATAGATTTGAAAAAAGTTGATGAAACTGCCTTATTCCCATCACTCTCGGAATTTGCACAAATTCTGTTGTGTTTGCCTCATAGCAGTGCAAATGTTTTTCGGCAGTAAATTTAATGAAGAGTAAACTAAGAAACAAGCTTAAAACGAAAACCTTAAGAGGGTTGTTGTTTACAAAAAGTGCACTGTTAACCATGTGTTATGAGGTACAACTCTCTGAAACATGAAACAGGTTCAACATCAGTTTGTATAATTTCAAAAACAAGGCCAGCACTACGACGAGTATTATCGATTCCAGCAATACCAGCAGTTAATAAAAATGATGTACCTACCTACTTGTACAAAACTAATACATATAATTAAAGACTGATGTTTTACGCCATTCAAAACTTACATTTCAAGCACTTGCAGTATGTCATAAAAAAAGTCTGTATTTCTACAGAATTTCGTCAAGCATAAATACGGAATTTGTATCTTTCATCTACAGACTTTTGAAAATAAGGGTTGGCATCACTGTACAAGCCCTACACCAGCAGGAAAGAATCGAGGTACAGCACTATCCACTTTCGAACTTACGCTGTACAAATCAAAGGAGCGCCATTGCTGCCGCACCAATACTTATACAATCTGCTGCTGGCACTTCATGTCCATCGGGCGGCCATTTTCTGGTGGGATTTCAAGTGGCGGCGACTGTGTTCGGCATATTTTGTACCCATTAGTTACACGGCGTTCACATCACAGTTGAATTTAATGTCGTTTTCGATTTGACTTTTCAGATTTTGATCTGAGATTTCAGATTTTTGCTGCCAAATCGAACATAAAATTCGAATTTTATTGGTTCTTGTGTGTATTGAGTTGGCCGCAAAAATATTTTTTTTCTCTTGCACTGGAAATCCATTGCAATTAGTTTTTACACATTTACATTCGAAAATGTAATGTTTTTTGAGTATGCTTCCATACTCGAAAAATGAATAATTCAGTTAAAAAAGCAATCCTAAACGATAAACAATTCGTAACCGGTATAAGTGAAAGTATGTGTGAAATCTGAGAAAAAATCGAGATTTCTCAAAAGAGTGTGAGATCAAAAATAAAGACTGATATTTTTGGGAAATCGAACATAAAAAGCAATCTCGATAAAAAAAAAAATTGATTTTTTCTCAAAGAAATTGATCTTTTTGCCAAGTTTCTGAACTCTATAAAATTAACTAACGCGTTTTTTTTTTACTTTTGTTGAAATAGATTTTGAGCTTGAAGCTTTTTTTGTATATTTTAAAGGAAATACACATTTTCTTGTTGATTTTAATGCTTTAAGTTTCGAAATCATACTGAATCAAAATGTTTTAACGCTGTTTTGGGGAAAAAATTTTTTTTTATGTGAAAACTATTTTTTAGTTTTACTATAAATTATAATCTGTAACTATAGTAGGTAAAATTAACAATAACATATCATGCATTTGTTTAATTCTAAAAAATAATACAAAAATCCTCGTAGATCGCATTATATTTATGTGAAATACTCGGAACAATAAAAAAATGTTTTGATCACTTTTTCAATCCAAAAAGCACAATGAGTGCATTTGTTTTTGTCAATTTATAATTTATATTGTCTTTTTGCTAGGAGTTTAATCACTTTTTTTTTTGATTTCCGATATTTATACTTTTTTTTTTTAAATGAATAGCATTTGCATTTTTACCTTTAACACTACTCAGTGTTATTAAACAACAGAATTTCCATTCATATTTTGATTTTGTACAAATATGGTATTAAATAAACGAATTGGGAAACATTCAACAAGCCTAATAGAAATTTATTCAATGTTCATGAACATTTTCTAAAATTCACTTATGCCCTAGTGGAAGCTGGGTTTAACTTGCATGTTGCTAACTCATTTTTGGAACAATCCCCTACGGATTTCATTTATGCAGCTGCATGAATTTTGCTGTCAAAAGTAGAATCCATACAAATAAAACTAAAAAACAACTGAAATGTGAATGGATGAATAGTTTTTGGTGCCGAATATGGATAGAGAACAAGTTATGTTATCTAAAAAAAACACCATAACCAACATTTACTTTTTGTACATTTGATGTTATAAATCCATTTACAAATTGTTTGTAATTGAGAAATAGTGCCAACCAATACCAATCATACACGTATCACAGACAGACACACAGTCATTCAAAATTTGCGGGCAAAATCGGGTAGGTGCACGGGATGTTGGCTGTCTAGTTTGGTTAATCTAACCGTCCTGGGAGACCATGGGCCTCAACACGCATCTCCAGCAAGCTCGATGAATAGCTGCCTGCACCAACAAGTCGTCGGCCTCGGCCGTTTGCTATTCGTTGTTACTCTAAAGTATAGAGTCAAAATCGAGGCCAACAAAAAGAGCCAGATAGGAGAAGTCCTACCACACCACTATCCCCATGTGCACACTTCTATGTCCGCATGAAAGTAAAAATCATCTCATGCCTTGCTTTACTTTGTATGCACATCTTGATGCGATTGCAAACACCTGTTCTGCATCTGCACAGTTGGTTTGCTTTTTCTTGTATATTCAGCTCACCCCGCTGACAGTCGTCCTGATTCTAATTCAATTACAATAATCTGCATTATTGAGGAACTTTTTTAAAATACTCGTAACTCACTGGCATTGCTGTTGGTTGTTTTTGATTCCTTTGCCTTCATCACATTCCAGTTATCCTTTGATCATAGATCCGTCCATTTGCATAATTCCCCGAGGCTACGAACGAGAGTGCCTACTTGCAAACACAGCAAAACCAACCACTTTGGCAGTTTATTGTCAATATTTAGCCAAGATTTTCTTTTTTCTTGTGGCGTGGGTAGGTGTCTGCGATAACTTGCTCTCTTCGTTGTTGTTGTTTTTGTTGTCAGCGGTTGCGGTCGTTTGCTATGTAATCCCTGAGGGCAAAACTTGTTAAACTCAAGTCAAAAATATCATCATCAAAGCGCCCTCCATACCATTTATTAAATTAACAAAACCGCCAAAGGATGTGTTTGTGTTCGTGTTCGTGCTGCTTGATGGGGCGTGCCAGCAACAATAATAAGACAATGTGACGAGCAATTCGATTATAAAAAGTGACACTGCGACTACTGTTGAAGAATGAAGAGGAAGACCCGCGGATTTTTTTATTTCTCTTGCCACCACCTAAAGATGTCACAACCGGTGGTACAATATGTCTCGAACGGTATGTATGCGTGAGGATACAAGTGGTGACATTTATAGGTGCTTGGCAAACGAATCGCACCCGCGAAATATTGTCGTACGCACCCGATATACGCATCAATAAGGGTGAGCTAGAGCTTGACAAATATTCCGAATCAGTGGTGCACACTTAATGTGTGTTTATTATGATGGTTTACACGAAGCTAATGTGAAAGTGTTCTACCTGGGTTACATGGAGGCGGTGCAGGAATTGAAGTCGTTTGTAAACGTCTTGAGTTGATGTTTATGTGCTCGTAAGCATGTGACGCTGTTATGCAGCGGTAATATTATTTCAAGTGTATCGAATTAGAGAGCTCACAATTTTGAATGAATTCCTTTAAATTAGTTCGCCAAATGCGGCTTGCTGAGGTGGCATTTTACACTTGAGTGCCATTAGGTACTGAGGTAAGCCTTTTTAAAAATTAGAAACATTGGAAAAAAGGGCAAATATCCGTGCACGTATTTTCACAAAACATCATTTAAAATAATAATAATTTAATTTACTTTATTTTTAAATTGTTTTTTCTTCATTTCAGGACTTTTACTGGGGAAGTTATAGGCGACTTAACGGAAACAGAAACTGCGCAGGACCAAAGATGGCGATCCAACATCTTTTATACCACTTTCCTGCCCTTGCAAAACAATGTTCTCGGTGTCACAAACTGTTTAAAGGAGTTTAAGAGATGATGAGTCGACTCTATTCTTTTTGGCTTTATTCCCAAATTCAAATGGGCTTCGGCTCGACCTTTACTAGGCTTTAACGCTATCGGTAATGCTGACGTATCATCGTAAGTAAGTTTAGCGCCACCATTTGTGGTAGTGGGCACAATGTACTGATTCATATTTTAGAATTGTGCACTCAGGAAGGACTATCAATTAAAACTATTCTAGTGGCCTTTATCAGAAGGATACTGGGTGATATCGAGCCCATAATCATACATTGACATTTGTGTTACCATTACACGACTCAAAGATACAAAAACGTCCTTTAATGTAACATATCAAAACACACAAAAACTGTGAACCAGCCATTTAATGTTACCACTTATAAGCTACGCAAATTGACTGCGCACAGTCTGATTTGTGACCATTGAATGCTACTATAATGCAAGCAATCTTCACTCATACTACAAACTAATAATCTGCTGTAGGTGTACACATGCACGGGTAATCATATTACATTCCTTATCAAGCGTTAAGCATACACAGGGTGGCGTAGAAAAAAAAATCTTGTTTGGTTTTATGATGAAGAGTCGATATATAACTTTGATTTTTTTCTACATTATTATATGTTTATCTTTAAGTTAATGTTCCTCCAAAAGTATTAATTTGCATTTTAAAAATTTTATTGAAAATTGTTTGCCATTTTATAAACATTAAATAAACTTTTTAGTTTACTTTTACTACTTGCGACGCGCTTTTTGTTTTTTTACTGTTTGGCGTTTTTTATTTTACCCACATGAACTATATAGATCAGCGTTTCCCAAATGGTGTTCCGCGGAACTTTGGGGTTCCATGAAAGGGTCAAAGGGGTTCCGTAAAAAGAACATAATCGTGCCGTCGCGTCGCAATGAAATTCATGATCAATGGTTGTCCTTCCATTAATAGTAACTGAAGTAATTCTAGAATTGCCACAAACTTTCTACAACATTGCAATATAGACTTCGAAGGCTATATTTATAAGGTTGTAAATTCGTATACCATACCTACATTTAAACATGTTCACTTTATTAGCTGTTTTTTATTATCAGCGTGATCTGATCACGAAAATAAAACAAAACGGAATTGAAAAGTTTAATCTTAGAATTGTGGCAACAGTTGCTTTCAAAAACAAAACAGATAATACAGGGTATTACAAACTTGATACCATAGACAAACCATACTGAGACCCCCAACTCACAATCCTCTTGCCGCTGGCCCCCTCAATTTTTTTTCAAATTCGCCATTTTGTAGCTTAGCACATTTTTTTAAAAAAAAAATTCACTTTCACGCCTGCCTCTAGAGAACCGTAGAAGCTATCACGAAGTAATTGGTATCCCTGAATTCCTCTATCTGTGGTCTACAAAATGGTATATATTGTTTTGCATTTATCTCTTTATTTTAAAATTTTGTAATACCAAATGCATTATGAACCCTGTCATTTTCACTTTGTACAAAAAACAGAAGTCAAAACTTGATTAGAATAGCAAAATGTTAAAATAACGAGATAAATGTAAAACAATATATACCATTTTGTGGAGCACAGGTAGAGGAACTCAGGGATACGAAATGCTTACTTGGATTTCTAGGAGCAGGTGAAAATAGATAATTTCTTCATTAAGTTAGAGCGAGGTTGGAAAATTAATGAAAAAATGAATCTATTGTCAGCTTTTCCTAGGAACCTGGGCAAGCTACCCCTAAATATGTGGTATCATTGAGTTCGTCTGTTTGTGCTCCACAAGATGAAATAGATTTTAACACTTTATTGATTAAATTCACAATTTTGGTAGTTCCAAATGCATTATGAGATTTTTTTTTTTGCGGAACTTTGAAGCTGATTTGTACTACCAAATTTTAGAGAATATCACTTAACACTTCACGTTGTCTGCATTCCAGTAGGGTGAACTGAAGTTAATTATTTACTGCTTTTATTATCACCAGGATTCCGCATTAGGATTCTGAGTTAGTTTTTTTTTTCACTCGATTTACAGGCAGCATCTGTTTCAAGTTAGCGCATTTTTACAACTTAAAATTTTCGAATGATTTTCACATTTTTCGCGACACAAATCGCGCGATAAGCACTTAACACGAATGTTTATTGCTTTTTAAACTTTATTTTGTTTATTAAAATCACGAATATTTCCGAAACTGATCATTTAAGTTATACACGCGACGAACTTTTGATTAACGAAACTGTTTTATTAGGTGGGAATGGCATGCAACTAGTTTTAGATTACAAATTAATAAATAAATATCTAATACTAACCTACATTAGTAATAAGGGTGAAATCAAATAATTTATTGGCTTACCTAGCATTGTCGTTCGGGACCTTAAAGGTATGAACCGGGAAACTGCATCCCAGCACGCAATTCCGCGTCCTTTTTTGTTGTTTAATGGGAGGCGGCTGTCCGTCATTAATTTTTCTATAATGAAGATAAATCATTAGAAAAGAAAGTATTTAATTAATAAATTAATTCAGCAAACAATTTACTTACGTGTAACTATTAGAAATCCAGACCGATTAGATGTCTTAGAAAAAACCGCGTAAATAAACAATTTGACATGTGGTGAGTCTAGTTGTCAGTCAACCGTGGTAAGCTGTTACAGTGTTCAGAAATACAGTTTTTTTTCTTAAGAAGTTCAACACGAAATTGGTGAATAATTTATTATTTACCAAGAGTATTAAGTGGAGTACATTTCATATTAGTTTTTTCTATCCACATTTTTATAAAAGGTCATAAAATCATAATTTGAATCGCATATACCATGACGTTCTGTATTGCTGCTCAACCGAAGCACTCAGGCACCATTGTTGTTCCATTATAACACCAAAACATAAGACTTTTAAATATAAATATGGGCTTTGAAATACGAGACAGTTAAAATATAATAAATACACATATGAATACACTCAATTCTATTTTTACACGAATTTTTTTTACACGAATTTCATTTAACACGAATCGAGGAAAAAAATTGATTCTCTTTTAACACGATTTGATTTGAAATAACACGAAAGTAACGGTCATAATTTTCATTTGTCGGGGATTCCCATAATACATACATATTTGCTTTTTATTTATAGTAACTGCTTTACGAAAGTTTGCTAAAAATGTTTTTATTTGTTTACAATTCTTCAGCATTGTTTATTTTTCTTATATTGTCAAAAAAATATGCAATTATTCTCAAAATAAATGACTGTCCACACAAAAATTTAGTTGTAACGAACAATTTCAAATTTAACGGATAAAACTCTATGAACTCTGCCAGCAACTTTGCCCACAGCGGAAGTGTCTCATATCTCCTGGGAGAGTGTTGGTGAGCCGGAATTCTTGAAGTTTCGTGACATTTGTCAATACGATATTCTATGTAACAATACTAGCGCACCAAATGTGTACACTCCATAAAAATATAGCTTGTAGGCTAAGTAACGGGAAATCGGCCGGAGTTGGTGGTCTCAGTATTGTCTCTGCTTGATACTGCCACCAGCCATATTGCATATATTCTGCTCAACGTAACGTCACATCAGGCACATGCCATTTCACTTAAAATGTCGGGGGGTGTTACCATATTTGAATCAAATTTGCATAATATTTCTTTTAAAATATATTTTTGGAAACAAATTTAGTTCAAATATGCAACACACGAACAGTATTTTGCTGCTACCGCTTTATCTTGGCATATTAAGGTGTGTCCAGACCAGGGAAACATTTCAGAAATGTTTATGAAATGTTTCTGAAGCAAATCAGACACATTTAATAAACACTTAAAAAAGATTTCTGAAATTTATTTATTATGTTTATGAAATGTTTTAACTTTATCCTGTTTTGGACTAGAAAAAAATAATGTGGTGGATTATTAGCAGCGAGTAAAGTTTTTGTTTTTGTAATTTTTGTCTCGGCAATCACGCGACACGCGATTTAATTCAAATAATCGTATTAAATGAATCACTTTCTCGTTAGGTATTCGAAGCTTTTCTGGACATTTTTATTTTATTAAAAACAAAATAATAATCGAAAAACAGCGCTTATTTTCTGCAGGAAAACTGGAAAAAAAATGATTTTCCATCACGATTGGGTAACTGTGAAACATTTTATTTGGCTTTTCAGATTTTAATCTGAGATTTCAGATTTTTGCTGCCAAATCGAATATAAAATCTTTCTTTGTGTGTATTGAGTTGGCCGAAAATGTCTATTGATTTTCACACCTTTATAACACATTTGGAAATAATTTAATATAAAAACTTGTTTCTATACGCATAAAATGAATATTTCAGTTAAAAAAAAAGACAATCTTTCCAACGATATATAATTTGTAGCCGCCACCTGTGTGTCATACACATTGGTATATGTGAAAGTATGCGCCTTACTAGTAAAAACTTTTAGTCTCGAATTGCGAAATTTGTATGGAAAAAATATCCACTGTGAACTACTACAATTTAAAGTTGAAACTAAAAATGTTTATTGGTAAGGCCCTAGGAAGCTGAGAAAAAAATCGAGATTTCTCAAAAGTGCCTCACATAAAAAAAAAGGATTTATTTTTTTTGCAAATCAAACATGAAAAGCATTCTTGATCAAAAAAAAATTGTTTTTTTTTTTTCTGAAAAAAAATATCTTTTTGCCAAAACGAAAACGACATAAATTTCAAGCAGATTTAACTTCAGAAGTAGGAATTTATTTTCATACCAATAGCATGTATTTAAAATGGGTATGCTCGGTAATCGATGCCGTATAATTGCAAAGGGATGTGTTGGTAAGGTAAATTCGTACTAAATGGATTTCTAAATCTTTGTGGGTTCTTTTTCAGAAATTGTATTTTATTTATCATACGACTCTATAAATCGGTTTATACATCGTATTTCATGTTTGTATAATATCGGAAAAAATCGTAAAAATATTTACGAAATCGTAGAAATTGGGGCGATTGAAGCAAAAATCGGAGCGTCGTATAAACCTTCGAAAATCGTAACATTTACGATAAATACGATCGCATAACAACGCGATCAATGTCGTGATTTTCAAACTTTGACTGCGATTGTAAACAAGTGCGAAAGGAAAGAGTAAAAAATCGCAGTCACGCTTTATTTGAAAGTCGCTCACAGGTAGTGATTTTATGCTCATCTCTAGTATTTGTGGTAAAACTGATTTTTGTGCGAATATTTTGCACTCGGGTACGAAGAAAAGCAAATATTTAATTCACATAATATTACCTGCATGACCATTTTCCCGACATTGTCTTCGTTTAGGTATTTTAGCTTCGCCAATATAAAGTGGAAAGGTTATGTGCGTACATTTCTGATTGGTATCAGTATTTTTATTTCCCAACCAACTCACAAACACATGAAAACAGATTTAACAGCTGACTAAAATTCGGTCACGTTTCGGTTACGAGTCATAGCCAAAAATACATTATGTGTGTTTTCCGAAATAGCAATTTAAGAGGTAAAACTTATTACCCACTTTGGCCAACTTTCCATACTGAACTGGAAACAGTACGCACGTTGATACTCTATCCGAACTATTTCTGCTACGGTAACATTTCTGAAATGTAGTAACAGCGCTAAACTACAATCATCAACTTTTACTTGGGTGAGACAGTCCAAAAGACTAATTAAGCCTGACTCCTGCAAGGAAGTCTTTAGACTCAATAAGGAAGCTGATGGACTTTCTCGCAGGCCATTGTGGCTTTAGTACAATCTTTTCAAATGTTACGTGAACTAAATTACAGATATCAATGAGACCCTTTCTTGGCCAACCCCAAAGTGAATTGAGTTTTACGGCGAAGCCTTAATCAGTCAAACCTCTGTAATACTCGACTTCATAACAAGCTTATAAACTCAATGAATAGGTCATTGTGTTGATTTGTAAATCCTTCATCCCATAACCTCAATACTCAGCTGCATTGAGCTCACTAGTCCACGTCCACTACATCGCACGAAACGTTTGTCACTCCGATTCCAATGAATTTCGAACTAACCTTGTCTACCGGATCAATATTTTAGTAGAATTTTATTTTTGAGGGATTCCGCCCCGAAATATGCTCTCCAAATTTCAGTTTGTAACAATGTATGCGCGGTTTCGATTGTGGGGCTTAGAGGCTTTTCTCTATACCCGGATAATGGGAGTTTTATGTTTACATTGAAGGATATAAAATTTTTTTTTTCGTATTGCAACAAAAATCGTTTTATTCGTATTGTCGGGGATAATAAAATAAGAGAAGTTTTTTTTGCTTTCCTTTGTTTATTTCTTTTATTTTTACGATGTCATCGGAACCAAATAATATGCTTTCACTGCACAGCATACATGGCGATGATAGCGAGGTGCTGAGGCAGTCCCTAACCAGCTGGGATGTGGGATGAAGACTGGAAAAGTGGAAAATGTTTACTGTTTCCAGGGATAATAAACGAAAATGTTTGTGGTTGTTATCCGTTTGTGAACAATATTTTCGCGGAGTTCTAAGTTCATAGGATATATTTTTTTTTTTTTTTATCCTTGCCGTATTTTGTTTTATAGGCACTTTTATGCTTTTATTTTGGAAATATTTGAGGAAAATACCTTTTACGATGGTGGAAAGTTGTTTATACGATTTTATGATTCATCAATATGGGTGGCATCGTGATAGATAGATGGCGTCGTCGTTGGTGGCTCTTTTAGAATCGTGTGTTGAATGTTAATATTGAAGGACATTGCATATCTGTTGGAGACATTTTCAATGTTACGAGCGAATAAAAGGACTTTTTCAAAGTTGGTTCTATTTATTTACTTTTCTTTTTTTTTCTCTGGCACACTTGTCTGTTTAGGATAAATAGGATCGTCATTATTTTTATTGCGTGTTTGTTTTTAGCTCCCATTTTTTTTGGAGAACAAGATGTTTACAGTTAATTGTAGAAATGATGGGTTGCAGTGCGTCATCGTGGTGTGCGAAATTTTAAAGACCTTTATGGGCTTGCGTATGAATATATCTATCTATACTATAGCTAGGTATTACGGCATTTAATTTGTATTTAATTAAAATTGGAATAAGTTCGTTTAAGATATGTTCCTTAAAAGTTTTAAATTTAGTTATGAAACACAAAAATTGTTGAATATGTTATAATTAATTATTATTCTTTTTTTTTATATTATTTATTTAAATATTAACTTATGAAACTGTTACATTTTGGTTTAATAAAAAGAAACAATAAATGAATTCTAGTAAACCGGTAGCTTAGGTACATTTAATCATAATTTTTGGGTGCCAACACCCAATAGTTCTGAGCCCAAGTCTCTAAGGGACATTTAACATTTTTTGTATGATATCCTTTTCAAGATAAGATGTACCTGGCCACATTAATTTTTGACAAGCTCGTCCTTGTTCGTCTAATAGGATTACTTCCGCTTTGCTTCAAAGTTAGTAAAAAAACTGGCAATTATTTGTTTTAAGTTATGCATTATATGCCTTTTTTGGTTTAAACTTTGAAGTATAACTTGCTAAGATATCGCTTAAAAGAAAATTCTTCCTTTGTTCCTAAACTAAATTTTTAAATACGCCTGGATTTGAAGGACATTTTGTTTATAAAATCAGATTCCCAAGAAGCTTTATAGAAAAACATTTCTCAATACAGCAATTCGTATAGGTATGAGTAAATAGAAAAGTTTCATTATTAGGAAATTTTTAAACCATTTCCCTTTTTGCAGCTTCAAGAACCTCCAGGTAAAATATGAATAAATCAAAGTCAACCGTTAATTTAAAAATGCTTTGGAAAATGTCCGTTTTAGGATGTTTGTCTCTTTCAAGCTCGTCGGCAATCAGCTCAAGCCGATTACACTTATCGGAGACATCGACGTAGATTTTCTGTTCCAATTCAAGGGTTTCCTGTTCGACTTTGTCATTGAGCTTTTGATCCAACGATGACAGTTTCTCATGAAACATTGCAACGAGTTCGTTTTTAAGGTCATATCCCCACTTCTGCAGTTTTTTCTTCATCCTGATCCATAGCTTATCCGCAATATTCGCAGAAATGTTTGAAGCAATATCTCTCGGAGAGTTAGTTGTATGGTGTTGTTGTATCTGTGTCGTGGCATTTTGTGTATGAACCAAAGAAACAGTTTTGATGCGGGCAAATAGAAAATATTTGAATCGGTGATTGTTAAAACAACACAAGTAACAGAGTTTTTGAAATCAGTTTTACTACGTTTTTACAAGCTTATGTGTAGACACTGCGTTGTGAACAAAATCAATATAATTCGATACCTAAAACACACAGAAATTCGATCGCAAAATCGGCATTTTGTACTAAGACAACCTGAATCTTCTACCATTTTTTGTTTCTCCCGTAAAAAAATAAAAATGTCACTTATGTTGTTTTAGCAATCCGGATTCATTTTATATCGAGATACGATAAAACTTTTTTGCAAATAATACTGCGGTTTTATTTAAATAAACTGGCAAAATTATCGGACACTCTTTTTATGCTATTGACTCATTCTACCGAATCGTTAACAACTCTACTTTTACAACAAAACTTTCTTTGCTTTGAAGGGAATCTTGAAAACAAAATCCTTTTTACGTGGGTAAGGCTGGGCTCGTCGCCACATTGAATTTTGCAGAGAAAGTGTATTGGAATTTATTGGTATTTTTATTGATATTGATTCTGTCGCTCTTCGGGAAGTTGTAGATTTTGTGGTGGACTTAGCATACAGGTAAATCTGAATCATCCACATAGGCCACTAACGAATTTTTTCGTGCATCCCCATCAAAAATGTAAACATTTTTTTTCAATCGGAGAATCCGTTTTACCATTTGAAAGATTTTCCAAGCCACTGTTCGCAGTACAACTCTTCTGCTTTTGATAAAAAAAAATAAGGAAAAATTAAAAATGAACATTATTTTTCGAATGTTACTTCGTCAAATTTTTTTAAAAGAAGCGTAGTTATATTTGTGGGCCACGAGTCCTACTCCATTTAATCAGACATTATTTCGCTCTTCCCTAAATGGGCCTAAGGAAATAAGCAAGACCTCCCAAAAACATAAATTCGAAAAATTTAATAAAATAGACTCCGTCCGAATTCTACTCAGCCGCATAGATCAATAAAAACGTCTATGCATTAGCTATCAAGTCATAGAATAAAATAATTTGTCGTTCTTCTTTAAATGTGTCAAAAAGTAAAAAGGTCATTTTACGAACGAAGCTAAACCTACCAAAAACAAATTTTGGAAACATTTAAAAGACATATACGAAACCCTGATATGTGGCATAGCTCAATGGAACTTGTCGCTCTTCTCTAAATACGTATGTCAAAACATAAAAACTTCATTTTGCCAAAACCGCCTTATATTTTGTTTGAATTATGCTTAACCAAATAGCTCAGGAGAGGCGGCTAGTCTTAAGCTTAATACAAGACGTTCTTGTGTACGGGGATGTTTTGATTTTCAAATGGGTCTCACAATTCTGAAGTTCGAAACTCAAGACGCACTTGCAATGAACGAGAACGTTTCAAATTATTCAGTCCAGTATTTATTTTTGGAAAGCCTCCGTACCAATTTTTGAATATACAGCAAACGTACCTATGTCGTTGTCCAAACCTGTTAAAGCCTCTCATCGGGTTAATTGTTTAGAATTAATACCAAGCTACTGAAATTAAATTGTTTGAAAAGCACTAAAAGAAACCAATCTACTTTATAAAAATTTAGCAAACTCTGTTGAAAATAATTGGTTGGCTCATTTTAACCAAGCAAACTTTTTGTTTGCTCTTTTTATTCAAGTTTAAAGTTTGACAGTTTATAGTTTATAGCAGTAGGTAATCCAAGTTTTCTTAGCCCAGCAAAAAATTGTGAGGGAGGTGAATTTTTTTCTGGGAGTAGCTTAAGGAATTTACCGTTCAATATGTCACTCGCAGCCGCATTTTGTTTCTTCTTTTGCAAGTTAGCTGGTATATATTTATCAGACTATGATAGACAATGCTAAGTATCGCTCTCGCCCAGTCCCCACTCTTCAAATTGATGCAAAATGATCAGTGGACCTAGAAAGGCACCATAAGTTCACTGTCACCTAATGACACAAGAAAACGAAAAGAACTCGGCAATTTGACAGCCAAGTTGCTTGCATATCCGATATCCCTATCGCATAAACTTTATGAAACGCATTCATTATCAATTTCATTAAGAAAAAAAATTAATTAAAAATCCAAAACTGTCACTTTGTTGTCGAAAGGAAAAAGAGAATGAATACCAACCGTCAGGGGAAAAAAAACACTCGCAAAACTTTCAAACTCAAAATTGATTTTCAGTGTTTTTTTTTTCTTTCTCTTTTTCTTATGTTTTGAAGAAAACATTTTAATCCTTCGTCCTTCTCTTGGGAAGTTTTTTTCCAACTAACTTCAGACCCGATTCATCGTAACTATGTCCAACTAATTTAAATTAAGCTCAAACTATTAATTGAATAACACTACAAGGCGAGCACAACCAGCGCAGGATGATTTAGATATACCTACAACTTCTATCAGTTAGATACTTGCAAACCACGGACACCCACTGCCCTAGCATCATGTGGCCTGATCGAAGGCATGGCTATCCGAAACGGACTGCAGATTGGATAAGAAGGAATGGAAGAAGTATTAATCCGAGGGAAAACTTTCTTCTTTCATTCCAGTCCGAGGATTCGTCTATTTTTTTTTTTTTTTTGTTGTATTTCTTAAACGAAACAAGTGTCTACGAGTTCAGCTTGTCAAGTGGAAAGTTTTATCCTTGGTTATCTTCGTTTTTATGTGGAATATTCTTTAGAAATTTATTTTCTTCTTGTGCGTAATTCCTTTTGCTGGTTTTGCTTTACACATTTCGCCGGAGATAGTTTTAAAGTTGGAAACGTTTCGGTTGCATTACACTTCGAAGTATATTTATTGTTTGCGAATGGACGTTCTGAATTGAATTTCAATTTCAATGGTGTTCCTGGCTCGATCAAAATATTGTGCGTCCATGCAGGGTTTAGCAGCTGATTTCTATTCACACCTGTTTGTCATTTACTTGCACGGGCAGAGAAGTAAATGCGCTGTGTGGTGGCGGTTTTGTGTCTCCTCTAAACTGTCTGGGGCATTGACTTAATATATGGACTGCTAAATGTCACTTCCATACACTTTCTGCCCAGAAAATGATGCCAACATGCTGGTTCTATGTGAACAATAAGTGAAACAAAATGACAACCATCTTGGATTTCTCAATAGAATGCTAGAGCCACTATTGGTTGAAATTCAAATTGTTGCGGCATTGTTTACAATAGATGTCATCTCGATTGTGCTAGTTTAACCTTCACATGGACAGTATCTACCCGGGTAGATATTTCAATTTTCATCTCTAAAAATTTCTTCGATTCGTCAGTGGATTCTGGTATGGGTCCGACTCAGTGACTAACTTTTTGATTTATTTCAGATTATTAGCATGTTCATACTTTAAGTATATTTTTTTGTATATTTTTTGAAGTTTTGTGTTTTTTTTTGCTTACATGGACAGTATCTACCCAGGTAGATATTCACCGAATTTGTATGAAATATGCTGGTTGACTTGGATATAACATGTATCATTTACCTGTTACAGCTGAAAAGTCCACACTTTTGTGTATATGCAAATAGACATAGCAAATAATATAAAGAATAAAACAGTTTTTGTACCATTACTGACATTACTAACAGACTTGTCATGATGAAAAGTTGAAAGCAACACAACAGCCTTATCTTTCTTGGGTACATAGGAGCACAATACAACATTTTTACTGAACCCAAACTCAGAAGATAAAGGAACCCGGTCTTTCGATGGTTTGAACTCACGAGGTAAGAAGCGTTTGTTTTTTTTCACCGTTCCGACAATCGTCAATTTCCAGGTAAGTAATTCATTTGTGGAAGAGTTGTGAAGAAATTGTCCATGGTCACATTTCGTCCACTATTTTTGTATGGTGCAACCAGTTCTTTCACAATTTGCTCACCTTGATTTACATCTCTGATGCCATTCACCTTCCCGGTATAAATTTGCCCGTTGAGAGGGTATCCTGTTGATGAATCACAAGCCCACCAAAATTTAATTCCATACTTTGCCGGTTTCGAAGGAATATATTGGGTAAACTTTGTGTGACCTCTATAGCGAAACAACTGCTCATCCACTGTAAGTGATTCGTACGGTCTAAAATTGAGCCTCAAATTTGAGTTGATCATATCGAAGATATCACGAATAGGAGCTGCTTTATCAGTGGCCATCCGAGCTGTTCGCGTGGCATCCGAATCAAACCGTATAAATCGCGAAATCGCCTTGAATCTTCTGACCGACATTGTTGCTCGATATAGAGGAAGCGCATTGCTTTTCCAAAGTTCAGCCACTGTCTCGTAATTAGATCGGTGGCAGCCCATGACCAACAAAATACCCAGGTAAGCACAAAATTCCTGTTCATTGATGGCTTTCCATTCAAGAGGAGCTTTTTCGGGATGATGTTCATTCCACTTAGCGAAATCACTGAGAGCTCTTTTATTAGTGTGTCGGCAAATAATGTCTTGAACGGAAGGGCTCATTATACGGAAGAAAGTTTCCACATCTGTTAGACCTTTGGTAGCTGGATGTGGACCCACAAATGTTGTTTCCCGGAATATGTTATGCGCCCCTTCACGACGCAAATTTGGTGCACTTTTTATCCACTTTGTACCATCCTTACCAATCCAAAAATTGTCATCTGCTTCCGGCATAGGTTCTTCTTCGTTATCAGCAACATCACCTGATAAATCCTGATCTTCATCTTCCTCATCATCATCTTCTATCTCCACTTCTATTTGTTGACTGCTTCGTGGAACGTTTGCCTCTGCAAGCTCAGGCAGAAAGCTGTCTTCAGGATCACCATCTGCATCACCTTCACCTAGTTCTCCCTCTGAGTCGGAGCCGATTACTTCAAGAAGTCGCCTAAAATATATCTGCTGGTCATCATAAGCCAACCTGTCGACAGAATCGTTATATTCCTTTATTAAAATTCACTTATAAGCCCTGGTAAAACTTGATTACCTAGAAACAGCTGCTGCTGAAAGGTACTCAAAATCACTTTCGTTGTTATCCATTTTGCAAACTTTTTTTAGCACACAACTATTCACTGAAAAAATATTACGTGTAGTGTTTTACCACAATGAACTTTGTGCGCAAATTTTCAATAGGAGTGACTTTTCATTTGCGGTAAAAACCTAGCTTCTTAATGAGTAACGCTTTCAAAACGAAGGGAAAGAGTGGCAATAAATAAAAATAGAAGAAAAAAAACAAGCAAATTGAGCGAAAAAGCTAACTTTTAAGGCCACAAAAAGAGAGATGCACTCAAAACCTTGGAAAAAAACCGTTATCTAGAGAAAAAATCATTATAGGTAGTAGTCAAATAAAGAGAACGTGTGAAAAATGAGCTGTCAAGCAGAAATAACTCATACGAAATGCATGAAATATTATTTTATCTACCACGGTAGATACTGTCCATGTAGGTACATAAAAATTTCTGTTCAAGTGAAGGTTAAATAATTAATAATAGATGGAACCAACAAAATTTGAATAAAAAATCGTTATATTTATTGCGAATTAGTTTTTTATGTTGTTTTTCATTATTCATTTTAGAAATATGATGTAATAACACTTTTGCGTATATTTCAATCACATTTCTGATCAATAATACTTATGATTGTCAAGAATATCACTTTCAAGAGAATTTAATTCATCATATAAATTGCTTACATATATTTCTTAAAGTACTTATAATTATCAGGCTATAAATCTTATTGCACCCTAATTTATGTTTTAGTTCATACAAAGACACAGCCAATTTTTTTGTAGCAATTTGCTTCGAAATGTTTTATTATCAGCTATTTACTGGTCATTAAGACAACGTATCGCCTCAAGCCAATCTTTGTTAAATCCTTTTTATTTACGCAATCTAAATAAAACAAAATGAGCTTTCTGCCTCATGCATTTTGATTGAAAGTCTTACCTATGGAAACATATTTGTCCCTTTTCAGAGAAACTTGAATCAACTTGCAAATTGCAACCAATTATACAACACTTAATTTTTGAGTTTTAAATCTTTATTCAATTAATCGCAATAACACAGTCTTATGCAAAACTATCTGCAACGAAATGGAGACGTCAGATGTGAGTTTCCAATTTATGTTGAATTTTGTTGGCTGAAATTCAAGACATACACTAGGGCAATTTTTGGTTTCAGCAGGATGGCGCGCAAATCCACCCAAAATCAAATAAATAAATAAATGACGTAACCGGTCTTTATAGGTAGCTTAGGACTACCTTAAAATCGTTTTGCATGAGTTTTTATTTTTGGCACGAATGGAAGAGGTCTTAAATTTCATCCCGCGTCCAAACGACTAAATTGAGAAACTATTCCTTGACAGTTTTGCTCTCCAATGATTGTCAGAGGCTCGCGAGATGTGGCGCCGTAAATAACAACCTTAAACTCCAGCGACATAGGGTAAGTGTAAGTAGGTACCCGGCCACCTAACTCTTTTTCCTACTTTGATCCATGATAACTAATTTACCTGGCCACTTAAACAGGTTTTTTTCAGCTTAATGGCAATTTCATGTTTGTAAAAAAAATTGCTAAATGTAATTGGATTCATGCATCTGAAATTAAAATAAATTTTTTGGAAAAAGTGAAATTTCACCAGAACGCGGCCACCAAAATTCATTAGTCGGCCACTTTTGCATTAGTATCCGGCCAGGTTATTTTTATTTCCACAAGACTGCAATAACAAAATAAATTTAACATTTTCACTCGTTTTTAATAGATTAAGCGATTGTTTAATAAAAAACAAAATTTATTTTGGTATCACATGTACATGTACATGCACATAATTATAGCTCAATTGTCAAAGACCAGTATATATCCCTCCAAGCCTGTAAAAAAATTGCTGGGAGACCTGCTAAGATGTGTAAGAGTCCTATTCTTTTTCTTAAAAGGATCTGGATAAAACAAATGCTTCGACGAAGAAAGTGGAGAACGAGATCTGCATGGAGAACAGGATTCTGATCTGTCATTTGACGAAATCAATGTTTTATGTCCTATATGTTTTTGATTAACATTAACTGGATCTATTGGAGAAGTTTTCCGTGTTGTTGATGTGGTTGATGGATTTCCGCTGGTTTTCAAATCGACAAAATCATAAGTAGATCCTGGATTTGTCTCGGTCGAAGTTATAGGAGCAAGTAAAGGCATTTTTGATGAAGTAGGTGTAGCCAGATACATAGTTAACTGCTGATGAAGATGTGTCTTCCGGTATTTCATTTAATAAATCATTACGATCAGACAAGGTGTTATTGTTAAGATTTTCGTCAGCAAATTCAAGCGTTCCATCTTCGTTCAAATCAAAAACATTGTTCATCGGAATTGAGGAAAAGTCGATGAGTTCTTGTGTTGGCTTTGGATTAAATGACAATTTTGAACTTTCTAAGACTTCCAAAATTATGTCAACATTGACCAAATTTTTTCCCAATTCATTTCTAATTTCTTCTATTACCGATGAAGTTATTGCATACCGATCTTGTTCAATAGGCGAAGGTTCAATTGCTTCTCAAGATTTTGTAGACACTTTTTCAAGCATGTCCTGAACGCAATTTCCATAGTCTACAGCATTCGGATCAAATGGAAAAAAGTCCACATTTTCGAAATCCGTTTCTTATGGTAGTCGGCAAATTTTGGTTTTTCGTAAGCACAATTTCAAGAAGTGGACAGAAGTCCTTACGAGTCAAGACCTTTCCTATTTTTTTTTTTATTATTAATTTCTTTATTCTCAAAATTCAATATTAAATGTAGTAAATGTTATTACAATTTAAAGTTAAAATAATATAAATTTAGGGAATAGTTAGTGACATTTTATTTTTAATGAAAAAAAAATTGAGGTAATGTCACATTATTTAAATTAATTCAGTGTGGGGTGAACAGTAAGTACAATAATCAAAAGCAGAAAAGAAACTAAGGTAAGTGATGAGCAAAATTTACAATTATACAGTTTCAAGATAACATAATTTTTAAAGTTGGTTAAGTGATGAAGTGCAACAAGATTTCGATTTCATTTAGGTTAATATTTAAAAGCCACATTTTTACTTTACATAAAAAGATTCTCATTGTTTCAATGATTCGAATGTCTTCTGGGAGGGTGTTAAATAATTTGCAAGACACAATTGTATAAAAGCTTCTAAAGCAAGAAGTGCGAAAAGTTGGTATGCTTACCAAGGAACTAGAGTTACTTCGAAGGTTGTGGTTATCATTGATGGGGCTCTGTAAGTAACCACATCTAATAAAGAACATTTTCAAAACTTTAAAATAGTACAAATGTCTAACTGGCAGAATTTTCAGTTTATTAAAAAGGACAAAAGTGTGGGCTAAGCGGGATGAAAAGCATATTTTTCGAATGACATATTTTTGTAGAACAGTGAGTTGTTGGATCTTATTGACGTGAGTACCACCCCAGCAGGTTATACCATATTGTAGTCTTGAATGGAAAATACCAAAGTAAATGTTTTTTAAAATCCTTGAGGAGCAGTACTTTTGCAGCTGATAAAAGTTTCGCAGAGTGGAAAGCAAATATTGTTTTAATATAAAGATGTGATCACACCAGCTTAGATTTTGGTCAATTACGACACCTAAGTACTTATAGTTCTTAACTATTTCAATAGAAAAACAGTTAGTATTACAGCCAATGTTCTCATTGTAAGGATATTGCACCCACAATTCTGCAAGCTGAATCTGCGGCAACTAGCAGCATGAAATACAACATTGACTTCCGGAGATTCCTTGTCGGTAAGGCTGAAGAACATGAGCTTCGTCTTACTACTTACAATTAGCTTATGTTGCGCAAACCATAGTCTCAGCAAGTGTACATCATGGTTGATTTCCACCAGTAAGTTGAACAAATTGTTCGAGCCATATATTAGACATGTGCCATTCTCGTACCGTCTGCTTCCAATCCTGTTTCAGCGGCTTAAACACACTGACGTCAGCTGGTTGAAGGATATGGGTAGTGTTTGGTGGCAGAGCATACAGAATAATATATTTTGAGTGGCGCAGTTGGCTTAGTTGCATCGATAAATGAGACTTATGCCCGTCTACAAACAGCAGTACTGGTCTTGGAACTTTGTTTTCTTCAATCCATTTGTCGACGCAGTTAACAATATATTCGTATAAGGTCTCGCTCCGCATCCATCCTGATTCGGTTCTTCCTAAAAACCAATCCTTTGGAACGCTTCTAATAACATCTGCAGGTGGTCGAATATATGGAAAAATAACTAAAGGTGGCAGAAGCTCACCGCTAGCAGTCATCATAGCTAACACTGTGATAGTATCCTTTTCCTTGGCCATTTGGATTTGGTAAACGTTTCGGTGACCCTTTGGAGGTATGACTTTTCCAGTTTTCGGGCGTAAGCAAAAACTAGTTTCGTCTCCGTTCAATAAAGCCACATTTCGCCACATCAATACACCAGTCCGTTATCGCTTTTTCCTCTTCAGGATACAAAACAGATTCGGGTCCCTTTCTCTCACATTCATCATCTACTTTCCCATGCAACCTATCTTGCAAAGTACTTTTCGCGATGTTGTATTTTGAAGCAGCTTTTCTGTGGCTCAAATTGTTTTGCCGAATATCCTCCAATGCAAGCTTGATTTGATCAACTCGCGATAAGTCTTTGGAACTGTTTCCGTCGGTTTGTGCGTTCATTTCCTATGAAAATAGTTAAATAAACCAAATTATCTCTATGGCCGGATACTTAAACAGGATGTTTTAGAAATCGGCCAGTTTGTTCTTTCGTGGCCGGATACTGAAACCTTACGTATTAAATACATATTATTTATATCGACTGATAGAGAAAGGTGATTGACTTCATTTGCATCAGAAAGAATTACAAAAACACTAGAACACCTAAGAAAAACAAAGTTCTAATAACCGGCCATCATCTATTACTAATGTAAATATTGAAACTACATGTTTTTTTTACGTTTTATGTTTAATTATTATATAACTTAACAGAAAAACAATAAAAAAATGGGTAAATATTCTTTATACTTTTCACTTTTTCGGGGAACTACACAGATTGAACATTTTTTTTGGAACAGTTTAGTGATGTTCATAGCTGTCAAATTTTACCAGCACGTTGGATGGGTCAAAAATTGAAGCGACAATTTATCGCCCGTGAAAATAACGATTAATTTTACTTATTATCATAAATTTAATGCAAACTGGCCGGATACTAGTGACTGGCCGGGTACTAGTGCACCTACCCTACTCACATCCTGAGTGATTTTTCATCCAGAGGCACTTGAACTAACTTACTTTTTCGCTACTCAAACTCGCAAATGACTGCAATTGCCCATGCTAGTCACAACATACCGATCATATTTGTTAACTTGGAAAAAACCTCTTCCTATCCGTTATTTAATGCATGAAACCCTCGAATATCTGGACGGGAATCCACCCCTCCATTGCAACTGAATATGACCATTATAATGCCCATCAGCATGCTTCTGAAACCATTATACCACGCCAACTCCTTTCGGTGCCTTGATTTCATTTTTTTTTTTTTCATTTTGAGCCACTCCACACAATACTCCCCAGCGAATTCCTTAAAACTCTATCCATGTCATTGAAAATTCAAAAGGAGCGCGCGGGTGGGTTACCCTAAAGGCCGAAGCCAACGCAAGCATTTGAAGTATCATTTCGAATAGTTCTCCAAACTGTATAGCAATAAAATGAGATAACAACAGAAAAAGAAAAGGACAAAAAGAAAGCACGAAACGAAACGAAATGCATACCAAGTTGAATAAAACATGCAGCACACTCGTATGCTGCGCTGTTTCCACTCTGACTCTGGATGCAGCATCCAAGCTGGCTGCGGGTCCGACTGTGTGTGTCCCATAAGAAGGATATTCCTAAGATATTATCGAGATTTTATATGGACGTAAATTAATATTTATGGATATTTTTTCATCTCACTCCTTCTAGTTGTGTGTGTCTGTCTGTCTGTCTGACGGTCTCTCTGTAAATTGCTTACCATGCACACGAATATGGTAGTACGGTCATGCCAGAAACATTAGGGTTGTGTTTTTGCTCGACGAAGCGTTCGGAATGTGTATTTGGGCAGAAATTCCTAGCAAAAGTCGTTAAAGGAATAAATATCAATTTTGAAGTGCACCAGAATGAGCATCCGAAGGAGCAAGAGATGTATGCCGCCGCACCCCATGCTGCAAGTGGAGTACTTTGAATTTTTTAAAACTTTTCAATAGCCAAATTGCATTCTAAAAGATACGAATCAGCGTGCAGTATCTCATGCTGCAGCACACAGCTGGTTGTAGCTGCAAGGCAGACAAGCCGAAGGCTGGAGGATAATGTTTTCCTCATTTAGGGAATTACCAACAACGTTGATTTTATTCAATAGAAATGGCAGCAGCAACACGGAACGTAAACAGTAATGGTACTTTTGGATGAGTGCGATTGAGATTAAGGGTTTATAAGCTGCCAACCGGATTGGGTATTAATATGGGTTGGAGAGTGATGTAATTGGGTGACGTAGGCAACTCAATTTTAGATGAGATGAAGTGGGACTTGGCTGAAAATGTGTGCGTCAATAAGTTGAATAGGATTTATGAAGTAAGTTAAAGGTGGGTGTTAGCCGTCGTAGTGAAGTTGGTCTCTTATTATCATTATTTTAAAGTTTGACCAGATTGATCTTATTTGCAGTGACTAGCTAGTTTTTCCGGTTCAGATATTTTGGATTGCTCCTCAGCCGCTTCGGGAAGGAATGCGATGTTTCCACTTATTGGATCACCCCATGTGCTTATGGTTAAGCAAGCGGGTTGGAGATACCGAAAAGAACCTTCTAGATCCATTGAAATGCCATTATGAAATCCTACGGATTGGAAAGCCGTCTACAAATTTGATCGAGTCTTTAAAGACCACTTCATGGGACAGTAGTTATGTACACCCAGAGAAAAATGCTGTTTTAAATTGACTTAAACGCTTTAGGTAAATATTTTCGTATGGAATTTTTTAGGTATACAGGCATAAGACTGCCAATGAATGGGCAATTTATGCATGGCATAGGTAATGAGAAATAGACTAAATTGCCTAAGGGCCTAAGGTATTTTAACCTAGATAAAAATAAGTGTACATCTACCTAAGGACACACGTAACTCTGCTTAGTTCTAAGGTCAAGTTTCTCGTGCCATACTGATTAATAGGAGCCATCTGCTAGAAGCCACCTGATAGAAGCCACCTGCAACCAGCAAATCAAAATTTATTTTCGTGTATTGCTTCGGAATGTACAGCTAGGTTCAGAAACAGTGTACAAATGTACCTTAGGCCTAAGCTGATATTCCGCATACATTTTCACTGACCATGTAAAATTTCCTTAGTTCTAAGGTAAATACATACATAACATCTAAGGCGATAAATCTTCGAAAAAATATTTTCGCTTGTTGCATGCAAAGTGTTTTACTTTCCTTTGTAATTTATGGACGTACACTGCGGTTCACTAGATTAGAAGTACTTTCTTTTTCAAACTGTAGTTTACTTTTTTACCGTTGTATCGCTAGAAGAGAAAAACAAATAATGGTGCAAGAACTGTCAATGAATGTTCAACCAAATAATAATAAAAAAAAGAGCAAGTTAGCGGTTCTTTTGAGACTCTTTGTATGAATCGTCTCATTTACACGTACACAAATCGGTTCATAAGATTAGAAACAGTCAAAGTAATTGCTGTGTTTGCTGTCGGCTTATATTTTTTTGGTATTTTTAGTAAATTTAGTGTAGTTAGAAGAACATCAAGTGTTTTTGTTTTCAATAATGGGAAAGAAAAAAATATTAACATTGGAAGAAAGGGCAAAGATTGATGTTTACCACTCCCAAGGATTAGCAACTCGTGCTATCGCCAAAAAAATCAACCGAAGTGATCATGTTGTTGGCAATTATTTGAAGAATCCTAAATCCTATGGAAAAAATTACAAAGGTAATACCTCTTCGGCCCTTACGCAAAAGGAAAGGCGAAAGGTTCTTCGACTAGCCTCAAATTCCGCTCTGTCTACTTTAAAAATCAGGAATGCAGCTGGTGTAACGGCAAGTAAATCTATGGTTCGTCGAGTGATTCATAGTGCCCAACATCTAAAGCGACTGAAGCTGACAAAAAAACCTCCATTGAATGACGTTCGTAAAAAGCAATGCCTGCAGTTTGCCAAAAATCACATGACATGGACAGTGCAACAAGGTATGAACTTAAATGACTGGCGGAAAGTAGTTTTTTCAGATGAAAAAAAATGTATCCTTGATGGACCAGATGGATATAATTATTACTTTCACGATTTGAGAAAGGAAGAGTTATTTCTAAGCCGGCGTCATAGTCGAGAAGGAGGCCTTATGGTGTGGGGTGCAATTTCCTATTAAGGCACAATTGAGTTGGTAATTCAGAGCACCAAAATGACTGGTAATAGCTATAAAGCGCTGTTGGAATCAACTTTTCCAAAGATCAACAACCTTTTTGGACCGCACCCACGGATATTCCGATACGACAATGCACCGATACACACTGCTCGTATCGTGAAGTTATTCATTGCTAGTCAAAATGTTGAAATGCTTTCATGGCCACCTTATTCCCCAGACCTAAACATAATAGAAAATGTTTGGGGATGGCTGACAAATATACGCCGGTGGAAGGCAATTTGATAATAGGGAAACTTTGATTGATGCAATTAATTTAGACTGGAATGAGATTTCTCTGAACTATCTGATGTCACTGTATAACTCCTTAAACGATTGAGTTTTTAAAGTTACTTTAAAGAAAGGTGGGTCATCTCATTACTAGGTAGGATGAAATTAAGAAAAAGAAATAAAAATGTATCTTTACAAAAAAAAACAGCTTCGTTTTCTTTAGTTTTTAAAGTGCTTCTAATCTTATGAACCGGTTTGTGTACGTGTAAATGACACGATTCATACAAAGAGTCTCAAAAGAACTGCTAACTTGCTCTCTTGAATTTTTTTTTATTATTATTTTGTTGAACATTCATTGACAGTTCTTGCACCATTATTTGTTTTTCTCTTCTAGCCATACAACGGTAAAAAAGTAAACTTCAGTTTGAAAAAGAAAGTTATAATCTAGTGAACCGCAGTGTATTTTGTTTAACGAAAAATAATCAGTGATATAAGTTCAATAAGTTCGTACAATATAAAAACATTAAAAACAGTACAGTGCAATACAGTGTAACAGTGTAAACAAAAAGTTAACAACAAATAACAAACAAAATTTTAGACAAACAGTTTGTCGAAGAAGAAGTTTAAGGTAAGTGCAGTGAAATATCCATTTTGTTTTATGTACGTATTTATAAACCCACATTGTTTTCGAATCAAATTAAAGCCAATTTTTTAAAAAGTTTTCTGAAAGATCTTACAACAAAATGGGTTCGGAAACAATGTTTGAGAAAGAAAATTTTGTATACTTAGTCAAATTATACATTTCCAGATAATAATAACATCGCATTTTCAACGCTAGCTACTTCAAGTCATAATAATAATGTAATATATATCATATACCACTTTTTATATTATATAAACATTAAATATCGCACGTATTGTAAAAATTAGCAGAAAAAAAATTAAGATAAAAATTACTTAACATAAAAAACATTTCTTTAATTTTTACTACATTTGTGGATCAGCCTAAGAAATATGAGTAAGGTATGTTTGGCTAACTGGTAAATTAAATTAAAAGGTATGTACATTGTACATGTGTTTGGCTCTGTACATCTACAAAAATTGGCAAAATTTTGTTTGGCTACCTTAGTTTCTAGGCTAACTAAGCATATTAGCCTAGATTTAAGGTTAAACAGTCTGGCATGCCGTTACCAAGAACTATGGTAATTTTACACATGTCAAAGAAATTAATATAGGCATTCCTAAGGTAAAATGTTAGGCTAAATTCAGCTTAGGTTTAAAGTAAAACTACTTAGACAACCTGGCATACCGTTACCAAAAACTAGGTTGATTTTACACATGTTTCAAAATGTTCAGTTACCTAAGGAATATAAGGTAAGTTACCTTAGAACTTACCAAGTTTATTATCGTTGAGTTATACCACGATATAGGCAAAGTTTACATAGGCTTTTCTCTGGGTGTAGTAGTTAGAGCGTCTATTTAGCATGACGATGGAAAATCTCGCTGCGGATGAACGTAAAGACCTCAACATTTAACGTCAATAGGAATTTGAAAAGCTGAAGCTCTAGTTTGTCGTTTATAATGAGACACAGCCACAATTTCTCAAGTCTGTTCAATTGCATACATGCAGATGATATTTACATAATTGGTATAACACAGCGAGCTGGTCAGTTTAATAATTTGGTAAAAGATGCGGCAAAAATTGATTTCGCTATTAACGAGGGCAAAATCAAGTTAAAGCTGTCAACACGAAGAGACATTCATCCAATCGACACAACCACAATCCAAAGCTGTAACTACGAGTTGTTAAGGCACTTTGTTCACTTCGGCTCTGTCAGAAACTCTGACAATAACAACTGGACTAAAATTAAAAGAAGAATGACTCTTGCTAATCGCTGTTGTTATTTTTGGAAATGGAATAATAGGCTCATATCCGAAGCAACTAAGAAGATTCCTTGTAAGATATTGATCGTACCGGTCTCTCTTTGAGGGAAAGATGGAACGTAATGCCTTCGGTTCGATTCGCATTGACGGGCTTTGGAGGATGAGACTCAACTATGTACAGCGGCATTACCCAAAAAGTTGCTCATCAGTCGTCTATTTCGATGTCTAGAGGCGTTGAATTGACTAGACTTAGAGCTCGCCTTAGGTGGCACACTGACGAGACTTATAAGGTAGACATTTGGTTCACACTCAAACTCCTGTTGAGCCGCCAAGGAAAAAGAAGAAGAAGCATTGCTTCCAAACACCAGACGGACTACTAAAACGTGAGCAGCTTTTCGTCAACGTATTAGGAAAAACTACAACCGAAAACACAAGCCCAAGCTGTTCAATATAACCAGCCAATTAAAATTGCATACCTTGAGGCTGTGTCTTCATTACAAAAAGTTGGGAATTCTATGTAGGGAAAAATAAATTAATTGGGCAATAGGTTTGGGTAGGTACCTGAGCTACCTGAGGTTTCAATTGCGTGCTGAAAATTCTACGTTACTTTGCTTGCTGAGATCGAAGCTCAAAATACAGGCCTATTGTATAACTAAATGTAACTTATATTACATTAAAAAAAAAATTCGTACAACATAAAATACTAATTTGTTAAATACTAATTTCATTTTAACTTACATTACAGGCGCTCGAGGAATACCTTCCATTAGAATTAACACTTTTTCAGGCACAACTATCAGAAGGGCACCCACCGACCATCGCCAGCAGCCCAAAATCCTACCTATGCCGAAATTTAAAAGAGGAGCTGGTCGAAATGCTGCTTTGCGGGACTCTGCTTTTCAAATTTAAAGCAATAAAATTCAGCTTATTCTGTTTTCTCAACTAATGAAAAAATTATATAAAAAATGGACATTACAAAAAGGAATAATAATTAAGAATAAAGTTAATATTGAAAAGAAAAATCGTAATTGCAAAAAAAAAAAATAAAAAATACCGAATTTAGTTTTAAGACAAAATAAAAATGAAAATAAAACGACAGAAGTTAATAAAAAAATGCTTTTCCAGACAATATAAACTAAAAAAAAAAGAAACTGTTCTCCACACCTCTGTCTTACAAAAATCTGCAAATAATAAAACAAAGTTTGGAAAATGTTAATTTTGAAAACAGAATTTTGCCACCATCTCAATTAAACCAATAACCTCACAGAAACTTACAAACCCAGGTACTGATATATCCTTAGAATAGTTTCTCCGTCGAAAATTATAATTGTTCCCTCTGCATATTGTTAAAATTCCTACAATCCTCCCACAATGTTATTGTCAGACATTAAAAAAATTTAAATGGCTGCGAATTAAGACAGTATCTAATGTTTTAGGCTTACAAAAATGAGTTTTACAGCTTTTCACCTCACGGAAAGAATTTTAAGATCAAATCAAGAAAAAAAACGAAAAGTATATCTAGTTTTAGAGCTTAGCTAAGGACTCTAATTCACGACTTTTAATTAGCAATTCTAGAAATTGTTCGAAGTGAAGATATTGACCCTCAAAAGTCGCGAATCAACACTTTTCATTATCTACATATAATGCAATCAAACGAGAAATACATATTGCCATAACCGATCGCAATTTGACACAAATAGTTATCAATTTTATATTACTATGGCAAGAAAAATTTGTTCAAGAATTAGTCCAGCCACCCCATTATTTTGTAACACATACCCTTTCTATTCCCTGTTTAAAATTTCAGCCTCCTACCTTTCTTCAAACAGTTTTGCACCCTTTCCGCAGTATCGTTCACCACACGCAAACATCTTACGCAACTTTTGCCTCGAAGGTAATCATCATTCTCACTCCAAGTCTCAGGTGGTAGCTTCACGAACGAGTCTGTCATATCTAGAACTGCGAGTGTTTGCAATGTTCGTTCCGATGCAAATACGCCCAAGGTGGTTTCGATTGATATTTTAGAAGAGTTACCTCTTACTGAACGAGTAACGTCCTTAACATCCATTCTTTGAACAATCGCCATTTTCTCATCGAAACACACCTTGTCGGAAAATAGGGCAAATGCTAAATACTTGCTCATCAGATAAGTACCACAAGTGACGCTCTAAAACAGACCTCGCTTGAGCACCAACTTCGTAAGCAATTGCTTCATATGTTTCAATCTCTTCCAAAGTTGTAAATCATTTATTGGTGCATCTGCTGCCAAAGGCGCTTCGATCCAGATCTTTGTGTAAATGAGTGCACCAAAAGTTACAAATCTAATAATTTGTTTTTCTTCTCTTTTGGTCAGCTTGAATATGTCGGAATTACTCCGAAAAAGACAATTTTTTATAGCGTACAGCAGTTTTGCCATCCAACGAGCACGATGTATAGGTCCCGGAGAACGCCAATGAATCCTCGCAGGTGGCTTGTTTAGAACAATCATTGTGAGCTCTATCAGCTCGTTGTAATCATCCCGGACTTGTTTTACTCCAGCCAAAGCAGTTGTAAAACTTTCAAGAGTACTTTCAGCAAACTGTTTCGTATTGGAACTGGAATGAAGGCAGTCGTATTGATCTCGGGAAAATGAATTTCGGGAGAGCTGGATGGGCCAAAGCAAAGTGTAAATATTTTTGAAAGCATTATTTCGAACATGTGATGCCGACAAGCAAGCCATAAAAGATCACGCCCTGTCTTCGCTTCTAGGAGAGCACATGCGCCTTTTTTGGCACCGGTGTTAGCCGCAGTAGTGTAAAAACTCATAGCTCGGACTTGATTTGTGACGTTCCACTGTCCCATGGTGTCGAAAACAGCATCAGACATATTTTCTCCCGTCGCTGCAGTCAGTTTAGGTACACCTAACAATTTTTCGAAACCATTTCCAGAGACAAGAATCGGTAGGCGGTCAACCTTCTTATTATCCGTAATATCAAGTAAAATTTTTCCATCCCAATGTATTATTAATGGCGAAGATGGTTTGAATATTTCTTTCAGATGTGTGCTGACTTCTATCCTAGCTTTTTTTCGGGTTCGTCGAATGGTGCTTCGTGAAATTGGGAGTGAAGCAGGATTACAACCAAGTGCAGCGGAAAAAGGAATAATCAATTTTACAGCTTCCCGATCGGTTATTTTGTTACGATCCAGAGCGTTGGTAACATGTTTTGTAAAAATACCATGGATGGCAGACTGTCACTGGCAGTGGTGGAGTTCTGTGTATTTTTTCGTAAGGTCGGAACAAACTCATCTTCTCGCTTATCCTTAGAATTTGTAGCAATACTAGAAGTGCTACTAAAGCTGGAATCAAGTGCTAGTTCCTGACTTGACACTACAGAAGCTGCAACATTATTTTCAGCAGCCTTTTGCCTTAATTCTTCAGCTCTTTTCTTTCGTTTTAGAGAACGTTCTTTGACCTTTTCTAGCTTCTTATCGATTGATGTCATAATCATCTTGCGCTCGTGTCTTTGGTCTAAAAGAAAGTTTCGGTCTTCTGCAATTTTGATTAAATACATAGCTTCTGAATGGACAATATCGAAAAGCTTATCTAGCTCTGCTGTGAACGAATTCTCCCGGATATTCTGTGCTTCTGAAGCTCTGGTTTTATTCTTCTTTAGAATCCAGTTTTTATGTAGCTTAAGAAGTTTCTCAATGCAATGGTTTGATTGTCTTGTCCGAATACCAGATTTTTTCCACACCTCTAGTACTTATTGAATGAGTAGTTGCTCAGAAATTTTCACATTTCTTGTTTCGCTCAAGAGCTGGTGAAAACGTAGTAAAACTTGCCGAAGAGTTTGAAGTTGATTTAACCTTAGCAGTGGCTCAAGGTCCCGGCATCCGAGTAGGAATATATCATCTTGTTTACGTGTTGATAAACTCATTTTTTTGCACTGGTACCTTTATTCAAAGTCTCGTAATTATAAAATGTAATAAATTATTTTAACAGATAAGATAAATTTTGCACGTAACTGACCTGTAAAAAAAATTTAAAAAAAATCAAAAATAGCATTCGATTGAGCACTCTCTTCCACTAAAACTAAAGATAGCCAATTGAAATCTAACAGCATTAATACTTTAGACACATGTTACAAATTTATGGGGTGGCCAACTTGAAAAAAGAAAAAAAAAATGTTTGGACCACCCTAATGGATATGGATTGTGAATTGCAAGAGAAATTCGCAAATTACCACTTTTCTGTTGTAAATTACGATTTCCTCTCTTAGCAAATTACAACCATTTAGTCTTGAATTGCAACTCAATTGTTGATTTGCGAACTAACAGGGGTAGATTTACTACTTCAGAAGTTGAAATTTACAAATTTTCAATCGTAAATTCCAACTTATTTTTATCATTTTGCCATTCATATTTTGCAATTTACGATTCTCGAGTGCTGATTTGAGGCATCTTCGTACTAAATTGAAAACTTTATTCTCAATTTACATCTTATATCTTCTGATTTACAAATCAAAATGCATAGTTTTATTAATGAGGTTATTTTCGAATACATATTTAGAGTCATATTTTGTAATCATTTTTCCTCCCGATAACCATAAGAGTCATACGATGCCACATCGTCAGAAGACCACGGGATTTGTCTGGGCCGACCCCTCTTTCTCATTGGGCACTTTGGCAAGTGCCCAGGGCCCCGCGATCGATAGGGGCAAATACAAAGTCCCCAGTTCCTGTCAGATCACCAAGCGATAATCAATATTTATTACCAAAAAACTTATATAATTACTAACTACAATACCAACTTACTAGCTGCTTTTACATGCCTGAAGCTATTCTATACTCTCGCCCAACAGATAGGCTTTCCGACTTCAGCATGCTTAGACAAACTTAAATATAAAATGGCTAAGCACATACACATTTTAAAGAAAAATCAGTTACTTTTGTGGACAATATTACATTTATCTATTCGTTTCATTTAAATATTTAACCTTGTTTACCTACTTTCTTTGTCTATTCTAACAAAATAGTGTTCTGTCCAAGTCATAGGTCCCCATTATCCTAATATGCCAAGGGCCTGCAATAGGTTAGAGTCGGCCCTTCTATGCTGAAATTTAAAATGCACACAAATTGTTTAGAAGAACTTGCCATTGAGACGAACCTTAAAAATCTATTTCTATTGTAAATTTGTATATTTTACTATCCATTCCATATCCATTTCCTTCTTTCCGACTAGAGTAGATACCTAATGTCATGAAAAAAAATACCGATTTATATGCTTGAGCTTTTTTTGAATATTCAATACTTACAAAATATATTCCAGAATGCTTTTTTGTAATCCCTTATTAAGCATACTCAATGTCCCCATGAACAAGTTACATTTAAGGAATTTTAAACCATCAAGAATTGCTCTTAGCAAAGACAGAATACCGACTGTCTGACTTTAAAACCGACACGCAAAGACCACAAAGAAAGCAAATGCGCATGATTCCAGCAGAGACAATACTGAGACCACCAACTCCGGCCGATTTCCCGTTACTTAGCCTACAAGCTATATTTTTATGGAGTGTTCACGTTTGGTGCGCTAGTATTCTTACATAGAAAATCGTATTGACAAATGTCACGAAACTTAAAAAAAAACACACTTCCGCTGTGGGCAAAGTTGCTGGCAGAGTTCATAGAATTTTATCCGTTTAATTTGAGGGAATAAGTGTACATTTGCTTAAAATATTCATGAAAAATTAACAATGTAGATTGGTGGAGGGAAAATGAAAACATTTTGAGCAAATTTCCTTCTTTATTTAAGAAAAATTTACACACGAAATCGAAGTTAATGATATCCAAAAGCGGAAAATACACAACCATGTTTGTTCTAATATGTTTCTAGTATATAGAACATCAACTTTAGATAGTTTTACTAACCAAACAAATCAAATTATTCGCCTTTTAACAATTTATAATAACTAACCAATGGCGTTCAGTAATGAAAAAATGTGGTATTCCCGAACTCTTTCACATTTCCCCACGGTTGCCGAGGTTGGAAAATTCAGGTAAATGTTTATTTTCAATGCTTGTTTTATTAGTTTATATCTATTTTATGTCTTTTTAGTAAAGTTTTTATCTGAAAACATAATATTTTTTTTTTTTTTTACCGTTCCATCATAGGGAACCAAACTTCTTCGAGTTTCCTATTCGAACACTAGAGTGTTCAAGACTGAATTAATGTAAAAATTTTATTTTTAATTGCTTGTGAATTCTATTTTGTTATTTCCTTTTAAGTTGTTTTGTTACTGTTTTTTTTTTGGTTTTATATAAAAACAAAAATATGGATTCTTCACATTTTCTTATTTGAAAATATGCACTAAACCTAGCGTTCGAAGTAAGGAAACTTTTTGTTCGGGCTTAGGAAGCTAGTGTTCGACTACTGGGGAATAATGCTTTTCTGTTTTATTTTTTTATAAAATAACAATAACAATTACAGGGAAAAACTTAACTTTATTTTAAAATATTTTAGTTATGGCAGCTCATTAATTTTTCGTGGCATATTAAATTCAACGCTTCTCTCACAGTTAGTGATTATTTTACAATGAACCACTAAGTGTTCGACTACTGGAGACATGACCCTATACGTTTTCAATTTCATATGTTAAATTATTACAAGATTTTATTGATTCATCATTCAGTGTTATTAAATCAGCAAATATTCTTTGCAATTTGAGATTGTGAAATGGTGTTTGAGAAATTGACCTATTGGCAGTGCCGGCTCCAGCCAAACTAGCGCCCTGCGCAAGGTTTACAGAAAGCGCCCTTTTTTCATATTTGCACATGCAGAAGTCTTTTCCACATCATCCAGGAGGTCGACTTTCAATGCGTTTTTTTTTTTTTTTTAGGTATTTTTTATTTTGAGATTTTGAACAGGCTGGAATATTTTAAGATTATGTAGCTAAGAAGTGAACTTGCATAGGTCTAGTGGGATTTTTTATTTTGCGATATTTTGAGTTAGATTCTCCTTGAAGTTGCAACATTGTAAGTGATGTGATTAAATATGCAAGAAATAATTCAGCACAGGTGTGATGGATGTTGTTATTTTGGGCTTATTTGAAGAAGCTTTTTGTTTAAAACGCAAATGGCAGTAATTGCTCGCGCAAGATAAATAAATGCACGCGCAAGATAAATAAATGCACAGGCTCCCAGAACTTGGCGGCCTGTGCATTTGCACATCTTGCACATATGGTTGGTCACACACCTATTGGAGTGGTAAATTGCGCCAAACTATATCGCAAATCACTACAAATAAAATAAGCTCGAATTAATACTTCTAATCGTAAAATTCCAATAACAGAATTTTGTATTCTCCTCCGTTTTCAATGCCAAATTACGAATTTTTTTATCAATCCAAGACAAAATCGTTGTGATTTGCGAAAAATATATTATTCGTAAATTGCAACTCAAAGTTTTGCAATTTGTGATTTTTCAATTCTTTTCGTGTTATTTTGCTCCATAGCTCAATAAAAAAAAATGGAACTACAATCGCGATACTACCAGTTACCAGTGCAAAGACTATATCAAGAACTGCACTTGGAAATGGTGTTTAGTGCGGTATTTCAGCTCCAAACTCTCTATGGCTCTAATTTGTTTAAAAGTCCCGTCATTGTGCCCGAAACAAGCTGAAAAATTATTTGAAAATGAAATGTGGATTGTAAAGCGCGGAAATGTAGTACCCACTTGAGAAGGTTTAAAAGTTCCTTTATTTCTGCACAACAAATAAAAAAAAATCTACAGGCCATACAAAAACCAAAATGCAGCTCAAAACAGAGGTTAGTAGTGCGGCAGTAAGCAATCAAGCATTTTGCAGTACGTTTGAGAGCACTGTTTGGTTGCGATTAAAATGTTGACGGCATTAATGATATCCCGTCAAATTTTCCCCCTCCATTTGACCAAGGTACAGAAAGTTACATTTGCCCTACACTCCTACGCAATCATGCTCAAATGCCCTCCATTCTTAAATCCAAATCCATGTACAACATTCAAACATTAAATACGTCAATAAGATCAAGTTATCCAATTGCTCAATCGAAGGCACATTTGACCTGTCGCAATCTTTGTGCCTGTCAAGTTCTTATAAATCACTTGTTTCACTTCTTCTTTTGCACTTTTGTATCGATGATATTCCGAATGCGGAATCTCTGCAAAAACCGTCAACACCCTCTGTATGTGTCTGGCCAAATTTATCTGTGCCTTAACGCAAGACACATCACCTCAGGCCCTGTGTTCTCCATTCTGCTCGAATACACACACACACACTTTTGCTTTGTCATCCAACGCATTACCTCAAAAGGACCAAACGGTGACTACAGTTAGTCCCTATTCAGCTATATAGACACACTGAAAGTGGCATGTTGGTAACATGATGGGCCAACATTATCTCCAGTTACAATCGTCCCCAAGGCGTAATAATTTACGTATCTTTGGCACATAATTTACACACTCATCCGGCAATGCGGGATTGGGTGCACACCACACATATATACATGACACACGCATCGCCTTCCAACACAGAACACAGCAGAACTATTAGAGCGAGGGTCCTGGTCCTAGATGAATGGCTGCTACACTAGTCGCTCCTATAGCAAAATGAATCAATTTTAACCCTGCGGCCAATTATCCTTCTCATAATTCGTTTGGGGACAGTCTATGCGGATAAGCTTCTTTTTTTTTTTGTTCTTGTGTGGTCGAGAGGACCAAGGTCTGTGGTGCTATCGCGCTGACACCAAATTTACTATGGAGTCCTTTTTGATGTCAGCTGTGTGCGTGTGTGTGTGCGTTCGATGTAATGCGTCAAAGTGCGTGAACAATGAATGGCGTAGTCCGTAGTAGTCCTGTATACAGGGAGCATTGAGTCAAGCGCAAAATGAATGCAGTGAAACTAAGTGACACTCCTTTCCACAGTGCAGGCGAGCCTTGTGGACTGCATAAATCACATCGACACAGAGGACAGAACAACCAACCAAACGCTTCAAGGGACCAGTGCAAATTTTAAACTATGTTGGGAATTTTGCCCGGCACTATAGTGCATTGCATGTTGAAGGTTGGCTGTTAGGAACAAAATATTTCGGTAGATGTATCGTCCGGAACTGAAAAATATAGGAAGTTGAAAGCGGATATGGAGTGTAATTGGCCATATCCCAGCTAACGCGGGTAACGAAATTTTCATTGCAAACATGTTGCAAATAAAACGAGGTTCATGGTGAGCCTTGGCGCTGATGTTAATTGTGAAAAGCTCTCCGGCTTAAAGATTTAGTCCTCGTATGGAATATTTTCAACCGAAAAGTCGTTCAGGATACACAGGAATATAATCCTTATTTATGCTGAAAGTGCTATCAACCAGCATTTCTCATAAATATTCTCGTTAAAATGTCATAAGGTTTGTTTTATTTTGAACGGGTATTCGGAACTTGAAGCTTCATTCGGAAGGGTCATGTCAATCGTTTCGGTTGTTCATTGCCCAAGATCCAATGCTAGCAGTCGACTTCTGGAAGACCCATTTTGTCTTCAAGTTCGAGTTGTCGTCGTTTTATTCTGAGCTTGTTCTACTACCTCTGGTCATGAAAGACTCAAGTACTAACCAGAAGAATTGAATTGCGAGCTACCACTGGCATACCTTCTAAAAAGGTTTTCTTATTCCATGGCTAGCTGTGGTGACTCAGATTGATCGTTTCAGAGTACGCGCAGTACTGACTCTACTTCAGATCACCCTTAGTTGGTTGGGTGAAATTAGGTTTCCAAGACTTGTCATTAAACATGGTTCTTTTAGGTAAACCCAGCACGAGATGGATCGACCAAGCCCGACTATATTCCCTGCCTGTTTGCTGGCTGCCCCTGATAAATCGATAGCGGAAGATCGAAAGATAAGAGGACACACTTGGTACTGTCAGGTGGGACACTGATTTAAGCTTTTTGAAATTTGAAAAAGAGCTAATACGATGACCTGTTGTCGCTCCAAAGTTCCCTGGGGCCTATAACACAATACAACTATACAACAAGTGCTTATTAAACAAGTGAAATTCAATAACTGTTGAAAATTTGTGTTACACGTACTAACCAGTATGCGAGCACTTCAACAATTGTTTTAGAGCAATTTAACAAGTGGGAAATTTGATAAATCTACTGTTTCTGTAACTGGAAACAACAAGTGCTTAAAGAAAAGAGAATGCATTTGTTAAAAAGTTGATTAATTCTAGCCGACGGTGACCGACTTGTTAAAATTAAACATTTCCAATAGTGTTTGCAAAGTGATAATACAGGAAGGTCAGTGAAAATTTATTTAGTGAATACCTAACAATTTGCCGTTAAAACTGATTTTTTTTTTTTTTGATTCTGAGTCAGACAGTGACAGTGAGAATTTACGAAACATAAACATATTTAAAGAAAGCAAAAAAATTTCAAAATAGATTCCAATTTGTTCGTTGAAAAAGTTTCGGGTAACAGTACAGGAAAGTTGCTGAAAATCTCTCCCATAAATTTACGTTTATGTAGAAGGCTCATCTTGTTTTCTTCGCAAATTCTCCGACTCCTGGCAGACTGACTTGTTAAACTGATTCAACAAATCGAGGGAGATTTTCGTTTTTAACAATTGTTATAGTTTTTCTTGTGTTACAGCTTTATAACACACTTGTCAGAGAAATATAATTCCACAAGTACCTGTTGACTTTCTGACTTGTTGTTCTGTGTTATAGGCCCCAGGTCTTAACTAGTTACTTAGAATTACCCTAGGAAACCTCTGCTATTTCGGTTTGACAGAACAAATGGGTTCAAAACTCCTTACTCGAATTGCGAAATGCTTTTATATGCTACACAAAACCCTTATATTGTCGATTCTGCTTTATGGAGCCGACCGCCGAGTGCTGGACAATAAACAGAAAGAGGGATTTCTTCAAAGGCTAAATGCGGCTGCTAATGGAGGAAAACATACAACCGCGAACTCTATGAACTGTACCAAGATGTGGATGTAGTTCAGAAAGCCAAAATGCCTCAACTATACTGGATCGGCCACATCGAGGGAATGAGCAATAGTTTTCAAGCTAAGAGGATCTTAAAATTCCACCAGCCGAATAGGAAGACCAAACTTTGTTTCAAACACCATAAGCCATCGCACATGCCAGAGCGCCTTGTTTTTTTAACTGGCAACAGATTGCCCAGGATCATATAGAGGATGAAGTGAAGTGTTTGGAAGGCTCCCTGAAATTACGCCAAAATATGAAAATGCAAAAAAAGCCCAAAACCTCCATACACAGTTGTGATGGTTTTTCCTTGGAAAAAACGCCCAAATATTTTGCCGAAAATGCCGCGAAATTTGGCTTTTGTTCCACAAATGTTTTGGGCATTTTTTCCATTAAAGGAAAATGGAAAAAAGCCATAAAAAATATTTTGGAAAAAACACCAGAAAAGTTTTTTTCCAAATTAAAATGGAAAATACGCCAATAAAAATTTTTTGTTTTACAAAAAAGCTCCATAAAGTTGCATTCTTTGGCTTACTTTTTATCTTGTTTTGCCGTGAAATAACATTTCTTTGATGAAGCACGTGCGATCACGCGTAATCAATATATAAGTTAGTGGGTTTTCGCATAGTCGCGTTTAAGTGCAATCGTAAAAGAAGTAATAAAATGGAAAATTTCAATTATGAAATAATAAGTGGAAAACAAATATATAAAAAAAAATCTGTATATAAGGGAGGAGGCGTGCCCCAATTATTTTGGTCTTTTTTCCAAAACATTTTTTGGCGTAATTTCAGGAAGCCGTTTGGAAGCCCGTTGAGTAAAGTAAGTACCCCTACGAGTTTCGGCCTAATTCAAGTATGATGTTTGAAAACTGACCTCGTCTAAACCTTTAATGACAACAGAGGTCTCACTGAGATTCTTTCCGAACTCTATGGAGCAGCAATGGGTGCAGTTGTTCAGTGGTAAGTTTGATGGACTACTTAGCGAGGGGTCCCAGGCTCGATGTTTCCAAAAGATCTCAAATAACATATTTAATTTTTTTTCTACAGCGCCACCCCGCGCCAACGTCTGACTAACATCCGCGAGTACAACGTCATGAAGGATCTTCTTAATTCAGTCGTTTGGACTCGGCATAAAACTGTGGGTCCCATTCGTCGATAAATATAAAAACTCACACAAAACGAATGGTTGTGGGAAGCTACGTCTAGGGTACCTACAGCTACACGGACATACTGCGCCAACTATTTTTTTTTTATGAGCAGCGATCGTTCTCCGTCGTCACATTCTAATAATTTGGCAGGATTGCTATAAAGCTTGACATAGCTCTCTACGGTTTCATGAGACGCCTGGAGAGGTTAAAATAATACGCGATCGAAAAAAGCTCTTGCGGTTTGTTCCGATCGTAGCCGTTCAACGTTAAATTTCCTCGTTGGTGTGGCGTCTATCCGCCTTTTGTACCTTGTCTCCAATAAAGTGGTAGTCCAAGTCTATTGTATATATTTTAAAAATCCAAGCCCGAATACCAGTTCATTGTATATATATGTAGTGTCTAGCAGTGACAAGCTCCTCTTTGAATACGGAGGCTGGATGAACTCCGAAAACTGTAGTAGACTCGTAAGAGCTCCGTAGAACCGGTATAGAGCTGTTAAAACCTCTTCAGCCAAGCATAGTAAAAGCCTTAGAGCATTCACAGTAGAAGCTCCCAGTTTTATGGCTCACACAATGAATTTAAATTAATCTTTTGACTATCTGTGCATTTCAGGCAGAGCTCCATGCCATCAAGGAATGCGCAAACCTTATCTACTCTTCAGGGATCAAAGGCGCAAACATCCATATCTTCACAGACAGTCAAGCAGCTATAAACGCCTTTAGCTCACCAATAATTCTCTCAAAATCACTCATGCACTGCTTCAATGCTCTTCAAACTCTTTGCTGTAGAAACAAAACCAAAATATGGTGGGTTCCCGGGCACGAAAAAGCTAACGAACTGACCAGGAAAGGGTCAGGAACCCCTTTCATAGGACCAGAACCTTTCTGCGCCGTCACTAAATCAGCAATCACTTCCACTATTAATAGTTGGGAACACAACATGTGCATCAAACAGTGGCAAGAAATCCCAGGCCTTAGACACTAGACAGGCCAAAAGAGCAATATTGCCATTCAAGAAAACTGCCAAAAAAAAAATCTTAAGTCAACGAAGGTCGTGCCTTTCAAAATCCTTGTAGGCTACCTTACAGGTCACGTTTGCGATACCACCTACACCAAACTTCACATAGCCGACTCCCCGGAGGGCCGGCTATGTCTTGAAGAAGACGAAAAAGCTGAGCACATCATGTGTGAATGTCAAGCTCTATCTAGAATTAGAAGGAAAGTCTTCTTCCGGGAAAAACTAAGTCCACTAAAACTGAATAATTCCTCTGCTGAAAACATTACCAGCTACATTAGGGAGGTAGAGACGCTGCTAACCTAAATTATATTTTCTGTCAATCCCGGCACAATACCCCTTCTAGCTTCTAGGTCGACGTGCCTTATTTTCGCCTTGGCGAGTCAGAAAAATCTATTAATTTCAATAGCTTTGATTTCTGCAGAGAGTCAGAAATGCGACTAAGTTTGCTAAGTTTTGGGTTCCGTAAGCATGTTTGGACTCGGTGCTTCTACTCCTAAAATTATTTTCCGCAGTGTAGTCGGGAAAACTCTGGCTCAGTTTGTCAACTCAAGAGCTTTGATTTTAGAAGTGCCAGATGTACAACCTTGACAAAGGAGGCTCCCTTAACAGTATAAAGTCCCCACAGAGTCTTTTTGTCAGATATAAATTCATTCACTAAAGTTTTGCCATATATTGTACGACCAAAATTTTTTTTTTTTCTGTCTTTCAAAGCCAATTTTCTATAAACAACTCCCCTTGCGTGTTCATATTTTCCCATAAATTTATGATTACCAAAGTCAAGGCACTGCCATTTCGATGTCATTTTTCAGGCATTCCCACAGGCCATGCATCATGACCACTCCATCCATCCATCATGGGCTTCCATGTCCCGGCGGTTTGACTAAATTCCCTCAGCCGTAATCCATTTCTAGGAGAAGCCAACCAAAAAGGGGCATCCGCCGACAAATCTCGAGAAAATACCGAAAATTCCATTTATCACTTCTATACCTACTCAATGACTCAGATCGAATAATCGTCATCTCGTGGAAACTGCCTAATCGCTTTGAACAGGCATTACTCAGAGTACAGCATGTCCTTGGGAAGTTTCTTAAAATCTCATAAATTGCCATGCAACCGTGCAGGTGTAGGAGGACAAGACAACGACCAAATATATAGCACCCCGTATCCTGATGAAAGTTATCGCTGTCACCTGGGATTGTTCGGGTGTAATTCACCCCCTTAATACCTCTGTGTACATGCGCTGGCGCTGGGTCGATTCGGAATCCTCAAAATTGATGTACGCTCCTACACAAGGCAATAGCAGGACAGAGACGACAGCCCGGAGGAGCTTACCAGCTGAAATCCTTGACACATAATTTGAATGCAAACACAATTGAAGGTGGTGGCGGTGGGTTGGAATATTTGTTGCTCACACAATCGATTTTGTAATATTTTACGGTACAATAATAATAATGATACCGATAATAATGCTCGGTGGGGATATATCCTTGCTGGAGATAGATATAGTGGACAAAGGGGCATACACACATGTGTAGCGGACACATTCGTTCAGTTAGGGTAACAGGTGTAATTTGCTTGGAAGTTTATGTCAATAGAATGGCTTATCGTGCACGTACCGCAACAGCAGAAACGTTTATTGTAAAGGGTTTTCGTGCATCTTCGTGTTGTATATGTGAATATGCTATGACTATACTTACGGATATGATGGGCATGGATGTAGTATATATCGAAGGATTGGATGTGGGATCATTGTCGAATTGGTTTTGCGGAAAATATGATGGACATTATTGTGACTCAGTAGTGTGAGGATGTCCTTTTGAGGACATTTGTCTATATGTTGAAGAGAATCATATTAAAATAGGAGATAGGAGGAAATTAGTAGGATGCAATTACGACTGAGTTCGATTGCGAGTGAGACTGGTCGACAGATGGGTATACTCGTAGTGCTTTCATTAACAGGTAGAGGATTTTTTTATAATTTAAGGTAACTTTCTTTTGATTCTTTCTTGAGACTGTAAGAATGCTAATGGCTATGTCGATTATTATTGTTATTTTTATTACTATTATTTATTTCCTCGATGCTTTTATTTCTGACGAACATTTTTCTTGTATTTTTTTTAAATCTGGCATAGAACATTTTTTTTAATTTTTTCTTAATATTTGGCATCAAAAAATATCTATAGCCCCAAATCTTCACCCTCCTACCCCAACCCACCATTTTTAAATCGCGAATTTATTATTTTTGTATAAACAATCAGCCCTCTATTCTGCTATATTTTTCTTAAATTTTCACTGAACACTAGTCTACTATTCATTCGAATGGAATGTGGCTTTCTGGATTCGGGATCCAAACTTATGAGCGTCCGTACCTCTGGTAGTTTCGTTTATAATCAAACGAGACCTTATTTTTGCACGAAGTGCTATAAAAACTTTATTAGAGATAAAAAATAATTATTTATAATACATAATTAGCTACAAAAAAAAGGGAAGCAACAAAGGGACAAACCATACTGAGACCCCCAACTCACAATCCTCTTGCCGCTGGCCCCCTCAGTTTTTTTTTCAAATTCGCCATTTTGTTTTCCTATCGGTGTTACCTATGTCAAAAAAGAATCCGTGAAAAGGCGAATAATTTGATTTGTTTGGTTAGTAAAACTATCTAAAGTTGATGATCTATATACTAGAAACATATTAGAACAAACATGGTTGTGTATTTTCCGCTTTTGGATAGCATTAACTTCGATTTCGTGTGTAAATTTTTCTTAAATAATGAAGAAAATTTGCTCAAAATGTTTTCATTTTCCATCAACCAATCTACATTGTTAATTTTTCATGAACATTTTAAGCAAATGTGCACTTATTCATAAAAAAAAATATCCACACGTAACGAACAATTTCAAATTAAACGGATAAAATTCTATGAACTCTGCCAGCAACTTTGCCCACAGCGGAAGTGTCTCATATCTCCTGGGAGTGTGTTGGTGAGCAGAATTTTTGAAGTTTCGTGACATTTGTCAATACGATTTTCTATGTAAGAATACTAGCGCACGAAACGTGAACACTCCATAAAAATATAGCTTGTAGGCTAAGTAACGGGAAATCGGCCGGAGTTGGTGGTCTCAGTATTGTCTCTGCCTCAAATGTCAACAAATATATAATCTGTTGCGTCTTATTACTTTAGGTACACTAAGAAAGGTGCTGCCAAAAAACATTTAATAATTCAATTTGGATAATGAGTGCGTTCAGAAAGGACTTGACAAACGAGTTTAGTTGCTGTGTTTTTAACATGTGTTAGTGTCGGTAACGTCGGTAATGCTGTGCGGTATTCTCTTATTCACGTGAACGCATACATTCTATACAATTGAGATCCGCATGTCAAATGTTGCGGATTTGAAATCAAATGGATCGTCTTTGTGGTTGGTGGTTGATAAAATGTAAGTAAAAACTTATTTATTGCTGATTATTTGTTTGTAAATAAAGATTATTCATTTTTAGGGGTAGAACAACAAACAGAAACCAGTTCACTGCTTTAGATTCCGCACTGTTTGAAAGTGGAAAAAAAATCCAATACTATCCATGCCTGTTTTTTTATATTTTTTACTTTATTAAAATAATTAACCAAAGTTGGATAATTTTAAAAAGATTTTCATGAATAAAGATCAAATTGAATGCTTACATTAATTTCAATTTTCAAAATAAAATCAAACTTCTTATGGATTTCACGTGGATGTCAAATTCGTTTGGTTAATGTAGTTCACCCGATGGATAGCAGAATGGAAAGTCAGAGTGAAAGGGAATCGAATGGGTGAATCGAATCTACGATTCACGTGAATAGCAGAATAGGGCTGCATATCAAAATAATTTAGTCGTCAGAACGCTACTTCCCCCCAATTGAACTTTCATCAACCTTGACGTGAAGTGTCGCGTCACTTTGACATTTCACTCTGCATTTTTTATATATCACAACCCCGAAAATTTTAAATTGTGAAAATAAGAAATTGCATTTTTTTAGAGGTAGATGTGGGGATTTCTGAATATTCAATTTTGTTTGGGATGGAGAAAATTTGAATCTATGACAATGGGCTAATTTTGTCCATCACAAAATTTGGATCGCGGTTAATTTTTGTATTATAATTTTATTTTAGGATAATTGAACGGACTTGCTATTGCGTGCGGTCAGACATCTTTCGAAATTGCATTGTGAAGAATGAAGTTTACCAACTGCATTTGATTTCGATTCGACACAATTTGAAATTGAAAGTCAGTTCAGTTATAACTTTGTTGCGCAACATTAACCGAAACTTAGTAACGGAAATCATTTGATTTTGAAGAATCTCAAATGAAATGTCATTGAAGTGACGTTTTTAGGGGGAACATTCAAAGTTTGTTCTTTTACTTTCGTAGTGAGAATGGAAGAAAGACTATCAAAATGGCTGTGTTGGGGATTATCTCCCTTTCAGGAAGGGATACTTACGAAAAAGCTCGGACGCAATTAATTCAACTGCTGGACTATGTGAACTTGCTTCAACTGCCACAAGAGCACCCATTTAGCTACCGACCTACCCACGAAAAAGTTAGGGAAAGCTTTTGTAGTAATCTATGAAAAATGAAAGATACATGGTAATTCAAAAAATTCAAAAAAGTGGTACAAAAAGATGTTGAAATGTCCGATAAACTCGAAGATTTTGCTAATTTTAATTTCTTAACAATGTTAGTTGATTCATCTAACGATGAAAGTGATTTGGACAATATAATATTTACGAATATTCATTGCAAGAAAGAAATATAAAAAAAAGTTAAAATAAACTACGGACTTTTTTAGTAAAACTACAAATTTACAAAAAAAAAGAAATGAAATCGAAAAAAAATTACTTCGAAAAATTTCTTAATCAAACTTATTTTTGATAAATCACAGTAGCTATGTGGAAGAATTTGTACTGATTGAACTACAAGCATTCGAGAAAAGGAAAAAGCAGCACTGCACTAAAAATTACGTAGAGGAGATTACTCGGTTTTCAGCTAAATAGTTAAGCAATAGTATTTTTCAAACTAAACATTGCAATATTTGGAACTGTTTTGTCTGGCAAATTTAAAAAAAAAAACCGCTCTAACGATTTTGATCGTAATACATATTAAAGGTAATAGAAGTATTCTTAATAAGATCCCGTATACCTAGTTTTTCTGAAAAAATTCGAGCTAATCAATTTCTTAAAAATTTCTCAAAAATTACTATCCAAATCCCGATCGGTGTTCACATATCTTCGGCATATTTTTGAAATAATAACAATGCTCCACTTCCAATGAAAATTCAACAACAGCTACTTAAAACTTATTTTTAGCAACTTCTCATTTTTTTCAACCATATTGAAAGTCCACCCTGAAAATAATTCCAACAACTTGGAGCTTACGCAATCAGCAACAACCATTTGATTTGTACTAAAAATTTTGATGAAGAGAAGGTTACGTTCGACCCAGTCGTGCGCTTTATTATTCTTTTGTTTTGGAGGTTCGCTGGAAGGGAAAATCATCGAAAGACATTGTAGAGCTAGAACGCATGGGATGCTTCTTCAATTGTGAGGGACTTTAACCCATATAAAAAACTACCCTGGGAGACAGACTTTCGTCATCCAGAATGGGATCGCACCAATTTTTAAAATTTAAAAAAAAAAATAACTTTTTTGGCAGGAAATATTGGATACTTTCCCAATTTCCTTGCATAAGCTAATTTTTATAGATCGAGAGGTTCTATCCGGCGTATTCTCCTGATTACATTGTCCGTATTTAATAGCTCGGTTATTTCTAAACTAACGTGTTTGAAAAAAGTACTTCTGTGCATTTGAGCAACTTTTTTAACTTGATCTTCAATCCTTTCAATATTTAGATCTTTATGTAGATCAGCGTTGCGTATGTTTTTTTATCTCTGACCCATAAGCACCGCACGATGTAAGTTCCTTTCTACTTTTCTCTCAGTTGCATCCGTTTGACGCAGTGGTATTGGGTATTTTGCCTTTCAAAATGAAAACAGGGCGAAAAAGGGCGTTTTTTTATCTCTTGGAACAAGAAAAAATAGTGTATTTTGTTGTTTTTTAACGTCGGCATGGGCAAAAAGGGCATTTTTGGGTATTTTTGACGTGCATCGTGTTTCGTGGGTAATTCAGTCCGAAAAGTCTGGTATCACTGGTTTGACGGTTCTTACAGCGAGAGAGGCAGCACTTTCATTGGTGGAAATATTGAGAGCATGAGAGAAACTGTCATTGGCTGTCACCAGTTTTCTTACATGGTGGGATTTCTTCCTTTTTGTGGGAATTTCGATGTCAGAAAAGCCTTCCATGGGAAAAAGTAAAAAGCTGCAGAAAACATTCAAACTATACATTTTTGCTGAAATTTCATCGAATTGATATCCATTTCACCATGCTTATAAGGACACTGAATGTACATAAAAAAGAGCTTATGTAAATCGAATTTAGTAAGATTTTCTTGTACCAAAATTTTCTAGTACAAAAAGGTAATCATTATGGTAATCTAATGTGATTTTATATACGTAAAATATAAATTTTGCTTTTGAAAGTAATATTTTTTTACCAAAAATTTACCTATGAACAGGGAGTTTGTGAATAGGGAAAAATTATTACGTTTCGTGGGAAATATGAGGACAGAGTATACCTAAGCACTGGCTGTCACCGTATGCGACGGATTATATGGGACTGCTAGTGCTGACTGCTCGTCAATATTGACGGATGCGACGGATTCTATGGGTTGGGCCCTTTATGATTTATAAATGTTTGTTTTTAAAAAAACAATTTTAAAGATCAAATAAAATAAATTTGAGTTTAGAAAATCATGTTTTTGGTCAGCAAAAGTATTTAAAGTAGATATTACTATTACATTAGTAACGTCTTATTTATTTTATTTTATAAAGTATTCGTTGTTTAACTACTTAAAGACTGACTAAGTTCCTACAAACCTTATGTACCAAATTGAATATTTTAAAAGACATATGTTTTTTTCATGTTTTAAAAATGTCTCCAGATTTTTGGTAAATTTTATCTTGGTATGGTAACTTTTTTTCCAATTTTGGTAGCTCATTTTTTTTTGCAAGTGGCAACCGTGTCTGATGAACCGATCAGATATAATCACTCAAAAATAGTCGAATACTTCTTCGGCGGTTCCTTTTGCAGTTTGTGGATCAGTCCTTTGTACCAGACTTAATCGAAAGCTTGTGCTATAAAAATAAATAGTTGGACCCACCAGGTCCGTAGCGGCCTAACTTCTCACAGCCATTCGTTTTGTGTGAGTTTTGAATTTTTGTTACGAATGGAAGGGATCTCCAATTTTATGCCGAGTCCATTTGAGAAGCTATTTCATGACAGTTACAATCTCGGATGTTTGTCAGACGTTCGCGAAAGGTGGCGCAGTGGAAAGGAATCTAAAGATGGATGTTTTTTTTTTTTTTTATTACTTCAAGAAGTATTTCAGAGCTCACTTTATTTCTCTTCAAATGCTCTTTCGATTTTATCTGTGATTCTATGCACCTGATCAATTGTAGAGTTGTTATTTCTGAATCCAAATTTTAAAATTAGGACTAACGCATTCGAAACTAACAGCTATCCTTGTCCAGAAGCTGAGCTACAGGCGAAGATCTATGATTCAATTGGACTTAAAGTCGGGAGAGCCATCATGAGGCGTTCAAACTGAAACAGAACCCAACCAAATTGAGTTAAACTCCCGATGAATATCTGACACTGCCAGTGTCTTACTATCCATAAATGTCATTTTATATCTCCCAGCCTCAGAATGTCAAATAAATACAAATAAAACCAGAAACTCCCATTTCCTTCAACCCCACCATCTCACTGTACTATTGACATTTACCACTAAAGACTACCCCCATCCCCAAGCCAGCAGTTAACGCAATCTTCCGTTACGTCAAGGCGCATATTGAATGGAAAAATTGCACTAAAACGTTATTTCTTTGCACATCAGGGACAAAAGTTTATGAGAAAAACTATTACCACTCTTAATGCACACACATCACATCCACCCACGTTCACGTGGGTCCTTCGGCAATGATCCCCTTCATCATATTTCTCGTCGTCTATGCTGTGTGCTATGACAAAAGGATTACACGCAGCGCATTCTTCAGTAGCGGGAAGAAAAATCCTCTTTTGCCTGGCTGCCTGAACGAAATGATATGGCTTGGGAATAGCTTTTAAATCCTTACGTGTGCCGCATTCATTGTCACCTTCGTGCCCTTAGTGCTATTTAGTTGTTGGATGATATGATACCTTCCGCGTACCGCAAGATTATTTGTGTTATCCTCGTTATGGCTATACGAGGATATAAATGGGGAAGGACTCCCACAGCCCACACACAACTGCTCAGAAGAAAAAAATTCAATAAAGCACATCACTGTTGTGGCGCTGGGTTGGAAGGCATCATATACACGGACAAATGTGGTTTGGCTTCCATGTAGTCGTCACGTCGCGTCGGTGAATCGTACGCCTTTTTCTAAAATGATTTACACGGTCACCGCGGAAAGTTTAGGTTTAAAGGATTGGATGCCACATCCGCTATTCAAAAAGAAAAAAAATGCAGGAAGGGAAAACTGATTATCTCGCAGGACTCTTTTGTGTCCTCCATTCTGATCCCGGAGCGGTGTGAACTGTGAGTAGATTTACGATGAAAATTAAATTTCGCTCTATTGCTGAAGAGTGTAGTTGCTGTTGTTGCCAGTGCTGACTGTCGGCGTAGCGGTGCGTTGTTAAGGTCTTATAAATGAGACCACTTTTGGCGGGACAATGAGGAAGGATACTCAGACTCAGACCTTTTGGAGATTGGTTTCTGTGGTGGATTTTAATTATACACTCCTGTCGACGTTTGGACGGTTCAAGTTTATTGTACGCCATTCGTTTACCGAAAAAAATGGGTTAGCGCAGGCAATTGTTAAAGGGATCTTAAGCCGGGTGATGTGTAGAATTTTATTGCGGCTTATGCGAAGGGCGGAAGGCCCGATTTGATGTTATTAAGGACGGTTTTAGGTGGGGAATCATATGGATAAATATTTTTTAGAACTAGAAATTATTTTGTTAACTTTGGGGCGGTCTTTTCGTGTATAAGGTGGCAGCTGCTTCTGTAAATGGACCGGTGTCATTCTTCGGGGTATTTCCAAAATAAGATTCTGAGTTCCTTAAATATTTTGATTCGCTCCAAACTATAGTGGACTGTTTTATTTGAACCTCTGACATACCAAAGCTTTGTAAGGCAAGTGGGCCGAGAGGATCTTATCTCCCGAAAGGGTCATAAAGATATTTAGACTAGTAGGTACCTTTTTTATGCAGCCTCTTCAGGACCTATTAAAAAATATCTTTCATCTAATTTTGCATAGGGATGGCGGATGGGCATTCACGTAGAATATCCTCAGCAGTGTACTAGGTGCGTTTGGTTGTGACCGTATGTGACCTCTGAGGTACCTTCTAATATCATGCCCACGGTTGCCACTTTGGTAATTTGTTACCAAATTTGGTAGTTTTTTTTTTTTGCTTTTTGAGTTTTGGTAATTTGGTAGTTTGTTTTTATCTGGTTATGGTAACTCTATGAGCAGGGGCACCAAAAACACGAACTCGATATCAGCTCATTTATAAATGTTATATAAAAATGTTTGTTTTTAAACAAGCAATTTTTAAAGGCTGTTGCTATTCGCACGCCGTTCGGGATACGGCTACGTAACGAAATGTCAAAGTTAAACCGTCGCAAATAGGGGTAATGCGGTTCGCTTTTGCTTCGCTCGCTAAAAGGACTCTAAGCTCCAGTATTTCATTTTTAATGAAAATACCATTACGTTACATCAAATACGTAGCCGTGTCCCTAAGCCAGGCAAACGTCAGTCAGTAAAAAAATTATGTGCGAATAGCCACTTCGATTTTAAAAATCAAAGAAAATAATTTGAGTTTAGAAAATCATGCTTTTGGACAGTAATTTTGTTCTCTTTGTGTTTTATAAACGTCTCCAGATTTTTGGTAAATTTTATCTTGGTTTGGTAACTTTTTTTTTAAATTTTGGTAGCTAATTATTTTTACAAGTGGCAACCGTTCATGCCTATGAAATGACATGGAACACTGCCTTAGATACACTGAAGCTTCTCCTTAAAGGAACATTTGGGGACTTATTTCGTCCGTGAATACCAGCTCCTGATTCTATTTTGGAACCATCCGTTGGACAATTTAGGCTGCTTTGGCAGTTAGGAGGGTAATAAATATGTTAGAGTCACTATTTTACTGAAGCATACTGTATTTGGAAGTCGGTCTGTAACTTCGAAGATCATATCAAGTTTCGGACTGCCAAAAGCAGAGTTATAGCAGTTTTCAGATGGCTGGATGACTGACTAGTGCTGCAACAGTCTGCGCGAACGCTAACTCGGGAAGACGCCCTTTTATTTAACTTTACCTACCTTCCTTCGATCCTGACTACGTAGATTATTTGTATAAGTACTCTTAGGTTGAAGGTAGTTGTTACTATGCCTAATTATGGTATGGAGTATGGTATCTATATACAGGGTCCGCCAAATAACTTTTTTTTTTGAAAATGCTATAAAAAAAAAGCTACTGAATATTTTCTCAAATTTCTTTTTTTATTTGAAAGTACAATCCTTCCGGTTAATAATGGAAAATAATTTCATTCAAATGGCTGCCTCGGCTGGCCATGCAGTAGCCTACACGATCGGTCCAATTTTTAAGCACATTATCGATTGTGTGCAGCTGTATTTCACCAATGGCTTCACGAATATTGTCCTTTAAAGCGTCAATTGTCTCTGGCTTGTCGGCGTAGCACTTATGTTTTACGGCACTCCAGAAATAATAGTCCAACGGTGTCAAATCGCAGCTCCGAGGTGGCCAAACGACATCAGCTCTGCGGCTGATAATGCGATCTTCAAAAACAGGGCGCAAAACATCGAGTGTAGCTTCGGCTGTGTGGCACGTAGCGCCGCCGTCCTGTTGAAACCAAATATTGCCAATGTCCTCCTCTTCAATTTTTGTGAACAAAAATTCGTTCAACATGGCCCGATAACGATCGCCATTGACTGTAACGAACACTCCTTGCTCATTTTCGAAGAAAAATGGCCCAATTATGCCTCGCACACTTTCTGCCACAGCAGCAATTTTCTCGGGTGTACGCACTGTTTTTGGCTTTTCACGCTTTGGTTTATCGATGAGGATGCCAGTTTCTTTCACTTTTCTCACAAGATCACAAGGTGCTTCTCTTCTTCCAAATTCCGTACGCAATTTTCGCACGCATTCTGCAACATTACCATGATTTTCAAAGTAGGGGAGACCGGGGCTAGTTGGCCTCAGGGGCAAGTTGACTCACTGCCATTTATTTGAAAGAGAAGATATGAATTGCATGTCCATTCCTGTTTTTACATTCAATACCGATACCTGTTTAGTCTCCTTTTGTATCTCGTCGCGAGTGCATGTCATTCATGAAATATTAAGGAAAAACGATTTTTTGCTCCCGTAAGTAACTTTTTTTTTTTCTTTTATTTTCCTCTTTCCGGCCGTTTTTGAGCGTCTGGCGCAGATTTTTTTTTGGAATATAGTGTATATATGTATTAGTTGTCCATGCATGCCCTTTATTTTTTGTTATTTTCTGTTTTTGCTTCTGAAAAATCTTGTTATTTGCCAGATGGTCGGGAGGGGTTAGTTGACTCATTTTGTTCGGGGCTAGTTGACTCAATAATTTTTTCGGGATTTACAGGAAATGAGGACTTATAAAAGGAAAACAGAAAGAGGAGATACTCAGCAAAGCGTGATGGAACGAGCCTGTAGACTTGTTTTGATGGAAGGCCTCAGTATAAGGTCAGTTTCAAAAGAAGAGGCAATTCCATACAAGACCCTGCAAAGGTATGTACAAAAGCTTCAAAAGAAAAAGGAAGAAAATCCTAGTAGTGAATTTGGTGAATTAAGTTTGGAAAAAGTGGGCTATTCAAAAACTAGGCAAATATTTTCCGACACAGAAGAGCAATGTTTAGTTGAATATTTAAAAACAACTGCTGATATTTATTTTGGCATGACAGCCTTCCAAGTTCGAAAACTGGCATACGAGTTTGCCATAAAAACAGCAACTAAAATACCAAGCTCATGGACTGAAAATAAGTCTGCCGGGGAGGACTGGTTCGGACATTTTTTAAAAAGACATCCAGCACTTTCGCTGCGAAGGCCACAAGCCACAAGTTTGTCGAGAGCGACTTCTTTTAATAAGCATAATGTCGGTTTGTTTTTTAAGAACCTGAAAACTGTTTACGAACGCCTAAAACTGCATCCTGAAGATATTTGGAACATGGACGAAACGGGTGTCACAACAGTTCATACACCCGATCGAGTAGTCGCTCGCTGTGGAGTTAAGCAACTTGGATCAGTGACTTCAGCTGAGAGAGGAACTTTGGTGACAGTAGCTGCTGCTGTTTCAGCGGTAGGGAATGCAATACCTCCGTTTTTTGTGTTCCCGCGTGTCAACTACAAAGATTATTTTGTGAACGGAGGACCAATTGGATCAATTGGCGCAGCAAACCCTTCAGGATGGATGAAAGAGGAACAATTCTTAAAATTTGCAAATCATTTTATACAGCATGCGAAACCATCCAAAGAAAGACCTGTTCTGCTGCTCCTTGACAACCATGAATCCCATTTGTCGATAGCAGGCCTTGATTTATTTAAGCGAAATGGAGTAACTGTGTTGTCTTTTCCTCCACACTGCAGCCATAAACTCCAACCACTGGATAGAACAGTCTTCGGGCCGTTTAAAAAGTATATCAATACAGCATGTGGAAATTGGATGGCTACCAATCCGGGAAGGCCTATTTCAATTTACAATATTCCTGCAATCATAAAAACTGCCTTTCCTTTAGCATTCACCGTAAACAACATCCAGTCTGGGTTTCAGGTATCTGGAATACATCCTTTAAATGAAAACGTCTTTCCTGATTCAGAATTTATGGGAAGTTATGTATCTGACCGGCCTGAAACAACAAGCAGCAATAAACCTGTTCCTGACCGTGAAGATGAACAATATGCCGACACACCACCAGCAGCAAACAGTTTTGAGCCAGACTTATCCTTGTTTCACGAAAATCAAAGAACTCCTACAAAGCAAATGATTCCCGAAGATCTGAGAGAAGGCGATGATCCGCAGCCTTCCACCTCAAGGATGGCTCTCTTGCTCGAGATACGACCATTGCCAAAGTCAGGCCCGCGTCAGAAAGCCAAAGAAAACAGTCGCAAAAGATCATCGGCAATTTATTCTGACACCCCCGAAAAAACCGCTCTTGAAGAAAAACAAAACGCAGTAAGGTCTAAGAAAGAAGCTAAAACTGAGAGACAAATAGCCAAAAGAACAAAACCAGCCAAAAACAACAAAGCAAAAAAAACAGCGAAACCGAGGAGGAAGCCAACTTTAAACGAGTCTTCAGAAGAAGAAGATGATGAAGTATGCCTCGTTTGCGGGGAGTCATACTTAGCAAGCGTTCCAGGAGAGGATTGGATTCAATGCATTCGCTGTCACAAATGGGCACACTCGAAATGTTCACGAGGAAACTTGGTTTTTTATAGCTGTCAAAATTGTAATTCTGATGACGATTTAGATAGTGACTAAGTAGGTAATATTTATTTTACCACAAGAAGTGGGTTTTAATTTATTTATTTTGTTTAATTTTAAGTCATTTAGTGCGTTTATTATTTGACTTTTTCCTATGCACTGAAAGTGCCTCTAAAATTTTTGTTTTGCTTTAATTAGTGACTAAGAATATAACGTGATATTTTTGTTTTTTGTTTTACCACAGGAAGTGGCTTTTAATTTATTTATTTTGTTTAATTTAAAATCATAGATTTTTCCTAAGCACTAGACGTATGCACCTCTTTAATTTAATAACTTTGCCTTATTTTAGTTAATGGCCATTAAGTGCCTTTTTGTTTCCACCACAAGAAGTGGTTTTGTTTTTTGTTAACATAACCTACATAAGTGCCTAATATTGCCTAATAATAAAAATTGTTCCTATCTGGTGATACTTGTTTGCTAAGTAGGTACAGAATTCATTTATGTTATTACAAAAAAATAAAAAAATAAACTAAAACAAATAAATTGATCTTAATCTTTAAATTTTTTGTAAGAATTCAGTTTCGCACGGCGTGGGTCAACTTACCCCATAACGTAAGTCAACTTACCCCGGTACCGGGGTTAGTTGACACAATCGAGGTGCTCTAGAAAAATTAAGAAAAAATTGCCCTCATGTTGTTTTTTTTTTGATTGAGTAACTTTGCTCATGAAGACCAAAGGATGCTTTTTTAATGATATTTGAACTGTCTTGATATCAGTCTTAGTTCAAGAGAAAAAGAAATAAATGTAAATTTTGGGTCAACTAGCCCCGGTCTCCCCTAATGTCGCAATATTTCCCAGCGTTGTTCAAGCGTATACACAACCATATTCGTTCAGCGGAAGGATAAAACTAATTATCTGTCAAATAAGACATGAGCTAAGTGTTACCATTCGCGAAATAAGCACTAGTTGAAAAAAAAAAAAGTTAGATGGCGGACCCTTTACTATCGTAGTTCACTCCTTTTGAAATAATAAATAGCGTCTCCGGAAATAAGCAAGTCGTAGAAATAGGGATCATTTTAACGAAAATCCGACCGTCGTCACTTTCCAAAAACGTAATAATTTTGTGTGACTTACGATTTTTTTTTTAATCTTAAAACCGCTTTACATGAGAAGTAGAATATTGTTTAAGACTTGCCCCTAACATTGATGCATAAGTTGTCGGCGTACAGAATATTTAAAAGCCTGAATTCATTAGTTCTTAAGAGAAGGTTTCTTAGAAGTTATTTCTAATTACTACAGAGATGAGGTGAGGGTACTCTTCCCTACGAATAACCCTTTACGACTGCTATACTGATACTAGGGTCTGCCCTGATGAATTATTTTGTCGACTTTGAAGTATCGCTTTGATCCATTCTTCACGGAAATATGAGATATGTTTCTGTGGTACAAATCATAAAATGATTTCTTATCCAGTATTAGGTTTGTTTGACGTAGGCCCTAGTGCGCACTAGTGGGCACTGGGTTGACCCTAATGCGTTCGATATAGCACTGAACTCGCCCTGGTACTGAAAACCTATGTTTGACATTGCTTCTATAATGCCTTCGGTCAGAAGCTCTAAAGAAGCGCTTCGAACCACAAGCTTTATCGAAGCAATTCACTTTCCACACATCTCCAGACACATTTTCAAATGTCTAATAGAGATCTTATCGAAGCTTAATTCCATATCCCTCTATAAAGCCTATGTATATGCTTCGTAAAGGACTTACTGAAGTTATTATCGAAACAATTGCTTCGAAATAGATCAACTTCGTTTAACAAAGACTATAGAAGCTCTATCGAAGCTGCTGCCTACAGAAATTACAAATTTGAACCTTACCGAAGTAAAATTGTTACTTGGGTGGTTTCGGGGATAAATACCACGTGAACCTCATTCTTAAGTTCGTAGTATGTAACTCCTGTTAAAACTAAACTTTAATGGCGGAGACGTGCTGGGTAAAACGTGCTTTTTTGTATAAGGGCTTTTGGCTTGGACCTTGGATTTTACCCAGCATGTCTCCGTCATTCACGTAGTATTTATCCCCCAAACCTTATACAAAAAAGCTTAAACCTAGTAAATTACAGATAGACTGCTAATTCCACCAAGCTGACCTGGATACAAAAATATAAAAAATAAATAGTTGGCGCAACAGGTCTTTACGGTCCCAATGCCTCTCACAACCATTCGTCTTGTGCGAGTTTTTAGTTCCTATAACGAATGGGCGAGAGGTGGCGCAGTGGATAAAAGCTTTAAGCTGAAATTTGGGGTTTTTGAGATTCGAACCTGGGACCCCTCGGTTAGTTGTCCAACACAATAACCACTAAGCCACTGCTCCAACCTGGATGTGTTTATAAAATGGAAGTAAACTTTAAAAAAATTGTTTAGTGGGTTCGGACGGACAAAAGCGAAACTAATAAGGTTCCTTTTTTCCGGAACCTTAAAAAGATTGTGCAAGATTTCCTGCCAATCGCGGCTGTACCATCGAAAGTTTGATTGCAAATCCTATTCCGTTTGAGAGTATATTTTGCAGGTGAGCTACTGCAGGAAGCTCTTTAATCCTCTGACAAATGTATCTTCACAAGTCTTGTTCTATTGGGCTAGGAGTTGTCGGTACTGATCCCACATATATGACTTTCGAAGAAGGATTTCTTACCCTTTCACACAGATGAACACAACAACTGATTTTCTTACGTGTCCTTTCTCTGAGAGAATAGGTCAACTCCCACGTTTGTCAAGCACGGTTTGAACGTCTCTAGTTGGATATTTATTCGGATAATAATAGTCAGAGCATCAAAATAGATTGGACATCCATCTTGAACTGGAGAAAGATCTGCGTGTGCAAGTCTGCAATTGGCAAGGGGCAAGTGTTTGTCTGAAATTGTTTCCAATTATATCGGTGTTTAGACTAAAGCTTTGCCTATAAAAGCCAGTCTTTAAATCTTTGCTTTGATTGAAGATCTTGGAGCAGCATGACTTGCGAATTTATTTTCTGCAGAGGCGCAAGCCCACTTCCACCTAATTCCCAATGCAATCCACGACGGGGATGGCAGAAAAACGAATCCCTCCTGCAGCTGCTCCCTTCCCAGCCGATTATCTTCAGATGAGTTCTTAAATCGTCTGCGAAAAAAATAGTATGATAAATGTAATCTTTGGAGATAACCATTCCAAAAAAAAATGTACGCCCATCTCAACGGTCCCCAACCGAATTAGTCAAAAACTTCGAAGGAAAAGTAACCAAACCAACCAAAGGGACCGTGGATTTGCTTTTGCAAAACGCTTCAAGGCCGACAACCGACCAATGCAATAATTTACTCCATCGAGACCAGGATATCGTTATGCGCCGCAGGCACGCCTGCCCAGACAGTATCATTGTTGCAAAATGCATCGGAATTCGAAGAGTTTATATATTGTCCCTCGCCGCTCCTTCGCCACCGCAAGCATGACACCAACACCACATTCCGCAAGGATGGCTAAGACAGAAACTTTCTTTCAAACAAAAATGAAGGGAATGGCAAGAGAAAAATTCCAACAAATAACCCTAGGGACATACCAAAAGGATTTTCATTCCAGCAATACCTAAGATGTCATATCCTACTTCTCCTTTATTTTCTCATAAAGATTTTCCAACTTAGAGCACAGTCTTGCAGCAGCTTAGTTGATTGCGAATGCAGAGCCGTGCGCTGGTAGGTGGGGGTTTCCAAGTTTCATCTGCGGTGTGAAACATATTTTTCGTTTTAAGCACACACCTGGATGGCATTCGATCAGGGCCGGCTAGAAGGAGTAAAATTGATGGCACACCGATAAGCTATTGTGCTGAGGAATGCTTTTGTCTGGTGTTGTGAGGAAAGTATTTCAAATAGGCTCCCATCCCGGCGAAGTCCATCCCTGAGCGCACTCGTAAAATATCAATTTGACGACAAAAAAGAAATAGAAACGCCAACCAACTTAAGCCGAAGCGGGAAAACCTATCCAAGACCTATGTGACCACAAACGGTGGAGCGTCGGCAAGCTCACGCGCGTAGGTATTGCTTGAAAAGTTTTCACCCGTTGAAAAGCATGCAGGTGTACGTGTGCTACCCACGAAAACTTTGGAAAATTTATATTCAGAGTTGTACTCAAGAAATTTCTTCTTTTTTTTTTAAAGCGAGGGGGGGGAGGGGGAACTACACGTGCAGCATCCAAGCCGTATCCAGAGTACGAGTATCATATGTTTTTGATGCACAAAGTGGCTACCGATGCCAAGATTATACGTATATGGCCTGGCCTGGTGCCGGTGTACCTACTCGCACTGATCATAGGTAGTACGTTACAAATGTGATAATGGGAAAAGTTTGTAGGAAATTTTTCGTATGCGGATGCGGTTTCAATTTCTTTTCATCGGTTCATCCTGTCGACGGCAACGCTGAAGCTAAGAAAACGGAAGAATAAGGACATTTTAATGGATTTCTGTATGTGAGAGGGTTCCTTTTTTTTTGTCATTTTTTAGGTACGCCCTGGAAGACGCTTATTTATTCTGCAATTGTTACCAGACGAATCTAGGGACAATTGCTTCGGTTTGATGCACTTGGGGTAGAGGAAAGATGTTGATGATTGAGAAGATGGTCTTGCAGTGCTATCTGTATAAATGCTGCCGGCAAAGGCGGAGAAAATTACAATTTAGTTCGGGTATGGACTAGAGCTCTTAGATGGTTTAAACAGAATATCAAGAGCTGTGTAGTTAGCAACCACCGCATCCTTGGAGGCGAGTAGAATTGGTTTTCATTTCAAAAGCGGGCTTCCGGACACCACCAGCGTGTTTCAGGTGGAGCTACTTTCTATCAATGACTTTGTATGAAATCGCCTCACTTGATCACTTCAAGGTTACCTTTTAATTTTGGTAGCAACGTTTATCGAAACGAACAAATTCTGTTTACTGTTTACGTGCGGATTCAGTCTATATTACAATGGAAGCATTCAAGAAAAAAGTTCCTCGGAATTCATACTAAGGGCCAACCTCAGGGGTGGGCTAACAAATTATCATTCAACAAGGACGGGTCGATGTTGAAATGGAATAAAGCAAGCTGCGTGTGTGGTGTTAAATGTTTTTTTTTTTTGTCTGTAGTCCAAAAAGTAAAATCTCTTGGCAAAAACACTAAATCCGATGTTTTATTTTTATTGTTTTGTTCAGATAGAAATATAAACGGAGCTTCAAAAGCAGCAAACAAAATAATTTTCTGCTGACTAATTTGACTTATAGAGCTTTTCAAAGTTCTGTTCTGGAGTAAAAACAAAACCGAAAAAACGAACATCCTTATTTTATTTTTCGCAATTATCGCATAGATATTAAACGAAAAATCATAATTTTGTTGAATGTAGTCTAGTTCTTTTATATATAGGTAAATTAAAATTTTAATAAAAAAAAATTGTATTATTCAGGTACCTAATTAAATAAAACAAAAAAATATGATTTTTTGCCTTTTTTTTTTGGTTTGAGTAGAGCTACAAACAAAAATTTCGCAAGTTCCCGCGGAAAATTGAGCACGATACTTGACCCTAACTATTTGTTAAACCATATGCAAAATTGTAGCTGCAACTATTTGCAATGTTCAAAGAAATTGTAATTTGCTTCAAAAAAGTCGTGTTCCCAGTGATGACTTTTTGGCCTAAAAAGCAAATTTCCTTATGGAATATTTCAATTATTTTGTTAATTAAAAGAGCTAAGGGCGTGAAATTTTCCTCTTATATCAGTTAAAAATAGTTTCTTATTATGTTGATCGTTAAAAAATGTACCCACTTCCACGCCCCTTTTTATGTAAATGCCAATTCGTTTTTGTAATCCGCCCACTTTAACGACTCTTTTTGAATAAAATCCTCCTAAGCCAAAAGGGTTTTTGAGGTATGCTGTAATTGAGTTTCTTACTTAAATTATTGTAAATCGTTATTGTTCTTATTCTTTAAGTATACGTAAACATGGATTAACTTGCCAAAAGAAAGGGATTAACTGATTTATTGCATAAACATTACAAAAACTTTGAAAAATAATATTTAACTGTAGATTATTTTGTTATGATCTAATAAAACAGGTTAATTTATTGTTAATTTTCCTCTATTACCCCACATTCGGAAGCTTAAATTTCACAGGTAAAACAGGATAAATGGTCCTAGTTTTCAAAGGGCTTTACTGAAGAGCGGAGCGTGCAAATTAAATATCAATATGAATATTCCAAACAGAAGCATTTTAGAACATTTTATCAATATTTCGAATTCTCAAGAATTTGTAACTTTACAAATACGAATATAAGTGACAACGATGAAGCGAAAAAAAACTCCAAAGATTATACTCTCGTTTACAAAAAATGGATCGACTGTTTTAGGTTAAAACAAGATTTCTTTCAAAACATGAAGGATTTTTGAACGCAACATTTACAATCAAATGTGATAAAATTGAAGACAGTGACGATGAAGTGCCAAGTACATCAAGAGATGATTCGAAATCCTTAGATGCATGTTCAAAATACACCAAGAGGAGGAAACTATTGGAAGCTACAGACAATATTTCGACTGAAAGTGTTCCCACAGCTCTGAGTATAAAATCACGAAAAAACAAAAGCTGACATCACAAAAGCAGTTTTTAATGCAAGCCCAATACGATTGTAACGGATAAAGGCGAGTATTGGTACACCCCAAAGTAATCCAATGAAATATGATGGTCGGGCCCACTGTGCTAACCTCGTTCTTGGATATATTTTTCTAAGGAAAAATACAATCTGATGAAAAAAACATAAAGAAGCCATACGTTGACGTATTTCCAAGGCATAATTTATTAATGCAAGCGAAAATACAAGCCACTCCATCAAACTTGATAGTAGCAGAAACTTATATTAAAGTGAACCTCCAAGATTTGTTGGACCATTAAGGATATACTGATACGCCACAAATTGAAAAAAAAATAATGTTTAAATACTTGCTAAAAACATTAAAAATTGGTCCGTAAATTTTATGCATCCACTGTTGTAAAAAAAATTATTCTGGTTCACCCTTTGAGTAATTAAAAAGCCGCAGATTCGTAAAAGATGCATAAAATTTTACCTGTTTTTTTAAGTTTTTCCTTTATTCCTTTCTCTGTTCCTTTTTCAAAGAAAATCTTACTTCAGTCTAAGATTTAGAAACAGCCTGTGAAGCAATTTTCATAAAAATGACTACTTTTATAGGCTTGGAAGTTTCGTTTAAGAATAAAATAAATTGTAGCGATATCTTCATGCGTTCAAAAGTTATGATTTTTGCAACCAAAAAAGCCATTTTGGACCACAGCACGGCGTCTCACGACGAATCCGAGTGGTCAAATTTTGAATGACTCTACGAAACAGATCCAGCTGAATTTGAGTGATGTCATTGGTTAAGTTTGCTTTTAGGGCAACGGTCGATTGCGGTTTACTGGCATAGACCTCCGGCTTGACGAAACCGCACAAGAAAAAGTCCAACGAGGGCAAATGCAACGATTTTGGCCAATTTACAATACCTCTGAGACAGATAACCATACCCTCAGATCGTTCATGCAGAATGCCCATCTTTCACGACTGCTGTGGGTACGTCCTGCTGGAACCACAAGTCGTCTACCTCCATATTGTTCAATTTGGATCAAGAGAAATAGGTAATCATCGATCTGAAACAGTTGATTGTAATGGCCTCAAAAAGGTAATTTTGAAACAAGTACGGACCACTGACACCGACTGCTCGAATTCCGCACCAAACTGTAATTTTTTGCAGATGCATTGCCACCTGGTGAACCCCCTGTGGGTTTTCATCGTTCCATATCAGTGATGGAAATTGCCATTATCGATTTGTGCTGAAAACTGTGTAAGATCGTCCTGAAATGAAGCCAGTTGTATTGAAAGCTGTTTTTCGTATACAGAAGGGAATTCAAAATATTTTATTTTCAAAAACATAAACAAAAACATTAATGACTTCATAGCAAAACTATACAAACCTGAAAAAAAATAGTTTATATTTTTAATCTATATGAGCTCTTCAGGCTTTATACTCTCAATTTGCTCATTCATCTTGAAAATATTGCCCTGAACTTGAAACTCAGAACAGGATGAGTTTCTAATCAATTTCTAAAATTTGTTGTTTCAATCAAAGCCCAGCAAGTGTCGACTTGAAGTCGGTTTCGACATTTCGACTTTATTAATGTCTGGCAAGAAAAAATCCTTTCGACATTTGCTGATGAGTGAGGAATAGCGAGAACGGCTTCAGCAATTTCGTAAATATTTCCAAACATCAGCTCATTAGATACACTCGTTTTTAATTTAATTTACTTCAGCCCAAAATTCTCTAATTAAATAATATTTAAATTGCTGAATTAATTAACAGTTGGCAAGTGCTCTATATTCATTGTTAATTTGTTGAATATTCTTTTTTTCAAAACAATATTTAATATAAAATTAGATTTTCCTGGATACAACTGCTTCTGATGTAAAATACTCTAGCAAATTTAGGAAGGGATTTTGAATATTAATTTTCTTTTTTATGTCTTCCGAAATGACATAAAGATATCATCTTCTCGATTATTTCAATTGTTTTCATAGGAAAAGCTTTACAAATAATATTTGAGTGTTTTTGAACAAATTTTGAAAGCAAAATAAAGATCGAGGCAAGCCTGTCAAACTCCAGCCTCACAAATAAATTATTTCTCTTCCGCTTTTATTGTCCACTCGCCAAGGACCAACCCCCGCTCTGGCCCGTCGCACTATTAAATTCGAATTTCAAAATCAAACTGGCAACTTTTTATCTGTTCACATTATTGCCCCGATAATAACATTCGGCCATTATTTCCCAAAAAAACACAATTCGTCAAACACAAGAAACTGCACATTAAATTTCATTAAAAATTGCACATTAATTTGCGCCATCAAAAGGATTGTCTATGTCTCCGCCTGCAGTTTACAGCGCACTTCCAGCAGGGAAAAGTCGCCCCACAACTCCAAAGTAATTACTACTTTATGAACAACTATAAAACCTCGATAAAGTTAACATTAAATTGAGAAGCGAAAAAACAAGCACACATACCTAACAGCATACTGGCAACAGATCCCCAGGCTGACCTATCAGCTGAAGCTGTGATATTCCGCATCCGATTCCCCGGTTAGCATTGATATTGAAGATGCTGAACGCCTTCAAACCGATGCGATGGTCTAATTTCTCCATTTGCTGCTGCTTCTGTTGTACAATAAACCAAGCACTTAAGCGTTATAATCTTGGGAACACTTAACGCAAGAGAGTAGGTTGGGGTGGTGCCGCAGTGGCCAGTGTCATGGGTGTTGCCTGCCATCTCATTCATTCTCAATCGATAAGCATTTTATTGCTTTCCTTTAGTCCTTTGTTGATTTTCGACAGCCTTACAACTAATTTGGGGCAATCATCGGAAGACAGAGACAGATACAGAGAGAGAGAGAGGGTTATGCGATGGCACGCAGTCAGGACAGCATTGGGATCATTACCATTATGTGAACGCCCTTGTTTCTCTAGGGGGAATGCAATAAACATTACAATCATGGCCAAATGAGACAATGTCCTTATTGTTTCCATTTACGTTAGACTATGGGCATCCTCGAGGCAGACTATCTCGAACGCCCCTAGCTAAGTGTGAATATATGCAAAGGCTCAAAGTTATTATGCCCATATTTCAGATAAGATTATTGTTAGTCTCTATTGTTTTAAGTCGCCATTCAACTGGGAAATCTTCACTGGATAAGAAACGATTTTAAGAATCCTTTGTCCTCACCTCCTTCCGGGGTGAATGCAGTAAAAATGTCCCACATACTTGACCATATCGGACTGTCGACTGTCGGAGTCAATGGATAAAGTGTTTCTTCTGGTAAATGGATCAGCTGCCAACTGACTTTGATATAAATATAAAGCAGAATGTGAAATATTTTTATGGCCACCCGATAGCACTGCACACCCAGTACCAACCGACAACCAACCCAGGATCAACCCATGACCGTATCATTAGACCCGAAGATATGCTTGCGCTCTATCACACACGGAGTGAGGAGAATGTCCTCAAAATTCAACAGGAGACGTGCATGCTTTTGCATCAAATTGCCATAATTTATTTTCGAACCATTCGCCAAAGGAAATGACTTTCAATTAATTAGTACAAAAGGATTCGACATCAGTAGGAATGACGTACATAGGTATGCCCATGCCCAGCTTAGGGTGAAGCAATTCAATTTTGGATTTTCTCTCGTATTAGTTTCAGTTTCCTTCCTTTCTCTCAAATGAAGATAGATAGTCATACCACACACACACACATGGTACGAATTGCGATTTTAAATGTCCTTCGGTTGGTTTTTTTTTTTATTTATTTGTTGGTGCCATTTGTTGCCATTGATTGTGCTCAAGTTTGGTTTTGAGGTTTTGTTTGATGTGACCAATGCGGTTTCAAACGTAATTGCGGGTGAAATGGGGTGAGATGGTTCAGTTTTGGGTCGTTTTGATTGAAATAAACTTCCGAGTGCAAGCAGGGTTGTTTAATGGTAGATCTGAGAGTGGAGCTAATTAATGGCGTTTGAATGAAGTTGTGATTCGCTTTGGTTTGGTTAATTTTGAAAAATTGTTTTTTATTGGAAATCCTTTTTTTTTTTTTTTTGAACTACCGCTTTAATTAACCCGAGCTAGCCTGCCTATTGACATGTTGGCGATAAGGGAAAGAACTCTCCAAAATATCAATCAGATCTATACACTTTAGAAGATTCAAACAGGTAGATGATGAACTATTTGCAGCTTAAGCTACAGCTGAGTGCGAGAGTTGAAGTTACTTTGAACTTGCCCGACAATACTCAGAGGAGAACGTCTTCATGATGAAAAACTGCTTCGGATCTGCATAAGCCATTTGAAAAAATCAAACCCATCATTCTGTCAGCGAAATATCCGCAATTTTAAGATTTCGTAAAAAACAACATAATCTGCATTCAAGGGGTAACCAGCAGCTTTAAGCCTTCTGGGCAAGGTGACAACTGAACACCTGTCAAAACCCTATAAGATCTCCACAACCACTTCTCACAAAAGTATGACTTTCGAAAAAGCTTTTAGCATAGCATACTTAAAGTCAGATAGCCGAAGCAGAAAGGACTCTCAGAGACATCTCCACTGTCCGACTAGAGAGACTTTCAATACCTCCCACAAGTACAAATATATTGAAAGCCTTACCGAGACTGCCCTAAGCTTTACAGCCATTCCTTCAATTACTGTAAATCTATTGAAACTCTTAAGGACTCTGCAAGACTCAGTTGCAGTTCCACCCAAGAAACACTCTGCGGTTGACGAACAGAACATGCACTGAGCCAGCTTCAGAAGTCTTACTCTAAATACCCATTTTCCAAGGTGCTGGGACAAGATTCCAAGTGATAAACGCTTGCATTCCAGCACCTGGGAGGACAAATTCCTGCACCACAAACAGTTTCGCCTTCTGTAAGTCCCCAGGGCTGGATGGAATTTTGCGCATTAATTTACAGAAAATGCAATAACTATAAGAACAATAGAACACACCAGTCACTACCAACAAAAAACTTTAGACGTCTTCCTATAAATGGAACTGGCTTTCAACTTTTCCATTCGTCCCTATTCTAAGTCGCACTAATCAAGTAAAGGAATTAAGAGTAGAGGATGCCCAGGTGAACTCTCCACAACTCATAATCTTCGCCCACCGACTTCAAGTCATAAAGGGAAATTCCCATACGAGTATTAAAGAGGCAGTTTAGAATTGATCTATAACTATCTCCTAGGTCTACTTAGATAAAGCCTGCCCGATGGCACGGATCCCTTGGCACGCCTTGTACTGGAATGCTGAGCGAGGGGTCTCGGCTTCGACTGCCGAAAAAGCACAAATGACATCTTCAGATTTTTTCGACTGCTGCAAAAGTCAAACAAACATCCGAGAGTGTAACTGTGATGAAGGACCTTCGGATTTCAGTCGTTCGACCTTGGAATAAAAAATCATACTAAACGAAGATTATCCTTGAATATCTATACGGATCTGTTGCGTCAACTATTTATTTGTTTTTATTCGTGGATTATTTATTTACTTATTTATTTTATGACTATAAGTAAGAGTTAGAACAAACACCGAGCTAAAGACGTAAAAACACCAAGCTCGGACTTTCTAATAACAGAAGACATCAGCTGTTTCAGAAAGTTCCTTCTCCATACGAGAAGATGTATTCCACCTCCTGGCAATATGCCCAATTTTAAAAGAAATCCGAATGTGGTTCTTCGAATCGCATGTTTTAGAAATAGAGGAAGCTATTTGTATTCTAAATGGAGAGCGTGGCTGGAATTTACTCTACAACTATTGCGTTAAACTTAATGTACTTATCCATAGTCGTAAACCAAGTAATACATGATATGCCTAGATACTAATTTTTGTCAATCTGGTAGACGGCCATAGGCCAAACCAATATAGACTTAGAATTTACCTAAACATGGAACCAAAAAAAATCAAATAAATGTCATATACAACTAACTAACAGTCGACCAAAAACCCATCGCGTGCGCGCTTAAATGCAGTCTTTGAGGGCCCAAGAATGATTAAGTCATCAGCTGGAAAAAATGCTTATCCTCAGATCTCCCGAGTCTAATGAGACTCAAGAAACTTTTTGTCAGCACACTGCAAGCATTGAAGGGTATGTCCTCAGATTGGGTCTTTTTGCAAACGGTTTCTGCATAATGTTTATGTACATCGGGAGATGTTTTAATTTTTGCAAATGGCGTCGTACGTCAATCATATTTGACATTCACTGTTAATCTGGCGAACGCTACAGGGCCATGGTAAAGGACTTCTTAATGTCGGAATTGTATGAGCGGGGCTTGGTGATCATGTGGTTTCAACAAGGCGATGCAACCGCACACACAGCACGTGCCACAATGGATTTTGTGAAGGAAGCGTTTCCTGGTCGCGTTCTCTCCAGTTTTGGCGATTTGTAATGTTTAACAAGATCGCCCGATTCAACCATCCCAGACTTCTTTTTTTTGGGGCTATACCTGAAGTCGCGGGCTTCCGCCAACAAGCCTCAGACAATCGCAGCCCTTAAGGAGAATATTCGAAAGGAATGCCAACAGTTATCACCGAAAAACATTTGCGGAAAGTCATGGAAAATGCGATAAAACGAGCACAAATGTGTACCAACATAGGCAGCAGCCAATTGACGGGTATCATCTTCCAAAATAAAGATTACCATCACTCAACATTTTTTTATTTAATAAAAAAGTAATTCAACAACAAAATTGAATGATTAAATTTGCGCCACCCTGTATAAGGTAAAAGTATTTTTACCTCTTTACCTCTTATGTACCTGCCGCAGTCTCTAATATCGGAATAGACTGTGTCTAGGAGAATATTTGTGCCATCAATCCACAAGCTGCCGCCTGTCACCTGATCGTAGTATTCCGCAGAACCCTGGGGTTCCATAGAAATTCAATTGTTTTTCTTCCATTTGTAACAACGTACCGATGCGAAGCTGCGTTTTTGGCTTACACTTACACAAAAAAAAACAAATACAGAAACAGTCTGGACGCCGCTGTAGACCTTCGTATTCAGTTGTCAGACATTAAACCTAATTTTAAGGATATTTTATGTAAAAATGTGGAAAAAATTCATTCTTCACATTAAAAAGTTACAACTTATTTTTTGTTGTACAGTTAAATGTTTTATAAAACTTAAAATAATTATTTGTATATCATTTATTCTTTTTTTTCTTGTCAAACAATAAAATATCCAAACCGGATTTCAAGGAGCGATGTTTTCTGTTAATAACAATCCGCTTAAAAAAGTTTGATCATTAAGGGTTCCGTGGGCGAACAAAATTGGGAAGCTCTGCTCTAGAGCACTAGCCAAGTAATAATATTAAGTATATAGAGACTCTAGACTCTAGAGCCTACCGCCACAGACTGCACTATAATATACGACTCCTCCATTAACCAGGCACCTAAACAGGACCTAACTTGTTCCTCGAACGCAAATGCCTCTGTCATCTGTCAACTTCATATTCACTCAAGCACCTTCTTAGTTGCATGACACATTCAATAAAGAAAAAAAAGTATAGGGAACAGCCCACCACCCTGTGGCACCACACGACTTGTCGAATTGCCGCCTATTTCCATATAAAAACATTGACTAAAGCCCCACAAAGCACTAAACTCCTGTTAAATTGATTAAAACACTTCCATTTAAGCACCCATTTGGGCCAACGAATTAGGGCCAGTAAAAAGAACCCCATAACAGCCTTTGCTTGCTTTGTTTTCTGTTGTTAAAAAAACGAAACAAAACTTTGACTCTTGTCATTTTTACACTGCATAACATTTGTTTATCAATGAAAAACGGGTGTAATAAAGTGCGAGCCACTTAAAAGTAAAGAGTGTCAGTGTTGTCTCGTATATGATGCGGTAGGGCAGGGGAAAGAAAAACAATTCGCATGAGGAGACTTGCTTTTCTGTTGTTTTCGGTGTTTGCTTTCTTTTTATTGGTCAAAAGTCGAATCATGTCGTGGCATAAAAAGTTCCTTCCAATGCAATGGCTTCGACGACAACATGACACGTAGTCTGTGCGAAATACCAGCAGCACTGCTGTTTTATAGATGGGATGGTATAAAAATGGAAATGTGGATATAAACACCCGACATCTACCCACTGTACGAGTATATGCAGGCAGGAGTCGTAGTCGGAAATAAACTCGCAAATCTGGCGACACACAGTTCATTCAATTGAAATTACACGCGTTTTTTTATAGTTAAGTGCAGCTAATAAAAGCGTAGTAAACTGGATACTGCCGGTGCAACGTTGGATAGTTTTGTTTCTCTTTTCCCACCGAAGGACATAAAGGTAGGGGATTTGCTTTGCTCGAGTGCGGTCATAAAGGGGTATTTGTCAAGCGATTTTGTTTGCCTTTTAAGTATTTATCGCTCCCTTTGGCATCTTATTCTGACTTTTTACAGTCCAAAAACCAAAGAACTACCCAAAAAAAATGGCTGCAACACATTTACGCTGTCATTTCACTGTCATTGCCATTATTATAAGCACTTTATGGAGGAGCTCGGTTGGTTGCTTAATTGGACAAACTGAGGCACAAATTGCAATAAGCACAGACTGCCGGCATTCGTCAAACGACAAAGTTTTGCACGCAGCTGAACCGCAGAGTTCCCCAAAAAGAGTCTCTCAACCACCATAAATGTTAACAATGTATACCTACCTCTAGTATATGTTGCACGAGCATAAGTGTCCTTTTGCGATTTAATTATCCTCTTTCGCTTCGCTGTGTGCGGACGCGTTAATGCGAAAACTTCTATTGCTATGTGCGTTGGTGAACCACCACAAATGTTGTGCGTGTGCAGTGTGCATATAAGCGATCCTTGTAAGATGCTACTTTTCCACTTATTAAATAGCACGGCGCTTACCCCCTGGAACGAGAGCTAACTTGTGAATATCTTGCATTACTGCTGCCGAATTTTTTAAATTTTTGGTTCAACTTTTCCCGAAAACGAAATAACAGAAAGAAGGAAAAGATGAACAGAACGATACGTTGTGGTGAGAGCAAACAGACGCATGGAAGGATGTGCAACGCCAGTGATTAGCTGCATGACTTTGGCTGTATGTCCTCAGTCAAATGGGGTGTAGCCTGCTTTGTGTGGTATGTCTTTCTAATTTATACATATCCTGTTGTGAGTACTTAAAAATGTTTATTTTGTTTTTTATATTGGAATAAAACACGAAACACAGTGCGCGGTACTTATAATCATTTTAATTATTGAAAAAATTAATTCGGCTAAATTTTTCGAACGCGCAATGGCGAAATTTTCCATACAAACTTAAATAAATTGTGGGCTACAATATAGGTATTTTACGTGAAGGTTAAAAACAATTTTTAGTAGATAATGTCCGGTGCAATTATTATGAAAATTGTAAAAGAAATGAAATGCATTCGCCGAATGGTTTCAAACGTTGGCAATTGTACTGTGAAGGTAGGACAGCGTTAGTCAAGGCATTTCACATTTGATTACCTTAAACCTGCGCCAGCCAAATCAGCCCACCGGAACGAAATATTTTATATCATTTTCTACACATTTATTATAATTTGCAGTTAGTCCTAATTTTATTACATATCCCGATCTCGAGATATTGCGTACTGATGGTGTAAGTGTAGGTTTTATTTGAACCTACACCAGCACCCTATAACTTTCAATGCGGTTGAGATATTTGGTTCAATCTTAAGCCAGAAGTTATTACAAATTTATTACAACTGCACCAATTCAATATATAGTTAAAAAGTCGGCAATTTGCAACACTAATAGCTTTAGAAAATGTAAAATGTAAAATTCAAAGACATTGAATTTACATAGAATAGTTTATTACACCACACCGCTTGATATTATATAACAACTTTTGACTATAATGCCTTCAGAAGGTTCCACTAGACAAACATTCACCATATGGATGTAGGATGTGTACTTTCATCGCTGCACTGAAAAACAGACATTCAAAATTTAGTACTGTGACTTAGGCCCGGTTTGTTCAATCTTGGTTATCTTTAATCATCGGTTATTCCAGCAGATAACCATTGAGTGTGTTTGTTCAGCAAAATATTAACCAGAGAATCTACGGTTTGGTTAGTTAACCCAATAAATCGATAACCAGCCAGATTTAACCAATGATTTTCTAGAATTTCGTTTATTCAAGATTTTGTAAGGACTTCGTAGGTATTAGTTTTGACGTATCTGCTATATAACAACTTTTCGTAGAATACTGCGAGCAATCTTGTGCGAAGAAAAAAAACAAATAATAAAATGAATAAACTTATATATAACGCAAGATATATATAGCAAGGACCGAAGACCCTGACCAATAAAATCTGTTCGGCTAAGTAAACGTTTGCAACTGACAGATGTATACAATACATTGCACGCCATTCTATGGAAGGTGAGGGGACAGACTGGTTCCCAACTTCAGCCGGATGAATAAGGATTACTTTCAACATTTTTGTCCTTTGACAGTTCTCATAAATTGAGGAAATATTGAAAAAATGAGAAAATTTTTGCGACGTTCGTAAACGAAATTGAGATGAGTCCCAATAATGGGTTAACCATTTTTATTGGTTATTGTACTGATTCATTTAGTAGCTCATTGTCTCACACCAAAAAGATATTATTCCTGTGTTTTTTTTAATTCCCGCATCATTTGATTTTGACATTTATATACTCAACAGGGAAAACATATTCATTAATAAATTTCCTAGACAAAAACACAAGGAGCCAGAAAAAAAATGTAACCATAGATTCGGCTAATCACTGAATTGGCAAATGAACTGGAAAAATGGAACGATTTGTCGCAAATCTATGGTTGGGTGACCGAAGTGAAAAAAACGGTGAACAAACACTCATTGATTATCACTGATTTGTAATTATCGGTTAAACCAAATCGATGGTAACCTAACCAAGCATTTGACCAGCTGTGAACAGCAACAGACCGGCCCTTAGTGTGCTTAAATATACCTCAGTATTATACCACACCTCCTTACGAAAAACTATGTCATTAAAACGCTTTTAGAAGGCCGCAATAGGCTTTCCCTTACTGTAGGATACTACATTTTTACCACCGCGTTGAACTAAAGGGTGATTTTTTAGCTGGTTTGGTTTTGGCAACACTGGTTTTGACAGCTGACGTGTGTTTAGTACCTTGTGTCACTGTCAAACAGCTTCAGTTTGGTTTGCAATTTAACCATGGATCGTCTTACAAATGAACAACGCTTGCAAATTATTGAATTTTACTATCAAAATTCGTGCTCGGTTCGAAATGTTCATCGCGCGCTGCTTCCATTTTATGATCGGCATTCTCGACCTTCTGAGCAGTCTATTCGGAAGATTGTGACCAAATTTCGCACCAAATTTACTTTGTTGGGCATTAAACCACCAACACGTTTACGTACTGTGCGTAGTGAAGAAAATATTGCGGCCGTATCAGCTAGTGTGACAGAAGACCGCGAAATGTCGATTCGGCGCCGTTCCCAGCAGTTAGGCCTTTGTTACAGCACTACGTGGAAAATTTTGCGGAAGGATTTGGGCGTAAAGCCTTTTAAGATACAGCTGGTGCAAGAACTAAAGCCAGCCGACCTACCACAACGCCGAATTTTTGGTGAATGGGCTCTTGGAAAGCTGGCCGAGGATCCGCTTTTTTATCGAAAAATTGTGTTCAGCGATGAGGCTCATTTTTGGTTGAATGGGTACGTAAATAAGCAAAATTGCCGCATTTGGAGTGAAGATCAGCCAGAAGCATTGCAACAGCTACCAATGCATCCCGAAAAAGCCACTGTTTGGTGCGGTTTATGGGCCGGCGGCATTATTGGGCCATATTTCTTCAAAGATGATGCGAATCGCAGCGTTACTGTCAATGGTGAACGCTACCGAGCGATGATAACAGACTTTTTTTTGCCCGAAATGGAAGTTCTTGACTTGCATGATATGTGGTTTCAACAAGACGGTGCCACATGCCACACAGCACGCGAAACAATGGCGCAATTGCGAGGCGAGTTTGGTGAACAGTTAATTTCACGTTTCGGGCCGGTCAATTGGCCGCCTAGATCGTGCGATTTGACACCATTAGATTATTTTTTGTGGGGGTATGCCAAGGCTAATCTGTATAGGGACAAGCCCGCTTCGATTGACGCACTGGAAGCCAACATCCATGCATTCATTCGTGAGATACCGGCCGATATGTGTGAAAGAGTATGCCAAAATTGGACTCAGCGGATGGGCTAACTGAGACGCAGCCGCGGTCAACATTTGCATGAAATTATCTTTAAACATTAAATTGCAAGGTTCAAACTATCGATTCAAATAAATATTTCATTCATTTTTTCGAATTTTTTGTGTTTTTTTTTTAAAAAAAGTTCTAAACCTCTTAAAAAATCACCCTTTACAAGCATTCGAGAATTTCACAAAAATTTAAGAATATCAAACTTTGCTGGAACATAGAATAATTTATTACACCACACCGCCACAAAAGGAGGTCTTCAAATAAAGCAAATATTCTACCGAAAGAACAAGATTTTTCTTGCAAATCTCTGACTCAATAACAGGGGTTAAAGTAAATGAAATGCAATAATATAGGTTAATTTATAAAATACAAGTTTGACTTATAGAGGTTAAAAGAGCTTCCTTTATAGCGCCGTGCAAATAACAAATTTCTCGACTTTAAACTTACGGAGGCTTGCAAAATTTGTATGAAAAATATAGCTAGGGTCCGCCAAATAACTTTTTTTTTTTTGAAAATGCTATAAAAAAAAACTACTAATTATTTTCTCAAATTTCTTTTTTTATTTGAAAGTACAATCCTTCCGGTTAATAATGGAAAATAATTTCATTCAAATGGCTGCCTCGGCTGGCCATGCAGTAGCCTACACGATCGGTCCACTTTTTAAGCACATTATCGATTGTGTGCAGCTGTATTTCACCAATGGCTTCACGAATATTGTCCTTTAAAGCGTCAATTGTCTCTGGCTTGTCGGCGTAACACTTATCTTTTACGGCACCCCACAAATAATAGTCCAACGGTGTCAAATCGCAGCTCCGAGGTGGCCAAACGACATCAGCCCTGCGGCTGATAATGCGATCTTCAAAAACAGGGCGCAAAACATCGAGTGTAGCTTCGGCTGTGTGGCACGTAGCGCCATGCTGTTGAAACCAAATGTTGCCAATATCCTACTCTTCAATTTTTGTGAACAAAAATTCGTTCAACATGGCCGATAACGATCGCCATTGACTGTAACGGCCACTCCTTGCTCATTCTCGAAGAAAAATGGCCCAATTATGCCTCTGGACCAAATTCCGCACCAAACAGTGACTCGTTTTGGGTATATCGGCTTTTCAATGTATGCGTGCGGGTTTTCTGTGCCCCAAATGCGACAATTTTCCTTATTTACATACCCGCCAAGATGAAAATGAGCTTCACCTGAAAAGATGATTTTTTTGGCAAAATCGGCATCTTCGTGTAGGCCACTGCATGGCCAGCCGAGGCAGCCATTTGAATAAAATTATTTTCCATTATTAACCGGAAGGATTGTACTTTCAAATAAAAAAATAAATTTGAGAAAATATTCAGTAGTTTTTTTTTATAGCATTTTCAAAAAAAAAAAAGTTATTTGGCGGACCCTTTATTTTGAATTACTAAAATTTAAAGGGTTTTCTTTGAGAAAAATTAATGTGCGCAAGAACGAGCCCCACTAATAGATGAACTTCAACAAGTTCGACTGTATAAATATTTGTCAAAATATTTTGTCCCTAAAACTATTGCTGCTTCCCAACAGTTGTAAAATTATTCAAAGCTATCTGTACTCGCTCGTTTTTGCCAGTACCCAAATTTTGCAATATACTATAAAGTTTTCCTATGTACCACCATCTATAGTATGGATACATTCAGGGCTCTAGCAATATACGTTGAGTGGTATAAATAAAACGTAGCAATTGCTTTTGCTTAAAAGAAATATTAAAATCGAAAAAATCAAAGAATTTTCCAGAATTCGTATTAATAAAAACTGATTTGAGTTTCTTCCAACTGTTGATATGTTTGAAAATCGGCGCCACTTACCTTTAGTATTTAGATCAGTATGAATAAGGCTAAGAAAGTGACAATTGCTAGGAAAATCCACGTCGGATATTTTGCTTACTCAGACCTTTGCTTAATATTTTGTCCACACAATTTTTAACATAAAACAATCCAAAGCAATGTGAGTTTTCGATCTTTTGTTTATAAATAGTTAAGTTTAATTTTGTTTGTACAGAAAAACCAACATATTTTTGAAGTGGACTATTGGGTAATATTTTTCTTTTACCAGAAAATATTCGGACACAAGCATTGCCAAGGTAGAATTATGTATAGTAGATCCATTCTTTTGTTTTATTTTAAAAAAAATTTATTATTTATTATTTTATAGTTCTTCTTTAGATAACTAATTGGCTTGTGTGACCAAAAATATTTCCCAGCCAATGATCGGATACAATTCCCGGTATACCTGAAAAGGAAATGAAACACCACCAAGTAGGTATGACAAACATGTGTGTCCAGGTGCAACAGATTCAGATTGTGCTCATTGCAGTTTTTTTTATTTTTCAATTACCTACTTTAACTTTTGTTTAATATCCCAGAAAAATCTTTGGAGTCTGAATTTTTTAATCAGCAAAAAATTTAGTTTATATTTCTTCTTCGACAATAAATATACAGATGGTTTTATCAATAGAGGAAGAAGTGGGATATGAAAACGAAATTTACATCAAGAAAAATCTTTTTAAAAAGCTTCATAATTTTACAAGAGATATAAATGAATCCCCATTTTTTTTTTCTACCTTTACTCCATCCAAACATGAAAAAACAGAAACCCTAAAATCGTTTTTGTTTTACTTTATTACCTACTTTTCACACAACGTAACTAGTTGCTTACGTCTGGTGCAAAACAAGGAGAATCGTTTTGTTGTTGTTCTGTTTATTTTGACATTTTTAACTAAAAGAATGTTTTCTGGATAGGTAGTAAATGTAATTTGAGTCAAAAATCTGTAATAAACCTATGACCTATTTAATTTTAAGGGAAAAATGCGTAACACCCTGTAAATATATATTTTAGCCATATCCGGAAATTTAAAAAAAGGCCGACAAATATTATTTCCCCGGCCGCTAAGATGTTGCCCATCCGCCCCTGGTCAGTATTAACCTGCAAGGCCACCAACCTAACCTAACCTAAGGTTGAAAAGAAAGAATGGAATCTTCTCTTGAACTCCATCTGAAAACCTTCTACAAAAAACTCTAAATGATCTAATAAACGCGGACATTCGAAAGCATTGCTTACAAATTACAAGCTGAATATGTTTGATGATGTTGATACAATAGATCTTTCAGGTTTCAGGTCGCAGTGTCATCCAACGGGGAATGGGAATTAATTAAAAAAAAATTTTAAAGTGAGATCAATATACACTGTCATGCCTGCGACAGAAGCAACATCGGGTGGATAGGAAATTGTGTATCTATGTCGTAGTGGAAATTCTGGTTAATTTCGTCCATTTTTGACACTGACTAAGCCTACATAGCTCCTAACATTTGAGGAAATTTGATTTAAAAAATTCACACTTGCTCATTTTTGAAAAGCGTCCTAGTTTTGATGACGAGTCTCAGGATTGGTCTTGCCAGAAATTTCTTTACAATTTCGACAAAACACAGATGTCTTTGAAGAAATTTAAAGGAATACCTGAAACCTATTCCAACCTAAAGCTATCTGTTGGAGACTTAATATATTTCCTTTTATTTGAAAATTAATGCCATTTTTACCATTGCATATGCGCATTATTAAAGCTTGCTTCAAAACGGTCTAAAGCAATCTTCATATCTTTTAGTGAAGACAACTTTCTGAAACAAGATGGTCGTCCAATGAAGACGCCTGTTCAAGCTTTATTAAAGATCGGAGCGAAGTCATGGAAACTATTGCAGCGATAAAAGAGGGCAAATTCCAAAAGCCGATACAAGCTCTCTATGAGAGAGAATACCCCAATTACGAGTTTTTGAAAAATTCAATGGATAATTTGGTAGATTTTTCGACTTGCCGCGTTGTGGTCTTGACCCCAGTTCACTGATCTTTGGGAATAGCTAGCTTGAGCCTTGTTAGTGCACGCAGATTACGATTCGTCACAGGACAAATGCACACCCGAATAGTACCACTTCGCGAAATTCAAGTAATTGATATCTACCGGTCGAGATTTAAAAGGGCTTTCTAAGACGATAATAAATAATATTCAGGCTATATCTTCAATCAAGACGACACTTTCTAAATCAACAAAATGGTTGTGGTTGCAGCAGGACCTCGGTAACCAAAACTCATACTTGTGTTTGTTAAGACACTTAGTCTTGCTTTCTGTTAACGAATCAAAATCTTTGAATGCAGTGAAATTTGGAACCTGTCTCCTCCCTTCGCAGACCCCTACGAGTTCCCACGAGTGCTGGAAGAAGCGTCAATCCGCACTCATCCCCTGTATGAGGTTAGGGCTGCAGGTAGTCCGAATGTCGCCAGGTTTCCCGGAACATACAACTCGTCAAGTTCGGCACTGATAATAGGGGAAAGAATGGAACGAGTATGTAAATATAACAAATATAACAGCTGGCCACCTTGCAGTCTTTCCAGTAAAAAAATGCGCAAATGTTACAAGTGCGCGAATATTTTAGAGTGGATTTCTCCAGGTCTACAAAGCTGTATCAGCATGCCTCGACGTATAACCCTGGTACAATTTGTAAACATTCGGAACACTTCTTCACATGCAATTGCAGAGACCAGAGATTGACCCTAATAATAGTACACCCAGCGCACTCTTATTTGACTGATGTTGACCTACGAAGGTGCTCCAACAAGTTTCACACAACCGCACACAGTATGCCCCATTAAAGAGATTTTCAATTTAATTTTGAATTTGAAAAACATTTTTTTATCGCATCCTTATTCCCGCATTCCCTTTCCGATATTCATTGTTTGGAAATAAATCTTTATAGTTTCACGCAGCATAAGCGGAAAGGAAACCAAGTTCAATAGATAAACGTTTTGCTATCTATCTCACTGTTTCCTGTACAACAAAGAAGACACAAAAAAACCAAACCGCCTCCTTCTCTGCATCATCTCCCGAAGGCAAATGGACTTTTTATAGATATTAAAAAATAGTTTAGCGTTTCCCCGTCCGCTTTTTTCTTTATATAAACTTGAAACAACTTTGGATGTGCCCGGGCAATAGAACATAAAAGCCGGGGCAAAGTACGTTATTTAAAAATTCGCATTACATTGTTTTACTTTTTGTGTGTGTCCTTTTTCAGTTTTGTTTAGTTTTTTTTTTTTGTTCTTGCAAGCACTCGCTGAAAATTGATTTTTGAAAGGATACACACATTTGGAAGCAATTAATTTTGTGTTAGCTGTTGGAAATTAATTCTTCTCCTTTGGGTTGTACAAATGAGAATCTTAACTTGAAAGGAAATTGTTTTTCGAATTTCTTGAAATGAGTGCGAGGCACACAGGGCACAGGGGACTGGGTCAGATTGGTGTGAACATAAAAATCATTGCAGTGGCAAAAAGGATAATTATTGCAGAATCGTGACTCGAACTAAGCACTGTCGGTCGTTGGGGAGAGTTTTAATCGAAATTGAATTATTGAGATGAATGACTGAACTCGCAGTGGGGAGCTGTGAATGGAATTGATTGCTAGTGGAATGGCGCGTTAAGGGCTGTTAAATGTAAACCGAAATCAAACGGGCGCAAAATAGAGAATGCCTGATTATTCTCCATTAAATTCTCGGATACAAAATCAATTGGATTCACAGTTCACGAGTGGAACTTGCTTTTTTCTAAGTACGTGCATTGTGAAACTTCGATTTTGGTGAAACGCTGTAACGTCGATAAAAAGGTTTTTTGCGAATTGGAAGATTGGGACCTCATAGACTAAACTTAAGCGCGCACTCGATAGGTCTTAAAGCATGATATAAAACGAACGCGGGTACAAGCTGCCAAATGAGGTTAGGGTTCAATGATGAACAGCAAATTGTGCGGACAGGACGATTCTTGTTTCGGTGGTTTGGCTACGTTAAGCCCAGGCACAGAACTCCGATTCCAAGACGAGATATGGGATTCGTGCAATGGGGCAAGCGCCATCTATAAGTAGATCTAGAAGTAGATCGAAATTTAATTCAAAAATTATGCAAATTGCCGTTGATTATTTAGAGTTGGTGGCGGATGATCGAGTTTATGTAAAGGGTTCGCTTAAGCATCCCACACCCGAGTTCATTCTAATGGAAAAGTGTGCAGGTGAAGATGAATAGAAAAGGGATGCAAATTCAAGAACAGATATGGTCCCCACTTCTCCTTTGTCCAATTCTGGAACATCGCTGCTGCTTCATTTGTAGCAACTTCTTGCTTAAGTTTGGGGAAGCTTGTCCTGCAATGTTGGATAAGTCCGATAAGTATCAGTTATTCTCGGACTCACTGTGACCAGAAGAAGTTGCAACGACTCCTTTGGATGAATGGGTTTGTAAATCATCAGTTTTTTAAAATGTCTTTAATTTCTAACTAACTAACTAGGGAGACTTAATTTCAACCGAGAACTGATTGCTTTCCAAAAACTTGTCCATATGAATTTCTCTCGAAAATAGCTCAGAGATTTCCTTTGGAGTTTCGATTATTTCCAACCATAGCCATAAATATCTTTGATGAATTCAATTACCGACCGACGGCGTATACCTCTAGTAAAAATATATCAACAATCAACTTCCCGTAACAGACAATTATTGCATCCTGTATCCGCAAATTTAACCATCACCAGTATACTTTTCACTCTCAACCACTAACAGCAACAAGCACAGTTCAGCCCCGGAAGTAATATTTCATATAGAACGGATAAAACCACCCGATGCCGACCAGGCGCCATATATACCCTCTCATCTGTGGCATTCGTATAGTGGTACAATTTAATTTTCCCTCAAAATTCGAATTGTTTCCTTGTTTTCGGTTTTAAAATGGTAAAGACCCCATCGCCACTATATCCAACCGCACCAAGAAATAACAATTCTCAAACTACTCGTTCCCGAAAATGATTTAGGTCCGCTTTGTGCTATGCTCGTCCCCTCTGTATCCCGCGGGAGGGATGCAAGGTGGCCATTCTTGTGCGGCAGACAAAAGGATCGCGAAGAAAAAACTCTGCAAACAGCGGAACATTGTGTATAGGAAATTAGGAGAATTTAACACAATTTCCAAAGCACTTTGGTCTCCGGTAAGCTTGTTTGTTTTTATCCCTGTTATCCTGGCAACAATAACAAGCGAAATGAAAATGTATACTCCCATAGTTGGGGAGTTCTCTCTCGCGACTCTGGCTGGCCATAATAAGCGTGTAATTATTTCCCAAACACGACCGCACTGCGAGAAGGTCTGGGGAATTGTATTTGAAATCGTCCCGCCGTCGTGTACAGCGGGAATTATGAATTGACGCGATAACGCTGGCGGTTGTTTTTGAATGTGCCATGCTAGCATCCTGTTTATCGTTAGATGCAGTACGAGAGTGCACGGGAATGTGCCTGTAATTTGTATTAACAACGGCGGGAATAAAAAGGAGTAAGGTGTACCTGAACCCATATGGAGTGAGAGATAGAGCGTAAGCTAACCACGAGCAATGAAAGTATACAGGACTCACCGCCTCAGCACACATATGAATTGACAGTACTTATGGAATGCGTTAACATTCGTCGTAAACATTGTTGTCCCAACCCAACGTTGGAATGCTGATGCAATACTCTCTCTGGGTCAGTGCTATCGTGGGGGCGCCAGTTTAGTTTGCCTTTTCATTTCGTAAAGTGCCTTGAGCAAGCTTTTACAGAATCGCGTTCCAAAAACGAAACAAACAAAAAAAGAACCATTTCCTCCGACAGTGACCGATTGTTCACTGTCAAACCGCATTTATGCTCATCAGAACTAGGTCTATTAATAGCTCTCCGCTACAAAGATAATAACGATGGTGATGAAAAAACACTTCAGGACATTGTGATGGACTGCGTACGAGTGGGAGTTTTTTTTTGAATGCCCGGTGTCATCAAGGAGATGGTCTCAGTCGAGTAGCAACTCATTGAAAACCACTTGATCAAATTATTCCTGCAACAGTTTTGTACTTCAGTTGATAGATAGATTTTATAAAGATTTAACTATTAAACTGCCCTGATAAGTTTGCCCTGACTTAACCCTGGATTGTAGCGCTTTCTGACCATCACGAACTAATAGCCTGCGCTTTCACACATCAGTACATTAGAATGTGCCTGTAAGTATATTTCACATTTTTATCGAGTTTCTTTGTTATTTAAAATGTACCTAATAAAACTTTGGCCGGAATAAAAGCTGTTTTTTATTATCAGCGTGATCTGATCCGGATCAGATCACGAAAATAAAACAGAACGGATCATTGAAAAGCTTAATTTTTGAATTGTGGCAACAGTTGCTTTCAAAAACAAAACAGATAATACAGGGTATTTCAAACTTCATGTTGCCACCAGCTATATTGCAAATATTCTTCTCAACGTGACGTCACACAAGGCACATGTCATCTCTCTTGCAATGTCGGGGGTGTTACCATATTGGAATCAAATTTGCATAATTTTTCTTTTCAAATATATTTTTGTGAAACAAATTTAGTATTTTATGTTCAAATATGCAACACATGAACAATATTTTGCTGCTAACGCTTGAATTATATCTTGGCATATTAAGGTGTGTCCGGACCACCGAAACATTTCAGAAATGTTTATGAAATGTTTCTGAAGCAAATCGGACAGATTTTATAAACACTTATAAAAGATTTCTGAAATTTATTTAATAACCCCCGTATTAATAAACACTGCGTAAAAGTTATCAACTCGTTACTCAGCAGTTACGTAAAATTTTTGTATGCTATCTGACGTCTACTAGCTAACTAACATTCGAATACTTGTTTATTAATACGGGGGTAAATGTTTATGTAATGTTTCAACTTTAACCTGTTTTGGACTAGGAGAAAATAAGGTGGTGGGATTATTAGCAGCGAGTAAAGTTTTTATTTTTGTAATTTTGGTCTCGGCAATCACGCGACACGCGATTTAATTCAAATAATCGTATTAAATGAATCACTTTCTCGTTAGGTATTCAAAGCTTTTCTGGGCATTTTTATTTTATTTAGAAAGAAATAATAATCGAAAAACAGCGCTCACTTTCTGCAAGGATACTTGTAAAACAAAAATTATTTCCCATCACGATTGGGTAGCTGTGAAACATTTCATAAATGTTTTTTTTGGTGTCCAGATCCAACCCAGCAAAACATTTTTAAACATTGCATAAAAATTGTTTTGTTTAATAGGCGTGTTTTTTTGAGGTTCGATCTCAGCAAAGCAAAGTAAAGTAGGATTTTCAGCATGCGATTACAACAACTACAACTGAGTCTCAAAGTGTCAAGTAGAACGTAGTTGTTGTAATTGCATGATGAAAATCCTACTTTACTTTGCTTTGCTGAGATCGAAGCTGAAAAAAACACGGCTAATAAGTGTTTTAGAAATATTTATGGAACATGTAGGTATTTCATAGTTTATCAAATGTTTGGCTGGTCCGGACATACCTTTATAGAACGAGAAAAAACAACATAACTCGGAATACGGATAGGGAGTTTATTCGAATGCGAAATAAATCAATTTATTTTTTTGTGTTCCATTTTTTAGTCTGGCAACGTGATTGTGTGGCTATCGTTTACAGGCACACCAACATTTAAAAATAAAACAAGCCACCTAGTCGGAAATAGTAGAAATAATTTTCAAATTATGATTCGTGATCTCGATGAGAAGCAGGATCATGTGCTGTTGTTGTAAATGCATGTAAATCGATGACCTATATGGATCATAGCTGATAATAAAAAACAGCTAAACTTATAAACTACTGCATGAAATTAATTCCGGTTCCTAGAGTTGCATTGCAAAATGACGGGTGTAAAGGGGATATGTTTTTTTTTGAGTATAACTTTTAGGCACACTTGACTTCGGAGGTAAGCTGGTGAATGCGTCACGAAAGCGTTACGGAAATTGCAAACGGGAGTTGAGAGGAAGATATAAGTTAGTGAAGATAGAAAGAGAGAGAGTTACGTTTCGTTTCGTATATTACTGTAGGGGCAAGAGAGAGAGGTCTGAGCACACATTTTCTTTCTCTCTTTCTCTCAGTCAGTAGTTCGTTTGCGAGTACATACATATAAATGGAGCCAAAGAAGTTTTACTTCCGTCGTGTTTTACCAAAGACGGACATCTGACATCAGAGAATATTTTATGAGCACCCTCTAGCTATTAGCTTTGGAGTGTTTGGACGTTGGACCTTGTCCAGTTCGAATAGACAACATCGGTTTGCGACAAAAATCTGTTTGTGGTTCTATGTCTTTTGAGTGCTAAAAAAGAATACTCAACAGTTTCTTTTGCAATTGTATAATCGATTTAAGTCCATATAGCAGACTTATAGCAAGCCATTGAGCTGTGAGCTGTTTTCATTTCTTAGGCGAAACGCATTTGCTAATACTTACAACTTACTCTATTAAATTTGTCAGTTTTGAAAACGTTACTAATTGAGAAAACCGATTGCACCTTTGAGCGACATCATCAGCTGTCTACACCGAGTTATTTTTGAAGTATAACTTCTTTAGGCACACTTGACTTCGGGGGTAAGCTGGTGAATGCGTCACAAAAACGTTACGGAAATCGCGAACGGAAGTTGAGAGGCAGATACAAGTTAGTGAAGATAGAAAGAGATGGAGTTACGTTTCGTTTCGTATATCTAAGCCACAGCCCACAGTGCAACAGTGATACCAGATCGGGGGATTTATCCTTTTTTGCGGGATTTTCTCACTTTTAATAAGCTAAAAGGGACGAAGGGATTTTTCAGACCTCATAGTACAAAAAGAAAAGGATTTTACTTTTTGGTCAATTTTTGTTCCTAATTGCTCATTTCATTAAGAATAAAAAAATTAGTCAACCTACGGTCAAATTAAATATTTTCATGTTTAGAAAATTGTCATTCAAAATATCTGAATGCTTTCATTTTCTTTTTTTATTTCCCTAAACTGTTTCTAAAACGACAAATCTGTCAATGAGTTCACGAGTATTTCTTAAAATAATATAATTATTTATTTTGTAAGCATTGGAATGTATGCAAAAAAGCCTTTCCTCATTCTCAAATCAAATTTCTGTGTCATTTTTGTATGAAAAACCAAAAATAATGAGACTTGAAACCGAGATAAAGTTTCAAATAATTTATAAGATATTTAATTTATGTTGAATATTATTTTCATTTTAATGCCGAATGTAATTTTATGTTCCTTTTTGTAGCGTTTTAAAAATGTGTAAGATGTACCAAAATTTCTATTTTTGTATTAAGGGTTTTTTTTGGGTATAACCGTGGGATAACCTGCCTCTAAAGTCTTGGATCACTGCAGTGCAGGCCTATTGTCTGTATCACACTGTAGGAGCAAGAGAGTCGCACCTCACCACACCTCGCACCGCCAGGGCCCGACCAACCATATGTGCAAGATGTGCAAATTCACAGGGCGCCAACTTCTGGGGCGCATTGCTAGGAAAGAAATATTAATTTTATCTTGCGTGAACAAATAAAGGGTGATTTTTTAAGAGGTTTAGAACTTTTTTTAAAAAAAAAACACAAAAAATTCGAAAAAATGAATGAAATATTTATTTGAATCGATAGTTTGAACCTTGCAATTTAATGTTTAAAGATAATTTCATGCAAATGTTGACCGCGGCTGCGTCTCAGGTAGCCCATCCGCTGAGTCCAATTTTGGCATACTCTTTCACACATATCGGCCGGTATCTCACGAATGAATGCATGGATGTTGGCTTCCAGTGCGTCAATCGAAGCGGGCTTGTCCCTATACACATTAGCCTTGGCATACCCCACAAAAAATAATCTAATGGTGTCAAATCGCACGATCTAGGCGGCCAATTGACCGGCCCGAAACGTGAAATTAACTGTTCACCAAACTCGCCTCGCAATTGCGCCATTGTTTCGCGTGCTGTGTGGCATGTGGCACCGTCTTGTTGAAACCACATATCATGCAAGTCAAGAACTTCCATTTCGGGCAAAAAAAAGTTTGTTATCATCGCTCGGTAGCGTTCACCATTGACAGTAACGCTGCGATTCGCATCATCTTTGAAGAAATATGGCCCAATAATGCCGCCGGCCCATAAACCGCACCAAACAGTGGCTTTTTCGGGATGCATTGGTAGCTGTTGCAATGCTTCTGGCTGATCTTCACTCCAAATGCGGCAATTTTGCTTATTTACGTACCCATTCAACCAAAAATGAGCCTCATCGCTGAACACAATTTTTCGATAAAAAAGCGGATCCTCGGCCAGCTTTCCAAGAGCCCATTCACCAAAAATTCGGCGTTGTGGTAGGTCGGCTGGCTTTAGTTCTTGCACCAGCTGTATCTTAAAAGGCTTTACGCCCAAATCCTTCCGCAAAATTTTCCACGTAGTGCTGTAACAAAGGCCTAACTGCTGGGAACGGCGCCGAATCGACATTTCGCGGTCTTCTGTCACACTAGCTGATACGGCCGCAATATTTTCTTCACTACGCACAGTACGTAAACGTGTTGGTGGTTTAATGTCCAACAAAGTAAATTTGGTGCGAAATTTGGTCACAATCTTCCGAATAGACTGCTCAGAAGGTCGAGAATGCCGATCATAAAATGGAAGCAGCGCGCGATGAACATTTCGAACCGAGCACGAATTTTGATAGTAAAATTCAATAATTTGCAAGCGTTGTTCATTTGTAAGACGATCCATGGTTAAATTGCAAACCAAACTGAAGCTGTTTGACAGTGACACAAGGTACTAAACACACGTCAGCTGTCAAAACCAGTGTTGCCAAAACCAAACCAGCTAAAAAATCACCCTTTACTATCATTTGCATTTCAACAAAAAGCTTCTTTAAATAAGCACACCTGTGCTGAATTATTTCTTGCACATTAACTCACATCACTTGCAATGTTGGAACTTCAACGAGAATCTATCTAACTCAAAATACCTATCGCAAAATAAAAAATTCCACTAGACCTATGCAAGTTCACTTCTTACCTACATAATCTCAAAATATTCCACCCTTTTCATGTAGGTATATTCCCTGCACATGCACTTACATTTAACAATTGAATCTAGTTCAAAAATCTCAAAATAGAATGTCCTGGGTGATGCGGAAAAGACTTATTCATGTGTGCAAATATGAAAAAGTGCGCTTTCTGGGAATCTTGCACAGGCCGCTAGTTTGGCTGGAGCCGCCACTGCGCACCGCACACATTTTCTTTCTCTCTTTCTTTTATAACCAGTTATTTTTCGTATATTATAGACACAGGTCACGCCTATTGCAAGGTTGCCACTTTGGAATTTTTTTATCCAAATTTGGTATTTGGTTTTTTTTTGCTTTTTGAGTTTCGGTAATTTGGTAATTTTTATCTGGTTTTGGTAACTTTTTGAGCGGATGTGCCAAGAATGTGAATTCGATTACAACTCATTTAAATGCTACCTTACTGTTTCTGAGTGAACGTATTGCATTATTTCACCATCCATATAAACCTGTTTTATTCATTATTCAAAAAATTACCGAATGCATTTACTTTTTCTCTTCCTCTCGTAGCCAGTGTATCTCAGTCAGTATTTTGTTTGCGAGTACATACAATCAGTGTTAGCGGCACCGACAACCGCAGATTGTAACACTGCTATGATTATTTTTTGGTACTAGAAAATTTTTATAAAAGACGATTTACAAGAGCGGTTTGTTTTTTGTGCTTTTTCCCTTTATTCCACGGAAAGCTTTTCGGACATCGCAATTACTACAAAAAGGGATAAATCCCACGATATTATAACACTACATACAATCATATAGAATTATGGATGGAGCTAAAGAAGTTTTACTTCAGTCGTGTGGTCTAAAGCACACACGTTTTTTTTTTTTTATTTGATATTGGATATTGACAAATCCTGGAATTTTTAAAGTCTCTCTTTCAGCGCATTTCATATGCGATGGAATCAATCGAGCTAGAAAGGCTGCTAGGCAATACGACGATGAATGCCAATTCCAAATTAATGGAAACTTGTAATTCAATTGATGCTTGACAAAGTTGGCGTTTGCTGTATTGACAATATTTTATACTACGTATGCGTGCGAATCCTTATTTTCAGAAATGAATAACATTAAAGATTCGCTTAGAAACCGTTTGTTAGATGATTCCAGTTCAGCCTGCATTTTGCTTAAAGTGACAAAATACAGCCAAACTACTTGGCATCAAGTTTGCAACAACAAAAGGCACGCTAAAATAGTTCGTTCATTGTTTATTGTTTTCGTTTGTTTCTCTGTTTTTTGTTAATCTGAAATTTGTTTCATTTATTTAAAATGAACTAAAAACTGGTAATTTCAAAAATTATAATTATAAATGTTTACAAATAAAATGCTGCGCAGTGTAAAATTATTTATTTTTGTTCCTAGTAGTCACTAGAAAACTAAATCCAGACTTGATGATGGCACGCCAAAGGCACTTATTTATTTTCTTAAAATGGCACGAAGCTCTAAAAAGGTTTGCCATCCCTGCCATAGAGTTTCAGACTTTCAGTCGACTTCTGTAAAAAACAGAGAGATGTAAAAAAATCTTGTAAAAGTGTTATCATCGGCCTGGCGGATGCTCTGATACCCTCCACTGCATACAAGTCATGTACAATTTTGGGCATGTAAGGTAGTACGTAGTTACATTGAACACTATACCTGTACAGGTCAACAAATTATAAAAATTAGCTTTTGAGTAATCTAATTACTATTCTGCCTGTTGTTACCTGTTCAAAGTAACATTATAGCTTTTTAGGTTTTCTTAAATTTTTTTATTATTTATTGACTATTATAACCCTTCCGTAAATTTTTTAGGTTTTCTTAAAATTTTATGACCTAGGTACGGGTAATCATTTATATTGCGCAAAATTCTGGAAAGTACTAAGTTGAAAATTGACCTGAAATGGTTTTTAATTTTTTTTTCATAAGGCCGAATTCATAGAAAAAAAGTGATAGAAAAAACATTGGTTGACTAATAACACATGCGTTGTCTCTGGAGATATTTTCATTGAAAATAATGAGAGAGACTAAGCTAATAAAAAAAAATTAATATGAACCTGACGACGATAAAAGTAAGTCCTCTTACAAAATATCACTTGCCTAGGTCGATTCATTTCGACACTATCGTGTTTTCAACATGCGTTTTCTAATATTGGGTTTGTATGGGAGGTACCAGAACTACTTGACCGACATAGCCCATTTTCAATACCAACCTGACGACGATCAGAAGAAGTCCTTTCACAAAATTTCATTCGCCTATGTCAATTCCTTTGGGCGCTATCGTGCTTTCAGCAGACAGACAGACCGACAGACGGACATGGTTAAATTGATTCAGAATGTGATCCTGTCTCCGGTGGGTGACTCCTTCTTGGCGTTACAAATGTAATGACAAAGTGAATATACCTTCCCGGAAAGCCTTGAAAAGGGTAATGCAAAAGTATTGAAGAGTGTTCTTTTATTCATTCGGATCTGGACTGTCACAACATTTGAAACACAAAGAACAGATGATCATTAACTATAATTACGCAATTAAATTTAATCATATGAATACCCATAGAGTTACGAAATTAAAAAATTTGCAAGTGTTTAAGATTATAAATTTTAATCACTCAGAGAAATAAAAATGCTATCGTCTCGGAAAACTGATTTTCGCAACTAAATTTAGTAATTGTTCAAAGAATTTTTTAATGAAGTTGAATTTTTTATTTATCTTGTTTGTTCAGCTTCAAATTTATTTTACCTTTATTTAGGAATTTAATATTTTTGATATTAATTACCATCTACTATTTCAATTAATTTCAATTATCCACAAATTTTTTTTTATTTCAAAACAGCTGCTTTAATCCTTAAAACCACTTATAATACATTTTTTTTAACGAAAATTACTGTTTTCTATGTGTACCTCATTTGAATAATAAAAAAAATGTATTAATTGAAACTCGTAATAAGGGTGCCAGATATTTTAATTCGAAATTGAATCTTATTTTAATTGTGTCGGATTTAAATTTGTAAACCCAAATTTCTACCTATGTAAAGAAAAAAGTAAGCAATTTTGTCAACAAGGTTCTACATAAGTGGTACATAGAACCTTATTGTTCTAAATTATAGCGTCGTTTCGTTGAGCACCAAAGATCTTCGCCGTTTTTAAAAGTCAGATTTTATGTACATAAGTACTGGTTTAGGCCAGTAACTTCATTCCACTTCGTTTGTGCTCCTGACATAACCTCAATTCAACTAGGCCAACCGCCAACCACACACTTCTCCCATCTACTCTAGTAGGTACCTATATCACTCCGACTCTATATAAATGCAACTATGAGCGTTTTAGCCCCGAAGCTTGGTTTTGTTAAACACCGCAATTCCCAATCATTAAGTTAAACTCCTCTGTGTGTCGCCCGAGGACATCTCAACGCATCAATTATTCATTGGCACTCCAATTTCTGACTAACTGACAGGCAGGCCCAACCGCATTTCCCTCCACGTAAATGTCAACACGAAGCACAGCCATGCCGTGTATTTCATGACAAAAACGCGGCCGAACACACAGCACCCAAACAACAGTAGGTAACAACAAAAGTGACAACTGTAATCGTACGTTGTAAACACGGACCCGTGCTCTCCGCCCACTCATGCATAAATTACCGAAAACGTTTAATTCTTCCTCTCCATAGGGAAATAAAACGTAAAATTTTAATGAAGAATACGACTTCAAAAAGTACGGATTCCTGTGTCCACGCCAACAAAAAAAAAATGTCTGCCTAAAGTAGTGTGCGACGCGGCACGCGGTTCACTGACCCCAACGGGGAGAGACACCAATTGAAATGTTGCCAGCGACAAACAAACGCGCAGCGAAATACAATGACTAACAACGACGACGACGATGAATGTCCTTTTCGGTGTCGCCATCGCCACAAGAAGAACTAAATATATATAGATATGCTGTGTAAAAATAAAAATATCTCCTTCGTCCTGTGTGAATTGCAATTCCATTCCAATTGCAATATTTGCGCATAACCAAAGGAGAGCGGAAAAAAAGCAAAACGAAAAACACACGTCCAAAAGGAAAACCATAACCAAAAGGACGGATAAAACATCCTCTCACTTCTCACTGTGGAAAACTTAATTAAGGATGCAATTGGAAGGAATAAAGAAAATAATAAAGGAGCAGAAAAAGACGAAAGAAAAAAACATTCCTGATGACCCTAGACGGACAACTGTGGAATATTAAACACCTCTTTGGCTAGTTTAGCTCAAAAGGATGCCAACAACCTCTCAGTGGGTTTTGCATTCCCAACTTGTTCGTTTTTGGTCGCTTTGCTCTCGTTTATTTTGTTACAATCAATGACCTACATTGCGCGCGGTGTACGTTGTGGAAACGTCATTTGTTTCGTTTCCGTTTTGTGCCGGAGCCAGAGGATATCTGGCGGAAGTTGTGGATGCTGTGCAGATGGAGCTTTTTTATCCAAACGGAAGCTCCCATAAGGCTAAGGATTCTCTTTGCCGCGAAGAGATGGTGATGGATACGGTTGTGTTTTTGCAGACTGTTTTGCCGGCATTATGATATCGATGTGTAGGTATCGTAAATGTGCAGGAAAGGGACAAAACAGAAGGAAAGCAGAAGTGGAAACATCTGTCCGCTTTCGGGTGAATCGATGAAAGGAGTGAATGCGAAAGGACTGCAACCGGTCTTACGGATACAGCTGTCCATCCAAGTATTTTGGATGAGGGTCAGTTGGATAGGGACTGATAGGACTTATTTCTCTTCTCCTGGGGTATGTCTTTGCAAAAATTAAGACCTTAAACCATTTACTTTAAGTTTCAATCACGTCTTTGAATCTTTAGATCAAATTAAGAATATTTTTTACGCTATGACAGCGAAGATGAAAACTCTGTCATTTAAAATCGTAAATTATTTATCATTTTTAATTTTTAAATAAATACTTTATAAATTATAAAAATACAAGCTGTGCTCGCCCGGCTTTGTTCGTGCCTTTCTTTGGTATTAAATTCCGCAATAACCTCAACTTTACAACTTTAGCTCCGAGAAATGACTTTTTAAATGTTTTTTTTTTTATTGGAGGTGCAACAGCTGGCATTCCCAGGCTACAGCTGTCAATAACATAATTTTAAATAATTTTCTTATATGCGAAGTGACACTCCACGTTTTTCTATCCCTCTTATTTTTCAAATAGCTTTGTTTTGAAAGTTCTACATTTTGCAACATTAGCTCTCAAAAGTGTCAAGAAAAAGTGTGTGTTTAAACATCTTTTTGAAAGAAAAGTGCGAAACCCCTTGTCTACTTGGACCAAACTTACCAGGAACACTTTCGATTTGCATTTTTTGACTCGATCGGTTTGGTATTTTTTTCGTAATTTTTTTTGCTCATCGCCGTTGCACCGTAATTTTTTAATTTAAAAACTAAATTGGTTAAGAACTACGGGCGGTAACGGGAAAGTTTTAGGCCTCAGTTAAGCCATACGTAGATACTTAAAATGCAACCGAAAAAGTTCGAACAGTATGAAAATGATTTCTTTTTACGTTCAGCCGGCCATAGCAAATAATCTGTCAGAAAAATTAATTGCCACTTTGGTGTCAGTACAAATTGAATTTCATCGTTCTTGTGTTTTCTTGCAAATTTTATAATTGTTTATAACAGGATTAACAGCACAGATCATCATGTTTATGAATTATAAAGTTGGTTTATCAAAAAAAATCGGGCCAGTTTTTTTTTAAATTTTCCAAAAGAGTTTAGTAATTTTTTCCTACAAAAATATTTATAACAAATCAACCACAACTAATTGAATTCCATCAAAAACGGAATTTGTGACAGGTGGAACAGTAAATATATGAAATATTTTAGTGGTATGATTCGGTTTTTTTTTTGGTATTGATTGGAAAAAGTTTTTCGTATGGAAAATTGAATAAATTATTTTTCTTGAAAATATAAAGATCATTTTTGTTTATTTTTTTTGATAAACTAACTTTATTTATTCATAAGCAACATTTTAAGACCAATAAAAGGAAATTTTTACGATTTCGCAAAAAATCGGGCCAGTTTTTTTTTAATTTTCCAAAAGAGTTTACTAATTTTTTCCTACAAAAATAATTACAACAAATCAACCACAACTAATTGAATTCCATCAAAAACGGAATTTGTGACAGGTGGAACAGTAAAGATATGAAATATTTTAGTGGAATGATTCGGTTTTTTTTTTGGTATTGATTGGAAAAAGTTTTTCGTATGGAAAATCATTTTTGTTTATTTTTTTGATAAACTAACTTTATTTATTCATAAGCAACATTTTAAGACCAATAAAAGAAAATTTTTACGATTTCGCTTCAAGTATGGTTATAACTAGGGCCTTGCATAAAGAAAAGTATCACATAATGTGACTCGTAATTTAATTTTTTGAACCTTATTAGCCCCGCAGAATTGAAATGATGTAACAAGGTCGCAATGTCGGAGTTTTCAATTCATAACTATTTATTGGCACCTAAAATGTCAAACGTCAGGTTACTGTCGCTATGTTGTTTTGTCAGACATAAAATTGTCTGAAAGTGAATTGAGCAATCCCTGTGAAAATAATTGAAATATCTTTTCCAATCCTCATTGTCACTATCGAAAGTTCGTCTGATGAAGAATTTAATACACAGTCACTTTCAGAAGCTTTTAACATTCCAAGAGCAAGTATTTTAATTTTTGTTTTAACATTTTGACAGTTAAATGGGGAACATCTTCTTTCTCATGAAACAGGAAGCTATTTTATTGCCTTTCAGTGTACTTTTTTTCTAGTACATGTGCTGTTCTGTTCCAGTTTTTTTTTTTTTTCAGTAAAAACACCTATCTACTAAAAAAAGTTTAATTCAGAGTGAAGTGAGCAACAGACGTTCGATATGTGCAATTTAAGCTTAAGCCAATGTGAAATTGTCTATAAATTTTAAAAATTGTAGATCGTGATATAAATTACATTTATAATATAATAAACATTTTTAGTTTCGACTCGAAATTTTAGTAGTTCACGGTGGTTATATTTTCGAGTCTAGACTAAAATTTGTTATAAGTAAGGCGCTTCGACCATAAGTGGCCGATAGCAATGCAATGCCGCTTAGCAGCGGAAGGTCCATCTTGCGTTATTCATGGTTAAGCAAACGCCCATTGTGATAGCCTGAAATATACGTATTCCCCATCCATTTTCAAAGTCCGTCCAATAAATGGTGACTGTATTCACTCAACCATAACATCAAACTAATAGTTCCATTGATCTGTACTTTGTTGGTGTATGTTGTATCCACCACTCTCAGCCGTTTCAGGTGGGTAAGAGGCGTATCGGCCAATCGATTGAAATGGAAATAAAAGCATAACAAAAACAAAAAACGAACCGCTAAATTTCTCAAACAATTGCACTAAACGAACGGATTAATTGAAATTGACGAGATTTTTCCCCCATTTTGATTGTGTTACGATCATTTCAGATTCCGAATGAAGCTTTATGCGGTGTAAGTGCCCACATTCATTTATGATTGTTATAGTTCACTCGTACCACTTGAATGGATTGGATGGGAAATGGTTAATTAAAACTGACAGGAATCATGATAACGGCTGAAATTGTTTTAAAGGGAATAAAAAGAAATAGCATTTGAAAGCAACTCAACCGATTTGGAATGGACGCACACATTGCCCACCAGATACGCTAAATGATGGCCTTTGACCGGATTTAAATGTTTTAAGAGTCTTTTATTTATTAATATTTATAAGTTAGGAGTTGGATTTTTTATTTTTATTTTTTGTATTTAAATTGTGTGCATCCACTCGAATTTGCAAAATACGGATTAGTATTGAAAAGAGTTGTTAATATTAATTACTAGCAACAGAAATTCAGACGACTGCCGGATTTGTTTTTATTTCTTTTATATTGGCATGCATTTTATAATAAAATACTGTGCCTTTCATTTAGCTATTAATCGATTTAAATGGGACTCTAATAATTTCCATAGTCATTAAATCCGTTATATGAAAAGAGTGATAAATATGTAAGCGTGGTATTTATCTTTAAAGCGGAATAAAAACGATGATATTTTCATATTGCAAAAGTTATATCGCAAGTAGTTAGTAGCAACAAAAATTATAAAAGTAGGTATGTGCGATCATATACAGATTTAAAAGTTTCATGGGCCATAACATTAGCAGAAAAAATATAAAAAACAATTATTTTACAAGACAAAGAAAAGAAGAAAATATGCATTTAAACTAAGACACTAAATGAACAATATTAATTGGTAAAAAATCTATTTCGGGCTGAGTAATCAAAAGAAAATAACCAATTTTTAATACCTTTTAAAAATATATTTTTAACCCTCTCACACCTAATGCAATCTGGAAGTGAATTTAACAAACGGGGAGCGGTGGCAAAGTAGAATCGTTCACAATGTGCTTTATAAATTGTTGGACCGGTTACAAAATTTCTAGTATTAACCCGTAAATTATAATTCTCTATGTTTCTTACACAGTAAAAACCCGAGTTTTCGAAGAATATTTTAAAGACTTTGTAAAACGGAAGAATTTCCAGGTTTTTGAAGAAATAAAAACTTGGAGATCTGCGATTTACTTTACATAAAATTCGTATTGCATGCTTTTGTTTTACAAGTAAATAGTGGCTCCGTTTTATTACAATGTGCACCACCCCAACAAGAAATACCATATTGCAGCTACGATTTGAAAAGACCATTATAAACAAGTTCTGTGATTGATCGCGGACAGTATAACCACTTTATTGAGATACTGTTTAAGGAAAATTTTATGATGACTCCAACAAAATTGTCTACACACTCGATCCTAAAACAATAATTGCAACAAGATTTTAAATTATTAAAAGCTATGGTATTTTCGTTGATATTGTTTGAGCAAAAGCGTGTGCAATTTGGAAAATGATAATAAAGCGGCAAATCATCACAAATTTTCATTTTATTATTAAAAATCATAAATTTACTTTTGTCACTGATTATAAGTTTACTTTCTCAGCAAATCGAGATCAAAATTCACATCCACAATAACATTCAGTAAACTTGTGTTTGAATACGAAAGAGCAGTGTCATCGGCAAACGCTGTAATTTTGCATAAAAAAGAAGAAGAAAATAGGACCCAAAACTGAACCTTGTGGAACACCAAGATCAATGCTATTCGAAGTACTGTAGATATTTATAATTTTAACTACTTGCCTACGATTTTTCAAATAAGAAATCCACCATGTCGAAAGCTTTAGTTATGTCAATAAACAAGGAAGCCGGTATCTTAGATAGATTAAAGCTATTGTAAAGGGTTTTTCAACAGGGACGCTACAAAAGTAGAGCGACAGGGACAGCAAACGACGCCGAATTTCTTGCCGCTCTTTCTCTTCCTTAAGGTTTGCCATTTCATGATGGAAAGATATACGAGCCAACAACGAGTCGAAATTATTAAAATTTACTACCAAAATTCGGAGTCAGTGGCCTCAACGTTAAGAGCGCTACGTCCAATTTATGGTCGTCATAATCGTCCTAGCAGATCAACAATTGAGCGTGGACAAATTTGAATCCACAGGCACAGTACAAAATGTTCCCGTGCCAGTGAGACAAAGAAGTGCCCGTAGTGTCGAGAATATTGCTGCCGCTGAGGCTTCAGTTGAAGAAAGCCCAAATGTGTCTCTCACACGTCGTTCCAAGCGTTGGGCATCTCTGTGACGTCGTTGTGGGGAATTTTGCGAAAAGATCTTGGCCTACATCCTTACAAGATTAAATTGATGCAAGAACTGAAGCCGCTTGACCACCAGAAGCGTCGTATGTTCGTGAATTGGGCTGAGCAACAACTTGAAAATGATTCGGATTTTCATCGAAAAATCATCTTCAGCGATGAGGCTCATATCTGGCTGAATGGCTTCGTCAATAAACAAAATATGCGGTATTGGTCAGGCAGCAATCCACACGTACTCCACGAGTCATCATTGCATCCCGAAAAAATTACGGTTTGGTGTGGTTTATGGGCCGGCGGCGTCATTGGGCCGTACTTCTTCCGTGATGATCAAGACCGGCACGTTACTGTGAATGGGAATCGCTACCATTCAATGATAACCGAATATTTTTGACCCCAATTGGATGATATGGACTTGGAGGACATGTGGTTCCAACAGGACGGCGCCACAAGCCACACAGCGAATGCCACAATAAATTTATTTTAAACCAAGTTTGGAGAACGTGTTATCTCACGAAATGGTCCAGTCGCTTGGCCGCCTCGGTCGTGCGATTTGACGTCGTTAGACTATTTACTGTGGGGCTACGTCAGTCTATGGTCTATGCCAACAACGATTGATGAACTTCATACGAATATCGAACGTGAAATCGGCCGATCTATGTTTGAAAACCGTCGAAAATTGGGTTCAGCGTCTGGACTTCTGCAAGCGTGCCCGTGGTGGCCATGCAAAAGAAATCGAGTTCCATACATAATGGCATCGAACGTACTTTCACAGGAATAAAGAATTTCATTGATATCCGAAACCGTTTTTGTTTAATTTAAAAAATAATACTTTTGTAGCGCTCTTATTGAAAAACCCTTTACAACTCGACAGTTAATTTTAACAGGGCTGTTCCAGTAGATCTTCCATTTCTGAAACCAAATTGGCAGTCGCTAAAGAAATGTGTTCTGTCTAGAAACGATAACATTTAAAATAGTTATTTAAAATAGTTCTATCACCCTTTTTGTGGAGTGGCATTACAACAGCCGTCTTTAAGCAGTTAGGAAAAACACCTTGCTGTATATGTTTATTAAAAAATAAAATATAAAACATCGGAAATTTAAAACGAAATCTTTTTTAACATAAAGCTCGAGATATTATCAGAAGAAGTAGAATTCGATGTTTTAAGAGAACAAATTATTTTATGAATCTCTAGAGCAGTAAATGGTTCGCAGAAAAAAACTTACAGGTTGGCTCTCCATATCATTGGTATGAAAAGAACTTATGTTACAAAAAAAAGTTATTAAACATGTTAGCAATTTCAAAAGAGTCAGAGACATTTGAGTTGTTGACATTCAAAACGATATCCATTTCAAATTTTTTTCTATTGAGAATCTCATGAACAATTCGCCACTCCTTTTTAGAATTTGCAAGACTTGTTGGTAATTTATTACAAAAGTAATTGTCTAGGGATTTCCAGTTTTAGCTCGTGACATAACCTTACATAAAACGTTTTAAGTCTTGTATTGCTTGGGTGTTTACTCGCAAGCACACAGAGCTTATTCTTCTTTTTAATTTTTTTGAGAAGAGATAGTCATCCAAGGCTTCAGAAATTTATTCTTTTGGCTTCCACTATTTATGAGTTCGCTATTCGAAATGTGAGATTGTAATTTATGTAGAAATAAATCAAACGCAATAGACGCGTTACTTATGCTAAAAACATCTTCCCAAAACTCAAAATTCAAACGGCTTCGAAGTAAATTAAAGTTGATTTTAACGAATGTTTCACACTCAATTGGTTTGTGATGCACCACATTACAGTCGAGTTGAATACAAGTCAGGTTATGGCCTGTTAATTTCAAGTCATATGACGCAGTTTTAAACCCAGTTAAATTTTTCCGATCAACTCTTATAAAAATATGGTCCAAACAAGAAGTTGAGCGAGTCGGTTGAGTCATAAAGGAGTCAAAACCAGACAAAATATTAATATTAAAATCACCTAACAAAATTGTGTTAGATTGCAGTTCTAAAAACAAGGAAAATTCTTCAACGAAGGTTTTTACTGTACATTTATGTAATCGGTATACACATATAAAACAATACGAAGCACCAGAAATTTCGCAGCCGAAACTTTATTCAGCATTACTTGACAGCAATACTTAAATTACTGCCCCTTTAACTATATTCTAAAGCCTTTGTCTAAAGAGGCCACATTCGAGTCCTTCATAGAACTGCAAGAGTCGTGAACAAACAGTTACTTTACATAACCTATAACTTATTTTTTGGAGCGCAATTATCACTTTCGTGGGACAGTGTTACCTCTAGAAATAAAATCCAGAGCGTATTTTATAAGCAATTAAAGGGTGATTTTTTAAGAGGTTTAGAACTTTTTTAAAAAAAAAAACACAAAACATTCGAAAAAATGAATGAAATATTTATTTGAATCGATAGTTTGAACCTTGCAATTTAATGTTTAAAGATAATTTCATGCAAATGTTGACCGCGGCTGCGTCTCAGGTAGCCCATCCGCTGAGTCCAATTTTGGCATACTCTTTCACACATATCGGCCGGTATCTCACGAATGAATGCATGGATGTTGGCTTCCAGTGCGTCAATCGAAGCGGGCTTGTCCCTATACACATTAGCCTTGGCATACCCCCACAAAAAATAATCTAATGGTGTCAAATCGCACGATCTAGGCGGCCAATTGACCGGCCCGAAACGTGAAATTAACTGTTCACCAAACTCGCCTCGCAATTGCGCCATTGTTTCGCGTGCTGTGTGGCATGTGGCATGTGGCACCGTCTTGTTGAAACCACATATCATGCAAGTCAAGAACTTCCATTTCGGGCAAAAAAAAGTTTGTTATCATCGCTCGGTAGCGTTCACCATTGACAGTAACGCTGCGATTCGCATCATCTTTGAAGAAATATGGCCCAATAATGCCGCCGGCCCATAAACCGCACCAAACAGTGGCTTTTTCGGAATGCATTGGTAGCTGTTGCAATGCTTCTGGCTGATCTTCACTCCAAATGCGGCAATTTTGCTTATTTACGTACCCATTCAACCAAAAATGAGCCTCATCGCTGAACACAATTTTTCGATAAAAAAGCGGATCCTCGGCCAGCTTTCCAAGAGCCCATTCACCAAAAATTCGGCGTTGTGGTAGGTCGGCTGGCTTTAGTTCTTGCACCAGCTGTATCTTAAAAGGCTTTACGCCCAAATCCTTCCGCAAAATTTTCCACGTAGTGCTGTAACAAAGGCCTAACTGCTGGGAACGGCGCCGAATCGACATTTCGCGGTCTTCTGTCACACTAGCTGATACGGCCGCAATATTTTCTTCACTACGCACAGTACGTAAACGTGTTGGTGGTTTAATGTCCAACAAAGTAAATTTGGTGCGAAATTTGGTCACAATCTTCCGAATAAACTGCTCAGAAGGTCGAGAATGCCGATCATAAAATGGAAGCAGCGCGCGATGAACATTTCGAACCGAGCACGAATTTTGATAGTAAAATTCAATAATTTGCAAGCGTTGTTCATTTGTAAGACGATCCATGGTTAAATTGCAAACCAAACTGAAGCTGTTTGACGGTGACACAAGGTACTAAACACACGTCAGCTGTCAAAACCAGTGTTGCCAAAACCAAACCAGCTAAAAAATCACCCTTTATATAGTGCCACCTCTTTGTCCATAACTCGCATGTATATTGTATATATATACTGGCAACTTCCTCATTTCTTATAACCAAATGTAACCTCCATTGCGGCCAGTTTATCACTTAACTATCCCTTAACCCTCGTAAAATTCAAAGTAATCACATCCATTTTAACCTATCCGCTATCATGTATACCTACCTATCCTAAGCTTTCTTTAAATGCCAAAAAGTGGCAGTTAAAACTCCAAACAATCCCTTTTGAAGCCATCCCGCACACGTATAAAACGAAAATTGAATAAATACTGGGCGTCTGCAAAAGTAATTAAGTGAGAATAGCTCCCACGTGACATCGTCCTTACATCGAACTTTCCGTCAACTACAGTAAAACTTTAAAAAACAATTAAACATTGTTAACACTCTCACGTTTTAGACTCGCTTTATGACATAATCACCATCCATCATCCATCAAGTTGCCCTTTGGGACGGGTATACGACGACCACCACTGCTGTACTGCGTACAATTGCTTAGAAAATGTTTTACAGCCTGCTCTATGGCTATCGCCAGCTTCTATCCCAGCCAGCAATGCAATAAAGATAACAAAATGTAAACAAACATAAAGGGAGTCCTTGCTTCGTTATTATCATCACCACCATCGCCGTCCTTGTCCTGTTGAGCAACAAATTTATTAGCTCTTAACAAAAGCATAAACCAAATCAGGATACACGACACAAGTGAAATGACCTCTGTCTGAGGGTTAATTGCAATTTTTTTTTCAAAACAAAAACAAACTCGTTTAGTTGCCTGGATCTTGGCCAAGCGCAAAAGGATATCAAAATTTACACAAATTAATCCTCTCCGGCAATTAATAATCACCGGCCATGTCCTGTTCATGTCCATCCAATTGAAAGTAAATACTCATTAAAATCAGCACACAAAACGCGGTCCTTGAAGCATCAAAACTTCTTAAAAGAGCTGCTGCCTAATCCAGGCAACCCGCGCTCTGCGGGGAACACGATGATTACAATTCAGGCCCGTAGGACTATCGGAAAAGAAAATGAATTAATTCGGGTCATTAAAACAGCACTTTTAATCAGCCTAATATTTGTAATCATAATTTTTTTTTCTCACTTCTCTCATAGATAAGCCAAATTAGAGATAACAATCTTCCACCCTGAAGCAGCAGCAGGGGAAAAAAATTGAGACATAAATCCTTGAGAGCTTGCGAGGGGACCAAATGAACATCATTCCATCATTAATGAGCCATTAAGGCAAACACCACTCTCGTAATAATAATTATGTCGCGGAGGATGAGAATGAGATATGAAACCATCGAGCGGCATTTTCATCACAGTTCTCCTCCTCCATCTCCATATTCTCCATCCCAGCGAATTCATCATCATCATTACCAAGCCAATGAATTTGTCGTGTTTGGTTAGCGCGCATACATCTTGTCTCGTTTCCCGGTGAGTGTATTAAAATAGCATTTATTGGGAGTGGAGTAGCATGGTTCCCAACTCCATATCTCTCCCTATTCAATGATAAAATTTATGGCTGTGCTGTAGTATATTGGTAGTCCTGCGACGAGCCTTGGGGATGTATATTTTCAGCATCATTCATCGGAATTCCTTTTTTTTTGGTACTGACTCAGATAATTTAACGCTTATAGTGGTGAGCCACCTGAAATAAGAAAACATTATGACAGTTTTAGGGGAGACTTGCATGGGCGCTTAGTAAATCGGAATATTATTCACACAAGATTTGGTTTAAATGTGAATTGAAGGACGAAGCGGTTTTAAAACTCACCGCTACCAAGTAGTGATTTATGATTTGAGAAGATTTTTAACCTTGATGTGGTTTGTGGGTTTGGTAACAGAGTATGATCAATGTCGGAATTAAATGAAATCACCTGTCACATTGACAGTGTTGCAAATGAGATGAAAAAACTTCTAATGGATTTCGAAATTCATTTAAGGAATGCGATTTGAGATGCATAAAAGTACCTATTATATCACTTTGCCTCTGGTTTCATAAAATCTTCTGCATTTTTTTTATGTACAGCGGTTTGCTTTTAAATGTCATACAGCCAAACCAATGATCTCGAATAGGTACTTACTCTGATGGTTAGACGGGTCTCGTTTTCGTGTACCTAAAGGCAATGGTGTCTAAGAAAAACTGACAAACTGAAGACAACAGGACTTTTGTCTGTTGCTAGTTACTCGCCAATCGCCACTCGTTAGTTTGCTGAATGTAGACTTTTCTCTTATTTTGTATTTCTACAGTGAGCAACTCTTTGTTTTTTGGGTCTTTATTTTTTGCCACTGCTCCGCTGACATGGTAGGAAATTCTTGGATGCTGACCTTAGAACTTTACTCAGTTTCTTACTAAGTTTTCCTATTCACCATTATTAAATCAACTGATTTGTAAAGCTTCTTCTCGTCTACCTATTGACCATTTAAACTTTATCGGATACGGGTAAATCTGATGTAGTCGCATTTTACTACTCATCGGTTTCTTATTCGTCATTTTGTTACTCGTCGGTTTCTTATTCGTCATTTTGTTACTCTTCTGTCTTTTCAGTTTTGTTTTCTTGTTACCATTATAAAATGAACTGTTTTTTAAAGCTTTTGGTGTACATTTTGAGTTCCGATTCCGATGTGGATGTATTTTATTACTCGCCAGTTGGTTACTCGTCTGTGTTACTCTTTCTTTTTTCTGTTTGCTATTGTATGATTAACGGATTTCTTTAGCCCGCCAGTCTAAGCACGAATCCTATGTCAAATGGTGCTGGACCTGGTTCGCATGTTTTTAATCGTCGTTTTCCTACTCGTCATTTCGTCACTCGTTTATCTTTCTGTGTTTTCTGCTCACTGCTGTAAAATGAGCTTATTGTTTCAGCTTCTGGTCTACCTTTTGAGCATGAATAATTTTTCGTGTATATGGCTAGATCTAAGTCGTATCTTATTATTCGTCGTTTCCTTACTCGTTATTTTGTTACTCGTCTGTTGTAAAGGGAATCGATGTTTCTAGCTTCTGGTCTACTTTTTCAGCATAAAAACTGTTCTCGGGTATGGGTCCGTATAACACGCCATTTTCCTATCCGCCATTTTGTTAGTAATTATTTTGTTACTCGTCTCTATTTCTGCAGTTTTCTGGTTAAAATAAACTATAGCTTCTGATTTTAATTTTCAGTTTGCTGGCGGGGTAATGTTAAAGTCAGTTTTGTGAGTGCCTTCCTCACTAACTAACATCCAATCAAAGGTAAGAAAAGCGGTTGTTTTTTTGTTAGGTACAATTTTTTTATAGAGAGAAAATAACTTTGGAGGAAAATACTAAACACTTCTCATTGCTTCTTAAATTTAAAATTTCAAAAATAATCCAAATTGATTAAAAACAATATCTCAATCACTTTAAAAGGTGAATACTCAAATTTAATGGAAACCATAAAAGAATTCCCCTGTTTGGTTGTGTAATTTTTTCATCTCAAACTCCAGCCATCACTTAAAAGTTCTAAACTTGTCAACCCACACTCACACATCACTGCTACGCAGCAGTTTCTCTCTCTCTCTCTTTCTGTAAGAAAATGTTTAATTCATCAAATTTTTCTGCTGTCGCCTGCTGTAAATTGTTAAAAATTACAATCAGCAATCACTGCGCGCCGCAAGCATCTTTACTATCGCCTAGAGGGGGTCATCAGTACCCGTCACACAGTCACAACGTTCTACCGGCCTTTATATACTGGGCCCCAAAGGAACGGTGCCATTTTCATTTCAGAAATCTATTTATGTTTTGTTGTGTGTCACGAGCAGTCGCGCTGAATGGAATGGCGGTGCTTTCGCGAGCGTAGACATCGAACGAACACAAAGGCGTATAATTTGCATCCTTAATGATGAAACATCAATCAGTCGAACTAAATGGGATTTTCATTTATTCAGATGAAGGATATGATGGACTTGTGCTGGTTTTCAAAGCAAATGGATAGAGCTGCACACCGCTGTGTAAAGTTTTTGTTACGAGTCCTTTGGGAAGTGATAAATGATTTATGAGTCGATGAGTCTTTGTGGGTGGGGGGGGGGGGGGGGTTTGTTTATTCTTTGTGGTTCCAAGGTTATTCCAATACGACGCGGGTGTGGTTTCAAATTTAAACGGTATTTGTCTGACACCCGGAGAAGTCTCGAAGTTACTCCATGCCATCGACGAGCAATTAGATGTAGACAGAGGCACCCATCTCTATACATTGTACGTCAAACTTTTAACACTTTCATTCACCATAATTTGTACATCCCTAGCGGTGCTCTTCGACGGCGAAGGAATGGTGGGCGGTGTCGGTATGGGGCTGTGTAGCAAATTAAAAGCATCTGCTTTTTCCGCAAAATTCACTCACAAAGTAACTAGGTATCTGAAAGTAACTTAAGTCTTTATTACCGCAACGTTGCCATTTGCTTCACTTCACTTGTACCGCACCGTCAAAGGGACCGAAGTTTCTGACTTTCTCCCACAGTACGGGTGGCACCCACCAGGGACAGGCGGCGATATTCGGGACCTTGAGAGTGTGAATATACACAGAAGGTAATAATAGCGTCAACCCCCAATTTAAAAGTTAATTAAAACCAGTTTATATGCCTGACCTTTTTCGTGTGGCCCGGAATTATTGGCAGCACCACCTTTTCAATTAGCAGATGTCAGGAAACACGGTGTACCAGAGGAGAAACTTTCGCTTGACTCGACCACGTACGCCTCTGTCTTGCCCTTTTCATGACCAATTTGTGCAGCTATAATAGTTGGGCTGCAACTTCAATGTAGCGACACAGGGAGGATGAAAGGAAGGAACGATTTGCTCTTCTTTTGTTTTTTGTGGGGGCGAGAAAAGAATTGCATTCAGTCGAGTGTTCTGTAAATAGAACTGCGATGCATTTACGTTGTAATGTCAAATAAATCGCAGAGTCAAAGTGAAACAGAATAAGAGGAAAATATCTCCAGGTCGAAGAGAGGAAGTAAGAATGGCATTGGCAGCAGGCACCTACCCAGAAGGACGAAAAATGTTTATCTGTCAATGATCCGGCATAGTAGTTTGAACCTTGAAATCACTTCGTAGTCAGAACCCCTATAGTTACTGTTTTATTCGGTGCATAAATAAAATGGTTCGAAAGGGTTGCCACTGCTAAAGAATTGCCAAAGAGGAATATTGTTCTGATAGTTTGAATTACGGGGAGGAACTTTTGAATAATGTCCTCCTACGTGGAACTTTCAGAGTAAAGAATTTGTCACTTTAAGTGATACATCGAAATTGTACCTAGAGAAACTTAAATAACTTCCACTCAATGAAAAAGCTTTTTTTTGCCAATGGGCAGCACACATGCCACTTGTCTTAAGAAAAGGGTTTTCCCCCACTTGCCACCGATAAATTAAGCCAGACAGCCAGACTTTCCGAGTTTCCACTTTAATGAGAAATGAAGCGGGGGGCACATTTTGCCCCGGGTTCCCCTAAATGTCAAAATCAGAAGGCACACCATATATTATCTGCCATCAATAGGTTCGTTCGCGTACGCGGTTTGAATCGAACGCAATCGATATAAATCGATCGCAATCGCACAAAGTCTATACACGTACTCATCAAAAATGACAGAAAAAGAGAAAATTAGCAAAATAACGAGTAACGAGCAGTTTCTCTCTTGGCTCGAAACAGCTCGGAGAATTTCAACCGGCAAGTACTGATAAAAATGTCAAATGCGCAAAATTGACAGGAAACAAATTCAAAATCCGTTTTAGAAATCAATTGTACACAAAAATAAAATATCTGAAAATAAAGAAAATTCGGTGGTGGTCCTAGAACGTTTCATATGTTACAAAAAGTTAAGTTATAAATTCATTCGTTATATGGCTTAGATTTCAAAGATGTAAGTGGCTCAAAGTAGCTCGGAGTGTATCCACGTACTTTAGAGTATATTTTCAGCTTTCTGAGAGAGTTTCGCTCAATTTTTCGAGTTTAACAGATTTTTAGTGCTTGGCTCGTAAAAGTACGCAAATGGACCTAATGTTTACATCGGTTTTGTTGGCTATTCTTCATCTGAATACGTATATCTTCAGACAAGAGCACATCCTTCCATTTATGGCTTTGTTTGCGATCCTATCCCAGTGCCAAGGTTAGGCAGGGCTTACAACGCCTTATAACTTGAACTAACCACCGGTAAAAACAGCGATATCTACACTGGATTGTAAATCGATTTCCCGAAGATGCACTCATAATACAAGATACTATAGTGGGTTTTTGGACAAAAGGGTGCGGCCGTAAGTGAAAGACCTTATAAGCGGGCTGAAAAGGAATCATCACTTGGACTAATCCAGATCGATAAGGATCGGCAGTGATGACCTGTAGTTGATGGAGTGACAGGTCATGAGGGCATTTCAAACTTTCCCTAGCGCGGGTGTCATAAACTGGAGGGGCATCACACTGCATCTACATTTGATATAAGTGTGGGTGGTCTCCGGTCTCGCCATTCCACTTACCCGACCTAGTCTTGTGTGGCCATAATTGTTCTTTATTAAATGTAGTTTAACTTGGGTCTTAAAAGAGGTTGCACCGCACTTGTAAAGAATCTTTTATAAGATCTTGACAAATTATTTTTAAAATAAAATGCAAACTACTTGAGATATCTCAAAAAAAAAATGTATTGGCTGGAATTACTATCAAAACATTTATAAATGGAATTCGACTTCGTTTATATGTAACGATGCCCAGTAACGCATATTCTGACTCAAATTTGTTTACTAGACTATGAATCAGAGACAATACTGAGACCCCCAACTCACAATCCTCTTGCCGCTGGCACCCTCAGTTTTTTTTCAAATTCGCCATTTTGTTTTCCTATCGGTGTTATGTCAAAAAAGAATCCGTATGACATGTAAAAACATACAAAAAATGCAAAAATAAATGCTGCCAACCTGGTAACCGTGGGGAAATGTGAAAGAGTTTGTAAACGTTGTTCCTTTATGTACTTCACCATGATGAAAATGTTGATTTTACTGAATATTTGGACATTGACAGTTCGGTAATCGGTTTAAGGGTGCATTCACACTGAAAGTTTGAAGTTATTAAGTCTCTAATGAAAGACCCTTTATTTAAATGTTAAGTCTTTTTACAGGGGTAAAAGTTTTTCATGTTCAACTACATTAATTACGCTTCCGTACAAATAATTGTGCTAAGTGAAATACAATGCGAAAAAATTAATTTTATTTACAATTATTTATGAAAGTAAATGTATCCTATAAAGTGGCATCACTAATAGTTGTACGCTTGCTTTTATTTTAACTCAAAATAACCCCATCAATCTATAGCGCATTCTTCTTTCACATTACCCTTAGCCTCGGTATAGTTTATTTTAAAGGATACAGCTCGATGGGATTTCAGATGATCTCTATATACGTCGACCTATACGTCTTTCAGAAGCTACATTACCTACTTACTCGCCTTATCCGTCAACATTATAGAGTATTTTGCACCACCCTACTCCATCGCACGTCTATAACAAAACAATAATAAAATCGCACAACTGACATCTGGTATACAATTCCAGGGCACTTCTGTGACTGCGAGTGACGACAGAGATTTACTTTTAAGGGGATTTCAGTTTTGACAACTTCGTAGATTTATGCGCTATTCCATTGGCATCACCGTCTTTAGAAATGCATCTCGTAAAGATGTTTCCGAATTTATTTCGCCGACATCGATGGATGAATGTGTGATTTGAAACGCTAATGGAAGTGACAGTTTTGCCGATGGATTTGTTGATATTCTTAACATATTTTTATACCAAAGTTTGGTTTTCGTCGTAGGAGTGAATATTTTTTGTTCGGGATTTGGATTTGGGTAGATTAAACTTTTTTTTCGGTTTGCTAAGCGCATTTTTAACGATTCGATTTAGATTTGTAGGCAATTCCGAAAAATCCTCGGCTTAGTGTGGGATTAGGTGGAGTTTGCATAATGCTGTTGAATTGTTTATGCATTCTTTTGAAGAATTACGGGCTTTCGGTTCGCAGGAATGGCTGGTAAGCAAAATTGATTTATTTTTGGTTGTTCGACAACCAAAAAATGCTTTAGTTTTGCGAATGTGACTGCAAGATTTTTACCATTTCTGTAGTGAATTTTAATAATTTGAACGTGTATCGTTCCATTTTTAGTAATGGTGTAGTTTCTACTTGTCAAATGTCAAAGAATAAAAGCTTCAAAAGTGACAGCTACCGAAATAGCGGGTCATTCACAATAACACCTCTTATTGGAAAACCCTTTACTTTGGTAGCGCTGGGTCGCTAGCTAGCTGCCCACAACAAGTTGGTTGAGGTCGCTTTCCAATTAGTGTGCGCGTCATCTAAGGTGGGGTCGTCCTTTGCTACGTTGTCCCTCAGACTAGTCGGGCTGGCATGTTGCTGTTCCTACGTTCCACGTGCCCAAGCTATCTTAGCCGTTGGATCCTCAGTTTTTGCCTCAGCTTTTGACCGGGTCGACATAGCTGTACAGCTCATAATGTTCCTCGTTAAAATATAATCCTTCACATTTCCATCGATAAAAACTGGACCGAATATATATCGCCCTTAGAATCTGTCTCCCAAATCATCCCAAGAGGTTCATCCAATTTTGGAAGTGTTCATATTTCTGCATTGTATAGGATCTTGTATCCATTGTTTTTGACATATTCAAATATTGCGATGTATTTGCAGTCTGAATTTCGAAATTCCAGTTATGCCATATCCCATATGAACATATGGTTTTTGTCCCATCTATACGATGTTTAGTAATTGAAGCGAGCAATTATCTTTAGTGTGGAGAAACGAAGTGGAGACACGGTACGATAAAATTTAGCGCGAGCAGGATACTGAGCTTAACAACACAACACGCATTTCAAGGGATGACTTATTTGTATAAAAATAAATCTAAATATTAAGGTTAATCTTAAGGTTTGTTCGCGTACGCGGTTTGAATCGAACACAATCGATATAAATCGATCACAATCGCACAAAGTCTATACACGTACTCATCAAAAATGACAGAAAAAGAGAAAATTAGCAAAATAACGAGTAACGAGCAGTTTCTCTCTTGGCTCGAAACAGCTCGGAGAATTTCAACCGGCAAGTACTGATAAAAATGTCAAATGCGCAAAATTGACAGGAAACAAATTCAAAATCCGTTTTAAAAATCAATTGTACACAAAAATAAAATATCTGAAAATAAAGAAAATACGGTGGTGGTCGAATGTTCTCCTAGAACTTTTCATATGTTTCAAAAAGGTAAGTTATAAATTAATTCATGATATGGATTAGATTTGAAAGATGTAAGTGGCTCAAAGTAGCTCGAAGTGTATCCACGTACTTTGGAGTATATTTTCAGCTTTTTGAGAGACTTTCGCTCAATTTTTCGAGTTTGACAGATTTTTAGTGCATGGCTCGAAAAAGTACGCGAATGAACCTTATATAAAATAAGTTGTATAATATCAGGAAATAGTTTAAGTAAAATATTAATTTTGTAAAGGTGTGCCGGTGAGTTCAGGGCTCTAATCGCGTAGTTTATGAAACGATTATCGTCGAAACGATTGAACAAAACGACATCGTTTTTAGTTTGCTTCGTATCATCATCGTCGCATCGTTCAATCGAATCGTCCATCGTTCTCGTTTTCAACAGTTAGAACATGACTGTAAACAAACTTTGACAACTAAGAAATCAAAAAATACATGAAATTTGTTTTTTGCAAAAATGGTAGGTAGTTTATAAGAATCTACTAGTTTCAAGATTAAAGTAAACTCTTTATCAAGGACGTCGAACACAGCTAGTAGTGTGATATAGACAGATTCAACCAACAAATAAGTGAAATGTTTAGTGAAAGTCTACATAGTTATTAAACAATACCCAACAGTGTACAGGAGCCGACCAAAAGTCTAATTGATTTCGTGGGACAGATGGTTACGGAATAAATGCAATTTTATGAATGCATATTTTTGTTTTTCATTACTGTATTATAACACAAATAAATAAAATTAATTTGATATTAAAAAAAAGTGCAATCACCATTTGTTGCAAGGAATGCATTTTTTTACAACTACGATAAGAGCAAGTCTCATCCAAGGAAAACATAAGTGTGTGAGTCTTCCTTTAAATATTTTTTTTATACTTCTCTTAGACCTAATTTAAACTGAAGAATTGCACCAAAAGGATTAAACCATTGACTTATTATATATGGACTGCTAGCAGACAACTTCGCGTTGGTTCCAACATAAGCGCTAGCTCTCGTGGTTCGGAGCGGAATAAATTGGAAACTCAAATCAGACGTTAACATTTCGTTGCAGTTAAAGATTTAAAATTAAAAAAATTAAGTGTCGGTCTTTAGAGGAGTTGAAACCAAGTTTTAAACATCCTGAAAAAGATGAACAAATTTCAAAGACACTTGCCATTGTGTGCAATTAATTCGTAATACATGGGGAGCCCATAAAGTAATTTACGATGAGAATGGGAAGGCAATAAATTGGGAGTAGCTATATTGAAAAATTGGTCAATTTTCAACATAAACTTGGGCTTCACTTTGCAAATAATTTAAATGACAAACATATTATAACTGGCATTCTAAAATCATGAATGTCAGTCTTGCTGCCCAGACTTTGAGTGAAAGCACCGCAAATTCTCGGCTTTTCCTCTTGATTAGTGGAGAAACTGAGTTTGTGGGATGTGAAGCAACAATTCTGTTCATTAGAAAAATAAACAATATTTTTGATTGCTTAAGCACAAAGTCAAAGTTTGGGTGCAACTTTAAAAAAGGGTTAAATAAAGAGAACAAAGAATACATTTTTTGTTTCTTTGATAACGCAATAAAATATCTTAGCGGCTTAACAATAAATAACCGTCAAATCGTAAAAAGCAGAAATAAAGTGGGGTTTTATGGGCTTTATTATTGCATGCGGAATTTAAAAATAGCTTTTTTAAAATTCTCATGTACTTGAATGTGATATTCTTGACAATCATAAGTATTTATTGATCAGAAATGTGATTGAAATATACGCTAAAGTGTTATTACATCATATTTCTAAAATTAATAATGAAAAACAACATAAAAACTAATTCGCAATAAATAAACGAAAATTGTGCAGTTTACGGGACAGTGAAAAACGATTTTTTATTCAAATTTTGTTGGTTCCATCTATTATTAATTATTTACACTAGCACAATTTCGAGATGACATCTATTGTAAACAATGCCGCAACAATTTGAATTTCAGCCGTTTCAATTGGCAAATACACTCACTCAACAATAGGTGGCTCTAGCATTCTATGGAGAAATCCAAGATGATTGTCATTTTGTTTCACTTATTTTTCGCATAGAACCACGAGCGCTAGTTATGTTGGCGTCATTTTCTGGGCAGAGATTGTATGGAAGTGACATTTCACTAGCAGTCCATATATAATAAGTCAATGGATTAAACGATTGCAGCCGTCGTTCAATCGAATCGTTTCGACGAGAGTATTTGACGTTTGAATTAGTAACGTGACTCACCAAAAAACGATGATCGCTCAATCGTTTCGACGATTATCGGTTTTTGGTTGTTACACGAAGTAGAAGCATCGTCGAGACGATGGCGTTCGATCGTTTTGTGCTTACGCGATTAGAGCCGGGAAATTCTTCAAAAAACTAACTTCTGTCGTGTTAAGAATTGACCTGGAAGTGCGCTTTCTTTTTCAATGAAACATAAAACTTAGAAAGTGCACGTCTAGATTTGCGCTTTCGATAGAAAGGGCAGTTCTTTTCTTCAATCGATAACGCCATAAGTATCACTTAATGGACGGCGGACCAACATAACTAAGTCATGTAAAATTTTTCTATGCAATCTGATCCCTTAACTTGTCCAAATTTGTTGATTAAGGTGGAAGTTGGCTGGCGGCGTTTGGAGTTAGAGCCTGAAAACATTTCTGTCAGTTTGTAGATAGACAGATATAGATATTATTTAGATAAATAAATTATTTATTTCTATAAATTCAATACAAAATAGAAATTCCGAAATAAGAACAATTTTTATAAGTGCTTTAAGTATAGAATTTAAGAAAAATAGAGGCATTCTGTGTTATAGGCATGTATTAGGACTTTAATGACGTTGGGATTTGAAAAAGACAGGAAACGGGGTGAGGCAATGACAGTTGGATAGGATGAGATGGAGAAGGGGGGGGGAGTGTTGGATGTGATAGACGGGCACGCTTGTTTCGCTCGACTCTGCTCGCCGGAATGGTGAGGGTTCTTGTCCTCACACACCAACAATACCTATATACAAAACATATATCGTGCCTACACAACAAAAATAAAAAAAAACATCTTTTCAGGCGCAGACGGACATTTCCACACAGAGAGGGCGCTGTCGATGGTATTCAGCGCGGCCATCACTTTTCCCACCCTACCTGGAAGTTCGGCGACCATTTGTGAACTTCCGGATCAAGTCATTTACCGACTGAAGCTACTCACCCTTCCACACCCCCTGAAAGTTCAACTTAATAATTCATCAAGCGTCTGTACACTTGAATAAAACTTATGGCTTTCATTTTGGGCGTGGGTAAGCACATTTATTTAGTTTAAATTTAATTTTAAGCATTAGAAATTATTATTAAAACTGGCAAAAGAGATAAATGTAAAAGTAAAACCAAAATTTACACAATAAAAATGAATATACAAAGGAGTTTAAAATAAAATTAATAGTTAAAATCTCTTTAATCGGATTCCCGCAGGTCAAGGTCACCAACTTACTTAATTCCCTACTATTCTACTACCCAGAGTGAGCTCAGTATGGAAAGGGTGGGGGAGAATAAAAAAAAACTAAAACAACAAAAAAAAAAAGCGAAGACAAAACGGACCACGGAAATCGAATAACTTGCAGAAACAAAAAAATTTCCTTTAAAAATAATAAATTAAAGCAAGAGAAATCAAAAGAAAAACTTAAAACTTAACTCACGCCACTTAAAACTAAAACAATTACATACAAAAAAAACGATGAAATTTGACGCTCTTTGAAATATTTTCTCTTATTTGTGACTTTAACTGTTTCTTCGTTTAGGAACTCTTTGCATTGGCGGGGTAAAAGGGGGGTGAATATAATTCGGATTCCACTATACCCCGTAAATTATAACCGCTCATGAGGCAACAAAAACTTTTTAAAACTACCAAACCTGGTGACGTCATAGGCGTTACGTTTCTGGAAGGCAATTTACGGCTGGTGACACGATGAAAGACTTTCCTGGACACCACAGTCACTTCCACTTTCACGGCTTGCTTGACGTCGGTTGGCGCTTCTGAAGTTCCTCAAAACCCCTGAACCGGACAGGTCATCCAAACCTTTTTTAATTTGGCGGTCACGACTTCCTTTGTATATGGCGTATGGGCGAAATCAATGACCGCCACTTGACCTCTATCCAGAGTGAAGGGTATCTGGTTAAATTTAGCTAAAATTACTAAAAATCCTATGTCTCACATAACTTCACTAAACTCACCACAATAATCAATATAACACAAATTATTTAATCAAATTATTTGCCTATCCAGGACTTATTCTTTATTTCAACCACAAAAAATGTTGAGATACAAAAAAAAATGCTTAATTGGCACGATGGCCATTTATTGGGAGATTGGTCTTATCTCGACTTTGTTCGCACCACAAATGGTTTCAGCTAAGAAACAGCTCTTCGGCTTCCACAGCCAATAACGCCCCATACATAATATTGCCACAAATACTTGGCCAACCTTCCGTTTCTGGAGTAGCCGCTAGAGATCATGCTACGTTCTTCATCCCATCTCCACGTCCTGCTCTTTGAATTTTCAAATTCACTCAACCAACATTGAATCTGAACTCTGTCAACATGTATCTAGACATTCCATTATCATTGCATCCCTGAACTCTACCGGTTCAGCTTACTCATTTTTGACATTTCAGGCTGTCAACAAAGAAATAAAAAAAAACGAGAAACAACACGTATGGATTTGCTGGGGTAAGTCATATTTATTTAATTTTTTTGTTTATATATTTTTCTTTATTATTTCAGGTAACTATGGACGATTAAAGGCCAAAAAGCTACGGTGCAATGTAATATAAGGTACCTAAGTGAAATGAATTTGTTTTTTTGTGATACCTATTATTTTGTTTTGTTTTATATTTCTATCACAGAATCTACCCGCGGGACAGCACCGGTGACAGGGACAGGGTATGTTAGATCTATACAGGTATAGTGTTGTTTTAGTTGGAATTCAAATTATAATTTCGTTGCGTTTTTCAGATCGGACTTATGGCGAGAAGGGTGACTGTAACATCTGTATTTTGTGCACTGAGTGCAAAAAATAGTGTTGAATGTCACTTCAAAGAACTATTGCAAATTTCAAGAAATTTGTTTTGGGTGGGGTGACCCTATAAAACATTAGCAAAAGGATATAATAGAATAAAAAATTTAGCACAAACAGAATTTAAAAAACAAAAAGGAGTAAGAACTTTAAAACTCAAATAGAATAAAAGAAGCAGATTACTTTGAAGAAATTCAAAAGTAAGTGCAAAAAATAATAAATACATACATAATTCGTAGAATTAAATTTAAACCAGAGTATCTGAAAGTATAGATTCTAAATTAACAAAGTTAAAATTTCAGGCGTTGATATCGTCCTTATTGACACAGGAAGTTTATTAAATAAACGGTATGAAGAAACCGAATAAAAATTAGGATATGCGGTAGTACGAGAACTTGGAACCAGATACCATATTTAAAAACTTTCTACGTATATTGTAGAAAGTTTGAAATTAACCGATGATTACGATTCCTGGACTTCACAAAAAAAATTTTCAAAACCTTAAAACAGTACAAATGACGAACTGGAAGAATTTTCTGTTCACAGAACAAAGGAAAACTAGGATGTCTGCTAGGTTTGCGGCATATTTTCCGCAACATACATTTCTGAAGGATTAACAGTGGTTGTATTTTGTTTACATAAACACCTCCCCAACATGCAATTCCATACTGCAGTTTAGAGCGAAAAATACCAAAATAAATTGTTTTTAGGAGCATGGTGGAGCAAATTCGTTGCAAGTAATAGAAATGTCTAAGTATGCAGCGAAAATACTTCCTCAGAGTTTCTGCGTGATTTGAAAAGCTCATTCTAGCGTCTATGGTAAGTCCAGGTATTTAAATTCGTCTACTATTTCAATTGGAAAGCAGTTAACACCACAACTCATATTGTCACAAAAAGGAGAGCTAGATCTGCAGAAGCAATTTAAAAGATTATATTTTAAGCATTCAGGTGCGTGATATGAAACATTCACTTCCCAACTGTTTATGGATGATAAACTGAAACATGACTTTAGTTTTTGAGCTTAGAACCAGATTATGTTCAGCAAACCAGATCCTTAACAAATTTAGATCCCAATTTATGTCAGAGACTAGGTCTAAGGGACTATTCAAGCCATAAGAATAGCCTATATCATCTGCAAAAGCAGTTGGTGAGACTTTAAAATTAAGTGCAAACAGTGAGTTGATATACACAAGAAATTGGCCCTAAAACAGAGCCTTGGGTACTCCCAAATTAAGGAACCTAATTTTGCTCCTTACCTGACCTATCTTCACTCCTTGCGACCTATTTTTTGGGGAGGACTTAAACCAGTCAAGAATGAAGCCACGAAATCCTGCTTTTCCTAGTTTACGCAACAAAATATTGTGGTTGACCATATCAAGAGCTTTGGTTATATCGATAAATAGCCCAGCCGTGCACTTTTTCGAATCTAGGCTTGACATTATTTGACTGCAAAATTGTAGAAGTGCATCTTCAGTAGATTTGCCTTTCTGAAAGCCAAATTGATTCTCATTAAAGAATTTACTTTTACTAAGTTCTTCAAAGATTTTGCTGAAAACAGGGAGAAGTGATATGGGTCTGTAATTACATATTTCACTAGGAGAACCATTTTTAAATAAGGGAACAACATCCGCGCATTTGAGGGCATCTGGAAAGATCCCCTCAAAAACGCAGCGATTAAAAATATTTGCTATATCCACTATGAAACATGCAACCAAGACAGAAACACCATCAACTCCAGATAAGTTGGAATTTTTTAAGGAACCAATTACTATTAAAACCTCAAGAGGAGCTATTGGATCATAAACAAAGCTGTTATCGTTCATCACTTCAAAAGAGCTACTAATGCACGAACAGAAATTACAGACAGGGTTGCCAGAATTTTGTTTGCTTTAAGCGCTCAAACCTTAAAAATATGTAGCCCAAAATCGTTGCCCAAAAAGAAGCATAAAAATCGTTAAAAATTTTCCCAATTCCGTACTTATATGGTATTCTTTCCACAGACCTGCATTTTATTGACTTCTATCTTCTGCAAACTGCAATGGTCTTTGTGGCTTGTGTGATGTGTCAAATCAAAAGGTCTGCAAAATGAATTGGTGTGTCTGCAAGTTGAACGACTGTTTGATGTCATGCTTCGAAAATATTTCTTTTTTTGTAGTTTTGTGAAGGAATAAAACAAACCAAATTTGTTAAACGATATGTAGCCCAAAATTGTGTTGGGCGCTCATAGAAGAAATTTCTATCTTTTTTTAAGAAAAAAGATAGCCCAAAATACGATAAAGCGCCCAATCTGGCAACTCTGATTACAGAAAGTTAGAACGGCGCACGACTGAGAGCTACTGGCTATATTGGTGAAATAGCTGTTAAAAGCCTCAGCAATGACAAATGTGTCTGAAACTTCAAAGTCATCCAGACATATAACAGAAGGCTTACAAGAAGAAGAAGATTTATTTATCAGGCTACCCAAGTAACAATTTGACTTCGGTAAGGTGCTATAGAAGCTATTTCACCTCTCGCAATATCAACTGCATAAGGCCTAAAGGAAACACATTTGGCGCACTTTAATGCAAGTATTTACTTGTTTAAGTCTTCTTGAACAGCTTGGATAGACCTTACCGAAACTTTATGGAAGCTTTATAGAGGCTCAAAAATGAACAAGATAAATAAATTTTTCATTTTCTTATTCTTTTATATTTTTTTCCTATTATTAAATGTTATCCAACGACTTTTTGCAATTTTCATGGAGTTTACCATACGTACCTCTTTACAATTTATATTTTATTTACATGCGCCGCACTGAGAATCGAACATGGGTCCTGCTGCGTAGTAGTCCAATACACTACCCCCTAGGCTAATTCGTCATAATGCTGTAGCAGTGATAAATCTGAACTACTAGATACATTTTAGAGTTTCGTTAAGATTTGCAATAAACTTGCAGCTTACTTGGCCGAAGTTGTAAGCAAGACATTTAGTATTACCTAATTTATTTATGAGTGAAAAGTGTTTATTTAGAATCACATTATTCACATATTTTTCACTGTGCTAAAAGTGTTTTATTTTTTGTCATTTCTCCCGATTCATTAATTAAGGGTTTCTTTAGACAGCTTTGATTCATTTCATATGAAATTCATGTTTACCTCTATAAAGACTCCATAATAAAGGGTGATTTTTTAGCTGGTTTGGTTTTGGCAACACTGGTTTTGACAGCTGACGTGTGTTTAGTACCTTGTGTCACTGTCAAACAGCTTCAGTTTGGTTTGCAATTTAACCATGGATCGTCTTACAAATGAACAACGCTTGCAAATTATTGAATTTTACTATCAAAATTCGTGCTCGGTTCGAAATGTTCATCGCGCGCTGCTTCCATTTTATGATCGGCATTCTCGACCTTCTGAGCAGTCTATTCGGAAGATTGTGACCAAATTTCGCACCAAATTTACTTTGTTGGACATTAAACCACCAACACGTTTACGTACTGTGCGTAGTGAAGAAAATATTGCGGCCGTATCAGCTAGTGTGACAGAAGACCGCGAAATGTCGATTCGACGCCGTTCCCAGCAGTTAGGCCTTTGTTACAGCACTACGTGGAAAATTTTGCGGAAGGATTTGGGCGTAAAGCCTTTTAAGATACAGCTGGTGCAAGAACTAAAGCCAGCCGACCTACCACAACGCCGAATTTTTGGTGAATGGGCTCTTGGAAAGCTGGCCGAGGATCCGCTTTTTTATCGAAAAATTGTGTTCAGCGATGAGGCTCATTTTTGTTTGAATGGGTACGTAAATAAGCAAAATTGCCGCATTTGGAGTGAAGATCAGCCAGAAGCATGCAACAGCTACCAATGCATCCCGAAAAAGCCACTGTTTGGTGCGGTTTATGGGCCGGCGGCATTATTGGGCCATATTTCTTCAAAGATGATGCGAATCGCAGCGTTACTGTCAATGGTGAACGCTACCGAGCGATGATAACAAACTTTTTTTTGCCCGAAATGGAAGTTCTTGACTTGCATGATATGTGGTTTCAACAAGACGGTGCCACATGCCACACAGCACGCGAAACAATGGCGCAATTGCGAGGCGAGTTTGGTGAACAGTTAATTTCACGTTTCGGGCCGGTCAATTGGCCGCCTAGATCGTGCGATTTGACACCATTAGATTATTTTTTGTGGGGGTATGCCAAGGCTAATGTGTATAGGGACAAGCCCGCTTCGATTGACGCACTGGAAGCCAACATCCATGCATTCATTCGTGAGATACCGGCCGATATGTGTGAAAGAGTATGCCAAAATTGGACTCAGCGGATGGGCTACCTGAGACGCAGCCGCGGTCAACATTTGCATGAAATTATCTTTAAACATTAAATTGCAAGGTTCAAACTATCGATTCAAATAAATATTTCATTAATTTTTTTGAATTTTTTGTGTTTTTTTTTTTTAAAAAAGTTCTAAACCTCTTAAAAATCACCCTTTATAAGCTAGTAGGAAGTACGAGTAAGTGCTTCTGTACAGCTTCCAATCGCAAGCGATTGACTGCATGACAGTTCATTGCTTCTAAATATAATGCCTTCGGTCAGAAGCTCTAAAGAAGCTTCTAGGAAGCGCTTCGAACCACAAGCTTTATAGAAGCAATTCACTTTCTAAACATCTCCAGACACATTTTCAGATGTCTAATAGAGATCTTATCGAAGCTTAATTCCATATCCCTCTATAAAGCCTATGTATATGCTTCGTAAAGGACTTACTGAAGTTATTATCGAAACAATGCTTCGAAATAGATCATAATCATAATCATATAATGTTTAGTACGATAGTAGGTATCTTGGAAAATTGGAATTTCTCTTTAAAGTTTAGCGGACAATTTATTATATTTCCTTTTTAAACTCAGATTGTAAGGTTCCTTATAACATTTAAACCTTAGTTTATTTTTAGTCCACAACACAAACCATTGCGCTTATCGCTTACTATTGAATCTACTTTACCAAGTACCGGAATACCGTTTACATACCGTACCCCTGAGGAACCTGATATATACTGCTTTCATTTTGCCTAAATATTTATTTTTTGCTATAGTCCCGCCACCTAGTACAGAGGTATAGAAACCATCTTTTAGCAGAAGTTTAAACTCGCCTTAATCACATTCAGGAATGTACAAAAAGTAGAAAAAGTGACAAAATAAAGCTTTCTCTCTTTTTATCACATCAATTACTTTTATTATTCTGTTTCATTTTGGCCAAAACAAATTTTTTCAAAGCTCAATATGCTCTGAGCTTTCGCATTTTGCAAGCTGCTAAAACCAACACACACTAAAAATAGTTTATACAATCTCCTCTGTAAGTCAACGATTTTGAGGAAACATACCCTTTTCTGACATTTGACGTTTTGTCAGGAGCTTTTTTTGTAGCGCGAGATACTCAATATTAAAAAATAATTAAAAGAAAATGGAGCCCGAGCTGGAAGACTATGATGGTGATATAATTTTTACTCCAAAAACATATATTTGGAAAGGTTTGTGTTTATAATTTATTAGAAACGGGAACTTTCTTTAACCCAAATTACTTTCCGCGCATAGATAATGATGACGACAAATTAATTTCAATTGTTGAAGAAAATCCAACACACAGAAGCGATTACCGGGATACCGTTAAGAAACAAAGGTTTATGAAGATATCGCGTCAATTTCCAGGCAGCACTCCATTTGAAATCGAAAAACGTTTAACATCTTTAAAAGAAAAATATCGAAGAGAAATTAAAAAGGAAAATGCGCACGCAAGATCAGCATCTGGGGCTTATAATAACAAGCCATGGCATTTAATGCCCAAAATGAAGTTTCTAGGACGGACAATGAAACCAAGAAAAACCATTGTATGACCCCCGCGTTAACAACGTTACAGGACATGAAGCGAATTTATTGGATTCTTCTAGTGATGTACAATCACCTTCGTCGATTCTACAAACTTCCTACACGGACGCTGTACCAACTTCAGCAACATCAAAGTGTCGCACTAATTCAAAGACATCGAACCGAATGCGCGAAGAGTTTTTTAAAGAAAGTGCAAGTGCAATAAAACGAATTGGCGACAGTGCAGAAATTCTTGAAAGAAATAGATTCGTTCGTGACATCTTAAACGTTTTTTGGGATTACAAGCTAAATTAGCAGTATCTACAAGGTGGGCCAAAAGAAGTCATCCGATGTTGTTTGGCTCTCATTTTTTTTCTAAATGAAAAACTTCGATTCTGTTTTGTGATGCTTGTTTATTTGAACCTTTAGAATTTTATTGGTCAAGTCGAGAAGATGATATCGGCCAAATGGGCGCCGTCACAATTGATTGCCATACGGGCTCGTTTTATGTCATTTTTCATCACTTCGGCGAGAACTTCGGGCGACTGATTCTCGCACTCGTGTCGAATGTTGTCCTTGAGGGCTTCTAGGGTCTCGGGCTTGTTCACGTAAACAAGGGACTTTAAAAAACCCTACAAAAAAAAGTCTGGAACGGTTAAATCGGGCGATCTTGCTGGCCAGTGCAAATCGCCAAAACGAGAGATGAGGCGACCCGGGAACACCGCCTTCAGAATATCCAGAATATCGGTTGTGGCTCGCGCAGTGTGTGCCGTAGTTCCATCCTGTTGGAACCACATGTCCTGCAATCCTAATTCGTCCAATTGCGGCAGAAAAAACTCGGTTAACATGGCCCTATAGCGCGCACCGTCCACTATTGTCGTTTAACCAGCGGCGTTCTCGAAAAAAAAATGTCCCGATGACTCCGCCAGCGTGAACAGCGCACCATGCAGTAACTTTGAGCGTGTGTAATGGCTCCTCGTGCATTACTTGTGGATTTTCGGTGCCCCAGAAGCGATAGTTTTGCTTGTTCACGTATCCGCTGAGGTGGAAATGAGCCTCATCGCTCATTATGACTTTGGTTGAAAAATCGTCCACTTCGTCCTCGAGATTGAGGATGGCTTGGCCGTAGGTTACACGCGTTTGGCGGTCGAGAGGCAGCAGCTGATGCACGGACTGGACTTTGTATGGGAACATGCGCAAGTCTTTCACCAAAATTCGCCTTAGGGACGACCGGCTGATGGCTAATTGCGAGGCACGGCGTCTGGTCGATGTTTCCGGCGACAGCTCGACATCCTCGTCAACAGCGGCGATATTTTCGGCACTCCCGGCCGGCCACTCTTGGCAACGTCTTGTGTGGTCCCATACTCTTCAAGGTTGGTGGCCAAACGGCGCAGTGTTTTCGCAGTCGGTGTCGGACGGCCGTGGATTCGGCGACGGAATTCGCGCTGCGCCAACACTACAGAGACGAATTGTTACGCAAAAAAATAGACACGATTATTCCGCGTTCTTGGGTAGTGTATCGCTCCATGGCTTTTTCACTTGTATTCTACATCTGTCTAGTCCACAAATGTCAAAACAGATTTGACATTGGCGGCCATTTGCAAAAATAAGAGCATCTTCCAATAGGGTGATTTCTTTTGGCCCACCTTGTATATCTAAAAAGCGCTCCAAACAGGTACCTGTAATAAAACGATTTTAAATACAAAAAAAGTTGTACTCAGTGATCTATTGTTTTATTATAGTTAGTCTTTTGAAATTACAGGTGTAGAATATCGAATATTATGTGGTTCAGTTATCACTCCTTGATGTAGTCTCTGATTTCGATTGCGGAAGATGCTGTATTCCTGGATCCTAGGCGCAATTTAGGTCGGTGGGATCGCGTTTAAATTTGAAGTAGCTCCTTCAGTTCTCCAAGTACCTACCATTGATCCAAATTCCATCGTCTCGGCTTTGCCTATCAACGAACGCACCAGGTGCATACGTATTTTGGCTACTTTCACAAAGCATATTTTGAAGAGCAACAGTAGGTTTGATAATGCTGTCTATTACAGTTGGGTCTGCAATTATTGATCGCCATCTTGCAGCCAATATACCAAATGCATTTTCTACTACTCGGCGTACTCTAGATAGTCGCTTATTAAAATAGTATTTTTTGTCATCCAAATGCTTTCCACTCATCGCCAAGTAAAAAGTATGGCACGTTCGAATTTCCTCAAAAGAGATAAGAAATTAGAACTTGTATGTTCACAAAATATATATATATTTCGAATAACGTAAAAGTATGTCGTTCCGGAGATGGTCTGGTGTTGGAAAGTTCATTTGGCCATTTTGTAATAACATCCCCAATGTGCGGTTCGTAAAAATGCCACCATCGCTTTGAGAACTGTATGCCCCGATGTCAACATACGACAACTTATATTGGGCATCGGCAACTCCAAGAAGAACCATACTATAATGTTTTTTGTAGTTGAAGTACACTGTTCCAGTTTTTCTTGGAGCTTGTATAGCAATATGTTTGCCGTCTATAGCACCTAGGCAATGTGGAAAATTCCAATTGCGGAAGAATTCTCTTTCATCAGCAATCCAACAACTAGTTGATTTAGCTGGAAGATATATTCGCTTTAAAACGTTCCATAAACGTTCATTGAATGGTTGATTTGCCTATGCGGTATGCAAATGCCAAGGAGCTGTAACTTTCTCCTGCAGCCAGATATCTAAAATATATAAATATTATTAAAAGGAATTGTTTTTCGTAGTATCAATGGTTACCTTAAAGTTACAAAAATCCTCCATGCTTCTGGCAAGCCTTCTCGATTGCTACATTTAGTTAAAAAAGGTTTCACTAAATTTAAAACATATTCAAATTGAGGTATTCCCATCTTGTATATACAAAGAACTTGTCTTTATCGTACTGCCTTATTTCTTGGACCAAGTTGTTGTTGTCTCCTTGACCTTTTCGGTTTTCATTTAAAGGATGAACCCATAATCTGCGCTGTATTTTAGTCGCAGCTTCGACTACATCAACTATTTTGGCTATAGCAAAAACGTTTTCCGCTATTCTTTCGAATTTTTCAATCCAGTCACGTATATTGTATACAGAAGTTTATTTTCTTGTTAAATATTTAGGTACATAATAACAAACTACTCACAGTTTCAGAGTTGCGATGGGAAAACATTTTTTAAACAAGTCCCTAAATCTTAAAAAAAAAGACTATATTTTCGTTGACATCTTCAAAGTGTCAAAAGAGAGCATTAAGGGAAAATCAAAAGTCTTTAAAGTGTCAAAATAAAGCTATTAGACATAAATCTTCGCAAGTATTTTGTCAACTTTTTCAACATTTTCCTGAATGTGTTTGTGCTTTAAGCACTTATGCACAAGTTCCAAGCTGCTTTCAAATGTCGAGTTATGAAAGCTGTTTGCTTTTGGAAGCTTTCCCAGGTGTTGTTTGTTTCAGCTTTGTTGGTATAAAAAGCTTTCAGACCAACGAAATAAAATCACAACATCCCATCTAGCGGAAATTCAAGCACTGTGACTGTCAATGCCTTGTTTGTGCCATCTGTTGCAATGCATGTAAAATAGCCTCCAAAATCAACCACAAAATAATTCTAGTACCACAAAGTAATTCTAGTACCAACAAAAGTCCCTTCTCCGAAAACATCGAACGTTGGAAAGTTTGTTCCCAGTCAAAAGGACGTCCTTTTCCAGCTATTTCTATTCCCCCTATTTACAGTCTGTCACAGGTGCTTTTGAATTGTGGAATAATGTTTTCTCTATACCATACTTACCCTCTAGATGCCGCTGAACACAAAGATGTCCCGTTTTATAGTAGCTTCTCCAGCATCTTATTCCCGTTGGCAAAATGAACTCGCAGGTCCTGACATCGTACATACATAGTGGGATTTCCAGTAGAAAGCTCGCTCTCCCACTACATTCACCGGCTCGCTCTAACTCTCCAATGCTCTACACCCACACAATTTCTACGCGGGCGCTATGTGTAAAGCATACCTATAACTTTTCGTTTGTATCCTGCTGCAACTGCAAGGTACAATGACAGGAGAGGAGACTACAGTAGTAGTAGCGGGAGTAACCTTTTGTTGGTACTCAAGCAAAAAGTTATCCGACGCAAAAAAAAAACAAGAAGAACGAGAACAAAAAACATTTATTAAACCAAAACAAAACCTTTCAAGCTAAAATCCCTTTAATATGTCAACCCCCCTTGTAATCCATCATATCCACATGTGGGTGGATGGTGTTTTCTGGCATAGGCCATGTATACACATTTTGTGCGGGATCGCAACATTCAAGTACACAACCGTATTATGCATCCTTTTAAACAATCTGTCTAGACTCCTGGACTAATACAGCGTTTCAGAGTCGGAAACTGCAGAGCCAGCTTTTGAATGCATGGTTGCAGTTTCTTTCTTACTTTTAATATTTTTCCTGTTTTTTTCCTGTTTCTCATTTTCCACTCTCAAAAGCGATTATTTCAATTTAAAAATGATGAAAAAGGATATTTTGCCCTCTTGTATGGCATGATACTCGTGAGTCGTGATACTCATGTGCGCTTTATAATGTGTCGAAAATGTATAGTTGATGGGTCGACGTGTATTGTTGTTGCTGATTTATATTCTTTTCAACTTTACCCAACAACCCACACGACGACGACGACGTATTCTACCTGGGATGTACTACGTGGGCGACTGGGCGTGTGCCGGTGCATGGGCTTGCAGGCGCTTTTGGTTGGAAATTTAATTTTCGAATAATGGCTGCAGCTGAACAATCATTTTTCTCGATTTCAATGGATTCAACTTTAAACTTTAAAGGTTTCACATTAAAGTTGCGATTGCAGCAAGCGCAAGGTGGTCTGCGGTCAGAGTTGAGTTGGGTAGGTACCTACCTATACTTTGTGGGCTTTGGGCAATTTAAAGAAAGAGTTTTTGGGAATAGTTTTCAATTAGGATGAAGATAAAGACGTTTTCTAGCTTTGTTAATGTTGGAGAAGAATTTTCGAAAGTTGCTTCAATTGTTCAAGGCGAAGAAAGGACTTTTTATTGAAAGCGATGAATTCATCAGTTCATAAGAATTGCAAAGAATTATAGGGCCTTTCCATTAATGGAAAAAATGGGCACATGAGTACATAAATATTAGGTCTATTTTATTAGGAAGAGAGAATTCGCTCACCGAAAGGAAAAATAATCAAAAAGAAAAGGCGAGTACAACAAATTTGAAAAATGTGAATTTTTCCGGGAAATTTTAAATATCAGTAGAACGAGGTACAAATTTATATTTCGAAAATCGACCCTATCTTTTTTAAGGATGCAATACGAAACGGACCACAAAGCGACATTTACGGCCATATTATTCACTCCGGGTGTAACTCAGATTTAAGTTAATTTTACACCCGATCATTAATCCCTAATTTTTAAGCCCGACAATTTAAACCTGTGTGGATTATATTCACTGAAAAACATGCATTAAGCCCGCTGGATTAAAGATGGATTAAAATGCGGACTTAAAACACTTTAAACCGTTTTTAACCCGTTTTAAACCTACGTAATGTCAAATTTCACAAATAATGACATTTGTTTTTTTTTTTGTTTGTCACTTGGAATCATGAAATGTATGTGCCTCCAAAATGCCTCTTTCTTCGGTCGGAAATATTTCCGAAAATCCACCACACCGTTATCAGGGACAACATTGATTTCCCATCAGCTCTCCATTTCATGAATGAAATATGAAATCCATTTTTTTTAACCCTTTGCTCCTTTTTATTTTCTATTTCGCTTTTCTACTTCTCTTATTACTAGCGCCCTGCGATGCCCGTCATGCCAATATTATGAAATTGAGTTTCAACCCGAGTTAAAGTGCTTAAACTGGTCTCCGAAGTGTAGTTTAAATCCAATCGGATTAAACGCTGTCAAGTTTAAAAAACTGGGTTTATGCTCGGGTTAAAAGACTGAATATTATGGACTTGGATTTAAATTTTGGGTTAAACTCATTTAAACCCGGGTGTAACCCTTAACCCGGATTAAAGGTAGTGAATAATATGGCCGTTAGATATCGAAAAAATATACGTCCTTTATAAAATAAGCTTAACTCATAATTTACATTTAATACGTCACTGTTAAAAAATTTAGAGCAAAATATACTTGTCGAAAAATATTTCATTGAAATAAAAGTGGTGGTCAAAACCAGAGGCAATACTGGACCACCAACTCCGTCTGATTTTCCGTTACTTAGCCTACAAGCTATATTTTTATGGAGTGTTCATGTTTGGTGCGCTAGTATTCTTAAATAGAAAATCGTATTGACAAATGTCACGAAACTTCAAAAATGCCGGCTCACCAACACACTCCCAGGAGGTATGAGACACTTCCGCTGGCAAAGTTGCTGGCAGAGTTCATAGAGTTGTATCCGTTAAATTTAAAATTGTTCGTTACGTGTGAATAATATTTTTTTTAGGAATAAGTGTACATTTGCTTAAAATATTCATGAAAAATTAGCAATGGAAATATAAAAACATTTTGAGCAAATTTTCTTCATTATTTAAAAAAAATTTACACACTAAATCGAAGTTAATGATTTCCAAAAGCGGAAAATACACAACCATGTTTGTTGTAATGTGTGTCTAGTATATAGAACATCTATTTTAGGTAGTTTAATTAACCAAACAAATCAAATTATTTGCCTTTTAACAATTTATAATAACTAACCAATGGCATTTAGTAATGAAAAAATGTGGTATTTCCTAACTCTTTCACATTTCAACACGGTTGCCGAGGTTGGCAGCATTTATTTTTGCATTTTTTGTATGTTTTTGCATGTCACACGGATTCTTTTTTGACATAACACCGATAGGAAAACAAAATGGCGAATTTGAAAAAAAAATGAGGGGGCCAGCGGCAAGATGATTGTGAGTTGGGGGTCTCAGTATGGTTTGTCTATGGTCAAAACTTCGAAATATATATTGCGACTAAATTAAAATTTTACGTACTTTAGGGGAAGGCAAGTTGCATTCCTTTAATAAAAATGAATACTTAAGAAGTGTGTGGACATTTTTGATGTTCACGTATTAATATAATAATGCTTTGCTTCTATTGCAGAAATAGAAAAAAGTTCTAATGCTATACCAGTACAAAATATGAAATGAAATAAAAGGTCAGTTTAAAAATAGCATTTTAACGATTTGACAACCACCTGTCAGCTATAAACATATATGCGCAGCATTGACTTATTATATATGGACTGCTAGTAGAAAACTTCGCGTTGGTTCCAACATAAGCGCTAGCTCTCGTGGTTCGGAGCGGAATAAATTGGAAACTCACATCAGACGTTTCCATTTCGTTGCAGATAGTTTTGCATGACTGTGTTATTGCGATTAATTGAATAAAGATTTAAAATTAAAAAATGAAGTCTTGGTCTTTAGAGGAGTTGAAACCAAGTTTTAAGGATTCTGAAAAAGATGAACAAATTTCATAGACGCTCGCCATTGTTCTCATTTACGATGCGAATGGGAAGGCAATAAATTGCGAGTCAATTTAAAAAAAATTGGTCAATTTTCAACATAAACTTGGGCTTCACTTTGCAAATAATTTAAATGACAAACATATTATAACTGGCATTCTAAAATCATGAGTGTCAGTCTTGCTGCCCAGACTTTGAGTGAAAGCACCGCAAATTCTCGGCTTTTCCTCTTGATTAGTGGAGAAACTGAGTTTGTGGGATGTGAAGCAACAATTCTGTTCATTAGAACAATAAATAATATTTTTGATTGCTTAAGCACAAAGTCAAAGTTTGGGTGCAACTTTAAAAAAGGGTTAAATAAAGAGAACAAAGAATACATTTTTTGTTTCTTTGATAACGCAATAAAATATCTTAGCGGCTTAACAATAAATAACCGTCAAATCGTAAAAAGCAGAAATAAAGTGGGGTTTTATGGGCTTTATTATTGCATGCGGAATTTAAAAATAGCTTTTTTAAAATTCTCATGTACTTGAATGTGATATTCTTGACAATCATAAGTATTTATTGATCAGAAATGTGATTGAAATATACGCTAAAGTGTTATTACATCATATTTCTAAAATTAATAATGAAAAACAACATAAAAAACTAATTCGCAATAAATAAACGAAAATTGTGCAGTTTACGGGACAGTGAAAAACGATTTTTTATTCAAATTTTGTTGGTTCCATCTATTATAAATTATTTACACTAGCACAATTTCGAGATGCCATCTATTGTAAACAATGCCGCAACAATTTGAATTTCAGCCGTTTCAATTGGCAAATACACTCACTTACCAATAGGTGGCTCTAGAATTCTATGGAGAAATCCAAGATGGTTGTCATTTTGTTTCACTTATTTTTCGCATAGAACCACGAGCGCTAGTTATGTTGGCATCATTTTCTGGGCAGAGATTGTATGGAAGTGACTTTCACTAGCAGTCCATATATTATAATAAGTCAATGATGCGCAGGGTAAGAGCAGAAAGCACTTATGGCGACATTTTTAACACACGTCAACGTCATGTAGGTATGCGTTTTTTTGATTATATCTTGTTGCGTAAGCAATGAGGACGTAACAAATTAATACCAAATGTCAACATCTATACTATCCTCAATCATTCAAAAAAAAAAAAAACCTGTGTCGCTCATCCCATTTTGTTCACTTATTGAGTGCGTTTAGGAAGAATACATTTACAGTTGTAAAATCATCAGATTGAGGGATTTTTCCCGTTATGGGAAAAATTAGTCTTGCCATGTTAAACTTAATTTTTACACTGGCGGGTAACCTATGCTTATAAAAAATATTTCAGTCTATTTGCCTTTGAGTTTGACAGATTTGTCATGGTGGACACAAGCCGAGTCTCGTTTTTGTTGTTATATTTTACAAGTCTTGGTTCTTGGATTAGAAATTAGATACGTAAGCCCGTATGAGCGCTACCAACCGTAGGATAATTATGCTACATGTATGATAATTTCAGGTCTTGTATGATGTATGATACCAACCCATTATCATACGCAAAATGTATGATAATTTGCACAGTTTGCTTTTATTCTCACAAAAAAATTTATTACGTTACTCATCAAAGGCATAAAATTTACACTTTTCAATAAAAGTGAAACATGTCATTACCTACTTTTTGTAAAACTTTTTAAAAGTTACTCAGCCTTATTTATAAACGTATTATAAAGAGTGTATAAAGTGCGCTCTCTAAAATGCCTCTAAACGCATAATATTTATAAAAAAAATTTCGACGTTGTATAGGTATATGTGAGATGTTGTAAATTGTTTTAAAAATTGGTTTTAATTTGCATAAGACTACCGTTTCATAAGAGTCCCAAATCTCCCAACTTTTTCTTTTTACTTTCATTTTTGAATTCCTATTTGTATTTGAATTTTCCTCATTAATCCACATGTTAGCTATTCGCTCTGTATCACCTAATGCACGACAGCACTACACTGAATAGAGTGTCTCGCGAAGCCCATCCATTCAGAGATGGGCTATCTTTTTGTTTCAAACGTCAATAAAACTTGTAGGATAACAGAGCCGTTTTGTAATGGCCAGAGTATTGTTTTGTTCAAATATTGCCAAAAAGCGCAAAATTCCCATTACTTTAACCTCTCTTCTTTTACCTAATACATGTGATATGCAACAGTTTTCAATTCTAAAATGTTTTTATTCTGTTTTTTGGACTTTATTATAAACTTTTTAGTAATTTTTTAGCAAAATCATGCTACAGCCACATAGATACTGTTTTGTTTTCCTACAAGTTTTTTAGCTGTCACTTGGTTTTTTCTTCTTCATATTTGACACTGACGTTGTCGCGAACTACCCTATTGTACGAAATAGTCTAGTACACCTGTCATTCGTGAAATTTTCCGATTTCATTTAGCATATCCGATTTAAGAAATCTGTGAAATTGGAGTATCAATTTTTAAAATAGTATTTTATGTGCAATTTTATAGTCGATACGATAATGGGTCTATTATCGACATACATTTTTTTTTTTTGACTTTGAAAGCCCAGATGTCACATTTGACAACCTGGTGCTAAAGAGTTATCCGCTCTCCAAACGCTGAGTTCGGCGAGCTAAGTTATCCGTTCGTTATTACATGTCAGTGTAACCAAACATGCGTTTATTAATAATAATTAATGTCAGTGTAACCAAAAACACGTTTATTAATAAGAATTTTTATGTTAACATGTGTGTTAGCACTAACTCGCCGCTGCTCGGCGTTTATTAATACGGGGCTTAGTCTCTTCTACACACCGCAGACTTTTAATATTATAAAAATGAGGAAAAAATGTAGCGTCATACGGGCTTTATGATATAAATTTATTGAGGGCAGTCTAATATAATTTGAATTGAATCAAAACATATGATGAATACAATTTTCTTGTTATTTTTAAAAATTGTTCTTTTTTTCTTTTGGAGAAAAAAAAAAGGAATAAAAACGGAAAAAATAATATAATTTTGGATGAAAAAAAAAGGGAATTCACATGCCAAAAGTCTGGCAACGCTGCTTGTCCATGAACGCGTTGCTTCATATATTGTTTCGTTTGTCACTTTGACAGCATGTGATCAAATTCTGCCCAGTTCAACGTAGCTGTAATCCTCCGGCAGAATCTCTTTTTTTAAAGCGTCTCAAGAGAATCACCCTTGTCAATCACTATTTCTTCGGGTTAAAAAGACTTCTTAAATGAAAAAGCCCTCTCTCAAGCCCTCTCGCAACATAGTGCAGAAATGGGAAGATTAAGGTTGATGTATTTCTGTCCTCACATCTTAGATACCTTCTTAGCAGGAAAAAAAAGAGATTATTCCCTTGATCTATGCGCCGATGTCATACTGCAAGGTAATTGTATCTGACCGCGTTAGGGCCTAGGTATAGTCAATCCCTTCAACTATACTCCGAGGGTTTATCTGTCCATTGTGACTTTTTGCTCCAAGTCGCCAATGTCTATCTATCTTGATGGCAACTCATACTTCGTTTTGCCTCAAAACTTGCATATGCGCCACTGACAGCTCGCTGCGATCTTCTGATAATGTAAATATCGTCAGCTTATGCAAGCGTTCAGCTCACAGACTTTTGAAAAATGTTACCTCTGATGCTGACTAATGAATTTCGTACAATTTTTTTAAGAATGATGTTAACAAAGTCACAGGATAGCACGTCGCTTTCTCTCAAACCTATTTTGACGTCTAAAGGATCGGTTCTAATTTTGAGGGAACAGCGATATTTCTACGAAACTTGAAATGGTTTTGTATTTGCGACTTTAAATTTGATAAAAGGAGGTTCAATCGATCTGAAATTCCTGCTTTTTTTTTGTTTTTAAGATTAGCCGAAGTGAAGAAATTTGGATAACGGTTTGGTGAATAGAAATTCTGACTATCATCGTCCAGGATAGACGGATCGGATTGCTGACTGTCTACTCCGTTTAAGAGTCTGCAGAAAAGTTTTTCCAAATTTTTAGCAACGACCACCATTTCGGGGGAAGAGATTGTCCCTTACCCAAAGTAATTAATTCTTTTAATGCGGCAATAAATTCTGTGCTGCTTTACAACACCAGCAAACTACCCTGAGGTTTTAGTAAAGCTAAAACCTTTGGTATCCTAAATACCACGCTTAGGTCTTGAAATAAGTCTCTGCTGAGCAGATTGTTCTTGGTATGTTGGAGACATGAAAAGTGATATAAAAAGTTGGTTGGGCCCTCAATAGCACTGCGGTCTCATCTTCTCCTGTTAGGCTCGTTTTTATTCATTTGGTCCCGCAAAGTATTGTACCCGGTATAATTCATCCGAGGATAAAAAATATTCTTCTATCGTTCTGCATGTGTATCTCGGTCCTGGCGAAATAACTTTCTTTTAGGACAACACGTACTAAAAGGTTGTCCATTTGGTATTCAGCTATCCTGTGGCTTTTTTCCCTGATTCAGTCTTGGAGCATGCAAGACGATATACTCACAGAGGGCTCAGCTTGTTTTGAAGCAGCTGCCAAGTCTTGCCTTGGAATCCCTTCACATCCAGGTACCCATCAGAAGAGCTATTATTTTAAGTCTGAACCTGTCCCGGTGTCCATTTTATTCCGTCTATATGGACAATAATAAATTGCGCGTTAAATACCATCTCATATCTCCTTTCTTCCATGCTTGATTGATATGCGCACGGAAGGGCACATTAGTAAAGACAGACAACTGAGCGAAAAATCTCAGGTTCGATCCCAAAAAAAAAACACAATTTACAGGTTTTTTACACTTCTGAAAAACATCCAAGAGTATAACTGTCCTGAGAAAGCCTCTCCATTCAGCCGTTTGGGATAAGATTTATTCCAAACTCAATGGCTAAAATACGAACGAGTGGCTGTGAGAAGCTAGGTCTAGTCTTTACTAGTTGCGGCCTCGTTAAGGTCCAGACTTTTCATTTGCAGTTCTAAAACTTGCTGTGACTATTTCGTTTGTTAAAAAAAACGTTTGGATCATCTATATCCGCTGCTTCGTAAATCCTTCAAAACTCTCGTTTATAAGTTTAGAAAGTCTAGTCGGATACAGATACAGAACTTTTGAAATAAAGTTTTTCGAAGACTTTCGAAGAAAATCTCTCAGAGAAGTCTATTAAATACTTGCACAGATTTGTTTTAGCCTCGGAATAGTTTGACAGCCCGATTTCGAAATATGGCGGTCATTAGAACCCCAAGGGTATCACAATTGATACACATTGATCTAAGGGTTGCAGCTGCTGGTTCTCGCTATCTTGTTTCGAAGAGGACTCTACTCCATATTTCGTTTCGAAAGCAATCATATTCGAAATTCGAAAACTCTGTAATACTTTCGAAATAACAAAAATAATCGGCTTTAGCGAGGTTTCAGTCGGAACAAAAACTTGTCGGAACCTCAAATAACATTCGAGTTCGACGTATTCGTTTTCGGAAAAAATATTTTAAATGTGATGACGCATTGATTGATCTTTTACTGGAAACACTCCTTAATAGTGGTCACAGATTTAGGAGAAAAGCGAAAAGTAAAATTTAAAAGCATTTCCATTACAAATAAATTTCGAAGTTTACTCAGAATGAAATGTTCACAATAAATATGAAAAAAAAACAGCCCATCGAACGTCTATCTACGTAAGAATTTTTGTATATATGAATGCGTCTCGATTTGACGTTTCGTCTTATAGGAAAGAAAATGGGGACGTTCAAGTATCTAGTTTAGTAAGTCTGACAGCTCTGTCACTAGATGTATCTCGGTTTTGATTGGGGGAAATCGGTCATGAGAGCAGCTGTTTTGTTTCAGTTGACGTTTATGGAGGGGTAGCCGACGAGTCTAGTCAAGAAATTCGTGACTGAGTACTAAGTTGACAGTTCGCATATTTGGCTGACGCAGAAAAAGTGACGTTCCCGACCAATCTAGTTTTTGCGTTCAGGTTACATCTCATCCAGACCAATCTAGTCGACTTAAGATCTTGAATGTGGGATGTGGCCAATCATTTCAAATTCAAATTTCATATAACAATAAAGGCAAATTTCACTTAGCGGAAATAAAGGGGGAAGTTTTTTCGAATTTAGGGGAAAATGATTGCCTTTGCTGATAAGAAAAGGGGAAAACAGTCTTTACAGACTTGGACCACTGCTCCTTAAAAGTCCCTCGTTCGAAAGAGACCATTTTTTGGAAATCTATACTCAGTTCAAAATCATGCGAGTGTCCCCATATCCACATACAAAACAGGACGCCCCAGTTCGTGTTCACATTTTGATTTTCCATTTGGTAATCTTTTCGCCAGAGTTCTTGAGTGTCAGAGTTTTTGTATGTTGGCGCTTTTCTTCGTAAATCATCCGTGACTGTCCAATTAGGAAATTAATTTCCTTTGAGACCAACACTTCATGTCGTTACCGTCATCGTTAATTTGTTGTATTTTTTTTAGCCGTCCAACTGAAGAAAATTAATCTTCAAGCTTAAAGAATATACAACGGAAAAAAATTGGAAAAGAAAAAAATGAAAAAATCATCTCAAACAAAGGAAAGAATCTACTAAGTATCATCTCGGTGGAAGCTTATCACCTTTCGAAGGCAAGCAACAGACTACATGACAACACACAGACAGAGAGCGCTCCCAGTACCCAGTTCACTTCGATTGCAGTTGGCGTTAAACTATATATTTTCCGGAAATGGATATTCAAACAGTGTGAGAACATAAAAGCAAAGGATTTCTCACCACCAGGATACTTTGGTATTTTGCCGCTACGCTGCCAAGACTTCTCTGAATGAATACAAATAGCAATTTGGCACAAAAGGATTTTCACTTTGTGTGCGAAACAGTGCTGGATTCCCAGTTGTGCATCGCCGCTGATATGGTCGATGCCTGTATAATGGGTACGGAGGGAACTGATCGAAAGGAATTGTGGCGCAAAATTGAAACAAATATCTATATGTGTGCAAGTGAAGGACAATTTTTCAATTACACTTTTTGTTGCTGTTCGCTATTGCATACCTCCTCGTTTGCATCTTAGTCAGTCGTGTCCTTGGTTCCTTATCCCACTGCGGAGAGCCAACAGCAGCAGATTCCCATCGCTGTTTCCTTTTTCTTTTATTTTCTATACACAGTTGTCATTGGAGTTTTCTTCATTTGTCGTCTTTTCTTTACCACACACGTGATATGTGTGCTGTACATGTGCAATGTGCATGGCGTTATCATACCACCGACCGTACCATGCCATGTCCTCAAAAGGACGGGAACAATGTTAGCAATGGCGATGATGATGATGATGATGGAATGGTTTTGATATTGGGATATTATTCGGTCCTTTTGAGACAATGGCTTGTAACAGCAGCAGCACAATCAATATCATCAGCATAACTGCAACAACGTGTCACCGTGGTGGAGAAAGCCCAGAGATAGAGCCAAGGATTTCTTAAGAAAGCCACCAACCATCGTTGGAAAGGAACTTTCCATATTCTTGCGAAATTCGTTGACATCGTCGTCCTTGGGTCCTTCACTCGTAGATAGGATGTATTTGCATATGACAGGCGATAGCAAAGGGGATTCGCCTATAGAGACGATGATTATCGGAGGAAGTTGCAGTTTTTGGTTTTCGTAAGAGGATAAGATTTAAGGTTTCGTCGTCCTGCGGCTGGTTTTATTATTTTATTTTATTTTCTATTGAAAACTTTCATAAAACCATTGAATTTCTATTAAGTATTCGTTTGATATGGGGACGGGGACTCTGCACTTAAATGAACCATCCATAGCAAAACTGCTTTTTGGGATGGAGATTTCCCATTTGAGCCCTTAACTGGGGTGGACATGGAGGTTGGTTACTGTGATAAAATTAATATATTCAGATTTCTTAGAGCCATTGGGATGTAGAAAACGGCATTTGAGACGGCGGTTTATATGGCTTAGTGGTAATGTTGAATGCAAATCAAGTGACAGCGTTTCACCACATTTTGCCAGATCGCTCGCAAACTTTAAATCGGCGCTACTTGTTGATTTCTTTTGTCACTAAAAAAAGAGTGAAGGAGTGGGTTTAGTGTGCAAGTCCTTTTTGGATAGTATAGCTAACCCAAGTGCTTTGTAAACTGCTCTTATATGGTTGGAAACAATGCGATGTTAATCTGGCAACATTAAAGTGACCGTGCGCAATATTCTTGTTTCTCAGATCTGTCATCTGTCATCGATATTGTACTATTCAAATCAATATTTAAAAAATTCTGAATGGAATCTCGGTCAAAGTATGAACTGATAAATAATGCAAAATAAACCGTACTGAAAGCCATCAAGAAATTGGAATTGGAACTGAAATGAATCATACCTACCGTCTTCAGTTGAATTTCTTACGTTTTTTGGAGGTCATGTACTTTCCCGAGCTCAGTACTAAAAATCTGTCAAACTCAAAAAAGTGAGCGAATTACTCAGAGAGCGAAAAGTATACTCCAAAGTACATAATAGGACTGTTCCTTTACTTTTGTAGTAAGAAAGGAAAAGACTGTCAAAATGGCAGTGGTGGGGATAAATTCTCTCACAGAGAGAGACGCTTACGAAAAAGTTAGGGAACGCTTTTGTAGTAATCTATGAAAAACGACAGATATATAATTCAAAAATTCAAAAAGTGGTACGAAAAGTCGTTAAAATATCTGATAAACTCGAAGAATTTGCTAATTAACGAACAAAATAAGTTGATTCATCTACCTAGCGATGAAAGTGATTCGGAATTCATCAAATTCATGAATCCGAGTATATGGAAGAGTTTGTACTGATCGAACTACAAGCATTCGAGAAGAGGAAAAAGCGGCACAGCATTAAAAATTAGGTGGAGGAGGTTGTCCTTTCTTACTCCTTACAGCGAGGAAGAATTTCGTCGCCACCAAAAGAATCAAAGGAGAACATTCAATTTTATTTTTCCACCTGTTCATACCATTTTAATATACAAGAAATCAAAACAAATGTCAAATAGGACAACAAATTTCGAATCAGCTGTTAATTGACAGCTTTTTCAATTCTTGCACCAAGAAATTTGTTGAGTAAAAATTCGTAAGATTCTCAGTGGAGGGGTAATTTCTTGCTCTCTCGATGACGCTCTCTTTTACGAATTTTTCGAGTTAAGGAACGGCATTGAGTAAAAATTCGTAAAAATTCGTAAGAACTAGTAAAAATTCGTAAGATTTAAAAGTAAAGGAACAGACCTATTCTGTCTATAGACTTTGAGCTACTTACTTTTTGACATCTACTAGTGTCGAAAATAAAACAACAGAGATATTAGGTGTGCCTTCAAAGAAAAGTGAAAACAAACAAATTCGACCACTACCAATTTTTCATTATTTTTGTTTTGTTTTTTTTTGTGTGCAATTAATTTTTAAGACCGAATTTGAATTAATTCCTTGTCAACTGTTACGAGCCAAGAGGGGAACCAGAGACAATACTGAGACCACCAACTTCGGCCGATTTCCGTTACTTGCCTACAAGCTGTATTTTCATGGGGTGGCAAACGCTAAGTGCGTTAGTATTGCTACATAGAAATTCGTATTGAAAAATGTCACGTAACTTCAAAAATTCCGGCTCACCAACACGCTCGCACCTTGCATATGCCACTTCCGCTGTGGACAAAGCTGCTGACAGCGTTCATAAAATGTTGTCCGTTAAATTTGAAATTATTTATATTCGTGTGGATAATATTTTTTTTAAGAATAAGTGTACATTTGCTTAAAATATTTATGAAAAATTGTCAATGCAGAATGGTTGCATGAAAATAAAAACATTAAATAAAAACACAATAAATCGATCTTAATGATATCGAAAAGAGGTAAATACACAACCATGTTTGTCATAATTATGTTTCTAGTATATAAACATATATTTTAGATAATTTTACTAACCAACAAAATCAAATTTTTCGCCTTTTAACAATTTATAATAACAAACCAATGGCATTCAGGAATACAAAAATGTGGAATTCCCGAACTCGTTCACATTTCCCCACGGTTGCCGTGGTTGGCAGCACTTATTTTTGTAGTTTTTGTGTGTTTTTGCATGTCACACTGATTTTTTTTTTGACATAACACCGATAGGAATACAAAATGGCGAATTTGAAAAAAAAATTGAGGGGCCCAGCGGCAAGAGGATTGTGAGTTGGGGGTCTCAGTATGGTTTGTCTATGATAGGAACCATAGACAAACCATACTGAGACCCCCAACTCACAATCCTCTTGCCGCTGGCCCCCTCAGTTTTTTTTTCAAATTCGCCATTTTGTTTTCTCATCGGTGTTATGTCAAAAAAGAATCCGTGTGACATGCAAAAACATACAAAAAATGCAAAAATAAATGCTGCCAACCTCGGCAACCGTGGGGAAATGTGAAAGAGTTCGGGAATACCACATTTTTTCATTACTGAACGCCATTGGTTAGTTATTATAAATTGTAAAAAGGCGAATAATTTGATTTGTTTGGTTAGTAAAACTATCTAAAGTTGATGTTCTATATACTAGAAACATATTGGGACAAACATGGTTCTGTATTTTCCGCTTTTGGATATCAGTAACTTCGATTTCGTGTGTAAATTTTTCTTAAATAATGAAGAAAATTTGCCCAAAATGTTTTCATTTTCCCTCCACCAATCTACATTGTTAATTTTTCATGAACATTTTAAGCAAATGTGCACTTATTCCTAAAAAAAAATGTTATCCACACGTAACGAACAATTTCAAATTTAACGGATAAAACTCTATGAACTCTGCCAGCAACTTTGCCCACAGCGGAAGTGTCTCATATCTGCTGGGAGTGTGTTGGTGTGCCGGAATTTTTGAAGTTTCGTGACATTTGTCAATACGATATTCTATGTAACAATACTATAGCGCACCAGATGTGTACACTCCATAAAAAATATAGCTTGTAGGCTAAGTAACGGGAAATCGGCCGGAGTTGGTGGTCTCAGTATTGTCTCTGATAGGAACTGCTCGTTACTCGTTATTTTAATAATTGTTTCATTTTCTGTTATTTTTGATGAGACTTTGAGCGATCCTATCATCGATTTATGTTGATTGTGCTCGATTTAAGCCGTGTAAGCTAAAATTTGATAAAATTTTGTAATTTAGGTCCATTTTTAACTTCGAAAAGAATGATTTTTTATACCCATTGATTTTTAATAAAATATTAAAAGGCAGCATTGGCTTTATACGATATGTTGACGCTGACAGCTAAAATCCTAGCTAATCTTTAGCTCGAGATGCGTAGCACTCTAAAGGGATTCGTTTAAGTCTAGCTCATCTGAATTTTAGCGAAAATTTTGTATGGGAGCTAAAATTTAGCTCGAGCAGCGTAAAAAGCTCTATACGCTTAAAAAACTTTGGGAAATATGGCAGAGGATATATTTTGAGCGCAAATATTGTAGGCAAGTTTGCGCGAAAAGGTCGTGGAATAGCCTTGCTTGTGAGAAAAAAAGCTCCTGGGGTTGTGAACAAAAATGCCGCTTGTAATACGATTTCAGTTAAAAATGAGTGTCACAGTCTACGGAGCCATGCTTCCCGAATTTTTGTGAGCTGAATTGGAAGACAAAGGCTGAGATCTTAGAAGGTCTTTGGTTTTTGCAGAGCCTTGTCGGAGAAGTTTCGGGGCTTCAAATAATAAAAACCTTCAGTTCTTGAGTTAATTCGAACTTGTTGGGGTAAAGTCCAAGATTTTTACTCCATGTACGCCTCATTTTAAACTGACAAATTATCAATTCTTGTGTGCGCCTTGGAAGCGACTCTGGCACATTCTAAACTGAAATATCTACGGCTGTAATATTTTCGGTACTTCGACCGGTGCATTGTCCACTGACACAGAAACATTCAATGGCTTATGTTGACTCAAATTTATGCAAAAATATTAGAGAGGCTATAGAACGCAGAGGCCTGTACTGTGAAATGAATATTACGAAAATTTAAGTTAGCCCTCGCACTCAGAATTTCGGCAGTAAACTTCAATAAGTTCCAAACGCTGCTCGTTCTTAAAGTTCACCGTGTAAAAAAAAATATAAGCGTTGAGTGACGTTTTGCCATTGACTAATTGACTTAGAGGGTCCAAGTCACACTTTCCCCTACGGGACTGTCAATTACATATGGCTTATGAACCCAATAGAGCGAAAGCTTAAAAGTCACTTTAGGAATCCGCACTTAGAAGACTCCTTGGAGAAGCCTTGCTTCACACTTCAAATTTTGTACGTGAATGGCGGATTTTTAGAGTAGTTTCTACAACCCTGGTTATGCAGCTTCTTTCTCTCTTTGTAGCGAACTTTAAAAATTATTTAAAGCTAACCCTCCTCGTTAACGTCATTTTTTGAATCAATAAAATAGGAAAGCATTTTACTAGGCCTATAGAAATAGCCCATACCCTACTGCCTCCATTGGACACAATCGGCCTAGTCAAATGATAACAAAAAAACTAAAGTCAGTCCCATACCTTACATCACTTAATGCGAACCGGCATGAACACCCCCTTAAAGATAAAATCGTCTCAATTTAAATCATTTGACTCACCCAACATTGTCCTTGTATGCCCGTGTGTAGGCAAATACCCGAGCTAAGTATTTTCTACCATTTTGGTGCCTTTTGTTTACAGCACACAAAAAAGCAATACCCACCAGAAATAACATCATCGTTGACCAACACCCGAGCCAACATCAACTGACCCACCAATTGTCTTTGACCCCTTCTCGACGCGACGCAACGCTTTCAGCAAATTAACGGAGCAAAAAGAATTCTTAAACAAAGAAAAAACAAATATCTCCTGGGGCGGCCAATCGTGATAATATTTTATTTCCTTGTGCCCCTGTAGCGACAAAAAAAAACAGTCGCCCATGAAAATTATTGCGTTACATCGCCGCCGGATGGATAACTTTTGATTTCCTTTTGAGAAGGTAGCATCGTTTTAATTTTTTATTTTTTTCCATAAGTAGCTAGGAGAGCTTCCCACAGCTAGATCGTTACCATTTCTGGAAATCAGTTGTTGTCCTTTAAAGAGCTTTCTACAAACATTTCTCCTTCAACGATAGGATAAGATGAAATAAATTGGCCATCTGTAACAGCCGGCTGACTGGAGTCGACGGATGTCCTTTCCATTGTGCTTGCCCCCACCCCCTCCTGCACTTGGCAATTTTCGAAAGGACAAAAGGCAATTATGTCGTTTTAATTTCGCGTTCTTCTTATAGCAGCACATCCTCCAACTCGACGTCTCGTGCATCTGTTACTCTTTGAAGGAGGGTACCTATATACCTTTCAACGTTGGATTCTCTATTGGATGAAAAAAAAATTTAATACTTCTCTTAAGAAAAGATGTGATCGAAAGGACCAAAGGCAAAGAAAAATTCCAAAGAAAAACTGCAAACTCTAATCACGTGGAGCAATTTAATTTATTGGATTTCGTCGGACTCAGTGTTTTCTTTTGTTTTTGTACTTGGATCTTTGCAATGGTGGGTACTTGTGGATGAACATACGTACAGGTCAGCTGGAAAGTAACCGTACTTTAGAGACGGTCAGAGTTTTGAGGGAATTGGTTGAGGAAAATATTACCAATGGTTGTCTGTTAACTGACTGTTGACAGGCCTTTAAATGAAAACAAGGTGAAGGCGGTATTTTGTGTAAGCGAAACCATTTATGCACAGCAACAATATACGAGGTCTCAAATTCGCGAAAATAGAGAAGCAAGCATATGCTAGGACAAATAGCCCGTTTGCGTCTACATTGGCGCCGTTCGGATTCCTAGTTTAGTAAGACTGACTGCCGAATGACTCAATGTATTTCAGTTTTTATTGGTCCAGAGTGGTCACGTGAATAGTTTTTGTAGTTGACGTTTATGGATGGGAAGCCGATAAGTCTGGTCAAAAAATCCTGCCTGCATACTTAGTTTCAGTTGACATTTCGAAAAGTCAAATTTAAAATAAACAGAGTGCCCGGCTGCGCAATTCTTTAAAGTCCAAAAAAGGCCCGGTGAGAGAAAAGTGTGTCATTCCCGAAGCAACTCGCAAATTTAGAATTTTCGCACGATATTTAACAACCATTAGTTCGCAAACCACTATAATAGGGTTGTTATAGGTAACCGTGGTACGTTTTAAACGTACTTATTTGGAGATTTTTTGAAAAAGTGAAGTTTTTGTTTCCTCAATTTATTAAAAAGATAGATATAAGATTTTAAAATTTTCTGAAAGACGTCAAAATTCCTTCAAACGTCGCATAATCATTGAACCATAATTTGGACGTTCATATAATCTAGTTTCGTAAGGCCGGTTTTATTCACTCAAAGTTGAACACAACTATAGGGGATTTTTATTTTCAACTTGAGAATTTGCTTTTATTCACTCAAAGTTGACTCGCTCAAATTTGGATATTCCGGAGTTGAGAAAACCAAAAGTTGGTCAATTTTGAGTTCGCTCAACTCCCCGAAATAGTAGAAGTTGGGATTTTATGTTTAAATTAACTTTTGTGGGGTTTTTGACTGATAGCTCTTCAAATCAAGTGACGAAAGTAATTATTATTAAATACAATTTTAAATAATATATCGTTTAAATTATTGTTGCGAGAATTGGCCATAGTCTTATTCGACGATGGAGAGGAGGAGAATTTGGTCTGTGAGAGACGGCAATACAAGATAATACCATGGTGACGGACTTGAAAAATGGGACGACCATGACTTTATCTATAGTTTCCGTCTCTCAAAGCGGACGACAATGATGTGCTGCATATTATTATGAATTCGTTGCCGTGCATATGGAGAAGGTATTGTGCATCGCGAAGGAGTTGGAATTTATTGTATATTTTATTAAGTTCGTAATTCTAATTCGATAGATCGTGTAAATTAAACCAGTAACAAAACAGCGCATAACTTTTTCGCGAAAGCAAAATTCCCTCGAACCAATTTAATTTTTATAGGGATATACAGACAAAAAATAAAATATAATCAAAGTATGTTTTGCCCGTAACGAAAATGACGGGCGAAATCCAAATCCAAAGTTGAAACTGCCATATTTTGTGTCATCTGCCACAAATATCCCAGGGATATTTCTGAAACAGCAAGTCAGCCCACTTTAGAATTTCAACTGAGGAGTTGAGAATTAAAGTAGTGAATAAAAGCAATTTTCAACTTGCCGCTCAACTCTCTCTTTCAAATCAACTCCGAAGTTAGTCAACCTCGGAGTTATCGGGAAGTTGAACAATAGTGAATAAAACTGCCCTAAGTCTGTAAGCTGGCTGACTTGATGTGTCTCAGTTTTGATTGGCCTAGATCGGTGACGTGAACAGCTTCTTCAGTTGACGTTTATGGAGGGGTAGCCGACGAATCTAGTGAAGAAATTCGTGGCTGAGGAATACGTTGACAGTTCGCAGATTTGGTTGACGTAGGAAAAATGACATTAAAGACCAATCTGGGTTTCTGGGTTCAGGCTACAATTTCAGGAATTTAAGGTAACTAGATTTTTTTAATGTGCCCAATTACATAATAACCATAGACAAATTATACTAAAACCCCCAACTCGCAATCCTCTTGCCGCTGACCCCTCAATTTTTTCTCAAATTCCGCCATTTTGGTTTCCTATCGGTGTTATGTCAATTAGAATCTGTGCGACATGCAAAAACATACAAAAAATAAAAAATAAGTGCTGCCAATCGCGGCCAATTGTGGGGAAATGTGATATAGTTCGGGAATACCACATTTTTACATTACTAATGCCAATCGGTTAGTTATTATAAATTGTCAAAAGGCGAATAATTTAATTTGTTTGGTCAATAAAACTACCTAAAGGATATGATGTATATTTTAGGAACATATTAGGACAAAAATGGTTTTGTATTTTCGGCTTTTGAATATCATTAACATCAATTTCATGTGTAAATTTTTCTTTAATAACTGAAGAAAATTTGTTTGGAATCTTTTTATTTTCAAAATTTGTGGATACAATTCTATGAAAACTGACAGAAAAATTTTGCCCACAGCGGAAGTGGCTCATATTTTTTGCGAGTGTGTTGGTGACTCAGAATTTTTGAAGTTACGTGACATTTGTTAATACGATTTTCTATGTAACAATACTAGCGCACCAAAGTGACCACTAGGTAAAAATATTGCTTGTAGGCAATTAACGGGAAATCGACCGGAGTTGATGGTCTCAGTATAGTTTGTCTATGACAATAACTATAAAAGACCACTGGCAGACAACCAGATTATCTGTTAAATAATCAAAATATTAGCGTGTTTAATGTTTTGTATAAGATTGCTCATATCAGCCTTCCGGGTCTTTAAAAACATTTGTTTTATTTTTCCAAAGTTAATTATGGTAACACTGCACTGACTGCAATACCATCCATCACCAAACTTAAATGAACTGCATAATAGTCCTTGGATGCGATGTGAGGGCATTTGGTAATATATATCTGTCAAAATCAGCATGAACGTGTGGTCATTTGGTCATTGAAGTATTTTGACAGCTAGAACCATCGAAAACTTTCATTAGTTTTTTATTATCAGCTATAGTCCATATAGATCATCCATTTACATGCACTTACAACAATAGCACATGATCCTGCTTCTTATCGAGACCACGAATCATGATCTGAAAATTATTTCTACTATTTCCGACTAGGTGGCTTGTTTTATTCTTAAATGTTGGTGTGCCTGTAGACGATAGCCACACACTCACGTTGCCAGACTAAAAAATGGAACACAAAAGATCAATTGATTTTGTTCGCATTCGAATAAAGTCCCTGTCCGTATTCCGAGTAATTTTGTTTTTTCTCGTTCTATAAAAGTATGTCCAGACCAGCCAAACATTTGATAAAGAACTAAATACCTACATGTTCCATATTTATTTCTAAAACACTTACAGCCGTATTGATTAGATTCCCCTACGACGCCTCTATGTTGTTTAGTTAAACATCACGTAACAATTTACGCAGCCTCTATGTGGTTTTGCTGAAATTATTATTTATAAAAAAAATGTCCCCTGACTTTTTACTACGCAAGGTTGGTGTCTAAATAAGTACGAAACTATTACAAAAAACCTAAATCTCTTACTTTTTCCCTGCGGAATGATATCAGAAACTGACATCTCTCTTGTGAGATTTATTTTGTTTTTTAAACAAAAATAGAGCAACAAAAAATAGAAAGAAAACGGTTGGAAAATTGGGGTTGAACCTGGTTTTATATAATTTTCTCCTTCTTGGAATTGAACTTTCATTTATCAGTTAGCAAAATTCATGAAGCTGATGGCATTTTTAATTCATTTTTTAGTTTCTTTTTCAATTTTCAAATCTACCCCGAAAAAAATGTAAACAAAATGACAATTCAAAAACGAAAATAAAAATATGAAATGTTTACGCAACCTCTAAACGCAAATTTTTGCGTTTAAAGTTACACAGGCTTTACGCAAAGTGCCTTTGTTTATAAATCATGTTTTACTGCGTAAGGACATATTAGAGGGTGCGTAAAGATAAGCAGACTCCACGGTGAGTTTATAAATAAGGCTGTTATTAAACAAAACAATTTTTATGAAATGTTTAGAAATGTTTTGCTGGTTTGGATCTGGACACCAAAAAAACATTTATGAAATGTTTCACAGTTAACCAATCGTGATGGGAAATAATTTTTGTTTTACAAGCTTCCCTGCAGGAAGTGGCCGCTGTTTTTCGATTATTATTTCTTTCTAAATAAAATAAAACTGTCCAGAAAAGCTTTGAATACCTAATGAGAAAGTGATTTATTTAATACGATTATTTAAATTAAATCGCGTGTCGCCTGATTGCCGAGACCAAAATTACAAAAATAAAAATTATACTCGCTGCTAATAATCCCACCACATTATTTTCTTCTAGTCCAAAACAGAATAAAGTTGAAACATCTCATAAGCATTTAATAAATAAATTTCAGAAATCTTTTAAAGGTGTTTATGAAATGTGTCCGATTTGCTTCAGAAACACTTCTGAAATGTTTCGGTGGTCTGGACACACCTTAAAATGCCAAGATAAATTTAAGCGGTAGCAGCAAAATATTGTTCATGTGTTGCATATTTGAACATAAAAGACTAAATTTGTTTCACAAAAATATATTTGAAAAGAAAAATTATGCAAATTTGATTCAAATATGGTAACACCCCCGACATTGCAAGTGAAATGACACGTCCCTTGTGTGACGTCACGTTGAGAAGAATATTTGCAATATGGCTGGTGGCAATTATGAAGTTTGAAATACCCTGTATTATCTGTTTTTGTTTTTGAAAGCAACTGTTGCCACAATTCCAAAATTAAACTTTTCAATTATCCGTTTTGTTTTATTTTCTGATTCGGATCAGATCACGCTGATAATAAAAAACAGCTATTATATGAATCAATTTTGGTATAGTCTCTTCTTTCTTTTGTTTACGAGTGTGTTGCTACTTTGGAACCCCAGCGTCTGCCACTTTAGCAGCATATAATGACAAACTGTCAGACAACAAGCCAGAGACAGCAAACCTATAAATAAGTTATTTGTACCTATAAATGCCAAACAAAACTTAGACACATCAAGTCAGGTTTCAGGTAGCTGTCAGACTAAGTAAGCGATTAGCTTTTGAACGCGCCTATTTTCGAATTGTCATCTGCGCTTTAAGCATTCTAAAAGTATTCCCTACATGCAATTCAATGTATACTGTATACATGATGAACGCTGTTTACCATAACTACTTGGACGATCATTTTCAGAACTCATGTCAATGTCTGGATGTAGTTTCCTTTTAGTCTAAACTCATTAGCAGGACTGTGTAATGCAGAGACCATTAAAAGCAAAACTCATGACAGTGACAATTGGCACCCATCAACTAAGCAAAAACGCAACTTACAAAAGTCATACCAAACTACGCCCTTAATGTTTGATTGGTTGACACCGTAACTTATGTTTTCCACAGACCTGGGTCACCTAAACCACCGCAAATCCTATTAAAACACCCCAGTCCCATTTAAAACCAGATCTCGTCAATGCACACCCTCTAATCTCCGTCGGTCGTTCGTACACGCGGCTCCTGTTACCTCATGAATAATTGGATTTCCAACGGACGCACATCTCAACTTGACTCTTGTTCTAGCTGGTCATCTAACGCTGCTGCATACAGCCATAGCATTTATACACGGTCACTTTGCTGCTAGAGTGGCAGTAAGAATTCATAACCTACGGCGGTTGCGTTGGGAGCACCACCTGTCTGTCATTCTCGCTCTGTGTCTGTTTTAGTTAGGTAGGGTATGTTTTTTTGAATAGTCAGATTGGAGAAAACAGTGAGTTTCTTTGTGTATTTGACTTTTATAAGCATCCTTATATCGAAACAGAGCTGAAATGTTTTATTCTTTACGATTTAAAAAAAAAAAGAATGAATCTTTGAGCACAGCATACACCATCTCACTCTAACTTAATGGAAATAACAGATGAAATCTGACAGGTGGATAACGGAAATAGACGGCAGTTTGCATACAAAAAATTGACGTAAGTACTGTCTAGGTAGTTGTTGATAACTTTTACGCAGCCTTTATAAATACGGGGGTATACCAAAGAGCAGTGATTGTAATCAGAGACAATACTGAGATCACCAACTCCGGCCGATTTCCCGTTACTTAGCCTACAAGCTATATTTTGTTTGGAGTGTACACATCTGGTGCGCTAGTATTGTTACATAGAAAATCGTATTGACAAATGTCAGTATGGTTTGTCTATGATTGTAATAGTGCATTTTTACAACATCACGCATTTTAAATACGGAAGATGAAAGGGATGTCCAATACAAAATAGCCGTCTGATTGAAAGGGACAGCACTACGTGACACGTATATTGGTCGACCATCTTGTTTACAAGGTAGGAATTATGGGAAAGTTCAACACGTTGATATTTTTATAACAGTGGCTTAGGGAATTTCCCATTCCCACAAAACAAAATGGCTTCCGAAAGTAATGAACGCACAATTATTTATTTATTTTGTTGGTGAAATTGACTGAAACTAATTACCGTTCTCATTTGACATGTTTTAAATCTGAAATGGAAACGGTTTTAAGTGATTGCAAAATTGCTGGTCACCGGAACTTGTATTTGTTTCTGTTTTACATTTCATTAGTTATGGGTCTCGTATGTTGTGGTAATTTCTTCGATACTTTTAGAGTTTTCTATCATTTTCTCAATGTAAGTCAAGCCCAGCTGCATCGCTAGAACGTTTTCATTGATCTGTTTAAAAATGATGCAATAAGTTTGAAAAAATCCACAAGCCGTCGGTGACTACTTAACTGTAGGCTAATCTGGATTGTCCAACTTTAAATATTTAGTTCTTTGTTCTGCCTGCGTATAGTTTCAAAATGGACCCATCCTCAGGAATAGCGCAGTCCATATTTAAATCAATTGACGAAGGGAGAAACAACTGGGGGGGGGGAACTTTGGCAGTGCTGTTGAGTAAACGAGTGAGGAAATTTATAACTTTCATGTTACTAATCTTATCTGTGTCGAAAGCCACCTCTATACCCTTCTTTTGAAAATCGCAATCAGGGAGGTTGATATTGCACTCATGCAGGTCCATAAGGGGGTTGGGGGTAGGTAGGTTTCAGTCTCTTATTTTTGTTAGATTTGGTGTGCTGGTGAGTTCCTGACCTTCTTTACTCAGATTACTAACTTTTCAGCTCGAAACTGTCTATGAATTTCCGTTGATTGCTTATAATTATCCATCAGGTTTAAGAGATCTTCCATTTTACGCAGTGTTGCAAAGACCTTCGGTAGCGATTATTCGATTTCTCTTTTGCCCTGCTCCTGCTCTAGCTTTTGGATGGAGATCTTCCTACTTCTTCTATCGATCCTCGGTGTCGGAGACCACATGCATATGGTGTAGCTAACCTCGTATGAAGCAAGAGACTCGACTTCGCTCGATCGGCTTTAACAACACAGGCGTCTCGATTTAATAGTTCCACAAAATATGTTCCAGTGAAATATAGGGTATTGTAACATAACATCTACTTTGAACAATGTTATCCTTTGTCTAGTTCATCCTACAATGCCCAGCAAGTATGTCCACTGTAATGCATTGTAGCAAAGCTATTAGGACACAGCATATATACTAAATAGATGTATACAGAGAACCAAGCCGAACATAAAGCGGGTGGTAATTGAAAGGAGGATATTTTCCCTTGTGCACATGGATATTACACACAAAAGCACACTTTGGGTAGCACGACTCGAGCAAAAGTTTATCAAGATGCTCATCCCTCTTTCATTTGGTAGACCGTCACAGTTATCAACATCAGCATCATCGGGAGGAATATTCAAAGTTGAGAGGGTAATATAGGAAAAACAGACAAAGTTTTCCACCTGCCAGCGAAAGCGAGGTGGGACATAAAAAAATTACAAAAAAATAGGAAGTAAAACTACGGCACAGGATGTCCTCTATGTCGCCTCCATCACCTAAAAACAAGGAAATTTATCGCCTGTTAAGCACTGGTCCTACATCAGGGATTACTTTCCAACAACGGCTTACCACTTTGATGGGACATTGATGGCACATACTCCGTTAGCGATGTACCATTCCACACAAGCAAGCTGCGTGTTGCATGGAAAGGTTTTTTTTTTTTGATAAACAAACATGATGTTATGCATGTTTTGTTTTTCTACACACATTTTACAAGAACAGAGGTAGTTTGTTTTCTGCTGGGGTGAAACTGATTGAAGAAGAGGCATAGCCGCTACTTTTGGTACATATAACAACACTGGTCAGACTGGCTGCTGTTACAATGAACTGAGAAAGGACAACAGCGGACAAGCTACCTAGCTTATGGGACAAAGTTGGTATGGGTCCTATGACGAGATTATTTTTTTGTTGTTTGCTTGTATGTATATTTGACATAATCCCATGAATGTCACCTCCAATCGAACGATGTACATAACTGTTTCCTTTTTGCCATTTGGGCGTCCATATTTGAAGCGGATTGTGGGTAGTACCTAATTCTAAGCGAAAGGTAAAAAGAAGTTCAATCCCCATCCGAACAATAAAGCGAGTTTTTGAAGAAAAGAATTGCCCTTTCTATGAAAAGAGCAAATCTAGAAGTGTTTTTTCGATGTATTCTATGTTTCATTGAAAAAAAGTGCACTTCCAGGTCAATTCTTAACACGACAGAAGTGTCCGGAATAATTTTACAGAATTGCCCTGAACTCACCAACACATACCAACAAAATGTCAGATTGAAGTGTTTGTTGTGTTTTTAGAAACAAATTTTTCGCTTGTGATCCGAAAATATACAATTATTCGTGCAAAATGTAAACTTAAATTGAAATATATTGATTTGGCTGTATTTATTACTGCAGAAAACAAAAAAAAAGTAGCAACAGAAAACCAAATCTCTCATAAATGGTGTCTACCACTATAACAAAAGTGCTCCAACGAATTTCATTGAAAAGAGCAATTCTGAATTTCGGACCAATTCTCTCGGATCTTCAATCGAAAACGCCATTAGACAAACTTTATACTCTTATAAATTACTTTTCTCGAGTTGTAAAATCCATTTACTTGACAAAGTCAGTAGCTGACAAAAATCCAGTGAATGGTTTCTTATTTATATTCGGAGCCGGTTTTCGTTAGTCAAATTGTAGAGTGAGAGTTAAGAAAAGAATAGAGTATTTCGCGACAACGTCTGTGTCAAATCAAAAGAAGTAAACACCAAAGTGACAGCTTAAAAACTTTTAAGAAAACAAAACAAAATGTATAAAAACTGCAAAATGTATAATAAACTGCAAAAAAGTGGATAAAAGCATTGTTGAATTGAAAAATGCATTTGGAAAAGCTGAGAATTTTAAGTAGGTAGGGAATGGGAAGTGTGCGGTTTTTAACAATATTAGAAGAAAACACTACTCTGGGCATTTTTGTTAGCCTACAAGATTTGTTGACGTTAAAAGAAAGCCCATCGGCGAAATTAGCCTCGTGAAACACTCTATCCAACCCATAAAATCCGTCGTATGTCCGTTGCGGCAACGTATCCAGTATTCAACTGACAGTTAAGGAAATAGGTTCGTTCGTGTACTTTCATAGAAAACTGAATGCCAAATATCAAAAATCGATAGAGAAATCTCTCAATTTCAAGATAAGTACGTGACCGGTTTTCTTACAAAAACTTTGAGAAATGTCATTTTGAAATTATCATAAAATGCAGCATCTGCAAAATAAGTTGGAATTGCATTTTTTATAAGCTAAATACCTATTAAATTTACCATTTTGAATGCGCTGATATGTTCTAGGCGAACATTCACTTACAACTTCTTCCTCCGATATCGTTAATGACGAAAGTAAATAGAGTTTTATTTGTCAAACGTTTGAGCTGTCACTTAGTTTTCATTTTTCATTTTTCAGTAAGTCGAAATTCGGCGAGTAGAAAATTACGAAAAAATGAAAAGAGGGGAAATGGATTTCTCTCTCATTTGTTTCTATTTTCTCAGTACGTGGTTGCATTCGCACTCTTAGCAAATTTTTAATAATTTTACGTTTGCACAAAAGTACCCGAACGAACCTAATACATGCCAGCTTTTGCAAAGTGAGAGGTGATCCGTGATCCATAAGCAACGTATTATGCCGGATGCCGGTTTATTTTCTAGTTTCTACTTTCGTGTCCGTTGACAGTTTTATGAATTAATTGAGATAAAGCGCATTCATTGGTGGAAACTTTTAAACGCTGGTGACAGTTAAATCACAAATCGTGCTGTCTGTGGAATTGATCTGCAAAAAAAATCTGTGCAGCGGTATGAAACGCACTTAATAGGATTCTTCCTTCCGTTAAATGTGTTAATGTTGGCATAACGGACACGATGGCTTAAGTTTTGTAATTCGCCGGAAATAACTGACAAAGCTCCTGCACTTGCATTAACTAAGCGAAAATTCCATCAATCTTTCTTTTATTACACTCGTACTAGTGTATACAAAATTTGCAGAAGAAGTCCAACTTAAATGGGAACTGGTACATTGACACAATCATGTCCAACCGCTGAGAAAAGCTTATACCTAGACCTAACCCCTATTCAAATGGCGATTGCGTGTTTTTGTTCAATCATCTCTTCACATCAACATAACATGCGGGGAAAGTCATTAAAAATCTCCATAAATAGCTGTCACAAGGATTTGCCAATAGAACCTTGAACTTGCGCTGCATTTAACTCCTTACCGTTTTCAAAAACGCACTCTGCATAAATATTTGTTATTTTATCTCGTTGAATTTTCCTCTCTGACATGCGCCCATACCATTCCACAAGAGCACACCATCGATTATATCCCTAAGTGAGCACTTAAAAGTTCTACAACGCTATTCCGCGTCCGCCTCCACCCGCTAAGCAAACCCTCCTCGTGCTATCTGAACCACAATTTCTCGTTCTCCTGCATCCGAGCGCGATGAAATAAATCAAAATATATTCCACGGAATTCATCTTACAAATTGCATTTCCTATCTGCGGATGGAACTGCAACAGGACATACAGAAAAAAAAAATAGTTAGATACACAAACACAACTCATAGTACAAAAGCGGAAATACCAAGGATACGAAGCATCCTCCTCTTCCATTTGCCACCAAATTTAAAGAGTAACATACAAATTATTCACTCTGGCGAGGTGAAGTGTGGAAAAATGATAGCGCAAGAGGAGCCAAATCGTAGGGATGCGATGTTAGGAGCTATCGTTGAATGTGTGGCTGTGTTTGTGTCGATAGAGAAACACAACAGGATCGGAACGACCGACACGACGCTATAGCGAAGTGAGCCCAGACAATGGGAAAATCCAGGGAGATGATGATGTGGTGATGCGGGTGCGAATGCGAAAGCGGGAGCAGCACAAAGGACCTACAGGGAAATAAGAGGAGTACAACCTAGAGAGAGAAACGGAACAGAAACGAACTGCAGTGGGTGGCACGATAGGGCATCATGAGAATTCAACAAAAAGGATGCAAAAAGCAAGTAAGTAAAAAAATAAACTACAAAAACTAAGCGATATTTCCATGCCAAAGTACCGGTAGGTGCGGATGCCTATTTCCGAAATAAGGATGCGGTTTTGCGTTTTCGGTACCTTCCTTCCGCAACAATATACAGAGGACGTATTCCCTAATGGGCGATGGCCTCTATACAGCACCTCTTCACTTTTAGAGCTCCCCAGCAGCACCTTATACCAGGCGCGCAAAGTCCGACCATCAGTAAGTGCTGCGAAACCGCATGGCTTGCCACAGTTTAACACATTCGCCGTGTAGGTACGAGTATACCCAGCCAAAATACAGGAAAGTACAAAGCACCAGCAAAGGACATTAAAAATTAACTCTCATCTCTGCGAAGATGGCGCGCCTTTTTCCTTTGAATGAAGGTTACTGTTGCCACAAAGTGAATTGAAATTGGTTTACGCGAATGGGGGTGGCGTAGTGTGAGCCAGGTGGTGGTCTATCAGGTGTGCAAGGATGTGCTGCAACCACATTCAGGATGTGCAATCACCTGGAAAAATGTTTCGTTACTTTTGCGAGGCAGAGAGAGAGAGAGAGAGTAAGAGGAAATTTATGAATTACATTTGTGTGGCTTTGCCTGTGATTACATCCTGTAATGTTATGAGTGGAGTATCCTTCCTTCTCTGGCTTACGTTGGGACTTGGGAACGTTGTTGGGCAGGGCAGAAAACACCGAAGGTGTTAGCAAGGAAAATTTATAGAATGCATTTTCGCAGCTTGAACAGGAGCTGCTCTGGTATATACAGATGAGTGTCTGGAGGGTTCATTTTTTTCGAATTAATTTCGCTGCTTCATTTGCGGAATTGGTTTAGAGAATAGGGGGTTGGCTTGGCTTTATGGGTTTGGGAGATTTAATGGATTTTGATATTGGGTTACCAGTCCAGCCTAAAATGTGATGCTCGTGGGGGGCTTTTAGTGGTATTTATGGCTGGAATTCATTTAAGTCTTAAGAGTGTATCTTGTTTGCCACGAAGATGGGAAATTAAAAAGCTAAGCGCCTGAAAAATGTCTCTCAAGTAATTTTGAGAGTATTTCGTTTGGACTGTCAGGAAAGTATTAAAGAGGAGATTTGAGTCCGCAACTATTTAAATAATACTTATGAACCCCTTCCGCACCACCCTCTTCTTTCTCACAGTTCGCTACTGTCAGGAACGTTACTAACCACGGGGGCATTGTTTCAAATAACGCAGTGCTCAGACATAAATAGGGATTGACGGCAACGAAAAGGCGGACGTTCTTGTAGAAACATGTGTCAGCTGATGTCAGGCACATTCATAAACGTACGTAGTTATCTTGAGTCGACTTGATTGGTCTGGACTAGTGTAACCTGAACGCAAAGACTTGATTCGTCGGGAATGTTACTTTTCCTACGTCAGCCACACATGTGAACTCTCAACGTAGTACTTCTACTACGTCACGAATTTCTTGACTAGCTACCCCTGCATAAACGTCAACTGAAAGAGCTGTTCATACATAAATAACCGATCCAAGCCAATCAAACTGAGATACTCAAGTCAGGCAGCTGTCAGACTTATTTAACTATAGTCGTGTTTTTTGAGCTTCGATCTCAGCAAAGCAAAGTAAAGTAGGATTTTCATCATGCAATTACAAAAATTACGTTCTATACTTTACTTTGCTTTGCTGAGATCGAAGCTCAAAAAAACACGCCTTATATACCATTGAACGTCCCCATTCTGTGTTGAAACCTTGTTGATGAAATAGTCCTTTTTCATACAGATGATGATAAGCTTTGGCACTAAAAATTGGAGCTAGGTAAGAAATGTGAAGCAATCCGAAAATTATTATGTGGTAAGTGGTAGTCTGGTTCGAACATCTCTCAAATATAATGGCGACGTTCGGATTCCAAGATCATGTAAAACGTCAACTAGATTTTTCTGGACGAAGTTTACGTGCCTGTGACACATATATGGTTTCGATACCATGGTATCAATACTATGGCATCGTGACACACTGTGGAACGTAGTATAGTTTGACAGTTGCTATGCTCCTGCGGACAAAAAAAACGTGACACACACCTAGTATAGACACCATGGTATGAATTCTATAGTTTAAGTAAAATTATTCTCCACTTCATGATAGTGGCGCTGATTTCGCTAAGGAGATGGCTATACCACGCACAAAAAACCCTAGCATCTACGCTCAAACCACATTTCTGGTATTAACATGGTATACCCTGAAGGACATGTGGTTCATCTCGATACTATGGTATCGAAACCATATGTGTGTCACAGGGTTTACTAAACTAGAAATCCAATTTCTATTAGCTTACCAAAACTGACAGCAATACCAAAATACCAATTTCAATCAACTATTATTTATTAGGTACACAACTTGATATTTGGTCAATTTTATCCGTCAAAATCAAAATGGGCTTGCGTGGTCAACGTCATAAACGTCAATTGAAAGATCTGTTCATATGACCGATCTTAGCCTATCAAAACTGCGACACATCAAATCAGACTGTCAGACTTATTAAAGTAGATACTAAAACGTCCCCAATACTTGACCTTTTATTGACATCAAGAACTGTCAGAAATGAGCAATTTCCATGGGTTATAACTTTACCTTCAAGCATTTTAATACATCTAAATTTTATTGCTTTTATTATTTATAAGTAGGTATCTGACTATAGCCGTGTTTTTTTTAGCTTCGATCTCAGCAAAACAGTGAAAGTAGGATTTTCATCACGCAATTACAACAACTACGCTCTACTTGACACTTCGAGGCTCAGCTGTAGTTGTTGTTGTTGTTGTAATCCTACTTTAATTTGCTTTGCTGAGATCGATGCTCAAAAAAACACGCCTTATATATTTATTCATTTTAGCAAAAAAAAAAATAATTTTACTAGGAACAGTAGTTTTATAATCCTCTCATATTCGCCGATACGTAGGTACCTACTAGTTTTCAGATTTTAGATTTCTTGGTTACAAATTGAACGCTCTCTTTATAGTTGGTAGGTATTCGACTGATTAGAAAATGTGTAGCCTTTGACACTTATCTACGATTTTGTCTATTCAGATTCACTGGTTAAAAATAATAAGAATTCAACGAAATGCTAGTCCAATTTGTTTTATAAACATTGTTGTGCATAAAATAATTAACAGAAATAGCATTATGCAATGTGTTTCTTTGCATTTGGAAATTTGCAATAAATGTAAACAAAACAAACCAAGTTGCAACTCTGAAATGATGAGATTAGGAAAAGTTCTATGAAGTAAAATCACAAAAAGATTGTTTTTTTCCTTTGGCAATCGAACATATAAAGTGACTTAGAAGCACGTTCTTTTCTGTCCAATTGGAAACCATTTGCGAAAGCAAAGATGGCTGTGTCAGCTTTACACAATACACTGAATGATGTTTTCGTACATATCCAGATACACGAATATACTGAATAGATAATTGATGTCATTTCCAAAGGCAAAAAATAACAATGTTTTTTTTCATTCAATTGTGAAAATATTGATAGAAGTAATGCACTTGTTTTTTTTGTTCGTCAATTTCTGTACTTTTTCTGTTTAATTTCCGAGACAACTTCCGATTTTTTAGAAAAAAATACTGCTGACTGATTCCTTTTTCTCCATTCCAAGAATAAAATAATTTGTCAGTAAAATAGAAATTAGTACCGTCAAATGCCCTTACATTGACCGATTTTGAACTTTAAACGCAGATTTAACAGCCCTGTGCAGGATTATCTGCATAAATACAATTGAAGGCTAAGGGGACAATCACTCTTTGCCAATTTTCAGAAATTTGCAGAGATGCAATTGATTTTGAAGTAGTTATTAAGAAAACTGTCATGGTCAATGTTACATCCCATTTGTTCCTAACATTGACCGCGCAATGTTCTTAACATTGACCACCGGCTAAATAATGAAAACACAGTTGTTTATTTCGTATTTTTTAATAAAATTAAGAAAATTAAGAATTATTAACATGAAAAAGAACACATTTACTTCAATTTAATTAAATGCATAAATACAGAAAACATGCAGATCAGGTACTTAATTCATTGTAATTTTTGTGTTGCATCTATATAAAAACCAGTCTTGCTTACCTATATATTATATTAATAAGGTTATTTAAAAAAGAGGTTAAAAAAAATATTAAGTTTTAGAACTAATAATTATCTTTGGAGCTCAGCAAGACTTGCTGGAAAAGTTCTTCGACTGAAGAGTCATCATCACCATTGGAACCCAAGATTTCGATTTGGAGTTCTTGGAGTGAACCAGTCTCAACTTGCTCATTAAAAAGCTCAGCGGCATCTGCTACAAGGGGATGTTGAGTGTTGGTAGCTACATCGTCATTCACAGCCACTGCTCCATCATAAGCATTTTCCATTTCAAGGGTTGCATCGTAACCATCTATATCCTCAAGCATAATTCCAAGGCCTGGCTGAGTTTTGACCTTTGTGCGCCTTTTTCGGATTGGCGATTCTCCAGAACCAAAGCGCAGATGTTTTAAAACTGCTACAACAGATTCAGCTACGTTGGACCGAATCTCATCATTATTTATTTCGCTATTTGTTGGATCCGGTAAACGTGAAAGAACTTCGTTTGGATTAAAAGGCACTATACCACATTTCCTAAATCCAGATATAAGGTTTGTGGATTGGTTATGTGTGTTCACGCTTTCTTCTATTAATTTTTTTAATAATGGCGGAAATGCATCTTTAGAAAGCGTTTGAGCTTTTGAGTCTTGAGTCTTTCCACTTATCTAAAATTCGACGCCAAACTTTTTTAAGCGGTCCAAAAAAGGCGACATCCAAAGGTTGGCAAATATGTGTTGAATTTGGCAACAAACAAGCGAAGCGTATGTTGTTTTGCTGAGCACCTGAAACGACGGCAGGGGAAAAGTGACTTGCCAAATGGTCACCAAGAAGAACAATAGGACCGCTTAACCTCCTCGTGTTCGGAAGGAAATGGTTTAAGAACCAGTCTTTAAAGATAGTCCGTCCCATCGAACCACCCTGACATGCTTCGGTTGTACTTCGTTTTTGGAGGACCTCCCAATAACCAAGACGCCCATAAGTTTTCCGCTTTGTAAACAACATATGGTGGAATGAGCTCCCCTGCCGCAGATCCACAAAACATTATCGAAATGTTAGACTTTGTTGAGTCCTTTATGTTTTCGGGGTACCTTACTCCTCTCTTGAAAACGCATTTTTTTGAGCCCGGATCATCGGAAAGGTTAGTCGGATCATTTTCCAGGGTTAGTGTAGTTTTCAAATTACGAAAAAAGTCGCCTACATGCTCATGACTGACCTTTGCTTTGGCCGGCTTTAAATTTTGCGATGCTCGAATACAAAGTTCATGTTTGTGCCTTGAAAGAAATCCTCTTAACCATTTTCTGCCCGGCAAGTTACACTTTTTAAATGAAGGAACTTCACGTTTGCAGGAATCGAGATAGTTTTTTGTGAGACATCTCAAATTATCCCCAGTAAAGGGAAAGCCCCACTCACTTACTGTTATTAAAGAATTGACTATCTCCATTTCTTCCACATCTGAAAGTACCGTTGGACAACCAATTTTTTCCCCTCTTAGTCCTTTAATTCGGTTCATAAGGGTTCCCTTCGCTATTTTGTACTTTTTAGCACACGCGTTGATGCTTGATCTTCCATCTTTTATTTCTCGCAAAGCTAGTTCCATATCCCTAGCTGAAGTGCTATTGTAACGTCGCTTTTTGGTTACTTTCGGCATTCTGAATCAAAAATATTTGAAAAAAAAAAGCTTGGTCAATGTTTTGAGCCCCCTACAATGAGTATGAGCCCTAACATTGACCGAGGGTCAATGTTAGGCACCACTCGGTCAATGTTAGGAATAACCAATAAAAATATAGGTGTCTTTTTTAAAATTAATTTTTAAAACGAATTAACAGCTTTTTAACACTAAATTCATATTTTTCTAAGAGCAAATATTTTAAATAACATACCTACCTGATACGTTTTTTTGCTGAACAGATTATCTTAGCTATATTTTACAAATAAAAGTGTCCCGCACTCGAACTTTCGCCTTTTGAACCGCACTTACTTTTTATCGACAGAAGTGACATCTGTGCCAGGAAATCTGCTTACTGCTGAAAATGCCATCTGGAGAATAATAGGGCAACCAATTTCTGAAGAGAACAGTATATTTGTTCGCTTCATGTAGCGACTAGAGCGGATTTAAAAACTTTCCAGATTTCGGTCAATGTTACAGACGCGGTCAATGTTCGGGTATTTGACGGTAGGCAAATATTATAAACCGTAATGCAAACAGTCTAAATATCTGGATTTTGTTTTGTTTAAATGCCTGAACTCCTATAAAAGCCGGCATATGTAGGTACCTACCTAACCTACTTGTTTTGATATTGCAATTTCCCATAAAAATGTCATCCGACGAACTGACAGCACTCTTTTCCTTTTGCATATCTACCCATAGCTGTCATTTTTTTTAATTGACATCTTGCACAAGAAAAGACGACAGAATTTTTTCAAGCTTTGAAAAATTAATAGATTTTTGTTTTTCCTACGTTTTGCATATAGAATTTGTACTGAAATTTTATTCGAAACGCTGTTTAATATAATCTCGACAAAATGGAAGCTGTTCCAAGGCTTCATATGTTGTGGTTTGCACTCAAAACAAGTCCCGAAGGAACATCATTTGCCAATTTGAAAAGGGTAAGGATTTTGTTTTTTCTTTGAAATTACCTCATTTTTCGCTTATAATTTGAGTTTTACATGCAAAATAATGAATAACGCACAGAGCTTGTATTTTCTTTGTCGCTTTTATTTCCCTAATAATCTTATTGCTGATTGCACTGATTAAATTATGTATTTGCAACTTTGTTTACAACAATGACGATGAGTCACTCAATTTGTCTCTATCAAATTTTTGTCTGGCTAATTGCAGTATATTGCTGAATGCTATCAAGAAGATCCCGAGGCGTACTCGAAAGATGTCCACGCTTTGGAGCTGCTAAGAAATTCCGCTATGCGTCCGGCCAAAGACATTCAAGGATGCTCTACACTGAAGCGCTACTATTGTCAGCTGCATTCGCTGACAAATCGATTTCCACAGATATCCGATCGCTCGGTGTTCACGTTCACCTGGAAGGATCTGTACCAAAGTAATGTGAGCGAGGTTTCTGATTTACGTTTCGAAATGGCCGCTGTGCTCTTTAATATTGCATCGTCTCACACGCAAGTGGGCGCGTCAGTGTCGAGAGGTGACGTCGATGGCATGAAGCTGGCTTGTACTCACTTTCAGTGCGCGGCATGGGCATTCGGGGAACTGAGGGAGAGGTACGCGGGCGTAAACAGTGGAGGAGATTTCATGACCCCAGAGTTGTTGCTGTTCATGCAACAGGTATCGTTCGCTCAGGCCCAAGAATGTATTCTGGAGAAGTCTCTGATTGACAACCGAAAGCCAACCATTGTGGCCAAAGTCACGGCGCAGATTGTCACGTATTATGGAGCCGCATTGGCTGCATTGTTAACTGGTGGAGATGATGGCCCTATTGGTCAGGTTATTGATAGTAGTGTGTATAAGTTGTGGAGGAAGTATGTAAAGTTTAAGATATCATATCTGACTTGCATCTTGTTCCTATACCAGGGACAGCAGTCCGAGGAGCAGCAGAAGATGGGCGAACGGCTTACATTGTATCAGGTGAGTGTCAATCAAATATAGATCTTGGTCTTTTTATATATCGATTCGACTAGTACAGCACTTACCCATTCGACTCTGTACTTATTTTCCTTAGGCCGCTTGGGATAAGTTGGAAGAAGCCCGCAAGGAGAGCAAGGGCCTCCCAGACCAGAAGGAGATCATCGAGTCCCTGACATTCACCGCGGACGTCGTCGAGGGTAAACGAAAAAACGCTAAAAACGAAAACGAGTTCATCTACCACGAATCAGTTCCTGAACTCTCTGACATAACCGCCATCCAAGGCGCGAACCTCGTCAATGGCATCGGCTTCAGCGTAACTGACCCAGATGTAGCTGGAGAGGATATATTTGGGCGTCTAGTTCCAATGAAAGCCCACGAAGCCAGCTCCCTATACAGTGAAGAGAAGGCCAAAATCCTCCGGGAAATCGGTGCCAAAATCGAAAAGAACGACATGGAACTTGCCTCTTACATGAGTTCCCTGACTCTAGACAATCTTAATATAAGCGAAGAGAAGGCCAATAAAATACCCCAGGGTATTGTTGACCGCTGCGCATCGCTTAATGCCAACAAGGCTGCCATTCCCGACTTAATCGCTTCAATGTCCCACCTGGCCGAAATATGCGCCGAGGTGGAAACAAACTTAAACGAGATGAAGGCAATTCTTGGCGAGGAGGAGGCAAAAGAAAGCCAATTCCAACAAAACTCTGGGGTTCATCGATCCAATGCGCATTTCACCGAGTTGACCCGTGAGTTTCAAAAGTACTCTGAGGCGCATCAGAAGGCTGGCGAGAGTAACGACACACTGCGCAAGGCAATGGAACTGCATGTGAACAACTTAAAGATCCTCTCAAAGCCTTTGCAGGAAATTCAGCTTAGCGTGCCCAAACTCAGCGCTGAGCTTAACACCAGTGATCTGTTCAAGGACCTCAAACTCATTCTGAACAAGGTGAACGAAATGAAAGCACAACGTGCACAGTTCCATGCTGATCTGCGTATCGCCGTGAACAACGATGATATCACCACCAAGGTGATTGCGCACGGAAATGACGAAGGCCTACAGGCGCTCTTCGCAAGAGAATTGAAGAAACATCAAAAGCAAATTCTGTTAATCGAAGCGAATCTTACCGCACAGGGAAATATCTTAGCCGCCTTAACAGAGTCCTATGCGAAGGCGGCACCGATTTTGAAGACCCTCTCCGATGTGAAGCACAAGAAGGATAATTTCTTCTCATCACTGGCCGCTTCGTTTGACGTCTACGAAGACCTGCTCGGTAAGAGCGCCAAAGGATTGGAGTTTTACAAGAAACTCTCGGGCAATGTCCAAAAGCTATTGGCAAGAGTTCGAGCAGCCAAGGACGTTCAAGAGGAAGATCGTCAACAGAGAATGAAGAGTACGGCGCCAGTTGTAGTTCCATCGATCCCAAAGAATACTGCGCCCAGCGTGAAGTCGAGTTCAACACCGAAACTGAAAGATTATTTGAAAGGCAATGCGAGCATGAGTGATGCCTCGGCCTCTTACATTCCATCGATTCGGCCGAATCCTCTTGGATCGGAAAATCCATCAGCAGCGGCTTGTGGCACGGCCTCTTCGGCAGCCAATCAATCTTACTCTCAGGCAGTTGGTCCGAACGAGCCGCCTCCGCCCTATAGTGTAAACCAGTATTATGAGCCAAGCGGCTACGCGAATCCCATTTATCACAACACTCCAGCGCCGCCGTACGACGCTCAGACGTATTATCAGCAGGGATATGCAAATCCCCCAGCAGCAGCAGGGAATTCGGGATATGAACAAGCTCTGGCCTCACAAATGGAAAATATGGCCATTCCGCAGCAGAAGGACTATAACTACGGGTATCATCAATACCCACAGGTGCCAACTCCTTCGACTCAGCAAAGTGTTGCACCGCAATCATATTCTGCGTCATATGCGGACACAGCGCAATCGTACCAACTTCAACCGCAATCAGCTGCTCCTTCGTCTGTAGTACCGCAGTCCTATCAACAACAGGCTTCAGTTGCTTCAGCTATTCCCCAGAATCCACTCTTATACTCACCCTACTCACAGCAGGCGAGCTCAACTTCATATCAGTACCAAATGCAACCGACTGTGGACACCTCGGCTCCAACTCATCAGTACCAAACGCCTGTGAATGCTCCCACGCCTCAGCCTGCTGCGAGCTCCATTCCGTATCAGTACCAATCGCCGGCGCAGCCAAAAGTAGACGCAGTGCCTCCTGAACCTGCATCGAGTGCCATTCCGTACCAGTACCAACCACAAGTCGATGCCACTCCCCAGTCCCAGTACTACCAGCCAAGCCCATATTCGACTCAGTACAACCCAGATACATTCCAAGACCCGACCTATGGCACCGAAACCCAACACTATCAGGCACCAGTGCAAGACGCTTACATCGGAATGCCGGTTTCTGAAGCTGGCAGTACCAGCCAATCTTACTCTACACACCCAGGCTACAGCTTTAATTCACACTCGGGCACCTATGAGTACGGAAGCGGTTACCAAGGCATAACAGCGACCGGTTTCTACGGACAGTACACCAGTGCCCTGGGACAGGCCGGGCAAATCAACAGTACCACAACCGAGTCGGGAAATACAAGTAAAATCAGCTCACAGGACCAAGACGTAAGTGGTGTCAAATCGGAATCAATCCGCAGGTCTTACAATTTTCCCGTTTCAGCTTACTATCGTGTCTCACACCAAACAACAGGAACTGCAGGTGGAACCAGCACCCGCACCCACACCAGACCCGGCAGCGGCTGACCCAAGCAACGTCAGTTACTACTCCCTCCCGTACGGCTATCAGTCGAACGGTGATGTTAGCGGTTCAGCATTAGGGTATCCAGTGCCGCAGGTTGCCCACTCAACAGCTATGTATACCCCAAGACAGACAACGATCTACATACAAAGTGGACAGAACAAATCCATTTTGACCACAAAAAGCGAGGAGTACGGTGAGTTACACGATTAGTTGGAATTGACACAGGTTTCAGTGTATTTTTTTTACATTTTAGCACCATCGCCCACGGCAGGAGCAACACCACCACCAGCGGCAACCAATCCAACGCCCGCGGCGAATCCTGCTCCCCAGCCGACTCCTCGGCCATCAAAGAAACCATCTTCGAACATAGACCTTCTGACCGATATCGACTTTTCAATGGGCGTGGCCCCGATTCTACCGGCTCCAGCATTGCAGCCCCAAATTGCAACTGCAAAGACGGAAGCTCCGCCAGTACCTGGCCCAGTTTCACCGATAAAGGAGTCCCCGGCAACAGTACCAGCGACTGCAGCAGCAATAGATTCACCGATTGCACGCAAGATGTCCTACGACAACCTGTCAATCGCTTCAGATCTCAGCTCGTTGGATCATTTCGATTGGGAGAGTGTGTCGCAACGCAGCGATGGCGGTCTGAAATGCTCGTCTCCCCCGGGTAGCTTTTTAGCCAAGTCGACCACCGCCGATCCATTCTCCGATGCGAAAACCTTGAAATATTTCCACAAGGAAGTGGAGCGCTTCGAGAAGACAATTGAGACGTTGAACGTCCAGATGCTAAATGGAAGTACTCCACTGAAGAGCAAGTGGAAGGAACTGCACGATTTGTTGAAGAAAGATTCGCCAAAGCGGACAACTGCGATAGCGAAGCTCTTTCCGGAGAAAAATCGTTCTTTGGACTGCATTCCTTACGATCATGCTCGAGTTGTTCTGGAAACAAGTACTGATGACTACATCAATGCGGCTTATGTTAAGGTAGGTTCACAATAAGCCGCATGTCAAACAGTTTATTGGAATTTATGTTTCTCTTAGGACCTAGGACCGGGTTGCCCGAACTTCATCATCGCGCAGACACCGCAACAGAACACACTGAATGACTTTTGGTCGATGATTTGGTCGCAAAAGGCGAGGACCGTCGTGTGTCTGCACACGCCAAATGAGGTGGGTTGCATAGCCTGCAACTGCTTATTTGTAATTCATTCCATTAATCATTCCAGCTTCTCGACCCCTTCTGGCCGCAAGAAGTAAACTCCGAGATGCATTTCGACGACTTCTCCGTTAAAGTAGTCAAACTTAACAGCCTCTCGCACTGCACCGAGCTAAGTTTGAAGTTATCCATGAACGGGGCTGATGCCATTCTTGACCTCTCCCTAATTCAAATCAAAGCTTGGACAAAGAGGTGCATTACATATCCTTCGTTCAATTTGTCTTTAACACTCGCGTTTCTCTTGCAGCTCGCCGACGCAAATTCTAGGAATCGCCCAAAATGTCCTAATGGGTCACAAGCAGCGCTGTCTCGAATTCAAAACCAATTCGCCGCTTATAATGAACTGTTTGACTGGATCCGAGCGTTCCGAACAAATTGCCCTGGCAATTTGCGCCATTTTGGCCACCCAAGCTAAGCGCCCGCTTCTTATTAGTACGTTTTACCACTCACTCACTATCAAACTCCATATTTATGTGATTCCCCTTTCAGATGTCGTTGACGTTTGGTATCGCATTTGTAGTCAGCGGCAGAACGCCTTAAAAGATGCCGCCAACTTGGAGCTCTCGATGCAGATTGTTCTTAGCCATGCTCACGACGTTCTCAACAAACGTAAGTGCACTCAAACGACTCTCACTCTGTTATCTTGATTGAAAGAAAATGTCGAATTTCAGGTGGCATAATGACGTCATACCAAATGAAGACAGCCCAAACTGTTACCGCGAAAGAGAAGGAAGAAGCTAAAGATCCGCTCAACGAATTGGATCCACTGTGGAAATTGAAACAAAAGTAAACTCATTCGCCTGGAGAAGAGCTCAGCTCTGTGCGGTCTTGGGACTGAATATTAGAAAAAATCTTTTTGCATTCATCGATATTTCATGTTTTATTTGATAAAGGAAAGAGCAGGAGAGCCTGAAAGGTTTCTTCGTTTTAAGAATGTTTACATTTGTGTTTTTATAAAATTGTCGTTTCATTTACATATTTATCTAGAATCTTGATATTCGCTTAACTATTTAACATTATTATTGTAATCAACTATTTATGGCACAGCATTAAAACTTTACAAAATAAACTTTACCGATCGTATTTTCATTGAACAACTCACACGACAACATTTCGTTAGGGCAGAGAGGGTTGAAGTCAATGTGACGAGACAGCAGTCCTTCATGAGGCATTTACAAACTGATGTTGTTCGTTTATAGAAAATTGTTTTAAGTGCTCTGATATGGTAGAGACCTGGGCATGGCAAAGAATGAAACTCCCTGTCACCGGTCACCGCATCCTCTACACAGGGGTCAGATTCTGTAAGGCGAAATGATCAAACGTTTTCTTGCGCACGAATCATTTTCCTTATGTTACACAAGCAATTTTTTTCGTGACGTGAACACGAAAATAGGTCTGTTCCTTTTGTAGTAAGAATGGAAAAGACTGTCAAAATGGCAGTGGTGGGGATAAATTCTCTCACAGAGAGAGACACTCACGAAAAAGTTAGGGAATGCTTTTGCTTTTGTAGTAATAAGGTTCGTTCGTGTACTTTCAGCATAGAAAAATGAAAAATGTCAAATATCAAAAATCGAGAGAGAAATCTCTCAGTTTCAAGAGAAGTAGGTACGTGACCGGTTTTCTTACAAAAAGTTTAAGAAATGTCATTTTGACATTATCGTAAAATGCAGCATCTACGAAATAAGTTGGAATTGCATTTTTTATCAGCTAAATACCTATTAAACTTAACATTTTGAATGCGCTGATATGTTCTAGAAGAATATTCGATTACTACTTCTTCCTCCGACATCGTTGAAGACGAAAATAAATAGAGTTTTACTTGACAAACGTTTGAGCTGTCACTTAGTTGTCAGTTTTCATTTTTCATTTTTCAGTAAGTCGGAATTCGGCGAGTAGAAAATTACGAAAAAATGAAAAGAGGGATTTTTCTCTCATTTTTTTAAATTTTCTCAGTACGTGGTCGCATTCGCACAGTTTCTTAGCAAATTTTTAATAATTTAACGTTTGCAAAAAAGTACCCGAACGAACCTATAGTAATCTATGAAAAAAGACAGACATATAATTCAAAAATTCAAAAAGTGGTACGAAAAGTCGTTAAAATATCTGATAAACTCAAAGAATTTGCTAATTTACGAACAAAATAAGTTGATTCATCTACCTAGCGGTGAAAGTGATTCGGAATTAATCGAATTCATGAATCCGAGTATATGGAAGAGCTTGTACTGATTATACTACCAGCATTCGAAAAGAGGACAAAGCGGCACAGCATTAAACATTAGCACGAGGAGGTTGTCCTTTCTTACTCCTTACAGCGAGGAAGAATTTCGTCGCCACCAAAAGAATCTAAGGATTTTTCTGCCTGTTGATACCATTTTAATATACAAGAAATCAAAACAAATGTCAAATAGGACAACAAATTTCGAATCAGCTGTTAATTGACAGCTTTTTCAAATCTTACACCAAGAAATTTGTTGAGTAAAAATTCGTAAGATTCTCAGTGGAGGGGTAATTCCTTGCTCTCTCGATGACGCTCTCTTTTACGAATTTTTCAAGTTAAGGAACGGCATTGAGTAAAAATTCGTAAGATTTAAAAGTAAAGGAACGTTGAACGTTTCGCCTTACAGAATGCCAACCCAGGACTTCCACATTGATTTTTATTTTCATTTGTATCCTATCTCCGCATGGTGTAGGATCTCAGCTTTCATTTTGTTATAAAAAGGAATTCCTGGGGTCGAATCTCCGCTCCGTGAACGAGCGGATTTAAGTTGATTTTATATGTGAAACAAAAACAAAATCCGTCTCGTAATGCTCGTTTACGGACGTTGCAATTCGACCCCCTGGTAACGACACACGAATCGAGGTAAATCCATCTTTTATCTGTCATTTGTTCTCAATTACCTGTCTGATATTAGGGGGGGAGTCTTTACTATAGTTAAGTTCAAGAAAAGATCACTTAATGGCAGCTCATCAAGTTTTTCATTTCCGAAAACAACTTTGTGTCCTGGAACCCAGAATCAGCTGTGTCAGTAGGTGAAGGATTGAATAAAAGAGATGAGAAATCTATCAAAAGCGAATGAATTTTAAAATGAAAATCAGAAGCAGCCGCGCACAAATGGCGCTCGACGGCAGACTTTGCTTCTTTGTAAAACAAACATTGAACTGCGTTCGGTTGCACAACCGTGTCAAGGTAGTTGTAGACAGTCCCCAAACACCTCAAGTTATATCTGTCTACGGAGACGTTCTGTTCGAGACGTTGGTGTTGGAAGTCCTTTTTAGTTGACAGCATAACTTTGTCTTGCCCTCAATGACCGCTAAGCCCATCTTCGCAGCTTCACTCATAATAGGTACTCACAAACGCGCCATTGACATCACGCTGCGTTCTGCCAATTATGCAATGTCGTCGACGTACGTGAGTAATTAATTGGACGGATTTTTGAGTGACCGTGCCTCTAGTGTTGGCGTTTGAGTTTTTTATCGGCGAGTTCTTTACCGACCTTGATGGAGAAGCGTGCTTTCTCCATCGTCGGACAGGTTTGGCAGGGATGCCAAAACTAGACCTCACTTTGTATAGCTTACATTAACTATTCTTGATGAGTGCGAGCATCTCACGAAATAAGTTGGTGTAACCGGTCTCGAATCGTCACTTCCGTGAACGAGCTGTACGTTCACGGAATTAAGTTAATTTTACATGTGAAACAAAAACAAATTCCGTCACGTTATGCTCGTTCACGGACGACACGATTCGACCCTGCTCTTTAATAAATGACACAATTAAAACCAACTGAAGAAGAGACGTTCTTGTTTGCCTATCTTAAGACGAAATGCTGTAAATCGAAGAAAATGATGTTGCCATAGGAAAAAGTCTCTGTCTTTCCCAATGCTTCTTTGCCCGACGATTTCACAGTCACTAAAATAATTTATAAAAAAAAGTTATTTAACGAAAACTAATAGAGTAGGTTATGCGAGAAAATATTTTTCTTTGTGTTTTTTTTAAGTAGGTGGTACTTTTTGAGATGTACTTACTTTTTTTTTTTTTTTGTTTAAAAACCGAAAAATGTGTGTAGAATTTGTATTTTTTGTTGGATAAATAAATCTTTGTCCCAATGTTGGTCTCTCCGTTTCTTTCGGTATATTTTTCCGAAGTATTGTTTAAAGTTGGCAACTGAAAGCCAAACAAATATTTTCTTCTCATGGAATTTTCTGGAGGGTAATCTCAGACTAATTTTTATTTGTTCATACGATAGCTATTATTTGGGATATTATGTCCGCCAAATGAATCCATAAGTAAGCAATTTAATGCGCATTCTATTTGAGCGTTTGCCTGTGTTACATAAATGGCGCCCAACGTTTGTTGGCGCCACACTACAGTACTTGACATCTTATTTAGATTATTTTCAATCTATTGCGTAATAAATTAGTAAATTTGCTTTTGTTATATTTGTCCTTCTGTTTGTGTTTTCTGTGGATTTACAACACCACACATTCCTAACACGGAAGATTAAATGGATGCCCAATACTAACTAGCCGTCTGACTGAAACGGCCAGCACTATTGAACACACAAAAATACGCGACATTTGGTCGTTCTTCATGTTTATATTTTTATAGTAATGGTTTAAGGAAACTCGGATCTATCTGTCCCATTTCGTGGAAAAATGTGATTGCGTGTTAATCCAGCATCGTAGGTACTTTTGTAACCTGCAATAGTCTGATAATTTTATTCCGATCAGAAGTATATTTAATGTGGTTTTCGATTGGGCTCCTTCAGATTTGAACATAAAAAACTCACTTGCTCTTTTTTGTGTTGATATCTCTGCGATTGGAATATGTGTAGCCTTCGACACTTTTCACTTTTTCGTTTTCGATTGAAGAAAAGAATTGCCCTTTCTAAGAAAAGAGCAAATCTAGAAGTGCTCTTTCGATGTATTCTAATGAACTAAAATGCCCTGAACTCGCCAACACATACTAACAAAATGTCAGATTGAAGTGTTTGTTGTGTTATTAGAAACAAATTTTTCGCTTGTGATCCGAAAATATTCAATTATTCGTGCAAAATGTAAACTTAAATTAAAATATATTGATTTGGCTGTATTTATTACTGCAGAAAACAAAAATAATGTAGCAACAGAAAACCAAATCTCTCATAAATGGTGTCTACCACTATAACAAAAGTGCTCCACGAATTTCATTGAAAAGAGCAATTCTGAATTTCGGGCCAATTCTCTCGGATCTTCAATGAAAAACGCCATTAGAGTAACGGTAAACCGGCCGAACTGGGGGGTCTCAGTATGATGATAGGAAGTGCTGTCTTAAAACGCACACGGGCTTGTTATTCGCTAACTCCTATCCAAAATCGTGATCACTTTAAGGCACTCGTTTGCATTTGTTCTCCACAACTCCACCGAACAAATATTTTCTTTATACAAAATGGAGTTTCACAATGTGGACTTTGTGATTTAGTAGAAACAATATCAGCATTGTTTTTATGAGCTTCGATCTCAGCAAAGCAAAATAAAGTAGGATTTTTATCACGCAATTACAACAACTACGCTCTACTTGACACTTCGAGACTGAGTTGTAGTTGTTGTAATCGCGTGCTGAAAATCCTACTTGACTTTGCTTTGCTGAGATCGAAGCTCAAAAAAACACGCCTATCGTCAAAAATACTGAACATTCCTCTCAACAATTCAGCTCTTGCAATCGGAAATTTAAATTTGTGAGCACGCCACAGTTAGTTCAATAGCATAAACAAATCATACCCAACTCGCAATTATCAATAGCTGCAACTTCACGTCGGATATTTTCTTGTAGGGTCTGAAACGTTGGGAGACTATCCTGTTACCACTGGCTAAAGCTATCCCCTTAAAGTCGCACTGAGTAAGGTCGAGGCGGTCGGGTGACCGAGATGTCAGGAGTATATTTCCGAACCTATACTTGCCGATTTATTTATTGTGACCCTCAGTTTCTTCATTGAAGCCTTAGGTAGAGGGACCCCGTCTTCCTGAAATTGTGGTCTGTTCTTACATACGGTAAACAGCTGCAGTTGCGGTGTCAAAAGCTCATCAATCAATCAATCGGCGATATGCCAGCAAAGACTGTCCCTCGCTGGTTAACAAAATAAAAGCAAAATTACATACAACACACACAATCTTGGGACAGAGCAGACATTATTTTGGATGGCGCTCCCTAGGGTTGACATCGATGTGAAAATGTGCCTTTTCAGTAAACAGTATTATTCCAAGTGTTCGTCTTGTTCAAAATTATTCCAGCTCGTTAGAAAATTGAATGATTTGCATTTTGTGTGGGTACAATTTTAGTTTCTTTTTCAAAGCAAGCCGTTCATATTGTTTGTATTGTGACTCGAGCCACATTATTCTGGCGCCGCTGCTGACATCAATGGTCACAAAGAATGGTAATTAAATATCCCCTTTTATCTAAACTTTGGAAACAACTTCCACATAAGCTGCTCGGTCCATTACTTACTTATGTCGGTTTCCATTGATAAAAATGGAAAAAAGAAAAATGATGTAGAGAAGTTCATTCCGATTCTCGAATTGAAGTTAGAATCCACTAAAGAAGCACTTACACATGTGTAATCTTATAGGCGAAGGTAAATATCCAGTTAAGAACCGTTTTCTCTGCCTTAGAAACAACATACCTACATATTCACAGCACATTTGTTGTTGGGAAGCTTGAGCTGAGATGCAATGCTACGTGTAATTTGTTTTCCAATATTTTGTGTATAAGCCAGGTAAGTATAATGGTAAAATCTTTACCACTGCGCGAACTCTAGTTCATGTATTTTATACAAGCCAGCTGACAGCAGCCGTAGATTATTTTTGGCCATTTCACCAATTTATTTGTGGATTCAACCAGAAGCAGTATGAGTGGATCCCATAGTGCCTAGTGAAACCTCCCTAACAGTGACTCATTGCGAGTGACAAATCTGCATAATACGTGTCTCAAATCAAACACTAACGTCACCCTGTATGTTAACGTGAACTTAAGTAAGTTCGTCATCATATCTATAACCTCTTTAACATGTTACTTACTGAACGGGCTTCCTGAATCAAACAGAGGATTGTTCTTCCTTGGCTCGAGTTATTCGTGGAGGGGCAATAGGTACCTACGTGACGGAACGCTTTTGTTTCATTATGAGAAATCGACTTAATTTAATCCTTCACGAACGTGGAGCTCCTGTAGCATTATTGCTCATACGTCCGATGTGGCCCAGCCTTGCCCTTGGCTATCTCTAAATCCATCCAGAGTAAGAATAAAACAACGATTTCTGATGGTTTGTTTTGAAAGTACAAAATAAAAAAATACTTTATTCGTGTTGTGGTTTTTTTTTTAAATCGATTTTTGTTTAACGATATGAGTTGTGTGAGATGAATTTAATTTTGTTTACTTCATTCCTTGTCAAAATAACTTACAACATTTACTTATATAAAAACAATAATTTCAACAAAAATTAAAATCAGAAAATATTCATAATCGTAATTTGTTTTCTTAATTTGGCAGGTTATACGAAAATTAAACAAATGCATTGACACTTTTTCTTTTCTACATATTCAATTCAACAAAAATGTATTATTTGTTTGGATTTATATTTTCAGAGTGCTCTGTGCTCTTGCGAATCGGTAAATTCAATTTTTTTGTTACTGCAACTCGGTGCTAAGGCTCCATTTTGATTGCAAGAAGCATAAGGCACTCTTAAACGAGGATTTTCAAAATCAGTAAACTAAATGCTTTTGTTGTTCTTTTATTCTGTACTTTACTTAAGAGAGTTTGATTTTTTGCAATTTTTTTTTTTTTTAGTTTTAATTATATCAAAGAATAGATATAATATTGTTTATCTGTTTGTATGTGAGTCATTTTTTTTATTGTTTGTTTAAAGCTTCCGTTTTTTGTTTTTAAACATTTGTTCGCCTTTTGTGAGGTGTGTGATTGTGTTTGATGTAGGAGTTGGGAGGGGAATCATTTGTTTTTCTTTGTTTTAAAGCACCAATTCGTTGTAAGGCAATTTGTTTATTGTTTGAAGATGCGGGGAGTGGTATTTGTGAGTGGGTTTAGTGCTCTTTGGTTGAATTGCAGAGGTGCTTACGAAACTGGGTCTGTCCCAGTTATAATGGACGAGTTATAAGAACTTTTGTATGTATTCACCGCTAGTCGTTTGAAAATGGTTACAGGTAACGTTTCCTAGATCTAGATAGCTGATATAGGAAAAATGTCCATTAGAAATTAGCCCCAATAGAGATGTACATTATTCTGCTTGGAAGGGTAGTGCTAATGCTTTTGAACAGCAGCATGGATTTTGAAGGATTTGCTACTAAATTATTATGAATGTTTGAATGGTTTTCCACTGGGTGAAACATTTAGAAACGTTCAGTCCAAGTAGAATGTCATTTAGACTTCTGTATAGAAGTAACAAGAGGAAAACAAAATTGTTATCTAGTAGATTGCAAAATATCCGGTATTCAGCAATTTAAGGCAATTCTCCGTAAACAAGTTTTCTAGACAGAATTATACATCAAATACTTCGTTCAAGTGTCTACTAGGACATAAAAATTAACGGGCCATTTGGATTTTTGGACAAAGTCGCTTTTTAAGCACGTTTTTGATGAATGCTTTTAGCAAACATCGATACAAGGCCAGTTAGTATACACCTCTGCAGTTTTGGTATGCAAATTAAAGGTACATGCTGCGGCACATGATCCCAAGAATTCAGCACGAGTTCATGACAAGTTTTTGTCGACATTCGGGATGCTTTTATACTGTATTTCATGTGTTACAGTGATTCACCTCCACTCCCGTTGTCGTTCATTGTATACGGATCATGTGACACTTCGGATATTCAGATTAATTTCGAATTACATATTATAAATGATTTTACTTCCTTTACGATGAGTTCAATGTTCATTGTTTGTCTCAAAAATGTTACCAATACTGGGTCGGCATTCTGTAAGGCGAAACGTCCAAACGTTTTCGTGCGCACGAACGATTTGCCCTATGTTACACAAGCAAATTTCTTCGTGCGCACGAAAACGTTTGATCGTTTCGCCTTACAGAATCTGGCCCCTGATTTAACAACAATATGAAATATTGCAGAGTTCAGTTTACACCAAGCGACAACGGGAATATGGGCGATTGTCTATAGCCAAAGATTTAATTTGAAAACGTTCGCCAGGAACAGTAAGAAATATGAGGAAACATTCAGCACACTAACAAAATACTCTAGTCAAAGACACTTTTGAGCCAAATTTACCAAACAAGACTTTCAAGGCGTAAAGCTATTCAGCGGATACTCTCGAAACGTTTTTTGGGATCAGTATATACTGCTTTTCTTTTTTAAATGCATATTTTTCGAACAACTCTTTTGTTTTGCCTTTGCGTGGAATTTATCTTGCGTCATACTTAGGGGTGCTATTTCCTAATTCATGCAACACTTATAACTACTTATAAACCTCCTTTGTAGCTTGTAAACCTATAAAAACAAACGTATGTACAAGCAAATGTTCTCATAGGTAACAAGTTACGAGTGAATTCACAAACAATTCGAGTTTTATGAAATAGGCCAACAAACTGTTTTCGGTTTTTGAGAGACACCTTGTCCTTCATCCTCATTGTTGGTGTCTGTGATTATGATGACTAAATGACGCTGAAGTATGGTTGGGAGAACGATCGTTCTACATGTGCGTTTTGGATTTTTTTTAACTGATGCAAGTTTGTGTATCAAATATAACAATTTCTATATCACAGAAGATTCGAATGCTTTTGCAATCGTTATTCAAGGTATAAACAGACAGAAGGATTTTAATTCAATCCCCATTGAAGCGAGGTTCGGTAAATTTAAGTAAAGATGTCACGTCAATATCTGACCATATTCTAGCTTGTTCTGTTGGTTACAAATAAAAACAAAAACTGGATATTGATTTGTGTTTTTAAACACTGAAAAGGACCCTTTATCCAACAGGAAATCGAATGAAAAGCTCCACTTTTGATGGCGCGAACTCAGTTTTTTGAGCAGAGACCCTGCCGCAATATCTATTGCCGACTTTGTACTTTTATGCAGCGCGATTTGAAGAAGTGCTGCTCGTTAAGAACTCTGCTTATGTACATCGTGTAAGTTGTTCACTCATTTCAGAGTTTCTTTGCCGCGTGGGTAACCAGCCCACATTTTAGCAAATAAGGACTAGTTTTATGGTCAATTTACAAATTAATCGAGGTAAACCTTTCACTCCGAGGCTTAGTTTGTTCTCATCGCGAATTTACCCTTTCCCAACCAAAGAGCACCTTTTCCCGTCAACGTATCTGTCACTGTTTTGTTTCGGTTGTTACACGTCGCAAATCAATCGTTCAAACACATCACAGAGCGCACACTATATCAAAGACATTCTCTTCTTTCACCGTTTCACTATATAAAAATATGTTTGTTTTTTTTTTTTTTTTTTTTCTTAAAGAAAACAAATAATTTGATATACAACCCCATTTCGAATGGCGTTTCATGTCTGTACAAAAGAGGGATTACACAAAAATTATAAAAAGAAATAATAATAATAATAATAGTAGGTAACAACTTAAAAAGAAAAAGATAAACTTCATGTCTACAACACATTTACAGATCAGAATCCAAATTTTGTTGAGTATACAAAAGGGATAGAGATAGAGAAATAACAAACTTACAAAGATCGATTTGAATTTGTCAGCCTACGAAACATCCTCAAAATGGGATTACATACATCGAAAACACATGTTTTGAGGAAGCTTTTACACAAAATCTATGGTTGGAGTTTGGTTGAATAAAAAATACGAAAATTAAAAGGGAAATGAAATATTAAGGATTCAGAGAATTTTACTTGTTGTTTGTTTTTTTTTTTTTAACTTTTTTTGTTTTTTTTTTTTTTAGATGTCTTGTAAATCGTGGACCATGGTTCGTCGTCATTGGTTGTCGTCATCGAAATCGGTGTTGTGTGTGGCGCAGCAGTTTTGTTTGTTTATTTATTTGTTTTGTATATTTTTTTTAACAGAAAACATTTGCAATGAAATTCTTCGTGAACGAGAAATTGGTCCAAGAATCAAAGTTTGGATTGAACTTGAGAATTTGATTTGATGCTGATGTTGCCTTTGTGGTAGTGGTGGTGGTGGCATTGGCAGCCGTTTGTGGCTGTTTGGTTTTCTGTGATGATGCTGTTGTGGCTATTGACAGTGATACAGATCTCGTTTTCTCCTTTGGAGATATAGCTGCTGTTGGCGGTGGTGGGGGTGGAGGCGTTACAGAAGTGACTTGCTTCTGCTGCTTAGCAGTTCGAATTACCACTCCAGAATGTGGTGGTTGTTGTTGTTTGGTTTGATTCACAATCACAGCTGATGATGGAGTTGCTGTTGTTGTTGTTGTATTGTTATTGCAGCTGGTGCTCTGCGATTTGGTGCGAGTGCGAAAGTTGTTGGCCTTCTTCAGCTGCTTGTCGCTGCTTGCGTTATTATTACCTGGTGCATTCTTGTCCTTCTCTTTCTCCTTTTGTAGCTGTTTCTCTTTGCGGATCAAGTCGAAAGAGCTCTGCTGCTGTTTGCGGTTAGTCCATTCCTCTGAGTAAACACTACTCATATTGGCTGTGCCGCTTTGGCTCTGACTGTGAAACAGTTGTCTTTTCGGTGGAACCACCGATGATGATGTTAATGGCGCACCACAACAACCACCACCAACACCACCAATATTCTGCTGCTGCTGTTGCACCTTGGCATGCTTAGTGCCTGTGTTGCCATTATTGCTGGCCTTTGTACCACCTTGGTTGGACTTATTATTACTATTTGTATTGTTGCTTATATTTAACTTAATACCATCGATATCACCCATTGATTTGTGGCGTTGTCTTTTATTGTTACCACGGCTACAACCATTGCTGTTCTGGTTGCTGTTATTATTATTGTTGCTCACAGTTCCGTTTCCATTGTTTAAGGCAATATTCTCATTGTAAATTCGCATATCACTATCCATATCCTTTTTACAACCGTTGCTACTATTATTCGTATGATTATTCTTTGACATTAACATTGTGGTGGTGGGAGAACCGCCACTTCCTCTTGCTCCTACGATAATTACACCTCCGACTCCGCCGCCAGCGTTTGGTGGTAATGCAGATAAAGAAACGCCTGTTCCTCCTGCGACTGCTGCTAACGCTGTTGTACTACTATTATTGTTATTTATGTTGGTGGGTGGATACTTGCGACGTGTCTCGATACCGGATCGATTGTCATTCACCCATTTCTTGAGGCGCTTCACAAATGGAATTATCATAAAGAAGGAGTTGGCATTTAAGCCCAGATTAGTTTTTGATATGGCATCGTTTTTATTAATTGGTAACGAATCGATTGGGAACCAATCACAGCATTTGATTTCATTGCGAGTACGCGGTGAGAATTGCGTTTGCAGTGGTACATTGCGTACAATGTATAAGCGTGTGTATTGAAAATTGATAACAGCCTCAATGTAATCATTTGGTACAATTAGTCCGGTTATATCGTAGCCAGTTTCTTCATATACCTGAAAGAGCGAAGGTAGCCATATTCAATTTAAATACAAGTTCTTATTGGTCGGTAAAAAGGTCTTGATAGAAAGAGAGACTTCATCTGTGCAAATGCGCAAAAGAAGGCAAGGCTTCGAAATTCGCTTACAAATTCTAATATCCGTCTATTCACAAATGGATCTAGGAGAAATTGTTTGTCCCTATTCGTTGAACCAGTTTAAGCTACTAACGAAGCGTAAAAGATCAAAGATTTAGGGACTAAATTTCACAAATCACACTCATGCTTGACGAGAATAGAACTACGCGGTCTTAAGTCATCTATAACTTACTTCTCTTGTGGCACAGTGTACTGGATCTTCGGTCTCATTAACTTTCCCCTTGGGAAAGCCCCATGAGCTTTTGGCCCAATAGGATTGCACAAGTAACACATAATTGAGATCTTCAGAAATCAAAATAGCTCCATAAGTAGGAACAGCTAGTTTATAGTTCTTCCAGCCTTCTAAAATTTTATCAATTGTTGACAAATGTTTCCGAAGGAATGGAATATGCTAGAATACAAAAGAGAATGCTCCACAATTAGTTCAATTTGTTCAGCGTCACTTTGGTAATATATTAATTGGCTGATGCTATTCGCACGACGTTAGGGACACGGCTTAGGTCGAAGGCTACGGTTAAACGCGGCAAATAGGGGTAATGTAGCTCGCTTAAAGGGATCTAAACTCTAGTTTTTCATTTTCGGGCACGAGCCTGTACGTTTGAAGGCCCAACTTATTTCTTAAAATACTATTTTTAATTATTACGTTACGTCAAATACGTAGCCGTCGACCTAAGCCGTGTCCCTTACGTCGTGAATAGCCACTTCGATATTAATTACCTGAAATAATTGCATAGCAAACTGCTTAATGCCGCACGGCAGCAGTTTCTTCTCTTCAATTGCACAAAAGAAATCCAAATAGAACCAGTGTGCCAATTCGATTTGAAAGCATATTCGGATTAAATTGTTCCGCTCATCATCGGGCACATTGATGATGAAACGACTGGCCAAATCGTCAAGGATATCGGACGGAATTGCGTGATTCTTCGAAGATGATGATGGTGTAGTTGTTGTTGCTGTTGTTGTAGAGGATGATATGGTTGCTGATGGAGCGGTTTCTGTTCCTCCTCCTGACTGCACGGCTACAGTTGATGATGTAGCCGCCGCAGCTGTCGCTACCGTTGGTGGTGTTGCTGATTTTTGGGATGGCCTTTTTTGATTACTGCTGACTCCTGCAGCAGTTGCCGATGCAACAGCAGACGCTGCCAACGTAGTCAGCGAAGAAGAGGTAAACGTGAATATGTGATTACTCTTTCCATTGCACTTTGCTGGAGTACCACCATATCGTCCTCCTGTTGATATTGTTGCTGGTGTAAAACCATTCATCCGAGCGACGGAATTTATCGCTATTTCCATCATTTTTGTCACAGCTTCTCCTTATATTCTATTACAAACTTGTATTTTAAACAAAACTTATATGTATATCTCTGTATTATACTGCACGAAAGAAATAAAAAAAAAAAACTATTTAAGGAAAAATGCAAAGAATAGAGCTCTATTTCCTGGTTTTGTGGTTTTTTTTTAGATTATTGGCTCCTGGAGTTATTTGAAATTTTATTGCTGAGTGCTTTTGGACACGATGCTGCTGTTGTTCGAAAATGGAGAAAAACTTTGAAAAACATTTGTTTTTCTCGCAATTTTCACTGTTTTTAACCTTTAGCTGTCACTCTTTCACTCACACAGCAAGGTAAAGACTTGTTGTTTCGTCTCGTCTCACAGGGTGGCTCTGTGTGCGTTTTTTTTTTCTTTTTGCCTTTCTATTTCTTTTTTTTCTTTTAGTTGACTCCTTTTTTGTTTTTTCGTCACTAACTTTGACGAACGCAATTCCAATAGAAATATATAAACTATATTTTTGTTTTTCAATTGGAAATAAATATGTACATACAAAAAAATAGAGCACAAAGCAATATAGCCAATTTGTGGGGTCACAATCACAGCAAATAGAGAGAGCGATGAACAACGCACAGAAGACAAGAGAATTTTCGGGGAAAAGAAAATTGATGAAACGTAGTTTATTCCACGAAAATTATACTTCTGGTATATTATTTTGTTTTGGATTGTAGTGGTGGTTATGCACTTTTCTTGTAATTACACTTAAACTAGAGAAAATCTGTTATGAATTCTATTTTACATTGGAGAGCTTAATGCGAACTGGTTAACTATGGAAAAATTCTTCTCCGTCGCAAGTCTTCGCTTCACACACTTTTCCTTCCATGAAAAATTATTTTACAAATATGGCTGACACACTGGGTTTTTGTTATAGGGCTGTGTGTGAGTTTGTGTGTCGTTTCGCCATCGATACTCGCTGGAATGAGGTTGCGAGAGCCGATTTAAGTTGGGGCGGATTACACTAGCCACTGTCACAAAACGTCGTTTTATTGGAATTTTAGCGAACGATATTCATTTTCCAAATAATAGGGTTCGTTTTCTGAGATAAATTGAAAACGAAATTTTAATTATATAGAGCAAATACTTAGGGAAATATTTCACAAAAATGCGCGCATACGTCTTTTTGCTCACATTGTGGACAATATTGCTTCAATTCAAAGTTGTCCTAGTGTCTACTTACTGAAAGTAAAAGGCGCTGGAAAAAGTTCTTTCTCTTATACAAGAAAATCTACTTAAAATTTTCGCATTGCGAAAAGCTTGACGCATTCTCAGACATTAAACGGAGTTTTAATATGACCTATTCCGAAATTCATGTGTACCACTCCCCTTAGGTGCATTTTTAAGCACGTCGAGTGGACGAAATTAACAGATTACGAAAAGAATCTAGGGATAGATGTTTACTAAAACACCATTTATGATATTTCACATATAAATAAGAAAAACAAACGACTAATCGATACGTCAAACTGACAATCAAGAGGTAATAATTCTTGTGTGCGAAAATTTGGATCAAAAATAAAGTTAATTTAAAAAAACCAAAAACCCCGACTGGCTGTAAAAAAAAGAATTAAAAAGATTTGAACAAGACGCATTTAAGTACCTATACCTAACTAATTGACAATCGGAGACTATAGGCGTGTTATTTTGAGCTTCGATCTCAGCAAAGTAAAGTAGGATTTTCAGCACGAGATTACAACAACTACAACTCAGTCTCAAAGTGCCAAGTAGAGCGTAGTTGTTGTAATTGCGTGATGAAAATCCTACTTTACTTTGCTTTGCTGAGATCGAAGCTCAAAAAAACACGGCTTATATACCTACATAGTCTAACAAATATATGTATTGATGAGTATTGAGTAGCCTCCGACTGCCAAATAGGTAGTTATAGGTACTTAAATGCGTCTTGTTGAAATCTTTTTAACTCTTTTTTTTACAGTCAGTCGGGTTTTTTGGTTTTTAAAATTAACTTTTTTTATTTTTATCGTTTTAGCCTATGACACTCCGGGGAAGAATACGAATATTATGATAGCTGTCTCTTTAAAATCGGTCCAGCCGTTTAGGCTACAGAGAGTCCCGTACGAACGTACATAGGATACGCGCGAAACACATAACCCTTCCTGTGTCCAGTCGGGTAAAAAGCTGTCAATTGAACTGCTACTCTTGAGTTACTTCTACTTGGGATAACAACCTACTGAAGATCGTGGAAGTTTTCAATTAGGTGTTATGTTTTTCTTCATTGCTTTGTCAACGGAAGCTCAATAAAACACATTAGCGGACTTTAAATCCTATCCGTCAATTAACATATAAAGTAACCTTAATCGCGATGTAAGTACCCCATTGATTCGCCTATCTTGTTCAACTTGACTAGACTGACACTTGTGAATTCGCCGTGAAAATTCGCATTTTCCTTTCAGTTTCATCCAAAGAAAAGTTCGGAAAGACTACCGCTTGCGCACAATTTGTGAAAAGAAGAGCTGTAAAAAGGCAACCGAACGAACAAGTATACCTCAGTAACAGAGAAAAACATATTCCTCGTCATCTGAAAATTGAAAACATTTCTCTAGTTCTTTAATAACGTTGGACACGTTTCAATAACCTCTCTCGCAGGTACGTGCGATAACAATTGAACAATTATTAAATTAATTTTATGTAATAACCTGGGTAAACATTCATATTATCTAAATTATTCAGAAACGAGAAATCAATACTAAAAGCGTGTGTAGCTAAACTAGACCATTAGTCGCCTCATTTGTGTGTGCTATCAACCGAATTGGAAAACTCTTGAAGCAGTTCATTTGAATCCTGTACCTGAAGAACCTACTTTACATTTTAACTAAATAAATCGAAAATGTCTATCAGTCCAGTGATTCTAGAAGCCACTGCAAAGCATACATCGACGGTGAGTGTACAATCAAAACTTTTCCCAAGTGCGAAAATTTTATTTTCTCTCGATTTCAGCTGATATTCATGCATGGTCTCGGTGATACAGGGTGAGTCAAATTGGAAATCGAACATCACATCATTAAGACGGCTATCATAATTTTCAAGACTGGCTGATAAAAATGATTACTTTGTGCACGTTTTATATGCACGACAATGTCGTTATGTAATTGGGTAGACTTTCCAAAATGACCACAACATTTGTTTGACTTTGATCTGAACTATTTGTTTACCTAGTCAACAAAGTTCCGTGAAAAAAAAATTGATGGCTCACCTGAGAGTTGTATCGTTGTCTCTCGCAAGCGGCCAAAGACTGCGAACTGCTAATGGGGCTATTTAATTCATAGACTTTGACCTTGATAAATTCACTGGGACAACGGACGAGTATAGGCTGATTAAGGAAGTGAAGAGACCTGCAGTGGGGGTTACTTGTCATGTCGGTTGATTATTTTATATGTGTGAATGTTTAAGTGTGGCACTTTGTCGTCGGAATTAATCAATATTTCTACTCAAATGCGAAGGGAATTCCCATTAGCAATGCATTAGGCTGGGCTTGTGGGGACTTATGGCAATTATGCGCGTTAGGTACCCATACTTTGTCCCGCGTGTCAATTAATAGTTCCGCCGATTCGTTGTCATGAAATGGAAATTGCATATTTTATTTTGTCGCGTGGAATATGCCAGCTAATTTATTTTGAGGATGGTACTTTCAGAACTTGATCTTGTAGCTTAAGGCAATTACTCTAAATGCGGTTGTGTACACCATGGCCTCGGCTCATCACAAGTTTTTTTTTCGATTGCACTTAACAATAGATATGCCGCATATTTATTTTTGCACTTGTTTCATTTTAGCCATGGGTGGATATCTGCGCTCGGCATGGTGCGTCCATCTCACATGAAAGTGGTCTGTCCGACTGCACCCACCATGCCAGTGACTCTGAACGCTGGCTTTCAAATGCCCTCGTGGTTTGATCTGAAGACACTGGATGTGTCCGGGCCCGAAGACGAGGAGGGCATCAAAAGAGCCACACAAAACGTACACTCAATGATCCAGACTGAAGTTCAGTCTGGAATTCCAGCAAATCGTATCGTGGTCGGTGGATTTTCACAGGGCGGCGCTCTTGCACTATACTCAGCACTTACATATCCACAGCAGCTGGGTGGCGTTGTTGCATTGTCATGTTGGTTGCCATTGCACAAGCAATTCCCAGGCCTGAAAATTTCTCCCGATGATGTGCCCGTAAGTGAAAACCTACTCGCAAACTAACTAAGCTAATGTTTCAATTTGTTTTTATTTTTTTAGATATTCCAAGCGCATGGCGATTTCGATCCAGTTGTGCCATACAAATTTGGACAACTTAGTGCCAGCCTGTTGAAGTCATTTATGAAGAATGTTACATTTAAGACATACGGTGGCTTATCACACTCCTCGTCCGATGAAGAAATGCACGATCTAAAGGTACCGTTCGCTCACTCCCATCAAACCAAACGACTAATAAACTTTCCCTCCCTTGCAGAACATTCTCGTCAAGTGGGTGAATTAAATTTAACAACTAGGTGATTCTATGCAATGGAGTGTAACACTTGCAACCAGTCCTCTTGAATAATTAGTCGTAATCGTAGATTAAAATTATTAAACAGCAACAACAACAACAACAGCAAACGTTAAACTATAACTACAAGTCGTAGGAACTTCTCTTCACCAGAACTTTATTGTCTCCTTGCGTACACTAAACAAAATGAAGACGAAGTAGCAAAGGAAGAGGGAATAAGCAGTGTACGTACGTGATTTAGGTATTTTACTTTACATTCTTGCGTTCACAATTTGATTGTTTTATTATGAAAAGACGCTTTAATCTTTGTTTATAAAATTGCTAGTTAAATTTTGTTTCTTTTCTCGTTTCAACGACACTCGTAGAGTGAGAGTTTAGCAAACAAGTTAGAGTGTAATACCAATCTTCTGCAATATCGAGTTTAGGGGCTCTTGTGACAATTGTAACAGTCTTGTTAAGTAAACGCATTCAAATTCAATATTTTCAAAAATTACCACTTTGGCATTATGTATAATGAAGTTATCAAATAATAAATGAAAGAAATTCTAACAAGCCATAACATCATCTTTAAGGCGGCACTGGGTTTAGAAGAGGTTTCCGGATACCTGCTGGAGGGTTTCTAGTTTTCCGCACATCAGCTGGGTTAACTGCGCCTTTACACAACATAAGGCGTGTTTTTTTGAGCTTCGATCTCAGCAAAGCAAAGTAAAGTAGGATTTTCATCATGCAATTACAACAACTACGCTCTACTTGACACTTCGAGACTCAGTTGTAGTTGTTGTAAACGCGTGCTGAAAATCCTACTTTACTTTGCTTTGCTGAGATCGAAGCTCAAAAAAACATACCTATAGTCGGGCTACAAGTTAACTGATGTGAAATGCGTTCAGCTAAATCAAAACAAGGGATATCTTTGATGAACAGACTCGCTGTGAAGTCGATGGAAGGATGTTGGTGAAAGAGTTAAAAATCACAAACCACATGGAAAGTACAAACAAGTATATTATCAGCGTTAGACTTCACAGTTGACTTTAAAACTAGCAAAACGGTAGTGCCTACTCCGCGTGCCACGCACCAATAGCATTTTCTCTGCACCCATGGCTCGTTTCCAAACGCTGATAAGTTTCTGCAGTCCTGGCACTGTCACGTACCCAATAGCAGCTACGGTCGCCTCAATATAGCTGAATTCGCTTCGGCTAACATAACCAAATACCTCCCTGGAGCATTGATTGCGAAGCGTATTTTCTGTTGGATTTTCTGGCAGCCACAGCTGGCACATTTTTTTGAATTGCTCCATAACCAAGATGGAAGTATTCGCCGGGCGGATGGTTACTTTGGTTTCACTTGTCTCCTAGAAGCAGATGCATGGAGTTCAACTACGATTGTACAAAAAGTCGGTTGGTCTTACCTGCTTTTGACGCTTCTCTCGGATGCGACGTCCTCTTAAACGTTTTAAGAGCTTTTTGTGATTTTGTCGCAGATTTTTCCGTTCGGCTTCATGCGGATCTTTGTGCAGTGGCTCTGTATAGATGGGATCATTCTTTTCGAATTTGATTCGCTTCAAGTTCCGCTTGAGGTCGCTGCTGGTCGGCAAACAAATGACTGCAAAGTCACCGGGATTGCCACGCGTCGACATTCGCAGATTTATCTGTATAAGGCACGAAGGTGGTAACGTTGGCAGTGGTTTTCTTTGGCTAATGGCTAAATGGAGTTTTTTCAAGAGATCCTTGTCGCGTAGAATAAAGAAATCTGACTCAGTTGAAGTCCATTCTCTTGCCAGTTGAGAGAGAGGCGCTTTAAACGGACTGCATATGGCGAGCTTGTGATAGTTTGACCTTTTGTTGGGTGGTTTACGGAAGTACTTTACGCGCAACTCCAATTGCCGTTCGGCGGACTCCTTCTTTCCTGCCACTGAATCGGGCAGAAACTGATCCCTGCCCAGTTCCCTTTGAACGGATTCAAGTTCCCTCAAGCCACCGGGTTTGGCTCCCCACATTATCAACGACAACCAGATTGACATTCCATAGCCAGAGGGGATTATGACATCCCATCCGCAAGCGTAGCTTAGGCGCTTGTAGGCATGTTCTTGGGATCCTGGCCTTTGGACGAGTAGCAGTGGAACTGGCTGCATTTGTTCTTCGAACAGACAGCGTTCACCAGGGACTATGGAGTTCTTCTCGCGCTGAGTGCAGAATTCATGCGTTGACAGCATACTCTTGCAGACCTTGTTCCTTAAATCGAAATCCCAGATGGGGCTGTAATGAAGGTTTTGTTCTATATCGAGGAGAACTTCCAAATTGGGCTGCATTGGTTCTGGCTCAGCTTTGGTGCGCTTCTTTGGTCGATTAGTTCGAGGGTCTTCGACATTCAGGCCGAGTATCATATTCGAAAGAAGTTCCGCAGGCGAATTGACACCCCGGCAGTTTTTCCAAAACGTATGCTGGGCGAGGTGAGCCGCAGAGGCATGGTTTTCTGCCATGTTTTCTTTGAACCAGTTCTCGGGTTCGGTATCGCGAAACTCTTTGACTCGTAGAGCCCGTGTTAGTACTGCTTGCGAGAGCGGTCCAGTTAAGCGAAACCGATTAATGGTATCCTTAAGTTCTGTAAGCACAATACCAGTAATTCGGTTTTGATGTCGAGGTGCGCGCTGGTACGCAAAGGTCTTTGTCATGAACTGCAGCTGCAAATCGGATTTGTTTGTCTTTTTCTTGGGACTAGCCTCTTCATTGTTTGTGGGCTCAGAGGGAACTTTTACCACTTTTGTGCTCTCCAATTCAAAGGTTTTGATGATTTCCTGCAGTGTTTCTGCATAAGCTGCTGGATGTACAAAAAGCCAAACAGTTTTTTCTTCATTTTGCTGTGGCCTCCATAGAAAACTTACTTTTCCCAGCGCTCCGTGTGGATACTGGTTGACTTTAAACAACTCAATAGTGCCTTCCCTTCGACCAGATACGTATGTCTTCGCTCCGATGCCCAGACCACACTCAGATCTTGTCAGCGCACCGAATCCTTTTACAATTTCATTTAATTTTCCTCGAATTTCCACACATGCATAGAACGATATATCCTGCAGAAGGCAATGTTTTGCCGTAGCCCTGTAGCATGCTCGATACATTTTGTCACATGATGCATAGGGCAGCTTGTAGCCCCATTTGGAAATCATATGAAATCTCTTCGCATGCCAAATGTGTGTTTCCAGCCATGTTTGTGTTCTCTGTCGCCGGATGTACTCCTTTAGTAGATTACTTGGCTGTCGACGGTACTTCCTCGACGGTCGTTTAGTTGTCTGCGGTGGCTTACCGGCTTTTGCCATTTGCGAGTTATGGATGGAACGATACTTACGCGGCAATCGCTTCGGATGATGGGACATGGCACGGCGTCGCATATGCTTGGGAAGAGTCTGGAAAACCAGCTTGGTGCTTGAGGGATGCCGAATCTCACCGAGAAGGCCTTTGATTTCGTTGATGCTGGACGCAGCATAGCGGAATGTTTGAACATTACTTGGTAGAACAACAGGTCCACCCAGCGAGGAATCGTATTCCAACTTGTTGCAGGCCATTTTTCATTTGAATTGAACCAAAATTAAGTGCAAATTAAAAGTTAAATATAAAAAACCAAAAATCTCCGCGTTTTCGAAACACAACAAACAAATGTCAGACAGCGGATTGTCATTATTCGAAGGCACGTGCGAATGTTTTATTTGCACTATTAAACGGTAGATGGCGCTGACATCTAAACAGGGTGCTACCTAGTTATTTTTGGACAAATTGAAGGCACCTTAACATTTTTTACATACATAAATATGTTACCATACACAATGATTGTTGACAATCAGTTATTAGCCGTGTTTTTTTGAGCTTTGATCTCAGCAAAGCAAAGTAAAGTAGGATTTTCATTACGCAATTACAACAACTACACTCTACTTGACACTTCGAGACTCAGTTGTAGTTTTTGTAATCGCGTGCTGAAAATCCTACTTCACTTTGCTGAGATCGAAGCTCAAAAAAACACGCCTATTGTTAAAGCTATCGTATGACACTAAATTTTTTTTTGCATTTTTTCTGCTTTTAAAATGAAACTAGAGCAGTACGAAAAATTATAACGAAAATTCCCGATAGGAGTGAGTGCGTACACACCAACTTAATAATATAGACAAGTAAAAAATATGTATTCAAATCACATTTCTCAGCTGCTGGCAAGTTTTTTTTGACATTTCAAGATTATTTGAAAATAAATTCTATTGAAAATTTGCGGTTGCTTTGCAAACAATTGCTACCCCTTTCGTAGTTCACTTTTAGTCTCTTTTACACAACGCTGACTTTTCAACATTAAAAAAATTAGGAAAAATGTAGTGTCTACGGGCTTAAGCCTTAGCCACTTAAACATAACGTAAAATCTGTGTTATCCGTTCCAAGGAATATTTTCGCGCTGAAGGTAATGCCTACACGGTAACAAATTTACAATTCAAAGAATTTGCAACAGCTTGGTTCATATCCGAATGTGCTTTGACAGATGAAAATTTATTATTTTATTTATATATAAAATTTATTTCTAAATCTATCGCTATTGCACTTAAGGATTGTTTACATGAGAGCGAATTGTAATACAAGCAATCTAAAGCTAAAATTAGACTGTATGCCAAGTGGTCATAAAATGCCAATTTCTGAAAGTTCTCCTGTCAAAATATGGTCATACAATGTAATGGGCATATCTCATATGATCTAATGACCTAAATGCCACATATGATCAGGCTGATTTTGACAGATAAAAATGCCCAAATAGCATATAGTAGCTGTTTTTTATTATCAGCGTGATCTGATCCGAATACAGCGCTCACTTTCTCCGGGGATACTTGTAAAACAAAAATTATTTCCCATCACGATTGGGTAACTGTGAAACATTTCATAAACGTTTTTTTGGTGTCCAGATCCAAACAGCAAAACATTTCTAAACATTTCATACAAATTATTTTGTTTAATAAGTGTTTTAGAAATAAATATGGAACATTAAGGCATTTAATTGTTTATCAAATGTATGTCTGGTCTGGGCATACCTTTATGGAACGAGAAAAAACAAAATAACTCAGAATACGGACAGGGAGCTTATTCGAATGCGAAATAAATCAATTGATTTTTTTGTGTTCCATTTTTCAGTCTGGCAACGTGATTGTGTGGCTATCGTTTACAGGCAGACCAACATTTAAAAATAAAACAATCCACCTAGTCGGAAATAGTAGAAATAATTTTCAGATCATGATTCGTGATCTCGATGAGAAGCAGGATCATGTGCTGTTGTTGTAAATGCATGTAAATCGATGATCTATATGGATCATAGCTGATAATAAAAAACAGCTAGTGTAATCGGACAATAAGCACGAATGCCAGCATACAACATTATATGCCCATATGCACTTTATTAAAATTTCGTTATGGCGTTGCTGGCATTTTTGATGGAACAAGAACTATTTTGTTGTCATTGGTGTTTGAGTTCGTGATATTTTGATTTATTTTATACATATATATATTTATTTGATATAAAGGGTGATTTTTTAGCTGGTTTGGTTTTGGCAACACTGGTTTTGACAGCTGACGTGTGTTTAGTACCTTGTGTCACTGTCAAACAGCTTCAGTTTAATTTGCAATTTAACCATGGATCGTCTTACAAATGAACAACGCTTGCAAATTATTGAATTTTACTATCAAAATTCGTGCTCGGTTCGAAATGTTCATCGCGCGCTGCTTCCATTTTATGATCGGCATTCTCGACCTTCTGAGCAGTCTATTCGGAAGATTGTGACCAAATTTCGCACCAAATTTACTTTGTTGGACATTAAACCACCAACACGTTTACGTACTGTGCGTAGTGAAGAAAATATTGCGGCCGTATCAGCTAGTGTGACAGAAGACCGCGAAATGTCGATTCGGCGCCGTTCCCAGCAGTTAGGCCTTTGTTACAGCACTACGTGGAAAATTTTGCGGAAGGATTTGGGCGTAAAGCCTTTTAAGATACAGCTGGTGCAAGAACTAAAGCCAGCCGACCTACCACAACGCCGAATTTTTGGTGAATGGGCTCTTGGAAAGCTGGCCGAGGATCCGCTTTTTTATCGAAAAATTGTGTTCAGCGATGAGGCTCATTTTTGGTTGAATGGGTACGTAAATAAGCAAAATTGCCGCATTTGGAGTGAAGATCAGCCAGAAGCATTGCAACAGCTACCAATGCATCCCGAAAAAGCCACTGTTTGGTGCGGTTTATGGGCCGGCGGCATTATTGGGCCATATTTCTTCAAAGATGATGCGAATCGCAGCGTTACTGTCAATGGTGAACGCTACCGAGCGATGATAACAAACTTTTTTTTGCCCGAAATGGAAGTTCTTGACTTGCATGATATGTGGTTTCAACAAGACGGTGCCACATGCCACACAGCACGCGAAACAATGGCGCAATTGCGAGGCGAGTTTGGTGAACAGTTAATTTCACGTTTCGGGCCGGTCAATTGGCCGCCTAGATCGTGCGATTTGACACCATTAGATTATTTTTTGTGGGGGTATGCCAAGGCTAATGTGTATAGGGACAAGCCCGCTTCGATTGACGCACTGGAAGCCAACATCCATGCATTCATTCGTGAGATACCGGCCGATATGTGTGAAAGAGTATGCCAAAATTGGACTCAGCGGATGGGCTACCTGAGACGCAGCCGCGGTCAACATTTGCATGAAATTATCTTTAAACATTAAATTGCAAGGTTCAAACTATCGATTCAAATAAATATTTCATTAATTTTTTCGAATTTTTTGTGTTTTTTTTTTTAAAAAAAGTTCTAAACCTCTTAAAAAATCACCCTTTATATAAATAACAAATGCATTAAATGACGATCAAGGCAAATATGACCATATTGGTAATTTTGGTCATATAGTCTAATATACAGTTTTGATAATCCTAACATTTTGGTCATTTGACAGCTAATCTGGTCATTTGCCTGTTGGCATTCATAATGCATAATTGGCATACAGTCTAATCTTAGCTAAATAAAACTACCCAATTTCCGCCATCATTTCGCTGCAGCAGCGTAGGTACTGCAAAACGAAAAAGAGCGACATTTTTCGCTCACGATCTCGTTTTTTTTATGGGATTTTCCGTTCCGAAACATGTACGTACAAGGCTAAAAAGTCAATTGCACACAAAAAAAAAAAAAATAATAAAACCAAATAAAATTCGGTGTTGGTCAAATTTGGATCTTTTCACTGTTTTTTGATGTCACACTTAATATTTCTGTTGTTTTATTTTTGACACTAGTAGATGTAAAAGAAGTAGGTGGATCAAAGCTCGAAGTCTATCCACGTACCTACTTTGGAAAATATTTTCAGGAATATAAAAGAATTTCGCGAAATTTTTTGAGTTTGAGAGATTTGTAGAGCTTGGCTCGAGAAAGTATGCGAATAGATATATTTTCCTATTGTAAGTGCAAGGCAAACAAAATTTAGTATGAATAAACTACATAGCGTCACCGTCAATCCTACGTGATGTACAAACTACGTAAATTATTGTAAAAATCTACCTTCAATAGGTCTCCACTACTTTAGCTCGCAAAAGAATTACTGTCCGGTGCATTAAGTCAGCGCTAAATTTTGACAATTGTAAGTTATTTTTCTTTTGAAAAAAAACTGTTCAAGTGTGTAGCAAGCTTCCATAAGCTGGCCCTGTCACTCGACCTTAGTTCATAACAACACCTTTTGGTTCGAGGTTTGAAGGTTTCATGCTTTCATGAGAGAAGTTAAACAGCAATTTATGTAACAAAAAAACAAAAAAAATAACCGTTTTCGGCAACAAATAGTCAGACTGTAATTGCCAACAAATGTCTAAAACGAAAAAAATAAATGTCGAACACATCTCCAGTCCAGAGGATTCATCAACTCTACGGGGGATTCCGATCACATTTACTTAGTCCGTAACCTCTATACGAAACCAGTTTCTCACAAAATGTGCACATGGAAAATATAACACGGCAACATAATCAATTTGAATACTTTGTCACATTCATTAAAATGGGTACACGCTGGAGAACAACTTCGATTATAAGCCAGCCAACGCGCATTTATCCATGAGCATAATCAAACGAATTTACTGCAAATGGATCAAGCGTCCAGCAGTCCACGCCTTCATTCGTGTTTCTAATAAAAGTTTACTTCCATAATTCTTCTTTTAACGTGGCACCAACTTGCGGCACCTTAAAATTGAATATTCACTTTTCCGCAAAAAAACCACCGAGAAGAAAAGAAACACCTGCACCTATCTATATTCCTTTGCGGGCAAATTTCAATTGAAAAATCGAATCTTGCTCTACATGGGGAACATAAGTACAACGTCAAAGTGATTTAACGCTAGTCCACATTTTAAGTCAAGTGTTTTCCCTAAGCGGCATAATTAATTTCAACCACAAATTCGAAGGAGCTGTACACCACGCCGAAGAAACCCCTCTGGCGTACTTGTTGTACCAACGAACGCGTGCAACATTTTGCATGATAGAAACGGCACCTTTCTACACCGTAATGCTTGTCCAGCGTGGGAGGAGCGCTCTATTCCAAATGGTAAATTATGAGCTAATTCACTTGAAAAATATTTTCAAATACGAGTAAGAACAGCATCCTGCTAAAGGCGCGTAGACATTTCTTTGTGGGGACAATAATTTTCATTCATTCAAAAGACATTCGTGCTTTAAATGAGTTTTAAGTTTGCACGCCTGCCGAAAATAATAAACGTATATCAACGGGCAGTCATCGACCACCTGAGCAACCTGCAATGATAAACTGCCACTAATCGCATAAAGTGGTCAGTTAGGCAACAGCCTTATAAAAACGGTAAAATGCAATTAGACCCACACCCAAAGTAAATGCGGCGGGAGTATCTTTTCACCGAAATAAATTATAAATGCGGATCGTGACTTGTTCATTAGGAGGCACCTCCTCTTGGCGTTCGGCATTTAGGTCCACTGTCTACAGCACAGAGGCAGCACAGTCCGATATGCTAAGGAAGCTTTCTCCTCAGGTATGAGAGAGTGTTTTCTGGAGCACCACGGTGAAGGAAGCCTATAAAGCATAATATCAAAGGCGTCGTCGTAGTCGTCGTCGTCTTTACCATTGCCGGTCACCGACTGCATCCACCGAAAGGAGGCACAAGTGACGTTGACAATGGCAACATTTGTTGCTAAACTTGTTACTCAAATAAAAGAATGAACTAATGGCTGTGGCACATTCCAAATCGTCTTCACGATCGTATACTCGCCTACAGCTGAATGGAGAAGTAGGAGTCAGCAGCCAAAGGACTGCTTACGATAGAGACACCAACACCATCTGTCAGATGGCAATCTTCACAGTAATGCATTTGGACATGCGAACACAAAGATTAAGCTGAGAAATCGGGTTTGTCACACAGTAGCTAAAAGCATTTGCCGCTCTTCTTGAATGATCGTCCACGACTGATCGCAGCAGCCAACACTCTGTATGTGAGTATTCCAAATGACAGGGTATGGGTGACAAGATTTTCGACATGGATTAGCCTGGTAGTGCAAACAGATATCAAAGGATAGCCATCACTCGCGGGCTGGGTCATTTGTAACAGTCAATTGCACAAAAGAGCAAACGGCTACGGTCAAAAGACTGCCCCACAGTGGTCACAACTTCTTCAGTTTATGGGTTGGGTTAAATGGAGTGAATAGCAGCTGTGCAGTCGGTGTCTTGGTCTTTTGTTTGGCACCATCGATAAGAATTGGTGAATTGGTGCGATCAATCTTCTGCCGATCAATCCATTTTGGCGACGCAATCTTTGCCGGTGATGCCACCGCGCTCCGGTCGTCTTCTTTTAGAGTTGTTTGCCGTCTGATCGTTGAGAGTTCCTTCTTCCTCTTTACAATGTCTTGTGGAGTTGTGTGCGATTGGCATCTGCACTGCTGGATAAATAAATAACTCGTAAGACTTTGGTGACAAAAAGCGCGTGAATAAGCTGTCACTGAAGCTGACGTTGGCCATCAATCGTTAGTTCTGTTTTGTACTGCTGATGGAGAATCTGTTGCGTTTTTGAACAAGCGCATTTGGTTCGTGAACCAACAAAAGAACTTACCTTGTAAACACTGACAAGCTGCTTTAGGTTGTAGTTGCATCTAAACAAAATGGCGTAGGAGAGAAAGCTTTGATCAGAAATAAATAAACAAAAAGTATGAACTAAGAACAGCATAAGTGGCAACCCCCTTGCCGCTGGCCCCCTCATTTTTTTTTCAAATTGCACCTTTTTTTTCCTATCAGTGTAATGTCAACGCTCTACGCTCACTTCGAGATTCAGTTGTAGTTTTTGTAATCGCGTGCTGAAAATCCTACTTTACTTTGCTTCGCTGAGATCGAAGCTCAAAAAACACGCCTATTGTAGAAAGGCGAATAATTTGATTTGTTTAGTTAATAAAACTATCAACAGGAGATGTTTTACATATAAGAAACATATTAGAACAAACATGGTTATGCATTTACCTCTTTTCGATATCATTAAGATCGATTTCACGTGTACAATTTTCTTAAATAACTGATAAAAGTTTGGTCAAAATGTTTTTATTTTCATACAACCATTCTGTGTTGCCAATTTTACATAAATATTTTAAGCAAATGTACACTTAAGGACTATTCACATGAGAGCGAATTGGCGAATTGGGAAAAAATCAGTTTAACTGCATTTATGAATTGAAAATTGATTTTTCTACCACAAAAGAACTATATTCAATAAATCTAACATCTAATCTAAAAAACCTGAGTCTAATTTGATTTAAATAGCGAAATTTACAATTACAGCAATTTTCCCGCGAATTGAAAATTCTTGCCGCGAACTGTCACACTTTATTCACAATCCACATAAAAAAGTCGCGATCCACAAACCCACGAATGAAAAATTCGTTCGAAATAACTTAACCTTTAACAATGAAACTGATTCACTGGTATCTGCGACTGAAAAAAGTTTTCATGTCAGAAATGTCAGAAACCACGAATATTCGCTTGTTCAGTTCGCAAATTGCTTTCTGTTGAAAATTTGTCTTCATTGAATAGTTTGCAGCTGGCTGATTCGACGTTTAACATTCCAGCAAAGGTTGACATGTTGCGGTGCGGGGAAGCGACATCTATTGCGAGATCATTCTCGAAGGACCATAAAATGTTTTGGGCTGGGTTGGCTATAATTTATTATACACACTTTCTATAAAACTCTATAAAAAAGGACGACGAATTGAAAGGCGTCCCTTTGCTTATACTGCTTAAAACTTTATAATATTTATTCGAATAGTTATACAAAAAGAAAACTGTTCAAAAAACGATATAATATTACATTATATTTTCTATTTTAAACAGCTGTTAAAAAACTCTCCACAAAGTGTGGAATCTATTACCATGAGTTGCCAACTGTATTTAAATTATATTATAAACTATTTGTTTGTATAAAATTTATAATAATTCATTTTTGTTTCGCCAACACTCTCATTCCTGTATTACTCAAAAAAATCTATTCACACGTAGGTATATAAATAATTTCGAATTTAACGGATAAAATTCTATTAACGCTGCCTACAGCGGAAGTGGCATATGCAAGGTGCGAGTGGGTTGGTGAGCTGGAATTTTTGAATATACGTGATATTTATCAATACGAATTTCTATATAACAATAGGTTCGTTCGTGTACTTTCAGCTATAAAAAATTAAAAATTTCAAATATCAAAAATCGAGAGAGGAATCTCTCAATTTCAAGGGAAGTACGTAACCGGTGTCCTTACAAAAAGTTTAAAGAATGTCATTTTGATATCGTAAAATGCAGCATCTACAAAAGAAGTTGGAATTGCATTTTTTATAAGCTAAATACCAATTAAACTTGCCATTTTGAATGCGCTGATATGTTCTAGGAGAACATTCAATAACAAATTCTTCCTCCGACACCGTTGAAGACGAAAATAAATAGAGTTTTACTAGTCAAACTTTTGAGCTGTCACTTATCTGTCAGTTTTCATTTTTCAGTAAAGTACGCTAAACTAAATTTTAGCTGCTTTCCAACTTTTCTCCCAAATATAAGCTAAAATCCTAACTAAATTCTGACAGAGTACGCCGTGGACAAGTGTCACAGAAAACAGCCGTTCTTTAAAAAAATTCCCATCAAAAATCTAATTCTTTTATTTCAGCTATTTCTCATTCTAGGCACTTCTCGTCTAATAAAAAAAGCTCATCCTTGCATTCTTTTCCGCAACAGAACAACAAAACACAACGATCTGTCACAATTTAGCTTGAGAAAATGTGCCGACCCATTAAATGGCCACGCTAAATTTTGACAGCCACATATGAAGTACATTCTGAAACAAAAGTTTGATTATTTAGCTCGAGCTGCGTACCACCCAGCTAAATGGGTTCGCTTAAATTTAGCTCAGCTAAATTTTGGAGAGAATTTTGTATGGGAGCGAAAATTTAACTCGAGCAGCGTACTAAGCTTAAGTCGTTTGCAAAAAAATTACCCGAACGAGCCTAATATTAGCGCGCCTGGCATTTGCCACCCAGTAAAAAAATAGCTTGTAGGCAAGTAACGGAAAATCGGCTGAAGTTGGTGTCCGCAGTAGAGGAAGGGAGAAACACCGACTTACCAAAAGTCAAAAGAAACAACAACTCTCTCCGAGAAGCAGGCTGACGAAAGGGGAACTACTGCAGGGGAAATGTTCGAAAGCTCTATATAGTTACCCTCTATTGAACCATTGACTTATTATATATGGACTGCTAGTAGACAACTTCGCGTTGGTTCCAACATAACCGGTAGCTCTCGTGGTTCGGAGCGGAATAAATTGGAAGCTCACATCTGACGTTTCCATTTCGTTGCAGAAATATAGATGTAAGCAATTTATATGATGAACTAAATTCTCATGTACTTGAATGTGATATTCTTGACAATCATACGTATTTCTTGATCAGAAATGTGATTGAAATATACGCTAAAGTGTTATTACATCATATTTCTAAAATTAATAATGAAAAACAAGATAAAAAACTAATTCGCAATAAATAAACGAAAATTGTGCAGTGAATAACGATTTTTTATTCAAATTTTGTTGGTTCCATCTATTGTTAATTATTTAAACTAACACAATTTCGAGATGACATCTATTGTAAACAATGCCGCACCAATTTGAATTTCAACCGTTTCACTTGGCAAATCCACTCACGCCCAATAGGTGGCTCTAGCATTCTATGGAGAAATCCAAGATGGTTGTCATTTTGTTTCACTTATTTTTCGCATAGAACCACGAGAGCTATTTATGTTGGCGTCATTTTCTGGGCAGTTATTGTATGGAAGTGACATTTCACTAGCATTCCATATATAATAAGTCAATGGGTAAAACAATCCACGCAAAGATACAAGGCCCGCACATAAGCCTGATGCAGAGATGAATATGGGAGCACGGTAGTAGATTCACAGTCTGTGCCAAGGATTTTGAGTCACAGAGCCGCTCGACCACACTTTTTATCGTTTATGAATAACTAAAATTCGAGTATTGCCATGCATGGCCACTTTCCTTTTTAGTCCAAATGACATACATGTATGCAGAATATGCAACGAGCTGTTAACGAGGACATGAGCAGAATGAACTGTTAATTAAAACACCACAATATTGCATACTAATTGCAGAATTTAGAGCAGTGTATGATCATGATGACTAATCAATTCCATGTGTTTAAGGAAAACCCCTTTGCGAGCTACATATCAACTCCAGCTGTCAAGCGTGACATAGCGTCCTATACCAGTATTCCCCTGAGGGCTTCGCCTGCAAGCATGAAAGTAAAAAGCCAATAATACGAGAAAAGTTTTTGTTCTCAATGTGTCCAATATTGGCATGCATCACCAGGAATACCATGTTTGTCCTTCTGGCATGAACAAGATGTAAGAATCTGAAGCATTGCTGTTTTTTTTATTCCAACAATTTCCGTCATCAAGGACGCTTTCATTCTAAGGTAGGCGTATACATATGTTGCCCACAACTCTCAACTGCAGATCCTGCAATTCCAAACGGCCGACGCAACACACATACCAATGCGATGACATTGACCGTGAAGTGAACTTTTTTTTTCTTCCACTTGCATTCGTCTGTCCATCAAGGGAAGTCGCACTTGGGTGCAGCCACAAAAACCCGGTGTACGACGTCCTTAAAAGAAACACTCACTGTCGTGTATCTTGTGTCGGGTGTCAGTAAAAGCACATTCACGTGCATGATGCACTAATAAACCGAATGCGAGTTGAACAAACTTGACATGCGTACGAACCACGAAGTGGAAGCGAATGAGACCGTTTTAATGAATCCCTCTTCGAACATGATTTATATTATGATTACGGATATTGTGCATCAAATAGCTGACATGTTGTACTAGCAAAAGGTTGGTAATCGTATCACATTCTAGAGGTTGGCTCTTTTAATCCCATTTTGTGTTTTGATTTCGTTCTCTCTCCTTTACCTCTGCCACTGCCCGTTGCAGTTGATCGTTAGTTGTATACTAGCGTTGTGCAATTGACTTCCACGTGTGCGAACAAAAATTCATCTGTGAACTGTGATATGTTCACTCTTCACTTGTGCCGGTTCGCGGATATAGATCGTTCGGTCCATCGATGTTCGTTTGTTATCCGTCAGACGCGGACCATATTTGATCAGTAGCACTGGTCAACTTGGTGGATGCCGCAGGAACTTCGTGGTGGCTTTGCAACAACTAAAAGTATTTTACCCTCATAAAATAAATAATGTGTGTTGTGCTTAACGCACTCTTTGCAGAGCTCCGCATCTCGAGTGAGCAGGGGATTCTTTGAATTGAATGACGCACCGAGATCCTTGCGGCGAATTCGACTTGGCTACCATATCTGTGGACCATGGACGGAGTTCTCTTACATGTCTTTCAATTAAATCAGCTTTTTGCTTCTGCTTGCGCTGCAGCAGCAATGTGGGAGCGCATGTTTGGACATGTGCTATCAATAATTGAAATCAGTGAATTATATTGCACATGAAATCATCGAGGTCCGGCAGAACTTGGTTGGCACTACTGTTCGTATCGGTGGCGAGTGCACAGCACCTCGTAAATTAGCTGCAGCATGATTATGGCACCAGAAAGCGGAATCGACTCCAAAGGGATGTGGCCGAGGCACTATCGAAATTGAAATCTTATTCGATGGTGCAACATAATTATCATTGTTCTAAACAAGGATATCTCGTGTCAATCTCTGATTTAGCTATATTGACAGGAATTCTCTGGGGGAAGGTATGCGCACTTCGCAGGTGGGTGCGATTGATAATCGCACAGCAGTCGCGAACGGGCAGTCATATTATTTCCGGCTGACAGATACGCTTTAGTTTAAAGGTGGCCCCTTGGGATATATCAAAGCGGGGCTCTCTGAAGTTTTAAACGCGCAAAAAGAAACACTTTAAAATTTATGAAATTCCACAGCAAAAGTCTGTGAATGGGGGGCTGTCATGTTGGCAGTTACTTGTTTGAATTTTTCAGTTTATGCGAGTTTGGGGGGAGTCTGCACGGCAGGTATTTGAAAGTTGAACAAAATCCGACTGAATGCTGGGCAGTAATGTCTGTGGCTTTCAACAGATGGCAGTGACTGCGCGAGATGTTTGGGGAAAAGAGGTTGCGTTGCCCTGGGAACAAAACTTCGGGCGGAATAGCAAACTAAGAAGGATGTGGTTGATGTTGATGATCTTCCTTACAAAGAGAAAGGACTTCATATGCAGACAGAGCTAGCACTTCTCTGAGTTATCAAGCCGTGATGGAAGGCAGATCCATCTGGTGGTCACTTTTACAATCAAATGGATAAAAGGTGGAAAGTGTGCGATATTGGATGACATCCGGCTCTATGAAGAGGGGGTGTTATGACTTTCTCGGCAAACTGGACACAGGAAAAGTGTTTTGACAGTCTTCCTTCGCATAAAAGGCCACGAGGTTTTACTCGAATTTTAGGGTTACTTAACAACTTTTAAGTCTTCTAAGGCGATGGAAACACATTGCAGGGCTGCGGTCCAGGCAAAGTTTGTGTATGAGTAGACCGGCTTTTCTCTGGGCATGAATAGCTTAGGAGGAGCACCCTGACCATATTTACATCTATAGACACATATGGTAGAGGTAGATACTCCTTCTGTTTACAGAGGAGGAATTGAGGGGTCTCTCCCGTGGGCCTTTAGATCGCATCACACAAACTTCGGGCAAACGGCGTTAAAAAAATACACCATGGGCGTTGGACTTCGACGTTAGTCTGATTTTTTTTGTGATTTGGGTTTTAAAAATCTTTCATGACGGTAAAGGTTTTGAAATGGGAGATCAAATTATAAGGTCGCTTCTTCTTTGCTTATGACTTGGGAGTCCTTGGGAAAGGTTTGTAGTCATCTGATCTGTCGAGACTTGACTGTGTTACCAAGGTATTCACGGTTCTAGATCTAATGAATAGACTCTGAAGACTTTTCGAAAGAAAAATTATTTGCAAGTCCCAATCGTATAGCCGAGCTGGAAGGCGGTAAGGATCTACAGTCCAAAAACTTGTCACTAGACGTTTAAAATGTATCGGGCATATAGGGCGAGTGGTAATCAACGCTCATAGAGAGACATCGCCTTTAGGACAAGTGCACAAGGAAAAAAGAACCTCAGTCAATTTGAGATATGAGTAAATGGAGAAAGGTGCACAGTGACCGGGCTTATTCGTTGGGGTACGAGGTCATTCTGAGGCACTGAGATTTAGCTCCACTTTAAAGAAAGCATTCTGAATTCATGTAGCAAACGTTTTCTTAGCTGAGGGATATTTTTTTTAATATTTACCAAAATCTTGTCAAAAAAATAAAAAAGTATGCTAATTGCTGCTAAAAACTGCTACACAGTTGGCGAAGTTCAGTTGGGAATTCGGTTGTTTTTAAACGATTGAGTTAAATAACCTTATTTAATTTTAGACAATAAACCCAGCTATCACTTGTCTTTTTTTAACGGAAACTTGCATGTTTTTTCTCCGTCTGTTCTATGAATATGTTCGCTGGAATTTTCTTAATTCGAAAATGGAACTTTGACATTTATTTCTTGCACCTATTTGAACATTTTTAGCGTGCCAGCAAAATGGATCAAAAGTGGATGGAATGTAAGTTTTTTTAAGAATTATATTGAAACATAAATACATATTATAAATAAATTTTAAAGTATCAGGAAATTGTGGGATTGCAACTTGGAAATTATCAGGATCTAGAAAGGGCATCTACAGCTAATTTTGTTGCTCTCACGTAAAGATTAAGTGCATTAGTATGCAGTAAGCGTGAGCAAAAAGTGTAGGAGCGTTTAGTTTATTCAATTTATTTTGTGCTAAACTTTTTGTAATGTACATAGTAGCTGTTTTTTATTATCAGCGTGATCTGATCCGAATCAGATCACGAAAATAAAATAGAACGGATCATTGAAAAGTTTAATTTTTGAATTGTGGCAACAGTTGCTTTCAAAAACAAAACAGATAATACAGGGTATTTCAAACTTCATGTTGTCACCAGCCATATTGCAAATATTCTTCTCAACGTGACGTCACACAAGGCACATGTCATTTCACTTGAAAAGTCGGGGGTGTTACCATGTTGAATCAAATTTGCATAATATTTCTTTTCTAATATGTTTTTGTGAAACAATAATTTAGTATTTTATGTTCAAATATGCAACACATGAACAATATTTTGCTGCTAACGCTTGAATTATATCTTGGCATATTAAGGTGTGTCCGGACCACCGAAACATTTCAGAAATGTTTATGAAATGTTTCTGAAGCAAATCGGAAAGATTTTACAAACACTTAGATATAAAAGATTTCTGAAATTTATTTAATAACCCCCGTATAATAAACACTGCGTAGAAGTTATCAACTCGTTACTCAGCAGTTACGTAAAATTTTTGTATGCTATCTGACGTCTACTAGCTAACTTAAATTCGAATACTTGTTTATTAATACGGGGGTAAATGTTTATGTAATGTTTCAACTTTATCCTGTTTTGGACTAGAAGAAAATAATGTGGTGGGATTATTAGCAGCGAGTAAAGTTTTTATTTTTGTAATTTTGGTCTTGGCAATCACGCGACACGCGATTTAATTCAAATAATCGTATTAAATGAATCACTTTCACATTAGGTATTCCAAGCTTTTCTGGACATTTTTATTTTATTTAGAAACAAATAATAATCGAAAAACAGCGGCCACTTCCTGCAGGGAAACTTGTAAAACAAAAATTATTTCCCATCACGATTGGTTAACTGAGAAACATTTCATAAATGTTTTTTTGGTGTCCAGATCCAAACCAGCAAAATATTTCTAAACATTTCATAAAAAATGTTTTGTTCAATAAGTGTTTCAGAAATAAATATGGAACATGTAGGTATTTAATTGTTTATCAAATGTTTGGCTGGTCTGGACATACCTTTATAGAACGAGAAAAAACAAAATTACTCGGAATACGGAGAGGGAGTATATTCGAATGCGAAAAAAATCAATTGATTTTTTGTGTTCCATTTTTTAGTCTGGCAACGTGATTGTGTGGCTATCGTTTACAGGCACACCAACATTTAAAAATAAAACAATCCACCTAGTCGAAAATAGTAGAAATAATTTTCAGATCATGATTCGTGATCTCGATGAGAAGCAGGATCATGTGCTGTTGTTGTAAATGCATGTAAATCGATGATCTATATGGATCATAGCTGATAATAAAAAACAGATAGTATATGAACGGAAAAATTATATATTTTTAAAGTTCAACTTAGGCGCCATTTTTAAGGTAAAATAAATTAATAGTTGGGGCCACAGGCCTAGCTTTCAACTATGTCATTGAGATGGTTTTTCCCACGGGAAGCTAATTTTTTGCCCATATTTCCCTTTTGGACCTAGTCAAAATTCCCACAAATTTCCCACTTGGTTAATTTAAGAAAAAACTGTTTATTTTCAATATTTTTATTAACAAAAAAAAAAAAAAAAAGAGGGCAAAAAAATATTCTATATTAAGGAATTTAATTGGATGAATAAAATAAACAGTTATTTCATTACTAGATATACAGTATACACACATAAAAAATCACATTGGTACTATTCATGAAAAAAAAGTATGTAGATTTATTTCATAACAAGTCATTAAGATAGGCTTGCTTGTGAACACAGAATAAGGTAGTAGAAATATGATATTAGGTTGAAGTTTGATGGACATTTTTTTGTTTGGAAGTTGACCAAATTTCCCACAAAATCTTACCGAAATCTTATATTTTCCCTTTTTCCCACGAGACGGTTTCTTACCATCGAAATTCCCACCAAAAGGTAAATTTCCCACGAGTTACTAGCACTGCTTAATTCTTTTATGTCAGTCATTCTCTCGGATGTTTGTCAGACGTTAGCTCGAGGTGGCGCAATAAAAAAAAACCTCCAGGTTCAACTTGTCTTTTTTTTTTCGGCGATCGAACCTGGTGCCCCTCGCTTTTCTAAAAAAAAACCCATTTTTTTTTTTTTCAAATTATTGTAAATTTAAGACTAAATACAAAGACACGAATTTAAAGAATTAAAAAGATTTTTTAATATATGTATATGTATTTTAAAAAAAAAAGGAAGTGAATTTATATTTCACGAGAAGTCAAAATAATCAACTTTCATAAATAAGTCCTAAAATATAGTTATCGTTGTTTTCATTTTTGTTTTTGAACATCTGCTCGTGAACATTTTGATTATTTGATCGGAAGGGGTAAAATTGACACATCCCGATCCAGGAACAATCACAAATTGGTTTTGGCAAGAGACAAAATACAAAGAAAGCCTCGCTTTATTTATTGCTTCTCATATGATTGTGACCTTTTCGCAAATGCAATAGTGTGTGATGTATGTAGCTTTAGATAGGGGTTTATTAATATTCTGTCACCAATGAATATCGGAATGCGTTGGAATGGAATTGGCATAAATGGAACATGAATTTATTTGGTTTGTTGGTGTTGCTTTATAGCTTTTAATGTTCACTTACGATACTTTTTAGTGAGAAGAAAAAAATAATTGAACACAATTACAAAAAAAAAAAAACCCAGATTTCCCCTTAAATAATTTCTCCCCCCCGATTTCCCCCCGTCGGTGAAAAAAACCCCTAGATCTGGGTGGAAAACCCCCAAACTGGCAACGCTGCCTTCATCTTATATATTTTGTAGTTCACAATATGCAATTTAATATGGAAAATTTCGCCATTGTGAGTTCAAAAAACTAAAAAACTTAGCATGGACACTAAAACTGATTATTAGTATCGCGGAAAGTAAAACCGTATATCGGTTATCCCACATAAATTTCCCATGTCGTTCAAGCACTTTTCTCAATTGTACTAAAAACTGAAACAAAATAGTACTGAATCAAAAAAAATGGTACTTATTTTTTTGAAATGCATTACACCAAAAGCAAACATTATAAAAAAAATATTTGGGTAATCAAAACAAAATTAAATCTTAAAGTAAATTAAGTTTGATTGATGTTAAAGTGTTAAAGATGTTGCGCACACAATAGTATCCCAGCCAGTTTTCAACTATTATGGTTCAAAGCCTCAACACGAATATAACGTACAGCCGAAAGTCTTTTTTTTTTACTTAAATCCCCTTAAAGACCGACATCACACGCATGTGTACCACACAAAAACCCAGATTTTAAATGTTGAGTTAGGCAAAACTCATCGAATTTCCTAGATGTCGTTCAGCGCGAGGGCCTGTCACTAGTTAGGAAATACACTGACAAAACTTACCTACTGAAAACTGAAGAAGGGCTTCGGGGACAGTGGATTTTTTTGTGGATTGCTGATGTTAGTTAGGTTTTTAGGTAGTACGAAAATTATAAAAATTGCGGATTCCGAATAAAAAGTGAGAGAACCAGCGGGATTGCGAGTTAGTGCTAGGACCACCTGCAAAAGACTTCAGCAGTTCATCGTTCATCCGCTTCGCATTTTCAATATACTGTACCTATACGATTTTTATACAAAAAATAAAATTCTTAACTTTTTAGCAAGCTCAGTTTTTCTCTGCGTCGTCGTATGAGCAAAGTGCATACTTTTACTAAATATAACGTATGTTTAAAAAATGAAAAACTTTCGAATATAATTGCGAATAAGGGGGCATGGGGCTTGAAAACTTGGGTTTTTGATTTTTATAAAATTTAAAACGACAGATCTGCCTCATAAGCATTTCTTACAACCAATTCAATTGTTGCCACTCAAAATAAAACCATAGCCTAAAGTACAAATATTCACTCAACAACCTTTTGCTAACCATAAAAGTTTGTATCGTCAGTGGTTATACTCTGTAATCTCTTTCTTTTCGATAGTGAATCTGTTCTGAAATTTTGTTTAGTAATCGCATACTTATACGATAAGTGCACACTACCATAATATATAACATTCTTGTCAAAAGCGCTACTTAGCTTCAGCCTGACATTGATATTTTTTTAAAAGTGTTTCTTAGATCAATATTTTTTATTAAAATTAATTTTATCGGCTGTCCCAAATAAAATAAATATTTAAACTTTCAATGAACGAGAAAGTTTCGTCCTTTTTATTTTTTCATTACTCTAACGGTAAACAGCTGAGTGGGAAGTACATTATGTGAATGGCAAGTGAGCAAAGTCATGCTCATGCATTTATGATTAATGCTTTCAACTAGCTTTTCTATCAAACAACCTATTACCCGGATAAAACCCATCCCCTTGTATACTCGTATTTATCAAACAAAGGACATCCTGCATAAACATGTACATTCATAGACATATCCTCCAGCTTCAAACGGAAATTCTTCAGCATTCGTTTTTTGTCTTTTTTTTATAAACACTAAATCAAGTTCAATGCGGTCATTTCGTATGAATATCCCCATTCCTTACTACCAGATTTATTTACTTTTCTGCAGTCTCAACTGAACGATATATGGCATGAGCAGCATATCGAACATAATCGAAATTATAAATCACGTCAAAGTCTGCGACGAAAGTTTACTGCCGCCAAAGGTCACCGCACGAATCGGACTTTCAACGCTTAGAAAACGATTTTAAATCAATCGAAATACAAGTTAGTTCCCCATTCTATAGAACTTTAACATGTTTTCCGTTGTCACTACAAATCACTGCCGAGATGCTATCGTCAATGTTGACTGTTGTCCATTTGTGCTCATGCACAGCACACGTCCAAAAGGGATTTGTGACTGGTGTAATAATTTGCAGTGATGCTGCAAGTTAGAACATTTTTTTTTCTATGTATAGGTATTAGTGCAGTGGTTGATGTGATTTTATGGGTAAAATGCTGAGACCAACATTGACGACGGGACACATTCGAAATGTTATATTGGTCAGAAACGTCTATGTAGATGCGAGTATCTACCCGGGGGAGCATCTTTAATTTGGTGAGTTGGGTTGGGCCGACTTGTGGATGCTAATAAAGTTGTAAATTCGATAATGGATGGATATGTAGATATTTTGTACACTTTGTTTAATGTAGTATTGTGTGTTGTACGGAAAGATTTACCATCGATGAGATTCGAAAAAGATAACCAACGTGGGCGGGGCAATATGATTTTATTACTAAATTTAGAAATGAGATCTTTTTTCTGGAAGGGTACACACTATACAACTGTGTGCAGTATTCCAATAGGGCTAGAATTATGAGCTCTCTCAAGCCTGCCCTCCCAAATGTGTTTTGCTCGCCATCAGCTGCTGTTTCATCAGCTCTCCGACAAATTCTGACGACGAAGACATCAACATTTCATCCATTTCACGAATGAAATCTTTTTTTTTAGCTTCTTGCTATTTTGTGTACCACTTTTTTCTACTTCTCCTGTTTCCTGCTCCCTGATAGCGAAAAAATGTCAATATTATGAAATTAAATTTTAACCCGAGTTAAAGTTCTTAAAGCGGTCTCCGGAGTGCAGCTTAAATTCAATCGCCGTCATGTTTAAAAAACTGGGTTTACGTTGGGTTTAATTTTTGGGCTAAACTCACTTAAATCCGGGTGTAAACTTTAACCCGGATTAAAGTGAGTGAATAATACTGCCATTATTGATGGGTGTTCGCAATGATGACATAGGGTGACATGCATTTGAAATCGTAGATGTTAGCTGCTTGAGTCATTAATAAATTCAATAAATAGTTGGCGCATTCATTTTTAGGACGAATGAACGGGATCTACAATTCTATGCCAGGTCCAAACGGCTAATTGAGAAGCTCCTTCATGACAGTTATACTCTCGGATGTGTGTCAGACGTTCGCGAGAGGTGGCGCAGTGGAGAAAAACCTTAAGTTGGAATTTTGGTGTTTTCGGGATTCGAACCTGGGACCCCTCGCTTAGTAATCCAATAAACTAACAACTAATCCAATGCGCCTACAACTGTGCTTGAGTTACCCTTTCTTATACTGGGGAGTGTCTATACTTGGTGATGAATGTGTTCAAAATGGATCCTTAGGCAGGGCCCCAAGACTAACAACCCCGATGTTAAAAAGACAAAGGACAATCATTTATAAAGACATTTTAAAGAAAATTATGAACACAGCTGATAGCATCCTAAGCAAGAAAATTATGCATTCCATAGCCCCAGAAAGCAGCTAGTAAAAGGGGCAAAAATTGTGACGTGATTTTTTGTACGATGATGACAAAATGGTCAGAGAACCGTCTCAGGGCGACCCTAGAATAAAATGCTAACAACGCCAATGGCGGAGGTTTTAAAATGGATAAGGACTTATTTGTAAACATACCTATCAATTTTTTTTTTTCTACGACAAATTTCCTGCGAATAAGCGTCGTAAATACTTGTTTTTCATTTGTGGAAATAAGTTGTTAAGGATGTCGCATTATATCAAGTCCCCTATAGAAGATCCAAAAACGTTTTACTAGAGTTGCTGTTCGTAGATTACGTTGGAATATCGAAATGCCATCGTATGAGACAAGATGCAAATTATTTGGTATCTTACATCTTTTTAAGCGTAGGCAATATTTTTCAACTATGTTCATTCGGGACTTGATAAACAACCATAAAGACTGCCCTTTTCTTTTATGATTAATTGGTTTTTATGCTCCATCTAGAATGCTTAGAAATCGCTATTTATTTGTTGTTTATTGTCATAGAGTTAACTATGGTTGTAATGAACCATAGAGAATCTAATAATTATAGTAGTTTGATCGGGTTTGATCTCAGTAGGGACTTATTTAAGAATAAATTAATTTTAACGTTAGGCTTTGGTGGTACATAAATAGTATATAAGTATTTAAATTTTGTATTGAGTAATCTACCGAGAGCAGTGAATGTTCTAATTTGATGTGAATAAATAAATAAATAAATATATTAAATCTTTTCTCTCATTAACAGGTTATGCAGTGTCCCTATCTTCTTTTGGTGCAGAGACTTAAGTCCTAAAAGACAAATTTTGCGACTTAAGTCCCATTTAGGTGAGATATATATCGAATTAAAGACTTCTTCTTCGGTGCTTTTGTCCCTGCGCCATGTAGTGTGCTTATCTTCTTTTATGGAGCAGCGAGAGTTGCCTTAATAATAGTGATGGGATGTATAACTAGGTAATTCTCTTAACAGCTCGCCGATATACGCTGTCAATAATAATTAGTTTGCCAACAGATCTATTTCATTTATAGTGCAGACCTAGCTTTCTTTCTTTTTGCTAAAATAATTATTGTACTCTTATACCGGTCGTCCACTACGTGCACAACTCATCTATAGTTGCCCAACAGATTATTCAACTCCCTAGAACCTAGATTATTTAATACATTTTAAGGCACAAACGTACTTTGTTGAGCAACATAATTCCAATAAAATGTAAGCAAGTGCTGATGGCATTGCGGGTTCACTCACTCAGTCGCTGAATGAGCATGGACGTGTGCATGCTCATTCAGCGACTGTACAATTGTTCAATGGCCTCGTAATCATAGTTGATTAGCATGTCTGATTTTGTCAAAAAAAATAACTTTGTATCCAACCAAGCTCAAGTGAATCAAAAATTCAATAAGTTGTGCAACAAGTTGAACAGATAATGTGCAGCTCGATATTGCGAAACCGCTGCTCAACAACAACTTGTTAACCAACGAACTTTAGTTGAGCATTGAACATTGCTGTTGAATTTAAAATTGATGCGCTGCGCACTTATTCGGCGACGAGCATTAGCAGTGGCGAATGTCATTTACCTTTTTGGCACTGAGTAGTCCGGCACCCTAACAACTGGAGACACGACGCTATCAAGGGCAACTTTTAAATCGATGAATATGTGATGGATGTCAGTTTGTAATTTTGGAGTCTTTCCCAAATCTGCCATGGGTGTATATTTCATCGGTGGTGGACTTGAGATTGTTACAGACGAAAAATGGAAGTCCCATAAAATAATCTTACACATGCTTGATGTTACCACAGGAAGTTTCTATTTTTTTTTTTAAATCAGTGCAGTAAAATTGAATTTAAAATAATACCGCCATGGACGACTGTATACAACTTTGAGGTATAGTAAAGCAATACGGACTTACTGATAATCAAACACTAATGTCGACGATTAGCTGGTTTTTATTCTCTTTGTGACGACTCTCAAGAAAGTCTTGGAAAGATCCCAAACTCATATCAAATTTAAGCATGCATTCGTTACTTGCAAAACTATTAAAAAAGGGAAACCAATCAAAAAGCAAGCACTAGCGGTTAAACAAGATAAAGCGCAGAGAAAATCAATAACCATTTCATTTAATCAAATTGAATGAAATAAATAAAGGTACCTACACTTAGAAATATACATTTCAAGTGTTTAGAAATAAAAAAAAATTCAATATTTTTCAATTTTGTGTGCATTGTACGAATTTGTGCTTGCTAGACTTAAAAACCACTTGCGAAACTTGAGAAAACATTTAAAATTAACTAAAAACAAAAGCGCAGGCTGAACAACAGGGTATTTAAATTTACTCCCATTGCGAAATTCAATACCGGGATTTTGTCTGGTTGGGCAACACTCCTCTTCAAAATGACATTATGGGAGGATTTATTTAGCTAATGCCCGAGATAAATATGGGTTGCTTAAAATTAACATTTAACCCTACAGTTTTTGTTATTTGTTTATTGGTAAATGGATCTTGGAAAGTGTGGAGTCTTTGCGTAAACTGCCAGACTAAGGTTGATTATTAGTAAGGCCCGTAGTCTATACCTCGGCTCTGCTTTCACATCTAAACAACTTCCGCTTCTTTGCGCTGAGACAAGAGAATATTTAGAAATGCCTCCTACCAGTCCATTTTGGAGATCCTCTAAAAGACCAACAATTTTCCCACTCCTGCTTCAATCATCTAAACCAGCTATACTCAACCTGCACACCTAACACAGTTAAATAATGCTAATATACAGGGTGTCCGCCGGGAAGGTATACTAATTTGTTTGTTTATAATTTTTAATCTTATATTGATAAATGTTTTGTTTAATGTCGGCAATTATGTATGGAATACAATATCAGGTAAATGTCCGCCTCTGTCTCACAAATGCGAGCCCTTTTGAGCACATTTTTCATTACATTCTCACACATTTCACGCGGTATTTCATTAATTTCATCACGAATATTTTGTTTGAGTTGCTCAAGCGTTTCTGGTTTGTTTGCATAAACCTTGCTTTTCAGATATCCCCACAAAAAGAAGTCCGGAGCAGTCGAATCAGGCGACCGTGGAGGCCAATCAACATCACCATTTCTTGAAATAACTTGTTGTGGAAAAAGGTCTCGCAGTAATTCCATTGCAATCCTGGCTGTATGCGATGTGGCACCGTCTTGTTGATACCACATGTTAATCAAGCCCAAAGCATGAAGTTGTGGCGTTAAAAAGATTTCAATCATATCACGATATTGCTCCCCATTCACAGTTACCGTTACGCCGTTTTCATTTTCAAAGAAGTAAGGTCCAATGATTCCTCCTGACCAAATTGCACACCAGACTGTAACTTTTAATGGATGCAAAGGTGACTGATGAATAATTTGGGGGTTTTTCCATTGCCCAGAACCGACTATTCTGTTTATTCACATATCCATTCAAATGAAAATGTGCCTCCCAAAAATTTCACGTAACTTTGTCATCGTCACAGTAATCGATGATTGATTTTGATAAAATGTTTTAACGATTAAAACACGTTGGTTTATCGAATATTTTTCCATAATAAATTTGCCACGTGTCTACTTCACGACTGCCAAATATGAACTGTCAGACTAATGTTTACCAAAATGGCGGAAAAACAAAGTAGTATACCTACCCGGCGGACACCCTGTACTAATAGTATGGTTGCTTAAACATCGATAGTTGGCTGTTTCGATAGTATCGATAGTTTCATTAAAAAACTATCGATAATATCGATATTATCGATGTTTTCCAAATTCACACATCAAACACATCTAGGCAACGAAACGGAACCAATTCCTACTATATATAGTAAGTCAATAAAAATCTAACCAAATTACATATTTAGGTATTACTGATTTAAAACAACAAAACTACTGGTTTTCGGCTGAGCGCTCTCAGAGCACTTTTGAATCAGGATTTTTCTCAGATTTGCTTCAGATTTACCAATAAAAGTACGTTTGAGTTTGACAACTAGTGCAGTTTGTTTACATTTTCGTGAAATTTTTCAACTGAAAAGAAACGAATTGCATCGGGTTGATCTTTTTTTTGTTAATTATTTATGTACAAATGTTTAGAAATCAATCTGGGAGAGCATTTTGAATGTTATCATATAAAATTTAGACAGTGAATGGAAAACTCTTAGAAAGTGTCGAAGGCTACACATATTCCAATCGCACAAATATCAACACAAAAAAGAGCAAGTGACGTTTTTATGTTCGATTAGACGAAATTTGAAATCTGAGAGCGAATTTGAAGAAGTCCAATCGAAAACCACATAAACCAACAATAGCTTGTACACCAAGGAAAGTTTCGTATCTCCGAAAAAATATATCCTTCCGCATGAGAGGAGCGTGTGTGTATTTGAAAAACTCTCGCTTTAAGTTCTTTCCAGTCAATAGGGACTGTTGCTTTTGATTTATAGTTGCAATAACAAGGACTTTAGGTAAGAATAAATTTCAAGGAATACTATCGATAGTTTTATTAAGACTATCGATGTATTCGATAGTTTTTTACTATCGATACTATCGATAGACTATCGATGTTTAAGCAACCCTACAATCAACGAAGCAGTCTATTAAATCATCGCACTGATTGCCATCGTTAAGAAGAGTGTCAATCTGGGAAAGAGGATATACGTTCGAGTCTCTAAGTCAAAGTCATCTAAGACACAAAAGTCATGCTTTTGTTTCTAAACAAGTTCGCCAAACTGTTTGTGGGTTCAATGAAAAATCGTTACCGGCGGAATCCGTCAGGAAAAAGGAGGGATACGTATAAAAACTTTTTCTTCCGAAAGGACAAGTTATAAATTCATCCACCTTTGAAAATGGTTTAGATCAGCCATACTCAACCTTTTTTCAATAGGGGCCACAAAGGCGTTTTAGCTGTGGTGCCTCGGGCCGCAACGCAACATAAATATATTTACTCAGCTATTAATAAGAACCGTTATTTAAATTTCGTGGTTTATTTGTTGTTATAAAAAAATCTTGCCAAACGATTCTTTAGTTCTATTAGTTAGGGTTGCTTAAACATCGATAGTCTATCGATAGTATCGATAGTAAAAAACTATCGAATACATCGATAGTCTTAATAAAACTATCGATAGTATTCCTTGAAATTTATTCTTACCTAAAGTCCTTGTTATTGCAACTATAAATCAAAAGCAACAGTCCCTATTGACTGGAAAGAACTTAAAGCGAGAGTTTTTCAAATACACACACGCTCCTCTCATGCGGAAGGATATATTTTTTCGGAGATACGAAACTTTCCTTGGTGTACAAGCTATTGTTGGTTTATGTGGTTTTCGATTGGACTTCTTCAAATTCGCTCTCAGATTTCAAATTTCGTCTAATCGAACATAAAAACGTCACTTGCTCTTTTTTGTGTTGATATTTGTGCGATTGGAATATGTGTAGCCTTCGACACTTTCTAAGAGTTTTCCATTCACTGTCTAAATTTTATATGATAACATTCAAAATGCTCTCCCAGATTGATTTCTAAACATTTGTACATAAATAATTAACAAAAAAAAGATCAACCCGATGCAATTCGTTTCTTTTCAGTTGAAAAATTTCACGAAAATGTAAACAAACTGCACTAGTTGTCAAACTCAAACGTACTTTTATTGGTAAATCTGAAGCAAATCTGAGAAAAATCCTGATTCAAAAGTGCTCTGAGAGCGCTCAGCCGAAAACCAGTAGTTTTGTTGTTTTAAATCAGTAATACCTAAATATGTAATTTGGTTAGATTTTTATTGACTTACTATATATAGTAGGAATTGGTTCCGTTTCGTTGCCTAGATGTGTTTGATGTGTGAATTTGGAAAACATCGATAATATCGATATTATCGATAGTTTTTTAATGAAACTATCGATACTATCGAAACAGCCAACTATCGATGTTTAAGCAACCATATGAAACTTGACACTACTGTCGACCCAGTTCTGTTGTCTTCCCCGGGACAAACTTAAAAAAAGTTTTCCTGTGACTCCGCACGGCAACAGGGATGAAAATATGATAATAAAACCAAAACTGTTACAAACATGCTACTAGTTTTATATTTAAGAGCTATTCCCAATACGGAACGGGATTTTTCGTTTCGTTTTAGGTCGGAAACACCCTGTAAGTAAATTGGCGGTCAACTTGCCGCCAGCGCAATGTCACTTAGCTATTTGTGAACAGTTTTATGCATCTGTCCCAGGCGATTGCAGTCCGCAGGGTTAATTTTGACCATTTATGCGATCCGCTTCATTTCATACACACAACATACGGCTTATCGCGCATTTTTGAATTTATGCTCAGTTCGCTTTATGCAAATAGCCGATATGATAACGGCGGATAATGCAGCTGACTGTCCCAACTGCGACACCAGTACGCCGTTCTTAACAACGTTTTAGAACGATATTAAGGTATAAATAGTACGTGCGCTTGAGGTGAAGCCAACGGAAGGTAGAAGGTGGATCGATCTGGCGAGATGGGTGCAGCCGTCGCCACCGTTTGCGCAGCAATTTCAGTGCACATGTGAGAGCGCCTGCTGCCGTTTAGCTAAATTCATTTCTATATGCACGCTCTGATTTCATGCGCCCCATACAGCCGGTCGGATCCTCCCTGCGGACCATTTGGCCACCGTTTATCGACGATATCTTAATTTTTATTATATTCAAATTAGTTTCACTGTATGCAGATAATTTTGCCCGTATGACTTTTATAATCCGCTCAGGCTCATTCCTGGCCAGGGAGATTTTCGCCACGAAGATTTCCGCCATGTCGTTGTTGCTGTTGTTGTGGCTGGTGCGGCTGCTGCTGTGGCTCACCTTGGGTTCTCTTCGAATGTGCAGTTTGGCATCAGTATCTTAGTTAATAGCGCTCTAAGGAGAGGTTCGAATGAGGTCGTGTTGGCATTTTCGATCAGATTGCTGGCGAAAATTTCCGGAATCAAAGTTGAACGCCGGCCGGCTGCAGCGCAGAGAGATCGCAGCATGTGGCAATAGATCAACCCAACCACTGGACAATGTTTTCTGTGGAATTCGTCATCTCTGGAAACGGACAAATCACTTTATTACCATCTGTTTTGCGTGTGGAGAGGGAATAACTCTCCTGTACGGCCCAAGGAGTGGTCGTGCTCGCTGCCCTGGCGTATTGTATAAACAGCACAACTTACCTGTGTGTATTGGTATTGCGACAAATTGAATGGAATGCACGGCAACACGTCAAACACTTAACACCCTACTGGATGCTGCGAAGTGTTCACTGTTCACTTCTATCTGGGACTGCATCGAAAGCTGTTTGCTAACAATCGCGTGAAACTTGACAAGCGTCGCTGTGCGAATGCTGTGGTACGCAAAATGAGAAAGACTCCGTCCATATAGGCGGTACGTATAGTTAGTTACACACGTCACCATCACGATCACCCTATTGCTGTTGGAAACTGTGTCGAATGTCATTTTGACATCGATATTCAAATTGCACAAGATAACTATCATTTGTCCACTCGACTCTCTGGCGAAGTGGATGGCGTGGCGGTGCCGACGAGGTATGTCTTAGATATGGGGATGGTGGTTGTTGATCTCGTTGATATCTGATCCGATCGATACAGTGGATTTGAGCGTCGAAAGTGGTACGCACATTTGATACGGTGACTTATTTGCGGTGCCGCTGAGGCGCTGAACAGTACTTGCAGACAAAGTAAGCAATTTGGAAGGATATCGAATCCACTCAAACAAACTGGCATAGTAGGTGGCAAAATTGATATACCTGTTGTAAAATTTGATATGTTGCACCTGATGACATAGTAAAGTTTGGTTTGACTACGAACCAGATGTTCGACTGATCAAGATTGTGATATTTATGGTGAGTTGGTCTTTCATGACATGAGTAAGATAAACACAGAGAAAACGCGGAGCGTAGGAGTAATTGCGCATATGCCCTGGGACATGTCTACAAACTGGACCTTGTTAACATTTAGTTAGTGAAGTGGGAGCGATACGGGTTCTAGTTCCAATACGATTTGGGTGGATAACTATTGCCACTGAGGCTATGCGAAGCATGCAGATGCAAGAATTATAGCAAAGTACCGGGTAGCTCTTTGGAAGAGGGGGGTTTAATCAGTGGAAAGAAAGTTATTTACAAATTTTGAATTCGGGGTCTTATTATAATTTTTCAGTCTTCCACGTGGGCGCCCGCATGGAAATATAGAGCAACCAGGGAAAACTACCTTAGAGATCTATCTTCGTAAACCAAACTGTAGAGTTCAAGTAGAGACAAGTTACTAGTGAATGGACTCAGCAAGGTGGGCTCTATGTGTCCCTGATACCGGTAAGTTGGCTCTTTTGCTATGGATTTCTTGTTTCCTTCTCCGAAAAAACTCGCATGTCCAAAAATGTGATTCAAAATTTTGCGAAAACCATCAAAAATAATATTCAATATTCAGCCTTACACATAACAATAATAATAATAATGGAGAGGGTTAAATGCACTGCGACCTTGTGGTCTATTGTGCCTCCTGCTTGTACTTTGGAAAGGTTCATGCTCTTTTTCTGAGCCCCATCGCATCACAGTTCCATTGAGAACCGTGTTTGAGGGTCTTTCCTCCATCTTTGCCTTGGCAAGAATATCAACTTCAGTGCACTTCTGCAGTCCAGTTTTTTTTATGAGTGTGAGAATGAGTAGCGGGTCCATGGTTTGTAATCCTGATCAAGTATTAAGTTGGTTGGGTGGTTGAAGTGGTTGTATGTTGTGTCTTCTGACGATGGAAAAACACAAGTAACGCATTGAGCGCCGTTTTGAGACCACAGCTAAGAACCTGAAGATAAAAGGGTTAGAAATGAGTTAGGGAGCTCAAATGCTTAATTCTTTTCTGGGTCAGTGGCAGATTCGAGAATGTGATCTGCGGCTTTAAAGCTCTCATCGCAGAATCTGCAGAGACCTTCTTCTAGTAAGCCTATTTTCCCTAGGTCTTCCCTTAGGTAACAGTGTCCCGCTAGGAGACCTGTTACAACTCTTGGGTTGTTTTTACTTAGACCAATACATGCTGTGAATCTGTTTAGGTAATAGTTCCCTTGGCGTTTCTTAGTTTGCCTCAGGCCCTGGAGTTTTCTGAAAACTGCGGTTCAGCCCTCCACATGCGAATAGGCTTTTCTTCTGAAGATGACTCGCAAGGCTATCGTAGGTTGCTCTAGGCTGCTCCACGAAATAAAGCCGTAGAAAACAAGACCAAAGTAAAAATGAAGTAATGCCCCAAAAATGTGAATGCAAAACAAAAATTGTCTAAATTTGGGGAAACATTTCAATTTTTGGGGCTTTGTCGCGCGATTTTCCAGCTATTTTCTTGCTCGAAAAAAATCACGCGTTGAAAACTCTTATTTAAAAATGCCGGCCTCATTTACTTGGGGCTCAATTTCCATTTTAAAAATGAAAATTTATACCTCAATTTTGGGCCCTTTTTTAATTTTTTTTCTTTATCCATAACGATTACGCAAAATGTAAGAGTCGAGGACATCATAGTGCGTCAACGATAAAAAGTGGCAGCGATTGACGCGCAGCTAGAAGCACCAGAAAGAAAGAACTCACTCGAAACTCGCCTAAAGTCAAGGTATAAAAGTGACGTCTTTATTTTTGACAAGATCGCTGTTGTTTCTATGCAACATATAGATATCGCTCTCAAAAAAGTGTAGATATTAAATTTGTCAATTCTCCAATTTTATTTGGCATTCAAGTAAATGGTAGGAAAGAATGACAAATTTCCTGCAAAGGAAGATATTCCTACTAACTTTTTACTTTTAGTTTTTCTCCTTTTTCGAGTGCGTGCTTGATCTTTTTCGCTTCATTTAATTTTATTTAATGGCGGCCCTTTTTCTGCTGTTCGAGTATCGTCTGGCGGCGTTGCCAAAAATCGCTAAAAATAGGGGGCCATGGAATACAGGCGGTAGTGGACAAGTTTTTTAAACACCAATCTAATAACCCAGACATAATAAAGAGGAAACAACGGCAGTCGTCTAAAGCCCCAACAAAAATAAAACCTTGTCTAATAATACAGGATAGGAATTCACTTTTATTGATATCCCAGGCAACTTGTACCTTCTCCAAAATGATGGGTAGAACACTCACAGGCTGTCATTTGAAAAGCAAAACCTCACCCGTTCTATCTTCAGCTTTATAAGGGACTCGGATATAATATTAGGACTCGCTTTTAATTTTAATTACCTACTTGCGTTAGACTAATACCGCTATTGTTAATCGAAAGTCGACTCTATAATTATTGGCGATTGTATCGATTGATTTTTTGCTTGAATCAACGAGTCGACAGAAGAGGAGTAGCACTGCTTTATGATCTTCATCCATACTCACGTTTAATTTTAGTACCCAAAGATTTGGCCTTTGCAACATTTATTGTTAAGTGCATGGAACTTTACTTCATTTTTATTGTTAGTATGTTTCTAACCAACATTTTTTTTTTCTTGCAAACCGCCAGTTGATACAAAATGAAAACGAAACGAACGATTGCCAATCGACCATCTTCGATCTCGATCGAGACTCACAATACAGAAGTCTAAAATCGACGAACGACTATCGATAAATGCAGTTTATGTTTAGTTAGTTAGTTGTATATGACTTTTATTTAATTTTTTTTTGGTTACATGTTTAGGTAAATTCTAAGTCTATATTGGTTTGGCCTATGACCGTCTGCCAGATTGACAATAATTAGTATGTAGGCAGAATACAAATAAATAGCTTCCTCTATTTCTAAAACATGCGATTCGAAGAACCACATTCGGATTTCTTTTAAAATTGGGCTTATTGCCCAAAGGTCGCACAATATAGGTAATTCTGGACGGTGTGGAATGAAGTTCAGACTTAGTACCTCCCCTCTGATTTTAAAAATGCTTATCATCTCTGTTGAATGGCAGTTTAGAAAGTGCCGCTTTGTAGGTCGTAATTAAGCCATTTAAAGTACATCCTATATTACAGTTTATTGTTTATAGTGGACCTAATTACCAAGAAAAAAACAACATCGTTTTAAAAAATGCACGTGAGGCCGCTCGCTCATATTTTTTTTTTTTATTTTGGTTTTAAAGGGTCATGTCTCCAGTAGTCGAATACTTAGTGGTTCATTGTAAAATAATCACTAACTGTGAGAGAACCGTTGAATTTAATACGCCAAGAAAAATTATGCAGCTGCCATACCTCAAACATTTTAAAATAAAGTAAAGTTTTTCTGAAAAACTGAAAAAAACATTATTCCCCTGTAGTCGAACACTAGCTTCCTAAACCCGAACATAAAGTTTCCTTACTTCGAACGCTAGATCTCGTGTATATTTTCAATTAAGAAAATGAGTAAAATCCATATTTTTGTTTTTCTTTAAAACATAAAAAACAGTAACAAAACAACTTAAAAGGAAATAAATAAATATAATTCACAAAGTACATTAATTCAGTCTTGAACACACTAGTGTTCGAATAGGAAACTCGAAGAAGTTTGGTTCCCTATTATCGAACGGTCAAAAAATAATAAAATTATTATGTTTTCAGATAAAAACTTTACTAAAAATACATAAAATAGATATAAACTAATGAAACAAGCATTGAAAATAAACATTTACCTGAATTTTCAAACAAAAAAACGCCCTTTCCTCCGACAATCGCAACAGTTGTTTTTTTCTACTGAACCCGCACTCAAACTCATTCCCTAAAGACTCAATTTAAGCTGCAATTTTGAAACGTTAACAATAATATTGTACCAGTTGATATTGCAGAAACGTAGCATTTTGCGTTTGTAGGAGTTGAAAATCTTAAAAATATACAGCTGTGTAGCTTTTTACAGAAAGGGTTCGACTACTGGGAGTGTTCGGAATTAGGCGACCCTACCTTATAACATCTCTTGTTAACTACGGTTAGATAATTTTCTGTACAAAATTTATCATATATAATGTATTCGAGTATTTGTAGAGACCTATAGTAAGTTCGGGTCAGCGACATTTTACTTGCTGTAAGAATTAAAAACGCAACAAGAGTTTCCCCTTTGCTGAACGAAACGTTGCATAACCACATCTAAGACAATAAGACAATAAATTCACCGACAATTACCGAACCTACTGTCCGTAGCTAAAAGCTATTATTGGCCAAATGCATCATGCCTTCGCGCCTTCCTGGCGGTCTATAACTTTCATTAATCTTGTCTGCTATTTGCTGCGCACCGCTGTAAATTCGTCCCTAAATTCGAAACTCATTCTGTCAATATTTCACTGCAGCAACACATATACAGAGATCCATTTGACGGTACACATAGCTGGAAACAAAGTCATAGCGGCGCGCGTCTGTGTTACAGCATCTGTAGCGAAAATCCGCAGCCAGAATGAAATATTGTTAACACGTTTCCAATGAAATTAATTTTCCAGCTGTGAGCATTATGGATATTACACCTTTATAGATTGTTCTATTGGGCTTGGGCACATATACAGTGGTGAGAGAGCCTATGAATTTCTAGCAGACATCTACCGACACACGTCGACCGGTATATACGCATGACGGCATGAGTCGTGGAGGAACCCATATAAACGGAACCAGTCGCAGATACATTTGCAGGGGATATTCGGAGCAAGCTGGCGCACGGCACGGCGGCGGCGCGGTCATTGTGTGTAGGCATTGTTATTTAGTATCAATAAAATTGTAATCGATATGACTTGAATTCAGTTCGGTGCAATACCGTATCACCCAATAAATCTTTCCGACATTCAAATGCGGCAGCCGCGCAGCTTGGTATTGGTTGAGCGGTGCGGACGGTCGAACCGACTAAGTGTGCAAGTACAACTTACCGAAACGAGTCGATCACTGATTGTAATTCAAGATTGGCTCAATGAATCATGAACCACATGGTATAACAAATGAAACGTTCTCGCATTTGTGTGCAATCGATGCATAGCCGTCGAGATATTGGAGATATCGTACAGAATCTGTAATAAATGCGGTCTGCTTCAATTGATCTGAAGTGAAATTAAATGATACTCTCGGCCAACGAGGGATGCAGCTGAAATTTCACACCATCATGGGCGTCAGTGGGTTTCGTAACGACTTTGGTATCGGCATGTGCCGTCCTTGTTTGATTAAATAACTTATTTCGACGGGTGATATGGGTGCCCATTGTTTTATGTGGTGTGGATATGGCATTGGACATTGATATGGATTCATATTCTAGCTGTCCATGCAACGAATATATCACACATGTGTACATATAGTGCTGCGTTGTACATTTAGTAACTTATTCGTGGGGCTCTGTTCATTTAGACGATGAGATGGGTCCATTGTGCCGCTAATGGCAACCAATATTGTGGGTGACAAATTGAAACAGGTCTTTTATACAGCACAGAAGTCGGATTTGAACCAAACAGGCTGTACATGAGCCTCAGAAGTTCTGGAAGCTCTTTTTCGGATCCTCTAGTTTGCCCTGGGAGTGACTCTGCGATTTGCTGTTCATTTGATCTATACTCAGAATCAGTACGAAGATTATTAGTTCTTCTTAGATCCACATTCTCTAGACTCTCCAGTTCATTTAAGAGAATTTTGAGAATCTTCAGTGTGGTTTTTAGGACTTACCTGGCCATTCAAAAAATTAATGGCGAATCAGGCTCAAAAGTTGGCTCTAACAGAGTGCGATTCTTTGCTCGGTTCTCTGTTGAAAAAACAAGTATTCGTTGTTAAGAACTACCGAGATTAAAAGGTTAAATGCATACTGTTAATAACACACACTTTATCTCTTGTTATCCACCAAGCTTCTAGATTAACATCAATAAAACGGTTTTATTTTGGTTACACGATCGCGAAAATTTGAAGAAAATTTATAAATCGGGCTATTTTTAATCCACTAACTCTATAGGAGCTATATTAACAGTACCTACTGTTTAGTTGTTTTTAACCAAAAGTTTGTTAATTTTAAAAAGTGATTTTTCTGCGTCAACAGATTCTATTTCTTAATATTGTAAACTTTGGTAAGAGCGCCATCTATGCTTTCAACCTAAAGCACGTATTAAGGTGTTTGTCAGACGCACCCATTGATTACACCAACTACACCCAACTTCGCTACTGGGTAATGCTCGAAAATTAAATTTTTGTTTTTGTGCGACGCATATGGTAAACGATTTAAGAGGAAAAAAGAGTAAATTTAATCCGAGGAAATCCTCATCAATAGTTAAAATAAATTAAGTTTACAATATATCAATCTTTTTACGGGGCTCAGTTCCAAAGCTACGTTAATTTTTGACTCATTTCTTGTACTTGATTAGTTTAGGTTTCTTCCGTTTAAGTTCCACAAAATATGTATTTCGGGTTGCCGATTTTGAAGCGTCGAAATATCAATGGAGTCATTAAGAACAGTTTTCTTTATTGTATTTGTAAGACTATACCCCCATCGTTGCCAGAAGGTCAACATATTTCTTCCCAGATAAATTTGAAACACCCCTAGATTTGGCTATTTTTGGACAAAAAAACTCCCAACTTCTTGTCATTATTTTTGTTAACAGAATTTCCACAACTTTGTTGAAATTGTTGTTTATAAAGAGATGAGGTTGTGCCTAAATCTTGAAAAGTACTAGCTTTATTTTTTGAAAGACTTGTTTTGTAAACGAAAACAGTTGAAAGATATTAGAACAAATAAATTTAACTATCAAATAATATAGATTTGGAGGATCAATCGGCTATTTTATAGCGTTTTAAAATAACGCACACTTTTATATCATGTTGAATTTTGAATCATTGCAAAGTGCAAAAGCACGTTTTAAGGTTACCAAAGGATATAAAAACGAAGTACAAATAAAATAGAATTTAAGAAAAAACCCAGATTTCCCTTAAAACAATTTCTCCCCGTTGACCAAAAAAAAAGAAACACTAAATCTGGGTGAAAAAACCCCAAACTGGCAACCCTGGCTACCACTCAATAATCTATGAAGATTTTGCCACGTGGGTAATCCTCCAGCCCAAACAAATGAGTGACAGATGGTATAATACTTTTGAACAGAAGTTCCCATTTCCAGGAGCAGTGCTATAGGCGAGTTTCGTCCCAGACCCAGTCGTGCTATTTTTATTTTACAGATGTAATATTATCTCAACCAAAATTACAAGTACCTACAACAGCGATAGAAAAACACGAATTATATCTTAAGGTTCTTTTTTCAATTGCGCCACCTCTCGCGAACCTCTGACAAACATCCGAGTGTAGAACTGTCATGGAAGATCTTCTCAGTTAGCCGTTTGGATTCGGCATACCCTGCCATTCGTCTTAAAAGCAAAAACTCACACAAAACGAAAGGTTGTGAGAAGATATAGGTCTAGGGTCATTCACTGACATGTATTTTGGGCTATCTTTTTTCTTAAAAATCGATAGAAATTTCTTCCGTGAGCGGCCAACATAAAGCGACATCGAAGAGTTGCGGCGCGCATAAGTGAGATAGGTAAGTGCGAAAAATAGTATTTAAGGAATTGGTAAAATTTTCAACGATTTTTGGGCTTCTTTCTGGGCAACGATTTTGGTCTACTTTTTTTCAAGATTTGGGCTATTAAAGCAAACGAAATTCTGGCAACCCTGGTTGCACCATATATATATATATATAAAAGAGAGTGAAGTCCGTGCGTGCACTCATAACTCTGGAACGGATCGTTCGACTTTCACGAATTTGGACTTAATGGCCGAATTGGCCAAGACACAGTTAAAGGGTTCATCCTAGTTGATGAAAGTTTGTATGGGAAACCGCACTTTGAAAGAAATAAACTGGTTAGAGAAACAGGGAAGGGTCACTTCCAACACAAAAACATTTAACATTTTTAAAATACCTATTGTATTATTTTTTGATTTCGGCGGTTCCCAGTCTCATTTGATCACGCGGCCAGTGAGAAGGTCAAAACTCATGTCGCAGTCGTAACGTATGGCGACAGTTCGTGAAAACGAGTCCTGACGAAGGCTCAGATCGGAATATAGCGAACATGTCGCAACTTAGAGTAAGATTATAACAAGAACAACGTGCGCTCGTCCAAACTGAAGACCGAGATAGACAACAACGCAATCGGAATCAGCAGTAACAGCACTCATGCTGTTTTAATTTGCTACATTTGTTCGAAAACAAATGACGCAGCACGTCGCCTTTGACATTTGTTGATGATTCGAAAAACCTCCAGGTGGCGTGGTTGATCCATTTGCCATTGCGCAATATGACAGGTGTCCTTTTTGCTTCGTCATTCCAATTGATTTGGCTTTGCAATTGTGTGCGGTCAGATTTCTATCGAAAAATTGTCCTGTGAAAGGCGAGGTTAACTAACAGCTTTTGATTTCGTTCCGGTGCAGTTGGATTTGGGTCGTTGCAGGCTCAACACATCATTATTTCACAACACGAAATTTGTTACCACAACCAAATATACGTTTCGCCCCAAACGCATCAACCTACATTGTTATCTGATCTCCATTATGCACGTTATGAGCACTGCCGATGCACTTAAATCTACATACACAGAACTACGAGGGTCATTCACTTTGTGTTAAGCTGCAAACAACCTGCGGGTGTGAAATTCTTAACCTCGTGTACAGGGCATCTGCGGCACCATTAGCATATACACACACAGCATAAGCCATATCTGTAAAAGGACCCAAAATACACTCGTAAGTGTAACCAATTGGCGTTCTCTCATTCCTGCCCACCCACATTTGGACTTGACTTTATCAAATCACGACACTGAGCTGACCGGCTCTGCTGCTACCGAATCTCGCATGCTAGCCATTTCCCATAATACAACAGCTAAAATCGCAATATACTTGTCAATTTGAGCATTCATTAGGTCCATAATGTAACTGCCCGCACCGAGGAAAAATAAAAACAACAACCGCAGATCACTGATTCCATATTGACTTGGCCATAAATGCTCATATCGGCGAAGGCAAACGCGCAAAAGAACTGTCAGCTGGCGGCGGCGGCTAGAGGTGCATGATTTTAACATGCACTCGATATGCATTTTGTGTGCGATAATCCCGTTGAACCTCGTTTTAGAGGCGACGTGGTACGGAAATCGGAGGTGTCTTATTGCTGCCGTGCTGCGGCCTTCTTTTCTTATACGTGGACGTAACTACAAGGCCCCCCTGCATGAAAAAGGACCAGTTTAACCGTACGAGTGATAAATTACTCTCGCCTTTGCAAGCGCACTCAAACAAGCCCTAATGATTTGCTGACGCTGCACGCTGCACGCCGCAATGCTTTGCGATACGGCCATAGAGAGCCGTCATTCGGTGAAATCTGTTTTCGGTCCTTTTCATTTGTCCGTCAAACCGAGTGCCTGTTATATCTTCTTAGCTGTTGCGGGACTAGCTGGCGATGTGAAACTCGCTCCATAATTCGCATATCATTTGTTACGTTAAGTAGTACGGGTATAGTTGGTTACGGAAGTCCAAAGGAAATGTGGTAGAACAAGTAAATGACTTGGTGGCCTATAATTGATTTCGTGTGAATGAAAGCGAATCTCATGGGGATATATCCTTCTTACCTATTTCAATCATTTTTTGTAAGGTAAAGTTGATATGGGGTGAAGTTAGTGTTCCCAAATGAAAAATCTAGTTTTTCCGAAATCAAAAAACTTTTCTTTTCAAGATTTTTTCAAAATATAAAATGAAGGAAATATTAAACACAATTTTGAAGTGCTTTAAATAAAACTTGTAAGCACTTCCTGTAGCTGAATTAAACACAATTGATTTGGTTTTTATATTTTTATCTTTATTACACTAATTTACACTTAATTCTACAGAGTACATCTTCAGCCTCTGTTGGCCAGTAATGTAAAATGAATGAAATCAACATATAATAAACTACCCATCACTGGTAGCTCTCTTTAATTTTGTACAGTGTTTCCACATTATATTTATTATTATTAAATACCGTTACAAGTATGGTGGTATTTAGTAAATGTCAATTTACTACTTACACACGACAAATAATTTCCTTACTTTATGTCGTTTTCGATTTGGCAAAGAGATGACAGATGACAAAAAATCGATTTTATTTTGATCGAGATTGTTTTTCATGTTCAGAAATCTCTATTTTTTCTCAGATTTTCACATACTTTCACTAATACCAATGTGTATGACATAGACAAACCATACTGAGACCCCCAACTCACAAACATCTTGCCGCTGGCCCCCTCAGTTTTTTTTTTCAAATTCGCCATTTTGTTTTCCTTTCGGCGTTATGTCAAAAAAGAATCCGTATGACATGCAAAAACATACAAAAAATGCAAAAAAAAAATGCTGCCAACCTCGGCAACCGTGGGGAAATGTGAAAGAGTTCGGGAATAAGACATTTTTTTCATTACTGAACGCCATTGGTTAGTTATTATAAATTGTTAAAGGCGAATAATTTGATTTGATTGGTTAGTAAAACTATCTAAAGTTGATGTTCTATATACTAGAAACATATTAGGACAAACATGGTTGTGTATTTTCCGCTTTTGGATATAATTAACTTCGATTTCGTGTGCAAATTTTTGTTAAATAATGAAGAAAATTTGCTCAAAATGTTTTCATTTTCCCTCAACCAATCTACATTGTTAATTTTTCATGAACATTTTAAGCAAATGTGCACTTATTCCTAAAAAGAAATATTATTCACACGTAACGAACAATTTCAAATTAAACGGATAAAATTCTATGAACTCTGCCAGCAACTTTGCCCACAGCGGAAGTGTCTCATATATACTGGGAGTGTGTTGGTGAGCCGGAATTCTTGAAGTTTCTTGACATTTGTCAATACGATTTTCTATAGATGGGCCGATGAGAAGTCTCCACTCATGTAGCTCGCGAAATAAATGTCTGGTACATTGAATCGAAGATATATTTTGACGTAAAAAATAGAAGAAGAAGTTTGTGTTCCGTTTACTATGGATATTTTTTTGGAGGAAACCGCAGAGAACATTTGATCGAGAAAGAAAAGAAAACGCAAGGCCAAAAAACCCTTTATAATGTTAATGGAAAATTCATTTTTATACCCTCCACAGGAAGGTATATTCACTTTGTCATTACATTTGTAACGCCAAAAAGGAGTCACCAGAGACCTCATAAAGTACATATTATGTATATTCTGAATCAGGATCACATTCTGAATCGATTTAGGCATGTCCGTCTGTCTGTCTGTCTGAAAGCACGATAGCGCCCAAAGGAATTGACATAGGCGAATGAAATTTGGTGAAAGGACTTATTTTTATCGTCGTCAAGTTGGTATTAAAAACGGTCAAGTAGTTCTGGCACCTCCCACACAAATCAATATTAGACCCATGTGTATCTCTGTCTGTTGTTCAATGTTCATATGCCTAAAACTTTGCATGACTTGTATGCAGTGGAGGGTATCAAAGCTTTTTTTTTAAACACTTTTACTTGTTAAGCCTTCAAAAAGTCCTACGTCTTGAAATTTATGGGACCCGAAGAAAAGTTTCTTCTCAGCACTGATAATATCTTCTCCAATTTTTCTTATATCCCTTGTTTTGGAACGATTAAAATACTGCGATGTCTTTGAAGTTTGAAAATCGAAAATTGTAAAAATTAAATTTACTGATTACTGTCATGAACAAATTATTTTTGTCCCATCTATATGATGTTTAATAATTTAGCGAGCATTTATCTTTGGTGTGAAGAAACGAAGCGGATACTAGGGACGCTTAAATTTACCGCGAGCAGGATACTAGGCTATAGCATTCTTATGGTAAGTAAGTATTATGTTCTATAATGAATGCACCTTAAAAATGCTATACAGTGATCCCCGGATAATTGGCCATCGTTTAATTCATCCGAAAACTAAGCAAATAAAGCATTCCATAAAAACAGTACAGAACTTTTCCCGTTTAAATGCGTTGCCCGGTTATTTGCGCTATTAAAGGTAAAGCTTCTCGTAAAACTCCCGGTTAAATGCACACATAAAGGGTTTTTCAATAAGAGCGCTACTCTTGGTTTTGGATATCAATGAAATTCTTTATTCCTGTGAAAGTACGTTCGATGCCATTAAGTATGGAACTCGATTTCTGGACGACGGGCACGCTTGCAGAAGTCCAGACGCTGAACCCAATTTTCGACGGTTTTCAAGCATAAATCGGCCGAAACTGCTGCAATTTCACGTTCGATATTCGTATGAAGTTCATCAATCGTCGCTGGCTTGTTGGCATAGACCATAGACTTGACGTAGCCCGACAGTAAATAGTCTAACGACGTCAAATCGCACGACCGAGGCGGCCAAGCGACTGGACCATTTCGTGAGATAACACCTTCTCCAAACTTGGTTTCCAATAAATTGATTGTGAGATTCGCTGTGTGGCTTGTCAGAAATGAACCTCATCGCTGAAGATGATTTTTCGATGAAAATCCGAATCATTTTCATGTTGTTGCTCAGCCCAATTCACACGAACATACGACGCTTCTGGTGGTCAAGCGGCTTCAGTTCTTGCGTCAATTTAATCTTGTAAGGATGTAGGCCAAGATCTTTTCGCAAAATTCCCCACAACGACGTCACAGAGATGCCCAACGCTTGAGAACGACGTGTGAGAGACACATTTGGGCTTTCTTCAACTGAAGCCTCAGCGGCAGCAATATTCTCGTCACTACGGGCACTTCTTTGTCTCACTGGCACGGGAACATTTTGTACTGTGCCTGTGGATTCAAATTTGTCCACTAGACGCTCAATTGTTGATCTGCTAGGATGATTATGACGACCATAAATTGGACGTAGCGCTCTTAACGTTGAGGCCACTGACTCCGAATTTCGGTAGTAAATTTTAATAACTTCGACTCGTTGTTGGCTCGTATGTCTTTCCATCATGAAATGGCAAACCTTACTGAAGAGAAATGTCAAAAGAGAGTCAAATTCGGCGTCGTTTGCTGTCCCTGTCGCTCTACTTTTGTAGCGTCCCTGTTGAAAAACCCTTTATAAGAAAAGCATTGAACATTTTTTTACAGCTTTGATATAATAAAAGACAGTTGTCAAATTAATTGTCAAATTGACATGACATATGTCTACAGTGCGCCAAGATAAACAAAGTTTCGTGATTTAGTGCATATATGAACATGTAAGATAATAAAATCGTTTTATTGCGTTTTCAATGCGTCGATAGTGCCCTTAAGCAGGATTCTCGTTATTGCGTTCCCCGAATAAATGGGTTGAACATTTTCCCCGACGCAACAATCCGGGAAGTACTGTATTTTAAGGTTTGCTGGAATTAAGGGCTTTTATAGGGAGGTGTCCAATTTGTCCAACATATCCTTATCATCAGCATAATGTACAAATCTCACCAGTTTCCTAGAGTTTTTGTTCGAATTTTGAAGTTCTGCTGAGAAACTTGAGAAGTACAAAAGATTCTCAGAAGTAAAAAGAAAGTCGATATCATTTAGAGATAAAATAATTTGTAATACATAGATTTAGTGATCTATATATTCTTTAGACTGACAGTGATATTTATTTTTTCATTTACAGATAGCAGGATTTGAAAATGTGATAGGCTGAATTGATGGTTGCTACATCTATATCCGAAAGCCTGCTAAATAAGTCCTGTCTACATGCAAGTTTGATAAAAAGTTTTCATCATTAGGCGTGTTTTTTGAGCTTCGATCGAAAAGTAAAGTAGGATTTTCAGAACGCGATTAGAACAACTACAACCGAGTCTCGAAGTGTCAAGTAGAGCGTAGTTGTTGTAATTGCATGATAATAATCCTACTTTACTTTGCTTTGCTGTGATCGAAGCTCAAAAAAACACGGCTTTTATTGGCTCACCTAGCGAAATTCATGACTTGTATTAACAAACTTTCTTTCATCTCGAAAGAAATGCCATATCCCATCAGAGAATATTTGCTTACCCCATACCGAGATTATATCAATCTTACAATGCGACAAGAAAAGTTCAACAAAAAAAAACATTGCCAGACCAGGGTAAAAATTGAAAATTGCTTTGTTAAAGCACAGATCAGAGCGATTTTTTAATGTCGAAAGAATGAGTAAATTTGTTCTGGGATATTGCGCTTTACATAATTTATAAAGGGTGATTTTTTAAGAGGCTTAGAAATTTTTTTTAAAAAAAAAACACAAAAAATTCGAAAAAATGAATGAAATATTTATTTGAATCGATAGTTTGAACCTTGCAATTTAATGTTTAAAGATAATTTCATGCAAATGTTGACCGCGGCTGCGTCTCAGGTAGCCCATCCGCTGAGTCCAATTTTGGCATACTCTTTCACACATATCGGCCGGTATCTCACGAATGAATGCATGGATGTTGGCTTCCAGTGCGTCAATCGAAGCGGGCTTGTCCCTATACACATTAGCCTTGGCATACCCCCACAAAAAATAATCTAATGGTGTCAAATCGCACGATCTAGGCGGCCAATTGACCGGCCCGAAACGTGAAATTAACTGTTCACCAAACTCGCCTCGCAATTGCGCCATTGTTTCGCGTGCTGTGTGGCATGTGGCACCGTCTTGTTGAAACCACATATCATGCAAGTCAAGAACTTCCATTTCGGGCAAAAAAAAGTTTGTTATCATCGCTCGGTAGCGTTCACCATTCACAGTAACGCTGCGATTCGCATCATCTTTGAAGAAATATGGCCCAATAATGCCGCCGGCCCATAAACCGCACCAAACAGTGGCTTTTTCGGGATGCATTGGTAGCTGTTGCAATGCTTCTGGCTGATCTTCACTCCAAATGCGGCAATTTTGCTTATTTACGTACCCATTCAACCAAAAATGAGCCTCATCGCTGAACACAATTTTTCGATAAAAAAGCGGATCCTCGGCCAGCTTTCCAAGAGCCCATTCACCAAAAATTCGGCGTTGTGGTAGGTCGGCTGGCTTTAGTTCTTGCACCAGCTGTATCTTAAAAGGCTTTACGCCCAAATCCTTCCGCAAAATTTTCCACGTAGTGCTGTAACAAAGGCCTAACTGCTGGGAACGGCGCCGAATCGACATTTCGCGGTCTTCTGTCACACTAGCTGATACGGCCGCAATATTTTCTTCACTACGCACAGTACGTAAACGTGTTGGTGGTTTAATGTCCAACAAAGTAAATTTGGTGCGAAATTTGGTCACAATCTTCCGAATAGACTGCTCAGAAGGTCGAGAATGCCGATCATAAAATGGAAGCAGCGCGCGATGAACATTTCGAACCGAGCACGAATTTTGATAGTAAAATTCAATAATTTGCAAGCGTTGTTCATTTGTAAGACGATCCATGGTTAAATTGCAAACCAAACTGAAGCTGTTTGACAGTGACACAAGGTACTAAACACACGTCAGCTGTCAAAACCAGTGTTGCCAAAACCAAACCAGCTAAAAAATCACCCTTTATATAACCGACATCGAATACTTAAAAGAATCAAACCCATCGGAGCGGCAAACAGCTGATAATAATAACGAACATGAATGCTTGACTGAATCGTTCTTTAAAATTTGGGGCAGCTAAAACGAGACGAGATAGCTGAGTCAATGTAATTTGTAAGAAAAAACTAATATAATAAACAAAAACATAAATATGTATGTCCAAATTGTTTTTTATTCATTTCTTCGAACTGTTGCTTTATCGAGCTTTCAAAATAGCTCTTAATATATATCCATTTTCTCTTCATGTCTTTTTTGTTGTCGTTTGTTTTTTTCTTTATTTTGTTCAATTCTCCTAAATTCTTTTTCCTTCAAATGCTCACATTGCCTTTTTAATTTTATCATTTGCAGATTCAAATATTTTTCAAATAACTGTTCCTGAACGGTCTTGCTTTGTCGTTTTCTAGGAGTTTCCATGTTGAATATTAATGGAGTAACCAATGTTTCTTGCGTTGATGATCCTGGCGATTTATATCCACCACAATATTCTTGAATAATGGCTCGGTGGGGACGTAAATTGGAAGCAACACTAATGAATATTCTTACCTGATGAGTTGTTGGTCGTCCCAAACAAAGTATTGCGCTTTAAATTGTAGTACCTATACCGCGGCCTCCGAATACTGCACCTTAATAAATTCGCTGTCTGAAAATAAATTTTTAATTATATATTTTACAATTACAATTTTATAAAATATGTTTAATATTACTTGCTAGGTTTTCCAACAACAGAATATCATCTTTCATGATGACACCGCCATTTTCATCGACTATATAAAGGTAATCCCGAAAGTAATCTGCCCATAGAGTAACCAAACTAGAGAGCCAACTTCCCGTGCACCTACCCGATTTTCCCCGCAAATTTTGAATGACAGCCCTCTCTCGCGGGCTCTTTTTTTCCTGTCTGTTAATACGTGTATTATTAGTCGCCGAGTGGCACTATTTCTCAATTACAAACAATTTGTAAATGGATTTATAACAATAAATGTACAAAAAGTAAATGTTGATTATGTTTTTTTAGATAACATAACTTGTTCTCTATTCATATTCGGCACCAAAAACTATTCATCCATTCACATTTCAGTTGTTTTTTAGTTTTATTTGTATGAATTCTATTTTTGACAGCAAAATTCATGCAGCTGCATAAATGAAATCCGTGGGGGGTTGTTCCAAAAATGAGTTAGCAACATGCAAGTTAAACCCAGCTTCCACTAGGGCATAAGTGAATTTTATATAATTATCATGAACATTGGATAAATTTCTATTAGGCTTGGTGAATATTCCCAAATTCGTTTATTTAACACCATATTTGTACAAAATCAAAATATGATTGGAAATTCTGTCGTTTAATTACACTGAGTATTGAATAATGTTACTTAGGAACAGTAAAAATACAAATGCTATTCATATTTAAAACTAAAATATGACTATCGGAAAGCAAAAAAAAGTGATAACAAAAAAAAGTCCTAACAAAAAGACAATATAAATTATTAATTGACAAAAACGAGTGCACTCATTATGCTTTTGGGATACAAAAAGTGTTCAAAACATTTTTTTATTACTCCGAGCATTTCACATAAATATAATGCGATCTACGAGGATTTTTGTTTAATGGCCTTTACAAGAAAAAGCCAAATGCATACAAATTTGACAGCAATATTATAAGCAATATCGAATTCATTTTTAGAATTAAACAAATGCATACTTGATATGTTATTGTTCATTTTACGTACTAGTTACAGATTATAATTTATAGTAAAATTAAAAAATATTTTTCGCCACGACATAAAAAAAAATGTTTTCCCTAAACGGCGTTAAAACATTTTGTTTCAGTATGATTTCGAAACTTAAAGCAACTAGAAAAAGTTTATTTTCCTTAAAATATACAAAAAAAAAAGCTTCAAGTTACAAAATCTCTTTTAACAAAAGTAAAAAAAAGCCGTGTTAGTTCATTTTATAATGTTCATAAACTTTATAAACTTTTATGTCGTTTTCGATTTGGCAAAAAGATCAATTTTTTTTTTTTGATCGAGATTGCTTTTTATGTTCGATTTGCCAAAAATCTGACACTCTGAGAAATCTCGATTTTTTTTTCAGATTTCACACATACTTTCACTAATACCAATGTATATGACACACAGCTGTCGGTTACAAATTGTTTTTCGTTGAAAGGATTGCTTTTTTAACTGATTTATTCATTTTTCGTGTATGGAAACGATTTTTTATATTAAATTATTTCGAATGTAAATGTGTAAAAGCCAATTGGAATGGATTTACAGTGCAAGTGAAAAAAAATATTTTTGCGGCCAACTCAATACACACAAAAACCAATAAAATTCGAATTTAATGTTCGATTTGTCTGCAAAAATCTGAAATCTCAAATCAAAATCTGAAAAGTCAAATATTAAATTCAACTGTGATGTGAACGCCGTGTAACTAATGGGCACAAAATATGCCGAACACAGTCGCCCCCACTTGAAATCCCACCAGAAAATGGCCGCCCGATGTCATGAAGTGCCATACATTATATTGTATAAGTATTCGTGCGGCAGCAATGGCGCTCCTTTGATTTGTACAGGCACGAACGCTTATGCAATATAATGTATGGCAGACAGCTTGTAGGCAAATATACCGTTTCTGCTCTCAGTTGGCCCTCTAGTTTGGTTACTCTATGAATCTGCCATCTTATGAATCTCTTTCATTGTTTGTAATAAATATTTGTTTGGTTCTTATCCCTTATTTTGATTTTTTTTAAACGAAATTTTTGTAGGTATTATTGGTTTGTGCAAAAAATCTACAAATACGGACTTACCAAAGATTCTGTTTTTATAATTGGGGCTTACTGTCAAATTGAGATTCTGACAGCAAATCCAATACCTACAAGTAAACAAAAAAGATTTAATGGCGTTTTCGATTGAAGATCCGAGAGAATTGTCCCGAAATTCAGAAGTGCTCTTTTCAATGAAATTTAAATTTAATTTTTTGTATTAGTAGTGGTGACACATGCACAAAGTGTCAGATTTGTTTCTCTTTCTTTTTTAATTTTTCTGGTTTCTGCAACAACGAAGACGAGCTATGAAGGTTTCACCAGAAAATGTGGAGGTGTACCTACTATTCCGATGATGGATCAATTTCTGTTGATAAACATGGTTTTTGTAAAATAATAATAAAAGAAAGTGAGAGGTTTAATAAAGATAATTTTATTGAGTAGATGGTGTACGCGCATTTATACGTTTCAGGCGGAGAAGTTGGCAGAATGCTTTACTCGGAAAGTTGTTTACGTCTGAAGAACAGAACAGCAATAGCGAAGATTTCGATGATCCGGGAACAAATCATGATAAAAACGCAAATATACTGCCTCACATTCCTTCCACTTCCAAAACAATGCGGTCAATTCAGTTGTGGGGAGATGTCGAAACAACAATGCTACTTTCGCTTTATGCTGAAACATTTAACACCAAAAAAGCTATGTGGGAGCATATCAGATCGATAATTAATATGGAATGCACAACAAGCTTTTCGATTGAGCAGGTTGAAGGTCGGTTCAAAACCACTATGAAACGAATCAAAAACAATTTCAAAAACAATAAGACAAGTGGTTCAACTCGAAAAGCTACACCTTATGACCGGGAGGTAGAAAAAATCATCGCTATAGATGACTCAATTATCCCCGAAGTAATGATGATGGCAGGAAGCATGACAACGAAACGCTCGGTGGGTATTGACGAAAGGGAAAATGTTTCTTTAAACACCAATCTGTCTCAAAAACCAAACACATCCAATACGCCGCCGCCATCATTAGCCCGACCTAAAAGTTCTACCAGCCACAAACTGACGACCCACGAACAATACTTAAAGAAGCAAAGTGAGCAATTCGAGATGAAGGAAAGGAACAAAGAAAGACGCCATGAAGAAAAGCTGCAATTGATAAAAAGTTTAATTGAAACAGTCAATTCAACTTCTAAATAACAGTTCTTGATTATCGGTTGAATTACGCATTATTATTTATTTTATTACAGAAATACGTTTTAGTTACTTTTATTTTAATTAAATGTTTAAAGATATATGATGTCTTTTCACTTCACCCAATCTACGAAGCTGCGGATCTCGGTCAATGTTCTGAGTCTCTCCTGTATTGGGTAATTGATTTTCAATTTCGATCCAGGAATCATTTCTATCTATACACAATATGTTGTGCAATACACAGCAGGACAGAATAAATTTGGACATGGTTTCAACTTTAAAAAACTGCAGTTTAAGCAGTTGTCGAAACCTGTTCTTTAAAAGTGCAAACCAGTTTTCAATCGCTACTCTGCCTTTGCAGTGGCTGTAATTGTATCGCTTTTGTATTGTTGTTAGTCGTCCATTGTCCCTAAACGGTGTAAGTAAATACTCCCTGAGAGGATAAGCAGCATCACCCAAAATATGATATCGGGTTCCACAAATCTCCATCAGCTTGTGATCAAGGTCAGAAAGCTGGAGGAGCTTATCTGCGTCGCACACTGCTTGCAAAGTTATCGAAATTAGATCATGGCGATTCAGATAAGTTGATCTTATTTTATTTGCGGGTTTTCGTGCGTATATGTACGTTCCATCTATACATCCGATTATGTTGTGGATTCCACATTTCTGAAAATGGAATGATAAGCTTAGTAGAAAACAAATCTATATGCAGCTTACGTCTGCAAATTTAATTGCAATGGCGTCCTTTTCTATTTCTGTATTCGGCTATTGAATATAATTCGGGGAGCTTCCAAAAAAGAAATCCATAACAGATTTCACATGCCTGTGGACAGATGATATGGCAACATTGAACAAATTAGCAAAGAATATTCATTCAAATCGCACTGCATTTTCCCGGCATAAATGCAATGCAGATCGAGAAGAGGTTTGTTGCCCTGAAGGAAAAGTTGAGGAGGAAAAAAAGGAAGGAGGACGCTCGCACAAGATCTGGAGCTGGAGCAAGTAGTTCGAGATCATGGTACCTGCTGCCAAAATTGGATTTTTTGAGGCGTACGATGAATACTCGTCAAGCAACGAGTCTTGACCCTCGCCAGAAAACATCGGAGAACTCAAGTAGTATGTACTCATCCTTACTGGCAGAAACAGAAATTGACATCGACGACCCTTCTTCGCCGAACCCCTCTTCGCCTACTCCAACACCAACACGTTCTCATCAGGCAACAAATCTCTTCGAAAACTCTGCAATCGATAGTGAATTTGTAAGATGTCCTACCTCCATTAATACGCCGAAGTCAGCCAACAAAATACGTGAGGCACTATATGAAGAAAGTCGGGAAGCAATAAGAAAAATTGGTGAGAGTGCTTCACAGATTGTCGAGCAAACACAACTGCAGAATATACCGGAGGAAGATGGTAAAAAAAGGAACCATTTCAAAATCTTCCAATATATTGCGGAGGAGATAGTCGATATGGATCCTGATCTAAAAACAAAGTTCATCAGAAAAATGTTGGACTTGTACTGGGAATTCAAACTTAAATAATTTAAAGTATTTGACGGTGTTTGCGTTAATTTGAAATGTGATATTTATTTTTAGTTAATTTTGTGTGTCTTTACTGAATTTATTTTGTTTAACCTGAATTGCATATCATTTGCATCTCAGATTTCAGAATACCTACCTTATTCATTTATATATCTACACTCATGTGATATTTAGGTACATATATGTACTTCATACAACATTTCTTCTTCTTCTATCTAAATAATAGTATGGATTCAACTTTGCATTAATAAAAAATGAGATTTAAATTAGATCTGTTGCCTTTATTTAATTATTGTAAATCCATTCTCTCAGGTATTCTCTATATTGTAGAGCTGTTGCTCTCGCATTTCTGGGTCCTAAGCGTAAAGTTGCCGGAATCGGATTCAGCTGTGAGGTAGCTACAACAGTCCTCCAAGTCCCATTGACCCAAATTCCGTGATTTTCACTCTGCCTATCAACAAAAGTACTCGGAGCATATTTCTGTCTGCTGCTGTCGCATAGCATATTATGCAAAACAACAGTTGCCTTTATAATGCTGTCTACCGTATTTGGCTCAGCTATAAATACCAAACGCATTTTCGACCACACGACGTGCTCTGGATAGTCTTTTATTGAAATACAATTTGCTGTCCTCTAAGTACCTGCCACTAAATGGCGTGAGCAAATAGGATTTAAGGGGAAATGCTTCGTCTCCTACCATAAAATAAGGCAAATCCAAAGTTTCTGTAGAATACCAATAATAAGTTATATGTGAATATTCGTTAAAGAATATTACAGTATATAATGTAAACAGCTGTTTGTTTTTTTATTTGAAGTGCAAGCGATAATTCTTGCGCAGATGTGTGAGGAACTGAGGAGTATAGATTCGAGAGTATTTTACTATGGATACCAGTATATGTATAACTAAATCTATCTATGTTATTGTGTAAATTAAGAGTTATGGGATGTGATATACTAATGACACAATAGCTAAGGGTAATGGAATTAATGTAACTTTTAATTTTACATAATTTACCTCCATGTAAGGGAGCTGGGCTTGGGAAATTCATTTGAGATGTTTCCAAAAGCAATCCCAGTGTGCTATTGGTGAAAATTCCAGCATCACTCTGGGAACCAAACGCTCCAATGTCTACGTACGTGAACTTGTAATTGGCATCTGCAACTCCCAGTAATACGATGCTATAATTTTTTTTGTAATTGAAATATAACGATCCGCTTTTTCTTGGAGCTTGAATCGTAATATGTTTTCCGTCAATTGCCCCCAAACAATGCGGTAAATTCCAAGTTAAGTAGAAATCGTTTGCATCCTGTAGCCAATGGCTGGGTGTTTTTGATGGCAAATATATCGGCTGCAAAATATTTCATAGAATGATACAAACTTCAGGGATAATTCTCTGAATTGTTGATTTTCCTATGCGATATGCAAATGCCAATGAGCTATAGCTGTCTCCTGTTGCAAGATACCTAAGGAATATATAAGTACTAATTATACAAAATGATTTTCAGAGATGGTTTGCAAAATTTACCTCAGTGTGACAAATAGCCGCAATGCCTCTGGCAGTCCTTTCCTATTACTAAATTTCGTCAAATACGGTTTAACTAAATTTAGTAAATAGGTGAATTGCGGAACTTCCATTCTTGTGTAATGGAAAAATTTGTCTTCGTCGTATTCTAATATCTCTTGAACCAAATTGTGAAAGTCACCTTGATTGCTGCGATTTTGATTTATGGGATGTACCCACCACCTTCGATTTGTACTTGTCGCGCCATCAAAGGCGTCCAAAACTTGCAGAATACTTGTGATTCGGTTTGCCGCATCTTGCAAACTATTTAAATTTGTAATCTGGAAATTTTGTATTTTAACATAAATTTGCACAATATGTATTTCAAAAAAATCTCCTACAATTTTCGAGTCACGGCTATTAGAAATCATATTTATAGATGCGACGTTATCAAATCAAATTCTATATTTTCAAGTTTCACTTAAATTTTACAATTTAAGGTTTTAAATTCACTAGGCACTGTCACAATTTGTTTTTGAAATTCCCGTAAATTTTAAAATGTCAAACGAAAAGCTTCTGGGATTTTTTAGTTCAGATTTTAATCATAGATGTCATGTAAATATGCGTGTGTTTTCGATGACTTTGGATGTTTTCACTTTTTTGTACTTTTCTTCACTTTTGTTCCGATGTAGTTCAGGCTTAACTGAAAAGAAATTCTCAAACAAATGTGTAACTCTTCATTGAATATACTCCGTTTAAATGAAAAAGAAAAATGAAATATCGCAAAGTAAAGACGAAGCAGGCTTTGAATTCTCTGCTTGTTATGTATTTGTTTTGAATGTCTAACAATTTCATTCTGTTTTTGAACGTCAAAAGATTTGTTGGCATTTAATTAAACTTATCGTTTTTAATTATGTTGGCGCAAAAAGTATGTTCCAATAAAGTCAATTAAAAAAACAATAAACTAAGAGAAAATCTAATTTATTAACTTACAGTTCAATAAGAAAAACACTAGTTTGTCAATCAAAGATAAACTTACAATTTTAAAAAGGATTGAAGAAGGAGCAACACGGAAAAGCATTTGTGCTGATTTTAATTGCAGTGCACCAACTCTAACAACTCTTTGCGTTGTAAAACGATTTTTTAACAAGTGTAATGAGCTCGAAATGCTTATAGATGACATTGAACATAAAATGACAAACTACCATGTTCAAACATTGTCACAGAAAAAAATCGAAGACTTTTTTAAACCAAAATTGAACTGAATAAATTCGTAATTTATTGCCATTAGGTCTACATAAACATAAAACAATGTATGTGATAACGTGATATCTATATGTAGTTCCATTTGCTATGTATGAATTTTATTTTACATAATGCTTTATTATACATATGTACGTGCTTTTTTTTCGTTTATAAATAAATGAAATAATATTATTTTGTTACTGCTTCCACTTGATTAAATTTATTCATAAGATACATCAGATTTACTTAAATGAAACGATCTTTCTGTTAATACAAAGTCGGTTTAAGTGGAATTTTTTTCAGTTATCCGAGGTCCGCTTAAATGAAAAACCCTTTTAATTGAAATTTAAATAAGGATTTTTCCACATTTCATTTAAGCGGGTTCGACTGTATATTCAAGCACATAAGTATTAAATTAATGAATAGATAAATACCTCAGACTCAGTATATTGATCCACGACATCCGATATGAAATCTTTCACTCTAGACTTCTTAATCCTTCGGCCACTAGGTTTTTTTAAAAATAATACCGATCATTGCCTTCAGAGTCCGATGAAGATGAGGGTAATAAAAGCGGTTCTATTATGCTTAACAAATATTCAACATTCATATTAAATTTTTGATTTAACTTTGAAGACCGAATAAACTATTCTATCCCAAATGAAAACAATTGTCATTTGAACATATTTTGACAAGTGTCATTTTCTATGTATTAGTGAGTTCAGGGCAATTCTTTCAAAATATCCCGGACGCTTCTTTCGTGTTAAGAATTGACCTGGAAGTGCACTTTTTTTTTCAATGAAACATAGAATACATCGAAAGAGCACTTCTGGATTTGCTCTTTTCATAGGAAGGGCAATTCTTTTCTTCAATCGAAAACGCCATAAGATTTTATGTTCAATTTGGCACTTAAAATCGGAGATCTGAGATCAAAATCTGAAAAGACAAATCGAAAACGACATTTGAGTTGATGGAAACTTTAGTAAAATAGAAGTTGTGCATGGGCTCTATGCCACTTACATTATATGTACATAAATAATGGCATTAATGGAAAACGTTTTTCTTTAATAGAAAAAGTTGTTTAATCTTGTTAGATGGCAAGAAAATTATTGATATTAATAATCTTAAAATTTGGTGAATTTGAGGTAAAAAGTCTTGTATATATTTTGGAGCTCAATTCAATTCTATTCAATTAATTCTTGAATAAAATTTCTTGGAATCTGACGTCACTGGATGGAGTACGTATACAACTTCCTACAGCTACAGTAAATGTACGCATCAGAAAATGTTCTTCTTATTTAGTTTCCACTTGAAGGTAGTTCATGTCTTATAGTTTGGATTTCGAAACAAGTAATCGAAGAGACCACAGTGATTTTTTGGGTTAAGAGGTAACATTTATGGAACCGTTTAGATCAACATTCCTTAGTTATTTCAATTTATTTCATATACAGAGGGTCTGTTCTGCGATATATACTTACAAGGTGGCGCAAAGGTCATGCTATAATCTTTGCAAATGGCGGCAAATGTCAATTCTACTTTGACGTTTGTGGAGTACCTAATCATAAGCAAAATAAGAAATGAAGAATTAAGAACGCGAAATGATTGTCTCGATTTTTTTACCGGAATAATTCATCGTAGGTGGATCAGATTTCCCGGTCGTCCGACACCAACTGGACAAGCACTACGACGTTTATCCGCTTGCCTAGAAGAGTATGAGACAACACCAGATGCTGGCAGCATAGACAAACCATACTGAGACCCCCAACTCACAATCCTCTTGCCGCTGGCCCCTCAGTTTTTTTTCAAATTCGCCATTTTGTGTTATGTCAAAAAAGAATCCGTGTGACATGCAAGAACATACAAAAAATGCAAAAATAAATGCTGCCAACCTCGGTAACCGTGGGGAAATGTGAAAGAGTTCGGGAATTCCACATTTTTTTCATTACTGAACGCCATTGGTTAGTTATTATAAATTTTTAAAAGGCGAATAATTTGATTTGTTTGGTTAGTAAAACTATCTAAAGTTGATGTTCTATATTCTAGAAACGTATTAGGACAAACATGGTTGCGTATTTTCCGCTTTTGGATATCATTAACTTCGATTTCGTGTGTAAATTTTTCCTAAATAATGAAGAAATTTTGCTCAAAATGTTTTCATTTTCCCTTAACCAATCTACATTGTTAATTTTTCATGAACATTTTAAGGAAATGTGCACTTACTCCTAAAAAAAAAAAATATTATCCACACGTAACGAACAATTTCAAATTAAACGGATAAAATTCTATGAACTCTGCCAGCAACTTTGCCCACAGCGGAAGTGTCTCATATCTCCTGGGAGTGTGTTGGTGAGCAGAATTTTGTGACATTTGTCAATAAGATTTTCCGTGAACACTCCATAAAAATATAAAGGGTGATTTTTTAAGAGGTTTAAAACTTTTTTAAAAAAAAAAACACAAAAAATTCGAAAAAATGTATGAAATATTTATTTGAATCCATAGTTTGAACCTTGCAATTTAATGTTTAAAGATAATTTCATGCAAATGTTGACCGCGGCTGCGTCTCAGGTAGCCCATCCGCTGAGTCCAATTTTGGCATACTCTTTCACACATATCGGCCGGTATCTCACGAATGAATGCATGGATGTTGGCTTCCAGTGCGTCAATCGAAGCGGGCTTGTCCCTATACACATTAGCCTTGGCATACCCCCACAAAAAATAATCTAATGGTGTCAAATCGCACGATCTAGGCGGCCAATTGACCGGCCCGAAACGTGAAATTAACTGTTCACCAAACTCGCCTCGCAATTGCGCCATTGTTTCGCGTGCTGTGTGGCATGTGGCACCGTCTTGTTGAAACCACATATCATGCAAGTCAAGAACTTCCATTTCGGGCAAAAAAAAGTTTGTTATCATCGCTCGGTAGCGTTCACCATTGACAGTAACGCTGCGATTCGCATCATCTTTGAAGAAATATGGCCCAATAATGCCGCCGGCCCATAAACCGCACCAAACAGTGGCTTTTTCGGGATGCATTGGTAGCTGTTGCAATGCTTCTGGCTGATCTTCACTCCAAATGCGGCAATTTTGCTTATTTACGTACCCATTCAACCAAAAATGAGCCTCATCGCTGAACACAATTTTTCGATAAAAAAGCGGATCCTCGGCCAGCTTTCCAAGAGCCCATTCACCAAAAATTCGGCGTTGTGGTAGGTCGGCTGGCTTTAGTTCTTGCACCAGCTGTATCTTAAAAGGCTTTACGCCCAAATCCTTCCGCAAAATTTTCCACGTAGTGCTGTAACAAAGGCCTAACTGCTGGGAACGGCGCCGAATCGACATTTCGCGGTCTTCTGTCACACTAGCTGATACGGCCGCAATATTTTCTTCACTACGCACAGTACGTAAACGTGTTGGTGGTTTAATGTCCAACAAAGTAAATTTGGTGCGAAATTTGGTCACAATCTTCCGAATAGACTGCTCAGAAGGTCGAGAATGCCGATCATAAAATGGAAGCAGCGCGCGATGAACATTTCGAACCGAGCACGAATTTTGATAGTAAAATTCAATAATTTGCAAGCGTTGTTCATTTGTAAGACGATCCATGGTTAAATTGCAAACCAAACTGAAGCTGTTTGACAGTGACACAAGGTACTAAACACACGTCAGCTGTCAAAACCAGTGTTGCCAAAACCAAACCAGCTAAAAAATCACCCTTTAGCTTGTAGGCTAAGTAACGGGAAATCCACCGGAGTTGGTGGTCTCAGTATTGTCTCTGGCTGGCAGGTCCGGGCGGCCCCGGAGCATCAGTTCTATTTAAAATATCGTAGCCAGGGTGACCGCTGAAGAATCCTGAGAAGTCACAAGAAAAAGGGCCAATAAGAAAAAAAGTGTCGTTTCAGAAGCTAATCTGCAAATTTATACTTTTTGAACGATATTTAACAAGCATTGGCTGGCTAAACGCTATAATAGTGTTGTGAACAGCATTTGCGTTACATTTTAAAGGCTTTTATTTGGAAATAACAGCAGTCCAAAATTGCAAAATATTGTGGCAGACTCTCAAAAAAAGTTCGAAATTCCAACTTAAGTGGCACGCTGATCGCAGCTGTGGCTAAAGATGTCGCAGACGATCGATACTTCAGTATCGACCACACGCTAAAGAGCCACGCCCAACGACGACTTCCCCTCCCTTAATTGGATGAATTGGACCTGAAGAAAATTTGGTTCCAGTAGGATAAAGCAACGGCGCATACTGCACTTCAACAATGGAAATTCTGACGGCTGCATTTCCGGGTCGCGCATAATCTCTCGCCTTGGCGAGAGCCGCCGGCGCACAGAAGACTAAATGCTGACCAATGCCTTTTTTATAGGTACCTACTTCAGTGACAAATGTCTTGGGAAAATCCATCCTTAATATGCATTCCCGAAACTTCCGTTGTAACTAGCTTCCTGGAAACGATTTCCCAGATGACTTCAACATTTTAACAACAATTTAAGTCTACAGAAGTAGGACCTATATGCAAACATCTCAAGGCGTTATTGAAGCGTTATAGGTTCCTCACGCCCTTTCAAAGCAATAAAACTCAATTTCTGATGAGGTGTTACCAAAATATTTTTTTTATTTGTAATCAAATGCGAATAGAAAAAATTATTTAGCAAATTCACATCAAGCTTATCGTCACTGACATTAACGACCACCGAGGCTACACTCCTTTGCTGCAGTTGAGCTATCGCGTTAATTAAACCTTCCAATCCTTATCTCTGACTTAATTCAAGCCTTGTGAACTTAAAGAAATTCCACTGAAATAAGTCGTGAGCACTGCTCTTGGCCGCGCACTCCTCTAGCACGCGCTATTGCACTTGCACAAACGGAATCCATATTTTGGTCCTCTCCACGCAGCTGGGTGTATTGATGGAAGATTTATGCACCGTCTAGCCGAGGAAATATGTTGGTAGATAAGATAATACGGTTGAGTAGATAAGGCTCAAATTGAATTGAATATGTCGGTGTCCCGGTGTCCCGAGGAGATATTGCGTCGTAGTCGTAGTCGGAGCTATTTTGTGCTTGACTCACATTGCATACACAGGTTTCTTATGAGTCATAAATCATGCTGGCTTGGAGTTATGCTGCTCAGATAGGTAAACTAATTGTTTTACTTTTCGGTGGTATGCAAGCAAATATGCATCGGTGGTTGCTATAGGTAAGTGTACCTTTGCGAATGGGTTTTCCTGGGACATAGACAATTTGTCCTACATGTGTCCCACTTCGGTTCAGCTCCATTAAATCTGACTTTGTGTGTGGTCAGTCGTAATTTGTGCAGTTTTAATTGTTTTCTGTCAAGGATATAGTTTGTCTGATGGCTTTTTGATGGCAATTTACGTCCACAACTGTTGCTACCAGCATTTTACTTCTACACTAAGAAAAAAACACTGCAATGCCAACAATTTTTGTTGGTTAAAATTAAACCAAATATGAATATTTTTTATTTAAGAATAAGAAGTGCTGCCAATGATTTAAGAAAATAGTTATTGAAAGTATATTATTCTTGACTTGATTCTTGAAAACTTAAAAGGAATTCTTGTTATCAAAACTGAAGCAAGAACTTTTAGCAAACAATTTAAAACAAAACTCAATATTCTTCGAAGAAACATTTTTTTTTTCTGAGTATAGCTTCAACAATAATGTTTTGCAGATGTGCGTTGCGGTCACTAGTTGTTTTTAAATTAGTAACCAAGAGCGAATAGGTAAGTTATCCCAAGTAGGAGAGTAAAGGTTCACAGGGAGGCAAACTAGACTTTTCTGCATAAAATTGGACTGTCAGATGGCTATATGCACAAAGGGTATTCGTATTCGATTTGCATTAAACCAACACATATGTAACAAGACAGCTGAGTCGTTTCTGTATTACAAACGACATGACGTGCGGCTATGACAGTTTTATGTTGTGCATCTATCTTTGTTTTTATTGCTATTAGTCTAGGAGATTTTCGATTCTTTAAAAATGTACCAAACACGCTTAGAAAAAAAAAAACGAGAGTGCTTTTGCAACAGAGACAGAAGAGGAAGCAGCGATCACGGGTGACAGCAAAACCCTTTACCGAAGAGGTGCCAGATAGTAAGTGCTCTAGTCAATACTCGGTAAAAAGCTTAGATGGGTTTTCCTTGTTTCGGACTAGGGCAAGCTTAAAGATTGTAAACCAAAATATGCACTCACATCAAAGTAAGCTGCCGGAGGTAAAAGATGGAACTCATTCAAGGCTCTTAAGAAAGACTACGCGGTTGGAATTGATGGTATTTCCAGGGAAGCCTTTCCGTATAGCTTCAATTAATTAAACGAATTAATGAATTATAAAAGCATTTAAGCGTGTAGGGATCCCTTAAGTCCTTAGAATTTCGACAAAGAAAGCCCAACAAGCCTTGGGAATGATATAATCAATATGAAAAGCAAAATTTAACTCCGGGTCAAAGATAACTCCTAAATCTTTTTGGTCGGTTACTCTTTTGAGAACTTTTCTTTGAATACTATAATCAAAGGTTATCGGAGGATTATTTCTATTGAAAGTGTTGCAGCCAATACATGTAAACTAATCTCTGTTGGCAGTTAGTCTTCACGCAACTGTCACCGACAGCGGAACTCTTTTTTTCGACTCAATAAATCGTTTTCTTTGTTATTAAATTTCGGAATTGTTTTTATTATCAAAATTCTTCTTTCGTCGCTAGCACGAACATTGGTCCTTCAAACCGGTATATTAATTACGCAATTAAATTAATTATCAAGCCTAGTATATAATTATTTGTCCCATCGCGAAAAAAAAAGAAATTCAATCGCGTTGTAATTTTGCTTTGTCTTACATTTCGCGCACTCACACACCACTCGAGCTCCGTTGGCAAAAGTTAACGGACATTTTTTTTCCTATCGCTGACAAACGGTCTGTGAATTCGTGTCGTTTTGTTTTTTTTGTTACGCAATGACTACCGAAGCAAAACGCGATAGCAGCCGAAATGCGCTAAAAAGAACCTTAAATGCAAGCAAAAAAGCAGAAACTCTCGACGTAGCTGATTTGGAGTCCTATTTCCACATTCTTGCAGATCAATGGGGAACTTTCTGCCAAGCCCAAGATAAGGTGGAATCAGCATGTGGAACCGAAACTGTGGAAGATCAGGAAGCTGAGCGGGAACAAGGGGAACATTGGTACCGCGAAGCTTTCGCCAATCTTACTCGTGCCGCAAACAAATTAAAAGCTGCAATCAATGTAAATTCACAACCATCGTCTGACAAAACAACGCATTTATTAACGAACACCATTTCGCAAACACGTGCTGATATCAAACTCCCCAGCATACCGCTTCCACATTTTTCTGGAGATCCAAAAGAGTGGCGACCATTTCATGACGCATTCGAATCTATGATTCACAAGGAACCTTCACTCAGTGGGTCGCATAAGTTGTACTACTTGCGCAGCAGCTTGGAGGGACCAGCTCTTCAGGTAATTAGAGGTTTTCAATCAACCGACGAAAACTATGAAGAAGCCTGGGCTCTACTAAAAAAGCGCTTTAATGTTCAACGTGTTATAATTGACTCTCATTTTCGAGCACTTTTTGCGTTGAAAAAAATCAATGGCGAATCATCCGCTGCTCTAAAGGCGCTTTTAGACACTACCCAGGAGCATTATCAGAGTCTGAAAGCACTTGGAAGGGCCGTTGAGAACTGGGACGATTGGCTGGTCCATTTGACAGTTAGTAAATTTGATGCCGAAACACATAGGCAGTGGGAGTTGTCGCAGACAAGGGACGAAGTTGCAACGTTTGACACTCTTGTCAATTTTCTGGAAATTAGATGCCGTTCCTTAGATGCGATAGACTCTCATCAAATTGCGTCTACCAGTTCCAAACCGTATCAGCAATCTAGAGGCAAAACAAAGTCCACCTCAAGCTCACTACATACCGCAGCGCCGGATAATCAGCCAAATAAACGAGCAGCATCAAAATTCCACAATGACACGTGCGCATACTGCTTAGCAAAACACAAAATATACAGTTGCGACAAATTTCGATCTCTTGACATTACCAAAAGAACATCGGTAGTTCGAGAGAAAAACTTGTGTTCAAACTGCCTTGTTGTTGGCCACGCTTATCATGAATGTCGCAGCCCTAACGCATGTCGTGTGTGTCAAGTACGCCACCACACTCTTTTGCACCAAGAGGCCCCAACAACAAGTCCATTGGTAGAACCCGGCACAAGCAGTCAGTTCACGCAATCCAATTTCGCACACACTGAACACCAAGTTCTTCTTGGTACTGCTATTGTAAAAATTGTTGACCTATCTGGACGCTATCAACCAGCCAGACTTCTATTTGACAACGGCTCGCACCTTTCATTTATTACAGAGGGCTTTTTACAACGACTTAAGCTGAAAAGATCCTCGACTTCAGCAGCGATTGAAGGAATAGGTGGGACAGCAGCTGGAAGTTCTAGGGGTGAAGTTCAGCTCACTTTATCTTCATACGATCAACGCTTCATGACGACAATACGTGCTCACATTCTATCAAAAATAACAAGCTTCTTACCGCCGGTCCAACTCCGCCAAACTGACTGGCCACATATTAAGCGCCTAAATCTTGCAGATCCACAGTTCTACGCTCCGGCTCCAGTTGATATCCTTTTGGGCTCAGACGAATTAGGACAGTTTTTACGCGCAGGTTTGGTTATGGGACCCATCGGTACCCCCTTAGCACAGCAATCTACTCTTGGGTGGGTTCTCTTTGGGAAAATCATGGAACCACCACCGCGAGGCAGCACTTCTCTGGCCGTTTGCTTGCATTCAGACAACGCACTCACAAAGGCTGTCTCCAAATTCTGGCAGGTCGAATCGCTGCCGGAGATAAAACATCTAACCATCGAGGAACAGTTGTGCGAAAAATCCTTTGAACGCACTCATTACCGTCAAGAGGATGGACGCTACGTAGTAAGACTTCCATTCAAACCTGACTGTCCACTCGGATCTTCTCGCCACGCTGCTGTTCGCGCACTATTTCGAATGGAGTCACTTTTTGCCAAGGATGAACACCTCAGAGTTCAATACAAGGACTTCATCCACGAATTCATTCAACTAGGTCATATGGAAAAGGTGAGTCATCCTCCAGTGCTTGGAAAGCACTATTATATGCCACACAGAGCTGTCGTTAAAGAAACGAGCACAACAACGAAGTTAAGAGTTGTGTTCAATGCTTCTTGTCGCACCACCACCGGATTTTCTTTAAACGACACTCAGATGGTCGGACCACAGCTCCAAGCTGATCTTTTCGTTGCATTGGTTCGCGTACGAACCTATCGTTTTGCGATGAGTGCTGACGTGACGAAAATGTATCGCCAGGTACGAGTAGATAACGAACACGTAGATTACCAACGCATTGTCTGGCGTGACTCACCTGCAGATGACATCGAAGATTACAGAACACTAACTGTCACATACGGCGTCGCCTCGTCTTCTCATCTAGCAGTAAAAGCCATTCAACAATGCGCTCTAGATGAGGGTCAAAACTACCCTACGGCAACAGAAGTCATACTGCACCACTTCTACATGGACGACCTGCTGACTGGCTGCTTTGAAGAAAAAGAGTTGCTAAAACTTCAATCTGAAGTATCTACAGTATTGAGCCGAGGGGGTTTCTCTCTTCGAAAATGGTCAACGAACTCTCCTCTTGTGATCAACGCTGTACCAGAGCACCAACGCGAAATCTTACAACCTTTGGACTTCTCGGAAGCAGATAGCGTCCGTACGCTGGGACTACAATGGGAACCGTCATCAGACAATTTGTCATTCGCCGTCCAGGTTTATAAAGTAGATGCTTCAAAATTTACTAAAAGATTACTTCTTTCAGATGCATCTAAACTTTTTGACCCGCTGGGTTTGCTGTCCCCATGCACGATCATTCCCAAGATGATATTTCAGCGGCTGTGGAACCCCAAAGTAGACTGGGATGAAGTTGTGCCAGACGATGTTAAACGTCAGTGGTTTGATTATAGGGACCATATCACGAGCCTCGCAGCAATCAAGGTGCCGAGGTGGGTCGGTACTGGAATTCCTAACGCTATTGTAGACCTACATGGCTTTGCAGACGCATCGCAAACCGCTTACGCCGCTGCAGTATACGTCCGCACGACTTCTCCCGACGGTAGTGTTACCGTTCACCTACTCACGGCGAAAACAAGAGTCGCCCCACTTAAACAAACTACTTTGTCTATTCCACGTTTGGAATTATGCGCCGCTGTCTTATTAGTCCAATTAATCAAACACATCAGATCGATTTTGGAACCCTACATGCGACACATTACTTGTTGGACCGATTCGACTGTGGTCCTTGCCTGGATTCAACAACACCCTGGAAGATGGTGTACCTTCGTCGCAAACCGTGTGTCGCAGATACAGGAGACCGTACCCTCTGAAAATTGGTTTCACGTGCAATCTGCGCACAATCCAGCCGACTGCGCCACACGGGGTGTACCGCCGCAGAACTTAGCCAATCACGAACTTTGGTGGAATGGTCCACCTTGGCTGAAATGTCCTCAGTCGTCATGGCCTTCACAAACGATTTTTGCTACCACTCTAGATCAGCGCTCCGAAGCAATCAATACAGCAAGTACGTCACACGCGCTGCCTCCAATTTGGGATCTCATAGATCGATACTCGAGTCTGAGGATGCTGAAGCGTGTCACTGCTTATATTTTGCGATTCGTGCATAATCTCCGAACAGCTGTCGAAATACGTGGAAACGCCGCTTTAGAGTCGACCAAATTTCGAAGCGGTAGACACTTGCAGCTGTGTGAATTGGACGAAGCCCTGTTACTATGGATCAAGCTCACTCAATCCTTCTTCTTTGCTGACGACATACAACGCCTATCTTCCAACATACTGGTAAGTCGTCAAAGCAAACTAATAAGATTACATCCGTTTTTAGACGAAAGAGGACTGATCAGGGTGGGCGGTCGATTATGCAATGCATCGTTACTACCTGATAAAAAACATCCGTTTCTACTGCCAGGATCTTCAAGGCTCACTACGCTCATTTGTGAGGACATACACCGCATCACACTTCATGCTGGCCCGCAGGCTATGCAGGCGATGCTTCAAAATCGCTTTTGGGTCATCAGTGCCCGCAAAATATTACGTAAAATCTTCAGATTGTGTGTAAAATGCCGAAGGCACTCCCACGCACTCCAGCAACAATTGATGGGGGATTTGCCAAGACCACGTGTAGTAGCATGCCGTCCTTTTTTGCGCAGCGGTGTGGATTTTGCGGGCCCAGTTTCACTTCGTTTCAGTAGAGGACGTGGCACCAAATCTGTGAAGGGATACATATCCGTCTTTATTTGCATGGCAACTGGCGCTGTGCATTTAGAGCTTGCTAGTGATTTATCATCCACAACGTTCATCGCAGTCTTTAAACGGTTTACCTCCCGGCGCGGACAATGTCGGGAGTTATTCAGCGACAATGGCACCAACTTTGTTGGGGCCGAAAAGGAGCTCAAATTCTTAATATCTCAAGCCATAAAGGACGAAAAATTGGCCAAATACCTTGCAGAAGATGGAACTGTTTGGCATTTCAATCCGCCAGCCGCTCCTCACATGGGTGGCTACTGGGAGGCTGCTGTTAAACGAGTAAAATACCATTTACGCCGCACATTAGCAGAACATTTGTTGACCTTCGAGGAATTCTCGACTCTGTTGACAGAAATTGAGGCGTGTGTTAATTCGAGGCCCCTCTGTTCGGTCTCTTCTGATGTCAACGACCTCCTTGCCCTGACCCCAGCGCATTTCTTGATCGGGGAGCCATTGAAAGCAGTACCAGAACCTAACTTCGAAGACTTTAAAGGCAGTTTGGTAAAGAGATGGCATTTCATATCAACTTTAAGACAACATTTCTGGAGGAGGTGGAGCTCGGAATACATTGTGCAACTGCAACAGCGCTCCAAATGGACTCGTCCCAGACCCAACGTCAACATTGGAGATTTGGTTGTGCTTCGTGATGAACGGCTACCACCAACGAAGTGGAAGCTAGGTAGAGTTATAGATGTTCACCCCGGGGCAGATAGTAAGGTACGTGTCGTTACACTGAAAACTGCTGATGGAATTTTAACTCGACCTATAGTCAAGATATCGCCACTACTTTCTGTTCACGAAGACGGTCGTTAGCGATTGGAAACTTTTCGCTTTTTTAAACAAATTTTGCAATTCGTTTCAATGTGGGCGGAATGTTGCAGCCAATACATGTAAACTAATCTCTGTTGGCAGTTAGTCTTCACGCAACTGTCACCGACAGCGGAACTCTTTTTTTCGACTCAATAAATCGTTTTCTTTGTTATTAAATTTCGGAATTGTTTTTATTATCAAAATTCTTCTTTCGTCGCTAGCACGAACAGAAAGTCATAATACAAAAGTAATTAAGTTGGTTAAGATCAGTTGGCAGTTGGATTGCATCAGAAAGAAAATTAACGGATCTAAATATTTTTAAATCATCTGCAAATAAGAGAGACTTAGATAAAGATATAAATGATGGTAGGTCGTTAATAAAAATAAGGAAAAGAAGCGGACCTATATGGCTTCCCTGGGGGACACCTGAGCGATTTAAAATTTCATTAGACAGTGCGGATGCTTTCTTCGCATACTGTTTACGATTGTGCAGATAAATTCCGATCTAATTTAAAATATTAGAATTGAAACCAAAGTTTCTTTAACAAAACATTGTGTTGGACCCTATCAAAGGCCTTCGAAAAATCAGTGTTAACACAATCAACCTGAAGACGATCTTTCATTTTATAAAGACAATAATTTGTGAAGATTACTAAGTTGTTAGTAGTTGATCTACCTGTAACGAAACTATGCTGGTACTGAGATATTTGGTTGCACGGAATTTAAAGCTATTATAAAGCCAAAGGTCTGTTCTTTTCAATAAGTCTCTTACATCCAGGCTTATGAATTGGAGTATTAAAATAATACTTCCAGCAATCAAGAAATTCACCTAGCTTAAATATAATCAGGAGCGGGCGAACTAAACTACTTTTGCATGATTTAAAAAACAATGGGGGAAATTTGTCAGGTGCAATGCTCGAACCCGAATCAAGCGATGATAATTCAATAACATTTTCATCTTCTGCTAAAAAAAGAGATCCTAAATTAGTAATTCGTTCACAATTACCTAATGAACTGCAATCAGTAGCATCATTTACAAAATTTTATTGAAAATATGGTGCAAACATGTCACATATTTCTTTTAGGCTATCACTATCAACTTCGTTATAACTCATAATGGAACGTACAGCAATTGGTCCTCGCTTAGTAAATTTAACAGGTGTTCGCAGAAGGAATCAACAGAGAGTGGCGTCTGGGAAGGTTCAACCGATAATATTATGATTCTTAAAAGTGGGTTTGGTTTTCAAAGGAATTTCGCAGTTTTTCGACAGTATGCGGCGGAACCGAACTTGATGATGTCAGCCGAATCATCAAAGTAAAGTTAATATTCGGAATAATCTTCGGAAGCAATGCAATAAGGTTGCGAACAGGGGGTCACGGTAATTTGGAGAAGAACTGGGAAGAGCGAGCTAAGGTTTATTGTCGGACACACACGATGCCTGGTAGACTTATAGTTAAGGCTCTAAGATCTGCAAATGGAAAACACTTCAAGCTAAATGACCCTACATGCTTCCTGTTCCGGAGCGTGATTGAAGAAGTCACTCATTATATAGCGACAAAATTTGGTATTTGTTTGGATCGGAGGACCAACTTCCATTGATCTGCCTTTTCTAGAAGGTAAAAAACACTCTGACCCTTCAATCATAGAACGAATAAATAGATTCAATCGCATTCAATTCTAGTGTAGGGCAAGAGATTACAAACAAATCCTGAGGCGTTTCCACCAAAAAAAACAGGATTAATTTGACGTTTCACCAGATGTTGTCAACTACCGTCGAATCGAACAACCCAAAATTGTGATAATTGAAAAAAAAATTAACCAATTCAAAAGTTTAAAGTAATAAAACATGAGTTCCAGAAATCTTAAAATATTATTGGCAAATTCTACAAAATGAAATTAAATTTTTGATGGTTGCATTGGGTAGGAGAAGTCTCTCAGAAATAAATATTTTTTTTTTTTATGACACAATGTCAAATACAGATCTGTTTGCTTTGTATTTTTGACATCTCGAGCTGTGGAAAGTGTGTTCACAGACAGGACTGTACATGCAAACCTGGTTCATAATCGAGATTTGTTTGTAATCTCCCTTTTCATGAGATTAACTTTTGTATGATAAATCCCGAGATTTATGCTGGATTTACAGAAATTTTTCTAAATCTCGTAGTTAATCTCCGGTGGAAACGTAGTATTAGAGGCTGTTGCGCAAACGCAATTGAAATGGTTGGATAGTTTTGTTCAACGTATTGCTCAATAAGTGTAAGTGAATGCTGAAGGAATAGTGCTGCTTGTTGGACACGGATGAATGTGCATCGCATTATGCAATAATACCAAAGCCAACTCCACATTATCCTTTTTAAAAAATTCGATGACATGAGTTATGTTAAGTGAAACGAAATCTGAGTGATCGAAGGAGCTGAAACTTAATAGCTGACGTTGGTTCACCTGCAACTACCACCGCTGTGCCACGTTTAAGCTCCATATGCCGACAAAGTGAAAAATGTGTTTAATTAGTTGCATCATATAACGTCTGACAGTTGGTCTAGTGTGCAGGGTCATTCGTTTCGTGGTTTCAAGTTGGTAGCGCTGGCATTTGACACCTGTCAAACTCAGCTGTCATTTGAAGTGTCATAAGTGTCATGTTAGTTGAATGTTTGCTATTTACGATAATGGATCGCTTCACAATCGAACAACGCCTTAAAATTATTAAAACTTACTACAAGAGTGGTAATTCAAACGCACCCACTTTTCCCGCATTACGCGATGATTATAGGCGTCATAATCGCCCGACTACGCAAGCAATCGGTAAAATTGTGAAGAAATTTGAAGAGAGTTGAAGGGTTACTGATGTCGTTACTCGTTAGGCCTGTGCATCATACTAATGCACGCGCAGTGGAAAATATTGCTGCTGCAAGTGCAAGTGTTGCTGATGATTAATGAGTTGAACTTAGTGTGCGACAGCCATAAGGCGAATTTATCGATTTCGATATGGTCGAATGATAACCAATTTTTTTTGACCGGCGATTGAAGATCATGACTTGGACGATATGTGGTTCCAACAAGATCGGACAACAAACCACACAACACGACCAATTATGGTTTTATTGCGTGAGAAGTTCATGCGATTTAACACCGTTCGATTTATTTTCTGTGGGGCTACGCAAAAGACCGTGTTTACCAAAATTACTCAAGATATGGCCGAGATAACGCCCCAAATGTGCGAAAAAACTTGATGGCAAAGTCCAAACTTTAGAATGAAATAAAATGTTCATCAAAAATGTATCGCTGTATGTGTTTTATTTAGCTTTACTTTCGAAGCCGAAAAATGAATAACCCTTTATTATATAGCAGTTGACCAACTCGAGCAATTGGATTCTTTCGCCAAAATCACACAAGATGATCGTTTAAATATAGACACGGGTATTCTGAATTATTGAACGAGTTCAACATGAAAATTCTGGATGCCAAGTCTTATGGCAATTTTAATTGCTTATCGCCGTCAGTTTGTGAATTCTTTTACTCAATTAATGAGTTGAACTTAGTGTGCGACAGCCATAAGGCTACCTTTTCTATATAGATATAGCTAGTGATAACCGGGTCTTGGGTTAGAGAAGGGAAAGGTTCTTTTGTTTAAAAAGAACAACTATTTCCTGAGCTGCGGTTTTAAGCAAGTTTTTTTTTTTTTAATTTGTAAGTTGCTTCGTTTGCGAGACTATTTGATCAGCTTGATCAATTGATTATTCTTTCTGTTATACCTCGAAATCTTTCTCTGGGGTATGTATAGGACAGCTCACGGTTTTTGTCGGCTACTTCTGTACCGTGACCATTGACATCTTCGTAAGAGAAAAAAGATCAACACAGGTCGATTACTGGTAGGTATTTCGCATTTATTAGTGAAGTAAATCGCTAGTACAATGCCCTCCATTCAAGAGGAATTTCAATATTACGGGATATGCGACATCTTTCCTCTATCCAAATTCACAATATCCCCATAAAAATGTTATGTTTGTTGGTTAAGGGATAGAGTTCTGAAGTAACCACTTGGGCATCCCACGCTTGCGACCAATTTTACATATACATATATCCCAAAAATGAATATAATGTGCAGGTTTAGACACCCTGTCATCGAAAAAAAAAAACCGTCAGACTGCAATCAACCATACAATAAATGAGTTTGCGTGGCTTTTGGAACGAACAGTGAGGATTTCTTGGACTCTGACCCTTATTAATAAAATCATTTTTAACCCTCTCTTTAAATATTTTGTAGGTCACAATGGTTAATTTTATATGAAAACCGTCGCCATTGTGAGTTCGTAAAATTAAGCTGGGACAATAAATATGTTTAGTCTGCTCCAAATGCGCTAAGTCGTCGAATCGTCGATTTTATTTTCTAAGCAAAATTAATATTCTTGTTAAACAAACAGGATTTCAACTTTCATCATCCGCAATTTCCAACAACATCGTCGAAAGCACAAATCGAAAAACAAATCTTAAGTATAGGGGAACCAGGCAAACAGGCCCCCGGGGCAAAATGGCCCACCCGCTGCATTTCTCTATCGATTAAAGTGGAAACTCGGAAAGTAAGCTGTCTGGCTTCATTAATCGGTGGCAAGTTGGGGAAAACCCTTTTTTGAACAGAAATGTCGTATGTGCTGCCTGTTGGCAAAAAAAAGCTTTTTCATTGAGTGGAAATTATTTCGAAGCGAAGTAAAGTGTGTTTTTTTGGAACGAAGGCAATCTTTAAATTCAATTTGTATACCTTTAATATCAAAGTAAGTAAATTTCGTTTGTAAATATAAATCCAATTATTTCTCTTTTACGGTTAGGTTGAAAATACATTTTTGGAGATCAAAGTGGAATGAAATATGGGGCAGAATGGACGAGGCTTAATGGGCATGGGTGGAAAATTTTAAACCTGTTTTTACGTCCGCTCAAGAAAAAGAGTTAGCCCAGTATCTTAGGGATATGGAAGGGCGCTTGTTTGGCTTTTCAATGAAGGAATTTCGAGAACTGGCATATGAACTAGCCGAAAAAAATGAATTAGCGAATAACTTTAACGCTGAAACACACATGGCTGGAGAAGATTGGGCACACAATTTTCTTAAACGGAATTCAACGATTTCCTTAAGAAAACCGGAAGCAACATCTGCAGCCCGAGCTATGGGATTTAACCGTGTCGCTGTCGGAAACTTTTTCAATTGCTGGAGGAATGCATCAAAAAACATGGGTTTTCTTCAAACAGAATATTCAATGTTGACGAAACAGGCATCACAACAGTCGCTAAGAGTCTTGGGAAAATTTTGGCATCAAAAGGAAGGAAACAAGTAGGATCGCTTTCTTTAGCAGAACGAGGACAGCTCCTTACCGTGGAAATTTGCATGAGCGCTGATGGCTCGAAAAAGAATGAAAGCCGAACTAATGGATGGAACACCGCCTAATTCATGGGGAGAGTGCAACCAAAATGGATGGATTACTAAAGGCTTGTTCTTAAAGTGGTTAAAAAGGTTTATTGAATGGTCACGAGCAACAAAAGATCAACCCGTTTTGTTACTTTTAGATGAACATGCAAGTTAAGAGTATTGAAGTCATAGATGTAGCAAGGGCTACTGGTGTGGTCTGCTGTGTTTCCCACCGCATTGCACTCATCGGTTGCAGCCCTTGGATGTAGGTTTCATTAAACCGTTGAGTTCATATTACGGAGATGAAGTGAAGAAATGGCTGCGACAACATCCTCTGGAAGAACAGTTACCCACTATCAAGTAGGACAGTTGTTCGGTAATGCCTATTTGAGAGCTGCCACAATGACAACCGCAATAAACGGCTTTCGAAAGACTGGAATATGGCCCGTAAATCCAGATGTATTCGAAGACCACGATTTTTTGCCATGTGAAACCACGGACATGCCGAATAATGGGGAGCACCCACTTTTAGACGAAACCCCATTTGTTGATCCAAATTCGCAACCAGAAGTGCTACCACCAGGCTTACTGACGCCAACCGATCCATTGTTGTTATCTCCTAACGCTGTTTCGGAAAGGAATAATTCATTCACAATGTCTGCTCATAACTCCGATACACCGAGACCAATTGATGCGCTGCTATTATCCCCAGACCCAGTTTTGACAGATAACGATGCGCCAACGTCTTCAACTTCTTTCCAAAAGTTTTCTCCATCTCATATTGTAGCAGTTCCTAAAGCATTAGCAAAAAAACAGGGTTTTTAAGCGCCGAGGAAAGACCGCAGCTATAACAAGCTCTCCTTACAAGGCCCAGCTTGAGGCTGAATCCAGCAAGTCCAAGCCCCCAGCTATGAAAAAGAAGAAAGCCGACACAAAAAAGAAAACGAACAAGAAGGAAGAATCTTTTGAAAGCGAGGAGGACGAGGAGTGTCTATATTGTGGGTATTTATACTCCCAGTCAACAGAAGGATGGATTTCCTGCAGAGCCTGTGGTAAGTGGGCGCATTGTTCTTGTGCTGGAGAGGATGTGGTTGACGATGAATCCAGCCACATTTGCTCGCGTTGCAACCCAGTTTAGCTCTGTGCCCATCGTGCCCCACCCGGCACCGGGGCTCAAATGCAAGCTTTTTTTTTTGCCTAAAAATTATTTTTATGTAACTTTCTTAAGATTATATAACGTATAAATGTATCATATTTCTAATAAAATTGTTTTGGGCACTAAAAACGCATTTTTGAGGTTTTCATTTAAAAAAAACCTTAAAGGGCCCATTATGCCCCGGCTTCCCCTACTTTCATTGGTCTTATAGTAGTCACAGTTCATAAACCTTTGGCAAAAATTAGCAACTGTTATTGGCGGTGGCATTTAGTTTAGTTTAGTTTAGCCAGTGGTTAGTTTGCTGGACTACTAAGCGATGGCTTTCAGGTTGAATTACCGGAGAAACGAAAATTTCCAAGTAGAGTATAACACTGTCCTGGAATAAGCCCCTGTCAGCCGATCGGAATTGGCATAATCTTGTAGGTCGTTTCCACCCGTTACAAATTTCAGCTTTAAATTTACTAATTCCAAAAGCATCCATTATTATATTTCAATTGCGAAAAGACAAAATAACATAAAGTCCAACAACATTCTCTGAGGTTTTACTTCTATTACCAATTCAGCCAATTCTTCGCCATGTCGTTCTTGGGGAAGAAGACAGAGACAGTGCAACTATGCAGCAAGTTGTGAGCTACGGATCTGCCAATTTGTGATCGAATTACAGTCCTTTTCACCTCCCTCAATTTATTTCGATCAAATTTTGCCTTGCTACCATCGCATGGAGCAGCACCAGCACCAGCACCAGCACAAGCAGCAGCACATCACCATAGCGAATAAATTATCGGCTATGTTTCACGTCATCCGGGGTAATTCAGAAAACTGCAGTAAGGCAGCGACGCTGCGCACACCAGTTGCAATTGCATCACATGAGTAGGGCGGGTGAGGTCGTCTTACCTGTCATGTACGACGTTATAAATGAGATGGTTACAATGAATAAAACTGGCGATTGCACGATCTCCATGTTTCTACACTCGATAGGATTTCGCTGACCATGTAGGAGGTTGGTATATAGGTACCTACCTTCTGGTACAACATGCTAGACTTACTTGATTCATGCGTAGCGATGATTTTGATAATTTATGAATGGTTGATTTTTTGTATGCTTTAGATCTATGAAGGCGCATAAATATTTTTAAGCAGTTTTATATGTATGGATGGCCACAGTAGTAATACCAGAAAAATCGATCGCCTTAACTGCTAGTGCCGCAAATACGTACTCGTCGAAATGTCCAAAAACCGAACTCTGCTGCAGTCTGACATTCCAACATTCTATTGGTGAATTAGTTCGTCACTATATCAAGCAGATGGGTATCACTGTAATAAGGATCTTCCATGCGACGAAAGCGTAATTTTATTCAAACTTCATCTGCCACCTTTGCATGCATATATGCACTGCAAAAAATCAATACTAAATATAAGGAAAAATTTTAGATAGCACTAAAAGAGACGTTAAGAAAACGTGGATGTTAATAAATTAAATTTTAGGAAGGAAAAAATGTTCTTTAGATAATACTATTGCTAAAAGTTTTTCATCTTGCACGAGCATGGAATTATCTAACAGTTTTGCAGATCTTTTTACGCAGCAGGCAGCATCTATTTTACACACCTGTAGCACCACAACTTCCAGTCACCGAAACACAATAAATCGAGATACTATATATGTTGGAGATGTAGACTGCATTGAAGTAGAAAATCTATTGTTACACTTCAATAGCAAAAAATCACCGGGAGCAGATGGTATTAGAGCGATAGATCTCAAAGCGAATGCTGATATTTTTGCACCCTTAATAAGAAAACTAATCAACATGAGCTTTTCTCAGCAACGGTTCCAAAAAAACTCAAAGAGGACCAATTTATAAAGGAGGTAATAAAAAAATACAAGCAAACTATCGTCCTATCACAATTCTGCCTTCTATTGAGAAGATTATGGAAGAAGTTGTAGCAAAGCGTTTACGGAGCTTCGTTAAGAAACGCAAATTGATTAGCGAGAATCAGTATGGATTCCAGAAAGGGAAAAGTACCAATCAACTCTTAGGAAAATTTACTGCTTTAATAAACAACAGCTTGAGTAAGCGCCAACATGTCCTGGTGGTCTTTGTGGACTTTAGCAAAGCTTTTGATACACTTGACCATAATAGACTTATTGACGCCTTAGAAAGGGTTGGCATTAGAGGAAGGTTGGCTAACTGGCTGAGAGACTACCTGTCACTAAGGAATTTCAGAGTAAGAATTAATGAAAGCCATAGCAGTCAACACAGCATACAATACGGAGTACCTCAGGGATCGAAATTGGGCCCTCTTCTTATACTATTTTATATACTAATGAGACGCTAAGGTTTCTAAAAAATAGCACCCCATTTGCATATGCAGACGATACTGTTATTGTTGTAACTCATCAATTACTCGAAGAGGCATCGAGAATAATGCAAGTTGAATTTGATGAAGCAAGCAAATGGTGTCACGATAATGGTCTAGTAATAAACAGTTTAAAAACAAAAGCTATGCATATCCGCAGTCCAATAAGAAACAAGTTAAAGGGATCTCTGTTTGCGCTCGCCTGTCTTCAATACAAATTATCGATCTGCCTTCGAAAAGCAGTCTTCCACGCTCTCATAGAGTTAAGACTTCTTTATGAAATATTGGCATGGGCAGGCGCAGCGCAAACACACATTGAAAAGCTACAGAATATACAAGACAGGGCTGGGAGACTTATAGCGAGCAGAAATTTCACTTCAAGTGCCGTTCAAATACTGAAGGTGAAGCAAATCTTTGGAATTCTTTGGTGCAACGAATTTTCGAATTTATATCGATCACCAGCATCACACTAGGAGGAGAGTGGAGGATATATTTCAACTTCCTCCTATCGCCAACGAATATGGAAGGAGAACAATGATGTACACTGTGCCGGAACTTGCTCAACAATCTACCGCAAGACTTAAGAAATATTGGAGTGGCCAGCGAAAGTAAAAGAAAATTAATCCAATATTATCTACAATCTGTAATATAAATCGAGATACATTGATAGAAGTAGATTCACTAAATTGTAAAATGGAAAAAAAAATTTTTAAATATTATATTCACTTCTAGTAAAATTTAAATAAAATTTTCTAAACAACCACCTGCAGATAAGCACTTTGCTTTGCGGGTTAAAAATTTGTAAATCATATAAATAAAATTGGTGTAGTTCTGTTCGACTAAGATTGAATTTGACTGCATGTCTTTAAATGCAAAAATCTTAGAAACTATTGAATATATTCTGATGCATTTTTATCAGTCCTATAGAGGATAAATAGGCCCACAATATCCACTTTGTTTCAACTCTATATCTTTACAAATTCCGGAAAAAATTGGACAAGAGTAATTAATTTTTTCGTTTCGTTTCGCTTTTTTCTTTGTCACGCTTTCCGTTCGAAAATACTGGGAGCTTTTAAATATAGTAAACACCAGCTTATAGAGGACATCTGCGGTTACATTTTAGGATATCCATGAATTCGATAACTTAAAAAGTTTTTAAATAAATAGGCAAAATTTGAAACATTTCTACTATTTCCACTTGGGTGAGTGGATATGCATTTTATTCTCAAATCAAACACACTAACCGTGCAATATATTCACATCTCTTTTAACCTTATTTTATTCCTGTGGCGGAGAGGGAGACAGACAGAGGCAGTATGCTGTGTGGTTTGCTAAGAAAAAAAACCCATAAAAGAAATGTCAAATATGTAGGAAAAATATGTTTACCTCTGTTTCGCTTACAAAAAAAAAATTCTATAAAAGAAATATCAGATAGGTATAGCTTTCAGTGATGCCAGATCGTGGGTAATTACCCATTTCGTTTTTTATAGAGTAGAGTTTTTAAATAGCGTTTTTAACAGCCCATGGCCTCAATGCTCATAAAATGACATTAAAAGTTGGAGTTCCCATAACATAAGCAACATAATGCTTGACATGAGGCTTTAATTTTAACTGGGTGTGGTAAAAGAGATGCGGTGTTTATACCAAGAATACAAATAATTCACAGTAATTATTCATTTCAGTTTAAACCGATTCGATTGCCTATTAATGTTTGTTTTGAAATGACAATCCATAAGTAACAGGATCAAACTTTAAGAAATGCGGGAGTTGATTTAAGCAAGAATTGCTTCAAGCACGGGCAGTTATATGTAATGTGCTCCAGGGTAAGTAATGCAGCAAATATCACTATCTTAGTCGATAGAAACAAAACAGCCAAAAAAATTTGTTAACAACATGACAGCAAATTTCTTAATTTTGTTTCCATCAACTGTTCTGAAACTACATTTTACACGGGCGAAGCCGGGTGGGTACAGCTAGTGTATACTAAAATTGTTGTAAAATAAAAATAAAAAAAATATAGGAAACGCATTCTATGACATTCCCCATAGTAAAGGGTGTCCCATAATTCACGACAAATGTAATTTTGATAGAAAATAGAGATTTTTAATTAGAAAGCTTACATTTTTAATTGATTCATAGAGTACACAGATTTGGGTTACGTATGGAATAGCACATCGGATAAATGGCCGCCACCGCTTTGCTGGCAAGCACGCACTCTTTTATTTACATTTTTTATGACCGTTTCACATAAATGTGGCTGAATTTCATTAATACACCTCCCAATTTCCTCTTTCAAGGCGTTTGTGGTCGTGGGCTTGTTTGCATTTTGACTTCAAAAAACCCCAAAGAAAAACAGTCCAATGGCGTTAGATCTAAGATCTGGATGGCCAATTCTGAACGCAAAAACGGTCGATTACGCGATTAGGAAATGACTAATGCAGTAATTGAATTGTTTCTCTGGCTGTATGGAATGTGGCACCGCCTTGTTGAAATCACATGTTGGTCATATATATATCTTGTAATTTAGGCACTAAAAACTGGGTAATCATGTCACGACAACGAACACCATTAATTGTTACTGCCCGACCAACCGCATTTTCGAAGAATATGTTCCGATAATGCCTCCAGCCCCAAATCCCCACCAAACAGTCATGCGTTGTGGATGCAGTTGTTTCTCAACAATTATTCGTGGGTTTTCTGAACCCCAAATGCGACAATTTTGACGATTGACGAAGCCATCAAAATTTTGTTTGAAAACTGCGGACTGTAGCTGACACACCTTCATTATTTTTAAAACATTGCCCAACAATGAAAATGCGTTGTTCTTTCGTATAGCGCGCCATTTTTAATTTGGTAAATCATGTACGTTCTTTGATCAAAGTCGTATCACTAATTTTCATTTACAACTGTGCGTCATAATTATTTACGTAGGTTCATTGCAGTAACTTTGTAGCCAATTTTTATCTTTTTTACCAAAAAGGCAAAATTTTCTTTGGGCTTAGGCATTAAAACTTTGATTCGGGTTGGCATCACTGCTCGTAAGTATTTATACAACCAGGGCCGTATTTCACCATCGACGTTTCACTTTGCATTTTGCATTTTTTCACTTTATCTTTGCAAATTTCGTTTCACCAAACGCAAATTTTCAAAGTGCAAAGCACGTTTTTGCAAATTGAAAAAGTTTTGTCAATTTGCAAAGAATTCGTCCATTTCGTTTCACCAAACAAATTAGATTGCACTTTACATTTAAAATCGTGAAAAGTTTGTCAATAATATGCAAAGAAAAAAAAATCATTTGCAGTTGAGCTTTTGTTGTGAACAGTTGGTGATATTATTAAAAAAATATATAATGAACTGTTTCGAAGCTCTCTTTGAAGACGAAGAGGATCCAAATAATGTACAAAGGGTTGTAAAATTAAGGACAAATTTTGAAATTGGAGATAATTTTTCAACCCTGGAAAGCTTTCGTTTAAGGAAGACGAGTATATTGAACGTGTTTTGTCAACAATTGGACATAGGCTAAGGTTTGACAGCGAACGAAGTAATTGCTTAAGTCTCCTGCAACAGATTCTATGCACACTACGTTGGATTGGAAATGGAGGGCAATATGATGGAGTCGCTGCTATGCACGGAATAAGTAAAGCTACAGTCTGCAGCGACATGGGAAGAATGCATTGAATGCGATGATGGTATGTGGGCCGGACCGATCTTTCTATGCGATTAACGTAAGCTGGCCAGGTAGTGTGCACGATGCAAGGGTATTAAGGAACTCCCGTTTGGCTGCGAAAATCAATGCAGGATATCGACCTTTTCGAAATGCAGTACTTTTAGGAGACAGCGCTTATTCTTTAAGTGAATGGTTAATGACACCACTAAGAACAAATCAGGACGTTCCAGTGGAACAGCGTTTTAACCGAGCTCATAAAAATACTAGGCGAATCATTGAAAATAGTTTTGGTATGTGAAATGTGCGAGTTTCTTTCATTCTCAAACATTTAATTTTTTTAGGAATATTAAAGGAAAAGTTTCCATGTTTAAATTATCCTGCTGCGTTCTACATAATCTGGAAGTAAGCAGAGAACAATCAACGTGGGAGAACATATACGCATATGTTTTTCACTTTGCAAATTTACAAAACACGATTATAAATGCAAAGTTCTCTTTCTAATTGCTGAAACAGAACAATGGCGACTCAAGTCGCACTGAGCAGAGCACAGCACACATGCACACCTACCTTGCGTTGCCCAAGTTGCAACAACCATAAAATTTTCCAGATATACTGGAAGCCGAGCCGACTAGAAGCTGAAGAGAGTCGGTTGGAAATTTGGCGGTTGTGTTCAGTATTCAGTTCGAGCTGTTACTTAAACACCGTAATAAACCTCAGCTCAAGCTTATAGCTGTCCATCGCATCGGTTTGTCCAATTCGTGAAAGATTTGTGTCGCTTTTTCGTTTTTCCCCTAATGCACCAGTGAAACCATCTTGTGCCTACATATACATATACAGGGTGTCCGCCGGGAAGGTATACTACATATATACTTTGTTTGTTTATAATTTTTGATTAAATGAAAGAGAATGGATCTTATATTGATAAATGTTTTATTTAATATCGGCAATTATGTATGGAATACAATATCAAGTAAATGTCCGCCTCTGTTAGTCTCACAAATACGAGCCCTTTTGAGCACATTTTTCATTACATTCTCACACATTTCACGCGGTAGGTAATTCATTAATTTCATCACGAATATTTTGTTTGAGTTGCTCAAGCGTTTCTGGTTTGTTTGCATAAACCTTGCTTTTCAGATATCCCCACAAAAAGAAGTCCGGAGCAGTCAAATCAGGCGACCGTGGAGGCCAATCAACATCACCATTTCTTGAAATAACTTGTTGTGGACAGAGGTCTCGCAGTAATTCAATTGCAATCCTGGCTGTATGCGATGTGGCACCGTCTTGTTGATACCACATGTTAATCAAGCCCAAAGCATGAAGTTGTGGCGTTAAAAAGTTTTCAATCATATCACGATATCGCTCCCCATTCACAGTTACCGTTACGCCGTTTTCATTTTCAAAGAAGTAAGGTCCAATGATTCCTCCTGACCAAATTGCACACCAGACTGTAACTTTTAATGGATGCCAAGTTGACTGATGAATAATTTGAGGGTTTTCCATTGCCCAGAACCAACTATTCTGTTTATTCACATATCCATTCAAATGAAAATGTGCCTCGTCACTCATTATGATTTTTGTTCATGAAAATCGGGGTTGTCTTTGATAAAATGTTTTAAGGATTAAAACACGTTGGTTTATCGAATATTTTTCCATAATAAATTTGCCACTTGTCTACTTCACGACTGCCAAATATGAACTGTCAAGACTGATGTTTACCAAAATGGCGGCAAAACAAAATATTATACCTTTCCGGCGGACACCCTGTACATACTCTTAAACCCAATAGTGACAGCTCGCAGTGTTATGCCATTGGAGCCAGTTCTTGTCGTAAAGACTTTTGGAGAAGTGTGGCTCTGATTCAACAAAAATCCTGATAGTTAAATTTAAGGGCTTAAAATTGCCACGTGTTTTTTAACGACAACTCTAGCTTCAAAGTATAAACTCAACTTTTCCTTTGCTGAAAGCAGTATTGCAGCGGTTGGACTAGCTAGCTTTTAAGTGAAATCTTTTTATACTTTGCATATGTGAACACTGCAAGAAATATTTGACAAAATTAAGCTCACTCTATAAATACTCTACGACTTTAGAGACTCGAAGTCTGCTAGATCGGAAATGCCATTATCGGTCGCTGCATGTAAGATATGCACATAATTTTGGTTCTTGCAGCAAACGACTTTTGCAGAAGCTGTCGAAGGAGAAATGGAAATAATCAATTTTTTCTACTCAACAAAATCAGAAAACTTCTTTTCTTTGGACCTGGAAGCACCATCAGGTCCGCTAACATTCTTAGCCTTGTTAGTAGGGGCAAACAATTGCATATGAGTAATCAAATCAGCTGTCTATCTATTCCCACCTACCGCCTTCTCACCGAGACCCACTTTAACTAAACCGAACTACACTTACCTCAGATCCATATAAAAAAAAATTACTACTCAAACATGCACAAATGCCCGTCTGTACTGGACTTATTGAAGCCCATTAGCAGCTCATTGTTGCATCACTTTTACGACCTCACTGAACCGCATCTGACTAAGCAGTTGAAAAGCCTGCTCGACCACCCGCCACTTGCAATTAATTATACTCCATTAAGTTGGAAATACATCATAATTCATAACGAATTTATATTGGCCATTAATGTGCCAAGCAAAACCATTAAATTCGACTTTTGTGTGCAGTTCGTCTGAATCTCTTTTTTTCGCCAGCAATCTTGTGCCATAAATCAAAATATCGATCGATCAACACATATGCTATTGGGACCCGATCAATAGCACCTTTCAAACGTTTAAGAGGTTAAATACACCTCACAAATATGCAACGTATACAAATCAGACCTCGAAAAAAATCCAACCCCTAGCGCGTTGCTACTGCTACCACGAACGCACGAAAGCCCCCAACTGCTAGCAAGATCGAACATTCGATTTGAATTGGTGTCATAATTTGCTCCACCTGGCGTGGTGCACCAACATGCAACACCTTCAATTGCGAGGCTAAGTTGCGTAATCCGAGATCGGACTTGTGCCTAAACTAAAAGAAACACAAGAGATAAAAAAGAAAAAAACTCAAAACCAACTTTATGCCTTAGCGAACAGATCGACGCGAAAGAAATTAATTTCGTCGCTAGCTGGGTGAAATCAAATCGTTTATAAATTGAACATGATATCGATTTCACTCTGCATCAGCAGCAGCAGCAGCACACAATGTGCTGCATCCAGAGCATGCATCTCGTATGCCATCGTCAGTTTCCTCTGCCCCCCATGGGCACATTTTCGCATTGAACCCTGGCTTGACCTAAAAAATTCTTATAGTCTTGTCGGTCTTTTGGATACTTTTAATAACGAAATTATGTTTTTGCTGGTAACATGCTAATAAACCATCCGGGTTTTAGCTCGGCCGGAGTGAGTGCGAGCGATTTTTTCCGTTGGCTGGTATATGCTCGCGGTATGCGCGCAAGTGGAGTTGAAGCTAGAGAGGAGCTATCGCCGAGGAGTTCTACGTGTGAAATTTATTTATCATGTTCGCGAGTATCAGTTTTCCTTAACGATAAATCCACTTATCTTGTTCGAGAATTTTATTTCTTTGCTTCGTAGGTATCTCAAATAAATGCCCACCACCATTCACGGGTGATGTTGCTGCGGTGCGGATGTGTGGTGTTAGATTTACTTTTTTTTAAACTTTTTTTTGATTGGCTTTACTACTATTTTTCCGAGTTGCTTTGGGGGCAATATGTGCGCTGGTTGTGTTCAACATCTCATCGAACTAAAGGTAATGTCAAATGTGGTTGTGCGGGCGATTTGCACGCTAATTGACTAATAATCAACTTATGGGAGTGGGTGTTCGCAAAATGAGGTGAATAATGGACGCAAGCTCCTGAGATAGGGTGTAGTAATCAGTCCGAAGAAATTACTTTCCTAATAAACAAATCAATATATAAGTTACACATGCTCCAGAATGCCGAAATACAACCCCGGAAATTAAACATGATATCATGTTCAATAGAAAACCATCAACTGGACGAACGACAGAAACAAACATCAAACCAACGAAATAATCTGGAAACCATAAATATCAGACTTAAACCAACCACCAAACCATAAACTAAGTATTAAATAGACCGTCAGCTCTTACAACTTAAGAGAATTTGCCTACAAGCTGTTTTCCGTGTTTCTATGTGGCAAAGTATGTGTGCCATGTTAAAGTAGATTAGCCGCACGCATACTCTCGCACATAGGAACCTGACAGTTGCCTGACAGTTCATTCTGTGGTAACATTGAAATAAATTCAAATAATTCAAATAACTGCCCGTTATCGGGACGTGTTAAGAAAACGGTGGGTATGGTGTGGTGAATTTAGTACCAAATTCTATTAAAACGCATAGGTTAGGTAGGTATATGTATTAAGATTTCTTTCATTTTACCTAGATAATCTATATAGTACGGGATGTTTTCATCTTTGTTGTAAAAAATCGAAATCGATAAACTATATGAATGAATCATTGACAAAAATAAAAAAAAAAAACGCTTATTAATATAAAAAAATATTTGATTACTAATGATTATGAATCGTATATATTAAAAGCAAATAAATTGTAAGCGGCAAAACTTAAATGCGTGAGACATACCAAGGTACAAATCAGTAAACATGTTTATTTCCAATTTTGCTTAAATACATTTTGAGTTTCGTTCTTTCCCGTAAATTTTAAAGAAAATAAATTTTCGTTCATTGTGTCTACTAGACTTTTTATTTTTATTATAAATGAACATTATTCATATTCTCGGCTGACGCAATTGATTTCAAATGTAATTTTATTAATTGTGTCAATTGTTCCAAATTTTCTAATAAATTTTTTTTTTTTTTTAATAAACGGAATCTTCAAGAAAAGAGTATAACTAAAAACTCATACTATTTCAAATCTTAATAGTCGTAAGCAATTCTTCTCTTTAAATTCTTTGCCGTTTTTCTGTGGACATTCACGGTGAAATCACTTTTCGCCAAAAACAGCAAACGAAAACAGACACAATAATTATAGGAACAAAAATATCTTATTTTATTTCACACATCATTCATTTGTTTATTTATGTTGATTACATTCGCTATTATACATTTTGTAGAACATCTACATGTTTTTCGTGGTGAAATAAAACAACGAACTTAAACTCTCAGAACGCATCCACCAGCTGACAGAAACTCACCAAATACACTTACTCTCAGTCAGTGTTCTCAGCACTCTCTCTTTATTTTTCACACGAATCGTGTTAATTTTTCCCTTTTCACTAAACTCAAATTCCCTTAGTTTTGTTTATGGAAAAAACATACTTTTAAAAGTAAAATTTGTATTGTTCGGAGAGAAAATCATATTAAATTAATCTTCGGTATAAAAATCGCAGTTTGCTAATATTATAATGATCATTTTTTGATAATAGAAATTTTTGCTTAAGGCAAATCTCTTTTTTATGTACATTTAGTGCGTTGATATTCATAGTGAAATGTAGTTCGACTGTTTTTCTGCCAGATTATTGATAGTCCAACAATTAAGACATTTTTTCCTCGTACGCAGGAAAGTTTTTCAAAAATTTGAATTCCCACAAAAAGGTAGAGATACCACAATGCAGAAACACTGCTGAGTGTCAGTATTTTATTACTCCTCCCACCTTTTAGAAATGATATTTTTGCTGCTTCACACCTATTCACAGATAGGAAATTTAAGAGAGAATTTTATTTTCAAAATTTGCGGGGGGAATCGGTAGGTGCGTGGGAGCTGACGGTCTATTTAATACTTAGTTTATGCACCAAACGGTGCAGTTCACATTACTTACATTCAATAAATATTAAAAAATACAAAATAAAACCTTTCTTTCTTTTAATAACAAAATTTATATAAAAATGTTGCCTTAAAATTCTGTTCGTTTGTCGCCGATTCACGCCTTAACGCATCTACCGATTTTCACAAAACTTTCATACATCTTTGGTATTAATCTATATATGGGTTTTGTAAAGTTTGGTTGAAATCGGAAAACGTATGTGTGCGTTGTGCGTGCGCAAAAAACACATGAATTTCAGTATATTTTGGGTTTGTCAACCGATTTTGATTCTGGAAATTTCTCATGAAAGGTGAAGTCCAGGTTTTTATGTGTATATGGTCTTTATATGTGCATTGGTTATTTTTGTGAGCATACCTGTATTTGTGCGTGTATGGAGTATATTTATATAGGCTGGGTCTACAGTTCGTGCCGTTTCTTCTTGTGCAAGGTACCTAACCTCAATATTAATGGTACTTCCCGCATAAAATTTTCAGTTTGATTTGTTCGAAAACGGCTCCAAAATTGAAATTTGACCTTAAGTAGGGGAGGTTAACATGACTGCATACTCAGTTTTCCGCTAAAAGATCGAATAACGGTACTTTTGAAATTTGGACATTTATCTCGAAAACGGTCCATACGATTGTAACAAAAATTCCTTTCTAAGGTAATATGGTCATTTCTAACTAAATGGAAAACTCAGTTTTTCTCTGTATTATCGTTCAATAAATTTATGAAAAATGGCATTTTTAAAAATGCGGTCTTCTTTAGATTACCAGAAAACGGCAGGCATACTTTGAGTAAATTATGTTTTCAAAATTATTGCGTCTTTAATTTTCAATTCTGAAAACGCTAATCTCTTTTTAATTCAAATTTGTCAATTGATCACAAAGATGAAAATGGTTTATGTTTTTAAATAAGAAATCTGTATTAAATACCAATGACATTTATCGAAACTCCTCGACTCACCGAAGCAAAACGCCTAGCAAAGCAGGTTCCGCTAGTAAATAAATAAATAAATAGTTTCATAAGGACCTCGGTCTAGCATCTCACAACCATTCGTTTTGTGTGAGTTTTTAATTTTTGGGGAGAATGTCGAGTCCAAACGGCTAATTGAGAAGCTATTTGCAGTTATATTCTCGAATGTTTGTTAGAACTTCGTGAGAGGGGGCGCAGTGAAAAAAAACCTTCAGATGAAATTTTGATTTCCTTTTTCCGGGGATCGAACCTGGGACCCCTCGCTTAGCAGTCCAACAGACTAACCACTAAGCCACTGCGACTGCTCCTACTTCCTACTATTATTTTCAATTACTCAAATACAAAGAACATGAAGGTACAAATCATTTTACCGGTTGCCTACAAAAACACTCTAATTGAGCTCCTTCCACATTATGCACTTGGACATAGATAGTTAGGTGGAATGGATGGTAATGTATACCGTACAAAGTGAATGGTTCTAGTTGGCAACTTTATGGCTCAACATGATCTCCAAAAATTCATTTTCCCCTAAACCTTCTGCAGGTGGACATTTATCTTGGGTGCCTTGTCTAATTCAACATATCCCCCAAATAGCAACCCCGGAGTCATTAATAATGCTGGTTTTAAACTATGCTTAGCTGTAAAACATTTAAATCAGACCATATGTACGGTGACCATATCTTTTCGACTCTCTAGTAATGAACAACAGAAAAAGAGTCAATTTTCAACATAATTTTCAAAAATTCAATAGGATTTTTATTTTATTTAAAATATACCACTTTATAGTAAAATCTTTAGAAAGGAATTATATGAAACACATTTTTTACAACAAAATTACTTGCTTGCGTGCAGCAAGTTGGGGCCGGGGCTGTCTTTTCATTCATTTTTTGGGTGCACAATTTTTGATAATAATGGTAGACTTTACGAATGACGGCAATACCTACGTACATTAATATTTAATTAATTTTATTTAAATATTTAAAATCTATTAATATTAATGATGAATTTAAACAACTTTTTCAGCATTTGTTGGTAGCAAACGATGGTAGATTCCGAAAACGGTTGCAACATGCCACGGCCGCCAAATATAGCGCTTCAGTCATGTAGAGCTGACAATGGTAGTATGAACGAGTGATGGTAGTTCAAAATTACTATTGCATTACAAATACAAACGCCACAGATTCCATATTACAAGATATATCTTCTTTTTTTTTCAAGATTTTTGAGCTCCAAAATATGTACAAGACTTTTTACCTCCAATTCATCAAATTCTATTCATTCAAGATTAATCATATCAAGAACTTTTTAAATCTAACAAATTAAAGGAACCTTTTCTATTGAAGAAAAACGTTGGCTGTTAATTCCATTATTATGTATAATGTAAGTCGAACAGAGCCCATGCACAATTTCTGTTTCACTAACGTTTCCATCAACAAGAAACATGCATTTTAACAAATTTGATAAAATAACTGATGTAAGGATGGTAACTTCGCATATAAAGTCTTGAAACATTTTCTTTTCAATAATTTATCTCTTCCATATTCCTCTTGCAAATAATGAAATAATATTTTCTGGTGTAAATTTAAATAAAACAAAAAGTCGTAATCGTTTGAGTAGGTACTGAAACGATTGTTGAAATTTTAATCTTTACAAAGGATTTGTTGCGCTTTAATGAACCGAAATTCTATGATCTATGGTTAGGTTAGAGTAGCAGGCCGCCTCAAGTTGTGATACCACAGGAAAAAAAAAACTTTTTCTATCTTTTTTTTTTTCGGAAAAACAAGATTTTTTATCTGGGAAGACTGCTTGAGTGGGGCACGTCGTTAGCATTATCGTTTTTGTTATTTTTCTTAAAAATTAAAAAAAAAAATAGAATTAATACTGAACAACTTTTAAAATGCAGATCATTTTTATGTTTTTGAATTCATAATGAACATCGTTTTCAAGTATACAGAACTGTTCATCATTATAATGAACGGATGGTCACCGTTACCATATGGCAAATGACTTTTAGTGACCAGGTGGTTGTCTTTATTTGTTCAATAAATATTTGATTACTACACCTATCGCGAAAGGACAACAAACATCCGCCAACAACAGAATGCAATTTTAGGTCATTTCCATTTGTATACGTCAAATATAAACTCGGGCAAAACGAGTGATTGTAAAAAGCTATGCCTATATCAACTATAAAACATTTTCTTTAATGTCTGCTGCGATAATACTTTAAGAATCATGGTTCTGGTCAACGAAAATCAGTGGTTATAGAAACATCCTACTACTTAACTGCTGTAAAACTGTCCAAATCAGATTTCCTACTAGGACAGAAAAGGATATCAAAGCACTGTAACTGAAATAACAAATATCCTAATTTTCCCAATCATAGATTTGAAGAGAAGGTTTTGAAGTTATACTTACACCAAAATGGGTCCAGGGGGTAAGTCACACTGTCCGTTCCTGGAATACATTTTTTTTTATTAATTTGTATAAGTTAACCATATTGGCAACGTAAAGATCGGTGAGACCGTATTAAGGATAATGAGCGAAGAAGTGCAGTTTTGCTACCGAAGAAGTGTAGTTTTGTCTCCTCCCAACCTCAGGCAATTCCAATTCCAAAGCGCTCGGTTGTGACGTTTATTAAAGTGGCAATGAAACCTCTTTTACTGTCTTAGAAGTACGGCGGATCTTTTATGTTCTAGGTTTGGCCATATTAGCTTGGAGCTTATACTTAACTCAGTAAGTAGGTAAGTCCAGTGGTCCAGATACTTTATATTTTATTAGGTAGGTAGCTATACACCGAAAAGAAAGTAAAAAATAGTTCTAATAAACTGCGCTTTTGGCTCTTGTATTTTCTAATTATCGACTAACAATGAGCGAGAGTCTGAGGTTCGATCCCCGGATAAACATAAATTTCATCATGATTCATGAGGTTTATTTCACTGCGCCACCTCTCGCGAAGGTCTGACAACCATCCGAACTTATAAACGTACTCGGCATAAAATTGTAGGACACTTACGTATGGAAGAATGGAATATAAATAATAAATATAAATAAATAAATGAATGGCTGTAAGAAGCTTGACCTAGGGTACCTATAAGAACCAGCAGCTCCAACTATTTATATTTATCTTGTGAATTCTTATGGTCTACGCGCTTATGAACTTGTCATTTCGAGCCTTGTGGCAAGTCTTTTCCTACATTTTATATTGCCGACCTAGATGTGAGCCGTCATTTCCTTGCTCTAATATTGAGATCCAACAGTCAAACGGGGAGTTCTTCCATTGTTCTTGCAAACATTGCGCAACCGATGAATTTTCCAACACACCCATGAATATATCACCCCCAAAGGCAACCAACTGAATAACATTCAACACAAATTCTATTTTCGTATGATCTACTTGAGTCTGTTAAAATTTATTCGAAATGAGGAGCTCATAAATTAAATGCAGGTACGATTGCAAACTGATTGCTTTAATAACACCTGCAGAAGCCAAAGTTTATGTGGTAAACCACTGAAACGAAATCCCCCAACAGGGAAAATGAATGAAAACTCCGACGTACCTACTCGCCTTTGGCGTAAATTGTTTTGGCATGCAATCAAACACCACAACTTACTTACACACAGCCAACATGAACCATCTGTCTGTGCACTGTAACAGTATCAACACCGGTTATGTTTTCATATAACTTACAACGATTTAACGTAATTTGAGAAATAATAATATAAAATTGAAGATCCAACTGGAATGCGGAATATCCAAACCGCACCGTATAGTCTACGAGTAGGTATAGTGGTCACAAAAAAAAAAAAAATAAATAAATTGTATCGAAGCAGCCGTAACGAAGCACAACACAGTGCGGCGAATGATAGTCCAGTTCATTTTAGGAGTCTATGCCAGCAGAAACCGTATCGCCGGAGTGGAAACAATATAACAGAGTACAACTAATAGCCATCGTAAAATATAAACGAGGATATCGAAATATCTGCTGGGCTGCTGTGACTCCCCCATACCGAACCAAAAACGAACCGAGCCCAGCCGAGAACCAACCAACGACTCTAACCAGCTCCAGCATTGCAGCATTTCTGATGAGTTTCCATCTTCATAAAATGATCACGAACTCAAGCACGCGCCCGATCAATTGAGCGATATTGTGATATTACCTTTGGAAGCAACGGAGTAACACAACACACGATTTCGTTCTCCCAGATATGGGATAGGGCCACTTTCAACGCAGCGGACTGCTGCCAGTAGATACATGCATCTATATGATGTTTTTTTTTTTTTGTCGAGATTAAGTGCACTCTTGGAAGTGGCGAGTGAATTGGTTTTGTGGAAAATTATTTATAAGAACCTATTACGGTACACCTGGACTTGGGTATAGATAGTTTGCCATTTGATTTGGTGGTTGGATTTCAGTGTATTTCACAAGAAAACCGTGCAATCAGTTGCAAGTAGTTCCATATAGATCGTGAAGTCATCACTATCTAATTCTATGTTTTCAATCGATAGAGTGGACTGGATGCACAAAAGGAGCAAGTCCGAGCTCGAATAATGAGAGCAAAACAATTTGCGGGACTTAAAGCGATTTGTATCATTGTTGCATTGGATGGTCGTGGTTGGTAGAGGCCAGTCCCTTTACTTAATTGAGTTTGAATATCCAACAGTAGTTAGCAGTGAGTATTTTTGTCGTAGGTATGCTGACCCGTCTGAGGTAGTTCACATTAGAGACAATTCAATATAGTGAACTCTGATGGACATAGGAGCACAAATGCAAGTAAGTTGACGAGCGGCACTTACTTTCGTTTAGAATGGGTAATTCAAACGACGAGTCTCTAAAGGTTTTCTCCAGCTCTTTGCATAGCATCAGGGTGGCGTAATTTTTCATTCCTTAAATGGATACCTACCGTCTTGTGATTCTTCTGTAAGATAAGACATCAATGATTTGTTAGGGAAATAAATGTTCGACAGAGTAGAACCGTATGGGAATCCCAGGACAGCCTTCTCACAACCATCCGTTCGCCAGATTTTTTATTTTATTTAAGGGAACCCACAATTTTATACCGAGTCCAAACGGCTGAATTGAGAAGCTTTTCCAAGGCAGTTATGCCTTCGAAAGTGTGGCAGAAGTTCGCGAGAGGTGGCGCAGTGGAAAAAACCCAGAAATTTAATTTGTGTTTTTCCGAGGATCGAACCTAAGACTACTAGCTCAGTAGCCTGGAAAACTAACCACTGACACTGAGTCGAACACCGACGAATATGTGGTGAGTGTTGATTAGGAACTAGTGAGTCTTTTTTCTGATCTTGAGATTTTTTCATATTTTCCGTAGTGTGGATTTGAGGTGGTTGAACGTCAGCTATAGGCGTTCCCCAATTTTTAAGGAAGCTATCTTGTATATGTTTATGCTGGAAACTGGAAAACAAAACTTATCCTTTAAGGTACTTTCCACTTCTCTCACTGAAAATAAAACCCTGGTATATTTGATAAAAGTGAGGCTTGATTCAACAATTTTTTTGTCAATATATGTCCAAAAAAATGTTTCTATGAAATTGACAACATTTTAATAAGTTTTATCTTGTCTTAAAATTTGTTGTGATACCAAAAAAAAATTGTTATGGTAACAAAATTTGTTTATTTGTGCATATGAAAATTGTTTGTTAAATCAACAAAAATGCGGTTAGTTTTGAGAAGCAATTTATCAATAATTTGACCTTTATCTTTTAGTTAAATTAACAAAAAAAGTTGGTAATACCATCAAAATTGTTTGAGATTTTGTTAAATCAACAGCAAATATTGTTGATCTTACAGAAAATCTGTCAGTACTATAGTTTTCTTTTGTTGAATCTATAAGAATATTGCTGGTTATATATAATTATTATCTCAGTTCCATAATTTTAATTTGTTGATTCAACAAATAAATTGTTATGTGGTATAATTAAATGATACGGAAAGCAAATCAGTTTAGCACTAAGATTTATTAAAAGAAGGAAGTAAAGAAATTACATTACATTATTTTTACTTTACAACGTAGAAAATAACAAAATATGCATATATATAAAACTAAAAAAGGCTATTACTTTCAAGATTTTTATAAAAAGATCCGCTATACCTTAAACACCGACAACGATGTAGATGCAGTCATCTCCTTCACTATTTAAAGTTGCGTCTTTTAGTTTCGGTTAAAAAATCCGGGCACATAGCGTTGATGTCAAATTTAATCTTTTTAATTTAAGATAATAAAATACATATCAAACAATTCTATATTATCAAATTGCAATTTTTACCAATTTATATCTAAGGGGTTGTTTACATTTTTTCCATTTTTCCCGTCCTCATCCATAAACGGATTTATTTACTTTTAAAATGTTGAACTCACTTTTTAGGGAATTTTTATGCACATTAACAAACTACTTTACTTCGCGTGTCAAACAATAAATGACTCCAACAAAAGCATTGCATTAAAAGGATTACCCTTTTTAAATTGTATTTTTTTTTCAATTCAACACTGTGTTATTAACTTAACAACTTTTTTGTCAAATCTGCAAACAAAAATGCTCATTTCACAAAAGTGATATTTGCTTCTATTTTAATGGATAAAACTTTGTTTATTCAACAATAAAATTGTTCAATTGATACAATATCGATTTATTAAACTGAAAATTGTATTTTGTTAATCTGACAAAGTAGTTTTGTATAGTAAATATTTTATCCGTTTCACAAAATATCGTTCAAATTGATAAAACCTAAGTTTGTGTTATTTGCCATTACAAAAAAAAATAAAGACTGTCAAATATAATTTCCTGAACAATTATGATGCGAGATTGAAGAAACCTCCAAAGAATAAGCAAAGAATCCAACAAGACAAGGTCGCAATGACCTAATCAATCTCTAAGTCTCAGAACCAATGGTGAAAAGGCCCAGCAAATTTCCGGCAAAGCTACATGCTGTTAAAGAAAGCGAAAAAATTATCAACAATTCTGGTATTAAGCATCCATATTCAGTTCACTGATAGTCAAACAGCTATGAACGCCCTTAACTAAACAATAACTGTCACTTAATCAGCCCTGCACTGCTTCAACTCCCTCCAAATACTCAGTATCAGAAATAAAACCAAAATTTCCGGGGCTTGAAGGTATTCACAAAAATTTAGGAGCTGACGAACGGGCCAGAAAAGGTTGGGAAACTCCTGTTATACTTAAAACACCAGCAGGCTATATATTACTCTTCCGGAGTTCAAGGTTCAGTTCTCACAAGTCCGATCGTTAGATCCTCAAGCTAGGTGTTTGACATCTGATTCCTGTTTTTCTTAAAACCTCTACAAAGGCAGTTCGGAGTTTTTTTTGCCATTAACACAGTTGAAAAAGTAAGTACGATATGATGGCTGTAATTTAAGGACAGAGAGAGAGCGAATTTCAAGCTGCGAGCGCCGCTGGTCTGTTTCTCAATGCCGAACTTTAACAGCATAGCAGATATAGGTGATCAAGACTTAGGTCTTCTTTGCAATAGAACTACATTAACCAAAATGTCTAACGGGAAGCGCTTTCATTCATGGCTTGGTTTATAAAAGAAGTCTTACTTATTGAGGTCTTTACAGAAAAATCGTCTGCAAACCTTTTGTTTAACTTAAATAAAAGTCTTCTGTAAAACCCGAATATATTGTTAGATTGACCTTTAAATTGGCCACCAAAATCACTCGACTGCAATCAAGTCTCCTATTTCTTATGATTTAGTGGGCTATCTGATGTATGCCGATAACAGTCAAGATTTTAGTCAAATTATTGGTTGGATACAACCCCAAATCATCAAAACGAAAGCCCACTTTAAACAGACAAAATGTGCTTAATCTGCCTTATACCGTGCTCAAAACATCATTTTTAATTTTTAAACACTTATTTCTATTTAACATTGACGGGACAAATTGTTCAGTTCTTAAAAGCCGTCAAAATGTATTTTTCTGTGGTCTACGTCTCCCAAAGGTAAATCAATTCGGTCACAATATTATTTGATTATTCAAACCAAAATTTGAGCTGTCACTGTCAGTCGCATTTTTTAATTTCAGTGCGTACACGGTAAAAAACAAATACAATAATTGATTGGTTTAATTCATTTGCGCCAGTAAATATTTTAAAAACTAGAAAACAATCTTTGAAATGATATTTATATCTTTGAAACCCATCACATACTGAGGATTTCGAAAATTCCGATGAAAACTTCGAACCAGAGACAATACTGAGACCACCAACTCCGGCCGATTCCCGTTACTTAGCCTACAAGCTATATTTTTTATGGAGTGTACACATCTGGTGCGCTAGTATTGTTACATAGAAAATCGTATTGACAAATGTCACGAAACTTCAAAAATTCCGGCTCACCAACACACTCCCAGCAGATATGAGACACTTCCGCTGTGGGCAAAGTTGCTGGCAGAGTTCATAGAGTTTTATCCGTTAAATTTGAAATTGTTCGTTACGTGTGGATAATATTTTTTTTTGGGAATAAGTGCACATTTGCTTAAAATGTTCATGAAAAATTAACAATGTAGATTGGTTGAGGGAAAATGAAAACATTTTGAGCAAATTTTCTTCATTATTTAAGAAAAATTTACACACGAAATCGAAGTTAATGATATCCAAAAGCGGAAAATACACAACCATGTTTGTCCTAATATGTTTCTAGTATATAGAACATCAACTTTAGATAGTTTTACTAACCAAACAAATCAAATTATTCGCCTTTTAACAATTTATAATAACTAACCAATGGCATTCAGTTATGTAAAAATGTTGAATTCCCGAATTCTGTCACATTTCCCCACGGTTGCCGCGGTTGGCAGCATTTATTTTTGTAGTTTTTGTGTGTTTTTGCATGTCACACTGATTCTTTTTTGACATAACACCGATAGGAATACAAAATGGCGAATTTGAAAAAAAATTGAGGGGCCCAGCGGCAAGAGGATTGTGAGTTGGGGGTCTCAGTATGGTTTGTCTATGTTAACCATGGTTAAGAAACCGAACGCACTGCAAAACCTGTTTATAAAAGCCATTTCCGCAAACCCTGGAATGCAAGAAACTGGAAATAAAAGCCTGGAAAAGAGTTTTCTACTGAAAGCAATTCTTGTTTCTGACTTTTGTTTTTCTTACTTCAAAATGGTGTGATTGCATCTTCAGTTCGGTTCGGAATTTACAAGAAAATACAAAATAAGCACTTATGTTATAAATTGTAGTCCCATTCCGTTCCGTTCCAAGGTGTTGTTTTCATTCCTGGACTATTATATTTATAGATTTTCATTTGTCAGACTTTGTTCACAAATAACAATCCAAAAATCTATGAATGACAAATGAACCTTCAAATATTTAACTGATGGCTGAAATTGCCAATAGGAAAACATTCTTGGTCGCAGTTCGATCACATTTGAATAGTCCTTAACTCTATATTTACTAAATAGGAAAATAAAATAAGCAATAAAACAAAATTTACGAATTGTCATTGTAGTATAAAAGTCTTACAGTTTATTACGTAATATTCCAAAAGATAATGACTACACCTGTCAGATTTCAGCTGGAAATAAATGAATCGAACAATTTATTTATTCCGCGGGAAATTTTTGTAAAGACTATTATACCGTGTGTCAATTCCGCTGCTCCGGGATCAAGATTATAAATTATCCTTTTGAGTAATTTGTTGTCGTTTTCTTTTACTTGCAACATGCTTAAGAGTTTAAAAGAAAACAAATATATGCATAATTATGTTTGTGTCAAAAAATTTGCCAAAGACAATTACTTTAATCAGATTTAATCGAGAACACATTTTGTTTTGACAAATAGCGCGTAAACTGGACACCGTGCACCGTAATTTCCTCGAAAAATGTTTGCACTGCGGAATTTTTGTAAGAATGGAAAATACAATCCTGCTATAACTGGATAGGTTATAGGCTGAATGTAGTCTTTGGATATTTAGTTGGGCATTGGGGTCAGTGTTCCCAGACTTTGAAAATTGGTTTCCCATTTTTTCATCAAAAACTATAGTTCGAAATTGTACCCTAATTGAAATTTGCATTTATCTTCGTAAGAAAAAAATGAGGAAAAGTAAGTCGATGCTGTTAACATGTTTCAAATAAACATATAACATAAAAATATACACATGTATATGTAAAGTTTAATCTTGAAATGATTTACTTTTCTATTAGACAAAATTTCAAATCGCTTTCACTTTCGAATTTCAAAAAAACGAAAGAAATCACGCGAAAGCGAAAATTTGCTTCATTAACTGCTTTTGTTTCCTTCTTCTCGTTCGCAAGGGTTTAAAAAACGGTATGAAATAAATGTTAAGGTTTGAGAAGCTGTATAAGTATATCAAATATGTTGTTTTGACGTCTAACAGCTGACCGCTTTCAATGTAAATATTTCGTTTGTTGATATTTTCGTCGTAACAAAAGGTGAACATTCGAAAAATAATATAAGTACGATTAAAAACTACCGACGAACAAACTGTTTATTTAATTAACAACACAAAAGCAAACGAAATTATTATGATCGAGTGGACGAGAAGTATACACCAGACAATGTCCTGCTCAGGGAAGAGATAAAGCCGCAGAAAAATGGGAACACTAGTTGTGTTTAGTTGTCGACAAAAAAAAATACTGGATGGAAAAATGTCTTATATTATATTGATTTCTTATACGCAGGTTTATATTGAAATTGATATAAAACTGTTTTAGCCATGGGCAGATTACAAACACCGTGCGAAAACCAAACTGTCAATTTCAATGCACATCAATCTAATAAACAAATCTTTTATAGGGCAGAGTAAGAGGATCGGACCATTGAGTACTCCGACGAAGTCAAATATCTCGGAGTGATCCTAGATAAAAGACTAAATTGGAACTCCCATATAAACAACAAAATCAAAAAAGCAACCAGTACGTTCTGGGCTTGTCGTTGCATGTATGGTAAAACATGGGGAATCTCCCCAAAGATCACTCATTGGATCTATACAATGATGGTTAGACCTATCATTACTTACGCTTCCATAGTACCTATGGTGGAACAAAGTCACACAGAAAACCGCCATTGTAAAGCTCAACAAGATACAACGTCTAGCATGCCTAGGCATTTCCGGAGCTATGCGGACCTGTCCTACGGCTGCCATAGAAGCCCTAATGGGACTAACACCACTCCACATTTATATCAAAAAAGTGGCAATACGTAGCTCAACAAATCTGCTACAATTGAAGGAGATGGACATCGGTGATCACTCGGACCTGATGAACCTTCTCTCGGAGATTAAAGAACTTGACGTGATGTGCGCGATCACAGACCGCCTCCCAAAAACATTATGTTTTAACAGGGGCTTCTCCACGGAGATCACTAATAGAGAGGCGTGGGCTAGCGGTAGCCCACCAAACTGCCAAAAAGGCATAAAGTGGTATACGGATGGTTCCAAAATGGACTCAGGGGTCGGAGCCGGCATATTTGGACCAAACCAAAATATTGCAATACCAATGGGAAAAAGCCCAAGCGTATTTCAAGCAGAGCTCCATGCCATTAAAGAATGCGCAAGCCTCATTTACAAATCAGGTATAAAAGGCGCAAACATCCACATATTCACGGATAGTCAAGCAGCTATAAATGCCCTTAGCTCACCCATCATTGACTCCAAATCAGCCTTACACTGCTTCAATACCCTCCAAACACTCTGCACCAGAAACAATACCAAAATATGGTGGGTTCCTGGCCACGAAGGAATTGAAGGAAATGAAAGGGCCGACGAACTGGCCAGAAAAGGTTCGGAAACACCTTTTACAGGACCTGAACCTTACTGTGCAATCCCTAAATCAGCGGCGAACCTCGCCATAAAAAGCTGGGAACACAACAAGTGTATCTCACATTGGGAAAGCCTCCCAGGCCTAAGACAGGCCAAAAAAGTAATCAAAGCCTTCAGAAAAAATGCCAGAAAGATTCTAAATCTACGTAGGCATGATGTCAAAAATCTAGTTGGCTACCTAACAGGGCACCATGCTTTGCGATATCACCTAAATAAAATACATGTAGCCGACTCTTCGGAGTGCCGCCTATTACTTGAAGAAGACGAAATAACTGAGCATATTCTATGTGAATGCCCAGCCCTCTGTGGTATCAGAAGGAACTTCTTTCTCAGGGAATTTATAAGCCCAGAAGAAGTAAAGACATCCTCTGCTTAAATCATCATCAGCTACATTAGGAAAGTAGAAACTCTATTAACCTAAACAAACCTTTTCTGATCCTATGGCACAATAGATCTACTCAGGTCGAGGTGCCTCTTTATCGCGTTGGCGAGTCAGAAATATTTAAAAAAAAAAAAAAAAGAGGATCGGAACAATCTCGAAGATTTTTCTTAAATTTACACAATTCTCCACAGCGCTGACTGCACTATCGCTTGCTATTAATAAGCAATTCGCCAGCATATATTTTGTGAAATAAAAATTAGTCACAACCACTAAATCAACAACCAAAAATAATGAGAAACGTCAAACAAATAGCATTCGCTGTATTCCTCTCGCATGAGACGAGAATTTCTTTCGTTTTTGGGGTTACATGAAGCAAAGCAAACGAAAACGTCGATGAAATAGCTTTCGCTTTTCTGCTTTCGCGTAAATGAAACTCCCTTTCGTTTTCGAAGTTACATGAAGCAAAACGTTCGTTTGAACGAAAACGATTGAACGTTTTCATCTTACAGAATCCCACCCCTGACAAATTCCTACGTAGGCGTTCGTTCGATGGGCGGGTTTCCTGCCTCCTCCACTTGGAGTTGGTGGTACTTTTCGACAGCTGTGTCGAAGCTATTAAGTAACAGATATCCTGCAATAAATTTTCAACGCTATTTACATACACAGTTGCGTTGGTTATACAAAGTTAAATTAGTTCTCTGTTAAGGTTAAAGTTTATTTAACAAAATTTGGACAATCATTATAAAAAACATAAATCTACATAAATACACACGAACAAAAATTATTTCCATCTCTTGTTAGTTTCACTTCATTGTTATCAATTTGGTGAATTCTTTTCCGTAGTTCAAATTGTCAAATGTACACTTGGATTGTTTCACTTTACGCTGATGTTTGTGAATATTATCCACTGATCGACCCGGACAATCTTTGGCACGTTTGGGCAGAAAATTCCAGATCGTTAGAGTCTCATCATTCCCAGCAGTCGCCAATTGCATTGCATTTGGACTCCACATCATAAATCGAACACAGCTCTCAGGAACGCGAAGAACATCAACCACCCGATCAAGTGAGGACATGACAAGGATCTCTGAATGAATGCAACCATCAGAATCTGTAATCAAGAGTAATGTTATTCAACTACACAGAAATAGGTTATTTCAAGAATAAAATGACAGGCTTAAAAATTCAAAAGATATTAGTCATTGTGCCAAATTTTAGTCTCGACTTTATATTTACGGAAGCTCACAATTGCGAAATTTGTATGGAAAATATAGCCACTGTGAACTACTTAAATTGAAAGACGAAACTAAAAATGTTTATTTAAGGCCCATAGTTTGACCTAAGTTAAATTTAAATAAAAACAAATTAAGAAAGATGTGAATGAAATTTATAGGTGTAGGGAATTTTGAGCTCCAGTAAAGGAAGGTAAGGTCTGTCGTGTTTTATTTTTCCGGGCCTATTGGTTCCACCAACAATGGGTCTTTGCAATCCTCTGATTTAGTTCTGTGTGTGATATCAATGGCCAAGCTGTAGGTAACTCTTGGAAACTTAAATTTTACTCGCTTAATTTGTGTGGTGCCCAAACAGGAAATTTTGATAGATAACCAAACTCTCCACATAAAACTTTTGTGTAAACTATTTTAGCTACAAATTTCGATGACATTAATTAACAAATAAAATTAAATCAGAGCATTTAAAAATATTACTAGCCCATCAATTAAGCGTGGCAAATGATTTTAAACTGTGAGTTTTGACTTCTGTTCGGTCAGCTGTTCTGCTGAATTTACTGAATATTGCAAAAGGTGTGTTTTTTTCAACAACCTAACGATTGGAACGAAAACTGAAATATGTATGGGAAAACTTCTGTTTTTAGGGCAGCTAGGAAATTTAAGTTGAAACCCAGAAAGTAGAGGACCCTTCAAAGTTTGGGGTGCGCAACTCTTAGCAGTTGGCTAAGGACGGGGCTAACGGAAGAGGTTTGAAGGTTGAAACCTTGGCTCACCTCGAATCGAAGAGCCGCATAGCTAACTAACAAAGTAAGAATTACCTACCTAATTTGGTCTAATTTGTATACACACAAGTTGTGGTTTAGCTGCATCAATAGGTAACATATGGAAAATTTAAATCAAGTACACATTAAATAATGTGATCCACCGTGTTCCAATTCTTACATAAACTGGTTCTATGAACGTCAGATGACAGTCGACCTTGACAGTGATATCTTCTTTGTTTAAAAAAAAAAACCAAACATAGAAATTCGTATTGACAAGTGTCACGTAACTTCAAAAATTCTGAGTCACCAACACACTCGCAAAAAATATGAGCCACTTCCGCTGTGGGCAAATTTGCTGGAGTTTATACAATTTTATCCGTTTAATTTGAAATTGTTCGTTACGTGTGAGTAATATTTTTTTTAGGAATAATATTCATGAAAATTTATCAATGTAGATTAGTTGAGGAAAAATAAAAGCATTTTCAGCAAATTTTGTTCATTAGGTATTTAAAAAAAATGTACACACAAAATCGAAGTTAATGATATCCAAAAGCGGAAAATACACAACCATGTTTGTCCTAATATATTGCTAGTATATAAAACATATATTTTAGATAGTTTTGCTAACCAAAGAAATCAAATTATTCGCCTTTTAACAATTTATAATAACCAACCAATGGCATTCAGTAATAAAAAAATGTGGAATTCCCGAACTCTTTCACATTTTAACACGGTTGCCGCGGTTGGCAGCATTTATTTTTTGCATTTTTTGTATGTTTTTGCATGTCACACGGATTCTTTTTTGACATAACACCGACAGGAATACAGGCCAGCGGCAAGAGGATTGCGAGTTGGTTTGTCTATGATGCTCACACTGCAGGAGCAAAAGGATATGGATTCTCAGAATGACAAGTTCTGCAATTTGATGTGTTTGCTGCCAAACGTTCGAGCGAGAGTTGTGTCTGCCCGACGAAAGACTATTTTGGTCGAAAAACGATGTAAACTTGTTAGTTTTGCTGCACTTTGGAGTATGTATCTCGAGTTTCAGTTGTCTTTTTCAATTTTTAACTGCGGATAGAAATATTAGCCCAGTCGCAGTACACCGACAACCGACTTTTTTCGAGTTTTATATTTGTGACTGAAATGTTAAAGAGCTCAGCGAAGATTCGGAGCCCAAGGAAACCTTCTTTGATCTGGAACTTGACCCACTTTCAAAGTGCGTACTTTTGCCATCAAGTTTAGTTGGATTTGCAATAGCATTTGTGCCGTCACTATTCGTATCAATGAGACGGGAGACAGAATTATGCTTTTCGTCAACTTTTTTTCGTCAGCTTTTTTTTTTAGAGGTAGGTATAGAACTTTGAAATGGAATAAAACAAAGATGATTTTTTTTTTTTAAATTGACATGAAATTTACTTTGTTCGAAAGATAATCTTCTGGCATTATAATTTAAATATGATTTCTGGCATATTACCGCTACGGCGGGCTCGGACGTAGTCCAATTTTCGATGACTTTTTCCAACATTTGTGGCCGTATATCGGCAATAACGCGGCGAATGTTGTCCTCAAAGTGGTCAATCGTTTCGGGCTTATCGTCGTAGACAAAATAGTCAAGCGGCGTTAAATCGCACGATCTTGGAGGCCAATTCACGGGTCCGCAACGTGAAACTATGCGGTTACCAAACGTTTCCTTCTATAATTCAATTGTGGCACGAGCTGTGTGACATGTTGCGCCGTCTTGTTGAAACCACAGCTCCTGCACATCATGGTTGTTCAATTGCTGAACGAAAAAGTCAGTAATCATGGCTCTATAGCGGTCACCATTGACTGTAACGTTCTGGCCAGCATCGTTTTTAAAGAAGTACGGACCAATTATTCCATCAACCCATAAAGCACACCAAACAGTCCGTTTTTGTGGATGTAACGGTGTCTCAACATACACTTGAGGATTATCATCACTCCAAATACGGCAGTTTTGTTTGTTGTCGTATCCATTCAACCAAAAGAGAGCTTCATCGCTAAACAAAATTCGCTTATGAAAATTGGGATACGTATTTCGAACAGAACCATGATTTTCAAAATAAATTTGCACAATTTGGAAGCGTTGTTCACGCCATAGACAAACCATACTGAGACCCCCAACTCACAATCCTCTTGCCGCTGGCCCCCTCAGTTTTTTTTTCAAATTCGCCATTTTGTTTTCCTATCGGTGTTATGTCAAAAACGAATCCGTGTGACATGCAAAAAGATACAAAAAAAGCAAAAATAAATGCTGCCAACCTCGGCAACCGTGGGGAAATGTGAAAGAGTTCGGGAATACCACATTTTTTCATTACTGAACGCCATTGGTTAGTTATTATAAATTGTTAAAAGGCGAATAATTTGATTTGTTTGGTTAGTAAAACTATCTAAAGTTGATGTTCTATATACTAGAAACATATTAGGACAAACATGGTTGTGTATTTTCCGCTTTTGGATATAATTAACTTCGATTTCGTGTGCAAATTTTTCTTAAATAATGAAGAAAATTTGCTCAAAATGTTTTAATTTTCCCTCAACCAATCTACATTGTTAATTTTTCATGAACATCTTAAGCAAATGTGCACTTATTCCTAAAAAAAAATATTATCCACACGTAACGAACAATTTCAAATTAAACGGATATAATTCTATGAACTCTGCCAGCAACTTTGCCCACAGCGGAAGTGTCTCATATCTCCTGGGAGTGTGTTGGTGAGCCGGAATTTTTGAAGTTTCGTGACATTTGTCAATACGATTTTCTATGTAAGAATACTAGCGCACCAAACGTGAACACTCCATAAAAATATAGCTTGTAGGCTAAGTAACGGGAAGTCGGCCGGAGTTGGTGGTCTCAGTATTGTCTGTGGTTCACGCGTCAGTCTGTTCATGTTGAAATGCCAAACCAAACTAAAAATAAATCACTTCACATTCACAGCTGACAAAATGGCCGCCAGTTAAAATAGTGTTGCCAACTTAAAGCTTTATACCTCTAAAAAGCACCCTTTATTATTAGGGGGCTATAAAATGAATGCATTTTTATACAAACACAAGAACGATTTGGCAACTTTCAAGGCAGATGAACATGAATACGAAAGATACTTGGCAAGAAACAGAATTCATAACATAGCACATTTATGTGCACCTAATCTTAAATTGGCCGTGTAAACGAATTTTCATCTAGAGCAATATGACACACAAATTGCAGAGAGTTGTTGAATAATTCTGTGGCCACAAGCAAAAACCGCTTAAGTCTAAATATATAATTATCGGGAAATGCACTTTCAAACTTCATTATTAAATATGCTGTTAGTTATGAGAATTAGTTAAGCGGTTTTTTCTTTTTGGTTTATTTCAACGAAAATTGAAGTATAAATGCCAGGATTTTTTTCTATGGTAGAACAGAGCACGCGTATTATAATGAAGCGAAAATCTAGTTTTTGTCTTACCCTTATTTGAGTAGCTTACAAGCAGCTCCGCAGTCACCCTGTTGAATGTAATAAAGTCAATCTCAACTCTTCTGTCCTTGCGCTGATAATAGGCAACGATCTCTCTCGAAGGGACATGCAGCATAACAATAGACGCTGGAGAATCTTCAGCTAAAAGGAGCAAACAAAAATTATACATAAAAAAATTCCAAAATTTTCCTAAGCCTACAAATAGCCAGATCTGTTCCGTTCCAAGGATGCCAATCTATAACAACTCGAAGCTTCCGCTTCGATCTCAGAACGACATGAATCGAGCACGATGGCCAATTGTAAACGTAGACATTTCCCTCGACGTCCGAGGTCGCTAGATAGCGCATTGTTGGAGAAAACTTGACCATAAACACCGACTGCTTGTGATTTTTCAAAATCTTTATCGTCTCCAACAATTCACCGTCGAGCACGTAAACCAGTCCTGTGGCGGTGCCGCATACAATAACTTTGCCAGTGCGTGCCCATTCGATGCAAAGAACTACGCTCTTCGCATTTTCGAATGCATGCCCAATTTCTATGCACAGTTCTTTGTAGTTCTGCACGTTCCAAAGCTCGATAACTGTACAATTTCAGGTCAATAGTCAAGGATACTCCGACTGGTCAGTTACAAGAACTTACTTGGGTGTCCACAGTGTAGGCTGCCAATGGCTAGCGTTTGTCCCTTCGGACAGTAGGCAATCGACTTAATGTTTGGTATTTTGTACACTAAAGTCAGGTCTAGGGAGGGACTCCACAGGACAAGGTCCTGCCCGAACGATGCTGCTATCTGGCCATCCACAGACCAGTCTATTAGGTTGAAGTCTGAAAAGAGGAACGATGATGAAAATGTCGGCGGAGCAAAGTCGCATCACCTACTGGAGAACATGTCGAAGTAGGGTAAGTCATGGGTTGTGTCTGCACAGGCCATTGGCCTTGAACGAGGCATGCATGGCCAGTCGAATCCGTTGAGGCTTCCGTAGATAAATTCGTAAATTGGTATTGTTGGCAGGACATCATCGGTGGACAGTATTGCACTCTTTGCTGCCAGATCAGAGAACTCCAATATACGCCGCTGTTTTATGCCAAAGGATCTGTCCATGATCAGCTTCAGGCCTTTGTACCTCCAATATATTGGAGAGAGCTGGTCACGGTTCAATATTAATGTCACTGTGCGATTCGGGGAGGTGTACTTACCGAGCTTAAGAAGTCTTCCTTGCGCCCTTTGAACAGCAGAGCTTCGTTGGTGTTCTCCGTGATCGCATACCGCCGCGGAATGAAACGGTCCCCGTAATTAAGAGGTATCACCCTCTCGGGATATATTGTAAGCACCTAAAAATAGAAAACGATAAAGATGGAAAAAGGATGTCAAGAAGGTTTTTTTTTTTTAAATTTGTAGGGTGTTTGAAATTTGTAAGTTCGCTTCTTGCCCTATCACTCCCTCTACATGATGCCCAAAAGCGGGCCATTTGCACCAGAATATTTTTCGTCCAAGGGGTACAACGGAAAGCCAGGCCCTACATGTCGGGGAAAGTGCGTCGGGGTAACTTGCATACCAGGTAGTTCTCAAACAACTACAAGCCTCGAATGTAGATCATTCAAGTCTTGGGGACCTTTAGTCCTATAAGGACAATGAGCTTCGGGCCTGTACGTGGAATATCCGGGCCTTAAAAAGACAGCTTGCGGAAAACCAATTAGTAGATAGGTACAGGCTTTAGGTAACAGTTTCAGTGAAAGTAGCATCACTGCGCAATAACAAGCTGACCAAAATACTCGCACAAAATGTTAAACTAAAAACGAGTTCAAAGAGGCAAAATATAAAAACTTGTGTCAAATGCATGTTCACATACTGCGCGGTATATGCAAAAGTACAAAGTTGCAGGTATACGCTCCCACTACCAACAGGGCTAAATAAATTTCGCCGTTCACTTTAGTGCCATGGACCAATTTGTAGTCGTACGCAAGCCGCGCAGCCTCAACTTATCAGATACATTTTTAATGTAAGCAAATTAATACTCTGTTTTGGAGAGACACACATTTTACGGCTTAATTATCTCGCACAAATATCATCGTTACCTCTACCAATTACAGAACGATAAATTGCTGTCTAATGTACAACGCATACAGCAGGGGCACCGGTACATACGAAAGTCCTGTTTACATCAGAAAATATTGCCCACGGTAGTTGCATTTGAGTTTGTCGCTTTGGAAAATAGTTTTTTTTTTTATTATTTCTGTTGCATTAATGATATCGGCGCGATGCATAAAGATAACTTCAACTGAAATTCATATTTTTGTTTATACGAAGGCGGGTGGCAAAGCCTGTGCAAAAATGCGGTTGCTTGCATGTTGTAAGGCTACACATGAATGACAACCAAAGCAGGCACTTAGGTTTAGATATGAAAAATATTAAGTTGAGGAATCTTGACAATGGTAGATAGGCGCGATGGATTCGAGCTGTCTTTACAAATCAGAAATTAATGCACGTGGTCGGTAAAAGTGGCAAACAAAATGGAGTTTTGGTTCAAGGCAGTGTTGTCACCACTCTCTCTTCATTTATCCCACGAAGCGTGGTCATTTTTCCCTTTTCACCATACTCAAATTCCCTTTTAAGATCCCACGATACTTTTTTGCCTCAATTTTTAAAAGTAAAATTTGTATTAGGTACATGGAAAGAAAATAACCCTTAGTATAAAAACCGCAGTTTGTAACACTGCTATGATTTTTTTTTTGGTAGGTACTAGAAAATTTTGATAAAAGACGATTTACATGAGCTGTTTTTTTATGGACATTCAGTGTGTGGATAATCATGGTGAAATATAGGTGTGTTGATTGAATTTGCTTTTCGGACATCGAAATTTTCGAAAGGGATAAATCGCGCGATATAACAACACCTTCAACGAAGGTTTGTTTTATTCACTTGGTTAAGAAGAGTGGAGAGGGGACATAAAAAGTGAGAGGTTTTTTTTCAAATCGCCATATTCGAAAAAGGAAAAATTAAACATTGTCAACGAAAATTAATAAAAGGAACGCAGGTGTTAATTTTTGGATTAAATTTTAATTTAATGTATTTCAGTGTTTTAGCTAAATATAAGAATAAATACGTTACAAAGTTAAAGTTATTAAGGAATTTAAAATATTGGTACATATTTTCTTTATAAATTGTATGCAGGAATAAAAAATTGGGCAAAGAAAAAATTCATATCTATTAATTAGAAAAATAAAATATATATTTAATTTTTTTTGTTGCCAAATAGTTTTATAAACGAAAGGTAGGCAAGATTAAGTAACGGAACGGCCTTCGTTAAGATCGAGGAAGAACAATTAAACGCTTTGTTCAAAAGAAATAGATCTACCTAAAAAATTTTTACTTTGTACAAGGTGGCGCAAAATTAATCACCCTATCGGAAGATGTTATAATTTTTGCAAATGGCGCCATACGTCAATCATATTTGAAATTTGTGAAAAAGACAGCTGCAGTTAAAACAGACAGACAACAGAGTTCTATACTCCGCAAAAGCGTTGAATAACTGTGTTAATTTTTTTGATCAATAATTGGTCGGTGGTGTTAGCCCAGAGTGAATTTCGAATGTTCATGAACGACGAGGCGCATTTTCCACTTAAGCGGTTACATCAATAAGCAAAATCTTCGTTTCTTGGGCACTGAAAATCCGCGTATAATGCACGAAGAGCCAATACATCTACTCGAAGCCACTGTGTGGTGGGTCTTTCACTCGGGAGGAGTGATTGGGCCGTGTTTTTGTGAGGACGCCATCGGCATTACGGTCACTGTTACTGTCGAACGCTACAGGGCTATGGAGGTCTTCAGTGCTTATTCCTTTTCCAGATGACACTTTAAATTTGCTCCTTTTTTTCTTAATGGTTGAATTGTCTTTGCCATGACGCATTTCACTCAGCATGTGAATAGCACATGATGAAACGTTTTGAAAGGTCTCTTCCATATTTGGTTCATTTGGGACCCAATTTAAAACTTGCCGAGCTGCAATTCCATATTTTCTGAAACCACCTATAAAATCTGGAGAGATGTCGTCTTCATTAACTGACTTTTCCACCAGTTGGATTCGTCAAACTGATCGCCTGCGACGATCAACGTTCGGTCGACTTCATCCGGGCAGCCATCGGTAGCCTCGGTGAAGTCTGGCCTGGGGCCAAGCTCGAGGTGGTGGACCGGAATTCCATCCCCCACCGACCAAGAGCTAGGGTCTGGGTTCCTCTCGAACCACGCGATCCCGCCAAAGTTCTTGCCCTTATGGGCTTCCAAAACCCGGGCCTTCCTGTCAAAGACTGGAAGGTCGTTGAAAATCCCCGTGGCTCCGAGGAGGAGTCCAAGAAGACAGGTCGCTCGATGGTCATCTCCATGTCCGCTGAGTCTATCCCGATTCTCAGGGAGAGGAACTTCACCATCAACTTCGGCCTGAAGGAGGTGGAGTTAAAGCTCTTCAGGAGAGATGACCTACGCAACGCTGCAGCCAACGTGCCCAGCTCCTCCGCATCATCCTCGGCCGACACCGATTCGCCATTAGAGGATCTGAATGCTACCATCGTGGAGAAATCTGTATCGGATAGCAATGCCGCTAAATCTGATACAGATTAACCTGCACCACTCCAAATTGGCAACCGCCAACCTAATGGTCCGCCTCATCGAGGAGGGACTCGACGTCGCCCTGATACAGGAACCGTGGCTCTCCAAGGACCGCGTAACTGCGCTCAGGGCTCCCGGCTATACCCTCTACTACGCGGAAGGTAAAGGTAAAATCAGGGCTTGTATTCTTGCTAAAACAACGTTAAAACTTACTTTCATCCCCCAGCATAGCACAGGCGATCTTGCTGCAGCGCAGCTAACTCCGTACGACGGCAATCCGGTTTGGCTGGCGTCTGGATACCTTCCATACGAGGTAGCCAACCCGCCATCTGCTGAGCTACAACGGATGGTCAAGGAAGCGGAGGACAAAAAGACCGGAGTCGTGATAGGGTGTGATACAAATGCACACCATGATCTATGGGGCAGTACCGACACAAACCCTCGAGGTGAGTCTTTATTTGGTTATCTAGTAGAAACTAACCTAGTAATTTGCAATAGAGGGGATAGTCCAACCTTCATTGTTAAAAACAGGCAAGAGGTAATAGATGTTACCTTAGCCTCTCTTAATATTTCCTTGGCTATCTCAAAGTGGACAGTATCGGACAGTCCATCTTTCTCGGACCACCGGTACATTTACTTCACTCTAGACTGTAGCCTCATCCCCAAGAAATGTTTTTTCCGCAACCGAAGGAAAACAAACTGGGTCAAACACAATACAATCCTGTCTGCGAATCTAGCTAGCCTCAGACCCTCGCCACCTAGCGATCAGGCCGAACTAGATTCGTTGAACAACGTTCTCACCTCAGCCCTGGATAAGGCTTTCACGGGCTCCTGTCCTCCCACCATAGTGAGAGATGGCAGGAAACCCCCGTGGTGGTGCAAGCAACTTATCGCGCTTCGCTGCAAGAGCAGGAAGGCCTTTAACAGAGCCAAAACATCGAAGCTAAACACGGACTGGGAAGCTTACAAAGACAGCCTACGAATCTTCAAAAAGGAAGTCCGTAAGGCACAACGTAGCTCCTGGCGCAATTTCTGTGAGAGCATCAACAACACGAATGAGTGTTCCAGATTGCGAAAAGTCCTTTCTAAATCCACCCCTGTACCCTGTGTACTGAAAGACCTCAATGGCGAATGGGCAGAATCAGAAGAACAATCGTTGAATCTGCTCATGGATGCCCATTTCCCTGGCTGCACGCCTGTCACTGATAATCCTGACTTCAGTAGGGATGCCCCCTTGGGTACCCTTCCAAATGCAATCACCATTTGCGAGGAAAAGCTGAAGTGGGCCGTCAACAGCTTTGAACCGCAAAAGTCTCCAGGTCCGGATGGCATCTTCCCGGCGCAACTACAGAACGCCTTTCACATTGTCAAAGACAGTCTGGGGATGATTCTGGCAGGTTGCATAGCCTTGGGGCGCATTCCTTCTTCCTGGACATTGGTTAAAGTTGTTTTCATTCCCAAAGCAGGTAAGACCTCACATACACTTCCAAAGGACTTCAGACCAATCAGTCTGTCCTCCTTTCTATTGAAAACACTTGAGAGGATCATCGATCTTCACATCAAAAGCACTGTTGACCAAGCGCTAATTTCTAGCTCTCAACATGCCTATCAAAAGGGCAAATCCACTGAGACCGCCCTTCATTCAATCGTCGGCTCGATCGAAAGGTCCCTCTCATTCAAGGAATACACTATGGCAGTTTTCCTGGACATAGAGGGGGCCTTCAATAACATAGAGACTCGTTCGATTATTCAAGCCTTAAACAAGCTAAATATTGGCGAACAAATATGCTGCCTAATCGGCCATATTCTCACCCGCAGAAGGGTGACAGCCACGTTTGGCAGCAGCGCTGTCGAAAAACTTGTGCACCGGGGTACCCCCCAAGGGGGAGTGCTATCTCCGCTACTGTGGAATCTAGTTCTCAACGAATTACTGATTTCCATGGAGCTTTCCGGATGCAAAGTCGTGGCCTACGCGGATGACGTCGCCTTGCTTACTTCAGGAAAGTATCCACAGACTCTTTCCGATATTCTGCAACTTGCGCTACGTAAACTAGTCGCCTGGACCAAAAGCTGCGGTCTAAGCGTCAATCCGACAAAAACGGATCTAGTTCTATTCACTAGAAGGGTCAAGACTCCTCTTATCACCCCCCCTAATCTCAATGGCACTCCACTCGAGTTTGTCAAAAGTGCCAAGTACTTAGGGCTTATATTAGACAGCAAACTCTTATGGAGGGAGAACATTGCCGAACGTTCTAGGAAATCCCTAGTGGCACTCTACTCCTGTAGGAGGGCTGTCGGCTCCAGATGGGGCCTTCAACCAAACATAATGCATTGGCTTTATACTGCGGTGATCAGACCGATCATTCTTTACGGCATCGTCGTGTGGTGGCCGGCCTTGGATAAGAAGTGCAATCTGAAGGCCCTTGAGAAGACTCAACGCCTGGCATGCATCAGCACTACGGGTGCACTGAGGACATCTCCTACCGCCGCTCTACAAGTAATGCTTAATCTTCTTCCTCTAGACATCGTCAGCAAGGAATACGCCGCTAACGCGGCTATCAGACTCAGAGAGGGTAAGCACTGGAGAGGACAATCAACTGGCCATGCCAGCATCCTCCGACAGACATGCCCCCTACCCTCCATTACTGACTATCTGCCTACGAAAATCGACTTCGAAAAGGGCTTTAAATGCGAAATACCGGACAGATCCCGATGGGACTCACGAAATGTCCTACACGAAGGAGCGCTGTCAATTTTTACGGACGGTTCCAAAACATTAGAGGGAGTCGGAGCAGGGGTATTCTCAGAAGAACTGAACCTTGGACTCTCCTTCTCTCTCCCGGCACACTGTAGTGTCTTCCAAGCCGAAATCACAGCTATTCGTCAAGCCACAGCGTGGCTGCTGATTAATGAAATATCACACAGGGATATTGTCATATATATTGACAGTCAGGCTGCCATCAGATCCTTAATATCCAGCGAAATAAGATCTAAAGCGGTGGAAGATTGCCGCGTATCTCTTAACGAGATAGCTGGACAGTACAACCTTACCCTTTGCTGGGTTCCGGGACACTGTGATATCCCAGGGAACTGTGCAGCTGACGAACTTGCGAGATTAGGCTCCTCCGGCGTGGATAGTGTTAGACTGCACAACGTGCAGGCACCGCTGTCTTACGCTAAACATATCATTAATGCGAACGCAACAGGGACAGCAAGTCACAGATGGAAACATCTAGGATACTGTGATGTTGCCAGGCTTACTTGGCCGACACTGGATAATAAAAGATCCAAAGAGCTTCTACGTCTCAATAGACGTAGCATTTCACTGGTCACTAACGTCATGACCGGTCATTGTGTTCTGGGCAGACACGCGCAAAGACTTGGACTGCCACATAATGACTTCTGCAGAAGCTGTAGGGATGAGGAGGAGGACGAATCCGTCACCCATCTCATCTGTAGCTGCCCTGCTCTATCCAACCTAAGGATGGCGCACTTAGGAAACTATTTCCTCAATGATCTTAGTGATCTTTGCAACATCAGCGCTGCCAGCATTCTTGGCTTTATTAACGGTAGCAAATGGTTCCCAATGAGTAACCAGTAAAGGAACCCCTAAACACCAGTGGTATGCACAATGGGCCGATCAACGGCCTAAGTGTTTCTCTCAGCGAGAGCCACTTTAACATAACATAACATTTCCACCAGTTTTCTGAGCAATTTTGGAAACTTTGCGAAGTTTTTGCTCCTTCCTTCCAGTTTTTCAGGATTCAGATTCAAGTTTTTTTAAAGGCCCATAAAATACTTACATCTCTGCACAATCAAAAGCGCGCGCTTTTTACCATTTTCCAAACCTTTTTTTATAGTTTGCAAAATTTTGTAAAGCAGAGATGGAGAGAACATTTCTTTTTTCTAATTCTAACTCCTGCTCTTAGTTTTTATTTATTTTATGTCGTGAGTAATTTTTTAAAAATACGATTTTATTTAATTTTTATTATAAAGGGTGATTTTTTAAGAGGTTTAGAACTTTTTTTAAAAAAAAAACACAAAAAATTCGAAAAAATGAATGAAATATTTATTTGAATCGATAGTTTGAACCTTGCAATTTAATGTTTAAAGATAATTTCATGAAAATGTTGACCGCGGCTGCGTCTCAGGTAGCCCATCCGCTGAGTCCAATTTTGGCATACTCTTTCACACATATCGGCCGGTATCTCACGAATGAATGCATGATGCATGGATGTTGGCTTCCAGTGCGTCAATCGAAGCGGGCTTGTCCCTATACACATTAGCCTTGGCATACCCCCACAAAAAATAATCTAATGGTGTCAAATCGCACGATCTAGGCGGCCAATTGACCGGCCCGAAACGTGAAATTAACTGTTCACCAAACTCGCCTCGCAATTGCGCCATTGTTTCGCGTGCTGTGTGGCATGTGGCACCGTCTTGTTGAAACTACATATCATGCAAGTCAAGAACTTCCATTTCGGGCAAAAAAAAGTTTGTTATCATCGCTCGGTAGCGTTCACCATTGACAGTAACGCTGCGATTCGCATCATCTTTGAAGAAATATGGCCCAATAATGCCGCCGGCCCATAAACCGCACCAAACAGTGGCTTTTTCGGGATGCATTGGTAGCTGTTGCAATGCTTCTGGCTGATCTTCACTCCAAATGCGGCAATTTTGCTTATTTACGTACCCATTCAACCAAAAATGAGCCTCATCGCTGAACACAATTTTTCGATAAAAAAGCGGATCCTCGGCCAGCTTTCCAAGAGCCCATTCACCAAAAATTCGGCGTTGTGGTAGGTCGGCTGGCTTTAGTTCTTGCACCAGCTGTATCTTAAAAGGCTTTACGCCCAAATCCTTCCGCAAAATTTTCCACGTAGTGCTGTAACAAAGGCCTAACTGCTGGGAACGGCGCCGAATCGACATTTCACGGTCTTCTGTCACACTAGCTGATACGGCCGCAATATTTTCTTCACTACGCACAGTACGTAAACGTGTTGGTGGTTTAATGTCCAACAAAGTAAATTTGGTGCGAAATTTGGTCACAATCTTCCGAATAGACTGCTCAGAAGGTCGAGAATGCCGATCATAAAATGGAAGCAGCGTGCGATGAACATTTCGAACCGAGCACGAAGTTTGATAGTAGAATTCAATAATTTGCAAGCGTTGTTCATTTGTAAGACGATCCATGGTTAAATTGCAAACCAAACTGAAGCTGTTTGACAGTGACACAAGGTACTAAACACACGTCAGCTGTCAAAACCAGTGTTGCCAAAACCAAACCAGCTAAAAAATCACCCTTTAGAAAAACGAAATAAAACAAAAGAAGCGACACTGTTATTGATATTTTTTAGGAAGGCTGAGGAAAAGTCTAAAGTCTAAGTCCACTAAACCATCAATTGCAGCGTAACACTAATTACAACGAACCTCCTAGGAAAATGGTCTTAGACTATTCGTAGATCCTACCGAGTCGATTGTCGAAGGAATTTTTATTAAACATCATTTCGGCTGTCCTTTCATACTGCCGAAATGAAGTATAAAAAGAAAACAAAGGAGATTATAATAAATAAATAACTTCTGACTGCTTCATACCTTTTTTTATTTAAATTTCGCATTTTTTTTTTTTCAATAGATATTGTTTTTATTTTATTCAAATTTGTTGTCAATATTTAATATATTATTCTTGCTTCTTTTTATTTTTAATTTTATTTTTATTTAAAAATTAAAAGATGTATTTATCATTTTATCATGTTTAATGTTTTACAAATTTAAAATTGTTTTTTTTATATCTGCTTTTTTTTCTCGTCGTTTACATTTTGTTAGTTGGAAAAAAAGTAGAATAAGCAGAAATTTTTGTGTGAGACGAAAAAAAGAATTACTAACTAACTGAATAGAATACATACAGACTTTTATTATATTTGACGGAGTTGTAGAAATCGTATTTAAACATTTCTTTTCAAATTGTTTTAGAGCCAGTTTGCATGCTTAGTTGGATATATTTTTGTGAATAGTGCCTGTCCATTTTCAGTTGGTACTTTAAGCTGCTCCTCTGTTCTGGTGAGAGCGAATATACAATCGGTCTATAGTGAAACCGCCATACTAATAAACTTTTTTAGTGTCCAAGCTATATATATTTCAAGCTCACAATGGCGAAATTTTCCATACAAAATTGCATATTGTGACCTACAAAATATTTAGCATGAAGGAATGATTATTAGTGGATCCCTAAGTCAATTCATATACACAATTCGTTTAATAAAAAAAAAACTGAAACCGAAAAACCCTTTTACCTATATAGAAATAGGTATCCGTATTATCGCGACTGTGATGTCGCGTAATTGTAAGATTGGTAAGAGGCAAAAGCAAAACCAATATCTATTTTTTATGAATATTCCAATTGTAGTCATATTCATATTCAAAGCTAAAGGTTACCTCTTGCGTGAAAACTTCGAAATAACTGCTCCGCAAATGATTTATTAAAACTTCCTCCGATTCATTTGAAAGCGGAATGCTGGTTGCTGGGTCCTATGACAGCGACGAATAGAAAATTCCCCAACAGGAACAGCATAAGCCAAACACCTGTTAGCGAATTCTTTCGATCTGCTCAAGAGCGATTAATTAATATACGAGTGCACTAATCTGGATATATTACGGTTGCACGCAATTCCACTAAAATGTGGCGCGGTCTCAGTGCTACTATACTCGTCCGAGACACGATCCTCCGGTTGCATTTTACATACATTTAGCTGTAATCTCCCAATGTTCAGGCTGCCTCGTTTATGTAATTTGTGTGGCGGTCTGGAATCATGCCACAGTGGGGTATTTGTATTTAGGCCATCTAAGCATCTCAATGTCTCTCAACATTTGGTAACATCAGATTTCTTTCGGTAAAGCCTTGCAGGCGTTAGTTTCGCAAGCAAATACACCAGAAAATGTGCAACTTCAGAGTCTGGATATGCAAAAGAAATCGTATACGTACGAGTATCTACCTACCTACTGGTGCTGGAGGAGTAATGCTGCGCGTACAGTGGAATAATCTATCATCAGAACGAAGAAGTATAGTTGAGTATAGTCTACCTATGGGTGATTTAATACGTGTGATTAAATTTTGCATTTCGAAAATAAACTCGTCTGGTATTCGGCTGCATTCCTTTGACATTTATACTTCCTATATGTGTCACTTTGATTTTATGATTTTGGCTTTTTAAATGCTTTGAATTTGTAAGAAGACCTTTGCCTTTAATATGTGAAATGCATTTATTTTTACAGCATTCAAAGTACAAAATATCGTATGCTTAACCCCACCACCCAGTTCTTGTAGGTATAGGTATCATTAAATTATTAAGTGTAAAAGTAAGTTACTGATTTTAATAGTGATACTTTTAACTCAGTACCCGTTGCTCAGTTTCAAAGACAACGTTAATGACACATTCACGCAACAAATAAAGCGCACGACTTGGTTGCAGGAAATTTTCACTATTTATGCGCTAATAAATGAAGGAAATATTAAAAACCGACACAAGCAAAGTTCCCATATGAAAAATCTGAAAATCTTTGTTTTTCCGAAACAAACATTTTTTTTTTCAAGATTTTTTCAAAATATAAAAAGAACGAAATCTAAAATGTAATTTTAAAGTACTTTAAATAAATCTTGTATTTATTTTTTTGACAAAATTGTAGTAGGTATTGATATGAGGGGTCCCAGGTTCGAATCCCGAATAAAAAACAAATTCCAACTTATGGTTTTTTCCGCTGCGCCACCTCTCGCGAATGTCTGACAAACATCCGAGAGTATAACTGTCATGAAGGAGCGTCTCAATTAGCCGTTTGGACCCGGCATAAAATTTTAGATCCCTTCCATTCGTCCCAAAAATAAAAAAACTCACACAAACGAATGGTTGTGAGAAGCTAGGCCTACTATTTAATTTTTTTATTTATTTTTATTTATATAGCTACATGCATTATACATAAATTACATAAATATAAATAAAAAGTCTTAGGTCATAAATTATTGTTATTGCTTTTTAAAACTCTTGAATGACTTAGATTTTCTTTGCTTATATCAAGATCGTATTAATTCGCTTCATTAAATCGCAACAAATCCTTTGCAAAGATTAAACATTCAATTGTTTCAGTACTCAAGCGATAAACAATTTTTGTTTTTATTTAAATTTAGAGCAGAAAAGATCTTTCAACATTTTCAGAGGAATGTAAGGCAATAAAAAATAAAATCTTTTAAGAGTGGATATCCACAGTTGCCATCCGCTGTTTTCACTCCTAAATATTTTTCTCAAGAACATCATTAGTTGATAAAATATCAAATCCGTTGAAGTTAATGTTTTTTTAGAATTCATGAAACAAAAAAAAAAAAAGAATTTGTGCATGGGCTCTATTCGACTCACATTGAACACAATAATGCAATTTTATTTGTTAGGTTTAGATAATTCACGATATCAAAAACCTTGAAATTCGATGAATTTTGTAATCTGGCATCACTGGACACAAGCGCTTTGCAGAAATAACAACGTCACAATACGGTTTATAATACAATATATTTCGATGCCGAAAAGCTGTCAAACTATACAACATCAACAAGGAGTCTTGCGAATATAGCTTGTACTTCTTTAGTTTATGAAACATATATACTATAAAAAGGTAAAACCGTATATCTGCAAAAAGCTAGTTTCGAGAGATAAGCGTTTGAAGATTGGCTGTATGGTTTTTGCATTGAGAATTAACAATGGTACTTGTTTGTACTTATTCTAAGTAATCATTAATATTTAATAAAGGCTAAATGCAATTCTAAAACCGTCTAATGGCCTTAAGACGGCTTTACCTTTGCACGTCATTCTAGTGAAGTATGATCAGCCCGAATTATAAAAACAAATAGATCAACATTTGGGCTTGATGGCCAGCGTAAAACATTTTAGACTTTATTGTCGGATTTAAGAGTGCACATAGAAAGGTGACAAGCCCGGCAGCCAGTTTGAGAATCAAATCATACCATTACCTACTGTTTTGTTCTCTTTAATTGTCTGGCATGACGAAGGAAGTGCAATCAAGAAGTCAGAATTTTGCCCAGCCTAGACTTATTTAAAATAAAAAAAGTTTATTTACTTGTGACAAATTGGCAAATGAAAACGAGAACAAATCAGCAGAGTTGCCATTTTGAAATCGGCCTTCCAGTCAGATTTGATTGGAAAAAAAAAACAGTCAAAAAACTAAAATCCTGTCAAAAAAACCGTTCACGAAATGTAATCAAAAATTCAACTTTTCCTGTAACTTCAGGCGGTAGGTATATCAAAGTTGAAGCAGCATTTGTAAGTTAACAAAGGCAAGTACAAACTTGTATCAATGCAAAACGTATGATTATTATTAGTGGGATATGTTTCCAAGCTCAGAGCAAACAAATTAAAGTCAAGCAAATTGTGTTCTTCTTTTAATTTTTATTTTTTTCTCTCCTTGAGTTTTAAAATGTATAAGTATAGGTACTACTGATTGAAAAGAAATGACACGAAACATTTTAAAACAGTCAAACAAAAATCGTATGCAGCTAAAAAATCAGCCGGCAGTCAAAATGGCAGCGCTGGAAATCAGCTATTAGCTGTCAAATTGGGTGTCGTTGGAAAAAGTGTTGTCAATTTGAAAAGGCAACCATTTTTTTTTAAAAACCAACCCAGAGTGCTTTTGTGAACAATATTTCGAAAAGATCGTAAAACCATCAGCTAATCACCCCTATTGCGAGTGTCAAATATCAATCTATTGACGATTGACAAATTTGTCAATCAAAACAATTTTTGGTATTGTGTAACTCATTTGATAAAATTTATGGTTATTGTGAATAAATTGATTGTTGTGAATGCGGCATGATATTTGACAGTTGCCAAGAGCAAACAATCGTATTTGTTATTTTACCAAAAATGAGTTCCGTAGAATTGTTTTTTGACAGTGATGAACGATCCTCTGCTTATTTGGAAATTTTAAGAAGAAAATTGCCATTTTTGCCATTCGCGCCGTGGAGGACGTACGCCGTTCAACTCTAATGAAAAAAGCTTCCATTTTTGTTGCAAGATTGTTTTTGAACAAATCCCTTTTGCAATGTTCTCATTTTCTACCATTAGTTGAACCAACCGCTCTAATTGTTTGTTATTGCTAACAACTTTTGCCCTAAAACCAAACACTTTTAATATAGGCATATTTTACAATTGCTACAAAAAACATACATTGTTTTTTTGGAGCGTCTGATTTTCTCGTCCACAACAATCCAACTGACTAGACAATTGACGTTTATCAAAAAAATTGATCACAATTGACAATCGCAATACCACTTTGGCTCCATTCAAAATGAAAATTTAACACGAGTTGATGACAGTCAATTATTCATTGATAATTGACAATCACAATACCAACGATTACAATTGTTTGACAAGCATCGTTTATCGTTTATTTTTTGACAATAGACACATCATTTCATACCAGTGATCGATGACTGGATTTATGGTGGTACAAATTTTCATCTGACTCTGTTGTTGGTGGGTCATGGTTGAATGTTTTTCAAACTTGAATATGAAAAAAAAACCGACTTCAAAGTCCACTTTACGAAAACGTTTTTGAAAAGGTGGAAAACAAGACGCTTTCTTTCATAGCCTACGATTCGAAATTGAAAGAATTGTTCAACGGGACCGCAACTTAGGCTAGTGGCTCACTAACAATTATGCGGTTAATTGCATGTTTGAATAACGAAAACTATGGACAGTTGTAAGTCAACTCTTTGCAAAATTTTAAGCGTTTAAAGCGGCAATGGAAATAAAATAATTCGAATAATAGAGTATGCAAGGACTTTATTCTGATCCCCGCGAAGTAATGCCTTACAAGTTCTTTGAGGTTGGTACTTCCTCGAAGTTTTCTCGAATTCCTGAACTTCTTATTGGATCAGGCTTGGCTACTGCTGCTGTCAAGAAAGACCGAAGTTTATATTTTCGTTCAACATATCGCACATAAGTGTTTCGTATCGTTGTCTTTGTAGGAAAAGTAATGCGCTGATGTAGGGGGCAAATTAAAGACAACTGAGATCAGGACAGTTCGGATCATAGTCTGATCACAGTACCTATATTTTGATCAAAGCTGTCACATGGGCCAACATTCCAAAATGCTCAACCTTCCTTACGATGACTTCTGTAGAAGATGCAGGAATAAAAATGATTATTAATCAATTTCCCAGTGCCTCTGTGACTGTCCCGCCTTATGTAAAAGGCGAATGTTTCACACCGGAGCTTTTTTCTTTTACAAGTTGACAATAACAAAATCAGTTACCACCTTTTTAAATAGTACTAGTATAATTTATCGATTGAGGAGTGTCCTTTTTGTTAATAGATCCATGTCGATAGCGTCCCGGAAGAATGTATTAAGCGACATTTTTAAAATTTTACAGAAGACAATGAAAACTCACTGTGAAGGTTATTATTTGCACCACAAATTGTTTTTAATTATTCTATGAACGAAATTTCCACTAGATAAAAAGTTTTTGTTGCTTAGGACATTTTTTTAATCATTGACATGGTAGGATTTAATACAAGATGCCAAAAAAATTGTCATTTAATTCAATCAACACGCAAACAACTGGCAAATGCAATGACAACATAGCGGCGAGTCTAAAAATATTTCCAAATAACGGTAACATGTCTAGACAAGCGACTGCAAATGGAACAACTTTTCGGTGGCACTATGTTCTAAGTGACAATATCAGTTAAACTAAGCGCCATGTGGACATTTTTTTCCAGGATGTGTTGCATAGTACAATTATTTTTTACATAATGGCGCTTAGCATAAAAGTTTTGCTGGTTACAATAAATAACAGGGCGTAACAAATATCTACCCAGCAAATATGTCGGATACTACAGTTTTTATTTCTCTCTACTGTCGTTTGTATCAATGGTAGAGACGTCAAACCAAGATCAAAACGTGGCGCTTGGCACAATTTCATTTGTCATTTGCGGAAAAATTGTCGCTTAAAATCTACATTCTTCCGGGGAGGTATCGAATTGTTTTGACCACAACGGAATAGTCGTACAGGTGACCTGCTTCCACTAAATCCGGTCAGTTTGCAACATTTACAATTAATGGGCACCGATTTTTCTATTCAAACAAAACGAGAACTTGTAACAGTTAATTTGCGAAATACTCCGCCTTTTTCAAAGATTCATTCACAAAGCACCATTGGTGTTCGGATAACAACAATCCGACAAAAAAACAAGAAAAGGAGAATATCCCAACTATATGTACATGACACAATAAAATGTCCAATAAATTAAAGTGTGACAACCATAAGTACATAGCCAACATGAACGTTACCACTCTAATTGAAGCAAATTACAAAATTAAAAACACGAAATCGAAATGCTTTTGCGTAGAGAGTATGGAGACAACCGAACGATGTCTAAATTGCCGCACCAAACCTATTGACTGCATCCCACAATAAATTCACCCATTGCCCCGATTGACAATGAGGAGTTGTATCGCACATACCGACACTAACCAATATCCTGAAAAAATTCCGTGTACACTGCTTGCCAGATCTTGGGATGCTCAGCTCAGCCGAACTCTTATGGTTAGCTCAGTCTGCAACAGAAATAGTAGCTCAAGTCTCTTTTTGCGAAGGAATTCGTTTTCCTAGGCAAAGTCGCAAAGAGCGTACGTCTATTTAAGAGAAAGAGATTTCCCAGTAAGTGCCCACACCGATAAGATCCAAATCCAATGCATTGCGAACACTGCAATTGCCAGTTAAAGCCACAAGCGAGCAATCACTCGTGCCCAATGGACCATCACTCTTCTTCTTTTGGTCCAGAGCGAGCGCAAGCAACAATCCGCCCGAAGCTGCATTATGTTACCAGCCGCAGCCGCACAGCGTATAGAAAGACCACAATCAAGACCAACCCAGGTGACCATTGAGCCATTCATCCCTATGTGTGCACAGTCAGTTTCCGTAGATAGTTAGGTGCTTACAGCGTGAGCACATGCAAGTCGCTCGCTCGTCTTGGGCGCGCGGATACTTACTCCAGATTATACGATTTTTCTAGCTTAGACTACTTCTGATACACATACACACAATTTGGGCGATTTGTTGTAGATGCTGTTGTTGCCACTGCTGCCACTATTACTGGTGGTGGTGCTCGTGGTGGTGGTGAAACCCAGCCTAGCTCCGCAGTCATTGCAATAAGACGATCGAGTTTAATGATACATAGCTTGATGCTGTCTTTAGTGGACCTCTAACGTTTGATGGGTAAAGATCGGGAATTATTTAACTCGCAATATTAGCTTTGAGTTTGTTTCCTAATTAATTGCATTATTGTTTTTATTATTATTCTCGCTTTTGTAATTTAAATCGAATTTCGCGAATGATTTTACAAGTGATGTCTTCAAATGTCCTCGGTATATGGCGTGATCGGAAATAGTGCGACAAAGTGATTATCTCAATTTGATACAGGATGTGTGACCAGTGCGCCCAATTGAAGGATAATTGTATTCCAACTTAAGTATAAGCACATTCAAATACATCTTGGCTTGTGAAGTGCATTTGAAAAAGAAATCAAAGTAAACAAAGTCCAAGTGGGTTTATAACTTACAGAGGTGAATCACTGGAATTAAAGTAAGGATATTTTGCTGGTAAGTTTTTAATATTGTTTTGTTGATAAGAAATGCTACGAGGGGCGCACCGTTCTTCTGAACTGTTAGGTTTTATTTGTCAGACAGACTTCTCTGCAGATGTGACAGAACAAGTGCTTTCAGGACTCATTTAATTTGCAGAAAATCAAAGACAGAATTCAGCAATAGGTTAGTACAGATGTTCCCAATTTTTTTCGGCCACGGAACCCTAAATGATCAAACTTTTTTTGACGGATCCCCATATTGATATTAACAGAAAACATCGTTCCTTGGGGTGCTGTTTGGATATTTTTATGTTTGACAAGAAAAGAAAGAATAAATGATATAAAAATAATTATTTTAAGTTTATGAAACATTTACAGCCTTATTTATAAACTCACCGTAGAGTCTGCTTATCTTTACGCACCCTCTAAAATGTCCTTACGCAGGAAAACGTGATTTATAAACAAAAAGCACTTTGCGTAAAGCCTGCGTAACTTTAAACGCAAAAATTTGCGCTTAGAGGTTGCGTAAAGCTTGCATATTTTTTTTTTCGTTTTTGAAATGTCATTTTGTTTACATTTTTTTCCGGGTAGATTTGAAAATTCAAAACGAAACTAAAAACTGAATTAAAAATGCCATTCAGCTTCGTGAATTTTGTTAACGACATTGATATGATCGACTTAATAAATGAAAGTTCAATTCCAAGAAGGCGAAAATCAACCCCAATTATCCGACCGTTTTCTTTTTATTTTTTGCTGCTCCATTTTTGTTTAAAAACAAAATAAATCTCACAAGAGAGATGTCAGTTTCTATTCTTAGAAACAGCTGATATCATTCTGCAGGGAAAAAGTAAGGGATTTAGGTTTTTTGTAATAGTTTCGTACTTATTTAGACACCAACCTTGCGGAGTAAACAGTCAGGGAAAATTTTTTTATAAATAATAATTTCAGCAAATCCACATAAGGCTGCGTAAATTTTTACGCGATGTTTAACTGAACAACATCGTAGAGGCGTCGTAGGGGAATCTAATAAATACGGCTGTTATTGTACAACAAAAATACGTTGTAACTTTTTAATGTGAAGAATGATTCCCATATTTGTTTAAAATATCCTTGAAATTAGGCTTAAGGCCCGGCAACTGAACGCGAAAGTCTGCAGCTGCGTCCAGTCTTTTTCAGTATTTGTTTTTTGTGTAAGTCACGCGACGGCACGATCATGTTTTTTCTACCCCTTTGACCCTTCCACGGAACCCCAAGGTAAACGCTGGGTTAGTACATATCAATTATATAAAGATTTCGAGAGATATTCGAATCAGGTCACCATTGTCGGGACTCTTTTCGTCAATAGGTTTATAAATATGTCGCTTGTTGTCCTAGCGGAGGTGGGTGGTCAAAAATTAAATACTTAAATACTCTTTTAATATTTTTAACTCCTTCAAGCTTTAAATATAACTGATCTTAATAAAATTAGTCGATCTAATGTCACACTGTTTGACTGGCTTAGCAATATTTGACATCAAAATTGGTATACTCAAATTCGATTGATGTCTGTTTGACATTCGGGTTCTTTCAAGGTTTCGCCAAATAACTGAAACGATTTTCCAGAGATTTTACTGGCCTGGGATGATGTGAACTTTTTTACACGACGTTTACCATGGGATAATTTACAAATCTGGCCTGGAATTCCATGACTGAATAGGTACTCAGCAGCCATTCAATTGTATGAAATTAGATGAAGTGACATCAACTATAAAATAATTTTTCGAATATTGGAATAATTTTCGATTTTAAAAATGCATACTATGTCACAGCACAGTAGATATCTTGAGCTTTATGCTGAATTTACAACATCACGCACGTGCATTTTTGCCCGAGGTGGGACAGACAGATTCGTTTGTTCGCATTCAATGCTAATACAAGCGTCAAAAGTTCTTTACGAGATCACAAATCAAACGCCTTAAGTGTCTATAAAATACTTTCTACAGTTTTGTGAAAAAAAACCATCTAAGTTCATTTACAATAAAAATTGTATAACTAGGTAAGTGAAATCCCAAAAGTGACAAGTACACGTCAATCTGGTGCACACTTATCTAGTAAATGTACGTCAACTAGAATTTTGAGTTGAATAAATATTTAGCAGAACTATTGAACAATTAAGTGACGCCGCAGTGCTAGGAGATCATGAAAAAAATCCCTATTTGTGGGAATTTCGAAGACGAAAGTGACAAGGGAATTTTGATTTTTTTGGAATTTCTCGGTTTTGCTGTTATTCGTTTTCTTTATAAAACTCCATCTAAAAAGGTAATTTGTAGTTTTCACATTTTAGTTAGGTAGCTATTTATTACATTTCAATAGTTTAAAAGTAACAATTGTGCATGCGCACGAATGATGTACTTCAAATTTCAGAAGCAAATCGTTCGTGCACACGAAAACGTTTGAACGTTTCGGCTCACAGAACGAATTTTTTCGATTCCCCGCTATTTTTGTAATGCCAGAGCTGTGAACATCACACAAGACTATAGGAATAATCATAAAAGCTGCTTAAGAAAAAAAAAAGCTTAACTAAGAAAATTTCAAAATTGCACATACTCAATCGGCCTTACTAACAACCAAATTTAGATTCGACTTTAGGGCAAAAGTCGAAATTAAAATAAACTGTGTATCAATAATCAAGTTATCTTCGACTTTAAGATAATCGAGACTGTATCTTTCGATCCGGAGAAAGTCGAGTCTAACCCATTATTTAAGTTCAAACGTCAGTCTTTGTAATAAATAAATATGAAGCGGACAGCAAATAAAGAGAAGCCGCAGCTTAAATTGGACGCAGGCAATGCGAGAACTATTAGTTGACTGTGTCAAACCATTGGCTGATATCATGGATAGCAAACTTAACAATGCTGCAATGATATAGTCAAAAAACCAAGCATGGGAAACAGTTGCTTCTATATTTCACTCAAAATACAACCAACTACCAATTTCAGAAAATTATTTGATAGCTCAGAAAAGAATTATAACGCTTTTGAGTTATACTGCTATCATTTTGCTATAAAGTCAGATGTAGTTAAAGTTCCGATTACTTTGATTGTTGGTACCTACAAATTAAAAGTCGAAACTATAGTTAGTTTCGAAATTAGTTAATTAGTAGTTTGGTTGTTGGTAAGGCCCAATGTTAAATGTTGCTGTTTATTTTCTGTGTTTTGTGGGAAAAAATTTAATTTTTGGAATAGAATTTCTCTAAAAAATGACTCCCAGCGCATTGTGACCAGAGCCTCTGGTGGTGGGTGTGCTTATCAGACGCACTAATGCGTTTCAACACTGCTAAACCGATTCGGACTTTTAAATGGTCAATAATTTCCTACTCACACTCCTTGAAGTATTCATTAGGCAATTTAAAATAATTTCTCTTCAAGCAAAATATTTAAAAAGATTTTACAAGAAAAATCCCTCAAATGCTTTTATGTGCAGGAAAACGTAATAAATTAAAACAAGATTTCTAAAAGTGGGCAACTGAGTTTGGACAAATTTAAATTATTATTGGACTTCCTCGTAAGTAAGGAAAAGTGCATTTGTTGGTTTCATAGCGAATTCTGTTTTTAATTGCTTTTTAGAAACAGAGGCGTAGCTTTAGACCGAGGTACCTTCGTATTTCTTTGTCCCGAACCAGGTAGGTCAACTTTCTGGAGCTGGCTTTTCCGATGTTGGATGTGGGAAACTCATTCCCTTCGTTGGTTTCATAGTTCGGTTGAATGTGTTTCGAGGACTTTCAAATTTTGATATATTTTCTTGCGAAGGCTTTTACCGCCATTCACGGAAGGTCTTGTTTTAGGCTGCTGAAGTTTGATTCAAGTGTAGGCATAGTAGTTAGTGTGTTGGACTACTAAGGGAGGGGTCGGTTCTTGAAAAAACACAAATAACATCTTCAAGTTTTTTCCACTGCGCCACCTCTCGCGAACGCCTGACAAACATCCGAGAGCATAACTGTCATGAAAGAGCTTCTTAATTGGCCATTTGGACTCGGCATAAAATTGTAGGTCCCTTCCATTCGCCCCAAAAATGAAAAACTCGCACAAAACGAATGGTTGTGGGAAGCTTGGCCTAGGGTCCCTACGGAATTGTTGCGCCAACTATTTATTTACTTTTCGATAGACCTCCAAAAGTAGCAACTAAGTGCCAAAGTTACGAATTTGAAGCCTTAATTCAGTTCATTTCCCATGATCCATGAACGAAAGCTGATGACAGTCAAATAATTCGGGCAGAATGTAGCTTCTAATGGTCATCAAAATTTTAAAAACATCCAGACGATTATTGTTGTACGGAATCTGCCTTCTGCCGCTTGTGTAAGTCTGGCGGTTTGGTGACATTTAATTTGAGTGACATTTTTTTTATTAATTATATTCCATGAAAATATGTACAGTTACCAGTTTTTTTTTAAAGCCCGTTCGTAAGGCCTGCATCATGAATGGAGGAAATAAAAGTTTACGACTAGCAAATCCATATTTTCAGTCGTGTAATTTTGTAAATGCTTTCGGGTTATGGCAAAAAAAAGTCAGCTAGTCGGTTGAGAATGTGCTGCGAGTTCGAAAACAAACGTCGAATCACTTATCCACCAAAAATGGTATACACCGAAATCATTTCTTATTATTTTTGCATATTTCGTCCTAAATATAAATAGGTGAAGGTAACCAATTTCACTGCCTTAAGCACAAAATGTAAGCTAGATTTGTATTCCAATATGTTCTGTATAAACCAAGTCACTCCAATGGTAGAATTTCTACCACTGTCCAGTAATTTGAACACTGTAATTGTTTAAAATTTAATCCTTAAAATAACCATTAAAAATTTAAAAATCCAAATGCCGATGTCCGAACAGACTATCGCCATGATAAAAACGCAAAACAAAAGTGTGGTTCCTCCAATTCTGTCGGTGTAAATCTAGGACTACAGATTGAGAAAACCAACTTTTAATTTAAGGGTTTTAAGAATGAGGATATTTTCTTAAGTCTGCTTCCAAAAGCACAATGGGATTTCAAAGGTAGTTACAAACAAAATGTTTCGTCAGATTTGCCAATAAACGTAACTCAATCAATGAAATACATACACATAAGTCAAAACTGTCTAAGTAGGACCTGATTGACAATAATACCTCTATAAGTAGGGCTAATTCTCAAAATTCTCAAAGAAGCTATATCAGGAAAAAATTTCCATCTATTTAAGTAAAAAATACATTTTATAAACCAATCTCTGTAAGTTAATAATGTTTTCAAATTTGTTTATTTTAACCTCTGTGAGACAGACTTGCAACAAAAGTCGCCTTTTTTCGCTACAAATATTTTCTTTTTTTGACGACTTCTTTTAGTGAAACAAATATTTTCCCTACCTGGATAAGTGAAAATCTGTGTAACTGAGATACATCTATAAGTCAGACTGAAATAAAATCCATTCAAGTGGCGTTAACAAACAGATAGAGGCTAAAAAAATTGAACGTGAACCCGAGTAAAAGGGCGAAAACTTGTAACTTTTAAAATATTCAAGAAAATTAAATACAGTAAATTTTGTTTGAAGTGTGGAAGTTTTTTTTATAAGATTGATAAGGACATTTCTTTGTCTTTTTTAGCCAGTTTTGCTTATGAAAATTATATTTAGCGCATTTTTAAATTGTGTTGATTTTCAAATACATGTAAAATTAAGAAAGGAAGGGAAAATTTAAGTAAGACGAAAAGTTTCTTTTTATTGGAATTCACTAAAAATTATTTGACAGCGATAATAAAGAATATTAGTAGAGTAGGCGCAGTGGCTTAGTGGTTAGTGTGTTGGGCTACTAAGCGCAGGGTCCCAGATTCGAATCCCGAAAAAACCCAAATTCCAACTTATGGTTTTTTCCGCTGCGCCACCTCTCGCGAACGTCTGACAAACATCCGAGAGTATAACTGTCATGAAGGAGTGTCTCAATTAGCCGTTTGGACCCGGCATAAAATTGTAGATCCTTTCCATTCGACCCAAAAATGAGAAACTCACACAAACGAATGGTTGTGAGAAGCTAGGTCTAGGGTCCCTACAGACCTGTTGCGCCATTTTTATTTTATTTATTTATTTTATTTATTTATTTATTTTAATAAAGAATATAAATAAAATAAATAAAATAATAACTATTTCATCATAAACGTATTCATTACTAATGGTTCACAGAAATTTACTTTTGTTTTCATCGTAGGAACTTTACAAAGAAAGCATGAAAATAAATCCAAATAAAGTAAATAAAAAAAACTAAACTTCGTTTTCCAATGCAGTTGTTCTTCGGCTTCATGCACTTAGTGTGAGGTAATAAATATAAAAGCATTTTGTTCAATTTTCGTTTTAAGGTTGTAAAAAAGTTCACAAAAACGTAGAGCATCTGCTCTGGTGTTTTTTTTTTTTCATTTAAATGTACTGGTTGTTTTATGATTGCACGTGATATTTTTTGGTGGTTTAAACTGCTTCCTGTGCGGTATACAATCCTTGAAATTTTATTCACATAAGAACAAAAACTAAAATACATTACCTACAAACTGCGCGATTCTTTGTTTTAGATTTTTTTTTCTTTTTGGCCACAGCACTATCTACCACTTGCACTTTTGTTTGGCTTTACATCTTAGTCTATTGAAATTATTTTCAAAAAGAAGAGGTAAAGACTAAAGAACAACTGGTCGATAGAACATCACATGCTAAACTAATAAATTTTATTATTAGGAAACGATCCAAGTGTCAAATTTTGGCGCGCAAAATTTTATAGATCCCTTTTGAAAATTAATCATATTCATTTGATTTCATTGAGAGAAAAAATAGAGCAGTTTTGAAAATTACTAGCTTTGTATGAAAGATAGGTTTGATAGCAAACTCAACATTGAAATAGTAATATGCTTCCTAATTAGCGCGTTTTGAAATAAAACTTTCCCACAATCTATAGCTCTCTTTGATACTCAAATTTTGGTATATCCCACCGCATATATTAAAAAATTGACTCTAGCACCGTTTTGATTGTTAACGCCACCAATATGAAGCTTCCCGCTTTTAAAACGTACCAAAGAACGGGATCTCTCCCATATTTTTGAAAGGATGTGCAACATCACTTGCTTTACCATTATCTTTTATTTTTAATATATCCCTTAGGACAGGTAATTTCCTTAATGAATGGAAAGTGTCTTACATATCACCTGTTTTTAAGGCCGGATCCAAGCACGAAATTACTAATTATAGACCTATATGTAAGCTATCAGCCATCCCCAAGATTTTGGAAAAGATTGTGTGCGATAAATTAAATTTCTTTGTCAAAGAAATCATTTCCGATTCTCAACACGGCTTTGTTCAAGGCAGATCCACAGCCACTATGTGAAAAAGTTGTAACAAACTTTGAACTTGGTTTTCAGACTGATAACATTTTTACCGATTTTGCTAAGGCTTTTGACAGAGTAAATCATAAAGTGCTGATCCAAAAATTAAAATGTATTGGGTTTGACTCCCCTCTTTTAGATTGGATATCCTGGTACTTACGAGACCGTACTCAACACCTTAAGATAGGTGCTTTTCTTTCAGAGCCTATCTTTGCAACATCAGGTGTTCCGCAAGGAAGTCACATTGGGCCCTTGCTTTTTGTCCTCTTTGTTAATGATATTCCGTCTTATATTCGTAGTTCCACCTGCCCTTTATTTGCTGATGACTTAAAATTCGTTCATAGTATTCAAACGGCTGAAGATTGCTTGCTTCTCCAAGATGATCTAAGCAGTCTAGCCAGTTGGTGTCAACGTAACTTTTTAGACTTAAACGTATCTAAATGTCAAAGACTTACTTGTGCAAGACGCATTAGCCCAATATCTTTTAGTTACCGAATTAATAATGTAGAGCTTGAAAAAGTACTTCTAAAAAAAAACGAGTGTGCTTTAGACCACACTACTGAAGTAAAACTTCTTTAGCTCAATCCATAATTCTATATGATTGTATGCAGTATTTTTATATCGTGGGATTTATCCCTTTTTGTGGTAATTTCGATGTCCGAAAAGCCTTCCGTGGGATAAAGGGAAAAAGCACAAAAAACCAAGAGCTCTTGTAAATCGTCTTTTATTAAAATTTTCTAGTACCAAAAAATAATCATAGCAGTGTTACAATCTGCCGCTGTCAGTGCCGCTAACACTGATTGTATGTACTCGCAAACAAAATACTGACTGAGATATTATATACACTGGCTACGAGAGGAAGAGAAAAAGTAAATGCATTCGGTAATTTTTTGAATAATGAATAAAACAGGTTTATATGGATGGTGATGACGCATATGCAAATAATGCAATACGTTCACTCAGAAACAGTAAGGTAGCATTTAAATGAGTTGTTATCGAGTTCGCATTCTTGGCAATCTGCTCAAAAAGGTACCATAACCAGATAAAAATTACCAAATTACCGAACTCAAAAAGCAAAAAAAAAAAACAAATACCAAATTTGGATAAAAAAAATTCCAAAGTGGCAACCTTGCAATAGGCGTGACCTGTGTCTACATATATGAAAAATAACTGGTTCTGAAAGAAAGAGAGAAAGAAAATGTGTGCGGTGCGCAGTGGTGGCTCCAGCCAAAGTAGCGGCCTGTGCAAGATTTACAGAAAGCGCCCTTTTTTAATATTTGCACACATGAATAAGTCTTTTCCACATCACCCTGGAGGTACACTTTCAATAGGGTTTTTTTTTTATTGAGGTAGGTATTTTTTATTTTGAGATTTTTGAACTAGATTCTTTTGTTAAATGTAAGTGGATGTGCAAGGAATGTACCTACGTGAACAGGGTGGAATATTTTGAGATTATTTAGGTAAGAATTGAACTTGCATAGGTCTAGTCGGATTTTGAGCTAGATTCTTCTTGAAGTTGCAACATTACAAGTGATGTGAGTTAATGTGCAAGACATAATTCAGCACAGGTATGATGGATGTTCTTATTTTGGGCTTATTTGAACAAGCTTTTTGTTTAAAATGCAAATCGCAGTATTTGTTCGCGCAAGATAAAATTAAATTTTCTTTCTTAACAATGCGCTCCCAGAACTTGGCACCCTGTGCATTTGCACATCTTGCACATATGGTTGGTCGGGCCCTGGTGGTGCGAGGTGAGTGGAGGTGCCACTCTCTTGCTCCTACTGTGTGATACAGGCAATAGGCCTGCACTGCAGTGATACCAGACTTTAGAGGCAGGTTATCCCACGGCTATATCCAAAATATCCCTTTTATCCCACACCAAAATATAAAAAATCCTACATTTAACCCACGAAATATTAAATGAAATGTATTTTTTTAAATTCTGTCTTTTTTATTAGTAACAAACACAAGTTACATTATACATTAACTATGCAAGCTAACAAAAATAAATACATACTAAGATACGTTTGTATATAATACAAAAATAGAAATGTAGGTACATCTAATACATTTTTAAGACGTTACAAAAAGAAACATAAAATTGCATTCGGCATTAAAATGAAAATAATATTCAACATAAAATAAATATCTTATGAATTATTTGAAAATGACTGGTATGACAGAAACTTTATCTCGGCTTCAAGTTTCATTATTCTTCATTTTTCATACAAAAATGACACAGAAATTTGATTTGAGAATGAGGTAAGGCTTTTTTACATACATTCCAATGTTTACAAAATAAATAAATTTATTATTTTAAGAAATACTCGTGAATTCATTCACAGATATGTCATTTTATGAAACAGTTTAGGGAAATAAAAAAAAGAAAATGAAAGCATTCAGATATTTTGAATGACTTTTTTCTAAACATGAAAATATTTAATTTGATCATAGGTTGACTAATTTTTTTTATTCTTAAAAAACTGACCAAACAGTAAAATCCTTTTCTTTTTGTACTATGAGGTCTGAGAAATCCCTTCGTCTCTTTTAGCTTTTATAAGTGAGAAAATCCCGCAAAAAGGAAAAACTCCCCCGATCTGGTATCACTGCTGCACTGTGGGCTGTGGCTTAGATATACGAAACGAAACGTAACTCCATCTCTTTCTATCTTCACTAACTTACATCTGCCTCTCAACTTCCGTTCGCGATTTCCGTAACGTTTTTGTGACGCATTCACCAGCTTACCCCCGAAGTCAAGTGTGCCTAAAGAAGTTATACTTCAAAAGTTATACTTCAAAAAGACCTTGGAGTCATATTGTATCCACACCTCACTTTTAAACCTCATGTTGACTACATTGTGAGTAATGCATGTAAAATGCTTGGTTTTATTAGGCGGAATACGAAAGAATTCTCTGATCCGTTTGCACTAAAGGCTCTGTATTTATTAGATCGGTTTTGGATTATTGTAGTGTAATCTGGAATCCTTACTACCAAAATCAGTCCTACAGCATAGAAAGGGTGCAAAAATGTTTTACTAGGTTTGTTTTTAAAAATCTAAGGTGGAATATAGGAACTCCACCCTACTTAACTAGATGCCTTCTTTTTAATATACTATACTCTTGAAAAAAGACTCAAGTATTTTAGTATCATGTTTATTAAATGCCCCTTTTTACTAGAGCGGATAAAATTTTATTTTCCCGAAAGATTGTTGCGTATGAGATTTCATCTTCGTGGTCAGTTTCACAGAACAAATTATGGCAGTAATGAACCAATTGAGCGTTGCATCAAAGAATTAAATTTCGTTATTGATCGCATTGATGTTTTCCAAAACTTTTCTAGAAATTCTTTTAAGAATCAAATAATGTCTGTTCTCTACCACAATAATTAAATATTTTTTATTATGATTGTAGTCTTAAGTTTATATTATAATAGTTTTTCAAGTTGTCTAAATGGGTTTGTAACTCAAATTGACGAACGAATAAATAAATAAAAAAAACGTGAAGTTTACATTTGCCTCGAAACTTAATTGATATAATTTCAACCCAAGTTCTATTCTTGGTAGACTCGCAAATGCAATGAAATTTAACCCACTATTAAACCTCCTTTCTGACGTTCAATACGCTAAGCACCACGTTGCCTGCCCGACTGCCTTATCTCAAGAGCGACCTATCTTTTCTGAACAGAGCATAGTTGGTCCAGCGGTCATGTGCTGCTAACATAAGGAAGGAGAAATTGTACCATACCTAGCTAAGCCTACGTCATAATACCATTTCATAGCTGCATAAATAAAGGAAGCAACTTCAACTGAGGTTTTTCAACACTTAAACGCATATAAGACCAAGACGTACCGCATAATCGGAGGAACAAATTCCAATCACTATCATCTTTGAAATAATATACCATAAAACTGAGCTAAAACTGTGCTTCATCTGCGTACAAGACTAAACTACCTACTACCTAAATAATAACATCACACACCTTACCACTGTAACCGGTGCGATTTCCTCCGTCAACAACCTCTTATGAAAACCAGTTGACAGCCTCAACCGAACCCTTGCGTTTTAATCAATATTTTCCTTTCTCGTGTGTATTTTCTTCGATCCCATTTAATGCTGGTGTCGGATGAATTAGAGCAGAAGGTGCTTACGAACACACACGCTTCATTGCCGCTTTTAGATAGTTGGCCATTTATGTGGCTAGGTATCAGGCATGTAGAAGAAAAACAAAATAAAAACGCGACGGAATATAATTTCAGCAGATTTAAAGATATCATTAAGTAATTATCATCTTATTATGCAAATTGTACCTGCTTCTGATCCTTGATGGCGACATGTTGTACAGGTTCATGACATACATAGGCTGGTCGGCTATGCCGTGCCTTGGACCCAACTGTAGATGTGGGGTAATGATTTATATACTTAAGCGCTTATTTAGGCTCTTCTGTCTTTGCCTATACCTGGAATAACATGTTAACTGTAATAATGCTTGTTGGGAGGGTACACCAGGGTGGGCCAGAGTATTGAAATCACCAACACGGGGCACGGTCAACCGTTTTGAACGATTTATGCCAAATTGTTTGACTCATGGGATTAGCTGATTAGATTTTGGGACTTGTAGCTTCGGAACTATTAACGATTACCATTAAAAATGTCAAATTTTTCAATGAAAATGTCAAGTTTGACATATCGTCGCCCGAGAACTGGTCTGACGTATACACCATTTTTACGTTTTTGGGAAATCGCATTTTAAGGTTTGCGGTTCAATTAAAAGAAAATGAGTCGCTGGGATTTTTATTTAAATATTACTTGAAATATCTACTTTCTAATGATACTATTAGAAAAATAAATTCTGCTTTAGTTTTTTAATTTTTTAAAATTTACCTCCAACACGTCCAACACGGATATAAGAAACATATACAAAACAACGAGACTTGTTTCTTATATCCGAGTTGTTCTTATATGAAAACGACGTTTATAAGAAACAAAGTTTCTGATGTAAGAAACAAAATTTCTTATATAAAAACAACCGATATGAAATATGAACGAACAAAAGCAGAAGTCAAAACGAAGAGAGTATAAAGGACGATTTGGCGGGCTTTTTCTACTGACAGTAGCACAGCTGTCATTGTCATTGAAAGGTGTATTCGCATCATACCTAGGGATGCCATACGTCCCCCTTTAGGGGGGACAGTTCTCCTTTTTCATACAAAAATGCTGTTGTCCCCCATAATACAAACCACTGTCCCCCTTATTAAGTCAATATTCAATAAAAGAAATCAATCAATTGCAAATCTTGAAAATACTTTATTTTTATTTTATTTATTTTTTTATACTCAATTTTTTTTTAGTTGAATGCTTATTTATTTACTTTTTATTTTTTTTGTTTCTTTTAAATAAAGTTTGTAGATAAATAATTTTGGTGCTTTTTCCTAATACAGTACCTACTGTCTGGGTAGCGTGAACACCTGGCTCGCATGAACACCAATTGTTTTATACAGAGCACTCTATAGCGTGAGCAACAAAAACCTCGATAGAATGAACAACAAATTTATGCTCCCATTTCGCGGATTTCCCTTTATTTTAGACATCGTAGTTTTACACACACGTACAAATACATTTTTGCATCGCATACTCCGTTTTTGTTCATAAAGTTTGTACTGATTGCAATAAAAAAAAACTATTCACGTTTGAAAACGTGAAACTAGCTCCTGTTTGTATGCTTGTTTTCAGTGCAATTCGTTTTTCGGCATATAAAGTTTATTTTTTATCTGTGCAAAAATGTTAACAAAAAAACAAAAGTTCTTATCGTTGACAGAAAAAGGTGATGTTATTGAGAAACTAGAAAGGGCACGGAAAGAATTGAAAATCACCAATTGCAAAATTTTGAGTTGCAATTTACGATTTATATATTTGTCGCAAATCACAACGAAGTTTTCATGGATTGATACAGAAATTGGTAATTTGACATTGAAAACGGCGGAGAATACCAAATTCTGTTTGTTGTAATTTACGATTAGAAGTATCAATTCGAGCTTCTTTTATTTGTAGTGATTTGCGAGATTGTTCGGCGCAATTTACCACTCTAATAGGTCAATTTCTCAAACACCACTTCACAATCTCAAATTGCGAAAAATATTTGGTGATTTACCAAAACTGAATGATGAATCAATAAAATCTTGTAATAATTTAACACATGAAACTGAAAACGTATATTGACGTAGAGAAGTCGTAAATTGCAAAATATTTTTTGTAATTTCCATGGAATCAACTACCTGATGTGTGGATTTTTTTTATGCATAGTTCATAGTCCATGTACCTATCGAAATCCTTTTAAGTCCTTTCTTTTTATGGATGAATGTATGTAAGTGGTCAGACAGACAGCTGTAATCATGAAGCCAAATCTTCATTGTACACATTGCGTTGCGGTGCAGAGACAGGCAGTCGGTATTCAATCTTTGTTTAAAGCAGTCGGGTTAAAGTTGTTTAAATTTAAATATAAGTAATTCGTATGGATAGTGAGTGTCCTACTAATTATAAAGCATTCTGGAATACATTTTGTAAGTACCTATCGAATTCCAAAAACCCTGAAGTACCTATGCAAATCTATATTTTTTTCAGAAGTTACATCTTGCTATTAGAAAAGAAGTATCAATTGGAATGTATTCTAAAATATGTAATCGAAAAGAATTGTAAAGGTTCGTATCAATGTCAAGTTCATCTAAATATTTTATTTGTATTTTAAATTTCATCATAGACCGAAAAACCACCCCAGACAAATCCCGTTGTCTCCGGACGATATGGCGCCGTATGATTTTCTTGGATATTAGGAGGAATACGAAAATAACCTAATTAATAAAACGATGAATTTTGTTTTGTAAATCACAAGATATAAGTTGCAAATTGAGAATAAAGTTTTCTAATTTCACGACAAAACATTTTCAATTTAATACGGCGATTTCTCAAATCACTACTCAAGAAACGTAAATTGCGAAATATGAATTGCAAATTGATAAAAAAAAGTTTCAATTTACGACTAAGAATTTGGAAATTTCAACTACTGAAGTAGTAAATCTACTCCTGTTAGTTCGCAAATCAACACTATTGAGTTGCAATTCAAGACTAAATTGTTAAGGCGATATGCTTGTGAGTTTTCGGATGTTTATGTTCTCAAGACCCTGTATATCGCTTTTGTGCGGTCTATATTAGAATATGCCTCTATTGTGTGGTGTCCGTATTATAGAGTTCATATAAATAGAATTGAATCTATACAAAAAAGATTTTTAAGATTCGCTCTTAGAGGACTTCCTTGGCTCGATCTTAGCAACTTACCCCCTTATTTATCTAGACTAAAATTAATTAAATTAGAATCATTGGAGGTAAGGAGAACGGTGGCCAGAGTGATATTTATTCATAGGGTTCTAATAGGAGAAATTGATTCAACGGACATTCTAAGTCTTCTCAATATTAATGTTCCTTCATTCGACCTACGTAACTCGCGATTTTTTAGTGTAGGCCATTCTCGTACAAAATACGGTCTTTCTTCCTCAATTAATGGTTTAATGTCAGTATATAATGCAAATGTCGTTTTAATCGATTTTAATTTACCAGTTTCCTCAATAAAAAGAAAATTACTTGAGAATGTACAGTCATAGTTGTTTGCTTTACGTTTACTTTGTATCATATTTTTGTAACTTTAAGTACTAATATTGTGGCCTTATGTCTATGAAAGATTTTTTGTTCTTTGGTGACAAATAAATAAATAAATGAATAAATGGTTGTAATTTGCTAAGGGACGAAATCGTAATTTACAACAGAAAAGTGGTAATTTACGAATTGTTTTTGCAATTTACAATCCATGTAATATCAAATTGATAACTATTTGTGTCAAATTGCGATCGGTTATGGCAATATCTATTTCTCCTTTGATCGCATTATTGATACTGAAAAGTGTTGATTCACTACTTTTGAGGGTCAATATCTTCACTTCGTACAATTTCTAGAATTGCGAATAAAAAGTCGTGAATTATTAAATTAAATCCTTAGCTAAGCTCTAAGACTAGACAAACTTTTCGTGATTCTGCGCTTATTTTTCTTGATTTGATCTTAAAATTCTTTCCGTGCGGGTGTATAGCCCCATCAAGGATAAGCTCTTTAAAGTGGTGGCCACTAGCCAAAACAGTTCGCTCAAAAGAAAAACTTTAAAACAGGGTCAGTATCCTCGTATGGAACGGGTGCTGTATAAATGGTTTTTAAAGCAGCGTCGAAAGAATCTACCTGTTAGTCGTGAGATGCTCAAAGAAAAAGCAAAACTGTTGCATGAAAAACTAAGAGAGGAAGGAGGCTTCAATGCTAGTTCTGGTTGGCTAGATAGATTCAAGTCACGTTTTGGTGTTCGGCTTCTTAAAATCTGTGGAGAGAAACTTTCATCCATCCAGCACCATTCAAAAATAATTTCGCGAAGACTATCCATGAGCTTCAGCTATCTCAGAACCAAATTCATAACGCTGATGAGTCGGGTTTGTTTTGGAAGTTGTTGCCTGAAAAAAAAGTATGTGACTAGAGAAGAAAAAACTGCTCCAGGTAGAAAAGTTGAAAAAGCCAGAATTACATTCTTAGCATGCACTAACGCTACTGGTCTTCACAAAATTAAGCCGCTGATCATTGGAAAATCCAAGAAACCTCGTTGCTTCAAAAATGTTGACATTCCTGTTGATTACCGTAGCTCCAAGAACGCATGGATGACTACCGATATTTTTAAAGATTGGTTTCATAATTTATTTGTCCCTCAGGTAAGACGCATGATGAAAAGTTATTGGTGTACATGATTAAGGTACGGAAACTTTTGTCGATGTGTATTTATCTTGGTGGGTAAAATATTGGATAGTGTGAACAACCTGGTTAACATGGACAGCCTGTGCAATAATTGGTTCACGCTACCCAGACAGTATTGTATGTAGAAATGAAATAAAATATGTACCTAAATATGTGTATCTAATGAAACTTATTTTTATTTCACTTTTTTTTTGACTCTGCTGTTAAAAAAAAAATAATATGTTGTCCCCCTTTCACATGCGTTTCTTAAAAGCGAGTTGTTCTTATACGAGTGTTTCATATATCCGTGTTCGACTGTATATACAACTCATCCTTATGGTTCTTATTTTTTACAATTTTGAAATATCGTCTGCTTACAACCAAAACTGACCAACTGGCAAAAATTCTATTTTGTATTATTGATGGCACGTATAATAGAAAAGCAAGAACAAAATTCTGCCAAAACTACATATCTGTAATTTTTTTCTAGAAATATGCAAAGCATTTAAAATTGTTGGTTGACTATCTGCCTTCATGCACAAGAAATTGAGGAAACAAAAAACCTGTTTTGCGTTTTCTTACGAACTACGATTTTACAGTAAAGGCACCAAGTGATAAAGAGCATAAACAGGAACAGAAACAGAATCCCATACATATGCAACAGAAACAGAATTAGCGACAGAAAAATGGCTGTTTGACGACAGAACGTAAACAAGTCTACATTGATTGTTGCTGGCAGCAACAGAAATGCTAATTTATAGTGGGGGAGAGGTTTTTTCCTGCATCTGTCATCTGTCAGTTTTGCTAATAAGCCGACGATATCTACAATAAATATTATCTTAGATTAGAACCTACTTTCGAGTGAATGCAATTTACGTACCCCTAAAAGTAAGCAACTGTATACCTAATTTTAATTCAGGGGTGTTGACCAACCATTTCCGTTTCAATAATGTGACGTACTAAAATGTTAATTATGAGTAAAACTTATGTTCAAAGGGCATATTTTTTCCGATATCTAGATGTCGTTTTTTCGCTCATAAAAACAACAACATAAATATCGAAAATTGTTGTACGTGTTTGAATTCCATATACATAACAAAAGGAAGGGTCGATTTTTGACCGGAAGCGAAACTAGTTGTAATTAAAAAAATTTTTTATTTTTGCAAACAGTATACATTCGAAAAAGTTTCAATATCCAGCCTTTGTAGAGTAAGCCTTAAAAGCTGGTTACATCTGCATTAATCTAAGTTGAACTGTTCGTAGGGCACATTTTTTTTTGGTAAATTTAAGAAGCGGCAGCGGACTAGATATTTCCCGACTTCGAAGATGTTTGTCTATTTCACTGTGAACACAGTCAACCTCCTGAGTAGAAAATGGTCAATGGTGTTCCAAATTTCTAAATAACTCTTTTAAATTCTAAAAATAAAAATGGAAAGGCGTGGACATTATCTAATTTATGTCACTTCAAAGCCTGATGAATTCAATTTAAGTTTTATCAAACAAAAGCTGCCTTTATATTTCTACAACTGCGCTCGCTTTGAAACGTCACTCCGAAAAAAAAAGGTAATGTTTGCCCGTTGAGAAAAACAAACAGTAGCAGTTATGTTAATGATAAAAGACTAAGCATTAACTTTAGGTGGCAAAAACCGAAAACGAGCTTTGAATCTGTTTTCTGTTGGTCAATATCCATTTCGTCTTTCATAGATAATATGTTCTTGATCGGAAATTCAAACTCATATTGGGATCTATTGTGTCAACAAAAATGTTCTCATTTGTAGGTGCCATGCACGTTCGTCAAAACAGTGTGGAATCTAGTACATAATTCATTTTCTTGATCTTTGATGAAACCCCGTTGACATACAGCAAAACAATACTAAACAAAACAAAATCTCGCTAACGTCAAATCAAACCAATAATCAAACTTGCTAATTTTAGTATGGATAAGTATCAAAAGTGACACTAGATATCTCAGGATTGATAGAGATACACCCAAATAGATGGAATATTCGGAAAGAGCGCATGCGAAAACATAAGGTGACATTGACAGCTCAAAAAGTATACGTCAAAAAAATTCTCGGGCGACGACATTTACACTGGTGTTGCCATATGCCAAGACTTCAGTAGCAATTTCCATATGATATATGTCGAATATGTCTGCGTGCTCAGTTTTTGAGCTAAATAATTTTTTCTAAAAAGAAAAATATGTTATGTTTGCGATTTTTCATAATCATTTTAAATTCTTTAAAAAACCTGAAATGAAATACAAAATTTCTTGAAACTCAGTTGTGCATTCGCATTTGAATGGCTCCTCTGACTAAGCCAACTTCGGGACGCAGGTTACCCAGTTTAGATTTATTTTTGTTGGTAAAAGTCTCTGCAAAGTTCATTTCCCGATATGGAAGAAATATAACTACCTTCCCAAGGCAATTTAAATAGCAGAACCGGCAGGATGCAACTATTCAATCGCAATGTCTGACAAATAAGTCGGAAAACGAACAGGTAGCGTAATTCGAACAGCTGCAATTCCACAACAACATGTTGCAGTAATTAAATATTCAACATATAAATAATTGTAAATACGAACAGGGCACTTTTGGCATTTTGAGTGGTGAATCACATTTCGAGTTGGTAAGCTTTGCTGTAAACCAGAAAAAAAACCTTTATTTGTCCGTCAAAAACTATCAGTTGATAACATCAAAGATCAGTATATCAGTAACTGCATGAGCGCCAATAGGGATAGCGGCATCTTAATTTCTTCGAGGATGCTAGACTGCTGTAACACTAACTTGAGACCCCTGTCGGGAGATGTTGCAATACTCCCTTGTGCCCGAATTGGATCAATCAGACCTTCAGAACAAGTCGTTCCTACATAACGGTGCCACGCCATATACAGCTTGTACTATATGGGGCACATTTTGCAAGAAGTTTTATAGGTACCTACTCCTACAGATAAAAAAAAAATTAAATAAAAATATAACCAAGACTGATAATCTTGACAGAACTGGTGTAGCTAATCCAAACTTTTTTTCGGTTTCTAAAGGTTTAACAGCTTCAATGAAAATTTTGAAAGCTTTTTTTCGGTGGTTGTTGGTGGCTAGGAAGGAACTGCGTGGTTTAAGATGCCCGGAGTTCAATAATCCATTAGAGAGAAAAAAAAAGGTCTCTGAGGTGTGGATTCACTTGATGCACTCGGCGAATTCGCTGTTGAAGAAGCCAGTGTCGGAAGGTGGTCAGCATAAAGTTAGACCATGGTCAAAGACCTCCAACCAATGTATTCTGGTACAGGAAATAAGTCGAATTTATTTGAAAAATCTGAACGCTAAGAGGCCCAGCGTCATAAGTCCACAAGCCAAAAGTCCATAATGGACTTGCCATCTTGTCTCCGAAGGAGAATTTCAATATATATTTTAGAGCCAGCATTCGCCCTTCGGGTCTATAAATTGATAGCACTGATAACATCTGTTGTGAATCCTCATCACATCAAACGAATTTGTTCACCACGCCAGTTAAGTGAGCTGTTATTTTATTCAAATATAGACCAATGCTGGATAGCTGCAGGCTCCTTCATGCCAATAATGACGAACATACAATTAGGCTGTACTACCCACACGTTTAAAAAAATGTGCCACCAATCTTACACATTAACCGTAGTTACACTAAACGTGTGGCTAAAGTATCTACCTTTAATTGAAAGTTTATATGGATGCATAAACCCGATTGAAATCGATTGCAACGAATTGCAACTCATTTGCATACATATTTCAAATTTCGAGAGCAAGCTAAACGACACTTTGCAACTTTGTAATATGGATATTATTTTACAAGCAGCTCATGTTTCGATCGCTGCCTACGGGTGTATGATAAGTACCTACTCGTCTAGGAAAACCGGTACTAGAGGAATACGAAAATTAGAAGCAAACATGTCATTAAGTGTCATATAGCTTAGCTGAAAAATCATTGGGCGTTCATTGGAGAATTATATTGTGTGCCGAAATGTTTTTGATGGATATTATACATAAGAAGGCTTAGAAAGTTGTTTAAAGTACTTCTCTTGGGAAAGGCAAACATTTTCATTGCAACCAAAAAGCTCTGCTCAAATTGTAATCTTCTGCAAATCTTCCCAAAAGGTTTCCAAAATCTGATGCTGACCTTGTAATAAAGGACATTTTGGGTAAGCGATTTCTTCGCTGTTGCGAAATGGAAATTAGTGGGCGGTGAAATGCCACAATTCAAGGAACAATTTTGTAAAGTTACTTGGAGCATCCACCACGGAAATACCTACAGTCTACAACTACGACCAGTCTTCTGTTTGTCAGAATCAGAACGTGTACATTTTATGCCAGTGAACGATGTTTTATTAGTTCAACTGCCCGTCTCTGTAGCTGTCAAATTAAAATTAGCTCTAATCGAGTGCGATTTTTGTATAACATCTACAATTAATATAGCCCCAAAAAGAGATAGTGGATTAAAAGTAACTGAGTTAACTTGTTTAAGGAAACTCTGTTAAAAATAACCGATTTATCAATTTCCCGTTTAAATTTTATAAAAACTAAAATAAAACATTTGGTTGATTAATCTAGAAACTGATTCTAACATCTAACTATAAAAACAGCATTTTTAAAAAAGCTATTTTTTTCTAAAATTAATTGTACGATAATTTAGAGAAAATCTGAGTTTGCTGTCAAGTTATAAATGAGTTATTAGTTATTCGTAAAACTAGCCATGATGGAAAAGGCGATACAATTGTATCGAATTCGATACAAATGAGTTTGCTCGAGTACAAAAGTACAATTTCCTTTAATTCGAAAGAATTTATCCACCTGTATCTTTCAAATTCTCTTGCAATTTGTAAAGCTTTTCCTAAGAAACAAATTAAAATAATCGAGATGATGCTCACTTCGTCATTTTGGAAGACATAAACAAGAGAATTAATATTCAAAATCACTTTAAAAAATTTCTGGAGTATTTTACACCAGAAGCAGTTGTATCAGGAAAATCTAATTCTATATTGAAATTTGTTTACGAATTTTTTCCTAATGAAAAAAAGAATATTCAACAAATTAACAATGAATATAGAACCGACTGCTAAATAATTCAGCAATTTAAATATTATTCAATTTCAGAATTTTGGGCTGAATTCAATTAAAAACGAGTCTAATGAGGTGATGTTTGAAAATATTTACAAAATTGCTCAAGCCGTTCTCGCTATTCCTCACTCATCAGCGAATGTCGAAAAGATTTTTTCTTACCAGACATTCATAAAGTCGAAATGTCGAACTTCAAGTCGACACTTGCTGGGCTTGGATTGAAACAAAAAATTTGATTAGAAATTCATCCTGTTCCGAGTTTCAAGTTCAGGGCAATATTTTGAAGATGAATTTGCAAATTGAGAGTATAAACCCTGAAGAGCTCATAGACTAAAAATAGAAACATTTTTTTTTGTAGGTTTGTATAGTTTTGCTATGAAGTCATTAATGTTTTGTTAATTTATTTTTGTTTATGTTTTTGAAATTAAAATATATTTGTATTCACTTCTGTATACGGAAAAAAGTTTTCAATACAACTGGCTCCATTTCAGGACGATCTTACAACAGTTTTCAGTACAAATCAACACTTTTTCAAAATGTTGGGAAAACTGAAAAAACTGACTGAAAATTCGAAATTCGAAATTTTGACAAAACAAAAATTTATTTCACATAAAAACAAAATAAACGTATTTTTTGTAGATGTCTTGTTATTGCACCAAACGATGCGGAATTTTTTTATTAACAATTTTGCATTTAAAAACATATTTTGAGGAAAAGTGGAGTTGTCCGGTTCTTACGCTGGCACCTTCAATTTTAACCTCACTTAAATTTCAATTTTGGTTTAAAGCGGGTTAGCCGTTTTCGAAGAATTCGAACTCATTTTAAACCATAATAACCATCATCCCGATTTGCGTCGTTAATTGGGACCAGAAAAACACGACGGAAATCGAAATAATGATTCCTAACCTTAATTACATAAATTTCTCCAAACTGATTGTGTTCTTTTAAGAACCGAAGAGTTTTCCAATGGAACAATATCTCGCTGGCAAGACAAGGCAAAGTTTCTCGAACAGAGGATTTGGTAATTTTAAGTTAACGCAAGGGTGTTCAAGTTCAAACTGTGAAGATACGGTAGAAAAAACGGCAAAATGAAAGGCAAACGACTTATTCGAACGACGTTATAAAAGATAATGAATTTTATTCTTCATTTGACAATTAACCTTTTGTGTGTTTGCTTACAATTTGACATTTGGGCATTGTTCTTACTATGCTTGCTGCATTCAGTGTTCGTTGGGGGTATTGACTTGTCGGCTGCACTTGCCTTGGAAACCTCGTAGTTTCCAACAGATTGACTTCACGTAAAGTGTAAATATATAAAAATCTCGTGTCACGGTGTTGTGGCCTCCAAAACGGCTGGACCGATTTTTATGAAATTTGTTGTGTATATTTGGTAGGTTTTAGAATCGTTCGTAAAGTATATTTCATACAGCTAGGTGATTAGGGTGTCGCATGTCCACAACATTTTTGCCTTTTATTTTTGGCGAACATCTTTTTTTGTATTCTTTTTAGATTTGTCATTAAAAATATCTATATAGCCCAAAATCTTCACCTTCACCCCAACCCACCATTTTTTAATTTAGTATTTTTGTGTGAACAATATCCAAATGATTTAGTCGTCGTTCGTTTTTAAAACAGAACTAAATGATTTATGTTGTTGAACTTCCCCAATTGAACTATCATCCACACATGCGCAAGTCCTTGACGTGAAGATGCGTCACTTGAAGGGAATCACAATGGGTCTTATGATGGCCTCCTTCCCTAACTTAACCTAACCCAACCTCATTTCATTCAAGAAATAATATTTTCTTTTTAAGGGGGGGATGTCTGAAAATTTTATTTCGTAAGGAAAGGAGAAAATATCAATTCAAACACACTTCGGAATTGACAATCGTCTAATTTTGCCCTCCTCTGAAAACGTGAGAGCCACCCTTGGTGAAAATGACGATTAAAATTAACGGAACCTTATTTGACGCCAAGACCGAAGGACACGTGCACCACCTTTCAGTTTAAATCGAGCTGCGTTTCGTTATGCTTCCGCACTCAAAGAACATATTTTTCGGCGCGTTAATATTGGGCCATTGAATGACGTGTCTCAGTATTGCAAAGCATTTTCCGTAACATGAAAGGTGTCCTTTTCGTTTCGTCATTCCAATTGAATTGGATGAACTTGCTATTGCGTGCGGTCAGACATCTACCGAAATTGCATTGTGAAGAATGTGGTCTACCAGCTGCATTTGATTTCGTTTCCACAGAATTTGAAATTGAAAGTCGGCTCAGTTATAATTTTATTGCGCAACCTGGGTGCACCAAATCAAATGTCATTGTAGTGACGATTTTAAGGGGAAAATTCAAAGTCGAAGATGTTAAGTTTGTTCTTTTACTTTCGTAGTTAGAATGGAAAAGACTGTCAAAATGGCTGTGTTGGGGATAAGTTCTCTTTCAGAGAGGGACACGAAAAAGTTAGGGATCGGTTTTGTAGTTATATATGAAAAATGAAAGATACATAATTAAAAAATTCACAAAAGTGGTACGAAAAGTCATTAAAATGTCTGAGAAACTCGAAGATTTGGCTAATTTTAATTCATAAACAATATTAGTTGATTCATCTAGCGATGAAGGTGATTTGGAATTAGTAATGAAACTTCTTTTTGATGAGTCCCAATATATAGAAGAATTTGCACTGATTGAACTACAAGCATTCGAGAAAAGGAGAAAGCAACACTGCATTAAAAATTACGTACAAGAGATTGTCCCTTCGTGGAGGAGGACGAACTTCGTCGGCACTTTCGAAAAAAATCCTCATTCAATTTAAGTTGGCCAGGAATGTTTTAATGCGTTTTAATGCGCAGGAAATGAAAACATATGCACGAGTATGCCAAATAGGACAATAAATTTCAAATCATGTACCAAACTTTCCAATTCATACACCAAGAAATTTGTTGAGTAAAAATTCATAAGATTCTCAGTGGAGAGGTAATATCTTGCTCTCTCTATGAGGCCATTTTTTTTTACGAATTTTTCGAGTTAAGCAAAGGCATTGAGTTAAAATTCGTAAGAATTCGTATCATTCCGCGAACTCTGCATATTCCGTGTGATTCCACATTTTTGCATTTAAGCGTCTTAAATTTCCCGTACGTTTCGATTTCGCTTTGACAATAATCAATAAGTCGCAGAGACAATCACTGTATGTTTTTGCTGCCAGCATTTGACTCAAATTGACCTGCAATCCGACTGAGCAAGACTGACACGAGCAAGAAAATTCTGCAAATAAAAGCCTTAAATGCTCATATTGAAATGGCTTTAATTGCGTTCCTATTCCTAACACAAATGAGCGATGTATAGGCATATATGAACCTGAACCCGCCTTAAATTCAATCAACATTCAGTTACCACCTCTTGATGTCAATGTCTATACCAGTGACAACCATTCAAAGTTTATTCCCCTGTGGCAGCACAAAGGAAATCCACTTAATAACATCGTTTCAAATCGAAATAATTCATTCACCAGCATGGTACCGAGCCGCATTTATGCAGCTTTCTTCAATTTGGTTGCACCTCGGGCAACCGAAAGATATTGTGCATTCTTCGTTTAGACGCCTATGGATATCAGCACGCATTCGATTTGATCGCGCCACATGATGTTTTCAATACATTAGATCATATCACGAGAGTCGTCATCAGCGCTGCAGTGGCGCAGTGCAGTTGCAGCGGCAGCACAGACTTCATACTCTTCATTGGGTGCGGGAAAGCGCTTCTACCTAGGCGGGATCGCAAACGCATTTGCTGAAAGAACGAACAGAGCATGCGTTGTCCCAAACCGCTCGCGGCCTGCTAGCACATCCAAGTTCGGTTTGCGACCAGAGTTTGTCGCTTTTTCTGCATTTATTTGACTTAAGTACGTATCGCAGACCTAATGGACGTGAGCACTTGAATTACGTGCATCAAAGAGCCATCCGCGGATCCAGCTTGTCATGCGTTGACATTTTCATTTATTATGTTTTTCATTTCCATTTTTGGCCGTGCCCTAATCCATATGGATGTAGATCGATAACTTTGTATCTGCGACTCATTAGTTGCAGCTTTTGTTTTTCAGTCATCGCGGCACACAATGTCAGATCCAATCTCCCACAGATGCAAGTACCTAGACCTACTCGTGTTGTTCAATTTCTTGTGCAGGAACGCACTTATTGAACTATTTCATGGGAATCCCGTACTAAGCGAAACATGAATATTTTCGAAGCAGAACAAAAACACTGCTGGCAGGGCTGTTGGTATGTGTTTTGCGGTCTTGCTGGCAATGATTCTCCCATTTGGATGAATAAACCGATTGATATGCGAAGAGAAAAGGATTTAACAGCCGCAGACACCTGAATTCCCACCAGGGAACGGGAACATCAACCACGACCACGACCGCTGACAACTGGAACTTGAACGTGGAAAGCAGATGCCCCCCCTCGTGGACCCGGTTCGTCCTAAACCCGATACTGAACCAAACAGTTGACTCTATTTTCTGGTGTATGTTTTATTAATGAAGCTTGACATTAATAAAACATCTGCATGGATTATGCTGATTCCCCTTAGGAATGATGACGATGATGATGATAATGATGCGATGGGGACCGGAACGCGCCGTTGCTTATATTCCGCCAGCTGAGACGAAGAAAATCACACACAAGTCTGTGAGGCATTTGCGGCGACTGAAGAGATTTATTCGCATAAGAGTATTTCGTGCACGCTGCACGGATACGTTGGAGAAATTTTGCTGTTGCAAACGTAGTTGAAGCTTGAAGCCGGCTCGGCTGGTGGCTGGTGCCGCCTTTGTGGAATCGGATTGCTTTGATTTAAATCTAATGAAGGCTCAGTGGAATGCCTTGGAGTGTTTAACAATATGAATACTTTTGGATGGTATTTTTATTGGCAACAAATCTAACGGACGGCTCTTGGGAGGAGCGCAACAAGTGCGCGCACGTGAGTCCATATGGATAGCTGTGAGTTCTATGGCTTATTTATTGATTAGGGATCACTATGCGCAATTTGCCGCCACTTGAGGCGGCATTTTTGTTTTTTTCTGATTTTTTTTGTTTGATGTTGTTTTGCATTCCTAAATTGATTGAGACCTATTTGTCGTGATTGTTATCGAGTCTTAAGCGAGTTATGCATCTTGATATGTAGCAATTTATGTCGATCTGATTAGGCTACGCTGAATATAAAATTTTCAATTTTCCTAGCCAGTGAGATATTGCACGCTGTGCACTGATGCCAAGAGGTGTATATGAGCTCAGCGTCTTGTTTGGTTGGCTGGGTATATATCCTGTCAGATCGTGGGTGGATTGGATGTGCAATTGATTAATGATTTGTATACCTATCTGATCGCGTTTCTTTGCGATCGTGAGCACACTTTTGTGTTTGCTTTTGATACAGAGATGAGGGGACTTCTATAGCGAATGCGAGCTTGTTTCTTTTACATTAGTGTGCTATGTACATACCACGAAAAGAGCGAGATTTATCATTCTAGGTGGACAAATAGAGTCTAGGTTAGGTATGTCAAAGGCAATGCTGATGGATCATTTTAAGTGTGATCATAAGTAGGGTTCGGATTTTCATGCACTAAAGATCTCAAAATATGCGCTGCTTAAAAATGCAAAATATGCATTTAAAATATGCACTTAAAATTAGTTAAACTTAATTTCGGTTCAATTTAAAAACACATTTTCTTCAGTCTATAAGAATACGTTAAATTTTTTATTTTTATTATTTAATAAAATAATAATAAAAAAAAACACAGTTAACGTAAACATAAACATCTTCCTTTGTTTAATAAAAATAAATAATTCAAAATAAATTCCTTACTTCCTTAATTCATTTTGAAAAGTTTTATTTGCATAGATCATGAAATTTCCGAATTCAAAACGTTGGCGATTCGGTCTTAAGAATGCCTTATAGAACGAAAAAGATCTCTCGACGTCAACTGAAGTTAGTGGAGCATTTTTGAACGAACAAATCTCATCGACGGTAAAGTGTTTTGTGTAATTTTCGTCATTGCAGTCCAATGTAAGGGTCTTACTTACATTTTGCATTATTGCAAATCTTTCATTGTGAAATGAACAAAAGAAAAAGATAGTAGCTTTAAGCTTCGTTTGCACTGACATAAAGGGGATATATTTTTACTGTCTAGTTACATTTTGAACAATATGCTCCAAAAATATGAATTAATATTATAAAAAATATGCAAAGTATGCAAATATAGTAAAATTTGCACAAAAATTGCAAAATATGTATTTATAGTAAAATATGCAAAAATATGCACTAACGGTTAGATGCCTTTTTAAAGGAAATTTCATGATTTTATACATTATAAGTTGCCTTGCATCCAAGGTGTTCATAAAAAACATGCATTTGCATGGAAATCCGATCCCTAATCATAAGTAAAGTGCGTATTGTTACGAAAATTCAATGGAAGAACAATTTTATGATGGGAACTTGGAAAGATTTCAAAAACAGATATCAGTTGATTTCAACTGTTAAAGGAAATGATCAATTTTTCGAGAGCCTGTCACATTTTTTTTTTGCCAAAATACCCTTTTTTTAGTTGGAGTAGACTCAAAAATTTCAAATGCTGTTATATACAAATAAAAACCTTTTAAATGTAACGCAGTTGCCAATCACAATACTTTTATATAGTTTTTGGCGAACCAGTACTTGTTAAATATCGTTCCAAAATTCTAAATAAGCAGAATGCTTAAGAATTGGCCCTTTTCTTACGACTTTTCAGAATACCTACTGTAGCGGTCACACTGATGATCGTGTATATTTAACTCGAAGATTGGCCGACACTAGAAAACAAATTGGCTAAAATTTGACTGCATTCTATGGGCTGTGCTAAATAAGACCCCAGGAAGTAAGGCCCCAAAAGTAGAAATTAAATAAAGGCCCAAAATTGTGATATATTCTTATAATGAAATTACAGTGGATGTCGAGTATATCTAACTACGGTGAACATATATGTCGACAGAAAATAAAGGACAATATAAATAAATAAATGCAAAATATAAATATAAAAAAGAAAACATTAGGATAACAAAAAAAGAAACATAAACAGTTTTTCTTCAGTGGGTAAATTCACATAAGAGTGTGAAAGGTAGGTAGTACGCAGCGTTGTCAACCAATTTCGACGAAAAAATGCCTAAATTGAGAGTAAAAACATGACCTTTTCAATAAAATAATGCTCAAAATATTTCTTTTGGTAAACTGGAACAATAAATCAAAAATTAAACACAAATATAAAAAAATAAACAACAACAAATTTTATTTCCAAAAAAAAAAAACTTTAATTATATATATATATATATATATATATATTTCGAGAGATAATCGAATCAGACCACCATTGTCGGGTCTCTTTTCGTCTCTCTACCACTGTAAATCTTACTCAGAGAGACTCTCTGGATTTCTCCACAGTTCTTCTCTGGGCTCAATTCCTAGTGTTAACGCTAGCATCTGTTTATGGGAGATCCGTTTCATCGACTGGGTCTTTAATTATAAATCACAGAAGAAATTCTTAATAAGAGCAAAATTCATGACTTTTTAGTTTCATAAGTAGGTAAAAAGTACTGAACAAAACGGACATATTTTTGGTCCATATTTTGGTCTTGGTACTTGAAATCATACGTTAAATAAAAAAAAATTAATTAAGAAAATCAAAAAACCCGACTGACTGTAAAAAAGAAGAATTAAAAATATGTGAAAAAGACGCATTTGAGTACCTATAACTAACTATGACCGGGGAAGAATACGAATATTATGACACCTCACTCTTCAGAATCGGTCAAGCCGTTAAGGCTACAGGGAGTCCCGTAGGAACGTACATAGGATACGCGCGAAACACATAACCCTCCCTGTGTCCAGTCGGGTAAAAAAATAAAAAGTCAGTAGGTATGTTGAATCAAAAAAAAAATTTAAAATAGAAAAATATTTGAAATAAAAAACGATGCCTTTTTGAAAAAAAAAAAAACAAACCTTAGAGCCCTAGCTAATTAAATAATGCCTAAAGGCATGAAAAAGCCTTAGTTGGCATCACTGGTGGTAATTAATTAATTTGAAAAGCTTTTGAAAAGCTAAGCAGAGCAGTTCTTTGATAACCATTGATACTTCCGGCATATCGAAACATGTTGCGACTCAACATGTGTAACAGCTACATGAAACATTGTGGCCTTGGGGGCAGATTCCGTTTATCAACGATCGTCAAACCGATATCGTTTTTGAAACTTTGATCACCGAAATAAGTCATATTCTTCTCGATTTTTTTTGACAAACGTCAGCTTTCATTATATTTTTGGAAAATGAACTGGATTAAAACTTGTAATTTTAGCACTTAGTTGCTAGCCTTGGAGATCAATCGTTTCGACGATAATCGTCTGAAAAGTAAAGGAATAAGTGCCCTGACAATGTGCGAAAAATAAAAAAAACTTCAGCAGATGGATCAGTAAAAAACTTTAATAAAACTGTTGCACATTTAATTTGTTCTAAAAACTTAACTACTTTTTATTATTGTTTCTAGTTACGGTATTAAAGTCAACCACCTTGTTTTACTGTAACCCAACGACTTGTAATAGTCCAAATTTTCAAGTACGAGAGATGAGATGTGAATGCAAACAAATTTTTTTCAAGTGTTTTAAAGGACAGGTTCCAAAATAAAGGCACAAAATCCGTCCTTTATAAAAAAAAAAAAAAAAATATAGGACAGGGGTAAAACAGAAAGGACTGTCCTTTTAAATAGAGGACGGATGGTCAGCGTAAGTAAACGAATGATATAATGTTTGATGTCATCCACTACATCGAACGCGTTCGTTATATTGATGGATTTTTTATACTAAATTAATTAACTCGTCACACAAAAGAGTTTTTTTAAAAAGATTTTATTCTTTCCGACTGTTCAGTCGCGATGTCAAACTTAAACTAAACCTCCCAATACAATCTTTGCCTTAAAACTGTCCATAATGTGGTGGGCGAGATTGATGCCGTCTTCTGGATCTGGATTATCTACAAACAACAAACTGCAAGTCAGGATTATGTTTTTTGTTTATTCGCGATAAAGCTGGGTGGTCTGTTTATTTTGTTGAATTGCATTTTTGGATGTAGTGAATTGTTGGCTTGAGATAATCATATCTCGAAGCATTTCCGTTATTGTGTGGTTGGACATTAACTTACTATTTCAATTAAGTCATTAAAAATATGTTTATTTTAACGGTTTTATTTGATGTTAAATTGAATCGATTATGGTTTTGCGTTTAAATACTTTAAGGGTTTTTAAACTAACTTATATAAAACAATCGTTATATCGGATAGCAAATCGTGCGCGCCGTTCGCTATATAGAGATACAAATACTAATGAAGTTATATCTGAAAAGCGTTCGTTATATCGCAAATTCGGTATATCGGTTATTCGTTATAATGGACGTCCCAATTTGAAAATGGAAATGAGGCCTTTGATTTTTATGAATGATTTTCAACGCTTGATTGTTTTAGTTATTCTTTTTTATTCTTTTTTTTTCTAACTGACATTAATTTAAAATATATGCCTCGCTTTAAAATTCGCGCGATTTGTTCATCTATTCTGCTACTCGCTGATGGTTGCAACGGGAGGCTTGCAATTTAAGTAAATCGCTCGATTTGTTCGATTTGCTCACTTTAAAAGCCATCAGAGCTGAAAAATCGCGTTTTTTAGATTTTCTGTTACGCAATTTTTTTAACCACGTGTTTTTTTAAATAAAAATTAAATTGGCCCAACAGGAAAAGATTAATAATATCCCAAAAAGTGAAACTGACTCCAATTTTTGAATTTTTTTGTTGTTGTTGTTGTTTTGAATGCGCATTTCTGGGGCATTATTTAATTTTTACTTTGGGGTCTTATTTCCTGGGGCTTTATTTTGAAACCTACAGATTGGGGAGCCATCCTGAGGCATTTATAAATTTAAGCAGGTCATTTATAGATTTGTTGGTAAGTTCTTTTAAGCTCTCGAAAAAAGGTATTCTGTTCGGATTCTCATTTTCTTGGTATAGTTTTTCAGCTTATTTATGTCTGGTGATAACTCCGAAGAGAGGGGACAATGATTTTTTGTTTATTTTCAGAATTCCCTCTTTTTTCTGCTTGTTATAGAAGGGCCTTATTTTCCTGGTTATTGTGCAGGTATCGAGCTGTCTTCATCTTTCATTTTTCACTGACAGTTTTTTCTTCTCAATAGCCTGTTTGAGATTGGCGGACAATCATCGCTGTAGTTTCGGCCTGGTTTAGTTTTTGAGTTTATATTTCGAATCGTTGCAAGTGATTTCGATTTTAAGGTAAAAGTCGTTCCAAATGATCTTTATACTCCCCCTCATGGTAATACTTTCCGGTTTCCCAAATTCAAATTTGCATAAAACGAAAAGGAATAAGACTGTCCGCGATACTAATAATCACTTTTAATGTCCAGGCAAAAAAGGCAAATTTTCAATACAAAATTCCATATTGCGACCTACAAAATATATAAAGTGAAGGTTAAAAATGATAGTTAGTAAGGCCCTGTGACCTAACATCAAAGTCGGTGCATTTATGAGTTGCCAAAACACAAAGCTAAAATATACCTACATAAAATCGCGCGGTCTGAGTCATCGTGTCCAGGCTTTACCCATTTCATATAATCTCACAAAAAAAAAATGCATATTTATATACAGAGGAAGTCACCATGGAGTTGAAGCAAATTGACCACAACTCAATCCAGCCTGCATCCCATATCCATTGATGCTGTATAAATATTGTAAAATGGCCAAATACGGAGAAGGAAATACCAGACAAGTCCAAGCCAGACACAGCCAATTATAAAGCAATACTTAGTCAAACAGAGACTCATCTTTGGAACAGCCAACATTAGAAAAAAACCGCATCAAATCAGATCTACGATTCCAATGACCAATTAAACTCGCGTCTTGCCCTGTCCGTGAGCCAATATTTGGTGCTGCTATTACAACGCCATCTAACTAGGAATGCACTGTGGGAAGGTGAACCTCGTATGTAAGAGAAAAGCGCGGCTCCATTTAGTCACCAAAGAGAGAAGCCGTCGATTTGATTTATGATTGACAATTAACAACCAAAGTGATCAAATATTGACATCAAACTGGAGTCGTCGCATCGGCAACCAACGTATATCCGCCAACCGCCACCACTTGGACTTGGTTCGCATTGAGTCCGAGTGTCAGTGACACAAACACATTGTTATGCAGTTGAACCGCACCACCAACCGATTGACGTCCAAGGAAACACCGATTTTCTCGCACGATGTGAAGTTCCTCAGCGCCGCGCACACATCGAGGCAATAAAAAGAAGAATAATGTTTTTGTGCGATGCATTGCGACAGTTGCAGTGAAACGGCCAGCGACTAGAAAGAAAATGCCGCATATATGTATAAGCTGGCTGACGACGACGACGACGACGACACTCATCTGTTCCAGCCTTTCGCAGTCACTGACCAATTCGACACAAGAATCACAGGAATGCAATAGCTCTTGGTCACAAGGATATGTGTCAGGTGGAAGTAGTGTGACGGGACCACGACCGTGCAAAGAGTCGGGCATAAATGAATTTAAATTCTGATATTAAGGTGTCGCCATGAAGCATGACTTCAATAATTCTATACCGCATTTTGCATTCACACAGAAGACAGAACAAACAAAACAAATTCCGAGTGAGTGCCCATCTATCAGAGGATTTTCCTCAAATGGATGAATTATTCCGCCATACGACGAAGATTGCAAACTAAATCAATTCTATGCCTCGAGGGATGGCCATTCGTCAAGTGCAAGTGCAACAAAGTTTCAACAGAATGGAAATGCATGTGCACTTCCGGAATGGGCACTGTGCACGGTATCTCTAACTCTGGGTTTGGCCGGCCGAAGTGTCAATTGTTTTGCTGTCAGATGGGACAGTAAATGGCGTGTGAGATGTGAGTAATTACTTGCAACCGGTTGCGTATATATGTCCCAAGTTATAGCGCAATACACGAAGGACCTCCTTAGACCGATTGTGATTGTGGCATGAAGAGATGGCTATCTCATACAATTTAAGCCAATTGGGTGTTATAATGTTGGCAACAAAGTATGCATTGAGACTTTTACCTATGGCCTCGCCTAGTATTTTTCTATTCAAACAACAGGTGTGTGTTCAAGTACTTTTTGGCTCTGTGTTTGCCCTTTAGGGTGAGGAGATTTCTTACTGCGATACGTATACCAGAGTTAAAAAGGTCGAATACGCAGTGGAGCCCAAATGACAGTAAAGCGAAGCAGTCCATCGAATGATATTGTCAGAATGCGTTTGGGAAAACCAAGAACAGCGGGGATGTCAAAAGTCTGAGTAGAAGCAGGAAGTCGGAATATCTGGCTAAAGTTAACGAAAATACAGTTTTTGCTGGCTCATCTCCTTTTAGCAAATTAACATTTTTCCTGTTGCATCAGCATAAAGTAAATGAAAACTGCGCAATATTTTCAAAAGGAAAGTGTCAGGGTTTTAGTCCATACTAAGCTAGAAACTTTGGTGTCCAAATTAAGTTATCGGTCTTCAAATTGGATTCCAAGGGCTGCTATTTAATTCGTAGGGTAAGGTCGGGAGGATTTGACAGGCAGGAGGAATTAGCATCAGCAGTTTTCGGAGAAACTAAGACCTTGGCAGCACTTTAAATGATGAGAAAACGAAGTTATTCACGATTGGTTTGAGTGATAAATAAACAATCACTGTGGTCTAGGAGATAAGTGGACGTCTTTTTTATTTTTCTGCCCATTTTGTCTAACTTTTATGGTAAGCGATCCAACTGTATATTTCAATTATGTAGCTTTCGACATTGAAAGTGCAATGTCGCTTAAAAATCACTAATAAACAATAGTTTATCCTGAGAAACATTACAAACGTTTTTTTTTGTACTAGTCCCAAAAGTAATCAAAAAGGAGGATTTGACATTTTTGCTGAAGGGGAAATTGACAGAGTGTCAAATCTTCCTTTATGAGTCAAAATAAAAAATGTGTGGTAAATCAACTTTTAACTCTTTTTTAGAATGTAAAAATGCCAAATATTGACAAGAACACAAAAACCCCACCGCAACATCGATGAAGCAAATGTTGTGAGAATGCCATTAAAGACATTCAAAACAAAACAGAGTCGATAAGTAGTGCTGAACTGCTGACCGAAAATTTGGTATTAAACGTACGACTTTATAGTTTAGACTCAAAGAAAAACAGGAAGGCCAACAAATTAACGCTCAATTCAGTACAAAATATTCGAAAACCAGTTCTCACAAGCAGATGGCAAATCCTCCTTAATGGTATGTCAATTACACTTTGAAAAGTTTGTGAAAAAACCTTACAAGAGTGTTAAAAACATTTTGCCTCTAGGTAGGATGAGATTTTTGGAACAAATCCCACCATCATAAAAATTGCGGAAGATCGAGAGTTTTCAAAAGTTTAGGGCTAAAGCATTCTGCACCATCGATACCTATTTTGGATTGATGATGGCGTTCGATTTTCTCTACTCAATTGATTAACTGCAGTCAAAATGAACCTCTCAACAATGAGACTCTTTGTCGTAGGAACCTCTATCGGGATTATTATGGATTGACACAAGTATAAAAAAATCCAAAAGATTGACAGAACTTTAAAAGCAAAGCTACACAAATTATTGGATCCTCTCTGCATTAAATTAAGACCATCCGCACACGATGTCAGACGAAAGGCGCATGTATATAATATTTCTGCGGAGCTTTTACTGAACCAAAAAGGTACAGGTCTTGAAAATGTTGATCAATGTGATGAAAAAATTCATCAATTTAAGTATTTTTAACTTTTTTATTGATGTGAAGAAACGGATTTCATCAATATGATAAATATAAAATGTATTAATCATTCATCAACTTTGTTCATTAATATTATGAAAAATGCATTAATATGGTGAACCGAAATTTCCTTTCAATTTCATCAAGATGATGAACGCGTTCATCAATGCTATGAAAATTCATATCTTAGCAATCGTTCTTCAATATGATAATTCCATTCATCTACTCGATGAACAAATAATTAAATTCATCAAAATAAGTGTTTTCATCATATTGATGAAATGTTTTAATGAAATGATGAACCTAGTTCATCAGAAAATAAAAAATACGTAAAAATTATAAGAATCCAGCCAAAAACATTGATGAATGCACTTTCATCATATTGAAGAACGGTTCATCAAACGTCAAAAAGTTTTCACGAATTTGTTCATCATATTGGTGAAAAGTACATTATATCAATAAATTTTCAATTCATGAACGCCATTCATCAATATGAAGACGTCTTTTTTTTCACTGTTTGGCCAAGATACGTGTACGACGTTAGAGAGTCGCTTGAAATGGCTCTCTAAGCCTGTTCGGGGCAGAACATGGAATTTCAGTGCGACCACACTTTGGCTAAGGCCTGATTGCTCCTATTACGGTTCTATTTGAAGATGAGTGGATATAACCCTAGGGACAATTGACGCACCTGCTCTTGCAGCATGTGAGACTTGCGTGCCAAGATGATTCTGATTCATCGGCCTGAAATATTTCTCTGCCCTGACACCCAATAGAAGTGAATAGTTAACTGCTCCGTCATCCGCCATGTTCGACAGTCTAAAGCTACTCTCGAATGGTTTGAGAGGAATATCACACGGATATCACGGTTTTCTTGAGCCAAGATAGGACCTTTTTAATTACCATTAGTTTCGCCTGGAACAAGCTACAGTAATTTGGGAGACGGGGAAGAAACTGAAATAAGAAAACATCATCTCTTCGTCAGTTTCTGCTCCGTTAGTAGAAAGGTCAACCGAATCATCCTCTAGTAAAACTTCACCCTCCCAGAAATAACCTGCATGGGATAATAGGTAACCTGGAAGTTCTTGTCAAAGCCTAACTTGGGAGTTGTTTAGTACATGTTTTCTGAACCCATTTCGAAGTTATTCAAAATAGAGGCTTCGCCAATTTGTTTACTAGACCAAAGAATCCTCTTTATTTAGCTTGAAGTAGTTTGAAGTGTATACACGTGCTTCTGAGTAAGGCTTAGTGCATGCTTCAATTTTTAGGACTACACGCTCAAAAATTGATCATAACGCGAGAGTTTTGCTCGGTTAAAAAAAATGGGTTAGAATTAACTAGGTCTCTGTTAAAAAAAAAATTTTGGTATTCATTGTTAAAAACAACAGCGATAAAAAGTTTAAATGCATGCTGTTAAAAAAAAACAATTTATCTGTTTTTATCAACCAAGTTCCTAGATTAATACCACCCAAAAAGTTTTATTTTGGTTTTTACGACAGAGAAAATTCGGAGGGGAAATTGATAAATCGGTTATTTTAAGCAGAGTATCTTTAAACAAGTTGACCTGGTTATTTTTAATCCACCAACTCTCTAGGTGCTTTATTGACAGTATTACTCTTAGCAGTTTTTAACCGAAAGTTTGTTTGCACGTACATACAGAAACAATTTACATATTCCACTTTTACTTGTTTTGAGATATTAAAAAAAACGTTTCTTAAGCCGTGGAATACACATATTTTGATTTTTGCAGCCAATATTTGAATTTAGTAATGGAATAGAGGAAGTGAAATAAGGAATACATATGTTTTGATTCTAACCCATGTATTCAACTTAAAATATCTCTGGAATTAGTTGGCTTTTGAATCTAACGAAAACAATAATAGAAAGATCTCAAGAAAGATAATTAAAATGCAACGTTAACTCGACTTTTTCAAAAACTATTCACACCAGGACCCACATTCTCAAAAATTCTCCTATACGTTTATCTGCAAAAATCTCCGATGCGATGCGAAAAACTGAAATTTGCAATTCTCGAAATCCGTATACGAGCATATCTCTTCGAATTGTACTCGTCTGCCTTTTCCATGCGGATGCAGCGTCTCGCATACGGAATTACTTACTGACGATTGGCTCATAGCAATGTTGCGGTTATCTCTTATGCAGTTTATTAACTTCCTACTGCAAAAAATCGAAGGGAACACAAAATCTGAAAACACATCCGATTTTTCAACACCAATTAATTAAAATTAAGTTTTACCTTTTCTTGAGCTGTTAAATCGTTTGATTTAAATTGGTCAAGCATATGCGGAACCAAGAAATCGATGAATTCCCGTGCCAAGCGCTTATTTAGCCGAAATAATTTTATAAACTTTGTATCAGTGAGTTCAAAGCAATCTTGTGGCTTCCGAATAGTTCGGTATATTAACGTTGCGCCTAACTTCTCTATTGCCAAATCAACAAATATTAAGCCCAAATCACCCCAAAGAATCCATTGCGAACACACAGAAATGTTCTCTAAAAACATACAAGTATTTTAATATATGTATATATCTCTTTTTTTATCAATCGAAAATAATAATTTTTAAACCAATTTAAATATTGCTTTGCACGGAAAGAATTGAAAATCACCAATTGCAAAATTTTGAGTTGCAATTTACGATTTATATAAAGGGTGATTTTTTAGCTGGTTTGGTTTTGGCAACACTGGTTTTGACAGCTGAAGTGTGTTTAGTACCTTGTGTCACTGTCAAACAGCTTCAGTTTGGTTTGCAATTTAACCATGGATCGTCTTACAAATGAACAACGCTTGCAAATTATTGAATTTTACTATCAAAATTCGAGCTCGGTTCGAAATGTTCATCGCGCGCTGCTTCCATTTTATGATCGGCATTCTCGACCTTCTGAGCAGTCTATTCGGAAGATTGTGACCAAATTTCGCACCAAATTTACTTTGTTGGACATTAAACCACCAACACGTTTACGTACTGTGCGTAGTGAAGAAAATATTGCGGCCGTATCAGCTAGTGTGACAGAAGACCGCGAAATGTCGATTCGGCGCCGTTCCCAGCAGTTAGGCCTTTGTTACAGCACTACGTGGAAAATTTTGCGGAAGGATTTGGGCGTAAAGCCTTTTAAGATACAGCTGGTGCAAGAACTAAAGCCAGCCGACCTACCACAACGCCGAATTTTTGGTGAATGGGCTCTTGGAAAGCTGGCCGAGGATCCGCTTTTTTATCGAAAAATTGTGTTCAGCGATGAGGCTCATTTTTGGTTGAATGGGTACGTAAATAAAATATTCAAAATTGCCGCATTTGGAGTGAAGATCAGCCAGAAGCATTGCAACAGCTACCAATGCATCCCGAAAAGGCCACTGTTTGGTGCGGTTTATGGGCCGGCGGCATTATTGGGCCATATTTCTTCAAAGATGATGCGAATCGCAGCGTTACTGTCAATGGTGAACGCTACCGAGCGATGATAACAAACTTTTTTTTGCCCGAAATGGAAGTTCTTGACTTGCATGATATGTGGTTTCAACAAGACGGTGCCACATGCCACACAGCACGCGAAACAATGGCGCAATTGCGAGGCGAGTTTGGTGAACAGTTAATTTCACGTTTCGGGCCGGTCAATTGGCCGCCTAGATCGTGCGATTTGACACCATTAGATTATTTTTTGTGGGGGTATGCCAAGGCTAATGTGTATAGGGACAAGCCCGCTTCGATTGACGCACTGGAAGCCAACATCCATGCATTCATTCGTGAGATACCGGCCGATATGTGTGAAAGAGTATGCCAAAATTGGACTCAGCGGATGGGCTACCTGAGACGCAGCCGCGGTCAACATTTGCATGAAATTATCTTTAAACATTAAATTGCAAGGTTCAAACTATCGATTCAAATAAATATTTCATTCATTTTTTCGAATTTTTTGTGTTTTTTTTTTTTAAAAAAAGTTCTAAACCTCTTAAAAAATCACCCTTTATTTGTCGCAAATCACAACGAAGTTTTCATTGATTGATACAGAAATTGGTAATTTGACATTGAAAACAAGAATAGCAAATTCTGTTTGTTGTAATTTACGTTTAGAAGTTTCAATTCGAGCTTCTTTTATTTGTAGTGATTTGCGAGATTGTTTGGCGCAATTTGCCACTCCAATAGGTCAATTTCTCAAACACCACTTCACAATCTCAAATTTGGAAAAATATTTGGTGATTTACCAAAACTGAATGATGAATCAATAAAATCTTGTAATAATTTAACACATGAAACTGAAAACGTATATTGACGTAGAGAAGTCGTAAATTGCAAAATATTTTTTGTAATTTCCATGGAATCAACTACCTAATGTGTGGAATTTTTGTATGCCCATGTACCTATCGAAATCCTTTTAAGTCCTTTCTTTTTATGGATGAATGTATGTATGTGGTATTGCTAGACAGCTGCAATCATGAAGCCAAATCTTCATTGTGCACATTGCGTTGCGGTGCAGAGACAGGCAGTCGGTATTCAATCTTTGTTTAAAGCAGTCGGGTTAAAGTTGTTTAAATTGAAATATAACTAATTCGTATGGATAGTGAGTGTCCTACTAATTTTAAAGCATTCTGGAATACATTCTGTAAGTACCTATCGAATTCCAAAAACCCTGAAGTACCTATGCAAATCTATATTTTTTTCAGAAGTTACATCTTGCTATTAGAAAAGAAGTATCAATTGGAATGTATTCTAAAATATGTAATTGAAAAGAATTGTAAAGGTTCGTATTAATGTCAAGTTCATCTAAATATTTTTTTTGTATTTTAAATTTCATCATAGACCGAAAAACCACCCCAGACAAATCCCGTTGTCTCCGGACGATATGGCGCCGTATGATTTTCTTGGATATTAGGAGGAATACGAAAATAACCTAATTAATAAAACTATGAATTTTGATTTGTAAATCACAAGATATAAGTTGCAAATTGAGAATAAAGTTTTCTAATTTCACGACAAAACATTTTCAATTTGATACGGCGATGCCTCAAATCACTACTCAAGAAACGTAAATTGCAAAATATGAATTGCAAATTGATAGAAAGAAGTTTCAATTTGTAAATTGCAACCACTGAAGTAGTAAATCTACTCCTGTTAGTTCGCAAATCAACACTATTGAGTTGCAATTCAAGACTAAATGGTTGTAATTTGCTACGGGACGAAATCGTAATTTACAACAGAAAAGTGGTAATTTACGAATTGTTTTTGCAATTTACAATCCATGTAATATCAAATTGATAACTATTTGTGTCAAATTGCGATCGGTTATGGCAATATCTATTTCTCCTTTGATCGCATTATTGATACTGAAAAGTGTTGATTCACTACTTTTGAGGGTCAATATCTTCACTTCGTACAATTTCTAGAATTGCGAATAAAAAGTCGTGAATTAGTAAATCCTTAGCTAAGCTCTAAGACTAGACAGACTTTTCGTGATTCTGCGCTTATTTTTCTTGATTTGAGCTTAAAATTCTTTCCGTGTGCTTTTTGATTTGATGGGCATTTTTTTTCACAACCTGTCAAAATCGTTTACGTTCGAGAGGTGAATGTAATTTTCGCATAGGTGGAAAAAAAACCCGTACAGCTTTGAGAATACCAATTTTCCTGCTATGCGAATATTTCAGGCGGGTTTGCTTGTGTGCGAATTATGCTAGCGGAATTTCAGAATTGGGGCCCAGAGCCTGCGTGACAAGATGTGGAAAAGTATCAAAATTTATAATAAAAAACTAAAAGAAATAATATTTTCGACAGCTTGTCAAGTCAACTGGACTCCTAGCAACATTCTCAAAAGTCTCAAGGGCTATAAATCTCAATTGCGGGTTTATTTCTTGTAACCATGATACATAACACACTTCAAATGAGCAACAAGAAATATGTGTGTTCAAACGCAAATTGACGATATTGTCTGATCATATCCCAGAGGCACCCTTGCGTGGGTGCACATGCAGCAATATAGCAAACAGAGTTCACTGCGGTTCATTAGTCAAATAGATATTTACCCAAGTGAGCGGGACATTATTTATGGGTGCATTTTTCAAATTTCGCATGTTGTCTGCAGTCCCTGATTTTGCCCGATGCCATGCCCTGAATCTGTGTCTGATCTCTGATGTCGTATAATGGTAGCCGTCGTTTGCGAGCGCCTCTTGTGTGTCGTTGTCATAAAAACGGACATGGCCCATGGTTAATTGCTGGCCGTCTACGCAATGACAGTGTCGCTCAATCACTATAGTACCAAGCAAGAGACAACATCCAGCGTCACCGCTGATTGGAGCCAAAACCCATCGATCCATTCAACGATCGATTGCGCTGTTACACTTGAGGTGGATGTCAACTTGATGCATTAAGATGGCCAAGGTAAGCATAGTTGTGGTAATTTGATTAATGGACAATTGGCGCGTAATGAATTGAGAAGCAGGCCAGCGGACACTATGATCGGCCAGTTCGAGTATTTCGCGAGCGGCGATCATCGCACGGCCTAAAAATCAATATCAATGAGTAATTCAGTCGTTAAACCGAATGTCATACACATGACCATAAGGGGAAGCGAAACATATTTATGACTGCAATGTTACGACGAATAACGAATGTCTTCTTGTATGAGCCTATTTATTTGAAGTTTTCCTAGCATGAGGAGGTTGCAGAGACATGGCAGCGTCTATTCCTTTATAATGGATGTCTTCTGTGTATCGGGGGGAAAAAATACTAACAAATCACGGAGCGGTTGGCAAATGAGGAACAGTGTATAAACAACTGCGTGATGAATTGCCCTTGCTAACATGGAAAATTAGCCATCTGATGGAGAGATTAGTTAACCCAAGTCCGCAGCTTTCTTTTGATTCCTTTGAAATGTGGTGTCACCAATTTCCGTATTTGCACAGCTTGATGTAGGGTGCATTATAAGTTTGGACTCAATTGGCAAAGTTCTTTATAAAGGTGACACAAAGTTCGTTTTAATTTGAGTTATTTTGGTTAGTCAAATTTAAACCTCCACTGACTTTCTTAATGTGCACCCGTTCCTTTTGAAAAATTGTTTTTTTTTTAGTGTGTCAAACGTTTTTGTCTAGTGCTGTAGAGACAAAACAAGATACAACAAACTCTATAAAACAATAAATCTTTTCACCTCCTGTGGGCTGAGTTATTTGGTGGTCCTCCGGGATGCGGCCCATGGCCTTAACTAATGCCCCACGGCTGCAGATCCAAATGATTTTGTTAGTTGCTATACCATGCACTACATAAGGGTAATCAAAATGGACCTCAACGGCTTCTGGGGGGAAATTGCATATAAAGCAAACTGGCCCTTAAACCAAACATATACTAATGCCCCACTTGAGTTAGCGCGGTCTTTGTCCGCTTTTCCCCAGTTGCGCACTGCAAGTTTTGTGAGATTCCCTTAGGTACACTTGTACGCGAGTTACGAGCGCCCAACACTGATCGAACACAAAACAGAAAACGAATTAACTAATGTACTGATAAAGAAGTTGTACCCTTTTGTAAATCAAGAAAGAAAAATAAAACAACATTTGAAAGAAAGTCAAATTAATTTTAAATAAAATTTTTAAATTTACTATTATTATTATTGTTTTGTTAGATCGTTAAGTGTTTTGTTCTATTTTTCCAGTTGTATTCAAAATTTCAATTGCACCCTTTTCGTTCGTTTGCTTTCTGTATTTTGGCTATTTCAAAGGTAAGTTAGTGATTTGTGAAAACTGCGTGCGATTTATAAAAAGTTATGATCATTTACAGTTCGATATTTGTTACGATGCCAAAAAGAGGTCATGGTAACATTGGTCGGCGTTCACAGAATGCATCACGACACCGAAATGTCATAGCAGTACTGGGAAAACGTTCCTGATGTCATTGATATTAGCAGCAATACGTGCTCAAAGTAGCATTGCGTTAGCTCTCGCATCTACCGGAATTGCTGCAACACTGTTGGAAGGTGGAAGAACAGCACATTCAGCACTGAAGCTTCCGTTAAACCTGCAAATCAATGAAAATCCTGTTTGCAACATTTCAAAGCAATCAGCCATGGCAAAAGTGTTGAAAAATTGTAAATTGATCATATGGGATGAGTGCACAATGGCGCACAAACGATCATTAGAAGGACTTGATCGAACATTGCAAGATTTGCGCAACAATAATCACCGGTTTGGTGGCGTGATGATACTGTTGGCGGGCGACTTCAGACAAACACTTCCCGTGATACCGAAATCAACAGCGGCGGATGAATTAAATGCATGTCTGAAGTCATCGTATTTGTGGCGACACGTGAAAACCATTTCATTGAGTATGAATATGCGAGTGATTCTGCAACAGGATAGAACCGCAGAAGTTTTCTCTAAAGAACTGCTAAAAATCGGAAATGGACAAATTCCGGTTGAAACTTCAAGTGGTTTAATATCCATTCCACCTGTCATTTGTCAATTCACCTTAACGAAAGATGAACTCATTACTAATGTATATCCGAACATTGGTCAAAATTATCGTAACTACGATTGGTTGAGCGCACGCGCAATTTTAGCAGCGAAAAATATTGATGTCAATGACTTGAATTGGACGATTCAAAATCAAATTCCGGGAGAGCTGCGTTCATACAAATCGATCGATCGCGTTGAAAACGAAGACGATGTCGTCAATTATCCAGTGGAATTCCTAAACTCTTTGGATTTGTCTGGCATTCCGCCTCTTCATTTGCGTCTTAAAGTTGGATCTGTCGTCATTATGCTAAGAAATCTTCATGCCCCGAAACTGTGCAATGGAACCCGACTGATAGTCATGAAGCTAATGAACAATGTGATAGTGGCAAGGATTTTGAAAGGGCTGTTCAAAGGAGAAGAATGCCTAATCCCGCGAATTCCCTTGAGTTCAAACGATTTGCCATTCCAATTCAAACGTATTCAGTTCCCAGTGAAACTTGCATTTGCGATGACAATAAACAAGTCACAATTGCAGTCGCTGGAAGTGTGCGGCATAAATCTGGAAAAATCATGTTTTTCACACGGCCAGTTATATGTGGCATGTTCCCGAGTAGGGAAACCATCCTCACTCTTCATTTACGCTCCGGAGCAGAAAACAAAAAATGTAGTGTATCGTGCAGCTTTAAATTGAGTCATTAATATATTCTTTGTTTTAGATTTCAATAAATCTAATAGACTTTAAAGAAATTAATACTTGATTTTATTATATTTTCGCCAAATATTGGCCGGGACGAAGTCATCTGTTATCGCTTAATTTCGATCAAAGAAACAAATTTCAGGTGGAATCTTGAGTGCTTGAAATTAATTCAGTCAAAAAATATATTTTGGGCAAAACGAAGTTTGCCGGGTCAGCTAGTAGTAAATAAAAGCGATAGTCCGCTGTTCATGTGTTGTTCAGTTTTCCCAGATAAAAAATCTGAAAATCTTGTTTTTCCGAAATAAAAACACTATTTTTCAAGATTTGGTTCAAAATATAAAAAGTACGAATATAAAATGCAATTTTGAATTACTGGGGCCCTGCTATGAAACTCGATTCTTAAGTTTTTTTTTTTTTTGTGTTGGGAATTCGCTGGAAGTGCAAAATCATCGAAAGACATTGCAGAGCTATACGCGAGGGATGCTTCTGCAATAGTGATGGACTTTAACTCATCTAAAAAAACTGACATTCGGCATCCCGAATAGGATTGCACCTAGTCGTACGACTATCAGCAAATTATTTTTGAATTATTCAATGAATTTAAAGAGATAAATCCGCCGTTTGTCGGATTTTTAAATTTGTTTTGTTTGAAATCAATACCTAATTTCTTAGCCCTAGCCAAATCTTACAGATCAAGAGGTTTTATCCGTCTCAATCTCCTGATTACATTGTCATTATTGCCTCCGAGCAACCTTCTTAACCTCATCTTCAACCATTTCAAGATTTAGATCTCTATGCAGATCGGCGTTGCGTATGTACCAAGGTGCATTAACTATGTTCCTTAGTACTTTATTTTGGAAAACCTGAATTTTGTGTAAGTTTGTTTGGCATGTGCATGCCCACAACTGGAGCCCGTAGGTCCATACTGGTTTTAGAACTTGCTTGTATAGCAATAACTTATTGTAGTTGGACAGGGATGAGTATCAGCCAATAAGCCAATACATTTTACTGTATCGCATGTTCAACTCATCTTTTTTTTTCTTAACGTGCGCTTTCCAACGCAGTTTAGCGTGTAGAGTCATGTCTAGATAATATTTAGCTGTGTTAGAAAATTCGACTACATTGTTGTTAATGTAGACTGGAATGTGTGGTACGATTTTCTACGTAAAATTAATATGGACTGACTTAAGGTCATTTAATCTAATCTGCCATTTCTTAGTCCATTCTGAAATATTGTTTATTGCCGTCTGAAGCTTTTTTGTTGCTATTTCGACAGTTGCTCCCACAGCAAGGACGGCTGTGTCATCTGCAAAAGTAGCTATGGTGGTTTCTTCACTTTCAGCCAAATCGCTAGTGAAGAGTAGGTATAAAACTGGACCTAGCACACTGCCTTGCGGTACACCAGCTTTAATCTCTCTTAATGTTGAGCACTCTGTATCTTGCTTTATTCTGAAGAATCGATCTGATATATAAGACTCCAGAGTGGTTGAATACTGCTTCGGCAGTTGCTTTTGTAGTTTGTGTATCAGTCCTTTGTGCCAGACTTTATCGAAAGCTTGTGCTATATCAAGAAATACTGTAGAGCACACATTTTTCTCTTCAAATGCTTTTTCGATTTTATCTGTGATTCTATGCACCTGATCAATTGTAGAGTGCTTGTTTCTAAACCCAAATTGATGATTTGGAAGTAGCGATTTTTCATCAATAATTTTTTGCAGACGTTTTGCCAGCATTTTTTCGAATAGCTTGGACAACATTGGTAGTATCGATATTGGGCGATGTGAGGTTACTTCGCTAGGTGGTTTACCTGGTTTTGGTATCATTATTACCTCCGCGACCCTCCACATGCTTGGCACATATCTTAATTTAAATGCAGCATTTATAATCTGCGCTAGTTTTTTTAAACCTTTTCGAGGAAATTGTTTTAAAATTTCCCCTGTGATTAAATCGAAACCTGGGGCTTTTTTTATGTTTATGCCTTCTTTGATTTCTTTGGCAAGTTCTTTAGCTGTTACCGGCCGAATAGGTCTGTCTTCTTCGCACGTTTCTTCGATTCCTTGATAATCTTTATCTTCATAAGGTTTGAAAACGTTCTCAAGGTACTCTGCAAAAATATTTGCTTTTTCTTCTATGCTTTTTGCCCAGTTACCTTCTCTGGTTTTTACTGGCGGAATGTGAGCTATTGGCCTGTTCATTTTCTTTGTTGCCTTCCAGAGCGAGTAGTCGGTACTAGCATCATTTGTAAGACTGGTAAGATACGTTTTTAAAGACTCGTTATTAAATTCTCTTATAGATTTTCTGAGCTTATTATTTAAGTTGTTCAGTGTGGTTTTGTCGCTTGGCGCCCTTGTCTGTTGCCAGCGTTTTCTAGCTTTCCTCTTTTCTGTAATAATTTCATATATTTCACGAGGATAAGAGTTTTGTTTAATCTTGTTTGTTCTTTGGGGAGTTGCAGCCCATGCAGCTTTTTGTATATCCAGTGTAGATTCTAAAGTGAAAATGTTCGAATTCGTAAAATCGCAACTCTGTAATTCTATAAGTAAGTTATGAAAGCGAAATTCGAACAGCTCTAGTACTGCCAACTTTTTTTTGTTTTCTTGGTACAAAATTGGTGCTACCATTCTACATCAAATGTGCTTAGGAGAAGGTCGATTTAAGAAGTTTTTTTTTTCTCAAAATGTCAGTAAATACATTTTATAAATTAATAATTCATGAATATTTCATAAACATAGTAATATGTATAATGTTTGTTTTTTTTTGTCCCAGAGAATCATCTAAAAGTCCAAACACAAAAGTGTTACAGTTTGAAAAGGTGCGATATATGACCCGGTATCCAGATTTGTCCAAGGGTATTTAAAAACAGCTTTTATAATGTTGGGAACCAAATCTTGTTTTTTGCGAACACTTAGTTCTGTTGAAATATTGTTCAACAAGTATATAAAGGCATCTTTCGAAAGGCGGTAGTTTTTAACAAAGCTGAATAAGGTTATTTTAGTTTATTTTATTTTTGGATTAAAAATGCCTTTAAATAAATACTGAATAGACTTTTTCTTGCTAAGCTCCATTCTGTTAGATTTATCTCTAATCCGCCTTCGTTCAACGTGTTGAATTTGTTCCGGATTTCCTTCAGACTCCAACTTAATTGAGACACAGTCCATGTTTATTTATTATTATTTAATTGTTTCACGATCAATTTTTTGGGAAATGCCAAACATAATGCGAGACTCATTTGGGTTATGTCAAACATATTGCGAGAATCGTTCGAAAATCGCAATTTTTTTGGCATTACCGGCATTCGATTCTACTTTCATAGAGAGTGCCATTTGAAAGTAGAATCGCAAGTATCTTTCGAATAGAATCAATAGTAGAATCGAGTTTCATAGTAGGGCCCCTGATACACAAATCACCTAAATATCTTTAAAAAAAACTTTGGTCATAAATTAATTGGAACATATTAAATCGACTTAGAATTTCATTGCTTATATCAAGATCATAGAATTTCGGTTCATTAAAGCGCAACAAATCCTTTGTAAAGATTACAATTTCAACAACTGTTTCAGTACATATACTCAAACGATTAGGAATTTTTATTTCATTTAAATTTACACCAAAAAATATTATTTCAACATTTGCAAGAGGAAGAGATAAAATATTGAAAATAAAATCTTTTAAGACTGGATATGCGAAGTTTCCATCCGCTGTTTTTACTCCTAGAACATTTTTCCAAAAACACTTCAAAAGAAAAGGTTCTTTTAATTTGTTGGATTTAAAAAGTTCTTGATATCAAAAATCTTAAAATTTGATGAATTTAAGGTAAAAAGTCTTGTACATATTTTGGAGTTAAAAAATCTTGAAAGAAAAGATATATCTTGTAATTTTGCATCACTGCTCTTGTTAACGTTGAAGTGTTGTTGTGCTGCTTAGCTGTAAATGTTATTGTATCTACAGGGTGGTTCATCTAGTGGTTTCTTTTTAAATCATAGGTTATTTTGACACTGACAGTTGTTTCCCGCTCGAAATCTTGACAGAAAGTAAGTATCATACCTCCGCGGAACGAAATGGGTCGCTTTACGCTTGAATGACGTTGGGAAATATTGAAAACTTTTTTCAAAAGTGAGTGTTGTGTAGCCTAAATAGTGCGTTTTTTTAATAGCATTTTTGGGCACAAGTTTGTGCAAAAAGTTCGTGAGACTGGTATGCTCATGGTCCCGCATCGTCACACGGTGCGCACAGACGAGAATCCACAAAGAGTGACAGTTTGGTGCGGATTGTGGAGTGGTGGCATCATTGGACCATTTTTCTTCGAAAATGAGGCTGGGAACAGCATTAACCGACTTTTTTTTTACTGAAATTGAAGACATGGACTTGGACGACCTCTGGTTCATGCAGGTTGGCGCGCCGTGCCACACAGCCCATGCCACAATCGATCTTTTGCGCACCAAATTCCCAAATCGTGTTATCAGCCGTCTTGGCGATGTCAATTGGTCGCCTCGGAGCTGCGATTTGACCCCTTCGGACTTTTTTTTTGTGGGATACCGTGAAGGACCGATGTTATGCCAACAATCCGCAAACTATTCAAGCTCTTAAGGACAATATCATCCAAGCATTCCGTGAGCTACAGGCCGAAACCATGAACAAGGTCTTGGAAAATTGGAGTGACAAAATGCGCTACTGCGAAGCCAGCCGAAGCAGCCACTTGAACGAACTTGTGTTCTATAATTAATGGGATTGTTTGCTCTTACTAATAGAATACATGGAAACAATTTAATTGTGTTCATTTTATTGCCTATTTTTAAAAAGAGACTTGTATTTGGCCCACCCGATACATATAACTCGCGCCCCCAAAAGCGATGTCCGGATTGTTGATGTTTATTTGCCGACTGACAACCACTTTCCTTACAAAATCAACGATGAGTTCGATATTCAATTTACTCCTCCAAAAAAGATAGCCTTTAAAACAAACAAGTAAGAAAATGAAGCAAGAGAAAAGCAGAAAATACCGAGCACCAGTAAGCAATCCCGCTATCAACGCACACCTCCAACACGATTTCCTTCTTAAAAGCCGAGTGCAAAAAATATGTAATTCAACATGGCGGTGCTGTAAACAAATGACAGAAAGCAAGAGACGACGAACGCATTTCCCTCAACAATTACCCTGTCTCTCTGAAATATTTACCAAAAACCCACGTCCGTAGATTTCTGCTAAGCCTCATTTGAATACAAAAGTGTTTACTTGTGTTTTCAGAATCGAACACCGTCAGAAGATCAGATGATCCCGATGATCTGCGACTATACAAACTATAATATCAGAATCAATCAGGCGAACTCTAGGGGGCTCCGCAATTGGATCAAATTGTCTCGTTAGGCATTTGGCATGTCTAATGCCTCACCATATTAGTCAACTAAATTTATTGCCTACACGTATGGAGAAATAGACAGACGATAGACGGCGCAATTCACCACGCAGCAGCAGCAGTAGAACAGAACGCTCCACTTTGAGCGGAGCTTGTTTCCATGCCGTGCAGTCAATTTCAAAATGCATTCCTTCTATATCCAGTACTGTGCGGTGTTTTTTTTTCCGTTTTTTTTCCTCCTTTTTGTATAAAGTTAACTCCTTTCTGTATTTGGTTTCTTTATTTATAACATTCGCCCGATGCGACGGTTGACAATCTTCTTGTGTGGCTGTGGCACGAGAACAAGACCCACCAAACGACAGAACACGAACCGTACTCGCGGAACGGAATCAATGCACCAAATTGCATGCGCCAATTGAGCATTTTTGCAGTAATTTATGGTCATCGCTAACAGTGGGAATTCTGGATTAGATATACATTCGTATAGGCATACTCGTAACTATACACAAGACATGTGCGCGCAAGAATTGAGTCTGGAATCAGCAGGAGGAAGCGTTCCATGTGCTCTTTGTGGTTAAAAATCAATAAATCATCGTTACATAATGCAAGCGGGATATATTGCTTTCTGGGATCAGTAACTTTCAGAAGTCTAAGATCCTAATCATCCGGAGTTAAGTTGTGGCTTATAGTCTGCTCCGCATAACCTACACACATTTTTACTCATTTAAAAAGAGGCACACAACAAATTGAATTCCATCCGTTTGACAATTGAGGTTGGTCAAATGGAGTAAGTGGAAATATGTATCTACGCAGACAGAGGCTATTAGGAAAAGCTATAAAATTCCACAAGAAAAGTTCGCCCAGTGGTAGAAATTTTGTCATAATAGAGTGCTTATAAGTTATATCCAAAATATTGGAAAAAAAATGTCCTCAACATTGCGTCTCGGCACAATCTTCCCAACAAAAAAAATATACTAGCTGACTCGGAGAATTGCGTTCCGCCTAAAATTGTTTTAATTAATGCCACCCATTTTAGAAATTGAGCCTCTCTATCTATTAAAAGAATGGAACTATTCTGGAATTAAAAATTAAATTGAGCTCAGCGTTGCCTTCGGGGCGCTTTAGAGTCATTTTGACTCCTTTTTTGAAAGCCTGGACTCCGGACTCATCTTTTTGAAAATCAGTGAGCTCGGACTTCTTTTAAAAGTGTAGAACGTTTTAGCTATAATTCAAAATTGCTTACCCTATTTCGTTGAATTCGATTTACTTGAATTTGAATTACAACTATAACGGTAATAAATAACACTGTTTCTTTAAAAAAAGAAAAGAAAATATTTAGATCCAAATAGGACTGTTTTTTTCATCTTGGACTGTTTTTTTTTGGACACTTTCTGAAAATTTTCAGGGGTAACACTGATTGAACTGATTGATAGTCTTCATTTATAGATTTTCGGGTCAACTTCTTGATCGGGTTTTTCGAAGCTTTTTTTTAACGCATTTTTGATGCGATTTTGACGCTTTTTTCGACTCGTTTTTTTGACACATCCGCTTCGAATCAATGACCTGACAATGTGGGAAAAAAAATTAGGCAAAAGTCAATTCCGTAGTGTTTGTCATTTCTTAGAATAAATATTTTCTTAGAGAACGACCTCAACAAGCTGGAGACAGCTAGCTACGGACTAAGCGGGCTTATACGAATTTCTGTTTTATAAAAATTCAGCTAAGTTCGCTAAGACCGCGATATATATACTTTTGCATGATTTCATATAATAGTGCATGCTCAAAAATTGGCCCTAATTCGGTTTTCCCGTCTCTGTTGAAAATATAAATTAAAAAATAAATTAAAAAAAAAAACGAAAATTCGTTGTTAAAAACTACCGAGATAAAAAGGTTAAAAAAAAAACATTCTTTATCAGTTTCTAGATTAAAATCACCTAAAAAGTTTTATTTTGGTTTCTATGACCGAAATTATTTGAAGGAAAAATTGATAAATCGGCTACTTTTAACTGAGTTTCCTTGATCAAGTTGACCCGTTTATTTGTAATCCACTAACTCTGTACAAACTATACATTAAAAGTGGCGTGTTAAATGATGTGTCTGGTATTCTTGAAAATTGTGTACTACGTCAAAGAATCGAAGACCAACATTTTTAGGGTAACCCTTAAGTTTTTAAATGCTACTTACCCTAGTTACTTTTAACCCCTTCTTCCCCTACGAAGTAACCGGCGGTGTGACACAAGGCTCGGGCTGATGCCACCTATTTTGTAACGTTATGTTATTAGCACTATACAAGTTAGCGCCAAAGGAAGCCTCATCGGGAGAGCTCCTACTGTACGTAGCTGTTTAGATATGGCCGATTTGCAACTTTGAAAACAAAATCAGTGCGTACATTTTACGAGTGGAAAAGTTTGTGATATGATAAGGTTTGGGGTAGGAAGACACAAAGTAGGACCAAAATTCTGCTTTCAAAATCAAAATTCTGCTTTACAAAATTCCGCAAACAATAAAGAAAGGTTAGCAAAATGTTCAAAACCGGCGCACTTTCAACATTTTTCCAACCCTTTTTTTTTCTTTTCAGAATTTTGTAAAGCAGAGATGGATAGAACATTTTCATTTTTAATTTCTAATTTTTATTTGTAGCCTTACATAATATTTCCTCCTGGGAGAAAAATAAGAGATGACGTGGGTATTTTTTTAAAAATACGATTTTATTTTATTTTTATTATTGAAATACGAAAGTTAACAAAAAAAGCGACACTGTTATTGATATTTTTTTAGGAAGACTGACGAAAGGTCCCCGTAGGCGCAGTGGCTTAGTGGTTAGTGTGTTGGACTACTAAGCGCGGGGTCCCAGGTTCGAATCCCGAAAAAAAAAAAACCCAAATTTCAACTTATGGTTTTTTTCCGCTGCGCCACCTCTCGCGAACGTCTGACAAACATCCGAGAGTATAACTTGTCATGAAGGAGCTTCTCAATTAGCCGTTTGGACTCGGCATAAAATTGTAGATCCCTTCCATTCGTCCTTGTGAGAAGCTAGGCCTAGGGTCCCTACAGACCTGTTGCGCCAACTATTTATTTTTTTTGACGAAAAGTCCTTGTATGTCCACAAAACCATCAATCGCAGAGTAACAGTAATTACAACGAACCTCCTAGGAAAATGGCCTTAGAGTATTCGAAGACTCTTCCGAGTCGCTTTGTCGAAAGAATTTTGATTAAACAACATTTCGGCTGTCCTTTTGCACTGCCAAAATGAAGCTTTTACATTTGGTTTGAAAAAAAAAGCTTTTAGAATGTTGTTTGAGTTTGAAAGGAAAGTTTGTATTTAAATTTTGTCATATTCAAAGGGATTAGGAGTTTATAATAATATTTATATACTTATACTTATAAATCATAAATATATTTTAACGTACCATAAAATTTGACTTACATACCTAGTACCTACAATGAATTTCTAATGTTCGAAAATAATTACTTTTTGAAACTCCTAATCACTTTGAATATGACAAAAGACAACAAATGAAATTGTAAAAAATAAAAGTTGTAATCTCTTACTGGCTTCGTTTTTTTTTTAACTAAATTTCGCACTATTTTTTTATTATTTTTTTCAAAAGACAAACGTCTTATTCAATTTTTTTTTATCAGTATTTATTTCGTTTTAATTTTATAATTTTATTTAAAAATTAAAAGTAAATAATTTTGAATGTTTTATAAATTTAAAATTTTTGTTTTATATCTATTTTTTTTTTCTGGTCGTTTGCATTTGTATTTGCATTTGCAAACCTGAAAAACAGAATTTTGTAAAGCAGAATTAAAAAAGCTGAATTTTTGTGTGAGAAGACAGAATTTTGAAAGCAGAATTTCGACCGGATCCTCAAATTATGATATCGGGTTATTTTCCATTTTCAAAACGAATTTGTCTAATACTACTGTCAGTATAGTATAGTATAGTATAGGCAAAAATAGTACGAATTAAAATTCACCTGACTGAAAGTGGTGCACTTGCACTTGCACTTGTCTGCCAAGAAAGTCTCCATCCTTACTTGGCGTCCATGGGTGACAGCATCAAAGTTTACAATATCCGCCGTACTCCAGTTGCAATCACTTCACCAAAGTGTTTGTAGCCATAAATTAGCCAGTGCAATTAGTGCTTGTACAACGATCCGAGTATTTCCCATACATCAGCAGGTAGCACCACGAGCCCCATCATCCTTAGTTGAATCTAACACCGCACAAATTCAATTGCGTTGATTGCCGAGGAATTCACTCGAAGTGCAAAGTAGTTTTTATTGTTAAACGTCAACTATTAGAATGGGCCGCCTCCATACGAATAAGTATATAAATTACCACTTAAGCTTACGCACAATCCTAGAGCCTTTGCAGCGGCGTGTTTTTTTTTTCGAAGCCAGTACGGGTTGTAATCCATCCTAATCTCCTTAGCTACTGGCTACTTGTCATGACCGTCTATCACTGCAACTCAACTGGCTAGTAATTAACATAAATCATTTTGCATGAAACCCACTACTTGGGTACCGCCTCCCACTTACATGCTGCCTGTTGGCATATTACCGTCGTGATTCGCTTCAGGTCCAATCAAAACGTTGTGCACTTGAATAGTGTAATGGAGGAGTTGCGTTGTAATTATGCTTCATCAGATGCTCTGCATTCAGTGGCTCTGTACCCCCGTTGGTGATTTCCATCAGCAGCTTCGTCGTCGTCGTTGGTCGCATGCCACTGGTGTAAGTGAAAACAAGAGTTTATTATAATTTTAATCGCGTGCCTTGTCGTCGAAACAACAAAGTGTGGCGCAGCAACGGCGCGCGCTGCTTTTCCAAAGTTCAACAGCACGTTTTGTTATGCATCTCTGTCGAGATGTCATGAATGAATGCAAAACAGGCAGAGGCGGCCTGGCCTGTGTGTGGCCAAACACAGTTGGAGCACCTTTAGTCCGCAAATGCCTGTACAATGTTCCTTAGGTTCAGTTGCTTGTTTAAGACTATCAGCATCAAGTTTGGGGTTTGTTCAACGGACGAACAAATTTTTGAAGCGGAAGTTGAGATGAGTGGATAATGTGCCGCTGAAAGGAGCCATCTGTGGAATTCCAATTGGGCAGTTGTGTTTCATTTAAGAAAACAGTGAAGGTCGTTTATAACGAACTCGACGGGAACAGGGCATTTCTTTGATATTTAATTATTAATTTTGATTTGTGTTTATATCTGCTCAGTGATGCCAGACTTTTCGGACTGACTTTCCACGACGATATTCCATATTCGAATGTTTTTACTTTAGATTCAGTAATTGAAATGCCCTCTTTTTAGTTCTGAGAGTTAAAAAAATGTCCTTTCTTTAAATTGGTACCCTTTTTTGAAATGCAAAATGCTCATTAAATATGTAATTACCCACAATCTGGCATCACTGCATCTGCTGTTAATATTTCATCCGGGTAACCACATTTGATTCCACTTTGATTTACACTAAAAATCGAATTTAGTAACTGAAATTCGTGAACTGGATGGTTTAAAGGGGAATCCTATTATATCCGCTCCTTCAATGTAAGTTTACCGTGTTTGTTGTAAGCGACATTTCGCTATGCCGCTTTCGTTTTCGTCTCAAAAATTGCTCTCGAGCTATGCCGATTATTCAGTCAGCAATAAACGACGTTTGAAAACCTTATTCTAATTTCTTAATAATAATTTGTGCAATGTTGCATTTTAACCGAAGTCGTTATAAGCAGTTTTGACTGTATGTAAAGGTCAGTTTAGATTTGGAGTTATCTCATATAGCAACTTACGTTCAAACTGACGGCAACCACTAAATTTACTATGACGCGATTGATCCAAACTGGTGCCATTGTGATTTAATTGAAATTATTCCCGGGATTGTGCATCAAAGAAACAAAAAAGCTCTACTTGAATACTTCTTCTAAACTCTAGACTCTAGAGTAACCATATGGGCATATGCGTGTGGGCAAGCATCTCACGTAGACTACGGAAACCTACATGCTCATTCACTCGATGACTCAAATGAAATTGTAAAATATGGTGCAGTCCCAGAGTTCGGAGTTATTGAATTTGTGGAACATTAATTTTCTTTTACGCCTTAAGGCGTATATTTACATTGGTACACAGGACCATTGCGCAAGCTCAATGTCCAACGAATACCGGGGAACATTTTTTATTGCCATCGCCAGCGATTGCGGATGCGGAAGAAGGCACGCTGTGGAGAGGAAGATGTTTCTCTACCCATTTCACTGAACATATATGCGTGGCTTTAGGCTGTTTGAGATGGGTGGCAGCTTACGGTTGAAACATATTAATTAAGGACCCAAACTACCAAGCGACAAACTAATTTTATTTTAAATTTAAAGGGTTATTAGTTGGGAGTTGGATCACTTTGCTCACTTAGTTGGGGTGGACATTTTCACTTTTAAATATCTACTGAAGTTAATAATTATAAACAGCTCTAAGATTAGGAAATGTATGAAAAGTTTTGTTTAAAAAAGAAACGCGAGAAAAGGTATTACACCAAAATAATTTTAAATTAGTAATACAACTTCTTTGTTGTTCGCTGAAGATATAAAAAAATATAAAACTAGTGGTAGGAGTGGAAGATTATTCTGTCTTTTTTTATAAAAAATTCCCATGTACAATACATTACAACTTGACAAATAATCTTGTCCCAAACAGAGTGCTCAGTGGTTAGTGTGATGGACTACTAAGCGAGGGGTCTCAGGTTCGATCGTCGATCGATTCCCACTGCACCACCACTCGCGAACGTCTGAAAAACATCCGAGGCGATAATTATTGTCATAAAAGAACTTCCGAATTTACCGTTTGGACTGAAATGAAAATCTCACACAAAATAAAGGTTTTGAAAAGCTGCCTATTGGGTCCCTACGGACCTGTTGCGCCAACTATTCATTTATGTATTTATTTTAAATAGAATCCATAAAGACCACAGACACATTCACCGAAACGATGCCGGTTTCTGTTTCTCTTGCTTCCCTCCCACTACTCTAAAAAACCGAAAACAAGACAAAAGCTTATTGACCTAGCTGTTTAGCCAAAACTGGGCTCACCGCTGACCAAAATTTTGCGTTGAAAACGAGTCGCAAGTGCAATATTTGGTCTTGGTCACCTCCGTCTTGTTAGCTTCTCAGCTGAGGGCTTTCTACAAAATATACTATAAAGCGGACTGTAACCGCTGCAGTTGTTGTTCACGGCTCACTCGGGTCCTCCTCAACACGGAATAGCAAGAACTACTTCTAAGGGCACTGTAGGCACGGCTGGCGTCTTTTTGGATAAGTACCTACTACTAACTCAAGCTAAGTTTGCGTGGTGGGAAAACGCTTTGTGGGTTCTTGAATAACTGATTTTGATGGAAGATTATTTCGACCATTGGAGATAGCGCATGGTAGGTTTGGCGAACTAAACCAAGATCGGCTAAAAACTCCGAAAAATATGGTTGACTCGACTTTGCACTGGCCTTAAATTATAAATTTAGTTTTTAAAGAGTTCAATTGGGACGGGTTGATGTTGGCAGCCTGTGGCGACCATGTTTTTCTGGTGGTGGCGTCTATCTTATCCAATGTTTATTACGTATTGAGTTGCCAAAGTACCATGGTATACCAAATTTATTTTCAAAATGTCTGTTCGACACTGACAGCAGACGCGGTTGGCCTTCAAAATAGACTTCCCAATGTTTGGTGGCAAAATTCAAGACAATTGTTTCGGTAAACATTCAACCAATACTCAGATCCGTGCCACCGACAGTGAGAGTTTTTCAAAATGAAAAAAGTTTCATTAATACCTCACACACAGCTTTGACTCCATTTCATTAACATCGACCCGTCCTTATTGAAAACAAAAAAAAACTTTAAATAGAAGAAAAGCAGTACCCACTAATGTTTTGCGGAGGCGTTAGTAACAAAGTCGAACACGAATATCTTTTAGGTAATTTACAGGCATGTGAAAAATGTTAAATTCGAAATTAAAAATAGGAGTACCTACAATTTGTCTTTGGGGAGTACGCCAGACGAAAAATCAGTACAATATTCCCATGTTAAAAAAAAACAAGGAGTGCAGAAGCATGAACATTATAGCGAAGGCGGATGAAAAACTCCTTCGAAACGGAAGGCAAAATTCTTCGAAAACCGGTCCCATTTGTGTTGATGAGATTTGGAGAAGGAGATCTAACAACGAAAAGTGCGAATCAGTCGTCTGAGTTCCGGCTCGGACATGTAGAGCGAATGTACAACAGTGCTCCGGCCAAAAGAGTCATCGACTCCAATCCATAGGGACAACGCAGAAGACCTCGCCTTAGGTGGCACGCACAAGTGGAAGTGGAAACCAAGTTGGAGTGCGCAACTGTAGCCAAAGACCGAGCTAAGTGGAGAGGTTAAGGCCCAGGTCCACCCCGGACTGTTGCGCCACCTAAGTGAGTAATAAAGATGGCTCTTACGCTGGGTGCCGCAAATATGGATATTCCAGTTAACAACGGTTGATGGAACGTTATGTATGATAAATTTCTGCGCCTATGCCTACTGTCGGAAAAGCTTTAGATATCACTTTTGTGGTTCGAACTATGTACTGATGCAAGGAAACGAATTAAGCTGCATGTACTTTAGGCTAAGTATGCAATTTTTCAAGTAGGACAGTTTGGGAAACGATCAATTTTATGGTTGGTGCGCATATAAAGTAGTTTGACGCAAAAGTGCCGTCTTGTGGGTGTTATTCGGCCTTACTAATAATCAAACACTATAATGTCGACGTTGGTAAAGACGGCAGCCAACTATGCCAGCTTTAGTAAAAATGTACAGCATTAGTGAAACGGTACCAATAAACAATTAGACGTCCCCATTTTCTAGACGGAAAACTTTTTTAGAATCTATTACATTTTTTGTCCTCGCAGAATTCAAACTTCATAATTTGTTTTCGTGAAAAACAAGGTCAATGGTTCATTTCACAACGAGGATTTTATTCTAGAAAAAGGAATATATAAATTGCAAATTAATTTGCTTTCAAAGGCTTTTCAAAGCTTATTATAAGCAACGAATAAAACACAAAATAGGAAATGCGCAAAATATCCGCTGATCTGTCAAATATCATAAATGCAAATCAGTTATGCCCTATCGTTCGATCGGACACAACTTCGGTACGCTTTCCTTTGTTTTCTAATACGTCACGATTGATTTCTGAGCGAATTAATGTCGTTATAAGATCTTGTTTTCAAATTATTCAATTAATGCAACACAGTTTATTAAAATGCTTTGATTTATTCGAAGGCTGATGATGCAAATGAAGTCTAAAGATGACATTTGAATCATTACCAAAGTATCTATTGTGAAAATCTATTTTTAAAAGAAATAATAGGCCGCTAATTCGTTACCATTTGAATTACAAATTTACAATTGCCAAGCAAAGAAACAGTGCAAAAGTATATGAAAGTGTGAAAATAAATACAATTTGATCTTTTAAAAATTCAAAACCGTGGACATTCTTCTACACAAAAGCTGTCATGTGTTCTCCTCTATGAATTCACACCAAATAAAACAGAATTCGGTATATCTTGAATTCCCACATAGGTACTGCCTTAATTTATTATTTCCCGTGGATTTTGCTGAATGCCGACAGTTCTTGTATCTATATTTTCCGCAAAGTCAACCTTTTCGCACCAACCATTGATTCATTAGAAGTTCTTATTCTCGGGTAACAAACTTCTTTTCAAATGGGTTTGGTTGAAGCAAAATATCTGCCTGAGCCGCCTAAGGCACTGTCCAATCTGAAGTGAACAGATATTTTATTCTCTTTGCGACGAGTCTTAAGAAAGTATTGGAAAAATCCCAAACTACTATCAATTTTATTTTTAACTAAGCATTCGTTACTCGCAATCTATTAAAAAAGGAAAACCAATCGAAACGCATGCACAATTTAAACAAGATAAAGCAGAGAAGAGCATTAACCATTCCATTTAATTAAAATATTCGAAATATATATTTCAAAACAAAAATTCAATATTTTCCAATTTTGTGCATACATTTGTACAAATTTGTGTTTGCTAGACTTAAAAACCACTTGCATTGTTGTACTCATGTACTCCAACGAATAAAATCAGAAAATTTACTAAAATTTGTTCATAATTATAAACGCTCAGGCTGAAGAACAAGGTATTTAAATTCGCTCCTATTACGAATTTCCATAGCGCCATTTTGGGTGGTTGAGCAACACTCCTCCTGAAAATGACATTTAGGGAAGATTTATTAGGTCTGTTCCTTTACTTTTAAATCTTAGGAATTTTTAGCGAATTTTTACTCATCGCCGTTCCTCGAAAAATTCGTAAAAGAGAGCGTCATCGAGAGAGCAAGATATTACCCCTCCACTGAGAATATTACGAATTTTTACTCAACAAATTTCTTGGTGTAAGAATCGAAAAAGCTGTCAATTAACAGCTGATTCGAAATTTGTTGTCCTATTTGTCAATTGTTTTGATTTCTTATATTACAAGGTGGCGCAAAAATAACCTTCCGATGTTTTTTGGCTGTAATTTAAAAAAAAATGAAAAACTTTGATTCTTCTTGTGGATTATTTTTATTTGGTCTTTTAATTTTTTTACATCAAGTCGAGAATATGATGTCATGTAAATGGCCGCCGCCACAGTTGATTGTCATTTAAACCCTTTTTATGGCATTTTCCATCACTTTGGCCAAAACTTCCGGCGATAGGTCCTCACATTCTTGACGGATATTGTCTTTAAGAGCTGCAGGAGTCTGAGGCTTGTTGACATAAACCCGCGACTTCAAAAAGCCCCACAAAAAGAAGTCTGGAGCGGTCAAATCAGGCGATCTTGCTGGCCAGTGCAAATCGCCAAAACGGGAGATTAGGCGCCCGGGAAATGCATCCTTCAGCATATCGGTTGTGGCACGTGCAGTGTGTGCCGTTGCACCGTCCTGTTGGAACCACATGTTTTCCAATCCCAATTCATCAAGTTGCGGCAAAAAGAACTCGTTGATCATTGCTCTGTACACGGAAAGAATTTTAAGATCAAATCAAGAAAAATAAGCGCAGAATCACGAAAAGTTTGTCTAGTTTTAGAGCTTAGCTAAGGATTTACTGATTCACGACTTTTTTTTCGCAATTCTAGAAATTGTACGAAGTGAAGATATTGACCCTCAAAAGTCGTGAATCAACACTTTTCATTATCAATAATGCGGTCAAACGAGAAAAACATATTGCCATAACCGATCGCAATTTGACACAAATAGTTATCAATTTGATATTACATGGATTGTAAATTGCAAAAACAATTCGTAAATTACCACTTTTCTGTTGTGAATTACGATTTCCTCCCTTAGCAAAATACAACCATTTAGTCTTGAATTGCAACTCAATAGTGTTGATTTGCGGACTAACAGGGGTGGATTTACTACTTCAGTAGTTGCAATTTACAAATTCTTAGTCGTAAATTGCAACTTATTTTTATCAATTTGCAATTTATATTTTGCAATTTACGTTTCTTGAGTAGTGATTTGAGGCATCGCCGTATTAAATTGAAAATGTTTTGTCGTGAAATTAGAAAACTTTATTCTCAATTTGCAACTTATATGTTGTGATTTACAAATCAAAATTCATAGTTGTATTAATTAGGTTATTTTCGTATTCCTCCTGATATCCAAGAAAATCATACGCGCCATATCGTCCGGAGACAACGGGATTTGTCTGGGGTGGTTTTTCGGTGTGTGATGAAATTTAAAATACAAAAAAAATATTTAGATGAACTTGACATTAATACGAACCTTTACAATTCTTTTCAATTACATATTTTAGAATACATAATAAGAAGATGTAACTTCTGAAAAAAAATACAGATTTATATGCATAGGTACTTCAGGGTTTTTGGAATTCAATAGGTACTTACAAAATGTAATCCAGAATGCTTTATAATTAGTAGGACACTCACTATCCATACGAATTAGTTATATTTAAATTTAAACAACTTTAGCCCGATTGCTTTAAACAATGATTGAATACCGACTGCCAACTACCAACGCAATGTGCACAATGAAGATTTGCCTTCATGATTGCAGCTGTCTACCAATAACCACATACATACATTCATCCATAAAGAGGAAGGACTTAAAAGGATTTCGATAGGTACATGGACTAACGTGCATAAAAAAATTCCACACATCAGGTAGTTGATTCCATGGAAATTACAAAAAATATTTTGCAATTTACGACTTCTCTACGTCAATATACGTTTTCAGTTTCATGTGTTAAATTATTACAAGATTTTATTGATTCATCATTCAGTTTTGGTAAATCACCAAATATTTTTCGCAATTTGAGATTGTGAAGTGGTGTTTGAGAAATTGACCTATTAGAGTGGTAAATTGCGCCAAACAATCTCGCAAATCACTACAAATAAAAGAAGCTCGAATTGATACTTCTAATCGTAAATTACAACGAACAGAATTTGGTATTCTCCGCCGTTTTCAATGTCAAATTACCAATTTCTGTATCAATCCATGAAAACTTCGTTGTGATTTGCGACAAATATATAAATCGTAAATTGCAACTCAAAATTTTGCAATTGGTGATTTTCAATTCTTTCCGTGTAGCGCTCACCATTCACAGTAACCGTTTGGCCGATGTCGACGGCGCTTCCATGACATCTTCGGCTACAGCAGCAATATTCTCTGCAGAACGGCTACTCCGGGGTCTGCCACGCCTGGCAGCATCTCGTGTTGTGTCAGTCTCTTCGAGGTGAGCGGCTAAACGTCGCAGTGTTTCACCAGTAGGCGTTGGACGGCTAGGAAATCTGCGACGAAATTCACGTTGTGCCAAAGTCACCCACCGATTATTGCTCCAATAAATAGTCACCAATATTCCGCATTCTGGAGCAGTGTAGCGTAACATTGTTTATTAACGTGTATTTCGCATGTGTTTACTACACAAATGTCAAAACAGAACTGACATTAGGGGCCAATCGCAAAATTTATAGCATTTTCTGATAGGAGGATTACTTTTGCGCCACCTTGTATATTAAAATGGATTCAACAGGCGGAAAAATAAAATGGAATGTTCTCCTTAGATTCTTTTGGTGGCGACGAAATTCTTCCTCGCTGTAACGAGTAAGAAAGGACAATCTCCTCCACGTATTTTTTGTAGTGCTGTCCCGCTTTTTTCTCTTCTCGAATGCTTGTAGTATAATCAGTAGAAGGTCTTCCATATACTCGGATTCCTGAATTCGATTAATTCCGAATCACTTCCATCGCTACGTATATAAATCAACTAATGTTGTTCGTAAATTGGCAAAATTCTTCGACTTTTCTTTGAATTTTTGAATTATATATCTGTTGTTTTTCATAGATTACTACAAAAGCGTTCCCTAACTTTTTCGTAAGTGTCTCTCTCTGTGAGAGAAATTATCCCCACCACTGCCATTTTGACAGTCTTTTCCATTCTTACTACAAAAGTAAAGGAACAGACCTATTTAGTTAATGTCCGAGATAAACATGGGTTTCTGAATATTAACATTTAACCCTACAGTTAGCGATATTCTGGCAGCTATATTTTTTGTTGGTAAAGGGATTTTCGAAAGTGTGAAGTCTGCCAGACTAAAGTTGATTATTGGTAAGGCCGATTGAGTCTTGCGAGTCTCTACTAGATTCGCTCCATTTCACTTCAGTGTCGGCAATTTTGATCGTCCGCAAATCCAATTCAACAGCCCTTTTCTGCTTTAAGTCCATTCACGATAATTTGTCAACTCCACTGAAGATCAACGTTCATCTCTAAGCCACTCTTAACATACGAAAAGGTATACATTGTTGCAGGAGTATAGACAACATACACATAAATTCACTTAGCTGCAGTGTTTGCCTCATTTCCTTTTCCTTAAAGGCCATGCAACAACAAGACTACACAAATAGATCTAATCACTCTAAACAGCCTCCTGAAGATGGCTATTTAATTTGCGCAGACACTCTTGTCACGCGATTTCCAATGCCTCCACTCGTCGAACATCTGCGCGCGCACGACTGGCTTCCTGCATATACGACTGGGCACTGTTTCGATGCACAGCCACTTTGGCTGTCGTCATGCTAATTCCTTTAAATGGCATCCTCGTCATGTTTCCGATGTTTTATGCAAATACACATCGTTGCAGCTGTTCTGATCTAGTTGAATCTATCTGATCTATTTGAGCAGTGAATTCTGTTTTTGTGAGTGTGTACACAGACGTATCACAACTACTTCGGATCGGCTTAACATAATTACAAAAATTGTTACTGGCCCAGTGCGCCCGGGCAGCTACAGCTTACCACCGTGTTAACATCGGGCGCTATGTTAAAACATATCCCTCTCCCTACCCATTGCTAAGTTCTTCATGTATAACATTTCTAGACAGATCACAGGTCGTGTAAAAAACGTCTCGCCAGCACCGCCGCCACAGAAACACTTCTAAGAAAACCACCCCGACATACTCGTAGTCGTACGGACGCTTGCTGCCATGCACAATTTGCCAGCCTCGTGTCATATCAATTTGTCACGCAAACTTAAAGCTTGTAGCTCACGCCGCAGCTGCCGACTCATATCAACAATAATTATTGTGCTCCTACATAATCGTAATTAATCGGCGGGACCAGAGACAAATTCAGCTTTCGCTCCTTCTCCTGCCGCAAACAGAGCAACAGCAACAGAGCAATAGAGCTATAGAGCAACAGAGAGGTGGATTGGGGTAGGGAACAACTCCCAGCTCAGCGCCAGTCGGGCGGGGGTTACTGTCGTGTTGTCAGTAGGTCGCTTATATAGAATGCAATGCAATTGGATTGTATCGGTTAGCCACTCCACGGCCGATATACAATAAAACAAAACACGGCCCGTGCAGCTATATTATTCGTCAGGGAAAAGATCAAAATAAATTCAATTGTGGCGGCAAATTAAACGACATGACCACATGACACCGTGCCGCTTTGATTTATGAACCAAGATCGCAAAGTGACAGGAAACACGTTCGGCTTCGGATCGGACTCGGACGGTCGTCGGATGGTCGGACCCGCAAGCATTTTACCGCGCAGAGATGGTGTGTACATAAGGTCCGCGCTCCGTTGATGGTCGGTCGCGCGACCAACTGATGAGGTGAGGAAGTCTCCGTCGCCGTTATTGGGGGTGTCATGTCGGCCTTTCAGGTCCGCAGTACGTTCGGCGAGTATCCCTATACCTACCTACTACCATCCAGGGAAACCTTTAAAAAACCGAAACAATGTTTTCGCAGATAGCGATCAGATTTTCACGGAACATTTATTCTCACTCGGCCTCAGATAGATAGATGCGCGATAGATAGAGAAGAGTGCGAACTACGAAGCGGTGGGTTTGATGTACTCCATATAATGAAACATTCCCGCTAACACGGATCTTTCCAGATAAAACACTTTTATTATGGCTTCTTTTGTAATCCATGTTAATAGTGTTAAACTATTTTTCGCACACACCATCTGCAGAGTGGTCTCTTTGGCTATGTTGCTGCAGCAAATTGTAGGGGGTTTCGTCGATGATTAATGCTTACAAGTGCTTCACATTCCAGTTGGTTTTTGGTCGTATAACTGCGGCAATCGGCCGATGGAGTGCGACTCCGAGAGTCAGAACTCCCTATTTTGGTGAGGCTAATTGAAAATGTCCGTAGCAAGACACCGCATGTCCAAAAAGGACGCGCCAGAGAAAGTCGAGATGACTTTTTGTCGCCACAGAATTAGCAGTTGTATCTCTGTATGCAGAACTGCAATACAACACAGAAAATCGAATAAAGAACGCCAAAAGGAGAGACACAACATCCATTTGGTCGCAAAGGTTAATTACAGTTCTAGGCATGTTGTGTTGCACTCCCGTGTTCGTTGTACATGAATTTATTGCAATCGCAGAGGCAGACTTCGCTCTATAACACCTACATGCTGCGGAAGAGGGTAGAGCCCATCAACAGATCTCCTCAACCACTTAATCGGTAGGCAATATTGCTGCGGAATGCTGCACACAAGTCGCAGCAGTCGAGTGGGTCTGGGTCTGGGCATCCTCCATAACTGAAATTGAGACGAGGCAAAAGGGAGTATACGCTCTTCGGCCTGCCGGCGCGCAAGGAATCTTCGAATTCCGTGCATCGAAGATATTATTATTATTTAATAGTAGCATGAGTATAAATCATCGAATAATGCCACATGGAAACTGTTGGGTCGTGTAATCTAGATCCAAGTCGCTGTGCGGTAGTTGGCGGTCATTTGAGCAATCTGATCCCGTTGAAATGAAAACTATATAGGTACACGGCGTTGCTGGCTGTGGCATGGCTTATGGATCACCGCAACGTGGCTCTGTGCGCAATATCAGTCTACGTCAGTGGCTTATCTTATGAATGGTTGTTGCATCAATGGTTTGGAATCCGTAATAAAATGTTTGCAGGAGCATTCGAATGTATATACAGTGAGCGTCTTACAATTTGTTAGATCGCCGTCAATCTGATTTAAGCGAATTTAATGGAGTGCATAATGGAAATTTGAGACGCACAGTACTTGTCTGCGTGCTAAAGTACGGTTTGCACGCATAATGTTTGTATTCATGATCGTTATGAATGTATGGGAAATTTTTTTCTTTTTTTTTAAATTGACAAACAATAGTAAAGAGCAAAAATGGACCCCAATGGGTGTTGGGTGGAAGTTGCATGTATTTCAAACATAACCTAACCTAACCGCGTAAAGGGTCATTCCACAAGAAATGTCGTTTTAAATCGAGGGAAAATGCACTACAGTTCTATGAAAATTGGTTTTATTTTGATTAAGTTTAAGCTCGGAAGAAATTTAATGGAATACAATTGGCTCGCGCTCTACCGATAAATGACCATTTTTTTTTTATTACATTTTCGTATAATTGCGACGGCTGTATTTCATGAACAACAGCCCTGATATTTTATTAAAGTGTCTTAATTCTGGGAGGAGGATTGACGTACTTATACACTTTGCATTTAACGTTTGGCGCTTTTTCAATGAAAAATGGGAAAGCTTATAAAACGGGAAAAAATCAAAAATCTCTTTGACACTTAAATTGCTTAAAGATAAAATCAAAACTCATTTCCATTACAAATAAGTTTCAAAGTTTACTCAGAATGAAATGTTCACACTAAATATGAAAGAAAACAGCCCATCGAACGCCTACGTAAGACTTTTGTGTATCTGAATGCATTCACTCGATTTGACGTTTTGTCTAATAGAAAAGAAAATGATTTCAAACAGAGACAATACTGAGACCACCAACTCCGGCCGATTTCCCGTTACTTAACCTACAAGCTATATTTTTATGGAGTGTTCACGTTTGGTGCGCTAGTATTCTTACATAGAAAATCGTATTGACAAATGTCACGAAACTTCAAATATTCTGCTCACCAACACACTCCCAGGAGATATGAGACATTTCCGCTGTGGGCAAAGTTGCTGGCAGAGTTCATAGAATTTTATCCGTTTAATTTGAAATTGTTCGTTACGTTTGGATAATATTTTTTTTTAGGAATAAGTGCGCATTCGCTTAATATGTTCATGAAAAATTAACAATGTAGATTGGTTGAGGAAAAATGAAAACATTTTGAGCAAATTTTCTTCATTATTTAAGAAAAATTTGCTCACGAAATCGAAGTTAATTATATCCAAAAGCGGAAAATACACAACCATGTTTGTCCTAATATGTTTCTAGTATATAGAACATCAACTTTAGATAGTTTTACTAACCAAACAAATCAAATTATTCGCCTTTTAACAATTTATAATAACTCACCAATGGCGTTCAGTAATGAAAAAATGTGGTATTCCCGAACTCTTTCACATTTCCCCGCGGTTGCCGAGGTTGGCAGCATTTATTTTTGCATTTTTTGTATGTTTTTGCATGTCACACGGATTCTTTTTTGACATAACACCGATAGGAAAACAAAATGGCGAATTTGAAAAAAAAACTGAGGGGGCCAGCGGCAAGAGGATTGTGAGTTGGGGGTCTCAGTATGGTTTGTCTATGATTTCAAATTCAAGTTTCATATAAAAATAAAGTCAAATTTCACATAGGAGAAATAAAAGGGGAACTTCCTTCGAATTTAGGGGAAAATTATTGCCTTTTCTGATAAGAAAAAAGGGAAACAGTCTTCACAGTCTAGGAAGTCTGGTATGAGGTGCCGTCCTGCAGCACTCCTAATAATAAATGTATGCTGCATACATCTATTTATTACGTTAGTTACATGCAAATACTCAAAAGTCCGTCAAGACGTTCGGTAACTGAAACGGTCGCACCAGGAAATCATTTTTGAAAAATACCAAATACCGCACCCAACTGTCAATAGTTACGAACGGAAAATGTGTTCCACTATTTAATTAGAGTGAAGAGCCCTAAACTGGGGCACCTAAACAAATCGCTTCAAATAGGTATAGGGCTTAAAATAAAAATCCGTGGCATAAAATAATCTATCGTCCTTCGATTTTCTTAGTTACGTTAGGGTAGGTTGAGTTGTGTTGTAAGATCGTCACAAAAGACCAGGCACAATAGCGGTCCATCGCCATGCCCTGTTTTTTCTAAGTTACTAATTTAAAAAAAATCAATTTGAATGGAGCTATTTACCAAAGGATTCTCTGTCATTTTATCAAAGTTCATGTACCTATTAAAATTTAATTTTATTTAATGAAATTAAGTTGTTTTAAGACAAAACCGTACCTCATCTTTAAATGCATTTCAGAGAGCTTAATAATCAATTCAAAGCAAAAACATTTAAAAAACTCAGCAATAAGCAAAACAAATTCTTCGTATATGTCTGTAAAAAATAAAATTTTATTACAACCATAGCTCTTAATTTTTTTTAAAAGTAGCCTTAAAAACAACAATTTTTAATCTTCACACTAAATATTGTGTAGGTCACAATGGGTAATTTTATAAGGAAAAATTCGTCATCACGAACTCAAGAGTGACTTTATATTTTATATTAATAAAGAAAAAAATGTACAATTTGCTGAAAAACTATGACAAAATATAGGCCCGGCTGTATATAAAAAAAGTTGCATTGAAATACAGAAGTTTTCACACCATTTGGGTAATGGAATGAGCAATAAAACCTTCTAAACTTTTGTTTCATGTTTCTCTTGGATGCATTTCTTTCTACATTTATAGTCTACGTCATAGCACATTCAAGTTTTTTGTTGACATAACTCTAACTCTCTGAAAAAAAATTAAATTCTAGTTAAATCAGTTAAAAAAATTAAAAAATGTTCCTTATAAAAATGTGTGCAATATTGAAATTAAAATGGACAGTTTCCGAAAAGAAATAGTCAGCCAAGCAACAAAAATCTAGATTCTACAGAAATCTCACTTTCTAGACACGTGCAAAGAAAATATGTAAAGGTATGGGTTGGATAGATGCTTCAATCCATGTGAGAAATAAAACAAAATTACTAAGCGAGGGGTCCCAGGTTCGAATCCCGAAAAAACCCAAATTCCAACATATGGTTTCATTCCGCTGCGCCACCTCTCGCGAACGTCTGACAAACATCCGAGAGTATAACTGTCATGAAGGAGCGTCTCAATTAGCCGTTTGGACCCGGCATAAAATTTTAGATCCCTTCCATTCGTCCCAAAAATTAAAAACTCACACAAACGAATGGTTGTGAGAAGCTAGGCCTAGGGTCCCTTCAGACCTGTTGCGCCAACTATTTTAATTTATTTAAATATTTAAATTTCGTTAACATGATTATGACAGCGTTCATAATACCACATTTTTAGTGGGTAATTTGTTTTGTAGCAATGCTGATTGCCGCTTATTCGTTTGCTGTAAATTTGACTACCGCAGTTTGAATTTTCTTCATTGACATCAAAGAATGGAAATGAAATTAAAAAACTAATTTTATTGGCAACTTCATTGCTATGGTAACTTCATTGCTATGAAAATGTATTTTTTATTTAATGCTAACAAACGTGTTCTAAGTAAAATAAGAAGATTGTCTTACTCAATATTCTTTATTATAATTGTTTAAATTCAATTATTTTAATTTCTTAATATGACCATCGGTTCGGTTCAGTCAAAGAAAAAACTCTTTCCAACAGGTGCGAAACCTATGAAGAAAATATTAATTATTGAAATGTGGGTATTCTTATACTGCATTTACAACATCACGCACGCGCATTTTCGCACGAGACGGGTCAGAGAGATCCGTTTGTCCGCAGTCAATGCTAATAGAGGCGTATAAATCAAATCACAAATCAGACATGGATGTTCTACCCATGATTACAGATACGTTAAACGGAAATAGATACACTTAGACCTACATTCCTGCAATCACTTTGCATTTCTATTTCTGATTTACGACATGTGAAATGAAAGTTGTAATTATGTATGTAATTGTTCGTTCACCACTTCCGGATGACATTTTTTTTTATAGGAAAGCGAAGTTTCGTAAGCCATCGCTATAAAAATATCAATCTGTTGATATTTAACCCTGGATGGTTACCCTTCGTCGTGTCGACGAACACCTCTTTTATTTTTTATGATTTCCCTTTAACTATTCGTCCTATTCTATTCTTCTTTCTTACAACATCAGTTGGCTGTGGTTTCTACCAGTGAGCGAACGTATGCTCTCCTGCTATCATCAGAAATATTAGTTTTTTTCTGTTTTTTTGTAAGGTATGTTCGTAAGTGTTTGTTACTTTTTATATATAAAACTGTTTTTTTAATTTTTTTGTTTATTGATTTAGTTGATATGGACTTCTACTTCTTATTTGTGTGTTTATTTTGGAGGTGCTATTATTTGATTGTTGTTTTTTTTTTTTTTTAAATCAATGACTGTCAATGTATCAAAATTAAGTGATATATTTAAATTTACATTTAAAAGAGCCTAAGCCTAAGAGTCTTATTGAACAATTTCAAGTTAAAGGCAAGACAAAGTTCGGAGTAAAGTTCGGAGTATGTATGTTTTAAAGTGGACTTCGTCGATTCGACGAAGCATAACCTTAGAGTGTGTAGAATAAGGGTAACCATCCAGGGTTAAACAAGATGGCCGACCAAAATACATGTCACTTATTTTTGTGTGTTAGGTAATGCTGTCTCCTTCACTCCCAGAGTTAGTCTGACTCAGATGCAATCTCCGAAAAAAATCAAAATTGCATCTAAATAATTTTTTCTTGCTCCCGCACCTATTCCGTAAGTCTGTAGAAGATCCAAGAGTTCATCTGACCAAAAAATATTCTCAACTCAGCAGTTAGGATTCTGCTTGAGTCCTAAATGGACCCACTGCGCCACCTATTTTTATATTTAATAATAGGAAAATCCAATTTAATTTTTGTTGTTTTGCTTACAGAAAAAACGTCCGAGCCACATGTGCCAGGTGAAAGGTGCGCAAAATGCCGCAGCACACGGAAACCAATTCAAAGGGAATTCATATGTACAGACATCAGCCATACCTACATGTAATAGGTAAGCTCCTACATAAACATTGACATTCGTATCCAAGTAATCATTCGAAGTCCTCAAATTAGTAATGGTAAAAAGCTGTCAGCATCGATTTATATTCTTTTTGTTAATTGACAAACAGCTGCTTACAGCAGTCAACAGTCTGCAGCCAGACATTCAAATTGTCATACAATCAGAGAGAATGGCTATATGCATTTGAGGAGAACGGAAACACGCTATTGCCGCGTCGCCGGCTGCGCTGACTGCCATTACGAACACATTCCTTCCGTGACGAAATAATATGAAAATGCCCCAGCAGCGATGACTTACACTTAATTAATGGAGAAAATGCTTTAATAGTATCACAGTATCATGTCTTCATAATCGCATCCAACAAATCACAAGCAAATGACACGAAACCGACTGGTAAAATAACTCCTGTGAGCTCATTAGGGTTAGGCAAAAAGCCGTCAACACGATTCAATTCCAATTTCCAGCAAAGCAAATCTGCATAAACTGCCATCACATTCGCATCCGCCAGCGTCATTGACACCCTCTCAGCCCAGGGAGTACAGGAGCAGCAGAAGCCCCAGCAGAAGCGTACCAATGTACACCACGTTCGTCATCTGTTGCCCAGTTACACGGGTGCCCCGCAGCACAGCTACAGAACAGCCAAGACATGGCCAAGATGGCCTGACTACTATGTGACTCGGCATCAGTCCCCGGCTGTGCACACAGCACACTAGTATGTACGTACCTATAGTATACAGTGCGGCTAATTTCTGCGACTGACAAAAACAAATTTTGCTTCTTTTGACGGTGAAGTTCGCTGCTGTTGCTTCTGGATCGATCATTAGTCAGCAGCTGAATGCGGTCATCGATTATGTTCGTCTCTGACATGGTAGATTTAGTCTTTTGACCGAGCTCTCCTCTGCAGCGATCCTTTCGTTCCGGAGATCCATGAGTGTAGTGTTGAAGAGTAATGATTATCTGTGGCTGTGTGGAGCGACTGTTGCAATTACTCCATATTAAAGAGTTTGGTCGTTTTTTGCCGCATCACCAGCGAGCCACTATACGTTTCAGCTGGGGACACGCTTCCAATTTATCAACAGATGAATGCGGGAACAATTTCAAAGCACGTTAACCGATTAAAATAATTCGACTTTCTGATTAATTGTAATCCTGGGTTAACTTCAATTATCGTTAGAGCTGTACCTATACCCATGCGCCATGATACAATGTGTGTTATTAAGTCGAGCGATGTGGTAACGATATTTTCTAAATTGAATAATTAACCATTGGGTATGCGTATGCTGTATGCATCGTGTGCAAATTAACTGCTGTAGGTTAGGAACTTGCTTATGGAAAGGACGTGATGCCGTGCGTTATGGGTATACTCTATTAATTTAATTAATATGGTCTTTTTAATTATGGTCGTCCTGAGCTGGATAAGAGCGGTTGCAGAAAACGAACATCAAATTGATAAGTTTCAAAAATAGGGGTAAGGTAAATGGTACTCGCATAGATTTAGGGGCTTTTTCTATAGGGGCGGATCGATGTTGATATGGAATGAAACAAGCTGCGTGTTAACGAAAGAATTATTTTTTTTCAAATGTCCGTGTATGCCATTATGTTTTGAATATAATATCGTTCCGCCATGGCTTCTCCCGGTGTCACGGATCAGAGGGTCTACATTTTTAATGAGCCTGCGCATAGATCCGGGTTAATTTAAACAATGGCGTTCGTTATGTTGGCTTAAAGGGCATCGGTCAACTGTGGATTATTGGGATTATTTAGACCCGAAGTCTAGCGGGGTCCAATCGCACAATTTTGGTGGCCAATTCCCGTCACCTCTGCGTGATATAACCGCACCCTTAAATCGTTTATGCAGAATGTCCATCGTGGCGTCTGCTGTGTGGAACGTATAGCCTCGTCCTGCTTGAACCTCCTGTCGCCTAGCTTATTATAATGTTCAATTTGTCCCAAAAGACATCATCGGTCAGCGTCGTTTTTTAGCGCGCGCCGTTGATGGTAAAGGCCTCACTGAAGTAATTTTTAAAAAAGTACGGACCAATGACGCCGCCCACTAAAAATCCGCCCCAAACAGAAACTTGTCGTGGATGTGTTGCTACCTGGTGAACATCGTGTGGGTTGGGGTCGTTCCATTTAGTCGCTTGTTAACATGACCATTCATCCGAAAATGCGCTTAGAACATTTTTCGGCCCAAGTTTGGGGTCCTCAAACGGTGGTGTCTATAGTCATTCATTTTGAGCTCCAGGGTCAGTTGTTGAAGTTGAAGTCGAACAGAAAGGCCGATTTATATCTCTGGCCTCTGGCTTTATTATACACTTTCATGAACCGCGGCGATGTTCTCGGCTGAGCGGACGTTCCATTGAGGTACGGTTTATTGGCTGTTTGTTTACCGAAACGCCTGTCTATAATTTATTCACCAAACGTTGGAGAGTCAACTTTGAAGGGCCACCGCATCTGCAGTAAAATGGACGCACTTGTTTGCAATGTGGATATCAAACAGTAGCACGTGTGGAACAATATGTACATATAGGCGCAGTTGAAGTGGACCTCAGGTTTTCACTAATGAAGACATTATGCCGTTGTTTGCACACGTCTAAGGATGCTCAAGGGATGACCAACAGCCGACGAGTTTATATGATTGAACCTACAGCGGCAAAAGGCAACCTAATAAATTCCTTTTTATGGGTGACGCCGGTTTATACGCTTGGGACTGGGAATTTTTAAGAACGACAACGAGCTTGGGTAATGATAATGGTTGAAATTTGTTCCGCGGCCGGCATATAGCCAAATTGCCATGGCGTCAGCTGTATTTAAAACAATTGCAGTTTTTCAATTTATTAACTTATAACCTACAAAAGTTGAAGAAGTACTTGAAAAATGTTTTAAGCCTTGAGATATTTTCTAACTATAAAAGTTGCCTGCGTTCATGGTTCATCCAGACAAGTACTATGCCTGAACACGTGTGCTGCGCGTCTCGACTTTTAGTTTGAATTAACATTCTGTTAGTTTTGTCGCGCTGAAAATAAATGGAACTGAAGGCAGTTCACTAGCAATTTCATGAATACAGAACCAGTAAGATTCCAACATAACCCGCTGCTGTTCAGTCTTTTCTGCTTGAGTTAAGCACTTAGTGCGAGTTTCGGAAGGTAGAGTTTTGTTGTTGTAACTCCGTACTGACGTTTCGATTTTACTTTTCTTTGCTGAGATTGATGTTCAATGAAACCCACCTAATTTCAGGTCGGCTGCTTAAAAACAAAAAATCCCCAAATGTCAACTTGAAATTATTGCAAAAAGACATTTTTTAAATTAGAATTTTTTTTAAGTGTGAACTTAGTTTCTCAGCAAATTCAGTGAGGTACATAAAAAGAAAAAGGATAATAGGTAAGACTTAAACCAAAATTACAGCAATTTTAGAAAGTAATAGGAATCTTTATTAAATGAATTGCGGCAACGCAGTTACAAGTTCAATACTGATCTTAACAAAATTGTAGACAAATATAAACAGACAGACAATTGTCAGACTTTTCGCGCTGTCTTACAATGAAAAATCCAACAAGGCCTTTCAGAATAAGTTCAACGCGTAGGGTTGTGGCCTGGAATTCTTCCCCTCTTGTTCGGGCTTTTATTTTGTCTTACAGTCAAAGATTGGACCTAAAGTATTAATTTTGTTATCAGTTTTCAAGCATAAGGCTAGTCATGAAAATACGCGTATTTTATTAATTCTTCATTTACAATGGGCTGCAGGTTTATATGACGGTTGACCTCTGCAGTGGTGCAATCCGACTTTAAAACTGTGCCAGAAGATAGCGGTCAAGAACATTTTTCGTGGCGGGGTCACGTCGCGTCGTTACCTTTTGTGATCTGCGACCCTCCAAGAACTGGCAGAACCATTACCTTGGATCATATCCGAGCTCATAGGAATGCAAACGCATATTCATATATACTACAAATTTAAAGAAATTCCCTGACTAATAAAAAAGACACAGACCCAACCGTTTATTGTAGAGTAATAACATGTTGACGGTCGATCGCACTGTAGACTCGCACTAAGAGCATATTTTTGGATATGACTTTAAAGGCTTTTTCCATAACTCACAAAGTCGAATTAACTTAAAGCTTTGTGTATTTACCATTTCACTGCTTTGACCCACGGTTGCCAACTCTTAACATAATTTCGGACAAATATACCGAAGGAATGGAACGGAGCAAGCAACATTGGAACAGAGGTTAATTTTTCAAATAAACTAACAAATTTTACACAAAAACTATTTTTTATGAACAACAAAAAAAAAATAATTCAAATCCAATTCGTACAAGGTGGCGCAAAAGTAATCCTCCTATCAGAAAATGCTATAAATTTTGCGATTGGCCCCTAATGTCAGTTCTGTTTTGACATTTGTGTAGTAAACACATGCGAAATACACGTTAATAAACAATGTTACGCTACACTGCTTCAGAACGCGGAATATTGGTGACTATTTATCTGAGCAATAATCGGTCGGTGACTTTGGCACAACGTGAATTTCGTCGCAGATTTCCTAGCCGTCCAACGCCTACTGGTGAAACACTGCGACGTTTAGCTTTTGGGGCACTGAAAATCCGCGTGTAACCCACACCCGCTCAAAGTCACTGTATGGTGTGCTGTTTTCGCTGGAGGAGTCATCGGACCTTTTTTCTTCGAAGACGTCGCGGGCCAAACGGTTACTGTGAATGGTGAGCGCTACAGAGCAATGACCAACGAGTTCTTTTTGCCGCAACTTGATGAATTGGGATTGGAAAACATGTGGTTCCAACAGGACGGTGCAACGGCACACACTGCACGTGTCACAACCGATATGCTGAAGGATGCATTTCCCGGGCGCCTAATCTCCCGTTTTGGCGATTTGCACTGGCCAGCAAGATCGCCTGATTTGACCGCTCCAGACTTCTTTTTGTGGGGCTTTTTGAAGTCGCGGGTTTATGTCAACAAGCCTCAGACTCCTGCAGCTCTTAAAGACAATATCCGTCCAAAATGTGAGGACCTATCGCCGGAAGTTTTGGCCAAAGTGATGGAAAATGCCACAAAAAGGGTTTAAATGACAATCAACTGTGGCGGCGGCCATTTACATGACATCATATTCTCGACTTGATGTAAAAAAAATTAAAAGACCAAATAAAAATAATCCACAAGAAGAATCAAAGTTTTTATTTTTTTTTTTTAATTTACAGCCAAAAACATCGGAAGGTTATTTTTGCGCCACCTTTTATTTGAAAAATATTTTTTCGCTTATCCAAGGTTTGTATAAATTCGCTGTACGCTACTCTCTTTTTTATTGTTTGTTGATTTAAATTTTTTTTTATAAATTAATTTTTGGACTAAGAAATCGTCGGGGGGGACAAAAGGCAAAAATACATTGGGACAGACAAAGACTCTGTCCCAAATGTACCTACCGTGTTGGCAACCGTGAAATGACCCGAAATGGCTGTACTACTTTTTTGAGGGTAAAATATTATAAGCTGATACAACTGAACGGTACACTCAGAAGAAAACATTTTTAAGCGAAAAATATTGAGTTTTTCAAATATTGGTAGGTAACTAAAAGTTATTGTTTAAGTTTTCAAGAATCAAGTCATTTAGCGTAAAAATACTCGTAAAAGTGTTACTTTTCATAACTATTATCTTACATCATTCCCAACATATACTTATTAAAATAATAATAATAATAATAACTACTTTATTTTATATCAAAGTAGCTTAAAACTAAATAAACAAACAAATTTCAAGGTGAATATTTTACATAAGTATATCTAAAGCATTTTCTATAAAATTGTGAAGAACAATCATCGCCATTATTAAAAAATAGGCAGACACCCTGTACATTCGTTTGAAATAGTGAAGGTTGCAGTTAGTTCCCATATTAATATATTCATCTCTTTTTACTCCTTACTTTTGATTATCTAATCAAATAAAAAATCGCGCACAAACTCGGCGTTGAAAACTATGTGAGTAATCAATTTTGAATTGTTTTCTTTCTTTCATAAAGGAAACACCACAATCATTTTCTGTTCACAATGAGAGAAGCGAAAAAATAGTGCTTTAGAAGGCTACAACAGTCGTTTAGGCAGAAAACTTTGCAAGAACGGGAATTTCTTTAAATTTGTTTATTGTTTAGTCGATGAGGAGTATAACTCCACACGGGAATTTATGTCAGCTATGGCCCCGAAACCATTCTTTGTTAAGAGAGATGCATTTATCCATGAACTAATGTCAAAAGTCGATACAGTAAAAACAGCTTAAGAGAAACAGCAACATGTAACAGTCTTTCTTTCCCTTAAACGGGTTTTTCACTTAAACGAACTCCACTTAAGTGAAAAAAATTGCACTTAAGTGGACTCCGGATAAGTGAAAAAAAAATTTCATTTAAGCGAGTTTAAAAATTCCATTAAGCTTAAATTTAAAGCTAGAAAAACTCGGAAACTCAAATTCCATTTTCGAGAAAAAAGAAGTGAAAGCGTTCAGCAAATTGTTTGCTCTGTTCGATTCAACATTTTTTTCATTTAAGAGAGTTTTTTTCAATGAAAAATATAAAATACAACTGCAAATATGTTTCAGGTATCCGGGGTTTTCACTTAAGCGGAGTGTTTTATGGGTAATTGGTCGCAAATACTCGAGTATGAAAAAAGTGTTTCAGATAAACAAAAAAAATCTTTCGGAATATCTTCCTAGGATAATAATTATTTTTAATGATGCAAGGATTGACATGGAGTTGAAATCGAGTGAGCAAGAGATTCCCAGCCAGAAAATGAAGAAACTGAAAACAGTTTAGTTGTCGTCAACCTCAGCGTTGTGTTTTATTTGTTTTTTTAATGCTCGTGTTATTCTTCTTATACATATATTAGTTGGGCTTGCACACAACTCGGTTCCCAAATTTTTTTCCAAATAGAGATATAAATTTTGAAAAAATCTATATTAAAGTTTTGGACACAGAAAAAGTTCAACTTTGATACCGGACGACAATATTTTTTTCAGTCGATCGACGATAAGTATTTCACTATGGATCCTCAGTTCAATCGAACGCGGAGTGAGAATATTAGACGAGATTTTTATTTTTAGCTTCGATCTCAGCACAGCAAAGTAAAGTAGGATTTTCATCACGCAATTATAACAACTACGCTCTACTTGACACTTCGTGACTCAGTTGTAGTTGCTGAATTGTTGGAGAAGTTCGTTCACTTCTGTCTCGAACTGTGCACTGGGCGGCCGGCATAGGAAAAATGATGAACCCTTTTTTGTAGGTCATCACTCATCACTATATCGATAGGTCGGCATTTCTGAATTATGTTTTTTCAATGCAACAAGTCGACTGTTTGAAAAATGAAAGGGCGCTATCAATGAACACTTTACTAATAGTTGAGTTTGGGTGGCTAAAGGTTAATTTAAACAAAACCCCCCTAAGGATTGAATGCGTTCGAGGCTTCCGAAAGGTTATGAATCACTGTCCGAATTGATTTTTCAAAACAGCCGGATGCTGGGTATGGGTATGAATATCCAACAGCAAGTAACACGTAACCTATTTTTCATACAGCTTTTTTATTTTTTGCACAAATGTCGACGCTTCCAAAGGCACCCACACACACACCCATCACTTGGACAGCAATTAAGGAGTGCATAAGAAGAAAATCCATAGTATTTGCATTGTTCCTGTTCATTGTCTTGTACATTCCTATTGCGGACTGGCCAATTTGAATCGTGCGCGCATATCGTCTCTCTTTGTACACATAGCGCACGGCGGACGGCATTTTCACTACAATCGCAACAAACCGCCAGAGGATATTGCAACGAACCAGCGAGAGGTGCGCTAAGGAGGTGCCCATAGTTACACCCAATAACTTCTGCACTTGGGCCTTTGGTCCATTAAACATGAAAGGAACACGAAGACCCTTGCTTTGACATTATTTGTGTGGTGCTGGTGCTGGTACTGTGCTGGTGCGCGTCGCATGAACAAACTCACAGCGTTTTTTTTTTTTCGCTCTTTTTGACGTTGTTCCGCAATTGTATACTCGTATTTCACCGCGCGCGCGCACAACGCTTTTGTCTGCGAACGAAAATTCACTTAATTCATCTTCCTCCACATTTTGTGCCGAGGCGCAGAGAAGGGAACGGTGCTTGGAAGCTGATAGCCACCATCCTCGACCGTTTATAGCGAATATATTATAATCGGCTCAGCCGCCCAACCGACCGACACCGACAGCGGCTACTGGTATTGCCGCGTTTACCCACTGTGAAGGTACCGTAAGCGCCTCAGTATATGGGCAGCTCTTACATTTTCCAGCAGGGAGTTTGTCGTTGCGAATAGACTTTTAACATGGTCTTCCAAAGAATTCACTTTGGCTTTGATAGGTTTCTTCCTCGCTTGTCCACTTCGCTCTCTCGCCGCGATGTGTACATATTTATAACTTAGAGGACTGAGCTGTCCGCCAGCGGAGATATCTGATGTAGGCGGGTGTCGTCTTTGGTTTCCATTTGGAAACCGGTGTGTGGCTGTGGCGACTCCAACTGGCAAACGGTGACAACGAACGGTGGTCGCATTACATTTGACTTTTCAATGAAACATTCCAGCTGTTTGCAAGTGTTATGGTTATGTTGATAGTGCGCCCATATGGTGCAGGCGCACAGGACCCACAAAGAGGGACACGCCAATTCCAGTCCAAATGTAAAAGTAGAATTTATTATTGTGTGGTGTTGGGGAAGCTGCACTGCAGTTCAAAGCCATATATCTCCGGCAATTCGGTCGAAATGGTATGCCAATAGTCAAAGTAGCTTAAAACGCGGCCCACACATGCTAATCTGGTTATAGGTACATGCGCGGGACCACCAAGAAGTCATAAGCTAAAACCAATAGTGATGCATCGAATTGCGATGTAGAGAAAGTGGAATCGAGTAAGAATACGTTTGAAAAGTGAGCTGCATTCCTACCGATAAATAATGTGATCTGATTTGGCTTCAAGGTGCCGAGCCCGCTGATGTATGAGAAGCTTGTTTTTGGTGCGGTCTTTGCGATGATTGAGCAATGTTAATGGAAAATTCTTATGGGAGCGGCAAGACTTATGCTGATAGGTACATGGGTTTCAAGCTCAATTCTGACAAATGTTATGCTGAGTGTGGGTGGTGCGCGGTTTGTTGTAATAATGGACTCGATTGACTTGTATGTCGGGCTATACGATCAGACAACTGCAATTGAGAGGTCATTGTTATGAATTGTTATGCATTTCCAATTTGCTATAGCCGACTGTCTCACTACAAAAAAGTCTCAGCTATTTTACATTAAAATTTACAACTTGCAAAACGCATTATAACTTATAAGTTAGGTTAGGTTAGGCTATAGGTGGTTGGCTTCGATTTGAAAGACACACTTGGACCAGAGTTGCTAGTCCATTACGATGTCACATAAGTAAAGCGGAGGAAAGGTGGCAGGAAATTCTAAGTCAGCAATACAATAGGTGGGTCTAATTGCTGTTTAGAGGAGAGGTGGGCAAAAGGGGCCACGGGACCAGCAAACATTTTTGGTTTACTTTTTAGCTCCATCTCATTTTCAATAGCCACAACTAACAAAAAGCGTAGACAGAGTGAAGTGGGTTTCAGTTTAAATAGTTTAATAGTAAAAACAGCACAGTTCGTGAAAGACATCCTGTCAGTCGATTTAATTACTTATTTATTGTATTTAAAAAAGAAAAAATGTAAAACAATCTTATTTTCATAAAAATATTGTTTTTTTTTTACCCCATGTGCAAAGGAGAATATGCGAAAAGCTATCGATGCTATAGAAAATAACAAAATGGGTTATCTTAAGGCGCGCAAAATATTTAGCATTGAAAAACTACCCTTTAAAAAAAAACAGCTAAAAAAGAATGGGACTGTTTAAGACAGTCTTGAATGCTGAAAAAGAAAACGAACTTATTGAACGTATGCTCGAGCTTCAAAAGATATTCTTTGGGATGCCAACACGAGACGTTCAAGCACTAGCACTAGCTTATGAGCTGACTGAAATAAATATAAGTTCTCGCATTCCTTTGGCAAACAGAAAAGAATGGCTGGAAAAAGACTGGCTGTATGATTTAGGTGCAAAAGAAGACATCGTGACTGGTGCCATTTTGGCATTTTTTATGCTAACTCTATTAAAGGGTCCGCCATCTAACTTTTTTTTTTCAACTAGTGCTTATTTCGCGAATGGTAACACTTAGCTCATGTCTGATTTGACAGATAATTAGTTTTATCCTTCCGCTGAACGAATATGGTTGTGTATACGCTTGAACAACGCTGGGAAATATTGCGACATTACTTTGAAAATCATGGTAATGTTGCAGAATGTGTGCGAAAATTGCGTACGGAATTTGGAAGAAGAGAAGCACCGTCAGATGAAGCTCATTTTCATCTTGGCGGGTATGTAAACAAGCAAAATTGTCGCATTTGGGGCACAGAAAACCCGCACGCATACATTGAAAAGCCGATATACCCAAAACGAGTCACTGTTTGGTGCGGAATTTGGTCCAGAGGCATAATTGGGCCATTTTTCTTCGAAAATGAGCAAGGAGTGGCCGTTACAGTCAATGGCGATCGTTATCGGGCCATGTTGAACGAATTTTTGTTCACAAAAATTGAAGAGGAGGATATTGGCAACATTTGGTTTCAACAGGATGGCGCTACGTGCCACACAGCCGAAGCTACACTCGATGTTTGGCCCTGTTTTTGAAGATCGCATTAACAGCCGCAGAGCTGATGTCGTTTGGCCACCTCGGAGCTGCGATTTGATACCGTTGGACTATTATTTGTGGGGTGCCGTAAAAAATAAGTGTTACGCCGACAAGCCAGAGACAATTGACGCTTTAAAGGACAATATTCGTGAAGCCATTGGTGAAATACAGCTGCTCACAATCGATAATGTGCTTAAAAATTGGACCGATCGTGTAGGCTACTGCATGGCCAGCCGAGGCAGCCATTTGAACGAAATTATTTTCCATTATTAACCGGAAGGATTGTACTTTCAAATAAAAAAAGAAATTTCAGAAAATATTCAGTAGTTTTTTTTTAAAGCATTTTCAAAAAAAAAAAAAGTTATTTGGCGGACCCTGTATATTTTAACATTAAACTGCATATAAGAATAAATAAAATATGCTAAATGCAATCTAGCATATTTTAAATTTTTATCATAAAAACGCAAAGACTTTATAGCCATCATAAAAAATATTTTCGTTGTATATTTTGCTATACAAATAACGAAAGCATCCATAAAATGTTTCTGTATTTGGCACTACTGAAGATTTGTATGACAATTTGTCCATTTGAAGTATCTGCTGTCAAAGTCTTGAGCCGTGAATTGCTGCTCAATTAAATTTAAAATTTTTTCTAAATGGGCAGGCAAATATATCCGTATATTTATGGCTTTTAGTTTTTTTTTAACTTTTTTTCTTGTTAAAGTCGTTATTTTAAACTTTAGCATATTTGGTTTCATTCGTCCATATAATTTTGCATATTTATTTCTTTTTAGCATATTCCGTTAGAAAATTTCTGGTAACACTGATCGTGACATTTCTTAGAAATCCGGAACAGACACCATATAAGCCAGAGCGCAAGCTTTTTAAAAACGCCAGTCGTTTTAGGTTACTTTGAGGTTTTGACAAACATAGTTTTTGCCATGAATAGTATTTAACGTCAACGAAACTGGTGTGAGGAAATGGAAATAAGACTTTAACCGAAAAACTCATTTATTTATTTTTAATTAGGTAAAGACAAAATTTTGTAAAGTGTGAAGGGCTGCAAACAAGTTGGCACTTTGCCTCCGCTAGAAAGAGGTGTGTTGTCAACCGCAGTTATGATGTATGCGTATGCCCCATCAGGATGTTTTGTGCTTATCTTCCCCAGAAAGCGCATGAAATAATTCTACATCTATAGTGACTTGGCTTATACACAACATATTGAAAAAAAAAATACACACAGCATTACATCTCTGCACAATCTTCCCAACAAACAAATTAAGCAAATATGTTGGGTTTAAGGCACTGAAAGTGCTTCTTAACTATTTCCCTTCGCCTATTTGTATACAAGACTAGCTATACCCACCCGGCTTCGCCCGTGTAAAATGTGGTTTCAGAACAGTTGATGGAAACAAAATTAAGAAATTTGCTGTCTTGTTGGGGACACATTTTTTTGGCTGTTTTGTTTCTATCGACTAAGATAGTGATATTTGCTGCATTACTTACCCTGGAGCACTTTACATATAACTGTCCGTGCTTGAAACAATTCTTGCTTAAATCAACTCCCGCATTTCTTAAAGTTTGATCCTTTGACTTATGGATTGTCATTTCAAAACAAACATTAATAGGCAATCGAATCGGTTTAAACTGAAATGAATAATTACTGTGAATTATTTGTATTCTTGGTATAAACACCGCATCTCCTTTACCACACCCAGTTAAAATTAAAGCCTCATGTCAAGCATTATGTTGCTTATGTTATGGGAACTCCAACTTTTAATACCATTTTATGAGAATTGAGGCCATGGGCTGTTAAAAACGCTATTTAAAAACTCTACTCTATAAAAAACGAAATGGGTAATTACCCACGATCTGGTATCACTGAAAGCTATACCTATCTGATATTTCTTTCATAGAATTTTTTTTTTTGTAAGCAAAACAGAGGTAAACATATTTTTCCTACGTATTTGACAATTCTTTAATGGGTTTTTTTTTTCTTAGCAAACCAAACAGCATACTGCCTCTGTCTGTCTCCCTCTCCGCCACAGGAATAAAATAAGGTTAAAAGAGATGTGAATATATTGCGCGGTTAGTGTGTTTGATTTGAGAACGAAATGCATATCCACTCACCCAGGTGAAAATAGTACAAATGTTTCAAATTTTGCCTATTTATTTAAAAACTTTTTAAGTTATTGAATTCATGGATATCCTAAAATGTAACCGCAGATGTCCTCTATAAGCTGGTGTTTACTATATTTAAAAGTATTTTCTAACGGAAAGCGTGACAAAGAAAAAAGCAAAACGAAACGAAAAAATTAATTACTCTTGTCCAATTTTCTCCGGAATTTGTAAAGATATAGAGTTGAAACAAAGTAAATATTGTGGGCCTATTTATCCTCTATAGGACTGATAAAAATGCATCAGAATATATTCAGCAGTTTCTAAGATTTTTGCATTTAAAGACATGCAGTCAAATTCAATCTTAGTCGAACAGAACTACACCAATTTTATTTATATGATGATACATGTTATTATTATTTATTTATTATTTCAAATAGTTTCCTTATTCTTGTTAAACAAATTAGTGGCCCAGTTTGCCCCCCTCCAAAAGCTCGTTTTGCTCCACCTTTCTAGCAAAATGTATTTTTTAGCTTGTATTTCATATTTTCGGTTGAGGCTCAATACACCCTTCCTGCCGATCTTTTATTATGACAACATTCAAGGATTATGATTTGTTTTCCAAAGTGTTTTTGTCGATTATTAAAAAAAGTACATATTTCCTTTTTTTGTAAGGGCGAATGCATCAGTGTGTCTACTGTCGGGCTGAGACTTTTAACATGTTAAGCTGAAGGGTCTTTCGTTAAGGACTTGACAACTTTTTTTTTTAAATAAAATGCAAACTACATTACATATCTAAAAAAAATGTTATTGGCTTAAATTAAAATCGAAACATTTATGAATGGAATTCGACTTCGTTCATATGTCCACCACGGGAACACATGCAGCGGTCGTTACGTTGAACCCAATTTTCGATGACTCGAACGCTATTTCTCGTTCAATATTGGCTATGAGCTCATCTAACGTCAGCGGCTTGTTTGCATAGGCCAATAATTTAATGTAGCCCCATAAAAGAAAATGTCTAGAGGCGTTAAATCACAAGACCTCGGCGGCCAAGAGACGGGTCCGTTTCTCGAGAAAGCACGTTCAACTGAGACTTCAATAACTCGATTGTTGCAGCCGCTGTGTGGTTTATGGTACCATCTTGTTTCAACCACATATCACTGTGTTCAATTTATGCATTTGCTCAAAGAAAAACGGTTCAACATGTCTCTGTAGCGAATACCATTTACCGCAACGTGACGGCCATTTTCATCGACGGAAAAAAACGGCCCAAAGACGCCACCGGCATAATAACCGCACCAAACAATGACTTTTTGCGGATGAAGTGCTGTTTCATGAAACAGACTTCACCTGTCCAGTAACAAATATTCTGACTCAAATTTCACTAGACTAAGCATTGCTTGTTTACTGGGACTAGAATTACGGCCGAAAATTGGCGTTAACGCTCCTAAAGTTGCGACCACCAACTCTGAATTTCGGTAGTAAATTTTATTTTTTCGTAAACGTCGTTCCTTTGTATACTTCACCATGATGAAAATGTTTATTAATCGGTTTAAGGGTGCGTTCACACTGAAAGTTTGAAGTTGTCACGTCGCTAATAAAAAACCCTCTCTGAGCATTAGCATCCGGAGTTTTATTTTAAGCTTCTGTTGATTCGACTGCCACATGAATGCAACCTAACCTATAAGAGCCCCAAATAGGGTAACTTTTCCATGTGCTTTAATAGGCCTCCACTTGCATGCATATTACATCGAAAACACGTTTTGTAGACCGCCACTACCTCCGATACGTTCCAATGTACCTTTATGCACAGCTTCAACACAGCCGGCTATACGAACTTTTCAAGTTTTCGCTGCAAATGTGTTAGGGAGAATACAGAAATTACTAAGTCATCAGCAAAGAGCTAATGAATAAGAGACATTGAAGCAGTAATGCCAGACTTTTTGGACGAATTGCCCACGACTGCTATCAGAAATACTCAAAAATGCCCTTTTTACCCATGCTGATGTTAAAAAACAACTATATATATAAAAAAATTCCGTTTTTCGCCCTTTTAGCTTATTTTGTAAGGCAAAATGCCCACGAAATGGGTAATTACCCACGCTCTGGCATCATTGCGTTGAAGTCGACGATATCATTTTTCAGTAATAGTTGTTGGTAGAATTTATGGAAAATATTGGTTTTTGGAAAAAATTTAGATTTTAATTTTTAACTTCTTTTATTATTATGCTTTTATTCCGATGCTTGATTATTTTTAAACAACAACAACAACAACAAAAGTCCCCCATTTTAAATGAAGCTACTAGTATTTAGTATTTTTTTTAGTATTTACTACTAGGATAATGTTTATTTCACGCCATACAAATACCCCACATTTAACCAGTTTAAATTACGCCGTCAGCAATTTACGTAGGTAATTTAAAAAAAATATAATCAAAATCACAGAGTGATCAACACTTCCACTAGATTCGATTTCACCAATCACCAACACCAACAACTATCCTTGCAATATTTTTAAGAATGGATACACGGACAGGTGTTTTGCCGGCAAAATACTCTAATTTCCAGCTGAATACCTGTATTCAAACTGAAATGTTCACAAGTCAATTTTGAGTAATAGATCAGATAGAACCGCGTTACAGGTGGGACAGGAAAACAGCGCCAAAGTGATATTTTACTTACGGATTTGACAATCCAAGTAATTTATTGCCAATCCACCACCGCCTTGGGCAAACGATCGACCGACCGCGAACGAACAACCGAATGAATGAATGAACGTATATACCAAGCAACTCAACTCAGCATTCACGACAGACGACTTGCGTCCGCCGCATAAACAAAGATTTATGCGAATGGGAACTGTTTGGCATCACCTGTAATTTATTGGTACGTTATTTCACGCATCAGTGGCAGGTAGCGCCTAATCTGGAGCTACATTCAGTCGCTGCAAAACGTTATAAAACATTAAAGCCCGCAATTACGGTGCACCTACCTACAACTATCTAAAGGGAACGCAATTGCGGATGGGACTCGCAAGGTTACCCTCAGGACAATGTCGTATATACAAGTATAGAAAAGCTGTTCAATTAATTTGTTACATAAACTCGAATGGAGGGTATACACATTACGGCCAACTATCCGATCGCAATGATACAGATCGGGGGCAAAGGCTTGATTATAGTTGTAGGCAAGATTGCTAATGAAATTGAAATGCCGTGCAAGTAGAATCGAATTACATAGTTGGGCTTGGGCGCAGTCAAAAATGTCAGGACTAAAAATTATTCGCCAGCAATTAATATCGAGTTTAGTCGTCGTACGGTGTGCCGTGGGCTGCATATAAATTTGCCACAGATAAAAAATCGAGTCATTAGTTTTTGTACTGGCTTCGTTTAGGTGCGGAATTTGAAAGATTTCAAATTAATTTTGTTAACGCAATAGCGGTGAATAGAGAAAATATGTTTCCCCCAAAAGGTGTTAGGCTGGTTGAAAGCTGAAGCATTTTTAAATACTTTGTCGGCTGCATTTAACAGAAAGAGGTAAACTGCGTCCTAATATGGACAGTCTTATCCACTAGCAACAGTTCGGGGTGGTGAAGGCACGAAGCACGACGCAATTTGTACTGACATCGAGTACTTCTTCCAATAAACTGCGGAAGCATTTGCGCTTAGTCTGTATTTAGACCATTATCAGGTCTTCAGTCCAGTGATGCCAACTGAGGAATAATTATGCCTTTTAGGCATAGCTCCGATGCTTGAGGCATTGAGAAAAAATTAGAAAAAAGTCACCATTTTTTGTGAATTGTTTCTTACAATTAATTCATACAAATAAATTTTAAAATTGGTAAATATGATCAAATTTTAATCACTTATTTTTATTTACATCTATCTGTCATGCCTATTTTCGGATTCTCTACTTTAGTTTATTGAGTTTATTGAGTACATGCTAACACAATAAGAGTACATTACTTATAAATTTGCAAGTGCTTTAAGCATTGCACTTCTCTCTCCCACTTACTTACTCACCAAACCAAAACCTTGGATTACAGAGATCAAACAGGGTTTAATTACATATCGACCGACCAAAATTCTGTTAAAAAATTTGAATTACGTTGAAGATTTGTTGCACTTCCTTTGTAAAATATGCAATTTTTATCTTTTCCACCAAAAGGGCATAATTTTTTTCGGCTTTAGAAACTTCGATTAGGGTTGGCATCACTGATTCAGTCAATGTATCCACTCAGTTGTCTGCACGTATTTCCATTCAAATCGCATACCTTCTTCTCTTTCGTTTTGTTCAACCAAGAAAGCTAAAGACCACTATCTGTAGCTTAGCTTCTGGATGAAGTAGAAAGCTGACTGAAAGCTTAAGCTTAGAATATTTAAGGAAGTATTGGCTTCTTCCATTTTTCGTATGTTGCTAATTATTTCAGCAATGGGAAGTTAAAGGCAGTAAAGTTAGAAACGTTGCAATGAATAACGTAACCTTAAGCCTTCTCGGAGTCTTACGACACATTTAAAAAAAAGTTTCAATGACGAAGATGGACAGATACAACTTCGAAGTATAGTTAAAGACTTTGTCGGCCTGGGCACCATTATCACCTCGCAAAATGACATCAGCGCAGAGATCAAACGAAGAATCAGTCTTGCCAATGGGTGTTTCTTCGGGCTTCGAAAAAAAGTAAAGCCCTCTCTCATAGAGCCAATGAGCACTATATAAGACCCCAATCATTCCGGTCCCGGTTCTGCTGTGTGGTGCAAAATCCACCTGCGATGTTCTGAGAGAAAAGATTCTTCGGTTGATATTCGGTTCGAATCAGTTTGATTTATTATTATTTTTTGAGAGGGGTTGTTGTTAAACCTAAGAATACAACGGCTGAGGTGTCTGGGGAATGAGGAGCAACAACGTACTAGCCCTTCGAGTCTTTGACTATTAGAGTCTATTCAATTACTTGCTTACGAAAATAAGACTAATGTTTTGAAAAACTTAGCGAGCTGTTATCTGCTACTGAAGCTTTTAAAAATATTGAGACAGAAGCACCAATAATGGGCTTAGTTGTGAATGAGGGAAACACAAATTCTGGTTGTTGACAACTTGAAGAAAATCTGGACACCAAATCGACGAATCAGATGGAACGTAATTTTTTTTTTTTAAGGGGATCCAAATCCTGGAGAAGTTAAAGGTATATTGTACTCCAAGCAGAAACCCTCTTTCTGGTGTAGTGGGGCTTCCACAACTCTAATATTATTCGTATAGTTTTATGTTTGGATAGACGAGTGTTGCTGCCACATTTAACAAAAATCAATGATGGGCTTTATATTAAAATTGTTGTTGTTATTGGAGCTGGGTATTTTCACAAGCAGTAAGCGTCATAATAATGACGTTTGTTGTGTACAGACACGTAACTCGCGAAAGCTCCGGCATTGACGAAGATTGGATTTGATTTTTAGTTCCGTTTGCAATTGCAGGTCTTGGAGAAAGTGATTTAACAACAAATTCTACAAGCTGTAGAGTGGAATCGACATGGGTCCTAATCGCGTAACTTTTGAGACGACAATCGTCGAAACGATATAGACCTCCAAAATTAGCAACTAAGTGAAAAAATTACGAGTTTTAGAGCTTCTCCACTAACGTATTAAAAACTCAACTCTTATTTTGATGATCAAAATTTCAAAAACGGTTGTCTTTCATGTCTGCCTCCTGGTCACTGAATTCCTTATCAGTCGCTTAAGAGATTGAAAGGTTACGCAGGACCAGTGTTTCTAGACTTTGAAAACTGATTTCCCCGTTTTTTTATGAGCACAGGAATAGTTTTCCCCTAAATTCAAAAAAAAATCCCCTCTTTTGCCCCAAAGTAAAGTCTTCATTTATTTTCATATACAAAAGTAACAAAAATTCAGACTTTTCAAAGTGCTTAAAATTAAATAAAGTGCATTGAATTTTTGTTAATGTACGTAGACATTCGATGGGCGGTTTTCTTTCATGTTTAGTATAAACATTTCATTTTGAGTAAACTTTGAAATTTGTTGCAATAAAAAGACTTTTTAATTTTACTTTTAAAGAATTTAAGGTCCCAGAGGTTTTTGATTTTCCCCCTTTTTAAAGCTTGTCCGGTTTCGGTTTTATAACTTTTCCACTGTGAAAGCGCCAAATTGGCGCTTTTCCCCTCAATCTGGGATCAATGTGCAGTACTTATGGAATGGTATCCGGTGCGCAAAGAGTCAAAACCTATAGGAACGACGCAGTAGAGAAGACCAGGACTTAGGTGGCGCTCAATTTGAAGTGCCCAACTGGAAGCAGTAACTCAAAAACCGATGACGAAACCTCTAGATGCGTTTTGGGATAGGCCTATGTACATCACCGACTGGAGCGCCGTCTCCCCAAGTAAGTAATAACGATTCGGCAAAATATGCCCTGAGTTAGAGTAGAGAATACAACATTTATATCTGAAGAAGAAATAACGGTTGAGTAGGATGATTAAGTTTGGGAGTTTCACTAATAAGTGCAGGGAGTAAAAGTAGCTTTAATGTGAATTTCTATAGCAACCATTGATTTCCTTCTACTAGGACATCCAGCCAGTGTTGTTAGCACTCTCTCTTCATTTATCACACGAAGTGTGGTAATTTTTCCCTTTCTTCCCTTTTCACCGCACTCAAATTGCCTTTCGTCAAAATCCAGTTTTTTTAAGTAAAATTTGTATTACACGGAAAGAAAATCACGTTAAATAAACGTAGTTTGTAACACCGCAGTTTGTAACACTGCTATGATTATTTTTTGGTACTACAAGGTGGCGCAAAAATAACCTTCCGATGTTTTTTGGCTGTAATTTAAAAAAAAAATGAAAAACTTTGATTCTTCTTGTGGATTATTTTTATTTGGTCTTTTAATTTTTTTTACATCGAGAATATGATGTCATGTAAATGGCCGCCGCCACAGTTGATTGTCATTTGAGCCCTTTTTATGGCATTTTCCATCACTTTGGCCAAAACTTCCGGCGATAGGTCCTCACATTCTTGACGGATATTGTCTTTAAGAGTTGCAAGAGTCGGAGGCTTGTTGACATAAACCTGCGACTTCAAAAAGCCCCACAAAAAGAAGTCTGGAGCGGTCAAATCAGGCGATCTTGCTGGCCAGTGCAAATCGCCAAAACGGGAGATTAGGCGCCCGGGAAATGCATCCTTCAGCATATCGGTTGTGGCACGTGCAGTGTGTGCCGTTGCACCGTCCTGTTGGAACCACATGTTTTCCAATACCAATTCATCAAGTTGCGGCAAAAAGAACTCGTTGATCATTGCTCTGTAGCGCTCACAGTAACCGTTTGGCCCGCGACGTCTTCGATGAAAAAAGGTCCGATGACTCCTCCAGCGAAAACAGCACACCATACAGTGACTTTGAGCGGGTGTAATGGCTCTTCGTGGGTTACACGCGGATTTTCAGTGCCCCAAAAGCTAAACGTCGCAGTGTTTCACATCGTAATTCCCACAAAAAGGGATAAACCCCAAGATAGAAGAACACTGGAACCACCTGTTAAGGTCCCCTTTCCATTGACAAACGAAGCCATAAAACGTTTGAACCCACAGGGCCTTACTAATATTTTTAACCTACACTAAATATTTCCTAGGTCACAATATGCATTTTTGCATGGAAAATTTCGCCATTGTGAGCTCGAAAAATTAAGCCTGAACTATAAAAATGATTACTACTATCGCGGACAGTTAATAACCTTCGCTCACTTCATCCACACAGTGTTTCGGTCCTTGCCCACCACTTCCCCAAGTTCTAAATTTATATCAACCGCCTCTATTAAAAAAAAATGTCTTATCGCACTTTCCAGGTAGATATATACACCCTGTCAACGCAATTTAAATTTCCATCACTTATTCCGCCGATACGTAACCATTAAGCCAATAATCACCGTTATTGATCCAACAGTCACCTCTCGGAATGCACTCATATCGGCATTTTATTGCAAAACGTATACAAAAAAAACACGAACATTGTGACGGCAGATAGATATAGAAATTCAATTACACCCAGTCGCACTGGCAGCGCCAGACCCGCTCTGATCTATTTTTGAATGTCATAATTTGCGCTTATCTCACGAACTAGTTTGCGGTTAATAACTTCTTTTAACAATTGCGATATAAACAGCGGGCCCATTTTCAAAGAGAAACGCATTTAGTGCGGTCATATTTTCCAAGAGATTTTCCCACATTTATGTCCAGTTTCTCACTGGCGGCCTAACGTTTTCAGCGAATAACTTATCAAATTAATTGAACGCACAAAATACCTGTTTCTCGTTCAAGTTGAATACCACGCGTACGTACGCCGATCGACCGACATCCCTCCATTGACAATTTCATCGGGCTTAAATCGTCGCTGGTCGCTGCAATTTGTCCGTCCCGCAGTTTGTTGGGAACGACTCTGCCTTTGGATGGCACAGCTACGGCGACTGGCACGGCACCACAGTAACGAGGTGAGAAGAAGCAATTAAAACAAAAACACTCCCCGCCGATGAGTGAGTGTGTCTGTAATCTCACGGTAATTAAAAGCCAGACTGGGAATGCCATTAATCTGTGCGATTATTAGTTTTTATCGTTTATCAATGTGGATTGATAATTTAGCTGTGCCGATGTGTTTTGGAGAAATGGCCATCAAGTCGTGTCGCGTAAAAATACTCTAAAACACTCTTGTGAGGTGCTAGCCACTTCCTCTATAGGTCCAATTAAACCAGGAAATGCTTACAAGGCACCTTGCAACAAAAAGCTCCTTGTCACTGCGAATGGGGCCATTTCAGTTGAGCGCTGCTGCAAATCCAACCCAATCCAATAAATTGATATACGTATCCACGTTAAGCGTCGCTGGTCGTGGATAAACGTCAGGGCTTGCCGATGTTAATGCGGGTTATTTAAGCGAAAACGGATTAATGACGTAGTAAGCACGCATCGTTTAAATTCACAGCTCATGTTTACACAGTTTGTGGCGAATTTAATGCTTCCCTTAGAACGGGGACACTGTGCACACTGCGTTGCAATTAGCAGAAAACGTGAGCTTGCTGCGCCGTGATACATATGGAGGACCTTAATGCTCTAACGCTTCTGTTTTGGGTTACATGGTGCAGATGGGACTCCGAGTACACCTGCTGCTAATGAGGCTTGGTTTATGAGTTTAATTATTGAAACTGAATTCAATTTACGGAGCCTGCAAGGAGCTGTGCGCGTTTTTGGCCTGCATTGATAATAATTTAAAATAAAACGCCTCCGGTCTGCCTTTTCGCCATTAATTGTTGTAATTTATATAGGCAAATGGACTGGCCAACTCTGAGGTAGAGTGCATGCGCCATTGAATTGGGACGGTGTTGGTTGGGGAATAAGTTTAGTCTTGTTCCAGTCTACATTTTAAGTAACTACTGGCAGGTGGCGATCAGTGGTAAGGTTAGGTCACTAACCGCAGTCTTTTCAATAATCTGAAAACAACTCAATAGGTAATTAGAGATTCATTTCCGTTTCATATGGAAATTCCAGAAATTTCCAAGAGATATCCAGTTGAGGTGGATACCTCCGCTTATAACCCGATTGCCATGAAAGAAGAGCGCGTGGGGGTTTAGGTTTGGACTTTAGAAATGAATAATTGGATTTAAATGTGAAGCGAAGGATCCTAGGTTCAACCACCGGGCAATAAATATTATATATCTGAAATATTATTTCCACTGCGCCAACGTCTGACAAATGTCGGTTAGTAAGGAACGTGCGTCGGTGGATTATTATACAGGGTCATTCATTTCGTAGCGCTGGCATTTTACGCCTACCATAGTACCATAAAACATTCAAATCAAATTTAATTTTCTTTCAAGTGTTTGATTCTGTTTGTGTTTAAAAACGTAATTCCAATTATTGTGTTGTGTTTTGCATTGTTATTGCAATTAAAGAAAGTTGAATAATCCAATATACCTATTGTTGTATTATAATACTTTTTGACTTTGACTTTTTGAAAAAATAGATAAGCAAGACATTACAATATATTGATTTTCATTTCACTGGCATAGCTTTTTAGAACCAAAATGAGCTCCTCGCCAGGGTCAAATTCTCGCGACAGTAAGGCAGATGTAGTTCCTAAGAAAAAGTATCGCAAACAAAAATTCAACGACGGTTGGTTGGAAGCAGATTGTTTCAAAGGATGGTTGACCAAATTGAAAGATGATTTGTTTAAATGCAAGTGCGAAGCTTGTGACAAAATTTTAAATTGCGGAAAATCGGAACTTCTGAAACGTGCTGAAACAAAGTTGCACAAAAAAAATGTTTCCTCCATCAAAAATTCTAAGCCCGTCAGTACATTTTTCCAACCAAAGCAGACAGCTCAGAGTATTGACCGGGAAGTACAGAATTTCGAAGTAAAATTGAGTATGTTTTTCGCAGAGCACAATGTCGCTCTTCAAATTGTTGAACACTTACTTCCGCTTCTTAAAGACATAGTCCCGGATTCAAAAATCGTACAGAATTCCAAGCTGGGAAGGAAAAAATGTACCAGCATCATAAAAAATGTTTTGGCCAGACATGAGACGGAAGAACTTGTCGAAAAACTCAAAACAAATAGTTTTTCAGTAATGATTGATGAGAGCACTGACATCGGATTGAATAAATCTTTGTGTGTGTTAGTCAGATTTCTCGACGATGAGAATAGCAGAGTAGTTGTTAAATTGCTAGATTTGCTCAAGGTTGGATCGGACTGTTCTGCTGAATCTCTATATAATAATTTCAAAGATTTTATTGTAATGAATGGAATTCCCTTCGGTAACATTATCGGTAGGAAAATTTCTTGCTGAATTGTAGTTAACATCTGAAACTTTTTATTCAATTTATTACGATTAAGGCATGTGCAGTGATGGGGCTAGCGTTATGGTTGGACAGCACAACTCGTTTGCATCAAGATTACTTTTAGACAATCCAAGAGCGATTGTTATAAAATGCATTTGTATTTCAGCTGCAATTATTGCAAATAAAGCTTGCTTGGCTTGGCACCCGAAGAATTGCTTCGACAAATTGGGTCTTACGTTTCTGGAAGTTCAAAAAGATGTCTGCAAGTGGAAGAGTTCCAGGTGTTGTTAAACGAAAAAAGAAGGAAAATTTTACGAACATCTGCAACGAGATGGCTATCTCACCAAAAATGCATTGAGCGGATTTTGGAAAATTGGGATGTACTGTTAGAGTATTTTAGGCAGGCGGTAACCTCAGATAAGCTTAAATCTGCTGAATTAATTTTAACGGAACTAACAAACCAATGTAACAAAGCTTATTTGTTATTTCTCAAATACGTCCTTGAATATTTTAATACTCTAAATGCCCTATTTCAGTCAAAAAAAACATTAATTCATGTTCTGCATAGTGAGTCAGTGAAAATCTTTTTTAAATTGGGACAAAATTTTATAAAAAAATCTGAACTTAAATTGAACGCTAATGTTAGATCACCTCATGTATCTTTACAAGTGGATCAAATATATCTTGGACCAGAATGCGGTGAGAAAATAAAAAGTATTCCAAAACACGCTGCAGATAAGATAAGGCTTGATTGTCTTAACTTTTATATTACTGTTTTGGAAGAGATCCAACATAGACTACCCATACAAAATGAGACAATCTTTAAGGAAATTGGTTTCTTAAACCCAAAAATTGTATTAGGATTGGATGGGGATAGATCTGAGTTCTTATTCGAAGTTCTTTCCCAAAAATTTTCCTTAAGCATTAACGATCTTTCGCAAGAGTGGAGATCGATTGAATACAATTTTGAAGAAAGTGAAAAAAAACGGTTATTTGAATTAGATGTTGAACAGTTTTGGTTTAAAGTTAGTAGGATCCGCAATTTTAATGACGAGCTCATGTTTCCTGCCCTATCTTGTCTCGCAAAATATGTCTTGACTCTTCCTCACGCAAATGCTGACGCGGAAAGAATATTTTCTGTAGTAACAGATGTTAGGACAAAAAAAAAGAAATAAACTTAATCACGAAAATCTGAGTTCAATGTGCATTATTCGGTCATACTTGCAGGATGCAAATTTGAACTGCGTTTCTTTTAAATGTAATAATAATCATTTTAATAACATGAAAACCACAACACTTTATGACCATCATATGTAAATATTTTAAATATTATATATAATCTTCATAATTATATTTATTTATTTAGATATATGGATGTAAAATTTAGTTACTGAATGCCCCTTAAGTCACTTTTATTTATAAGTGCAATATGAATTCCTTTCAAATTGTTTTTTTGTATTATCTCTTTATGTTGTTATCGCTTTTTAATTAACTTTGCATTCCTATAAATATTAAAAAAACAGAAATAATATTAAATTAACAATTCTAGTACTTTTCATTTAATGAACAATTTTAGTGGATTTGTTGGGGAAATTTTACGAAAGTAGGGATTTTTGCCATCGTTGGTAGGTATTTTCTTTTTTTTTAGTTACCATCACTGGTTGAATGTTTGCCATTTACGATAATGGATCGCTTAACAATCGAACAACGCGTTAAAATTATTAAAACTTACTACAAAAGTGGTGGTTCAAACGTTGCCACTTTTCGCGCACTACGCGATGATTATGGTCGTCATAATCGACCGACTGCGCAAGCAATCGGTAAAATTGTGAAGAAATTTAAAGAGAGTGGAAGCGTTTCTGATGTCGTTAGGCCTGTGCATCATCGTAATGCACTCTCAGTCGAAAATATCGATTTCGATATATTTTTTGACCGGCGATTGAAGATCATGACTTGGATGTGGTTCCAACAAGACGGGACAACAAGCCACACAACACGATCAATTATGGTTTTATTTCGTGAGAAATTTCCTGGTCGCATAATTTCAAGCTTTGCCAACGTCAATTGGCCACCAAGATCATGCGATTTGACACCGTTAGGTTTATTTTCTGTAGGGCTACGCAAAAGACCGTGTTTACGCGAATAATCCCCAAACTCTAGACGCATTAAAAACCAACATTACTGCCCGAAAGGTACCAAGAGTTGTTTTTCTCCACAGAATACTTATTAGGGAGATTCACTGTCCTGATATTTTAAGTCTTTTAGGTCTTAATGTTCCATCACTTAATTTGCGTAGTAACCGATTCTTTTATATTCCTCGTTCTCGTACTAATTACGGTACATCCTCCTCTTTAAATGGTTTGATGTTATTGTATAATGATTGTGGGTCTTAAATTGGCATTAATATGACAATACTGTTAATAAAATCCATCTTGTTCAATTATTTCCAGTTGTAATTGTATTGCTCAAATTTTAATTAGTTTTTTACTTGAATTTTGTTTTTCTCTGTATTTTCTTACATAATTTTTTCTCAATTTTAGTCTCTTTTTTCATATGCTACTAATTTCAAATTCAAATTCCTCATGTCTACAAAATGCCTAGTATTTTTTTGACAAATAAATAAATAAATAAAGTAAATAAATATAGAAATGTGCGTAAAAGTGGTTAAAATGATCTCAAAAGAATCGCATGCTGCAAATCTTCCCGATGCGGCCATTTGAATGATATTGTATTCCACACTTAATAACAAAGTCCAAACTTTATAATGAAATAATATTTTCATCAAAAATGTATCGCTGTGTGTGTTTTATTTACCTTTACTTTCGAAACCAAAAAATGAATGACCCTTTATATGGTCAAACCAAAGGCATGTTGAAAGATCTGAATTCCTAACCCTAATTTTGAATTATAAAGGGTGATTTTTTAGCTGGTTTGGTTTTGGCAACACTGGTTTTGACAGCTGACGTGTGTTTAGTACCTTGTGTCACTGTCAAACAGCTTCAGTTTGGTTTGCAATTTAACCATGGATCGTCTTTCAAATGAACAACGCTTGCAAATTATTGAATTTTACTATCAAAATTCGTGCTCGGTTCGAAATGTTCATCGCGCGCTGCTTCCATTTTATGATCGGCATTCTCGACCTTCTGAGCAGTCTATTCGGAAGATTGTGACCAAATTTCGCACCAAATTTACTTTGTTGGACATTAAACCACCAACACGTTTACGTACTGTGCGTAGTGAAGAAAATATTGCTGCCGTATCAGCTAGTGTGACAGAAGACCGCGAAATGTCGATTCGGCGCCGTTCCCAGCAGTTAGGCCTTTGTTACAGCACTACGTGGAAAATTTTGCGGAAGGATTTGGGCGTAAAGCCTTTTAAGATACAGCTGGTGCAAGAACTAAAGCCAGCCGACCTACCACAACGCCGAATTTTTGGTGAATGGGCTCTTGGAAAGCTGGCCGAGGATCCGCTTTTTTATCGAAAAATTGTGTTCAGCGATGAGGCTCATTTTTGGTTGAATGGGTACGTAGATAAGCAAAATTGCCGCATTTGGAGTGAAGATCAGCCAGAAGCATTGCAACAGCTACCAATGCATCCCGAAAAAGCCACTGTTTGGTGCGGTTTATGGGCCGGCGGCATTATTGGGCCATATTTCTTCAAAGATGATGCGAATCGCAGCGTTACTGTCAATGGTGAACGCTACCGAGCGATGATAACAAACTTTTTTTTGCCCGAAATGGAAGTTCTTGACTTGCATGATATGTGGTTTCAACAAGACGGTGCCACATGCCACACAGCACGCGAAACAATGGCGCAATTGCGAGGCGAGTTTGGTGAACAGTTAATTTCACGTTTCGGGCCGGTCAATTGGCCGCCTAGATCGTGCGATTTGACACCATTAGATTATTTTTTGTGGGGGTATGCCAAGGCTAATGTGTATAGGGACAAGCCCGCTTCGATTGACGCACTGGAAGCCAACATCCATGCATCATGCATTCATTCGTGAGATACCGGCCGATATGTGTGAAAGAGTATGCCAAAATTGGACTCAGCGGATGGGCTACCTGAGACGCAGCCGCGGTCAACATTTGCATGAAATTATCTTTAAACATTAAATTGCAAGGTTCAAACTATCGATTCAAATAAATATTTCATTCATTTTTTCGAATTTTTTGTGTTTTTTTTTTTAAAAAAGTTCTAAACCTCTTAAAAAATCACCCTTTACAATAAAAAGGATGAAAATGAGATGGTCCGGGAAATTATGCCCCAGCGAGAAATGGCCCCAAAAAAAATTTAAAAAAAAAACGTTTGGGGCCTTTTTTGATAATTTGGGTAAAATTTAATTTTTGTTTGTGAAATTGTACCCCAATGAAATATTAATGGGGTCTTTTTTTCAGAATGAACGAAATAAATAATTTGTGAAATATCACCCCAAAGTAATGAAATATGGCCCCAAATTCAATGTATAGAGCCCTAAATTACAACAAATATTCAATTAAAAGAAACAAATAGCCTGTAATCTTTTTTATTATTTTAAATAAAAGCTTGAATAGTATTTTCAACGTTTTGCCTGCAGTACGCTTATAGTTTTGGCTTTTATCGCTTTTAAGCTTTTAAGTCGCACTCAGATCAAACTTTTAAGTGGTCGCGAGGCAAAAAAAGAATATTTGCTCTCAACTTATTTTTTTTTTTTCTTTAAAGTCAGCTCAGGTTTTTAAATAACTCTTAATTTTAACTTTAGAGCATTTGAGAAAATAAAAGTTGAAAATTCGCGCGAATTGAAACGAGTGACGCCGTTAAATCAACGGTATACTTAACGTTTCTTCTCGTAGAATTTTGTTTTGATACCATCATAAGAATGAAAAATGGCCCCAAAACTATGCAAGAAGACCCCAAAACAGTGAAAATACTCCTCAATCTCGTAATCATTTTTGTTGGTGCTTCATTATTTTGGGGCAATTTGTTATGCTAAAAATTTGAGCCCATTCTATATTTATTTGGTGCAATATTGCGTAAATGAAATGGGGTCATTTTGCCTTTTTTTAAATTTTTTTGGAGCCACTTTTCATGGGCGCGTAATTTCATGGAGCCGATCCAAATAGAACTATGTGTTAACAGTCTATCTATTTGAATCAATTGAATATTTTCGCTGCTGGCAATACTGACAGCTTTTTCATGTAAGAATGTGAGACTCAACCTGTACCTACTGATTCATTTCTTTATTATTTGTTTTAGTTCTGTTTAAATCGATTTTTAGTTTAACATTATAAAATCATCGAAATGTCTTGGCATTTAAGAAAGGAAACTACACACTCCGTAATATTTAAATTTAGGTATTTTTATGTGAACTAAAGTGTTAGCTATATCTCTGAAGCCTCAATCAATCGTTCTCGTAATTATATATACTTTTCGGAGACGGAGCCACGGGGCAGCTACTCGTAAGACAGCTAAGAATGTCTTAAGAAGTTCCATGGGAAGAGCCTAACACCTTAAGAATTCGTGTAATAACATATTCGAAATTCGAATACTTCGACAGATGCAAAATAAAATCTGCTGTCGTTATGGTTGGGATTTTTTGGACCAGCAGTTCGAGATAATTTGTATGACTTTCGATATTTTTTACATCTACTGGCCTACTAAGTCCCAACATAACGGCTGCATAGACGACTTTAACAATACAATGTTTTTTTTTTGTTTATTATTGAATAACAATTTAAAATTTTAAATAAATTTTCGATGAAATTCACAATTTTATACTCGTATTATCAATTGTGAGTGCTTAATTTAATAATACCTATAGTTCTTAATAAACAATACAAATTTAACTGTGCACTACAAGAAGAAACTTGATTTTAACGTTTGCGCTGACTTGAGATTTCTCTGTGGCAATTGCGTCTATAAAATTAACTCGTAATGCCCTTGGAAATTTCAAAAAATGGCACAACACTGTACTCTCATTGTTGATTCGAATAAAAATTGGATACACCAAAATTAAGCACATTTACGAATACAGAAATTTAAATTACGATTTGGCCGTTTAAATAATTAAACCCTGCGTAAAAGTTATAAGCTCATTCCTCAGCGGTTTTATCAAATTTTTGTATGCTGTATGACGTCTACTATTGAAAACAAAAAATTACAAACCATAAAACTGGAAAACAATTATGCGAAACAAAATACAGGTACTAACAATTTGCAAAAACCCATCTCAGTTAAAACAGAAAATATACAGAATTCCTGAAATCGCCGATCTATCTACATTTCCTAAATTAAAAAGAATCGATCGCAGCTTCTCTCAGCTTCATCCAGTCCCTTTAAGGAAGTTCAACTGGGAAAGGCGAAAGGCCTCTACCGCAATCTATTAAAAACTCCAAAATGATCTAAGTCTTCAATGGGGGATCAATCCAAAAGTAATGTTTATGGTTTTGAAGGCAGTAGTTAGACCAAAAGTCATATACAGATTCCTTTTTTTTGGCAACCTCTCTCTACCTAATAATCTGACCAGTGCAACTTGTGATTTCCTGATGCAAAGCTAGTTTTCTGGCTTAGGAGATATACCAGGCAACTGTTCGACTCTCTATCGCTCACGGTCGTACAAAAAGCACAAAATCTACTCATTCATTAGCGCTGCAACAGCTTAACGAAAGATGTCGCAATCTTGGCAGTACGAAGCATCAAAAACAGACATTGCCACGCAGATTAAACAAGGAGCCTGCTAAATTTCAGAAGAGTTCATATCGCACAAACTAAGTATTAAATAGACCGCCAGCTACCGCGTACCTGATTCCCCCCGCAAATTTTTAAAATAAAATTCTCCCTTAAATTGTCTATCTGTAAAAACATGCACCAAGAAGAAAATTAAACAGATTCGTGCTTAAATTAAATTCCAAAAAATATTAATTGGCGCCAAAATAATTTTTGTTGAAATCAAACTTGAATTACTTTATAATTTTTATAATCATTTTAGTTAGTTTCCGATTGAATCAACTCGTTTTCTATTTGCGATAAGAATATTCGCTTTGAATTTTATGAACAGTCACCCATTTGAATTAAAATGATTTCCATTTCCGACTAACAGAATCTAAATGCAAAATATTTAATGGAAATCTATTTAAATTGAATTTCAATGTTTAATTTGTTTTAATGAGTATCTTTATAAATCAAACGGATTCCTATTTTCTTCTAGTACGAGAGAAAACTAAATTGAAATCCCTTTAAATTAAAATCTGTAATATATTTGTTTTGTTGATTTATTTATTTTTTTCCCACTATATAACCAATTTTGTTTTAACCGCTTTCACCAGACGTTTTTGAGATTATTAAGGAGCAAAAAATAAAAAAGTCTAAATGGCGGGAGGTGTAGTAAAAAAAAAGAATAAACAAAAAAATTAACTGTCAGGTAACCATGTGGAAGTGTATGCGTACGGCAAATTTACTTTAACATGGCACACATTTTCAACATAGTGGCACGGAAAACAGCTTGCAGGCAATAAGTTCTCTGAGCTGACAGTAGATCATTAAAAAAATGCAGTAAGTCGATTGGATCTTTCCGCAGCAAATTTTTTTATTATTCAAAAAGACAAAGATCAATTGCTTAAAACTATATATTAATAATTACTTTAATGATTTTTATACAATAAGTTGGCTTCGTTCAGACGTTATTTACAGCGGATATGGTTATGCATGGTTTTTGTAGAGCTGTCCAAAGGTTTATCAAACAAAAAAAGTGCAGTAGATTTAATTTAGTGGCAGCAGATTTTTTTTCTTTTGAAAAGTGCAGTAGATCTACTACTATTGCAGCAAAGTGGCAAATGCCTTTCCACTTCCTATCAGAGACAATACTGAGACCAGAGACAATACTGAGACCACCAACTCCGGCCGATTTCCCGTTACTTAGCCTACAAGCTATATTTTTTATGGAGTGTACACATCTGGTGCGCTAGTATTGTTACATAGAAAATCGTATTGACAAATGTCACGAAACTTTAAAAATTCCGGCTCACCAACACACTCCCAGCAGATATGAGACACTTCCGCTGTGGGCAAAGTTGCTGGCAGAGTTCATAGAGTTTTATCCGTTAAATTTGAAATTGTTCGTTACGTGTGGGTAATATTTTTTTTAGGAATAAGTGCACATTTGCTTAAAATTTTCATGAAAAATTAACAATGTAGATTGATTGAGGGAAAATGAAAACATTTTGAGCAAATTTTCTTCATTATTTAAGAAAAATTTACACACGAAATCGAAGTTAATGTCCTAATATGTTTCTAGTATATAGAACATCAACTTTAGATAGTTTTACTAACCAAACAAATCAAATTATTCGCCTTTTAACAATTAATAATAACTAACCAATGGCATTCAGTTATGTAAAAATGTTGAATTCCCGAATTCTGTCACATTTCCCCACGGTTGCCGCGGTTGGCAGCATTTATTTTTGTAGTTTTTGAGTGTTTTTGCATGTCACACGGATTCTCTTTTGACATAACACCGATGGGAATACAAAATGGCGAATTTGAAAAAAAATTGAGGGGCCCAGCGGCAAGAGGATTGTGAGTTGGGGGTCTCAGTATGGTTTGTCTATGACTGAGACCACGAACTTCGGCCGATTTCCCGTTACTTGCCTACAAGCTATATTTGCCAGGGGTTGGCAAACGCTAAGTGCGTTAGTATTGTTACATAGAAATTCGTATTGACAAATGTCACGTAACTTCAAAAATTCCGGCTCACCAACACGCTCCCACCTTGCATACGCCACTTCCGCTGTGGGCAAAGTTGCTGGCAGAGTTCATAGAGTTTTATCCGTTAAATTTGAAATTGTTCGTTACGTGTGGGTAATATTTTTTTTAGGAATAAGTGCACATTTGCTTAAAATTTTCATGAAAAATTAACAATGTAGATTGATTGAGGGAAAATAAAAACATTTTGAGCAAGTTTTCTTCAGTTATTAAAGAAAAATTCACTCAATAAATCGATCTTAATGACATCGAAAAGAGGTAAATTCTAGTATTTCTAGTTCTAGTATATAAAACATATATTTTAGATAGTTTTACTAACCAACCAAATCAATTTATTCGCCTTTTAACAATTTATAATAACTAACCAATGGCATTCAGTAATATAAAAATGTGGAATTTCCGAACTCTTTCACAATTCCCCACGGTTGTCGCGGTTGGCAGCATTTCTTTTTGTAGTTTTTGTGTGTTTTTGCATGTCACACTGATTCTTTTTTGACATAACACCGATAGGAATACAAAATGGCGAATTTGAAAAAAAACTGAGGGGCCCAGCGGCAAGAGGATTGTGAGTTGGGGGTCGCAGTATGGTTTGTCTATGCTTCCTATGTTACTGCTCGGTCCTCGATAAGACAGCAAACTCTACAACAGTGCTTCTTTGGAGAACTTGAATGTTATTTTCGGTAGGTACTGATGTCAGAAAATGGTTTTAAGAGAAGCGGACACTAATGGCGTTTTCGATTGAAGAAAATAATTGCCCTTTCTATGAAAAGAGCAAATCTAGAAGTGCTCTTTCGATGTATTCTATGATTCATTGAAGAAAAAAGTACACTTCCAGGTCAATTTTTAACACGACAGAAGTGTCCGGAGAATTTCCCTGAGCTCACCAACACATACTAACAAAATGTCAGATTGAAGTGTTTGTTGTGTTATTAGAAATAAATTTTTCGCTATGTGATCCGAAAATATACAATTATGCGTGCAAAATGTGAACTTAAATTGAAATATATTGATTTGGCTGTATTTATTACTGCAGAAAACAAACAAAAAGTAGCAACAGAAAACCAAATCTCTCATATGGTGTCTACCACTATTACAAAAGTGCTCCAACGAATTTTATTGAAAAGAGCAATTCTGAATTTCGGGGCAATTCTCTCGGATCTTCAATCGAAAACGCAAGACTCTGTCACTTTTTATGGATATTTTGTTTAAATGAATTACTCCGAATGTATCAGATAAGTGCAACCTAACCTAAACCTAAGAACTGTATTCATAATTTCTAGCAAATTAAGTCCTCCAACAAATTAGGTCGGTTCTTTAATTTATTGCCTCACAACTTTTTAAGTTACAACTTGTATTAAGCCGAATAAAGGGGACTTTTCGCCAATCGACATTCACCAAATTCTGTTGTTCTTTTCCAGCACAATTTGCCGTCATTTATATCGAACATACCTATATGTCAGTATCACTCAACTTCTCCGTCTAAATTTCCTTTTAAACCCGTCCCTAGGGTAGGTAAGGACGAGTATAATCAGAGGTACTCTTACTACTCTTTTACTGCCTAGAAACACGACTTTCGAAACAGCAAAAATTGCTCCGATTATTAAACCAAATAAATATAATAGTTGATAAGGTAGATATAGGTTTGTGTCAAATTACACTACAGTCACGCGGTTTGGAGATATTTACGAAAATGACGTCTACGAAACCAATTTGACAGGGCAAGCACAAGGCACAAAAGAGTAATTGACTAAGAGTCCGTGGTATGGTTTCACTTTTTTAGACCTCAACAACACATCATGTCTCTTGTGAAAATATTCGTTTTGAATAACATATTCAAACGTAGGTATGAGATAAATACGTTTTTAGGGTGTCCCATAATTCACGTAAAATGTAATTTTGATAGAAAATACAGATATTTAGTTAGAGATCACAGATTGGGGTTATTTATGGAACATCACATCGGATAAATGGCCGCCACGGCTTTGCTCGCAAGTACGTACTCTTTTATTTAAATTTTCTATGACGGTCTCGCATAAATGTTTGCATAGTCCTTTGACTTCAAAAAACCCCGAAGAAAAAAGTCCAAAGGCGTTAAATCGCAAGATCTGGATGGCCAATCCTGATCGCAACAACGCCCGAATAAACGATTAGGAAATGACTCATCAAGTAATTGAATTATTGTTTCTCTGGCTTTTGGCATGTGGCACCGTCTTGTTGAAACCTTATGTTGGTCACATATCTTGCAATTTAGGTACTAAAAACTGGGTTATCATGTCACGATAACGAACACCATTTATTGTTACTGCCTGACCAGCCGCATTTTCGAAGAAGAATGGTCCGATAATGCCTCCAGCCGAAAATCCCCACCAAACAGACACGCGTTGTGGATGCATTTGTTTCTCCACAATTGTGGCGTTAACAATCAAAACGGTGCTAAGTGTGATATACCAAAATTTGGGTATCAAAGAGAGCTATATTTTATATTTGATTACTGTATTTAATTTTCTTGAATATTTTAGAAGTTATAAGCTTTCGCCCTTTCACTCGGTTTCACGTTAATTTTTTTAGCCTCTATTTAATTGTTAACGTCACAATTACTTGTGGGTTTTCTGAACCCCAAATGCGACAATTTTAACGATTAACGAAGCCATCAGATGAAAATGAGCTACATCACTGAAGATGATATTGTTCGAAACTGTGGCTGACAAACCTTTATTATTTTCAAAACAAACGTTGCTCAACTTCAATTTCGTATGGCGCTCCATTCTTACTTACCTTAGATTGTTATTATTTTTCCCGTGGCATCACTACTGCTATTAAATGGTGCAAAATTCAAGTATTGAGTTAATTATGGGTCACCCTTTACATATCTGAAGCCAAATTGGCAAATTAAACAGCATCGACTGCATTAAAACTTCATTCCGCTTTTTTGGGAGTGAAATATAAAAATAAAACTTCTGTTACATTAGTGCCGAACAGCAAACAAAATAAATGCGGCTTCTGTAAAAACGTTTATGCTCCAGTCCATACTTTTATGTTAACAAAATGTGTTCGAAAACTCTGCACACAGTTTTTATCTGGTTTTGCATGCGGGTTCGACTTTGTCTGGCGAATAAAGTATATTCAGCTTAAAAAAATATATACCTACTTAAACTAGTGAAATAAGTTGAGAGAAGACGAGGCCCGGCAAACATAAAAACAAAAGGAATTACGCGCTATAGTTCTTCTACATAGTTCCTTCCACATTTGTCTAAACCGCATTGAAAAGAAATAAGGAAATCTCAAGTCGACTTACCTTGCGAACTTCATGCGACCACTGGTTAATGCGTTTCTTCAAAAGCGGTTCTGAGGTCTTCTTCTGATCATTTATCATTGTTACGACCTCGATTGGAACACACTCACTCATCACCAAAACCAATAACACATCCACGCCAGGTAATATGGAAAATAATTAAACATTAAATGTAAGCACTCACGAGTTTCACAAAATTTAACACTTTTCGACAAAAAAACAACTAATTACACTGACAACAAAATATCAACTCTCCCAGACGTATGCCGTGTGATCCAGTTCCATTTCCATGGACAGGCTGATTGACGTTTCAAACGGTTTCCTAAAACAAAACATTTAGCGGCAAACAACTGAGTTTATTATGTACACGTGTTAATTCGAGTATCGATCGAGTGTGTGCCAATTTCGTCAATTTGTGTTTATCGGTTGCACTGATTGCGAATGGAATTCAAGTGTTCCCTTGCTGCATACCGTCATCGATGTTGTTAATTCGTAATTGCTCGAACGTGCCACGATCTGCGATAATTGTTAATTAACCTGCCGCTGCGCTTGCGACCGTGTTTACAATCAGAAGTTGTTATTACATAAGAATTAGCATAGCTTATTTGGGTTGGCTCAGCCGAATGCAATACAAAGTATTTATACATCGGCGTTGCGTGCGAGCGGCCGATTGCCGCTGCTAGGGTGTCTCTATAGTATAACTATAAAATTTGGTTTTTAAATTAGTCTACTCGAACGCTTTTAGGCAAGCTGGGAGTGAGTGTGGTTCCATGTTTTAATGCAAGTGGGTACTCGGTGGGATTTTGCGATTTTGCTTTTGACTTTGTATTACTACCTACATATATATAGTTTCTGGTATGATGTTCACTGAGGTACGGTTAATAACTAAACGCAATTAAATGTAGCGTTGCAGGTGAAACTTTCTAAGGGAACTCCGAGAGAGAAAATTTGAGAGGAAATTCTTTGACAAATTTCAAAAACAGCCTGCTCAACTCGACTTAACTATTTCAATAATATTTAGCAACAGTGGACATAATTTGTCCAGTAGCTAGGCCTAATGTACCCTAATAGGTCGATGCTTTATGGAACTGCTGGTTTTGGCAACTTTTGTAACTTGTATATATGTATTTCTGAATTCGCTAGTTATATAAAAACTTTGTTTTATTTAATTTTTTTTCGAAATTTTTCAGTGAGAATCTTGAGAGACATTAAAAGTAAATAAATTGTTGCTGCAACAGGTCGGTAGAGGGCCCTAGGGCCTATCTTCGCACAACCATTCGTTTTGTGTGAGTTTTTCATTTTCCGGACAAATGGAAGGGATCTACAAACGGCTCATTAAGAAGCTCTTTCATGGCAGTTACACCCTCGGATGTTTTTCAAACGTTCTCGAGAGGTGGTGCTGTGGAAAAAAGCCTTAAGATAGAATGAAGAGAGACATCAGTGCGTGGTAAAACAATCTGCCAAAACCCTTTAGTCAAAGGATCGCCATATTGCCAGAGAAAATTGCCGCGGGCCGTGAAAGACCCCAGGCAATCAACTCCTTTCCGTGCCCAAAAAGTCGGCCTTTCGCAGACTGCAATGTGGCAAATTTTGCGTCGGGACTTGGCCTACATCCGTACAAGATCCAACTGACCCTGGAGCTCAAAATGAATGACTGCCGTTTGTTTGGTTAGTGGGCTTCGGAGCGTTTGGAAGAGGACCCCCATTTTGGGTCGAAAATGCATGTTTTAGGGACGAGGCCCATTTTTGGTTGAATGGCTATTTTAACAAGCAAAATCGCGTATATGGGACAATGCCAACCCGTACGGGGTTCACCAGGTGGTAATGCATTCTAAAAAATTTACTTTTTGGTGCGCATATAGGGCGCGCGGAGTCAGTGAGTCGAACATTTTTGAAAATGACTTCCGTGAGGCCATCATAATTAACGACGAGCGATAAAAAAATTACGCTAGCCGATTTATTTTCGCCCAAATTGAACAATATGAAGTTAGACGACAGGTGGTTCAAACAGGATGAGGCTAGACTACCTACTAAATCAGAGACACATCATTCCTAAGGTATATAGGATATCCGTGCTTTTAGGCTACATTTTAAAAACCTCTCGGTAATTCTAAGTTCTTCTTTAACTATTTGGCTTGTGTGCCAAAAATAAAAATCCCCACAGCCAAAGATCGGATACAATTCCCGGTACCTGTGAAAGAAATGAAACATCTCCAAGCCATTTGGCAAAGAAAATTCATTCAAATTCGCTGGTCAGATTTGACAGGAATTGCAAGGCAAGTACATATATAGCGAAGTAAATGCTATTGTCGGTTTTTCGAACTTACTTTAGCAAAGTTGGTTATTATTCATGTCGATTAAAAGCTCAGTCCTTTTTGCTTTGCTACAACTTTTTACTCAAAGCAAATGCTAGTTCTTATTCATAGGACCCTTTGTGCGATGTAGCGGATTTAGGGCCGGTTTGTTCAATCTTGGTTATCTTTAATCATCGGTTATTCCATCTGGTAATCATCGAACGCGTTTTTTCAGCAAAATATTAACCAAAGAATCTACGGTTTGGTTAGTTAACCCAAGATATTGATAACTAACCAATTTTGCGCGGTTATCGAGATTTAACCAATGATTTTCTAGATAATACGACTTCGTAGGTATTACTTTCGACGTATCTGCTATAGAAAAACTTTTTGTAGAATATTGCGAGCAATCTTGTGCGGAAAAAATACAAATAATAAAATAAATAAACTTATATATAACGCAATATGGAGCGAAGGCCCTGACCAATAAAATCTGTTCGGTTAAGTTAACGTTTTCAACTGACAGATGTATACAATACATTGCACGCTATTCTATGGAAGGTGAGGGAACAGACTGGTTCCCAACTTCAGCTGGATGAATTAAGATTACTTTCAACATTTTTGTCCTTCGACAGTTCTCATAAATTGAGGAAATATTGCGACGTTGAAATTGAGATGAGGCCCAATAATGGGCTAACAATTTTTATTGGTTGTTGTACTGATTCAGTTCTGTTCTCAATTATTACCATTTTGTCTCACACCAAAAAGATATTATTCCCGTGTTTTTTAAAAATTCCTGCATCATTTGATTTTGAAATTTATGTACTCAACAGTGAAAATATTATCATTAATAAATTACCTAGACAAAACAGAAGGAACCAGAAAAAAAAGTTTTACCATAGAAACACAAACTTGATATGATGCTACGCATAGATGTCAAAGACTTTTTACTCTTGTCTTAGTCTGTTAAGTTCTATGAAGTATCGCGTCTTTAATTTGATAAGTTGTTGAGCCACTGCGACCTTTTCGTGACCTGAAAAGTACGTCTAACTACAAGAAGGATGTTAATTAACCCCTTACACTATATGCTGAAAGAAATGACGACCCTCTCTAGCTATTACATTTCAACCAAAATCTAATGTTTGGTGACCGAAGTGAAAAAAACGGTGAACAAACACTCATTGGTTATCACTGATTTGTTATCATCGGTTAAACTAAATCGATGGTAACCTGACCAAGGATTTGACCAGCTGTTTTGAACAGACCGGCCCTAAGCATACATTTATTAGTATATAGTATGATCAAAGATGGCTCGTTAGCAAATTTTTCACTAACTTTGCACAACATTCATAGAGTAAATGCAATTAAATATAAAACTACAAATTTTCTTATTTCTTAACCTTTACTTTTGAAATGAAAATTATGCGCGATACTAATAATCATTTTTAGTGTCCAGGCCAGATTTTACGAAGACACAATGACGAAATTTTCCATATAAAATTTCCCATTGTTACCTTACAAAATATTTAGTGTGAAGATTAAGATTCTATATCAGAGTGGACTTCTACAGCCAGCTTCAACTACTGGGGCTCTCCCAACGACATGAACACAATTGGTGTACCCACATCTCCTTTTGGGACCACAAGTATAGCAGACCTTCTTCATAAAAACAAAATATATGCAACAGAAACTAATTAATGCCTTTGCTTGAACATGGAAATTAAATAATTGAACGTTTTGTTTTCATATGTTCTGATTCTGACAGCGGAATGATTGTTTCATCCTTTTAATTATAAGCTATAAGCCTCTTTTGACCATCTGTAGTTATAAGCTGTTGCCTCAAGTCAGTGTGTGCCTATGCTCTAGTCAATTTAATTTCTTTATTTGCAAGGCTTCTTACTTTTAAGAATGTTTATGCTCCAAGTTAGCATTCTTAACGTGCAAAACCGCATAGCAGGTCATTGGTTAAACAACGATTGCTACTGAGTTCGTTTAAACAAGTCGCTTGGACAGGGGCAGTGTTTCTTGCATAAACTGTTGGCGGTATATATTTAGGCCAGCAACTTCTGGTACATAATTACGTCAGTTAGTCCACACAATTAAGTGTATTCGTATAATCAACGGGGTTTCTTGATTTTCCAAACAAATTAATGTGTTGGCTTGGAAGGCTATGTAGCGATAGTAATATCAGATAAGTTCACTTAGCAGGGAAATAAAATGAGAATAAAATGATCCCCATCGAATAAAGAGTGGTTGGACAGGTTGAACAGTAATAACTGTAGGGGGTCGTCATTTATTTCAGCGTATAGTATAGGCTGAAGCCCCTCGAAAATCTGAACAAAAAACTAAAACTTTCTTAGATCTCTTAACTCTTATCGACCGCACAAAAGACGTTCTGAATTCTCTTACGAAAATCAGATAAAATGACGACGATTTTTTCTGAGAGGCTTTTCAATACGCATCTCCCATAGGTTTTGCTGCAGTGAGCGAGTCAACGAAATGAAAAAGCTAACATGTTACTTTGATAATGCAATTTCGTTGTCAGCTGTGAAAGCTGAGTAGGGGGAGATGGGGCACCTTGATACAATTTTCATTGGAACTCAAAAAAAAAGTCTGCGTATTGACAATAATAACAAAGTAAAAGATTTATTGTGCTCAATGTCGTTCTAACTATCTTATTGTAGACGAATGTAGTCTTAAATTCAGCTACAAAAAAAAATTAAGAGCTATTTACTAAAAAATGAAATTTGTATCAAACTGCCCTACTCACGGGGTACATTGATAAATATCAGGGGCACTTTGATTCATAGCCAAAAATCAGTATTTATTGAAAACTTTTAGTTAATAAAACAAGTTTTAAATAGTTTTATAACATAATATTACTACAACCAGTATTTAAATGTTTTGTAATTAATGTTCGAATAAGTTTTAATAAGTAATAAGTAATAAAATAAATGCTTTCTTAGGTATTAAATAAGTAGAAATAAGGTATTTTAGGTACAAAACAAAGTCTTCAGATTGTTACGATAAGTCTTCAAATCACTTTGATTAGCATTTTTAATGCTTTTCTTATTATTGACAAACATGTAGGTATTTACAATGAAATGTTATAAGGAGACAAGTCTGTCTTAAAATTAAATAGAGAAGCTGTTCTGCTAGTGCCTTTCTTGACTATCGGATTTGGTAACTTCAGGATAATGTCAGAAATATTAGCAGAAGCCTCATCTTTAATATCTGGAAGTACAAAAGTTCCAGTAGGCTTGCGTTTCAAAAAACAGACGTGAAAATCGTTTGCTCGGGCATCTTCGTATCGTAATACTATTTTCCCAACAAAATGCTTGAAAGGTCGCTTCTTTTCTAAGTTTATTACCTTTGTTATAACATAATCCCCTTCCTGAAGATCACTGGCCATAGGCGGGGCAGTATTAATAGTGTCATCATCAGACAACTTCATATTGATTTCTGCGGACTCGAATGATTCTTCGGAATCGAATGATTCCTGTAACTCAACTTCACCAGAACAGTTTGAAGAGTCTGATTCCATATTCATAGTTATAGTCTTATGTCTTTCTTGCTTTTTAATAGGTTTTGAATCTACTAGCCCAAGCAATTTCTGAGCATTTCTTAGATCTGTTGCACGTTTTCGTTGTTCTTTTTTTATATTTGCTTCATGTTTAGAGCTCTGTAGTTCTTCTAATCTGGTCTTTTCCGGAGTATCTGTGTAGATTCTTGATTTACCCTTTTCTTTTCCTTTTTTAAGTGTCGTTTTTTTTGTAATTTTTGGGTATGGCCTTACAGCTTCAGGATTTATGCATAGTTTTGATGTTGAAACTGAAGTTACCTGAAAAGCTCTTGATGTGGAAGGCATATTATGAAACTCAGCGTCATTTGTAGCATTTGACAGCTCGGTAGTAGGAGGAGGTGTCACACATTGCTCACTCATTATCATTTCTTCAGGCTCGACGAAATTAACAGAATTTGAATTGTCTTCAGGTTCGACAACACGATTGGCAGGTCTTAAATTTTCCTGTATCCAATCACAACCGGCACTTTTATTATCATCCCAGGACGTTGGGTATCTGGCATTTAGTTTTTTTGCGTATTGGTATGCAAGCTGTCGTACTTGAGTTAATGTTAAACCATGATGCATTTTGCTGCATTTTATTATGTATCCGTTTAAACGCTGCTCTTGTTCCGTGTTGAATACTTGGTTAACGGTATATTTCGATAAAAAAACTTACATGTTGTTCATCTGCCTTTTTATTTTTTTTCATTCTGTGTTGAAGAGTGGCAGGCTTAAAATTATATTTATCTGCTGCTTTTCTAATGGATAATCTGCCTTCCACCACACCGGATATTGCAGCAGCCACAGCAACTTCATTGATGTTATTTCTTTCCGTTTTTTGTTTGTATGTTCGCACCATTGTCCTAGTAAGAAATACAAATATTATATTTTACTAACTTATTAACTACACAGAAAAGATTTGTGGGGCACATTGATACGTATCAAACTACCCCGAGGTTGGGTGTATAAATGTGCCCCAACTGTCCTCGCACAATATAAATATAAATTGCAATTAAAACAATGCTTAAAAACGATTTATTAGGTAAATATTACATTGTTATTGACATATTCTCACAATCTAACTTAATATGAAACTGATAACACAAAATATTATTAACAAAAACTCACTCGAAAGAAACTAAAAAAAATTACTAACGGAGTGGGAAAACAGGTTTGTTCTCGTTGGGCAAAATGCAATGACTGAACAGAGATGTCCGACGGACATGTGTATGCGTTGATAGACATGTTGCGTTGTGCGCGTGGTTGAGCGGCCTGCTGCGATTCATTTTCAAATAATGTCGACTGTATCTATGTGACCCATGTATCAATGTACCCCATCTCCCCCTACATTACTTGGTGCGAAAAAATAACTTGCAGTGATCCTTCTACCGAAGTTTTGAAATTGCTTGATATAAAGGGTGATTTTTTAAGAGGTTTAGAACTTTTTTAAAAAAAAAAACAAAAAATTCGAAAAAATGAATGAAATATTTATTTTAATCGATAGTTTGAACCTTGCAATTTAATGTTTAAAGATAATTTCATGCAAATGTTGACCGCGGCTGCGTCTCAGGTAGCCCATCCGCTGAGTCCAATTTTGGCATACTCTTTCACACATATCGGCGGTATCATCTTTGAGAAATATGGCCCAATAATGCCGCCGGCCCATAAACCGCACCAAACAGTGGCTTTTTCGGGATGCATTGGTAGCTGTTGCAATGCTTCTGGCTGATCTTCACTCCAAATGCGGCAATTTTGCTTATTTACGTACCCATTCAACCAAAAATGAGCCTCATCGCTGAACACAATTTTTCGATAAAAAAGCGGATCCTCGGCCAGCTTTCCAAGAGCCCATTCACCAAAAATTCGGCGTTGTGGTAGGTCGGCTGGCTTTAGTTCTTGCACCAGCTGTATCTTAAAAGGCTTTACGCCCAAATCCTTCCGCAAAATTTTCCACGTAGTGCTGTAACAAAGGCCTAACTGCTGGGAACGGCGCCGAATCGACATTTCGCGGTCTTCTGTCACACTAGCTGATACGGCCGCAATATTTTCTTCACTACGCACAGTACGTAAACGTGTTGGTGGTTTAATGTCCAACAAAGTAAATTTGGTGCGAAATTTGGTCACAATCTTCCGAATAGACTGCTCAGAAGGTCGAGAATGCCGATCATAAAATGGAAACAGCGCGCGATGAACATTTCGAACCGAGCACGAATTTTGATAGTAAAATTCAATAATTTGCAAGCGTTGTTCATTTGTAAGACGATCCATGGTTAAATTGCAAACCAAACTGAAGCTGTTTGACAGTGACACAAGGTACTAAACACACGTCAGCTGTCAAAACCAGTGTTGCCAAAACCAAACCAGCTAAAAAATCACCCTTTATGTGATAGGACTTACTTTAGAGGTATAAACTTCTTGCTTACGGTTTTGGCCACGCTTCCAGTGACCACAGCTAGTGTTGAAAGAACCTTTTCAACTACGAAATTGATTAAAACAATGTCCCAAAGCGTTATGGGGAATGCACGATGAAGCTCACTTGCTATGATATCTGTTCATTCGGATATTAATGTGGATAAGGTGATTGATCTCATGTCAAAAAAAAAAAACCAAGACGCCTGCTTTTAAAAAATGTGTGTAAAAAAATTAAATTAAATATGTTCGTTAAATCAGTATTCACGATCCGATGCAAATGGCTGCGAAAGTGCGAAGGTACAACTTTTTTTCGCACTACAAAAACAAAATATTACTGACGACTTTATCTATACCCTGACCCTATTGTAACCGAAAAATACAACAAAGTAAAGTTGACAATTCGCTAAATTGTTAATTCCTGTGAAAAAAAAACAAATTAATGTAAGCGCCACCGAAGAAAAAAATCCAGTCAAAAAATGGACAGAAAAATAAGTTTTCATGATATAATCTTCGTCTTTACTCTCTCCATTATCTAAAATATTTTTTCTTTTTCGCTTTTTTCGACATAATAAACAATTAAAAGCAAAATTTTCAGTTTGAGAAAAAATTAAAAGTTTTTTCAGAACATAATGTCAATTGTCAAACTGGAAATGTCATTTGCTTCAGTTTTAAAAGAGATGAGAAAACATGTGTTCACGATCTGATAAAAAAAATTTAAAATTTCGCAATTTTACTACGTCTGTTACACCACGAATATACCCTTATAGTGTTTTTTTTTTTTTTTTTTTGAAAATTCCACGTAAGATTTGGAAGCAACCCCCCCCCCCCCGGAAACAAAATCCTGGCTACGGCACTGAGTCTAAGGGGTTAGTTAACATCCTTCTTATTTTTAGACGTACTTTTCAGGTCGCGAAAAGGTTGTACGAAAAGCTGGTAGTGAAAAAAGAGTTCAGCGAGGCAATCGCAGTGCCTCAACAACTAATCAAATTAAAGAAGCATGCAATGACTATAGACGCGATACTCCATAGAGCTTAACAGACTAAAATAAGAGTAAAAAGACTTTGACATCTCTGCGTAGCATCATATCAAGAGTTTGCGTTTTCTCAAATTTGTTGGCACGTCCAATTGATTACATCAGAAAATTGCATTCCGCGACGCACAAAACCTTATCTGGAACTGGCCATTTTTGTCTATGCACCTCTTGCTTCAGACAAAAATACGAAAGACCCCCTTTGATGTCAGCCATAATGATCGCAAGAACTTGTTAGACCAGCACTATAACCATAGCTAGATGGGTGGGACAAGGATATCAGATTCCTCCAGCATACGGTAAATAAAATTTTGATTTATAGAGAATGTGACTGGTAAAAAATATTTCATCGCTTTAACTAACTGAACAAAGCTGAAAAATAAAACCGCCTGGCTATGCAGAAGTCAGCTCAAGGCACCCAAATCCACTGAGTGCCTAATAGCGGTAATTACAATTTTCATTTGTTGTACTTTATAGCTACCCACCCGACGAGTTCACAACAACTCAAAATACGCCGAGCAGTTGCTCCGGTGTGTGGTGATTTATTCTGTTTCGTCTTTTTGCTATAAAACGACTCCTGATAATAATCAGGTGGTGCAACTGCACCCAGTGCAATCAAAATTTTCAAAATCTAACCACCGACGGTTGGCAAAACCATAAAAAAAAACCACCACAAACATGAACAGGTAATGTGGATTCTAAAGATTGCATAAATTCCCCAGTGACAAGTAGTGGAAACTGAAGTGCAGACATTTGGACTTAATTTTGCGAATATAAATGTGAGAAAATAATTTCCACCTTGAAGTTATCTGCATCTGTCAGAGACCGGTGTGGCCTAGGGGTTTCGCAGAATAATATGTGTCAGTGCGCGGCTCATACACCAAAATGGCAGCTATTCCATTTTAATGAATTGTCAAATACTTTGCGCAAGTGTAATTAAAATGAATGACAGCAATTAACGTAGTACTTTATCATTTTTACATATACGCAGTTGCCACAAATGTAATTGAATTGAAGTTGTGTGTTTTAAGCTGACAAAATTGTCAGATCTGTCAGTGGGAAAAGTTGTCCCAAACGTCTGACAACGATATGATCTTACTACGATAATCATTCGTCCAGATTAGTCAAACTTCGTTCCCTTACCCAAAAGATGGGCAAAAGAGAGTCACAAAGAGAGAGCAAAACATTTCCCCTCCATTAAAAACCTGCAAATATTAGCCCAAGAAATTTCTTTGGGCCAGCTGACACATGGTTGTCAAATCGTGCAAATGCTATTTTGTAACTGACTGTTTATTTGATTTCATTTATATTTTGTGCTTGTATAAAGCATAGTATGCTGCCCGCGCTTAAATTAAGCCCCCATACAAAAATGTCTCCAAAGATAAAATTAAGCAAAGCAGTACGCTGTTCAAGCTAAGTTTGTTAGCCGCTGTACTAGAAATCTCTACAGAATTTAAGTAGGCGCATTAATGCAAAATACATTTTCCCACAGCTAAATTTTGACAGATCAGGGAAAATATCGGTATTTTAAACGAAAGCAAAAAAACAGTAGGTATGGAGAATGGTAAGTTCAACACAAAAAAAATCGTTGTTGTTGATTTAATTTCTTTTGGAAATGGAATATTTTAACGAGGAGTACCTGGAAGAGGTTTTTGAGAAAGTACAAATAACAAAACAAAAAAAAAAAAACCAACACAGTTTTTTTTTGAACGAATCTACACTGTCAAAATTAAGCGAACATTAAGCGAAGCGGTGGAGAAAAACATTGGAGAGGCGCTTAATTTTAGCTTTCCTTGAACAGCATACTAGGCAATAGCGTTAAATTAAATGCAAGGTAAAGCACTTTTTACTTTCTGCAATGTAAGCAATTAAACTCTTGCTCTTATATATAAATTTGTACTTTGTTCTATTGGCAATTGAGTATTCCTGTATAGGAAAACTTCACAATTTTGAAATTTGTGTTTCAACTTTCAACGCGTTCCTTTTCTCTTTGATTATTTTTTATTTCGGTTAGCTTACTCTTTCGCAGTGAGAGAAATGTGATATATTGCCAATATTGAAGCAGAAAGTAAGGGAATAGACCTAATTTTTGCTGAAAATAGCTGTCATTTGTCATATATCTAAATGCTAAACAACAATCTTTAATAACAATTAAATTGTCAGATATCTGCCAATCGTCTGAACACACAATTCTCTCGGTGTCACACCGTTCCCAGACGTTTAGGACATTTGCAGACTTATTTGCTATTGTCAGATGTGATGTGCTTATGACATCCGGCAATTATTTCATTGTCAGAAATTTTTTTTAAATATTTGAACCAACAACTTTCTTAGCTTTTTCTTTCCGAATGAAAAACACAACTTTTTGTTTGTCAGAACGCGTCAAAGGATCTGCAAATATTTTGTAAACAAATATCTGCCAACCGTGTGAATTGGGAATTTAATACCAGACAGCGTTGTCAAATAAATTATTGCCAGGCAAACCATCTGACAATGAAATTGGCAACATTGTAAACTGACAATTTAGTATTGGGGACGTTCGGAATTCTAGTTTAGTAATGGCGTATTCGATTAAGGAAAATAATTGCCCTTTCTAGGAAAAAAGCAAATCTAGAAGTACTCTTTCTATGTTTTCTATGTTTCATTTGAAAAAAAGTGTACTTCCAGGTTAATTCTTAACATGACAGAAGTAACCAGGATATTTTATTTCGCCTTACAGAATGCCGACCCTGAACTCACACACCAGCAAAATGTCAGTTTGAAATGTTTGTTGTGTTGTTGGAAAAAAATGTTAAATGTTGCGCTTTTTGATCCGAAAATATGTAATTATATGTGCGAATGCAAATTTTAATTAAAATAAATTGATGGTTATTAAAACATTAATATTCATTTTAGAAAGCAAAAAACAACATTTTCGCATTTCGTCAGGTTGGTATTCAGATTTTATTCTTTTGGTTACTACCTAAATCGGATGACCACATTAAGAGTTGGAACAAACACCAAAAATTAAACACCGACAACTTTGTTTTGACAGTAAGTTCGGTCATTCTGATTGACGGATTTACATGATAATCTCATAATTGACTTAGCTTGACCAAAACTCAGCCCTGATTCAGCCATCACTCGTAAATAACACCTCGAGAAACATAAACTATCCATATATTTCAACGGGAGGCGACCAAAATTTCCGATTCACTGACGTTGAACTTAATCACAGCTTTAACATAGACGATTACAAACCTATCGAGTGCGGTCTAAAACTCAGTCTGGGACAGTCCGAGAATTACGTAGTCGTAGACGAAGAACAAATGTCTTATCTCATTAGGTCTCCCAATTTGAAAGGTTTTTTGTCAGGACCTCTCCGCAGTATAAGCAGTGCCGGCTCCAGCCAAACTAGCGCCCTGTGCTAGATTTACAGAAAGCGCACATGGGTTTTTTATTTTGCGGTATTTTTTGTTTTGAGATCTTTGAACTAGATTCTCTTGTAAAATGTAAGTGGATGTGCAAGGAATATACCTACATGAACAGGGTGGAATATTTTGAGATTATTTAGGTAAGAATTGAACTTGCATAGGTCTAGTCGGATTTTGAGCTAGATTCTTCTTGAAGTTGCAACATTACAAGTGATGTGAGTTAATGTGCAAGACATAATTCAGCACAGGTATGATGGATGTTCTTATTTTGGGCTTATTTGAACAAGCTTTTTGTTTAAAATGCAAATCGCAGTATTTGTTCGCGCAAGATAAAATTAATTTTTCTTTCTTAACAATGCGCTCCCAGAACTTGGCACCCTGTGCATTTGCACATCTTGCACATATGGTTGGTCCGGCCCTGAATATAAGTTATGAAAAGGTTCCCCTGACGAAGTCGAAAGACTACAGGACTACGGCGAAAGGTGTTGACCTAACGACGTTTACAGATGGCTCTCTGCAGCACTCGGTCGTAGTGAATCTCCAAGCCTACAAAATATGTATAAACATAAGGCATGACAGCCGCACTCCCAAATGTTCTTAAAGCATCATTCAATTTTGACAGGAAATAACACATCTTTAGAATATGATCCTCCTAAAACTCAAACTACATTCATTTGGGGAGACGATTGTGATTCTACGAATATCGTCCATCAACTATTTACCTCCATTTGGGCATACCAAATAATTCAAGTAGGTAGAGTCCAACTGGAACAGATAAATGATACGCAGCCTGCGTTGCCTTGCTATTTATGCGTTCCGTTCCGAACAGTGGGATCATTTGTTGCCTAGCATGATTGAACGCATTTTATCTCTCACATTTACTGCATCTTAAGAAGACGAACGTGTGTACGCAGACTTCTTTGCTGAGCGACATTATACCCACAGTGGAACCAGCTCAGCGTCAGCCCACCAGTGTCCACTAATGTAAACGAGTACACCGCCGATAGTGATCGAACAATTTATAAGTATTCGCAGCACCACGAAAAGGTGCACGTTTTATTAATATTAATAATTATTTTATCATAACATATGATGTACAAGTTGCTAATGATAATAAACGGTTGGAGTAGTTCGATACCGACTCATTAATCGGGATGAAATCAAATAAATCATAAATTTTAGAAACCAAGAGTGTACAATCGACTGAATGGCATCGACGCGCATGTGGGCATAGTGGATTGATATTGGTCCAGATCAGATCCAGACAGCAGTGGACATCGCATCGGCCATAGAGCGAGAATCGCATTTATTTATGCACTCTTTTTGTCAGTATAACTTGTGCTCATACAGCATTTGGCGTACAGGTGGCCATATGGCGGCTGCGCAGTCTCGCATGCTGAAAATAATCTGGAATGGCTGGTCGCTCGTTAGTTGTCACATAAAATTTATATATGAATCAAAGCAGTTGGTATTATCTTGTGTCCAGTAATATTTCAAACAGGCCATAACTAAGGATCCAATTAAAAAAGTTAAATTGTTGTTATTTGCCCGCATATTGGTCTGGTTTATGAAGCAGTCACGGAATTGATTCGCTTTGGCAGATATTCTACACCGTCGTCTGATGCGTCTTGCATGGTACAAGTCACAAGTGCATACAAAGAAACATGTTTTAATTATTCACTGGCTAGTGCAAGGATTTTATAGAATTGTTCGCGCAGGTGTCAAGTTCGTATATCGAGACAATGGTGGATTTAGTCAGGAGGCCGTTGACGTGGAGTCCTCAAAAACGAGTCAATTTTGTGGACAGTATAGTGGACGTCCATTATAACGAGTATCCGATATAGCGAGCTTTAAATATTTATAACGAATGCTTTTCAGATTTATCTCTATATAGCGAATGGTGCCCACGATTTACTATCCGATATAAAGAACGTTTATATAAATTGGATTAAAATCTGTAGAAGAATTTAAATGCCAGGACCTTGATCTATTCAATTTAACATTTAAAAAAGACGTTTAAGTAAACACATTTTTTAATGACTTAGATATAACGAATAACATCAAACATTCCATCATTTTGGAGACGGGCATCTTTAGATGATCTGTAGTATTAAGCAAATTACGCCCAGTTCCCATGAGACAGAGTTTCAGTCACCACTAGACTTGACTCCAAGTATAACATTGAATTGTCGGTATTTAAATCTGGAAAACAATTGAGACACGTGAACGAGCATAACGTTGGAAGACGCGATTCGAACCCTGGCTTTATTGCAAGCCTGCGCTGTAGACAAATGCACCCCGACAGGCTTACTATATTTTTCTTTGTTAAGCGTATCAGCGCCCAGATCTCCCATCCGTATGGAATGGAAGGATAAAATGCCTGAGTGCCAATAAAAGTGTTTAAGTCACAACTCGCCTGAACACACCCACCGACTTTCCAACCGACTCTCTTTTACTTCCAATAATTTGGGAAATATTATTGGTTGCTGCGAAGGTGTTGTGTTTTGTGCGAGTTCAGTGTTCAGTCGACATCGGCTTTCTTTTTGTTGAACAATTTTTTAGAGTTGATTTGTACTGCGTACCAGAGACAATACTGAGACCACCAACTCCGGCCGATTTCCCGTTACTTAGCCTACAAGCTATATTTTTATGGAGTGTTCATGTTTGGTGCGCTAGTATTCTTACATAGAAAATCTATTAAATGACAAATGAAACAAAAATTCAAAAATTCTGCTCACCAACACACTCCCAGGAGATATGAGACATTTCCGCTGTGGGCAAAGTTGCTGGCAGAGTTCATAGAATTTTATCCGTTTAATTTGAAATTGCTCGTTACGTTTGGATAATATTTTTTTTTAGGAATAAGTGCACATTTGCTTAAAATGTTCATGAAAAATTAACAATGTAGATTGGTTGAGGGAAAATAAAAACATTTTGAGAAAATTTTCTTCATTATTTAAGAAAAATTTACACACAAAATCGAAGTTAATGATATCCAAAAGCGGAAAATACATGTTTGTTATAATTATGTTTCTAGTATATAGAACATCAACTTTAGATAGTTTTGCTAACCAAACAAATCAAATTATTCGCCTTTTAACAATTTATAATAACTAACCAATGGCATTCAGTAATTTAAAAATGTGGTATTCCCGAACTCTTTCACATTTCCCCACGGTTGCTGCGGTTGGCAGCATTTATTTTTGAATTTTTTTTATGTTTTTGCAATCTTAGTGACTAGTGACATAACACCGATAGGAAAACAAAATGGCGAATTTGAAAAAACTGAGTGGGCCAGCGGCAAGAGGATTGTGAGTTGGGGGTCTCAGTATGATTTGTCTATGCTGCGTACGCAGCACGGTTCACATCATAAAATAAAGTATTTTCTTCGTTGTTAAGGCGGCACAACCGCCTACACCATCGTTTTAAAACAAAGTCTTTGTTGGTCTTGTGGCGGCACCATCGCACGAGTAACAGCTCTGCATCAGCAATTAAACAATAAGTCTCCCCTGACTTGCGTTTGTCCTCCGATATTAGTCTGCTCGATCTTCAATAAAGTAGTGATCCAGCTTTTTTTAGTCAAAGAAGAATTGTTAAAGTCTTTGGAGGCAAATAAGGACAGAAATGGCACAGTTAGGGAATTTGTCACATCTATGAAGTCTAAAAATTTCAAAATTATAGCAATAAGGCGAAGATTTACATTGCAAATCAAAGAAGCATTTTCGCCAAAATTATTCAGCTGGACATTATGTTTATTCCTTTAGTTTTGTAGTAAGAATGGAAAAGACTGTCAAAATGTGATAGAAACAGTGATAGGGATAAATTCTCTCTAGAGAGACACCTTCGAAAAAGAGGGGTAATATATTGCTCTCTCGACGACGCTATCTCTAACGAATTTTTCGAGTTGAGGATCAGCATTGAGTAAATATTCGTAGAAACTCCTAAGAGTTAGGTATTAAAAATTCGTAAAATTGAAAAGTAAAGGAAACGACATGTCGACTGGCCGCCCAGAACTCCAGAAGTGTTCGCTCCGGACTTCTTATTGTGGGGTTATTTGAATCTTTGTCAGATTTTTGCGAGAGATGGCGCAGTGGAAAAAAAAAACCTTAAGATCTAAAGACGTTGCGAAAATAAGTAGATATTTCAGTTTCAGCTTTCTTCTGGCGCGTTCACAAGAATATTTTGGTTTTCACTTTTGGCCTGAGTTTAGGTTTGGCAAATTTTCTTACTGTTATTAATGTATGAGTTCGGAATTTCAAATTCACTGTGTGGAAGTGTCATTCAACTTTTGACTTACCGGGTTGTATTGCACTCAACGTGTGAATTAATTAACTGGAAAACATTGAACATTTATAGGAAACATGCAGCTCTATTTGATTGGGTCAGTTGATTAATACTTATTGGGCCTTACTAATAATCATTTTTAGCCTCCACACTAAATTTTTTGTAGGTCACAATATGCAATTTTGTACTTACGGAAAATTTTGCCAATGTGAGTTTAGCCTGGACACTAAAAATGATTATTAGTATCGCGGATTGACTTTGGTGCGGCTCTTGCTCTTGCTCTACAGTTTCAGTTGAACTTCATCCAACGAGCATGTCCAGTTAGCCCGTTCTGCTAGGAATCTGCCTTTAGATGCCTTAAGGCGAGCTCCTCGTCTACTGCAATGTCCCTCCGGGTTAAACTTGAAGATTGGATAAATATCTCTCATAAGAGCCGACTCTGACCGGCAGATAGATTTGTCGACATGCGGAATTAAATATGAATACATGAATTAAATGTTAATGTGGCTTTTTCGACTCATTCATTATGATTTTCCAATATACGTTTTTGACAAGTCCCGGGTTTCTAGCGCTGTAAAAGATTCTGAGAGGTGCGTCACCAATAGAAGTTATTATAAAGGGTGTTTTTTTAGAGGTAAAGAACTTTGAAATGGAATAAAACAAAGATGATTTTTTTTAAATTGACATGATATTAACTTTATTCGAAAGATAATCTTCTGGCATTATAATTTAAATATGATTTCTGGCATATGACCGCCACGGCTGGCTCTGACGTAGTCTAATCTGGAGGTCCAATTTTCGATGACTTCTTCCAACATTTGTGGCCGTATATCGGCAATAACGCGGCGAATGTTGTCCTCCAAGTGGTCAATCGTTTCGGGCTTATCGGAGTAGACTAGCGACTTCACATATCCGCACAGAAAATAGTCAAGTGGCGTTAAATCGCACGATCTTGGAGGCCAATTCACGGGTTCGCAACGTGAAAATATGCGGTTACCAAACGTTTCCTTCAATAATTCAATTGTCTTGTTGAAACCACAGCTCCTGCACATGATGGTTGTTCAATTTCTGAAAGAAAAAGTCAGTAATAATGGCTCTATAGCGGCCACCATTGACTGTAACGTTCTGGCCAGCATCGTTTTTAAAGAAGTATGGACCAATTATTCCACCAACCCACAGTCAGTTTTTGTGGATGTAACGGTGTCTCAACATACACTTGAGGATTATCATCACTCCAAACTTATTGACGTATCCATTCAACCAAAAGTGAGCTTCATCGCTAAACAAAATTCGCTTATGAAAATTGGGATACGTATTTCGAACAGAACCATGATTTTCAAAATAAAATTTGCACAATTTGGAAGCGCTGTTCAGGCGTCAGTCTATTCATGTTGAAATGCCAACCCAAACTAAAAATATATCACTTCACAGCTGACAAAATGGCCGCCAGTTAAAATAGTGTTGCCAACTTAAAGTTATATACATCTAAAAAAAAAACACCCTTTACAAGCTGCGGTATTTTCTTTTGTTTCTGAAAGCATTTATCGGTTTGCCACGTGCCGATGGCACAACGTCATCAGCATAACCATACGAGTTCCGATGCGGCTGTTTCTAAGTTGAATAAGCTCTTAACTGAGACCTATGCCCCAAACCAGAGGAAATAGTCCCGTCCTGTGGATTTCCCCTTGAGGAATAAACTCCTAGCCTAAAAGTCAAAGCTCTGTGTAAAGCTGTAATATGTCTAGCTTCACTCATACTAACATTCAGTTGACTAAGGGTACTGTCAATGTACCAACTCACTTAAGGTTAATGCGATGAGCGTTGCGCTGCATGGGACATACTTATACTCCAATACTTCAACAGAAAACATTTTCGAGGCAATTTTTGCCCTACATGCGAGGTCGGCGAATGAAATATAACCGCGAACTCTACACACATACATATAGGGTTGCCACATGTCACGCATTTAGCGGGACAGTCCCGCTTATGAACCTTTGTCTCACCAAGTGTCCCGCTTAAGGAAATGTCCCGCCAATGTCACACTTTTTCGACATTTTCATTTTTATTTCCTATATAGTTGTTTATTTCATTTTTTATATTTTGTCAACGTGGATTTTTTTATTTTGAGTTGACTAAATCTTATAAAAAGATATTTTCGCTATTAGATTTTCTGGTCTGAACGCTACCAATTGAAATTTCGCCGCAATTGTTATTGAACACACTCAATCTGTTGTCAAAACATAAACCTGCTCTGTCACTTGTCAGTAGGTATTTGCGCTCATTAAGCTTCCAGTTTTCGCTTAGTGCTAAAAATAATACAGTCCAACACGGATATAAGAAAAATAAAAAAAGCAACGAGATTTGTTTCTTATATCCGAGTTGTTTTTATATGAAAACGACGTTTATAAGAAACAAAGCTGCAGTAGCAGAAGTCAGCACGAAGAGAGTATGTAGGACGATTTGGCGGGCTTTTTCTACTGACAGTAGCACAGCTGTCATTGTCATTGAAAGGTGTATTCGCATCATACCGTAATTCGTTTACATGCATAGTTGAGCTGTTTTTGCATATAAACTGAAATCCAGCTCAACAAAAAAAAAAATATGTTTCTTATATGTGTAATGATTTCAATAAAATAACAAATTGTGTGAATAAAAATACGTTTCTTATATCCGAGTGTTTCTTTTAAGAGAGTTTCTTATATGAAAACTTTTTTATATGTGCATATAGCAAAAAAATCTCCGTGTTTTCACATGCGTTTCTTAAAAGCAAGTTGTTCTTAAACGAGTGTTTCTTATATCCGTGTTCGACTGTAATAAAAAAAATGGCCAGTACAAGTGGATACAAATACAAAAATAGCACAAGTGGAAACAGATTAAAAAACAATAAACGAATGGTTATCTACAATAACATTTGGGAGAAAACATATTCGTGGCTTAAAAACAACTGACGCTCACGTAGCCGAGTTCAAGTTATGTTCCACAAAATTTTCGATCGGGCATTCCGGCGTTTATGACATAAAAAAGCATATGAAGTCATTAAAACATATATTTTTAAAATGTTCCGCCATGTCCCGCTTTTTGAGAAAATTGTCCCGTGGTTTTACATTTCTTTTATGGCAACCCTACATACCTACATATAAGAAAAACAAAGGTGTGGATGTTGTCCAAATTCTGAAAATGAATATTATAAATAAATATGTTGAATACTCGCCAAGATCTGATATGTGTATGCTCTAGCCAAGGAAAAATATCCCCAGCAGTGATGCCAGACTTTTCGGACTGAATTGCCAAAGATTCACGTCAAAAACACCCAAAAATGCCCATTTTTGACCATGCCGACGTTAAAAAACAACAAAATGCACTAGTTTTTCTGAGAGATAAAAAAAATGTCCTTTTTCGCCCTTTTAGCTCATTTTGAAGGGAAAAATGCCCACGAAATGGGTAATTACCCACGATCTAGGACCACTATACCCAGGTCCGAGACGATATAAAAGGCCAAAGCTCCATTTAGAAGACCAAGCATTGAAATATGCTTAAGAGTGAACCACTTTCTAGGGTTCACCTTGGACACACGGTAGATACTGTTCACTGGTCGAGAGCCCCCTAAGTAGCCATTTGCTAGCCATTCCTACTTACTTCTGATGGCACTTATAGTTATAGTCCAGTGTGGACCACGGCCTTTCATGGCTAATCGAATAATGATATCCCCCGAAATTGCAATCGGTTGCAAGACCGCATTTCCTTATTTGTACCATCAATCTCCTCGCAGCACGTTTCGGCCATCTTCCTTGCATATAGTTTTCCCGCATTTGCGAAACCTTTCCTATTTCGTGGATTGCACTAAACACACTTGAAAAAGACATCAGCAAGTCATAATAGCTGTCTGCCTTACGCCATACAAAGACCTCAAACCAAATACAAAATCCATACCGGGATAATGTAGCATGTAGGTACAAATGGTATGAGACTTAGAATCGAAGCAAGCCCAACTGCAGTGTTGCGCTGATTGAGTGAATGAGCCAGTTGGCAAAAGGAACAGCAGCAGCAACGCTCTGCCCAAGCCACAGACCATACCCACAAGTTTACACGTTACCTGTCATTATATTTGGCACTTTATTGAATTTATGTTCTATTTAGCATTACTTTATTGTTATAGCTGGCTGTACGTGTACAGGCAGATAGACTCGTGTATGTGTACACTGTACAGCCAGCCGAGGCACAAGAATGGCACACGGCGCGATATTGCCGATTCTTTGGTGTCTCACTCGACAGCTACTCGCTATACTTAATATTTACGGGTTCTTTCCAGTGGTCGCAGAGGTGCTCGCCGTCGCACGAGAGTACCTACTGCCGATTAAGATTGAAAGTCATGAAGCTGGCGACGACGACGACGACGACGATGTCATCATTGTACTTTGTGGCGAACAATAGATAATTGAAAGGAAATTTTGTGAAGAACAATGGCTGGAACGACATCCGTGTTATTTATTGCTTGTCGTCAGGAATGTTATTATGACGCTATTAATGGGCGCCAAGGATGCGCTCGAGAGGCCTCGAATAATTGGCACATATGGGTGAATGGCAATGGCAACTCTTTCGCCTCAATTTAGAGTGGTAACAGGGTTTAAGGGACACTATTAGCGAATCCATGTGTCTGCAAAAAAATAAATCATTTCTGCCGACGGAATGGATAGAATGCAATTAAACGCACCCCAACATTCCATGTTAGTGCCGTTAAAATGTTTTATAAAATACCTGGTACATGCCTTAGAAAACCGCGAGACGAATGCGGTCCTGCCTCCATAAATCTATTTATGGTGGTAATTAGCGATTTAAACTCATTTCGATTCCAAGTGGTTAATTAGTTCCCGGTATCTGGTCGCAATGGGTATTGCAGGCTGCCCCGGTAAGTAGGTACTAATTGTGCGAATGATTAACCGTGCTTAGATCAGATGCTGCTGCGCTATTGTACCCGCACCAAAAAAGGCAGCTGAACGTGACAATTGCGCGCAGTCGGTATCGGTATTCGGTATCGGTATGATTGTGCACATGTATATTTTCGAGGCGGACACTGGGCACACATTTTCCCTCTGCGGTCGGGTAGTTCGCTTCCGTTCCGTTTTCTACGGCCGGACCTGGACGTAAGTGATTTTAACACCATTATTTCGCTGGACCTATTAGACGACGAGTTCAAATTGGGCTGGGAATCGTGGCTGGCTTTGTGCCACTGGATTCGGCTTGCGCACTGTTTGTGTACGTATACCTGACAGCATTTCCAATTGCGATGTTTTGCCAAGCCGAGTATGGCGAAAACGGCTGTCGTGTTTAATTCCGATGTTGTGTCGGATAAAGACATGCTTTTTGTTCGCAATTCGAGCTAAAGAGAGGGAGATATCGAAACATGAATTAACAACGCGTCAATTGGAGTTGGAGTTGAATTTTAATTGTTTTCGATGTAATTAATGGTTGCGCTCATGTTTTCATGTTGGCAGAGACAGAATTTTAGGTATGGAATTGCAGACAGTTGGTGTACACCGAACCCATTTTTGCATTATTTAATTTACCCGCGCAGGTTGGTCTTTTACTTTGATAGCCCAAAACACGAGGCAGCGCATTTGACTCTTATTAGAAAATGGATTCTATTAAAAGTTGTTTGAAATGAGTCAAAATTGTGTTAACCGTAAACTTTGAAATTAAGACTACAATTGAGTTTTGTTTGAGTGACTTCCGACTTAGCTACTAGTGTGCTGGGCTACTGCGCGAATGGTCTAAGCTCAAAATGCATCCTAAGGTTTTTCCAACTGCGCCACCTACCGCGAACGTCTGACAAACATCTGAGATTGAAAAAGCATCGTGAATCGGACTTTCGGAGTCGGCACAAAGTTGAAAGTCCATTATTCTCCAAAACGAAAAAAATTACAAGCCGACCGTTGTCAGAAAGATAGCCCTTGAGTTTTATGCGAACATTTTGCTTCAGAAGATTAATTGCAGGTAAAATAAGTAAAACATATTTAGCCTTGACCTACAATAATTAATCCTGGGCCAAATTTCGTATAAAAAAATAATCGTCTTCACGATAGCGTTTTTGAAATTTCGATGCCCATAGAGGTTATGGCCGAATATGTTTGACTATCGTTAGCTTTAATTACATTTGCGGAAAATGAACTGCTCTCCAGCTCGTATACTTTCTGCACTGTCGGAGAGGTCACGGAATAAATACCCCAATCGACGATAACAAAAAAAAACCTAGCATGGGTGTGACTTATATAACAATGAAGCGTAAAGGACCGATCTTCTTGTGCAGACTCTGTGTTCTGAAAAATAGAAAAACCAAAACATTTTCGACGTAGAATTTGGCTTTCAAAAGGTTTAGTCTAGACCATAGACAAACCATACTGAGACCCCCAACTCACAATCCTCTTGCCGCTGGCCCCCTCAGTTTTTTTTTCAAATTCGCCATTTTGTTTTCCTATCGGTGTTATGTCAAAAAAAAAATCAGTGTGACATGCAAAAACACACGAAAACTACAAAAATAAATGCTGCCAACCTCGGCAACCGTGGGGAAATGTGAAAGAGTTCGGGAATTACACATTTTTTATTACTGAATCCCATTGGTTAGTTATTATAAATTGTTAAAAGGCGAATAAATTGATTTGGTTGGTTAGTAAAACTATCTAAAATATATGTTTTATATACTAGAACATATTAGGACAAACATGCTTGTGTATTTACCTCTTTTCGATATCATTAAGATCGATTTATTGAGTGAATTTTTCTTTAATAACTGAAGAAAACTTGCTCAAAATGTTTTTATTTGCATGCAACCATTCTGCATTGACAATTTTTCATAAATATTTTAAGCAAATGTACACTTATTCCTAAAAAAAATACTATCCGCAAAAACAAATGCTGCCAACCGCGGCAACTGTGGGGAAATGTGAAAGAGTTGAAAACAAGATAGCGTCCAAAGGAATCAACCTAGGCGAATGAAGTTTGGTGAAAGGACTTCTTTTTATCGTCGTTAGGTTGTTATTAAAAAATGGCTATGTCGGTCAAGTAGTTCTGGTAATTCTTGTTGGTAGACAAAACCAATATTAGAAGATAGCGTCTATACACTTGTTCGAATGAAATTTTGTGAGATTACTTATTTTTATTATCGTCAGCTTGGTATTCAAAATGGGCTTTGTCGGTCAAGTATTTCTAGTACTTCCCCAAAGACGATTAAGCCACTTTGTTATTAAGTGTGTCACACATATACTATTTTTATAATAGAAGCACTTTCTAGAAATTGCATTGCGTTTAAAAAATCAATGTGAAGAATCCATAGTTTAATAAGCCGATTTTTATTATTTGTTGACCTGTACCTATACCTGTTCAATGTAATTACGTGCTACCTCACATGCCTAAAATTTTGCATGACTTGAATGCATAGTGGAGGGTATCACAGCATCGGCCAGGCCGATGATAACACTTTTACTTGTTTTTATTACTGAATGCCATTGGTTAGTTATTATAAATTGTTAAAAGTTGATGTTCTATATACTTGAAACATATTAGGATAAACAACGTTGTGTATTTTCCGCTTTTGGAAATCATTAACTTCGATTTAGTGTGTAAATTTTTCTTAAATAATGAAGAAAATTTGCTCAAAATGTTTTTATTTTCCCTCAACCAATCTACATTCTTCATTTTTTTATAAATAGTTTAAGCAAATGTGCACTTATTCCTAAAAAAAAAATATTATCCACACGAATTTATAACGAACAATTTCAAATTAAACGGATAAAATTCTATGAACGCTATCAGCAACTTTGTCCAAAGAGGAAGTGGTCCATATTTTTTGGGAGTGTGTTGGTGAGCCGGAATTTTTTAAGTTTCGTGACATTTGTCAATACGAATTTCTATGTAACAATACTAGCGCACCAAATCGTGACCACTCCGTAAAAATATAGCTTGTAGGCTAAAAAATCTCAACGAAATTGGGAAAAGTCCGGGCAACATTAAAGTCGGACGAACTAGCCAGACGAGGCATCGCCATCGGCCTCCACGTTAGCAACCACAGATCAAAACTATTCTATCTGTCCGGCTCTTGCCACCTTGCACACTGCTACCTAAGTGGAACAAATTTTTGGAGGACCTGAGCCACCACCTGTCTCAAACTGACGGTTGCCATATCAGCAAATTCGTTACTGCGTCTAGCTGATTTCACTAAACTCCGACGAGCAGCGTCCTAATGAACGACCGCCTAACCAATAACTTAACAATAAGTCTTTACGATCACTTACATACGAGTAGTATTCGGAATAATCCAAAAGACTGACGTATAGTATAGTTATAGTTATCAAATTGATAACCATTGAAAGATAGTCCAACTTCGAAGAGGAGCTCGCATATTGTCACAGTCTTTGATACAAATCAGGAGCCGAGCCGAGTCTTAAGAATTGCACCGAGCAACGCTGTTCAGTCGGATTGATAGAAAAGGGTGAACAGAAAGGTCACACAAAAACCGATAAAAAGACTCTGATTGGAATTGTGTGTAAAAATTCGTGAAGCCCGTTTTTCACATACAATTTTTTCACCCCCCAGGGGGCAGATTCCGTATATCAACGATCGTTTAAACGATATCGTTTTTGAAACTTCGATGACCAAAATAAGTCATATTCTGCTCGATTTTTTTCGACAAACGTCAGCTTTCATTATATTTTTGGAAAATGAACTGGATTAAAACTTGTAATTTTAGCAATTAGTTGCTAGTTTTGGAGGTCTATCGTTTCGACGATAATCGTCTGAAAAATTACGGAATGAGTGCCTTATTTAAAAATTACTGACAATATTTACAACGGCTTTTGCTCTTCTTATAAATATATGATTTCCTCAATGAATATAGTACGATAAAGATAAGTGTAAAAAAAGTTGTTGGCACGGATGACCTTTTTGATCCGCAGGGTGCCTCAAGTGAATTGTTCTACACATTTTTGGTCAACAAAAGGGAACAGATGGGGGCAGTTTTGTTATATTGTGCGGGATTTATCCCTTTTTGTGTGAAATTCGATGTCCGAAAAGCCTTCCGTGGGAGAAACGGAAGAAGCAGCAAAATCATGGAAATTTCAGGAACCTATCAAAAAAACATTCAAACTATAATTTTTTTGCTGAAATTTGGTCAAAACATCTATATTTCACCTGATTACCAACATGCTCAATGCCCATAAAAAACAGCTCATTTATGAGTAAGGGTATTCACTATAACGCGTAAAACCGCCATAAACTGCGTAAACTGCAGAAATTTACCACCTCGTAAATGAACTGTCAGATTTTGTATGGAGAAAAGTTTACGAAGGCCTCATAATACAAAATGGCGAATTTGAAAAAAAATTGAGGGGCCCAGCGGCAAGAGGATTGTGAGTTGGGGGTCTCAGTATGGTTTGTCTATGACTGAGACCCCCAACTCACTATCCTCCTGCCGCTGGCCTCCTCAGTTTTTTTTTCAAATTCGCCATTTTGTTTTCCTATCGGTGTTATGTCAAAAAAGAATCCGTGTGACATGCAAAAACATACAAAAAATGCAAAAATAAATGCTGCCAACCTCGGCAACCGTGGGGAAATGTGAAAGAGTTCGGGAATACCACATTTTTTCATTACTGAACGCCATTGGTTAGTTATTATAAATTGTTAAAAGGCGAATAATTTGATTTGTTTGGTTAGTAAAACTATCTAAAGTTGATATTCTATATTCTAGAAACGTATTAGGACAAACATGGTTGCGTATTTTCCGCTTTTGGATATCATTAACTTCGATTTCGTGTGTAAATTTTTCCTAAATAATGAAGAAAATTTTCTCAAAATGTTTTTATTTTCCCTCAACCAGTCTACATTGTTAATTTTTCATGAACATTTTAAGCAAATGTGCACTTATTCCTAAAAAAAATATTACCCACACGTAACGAACAATTTCAAATTTAACGGATAAAATTCTATGAACTCTGCCAGCAACTTTGCCCACGGCGAAAGTGTCTCATATCTCCTGGGAGTGTGTTGGTGAGCAGAATTTTTGAATTATTGTGTCATTTGTCAATACGATTTTCTATGTAAGAATACTAGCGCACCAAACGTGAACACTCCATAAAAATATAGCTTGTAGGCTAAGTAACGGGAAATCGGCCGGAGTTGGTGGTCTCAGTATTGTCTCTGACTTAAAGCACCGCAGAAATTTATGAATCAGCTGCATAAAATTATGAGATTTTCTAGTAGGTACCAGAAAATAGTTGAAATAATGTTAACAAACTGCGATTTTTATACTAGGTTAATGTGATGTGATTATTTTTCTGCACAATACGAATTTTACTTTAAAATGTTAGATTTTTACGCAAAAAAGAATCGGATCATTTTAACATTTGACTTTAAGTACGGTCAAACAGTAAAAAACGACCGCGCTTCGCGGAAGACATTAAGAAAGAGTGCTAACAATAACAACACTAAATGGGGGATTTCGTTGTCCATCTTTAAAGATATATGTAAATGTAACGGGTGGGCCATCTAGTGGTTTCTTTTTAAATCATACGTTATTTTGACACTGACAGCTGTCGAAACGAAATGAGTCGATCTACTCTTGAACAACGTTGGGAAATATTGAAAACTTATTTCAAAAGTGAGTGCTGTGTAGCCCAAATAGTGGTCTGAGGAGAATTCTGCACAAAGATCTCGGATTATTTGCTTACAAGGTTTGATTGACTCAGCAATCGAAGCCAGCCGAGGCAGCCGCTTGAACGAGACTGTGTTCCATAATTAATGGGAAAGTTTGCTCTTACTAATAAAGCCATAATACATGGAACAAATTTCCTTTCGTTCATTTTATTGCCTTTTTAAAAAGAAATTTGTATTTAGCCCACCCTATATATTATTATATGCAGTCATATCGTATATGACTCTTTTAATATTTTTAGTCATTTGCAGCTTATGCGTTCTTCAGAAGAAAACTTCCTCAAATATGGATGCTGCGGTTTTTTTTACAACAACGAGCAGTAATCATATCAACACGGATATGTATACTTTCCATGCAGTATTGATTGCTTAATGTGACTATTACTATTATGAACAAAAATTAGAAGGCAATTTTGTTTCCTCCAACTGTTTTCATTTTAAGTTAGATAAAAGTGCAAAATTGAAAATTTGCAGCTATTCTAAATGTTTTTGAAAACCTTCCAGCTCAGTCACCCTGAGCAAATTTCTCAAAAAAAAAATATTTCGCTTTGGATTTCACAGCACTTTTTCGAAGCTGCCAGCAATCGCCTCAGTCAAATAACCTCCAAATTAGTGCTAGAACTCAGAAAATGATCTGACCGCGCTGGATCAGTTCAATAGGTTTCGGAAACGAACAAGCTGGCCAGGTAAGGCTCAACCCTCCACTTGCTCACTTGCAGAATCAGCCCATATTTCTCTTCAGAATTCCTATTTAAAGGCCAACGAAATGTGTCAATTTTAGAAAATGTGGCCAAGCAAGGAAAAAACAAAAAAAATATTCTTAGAAAAATATGCAAGGATATCGCTAGAATAACAGCGATCACCACAAGCTATTGGGGTATATACCTGGGAGTAACACAAAACGCGCTGCTGCAGTTGTAATGACACAACCGAAAAAGAATCTCAATTACCGACAAAACACGACTGCGATTTATATGAAAGCCCTTCTTTGACTACCCTGAAGAAATCTCGAAAAGAAAAATATTTTAGAACTAAGAACCTTCTCAAATTTCAGAAGCAGGTTCTAAACGCTCCATGTGAACAAACTTCAACAAACAGTTCAAATGAATTGTGGTAAACGTCATTTTATACCTACGATAGTTACGGTTTTGACATAACCAAGTGTTGCAATTCTTGTCTACATTAAAAGACACGACTGACTTCAATAGGTATAAACCTTTATTACAATTAAATGCCAACTTAAAAACTTTGGAAAACTATTGTGAGCTCTCGGGAGCTTCAGGCAAAAAGTCGATCAGGTTGTGGCGTGAATCAAACGGGTTTTTTTCACAATCTTTTTAAGTCAGCTCAACGAAAAATACTCAGTCGATACGCCGCAATAGTGGTGTCAGATCGCACCACCAAGAATAAAAAAGAAAGAAAGAGTTCATAACAAGGTTTTTTTTAGGATTTGAAAGTTTTTTTTTGCAGAAAAACTTTTGGAATTCGATTTTCAAGAGCAGTCTTTATGCAGAATGGCCTTGGCTTCACCCCACAGAATGTTAGCAACCAAAAAATCACCCTTGGAAATCATTCAGTATTCAATATAAGTTTCAGATGCAAATTCAAAGCTCTATAAAATGTCTGCCCAAAACATGAAGTCAAAACTAAAGGCCTGAGTCGAAATGAGTCGAGAAAAACAGACGATTTAAATTATCTATACCCCAAACAATAAAAGCCGTTCGTACTCGCATTTAATTGGCCTCGTTATGACAACTCTTTAACGGCACAGCAGCATGACGCAAAATGATCTATTCGGTTGTCCACATCAGAAACTGATTGAAATTTATGGTCAGTCCTTCCATGCATCAGACGTGCTCCTCTCATATATGTCCATTGTTGTATATCACACAAGGAACCACTCCAGGCGCCTGCTACATATTCGTCTGTTTCGCAGCCGCGGCCGAACCTAGAAATAAATCAAACAAAACCGACAAGATCATTAATTCATCTTCTTATATGTCAGTGCAGCCTCGATGCCTTCAATCGGCTAGTGCTGCCACGTTTTCTGGACACTCTGCGGCAATGTCTAAGAAGTCTTTGATTTGAAAACCCAAGTCAAAGGAATCAAAAAAATATCGAAGACACGTAACAGACAGACAAATCGTAGAATTAATTTGACATATTTTTGACGATTAATTAAATAATTAAATGAGCTACATAAATACATCAACATCAAAGTGACGCGCATACGAGATAAGTCCGACATATGCATTCCGTTCACATTACAGTCTTTGCATACGAGTATCCGATTACTTGAGATAAATATATCGATACCAACTGAAGGGTGCTTTGAAATTGCACGCAAAGGAATCAATAAACTGTAGGCTCCTGATGTGATTTTAAGATTAGGTACACCAGTCTTGTAAGGAGCGGGTACTTATTTGTCATACAGTATTGTGTACTATTCTTAGGAATAATTTAAGCAATGTACGACATCGAGTGGAGTGGTCAAACATGTTATCCGAACACATCGTCTCGATGCACGCGGGCAAACATAAAATATATGTGGTTCGCTGCAACATCAATCCGCTTGTCATGGGTAGCACTATATATGAAGACAGGAGCTGTCACAATGTCAGTTACTGTACGCATGGTCAAAGATCTACCAACGAGATTTATAATTATGGTAATTAGTTGACAGTTTAAAGTTCTCCGCTTTGAATTTGAATATACATTCACAATAATATTCTGGCCAAGGCATGCATGGTATATAACAAGTAACTGCTCGAATTTGTTGTTCCAGTAGAGGCCATTGCGGAACCACCACAGTTTATTGAACTGTTCTTGAAGCAGTGGCATTCGTCATCAAAGTCATCATCATTTTAATTTTTTCCATTATAGGGATGCTCAAGTGGATTTTCCATAAGTCTTGCTATATCTATATGTCAAAATTTTTTTGTAGCAACAAGGTACCTTGGCAACCATGCAGATGAGAATTCAAGTTTCGGTGCAGCATTGTTATGAAATTGAATTATTAGCTTTTTATCTGTGGCATTTAAGATTTGTACTGAATTCCATCAGTTTGAGGGGTCAAATTTGTATGCAGATGCCTTTGACCGAAATACAAAAAAATATTACAAGCATATGTCCTTCGTTGGGCCAATACGAATCCACCAAACCTAGAATCGTAAGAATCGGACGATCCGTTCCCGAGTTATGAGTGCACATACGGACGTGTATAGCCCCACACCCGTACCTTTCGTATTAAGTCCCACCCACATTTCGCTTTATTTGTACAATGTCCATTAATAATTTTAATTACCTATACAGCTTTAGAAATAGCGTTTGATTTTTTTTTTTTGAATGGCAGGTGCCACAACCCGCCATTGTATATGCTGCTTATCTTTAGCAAAGGTCCACCTATCGTGTCCAAAAGTATTCTTTCTTTTCAGTCTGCCTAGATACAGAAATACGAACAAAGCAGAAAATAAACCATGAAAATTGGCTCAGCAGTTATCGAGTTATAACGTCATATATTTTTACCCATAAGGAATTTTGTATATTGGAATTGAACTGAAAAACTGAATGTTCGCCTACAGCGCCACCTGTTGGGAATTTTCTGACTTTTCTTTTTTTGTAAACCTTTCTGATTTATTGTGACTGAAAAAGTAAAATATTTGAAATTATATAAGTTCCAATATTCTCCAGATTGCTATTTCCCACTTGTAAAAAAGGAAAAGAAAACATCTGCAATGAATGTCCTTCAATTAAAAAATTTTGGAAACAATGATTATAAATTGTATTTGTTTAAATGAAGTTTGAATAGGCTCTATGAAGCTTTCTGAAACAATCTTCTTTTTTTTTTTGCTTTAAAAAATCGAATTGAAAAACAGTCGCAGGATCTGGTTGTATTTCAACTTCCAAACAAAATTTCCTGCTACCTTTTTGTATATTCCAGTTCAATCTTTTTCCTTAAAAAAATTTAAATGAAATACAATTTATCATTTATATTTTATTGACACTTTCGAATTTTTGAACTTTTGAACCTTTGAACTTATGAACTTTTGAACCTTTGAACCTTTGAACTTTTGATCTTTTAAACCTATGAACTTTTGAACTTTTGAACTTTTGAACCTTTGAACTTTTGAACCTTTGAACCTTTGAACTTTTGAACTTTTGAACCTTTGAACCTTTGAACTTTTGAACTTTTGAACTTTCGAACTTTTGAACTTTTGAACCTTTGAACCTTTAAACTTTTGAACTTTTGAACCTTTGAACTTTTGAACCTTTGAACCCTTGAACTTTTGAACTTTTGAACCTTTGAACTTTTGAACTTTTGAACTTTTGAACCTTTGAACTTTTGAACCTTTGAACCTTTGAACTTTTGAACTTTTGAACCTTTGAACCTTTGAACTTTTGAACTTTTGAACTTTTGAACTTTTGAACTTTTGAACCTTTGAACCTTTGAACTTTTGATCTTTTAAACCTATGAACTTTTGAACTTTTGAACCTTTGAGCCTGTGAACCTTTGAACTTTTTAAACTTTGAACCTAAAAGTGTGATTAGAGGCTAAATTAGAACAGCGCAAAGAGTAACGACTTAGCATATCAAAAACACATAATTCAGAGATAGTTATATGTGCTTTTTATTTTTGATTTTCATCCGTTTGTATGATTTGCGTTAACAGTTTTCTATGAACTTGTTATACTTAAGGTTTGTAATGCAATTTCTAGCTAAATGGCTTGAGCTACGAGGCTGGAAACTCAGCACATAAATCAGGCATCAATAGAGAACATATAGTTTTTTTTTAATTTTCGGCAGGTTTAGCTATGTGCTCTGCTGGCTTGAAATTAGCTTGGTACTGCACTTTTTACGGTCGATTTTCTTTGAAACCTTTGGAGCACAAAAATAAAAAATTTACCTCATAATAAAAATAATGAGGTGTTAAGTTGACGGAGGTCACTTTTTTTCTTATTGTTCTAGCGATTTTCAGAATTATTCAGCGCTCACCCTGTAAGCAGTCGTACAGAAAACATTGCTCCTCCCTTCGCTGGTGATTAAGAGTAAAACCCCGAGATACCTTAACTTCTCTACATTTTTTAATAGGACCAAATTCATCTACTTTGGCTAACACATATTATAAAGGGTGACTTTTTAAGAGGTTTAGAACTTTTTTTAAAAAAAAAACACAAAAAATTCGAAAAAATGAATGAAATATTTATTTGAATCGATAGTTTGAACCTTGCAATTTAATGTTTAAAGATAATTTCATGCAAATGTTGACCGCGGCTGCGTCTCAGGTAGCCCATCCGCTGAGTCCAATTTTGGCATACTCTTTCACACATATCGGCCGGTATCTCACGAATGAATGCATGGATGTTGGCTTCCAGTGCGTCAATCGAAGCGGGCTTGTCCCTATACACATTAGCCTTGGCATACCCCCACAAAAAATAATCTAATGGTGTCAAATCGCACGATCTAGGCGGCCAATTGACCGGCCCGAAACGTGAAATTAACTGTTCACCAAACTCGCCTCGCAATTGCGCCATTGTTTCGCGTGCTGTGTGGCATGTGGCACCGTCTTGTTGAAACCACATATCATGCAAGTCAAGAACTTCCATTTCGGGCAAAAAAAAGTTTGTTATCATCGCTCGGTAGCGTTCACCATTGACAGTAACGCTGCGATTCGCATCATCTTTGAAGAAATATGGCCCAATAATGCCGCCGGCCCATAAACCGCACCAAACAGTGGCTTTTTCGGGATGCATTGGTAGCTGTTGCAATGCTTCTGGCTGATCTTCACTCCAAATGCGGCAATTTTGCTTATTTACGTACCCATTCAACCAAAAATGAGCCTCATCGCTGAACACAATTTTTCGATAAAAAAGCGGATCCTCGGCCAGCTTTCCAAGAGCCCATTCACCAAAAATTCGGCGTTGTGGTAGGTCGGCTGGCTTTAGTTCTTGCACCAGCTGTATCTTAGAAGGCTTTACGCCCAAATCCTTCCGCAAAATTTTCCACGTAGTGCTGTAACAAAGGCCTAACTGCTGGGAACGGCGCCGAATCGACATTTCGCGGTCTTCTGTCACACTAGCTGATACGGCCGCAATATTTTCTTCACTACGCACAGTACGTAAACGTGTTGGTGGTTTAATGTCCAACAAAGTAAATTTGGTGCGAAATTTGGTCACAATCTTCCGAATAGACTGCTCAGAAGGTCGAGAATGCCGATCATAAAATGGAAGCAGCGCGCGATGAACATTTCGAACCGAGCACGAATTTTGATAGTAAAATTCAATAATTTGCAAGCGTTGTTCATTTGTAAGACGATCCATGGTTAAATTGCAAACCAAACTGAAGCTGTTTGACAGTGACACAAGGTACTAAACACACGTCAGCTGTCAAAACCAGTGTTGCCAAAACCAAACCAGCTAAAAAATCACCCTTTAGAAGCTCTATCGAAGCTGTTGCCTACAGAAAGTACAAATTTAAACCTTACCGAAGTCAAATTGTTACTTGGACTCCTTCCCCTAGAGTGAACTCTTTAAACTTAAAGTCGAAATAGTGGCTATTATGAAGTAAAAGTTGGTATATTGACTTCATTCAAATTATCAAGTTGCTATAAAACCAAACCCGGGGATTTATCTTTCCACATATTATTGACCATGATTATTTTTATCATTTTGATTTCATATTTTTTACTATGTCACCTACCCAACCTTTAACTTTAGTGTCTCTATTCAAATGGTTTTCTCTGGAATAAGTTTATATAAGTGACCAAAGATAGATAGGTGTGTGCAGTAAAATAAATGTACCTATAAAAAATGTAAGGCCTCAATGGAAGGAACTGCACATGCGGAAGCCTAGAGATATTAGTGCAACATAAGTAAGGAAGGTTTTATTTGATGACGGTCGTCAAATTTTATATATAGATTTTATTTGTTTTCCTTTATAGTTATAGCTTCTTCATAACCAATAGTTTGATAGGATTTTAATAATCATGTAACTTTTGATGATAAAAAAAATAATTCTTAAATTGCTGGTGATGTAAAAATGTTCTGCCGTTGTCGTTTTTCATAATAGCGATTGTATTAAAAAATGTCATCACTGCCACCCAAGGAGCATAATGGGATGAAACATAGACCTGGGGTGTCAGCACGTAAATTGATACAATCGAGTTTAGTCGATACAATCGAGCTCTGGCAGCACCTAATTTGTTTCAATCGATTGTCCTCGATTGTATCGTCGAAATTCTCAGCACACAAACTAGAAAATGACGTTTGAAACAAAACATTTTACTCGATAGCGAGTAAACTAAACAAAACATGTCAATAAACAAAAAAAACAAGTAGAAAATTTTAACCGGATTTATGAGTGATCACCAAGATTTTGCTAGAGGAATCTTGAAAACTGCACAAGGAAGGAAAAATAACAGTTTTCTCTGGGAAAGATTATACAATTCCCTGAATACAGAGGGTGCTCCACAAAAAGATTTTAGTATTTAATTATATTGATTATATTATTACCACCATTGCATTCAAGCTATTAAACCCTTTTCTGTTGAAATATATGTGCTCATTTTCCTTTGGTCTCAAAATAGGAGTATTAGTACCATCAACGCAGCCTACTATTCCCGGTAGTTTAAATTTCCCGTAATAATACTCCTTGCTGTCTCGAAATTTAGAAATATCAAGTTTTATCCATTGCGGACAAAATTCGCTTTCCAAAAAACCCAAGGTGCGTCGAACGAACTTTAAAACTGTTGTTTGTGCCATACCTAGTAGCACATTTGTTCCGACATTGATTTGGTAGCTCCCACTGGCTAGGAGACTCAATGTTGCACAAAGTTGTAAAATGGGTGGAACTGATGTGCTTCTTCTTTTGTCTGGAAGTTATGACGAGTTAAGGATCATAAGGAAGCATTCCTTGTTCACTCTAAACTGCTGCACAAAACTAAAAAAAAAAGTATTATTTTTTTCAATGTTGTCTCACTTATTTTCACATAACTCTAATGGGTTGCTGTTATCTCTCAGAGCTTTTCTTTTTATTTTGGCATTAGAGACTTCCTCATCCTCACTCTCTGAATCAAAAAATATCATCTTATTTCTATCCACTTTTCAAAATAAAGAATAGTTGGAATGACGACATTTCACTTCATAATTCACAATAATTTTTTTAAGTACAAGTCACAATGAAACTCGTTTCAAGTTACGTGCTGCCGAAAATGATTTTTTTCAAGTTGGGCTTATGATCAACACTCCCGATTGTATCAAGTTACGTGCTGCCACCCTTGTAGAAGAGGGAAGACGACGATTGAGATTAATTTATTATCATATTACAATATATATACATTTTCAGAACTCCACAACCGAATCCCCTGCATGTATCTGATCCACATAAAATTGGCGACTGGAAGCAACGTTGAGTGCGGAGAAGTGGTATACCATGAAATCACAGTTTCTAGTTGAGCGCGACATAGGATGCCGTTGAGAAAACCACCTATTTGCTTTCGCCTATTTATATATAAGAAGATGTCGGTAACGAATAAAAAAAAATAAAAAATTGTTACACGTCTATTTTTTAAATTTTGTTCCAACATTTCTTAGAACTTGAACATCCACGATCCAAACTCGGAAAGAAACAAAACTCTGAGCGACAAAAAGAATTAAAACATAATGACACATGAGACTGCATGATTCAGGCCACGTAGACGTTGAGCGACGACGACTGACAGTTCTGATCGACGCAACGTCATTCTGCTGTCAATTGTGTTCTAGGTGTAATTCTGAGCTATTCGTCTTTTTATTTCTCAATAGTTTATCACTATTTTTGGATAAAATTTAAAGTAAGTGAAGAACTATAGTCGGAGAGAGAATATCCGAAACATTGTCTCAACCAATTAACAATCAAATGAATAATAAATATTAAGTGAAATACTTTACTTTGACTTAATGTTTAGACCAGCGTCTATATTTTATTTTTGTATAAGGTACAAACTTCTCCAGCAGGAAATCAATTGAAGTTGATGACATGGTAAGTATTGGGCGCTATACCTCACCTTTTGAAGATTGTTGTATGTACAGGGTGGTCCAACTTGAATTTGAAAAGCTTATAATTTTTTTTAATTTTAATGTTTTTGCAGAATTTCATAAAATCTCATAATGTCATCATTTTCAGTGCAAGAACGAGTAAAAGTAGTTGAATTTTACTACGTTCCGGACGATCAATTATTGCAACGCAAAGAAAATACCGTCAGCATTTTAATACTGGCTTCCAGTTCAAACATGATAAGAAGCTTAAGGACCGGTTTTGAGGAGATAGAGGCGCAGTATTCGATGGGGAAATGTTGCTCGGCCTGTCCGCACTGAACAAGCTGTGGATGCTGTACGAGCAAAAAAAAACTGGTGATCTAAAAACCGTCTCTGGGGCGGTATACCGGATAATGTTGGGACATTTTTTACGTCCGGTAGTTTTCATTAATCGTGACATTATGGTTCCAGCAAAATAGAGAGAGAATTTAAAAAAAATGCTGATTTCGCGTAGCTACCCCGTTCAACAAATTTGACGGCCCCTGATTTTTTTTTTTTTTTTGTGGGGATCCTTAAAGGAACGGGTTTACGTCAACAAACCACAAAACATTCAGGAACTAAAGCAGAACATTCGCACAGAAATTGCAAAATTGGAGCCAGAAACTTGGCGCAACGTAATGCAAAATATCATAAAAAGAGCCATTCACTGCCAACAGGAAAATGGAGGTTATTTAAAGGATGTAATTTTTCACCTTAGCGTCAAAAAAAATAATCTTTACCTTAATTTAAAAAGAAAGTAAAATAAAAAAGTTCTAAAAATAAAAAAAGTTGTAAGCTTTTCAAATCAGTCAGTCCAAGGTGACCCACCCTGTACCTACATATAGCGCAGTTTTGATTTTTGAAGTATGAGGACAACGACTTGGCAAACGCATTTTTGGAACTAGCCCTCCAAGAGTTGTCGCTCAGTAAATGGCCATTTGTCGCTTTTATGTGCTTTACTACTCTATTGCTTGTCAATGCGTGACTTAGCTTAGAGTGTGGCTTAAGCGAGCGACTGGTTTGTATTTCAATCATGAACAATTTATGAAACAAGTTTTTGTTTTTTATTTTATTTTATTTTATTTTTATTTTCAATCAAGTGAGTACATCTACTGTTCTCGCTAGATTACTTAATACAAAAATATTCTTAAAAACGACCACCAAAGCTTAACAACAGAATTAATTTATTCCTAAATGAAAATTTATTCCTACTAAGATGAAAATCGAGTAAACTACTATATTCATTGGATTCCCTAAGGCATCTAGAAATTGGTTCATTGTATCCATAATTAACTCTATGATAAGGTACATAAAATAACAGACGATTTCTAGAGCTCTCGAAGGAGCATAAAATCCAATTAATGATAATAGGAAAGGCCAATCGATATGATCATTTATTAAATCTCGAATAAACATAATAGAAAAATACTGATTTGAATATTCCATCGCAGTCTACGCACAACTACTCTAGTAAGACGCTTCTATTCTAATAGAATGAACTTCATAAAACGGATTCCATATTATACCGCAGTACTCAAGATGAGATCGGACAAATGCAAAAAATAAACATTTATGAGTATGTGGATCTTTAAAGTCTTTCGAATTCCGCAATACGAAACCTAACATCTGATTACCTTTGGCAACCAAAGACTCAATGTGCATGCAAAAGCTAAGTTTTACGTCAAAGATAACTCCAAGATCTTTTTTGGATGAAATAATGGACAGAGGGGTATTATCGACTATGTACGTAAAGTGAATTCGGGAGAGGTTACGATAAAAAGAAAGGCTTTGACATTTAGAGACATTGAGATGAAGGTCATTACTGTGGCACCATATGGACAGTCGTTTAAGATCCTCTTGTAAAAGAAGACATAAGACGTGAACTGAACATATAGACCGGAACACCTTCAAATCGTCGGCAAACAAAGACACTGGGAGCTCAAAAACAAGTCGGAAATGTCATTAATAAACAAAAGGAAGAGCAGAGGGCCTAAATGACTACCTTGAGGTACTCCAGAGGCAACATAAACTGGTGACGAGAAAGTGTCATTTATGCGAACATACGATCCGTTAAGTAGGAATGAATCCACATTAGGAAACTAGAGTGAAGGCCTAAGCCGCAGTTAGTTTAGAAATTAATACATTGTGGTTAACGCGATCAAACGCTTTGGCAAAATCAGTGTATATGACATCACATTGCAAGCCCTTCTCAAGGTAATTAAAGGCGGAATTACAAAAAATTGAGAGATTTGTGGTAGTAGATCTGCCTGCGACGAAGCCATGTTGAAACGGAATGATAAATCTATGTAAGAGAGGTGTAAGTTTTTCACAAACTAGTTTTTCAAACAACTTAGGAATAGTTGAAATGTTACAGATTGGACGATAGTAAGTAATATCATGTCTCGATCCAGATTTATAAAGGGTTTTAAGAGCGCTACAAAAGTAATTTTAATTTTAAATAAAACAAAAACGGTTTTGGATATCAATGAAATTCTTTATTCCTGTGAAAGTACGTTCGATGCCATTATGTATGGAACTCGATTTCTTTTGCATGGCCACCACGGGCACGCTTGCAGAAGTCCAGACGCTGAACCCAATTTTCGACGGTTTTCAAGCATAAATCGGCCGATACTGCTGCAATTTCACGTTCGATATTCGTACGACGTGTGAGAGACACATTTAGGCTTTCTTCAACTGAAGCCTCAGCGGCAGCAATATTCTCGACACTACAGGCACTTCTTTGTCTCACTGGCACGGGAACATTTTGTACTGTGCCTGTGGATTCAAATTTGTCCACTAGACGCTCAATTGTTGATCTGCTAGGACGATTATGACGACCATAAATTGGACGTAGTGCTCTTAACGTTGAGGCCACTGACTCCGAATTTCGGTAGTAAATTTTAATAATTTCGACTCGTTGTTGGCTCGTATGTCTTTCCATCATGAAATGGCAAACCTTACTGAAGAGAAATATCAAAAGAGCGGCAAGAAATTCGGCGTCGTTTGATTTCCCTGTCGCTCTACTTTTGTAGCGTCCCTGTTCAAAAACCCTTTATATGGGCGTTAGAAATGAGCTCTTCCAATTTTTCAAAAAATGTCCGGACCGGAGAGACAAATTAAAGACCAAACACAGAGGTACAAAAAACGCGAAGGAGCACTTTTGAAGTAAAATTAGCGGGATGCCATCCATACCAGGATTTTTATTTAAATTTAATAAAGAAAGAGCAATTTGAACTTCCGGGATTGAGCAGTCTAAGTTGCCGATATTAAAGAGATCACAGGACATTCAGCTATTACTAGAGACTATAGATGTGGTAGTACCACAAGAATATACAGATTGAAAGTGTTGAAACAAATTTACTGGGATACCTACCTACGATTCCTTTAATTATATATTGTTTTCACAATTGGCAATAGCAAATTGTTCTTTGACAACTGACGTTGGCAACGAAAAACTGCATTTGATAAGGAAATTATAGATACACGTCAGTTTCAGTCAGGTAGGTTTCAAAGGCGAAAGGTCTCCGAAGGAACCTGGATTCTTACTATATCATTCCTTCAACATTTTTAAAATATAAACCTCCTGTTTATTTCCAACTTTCGGTATTAAGAAAAACATGTCGGTAGAGCAGCGTTTTCATGAAAGTAATGATTAGGAATGCAGATCGTTTGAGTGAAGGATTCCATCCGATTTTGTACGATGGCAAGACGCCCTATAAAAATCCAAGATTCAACAGCTGCGTTTAAGCCACAAACAGTACATGCGCAGCTAACCGATCGGATACGAGTATATCTAGTGTCCACTCCTCGATCATAGCTTGTTCCGTTGGCATTCTTCGAATTCCGCATATGTCAACCCGAAGCACGTCGAAAGGCATGTCATCATCTCAAGGGGACTCAAGTTAGCCCGCATGATCGAACGACTTTTTGCACCCAGGTTGATTTTTAAACACTCCAGCTGACCACGTTTCCGCGAAACAATATAAATCACTACGCCACAGGCAGGCAATTATAAACTGACAACGCCGCCACTACACTGTGACTGTACCCGTACCCGCAGTCCAGTGGCAATAGAACAATGCGGTAATAACTTCATTAGCCTTGCAGTGGCTCTTGGTGCCCGTCGGGGAATTTACACTGATCTAATGTCATGGCAATAAAGAAGAAAATAAGTGGCAACACGCACAAATGTTCTGTCGTATAACTTTAATTACACACATTGGATGGTGCGCAACCGTCGCTGCGTGCAGACATGTGGTTCAGCTGGACACTGGAGGCCTGCAAATATCTACCAATCACCCGAAGGACTTTAGACAGCTTCATTGCGGATACAAAGTCTGGCAATTAGCCATCCCCACAAGACAGAAGTATACATAGAACCATACTTGTGACAGTGTGCGCTTCTGAGCACCAGCTATCATGTGTCTATCACGTCGGACATCTCTCAAATGGCGTATAGTGGCCGGCCAAACTGACAGCTTCCCACTGACGATCCCTAATGATGGACAATCATAACCCGAACGTGTTAATGTCCAGCCAAATGATTGGAATGACGTTAAGGATTAATTCCCGTTTCGAAGGCACCAGCACCTGACAATGCGCAACACAAATCGATCCTATACGAAGGATAATTGATGATCGCTTCCACTCTACTCATCTGCCAATATCCACGCACCGCTCGCAGCGGCCGATTTGAGGTGCGCATCGTTATTGATGGGGCTGCGATTAAAAGTGTCAATTCCATTACGTATGCATGCCGTGTGTTGATTTCTCCCAGTCCCATTCATCAGTGTACAAATGCAGTCGGTACTGGCACTGGGTACCTGTTTCCGATGATGACGACAACGACGACGGGTAACTTTTCTAAACATCACCATCGCCTCATCTCCGGCGAAACTGTCAATTAAATGGTTCGCCTGCATCTGGGAGGGAATTTTCCTCGCTCCAGCTATGCCAATGCTATGACCATCACTGGCATAGCTGCTGCTATATGACTATAGGAACGGGAGAAAATTGCTTAATCACAGGGGAAATGATGGTCAATTGATGTCTGAATTAAAGGCACCGCCATAGAGATTGCCCAGTTAAACCTGGAATTGATGTGATGGTACGATTGCTCCGCCATTCGCTCGGTATGTGGTATGATTGTGCACATATATGGGTATCCCTTAGCATTTTCCACGACATATTAATAAATAAGAATTGGTAAAGTATAGCAAATGATTGAATGCGGACTATAGCAATAAAAGTTTAAATAGCTATCGGCAATTACAAAATGCCACTTAAAAACATGTATCAACGTTTGCGATACCTACATGTAGAGATGGTATCAGAACCAGACCGGACCTTCGCATAACTATAACATTTCCATAAAACATTTGTGACGTTATATGGTGCGCAAGATCAAACGGGGAAGGGCGGGCAAGGAATATTGTTCCATCAGTAAAGGGTGCGAAGTCTCTTGGAAAAGTAGCAGTAATTCAAAAATAAATTGCCGATTAGTACAATCCCATTCAAGATGACTAAAGTCAGTCCGCAATAAGTTCTTTTTTACGGGTTAAAGTCCCGCGCTATTGCAGATCATCCCTCGCATTGACTTATTATATATGGACCAGAGACAATACTGAGACCACCAACTCCGGCCGATTTCCCGTTACTTAGCCTACAAGCTATATTTTTATGGAGTGTTCACGTTTGGTGCTCTAGTATTCTTACATAGAAAATCGTATTGACAAATGTCACGAAACACAACACACTCCCAGGAGATATGAGACACTTCCGCTGTGGGCCAAGTTGCTGGCAGAGTTCATAGAGTTTTATCCGTTAAATTTGAAATTGTTCGTTACGTGTGGATAACATTTTTTTTAGGAATAAGTGCACATTTGCTTAAAATGTTCATAAAAAATTAACAATGTAGATTGGTTGAGGAAAAATGAAAACATTTTGAGCAAATTTTCTTCATTATTTAAGAAAAATTTACACACGAAATCGAAGTTAATGATATCCAAAAGCGGAAAATACATGTTTGTCATAATTATGTTTCTAGTATATAGAACATCAACTTTAGATAGTTTTACTAACCAAACAAATCAAATTATTCGCCTTTTAACAATTTATAATAACTAACCAATGGCGTTCAGTAATGAAAAAAATGTCGTATTCCCGAACTCTTTCACAATTCCCCACGGTTGCCGCGGTTGGCAGCATTTCTTTTTGCAGCTTTTGTGTGTTTTTGCATGTCACACTGATTCTTTTTTGACATAACACCGATAGGAATACAAAATGGCGAATTTGAAAAAAAAACTGAGCGGCCCAGCGGCAAGAGGATTGTGAGTTGGGGGTCTCAGTATGGTTTGACTATGATATAAATTACTAACATCTATATTTCTTAAAGTACTTATAATTATCAGGCTATAAATCTTCTGTTAATTTAGGAAAATTTGTCGGCATTGAACCGGGAAACATTCCAAAGCCAATTTTGTTGTAGCAATTTGCTTCGAAATATTTGGAGCAAATTCTTTTACTATCAGCTGATTCCGTGTCAAGGTACTGGTCATTAAGAAAACGTGTCGCCTCAAACCAATCCTTGTTAAATCCCTTTTTTTCCGCAATCTAAATAAAACAAAATGAGTTTTCTGCCTCATGCATTTTGATTGAAAATCTTACCTATGGAAACAGATTTGTCCCTTTTCAGAGAAACTTGAATCATATTGCAAATTGCAACCAATTATACAACACTTCATTTTTTAAATTTTAAATCTTTATTCAATTAATCGCAATAACACAGTCCTACGCAAAACTATCTGCAACGAATTGGAAACGTCAGATCTGAGTTTCCAATTTATTCCGCTCCGAACCACGAGAGCTAGCGCTTATGTTGGAACCAACGCGAAGTTATCTACTAGCAGTCCATATAATTATAATAAGTCAATGATCCCTCGAATTCTAGTTTTGAAATGTCTGTCAATGATATTTCCCTCCAGCGAACCCCCAAAACAGTGATGCCAGACTTTTCGTACTGACTTGCCCACGACGGTTATCAAAAATACCTTTTTGGCCCACGCCGTTGTTAGAACAACTCCACGATATTCCCCACGAAAATATACATACATACATATTAACGTAAATATAAAAAAGCAGAAAAAAAAAAACAAAAACAGCAGCGGCCTCAGCCAAGCAGCAAATTTAGTATCATCAAACCAGCTGGTCTGGAATCGCTTTTTGCTTCCTTTCTCTGTACACATTGTACTACAATAGATAATTAATTAGGTTAATACAACTAAAACAACGTTTTAAAAATTAAATTATGGCGAAAATAACAAATAAAAAAAGAAAACCAGCCAAGTGCGCAATGAAATATGTAGCGTAGGCGTAGGTACATTGACAACAACGAAACCACAACGAAGTGACAGATCTTGCATTTGTAAAACTGAAAATAAGTGCATTCTTTGAATAAATCCAAATGTGTTGCTTCAGAGTGTGCATTATTTAATGATTGCGTTCAGATATAAAACTAATTTAATAAAATGAATAGGTATATAAGATACGATGAAGTACCTATTTGAATATTTAAAGAAATGGCCTTTTTTTAAAAAAGATATAAAAATGTCCTTTTTCGCCCTTTTAGCTTATTTTGATGTGAAAATCCCCACGAAATGGGTAATTATCCACGATCTGGTAATACCGCCCCCAAACACAAAAAAAAAAAAAAGTTAATTTAAAAAACCAAAAAACCCGACTGACTAAAAAAAAAAGAATTAAAAATATATGAACAAGACACATTCAAGTACCTAAACCTTACTATTTGGCAGTCGGAGGGTACTCAATACTCATATATTTGTTAGGCTGATTGTCAATTAGTTAGTCAGTCGGGTTTTTTGGTTTTTTAAATTAACTTTTTTTATTTTTATCTTTTTTACCTATGACACTCCGGGGAAGAATACGAATCTTATGACACCTCACTCTTCAAAATCGGTCAAGCCGTTTAGGTTACAGGGCGTCCCGTAGGAACGTACATAGGATACGCGCGAAACACATAACCCTCCCTGTGTCCAGTCGGGTAAGAAGAAGAGTAGCAACAAAACTGGCTGTCAAGTTTGTCAATAGGAATAGCATCGTTAAGTTCCTCGAAATATCTGCCATGGAAGTGCCTATTGAAAAGTCATATTTGAGCTGAGTCTTGAATAGTTTAATGGCGTTTTCGATTGAAGATCCGAGAGAATTGCCCCGAAATTCAGAATTACTCTTTTCAATGAAATTCGTTGGAGCACTTTTGTAATAGTGGTAGACACCATATGAGAGATTTGGTATTCTGTTGCTACTTTTTTTTTGTTTTCTGCATTAATAAATACAGCCAAATCAATATGTTTCAATTTATGTTTACATTTTGCACGCATAATTGTATATTTTCGGGTCACATAGCGAAAAATTTGCTTCTAATAACACAACAAACACTTCAATCTGGCATTTTGTTAGTATGTGTTGGTGAGTTCAGGGCAATTCTGTAAAAATATTCCGGACACTTCTGTCGTTAAGAATTGACCTGGAAGTGCACTTTTTTTTCAATGAAACATAGAATACATCGAAAAAACACTTCTAGATTTGCTCTTTTCGTAGAAAGGGCAATTATTTTCTTCAATCGAAAACGCCATTGGACTTGAACTCGTTGAACTGCTCGTCTTTGTACAGGGTAGCGCTAAATTATAGTTTTTTAATTACTTTTTACTTAATAAAACAAAATGATTTTGAGTGATGGAAGTCTTTATTTGGACCTTTACAATTTTTTCTGTTAAGTGGAAAAGATGATATCTGTCAAGTGCCTGTGAATTTTTCTTTAATAACTGAAGAAAACTTGCTCAAAATGTTTTTATTTTCATGCAACCATTCTGCATTGACAATTTTTCATAAATATTTTAAGCAAATATAAGGGTGGTCCAAATAAGGCCCATAACCTAATAAGGCCCAGTGCGCAAAAATTGGCATAACCGTCAATCAACCTGAATTATATTTTAAATGTGCTTTTGGCCACCTATGTCTACACTAAAATCGATGGAATTTTCCGTCTGACGCAATCGTGTTTTTTCTTACAGTCGATACAAGTTAGTAATGTGCGCACTCACACGCTTTTTATAAGAACTTGGTTTTTGTAATTGATTTTATTGCAAATAATAATTCGGCTAAGTCTAGTTTTTACACGAAATATACCACATATAAAACTAAGGTTTAGTATGGTTTAAGTATTATTTTAATTCTTTGAGTAGATTTTCGTTAAAGTTTTTGTAAAGAAAAGTTTTTCATGTTCCTAAAAAGGCCCACCAAAAATATTAAAAGGCCTTATTAGGAATATGAAAGATTCAATTCGTTTTTTTGGTTGTTTTTAGATAAAATGTCAAAGGCGAGCAAATTAGGGAACAGAAAGCGGAATTTTAACCTAACATTAAATGTAATTCTTAATAAAAATCTCCTTATTTAAAATTAATTTATTGAAGTCAAATTTATTTATTTTTTTTAAATTTTTCTTTCTAGTCAAGAAGGCTGTGTTTATTTTTTGTTTTGTGTTAATAAATAATATTATAATATATATATAAATAATAAACTAGGTTCTTTTATTTGTTTCATGACAAAATACTTTTTATTTTAGCAGGATATCCAAAGTAACTGAACAAAATTATGTATGGGCCTTATTCGGAACAGGTGTTCGTAATAAGGCCCAACGTAAGGTTCTTACAAATGTTATGAAAATACATTTCAAATTGGGTTTTAAGAAATAAACGTTGTGTTTTTATATAGATAACTGAACTAAGGCTTATGCTAATGTCAATTTAGTAATTTTCTTTTAGGCGTTTGCAAGTTATTAACGAAAAACTAAAATTTAACGGACCAAATTTTATGAACACTGTCAGCAGCTTTGTCCACAGCGGAAATGGCATATGCAAGGTGCGAGTGTGTTGGTGAGTCGGAATTTTTAAAGTTACGTGACATTTGTCAATACGAATTTTTATGTAACAATACTAACGCACTTAGCGTTTGCCAACCCCTGGCAAATATAGCTTGTAGGCAAGTAACGGGAAATCGGCCGAAGTTGGTGGTCTCAGTATTGTCTCTGGCGTGAACGACGCACCACACAGTGGCTTTGAGTAGATGTAATGGCTCTTCGTGCATCACACGCTGATTTTCCTGCCCCTGCGATTTGAAATTCGCGCTGTGCTAGCCCACCGACCGATTATTGGTCGAAAAATCGACGCAATTATTCCACGCTTTCGCGGAGAATAGCGCTCCATTGACTGTCTATTTTATACCTACTGCAGCTTTTTAGTTCACAAATGTCAAATATGATTGACGTATGACGCCATTTGCAAAAATTATAACATCTTCCGATAGAGTGACTCATTTTGCGCCAACTTTGTTATGCTCTCAAGAAGGTCATGTGAACTTTGTGGTTGCCGTATACCTTCATATATGTGAGGGTAATATGCGAGGCTTTGTCTACCATGGGTATGATGGAAAAACTGCCTGCCTGCCCACCCTATGAGACAACCATGGTCGTCACAAAAACTCAACTGTCATGCGCCACCGTGTATTCAATAAAAATTAAAATAAACCAGCCATATAAAATGTGAAAACATTTTTTAAATCAGTCGCAATTAGAAACAAATTTAAGTACACGCTAACAGCTTTGCTAGATGCAAACGAAGTGATATGAGAGGAATCCATTTGTATGCGAATATCTATAATCTAACTGGCTAAAGTGTTAAATTAAACTAAAATACGAACCTACTTACCATATACAGTAACGTTTTATTTATTTTGCCTACAAAATCAACAAGTTGATTGCAATTAAAGCGAACGAAAGATATCAAATGAAAAAAAAGACTCCAAGTGGAGTATGCACGTGAGTATGTATCTATGCGGTTGGAGCCAAGGAACGAGAGGCATTTCGTTCCATAAGATACAAATCGGAATTTGAGTTATGTAAATGTGCATTAAGTACTCCTCAGGAGATGCGATCTGCGGCAAATATAATTACGGGTGGCTTGCTGCTCTACCTGCGCTTTATTGAAGCGAAGACGCAAAAAATTCACCGTCATCTGGAGGCTGTAATAGTTGGGGTATTTCGCTCCTGAGCTACGTTTTATTCCGTACGACAAAGTTGGAGTGTTCATCTGCTTGGGGGATAGGTAGAGGTACAGAATATCCAATTTCAGGAGTACCTACTACGGACAGGCAACGCACCGCGTAGCACTTAACTAAATTAGATGCGAAAACTTATGTTTGTTGTCATTCAGAGAAGGCAATATAGATTTATGAGGTTTAATTCAAATTTATTTCCCTTCACATTGCAGGGCTTGTGTGCTGTTGGCGCACGTGTATCGGGTGTGCAATCAACGTTGAATTGTGTAGTTAGGCAAGTTTGGGGGTAGAGTAGCCATCGCTAGGTACCGAGTCTAGATTGGTTTGTATACGGATGTTATTGAGTTTCAATCGGTAAATTGTAGCATGGCAGACTGGTTTTTTGGAGAGGATACAGATTGCTCTTCTGAGCGGGAGTCTTTATAGATAATACATTATTGAAAACGCGGCTAAGCTATCCAATGCGCATCAGAAGGTTCGAAATCCATCAATGAGGGAAACATTGCTCTATATTTTCACACAAGACATCAGTTGGGGTCTTATGAGTTCTTTTTTAAATTTTAACTTTTATCGGCTTAAATATTACGGTGAGAACCAGGGCTGCCGTTTCAAAGTTTCGTTGGGGAGTATAATAGAACTTTTTTTGGGGAGTACAAAACAAAATCTAAGAAATTTATTTGTAGCCAAGCGTTTTTCACTGGGACTGTCGAAATTTCCGACCATGTTGATTTGGTAGCGTCTGTCTAATCGGATGTTTATTATTTATTCACTGATGCCAGCACGTTCAAATGATAAAACTTTAGTATCACATTGAGTGTTCGTCAGTGAAAATATTGCGGCCATTTTATGGCAGACGCTGTGGCACGTCAAAGACGACTCTAACCTCTTCGAATGATGTTAGGGTCGGTTGGGGTAAATGTACATTTTTTCAAGCAAACAAATTAACTGAAATTCATGTCTGTTTACTTTTACCCCATAAACGAGCTCCTAGCTCTAAGAGAACAGAAATTTGTTGTCCCCATTTACCCCAGTATTTTTATAAACTATGGGGGAAATGTAAACACGGAAAAAGGGGTAAATCTGCCCTATGTCTTTTTTGGGTTCTTATAACTTGATTAAGTCATCATATGTGCAACATCTAGTATCTTAAAATATAATATCCCTTTTCAAAAGTTAAAAAAAAAAAAAAATTAAATTTTTTATATATTTCTGAAAAAAATGTGTCTGAAAAATGCAAAAATCGTCCCCATTTACCCCAACCGACTATATATTTTATAATAAAACGGTATACTTGACATTTGGAAACAAAATATTATTCTATTATTCTATTTTAACATCGACCCGTCCTAATTGGAGATACGTTTAGGTAAATGGTATCAAAGGAAAAGGAATTTTCAGAACTCGCAATAGATCGAACACGAAACAAAATTCAATGGAACATCCAAGAAAGTAAAATTTGTTTTTCAATTTACTAAGTAGAGAAATTAATGTAAAGGCAATCGAAAATAGTTACTTCTGAAATTAAAAATAGGAGCAAAATTTGTCTTCGGGGAGTATCGGACAGACGAAAAAGGAGTAGGTACAATACTCCTATTGTAGTACTTTCGGCAGCGCTCGCTGGTGGGAACTGTTTAGTTTTAGCTCCTGTAGTTTTTTTTTAATGACCAGACCATACTATGATATCAGCATAAAATTGCAACTAGTTCCCTTTAATTCGTTCAAAAACTAAAAATCTCCCACAAAACGAAAGGTTTTTAAAAAGCTATGGCCTGGAATACCTTTGCGGACCTGTTGCGGCACCTTTTTATTTTTTTACCCGACTGGACACAGGGAGGGTTATGTGTTTCGCGCGTATCCTGTGTACGTTCCTACGGGACGCCCTGTAGCCTAAACGGCTTGATCGATTTTGAAGAGAGACACTCCCCGGAGTGTCATAGGCTAAAAAGATAAAAATAAAAAAAAAATAATTTAAAAAACCAAAAAAACCCGACTGACGGTAAAAAAAGAATTAAAAAGATTTGAACAAGACGCATTTAAGTACCTATAATTACCTACTTGGCAGTCGGAGGCTACTCAATACTCATACATACATATATTTCTTAGACTGTGTAGGTATATAGTCTCCGATTGTCAATTAGTTAGGTATAGGTACTTAAATGCGTCTTGTTCAAATCTTTTTAATTCTTTTTTTTTACAGTAAGTCGGATTTTTTGGTTTTTTAAATAATTTTTTTTTTTCCTAACAAGTCCGATCAAGAAAACTAAGTGCCGCATAGTTAGCCGAAAGAGGAACTTACGAAGGCCCCACTAAACCCAAGACACCTTTGATATCTTTTTCATAAAGTCACGAAAGTGGACAGGGCTAATAGATCTTTCAAAGAATAGTTAAAATAACCTTTTTTCTTTATTTTTTTTTTATTCAAAAACACTTCTATCGTGAGCCAGGTTATTTTGTATATGCCGCAAATTATTCAACACAAAATCCATACAAAGTATAAAATATTGAACTTCAAATATTGCACAAATTTTTTGGAAAATAGGTTTCAGATATGGCTACCTAAACAAATAATTGAAGTTAAAGTTAAATCGCCAACATTTTTTTTTAAAGAAGAAAATTTTGTAACTATTTTTTCAATCCTACGTAGAAGGTTCACCTTTGTGAACACAAAGTGACGTGGTGATTGAACCAACTTGGTGAGTGGAAGGGAAGTTTAACCAAAACGTACTCGGAAACCAAGTCTTTGGAACATACATATAAGCATAATTATTATGTTGCTATACTCCACAATTCACCTTCGAAATGCATACAGGAAATTTGTGGCATCCTAACTTAGGACCGCACAAACTCAGAACCTCGTTGACGAACTTTGCTGGAAGAAAGATGGATGATTGTAGCGACGGCTTCAATTTTCTTCCGATAATAATGAACTCAAAGGTGCGTTCGCCCAGAGGTCTGCATAATAAGGCAAAATTTCACCCAGAATACGGTGGCCAATTGCTCACTTTCAAGACCATCAGTTTTCCTGAAATGGTTTTTATATGTAGGTACTGCAAAAATGTTGAGAAATATTACCTGGAGCACTTCGCATTTTGGGGGGTTGTGGGAAAAAAACTGTTGAAAGTGCCGAAAATATATCTGTAAAAAGGAAGCACAGCATAAGTCGATTTATGTCAAAATTGAGTTAATGTTACGATCGGATGCACCGTACCCTGTTATATGTCTTTTTATTTCATTCAAATATCTCTAATGGCGTTTTCGATTGAAGAAAAGAATTGCCCTTTCTATGAAAAGAGCAAATCTAGAAGTGCTCTTTCGATGTGTTCTATGTTTCATTGAAAAAAAAATGGCACTTCCAGGTCAATTCTTAACGACAGAAGTGTCCGGAATATTTTTACAGAATTGCCCTTTACGGTTGCTGTGTTATGGATCAGGAAAAAAGCGCATAAATCGTCTTCCGACATCTAAAGTCAAACCTCTAACCTGCGCTCCTGAAACTCGGCTAAGAATGACTTATACTGTTTTCCTTATTGCCACAGTGAGCTCGGCTTCTGTTAATTGGTAACGGAGGCACGAAAAACTTGTAGAACTTTTGTGCTGTTAAGGCAGCCAAAGAACAAGCTTGAAAGGAGTTCGGTGAAAAATTTTGTTGCTCCTAGACAAAGGCACCGATAATGACTTTAACATGGATGAAGTCACTAAAATCCACAAGAAAGGAGACCTATTCAGAGCCATCCTGAAGAGGTACATCCCTGCCAAGCTCGTACTTCTGTGTAGAATTATGATGGAGGAAGCTAAGGCTGGCAAAGGCCTCTCCGAGCTCACATGTAACAAACAAGTCACGATCTTTTAAAAGTTTGTTCCATTCATTAGTAGCTTACATCGATGATATTGGCATAGTGAGCTTTAACCCGAACAACTAAGCAGATTCTGTATAGGACGTCGATCGTTCCAAAGCTTGGAATCCATCGAAAGCAGATGAAGATTGAAATAGCGACCCTACGTAAAATGTTCGGTCCTGTTTGCTCAACAAACAACTATACGAGCTGGTACAGCGACATCAGCTTAGTCATAAATGGTTAGAACATGTAGAGCGAATGGACATGGACTCGCCCGTAGAGTCTCCATATCCAACCAGGAAGAAAACGCATCAGTTGATAACCTCGCCTTTTCAATTATGATGCTAAAAAAGTCGCGTGAAGTCACGTCGCCATGTCCTAGTCCTTTTTTTGACATCAAAGGCCTTAAGCGGCGCACACAAGAGAGGGACCTTAGCCGGCTTCGAGTAAGCAACTAAATGCAGTAAGCTAAGGACCATAGAGCCGTAAGAGGAGGTGACGTTTGAGATACAATCGAAAGTTGACAAATCTCCAGGAGTGGATAACAGATATCCGGGCAGAAATGCTCAGGGTTCATGGCGAAAAGGGATTTAAATGGCTCTCTCAAGTCACAGTGGCCTGGAAATGCGATGGATCACCCGGCAATTAGCAAACTGGAGCGTATATCTTTACCGGTGGTCATAGAACTTGACAGTGACCGTTGGATTGCTGGACTCTCGTCGCATAAAAAGCACCGCAATACGCGAGGCACTCAATGACGAGCAGTTACATCTTAGGACGAAGATATCCATGCTCCGATGGATTATGCATGCAAAGCGCATGTTTCCAATTCCGATTCCTAGATGGGCTATGACCTGACTTCGGGCAGGCATCCTTTATGTAGACCCAAAATAAGATGGTTAGATCAAGTATGTCATATTTCCTCTACCCTCCTCCTCCCTGTCCACTGCCCTTTATGATCTAGGAAGGTAGCCTTGTTAGTTGCGTTTCCATGGCCGTTCTTTTCCAGTGCGTTGATCTTAACCAAGCCTTAAATTTATTGTATCACAGTAGCTGAATTACCACAGAAAAGTGAGGTCGCTGTCAGTGTCACCTTTCCTTAGCCTTTATTCCTACTGATAGTGATTAAATGCAAACAGCATTCATAAATCACAATCCCTTACGTGTTCACGTTTCCATTTCCATCTTTCATAAATTAAATTCCAATTAGTTTTAAAGTTTGAATCACTGGTCAAAGCCTCAGATCAATGGTCACATAAATCTATGCCCACATCACCCAATTAACGACTCACCACCAACTGACGATGCGCATGCGATACCAAATACCGATCTACGTCGTCCACATTCCTTTTGAGTTTGGCAAGCCTTCCCTCTGCATCCTTCCACCGTCGCTTGCTACTAAACTGTTCCTCATTATATGCAAAGATCGATTATGAGGAACCCCCACTACCATTTCTGTTCACAATAAAAACGAAAACAAAAAAAAAATGCTTACCAGTCACGATTTTAAGCACGCGCCGATTAATTCACTGATATTACTACCGCAGTGGAAGCAGCGCGAGCATTTTCCATTCCATCGCCTGCATACAAAGGCCAGTCGTGAGGTTCATTCATTCAATCGACGGCATTACATCGACCCCGTTTCTACTCCTTTAACTTTGTAATTGTTGCTGTTTTACATTTTCAGCCCTCCTACACTTCTTCCGCAGCCATCTTCGGCCTGTTTTATGCTCACATTCCGTCTCCGGATGCCAGCTGCCATAGCCCCATTCCTGTTGCGCTGAATATATTAGGCAGGCTACTGCAATATGTTTTTCGGTTAAGAATTGTGCCTCTTACCTCTAATATAATATCCAACCTTAAAGGTCTTGGCGTGGCGTTGGCATTCCGAAATAAAATAATAATAGAGAGCAACTGCCAACGATATCTATTTCGTTAAAAATACCAGTTGGCCAAGATTGGACCAGAGAGCTGCCGCAGAAAGTTTGACTTGACCCTTTGCAATTGAAACGAATTAACCCGCGCCGTAGCCGTTGGTAATGTACCCATTTTTGGGCGTAGAAAGTGTTGCAGACGAGTGTCCCGTTGTCTTATAGAGGGCGGCTATGTGTCGCGTTTTTTTTTTTGGATAGGTTAGCCATGGGGACGTTCACGTATATCTAGTAAGTCTGGCAGCTGACTGGCTTGATTCGTTTCAGTTTTGATGGCCTAGATTGGCCATATGAACAGCTTTTTCAGTTGACGTTTATGGACGAGTAGTCAAGAAATTCTGGACTGAGTACTAAGTTCACAGTTTGCGTATGTGGCTGATGTAGGAAAGTTGGCGTAATCGGCCAATCCAGTTTTTGCGGTCAGGATACATCTAGTCCAGACCAATGTAACTAGGTTTTTGAGTGTCCAATGTTTGGACAACTTCTTTATTGACACTATTATTTATAACCTCAAAAATATGGAACTCGTAGACACATAACTTAAGCACAACAGAAGAGTAGGGGCGATCCTGCATACAGCAAATATCCTTTGAAAAAACGATTTCCTATAACGTAACACAAACACTTTCAATTCAGTTTTTAAATTAATATATTTATGGCCGACAAACGAAAAGTAGACAGAAAACACATTGTATATGAAAAACATTAAAAACAAAACAAAATATTTGATATTCAAGAACAGATTAAATACTCTTATACATTTCTTCATTAAAAAGATTAAATAAACTGTCAGCATTAATACTAGCTTCTTAAACAAAAGTATACTTAAAAATCCGTTTGAAACGCAACACGCTAACATAATTTAAACATAAAAGGTTTCAGGTATAGTAAAAAGGTATTTCACACATTAAATCACAAAATCGAATGCGTTCTTGGGCTTCACGAATTTTCCATTGAATACAACGTGCACGGTCATCTTTTCGTTGTAGTTTAGATTGGGAAGTAGCTGAAAATGTTAAAATTGAAATAAATTTAATATGTGGGAATATAGTTGGTTTCATGTTGGACCCTATGCGAAGCTTCACACAACAGTTTGTTCGTGTGAGGTTTTATTTTTGCGGCGCCTAAAATGGAGCTGAAGTTGAACGCCGAGTGCTCGCCTGCAGTTAAAAGAATGTAGTAGAATAGTGCGCCAAAAACATGACGGAAAACGGGTCCACTGTTGCGTCAAAGAACACGATAAACATCGCGCCCGGGCTAGGTTATTTTAGGTTAGGTCTGAGAGAATAAAAAGTTCACTCGGAAACTTATATATAACGTTCAAGGTGAATCTTCTGTTAGAGTGAGATTGAAAAACGATGTAGCAAAACCGAAACATATCAAGTGACTGGCCGGCTGGGAAACCAATTGGTGCTCCCGATGAAGTGCTGGCGTTCAGGTATCTGAAAGCTTGTAACTCTGCGGTGCTAGCAAAGAACCTGGGCATCAGTAGATATTGGACTGACTCCACCTCCTCTTCATTGTCGCAGCTTCGACTTTAAACGTTCGACTCTATTCTACTTATACAGTGAATGACCTCGGTGGCGCCGTGTCCCGTCAATACCCAGTTATGATGCTGTTGGAGGATCTATTGCCAGAACGCTTTGATTTATTTTTGTCTAGTTTCGGCAATACTGGACGAGAGGTGGCGCAGTCCTCCCTGGATAATCATGACGAGTTGCACCATGCCGTCGAATATGCTAAACAAAGGTCCAACTGATGTTCACTTCCTACCCCATTCTTGCCAAAGCATCCGCATTTTTGTTACCTTTTATATCACCCACCAGAATTTCAGCGAATGGTGCAACAACGGTGACGAGTGCGTCGCTATATTTTCCAAGAAACTCCTCAAAAATCGCATGAAAAAACGCGTCAAAAATAGGTAGAAAAAGCCCCAAAAACTCCTAACCGAACGTCTCAAACAGATCACAAAAAAAAAACCACAAACCAATGGACACCCTGGTCAAACAACTTCAAAGACAATACGAGCAGATCTGCCACAAAGGCAAAGCAATGAACTTGAGAAAATGGAACCCACGTTGGAACTTTTAAATCAAAGCCCGATTAAGCTTTCTTTTTAGTGAAAGAAGGCCTCAATCACATCGCAGAAACCAAGCACAGCACGATTACTTTGAATTTTAATGCAGAAGTCCCGAGTGTACTCGGCATATACCACAAACATTCAAATAAGGGGCCCTACTATGAAACTCGATTCTAAAGTGAAACTGTTCGAATTCGCAAAATCACAACTCTGTTATTCTATAAGTACCTATGTTATGAAAGCGAAATTCGAACAGCTCTAGTACTGCCAACTCTTTTTTTGTTTTCTTGGTACAAATTTGGTACTACCTTTACCGAAAGTTAATGCCAAATTCGTTCGATTTCGCAAATAATCATTCTACATCAAATGCGCTTGCGAGAAGGTCGATTTCATAAGTTTTTCTTCTCAGAATGTAAGTAAATCAATTTTAAAAATGAATAATTCATGAAAAAACAAGTAATATGTATAATGTTTGTTTTTTTTTTGTCCCAGGGAATCATCTAAAAGTCCAAACACAAAAGTGTTACAGTTTGAAAAGGTGCAATACATGACCCGGTATCCAGATTTGTCCAAGGGTATTTAAAAACAGCTTTTATAATGTTGGGAACAAAAGCTTGTTTTTTGCGAACACTTAGTTCTGTTGAAATATTGTTCAACAAGTATATAAAGGCATCTTTCGAAAGGCGGTAGTTTTTAACAAAGCTGAATAAGGTTATTTTAGTTTATTTTATTTTTGGATTAAAAATGCCTTTAAATAAATACTGAATAGACTTTTTCTTGCTAAGCTCCATTCTGTTAGATTTATCTCTAATCCGCCTTCGTTCAACTTGTTGAATTTGTGCCGGATTTCCTTCAGACTCCAACCTAATTGCGACACAGTCCATGTTTATTTGTTATTATTTAATTGTTTCGCGATCAATTTTTAGGGAAACGCCAAACTTAATGCGAGACTCGTTTGGGTTATGTCAAACATATTGCAAGAATCGAAAATCGCAAATTTTTTGGCAAATAGTTTGGCACTACCGGGACCGGCATTCGATTCTACTTTCATAGAGAGTGTCATTTGAAAGTAGAATCGCAAATATCTTTCGAATATTAGAATCAATAGTAGAATCGAGTTTCATAGTAGGGCCCAAGCTGTAATGATCTGTACTATTTATAACGAAATACCCTTCTCTTTGTGGACAAAATCTGGGTCGGCATTCTGCAAGGCGAAACGTTGAAACGTTGAAACGTTTTCGTGTGCACGAACTGCAACTTAAAGCAAATCATTCGTGCACACGAAAAAGTTTCAGCGTTTTCGCTGCATTCAAAACTCACCTTTGGTGTGACAAAGAAATACTGCGAGCTTCCAATCTTGGTCGTCTCCTCCACCAACATATCGAATATCTTTCGCTCATTTCTTGGATCCATTCCCTGGTTTATTTCATCCACGCACCTACAACACACAAAATAGAATTTCAAATCAATGTTTTGTCGAGCGATATATTTAATGGCAACATACCGAAACGGGACATGAGTTAGTTGCTGAAGCGACAGCGAGTAGATAGCAATGGCAACGGCACGTTCTCCGCCAGATTGCACATATCTGTCGAGTGCCTGTAGTTTCGCACCGTTGCGGTACTGAACCATTATCTGAATGCCATACGAATCGAAATCCCACTGAAAATCATCATTTGAAGCTGGAACTGAGAACGGAATTCAAGCAGACCCACCTCTTCCTTCATTGCCAACAGGACCTCACCCACATAGTCCATAGAATTCATAAAATTGCCAAAGTTCGTGTTCAAGACGTCGATAAGCCGGTTTATCCCAGGAATCCACCCATTGTAGACCGCCTCTATTTGCTGCTTAAAGTTCTCGTCCCCAGATTCGCCCTCCCTTATCGTATTAGATAACGCCTCGATTTGAGCACATCGTCGATCGTACTCTTCGGTCACCTTCAATCAGAGAGCTAGATAAATATGTATTTAAACGACAGAAGGCCATGATGTTTGTTACGTTTTGATCGTTTTCGCCTAAGCACTCCAAGCGTGCGCTCGTATCGTTTATAAGCTCCTTGAGGCCGTCAATGTCGTCGGGTACTTCCGTGAACTGCTGCGTATATGGGAAATTCGGATCGGCTGGCTTGAAGCCATTAGTCAGATTCTTCGCTTCGACCAGCCTCAATCGGTATTTTTTGGCCGCGCTATCCATGGACGATTTAATATTGTCAACCAGCCTCTGCGGAGCAAATAGAAGGATTTAGTGGTTCATAGTATAGAATCGAGCGTGTGAGGTACCTTTGCTTGAACCAGAACATCTGTAGCTTCTGATATCGCTCGGTTCAGGTCGTTGTTTTCGAGTTTGTAAATGTTTACACGAGCTGTTGCACAAGTTTGTTGTTGCGTGGCCTCCTGATATTCCGCAATGCATTTGAGTTTCGCCTGCTGGAACTGCATAATGTCTTTCACATAGACTTTTGTCCGCTCTTGAAATAGTTCTTGCAGATGGGGAATTTCTACAAAAAAATTCAAACTTTGCTATGCAGAACATTTGACATAAGTTTTCACTTACCAACACGTGCGTCTTTCAATTGTTTGACCCGTCTGGACTGTTTGGCAACTCGTTCTTTGAGTTCTCTCAACTTTCCTATGACCATTTCGAATGCGCGTTGTTCTTTCATTACTTCGGAGCGCTGATGCTCCAGTTCGTCTGTTTTAGCCTCTATCTGCGAACGTTCATTGCGCAGTAAGTCTGCTGCTCGAACCTTGTCCGCGTATCTTCGTTGTAAATCGGTTTTAGTAAATCAAAAGCAACAAACAAACGACCCTTTTCATGGTATACCTTTTCTTCAAAGCGTTCAGCTCAGCCCTGTCAACGCCCGAAAGCAGGTTCTTGTCTTGAATTCTGTTTTGAGACCTTATCGGTTCATTGGAGTATTTCGATATGGAAACGTTGTACCGTACATCACCTTCAAAGTAAATTAATATTGGATCAAGGACATTCAGACGGGCGTAGTTTGAGAACAGAAACAGTTTCCATTTGGGCGCGGTTTTTTTATTAGACTCAGACTGCATTTGCACTGAGCAAATGGAGCAACTAACCGCGAAAGACTACTCACCTCCGTAGAAATTGCGAATTTTGCTTGGCATCGAGTCCAAACAGTCGTTCACTTTATCTGTGCCAATGAGAATTCTGTCGATGTGATAGTTTTGGCAAAGATAGTTCAGAATTGCTGGTGGGCCCTCAATCAGCTGTATCAGATAAGCGAAAAACCCGTAGTCTCTGAAATGAAAACAAATCTATAAACTTCACTTCAAACTTTGCCATCAGAAAACTTACCCATATTGGCTGACATTCTGACTCGGAACGTATTGACAGGCACTGGCCGGTGCGCTATACAATATACTGATCGATAACTGCTGTTCAATCCTCAGGTGATCAATCAGCTTTGACATATCTGTTTTACTTTCGCATGTGAAAGCCAACAGATCTCGAAGTGCAATGGAATTCTCGAAATATTTTGCGTGGTTCGGGTCCTTGACGTTCAGCTAAAAGGTCCGAAAACTTATTACAATAGAATCATTTGAAAAACAACTCGTGCCTTACCTCCAAGATCATTGGCTCATAAATGCGCCCCTCGAACATTTCCAAATTGCCGCGAAGCCACATAACTGCTTTGTATTGGTCTGGGAACCTATTCGCCAACAACTGCAAGTACATTTTTACAACAAGGTTGAGTGAATATTAAGTGGCTATGTTTCACCTTGAGTCGGAGTTCTTTGACACTTTCTAAGCTTTGAATCCGCTGTTTTAGGATCTGCAACTCTGCCACGTAGTCCTCGTCCAGTCTCTTGTTGATCTCGGATCGTTTTGTCATCTGTGCATTGATTTGAACTTTCAGTCGACTAAGGTTTTCCTTGATGGTCTGCATCTGAGCATCGCGGTCCGCATTGCTGCCACCACTGGTCGTCGCCCGTTTCAATTCTTCTGTCACATTTTTGAGCGCTTGCAGCTCAGTGTAGATTTCCTGCTCTCGTTCCGTCTGTTCTCTTTTGGATGTCTAAATGGGATACTCGACTAAGCATGCAAATCAAATGAAATAAGAAAACCTTGCCAAACCTCGAATTCTTGCTTCGCTCTTCGAATTTTCGATTCCAAATCTTCAATGCTTGCAATGATGTTATCAATTTTTTGCTCCGCTGATGTCACTTTAAGAGTCTGAAAAAAGAAACAAAGATATCACAAAACGATGCACGAGGCTAAAGGACACGTTGAACTATTGTAGAAAATTAAGCGGCAATGACCATCGTGGCGTCATGCTGTCTGCCCTACTCGAAGGCAATCGGTTTTGTGGTACTCATCGCTCATTTTGTGCACTGGGAAAATTGATTTTGAAAGTCGTTTTCCACCGCCTAGCAGAAAGGAAAAAGGCTTTCACGACTATCCCGAGTTTCAAAACTGGCGCAAAAAGGCCTACATCATTTATTAAACGTTGACTCTTCGCAGAAGGGCAGAGTTTTCAATTGCACACATACAAAGAATGCAGTAACTTACTTGTTTGCGGACATCCTCGGAAAGATCTGCTGTTTTCTTCACTATGCAACTCTGGTCGTTCATCAGCTTATTATATTTTGACTGTCGATCGTGGGCTATCTTTTCAGCATCATCCAGGTTTGCCCTTATCTCGTTGGCCTTGTCTTTAAATTCCTTTACTTCTATCCACAGCTTTTTCGCAGTACAAATAGTGATAGTTTCGGCAAATTTCTTCTTTGCCGCCATACGTTCCAGGATCTGCTTCAATCTGCAGAGCAAGAATTTGACATGAATGACAATCGAAAGTCGTGTTTAGTTGTACTTACCCTTCATTGCGATGTTTCAAGTCGTTCAACCTGTTTAGATCGTCGACCAACTTTTTCTTTGAATTCTGTTGCATCCCGCGCAGTTCCTTTAGTTTGGCAAAGGTATCGATGACATCTTGGTCACATACAGAAGATATGGTGCTATTTAAAAGCTCTTGTGGATTCATTTTAGCAAAGTCCTAGATAGCGAATAAGAATATATTATATGGGTCCATATCAGATGTGTCTTTAATGAGTAAAAATCCGAAGCATTGACTTGGACTTCTCTCTAAATGCGGGCAAGCTTCTCTCTGAACAGACAAGGAGTGAGAAAGTAGTAAGAAACTGCCAGAACAAGCAGAAGACATGTTTGGCATCGATCTTAAGCTTCTCAAGTAGGGCCCATTCATAAATGCAAGGTTTGGAAAGCAAACGCACTGCAAAGCTGGGAAAACTGCGCAAATTATGCATTTTTTAACTCTCTGCTTAGCACATGACTAGGATCGTAAAAAATACCGTCCTTTATCTAGCACTTCGAAAGTTCATCGTTCATTTTATACTCAAAAACATTACTACATGGATCATTTACTGAAACTTACCTGAACGCGGTCCTGAGGAAGAAACTGACATAAGTTATCGACTTGAATTCTTAACTCGACGATAATGCGGAGATAGCTTTTTTGGGAAACTACAACACCGTCCACCTGTAAATCAAGCAATGTTTACATTGAACAGCCAACGAATTAGCATTCAGTGGGGCTTACCTGAAATTCAGACTTCCCATTTGAATCGAATTGTCTTTGAAAAAGCTTTGTGTCCTTCTGGTCGCTTGTGTACACCTCAATGCAAACGATGGCCATTGTAGCTCCATTTTTCACATAGTCCTGGATAGCGCCTGCACGAGATAGAAGCTTGGGGCTGCCTCCCATTCCGAGGACAATAGCGGCAACAAGTGTTGACTTCCCAGTGCCATTGGGACCGATGATTACATTTAAATATTCTGCTGGGTACATGACGCATTCCTCGTAGGTTCTAATTAGAAGCGCATTTCAAACAAAATGTTAATAGATCAAAACAAAAGATTACTACTTACACGAAATTTTTGCAAGAAATTGATTTAATTTTCCCAATAATATTGTTCGCGCTGTTCTCCTCCATTGTAATTAGTTGCCTTTGTTATTGCGATGTTTTAATTGGTGTTATGTATGATTACAAACAATTAAATGACTGATTACAAACAAAACTCGACTCCGGCAACTATAGCCGCTTAAAATTTTAAATAAAACAAAAAAAATTGTGGCTGTTCCTGTTCAGTAAACATCAGCTAACGTTAAGCTCTAAGCACAATTTTGTATGTTGACATTTCGCAAGGCGCTCAATTTCGTAAGAGGAACTCAATTTTGACTTTTCGTTTGTAAATCGAATTCGAATTGAAAGAAGTAAGAAAAGGTTTCAACTAAACGGAATGAAACACAATATTTTTTTTAATTTGTGGTACAATTTGTAATCTATGACTGACTAATGGCAGTAACGTTGTCATAAAATTAAAATACTGTTTTTCAAATTTAAAGCAAACTTTCGTATTGGATTAATTTGTGGAATATTTATTTGAAGAACATTTCTTAAGTGCGGTGCAAGAAACTGAATAAATAACAAAGAAAAACCCAAACATAATTTCACGTACTAAACATGCTTAGCGATCAGTAAACTAGTGGGAGCAATATGCTGAATCTATCTGAAATTGCTATAAATTCGTATTATGTGTTCAATTTTCAAATGCTTACTAAAATCCTATTTCCATAACAGAGTTTGATAACTCAATGCAATACAAAAAGATATCGAAAAATGCTTCAAGAAACGCCTCGACAAGTATATCAGAAACTCATTAAAATGCACCATTGTATTGTCATGAACAATCTAGAGGCACCAAGTGACAAAGAACAGTAACAGGAACAGAAACAGAATCCCATACATTTGCAACAGAACATTTTTTTCAGCAACAAAAACTAGAGACAGAAAAATGGCTGTTTGACGACAGAACGTAAACAAGTCCATATTGATTGTTTCTGTTGCTGCCAACACCAGAAATGCCAATTTATCGTGGGTGGGAGGTTTTTTTTTTTTGATTTTTCTGCATCTGTCATCTGGCTGTTTGTTTCGCATCGTAATAATGTATATTGTGATAGAAAAAAAAGAGAAGTTTTTAGTAAACGAAGAGGAAAGTAACAGATTTCGTGAGAAATCACCAAATATTGTATAATGTCCGTCACCCACTATTTCGCGACAGCGACATGTTTTTATGGATCTGTTTCTGTTTTAGTTTCGTGTAGCTGAACGAGCTACGTAAACAGAACCAGAATTTACTACAGAACGAAAAAACTTTCTGTTCGGTTTCAGTTTCTGTTCCTGTTTCTGTTCTTTGTCACTTGGTGCCTTAAGTGGTTCTAATAGAAAAAAACGAGTTTCTGAGCTCATAATGCTCATTTTGCTCCACTGTTATTTTATGGTTGGTTCCTTAAATGTCCTGACAAATATGCCAGAATATGACAACTGTCATGATAGATCTTCTCAATTAGCCGTTTGGACCCGGGCATAAAATTGAAGATACCTTCCATTCGTCCCAAAAATGAAAAACTCACACAAACGAATGGTTGTGAGATACTAGGCCTAGGATCCCTGCGGACCTGTTGCGCCAATTATTTTTCCTTTGATGAACTTAACTAAGCAATGGAGAACGGACGCAACTGGTGGTTTTAAATGAAGCTCTGGTACTACGGGAATTGTCACAAAATTTAGATGCGAAACACACATGAAATGACAATACTAACAGAGCGAGAGGACTATAAAGACGATTCGGGCAGCAGCACCGTACCTCAGCATTAAGGCACTCAGACGTGTAGATTCATTGATTTCAATAAAATATTACAGTACAGATATATAAAGATTCGTTTCTATATTTTCCCTTTAAGCACAGTAGATCGACGTATTTGCAGCAGTTTTTAAATAAAAGTAAAATTTCGGATGAATACTATGCTTGACATCATTCTATTACATTTTCGAGTACAAACTCTCAATGCAATGAACATACCACATAAACGACCACTTAAATTCCGGTTGTCGTATTAGCTAAATGTGCGCATGAGAATATGAGCAGTAGATGGCACTCTCTACAATTGGTAGAAATCCGATTATAGCAGGTATGCCCGGAAGGAGATTGCAAATTTACTGCCATAACTGTTTTGAATTAGAATCAGTTAGTGATTTTTTTTTTAATACAAGTTGTGTAGGAAATTATTGCTTAAGGGCAGAAAGCAAGGATGTGGTGTGCGTTGCAAATATGTCCATATTATGTCCTCAACGCGAGTTCCATAGGATTCTATGGAATCTGTGCCAGCAGACTGGCGTCCTCTAGCTAGCCCTGGTAGATGTTTTTCTGGTAATTAAGGCGAGGCTAACTTGCCTATGAGCGCTCCATGCCACAACTGACTAAAAGCCTCTGAGGTATCCAGAACTATGGCTCTAAGTTCACAGTTCACTAGGTTGCATCCAGCAGATCTACGTCCTACAGCGGTTATTTATTTTTGATCCAACCTATGCGATAGGAACCTGTGACAGCCAGTGATGCGCTGGGGTCTTAATGGACTCTCTCCCGTTCCATTTGTAGTGGCATTTCGTCAAACACGCTCCTTACGATTTTACTAAATTCGAAAATAAGGCCAGCGGATCCCCGGCGGGCATGCAGACAAAAATAAACATCTGAATTCATCGGAGCACGACATGAATGCCAATAAACTATAAAGGACCTTTCACACACATAATAATAGTCGTCCACTCACATGTTCTCTACACACTCTACATAAAGACCATCCAACTCAATACACATAACGGTAGCATCGTCCTTAGCGCTTTGTGAATACCAAATTCACTTGATTTTTATATCTTCTGTCGCCATATTCTTCGGATGCACACACATCCGAATCGAAATTTATATTTTCCTCTTGCACCAAAAGAGAATTTTAATTAAAATTTACACACAATACCGAGCCAGGACATTCTGCGTTCAGTTATTTTCATAATCCCTGATGGGTAAGTCCATACACTATCCAGCATGGTATTTTATTTATTTATTTATTTAGCGTTTCCAACTACTTTGGAGCGTTACACAAAAATATGCTCACCCAAAGTCAGTCGCATCTATGCCTACATAAAGGAGGAGAAACTTTGATTATTTATTCATGGCGGGGATATAATAATAAGGACTGTCTGCCCGTTGTAAGTGCAATAAAAATACATTAAATAGACTTAACAAATATGCACAGCATATTATATGCATGGATATAAACATCTTATTAAGTATTCTGTAAGGCTTCCTTTTGAACGAGTTGGCGGAGATTCTTATTTATCACAATTTTCAAAGAGGGTAAGTGCACAGTTTCAGCCGTTGGAATTGAGCCTTTTGTGCACACTGTATGCGAAATGGAATTTTTCTGTCACTATCTGCAGTTTTCAAACGAGCAGGGGCACAGCATAAGTTTGTGATGCCGAATGATAAAGACCTTGAAAGAATGGAAGTCGGTACACTCCATGAAAGGGTAGTATATTTTTTTTGTAATATACTTTTAATCCGAAATTGTATTTTCCTGAAAAATTTGCGATGTAACGATTTACATTAGTATCTCTATATAACGAATGGTGCCCACGATTGCTATCCGATTTCCGATATAACGAATTGGATTAAAAACCATGGAAGTATTGAAATGGCAGGACCATCATCTATTCAATTTGACATTAAATAAAAACGGTTAAATAAACACATTTCTTACGGTCATATTATTCACTCGGTGTAACTCAGGCTTAAGTTAATTTTACACCCGGTCATTAACCCGCATTTTTTAAACCCGGCAATTTAAACCTCTGTCCATATTATTCGCTGAAAAACATGCAATAAACCCGCTGGATTAGAGATGGATTTAAATGCGGGTTTAAAACACTTTAAACCGTTTTGAATCCGTCTTAAGCCTACGTAATGTCAAAATTCACAAATAATGACTTTTTTTTTGCTGTTTGTCACTTGGAAATTGATTTGATTTGTAGTGTGACGATTTTCGTTTTAGTGCATTAGTCGAATCATGGAATGTATGTAGCCTCCAAAATGCCTCTTTCTTAGTCGGAAAATTTCCGAAAACTCGCCACATCGTAATCGATCCATTTTATGAACGAAATCCATTTTTTTCCAACTCTTTGCTCCTTTTTATTTTCTATTTCATTTGCTACTTTTCTTATTTAAGAAATAATAGAAATAAAATGTCAATATTATGAAATTTAGTTTTAACCCGAGTTAAAGTACTCAAACCCAGCGTTGCCACTTCAATAAAAGAGGAGCGCAGTAGATCATAAAAAAAAATGCAGTTGATTCGGTCTTTCCGCAGTAGATTTTTTGTTATACAAAAAAAAAAAAACAAAGATCAATTGCTTAAAACTATATTAATCATCACTTTAGTGTTTTTTTTTATACGATAAGTTCACAATAAGTTGGCTTCGTTCAGAGGTTCTTTACAGGGGTTATTTTGATGTACGGATTTTGTACAGCTGTTTAAGAGAATGTTTATCACACAAAAAAGTGCAGTAGATTGGATTTAGTGCGGCAGTAGATTTATTTTTTGCAAAAAGTGCCGTAGATCTACTGCTATTGCAGCAAAGTGGCAACGCTGCTAAAACCGGTCTCCGGAGTGTACTTTAAATGCAATCGGATTAAACGCTGTCAAGTTTAAAAACCTCGGTTTATGCTCGGGTTAAACGACTGAATATTATGGACTTGGGTTTAATTTTTGTAAACCTTCAACCCGGATTAAAGGGATTGAATAATATGGCCGTAAGTGACTTATTTAAAAAAAAAAGTACAAAAATTCCATCGATGTAACGACCGCGCTCGATATAGTGAATGACATCAAACATATGACATATCATTCGTTATACTGGACGTCCACTGTAATTGGAGCTTGACCCGCATAGGGTGACCAGATTTTCCTGGCTGAAAAGAGGATCAGAAAAAGTTTGCAATTATATTTATTTATAAAAAAACTAAAGCAAAAATTAATTATTTATTAATAAAAAAATCCGGAATAACATAAATATAGCACATTGACTAATGTTGTTGCCTCATTTACAACATCACGCATTCCTAAAGCGGAAGATTAAAGGGATGCCCAAGAGGTACTAAATAGCCGCGTGACTGAAAGAGACAGCGTTACCACAAACACGCAAAAATAAGTGATATGTTTTTTGGTCGGCCATCTTGTTTACGTGGTAGGAATTATGCGAATGATCAACAGGTCGATATTTTTATAGCGATGGATTCCGCTTTCCTATAAAACAAAATGGCTTCCGAAAGTGTTGAATGGACAATTATTCACTTATTGTACTGATTGATGAGTTATTGGTTTAATTTAGTGACACTAATTACAACTCTCATTTCACATGTCGTAAATCAGAAATATGTATAAATGTTTTCAAGTGATGGCAGAAATGTAGGTCGCCGTAACTTGGGTCCATTTCCGTTTTACGTATCTAACGTAACGTATACAACTATTGACGCAGCAAAATGTCGATACAATTATTGACACCCTCTTCAAACACAAGGTCTCACTGGTTTAAATGCGGAGCAATACCAGTAACGGCTTTTTTAAATCGTTCATTCTCTTTCTCTCTACACTCGCGCTTTATTGCGCTGTGAGAGACTGTCAGTGTGGTGCAAAATTTCAGTCAGGTATCAGTGGTTCGTGGCTCTTAAATCGTGCTCAGAAACAAAAACAATTCCTTAAGGAACTGAAACAAGTAAACGACATTATATGATTTATTTTATATAATCATGATCAAATTGTTCATTTCTTGCAAAAGATTATGCTTTAACCTTTGATCTTTTATGTTTAATTTTTTTTTCTACTGATATTTAATTAAATAAATGGGGTGTCAACTATTGTAAAGGGTGTTTTTTTTAGAGGTATAGAAGTTTAAGTTGGCAACACTATTTTAACTGCCGGCCATTTTGTCAGCTGTCAAGTGATTTATTTTTAGTTTGGTTTGCCATTTCATCATGAACAAGTTGACAAATTGAACAACGCTTGCAAATCGTGCAAATTTATTTCGAAAATGATGGTTCAGTTCGCGAAGTTTACCGCCATCTCCGTTCATTGTATGGTCGACATAATAGTCCATCAGAGCAATTAATTCGGTTAACCATGGATCGTTTTCGCACTACGTTTACTCTATGTGATAATACGCATCCGCAGAGACGTCGAACAGTGCGCACCGAAGAAACAATTGCCGCCGTAGAGCAAAGTGTTGAAGAGGACCCGGATGAATCGATTCGCCACCGTGCACAGCAATTGGAGCTTTGTCCATCAACTTTATGGAAGATTTTGCGCAAAGATCTTAGCTTACGACCTTTCAAGATCCAGCTTGTGCAAGAATTAAAGCCGCGAGACCATGCAATGCGTCGTGATTTTGGTGTATGGGCCGAAAATGAGATTGATATCAATGCTGATTTTCATCGCAAAATTTTGTTCAGTGATGAGGCTCATTTTTGGTTGAATGGCTACGTTAACAAGCAAAATTGCCGCATTTGGAGTGAAGAGAATCCACATGAGACCCTTGAGACGCCATTACATCAACAAAAACTGACTGTTTGGTGTGCTCTAGGGGCTGGTAGAGTCATTGGGCCATACTTCTTCCGAAATGATGCTGGAGAGTCAGTTACCGTTAATGGAGACCGGTATAGAGCCATGATAACCGACTATTTTGTTCCCGAATTGGATGGCATGAATGTGGATGAGATGTGGTTCCAACAAGACGGCGCTACATGCCACACAGCGCACGTCACAATCGATTTATTGAAGGAAACATTCGATGAGCGCATAATTTCGCGGAATGGACCTGTCAATTGGCCACCAAGATCGTGTGATTTGACACCATTCGATTATTTTCTTTGGGGATATGTGAATTCGCTCGCCTACGCCAACAAACCAGAAACGTTAGGGGACTTGGAAGCCAACATTCGTGGCGTTATTGCCGACATACAGCCCCAAATGCTCGAAAAAGTGGTTTAAAATTGGACCTCTAGACTTGGCTTTATTCGAAGCAGCCGCGGCGGCCACATGCCCGAAATCATATTTAAACATTAATGACATAAATCCTTCCAATAAAGCCAAATTGATGGACATTGAAACGATTTTTTTGTGTTTTATTTCAATTCGAAGTTCTATACCTACCTCTAAAAAAAACACCCTGTATTAGTATTTTCTCAATTCCTTTTATTGACATCATGGTGTCAATAATTGCCTTCTATGGGAATACAAAATCGGCCAAATTTTATGGGGTCTCTTGAACAATGCTTATATTTCGATTAATTTATTTAATTATTTACTTGATTTAAAACACCTACCGACTTATGAACTGGTAGCTATATGATTCCTTGAGTTATCTAATAAAATGTTTATAACTAAGCTAGCTAGCTAGCTAATTAATTTTTTTCTTTTCTTCCTGCCGTGTAAAACTTTTGAAGATTTATGTCAATAACTATATCATTGCATTGTGTCAATAGCTGTATATAAATGTAAACCATTGTACTTTTAAGTGATGTCAACAATTGAACATAGGTGTCAATTATTATACAATTTTATAAGCGCTTTGAAATATTTTGATTAAACTTAATTTTATCAATTTTCCCTAATTTATATAAAAACTAAATGAATTCTAAAAATATAACATATTTCGAAATCCCAAGAGTTTTCAAAGTACTCCTGTCAATAATTTTTCACGGCGATTTAAAAAAAAAAAACTCTTATGGGTGTCAATAACTGTATCGGTTACGCTATAATTATGGGTTGATCATCCATGTCTGATTTGTGATCTGATTCTTACGCCTCTATTAGCATTGACTGCGGACAAACAGATCTCTGAGTCCCGACTCGTGCAAAAATGCGGGTGCGTGATGTTGTAAGTGCAGTATTTATAAAACTTTATGTTTATAATGAACATAAAACAATTCATACCGATTCCTACACCAAAATATTGCTCTCAGGCGGAAGCTCATGCCAAGGCCAAGACAATGTTGACCCGCAAACACAATTCTTAAAGTTCGACGTGCATAATGGCCCTCGAGATGCGCTCTGAAGTGCCACCGCAAGTGTGCTAGGTTTGCTTACCATGCAATTTTGAACACCTCTCCCGACTGACAAATTCTCGGTGTCCCAAGCTCACTCTACCAAGTGAATAAAGCAGTTCTGTTGGTTTTTTTTTGGTGCGGCACGCATAGCTTCCTGAAAATGCAATTAAGTCCAAATGCTTTATGATTCTTTAGAGCCCTGCCAACTTCCGTATGTGGACCCTCCAGCAGATATCTACCTTAAGCCATGTGTTTCTCTGTCATTTAACCACATCCGCTTTGGATGTTTAGACTGCGCTCCATTGCAAACTTGAGCTGCTGGATGCTTCTACTCCCTTTGAAAGGAGTTCCTTTCATTATTTACGTACCGAGGAGATTCTAACTCGGTCGATGTTGTTGCTGGGCATTGTTTTAGTATTCCGGATAGCCTTTTAACTGATCTAGTACGAAAACTTTAGCTGTTAAATTTGGTTTTAAGTTGACAGCTAGCTTTATAGCAGTCCTTCTTAAACATGGATTCTCCTATGATTGGGGAATGGTTTTTGATGCACAGGTACCCTTGGCCTAGTTTATAAAAACGCTCGGATGAATTGAGAAGGTTTTCCAGGACTGTTATACTTCCCATAAAACGTAATTTTCCGTTGGAATCTTAAGAGCACTCGCTTAGAAATCGACTACACTACACCAACGTTTTTTTTTGGCATAAATTTAACTTTATTTACCATTTTATAACGACAAAGACAAACGGCATTCAAAACTGTCAGACGTTTTGCAGGTACTACTTTTCAACCGATCATACTTGTATCTGTTTGGTTCTATTGCTTTCTATGTCTTCAAATAAGGTAAAGCTAGAAGTCCGTGTGTTCCATCAGACGCTATCTGTCAAATATTTGACGAGTAAATAATTACGACTGTTTTACGAAGGCTTCAAATGAAAATTATTAGGCGTCTTGTTAAAAAATCAAATCTCCGCTAAGGCATTGTCAATTGCAATAAAATTAGTGCCTTCTGTGATGTTTCAATGTGCTATAATTTTTTTCAGTTGCATCCTACATCTATATAAATACATTATTTACACTTATAAATATAAATGTGTGAAGTGCAGAGTATCTAAAGTATCCGCCACGATACATAAGTTTTATCCCATTTTGAACAACCAAATGTGAAAAAAAAATCTCTTCAATCAATTAATCGTATGCAAATTTAAGATACTTGAAGTATCCGTGAAATATTGTCAACCGAAGCCTATCAACTTTGATGATAGAGCACATTCGCATGAATACGTAAAAACCACCCCTGCAATGAAGATTCGCGTTGGCCCTTACATTGTAGATGAAGCATTAACATTTTAAATTGAAAAATCATCAAATAATTTCCACTTAAAAACCGAGACGTGTTGGATGATGAATCAAACACATCAGATTTTAGAGGTTAGGGTTGTAAGGGCTTAATCTTTAAGTAAGTATTTAAAGAAAATGACATTTGTCAAGATAAATGTCAACAGTTTTTAATGACAGATAGTCATCGTCTTGGCCTATTCTCTGACAGATTTATTGAAGCCTAGTACCTACAGCAACCTAAGATGACAAAAGCTTTAAAATTAAAAATAGCATTAAGCTTGGAAAACAGCTATGGGAATGGAGAACGATACTACAAAGTAGAGACAATCTCGATGGTCAACCTAGCAAGGCAAAAAAGAAAGGTGGATTAAGTGCCGTTGATGATCTTTATGACGTTAGCATGAATAGGGTTATATTTATTATATAGATTCTCCCCCGTATGAATAAATACTGCGTAAAAGTGGGAACATTCGGATAGTTTAATAAGTTTGACAGCTGACAAGATGTATTTTAGTTTTTATTGGCCTAGATTGGTCACATGAATTGTTTTTTTCACTTGACGTTTATGGAGGGGTAGCCAAAGAAAAAAAAATATATTCAGTTGACATTTCCAAGTGTAAAAATTCAAAATAAGCCGCGAGAATACAAAAAGAATTCAAGGTGTTTTGTTTAGTCAACGCGTTGGTAGACCTAGTCTAGCCAATAGCCTAATCTAGTTGACGTTTTACAAGAACTAGGTATCCGAACGTCCACAGTTATCAACTATCAACGGAACTTCTCGAGGTTTTGTAGGCACCAGGCAGGGATGAAAAATTTGACTATTGCGCTAGTATTTTGTATAAAGACTTCATACACTTAGCAATGTACGGTTAAATAGAGAAACACAACATGGGAAAGATTAAGTGATAAATGTGATCTCCTGCTCGGAACGGGTCAGAAAGAACTGTCGGTTCGGAACTGTCAGTTCTACAGAGCCTTCAAATCGAGAATTTGCTGACACGATTTTTTGATGTTTTCAAACGTTTCTTTGACGATTTATGAACCTGGTTTCGACGCTATTTTGACAAAAACGATTTTTTGTAGAGGGGTTAAATACACGCATTTTTTACTATTTCCGTTTGCGCGGGAGGGCTAATTTAAAAAAAAATTACTTAAAATCACCAAAAAATATGTATGGAAAAACAATGGCAGCACTTACGAAACGATACATTATTATGATTATTACACTATTCTGTGCATATATAGACTACATGAATTCAGTAAAAGTAGTTTCATTGATGAAATTAGCGACGTTCTAAACGCAAATAAGGCAAAGAATTTAATTTTGTTGGGTGACATTAATATTGATATACTTAATGAAATGGATACAGATACGGAGAACTATTTAATTGCTATGGCTTCTAATGGTCTTGAAAGTCTTATTAACGAACCAACCCGTGTGACCGATTCTACCAAGAGTTGCATTGATCACATTTTTCTTAGATATCATAAAAATAATAAAAAAATGTTTATTGGTAAAGTCTATGATATGCAACTTACAGATCATAGTATGACTGCCCTTAATTACGTCACTAATAAAAACGGTACTGAAAGCATCACACCCTTATCTACATCATTTAAAAAGCGTGTAGATTTCAAACTAAATATTAAAAGAATGCTTAACATATGAATTCTGGGAGTCGGCTTATTCCGAAAGTAATCCTTCTGTTGCTTTCGCTATTTTACAAAGCCACATTAAATCTTGTACTTTTGCGTCGAAAAAGAATTCTCATAGAAAAAAACGTTTAAAGCCTTGGATGAGTAATAATCTTCTAAATCAGATCAGAAAGAAAAAAAAGATAAGTTTAAAATGTAAAAAACATCCCAATAATTTAAAACTAAAAAATCAGTATGACACCATGTGCAAAAAAATTCATACAAATATAGAAGACAACTACTACAATAATCTATTTGCAAGAGCCGAAGGTAATATTCGAGAAAAATGGAGAGTATTTGATAATATTTTGGGAAAGAATAGAAATCATGTCGTAATTGATAGCGTTGCAGCTGATGGAATTATTGATTCCGACTTATGCAGCATCGGTAACAAATTCAACGACTATTTCACTGATGTTTCTGAAAAATTAAAACCAGTCGTTGAAACACATGTTAACTGTGATTGCTCCATTTCTTCAAGTTTACCTGGCGAAGATATTCCACCAAACAGTTTCGTTTTTGAGCCGATAACTTCGAGAGAAATGTACAGTGTTATCCTATCCACAAAAAATAAAAACTCTTGCACGACTGATGGTGTCTCAAGTGTGCTTCTGAAAAATATTGCCTTGTTTGTCGTTGATGTACTGAGTGTCTTATTTAATCGTAGTGTTGAAAGTGGCTGTTTTCCCGAACATTTGAAATGTGCTGAAGTTGTACCTCTTTTTAAAAAAGGTAACAGAAAAAATGTTTCGGATTACAGGCCTATTTCACTTCTCTCTACGTTTTCCAAGATATTTGAAAAACTGCTTAAAGTTCGTATTTTGTCATTCCTCGACAAGTTTAAATTCTTTTGTAGCAACCAGTTCGGTTTTAGAGCAGAAATGTCAACTGAGGATATGCTATTTTGAGAGTATGCAGTCAACTATATAGTGGTTTAAACCGTAATAAATCTACCATGTGTCTATTTATAGACATGACTAAAGCGTTTGATATGGTGGACCATGATTTGTTACTAAACAAAGTTTATCTTGCTGGTTTTCGAGGAAACATTTTTAAATGGCTGCATTCGTTTTTAAAATATAGGAAACAGAGAGTTAATGTCAATGGTGTCTTGAGTGAGTATCGAATTTTAAAAAACGGTGTTCCTCAGGGTTCTGTACTTGGCCCTTTGTTTTTCCTAATATACATAAACTCCCTTTTCAAACTCAAGTTAAATGGTATATCAACTGCTTTTGCAGACTTATGAGTTCAAAACTGTATTTGATTGTGTCACAAGGATCGAGGAAGATCTTGAAATATTAAGGTTGTGGTTTACTGCCCACAAATTGATAATAAGTGAGAAAACAAAGTTGACGTCTTTCATGACAAATGGTAGTAACCTATATGATTACAACCTTTGGTTTCACGCATGCGACTGTAAACTATTTTCATTACCTGTTCATAAGTGTGGTAGAAGCAACTTTGTAACTAATATGCAATGCTCAAAAAATTGTTTCAAAATAAAATCAGTACAACATTTTAAGTACTTAGGAGTTACAATTGATACCAATCTAAATTGGAAAACTCATATCCAGGCGATTAAATCGTATATGATGTTGGTCACACGTAAGATGTATCTGTTAAAACCGTTTTGTTCCAAAAAAGTGTTAACCACTATTTAATATGGTCTTGCGCACTCAAAGTTACAATACGGCATCACTAGCTGGGGCGGTTCGTATGCTAATACTTTTAAGCCTTTATTAATAATCCAGAAACATCTAGTTAGAATTATACTAAACAAAAATCGATTTACTGAGAGTTGGCCTTTATTTAAAACGTTGCAAATTCTACCAATCAGACACTTATATGTTTTTAAAGCTTTAAGAGAGTTCTTTAAACAAAGTGGTAATATACCGAGCAGAATTTCCCAAATGTATAACCTACGTATTAACAATATGAGCTTAGTCATTGCACCTTTTGCTAACAGAACACTTTTTTCTCGTTTTTATATTTATACAGCTGCAAAGTTCTTTAATAATTTGCCATTTTCTATCAGAGAAATATCTTGTTTTTCCGCTTATATCAGAAAAGTAAAAGACTGGTTGTTCACTTTAAATTATGATTGCATTGAAACACTTTTCAATTTTTGATTCTTTCTTTTTCATTAACACATAAATTATAAATATTGTAATTTCCTTAGTGTATCTTATCTCTATTTTGTTACGTTTTTGCGTTATATATATATGTTTTTTTTTTTTTTTCTAATGGGTAAAGATTTTTCTTGAGATTTACTAAATTATTTATATTTAACCAATAAACTGATTTGTCACCCCACATCAGTTACCACTTGAATTTTTAAATCTTTGATGTGTCATTCACCACTAACTTTTTAGTTAAAGAATGATTACTATTATTCTATTCCATTCTTTAATGAATATTGTTACTATTTAGTTTAAGTATGAAATGAATAAAATCAATTATCTATCTATCTATCTATCTATCTATCTTACCAAACAACCTCCCTGCTTGGGGTCACTGTTGGACTTAAGGTGTGTGCGAGGTTGAGTACATGCAAATTTTCTTTAAATTAATTTGTATAATAGACACTAAGAATCGATTAGTATTTAGTTACACAATTTATCTTTGGAAATTAAAAAAATGGATTTTGTAATTCTCAAAAACTAGAAGACATAAATCAAGCAGGTTTTCAGTGTTCGATTAATAATTACTAGGGGAGTAAATACCAGAAATTGAGTGTCTATGTTCACAATATTGATAAAATCAGCAGTAAACATTTTTTTTTTTTTATTTCTTTAAATATCCAGTTTAAAATTATTTTCATTATTTTTGACTAAACTAACTTGGTTAAAAAAATAATATGAAAGAACAGATTCGTGACTTTCAAAAATGCTACAGTCCTTCATTCCAAGTGTTGCCATTGTTTTTTTTAAATATATACTAAACGGGGCGAGATTTATTAACAATGAATTTATCTCGGAAAAATATTATATAGTCCAAACAATGGGAATTTTATTTATTAATCCCCATGTGAGCAGATGAATGATGTCGTTATTGATCCAACTTTCTCACACAATGACTACACAGACTTCAATATCATAATGGTATAATATTCACGGAAGGGGTTTTGGAATGTTGCGATAAACTTGACGGACCATTGGAATTGGAATTACCTAAGACACCTTGCTATACGTAGTATCAGACGTGAAGACCACCTTCCACCCATAAAAAGATACCTATACTTGTATCATACTCAAGACCACTTGCATCGATTACAGCGCAGCTTTCCTGTTCTCTGCGTTTGAAAAGAAGCCACATCAACATCTTGTCATCTCTAGGGACTCTTAACTATATGGGCACAGCATTTAACAAATGTGCGGTTCCCTTTGTAGCGCTTTATTAACACATCAAAATATTTTGATAACCCCTCGCTTTGAAGGGTTAACAAACTAATTTGGTTTTATAGCTGAAAACAGTTTCATTCCAAGCGGCATCCAACAAAGTAAACATACTTACACAATCCCAATTCGCATTGCTACAAAGAAGATCAAAACAACGTCAATGTTACATTGCCATCTGTCAAGTTTTCCGATTTAGAATTAAATATTTCAAATTTCCACAAAGGGGTAATTTCGATTTGTTCGGCATTATCTCGACAATAATCATAGTTGCAGGTTTTTTTTGGACCCCTTCGCGGACAGAGTGTATCCGTCACTGACACACACACGCCCTTCGTCCCGAAGTTCAGAAGGGTGTTTGAAAATTGACAGACTTTAAACCGGAACTTAACCGACCATTTAATAGCGCTATTACACCCCCAATTAGAAATGAATTAGTTCGAGTATGTGCGGGGTACCTATACCTTTAAAGTAAGCGAACTGTATAAACAATTTTTTTTTGTTCCCATTGATCGACATTCTGAGCAGTGCAAATCCCACTCACGGACATATGACATTTCAAGGATTATTTAAATTGTCTTTAGATTTTCGAATGAGGGTGGTTTTTATTGCGGCAACGTTATACGACGCGCGTTGTTTGGGTTGTTTTGGATGATACCAAACAAAAAGGAGGTGACTGGAAAAACAATCTGTTCGTGTTGTTCTCGAAATCTTTGATGTCGGCGGGAAAATTAACATTTCTTTTATCTACGGCAATCAATTGCAGTTCAATTTGTTTCAGCTCGATGGATTTAGTTTTGTATGGAAATATACGACTTGGAATTTTTTAGCTTTAGAGAAATATTAAATATTTGGAAGAGTTCATACGTCTTTATGTAGGCTTTTTTTATTTGTATTGGCTCTGTGTAAGACCCGCTAAACCCGCGTATCTGAAACTGTTTTTTCATACCCGAGTATTTGTCGATCAATTACCTATAAAACACTCCGCTTAAGTGAAAAACCCGGATACCTGAAACATATTTTCAGTTATATTTTATATACATATTTCATTGAAAAAAACTGTCTTAAGTGAAAAAAATGTTGAATCGAACAGAACCAAAAATTAGCTGAACGCTTTCACTTCTTTTCTCTCGAAAATGACATTTGAGTTTCTGATATGTCACAAGCGGTTATTTTCCAGGCCACTCCAAAAGGTAAATACAAATTTATCTAGCTTTCAATTTACGCTTAATGGAATTTTCAAACCTGACATTTTTTTTCACTTATCCGGACTCCGCAAGTGAAATTGTTTTTCACTTAAGCGGGGTTCGTTTAAGTGTGAAACCCGTTTAAGGGAAAGAAAGACTAGGACAGTTTGCTGTTTCTCTTAAGCGGATTTTACTGTGCATCTCAAAGGTGGGAATTTGGCGTCTTGCTCGAAGTATCGTTGGTATTTTTGTCCTTGACCTATATTATACCACGAAGAGTCGAAAAAAAAAATAAAAAGTTTGCAAATAATTACACAGACCTATGGAAAACTTTGCCCCTGGTGGTGGTTGCGATGTTTGCATAGTATTTTTCATGACTTTGAAGAAAACACATGACATTACGTCTGTTCCCTAACCAAATGTTAATAAAAGAAAAAAAAATCAATGAACTGTCAGGTCACTATGTGGAAGTGTATGCACTGCACGTAAGCTGACACACTTTCCCACATAGTAGCTGTTTTTTATTATCAGCTATGATCCATATAGATCATCGATTTACAGCACTTACAACAACAGCACATGATCCTGCTTCTCATCAAGATCACGAATCATGGTCTGAAAATTATTTCTACTATTTCCGACTAGGTGGCTTGTTTTATTTTTAAATGTTGGTGTGCCTGTAAACGATAGCCACACAATCACGTTGCCAGACTAAAAAATAAATTGATTTATTTCGCATTCGAATAAACTCCCTGTCCGTATTCCGAGTTATGTTGTTTTTTCTCGTTCTATTAAGGTATGTCCAGACCAGCCAAACATTTGATAAACAATGAAATACCTACATGTCCCATAAATATTTCTAAAACACTTATTAAACAAAACAATTTTAATGGAATGTTTAAAAATGTTTTGCTGGCTTGGATCTGGACACCAAAAAAATATTATGAAATGTTTCACATTTACCCAATCATGAGGGGAAATAATTTTTGTTTTACAAGTATCCTTACAGAGAGCGAGCGCTGTTTTTCGATTATTATTTCTTTTTAAATAAAATAAAAATGGCCAGAAAAGCTTTGAATCTTCTAGTCCAAAACAGGATAAATTTGAAATATTTCATAAACCTTCACCCCCGTATTAATAAACAAATATGCAAAATGTAAGTTAGCTATAGTAGACGTCAGATACCATGCAAAAATTTGACGTAACTGCTGAGTAACGAGTTGATAACTTTAACGCAGTGTTTATTAATACAAAAGGGTTAGTAAATTAATTTCAGAAATCTTTTATAAATGTTTATAAAATCTGTCCGATTTGCTTCAGAAATATTTCTGAAATGTTTCGGTGGTCTGCATACACCTTAATATGCCAAGATAAACTCAAGCGGCAGCAGCAAAATATTGTTCATGTGTTGCATATTTGAACATAAAATACTAAATTTGTTTCACAAAAATATATTTGAAAAGAAAAATTATGCAAATTTGATTCAAATATGGTAACACCCCCGACATTGCAAGTGAAATGACATGTGCCTTGTGTGACGTCACGTTGAGAAGAATATTTGCAAGATGGCTGGTGGCAATACGAAGTTTGAAATACCCTGTATTATCTGTTTTGCTTTTGAAAGCAACTGTTGCCACAATTCCAAAATTAAACTTTTCAATGATCCGTTCTGTTTTATTTTCGTGATCTGATCCGAATCAGATCACGCTGATAATAAAAAACAGCTAGTAACACGGAAAACAGCATGTAGGCAATTTCTTTTAAGTTGTCTGAGCTGACGGTCTATTTAATACTTAGGTTATGACTGAGCACATTAGTCAAATTTAGTCAAGCTTCGTTTCCTTCACAAAAGTTGGGCAGAAGAAAGCCAAGAAGAGGGCAAAAAGCCATTTCCCCTAAATAAAAAGCCTGCAAATATTAGCCCAAGAAATTTCTTTTGGCTATAGTTGGTTACAGCTGACAGATGGTTGACAAGTCGTTCAAATGCCAATTTGTAACTGACTTTGAATTTAATTAAATTTATATTTTGTTCTTCTATAGCATTAAAATAGATGTAAGAAGCAAAAAAGCGAACTTTTTAATTTCTCTAATAAAAGCAATTCAACGCCTGCTCTTCAATATAAATTTTTCCTTTATTCCGCTTAGAAAAAAATCACATTTTTCAAATCCACACATTCCTTTTCTTTTTTGTTGTTTTACACTTTGGTGAACGAGTTCTCTGGCAATTTGACATTTTGCCAATATTGAACCAGACCTTTTGGATCGCCTTGTCTAAATGCTTTTTGACATCAAAGGTGTTTTTCCAACTGTGTCCAGGAAGCTTTAATTATTCTGCACAACCTGACAAGTTAAGCAGATATGTCAAGATTACATACCAACATTAAAGAAGTTTAAATGCTGACGTGTGCCTATGCTGAAGCAGTTTGTTCCTTCTGCAATACGGGGGTTTTCATTAAAACCACGGAATTTGACTCCAATCCTACATAAGTTGATTGAAGTTGCTGAGACATTTAACATTAGAATAACGGAGGGGGTATTTTTGTTTCCATTCTCACTGTTAACCTTATGTTCTGAGACTTATAAACATCATGCCTAATATTTTTGTATCGGTGAGCCTTCACGCTCAAAAACTGGCTCTAACCGAATGCAATTTTTGCTCGGTAAATAAAATGGTTTATGTCTCTGTTGAAAAAATACGAGTACCTATTTGTTGTTAAAAACTACCGAGATGAAGAAGTTAAATGCATATAGTACTGTTAAAAAAATGACACTTTATGGGTTGGTATCAACCGACTTTCTAGATTAATATCAATCAAAGATAGGAAGTTGGTTACATTCTACTGAGTTAGTTTGTTATTTGCTACCGAAACAATTCGGTTATTATCAACCGAGTCTATTATTATTTACTATTATATGAGTGAAGGAAAACCAATTTCGCCAAAAATGTTCTGACTCTACTCAAAGTTAGCATTAGGTGTTGCCATCGCAAGCATATTAAGCAAAGTTTTGGACAAGTTACGTACAAATCTGAGACAGCCAAGGTTTTAGTCATATATACAACCAGCGTGCAGATCAAGTATTTATAATGTTTCTAACATTGACAGCTCAAGAATTTAATACAAATGACATTAACAACCACCGTGATGGAGCCGCTGTATGATATAATTTCGGATTGGGGTCAAAATTCTGCTTTCAAAATTCTGTTTCCAAGATTTTGTTTTCAAAATTATAATAAATATAAAAAGCGCGCGCTTTTGAACATTTTCAAAACCATTTCTCATTGTTTGCAGAATTTTGTAAAGCAGAGATGAGGAGAACATTTTTTTTTCCTAATTTTAGCTTCTATTTTCTTAATTTGTATATGGCCTATTATTTCCTCCTGGAAAATAGGAAAATAACAAAAAATGTCTTTGGTATTTTTTAAAAATACAATATTATTTTATTTTTATTATAGAAATACGAAAGTAAGCAAAAGAAGCGACTTAGGAAGACTGAAGAAAAGTCTTTGTCTGTCCACTAAACCATCAATCGCGGCGTAACAGTAATTACAACGAACTTCCTAGGAAAATGGTCTTAGAGTATTCGAAGATCCTACCCGAGTCGATTGTCGAAGCAATTTTGATTAAACATTATTTCGGCTGTCCTTTTATACTGCCGAAATGAAGTAAAAAACGAAAACTAATGAAATTATTATAAATAAAAGTTGTTATTTCTGACAGCTTCATATCTTTTTTAAATTAAATTTCGCATTATTATTTTTTTTTAAAGATATTGTTTTTTTTTTATTAAAATTTGTTGGCAATATTTAATAATTTTTTTCTTGTTTCTTTTTAATTTTAATTTAATTTTTATTTAAAAATTATGAGTAAATAATTTTTTATGTTTTATAAATTTAAAATTGTTTATTTGCCTCGTAGTTTATATTTGTTAGTTGGAAAAAAAAACAGAATAAGCTGAATTTTATTGCTTTAAATTTGAAAATCAGAATTTTGTAAGGCAGAGTTAAAAAAGCAGAATTTCGTTAAGCAGAATTTTTGTGTGAGAAGACAGAATTTTGCAAAGCAGGATTTCGACCGGATCCCTATAAGTTTCCATACCCACACCATCTCAGTGTTGCTGTGTGATACAGAAACATGAACCATATCGAAATTTGATGGATTTATCTTTCAAACGATAGGCAGGTCATAGACCTAAGGAAGCCCTACGATTCATAGTTCTAATGCTGCACATATTTCTGAAGCCAACTACTTGCAACCAATAAATCGTTCACACATATGCATCAGTCGAACATTATGTTAGGTTACATACATGCATGTACAATGTACACTACATAACATGCAGATAGGATTTAGTAATTTCATTATAACCGATGGTAGAAGCTGAAATATTGCAGCCCATTTGCGTATCCTGGCAAACTCGATACCAGAATCCATAATATAATAAATGGTATATGCGTTTGACTTGCCACAATAAGATCTGCAGTTGCGCCCGCGGCAGCAATATCTCGTTGATACAATCATACGCAGAGCGCACGCAGGATGTACACGGATTAGGGACGGCGGCCGTGTGCCTACCCCTCTGCAACCACTCGATGCTTTTGCAAGTCTATAGAGTTATATACCCCGGCATCGGAGAAGAAACGTGCCACAAAGCGATTCGGGGAAACAAACTTATTTGCAGATAACCTTTTGGCCGATTTTGGCATCCGGCAGTTGGAGCTTTAACGATCGGCAAATGCAAATGGATTTATTACATCCCGTGAGGCTGCAACTTATCTACCACCTGTCCAAGTGCAGTTTAAAAACTATCCAACACTCATCGAAGATCTGCACAGTGCGTGCTTGTGTGTGCAACAAAAAACAAAGAGAAATCCCTGTAGGATAGGAAGTGCACCGGAAATGTTGCGGGTAACCGGACTAAATTGAAAATTACACGCCCGCTTAGGCACCCCTCAAACGTGTGTACCGACTTTTTATCCATATAGGTAATTAGTTTTATTTTTTTTCCCCTGTGGTAAGGGTGTTTACTGTTTAGTACAACGGACGTGAGCAGCTATTTAGACATCATTGACACTGGTGTACAAAGAGCAGGAGACGCACACAAAGAGTTAGTGTCATGCGTGACATTACGAAAGAATGGTGATTTGTCGAGTATTTTTTACAGCATGTCGCGGCGCCACCCTCCTTCCGAACAGGACATGTGGCAACAGCTCATTTCGAAGAATTGTGTTTCTATTAATTCCGACTAAGGGATATGCTCCCTGTTGTTACGTTGTTAATTGCAGCGGTTTTGTAGGGTTTGTGTGTGTTAAAAAAGGAACCGAGTGTAAGGTGTGAACCAATGCTGTGGGGTATGAGGCGCAATTCGCCTTGGGCTCCTTGAAGAATCAGGAAGGAGGCGACAGCAAACCATATAATTGCGAGTTCGATTCGGCTAATTCACTGTGGTTGCGGGACTTTTTTAACGATTCCGCCTACACACGCATATGGCAGTGTGAAATTATGCATACGTAATAGTTGTTATTTTAAATGTGACAGGATACCAGTTTGAGTTCCGTCCTTTTTTCAGTAGATAAGGGAGCCAGTAAAACAGTTCTCTTGAGAGTTGGTGTTTTTTTTCGAAGGATGAAAGACAGTCTGTCTGTCTGAGTGATTTTTAGTTAGAGTTTCCGAAAACGCTCTTTGTAGAGGGTTTTTCAATTGGGACGGGTCGATGTTGGCAACCTGGGGCGACCATGTTGTTCTCGTCTGAGATTTGTTATTAAGTCTCTGATGATAAAAACAAACTCTTTTTTTTTCAAAATGAGTTCGACAATGGAAACGTTGCCCGCGTTGCGCCCATTTTATGGCACACGCGGTGGTCCTTCAAAGTCGACTGTCCAACGTTTGGCGGTCGAATGCCAGTTTTCTCGGTCGCCAAAGACAAACTAACTCCGTAGAATTTAAGGAACTTACTTTGTTTGTTTAGTATTAATCTAGAAACTGTGGTTGATAACAACTGATAAAGTTGGCTTTCAAGGTTCCGTACCCAAAGGAAAAAAACGGAACTTTATTAGTTTCGCTACGATGTCTGTCCGTCTGTCCGAACCCACTAGACCAATTTTGTTCCTAGGTCTAAGGACGGGTCTTAGAGTAACTAGTAATTTTGTAAAAAAAATATTTTCATTCGCACAAAAAACTGTTGCTTTATTGATTTACGAAAAAAGGATATATAACTTTTTTGTAGATATACATGTGCTGAAGACCGTTTTACCGAAAAATTAATACTTTAACTTACAAAAAACTGTCAATCACCATATATAAATCTTCGCAATTTCCGGAAAAGTACGGAAACTTCGGTGCGCGAGTGACACTCGCACTTGGTCGGTTTTTTTTTCATAGTATGCATTTAACCTTTTTATCTCGGTGTCGAGATCAACTATCGAGCTTTATACTAAGAACGTCGCAGCCAAAGGTGCTCTTATATTAAGAGAGAGCAACATTTTAAAATTTGAATGGCGCATACATGCCATCTTTGATCAGAGCGGACGCATGCCATTCACGGACTACAAGAAACCAAAGTGTGACTTTGACAGCCATACAGACTGGCAAACCACTGCCGCGTTTTTCAGGCAGAGATCCACGAGGTTGCGAAAACTGCTCAAACTGTGGAATTACCAGCAATGGAAACTACCCTCTGTGTGGAAAGCCGACCAGCACTTAATGCGATCAACTCCATCTGGTAAACTCAAACCGCGATACTGCTAATCTTTTTCAGTGTCAAACTAACAGTGGGGACATTTTCCATAGTTGCATATTGTGACCTACAAAATATTTGGTGTGGAGGTTAAAAATGATTATTAGTAAGGCACAAAATCTGTAAGTCAGGGCCTTTCGGCATGAAGACCGATAAACCATCACTGCCCAGATGTGGCTCTTAAATGGACATAATATCAACTCAGCTGACAGACAAGTGCTGCCAGCTTTCAACGCAGCTAAAAGCTTCATTAAATTTGGCAAACAAACGATGGAACGACACTTGTACGGTTGCATCATAACTCGTAGTTTGTGGCACACAAGGTCCAAGATCATAAAATCTCTTAATAGAAACCAAATCCGAATGCTAGTCGGGGTAATAACTGACCACTACATCATTGCAAACATGGCTAAGATTTTTACAAGTGACTTAAATAGAGACGAAGAGGAATTGGAATCTGTGGAACACCTATGTCACTACCCAGTCCTTCAAGAACGCCGCTTGGTTGGGAACACGGTTCTTCGAAGGCTTGGAAGATCTAGCAACAATATATCTCTATCAGATGTTAGAAGATTCATCAACAGATCCGAATGGTTGTGTTAGTTTCATGTCCTAACTTGCACTGTAAGGTTAATCACAATGGGCTTTAATGGCTTCTGGGTGGGAATTGCATATTATGCTAGCTGCCGCTTTAACCTTACCTACCCTATCTCGATTGTTTTTAACAACGAATACTCGTTCTTTTTGTTTTTCAACAGAGACTCATGTGGTATTCGATTGGACTTCTTCAGATTCGCTCTCAGATTTCAGATTTCGTGTGTCTAATCAAACATAAAAACGTCACTTGCTATTTTGTGTGATATTTGTGCGATTGGAATATGTGTAGCTTTCGACACTTTTCTAAGCGTTTTCCATTCACTGGTTAAATTTTATATGAAAACATTCAAAATGCTCGCCCAGATTGATTTCTAAACATTTGTACATAAATAATTAACAAAAAATAGATCAACCCGATGCAATTCGTTTCTTTTCAGTTGAAAAAATTCACGAAAACGTAAACAAACTCCACTAGTTGTCAAACTCAAACGTAGGTACTTGTATTGGCAAATCTGAAGCAAATCTGAGAAAAAATCCAGATTCGCAAAAGTGCTCTGAAATTGCTGATTGCCTTTTTTTGTACCAAACGAACATAAAAAGCGCCCAATCAATTGGCCAACCTTAAATTTGACCTCATCCAAAATTAAATAACTTCCTCTTAAAGTTCAAAACCTTTACCTAACTAACATTAATTTATTGGATGACAGTAATCCAGGCCTCCGTTTTGGATGCCTTAACGGAGCAACGTTTAACTGGGCACGAGACTTTTGTAAGCCACATCCATTGCATTCTCGAAAGTCTTACTTTTGCCTCCAGTTCTTCGAACGATTTGGCCAAACTTGGTCCAATTTACTCTCTTGGGGTTTCTAAATTGGCTTAATTTTCCTCGGCCTTGAAGCCCAATTCTTAAAGGATCCATCTGTGATCTGAGATTGACTCCAGATTTGAAACTCACCAGTTTTCTACCCTAATGCTTTTATTGTTCTGTTTTGTAATATATCTAGGATCCCTTCCCACCCTGGATTTCGAAATAGTCGATCTTTTTGGTCAGTGTCATGAACGCTCTGACTGACAAATTGACTTATCAACGCACAGCTCGTATATATCATTACACCATAGCTGCAAGAGGAGCCAAAAAAAGGAATTTTTTTGATAAGAAACTCCTGCCCCTTTCAAGGGGTGCACTTTTTTTTTGAAAACATGAAACGATTCATTCCTGATCATTTAATATGAAAATTTGCGTTTCGCAATTTTTGAGAATGACCCCATTTCCCCTTTTTTGGAGGAGTAAATTGTTAAACGAAGATAATATATTATATTCGTAAGGATTATAACTGCATAACGACACGACGCGCGACGAAGAGAATGGAAAATAGAAAATTAGACACATATTTTGGCCGTTTTAGGGGGCAACTGCCATGCTGCAATTTTGTGTCGTTCATGTTCTTGTAAGTTCATGTATCAGAATTTTTTAAAAGATGACGGATACCGTTTTAGGGGGTATTCCGCCAATTTTTAAAAATAGCCGAACACATTTTTTTTTTAAACTCGCACTTTGAAAGAAAAGTAGGGGAAGGTCGTGTACCTCGGAACGATTTCAATAATCTAGCATTTTTCTCTTTTACTTCTTAGCCTGTGCTAAAAAAAAGAATTCACGCAGCAACAAAAACATTTTATCTCCCTAAAAAAGGTTTGAACTTATTGTTGAAGTGCATAGTTTTTAAGTAAAACATTAAAATTAATTAAGTTTGCCATCGTTCCAAGGTACACTTAGGTAGTGTACCCTGGAACAAGGGGGCGTGTACCTTGGTACGGTTAAGATAAAAGTCTCAGATCTTTAGAAAACAAACATAACTCCAGCTTTATTATTTAAAATTAAGTTAAAAACAAAACAACAAAAAATAAAAAATTAGTAAAAATAAATTGTAGAAATTCAGGTTGACTTACACAAGAAAATTTTGTTTTTAGTAATGTGATTGTACCTTGGAACGGTCCAAGGTACAATTCAAGTGCCGTTCCAAGGTACAAAACATCGCTATTTCTTCTTTAATCACTTTAATCTTTTAAATTCGCACTAAATCGGGCTTACCGTTTCTTATTCACCAACACAATACTATGCCTTATTCACTAAAAGCGCAATGATTCGATTCCAGCTGCTCTCAGCTGTACTACACGTTTCACAAAAATGGTTGAAAAAAAACTTTTAGTGTGCGAAAATCGGATTTTCTTGTTTTTTTGCACGTCCGTCGCTTACCGAGTATGATGACAGAACGAAACAAGCTGCAACATGAATGCCCTTCAGACGTTGTGGAACCTTTTTCTTAGAATAAGATACAAATTTAGAAAACAGCAATCGTTCCGAGGTACAATCGTTCCAAGGTACATGACTTTCCCCTACACATTTTTACATAGGAGACCTTTTAGGACAGGGGGCATAATCCGTATAGCACTAATAGTCTGGACCAGAGACAAATCATACTGGGACCCCCAACTCGCAATCCTCTTGCCGCTGGCCCTCAATTTTTTTTTTTCTAATTTGCCATTTTGTTTTGCTATCGGTTTTATGTCAAATAAGAATCCGTGTGACACGCGAAAACATACAAAAAACACAAAAATAAATGCTGCTAACCGCGGCAACCGTGGGGAAATGTGAAAGAGTTCGGGAATACTACATTTTTACATTATTTATTATATATTTTTCCAAGGCGAATAAATTGATTTGTTTGGTTCATAATACTATCTAAAATATATGTTTTATATACTAGAAACATATTAGGACAAACGGATGTGTATTTTCCGCTTTTGGATATCATCAATTTCGATTTCGTGTGTAAATTTTTCTTAAATATTGAAGAAAATTTGCTCAAAATGTTTTTATTTTTCCTCAACTAATCGTCATTGTTAATTTTTCATGTATATTTTAGTACACTTTTTTCTAAAAAAAAAAATTCTTTCCACACGTAACGAATAATTTTAAATTTAACCGATAAAATTCTATGAACACCGCCAGCAACTTTGCACACAGCGAAAGTGGCTCATATTTTTTGCGAGTGTTTTGGTAACTGAAGTTACGTGACATTTGTCAGTACGAATTTGTACTAGCACACCAAATCATGACCACTCCGTAAAAATATTGCTTGTAGGCAAGTAACGTGAGATCGGCCGAAGTTGGTCTCAGTCTCAGTATTGTCTCTGGTCTGGACGACATCGTTTTTGAAATTTGATGACCATAATAAGTGATATTCTGCCATACTTTTTTGGCTATAATCAGCTATTATTTGTGGAAAATGAACTGAATTAAGCTCTCAAACTCGTAAATTTTGCACTCAGTTGCTAGTGTTGCAGGTCTATCGTTTCGACTTTTATCGTCTGAAAAGTTGCGGAATGAGTGTTAAGGACTCTCTTGAAAGGAACATCAGTTGCAGTGTTGCCACTAAAAATAAATGAATCCGGTCAAATCTGACCGAATGACCGATATTTTTTTTTTTAATTCGGTCAGAAAATCCGGTCAACAGATAAAATAAGAATTTTTGACCAGAAGTCCGGTTAAAAATGGAATATATTAATATATTTTAACTAAAAGTAGAAGAAAAAAATATATTATATTAAAAAATGTATGTAGTGACTTTATTTTTCTAAACTAATTTCAAATCGAATAAAACAAAGAACCAAACAATTCTTTGGAAAGGTTTGCATCACATCACAACGATTTGCTGAAAAATGATCTTTCCACTCCACTTCGGTGTTTAAAATTGGTAAAACCAACACCGGAATTGCAAAATATATGCTAAATCGTATTCACTTCAGGTCTGTTTGAATGCTCACACCGACCGAGTCACAGTTTGCGGGAGCATTCAAATGAGACTGCCGCGAATAGCCGCTGTATTCTAAAATTATTCACAAAAAATTGGTTTCCGCAAGAAATTGTGAGTGTGTTCGTTAAGTATGGCCAAGTATCATTCAAATTGTAGAAATCTATCCTTTATGTCTTTAGTTCTATGTTCTAGAACAATATTATTTTTCAGGTCAAAAAAGGTTTTTCCGGTTAAAGAATTTTTTCGCTTTGGTCAAAAATCGGTTAGACCGGATTTCAAAATTTTCTCCGGTCAGAATGGCAACACTGATCAGTTGGGCTACAAAATACAAAATGAGCCTTGCTCCTTGGGTGACATCAAGTGTCAGCACTAGTGTTGCAAAAACGTTCCTCCGCTCTCTTTGTTACAATAAAAATTCAACAGATGTTTCTGTAAATATATCGATAAAATAATACCAAATATACACAAAAACGCATAAGTCTGCATTGCAAATTGACAGGTCTATTGAAGACCTGTCTGCAGCTTATCAATTGCGCATATATTGTGCGAAAGGATCATACGCCCGAATTGGCCTTTCGATATGGGAACATATGAGAATGTGAAGTACACATAAAACCGAAAATCGACCATTTATTACCCAAACAGGATTATAGTCCTAATCTGGTTAACAAATTTATTGAGCAAGTGCTCTTTTCAACGTTTCCATTGAACACGGGATCTGGCCGCACAATTATAATGTCAGGGGTACATTTCCAATGCTCAGCTCGCTGCCAGTTGTGCAATTGTGGGAATTATTTACGAGGATGTAAAGCCCGATAAAACAAAACACATTGACCGTGGTGATAGGAAGTAGAGATGTTTAACTATCACTGAGAGAATATCAATATGCACAGTTTTTAAGAAGATTATATCTAAACCACGACAACGCTGAAAACGGGATTTGAAAAACATCGGGATATAAAAAACATCCTGATATTCGACAGTGGAATTCCAATTTGATTGAATGGTTCGTCGGGATTAGCTAATGCTGTCGGCCGGCGCAACCCCTAATGAGCACCCTTTTCCTTCGGCTGCTGGGTGGTAGTATTTTCAGATGTCGGAGAGTTAAATACAACTCACTTTTCCTTTTTACGCTGATGGGCATACACAATAAAATGTTTACTTTGCACATGGATAATACGTTTCAATGAAAACAGCGGAGTGAACGAGTTCCAAAGGTGGCGTTGTTGGTGCTGTTAAAAACCGAAGAGGGTTCAGCGCAGCACATTCGTGCAGGGTACTTCAAATAATTGTAACCCATTGCACTTATAATTTTAACAAGAGTCCTCATCAGAAGCTGATGTGTAAACACGGATTTGTGAAATGGATAGAAAACAAAAGGAAAGGTTGCTGCGTTTTCTCCTGTCCATGATTAGATGGATTTGTCTTCTCTTCGATGTGAGCAAATATTAGTTTGCATATCTCATTGTTGTGTCCTTTTGTGTTTTATGTGCTATGTCCATTTGTTACTCTGCAGGCACAAATGTGCGAAATTGGGTGCGATTGGAGACACATTAGGTTGGGTGTTGACAAATAATTGAATGGTCAATCGCGGTAGTAAATGCCTTTTGGGACTATTAACAGGAAGGAGTTCGAACACGTGAACAGATTATATACTAGCCGCTGTGGTAGATCTTCTTTTCCTAGCATCAACGCGCTTCCTTTTGATATTTCGCTATTAATAGGCGAAAAATTAGTCTAAGTTCGGAGTCTTTTTAGGTGGCGCTATAGTTCGGTTTCGGGTGGCTCTCTGTAATCGAATTTTGAAATACATTCTTAATTTTTTTTTATCAAAAAAGAAGTTAAATATCTAAGATGTTGCACAAAGTCAGCACACTGTGAAAAAATAAATGCTTAAGAGCGAAAATACCGCAAAAAAGATCCTGACATTGAGTCGAAATTTGGTAGGTGGATATCTCATAAGTGAAGTCGCCGTCCACTTATATTGCTGGGGCTTTTAGTCGCTCCCTCCTTGTCTAGCGTTATTCGCGGAAATCTTTTTCGGAAATAACCATCAGCCACTTGCGAGTTGCAACCATCACAATAACCTGAGCTCGGACCTTCCATATACATTATATCTGCAACAACGTAGTCAGGATTACTTCATCACAGGCATCGGGCTTTGTATTCAACGTGTTCGTCACTTCTTCTTCTTGTTCTAATGGTGGTGAGCGAGGACGTTTTTAACCAAAGTCAAACCATACTGAGACCAGCAACTTCGGAAGATTTTTCGTGACTTGGCTAGAAGCTATATTTTTACGGGCTGGCATTTGCTAGGTGCTCTAGTATTGTTACATAGAAATAAGTATTGAAAAATGTCAAGTAACTTCAAAAATTCCGGTTCACTTGCAAAAAATATGAGCCCAGCCGAAGTGTGGGCACAGTTGCTGGCAGCGTTCATAGAATTTTATTCGTCAAATTTGAAATTATTCTTTACGTGTTGATAGTATCTTCGCTATTTGCTCAAAATATTTATAAACATTGAACAATGTAAATTAGTTGAGGGAAAATAAAGAAATTTTGAGCAAACTTTCTTCAGAAGTTTAAGAAAAATTTTAAAGTTAATGATATTCAAAAGTAGAAAATCAACTATATTTGTCCTAATATGTTTCTAGCACATAAAACATTTCCTGTCGCTAGTTTATTAACCAAACAAATAAAATAAAAAATAAAACAACCAACCCATAGCAATCAGTAATGTTAAAAAGTGGCATTCCCGAACTCTGTCACTGGGGGGAACCCGGTTGGCAGCATTTTTTCTTTGTATTTTTTGTATGTTTTTTCATGTCACACGGAATTCGAATTACACCGATAGGAAAACAAAATGGCGGTATTTGAAAGAGTTTTGAAATGGCTAGTGGCAAGAGGGGTCTCCTTCTCAGTGTGATTTGGCTATGTTTATTACGTTTACCACGTGGATGTAAAATACAACATCAAAGTGCAAAACTAGTCAATGTTAAGCTTGACGGTATATTCCATCGGCGAAGAGAATTAGCATCCAAAAATGACGATCCAGATCTACGGAAATGGGTTTTTGGTGTTATATACATGTATATATAGTTCTGTGGTGATAAGTTAAAGTAGCTTATGTCGACATAAGCGAAAATCGTTTTTGTCGCCCTAGAATATTCCCTGATTTTACAGCTTTATTTTGGTCTGGGTCTCATAATTCTTAGTCACTCCGTTGAATTAAAAAAAAACGGAATAGCTTAAGTTTAATTGGACACTATTTGCATTAACATAATAGCTTAAGTCTATATTGAATTGAATTTAAATCTAAGAAATCGTATTGTTTTAAAATCACTTAAGTTATGACATAAGCTATTTAGTCTTTCTAAAATTCAAGAAGTTCGTATCTTAAGTCGACATAAGCTATTTTGAACTAAATTTATATTCAATCATTTCTGTTCTAAAAATATAGAATTCAAGTTTATTAAATTATTTTATGTCACTTAAGTTGACTTACAACCATTTTTTTTTTTTTTAAAGCTTAGGTTCTAAATTATGCTATTAGCCACTCTAATATGTTTTTTTTTTTTGTATCGGTAACAGATGTATGAATTCAGTACTGTGAAAAGGTAAAATTGACCAAGCTTCTTGAAAATAATGGAGCTTATAAAACTGGGCCCAAAATAAGGAACTTTATTGGGCTAACGTAGTTTTGTTGGTACAGAGTAGTACACTAGTCGAACGAATAATGTGGATTCGGAATGTAGTTCTCGTACAGAACTGAAGGTCGAAGGCTAGTTGACGGAGTCTATGGATTCGTTCGGGTACTTGTCTGTCTTTTTGTCATAATTTTGTAGGTAGGTACTTGCAACGAACGAGGACGTTTGGATTAATCAAGTTGTATACTTGGTTTCTTCGTAAAGCCCCTAGCAATTTTTCAAAATACAAACAAAAAAATAATAAACCTTTTTGAGTGGAAAGTTAATTTATTTGACATTTAGGGCCTTTATTCTTTTCAACATTTCTTGGGACGCGACCCATAAGCAGTGCCCGTGCCGTGTGCGATAGATAACGTACCACTACGGTAGTTCGCGACAACGACGGTGTCAAATAAGAAGAAGAAAAAACCAAGTGACAGCTAAGAAACTTTTAGGAAAACAAAACAGATTTTATATGGTTGTAGAATAATTATTTTTAAAAATGACTGATAGTTTAAATAAAAGCATTGAAGAATTGAAAAATTATGCTTATTTGACAAGCAAGTATTGGGTAAAAGAGGAGAAGTTTAAGTAATGGAAATTGTGCGCTTTTTAACAACATTTGAACAAAACAATACATCCTACAAGTTTTTTGACGTTTCAACCAAAAAGAAAATCCATCTGTGGAAGGATGGGCTTCGCGAAACACTCTATAGCAGGGATGGCGAACCTTTTTAGAGCTTCGTGCCATTTTAAGAAAATAAATAATTTGAAGTGCCTTTGGCGTGCCATCATCAAGTCTTGTTCTAGTTTTCTAGTGACTACAAGGAACAAAAATAAATAATTTTACAATGCGCAGCATTTTATTTGTAAACATATAATTCGTTTTTGAAATTAGCAGTTTTTAATTCATTTTAAATAAATGAAACAAATTTGAGATCTACAAAAAACAGAGAAACAAACAAAAACGATAAACAATGAACGAACTATTTTAGCGTGCCTTTTGTTGTTGCAAACTTGATGCCAAGTAGTTTATATTAGGGCTGAATTTTGTCACTGTAAGTAAAATGCAGGCTGAACTGGAATCATCTGACAAACGGTTTCTAAGCGAATCTTTAATGTTATTCATTTCTGAAAATAAGGATTCGAACGCACACGTAGACGAAAATACTGTCAATACAGGAGACGCCAACTTTTTCAAGCGGCTATATGTGTCGGGAATTGAATTCCAAGTTTTCATTAATTTAGAATTGGCCTAACAGCCTTTCTAGCTCGATTGATTCCATCGCATATGAAATGCGCTCAGCCCGGACAACGCCAAAAAGAAAATTTAAGAATTCCAGAATTTGGCAATAAGATCGAAGGAGAGGCAAAAAAGAAAAAAACTTAGCTCGGTGTAGACAGCTGATGCTGTTGCTCAAAGGTGCAATCGGTTTTCTCAATTAGTAACGTGCCAATAATATTTCGTCGCGTGCTATGGGTTCGCCATCGCTGCTCTATAGGTTTACTTTCTGTCCCTTGCCTACCACCGTAGACAGTTCGCACAGCGTGAGAGGAAGCACTCTCATTGGTGCAAATGTTGAGAGAATGAGAGGAACTGTCATAGACTGTCAGCTGTCACCGTACACGTGACGGATTCTATGGGAATGCTCGTTTCGTCGAATACGTCAATATTGAGCGGTATATAGAAAATAGAAGCAAACCTTACACAATTGATCAAACATTTAAGTCGATAACTGCAGCTCTGCAACACCTATGTTACGTCGTAAACAAAGAGCCAAAAAGGAGATGAAGACGGTCTCGGTAAAGCTGTAAATACCTACTGAATACAAGTACAGGCTCGCAAATCAAGGAGCGGTCATCGATGACAATATTTCTACTCATTTGGGACTCATTGATGGTAAAGGATGTCGTTCTTTTAGTCATTCCTGGCAATAGCTATATGAAGGTCTTATGGAAATAGCGTCTCCATCGCTATTACCAGTTAAAGTGCTTAATACTATCACCAAATCATTTTGAAATGTCCCATCTACCCATTCGAAGAACTGCTTTCTCTCCTTATATCATTTGACTTATATAAAATACTTATTTGAATCAGAGGCATTTTAAAACACCTGTCAACTATACAAACTCACACCGACACCAAGTTTATAAATCTAGAAGAAAAAACCATTTGCGAAGATGGACTGCGTTTTGCATCCACCGTCTCCGTGCACTGTCTCCTCGTGCCAACATTCCAAAAGAGTCCAATCTTTCACACCACATCTAAATTAATGTATTCACAGTAGGGTTATATGCATATTATGAGCATAAATGTAAAAAAAAGAACCAAAACAATAACAACAACAAAGACAGCAAAAAGAAAACAATATTCCGCGACATTCCACGCACCTTCCAGCTGAGATGTGTTCATCCATATCGATGGAATACCAAAGATCATACATAATTGCCCCCAAGCAGATAAGGAAGGAGGCATCAGCCTGTGCACGCTTCGCCATACCTCCGAGATATTCGCTGGTAAATCCGATGTGTAGTACCTAAGGAACATTTTTCGAATTGTTCAGCGCTGGCGTTCGCCTTCATGTTTAGTATACTCCTGTCGTACAGACGAGCAAAATCCTCTGCGGCGATCACCTTTAGCTTACCTGGCCAGATCAGTGCCGCGTACTGATTTCGCGAATGTTACCCGTATACAGCTACGTGGCGAAATAAGGTATGAGCTCCTCGACACACACAAATCCAAACCAGCAAACAAAATAAAAAGCCTATAATTAAACAATTATAGCAACTCCCACTTTTTGACTTTGCGGAGCAGGACTGGGCGAAGCCTTACACTCATCCATACTCGGTTTGCGCTACTCCTCCTCTTTTGGATCCTAACATGCCGTACATATTATAAATGTGCCAAGGATTTCTGGCCAGCTATTCGCCCGAGATCTACGCTCATGCGGTCGCAGCCACTGTTGACTGTCGGAGCTTCTAAGGACGATCGGGCATTATGTTTTATCTCACTATCTCTCTTTGCTATATTCCCAGATCGGTGGTAGGGATGTTTTTGGTGATACTGCGTTGGGCTCTTTTCCAACCGAAAACACAAAACTTTCCGAATGCCTAATTATACACCTGATTACATATTCCTTAACGCAAACAGTAATTAAGGGAAACGTTAACGTGATGCCGAGTTCCATTAACAACTCGCACTGAGCATTGGATGAATTAATGAGCTTTGCCTGAACCTCCCATATAGGCATCGACGGGGGAGACCTTGTGGTCGAGGAAAAAATAACCCAGCAATATCCACCTTGGTTTAGAAATTATAAGTTTCGAGTGTTTCTCGTATTTGGCTGGGACCGATCAATGATTAAAAATGAATTAGTGACGGATCTCAACGGTGTGTTCCAGACTAAGGGCGTCGCAGTTCGCTCGTCTTTAAATTATTATCCGAAAGAGTTTGTACATCGGCACAGTATAGGAGAGCGCGTGCTACTGTTATGATGAGTTGGTTTTGGTAGTTTTAAAATGTTTTCCAATTTCTGAAGGAAACCAAAATCTACTGAATAAATATAGAAGAACCATTAATCATAAAGTTCGTTCGCGGGAATGAAGAAAACGTTTTGCGATTGCGCGAGTGATGAATAGTTGATGGACACAGTATGGGGAACGAGTCTTCCTTCCTTTGTCAATTGATGCCCGTTTGAATTTTTTCTTTGTCCAAAAAATCAGATTCCGGTATAGGCAACGTGCCAAAAACAATTGGAGTCAAATCGGCTGGGCTTGTAGTAGCAGATTAATTTTAATCAGTCTCTAGAAATGGCGTGGGTACTTAAAAGCTTAAATCCTGAAGTCTATTGACCCCAATAATTCATTAAGAGCTCTTTGACAGTCCTGATGACCGCCTTTGACTTAACCATTCCGCTGAGGGGTGCCTTGATTTCCGCCTGCGGTTGTCTGTAATAATGTTGGAATCTTAGGGAATCAAGGGTCTACTTTTATAAGGTGTTTCGCTTCCTTGTCGATGGCGAATATTTCGATGCTCAATTTTTTGTGAAATATAGAACCGCATGATCATATCAACAAGCAAGGTTTGCGCCTTAAGGCAGGGGCCTCTGCAGGGGCCTCTTGCTTGACACAATGCTACACATTAATTCACATCGGGGGTAGATTTTGAATCAGAATCACATCCAGCTCGGCTTGAGGTGCTGCTCTCATCGTGTATACCTTCATCTTTAACAGGGTATTGAAATAGGTAGTCCTTTTTGTTTTTTTAAGCCTGTGTTTACCAAAGTTTTGCAGAATGCACAGGTAGTGCGGAGGTTTTCAGGTGAAAGTCTCAGTTCAGCACACCGGTAACTGATATACTTACTTTCGAGAAAGGCTCTTATGCTTGCTTGAGAAAATCCAAAGGTTAATGACTCAAGCAACAGGCGATAAATCTGGGGGGCTATTTGATCGCTTTTGATGGCGGATTTGAATTTTTGTATTTCCATTCGACCACATTTTTATTAGGTCCGCAAATAATCCGCCAGCAATTCATCACCTAAACACCTACCGCTTTCAATGCAATTATAAAATGACGTTGGGAAGTGCTTTCGCTTTCCACATGGTCGAATAGAAATACAAAAATTCAAATCCGCCGCGCATTTGGGAATACCCCCCTGCTAAATCTTAGCCGTTTAATGGAAGTGTGCATTTCAATGGTCCTTTCTTTTATTCAGATGCTTAATGTAAGAAAAATCGTTGGCGAAACAAGTCCGAATGCGACCCTGAACCTAGGACTTGGTATAGGTTCTCACAACCATTCGTTTATGTGAGAGTTTATTTTTGGCACAAATGGAAGGGACCCATAGTTTTACAATGAGTCTGAATGGCTAAATTGAGAAAAAAATTTTAGGACAGGTATATAATGTCCGACATTTGTCAGACGTTGGTGAGAGGTGACGCTTGTTAACCTTTCAACCTTAAATTGCTAGAGGCTAAACTTGAATTTGCCTACTCTACTGTAGCACAAAAGAGAACTAAATGAAAATGCATCATCCACTGAATTTTGCGAGGTTAATTTGCGGAAATGGTTTTTATAGACAGAAAATTCTTTGTGTGCTAGTGAGCAGAAATGGCCTAAAAAGCGTCCTTAAAATTGCGCCATATATCATCCCCACAAACTCTTTTGAAATAGTTTCCACAATAGGTGGACCAACAAATGTCCTTGAAAACTCATTGCGCAGTACTAATAACAAATTTTAGTCCCGAGTTTTTTTTTTTACGGAAGCAAGCTCACAATTGCGAAATTTGTATGGAAAATATACCCCCTGTGAACTGCTAAAATTCAGAGTAGAAACTAAAAATGTTTTTTGATAAGGCCCAATGTTTCAACTTTCATTTGAGAAGCAATCCCGTTTGTAGTTGTTGACAGTCTTTCATACTTCTTTTCCATTCTGTTTCACTTTTTGCATGGCGTATTGCTTTATAAGATTCCTCCGCCTATGAAAAATGAATTGTGTAGACTGTAAGCAACTTAGCTCCAATTGTATTTTTTTGGGCTCAATTGTATTTTTTATTTTCGTATACGAATAGGAGAAATATATCGTTTTCGTACAAAATTTCGAATGATTTCGAGATATTTATTAATTTTATGTAATATCACGCAATTCCATCCATCAGCTTCTGAGGGGTACAGCTAGGCGCATTTGTTTCAAACTTCGCTTTGAGAGTTTGTGGGCTTAAAGTTCGGAACCATTTGGATTTTTCTCGAAGACGATATATGCAATATGTGAAAAGAATTTATTTTAAGGGTAATATGGTCAACTTAATGCAATTCAATTCAATTTATTACATTGGTTTTCTAAAGGCTATCTACATAAAAACGGATACAACAGTTTCATCCAAAATGCATCAGCAACTTAAATGTTTAAAATTATTTCGCCTCTCATTTTCCACACGAATTTAACAATAACACAAAATTTTCGGTTTTGATAAAAATGTTTGTATGCTCAACAACACGTTGCACTTATTTAGTTTTTAGCTTAACAGTTGAAAAAGTGTACTTTTTCAAACAAATTAAGTCCTCCTACTTAATTTGCGATCGCATACTTTTATTTTTAAAGAAATCAAATTGTAAGTTCACTAAAAGCCCTCAATTTGACTTTGAACTTGTTTATCTGCATAATAATGAACTTTCATGATAACCATTCAATTCCAATTTTGTACTTTGAAAACATTTCCGAAAGGATTAACAATTTCACTCAAAAATCTTGTAAGATTCAAAAGTTACAAAAACATTTACTCGTATATCGTTTTCGTTAACATTATATACACAGAACCTGTTAAACATTCTAACCGAAACTTTCTAATATTGGATAAAAGCACTAATTATGGATACACATATAAAAAAAAAGTGCATTAAATATGCATTGGCCCTTAGAAATAGAAAAAAAAAATCTAATCTAAACCTCTTTTGGTAGGCTGTGAACTCTTAATCCCAGCATTTCATAGAAATAAAATAAATTTAACAAAAGACAACTTCTGCTAGCTGTTGTGACTCAATTTTGTTGTTCCACCAGAGGCGAGCTTCAACATTCAAGTTGTCGCTGATGTGAACCATATGAACAAACATTGTTTTAAATGGCAATGAGAAATTTGAAAAAGAAAAGAACCGCTATTCGACTGCCCTAATATATAAATATATATATATATATAAATATATAATATAAATAAACGCGCCACACTTTAGATATTCAGAAAAATTCATATGCATGCACATAGAGTGGCAAGCCCTAAGTTCTCAAGAATAAATATTGGGGATCTAGACTAACAAACACTAGAGGCAGAGAACTTTATAAATTTATTAAAGAAGATGGCGCGAAATACCACTCAACGGGAAGACCTACCTATTGGCCAACAGATAGGAATAAAACCCCAGATCTTGTCGACTTTTTTATATCTAAAAATATATCCTCAAATAAAATTAATGTGGAAGAAGGCCCTGATCTTCAATCAGATCACTCCTCAGTACTTCTTACACTTGGCGATAAAATAATGATAAAAGAACAAAGCCCAAAACTTGTTAATAGACTGAC